>JAPQWV010000013.1:13697500-18697500 GCA_027422505.1 Craterostigma plantagineum | reverse complement strand
CGATATTCCTGGACGTGTGGATTTGTCTGATCTGCGTAGGCGAGAACTTCGTCCGGAATTATCATGGCGTGTCGATCCTTCGCCGGGGTGTTTTTCTTTGCGAACTTCTCGACCGTGGGGATGAGGAAGTGTTCCGCTGCTGGCCGGATGCGAATGTTGGTGGAGTGCAAGCAGAAATGTTTGATGAGAGCTGGGAGCCACCGCATGTAAGGGACGAAGCGGTTTGTGACTCCCTTGGCAACTTCCCGGTCGCGGCGTTGGATCATTGAGACAAGATCCATCCAGATGATGTCGGCATAGTTGTACTTGCGGTTGTGAGCGATGCCAGTGAGGATGGTGAGGATTTGAAAGTTTCCCCGGTCCTGACCAGCATGCTTCCCTGACATGCATTTGTTCACTACCAAGTACAGTGTGCGCCAGGGTTGAGGCAGGTTGCGGGTGGTGACTTCACTGAGGACAAGTGGGCCCTTCTTCTTCTTGGTTTCTGGTTGATAGCCCAGCCGGTCTATGTCCTCGATGAGTTGTTCGTGCGTCGGTAGTGGGTCGTAGGGCGAGTAGACAGGGAGTTGAAGCACTTCTTGTAGTATTTTGCGAGTAAGGACCACCGTTTCTTGATCAATTTGGGCGGATAAGTTTTTGGCACGATGGAGTGGTCCAGCTATCTGCAGTGTATGCTAGAATTGTTGAAGATACACCTGTGCTTCTGGCTCGCCATGTGTGAGGGCGTGGCGAAGTGGGTGCCCTTTGAGGATTTCTACAATTATGGGGGCATCGCACCGAAAGCTGTGCAGGTCCACCATGTAGTTGTTGGGAATCAGAGCCGCCCATTGACTTAGTGGGAAGATCTGCTCGGGTGGTGGGACATAGAGACGCGTGTTGAGTTCGATGCGAGCAATGTCCCTTTGGATTGCAGCCGCCTCAAGCGCTTCAATTGTGCTTTGATCTTTGTCAGTCATATCTGCGCTTGACAGTAATTGTAATATGATTAGTAGGAATTAATGTGAGATGAGAAAATTTGCTAAACAAATAGACATGGAAAATTTTCGCAAGTTAGGAAGTCTCGTCTGTTGTTAAAAAATTTCGCAAGTAAAAAAAAAAATTAGCACTTAGTAATTTTGAATTGAAGACAATTTTCGCATGTAAGTAGTGGAAAAATTTTCGCAGATTATGATATGTAAGCATGCCTAGAGAATTTCGCAAATAGAGAAATTTCTTGCAAGTCAAGAATTTTCGCATGTCAAGAATTATGATATGTAGGCATGTCGAGAATTTTCGCAAGTTGTCCAAATTTTTTTTTCGCATGTAATGAGAAATTTTCGCAAGTTTTAGCACAGAGACATGTTGTGAGAAATTTTCGCAGATTGAGTAAAATTTCGCAAGTATGGAAAATTTCGCAAGTTAGGAAATCTCACAAGTTGTTCAAAATTTTTTTTTCGCATGTCTCAAAGAACATTCACATGTAGTTTATCCATGAGTTTTCGCATATAAAGAAAAATTTTCGCAAGTTCTATGAAAGTTTCGCGAAGGGAAAGAGCTTTGTAGACTGAGAAAATTTTTGTTCACTGTAGTTGCGAAATAGTGAAGATGCGAAAATATGTAATATGAAGTGATGTTTTATGAGAATTTCGCGGGGCTAAACTCACTGTAGCAGAGAAAGTTTTATCGTGAGGGAAAAAGATATTCTCAGATAATTTCGCGGGACTTAACATGCTGTAGCAGCGAAAAAAAATTTTAACACATGTAAATTCTCGGGCGAAAGTTTCGCAGTTTCTTAGTCACTGTAGCAGCAAAATTTACAACGTAAGAAATTTCTCGGAAAAATTTTCGCGGAACTTTTCTCACTGTAGCAGGGAAATTTAACGTTTAAAGCAATTTTTCGGAGAAGTTTTTTCGCGGTGAAGAACACAGTGCGACATCGTGCGAAACGACGCAATGATTTTAGCCTTAGACCTACTCAAATCTCATCCAAAATGCAATAATCTGGACACAATCGACTCGAAATTGAATGGGCAATGCATATTTGAGGGTATTAAACATCAAAAATCTAACATGCGTTCGATTCAGAGCCGAGAAAAATTAATTTTAACTTTAACAGATTTAATTAAAACGGGTCAAAACAGGATAAAATGAATGGAACTTGGTGTATTCATACCGAAAAGCTTGATTTTGAAGACGGAGAATGCAGATAGATGGATTTTGAATGCAGATTGGACGACGACGAAGATTTGAGGAGTTGCGAAATTTTGAAAAGAGGGATTGCGAAATTTTTGAATTTTCTTGGAATTTTTAGGATTGTGAAGAAAACGTTAAGGGTTTTGGGGTTTTAGGGTTTTGGTGACTGTTCATGCGAATTTTGAGTTGACGGGCCGAAATTTCGTGGGCTTGGTCAAAACCTCATCTGAGCTGAATTTCGCGGGCTTGGTCAAAGTTGGGTCCATTTGAAGTTCAATTGGTCCAATTTTGACCCTTTTTGACCAGAAAATTAAGAATTCAACTCTAAACATTTTAATCGGTCCAATTTTGACTCAGTTTGACCAAACTTTAAAGTTTCAACCCAAAATCAGAAACTCCCCCTTAATCGAAAAACTCCCCCTTCTTTTTTTTTTTAAAATAATGGAAATATCAGAAACTCTCCCTTAATCGAAAACTCCCCCTCAAAAGATATAATTCAGAAGACACATAGAAAATGGAGTAAAATGGAAAAAGAAATATGCACACTTGATCAAAAATTTATGTAGGGTCGATTGATCACAACGGAAGATTCAACATGCCCAACATAGTCACAAGGTGTTGGAATCGTTTGACATCCAACGGTTTTGTAAAGATGTCGGCCAGTTGATCTTCGGTTGTGACGTAGTGCAATTCAATCGTCCCTTGTTCGACATGTTCTTTGATGAAGTGGTGACGAATGTCTATGTGTTTCGTTCTCGAGTGATGTACCGGATTACTCGTCATCGCTATCGCACTCTTCGAGTCACAATAAATGGGAATTTTATCAACATGAAAATTAAAATCTCGTAGTTGGGTTCTCATCCACAAAAGCTGTGAGCAACAACTAGCGGCGGCGACATATTCTGCCTCCGTCGACGAAGTTGAGACACAGTTTTGTTTTCGAGACGACCAACTCAAGAGTTTACCGCCCAAGAAGTGTGCAGCTCCAGAGGTGCTTTTTCTATCCATCTTGCATCCTGCGTAATCCGAGTCAGAGAATCCAACCAGCTTGAAGTCCGATCGAGTGGGGTACCACAGACCCAGATTGGGTGTTCCTTTGAGATAGCGGAGAATCCTTTTGACAGCAGTGAGATGGGATTCCTTCGGTGTAGCCTGAAAACGAGCGCAGATTCCTGTCGAGAGAACGATATCCGGTCGACTAGCAGTGAGGTATAGAAGAGAGCCTATTATCCCACGATAGACGGTTTGGTCGACGGGAGCACCAGATGGGTCCGCGTCGGGTCGGCCAGAGGGAGACATAGGTGTTGTAGCAGTCTTAGCATCCTTCATTCCATATTTCTCGAGGATGTCATGGATGTATTTGGACTGGTTGATGAAGATTCCGTCGGGGAGTTGTTTTACTTGAAGACCAAGAAAGAAATTCAGCTCGCCCATCATACTCATTTCGAATTTTTCTTTCCTCAATTCTGCGAACTCTTCACACAGTTGTAGTTCAGTCGATCCAAAAATGATGTCATCGACATAAATCTGTACAATCATGATGTCAGGGTCACTCCGCTTGGTGAAGAGGGTTGTATCCAGAGATCCTTTCTTGAATCCAGACTGAACGAGGAAATCTGAAAGGACGTCATACCAAGCTCGGGGAGCCTGTTTTAGTCCGTAGAGGGCCTTGTAGAGTCGATATACGTGATGAGGAAACTCTTCGCTCAAGAACCCTTCAGGTTGATCAACGTACACTTCTTCTTTGAGAAATCCATTCAGAAATGCAGTCTTCACATCCATTTGGTAGACTTTAAAGTTCTTGTGAGCAGCAAAGGCAAGAAAAATTCGTATAGCTTCGATCCTGGCAACGGGGGCAAAAGTTTCATCGTAGTCAATGCCTTCTTGTTGGTTGTACCCTTTAGCCACAAGTCTTGCTTTATTGCGGATTACAACACAGTCTTCGTCCTTTTTGTTCTTGAAGATCCACTTTGTGCCGATAATGGATCTGTTGTGAGGTGGTGGTACGAGTTCCCAAACTTGTAGTCGTTCAAACTGATTTATTTCCTCCTGCATTGCAATCAGCCAATCAGGATCGTTGAGAGCTTCAGCTACTCGTGATGGTTCGACTTGACTGAGATAGCAAGCAAACAGACTTTCATTCATCGTAGCCGAACGTGTCGAAACACCGGATGTGGGGTCCCCAATAATCTGGTCTGTAGGATGAGACCGAGCCCAGAGTGGTACATTGGTCTGTGAGGAGCTAGCCGCATTTGTGTCTATTGGAGGCTCACTAGATTGGGGTCCGGTGTCCGAAGAAGAGATCTCAACCGTAGTGGTTTGAGAGGGTTCATCATCAGGATCAGCAATGTTCCCAGGGTTGGGTAAAATGTCGTCTTCGTTGAGATTGAGTGCATCCAAGTTTGGAGGAACGACGTCATGGCCGATAGCTGGTGGTGTAGGTGGAGTGAGTGCAGCGGTAGGTTCAGTGGTGGCGGCGGGAGTCTTGGGAATTGGATAGAAGTACTCGAAAAGCAGATCGAGATCCAGTTCACCAGAGTTGCCCTCAGATGAGGAAGTTCTCGCCGTTGAAGGTTGACCTTTTGTCAACGACTGTAGAAGACCTGGTTCTGGACTAATATGAGCAGAAGCCATGAGGTCGCCTTCGCTTTCGTCAAAGGTGACATTTGTGCTCTCAATGACAGATCGTTTCTCCTTAAGATAGACTCTGTATGCCTTCGAGTTTAGCGAATAACCAACAAAGATTCCTTCGAGTGCTTTTGGATCAAGCTTCCCAAGATGTTGGCGATCGTTGGCAACAAAACATCGGCATCCGAAAACCCTTAGATAAGATATATCTGGTATACGACGGTTGTTCAACATCTCGTATGGAGTGCGGTTGAATCTGTTGTGGATGGAAGCCCGGTTCTGCGTGTAACAGGCCGTTTGAATAGCTTCGCCCCAAAGAGAGTGAGGAAGGCCGGATTGGATGAGGAGAGTCCTAGCTGCTTCAACTAGTGTCCTGTTCTTACGCTCAACGACACCATTCTGTTCCGGTGTCTTCACAGCTGAGAACTGCTGAGTGATGCCCTGAGTGGCATAGAAATCGCTGAGCTTCTTGTTCTTAAACTCAGTTCCGTTGTCAGTTCTGATAATCCGAACCTTCTGTTGATGAAGAGTTTGGGACGTAACAACAAACTTGATAATTACATCAGGAACTTCATCCTTTGTACGAATGAGTTTTGTCCATGAGTAGCGTGAAAAATCGTCGACAATCACAAGAATATACCGTCTTCCTCCGAGTGTGGCCGTAGGCATTGAGCCACATAGATCCATATGTAAGAGCTCGAGGATGAGCTTAGAGGACGGTGTTTCCTTGGATATGTGAGACGATCGCTTCATCTTCCCCAATTCACAGGCAGAGCAGAGGTGTTCCTTATGATATGTTAGTTGGGGTAGACTGTTGACGAGTTTATTCTGACGCAGTTTGTTGATAGTCTTGAAATTGAGATGTGAAAGACGTCGGTGCCATAGATCATTCAACTTAGGTGCAGCCCGAGAGAGAAGGCATACTGGTCGAGAGGTCGTGAGATTGAGTACGTAGAGGTGAGACGTGCGCGTTCCAGAAAGAAGTGGCAGTCCCGAGGCATCTATAATGCTGCAGATGCCAGATTCGAAGAGAACCTTGTATCCTTTGTCGCAGAAACGACCAATGCTGAAGAGATTGTAGCTCAAACCCTCAACGTAAGAGATGCCCTTGATCGTCAGTTTGTCATGGACGAGATCACCAGTTCCGAGAATTGGCGCCATTTGACTGTTTCCGAAGGAGACCCTTCCGAGATAGCGCTCGGAGTAGTTGCTCAACAGCTCCTTGTTCCCTGTCATGTATGTGGAGCAACCCGAGTCTAGATACCACACATGACAGACCTGCAATCATCAGCAAACGGTGGGTCCCCGTTTTCGGACGGGACATTCTTGTGATATACGTAAAGTTTTTATGCGCTTAATGGGAAATGTGGTTACTAAATCAGATTGTGTTGATTCTAATTTAGCTTTCCCTTTATCGTTTGTTTGATGAGGCGGGATTATGGCTTTTCTAACCCATATTTTCCTAACTTGTGCTTGCATGTATGGCGCCTTATACATGAATTGGCGTGAGTAATATGGTTGTTGTTTTCGTGCTTCGGTTTAGGCGAGATGGGAGAATTCAGTGACGTCGTAGAGAAGGTTCGCTTGCGAGGTCTGAGGGTTGCGTGTTCATGTGTTTCATATTCATGAAATCGTGGGAGAACAAAATCATTGCAGCAGCACATAGACATAAGTTTGGTAAAAGAAAGATAAGTTTTGGCAACATAATTGTCTACGAACTTTGGACAGTGGGATTCAGTACATAGAGAGGAAGGACGAATATAGGATGGTTTTTTCTTCTTGTCATCGAAGAGCGGGTTCTCCTTTATTTGATACGAACCGCCTTCCAGAGACGTCGAACTCACATTCCCTGTATCCATAAGAATACTAGAGTTAGTGTTAGAACATTTGTCAGCTTCAGGAGTCATTTTCGCCGTCCTCTTACATTTACATGTTTGAGAATCGGGTACTAGACTCGATGTAGAGGGATAGTTCGTATTGGGCAATTTTTCTAGAGTGTAGATTTTGCTAAGTAGTTTATCTCGCTCTTTTGCAAAGGCCTTCCTTTCTACTTCTAGTTGTCGTTCTAGTTCTGCTATGAGTAGTAGTTTCTTTGGGATGTAGGTGCGAGAGAGCACATCTTGGAAAGCGACTTCCTGTTCTTTGTTTGGGAGTAAGGTTTCGACATCCTCCGAGAGTGAGGATATCTTAGTCTTATCTCTATTATTCAATTCTGTGTAGTCATACGCGATTTCTGCCCAATGAATGTTCTGTTCTCTTGTTTCTTCTGAGATGACAGCGGAGGATGATCTCACAAATGGCTTAAGTTGCGGGGGAGCACCATTTCTTGTTTGCAGGAACGTAGTGTTGCACATGTTATATCTTTTAACTGTTAGCGGTGTTGGATTGCAATTGCTAGACAGTCCGATTCCCCCCGGGCGTTGTAGAATTCTGTTTCCACTGGTTGGTTCAATAGGCATAAGATGCGTGAGTTTTCGTTTCTAAGGTGAAGTTGCTCTTCAAGTTCTTTCACCTTTCGGTACAGCCTAACTCTTTCCTTGGTAAGTAGTTCAATTGAGATGCAGTTAGGAGACGAGATGTTTCGCATGAACTGATGGCCAGTGTGGTTTCCTTCACCTTATTCTCATTTTGCTTATTCTTGCTTTGCAAACGTTTGACTAACGCTTCGGAGGCCATTAGACGTTCGTTTGCACAAGCAAGCTCTTCTATTTTTAAACTAAGCAATGCATAGTTGTTTTCAAATTTTAGCCTAAGTTCATCATAAACCTTAGCGTCTACGGTGGGGTTCTTAATGGTGGGTCGGTGACTAAACACATCATCGAGTTGCGAGATTCGTACCTCAGACCCAGCGTTGGTAGGAGTCTTAGCTGTGTTTTCACCGGTGTGACCCATCTCCTCGTCCTCGTCATGTTCGACCAGCCTTGCCATGCAGCAATCTTCATCCTGATGCTCCTCGTCTTCTGAAGTGTCGTTCACCCATTCAGCTTCTTCAGTAAGCAGAACTTTGCCACTTTCCATTTTGCGGGTCATTCTGGCCTTACAGTCGTAGTAGCCTGAGTCCTTCACGCGTGGGGCGTGGCATTCCTTAGCAAAGTGGCCTGTCTTTCCACATCGAAAGCACTTCACAGACTTTTGAGGTGCTGAGTCCTCCTCTTTGTTTATCGGCTTTGATTCTTCCGTGGGGGTGGTCTTTTTGCTGCCGCTAAAGGTCCTTTGGCGATTGGAGGAGGATGAAGATTTTTTCCCGATCTTCTTTGTGACCATCTTTGTGAGCATTGCCAGTTGTTTGCGTAGATCACGAACATCTTCATCCGATTCTGTATCAGCTTCGGATCCTGAAGAGGTATCAGATACAACAGCTGGTAGCTTCCCTTTGTTCTGTTTGGCCTTAGAGATGGAAGATCGTTCGGTAGTCTTGTTTGAGAGGAGAGCCAGCGGATCGACTCGAGTGTTGTTAGACTGAGGTTGCACGTATGGAGCATAGGCAGATAGGCTGTCGTAGAGAGCATGAATGGAGGTGTTGGAGAGGTCCTTACTCTGAATCATCATAACAGTTGCATTTCCCCAATGTGGTTTGAGGCTACCAAGGAAGCGGTTGTTGATGTCGAATTTGTCCCTCGAGATCGTGGCTTTCTTGAGTTCATTGATGACCTTCAAGTAACGGAGATATGTGTCATGCAGCTCCTCTCCTTCATAGGCTTGGAAAAGTTCATACTGTGAGAGGCATGCTGATTTCCTCCCCTGAGCACTCTCAGTTGTGCCTGCCATAATTTCTACGAGTTCATCCCATATTTCCTTAGCAGTTGTGCAGCACTCGATGTGAGCGTAGACTTCGTTGCCCATAGCTTGGAAGAGGTATCCTTTGGCAGTCTCGTCGGCCTGTACGCGAGCCTCTTCATCCTCATTGATGGGACCTCTTGGAGTGCGGCGTTCATCCATGGGAGGGTTTGCGTTTGGCTGTGCAGGGATGATCGTCCAGAATTGTGCTGGACCATTGAAGATGGAGTCCAGTAGGTATTGAGAGAGTGGTGTGCCTTTGTTCCTGATGAATGTGAGGAACCGGTTTGTCCATATGCTGTAGTCGCCTTGTCGCAGCATAGGTGGCCTGGTGTCGGAGCCCACTGTTGAGATGTCATTCGTGGTAGACATGGTAGGTGCAGTCGAATCGTCCGTGGTTTTGATCTTAAATAGATAAGAGAGTTAGTAACGGACGAAATGAGAAATATGAGTTTAACGAGTAGAGTTTTGAGAAAAAAAATTGTTTAAAGAATTTCTTAGAACTAAGTGAGCGTGTGTGATGGTCGATAATGTATGAAGAGAAGATATATCTTGAAATTAGGAGAAGTTCTAGAAATTTTGAAAACGATTTTTAAGGTGGGATAATATTTTATGTCAAAAGTGGTCTAGGGTGATAGGACTAAAGTGTAAGGATCAAATCTTAAATAAGTTTGAGAAAAATTTAACCCAAGAAGATTTCAACACGAGAAAAAAACTTAACACGTTAGAAAAAAAAAATTCACGGTTTTTAAAGGACGTGTTTATACGAAGAGTTATCCGAGAAATTATGTGTTGAGAAATTTCGATGTTTGTGAGTTTTAAAGAGAAATTCTCGGAAGAAAAGAAAAATTCTCAGTGGAAAAATTCTCGGATTTTAAAATTTCGCATGTGAGGAAGATTCTCAGTTGAGAATTTTAAAGCTTCGCAAGAAAAATTTCGCAAGTTATAAAATTTCGCAAGGGAGGAAAAAAAAAATTCTCGGATTTGAAAGAGTCGTGGTTTTAAAAAAAACTTTCTCAGATGAAATTTCGCGGATTTGCAAATTTTTTCTTGGTTTTGAAAAATTTCTCGGATATATAAAAATTTCAAAAAGTTCTCGGCTGAGAAATTTCGCGGCTCAGGAAATTCGCGGAGTAAGCTCTCTTGGATATGGAATATTATGAAGAGTAAGCAAATTTCGCAGTTGAAAGTTTCTCAGATTTTGAAAGTAGACAGTTGCGAAAAATGCCGTGAAAGTGAAATTTTCGCGGTTTAAAAAAAAATTCTCGGAATAAAATTTCGCGGATTTGATATTTTCGCGGACTTGAACGATTCAGCAAGAAGTTTCGCGGGCAAGAACAAGCTTTCACTGTTCCATTGCTTACACGCGTTTTGCCAGAAAAATCGTCTCGTTCTTGCTCAAATCTAAGCCAAAATCGCTCAAACTTGATCCTAAACTTCAGAAATTCTTTCCTAAACACATAATCGACCGATTTGTGAGCTAAAAACAACAAAAAATAGATCAAATCGACTAAAAACAGAGAATGGCCGAAATGACTTTTTCTGAAAAACTTTTGCTTCGATCTTGCTCAAAACTCGTTAAAAACTGATCCAAAAACTGATCCAAAAGTGTTCTAAAACATTTTAGGTATAGAATCGATCTGGGGAAAGGTTTTAAACACAAAAACGCAGCATCAAAACCCCAAACCGAGTTCAAAATGGCCGAAAGTAATATTTTGCCCAAAAACACCTTTGATCTTTCTCGGAATCGAACGAAACTGGATTCAAATCAATGCAGATCGATCCACGTTTGCTCTGATACCACTTGTTGGTCCCGATTGCACCAAACAAGGAATCAAAGAGGCTTTAATGGAATGAAAAGGGAGTATTCTCACCTTTGAGTGTGTGTATTGTGTGAAAAATTTGGATAAGCCTTTGATCTTTGATTACCTTCAAAAGTGAGTTGGTAATACCTTATATACCACATTAACCCTAGGTATATTAAGGCCCAATCACTAAGTATGAAATAATTACATTATAGTCCTAAGCCTAAGCTAAAGGATAATTACAAAATAAATCCTAAGACTTAAACTATTGACACAATCTATTAAATATCCTAACACTCTTAAAGGACTGAAGAGTCCTATGGCCTTGCACCGCTGTGGTAGCTCAGACACTCCTGCGTCAGCGATCTCTGACAGAAGATCGCTCAGTCTGGACAAAGCAATGAGCGAGTGCGACGTTCGACTTGCTCCGTTTTGGCAGGGGTCTTTAGGAGCCACGGCATCTTCTTTTTGGCAAGAGCTCTGTGCGGGAGACTGGGGAACGAGTTTGTCACTTTCACCTCGGCCCAATCCATGAGTGTCATCCCAGAGGTAGCTGTCCTTGCCTTCGGCTTTTCTTTTAAGTTTTTGCTGGTCTGGAAGAACTTCTTCACACCTTCATGTGACATCCCAAAGGTCTTAGCATTCCCTCCTGAGTCGGTTTCCTCCTTATGTCGAATCATTGCTGCATGTTTTTGACTGACCGGATTTTTGGCTAGTGGCTGTGAGGAATTTTTCTGGCTGTGAAGCTATTTTTGACTAAGGGTTTTGGAATTGTTGGAGACTCAGATAATTTTGATTTATGAGTCTTAAGCAAAAGGGCGAGGTCCTTAAATACTATGGAGATTTTGTCGCTACTTGTCACGGGTCCTCAATAACCCAAACTCTCCTTATCTCTTCAGTCTGTGCCTCGGCACTTTATGTCTTGTTCGGTGTCAGATACTTTGATGATAGGACAGTTCATGCATTCAGATAACCTTGCAGACTCGAAGCCAATCTTTATCCAAGACACACTAATATGCATTGATGCAGTGCAATAATCGAGGAAGAATTCGGTCCGTAACCGGCCTATAAGGGTTATATATATATATATATATATATATATATATCCACTGGTTAAAAAAAACAACTTCCGCTTTCAGGAGGAATTCGGTATCTGATGTTGAGAGTTTTCACTTAAAATATATAAAGGAATATATGTTTAAGTTTCTCAGTGTATGCAACTGATGTCGGTTTTAGCTGAAACCAACTAGGATGAGTGTATAGGCCGATTTAAAAAAGAATGACCGATTTTCGAAAAGGTTGCACTGAAATAAGGTGACCGGTCGGTTTTGAACCAAGACAGGATGGAAATGTGATTTGCGTGTGTGTGTTTGCCTAAGGCACATAATTATTTCTGAAGTTCAGAGCCAAAATCTCCTACGTCTCCCCTTCTTCCCCGCGAGAAAGACACCACTTAGACAGCTTTTTAAAGTCCGTCTACTTTCAAGAGCTTTTCACAGTCCCTTGAGAATAACACACTCACTTTCTAAACGAAACGGTCTAAATACAGTGAGGACAGCACCTAAACACTTCTTGCTTATGAACTTGAACTTTTTCTCGCGTTGCGTAATTTCAAATATGGTGAAGTCATTTCTTTACCTTGCCTCTCTCCCTTTGCAGCAGTCGCCCTGTATATTTTGCTTTATTCCTTATTTGGCTTAGTTTGACTTCTACTTGGTCTTACTGTCAGCCTTGAATTACATGCTCGTCAGATGCCTTCAACTTGTCGTTCTTCAAATAAATTTGAATCTTAGTCAATCGTGGCACTTCTGGTATCTGCGTTCCGGTCCTTAGTGACCTTCTGATAGCATATTTGATCCGGTTGATGGTTGCATTTGGCGAACTGCTCGTCGGTATCCGATTTCACCTGTGTCTAACCGGTATACTTAATTAAGTTAAGTCCAATCACCAAAACTCTTAATCTGAATTCTTTAAATTCACGATTCCTAACACTTAATGAATAGTGCAATCGTCACATGTATATAAATTCAAGGAGAGTAGTAAAACACGTCGTCAGCTGCAGGTAACTAACTAAGAAAACGTACGATACGAAACATGCCCAAGCCTCTATGGTCGAGAATTTAACCAAAGATAATGAAAGGATATTAGGATAAATTGTTGTAGAAGAAAGTTACAAATTCACACAAAGTGGACGACTTTAAGAATATCCCCTCACCAAACTTAACAAACTAGAGTTAAAACTACACCCCCTTCAATTTCAATTCAGTTTAAAAAGAGCAGAGAAAAATGACCACCACCACCTCTCACCACCGTCCACCACCTACGTACGAGGCACTTCTACCGCCTATTTGCCGAAATTTACATCTTTGACCTCCTCTCCCACCTCTACCACCATATCCACGCTCTCTTATTCCTTCCCAATAAAACCCTAACTTCACTCCTTATTACAATGTCCCTACTCATCTCCGATATAATCCTAGCCTACATGTGGTCCACTACACAAGCCTTTCGTATGAACCCTATTCGCAGCCAATGTACCTCGAAAATCTTAATCTTATTACGCAAGTAGTCGAAAACCTTCCATCTTTGGACGTACTTATATGTACGGCCGATCCATACAAAGAACCGCCGATGGGAGTTGTGAACACGGCTTTATCTGTGATGGCTTATGCTTATCCTACGGACAAGATTTCAGTGATGACGGTTTTTCGGAGATGACTATGTTTGCTTTTATGGAAGCGGCGAAGTTTGGTAAAGTGTGGCTACCGTTTTGTAAGGACAATGGTGCATTGATAGGTGTCCTGAGGTTTTTTTCGGGACAAATTATTGTCGAGTGCCAAGACAGTTGAGATTAAGGCAGTTTTGTACTCGATAGTATGATACGGTAGTCATATGTTTAATTATGAGAAACACGTTAAATCCAAAAGCATGTGAGGACTCAAAAGCCATGAAACTGACTCGAACCACATACGACAAAGATGAATTTTTTATATTACAGTATTTTTCCGAGGCTTTTGCATATATATATACTAGTTTATTGCCATTGCACGAGTTATAATTTTATTCTTAAGATTATTTATTTAACATCCAAAAAAACTGAAGTATAAATACCAAAAAGCCTTATACGGTGGCCTCGCCGTAGTCCGATCGCCAAAACAACACCATTTCGTCTTAAATTACAAAAAGGAAAATTGCAATATCACCAGGGTTTCGGAGAAGACAATGGGAATGAATCCCCAAAAATTACCGAAGCAGCAATCGTTCTAGATGAAGGTCTCAATGGGGATGTGTAGCTCTTGTGCAAGGATTCTTTGGATGTGAGCGTCAAGAGATGGCTCGTACTTCCCACACACTGCTTCTTTCTTAACGTAGTTGAGTCAAGGCAATTGAGTGACGACTGCGAATTGAGTGATGATGTTTTTGATCGACAGTTTCCCCTCTCGCTCACAAGGACATTCAGAGGACAAACCCAAAAATCTACAACAAAAGAAGATTTAAGACTGAAATATTCCATGTTTTTTACTCGAGCATCATTGTAAGAGATAATACTGTGAGAAATATAATAACAACGCTGCAAAAAATAATAAAACGAACCCCAATTTGTGATTGTTCAAACCCTGTGCAAGGATATCTTTAGCGTAGGGATGTGCAGGGCCAACAATCGGCGCTCACAGCAAATAGCTTACCAACCTGAACTGAACCCAATTCAATCTTAAACGTTCCAAAATTATCAAATGACTTAAAATAAAGCACATAATTTTCGACATAAATTGAAATGGAGTAACTAAAATACGAAATTAACAAATATCTCGCTGGAAAGAAAAACTGCTAGCGAGGTAATTAAGAAAATACTTATTTATAATTAAATCATAGTTTTGTGACAAGGTTGTAAAATACGCTAGGCGCTAGTCGGGCGCCCGAAGGGGGCCTAGCGCCTAGACAGCTTAGGCGGGGCCTAGGCGGTTTCTAGACGGAAATTAGGCGGTCTTTATTATTTTTAGTATTTTTCAATATATCTAATATGCTAACACTCTATCAAAGTATATTATTATTATTTATGAATTCTAAGTAAATAAATCTCAATTAAATAAAAATAGATTAGTACAAAAATATCGTGTTAATAAGGATGATGCCGGGAGTAATTATCATATTTTTTTATTTAATTTATATATTTTTAAATTTCAGTTTACTATTTTAGTCCATGAAACAAGATATTTTTACTATTATAATTTTCTAAAGTTGACTATTACGTATGGAAATTGCTATTCACCGCCCCCTTTTTCCTAGTTACCGCCCCCTAAAGGGCTTGAAAATGACCTTTTAGCCCTTATGATATTTAAATTAATTTAAAAAGAAAAAACAAACTAAATATATAATTCTGGTACGAAATACTGAAAGCTACATACACAAATAAATTCGAACGATCGATCGATACGGAAAAAAAAATTCGATTTAATATTTTAGTACCGATCGATCGATATTTTCGGCCCTGCAGTGCACGGGCCGAACGATATTTTCGGCCGGACTGTGCGCGGGCCGAACATTACTTTCGGCCCGGACACTGCTTGGCCGAAATTTCAGTTCGGCGCGCACAGGCCCGGCCGAAATCTGATTTCGGCCCGCACAGGCCCGGCCGAAATCTGACTTCGGCCCGCACGGGCCCGACCGAAATCTGATTTCGGTCCGCACAGGCCCGGCCGAAATCTGATTTTGGCCCGTACACTGCAGGGCCGAAATCTGATTTCGGCCCATACACAGCACCCGAAGTTCAGTTTCGGGTACAGTTTTGGGGTCGATGCGCTCCGAATCAGGCCAAACATAAAACATAAAAGTTGTAGATAATCAAATTGGATTTCTATAGGAATTTGAATCAGGGTCGTCTGATTTGTAATCAAAAGTTATTGTCAAAATCGTGTAGACTGCCAGTTTCGACCGATTCCACTCGGACAGCAACCCTAAGTTAGAATCGGGCGAATTAAAACACAAAAGTTATATATAATTAAGTTGTCTTTTCATAGGAACTTGAATCAGAGTTGTCCAAATTGTGAACCGAAAGTTATGCTCAAAATCGTGCAATCTGCCAGTGGAATCGACTGAAACTGGCAGTCTGTACGATTTTGACAATAACTTCCGATTTTCAAATCGGATGACCCTCATTCAAATTCTTATGGAAAGCCAATTTGATTATCTACAACTTTTATGTTTTATGTTTGGCCTGATTCGGAGCGTATCGACCCCAAAATTGTACAAGAAACCAAACTTCGGTGCTGTGTATGGGCCGAAATCAGATTTCGGCCCTGCAGTGTACGGGCCGAAATCAGATTTCGGCCGGGCCTGTGCGGGCCGAAATCAGATTTCGGCAGGGCCTGTCCGGCCGAAAATATTGTTCGGCCCGTGCACTGCAGTGCCGAAATATCGATCGATCGGTACTAAAATGTTAAATCGAATTTTTTTTCGGTATCGATCGATCGTTTGAATTTATTTGTGTATGTAGTTTTCAGTATTTCGTACCAGAATTATATATTTAGTTAGTTTTTTCGTTTTAAATTAATTTAAATATCATAAGGGCAAAAAGGTCATTTTCAAGCCTTTTAGGGGGCGGTAAGTAGGAAAAAAGGGGGCGGTGAATAGCATCCAGTTACGTATTAGGCATGAAACATGATTGGGTGGGCGAAATCAGTTGGGCCATCTGTTAATTCGTAAGAATTGTATTGGCGGATTCAATTTATTTTTGAAACAAGTAATAAAAATAAATTTTGGTCTTGGTTCACGTTGGGTCTGAGGTGGGATGATGGGTCCACTAAGCCCATCGATATTTAATAAACTATTGTTATGAAGGAAGTGTCCCACACCGATTAGAATATGTAACGAGACTGAGAATATTTTCTATATAAATACCCACACAACTATCTCTAGTAATTCAACGTGCTTGCCTTGCAACATTTCTAAATGGCACGTGGACACCATCTTTGGGCATTTAGTAAAGATTTTTATGTATTTATTTTAATAATATAATTACTTTTTAATTTGACGGTTTGGCCGAGGAATCGGCCGGATAAGGTCGAATCGGCCGAATAGTTTGACAAATTAAGCGGCCGATTATGTGGTTTTCGCCACGGTGGTGTCCGATCAGCGCTTAGGCGCCGCATAGGCGGCCGCCTAGGCCGAATTTTACAACATTGGTTTTGTCACGTTAGAAGATTCCAAAATGTCATCACCTTCCTTCGATTTTGGGAGGGTTGCCCTCGTCGTTGTAGTTTTCTCACCGCATAGCGTTTGTGATGTTTAATGAAAGTAAAAACAAATAGAATACTGAAACGCAACTGCTAGTCCGTCGTGCAGTTTTTTTATTCATGGAGTGGTTGGTTTTGAGAACCTAGTAGAGAATTCGCAATATTTTTTTTATATTAAAAATATTTAATCCTATCAAAGATTCCCCGTTAACTTGATGAAGAACAGAGCTCGGGTCACGGCCGTGAGTCAGATTCAACAAGTCGTGATGGCCGACAGAATGCTCATTCTTCTTGGGTCACGGCCGTGATGCATAAGGTCACAGACCGTGACTAGAGGCTGTAGGATTAGCTCGTCGATGTCACGGCCGTGACGCCAAAGGTCACAGACCATGACTTGAGGCAGTTGGTCAGCTCGTCGATGTCACGGCCGTGACGCCCAAGGTTGCAGACCGTGACATCTTGTTTCCAGTCTTGGCGCCAATTGCTGCCCTTAAATAACGGATTGCAGTTCAAGGCTTGTGTAGTACCCGTAAAATTTAAATACGGGGTTTTGATGTAAGCAATTTTGAAAACGGTAAATTGAGAATTTAAGCGTTAAAACAAAATAAATCTTAGTGATTTCCGAATTTAAAAATTTAGGATATTAGAAAATACCATTAAAAAAAAATTAACAAGTTTGGGCTAAATATTTAATGAATAAGGCCCAACCCTTTTGGAAATAGGATAAGCTTAACAAATTAATCTTGCTTCAACGTGAGGTAAAACTCATTTTCACTGGTCAAATCATGCACGAGTATCAAAAACCACAACATCTCTCTAAATTCGAAGTGAGGTATATGAATTGTTTCTTGTGTTTAACATATTTAATTTAGTTCTACTAACGAGATGTTTCTACGTGATGCTGTGGTGTTCATGAGAGGGGTTTCGATAATTTTATGTTTGGACTAACCCGTTTTGTTTGAACTCGTGTCTACGAATATTTACATGATAATAATTAGAGTCTTAGTGAATATCGAAAGTTTATTGTTCTGTAGAAGTTCTTGAGGGTTCATAATTTATTATGTTTAGAAACCTAATGATTTAAGGTGTAATGTTTTCTGGAACTAGTATAATATTTGAAGATGATCTCTATAGCAATGTTTTTAGGGTTTTCTGGAAAATCACGATTTTTTGATAAATTTCGAGATATGATCATTCTTCTATAGATAGATTTCGAAGTGTATGTTAAATAGATCTCGAGATATAGTAATTAAAAGGATTTCGAAGTATGTAATAGATGAATTTCGAATGTGTATAATCAGATCTCGAGGTCTGAAATAAAGAGTTCGAGATGCTTCATAAATTGATTTTGAAATGTATTATAGATAGACTTCGATATGTGTTCGAGATATGATAGTTCTCATAGTTTGATGTCGAGATTCAATAAGCTTATGATAAATAGATTTCGAATTGTATATAATAGAAAGATTTTGACAAAGAAACTCGACATTTTCAACAGACTCGACATTTCCTTTTCAACAAAAGATCTCGATAAGTAAGGATCTCGATATTTCTATTATATTGTGCTCTCGACATTGTTTTTCAAAACCAAAGATCTCGACATTAATAATCTCGACATTATTTGACATTATTTGAAGAATCTCGACATTATCATAGATCTCGAGATAATAGATCTCGACATTATTATAAAAAGAGTTTCGACATCATGTGATCTTCGACACTGTATAAAGATTTCAGCATATTAAAAGTTCTCTACACTTAATAAAATTTTCGGTATTCTAGGATTTTGCTATTTCTAGGGTTTTTGATATTTTAGGATTTATTTAATTTTAGGAATTTCATTAATTTTTAGACTTTCATGAATTTTAGGGTTTTGATAATTTTAGCATTTTCGAAACTTATAGGACTTAGTAAATATATTGATATGATAATATTTTCAATACTCAGAGGATCGAAGCATAGGAAATTTACCAGATTCCGTGACTAATTTTATCAGGAGGACAGGTAGGTGAATCATTCATCTTCGACACGTAAATGCTTATATGCTACTATGTGATTATGTGATTCGATGATTTACGTGTTTTACGCATGTTTTATGTGACATCACGTTTTCATGTGTATCACGTATATGCATGGCAGCGCACGACATTGTGAGGGATAATGACCACATTAGTGGTGACACCTTAAGACTCAAGGTGTCGATTGAGCGGGTTAGAATGTGCCGGTTTTGGCAGTCAGACTCGTAGTGGAGTTGAGGTTGGACTCGCGGGGCACCTGACGGGAGACAGACGTGAGCGATCTGTCTACTCGGGCGTGAGCGACCCGAGGTGCAAACCGTCGGATGAGTTATGTAGCGGAAGGGGCGACCTGATAGGAGGACGTTGACGTGATCGATCAGCGCACTCTCGGCGTGGGCACCGCATGTCTGGCGTTAGCGACCAGATGATATATTTATTTTATTGCACGCGAGGTGCCGAGTCCAGTCTAGGGCCCTGATATTGAGATACGATAGAAATGTGGGAACGAGCGTGCATTATAGCATGTTGTGAGAATTGGGATTGGGAATGACTGCACGCTGCATTGCATTTTATTCACCTACTGGGCAATTCGCTCAGTGTTTACGTGTTGTAGGTACCGAGTCTGACGCTTACACGCGTCAAGACTGAGGCAGCCGGTTGTGCTCCACGGACTTTTGAGGGCAGGGCGGTACATGGACGAAGACCTGTGGAGCGGCGATAGGGTTTTTGACCTTTTGACATTTTGGGGGCTTCGACCCATTGTACAAATACTACTATGTAAAATAATATTTTGTTGTATTATAATATCTTTTAGGAAAAAGTTTAAATTAGACGGGCCTTCAGCGGCTTACGTTGCGGAAATCCGCCACTAATCCTAATTAGAAAACGAGGGTCGCCACACTTGTATCATGAAAATTTTATTTTTCTCTGTGTAATTCTCACGAACACTTAATAAGAGATTCTTCTTCTCCGTGGATGTAGGACTCACTCAGTGAATCCGAACCACGTTACATCTTTCTGTTAACTACAATTTCTCGATTATAGATTTGTTATGGTATCAGGGCGAAGCTAGATAGAGCTGCGATTTGACAAGAATCAAGATTCATATCTGCAATGTCGACTACAGGGGCAATTACGAGCTCAAACTCGACAGTTTTGATCAACGATCCCTACTTCTTGAATAACAATGACAATTCAGGGCAAATCCTTGTACACGAGCCCTTAAATGGTGACAATTATCAGACATGGAGTTGAGCTATGTTAATTGCACTCATAGGAAGGAACAAGGAAGGATTCATCAATGGCGATCTGCTGCCGCCTGTGGTTGATGTTCAGAATCCCGTTAGCTCAAAGAATAAAGTCAGTGCTTGAAGAGGAATAATAACGTGGTCATATCTTGGATCATTAATTCCTTGACTAATTTTATCAGGAGGACAGGTAGGTGAATCATTCATCTACGACACGTAAATGCTTATATGCTACTATGTGATTATGTGATTCGATGATTTACGTGTTTTACGTATGTTTTATGTGACATCACGTTTTCATGTGTATCACGTATATGCATGGCAGCCAATGTTTTAAAAAGCGTGATGCGCAATGCGACGCGTTTTGGCTCCTGAAGCGCGTAGCGTAAATAGCGTAGCGCATTGCGTGAGTATTTCAAGCAAGTAAATTATAATGCAGAAAAACGTAGTATATAACATAAATTTGTTATATTATTGCTTATATGTCTAATAATATATTTAAATCATTCTATTCTAACATTTTGCTTCCTATTGATTCCTCTATTTTTTATAAATAACAAATAAAAATATAATAGAAACAATAAAATAACTAAAAATAAAAATGTAATTTAAGAAAAATCATTAAATAAAGAACGGAAAATAACATACTTACACTTTCTCTCTCCCATTACATTAAAATATATATATAAAGTTTAAAAAATAGTATATTATATACCAATAAACACGCATTCGCGCGCTACGAAGCGCGCGACGCAAGGCTTTTGAAAACACTGATGGCAGCGCATGACATTGTGAGGGATAATGACCACATTAGTGGTGACACCTTAAGACTCAAGGTGTCGATTGAGCGGGGTAGAATGTGCCGGTTTTGGCAGTCAGACTCGTAGCGGAGTTGAGGTTGGACTCGCGGGGCACCTGACGGGAGACAGACGTGAGCGATCTGTCTACTCGGGCGTGAGCAACCCGAGGTGCAAACCGTCGGATGAGTTATGTAGCGGAAGGGGCGACCTGATAGGAGGACGTTGACGTGATCGATCAGCGCACTATCGGCGTGGGCACCGCTAGCCTGGCGTTAGCGACCAGATGATATATTTATTTTATTGCGCGCGAGGTGCCGAGTCCAGCCTAGGGCCCTGATATTGAGATACGATAGAAATGTGGGAACGAGCGTGCATTATATCATGTTGTGAGAATTGGGATTTGGAATGACTGCACGCTGCATTGCATTTTATTCACCTACTGGGCAATTCGCTCAGTGTTTACGTGTTGTAGGTACCGAGTCTGACGCTTACACGCGTCAAGACTGAGGCAGCCGGTGGCGGTGCTCCACGGACTTTTGAGGGCAGGGCGGTACATGGACGAAGACCTGTGGAGCGGCGATAGGGTTTTTGACCTTTTGACATTTTGGGGGCTTCGACCCATTGTACAAATACTACTATGTAAAATAATATTTTGTTGTATTATAATATCTTTTAGGAAAAAGTTTAAATTAGACGGGCCTTCAGCGGCTTACGTTGCGGAAATCCGCCACTAATCCTAATTAGAAAACGAGGGTCGCCACACTTGTATCATGAAAATTTTATTTTTCTCTGTGTAATTCTCACGAACACTTAATAAGAGATTCTTCTTCTCCGTGGATGTAGGACTCACTCAGTGAATCCGAACCACGTTACATCTTTCTGTTAACTACAATTTCTCGATTATAGATTTGTTATGGTATCAGGGCGAAGCTAGATAGAGCTGCGATTTGACAAGAATCAAGATTCATATCTGCAATGTCGACTACAGGGGCAATTACGAGCTCAAACTCGACAGTTTTGATCAACGATCCCTACTTCTTGAATAACAATGACAATTCAGGGCAAATCCTTGTACACGAGCCCTTAAATGGTGACAATTATCAGACATGGAGTTGAGCTATGTTAATTGCACTCATAGGAAGGAACAAGGAAGGATTCATCAATGGCGATCTGCTGCCGCCTGTGGTTGATGTTCAGAATCCCGTTAGCTCAAAGAATGAAGTCAGTGCTTGAAGAGGAATAATAACGTGGTCATATCTTGGATCATTAATTCCTTGACTAATTTTATCAGGAGGACAGGTAGGTGAATCATTCATCTACGACACGTAAATGCTTATATGCTACTATGTGATTATGTGATTCGATGATTTACGTGTTTTACGTATGTTTTATGTGACATCACGTTTTCATGTGTATCACGTATATGCATGGCAGCCAATGTTTTAAAAAGCGTGATGCGCAATGCGACGCGTTTTGGCTCCTGAAGCGCGTAGCGTAAATAGCGTAGCGCATTGCGTGAGTATTTCAAGCAAGTAATTATAATGCAGAAAAACGTAGTATATAACATAAATTTGTTATATTATTGCTTATATGTCTAATAATATATTTAAATCATTCTATTCTAACATTTTGCTTCCTATTGATTCCTCTATTTTTTATAAATAACAAATAAAAATCTAATAGAAACAATAAAATAACTAAAAATAAAAATGTAATTTAAGAAAAATCATTAAATAAAGAACGGAAAATAACATACTTACACTTTCTCTCTCCCATTACATTAAAATATATATATATATAAAGTTTAAAAAATAGTATATTATATACCAATAAACACGCATTCGCGCGCTACGAAGCGCGCGACGCAAGGCTTTTGAAAACACTGATGGCAGCACATGACATTGTGAGGGATAATGACCACATTAGTGGTGACACCTTAAGACTCAAGGTGTCGATTGAGCGGGGTAGAATGTGCCGGTTTTGGCAGTCAGACTCGTAGCGGAGTTGAGGTTGGACTCGCGGGGCACCTGACGGGAGACAGACGTGAGCGATCTGTCTACTCGGGCGTGAGCAACCCGAGGTGCAAACCGTCGGATGAGTTATGTAGCGGAAGGGGCGACCTGATAGGAGGACGTTGACGTGATCGATCAGCGCACTATCGGCGTGGGCACCGCTAGCCTGGCGTTAGCGACCAGATGATATATTTATTTTATTGCGCGCGAGGTGCCGAGTCCAGCCTAGGGCCCTGATATTGAGATACGATAGAAATGTGGGAACGAGCGTGCATTATATCATGTTGTGAGAATTGGGATTTGGAATGACTGCACGCTGCATTGCATTTTATTCACCTACTGGGCAATTCGCTCAGTGTTTACGTGTTGTAGGTACCGAGTCTGACGCTTATACGCGTCAAGACTGAGGCAGCCGGTTGTGCTCCACGGACTTTTGAGGGCAGGGCGGTACATGGACGAAGACCTGTGGAGCGGCGATAGGGTTTTTGACCTTTTGATATTTTGGGGGCTTCGACCCATTGTACAAATACTACTATGTAAAATAATATTTTGTTGTATTATAATATCTTTTAGGAAAAAGTTTAAATTAGACGGGCGTTCAGCGGCTTACGTTGCGGAAATCCGCCACTAATCCTAATTAGAAAACGAGGGTCGCCACACTTGTATCATGAAAATTTTATTTTTCTCTGTGTAATTCTCACGAACACTTAATAAGAGATTCTTCTTCTCCGTGGATGTAGGACTCACTCAGTGAATCCGAACCACGTTACATCTTTCTGTTAACTACAATTTCTCGATTATAGATTTGTTATGGTATCAGGGCGAAGCTAGATAGAGCTGCGATTTGACAAGAATCAAGATTCATATCTGCAATGTCGACTACAGGGGCAATTACGAGCTCAAACTCGACAGTTTTGATCAACGATCCCTACTTCTTGAATAACAATGACAATTCAGGGCAAATCCTTGTACACAAGCCCTTAAATGGTGACAATTATCAGACATGGAGTTGAGCTATGTTAATTGCACTCATAGGAAGGAACAAGGAAGGATTCATCAATGGCGATCTGCTGCCGCCTGTGGTTGATGTTCAGAATCCCGTTAGCTCAAAGAATGAAGTCAGTGCTTGAAGAGGAATAATAACGTGGTCATATCTTGGATCATTAATTCCTTGACTAATTTTATCAGGAGGACAGGTAGGTGAATCATTCATCTACGACACGTAAATGCTTATATGCTACTATGTGATTATGTGATTCGATGATTTACGTGTTTTACGTATGTTTTATGTGACATCACGTTTTCATGTGTATCACGTATATACATGACAGCCAATGTTTTAAAAAGCGTGATGCGCAATGCGATGCGTTTTGGCTCCTGAAGCGCGTAGCGTAAATAGCGTAGCGCATTGCGTGAGTATTTCAAGCAAGTAAATTATAATGCAGAAAAACGTAGTATATAACATAAATTTGTTATATTATTGCTTATAAGTCTAATAATATATTTAAATCATTCTATTCTAACATTTTGCTTCCTATTGATTCCTCTATTTTTTATAAATAACAAATAAAAATATAATAGAAACAATAAAATAACTAAAAATAAAAATGTAATTTAAGAAAAATCATTAAATAAAGAACGGAAAATAACATACTTACACTTTCTCTCTCCCATTACATTAAAATATATATATATAAAGTTTAAAAAATAGTATATTATATACCAATAAACACGCATTCGCGCGCTACGAAGCGCGCGACGCAAGGCTTTTGAAAACACTGATGGCAGCGCATGACATTGTGAGGGATAATGACCACATTAGTGGTGACACCTTAAGACTCAAGGTGTCGATTGAGCGGGGTAGAATGTGCCGGTTTTGGCAGTCAGACTCGTAGCGGAGTTGAGGTTGGACTCGCGGGGCACCTGACGGGAGACAGACGTGAGCGATCTGTCTACTCGGGCGTGAGCAACCCGAGGTGCAAACCGTCGGATGAGTTATGTAGCGGAAGGGGCGACCTGATAGGAGGACGTTGACGTGATCGATCAGCGCACTATCGGCGTGGGCACCGCTAGCCTGGCGTTAGCGACCAGATGATATATTTATTTTATTGCGCGCGAGGTGCCGAGTCCAGCCTAGGGCCCTGATATTGAGATACGATAGAAATGTGGGAACGAGCGTGCATTATATCATGTTGTGAGAATTGGGATTGGGAATGAGTGCACGCTGCATTGCATTTTATTCACCTACTGGGCAATTCGCTCAGTGTTTACGTGTTGTAGGTACCGAGTCTGACGCTGACACGCGTCAAGGCTGGTGGCGGTGCTCCACGGACTTTTGAGGGCGGGGCGGTACATGGACGAAGACCTGTGGAGCGGCGATAGGGTTTTTGACCTTTTGACATTTTGGGGTCTTCGACCCATTGTACAGATACTATTATGTAAAATAATATTTTGTTGTATTATAATATCTTTTAGGAAAAAGTTTAAATTTGACGGGTCTTCCGCGGCTTACGTTGCAGAAATCCGCCACTAATCCTAATTAGAAAACGAGGGTCGCCACAGGTGGTATCAGAGCGTAGGTTTTAGATTCTGAAGACTGTCCATGTACTACCGCTCAAAAGCTTGGAGAACCAGCCTGGCCTGTAAGTTTAATACTTGATCATGTGACTATGTGTTATTTGATATATGTGCTTTCTGTGAATAATTGTGAAAATAGATAAAAATGCCGAAGGGACGTCGAGAGGTAGGTAGCTCTAGTCGTAGGGCGGGGTCTGAATCCCCATCGAATGACGACCGCTCTACTATCCACCAATTGACCGATCGTCGGATCAAATCAACGACTTGATCCATCACCGGAGCTCGTCGGAACATTCCACGCAGCCTAATCGAGTAGAACTAATCGGGGAACGATTTCGAAAGTTAAACCCCCCAATATTTACCGAAGCTACCAATCCAGCGGTGGCTGAAGATTGGATAAGTACCATAGAGGACATGTTTATCTATAGTCGAGTGCCTGACAACGAAAAAGTCCTTTGTGCTGTTTCCCTTTTCCGAGAAAATGCACGATATTGGTGGAACAGCGTAAAGGTGTTGGAGAACCCAATGACTATGACTTGGGAAAGGTTTAGAGAGCTCTTCTTCAACAAATACTTTGCGGCACACGATCAAGAATAAAGAATGTACTAGTTCATGAGCTTGAAGCAAGGGAGAATGCCGGTGGCGGAGTATATCCGTCGATTTGAAGAATTATCTCGATTTGTTCCGCAGTTAGTGGCAACTAATTCGTTGAAAGTGACCAGGTTCATCAAGTGACTTAAACCCGAAATCTATCGGGATTTAAGTAATGCGGGTGCACGCCAACTAGAGTTTATGCAAGTGACGGAACGTGCCTTAATTGCGGAACAAGCAGAGTCAGTGGTGGTGGAAGCACAGGAAGCGAAAAAGAAGAGAGAGGCCCAACAAGGAAGCGAAGGAGATAAGAAACGCCAGTTTTTCGGCAAAGGTCCTAATACCCAATGGAAACATCAGGGCCAACAAAACTGGCGCCCGAGACCAATTCAGGGACCGATCAATATCCCTAATCGA
Source organism: Craterostigma plantagineum (assembly GCA_027422505.1). NCBI lineage: Eukaryota > Viridiplantae > Streptophyta > Magnoliopsida > Lamiales > Linderniaceae > Craterostigma > Craterostigma plantagineum. The sequence goes on along the minus strand of JAPQWV010000013.1, from coordinate 18,671,223 downwards.
CCTCAAAATGTTGCGCCCCAGTGTCGACAATGTGGGCGTTACCATTTCGGGGCCTGCTTTGGAGCAAGACAGATTCCGCAGTGCTTCAGGTGCGGACAAATCGGTCATTTTGCGAGAGCCTGTACGGAGAATTTGCCCCTAGTACGGAACCCGGCTCAACCGTCGATTCGACCTCCACCCGTTCCCGCGCGAGTTTTTACTTTGACCAATGAGGAGGCCGAGGCGAACCCTTCTGTTGTGACGGGTATGTTAACTATCTACAACATGCCCACATCTGTATTGATAGACTCTGGAGCCACACATTCATTTGTGTCGGCCAAATACGTGGCAAAGGTGGGAATATCTCCTACCTCATCTGAATGCAACTACATAGTTACTTTACCACATGGTGATCCGATGCGCACCAACCAAGTATTGAGAGGGTGCGTCGTAATTATCGAGGGTAGGAACTTGAGCGTCGACCTGATTGTAATCCCGATGAACGACTATGATGTCATCTTCGAAATGGATTGGCTTTCAAGATATGGAGCCATCATAGATTGCAACAAGAAGGTCGTTAAATTCCAACTGTCCGAAAAGGAATCATTCACTTTTTCGGGTAAAGCAGATAAGAATAGTATTCCAAGAATATCAGCTCTAAAGGCTCAACGACTATTGAGGTCAGGTTGTGAGTCTTACCTCGTGCGGTGAAGGCGGAGGAGTTACCTCAGCCAGAACTGAAAGACGTACCGATAGTCAACGAATATGCTGATGTATTTCCCGATGATCTCCCGGGGTTACCCCCTGATCGAGAAATATAATTCACAATAGATTTGATACGGGGGTCCGCCCCAATTTCTAAAGCTCCATATCGGCTAGCGCCCAATGAATTGAAGGAACTAAAAGAACAGTTGGAGGACCTGTTGCAGAAAGGGTTTATCCAACCCAGTTTTTCACCGTGGGGAGCACCAGTCCTATTTGTACGGAAGAAGGATGGGTCGATGCGACTATGTATTGACTATAGAGAACTGAACAAGATTACTATCAAGAATAAATATCCCCTGCCCAGGATTGACGATCAGTTCGATCAGCTACAGGGTGCTATGGTATTCTCGAAAATTGATCTCCGTTCGGGATACCATCAGTTAAAGATCAGGGAGACAGATGTTCCTAAAACAGCGTTCAGTACGAGGTATGGCCATTACGAGTTTCTGGTCATGCCTTTTGGACTGACAAATGCCCCAGCTTCTTTTATGGACTTGATGAATCGGGTCTTTAAAGACTACCTCGATCGGTTTGTTATCGTCTATATCGACGATATTCTGATCTATTCTAAGACAAGAGACGAACACGAAAGCCATCTGAGAACCGTCTTAGGAATCCTGCGAGAGAAACAACTCTACGCCAAATTCAAGAAGTGTGAATTCTGGCTTGAGCAAGTACCTTTCTTGGGACACATGATTTCTGGGAATGGAATCTCGGTGGACCCGAGTAAGATCAAAGCTGTGAATAACTGGCCACAACCTACAAATCCTACTGAGGTCCGAAGTTTTCTAGGACTTGCGGGATATTACCGTAAGTTCATAGCTGACTTCTCTAGCATTGCCTCGACACTGACGAACCTTACTAGAAAGAATGTACCCTTCAAGTGGACAGATGCATGTGAGCAGAGTTTTCAGGAGCTAAAGAAACGACTTACTACAGCCCCTGTTCTGACTATACCCTCGGGAACTGGAGGATTCTCGGTCTACAGCGACGCCTCGAAGAATGGACTGGGATGCGTATTGATGCAGAACGGTAAAGTAATTGCTTACGCCTCCCGACAACTGAAGGAATACGAGAAGAACTACCCGACCCATGACCTGGAACTAGCAGCAGTGGTCTTCGCTTTATCTGGAGACATTACCTTTACGGAGAAAGGTGTGAAATCTTCACAGACCACAAGAGTTTGAAGTACTTCTTCACTCAGAAGGAGTTAAACATGAGACAACGACGGGTTGGAGCTTGTGAAGGACTACGATTGCGTTATTATCATCCGGGCAAGGCGAACGTAGTCGTTGACACTTTAAGTAGAAAAGCGGTGAATACAGAGTTAAGTAAACTTGGAGTAGAAGTTGTTGATCTAGGTGAAGTCGAGACAAAATTAGCAACACTGACTCTACAACCTACGTTGCTAGAACGAATCAGAACGGCCCAAGAAGAGGACGAATTTTATCTAAAAGTGAAAGATGCACTCCCCGATGACTTTGCAATCCGAGAAGACGGAACATTACAATACAAGAATCGAATGTACGTGCCTAACGACGAGGAGTTACGACGAACAATAATGACAGAAGCACACACTACTACCTACTCCGTACATCCGGGCTCTACTAAAATGTACCAGGACTTGCGAATCACGTATTGGTGGCCGGGAATGAAAAAGGACATAGCGGTGTTCGTAAATCGATGCATGACGTGCCAGCTGATCAAAGCCGAACACCGGCGACCAGCTGGAACTCTACATCCTTTACCAATACCCGAATGGAAGTGGGACCACATCACTATGGATTTCGTCGTAGGTTTACCCAAGACGACGAAAGGCCATGACGCTATTTGGGTGGTTGTAGACCGCCTGACGAAATCAGCCCATTTCCTTCCAATTAGCTCTACGTTTTCCATGGAACGCTACGCTGAATTATATGTTCAGGAATAATCCGACTCCATGGAATTCCAATTTGTATCGTCTCGGATCGAGATTCGAGATTTCTATCGAATTTTTGGCAAAGCTTGCAAAAAGCGATGGGAACTAAGCTTTCGTTCAGTACTGCTTACTATCCCCAAACTGACGGACAGTCTGAACGGACGATCCAAACCCTTGAAGATATGTTGCGAGCATGCGTCCTAGACTTCAAGGGAAACTGGAGAAAATACCTACCACTGATCGAATTTTCTTACAACAACAGTTTTCACGCTACGATCGGAATGGCACCGTACGAGGCATTATACGGGCGCAAATGCCGATCTCCAGTCCATTGGGATGAAATAGGCGAACGAGCTATACTAGGACCTGATATGATCCGCGAAATGACGGAAGCGGTAATGAAAATTCGGGAGAGGATGCGAATGGCTCAGAGTCGACAGAAGAGTTATGCAGATCATCGACGACGACCTTTGGAGTTCGCCGAAGATGACCAAGCGTTTCTAAAGATCTCCCTAATGAAAGGCGTAAAGCGCTTCGGACGAAAGGGCAAGCTGAGTCCAAGATACATAGGCCCATTTAAGGTCATTAAACGAGTCGGAGAAGTTGCGTATCAATTAGAGTTACCCGTTTCCTTATCACAAGTTCACGACGTATTTCACGTATCGACATTACGAAAGTACGTCACGGACCCAAGCCATGTGATCCAGAATGAGCTTCTTTATCAACAGCTCAAGCCCGACTTGAGTTACGAAGAGAAGCCTGTAAAAATTTTGATGTACGAATCGAAACGACTATGGAATAAGATTATTCCGTTGGTTAAGGTTTTGTGGCGCAATCAATCAATTGAGGAAGCCACTTGGGAGCGTGAGGATGAAATGAGAGTTCGTTATCCCGAGTTATTCCAGTCGGCGTAATTTCGGGGACGAAATTCCTTTAAGGGGGAGGATGTAATACCCGTAAAATTTAAATACGGGGTTTTGATGTAAGCAATTTTGAAAACGGTAAATTGAGAATTTAAGCGTTAAAACAAAATAGATATTAGTGATTTCCGAATTTAAAAATTTAGGATATTAGGAAATACCATTAAAAAAAATTAACAAATTTGGGCTAAATATTTAATGAATAAGGCCCAACCCAATTGGAAATAGGATAAGCTTGACAAATTAATCTTGCTTCAACGTGAGGTAAAACTCATTTTCACTTGTCAAATCATGCACGAGTATCAAAAACCACAACATCTATCTAAATACATAACATATATATCGATTATCATTGTAAGGAAACCCTCACTAACCCCATACGAGTACTGAGCAAAACGTGAAACCAACAATCTCACAATATAGAAGATCAAGTGACTTGGGAGGTTAAAATTCGAAGTGAGGTATATGAATTGTTTCTTGTGTTTAACATATTTAATTTAGTTCTACTAACTAGATGTTTCTACGTGATGCTGTGGTGTTCATGAGAGGGGTTTCGATAATTTTATGTTTGGACTAACCCGTTTTGTTAGAACTCGTGTCTACGAATATTTACATGATAATAATTAGAGTCTTAGTGAATATCGAAAGTTTATTGTTCTTTAGAAGTTCTTGAGGGTTCATAATTTATTATGTTTAGAAACCTAATGATTTAAGGTGTAATGTTTTCTGGAACTAGTATAATATTTGAAGATGATCTCTATAGCAATGTTTTTAGGGTTTTCTGGAAAATCACGATTTTTAGATAAATTTCGAGATATGATCATTCTTCTATAGATAGATTTCTAAGTGTACGATAAATAGATCTCGAGATATAGTAATTAAAAGGATTTCGAAGTATGTAATAGATGAATTTCGAATGTGTATAATAAGATCTCGAGGTCTGAAATAAAGAGAGTTCGAGATGCTTCATAAATTGATTTTGAAATGTATTATAGATAGACTTCGATATGTGTTCGAGATATGATAGTTCTCATAGTTTGATGTCGAGATTCAATAAGCTTATGATAAATAGATTTCGAATTGTATATAATAGAAAGATTTTGACAAAGGAACTCGACATTTTCAACAGACTCAACATTTCCTTTTCAACAAAAGATCTCGATAAGTAAGGATCTCGATATTTCTATTATATTGTGATCTCGACATTGTTTTTCTAAACCAAAGATCTCGACATTAATAATCTCGACATTATTTGACATTATTTGAAGAATCTCGACATTATCATAGATCTCGAGATAATAGATCTCGACATTATTACAAAAAGAGTTTCGACATCATGTGATCTTCGACACTGTATAAAGATTTCAGCATATTAAAAGTTCTCTACACTTAATAAAATTTTCGGTATTTTAGGATTTTGCTATTTCTAGGGTTTTTGATATTTTAGTGTTTATTTAATTTTAGGAATTTCATTAATTTTTAGACTTTCATGAATTTATGGTTTTGATAATTTTAGCATTTTCGAAACTTATAGGACTTAGTAAATATATTGATATGATAATGTTTTCAATACTCAGAGGATCGAAGCTTAGGAAATTTACCAGATTCCGTGACTAATTTTATCAGGAGGACAGGTAGGTGAATCATTCATCTTCGACACGTAAATGCTTATATGCTACTATGTGATTATGTGATTCGATGATTTACGTGTTTTACGTATGTTTTATGTGACATCACGTTTTCATGTGTATCACGTATATGCATGGTAGCGCACGACATTGTGAGGGATAATGACCACATTAGTGGTGACACCTTAAGACTCAAGGTGTCGATTGAGCGGGTTAGAATGTGCCGGTTTTGGCAGTCAGACTCGTAGCGGAGTTGAGGTTGGACTCGCGGGGCACCTGACGGGAGACAGACGTGAGCGATCTGTCTACTCGGGCGTGAGCGACCCGAGGTGCAAACCGTCGGATGAGTTATGTAGCGGAAGGGGCGACCTGATAGGAGGACGTTGACGTGATCGATCAGCGCACTCTCGGCGTGGGCACCGCTAGTCTGGCATTAGCGACCAGATGATATATTTATTTTATTGCACGCGAGGTGCCGAGTCCAGTCTAGGGCCCTGATATTGAGATACGATAGAAATGTGGGAACGAGCGTGCATTATAGCATGTTGTGAGAATTGGGATTGGGAATGACTGCACGCTGCATTGCATTTTATTCACCTACTGGGCAATTCGCTCAGTGTTTACGTGTCGTAGGTACCGAGTCTGACGATTACACGCGTCAAGACTGAGGCAGCTGGTGGCGGTGCTCCACGGACTTTTGAGGGCAGGGCGGTACATGGACGAAGACCTGTGGAGCGGCGATAGGGTTTTTGACCTTTTGACATTTTGGGGGCTTCGACCCATTGTACAAATACTACTATGTAAAATAATATTTTGTTGTATTATAATATCTTTTAGGAAAAAGTTTAAATTAGACGGGCCTTCAGCGGCTTACGTTGCGGAAATCCGCCACTAATCCTAATTAGAAAACGAGGGTCGCCACACTTGTATCATGAAAATTTTATTTTTCTCTGTGTAATTCTCACGAACACTTAATAAGAGATTCTTCTTCTCCGTGGATGTAGGACTCACTCAGTGAATCCGAACCACGTTACATCTTTCTGTTAACTACAATTTCTCGATTATAGATTTGTTATGGTATCAGGGCGAAGCTAGATAGAGCTGCGATTTGACAAGAATCAAGATTCATATCTGCAATGTCGACTACAGGGGCAATTACGAGCTCAAACTCGACAGTTTTGATCAACGATCCCTACTTCTTGAATAACAATGACAATTCAGGGCAAATCCTTGTACACAAGCCCTTAAATGGTGACAATTATCAGACATGGAGTTGAGCTATGTTAATTGCACTCATAGGAAGGAACAAGGAAGGATTCATCAATGGCGATCTGCTGCCGCCTGTGGTTGATGTTCAGAATCCCGTTAGCTCAAAGAATGAAGTCAGTGCTTGAAGAGGAATAATAACGTGGTCATATCTTGGATCATTAATTCTGTATCGAAAGAAATTTCGCGAGCATTTTGTATAACTCGACTGCGAGAGAGGTTTGGGTCGATCTTGAAGAAAGATTTGGGCAATCCAATAGGCCGAGGATGTTCCAGCTGAAGCGAGAGCTTATTAATCTATCTCAAGGGAATGACAGTGTTACAGGTTATTTCATTAAACTCAAAACCTTATGGGACGAATTGGCAAATTACTAGGCCAGCTTGCAGCTGTAATTGTGGAGGTATGAAGGAAATGAAAGCACATCTCGATGAGGAATATGTGTTGGCATTCTTGACGGGTCTAAATGACTCATTCTCCCAAGTGCGAGGACAACTTCTGCTCATGGACCCGCTGCCTTCAATCAACAAGGTGTTCTCCCTAATGGTACAAGAGGAAAAGCAGAGATCCATGATGACAGCCATGACTCAAAGGAGTGATGATCCAGCAAGTACCATGGCTATGATGGCTGCAAGAGGAGACCAAGAAGTGGTCAAGAAAGGCAACTTTTTGCACAGGAAGTAATTGGGAAAGCCACTCTACACCCACTGTAATAAAAGGGGCCACACAATAGACACTTGTTATCAAGTGCATGGGTATCCTCCCGGTTTTAGACAGGGTCAGAAATTCAAGGCAGCTAAAGTGAATCAATGCATAGCTGATCAGCAGGGCAAGGGAGGTTCACAGACCTTACCAACAGTGCCTGTAAAGAAGGGATGGTGCAACTTCAGGTGACACCTTTTCAGCTACAAAGCTTGCAAACATGATCAACTAGTCCTTGGGTAAGCAATCAACAGCTGGTGGGGATAACTCACACTAGTATGAGAAGGGTGAAGGTATATGTCTTTCCTATAACCTGCCTAGACTTACAAAACCAAGAATGTGGATATTGGCACAGGAGCCACAAGACATGTGTGTGGTGATAACAGTCTTCTATCAGAATTACATGACATAAAGGAATCAAACGTAATCTTGCCTGATAACTCAGTCATAAGGGTGAACAAAGCTGGTCCTTGCTTTATAAATCAGTACATTACACTAACAGATGTGTTATATGTACCTCAGTTTCAATTTAATTTGATGTCTGTTAGCTGTTTGTCTGATTTCTTGGGCTGCAGTTTTGTTTTTAGGACTAATGACTTTGTGATACAGGATCATTCCCAAAGAGTGATTGGCAAGGGTAAGAACAAGGCAGGGCTCTATGTGCTTGAAGCTGGATCAGTCAATAATGTTACAACAGCTAGCACTAACAGTTTTGTGTCTGTAGTTGATGAACCTGTTTTTCTTAATAAAGTGTCTATAGATATTTGGCATGCTAGGCTAGGACATCCATCGGATAGAGTTCTTGAAATGCTTAAAAGTTCCTTAGATCATGATGAAAGCATAAAGGGAACATATTGTAAAATCTGTCCAATAGCAAAGCAAAGGAGACTTTCCTTTCCTGATGACAGAAAAACAGCATGTAACCCTTTTGACTTGATACATTGTGATGTTTGGGGACCCTTTTATCAGACTTCTTATCTAGGTCATCAGTATTTTGTTACTATTGTTGATGATTTTTCTCGGTTCACTTGGGTGTTTATGATAAAGCACAAGTCAGATGTAGTAAGAGTCATGACCTATTTTCTTGCTATGATATAAACTCATTTCAATGCTAGGGTGAAAGTGATTAGGACAGACAATGCAAAAGAATTCAACTTAGTAGACTTGTTTGGAAAGAAAGGAATCCTTCATCATCTTTCTTGTGTTCAAACTCTCGAACAAAACTCGGTAGTAGAAAGGAAGCACCAACATTTATTAAACGTGGCTAGATCCCTTTTGTTCCAATCTGGTTTGCCTACTAAGTATTGGTCTGAATGTGTTATGACTGCTACCTTTCTAATCAATAGGGTGCCATCTGTGCAGTTAAACAATAGGAGTCCATATGACCTCCTATACTAAATTACAGTTTGCTGCGAGCCTTTGGCTCTTTATGTTTTTGCTCAACACTTGCTGCAGGTAGAAGAAAATTCGATCCTAGAGCAAGAGAATGTGCCTTTTTAGGGTACCCAAATGGCATGAAGGGATACAAGGTGATAGACTTGAGGACAATGGAGGTGTTTATTTCCCGGGATGTCAGATTTAAAGAGGATGAATTTCCTTTCAAGACACAACAATCATCATAGTTCTCAGAGGATCCATTCCCTGCCCATGTATTGCCAAGACCATGCCTTTCAGAGGTGTTTCAAGACAATAAGGTACTTGTTCCAGCACAAGGCAGTGACTATGGTACCCCAGGATCAGACAGTGACATTCCAGGATCAGACAATGGCATTCGAAGATCAGGCAATGATGCTAGCATACCTGGGTATGATGTCTCAGATTCAGACACCATTGCAGATCAGCAACCTTCACATCAGGAACAGAGAAGACCAAGAAGGGAATTAAGAAAGCCAACTTACCTCAAGGATTTTCATTGCAATAAGTTGACTGATGAGAAGATCCTATATCCTATTTCGCAGGTTATGTCCTATCAGCACCTTTCAAGGCAGCATCAGTGCTTCATCAATGGCATCTCTGAGATAACAGAGGCTAAAAGCTATGCTCAGGCTGCAAAGAGTGAAAGCTGGCAGGAAGCTATGAGAGAGGAATTCAAAGCACTAGAGGATAATCAGACATGGAAATTGACTCAACTCCCAGAAGAAAAGAAGATCATTGGAAGTCGTTGGGTATATAAACTCAAGTTGAATTCAGAAGGTGAAATTGTGAAGCACAAGGCCCGTTTGGTAGCAAAGGGCTATGACCAACGGGAAGGTGTGGACTACATAGACACGTTTGCACCTGTGGCCAAACCCAATACTATCAAAATCATACTTAGTTTGGCAGCAAAACTGGGATGGAACCTCATGCAGCTAGATGTGAGTAATGCATTTTTGAATGGCGGTCTTTCAGAGGAGGTCTATATGGAACCACCTCAGGGATTTTATGACAATTATCCAAGGGCATGGCCCAGTAGAATAGTGTGCAAGCTCCACAAATCCATATATGGATTGAAACAAGCATCTAGGCAATGGAATAAGCGGTTCACCGAGGCTGTCAGGGATTTTGGTTTTCTTCAAACTCAATCAGACCATACCCTCTTTACCAAGGGAAAAGGAGCGGATCTCGTGGTGCTCTTGGTGTATGTGGATGACATAATTCTAGCTAGCCCTTCGGTCAAGGCAATACAACAGGTAAAAGAGTTTCTTGGATCATGTTTTAAGGTTAAGGATCTGGGAGAGCTACGGTATTTTCTTGGGATAGAGGTCACCCGGAGCAGGGCGGGAATTTATGTTACACAAAGGCAATATGCATTGCAGTTATTGGAGGACACGGGCTATCTCGATTCCAAGCCTTTAACTACTCCTATGAACCCGAGTGACAAGTTAACAGAATCAGATGGAGACTTGTTAGTGGATCCCTTCAAGTACAGACGATTGATCGGTAGATCACTCTATTTGACATTTACTAGGCCGGATATAGCATTCTCAGTCCATAAGCTTAGCCAGTATATCTCAGCTCCGCGCACGGGTCATTTGATGGCAGCCCATCATCTTTTCAGATACATCAAGGCTTCGCCAGGACAAGGCATTCTTTTTGATTCAGCTTCAGAGATCAACCTCAAGGGGTTCTTAGATGCCGATTGGGGAGCATGTAAAGATACACCCAAGTCTGTTACAGGTTATTGCACCTTCTTAGGTGATTCAGTGGTTACTTGGAAGGCTAAGAAACAAGCCACCGTTTCACGATCCTCGACAGAAGCGGAGTACCAAGCACTTGGATCCCTTGTTGCAGAAATGCTTTGGATAAGTTATTTGCTGACAGAGTTGGGAGTACATTTGGAGCGCACACCAGTGATTTACTGCGACAACCTGTCTGCTCTGAAGCTAGCATCAAATCCCAATTTCATGAACGCTCTAAGCACATCGAAGTTGACTGTCATTTCATCAGACATCATGTGTCAAATGGCTCAGTGAAGCTCATTCCAGTTCGGAAAGAACATCAGCTAGCTGATGTGTTCACCAAACCACTTTCCGGACCCACATTGCGACGATTCCTAGTCAAGATGTCTGTATTGAATATATATCTTCCATCTTGCGGGGGGTATCAAAGATTCCCCGTTTACTTGATGAAGAATAGAGCTCGGGTCACGGCCGTGAGTCAGATTGAACAAGCCGTGATGGCCGGTAGAATGCTCATTCTTCTTGGGTCACGGTCGTGACGCATAAGGTCACAGACCGTGACTAGAGGCAGTAGGATTAGCTCGTCGATGTCACGGCCGTGAAGCCCAAGGTCACAGACCGTGACTTGAGGCAATGGGTCAGCTCGTCGATGTCATGGCCGTGACGCCCAAGGTTGCAGACCGTGACATCTTGTTTCTAGTCTTGGCGCCAATTGCTGCCCTTAAATAACGGATTGCAGTTAAAGGCTTGTATCATGAAATTTTTTTTCTCTGTGTAATTCTCACGAACACTTAATAAGAGATTCTTCTTCTCCGTGGATGTAGGACTCACTCAGTGAATCCGAACCACGTTACATCTTTATGTTAACTACAATTTCTCGATTATAGATTTGTTAAATCCTGAAGTAGGACACGTGTCGCAACCAGGAAGAAACTACATTTGATTGTATATATAAGATATATAATATATATATATATATAAATAAATACACACACAATATTAGAGAATTAATTTTAATTTGGTAGAGAAAAGTAAGCAAATCAGGTGGCCTACTTTGTCATTTCGTTTTTGCGATGATGATGATAATGATAATGATAATGATAATTAAATAATAATAATGTGTATCCGGGTAAAAATGTTAAGTATAATGAATTCTTTTCTTGAATCATTATATTTCATACTAGGACAAATTGATAATTACTTTTAACATTCGGGATAATTTGGGTCTCTGGTCATTTTGTTTTATCGACAAAGTAAGTCTGTAAATCTTTATTTCACCGAAAAACCATATCTTGGTCCATTTTTTACGACATATTTTGTCAAGATAGTGATCGTCTGTATGAAGTTAGTGACCTATTTAACTTTTTGCAATTATCAAATATAGTGATTCAATATCAAACGTTTACTTAGTGAGCCGAATGTATAATATTACACATCCATCTTCCTACTAAGGAATGTAATTCTGGTGGCGAAAAAAAAAAAACGCGATTGCGAATTGCAGATGATGTACGAAAGCTTGAAGATTAAGGTCGAAAAAGCCGTCGAGAACGGCAAAGTGAGCGGCGAGTATATTTCTAGCCGAGACGAACTTCAAATTTTGAGCCAATACCGCAACAAAGATCTCACACGTCAAAACCATGCATCCATTATTCAGGTAAACGTTTGCATTATTCAACAAAATCGAATGTGTACAACATTGCAAGAAAGAAAATTATATAATAGCCAAAAAATCTCAACATAGGTTCTATTAGATTCCAAGAAAGATAAAGACATCAACGGTACAACGATGCCAAACCTTATCTACGTCTCTACGGAGAAGAGCTCTTCCACAGCACACCATTTCAAGGCTGGAGCCCTCAACACTTTTGAAGTGTAAAATATGCCAGGGAGGGGGGGGTTGAATTCGGCTATAAAAATTATAGGATTGCTCTTCTTTGAAAAATATTTTCTTTAAGAAGATAATCGCAGAGTGAGTTATATCCCTAAATGCAGTAAGAGTATCAACGTTATCTCCCTAACCCTGTTTCACAAAATATCACGTTATTTTCATAAAACGTTCCAATGATATTACCAAGTTATTTGTTGGCATTCCGGGTTTGTCTCACAGTAAAGTAAATAACTGAAAGTAAAGTGAGACGAGATTTTTATACAGGTTATATCCCCAACTGGGGTTTAATCCTGTCCTTGGGGTGTGATCTCCCAAAGATTTCCAATCAATCACTGAGTATTACCGGTTATGGTTAAAGAATGACCGATTCTTATACAACCGAAGCACTATGGATACTAGACCTCGTTCTACGCCAAGTTTTGTTCCACGTCGCTTACCTAGGAAAGCAATTCCCCGAATGGAGACAGCTTGCTACCGAAGGGCCACCGAATCCACCAAATTCGTTCCTCCACGTGCGAAAGACTCCACTCGTGCTCCTTTGTGCGCTCAACACGTAGACAAATCACGTTCGAACACTAAGGTTTTAGGATTGGGTGTTGCTAAAGATCGCTCACGGGTACTGACTCGCAAATGTAAGCTCAACACAAACTACGAATTTTTCGCAAATTAAAGCTCAAAACAGTCTAAGGAATTCGATGGCTTGTGTGTTCGTTTTTGTTCCCTTCAACGTGAAGTGTTTTTCTTCTATATAGACCCACGAATAGCTTCTACACTTCACAAGGAAAGTTTAGCACAAAATATACAAGAGAAAGCTCAATAATCACGTGCATTAGTTCAAGGATTCATGCCAAGAATAAACCAATTAAGTTCAACATTCATGCATGATCACTTACCATAAATCTCATTAGTTTGTCAGCACATTCCATATATAGTTCCACTCGGCATGTTATCAATAGTAAGCTCAATCAACTGATTTCTTTCCTAAAATATGATAGCCAATTCGCACAAGGAAAGATTTGATCTACTGAGTATAAAGTAAAGACAGATTTTACATGCATGGTGATCTCATCCAATTTCAGCACATTCCACAAATAGACTCAATCAGCATATTACCACATATAAGTCCAAGCAATTAATCACTTTCCAAAATATAAATCCTAAGTCGCATAAGGAAAGGCAGATCATTGATTCACTGATTTAAAAGTCAAACAACATTGCACTCAACGGATATCTCATAATATTCTTTCCTAAAGTAGATCAATCACATGTAAGCACTTAGTCAGAATATCTTTTCCATATATAGCATAGTCATATCCGGGTGATCACAGTGATTCTTTCCTAAAATAACTCAATCGCGTGTACAGCTCACATATCACTTAACAGAATATATTTTCCATATATAGCACATAGTGATATTCAAGTCATACAAAAACGTTTATAACCAGATGATCACATCAATATTCCAGTTAAGCATAAGATCACATATATTCGATTTTCTTAACGATTTAAATCATATTGAAACACTTAATCGAATATTTTCACATACTTAAACATCATAAATCATACATATCGAGTTTTTTAAATTGTACCCCCCATAATACATAATTACTTGGAATAATCAAAACTCTCATAATAATTTGGACCAAAAAGGTCTACAACTTTAGTAAGATTCTTTCCCTTAATTAAATTGAAAGCAATCCCATAAATAATAAAAAAGGCATACTTATACGTATAAATTTAATCACTCATTAATTAACTTTATTTTTATTTTTGTCAAGCTTCGAGTCTCAAGCGTGATGACCAACTCGCCGATCATCCTCACATTAGATTGCGACATGTATTCAAACGACCCGACAACACCCCAGCGCGTTGTGTGCTGCTTTATGGACAAATCCAAAAAACCTAATTGTCGCTACGTACAATTTCCACAACGTTATCATGGCCTAAACGAGGCCGATATCTACGCATGTGAGCACAAACGCCTTTTTCAAATGAATTCCATTGGCATAGATGGGCTCAACGGGCCTAACTACGTAGGAACTGGTTGTTTCTTCTCGCGCCGCGTGTTCTTTGGGAGCCCGTCCTCTTATATTGAGCCCGAGATGATTGAGTTGGGCCTGAGCCAAATCGTGGATAAGCCCATTAGCGATCTCAAGCTTCTGGGCCTGGCCCATTATGTGGCAAGGTGCAGTTATGAGAGTAACAATGCTCATTGGGGTTCCAAGATACGCAATTAATTACTACATCCCATGAAATTAATAAGATAAGGTCACATGATGGAATCTTGAGCCTATCATTTACTAATCTGGTTGGCCTGATTTGCAGCCTAATACACTGGCCCTTGGGATTACATTGTCCCACAGGCTAGGGTTCTCCTGACGACTTAAACATACGACCCAAAAATGTTAAATTAGCATATTACATACATTGTTTTATATCACAGATTGGACTTCGTTATGGTTCGTTGGTAGATGATTATTACACGGGCTATCGCCTTCAATGCGAAGGATGGCACTCGATGTTCTGCAATCCCGATAGGCCTGCATTTTGGGAGACGTTCCGATTACATTGAACGACGCATTGGGCCAGAACAAGAGGTGGGATGTTGGGCTTCATGAGTGGCTTTTTCCAAGTTTAGCCCATTAACATATGGCATAAAGTTTATGGGGATATTAATAGGTCAGGGCTATGCCCATTATGCTTTCGGGCCCATGTTGTTTGTTCGTATCCCCTTCTAGGCATTTGTCCCTTCATTGGCTTTACTAAATGGAGTTTCCATTTTCCCGAAGGTAAACTAAATTATAGAAAACATTTGCAACATACGAACTTGACATTAAAAATTTAACCCTATTCTTTTTTATCATAGGCAAGTGATATGCGGTTCTTGTTACACGCATTCCTCTTCCCCGGAGCATACGGACAAGATTGTGCGGACTTTGTGTTAGAACGTGGGACGCTAAAGAGGTGGAGGAGCGATCAACGAATGTGGTTGATTAGAGGACTCTCGTCTCATATTTTCGGGTCGAGTACATTTCGAAGCTTTTAGGTATTCCAATGCATGGTTTTAACTTGACGAGCAAAGTGTTGGACGAAGACCAAAGCAAAAGGTATGAACAAGAAATCTTAGAGTTTGGATTCCATCTCCCATGTTCTTACCGCCGGCGTCAGCTGCCCTTTTGAACATGATTGCTTTTGTCAGTGGACTGATCTATGTTCTGAAAGACGGGCGATAGGCGTTGAATGTTCTCTTGGTCAGAATTTTCTTGCGGGTTTCGGGGTTTTGAACAGCTTACCTTTTTACGAGGCTATGGTTGTGAGGAGCGACGGAGGGAGAATGCATACGAAGACTACAATCACTTCTTTGCTTGTTTTAGGGTTTATGTGTGGGATCTCATCTTCTGTTATGAAGTAAGTAGGTGTTAGAAATATTGTGTTTCTGATGATCATATAATAATATAAAGTTCCATGAAATGAACCTTTTGTGTGTTATATGGTTGTAGCATTCATTTTCATTTCCTAGTAAAAAATCTCATGCTCATGGCGCATAACAGAACTTGTTTTTTTTTCTTTGAAAATAAGTATTTCATTTCATCAATCCAGATGGATACAAAGATACAATAGAGCAAGAACCAAAATGTTAACACAATTGACTATTTCTATTGCGAAATGCCCAGTGATAGCACAGTATCCGTTCTCAAAATCCCGAAAGGGTAAATAACCCCGAGGAGAACTCCACAAAGGGAGGAAATGCTCTCACGAGGGGAGGGGAAAGACTCCAACAAATGGGAGAAAAAACTCCTACGAATGGGAGGAACCTCCAACAAGGAGGAAACTCCCCCGAGGAGAAAACACCACACGACATAAACGGCCGAGCGGTGCGGGAGGCTTACGTCGGCAGAGCGGCCGGTGACAGCAGACGGAAGGCGGCGGTGGAGGAGTAGGCCGGCAACAGACGGCGGCCGACGTTGGTGGAGATCTCTCCCGACCTGGCTGAATCTCAGTTGGACAACGGCACCCTCGACGACCTCTGCGGCTGACATCACGGCTGGCGGAGGCGGACACCACGATAATTTTTACGAGTAATTATTTAAATAGAAAATGACATGAGGGAACACAAGATTTTTACGTGCTTCGACCGATACAGCCTACTCCATGGAGCGGCAATAGTTTTATTATATCGGGAACATTACAAAGTAAAACATTCATGCTCGAGCGTCTTCCTAATCCTTTCAAACGACTATAAATGCAAAGTAGTAAAGTATAAAAGCGAGGATATAGTGCAAAGACAATCATGGGTATATAATAGACTATGAAAAGGGTTTTCGCTAGGATAGAAGAATGGAGACCGTGCATTTATTTTTGTGTTGTTTGCAAGAAAAAGATGGAACATCTACCAAGTGGACGTTAAACTCAGTAGTTCTGAAGGGAAAGCTCGAAGAAAACTTATCTGAAAATTAGCCACTCGGTTTCGAACATGGTAAATAAAATCACGTTTTAAGGTTAAAAAAGGCGTTATACGGACTGAAACACGTACCCAGAACATGGAATCCATGTATTGACGGTTCGGCGAAAGTGAAAAATAGAGAGCAATTAGCGGCGGATATCAAATATTCCCTCTGATTTTAAAACAAGTCATTTTACAACTTTGATTTTGTGTTTAAATACATTTCCTTTTGTTTTTTCCAATACAAAACAATTTTTCCCTTACATTAATTAAAAGAAATTATATTTAATAAGAAAAAATAATTACTACAGGATATAACAAGAATTTTACTTTATTTCTTAATACGTGTGCAATCTCCTTAATCTGACTTTCTTTAAAAATAAGAGGGAGCATTTTCCACCCGTAGTGTATGTTTTTTTTTCTTCTATATACAGAGATTTTATGGAGTAAATGGCGCTCCGAGTTCATGTGAAATAAAAGGAAATGATGTTTTAGCTTCCAAGTCACGCGATATTTTTTGAGAAACTTTATTGCATGTGGATTGGATGAGTTAGCAGTCTCGCATTTTAAATTTATCAATAGAGAAGAATTAAGTTATGAATGTTTTGATGGAATTGTGTTCTATGATTTGATTGAGGAAGCTGTGTTCAGCTCCAACATTATTCGAAAATTTTGATAATAAAGTGCTCATATTTGTAAGCAAGCAATAGTTGAATTCTTACAGAACTTTTTTATCGTTTTGGCGATGATGTCGCCCACTCGAGCTCGAACTTCGTCGTTACTGATCTAAAATTCACTAGCCACTTATTTATGAGCTACGCCCAACAAATAAAGAAATATTTTCTCTTGCAAAATTATTCATATGTTAATGTGTCAATATGATTTTGGATTGAAGTCATTACAAGTTAAACCGCGCATTGAAAGAAAATAACCCGGTTAGGCTTATAGAGAGAACAAATCAGCCTACTTCCAAGATTATTAACTACATATATTGTGCGAGACCTTCGAGAATATTATTACACAGCTAAATGTACATGAATAGTTATTCGAAAGATTACTTTCAGTACCCAATGAGGTTTTGGGTTGCTGGGCAAGTCAAAACTGAGGACCTCTCAATATGTCATTGAGAGTCTATTTTTGGTGAAGTGACAACAATGGGGTTGACAAAGGGGCCAAATCATTTATATCATTGAAATTTTGAAAATCGATAGATATGCCAAGGCCAAGTTAACTTTGCTAATCATGGAATGCAGTCATCTCTATGAATTGTAATTCTTGAAGTCTCATTATTATTGTTGAAGATTCTTGCAACAAATATAGAAATGAAAAAAAGCATGTATAAAAGAAGTTAAACGGGGTTGGTGAATCATTTTGCTTTGACGCCAAAAAAACAAGAAGCGAAGAAACCCTATTTAACATGCCACGATTTCTACCTTAGAAACACACCAATAATATTTTATTTCTTTGCAATCACACCCTCTCACCATATAAGAAAAAAATAAGAAAAAGAAAAAAATCTGAGCAATGGTGAGGAAAAGCAAGGTGTTGATCATTGGTGGGACGGGCTACCTAGGAAAAAGACTGGTAGGGGCAAGCTTAGAACAAGGACACGAAACATACGTTCTTCACAGGCGTGAAGTTGGTGTGGACATAGACAAGATTGAGATGCTCATATCTTTTAAATCGCAAGGCGCAAAACTCCTATGTGGTTCTTTCGACGATCATAAAAGTCTCGTAGATGCCGTGAAGCTTGTTGACGTCGTTATTTCAGCAATCTCAGGCGTTCACATAAGGAGTCATATGATCATGCTTCAACTAAAGCTTGTCCAAGCCATTAAAGAAGCTGGGAATGTAAAGGTAATGTACATGCACATGCATATCTAGCTAGGACTATGAGTCAGGAACTAAATATCCTTCCTTTTTTCCTTTTTATGGGTAATAGAGATTTCTGCCTTCTGAATTTGGGACAGACCCAGCAAGAATGAAGAACGCAATGGAGCCTGGAAAAGTATTGTTCGACGACAAAATGACTGTAAGAAAAGCCATCGAGGAAGCTAATATTCCATACACTTATGTTTCTGCAAATTGTTTTGCTGGTTATTTCGTGGGAGGGCTTTGTCAATTTGGTAAGATACTTCCTTCGAGGGAGACTGTGATCATACATGGGGATGGCGGAAGAAAAGGTATGTAAATATTATTAGCTGTCCTTATATGAATTATATACTATGTTCCAAACTCAAAATTGAGAACGTAGTAATATCGCAGCTATATATGTTGATGAAGATGACATAGCCACCTACACAATTAAAACGATTGATGATCCAAGAACACTCAACAAGACCCTATATTTGCGGCCTCCCAAGAACGTTCTTTCACAGAGGGAAGTTGTTCAGATATGGGAAAAGCTTATAGGGATAGAACTCAATAAGATTATTGTGACAAAGGATGAGTTTTTAGCCCTAAAGAAAGGTATACTCTAACATCATTATTCATATGTTATTATGCCTCGTTTTATCTTTTTTTTTCTATTGCAGAGCTGAATTACGCCGAACAAGTGGGATTGAGCCATTATCACGATGTGTTGTATGAAGGGTGCTTGACTAATTTCGAAATAGGAGACGAAGGGGAAGAAGCTTCGCAGCTCTATCCTGAGGTTAACTACACTACTGTGGAAGAGATTCTTAAACGATATGTGTAGTGAAAGCTCAACATGGTTGGATCATTCAAATATACAATAATTATTACAGCATATGGCTCGTAATAAAGGGAATCCGTCGCTTGTCTTTTCCTTTCTTCTCATGTCCTATTTAATATTGGGTGAATTCTATATATATATAATATATATAGATATAATATATATAGATATAATATATATATATATATACATACATTGTATTTATATTAAGGGGTTTTTACACATAAGTACCTATTTGAAAAAAACTTGTAATTTAGTACCCAGTCAGGATTTTTTTATATGTAGGTACCTAACAGAATAAAGTTTTTGCACATAGGTACCCGATCCCCGAAAGTACACCAAACAACACATTTGGGTACCCTATCTCAACACATTTGGGTACCCTACATAACAGAAAATGGTACGACGTATGTTATATTTAGGTACGTCCTATGTAACACAGGCATGCCCGTATGACGTATCCTATATTTAGGTACCCTATATAGACGTGTTGTAGTACGCAATATACACACAGGAAGGTACGATATGACTGAAGAAACTGATAAAATTAAATCGGGTACCTATCTATAAAATTTTCTGACATGGGTAGTTATGTGTAAAAAAAATTTCCAATTGGGTATTTTTCTATAGATACCCGTTATATTAATATTAATATGTAATTTATTGATCGTAGGCGGGATGCAAAACTGATTTTATTTCAAAGCCGGCGTTAGACCCTCTGTTAGACTTGCCCAACCGCCGGTTAACCGTAACCGGCGGTTGGTAACCGGCGGTTGGCGGTTTGTCCATCGGACTAACCGCCGTCTAACCGGCCGGGGGCGGTTGCCGGTTAGCCGCCCCCGGTTGACGGTTAGAGTAACCGGCGGTTGGCTAACCGCCGGTTAAGGTTAACCGGCGGTTCCAACCGCCGATTTTTTATTTTTTTTTAATTTTTTTTAATTAATGTTTTAATAAAGTTAGGTTTAGTATATTATTTGATCGAATTATGAATCGAAATCGACTATATAATTTGTAAGACAATTAAAAAATCTACAATATTTTACAACGAACTTGTACAAGTACAACACAATATGTAGACAAAATTTTAATTAACTAATTACAAATTTAGAATACAATACATAAATATAAATTAAATTAGCCTCCGTCTCCGTACGGTCCGGTCCGCATCCATCTAGGCAAATTTGAAGTCTTTTATATAGGGGCTTTGTCCGAGAAAGGCTTCAGCAGGTGCAGGCGTCGGGCCGTCCCGACGCCTGCACCTGTTGAAGCCCATCACGGGCGAAGCCACGATTCTTCGACTTTTCGATCGGGCTTCCGCAAGTTTAGGCGAGAAAGCAGCGTATGATCTCAGGAGCCTTAACGAATCAACTATCAATTATGATCCGTCAAGGCATCCGGAGACCACACGTTGCTAACTTACTTGCACTTACCGAAACCCCTCTTCTTCGTAATCTTGTTCCCTATAAAAAAATGCATAAACATGATTTACATTATAAGTTTAATTTTTAAAAAAAAGAACAAGAAGTAATTATACAAATATTTACTTATCTTTTTTCGGGCTTCGTCCTGACTCGTCGTAATATAATAGGCTTGTTCAAATAAATTAGTACCTGAAAATAACAATTCATTAGTTAGCCAATAAACATAATAAATATTTGTACGCAAAAAAAAAATATAAGAGTTGAATACTTATCTTTTTCGGGCTTCGTCGTTAGGTTTGTTCAAATAAATTAGTACCTGAAAATAACAATTCATTAGTTAGCACTATAAACATAAAAATATTTGTATGCAAAAAAATATAAGAGTTGGATACTTATCTTTTTTCGGACTTGTTTGTTGATGTGGAGTCCCGGCCTCGCCGAATGCCTCTAATAATCCTTGCCGCCATCGCCGCCGTTGCCTCCGCTTGTCTCCGTGCCGGTGGTGTCCTCGAAAAGGTCGTCGGGCGAGTCGGTGGCACGCTCATCTTGGGTGCGATACTCGGCTCGAGTCCAATCGTCGAGAAGACATTGGTACTCGAGGTTGTCGACACTCAAGTTCGAACGCTTCTCGCTCAAGGTCAAACCGCCCATGCTAAAAGCATGCTCCACCGCGACGGTCGAGACCGGGACGGCAAGGATCTCCCGAGCGATTCTCGCCAACGTTGGATACGTTGGCGACACCCTCGACCACCATCTAAGGACGTTGAACTCATCTTCGTCCTCGAACTCGAAAGTCGTCGACATAAAGTTATCGACTTCTATGTAGGGGTTTTGGGAGGACCTTGGACGCTTGTTTGCGTTGAGGATGTCGTAGTAGTCAGCTAATCGTGAAGATCGACTACTAGTAGAACTAGATTGACTGCGCCCCGATCCCGATCGAGACGAGTCGTGGCCAAAATCGGGCTTATACTCTTTAAAGAGATCCTTTAAAGAGCTATGCGCTCGATCGAGTACGCTCTGCCAATAAATGCTATCGACTACCCTGCCCGACGATACCTTCGTATAGTAGCATTCTAGTAGTCTACCCGTACCATCTAAACGCCATCTCGGATCCAATATCTTCGCTATAATGAAGATATCCGGTAACTCAAAAAAATATTTGAGCCACTTGGTAGTCATGCTCCCAATGGCCTCGCCGACTACTGGATCAAACCGAAGCCCGTCGAGTATGATTGCGACTTTAACGCAATGATCTAACGCAAGTATGGAAGTCGGGTAATATGAACCCGACATCGCCTCGGTGGCATCGTGAAATACTTGAAGTATCTCACATAAACTGTTGCACGGGTCCCACATCTCCGGAAGTAAATTGTACGACAATACTCTGTTTTCGGCAAAAAAGTCGCAGAAACGCTTCCACTTCTTCCACAAAGACGGATGTCGCATCAGGTAGGAGATTGCGTAGCGTATAGGCTGCACCTGGTCCTTTAAACTAGCTAGCGCGTCTTGCACACATAGGTTAAGTATGTGGCAAAAACAACGCACGTGGAAAAACCGTCCTCCGACTGACGGCTGACAATACTCGATCAAGCGTTCAATGCTCGCGTTGTTTGCGCTCGCATTGTCGAACGATACTGAAAAGACTTTGTTGACTATCCTATACTCTGATAAGATCGTCCTAAGCTTGATTGCAATGTTTTGCGCCGTGTGCGCTTCATCGAACTCCCTATATGCGATCAAGCGCTTTTGTATCGTCCACGAATCATCGACCCAATGGCATGTCACGCCCATGTAAGATGAACGTTTCCAATGATCGCTCCATATATCGGAGCAAATCGACACGGACGTTCCTAAACTACCTAATATCGCTACTAAGTCGCGCTTAAGCGCAATTACCGTCTTCTTAGTATCCCGCGTCAAGGTGCTCCTCGAAATCTTCTTCGCCTGTGGGTTGTATGCGGCCTTGATCCAATGCTCGTAGATCGGGTCATCGGCAAATCGAAACGGTAGATGCTTCGCGGCTACGAACTTGGCAAGCTCGCGTCGCGCAACGTCCTCGTTGTAATGAAACAACGACGTTGCGCTTCCGCTCCCGCCGGCGGGTCCCGACGCGGACGAATCCGTACCTCCGAACATTTGCTGTTGGTTTTGTGCTACACCTAACTTACTCGGGTGTTTCGAATGGAGATGGGAATTCATTGACCCATATCCGCCTCCCTTTCTAAAATTATATTCCTTGGGACAGTAGTTACAAATGGCTCTAAATTGGTTGACTATACTAGTAGGTACCTTCTTGAAGTGTACCGCGAAGATGTCCGACTTGCTTCCCTTTGCTGGCCCTCGATGCACGAGAACCACGTCGGCCACCACCACGATCCATCTAAACACACGGACTACGAAAAATATGGTTAGATAAAAAACTAAAACGGCAATACCAAGGGTCGGGGGCCCGGCCGAGGCGAAACGTGGCGGTGCGGTCGTGCGGTGGAGCGGGGCTGCGGCGGGGCTGCGGCGGCTGGCGGGGCTGCGGCGGCTGGCGGGGCTGCGGCGGCTGCGGCGGCTGCGGCTGGCGGGGTGGTGCGGGAGTGGTGGTGAGCGACGGCGGCTGGCGGGGCTGCGGCGGCGGCGGCGGCTGCGGCTGGCGGGGTGGTGCGGGAGTGGTGGTGAGCGACGGCGCGTGGCGGCGCATGGTGGCGGGCGAGGTGGCGGGCGAGGTGGCGGGCGGTGGGGCTGGCGTGGTGGGGGCTGGCGGTCGGTGTAGTCGGCGGCGGCGGGAGGCGGTCGCCGGTCGGTGTAGTCGGCGGTGGCGGGAGGTGGTGGGCAGCGCCGGAGGGTCCCGGATGGGAGGTGGTGGCGGGCGAGGTGGCGGGCAGTGGGGGTGGCGCGGTGGCGGGCGGTGGCGGCGGCGGGAGGTGGTCGGCGGCGGCAGGGAGTGAGACTGTGAGAGACAGAGAGAGAGAGCGAGGGACAGAGAGAGATAGCGAGAGACAGAGAGAGATAGCGAGAGAGAGAGAGAGTGCGAGAGAGAGAGAGAGAGACTGAGTGAGGAGAGTGAGACAGAGAGAGAGGCATTTAATTAGAATATTTTTTTGCCCGTTGTAACCGGCGGTTTATCCGGTTAACCGCCGGTTAGCCGGATGAACCGCCGGTTACAACGGCTATTTAATTTTTTTTATATATTTTTTTTAAAATTCAACGGCGGCAATTTCAAAGTTTGAATTTTAAATTTTTTTTTTAAAAATTTGATAACCGCAGGTTGACCGCCTAACCGGCGGTTTTCAACCGGCGGTTTGCGGTTGGTCAAATCGACCAACCGCCCCGTAACCGGCCGTTTGCGGTTGCCGGTTACGGTTGTTGCCGGTTACGGTTACAAACCGTAACCGGCGGCTCCGTAACCGGCGGTTGGACGGTTCAATCGCCGGTTACGGCTAATTTTGGGCATGTCTACCCTCTGTCATTAAAACGGTGTTATCCCGCTGAAGATGCCTAAAGAATATGTTATTCGTTTTCCAAGAAAACGATAACCGTCTCGTAATAGGAGCGCGCCAAATTACGAGACGGTTATCGTTTTCTTGGAAAACGAATATCATATTCTTTAGGCATCTTCAGCAAATTACGAGACCAATGTCGAACTTATGTTCTTCAGACTCTCGGACGAATTTTGAATATGGAATATATACTAAATATATTTTGTTGAGAATTTGAGCTAAAACACATTCGATCAAAGCCTAGATGGAGCTCAAACGTTGCAAGGATGAAAGAAATCGAGTTCAGCTGTGAATATTTTTTCTAAGTCTTGAAAACAAGGCTGAGCTATCAAGTTTAAATGAGGACCATTGAATTTGCACGCAGTGAGATCTAAGGGCTTAGATGAAAAGTGCAGTATCACTTATAGAAAGGGACGATTTGTGTTCAGGCCCTAGGCAATTTTAAATATAGTGATCAGGCCCTATCAGAATTTTACTTAGTTTAAGGAGCTTTTTTTTTTGAAAAATTTAAAGGTAAAGACCCAAAACTATGACTTGACTAAAATACCCTTAATAAACCGTTCTCTGAAGTGGTATTTGACGCCAGTTTTATGTTATAGAAATACGACGACTTGTTACTGTAAAAACCATAAGCGTTACTTTAAACTGATAATATGTTACTTATCAATAGTAAAACGTTTTTAACAGATTTATATTTATTTCTCCGGATAATCGAAATCCATTTTTGACAATGAATCGAGCACAATCGACTGTCCCATCAACCAATCAATTTCGACGTGTCACGTAGGATTTATTCTAGTATTGATGAAGTACGATGTAAGAATTATAATGAATTTCTATATGGGTATTCGAGAAAAACCTGGCCAAATCGAACTAGATTTTGGCAGGAATTGCAGCTAATCTATGTGTATTCGAGATACCCATAGTTTGGGCGTTTCATAGGCTCTGTGAATTTTGAAACCATCGTTACCTCATCACTTCTAAACCTACGTTGTGTGAAGCAGGTCGTATGACAGGCATCAATTCATTGGGAACACATGTTACTATTTCATGCATTATTGTTACTACGATACGCCTTAACGTCATAAAAGTATAAAGTAACGGTACTTCATTACTCACAAATTATATTTTTGTCCGATGAATTGGTATCATGTGACTTTGTTTTGTTTCTAATAAGTATATATTTGATATATTTGTCCAACATATGGTACTAAGAACAAAGTGGGTCATGATAAAAGGGGTAACTCATAATCGACTTCTTCGTCGATTAATTGGCATATTATGACCTAATTTTTTTTCCCATAAGTATTGATGGGGTATTTTGTTTAACAGACCTGGTTCAATATTTTTCAGCATCGAACTATTACTACATGAAGTAAAAGCGTTACACGAATTGTCTAAATGGTATATTAGGATGTATTCTTGTTTCTCATAAGTATTGATGTGTTATTTTTTTTAACAGACCTGTTTCGATAATTTTTGGCATTAAACTGTTACTACCTGAAATTGAAGCGTTACTTGGTATATCTGAATTGGTATATTATGTCCTTCTACTGTTTTTCAGAAGTATTGATATGGTATTTCTTTTACCAGAAATGTTAATACATGAAATCGAACCGTTACTTTTATTATCTAAAGTGGTATATTATGATCTGCTTTTGTTTTTCATAAGTATCGATATGGTATTTTTTAGCAGAACTGTTTCGATAATTTGGCATTGGACTGTTACTACATGAAATCGAGGCGTTACTTGGATTATCTGAAATGTTATTTTTCGACCTAGTTTTATTTTTCGTGGACCTGTTTCGATATTTTTTGACATCGAACTGTTACTACATGAAATCGAAGCGTTACATGGATTATCTGAAATGCTATATTACGACTATGTTTTTTTTAGAAGACCTGTTTCGATAATTTTTGACATTGAACAGCTACTACATAAAATCGAAGCATTACATATATTTATCGGAACTGTTACTAAAAGTACAGGATCTGTCACTAAATAAACAATAAATATTATTGTGTTGCCATAAAGTGGTATTACAGTCAGAAACCTACTTTGGTGTCACAGACAAAAAACGTTCAAAAGATATCAAACCTACCATACCATGCAGTCACAAACAAAAAAGTGACCAAATGGCATCAAATATGAACACATCGTGAATGACAAAAAGGACAAAAGGAGTATTGCAAACACTAGATTGGTTCTTTACATGTTCGGCGGTTGTGCCTACATCTGTTACACCTTCCGCATTTGAGTGGACGGACATCTGGAGTCTGTCAAGGGATCCTCTTTGAACGAGGACGACCTGGGGGTCGTTGAGCGTCTGGTTGAACGACGTCTTCAGGTAATGGATCTGCCATTCCAAAAGCTGAAGGAATGGGATTTACGGACGACATGTAGGTCTCTCTGTATTTCGCTAAATTGTAGTAGTTGTCGCAGAAGTCATACGGATAAAGCCCTAGAGAAAGAATGCACGAGCAAGCGTGCTTACATGGAATACCCTCTAATTGGAAGTGTCTGCAGGAACACGTTTTGTTGTTCAAGTCTACGGCAAATCTGTTCCATAGTTCTGAAACATCAAATTGCCATCCAGAAGAAGTATTGACCTCCAATGTTCGAGATTCATCTATGTTGAACTTTAGAATCTTCTCGGGCTTCTTACACAAACGTCCGTCTTGTTTGTGTGATTCAATTCTTTTGTCGTTCATCATTACCATAATCTTCCGTCTTATCTCATCGATCATTGAGACAATCGGCAATGACCTAGCCAGACGAACCCAACTATTCCAACTCTCCGCAATGTTGTTATCAATAATTCCCCACCTATTTCCAGCAAACAACGAGTTAGCTCAACAATTAGGTTTCGTGTCTATTAGAAACTCTTTGCGATTTATTAAATTCTGCAGTAAATGTTTGTAAATCAGCCACATAAGGAGAATATGCCACTTTCTTTAGCTTAGAAGTCCAATGTTTCTTGTTCCTAGCTGGGTATTTTCGCAATACCTGAAAAATCAGTGTTTAGATTACACTAATGATTAATACTATGCCAAGGAGTGCTTTGAAAATACCTCTGTCTTGAAGTTATCGACCACATGCCGTAGATAATATGCGTGGTGAGACCTCGGAAATGCTGAGGGAATGCAAGGAGGCCAGCATTCCGATCAGATAAGAACGTATATTCTCTGAAATTGTCTCTTCCATGATAGCATAAAAGGTGCCTCAACTTTAATAGGAACCGTTCAGATTACATTTGTTCAACAAACATATGTGGAAACACAAACCTGCAAATGCCATTGTAAACAGCCCGTCGTTTGCGTCCTTCGAAACAGCACTAGGCAAACATCCTTTGTGCTTGTTCTTGATATGCCTACAGCCCCTAACAAAACCAACTATACAAGCATTAAAACACACAAACATTCTCCGAAAGTTATTGGCATCAGCATGAAGCTCACAGTCTGCCACACTCCCTGGATTTGTTTGTCTCACAGCGTTGCAATACCACCTCAATCTCTCATAAGAATCTCTTTCTACATTATGAATATTCTTTAGTGCTATTTCCTTCCCTGCCCATGGCCTGTGATATGGAATTTCAACACCATAATCTCGCAACATATCATTCTTCATGGTATTTGACTTGTATAGAGGCTCTGTACCCAATTGGGCTGCATCAATTCAGCAATCAATTTCGCATCTGCTTTCGGGTGTCCTCGAGTTAGAAGGCTTGTTTCCCCACACGTATGATTGAGGTTGCAGTTTCTTATGCAAAATACACCATTGCGTTTCCCGCTAGCCGCGTATATCCTCCAAGGACACCCGTCAACATTGCAAACCGTGATGATTTTCTGAGGGTCATTTTTTACGTACTTGTAAGATCTTCTTGCTATTGCATATCTTTTCAGTGTGCTCCGAAAGTCGTTAGCATCATTAAAGACTTGTCCTTCACCATCAATGCCACGAAGCCAGCCGTCGAATGTGTTGATAGAAGATGGACAACGATAACTTGAGTCTTCGACTTGGGATGGCTCTACTTCAACAATATTTTTCTTCTCCGCTACAACCATCTCAATGACAACAATTGGAACTCGCGATGTAGTCTGACCATGAATTTAACATCATCGTTAACACGCAGTGTCACGATTTTCTTGTTAAGGGGTGACTTGTATGTCAATGATGTAGAGGGACTGTGTGCACATGAAAACCGCTGTGTGATCTGCAAAAGCAACTCTAATAAAGAGCTGGTTTTCTTTGCCTCGATGACACTAAATTCGTTGGCATATTCACAAAATATAAGAATTCCTCCATCTTTGTCAGTAATTGTGGGGACCATTTTACGATTGTGGACGTTGATGGCATTAAAGACAATAAACCCAAGCTGTAAACATGTTTCTGCTCCAAAAGATATTGGTTTTGGACACGATTTACTTTGCTTGCTAAATTTTGGGCGGGATTTGTGGATTGATTGGGTTAATTTGGGTGGGATTTATGCCACCATTGGGAATTTGGGCGGGATTGCTAAATCAGTGCAAATGTGTTACTAATAACTATTTAACTATTATCAACTAGTTAAATATGTTACTAAAAGTTGTGTATCTGTTACAAATTGTTGTAGTTGTCGCACCAAGATTTAGGGTTATGTGTTTATGGAGATTAAGGTTTAGGGTTTCAGGGTTAACCTTACGGTTTCATGATTTATGTCATATGAAATGATAGTTGTGGTTTAATTTTGAATTTTGATGGCATTCGTGCTGGAATTCATTTATGATGTTTGAATGAACAAAATAATAGTATATGTTTTGAGTAACTATTGACCTCAAACATTAACTATCATCCAACTGCATCGAACAATGTGGCTTTTAAAGGAATTTGGTATGATAAATGCATCAAATAATACATTTACAAGATGTTAATCTTGTAAATTCGAACAATGTGCATTTATGAACGAAATTAATCGAATTAGTAATGTGGTATTGGAAACATATTATGTGTTATCATTATCTGTAAAAGTGTTATTCAGTAGGTTATTATTGTTATTTTTTAGCGAACATGTATTATTACATGCGGGCAATCTGGTACTGTTAACGTCAACGCACCATCATGTTAATTTTCCTTAACAAATAACTTCCAGAAAGTACCAAATAAAGATTTACGACATATAAAATGATATTTGTGGTTTAGTTTTAAATTTGATGGCATTCGTGCTGAAATTAATATGTTATGCTTCAATGAACAAGATAATAGTCTATGTATTGCTATGAAGTCTTATAAGTTTACATAACTATTGACCTCAAACATTCACCATTATCCACCTCAATTGGACAATGTGTCTTTTAAAGGAATTTGGTGTGATGAATGCATCAAATCATACATTTACAAGATCTAAATATTGTATGTCTCGAACAATGTGCATTTACGAATGAAATTAATCGAATTAATAATGTGGTACTGGAAACCGATTATGTGGTATCATTATCTGTAAAAGTGTTATTCATTAGGTTTATTGTTATTTTGTAGCGATGTAGTATTACATGCGGGCAATCTGATATTGGTAAGGTTAATGAACCATCCTGTAAAACACATATCTAACAAATAACTTCCAAATGTATCAAATACAGACACAGATCAAAAGCACATAGTTCAACATCAAAAGCGTCTGTATCAAATACAGACAAAATCAAAAAGTTGATTAAGCAAAAGTCATTACAAAACACATAGTTCAACATCAAAAGCACATGTATCAAAAGACAGACACAAACAAGGATCTTAAAGAGCCATCAACACAGAACTTGTCTTCGCAACGAAGTCCAACACCCCAGCGAATATGTGAGCCCTATAGTCAGAGATGTCCCCGGTCTTGTTAACTTCATCCCAGAATCGCGCCTCATCTCGCATAACTGCCTCCCCAAACATACATACCCACACCCCACAGTCTACCCCATCATCTTTCTGTCGTCTACATACCATATTTGTCACTTTCTGATCGGGGATGATATCCACATTATAGTGTAGCATGTACTATCGAATGGATTAGGCCTATATTTTCAACCTCAAGTAAATTCATTTCAGGATTTATCACATAAAGCATAATCAAATAATTATAGTGGGTTTGACCAGAATGGACTTGCACAACGCGCTGCGGTCGAGTTGGATCCGACAGAAGGCATCGAATTGTAATGAGCGAAGGACTTGCTCTTCACATCGAGAACAAGCAGATGCCAGTGATACCCGTGGTATGACGGCAATGCTATGTACTTAAACGATGTGAATAAAGTCCTACGTATCTTGTCCAGCTCGATGATCGTAGTCTCGGACAGTTTTTCAAGAAATGTGTCCATATCTCTCTTGGTCGATATTCTGATCGATCTTCCACTGCTCAAAACAGCTTCAATATTTTGCTGAACACAAACACGCAGATTTTTACTACTACATATAAATTGCATAACTACATAAACAAGTCACCGCTGCATGCGAGGGCACAAAGAATGTCTCTACAGGCGTCTTTGAACGTGATCAGTAATATGGCGAAGTCAAGTACTTGAACCATACATCAATGACATGGTATACGATAGCCCTGCCTTTCACCATCTCTGCCAAATGACAGCCACGCAGAATAGACAAATTGTCCTCCCAAATAACGGACCTATGTGTACATCAATATAACTAACTTCAGAATACTAACAGAACATCAGAATATAATTTCTTAAAATTATTCTCATAATAACTAACCTGTAGTCGCCTTTCTCTATGAAGCGAACAGTGAGCTCTCGTTCTTCGTCAGAAAGATATGCCTTACCCGCAAAGTCTTTGTCACGAGCCCTTTCGCTGCAGCTTTCGTTTTCCGTGGCTTCTTCGGAGGAGGAGTTGTCGATCCGGGAGGCGTAACAAAGTCTTCGTCCTTTTTCTTCTGCATATTCCTCCTTGTCTCCCTCTCATTTGCCGCAGCCACGTATTGTTTGAACTCCACATCCACCGTCATCACAGAACATCATGGGAGTGCGTATTGGATGGCATCAGCAACCACCTTATCTACCTTCTCGATCGCCTCAACATCATTCTCATCATCATGCAACATGCTTCTCATCCTCCTCCACATCACCATCATCCTTAGCCACCTCAACATCCTTCTCATCCTCATCCACCTCACCTTCATTCTTAGACACCTCAACTTCCATCTCATCATCATCATCAACCTTCACTTACTTCTCAGACCCAGCACCATTCTTCGCATCCTCGTCCACCTCACCTTCCAACTCATACTCAGCTTTCTTTCCCACCTCATTCTCAGCTTTCTTTCCCACCTCAGGGTTCTTTGCTACCACTTCATCTAAACCAACTGCATCGTTTTTTGTCGATAATTCTTTCATCTTTTCAATTATATCATCTCGACAAAGCCTAGAATTATCACAAAAAATCTACGTATGAACGGCACCTCCTCCGCAGACTTGAAATTAATATCGATGAACATCCCTTTCAATCGCAACCCCATGAACACAGAAAATTCATAAGTAGAAAAGGGTACCAAATTGTTTACCCCAAACCGGACCGAACCGTCTGGACTTAATCGCTTCATAATCCCCGACAATCGGCCACTCGGGTTATGACTGGGCTTAATTTCGAGGTAAGAAGCAAATGGCGTCCTCTGCACATGTTCTTTGTGTGCGTCATCTGCTCCTTCGACAATCGACTTCACCTTCTCAACGAAGAAATGCGGGCAGCAGCGGGTTCTTGGAACTTCCGCAATAGCACGGTCGGAGCTCTTCTCGGCCTTTTTCTCCTTCGCAAGTTTCGATTTTGCTTTTGCAACGCCCTCATTCTCGGCCATTTTCTACTTCGGCTTCGCCTTGGAGTTCGATTTCGTCATTTTCAACTTCCGATACGAGGGCGAAAAGGGAAATCTGATGCAGTGGGATTTGTGGATTGAAGATGGGGATGACAAGAAGTGGGTTTCGGTCGTGCCCTAGTTTTTTTTAATGTTGTATGTTACTTTTTTTAATTCGACATACAATGTGTTAAAAGGTAAAACGTTTTTCTGAATAAAAAGTGTTATTTTTCGGGACAGATATACATTAAAACACGTATTACTTGTATTTAGGTACTACACATCGGTTACGAGTTATACGACCCAGTACTCACTATAAAATAAATTTTTAACAGTTAGCGCAGCACCTGTTATATTCCAAGTACATTGTGTAATTTTTGTTCCACAGTCTGTTACTCAACTCTAAACAAGTTTCATTATTATACAAGATACGTTGTTATATTGAGTAAGATATTTGTAATTTACTATCTTAGTTTTGGTATTACTTTTGATAAATTGGTTACTAAATATACACCATATAGTACTCAATACAAGACTGTTCGTTATCCAAATGAAAGTAAATGTTTTTTAGAGCAAAACTTTTGTTATTGTTTCGAAACTTGTTATCGCATCATCCAGTTTTTTTCGTCGATTGATATATGTTAGGGTTAAATGTCTTACGCAAAACTGGCAAATTTGTTATTCGTTGTATTAGTATTGGTATTCCCGTTGGCACATTTGTTACTAAGTATACAGCGTGTAGTACTCATTCACATGTAAGGAAATGTTTTTTTCAGCGCAATTCCAAACTTCATATCGCATCATCCAGGTTTTTTTCGTCGCTTTGGCATATGTCAGGGTTAAATATGTCTTATCGTATCATTTAGGTATTTTCCTCTGATTTAGTCGTTGTCTTAGTATTGGCATTATAATTGACGAAGTTGTTACTAAATATAGATATAGTACTCAATACAGCACAATTTGTTATCCAAATGAATGGAAGTGTTTTGTTTAAGCCTAAAACTGTCATAATTACTTCGACACCTATTATCGGATCATTTAGGTATCCTGACATAAATTTGGCATATGTCAGGGTGTCCTTCTCGTCATTTAGGTAGTTTCCACTGAATATTTCGAAAATCATGTCCTTAATCATAAAGCAAAGTCTAGAGGCCTGAACCCAAATCCAAACTACTTAGGGCCTGAAGTTGAATTTACCCTTATAGAAATGTTTAGCACTTTTATAAGAGATGAAGGAATACCGGTACAAGCTGGGAGGCATGCGGGACATCACTCTTGTGAGGATGATTCACAAAGTCAATTCGAAGGAGAGATTAAAAATATTGCCGCTGCCATGAAGAAGTCGTTGAGATATTAAAAGCAACTTGAGCAACTAAGGAAGTCGCTAGCTGAATTGAAGAAATTGAGCCACTTACTAAGTTGTTGTTCGTATCAACGTTTTCTTGGACGGTCCATTTGAAATACCGTTAAAACGGATGGACAGCAAACGGTCACACTTACATCATGTTTTCGTGTTTGCTAGATTACACTTAAATCAATGAAGGGATTGATACTTGGGCTGTGAATGTAGGCTAAGTCACTTAGCTGAACCCCGTAATTACGTAGTTTTTGTGTTCTTTTTTGCCTGTGATTCGATTTAATACGAGTTGGTCCAATCGCAATAGATTATAAACCTAAAGCTACGTGAAGTCTGATATTAGTTGAGTTGCGATCCTCAACAACTCTGATGCAAGAAGTTCAGTTTGTTAAAGTCGAAAGCTTATAAATATCAGATTTACGAAATAGAGAAAAATGCTTTTTTGGTCCCTGGAGTAGGCCTGAAAGTTAAAGCCGAACCACATTATATCGTTTCATGTTTTTCATTTCTTTGCTGAATTTCGATTCAAACACATTCAAGAAGTTGGTTTTCGATTCAATTCACACACACCACGATCGAACAATAAGTTGCAAATCTAGGACCGCCATTTTCATTGTTGGTTCTGTATGGTTGATAAACGCTGTTTACATATTTATCTTGTTAATAAGTACGTCGTCCTTGAAGCAATTGACTTGTCTTTCGCATAAAATCATATATCTTACGTTTGTTAATGTCGAAGGTACTTTGGACGACGGTCGGAGCAAAACGAGCAAAAAACGGCTCAAGAAAATCAAGATAAGCTCGCCACGGCCACGTGAGAGATTACCCACGGCCGTGGGAAAGCAGCAGAGGGCTCCAGAGCGCCCATGGCTACTTTACTAAGGACCCACGACCGTGGGGAAGGGGCGGATAATAGCCCATGGCCTCCTCATCAATGCCCCACGGCCGTGGAGAAGGGGCAGAGAGCTAAAGAATTTCCCACAGCCTCGAAACCCCACGGCCGTGGTGAGTTGGCAGAGAGCTAAATCCCAGCCCACGGCCTCTTGATCTGTGTCCCACGACCGTGGCAGTGTCGCAGCTTCTCTGTTTTTGGCCCATTTAGTCTTCCACGGCCGTGGAAGGCCCATTAAGAGGCCGTGGAGGCGACGAACTCAACTTTAAAAGGTCCAATTTCAACCCTAATGAAAAATACTCTTTTTGGGACGGAACCATAATCACTTGGAGACGAAACAGACAAAAAAGAGAGGAAGAAGAGCTGGAACAAAGGGCTAGACTATTCAACGAAGATTTCTTGCCAAATTGACCAAGGAACAAAAGCCCGACCTTGAAATCGCCTCGGATACATCGTAGGGAAGATTTATGAGTTCTTCATCTCTTTTCCTACTAATTTCGTTGTCTCTTTGTCTAGTATGAGTAGCTAATCCTATTTTTGTGTTAGGGAATAGATGAATGTTGGGTTGCTTCGTAGCTAGGGCGTAGAGTAATCGTGAACACGTGTATTCGACTATTTATTGTTCTAATATATTGCTTCTTTGCCTCAATATGTCTATGTGTTGAAGTAAATGTGTGGTATATCGTTTAGGTCGATAGCTAAATAACGATTAGATAGGATTCGAGTATAGGGCGAAAGCAAATACTCGATCCTCGCCATCTTGTAATTTGGTTTAAGATTCCCACGAACGTTTAGGACGACGGCAAATTCGTGAGTGGATAGAAAATTACTGCGATTTAGTCGATAAATACGTATGAGCGATATTCTATTGTCTTAGCCGATATTGCATAGCGGAATTCGAACCGCAAACACATATTTGTCATCTTAAGCCACTCATATCTTTTCTAGTCGTGCTTTCTTAGTCTTCCATTCCATTAGGTTAATCGGTTTAACTATTTTGTAGCATAAACAACTCTCGTTACTTTATTTAGGCTAGATATCCAGTCGATAGGTCATTACTAGTAATCAAGTTTATTCCTCGTGTTCGATACTCGTGTACTCATTTTACTGCGCTACGAACGATAGGTCCACTGCCTATTGCACGTCAGTGTTAGTAAACACGTATTCATTTTAATTATCACTTGTCGCACTTGCATTTTATATTGGTACACCGCGTGTCGATCAATGGTATAGACTGGGGAGTAGATTCGAACAAATACGAAGAGAGGTTCGAAGATTGTGCACGCATAATTTCCTTAACAAATTTGCTCCCTCACGTTTGTGCTTTGAGGTTTTACGAGCGTCTATTTCCCAGGATACTTCGAATTACTTGGCCGCTGTTTAATACACAACAACACCGATGGCGAACTGGAATTAATTGAAGAATTTCTTTTCGAAGGCTTGTGAGTTTTCGTATCTCTTTCTCCATTGAGATTCATCCTATATTTATAGGAATCAAATAATTTAATCGCTATAAACGTCTCTTCATTACTGGACAATTATGGCTTTAAATCAAATAATTTAATGGCTATAAAAGTCTCTTTATTACTGGACAATTATGGCTTTAAAGAGCCTCGTTAGTGGTACAATCGTGCCATTTCAAATGACTGTCCGTTGGACTTCAAGGTATCTTAACTGTCGCTTCCGGTCAGCGTAGCTAACCGGTCACGTATAGCGACCAGTTCAGTCCGGTCTTTGACAGTACAGTCCAGCTTCACAAGCCACGTTAAATACCGGGAAATAAATTTTGAAACCGGGGCAAACGCGGGTTGATCAGGCCCGTTAGTTTTCGGTCCGACATTCGTATGAGCGGGTTGCGCACTCGCACACAAGTCGGCCTGATTTGCACCCCCTGCGCGTGCACGTGAGCGGCACACATGTGGTATAATATTAGCTATTTATTTTAAACTAATAAAATCTACATCTATATATAAGGTGTGTCAAACCAACTTGTTTTTCCAATGTGGGACAACACTCACTTTTATTTCCCTTCAAAACAATTCACATTAAGAAGCCCGAATAAAGCCCATGATTTATTTATCCAACATTCATAACATATTTTCACGACAGAATCTGAACATCAATGGATTTGGTCTTATCGGAGAATCTAAGCAGTCTAATTTTATTGCAAGAAGTAATGTAGTGGAGAAGACCAACTTCATATGCAACAAAGGTTTTATCGTTTCTGTTGTTCAATGGCTTGACATTTTCGATCGTTGGGCCAAGATGATAGATTATGTTATGTGGGACAATGATACATTTTTATTGTATGCGACTGGGCCTTAAATTTGTGGGATTTTCATCTCAAATATTGGGCCTTAAGAAGTAAATGGGCTAAAATTCTACGCTACGCTGTTCTAGAAGAGAAGTTATACTGAAACTGTTTTTTCTACAAGTTAGTCCACCAAATCCTTTTATTTTGTTTTCATTATGTTTTTTTTCATAATCAAGTGGTTGACGTATGTCAAAAGTTCGGTCCCTCTTAAATTCTTCGACAATTTTGTATGGACTTGGGCGATGCTCATAGGCTAGATGGACTAGTCTCGCTGAAAGTTGAGATAATCTCATATCCGAAAATGTAAGTTTCATGTTGAACTATGGAGTGTGCAAATCAGGGTGAAATGTGTAGTAGTTAAAATAAATTATTAGAAAAGAAAATACTTGATAGTGATGGGAAAGTGGGTTGCCACCTACCCACTTCATCTACCTCATTAATAATAATAATAATAATAATAATATATTTAATTATATTAATATTATAATGATTAAATGATGTAAGCAATGACCTAATTGTATTGTGATGAAGCTAAGTTTCTTGCCTACAAATAGGCTACGGGGCTTAAGGAAAAACAAAAAACACCAAAACCAATAGAGAAAGAAAAGAGAGAGAGAGGAAAGAAATAGAGGGTAGAGAAAAAAATTTAGGGTTTGTTCGGTATTTGCTCCGACTATAAAGAGAGATAGTGTGTTTTTCCTCCTTTATAGATTGAGATATTGTAACCCCCGTTTTTTACCCCAATAATAATATTTCTACGTCGCCCGTGGTTTTTACCCCAAGTTGAAAAGGGGTTTTCCACGTAAAATCCCATGTTCCATTTATCCTCACAGTCATTTCCAATTTCGTTTCGCTGTCCATTTCGCAACAAGTGGTATCAGAGCCAACCCTGATTGATATTCCGATTATGCTCTGTGGTTGCAGCTTTGTCTGATCTTCCACATTAGAAAGGATATTGAAAAGGTTTATCGTTACGGAGGAGTTTTTTGTCAAGTCGTGGCAATAGACTGTGTAAGTAAGTTCTGTCTAGGTGGCTGGTGCCAAGCAGGACACATTGTGACCCCACCATATCTCATCTAGAAACTTACTTAGAAGGGTAATTTTGTCTAGAAAGCTAGTCGCTACCCTTTCTACAAATTATCTGATCTGTACAATTTGGCTGGATTGTTGAATTTCTCTGACGATAGCGACGTGGGAAAAATGGCAGCTAAAAATGAAATTGAGAAATTCAACCAGAGAAACTACTCACTGTGGAAAATGAGGATAAAGGCAATTTTACTCAAAGAAAGTTGTTTGGAGGCGATCACTGGCAGACCAACAACTATTACAAGTGATGCCAAATGGAAGAAGATAAACGGGAGAGCCATCGCCAATATTCATCTGACATTAGCAGATGACATATTATCAAGCGTAGAAGAGAAGACTAGTGCGAAAGAAATTTGGGACCATCTTGAGAAGTTGTATCAAGTCAAGTCACTCCACAGCCGAATGGAAAATTGAGCACATCAACAAGTTGAATACTCCATTCTCTCAACTTAAAGACTTGGACTACAAAATTGAGCCAAGTGAACGTGCTGAGCTTCTACTACAAAGCCTGCCAGACTCCTACGATCAACTCGTCACCAATCTGAGCAACAACCAAGCTGCAGGAAAACTTATCATCGGTAATATTGCAGCTGCGGTTCTCGAAGAAGAAAGTCGGCGCAATAACAAAGAAGACAAGTTGATAACGTCCCAACAAAGGAAAGCGTTGACAGTGACGAGTGCAAGATCAGGAGCACGTGGTCCAAACATGAGCCTAAAACGGACAAGACCCGGAGAATCTGGTCCAAGTGGGAGTCAAAAACGGCAAAGCCTTGTTACCAAAAATAAAAAGGCTATAAAATGTTACCACTATGGAAAGAAAGGTCATCTAAAGAAAGATTTTTGGGCTCTAAATAAAAATTCCAATGCCCAAGGAAATGCCGCCAACATTATCGATGATGGAATTGCCTTGGTGTGTGAAGCCGCAATCACTATCGCTGAAAATGGAAGATTCAACGACGTGTGGCTCATGGACTCAGCAGCTACTTTCCACATGACCTCTCGAAGGGAATGGTTTCATCAATACGAGCCAACCTTTGGAGGGTATGTCTACAGCAGCAACGGCCAAGCACTGAAGATTGTCGGGGTGGGTACGATTCGAATAAAGATGTACGATGGCACTATGCGTACCATCCATACTGTGCGACATGTGGAGGGCTTGAAGAAAAATTTGTTGTCCGTGGGACAACTCGATGATCTTTGTTTGGAGAACAAGATCATGAAGGTTTCCAAAGGAGCGCTGGTGGTGATGAAGGAAGAAAAGATAGCTGCAAATCTATACATGCTAAGGGGGGAGACTCTGCAAAAAGGGCAGGCATCCGTTGCCACGACAAGTTCAAATGAAAAGTCCACGATGACTTGGCACAAGAAACTTGGTCATATTTCTGAACAAGGCATGAAAATTCTTGCGCAAAGGAATCTACTTCCTGGACTCACGATGGTGTCACTACCATTATGCGAGCATTGTACTGTGAGCAAGCAGCATCGCCTGAAGTTCTCCACTTCAAATTCTAGAAGCAAAGAAATTCTAGAATTGATCCACTCTAATGTACGGCAAGCACCGGTCAAATCCCTGGGAGGAGCCAACTACTTCGTATCATTCATTGACGACTACTCCAGGAGATGCTGGGTGTGCCCAATCAAGAAGAAGGACGACGTATTTCTTGTCTTCAAAACTTATAAGGCGCGAGTTGAACTTGAAACAGGCAGAAAAATCAAGTGTCTCCGGTCAGATAATGGAGGGAAATATGTTGACAAAGAATTCACTTAATTCTGCAAAGAAGCGGGCATCAGAAGATAGTTCACCACGACTTACACTCCGCAGAATGGAGTGGCAGAGCGGTTGAATAGGACCCTGTTGGAAAGAACGAGGGCTATGTTGAGAACTACGGGCCTGGAAAAGAAGTTCTGGGCGGAAGCGGTCTGTATGCCTGTTATGTGGTGAATCGAGCCCCATCTACTGCTATAGAGATGCGGACACCGATGGAAATGTGGACTGGTGCACATGCAGACTATTCAAACCTCCATATACTTGGAAGTCCAACTTATGCGATGTACCACAACCAAGAAACGACAAAGTTGGATCCAAAGTCCAGGAAATGCCTATTGCTGGGGTACGCTGATGGAGTAAAGGGATATCGCTTGTGGAATCTCACTTACCATAAAGTGATTATCAGTAGAGATGTTATCTTCTTGGAAGATAGCGATGAGGAGCAAGTCGAAAATGATAGCAGACCAAAAGACTTGACAAAGTCTACACCGATGAAAAGAAAATTGGAGCAATATAATTCTTCTGAAGCTGAACCGGCACACGAAGAGCTCCACTCAGTCGAATCTGAAGTATCGGATCTCTGGCAGTTATCACGCGAGCATAGGCCGCCCAGTTGGCACTCAAATTATGAGATAGAGAGCAATCTTGCATACTGTTTTTTAACGGAGGATGGAGAGTCAACCACTTTTCAAGAAGCACTGAATAATTCAGATGCGAGTCAGTGGATTTCAGCAATGCAAGAGGAAATGGAAGCTCTCTATAAAAATAAGACATAGGAGTTGGTGCCATTACCGCAAGGAAGGAAACCCATTGGCAACAAATGGGTGTACAAAATCAAGCGGAATGGTGATGACCAGGTAGAGCGCTACCGTGCTAGACTGGTTGTAAAGGGATATGCTCAGAAAGAAGGGATTGACTTCAACGAAATTTTCTCACCGGTGGTACAACTTACAGTCAGGGTGGTCTTGTCAATGTGGGCTACACTCGACTTGCATCTTGA
Source organism: Craterostigma plantagineum (assembly GCA_027422505.1). Taxonomy (NCBI): domain Eukaryota; kingdom Viridiplantae; phylum Streptophyta; class Magnoliopsida; order Lamiales; family Linderniaceae; genus Craterostigma; species Craterostigma plantagineum. The sequence continues at coordinate 18,630,716 of JAPQWV010000013.1, read as the reverse complement.
GCAGCTGGACGTGAAGACGACCTTTCTCCATGGTGACCTGGATGAAGAAATATATATGCTTCAACCAGAAGGTTTCGAGGAACAAGGAAGAGAAGATCTGGTTTACAGATTGATCAAATCTCTATACGGGCTCAAACAAGCACCTCGATGCTGGTATAAGAGATTTGACTCATTCATAATGAGTATTGGCTACAACAGGCTATATTCAGATCCTTGTGTGTATTTCAAGAGATTTGGAGATGACGATTTCATCATGTTGCTGTTGTACGTCGACAATATGCTGGTAGCAGGACCCAACAAAGGTCGTATCGCCGACTTAAAGACTCAACTAGCCAGAATTCGAAATGAAGGACTTGGGACCAGCAAACAAAATCCTTGGTGTGCAAATATCTCGAGACAGAAGCAAGTGGAAGATTTGGCTTTCCCAGAAGAATTATTTAAAGAAAATCTTGCGAAGGTTCAACATGCAAGATAGTAAGCCAATATCTACCCCTCTTGTTGCTAATTTCAAGCTATCATTCGAGATGTGTCCTACCGATGAAGACGAAAGGATAGAGATGTCTCGACTGCCATATGCATCGGCAGTAGGAAGTCTAATGTTCGCAGTGATCTGTACCAGACCAGACATTGCCCATGCAGTGGGAGTTGTTAGCCGATAGATGTCCAACACTGGTCAGGCGCACTGGAGTGCTGTTAAGAGGATTCTCCGATATATCAATGGAACCTCGGATCTTGCCTTATGTTACGGAGGTACAGATTTCACTGTCCATGGTTTTATTGATGCAGATTATGCAGGTGAACTTGATAAAAGCAGATCCACAACCGGATATGTGTTCAATCTTGCTGGAGGAGCCGTAAGCTGGGGTTTCAAAACAGCAGTCCATTGTTGTAACGTCAACAACGGAAGCAGAATATGTCGCAGCTACGCAAGCCAGTAAAGAGGCAATATGTATGAAGACGTTGCTGGAAAAACTCGGCCACAAACAAGAGAATATTGTTCTCTATTGTGATAGTCAGAGTGCGTTGCATCTTGAAAGGAATCCAGCATATCATTCAAGAACCAAACACATCCGGGTCCAATACCATTTTGTTCGTGAACAAGTGGAAGAGGAAATAGTGGACATGCAAAAAGTTCACACTGCGGATAATATGGCAGACTACATGATCAAGGCAATTTATGTGGACAAGCTTATGTGGTGTCGTTCTTCCTGTGGATCGACAGAATTTAAGTAACATGCAAAAGCGAGTTAGGAGAATGGCGTGAAGATCTGATTGCGCCTCAATCAAATCTTCAAGTGGAAGATTGATGGAAAAGTGGGTTGCCACCTACCCACTTCATCTACCTCATTAATAATAATAATAATATATTTAATTATATTAATATTATAATGATTAAATGATGTAAGCAATGACCTAATTGTATTGTGATGAAGCTAAGTTTCTTGCCTATAAATAAGCTACGGGGCTTAAGCAAAAAAAAAAACACACCAAAACCAATAGAGAAAGAAAAGAGAGAGAGAGAGGAAAGAAAAATTGAGGGTTTGTTCGGTATTTGCTCTGACTATAAAGAGAGCTAGTGTGTGTTTTCTCATTATAGATTGAGAGATTATAACCCCTGTTTACCCCAGTAATAATATTTCTACCTCGCCCGTGGTTTTTACCCCAAGTTAAAAAGGGGTTTTCCACGTAAAATTCCGTGTTCCATCCTCACAGTCATTTCCAATTTCGTTTCGCTATCCATTTCGCAACAGATAGCAGAATAGACACTGCAAAGTACATGAAATCATAAAGCAATCAGAGCACTGGAAATTGGAAAAATAAAGAAGTCAAGGGATTGAAGGAGATTGATATCTAACTTTACAGATTGATCATCGACTGAGTCTTCTTTTCATTGCTTACATATCTTACATAATAACGATAATCTATGTTGCTTCTTTACATATTTAGACAACGAAAGACATCATTCCAAATGTTTAAAGACAACCTAATCTCGAGACAGATTCTTCTTTCGCCCACTCGTTGGATATTTTTAACCTTTAATGCTTAGCAACGTTATTTTTTTTCTTTTCACTTCAAAATAGTTTGTAGATTGTACGTCATTTAGCTTTATTTTATGAGATTTGGCGGAATATTTCAAAAACAATCATGCTAATTAAGGTGCAACAAATATGTTTTTAATCTTTTTATATCGTTGTTGCATCAATACTATCATTTAAAAAGTATTTCGAAAATCATTAATAATAAATCATAAATATTTCGAAAATCGTTGTTCATTTATCTTTTGTTTCTCTTGACCAATTAATTATCCTTCTTTTGTTCACTAAAATAATTGCACAAGCTAATCAATTTTTGAATTAAAGGCTGCTTGTGGTCAAGACAGCACAAAGGTCCCATATGTAAGATGCCTGTGCCTTACATATATATTTATATAGATACGTTGCTTCTATTATTACTTTACAACAATTCCCCTTTCACATGTTATTGTCCAAATCAGAATAAGAAAGTTATAACGGCGTATACAACAGAGAGAATTATAACAAAAGCTTTAGATTAGGAAGTTGCTTCAAGATCACAGCTCTTAGCGTAATGGGGAAAGTTATTAAGATAATCTTAGAATTAATAAACTAATTGGGCATTGAACTATACTTTTCTTTCCTAAGATGTCATGTCAGTTGCAATTTTAATATAATTTAGGAATACAAAGCTAACACGTTTCATTTGATATAAGATACGCTCGTTGCGTATGCTATGATATATATCATCATTTTTATTTTGATTGTATTCAATGGATGAAATAATTAAATTTAATTTTAATCATCTGTTTAATATAATAGATAGATATTCAAATATAATACTGATGTGGGGCTATCCCAATCAAAGAGATTTATATGTGGTTCGGGGAAATTTATATAGCCGGAGAATTGATTATTACAAAGTTGTAGGGCGTGCGTAAGGTGCTTATTTATAAAGGAACTGAAAGGGACGTATTTGGGATCTTAGGAAGTGTTTCGGACCTATTTGGGACGTGTTTGGGATGTTGGGACGTGTTTGGGACGTGTTTGGGACGTTGGGACATGTTTGGGACGTGTTTGGGACCTGTTGGGACGTGTTTGGGACGTGTCGGGACGTGTCGGGAGCGTGCTGGGGACGTAAATGAATAACACAGGGATTACGTGGTTCGGATCTTTGCAGATCCTACGTCCACGGGCGCTCAGGAACTGTTTTCACTATATATCAATGATTACACACTCAAACTACTTATTCCTCACATTTCTCTCAAGAACACATAAGAAAATAGCTAATGGGACGTCAAAGATGTTGTGTTTAACGTAGAGAGGGAGTTTTCTAAGTGTTAAGAAGTGTTAGAATGAGAGTGGTCTCGTGAAAATGGCGAAGTCCCCTTTATATAGAAGGCTCTTGGATATTGCCTGAAGGTACGTCCCTGGCTCCTGGATATTGCCCAAATTCCTGCTTATATGACCTCCTGGGACACTGTGATGCTACAGAATGGCAGGCCTTCTGTCAGAGGTCACTCCTGCAATAGTTACAGCTTCTGTGCTGTCAGGGATGTCAGGCGGCTGGAGATGGGACTTGGCTCTGCGCTGTCAGGTACAACAGGTGGATGGGACAGATTCTGTCAGGACAGTTTTTCAGTGTTGTCAGACGTCTTGTCAGACTTCTTACCCTTTGGTGAAGCTTCCTCACGACGCTTCCTCGGGACGACAGGACCTGCTTAGCACAATAGGTCCCAAAATAGTTCCCTAGTATGGGCGTTAGGTCCCTAAAGTCTTTTGGAGGTCCCTAAAACACTTATTTCCTGTTGTTAGCTCCCTAAAGTGTGTTGGATGTCCCTAAAAGTCTCCCTTCATCTTTGTATAAACCCATATTTTTTACTAAGTTCTTTCAATAATTATCATTAGCTAATTATTTCCTTAATTCCTCTTTTTAGCGTGCCTAATTATTGTTCCACATCAAATACATATATTGAAAGTTTGATCTTACAATGAATTGATAATAGTAGTACTCACTAATATATTCTATTTTATTAAGAACTAGAGCTTTGGTTAAACTGTCACTAACTCAATTAATTTGGTATGTCTATTGACCAATCATATCTCATCTACAAAAATAATAATTATTTTTAAAAAAATAATATAAAATTAAAAAGGATAACTACCCACTACCATTGTTTCAAAAATAAAACTATAAAAAAATCATCCACTATCTTTTCTGTAAATCTAAATTTTATATTCTCATTTTTACCCATCTAATGAATTACTTTACATTAATTTCATATTAAATTATGTTTCTCTTATATATTTATAAAGATAGATTATATTTAAATTATAATTTCCACTATGTATTTTAGATAAAATTAATATATATATATATATATATATATATATATATATATATGTGTGTGTATGCACACGCATTTGAGTGTGCGGGAATTACTAGTTAGTTTTAAGTTTTATGAAAATAAATTACATTTTAGTGTACGATCCTAAATTAATATATCATTGAAATGATAGTCACGTAAATTTATTTTTATCTTTGTCGTAAATTAATATATGAAAATTTCATGAACTTCAAGAAAGCAGCACGTTCGATGTCAGTTCAACTTGTATGTAATTTATGAAACACACCAATCATAAATTGACATAAAGTCATGGATTAAGGAAAATAAATTATATGACAATATACAAATAATTGGGTTTCCCGTCTCGTTATTCCTATTAGATTTGGGAATTACTATTTATCGCCCCCTTTTTCCTAGTTATCGTCCCCTAAAGGGCTAGAAAAAGACGTTTTTGCCGTTATGTTATTTAAATTAATTTAAAAAGAATAAACTATAATAAACAGTAAAAATTTCTATTGAAAGACCTTTTCCACACAACACTTTTCAAATCATACATCCAAATCAGACAAAAAAACAGAGAAAATTCAAATTGCAATGGCTCGGCGACAAGGTCAGGGAAAGGAAAGGGGGTGTTCGCACGACTGATAAGCAAATTGTCGTAAAAGTCATTCGTATGTAGATAGATTGTCGAAAACGGGTCGGAATAGGCTGAAAAACGGCCGATCGAAGGCAAATTAGGGCCGAAACTCGGCATGGCCGAAACGCATTTTCGGCCGGCCAAGTGACAGCCGAAGCATGATTTCGGCTGGACCAGCTGCGGCCGAAATCATGCTTCGGCCGTCACTTGGCCGGCCGAAATCATGATTCGGCCGAGAAAGGGCCGGCCGAAATCACGTTTCGGTCGGCTCTGGTCCGGCCGAAAATGTTGTTCGGCCGGTTCTGAGGCGGCCGAAAATACGTTTCGGTCGTCTCTGTTCCGGCCGAAATTTTCGTACGGCTCCTATTTTTTTTAATTAAATTTCTAATTGCAGGCCAAGGGTGGGAAGTCCCTACTAGGAGGGAGCAGCAGATCCCCCCCAGTGGAGGGATCTGGAGAGCGTCACACGAGGACGCGCGTCGTTGATGCATCCGTTCGTAGAGAACGGGAGGAGGAGAGGCGGCAGCGAGCGCCCGCTTCTCATTCCGTATATGCGGATTACGATCCGCATGCGGATGATGACGTGCCGGATGATGCAGCATCGTTTCAGTCATTCGACGACGATGTGATACCGGCCTCCTCAGGTAATTCCCTTCTCCAGTATAAACTGAATTGCGATGTCGTATCTTAATATATGTAAGAAAAATTAAATTTATTTTGGGTTATTCGTAAAAAATGAAATAGGGAGCAAGCGCTCCAGGGTCGTAGATGACGATTCCTGGAGGGTGCAGGGGCCACAGCCCGGTGGTCCAGAAGATGGCGAGGTGATCCCTAGTTATCTGGGGCACATCGCGCCCCGCATCTGGTAGGGTGAGGAGGAGAGGCCCCTGCTGAAGTGCGAGCAGCGGGCGTTAGTGCTTCGATCGCTGAAGCAGTGGTACTCCCAGTTCCCGCCGGAGACGCAGAGCCAGATCGATGGCACGGGGCTTAGGCACCTCACAGATGCCATGGTGGGTCACTTGGACTATCCTCTTCTGTGCGCTTTTGTGGAGCGCTGGCAGCCCGACACGAACACTTTCCACATGCCATTCGGGGAGATGACGATCATGCTCCACGACGTCGAGCAGATCCTAGGTACCCCGATCGACGGGGCGACGGTATCGGGCACCCCAGACGTCGGCGATGGGAAGATCACGGCGAGGGAGATTATGGGCGTCTCCGCAGACGTGCTGAGGGGTTCTTGGAGAGGCGGTGGGGTTGCGTCGAAAGACGTGATGCAGGTGATGCGGGCGGGTCGGCCGGCGGGGTTCCAGGCCATCGCTTGGCTGTGGATTCTCTTGGGGTCGACGCTGTTCATCGACAAGAGCGGGACCCGGGTGAAGCCCGACATCATGCACGAGTTCTATCGCTCGTTGGCCTCTGCCAGCTAGTACTCGTGGGGATCGGCCGCTCTTGCTTACCTTTATCGTCAGCTTGGACTCGCAAGCCGGGCGGATTCGAGGGGTGTTGCTGGGTGCCTCTCGTTACTCCAGGCGTGGATCTACGAGTACTTCCCATGCTTTCGCCCACATCGTCTCTCCCATCATATGGAGCCTGGCCAGGCACGAGCACGCATATGGTCTGTATCTCAGTACGCGCGGACGGCCCACCGTTTGATTGAGATCCGCCGTCAGCTAGATGTCATGACTGCGAGCGAGGTATATTAACAATTTATATTCTATATTGACGACAATAATGTAAAAATTGTGAACCGTTATCAGGTTGCTTGGTTGCCGTAGTCCCGATCCAGCGGCGCAGCACATGAGGACTCTTTTCGTGGGCTGGGTTAGATATCGCGATATCGTTGAGCCCTACGCACCCTCGAGAGTGTTGCGCCAGCTTGGTTACGTGCAGCTCATCCCGCCGCCGATGAGTCCGCCACAGAAGGCGGTCATACCAGCTGACCTGTCGAGGTAAAAGGTGCACTATTCTGCCGATGCAGCAGAACATGCTTGGCAGCAGTTCCCGTACGCATACATCCTCAACCTCTCGTACATCAACCGGGCCGCCGCAGAGTACCTTGGTGAGACCGTTGCAGGGTACATGGACTGGTATGAGCGGCATTCTCATCCTCGCCTGATTTCGTTCGAGCTGGGATCCTCATCGAGCGGCATACCCCCGCGCAGCCACGTCGACTATGTACGTAATTTAATGTGATTTGGATTTTTTATATTTATATGTTTAATCACTTTTTATATGTATCATTTCTGTGTACGTACAGCTCGATGTACACCTTGACTAGCGATATGCTAGCTACGATGCAGCTTGAGGGGTCGACGAGTACGGAGCGGTACAGAGACAGGCTGGACGAGATGAACGACCGTTGGCGCAATGCCCCGTGACGTGCTTTTATTTGTGACATTTTCGTTCGTGTATCGGACGCGTACTTTTTTATAAGAAAATTTCTAATAACAACAAAAAATATTAATATTACAAATAATTATAACAAAAAATTAATAAAGAATTATTTACAACAAAAAATATTAATAACAAAAAAATTAATAATAAAAAAATAACAACAAAAAATATTATTTTACAAAATAATTATAACAAAAAAATTAATAAAGAATTATTTACAACTAAAAATATTTTAATAACAAAAAAAATTAATAATAAAAAATAATAACAACAAAAAATTAATATTACAAAATAATAACAACAAAAATATTAATAACAAAAAATTAATAATAAAAAATAATAACAACAAAAAATATTAATATTACAAAATATAACAAAAAATATTAATAAAGAATTATTTACAACTAAAAATATTTATAACAAAAAACAATTAATAATAAAAAATAATAACAACAAAAAATATTAATATTACAAAATAATAAAAACAAAAATAATAATATTACAAAATAATTACAACAAAAATATTAATAACAAAACGATACAAATTATAAATTACAATAGACAGTCACAAATTATAAAGCTGCATCAGGTGTATCAAGTGATCGAATCGACTCTGATATCTCGCTTCCCAACCGGCAACTCGACGATCACGATACGTCAACTAGTACGGATGTAACATGGGCATAGGAAAATCAGGGCATAAATTAAGTCTAATGTAATGCTGATAATCATTTCCAAGGTGCGCCATGACGATCGTACGTACCGGTCCAGTAGCAGTACGACCGGCACGCAGTGGGAATATTGTGTTCGACTGCATGTTGACGTTAGACCCATTGCCGTACGCGTAGAGAATAACTACAGTATTCGAATGGTCGCCACAGCCCACAGATCACAGGTGTCAACATCCAGTGGTGTGGTCCACAAGCCCCCCTTCCCAGCGTATACGCTCCAACTACATTTCCAATGAATCACCGTATTACAACGCCGAGTAACGATCCCAATGGGCCTCGAGTTCGTTCGCGACGTTATTCCTTACTGTGATCCATTCGTCCTCGTCATTGCAAACATGGGAGGCGATCACGCGAAACCCACAGTTGCCGTCAGCCACAACATCCTTATAGGTAACTATATACTGATGGATGACTGCTGTTACGTGGTTGGTGAAGTGGGTGTAGTGGAAGTTGGATTCACCTGTAGAACGCATTTTAGAGGATAAGATGTACACCCGTGTCTGAACAAATTTACGAGATAATAAAGATAGTAGTACCTGTCTCTACAGTAGATCAACGAGACCGCTTCGCAGACGAAAATGACGTACGACCCTGACTGCTACGACCCTGGCTGCTACGACTTGTACTACTGCGCCCTCCGCTGCGCCACCCCTTGGGATTGCATACTCCCAAGCACTTCGATCTCGCTTCGTCGAGTTTTTTTTCTCCGGCCGTCCTTTTACAGACGTATTAACAACTGGCTCATTCCACTCAGGTGCTTCGGGATAGAGATGCTCGTTAATGACTCTATGGAGGCCACGCATAACAGCGGGATCGCGGCCTTCTGCCTCACTAGGGATGGCAATGGGCGGGTTCGGGGCTGGTAATGGACATACCGTCACCATACCAAATTTCGATTCTCAATACCATCCCCACTAATTCACCGCTTAGGATGAATTGGTTCGGGGACGGGTAATCACCATTCGGGGATCGGGTTCCCGTGGGGATTCGGGTTCCCCATATTCATGTATATCCAATAATTTAACTTTTTTTTTGCAACTAAAACATAAAATAAGTAATATACACAAATTAATATGTAAAATATTATATTGGAGTATAAAAAATTGAAATATGCGTTTATTGTTAATACATTGAGAAGTGGATCTGTTTTCTTCTAATTACGATCTTGAATATAAAAGTATGGTCTATGAAAATTCTTGATAAAAATTAGATTTTCATATTATTTATTAATAAATTTATTCGGAGAATGGTGAATTACCATTTGACTCAAACGGGGTCGGGTTCGGGGACGGGGATGGGTGGGAAACATGATTACCATCACCGTCCCATCCCCACTCCTTTACCGACGGGGAATCACCGTCAACTCTCCATCCCCATTTTGACCGGGGATTCCCCGTCCCAATAGCCTCGGGTCCCGACGAGGATGGTTCACCGTGGGAATTTTGCCACCCCTATGCCTCACGCACGAGGTCGTATAAGTAATCCCGATCAGAAATATCGGGAGTTACTCCCTCGCCGATCGCGAGTGTCCTCCAGAAGTCATGCAAGCATTCTACAGCAACTGGGTAGTTGTTGTCGACACATTGCTGAAGCTCGCATGCACATGGGAGCTGGTGCGTACGTCGTACCACACATCCGCACGCGGAGTAAACCTCATCCGACAACTGTTTGGCATGCTTCAACTCAGCTCCCATTATCGATATTGCATGGTGTGAAACTCTATACATTATCGTGTGGAATGGAAATCCTGAGCTCCCAATAATTCGTTTCGAGCGGGACTCCTCGAGTGCCTGCATGTCAACATAAAAAATTATTAGATAAGGATTTCGTCCAACACGTAATATAAATTAATTTACCTTTCTGATGCGATTCAGTTGGTTCTGAATCTGCTCGTGCACATTCACCCACACGGTGTCAAGAGACCCAGTGGCCGAGTTCAGCCATTGCTTCAGCTCGCTGTGAGCACTCTCCACACGACATGTAGTGGTGTTCCCGAAATGAAGCACATGGTTGGTCCAAGCTTTGGCGAACTTCTCCTTATGCACCAACCATGTCTGCTCAACGTACTGCACGATAGCGGAGTCACCTTTCCAACGCAGACGCATGTCACTCACGGTGCTCGTATTCGTCTATCGTCGGAGCTTCCATGACTGCTTTCCAGGCCTTATGCGTGAAGTGCGCTGCGGTCTTTTTGTTCTTCCCCTTAATCCAATAAACTCTGTTCTCCACGTCTTTATAGATATGCCACGTGCACAACAGATGGTGAGAATGCGGAAATACCATCTGTATGGGTCGAAGAAGGCCCAACTCACGATCAGTCACAATCGCCAAAGGCGCGACACCTGGACCAGAATATCCCGAAGAGAATGCAACACCCACCAATAACTTCTCTCCGTCTCGTCCTCCATAAAGGCAAACCCACACATGAAGTTGTGATTACAGGGAGTCATCCCTATAATCTCAACTAGAGGCATCTTGTACATATTGGTCTTGTACGTAGATCAATCCCAATAAAGTACGGATATGTCCTCATCAGTGCCAGTGAGTCCGGGTGTGCCAAAAAAACATGTGTCGGCGCATTAGTCTCCTCGTCTCCCAGGGCTTGAACATAATATCCGGCCTGATTTGCCTGGTGCATCAACTGGCTGACCACGTCTCGGCCCTCAGAGTAATCCTTCTTCAAACGATCTCTGTAATTATATATATGTTGGATCGTAGAGTTATCTTCTGCGTGTTGAGCCCTCATAGCTGCGAGGATATGAGCTTGTGTTCACTTGCGCAGCAGTCATTTCCTCTACGACCTTCTTTACCTGGTTGCTTAACCCACTCATCTGGCGGTGTCCCTCGGGATACTGTATCAGAGGGTGATTGTGCATGGATTTCTCTGGTGCGCCCGTACGAATGTACCATTCCCTAGTAACTGGATCCTCCTGAGCTATGAGTACAAACGGACACCTGCACTTGTTAGACTTCGACCGCCTCTCCAATTCATCCTCCTTGCCTCTATAACGTTCTCCGGGAGAACATCTAATCATTTTTTCGTACCGCATTTCTTTGCGACGAAATAATCACCTCGAAACCAAGAGCAATAGCGATGTCTTTCGCCCAGTCAATGGCTTCCACGTCGGTCGGAAATCGTCCTCCTTGGCGGAAATGCTCACTGTAATTTACCCCGTCGCCTATAAAATCCTCCAGGTCTTTGACATCACTCTTGTCGTCTGAAAAAAAATTAACAGCCAAACTCAAAACTCGGCCCCATGTAAAGGCGACCGAACCGAGATTTCGGCCTGCACGGGCTGTTCCGGCCAAAACATAAATTCGGCCGGAACAGCTCCGGCCGAAGTACTATTTCGGCCCCCACAGGACCGGCCGAACAATAATTTCGGCTGTCCTGTGCAGGGCCGAAATTTTTTTTCGGCCACAACATGGTTTGGCCGAAATTATGTTTCGGTCGCACCATGTGGGGGCCGAATTGTTTTTCGGCTGCGAGATAATCCGATCGATGTTCGATAATTCATCTACGTACGAACGAATTTTACGAGAATTTGCTTACCAGTCGTGGCAATAGACCCTTTCCTTTGCCCTGTCCCTTTACCCTGTCGTCGATCCATTGCGATTTGAGTTTTTTTTGTTATGTTTGAGTATGATTTGAATGTATGATTGCGATATGGAAACTGTTGTATGGAAAAGGACTTTAAAGCAGGAACCATAAGTTGCTTAAAGCCATAGAAAACTTTTATGGGTTACTTGAAGAATAATCACAAAATGGCAACTTGAAATTATTTATAGTCCGTTTAAATACTCGGATTTCAAAAAACATTGAAATTTATTTATGGTTCGTTTGAAATCGATTTGAAACCAGGTTTCTTCAAATCGTCCGTATTTGGTTTTGATTTCCTCCAAATCTGATGTTAATTTGAACGTTCACTATTTGTCGGAATTTAAAATTCGATGACAAGTGATATGTTTTTTGAAATCCAAAGCCGAGCTCATAATAAGTTTTTCGTAAATAATAATAATAATAATAATAATAATAATAATAAGAAACATAATAATTAGGGGTGATCGACAAGTCGAGCCGGCTCGAGCTCGAGCTCATTATTGTCGAGAGTCGAACTCAAGCTCACTCATGGGTGTTCGAAAGCTCGCTAACCGTCTTGCAAGCTTGTTTCATTTTATTATTTATTATTATTTCTCTTGTAGTTTGAATTTTTTAATAAAAAACTGGAGGTCGAGCTCGACCTATATTTTGAAATCTGGATTTCGAAACCCTAACTTGTCAAGCAATGGATTTGGATTTAAACTTCTTAATTTAGAATCATGCAATTCCGTTCAAATAAACGAATCCAAAACGCAATTCTTCGTAATGCATTTCAGATTTTATACACTAATCACTTGAATATATGATATATAGAGGTCAAGCTAATTCAGAGTTCTCTTCTAGTATTAAACTGCCCTTCAATATTCAATCATGGGTTCTTTTCAATATTTGGATGAAGAAAGGTTTCTAACTTGATTTTTAGATTGTTGATTGAAAACAGAGTCTCTTTTGGTACTGTAACTATCTCCAATCATCTTCCAGCTCAGGGTCATATAAATGTGTGGGGTTTCTCTCTAAAACCAATTGGTAATAGAGAGAGTTAGCCATAAACTTATATATATTAGGACATCTCTTTGATTTATCAGATGTGGGACTTGGGTTTGACTTCCAACTATCCACCCCTAAAACCAAGACCACCCAATGAGCCTCCTTTTCAACGATAATTATCGGCACCAAATGCCATAATTGCAATCATCTACACCACGCACTTTCATCACACCTATCGAACAGACTCGCTTTTAACCGAGCTTTCACAGCAATTTGCACAATTGTCTTTGCAAGTGCTGGAGACACATCATCAATATCGTATCTAGGGTAGAATCTCGATCTATCTAAAGGTCGCATGCTCAATCCAAGCTCACCACACCAATGTAGAAAAGTTCCGATCACCTTCTAGCCAAGCCCATAAGCCTTATGAGGTTCCACTCTAAAACCAATTGGCGTATATGGAATAGCATACACGCTTATATACTTCTCATATTCTTCGATTTATCCAGTGTGAGATTCAGTTTGACACCCCAACAACTATCAATAATAATGACATTAAAAATATTCAAATTTTGATTATTAAATATATTTATCTTCGATTTTTCATCATTATATTTCATAAATGCAGAAAACTATCCCTAACTTCAGATTTCAAAACAAAATTGAGATTCAAGTCAACAAAATCAGTCGAACTGATACTGACTCAAATATTTCTTGTTGATATTGTTGTTGACTTGGTATACAACGATGTAGCGACCTAATTTACTCAAAAAATAATTCGAAGACTCAAATTTATTTAGCATATGCATTTAATGGCCTACTTTTTCAGTTATAAAGTGTAGGGATCTCCTCCGATTGCCAATGGCCTTTAGTGCTAGAAATCGTGAATTTAAATATTCAGATTAATAGTTTTGGTGATTGAACTTAACTTATTACGTATACCGGTTAGACATAGGTGAAACCGAAACACATGGCAGATCATCAGCGCAATCAGAAACCAGATCAAGACTGCTACCAGAAGCACATTGAAGACCGCAATGCATGATACCGAAAGTGCCACGCTGGACAGATTCAAATATATTCATGGCGCGACAAGTTGAAGACTTCTGATGAACACAAGGCTGACAGCTAGAGCCAAGTTGAAGTCAAGCCAAGCCAAATAAGGAATAAAGCAAAAGGCACAACGCGGACTGCTGCGAAGACCAGACAAACCCATTTTGGGTAAAGTCAATAAATGCTCTGTCTAGTACACAAGAGCTATCTCCCAACGGGCTTCAACTTCAAACCCAGCTATAAATAGAGGGGAAGCAAGCTGAAGACCTCACAACACTTCATTGAAAAATCAAGAACGAGAGCTTAAGCTCATAACTTTCAAAGAGAAGAAAAGAAGCTAGGTGTTGTCATCACTGTACTATACCGAAACGGTTAGTAAGTGATTTTTCTCAAGGGACTGTAAAAAGCTCTTGAAAGAGACGGACTGTAAAAAGATGTCTAGTTGTGAAACTAGGAGTTTAGTTAGCATAATATAGCCGTGAGGGTTGTTTTGAGTCAGTCTAGCTAAGAGGTGTACAACCAAGGTTGTAAGTCGAGACTTCTAGTGATACCTTCGTTGCGGGAAAGAAGGGGAGACATAGGAGAATTTGCTCCGAACTTCCAGAAACAAATTTTGTGTCACAAACACATACACGCCACAAATCACATCCAGTCTTGGTTCAAAACTGACCGGTCTCTTCCTGACAAAGCCGCACACACCAAATATCAAGCACCGGTATCTAACTTTAACCGGTTCAGAACCGAAAAACTAACAAGTGTTTATTCACCCCCTCTAAACACGTAAACCGATCCTAACAAATGTTATCAGAGAGGTTGCTTGATATTCGCGTATAACTAATGACGACTTCGCCAAACAAACTCCCCATGGTTAGCAGGAAAACTTTCTTGAATTGAATATTAGGATGATGACCCATCTCTGCGCACAAGACGATGAGATGCTGGACGTAATTCACGACATGCGGCACATCCGACGGAGCCGCAAGAATTCCCAAAGGAAAGAAGCGAGCTGACCGTAGCTGAGAGGAGAAAGGCAAACCTTGACAACATTTCCAAGGACACCCTGTTCAAAACCTTGGACATGGGAATTTTCAGGCAGGTTATGATGTGCTCAACCGTGATAAGTTAGGATTTACGTTATTTTTACACCCCGTAAAGCATATTTTCAGTCATTATTTATATGAATGAGCTTATATCTGGCATTCATGGTTGCATTTCGTATTTTATAGACATCGGAACAAAAAGGACCAAAAGCCGATTTTATGGACTCTTTAATCGAAGCTATGCTTATCAAGAATATATGGCCCATATTTATTCTTTAGAAACTATCTTGTTGGAAGAGCTAATTATGTGGAACGAAGAATAAGTCAAAGTAAGGTGAGATATTGGGAAGATTCTCTAACACGCATGAGAGAGGACAAAATATTAGCAAATCTAGTTGCCTAATAGACACGTGCCTAAGCAAGGGTGGAAGTCAAATAATCTACAATGACTGCTGCTCTATGATTGAAGTTTCCATTCAAACTTGAAGATCCAAATATACGAGGAGTAATAATCGGATATTAGGTGCATTAGGTCGGTGGCTTCAGTTCTATATAAAGAGGACGATGTCTGAAATAAAAAGGGGGCTTGGCAGCAAATAAGCAATGAAGACGAAGCTTTTGACGGATGAAAATAAAGAGCGGAACGGCTACGAGAAAATACAAAGACGGCTAAGAGCGAGACAAGTCGAGCACCGTAACGAGAGCGAATTTCTTACCTTTTAATATTTCTTTTTCGACAGTGTTTTCTTTTAATTCATTGTTGTTTAATATGATAGCATAAATTCTTTGTGATTTAGGCCATGTTAGGCCTGATTATGACTACGTATTAATGCGGTTATCATCTTATTTAATCATATGATTTGAGTTATGTATTCTTTTGTGCTTCATATGCGTACGTGTGATTGGCCTCCATGCGTATGAACATTGATTAGTTCATGAGACGGACTAAGTAATTAGACCGATTAGAACAATACATTGAATACTACTACGTAAAACCGACCGAAGATGGAATTCGGTTTCGTATGTGTGGTTTCCGATAATTTAGGCGACAAAAGCGTCTAAAACTCGGGGAATTTCATAAAGATCGAATGCACGTATAGCAACTACAATCATATAGACATATAATTGATTGGTTCTCTATTTACGTTGGGTTGCTATAGCGGGACAAACGAGTAGCACATATGTTAGGAAATTCTACCTTGACTATGATTCATGTTGATTATATAGATTAGATTGCATGAAAACGTAGGAATAGTTCGTGCCGAGTATGTGTCTTAATCACGTCGTCGTCAACTGCTCTATCATCTATTTTATTTGCGTTTATTTTATTATTTGCGTCTTTTATCCTTTAATCAAATTATCAAAACTTATAAAATTCCCTTGGTCTAAAATTAGAATTAAGAATTAATATCTTAGAATTAATCGAGCTGTCTTCGTGGATCGATACTCGGACTTCGTCCGTTTTACTACTTGCACGACCTAGTACAGTTGCTAGTATTTGAGCGTGTCAAACCGCAAAATAAGTGAGGGCCAAACTCTGCCAAATCTGTGAGGGCAACAAACAAACACGAGAGAACAAGCTCGTGGTTGCCATCCAGAAATATGATGCGATCAAGATGAAGCCAGGGGAGACCATGGAAGACTTCGAGGAGCGGTTCTGCTCCATCATCTACGACCTCTCGACAGTAGGCAGGCATCTCGAGAACCGTGACATAGCCATTAAAGTCATGAAGGCACTTCCCAGAGAATGAGGTGTAAAAACTATGGCAATGCGAGAGTCGAAAGACTTAAGCAAACTTATGCTTCATGATTTGTTTGCAAACTTAAAGGCCTATGAGTTTGAACTCCAGACGAGACTGGAGGAGACGATACCTGTTCAACCGATCAAATCCTTGGCCGTGGCAGAAACATCGTCCTCAAGGAATGCTGAGGAAATGAGTGATGAAGCGATGACCCTCTCATCAGCAAGTTTGGAAAGTTCATGAAAAGAACTCCAAACAAAATGCAAAAGGGTAAGTACACTAACCAGGATGAAAATTCTAATGTCTGCTTTAACTGTGGCATGAAAGAACACTTCATCACCGACTGCCCCAAAAAAAAAGATAAAGTAAAGGAGGTAAAGAAAGGCAGATTTAAAGGAAAGAGGAAATCCCGCGCACTACTGGCCGGGAAAAGCAACCACAGATAGGACGATACCGACTCAGAAGAGTCGGGCTCAGAAGAAGAACTGAGCGAAAATGAAAGCGATGAGGAGCTCACATGTCTCATGGCAAGACATCTTACTCAGGAGACTGACCAATCAATCCCTGAATTCAGCTTTGAAGAGCTAATGGAAGATCTTCAAGACATGACAGATGACTTCCGGAAACTCTATGTCAAGCTCAGAGAAATTGAGAAAGGTAAGAAACCGGTACAGGAGAGTATCGGACCCCTAGTTGAGAAAATCACTCAACTAGAGGAAGAAAATAACATGTTAAAGGAGACAACCAAACAGAAGGCCTCAGACAACCAGAAACTATCTACCATAGTCCAGTCATGGACAAAGTCGTCAAGGACTCTCGACTGCCTTCAGGGAATACTGAAGGACACCAATGACCGGACCGATCTTGGCTACAGAGAGCAGACGAACATCGAGGAGGCCTCAACATCCTATCAACCTCCGGCCTCAGAAAAGGTAATAAAGGTCGTTTGACCATCTGATTATTCTCCAAGTCCGGTCCATCTAGAAAACATCTCTAGAGGACTGACTTGGATATAAAAAAAATAATAATAATAATAATAATTATTATAACAAACCCCATGTCCCTCAGAGAAGAGCCATGCCGCAACCGGTAAGGGGGAACACTAACATAAATAATAATAGTAAATCTTTTGTCCCTCAGAGAAAGGAAATACCTCAACAATTGAGGGGGAGTCCTTTTAATAATAATAAACCAAGACCGGAATTCTTGAGAAACAAACATCAAGGATACCGGTCACAGAGACCTAACATATTAAGATAGGAACCATTGAGAAATAAATCTCAAGGATAACGGATATATAAAAATAATAAGAATAATAAAAATAAGAAATATAAATACCTAATTGACCCGAATACCGAACGATTTGTCAGGATTATAAAAAAATTTAATATCTGACCGGGCCCAAAATAAAATGGGTACCAAAGAATCAACTTGTTCTTGTTCCAACGTGTTTGGTTGCCGGTGAGTCCATAGGTTGGCTATGGCAGAAAAGATTAAATCATTTGAAATTCAATACAATTTCAACTTTAAGTAAAAATAACCTAGTTAGAGTTTACCGAAACTAACTTACGTTAAAGATAAAATCTGCTCAGCATGTCAACTAGGAATAACAGATTAGATCAACTTTTTTGAGTAAAGGAAATGTACTGACAGACCAATGTCTAGACTTATTACATATGGACTTATTTGGTTCGGTTTCAGTAACCAGTCTAGGGGAACTAGGTACACACTAGTTGTTGTAGATGATTACTCTAGGTATACCTGGGTAATTTTCCTTAAAACAAAAGATCAAACCCCAACTAAACTTATAAAATTACTTAAAAGAATCCAAAATGAAAAGAACTTTAAAATTAAAACAATTAGGAGTTGTGACCGAGGAACTGAGTTCCTTAATTATACACTAACCTCCTATCTTGAGGATCATGGCATACGCCATGAAGTTGTCTGCTACCAGGACACCTCAGCAAAATGGAGTTGCTGAAAGGAGAAACCGGACGCTCAAGGAAGCGGCTAGGACCATGCTGGCCGATGCAGACATCTCGCAAAAGTTCTGGGCAGAAGCTATCATACCGCCTCCTATACGCAGAACTGGTTAATGATATGCAAAAGTCAAGGGAAAACTCCCTATGAGATCTGAATGGTAACATCCCTTCCATTGGTTACTTCAAAACCTTTGGAATCATGTGTTACATCCATGACAATGGAAAGAGCCATCTAGCCACCTTCGACAACCGGGCTGACAAAGGCTTCTTTCTGGGCTATTCATCAACCAGCAAGGCGTATCGGGTGTTCAATTGCAAGACCTTGAGCATAGAAGAATCTCAGTATGTGGTGTTCGAAGAATCTCAAACTGAGAACAATACTCCAAGGAAAATCAAACGGCTAAGCAACCAGCTGGAGGTGCAGAACCTAGATGATTCCAATGAAGATGACGAATCAATACCTATGCCATGGAGACAAATCAACCTAACGAAGATGACGAAACCGGAGCATCCAACAAGCAAATACCGACAGAATTACCAGCTCAGCACGAACCAGTGTATGAGAATGAGGCTCAGAGTGGACAAGTACCGAAACCTATAGAAGAAGCAGTACCAGTCAACTCTTAGGAGGAAGATCAAACTGAGGGGAATCCATCAAGTGTAACCGGACTAAGCTCAATCATCCACAAAGAGTCATTATTGGTGACGCGACCGCACCAATGAAGACCAGGCGCTAGTCCAACCCAAATGTCTTCATTCATGCCTTCATTTCTCAAGTGCAACCATCATAGGTCGAAGAGGCACTAAAGAACAGTGACTGGATCGGGGCTATGCAGGAAGAGTTGAACTAGTTCGAGAGAAATGATGTATGGACGCTACTTCCAAGACCCACTCAGACGGTGATTCGAACAAAATGGGTATTCAAGAACAAGCTGAATGAAGAAGGACAACCTGTGAGGAATAAGGCTAGGCTAGTAGCACAAGGATACCGACAAGAAGAAGGGATAGATTATCATGAGACCTTCACACCGGTAGCCAGACTGGAGGACATCAGAATTTTCCTAGCCTATGCTGCCTTCAAAAACTTCAAAGTCTATTAGATGAATGTCAAGAGTGCTTTATTGAATGGATGCATCTCTGAAGAAGTCTATGTGGCTCAAACCTCCCGATGCCGCTAACCACGAATGCCCATACTACGTGTACGGTTAAAGAAGGTTCTCTATGGACTCAAGCAAGCTCCAAGAGCATGGTATGAGACCTTGCCTAAATTTCTAATAGACAATGAGTTCTCAATTGAGAGTGCGGACAAGACACCAAGGGGGAAGACCTGCTCATCGTACAAATATATGTCGATGATATCATCTTCGGTTCAACCAACCCCAAGCTGTGCAAGAGGTTCTCCAAACTGATGCAAGACCAGTTCGAAATGAGCGTGATGGGCGAGCTGACGTTCTTTCTAGGACTTCAAGTGAAGCAGCTAGAAATCGGAACCTTCATCAACCAGGCGAAGTACACAAGGGAGCTGTAAAGAGGTTCGGTATGGCCAATTGCTCAGAAGCGTCCAAACCGATGAATGCCTCAATCAAGCTTGAGAAGGATGAAGGCTTATCCGCAGATAATGAGTGCAAAACATGGTACCACATTTAATGTTCTGACAGCACACAATAGATAAAGTACTGCTGCATTAAATTCAAATGTAAAGCCCGTCAAGCCCAGTTAAGGCCCACCTAAAAGGCTCTCAACACTTAGAAAAATTTGAAAAGGGTGTACAACACTTCGTCTTCCTCACTAAACCCCTATCGTTTCCAAAATTTTCTAAGTCCCAAAAATCTGCCAAACACTCCCAAAGTCAGAAAAAGCCTCACACCTTCTAACCAAACAGAACCGGTCTCTCTCTCCCTCTCAATATTCAATACGATGGCTCCTCACAAACAAGAGATGGCCCGCATTATCCTACAAATCAATTTCATTAATGCCATGACCGATGAAGACTCATATTTTTTCCCCGTTCTGCAAGCCCTAAAATAGTCTGGGTTTCAGAAATTTCTGGAACGCTTTTACGAGATTTATCCCAAAGCTCTAAGGGATTTCATCGACTCCGTTAACGGTACCAAATTTCAGTGTGTCGTCAGAGGAGCTGACGTGGAAATAGAGCTCGATTGGTTCATCAAAACTCTAGGGCTACCGCACAAAGGTCTTCAGGACTTCTCCTCGATCAACGAAAACGTCAAGGAGAATATGAAGGCGATGATGTCCACATCTGGGGCATCATTCAAAGATGCAGAGAAGAGAATCCCCCTGAAACCGACCTATCGACTGCTTCATGACATTTTGGCCAAGGCAGTTCTAGCGAAGGCTGGTTCGTTCGATATGCTGACCACCGAGAAAGTCTAGGCGATGGTGGCGGTGCTCACAAACCAAAGGATCAACTGGACGGATATTATTTACATGAACCTCACTGCCATGTTGCCAAACCCGAACAGGTATTTCAAGAACTTCGGCCCCAAATCTCTTTTCTGCTTCACCAGAAGGTGTCTACAGACCGAATGAATAAGGCGAAGAAGACTGAAGGCCGACTCATCAAATATCTCGGCATCAAAACAGTCAAGGAGCTGCTCTAGTCTTGAGAACTCTACTGTCTACTGCTCAATATGAATGAACTCCAGCCTTACATCAATGAGAGGCAGCCCCGAGTCCAGAAGTGCCTATCAGGACTAGGAGGTTCTTGAGAGATTGGGGCGTGAAAAGCTTAGCATGGAGCACCGGTTTGCCACTGCTCTGAACGAAATCACTCAAGTGGGACCGGTTACTACATCTGCCCAGCCACTGTGCTCCATACCGGTCCCACAGATTCAGCAGTCTCAATAGATACCGGTAGCTACATCAACATCAGCTCCTGAGGCCATGGCGACTGAAGTACCCAAAAGTCCAAACCCTTAGCGAAATTTCACAAGCACTAGCGACTATATCAGTGGTGACCGGGACCATACAGACCGAGGCGGAATTTCCGGTCAATGCTACTGAAGCTAGGGAGGCCAGACCGGTTGAGGCAACAGCACTTGAGGTGGAGATGCTAGTTGAAGCCTGCAGACTGAGGAGGAAATTCCAGTCCAGGCTAAGGAGACTGAGATCGCCTCAGAAGTCCCGGTCCAGAAATTTCCCATCAGGAGCAACAAAAACAAAGGCTCTTTACTTTTGAAGAAGCTAGAATAACAGTGGAAGTCGAGGAGCGAGAAGCTCTTGAAACCGAGACGCCACATCAAGAGTAGGCTTCCACTGACCCAGTGTAGCCATCATCTCCGGTTCACACACATGAACAACAACCGGAGAGTTGTTTCAGATGCAGCTTCAAGACCGGTATCGGAACCACAACAGTCGTCGTAAACGCCATCATCTCAGACTGTACCAGTTTTCACCCCACAACCTCAAGTCCCAATCTCCACAGACATTGTTGCTAACGTCAAGGAAGTCTCCCTGGTGAAGCATATGCATCGCCAAATGCTGGTCCTTGAAAAGACGGTCAATGTCTCCCTGGTGAAGCATATGCATCGCCAAATGCTGGTCCTTTAAACTCGTAAACCGATCCTAACATTTAGGATCATTTCAATATGGTATCAGAGCAATTTTTGTCACGCGATTCACATCTCCGCATGTTAGGTCAGTCATGTTACACGTGAGGTGGCGTGTTTAGATTTATATTCTATCCCATATTGGATAATTCTAACTCAAACCCAAGAGGCAGTTCTCTCTTATTTATCAATTAGTTTTAGGAATGATCCGGTATAAAGTATAACCATCGAAAATCGAGAAGTGGTATATTTAATGACTCAAATTTAGACTTCGCCTCTTTAATCGATTTATGTTTATTTTCAACGTGCCGCATGAAATAATTTTCTTAAAACTTAAATGGAGTTACGATGAATGCTGATAAAGATTGGAACCCACTCAATGTCTCTCTTAGTACATTATTCTTAATCTCTAACTTGTATAATATGATTTTTCCAGACACATATGGTGGGGAGATGAAAATGAAGTCGAAAGTCTATCAACTACTTAAGCCGACAAAAGCAGGTAACACATGAGATGAAAACTGAACGCATCACTGCCCAAAGATTTTATCAGTGAACTGTCATAACCGGTGATTAGTTAAATTAGCCCATCTTATAAATAAAAAAATCATATTTCTTTGTGCACTTGCGAAAACACCAAAAACCATATAAAAACATGAGAATCTTTTGTGATGGGAAAATTGACATCACCGTATCCATTGTAGCGACGTAAGACAAGACACGCAAGAATCGAGGGGCTGAATTTAAGCTCTTTTTTAAAGTGTAAGATCAAAAGATTAATAATTTCTGTTTTTCCTTCGAACATTAGATTAATTAATAACCCAATAAACATAATTTAGAGGCGGCCAAATTGGCAAGAACACTCATCCGTACAATCGACTATCCAATAGGAAGACTTCTCATAGACCGAGGAGAAAGATAACAGAATAAAAATTAAAAGATCGAAAGAATACAAGTGTTTTAAACTTTAAATAAGAAAAGCTAAAAGAACCACTAAAAATCGAGTTTAGAACTCCACAACAATATTAAACCACTTCTTTACGCCATTAACTTAAGAAAATCCATCTTCTTCTAACGGACACTCCCACAATTAAAAAAAAAATTATCAAAGCTTTCATGTAGGCTAAATCGAGAAAGGACATAAGAAAACAAAAACGAAATAAAATAAAAAAGAGTTAAGAGATTATTTCCTCTTCTTATCCTAAAAATGGTGGATAGAATGGCGGAGAAGTACTGTAGAATTTTTGGGCAAAAACCTAAAATATCCTCAATGTTTACCCTCTGTACCAATTTAGTTCACGATGTTTCGCGAGGACCAATTTAGTCCCCGGTGTTATCGAATTTGAACCAAATTTGTCCTCGCCGTTAAATAGCCGTTAATTAAAGGATGGAAGTTGACACGTGTCGACAGTGATACATAAGAAATTATAAATTAAACTCCAAAAAGGGGAAACAATTTAAAAAGTAGAGAAACAATTCAAAGAAAAAATGATAAAATTACAAATAAATAAAAAAAATAAATAATAAGAAGTTTTTAAAAATAATAAATTAAAATCAAATAAATAAGAAAGAGATTAAAAATAATAAATTAAACATTAGAAAGAGAAAAAATCCAAAAAAAGGGAAAAAAATTCAAGAAAAAAGAAAAGAAAAACTAATAAATTAAAATAAAATAAAAATAAAGTGAGAATTAAATTAAACTACAAATAAATTAAATTCAACTAGAAATAAAATGATAATAAAAATGTATTAAAATAATAAATTAAAATAGAGGAAAAATACAAAATTAAAATAAATTAAGTAAAAAATAAGCAAAAAGAGAGTGAAATTGTTAAAAAAAAAAGTAAGAAAAATAAAAAATATGTATTTATTAAGAACTAAAATAAGTAAAAAAAAATAAAAGATAAAAATGTCACTGAAAGTTGACGAGAATTCCCGATCTAGTCTCTGTCTAGTTAACGAGGATACAATCATCCCAGTCTATTTCTTAAAAAAATTCGAGAACTGGGATGATTATGTCCTTATTAACTTGGCAGGGACAGTCTTCGTAAAACTTTTAGAGGCATTTTTTATCCTTAATTTCGTTTTTCCTTTTTATTTGGTTTTTAATAAATAAATATAGTTTTATTTTTAACTTTTTTTTAAATCATAAATTTTCATTTATCATTTTTTATTTTAACCTGCTCTCCCTATTTATTTTATTTTTGTCTTGTATTTTTTTCTTTGCTTAATTTATTATTTTAATATATTTTCATTCTCGATTTTAATTTATTATTTTTAAATTTATTTTTTATTATTATTTATCATTTTACTTAATTTATTAATAATTTTCTCACTTTTTTTATTTTTTACTCTATTTTTTGAATTTTCCCCTTTTTTGGATTTTCCCCTTTTAATGTTTATTTATGATTTTTTAAGTGGTCAATCGCATGTCGACACATGTAAACTTCCACCCAAATTAACGGCTATTTAACGGCGGGGACCAATTTTGTTCAAATTCGATAACATCGGGGACTAAATTGGTCCTCGCGAAATATCGGGGACTAAATTGCCAGGGGTAAACATTGGGGACCATTTTAGGTTTTTGCCCTAGAATTTTTAATCTTAAGTAGAAAAGGATTTTTGCAAGTACTTGGGTATTAATTACATAAATTTAATAAAAAGTTTAAAAACAAACAACACTATCAAAGTTAATAATATAAGTATGTAGAACCATGATCATAAAATCATTTCACAGGCAATGGTGATCCCACTTGTCCACCACAAACCTCAAAATCTTACAATAACTTTCTGAAACTGTTGATTGGAATACATAACAATGATGCCCATTTTATGCAATGTACAACCGCTGGACAATAACGTACAACACTATTTCTGGACGTCTCCGTTAGATAACGACTAGAGACTGACGGCGTTAAATCTCCCCCTTATAAATACAGACAACATAGCCTAAGGCTCACTTCTCTTTCCTTGTCTCCATTTATCAAGTCTGTTATTTCCCTTCGAGAAAAAAACAAAAAAATCCCACGCGCACAGGTCAAAACAAGTCATCACATATCTTCCAAGAAAGGTATATTTTTCATCAAGATCGTTCCTTGCATGCAAAGAACAAAAAAGGTTCGATTTTTATTGCCTCTGAAGAACTCATCTTATTATTAAAAAAAGACGACGATAATCCAGCAAATTAAGCTTCTATTTTTAAAGGGTTTCCTCGGATTCGTCACAGAATGATTTTTCTTGGAGGTATTCTTTGAAGTGAAGCTTATTCTGAATTTCCAAAATTTTCTTGTCAAAATGATTTGTTTATTCTGTGTTGAAATGTTTGAAGAGTAAAAGGTGTGGATGTGATCTAAATTTCCGTCACATAGCTCGACATTTTCTGCATTCGCTTTAAAAGCGAAAGCTTTTACTTTTCTGCTTTCAACCACTGTAAATAATCTTCCTCTGTGTTTATAATTTCAATTTCAATGCAGAGGTTGTGATTATTAATTGCTGATGAGCTGTTGCATTTATATATTTTATTACCTTGATCTTTCTTGTCATAAAACTCGGCACTAAATCATCACTTTCTTTGCTAGACACAGACATTAAAGCAGCAGGAAAAATAGATGGTCCGCTCCTTATTTAATTCAATTATTGGCTCATTGCACTTTATCGTTCAACTACTGTATCAGCTTTTTCCTTTTAGTTTTAATTATTAGTTGAGCCTTTCTTTTTAATTTTTTTGGTCATTGTTTGAAGATTTTGTTCATTGACCATTGTATATGACTGATAAATAAAAATAAAAAAAATCCTTTATTAGAAAAAAAATATTCGTCATAATTCCCCTTATTAGGGGCACTTCCGTTTTAAATACATTAATTTTGTAATTGACATCATCTTCGTAACTCATAGCCATATATTCGATTAATATCTTAATTGCACTTAATTTGTCCATCGTTTTTCCCCATTTCAGGCAAACCAAGGTGGACGAGCATAACAAGGGCTCAACAAGAAAAAGACTATATTTATTCTTGAAACAATATATTTTAATAAATAATTAAAAGCTCGATATAAGATGTTGACGTGTATTACGTGCTCAAAGCAAAGGGAAGAAGATGATGAAGAATCGCCACGTGGGACCCCCAAAGACGCCATCAAAACTCTGACCACGCAGGTTCTTGTTCTGACAAACTTATATTTTATTTATTTATTTAGGATTTTCTTGCTGGTAGAAATCCTTACTTGCATATAAATGAACTTAAAAGAACAAAGGATTATACTTCATTTAATTGTTACTGCTATGTGGGTAGGGAAATCTTTAACAAAGATATGTATGTGAATTTTTTATTTTTTTTTGTATTCCTGCGACGTTTATTTTGGTAGAGGTAGGAGTTGAGGCTGATAGACTGTGGAGGGTAAAATTGTCTTTAAATAAAGGTAATAAAAGGAGTATATTATTGCAAGAATCTTCTTACCCTTCATTAGTTTGTGTCCAGTCATTCAATTTTTTCACAGTGTCTGTATTATGGAAAAACTAACAGAGAAGTATGCTCTTGAGATGGGATACTATTGTCTTTTAGGTGGGGTACATGTTCTTTTTCCTTTTTCTTTATTTCTTTATATATGTATATATAGACAAGGAATTAAACTGAAGGGGACATTGTCACGCCTCACCTCGGATCATGTGCATACTTCTTTGGTCCCAATATGCATGTTTGGTCCCTTTAAATTTTCACTTTCAGTTTGTCATATGATCCTGCTACATGAAAATATATTTAAAATATCGATTAATATCTAAATAATGACCCTTATTATATATATTACTTTGAAGAGAGAAAATCAGTACGTATCACTGTTTTTTAGATGTATTATTTACAATAAAAACTTTAAACTAGGTCCCCACCGTATCAAATTGGCATTATGTGAACTTTTTTTTGCTTTGTCATAAAACCCTGAAAGTTCTCATTTTCTCTTCTTTTAACACAAACACACTAGTTGGGGAGTTGGGGAAAGCTTTATTACATTGGGATTGAAGAAGGGTCCATTATATAGCTCGGTAACCTAAACAATATTCCCGGAAAATGTAAATAACATTTTCTTTTAACAATTAAGTAGTATAAGCTCCATTTCTTGATGTATTAGGCTCATTATTCATCATCATCATCGTTAGGCCAAGAACATGAGTAGGATTATCTTATTAATTGATCAACGTGAGATGTTTCCTTGCATTGATTTGTGTGGGATCTGAGAAAAGACAACACTAAACATTAGTGTAGGAAAGGACTCATGAGAAAGGCCCCACATTTGATTCCATGTCTTACATATATTGAAAACTCACCTGCAGAGCAAATCAAGCATTTCAAAAATATATTTTTTTTCTGAGCCCAGAAAACATATAATAATGAAAAGTTAATCAGCTGATTAAGACTGAAGCTCACAGCAGCTGTAATTAGCTTAGTTGTTTGTTTTCTGCATAGGCCAATGACAGCCTTTTTCCTTCTAAATGCAAATGTCATTATTGGTTGTTAGAGTTAAGACCCACGCTAGCGAATTATATAAAAGAACGACGTTCGAAAAGCTTGGAAATTGGCAATTTGCTGAAGAATGAACCCAGAATTATTTATTAAGCAAAGAGTGAAAGGAAGCACAATACACCACCTAAAACCCACGAGTCAAGCTCGTCCCCTTATTACCCAAGTCATTTTCCATAATCCTCTACACCTCCAAGTCATGCCCTTTTATTCTAACCCCCACCTAATTACCTCCCATGATTCACGTCATTAATAAAGACACAATAAAACATAATAAAAGCAATTAAAACAATATCCCAATCTTCAAGCTCAATCTTCTTCCGGATAAGGTTTCATCAAGTAACAGCTTCTTCAAATGGGCCACAAACTCGTCCATGATTAGTCGGCCCAGCACTATCCGCATCGCCCACTGTTGGACCATGGTCTGCTACTTTCGAACTGGCTCGTCGCTCGTAAACATGTTCGCCACTAGGTCTAACATTGGTCCTCAGTATATCTTCAACCTCCATCAAGTTTCTTGGACAAAAGGGCCATATCACATGTCCTTCTCTAATAAACGTTTGATTTTTTTCAACACATAAAGAGTTGAATATAATCTTGATTTATGTAGGATTTTCCCGACACTTCGTTTGATACTTATGTACCTCTCTAATCATGCTTTTCTATGAAATTTTTGGTAATGATCAGATCAAGGACATGGCATTAAAAGTCTCGGGCTCGAGCAAACAAAAGCCCGACATTACGAACTTCCACCACAAGAAACCTCCTCGATATCCCGGCTCTGACCCTTCGGGCCAACGCACGCCTAGGCCCGATTCGAGGTTTTCGGGCCCGCGAGAATCCACGGGCCGTGAGCCCATGTTAGAAGACGAAGATGAGCCCAAAGAATGGATCGCACAGGTCGAGCCTGGCGTTCAGATCACCTTCGTCTCTCTCCCGCACGGAGGAAACGACCTCAAACGCATTCGTTTTAGGTGCATTACTTAAATGTTTCTCGAAGTAATTTTATTAAATACAAACTTTTGTTTTTCTTTTCCTAATATTTTGCGCTTCCGCTTAAATTTAGCCGCGAGACGTTCAACAAGTGGCAAGCACAGAGGTGGTGGGGGGAGAACTACGAACGAATAATGGAGCTATACAACGTTCAGAAATTCAACCAACAGGCGCTCAACAGCACGCCTGGTAGATCCGAAGATGGAGTAAGCGTAGTCCATTAAATGAAATCAATACGTAAAGTATTAGAAATTGAGAGCTTCAAAATTAAACCAATTAATGATTGGTGAAGTTGCCTCTTTGATATATTAATTGAGCCGGATGTGTTGAATTATCGAATTTGTCATAGAATAGCAACATAGAGATTGATTATTATTACTATTATTATTATTATTATTATTATTATTATTATTATTATTATTATCGGGTATCACTAACTTTGCACAATTATTTGATAACTTAGAGGGACTCCACTTATTCGAGGCTCGGATCGGTAGCCATGGAAAGCCCTAGAATGACACCTTCGGTAAACAAAGAGTGGACTCAAAGGTATAACCGCCCTTTGGGCGGTT
The DNA here is from genome assembly GCA_027422505.1 of Craterostigma plantagineum. Taxonomy (NCBI): domain Eukaryota; kingdom Viridiplantae; phylum Streptophyta; class Magnoliopsida; order Lamiales; family Linderniaceae; genus Craterostigma; species Craterostigma plantagineum. The sequence goes on along the minus strand of JAPQWV010000013.1, from coordinate 18,601,539 downwards.
CCAACAGTTCTCCTCATGAACAAACGCGGGCCCACTACGGCGTTGGGTCGAGTAGCAGCGCGCAAATGGAAGCTTCTAGAACTACTACGTCTTCTAGGGATGATGATGATGATTCGGTTTCGGTAAGCAATGCAAGCGAGGTAGATTCTGAGTGGATTGAAGAAGATGAGCCTGGCGTTTACATCACGATTAGGCAGCTAATGGATGGTACGAGAGAGCTTAGACGCGTTAGATTTAGGTAGGTAAAATAAGTTGCTTATAATCTTGGCCGTCCATTCGAGTATATGTGTTTTATATGTGTTTGTTGGTATTGTTGCAGCCGTGAGAGGTTCGGAGAGTGCAATGCGAAGCAGTGGTGGGAGACTAACAGGGACAGAATACAGGCTCATTATCTAAGTTAAGAGGAAGAAGAAAGATGATTAGATTAGAGAGACATTTTCTTTCCATTGTGAAGAAGAAAAGAAGAAAATGGGAAATTCCATTTGGGGTTTTGGGTATAGAGAGATTAGAGCAGCATTGGAAGTTATTTAATCCTCAATATGTTATTTAGGTTATATATTATTTTGGGGTGACATGACAGGAAATCTTGGTTGACAAGATGATCTTGGAGAATCAAATCTGAGGTTAATTCAGACAAAAAAATTGGACAAGCATGTACTATTATTAGGTTGACCAACGAAGCAAAAGCTGTATTAAGAGAGCGTATTTAAAATCCACAAACCTAAGAAAGAATAATGAATCAACCATCATCATAAATTCACATACATGTGACATATTAGATACTTCATGCGTCTTAATGTCGTAATTGTGTATCTGTGACACGAAAATAAGAGGTTGTACCTTTCATTACAAAATTATAGATACGGTAGTTTAGTACACAAACGCAAATTGTTGGTCAAGGGAGCGTATTTACCACGTGTTTACGAAATGTTTACAGAAATTGGAAGGAATGAACGACAAAACACAGACGATGAAGCAGACGATTGTAAATTTGAGTTACCACATTCGGTACGGCGAAGAGTGATGGGGGAAATTTTTCCAAAAAACTTTAACTGTAATATAGTGAGGTAAGTGTAGAGCTGGCAAATGGGCCCGCGGCCACGGGCCAACGCGCACTGCCTAAGTGGCGGAACGAGCTGCAATTTTTCTGGTTCGATAGGGAGCGGGCCTTGGCTGGCAAGTTCTCGCGGGCCGAGGACAGGCCCACCATTGATTAAATAATTGATATATAATAAAATATGTGTTTTATATTCTTACGAATGATTTTTAGTTTAAGCAAGTTTAATAATACAAATAAATTAAATTAAAGATGTTGGATTATAAGAAGTTATAATTTTGAGCTTTACTATTTTGTTTTTATTTAATTCATTCTTTTTTGTTTTATCTTTTTTATTATGGGCAGGTTAGGCCAACTGCTCGGCTGCACGGAGGGGCGACTTTGGCGGGCCTTAAAAACTGGAGCCCGCCCCGCCCCGCGGCGGGCCGCGGGCCTCAAGGGCCAGGTCCGCCCAATTTTTTTTAAAAAAAGGATTTTTATTTATTTTAATTTAAAATTTTTAATTTACTGATAAATGTTTGTTAATTACGGTAGTTTATTAAAAAATTAAGTTTAAATACACCATTAATTATGTATTTATTAATAAATATGACATTAATTAGATATAATTAATGAATCACTAATTAAATTATTTCATTAAATTAATATTTATTTTCAGTAATATATATTATATAATATATAATAATTACTTAAGCTGACGGGCCGCCCGCCCCGTCCCGCAAGAGCCCGCGGCCCGCGGGCTGGATTGACACCTCTATATGCATACCATACCAAGGCAAATTTGCAAAACTAGGGAAAGAACATATAAGAAAGTTTGCCCCTTGATTTAATTGAATAAATCAAACTGCCAAACATTAGAGCCGTCAAAGAGTCCCACGGCCCATGCTGGCGGGACGGACTATAATTTTTCAAGCTCGTCAGGGAGCTGGGCTAGCCTCGGAGCTATTACAAATGGCACCCACACGGATTATCCCATCACTAAGAATTGGTGGAGCAATCCCACGGGGGCCACATGTCGTCAAAATAATCTCCGCAGAGGTCCACATGCACGCCGCCATGCCGCCCTCGGCTTGAATGCAGTAGACCATTACTCGAACACGACGAGAATTGAGAGATTTTGAGCGGCGATAGTTCGACCCAGCTTGCGGACGAACATGGATCGAAGAGGACGTTATTATCATTATTACCATCCATTTCGTAATTTTTATTTTTTTATTTTTTCATTCAAATTGCTTGTTCTTTCATAGGAGGGTGGGAGATTACCCCGCCGTCAAAATAGAGGCGATGGGGCCCACGAGGGGGACGAAGCTCATCGTCGTGGTGGCCAGAAGACAGTCAAGGGGAAATCCAAACCCTAGGAGTTATTGCGAAAGTAATGCCTGAAAGCACGTGGAGTGGTCGTCTAGGGACGGCAAGGCGGTGCTGTTCACTTACGAGGGCAAGGCGGTGCTGTTCGCTCAAGTCAAGTATTAAAATTCGGTATTAAAATACCTTGATCGTGACGGAAAAACTTACTTTGGGCAAAATACTAATAATTGATGGAGAAAATACATGCGAATTGGTGCGACTTAACAAAAACTAAATGTAGTTTCTCGTCGAACATTTTAGATAATAATGAAGTTTCTCATTCCCAACATAAAAAATGAGGTCGCCCCCAAGCCCCAACTTCAGTTACCTATTGCATTAAGGGCGAGCACCTTAGAGTAATTATCTTTTAATTGTTGGTGTGTCATGCAACATTACAATTTTATCCATTATCAAATTAAAGTATTAGGAAGCACTACAATTTTACCCTTAATAATTTAATTACTTGATTACAATCAAATTATAATATCACAACATCAATTTCTTTTATATACTTACAAATAGTACACAATAAAAAAAATTAATATTTTATATTTAGATTTTATTGTTAACCTACCTTAATATAGATTAAAGTACTAAAAAGTTTATGTTAAAAATACTAATTGATGCAAAAAAAGACATGCGAAATGGAGCGAGTCATTGATTAAAATAGTAGCTGTTAGATCTGTCAAAACGGGCCGAGCCCGTCGGGTTGGCCCGCCCTGCCATAAAAAATAGGCGGGTTGGGCCAATCAGTTCCCAGCCCGTTTAAAAGCGGGCCGAAACAAGCCAGCCCGTTTGGGCCGCGGTTGAGGCGGGTCGGGGCGGGCTGGCCCGCCAGTAATTTAATTTAGTTTTAAAAATTATTATGTATATATTATAAACATTTTTATATGTTAAATATTAATAAATAATATTTATTAGTAATTAATTATAATTGATTTAATTATGAACTTATATAATTCATAAATAATTAAAAATTTTCGTTAATTATTCCAACATACATTATAATAAATGTATTATTTGAAAAAAACACAAAAATTTAAAAATAATAATAATAAAAAAATTAGCGGGTTGGCCCGCAACCTGCCACGCTGCGGTCGGGCCGGGCTACTAGTTTAGTAGCCCGTTATGTTGGCGGGCTGGCCCGTCCCGCCAAGTTTAATGGCAGTTTGAGGCGGGGCGGGGCGGGCCGGCCCGTTTGACAGCTCTAGTAGGTGTTCCGCAAAGATATGTTAGCAACATTTTCAGCACCAACAATATAGGAGGGTTCTCACAACTTCACCTTCAAACTAAGTCAAGAACTTGAACTCGGCATTAAAAAACTTTATGATAGCAAAAAATGCTGTTTTTTAAGACTTATTTCATAAAGAGCAAAAAAACCTAAATAACTAAAAAAATGCCATCATAAAGGAATTGTGGTGTATATCATTTTTTCACATGTCTTTTTATAAGTTTTGATAAAAGATAAAGTTGAATATAAATTAAACAGTATGAGTGAAAAAGGGTGGCTCTCTCTCGACAGAAGAAGTTGACCAGTTGGAACGCAGTAACAAACGAGCGTGGAAGACTAGAACTAATAGAGATAGGTTTAATAGTAAGGGATCGGAAGAATGTGAAGCTAATGAAGACGAGAATGGTGCAACCCATGGAGAAGGAGGGAAACGGGAATTGACTTTCAGGGATATGGTTCTTGGGGGAGTCCAAAACATTAGTACAAGTAGAGTTATGGGCGACGGTTCTTTAGAGCCATAGGCGACGGTTCTCAGGCGACGCCCAGGGACCGACGACCATAAACAAGGTAATAGGCGACGGTTGTTAAGCGTCGCCCAAACTTGTGTATAGGCGAAGGTTTTTACAAACAACCGTCGCATATAAGAAAAAAATTAAAAAATTAAAATTTTGTGAGCCACCCTCACACAGATCCGTCGCCCGGACTCGCGGCGCTCTCGCACAAGTCGCCGGACTGAGCCACCCATCGTCGGACTTGTCGGACTCGCACCACCCTATATCCGCCCCTCCTAGCCTACCCTCGCCACCTCTCAGTCTTACCGCCTGTCACATCTCACCAGATCCGACCGCGCCGCCTTGCTCACAGCTTGTTCCTCCGCCGCTGCCGCCTCGCTCTCTGATCGTGCCGCCCCCCTCAAAGCCAGATCCAACAGCCACATCGCTCACAGCCAGATCAGGCCACCGCCGCGTCCCTCACAGCGAGATCCGACCACCGCCGCGCTGCTCAAAGCCAGATACGGCCACCACCGGCTCACAGTTAGATCTTGACCGCCGGCCGTCCCCGCCAGCCTCAAAGCCAGATCCGGCCATCCACGCAGTAGATCGGTGTCTCGCAGCTGAGCGACGCGCCTCGCACTCACCGCGCAGCCACCTTCCCTTCGCTGCTCTGAGCGGCCACATCGACTGGGGACCTTGAGCTTCGTCCTTACATCATCCTCATCAAAACAGTTGAAGATATTAGAGAGAGAGTGAAAGTTAGAGAGGGGGAAAGAGAGAGAGAGTGGAGGGAAATAGGGAGAGATGGTGAAAACTGTAGCGGCTTAACTTTGTAAAAGTGGGACTAGGGTTACTAATGGAACAGGCGACGGTTTACAAAACAACCGTTGCTTATATCAATAAAAAATAAAAAAAAATGAAAAAGAACTGGTAAGCGACGGTTTTCATGAACAACCGTCGCCTATAGTCAAAGTATAGGCGACGGTTGTTACTAATAACAGTCGCCTATAGTATTACTCAAACTATAGGCGACGGTTTTCCATAAGAACCGTCCCCTATAGTTGTAATTACTTTAAATATATTACCAAATTGCTACCGCGCGTATTGTGGGCGACGGTTTTTCGCAACCGTCGCCTATAGTGCCTTCGCCTACACCTTATTCTGTACTGGTGATCTTTGGGGATGACTCGAACGATGGAGTGGACGATATTGAAGGCGACGAGGAAAACTTGGAAACAGATTACGTCCATTTCACAAAGGACCAGCTACGTAGATTCCGTGCACCTTGGAGATCTGCGCTGATCATCAAAGTGCTCGGGAAAATGGTGGGGTTTCATTACTTGAAGAGAAAATTGACTTAACTGTGGCATCCTAGAGGGGGGTTCAAACTCATTAGTATTGGATATTATTACTTCTTGGCTCGTATTGAAATTAAGGAGGATCGAGACTTGGTGCTTTTTGAAGGACCGTGGAAAGTGCTTGATCACTATCTGGCAGTCCGTCGATGGGTCGAGAATTTCCGTCATTCTCAAGCTAAAATTGATCGTGATGCTTTATGGGTTCGGATTCCAGATTTTCCCGATGGAATTCACAAATGAAGAAGGGCTGCGTAAAGTGGGTGACTTTCTTGGCCATACAGTTAGGGTTGACACCAACCCCAAAGAGGGTGAGATGGGCAATTTTGCAAGGTTATGTGTTGAGGTCCATCTTACTAACAGTCTGAAATCGGACTTCACTCTTCTTGGTAATAGATACAGAGTCACATATGAAGGTATTCATCTTCTATGCTTCAAGTGTGGAATGTATGGTCACAAATAAGAAGGATGTGGGGCAGGTAATGGACGATCAGAAACAACCGATGAAGCAGCGGGGGTGGGAGGAACGGGCCAAGAAAGAAACCCGGATCCAATAACGCGGCTGATCCGAATAACTGGGTTCGGGCCCTGGTCTTTGGTCAGTAAAGGGAGAAAGAAGTCAGTTGCATATCATGGTGGAAAATTAGGAGAATCGAGTAATGGAGGAAATGGAGGAAATCAAGGAGAAACCTCGCGTGGAAAGCTGGACTTAACAAATATTTTGGCGTCAATCGTGGAAACTTAGGAGGAAAAAATAATATGGGATCTCGATTTAATATTTTGGCTACTTCGTCAGATTTGGAAGAGGAAAACATGGTAATAAAAGGGAAACAGATGATGACGAGGGATGTGGCTATTGGGCCAAGGTTTCTTAATGATAAGCCCGTAACAGAAAAAAGGCCTGGCTCATCTGGGAAAAGTAAAGTAAGGGCTGAAGAAAATAATGTTGGGCCCATAGTATTTGCTGCAACTGGAAAATCGAATTTGGTCTCAGACAGAAGAAATAAAAACAATAAGCGAGCGACAACAAAACAGGTTCCCGCTTTTGGGACTAGAGTTACATACCATTCTCCACCAAAGATACTAGAAGCTCCTTACCCTCAGAACCCGATGATGAACTTCTCCATGGGACTTCAGATCCAACATGGCTCGTCGGCGGTCAATGCCTTTTTGACCGGGCGTCCGCCAGATCGGGTAGCCAAGAGTGAAACCAACTTTCAAATACAACCTAACCTTGATTCTAAGGGAAGCTCAGAACTTAGCATAGAAGAAGAGAATCAGAGTGAGGGATTAACGGGTCAAGAAGTCATACTAGGTAGCGAAAATGGAGTATGTCCCGGCTACGCTAACTGACGAGAACCAGGAATTGGAGCAGTCATTTCAGATTATTGAGCCCACAGTGGCGATGGACACGATACAGGAGCAATATGTCTCCTCAAACATCATATTAGTTATTTATGAAGATTTTCTCTTGGAATTCTCGTGGCGCAGCTGATAGAGGATTTATCAATACAGTATTCGAATATATTCAGGCGAATAAGCCGGATGTTGTTGTTATCCTTGAACCAAGGATCAGTGTGTTCAAGCGGAAGCGATTTGTCGTCGTTTCTCTCGATTTCAGTGTCTAAGAACAGAGGCGAGAGGGTTTTCTGGTGGGATATGGCCTTTTTGGAGGGAACCATCTTGCTCAATAACACTACTGAAACAACACCAGCAGGTACTGCACGTGAGTGTTCGACAAGGGTATCAAGCTTGGATTTTATCAACTTGTTATGGAAGTCCCCAACCTATACCTCAGCGTGAATTATTTAATTTTCTCTGCGGAGAGGCACCTAATAATGTACAACCTTGGATTCTGATCGGAGACTTCAATGCCATAACATCAAAGAAGGAAAAATCAGGCGGAGCTCCATTCGATCCAAATGAAGTACGAGATTTTACTGAATTCATTTATGATTGCGAACTAATCAATTTAGGCAGCATGGGCACGCGATTCACTTGGAGGGGAGGCGAACGACGGGGCTATCAAAGACTCAATAAAAGGCTGGACCGAGCAATATGTAATGCTGCTGGGCGGATAGTTTTTCCCGAAGCATCAGCAAAAGGTATTACCTCGCTTACATTCAGACCACCACCCGTTGCTCTTGTGTTTAGAAGGTTTTGAGTCTCACGGAAGGCATCGACGACCATTTCGGTATCTCGCCTCTTGGCAGATGCATCCCTCATTTGACAGTTCCATCCGTTCTAACTGGTCAAAGTTTGGAGATCTGCCTTCGAATATTGCTGAATTTACAAAAAAAGTCCAAGACTGGGACTCACATGCATTTGGTAATATTCACCATCGTAAGAGGAATCTTATGGCTCGTCTAGAGGGAATACAAAGAACCTTATAGAATGGCCCGAATCGATTTCTTGTTAATCTCGAGAAAGAGCTTACGTACGACCTCGAGATTACCCTCGCACAGGAGGAGCTCTTGTGGTTTCAAAAGTCGAGGAGTGATTTTGGATCATTTATGGAGATCGTAATACCAAGTTCTTCCACACAAAAACAATCATTGCTAGATGTCGGCTAAAAACAGAAGCTTTGAAAAATATCATTTGGAGACTGGATCGATGATGACAACCGGCTGAGGGAGATGGCTAGGGACCACTTTATCGCCCTTTATTCTCAAGAGTCGAGATTTGTTCCATTTCAGACTAATAGTACGTTCCCGATTTTGCCTCAAAGGGCTACTGAGATTCTGACGACAAGTATAGAAGAGGAAGAGATACGGAGGGCTTTAAAGAACATGAGTCCTTTTAAGGCTCCGGGCCCGGACGGCAACCAAGCAATCATCTACCACAAAAATTGGGAGGTCGTCAGATCTTCGGTAATTGGATTTGTTCAAGGGGTGATGGATTCTTATAACTCAGTGGGTAGTGTAAATTCGACCCATATTGTGCTCATCCCCAAGGTGGAAAACCCAGAGAAACTATTCATCAATTCCGCCCTATAAGCTTATGCAATGTCTCGTACAAGCTTATTACGAATATTATTGCTAATCGGTTACAACAGTTCATGGGGGGCCTTATATCGCCTAATCAGTCTAGTTTTGTTCCCGACCGACATATTCAGGACAATATTATTATTGCCCAAGAAATTATACACACCATCAGAAGGATGAAAAAAGCTAGAGGATCCATGGCGTTGAAGATTGATCTAGAGAAGGCTTATGACCGGCTCTCATGGGAATTCTTGGATGAAACTCTACAACTAGCAGGGATACCACATAAGCTTCGGAGAACTATAATGGACTGTGTTACATCACCACTCGTCAACATCTTGTGGAATGGGAATACCACGAACTCTTTTCTGATGGGTCGTGGACTACGACAAGGATGCCCATTATCTCCGTATTTGTTCGTCTTATGTATTGAGAGGCTTTGTCATATGATTCTCGATTCTGTGCATTATGGATCCTGGAAACCGATTAAGCACGGATATGCAGGTCCCCCAATTTCACATCTAATGTTCACTGATGATCTTCTTCTTTTGCCGAGGCAACAATTGATCAAATGGGAGAAGTGTGTCAGAAGACTGAAGCTTTCTCAAAGGCCTTAGGGCAAAAAAGATGAGCATAACGAAGTCTGTTATTTGTTTTCCGAAGGGAGTCCCAATCTCTACTCGTCAAGATATTATAGCACTGGATCATTCACATTGACGACCAACCTGGGGAAGTACTTAGGTGTTCCCATTGTTCATGGTAGAGTTAGCCGAGATCTCTTTCATGGCGTCTAGACAGGAATAGAAGTCGCCTTGAGTGGATGGTCAGCTTGCACTCTTTTCAGACAGGACGCACAACACTGGTTCAATCTCTATTGCAGACTATTTCCACATATATGATGCATATCATGCCATTTCCTGCTAGTGTGATTTTGGAAATATAGAGACTTAGTCGGAACTTCATATGGGGTCATACAAATGCCCATAAGAAAAATCATTTGGTACACTGGGACCTCGTCACAAGATCGAAATCTGAAGGCGGTCTTGGCCTCCGTAGGATGGCCCCTTACAACAAGGCTATCCTCAGCAAATTGGGTTGGGGACTTCCAACTCACCAGATAATCTTTGGGTACGTGTCCTACGCTGCAAATACTCTCGACATGTTGGAGGATACAATACTCACTGCAAAATCAACGGATAGCTGGTTATGGCAAGGCTTAACATTAGCGTGGAATAAAGTTCGAGGAGGAATAGCTTGGATTGTGGGTCATGGTAACAAAATAAAATTCTGGAAGGATCTTTGGGTTCCACATTGTGGTCTGTTGATGGATGCTACCATTTGTACCGTGCCAGAGTCAGAGGTTGAAAAGTTTGTTAGCGACTACGCGACCGCTAATGGCAACTGGAGGTGGGATGAGTTCTCTAGATTTATTAACTTCTCCGTCAGTATGCACATCGCTGGAATCAGAACACCTAACCAGCTTGGAAATCTGCCCGACTGCTATTATTGGTCACATTCTAGCTCGGGCGAATATACTGTGGCATCGGCATATTCCGTTCTAGTTGGGGAAACAAAGCGAGGAATAAAGAATATTTGGAGCTATATTTGGAACCTTGATGGGCCTCAACAGATCAAACAATTCTCGTGGCTTTTGGGACACAACAAACTTCTAACGAATGAGGAGTGAGTCGTCGCTTGTCGAATTCGAGCGTGTGTTCCATATGTAATTCCTAAGTAGAATCTACGTTGCATGCTCTTCATGATTGTCAGGTAGCACGTGATCTTTGCAACCACTTCCCAGGTATGTTGTCGGCCTCATTCTTTTCGCTTAGTCTAGATGATTGGGTTAAGGTAAACTTATCTTGGAAGAAACAACGCCATTGGCCTATGATGTTTGGAGTGGGATGCTGGCTTCTTTGGCGATGGCGAAATAAGGAATTATTTCAACATGACTTTAAGAGACCAAGAGATCAAGCGGTAGTGGCGAAGCGTACTTCATAGACTTTTGTGCAATCAAGGATTCAACTTAACAGAGCCACTAACCAACCCCGGAGAATGTGGGCTGCGGTGAAATGGAGCTGCCCAGAAGTGGGCTTTGTAAAACTAAACACGGACGGGGCGTCAAAAGGATATCCAGGTATAGCTGGTGCAGGGGGTATTATTAAAAATATGCCGGGCTCTTGGATTTTAGGATTTGCTCGACACGTTGGAATTGCATCAGCAGTGGTTGCAGAGATTTGGGCTATTGTTACTGGCCTTAACCTTGCGTGGGACATGGGATTTAGGATGGAGGTTGAAGTGGATTCACAAATTGTGAGAGATATTTTATGTAAGAGGACTCAAAATGCCATGATTTTACGGCCTCTAATTCATGAAGCATGGGAACTTTTGGACCGAGAATGGACAGTGGTGATTCGACACATATATCGAGAGGCGAACTCTTGTGCTGATTGGCTTGCGCGCCAAGCAATCTCAATACCTCATGGAGTGCATTTACTCAAATCTGCTCCGAGCGGTCTACTACCTCTAATATCGGGAGACGTTCGTGGGATAGCCATACCCCGTTTAATTTTGGGTTAATTTCTGTAAAGGCCAAGGCCTCGCCTTCTTACCAAAAAAAAAAAGAAGTTGAATGTAAGACCGAGAGATACAATTAATTCACAATTTTAGGATTTACTAGTTGGAAATAAAATATAGAAAATTAAAATAAGTTATATTATCTTCAACCATAAGGTTTCCGGTGATGTTCAGGTCAGGCCAATAACGATCATGAGTACCACCAACTTACACGTATCTTGCTGTGGAATAAATTGTGTATAATACATGCGTATATTCTATAACGAGATGCCTAAATAATGGCTTGAAGAATCATCACCAACATTCAAATATGATCTAGATAATGAGTCATTATACACGTTGCATTTGTTAAAGAAATGATCTATAAGTTCAGCCACGTTAGTTGGCCTAGAAAATGACAAACCGACTTAAATGCCTATATATATGTGTAACTTGTCTATGGGTATGTGCGTGTCTATATTGTCATATAATCTACAATGCAATATATATATATATATATATATATATAAACAAGAGGGTATGGGTCTTGTATTGAGTGCTTTGTCAATGATAATAGTAATATATCATCTCTTGTATATAAAGCACCCTTGTCCCATTTAAATCTTCTACATGGTTGTCCCAAATGTTGGCTATTTATATTAAGATAACTTTTCCTATATCCCTAACACAACACACATATATAATCTGAAATATAAACTTAAAATAGTCATGCCCCATACTTATCTTTTAAATCATTCCCCTTACACACTTAAAATAGTCATGCCCCATACTTTTCCTATTTATATTATGAATTGCTGAATATCAAACCCTCGAGCTATTGGTATTAAACTGCGTCAGATAAACCTCTTGAGGGAGAAGACTATACTTTATGTTGAGATTTTCGAATATCTTCTTCAACTCGAGTATAAGTTCAGTGATCCTTAGATTCCTATCTCCATAGATTTGATGGTTAATCGTATGTTGAACGCTTAATGCCATCTTTAAATGTCCCGCATTTTCGATTTCCTTTACGACCACTGAATGCTTAGGGTTCCAATACTTTGGCTTAGTCTCAATGTACCTATTATTAATCAAGCAAATCGAATTTTATGTGCATCTATGTAGTTCTTCGAAGCTAAAAAAATGCACTTTTTTAAATCACGAGAACTTACATTTGCACTGCCTTCTTTAGCGCGATTATCGTCTCCATAGGCGTCGAAATATCGATGGTGAAATTGATGCTGTCGCACATTTCTGGGCTTCGGTAGAAATTGCTTATAGGCTTAGTGATCAAAACCGCATTAGGGTAGTAAATCTTCTCATTATCGTATCGAAGGAACACCGTGGTTAATATGTTCATCTCCTCCATAATAAGCTATACGCATTATATATAATATATATTAGTGAATGTTATAATAAAATTAATTATTTAGACTTTTAATTATGATAAAAATAAAATCTTACTTGGACCCCATCGATGACGCAACGATCGCCTATGTCGAAAGGGTGCATGACGAAAACGAAGACTATGGATTCGAACACAGTCTTGCACATGTTTTGGAAAGTGAATCCTAAGAGTAGGGTTTGTGTAATAATGAAGGCCATCACTTTTGTTGTTGCAACTCCCATCACCAAAAGGGATATCATTACGATGATTACGCTAACGATTGCGCTCGCCAGCTTGTGAAGCTGTTGAACTGCCGTTTTTGTGTCGTTTAAGGAATGTGCGAGAGATTTGCGCTCGTAATAAGCACGTACCTGATTGGGCAGAAGGTGATAATCTCTATTATTTTTCGACTAGATATTTATCTTGTGACAAAAATATATATTTACTAACCACCCAATTTCGAAAGGCGGATTTGGTGATTTTCCCGGTCTCAAGACCACCTTCGAAGAGTGGGAAAATAGTGTGGATTTCGACCCTTATCAAGAATCTCATCAGATCTTCTTCTTCGATGTACCTTTCAAAAAAGACAAGTGTGATATGGACAAAGAAAAAAAAGATAGAGAAAAGATCTTTCTTAAACGACGTTTTTCTTCGATCCTAATGATGGTGTGTGAATTCAAACCGAAAGCTCGACGTTTTTTAAAAGTAGATTTTCGCGCACATGTAAAAGATAATGACTGGTACACCATACACACATCTCATACATATATGTATATCTATGATTTTATACGTCTTACATAATATGTATGTAGATTCATCTGGAACCAAGGATACGTTATAAACATACAAACCATAAAACATGTGAGATGACATGGATAACTACTACAAGTTCTTCGATAAGAAGCATTTGAAATTGATTTCCACAGACGTGATGATGAATGTTGATATTGGTAACTTTAATTTCAAAAAGAAAGATAATGGAAGGGAAACTTTTCCAATAATATCTCTGAGCCACTGATGCTGTGGCCCTGTATTGATTATTTTCCACATAGTATATGATAAAAAGTTCCATTAAACTATACCACTTACCTGCAGTATAATTGAAATGTACCAACAGTTTCAGAACCACTCCTCAATAAGGTATACCAATCAAAATTAGGGTTAATTATATTTTTAATCATATACCTTACGGATTCATATTATAGGGACAACGAATTTGTGGGATGACATTGTATGAACAATATCTTTCAAAATTGAACAATTTAGGGGCATTCTACTCAGGAATCCTAGATTCTGTACAAAAATCTAGTGTTCCGCCGTATTTCACTGGTATCACTATATGATTAATAATTTTCAAAATCAATCAATTTTAGGATGAAGTTTAAGGTTTGGCGTCTAATGTCCTTAAATTGCTTAATATTGGAAGTTATTGTCCGTATAATACTACCTCTCCTAAAGTCTATTTCCCTAAAAAAATAAATAATTAACCTACATTAAAAAAAAATAAATAACTAACCTACATTAAAAATAAAAAATAATTAACCTGTCAAATAAATAATAAAGTAAAAAGCATAAAAACATGAACCATCATCACTTACTTGGCACCTGGCTTGGCGACATTCTTGAATATCCTCTTTGCACAGCTCCTCGCCTCCCATTCGCTAGTGATCTCAGACTCGGCCGCTCCAAACTCATCCACAGTCTTCGAAATCGTCGATAGGCCGAAAGACCTCACATAGTTCACGAGCCTCTTCACCGTCCAAGCCGATGCCGTGCTTTGCATACTAAGCCTCTTCAGCTTCTCGATATCGATCCTCTTAGTACCAACCCTCTTCACCGACTTCGACAAAACCCTAGATTCCTTCAGCTTCGAAGGAAGCGATTTCGAAAGCCCTAAAACACTACTACTCCTTTCGTGGGCCTCCTCGAAGGCCACGTCATCCATGGGCGGGCCCGATAGAGTATCCAAGACGTAGTGATGGAAAACGCTCTCCTTCATTCGATCGAAATAGGTTGCCACGTGGAAGGAAGAGGCCAAGATCTTGACTAGAATTATCTTTATTAGCCAAATCGTCGCGCCTATTAAGACGGCGACTAGGGCTTGGAATAATTTCACGAGCAACTTGTTTTTCTTGTGAAGCTTTGCGTTGAATATGAACGTCCAAGAGAGGAGGACGAGGCCTAGCCATACGCAGTTTCTTATGCTCTTTCGAAGACCGTAGACAAAGTAGAGCACCTTTTCCCTTAGCATGAAGTTCCTCTCTATGAAGAAGACGATGATTTGTATTATCCAGCTAGAGACGAGTCGGCCGCTAAAGGTGACTAAGATCATCAAGAACCATCTCCATAAGTTGAGCCCACATTTGAGCTGAGCTTTGAGAGAAGGGATAGTTAGTGAGCATATCAAGCTAGTGGAGATCACTATGAATAGAGCCCATTCTACGACGAATCTCAAGTTGAGTTTGAATTTCTTCTTCTTTCTCGATTTTTCGATTCCCTGGCGTTCTTCATCGTACCCTTCGTAGTCTTCATCTTCGCTGCTTTCGTGGTCGCTACTATCGCTGAATTCACCGTCGTTTTCCTTTAAGGGCTCGAATGCTTCTTCTTCTGTTTCGAAGATTATCTTTTGGTTGATTGGCTGAGGAAACTCGACGAATCGAGCTTTGGGTTTTGAAAAGCTAAGGCGACGTAGGGTTTGGGGCTTGGGAGGAAGGCGAGGAGATTTGATTTCGGCCGTTGGATTGTTGTTCTTGGGATTCGATTCGTGGAACTGGTTTGATTTTTGGGTTTGATTATCTTCCATGAAGAGTATTACATGGTCTTGACTAGGTTCCATGGTTGGTTTGTGAGTGTGCGTTTGTGTGTGTTTTTTTGTTGTTGGTGGTAATAATCTATACTTGGTTTATATATAGATCATGCTAGTAGGGTTTTGAGTTTAAAGAAGGAAAGCTATAGTGGGAAGATATCATGTGGTGATGCTGTCTATTGAAACATGTGATGAAAATGAATTATGTCTTTGTTTACTTTCGATGGTAAATTGAGAGAATTATCATAATCGATCAATGTGACTTTAAGGCGAGCATAATAATTTATGGGCTTTTTCTTTTCCATGCTAATTGGTGCAAATAAAGACCACGTGTTTTTACCGTCGGCATATTTTTTTTTTATCCTATCACTCTAATAACTAATATAGTTGTTGAATGTTGTAAATTTATCTTTTACGGGTAGATTAATATAATAATTATCATTATTCTCATTATTATTATTATTACTATTATTATTTGGCAATTTTATTATAATTAGCCGTGTGTCGTGTTTCTCCAGTGGTAGGAGATTTTGAACCAAAATTTTCTTGGTTTAATGGTAGGGTTAATAAACTGTACTGTCAAACGGGCCGCAGGCTCATCCGCCCCGCCCTGCCGAAGTGCGGGAAGGACTTCCATTTCTCCGGCCCGCCAGTTAAGCCCGCACCGGCTGCGGGCTTTGGAGGGCATGCTCGCTAAATTTCATAAAACATTTTTATTATTAAAAATTAATATAAAAATGAATTATATAGGATTTCTTTATATTTTTTAGATCCAATTTTTAATTTAATCTAGTTTAATAACATAACTTAGTACTTTTTCGCACTCTGGTGTGCTTGGAATTTAATTATATTTTACGTTATTCTAAATTTAGAGATTTATTTTTTTAATATCAAATAGATGAAATAAAATTATTAACTATATAAAAGAAAAATGATGTTTAGGGATGTAAGTATAATAAATAAAATATTAAAGTAACATGGAAAATATTAAAGTAATTAAATAAAAAATAAAGGGATCAAATTGAGATTAATATGACAGACTAAATTGGGAGTTATATCCATCTCACAACCTTTATATAATAGACTAGACAAATAGATAAATTGATATTAAAGAATTTAAATTTATTACGAATATGTCAAGTTAAATATTTTATTCTCATGCAACGCGCCAGTAGGCGGGGTGGGCCTGTAAGATGGCCAGCTTACCCGCCCGTCCCGCCACAACTTTATGTCTAATTCGTGGGTTGTAGATGATCTTGTATGGGACCCATTTTTAAGTGCTTACTAAACTGTGTATAAGCTATAATTATATCTGTACGACGAACTAAGAACCACCTTAAAAAATGCAAAGCTCAAATAACTCGACACAATCATTCACTTCACTGTTTGTTGAAAGAACCATCGGTCTTTATCAGCATGCAATATCCATAGTGCTTGGGGACCACTTTCCATTGAAAAATAAATTTTAGGTAATTAATTTCTTTTGGAGTAAATGAGAACATTCATGGCCATGGCAGACAACAATATAATATACAGCACGAGCTACATAGTACTTATAAATGGAAACCTAGTACTTATTTTTGTACCAAAATAATACGCTATGGCTTTCTCACCTTTTTGTGAAATAAAAACTACGCGTGTAAAACGAGTTGGGTTGGGTAACTTAGTCATTAAGTTGACTGCTTTATTTTAGACGACTTAATTTAATTTTAGACAGACTAAGTACCTAACTAAAAGTTAGACAAAACTAATAATTGCCCTTCGTTGTGCAAAAATTATCTGAGATTGTCATCGTCATTTATCTTTCATATATGCAAAAGTTAGTCACCTGCCGTTGTCTCTCTCGAGCTGTAAAAAAGGGCCTACCGGTCGGCACCGGTAAGCCCACCATCCGACGGACCTGAAAAATGAAGGCCCGCACCGCCCTATTGGCGGTTAGCGGATCGGCCCGTCCAAAATTCATAAGAAAAAAAAAAGAAAAATTTGAAAAAAATAAAATTAATATTTAAGCTCGAAATTAATTATAATCAAATATAATATCGTTAATAATAATATATTAAAATTATTAAACTGGATTAAATTAAAAATTGGAGCTCAAAAATATTAAAAAACCTATATAATCTATTTATATATCATTATATAGCAAATAAAATTTATTATACATGGTGGGCCCGCCATGCCAAAGGGCTCGCACGGGATTTCCCGCCTAGGCCCGCTCCTTGGCGAGCAGCACGCCCCGCCACTTTGGCGAGCGGGCCCCCGGCAATTGCCAGCTCTACTCCCACACGATCGCAACGAATGTCGCCTTACTGTTGAAATCCGAATGTTAATAATCAACTGGTTAAATCGATTCAATTTGATCACGAGTCTTAATAATTAACGAAAATGATTTAAGTTAATCATAAAACATTGCGTTAAACTCTAAAGAAATTCTTGTTGAGAAACATGTGAAAAATCTCATTGTTATTTTCCGAACGAGGTTAAATCAACTCAAATTTGATCATGAGTCTTAATAATCAACGAAAATTACTTACACTAATCATCATGATGCAAATATTATATTTCCCCAAACTGAAATGCTTCATAGTTAAAGAACACTTTCTGCAACAAATATAACATATATATTGGGAAACAAGAAGTTCAAAACAACTCTCATCCACGGGCCAGCGAAGCCAAACATAGATCCACGACACCCCTCCGACGTTCAAGTAATGTTTATTTAAAATATAAGAGCAACACATGGGCATAGCATTTCTCAAAAAACATTTCTTGCTATTTATTGTGGAAGAAGAGAAAATTTTACTACAAAAGTCCATACCCAAATGTCCCATAAAATCCATCAGAATACTAAGACCATCTCCAATAGTACCGCAAAACGCAAACGCACGCAAACGCAAAAATGCAGTAAACTGCTCCAACAGTACCGCAAACGCAAACGCAAAAATGCAGTAAAACTGCTCCAACAGTACTGCAAACGCAAACGCAAAATGCGTTTTTTGCTTTCTCTCTCCTGTTTCGAACGCAAATTTGCGTCTGAACGTAAAAATGCGTTTGATGTTTTAAAATTGCGAATAAGCCCTTTACTTGTATTGATTTTTATCGAACATATAAAATATATTAAAGAATTTGAAAACTGTATACTACGATCATATTGATATTATAAATAATTATTTTAACCTTGACACATATTTTAATAATAATTTTTTATATTATTATTTTTTTATATTTTATTTATATGTAATATAATTAATATTATTTTGCCCACAAATATAATTTTTTATATATTATTTGCACGACGTGTATCTCAATGTAAATCAATTGTTATATTGTGTAATTTCGATATTTTTAATAAATATTTTGTTTTATGTTTTTAATATGTATAAATAATGACTTCAAAATCAAAAGAATATTGTGGTTAGTTTGTAAAGTAGGAGTGATATTGAAAAGTTATAAAAGTTGATATGAAATGGAATATTACAGGAATATTCTTTTGCGTTTGCGTTTGCAGTTGACTGTTGGATAACAGTTACTGCAAACTATGGCTATTACTGCAAATTTTGCGTTTGACTGTTGGAGATGGTCTAAGAACGCAAAAAACAAAAAAAAACAAAACCAAATCTATATAATTCAGGTGCCCACAAACTCATACACACGTAAAACATTCATAAAGACAAGGATGATCTTACCCCTAAGATCCATATAAAACAACCCCCATCCAAAAGACCATTCATCACTTCCCCTCAAACCCCGCTCATGGAGCATACAAACTCGACCACCTTCGCATTCCCAGCCACGAAATCTCTCAGCGAAATAAAACTCGGAGTGTATAATATTGCATCTCCAACATCAGCAGCACCTGTGTCAAACATGTCGAGTGGAACCATAGCCTTATTCATGTTAGAATAGTACAACAAGCATACATGTTGCAGCACTATTAATAGATCGCCATCTCCCAAAGCTTTTACGGGATAAGCCATCGTGAAAGTGTCGTTAGAAAAACCGGGTTTTTACTCAAGGCATACTCCTTGTTCCAAAATGCACCATCACCTCCACAATCAGTCGTCATCAGATATATAACGATCTCATCGTTAGAAGAATAGTCAGACAAACACAGTCGATCCCTTAAAACTACTAGCTCTACAAGAGATCTTCTGACTCTAGCGTAGGAGTTGGGAATTTCTTGGTAAAATCTTCAGTTTCAAGATCCAAACAAAAAATCCACAGGTTACTACTCCACGACTGCCAATGAAGGTTTCCGTCAAAAGCTTGCCATTGGATGAACAATCCATTGTCATGTTATGAGGTGGAGCAATGCTTCTCCACGACTCCGTCCCGAGAGTGTAAATTTGGCAACCGTATTTGGAAGGGGACAACCTCACAACCTTGTACTTATGACTCAATCTGCTCGCCCCAAAACCGTACCTTTCGAACGAAAGATCGCCGAGGAGCTCTTTTGGCACTGGAAGCTTGATGTACTCGCGGGTGATTGGATTGCACACAGAGTACTCGCCAAGGCTGGGGTATTCGTTTCGAAAGAAGAGCAAGCCATCTATCGAGCCGTCGACCGTAGTGACAGAAGAATGGTGTCCGCCGAAGATGTTCTCGCATTTCAGCTCCATTGATGCTTCTTTGCAGGGAAGCTCGTCGAAATCGTAGATTTTGAACAATTTTTTTTCGGCGGTGCTTGCGGATGGGATGGGAAGGTGGACGAGTAATCTCGGGACTAAGTTGGAGAGATGGGATTGGACGAACTCCGACGTTTCGAGTAGATTGAGCCATGGCTTGCACACGCATTTGCATGCGAAAACGGTCTTGATTGGGATTCTTGAGAGGATGTTGAGGATAATTTCTGGTGGTAAAGTAGGCATGATTTCAACTAGATCCATATCTTAGGAGAGTTTGAGGACTTCAATGAAAACTTCTCTTGTGCTGTGGTATCAACAAGATATAACCTATAGCATACATAAATCTTACTGTTGTCTAGAAAATAAAAAGCATCAGTAACAATAATACTTACCGTTAGCCGAGTACAACGGAGGCGCCGGGAGGATTTTGATCGGCTAGAGGTCACCGGAGGGAAAGACGAGGCGGCGAGGTCGAAAACGGCGAACAAAAGGGTTTCATGATTGGGGACTTTTTTCCTAATCCCAATTTTGAAGATTTTTATGTAGAAAAGAAAATATTCATGTTTTATTTGGGCCGAGTCAAATTGGGATACGTGAACTAATTAGTTTATGAGCCCAAACACTTCATTTATGACCTCATAAATAAAATAAACTAGTAACCCTGCACGCCCAATGTGTGTGCACGATGATAATTAAATCTAACTAAAGCCAAAATCAACAAACATCAAACTGGAAATGAACCTAAAAAGTAAAAAATAAAAAAAAAAATTAAAAACGAAAAAATCAAAACGAAAAGAAATAAAAATGAAAATTTTCATCCCCTCTCTCCTCGTCATCATCTTCTTCTCCAATTCGTTTCCTCCATTCTCATAAGTTTCAGAAAATTCAAAATAAAAAAAATGGACGTTGCTAGGATAGGAAGGTTACTCCTCCCTTCTAACCTCCGAATATAAATGGCATTTTATTGAAAACAAAACGTTCGTAGAAAAAAAAAGGAAATTAATTCGCATATAGGCAAGGAAGCCCACATATGTTTCTGTGAATGTGCTTCTGCTTCATAAATGTCTGAATTCCGTTGTTTGATGTAGAGAGAGTAACCGTAATAATAAAGTGAAGGTGGTTTTAGGATATGGACGCGGTGTTAAAATATTCAAGGAAAGAAGATGATGAAAGTTCAGCTCAGCTACTGAAGCAGAGATCAGTTCAGCTCAAATGAGCTGATCAAGTTTATTAAGCGGGACCGTTTAACTAAAAGGAAAAGGCGCATTTGAGAAGTTGCAATTCTCACTTATTGAATCGTAGTGATGTCGACGATTTATACAGAAGAAGAAAGCGAGAGACTTGGCACCAAAACCTGATATAAAAGTGAGATGAAGGCTTGGCGCGTGTTTACTGTTTTACACAACTCAGTTTTCATTTTCTTGCTCGGTGATTGAGCTAGTTCTCTCTCTGTAATTTCTTTTCTCAAGAAGATCATCAAATGCTTCTTGATCTGTATTAAAACAATGATCAATAAAATCATCAGCTCGTTTGATCGTGGATGTAGGATTGATAAATCCGAACAACGTTAAACAATTGTGTCAAAATCATCAAGTTCGTGTTTCGATTTTGTTATGGTATCAGAGCAAACCTATTTTCACTGCGATTGATTTGAAGTCGAAGGCATGACGACAGAATCACAGGGGCAATCGAACTCAGTAATTCCAGTTGTAGCATCTTCTTTGGCGAACGATCCTTACTTTCAATTGCAATGATACGCCTGGACAATTTCTTGTTCATGAGCAGCTTAATGGAGATAATTACTCAACCTGGAGCAGGGCGATGATGATCGCACTCATAGGGAGGAATAAGGAAGGGTTTGTAAACGGAGATCTCAAAGCACCCGCGACGAATGACAAAGAGAAGGTGGTTGCTTGGAAGAGAAACAACAATGTTGTTATCTCATGGATTCTGATAAAGAAATTTCCGCAAGTATCTTGTATAGCTCTCTTGCCTGGGATGTGTGGGTTGATTTTGAAGAGAGGTTCGGCCAGACAAACAAGCCGAGGATTTCCAGCTGAAGAAAGAGTTAATCAATCTCACACAAGGAAGCAGCAACATTTCGACCTACTTTACTAAACTGAAAACTTTATGGGAAGAACTGACAAATTATAGGCCAACTTGTCTGTGCATCTGTGGTGGAATCAATCCAATAAAGACATATCTTGAGGAAGAGTATGTTCTAACTTTTCTCATGGGATTAAATGAATCCTATTCACAGCTCAGGGGTCAGATCTTGAATATGGAGCCTCTCCCATCTATCAACAAGGTTTTTGCATTGCTTGTGCAAGAGGAGAAGTAGAGGGCGATAGCTTCAGGATCAATCAGAACCATTGAGGGTTCAATCAGTGACATGGCCATGTTGGCCGCAAGAAATGATCCAGAACACTCCAAGAAACCACACTTTGGTCAGAAAAGGGATGGAATGAGGCCAATTTGCAATCACTGTAACAAAAAGGGCCACACAATTGAAAGATGTTACCATCTGCATGGGTATCCCCCTGGTTAGGCAAAATCTGAAGTTTAAAGGAGCTAGAATCAATCAGTCATCGATGGAGGCCCCATGCAATCCGGCACAGTTGTCTCACTTGGGAGAAATTCAAGAGCCTTCAACAAGGAATGAGTTGGTGCAGTTGCAGATTTACTTCTTTCCAGCTACAAAATCTCATGACTCTGCTCAATCAGCCCACATTCAGTGCCATACCAGAGGTTGTAAAACCAATACATCAAACAGATCAAGGTACATGTATTTGTATGTCATTCAACTTACCAGATCTCACTAATGCCAATGTTTGGTTGCTAGATTCAGGAGCATCCATGCATGTGTCAGGAAATAAATCCTTGTTGCATGATCTACACCAAATAAAAAGGTCAAAGGTAGTGTTACCAGATAACACAGTGCTTGAGTAAAGCAAGCAGGATCTTTTAGATTGAATGATTTTATTACTCTGACAAATGTGCTCTATGTTCCTCAATTCTATTTCAACTTAATATCAGTGAGCTCATTAACAGGCAGTAGAGGTTGCCAAGAACTTTTTGCTTCTGATTTCTTTGTTATACAGGACTTTTCACAGCAGGTGATTGGCAAGGGTAGGAAATCGGCCGGCTTATACATCATACAAGCAGCTTGCACCATGGATAGTAGTTATGAGAATGAGTATGTTTTCTTGAATAAGGTGTCAGCCAACCTTCGGCAGAGTAGATTAGGACACCCATCTAGGAAAGTATTGGATATATTACAGTCTACTTTGAAGCATAAGAACCAGAAACTAGATGAATACTATAAGATTTGCCCTTTGGCAAAACAGAAAAGGAATAAGTTTCCTTATGACAATCATTCAATCTGTTCAGTTTTTGATCTCATCCATTGTGATATATGGGGGCCATTTTCTGTGCCATCACACCTAGGACATCAACATTTTGTTACCACAGTAGATGACTTTTCTAGGTTCACATGGATTTTCATGATAAAACATAAATCAGAGGTGCAGCTCATCATTCCAAATTTCCTAGCTTATGTTGAGACTCATTTTCAAAGTTAAAACAATTAGGACAGATAATGCAAGAGAGCTCAACATGAGAGAATTGTTTCAGAAAAAGGGCATATTGCATCAATTTTCTTGTGTTGAAACTCCACAACAGAACTCAGTTGTGGAGAGGAAACACCAACATCTTCTGAATGTTGCACGAGCATTATTCTTTCAATCTGGCATATCTGTTGAGCATTGGTCTGATTGTGTGTTAGCTGCAACCTTTCTCATTAATAGAACACCCTCTGTGAGATTAAATAATAAGAGCCCTTATGAATTATTATACCAGAAGCCTTTTGATTACACCATGCTTCGAGTATTTGGGTGTCTTTGATTTTGTTCAACTCTTGCAGGTTCAAGGGATACAAGGTTATGGAACTCTCAACTAGAAAGATCTTCATTTCCAGGGATGTGAGATTTGCTAAGGAGATCTTTCCATTCAAAGGGCAATCAGACTTTAAAGGATCCCTTTCCCTCATGTGTTCTGCCTAAGCCTGGGAATTCTGATATTATAGAAGTGAATCACCATCAGCTTTAGAAGAAATGCCTGCTCAGGCTCAGGGAGTGGAGCAAGTCACAGAACAAGAGAACACAAACTCAACTAATCCATGTTCAGAGGAACAGCAGCAGGGTCAATCAGCAGGGACAGACAATCTGGATGATGATCAGCGGAATGAAGGTAATTTTCCAGAGGATCTGAGGGTTCATACAAAGTCAGGGAGACAATCAAAGAAGCCTTCATATCTGTCTGATTATCATTGTAACGTTTCAGTGGAAAGAGAAGTCTTATATCCAATGACAGAATTAGCTCTTCACCAAGACCTTTCGGGACAGTTTAAAGGGCTGGTCAGTAACATTTCTATGGAAACAGAACCCAAGACCTTTGCACAAGCTTCATCCTCAAGAAGATAGTTAGAAGCAATGA
Organism: Craterostigma plantagineum; assembly: GCA_027422505.1. Classification (NCBI taxonomy): domain Eukaryota; kingdom Viridiplantae; phylum Streptophyta; class Magnoliopsida; order Lamiales; family Linderniaceae; genus Craterostigma; species Craterostigma plantagineum. Next base: position 18,577,203 of record JAPQWV010000013.1, on the reverse strand, counting down.
AGGAAGAACAACCAAACGAAAGTACCAATTGGTCAAATTCGCTGTTGGTCAACCTGAATTTGTCCATACGTAAAATCATAATTCTTGATACGGGCCTTTTCCGACTAAGAGCACTTGAGGAGAATGAGACATGGTCTGTGGTACCACTGCCTAAGGGAAAGAAATCAATTAGTAGTAGATGGGTTTACAGGCTGAAATATAACTCGGCTGGTCAACTGGAGAAATACAAAGCTAGATTAGTAGCCAAAGGGTATAATCAAAGAGAAGGGGTGGACTTCATACACACCTTTGCCCTGGTGGCAAACCGAACACAATTAAAATAATTCTGTCACTAGCAGCAAAACATGGGTGGAATCTTGTCCAAATGGATGTCAATAACGCCTTTTTGAATGGAGAACTGAATGAAGAAATCTCTATGGACCTCCCTCTAGGCTTTTACAACAGATATGACAGAAATGGAAGGGACAAGGTTGTCTGTAAGCTACACAAATCCATATACGGATTGAAACAAGCATCTAGACAATGGAACGTGGAGTTTACCAATTCTGTGAAGGAGTTTGGTTTTGTGCAAACCCAATCAGATCACATATTGTTCTTAAAAGGCAAAGGGGAACAACTACTCATCCTCTTAGTATATGTGGATGATATAATTCTCACAGGATCATCAGATCAACTGATAGAAGAAGCAAAATCCTTTCTGCACAGATGTTTCAAAATTAAGGATCTGGGGCAGCTAAGGTACTTTATTGGTGTTAAAGTTGGGGGAATGAACAAGGAATATGGTTATCTCAGAAGCCTACATACTCCAATTACTTGAGGACACAGGGTATTTAAAAGCTAAACCATTGACAACTCCCATGAGCTCAACACAAGTGCTTACAGAAGATTATGGGAGCCTGCTGGAAGATCCTTTCCAATACAGAAGGTTGGTCGGCAGGTTGCTTTATCTCACCTTTACAAGACCAGATATAGCTTTTGCAGTGCATAAATTGAGCCAGTTTATAGCAAAGCCAAGAACAGTTCACCTTGCAGCTGCGCACCACTTACTAAGGTACCTGAAGAACTCACCAAGTCCGGGCATTCTCATGGCAGCAGAAAAGAATTTTGGCTTGAAGGCATTCTCTGATGCAGATTGGGATGCATGTAGGGACATAAGGAAATCAGTGAATGGTTATTGTGTGTTCTTTGGGAATTCATTGATAACTTGGAAGGCCAAGAAGCAAGTAACAGGCTGATGGTCATCAACCGAGGCTAAGAGCAGAGCTTTGGCAGCTGTTACAGCTGAAGTCATATGGATCAGTCGCTTATTAGAAGAATTGAGTATGCCCACAGACCAAAAACCAGTGATTTATTGTGATAATCAATCGGCCTTGAAGTTAGCATCAAATCCTAAGTTCCATGAGACGTCAAAACACATTGAAATAGATTGCCATTTCATTCGGCATCATATCACAAATGGTCACATTAAAATGCATCCAATCAGATCAGAACACTAGTTGGCAGATGTCTTTACTAAGCCACTTCCAGCTTCAACTTTGCAGGAATTTCTATTCAAGATGGCTATCATCAATTTGCACAGTCCATCTTGTGGGGGCGTGTTAAAATATTCAAGGAAAGAAGATGATGAAAGTTCAGCTCAGCTACTGAAGCAGAGATCAGTTCAGCTCAAATGAGCTGATCAAGTTTATTAAGCGAGACCTTTTAAATAGAAGGAAAAGGCGCATTTGAGAAGTTGCAATTCTCACTTATTGAATCGTAGTTGATGTCGACGATTTATAAAGAAGAAGAAAGCGAGAGACTGGGCGCCAAAACCTGATATAAAAGTGAGATGAAGGCTTGGCGCGTGTTTACTGTTTTACACAACTCAGTTTTCATTTTCTTGCTCTGTGATTGAGCTAGTTCTCTCTCTGTAATTTCTTTTCTCAAGAAGATCATCAATGCTTCTTGATCTGTATTCAAACAGTGATTAATAAAATCATCAGCTTGTTTGATCGTGGATGTAGGATTGATAAATCCGAACCACGTTAAACAATTGTGTCAAAATCATGAAGTTCGTGTTTCGATTTTGTTACGTGGGTTTTTACGATAATAGAATAGATCTAAAGCAGTTAACAAATAGGTTCAACTTTTGGGTGTAATTGATACACCAAATTGGATAGAAAATTGGCAGTTTTTAACTCCCTCTGACAATTATTTCATGCACTCAGAAATTATTCTGTTTTTTTGTTTCTCTTTTAATTAGTACTGTCAAAACGGGCCGCCGGGGCGGGCTTGGGCAAGCCCGCCTACTGGCGGGCCTGGAAAATTAAGGCCCGCCCCGCCTGTTTAAAAAAATTATAAAAAAGAAAAAAATAATAAAAATTGAAAAAATAAAAAAAAATAGGAAGAAATTTTATATAAAAAAAACTCAAGTTGGAAAATACATAAAATTTAATCAATTTTTTTAGTGTTAATTTCTTATGTTATTAAATTATAAATTATAGCTCAAAAAATATAAAAACAATACAAATTCTTATTATTCAATAATACTATATAATATGTTATTTTCTGGCAGGCCTGCTTGCGCCCCGCCGGGCCCACCCCGCCATAGCCCCCGGCCCGCTCAGGCCCGCTCCCTGGCGCGCCTGAAAATTAACAGCCCGCCCCGCCAATTCAAACGGTAATTACCGTACCGTACCGTACCGAACCGAAGTACCGGTAACCGAAATTTTCGGTTATAAAAAACTTAAACCGAAAACCGAAACGAAGTTAATCGGTTCGGTAAAAACCGAAATATTTCGGGTATTTTTGGTAAATAACCGAAATACTGAATTAAATTATAAAAAGAAACATTAATATTAAAAAGTTTATGGAATTAGATATATTTAATTCTTCATTTTTTTATTTTTTTCCTATTTTTTATTATTTATTTTCTTATTTTTTTCCTATTTTTATTATTTTTCGTGTTTGATTTTTAAATCGTATATATATTATTATATATATTATGCATAATATATATTTCGGTAATTGTATATTATATATCATTATATGTATTTCGGTAATTCGATATTTTTCGGTTAACAGAATTACCGAACCGAAATAACCGAAAAATTTCGGTTTAAATTTTTTTATACCGAATACCGAACCGAACCGAAATTTCGGTATTCGGTTTGTACCGAACTTTCGGTATCGGTTCGGTACAGTCGGTTTACCGACTTTTGGACACTCCTAGGCAGCCCCGTTTTCCAGCTACTTTTAATAAAGTTTAGGATATTTGTTTTTTTTTTTGGTAGAATGACTTTTTCATTTACCACAGACACAAATGCCAGCTGTTACATCATCCCCTTTCCAATCTTAACAACTTAACCTGGAAACTCACATACTCGACAAAAGACAAATGAATTAACTGCATTCTTCTTGATACATACAGCCTGTAGTCTCCATTTCATTTCTCGGCCTAACATTTGGTAGACTTGATCCTCAGATTTTGCTTCCTGTCCATGCATGCGCCGATTCCTTTCAGTCCAAACTTGATACACTAAAGCTGTGTAAATTGCAATTTTAATTTTACACTGGATATTGCGGGCAGCTCCCATTCTCTCCATCCACTCATACAAGTCCCCATATGTTATAATTTGCTCATTGCATTGCAACCAGTTCTTCACCTGCATAACTAGATGCTGGCTGAAACTACACTCCAAGAACAAGTGTTCCATAGTCTCAGCACAGATTCCACAGAGTTAGAATCAATGTTGTGAAATTTTAACACCAAAATTCGATTAGAGATGGCAACAGAACGGACGCGAAGCAAGTTTGCAAGGACGCAGAATTCTTTCGGTTTATTTTATTGTGGAACCGGTTATTTATTTGTATTTAAATAATCAAATGTTTATTACTTTACAAGTATATCAAAATTTTACGTAATATTCTCAATGAGCCGGGAGTATAGAAGCCTCATCACCGCACGGCCGCGCCATTCCGAGTAGGGATAGTTTGGCATAGAAAACAAAAGCTCATTTTGAAAAAAAACGAATGCCTGAACATGAACGCAAATCAGACACCATTGTTCAAAAGCTTCTCGATTCCAAGTATTACACACTACCCTCATGTTGAGTAGGAATGGACAGAGGATGGAAGATTACACAAACTAGGTAAGTCAACAAAAATATCTCACATAACATCGTAGTATTGGGATGGATGATTGTTCCTAACCACATCAACGCAATAGGTCTTTGCTAGAGAGGTCCTGCTTTTGTTTCTTGAGCAGTTCGACACGTGCAGCAAGTTCACGCTTCTGTTCTCTTGCCTTGAGAAAAATGCGAGAGTGTGACTTCATCAAAAGATTTGGAGATAGCTGACTACTCAAAGCAGAAGAAATGAGATGACATAATTGAGCGAACATCAGATTCAAACATGTGTTTGACTCTCACCTTCTCCAAAAGACCCTTCAAATGGATGAGCTCAGTTTTCTTTGTTTCTGACAACATTTGCGCTGCCTCTCCAATATTGCTCCTGCAAGTCATGACCATTCGCTCTTTGTTACCGCACGAAAACTATTCAAGAATAGTTAGCGGGCTCAACTTTATAGAAAATGATACTCAACTGGATTATATGATAATGCGCATGAACTCTAAACATAACTAGCCCCATTTGAAATAATACTCAAATTACCAAAATATCTCAACTAAGCTAATGCCAGTCAATCACAATTAATCAAGGCGTACTTCATTGAAGGAAGTGGATCTAGTGAGTGTTCTTCGGCTAGCTCGTCAATATGGTCAAGGACTGTTCCTACCTGGTAAATACCAAAGAACCTCGTGTTCAGTGAATATTATGTCCAATTAACAACGTCAGACCACTGCCCAATGATCTACAACCACAACGATTTCAAGAATATTTTAACTCGATATGCATCGGTTGGAGAAGTGGCATCACTTGCAATACCTGTGTCTCAATGCATAATGACTCGAAGTCTTCCTGCAAAAATTGAATGTTATAAGAATGACAATAATAATCGACAGCCAGCATCGGGAATGAGACTCACATTTTCTTTGATTATATTCCTTTACAAAAGGCTCAGCGATGTTAAGAGAATTGTCACTATTACTTGATAAACGACCCAGAAAAAGGGAAAGATAACAATACCTCAATATATTCGTGTGCAGAAGACAGAACCTGAAATAGTTTAACAATAATGTCTCAATAATCATATAAAGGCTTACGCTACTGAAGTCTGAAACGACATAGTGAAGTAGCAAAAAGAGGCTATAAAGAAACATCAAAATTGCAGTGGTATATAGACCACCAAAACCTTTTCCCTAATGCAAGGTCGAATCATTTTTTTTTGAAATAGACACCAATGCAAGATTAATACTCCAACAGTAGCTCAACCGTAACGAATACCATACCAACTTATCACGACCAAGCAACAACTTACCAGAAAAACTACAGCAAAAAAAATAAATAAAATAATATAAAATAAAAAATGGTAAAAAAAAGTACCTGAATGAAGAGAGTATGAAGCCGCACCTTCTCGGAGTCAGAACATCGAGGGAAAGCTTTACGAAATTCCTATAATGGCATATAAAGTAGGAAATCACTGAATAATGCAGTGCAATTGAAACGTAAATACTCATAAAGACGAAGCCTAACCTCTTCCGAAGAGATAGTCAGCAACGAGCGGAGGCTACGCTTGAAAGACTTCTTCAGAATAAACTGTCGAGATCCGGGAATTGACGCTCCAGCGTCCATCTCCGTTTCTCAACTTGGAAAAGAAGATCGAGAAAGTTGGGGCAAAATGATATAATTTGTGAAAAAAGGAATTAAAATAAAAACAAAACCAAAAGTAGAGAAAAAAGACGCGGGAAGACGACATAACAAGGGTTATTGGGCCAATGCTTTTGGGCAATATAATATTGGGCCCAAACCCGGTTATTGTCGAAGGGTCTTGTCTTCCCCACTTAATCCAAGTCTAATTATAGTTTGACACGTGGCATATTAATTTAGGTTTAGTGAGTTCATAGTGTGTCTAAATACGGATGAGATGTGTCATGTTTTAATTGGAGGTTTGGTATAACCCAAGAAGGTAGGAGTCACCCCATTGTCGAAGGTAAATTATTCGGTTATTTTCTCAGTATCATCGGACAAGGGGTGTAAACGAGTTGAGCCGAGCCCGAATAAACATTGGCTCTACTCGATAAGCTCGATAAGCTTAGTGTAAGGCGGGGTTTTGAGCTCGAATTCATGCTCGAGCTCGAGTTCGATGTATATTATTAAATAAATACGTACTTTAATATAAAATATAAAGCATTTAATATAATAAATTGCCAGCTCGATAATGGCTCGACGAGCCCAGATATAAAAGGCTCGAAGCTCGGCTTGATTGCCATCAATCGGGCTTCGTTCCTAAGTGATCTTTTGGGTGACTAATCACGCAACTTATTCTCTTTTCTTATTTCTTATCTCCATTTTTGTTCTTCTTTTGGATCGATGAGGTAGCAAATCAATGACCGTGAATAATATGAAGATTTATGTTGTTTGGATCCCCGAGAAAACATCTCTTTTACTTCATCCATACCCATTTTTTCTTTTAGCAAACCCACAAGTTCATAACAAGAATGAAGACGATATGCCGTCTCAACAATATATTGGGCCGGAAAATGGCAAATGCGTATTAGTTCAAGAAAGGGCATTTCAATTTCACGGCTCTGCACTTTTTCCCTGACAGCAGTCAACCTCGATATGTTTCGTCTGCTCATGAAAGACAGGGTTCGTAACGATGCGCCGAGCTACCTGATTGTCACATAACATTGTCATTGGTTGATTAATTTTAATCCTCAAGTCCTCTAGAAGATGCTTTATCCATATAAGCTCGCTCGCCATTGAGGCATGACTTTGTATTCGACTTCAATACTCGATCTCACTGCTTTTTGCTCTTCCACGGGACTATGTTTCCCCCAACAAGTGTGCAGTACTATGGGGTGGATCTTCGGTCGAAGTTTCCTGCCCTGTCCGCATCTGAGTAGCTTACCACATTGTGGATTCCATTTTTTTCTCATCCAAATTCCTCGGCCAGGGTTTCCCTTAAAGATTTTTGGATTCGATCAACAACATCAAGATGACTAGTCCTGGGTGCCTGCATAAACTGACTGACACAACTAATAGCAAATGAAACGTCATGTCGTATACCATTCAAATAAATCAATTTTCCCACAAGTTTTTGGAACCGACGTATGTCCTTTAAAGGTTTTCCATCTTCCAATTTTAATCTTTTGTTTGTTTCCATGGGAGTTTTTTAGGGTTTGAGTTCCATTTTTCCAGTTTCCTTTAGAAGGTCTGGGACATATTTTCTTTGACACAAGAAAAGCCCTTTAAGTGACATTTCACTTAAATCCCTTTTCAGCGATCTTATATTTCTTGTAGATCTTCTCAGATTTTGAGGTTCTATTGGTTCTGCTCTAGCTCCCTTGAGTTTGATTATGTGATGTTGTCTTTATTTTGATTTATATTAAGTTGTTCAAAGATATTAGGAAGATGTATGTTATTTTGCTCTTCTATGTTTTCTTTATTAACTTCCTTATATGGGAAGTGGTTTAGTTTCAATTAAGATAACATTTCTTGATATGTATAATATATGTTCCTCGGGATCATAACACTTATATCCCTTCTTTTGAGAGGAGTATCCCATAGCTTTGATTGAACGGGTGTCGAGATTGTCTTATCGTTTATGTGAACAAACAGGTGCATACGAATACCGTGAGATGTTCAATATTAGATATTTGATTAAGTAAGATTTCCAACATGCTTCCATAATGTAGATGGACCTAGGAAGCCAGTTGATTAGGTATGTTGCAGTCATGACTGCGTCTAACAAATATTGTTTGGCTACATTGGTTTGAAATAAGAGACATCTCATCATTTCGAGTAAACGTCGATTTTTTTGTTCAAATACTCCGTTTTGTTCTGGTGTGTTGATGCAAGTTGTTTGCTGTAATATGCCTTTGTCTTTTAATAGTTCAGAAAAATGTTATTAACATTCAATTCCGTTATCTGTTCTAAAAAGTTTAATTTTAGAGTTGTGCTGATTCAATATAAGGTTTGAAAATTTTGAAATTTTGAAAAAACTCCTGATTTGTTTTTCAAGAGGTAAAGCCAAGTTATTTGAGAGAAATCATCAATAAAGTTTACAAAATATTTGAAATCCTTATAAGAATCAATGGGGAAAGGTCCCCAAACGTCTGAATTTACTATCTCAAATAATTTTTTGTTTTATTTTGAAGAAGGAGAAAAAGGTAAACTCGTTCGTTTGGAAAATTTGCAGACATCAAAATTTTCGGAAATAATAAAAACAGATGGACGTCGTTTTTTGAGAATTTATCGGAAGGGTGACCCATTGTTTTATGGATAATGCGATTGGCTTGTGGGGACTTATGGTTGACTGTATAGCATTCTTCATTGGACGACCCTCACCAATCAGCTTCCCCGTACTTCAATCTTGAAAGATTACTTTATTTTGGAGAAAAAATTACATTATAATTTAAATCTTTGGTAATTTGTCCTACGGATAAGAGATTTTGTGTTAGGTTCCGCAAATAAAAAGTATTTGGAAGTTTTTTTTCAAGTAATTTTGAGGTTCTGATTTTTTTAATCGGAATTTTAGCGCCATTGGCAACTGTTACGTTTTGCAAGATTTTTGGGCTGATATGATTTTCGTTGTTATTTAAAGTATATGACATATGAACTGAAGCACTTGAATCTATGACCCAATAATCATGCGGACTATTTTATTCTGTATTAATCTGCCAATAAAATATTTTGGAAAAAGTTCAGACTTCATACGTGTGCAGTGTTTACCCGGACGGTCCGAATAAGTCAGAAAATGATATTTTGACTGTTTTGACCCACCAGCACCATTCCAGTAAGCTCTTTCAGTCAGTTTGGGGCCTAGGAAACTCAGCAGGCTTGTTTATAAGGAAATTGGGGTTGGAGTTATAATTGGCCCAATCTTCTCTCTGGCAAACCTTCATTGTGGCTGTGAAGTGAAGTCCCCCATCACCATTAGGGGTGGAATCGGTCGGGTTTTTTGGGGGTTCGGGTTTTTCTGGTCCGGTAACCGATGTAATCGGGTAGTGATTTGAAACCCGATCCCGACCCGATCAAATGCAGGTACCCAATGGTCAGTTACTCGAAACCAGATCGGGTATCCACGGGTCGGGTTAGGGTTTTGTTTTTTTAATGTTTTTTTTATTTTGTTAAATTTTTTTTTAAAAAAAAAGCTTAAATTAGTTTAATTCCTTCAACAATAAAATAATTTAAACACATCAACTATTAAAATGAACTCAACACCATCAAAATCAACTTTTAAAATAAATTCAACACCATTTAGATTATGTTCAATTTCTTCAACAATATAACAAATTTAAGCACCATCAATAATAAAATAAATTCAACTCCATCAACGTCAACGATAAAAAAAATAATTTCTACACCATCAAAACTTTAAAAAAAAGTTTAAAAGATAAACATATCTTTTTCTTTCATTAGTTGGTTAGTTTTATGTTTGAATTTTTTATTTTAGTAGTTGGGTTTAGTCTCTACATGAGTTTGTTTTTTATGTCGGGTATCCGATCCGGTAAATAGGGTAGCATATTGCTACCCGATACCGACCCGGACTTTATAGTCGGGTATCGGGTAACAGATCATTTTCTTGATATGCTTGACACTTGGGAAAGTATCGATTGTTGCCTTGATGGTCGTATGCCAAGAATGGTATGATTGATGATGATAAAAGCCTTCGAGATCCATTATGATCTTTAATATGTCCCATGGAAAATAGTAAATGCACTAATCCAACAATTGTTACAAAAATGACAATCACATGTGAATTGGTTTAAAATGTGGTTCACACACTGACCTACCAGCAATTCCTCGGGCATATATTTTTTCACTATTCGGGCAAATGGGCGAGTACGGGTCTCAAGGTCGGAACTCGCCCAGTTATGGGTCGGGTTTCTAGTTTGGGCAACCTTGCCCTAAATAAATATCATAAATTTTTATATCTTTAATACATATAAGTGCGAATTGCACGGTAATCTTCCGGTAGACGGTCTGCGTATCTAAATTAAATTTTAAATACAATTTTACTATTAGTGGTCACTAATGAAATTCCTAACTTGTACACCTGTAACCAGTGTTATCAACGGCGGATGGCATGTCATGACGGAAAGCCAAAAAACCGCCATATGGCGGATGGGCCCAGACCCGTAGCGAAGGATGTCGGGACCTGAGGCGAACTTTGAAATTCGGGCCCTGTGCCCTTTAACTAAGTAACATATTTTTAAAATAAATACGTAATAGCGCATAAATGGGCTTTTTTTAAAGAATAATGCATTTTTGAAAGTAGATATCGAAAATAATGCCGTCTCGCTCGGCATTTCAAAAATAGGTGAAAGAGCCACCTGGGATGGCGCGTTTAGAACGTGCCACTCCATGTGGCGCGTTCAGAACGCGTCACCCAAAGTGGCGCGTTTAACTTAATTTTTTTTTTCTTTCTTAACGTTTTTTTGGGTTTTGTATTTGATAAAACTTGTCTAGTAAATAAGATAGGTAAAAATTCGAAATTTTTTGAAATTTTTTACTTTCTCGAAATTTTTTTCGTATACTTTTTGTAAGTATTTGAATAAAATAGTTAACATGGTTATTTTTTGGGTAAAATGCGTATAACCCCCTCGTGGTTTCGCGGAAATGCACATAAACCCCTGTGGTTTTTTTATTGCACAATACTCCCTCGTGGTTTAACTAATGTTGCACCGTACCCCCTGGGCAGCAGTTTTTTGCCCGAAATTGGATTACACGTGCTCCTACTGCATGTGGGTTAAGCTTGGAACATATTATTTACTGTTAAGTTGCCAGAATAACTCCAACTATTCATCTTCTTTTCAAATGATAACCCTCGGACATCAGTTTTCCCGAAATTGGATTACATGCGCTCTTGCACGCGCTCAAATGACCATATTATTCACTGTTAAATGACTAGTATAACCCCAACTATTCACCTTCTTTTCAAATGATAAACCCGGGGTAACATTTTTTATTCTAGATAGGGACGATGGTTATCATTTGAAAAGAAGGTGAATATTTGGGGTTATTCTAGTCATTTAACAGTAAATAATATGTTCCAAGCTTAACCCACATGCAGTAAGAACGCGTCTAATCCATTTTCGGGCAAAAAACTACTGTCCGGGAGTACGGTGCAACATTAGTTAAACCACAAGGTAGTACCGTGCAATAAAAATACCACAGGGGTTTATGTGCATTTCCGCGAAACCACGAGGGGGTTATACGCATTTTACCCTTTTTTTTTACTTTCTCAAAATTTTTATTGTTTTGTATTTGGATAAAATTTCGTAAATAAATAAAAGAGTTAAAAATCCGAAAGTTTTTGAAGCAAACCAAATATTACATTGCAAATAAAATTACTTAAACACACATAAAACTCGGACATTTTCGAAGCAAACCAATATTACATTGCAAATAACATTACTTAAGCACACATAAATAGATACTTCAACTTTCAAAATAGTAATAAGTTTACTTAGCCTTGTCCACCTCTTTGTCTTGCACGCCTCTCAGATCTATCCATCTCACTTGTAATCCACGTTGGTTCCTTCCGGCTCCCCTTCGATTTCTACGTTGCGATTGTGGAACAACTGGAACTCGGCGTCATCCCAATAACGCTCGTCGTCCAAAGGAACGAAACGACCCTCATGAGTTCTCAAATAAGCTTCTTTACTATAATACGCGGCAACTTATTGGCACTATTAAGCCCAAAACTACGACAAGTTGCTTGTGTATGTGAACATGGTATTTTGAACATACTCCCGTTAGCGCATGAGCACTGAAGATCACTCAATACCACCACGTACGTCTTAGATCCCCTTCCACTTAAATACCTGGCATTTTGCACATACTCCAGTTGCCTTGCACCATGTTGAACTGACGTAGGACCCGTTCTGGATAATACAGTTCGACGATGTTGAAGAAAATCAACGGACATCTCGACCTACACGACGCGGGCCTATAGTCGTCAGGGAGTGTAGAGATCTCAGGGAACTCGTAACTATACGGATCCCAAACGAACTGTGCGAGATTCAAATTATCTAAAATTTCTCGCATCCGCCGCACGTTCGAATGAGCCGTAGTCGTGAAGGTCAACGACGATCTCCATCTACGAACGTTCTTCATTAGTGAACAATAACACTAAAAAGGAACAACTATCATATTATAGACTAACTTACCTAGCCGCGTGCGGCAGCATGGGTAGCACAACTTCGCCATCGTGTATTGTCTCGACTAGGTCTGCTGCAGTCGATCGGATAACAGGCCTCAAAGGCAAGATATGAATTCAAGCCCACACCTACATCATTGAGATTGTTAATTTAAAACAAGTCTACTGCTTACAAATATTTTTATGTAAAATAAAACAGATACAAACATGCAATAGGCGCAGGGGTCCGCCGATGTTCTGTACAATTTCGCGAGAGGCTGCGCACAACTCTTGATGCAAACACGCAAGCACAGCACTTCCCCAGCTGTAGTCGCGGACGTCGTCGATGCGCTCCAAAAATTGTAGGTAATTGAGATTAACCCGTGAGCCACTCTTATTGGGAAACAAAACGCATCCAATCAACAAAAGCGCATATCCGCGTGCCCTTTCATTGACTACGTCCTCTGTACTGTCATAGGTAACTGGATTCTCAAGTAACCAATTACTCAACGCCATTACACTCATCTTAGACGGGCTATTGAAATCTCGATCCTCTGGCGCAAATCCCGTCATCATATGACAATAGGCCGACCATTGGGACTTACTCCTCGCATAAGAAACTCCAGTAACAGCTTCTCCCTCGATTGGTAACCGCCATAAAGTACCAACATCCAGCAAGGTCACGTGGCTTCTCCTATCGAGAGATGGAAGGTGTGCGTCTCGCTACGCCATCGCTCAACTAGTGATGAGATGTGGGTCCACCTTCTGAGATTTACAACTATATACGCTGTAAAACCCCATCGACTCCAGCTTTCTAAGTACGCGAATATGAATTACTCTCGGGTTGCCCGCCGTACCCCATACAGAAACCTCTGGACCCCTCGTTCAAAGGGAAACATCAAGCAAATTCTCATCTCGAAAAATAAGAGAGGAACGATGCGCCTGTTGTTGCGTCAACAGACACGAATCCCTCGGTCCATAGAGTGAAGTCTCATTCATCTTGAAATATAAAAAGACACAACTTAATAACGACCAACAAATAATTCTACTAGTTAAGGACCAAATTTTAATGCTCGCAGCGACATCGACGGTTAACACCGATGACTACTAGTAACGATGTTTAACGTCAACTCGCACCAGTGATGACAACCGCCGACCAACGTTTTAACACTCTCAACGATGTGACGAGTAGAGCTGAAATATTGGGTGACCTGGCCCGCCCGGCCAGATTTTTGGCGGGTCGGGTCGGGCTGGCCCGAACTTGAACGGGCTTAAGATCTTAGGCCCAGACCCATAATGTGATGGGCTGGGCCAGCCCGTCGGGCTAACGGGCCTAATATTTGGCCCGTGGCCCGTTAGCCCTTCGGGCCTGAAGGGTCGGCCCAATAGGCCCAATCATATTTCGGGCCGACGAAATTTAAGCCAAAACCCGGTTTTTTTGGGCCGGGCCGGGTTGGCCATGGGCGACAACCACATCGAAGATCGTCGGCTACGCAACAATGTCACGACCACCGGCAACGACCAACGAACCGGCGACGAAGCCGTCCCCGGTCGAGATGAGCGGCGAACGCCGACCAATTCGCCGGAGCGAAAAAACCAAAATTAACCTAAATCGTCCACATCCACAACCAAGGGCGGCCACAGCCGTGGAAAGTCTGCCCACGACGTCCGCGCCGGAGGGCTGCCGGAGACCTCGCCGGCCAAAAACGAAAAATGTAAAAAAAAATCAAAAACATTGAAGAAAATAAACATACCTCACGAAAGTGGAAGGAGATTAAGTCTCTAGCCTTGAAATCACGGGATTTGGAGTAGGAAAATACCGAAATTGGTTTGGTCCGAGCGGTGGGGAAGAAAGGAAGAGAAAAAGAAGAGAGGAAGAAGAAAAGAAAATAGGGGAGGCGGTTTTGGTTCGATAGAACGCACCGCTTCGTGTGGCGCATTTAGAACGCGTCATACGGGGTGGCGTGTTCACCTATTTTTGAAATAGGTTTGAAATGGGCACTATTTCGGATATCTAGTTTCAAAAATGCATTAATTTTGAAAAAAAAAACCGCATAAATGAAATCGAGCACCGTCTAAATATTTTAAAGGCAAAATAGTGATCAAATCTGCATAATCTAATTGTAGAGAAAAACATAACTCACATAATCTAGTTTGATTTTCATACAACGAACTCAATATAGACGTTTAAAATGCGCAGGAATGTAAAAGAAATAAGAATCACACTAGAAACAAAGCTACTTGAAATTGATGAAAATCTTCAAGAAATTGTATTAAAATTAAAATATTCAGTTTATAACGAGGTTAAGAGTAACAAATTTCAAAAAAACAAAAACAATTGTGTAAAATTAGTTAAAATCATGTGTTAATTGGGAGTTACTGACTATTTTATTTTAGTCTTTTTTTTTTTAAATTTGACCAACATTTGGCTAAAAAAATTTATAAAAACGTCTCATATAACATGAGTTATAATATCACAAATGACTGACTTCTTTTTATATCTTTCCGGCAATCACTATTTTATGGTCCATACAAAAAACAATTGCATAGTATATATATAATATATATAAAGGGTATGATAAATATGGGCCCCCTCGAAAGCTGGGCCCGAGGAGACCGCCTCACTCGCCTTACATGAGCTACGGCCCTGCGGGATGGCGTGGTTGAAAATGGCGAAAGCCATGGCAGATAAAAAAATATATATGTTATATATCTAGACATAATATATATTATATTTTATGTTTATAAACTATAAAGTCCAAAAACACTTTTTAAGGTAAAAAAATTATTCTCTCTCCGTTGCGATAAATACAAGGTCCTCTTTTTTTGTTCTTCTTTGTGAGGGTTTACACTTAAGGACTTAATAGATATACATGAAATGGAAGCTTGGAAATCGTGATTTGAAAAGACGAGGAGGTGATACTAATTTCCTTTTCGACTAAGTAAACTTACAACAAGCTACGTCACCCAAAATTATTTTCAACGTGTTTCCCGAAAATTAAGTTGCCACCTTAGCCGAAAATTGGAATCCTCATATTGTCCGAATTTGAGGTCCACCCGAATTTGTTGTTGGCCGGAAATTGACTTCACATGGCTTACCCAAAATTTTCCCCCTCAATCACTTCCTTACTTTCGGATCTTATTCATACTTGATAACAAATTCGAACTTATATGAATTATATTTTGTTTCAAGAATTCAGACCTCTTTATTACATAGCTAATTACATCAAAACCCCGTAAACTTCCTGCGAAGTCCTCGTGTTGCACCTCTTTTCTTACGCGTCATAACATCCTTCGGGTATTTTGCAATGAAGTGATGGTGTTACTTTTCACTCTCAACACCTATGGATTACCCAAATCTCAGTTTTTATGAAAAATTACATGAATAGTGCTTCCGTACTAGATATTATTCGTTGAAAATGTGCGACGTCTACAATTGCAAAGTTCACGCACAGGCGTCGTTCCCGAGCAACCCGCCGGTCTTTGTTGCATATTTTCAATACATTTTCACACGTACAAACAAAATAATTACGCGCACTAAAGCCCCCGGTGCATTAGTGATGGTATGATCACACCTTAGTTTATACGCGTAGTTGTTTTGTTTGTACGGGTGAAAATGTATCGAAAATATGGAACAAAGATCGGCGTGTTGCTCGGGAACCACACCGGTGCGTGAACATCGAGTCGTAGATGTCGCACATTTTCAACGAAAATATATAGTACTGATGCACTATTCATCTGATATTTTATAAAAAAAAATTGAGATTTGCGAAACCCATAGGTATTGAGAGTGAAAAATAACACCGTCACTTCATTGCAAAATTAATACTCGGAGGATGTTATGACGCATAAAAAAAGGGGTGCAACACGTGGATATCCCAGGGGGTCATCCATCCCAGTACTACTCTCGTCCAAGCACGCTTAGTTTCGGAGTTCTGATGGGATTCGGTGTATTAGTGTTGGTACGGTCGCATGCGTTTAGTTTATTGCGCGTAGTTATTTTGTTTGTACGGGTGAAAATGTTTTGAAAATAAGCAACAAAGACCACGTGTATGTTGGGAACCACACCAGTGCATGAACATCGCAGTCGTATATGTCGCGCATTTTCAATAAAAAATATATAGTTCAGAAGCACTATTCATGTGATTTTTTTACCAAAATTGAGATTTGCGAAATCCATAGGTGTTGGAAGTGAAAAGTAAAACCGTCACTTGATTGCAAAATTAATACCCGAAGGATGTTATGACGCGCAAAAAAGTGGGTGCAACACGAGGACTTCCCAAGGGGTCACCCATCCTAGTACTACTCTAGCACAAGCACGCTTAGCTTCAGAGTTATGATGGGATCCGATGCATTAGTGTTAGCATGATCGCACCCGTTTAGTTTATTGCGCATAATTTTTTTGTTTGTACGGATGAAAATGTATTGAAAATATGCAACAAAGACCGCGCGCATCTTGGGAACCACCAGTGCGTTGAACATCGAGTCGCAGATGTCGCGCATTTTCAACGAAAAATATATAGTCCGGAAGCACTATTCATGATAGAAATTCATATTTGTGAAATCCATAGGTGTTGGGAGTGAAAAGTAACACCGTTACTTCATTGCAAATTTAATACTGAAGGATGTTCTGACGCGCAAAAAAAGGGGGTGCAACACGAGGAGTTCCCATTGGGTCACCCATCCTCGTACTACTCTCGCACATGCACACTTAACTTCGACGTTCTGATGGAATTCGGTGCATTAGTGTTGGTATGATCGCACACGTTTTGTTTATTGCGCAACGGGTAAAATTAAAAATATGCAACGAAGGTCGGCACGTTGCTCGGAAAAGCACTATTCATGTGATTTTATTGTAATATTGAGATTTGCAAAATTCATAGGTGTTGAGAGTGAAGAGTAACACCGTCACTTGATTGCAAAATTAATACACGAAGGATGCTATGACCCGCAAGAAAACGGGGTGCAACACGAGGACTTCTCAGGGTGTCACCCATCCTAGTACGACTCTCGCGCAAGCCTGCTTAACCTCGGCGTTCTGATGTGCATTAGTGATGATACGATCGTAGCCATTTAGTTTATTGTGCGTAGTTGTTTTGTTTTTACCGGTGAAAATGTATTGAAAATATGGAACAAAGATCAGCGCGTTGCTCGGGAACCACACCTGCGTGAACGTCGCGTCGTAGATGTCGCGCATTTTCAACGAAAAATATATAGTACGGAAGCACTATTCATGTATTTTTTTAAAATATTTTGATTACTTACAAAATTTTGTTCAAATAAAAAAACAAAAGAAATACTGAGAAAGTAAAAAAAAAAGAAACAATTATAAAATGCGCCACTTTCAATGACGCATTCGAAACGAGCCATCAACGTGGAACGTTCGGAATGAGCCACTCCAAATGGCGTTTTCACCTATGTTTGAAGTCGCTATCAAATGGGCATTATTTTAGATACTTGAATTAAAAATTACATTAAAATTGAAAAAAAGAAACCCATTCCGTGGTCGGCTTAGATAAGGTTGGTCGGTGAACATTGCAAGCTACACGTAGGTAATTCTCAATCAACTGCTCACCTAGCCAGCCGTACACCTCTCTATAGTATATTCTAATCTAGTAATTTGACTTTTATTACTTCCGAGGTAAATCAATCTGCGTTGTACACGTGGTTTAATCACGGCCATATATACACAGAAGATGCCGACGTTAACAGCAAGCTTCAACTGGGCAGTTTAACCCACAACACTATATTGTTTTGAAATGGTTGATGTTCGACTTAAAGATTGTCTGTTACCACACGTCGAGACATTTATTGAATTTTGAAAGAACAACCCAATTGCACGACGAATGTTCTGATTTTTTCCTAATAGATAGTCTTAGACTCGTCAAAGCTTTAATTCAATATTGTCTTATGATCGCCGATCGGATATATTTTATAGTCAACTCGCTGCAATATAGAACAAAAAAAACTATTTTCAGGCAAAAGAGTCTGTGTTCTCGTTTCTGGGTACAAGTCTTATGTATGATTTTTTAAACCACAAATGACAACAAACTTTTTAGAAGTACTACTGTAAATACTCGATAAATTATTAATCTCACTAAATAATAAAATCTTCGGTCTCGACTTGGTCTTTGTAAAAAAAATAGCAAATACAATAAGATAATAATCCTTCAGAAAATTCCGTTATATTAAGACCCATTAAAACTCTAATAATTCATAAATATTGCAATTATAAATATTTTGATAATTTGCTAAAAGATGAATCTTTTGTTACTAGCGTTTTCTTAAAATTTAAATTAAATTGAATTTCATCCCTAAGTTTTTAAATTGTCAAGAGTCCATGAATATAACTGTTAATTGTATGCAAAGAATTATCATAATACATGAATATATTTGTTTAGTTACAACCAAATTGGTTGATGGATTAATATAATCGCTGAAACATATAGATATTAAATTAGCTTAATTTAAAAAGTTTCTCTTTTAATTAATAAAATATTAATTTATTGATATTAACATCTCTAAATTAATAAAATTTAAGGGTCCCGATGTTATTAATTGAATGCTGCAATCTTTAAATTTATTAAATTGAGTTCGAAAATTTGTAACCTTAGCTCTCTAGCAATTTCAGAAAGTATGACTTGTTAACGTAGAACTTATATATTACAATATTCAAACAATTATTTTTTGTCAATTAAGAAAAACAAAGGAAAACCATTACAAAACGGAAGATAAATATGAACTATAACCATCAAATTACAAATTGTACTTGCTACTATACCTACCATTAACTTGCTCAACAAACGATCACAAATAACATCGTTTCATATATATATACAGAAACACCATGGCAACGTTCGACTAAAAAAGAAACGACACAGTCGAAATCCCGCCGCATTCTTCGTACCACGGAACGTTCATTCCCAACTTCCCATCTTCTCCCGACCAATCGAACTCCACTTCGGCGCCATTCAAGTAACCTTTCTTCGGCTGAGCGCTCGAAAACGCCAACAAATTCCCATCCCCCTTCACTTCAATCTTAACGACGGAATTAGAACCGTCGTACCAAAGGCCTTGAACTGTTCCGCCAGGGTTGAGCATGTTGGTCAGCCCAATAGGCGCAAACTTGGCCAAGCCACCGATACTCTTGATAGGAACGAACGTAAATATCTCGAAAGTCGAAGGCTCAACGGTGATCGAAATTGGAGACGAGTTTTGATCACATAAGAGAAGCTGCTTTGCCTCGCCGAGATAGACTGCATACTCTTCTGCTTCTCCCATTTCGGCCGATTCTTGCCTTTGTTTCCACTCGACGTCCTTTGAGTCGACCGAAGTGGTTAGCGGTTTGTAGCACTGAGAAAATCCCTTTATCCTTTGCTCCTTCGGGTCCCACCCTGCCCCTTGGCAGTTGAAAGCTCCCACGACGCCGCCGTACTGTGAAAATCAAAGGGAAATCGTGCAATACTTACAAGAATGTTTAAAATCAATAAGATAGCGAGATTATAGTAATGCCCGCCCGACCGCCCGTACTTTGTTTAAGTTCCATATTTTGAGGACGGTTTTGCCGTCGAAGAGAGGGTTCTTGAATACGCAGTCTCTCGTTGGGAGAGCGTAATGGACACACTTTGGAATCGTCCCGTCAGCGAAGACGAGCTCCTTGAGGAGATCAAAGTCGTGGCCGCCCAAAGAGTCGCTGACGTAGACGGGCCCGCCGCAGATGGCCCGAGAGCCCGCATGGAATTTGGCGCAGCAATGGTCGGATTGAAACATGTCCCAGTCGGGTTGGATGATTTGCCCCATCCAGAGACTGTTGAACGCGCAGTGGATCATGTGGACGCCTTGCAGCCAATACACTCCCATTGGGTCGCCGTTTGGATCTTGGAACCAAAAGTCATCCCCTATGGCGAACATGAAAAGAAAACACCAAATGAATATACGAACGAATAATCGAAATTCCCACGGGGTTGGCCTAATGGCTTCGGTTCAATGGATTTCGTATTGCGCGAATTTGGGAATATTAACATAATCCCTGAAGAATAGTCGATTCTAAAGTGCGTGGGTGGCGTAACCACATAGTAGATTGAGTAAGATATTCCAAGGACGACAAAAACAAAAAAACAAATAATCTAGAAAAGGCCAGAGTTCGAATATCGTCCGTTAGTTCTTACCAACTCTTCCCATGGAGATTTGTTCCGTTCCGAGTAATAAGAAGTCGTTGCACTGCTGCATGCTGGAGATAAGCCCAATCCCGTTGAAGTTCTTGACGAGGGACTTTGAAAGTCCCTTGTAATACGCCTTTGCTAGCTCAACCCTTCCTCCATATTCTTCGCTGACGTATTCCAGCATCTGGGTAATAAAACATACTTTTTTTTTCTTTCTTTTTTATGCCTAAAACAACATCACAAGTAAATTTTATCTACGACTTACGTGAATGACGTCTACTTTCACGCCCGTGATTCCAGCGTCAACAATGTATGAGTGCATCGAGTCGTAAAAGTCGTCAGCTTGCTCGGGCTCGATGAGCCCAACAGAGCCCTCGACGATCTTCACCACGGCGAGATCGTTCATAGTCCCGTCGAGCCCAGGCGACAATTTGCAAGGCACGATCTTCGAGTTCAGGTGAGTCGCCCCAGGCCTAACGCCACCCCAAGCACCAGCCAAAGCGTGCCACACATATATATCATCAAGCCCTTTAAAATTGCCCCTCAAATCCCTTGTAAAAGCTTTCATCCCATAGTTATGACAACTCTCCGATAGTGATTCATCTTCTTCTCGAACTTCATCCCTGTCCCCGCCGCCGAAGATCTGATCAAGTTCCTCCTTAAGCTTCTCAATCTGCTCATCATACTGAGACAAATCCGGATAATCAGATTGATGAAGACGGGCCTTTCCTCGCGCCTTCTCAGCCATCTCAATCTCTATAGCTTTAGATATCAACATCTTTGGCTTCTTGGGATCGAAAGCATGACAATCGGGCCCCACCATCGACCCCCCTTTGTACCTCCTAAATTTCTCGCACTCCTCCAAACTGTGCAGCCTAGCGGTCATCTGCGTACCGCCGAGCACGAGATTCTTCGCGTCCTCGTGCGTTTCTTGCCCGTCGAAATTGATGCTCTGCCACCCGTCGTCGATGATCAGAAACCTCGGGCAAAACCCGCCGTCCGCAAATTCCTTGACTCCTCGCCAAATTCCTGCAGGCTCCACTGTCAGGTAAAACGCATCCCAAGTGCACCAGCCGAACTTATTCACCAAACTCGGCGCCGATTTTTCCTCCAAGAGCCTAAATGTGTTTAAGTGCACTCTAATCGCGGTGAAAGCCTCCTTCATCAGCGTAAATGGATCTTCAGAGACGTGAACGTAGGCTATCGAATCGAAGGACGATTGTATAATGCCCGTCGATCCGCTCTCCGCAGCGATCAGTACGTGCCCGTCTTTTCCAGGGTAAAGCGCAGACCTGAACTTTCCTTCGACGATGGGGACGATTAGAGCGTAGGACTTAATCTCGGGCACGTCGAGCATGACCCATTGGGTCTCCATCTGTATGTCCGAGCCCGACCTTCCCACCCACTGAGTCGACCACCAAGTTTTGAACCTGAATATGCTGACGAAGTCCCTTTTCGAGAATTTACCGATGGAGTTTGTTAGTCGATCGGAGGGTTTTCTTTGTTTGAATCCTAAAAACCCGCCCTTGTGAGAAAGGGAGAGAGCGCGGTGGAAGAGGGAGATAGGCGCTTCGGTGTTTTGGCATATGGAGGAGAAGCTTTGGAAGGTTACGTTGTTAGGGATTTCGGTGAGTATGGGGACGTCTTTTACGCACAGTTTGCCGTCGTCGAGGAGTTTGAAGGAATTGGTGTTTTTTGTGGTATTTGTGAAGGTGCTTTGAGTTGAGATGATGGGCTCATTTGGTGGTGCCATAGGGAATAACAATCAACAGAGGGAAGAGAAACGGCTACGTGCTTCTTCAAGAAAGAGTTGAACTAAAAACTAAAACTGATGCTGTAAGAATTTAGAGAGATTGTGTTTTACGTTAGAATTAGGACTAAGCTTGTGAGTTGTATTAGTATTTCTTCCACACACTGGAAGACACAGGCAAAGGGGACGAGGTATATATAGAAGGAAAAACAGGGGACGAGGGGAAAAAGTGATAAGGTGGACGGTGGAAAAAGAGATGAAAAGAGTTTTGGCGGTTTGTGAGAGGAAGAGGAGAAGAAGGTGATTTATGCCGTTTTTTCAGTTATTCATTCATAAAAAAGAATACACCACGTATGACCGACCGTTGGGATAAATTTTAGGATGCGTCTTGCGAGTGCTGGAAGCATCTATCTAGGTGTACAAGATTATGCTAATTAATGCAATAAAGAACTATGCTCTGAGTATCGTGGCGTGATCATATGCGTCGTTCTAGTCATTTCCCTTTGGGTAGTTGTGACAGCTGAAAGACTTGAGTTGTTTGCTAGACTAGAAAGATAGCAATACACAATTAACGGAGATGGGATAATCATCCTGGTATTAAATTAAGGGTTTTTTTGAGATAAATACCTAATTGAAGATCAGTCAATAGCAATTTAGTTTTGGGCAAATAATTAGTTTCTGAAGTGGACCCGGTACGATATGGATGTAAAACACTAAGTATAGACTAGATGTTGGGTAGGATGTCGGGGTAACACTCGACCTAACATTCAGGTGCACAGCAAAAATTGTAATTACTTAGTGAGGAAATTGAAATAACACGAGATGTAAATCTGTGCAGCAA
Organism: Craterostigma plantagineum; assembly: GCA_027422505.1. Lineage (NCBI taxonomy): Eukaryota > Viridiplantae > Streptophyta > Magnoliopsida > Lamiales > Linderniaceae > Craterostigma > Craterostigma plantagineum. Next base: position 18,554,206 of record JAPQWV010000013.1, on the reverse strand, counting down.
GTTATAAAAACTTGCTGCGTGCCTCAAGGCGAAATTCCACTAACAGCAATGGATGGCAAAATAACTATCCGAAGATAGTAAAACAAGCCTAGAAAAACGACGAATCTAAACGATCCTGAAAACTACGAATCTAACGATTCTGCAAACTACGAATCTAACGATTCTGAAAACTACGAAGTACTAAGACTTCTGAAAAAGAAATACTAGGCTAAAAGGACACTTTGGCTCGCTCCAATTCTCTCAACGAAACTCGATAATTTTCGCTCGTAGCTCTCAAAAGTTTTCTCGTCCAAAGGTCTAAGTTGCAGCTCGAAATCTCCTCATATTTATAGGTCTTGGCTCATGTTTGAATTGGTAGGAGATCCCTTGAATATCTCCTAATGATTTACTGTTGACTTGGGCTCCAATCGTCCTATTTTTAGTAAGCTTCTTCCATATTTCGCTCAAGCTACTCCACACGCTTTCCACACGGTTTGATCAATTCCCAATCCTTATTTAAGTCCTGCACAACACTAAAAATATCCAAGATACGGATTAAACGCGTTTTGGGTATGAAAGATAAAACTGAGAATTGGTACATTCTCGGCCAACAAATGTTGGATAGAATGTTCCCCTAACATTGCCAATGTTGAGACCACAACATCAACAATCTTCCCCTTTTTATCTTTCTTCCCAAAACCCATGCATAAGTTAGTCGTAGTGAAACACCCCCTGAAGGCAAAATCTACCCAACCACAATACATCAAAAGATGGTTAGAGTAAACGTAAACAGAATAGCGATTAAACTATTCAAAGTAGGACATTAATGTCATAGGCACGAAGTGGATCTTTAAGAATAAATCTGATGAACTTGGTAGAGTTGTTAGGAACAAAGCACGTTTAGTAGCTCATGGTTATACGCAAGTTGAGGGCATAGATTTTGATGAGACTTTTGCTCCCGTGGCTAGGTTAGAATCAATTAGCTTGTTATTAGCTATTGCATGTTGGCTTAACATCACGTTACACCAAATGGATGTTAAGGGTGCGTTTTTATATGGGTATATTGATAAAGATATCTATGTTGAACAACCTAAGAGTTTCGAAGACCCGCATTATCCTAACCATGTCTTTAAACTGCAGAAAGCGTTATATGGACTAAAGCAAGCGCCTCGAGCTTGGTATGGTAGGTTAGCTACATTTTTACTCGATTTTGGGTTTACTCGAGGTGAGGCAGACCGCACTCTTTTTATAAAAATGGCCGGTTCTGATATTTTAATTGCCCAAGTTTATGTTGATGATATTGTTTTTGGCTCAAGCTCACGATCTATGCTAGATCAGTTTGTACAGGCTATGAATTCCACGTTCGAAATGAGCATGATTGGGGAGCTAACTTATTTTTTAGGCTTGCAGATTAAGCAGAGCAGCGACGGGATCTTTATGTCCCAGGAGAAGTACGCGAAGAACACTGTCAAAAAGTTCGGGTTGGACACGGCAAAGGTAATGAAAACGCCTATGGGGTCTACGCAAAAGGTATTTAAGGACAATGTTGGACAGAATGTTGACCCAACATTGTATCGATCTATGATAGACAGTTTATTGTACTTATCTGCTAGTAGACCTGACATCATGTATAGCGTATGCGTATGTGCTAGATATCAGTCTGAGCCTAAGGTTTCTCATCTTAATGCTGTTAACCGTATTCTTCGTTATGTGAGTGGAACGTGTAGCCTAGGATTATGGTTCTCTAAAGATACTAACATGAGTCTTGTAGGCTACAGTGATGCTGATTGGGCAGGTGACGAGGATGATCGCAAGAGCACAAGTGGCTGCTGTTTCTTCTTAGGTAACAATCTAGTTGCATGGTACAGTAAGAAACAGAATTGTGTGTCTTTATCTACTGCTGAGTCTGAGTATGTTGCTGCGGGTAGTTGTTGTACGCAATTAATATGGTTGAATAGCATGTTGTGTGACTATGGTATAGAGTGCGAATCTGTTCTCATGTATTGTGATAACCTTAGTGCCATCAACATATCTAGGAACCCTATCCAGCATTCACGCACGAAGCATATAGATATAAGGCATCATTTCTGAGAGATATGGTAGAAAAAGAGTTAGTCCGCATTGAGCATATAGACACGAAACATCAGTTAGCAGACATATTCACGAAGGCATTGGATTTTGAAAGGTTCTCGGACTTGAAGAAATCCATAGGTCTGCACATGTTAGTCTGAATGTTGGTCCAACATCTGATCAACATAGCATATGTCAAATTCGATGGTTACTGCTTTAGTGTTTGGTTCGATGCTCTGTTCTGTTTTCTTGTGAAATGCCTTGATTCTTCTTGACTGGTCCCTGAATGAACCCGATCCCTTAAAAAAAAAAAAGAAAAAGGCTCTTGGTAATAAGTTTCCTAGGTACACGGCATTCGCGGTGACGATGTACTCTGTGCGACAAAAAGCCAATCCTTTGCGCATATAAGTCTGCTCATAAACTCTTTGCTAGATATAGGCTCTTGGTAATAAGTTTCCTTAGGTACACGACATCCGTTGTGACGATGTATACTATGCGACAAAAAACCAAACCTTGAGACTTAGGGTATAAGGGCAGCGCATAAACTGAGATAGAAAAATAAGGTGAAATGGTAGAAATAAAGGGAACTGATTTTAAGAAGGGTTGGGCAGATAAGTCTAGGATTACGGAATGAGAATGTTGAGTCAAATGTTGGAGCAAGATGTGTAACTGTCGGTTTGGTAATGCTACATTTTTTGTGCTTTTTCGTTTATTTGCATTAGCTTTTAGGTCTGCATTTGTTAGTTTGGTGTGTCTAGTTTAGATATCTCTCAGAATTGCATTAGAACTCTCGAAGAACTGCTCGTTACGCTTGTCTCAAGTGCTCATCATCGTCGCTCAAACGGTTAGTCTTGCTTGATTCTACCTTGACTTTTGACTTGGTGTCTTTGGGTTGAATCATGATCTGATGTGCTCCTATTTGCTTGCATGACTAATTTGTCCACATAATATATTTTAGCTTAATGTTTACTTAGACGGTTGTGCCCTAATTCGACCTTATCCTCTAAACTGTCTAAATTCCGTTTGAGTCCAACGGTTATTTTTCTCGGCCTTACCTATTCCACGATAAAATTATTGCTGAGTGATCTTTTACCGTTGGAACTGTTTCTCATATTTGTGCCTTGGCCTGAATCGATTTTAAAGCATTCCACACGAACAGTATTCGAGGGTTATACATTCTGTTCTTATATCAATTTCTTGAATTTATCTTTGATTTCTTTATGACGAACTCACACGTTTCTGAGTCTCAGAATGTTGGACCAGATGTTAGCCCCACATTTACCTCGACATCTGCAAGTTGGCTAACAGAGAAGTTCTCTGAGTTTTTTTTTCTTTCTTCCCAAAAAAGGGGGAGAAGGTTGTGCAGATAAAAAGGGGGAGAAATTCAGGGGGAGCAGAATAAGAAGCCGAACAAACAGGGGGAGCTGGCCAAGAAGGAGAAGCAACCGAGAAAGCATCAGAAGGAAACTCCATACTCCATTGAGAGTGAAGCTCTGATCCTTTCTATTTTTGCATGTCAAAATCTACCCAACCACAAAACATCAAAAGATGGTTAGAGTAAACGTAAACAGAATAGCGATTAAACTATTCAAAGTGCAACCGAGAAAGCATCAGAAGGAAACTCCATACTCCATTGAGAGTGAAGCTCTGATCCTTTCTATTTTTGCATGTCAAGATTAATTTGCTTTTACTATGTGCATGCTGATTTGCTTTTCCGATATGTTTACATGTTACCTGCTTACGTGCCGAATATATTTATTTTGCAGATGTTTAACCTAAGACCTTTGTTGCCCTCGGGTTTCACCCGTAAAATATTCGCGGGTAAAAAAGACGTTGACTACAAAAGCAGGAACATATTTTCCCTCCAAAAATATCCCCAGAAAAGAGCGCCTAGAAGCTGTCAGGCCAGAGCGCCCTAGGAGCTGTCAGGCCAGAGCGCCCGAGAAGCTGTCAGGCCAGAGCGCCCTAGAAGCTGTCAGGCCAGAGCGCCCAGAAGCTGTCAGGCCAGAGCGCCCGAGGAGATGTCAGGCCAGAGTGCCCAGAAGCTGTCAGGCCAGAGCGCCCGAGAAACTGTCAGGCCAGAGCGCCCTAGAAGCTGTCAGGCCAGAGCGCCCGAGGAGCTCTATCGGGCTGTCAGAAAGGACTGCCTGAGCAACTCCATTGAGCTGTCAAGAATGGTGCCCGAGCAGCTCCATTGAGCTGTCAGGAATGGTGCCCGAGCAGCTCTACTGAGCTGCCAGAAAAGAATGCCCGAACAGCCCCAATGCAGGAGCACCCGAACGCCCACCAGAAAACTGAAGGCAAGAACGAGCCGAGGGAAGGGCCGAGGCCCGAGCAGGGCAGTTCCTGGACAGGAAGAAGAAGTCTGAAAGAAAACTGAAGCAAGGAAGAGGGAAGGAGTGGAAGGAGAACGTGAGAACGTGGGGAAGACCACGTTCCAACATGAGGTTCGCGAAAAAGGCGGACCAGGGTGAAAGACCAGGTCAAGGCGAGACGAACTGAGGTCAGTATAAATAGAGGTGGTTGAATCATTTCCCAGGTACACATACTGAAACCAAAAACTGAATTCCAAGCCTAGAGCACCTATCTTCACCCGAAAACTGACTTGAGCGTCGGAGGGGCGTCGCCGGAACCACTCCGGTACCCCTCTAACATGTTTTCTGTTGTACTTTGAGTGTTAGGTTCGACGAAGGAGATCCATTGGAGCAAGAGAAGCCGCGCCAAGAAGCCGTTGCAAGAGGGCGTTTTACTCGGTCCACATCAATTGGCGCCGTCTGTGGGAAGATATATCAGTGATAACACGGTAGATTCCGCAAACGACCCTCGTTCACCACCGATAGAAGAGGTGCTCGCGGCGAAGAAAAGTTCGGTGCTGACTGCTGAGCCAGCCGAACTGGGGAAGAACAGCTCGGCAAGAGCAGCTTTCTGGCAAGAGAAGCCAGTCAGCATCCCGAACTATCTGGCAAGAGCAGCAAGGCAAGAGCGGCTGCCTAGCAAGAGCAACATCCCAACTGTCTGGCAAGAGCAGCCCGAATAGCTGCCTAGCAAGAGCAGCCAGGCAAGAGCGGATGCCTGGCAAGAGCAGCCCGAACAGCTACCTCGCAAGAGCGGCTGCCTTGCAATAGCAGCCAACAACTTCCCGACCAGCTGTCTGGCAAGAGCAGCCCAACAGCATCCCAACCAGCTGCCTGGCAAGAGCAGCCAGCACCATCCCGAACAGATGCCTGGCAAGAGCAGCCAACAACTTCCCGACCAGCTGTCTGGCAAGAGCAGCCCAGCAGCATCCCAACCAGCTGCTTGGCAAGAGCAGCCAGCACCATCCCGAACAGATGCCTGGCAAGAGCAGCCAACAACTTCCCGACCTGCTGTCTGGCAAGAGCAGCCCAGCAGCATCCCAACCAGATGCTTGGTAAGAGCAGCCAACAGCATCCCGACCAGATGCCTAGCAAGAGCAGCCAGCAGCATCCCAACCAGCTGCCTAGCAAGAGCAGCCAGCAGCATCCCAACCAGATGCTTGGTAAGAGCAGCCAACAGCATCCCGACCAGATGCTTGGCAAGAGCAGCCAATACCATCCCGAACAGCTACCTGGCAAGAGCAGCCAACACCATCCCGAATAGCTACCTGGCAAGAGCAGCCAACCAACATCCCGAACAGTTGCGTGGCAAGAGCAGATGAGCAGCATCCCGAACAACTGTCTGGAAGGGACACCCAAGCAGTCTAGGAAAAAAGTCAGGCAAAAGGGCAAGTCACGATCAAAGTCCCGTAAGTTGTCGAGGAACTCAACACGACCACCATCGAAGATTAATAACCCGCTGGCGTCGAAAAATTCAACACTAGTTACAACCGCAGAAATCGATGGTCGAAGTCACATCACCAACACAAGATCTTAACCCAACTATCTCGAAGAATCGGACAGATCGACATGATCCACGCCTCACCGAAGGTATCAACTATGTGATATTCATGCATTTACTTTATCTTCTCCATAAATCAGGCTTCTCGAGCCCGACTAGACGGCGATCCGTTCGAGGACTTACGGAGCTCGACTAAAAATAGAGAAAACAAACAGAAGTCGGAAATGACTGAGTAGATGCACCATGAGGCGATGATTGTCGCTATGATTGCGACGAACATGACCACTCCTCCATCAACGGCGGCAGATCGGCCGTTGCCGCGACTTAGGACCCGGCTGTCATGAGGACAAGCTCTTCGAGGTCTTGAGGTCGAACGGATATTTCGCCCCACCTTGAGGATAAAAAAATACGTCGGGCCGAGTAGAAGAGTTCGTGTTTGTGGTCGTACCTCTCAACCGAATTATCACAATCAAGAAATGCCGAGACATTACCAGACTCGCCCTCAAACTCCCTCCAAGACCACCTCGAGCAACAAGGTGGAATACCATCACGCCACGGAACACCTAAATTCGCAGCCAGCACAATTCGCCGACTAGGAGAAGCTGGGACAACACGTCATGCAATCTGAAGGTACATAATACTTAATATGATATATTACTTTAAACATTGATAACAGATCAACGTCGAGTTCGAGTCGGCGATTCACTTTAAACAAGGCGCAAATGAAAAATCCTATCAAACGAGTGATCTTTCATTCCTCTTGGGGAACAAACCACCGAGTAAGGCGCAAATCGACAAGACCCTGATTGAATTAGGGATGAAAAAGTCCTCGGATGAGGCCCCATCGCTCGAATGAGTGAAAAAGTCCTCGGATGAGGCCCGACAAGACCCTGATTGAATTAGGGATTAAAAAAGTCCTCGGATGAGGCCCGATCGCTCGAATGAGTGAAAAAGTCCTCGGATGAGGCCCGACAAGACCCTGATTGAATTAGGGATGAGAAAGTCCTCGGATGAGGCCCGACAAGACCCTGATTGAATTAGGGATGAAAAAGTCCTCGGATGAGGCCCGATCGCTCGAATGAGTGAAAATGTCCTCGGATGAGGCCCGACAAGACCCTGATTGAATTAGGGATGAAAAAGTCCTCGGATGAGGCCAGACAAGATCCTGATTGACTTAGGGATGAAAAAGTCCTCGGATGAGGCCCGATCGCTCGAATGAGTGAAAAAGTCCTCGGATGAGGCCCGACAAGACCCTGATTGAATTAGGGATGAAAAAGTCCTCGGATGAGGCCCAATTGCTCGAATGAGTGAAAAAGTCCTCAGATGAGGCCCGAGAAGACCCTGATTGAATTAGGGATGGAAAAGTCCTCGGATGAGGCCCGACAAGACCCTGATTGAATTAGGGATGAAAAAGTCCTCGGATGAGGCCCGATCGCTCGAATGAGTGAAAAAAGTCCTCGGATGAGGCCCGACAAGACCCTGATTGAATTAGGGATGAGAAAGTCCTCGGATGAGGTCCGACAAGACCCTGATTGAATTAGGGGTGAAAAAGTCCTCGGATGAGGCCCGATCGCTCGAATGAGTGAAAAAAGTCCTCGGATGAGGCCCGACAAGACCCTAATTGAATTAGGGATGATAATAAAGTCCTCAAGAGAGGCCCGAGAAGACCCTAATTGAATTAGGGATGATAAAGTCCTCGGATGAGGCCCGATCACCCGAGAAGGTGATTAAAATCTCCAAACGAGGTTCGATCGAAAACGACGAAAAGTCCTCGATGAATGACGCACGAAAATTCTTAAGTCCTCGATGAATGAGGCAAAAAATTTCTAAGTCCTCGATGAATGAGGCACGAAAATCCCTAAAGTCCTCAATGAATGAGGCATGAAAATTCCCGAAACTTCCTAAGCCCTCGATGAATGAGGCAAAATTATTAAGTCCTCGATGAATGAGGCACGAAAATTCTTAAGTCCTCGATGAATGAGGCAAAAAATTTGTAAGTCCTCGATGAATGAGGCACGAAAATCCCTAAAGTCCTCAATGACTGAGGCATGAAAATTCCCGAAACTTCCTAAGCCCTCGATGAATGAGGCAAAATTATTAAGTCCTCGGTGAGTGAGGCAAGTCCTCGATGAATGAGGCGCGAAAATTCCTAAGTCCTCAATGAGTGAGGCGAAAAATCCCAAACTCTCGCTGAAGGAGGAGAGAGTCTTAAATTCTCGATGAACGAGGCGAACCTTGAACCTTCAGATGAACGAAAGATATCGAACGAATGAATTAAATTGCTTAGGTACACGCCCGAGTAAACACGATCGAGTAACAAGAGGTCAAGGGTCCACGGATATGCCACGATAAAAATTGCGAGACAAGATTTTTTTTCTCCCAAACTCGAATATTTTATTTACTACGTACAAAACTCACCACACTCTTTTGGACTATTTGTGGGGGGACTATTGTTGCCCTCGGGTTTCACCCGTAAAATATTCGCGGGTAAAAAAGATGTTGACTACAAAAGCAGGAACATATTTTCCCTCCAAAAATATCCCAAGAAAAGAGCGCCTTAGAAGCTGTCAGGCCAGAGCGCCCTAGGAGCTGTCAGGCCAGAGCGCCCTAGGAGCTGTCAGGCCAGAGCGCCCGAGAAGCTGTCAGGCCAGAGCGCCCGAGGAGCTGTCAGGCCAGAGCGCCCAGAAGCTGTCAGGCCAGAGCGCCCGAGAAACTGTCAGGCCAGAGCGCCCTAGAAGCTGTCAGGCCAGAGCGCCCGAGGAGCTCTATTGAGCTGTCAGGAATGGTGCCCGAGCAGCTCCATTGAGCTGTCAGGAATGGTGCCCGAGCAGCTCCATTGAGCTGTCAGGAATGGTGCCCGAGCAGCTCTACTGAGCTGCCAGAAAAGAATGCCCGAACAGCCCCAACGCAGGAGCACCCGAACGCCCACCAGAAAGCTGAAGGCAAGAACGAGCCGAGGGAAGGGCCGAGGCCCGAGCAGGGCAGTTCCTGGACAGGAAGAAGAAGTATGAAAGAAAACTGAAGCAAGGAAGAGGGAAGGAGTGGAAGGAGAACGTGAGAACGTGGGGAAGACCACGTTCCAACATGAGGTTCGCGAAAAAGGCGGACCAGGGTGAAAGACCAGGTCAAGGCGAGACGAACTGAGGTCAGTATAAATAGAGGTGGTTGAATCATTTCCCAGGTACACATTCTGAAACCAAAAACTGAATTACAAGCCTAGAGCACCTATCTTCACCCGAAAACTGACTTGAGCGTCGGAGGGGCATCGCCGGAACCACTCCGGCACCCCTCAAACCTGTTTTCTGTTGTACTTTGAGTGTTAGGTTCGACGAAGGAGATCGATTGGAGCAAGAGAAGCCGCGCCAAGAAACCGTTGCAAGAGGGCGTTTTACGCGGTCCACATCAACCTTGTTATGGCTACGTACTAATTTCGTAATTCTGAATTGGGTGAGGAAGGGATAGCTGAAGAACTTGATATATCGGCTTCGTCAAGTGGAGAATCCACTGTAGGTATAGTAGTTGTGGTCTTTGGCCGATATACACACTCAAAGAGGGAGTCCAAGTCTTCAAGAGCAAATCGCAGTGCTTCTTCTGGCATTGACTCTTGTGGTGCTGCCGTTCGTTGTTGGTTTTATGCCAACACACCAGTGAGTTCGGGTTCTGAACTGTCGTATTCAGAAGCCATTTGTTTAGGCATGGGTCCTGAACTGAGATGATCAGGAGCCATCAGGTTGGGCACGGGTCCTGGACTGATGTGCTCAGAAGCCATATCTGCCACTTCATGAAAAGTGACATTGTAGCTTTCCGTAATTGTACGGTTGGACTTGATGTATACTCGGTACGCTTTAGAAGTTGAAGAATATCCCACCAAAGTGCTTTCAATGCTTTAGGGTAGAACTTGGCACGCTGCTCTCTGTCGCCACAAAGCACTTGGACCCGAAGACCTTGAGAAAGGAAATATTGGGTATTCGCTTGTTAATGATCTCGTATGGAGTCTTATTAAAGCGCTTGTGAACTACCGTCCTGTTTTGAGTGAAACAGGATGTATTTACTGCTTCAGCCCAAAGGAAGTGCGGGAGGCCGGAATGAATAAACATTGTACGTGCGGCTTCCACTAGAGTTCTGTTCTTCCTTTCAACTACTACGTTCTGTTGAGGCGTCTTTGCGGCAGAGAATTGCTGACTGATCCCAAGTTTTTGATAAAAATCACTTCGATACTTGTTCTTGAATTCAGTTCCATTGTCTGTGCGTATATTTGGATAGTCTGCTGCAGTAAATTATCGGTTGAGTTAACAAAATTTACAATGAAGTCCCATGTCTCATCCTTTGTTCGGAGGAATTTCGTCCATGTGTAGCGAGAAAAGTCATCTACAATGACTAGTACGTACTTACGTCCGTTGATACTCTGTGTTTGCATAGGTCCATAGAGGTCCATACGAAGTAATTCCAGATACGTGAAGTCGAAGCAACTAGCTTAACGTGATGAGACGCTCGCTTCATTTTTCCTAGTTGATATGCCGCACACTGATGCTCTTTCTGTAAAACTATAGTTGGAAGACCGGGAACCAACTTATTCGTTGAAAGACGTTGAAGAGCTTTGATGTTGAGATGAGACATGCGTTGATGCCATAAGCTGTTCCTCTGAGTTACCGTCTGAGAGATGAGGCAAACAACTGTCGAAGGCCGCACGGACATCAGGTTATCGTGTAAAGATTTGACTTCCGAAGTCCTTGAATGAGTTATTTGTCCTGACTGTCCAAAATTCTGCACCGATCAGTAAGGAAGACCACGTGGAATCCTTTGTCGCAGAACTGGCCTATGATGAACAAGTTATGGCGGAGACCTTCGACGTATGACATCTTTGATAGTCAGATTATTCAGAACAATGTCCCCGAGTCCTAGACAGGGTCCGAATCGTTGTTCCCGCTTTTCCATTTAGTCTGTCTTGGTAGTTGTTCAGCAGCTCTTGGTTTCCCGTCATGTGTGTGGAGCAACCAGAGTCGAGGTACCACACATGATGGATCTGCAAAAAACAAATTAGAGAGCTTTAGGTACCCACTTAAAAATTGGTCCTCTCGGATTGGCAGATTTAAGTTTTGGTTCAGATGTAGTTCCTATATTTTTACTAGTAGGAGTTTTAGCGACCCAGGTTACTTTCGAAGAAGTAAGTTTGAGTTTGGCCTTTGTAGGAGACTTAGCCTTTTTTGGCTTGCGTCTTCTTAGGTGGTGATTTAGGAACCAAGTTGGATGAATCTGGCAGGGAAGATTAATTTCCGCAGGAACAAATGTCTTCGTAGGCTGGAGCGTGGAAAAGATCTTTTCATTGGATAGTCTCCTAAGGTGTTTTGGGGATTGGATCTTTACAGGATACCTTAGATGAGAACAAGAATGAATAGTGCCATAAGCTTTCTTGATGGCTGGATCTTATTCCTACGAGTCAACCTTTCAGCATTTGTCTTAGAATGATTATTTTTAATTAAGTAGAACCTATTTTGTAATGGGTGCTTCTAAAAGATGTAGGCTGGAGAGAGCATGCAGAAGCAATTATTAGTAGTGAAATGGCTCTTTTATTTCTACGAGTTTCTTTTATTTTTACAGAAGAAGGTCGGGCATCGGAAGTATTTAAATCTACACGTTCCTTCTCTATTTTTATTCTAGACACTCTCGTCTTCGACTCCTTAGGATCTGTCACTACGCTCCCTGTAGACGTAGTAGAGATAAGATTAGAAATAATATTTTTTGAAATATTATTCTTGGGTTTTGGTTTAGGAGAGGCCATCTTTTCTTTCTTCATGCTTTTCAGAATTTTATGTTCAAGTGATGGAGATACGTGAGAAATAATTTGGGAGGTCGAGGAGGCTTTTAGATTTTCGATCTTCTTTAGGAATTTTTCCTTTTCCCCTTCAAAATTCTCTCTTTCTTTGTCTAATGTAGCTTGTAATTCCTCTATCTGCTTCATGATATGAGGTTTGTAGAGAGAATGTTCAGAATTCACATGTTTGGCTTCCTCGATTTCAATTTGAGGCTCAAGAGGTTGAATGTTCAGAATTCACATGTTCAGAATTAACATGTTTGGCACTCTCCCTAGATTTGTAGCTGTCATTTAATTCTTTGTAGTCGATGGGGATTTGGGCCCTATGTTTGGCTCTTCTCTTAGCTATCTCTAAAGCACCTAGATCGTCTGCTTTAGTAAAGTTCATAAGAGCATTTACGACTAAACCCATGTATCTATATCGTAAGCTTCTTTCTTCTTTAACGTACAAGGGTTAGTGAAACCTAAGCTTCAATGGGATTATAGAATTCTATATCCTTGGGCTGATTTAGGAATATGATCTGTTCAGTTTGTCCCTTTCGTGTAAGAAGATCGTTTAATTTCTTAACTTTTGTGTATAACTTCTTACGTTCGTTGCCTAAGAGAGTATAGTTATGTTCGACTTATAATAATCATGAAATGTCCAGTTAACTTTAGGACAATAACAATATAGGCAACGGTTGTGCTGAGACCGTCGCCCATAATGGATGCGGGGGCATTTTGGTATTTTTAAACTTTTTGGTAGTTTGGGCGACGGTCTCAGCACAACCGTCGGCTATATTGCCATGGCCTATATCTCATTTCTAAGTGTTTTGGACGTCGCCTAAGTGTTTAATTATTTTCGGCGACGGGTGTCACAAAGAAACCGTCGCCTATATGTTTAAATTTAAAAAGAGAGAGAGAGAGAGAGAGAGAGAGAGAGAGAGAGAGAGAGAGAGAGAGAGAGAGAGAAATTGATGTATGAATTTCGGTAGAAACCGTCGCCCATAATTTAAAAAATAATAAAATTAGGCTTGTATTGGCGGCGGTTACGTGAAATTGGGTTTACAACCGTCGCACATGGTGCTTTTACAAAAACCAATCTTCTTCACTTCGAAATCGACATAACTTAAAGCAAAAAAAATAAAAAAAAAAATCCACGGCTCTAGGCGATTTTCCGGCGACTTCGACCAATTTTCGATCTTTCCGAGCTTGGAGAACACGATAAGAAGCCCATTAAGCATTCCCCTCTTTGTATTTCTTGATCTACTGCTTGATATTTTCAAAACTTGTAGTTTTGTGAAAATTAGGTTCTCGAAGTTTTGGATTTTCCGAGCTTGATTTATGCGATTTTATAGCTTATTCTTGTGTTATATTTGATTTAAGGTTGATATTGAGCTTGATCTTTGCGGAAATTAAATTTTTGGGTGAAGTTTGGACAATTTGCGAATTTTGGGTCAAATTTGGCCGCGACATCACCTCTCTCGGCGACTTTTTCCAGTGATGACGACTATTTTCCGACTATTCCGGGCTACAACAACACGGTAAGATCTCTCCTAACCATTTTCCCACATTGTATTTCGCAATTAATGGCTTGAAATCTTCGAAAATTAAAGTTTTTCATAAATCTCTCTTTCGAAATTTGGGTATTCCGTGCGTAACTTTGGCTTAGTCCCTTATTATATTCGATTTGAGGTTGATATTGAGCTTATTGTTTTGCAAAAATTAGGTTTTGGGTCAACTTTGGGTGATATTCGTGCTTGGGCCAATTTCGGGTGATATTCGTGGTTGGACAACTGCATTAATTGTGCTTCTTGACAATTTCTACGGACGATTATGTAAGTTTTCAAACTAGTATTTGATTTATATGCCTTTATCTTTGTGAATTTACATTTTCATTTTAAGCTTAGATACCCGTTCAAGGTTTTCTCAGAGAAAACCTTGAATGGTCCCCGTTTGGAACCGTTCTTAAACATTCACTGTCGCTTTAGGATGTAAATGTGTGTATGGGCTTCGATGTTGATGAAAAATTTGGTTTACATTTCCCTTAAATGTGCTCGGGTAGACATGTGGATTGGATATATATCCAAGCATATTTTTCGTCTACTTGGAGAACTGTGGGAAAATGCTGCTTGATTTTTGTCAACATATAAGCTCAAAAATACATTTACAAGCGATAGTGAATGTTTAAGGTGGGTTAGGTTGGAGCGATAAGGACCCTATCAAAGCCCTTCGATCGATTGTATTTACTTATGTGAATTACCTGTATATATTTATTTGTATAGTGAAGGCAATTGGAATGGATCGGGGTTGGATGTGTAGTATGCGAACAACGGTTGAGTATGCGAATGGCGTTGAGAATTTTATGAGATGTGCGGAAGAGAATCATAGGACAAAAAAGCAATCGAAGATTTCGTGTCCTTGTCGTAATTGTAAAATATGAATTGGTGGAATAGTGACGTTGTGAAGGAACATTTGCTATTGACCGGTTTTAAACCTGGTGAAAATTGGATATGGCACGGTGAAGACGTCGTCTTTGAAGCTAGTGTGGCGCGTGTTGGAACTAGTACACAAGTGCCATTAGATTCGGAGGACGATGTTGTAGCTGAATGTTCTTCGGACGACAATAATTATCGTATCAAGGACATGCTTCGTGATGTCCACAAGGATTTTGAAGGGCGCCCTCCCATTTGTGACAGCCTTGTTAGGGACAACAATATCCCTTTGTACACCGCGTGCTCAAAATACACAAAGTTGTCTGCTGTGTTCAAGCTGTTGAACGTTAAGGCTAAATTTGGGATTTCAGGCAAGTGTTTGTCAACACTTTTAGAAATACTCGCGGATATGCTTCCAGATGGCAATGAGCTTCCGACGTCGACTTACGAGGCAAAGAAGCTATTGTGCCCTTTGAACTTACAGTACGAAAGAATACACGCTTGTCCGAACGACTGCATACTTTTATAGGAGAGATTATGAGTTGGCTGATAAGTGTCCGACGTGCGACGCTTGGCGTTATAAGAGAAAGACGAAGTCGGTGGCCCCCCTGCTAAAGTTTTGTGGTACTTACCAATAATTTCTAGACTAAAACCTATGTTCTCAAACGCCGACAACGCAAAGATGTTTAGGTGGCATGAGAAGGAAAGGAGAAATAATGCAAAATTGAGACATCCAGCGGATTCCCCGCAATGGAGGAACATTGATTCGATGTATCCTGAATTTGGAGGTGAGGCACGAAATCTTCGGCTAGGGCATTGCACTGATGGGATAAACCCTTTTGGCGATTTGAGCAGCCGTTACAATACTTGGCTGGTGCTGTTTTGTATCTATACCCTCCCTCCGTGGCTTACGATGAAAAGAAAATACACCATGTTGTCGTGTTTAATCTCCGGTCCAAAACAACTCGGAAATTACGTTGATGTCTACTTGGTTCCATTGATCGACGATCTGAAAGGACTACGGTACAAAGGAGTTGAAGTGTACGATGCATCAATCAGATCATGATTTACGCTACGGGCCATGGTATTCTGTACCATAAATCATTTCTTGGCTTACGAGAATCTGTCTAGCTATAGTGTAAAACGCAAGAAAACGTGTCCAATTTGTGGGGATAGTACGGATAGTAGTGGTTGAGCAACTGCAGGAAACACCAACATGGGCCATCGAAAATTCCTGCCATGTACCCACGAATATAGAGCGAAGAAAAAGCTTCTACCATTGTTTAACGGAAAAAGCGAGACTTCAAGGGCTACAATTCCGTTAAATGGCACATATGATATCGTCGCTCACATCAATACTCGGTTTGGTAAGAAGAGCAAAACATCGAAAGACGGCAATGTATGGAAAAACGATCAATATTTTGGGAGCTACCTTATTGGAAGAACCTCGACATCAGACACTGCATCGATATGATGCACGGTGAGAAAAACGTATGCTCGGCAATCCATCCAAGCGATGAGGCCTTTATTGAGCCAGATTTCCATGGAACAAATGAGGGCCGAGATGCGGGAGGAGATGAGGGCCGACTTTAAGGACGAGATGTGGGAGGAGATGAGGTCTGAGATGAGGGCTATGTTCGCTCAAATGGGCCTTCCGGTGCCTAACAGGGAGCAAGACGAAGTGACCCTCGGCAATGTAGGATTTGACCCTTCCAACCCGATACTGAGTTCTCGTGGTTCAGGAGGCGAGACATTAGATCCATTTGCTCCGTCGATGAATGTGTCGTTATGCAGTTATTCTTAATTATTGTTTACACGACTTTGTCTTAGTAACATTAAAAATTTATTCTTTTAAAATCATATAGTATCTTAGGGTTCAGTTGATGTTAGACCTCAAAGGGACGTTAGATGTTGTCGGTCTTCGCACCATCACTGAGGGACGTTCCCAAGTTCATGGAACATCGGTTACGGCAGACAACGTTGTTGTCTCCGTTGATACCGTCGTTCTCGGCGAGGTCCAACTGCCTGTACCAACTATGCATCTGACAACGCTTGGAGATGCACTTGGCAGCTACGTTCAGTGGCGAAGAGGGTTAATACGTTCGACTAATGTGGTATAAAATACTACTTATTGATTTTCGAATAATAATGTTTAGTAACTTATTCTAGTTGTAGACAAGAAATGGAAAGTCACCAGCGAAAGCTCCAACTGTATCCATTCATGAAGACGACGACATCGCATGCCTCGATCAGAGGGTCGTGAGTAGTTTGGGCCCGCAGTGTCGCCAGCTCTTCGAATACCTGGCGTCATGCGATGAACGATGTCTGTTAGCTTCCCTCTCATTCTGTATGAGAGATGCTTACTACAATCCAACTAACAAAGAATATTTGGTGTGCATTAAACTTGCCAACAATATTGAACTTTAAAACCATCAGCTTCTTTAAGTTTCAAATTTAGTGTATGTTTATTAGTATGTTTTATTATTATCCTCCTTTTTAGTGTTAAAATAGAGGCTAGAGCGCTCCTCCTCTTATGACGTCGAAGAGATCAATGTTAGGAAATCAGCTGCTATAGGTTCGTGATTGAATGTAGTTTCATTTGTGATTGATTATCAGTCCAAGAATTTGGATCTTGAACACGATCGAATCGAAAAACAGACGAAGAACGAAAAACAGAGAATGCACAGATTTACGTGGTTCGCCTCACTTTTGGCCTACTCCACGGATCAAACAGAGCAACTTTTATTGGAATGGATCACTGTTAATGCACATATATAGAGCAGATTTTACACGGTTTCAGCTCTTATGCATTAACCAACTTGTACCCTTTGCTTGATGAGTTGTGCTGCGAACCACATTTTAATTGATAAAACGCTGAGCACTTCTATTAGTGAAAATGCACTTCTCACCCCAGCCCTTGATCTCTTTGCCCGCCAAGATCGAACGGACTAGATTTAAACTACTGATTTTAAGAACTCCAACAGAATTTCTTCAGATTTGTGAGCTTCTTAGACCAGTTATCATCTCAGCTAAAATCAGATCCTCTCATGCCTTCGTAAACGAAGTTTAGGCTCACAAAACTCAACAAATCTCCACCTTGAGCCTAGAACTTTCAGCTCCTCTACCTATTCGCACATTTACAGTCCAAACGAATCCATAGAACCCGCTTGAAAGTCATACCAGAACCATCTTTTCCTAGGGTTTTTTTTTCAGCTTCTGAGTACTTCTTTGAAACCACAACCAAGGCTACACCTTGATTCAATAACCCATGCTCTGTTGATCTTCCAGCTAGCTTAGCAGCTGCGAGCCTCAAAAGTAATCTTATCAACTCCAAGTGAGATTGAAATCTCCCACTTAGAGCTAACGTGGTACTTTGAGATCTCCACCTTCATCTCTGAAGAGCAGTTCTCATTCGCAGCTTCATGAACCTCCGAATAGGTCCATTTACAGCCATTTTCAGATACGACCTCGGCCGATCCCAGCGAAATCTCAGACTCGCTGTCAGTTGCTAGCAGCTCTTTTTCAGGTGTTTGAGCCTCACCATCTTCACTTCCAGCCATTTCAGATGCTAACCTCGAACATGGCATGTGAATACTTCTCCTCCTTGGTGGATTCCTGACCCCATCTTGATCAGATTGCTCATTTTCGGAGCAACTATCACTGAAATCAGTTTCTACCATTTCTGCAAATTCTGAAATTTCAGACTTGAGCAAAGGTTTTGCACTTGCTTTCTCCACCTCGAGATGAGGTCTCTCGGACCTGCCCTTGACAGTATTCAGACCAACACATTCCCTAGTTTCCGTAGGTCTGAATTTTTCACCTGGCATCCATCCATTACATAGATACCATTCCAGCCACTCAAAACCAGCTTTCCCTGTTTCATAATTTTGAGTTTGCCAGCTGCAGTTTTGGTTGAATAACCTTCTTTGTCCAACGCTCCGATGGAAATAAGGTTCCTCTTTATCTCAGGCACGAACTTGACATTCTTGAGGACCATTTGATCTCCATTCTTGAGCCTTAGTCTAACAGAACCAGCTCCAAGTACTTGACAGTATTTGTCATTTCCCAGCCACACCATCTCCTTCTTGGATACTCTGAAATTTTCGATGCTTTCCTTGTTACATGTAATATTAAATGAGCTCCCCGAATCAAGGATCCACTCCTTGTTCATTTCTTTCCCACAAGCAGTGAGAATTTCTGCAAATTCAAGATCATCATTTGAGAGAAAATCAGTGGCAGAATTCACTTTACCATGGCTTGAGTTTGAGCCATTTCTGTTCGAATTCTCTTGTTAAGACCCTATGAATCAATTAAAACCTTTTTAACAGTTTGGGGAATGGAAACTGAACTTCCTTTCAGAATCTCCTTGTGTGCCCCTCTTCTTGACAATAATAGCATCTCACATGCTTTCTTGGCTCGAACTTCTCTTTTCCCGTGCCTTTCCTTTTCCAAGAACTACCCTTTTCCTTTGCATATAACAGTTGGGCAGATTCTTGAATCTCAGATTCGTCGCTCGGGTTCAGCTGCCAGGAATTCAAGGCTGAAAGTACGTCATCAAGCTTGAGTTTATCCCTTCCATACAAGATTGCCTCTTTGAAATGATTGTGACTTCCTAGCAGTGCACATAGGAGTAAGAGCGCTTTATCCTCATCCTTCATTTCTTCGCCAACATTTTCAAGATCAAGAATAAGCTTGCTAAAGAGATTCAGCTGCTCATCTATCGGCTTCGCTTCTTCCATCTTGAACTTATATAGCAATTGCTTCAAATACAGTCTCTTCGCCAGTGATCTTGTCATGTAAAGATCTTTCAATTTCTTCCATACACCTTCAGCAGAGGTCTCTTTCGCCACATTTATCAATACTTGATCTGAAAGACAAAGAATCAACATCGAATACGCACGTTCTCGAATCTTCTTCTTGTTCGCTTCCGTCATATCCTTCGGCTCCATTTCCTTCGCGGGTTTTAGCGCCTCCTCAAGCCCTTTCTCCGTTAGCAGAGCTTTCATCTTCATCTTCCACAGACCAAAATCGTTTTGGCCACTAAAGATCTCCAATTCGAACCTCGTCGCAGCCATCATCATCGCCGCACTTCGTTTCAACGACTTGCCGCACCACTTGTTAGGAAATCAGCTGCTATAGGTTCGTGATTGAATGTAGTTTCGTTTGTGATTGATTATCAGTCTAAGAATTTGGCTTGAACACGATCGAATCGAAAAACAGACGAAGAATGAAAAACAGAGAATGACAGATTTACGGGGTTCGGCCTCAATTTTGGCCTACTCCATGGATCAAACAGAGCACCTTTTATTCAATCTAAGAGAAGGAATTACAAGCCAAGAACTTACTCTCCAACGCTTACGTTTACAAGTCACTCAGAAACTCACTCTACGAAAAGATACGAACGCTCGAAGTAGGCTACTTGATCACTGTTAATGCACATATATAGAGCAGGTTTTAAACAGTTTCAGCTCTTATGCATTAACCAACTTGTACCCTTTGCTTGATGAGTTGTGCTGCTAACCTCCTTTTAATTGATAAAACGCTGAGCACTTCTATTAGTGAAATGCACTTCTCACCCCAGCCCTTGATCTCTTTGCCCGCCAAGATCGAACGGACTAGATTTAAACTACGGATTTTAAGAACTTCAACAGAATAGCTTCAGATTTGTGAGCTTCGTTAGACCAGTTATCATCTCAGCTAAAATAAGATCTTCTCATGCCTTCATAAACGAAGTTTAGGCTCACAAAACTCAACACAACGAAGTACGGAAATTGTTGTCGGAGCATTTTATGGACTCTTTGACGTAGGTTAAACTTTTACGTTATATTGTTTTTGTTTATGTTATGAAATCGATATTTGTTGGCCGATGATGTAACACTATATTTTATTGACGATTCCTAGTTACTGTTGAGGATTGATTCTTGGGACACTGTTTTGGTCTATTTGGTTGATTTGGATTAGATTGTTGGGGCATGATAAAACCAAAAACAAATATTTAAAAAATATATATTATAGGCGACGGTTCCTGAGGCAGGAACCGTCGCCCACACTATTTTTTTAAAACAAAATATTATAGGCGACGGTTCCTAAAAAAAATAAAAGGTCATGGGCGACGGTTTCTTCCCAGGAACCGTCGTCCACTAATATTTAAAAAAAACAGCAACCTACGGGGGTTATAGGCGACGGTTTCCGCAAACAGCAACCTACGGGGGGTTTAGGCGACGGTTCCGCAAACAAGCATCGCCTATATGTTCTTAACCGTCGCCCAAAATTGTGGAGATGGACGACGGGGCTCTAGGCTACGCGTAGAAACCGTCGCACATGACCGGTAAAAACCGTCGCCCATGTGCTTTTTTTTGCACTAGTGATCACTTATGAACAAATTTAATAATGACCTTAATCGTATATAGTTACGATTAACATTAGCCCATCAACTAGTCTGTGAACTTGATCTCATAGAATTATATCTGTTATTTCATGATTTTTCCACTGTAAATTCGGTGGTGGTGACTTAACGACTCGTCGGAGGTCACTCGAAACAGTCAATGGAGCTTTCCAAAATCACCAAAATCAAGTACCTAAGCGCCAGGAACAACCAGGGCGAGGCCGAGCCGGCCAGGCCGACCAAGAATTAGGCCGAGATGGTCGAACAAAGCCTTGTCGAGGCCGAGATAGATGAGCCAAGATTTGGTCGCGGCAAAGCTCAAGAACGCTCAGGCTTAGGGAAGGGCCAATCTGGCCGAGTCGATCGATCACCGAGGCATATTTGCATGAAACCGAGGGTCTAGTATTCTCAAGAGGTGATCAAACTGAATGAAGCCTTGTTTGGTTAATGGGTTTAAATGTTTTAAATATTGGTTTGTAGCATGTTGATGTGTTGGTTCATCGCCCATTGGTTATATAAAATATTGGTTTATTTAAATTTTAAAATAACTCCAAACATGTGTAGAGGGTTCACATAAAACATCTCTAAGATGGATTATTATAAATCCTCCAAATAAACACACATTTTATTTTCCATAAGTTGGTTTTATATAAAAATTACCAATTTAAAACATATAAACTCTTGGAATGCTCTAAAGAACTCTCTAAAAGAAACAAAGAAAAAATCGATCCCGCTTGGAGGAGAAGGGTTTGATGCAGAAGCCATTGCTCGATAGACTTAGCAATGAGGACAATATTTTTAACTCGAATTCGCTGGAGTGGGGGCAAATAGGAAAGGAATTGAATACCCCACGAGAGGAGTGGGGGTCAAGGAGGGAAACAAGTTTGGACCCCAGCGATGGTGAAGGGCTTTCTTATACTCGGTGACGGAACCAACCCAAGATAGTTGGAGGGGCAAAAGGAAAACTATGTATTCATAAATTGGGGGGTCAGAATATAAATAAAAAACTCTAGAAAAAATAAAAACTAAAGATGTGCTTCAGAGCATTCGAATCCGCATCATCATCATACCCACTGGACTAAGCATCATCATTTGATTTATATACATAATATTGGCTTATGACCATTTTGGCCGGGGGGCAATGGCCCCCCTAGCCCCTAGAAAAACGCCCTCACTCACGAAACATTGGCATTCTCGTCTCAAGAGGCCTTAGGGGCTTGGAAAGCATACAAAGAACTGAATCTCGCAAGGATGGAACGGTGCTGGTAGGCTCGCGGGAAAAATATGATTATACTATGGGAAGTTTCTTCATGACAGAAGAAGAGTTCTAAGGTAGCCGCTGATAATCCAAGGACAAGCCCGGGTCAGTCACCGCCCGCAGGGCGTTGGGACGATGATTATGATTACAAAACAAAATGAATCGACTCGAATACCACAATATTCTATTTGTAATATATTAACTATTCGAATATTTGTTTCGTATTTGATTACTATTCGAATCCTAAAATCGATTCGAATATTTGGAAATATTTGAATCAAATATTCGAATATGATTAAATTTTATTATTTATTTTTTTATTTGATAAAATATAAATAATATTATATTGAGAATATTTACTGAATTATATATATTTTATAATTTATGTTTTCGATTTTATTATTTTTTATCTCACCTTGATAAGGATCAAATCCTTAACACTGTAAAAGAAGAAAATGGTGAACAAATTGAAAATGTCGTTACACTCACATGTTAACATCATTGAGCGTTTCACTGGCAAATGGTCCGATAATAGTGAAAATATTATTGCACTATTACAAAATCTCAGATGTAAGACACTCACATCTTTTAGATGGTATAAGCATACAATTTTAAAATGGAAAGATCAACCTTTAACTATAATGTTAAGGTATCTCGAAAAAGCATCATATGCTGCAAGTTATTATAATAAGTATGAGCATATCCTCAAGTCTATGGGAACTTGTGAGATTGAGCATTTTACTCCTGGAAATTCCACATCCGAAATAAGGAAACGTTATACCTTTAGCAAAACTTATTATTAAACATATTAAATCTCCAGAAATGTGGGCAATGCACCCTATGAAGGATTGAGAATATCTTCATCCGGAATCAAAGGCTTTAGTAAAATTTAATTACGGGGCTTATCGATGCCTTTTACTAAATATTTATTTGTCAGAATGAAAACAAAAAACATTCTTGTTGGATAAAAATTTGTTCAGATGTTTATAAGCAGTTCTTCTAGGCTTTTCCAGTAGTGGTTATCATACGGATAGAGGTGTTCAGGCGGTTTAGAAAATCGTAACCAAACTGTAACCGTCGGTCAACGGTTCGCTTAACCGCGATCAACGGTTACGGTTCAAACCGTAACCGAACCATCAATTATAAAGGTTCGGTTATGGTTCTTCATTTTCCTAACCGTAAACCGGCGGGGTTATAACCGTATTTTAAATAATGATTAAATATATAATTTTATTGTTCTTGTCATAATAACCAATGATAATTTAGTCGCCATTTAATTTTTTTATCAACTATCATAAAATTGACTTTAGAAAACTTAGACAAATATTGGGCGATAAACATGATCGTTAGAACTAAATGCCTACAATGAGTGTCTGTCGAAGATTTTTGAATCGAAGAATGAATGATAATCGTAATATTTTTTAATATTTAAGGTGTACTTTTTTTTTCAAATGTTGAAGGTATTATATAAATTTCTAACTTGGAATGGAAAGTTTTTTTTTTTTTTTACATTTTTATATAAAAATATCAATGTTTTTTAATATAGTTGAATTATTATAAGAGAATTTTTTAAAAAGAATTAAAAAAACCGTAAACCGGTGGTTCAAAACCGTAGCCGTAAGCCGGTTCAAAACCGTAACCGTGATTACCATGGTTCGGTTACGGTCAGACGTTTTTATTAACCGTAAACCGGCGGTTCATAACCGTGAACCGTAACCGTAACCGTATGAACATATCTACATACGGAGCCCCGATAAAAATAAAGATATCGAAACACATCTTGATATTTTCAAGAAAATTATTATTCAAAACGGACTAATTATCTCAAATCCCAAAATGATTCTTTTCCAAACAAAAGTTAGATTCCTTGGTCATAATATTGAAAGGAAAAGTTAATCCAATTAACAAAAGCATTAAGTTAGCGCCAAAATTTCCGAATCAAATTCTTGATAAAACTCAACTTCAAAGATTTTTAGAAAGTTTAAATTATACTTCTCCTTTTTATATTTTCCGATTTTTCCTATTTGTAAAAATATTGATTTAAGATATATATTTAATTATTGCTATAATCTTAAATCTTCAAATCCAATATCAAAATCGATTTGATACATTTACAATCCTAACATCAACCGAACATGGTAGGCCAGCACCCTCAAGGATCACATCAGACCTTATGAAGCACCTCATACGTAGAGGGAGGTCATCCAAAGCCCTTGAACGAGGCAGAAGAATCGAAGCCCTGAAATGAGACCAAAACCCTAATCTGAGGCAAAGTCGATGCAGAAAAACTCCAAGCCCTCAAATGAGGCAAAAACCATGGAATGAGACCAAAATCATCGAATGACACCGAAGACTCAAAGTCATCAACGTGGCAGAAGTCCTCAAATGAGGCCAAAGTCCTCGAATGAGGTAGAAGACTCCATGCCATTGAATGAAAAAAAAGTCATCGAATGAGATAAAAGTCCACAAGTGCAACAAAAAATTTGCCTACAGAAAGGAAGTAATTCCGGGTAGCTGAAAAATAAAACACGGCAGGAGTTCTCTTAAAGGTTACAAGGATCAATAGAGGTCGAAAAACCATGAAAACATGCATCATAGCAATGGAATTCAAGGACCACACTCAATGGGTATAATGACTCTTCGCCATTTTGAGGTGATTGCATTCCTATCTCTGTCCACGACGTGATTTTGCCAAGGAGCCTCTTAAAATCTCCGAACATCATTACAGACTTGTGTTGCGGTTTTCCTTTCCCCCTTTTTGTGCTCGCCCTTTGGCTTGAGATTATTTCGAATTGTAGAAAAATGTCAAGCATAGGGTGGGAACATGAGAGGGGAAATAAAACCTCATTATACGTCTGAGGTTCAGAGATAAAGACTCCGACGACATGGAAAACCATGCCGTCGACATAGGAAGGTAGTCAACCTCTATGCTGCAATTCACGGGCTTCCTCAGGATGAGTTCTGGGGCCAGATGAAAATACCCCACTCCCCACCCAACATCGATAGTCAAGGTCCAAGCCGAAACTGTTAGGAAATAATCCTTGTGATCCCATTTTCCTTAATTAGATTAGGATCCATTTTCCTTAATTAGATTAGGAAAAGATTATATTTAGATTAGGAGAAAATTTTGTTTTCCTTTATAGAGTAGGCTAAATCAGTAGCTTGATTTTAGGCATTGTTTCTTGTAAACTATTATTTAAGGAGTATAGAGGCTACAGAAACAGTAGTCGATTCAACTTCACAAATCAATATCGTGTTTCACTGTGTTAGCGTGAGTTCATTTCCAACAACTGGTATCAGAGCTACGGGTGATGAAAGCACGAAAACTATGGGTGATGAAAGCAACAAAGCCGATGCATCTGGCGTCGTGATCCAGCGAGTGATTCGTGAGGTGGGGGGTGGAAATAGCTATCCCGTTCTCACCAAGACCAATTACTCCGATTGGGCACTCATGATGAAGGTGAAGTTCAAGGCAAGAGGGTTATGGAACGCCATCGAGAAGGGCACTACCGATGAGCAGGAAGACATGATGGCACTCGATGCCCTGGTGAGTGCGGTCCCACCCGAGATGGTGTCGACGATCGGCTCAAAGGAGACGTCCAAGGCGGCTTGGGGCGCGATCGCGACCATGCAGATCGGAGACGATCATGTGAAGAAGGAAACGACGCAGCAGTTGCGTCGCAAATTCGACCTCACCACGTTCAATGACGGCGAGACCGTTGAGGAGTTCGCGCTACGCCTCAATGGCATGGCAGTGCACCTCACCACGTTGGGGGAGGAGATGGAGGAAAAGGAAATCGTAGCCAAGGTGCTACGAAGTCTGCCTCCCCGCTTCAAGCAGATCGCGATTGCAATCAAGACCCTGCTCGATCCATCCACCATGACGGTCGCCGATCTCACCGGGCGATTGCAAGAGGCGGAGGAGGAGTTGAATGGACCCCCGGCGTCACTACAGCACGAGGGCAAGCTGTATCTCACTGAGGAGCAGTGGGACGCGCAACGAAAGAAGTGAGAGGCGGAGAACCACTCATGCGGTCGTGGCGCGAATAGGGGAGGCGGCCGACGCGGGCGCGGTCATGGGCAAGCGGGCGAGTCGCCGAGTGGGCCGACTACTTCGAACAAGCGCGCAGGCGACGAGTGCCGAAATTGTGGGAAGCTGGGCCACTGGGCTCGGGAGTGCTGGTCGAAGCCCAAGAAGGCGCAGGCCCATGTAGTCCACGAAGAGGAAGAGGCCTCACTTGTCTCGCAAAGTGCTCCCCCATTCTCCCCACCGACGCCGCAATCGACGGCGATTTCGTCGACGTCGTCCGTGGCCCAGATCGAGATCCGCGAAGAGAAGTTGTTCGCGCAGCTCGGGGAAGAAGAAGAGGAACGGGAGGCGGAGACGTGGGTCCTGGACTCGGGGGCAACCAATCACATGTCCGGGTCTAGGACTGCCTTCTCGAAGCTCGACGTGGCGGTACGAGGCACCGTGCATTTCGGCAACGACTCGGTGGCACGCATTGAAGGGCGGGGCACCGTCATCTTTGTGTGCAAGAACGGGGAGCTCCGTTCATTCGACGGCGTCTACTTCATTCCACGGTTGACGACGAACATCGTGAGTCTTGGCCAGCTCGACGAGGTCCGCTACAAGATCGAGATCGAAGATGGCGTGATGCGAATTCGAGAGCTCGGCGGTCAACTGTTGGCAAGGGTGACGCGCGAGGCGAACCGTCTATACCTTCTTCGGATCAAGATAGCACCGCCGATGTGCTTAGCAGTGCGCGGGCGCGGAGACGAGGTGGCATGGCGCTGGCATGATCGCTTCGGCCATGTCAACATGGCGGCGCTCCGAAAGCTAGCTCGGGAGGAGCTGGTGCGCGGACTGCCGGAGATCGGACAGGTGGACCAGCTGTGTGATGCATGTCTGGCTGGGAAGCAGAAGTCACCCCATTCCCAGCGAAAGCGGAGTATCGTGCGAAGCAGCGACTTGAGCTTGTGCATGGCGATCTGTGCGGGCAAATCACACCAGCAACCCCAAGTGGCAACAGGTACTTCTTGTTGCTCGTCGATGACCTTAGCCGTTATATGTGGGTAGCCACCATTCCTACGAAGGATCGTGCCGCGGCCGCCATCAAGAAACTCCAAGCACGGGCAGAAGGGGAGTATGGGCTAAAGTTGGGGGCTCTCCGGACCTATCGTGGTGGCGAATTCACATCGATTGAATTCGCGGAGTATTGCACCGGAGAAGGAATACATCGCGAACACACCGCACCATACAGCCCACAGCAGAACGGCGTGGTCGAGCGGAGGAATGGGACCGTGGTGGTGACAGCGAGGAGTATGCTCAAGGCGAAGGGGCTGCCGGGATGGTTCTATGGCGAGGCTGTGACCACCGCGGTATACATCCTCAACCGATGCCCGACGAAGAGCGTGGACGACATGACGCCGTTCGAAGCATGGCATGGGAAGAAGCCGACAGTGCATCAGTTGAGGACGTTCGGCTGCATCGTCCACGTTCGGAACACGAAGCCGCAACTGAAGAAGCTCGAGGATCGTGGAGCCAAGATGATCTTCATCGGCTACGAGCACGGCTCCAAGGCGTATCGCGCCTACGACCCTAGCACGTAGCGTGTCCATGTGACGCGCGACGCGGTGTTCGACGAGAGAGCCCAGTGGGACTGGGACTCTGTAGAGGCCGACGGCGAGCCGAACGGCAACGACGACAGTTTCACGGTGGAGTACTCCATCGCGAACCACGAACCTCCAGTGGCTGAGGTCACCGAGGAGGCACCTAGCACGGCAACTCCGGAGGGCAAGCTGACACTGCCGACATCGCCTCAAGGTGGTAGACCAGCAGGATCTGGTGGGGCACATGAGGTGGAGTTCGCCTCACCACCGAACGACGTCGACGAGCACTTGGACGCCGACCACGACGACGACGCCCCTCTTCTGTTTCGAAAGATCGAAAACATCATCGGGCCGGCTTCGCCGCGTGGCTTCGCGCCACGGGCACTGGTGACGGAGGAGCTCCACGCCATGAGCTCCGACGAACCTGCGTCGTTCGCCGAGGCGGAACGCAGCCCCAGCTGGAGGAAGGTGATGATGGAGGAGATGGACTCGATTGAGGACAACCAGACGTGGTCTCTCGCCGACCTCCCGCCGGACCGTCGAGCGATCGGCTTGAAGTGGGTGAAGAGGGACGAGCACGGGGCGGTGTCCAAGCATAAGGCACGCCTCGTGGTGAAGGGTTACTCACAGCGGCACGGCATCGACTACGACGAAGTGTTCGCGCCGGTGGCGCGGCTGGACTCGGTGCGCCTGATCATCGCCCTCGCGGCGCACGAAGGATGGGAGGTGCACCATATGGACGTCAAGTCGGCGTTCTTGAATGGAGACCTGGAGGAGGAGGTCTACGTCGAGCAGCCGCCGGGGTTTGTCATCACCGGCAAGGAGCACAAGGTGCTCAAGCTCCGAAAGGCGCTGTACGGGCTGCATCAAGCGCCGCGCACGTGGAACGCAAAGCTAGACAGCACGCGAAGCTCCGTGTCTGACACTATGTTTGTTGTGACAACCCTATCCGCTGGGTCATTCTCTTGGGGGCAAAATGATGATACGCCTTGAACAAACATCGATAGCCAAGTGTCTTCGAGCGATGGTATGAAAGTGGAAAACAAGTGTTCATTTTCCCTTTATAAACTTTTCAGCTGAACACATAAATGCCCTTCACAAATTCCGAGATTCTTGGTAACCAACTCTAGAAAAATCTTTGATGTGCTTAGCATTTCTTTTCCTTTCGAGAGTTGCCGATTTAAATTTGAGGACTACTCCTCCATTCACGTAACATACATACTTTGGATTTTAATTTAGTTTTCCAATTTTTTTATTTTTAATAAAAAGTTCGAGTTCGAATTTGACGAGCTTCACGTACTTAAACTAGACCTCAAGCTCGAATGATTCTAATCGAGCTCGAGCCCTAGAGGAAAAACCCCCAAGAGTGTTACAGAAAAGACAGTCCTTTTCTTAAACTATAAGAAAATACAAGTTCAAGGCCTTGTTGAGTGTTGACTAATCTCAATGATGCTAAAGAGTGATAAAGACCTGCCTGCCAACAAATGAGTGATATGCAGCAGCCCTTCTTCTTGGACGTACGTGTGCTCGTTGCTATCTCACGTTCGTCAATGGCTTTGATGATGGAATTTACTGATATTGTTCTTCTGTCCAATGAAGCTTTATATATTCGCGGGGTGTAAAACAGAACTAAATGCGCAAAATAACTAATCGAAATGATGAGAAATAAAGCGAGGCCGTTACTATAAAAGAAAAAGAAGTTACTTCTACGACGAAGAACGAGCAAATATTGATCAGCCCTCATTTTCGACATACTCAGAGTCCAAAAACTCATTCGTTGATGATAATACTATTATCCAGAAGGTCTTGGTTTGTATGTATTTTCATTTGTTTACTTTATGGTGTAGCACCTTTCTAAACCCTATAAAGATATAGGGATTGGAATGATTAAGATTCCCAATATTAATAAAAGGAGGTACAAGTTTATCAGTTTCTCGGAGACGAAGACTAAGGGTGCGTTTGGTTTGCGGAAATCGACGCAGAAAAGAAAAGAAAAGTGTAGTGGTATGCATCGAATTATTATACATTACGGTTCACGTGTCGTACAATCACGCGTTTTCTTTTCTTTTCCATGTCGAAATCCACGAACCAAACGGAGCCTAAAGATATTTTTGCTTATACTGCAGCACAAAGACTAGAATAATTGCATATAACCACTTTGATTACGTACTCCAAATCGTACATTGCTGCATAACAAATATTATTGCAGACTTACAGTAAAGTCCAATGGGCTCAAATAACGCGTTATCAATCTCCTTCGACAATTTAGCGAATATAATGATCTCTTATATGCGTATGTTGTTGTAAAGAATATCATGAGAAATTAAAATTTCCCAAAAATGAGATAGATAAGAAGGCTGATTTAACAAGACACTAATCAATTAACTCCGACAATTAGACAAAACAACCGAGCATATGATTCGAAAAAATGCAGAAGCCACAACATATCGATCATATAAAAGAAAGGGGGGAAGTTTATACATGGTTACTTTCCGTTTATCTTCCAAGCTGAAAGAAAAGCTATCTTACGTGTGCTCATTGCACTCTCACGTTCGTTAACGGCTTTGATGGCCAATTTGCGCTGTTCTTTTATTGGAAAAATACCATTTTCATCATAGATATTAGTTTCCAATCCATAATCTCCATGGTAAAGACTCCTCTCGCTATATCACCATCTTTAATTCCACCCTTTTCTTGATTAGATTCTTGCCCTTTAAAACATTTCCATAGGCAAAACCTTGACCCTCGCGAAGACAGCAACTCAGCCATTTAGAAACGAGGAATATGTGTTGTAACTATCTATAGAAGATTTGTAGACTTATTTGGCTAATTGCTTTGTTTTGCTTGTATATATAGCCAAGACCACAAACCTATACAGCGAAAATATTTACTGTCCACGCCTGTTATCTTCCCACTTATATTAAATGGATGTTGGTGGGATTACGTTTTTCCAAATATGATTTTATTTCTATCTCACCTGCAATAAAGTAAGATTAACACATACGTAGAAATTACACAAATTCTAACAACCATTCTGTGTCACAAATGATCTGTCTTATGCTATTAGTTGATTAAAGACGAGTTCAAAAATAAGTAACTTCACTCATAGTATAGCAGAAACAAACCGTAAATAAGCATTATTCATATTCTAGGACCCCAAGAAGCATAACCAAAAGCCCAACATCAATAAATCCAACTATGAATGCCTCATATTCATCTGAGTCAAAGTCCAACTATGAGTGCCACGCCAGCGCAAAAATGCGCCATTGTTAATGTCGAAGATATGGAAACGGAATTTGTCTTTCATGCCCAAAATAAGTGGTGCACTTACCAATAATAGAAGATATGAAGATAATGGGTAAATAAGACAAGAAGATATAGGTTCAGCCGATATAATAAGAAGATATGGAGATCAAGGGTGAATAAGACAACACTTACCAAAACTAGAAGATATGAAGATAAAAGGAGATCCGGCCAACATCCTACCGAAATTACAAGATCTAGGATCAGCAAAATCAAGTCAAGATAATTATAAAATATGAAAGTCGATCATAAATCGACTTTACACATTTTCAAGACGAAACGAGCGATCAAGAAAAAGAGAGAGAGAGCTTAAACCGTACTTTCAGTGTTTCACTGTTTTGCCAGAGGTTAACTACCTTTACGCTATGTAAAGATTAGGAGAGTCGTTAGATTATTTTCAGGCTAGCTTTACTATCTTCGATAGTTGTTCATTTTGTAAACCGTTCTTAGTAATGGTATTTTGCCTTGAAGGCTCGCAGAAAGTTCAAGAATTTGCTGCATAATTTTAAATCTCGTGTGTCGTTTCTTCTTACTACTAAATTTTTACAATTTCCGTTGTGCTAAACTATGTGAGTTCCAGTGTCGTCTCAACATCGTTTTCAACATTTAGGTCGCTGGTTTTACAACTTAGTACGCATCCATACGGGTCCACTCCAGCCACGTGCTCAATGATTCGTGGAAAATTTGTTTCTTCTAAATTTGAGTATATATTGATTAAAAAATAAGCATAATCCGAACATCCGTTAATGATCATCATAAACATTCATCATATTTAACTTTTAGCATTATTACCACTTTCTCCACATGTTCTGTTTGCGATATTCCAATAACAGGTTCTAAAGAACATATGATCAATTGAAAAATGCTCTAAGTTCTCTACCATCCCAAAAGCAAGAACGGTCACATTGTTTATATTGAACAATGTTAGAAAATTTATATTATAGTTGATTTTATAAATTTTTATGTGAATGAGGAATTGGCCTTCGAAATTAAATGCTATTGGGCTTCGAACTGGCCCAATAACGGTCCAACTTCTAGAAGGCCCATGTAGTGGCTAACCACTCCTCAAGTCCATGGCTCAAATTGAGTGATGGAGTGGTTAAAACCACTCCTCAAATATTATGCCATTAATTAAAAAAATAATAATAAATAAATAAATGAAATAATATTTTCTATAATTATTTTTAAGCTTATAAATAGGTGATTAGGCTTAAAAAATGAAAAGAAGAAAAAATAAGAGAAAGAAACATACAAATATCTCTAAAAAATTGGTTCTGCTATCGTTCTTATTCCGCTCGTCGTCGGTGTCGTTTTGTGCTAAACAAACCCTGTGTTTTTCGAAGTATCCTGGGAAACAGACGCTCGTTAAAACCTCTAGCACATACGTGAGTGAGCGAATCTGTTTTAAGGAAATAGTGTGCGACACAAACTTCGAATATTTTCTTTCCTGTTCAATCGAATTTTATGGGTCTATCGTTCGTGGATCATTACGAGGCGAGGGTGCGTTTAACAAGCTTCTCAACAAGGAGGTTGAAGAAGGTGGAAATCGGCCAACAATCTTAAAACAGATTCGACGATCTTATGAAGATGTCAGACAACGTGGACTCCCCCCAACAACCAAGGTTCTACCGGGAACGATGTCATTCTCCCAACTGCTGTTGTTATTCCCACTGCCATACCTACGGTGGCAAAACCAAACGTACCGATCAACCACTTGGAGAAGCCGGAGAAGTTTACGGAGGCAGCTTCGATGTTCAAATGATGGCAACAAAAGATGTTGTTCTATCTCACCAACCTCAACCTGGCGACGTACCTGAAGGAGGACAAGCCCAAGGTGCCCAAAGGTGTAATGACTCCGGAGGTGGTGACCGCTGTGGATGCATGGAAGCACTCCGATTTTTTTGCCGTAATTACATCTTGAATGCGCTGAGCGACACTTTATGCAGCGTATATTGTGGGATGGAAACGGCGAAGGAATTATGGGAGTCGCTACACCGGAAATATAATCGGAGGATGCGGGCACAAAGAAATTTGTTGTCGGACGGTTCCTTGATTATATGATGGTCGATTCAAAGACTGTTATCAGTCAAGTCCAAGAGATTCAATTGAGCTTGCACGACATCCTTGCGGAAGGGATGGTTTTGAATGAATCTTTCCAAGTGGCAGCTACTATTGAAAAGTTGCCTCCAGGTTGGAAAGACTTTAAAAACTATCTCAAGCATAAACGCAAATAAATGTCTTTGGAGGACCTGATTGTTAGACTTCGAATCGAAGAAGACAACAAAAAGTCGAAAAAGAGAGCCTCGAGCTCATCTAAACCGAAAGTAAACGTGTTGGAGCATGGCTCTAAAAAGGGCAAAGGCGCGGTTAAACCCGAAGATAAACTTGGGGCGACCGAAGGCGTCGCAAAGCCGAACTACAAGTTTGTAGGAAAAGGGCTATGCTACAGACGGTTTATTCAAGTTGAATGTAATGACTGAGGTCAATCAGATGAATAAAAATTGTTCTGTTTACTTGCTTGAATCTTCCAATTTGTGGCATGGCAGACTTGATCACGTTAATTTTGATTCGATACGTCGATTAATTAACATGACCCATATTCCTAAATCCGATATTGATTCGAAACATAAATGTGAAGTTTACGTTGAAGCAAAACTGACGAGATCGTCATTCCCCGCAGTAATACGAATTACTGAACCGCTTGAATTGATTCATACGATTTATGTGATTTGAAATACGTTCAAACACATGGTAGCAACAAATATTTCATAACATTTATTGACGATTTCACCAAATATTGCTATGTTTATTTGCTTAAGAGCAAAGACGAAGCATTAGAGAAATTTGTTCTCTACAAAAGCGAAGTTGAAACGCAACTTGGCAAGAAAATTAAAAGATTAAGAAGTGATCGAGGCAGAGAATATGAAGCGCCAATTGGGATCTTTTGTGTGGATGTATCGTCCATGAAGTGACCGCCCCATATCACCTCAATCAAACGGAGTGGTTGAACGAAAGAATCGCACATTAAAAGAAATGATGAATGCGATGTTACTGAGTTCAGGTCTATCGCCTAATATGTGGGGCGAAGCTATCTTGTCTAGTAATTACCTATTAAATAGGATACCTGAAAGAAAATGAATAAAACTCCATATGGAGTTATGGAAAGGGAAAGACGCCTTGGTACCAACATTTGTGAATGTGGGGGTGTTTGGCGAAGGTAGCCGTACCTACGCCTAAAGCGGTGAAAATTGGTCCTAATACGGTGGACTGTATTTTCATAGGATATGCACTCAATAGTACGACATATCGGCTTCTTGTCTATGATTGAAAATTTCGGATATTCATAAGAACACTGTCCTGGAATCAAGGAATGCATGTTTCTTTGAAAATGTATTGCCTTGTAAATCCGATGATGGATCCGGTACATCTAGACGAGATGATATAGAAACCGAGATTCCTAGTACTGTTCATGAAAATGAACCGAGACGAAGCAAGCGTGCCCGAATAGAGAAATATTTTGGTTACGACTTCGTTACATATTTGATTGAAAAGGAACCACTGACTTATGCGAGGCAGTGAGCTCCGTGGACGGGCCTTTATGGAAAGAAGCCATAAAGAGTGAGATTGATTCTATTTTGCAGAATCATACCTGAGAGTTAGTTGATCTCCCAAAGGGATGTAAAATCTTTAGGATCAAAATGGATCTTTAAAAGGAAAATGAGACCAGACATGTCTGTGAAAAAGTATAAAGCGAGACTTGTTATCAAAGGATACAAGCAACGCGAAGGCTTAGATTACTTTGACACATATTCTCCTATGACGAGGATAAATTCGATAAGGATGATACTTGCTATCACGTCCTTAAGAAATTTGAAAGTAAATCAAATGAATGTCAAAACAGCTTTCTTAAACGGTGAATTAGATTAAGAAATCTATATAGAGCAACCCGATGGTTTTCGTGCTCCAGGAATCGAAAAGAAAGTCTGTAGATTGATCAAATCTTTGTATGGTTTGAAACAAGCCCCTAAGAAGTGGCACGAAAAGTTTGATAACGCGATGATCAACTACGGTTTTAAAATCAATTAGAGCGATAAATGCGTTTACTCAAAGGAAACAGACGATGACTATGTCATTTTATGTCTGTATGTAGACGACATACTCATTGTTGGTAGTAATGACAAAATGGTCAAGTCTACCAAGGATATATTAAATTCGAAATTTGACATGAAAGATATGGGACTCGGACGTGATTTTAGGAATTAAAATTATACGAACGAGTAACGGTCTTATTTTGAGCCAAGCTCATTAAGTAGACAAAATTCTCGATAAATTCTGGAAGGGTGAGTCTGGTGTTGCCAGAACGCCATTAGATCGAAGCGTTCAGTTGTCGAAAAATCGCGGCGAGGCTATTGCTCAAGTAGAATACTCTCGGATTATCGAAAGCTTGATGTATCTAATGAGCTGTACTAGACCTGATATTGCATATGCTATAAGCAAACTGAGTTCGTACACGAGCAATCCAAATGCGGACCATTGGACCGCAATAAGACGGGTTTTGAGATATTTACGGTATACTCGAGACTATGGATTACACTATGGTTGATATCCAGCTGTGTTAGAAGGCTACACAGATGCGAACTGGATATCTGACCTGAACGACTCTAAGAGCACAAGCGCTAATGTGTTTACACTTGCTGGAGCTGCTGTGTCGTGAAAATCCTCGAAACAAACGGTTATAACGAGATCCACTATGGAATCCGAGTTCTTTGCCTTGGATAAATGTGGAGAAGAAGCTGAATGGCTACGCCATTTCTTGGAGGATATTCCAAAGTAGAAAAAACATGTGCCGCCTATATGCATACACTGCGATAGCCAATTGGCTATTGGACGAGCACAGAGTACTATGTATAATGGTAAGTTGAGAAACATACGTCGTCGACATAATACCATTAGACAACTGCTCTCAACTTGAGTTGTCTCAATTGATTATGTGAAATCGACGGATAACATTGCGGATCGCTAACCAAAGGGTTAAATAGAGATGCGGTTGAAAGGTTGACGAAAGGGATGGGCTTAAAGCCTTAAAGTATAAAAGTGCTAAGAAGGAAAACCGTACCTATGAGACTGGAGATCCCAAGATCTAGGTTCAAAAGGACAACCTAGTCTTAGGACTTGGTATCATTGTGCGGGATAACTCCGCTCATTCCTGTCAAGAAACAGTGATGACGGAAAAGGCTAGCATTATGATGCTTTAATATCATAGAGTATTGATAGAAAATACTCGCGACGTGAGAAGTCACCTATGTTAGAGAGAAGTGGGGCCGCTTCAAAGGAGAACTGAAAGGCTTAGTTATTTAGAAACCCTCGCAGAATCAGGACGTGTCCATTGCCGTATTGGACAAAACCATGAGAACGAAACAAGAGAAAAATGGTCTCTGTGTATTGTACGTGGGTTCGTTTACACGAAAAGCGGGACAGTTCAAGGCATTCTACTGGACTGCAGTAAACCAAGCGTGCATAGAAGGAGGAAGTCCAAATGGTAAAACATATTATCCTCTATGCAAAGTATCATTAGATTAGCAGAAACATTAAACAAACAATTCTCATTCATGTGGGGGATTGTTAGAAAATTTATATTATAGTTGATGTTATAAATTTTTATGTGAATGAGGAATTGGGCTTCGAAATTAAATGCTATTGGGCTTCGAACTGACCCAATAACGGTCCAACTTTTAGAAGGCCCAACTTTTAGAAGGCCCATGTAGTGGCTAACCACTACTCAAGTCCATGGCTAATTGAGGGATGGAGTGGTTAAAACCACTCCTCAAATATTATGTCATTAATTAGAAAAATAATAATAATAAATAAATAAAATAATATTTTCTATAGTTATTTTTAAGCCTATAAATAGGTGATTAGGCTTAAGAAATGAAAAGAAGAAAAAATAAGAGAAAGAAACATACAAATAGAAAAACACCAAGAGGCCACACGTTGAGTAGGTGCGATTTTCTCACTGGGCGAAATCTACTGTTCCATTGCTCGGACTCTTCCTCTTTCGGCGGCGACGTCGAGCTATGGCTAAGAAGAAGAGGACGGCACGATTGGCTGATTCTCCACCTGTGGAGGTGGGGAAATCACCAGCTGGGGAGACTGTCAAAGCCCCAACACCAACCACCCCCAATGTTCCAAATTCCCCTGCTTTGGATGATGTTACTAAACTCATAGAAACCTACATTAGCAGTGTGCACCGTTCTGAGGAGGCCAAAGAAGCTGCAATTTTAGCTAGGGCAGTGAAGGAGATAACTCAATCGGGAGGCAAGGTGCTTGAGGAAAAGGCTGAACATACAATGGAAAGGAACCCATCAGTATGGGCGAATTTTGATATCTCAAAGCTGCGTAACGCGGGTGGGAAGCTGGATTATGTTGAACCAGCGAAAAATGGTGAACATGAAGTTGGGCGAATCGTGATGGAGGACATAGCTGATGAGGTCAAATACTGGAGGTCAGCGATCATCTGTTATGTGCTTGGATCGAACCCACCCTATGCTGTCATGAATGGATTTCTGAATCGCGTCTGGAAAAAGCATGGGCTCCAAAAGGTTATGCAAGTACGTGGGGGATTATTCATGGCTAAGTTTGAAACTGAGGAGATAAGGGATATGGTGCTGCAATCTGAGGTACTCCAGTTTGATAAAAAACCGCTGATACTTGCCCCGTGGACAGATGGCACACAATTTAAGAAGGGAGATATTGATAAGGTCCCTCTCTGGGTTCAATTCCCTCATTTGGAATTGAAGTACTGGGGTGTGAAGGGGCTGAGCAAGATTGCTAGTCTGGTTGGTACGCCTATCATGGCTGATGAGGTCACAATGAAGAAAGATCGCGTTCAATATGCACGAGTACTGATCGAAGTGGACCTGAGGAAGGAGCTGAGGGGAAAGGTTACCTTCCTCAATGAGTATGATCAACTTGTTGAACAAGAGGTGACCTACGAGTGGAAACCTGATAAATGCAGCACATGCGGGCAGTTTGGCCATAGAACTGAAGTGTGCAGAAAGGCAGTCAGAAGAGAGTGGCAGCCTGCCACTAAGGCAGCCCCTGAACCTGAAGGGAAAGGGAAAGAGGCCTACGAGAAGAAGGCACAACAGGAATCGACCGAAGGGGAAGGATGGATAACTCAGGGGAGAAGGAAACTACAAATGAGGGGCACCACCACTTCCTCTACACAGACAGACAGGCAGAATGCAGCCAGTAGTTCAGGGCAAGATGAGGGCAGTATAAGGAAGGAACAGCTAACAGTTCCACCCCAGCAGAAGCAATCAGAGATAGATCCGGCACCAAACATACAACAAAGGAGCTTGCTCCTAACCCATGGATAAGGCCCTGCTCTGGAATGTGAGGGGTATGAATACCCCGAATAAACAGGCCGAGATCCGGCTGAGGTGTGGGAGGCTTCAGACGACTCTTGTATGCCTGGTAGAAACAAAACTGAAGAGGGATACTGTAGATAGAGTTATAAGTAATTGCTTTAAAGGGTGGAACTATGTACACAATCTCAACCATCATCCTAATGGGAGGATAATAGTGATTTGGAACAATGAGTGGAAGGTAAGTACAACATTTCAGTCAGACCAACTAATCCATTTGGTAGCTGAGAAACAGGGAGAGACTTTCCATATGTCCTGCGTGTATGGACATAACAACAGTGCACAGAGGGAAGCACTATGGGATGACATTAGAGCTGTAAAGCCGGAAGGTGACCCGTGGATTGTCTGGGGCGATTTTAACAATGTGCTGTCGAGTGAGGATAGACTGGGAGGAACAAGTGTACAAGCTACTGAAACTGAGAACTTTTGGGAATGCCTCAGGGACTGTGGCCTCGAAGAACTAAGAAGGAAGGGACAACAGTATACATGGAGCAACAAACAGGGCCCCGGAACCAGAATCTATTGCAAAATCGATTGGGCTTTTGGCAATCTGATATGGCTTCAGGCTCATATGGATGTTGAGGCTCATTTCCTACCTGAAGGAATATCTGACCACTCTCCCATTTTGCTCAAGAATGGCAGATCTCCCCCTATTGTGAGACGAGACTTTAAGTTCTTTAACATGTGGGTCGACTCCCCAAGCTTCATGACAGTGGTGAGAGACAACTGGACTACGGGATTGGGGAAGGAAAACAGAGGAAGACATCTTGCAAACCAGATGTATTTGCTCAAACGCCATTTGAAACAACTCAATCACACCCTCTATGCTAATATAGTCCATAAAACTGAGGAGGCCCGAATGAAACTGGAAGCTGTCCAAACTATACTTAGCACTGACCCACTAAATCCCGACTCAATTGAGCAAGAGAGAGCTGCTGCAGAGGAGTTCTTATTCCTAAGTAAGGCATGTGTGAAATTCTTGGCTCAGAAGGCTAAAGCAAGTTGGCTGAAAGAGGGGGACAAAAATACCAAATTCTTCCATGCCCTCATCAAACAAAGACAATATAGGAATAAGATTAGTTCAATTGAGACTGCTGAAGGGCTGGTCTTGGAGGAGCCCAGTTCCATAGTATCTTATTTTATAGATGAGTATAAACATACCCTGGGATGTGCTGCAAGGAACTTGACAGAAATTGATGCTTTGGCTGTAACACAGGGGCATACCCTAACAACCGAGGAACAGTTGGGTCTTATTGCACCCTTTACAAGGGCGGAGGTCAAAGCTGTTGTGCACTCCATCCACAGTGACAAAGCCCCAGGCCCAGACGGGTATAACAGCGAATTCTTCAAGGCAGCTTGGCCGGTAGTGGGGGATGATTTCACTGAGGCTGTACTGGAATTTTTCCATTCGGGCAGCATGCTAAAATCCCTAAATGCCACGACTATTACACTAGTGCCTAAAACCGATCACCCTAGAACTGGCAGGGATTACCGACCGATAGCCTGCTGCAACATAGTATATAAATGTATATCCAAGCTTATGTGTGCTCGGCTGAGAGCTGTGCTGCCAAGCCTGGTACATACTAACCAGGGGGCTTTTGTCCCGGGGAGATCTATAAGCCATAACATAATGCTATGTCTGGAGCTGCTTCGGCTGTACAAAAGGGGGCATGTTTCAGCACGGTGTATGATGAAAATCGACTTGAGAAAGGCATACGATACAGTGGAATGGGACTTTCTATTAAGCCTCCTCAAACTCTTGAAGTTCCCTGTGAAGTATGTGGCATGGGTAAAGGAATGCATTTCGACCGTTACATATAAGCTAGCGATTAATGGAAGATTGGAAGGCCATATTGTAGGGGCTAGAGGATTGAGACAAGGTGACCCTATCTCCCCACTGCTATTTGTGTTGATCATGGAGTATCTGACTCGGAAACTTATCCTAGCATCAAAAACAGATGGCTTCAAGTTCCATCCACTATGCAAGCGGGTTAATCTAGCTAGTATGTGCTTTGCGGATGATCTTTTGATTGTGTGCAAGGCTCACATACCATCTGTTAAACTGGTGATGGACAGTTTACAGCACTTTCAGAGGGCTTCTGGACTGGCAGCTAATCACATGAAATCCAGCATATTCATTGCAGGTGCCCCGCAGCATCTGAGACAGAGTATTATGGAGTTGACTGGTTTCTCAGAGGGCTGCTTCCCAATGAAATACCTCGGGGTTCCTATATCACCAACAAAATGGAGTAGACAGGACTGTGAAACACTGGTGGAGAGAATTGGTAAGAGGATCAAGTGCTGGACATCGAGGAACCTATCGTATGCTGGTAGGTGCTGCCTTATAAACTCAGTATTGATGGCAATGCATAGCTACTGGGGATCGATGTTTCTCCTACCTATACGAGTAGTAAAGCAGATTGATCAAATGTGCAGGGAGTTTTTATGGGGCAGAGGTGTTGGGGGTAGAACTAAAGCACTAGTGGCATGGGATACAGTATGCACAAAAAAGAGCGAGGGAGGTCTGGGCATTAGAGACTGTGGCACTTGGAATTGTGCTAATATTGGGAAGAAGGTCTGGGAAATTTCGCAGAAAAAAAGATAACTTGTGGATAAAATGGATACACTGTTATTACTTGAAGAATATCAGGTTCTGGGATTACCAAAAAGCAGCAGATAGCAGCTGGCAATGGAATCAAATTCTAAGAGTCAGAGACAAACTAAGGGAGGGTTTTAGGGAAGGGACCTGGACTGCAACAGGGGATGGCAGCTACACTATCAGCTCAGGCTATGCGTGGCTAAAGGGAGACAGGGACAAGATGGCATTAGCAGCAGCCATATGGAGCAGGTGGAATGCACCTAGACATGCGTTTATCTCATGGCTCCTCAAGCATGGGAAATTGCTCACACGGGATAGAATTGCTCAATGGGGGATACCAACGCCTGATGCAAGATGTGTGTTGTGCCTCCAGGTAGACGAGAGCCATAAGCACTTATTCTACGAATGTGATTACAGCAGAGAGTTCCTTACGGAGATATGCAAATGGCTACATATTACTAAACCCTCGGACTCTGCTGGATGGGACAGACAGTTAATACGCATGAGCAAGCAGAAGAATATGATTGCGAAGATACAACTTGCAGGGGTAATGGCTGTTGCATATGTGCTGTGGAAGGAAAGAAATGCTCGAATCCATGGGGAGAGTGCTAAACCCACTCGGGATTTGATTCAGGTTTTCAAGCGAAGTTTTAAAGAGCAAGTGGAAGGGATGAAGTTTAGGAAGCTGTCTATAGATGGATTAGAGTATATACGAGTGATTTGCTGTTACTAGTGGGTAGGTAGGAGATGTAAACATTGTGTAAACCTTGGTTCCTGTGGTAATGATATTTTTTCATACCAAAAAAAAAAAAAAAAAAAATATGTCTAGAAAATTGGTTCTGCTATCGTTCTTATTGCGTTGGCCGTCGGTGTCGTTTTTGTGCTAAACGAACGATGTGTTTTTTGAAGTATCCTGGGAAACAGACGCTCGTTAAAACCTCTAGCACATATGTGAAAGAGCGAATCTGTTTTAAGGAAATTGTGTGCGACACAATCTTTGAATATTTTCTTTCCGGTTCAATCGAATTTTTTGGGTCTATCGTTCGTGGATCTTTGCGAGGCGAGGGTGCATTACTACAAGCTTCTCAACAAGGAGGTTGAAGAAGGTGGAAATCGGCCAACAAACAATTATATAAAAATTATGTGTGTTCAAAAACAACGAAAACGTTCATTTGTTTCAGAATTTGAGTACTCGTATTACTATACCATTACCGTTTTATCATAAAAAAAATAATTACCTTGTTCAGTAAGCACAGATAATATAATTACTTTTGCATGATGTGTATATGGTCTTGGTCTATATTATATATAAATATATTCAAATCTGTATAAGAAAACTACAAACAATTTACTCATTTTTAAATAGGGTAGATTACTTGGAGTCGTCAACAAGACTCCAGACTATATATTTGAACATAAAGATTGACGACAGGCGTTTTGCCTATCACTTCTTTATGTGGTGGAATACGTTACTGTCTTTCTTAGCAAGTAGTGGAATATTTCAAGCACGGGTCTGAGCTTCCATGGAGGGCTCGCCTTCATCACTATCGAAGCCACTCGACCTCAAGCTATCCTCGCTATCGCTTGGGAAAATCTCAGAATTTGCCCGAGCTCGAATAATATTTATTCGGCCTCGAAGAGTTATTTCGGCTCGATTAACAGATATTCGTGATATATTAACAGATATTCGGGATATATTAACAGTTCATATGGGCCGTAGCTTAAGGGTGAAGTGGAGGCCGGAAATTTTCGCATTTGAGTCAATCCCTGCAACAGTCATCTCCGATCCACACTCAGCAACAACAACCGAAA
Source organism: Craterostigma plantagineum (assembly GCA_027422505.1). NCBI lineage: Eukaryota > Viridiplantae > Streptophyta > Magnoliopsida > Lamiales > Linderniaceae > Craterostigma > Craterostigma plantagineum. The sequence continues at coordinate 18,511,682 of JAPQWV010000013.1, read as the reverse complement.
ACTACGAGTGAGTGTGATTCTCTTTAAAAGATTATGGAAGAAAATATCTCAAGACTCATAAGTATCTGGAAGACAACGTCACACTTGCTCAATGGACGAGGGCATATTTCCCTAGATACAATATAATGACGACAAATGGATCAGAATCGATAAATGCTGCCGTGATGCTCGGGAGCTTCTATTGATAGGTTTATTGGACTCTTTACAAAGATTAACTGCAAATTGGTTCACCTTTAGAATGAATTTAATAAGACGAAGAGATACTGTTAAAAACAGTGTTGAAGAGGAATATATTGGGTCCGGCCCATATATTGGGTGGCCCATTATATAGATATTAATATTATGGCTCTGTTTGGTTTACGGATTTTGACGTGGAAAAGAAAAGGAAAAGTGGAATGGTACGACACGTGAAGCGTAATGTACAATGATTCAATGCGCATGACCACACTTTTCTTTTCTTTTCCGCATTGAATTCCGCAGACAGCAACGAGCAGAGGAGAAAAAAGAGAGAAGAAAGAAAAGAAAAGAGGAGAAAAAGTGGGAAGAAAATTCAGATCCGAACGATCCGGTGCTCTGATTTCGACGAAACTTCGGGAGGAGGCTTACTGGTCGATTCCTCACTTTCGGGTGGTAATTCTTCGACCTTTCTCCGTATTTTCCGAGCTTGTAGCTCGAGGAGTGTTGGTGTTCCGAGTTTGTAACTCGATGTTTTGTATGCTCGCCTTGTCGGCGTAGTATTTTGTTGTGTTTGGGTTGTTGTTACCTCGAGACGTTCTCGAGAGGTGTTGTCCGTTGTACCCGTCGAACTCGGTTATAGTGGATTGTTTCCTTGGATCGGGAGAGCGATCCCGTGGTTTTTCCCATTTTGGGTTTTTCACGTTAAAAGTTGGCGTGTTATTTCGCTTTCGTCGTTGGTTGATTGCCGTTACTTTTGTTCGTGATTTCGACAACCCCAACAGAATATGATATTCCTCAAGATTTAGATAAATTAAATCGATGGACCATTACAAAAACGAAGTATACCCCCGAAAGAATGCGGCACAAAACCTCTCGTGATATGCCCTCGGGTTTTCTTTGAGACTCCTTAGAAAGTTTCGTTTTCCTCTGGAGGCGCTCAGGACGGAAACGATTCACCTCCTCAACATCATCCACTAAACCACCGAACAATGTCTAGCTAAAAGACATTAAAGAAAGCACTACTTGGAGGCACCCCAAGCCTATCCTATATTTTTCCTTTATTTCTATGCGTATTTTTAGTTTATGATTCTATTTTTCGATGATCGCAGGGCTTTCAAAATCTCAAGTGTGGGGAGGAGCCGTACAAATCATGCACATCAGATTATTCAGGGGAAGTTCGCTTATCTATCTATTTCCTCTTCCGTATGTTACATTATTTTTATGTTGAGGACAATATAAATCTTAAGTGTGGGGAGGGGAATTTCTGCGAAATTAATGCGGAATGTTTGCATGTCTTGATTTTAGTTATAATTTTTTTTCGAAAATTTGGCATGAAATTTTTCCGAAGATAATAGGATATTAAAAACAAGTAAATTATGTCTGATTGTATAGCGATCCAAAAGTACACGCTTGCTTCACCTATGACCTTAATTACAGTAATTACAATAAACTCAAATGATATCTTAATGGGTACTACTATTGGCACCCCCTTAGGGGGTGAAAATAACTTTGGAATCAGTGAAGTTATTAAATTTAACACTATTATTACATTGTATTCAACAATATTTAGTTATATTTATTATTTTTTTTAATTCTCGATCAATTAACAGCAATGGTTTTTGTTTACTTATTAAGTAATTTTTTCATTAACTCGTTGAATTCAAAGCACTATTAGTTGTTATTTAATTTTAACTATCTATTTACATCCCCTAATTAAATTCTATTATTAATTAATAATATTGTCCACTTTCCATAAAAAAAGATGTTCCGCAACCATAATCAAGATCAAAATATACAAAATCTAAGGACATATATAAATTATATTATATGAGTAACAATCGTTTCAAGTTCACTAAATGAAGATTTGACAAATGGTTTTCATAAACAATAGTAGCACCTTATTATCTCGAATTGCATAATGCCATATATATTCTCTATATTTGAAATATACATAAAAATGGCTAAAGTCTTACACGATCGTTGTCATATTTATATTTTTGAAAAACTAAACTAAATGTAATATTTATGAGAAGTTGAGATAATATTGACCTTATTTTTTCCAATTTAGATATTACAAAGAGAACAAAATTTATAATGTTTGATGAAATATTATTTTTAAATATGTAAAAGGAGAATTGATTTGTTGTTTATAATTATAATGAATAAAACAATAGATGAATGATATGATAAATTATGTATAATTGAAAATTAATTTGTGACGGTATAATTATAGTAATAAAAAATTTCAGAATTGAGTGGGTTGGTTCATTACACGTTCAAAATAGAAATATTCCTGAAACTTAATTAATATTTGGTCAAAGACATAAATATTAAAGCTCCAATTAATTGTGTGATATTTAATAGGGGGTCTAAATAGAATCTAAGGGGGTGTATATAGAATTACCCTATCTTAATGAACACGAGAGTTCATTTATCACATAAATGACCTTTATTACATCAAGTAAATCGAACCATCCTTCTAGTTTCCAGGGAACCCTGTAATAAATTTGACATACAAGGTAAATTGAAACACAATTAACTTATTGTGGTAATAAATTAATTTAGAGTGAATGAAAATGCAATGACATAAGGGCCTTTATTACATCAAGTAAATCGAACCATCCTTCTAGTTTCCAGGGAACCCTGTAATAAATTTGACATACAAGGTAAATTGAAACACAATTAACTTATTGTGGTAATAAATTAATTTAGAATGAATGAAAATGCAATGACAGAAAGGGTCACACTTGAAAATTTGTATTGGATATGTAAAAGCGTCTGGATATTCAATTACCTTATACGTTTTTCCCATTTAGTAAAATTGGCAAAACTGATGTGTTCCTATAATGACGTTATATAATTACCCTAATAATCATATATGTTTCCCTCATCTTGATCCTCATCTTTCTCACTTCGAACAAAGATTAATCCTTCAACTTCGTCCATGGCTACTTGCAATAAAACTTTATTCATCTTCCTCATTTTCACCATCTCTCTCGCCTTTGTGAACTCAATAAAAAATAATGGAATCACTCTTAGTCTCCATCACCGCGACTCTCACCTCAACCCTTCGACTAACCGTTTCTCGCTCCTCAGAAATGCTTTTCAACGTTCATTTTCTCGAACAAAAGAACTTCAAAAAACAGCCTCGAACCCAAAATCACTCGACTCATTCAAGTCACAACCCCTGTCGGCGGTGAATACCTCATGAAGATAAAGATTGGTACGCTACCTGTCGAAATCCTAGCAATTGCTGACACGGGGAGCGATCTGACGTGGGCCCAGTGCTTGCCATGCAAAGAATGTTACAGCCAAAAAAGCCCTTATTTCGATACGAAGAAAACCTCCACTTACAGAGAAATCTCTTGCTCATTGGGCCTTTGCAAATCAAGCGGAAGCACCTCTTGTTCTGGTTCGAAACACTGTTCTTACACTTTAGGTTATTGAGACGGTTCTTACAGCAGAGGAGACTTGTCGACAGACACATTCACTTTCGATTCATACAACTCAGAAGAAACCCTAACCATACCTTAAGTCGCGTTTGGCTGTGGACACGATAACGGTGGAAGTTTCAACGATAGCGGGTCGGGAATTGTTGGTTTGGGAGCTGGTAACATCTCAATAATACGACAGTTGGATAAATTCATTAAAGGGAAATTCTCTTACTGCTTAACCTATCATGATTCAAATGCATCGAGCAAGATAAGCTTTGGTGCCAACGCAATTGTCAGTGGTCCAAACGTGGTCTCCACCCCTTTGATTACGAAGCCAGATAGTATATTTTATTTCTTGACGTTAGAAGGGATTAGTGTACGTGGAAAGAAGTTCTTACATGCTTCGTACGATGATGACCAATCATCATCGGTTGAGCAAGGAAATATTATGATAGATTCTGGCACGACTTTGACTTTCTTGGCTACGAGTCTTTGTTACTCGGTGGAATCGGAGTTGGAAAAGTTATTGACATGGAAAAGAGTAGAGGACCCGCAAGGGATGCTTGGACTATGTTACGATATCTTTGATTTCAAAGAAAAAAATGTGCCTCGAGTCGTTTTGCATTTTACGGGTGCTGACTTGGCTTTACATCGAGGAACAGTGTTCATGGAAGTCGAGGAGGGAGTAATGTGTCTCACTTTGGTTGCTTTGGATCAAGTTAGTATTTTCGGGAACTTGCATCAGATTAATTATCATATTGGGTATGATTTGGAGAATAACAAGGTTGATTTCTTGCCAGCTGATTGTAGTAATCTGGGGTGTGATATGTGATTGCTAGGGTTTTCTCCAGTGTATGTGATATAGGGCTTGAAGTGGAATCTGACCTTGTAATGCTCTTTGGTTTTGCTATAATATGAATGATGGTTTATTGTTTAAGTAGTGTTGAATAGTTCTTTTCTTGGTATAAGACAGCTCTCAACACAAATGAAGATAATTTCAATTTTGGAACTTTCACTCTACTTATTATGTAGCTTCAGGATATATTAATTTCACATAGATTCTCAACACTCCAACGCAATCAATTCGATGCATGCATGCTATCTAACGCAAAGTCATACTAATATAAAATTGTCATATGCAATTGATGAAGGGTCACATTTGATTTATTGGGCTACAATACGTACAAAATTCGAATTAAACCATACGAAAGTTCATATGCCCTATATTGTTTCCTGTGTCTGCTTTCAAACCTTTTTCCGCCGCCTTTAATCTTAAGTATTCTGCTCCATTTATGATATGCTTCAGATGTTGTTCAAAGGATTCTTGTCTTGCTCAAGAAACTCTTCTGTTCCGTTCCTCGCTTGAACAAGTCTTTCCTCCGCGCTAAAGGATTAACGCTGGCAAAGACTCTTGAAGGCAACGAGTGAAAATAAATGCGCACTATCAGAATTAACGCATAATATTATGTGCGAATGAGATCGTTCGTACGTTTTGACCTTTTTATCGTCTTTCGATTGACGACTCTTCCTCCACCAGCTGGCTGCTTCTGTGGTGGTGAGCTCTATGAAATTGATCAAGTTTTTGTATTATTCATTTGCTTTATTTTGTTATTTTGTGCATAGAGCCTGAAACAAAGGCACTACCGAGAACGATACACATGAAATATAGACGGACGCGCTAATTAATAGCTCATGCACCATATTTCTTAACCGGTCTTAAGGTCGCATAAGTTTCAATCGATTATGGTGAATATATTGACATACGACGACGACGAACTCTGTTCCTTAGGCATCATAAGCCATGATGGTCATCTCCGTCCGTATAATATGGTCGAAGATCTTAGTAACTAAGCGTGCGCTTATATATAGTAAAGATTTGTGTATATCAATTAGTATCAATTAACATAAATAGGCAGTAATCAAGGAGATAATTACTCCTTTGTACATTATGGGGGTGTTTGTTTCAGGTGATCCAACATTACTGTGATACGCACATCACGGTGATGTGAGTATCATCGGAATGTAGATCAAGGTGATATGTCATCGGTGTGTTTGTTTTAAGGTGATAATTTATTTTTCAGATCAACATGATATTGGAGTATTCTGTTTGTTTAATCACTGTGATGTGTAGGGTGATGTTGTATAAATGTCGTCTTTGACCCTATACATATGATTTAAATAATGTGTTAAATTTTTTTAAGGTGATATTTTATGTGATAATCATTAATATATTAAAATTTACATTTAATTTATAACCATTATTTATATTTCTACGTTTTTATATATAAATTTAAATATTGTTAAATAACTAAAATATTTATAAGATTTAATTATGTTAATCATGTAACTAAAATATTTATAATGGCATATAAAGTAATAATGTTAAAATATGAGGGGTATTTTTGTCCATTAAAAGTTAGATAGATCACCCCATCACCGTGATGTTGGTCACCTAGGTTTTTTTTGGGGTGATCTGAAATATGAAATATCACCCAATTTTCATCACCTAGGTCCATCATTCCGGTGATGACTTATCCTAGACTAAACAACACAGTGATAGGTGGTAAACGAGAGGATCACGGTGATGTTTTGGAAGATCACCCCAAAACAAACACCCCCTATATGTATGAGCTTTGTAAATCAGTACGAGATACACGTTTTTCGATTCTAATCTTGACATGGTATCAGAGCCTTTTCTTAGCTCGATCTTGGTTCGTTTTTTCTTTGTTGTTCGTTGATCCTAGTTCGTTCGATGAGTCGAGTCGACTTGCGAGCTCGATGAGCCGGCTTGAGCTCGAGTTCATTATTGTTAGCTTGAGTTCACTCATGGGTGCTCGAAAGTTCACGAGTCGGCTCAGGATCTTGTTTTATTTTATTGTTCATTAATTTTATTATATTTTGTATTTTTATTTCTTTTTAATAAAAAGTTAGATGTCCAACCAAACGAGCTTCATGAGTTCGAGCTTCATCTTGAAATACGGATTTTGAAATCATAGCGTTTGCCAAACAATTTAAAATCAAGCGATTTTGCTCCAATACGTGAATCCAAATGCAGTCTTAAGTCATTTCTCTTGACAATAATCGAGAAGATGATGGATTAAAATGTACTACGATTGTTTTCGGCAATGTCAATTGGGTAGAACCACTTGATCTTAGCCATGTTTGGCACTGCCATGGGCAGATTCTTTCATTATGATAAATTTCCGAGTTCTAGTTAAATATTTGAAACATTATGAAATTACAAATAACTCAAAACATAAAGTAGTATTATATTTATATGCCGAGTGTGTCTAAAACACCAATATTTGGATGATATATTGACTTATGATTTGCAGATTGGTATTTTAATAATTTATTAAAAATTTTTAGGTGAATTCAACAAAAAGGTTGATTGTTGTATTAGGGCCAGGCGGAGTCACTTAATCAAACCCATGAAGCAACGGCTCGTTATCCTTCCACTGTAGAGAGTGGGAGGTTTCCGCTGCTCTGTGAACTAGCCTCACGCATTGCCCTCCGCTCTAAGACCCAAGAAGCCCAAACCTTCGCTTCGACCACATGGATCAACTCTCTAATTGGAACCGGCAAGCTAGACAAATGCCCATTGAGCCCAATAAATCCGACCCGAACCAAAGTCCAATCAATCTAATGCCCCCACCTGGGTTACAAGCTCTCGCTACTGAGCTCGGCAAACAATTCTATCTTGCTAGAATTTAAAAAGTGGTAAATACTGTTGTATCTGTACGGTGTGGTACAAGCGAAATATCTTTTTAAAAAACAAAAAAAGCAAAGTGAGACGTTCGGTACTTCGATGCATTATCTCTTACTTTTTCTTTATTTAGTCCGAATGAAATGTTTATTCATATCACATTAATGGAGATAATAAACGCTTCTTCATTCATAAACATCCATCAACTTCGAATCAATAAATGTACGTAAGATGAAAACGAAACACTGTTAGTACTTTTCGTTTCTCAAAGTCAGGAAACATGCTATAACTGTCACACCCTTAGCTGCCACGTCATCAGCTCGTCATGGCCGAGCTATATAAGTAGCGATGTGTGCGGGTCCAAGGTGCACGAGTTGGCCGGGAACAACACTTGGACGATTTAACCCAAAATGCATGGACGGATTCCGGCGAGGAAACGAGGGACTCGGTCGGAGCTGTCGAGGTCAGCCACGGTGGCCGGCCAGGCAGGCGGCCTGGCCGGGCCGCGCGCCTACACCGGGCGCGGGGCTGTGCGCGCAGCGCGCGCGCATCGTGGGCACATTGGGCTAAGGGCGTGCGGGGACTTCTCGGCAGGGTGTGCGAGAGTTGGCACGCATGGGACTTAGGCGATGGGCGAGACTTCTCGGCAGGGCTTGGCAAGGATGGGCGCGCGCGCACACGAGTGCGGTACGCGGTGCGGCACCATCGCGCGCGCATGCGAGCCGGCGCGAACGCTGAGGTTCGACGGCGGCGGCGGTCCGGCGGACGGTGGCCGCGGTGCACGACGGCGATCGGCGGAGCACGGCGGTGCTCGGCGGCGGTGTGCGGCGGCGCACATCGGCGGTAGGCGGCGGCGACAGCGGTGGTCGGCGGCGGTGCCGGAGTGACGACGGCCAGGCTTGGGGAGCAGGGCCGGACATGGCCCACGCGAGGCGGGCGAGGCTGGTGTGCGGCAAGCACGCGCGCGGTGCGCGCGGCGAGTGCGCGCAGCGCGGCGTGCTGGGGCGCGGACGATGCGGGCGCGGCACGCGGAGTTCTAGAAGCTTCCAAGGAGTTTGAATTGGTCCCTAGACTTGGTAAAGATACTTTCCTTATTTTGAGGGAAGATACTTTCCATATTTAGGGAGATCTTGGAGGTAGATTTGGGAGATCTTTTAGGGATCTCTCTCACCAATTCAAAGGAGGCTAAGGCTTATAAATAGAGCCTCATTCGCCCAGCCCAAGACATTCAGAAAGTCGAGATTGGAGAGCCACTTTCGAACACACACCAAGTCACGCAAATCGAGTCTTTGGCGCAAGGATTCGACGGGGTCGCATTGAGGCGTTCACTAGCGAGTTAGGCGAGTGATTAAGATCCCGAAGGGACACTTGGTAGCTTCGTTTGGGTTAGCGAGGTGAGGCCGAGACGTGTTCGGTTCCACACGGGTTTGAGTTTTCCTATTGTTGTACGTTTTGTTCGTTGAGGAATAAAACGGGGCTAAGTCGAGGAGCGAACCTCGGCGAGTCCCCTTAAATTACGTTGTCTTGTTTTCTTCCGCTTTACAAAGCAGGGCGACGAGTGTGAGAGGCTCATCGTGGCTAAGACGGAACGCGCGGGGCGGATCGACTTAGACGCGAGCTGGCTGTGAAGGCGCGATTACGAGGACAGTTTCGAAAAAAATTGTCTGAGTATCGGGTTTGCAACAATAACACTCGACCATAGTAACTCGTTGGTGAAAATCAAGGAGAGAATTACATAAATGATATTATTTTGAGAATGAAATTACAAAATTAGTTGACCTTTTAAACCTATTACAAAACTAATCAACTTTTTTAATTCTAACTATTTTTATTTTTTATTTTAACCACGAAAATACTTACAAGTTTCACTGTTGTTATATTCAAGTAGCACAGCACTTGTTAACAATTAAATTTTTATCCCAACTTATTTTAACTCAATATATTAAAAATATATTACTTAAATAAATAATCAAAAGAAATATAAAATTACTTGGCGTGACCGTGACCTACTCTTCCCACGTGAGTTCGATATCTAGTGGTGTCAAAACGGGCCGGCGGGGTGGGCGGGCCCGTAGCTCGCCAAAGCCTGCCATGGGCGGGGCGGACGCGGGTAAACCCGCCGTTTGGCAGGCCTAGAAAATGAAGGCCCGCCCCACCCAAATTTTAAAAAATAAAAATTCATAAATAAAGAAAAAATTCAAAAAAATAAAGAAAAAATAATAACAATAAATTTTAAGCTCGGAATTACTTCTAATCTCGTAATAATAATTTATTCATATTATTAAACTTGAGTAAATTAAAATTGAAGCTAAAAAATACTAATATACCTATATAATTTATTTATGTATTAATATTAAATAAAAAAATATCATATTATAATTCCTAGCTGGCTCAATATGATATTTTTTATTAAATATTGATATAGAAATAAATTATGTAGGTAGTATTTTTTAGCTCCGATTTTTAATTTACTCAAGTTTAATAATATAAATAAATTATTATTACAAGATTAAATTTAATTAGAACTAATATTAAATTTATTGTTTTTTTCTTTCTTTTTCTGAATTTCTTCTTTTTTTTAATTTATTTATTTTTATTTGGGCGGGGTGGGCCTTCAATTTGTAGGCCTGCCAGACGGCGGGCTACGGTCCGGCTAGGTCCGACAGCCCGTTTTGACAGCTCTAGATATCGAACTCACGTGGGAGGAGTAGGTCATTGTCATGCCAAGTAACTTTACTTTTCTTTTGATTATTTCTTTAAGTAATATATTTTTAATATATTAGAGTTAAAAGTTGGGGTAAAATTTTAATTATTAACAAGTGTTGTGATATTGAAGATAACAATAGTGAAAATTTATAATTTTAAGTATTTTCGCGGCTAGAATTAAAAAAGTTGATTAGTTTTGTAATAGGTTTAAAAACTCAACTAGTTTTGTAATTCCATTCTCAAAATAACATCATTTGTGTAGTTCTCTCGAAAATCAGAATGTCGACCGTCCTTACACTGCCTATTTAGCTATTTTAAAGCTCCCAAATGTTCTTTCGTAAGCTCGTTATAGGATCGCCGTAAAAACCTGTGGAGACCCAAAGAAAGTGTGAGAAGGATTAAGAAACATTGTCTCCCCTACGATTCGGCTCCAGTGCGTTTCCCACGTTCTTCACTTGTTTGCCTTCGAATTCTCCTTCTTCACGCCATGAATCACGTCTAAAGTGTGGGGTTCTTGGGTCGTCACGAGGTCCCTTTTCTTCATCCCAATGGTTGTATTTAAGTTATGGCATAATATGTTCTATTTTCGGCTGAGATTCGAGTAGATTCCGGCTTAAGTCAGCGCGTTCACGACCTCGTATCTTACCCTTCACGATCGTGACGAAAACGCGCTCGAAAATAATACCACTGCCGGCCTTGACAACGTCGTCTTCACACCTTCCCGCCGCGACGAAAGGGCCTTCGCGGCCATTGGTGCCAACGTTCTGCCGCATTCACAGCCACCGGTATAAGGCCTTCACGGCCGTGAAACTAATCTTCACGGCCGTAAACTTTCCGGCGCCAAACGAGGACCTTGTGCCAGCCAACACGGCTGGATCTACATTGCTTCATGGCCGTGTAAAGTATGATAAAACGATACAAAAAGGCTTGAAAACAACTTAATTATAAGGATTAACGTATGAAACAACGTTTATCAAGAAGTTGTACAATTTATCATAATAAGAAAAATATTATATCACGTGGCGATCGACAGGGGACGCATAACACCCGATGCATCCTCCCCCGTCGTTATGCCAAATTTTAGTTCTTCTTCACGTGAAATTCTCTAGCGACCATTTCTTAAGTTACTCCTTTGAATGTCGGAACCCACCTTCCTTTTTTCAGCGGCTATTTTGGTCTCCACATATCAGAAGCATTTTCACTTAAGACAAGTCGAAAAAATTTTATTTCACTTAATAGGCCGAAAAAACGATCTCACCCCTTTTGTTATGTCGAAATTTGAAAGAAGATTTTGTCTTTCTTCCCCAAAATAAGTGGTGCACCTACATGCCAAAATAGAGATTGCGATTACCAAATATGGAAGATATGAAGATCAAGAGTAAATAAGGAGATATTTAGGGAGATCTTCGAGGAGATAATTTAGAGATTATCAAGAGATCTTTTACCAATTCAAGAGGAAGCCAAGGTCTATAAATGTGGCGCCCCGCCATCTACTAACCTTTCTAACGTTATTTTACGTGACTAAATATAATATAAAGTAAACAATACGCGAAAATGCGTATTAAATTTTTCCTTTTATATAAAGGAATTTATTATGTACATGCTCAAAATATCGCTCCAACCCTATATACAAGGAAAGTGTATTAGTGCGAAGCAAAAGAAACCCTAACGCCCAGCCACACAGGTCGCATCCATGTACACACCACCCCCCAAAAGTCGCTGGAAGCTTCAAAAGGTAAGCCTTGGCATCAAAAGCGATCACGTACCGTGGTCGCGTGCACCTACAACACATAAAGTAAGGGGTGAGCTATAAAGCTCAGTAAGTAGGAATATGCAATGTCGTGAACGTGAAAACCCCGCAAAGGCATCCGCGCCAATGCATCCCACACCTCGTAAATCTAACTCAATCTCATATCTCTCAGGGCCCTCGGCTAACTTGCTATGCACCAAAAAGAGCTCTAATCCAACATGGATAAACGTGGCAGCGACCTACGCTGGGTAACCTACGCTAGGTTTTCCTAGGTCGCACCCTCCCAGGTCGTCCCCTCTCCCGTGCGGTAGCCCACACTGGTAGCCTACGCTGGTTAGCCTATTCTAGGGTCCCCCCTAAGTCGCTCCTTCCCAGGTCGCACCCTCCAGGTCGCATCCCTCCGCTATCAGGGCATCAGCCCAAATTAAATAAATAGGGCAGAAGCCCAAATAAATATATAATATAATCGACGACGCACCACGCCGTCATGGTGCCATAGAAGTAGCCCTGATTCAACTGCGAGTCGACATCAAATGCCTATATCGGCAAATTTCATTCGCCCTCGGGCGATAAATACTGTGCACGCTCATCTCACATAAACCCCAACTGTCTCGTGCATGCACATGGATATGCAACGTGAATTAATATCGTAAGCACTTACCATGCAGAAGCATGTCAAATAATTCATGTAATAATATAAACACCCAAGCATATAGTCACGTAAGCACATACAAATAAATTATGTGTTGTAGTTGAAATTCCAACTTACCTGGTATCCTTAGTTATTAGCTTAGCGTACTGTAAATTGCTAACCTTCGAACCCTAAATATTGAAACATATAAAATTAGGGTTTGTTAGTATATTATTATTTCACGAAATTAACTTAATTTGAAAACCCTAGTTTCGACATGTTTATAGGTCTCGAGTTTTCAAGAATATATACAATGACATCGAGATTTAAACTAATTAGTAGGATCTCGATATGTATCTTGGAATAAATCCCGACATTGTTTATAATAAATCTCGATATCACTTAAGCCTAGCTGTGGATTAAATTTCGATATTATCTCTTTGATATAATATGAATTATAGAATCTCGATATTACACTTGGATTTCAGCATGAATGTCGACATTTCAGTCTTAAACATCTCGATATCAATCTTGAAATGTATGTCAAGTTATAACCATTATCGAGATGCAAAGAAAATGTCGATATATTATTTCGATAAGTTGATATAAATCTCGAAGGGTCACAATATGAATCTGAATTGTATTGGAAGTTAAATTTCGATATCAATCATCAAAATAGATCTCGACATCCTTCTTGTCACTTTATTCATTCGATCGAAAGCTTTGTATACCCATATACTTCACAACTTAACTTGTACGATCATTCTGCCCAGAAACTCATAAGTCTTATACCTTCTTTTATCTTTAAATTATAATGCAATTCCAGAGATTATTCTATTCTAAAGTCATAGCCTCAAAACATATCATATTTTACATGACATACGTTCAACTTGAAATAATCATTTCAAATGGAAACCTATATCCAAATCTATGGTATTTGTGTCTTCATTCTACTTAAACTCCTAAGTTTCCTTAGTCCCTTTCCTTAAATTATTACCCTCGCATTCGTACAGAATTTATACTACGAATGTTAGTATTAATAACATTCCAAAGTTTTAGGGTTTTCAATTATGTTTTTAGCTCCTAAAATCATTTAGGTTTAACCAATAGAAATTCATTTGTAAAGAAAGTCCTTACCTCCTTTGAATTCAGACTAGCTATGGTTGTTTTTCACCCTTGTTTGTCCTTGCTTTTGATTTAGAGTTTATCAATGTTGAACTTTTATTTTTCTTTCGTTTCTACTTGATATATCTTTAGCTTATGAAAGTTATTCCCTTTGATAACTTTCGATTTCTTTGATAAACATTAGACTTGGAGATTTGGGACTGATTTGACATATGCATGACTAAGCATATGTTTTATCTTCAAAACTAAGAAATCCTTACGTGTCATTTAACTATTCAACTTTGCCTAAGTTATAATTGGTCTAATCCTAATGGTGTGTGTGTGTATGTGTCGGCCGAACTTGTACACCATATGTATTAATCGGCCAATTTTAAGCTATTACCTATTATCCTTCGATTTCAATTTCTATAGGTTAGTAGTATTACTTGATAATCGCCCGATCTGATCCTAAATACTCGGCAAGAGCTTCCTCACCAACAGGATCGACCGATTAATATTTTATTTTTTTTCCTAAGTCCCTATATCCTCAACATGAGTCAGGTTCCACATAACACCCTTATTATAATACTGTAAAGCATATATCATGAAGCACGTAATCATATAGACACATAATATCGTAAAACATGTTCCATGCAGTCACGTAAGTCATATAATATGTATGCAAATTTTATTGGCCGGCTTACTTACGGGACTCGGGTATTACATCCTCCCCCCTTAAAAGGGATTTCGCCCCCGAAATCAGGTAGGGAGAAATAGCTCAGGGTAGCGATTTCTCATATCGTCTTTCCGTTCCCATGTAGCTTCTTCCGTGGACTGATTCTGCCATAATACTTTGACTAGTGGAATTTCTTTATTCCTTAATCGTTTAACTTCGTACATCAGAATTTCCACTGGCCTTTCTTTATAACTTAGATCGGGCTTGAGTTGTTGGTGAAAACTTTCGTTATCCAACACATGACTGGGATCTGCGACATATTTTCGCAACGTCGATATGTGAAAGACGTCGTGAACCTGAGCTAATGACGCTGGTAATTACAGCTGGTAAGCAACTTCACCAACTTTCCTTATTATTCTAAACGGTCCAACATACCTAGGACTCAATTTGCCTTTCTTTCCAAATCGTTTCACGCCTTTCATTGGGGATACCTTTAGGAATACCCAATCATCTGTTGTAAACTCTAACGGTCTTCGCTTTTGGTCTGCGTAACTCTTCTGTCTACTCTGGGCCGTTCGCATTCTTTCACGTATCTTTGAAATAGCCTCCGTCATTTCTTGCACCATATCAGGGCCTAATATTTCCCGTTCACCAACTTCATCCCAATGAATCGGAGATCTGCATTTGCGTCCGTATAGAGCTTCATAAGGAGCCATTCCAATCGTCGCGTGATAACTGTTGTTGTATGAGAATTCGATCAATAGAAGATATCGGCTCCAATTCCCTTTAAAATCGAGTACGCAAGCCCTTAACAATCTTCCAATGTCTGGATTGTTCGTTCTGACTGCCCCGTCAGTTTGGGGATGATAGGCAGTACTGAAAGAAAGCTTGGTTCCCAGTGCCTTCTGCAAACTCATCCAGAACTTAGACAGGAATCTTGAATCTCGGTCGGAAATGATCGAAATTGGAACTCCGTGAAGTCATACTATTTCTTGAATGTATAGTTCCGCGTATCGTTCCATTGAGGATGTTGAACTGATAGGCAGAAAGTGGGCAGACTTGGTCAGTCGATCAACGATGACCCATATAGCGTCGTGGCCTTTCATAGTCTTAGGTAGGCCGACAACGAAGTCCATGGTAATGTGGTCCCACTTCCATTCAGTACTGGCAGGGATTGCATGGTTCCTGCCGGTCGCTGGTGCTCTGCCTTAATTTGCTGGCACGTCAGGCATTGACTTACAAATGTTGCAATTTCTCGTTGCATCCCTGGCCACCAATAGTTGGTTCGTAAATCCCTGTACATCTTTGTTGCTCCTGGGTGGACTGAGTAAATGGTGGTATGAGCTTCCATCATGACAGTCTTTCGAAGTTCGGCTTCATTAGGAACATATAAACGTTTTCTGTAATATAAGTTCTCGTTGTCTCGTATGGTGAAGTCTGAAGATCTTTGCTCTATAGGAGTTTCTTTAATTTTACGATATAACTCGTCGTTCTCCTGGGCTTTCGTAATCTGCTCCATCAGTGTAGGTCGAAGTGTCAATGCTGCTAGTCTTGTCTCAATATCGCCCATAGGTATTAACTCCACTTCGAGCCTTTGTAGCTCCGTATTCACAGTCTTGCGGCTTAGTGCATCAGCCACTACATTTGCTTTCCCCGGATGGTAGCTAATCACACAGTCATAGTCCTTGACTAGCTCGAGCCACCGTCGTTGTCTCATATTTAACTCCTTCTGAGTGAAGAAGTATTTGAGACTCTTGTGATAAGTGAAAATCTCGCATCGCTCGCCGTATAAGTAGTGCCTCCAGATCTTGAGAGCGAAGACTACAGCGGCAAGCTCTAGGTCGTGAGTCGGGTAGTTCTTCTTATAATCTTTGAGTTGTCGCGAGGCATATGCTACGACATTTCCATTCTGCATTAGAACACATCCTAGGCCATTCTTAGATGCATCACTACAGACCGAAAATCCTTCAGTGCCTGTAGGAATAGTTAGCACTGGAGCTGTAGTGAGTCGTCTCTTAAGTTCTTGAAAGCTCTGCTCACAAGCGTCGTCCCATTTAAATGGAGTATTCTTCTTCGTTAGCTTCGTCAGGGTTGATGCGATTTTGGAAAAATCCTTGATGAACTTCCGATAATACCCAGCTAGTCCGAGAAAACTTCGTATTTCTGTGACATTCGTCGGTTGAGGCCAGTTATTAATAGCCTCGATCTTGCTTGGGTCTACGGAAATTCCTGCTCCCGAGATAACGTGTCCCAAAAATGCGACTTGATTCAGCCAGAACTCGCATTTCTTGAATTTAGCGTATAACTCTTTTTCTCGTAATATCTCAAGGACGATCTTCAAGTGTTGTTCATGGTGCGTCTTCGAATAGATGAGGATGTCATCAATGAATACGATGACAAATTTGTCCAGAAATGGCTTGAATACATGATTCATCAGGTCCATAAATCCTGCTGGTGCATTAGTCAGCTCGAAAGGCGTGACTAAGAACTCATAGTGCCCGTATCGGGTACTGAAAGCCGTCTTCGGGATATCTTCCTCCCGAGTCGTCAACTGGTGGTATCCCGACCTTAAATCTATTTTTGAAAACACCGTCGCGCCTTGTAATTGATCAAATAGATCATCAATTCTGGGTAGAGGGTACTTGTTCTTGATTGTGATCTTGTTCAACTCCCTGTAATCGATGCAGAGTCGCATCGATCCATCTTTCTTCTTAACGAATAGAACCGGCGCTCCCCAAGGTGAAAAGCTTGGCTGAATGAATCCCTTCTGTAGTAGTTCATCCAGCTGTTCCTTCAATTCTTTCAATTCTGCAGGAGCTAATCGATAGGGTGCTTTTGAAATAGGTCCAGCTTCAGGTATTAAGTTAATCGTGAACTGAATTTCACGATCAGGAGGAAGTCCTGGTAAGTCTTCAGGAAAAACATCAGAAAATTCTCGAACTACTGGAATCTCTTCTAATTTCGGAGATTGACTCTCTTCAGTCACAGCGAAGACGAAGTAGGCTTCGCATCCTGCCTTGATTAAGCGCCTTGCCTTCAACGCCGAAATCTTCGGGATACTTTTATTTTTAATAGTTCCAATAAAGGTGAAAGGTTCAATTTTCTCTGAACTGAACGTGACTGTCTTATGGTTACAATCGATCACAGCCCCATATTTAGACAGCCAGTCCATTCCAAAGATTACTTCATAATCGTTCATCGGAATGATTATGAGGTCTACAGGTAGTTCTCTATCACTAACTAATACTGGGCAATCTCGTAAGACTAGGCTAGTTCGGGTCGAAGCCCCATGTGGAATAGTTACGTTATACTCACAATCAGATTGCTGAGGTGTAATCCCGAGTCTCGCCACATATTTAGATGATGCAAACGAATGCGAGGCTCCTGAGTCTATTAATATGCATGTCGGGGTATGGTGTATAGATAAGGTACCTGCTACTACTGACGGGTCGGTCTCTGCTTCCTCGGACGTCATGGTATATACACGAGCTGGTACAGTTGGTGGCCTCGCCTGACCTGCAGTTTGACTTCCAGAAGTGTTCTCCGGGCATTGTTTCGCATAATGCCCTGGCCTTCCGCATCTGAAGCAGTTATTAGTCGGTGGAGGACAGTTACCAAAATGTCATCTCCCACACCTTGGACAATTTGGTACTGGTGCGGGAAACCTTGGTGGCATCTGAATTGGTTGTTGGGGTGGTCCAGGTCTATTCTGGAAATTAGGCTCTGCGCCCTTCGTGAGAAACCGTTTCTTCTGGTTTCCTCCACTCCACTGTGTTCCTTGCACAAATTTTCTCTTCGCCTCTTGAGCTCGAATGATTCGAGTCTCAGCCTGTTTAGCATTTAAAGCTCTTTCTGCAGCTTGAGCGTATGTGACCCCCTGAAGCCCGGCCATATTCACGTCGCGATACAATTCTGGCTTCAGGCCCTCCAGAAAGCGTTCGATCTTCAGGGCATCAGTGCTAACCATGTGAGTGGCAAACCTCGACAACTGCTCAAGTTTCCTGATATACTCAGCCACCGTCATTGTCCCTTGTCGCAGGTTAATGAACTCATTCATTCTCTGGGCTCGAACTGGAGCGGTAAAGTACTTGCTCCTAAAGAGTTCTTTGAAACGATCCCAGCTCATCGTGATCGGGTCCTCGATTGCCAAGATGGTGTCCCACCAATGGCCTGCACTCCCCCGCAGTGGAAATGCAGCACATAACACTTTCTCTTCCTCAGGGATGCGGCTGTACTGAAACATGCTTTCAAGGGTCCTTAACTAATCCTCAGCAGACGTGGGATCGATGGCGTCTTCAAATGTAGGCGGATTGAGTTTGCGAAACCTTTCCCCAACGATCTCGATTCTTTCTGCCTGGGAAGGTCCGCTGGTTTGCTGCCCCTCAGTGTTTCGTTGTTGGATTAATTCTTGAATTTGGGCAGATTGCTGACGCACTAACTCCGTAAGTTGGAGAATAGCAGCGTCACGATTATCGGTCGGTGTTTCGGGTTTTTTACCCCGATTAGAGCTCCCAATGCCTTCACTTCTTGTTCTACCCATCGTAAATATTCCTACCCTGATGTCCCTAAGGCCAATAAATTACGCCACATAAACAAAAATAACAGGAACAAAAACTTACTAGCAAGGCTGCTTCCACGCTTTTGAGTGTGTGTACATAGACAGTCTACAGAACCTGCAACGAAGCTCTGATACCACCCTGTGGCGCCCCGCCATCTACTAACCTTTCTAACTTTATCTTATGTGACTAAATATAATATAAAGTAAACAATACGCAAAAATGCGTATTAAATTTTTCCTTTTATACAAAGGAATTTATTATGTACATGCTCAAAATATCGCTCCAACCCTATATACAAGGGAAGTGTATTAGTGCGAAGCAAAAGAAACCCTAACACCCAGCCACACAGGTCGCATCCATGTACACACCACCCCCAAAAGTCGCTGGAAGCTTCAAAAGGTAAGCCTTGCCATCAAAAGCAATCACGTACCGTGGTCGCGTGCACCTACAACACATAAAGTAAGGGGTGAGCTATAAAGCTCAGTAAGTAGGAATATGCAATGTCGTGAACGTGAAAACCCCGCAAAGGCATCCGCGCCAATGCATCCCACACCTCGTAAATCAAACTCAATCTCATATCTCTCAGGGCCCTCGGCTAACTTGCTATGCACCATAAAGAACTCAATCTCATATAAAATTAGGGTTTGTTAGTATAATTATTATTTCACGAAATTAACTTAATTTGAAAGCCCTAGTTTCGACATGTTTATAGGTCTCGAGTTTTGAAGATTATATACAATGACGTCGAGATTTAAACTAATTACTAGGATCTGCTATGTATCTTGGAATAAACCCCGACATTGTTTATAATAAATCTCGATATCACTTAAGCCTAGCTGTGGATTAAATTTCGATATTATCTCTTTGATATAATATGAATTATAGAATCTCGATATTACACTTGGATTTCAGCATGAATGTCGACATTTCAGTCTTAAACATCTCGATATCAATCTCGAAATGTATGTCAAGTTATAACCATTATCGAGATGCAAAGAAAATGTCGATATATTATTTCGATAAGTTGATATAAATCTCGAAGGGTCACAATATGAATCTGAATTGTATTGGAAGTTAAATTTCGATATCAATCATCAAAATAGATCTCGACATCCTTCTTGTCACTTTATTCATTCGATCGAAAGCTTTGTATACCCATATACTTCATAACTTAACTTGTACGATCATTCTGCCCAGAAACTCATAAGTCTTATACCGTCTTTTATCTTTAAATTATAATGCAATTCCAGAGATTATTCTATTCTAAAGTCATAGCCTCAAAACATATCATATTTTACGTGACATACGTTCAACTTGAAATAATCATTTCAAATGGAAACCTATATCCAAATCTATGGTATTTGTGTCCTCATTATACTTAAACTCCTAAGTTTCCTTAATCCCTTTCCTTAAATTATTACCCTCGCATTCGTACAGAATTTATACTACGAATGTTAGTATTAATAACATTCCAAAGTTTTAGGGTTTTCAATTATGTTTTTAGCTCCTAAAATCGTTTAGGTTTAACCAATAGATATTCATTTGTAAAGAAAGTCCTTACCTCCTCTGAATTCGGACTAGCTATGGTCGTTTTTCACCCTTGTTTGTCCTTGCTTTTGATTTAGAGTTTATCAGTGTTGAACTTTTATTTTTCTTTCGTTTCTACTTGATATATCTTTAGCTTATGAAAGTTATTCCTTTTGATAACTTTCGCTTTCTTTGATAAACATTAGACTTGGAGATTTGGGACTGATTTGACATATACATGACTAAGCATATGTTTTATCTTCAAAACTAAGAAATCCTTACGTGTCATTTAACTATTCAACTTTGCCTAAGTTATAATTGGTCTAATCCTAATGGTGTGTGTGTGTATGTGTCGGCCGAACTTGTACACCATATGTATTAATCGGCCAATTTTAAACTATTACCTATTATCCTTCGATTTCAATTTCTATAGGTTAGTAGTATTACTTGATAATCGCCCGATCTGATCCTAAATACTCGGCAAGAGCTTCCTCACCAATAGGATCGACCGATTAATTTTTTATTTTTTTTCCTAAGTCCCTATATCCTCAACATGAGTCAGGTTCCACATAACACCCTTACTATAATACTGTAAAGCATATATCATGAAGCACGTAATCATATAGACACATAATATCGTAAAACATGTTCCATGCAGTCACGTAAGTCATATAATATGTATGCAAATTTTATTGGCCGGCTTACTTACGGGACTCGGGTATTACAATAAATAAGAGTTTTCGAGCTGCAAAAAAGAGAGCTTTTCATGGAGTAACTTTTGAGCGACATATTGAGTGAAAATCACGAGATATATCGAGCGAAGCTCATATCGAGTTGGAGCGATCACGAGAGTTTCTTTTAGCCTATTTTTTGTTTGCAAAAGTCTAAGGACTTTGTAGGTTTGCAGGATCCTAAGATTCGTAGTTTTCTAGGCTTGGTTGTTACTATCTTTCGATAGTTTTTTTGCAATCCATCTTCGTAGTGGAATTTCGCCATGAGACACGCAGCAAGTTTTTGACTTGCTGCACAAAATTTACAACTCGTGTTCATCATCTTTCTTTACTAATTTCGTTACAATTTCCGCTGTGCAGACTGTGTTGGGATCTGATTCCAGGTGTTGGCTTCAGTGTTACCCCAACATTTGTTCCAACATTTAGTCACCAGTTTTAGAACTTAGTTTTTACGTCCATATCGTACAGGGACCACTTCAAAGTGGTATCATATTCGTTGTGCTTTTGTTTATTTGTCTTAGTTCCTAGAATTGTATGTGTCAGTTTCGTGTGTCTAGTGTCTATATATCAGAATTGCATTAGTATCTCTCGAAGAACAGCCTGATACGCTTGTCTCATGTGCTCATCAACGTTGCTAAATCGGTTTGTATCGCTCGCTCCTATGTTGATTTTCGACTTGGTTATTTTTCGTTGAACCATGACTTGCTCCTGATTTTTCGTATGTGAGAATAATCTTGGACTGTTAGAGATTTTTTTGACTTGGCTTGATATGTTCCACTTGCACAAATCCTATTTCATAATTTAATCAATCTCTGCAAATTCGGGATATTCTTTCAGACATTTATAGATTTCAAGATTTATTCTGCTCTGCTTCGATATTTTTTTATCTTTAATTTAATGTCTATGGCGAACTCACCCAACTTCGAGTCTAAAAATGTTGATCTAGATGTTGGCTCCACATCTTCCTCAACATTTCACTTGAAGATGTTCTCCAAGGTTTTCAAACAAGGGGGGAGAAGATGGTGCTAATCAAGGTGGTGCAACTTTTGCTGGTAGTGCTAAGGGAATTTCGACAGGGGGAGCTAGAACCGAAACAGAAAGAAGCTAAAGACTCCATTGAGAGTTTGAATTTCTTATCCTTATCAACTTTTGCGTGCCTGATAAAGTTTCTTACTTTTGTGCATGCTGATTTGGTTATCTAATATGATTGCCTGTTGAAAATTTGTGTTTGCAGATTTCCCTAAATAACCTTGGAAAGCTTTGTACTAATTTCTAGTACTTTGTCACTTTTTACTCTAACCATATTTGATTTGTTTTTTGGTTGAGTAAATTTCGTCTTCAGGGGGAGTTTTGTAACGTCAAATTAAGGGGGAGTTTCTTCCTTCCCAAAGAGGGGGAGATGATGCAGAAAAGAACGGGTTTTGGAAGAAAGACAAAAAGGGGGAGATTGTTAATGTCGAAATTTGAAAGAATATTTTGTCTTTCTTCCCCAAAATAAGTGGTGCACCTACATGCCAAAAATTGATAATGCAATTACCAAATATGGAAGATATGAAGATCAAGAGTAAACAAGGAGATATTTAGGGAGATCTTCGAGGAGATATTTCAGGAGCTTATCAAGAGATCTTTTACCAATTCAAGAGGAAGCCAAGGTCTATAAAAAAGAGTTATTTTCGAGCTGCCAAAGAGAGCTTTTCATGGAGTAACTTTTGAGCGACATATTGAGCGAAAATCACGAGATATATCGAGCGAAGCTCATATCGAGTTTGAGCGATCACGAGAGTTTCTTTTGGCCTAGTGTTTCTGTTTGCAAAAGTCTAAGGGCTTTGTAGGTTTGTAGGATCGTAAGATTCGTAGTTTTGTAGGCTTGGTTTTTACTATCTTTCGATAGTTGTTTTTTTGTTATCCATCTTCGCAGTGGAATTTCGTCATGAGGCACGCAACAAGTTTTTGACTTGCTGCACAAAATTTACATCTCGTGTTCATCATCTTCTTTACTAAGTTGGTTACAATTTCCGTTGTGCAGTCTTCGTATTGGAGGTCACACCTCTTCGATGTATGTTCTAGCATTCCAAATATAACATGAGAAATTATGAAGCCGCTCTCGTACGTGAACTTGATTACTATTTCATTTTTATCTTTCCTAGAACTTTCGTAAAACATCTCAGTGGTTTATGAGTCTATTAACAACTTCATGTGAACAACGGGGGACCAAATCGTATTTTCCTCAGCTTTGATCTCAACGAACTTCCCAATGCATTACCAATTTCATCATTGTTAACTGAACGTGCCCACTATGATGCGTACTATGAATTGACACAAAGAGAGGTCGAATTGTTAAAGGTCATCACCATCACTATAAATTAACAAAAGGTTGATTCTTTTTCTTCCCAGCGCCAAATCACAAGTAGGAAAAGTTTGAGATTTTTTTGGCTGTGGTGAAACGGCAGTTTAACAAAGAAGTAAAAGTCATTCGAAGCGATAATGGGACTGAATTTATGTGCTTAAAGAATTACTTCGATGAATGTGGAAATTTGCATCAAACTTCTTGTAGGTACTCCACAACAAAAGGGGCGAGTAGAACGTAGACACCGCCACATCCTTACTGTTACTCGTGCATTACTATTCCAGGCTATGGAGCGATTGTGCTCTAACTGATGGATACTTGGTCAATAGAATAGTACCATTCTTGAAGGCAAAACTCCGTATGAGCGCTTGTTTGGGGCACCACCGGCTTCTACGCATCAACGGATATTTGGTTGTCTTGCTTAATCGTGCTAAAAACAAGTTTGATAGTAGGAGCATGCTTCCCATGATATTTTGAAAATCGATTATAAAGAAACCCAAGTTCCGTTGCTGAATGATAAAGATAAGGTTTGAGATTTATGTATTTCTGGGCTACTCGTTCGGACAGGAAACGGTGGCGCTTGTTTGATCATGACGCAAAGGAATTTTTTGTCTCGAGATGTAGTTTTATGTGAAACAGAATTTCCTTATGCTCTTCCATCTGATGACCAGATACTCGAGTTCCTTTGGTCACAACCAGAATCAGTTTGTGACGGTGTGGAATTCAGGACGGCGTTCTTGTACCGACGAGTGAGGTCGAACTCGCGAATTGGCCACCCGAACCAGCAGCAGCGGTTCAACCAACAGTGATACTAGAACCTGAAGGAAAGGGGATATCGAGCCAAATGACCTTCTACACGTCTGAAGGAATTTGTGACAGGTGCAGTAAGCTGTACCTCTTCTAGTACACCTTATGAATGAGTCATTGTGTCGATTATACTAAATGTTCTTCTCGAGAGTTTCTGGTAGCAGTGACTGTTGGGTATGAGCCTAAATTGTATAATGAAGCATTGAAGGACCCGCAGTTGCGTCAGACAATGACAGATGAAATTACGGCTCTTGAAAAGAATGGTACATGGACCATTGAATCGCTTCCACTTGGTGAAAAGTCTATTGGGAGTAAACGGATTTAAAAGATCAAATATCGCTACGATGGGAGTATTGAGCATTATAAAGCGTGACTAGTGATGCTTGGGAATAAACAGATTGAGGAAATTGATTTTCATGAAACTTTTGCTCCGGTTGCAAAAATGGTTAATGTTCACATGTTTCTTTCAGTGGCCATTGCTAAAGGTTGGGGATTGCACCACCATGGATGTTCATAATACCTCCCTACATGGTGATTTAAATGTAGAAATGTACATGAGATTGCCTCCGGGCTTTGTATCCACTCAGCCGGGCCAGGTATGTCGTTTGCGTAAATCTCTCTATAGTTTGCGACAGGCTCCATTGTGTTGTTTGACAAGTTGACTAGCACTTTACGAGACTATGGATTTCTTCAGTCTCATGCTGATTATTCTTTACTTACCTATTTTTTGTGATGGTACTGAGCTGAGAGTACTTGTGTATGTTGATGACTCAATTGTTGGGTGAAATTATCACCAGACGATTGAGCAATTTAAGGGATATCTGAGCCCTTGCTTTTCAATTGAACGATTTGGGACCTCTTAAGTACATTCTCAGAGTTGAAGTTGCTCGCAGTCGTGCTGATTTCTTTTTGTGTCAGCACAAGTACGCTTTAGACGTTGTTGCCAAAGCTGGACTCCTGAGTGGTTGTCCCTTGCGCTTCCCTGTTGAACAAAATCATCAACTGGCGCTTGCACAAGGAACACTTTTGCCCGATCCTGCTCGCTATCATTGCCTCGTCGGTCGATTGATTTATCTAACTCTGACTTGACCTTCGTTGTTTATGGCGTTCATGTTTTAGCTTAGTTAATGCAATCACCTCAAGAGGCTTACTGGGATGAGGCGTTGCGTACTGAGATACTTGAAGGGCAACTAGGTCAAGGAATTCTTCTTCGACCCGATTTTGATTTGCGCTTACGTGCCTATTGTAACTCTGATGGGGAGAGTTGTCCTTTGACTCGTCGTTCTTTAACCGGAATTTTCTAATACTAGGAAGTTCCCGATTTCTTGGAACACCATAAAAAAGTAGCCAGTTGTTTCACGTTCTTCGAGCGAGGCTGAATATCGGTCAATGGCTATGACCATGTGTGAACGCAAAAGGCATTACTTCGTTGTTTAGGGATTTCTCACTCCTCCCTATGCAACTTGATTGTGACAGCAAGTCCTTGTATATTGCAGCTAATCCTGTTTTTCATGAACGAACAGAACACATTGAGATTGACTGGAATTTGGTACATGACGAGCTTCAGAAAGGAGATATTGAGACTAACTTTCTCCAAAGTGTTGATCAATTAGCGGATATATTCACCAGGGCACTTGGTAGTTCACAGGGAGGGTAATAAAGATAGGATAGAATATTCTTTTGTATGGTAAACAAATATTCTAGTCAATGATATATGTGTATATTAGCATAATATTATAGACGGCCTAGAGCTCGAGGTTTTAATTTCTTCGAAGTCCATGATGTATTTCATCATGTAAGTGGAATAAGTAAAGTGGATTCCTTATTAGTTAGTCAAATTCCAATGAAAATCACAGGGTTGCTTCCTTGCGCAGCCTGTTATTGCTGCTGCTAAAGCTGGAGTGCAAGTCCAATGAATCCGAAGGAAACTCTGAGTAGGGCGAGCGAAGACATCCAATAGAGCAAAACATTGTTCCATTCTTTTCGGCGGCTTCCTTCCGCATTAGCGGCGAGTGGTGCCTCTTTACCATTCTGTATAAATTAGCAGAATATTATAGGGATATGATTGAGGGTAGATTACATAGCATACTTTCCTTTATTATAGTTTTTCTTGTTGTACAAAAGGGCTAACGGTTGACGTGAATAGACAAGACAATTTCTTCAAAAATTTCTCTGTGTTCCTTTTTTTCTTAAAAGCAAAATCAATTTCCACCATTTTCCTAATTGATTTGGAGAGAGAATTACGTAGTGTTGTTTTGAGAATCCAGTTACAAAACTAGTTGAGTTTTTAATACTATTACAAAACTAATCAAGTTTTTAGAAAACTAGGTAACATGATTTTCATTTCCACCACAAAATGCGTAAAATTATAAATGTTTTCATTATTATTATCTTAAACTAACATAAAACTTGTTAATAATTATATTTTACCCAACTCATTTTAATAATTTTTATCCAAATTTATTAATTAAATAAATAAGTAAAAATAAAATTAACTAGATGTAATCTAACATACATTCCCATGTGATTAAATAAACTAATAATTTATTCTTACAAACATGCTTGTTTTATCAATTAAATAAATCAACAAACACTCCCACGGTTACTTGGACAACGAGTATTCTTGCTCCTGGTAAACCATATCGTCTGCATTGAGTTAATGATGCCAGTAAACATATCGTTCAGATGGGTGATAAGTGACTTTTTTTAAAAAATTCCTGCATTGTCGTTGAATCATTCGGTGCGTGTTTGTTATGTGTTAGGATAGATGTTTTGGTTAATGTTCGTAACGAATTGTGCGTATTTTTTCGAATGGATCGATTTGTTGTTGTCAATTAGGGTTTTTTCAAATGATTTAATTTACTGTAGTCGATTTGGGTTTTTTCGAGTTGCATTTTTTTTAAGGGTTCAATTTACTATGGTCGATTTGGATTTTTTTGGAATGGGTCGATTTGTTGTGATCGATTTGGGTTTTTTCGAATGGGTCAATTTGTTTTGGTACTACATGATAATTGATGTTGCGTGTGAAATCTGTGGAGAAAATCAATAGGCACGTATCTAGTTTAACTTTGCCGTTATTCGTTGAGTTTAAGCATTCATCACGACTTCTGATATTTAGTTGAGATGATCTACATTCGTCCGTCTGTGTTTTTATCAGGATTGGTCAATTGATTTGTGGATATTGTTAGGTTTCGAATTTGGTACTCATTATGTTGATTATTTGGTACTACATGATAAATGCATGTGGTACCATCTATATGGAAAAATTGGTACGCCGTGTGTGAATAAAATGGTACAGCTTCTTCATTACTCGCTAACAGATTTGTTTTTTGTAGAAATGGCACCGAAGGCACCGCGGAACACATATGATCTTTCTTCCAGGTGTCATCCTTCTCTGTTTTGACCTATTATAAGTGTGTGAACAAAATGGTATTGCTAACAATTTTGCTTTTTTGCAGAAATGCCTCCGCGGAACAGATCTTATCGTGCTTCTATGGCTGCGCGCATTTATGTGACGAGAACAGTGGTAGGCTAGATCTATTTCGTTAAGTTATTTGACTTGGTTGTGAGACTGTTTGCAGACTTTCTCTTTTATGTTTGTTGTGTAGTTCTGCTATGTTTGGAGACTATTTGGAGACTAGATCTATTATATGCTATGTTTGCAGACTTGGTTGTGAGACTATATTTCGTTAATCGGCCCCGATTGATCTATTTCTTATAAATTATTTTATGTTTGGAGACGTTATACGTATTTTATGAAGTATCATATCTTTTTATATTAGCGTATCTTATCTTTTATATACAGAGTACCATAATCTGCAAGTTTACCGTACCATTATTTATACATATAGCATACCATAACCAGAATATACGAAGTACCTTATCTTTTATATTAGTGTACCTTATTTTACATACAGAGTGCTATAGTCTTCAAGTTTACAGTACCATTATGTATATTTTTAACGTACTATAACCAGAATAAATGAAGTACATTATCTTTTATACTAGTGTACCGTATTTTTTACATACAGAGTACCATAATTTGAAAGTTTACCGTACCATTATGTATATATATATAGCATACCATATCCAGAATATATGAAGTACCTTATCTTTTTATAGGTTCGTACCTTATCTTTTACATATGTAGTACCATACTCTGCATGTTTACCATATCATTATGTATAAGTATATAGTACCTTAGTCTGCGAGTATACCGTACCATATATTATACCATCGAAAAATAAATAGATTCCTACGCAAATCGCGTAGGGCAGCGAGATTTTGACCAAAGAAAAACATTCGCACATTTGCGACTCACCAGATTTTTCAAAATATGTTGTAAAATGTTCTTGCTTCTATCCTTATATTTTAACGAATCTTGGAGTTTGATGGTTTAATTAATGCGTGTAAGGCCTATTGCACCTAATTTGATATAAAAGGTAATAAATACTCTATATTAGTGTTTTAGGGTGGTTCCAGATGAAAACTAATTCGTACGACCTCGAAAAATACTAACCCTAGTATGACTTATCACATATTTAAGGGACGACCTACCTTTCTATATGCTGTAGGGGTATATGTTGTTTTGTTTTAAGTGTACCTTCTCAGACACGGTTGTAGTACCCAAAATTGCATATGACATCAAACATCTTCTGAAAGGCACCGACATGTCAGAGGAGCCGTCTTTTCGTGATTTATTACCTCGTATGTCAGAAATATGTTCAGTCGTGACAGAAAAAAGTCAGAAATTGTCTCTTACTTTTTTTTAACATCAAAAATCTTCTGAAAGGCTTATTTTTGACAAAATATCCCCAAGTCATGTTAACGAATTCTTACTTTAATTTATATGGTACCTATTTCTGAAAGAATACCGTAGCCTCAATAACTATCAAATCGACATACCACGTTTACATCGAGCTCTTAGATTGCACTCAGCTCCCAGATTTTGGTTCAAGCTTGACCGCAAGAGTGCAGTCGATTAACCAAACCCAAAGCAAAATAAAAGCTTACATGACAAAATCGAGACCTTAAACCGAGACCCAACGTGGAATAGGCGTGTCGCTCATCGTTAGGCGCTAACACGAGCAGCAGACAGTCGTCAATTGCAGAGATGAAGCTTGAAATTTCGTCAAGCGTGATGAAGATCGACGTTGAAGAGAAAAATATCTGAAAGAAAATTGTAAAATCAATTAATTAGGGTAAATTGGTAATTTTAAGGGATCAGGTACCTATCTGTAAATTTTTTACTGAAAGAGGTAACTAGGATAAAAATAATTCTGACAGGGGACTGATTTGGCTTTTTAGTTTTCTAATGGGTATTTATGTGGAGATTTCCCGCATCTTTAATGTGTCTTACAAAATAAAAAAAAAGAAAATAAAAAGCATAAAGTAAGGTAAAATTATCATTTTACTGGAATTGGTCTTAAGTGAAACAAAAGTTTCCAGTTGGTCCTTGTGATAAAATTTCTGACACATAGGAGTTAAGTTAAAGATAATTTAGCTGCTAGGAATCGTAGATTTGTTAAAAATTTAAAATATCAAAATATTGCACTATTAGAAAATATTCATCTTTTTTTTAATCTTGAAGTATCTCGACTCAATCTGTATCTGCTTGCACATATTCCAGGGATTGCTTGTGAAGATGTCCCACGCCCTAGCCAACAACCAAATTCAATGTCACAAGTGGAATCGAAATCGAGACCCTTCAATTTGAAATTTCACAAACTTGTCCATCAGCGAAAAAATTTCATCTCTTAAGATACTTCTATTACTATTATAAAAGAGCAAATCCACCGTTTTGTAGCCAGTTTCATGCAGGTATCAGGTCAGCTTTATTACCAAATATCATTTAACAAATAGCAACTTATTATGACATGACATATACTTTGCAACGTCTTTCATCAATTTAAAACCATATTAATATTAATCCACTTACACGTGTGGGAATGAGTATATCTCTTGTCTAATTAATAATATTGTCCATCGAAAAATAAAATTAATAATATTACAAAAAACTATTAATATTACCATGGCAACCACTATGTACTATCTTCAAATGGTGATAGCTTTTCATCCTCCTGCCCTTTCACGGCTCCTCGAACAAGGCTTAATGCCCATTGCCCAATGAAGCTCATCAGTTAGGTTTCAGCTCGTCTGCCTCGACGTCCTTGCTCAGTCTTGGCGGCTCAGGCCTTCGATTGTTGATATTTGAGACCGCTTGTTCAGGAAGCGACACCGACGGTTTCTTCGCTTTCGTTACCGTAAATGTTTAAATGTTCAACAATTAGATTTCTCACCAACGATTACACGACCACAATCTGAACTAGCGTGTTGTGAATGGTAAATATGGTTTGTGCCCAAATCATGTCCCTATTGAAAGTGTAAGCAACTTTATTGACCTTAAAAAAGAATATATACATGTATTACTCTTGCTTGGTTCCATTGAATCAGCAAGGTGATAGCTACTAAGTTCATCTTGGAAAAGATTGTGGAAGATGGAAACCCAACGATCACTTGCAGTAATAAGTTTCTTAATACATATTCGATGCACAATATCCAATTATTGTACGATTCGTAATCGCCAATCGGGCCACAGTTAGAGGTGTTCAGACGGTTTGAAAAACCGTAACCGAACCGTCGGTCAACGGTTCGGTTAACCGTGGTCAACGGTTACGGTTCAAACCGTAACCGAACCGTAAATTATGAAGGTTCGGTTACGGTTCTTCATTTTCCTAACCGTAAACCGGCGGTTATAACCGTCTTTTAAATAATAAGTAAATATATAATTTTATTGTTCTTGTCATAATATCCAATAATAATTTATTCATCATATTTAATTTTTATTTTTGTTTTATCAACTATCATAAAATTAACTTTAAAAAAATTAGACGAATATTGAGTGATAAGCATTATATACTAAATGACTACGACGAATGTCCGTCAAAGATTTTCGAACGAAGAATGAATGATAATCGTAATATTTTTTAATATTCAAGGTGTAATTTCTTTTTCCAAATGTTGAAGGTTATTATATAAATTCTAAATTGGAATGAAAATTTCTTTTTTTTTACATTATATAAAAATATCAAAGTTTTTTAATGTATTTAATTATTATAAGAGAAAGAAATTTCTAAAAAAGAATAAAAAAAAACCGTAAACCGGCGGTTCAAAACCGTAACCGTAACTGGCTCGGCCGGTTCAAAACCGTAACCGTAATCGTGATTAACACGGTTCGGTTACGGTTAGTCGTTTTTATTAACGGTAAACCGGCGGTTCATAACCGTGAAACGTAACCGTAACTGTATGAACACGTCTAGCTACAATCTAGTCGTAGTGCGGCCATTCTCATCTAGTTTCATATAGCATGTTTATATTGGGTAGCCATGGCATTGAATTTTTTATTTGTCTACATACGCATTTTTTTCTTCGAAACGATAGCTTGCATTAATAACAAAGATACAGGGCCAAATAGTCCAAGGACGGGTACATCGTCAACCGGGAGAACAAAGGCTCACATAGGAGCACCAAACAATCCCGCAAGTAGGGATGGCAATGGGGCGGGCCGGGGGCGGAGATCTAATCCCCGTTCCCGTTCCCGCGATGCATTCGGGGACGAAATCGTCCCCGTCCCCGGCTCCAAAGGGATTTTCCGCCCCTTAAAAAGTAATATTTTTAATATAATATATAAATTTCAATATATTTTTGTAATAAGTATTATAAATTATAATTTTATATATTTTGTAATAAGTATTATATAAATTATAATTTTATATATTATTTGTATTAATTTAATATTATGTAATCTAGATTTGATATTATTTTACTATTATTTAAATTATAATTTAATTATATTATAATATAAAAAAGGTGGTTCGGAAACGGGGCGGGGATCCCCACGGGGAAAAATTATTCCCCGTCCCCTCTCCGCGGGGATAAAATCTAGGGGATTCCCCACCCGTTCGAGGCGGATCCATGCGGGGACGGGGAATCCCCGCCCCACTGCCAACCCTACCCACAAGGGGAACAAACACTCCCACATGGGGAGAAAAAATTTCACAAGGGACAAAAAACCGACAGAAAACAGAACACTATTATCTACGACCAAGAACTAAAGAACTTATACCAGAAAAAACGATTAGGCTAAATCTACGATACTATTCACTTTAACCTGGTCTTCGACTTTTGGGTTTTGTCTTCATCGGACTGATGGCTCCACTAGGAAAAAAAGGCTCCCGACCCAAAGTCGGGAGAGAGAGGTCCCACAGTGGGGAGACTCGAAGTTGGGACGGCGGAAGGGGCTGCGGCGAGGTAGTCCGTAGCGGCGGGAAGGCGGCAGACAGGAAGGCAGGAAGGCGGCAAGTCAGCGGCGACAGGCGGGAAGACGACAGCAGGTAGGAAGGCGGCGGTCGACGGAGGTGGGCGACAGGGAGGCCGGCTGATGTGAGCGGCGGGGACTGGGGAGGCCGGCGGAGATGCTGGTGCGGGGGAGGTTGGAGGTGGGGCGGCCGACGTGTCGGCCGACGGAGGTGAGCGGCGCGCTGGGGGCAGCCAAACGCAGTGGGAGGCGGGGCAGCGTGGCTGGAGATGGGCGACTTGGTGTTTTTTTTTTATATAAGAATACAAAAGCAAAGAAAAATTAAACAAGGCTCCCCCAACCTCCACAGGCGGCTAGTATGGGAGGAGGATGGGAGGGAAAGGTGAAAGGGAGGGGATGATGGTGGCGGCTTTTCCTTCGGCTGCTAGGGTTCTGAGTTTGAGAGGGAGAGAAAGTTTCCTCGACCTATCTACCGTAGTCTACGTAGGCATTGGCTTTAAAATATTTTTCCTTTAATAAAGTAATGTTGATAGAGATAGTAACCTAGACATATGATATAATTGTTTCAAACGTTGTTTCCGACTCAT
This sequence comes from Craterostigma plantagineum, assembly GCA_027422505.1. Classification (NCBI taxonomy): domain Eukaryota; kingdom Viridiplantae; phylum Streptophyta; class Magnoliopsida; order Lamiales; family Linderniaceae; genus Craterostigma; species Craterostigma plantagineum. Next base: position 18,478,623 of record JAPQWV010000013.1, on the reverse strand, counting down.
AAAACACTGAAACGTGGTGGTTACTTGATCATAAATAACCAACTCATATGAAGCTGTCAACTTGGACCCATAAATAATGAAGAAATCCATAATCAGAATCGCGCGGGAGAGAAAGTGATCGCAAATGAAAATGAGCTAATTTCAATTTTCATGTATTTTCTGTGTTCACTCGTCACTGTACATCTCAGCGCTTTATATCTTACAAGCAACTTACATAAGATTACTAAAATGCCCCTAACTACTTACAACTACCAAATAAACGAAAGCAGAGGAAACAGAGCAGACTAATGCACTTCAAAGGTCGATCTATTCTGCAACGTCTTCTTCTTTAGTATCTTCTTCTGGTAAGTCTTCAGCCCCCCCTCAAGATGAGCGTGGGGTAGCCATAAGCTCATCTTGGAAAGAAGCGAGTAAAACCCATTAGGATGAAGAGGTTTCGTAAATAAATCGGCTAAATTCTGGGAAGAAGTCACATGTGTGGGGAGAATGAATCCCGCTTTGTACTGATCACGAACCACGTGACAATCGATCTCGATGTGCTTAGTACGCTCATGGAAGACCGGATTCGAGGTAATGTAGATAGCGGCCTTGTTGTCACAATGCAATAAAAGAGGCAGTGATAAAGACACCTGAAGATCCGAGCAGATATAGGAAATCCACTGAAGTTCTCTCACAGTAGAAGCCATGGCGCGATATTCAGATTCCGCCGTATAACAGGATATTGTAGATTGCTTCTTTGTTTTCCAAGAAATCAGGCAGGTACCAAGGAATACACAATAGCCCGTGAGCGAATGTCTAGAAGATCTACAAGACCCCCAATCAGCATCACTGTAAGCGTGCAGTTTCAGAGAAGAGGAACTTGAGTAAAACAACCCTGTGGAACTTGTATGCCGCAGATATCGGAGAACATGCTGAACAGCACTCCAATGAGAGGTGTGTGGAGCATGGACAAACTGACTAAGCTGTTGTACGGCATAGGAAATATCAGGCCGAGTGAAATTAAGATACAATAATCTGCCAACTAAGCGTCTGTATTGCAGAGGATCTTCAAGCAAATCAGTGGGATCTGTGTCTATAGCTGTGAAGATAATACCACCTGGTAATGGTGTTGATACAGGAGAACAATCCAGCATATGGGTATCACGTAGGATATCCATAACATACTTAGTCTGACTGATATAAATCCCTTTATCAGAGCGAGCAATTTCCATACCAAGAACAAACGTTGCTTGTCCCAGATCCTTAATCGTAAATGCTTGGTCCAAAAAGGTTTTAACCTCCTGAATTTTGGTTGCTGAAGTGCCAATTAGTAACACATCATCCACATAAACAAGCAAAAAAAGCTGATAATGATCTGTGATAAGTGTGAAGAAGCAGTGGTCATGTGCAGATTGCACAAAGCCGAAGGACAGCAGCTTAGAGGTGAACTTAAGATTCCACTGACGAGATGCTTGCTTCAAACCATATAGGGATTTCTTTAACTTGCAGACCTTGTTAGAGCTAGATGATTTATACCCCGGGGGAAACCTCATATACACATCTTCATCCAAATGCCCGTGCAAGAAGGCATTGTTCACGTCGAGTTGATGCAGATCCCAATTTTTGATAGCAGCAAGTGCAAAAACAGCTCGAACAGTAACAGTTTTTGCCACAGGTGAAAAAACATCAGAATAGTCCTCTCCTTCAGTTTGGGTGAATCCTTTCGCCACAAGCCTTGCCTTATATTTGTTAATTGAGCCGTCAGCATTACATTTAACTCGATATACCCACCTGCAACCAATAAGCTTCTTGTCTTTGGGCAACTCAACAAGCTCCCATGTGTCATTTGCCTCAAGAGCCCGCAGCTCTTCTTGCATGACATCAATCCATCTTTGATCATTTCTAGCACTGTTATATGTTGATGGCTCATGGATTGTGGAAATAGTAGCCATGAAAGTCTTATGAGAATCTGATGTTGCAAGGTTTGAAGCAGAGTTGAAGCAAGAATTATCACCAACAAAGTCCTTCATCCAAACTGGTGGCTGTCTGGCTCGTGTGCTCTGCCTGAGATTTTGACCCAAGCATGGCAGGACCTCTTGATCATCATTCAAGAATTCAGTGTCAGCAATAGGAACTGAGGATTGATCATCAAGTGAGGAGTCTGCGCATCTGCCATCATCATCAAAAGGATCCCCAACATATATATTAGGCAACACAGTCTCTGTCATTTCAGGATGAAAAGAAGGGAATTTGTTCTCATGAAATTGGACATCCCTCGATACAATGATTTAGTTCAAATCAGGACAAAAATCTTATACCCTTTCTGTCCAGCCGGATAACCCACAAAAATCACACTCAAGGATCTTGAATCAAACTTATCTTTGAACGGATCAAGATTAAAGACATCAGCGGCACATCCAAAAACCCTGAAGCAACTATAATCTGGTGCTCTTTCGTGTAGAATTTCAAAAGGGGTTTTCCACTGAATAATCCCTGAAGGCAATCGGTTAATGATGTGAGCTGAAGTGAGCACAGATTCTCCCCAAAAGGTCTTGGGCAGTTTGGACTGGAACAGCAGCGCTCGTGCTACTTGATAGATGTGTATGTGCTTCCGCTCCACAACACCATTCTGTTGTGGAGTGTAAGGGCAGCTCCTTTGATGTATCATGCACTGATTTGCCAGAATCTCCTGAAACGAAGAGCTGAGAAACTCTGAGCCATTGTCAGACCTCACAGTCTTGACTCGAGCTTCATAATGCCTTTCAACAAAATGGAGATATGTCTTAAAGATTTCTGATGTTTGTGACTTGTACTTCATCAGGAAAATCCAAGTATATCTGCTGTAATCATCAACTATCGTTAAGAAGTAGTGACAGCCTGACAAACTGGGCTCCTTGTAAGGTCCCCAGATGTCAAGATGTAGCTGCTCAAAGCAATGTAAAGTCTTGATATGGCTAACAGGAAATGAAGACCTGTGTTGCTTAGCTTGAGGACAGACCGCACAATCTGCAATCTCATCAAGACCATTTTTATTTATGATGGAACTAGGCAAGTATTTCATAATATGCATTGAAGGGTGACCAAGTCTACAATGCCAATCAGTAAATGAAGCAGCAACAAAATCATTATTCAAACTGTTAAAACAGTTTCTGGTATTCGCAGGTAAAAGGCTCGATGCATAAAGGTCTTGAGTAGGGGTGGGATCGGGTCGGGTTTCTCGGGTTTCGGGTTTTTCGGGTCGGGTACCCGATAATATCGGGTAGTGAATTTGATACCCGATCCCGACCCGATCAAATGCGGGTATCCGATTTTCGGGTACCCGAAACCCGTCGGGTACCCGCGGGTCGGGTTCGGTTTTTTTTATTTTTTTTTAAGTTAGTTAAAAAGAACAGGATGTGGGATTCGAACCCAACTCATGTGGGAGGGAAGCACTTACAGCTTCTGCGTCAACCACTGTGCCAGACGATTTTTGATTAATATTCTATGTAACCTCTTTTAATATTGTAAGCGCGTCAGTTTCTGTGGAAATTTTTTGTCCCACATCGAATGTGCACCCCTATTGTAGGTGAAAATATTTCTATATAGCTACTACAACATTGTTACCCATATTGAATTAGACAACAAGCCATTTAATTAAAATGGCATATGCGAGTTGGATCTTATAAGTTAAAATTTTTATATAATAATTTTAACTAATTGTCTATTTAATTTTATTAAATGACCGAATTAATTAAAGTTTTTTTTTATATGTCGGGTACCCGATCGGGTAAATCGGGTAGCAATATGCTACCCGATACCCGACCCGATATATATGGTCGGGTATCGGGTTTAAACCCGATACCCGACATCTAACCCGATTTGTCTTCCGATCGGGTCGGGTCGGATATCCGAAACCCGAATCCGAATGACCACCCCTAGTCTTGAGCCTTTAAAAGAGCTTGTCTTGAAAAGGAGGAGCTGTCAAGCACATAGAGGTCTCTGTGAATCCTGCCTGCTGCAATGACTTTATCACTCTGCAACTCAATCACCAAGAAAAATTCAGTGTAGAACTTAAAGAAACTGTTAGAGTCACTAGTGAACTTTCTGACTGAAAGCAAGTTGTAGCGAAAACTTGGGATATAGAGACAATCCCTAAGTACTACTTTTGCAGAAAGAAGCACATTCCCCGTGTGCAAAACAGATTTAATGCTCCCATCTGGCAGGTAGACAGGAACAAAACCTTTCACATATTTGGGATTGTTAATGAGCTCAAGAGTTCTACACATATGACTAGTAGCTCCAGTGTCCACTAACCAAGCATCATTATTCACCATTTCTGACCTGCCACAATCAAAATTAGGTATAGTAGAGCTACCTGCGAAATCATTCAGGTGTGCAAAGTTCACAGCCACAGAGTTATCTCCCTCTTTGCCCCTCATCATCTTCGCTAGTTCTTTTTTCATTACTTCCATCATTTTTGAATACATGTCCTCTTGAGTCCCAGCATTTGAGTCAGCTGCTTCAGCCTCCACAATGTTAGCTCTGAAGTTGTTGTGGTTCATTTTCTGAGTAGAACCGTTCTTGTTTATACTCAGACCATCAGGAAAGCCATTGAGCCTATAACAAGCATCTTTAGTGTGTCCAGTTTTCTTGCAATAGGTACATTCAGGAAACCCAGTCAACTTGAAACACTCATCCTTGGTATGTCCAGTCCTCTTGCAATAGTTGCACATGAGATGGTTTCGATTTGGCTTCACTGCAGGTTTGCTTGAGCTGAATTTCCTTTGATCAAAATTCTTAGCCATCATGGTAGTATTCTCCCCTGAAACACTCATGTGCATAGACACTTCTCTATGTTTCTCGGCTTTAGCAATCATAGCATAAATTCTGTTTACTGGAGGTAAATCATCGAGAAACAACAGCTGGTTTCTCTCTGATTCAAACACGTCATTCAACCCCATTAAAAACTGCATAGACTTATCCTCCATATCTCGTTCCTCTATTTTCAATCTAACAGCTGGAACGGCATCAATTGTAGGTCTCAATTGCTCCAATTGATCCCACATATTCCTCATTTTGTTGTAGTATTGAACAACTGTCATACTTCCTTGCTTTAAACACACTATTTCTCGCTTTATCTCATAGATCGCAGACACGTTCGAAGTGCCATATCTCTCAGCTATCTCATCCCATAGCTGCTTAGCATCATGAATGAACATAAAGCTGTTAACGATTTCCATAGAGATCGAGCTTTTGATCCAACCAGCTACCATACTATTCACCTTAATCCATTTTCTGTAGATCGGTGAGCTAGCATTCGGCTTCATGTATTTGCCATTGACAAATCCAAACTTCATCTTTGCTTCAAGTGCTTCTATCATAGAAATTCGCCAGATCAGATAATTCGTTGCAGTTAATGGAGTCGACACAATCATCATTCCAGGATTATCCGATCCATGTGGCAAATAATCTTCTTCCATTTCTGCAATTTCAACCGAAGTTGCTTCACTCGCAGCATCAAGTGAACTCATATTTCAGGTCGATTCTCAGCAATCTCAGAATTTTGACTTAAAACAATCTCTTAGAAGAGAAAAGGAAGCTCTGATACCATGAAGAAATCCATAATCAGAATCGCGCGGTAGAGAAAGTGATCGCAAATGGAAAGGAGCTAATTTCAATTTTCATGTATTTTCTGTGTTCACTCGTCATTGTACATCTCAGCGCTTTATATCTTACAAGCAACTTACATAAGATTACTAAAATGCCCCTAACTACTTACAACTACCAAATAAACAAAAGCAGAGGAAACAGAGCAGACTAATGCACTTCAAAGGTCGATCTATTCTGCAACGTCTTCTTCTTTATTATCTTCTTCTGGTAAGTCTTCAAATAATGCCATCACCAAGAAATCTCAGCTTTTTTTGTTCTTACACTTGCAGACACACGAAAGAGATTGCCTTCACGAATAGAGATCATGGCGAATGGTAATGGTAGTAAAACACAAAACTTCTTCCTACACATTTACAGACGTTCAACTTCAGACAATATACCAAATTAACGTCAGAAAATCGGTAGTTAAAATCCAGATCAAAATAGAATCTTTGATAAATATGGAGGAAAATCACAAGTCACTGAAATATACAGTACACAGGAGGAAAGAGGAATGATGATTATACTTCAAGAATCAATCAATGGTTTCTGTATTCCAAAACTAACTGGAAATTCAAGACATTTTTTTTCCATGTTCACAAGCAAACAAAATATCCGGAGGTAAGTGCTATACAAACAGATCAAAGATTATGAAAGAGGAAAGAAGATGGATCCACAGCTACTTCACAAATTACCACAAATAGAAATGATACGACATTTATAAACGAACTTCAGTTATTATCACCAGATCAACAGAAAATCTAAGATCTTTCGTAAATCGTTCCAAATTAACGAAGACCCATACTTTACTTCGCCGATCTAATAGTCGTAATCGAAGAACCAACAAGACCCAATCAGCAAAAAAAAAAAACGAAATCCGAGCATTAATTTGAAGTAGAACAGACCCACAACAACAGATCTGGAGAAAAAATTACCAATTACAAGCTCAGAACATCGCAGCCGACACGGATTCACTTGATGCATGGCGGGAACTAATTTATAATCAGATTTTGATTTTGATTGATTCAACTGTTATGCAGAATGAAGTTCCCGACCTGCACCAAGCGAATCAGTGGCCACAGCGATTATTTGTTAGCTTGAGTTCAACCGAGATCTATGAGAGAACCTATCCCCAAAAGCGATAGAGGTTAGGTTGATTTATAGAGGAAAAGGTTCCGCATATGGTTCTGGATTTGGGTTTAATTGCAGTTCTGCCACTGAGTTTTTCATTAATTTGTCTTGGTAGTAAGAAAAGTAAATCATTGGTTATTCGTATAGAAGTTTTGATTGATAGGTGTAAAACATAATGTCCGAATTATTGAGAAATCTTATCATGCGCAAATTGACCATCTTATGTGAGCATCTTAATGATGTGACACTAATCCATGTCACATTAATATACCAAATCAATATAGGAAATGCCAAGTAATTTCACGTAAAAAGTGTCAATCAATGGTATATCATGTACAGTGGCTGAGCCACTCTTGAGCCATTGGGGTGCATGGAGCCCACTAGAATTTTTTTCTTATAATTTCTTTAATAAAAATTTGATATCTAAATATTTCTTGTACTATAATTAGGGGTGGGCATTCGGTACAAACCGTACCGAACCGAACCGAAATTTCGGTTAACCGAAATTTCGGTTCGACGATTTGAACAACTGAATACCGAACCGAACTTAATTCGGTTCGGTTCGGTAAAACCGAAATTTTTTCGGTTTTTTTCGGTTATTTACCGAAAACCGAAGTTCAAAGGAAAAAATGGATTTTATTCCTGGGGATGGCGCGGCGGAGAGGAAGCCCATCAAGACGGCGCAGTCGAAGAACTTGGCGACGAACACGGTGGCGCGACCCTGGGCATCGGCGGTTTCGATCCACTGCGCCTAAAGCACAGTCGCCGTTGCAGCTCATCCTTTTCCTAATCAAAGCGAAACTCGTCTTGGAAGAGCGATATGAGGTTGCACGGTTTGATTGAAGATAAAGGTTTACTAGGGAAGGGAAGAAGATTAGAGAAGAAGCTTAAAGAAGAGATGAGGTTGCGCCGTTTGATTCGTGTAGATAGGAAGAAGATGAAAAAGAAAACCCTAAAATTGATATAATAGTGGGCTTTTGCTTTTGGGCTGTGTATTACAAAAACATTAATAAATATTGTCAAGGCCCATTTCGGGCCTACTAAACATATAACTAATAAACAAATATATATTATTTTAAATTCGGTAATTCGGTATACCGAAAATACCGAACTAGAAAACTTGTACCGAACCGAAATATCGAAATTTTGAAATTTACGTACCGAATACCGAACCGAATTTTTTCGGTTCGGTTCGGTTTGTACCGAAATTTCGGTTTTTCGGTAATTCGGTTCGGTAAACCGAATTGTGCCCACCCCTAACTATAATGAGATAGCTCTGAAATATAGAGTTATATAATGAAATAAGAAATTCTAAAAATTGAACCCCACTCAACGTCTTGTCTAGCTCCGCCACTGATCACGTTCACGTTGATTTGGCATGCCAATGTGATACCGCTTAATATCACATCAAATGTGCCAACGTAAGCTGAGCATTATAGTAAAAGTCTTGCCCTTTACACGAGAGTCTCTATACGGAACTTGGTCAAATCCAAGAAAAAAAAAAGAACAAATGGGCCCAAAATCAAGAAAAATGAAACAGAAGAAAAAAAAAAGGTCATCCCTAATAGCTGAGCTTTATTAAGACTTACTAGTACACCGAGGGTACACAACAGTCTTATCAACCCTCAAATGAAGTATACAATCCAAGTGCAACAAGAACTTAAGCGACCCAACTAACCAAACCTTCCATCGAGTCCAAACGCTACCCTTAAGCTCGAAGCTCATCACTCCTTGCCTCAACGCCAAGTTCACAAAGTCGGCCTGCTCAGGGTTCAGAGGAATAGGCGTAGACTGAGACACGTAGTTGAAGTCCACCGTGCTATTAGGCTCGACGTCATAGGGCAAGTTGACCAATTGGGCTATCTTCTGGCCTTGGAAGGTTAGGTCGAAGCTCGATTTGTAGAAAGTGGCTCGAGCCTTTTTGTTGTCGTTCTGAGCTCTGATCACTACTGTGACTTGCACGGTTAGAAGGCCCGTCTGGTCGAAGTATACGGTGTCGAGCTGAGAGGTTACTACGCCTATTTGAGGGACCTTTGGCTTGATTGTGAGGTAGCCCACGAAGGCTACGAAGCCAGCGATTATTACCAGCACGGTTACGAAGGCGCATATTATTGCTGCGCACCATATTAAGGGATTGGTGCGGTCTCGAGGGCCCAAGACTTGTCTTTTCATGGAGGAAATGGGGCTGAAGTTTGTTCTTGTCTGAGAGAACGCAGCATTAGAAGGGAAGGCAAGAAACAGGGGGAAAAGTTGGTTCTTATGAGTGGGGAAGGTTTTGGTATCTTTACTTTTCCTGAACATAAAGTTACATTCGCAAGTCATTCTGTGTTGTGCTTACGGCGTACACTTACCTTTCAGCATTCTTACGCCTGAAGGATGAGCGTCTCTCTCTCTCTCTCCCTCTCCCTCGCTGGGGGTTTTATTCGAACACCATGTGCGGATGGGCGTTGGCCCTCCTGTTTCACACGCAAGAAATTGGCAACTGAGAACCAAAACTTCAAAATTAGCATTCATAAGACGACATATTTAAATTCAACCCGGAAAGTCATATATATACTACTCCCTCCGACCCAGCAGCTTTATCACTAAGTTGCTGGACACGCAAATTAAGGTGCCATTATTATAATAATATAGTACAATGAAAAGGTAAAAAAATGTAAATTTTGACACGTCTTTTAAGAAAATTTAATATTATTATATTGATTGTTTGTGATAGTTTTTTTGCTAAATAAGAAAAGGTGATAAAATTATTGGGACGCTCGAAATGGAAAAGTGTGATAAAATTAGCGGATCGGAGGGAGTATTTTGTAATTGGTTTGGGATGGATATAAACTACCAGTGCTATAATTTGATGTGTAACTTATTTGCATTTTTGTCTCTCATTTGTAATTTAATTAATAATTAAGTATTTCCATATCACTCCTAATTTTTTATTTACTGTAATTATGTCTGTACAACTAAGTTTCTTTTTATATATTTAATAATTATATTTCATCTTAAACACTAAAATTTATAATTTCAAAATTTTAAATAATTTCAATATAATTATTTTTAAGTACACACATCGGGTGTGCAAAGAGGTACTAGTATGGGACTCAACTTCGAGGGTTGATTATGCAATTTTGTGGATAAGATTGGCATTAGGGTTTGAGCTTGGGGAAGGTGGCGGTGCGCTTGTTCAATAGTGCTCGGCAAGGAAACTGAACGAATATGAACCAACACGGGTTTTTTTTAGCTAGATAACATCTTCTCGCATTCACTTTAGCCGGCTGACCTCCATTTTGAATAGGCAATTGTACCCTTACTAAGGAGAAAGTATTATAATACCCGTACCTAAAGGGCGGTTATGGGCGTTAACTACAATTAGGTGATAAGTTGTGTTAAAAAACGAAAAAAAAAGATAAAAAGAAAAAAGTAAGACAAAACAACGACGATTCACCGTGAGGGCCCCTTGTGAAGATTTTCAGTATTACAGCACTAAGAACTCACGCAATGGCGTCTGAAATTCTAAGTTATTTTACTTCTTTAGTTGTTTTGCATATTGCCGAGCATGTTTCTCTGTTATTTTGGTGTTTGATGGTTGTTGATTTTGTGGGTACTCACAGAGCCTAACAGGTTAACACAGTCGGTCATTATACGGTTGATTTGTAACCCATTGAAGAAGGCTACGTTTTAGATAGGGTTGTCAGAGTTTAAATCATGAAAAAAAGGGTTCTCAGAAATTAGTTCTATTAGAAGAGGAAATGTTCTCAAATGTTAGACGAGTTCTCCGATTTGAGCCCACGTCTGAGGACCTGTGTAAGATTTGGGAACCCGTTCATGGTCTAAGAAGCTACATTCGCGATGCGATGGGTTCCCAGATTTTTTATGGGTCCTCAGATTGGTGCCCACTTCTTAGGACCTGTATAAAGTCTGAGAACGCAACACACACCATTTGAAAGCAACCGTTTAAAACCTTTACTCGACATGATTTTCTTTTGAATATATGTAGGTTTTGTTGAAACCACAACTTTCTCAAAATAATGTCTTCGGCTGCAAAGTCATCATCACCGCGATTACGTGAAGGTCTGTGAGCATATAATCAATTTCCTGAACCAAGCCGAGCTTCGGGAAATATTGGCATGACAATTTGGCCACGTAATCTGTGTTGGGTCACGATTCAAGAACTGTTAGGAATATTTTAGAAGTGTCCAAAATATGTATTCTAAGTTCTTTGTTTCTTTATGTTGTATTTAATGTGTTATGTTGTATTTAGTGGGTCGATAGGTTGTAATGGGCTTGTTAGGGCCCAATGGGCTTAATACCTATTCAAGGTACTTAAGCCCTAAACCCTAACCATTGTTAATTAAGTTTTCCATTATCAACTTCACGTATTCAACACACTAAGCCTCTAAACACTATTCATAATATCAATCGAAGGTTTAATCTGTTGAAGTGTTCTTGGATAATCTGGACTTACAAGTGGTATCAGAGCAAGCGTGTAGGTGATGAAACTTCATTACAAGCAACAAAAATCAAGTTTTGAACTCTTTGCAGATTATCAGATTTCGTCAAGCAGCCAAAAAATCGAACTTCCAAGCTGTTTTTCGGTTATTTTCTGGGTTCTTCAAGCTGTTACTTGCATATCTATCAGTTCTGAGAATTTCCCATTCAGTTATAGTCGATTTCAAGACAGATTTTCTGGAAAAATAGCAGTTAGCAAGCTCTATTCTTCAGCTGTTCTTAATTCGCGAACGACGCACTGTTAAGGTTAAGCTTTGCGAACTCACAAACTTCTATCTACTTTGCGGGTCTTTACTCTCACATGACAGCTTCACGAATTAAGTTTACACTCCCAGGTAGGTGAATTCTACTTCACATCCTCAGTCTCGCGAATAAGGTTCACGCATTGTCACACATCGCGAAGTAGAGTTTCGCGGGTCGGAAGTTCACGGGCCGTCAGATTTTCAAAGATCAACGCCTCTGATTCGGCATCATACTTCACGAGTCCACTCTGCGAATTGAACTCCGCGAATCAGTGTTAAGTAGAGGCGTTCGCGAATCAGTGAAAAGAAACAGAACTTCACGAATGTGGTCATATTTCGCGAATCAGCTCTTTCGAGCCACTTCGCGATCTTAATCATTCCACGAATCAAGATTACTTCACAGACCCAAGTTCTCGAATCTGTTCGCGAGGTCTCACACCAATTCGCGAACAATTCAGTTTACAATCCATTTACCTTTCACGACCAGATCACTTAGCGAATCAAGCCACCTCGCGAATCATGGTTCACTATCTACACTTTGCGAACTGAATCCCAGACCAAGTCGCGATCTCATCACTTTACGAATTCAGTTCCCTCTTCGCGAACGCAACCATTTCGCGAACGAAACCTTAAAATCAAAGTCAAACCCCAAAACCTCAATTTTGACCCACAACCTTTGACTCAAAATCCGATTCAACATTTTATTTTCCTCACATTACACGTCAACGATCATATCAAAAGCACAAGAAATGGACTCCTTAAGCATGGGAAATGATGTTTGACCCCCTGTCATTAGACATGGAGAATATGTCGTCTGGAAGAGAAGGTTCATCAACTTCATTGAGAGGAAGGACAATTCAGAGAACTTGCTGGAATCCATTTACGATGGACCTATTCAGTACTGGACCATAGTCTCAGCCATTACCACAACCACTCCTGCAAGAGAAGAACAGAGGATCTTGAAGACTATCGACCAATACAATGACGAAGAAAAATTATGCCATAAGGCAAAGTCAGACCTATTGCAAGCCATCCCCAATGACATCCTCATGCAGTTCGAATAAGGAGAAAGCGCCAAAGAAATGTGGGACGCACTTAGAATCATGATGATGGGTACTGAAGTCAACACAATGGCAAGAATGGCCAATACCCTTATATTTTTACGATCGTTTTCAGGCAATCAAAGGAGAAAGGCTTCAAGAAACGTTCCATCGATTCCTCATTCTACTAAATGAGTTAAAGATGAATGGAGTAACGAAAAATGTAATGGAGATCAATATCAAGTTCCTCAGCTCACTTCAACCAGAATGGGAATCGACAACAATAATGATGAGACAAATGAACGACCTGACTAAGACCAACATCGACACATTATTCGACTGTCTCAACCAACACTCCAATTATGTGGAGAAAGAAGGGAGGAAGCTAGATAGACCAGTGGTAAGTGACACGCTCGCGCTAATGTCTGAATGATCACCAAGAAAGCAATCAAAGGACAAGGAGATCATCCAGTCGTCACAAATTCAGGAGGAGAAGATTCAGATTCTAATGGAGAACTCAATGACCTCACAAAACATGGAGAACTCAAGGAGCACACAATTAAGGAGCTCGCAAAACAACTTTCTTTGGTCTCAAACTTCGTACAGAAGAAATACTATAAGAAGCCCGGATCCTCATCCAACCGTCAAAGAACTTCTTCCAATTCAAATGGAAAGGCTCAAGATGAAGAAACTAATCCAGCAATTACCCCTCAATCTGGAAAATGCTTGAACTGCAGGAAGACTGGAAATTTCACCAGAGAGTGCAGAATGCCCAAGAAAAAGGATGCCAATTATTATCGTAGAAAAACTCAATTGGCAGAGGAAAGGAGATGGGAATGGTCTTGATAGCTGAACATGATCATTGGCTCGAAGACACTTCCGACAGCGAGAAGAAAACATGGCGCTGATGGCCAGACTGGATGACGAGGAAGATGGAACTGAAGCTTTACGAAGCGACTCAGAAAGGGAAACCTCCTGCAATTTAGACATGGTGGAGGTAATCGAAGCTGATTATGACTCCTTACTTAAAATGAAAGATGAATTCCTAACTCTATATAAATCAAACAAACAGAGCAAAAAGCAAACTAGAGAATTAGAAGCAAATATACAAAATAATCTAGAAGTTTTGGACAATTTTAGGTATGATTATGCAGGTGAGAAAAATCGAGTGGTAGTAGCTAATGAGAAAGTTGCAAAGCTAGAAGCTCAGTTGCTAAAATCCGAGGCTAAAGCCAAGTAATTAGCAAAAGAAATGTGATATCATAGAGATCAAGCGATAGACGCCACAGTCAAATATGACTTACTTTCTAAGGAAAGGGAGAGACTGTACTCCAAGATAAAAAAATTGGAGGACCTCTTATCTCGAAGAGAACAGATATAACAGACCTTTTTCTTGAACAAACCTGCAGATATTGATTTCTATAATCCTCATAAAGGACTTGATTTTGAAAACACATGTATGTTAAAGCAAGGCATAACAAATGCACCTTGTCTCTATGATTTAAAATACATGGAATTAGGTTGTATGACAAACCTCATGCCTTTTGTCAGTGAATCTGAAACCTTACGAGGCGAGAAAGTAGAAATATCATTCGATTACGCAGAGTTAAATGATAGTTATAAAAAAAGAAAATGTTCTGCCATAATTGAATTTGAATCAGATATTCCTCGTCGAATCGAAGGAGATACCTCAGAAGAATCAATGAGTGAGACACCAATGACTACGTATGCAGTAGGATATATGCCTGAGTGCATAAAGGAAATCAGTGACCTACACTCCACTCTCGAAAGAGAGAGAAAGTGCTTTGATATTGAAAGGCAGAATTTTCTTGAGGAAATCTCCACACTTAAAGAAAAATTAAGAATACACTCACGTAGACCTTGATTTCGCATGATAAAATTTCCTATACTAATGCTTTGAAATTTTCAGGACCCATAAAAGAGCCAAAAGGTCAAGTCTGGGTTAGAAAATGAAGATATTTTGAAGATGACCTGCGATTTTAATGAGCCTTTTGTTATAGACTGTTTTCCTTCAAAAACTTTTGTACCGTCTTTATTTCTCATGTATCGCAAAACTCATCCTTTCATTCAAAAAATCGATTTTCCATGCATGATCATTTCTACAAACAAGCTCACAAAACAACTTCCAAAGACACGTCTTTAAAACAAAAGAAACGATCAAAAACAAAAACTACCAAGGAACCTGCAAAACAAGAAAAGACTAAAAAATGCATCTCTAAGGCTAAGACAAATAGGGCTCCACTATTACAAAAATGGGTGTCAAAGCTTAAGACTGAGGAAACCCAAATCCAAGCCCTGGAAACAATTAGTGACTCAGCACATGATATTAAGTCTTACACTGACAGTGATAAATCTAGCTAGGTAGTCTATGCGTACTAACAAGCACAACAGAGGTGGACCCATTTTTAAATGGGTACCTAAAACCTTCTAGTTTGATTTTGCAGGCCCCGCACGTCTGGTACATAGATTCAGATTGCTTCCTTCGTCGAGTTTCGAATGTTGCCTCACAAATCCATTTTACAAAACTCGTCGATTTGATATTTATTTTGCTGTTTGATCAAGTCAAATTGATGTTATGGGCCTTCTTTTTCAAATTTCGCGGCCAAATCTCAATAATAGCCTTATAACGGACCGCAAAATACTTGGTATAACCCGTGTCAATTCGTGAAGCAAATTTTTAAATTTTTCAAATCTTATGCTTTGCGAATCCCAAATTGCGAATTCACTGTTTTCTCAGTTCGCGAATCAGCTTTCATTCACTTCGCGAATCGGCTTGGTGGGTCTTTGTATCATTTCGTGGCCCAATCTTCAGGCCCACGAAGTTCGTTTAACGTAACTTCAATTCGCGAACTTCCCACTTCACATTTCACGAACTCTCAAATCTTACTCTCCATCGCTAAACAGATCGAACTCGTCAATCTTCCTAGATTTTTCATTTCTCGTCGATATACTGTGTTTTTCTGCTCAAAATCGTTCTTACAAACGCACGAACTCAACTGTGGTAAGGAAATGCTTGCTTTTACTCTACTTACGATTTTTGATTTCTGATTGCAGGAACGATTTCTGGAAGCACAGAGCTCTCGTGTAGTTTTTCCGGAAAATTTGTCAAATTTCTCAATAGGCTTTTCAATTTTTGAAGGATTTTATAAAGGGGAAGTCTTCTTCGTTAAAAACCTGTATTTTAAAGTCGAAATTTTTTAAATTAGGTTCGTGGGTCAAGAACTAGTGTTTGAAGAATTTTAAAGAAAATAGCTTTCTGATCCATCAAATTCAACTTCGCGAGTCCAAAAATATGTTTCGCGGGCCCCACTCCAATTGCACATATTTTTGACCTCTCAGCTTCGCCATTTCGAATTCGCGAACCTCCCGCGTTCGTGAATTGAACTTCGCGTACTGATTTCGCTTTACATTTTTTGTCTAATTTGCGAAACTTCACTCACACAAACCCGCGATCTGCACTTAGAATTTTTTCTACAAAACTCAGCTTCGCGAATTCGAATTTGCGAACCAAAGCATTCGCGATATAATCGCGAACTGATAGAGTCTCAAGTACATTATCTTATTTTTCACTTCGCGAAGTCCCTTTAAAACTAACCCGCGAACCACACTTAAGCAAAATTTTGAAAATTTTCTTCAACTCATGTGGGCCGAACAGTTTGGGCCGAGCCTTATTTTTCACAGAAAAACAAATTTTAAACTGAAGCCCACAGTATTCACATTTTCACTTTCTCTTTTCATTATATAATTCTAATCGCAATTTCTTTCGTGTTGCAGTTTTGGCAGAAATTTCCGGTGTCCGGTATAAAAAAAAAACAAAGCAAAACAATAAAAAAGAAAGAAAAAAAATGACGACACCGGCATATCTCGTACGCCTAACCTCAAAATGGATCACAACCAAGGATAATGACTTCCAACTTGAACTGAGCACCTTCAAGTGCCAAGACAACATAATCATATCCATTTTGAGGACCCATCACCTCGGGTATGCCTTCTCAACATCAGTCCAAGTCCCCACAGTCTATCTACAGCAATTCTGGGGGACGATAAAGACTAAACTTGCTGCCGACAAGAGCATTACGAGGCCTAAATCGCAAATGAGACGGTGCAGATCACCATAGAGCTCATTCGCCACGTCCTTCGGTTGCCAAGTCAACCTGACGAACACGAGGCATCCAAGGATGAACTTATAGAGGACATGATGTGGATGAGATACTTCACTCCAATCAAATTCATCTCCCATTTTCAGCAGTCCATGATACCGCATCCGTGGCGAACACTCTTTGCCTTCGTCAACAAGTGCTTCTCACCAAAGCACTCAGGCTACGATCGCTGTAACATCACAATTCCTCGAATCTTTCACTGGATCATATTCAGGAAAAACTATGACTAAGCCAAACTAGTCAGAGTGGACCTGGACGATCAACTTCATCCGCGGTCAAAGAAGAAGGGTAAGAACTTGCCCTATCTCCGATGGTTCTCACTGATGATCCACTACATCATATCAACAGAGCCGGAGATACCAAGATGACCAGAAGAGGAAAACTTCACACCACCCAAATTGTGCTATCTCCAAAAGGGGAAGACCTAGGAGACGTATGCACGAAAAGGCATGCCAATTCCACGCGAATGGTTCCCTGGCCAGCTTAGACGACGTCGAAGACTACTGCCAGGGCTACAATATCTTTAACCCCACGACTCAGGAAAATCCACCTGAGTCTAACCCAGGGGTTAGAGAGAGAGAGAGTGAGACCTGAGAGAACCCTCTGAATCACAGATAGCACCACAACAACACCAACCATCCCCCCAACACTCAATTTCTGAACCATCACAATCATCCGCAGCTAACGTATCGGATGACGAAGATCAAGAGACATTGATTCCACGTGGGCAATGACAACAAGCTGAGCGGATCGAACAACCGCAACTAGTCGTCCTCGAGATCACAATGTCTGAAGCCCCCTAGTCAGAAATGGCCGGGTCAAACCCTACGATAGAAGACGCCGAATCTGACCAAACGGCACATGCACAACCCGAACCTGATCATTCACTTGTCTCCTAACAGTGAATATATTTTACATATATATATTTTATATGCACACGTACATATAAATAATTTTTTTGAACAGTTATAATTAATATTAATCATTTTTTAATGCCCCGTTTGTTGTTTTAACAGTCTGTTGAGATTGTCGAGGAGTCAGAAGCTAGTCAAGGGTTAGTGGTGGGACCTAAGTCTTTGACGGGAAATCTCCCTGTTGTCGAAGTCCAGTCGACGAACTTAACGGCACGCAAGGTTGAATTAGCGAATCGTTGTGCTGATGCCTCTGTCTTCGAAGGCGGCAAGTTGGTGCGAAAACACGAAAGAGCTTTTCTTCAGGCATTATGGGATGATCTGCACAAAAAGATTGTAGGCTCTTCGCTCGATTCAGTTTCTTCGCTCAAGCCGGATGTTGACGTGGTTATTCAGTCGATGTGGCGCCTCGACTCAGTCGACGTCGCTCATATAGAAGGATTCCTCCGTGTCCTTTTCGACAAGGCATCTGACTACGATACGGCGCGCTTGGAATCTTCTGATAGACTTTCTGAAGAACAGCATCGGTATCGCCTTGTTGAAGCCAACAACCGTCTCGAGGGTATTCGTGAGCAAGAGAAGGCGAAAGGCAGTCAAGTTTAATCGGAGAAGGATGAGTTAGCTTGGATTGAGAACGAGTCTAA
Source organism: Craterostigma plantagineum (assembly GCA_027422505.1). Lineage (NCBI taxonomy): Eukaryota > Viridiplantae > Streptophyta > Magnoliopsida > Lamiales > Linderniaceae > Craterostigma > Craterostigma plantagineum. The sequence continues at coordinate 18,460,364 of JAPQWV010000013.1, read as the reverse complement.
AAAATTGAAGAAAATGAAGAGGAGGTTAACGTCCTCTATTGCGCAAGGCAAAAAACTTCTTCAAATGGTTCAGCTTGAACGTCAAGAGGCTGAGGGGGCTGTCACCGCTCTTCATAATGCTCTTCCGATGAACGAGACGATCGCGAAGAACTTGGGCGCAACGCAGACACTTCTCCAAGTTGCTATAGGCGAATTAGGGAGTTTCCAGCATTTTAATTAAGTGTGATTTTATGTCTTCATGTTCCTTCATTCATAATATCTTATCTTATAATAGAACTTATGCTTAATATATTTCTTCCATTCCCTCCTCGTGTATGCAAAGTGGCCTACATGAATAGATAGTGACTTCAAGCCCTTTTCCATTAGTCTTCGAAAGGTCCAGCTGCTCTTTCACTCATATGTGTCGGCCTTTAAAAATCAAATGGAATTTTATTTTACTAGTGAGCAGTTCAGCACTCCAACACATTTAACCAATTGAGTGCGGGGATCGAAGGGGCGTATCGTTGTTCTCATTATTAATATATATATATATATATATAGATATATGCATATTTAATAAGAGAAACAACGACAGACTTCAATAACTTGATTGACCGGTAGAAAAATCCTTCGATATATTTCCATGGACATTGCCTTTTATTTCACCAACTTCGAGTCCGGACTTGATAACATAAAAGGTATGTACTGCGATCACACTTGGGGGCAAGGTCAACTTCATGACCCGACATCTTTGCCTTGTAGCTTTGTCTCTTTGGTCTTTTCATACGCGCTGCACTTTTTTTTATGTATATGACTGAACTCAGACGAGGTCTAAGCTGCCTATGTACCCTTTTAGGGGATCAAGTCATTTCTCGTAGTTCAATTTTTTTTTGTGGTGGTGCCGTGCACAGTTTATACTCATGCGGGCCAGGAGTATCCGTTGTTTAACCACACCGGACTATGTGGGATAAGTTAGCAGTTTAGACATATGCACTTATCATTAATGTTTGCCTTTTCACAGTTTATACTCGTGCGGGCCAGGAGTAACATGCAGTTTAGAGTCGTATGTCAAGGAGTAACATGCAGTTTAGGCTCGTGCATTAAGGAGCAACATGCAGTCTAAGCTCGTGCGTTAAGGAGCAACATGCAGTTTAGACTCGTATGTCAAGGAGTAACATGCAGTTTAGGCTCGTGCGTTAAGGAGCAACATGCAATTTAAGCTCGTGCGTTAAGGAGCGACATTTTTTTTTCTTTTTTTTTTCTTTTTTTTGTTTGTTCTTTTTTTTTCTTTTTTTGTTGTTCTTTTTTTTTTTCTTTTTTTTTTTTGTCGGGTCTCCCCCTTTTTAGGCATAGTAACGTTTCAAGAATTTGCCGTTGATTGGGCCAATTCTTAATCCGGCTTCGGACACCAACTTGTATGCTCTGGTCGTATAGATTTCCTTTACGACATAGAGACCATCCCATTTTGATTTGAACTTGCCCCCAACTCAACGGTTGGTGATGATTGGTCTTCTTACTGCAAGTACCCAATCTCCAACTTGAAACGACCTAAGCTTCACTTTCTTATTAAATGCTCTCGAAAGACGAGCTTGATAGCATTCCAACCTTTGTTGTGCGTCGAGTCTCTTCGAGACGTAAGCGAGCGTTCTCCTCCATAGTGAGTCCTTCTTGTATAGCCATCCTAAGAGAAGGAATTTGTTGTTCGAGTGGAATTACAGCTTCAGTTCCATAAACGAGAGCGTAAGGTGTTGATTCAGTGGGCGTCCGGTGAGTAGTTCGATATGCCCATAAAGCTTCATTAATTCTCAGGTGCCAGTCCTTCTTCGATTTTGACAATATCTTCTTCAAGAGATTGCACTACGTCTTGTTGAATGCTTCGGCGAGTCCATTTGCGGCAGCGTTATACATAGATGATTTTCTCTGTTTGAAACCAAACTTCTCGCAGAGTTTATCTATTGTGCTATTACAGAATGGTTTTCCGTTATCAGTGATGATGTAGTGAGGTATCCCGAAGCGATAAATAATGTTGATGCGAATAAAATCAACGACATTTTCTTTCTTTACTTCTTTTAGAGGAACAGCCTCGGCCCATTTGGAGAAGTAGTCTGTTCCAGCCAGAATGTATGAGTGTCCACCCGATGACTATGTCATTGGTCCCACGACATATAATCCCCAAGCATTGAACGACCACGCGGCAACCGTTGGATGAAGCGACTCGGGTGGTTGGTGCATGAGGTTAGCATGGAATTGGCAAGCCTGACATCGTCGTGCACGATCTAGGCAATCTTTAACCATCGTTGGCCAGTAATAACCCATTCTTTTTATGCGAAAATGCAACTTTGGTCCGGATTGATGAGCACCACATATTCCTGATGAGCCTCCTCCATGGCTTGACCAGCTTCTTCTTCACTTAAACACCTCAAGAATACACTATCGAAAGACCTCCGATAAAGTGTTCCTTTGTAGAAGATGAAACGAGGCGCTCGTCGTCGAACATCAATTCTTTGACGTGGGTCATCGGGCAGTTTTCCATGTTCCAAGTCGACCAATAATTGCCTCCAGTCTTCCTCCTCCACTTCAAATACTTCGATGGTGTGATTTTCTTCCTCGGTAGAATTATCGTCTTCACTATCATCATCAAAATTGGGTGGCACAACCCAATTTCGGCAGATAGGTATTTGGGTTTTCTCATGAGGCGTTGAAATAGTCGAAGCGAGTTTGGCTAATGCGTCTGCTTTCTTGTTTCTGGATCTCGGCACATGCTCGATTGTTGCTTTCCCAAGATATCCTATCATCCTTCTGGCGTAGTTGCGATATGGGAGGAGCTCAGGCTTCTTTTCTTCATATGAGCCGGTTATCTGGCTAACAATCAACTTGGAGTCGCCATATATTGCGAGCTGTCTCTGTTTAATTTCCACAGCCATCTCTAATCAAAGAATTAAAGCCCGGTACTCGGCAACATTGTTCGAGCAATTCTGGGTTAGAGTGAAGGAATAAGGGAGCACGTCTCCATCGGAAGTGACGAATACTACTCCAGCTCTAGCACCTTCTTGATGTGAAGCTCCATCCAAATACATCTTCCATGGGGGAACTATTTCGACCAAGAGCACGTGTTCATCGGGCAGATCATGGCATAACTCCCACTCTGCTGGAATAGGGTGATCAGCAAGAAAATCTGCTAAAACTTGTCCTTTGACAGCCTTTTGAGGCACATATGTGATCTCGAACTGTTGCAATTGCAAATACCACCTCGCAAGCCTGTCTGAAAGTACCGGTTTTGACAACACGTACTTCTGCGGATTTGCCCTTGACACCAAGCGAATGTTATGAGCTTGAAAATAATGCTTGAGTTTCTGGATTGAGAAGATGAGCGCTAGACATAATTTTTCGATTTGAGAATACTTTAGCTCGTTGGGTGTCATCATCCTACTAAGGTAGTACAACGCGTTTTCTTTCCCGTTGACATTTTCTTGTGCTAATAGGGCACCGACAGAGCTTTCTTGGGCAGTTATATATAGGATGAGTGGTTTTTCTGGTATAGGCGCGGCCAACACTGGTGGATTTTTTAGATAGGATTTGATGCTTTCGAATTCATTGTTGCAGGCACCATCCCATTCAAACGTAACGCCCTTTTTCATGAGGCGACTAAAAGGCTGACATCGACCGGTTAGATTCGAGATGAATCTCCTCAAGTATGCCAACCTACCTTGCAAGCTTTTGAGCTCATGGACGTTACGGGGTTTTGACATCTTCAAGATTGCATCGATCTTTGCCTGCTCGATTTCGATGCCCTTTTGACGCACTATGAACCCGAGAAACTTCCCCGAGGAAACACCAAACGCGCACTTGAGAGGATTCATTTTGAGTTGATATCTTCTTAAGCGATTGAACACATTTCTCAAATTACTTAGGTGATCCTCACGTCTTTTAGACTTCACTACTAAATCATCGACATAACATTCAACATCCGTGTGAAGAATATCGTCAAAGATCTTCTGCATTTCCCTCTGGTATGTGGAACTCGCGTTTATCCGAACAGCATAACCTTGTAGCAATAGATCCCTTTTGGTGTGCGAAAGGCCGTCAACTCTTTATCTCTTGGCGCCATGCGAATTTGATTATAGCCAGAAGATCCATCCATGAAGGATAATGCTTCGTGACCGGTCGTGGCATCTATCATAAGCTCAGATTGGCAACGGCAAATCATCCTTTGGACATGCTTCGTTCAAATCCCTGAAATCGACACAGACTCGTATTTTGTCCATTTTTCTTCTTGACGGGCACTATGCTTGAGATCCATGTTGGATATTTGACTTCTCGAACGAATCCAACTTCAATGAGCTTATTGACCTCAGCCTCAATTAGTGGAATTGGATCTGGTCGAAACCGCCTCTGTGCTTGCTTAACTGGGCGTGAACCTTTCTTTATCGATAAGTGATGGATTGCTAATTTTGGGTCCAGTCCAGGCATTTCCTTATATGACCAAGCGAAAACGTCTTTGAATTCTGTCAGCAGCTCGATGTAGTTCTTCTCTTCATCGTCATCTAGGAGTGCACTTATATATATTGGTCTACTTTCGTTTTCATCGCCCAAGTTGATTTCTTTCAACTCGTCAACCGTTGCCTTAATACATTCTTCAAGCTCAAGAGGAGCTATCTCAGCAACTTCTTCTATGAGATTTTCGTCGTTTATGGTGATATGACAAGATGAACATATGCTTTCCATATCTTCTCCGCTCTCGTGATATCGATCGCCGTTACACGACGCATAGCGTGCTAGAGTCCTGTGGGCACGACTTTTTACTTTAAGTTGAGATGTGAGCCGAATGACGCGGCGATGGCTCTGCTTCTTCAGCAACTTTAGGTTTTCGCACAACTCAAGTCTATCAAATACGGAAGTTCGTAGATTGTTCTCAAGTCTTAGTCTTTTGAACAGATCCCTTTTAATTCCTAGTCTCTCGAACGGACTCTTCTTGTGCCCTTGCCTTTCGAACGGACTCTTCTTGTGCCCTAGCCTTTCGAACGGACTCTTCTTGTGCCCTAGTCTTTCAAGACTGACTTGAGCATCATCCACTTCAATGCGTTACTGGAATATGCATCAGTTTCCGACACACAGTTTATACTAGTCCTCTTTACTACTATGCGAACTGACTTATGAGGGGTGAACCCGAGACCTTTCTGAGTCTTTCTCAATTCGAGAGAACTTCTGTTTAGGGAGTCTGGGAGTTTACCCAATATTGATTTTTCATTCGGATCATATCCTGCTTTGTGAGAAGTTTATAAGCATTAGGCCCAAATACTCCACTCATCTGCCTATTTGACGACATATGACGTCCATTTTCTGATTGTTGTGTAGATCCTTCAGCCTTGACCGGCGAGCTTTGCAGTTTCCTAGAGCCAATTTGAGTTAAGGGTAGTGTCAGGACTTTTTATTGAGTATATCATCCCTCCAATGTCTTGCGTGCCCTCATCACCTTTATTTCTGTGTGTCGTACTTTCCTCATGCGTCACATTCTCACTCGTTTCCTTTGTACGCTCGAGATAATATTTTGCATCGGCAAAGTATGATTGGACTTCGGTAAATGGGTTTGTATCACCGAGAACTTTCTTTATGGCGCCGTTATCGTAGTACTTGAAACATTGATGTAAAGTCGACGGCACAACTCCATTCTCGAGCAGCAATGGACGACCAAGCAGCACGTTGTAAGATGTCCTGGCGTCAATCACGTGGAGCAATACTGTTGATGTCATAGTTTCCATCACTGGTTCCAATCTAACCATACCAATGGCTCTTTGGCCTCCTTGGTTGAAACCTTGGATCATCAGTCGACTGCAAGAGAGTTCTTCTATCGGAATTTCCAGTTCCTTCAGCACCCGTAGAGGCAGAATATTCACGGCAGAGCCTCCATCGATCAACATGCATTTTACCTTCTTTTCGCGAATATAGCCAGACACGAACAAGGGGCGATTATGTGGCTTAGAACCTAGGAGCAGATCCTTATCGGTGAATGTCATAGCAGACATGCATGAGCCAGTGGTGTTGTTTTCATCGATCTCATCTTGACAGTCATCGTAAATGACTTCAGTTTCTTGAGTCATATAACAAGTAGCACAGTCTTCTTCCCAACTTTCAAAGTCCTCGTCGATAATTGAAATATAATTCGACTCTACCGACTCTATATCAATAGTTATTTTTCCTTGTCTGGCTAGTTGCATGACCTTATCCTTAAAAACAAAACAGTTGTGAATTGGATGACCTACCAAACGACGGTATTTACAGTAATTTCATCCTGCTTCATCGGGCCGCTTCATCTCTGGTAGGTCAATGAGTTCTGCGTGCAGAAGCTCATCGAAGATCTCTGATACTTCGGAGTCCAGAAACGGATACTTCTTTGCCTGAAGCTCTTTAAGCGTCAACTTCCTTTCTGTATGCTCTAGCGGCACATCACTTACCTCAATTTTCTTGCCCTTTTCCCTGCCTCGAAGCTTGAGAGGTGTGACGTTTGTTGCTAAAGACTCTTTGTTGTGGGGTTTTACAAATGGTCGACCCCCTTTCTTGGCATCAGCTTTATCTTGGAATTTTCGAGCCTCTTGGACAGGTGGTCCATTTGCCCCACTAGTGGCTAGCTGAGTTCCATATCATGGGCGCGGGTAGCCAATTCTTCAAATGTTCCAGGGCGTATTCCTTGAAGGATATATCGTAACCCCCATGTCATTACCCTGAATGCACATTTCAATTCCCGAGGCTTTAGATAAGCGGTCCTTGCAATTAAGACACAGATTCCTCCAACGATTAATATAGTCAATTACGGGTTCATCTTTCCATTGGTGAGCACTGGTGAGTTCTATCATGCTAACCGTGCAACGAGTACTGTAGAAACGGTTGAGGAATTCATGTTCCATTTGATCCCAACTATCGATCGAACCGGCTTCCAAATCAATGTACCAATCGAAAGCATTGCCCTTCAGCGAACGAACAAATTGTTTGACAAGACGGTCTCCATATGTTCCTGCATAATTGCATGTCTCGATGAAGTGAGCCACATGTTGCTTTGGATTTCCTTTGCCGTAAAACTGCTGAAATTGTGGAGGTTGGTAACCACTTGGCATCTTCAAGTTATCGATTCTAACAGTATACGGTTTAGAATACGTAAATGAGGGTTTGGACCCTCCGTCTTTCATTGTTCCAATGATGAACTCCTTCAGTTGGCTAACGGGAATCATCCCGTCATTAGAAACTTGGAAACTCCCCGAAGGCTTCTCGAGTTCCCTTTGCTCTTCTTTTTCGGTTTCGTCAGAAGATTCCTCCTGCTTCTAATATGCGCGGCTATTATCAACGTTGTTGCTCTTGCTAGTCAACTTTGCAATCTGGGCATCTTGTTCTTGCACGTGTTTGTAAGCCCTTCGATTGCTCTCGTTAAACTTGCAATTTGCTCTTCCATAGTCGCAGCATTGGTCACCATGACTTCATCTCGCTTAGAAGAATTGCTTGAGGTCGAGTGGAGAGAAGGTACCGACGAGCACTCATTTTCGGCACTTTGTTCTTCTACCACTATGCCGAGAATGACATTATCTTTGCCAAAAATGACGTGGTGATCCGTCTCCTTGGACTCTGGAATCACTTTTGACATGCTTCGGGTCTTAACACCAGTGCTTTGACTGGAAGAACTAAACGCTAAAGTTCGATGAGTTTGTCATTGATGCGTTCTAACTCTTGAAGAGATGAGAGGTAGAGAGGTCCCACTGGGCGTGCCAAAGTTTTGTAGCGTATTTTCTTTTTATTCGAATATCAAATAATCAGAAAAATAGTACAAATGAAATTTAATGAAATTTAATGAGCTATATCTCTACTTGTTCCTCTGATTCTTCAACGAAAGGGTTTCAGAAAATTCTTGATCTTGAGTTTCTTGATTTGGGCTTTTCTTCGTGGGCCGTTGGGCTTGATCACGAACTTGGCGTCTTAGCGAAAACGTATGAAATGGGCCGTTGGGCTTTCTTCGTGGATAGTTGGGCTTGATTTGGGCTTTTCTTAAAATTTCTTCGTGGGTCGTTGGACTTGATCGCGAATCTTAGTAGATGCCTTTTCGCGGGCCTTCGGGCTTGTTCACGAATCTTAACCGGACTTCGTCGGGATTTGACCAGGAGATCTTATCGAAAATTTTGTCATGGGCCTTTGGGCTTCATCATGAACTTAGCGCTTTGGACCCAGACGTTTCGAGCTTTGCTTCAGTTACGAACAACTTCGAAAGAATAGAATGCTTTTAACAAAATACTTATATCGTCTGACGAAGTTTCACACCTTTGATCCGAATGGGGACGACTTCGAAAGAAAGGAATGCTTTCACAAAAAACTTATATCGTCTGACGAAGCCCCGCAATATCCTGCCTTTGATCCGGATACGAACGACTTCGAAAGAAAGGAATGCTTTCACAAAATGACTTATATCGTCTGACGAAGTCTCGCAATATCCTGCCTTTGATCCGAATACGAACGACTTCGAAAGAAAGGATTGCTTTCACAGAAAGACTTATATCGTCTGAAGAAGTTTCGTACTCGACTCTCGTCTTTGGACTACAATTTGAATGCGACGAACTTATTTGAGAGAATGGATTGCTTTAAAAGTCTTATATCGTCTCTCGAAGTTTCGCTTTGCCGTTGTCCTCTGACTTGTGATTTCTGAATTCTGAAGCCGCATATTTATAGGCGTAGAGAATTCTTAATAATGGAAAATATAATCCTCTTGTAATGATTTCGCCCATATTTAGATTGATTTATCTATATATGGTTTGATTTTGCTTTGCTTTGATTTATTCCATATACGGCTCGATTTTCTCAATATCTGCCGATCTTATGACTTTTGATTTGATTCTTTACTTATTTAACAAGTCTCTACACATATTTACCATGCATGGGATTTTGTATAAAAGGAATTTATATTGTCATACATGATAATAATTTATTAATTAAATAAACTATTTATTACTTGAGATTAATTTATAGATCTCAATAAATAGCAATCTAATTAAATGATCTTATATTATTTCTTGAAATTAATTTATTAAATCCCAATAATATAATGGACAATTATTTTTAATTGTCTACAGCCCCGTTCAAGATGATGCTCTTGATCATCCCCCAAAACTGCTGGAGGTAGACCATCGGCACTGATGTCGTCACTGTTAGTGCATACCATAGTGGATGGCCTTGCAGGATGGACACGATAATATCATCTGGACACCGAAAGGTGGTCAGGTCTAACTGGAAATTCGTGTCGTGGACGTTGAGATATAAGGCCTTCTCGTAGATGTGATTATATGTAGGGTAGTGATCCATCTGAAATCCACATAAGAAATGTAAATCATTAGTTAAAAAATTTGAGTCGAAATTAATTTGAAAAATGTATGGATTGGCACATAGGTATACGACAGTGACAAAAAAATGATATTTCGACCTATGAATAAGAGTCATATGAAAATTTAGTCGAAAATTTATCTAAGTGTTTAAAGGTACTGTTCACTCCGTGAAATTTTTCACACGTAAAATTGAAATTTCAATTTAATTTCCCAAGTGCTGATTTTAAATCAAGATATCCGTTTATTTTAGCGATCGAAAATTTTATTCGCTTTTGAAGGCTACAGTGAAAAAGACTTAGAAATTTTCTAAGTTTGTTTTGAACTCAAGATGCGAAACTGTAGCCGAGAAATTTTTCGATCGAGAAAAATTTCCGTGTAAACTTACGATCGAGAAATTAGATTTCCAAGTAAATTTACGATCGAGATATTTTTCCGCGCGTGAATAAAATTTTCGCTATGAAAATTAACGAGCGAGAAAGTATTCGATTTGAAGGGGTTTTTCGCTGCAAAGTTTTCGATCGAGAAATTTTATTAAAAATATAATTTTTCGCCGCTTAAAATTTTCGATCGAGAACAAGATTGAAATCAAAATTTTCGACTGTAAGTTTTGCGCTCGAAATTTTAAAAGACATTGCATCTATTTTATCTATTCCTCTCAGTAATATTTCGCTCGTACAAAATGAAAATTGTGTTTCTCGATAGTAAATATTTTTCAATCAGCGTTATTTATCGTAGTGACTAACTTGAAAATATTTGCGATCGAAGATCTTTTACGATTCAAACAGTGACTTAATCAAATCGAATTTCAATTTTCACTGTTTGCGAGTGAGAAAGTTCTTCGATGCATTTAAACCTTTAAACTCCAGTTCAGTCCTAACTTTCAATCGAAGACTAATAACGCAGAAAATCAAAGTTATATTCACTCAAAATGATTAAGAAACATCGAAACTAGCCTATTATGCAGTTTTTAACCCAGATTATACTTAGAATAAGGTCTAATATACTGGTAACGAGGGTTTCGAGTTCTCAGAGTTTGAACAGTCGAGAAATAATCAAAGAATCATGAGAAATATTCCAGAATACAGACGCAAATCTAGTTTAAATGCACGAAAAACCCTAAAGGAAGTCAAATCTACCTTCAAAAGACGAAAATTAGTTGAAAATGGAAGGATTTTGAGGATTTTACTTTCGTCTTTTGAGAGAAAAGTTTTTCGCGAGAAAATTTGACTGTTGAATTTTGCGATCGAGGGTTTTGCGTGTATTTAGGGATTTTCGACTGCAAACTAATGATTTCGTTTAATTTGGGCTGATTAGACGTTTACGATACTTAGAGAATTAAGCCCGTTACTGTTTATGATCGAGAAACTTACGATCGAGAATTTTGATTTGGATACTGTTCAATTTTCGCTCGACAAGTCCGATCGAAAATCTTTTTGGTTCCTGTTTAATTTTCGCTCGACAATATGAAGGCGAAAATTACAATTTGGTCCCAAATAAATTTGCGCTCGAGAAACTGCGATTAAAAATTGCAAATTCGCCCGTATTTCTCGATAGTAAGTTTACCTTAATATTTCAGATTGATCCTGAATTTTAAGAATAAACCACATAATTACTCCTTCTAATTATAAACGAAAATGCAATTAACTCCCTGTATTTTCGAAGAAGTGACATCCGACTCCAGAATTGATCTTCGATAATCTGCATTACTTAGAGCAAAATGTCGAGAATATTAGAGTTAATCAAGAAGTAATTGATCTACTAAGGCTCCCCCTGTATTGTTTTATCAATGTCTTGAGCTCACGATCGTGAAATTTTTGTGAGGTCCTCCTTATTTAAGCATGGACCAAAGCAGTTCTAGAATGAAAATTTCTGCAACACTTAAAAGAAAAGAACATAAAAAATATTTGGAGCTCAAAACATGGAATCATTGTAAATGCTCCCCCTCAAATAGTGCACATGTATCGATTTATCACGTAATCAAGCAAATCAATACAAGTAACAATCATTATTATACGCAATTTAGGCATTTCACTTAGATAATGGTCCCCAAATCATGTATTCAAAATGTTGCGGGAGGGTATGAGCATAAACAAGTAAAGTCGCATTTTAATCAATTCCGTACCAATGCAAGTTAAACATGCATTCAAAATGTGCGATTTATATATATATATATATAATAATTTTATTATTTTTATTAGTTATTAATTATTATTATTATTATTATTATTTAATTGTATATATTAATAGTATTGTTAGTATGGGGTCAGATTATTTTGATACGATCATCGTCACGCCTAAAATTTCACAAGACATTTGAAAGGATCACATACCGTCGAGTCATGTCGTCAAACTTAAAGAGTCCTAAGTTCATTGAATGATCCATTTCGACAACTCTCACTGGATTCACTCTAGCACTCTGATTATTTATGCCTTGGGATGATTATATATATATTACTCAAGTCAACACAAGCAATCTTAAGTCAATTTACCTGTGATCGAGGCGTTTTTAATCATTTCACCTTTGCGAGAGATCGTCGATGTAGAATCATAGAGACTGTGAAGGGTTTTATTTTGGCTCTGACTAAGAAGGGAAGGATAGTTTTGGGATTGTGGACTAAGGATCTTCTTCCTCTTCTTCGTCGTTCTCCTTCTTTTAGGCGTTTTCCTTTTATTGTTCGTTGTTCTCATCCTTTCTTTGTCTCATTCTGCACTTGCTCAAGCTGAAGCTCCGCTTCTCTACGAGGCTGGGAGATTATGTAAGGCGAAGTTCTTCTTGTTCGTTCTCGGGCCGATACCGCGCTCCTTTTCTCTTAGTCCCTAGCGAGGTTTCAGAGATTATCAATTTGAAGAAGTTCGCAGTTATGGAATTCAAACCCAAGGCCGCGCTCCTCTTCTCGTTGTCTCGATATAAGATCAGATTATCGTTGGAGAAGTTCACTTCGTGGTGCTCCTCTTTCCAGCCGTTCTGACGAGTGTACGAGATTATCGATGGAGAAGTTCGCAGCAAGATCCATATCCCCTTCTAATGATATGAGAGTTGAGGGACAGGTTCTTTTGGACTGATTTTTATGCGCTGAGCATTCCTCGTGTGCGTTTCCACCTTCTTTTGTCATCGTTTTCTTTGTCGTTTTATTTTCTCCCCTCCTTTTCTCGATTGAATATCCCATCGAAGACTTAGGTGTCGGTTGAAAGCTCAAAGGATTGTCAAGTGAAGAAAAGGATATTGGAGAAGGCTCAAAATGGAGTGAAATTATATAAAACACATACAACGCTTTTTTCGATGCATTATTTTAAAAAAAAAAATTAAACAAAAACAACGAAAAAAATGGGGAGTGACGATTACTCGATCGACTTTGATTTGTTCACAAAAATCTTTCCTTGATATATGACTGGTTATTTGCTTAATATTGTCTGTCTAGTCGCATTCTTTTGTCTAAAGGTCACTTGTTTGTTCCACTAGACACAAAGTCACATCATATATGTGAGATTTTGAGCCTTATTATTTTTCGGGAATTTATCCTTGAGCGAGTCACACATCAAATGCTTGTCTTAACTTGTATTTCTTGGCCTCATACTCGCCTTGTGTTAGATTGTTAGGAAAATGATTATGGCACGTAGGAAAATTCCTCACTTGGCCAAAATCAAAATATCATCCTTGAAATTATTCCTCTAGTCACCCTTTTGAGCCTACTCCGATATCATTTTCTTCATTTGTATCCCGATCAAACCCTTCAACCGTAGTTCATAAATTTCGGAGGGTTGCATAAACGAGAAAAGGAGGGGGAGAAAAAGGCGACGAAAGAAAAAGAAGAAAATGATGACAAAAGGAGGTGGAAAACGCATACGAGGAATGCTCAACGCACAATATAAGTCCAAAAGAACCTGACTTCCCAATTACTGAAATCTTCTAGAAATCATAAGAAGAGGGCATGGATCTTGCTGTGAACTTCTCCTTCGATAATCTCGTATACTCGTCAGAACGGCTGGAAGAGGAGCACCACGAAGTGAACTTCTCCAATGATAATCCGGTCTTATATCGAGACAACGAGAAGAGGAGCACGGGCTTGGGTTCGAATTCCATAACTGTGAACTTCTCCAAATCGATAATCTTTGAAAGCTCTCTAGTGATTAAAAGAAGAGGAGCACGGTATCAACCCGAGAACCAACAAGAAGAACTTCGCCTTAGATAATGTCTCAGCCTCGTAGAGAAGCGGAGCTTCAGCTTGAGCAACTGTAGAATAATATGAAAAAGTTTAAGGATGGAAAAGAAAATACCGGTGAAGAGGACGACGAAGAAAAGGAAGAAGATCTTTCCACGATAACTAAATATTTTCCTTCCCTTATAAGTCAGAACCAAAATACTAAATCCCTAAGTCCCTTTGATTCCGAATCGACGTCTCTCGCTCGATGAAATGATTAAAAGCGTCTTGATAGCAGGTTAATTGATATAATTTTGCTTGTGTTGACATGAGTGATATATCTAGTATATAAATCCCATGATAAAAATAATTGAGCGCTAGAGCGAACCTCGTGAGAGTTGTCGAAATGGATCACTCTATGAACTTGGGACTTTAGTTTGACGGCATGACTTGACGGCAAATTATTATTCTATGTGTCATGTGAAAATTTTTGCATGGACATGATCAAAGTGACGTAATCTGACCCCAAAATAAAGAAAAGGAAAAATAAAAAATAATAAATATAAAAATCGTATAGTCTTGTTTCAAATTTTTCTTTACTTCTATTTTTTCTTTGCATATTACTTTTTGCATATTCTTCATGCATTTTTTTTTATTTTTGCATTATTTTACTTGCATTTTTTCTTATGCATGAAAAATTTCGCACATTTTCAAATGCATTTGCACATGCATTGGCGCAGACTTGTTTAACAGCGAAATATTTTCTTTCTTATATGGTTACGCAAATTTTCATATGCATGCTTAGGAGTTCATGCATACATGCTGAAATGATTATATGCGTTTCTAGTGTTATATGTGTTACATTCTCATATGCATATCTTGGTGTATGTATATCTTTTCCAAATTGTTAAACACTATATGCGCACTTTTTGAGGGGGGAGTCAAGATTCTTAGGTGTGAAAACATGAATTAAGGGGGAGAATGAGAAATTACTCTATTATTTTAAAATTACTCCTTTAGTAAGTTTCTGCTGAGCATTATCTGAGGGGGAGTAATATGCTTTTAAGGGGGAGTAATTTTTTTTTTCTTTTGTAATTCATGTCTACATTTAACTTTAACGGTTACTCTTGACTCACTACTCTCATTTAGTATAAAAAAGCATAAACAACTAAATCCTCGAGTGAGCCTTATAATGATTTTCAGGTATATGAAGTGGATGCATTTCAAGAAGATCCTCCAACCACTTCTCAGAAGCTTACCCTTGAAGATTTAGCAAATGAAACACAAGTCGGTCCACCCACCAAATCCTCCAACCACTTCTCACGACGCCACATTCAAAGGAGGTTCGGTACAACTTAAAACAATCAAAGAAAGAGACGGCCTACCTTCTTCTGGAACTAGAGACGCTTCTTCGAGGACGAACCAGACAACTTCTATTAGGAGAAGACGAATCTGGCGAAACGGAGAAGATGGCTAAACCCGAGCCCTCTTCTCGACTTTCACAATCCCCTTGCTTCCGGAAGAAGAAGCAAGGACCGAGGACTGAACGACACATGATTCAAACATCATTAAGGACCGAAGTTGCCAACCGTGTCCACTGCATCAAGGACCACAGTTGCCAACCGTGTCCAACTGCATCAACGACCGAAGTTGCCAACCGTGTCTACCTCTCCAAACCTCACATCGGACTCCCCGATCTCAACAAAAGGTTGACCCAAATAGGGGGAGTTTCGAGTTTCGTGTGCTTTCAACGGGAGAGATGGAATGCGGACTTTCTAAATCCGGCAAGAATACTTCGTACATCTTACGGCATTTAGGAGAAGAACTTCAAAAGAAGATTCGAAGAAAAAGCCGATGCCTAGAAGACAGGTGAGATTGAAGACATTCTAAAGAGGAGATTTTGAGGACTCGCGGACTCTTTCCATTTGCAAGACGAAGGTAACCCGCGCTATATTGGAAATTGAATATAAAGGGGGAGATTGTTGGAACTATTTTATTGTAGTCTTGCACTGAATTGTAATTAGTCATATTGTAGGACTACTTGTGCAAATATACTACAATAGGTGGTATATATAAGTGAACTCCTAAGAAAATAGGAGTGCGCTTTGTATGGTTTTCAGATCAAAAAATTAGAATCGAGAATTTCGGAGAGAAGAATTAGCGCCAAACCCTTGCTTTCAACGTTTCTTCTCTTGTAAGCTTTCAACTAGGTACTCTTCGATCTTAAATCTGAATTCTAAAGATTATCCATCGATTCGATCTGTGTTGGATAAATTTGGACCTAACAGTTAACTAAGTTTTCCATTATAAACTTCACTTATTCAACACACCAACACACTAAGCCCCTAAAAATTGTTCATAATATCAATCGAAGGTTTAATCTGTTGAAGTGTTCTTGGATAATCTGGACTTTTAAGAACCTTTCGAACCAATTAATTTGGTTTTTAATTAAGAGGCAAATTCCCGTCAACCGGAATGACATATGGATGATCATCAATCAAACCCCAATCCGCTTTTCTATTAAGGAGTACTGCTTGATTACATGCCTCAACTGCTCCTCTAATATTCCGGAGGTGAACGAGAGGACGGGATTCCGTGATCGCCACTTTCTCGAGATGGATACAATCAGACAATCTCCGAATGGTAGAATTATCCGGTGAAGATGCTACGTAGTTGGTTAACATTGAGAAGTTGAAGTTGCCACATTTGTCCTCCTTCCTCGTCGAACGAAGAAGGATCTTTCCGTGCCAACCTGGGCTCTTTCGTTGGTAGAAGACTTGACTTAATGGAACGAATATCCATGGGAACCGAGGTGCAGCTGAGAACCGAGGTTATAACCTAGAAGTCTTCATATATATAATAGGTACTCAGAGATAATTTCATATCTGGGTACCCATTATACAGCTGAGAACTTAGAGGTTCTCAGATATATTGCGGGTACTCAAGAATCAGTTCATAGCTGGGTATTCGTTGCACAACTGAGAACCAGTATTAGATGGTATCCCTACCACGAGATATCAATACTACAATTCTAGTTCACTGCATCATATCCGACGGTGAAATGATTTCTCTACTCTTAGCACCCGCGAAAGAGAACCCAACACTCTGGTTCTCAGTTAAAGTAATAGCAAAGAACCCGAAACTAACCGGAATTTGATTATGAAATTCATCAAGACGGTAATGACTTCGTTTAAATTAACTCAACAAACAGCAAACCCACTCAAAGTTATAGTTGATGGACTAAAAATGCACAATTATAACATCAACTGCGAAAACCCGAGAAAAATGACTTACTTTCACGAACAATGTGGCAACTTTCTTGGTTTAACGGTGCGACTTTGATCAACCTTGTGCTTTCTGATTTTCGCCAATCGCATGGTTGTTGGTGTCATAAGTAATTGAGTTCTTGCATTTCATTGGTGGTGGTGGTGGTCGTGGAGTCGCAAATGACAGTTAATGTCGTTGGGTTTTCTTCTTCTTTTTAAATGTTTTTTTAATTATATATATTTTTTGTTTTCTATATATTAATCGAGGATTAGTGTTAAGATAACATCAGCTAACTAAGTATTTTAAAGAAAGGTCATTTGACCAGAACTTAAATGTCAACGAGGTCATTTTACAAATACTTATTCAGTGAAAGGTCATTTAGCAAAAAGACCAACGAACACCGTCGATGAGAGTGGAGATGCTATTTTGGTGGGACGGCCCAAACCAGAAATCACTCGAGTCTGCCTCGCCAGAACTAGAGTCGTCAAACCCGCCGCGTTCAGACCCGCGTGGGAGCGGCCATTTGCGGGCTTTGCCGGGTGGCCGGGCCGCGGGCGCCCGCCAATATTTAAAATTATATATACTAAATATAAAAATATGAAATGAATAAATAACAGATTTTTAAATTTTTAGTTTCAATTTTCAATATAATCAAGTCTAATTCAATAAAATGGGGCAATTTATGTTTACATATGTTCGAATTTGATTTTTTGTTTTCTTATTTCTGATTTATTTTTTAATATGTGCCTTGGCTGGCCGGGCCTCCATTTCCTAGGCCCGCCCCGCCCCCGCCGGCCCGTTTTGATTGCTAGCCAGAAACCATTCTTCATTTTTTTAGGTTTTAAATTCATATTAAATTCATTTTTTTGTGAAATGCCAGCTAGAGGACTGCCAAATAGCTTTGAACGCTGATCGAATAAACCCTGCACTGTTGGAGGAAGAAGAAAGGATCAGAAAGGACTACAACTTCCTAAGTGTGGCTAACACTAAGTTCCTGAAGCAGAAAGCCAAAGTCAAGTGGCTGGATAAGGGAGATCAAAACTCTTCATATTTCCATGCTGTGCTTAAGATAAGAACTTACAGGAATAGAGTGTCCTCCATACTAGACCAGAAAAGAGGCACTATAGTGGATCAGATGGGTATACAAAAGCACTTTGTTAATTACTATAAGGAACTGCTTGGAAAACAGAAGGCTAGTAGGCTGAAGCTGGATCAGAGAGTGGGGTCTGTTGGCTATACTCTCAGCCTGGCCGATCAACTGTCTCTTCTCAAGCCTTTCAGCAGAAATGAAGTACAAACAGTGATGAAATCTATTCATGAGGATGTAGCCCCCGGGCCGGATGGTTATAACAGTGGTTTTTTTACCCATGCCTGGAGTGTGGTGGGTGAACACACAACGGATGCTATTCTGGAATTCTTTCACACAGGCAAGCTTTACCCCAGAATCAATAATACTGTGTTGTGCCTCATTCCCAAAACATCAAGCCCTGTCTCAGCTGCAGACTTTAGACCAATTGCATGTTGCAACACGATATATAAGTGTATTTCTAAACTGTTATGTACCAGGCTGAAACCTCTGCTGCCCAAGCTCATCCAAGCCAACCAAAATGCCTTTGTGGCAGGGAGATCTATAGTGCATAATATACTGTTATTCCAAGATCTACTTAGGCTATATAACAGGAAGAATACCTCAGCTCGGGTCCTCATGAAGGTTGACATCAAGAAAGCATATGATTCATTAGATTGGGAGTTCTTACAAAGATGGCTTTGCTTGCTGAAATTTCCCATGAAATATGTCGTATGGATAATGGAATGTGTGAAGACTGTGTCCTATAGCGTTGCCATTAATGGGAGCTTGGCTGAAAGCTTCTCAGCTGCCAAGGGGATTAGGCAAGGGGATCCCATATCCCCTCTATTGTTTGTGATAGCTATGGAGTATTTCTCGAGGAAATTGCAACTAGCTACTGCTGATCCTCGTTTCAGGTTCCATCCACACTGTAAGCAAGTAAACCTTGTGAATCTCTGTTTTGCTGACGACTTGATGATTTTCTGCAAAGGAAAATCAGAAACAGTCAAGGTGATCAAGGAGGAATTAGACCATTTCAAGGAGATCTCTGGTCTTGAGGCCAACAAACAGAAATCTAGCATCTATGTTGCGGGTGTTCCTCAGGCCACTAGAGATCAGATTCAGGACATTACTGGATTCCAGATAGGAAATTATCCCATGAGGTATCTAGGTGTTCCTATATCTCCTACCAAATGGACAAGGAGCTCTTGTCAAACACTGGTGCAGAAGATCACCTCCAGAATACATTGCTGGTCGACCCGTAATCTATCTTATGCTGGAAGACTATGCCTTATCAACTCGGTTCTCCTAGCTATCCATGGGTACTGGGGATCTATATTTCTGCTTCCTACTGCAGTCACTAAGGAAATTGATAGAATATGTAAGGAATTTTTGTGGGGGAAAAAGGAGAGAGGCTCAGCTGTACCCCTTGTCAACTGGGATCAGGTATGTTCCTCAAAGACTAAGGGAGGTCTAAGTCTGCGGGACTGTGTGACTTGGAACCAAGCTCTCGCTGGCAAACACATATGGGATATCACATTGGATGCTGATTCACTTTGGATCAAATGGATCAATGTGGTGTACTTGAAAGGAGTGTGTTTTTGGGATTTCAAGCCTGCTGCGGACTCTAGCTGGCACTGGAAGAAGCTACACAGGCTTAAAGAGAAATTTAGGGCAGGTTATGTGGGTAGGAAATGGAGGCCTTCTGGAGACGGCACATACTCTGTTAGCTCGGGTTACACTTGGCTCAAAGGAGACAGACCTAATTTCCAGCTTAGCAAAGCCGTTTGGAACAGGCTTAATTTACCTAAGCATACATTTTTCTTGTGGCTAATGCTGCAGAAACGTTTACTAACCTTAGACAGACTAGACAAATGGGGGTTGGTAATTGAGAACAAAAATTGTAAGATGTGTGGATTGATACAGGAATCAGTGGTTCACTTGTTCTTGGAATGCCCATTCAGTAAAAGGGTGGTCATGAGAGTTGCAGCATGGATGAACACCCAGGTGCCCTTTCTTACTTTTGATGAAATGGAGAATTGGCTAAGGTGTATGGGGGGCAACAAGAAGGTGACAACTCGCATTAGTATTGCGTGTTATGCTTCAATGGCTTATCAGCTTTGGAGGGAGAGGAACCGGCGAATGCATGGTATGGGGGAGCAATCTGTGGATCAGGTATTTCATATCATTGCGCAAGAAATGAAATGGAGAATAAGATCACTTACCCACATGAAGAGTGCGAATGGAGTAGATTTGATTTCCCGTATTAGTTTGTATCCATTTCAATAATTGATGTGCGTGCGTATTTTGTCTGTTTTAGTGTGCACAATGTAATTATGGTTGCTTGTGGTAAATGAATCAGATCATTCTACCAAAAAAAATAAAAAATGATCCCCGATGTTTCCCACATAGACCAATTTAGTCTCCGATGTTTTCCACATAGACCAATTTAGTCTCCGACGTTTCGCGTGAACCAATTTAGTCCCTGATGTTGTCGATTTTAAGCAAATTGGTTCTGCCGTTAGATCTCCATCGATTTGGATGAAATTGTGCATTACAACATCCTTTGGGTACTAATTTTGGAATCAAGCGACGGTATTACATTTCACTCTCAACACCTATGGATTTTGCAAATCTTAATTTTATAAAAAAATCACATGAGTGCCTTCGTACTACAAATTTTCCGTTGAAAATGCGCGACATCACGACTGCGAGGTTCACGCACTGGTGTGATTCCAGAGATATGTGCCGGTCCTTGTTGCAGATTTTCAATACATTTTCACCGTACAAACAAAATAACTAAGCGCTATAAACTAAATGCGTGTGATCATACCAGTACTAACACACCGGATCCCATCAGAACTCCGAAGCTAAGCGTGCTTGGGCGAGAGTAGTACTATGGTGGGTGACCCCCTGGGATGTCCTCGTGTTGCACCCTTATTCTTATGCGTCATAACATCCTTCGGGTATTAAAATTTTGCAATGAAGTGAAGCTGTTACTTTTCACTCTCAACACCTATGGATTTCGCAAATCTCAGTTTTTATAAAAAATCACATGAATTGTGCTTCCGTATTATATTTTTTCCTTGAAAATGCGCGACATTTACTACTGGATGTTTACGCACATGTGTGGTTCCCGAGCACCGCGTGATCTTTGTTCCATATTTTCAATACATTTTTACCCGTACAAACAAAACAACTACGCACAATAAACTAAACGGTGCAATCATACCATCACTAATGCACCGGATCTCATCAGAACGCCGAAGTTAAGCGGGCTTGGGTGAGAGAATTACTAGGATGGGTGACCCCCGGGAAAGTCCTCGTGTTGCACCCCCTTTTTTGCACGTCATAACATCCTTCGGGTATTAATTATGCAATCAAGTGACGGTGTTTATTTTCACTCTCAACACGTATGGATTTTGCAATTCTAAATTTTTATAAAAGTTCACATGAATATTGCTTCCGTACAATATATTTTTCGTTGAAAATGCGCGACATCTATGACTGCGAGGTTCACGCATTAATGTGGTTCCCGAGCAACGCGCCGGCCTTCGTTTCATATTTTCGATACATTTTCACCCGTAATAACAAAACAACTACGCACAATAAACTAAACAGTTGCGATCATACCAGCAGTAGTTCACCGTATCCCATTAGAACACCGAAGTTAAGCGTGCTTGGGCGAGAGTAGTACTAGGATCGGTGACCCACTGGGAAGTCCTCGTGTTGCACCCTTTTTTTTGCGTGTGATAACATCATTAGGGTGTTAATTTTCTACTTAAGTGACGGTGTTACTTTTCAATCTACACCTATGGATTTCGCCAATTTCAATTTTTATGAATAATCACATGACTAGTGCTTCCGTACTATATATTTTTCGTTGAAAATGTGCGACATCTATGACTGCGGAGGTTCACTTGTACAAACTTTTCGAGTCAAACCCTTCAAAAAAGTTTTTAATTTTGAATTTTGAGTCAGCGAAATTTTTTTTCGACAGTTAAATTTTTCGATCACAAAACTCCACAGAACACAATTTTGCGATAGACATTACTGATTAGAGCATTTACGACCCGAAAAACATTCTCAAGTCGAAAGATTTTTTCGCTCGAAAAATATTTCGCGAGCAATACTTTTGCGTGCGAAAACAGTTACCAATTCACGCAAACAACTTATAAAGATCCTGCAGAAACCAACTCAACGAAAATGGATGGAATCACTTGGGAATGACAACCGTCCACCAATTCTCAAACGCAACGAATATACAGTCTAGCGCAGCCGTTTTCTCAACTTCTAGAACTTAAAGAGCAAACCGAGAACCTCCTTGCTTTTCTCGAAGAATGACCAGTTCAATTTTTGGGTTGAGCAGGTAGCTAAGTCAACGAACAATCCGCCTTTACCTGCAATTCGACGACTTAAAACTCCTCGTGAGTATAACAAGGTAGAAAGGTTGAGAGCATAGGCTGATCTCGGATGCAAATCATGACTCATGCAAGCTATCCCCAACGACATCTATATGCAAATAGACAGCATCCCTACAACAAAGGGAATGTGGGATGAGCTTCACCGCATGATGCAAAGAACTGAAGTGGGAGTCAAAGCAAAGAAAGCCAACGTACTTACCGCATCAGACTCTTTCAAGGCTAAAGCGTAAGAGAGTCTGCATGATCTTTACCAAAGATATCTCACTATTCTCAAAGACATGAGAAAGATCACCAATACTAATATGGAACGAATATTCGATTTCTATCTTCTCTGCCCTCTAAATGGAAGAAGATATTCACCCAAATCCGATAGTCACAGAATGCAGAATTTAGACTAAATTCAAGCAAAAACAGCAAATTACGCACTGGGATTCTGGGTAATTACTCGAATTAGCCTAATGATGACGCACGGACAAGAGACTAAACACATAAGAGAGTTTATGGACGAACCTAGTCGTAGGGCAGGGTTTGAATCCCCACCGAATGACGACCGCTCTACCATCTACCAACTGACCGATCTGATCAGAGGACAGTCAGATCAGATTAACGATCTCATTCACTGTCAGAGCTCATCCGAACGTCATGCATGCCCGGGATTAGAACGTGTAGAAGCTGTTATGGAGAGATTTCGAAGATTAAACCCCTACCATCGAAGAAGCTGCCGATCCTACCATGGCGAAGGATGGGCTCAAGACAATAGAGAAGGTGACACGTGCCACCTTTATGCTACGTGGGAATGCGGGCTATTGGTAGGACACTATTCTGGTGCTCGAGGATCCTGCTACCATAACCTGAGAGAGGTTCAAAATGCTCTTTTTTTTTACAGCACCTGATAGGGCGCTGAAGCTGAATGAATTCATTAATCTCAAACAAGGAGGGATGTCAGTGACGGATTACATCCGCAAGTTTGAGCAACTGTCAAGATTTGCGCCACATATGGTGGCTACTGATGAGTTGAATATTGAACGATTCCTAGAAGATCTCAAACCCGCGATCTTTCGTAATTTAAGTATGTATGACACGGAAGGGAAGACGTATGCTCGTATTGCCGGCGAGCGATCCTGGCCGAGTATGCGGAAACCAGGGTTGGAAAAGCACAGGAAGCAAAGAGAAGAGTAGATGGACAACAAGGAGGAGGAAACCAGAAGTGCCAGTTCTTTGGTAAAATTCTGAACAACCGAATGAATCAACATGGCCAGCAGAATTGGCGACCAAAGCCGAACCAGGGACCGGCTAATGTTCCAAACCGACCCCCGAACACCGCACCTCAGTGTCAACAGTACGAGCACTACAACTACGGCGTATGCTATGAGGCAATACCCCAACTCCACAATGTTTCTGGTGCGGAAAGATTGGGCATTATGCGAGAGGCTGCCACGAGAATGTGCCTCAAATTCTGAATCAACCTCCGACCTCCACCGGTGCCAGCGTGAGTTTTTACCTTGACGAATGAGGAGGCAGAAGCGAACCCTTCCGTAGTAACGGGTACGTTGACTATCTATAACGTGCCCACATCAGTATTGATCGACTATGGGACTACCCATTAGTTTGTGTCAGCGAAGTATGTGGACAAGGTGGGAAACTCTCCTACCTTATCTGACAATTACGTAGTTACGTTGCAGCACGACGATCCGAAGCACACTAACCAAGTGCTAGAAGGATGTTCGGTGAACATTGAAGATAGGAATTTGAGTGTCGACCTAATAGTGATCCCAATGAACGACTACGATGTCATCTTGAGGATGGATCGGCTTTCGAGATATTGAGCCATCATCAATTGTGATATGAAGGTCTTTAATTTCAACTACACGAAGAAGAGGTGTTCACTTTTTCGGGTAAGGCAAATAGGGATGGTATTCCTCGAATATCAACTCTAAAGGCTCAACGACTTTTGAGGTCAGGTTTTGAGTCTTTTCTCGAATATGCGGTGAAGTCAGAGGACTTACCTCAGCTAGAACTCAAGGATGTACCAGTGGTCAACGAATACGTCGATGTATTTCCCGATGATCTTCTGGGGTTACCCCTGATCGAGAAATACAATTCACGATACAGTTGATGCTGGGGTCCGCCCCAATCTCTAAAGCACCGTATCGACTAGCGCCGATTGAACTGAAGGAGTTGAACAGCTGGAGGACCTACTGTAGAAAGGGTTTATCCAGCCCAGCTTTCACCGTGGGGAGCACCGGTTCTATTCGTATGGAAGAAGGATGGGTCAATGCGACTTTGCATCGACTACAGAGAGCTAAACAAGATTACCATCAAGAATAAATATACGTCACCAAGGATTGACGATCTGTTCGACCAGTTACGACGTGCTATAGTATTCTCGAAAATCGATCTCCGTTTAAGATACCATCAGCTAAAGATCTGGGAGACAGATGTTCCTAAAGTAGCGTTCAGTACGAGTACGGCCATCAAGAGTTTTTGGTCATGCTCTTCGGACTAACAAATGCCCCAGCTGCATTTATGGATCTTACGGACCGGGTCTTTAAAAACTATCTTGATCGATTCATGATCGTCTTCATCGATGATATCTTGATCTACTCTTAGACTAGAGACGAACACGAAAGCCACCTACGAACCGTCTTAGGAAAACTACGAGAGAAACAGTTCTACGCCAAATTCAAGAAATGTGAATTTTCCTTGGACTTGCAGGATACTACCGTAAGTTCATAGCTGATTTCTGGGGATGGAATCTCTGTGGACCCGAGCAAAATCGAAGCTCTGAACAATTGGCCACGTCCAACTACTCCAACCGAAGTTCGAAGTTTCATTGGACTTGCAGGATACTACCGTAAGTTCAAAGCTGATTTCTCTAGCATCACCTCGATATTGACGTATCTAACGAGGAAGAACTTTCCGTTCAAGTGGTCTGAAGCATTCGACCAGAGCTTTCAACAATTGAAGAAAGAAACGTAAAACTGCAGAAAATAAATATCTAAATAGATTTATCTTATCATTCATCAAGCGCAAACAAGGACTTTTCGTTTCGCTTGGCTCCCACTATTTCTCTCGAAAAACAATCCTCCGATAAGAGTTTTGAAAACCTCGTTGAAAGTTTCATAGTGGAGTTGATGTCCTCGCCTCGACTAGACTCGCCTCAGCCTTTAACGCAATATTTGGCTCATCTAGTCTTATCGAAGTCACGTCAAACGCGAACTTATCTAATAAGAGTTTCAACTATCTTTGTCTTAGTCATTGACCCTCACGGCTAACCCTGCTTATTGGGTATAAAGTGCCTAAGTGTGACTTATCAACATATGCTCAAAATAGCACAGAATGTACCGCCCCTTGCTGCCATACGCTTCGTGGGGGTGGACTGGTATGACGAGCGGCGTCCAAGACGCACCCGAGACGCTAACACTGAGGCGGGATATACGACGCCAACTTACTCGGAACAAATCGCAAAACTCCCCAATGCTAGACACCCAAGCATGATAGAAGACATGAATCCAATTCCTTTGCCCACTTAATGTTTAGCAAAATGGAGAATAAACCATCTCACGTAAGACCACATAAAACATGCATATCATTTCGTCAAACGTCCTTCGTCATTCGAACGGCCTCAAAGTCACCGAACGTCCACCACCTTGTCGTCGCCGGCGGGGTGGGATTTCGCCATCCATCAAATGGGTCCTTGTGTTCGTATTTAAGTCTAATCTAATAAAACGGTAAATTACAACACGGAGGGATCATAAGTCCCGAACAACCCTTATAAAACAAATACAACCCGGGGGACGTACCCTTAACAAATGACCCGGAAACCAAATTTTTAAACCCGCAAGTGAGCCTTAAATCACATTCATAACGGGCCAAGCCCATTAATAGGCCCGTTAAGGCTTTGAGCGTGAAGCCCTAACGTAGCCGTCGCGACTCGAATCGCTCAGCCGTCAAAACACGCCGGAGAGCCACGACGGGGTAGGCCACCGGCGTTGAGCCCCGACCAGAGCCGGAACCGCCGCCACCGACGATACCACGCAGCACGTGTCGCATGCGATTTTAGCCTGCGATAGAATTTTACAGCGGCAGATTGGTTGTCGTCGTAGCCGCTCGACGCGACAGCACCACCCTGGAACTGTCCCGGAGCCACCATGGCCGGTGCCAGACCCAGGGATCACGGCTGTCGGCCCTGCTCCGAGCAGCCCGATTCAACGAGCATGCAGCCGCGGGCAACGCGCAGCCGTGGCTGGATTGTGCCGCCGTCCATGGCTGTCCGCGTTCCGGTCTTCACGGTGGCTGCCTCGTCGGCCAGGCCACTCGAGGTGGTGGAGTTGGGATGGTAAACGATGTATCGATCAGCCCCACGCTGGCCAAACCGCGTAGGTTTTCGATCGTCTCCCGCGCTCCTCGTTTCAATTTAAATACGTTATGATTCCGATCGCGAGCGCCCGTTCTAATACCACTGTTGGGTTACCCCGTGTATACCTGAGACGCCACGTCCCCGGATATGGTGCGGAGCAAAAAATTTCCAGGTTTCCCAATTGCCCTCGTAGCTCTGATCAGAATAGTAACACATATTGCACGTAATAGGGCGGGTCAAACCCATAGAGAATTACCAGTTGAAGCGAGTGGCAGCTCCTCGTCCTTTTCTTCAACTCCACGGTGATGGTGGTGGATGGCACTAGATTGTCACGCCGACCTCGCGGTTCATCACAGATCCAAATAAATAATATTCCGAATACTTTTATTCCATATTTGTTTATATCAAAATATGCAAATTCCTAAAATACCCTCAAAGGCATATTTCAAAATTAGCTTAAGGTGAAAATCTAATTTTACCCTCGAGCCTATTAAGCACTAGATTGTTATACGGGTTTTCCACGACTTAAGTTGCGAAAATCCGCCACTAATCCTACTCAGAAATGAGGGTCGTCTCAGTGGCGGTGTTACTTTTCAATCTCAACACCTATGGATTTCGTGAATCTCAATTTTTATAATTGAATAGTACTTCCGTACTATATATTTTCCGTTGAAAATGCGCGACCGCGTCTACGACTGCGACGTTCACGAACTAGCGTGGTTCCCGAGCAACGCGCCGATCTTTGTTGCATATTTTCAATACATTTTCACACGTACAAACAAGACAACTACGCGCAAAAAGCTGAATGCGTGCAATCATACCAGCACGAATGCACCGAATCCCATCAGAACTCCGAAGCTAAGCGTGCTTGGGCGAGATTAGTACTAGGATTGGTGACCCCCTCGGCAGTCCTCGTGTTGCACCCCCTTTTTTTACGTGTGATAACATACTTCGGATATTAATTTTGCAGTGAAGTGACGGTGTTACTTTTCACTCTCAACGCCTATGGATTTCGCAAATCTCATAAAAATACACGGATAGTGCTTCCGTACTTGATATTTTTTGATGAAAACGCGCGAAATCTACGACTGCGACGTTAACGAACTGGTGTGGTTCCTGAGCAACGAGCCGGTCTTTGTTGCATATTTTCAATACATTTCACCAGTACAAAGAAAACAAATACGCGCAATAAACTAACCGGCACTAATGCACCAAATCCCGTTAGAATTCCGAAGTTAAGCTTGTTTGGGCGACAGTAGTGCTAGGACGGGTGACCCCCTAGGAAGTCCTCATGTTGCACTCCTTTTTTTTACGCGTGATAATATCCTTCGGGTATAAATTTTCAATGAAGTGACGGTGCTACTTTTCACTCTTAACCAATGTTGTAAAATTCTCTAGGCGCTAGTCGGGCGCCCGAGGGGTGCCTAGCGCCTAGACGGGTTAGGCGGGGCCTAGGCGGTTTCTATGCGGAAATTATTCGGTATACAATTTTTTTATTTTTTAATTTATATGCTAAGATACAAAAGTAAAAGGTATCAAATTTATATATTTAAATGAATCCTGTCAATCCCATTAAATTTTTTGTGTATTTAGAAAATAAGTTCCCAATAAAAATGTTTTAAGAATTTTTTCAACCTTAATCTCACGTCATTTTATTATTATAAAATAGCTCCTAATCTCTTGTAATACCCCAAATTTCACAAGTAGGATCGGCTAATAAGTTTGTGTGTATTTGTGTGTTTATATGATTTCGAATAATGGGGTAACATAATTATATGATTATGAAATATTTAATTTGCTAGAAATGTTGGGACTTATGAGAATTTTTAAATAGGGTAAGAGAATTTCGAAATGAAGTGAGTTGGGGGAAATTCTATAATGAGCTCTTTCGAAATTCATAAATGATGAAGTAAACATCTAAATAACATTAAAGTATTGGTTTGTAACGACCCTACTTTTCAAATTGAATATTTGGCGGATTTCCGCAACGGAGGCTACGGAAAGCCCATTTATTAAAAACTTTTTAAATGAAAACATATACATATCAAAAATATTGTTTACAAGAGTTATCTTTACACGGGCCGAAGCCCCAAAAATCAAAATAACTAATGCCGCTCCACAGGTCGCATCCATGTACCGCTCTCGCCCTCAAAAGCCCATGGAGTCACCGCCACCAGCCACTAACCTAGCCCTGACGTTCGCCGACGTCGGACTCATCATTTCCTACAACACATAAAGGCCTGAGCGATACGCTCAGTAGGTGAATTCATGCAAATGCAGCGTGCACTCAATCCCAATCCCGACACCTCGCCACATGATATAATGCAATGCACGCTCGTTCCCACACTCTACTCTATCTCAATCTCAGGGCCCTAGGCTGGACTCGCACCTCGCGCGCAATATATAAAATATCTGGCCTAGCGGTGCCCACGCTACGGTCCACTGATCGCTCACGTCAGCTTCCTCCCGTAGGTCGCCCCTTCCGCTACCCGTAACAAAAGTCTGGTCGCTCACGCCAGACTAGCGGTGCCCACGCTACAGTCCACTGATCGCTCACGTCAGCTTCCTCCCGTAGGTCGCCCCTTCCGCTACAGAGCTCAAACGACGGTTTGCACCTTGGGTTGCTCAAGCCCAAGTAGACAGATCGCTCACGTCTGTCTCCCGTCCGGTGCCTCATGAGTCCAACCTCAACTCCTCACAGAGTACAACTGCCAAAATCGGCACACTCTACCCCGCTCGATCGACACTATAAAGTGTCACCGCCCACGCGGCATCACATCTCACATGTCGTGATATGTCGTGACGTGAAATGCAAAATATGCAAGTCTCAACAAAAATACACATCTCACCAAATATTACTCGCACGTCATGCCATCTCATAAAAATCACATATTGCACCACAAACAAAATCCAAATTCTCTTATTTCTTTAAAATTAGGGAAATCTATTCTCACATCAAGAATAGGCTAAATGAGCCTAGATTTGGGCTAAAGCCAAATTAATGTTAAGTCTAGGTCAGCCACGCCAAAAATTAGCATCACGTACTATATTGCTAAAATTTCGGAAGTCTTCTAGTTCCTTTCGCTCAAATGGACTGTACGAGGACGGCCCGAAATGGAAACCAAAGCCCTAACTAACCCAATTGGTCAACGTGTAAGGGTAGTCAACGCTCGAAGTTGGTTGATCGATTTGTGTTTAAAGGATAAATCGATTTAATTTTGATATCGCACGATTTAGAGGTCAGCTCGGCGATTTTGAGTAAACGCCCGATTTCGGAATAAGCCCGGCGATTCGAGGAATCGCCCGATTTCTTGTTTTGGCTAGAGTCGCCCAATTTGGAAATAGGAACGGAAATCGTCCGATTTTGCTTCGACGTACTTCACCCGATTTACGAAGCCTCAATTGACATCGCCCGATTGGAGTGCTCATTGGCGTTGCCCGATTTGATGAACGTTCGGCGATTTCTTCGAACAAACGAAATCGCCCGATTTCTTCGAACAAACGAAATCGCCCGATTTCCTCGCGAAGCAAGGTTCTGCCCGATTTGAATAAAAGCTCGGCGATTTCACGGCTAACCAACACGTGTTGCAGCAAGGAATTCACCCGACTCTAATTCAGCATAAGTTGCCCGATTTCGTGCAGGGCTCGATCGATTTCGCCGATTTGTAAATGTTGGGTTTCGCCCGATTTGTGTAGGTTGCTTAAATTCCCACTGAATTCATCCGATTTCTTACTGTGTCCTAAGGGCCCGATTGTGAATCCCATTGAATTCGCCCGATTTCATCACATAACACCCTCACTTAAAAACTATTATCCAAATCGCCCGATTTTTGATTCCACTAAAATCACCCGAAACCTATTTAACTAAGTCGCCCGATTTCTACACAACAATTAAATTCAAACACCAAACCTTAACCACGATTCGCCCGATTTTGTCTATATCTTGGTATTCACCCAAAATAATTTCATCACTAAAAATTTGTCCGAACCTAGTTCATCTACCCAAATCAATTTAAGCATCCCAATAAATCCCTAAGCATACAAACATGTAAATTCCTCCAAAACTCATACATTGGATACGAGACTCAACATATAACATCACACCATTAACATGTATCGAAATCACGTAAACCAACGCTCATTGAGTCGAACTTGAATTTCCGAAACACCCAAGTTCGAAAACTCATGAGCTTATTTATGTGTTGTAGGTGAAGAAATCCACCTACCTTTCCTCCAAGCTTAAATTAGGAAATTTCGTAACTTGAAGCTCAACTCGAGCTCTCCAAAAACATCGGCTCCTCTCGTCACCCTCTACACTTCAACTTCGGCCAATCATCAACCCGTAAAAATATTAGAAACCGTAAGCTTATGGAGGATTTAAATTCGTTAAACAAAGTCCTTACCTCCTTAGCTTGTTTAGATAATTCCCAAGGTTGAGAACTCGATTAAGCTTGCCAAGAAAATTTCCATTTTCTTCTTTCTTCTTCACGTTGGTTTGAAGATATGAAAATGAGGTTTTTATTTTCCCTTTGCCTCTATCTCACGATTTTTCCTTTGACCATAATGATTATTTTAAGCTAAATATCTACTTGGGGTATGGCTCTCATCGTTGCTTTCCCATAAATCAAGGAGCTTTGTTCTTATATCATATTTTAATTCATTTGGGCCAAGCTTAACACTTATTTGGGCTTTATTTAATTTTATTTAGGCTCTACTATTATTTTGCCTATTTCATCTCTTGGGCTTCCTAGCCTTCTCGGCCCATTTAATTCCCTCGGCCCAAATTAATATTTTCGATTCGCTCGAACATCTAATTCATTACTTTCGAGCTTATATAATATTTATTACGTCCTAATTCCGTATTAAAATTTACGGGTGTTACATCCTCCCCCCCTTATAGAAATTTCGTCCCCGAAATTTTGGTCATCGGGAACGACTCGGGGTAAGGATCCTTCTTATAATCCTCGCACTCTCATGTGGCTGGTTGGACCGATTTTTATTGTCATAGCACCTTGACTATTAACGGAATATCCTTATTCGATGACAATTTACTAGTAGGACAGGGGATCGCTACTTCTTGTTCTCTTACCTAGATGCATTTCAACGCGAAGAAGGGAACCTATGGATCGTCGAATCTTTATCCCTAGAGATTGGGAAGGGCACGTCCGCGCGATAACTGGAGTTCAAGAAATGGACGTCGCATGAAAGTGAAAGGGAGGGAAACAAGATTATTGAGGCCAAGGTAAACTATTTCTTGTTGTTGCGGGTTTAAACGATGGGTGCCTAATTAGTATGACGATCATCGAAGTTGGTCGGTCCTTTATCGCCTTGACGTTGAGCCAAGAGGAATAGCTAAAGTCTTGATTCGGGTTGGGGTTGGGAATTATGAGCATTCTCCACGCTGCCGCTGCGCCACTCTGATGCTGAATATACATACTACCGATATACAATAAGGATCGGGGCCTAGAGTTGTACTCCGGCGCTATAAGTTTTTGACTTGTTGTACTGGAAGAAATGAAGTGTAGCTTCATCATCAACTTCCAGGAGGGATGGATGTTTAATAACGAGGGAACATGCCTTCGATCGCACTTAGAGTAGGGTGTAATGTTTGGAATATTATCAGGAAGTGTAGCTATGCTTATAAATCACTGGTCACGGTTTTTCGGTTAAGGCTGAGGTAATTCCCTCGTCCATCCACCGAGGTGAGGAAAAGATTCGCAACTTGAATTCAGGAGTTGCTAAGCCTTAAGGCGGAGATTTAAGCAACTTCATTTTTGCTTGTTTGCACCGAGATACGAATTCATCTCTCTCGGGTAATAGGAGTCTCGCTAGTTTCTCAGGGCAATTTATCACGATTGAAATAGGTACTCAAAGGATCGTCGGCGTACCTATCATCACTGCCGGGTTAGCTTCCACCTCCTCGCTGGTCAGGGTAAATACTCGAGCTGGCACAGGTGGAGGTCGCGTAAGCTTTTGGGGTTGGTTCTGTGCCAAAGGTAGATTTTCCGTGCAGGTCCTGGCAAAATGTCCCACCTTTCCGCACCTGAAACACTGCGGAGTGGGTCTTTGTCCAAAGCAGGCCCCAGAGTGATATCGTCCACATTGTTGGCACTGTGGCGATCCATTCAGCGGTTGATTGGGGACGTTCGAGGGTTCCTGGTTGGGTCTCGGGTGCCAGTTCTGCTGGCCCTGGCGGTACCCTGGGCTGTTAGAGCCCTTGCCAAGGAACTGGCGTTTCCCGTCTCCTCCGCCCCCGCTCTGCTGGTTATCTCTCTTCCTCCTTGCCTCCTGCGCTTCCATGACTACCCGTTCAGCTTGTTCGGCGATCAGGGCGCGTTCAATCACTTGCATAAACTCAAGCTGTCGTGCGCCCGCGATACTCAAATCCCGATATATTTCAGGCTTGAGCCCCTGAATAAATCGGGTTACCTTCAGCGTATTGGAGGAGATAAGATGTGGAGCAATTCGAGACAATTCTTCAAATTTGCGGGTATACTCCGCAACAGGCATATTCTCTTGTCTCAAGTTCATAAACTCGTACATCCTCTGTTCTTGGTCGTGGGCTGTGAAGTATTTGTTGAAGAATAACTCCTTGAACCTCTCCCACGTCATCGTGATTGGGCTCTCCAACACCTTCACAGTATTCCACCAGTACCGCGCGTTTTCCCGTAAAAGGAAGGCGGCGCACAGGACTTTCTCGTTGTCAGGCACTCTACTATAGACGAACATGTCCTCTATGGTTCCTATCCAGTCTTCAGCCACCGCAGGGTTGGTGGCTTCAGTAAATATTGGAGGATTCAGCTTGCGGAATCGTTCCCCGATGATTTCAATTCGTTCTTGTTGCGGGGAGGAATTACGTTCCGACGAGCTTTGTTGGTGGATTAGGGCATTGATTTGGTCCGATTGCTGTCGGATAAGGTCAGTTAGTTGGCGAATGGTGGTGCGTTCATCATTTGGTGGGGATTCAGATCTCGCCCCACGACTCGATTCCCCCGCAAATTCTCTACGTGGTCTCGGCATTCTCAACTAGATAATACCATAGGCAAACGTTAGTCACTACTTATTTCTTACCCGGTGTTAGAACATACAGGCGAGGCTGGTTCTCCCGGCTTTTGAGCGGCGGTACATGGACAGTCTTCAGAATCTAGAGCCGAAGCTCTGATACCACCTGTAACGACCCTACTTTTCAAATTGAATATTTGGCGGATTTCCGCAACGGAGGCTACGGAAAGCCCATTTATTAAAAACTTTTTAAATGAAAACATATACATATCAAAAATATTGTTTACAAGAGTTATCTTTACACGGGCCGAAGCCCCAAAAATCAAAATAACTAATGCCGCTCCACAGGTCGCATCCATGTACCGCTCTCGCCCTCAAAAGCCCATGGAGTCACCGCCACCAGCCACTAACCTAGCCCTGACGTTCGCCGACGTCGGACTCATCATTTCCTACAACACATAAAGGCCTGAGCGATACGCTCAGTAGGTGAATTCATGCAAATGCAGCGTGCACTCAATCCCAATCCCGACACCTCGCCACATGATATAATGCAATGCACGCTCGTTCCCACACTCTACTCTATCTCAATCTCAGGGCCCTAGGCTGGACTCGCACCTCGCGCGCAATATATAAAATATCTGGCCTAGCGGTGCCCACGCTACGGTCCACTGATCGCTCACGTCAGCTTCCTCCCGTAGGTCGCCCCTTCCGCTACCCGTAACAAAAGTCTGGTCGCTCACGCCAGACTAGCGGTGCCCACGCTACAGTCCACTGATCGCTCACGTCAGCTTCCTCCCGTAGGTCGCCCCTTCCGCTACAGAGCTCAAACGACGGTTTGCACCTTGGGTTGCTCAAGCCCAAGTAGACAGATCGCTCACGTCTGTCTCCCGTCCGGTGCCTCATGAGTCCAACCTCAACTCCTCACAGAGTACAACTGCCAAAATCGGCACACTCTACCCCGCTCGATCGACACTATAAAGTGTCACCGCCCACGCGGCATCACATCTCACATGTCGTGATATGTCGTGACGTGAAATGCAAAATATGCAAGTCTCAACAAAAATACACATCTCACCAAATATTACTCGCACGTCATGCCATCTCATAAAAATCACATATTGCACCACAAACAAAATCCAAATTCTCTTATTTCTTTAAAATTAGGGAAATCTATTCTCACATCAAGAATAGGCTAAATGAGCCTAGATTTGGGCTAAAGCCAAATTAATGTTAAGTCTAGGTCAGCCACGCCAAAAATTAGCATCACGTACTATATTGCTAAAATTTCGGAAGTCTTCTAGTTCCTTTCGCTCAAATGGACTGTACGAGGACGGCCCGAAATGGAAACCAAAGCCCTAACTAACCCAATTGGTCAACGTGTAAGGGTAGTCAACGCTCGAAGTTGGTTGATCGATTTGTGTTTAAAGGATAAATCGATTTAATTTTGATATCGCACGATTTAGAGGTCAGCTCGGCGATTTTGAGTAAACGCCCGATTTCGGAATAAGCCCGGCGATTCGAGGAATCGCCCGATTTCTTGTTTTGGCTAGAGTCGCCCGATTTGGAAATAGGAACGGAAATCGCCCGATTTTGCTTCGACGTACTTCACCCGATTTACGAAGCCTCAATTGACATCGCCCGATTGGAGTGCTCATTGGCGTTGCCCGATTTGATGAACGTTCGGCGATTTCTTCGAACAAACGAAATCGCCCGATTTCTTCGAACAAACGAAATCGCCCGATTTCCTCGCGAAGCAAGGTTCTGCCCGATTTGAATAAAAGCTCGGCGATTTCACGGCTAACCAACACGTGTTGCAGCAAGGAATTCACCCGACTCTAATTCAGCATAAGTTGCCCGATTTCGTGCAGGGCTCGATCGATTTCGCCGATTTGTAAATGTTGGGTTTCGCCCGATTTGTGTAGGTTGCTTAAATTCCCACTGAATTCATCCGATTTCTTACTGTGTCCTAAGGGCCCGATTGTGAATCCCATTGAATTCGCCCGATTTCATCACATAACACCCTCACTTAAAAACTATTATCCAAATCGCCCGATTTTTGATTCCACTAAAATCACCCGAAACCTATTTAACTAAGTCGCCCGATTTCTACACAACAATTAAATTCAAACACCAAACCTTAACCACGATTCGCCCGATTTTGTCTATATCTTGGTATTCACCCAAAATAATTTCATCACTAAAAATTTGTCCGAACCTAGTTCATCTACCCAAATCAATTTAAGCATCCCAATAAATCCCTAAGCATACAAACATGTAAATTCCTCCAAAACTCATACATTGGATACGAGACTCAACATATAACATCACACCATTAACATGTATCGAAATCACGTAAACCAAAGCTCATTGAGTCGAACTTGAATTTCCGAAACACCCAAGTTCGAAAACTCATGAGCTTATTTATGTGTTGTAGGTGAAGAAATCCACCTACCTTTCCTCCAAGCTTAAATTAGGAAATTTCGTAACTTGAAGCTCAACTCGAGCTCTCCAAAAACATCGGCTCCTCTCGTCACCCTCTACACTTCAACTTCGGCCAATCATCAACCCGTAAAAATATTAGAAACCGTAAGCTTATGGAGGATTTAAATTCGTTAAACAAAGTCCTTACCTCCTTAGCTTGTTTAGATAATTCCCAAGGTTGAGAACTCGATTAAGCTTGCCAAGAAAATTTCCATTTTCTTCTTTCTTCTTCACGTTGGTTTGAAGATATGAAAATGAGGTTTTTATTTTCCCTTTGCCTCTATCTCACGATTTTTCCTTTGACCATAATGATTATTTTAAGCTAAATATCTACTTGGGGTATGGCTCTCATCGTTGCTTTCCCATAAATCAAGGAGCTTTGTTCTTATATCATATTTTAATTCATTTGGGCCAAGCTTAACACTTATTTGGGCTTTATTTAATTTTATTTAGGCTCTACTATTATTTTGCCTATTTCATCTCTTGGGCTTCCTAGCCTTCTCGGCCCATTTAATTCCCTCGGCCCAAATTAATATTTTCGATTCGCTCGAACATCTAATTCATTACTTTCGAGCTTATATAATATTTATTACGTCCTAATTCCGTATTAAAATTTACGGGTGTTACATGGTTAGTACATGAGTTATAAATAAATAATAGGTAAAGGTCTATATATATGAATAATAATAATAGATCAAAAATTTCATGGGGCATATAGGTTAGGTTAGAAAAGTTTGAATGATGTATATGTAATAATTTATTGAGGGATGTGGATAGGTTATAAAAGAAAGTTTCGTTATATGTCTATACAAATACCATTACATTAATAATATGAAACCCCAAAAGTTTTTGAAAATTTAATCTTTGACCCCAACCGAGTTTCAATATATTTATATAGCCCCCAAAACTCCTGAAAAATTTCAACTCAACCCTTAGCCGAAATTTAATATATTCGTATAGCTCCCAAAACTTCTGAAAATTCCAATTTAACCTAGCCATTCATTAAATTCTCTAATCTCCCGAACAATTTCACAATTCACCCCAACGAATTTTTTTTTATACTTATTTTAGACATTTAAATTTAAAAGAAACCCTAGAAAACCCTAATTTGCAACACTACTTAAATTTTTTGTCGTGTCCTCTTAATTCAAAGTCTTCTAACCCTATTTTCAAGTATTCATCCTCCCTAAGCTAACCGAAATATATATATATATATATATATATATATACATCTAAATAACATTAAAGTATTGGTTCATGAGTTATAAATAAATAATAGGTAAAGGTCTATATATATGTATAATAATAATAGATCAAAAATTTCATACTTTAGTTCCCGGTAAAGGGTTTTGTCACCTTTGCTGACGTTACCAGATTCTTACGTTGAAAAAATCTGATTCTCACGACTTAACAATGTCGTGTTTATCCAGCACTTGAATCCCCAAACTTCGGCATGACCAAATCAAAGAGACAATAAATTCTTCTTTATTAACTCAAAGTTGCGTTTGTTGGTAATTGATTTAAGATCTTTAAATTTGGAAAATAATACAATAATATCAGTCTAACTGTTATTTATTTCCAGCGAATTTATTTCAGAGATGAAACGCATGCATTTATTCAAAATAATATATTGAAGAAGCCCTTGGGTAATTTAAGCAAATTGTGTAACTGAAAATGTGCCCAAATCAAACAGAGAAATATTGATCCAATGTAATTACTTGGACACTTTGCCCGACATTGATCATGATCTCTCAATGCTGAAACCCCCCTGAATCTAGTACATTCAAAACTCCAAAGTGAGTACTGAACTCAACTATTCTAGGATTCAGTACATTGTGTAAGAATAATTAGTTTCAAAAACATTTTATTCAAAAACAGAAAGGCCCTTAACTCAATGTTGGGTAAGTATAATATCCAATGCCCCACCCTTGGAAATACTTGTCCAATCCGATTGGACCCTTCTAGTACGTCCATTTATTCTTTATGCATATTGGACCGATAGGCATATTGAATATGGAGCTATTCAAGATTGTTCTTTTTACAGCACATTTAATAGTGTTATTCTTTTTGCAAACTTGTGTCACAACGGCTAGTTGCAAATTATCACAAAATGATCCTTTTTTGGATCATCCATAATTTGGATCAAATCCATAACGTTCAGTCTTACCGAACAATTAAGCATTATAGATAGGTTTGTCAACGTAAATAGAAAGAAATAAAATGTAGAAGACATAACATTGTCAGCTTGAGCGTATTATCGTCAAGCACAACTAAGAACTTTTCATTTGGTCTGACTCCCACTATTTTCTCAAAACCTCATTCTCCCGATAGATATTTTGGAAACCTCTTTGATGGTTTCATAGTGGAGTTTAGTTCCTCGCTCCGCAATAAATAAGCCTCAACCTAATAGTTTGTTGGCCCATTTATCGGATGGCGCCGTGTCCCACACGTACCCATCTAATGTGTGTTTCAACTACTTTGTCTCCTATCACGAAACCTCACGCTAACACGAATAATTGGGAATAACCGTTTAAGTGCAACCTGTCAACTTCTTGCTCAAACCTAACAATTGGAAATTCTACCCGTAGGATAACACTTTGTGAGGCGAGAATATATTTCGGAGAGCAGCGTTTAGACAAAGTCACTCAAACCCACGACAAGAGCGAAATATTTGGCACCAGTAACTCGGAACAAATGGCACACACACTCAAGTTATATCAAACAAGCTTGACTGATTATGTCTTAATGCATCCGGACTACCTACGACAAGAGTGAAATGTTTGGCACCGATAACTCGGAACAACCGCACACACACTCAAGCCGCAACAGTTTCGAGCTTGATAGAAGACAGGAAGCACTTTCCTTTTTTCATTTAGTATTTTGTCCAACCGGAGAATACGTCTCATATGCAAGCACATAATAATGCACATAATGTCAATCAAACATGCACGAAATCGCGATAAACCTAGTTTGCCTATAAGACGATCAGCGTGGACTATTTCTGCTCTACTACATTTATTTTAATAGTAATACATCTCTTCGGCATAATACCATGTCTTCGAGCAACCTCCAAGTCCTCGAATGGCCTTCTCGTGCTTCTACCTTGTGCTTCTACGGCCACCATACTTAAATTAATTTTTCTAAAATCTCGGAGCGCAAAAAACATAACCACCGGCCCTCATTGCAACTCCACTGCGGACTTCTCCATCACCAAAGTTCAAATCTGGATCCAAAGCTGCAACTCGTTTTTGGGCTTTCGGCGAACAACGAATGGTCTAATAGTCAAACTCGAACTAGAAGTCGTTGGCATCAGGCTTCGCCCTGAGCCAACAAGCCTCGCTGTTCTCGTTAGAGGTGTCGCTGAAATTTTCCGTTCAAACAGATTTTATACGGATCGGCCAAAGATCACTAGATCCCATCTACGCAAAATATACACTTAATTCACGTCCAAGCTTGAAGTTATAAACAACCGGAGACAACTGCTGCGGTTTCTCACCACGGCGCTGCTATGCACCGGACCGTTCGCAACGAAACGGTGTCCCAACCATGAAAGTACTCGGTTTGCAAACTCGAACCGAGCGCGACCCGTGCTTTTACGCTACGATCGACTCTGTGATTTGCACAACCGAGATTATTTGGGGTTCGTTTATGTCGTTTCTTAAACCCTAGCGTGGCTCTATACCACTGTCGGGGAAATCCGAGTGTCCCGAGATCAAATCTCGGACGCAGCGGAAATTTAACATTTTTTCGAGGGATACCCATAAGGATAGCCCCGGATCGCTCGGTTAAGAATGAACATGTATGTATGACACGTAACAGGGTATAGAATTTTACCCTCTTAGCGAAGATCCCAGCTCCCGGTTATAGTAAACCGTTCCACGCTTCCACGAGTCGCGCCGAAGAGAGTCACGCCGACCACGAGACGTGCCACAAACCCAAACCCACCTAGAGGATGACTGGAGAGGGAATGGAATGATTTAGAGATGTGTGTGTGTTTGACTTTCTAAAAACTCTAACTCACTTAGGTTTTCCTCTCAAAGATCAAACCTTTTTTTCTCTCAACTCTCTCTAGAACTATTCTTAGAGTGAGAATGGTCTTAGAATTACTTAGCAACGATTCAAGGCCATGTATTAAAATCAACTTTCAACCATTGAAAATAAGTTTCAACATTGTACAATTAAATCATGTCCTACATGACTTAGTTTTTATTTGACTCCCTTGAATAAAGTCATCATGATGACTAGACAATGTCCCGTATGTCTCCCATAAGAACAACTAACGAAATTTGATCAGATTTGGACCAAAATTGACCACAAAATTGTCGGTCTGTGGCGACCGTCATTTTCTAATTACTATTAGTGGCCGATTTCCGCAACTTAAGCCGCGGAAGGCCCGTCTAACAAAACTTTTTCGCACAATAAAATATATTAAGACAAAATATATGTTTACAAAGACGATCCTGTACAAAGGCCGTAGCCCCAAAATACACAAAATGTGAAAAACCCTAACGCCTCTCCACATGTCTTCATCCATGTACAACCTCGCCCTCAAGAGCACCGCCATCATCCCGCCTTAATCGCGGCATACCACGAAATTAGACTCGGCGTGATCGTCCAGGATGCATGGCATGATTCCAGGCCTGCTCTGGTAGTGCACCTGGACGATCACGCCAAGCGTCCTCCTACCAATCGCTCCCTCTGCTAATCATCCAACGGTTTGCCCCTCAGCTTGCGCTCCAACGCAATTGAGTATACGAATCGATAACGTCCGTCTCCCATCTGGTGCCTCAGTCCTAACCTCATAACTCCACTACGAGTCGACGACAAACATTGGTCACTACTTCCCCAGAAGCAAGCATCGTCATAGTTCTCTTGTTCGGACATTGGCTTGCGATATGCCCAAGCCCTTGACACCAAAAGCACTTGATGTCGCGGTTTCTTGTCACTGGAGCGTCAAACTTCTTCGTGGTGCTTGCAATTGCAATTGGCGTCGTTGCGCTTGTCGAACTACTTGGCTTGGACGTTTCTCCACGTGGTTTGAATTGATTTCGCTCTTCCGCATCATTGCTCCTCTTCCACGTGGGCTGTTCAAAAAGTCGTGAATTCCTCGAATTGCCCCTCGCCTTGAGCTGCCTCTCTATTTTTACCGTTAAGTGTATCAGCTCTTCTAGTTCCACATAGTGTTGCAGCTCAACTATGCATGAATTCAGCCCTGAGAGAAATCCAGCCATCGTTACCTCACGATCCTTAATGTTGTTGGCACGAATCATGGCGATCTCCATATCGCGGTAGTATTCTTCGACCTTGCGGCTGCCCTGTTGTAACCTTTGGAGTTTCTGGTATAACTCTCGATAGTAGTGAGGCAGCACATACCTCTTAGGCATTATAGCCTTCATTTCCTCCCATGTCTCGACCGCACGCTCACCAGCCCGCCTCCTCCTCCTCCTCGTCGACAATTGGTCCCACCAAACAATCGCATAGTAAATTCAGCCGCGACTAAGGTTACCTTTCTGCGCTCCGTCTAGTTGTGGCAGTTGAAGATTGGGTCTTTGTCTCCAACTCGAAATTTGCTTCTGGACCACTATTGCCCTGGAACGCTGGGATCTTCTATTTTACGCCTCCACTGTCATCACGATCACGTTCATGTTGCCTCCTTTATCGTTGATCTTCTATGTCAAATTCATCGTTAGCGAATAGGTGAGTTTCCTCTCTGTAGTCGCGTGCTCGACGAGATGCATTGCGATTATGTTGTGCGGCTGCCTCTACGTGATCTATCCGCTCGTTTATCGCCTCAAGTTGTTGCATCATTCGCTGTATCTGGGCAGTTATTGCTTCCACGAATAATCGATTACTTGGATTGGCGTTGTCGTTATTGTCAGATTTGGAACCGGCTCACATAGTGCCTGCAAAAATTTATTTTACTATTATTATAATTTTTTCTTCTCTTTTTTTTTCTTTTTCTTTTTTCTTCTTTTTTAATTTTTGTTTTTGCCTTCTTTTTTTCCTCTTTTTTTTTCTCTTTTTTTTCCTCTTTTTTTTTCTTCCTTTTTTTTACTCAATCTTGCAAATATGCTCACTCGGTAGGCCCTAGAATCTCTTCTTGTCCTCTTGATCGAATTCGTCCACTCGTACTTGGCAACACGTTGAAGAAAAATAGACCGCGACAGTCGAAACGACTTTTAATATGCGTTGTAGCCCCACTTCTTTTTTAAGATTTGTTTTTTCCGAATGTTGTAGATCTTTTTTTTTTCGCAGAGATTTTTTTTCTGCAGATTTTATTTTTTTCGCGGATCAGATATATTTTTTTTCGCCGATTTTTTTGTCGATTTTTTCAGGAACGAGAAAGAAAATAAAATAAAATATAAGAACGAACGAAACCTCCGATACGCGAATGGTTGATGTGGTGTGCCTTCTTGATTTCCTCGATCGAACTTAGATAACGAACCAAACGTGGAATAGCTCTGATATCACTTGATTAAGAACCCCGATCTATTTCACCCGAGACCCCGAATTCCATAGTCGCACAACGTCGATCGTCACGTAGAGAACACTTGATGGATTGAAAGACGCCACGAACGGATGTGCAAAGCCGTACGGTAAGTCTTATATCTATTCTCACAACGCACTGCTTTTGCAAGAGATAGACGATATTCTTACGTCGAACGAAAGAGTAACAAAGACTCGAAGAGATTCAATAATGAAACTCGAAAATATATATATTTCTCTCTACTCAGAAACAAGACTTATTTATACTAGTAGGCTATGGCTAAATATAGAAATAGAATAATAACAAACTAATAGATATTTAAGCGAAAATCTAGGAGAATCTTAGTAAGTAAATATCTAATTTGTTTGAATATAAAATCTTGCAAATCTCGTTCAGATCTGGTCCAAGGACTGCATTTTGGTCCTTCTATTCTCGGTAATTGCACTTTAGTCCCTAGCTTTCCAAAATTGTCATTTCTGCCCCGATCAAGTTCTTGAAAATTATATTCTGACCCTCTTTATTTTGAGTTGCTATGAACATGATCTTCTCGTCTTCAAAAACCTTTAATATGAGCGTGTTAAGTTTTTCTTTGAACTTCTTTGCTCGAAATCTTGTTACGGGCCCGATCAGTATTTGAATCAACTTAGCTTGCTTCTGATTGGACTCGTTCACATTATCCCCCTCGTCTTGAAAACGATTTGTCCTCAAATCATCACTAAAATCAAAAGGAGATAAACCAGAGACATTGAAAGTGGTAGTAACATTAAACTCACCTGTGAGATCAATTTTATAGGCATTATTATTGATCCTTTCGACGACTTGGAAGGGTCCATCGCCTTGGGGGAGCAGTTTTGACTTTCTTTTCTCTGGAAATCGCTCTTTTATAAGATGTAACCAAACCCAATCATCTGGTTCGTATATGACATCTCTGCACCCTTTATTAGCATGGCTGTGTATTACTCTGTTCGTCGTTCAATGTTGAGTCGTGGAGTCTCTTGTAGTTGCTTAACCATCTCAGCCGTGCGCGCCCCATCTAAGTTAACTCGAATCCATAGGTATAGGTGATAAATCCAAAGGAGTGAGTGGATTGAATCCATAAATGATTTCAAAAGGCGAAAACCTAGTTGAGAATGTATAGCACGATTATAAGCAAACTCAATGTGTGGCAAACGGTCTTTCCAATACTTAATATCACTCTGAACAATTACTCGTAGTAAAGTAGATAATGTTCTTACTACCTCGGTTTGCCCATCAGTTTGGAGGTGAAAAGTAGTCGAAAATAAAAGCTTAGTACCGAGTTTAACCCATAATGTCTTCCAAAAGTAGCTTAGGAACTTCACGTCTCCATCCGAAACGATGATGTGAGGTACTCCATGTAGGCGAACAATCTCTTGAAAGTATAAATCTGCAATATGAGAAGCATCGTCCGTTTTAATGCAAGGAATAAAGTGTGCCATCTTTGAAAACCTGTCGACCACTAAAAAGATGAAGTCTCGTCCTTTTCTTGTCCTCGGCAAACCTAGCACAAAGTCCATTGAAATATCTACCCAAGGTGAATTAGGAATAGGTAAAGGTGTATATAAACCATGTGGTGGAACTTTTGATTTTGCCTGGCGACATGTGGTATAATTACTACATATTCGCTCGATGTCGCACTTCATACTAGGCCAGTAGAAAT
The DNA here is from genome assembly GCA_027422505.1 of Craterostigma plantagineum. Lineage (NCBI taxonomy): Eukaryota > Viridiplantae > Streptophyta > Magnoliopsida > Lamiales > Linderniaceae > Craterostigma > Craterostigma plantagineum. The sequence goes on along the minus strand of JAPQWV010000013.1, from coordinate 18,416,128 downwards.
GTTCTTGGACAATTCCTAGAGTCATCGCAATCCCAAAATGGCCCATTAAACCTCCCGCATGGGCTTCCCTAATGATTAACTCTCGAATAGAACAATTAGGCAAACACAATTTATTAAGTCGAAATAGATAGCCATTCTGCTTAAAGAAATCACCACATGCTCCCTACGCACACTTAGAAAATAATTCACTAAAATCATGGCCTTTATCATATAAACCCTTGATGTACTCAAAACCAAGTAATTTAGCGTCGAATGTTGAAAGTATCATATACCTACGAGAAAGGGCATCGGCCACCACATTCCCTTTACCTTGTTTATACTTGACGACATATGGAAAAGGCTCAGCGATTCGTGATCAGTGTGGACCACGAACTCATAGGAGGTAATGATGCCACGTTTTGAGAGTTCAAACTAATGCATACAATTCTTTGTCGTAGGTAGGGTAATTAAGTGTCGCGCTCCCTAACTTCTCACTGAAGTACGCAGTTGGCCGTCGATCCTGCATAAGAACAGCCACGATGCCTACACCGAATGCATCACACTCCACTTCAAATGGCCTATCAAAGTTCGGTAGTTCTAGATAAGGAGGGTTGGATAACTTCTGCTTCAGTGTTTCAAATGCCTCCTCCTGTGGCGATCCCCATATGAACGTGTGATTCTTCTTGATTACCTCCGTTAAAGGGGCAGCGATAGTACTGAAGTCTTTTACAAAGTGGAGGTAAAAACTCGCCAACCCGTGGTGAAAGCTTCGAACTTGATCAACATTCATTGTGGTTGGCCACTGTTATATAGCTTTTACGTTTTCATCATCAGCCTGTACACCTATTGAACTCACAACGAAACCCAAGAAAACAACATGATCGGTGCAAAATATGCACTTATCAAGGTTAGCATAAAGAAATTCTTTTCGTAGTACGATAAACACTTCACGCAAATGCATTATATGGTCATCTAAAGTCTTACTACAAACAAGAATATCATCAAAGTAGACTACCACAAATTTGCCAATGTATGACTAGCCATTCGTATGATTCATTAAGCGCATAAATGTACTAGGTGCATTTGATAACCCAAAAGGCATAACTATTCATATAATCCTAGTTTCGTTTAGAATGTCGTCTTCCATTCGTCTCCCTCTTTCATGCGAATTTGGTGATACCCACTCGTGAAAATATACATGCACCATGCAACTCATCAAGCATATCATCTAATCTAGGAATGGGAAAGCGATCCTTAACAGTAACGTTGTTGATAGCCCGACAATTGACGCACATCCTTTGCGATCCGTCTTTCTTTGGCACAAGGAGGACCGGCACAACGCATGGACTCATACTTTCCCTGATGTACCTCTTTGACATTAATTCTGAATTGTCTCTGCAACTTCTTTGTCTCCTCGGGGTTGGTTCGGTAGGCTGGACGATTCGGTAGTGCTGCTCCAGCACAAAGTCAATCTGATGCTCTATTCCCCTAGTAGGGGGTAATCCAATTGGCATGTCTTGAACAAGCACATCCTTGAATTCCTGCAATAAAGAATCAATGATCAATGATAGACCCTTGCCTGGCTGGTTAGCTAATAAAAACGGCCTCTTTATAGACGAGTAAAATCATCGGCTGTGAAGAATAGTAAGCTTTCCTCACATCGCTCATCCTTGCCAATATAATACGCTTTTCCTTAAACTTATTTTTTTCACTCCCCTTGACATTGTCCTCGTTATTTTCACGCTCTGATTTTACTTCAGTGGATCTCCCAACATTTATCGTTTCTTTTTCTCGCTTTAAATTCTTTAGTCTCTCTTTTTCTTTTTGCAACTTAATTTGATCGATCCGGTTCATATACTTGGCTTGGTGTAAGAGGCCTGAGAGTGTAGGTGTGGTTGTTGTGCCGCAGGGTGTACTTGTTTGCGTGGTCGTCGTGTGTTACCCTCCGTTTGAACTGCCACGATCGTCCCAACAGACTATGCCCATCGCCCATCAGGACAACATCACAAATTACTGAATCCTAGTAGCTGCCGATGCGGAATGAAATAAGCACCTGCTTGTAGACTCGCACATCTCAGCAGTCGTTAAACCATTGGAGTTGATATGGATGTGGGTGTTTCGTCGTTGGAAGCGCCTATCTGTTCACCATTGCCACGCTCGCTGCATTCGTGCAACTTACTGCATCAATTATCACACTACCTCCAACGTGGCATCGTGTGTGGAAGATATTCTCACGCTGCTCCTGGTCTTCTTGAGTTGCCCGCGCGTTCAAGGCACGACGAGATACCAACACAAGTTCAGCGGGTATTTCAACTTCTTCCCCCAAATCGTCGTCTGTTTTTTCGAATTCGTCGTCTTCTTCGTCATCGATCACTACTTCCCCTGAAGCAAGCATCGTCATAGTTGTCTTGTTCGGACATTGGCTTGCGATATGCCCAAGCCCTTGACACCAAAAGCACTTGATGTCGTTGCGCTTGTCGAACTACTTGGCTTGGACGTTTCTCCACGTGGTTTGAATTGATTTCGCTCTTCCGCATCATTGCTCCACTTCCACGTGGGCTGTTCAAAAAGTCGTGAATTCCTCGAATTGGCCCTCGCCTTGAGCTGCCTCTCTTATTTTACCGTTAAATGTATCAGCTCTTCTAGTTCCACATAGTGGTGCAGCTCAACTAAATCTGCATGAATTCAGCCCTGAGAGAAATCCAGCCATCGTTACCTCACGATCCTTAATGTTCTTGGCAAAGATCATGGAGATCTCCATTACGCGGTAGTATTCTTCGACCTTGCGGCTGCCATGTCGTAACTTTGGAGTTTCTGGTATAACTCTCGATAGTAGTGAGGCAGCACATACCTCTTACGCATTATAGCCTTCATTTCCTCCCATGTCTCGACCGCACGCTCACCAACCCTCCTCCTCGTCGACAATTGGTCCCACCAAACAACCGCATAGTAAATTCAGCCGCGGCTAAGGTTACCTTTATGCGCTCCGTATAGTTGTGGAAGTTGAAGATGAATAGGGTCTTTGTCTCCTACTCGAAATTCACTTCTGGATCACTATTGCCCTGGAACGTTGGGACCTTCTATTTTACGCCTGCACTGTCATCATGATCACGTTCAGGTTGCCTCCTTTATCGTTGATCTTCTATGTCAAATTCATCGTTAGCGAATAGGTGAGTTTCCTCTCTGTAGTCGCGTGCTCGACGAGATCCATTGCGATTATGTTGTGCGGCTGCCTCGACGTGATCTATCCGCTCGTTTATCGCCTCAAGTTGTTGCATCATTCGCTGTATCTGGGCGGTTATTGCTTCCACGAATAACCGATTACTTGGATTGGCGATGTCGTCATTGTCAGATTTGGGACCGTCTCACAGTGCCTGCAAAATTTTTTTTATTATTATTATTTTTTTCTTCTCTTTTGTTTCTTTTTTTTTCTTCTTTTTTAATTTTTTTTTGCCTTCTTTTTTTTTCCTCCTTTTTTTCTCTTTTTTTCTCTCTTTTTTTTTCTTCCTTTTTTTTACTCAACCTTGCAAATATGCTCACTCGGTAGGCCCTAGAATCTCTTCTTGTAGCCCGCGACAGTCGAAACGACTTTTAATATGCGTTGTAGCCCCACTTTTTTTTTAATATTTTTTTTCAGATTTTTTGTTGTAGATCTTTTTTTTCGCAGAGATTTATTTTTCTGCAGATTTTCTTTTTTTCGCGGATCAGATATATTTTTTTTCGCCGGTTTTTTTTGTAGATTTTTTCAGGAACGAGAAGGAAAATAAAATAAAATGTAAAGAGCGAACGAAACCTCCGATACGCACATGGTTGATGTGTTGCGCCTTCTTGATTTCCTCGATCGAACTTAGATAACAAACCAAACGTGGAATAGCTCTGATATCACTTGATTAAGAACCCTAATCTATTTCACCCGAGACCCCGAATCCCAAAGTCGCACAACGTCGATCGTCACGTAGAGAACACTTGATGGATTGAAAGACGCCACGAACGGATGCGAAAGCCATACGGTAAGTCTCATATCTATTCTCACAACGCACTACTTTTGCAAGAGATAGACGATGTTCGAACGTCGAACGAAAGAGTAACAAAGACTCGAAGCTTCAGTAATGAAACTCGAAAATATATATATTTCTCTCTACTCAGAAACAAGACTTATTTATACTAGTAGGCTATGGCTAAATATAGAAATAGAATAACAAACTAATAGATATTTAGGCGAAATCTAGGAGAATCTTACTAAGTAAATATCTAATTAGTTTCAATATAAAATCTTGCAAATCTCGTTCAGATCTGGTCCAAGGACGAAAAGTGCATTTTGGTCCATCAATTCTTCGGTAATTGCACTTTAGTCCCTGAGTTTTCAATAATTGACATTTATGCCCCGATCAAGTTCTTAAACTATATTCTGCCCTCTTTATTGTGAGTTGCTATGAACATGATCTTCACTTCTGCAAGAACCTTTAATATGAGCTTGTTGAATTTTACGGGTATTACATGCTCCCTCTTAAAAAAATTTCATCCCCGAAATTACGCCGACTGGAATAATTTGAGATATTCTCATGTCGTTCTCTGGCTCCCATGTGGCTTCCTCAATTGATTGATTCCGCCAGAACACCATAACTAGCGGAATATTCTTATTATGAAGCTGTTTTATCTCATACATCAGAATTTCTAAGGGCTTCTCTTTGTAACTTAAGTCTGGCTTAAGTTGGTGATAGAGCGCCTCATTTTCGATCACATAACTCGGGTCTGCGACGTATTTTCGTAACGTCCATATGTGGAATACGTCGTGGACTTACGACAGTGAAGCCGACAGTTCCAATTGGTAAGCGACTTGGCCTACCCGTCTGAGTATTTTGAAAGGGCCAATATACCTCAGACTCAACTTGCCCTTTCGCCCGAATCGCTTAACTCCCTTCGTGGTGAGATCTTCAGAAATACCCGGTCATCTTTTGCGAATTCAAATGGCATTCGCTTCTGATCCGCATAGCTCTTTTGTCTGCTCTGAGTCGTTTGCATTTTCTCCCGAATCTTAGCTATGGCATCCGTCATTTCACGCACCATGTCGGAGCCAAATAACGTTCGTTCGCCGATTTCGTCCTAATATACTGGAGATTGGCATTTACGTCCGTCTAAAGCTTCGTACGGTGCCCTCCCGATAGTCTCGTGACAATTATTGTTTTATGAGAACTCGATCAGTGGGAGGTATTTGCTTCAATTTTGCTTAAAGTCTAATACGCATGCACGTAACATATCCTCAAGGGTTTCGTTCGCTCGGATTGTCCGTCCGTCTGAGGATGATAGGTGGTACCGAACGAGAGTTTGGTCCCCATCGTTTTCTGTAGACTCTTGTAGAATTTCGATTGGAACCTCAAATCTCGATCCGAGACAATAAAAGATGGAATTCCATGGAGTCGAACTATTTCCTGTGTATACAGCTCCGCGTACCGTACCATGGAAAAGGTTGAGTTAATTGGCAAAGAATGAGCAGATTTGGTTAGGCGATCCACAATCACCCAAATGGTGTCGTGGCCCTTCACTGTTTTAGGTAAGCCAACGACGAAATCCATTATGATGTTGTCCCACTTCCACTCGGGAATTGGTAGTGGCTGTAAAGTCCCTGCCAGCCATTGGTGTTCTGCCTTGATCTGTTGACAGGTCATGCATCGGTTCACGAATGATGCGATGCCCTTCTTCATTCCCGACCACCAATATGTAATTCGTAAATCACGATACATCTTAGTAGCACCTAGGTGTACTGAGTATGTTATAGTATGTGCCTCCGTCATTATAGTTCGTCGAAGTTCCTCAGGCACATATAAACGACTCTTGTATAGTAAACTCTCGTCCATCGTATTTCGAAGTCGGATGGTACTTCTTCTGGTTGCGTGCTTTAGATTTTCAACTAGAGCTCGTCCGCTCCTTGTGCCTTCCTGATTCGCTCCAGCAATGTAGGTTGAAGAGTCAGTGCAGCTAACCTCATCTCGACTTTGCCCAACTTAACTACTTCCACTCCAAGTTTGTGTAATTCAGCACTCCCGGCTTTTCGGCTCAATGCGTTAGCAACTACGTTTGCTTTGCCTGCGTTAGCAACTACGTTTTCTGGGTTAAGAAGTATTTCAAGCTCTTGTGATCGGTGTATATCTCACACCTTTTCCTGTAGAGGTAGTGTCGCCAAAGTTTCAGAGCGAAAACTACCGCTACGAGTTCTAGGTCGTGGGTTGGGCACTTCTTCTTGTACTCCTTCAATTGCCGAGAAGCATTAGCGACAACCTTCCCATTCTGCATTATCACGCATCACAAGACGTTCTTCGAAGCGCCGCTATACACAGAGAACCCTCCGATCACAGATGGTATCGTAAGTATTGGGTTGATGTAACTCTTTTCTTCAACTCTTGGAAGCTCCGTTCACAAGACTCCGTCCACTGGAAATGCACATTTTTCCGCGTCAAATTTGTCTGAGTCGAGGCAATACTAGAGAAGTCGCTACAAAATTGCAGCAGTATCCTGCAAGTCCTAGGAAACTTCAAACTTCGGTCGGGGTAGTTGGATGTGGCCAATCTTTTACTGCTTCGATCTTGCTAGGGTCCACGTAAATTCCGTCTCCAGAAATAACGTGTCCGAGAAGGCCACTTGATCCAGCCAAAACTCACATTTCTTGAATTTGGCGTAAAGTTGTTTCTCTGGCAGAATTTCTAAGACGATTAGTAAATGGGCAGCATGTTCTTTTTTCGTCTTAGATAAGGATAACGTTGATAAAGACGATAGCGAAACGATTAAGAAAGTCATTGAAAACCCGATTCATCAGGTCCATAAATGTTGCTGGTGAATTAATCAGCCCGAAAGCATGACAAGAAAAACATAATTACCGTACCTCGTGCTGAACGTGGTTTTCGGAATATGTGTCTCCTTGATTCAACTGATGGTATCCCGAGCGGAGACCGATTTTCGAGAATACAGTAGCTCCTTGCAGCTGTCGAATAGTTCGTCAATTCTGGGTAACAGGTATTTATTCTTGATAGTGATTTTATTCAGCTCATGGTAATTGATGCATAACCGCATCTACCCAACAATATCGGTGCTCCCCAAGGTGAGAAGTTGGGCTGAATAAATCCCTTATATGATAACTCTTCCCACTTTTCCTTTAGCTTCCGCAATTCGTTCGGCGCTAATCGATAAGGTGATTTAGGGATTGGGGCTGATCCTGGTACTAACTCGATAATGAACTGTATTTCTTGATCAGGGGGTAACCCCGGGGGATCATTGGAAAATACATCGGCGTATTCGATAACGATAGGTACTTTCTTTAACTCTGGCTGGGAAGCTTTGTCTGTCTTTACCTCATAGACGAGAAAAGACTCACAATCTAACCTCAGAAAGTCTTTGAGCCTTTCGTGCAGGTCGAGGGATACAATTCTGTTTCGCTTTACTCGATAAAGTGAACACCACTTCCTCGGGTAATTGTAATCTAACGAATTTTTTATTTATCTTGAAAGCCAATCAGTTCCGAAGATAACACCGTAGTCGTTAATCGGGATCACAATCAGGTCGATGCACAAGTTTCTACCTTCAATGATCACCGAGCATCCTCAGCACTTGATTAATGCGCATCGGATCCTCGTGTGCTAATGTTACAACATAACTACACTTAGATAAGGTAGGAGATATTCCCAATATCGCCACATACTTAGCCTACACAAACGAGTGTGTGGCTCCAGAATCAATGAGCATAGAGGTATGTACGTTAGAGAAATTTAACGTACGTTAGAGAAATTAATGCGCGTCCGCCTCCTCGTTCGTTAGGGTGAACACACGTGCTGGAACCCGTGGTGGTCGTACTGTTGAGGTATATGCCCTAGATGTCGTACGAGGACTGGAAGTACGAGGGCAATTTGGTAATTGTGTAGTGTTTAGTGATGTAATTTTTTTTGGTAAGAAAAAATTCATTACCACGTACTAGCTGTAACATATGTTAATTATAATGATCAACCATTCTAAGAAAATTGAAACCTGATCAAACTAGACCATATAAGCCTGTCTTATTCGATCTAGGAAGACTCGATCTCTATTTGACTTGAGTGTTCTGCAATATAGTGTAGCTCTCCATCTCATCTCGTTTTGTATAGCAATCGCCAGATCTTTTGGTGTGTATTCATGACCATCTTCTTCATGTACCCTTCTATTACGTTCTCTCCAAATGTGATATAATACTGCCACATAACAAGTTGCCTCGATCTTATACCGAGCACATTTTCTCTCTGCAAGTACTTGAACCAATATGATCCATGCATTAAACTGATATGGCGCCGTTGGAGTCTGCAGCCACGCAGCAACCATCTGTATGACCTGTTTAGTGTATAGACAATCAAAAATAAGTGAGATTTGGTCTCGTCTGCAGCTGAGCATAATCTACACTCGTATTATTCACATGTATATTCCATGCTTGTATCCTGTCAAATGTTAACAATTTTTTCCAGAAGACCAGCCAAGCTATAATGCTGTGTTTAGGAATGTTGAATCTATTCCATGTGACAGCACAAGGCCTCCACCTCCTGAGCTGTCCCAGCAGCCAGAGATATCCTGAGCTAGTTGAATATACTCCATTTTTAGTAGCTATCCATCTGTTATGGCAGTATCCATCCATAAAGATCATTTTCATCTTATTAAGCTTTCTCCAAAACCATGAACAGTCTGATGTTATCTAATAATCCCAGAAATCCCGGCCCTTCAGGTAAATACCATTGATCCACATCTCTGATATTTCCCTATTAATGCATTATTCCCTATTAATGCATTATTCCCTTAGATGCCAAATCGCAGATTTGATTCCCTATTAATGCATTATTCCACATCTCTGCTTGTTTAATATTGAGTCCACCAGCAATTTTAGGAAGGCACAGTCCTTCCCAATTCATAAGAGTTGTGTATCTTCCCCTTATATTTCCACTCCACACATATTCTCTGCCGAACTTGTCGATGGCCTTCAATACAGATTTTGGTAATACAAACATATTTCCCCAGTAGCCATGACATGATAATAACACATAATTAATCAAGCAGACTCTTCCAGCATAAGATAAATGTCTAGAAGACCATGATTTTATGCGAGCTGTAATGCGGTCCACCAAAGTTTGACAAGTTATTCTGGTCCATTTAGTGGCTGCAATAGGAATACCCAAATATCTCATTGGAAATTCACCTTTCTGAAACCCAGATATAGCCTGCAGCTCTATTTCAGTTGATTGAGATACTCCTCCACAAATTATGTTGGACTTATAAGGGTTGGCATGAAGGCCAGACATCAATGAGAAATGATCCAATGCCATTTTGATGGTTGCCACTGCCCCAACTGTTCTCTTGCAGAAAACTAGAAGATCAATCACAAAACACAGGTTGATCAATTTGAGCTCTTTACACTGTGGATGAAATCTAAAATCTGCTCCCAAAGCATCCCATAGCAGCTTCCTAGATAGATATTCCATTGCAATGACAGAAAGCAGAGGTGATAGGGGGTCTCCCTGCCTTAACCCCCTCTTTCCCTTAAACATTTTGCAACTCCTGCCATTTAATGATATAGAGAATGAGGTGGTTGTTACACATTCCATCACCCAATTAACAAATTTAGGGGGAAACTTGAGGTTTTCTAACCAGCCTCTAAGATCTATTTCATCAGCATCTAGCTGAAGTATTCCTCATATTATACATTTTGAAGAGATCTTGAGAAATGAGGATATTATGCACTATCGACCTCCCCTGTATAACGGCACTTTGGTTTTGAATAATCAGCTTTGGAAGGACAGATTTGATTCTATTGCACAGTAGCTTGGAAATGCATTTGTAAACCGAATTACAACATGCAACTGGTCTGAAATCAACTGCCTTTCCGGGATTCTCCACTTTAGGAACTAACGTGATTAAAGTAGCATTGAGTTCTTTGAGCATCTTACCTGCTCCAAAGAATTCCTGTACTGCTTCCATAACATCCAGCCCCACAATCTCCCATGAACTTTTCAAGAAGCCACTTCCATATCCATCCGGCCCGTGTGCAGAATCTTGGTGAATAGAGAACATGGCTTTGGTGATTTCCTCCTTAGAGAACCCTTGTAATAATTGCATTTGGTCTGATTGTGAAAGAAGATATCCCTGCTATGCAATATTCTGCTCAAAAGCTCCAGGCTGAGGCCCTTCCACTCCTAGAATATCCACATAAACTCCGTCAAATGATCTAAGATAGCTTGCTGATCTTTGATGATAGTGTCTTGCTCATTAATAAGAACCGATATTCTGTTCCTATACGTTCTCTGTTTTATCACAACATGAAAATAAGCCGAATTAATATCACACTCTGCTATCCGCTTTAGCTTGGCTTTCTGCTGTAGGAATTTGTGTGTTGCCACGTTTATATATTTAAATTCTTCCCGTAGAATTCTTTCTTTAGATTGGAGCTACTCGGATCTTGCTGTAGTGAATCTTGTACCATCTTCAAGGCTTCCTTCACACTTTCAGCTTTATTAATTATGTCAGCAAATTGGCTTTTATTCAGACCTCTAAGTGGTTTTCTACAGTTTTTCAATCACTGTACCAACTTCCATAACTTAGTCCCATTTTGCTAATCTATTCCCCATCCCCGAGCCACAGTTTCCAAAAACTTGGGGGCTAAGGTCCACATATTGAAGAATCTGAAAGGCTTCATGCCATGCAAGCTGAGCATAGTATCCTTCAGAATTATGGGAGAGTGATCTGATATTTTTGAGTCCAATCCAAATTGATAAAAACCCAATCTAGTTTACTCCAAACTCTCATATCCCCTTCTTGCTTGTTGTTCCACGTAAATTGACAACCATTCCTTCTCATTTCAAGCAGCCCGCAGCTAGAGACACACCTAGCAAACCTTTGAGAATCCCCCACATTGAAAGGGTTCCCCCTATTTTATCGTGTTCACTCAATATGCAATTAAAACCCCCCCACACCATCTAAGGGCCATAAATGGTGTGACTAATAGCATCCAACTCAGACCACAAGGCCTCTCTCAGCACCCCTAGATTATGAGCATAAACACAGGTTATAAGCACCACATACCCTGATCCTGTAGTGACTTGCAAATGCAGCAATTGTTCTGAGCTAGTCAAAACTTGCACTCGTGTCCCTCTTCCCCATGCTATAATAATGCGTCCACTCGGATGTATCAAGATTATGGAATATTCCCATTGTCTAAAGATCTTATTCATCACTGAATCAATCTTATTCACCTTTAACTTAGTTTCCACCGTACATATTATTTTTAGATGATAGTTTTTGCATAATAAGTGAACTTCATTCTGCTTATTAGGGGCATTTAATCCCCTTACATTCCATATTCCCATTTCATCCATACAAATTAGCAGTTACCCTCTGCTTGGGAGGGGAATTGCCTTTTACCTCAATGTAAATTCTACCACTGGATTCTGAAGGATCCTATTTATGCTCCTTAAGAGACTTAGCATGACCCCCTCACTTGTATTGTTCGAATGTTGTTTAGGAGACTGCTGCTCATCCACCTTGTTCCTCTGCAATTGATTATCCATTTTGCCACCCCTGCCAGCTTGCTTTTGTTGATAATTAACTCCACGATTTCTCACCCTTGGTTTTAACTGCCCTTCCTTTTTCTCTTCCTTCTTCTTACATACTTCTTCCAGATGACCGTAACTCGAACAGAAAGAGCATTTTGTCGGTTTCCATTCGTAGGTAATCGTTTGTTCCACCAATACTTTAATTAGAGAAAAAAACAGCATCAGGTAACTCTTTGTCCAAGTCAACCTCCACAAGTAGCCTCGCATATTGGATCCTCTCCTTGCTCTCCGTAAGCTTATCTGCCATGATTGGGCATCCAACTACACTAGCTATTCGACTTAGTGACATAGCTCCCCAATACTTCAAATCCAATTCTGGAAGTCTTATCCATATTGGCACTTTAATAACAAAAATCTTCTTGAATTTTGAATCTATAGACCAGGGGGATAAGATAACAGGTTTACGATCAAAATGAAGAATCGCAGCTTGCAGCACCTGATCTCTCTGATCCACGGAGTTGAATTTCACCAAAACAAACCTGCTTTAACTTGCTTCACTTTCTGAAGTCCAGAATGTTGCCACAACCTTTGAAGGAACCATTCATCACACCGAACGGTGGATTCGCCCCTAAAACATAACAGAGTAATGAGGCATTCCAATAGTTGACCTCTTCGTCCAACTCGTCTGCTACAATCGAGCCTATCTTCTGTCCATTTGCATCATCAGGAGCAATGTATTTGAGTTTACTCTCAGCATTCCTCAACTTTGAAATGTCGAAATTTGCCCAAATGTTCGCGGATTGAATCTACTTCCCCGCGCTTGCGTGCCCTAATTTCACCTCTGTAAGGTCCTGTTCCATTGTTTTCTCCTCATTCTCAACGATCAGTGATTTCCTTGCCTTCTACGTCACTTGAGATGGGGTGAGTAAACGATGAGGTGGAACCCGTTGGAGATGGACGGGGTATGGTAGATGCCTTCTTCTTCTTCGCCATAGCTAGAGAACTCTAAAGAGAGAAAGTCATCTTTGAATTAGAATCATGGGTCCAAAGTGATGTAATTTGATTACTTCTATTAATGGAGATTTTATTCATCATTAATTAATTATTGGATAACTAAATTAAAAGACAAATTATTAATTAGTAGAAGATTTCACCTTGCAGTCTTGGTGGATAAGACAAATTAATAAAATACAAATATTGGCAGTTCAGATACTGATCCGTGGGGACAAAAGGGGCCCCCAGTAAGCTGAGATACAAACAAACATGTTACTTTCGCATTTAGTCATAATAAATCGTAAAACTTATAGGCAAGGCTGATCCACCAGGATTTTGAGGCGGCCGTACATGGACAGTCTCTAGAATCTATATCCTAAACTCTGATACCACCTGTGACGACCTTCGTTTTCTAATTACTATTATTGGCGGATTTCCGCAACGTAAGCCGCAGAAGGCACGTCTAACAAATACTTTTTCGCAAATAAAATATATTACGACAAGTTTTACAAAGACGATCCTGCACAAAGGCCGTAGCCCAAAATACTCAAAATGTCAAGAACCCTAATGCCGCTTCACAGGTCTTCATCCATGTACTACCTCGCCCTCAAGAGCACCTCCATTAGCCCGCCTTAGTCGCGACGTACCACGACGTCGGACTCGTAGCTACAACACGTAAAATCTGAGCTATTGCACAGTAGGTGAAAATATGCGTGAATTATGCGTGCACTCATATGTCGTTCCAATATCTCACAACAGATGCACACTCGACTCTTTTCTCTCATCTCAATCTATCGTATACCATACGTAACATCTAGGCTAGACTAGGCACCACGCCCGCACAATAAAATATTGAGTCAAGAGCCCGCGCTCGGGTAGCCTACTCTGATCGATCACGCCAGGTCGCTCCATCCCGAGTTTCCTCCTACTCAAGCGGTAGCCTACTCTTGTAGTGCACCTGGACGATCACGCCAGGCATCCTCCTACGACGTTGCTCCTCCGCTAATCAGCCGACGGTTTGCGCCTCAGCCTGCGCTCCAACGCAACTGAGTAGACGAATCGATCACGTCCGTCTCTCGTCCGGTGCCTCAGTCCTAACCTCCTTACTGAGTTGGCGACCAACATTGGTCACACTTTCTACCATACTCGTCGACACTATACAGTGTCACCATGCCGACACGGTCAACGTATCCCGCACTGATATGAAATGCTAGTGTAGTGTAAATGAAATGTAATATTATGCTGAAAATAAATTTTCACCGAAAATGCACTGCTAAAATGCACTGTAAAAATCCATTTCCGCAACTTTTAATCGGGCGTTAGAATAAACTATGCCTGTTGGGCTCGTAATATTTTTCTTATCAAATGACGTAAAATAATTTTCCTCAAAAAGACTTTTTTCTATTTTTTTTTGGAAAACCTTATTGCGAAAACTATTTTCCCGAAAATTTCCTGTCCGAAAATAACTAAGCGTCGGCAAATTCTATTTAAGACCCGAAAATTACACCTACCCGAAATTCGATCAATACCCGAATTTTGACTTGACCCTAAAGATACAATTACCCAAAATATTTAGTCAAGGTCAACACCCAAAAATTCTATACATGGTGAAATTGTTTTACCCGAAATTACTTAGAGGCCCGAAAATCATCTAATTAAACACCGAACATTTCAAGCCCGGATTTGAAATTCGCTGAGAATTTCGTCGTGCCCGAAAATCTAATTGAACCACCCGAACAATACTTAACCTGCCCCAAAATTAAACCCAAAATTCTCATCTACCCGAAATTATTCATTCACCCAGAAATTGGCTCATCTATCCGAAAATTGTTCTTGTGCTCGAAAATTATCATCTTCCTACGAGAACATATATGTACAGATATAAGGAAAAACGTTAGTACAGCTATAAACCCAAAAATCTGGATTTTCAAGCACACATAGTACACCCGAAAATTCATATCATCATGTAAATCACGTAAGATCATAAAAACATGTTATCAAACAAAACACGTAACATTTACTTTTTGTAGATGAAAGATTTCACCTACCTCACGTCCGAAAATGTTTGTTTGAGCTGGCCGAATTCTTCTTCTTGTTCAAATGTTTTCTCTGTTTTTGCTCTTGTTCTCTTACTGTTTTCGTTCTAAAATGCGAGTTTTCTCTCCTTGCTTAACTGAACATCGATATATGTTGAAGGTGGGGAAGTGACTAGTGGGTGATAAAGTATTTACCCTTCATTCTTATTTATCTTTATCCACATGATATCCGAAAATTCACTCCTCAAGCTGCCCGAAAATTAGGTCAAACCATTGACCCAAAAATAAATTTATTGAGTTACACGAAAATCAACTTTTAAGGTCACCCGAATTTCTCTTCATTTTCGGATATCTCCCTGTCTATGTTTTAATAAATTCCAAAACATTTGATTTTTATATAAAAATTCCTAAATCATAAATTACACCACTAATTACATCAAAAAAAATCTCGTATTAAATTTTATGGGTATTACATGGTGACGGCCTCTTAGGTCTTCATGACCGTGATAAAGCTTGGCCAGCTTTGGCCCGGCGTCAAGGTCATGACAGAACTTTGCGAAGCTTCGGCCCAGCGTCACGGCCGGCATCACGGCCTCGGTTAGTCTGGTCACGGCCGTGACCACGTCCGGCAGTGGCTTCGCCAGGCACGACCAACTTCAGCCACTGGTCACGGCCTGCAACAGGCCGCGACAGTTTTTTTCGCTTTGTTCTCCATCGTTTCGTTCCGGGAATACAAGTCCGTGAAAGTATAGTTTCTAAAACTCATACTTTGACATTTACTAATGTCTCCAAGCCCTTGTTTGACACTGTCTCACTGCTCCTTTTTAAGTCTGACTCTCTTGGTTCGTCTCAACCCCGCAAGAAAGGAATCCAAGAATTCGATAAGCACCTAGCCTTTCCCGTGGTACCGAATAGATCCGTGTTGAGTACGATATTTTGTATTTTACGAACCGACTATAGATCGTCATACTACGTATAGACCCTTTACTTATGTCCCGGTCGAGTGAGAGCCATGGTTATGTCAAACTCACTAACTTGCACTATTATTAATTCCACAAATTACTAAACTACACTACATGTTCCACGTGAGTTAGTTTTTATACTTTACAAAGATTTCGTAATTTCTCGTCCATAATATACACAGGATATATGCCTCGATTACTTGTGAGGTTGTGAATCCCTCACGACTGTCAATGTCCAACAGTTGCACTTGTCAAGACCGCATATCGCTTGATAAACGTATTTCCTTAGGTTTATATTTGTTAAATTTAAGTGGTTTGCATGATAAAAGAAGTCGTTTCGATAGTTTTAGTACTTAAATTAAGATTTCACACTTTTACCGGCAGTTTTGCGGCATCTATTTATTCTTTCGTAGATCAGGGGGTAAACGATGTCCGATGGATCTGAAATTTTAGTCGAATTTATTAGACTTGTTGATGTTGATTCTGACCGAAGGGATTTCCATTCCGAGTTTTATACTGTGAGATATGAATTTCTGAACTGTTGTGCAGAAACGTTTGAAACATGGCCCATTTAAGCCGTACGTGAAGATACCAGAATTTTGTTAAAGTCATAGGATTCTCTTTTCAAGACACGATCATAAATAAGCAGCTCAAGAGATTATACACATCAAGGCAACCAAAGTCAAGAACGGAGATCGATCGTGGGGCTGCTCTCATCCATGAAAGACTGCTAATAAATTTTTGTCTGTTAATAAAGAAGGCCATATACACGATCACATAAGGCTTAAGCGAGAAGCAGCAAACGAACAGTGAGCAAGGGGCTGATCCAGAGCAGAATCTTGGGCTCTCCTTATTTCACGAAGCACACCGCTCAAACACCATACTTGCTGCCGCAATCTGTGAACGGAGCTGCGAAAGAACCAGCGAAACGGTCGCGGCGAAGCAGTAACGAGCGAGGTAACAAGCTAAGTTTGGGTTACAATTGGGCCGCGTGCGTGTTAGGAGCCAGAGAAGGGGCAGCAGACGCGATTGCCGTGTGCATTCGCAACTCGACCACCACCTGCTCGACAAAAGTCCTCAACGAAGGATCAACCACAGAGGCGAAATTCAGGGAAGAAATTATGATTTTCTCGTCGATATTTACGCTTCTCGTCGTGCTGATGTTTTGTATGAGTAGCGAATCTCGTAGTATTTGAGATAAAGATGAACCTTAGCGATATCGTACGTGTTTAAAAGTATTATTGTTTTGGCTATTGTTACGACTCGGTTACGAATTACGATATTGTTTTGAACTACCCCGACGGATTAGAGTCAAATCTAATAGTGGGAGTCATCGAGTTTTAATGCGATCTGTAGTTGACTAGTTAGGGAAGCTTGCCCAGCTATTTAATTCAGATTAGTTGTTTACAATTCTTATGTGATAAGGCGCAATTTCGTCAGTAGTATAAATTCGTACGCATGCTCTAGGAATCTCACGGTCTAATAGATAGCTAAATGTTATTATACTTGTCACCCATTGGGTCGAGCTAGGGGGATTCCAAGTCTCAAATACGTTTGCTTTCATAAAGTCTCCAACTCCGTTACCGCTGTTTTATCAAATTTTTATTCTTGTGTTTATCGTGTATTTAGTTTATCGTTATTTATATTTTTATCAAATCAAAAATATTTACTAGGATATTTAAACGACGGTTTTAAGATATATAGTTGTTAGGTCCTCGATTATCAGCTCTAAGATCCTAGGCAGAAATTCTAAGGTAATCGATTAGAATTATAGAAATTGAATTTCGATCGAAAACCTTTCTATGTAGAAGACGAGAGGGAATCCTGTGAGAAAGTGTTTGCTGTTTCACTCTCTAGAATTGAATCCGTCAGCCCTTCCGGATCAAATTACAAAACTTTCTCTATTAAGCATAATGTGTACAAATGTTTATGCCAAACACACTTGGTATAAATAACAAATAAGTCCTAAACTAAGGACAAATACAATAAACGCTCCTAATTACAAGGACAACTAATGAAATCAAAGCACAATTCTAATTGATATTCTACATTATCCCCTATTGTGCTTGATTGCCCTTCTGCACTATCTGTCCTCGTCGGGCATAGAATGACCTGTGCAAGCCCAGCGCATGCTCGTAGTTTCGAATGGTGTTCCTTAGCTTCAATCGCTCCTCGATTGCTTCAAGTAGTTCCATCAGGAGCGGTTGTTCTCTCACGAACCTGTGGATCTTCAGCGTAGTGTCTCTGTTGATCTCTTCCAGTCTCTTCTCTATGTTTTTCCTGCTTACTTTGAGCGTCCCATCAGAAAACTTATTGACTTCAGTCTTAAGCATCTTCTTGACAATCGGATCGAGGTAGGTGATGGCCAAGACTGAGATTATATGCACGTGATTGTTGGGAATCCCGTCGATGTCAGGACTTTGATTGTGTGGAGCGGTCATGTTGACCTTCTTCATATTGCTCTCCAAAGCCATCTGAAGGTCATGCGCAGCAAAGAACTTTACTTGGCACAACATGAATCGAAAGAGTCCCTCGAGCCCTTCCTTCTTGATAAAGCCTTGAGGATCCTTGTACTTCTGAGCGTGAAGCTGGTACAAGTTTTAGACTTCCTCGACTGGAAGGTACGATAGATCGCTCTCGGTTAGCTCTTCTCGAGTTCTATCAATCCACTCTATCTGATATGTTAGAGTTGGAATGCCGCCTTTAGCATGAGCGACACCTAGCAG
Organism: Craterostigma plantagineum; assembly: GCA_027422505.1. NCBI lineage: Eukaryota > Viridiplantae > Streptophyta > Magnoliopsida > Lamiales > Linderniaceae > Craterostigma > Craterostigma plantagineum. Next base: position 18,397,880 of record JAPQWV010000013.1, on the reverse strand, counting down.
CTGATAGAATGGGGATAAATCTCTGAAGTGGCTCTTCAGCTGATTCTTGGGAATCCCCAATCTTCGATCTGGTCCCAGTTGGGTTAGCATATGAAGGTAGTCATCCTTTTCTGCTGTTCCCAGTGAGAGATGCCCCTAAGCTCGAACTCAGTCAACTCCTTGATCTTGTCTGATGACCTCCAAATATTTTGACGAACTTCTTCTAGGAATGGGATCTCAATCCTAATATTTTCCCACGGTGTGTCGACTCGAACGATTCCTGGAGTTAGTCTCGGAGGGTCATCCGCTCGGTTAGCAATCAGCTCTAGAGCCTCGGGGTAATTACTTCGTGACTTCACCTTTCTGAAGTTCTTCGTCTTCAATAAGTACTAGGTCGACCGAGGCTCATCGTAAGAAGTGTCTAACATTCTTGAGCCTTTGACATTGAATTGTGTTGGGCATACTATGAGTCGTCCACAGTCCGTCGAAGATGTACTTTTCGAGGGATTCATGTGGGTCAGCTTCATGTCTTGATGGTCCGCTATCAAGTTAGGAGTTGCTTGAGTTGCTGCCAATGCTACGAGTATTTCGGCACTTGCTTCTTCTTTCGGAAGCAAGGGGCTTGAACAGGTCCGAGGTGTGGGCGGAGGCGTCCTGAATGTGGGTACGTTGATTGGGCTAGATTTATGGTGCGGTGTGTGGTGGTGGTAGTTTTGGTTTGGGTTTGTGAGCGGGTAGTAGCTCGTGAGGTTTCAGCGACTCCAGTGCTTGTCTGCGTCGCGCGCGATCCTTGTCCTTGACCTTGTCCTTGGCCACTGTAGATGTCCTAGGCCTCTTATCCCCCTCATGATGATCCTGATCGTCAGGGTCATCATGTCGGCGTCTTGAGCGGGAGCTTTGACCTCGGCAGAATTGAGTAGGTGGCTCAGGATGATCCACCAGACGCCTGTAGAGTGATTCTTCCTGAGGCGTCCGGGTGGGAAGGCCTATGAGGTGGGCGAGTAGAATGTCGTGGAGTTCGGTGATGGGTATACTGTATGGGTTGATGAGGATGGATGAGTTTATGAGAGGGTCGGTGGGTGTGGGTTGTGGGGGTGTGAAGTTGGTTTCCTGTCACGGCGGGACGTCTCGATGGCTGCCAGCACTCTCTCCATCATTTTGTCTTCAAGTGATTTGATGGCTGCATAGAGGGCTGCTTGGAACTGTACTTCAGTCACAAACGGTGCAGACGCCTCCGTTGATGGTCCAGGGACGACTGATGTCGCCTGTTATCAACCCTTGAGTGAACACCCTCTCAAAGGGTTGGTTCGTCGTCACTTGAGGTTGTGACGGTGAGAGACTTCCACTCAATCCTCGATTTGAATCTAAAAGATTCACATCTATGAGTGTTGTGGCAAGTTCATATTGAACTTGCCTGTCAGACACTTGCTCTTGGCCGGTAATGGGTAGATTCGAAGCTCGGCCTTTGTTGATGCTAGTTGTACATGCCGCGGCTCAAGATTGAGCGAAGATGGGTCCTCATCATGTGGAGTGATAAGTTGCGTCGTGTCTGATGTGGTTGTGACAGCTGTGGAGGCGGGCTCATGATGTGTGAGTTGAAGTGGCGGAGCCCGTCTGACCAATTTAATTTCTTCGTCAGATGCCGTGGCTTCTGAAGAGGTAGCCGTGTGAGGCGTCAGTTCCCGTTCAACATCCTCATGGGCTTGGGCTGTCAGTGGAGGCGCTTCAGGTGTGATCATGGAGATCACGACCTCAGTTGCAGGCGTGGTAGCCTGTTGAAGTGGACTGTGCCCCGTTTCTGCTTCGAGCTGTGCTTCCTGTTGGAGGATCTCCTCAATAGACCTTTGAAACACGCCAACATGAATGGGGACTTCAGCTCCGAGTTCTTCGACTGAAGCTTCGACTTCCAACTCTTGCGCCACTTGGTCGATTAGCATGGCATCAAGGTCCTGAGCAGAAGTCTCCATTTCTAGCTCCTGGGCCACTTGATCGATCAACTCGGCCTCAGGGCTGTGTTGTTGTTGTTGAGGGCTCACATCAAAGTCTGTCGGGGGCCCTCTGATCATCTGTTCCGTCAGGTGATTTCCTGGCAGTACAAGCGATAGACGTCTCTCGTGGGGTCAGCGAGACGGGGCAGCTTGAACGGTATTGCCATCGATGGCTGATCTAATTCCGTGAGCTTTGGGTTATGAAAGAACTTGAGTCGTGGTGGCTGGTAGTTACCTCCAGGAGGCAATCGAGGGATGTTCTAGTGGATCTCCATGAGTTGAGCGGTAATTTCCTCCAGGAGGCAAGCGAGGGATGTTATCGTGGATCTCCATGAGTTGAGCGATGATGACCGAGAACCACCTCGCATACGGCACGTTCTTCGAGCTTTTGTTCTCTGTTTGTCTGATTTGTTCGGCTAAATCATTCCAGATCATGTGAGCGAAGTCGGAATTCCGTGAGAACGCTATGTCGTGAAAGATTGTGAAAATGTTGCCGTTGCCTTTGTCGAAGCCCGCGTGTTTGCCGAACAGTGTCTTCCATGGATGAGGGATCCCGTTACTCTGCACTTGCGCTAGCTTAGTGAGCGGCAGTTGGTATCCCATTTGGAGGAAATCTTGCACCATTTCCACATCAGTCGGTAAGGGATCGTAGTTTTGGCTGAAAGGGAGGTCGAGGACAAGGCCAAAGTCGTTCTTTTTCATGCTTATATGCCTCGTCCCGATCACAGTAGTGAAAATGTATGCTCCTTCAACTACGTGACTCTGTATCCGTCCCCAAAACTGTTGGAGATAGACCATCGGCTCCGAGGCTGTCACGGTGAGCGCGTGCCAGAGGGGATGGCCTTGTAAGATTGACACCATAATATCGTCGGGACATTGAAACGTAGTCAGGTCTAGCTGAATGTTCGTGTCCTGAACTTTGAGATAAAGGTTGTGATCATAAATGTGGTCGTTTGCTGGATAGTTAGCCATTCTGAAATAAAATTTTGGAAAAGCTTATTAGTTCAATTTTTCTTTGAGTCGAAAATTATTATATCAAACTAAACTATTTGAACAATTTGTAGCATATGTAAGATTTAATTATGCACATAGGTTATACGTAAGTAAAGAAATGCAATGGTATTTAGTGAAATTTCAAAAGTTTCATGTAAGGCATGTAAGAGTTCGCTCGAAATTTTCTAAGTGTTTTAACGCGAGGATACCACTGTTCACTCCGCTAAATTTTTCGCTCGAAAATTGAATTCTCGATTTTGATTTCCTATGTGTTAATTTCTATTTGGGTATCTCCGTTTAATTTTGCGATTCGAGAATTTCATTTGCTAATGTTCTCTACAGTGTAAAAAGACTTAGACAAATTTCGCTAAGTGTTGAGCGTGAGACATGGTACTGTAGCCGATCAATTTTACGATCGAGAAAAAATTCCGTATAAATTTACGATCGAGAAAATTTTTCCCAGGTAAATTTACTGTCGAAAAATTTTTCTCGAGGGAATAAAATTTTTTCGTTTTGAAATTTGTCGAGCGATAAATGATTTTCGATTCTTAGTGAGGTTTTTGTTGCGAGATTTTTCGATGGAGAAAATTGACAGCGAGAAACTAGGTTAATCGCCGAAAAAATTTTCGGTCGATGCTGCATATTTTACGATCGAGAAATTAAGCGTCGACAAATTAATTTTATCGCCGCTAAAATTTATGACCGAAATAAAATGAAATCGAAAGTCCTATTTGCGATGTTAAGTTTTACGCTCGACTTAAATTGCATCTATTTAACTATTCCTCTCTTTAATTTTTTGCTCGCATAAAATTCTAATTAGGATTCTCGATGGTAAGTAATTATTCGATCTACGTCATCTAACTTGTCGACTAAGTCAAAATTTGGCGATCAAGAATCGTATTCGAAGCATACAGTATTTCAATCAAAATCGAGATTCAATTGAAACTATTTGCGATCGAGAAAGCTCTTCGACTGCATTTAACCTTCAAAAACCCAGTTTAGTCGTAACATCGATTTGAACTTTTAAAGGCAGATTTATCGAAACTCTATACTGCCAGACTGATCGAGATCATGAAGGCTATTTCATAATGCAAAAATCAAACCAGATAAACACATTCAAAGGTCTAAATCGCTGCAAAATAGCCTACGTTTGTGTTTTTCGAACAGTTTGGAAAACAACAGGAATCCTAACCCTGATCACGCAAAAAATCACACAATATAGACGCAAACGGAAATCAATCATACGCAAACACCTAATAGATGTAGATTCTACCTTTGAAAGACGAAAAATGTGTAAGATTAAAGAATTTGAGTGAGTTTTGTGTTCGTCTATCGTTTTTGAGTTTTGCGCTCAAGAGATTTCAATCGACACTGTAATTTTTTATGAATGAGGGTTTTGCGAGATATAGTTTTTCGACTGTAAAAAGTTAATTTCCAATTAATGGGCGGATTTGACGTGTTGGGTTCTCGATAGGACGTTTTCGCGATTTAAGACGGATCAGGCCCAACACTATTTACGCTCGAGAAACTTGGAATCGAAAATTGCTCTTTTATCCAATTTCTCGATCGTATGTTTTCCTACATTTTCAGATAGACCATGATTTCAATTACTAACCACATAATTGCTCCCCCTAAGCATTTAGATTAAGCAATTAACTCCCTGTAATTCTGAACAGTAACATCTATCTCCTTAATCAATTTTGAAAATCTGCAATACATGGAACATCAATGTCGAGAATGTTAGAGTTAATTAGCAATTGTTCTAATCAGGCTTCCGTTGAATTTTTTATACCAATACCATTTGCTCCTGACTGAAAATTTGTGAAATCCTCCTCATCGTGGTGCGCTTTGTATAGTTTTTCGATCGAAAAATTTCTGCATCACTTAGAGAAAGATCATCAAAGATATTTGGAGCTGACGATATAATATTTTGTAAATGCTCCCCCTCAAATAATGCACCTAAATTGATATATCATGCAAACACATAAAATCAAAAGTCAAAATCCATAAACCACGCATTTGATCATTTGAGCCTAGATACATGGTCCCCTTCGTCTTGGAATCAAAGGGACTTCGAGGAATTAATTTGGCTATGACTTCGAAAGGAAGGAAAGACATGGGAATGGTGAGCTTTCTTTCTTCGTCTTCCATTTCTTTGCCTTTTCTTCTTCATCGGCATTTATTTATATTTTTTTTCATCTATCCTTATTTTATTTTTTTATCTATCCCCTTTTATGCTCAAGCTGAAGCTCTGCTTCTCCACGAGGCTATAGGAGATTATCGTAGGCGAAGTTCTTCTTGTTGGTTCTTGGGTCGATACCGTGCTCCTCTTCTCTTATTCACTCGAGAGGTTTTAGAGATTATCGATTTGGAGAAGTCCACAGTTATGGAATTCGAACCGGAGGTTGCGCTCCTCTTCTCGTCTCCCGATATAAGACCGGATTATCGTTGGAGAAATTCACTTCAAGTTGCTCCTCTTTCCAGCCGTTCTGACGAGCGTACGAGATTATCGACGAAGAAGTTCACAGTAGGATTCATGCCACCTTCTAAGAATTTGTGATGTAGATAGTCGGAAGGCAGGTTCCTTTGGTCTGCTTTTTGTATGTTGACCAATGCCTTCTTTTGTCATCTTTTCTCCTTTTTTTAATATCCTCCCCCTCCTTTTCTCGTTTGAACAACCCTCCGAAGAATACAGAATTCAGTTGACGGCTTTGAATGGGTTTCAAATGAAGAAAAGAGAATTGGAGAATGTGCAAAGTGGATGACTAGGGGCTAATATGAAGGATAAAAAATTTTTAAGGCCGAGTGAGGAATTATTTAAATGCCCGTATCATATTCCTAAAAATCTAAAGCAAGGCGAGTATGAAACCAAGAATCACTAGTTAAGACAAGCAATTGATGTGAGACTCGCTCGAGAGTAGATCCAAAGATAGAAAAATTAAAAGGCTAAAATCCTCACATATGTAAAGTGACTTTGTGTCTAGTGGAACAAACTAATGATTTTTAGACACAAGAATGCGACTTAGACTGACCAAATTAAGCAATTAATCAGTTCGTTTGTTGGGGAAACTTATTTGTGACTTAGCTCAAAGCATCCTAAATTTTCTTCATCCCCCTAATATTATACGTATATGTATAATATTTTTGATATAATTTTTTTTATTTTATTATTTTTATTAAATTTGACGCGAGATGTAGCAATTAAGTACAGAAAACACACAGAAATAGAACATGTGAAAGCACAGAATATCATGTATTGCACATATTACGTGAGATTCAACATGCCTTATTTTTCGACAAGGAATTTGAATCGTTTTTCATCCAATGCCTTGGTGAAAATGTCGGCTAGCTGATACTCCATGTTTACGAAGCACATATCAATCGTGCCTTTTTCTACGTGATCTTTTATAAAATGATATCGTATGTCTATGTGTTTTGTGCGTGAGTGGTGAACAGGATTACACGTAATCGCAATGGCACTTTGGCTATCACTATAAATGGATATATTGTTTAGTGTACCCATAATTGCGAAGCTCAGTCCGCATCCAAAGCATTTGCGAGCAACAGATGGCAGCCGCGACGTATTCTGCCTCGGCCGTCGAAGTTGAGACACAGTTCTGTTTCTTGGATGACCGGCAGACAAGCTTTTCTCCTAGAAATTGAGCGCCATCGGATGTACTTTTCCTGTCTGAAGTGTAAAATATGCCTAAGAGGGGGGTGAATTAGGCTTTAAAAAATTATGGCTTTTTCTACTTTGAAAACTACTTTTCTTTAAGAAGATAATGCAGAGTACGTTATTCCCTAGAGAGCAGTAAGATTGTCTATGTTATCTCCCTAACCCCGTTTACAGAATATCACGTTAATCTCAGAAATCCTTTAAACGATATCACCTAGATATTTGTCAACGTTCCGGGTTTGTCTCACAGAAAAAGTAAAAAGCAGAATGTAAAGTGAGACGAGATTTTTATACAGGTTATATTCCCAACTGGGGTTTAATCCTGTCCTTGGGGTGTGATCTCCCCAAGAGTTCCAATCAATCACTAGGTATTACCGTTTACACTATGATTAACCCGTACACAACCGAAGCACTATGGATACTAGACCTCGTTCTAGGCTGACGCACGCCAAGTTTCGATCCACGTCGTTTACCCAGGAAACCTATTCCCCGACTGGATGCAGCTTGCTACCGAAGGGCCACCGAATCCACAAAATTCGTCCCTCCACGTGCGTAAGACTCCACTCGTGCTCCTTTGTGCGCTCACACGTCCGAAGACAAAGGTTTAGGGTTTGGAGTTTCTAGGGATCGCTCAAAAGAGTACAGATTCGCAAATGATAGCTCAAACACAAACTACAAATGAATCGCAAAGTAAGCTCAGATCGTCTAAGGAATTTGATAGCTTGTGTGTTCGTTGTTATCCTCTTCGCGTGAAGTGTTCTCTTCTATATAGAACCAATTTTTGCTTCTACACTTCACAAGGAAAGTTAAGCACAGAATATGCAAGATAGAGCTCAATAAACACGTGCATTAACTCAAGAAATCATGCCAAGAATAAACCAATTAAGCTCAACGGTCAACATGAATTCTTACCATAAATACTACTGATTTTCTTTCATTCCAGGGTAATCTCATCCGTTAGTCAGCACATTCCATATATAGAATCAATCAGTATATTACACACATAATCAGAATATCTTTTCCATATAAAGCATATCCGGGTGATCTCAGTGATACTCTTTCCTAAAATGACACAATCTCGTGTACAGCTCATATATCACTTAACACAATATATCATCCATATATGGCTTAATCATATCAGCGTGATCTCAGACGATATTTTTTCCTTATATAACTCAATCATGCGTACAATCCACATACCACTTATCAGAACATATTTTCCATATATAGCACGCAGTGATATTCCTTTCAAACGAGAACGTTCAAACCAGGAGATCACGTCAATATTCCAGTTAAGCATAAAATCACTCAAATTCGATTTTCTTAACATTTAAAACATATTCAAGCGCTTAATCGAATATTTTCACATACTTAAACATCACATAACATGCATATCGAGTTTTTTAATTTGTACCCCCCAATTTACATAATTACTTGGAATAATCAAAACTCTCATAACTGTTTGGACCAAAAAGGTCTACAATCTCCCCCTTTTTGATGATGACAAGTAATTAATGCCTATCTTAAGCATGTGAGTACACTCGATATGAAGCTATTTACGCACGTAGCATGTTTAAGTATCAAAGCATGTGACATATGATCAGAGCAAATAAATTTATCAAATTTCATAGCATGCTCCCCCTGTCTAATTGCTAGTATTCTCATGTAAAGCACAGAAGCAAAAGTTTAGCAATTACCAGATCATATCACATGGAATGTCACAAGTTACCACGGAATGTCGCAAGCTATCATGGAATGTCTCAAGTTATCACATCATATCAGTTTGCTCCCCCTGCCTATGTGCGGAATTCCTTAATCCTTAACAAATCATCAACTAAAGCACAGAGGATTAAGACACAAGCATATAAAAGCAAGCAAGCCGATTATATTATATCATTCCAAAAATAGCAAAATAAGGCATTAATTGCCTAGACTTCTCCCCCTTCAGCATCAAAAAGGAGGGACCAACACAACCAACTTACCTAAACCTGTAACCAACTTCGACCCTCAAACCCAAAAACCAGCGGAAAAAGAAAACTAGAACTAATCCTATCAGAGCTAGGGAAGTGCTACGGAATAAGATCTAAGGAAATACTAAAGGCTAACAGATCTAGTCACCTTTCCTATTTGAGCTCAATAATTCCTAATCGGTCACGGATATCACAGAATCTACTCTCAATAAGGGGTTTCGTGAAGATATCAGCCAACTGATCATTGGTTCCTACGAAGTTCACGCTGATATTCCCTTTCTGAACATGATCTCGAATAAAATGATGTTTCACCTCTATATGCTTAGTTCGAGAGTGGTGTACGGGATTCTTAGTGATACTAATGGCACTAGTACTATCACAGAAAATAGGAATTTGGTCGTATCTTAAGCCGTAATCACTCAAGGTCTGTTTCATCCAAAGGATTTGCTGAGAACAGCTTCCTAAGGCCATATATTCGGCTTCGGTTGTGGATAGGGCTACGGCATTTTGTTTCCGACTGGACCAAGTTACAAGGGAATTCCCTAGTATTTGGCAGGTTCCACTAGTGCTCTTCCTATCTTCCCTAGAACCGGCGTAATCCGCATCCGAGTATCCCATTAATGGGAATTCCTTGGAATTTGGATACCATATACCATGATTGATTGTTCCCTTCAAATATCTAAGTATTCGCTTGACTGCCGTCAAGTGAGATTCCCTAGGACTCGATTGATATCTAGAACATAAACCAGTAGCAAACATGATATCGGGTCTGCTTGCCGTAAGGTATAGCAAACTTCCGATCATACCTCTATATTTAGTTTGGTCAAAGGGCGTACCTTGTTCATCACTATCGATTTTAGCGGTCTGGTGCATAGGAGTGGGAAGTACCTTGGAATCAGCCATTCCTAATTTTTCAAGTAGTTCCTTCGTGTACTTCGTTTGAGATATGAATGTTCCCGTATCCAATTGCTTGATTTGTAATCCAAGGAAGTACGTGAGTTCTCCCATTAGGCTCATCTCAAATTCCTGTTGCATAGACTTAGAAAAATGCTCGCAAAGGGTGATGTCAGTGCTACCGAATATGATATCATCAACGTATATCTGCACAAGTAATATGTGATTCCCTTCGCACTTGATAAACAGAGTGTTATCTATTGTTCGTGTTATAAATCCCATGTCTAGTAAAAACCTACTCAATCTTTCATACCATGCCCTAGGGGCCTGTTTCAAACCATATAAGGCTTTGTTTAATTTAAAAACGTGATTTGAAAATTCCTCTTTCTCAAAACCGGGAGGTTGCTCGACAAAAACTTCCTCATTTATAAAACCATTTAAAAATGCACTTTTTACGTCCATTTGGAAAAGCTTAAATCTTTTAAAAGATGCATATGCAAGTAAAATGCGTATTGACTCAAGCCTAGCTACGGGTGCAAAGGTTTCTTGAAAATCTATACCTTCTTCTTGGGAATAACCTTTGGCGACTAACCTGGCCTTATTTCGTGTTACATTACCGTTTTCATCCAGTTTGTTGCGAAACACCCACTCCGTGCCTATTATGGACTTATCGCTCGGTCTTTCCACAAGAGTCCACACCTGGCTTGTAGCACCCGGATCCTCGTAAGCATATAGGGCCAATAAATGTGCATGAATGTTGAATGCAATTGTATGCAATTCGTGCATTAATTTCGTGCTTACATGACTTACGTGAAGTTTCGTGTGGTAAATTAGGTGCTTAGGTGGTTTTGTGAAATTTGGTACAACTAATTTGTACCAAGTGACCCTTAAATTATTTAGGAATTTCGAAAGATAGGTTAGAGAAATTTGGGCCATGAACAAGGCTTGGGCTAAAATTAAAATTAGGCCCAAAAGTTGCTAGGATCATTAATGGGCTAAATTGAGAGTTGAGCCCAAAATATTTAATGGCTTAGGGACAAATTTCCTTGAGATAAGGGATATTTTCGTAAATTGAGTCCCATCCCCATCCCTTAAAAAGAATTAAATGTAGTCTAAAACCCATTTGAAGTCCACAAACCCCAAGTGTAAGAAAGCAACGAGAGTTGAGACAAGCAAGAAGAAGGGGAGCCGAATTGGAAGTCACACACACTGGAATAGGTATGAACCATAACTCAAAATTTAGTAGCCTTGTTTAGGTATTACGGTACTTTAGGAGCTCTAAACACAGAAATACTTAATACGTGTTAAGTAATGTGCGACTTTAGGGCTCAAAGGCACAGAGAACTCTAGTTAAGAGTTTCGAATGTTACGCTAGCCCATTTTAAGGGTCATTAGGCACGAAAATATAAGATAAGGTTGGCGTTTTTGGTTTAGCTCGATTTTAGGGTTTCTGAAGTTTCAATCGGCCTTCATAATGTTCTTGGAGAAAATGACTTTTTAATCTTTTAAAGTAGTACTTTGCGAACTGAAAAGTGTTAGTGGAGTATTTTGCGAATTGAGAAGGTAGCGGGATTTTTGCGAACCCATGCAAACCCCACTTCGCGGCTTCGCGACAGTTCATGAGCGCGCCCGTTTTGCGAACTCGGCAGTTTCGCGAGGCCAAGCACACTTTGCGAATCCATGGAGGATTGCGGGCTGGAGAATTGCGAAGCTACTTCGCGAGTCCTGCTGAAGTTCGCGAGTCCCACCAAGTTTGCGAATCCATGCAAACTTTGCGAATTGAGGGCTGCGTTTGCGGGTGGATGGTTTGCGAATCCATGCTTTGCGGGTTGATGGTTTGCGAACCCTAAGTGGCTAGGAACTTTGCGGCTCCACTTTGGCAAACTCCATGTTTTGCGAGCTCCACAAGGATTGCGAATGGAGGTTCACGGGTCCAATACACTTCGCGGGTTAAGGAGTTTGCGACCCCAAGCCGCTTTGCGAACTCGAATGTTTCACGGGTCCAGGCATTTTCGAATCCTCATGCACCTTGCGAACCCGTTTTGCGAACTGAGCCTCATGCACTTTGCGGGTCCTATGAGGATGGCGAATCGAGTTTTACGAATCCAATGGTGCTCAAACACTTCGCAAATCAACTTCACGAATTGAACCCCTTGGATTAAAACGATTTAAGTTATATATATAAAAAAAAAACTATCGCCTTTTTAGGAAAAATATTTTCGCACCATTTAATAAGAAAAATATTCCGATTCCAATGAGCATAGGCTCTTTCAACGCCCGATCATAATTTGCCTATTGGTGTCCTTAGGGCCAATTTTCGGTATAAGTAGACGTTGCATTGGATAGGATTTGGAACGAAAATTATATAGTTGATTTAAAATAATTTATGGACTGACTTTATAGCCTTGGCAGGTTTAAAGGACGAAATTTTAGGAATTTCACTAGACCGGCTAGCAAATAGTTTAAAGTCGAAAATTAGGTTCACGACTTAAAATATTTCGAGTACTTAGCTAGCTTAATCAATTAATAGCTTACTGATATGAATGTTTTGGGTGTCTAAGGTCGGGACTTAGGAAATTCGCCGGGTCAGGTAGCGACTAATCCACGGACGCCAGGTAAGTGAAAATCCAACTACAACACATAGCATATGTGTATGTGCTTAATTCATGTGATTATGTGATAAGGTGCTTACGTGTTTATGTGAACCTTTATGATATGGTTGCATGCTTTCGGTAAGCGTTATGGCGTTAATGCATTATGCATATGCACGAGCATGCACGACACATTTGGGGGTAATGAAAAGATGAGCGTGCATGATTATGTCGCAAATAGCGAAAATTAAATGCCGAGGTTGGTGAGAATATTATTAGCTAAGATAAGTGGCGGCTTCCGGGGCACCGAGACGGCGTTGATGCGCCGTCGGCGACGTTGATGCGTCGCCAGTACACGAACGACGTTGATGCGTCGGGGGATACCATGGTTGGGTTGATGCCCTCATGGTCGGGTTGATGCCCTTATATCCCTGATTAGCGTGGTTGGGTTGATGCCCTCATGCTTTAGTATGGTTGGGTTGATGCCCTCGTACTTTGGGCTAATGCCCGTGGTTGGATAGAGCTCTACGGTGTACGCCTGGGTAAAAGTCTGCCAAGGGCCCTAAGATAAAAGATATGAGATTAAGATCGATCCATAAGACGTAAGATGCATCGGCGTGGATTGCCTTTGCAGAGTTTTATCACGTGCACGTCATGCATGATTTCTACTTACTGAGCATATCGCTCATCCCTTACGTTATGTGTTGTAGGTGCGAGCGACCACGGTACGTGATCGCTTAAATGGCAAGGAAATCTTTTGGCGCTTCCAGCAGCTTTTGGGATGGGAGTGTGTGCATGGATGACGACCTGTGAGGCCGGGCGCACAGAGATTCTTTTGATATGCATGTATACACATCTCGTGTAATTAGGATTCACATGAAGTTAGGAAGTCATGTAATTCTTTTGTCATGTATAGAAACTACTTCCATTACAAAAAATGGAAAAATTTAATACGCGTTTCCGCAACTCTTTTAAGTTAAAGCAACGGTAGGCACATAGGATACGTTAGAATTAGGCGATTAAGAAGTCGGGTCCTGACAGAGTGGTATCAGAGCTTCGGTCACAGGTTCTGTAGACTGTCCATGTACACACACCCAAAAGCGTGGAAGCAGCCTTGCCTGTAAGTGTTATATCTATATGAAGTTTTGTGTTGCATAATTTATTGGCCATAGGACTATCAGGATAGATAAGGAACGATGGTTAGAACTAGAGGGGAGAGCAGCGGAGGTGATGATCAGAACAGGGGAAACACAGCCCCTAGCGACAATCGTGATGCAACCATTTTCCAACTCACGGAACTGGTTCGCCAACAATCCACCCAGATTCAACAGCTGATTCAGCAGAACAACGCAAACACTGGATCCACTCAGGCTGACAGGATAGAGATAGTCGGGGAAAGATTCCGAAGGCTGAACCCGCCAACATTCGAGGATACAGCCGATCCAACGGCAGCTGAAGACTGGATCAGGACCTTGGAAAGCATGTTCGTCTATAGCCGCATCCCTGAGGCAGAGAAAGCCCTATGTGCCGCGTTCATACTAAGAGGAGGCGCGGGGCATTGGTGGGACACCATTATGGTGATTGAGAATCCTGCGACCATGAGCTGGGACAGATTCAAGGAGTTGTTCAGGGGCAAGTATCTTACTGCCCCGGTGCGAGCACATCGCCTAAATGAGTTCATCAACCTCAGACAGGGATCCATGACCGTGGCCGAATACATTAGGAAATTCGAGCAGCTGTCGAGGTTTGCCACCCATATGGTGAGCACGGACGCCCTCAAGATTGAACGTTTCCTCGAAGGATTGAAACCTGAGCTATATAGGGACGTCAGCATGGCTGGATTGCAAGGAGCCACGTATGCTCAAATGGCAGAAAGAGCGATGGTAGCGGAACAAGCAGAGGCCAGGATCGTTCGTGCCCAAGAGGCTAAGAGAAAATTTGCACAAGTCCAAGGATCACAGTGGAGCGGGGGAAGTCAGAAACGCCAATTCGTACCCAAAGGCGGGAAGTCGAACTTTCAGAATAAGCCACCTCAACGACCACAAGGGATTGCAAATCGACCGCTGAACCCAAATCAAGGGGGATTTCCAGCACCCGCTATCCCGAGCTGCCCAAAGTGCGGGAAGAGACATTCCGGTAACTGCTACGCCCAGACTAACAACTGTTTCAAATGCGGGAAGCCGGGGCACTTCTCGAGACAATGCCCGGAATGGGCGACGGGAAATCAAGCCGGAGGTCAGGCAAGACCACAGATGGTACCAGCTCGGGTGTACACCATTACATCTGAGGAGGCAGAAAACAACCCAGCGGTGGTGACAGGTACCCTCCTTATCCACCATACTCCCACATGCATCCTAGTAGACTCAGGGGCCACGCACTCGTTTGCATCCGTTAAGTATGTGACAAAACTCGGGGTTAGGCCTCGTCAATCTGAATATGAATATAGGGTAGTTATGCCCCATGGGGATCCGACTAAAACCAATCAGATACTGAAAGAGTGCCCAATATTAGTCGGTGATAAAGTGTTGTCCATAGATTTGATTGTCATTCCAATGAATGACTATGAGGTAATTCTCGGAATGGACTGGTTGTCGAAGTACGGAGCTGTGATTGATTGCAACCGTAAGGTGGTTACATTTAACATAGATAGCAATGAGTCTTTAGTCTTTGAGGGGACGATGAAAATAGGAAACCTTTCTAAAATATCGGCGCTGAAAGCTCAGCAATTGATCAAAGCCGGTTGTGAAGCATACTTGGTGTTTGCGATGAAATCGGAAGAAAGTTCATCCCCAAGACTTGAAGACGTGCCGGTAGTTAAAGATTTTCCCGACGTATTCCCAGAGGAATTGCCAGGATTACCGCCTGATAGAGAGATCGAGTTCACGATCGATCTGGTGCCTGGAGCAGCACCAGTATCCAAGACCCCATATCGGTTGGCACCGACCGAATTGAAGGAGTTGAAGGAACAAATAGACGAACTTCTACAAAAGGGGTTTATTCAAGCAAGTTTTTCTCCCTGGGGTGCGCCAGTTTTGTTTGTACGAAAGAAAGACGGGTCGATGCGGCTTTGCATAGACTACAGGGAGTTAAATAAGTTAACGATAAAGAACAAGTATCCTCTACCAAGGATTGATGATCTGTTCGACCAACTACAAGGCGCTACGGTGTTTTCGAAGATTGATTTGCGGTCGGGGTATCATCAGTTGAAGATTCGCAAGGACGATATTCCTAAGA
The DNA here is from genome assembly GCA_027422505.1 of Craterostigma plantagineum. Classification (NCBI taxonomy): domain Eukaryota; kingdom Viridiplantae; phylum Streptophyta; class Magnoliopsida; order Lamiales; family Linderniaceae; genus Craterostigma; species Craterostigma plantagineum. The sequence goes on along the minus strand of JAPQWV010000013.1, from coordinate 18,382,555 downwards.
CGTCGTTCAGCACAAGATACGGACATTTTGAATTTCTAGTAATGCCTTTCGGGCTGACCAACGCGCCAGCCGCGTTTATGGATCTGATGAACCGGGTGTTCCAGCCGTTCTTGGACAAATTCGTCATAGTATTCATAGACGACATACTCATTTATTCAAAGACGAAAGAGGAACACGAGCAGCACCTACAAACGGTCCTTGGAGTATTGAGGGAGAAGCAGTTGTACGCCAAGTTCAAGAAGTGCGAGTTTTGGCTAGACCAAGTCGCCTTCTTGGGACATATTATCTCCGGAGCAGGAATCTCGGTGGATCCGAACAAGATCGAATCCATCAGTAACTGGCCACAACCAACAAATGTGACCGAGGTACGGAGTTTCCTCGGCTTGGCAGGCTATTATAGGAAGTTTATTAAGGACTTTTCGAAAATAGCTTCAACACTGACAAAGTTAACGAGGAAGAACATACCATTTCATTGGAGCGAGGAATGTGAACAGAGCTTCCAAGAGCTTAAGAGGCGACTGACTACAGCCCCAGTCCTTACGATACCGTCAGGAACCGGGGGATTCTCCGTTTACAGCGATGCCTCAAAGAACGGTTTAGGATGCGTGTTAATGCAGAACGGGAGCGTAGTAGCCTATGCTTCACGACAACTGAAGGAATATGAGAAAAATTATCCGACGCACGATCTAGAATTGGCAGCAGTCGTCTTCGCCCTAAAAATTTGGAGACACTATCTTTACGGAGAGCGATGCGAAATCTACACGGACCACAAAAGCTTAAAGTATTTCTTCACGCAAAAGGAATTGAACATGAGACAAAGGCGATGGCTGGAATTGGTGAAGGATTACGATTGCGTAATCAACTACCACCCAGGCAAAGCGAACGTGGTAGCTGACGCCCTAAGTCGAAAAGCGATGAGCACGGAACTGCAACGACTCGAAGTGGAGGTCGTACAATTGGGCGAAGTCGAGACTAGATTAGCGGCTTTAACACTGCAACCTACGTTACTGGAGCGAATCAAAAAGGCGCAGGAAAACGACGAGTTCTACATCAGGATCAAAGGAACACAAACAGAGCAGCCGGCAGTAGACCATGTATTCCGAGATGATGGAAGTTTGTACTACAGGAATAGATTATATGTACCAGACGATGCAGGACTTCGAAGAACTATAATGGCAGACGCACATACTACACCCTACTCAGTACATCCTGGAGCCACGAAGCTATATAGAGACTTACGAGCGCACTACTGGTGGCCAGGAATGAAGAAAGATGTAGCCGAATTCGTCAGCCAATGCCTCACTTGTCAACAAATTAAGGCAGAACACCAACGGCCAGCAGGAACGCTGCAGCCTTTACCCATCCCAGAGTGGAAGTGGGACAACATAGCGATGGATTTCGTGAGCGGATTGCCGAGGAACGCGAAAGGACACGACGCAATTTGGGTAATTGTAGACCGACTTACGAAATCTGCCCATTTTCTGCCAATAGGTACGACATTCTCCATGGAGCGGTACGCGGAGCTGTACATCCAGGAAATAGTGAGACTCCATGGAATACCATTGTCGATAGTTTCAGACCGTGACTCAAGGTTCCTATCAAAGTTCTGGACGAGCTTGCAAAAGGCGATGGGAACAAAATTAACCTTTAGCACTGCCTACCATCCGCAAACGGACGGTCAATCCGAGCGGACCATCCAGACTTTGGAGGATATGCTACGAGCCTGTGTGCTCGATTTCAAAGGCAACTGGAGCAAGTACCTTCCACTCGTGGAATTCTCGTACAACAATAGTTACCAAGCCACGATTGGAATGGCCACTTACGAAGCCCTATATGGGCGTAAATGCAGATCCCCAGTGCATTGGGATGAAGTCGGTGAAAGGGCGATGCTAGGCCCAGATATGGTACGAGAAATGACAGAAATCATCGCAATGATACGAGAAAGAATACAAACAGCACAGAGCAGACAAAAGAATTATGCTGATCGGAGACGTAGACCATTAGAATTTGAAGTTGATGACTGGGTTTTCGTGAAAGTGTCACCGATGAAAGGCGTTAAGAGGTTCGGAAAGAAAGGAAAATTGAGCCCGAGGTATATTGGTCCATTCAGAATAGTGAAAAGAGTTGGTGAGGTAGCCTACCAGTTGGAACTACCGACATCATTATCACAAGTGCACGATGTGTTTCACGTCTCAACCTTATGAAAGTACATTGCTGATCCGAATCATGTGCTGAAGGACGAATTTCCACACCAACAGCTGAAGCCGGACCTAAGTTACGAGGAAATACCCGTCGGGATTTTGATGCACGAAACGAAAAGACTTAGGAATAAGGAGATTCCTCTAGTAAAAGTGTTATGGCGGAGTCAGTCAGTAGAGGAAGCCACCTGGGAGCGTGAGGATGAGATGAGAGTCCGCTATCCTGAGTTGTTCCAAACGGGCTGATTTCGGGGGCGAAATCCTCTCTAAGGGGGGGAGGATGTAGCACCCGGATCCTCGTAAGCATATAGGGCCAATAAATGTGCATGAATGTTGAATGCAATTGTATGCAATTCGTGCATTAATTTCGTGCTTACATGACTTACGTGAAGTTTCGTGTGGTAAATTAGGTGCTTAGGTGGTTTTGTGAAATTTAGTACAACTAATTTGTACCAAGTGACCCTTAAATTATTTAGGAATTTTCGAAAGATAGGTTAGAGAAATTTGGGCCATGAACAAGGCTTGGGCTAAAATTAAAATTAGGCCCAAAAGTTGCTAGGATCATTAATGGGCTAAATTGAGAGTTGAGCCCAAAATATTTAATGGCTTAGGGACAAATTTCCTTGAGATAAGGGATATTTTCGTAAATTGAGTCCCATCCCCATCCCTTAAAAAGAATTAAATGTAGTCTAAAACCCATTTGAAGTCCACAAACCCCAAGTGTAAGAAAGCAACGAGAGTTGAGACAAGCAAGAAGAAGGGGAGCCGAATTCGAAGTCACACACACTGGAATAGGTATGAACCATAACTCAAAATTTAGTAGCCTTGTTTAGGTATTACGGTACTTTAGGAGCTCTAAACACAGAAATACTTATAAGTGTTAAGTAATGTGCGACTTTAGGGCTCAAAGGCACAGAGAACTCTAGTTAAGAGTTTCGAATGTTACGCTAACCCATTTTAAGGGTCATTAGGCACGAAAATATAAGATAAGGTTGGCGTTTTTGGTTTAGCTCGATTTTAGGGTTTCTGAAGTTTCAATCGGCCTTCATAATGTTCTTGGAGAAAATGACTTTTTAATCTTTTAAAGTAGTACTTTGCGAACTGAAAAGTGTTAGTGGAGTATTTTGCGAATTGAGAAGGTAGCGGGATTTTTGCGAACCCATGCAAACCCCACTTCGCGGCTTCGCGACAGTTCATGAGCGCGCCCGTTTTGCGAACTCGGCAGTTTCGCGAGGCCAAGCACACTTTGCGAATCCATGGAGGATTGCGGGCTGGAGAATTGCGAAGCTACTTCGCGAGTCCTGCTGAAGTTCGCGAGTCCCACCAAGTTTGCGAATCCATGCAAACTTTGCGAATTGAGGGCTGCGTTTGCGGGTGGATGGTTTGCGAATCCATGCTTTGCGGGTTGATGGTTTGCGAACCCTAAGTGGCTAGGAACTTTGCGGCTCCACTTTGGCAAACTCCATGTTTTGCGAGCTCCACAAGGATTGCGAATGGAGGTTCACGGGTCCAATACACTTCGCGGGTTAAGGAGTTTGCGACCCCAAGCCACTTTGCGAACTCGAATGTTTCACGGGTCCAGGCATTTTCGAATCCTCATGCACCTTGCGAACCCGTTTTGCGAACTGAGCCTCATGCACTTTGCGGGTCCTATGAGGATGGCGAATCGAGTTTTACGAATCCAATGGTTTGCGAACTCAAACACTTCGCAAATCAACTTCACGAATTGAACCCCTTGGATTAAAACGATTTAAGTTATATATATAAAAAAAAAAACTATCGCCTTTTTAGGAAAAATATTTTCGCACCATTTAATAAGAAAAATATTCCGATTCCAATGAGCATAGGCTCTTTCAACGCCCGATCATAATTTGCCTATTGGTGTCCTTAGGGCCAATTTTCGGTATAAGTAGACGTTGCATTGGATAGGATTTGGAACGAAAATTATATAGTTGATTTAAAATAATTTATGGACTGACTTTATAGCCTTGGCAGGTTTAAAGGACGAAATTTTAGGAATTTCACTAGACCGGCTAGCAAATAGTTTAAAGTCGAAAATTAGGTTCACGACTTAAAATATTTCGAGTACTTAGCTAGCTTAATCAATTAATAGCTTACTGATATGAATGTTTTGGGTGTCTAAGGTCGGGACTTAGGAAATTCGCCGGGTCAGGTAGCGACTAATCCACGGACGCCAGGTAAGTGAAAATCCAACTACAACACATAGCATATGTGTATGTGCTTAATTCATGTGATTATGTGATAAGGTGCTTACGTGTTTATGTGAACCTTTATGATATGGTTGCATGCTTTCGGTAAGCGTTATGGCGTTAATGCATTATGCATATGCACGAGCATGCACGACACATTTGGGGGTAATGAAAAGATGAGCGTGCATGATTATGTCGCAAATAGCGAAAATTAAATGCCGAGGTTGGTGAGAATATTATTAGCTAAGATAAGTGGCGGCTTCCGGGCACCGAGACGGCGTTGATGCGCCGTCGGCGACGTTGATGCGTCGCCAGTACACGAACGACGTTGATGCGTCGGGGGATACCATGGTTGGGTTGATGCCCTCATGGTCGGGTTGATGCCCTTATATCCCTGATTAGCGTGGTTGGGTTGATGCCCTCATGCTTTAGTATGGTTGGGTTGATGCCCTCGTACTTTGGGCTAATGCCCGTGGTTGGATAGAGCTCTACGGTGTACGCCTGGGTAAAAGTCTGCCAAGGGCCCTAAGATAAAAGATATGAGATTAAGATCGATCCATAAGACGTAAGATGCATCGGCGTGGATTGCCTTTGCAGAGTTTTATCACGTGCACGTCATGCATGATTTCTACTTACTGAGCATATCGCTCATCCCTTACGTTATGTGTTGTAGGTGCGAGCGACCACGGTACGTGATCGCTTAAATGGCAAGGAAATCTTTTGGCGCTTCCAGCAGCTTTTGGGATGGGAGTGTGTGCATGGATGACGACCTGTGAGGCCGGGCGCACAGAGATTCTTTTGATATGCATGTATACACATCTCGTGTAATTAGGATTCACATGAAGTTAGGAAGTCATGTAATTCTTTTGTCATGTATAGAAACTACTTCCATTACAAAAAATGGAAAAATTTAATACGCGTTTCCGCAACTCTTTTAAGTTAAAGCAACGGTAGGCACATAGGATACGTTAGAATTAGGCGATTAAGAAGTCGGGTCCTGACATGGCTCTTTTCGAATTGTGCCAGCTCTTCTTCCATGGCAATCACCCACGATTCATCGTCAAGCGCTTCATTCACTGTCTTGGGTTCCATGGTTGACAACAGCACGTCATGTGATTCCTCAGCAGTATCGTTTCGTGCAGTTGCTCTCGTTTTGATCCCTGAAGTGATATTCCCTATGACCTGTTCAGTGGGATAGCTGGAAGCATGTTTGAATTTTCTGCGTTGTTGCTCCTCTGAAGCTTCAGGTTCCTCTGACATATCATCTAGTTCCAATGGAATTGCGTTAACTTCTTTGTCAGTAACCTTTATATCTGCAGGAGACACAACTATACATTCCTCAGTAGCATCTGCGTTAGGAAATTCATCAAACGTAACATGCACAGATTCTTGAACAGTCTTCTTCCTATTATTAAACACTATAAAAGCTTTGGAATGAAGGCTGTAACCTAGGAATATCCCTTCATCTACCTTGGAATCGAATTTCCCTCTTTTATCCCTATCATTCAAAATGAAACATTTGCAACCAAATACATGGAAATATCCTATGTTAGGGGTTTTATCGTTCCAAAGTTCATAGGGAGTTCTCTTAATAATCGGTCTAAGGAAAATCCTATTCGAGACATAACATGCCGTACTAACAGCTTCGGCCCAAAAATGTTTTGGAGTATTATATTCGCTCAACATAGTCCTAGCCATTTCTTGTAATACTCTATTTTTCCTCTCGACCACTCCGTTATGTTGGGGCATAATAGGGGCTGAAAAATTATGACTATAACCATTCTCATCACAAAAAGATGCAAAGGATTTGCTATCAAATTCTAGACCGTTATCACTCCTAATCTTACGGACTTTCATTTCTTTCTCATTTTCTAGCTTCTTAATCAGTGGCGCAAGATTATCTAAAGCCTCACTTTTGTGCGCAAGAAATAAGACCCATGTGTACCTAGTATAGTCGTCTACGATCACAAAGGCATATCGTTTACCTTTCAATGACATAACCTGTACCGGACCAAAAAGGTCAAGATGTAGCAGTTCCAGTGGTCTGGACGTAGAGATCACATTCTTAGGCTTAAAGGACGTCTTGGTCTGTTTCCCCATTTGGCACGCTTTACAGATTCTGTCCTTGGTGGCTTTCATATCTGGAATACCTCTCACCAACTCATTGCATGATTTGTGAGACATTAGTTCCATGTTAGCGTGTCCCAGACGTCTATGCCATAACCATGTGATATCCTGCGTAACTGCTAGACACTTGACGTTTTGGTTAGCAATATCATCAAGAGTGATGCAGTAAATATTACCATGCCTAGATGCACTAAATACAATCTCATCATTCTTTTTAACAAGGCATTTATCTTTGGCGAAAACTACGGTATGTCCATCATCACATAATTGGCTGATACTTATTAAATTATGTTCTAAGTTTCTAACGAACCATACGTTATCTATGGTGATATTTAAATTGTTACCGACAGTACCAACTCCCACGATTTTGGCTTTTGCATCGTTGGCGTACGAAACGTATCCTCTATCTACCGCCTTCAACGACACAAAATTGCCTATATCTCTGGATAAGTCACTATTTTTCTTCTCTGTTTTCTCACAGTCGCAGGGAATTCCCTCTTTCCTAGCAGTAACTAACTCTTCTTTCAAACGTGAGATCTCTAGAACAGCCTCATGTTTTTCCTTAGCTAGTTCATCTCGCTGCCTTATCAATTCCTTATTCAAGGAATCTAGTGACTTAATCTTTCTCTCCGTTTTTTGAAGTAACCTACACAGATCTTCCTTACTTTCTTCTATATCAGAAACAGATGAGTCACTTTCATAACCATATAAATTGTTTAGGATATGAATTTTCTCAATGGAGGAAGAACAAGATACCTGATCCTCATCAGCCATGTAAGCGTGATCCTCGTCCTCACTTTGTTCCAGTTCAGAGTCATATGATTCCGTCACCATAGCCTTCTGCTTCCTTGGTTTCTCATTGCTAGTTGCAGGGCATTCATGTGCATAGTGGCCTGGTTTGTTGCATCGAAAACACTTCTGAACTTTCTTCCCAGACGTGGATATTCCCTTGCTCTTGTTCTGGAATTTGTTGAAGTTCCCTTTGAATTTCTTTTTCTGCTGGAACCTTTCAATTCTTTTTGTAAGCATGGCCAGATCGTTCATCAGGTCCTTTTCTTCGTCGTCAGAATCAGATTCTTCTTGGTTGGATTTGAATGCAATGGACTTCTGATTTTTATTCTGAGACTTCTCATTCATTTGTGTTTGAATCATCTCATAGGATATAAGAGATCCAATCAGCTCGGAGATGCTAAGTGCTTCTAGATCCTTTGCTTCGTAGATGGCAGTAACCTTGGCATTCCATTCTCGTGGCAGTGATCTCAGTATCTTTCTTACTTGTTCACTGTCGGGAACTTTCTTGCCGAGAGTGAACATTTGGTTGATGATTCCCATGAATCTGGCGTACATCTGGCTTATATTTTCGTCAGATTCCATTGAGAACAGTTCATACTGGTGAGTGAGTAGAGCCAGTCTTTCTTGCACGACTCGTTGGGTTCCTTCATGAGTGACTTGGAGCATATCCCACATGGCCTTCGCTGATGAGCAGGAACTCACCCGAATGTATTCTTCCCGTGTGAGTGCGCATGCGAGCATGTTTTTCGCCTTTGCGTTTCGCGTGATTCCCCTTTTGTCATCAGTAGTGTAATCTTTAGTATCCTTTGGAGTTCCATCGGATTTCGCAGCTGTGTACGGTCCGTTGATGATTGTCTCCCAAAGCTCGTAGTCGACAGCGATCAAAAATTCGATCATACGATTCTTCCATACAGCGTAGTTCGTACCGTCGAAGAGAGGAGGCCTGGAGTGGGATTGACCCTCTGCAAAAATATCACTCGAAAAAGCCATTAGATCTTAACTCAGGCGTGTTAGGCCTTTCGTTGAGTAACCTTGCTCTGATACCAAATGAAGTGTAAAATATGCCTAAGAGGGGGGGTGAATTAGGCTTTAAAAAATTATGGCTTTTTCTCCTTTGAAAACTACTTTTCTTTAAGAAGATAATGCAGAGTACGTTATTCCCTACAGAGCAGTAAGATTGTCTATGTTATCTCCCTAACCCTGTTTACAGAATATCACGTTAATCTCATAAATCCTTTAAACGATATCACCTAGATATTTGTCAACGTTCCGGGTTTGTCTCACAGAAAAAGTAAAAAGCAGAAAGTAAAGTGAGACGAGATTTTTATACAGGTTATATCCCCAACTGGGGTTTAATCCTATCCTTGGGGTGTGATCTCCCCAAGAGTTCCAATCAATCACTAGGTATTACCGTTTACACTATGATTGACCCGTACGCAACCGAAGCACTATGGATACTAGACCTCGTTCTAGGCTGACGCACGCCAAGTTTCGATCCACGTCGTTTACCCAGGAAACCTATTCCCCGACTGGATGCAGCTTGCTACCGAAGGGCCACCGAATCCACAAAATTCGTCCCTCCACGTGCGTAAGACTCCACTCGTGCTCCTTTGTGCGCTCACACGTCCGAAGACAAAGGTTTAGGGTTTGGAGTTTCTAGGGATCGCTCAAAAGAGTACAGATTCGCAAATGATAGCTCAAACACAAACTACAAATGAATCGCAAAGTAAGCTCAGATCGTCAAAGGAATTTGATAGCTTGTGTGTTCGTTGTTATCCTCTTCGCGTGAAGTGTTCTCTTCTATATAGAACCAATTTTTGCTTCTACACTTCACAAGGAAAGTTAAGCACAGAATATGCAAGATAGAGCTCAATAAACACGTGCATTAACTCAAGAAATCATGCCAAGAATAAACCAATTAAGCTCAACGGTCAACATGAATTCTTACCATAAATACTACTGATTTTCTTCCATTCCAGGGTAATCTCATCCGTTAGTCAGCACATTCCATATATAGAATCAATCAGTATATTACACACATAATCAGAATATCTTTTCCATATATAGCTTAATCATATCCGGGTGATCTCAGTGATACTCTTTCCTAAAATGACCCAATCTCGTGTACAACTCATATATCACTTAACACAATATATCATCCATATATAGCTTAATCATATCAGCGTGATCTCAGACGATATTTTTTCCTTATATAACTCAATCATGCGTACAATCCTCATACCACTTATCAGAACATATTTTCCATATATAGCACGTAGTGATATTCCATTCAAACGAGAACGTTCAAACCAGGTGATCACGTCAATATTCCAGTTAAGCATAAAATCACTCAAATTCGATTTTCTTAACATTTAAAACATATTCAAGCGCTTAATCGAATATTTTCACATACTTAAACATCACATAACATGCATATCGAGTTTTCTAATTTGTACCCCCCAATTTACATAATTACTTGGAATAATCAAAACTCTCATAACTGTTTGGACCAAAAAGGTCTACACTGTCCATTCGGCAACCTGCATAATCAGCATCAGTATAGCCGATTACGTTGAAATTCGTACCTTTCGGATACCACAATCCGAGAGTGGAAGTGCCCTTGAGGTAGCGCAATATTCTCTTCACAGCAAGCATGTGGGATTCCTTGGGATCGGCTTGGAAAAGGGGGCATAAACAGGTGGCAAACATGATGTTCGACCGGCTTGAGGTGGGATAGAGAAGAGACCCAATGATGTTGCGATAAAGTGTGATGTCGACCGCTTTTCCAGTGGGATCGGCATCCAACTTGCAGCTTGTCGCCATGGGAGTATTGAGTGGCTTGCTCTAATCGTGATGGAATTTGTTCAGAATGTCCTTGATGTATTTCTTCTGACTGATGAAAATCTCATCGTCGAGCTGCCTCACTTGAAGTCCTAAAAAGAATTGCATCTCTCCCATATGGCTCATTCGAATTCGCTCTTCATTAAATCTCCAAATTCTTGCAAAGCCGTGGATTAGTTGACCCGAAGATGATGTCGTCAACGTATACTTGGACGACCATCAAAGCTTTGTCTTGCCATTTGATGAAGAGAGTTGTATCGATGGTTCCCCGAATGAATCTAGACTTCACGAGAAAATCGCTGAAGACAACATACCTAGCATGTGGGGCTTGTTTTAGTCCGTAAAGAGCTTTGTCAAGTCGGTAGACATGATCATGATGTTATTGATCGACGAAGCTTACTGGCTGGGTGACGTAGACTTCTTCCTTTAACACGCCATTGAGAAAGGCCGTTTTTATATCCATTTGATAGATGTTGAAGTCTTTATGGGCCGCGTATGCCAAAAATAGTCTAGTGGCTTTGATTCGAGCAACAGGGGCATACGTCTCGTCGTAGTCTATTCCTTTCTGTTGGTTGTACCCTTTAGCGACGAGGCGTGCTTTGTTCGTAATTATTTCTTCGTCTTCATTTTTCTTATTTTTGAAAACCCATTTCGTCCCGATAATAGTTTTCCTATGTGGGTGGGGTACTAAAGTCCACACTTGGAGACGTTCGAATTGGTTGATCTCATCTTGGATCACCCAATCCGTGTCCTTTAGTGCATCTTCTACCTTGGCTGGCTCGTTTTGGCTTAAGAAGCAACTGAATAGGCCTTTCGGATGTCTTGTCCTTACTCCACTCGAAGGATCACCAATTATCTGATCAACTGGATGTGCTCTAGTCCACTTGCACTCATGAGGCAAGACCGAGCTAGATCGATCAGCCATTTGTGGAGCAAGATCTCCAATGGTCTGAGGCTGTTCAACTAGTTGAGGCAATTCAGTTTCAGCACTTGAGTTGAGCGACTCTGATGAGATTTCCTCAACTTCCATGGTTGAATCGTCAGTATTCTGAGGCAATTCTGAGTCGGGTGAGGTGAGGATATTTGAAGAACTTGGTATATTGGCTTCGTCATGGGGAGGTTCCACGGCAGGTGTGGTAGCGGTGTTGTTTGGCCGATAAATCTGCTCAAAAAGCGAATCCAAGTCTTCTAAAGCAAGTCTCATAGCTTCTTCTAACGCTGAGTCTTGAGTTGTTGCCGTTCGTTGTTGGTTCTGTGCCAACACACCTATGAGCACGGGTTCTGAACTATCGTGTTCATAAGCCATCTGGTTAGGCACGGGTCCTGAACTGAGATGCCATTTCTGCTACTTCTTGAAAAGTAACGTTGTAGCTTTTTTGATTGTTCGGTTGGACTTGATGTATACTCTGTAAGCCTTATAAGTTGAAGAATACCCGACGAAAGTTGCTTCAAATGCTTTAGGATCGAACTTAGCACGTTGCTCTCTATCGTTCGCCACAAAGCACTTGCACCCGAAGACTTTGAAGAAGGAAATGTTGGGTACCTGCTTGTTATTCATCTCGTACGGAGTCTTATCAAAGCGCCTATGAACCACCGTCCTGTTTTGAGTGTACCAAGCAGTATTTACTGCTTCAGTCCAAAGAAAGTGTGGAAGGCCGGAGTGGATGAGCATCGTACGTGCAGCTTCCACTAGAGTCCTATTTTTTCGTTCTACTACCACGTTCTGTTGAGGTGTCTTGGCGGCTAAGAATTGCTGACTAATCCCAAGTTTTTCATAAAAGTCGTTGAGGTATTTGTTCTTAAACTTAGTGCCGTTGTCCGTTCGCATGACTTTGATGGTCTGTTGTAGCAAATTCTGAGTAGAGTTCACGAAATTTACGATCAAGTCCCTTGTCTCATCTTTAGTTCGGAGGAATTTCGTCCATGTGTAGCGAGAGTAGTCGTCGACAATAACGAGCACATACTTACGTCCGTTGATACTCTGTTTTTGCATCGGTCCACAGAGGTCCATGTGTAGTAGTTCCAGATGACGTGAAGTAGAGGGGACCAGTTTAACATGATGAGATGCTTGCTTCATTTTTCCTAGTTGACACGCCGAACATTGATGCTCTTTTTGTAGTGTTATGGTTGGTAGACCGTGAACCAACTTCTTTTGAAAGACGTTGAAGAGCTTTGATATTGAGATGAGACAGTCGTTGATGACATAAGCTGTTCCTTTGAATTGTAATATGGGAGATGAGGCAAACAGTTGTCGAGGTCCGCACAGACGTCAGGTTTATCGTGTAGAGATTCGATTTCCGAAGTCCTTGGAGGAGTTCTTTGTCCTGACTATCCAATATTATGCACCGGTCAGCATGGAAGACCACCTGGAATTCTTTACCGCATAACTGGCCTATGCTGAACAAGTTATGGCGGAGACCTTCTTTTATTGTCAGATTCTCCAGAATGATGTCTCCGAAGCCAAGGATAGAAGCAGAGTCGTTGTTTCCGAATCTGACCTTTCCGTTGAATCGGTCTTGGTAGTTGCTCAGCAGCTCTTGATTTCCCGTCATCTGTGTGGAGCAACCTGAGTCGAGGTACCACACATGACGAATCTGCAAACACAAATTTAGAGAGCTTTAGGTACCCACTTAGAAATGGGTCCTCTCATATTAGCAGATATAGACATTGGTTTCGATATAGTTCCTAAATTATTGATAATTGGAGCTTTAGCAACCCAAGTTACTTTAGAAAAAGTAGCTTTGGGCTTGGCCTTTGTAGGAGACTTGGCCTTATTCGCTCTTGTCTTCTTATGCGGAGATTTAGGAAACCATGTGGGTTGAACCTGACAGGGAAAAGTAATTTTAGCACGGGCAAATGCTTTGGTAGGTATGATCGAGGAGAAGATCTTTTTATTAGATAGTCGCCTAAGGTGTTTGGGGGATTGAATCTTTACGGGATGCCTTAGGTAAGAACATTCATGAATAGCGCTATAAGCCATCTTAATGACTGGATCTTGTTTCCTACGAGTCTTCCTATCGGCATTTGCTTTAGAATGAGTGTTTGTATTTTTGAAGAAGAGCCTATTTAAAAATTAGTGCTTCTAAAAGTAGTCGGCTGAAGAGAGCATGTAGAAGCGATGGTCTGAAGTGAAGAAATGGCTCTTATTTCTACGAATGTCTTTTCCTACTACAGAAGGAGGAGATACATTTTTAACTTTAACATCTAGAGGGTCCTTCTTAACTTCCAGTTTAGACACACTCGCCTTCGATTTCTCTATCTCTGGTACTACGGTCCCTGTCGATGTAGTAGAAACAAAGTTAGAGTTAATATTTTTCACACTTTTATTGTTAGACTTCTGATATTTAGAAGGCGATTTTTCTTTCTTCACGCTTTTCAAAATGATGTTTTCCTTTGAGGGAGATGCGTGAGAAAGGGTCTTGGATACGGAGGAAGCTTTGAGATTTTCCATCTCTTTTAGGAACATTTTCTTTTCAGCTTCAAAATTCTCTCATTCCTTTTCTAGTGTGGCTCTTAACCCTTATATTTTCCTAACAATAGTGGGTATATAGATAGAGTTTTCAGAATGTTGATGTTGTGCTTCCTCGTGTGTAGAACGATCTTCAGGAAGATAAATTGACTCAAGGCTCCAATATTTGGGAAGATCCCTAGCGTTGTAGCTTTGATTCAATTCTGTGTATGAGAAGGGGATTTCAACCCTAGTCTTGTCTTTTCTCTTGGCTTCTTCTAATGCATCTATTTCTTTTAGTAAAAACCATGAGATTCGTTAATCCTAAACCTATGTACCTGACATCGTAAAGTTGTTTACAATCAACTTTCGTCAAGCAACATGGATTCTCAAAGCCTAAGCCAAACTTATATTCATAGAATTCTAAGTCCATGGGTTGATTAAAGAATATTGTTTGATCAGTTTGTAACCTTCTTACAAGAAGATCTTCTAATTTCTTAACTTTTGCGTATAGCTTCTTACGCTCTTCTCCTAAGAGAGCAAAATTATTTTCCACCATTGATTTGGCGGCTTTACAGGCGTTAAGATCTTTAGTAAGTTCACAAACCTTCGCATTAGATTTATCTAATTGGTCTTCTAGGTTGGTGACGTTAGTTGTCGTTTCAGTTAACCTACAATTGAGGCTAGCTTTCTCATTGAGATTTCTAACCAAACAATTATAGCTATTTTCTAGCATGTCTTCTAAGTCTTTCACTTTTAAACTATGCTGCTCTATCGGAGGCTTCGTAGTCTCACTAATTTTCAAGCTCTTAGTTAGTTCTTCTATTTTGGCACTAGAGCTTCTAAGTTCTAGCTCAAGACTAGTTATCCTCTCCTGAGACTTAGTTAGTTTCTTCTCCACTTCCTTTAAGCTTTTCTGCTCACGTTTCATGTTAGTGTATGCTAGTTGATACGATTCTAACATGGTCAATAATGTGGAAGGAGAAACTACCGCCTGTGAAATGTGGATGCTTTGTCCTCATCCGACTGATTTATGGTTTCGGCGTCTGAGTTATCGTCTAGGCGGGCCAATGAGGGATAGGTTTTCCTCTTCAAAACATGACGTATCTTCGAGCCAATGGTCTTGTTCTGCCATCAGAGCTACCCCAACTTCTTTCGGCTTTGTGAGTTGAAGCTTCTTGGAGTAGTAATTGGCATCTCTCTTCTTTGGGAGAGTGCACTCTCTGGCAAAGTGACCTGGTTTTCCGCAGTTAAAGCACTTGTTCGGCTCTTTTGCGTTCTAGACTTCGGAAGACTCGGGCTTATGTTCCTTGGTCTTTGAGCTTGAGGTTCGAAGCCAATTGGCTGATGATGAAGACTTCTTCTTGAAGTATTGCTTGCTCATCATTTTTCCAATTAGGGCCAACTGCTTTCCCAGCCCTTTCATATTTGGCTCCACGTCTGAGTCTGATTCGTCTTCAGACTCCGAAGGGCTAGGAGGTCTTCGATCAGCTTGCCCTTCTGCTCCTGAATATCGCTTACATCTTCCTAGTGCTGGGCGAGATTGTCGAACATGGCATGGATATCCAACTCCTCAAGATCTTTGTTTTGTCTGATTTGGGTGGATATCTTCTTCCATTCCGAGGGCAGAGAGGATAAAAATCGAATGTTTGTTTCCACTTTGTGATTTCCATTTTCCTCATTTCATTAAGAAGTGTGAGATATCTGTTAGGAATATCTTATTGTGTTCAAATAATTATTTTATCTTAGTCTTGTAGTTTATTTAAGTGAACTGGGCTTTAATGTTTTAGAGCCCAGTGAGCTTAGAATTGTAAAGGGCTTACAAGGGCCCAAGTATTGTATACCAACATGTGGTATAAATACTAAAACCCTAATACATAGTTAGGTGTCTTGTGTGTGTGAGAAATACTGAAAAATAATTTTTGTGAGAGAAGCTCCAAACCCCTCTCAAGAACACGCGTGCACGCCCCCACGATAAGTTAAATTCTTCACATTATTTTCGTGGTTAAAATGCTAGAAATGTGTTTTAGTTGGATGTACTAGGACCAACAAGTGGTACCAGAGCAAACACGTTAGGATTTGAGCAAGTTTCTGAAATTTTTGGGTTTTATTTTCAGTTTCGAATTTCTGCCATTTCTTAAATTTTAAAGTTGATTTTACGGATTTTGCAAGCTCAAGAGCTAATTAGGTTGTTTTCGAGTGTTTTGAAGTGATTACCCAACATTTTTCAGATGATTTTAGTGAGTTTTGGGTAGAAATCGAATCTGTTTTTCGTCAGTTTACAGTCCAGTATCGGGTAGATGAACAAATCGCCCGATTTTTAAAGCTACAAATCGCCCGATTCACTAGCAAATTAACTGTAGCAAATTAACTGTAGCGATTCAATGTAGCAAGTTCAAATCGAACGATTTCACTGTAGCAAATTCGCCCGATTACTGTAGAAATTCGCCGGTTACTGTTGCAAAATGCCCGATTTTCACTGTAGCGATTTCAAATTCGCCCGATTACTGTAGCAATTCTCTGTAGCAAATTAAAATTGGATGAATTAGCTGTAGCAATTTCAAATCGGACGATTTCACTGTAGCAAATTCGCCCGATTGCTGTAGCAAATTTCACTGTAGCACCCGATTACTGTAGCGATTTCACTGTAGCTAATCAACTATAGCAAATTCAATTCCACGCACTAAATCGCACGATTTTAAGAAATAGTTCACTTGTTCCTCGCAGAGCAAATCGGCCGATTTCAATAAATTCATTGTAGGAATATAAATCGCTGAATCACACTGATAGGGGTAACTATCGGATCGGCATTCCTCCTAACTCGGATATCTGACAAGTGGTACTGTTCTCGGTAGAGGACCAGGTAAGAGGATATCTGGGGACCAAAGGCCTTGTACGGAAAAAGTACGAGTGGCGCGCCCAGTGAAAGAGTTTGAGCGGGAAATATAAGGTGTAGCCGACCAGGGGACACGTGGAAGACGACGATTGGCTGACATGGAAACCAGAAAGGGGGCGTGCCAGTCTGACAACAGTACACCTGCGACGAGTGGTCCCCGAAAGGACGTCCAGCTGGCAATAGGGGAACAGAACGGATATATCTCCTCAGACATTCGACGAGCTGTTGGGTAGAGCTGACAAGTACATAAACTTGGAAGAGAGCAAACTAGCGAAGATTCGAGAAGCAGCGTCAAAGACACTTCCCAGAAAGGAAACTAGGGACCATGGCCGGACCAGAGAAGGTACCAGGGCCTCTCGTCCCCCGGTGGCCAGGAGACCTATGCAAGGTCGAGGAAACAGGTACCCTCCCGCGCACCAGAAGTATACGCCCCTGCGGACGAACCTAGAGGAAGTGCTAGCTGTAGTGTCAAGACATCCAGATCCCAGGCACCCCCATGTTGGCCCGGGAGGACCCCCAAAGGCCTCGTCTGGACCATTTTGCCGCTTTCATAACGAATACGGACATCACACCAACCGCTGCATACATTTGAAGAACGAGGTAGAGAGATTGATCAAGGCGGGACACCTTAAGGAATTTGTATACCGAGAGCGAGGACCAGCTCCACCCACCCAGCCTAGGGAGAAGGAAGGCCCAGGATCGGACAAGGGGAAACAACCAATGTTAGAGCCTAATAGGCCAGGCCCCAGTCAACAACGGGCTCATATACTTATTATAGTTGGAGGCCCCGAAGGTGGAGATTCGCACAAGGCCCGGAAATCGTACGCACGAATGGGGAAGAACAACAGCATTCAGACAGGGGGAGTTTGGTAGGTCAGATGGAGACTACCGGGAACATTCAGTTCGGAGCTCAGGATGAAGTCGATGTTGTGCGACCCCATAACGACGCCCTGGTGATAACTACGGATGTGGCAGGATACAATGTTTCGCGGGTGTTTATAGATGGGGGAAGCTCAGCGGATATCTTGTTTTTGGAATGTTTCAAGCAAATGAAGTCAGAGACAGAGGTCACCTGGGCCCTGTGATAGGAAGCGAGCTCAACAACCTGAGAGTCAGCCTTGCCATGGATCATCCGCTGCTGCTCAGGTGGCACGAGGGCACGAAGGAACTCCATCCTCTCATCCAGCCCAACCAAGTCATGATTATTGGGCAACTCTAACACCGTACTCCTGTCGGCACGACGATCGACACTCCATTCACTTCCTGTGTAAGTGAAGGGAGTGAACTCCAGGGGATCAGGTTGAGAAGATGTTGTTTCTAAGCGTGGCCTCTTGCCCTTCGCTGTGAGGCTCTTCGTTTTCTTCTTCTTCTTAGCTGGCAGGGATGTAGCAGGGGAGGTAGTCTTCTCAGCTACGTTCTCCTCAGGATCCAATATCATCACGTCCGGATTTATCTCAATTCCTCCTAGGGAGTCTGGAGGAGGAGGCGAAGACCTAACTGGGGATTTTCCATGGGGCTCTGGGTCGGCAGGTCCGGAGGGCTGGCTCTTGGAGGCCTGGACCTCAACAGGAACGGAGGAATCCTCAGACTTAACGGACAAAGTCTTGAAAGCATCCTTCCAGGAAAACGACATATCTGCCAAAATACCGAAAGTCAAAAATGCAATGTAAAAAAGAGATTAGGTAGCAGGGGGGAAGCCTGCTTACCCTTAGGGTCGAAGGTGACAGGGTGAGGAGAAAGGCCAAAGTGATGAAGCAATCCGGGGTAGGTTACTATCTCTACCATGTTAAATTTTTTCTCCAGGGCCAAGGCATTGAGGATGTCGATAGCAGCTCCATTTTGCTCAGAACACTCAGGTTCGATGCCCGCAAGTCGTTGGGGCAACCTGTTAACCCAATTGCGATGGGGAAAGTCCCACTCACCCTCAGTTGGTGCCACGAAGAAATAGAAGGGGTGCCATTCCTTATCTATACCATGCGAGCTCTTATCGAAGAAATGGATAGAGCCGCGCGGATTCGCACTTAAGTAAAAGAAAGGGAAAGTAGGCTTCAGTTGGAACTGAGAAAGGACAAGGTTGGCAGAGGGCTTTCCACCTGCAGCTGTGACTAGAACGTAGAAAGCTATCAACTGGCGAATGGAGGATGGACTGTGGTTTAAGGGCACTCGATAGGCAGTAGATATGGAGGCTAAGAAGGGATGAATGGAAAAACGCAAACCAGCCTTTATCTGGTTTTCCCAAAAGGCAAGGGCTGGTGAAGGGGGAAAGTTAGCACGCTGACTAGGATTGGGGAGCGACACACAGAAGCTACTAGAATGAAAGCCTTCGGGGGCTATTTTTTCTAACCTACGAAAAGAAGACCGTGACTGACCGAACACCTTACAATTGTCTACCCCACGATCAGAGACAGCGGTCCCCTGAGAACGCGTTCGATGAGCAGGGGACGAACCGGGAGCCACCTGCGGCGGTGGCGGCGCGCCGAAGGATGTACCGGCAGGGGGCTCAGAAGGAGTCACGAGTGATTTGGAGGACGTCGCACCCTGCGACGAAACCCCCTGTCGAGGCCCTTCCAAAGCTGCGCCGCCCAGCGCAACAGAAGAAGCTGAAAGGCCTGGCGACGGCGGCGCGTGTCTTCAGGAACGCTACCCGACATGACTTCACCCCGCAAATACGAAATGGGAAAGGGACTACGATAAAAATCGACGAGTGTACAAGAAAGGAAGAGAGGTATCGAGGAATTACCTGATGAAGTGACGCAAGGAGGGATGATCTTGAGCACTGATTGATTTTGGGCGAAAATGTCGAAGAGAACCCTAAGGATGAAGAAGAAAAAAACAAATCGCTAAGTATCGAAGAGTTTTTTGTAGAAAACGGGGGAAAAATGATAAGTAAAGGCCTCGAAAATTTCAAAATGAGTAAGTAAGAGAGAGAAGACGATTTTGGGGACACGTGTCCCTTCAGGGATATGTTAATTCTCTGAAAAAGGTGAGCGAGCTGTCCCATCCAATTAAAGGTAGCGCAGGCCAACTGGGAAGGTCTGAAGGCACGGTAGGAGGAATGCTCTCTTAGTAATACTCCAAGCTGCAATGCTTAATGCATTACAACTCAGAGTAGGGGGACTGGATGATAGGGGTAACTATCGGATCAGCATTCCTCCTAACTCGGTATCTGACAAGTGGTACTGTTCTCGGTAAAGGACCAGGTAAGAGGGATATCTGGGGACCAAAGGCCTTGTATGGAAAAAGTACAAGTGGCGCGCCCAATGAAAGAGTTTGAGCGGGAAATATAAGGTGTAGCCTGTAACACCCGTAAAATTTAATACGGGATGTTAATGTAGTTATTTATGTAAATTTTGTGAATTAGGAAGTTTGGCAAGAAAACTTAATTGCGATGCGAAATATAAATTACCGAAGCCACGAACTTATTTTGAAACTTAGTAAAAAGAAATAATTATACCTGAAAATGAGGCTAATTTCGATTGTTAAAATTCAGGTAGTAGAATTAATTTTGTGTAAACCTAATTTTCGACTAAGACTTATGAAATTCAAGTAAGAAGATAACTAAGGAATAAATTAGGACCATATAATATATCAAGGACTCGCCCAATCCATGAAATGAAGCCCAATGGTCCAAGTATATAATAAGATTAAGATCAAAGACCTTACTTAGAGTGAACGTAAAATTCGCCAACTTGCCCCATCAAATCAAAGACTAGGAAATACACGTGGTGATCTTGAATGTATTTAGTAAGAATGACTAATATAACTTTTCTTAACCTAAGGGTAATCGATCGATATCATCACTTGATAAGCACTAAAGTACGCACACACTAATAACACAGATACATATATAAATAAGCCACCATTCGAAGAAAAACAAAAGTAGAAAGGAAGCAGCGAACGAAACTAGAAAACGAAGAAGGTAAAAACCCTATAATATCTTAATTTTCTTTATGTACAGTTGTTGAATTACTTGGGTTTGATGGTAGCAATATTTCGGGGTATGATTTATTATTTAGGTATACGATTAATCATGAGACATAAAGATTGAATCAGTATTTTAGCTTTTGGAGAGTGTTAGGTTTCGGTGCCTATGTGTAGTCATTTGAAACGTTTCGGCAAGCTCATCTCATAGTTTTCGTGAGATTGGTTTATTACTATTTTTAGCATTTGATTTATTTAGAGTATGTGTATATGAGGGGCGACTTTAGCCATTTAAGAGATTTCCACACTTCAAGTTTCGATATGTTTAAGGTGAGGGTGAAAAGGTTTTCGTAGTTTCATATTATTATTATTCCCAATGCTTTCGCCACACCAATGATTTCGACATATAAGAAAGGTTTGTGGTATTTACCTAGTTTTTTTAAGGCTTTCATAATAGGGTTTTCGGGATTTTTAGGGTTTTCGATACTATACTAATATAATATTATTTTGTGTCAAGATGTTCAAAATAGTAAGGAGTTACCAGTCGCTAACCTAAGGAGGACAGGTAGGTGAAATCCACCTACGACACGTAAACGTTTTGTGTGAATTATTATGTGATTATGTGAATTTGGTTATTTATGTGCTTCACATGTATTAAATATTTTTGTATATTACATGCCTATTATTTGCAATGCATAGCATGTGCATTACACGTCATTTCACGGAGTGTACCGTGGTGGAACGTTGGTACTGTATTGTACCTAGTGAGCGAGTAGCCGATATTGGCTGTCGACCCGTAGAGGAGTCACGTGAGTGGGGGCATCTGTTGTGCATCAGCGCCTGTGACGGTGAGCCATTGGCCCGTTGGACATTATGCGGCAGACTGCGGGCGACCTAGAATGGAGCGACTTGGGATATCCCCAAGTAGGCTAGCTAGTGTAGGCCACGCTGTCGCATGCGGGAGGAGGCGACCTGGAGGGTGCGACCTGGGTACCCTTACGGGACCCGGTGTATGTAATACCCGTAAAAAAATTAATACGGGATTATTTCACTTATGTTCCAAATTTTAAAATTTATTTTCGAACAAGATCCAATTTCTTCTTGAATTGGGACAAGAATTTACAATTTGGCCCAAATTTTTTAAATGAGCCGAAAATAATTATGGGCCAAATGAAGAATAATGGTCCGAGTGTGAGAGATAGATTAGAGGTTAGGAATTTTGGCCCAATAATATAAAATAATAATACTAATAATAATTGTAACAATAATAATAATAAAATATTAAAAGGGGGGACCGAAAATAAAATAAAATGAAGTAAAATAATAATAATAAAAATTTAATTAAAATGGCCTTATCATCACCTAAACAACACACCAAAACCTAATCACCTAAAAACAAAACCTAATCACCTAATGTAAAATAAAAACCAACTAAATACCTAAAAATCAAAACCTAATCACCTAATACTCTATGAGGACATCTATAAATAGAGGAAGAGAGGAAGAGTTAGGAAGAGAAAGAAAGAATAATAATAATAAACCCGCGAACACGTGGAGGAGCTCGAGATCAAAATTCTTGGGTCGGGATCACGCAAAAATAACCCGTAACGTAGCTCTCTACGGACGTAAGGTAGGTGAAGATCACCTACACGCGTAAACATTTTTTTTAACTCGTGATTTCTACGTGTTGCATAGTAATGTGATCGTATGAAATTTGTGATTTACATGCTAATAGATGCTCGAACGTGATCTCATGCTTGCTATGTGAATACTTGTGTGTCGTCACCATTCTATGCCGTTCAATTATCATGCTACTTGCGTTTAGGTCGTAAAATGTTAGGGGTTCAGGTAGGAAGATTGGAATTATGAGATTTAGGAGCAAATTCGGGTATTAGTATAAATTAGGGTTTTCTAGAGTTTCTTTTAAATTCAAAGGTCTAAAATAAATATACTAAAACTAGGTTGGGGTCATTTGTGTACTTTTCAGAGGTTTAGGGTATTAAATAAATATTCTAAATCTCGGTTAGGGTCACGTTATAATTTTCAGAAGTTTTCGAGGTGTTAAATAAATAGTTTAAAGTCGATTGGGGCATTGGAGAAATTTTCAGAATTTCCGAGGTGTTAAATAAATATTTTTAAAGTCGATTGGGGCCTTAGAACAATTTTAAGAATTTCCGAGGTGCTTAATAAATATTTTTAAAATCGGTTGGGGCCTTTGTGCTATTTTCGAAATCTCCAAGGAGTTAAATAAATGTAAAAAAAAACTCAAATAGGGTTTTTGTGCAATTTTTAGAATCTCCGAGGGGTTAAATAAACATTAAAAATATTTGGCTGGGGTTAAATGTAAATTTACGTAAGTTTGGGGACAAATCTGAAATTTCTAAAAAAATTTGGGACAGATCTGTAAATTTTAAAATCCGGGCAGATTTGTAATTTCTGAAAATTTTCGGGACTTAAACTGAAATTTTAAAATCCGCGGCAGATTTGTGAATTTGAGAAAATTTTTGGGTGTTAACTTAATTTTGAGAATAATTTTCGGGTCATTTTATAATTTTCAAAGATTTTCGGATTTTAAGTTAAAATTTTCAAATTTGCGTCCTTAAAAGTAAAATTATGAGATTGTGGGGTTTTAAGGAAAATTCCGAAAAATATTTCTAAATTGGGAATTTAAGTATTATTTCAAAAATTTGGGACTTAAGAGTGAAAATAATTAAATTTTGAACCCTTAGTGAAATTCGGAGGGAGAGTTCGATGAGTAAGGTTTCGGGCTGAGAAATTCGAAACGCGGGCTTTGGGCCCGATTATTTAGAGTACGATAGTTTTCGAATCGGACCGAGCTGATACCTCGGGCCGATACGTGATATAGATATTTGCATTTTTATGTGTTGCATTTTACTTGCACGACATTTGCATACACGTGTTACGAGGGGAGAGGATCGTGCAAAGTCACCGTAATATTTATACTGAGTTTGAGTTGGGTAGTTTATGACCGAGTGATGGTCGTCGAATTGTATGAATAGTGAGGTTAGGACTAAGGCGCACTATATGATTGAGATGTGGGGAGTGGGCCTCCCGAGCTACTGACCCTTGTGGGGAGTGGGGCCTCCCGAGCTACTGACCCCTGCGCGCGTGTTGCCTTTAGTCCTAAGCCTCGGGCCCTGATGTGATGTGATGAGATGAGTTGAGATGAGATATGAGAAAAGAGTCGAGCGTGCATTTTGTGAGATGTGTCGGGATGGGAGTCGAGTGAGAACATTTGCATTCTTGCATATTTTCATCTACTGGGCAAAAGCTCAGGGTTACGTGTGTAGGTATGAACGAGTCGGACGTTGAGAAACGTCACGACTAAGCGGCTGATGGCGGTGACTCCACGGACTTTTGAGGGCGGCGCAGTACATGGGACGCGACATGTGAAACGAGTTTATGTTCCATGTTTTTAAATTTGGGCTAGGACTTCTTGGGCTTCGGCCCAATGAATAGAAATGTGTTTGGTTTTGGACCTATGGATTTAGACATTTAACGTATTTGTATTATTATGTTTTAAAAGTTATAATTAAATGGGCTTTCCGCTGCTTACGCTGCGAAAATCCGCCAAAATACGTATCTAGGAAGTTGAGTCGTTACAGGTGGTATCAGAGCGTTAGGTTATAGGTTCTGTAGACTGTCCATGTACTGCCGCTCAAAAGCCTGGAGGGTCAGCCTACGTCTGTAAGTTTAATACGTAATTATGTGATTTATGATTTTCGGTTATATGCTTTACGTGAATATGTTGGTCCCAAATGCACCAAACAAGGAATCAAAGAGGCTTTGATGGAATGAAAAGGGAGTATTCTCACCTTTGAGTGTGTGTAGTGTGTGAAAGATTTGGATAAGCCTTTGATCTTTGATTACTTTCAAAAGTGAGTTGGTAATACCTTATATACCACATTAACCCTAGGTATATTAAGGCCCAGTCACTAAATATAAATTAATTACAATCTAGTCTAAAGCCCAAGCTAAAGATAATTACAAAATTAATCCCAAGACCTAAACTATTGACACAATCTATTAAATATCCTAACAATCTCCCCCTTTGTGTCAATTGTTGGGAGTCTTGGATCTTGAGCGTAGCGGTGGTGGATTAGCGTGTGAGTGTGTCGCGAAGCCCTAGCTTGAACTCGAAGGCGCGAAGGTTCCTTCGAAGTACCAATCGATTAGCTATAGCGTCAATGAGCTTCGCGAACTTGGATCGGCATAGAGGATCTTCTTCTGAAAGTATGCGGCAGATCTTCATTAGTTTGTCTTGGATGATGGTGAGCGTTCCATTCGAGAACTTTGCCACTTCAGAGCAGCGCAGCATCCTCATCTTTCCCTTATAGTTCGAGTAGGCGACCGCCGGATCGTCTCCGTCGATCACATCGCCTTCTCGGTAGTCGTCCGCGTTCTTGAAAGATGGGCGAGTCAGATTCACCTTCTTCAGATTGTGCTCCACCGCCATCTGCAGATCGTGGGTGGCGAAGAATCTGACCTGTCGGAGCATGTGGCGTTTGATAGCCACATATCCCATGGTGACCGGTTCAGCACGTACGAGATGTCCAGAACTTCTGAGGACGAGTCTGAACTGCTTCATGGATTCCAGCATGCTGTACAGGTCGCCCAGGCGCGGAAACTTGAAGTCCGCCTCACTGACTTCACAGTAGCTCTCATCCTGCCTCATTACCGTGAATACTGGGTAATGGACAGGTCCTTTGGACTCTTGGCGGAGGTCAGTGATTTTGCAGATGGGGGCCCGACTTATTTCCTGAGCGATGTTTTCCTCATCGGATAGCGTCGTATTTGAGCATTTGTGGCACAGAAGGCTCCATCGATAGAGCTGCTTCTTTCTCTCGCTCCAATTTTGGATGTTTATCAGCTCGTACTCGTCGAAGGTTGAGATGATCTGCTCCTTGCGCCGCCAGATCCTCTTCCTGATCTCTTCTTGAAACGGCGCGGTTATCTTTTTGTTTTCCCACGGTGCTTCCGGTATATTCACCGTGGGTACATCCGTTTGAGCAGCAGGGGCCTCAGTTTGCTGCGCCTGGAATTGTAGGATGTTCTCAAGCTCGGCCGGTTCAGCGTCGTATTCCTCTCCGTTCTCGTCGTCTGCGGTGTTGATCAGCGTTAGCGAGGCCTCCATGAGCAGACGTCGAGCATTTTCCACCAACTTCCTAGCTGCTACTGCATCGGCGGGCGTGTATAGCCATTCATCGTTGAAGATGTAGGCTTCGATCTCGTTCTGTGCGCAGTAGACATCCTCGGAAGCCGGGTTGGAATCGATGTTGAGAGGGGTATGGCTATGTGGTGGCGAGGGTGTAGCGTCGGAGGAGTTTGAGGATTGAGGGGATGGAATTGGTGGAGATTCTGGTGGTTCGGTTGAGGTGATGGTTTTGGCGAGGATGATTTGAGTGACGGGTGGTGTAGATGTGGTGGTGACCTCTAACGTCGATGTGACAGTCAGAGGTTCTGAAATGGTGGGTGGAGAAGGTATAGAGGTGGTCTCTAATGTCGATGTGACGATTAGAGTTTCGGAGACGGTGGTGGGTGGTGGTGAGGGTGATTTGGCTAGTGGCTCAGGGTAAATGAGATGGGATTTATGGCTAGTGGGGTGTGAGGTTTCTGCTGCGGGCGTTCGTTCAGGTACA
This sequence comes from Craterostigma plantagineum, assembly GCA_027422505.1. NCBI lineage: Eukaryota > Viridiplantae > Streptophyta > Magnoliopsida > Lamiales > Linderniaceae > Craterostigma > Craterostigma plantagineum. The sequence continues at coordinate 18,356,462 of JAPQWV010000013.1, read as the reverse complement.
GAGGAGGGCAGCGTCGATTGCATGAGTCCTTGGGATTGTGAGCTCAGCTGCCTATTCACCACTTGTTGGTCCCGAATAAGGAATCAAAGAGGCTTTGATGGAATGAAAAGGGAGTATTCTCACCTTTGAGTGTGTAGTGTGTGAAAAATTTGGATAAGCCTTTGATCTTTGATTACTTTCAAAAGTGAGTTGGTAATACCTTATATACCACATTAACCCTAGGTATATTAAGGCCCAATCACTAAATATAAATTAATTACAATCTAGTCTAAAGCCCAAGCTAAAGATAATTACAAAATTAATCCCAAGACCTAAACTATTGACACAATCTATTAAATATCCTAACAATCTCCCCCTTTGTGTCAATTGTTGGGAGTCTTGGATCTTGAGCGTAGCGGTGGTGGATTAGCGTGTGAGTGTGTCGCGAAGCCCTAGCTTGAACTCGAAGGCGCGGAGGTTCCTTCGAAGTACCAATCGATTAGCTATAGCGTCAATGAGCTTCGCGAACTTGGATCGGCATAGAGGATCTTCTTCTGAAAGTATGCGGCAGATCTTCATTAGTTTGTCTTGGATGATGGTGAGCGTTCCATCCGAGAACTTTGCCACTTCAGAGCAGCGCAGCATCCTCATCTTTCCCTTATAGTTCGAGTAGGCGACCGCCGGATCGTCTCCATCGATCACATCGCCTTCTCGGTAGTCGTCCGCGTTCTTGAAAGATGGGCGAGTCAGATTCACCTTCTTCAGATTGTGCTCCACCGCCATCTGCAGATCGGTGGGTGGCGAAGAATCTGACCTGTCGGAGCATGTGGCGTTTGATAGCCACATATCCCATGGTGACCGGTTCAGCACGTACGAGATGTCCAGAACTTCTGAGGACGAGTCTGAACTGCTTCATGGATTCCAGCATGCTGTACAGGTCGCCCAGGCGCAGAAACTTGAAGTCCGCCTCACTGACTTCACAGTAGCTCTCATCCTGCCTCATTACCGTGAATACTGGGTAATGGACAGGTCCTTTGGACTCTTGGCGGAGGTCAGTGATTTTGCAGATGGGGGCCCGACTTATTTCCTGAGCGATGTTTTCCTCATCGGATAGCGTCCTATTTGAGCATTTGTGGCACAGAAGGCTCCATCGATAGAGCTGCTTCTTTCTCTCGCTCCAATTTTGGATGTTCATCAGCTCGTACTCGTCGAAGGTTGAGATGATCTGCTCCTTGCGCCGCCAGATCCTCTTCCTGATCTCTTCTTGAAACGGCGCGGTTATCTTTTTGTTTTCCCACGGTGCTTCCGGTATATTCACCGTGGGTACATCCGTTTGAGCAGCAGGGGCCTCAGTTTGCTGCGCTTGGAATTGTAGGATGTTCTCGAGCTCGGCCGGTTCAGCGTCGTATTCCTCTCCGTTCTCGTCGTCTGCGGTGTTGATCAGCGTTAGCGAGGCCTCCATGAGCAGACGTCAAGCATTTTCCACCAACTTCCTAGCTGCTACTGCATCGGCGGGCGTGTATAGCCATTCATCGTTGAAGATGTAGGCTTCGATCTCGTTCTGTGCGCAGTAGACATCCTCGGAAGCCGGGTTGGAATCGATGTTGAGAGGGGTATGGCTATGTGGTGGCGAGGGTGTAGCGTCGGAGGAGTTTGTGGATTGTGGGGATGGAATTGGTGGAGATTCTGATGGTTCGGTTGAGGTGATGGTTTTGGCGAGGATGATTTGAGTGACGGGTGGTGTAGATGTGGTGGTGACCTCTAACGTCGATGTGACAGTCAGAGGTTCTGAAATGGTGGGTGGAGAAGGTATAGAGGTGGTCTCTAATGTCGATGTGACGATTAGAGTTTCGGAGACGGTGGTGGGTGGTGGTGAGGGTGATTTGGCTAGTGGCTCAGGGTAAATGAGATGGGATTTATGGCTAGTGGGGTGTGAGGTTTCTGCTGCGGGCGTTCGTTCAGGTACAGAGGAGGGCAGCGTCGATTGCATGAGTCCTTGGGATTGTGAGCTCAGCTGCCTATTCACCACTTGTTGGTCCCGAATGCACCAAACAAGGAATCAAAGAGGCTTTGATGGAATGAAAAGGGAGTATTCTCACCTTTGAGTGTGTGTAGTGTGTGAAAAATTTGGATAAGCCTTTGATCTTTGATTACTTTCAAAAGTGAGTTGGTAATACCTTATATACCACATTAACCCAAGGTATATTAAGGCCCAATCACTAAATATAAATTAATTACAATCTAGTCTAAAGCCCAAGCTAAAGATAATTACAAAATTAATCCCAAGACCTAAACTATTGACACAATCTATTAAATATCCTAACAATCTCCCCCTTTGTGTCAATTGTTGGGAGTCTTGCATCTTGAGCGTAGCGGTGGTGGATTAGCGTGTGAGTGTGTCGCGAAGCCCTAGCTTGAACTCGAAGGCGCGGAGGTTCCTTCGAAGTACCAATCGATTAGCTATAGCGTCAATGAGCTTCGCGAACTTGGATCGGCATAGAGGATCTTCTTCTGAAAGTATGCGGCAGATCTTCATTAGTTTGTCTTGGATGATGGTGAGCGTTCCATCCGAGAACTTTGCCACTTCAGAGCAGCGCAGCATCCTCATCTTTCCCTTGTAGTTCGAGTAGGCGACCGCCGGATCGTCTCCGTTGATCACATCGCCTTCTCGATAGTCGTCCGCGTTCTTGAAAGATGGGCGAGTCAGATTCACCTTCTTCAGATTGTGCTCCACCGCCATCTGCAGATCGTGGGTGGCGAAGAATCTGACCTGTCGGAGCATGTGGCGTTTGATAGCCACATATCCCATGGTGACCGGTTCAGCACGTACGAGATGTCCAGAACTTCTGAGGACGAGTCTGAACTGCTTCATGGATTCCAGCATGCTGTACAGGTCGCCCAGGCGCAGAAACATGAAGTCCGCCTCACTGACTTCACAGTAGCTCTCATCCTGCCTCATTACCGTGAATACTGGGTAATGGACAGGTCCTTTGGACTCTTGGCGGAGGTCAGTGATTTTGCAGATGGGGGCCCGACTTATTTCCTGAGCGATGTTTTCCTCATCGGATAGCGTCCTATTTGAGCATTTCTGGCACAGAAGGCTCCATCGATAGAGCTGCTTCTTTCTCTCGCTCCAATTTTGGATGTTCATCAGCTCGTACTCGTCGAAGGTTGAGATGATCTGCTCCTTGCGCCGCCAGATCCTCTTCCTGATCTCTTCTTGAAACGGCGCGGTTATCTTTTTGTTTTCCCACGGTGCTTCCGGTATATTCACCGTGGGTACATCCGTTTTGAGCAGCAGGGGCCTCAGTTTGCTGCGCTTGGAATTGTAGGATGTTCTCGAGCTCGGCCGGTTCAGCGTCGTATTCCTCTCCGTTCTCGTCGTCTGCGGTGTTGATCAGCGTTAGCGAGGCCTCCATGAGCAGACGTCAAGCATTTTCCACCAACTTCCTAGCTGCTACTGCATCGGCGGGCGTGTATAGCCATTCATCGTTGAAGATGTAGGCTTCGATCTCGTTCTGTGCGCAGTAGACATCCTCGGAAGCCGGGTTGGAATCGATGTTGAGAGGGGTATGGCTATGTGGTGGCGAGGGTGTAGCGTCGGAGGAGTTTGTGGATTGTGGGGATGGAATTGGTGGAGATTCTGGTGGTTCGGTTGAGGTGATGGTTTTGGCGAGGATGATTTGAGTGACGGGTGGTGTAGATGTGGTGGTGACCTCTAACGTCGATGTGACAGTCAGAGGTTCTGAAATGGTGGGTGGAGAAGGTATAGAGGTGGTCTCTAATGTCGATGTGACGATTAGAGTTTCGGAGACGGTGGTGGGTGGTGGTGAGGGTGATTTGGCTAGTGGCTCAGGGTAAATGAGATGGGATTTATGGCTAGTGGGGTGTGAGGTTTCTGCTGCGGGCGTTCGTTCAGGTACAGAGGAGGGCAGCGTCGATTGCATGAGTCCTTGGGATTGTGAGCTCAGCTGCCTATTCACCACTTGTTGGTCCCGAATGCACCAAACAAGGAACCAAAGAGGCTTTGATGGAATGAAAAGGGAGTATTCTCACCTTTGAGTGTGTGTAGTGTGTGAAAAATTTGGATAAGCCTTTGATCTTTGATTACTTTCAAAAGTGAGTTGGTAATACCTTATATACCACATTAACCCTAGGTATATTAAGGCCCAATCACTAAATATAAATTAATTACAATCTAGTCTAAAGCCCAAGCTAAAGATAATTACAAAATTAATCCCAAGACCTAAACTATTGACACAATCTATTAAATATCCTAACAATCTCCCCCTTTGTGTCAATTGTTGGGAGTCTTGCATCTTGAGCGTAGCGGTGGTGGATTAGCGTGTGAGTGTGTCGCGAAGCCCTAGCTTGAACTCGAAGGCGCGGAGGTTCCTTCGAAGTACCAATCGATTAGCTATAGCGTCAATGAGCTTCGCGAACTTGGATCGGCATAGAGGATCTTCTTCTGAAAGTATGCGGCAGATCTTCATTAGTTTGTCTTGGATGATGGTGAGCGTTCCATCCGAGAACTTTGCCACTTCAGAGCAGCGCAGCATCCTCATCTTTCCCTTATAGTTCGAGTAGGCGACCGCCGGATCGTCTCCATCGATCACATCGCCTTCTCGGTAGTCGTCCGCGTTCTTGAAAGATGGGCGAGTCAGATTCACCTTCTTCAGATTGTGCTCCACCGCCATCTGCAGATCGGTGGGTGGCGAAGAATCTGACCTGTCGGAGCATGTGGCGTTTGATAGCCACATATCCCATGGTGACCGGTTCAGCACGTACGAGATGTCCAGAACTTCTGAGGACGAGTCTGAACTGCTTCATGGATTCCAGCATGCTGTACAGGTCGCCCAGGCGCAGAAACTTGAAGTCCGCCTCACTGACTTCACAGTAGCTCTCATCCTGCCTCATTACCGTGAATACTGGGTAATGGACAGGTCCTTTGGACTCTTGGCGGAGGTCAGTGATTTTATAGATGGGGGCCCGACTTATTTCCTGAGCGATGTTTTCCTCATCGGATAGCGTCCTATTTGAGCATTTGTGGCACAGAAGGCTCCATCGATAGAGCTGCTTCTTTCTCTCGCTCCAATTTTGGATGTTCATCAGCTCGTACTCGTCGAAGGTTGAGATGATCTGCTCCTTGCGCCGCCAGATCCTCTTCCTGATCTCTTCTTGAAACGGCGCGGTTATCTTTTTGTTTTCCCACGGTGCTTCCGGTATATTCACCGTGGGTACATCCGTTTGAGCAGCAGGGGCCTCAGTTTGCTGCGCTTGGAATTGTAGGATGTTCTCGAGCTCGGCCGGTTCAGCGTCGTATTCCTCTCCGTTCTCGTCGTCTGCGGTGTTGATCAGCGTTAGCGAGGCCTCCATGAGCAGACGTCAAGCATTTTCCACCAACTTCCTAGCTGCTACTGCATCGGCGGGCGTGTATAGCCATTCATCGTTGAAGATGTAGGCTTCGATCTCGTTCTGTGCGCAGTAGACATCCTCGGAAGCCGGGTTGGAATCGATGTTGAGAGGGGTATGGCTATGTGGTGGCGAGGGTGTAGCGTCGGAGGAGTTTGTGGATTGTGGGGATGGAATTGGTGGAGATTCTGATGGTTCGGTTGAGGTGATGGTTTTGGCGAGGATGATTTGAGTGACGGGTGGTGTAGATGTGGTGGTGACCTCTAACGTCGATGTGACAGTCAGAGGTTCTGAAATGGTGGGTGGAGAAGGTATAGAGGTGGTCTCTAATGTCGATGTGACGATTAGAGTTTCGGAGACGGTGGTGGGTGGTGGTGAGGGTGATTTGGCTAGTGGCTCAGGGTAAATGAGATGGGATTTATGGCTAGTGGGGTGTGAGGTTTCTGCTGCGGGCGTTCGTTCAGGTACAGAGGAGGGCAGCGTCGATTGCATGAGTCCTTGGGATTGTGAGCTCAGCTGCCTATTCACCACTTGTTGGTCCCGAATGCACCAAACAAGGAATCAAAGAGGCTTTGATGGAATGAAAAGGGAGTATTCTCACCTTTGAGTGTGTGTAGTGTGTGAAAAATTTGGATAAGCCTTTGATCTTTGATTACTTTCAAAAGTGAGTTGGTAATACCTTATATACCACATTAACCCAAGGTATATTAAGGCCCAATCACTAAATATAAATTAATTACAATCTAGTCTAAAGCCCAAGCTAAAGATAATTACAAAATTAATCCCAAGACCTAAACTATTGACACAATCTATTAAATATCCTAACAATCTCCCCCTTTGTGTCAATTGTTGGGAGTCTTGGATCTTGAGCGTAGCGGTGGTGGATTAGCGTGTGAGTGTGTCGCGAAGCCCTAGCTTGAACTCGAAGGCGCGGAGGTTCCTTCGAAGTACCAATCGATTAGCTATAGCGTCAATGAGCTTCGCGAACTTGGATCGGCATAGAGGATCTTCTTCTGAAAGTATGCGGCAGATCTTCATTAGTTTGTCTTGGATGATGGTGAGCGTTCCATCCGAGAACTTTGCCACTTCAGAGCAGCGCAGCATCCTCATCTTTCCCTTGTAGTTCGAGTAGGCGACCGCCGGATCGTCTCCGTCGATCACATCGCCTTCTCGGTAGTCGTCCGCGTTCTTGAAAGATGGGCGAGTCAGATTCACCTTCTTCAGATTGTGCTCCACCGCCATCTGCAGATCGTGGGTGGCGAAGAATCTGACCTGTCGGAGCATGTGGCGTTTGATAGCCACATATCCCATGGTGACCGGTTCAGCACGTACGAGATGTCCAGAACTTCTGAGGACGAGTCTGAACTGCTTCATGGATTCCAGCATGCTGTACAGGTCGCCCAGGCGCAGAAACATGAAGTCCGCCTCACTGACTTCACAGTAGCTCTCATCCTGCCTCATTACCGTGAATACTGGGTAATGGACAGGTCCTTTGGACTCTTGGCGGAGGTCAGTGATTTTGCAGATGGGGGCCCGACTTATTTCCTGAGCGATGTTTTCCTCATCGGATAGCGTCCTATTTGAGCATTTCTGGCACAGAAGGCTCCATCGATAGAGCTGCTTCTTTCTCTCGCTCCAATTTTGGATGTTCATCAGCTCGTACTCGTCGAAGGTTGAGATGATCTGCTCCTTGCGCCGCCAGATCCTCTTCCTGATCTCTTCTTGAAACGGCGCGGTTATCTTTTGTTTTCCCACGGTGCTTCCGGTATATTCACCGTGGGTACATCCGTTTGAGCAGCAGGGGCCTCAGTTTGCTGCGCTTGGAATTGTAGGATGTTCTCGAGCTCGGCCGGTTCAGCGTCGTATTCCTCTCCGTTCTCGTCGTCTGCGGTGTTGATCAGCGTTAGCGAGGCCTCCATGAGCAGACGTCAAGCATTTTCCACCAACTTCCTAGCTGCTACTGCATCGGCGGGCGTGTATAGCCATTCATCGTTGAAGATGTAGGCTTCGATCTCGTTCTGTGCGCAGTAGACATCCTCGGAAGCCGGGTTGGAATCGATGTTGAGAGGGGTATGGCTATGTGGTGGCGAGGGTGTAGCGTCGGAGGAGTTTGTGGATTGTGGGGATGGAATTGGTGGAGATTCTGGTGGTTCGGTTGAGGTGATGGTTTTGGCGAGGATGATTTGAGTGACGGGTGGTGTAGATGTGGTGGTGACCTCTAACGTCGATGTGACAGTCAGAGGTTCTGAAATGGTGGGTGGAGAAGGTATAGAGGTGGTCTCTAATGTCGATGTGACGATTAGAGTTTCGGAGACGGTGGTGGGTGGTGGTGAGGGTGATTTGGCTAGTGGCTCAGGGTAAATGAGATGGGATTTATGGCTAGTGGGGTGTGAGGTTTCTGCTGCGGGCGTTCGTTCAGGTACAGAGGAGGGCAGCGTCGATTGCATGAGTCCTTGGGATTGTGAGCTCAGCTGCCTATTCACCACTTGTTGGTCCCGAATGCACCAAACAAGGAACCAAAGAGGCTTTGATGGAATGAAAAGGGAGTATTCTCACCTTTGAGTGTGTGTAGTGTGTGAAAAATTGGATAAGCCTTTGATCTTTGATTACTTTCAAAAGTGAGTTGGTAATACCTTATATACCACATTAACCCTAGGTATATTAAGGCCCAATCACTAAATATAAATTAATTACAATCTAGTCTAAAGCCCAAGCTAAAGATAATTACAAAATTAATCCCAAGACCTAAACTATTGACACAATCTATTAAATATCCTAACAATCTCCCCCTTTGTGTCAATTGTTGGGAGTCTTGGATCTTGAGCGTAGCGGTGGTGGATTAGCGTGTGAGTGTGTCGCGAAGCCCTAGCTTGAACTCGAAGGCGCGGAGGTTCCTTCGAAGTACCAATCGATTAGCTATAGCGTCAATGAGCTTCGCGAACTTGGATCGGCATAGAGGATCTTCTTCTGAAAGTATGCGGCAGATCTTCATTAGTTTGTCTTGGATGATGGTGAGCGTTCCATCCGAGAACTTTGCCACTTCAGAGCAGCGCAGCATCCTCATTTTTCCCTTATAGTTCGAGTAGGCGACCGCCGGATCGTCTCCGTCGATCACATCGCCTTCTCGGTAGTCGTCCGCGTTCTTGAAAGATGGGCGAGTCAGATTCACCTTCTTCAGATTGTGCTCCACCGCCATCTGCAGATCGTGGGTGGCGAAGAATCTGACCTGTCGGAGCATGTGGCGTTTGATAGCCACATATCCCATGGTGACCGGTTCAGCACGTACGAGATGTCCAGAACTTCTGAGGACGAGTCTGAACTGCTTCATGGATTCCAGCATGCTGTACAGGTCGCCCAGGCGCAGAAACTTGAAGTCCGCCTCACTGACTTCACAGTAGCTCTCATCCTGCCTCATTACCGTGAATACTGGGTAATGGACAGGTCCTTTGGACTCTTGGCGGAGGTCAGTGATTTTGCAGATGGGGGCCCGACTTATTTCCTGAGCGATGTTTTCCTCATCGGATAGCGTCCTATTTGAGCATTTGTGGCACAGAAGGCTCCATCGATAGAGCTGCTTCTTTCTCTCGCTCCAATTTTGGATGTTCATCAGCTCGTACTCGTCGAAGGTTGAGATGATCTGCTCCTTGCGCCGCCAGATCCTCTTCCTGATCTCTTCTTGAAACGGCGCGGTTATCTTTTTCTTTTCCCACGGTGCTTCCGGTATATTCACCGTGGGTACATCCGTTTGAGCAGCAGGGGCCTCAGTTTGCTGCGCTTGGAATTGTAGGATGTTCTCGAGCTCGGCCGGTTCAGCGTCGTATTCCTCTCCGTTCTCGTCGTCTGCGGTGTTGATCAGCGTTAGCGAGGCCTCCATGAGCAGACGTCGAGCATTTTCCACCAACTTCCTAGCTGCTACTGCATCGGCGGGCGTGTATAGCCATTCATCGTTGAAGATGTAGGCTTCGATCTCGTTCTGTGCGCAGTAGACATCCTCGGAAGCCGGGTTGGAATCGATGTTGAGAGGGGTATGGCTATGTGGTGGCGAGGGTGTAGCGTCGGAGGAGTTTGTGGATTGTGGGGATGGAATTGGTGGAGATTCTGGTGGTTCGGTTGAGGTGATGGTTTTGGCGAGGATGATTTGAGTGACGGGTGGTGTAGATGTGGTGGTGACCTCTAACGTCGATGTGACAGTCAGAGGTTCTGAAATGGTGGGTGGAGAAGGTATAGAGGTGGTCTCTAATGTCGATGTGACGATTAGAGTTTCGGAGACGGTGGTGGGTGGTGGTGAGGGTGATTTGGCTAGTGGCTCAGGTAAATGAGATGGGATTCATGGCTAGTGGGGTGTGAGGTTTCTGCTGCGGGCGTTCGTTCAGGTACAGAGGAGGGCAGCGTCGATTGCATGAGTCCTTGGGATTGTGAGCTCAGCTGCCTATTCACCACTTGTTGGTCCCGAATGCACCAAACAAGGAATCAAAGAGGCTTTGATGGAATGAAAAGGGAGTATTCTCACCTTTGAGTGTGTGTAGTGTGTGAAAAATTTGGATAAGCCTTTGATCTTTGATTACTTTCAAAAGTGAGTTGGTAATACCTTATATACCACATTAACCCTAGGTATATTAAGGCCCAATCACTAAATATAAATTAATTACAATCTAGTCTAAAGCCCAAGCTAAAGATAATTACAAAATTAATCCCAAGACCTAAACTATTGACACAATCTATTAAATATCCTAACAATCTCCCCCTTTGTGTCAATTGTTGGGAGTCTTGGATCTTGAGCGTAGCGGTGGTGGATTAGCGTGTGAGTGTGTCGCGAAGCCCTAGCTTGAACTCGAAGGCGCGGAGGTTCCTTCGAAGTACCAATCGATTAGCTATAGCGTCAATGAGCTTCGTGAACTTGGATCGGCATAGAGGATCTTCTTCTGAAAGTATGCGGCAGATCTTCATTAGTTTGTCTTGGATGATGGTGAGCGTTCCATCCGAGAACTTTGCCACTTCAGAGCAGCGCAGCATCCTCATCTTTCCCTTATAGTTCGAGTAGGCGACCGCCGGATCGTCTCCGTCGATCACATCGCCTTCTCGGTAGTCGTCCGCGTTCTTGAAAGTTAGGCGAGTCAGATTCACCTTCTTCAGATTGTGCTCCACCGCCATCTGCAGATCGTGGGTGGCGAAGAATCTGACCTGTCGGAGCATGTGGCGTTTGATAGCCACATATCCCATGGTGACCGGTTCAGCACGTACGAGATGTCCAGAACTTCTGAGGACGAGTCTGAACTGCTTCATGGATTCCAGCATGCTCTACAGGTCGCCCAGGCGCAGAAACTTGAAGTCCGCCTCACTGACTTCACAGTAGCTCTCATCCTGCCTCATTACCGTGAATACTGGGTAATGGACAGGTCCTTTGGACTCTTGGCGGAGGTCAGTGATTTTGCAGATGGGGGCCCGACTTATTTCCTGAGCGATGTTTTCCTCATCGGATAGCGTCCTATTTGAGCATTTGTGGCACAGAAGGCTCCATCGATAGAGCTGCTTCTTTCTCTCGCTCCAATTTTGGATGTTCATCAGCTCGTACTCGTCGAAGGTTGAGATGATCTGCTCCTTGCGCCGCCAGATCCTCTTCCTGATCTCTTCTTGAAACGGCGCGGTTATCTTTTCTTTTCCCACGGTGCTTCCGGTATATTCACCGTGGGTACATCCGTTTGAGCAGCAGGGGCCTCAGTTTGCTGCGCTTGGAATTGTAGGATGTTCTCGAGCTCGGCCGGTTCAGCGTCGTATTCCTCTCCGTTCTCGTCGTCTGCGGTGTTGATCAGCGTTAGCGAGGCCTCCATGAGCAGACGTCGAGCATTTTCCACCAACTTCCTAGCTGCTACTGCATCGGCGGGCGTGTATAGCCATTCATCGTTGAAGATGTAGGCTTCGATCTCGTTCTGTGTGCAGTAGACATCCTCGGAAGCCGGGTTGGAATCGATGTTGAGAGGGGTATGGCTATGTGGTGGCGAGGGTGTAGCGTCGGAGGAGTTTGTGGATTGTGGGGATGGAATTGGTGGAGATTCTGGTGGTTCGGTTGAGGTGATGGTTTTGGCGAGGATGATTTGAGTGACGGGTGGTGTAGATGTGGTGGTGACCTCTAACGTCGATGTGACAGTCAGAGGTTCTGAAATGGTGGGTGGAGAAGGTATAGAGGTGGTCTCTAATGTCGATGTGACGATTAGAGTTTCGGAGACGGTGGTGGGTGGTGGTGAGGGTGATTTGGCTAGTGGCTCAGGGTAAATGAGATGGGATTTATGGCTAGTGGGGTGTGAGGTTTCTGCTGCGGGCGTTCGTTCAGGTACAGAGGAGGGCAGCGTCGATTGCATGAGTCCTTGGGATTGTGAGCCCAGTTGCCTATTCTCCCCCTCGCGGCGATCTTGATCATCATCTTGATCGTCGCGCCTGATCCTGCTAGACTCGCCTTGTGTGCGGCAAGTCATTGGTTGTGTCATTATTGCCTTCATTTGCCGTTCCTCCTCGTCAGGTTTCGTCATTGATTCGAAGCGAGCTCTGAGGATGTAGAATAGCTCCTTGGCGGAAATGGCGGATAGAACAGCCTCGGCGTCCACATTTTGTGTAGGTGGTGGCGTCTCCGGGGCCACACCTTTGCCCTTGTCGACGGTGGACGCATCGAGACGCGCGTAGACTTTATCGAGGATAGACGCCTCAAGAGTCTTTGCAAACTCTTGAAGACGAGTCTCTAACGCGGTCTCGGTCACGAACTCGGGTAAGTCTAACAAGTTGGAATCACGAAGATGTCCAACTGTCACCGAATCGGAGAAGATCGCCGATCGGCCGCCCGTTTGCACAGGTCGGGAAAAGACGCGGTCACTCAGACTTCCCGTTGGCATCACCGATGAGACAGACTCAATCGTATGATGGCCTAGGCTCACGGTTGTTGTGATGTTGGCCGTGCTAGGTCTTCCGCTCTCAGTCACAGAGACATCACCGAGCGTTCTGACAGAGTCACGAAGACTCTGTGGTGCGGTGGAAGGTGTATGTGTCCTAGAAACGGATGAAACTATGGGGAGTGAGGGCACTAGACTCGAGGTGCATGAAGAGGATGCAGTTTGAGGCGAGGGACTGCTTGTTTCAACATCGACTATCTCCAAGTGGGATGTCGATGGTATACGTGGCTCCTCGTGGAATGAAATATCTTCCTGTAGAGAGGAAGATAAGTGGGTTGGTGGGGTAGTTTGCGTGGTTGAGCCAGATGCCACGACTTCTACTCGGGAGATGAACACATCACCTCCTGTACCTACTGGTTCGGCTCGGCTTATCTGTGGCGGAGGAGGTCGATCGTTCTTTTGTTTCGATCGGCGCTCCGTGGGGCGGCTTACGTCATCCTCTCGCGACCGTTTTTTCGGGGCGCGTGTGGAAGAGGATGCAGCGCGACTCGAGGACTTTTTGGAGGTGGTGGTGGGGTTTTGGCTAGTCCCGGGGTTGGGAGTAGTGGGGTTGATCTGCTCCGTAGGGACAGTGGATAGTGGTCTAGGGCTTTCTCGGAAAGAGGCGGTTGATATGCGATATTCGCGGACGTGTGGATTTGTCTGGTCGGCGTAGGCGAGAACTTCGTCCGGAATTATCATTGTGTTTCGATCCTTCGCCGGGGTGTTTTTCTTGGCGAACTTCTCGACTGTTGGGATGGCGAAGTGTTCGGCTGCCTGCCGCATGCGAATGCTGGTCGAGTGCATGCGGAAGTGTCTGATGAAGGCTGGGAGCCACCGCATGTAAGGGATGAAGCGGTTAGTGACTCCCTTTGCGACTTCCCGGTCGCGACGTTGGATCATCGCGACGAGATCCATCCAGATGATGTCCGCGTAGTTGTACTTCCGGTTGTGGGCGATGCCGGTTAGGATGGTGAGGATCTGAAGATTTCCGCGGTCCTGACCGGCATGCTTTCCTGACAAGCACTTGTTCACCAGCAGGTACAGAGTTCGCCAAGGTTGAGGTAGGTTGCGGGTGGTGACTTCACTGAGGACAAGTGGGCCCTTCTTCTTCTTGGTATCTGGTTGGTAGCCCAGTCGGTCAATGTCTTCAATAAGTTGATCGTGCGTTGGTAGTGGGTCATAGGGTGTGTAGACGGGGAGTTGAAGCACTTCTTGCACAATTTTGCGATTGAGGACCACCGTTTCTTGATCAATTTGGGCGGATAGGTTTTTGGCAAGATGGAGTGGTCCCGCTATCTGCAGTGTATGCCAGAATTGTTGAAGGTACACCTGTGCTTCTGGCTCGCCATGTGTGAAGGCGTGGCGAAGTGGGTGCCCTTTGAGGATTTCTACGATGACGGGGGCATCGCACCGAAAGCTCTGCAGGTCCACCATGAAGTTGTTGGGAATCAGGGCCGCCCATTGACTCAGTGGGAAGATCTGCTCGGGTGGTGGAACATAGAGTCGTGTGTTGAGTTCGATGCGAGCAATGTCCCGTTGGAGTGCAGCCGCCTCAAGAGCTTCAATCGTGCTTTGATCCTTTTCAGTCATATCTGTGCTTGACAGAAATTGTAGCACGGTTAGTACAGATTAAGTTGCGAAAATAATACAACAAGACATAGAATTGAAGCAAATAAGGGAAATTTTCTCGAAAATGTTTATAGGAGATGAGAATATGTGCTAAGTAAGACACATAGTCATGAAAAAATAATTTGCAATTTGTGTAAGATTTCGCATGTTAGGGAAAATTTCGCAGATTATAACACGTTGAAATGTCGAGGAAATTGTCGCATTTTGGAAAATTTCGTATGTATGAAAGAAATTTCGCATGTAAGCAAAATTTTCGCATATAAGGATGCAAATAGGGAAATTTTCGCATATATGAATTTTTGCTTATAAGGTAAATTTTCGCAAGTTTAAGCGATTTCACATTCTGAGTCAAATTTCGCATATATCTAGGAGATTCCGCATATGAATTTTCGCATATACAAGAAATTTTCTGACGTTGAAGTAATTTCGCATTCAGAGTGAATTTTCGCATGTAATTGAAAATTTCGCAAGTTATATGAAAGTTTCGCGGAAGGAAAAAAAACTTTATGCATTGAGAAATTTTTCGTGTTTCACTGTGGTTGCGAAGGAGTGGAGATGCGAAAGTATGTAGTATGAAGTGATGTGTTATAAGATTTTCGCGGGGTGACACTCACTGTAGCAGAGAAAGTATTGACGTGAATAATAAAAAGTTTCTCAGATAAACTTTCGCGGGACTTCACATACTGTAGCAGCGAAAAAAAATTAAATTTATGTAAATTCTCGAATGAAAGTTTCGCATTTCCTTAGTCACTGTAGCAGCGAAATTTTAGCGCTGGAAATTTCTCGGATAAAATTTCGCGGAACCTCACTCACTGTAGTAGCGAAACTTTCAATCGTAAGAAATTTCTCGGAAAAATTTTCGCGGAACTGTCCTCACTGTAGCAGCAAAAATTAACGTTTTAAAGCAAATTTTTCTTGAGAATTTTCGCGGTGAAGAACACAGTGTGAAAGCAGCGAAACGACACAATGATTTTAGCCTTAGACCTACTCAAATCTCAACCAAAAAGCTATAATCTGGGCTGAATCGACTCGTAATTGAATGGGCAATGCATATTTGGGGATATTAAACATAAAGAACGAAGCAAGCATTCGATTCAGAGCCGAGAAAATTTAGGCGTAACCTAACAGATTTAATCTATACGGGGCAAAACAGGATAAATGAGCGAAAATTGACTTGTTTGAGGCGCATTCATACCGAACAGCTGATTTGCGACAATTTGAGAGCAGATTTGACGACGAATCGATGCGGGGAGTTGCGAAATTTTTAAGAAAGGGGTTGCGAAAGTTTTGAATTTTCTCGAGAATTTTAGGATAGTGAATAACGTTAAGGGTTTTTGGGGTTTTAGGGGTTTTAGGCACTGTTCATGCGAAATTTTGTGTAAATGGGCCGAAATTCATGGGTTTGGTCAAAGCTGGGTCCAGATATGATTTTCGCGGGCTTGGTCAAAATTGGGTCCAATTGAGACTCAATTGGTCCAATTTTGACCTTGTTTGACCAGAAATTTTAAAATTCAACCCAAAACATTTTAATCAGTCCAATTTTGACTCAGTTTGACCAAACTTTAAAATTTCAACCCAAAAAAAAATTTTTATTTATTATTTATTTAGGCAAAATCAGAAACTCCCCTTAATCTAAAAATCCCTTTTTACAAAATGGAAAGATCAGACGCTCCCCCTTAATCGAAAACTCCCCCTCAAAAGACATAATCAAGGAGACACATAGAAAATGGAGTGAAGTGAAAAGGAAATATGTACACTTTATCAAAGTTCATGTAGGGGTCGATAGATCACAACGGAAGATTCAACATGCCCAACATAGTCACAAGGTGTTGGAATCGTTTGACATCCAACGGTTTTGTAAAAATGTCGGCCAGTTGATCTTCGGTTGTGACGTAGTGCAGTTCAATCGTCCCTTGTTCGACATGTTCTTTGATGAAGTGGTGACGAATGTCTATGTGTTTTGTTCTCGAGTGATGTACCGGATTACTCGTCATCGCTATCGCACTCTTTGAGTCACAATAAATGGGAATTTTATCGACATGAATATTAAAATCTCGTAGTTGGGTTCTCATCCACAAAAGCTGTGAACAACAACTAGCAGCGGCGACATACTCTGCCTCCGTTGACGAAGTTGAGACATAGTTTTGTTTTCGAGACGACCAACTTACGAGTTTACCGCCCAAGAAGTGTGCAGCTCCAGAGGTGCTTTTCCGATCCATCTTGCATCCAGCGTAATCCGAGTCAGAGAATCCAACCAGCTTGAAGTTCGATTGAGTGGGGTACCACAAACCCAGATTGGGTGTTCCTTTGAGATAGCGGAGAATCCTTTTGACAGCAGTGAGGTGGGATTCCTTAGGTGTAGCCTGGAAACGAGCGCAGATTCCTGTCGAGAGAACGATATCCGGTCGACTAGCAGTGAGGTACAGAAGAGATCCTATTATCCCTCGATAGATGGTTTGGTCAACAGGAGCACCAGATGGGTCCGCGTCGGGTCGACCAGAGGGAGACATAGGTGTTGCAGCAGTCTTAGCATCCTTCATTCCATATTTCTCGAGGATGTCATGGATGTATTTGGACTGGTTGATGAAGATTCCGTCGGGGAGTTGCTTTACTTGAAGACCAAGAAAGAAATTCAGCTCGCCCATCATACTCATTTCAAACTTCTCCTTCATTAGTTATGCGAACTCTTCACATAGTTGTGGTTTAGTTGATTCGAAAATGATGTCATCGACATATATCTGTACGATCATGATGTCCGGGCCACTCCGCTTGGTGAAGAGGGTTGTATCCAGAGATCCTTTCTTGAATCCAGACTGAACGAGGAAATCGGAAAGGACGTCATACCAAGCTCGGGGAGCCTGTTTTAGTCCGTAGAGAGCCTTGTAGAGTCGATAAACGTGATGAGGAAACTCTTCGCTCAAGAACCCTTCAGGTTGATCGACGTACACTTCTTCTTTGAGAAATCCATTCAGAAATGCAGTCTTCACGTCCATTTGGTAGACTTTGAAGTTCTTGTGAGCAGCAAATGCAAGAAACATTCGTATTGCTTCGATCCTGGCGACGGGGGCAAAAGTTTCATCGTAGTCGATGCCTTCTTGTTGGTTGTACCCCTTAGCTACAAGTCTTGCTTTATTGCGAATAACAACACCGTCTTCATCCTTTTTGTTTTTGAAGATCCATTTTGTGCCGATAATGGATATATTGCGTGGTCGTGGTACGAGTTCCCAAACTTGTAAGCGTTCAAACTGATTTATTTCCTCCTGCATTGCAATCAGCAATCGGGATCGTTGAGAGCTTCAGCTACTCGTGATGGTTCGTCTTGACTGAGATAGCAAGCGAACAGACTTTCATTCATCGTAGCCGAATGCGTTGAGACACCGGATGTGGGATCCCCAATAATCTGGTCTGTAGGATGAGAACGAGCCCAAAGTGGTACATTTGTCTGTGAGGAGCTGGCCGCATTTGCATCTATTGGACGCTCATTAGATTGGGGTCCGGTGTCCGAAGAAGAGATCTCAACCGTGGTAGATTGAGAGGGTTCAGCATCAGAATCAGCAATGTTCCCAGGGTTGGGTAAAATGTCGTCTTCGTTGAGGATGAGATCATCCAAGTTTGGCGGGACGACATTATTGCCGATAGCTGGTGGTGTTGGTGGAGTGGGTGCAGCGGTAGGTTGAGTGGTGGCGACGGGAGTCTTGGGGACTGGATAGAAGTACTCGAAGAGCAGATCGAGATCCAGTTCACCAGAATTGCCCTCAGATGAGGAAGTTCCCGTCGTTGAAGGTTGACCTTTCGTCAATGACTGAAGAAGTCCTGGTTCTGGACTGATATGAGCAGAAGCCATGAGGTCACCTTCGCTTTCGTCAAATGTGACATTTGTGCTCTCAATGACAGATCGTTTCTCTTTAAGATAGACTCTGTATGCCTTCGAGTTCAGCGAATATCCAACAAAGATTCCTTCGAGAGCTTTTGGATCAAGCTTCCCAAGATGTTGGCGATCATTGGCAACAAAACATCGGCAACCGAAGACCCTTAGATAAGATATATCGGGTATACGACGGTTGTTCAACATCTCGTATGGAGTGCGGTTGAATCTCTTGTGGATGGAAGCCCGATTTTGCGTGTAACAGACCGTTTGAATGGCTTCGCCCCAAAGAGAGTGAGGAAGGCCGGATTGGATGAGAAGAGTCCTGGCTGCTTCAACAAGTGTCCTGTTCTTACGCTCAACGACACCATTCTGTTCCGGTGTCTTCACAGCTGAGAACTGCTGAGTGATGCCCTAGTGACATAGAAATCACTGAGCTTCTTGTTCTTAAACTCAGTTCCTTTGTCAGTTCTGATAATCCGAACCTTCTGTTGATGAAGAGTTTGGGACGTAACAACAAACTCGATGATTATATCAGGAACTTCATCCTTTGTACGAATGAGTTTCGTCCATGTGTAGCGTGAAAAATCGTCGACAATCACAAGAATATACTGTCTTCCTCCGAGTGTGGCCGTAGGCATTGGGCCACATAGATCCATATGTAAGAGCTCGAGGATTAGCTTAGAGGACGGTGTTTCCTTGGATATGTGAGACGATCGCTTCATCTTCCCCAATTCACAGGCAGAGCAGAGATGTTCCTTATGATATGTTAGTTGGGGTAGACCGTTGACGAGTTTATCTTGACGCAGTTTGTTGATAGTCTTGAAATTGAGATGTGAAAGACGTCGGTGCCATAGATCATTCAACTTGGGTGCAACCCGAGAGAGAAGGCATACTGGTCGAGAAGTCGTGAGATTGAGTATGTAGAGGTGAGACGTGCGCGTTCCAGAAAGAAGTGGCAGTCCCGAGGCATCTATAATGCTGCAGATGTCAGATTCGAAGAGAACCTTGTATCCTTTGTCGCAGAAACGACCAATGCTGAAGAGATTGTAGCTCAAACCCTCAACGTAAGAGATGCCCTTGATCGTCAGTTTGTCATGGACGAGATCACCAGTTCCGAGAATTGGCGCCATTTGACTGTTTCCGAAGGAGACCCTTCCGAGATAGCGCTCGGAGAAGTTGCTCAGCAGCTCCTTGTTCCCCGTCATGTGTGTGGAGCAACCCGAGTCTAGATACCACACATGACAGACCTGCAATCATTAGCAAATGTTGGGTCCCCGTATACTGACGGGGCATTCTTGTGATACAAGTAAAATTTTCATGCGCTTAATGGGAAATGTGGATTCTAAATCAGATTGTGTTGATTCTAATTTAGCTTTCCCTTTGTCGTTTGTTTGATTAGGCGGGATTATGGTTTTTCTAACCCATATTTTCCTAATTTGTGCTTGCATGTATGGTGCCTTATACATGAATTGACGTGGGTAACGTGGTTGTTGTTTTCGTGCTTCGATTTTGGTCGCCTTTGGCTTGCGAGTAGTAGGTGAGTTTGCGTTTGACGACGAGAGACATTTTCGCTTGACCTTAGGTTTTGGCGAGATGGGAGAATTCCAAGACGTCGTAGAGAAGGTTCGCTTGCGAGGTCGGAGTGTTGCGTGTTCATGTGTTTCATATTCATGAAAACGTGGGAGAACAAAATCATTGCAGCAGCACATAGACATAAGTTTGGTAAAAGAAAGATAAGTTTTGGCAACATAATTGTCTACGACCTTAGGATATTGGGATTCAGTACATAGAGAGGAAGGACGAATATAGGATGGTTTTTTCTTCTTGTCATCGAAGAGTGGATTCGCCTTTGTCTGATACGAGCTGCCTTCCAGAGACGTCGAACTCACATTCCCTGTATCCATAAGAATACTAGAGTTAGTGTTAGAACATATGTCAGCTTCAGGAGTCATTTTCGCCGTCCTCTTACATTTACATGTTTGAGAATCGGGTACTTGACTCGATGTGGAGGGATAGTTCGTATTGGGAAATTTTTCTAGTGTGTAGATTTTGCTAAGCAGCTCATCTCGCTCTTTTGCAAAGGCCTTCCTTTCTACTTCTAGTTGTCGTTCTAGTTCTGCTATGAGTAGTAGTTTCTTTGGGATGTAAGTGCGAGAGAGCACATCTTGAAAAGCATCTTCCTGTTCTTTGTTTGGGAGTAAGGTTTCGACATCCTCCGAGAGTGAGGATACCTCAGTCTTATCTCTATTGTTCAACTCTGTGTAGTCAAACGCGATTTCTGCCCAATGAATGTTCTGTTCTCTTGTTTCTTCTGAGATGGCAGCGGAGGATGATCTCACAAATGGCTTAAGCTGCGGGGGAGCACCATTTCTTGTTTGCAAGAACGCAGTGTTGCACATGTTCTTTTAACTGTTAGCGGTGTTGGATTGCAATTGCTAGACAGTCCGATCCCCCCGGTCGTTGTAGAATTCTGTTTCCACTGGTTGGTTCAATAGGCATAGGATGCGTGAGTTTTCGTTTCTAAGGTGAAGTTGCTCTTCAAGTTCTTTCACCTTGCGGTATAGCCTAACTCTTTCCTTCGTAAGCAGTTCATATTGGGAGGCCGTCAGGAGGCGAGAAGTTTCACATGAACTAATAGCTAGTGTAGTTTCCTTAACCTTAGTCTCACTTTGTTTGTTCTTGCTTTGCAGACGTTTGACTAAAGCTTCAGAGGCCATTAGACGTTCGTTTGCACAGGCAAGTTCTTCTACTTTTAGACTAAGTAAGGCATAGTTGTTTTCAAATTTTAGCTTAAGTTCATCATAATCCCTAGCGTCTATGGTGGGTTTCTTAATGGCGTGTCGGTGAGTAAACACATCATCTAGGTGTGAGATTCGTACCTCAGGCGCAGCATTGGTAGGAGTATTAGCTGTGTTTTCACCGGAGTGACCCATCTCCTCGTCCTCGTCATGTTCGACCAGCCTTGCCATGCAGCAATCTTCATCCTTAGGCTCCTCGTCTTCTGAAGTGTCATTCACCCATTCCGCTTCTTCGGTGAGTAGAACTTTCCCACTTTCCACCTTGCGGGTCAATCTGGCCTTACGGTCGTAGTAGCCGGAGTCCTTCACGCGTGAGGCGTGGCATTCTTTGGCAAAGTGCCCCATCTTTCCACACCGAAAGCACTTCACGAACTTTTGAGGTGCGGAGTCCTCTTCTTTCTTTGTTGGCTTGGCTTCCTCTGTTGGAGTGGTCTTTTTGATGCCGCTATAGGTTCTTTGGCGATTGGAAGAGGATGAGGATTTTTTCCCGATCTTCTTTGAGACCAACTTAGTGAGCATTGCCAGTTGCTTGCGTATATCACGAACATCTTCGTCTGATTCTGTATCAGCTTCGGATCCTGAAGAGGTGTCAGATACAACAGCTGGTAGCTTCCCTTTGTTCTGTTTGGTCTTAGTGGTGGAAGATCGTTCATTGGTTTTGTTTGAGAGGAGGGCCAGTGGGTCGACTCGAGTGTTGGTGGACTGAGGTTGCACGTATGGAGCATAGGCAGACAGACTGTCATAAAGAGCATGGATGGAAGTGTTGGAGAGGTCCTTACTCTGAATCATCATCACGATTGCATTGCCCCATTGTGGTTTGAGGCTTCCAAGAAAGCGGTTGTTGATATCGAATTTGTCCCTCGAGATCCTGGCTTTCTTGAGTTCATTGATGACCTTCAGGTATCTGAGGTACGTGTCACGCAGCTCCTCTCCTTCGTAGGCTTGGAAGTGTTCATACTGTGAGAGACAGGCTGATTTCCTCCCTTGAGCACTTTCAGTTGTGCCTGCCATGATTTCTACAAGTTCATCCCATATTTCTTTAGTAGTTGTGCAGCACTCGATGTGAGCATAGACTTCGTTGCCCATAGCCTGGAAGAGGTATCCTTTGGCAGTCTCGTCGGCCTGTTCGCGAGCCTGTTCATCCTCATTGATGGGATCTCTTGGAGTGCGGCGTTCATCCATGGGAGGGTTTGCATTTGGCTGTGCAGGGATGATTGTCCAGAACTGTGCTGGGCCGTTGAAGATGGAGTCCAGAAGATATTGAGAGAGTGGTGCGCCTTTGTTCCTGATGAACGTGAGGAACCGGTTTGTCCATATGCTGTAGTCGCCTTGTCGCAGCATCGGAGGCCTGGTGTCGGAGCCCACTGTGGAGATGTCATTCGTGGTAGACATGGTCGGTGCAGTCGAATCGTCCGTGGTTTTGATCTTGTATAGATGAGAGAGTTAGTAACAGAACGATAAGAGAGATGAGTTTAACGAGTAGAGTTTGTGAAAAATTCTTTAAAGAATTTCTTTGAACTAAGTGAGCGTGTGTGATGGTCGATAATGTATGAATTGAAAATATATCTTGAAATTAGGAGAAGTTCTAGAAATTTAAGAGCGAGATTTGAGGCGAGAAAAAAATTTATGTCAAAAGTGGTCTAGGGTGATAGTACTGAAGTGTAAGGATCAAATCTTGAATAGGTTTGAGAAAGATTCAACCCGAGAAAATTTTAACCCTGGAAGAATTTAACACGTTAGAAAAAAAAATTCGCAAGTTGAAGAATTTCGCACGTTACGACTTTTTAAGCTTCGCAAGAGAATTTTTGCAAGTTATAAAACTTTCGCAAGTTGAGAAAATTTTCGCGGCCAAAAGAAATTCTTGGAATAAGCTTTCTTGGAAATGGAATTTCTCGGATTATGAAAGTAAACAGTTGCGAAAAAAATGTTGTATAAGTGAAAGTTTCGCGGCTTAAAATTCTCGGATCTTGAAAATAGGCAGTTGCGAAAAATGTAGTATAAATAAAAGTTTCGCGGTTTAGAATTTCTCGGATTCTTAAAGTAGGCAGTTGCGAAAAAATGCAGTATTAGGGAAAGTTTCGCGGTTTTAAAATTCTCGGATCTTGAAAATAGGCAGTTGCGAAAAATGTAGTATAAATGAAAGTTTCGCGGTTTAAAATTTCTCGGATTCTTAAAGTAGGCAGTTGCGAAAAAATGCAGTATAAGGGAAAGTTTCGCGGTTTAAAAATTCTCGGGATCAATTTTCGCGGTCATGGAAATTTCGCGGACTTGAACGATCAAGCACAAAATTTCGCGGTCAAGAACACGTTAGTACTGTTCCATTGCTTTCACGCGGTTTCTTGCCAGAAAATCGTCCGTTTTCACTCAGATCTCAACCAAAATTGCTCAAACTTGATCCTAAGTATCAGAAATTCTTCCCTAAACACATAATCGACCGATTTGTGAGCTAAAAACAACAAAAAATGGATCAAATCGACCAAAAACAGAGAATGACCGAAATGACTTTTTCTGAAGAACTTTTGCTTAAATCTTGCTCAGAACTCGTTAAAACTGATCCAAAAGTGTTCTAAAAACATTTTAGGCATATACTCGATCTGGGGGAAGGTTTTAAACACAAAAACGAAGCATCAAAACCCCAAAACAAGCTCGAAATGCCGAAAATAATTTTTTGCCCAAAAACACCTTTGATCTTTCTTGGAATCGAACGAAACTGGATTCAAATCAATGCAGATCGATCCACGTTTGCTCTGATACCACTTGTTGGTCCCGAATGCACCAAACAAGGAATCAAAGAGGCTTTGATGGAATGAAAAGGGAGTATTCTCACCTTTGAGTGTGTGTAGTGTGTGAAAAATTTGGATAAGCCTTTGATCTTTGATTACTTTCAAAAGTGAGTTGGTAATACCTTATATACCACATTAACCCTAGGTATATTAAGGCCCAATCACTAAATATAAATTAATTACAATCTAGTCTAAAGCCCAAGCTAAAGATAATTACAAAATTAATCCCAAGACCTAAACTATTGACACAATCTATTAAATATCCTAACAGAATATTTGGGTGATTTTATGTGCCCTTTGATGTGTTCGAAAGTTAGAGATTTCGTACTTTTACACTTAGATTGGTAGGAGAATCTCGGTCAAATTAAGGTAGGGAGAGAATGATAAAAAAAAAATCAGACTTTCGATAGAATTTGGGGTTGCTTAAAAATTTGGGTAAAAATTCGGGTCAATTTGGAATTCGGCAAAATTTAAATTTTGGGCCTTTTCAAAACTTGGGCTTTGTTAATTTGGGCCACACCGAATTGGATCAAGCTGAAATTCGGAAAGTTAAAATAAATAAACGGCGAAATAAAAGAGAATCGACCGATATAAAATTTTTTTAAAAATCGGAGCTTGTATACAATTTTAAAACTGAGACGAGGATGTAGAGAAACATGGGTTAATTGTAGAAATTTAGGAAGCGAGACGAGAACATAGAGAAAACATGATAGAGTCGATGCATAACGATTACATACTATTACAATCCGAATACATTAAAAAAAAAAACCTTAGAAGATAAAACATCAACGACGTTCGGGAAGTTCTGCCGGCGTCTTCTTCCAATATGCCAGAAAAAGGCGCGGCTTCCCATGACATAACCTTTCACAAATTAAACGCAACTGCAGTGAGTGGCAACCCACATCACAACAATGGCGATTGCAGCGCAGAGCAATCCCAAAAGAAGGAATAACTCAAATTTAAGCTTTTCGAGATTTTCCCTCCAAAAAGGTTCCTGAGGAACATCCTCACGATCCGCATTTCCTCCAAGATTATACATTGCAAAAAATTAAATGATGTGGTTGGAGAGAATTGTGTTGTGGTGCATAGCGTGCATCAAGTACCTACTTATAGGCATGAGTGAAGCGAAGGATAAGCAGCATTAATTTCGAGTTTCCTTCGAACGCCGTATAAAAATAAACTTCATAAATTTCGAGATCAGATTTTTTCTTCGAAACGCCGTAATCTTGATTCGAGAGATCACGCACAGGAAGAAAATCACCTTGGACTTTTATCACAAAAATCCAATTCAAAAATCTCGAAGAAAGATGTGATGTCCATTGCGACAAAGAAATTGTGCTCACGTTTAAATCAATGTCGTATTTACATGCACTGCGTAGACTCTGTCGCATCAATGAAATTAGTACGGCGAAGTAACGCACAAACACGGCTGAACTTCATCCTATGTCCACGGATCAACCGAGCTTCCTTTCTTATTGATCACAACACGGAAGTTACAGATCTTTATCTCTTCTACAACTCTTGTATTTTCACCTCACGATGATTTTCACTCTAAAAGAAGTTACATGCTCGAGAAAGTAAACTAGAAATCCGACATTAATAAGATAGAAATCATGTTTTAAGCGTGATTCGCGATCTATCTTCACCGTCCATTTTATCCGATCGAACGCTCCACAAGTCGCCACGTGGTTTGCATTTCTGCGTGTTAGAGCAAGAATCGCATGCAACTTTGTAAGTGAAATAGCACCTTCACTATCATCCGTCCGATTTTTTATCCAACGCTCACGATTCACCATCCGATTCTTTCACTTCTTAAACATCTCAGTCATCGATCTTTTCACGCGATATCCTAGGAACATAATTAAATCTTCAGCCTTCAAATTCTGACCATTAGATCGCGCACTATCTTGGATCCAACGGCAGCTGCTCATCGTGACAATAACGGTGAAGAAAGCCAGACTTAAGTTATGGAGAACATTCCATTTAAGTGGACGAAAGCATGTGAAGAAAATTTTCAGGAGTTGAAGAAATGACTGACAACAGTTCTTATTCTTAAAATGCCTTTGGTATCGAAAGATTTTCGGTATACAGTGATGCCTTAAAAAAAATGGCTTGAGTGCGTGTTGATACATAACGGGAAGGTAATTACGTATGCCTCCCGACAGCTCAAAATCGTACGAGAAAAATTACCCCACACACGATTTGGAACTCGCAACCGTGGTGTTTGCCCTGAAAATCTAGCGATATTATCTACACGGAGAACGATACGAGATTTTAACAGACCATAAAAGCCCAAAGTACTTCTTCCCGCATAAGGTGTTAAACATGAGGCAATAACGATGGTTCGAGTTAGCAAAAGACTACGATTGTGTGATAAATTATCACCCAGGAAAAGCGAAAGTAGTCGCAGAAGCTTTCAGCCGTAAATCAGTTAATACAAACCTGTGCCAACCCGGAGTGAAAATAATCAATTTCGGGAAGATCGAAATAAAACTAGCAGCGATAACGTTGAAGCCAACACTGTTAGATCGAATTCTTGAGGCAAAAAAAAATCGTAAAGGGTCATGATGCAATCTGGGTGATCGTCGACAGATTGACTAAATCAGCCCATTTCCTGCAAATCAATCAAATTTGTTCCATGGAGAAGTATGCAGAGCTGTACATAAAAGAAATTGTGAGACTCCGTGTGATCCCAATTTCAATCGTCTCAGATCGGGATTCGAGGTTTCTGTCCCAATTCTGGGTGAGATTACAAAAGGCCATGAGGACGAAATTGTCCTTCAACACGGCATATCACCCTCAGACGTACGAACAACCTGAGAGAACAATCCAGACGCTCGAAGATATGTTGAGAACGTGCGATCTGGATTTCCAGGCAGAACAAATACCTTCCACTAATAGAGCTTTTCTATAACAACAGCTATCAAGCCACAATCGGGATGGCGCCATATGAAGCCTTATACGGGCGAAAATGCCGATCCCCGGTACATTGGGACGAAATCGGCGAACGAGCGCTTTTGGGCCCCGATATGATACAAGAGATGACAGTGGCGATTACGAAGATTCGAGGACGAATGCAAACTGCCCAAAGTCAGAGCTGTACTGATCAACGACGAAGGCCGTTGGAATTCGCGGAAGAAGATTGGGTATTCTTGAAGATATCCCCGATGAGAGGCATGAAGAGATTCGGGAAGAAGGGCAAATTGAGTCCGAGATACATTGGCCCTTTCAAAATACTCAAGAGAGTAGGGGAAGTTGCGTACCAACTAGAACTACAGACTTCGTTAGCCAAAGTCCACGACGTGTTTCACGTATCGAGTTTATGTAAATACGTCGCAAACCCAATCACGTGCTGGAAAATGAATCTCTTTTCCAATAGCTCAAACCGGATCTGAGCTACGAAGAAGAACCGGTAGAGATTCTAATGCACGAAGTAAACCGACTTCGGAACAAGAACATTCCGCTAGTCAAGGTGTTGTGGCGAAACCAGGCGATTGAAGAAGCCACATGGGAGCGAGAGGACGACATGAAAAATCGTTATCCCGAATTATTTCTTTCGATGTAATTTCGGGGACGAAATTCATGTAAGGGGGGAAGGATGTAATACCCGTAAAAAAATTAATACGGGATTATTTCACTTATGTTCGAAATTATAAAATTTATTTTCGAACAAGATCCAGTTTCTTCTTGAATTGGGACAAGAATTTACAATTTGGCCCAAATTTTTTAAATGAGCCGAAAATAATTATGGGCCAAATGAAGAATAATGGTCCTAGTGTGAGAGATAGATTAGAGGTTAGGAATTTTGGCCCAATAATATAAAATAATAATACTAATAATAATTGTAACAATAATAATAATAAAATATTAAAAGGGGGGACCGAAAATAAAATAAAATGAAATAAAATAATAATAATAATAATTAAATTAAAATGGCCTTATCATCACCTAAACAACACACCAAAACCTAATCACCTAAAAACAAAACCTAATCACCTAATGTAAAATAAAAACCAACTAAATACCTAAAAGTCAAAACCTAATCACCTAATACTCTATGAGGACATCTATAAATAGAGGAAGAGAGGAAGAGTTAGGAAGAGAAAGAAAGAATAATAATAATAAACCCGCGAACACGTGGAGGAGCTCGGGATCAAAATTCTTGGGTCGGGATCACGCAAAAATAACCCGTAACGTAGCTCTCTACGGACGTAAGGTAGGTGAAGATCACCTACACGCGTAAACATTTTTTTTAACTCGTGATTTCTACGTGTTGCATAGTAACGTGATCGTATGAAATTTGTGATTTACATGCTAATAGATGCTCGAACGTGATCTCATGCTTGCTATGTGAATACTTGTGTGTCGTCACCATTCTATGCCGTTCAATTATCATGCTACTTGCGTTTAGGTCGTAAAATGTTAGGGGTTCAGGTAGGAAGATTGGAATTATGAGATTTAGGAGCAAATTCGGGTATTAGTATAAATTAGGGTTTTCTAGAGTTTCTTTTAAATACAAAGGTCTAAAATAAATATACTAAAACTAGGTTGGGGTCATTTGTGTACTTTTCAGAGGTTTAGGGTATTAAATAAATATTCTAAATCTCGGTTAGGGTCACGTTATAATTTTCAGAAGTTTTCGAGGTGTTAAATAAATAGTTTAAAGTCGATTGGGGCATTGGAGAAATTTTCAGAATTTCCGAGGTGTTAAATAAATATTTTTAAAGTCGATTGGGGCCTTAGAACAATTTTAAGAATTTCCGAGGTGCTTAATAAATATTTTTAAAATCGGTTGGGGCCTTTGTGCTATTTTCGAAATCTCCAAGGAGTTAAATAAATGTAAAAAAAAAACTCAAATAGGGTTTTTGTGCAATTTTTAGAATCTCCGAGGGGTTAAATAAACATTAAAAATATTCGGCTGGGGTTAAATGTAAATTTACATAAGTTTGGGGACAAATCTGAAATTTCTAAAAAAAATTGGGACAGATCTGTAAATTTTGAAATCCGGGCAGATTTGTAATTTCTGAAAATTTTCGGGACTTAAAATGAAATTTTAAAATCCGCGGCAGATTTGTGAATTTGAGAAAATTTTTGTGTTAACTAAATTTTGAGAATAATTTTCGGGTCATTTTATAATTTTCAAAGATTTTCGGATTTTAAGTTAAAATTTTCAAATTTGCGTCCTTAAAAGTAAAATTATGAGATTGTGGGGTTTTAAGGAAAATTCGGAAAAATATTTCTAAATTAGGAATTTAAGTATTATTTCAAAAATTTGGGACTTAAGAGTGAAAATAATTAAATTTTGAACCATTAGTGAAATTCGGAGGGAGAGTTCGATGAGTAAGGTTTCGGGTTGAGAAATTCGGAACGCGGGCTTTGGGCCCGATTATTTAGAGTACGATAGTTTTCGAATCGGACCGAGTTGATACCTCGGGCCGATACGTGATATAGATATTTGCATTTTTATGTGTTGCATTTTACTTGCATGACATTTGCATACACGTGTTACGAGGGGAGAGGATCGTGCAAAGTCACCATAATATTTATACTGAGTTTGAGTTGGGTAGTTTATGACCGAGTGATGGTCGTCGAATTGTATGAATAGTGAGGTTAGGACTAAGGCGCACTATATGATTGAGATGTGGGGAGTGGGCCTCCCGAGCTACTGACCCTTGTGGGGAGTAGGGCCTCCCGAGCTACTGACCCCTGCGCGCGTGTTGCCTTTAGTCCTAAGCCTCGGGCCCTGATGTGATGTGATGAGATGAGTTGAGATGAGATATGAGAAAAGAGTCGAGCGTGCATTTTGTGAGATGTGTCGGGATGGGAGTCGAGTGAGAACATTTGCATTCTTGCATATTTTCATCTACTGGGCAAAAGCTCAGGGTTTACGTGTGTAGGTATGAACGAGTCGGACGTTGAGAAACATCACGACTAAGCGGCTGATGGCGGTGACTCCACGGACTTTTGAGGGCGGCGCAGTACATGGGACGCGACATGTGAAACGAGTTTATGTTCCATGTTTTTAAATTTGGGCTAGGACTTCTTGGGCTTCGGCCCAATGAATAGAAATGTGTTTGGTTTTGGACCTATGGATTTAGACATTTAACGTATTTGTATTATTATGTTTTAAAAGTTTTAATTAAATGGGCTTTCCGCTGCTTACACTGCGAAAATCCGCCAAAATACGTATCTAGGAAGTTGAGTCGTTACAGTGTAGGCTACCAGCGTGGGCACCGCATATGGCAGAAGAGGCGACCTGAGAGTGTGACCTGATACGGCTCAGGGAGGCTGCTCAGTGTAGGCCACTGCTGTAGTGTTGTGATCGTGTTGTGGTAGTGTTCGTGACGTGGTAGTGATTTCGCGTGATGGTGCACAGTATGAAGCCCGGGGCCCGTTGTGAGGTGGTTAGTGTATCCCGGATGTGATGAGTGACGATGAGTGGCATTGCATTGGTGAGAAGTGGGGTGAGTGAACGTGAGTGAGTCACACGTGCATGTTCATTATTTCACCTACTGGGCAAGGAGCTCAGTTTACGTGTTGTAGGTACCGAGCCCGACGTTGGTGCGTTGAGGCTGAGGCGGGCTGACGGCGGTACTCCACGGCTTTTGAGGGCGAGGGTGTACATGGATGCGACCTGTGGAGCGACGTTAGGATTTTTAATATTTTGATATTTTGGGGCTACGGTCTGTGTATGTTAATATATTTTAGTTTAGAAAAATTTTTGTTAAATGGGTCTTCCGCGACTTACGTTGCGAAAATCCGCCACTAATTTTGATTAGAAAGTGAGGGTCGTTACATAGCCGACCAGGGGACACGTGGAAGACGACGATTGGCTGACATGGAAACTAGGAAGGGGCGTGCCAGTCTGACAACAGTACACCTGCGACGAGTGGTCCCCAAAAGGACGTCCAGCTGGCAATAGGGGAACAGAACGGATATATGGAAAAGAGAAAGGGCAAATGTCAACAAGACTCAACACAATACACTAAAACACTTAGATATTTTCCTCTCCGTTAGGAATGGCATCACCAGTGACCAGCTAATTCAGAAGAAAAGCTTCTTAGGATCTTATTCAAGCCAGCACCGGTAGTCGTCTTCTTCATCTGTTTTACACCATTGATGCACTGTAACGAGTGGCGTGAGTCTGAGGGTGTATTTCTCAACCGTGAATAGTGGAAACTGTTCCTGGCGGCCCGTGAACGTAGGACATCTGTCCGAACCACGTAAAATCGGTGTCTATCTTGTTCTTTTCCTTTTTTAACACTGAAACACATATCCTAACACACGCAGAAACGTTAGACCTAGCCCGTTTCACTCGTCAACCATCTTTCCCGAACCTAAATCTTGTTGATCGGGGTCATACCCGCATCACACACGATTTGGTACCGTAGCTAGAATTTGCAAATCGCCCGATTTGAAACTCTCGGCGAATTTCAGTCCTTTGACAAACAATCGCCCGATTCTGATCCTCTTTGAACAGCAATTCGCCCGAATAAAATTCGGTGAATCTTCACTTTGCAAATTCGCCCGATTTTTGCTATCGATTTCAAAACTTAGAATTTTAGTAAAAAAAAGTATTCATCATTCGAAACTTTAATCGGGAAATCCAATTCTCACTAAATCACCCTTTGAAATTCACACTTAAACTTTCTTGATCACAAAAAAAAAGAGAAAAACAAAATCTGAACCCAACAGTTACAGTCTGTTTTAGGCCTTTTTCGAAAATTTTCAAAATATATTTTCCGGGTCCAAATTTATCGGTGAAACGACGTTTTTGTAAAATTTTGAAAGCAAATCCACAAACGTGTCAACGATCACATATCCAACGATCTACTTAGAATATTCAAGCATATTATAGAAAAAGACTTGGCATTTTCTCGAAGTTTCGAAATCATCACACAGTCTTCGGGTGTACACCAAAAGTTTTCAACGCTTAAATTCCGAAAACTTCAAACCAATCAATGGCACCCTTCCACAACTCCCATAGTAAGAAAGGCGCCGAGCCAATCAAATGCTATAATTGCAGCAAACCTGGGCACACGGCTATAGACTGCTTCCTACCCAAAAAGAATGGTGAAGAGTACTACTCTAGAAAATTACGACAGATTAAAAGGGAAGCTGGAGTGGGCTTGATGGGAGAACAAGACAGCTGGCTCGATGAAACATCTGAAAGCGAGCAAGAGAATGTAGCCAAAATAACCCTGGTGAAAGGAGATAAATCGGAGCCGAATGACATGGAAGCAGTCGATGGTGGTAAAAACGAGGAAGCGTCTTCAGAAAGGGAGGTAGAATCTATTGACCCCCTTTTGTATTTCGAACTCCAAGACAAATTTACAGCTCTTCATAGCAATTTCAGGTCATTAGAAAATGAACTTGCTAAGACTATAGCCGATCTAGATATGACACGTGAAAATGTAGATAGATTAGAAACTAGCTTAGCTAATTCCGAAGCCAATTTAGCTGAATCAGCATCAAAAGTCATTGACTTAAATAACAAAGTCTCAAACTACGAGCAAACAAGCAAATGTGTAGATCACGAGAGGACAATCAACGACTTGCAAACTCGGTTTGATAATAATTATCAATGTCTGCTCAGGCGGCTTCAAGAGATCAGTAATCTTGATTGCCTGCTAGAAGTAGCACAATAAAAAATTGACAGTCGCGACACTGAAATAGTAAAGTTGAAGACACATGTTAGCGAGCTAAACGCTAAATTGACAACTTGCAACGACGAGCGAATCAATAAAACATGCGAGTTCGATCTCCTGAATAAAGAACGAATAAAATTGTATGCTAAGATTAAAAAGCTAGAGAGCCTCCTAACAAAAAGAGGATAAACAGATCGAACGATCTTCTTGAACCAGCCTAAGGACACAGAATTCTACGATCCACGTGCAGGTCTAGGCTTTGTTCCAAACCCTACTCTAGCTGTGAAGAAATCCCTAAACCCATATGATCCGTATGATATTAGCTATTTAGGGATTAACATGCCTAAATTAATGGCCTTCACACCAGAAAGTGATGGAGATAGGAAGATAGGAGTAGAAATTCCACTTGACTATGAAGCTACGAATAATAGCTACAAGACAAGGGACATACCTTTGTCTGATGACTACTTAGATGCTCTTATTCCCCCTTCAACACCAATCATTCTCGAGAACACGTCCCGTGACTTAGCACAGTCCAATCCATCTAGTGCATATATCCCACCAGCAATTAAGGAAATCTTTGACTTGCGCGCGACCCTATAGTCCGAAAAGATTGTTTTTCAGGTAGAAAATGACGTGCTATTGACAATAATTTCTTCACTCGAAAAACAAATCAATAACATTATAGCTTCAGCGTCTCCACAAATGTCTCTAGCTGAGTCTAAAATAGAAACTCTAACCAAGCCTAAGACACTAAGGAAGCATAATGCATCGAGAAAATCAATGCGTACCAACTTATCCTCGCATGCACCTACAGGTAAAATTTTAAATAGAATGAAAGGAAAGGAGATAGCCACAGGAGACTACCTATTATTTGAAAATTGTGCTCCTTTTTTTAAAAAGAATGAGGCAATTAAATTTAGAGCATCAAGTTCAAATTCGCATAGTAGGCATCAGTCACAAGCTAAATCTAACATTGCCACATCTCCATCCATGATTTCATTTTCTGAACCTGTACGAACATCTATGCTCTCTAATTTTCACTATTCTTATGATGATGCACTTGCCTTAAATTCTCGTTTTAGATTAGCAAATGCAGGTACAACCAAGAACGACGAACGCTTCTTTGCTAAGTTAGGCTCAAAAACTCAAAAGGAGAAGATTCAAACGAACAGAAAGACAAAGCCTGCTCTTTCGTCTCCCAAGTACAGTTCTAAACTTGACAAAAGAGAAGATCACAAAAGCATCCAGTCAAAGCACCCTAAGACTGAAGCTAAAGCTAAAGTTTTGGGACTTAAGAAAATCTGGATTACAAAACAAGAACTTAGGGGAAGCACTAGCCTTTGTTATCCCTTAGGATTTAGAAAGATTTGGGTTCCTAAATCAACCATTAACGCTATAGATAAACCTAAAGTTGACTTAGGACATAAGTCTATGAAAGACGCATGCATAAACTCTAGATCTAATACGTAATGACCCATGCTTAGATGGATACGAAAATCTGCTTGAGATGTTTTGCAGTTTCCATCATGGGTAGGTACATGGTTACTCCACACCTATGACTGGTTGGCGCCGCGAGTAACCACGATTATCCCTCACGTATGGTACCTGAAGCAGCCCCACATACGTGATCAAGGGATGGGATGCGAACAACTAAAACCAATTGACAAATTTGGTAAATTCTAAATATGCGTAAAATTACATGTTCGTAATTCATTGTATTTTCAATATGCATATGTGCTCAAATGAATAACATACCTACTATGTTAGTAAAATCTAGGAAGAACTGCATTTTATTCTAAAAAAAAACATTTTCCATCTAGTATACATGATTAAGTAAGGTTCCCCAAAATTCGTAAAATACTTATATTTAGGGGAAGGCTTTTTTTGTAAACTTAAGGGGGAGAAATTTTACAAATGGAATTAAAATTCCCAAAATTATTTAATTTATGTGAAATAACGTTTACAAAATCAATTAATTTAGGGGGAGTTTTTGAAATATTTTCGTCAATTTTACCTTTACAAATTTTTTAACTGAAATTTCAAATTAATTTATGTTTTTCTCGGCGAACTGAGAATCGCCCGAAACCGCTTTGGATTTAATTTTTAATTAGTTGACCGAACCTATGAGTCACCCGAAACTGAGCATCGCTCGAAACTTCCTTTGCAACTTTTGAATCGCCCGAACTTAAGAATCGGGAAAATATTTTATTTATTAAAATATTTCTTTGCTTTAAGTTTTTATCTTTGAGGTTCAAATTCCCAAAACTTCAAATATTGAGGGGGTTAGCTGTGTTTCAGAACTAATCTTTAGACGATTCATACATCCTTTCAAATAAAAAAAACGTACAACTCAAATACGCAAAACATCTTCAAAATGCAAAAACCACTTTCATAACGCGAACTAGGAAAATTACATTATCAAAATACCCAAAACAGCCTCAAAAACCAGTACGCATTGTCAGGACCCAAAACATCACAGCCATTAAAATGACGAACAAGCACATGAGAAGCCAAATCTCGAGCACTAACATCTCCAAATTGCGGTTAAAACGAGGCCTTAACTTGGCATATTCATCGTTCTCTTCATTATATTGCTGCTGGTTCCATTTCATCTGTGTGAGGTCGATTTTTTTTCGTATGAGTGATTAATGGTATGACCGTGTTCTTCGAATCATGTCTATTTATAGGCATGAATCAAACAACGAAATCATTGTTGTCCCGACAAACATGAAAAATGATACCGACGAATTTTTGACTTGAGAGTTCAGCGCCGCGAGCGAAAGCGATGCTTTTTTGTCGATCGATTCTGCCTCACAGAAATCGATCTAGGAAAACTCGTTGATTCGATATTAATTTTGGGGCCTAATTTTCTTTGAATTCAGTATAATTGATTTGTTGAAAATTTTACATATGACAGTTCTGGGTGATTCTCATCAACTTCTCTTTATCGATTTTTGGGTCCAAATTCTGAAGTTAAATATTTTGTTAAACTTATTTCAAAGCTAATTCGCCCGATTTCAACTTCATCTCGGCGAATCCAAGAATTGTCCGATTCCGGAACGACACGATGTCTTTTTTTCAAATATCAGAATCGCCCGATTCCTCGAATCGCCCGATTAATCAAATTGCCCGATATCCGCAAACCACTCGATTCCTGCAATCGCCCGATTCCTCCATCAATCGTTCGAAAGCGCTACAGTACATCATTATATCCGTGATTCTTCCAATCGCCCGATTCCTCAATCGATCGAACGTGCTACAATGCATCTTATATATATACCAAATCGCCCGATTTTCATCACTTTTCCCAAAATCGTATACACGAATCAGGCTCATGAGGTCATCAAGTTTCGCGGGTCAGCTTAAGAACCGGTGAGAGTTGTCAAAATGGATCATACTTTGAACTTAGGACTTTAGTTTGTTGACGTGACTTGACTAGAGCGAACCCGGTGAGAGTTGTCTGACATTGATAGAAGCAAAATAATCTGATCCCATAATATTAGTAATACAAGTATATAAGTATAAATAAAATAAAAAAGAATAATGATAAAAAAATTATTATTATTGATATTGTATGTATATAATAATGTTTTTTTATTATTTCTTAGTTATAATTCGCCCATTATATCATGCAAATTAACTTTGCATCTACTTTGAATTGATAAAATGCGAATATTTGTTCTTGCTCATATCCTCGCGCAAAAAATTTAAGTACATTATTAGAGGACCGTGTATCTAGACTAAACTGTTTACTTTTGTGTTTTAATGATTGTTACTTAGATTGGTTTACGTGTTTTGATGATAAATCAATTAAGTTGCATTCTTTGAGGGGGAGCATTTACAAAATACTATGCTTTAAGCTCCAAATACTTTAAGTGTGCAGAAATTTTCTCATGCTACGACTCACTTCAATGAGGAGGACTTCACGAACTTTCACGATCTGGAGCTCACGACATTGGTTTATAAAAATTCAGGAGGATCCTGATTTGAACTATTGCTTCCAAATTAACTTTAATCTTCTCGACATTTTTTTTGCTCTAAGTATTCTAGATTTTCAAATTTCAACTATGGAGCCAGATGTCACCGTTCAGAATTACGGGGAGTTAATTGCATTTCTTTATATACTTAGGGGGAGCAGTTATGTGGTTTTCAATCGAACTGAGGGTCAATCTGAAAACTTATGTAAACTTACAATCGAGAACTAGGTCTAGAGTGTAACTTTCGATCAAAAGTTTCTCGAGCACAAACAATTTTGGGCCTGATCCACTTTAGTGTCGAAAATGTCTAATCAGCCCACTTAAACGACATTAATGTTTGCCGTCGAAAATCCCTAAATACACGCAAAAAACCCTCAATTCAACAGTCGAAATTTTTCTCTCGCGCAAAACCTTTGTCAAAAAGACGAACTCAAAATCTTTCAAAATCCGTATTCCTCCACAGATTTTCGTCTTTTTAAGGTAGAATCGACATTCTCTAGGCGATTGCGTGTCTTGAAACTCCGTTAACATCTATATTCCGTGATTTTTCGCATGATTCATTTAGAAATTCTCGTCTGTGTTGCATATGAAAACTGGAAATGTCTGTTCGCAGAGATTAAGACCTGTTTAGATGATTATCTGGGTTAATATCTGCAATTATCGATAGTTCTGAGGTTTTCGTTCAAATTTGTAGTGTAGATTTTCGATAATCTGTGACTTAAATTCAAAATATGGGTTTCGACTTAAATAGGTTTTTGAATGTTTTAACCAGTCGAAGAACTTTATCGATCGCAAACAGTGTCAATTTGACAACCCAATATCGTCGGAGTCTAATTAGCGAAACATTAACGAGTAGAATAGTCAAAATAGGTGCAATGTATTAGGAGCGCAAAACTTACCATCGAAAACAGTACTTTCGATTTCAATTTCTCTTGGTCGTAAATTTTAGCGGCGATAAACTTAATTATTCGACGATAAAATTTCTCGATCGTAAGAGTACACAGCGATGATTTTGATCGATCGAAAATTTTCACGGCGATTAACCTAGTTTCTAATTGTCAATTTTCTCGATCGTAAAATTTCGCAACGAAAATCTATTTTAAAATCGAAAAACTTTCTTGCTCGATAAATTTCACAACGAAAAATTTTATTCAAGCGCGAAAAATGTAGAAGATCAAATCTAATTGTGCTTTGATTTCATTAGTTGTCCTTGTAATTATGGGCTTTATTTGTATTAGTCCATAGATTGGAAATTGACCCGAAAGGCTTGCAATTCAATTTCTAGAGAGAGAAACAATAGTAACTTTCTCACTCTACTCGAATTCTCTCTCTTGTTCTTCATTTGAGTTTCTCGATCGAATCTTAATGTCAATAATTATCATCGAATTGCTTAGAATTCATGCCTAGGATCATAGAGTTGTTAATCGTAGGACCTAACAATTGGTATCAGAGCAGTTTCGTTCTGTTTTGAATCGAAAATTGTTAGAATTAGATTGAAATTTTTTCTGATTAATGTTCATCGAAGAACAGTTTGGCGCGAAAAAATTATTTTCGATCCCATAGCTTAATTCTGTGCTTAATTGACTTGAATTTGATGTTTCTGTGTTCGCTTAAGTGCAAAATGTTGATTGCGATCAGATCTGTAGCTGTTTGAACTTTGTTTTAAGGATTAAATTGATTCTGTAATTTACTGTTTGCGAAGAACATGAAGAACACGTTCTGATTTTGATCAATTTCGACATATTTTGCTTCATAACGTGTTTAATTGCTTGTTCGTGCATAGTTAGTAAATGATTGTGAGCAATTACCTGAAATTTCACTATCTAATTCGTTTTTTTGCTTGAATCTGTCTTAATCGTATTCTGTGATTTTTCTCGATCGTTCTAATTTTTCTCCCTAGGTTTACGTTCAGATTAATTTCTCGATCGAAAAACTTGGCGCGAGAATTTTTCTCGGTTAGAATACGAAGTCAGTGCTAAAATCGTCAACACTAGAAACTATTTTAGTTAGAAATATTTCTCTAGCATTATTCAGCGAAATTTTTTTTCGAGAGAGACCAATTTTGACTTTGCATGCGTAAAAACTTTCTCTCGAGAAACATTTTCGGTCAGACATTTAAAGTTTGACCAAGCTAAAAATCATTTACACGCGAGAAACTTTTCTAGTCAACAGATTTATTTTGACTTGTCGAGAAACTTACTAACGTATTGTTTCTTTACGATCGAAATAAATTCACGATCTGGAAATTTTTCTCGACCGAACGATTTTGGGCAATTTATTTCGCTCGAAAAATATTTCGCAGACAGACTTTCTCGCACGAGAACAGTACTCATTATATTCTATTTCGACGAAATTATTTTCAATCAAACTTTAAAGATTGTATCGAAAATAATTCTCGAACTATTTTACGAATCAAACGCTACTAACGAACTTTGTCACTTGTGAAGCACATTACATCATCGTCAAACCTTCAAAACACTTAACGAAGATCCTTCAACAACTCTACTAACAAGATGGATGCATACTCGCTTGGAAATGATAATCGTCCACCGATTTTGCAACGAGGCGAATACACCGTTTGGAGAAGCCGCTTCCTCAATTTCATAGCATTGAAAGATCAAGCTGAAAATTTACTAAGTTCACTAGAAGAGGGACCCGCACAGTTTTGGGTCAATATTCCCGGTGATGACACAGTGACTCCTCAAATTCCCGCATCTAGGCGACTGAAGGAGCCTAGGGAGTATTCTATTGAGGAAAGGGCACGAGCGAAGGCTGATCTAGTAGCCATTTATACTCTTATGCAGGGCATCCCCAACGACATTTATAGACAGATTGATAGCCTTTCATCGGCTAAGGGAATGTGGGACGAACTGCATAGGATGATGCAGAGGACGGAAGTTGGCATAAAGGCCAAAAAGGCGAACATTCTCACTGCTTACGACTCCTTCAAAGCAAAGCCGGGGGAGAGTCTATATGAGATCTGCCAAAGATACCTCACTCTTCTAAACGAGATGAGGAATATAGAAATCACAAAGACCAATATGGAGACAAACATCAGATTTCTCTCTTCTTTGCCCGAGGAATGAAAGAAAATATCCACTCAAATTCGACAGAATAAAGATCTAGAGGAGTTGGATGTCCATGCCGTGTTTGACAATCTCGCACAACATGAGGATGATATAAGCGAGATTCAAACGGAGCAGAAGGGCAAACAGATTGAAGACACTGTTGCCTTAGTCTCAGAGAAGAGGAGCTCAAAATCGAGAAAAGAAAATATCGTTAGGCCTCCTTCTCCTTCAGAGTCGGAAGAAGAGTCGGACTCCGACGTTGAGCCAAACTTGAAAGCTCTAGTAAAGCAGTTAGCTCCCATAGGACAAAAGATGAGTAAGAAGTACTTCAAGAAGAAGTCTTCAACCTCAGCAAACAGACTTCGGACTACAAGCTCTAAAAACAAAGAACGTGCACCAGAGAGCTCCGAAGTCAAGAACCCAAAAGAGGCTAAGAAATGCTTCAACTGTGGCAAGCCAGGTCACTTTGCCAGAGAGTGCACTCTTCCGAAGAAGAGAGATGCCAACTACTACTCCAGGAAGCTTCAATTGACTAAACAGAAGGAAGCTGGAGTAGCTCTCATGGCCGAACAAGACCAATGGCTCGAGGACACGTCTAGTTCTGAAGAAGAGAATCTAGCCCTGATGGCCCGTCTCGACCACGAATCGGACGCTGAAACTGCCAATAATACGACGACGAAAACAAATCCACCACTTCACAAGAGGTAGTCTCTTCTTCCACATTACTGACAATGTTAGATTCATATAAAAAACATTATGCTAACATGAAACGTGAGCAGAAAAGTATTAAGGAAGTAGAGGATAAACTTTCTAGGTCTCAGGAGAGGATAAACAGTCTCGAATCAGAACTTAGGAGCTCTAGTGCTAAAATAGAAGAACTTACTAAGAGCCTACATTCTAGAGAGACTAGTCAACCACAAATAGGACAGCATAGCGAAATGATTAAGGAGTTAGAAGAGAAGCTAGCAAATAACTATAATAGCTTGGTTAGAAATCTCAATGAGAAAGCCACCCTAAATTGTAGGATAACCGAAGCTACCACTAAGATCGCTGACTTAGAAGCTCAACTAGAAATATCAAATGCAAAGATTAGTGAGCTTAGTAAAGAACTAGACGCCTGTCAAGCCGCCAAGCTGACGGTAAAAAATAATTATGCTCTTCTAGGTGAGGAATGCAAGAAACTATATGCTAAAATTAAGAAATTAGATGATATAGTTATGCATAGGGGACAATCCGAACAGACAATATTTTTGAACAAGCCCAATGATATATAGTTCTATAATCCTATAGAAGGTATAGGTTTCACTAACCCACGAGTTCTACGGAGAAGGGAAATGTATGATATTAAGCACATGGGTTTAGGAGTAACCTCTCTTAGAGAATTCACTGAATCGACGTACCAAAATAATTATGATTCATCTATGAGAAAAACCTCACATGGCCCTGAGATCTCTTTGACTACACTGAACTAAATGAAAGAGACGGAAATATGAAACCTTCTTTAACACCTGTCTGTGATTTAGCTCAAGTCCTACCTCCTGAATCTCAAGCACCCAACGAGTAAGTCAAAGCCGTTCATTCTAAAAATTCTCTCTACATACCTCCTCTAATAAAACATATAGAGGAATCTCAAGCTAAATTAGACAGGAGAGAATTTTGAACCTGAAAAGAAATAGTTCTTAAAAGAGATGAAAAATCTCAAAGCGTCCTCATCCTCCCAAACTACCTCTCACGCTATACTTCAAAGCGTGAAAATCGAAAAATCACCTTCGAAAGATCAAAAGTTTATTAATAATTCTATTACGAGTGCTAAGACTAAAATTACTTTACCTACGTCTACAGGGAGCGTAGGGCAAGCACTAGAATCGAAGGCGAGAGTGTCTAGTCTTAAGAAGGAGCAAGTAGATTTGTGCATTTAAGAATGTTACTCCTTCTGTACGAATAAAAGACACTCGTAGAAATAAAAGAGTTATTTCTTTGCTTCGAATAATTGCTTCAACATGTACTCTTCAGCCCATCACCTTTAGAAGCATCAACTACGAAATAGGCTCTACCTCACAAGTTAAAAAAAAGTCATTCTGAAACAAATGCCACTAGGAAGACTCGTAAGAAACAAGATCCAGCCATAAAGAAAGCTTATGGCGCCATACATGCTTGTACTCACCTAAGGTATCCCGTAAAGATTGAGTCCCCCAAGCACCTTAGGCGATTATCAAAAGAAAAGATCTTTTCCTCAGTCAAGCCTACCAAAGCATTTGTACGTGCTGAAATTAACCTTCCCTGCAAGGTTCAATCCAAGTGGGTTCCTAAATCTCTGCCTAGGATGACAAAAGCCGAAAAGGCCAAGTCACCTAAAAGGGCAACACCCGAAACCACTTCTACGAAAGGAAAAAGTTGGTTCACGGTCTTCCAACTATAACTTTACAAAAGGAACATCAATGTTCGGCGTGCCAATTAGGAAAAATGAAGAGAGCATCACATCATATCAAACAAGTGGCCTCTACTTCACGTCATCTGGAACTGCTACATATGGACCTCTGTGGACCGATGAAGACTCAGAGCATAAATGAACGCAAGTATCTGCTGGTCATCGTCGATGACTACTCTCGCTACACATGGTCAAGGTTCCTCCGAACAAAAGATGAGACAGGGGACTTGATCGTCAATTTCGTGACCACAACTCAAAATTTGCCGCATCAGACCATCCAAGTCATTCGAACAGACAATGGCACTGAGTTCAAGAACAAATGTCTCAGTGATTTTTATCAGCAACTTGGAATAAATCAACAATTCTCAGCCGCCAAGACTCCTCAACAGAATGGGGTAGTCGAACGAAAGAACAGAAGTTTAGTGGAAGCAGCACGTACGATGTTAATTCACTCAGGCCTTCCACATTTCCTATGGGCTGAAGCAGTAAATACCGCCTGTTTCACTCAAAACAGGACGATTGTTCACAGGCACTTCGAAAAGACTCCATACGAAATTATCAACAAACGAGTACCCAACATCTCCTTCTTTAAAGTCTTCGGGTGCAAGTGTTTTGTGGCGAACGACCGAGAGCAACGTGCTAAGTTCAACCCTAAAGCATTCGAAGCCAAATTCGTCGGGTATTCGTCAACCTCGAAAGCGTACCGAGTATACATCAAGTCCAACCACACAATCAAAGAAAGCTACAATGTCACTTTCCACGAAGTGGCAGATATGGTTTCTGGTCACTTCAGTCCAGGACCCGTGCTTAACCCGATGGCTCATGCACACCTCAATTCAGGACCCGTACCTAACCAGATAGCTTCTGAATATAACAGTTCAGAACCTGTTTTCAGTGGTGTGTTGGCACAA
Organism: Craterostigma plantagineum; assembly: GCA_027422505.1. Taxonomy (NCBI): domain Eukaryota; kingdom Viridiplantae; phylum Streptophyta; class Magnoliopsida; order Lamiales; family Linderniaceae; genus Craterostigma; species Craterostigma plantagineum. The sequence goes on along the minus strand of JAPQWV010000013.1, from coordinate 18,314,038 downwards.
AACCAACAGAAGATGGCATCAACACCGAATTCAACGTCAGAAGACGCAACGAGACTTGCATTACACAATTTGGACTCTCTCTTCGAGCCAGTATATCAGTCACACACTGCTACACCTATAGTAGATTCTCCACCCGACGTGACCGACGTACCAAGTGCTTCTCACGTCCCTACCTCACCCGATTCAGAATAACCATAGAATAACGAAAAACCTACATTGGTGTTTGAGGAAGAATCATCAGAGACGATCGTTCTAAGTGCACAATTGGAACTTCCTCAAGACAGTGATCAATCGGAGACTATAGGAAATCTAGACCCACAGATGGCTGATGCATCGACTTCAGCCTTGCCTCATGAGCGCAAGTGGACGAGAGGTCACCCGGTTGATCAGATAATTGGCGATCCTTCGGATGAAGTGAGGACACGTCGTCAACACAGTCTCTTAAGCTGCTTTTTAAGTATAAATGAGCCTACCAAGGTAGCAGACGCACTTCAAGACCCGGATTGGGTAATAGCGATGCATGATGAAATTCATAAATTCGAACGTCTTCAAGTGTGGACCTTAGTACCCCGTCCGCATGGGAAAACAATTGTCGTAACTAAATGGGTATTCAAAAACAAGAAGAACGAAGATGGTGAAGTGATCCGGAACAAAGCAAGGCTAGTTGCGAAGGGATACAAACAACAGGAAGGCATCGACTACGACGAGACTTATGCTCCTGATGCCCGAATCGAAGTTATCCGCCTTCTTTTAGCTTATGTGGCTCACAAAGACTTCAAAGTCTATCAAATGGATGTTAAGACCGCCTTTCTCAACAGCGTTTTAAAAGAAGAAGTCTATGTCGGTCAGCCGGAAGGTTTTGTCAATCAAGAGCATCCCGATCAAGTCTATCGTTTGGACAAAGCTCTCTACGGATTAAAACAGGCCCCTCGTGCTTGGTACGATGTCCTAAGTGAATTCCTCGTGAAGTATGAATTCATACGGGGAACGATAGACACAACCCTCTTCATCAAATGGCAAGACAAAGATCTGATGGTCGTCCCAGTATACGTCGTCGACATCATCTTCGGATCAACTAATCCACGGCTCTGCACAAAGTTTGAAGATCTAATGCAAACCAAGTTGAAATGAGTCACATGGGAGAGATGCAGTTCTTCTTAGGACTCCAAGTCAGGCAACTCGAAGATGGGATTTTCATCAGTCAGACAAAGTACATCAAGGATATTCTGAAGAAATTCCATCAAGATCAGAGCAAGCCTCCGCACTCCTATGTCACCAAGATGCAAGTTGGATGCCGATCTCTCTGGAAAATTGGTCGACATCATGCTGTATCGCAGCATCATTGGATCTCTTCTATATCTCACCTCAAGCCGGCCGGATATCATGTTTGCCACCTGCTTATGTGCCCATTTTTAAGCCGATCCCAAAGAATCCCATATGCTCGCGATTAAAAGGATTCTGCGTTACCTTAAGGGCACTCCTACCCTTGGACTATGGTATCCAAAGGGTACGAATTTCAAACTTATAGGCTATACTGACGCTGATTATGCAGGTTGCCGAATGGACAGGAAAAGCACGTCCGGTGGCGCTCAATTTCTAGGCGAAAAGCTGGTCTGCTGGTCATCCAAAAAGCAGAACTGTGTGTCAACTTCGACGGCCGAAGCGGAATACGTGGCCACCGCCAGTTGTTGCTCCGAAATACTGTGGATGAGGACTCAGCTTCGCGACTATGGGTACAATTTAAATAATATACCCATATATAGTGATAGTCAAAGTGCCATCGCTATTACCTGCAATCCTGTTCATCACTCACGCACAAAACACATAGACATTACATATCACTTTATCAAAGATCATGTAGAAAAAGGCATTATAGATATGTATTTCGTGAACACGGAGTACCAACTAGCTGACATTTTCACCAAGGCATTGGATGAAAAACGATTTCAATTCCTTGTCGGAAAATTAGGCATGTTGAATCTTTTGTGATATGTGCATTACCTGATCTTTTGTGCTATTAGATGCTCTATTCTATGTGTTTCCTATGCTTACATGTTTTATCTTGTGTGAATATAATAAAAACAATCTATAAAAAATATTATACATATACCTATAATATAGGGGGATGACGAAATCCTTAGGATGCTTTGATCTAGAGTCACTTAGAATTTTACCCCGACATGCAATCGATTTAATTGCTTAATTTTGCCGGTCTAAGTCGCATTCTTGTGTCTAAAGGTCATTAGGTTGCACCACTAGACACAACGCCACTATCCATAAGTGAGGATTCAAGCTTTTTTTCTTCTTTCTTTGGATCTATTTCTCGAGTGAGTCATACATCAATTACTTGTCTTAACTAGTGATACTTGGCTTCATACTCACCTTGCCTTATATCGTTAGGAAAATGATAAGGGGGCTTAGGTTATTCCTCACTCGGCCTTTTAAAATTTTTCCCTCAAATTAGCCCTTAGTCATCCACTTTGAGCCTCCTTTTCTTCCTTTGAATCCCATTCCCAGCCTTCAACCGCCTTCTATACTCTTCGGATGGTTGTTCAAACGAGAAAAGGATGGGGAGAAAATAATAAAAAGAAGGGAGAGGGGATGATGACAAAAGAAGGCATTGCTCAACGCGCAAAAATCAGACCAAAGGAACCTGCCTTCCGACTATATCTTAGAAGGTGGCATGGATTCTACTGTGAACTTCTCCAACGATAATCTCGTACGCTCGTCAGAACGACTGGAAAGAGGAGCACCACGAAGTGAACTTCTCCAACGATAATCCGATCTTATATCGGGAAACGAGAAGAGGAGCGCAGCCTTGGGTACGAACTCCATAACCGTGAACTTTTCCAAAAAGATAATCTCTGAAACCTCTCTAGGGATTAAGAGAAGAGGAGCACGGTATCGGCTCGAGAACCAACAAGAAGAACTTCTCCTACGATAATCTCCTTAGCCTCGTGGAGAAGCGGAGCTTCAGCTTGAGCATAGCATAAAATGGGATAGTTCTTAAAAGAAAAAGAGGGAGAGAAGATTGAAAAGAAGAAAGACGCCGAAAAAAAAAGGGAGACGGACGTAGAAATGGAAGATGACGAAGAGATAAGCTCACTTTCCTCTAAATTCCTTCCCTTCTAAGTCCTAGCCAAACTAAAACCCTTACAACCCTTTGATTCCAATCGACGGTCTCTCGCTTAGGTGAAATGATTAAAAATGCCTCGATCACAGGTAAATTGACTTAAAATTGCTTGTGTTGACTTGAGCGATATAAATATGAAAATCCCAAGTTAGAAATAATTGAGTGCAAGAGCGAACCTAGTGAGAGTTGTCAAAATGGAGCAGTCTATGAACTTAGGACTTTAGTTTGACGACAAGACTTGACGGCATTTCTTCCTTCAAATGTCTCGTAAAATTTTAGGTGTGACGATTGATCAAAGCAAAATAATCTGACCCCATATAAAAACATATTATATACAAAAAAAAAGGAAAAACTATTTTCGCACATTCTGACATGAAATATTATGTTTCATATGCGTTGAATTGAATAAATGCGAATTTATTTTTGTTTTCGCACATTCTAAATGTAATTTTAGATTGCATTGATACTGAATTGTTTAAATGCGATAAATTTTTCACTTCTCTTACCCTCACGCAATATCTTAAGTACAGGTTTTGGGGACCATGTATATTTGTTTACTGGATAAAATTGTGTGTCATATGCTTATGACTTGAATTGATTTCATATGCTTGCATGTTAAGTCAATTTTTGCACATTATTTGAGGGGGAGCAAATATAAAAATCGTGCATTAGCTCCAAATATTCTTGACGTTTTTTTCTAAGCGCTTCAGATTCCTTCAAACAAAATTAAGGAGTGAGACGTCGACACTACAAGGAAAGGAGCTAGTCACAGACCAAATTAACTCCATTATTACTAAAGTTTTTCTTTCTAAAGGGGTACAGATTTTTTAATCTCTGCCGGGGAAGCTAGACGTTACTACACAGAAAAAACAGGGAGTTAATTGCATTTATTTTAATTCTCAGGGGGAGCATTATAAATGTGATTTTATTTGAAATAGGGTTCAATCTGAAATTTTTAGAAGTACTTACAATCGAGAAATTGGAGATAAGAATTTTCGCAATCATATGTTTCTCGATCGTAAACAGTGTTGGGAACGATTCTGATTGGCCCCGATAATTTGTGATCGAGAAATAGAATTGAAGAGCAATTTTCGATTCAATATTTCTCGAGCGCAAATAGTAATGGGCCTGATCCATTTAATCGCAAAATGTCAAATCGCAACCAACATTGACTTACAACGAATTAATAAAAGTTCACCTTTTTGTCAGTCGAAAAACTTTTTCTCACGCAACCCTAAATCGCAAAAATTTTTCTCGCGAAAAACTTTCACAGACAGTTCAAATTTCTCAAAAATCTTTCGATTTTCAACACCAACTTGTCTGTTTAAGGTACAAATGAGATTCTTTTGATATTTGCGTGTGATTTAACTTCGTTATCATCTGCATTTTGAAGTTTTTCGCATGATTAAGATCAGATTCTCGACTGTTTTTCAAAACTGAGAAAACCGTATGCTATGTTACAGTGATTTAGGCATGATTATGAATTTTATCTGAGTTTAATGCCTGCCCTTAAGAAAGTCTCGATGTTCTCTATGAATCTGGTAGTGTGAATCTTCGGAAAATCTGCATCTTCGACTCTGTTTTGAGTTTAGAGAAAACTGGGCATTTGAATGTTTGAAGCCATCGAAGAACTTTGTCGATCGCAAACAGTCTTAATTAAATTCCTATTCAATTGAGATACTGTTTGTATAGAATTAGTTCTCGATCGATAAAACTCTGACTTAGTCGCTAAGATAGAAGATTTTGACCGAAAAATTAATTACCATCGAGAAATCTAGTTAAGTTTTTTTCTAAGCGAAAAACTTAAGCACTGAATAGACAATTTAGATGCAAATTAGATCGAGCGCAAAACTTACTATTGCAAAATAGAACTTTCGATTTGATTTTATTTCGGTCGCAAAAATTTAGCAACGAAAAATTAATTTTTCAAAGCTTAATTTTTCGATCGTAAAATTCGCCGCTTAGGGTTTAATTGATTGAAAAATTTCTCGACGATTGACTTAGTTTTTCGTTGATTAATTTCTCGATAGAAAAATATCACAGCGAAAAATTTTACTTGGAATCGAAAATCACGTACCGCTCGACAAATTTCAAAGCGAAAAATTTTATTCAATCGAGGAAAATTTTCGATAGTAAATTTACCTGAGAAATAATTTCTCGATCGTAATTTACGCGGAATTTTTCTCGATCGTAAATCGGCTACAGTCTCACGATTCCAATTTCAACACTTAGAAGATTTTTCTCTCAGTCTTTTACATTGTAGCGAACATTAGCGAATAAAATTTTCTCGATCGAAAAATTACACGGAGTTATTTCAATTGATATCAATGCATAGGAAATCATTTGAAAATCAAATTTTTGGAGCGAAAATTATCTCGGCATGAACAGTGACATTTTTCACGATCAAACACTTAAGAAAACTTCGAAATTACAAACATACCATTACATTTTTCAAAATCAATCATACCATATGCATACTACACGATTTCAATTCAAAATTCATCAATCATGTTATGACTTGTTACAATATTATAGTTTGATGAAATTACATCAATATTCGACTAAAATTAAAATTATGAACTAATGAACTTTTATATCTCTTATTTTTTAGATGGATCGCTATCCTACATATAACCACATATACGAGAAGACATTATATCTCAACGTCCACGACACGAACTTCCAGTTAGACCTGACCACCTTCCGGTGTCCAGACGACATAATCGTGTCCATTCTGCAAGGCCATCCACTATGGCATGCACTTACACTGACGGCATGAGTGCCGATGGTCTACCTCCAACAGTTTTGGGGGATGATCAAGAGCCTCATTTTGGACGGGGCATACCATTTCACGACGGTTGTAGGGACGAGGCACATCTGCATGGGCAAGAACGAGTTCAGAGCTCTACTTGACCTCCCTCACAGCCAAAACTATGACCCCCTCCCATCAGATGAAGAACTTGTGACTGATTTCCTCCAGGTACCATCCGCCGCTCACCAAGCTAGCGCAGGTCCAGAGCAACGGTATCCCTCACAGTGGAAGACATTGTTCGGGATTGTGAACAAGTGTCTAACACCAAAGCACGCGGGCTTCAAAAAATGCAACGGCCACATCCTCCGAATATTTCAAGGAGTCGTGTTCTCGCAGAATTACGATTTCGTCCAGCTGATCTGGAATGACCTCACAGAACAGATCAGACAAAAAAGGAGAACAAACAGTCCAAAAACTTGCCGTATGTGAGATGGTTCTCCGTCATCATCCGCCAACATATGGAGATGTACGAGCAGAACATTCCTCGCCTGCCTCCGGGAGGAAACTATCAGCCACCAAGGATCAAGTTCTTCCACAACACAAGGCTGGTAGACCTAGCTCGGCCTTCCATGCCCATTCCACTAAACCTTCTTCGGCTTGCTGACCCCACAGGAGCTGAATATCAGAGGTACTGCCGGGAGAATCACCTCACCGAGGAGTTTATTCGAGGGCCCCCGACAGATTTTGGAGTTAGCCCTCCCTAACCGCAACACCAACAAAGCCCTGAGGACACGATGATAGATGTTGTCGCTCAGGAGCTTCAACAGGAGTCTCTTTTGGTCGAAGAGCCAATGTCCGACGTAGATGATACAGTGATAGACGTCGTGGCTACTGAGATGGCGCTCGAGGCTCCTGAACACGAATATCAGGTGAAGGTGCCCGTACACGTAGGCGTGCTCCAAGAGCCTATTGAGGAGGTTCTACTTCAGGAGGCACTGCCCGAGGCAGAAACGGGGCACAACTCACCACCTGAGACGACGGAACATGCTGGTGAGGACGAAGCACGAGAACCAACACCTCACACGGCTTCCTCGTCAGACACTGAGTCTGATGAGGAGATCCAACTTATAAGACGGACGCCTCATCGACTGAGCTTTCAGATCGAGTCCCTCTTCACCGTCGTCTCCACCACGTCAGACGCGCCGCTCGTCGTACCTTCTAGGGCTGAAGACCCTTCATCGCTCAATCTAGAGCCGCAGCCCACTATCACAACGGCGGTCGGGGCTGAGGATCCGCCTATTACTACCGGCCTCGACGTCGAAATGTCTGACGTACAGGTTCAATCTGAGCCTGTCATGACACCCTTAGAGGAGAATCTACCAGATTCGACTCAATGATTGGGTGGAAGTCTCATACAGTCACAACCTCAAGTGACTGCGAGCCAACCAGAGGAGCCGGTGTCTGCTCAAGGGTTGCTAAAAGGCGACATCAGTCGTCCTGGTCCATCCTCGGAGGCGTCCGCACCATTTGTGACAAATGAACAATTTCAAGCCGCTCTCTCCGCTGCTGTTGAATCGCTTGAAGACAAAATAACGGAGAGAGTTCTTACTGCCATAGAGACATCCCGCAGAGACACCGGGAAAGCACCTGTCTCCGAAGGCACCACGTCACAGCCCAACCTCACACCTCCACAACCCACACCCACCGACCCTTTAGCCCATTCATCCATCCTCATCAACCCATACACCATACCCATAACCGAGCTCCACGATATCCAACTCGCGCGACTGATCGGCCTCTCCATCCCGTCGCCTCAAGAAGAGTCTCTTTACAGGCGATTGGTGTATTATCCTGAGCCACCTACTGATACTTGTCGAGGCCAAACTCCCACTCAAGACGCCGACATGACGACCCTGACGATCAGGATCATCATGAGCTGAGAAGAGGCTAAGGAATCTATTAGTGGCCAAGGACAAGGCTCGGGCGCAACGCAAACAAGCGCTGGAGCAGGTGAAACCCAAACCACCCACCAAACACAAACCACCCACACCACGCACCGCACCACCACTCTAACCCACATCGACCCACCAAACACAAACCACCCAAACCTCAGGACGCCTCCGCCCACATCACCAAACAAGCCCCTTGCTTCCGGAAGAAGAATCAAGTGCTGCAATGCTCATAGCCCTAGCTGCTACTCAAGCTACTCCCTCGGTCGCTCCAGATCAACCGGGCCCATCAGGACATGGCGTCAATCCACATGAGGCTCTAGATAAGTATGTCTTCGACGGACAGTGAATGACCCATTCCATGCCCGATGAGCATCAAAGACAACGACTTCAGGACGTTCGACGTTTTCTACAACAAGCCTCCATAGACCTCGTGATTATAGAAGATGACGAGCTTCAGGAAGGTGAAGACTACGAACAAGACATCCCAAGGTTACCAGAGTTGATCGCGCAACAACTGGCGTGGCTAATGTGAGGGACCATTCGGATCGACACGCCGTGGGAGAACATCCAATAGAAATCCCATTCCTCGAAGAAGTACGTGAAAACATCTGGAGGTCATCGGAGAGAGTTAAGAAGCCGAACGAGTTTGAGCTGAGAGGGATCTCACATTTGGATCAGCAGAAGAGGATGGCCTACCTTTGGATGCTGACCAAACTTGGACCTGATGTAAGGCTGGGGATGACTAAAGAACAAGTCAAGAGCCACTATAAGAGTCTCTCCCCAATATGCCAACTACTCAGCGTATACTATGCAAAAGGAGGACTTCCAACACCTCACTACACCATCGAGCGAGTAGATAGAACTCGAGAAGATCTAAGCGAGAGCGACCTACCGTACATTCCTGCTGATGAGGTATACCGTCTCTATCAGCTGTACGTGGAGCCTCAAGGCTTCATCAAGAAAGAAGGACTCGAGGGACTATACCGGTTCATGATGCGCCAAGTCAAGTACTTCGCCGCACACGACCTTCAGATGGCTCTGGAGAGCAACATGAAGAAGGTCAACATGACCGCTCCGCTCAACAAAGGACCTGAGATCGAAGGGCTTTCCAACAATCACGTGCACATCAGCTAAGTCCAGGCATCACCTACCACAATCCAATCGCCAAGAAGAATAGGTTGATGCTGAAGACCTAGACCCATAAGTTTTGCGATGGGACGCTCAAGGTCGTCAGGAAAAACATCGAGCAAAGGTTGGAAGAAATCAATCGAGATACGATGCTGAGGATCCACACGTTCCTGAAAGAACAGCCGCTCCTAATGGAACTATTAGAAGATATCGAGGAGCGACTGGAGCTGAGGAACACGCTCAGGAACTTTGAGCATGCGCTGGGCTTGCGCAGATCATACTACGCCCGACGAGGACAAACAGCGCGGAGACGCAATCAAGCACAAATGGGGAGAATGTACAAGATCAAATCTAATTGTGCTTTGATTTCATTAGTTGTCCTTGTAGTTAGGGGCTTTATTTGTATTAGTCCGTAGATTAGGACTAGTTAGATATTTATACCAAGTGTGTTTGGTATAAATACTTAACAATCGCAATCAATAGAGAAAGTTTTGGAAATTGATCCGAAAGGCTTGCAATTCAATTTCTAGAGAGAGAAACAATAGTAACTTTCTCACTCTACTCCAATTCTCTCTCTTGTTCTTCATTTGAGTTTTTCGATCGAATATGTCAATCATTATCATCGAATTGCTTAGAATTCATGCCTAGGATCATAGAGTTGTTAATCGTAGGACCTAACAAAAAATTTCTTGACCGTAAATTTATGCGGAAATCCATTTTCTCGAACGTAAATTTACACAGAAATTTTTCTCGATTGTAAAATTTCTTGGCTACAGTAACACACACAACGTTCAACACTTAGTAAATTTTTCTAAGTCTTTTCCACTGTAGCGAACTCTAACGAATAAAATTTCTCGATCGCAAAAATAAACGGAGACTTTAAATTAGAAATCAGTACTTAGGAAATTAAAATTGAAAATTCAATTTTACGTGCGAGAAACATTACGGAGTGAATAGTAGTGTTCAATACTTAGAATATTTTCGATTAAACTTACATATATCTTTTATACATATGTCGAAATGTTGTTATCTCTTAAATATTCACTTCATATGACCCATATGCAGATTTCTGATTACAACTACAAATTTATCAAACATGCTATGACATGATAGATTACTATGGTTTGATAAAATAAATTTCGACTGAAGTTCAATTTTTGAACTAATGTTTTGTTCTTATAATTGATATTCGGATGGATCACTACCCTACTTACAACCACATCTATGACAAGAACCTGTATATCAAGGTTTAGGACACCAACTTCTAACTCGACCTGACTACCTTTAGGTGTTCGGACGAGATAATTGTGTCCATACTACAAGGCCATCCCCTACGGCACGCGCTCACGGTGACGGCATCAGTGCCAATGGTCTATCTCCAGCAATTTTGGGAAAGAATAAAGAGTCTCGTAGTTGAAGGCACCTACCGATTCACCACGGTACTCGGGACGAGACACATTAGCTTCAGCAAGGATGAGTTTGGGCTCGTCTTAGACCTACCTTTCAGCCTCAACTATGACCCTCTGTCTTCGGATGAAGAGATGGTACGTGACTTTCTCCAAATGGGATACCGTCCACTGCTGACCAAGCTCGCACAAGTCCAGAGCAACGGCATCCCGCATCCATAAAAGACACATTTTTGAATTATCAATAGGTTTCTGTCGCCAAAGCACGCCGGCTTCGGCAAAGGCAACGGAAACATTCTCCACATCTTCCACGGAATTGCGTTCTCGCGGAATTACGATTTCGCTCAACTGATCTAGAACGATCTAGCATAACAGATAAGACAGAAAGAGAACAAGTGCTCAAAGAATGTCCCGTATGCATGGTGGTTCAACGTGATCATTGCCTAACTCATGGAGCTTCACGAGAACATTCCTCGGTTGCCTCCTGGAGGAAACTACCAACCATCGAGACTCAAGTTCTTTCACAACCCAAAGCTCACGGATCTTGATCAACCGTCGATGCCGATCTCGTTCGAGCTACTCCTTCTTGCGGACCCCGCGGGAGACGAATACCGACGCTACTGCCGAGAGAATCATCTTACAGATGAGATGATTCGAGGTCCCCCGACAGATTTCGCAGTGAGCCCTCAATAACAACAACCAAGTCCTGAGGTTGAGATGATTGATGCAGTCGCCGAGGAACTTGAACTGGAGCCCCCAATCAAAGAAGATCAACTACCAAATCTAGATGCCACACTGATCGACGAAGTAGCCCATGAGCTGGAAGTTGAAACCCAAGTTCAGGAGCTCCAAGTGAAAGTGCCCATTATTGTAGGAGTGTTTCAAGGGTCTATTGAGGAGATCCTCCAACAAGAAGCACACCCTGAAGCTGAAACGCGGCACAGCCCATCACCACAGGCTACAACGCTGAGACTGAGGCAGCACATGATCCATCTCCTCATATGGCTACCCCGTCAGACACCGAGTCAGACGAGGAAATTCACTTGATAAGACTACCTCCCACACGACAAATCACATTAGCCGAGCCCGTCTTAAAAGCTGTCGCAACTAAGTTAGACCCGACGTCGGTTATCATTACAAGGGCTACGGATCCTTCATCGCTCATCCTTGAGCCGCAACCCGACCCCTCCGCATCAGTCGTGGCCAGGTTCAGACATCACATACTATCGGCCATGAACTCCCAAGATCTGATACGCAAGTTCAATCAGGACCTGCGCCAACATCCATAGATGAGAATCTACAAGATTCGAATCGAGGATTGGATGGAAGTCCCGGACAGTCACAACCTCAAGTGACGATGAGCCAACTCATTGAGACAGTGTTCTCTCAAGGGTTGATACAGGCGACATCAGTCAACCTGGTCCATATACGGAGGCTCCTTTAACCCCGTTCGTGACGGAAGACCGCTTACAGGCAGCTCTCTCTCTGCTCTATCGCAATGCGAGGTACACTTTATGGAGAGAGTTCACACGGCTATAGAGATATCCCGACGAGATACCGGGAAAGCACCGATCTCTGAGGCCCAGTCGTCCGGACAAACCTCACAAGTTATCCTCACTCCCACTCAACCCACACAACCCATGAAACGATTCAATCCCTTGATTCGATTCTTATCACAAGTCACGACCTCCGCTTCCAAGCGAGATATCGGCACACGATAGGTCATCGAAAAATAAGCCGTGATCGGTTATCCAGTACCCAACTGGAGTCTAAGGCTTACGGACTTCTAATGTTCGAGGTGAAGAGTCCACTGGTACCTTCCTCTCTCGTGCTCATTGACAACAGTGACTAAACTCGACACATTTGGATTTGTTCGTTTGTTGCTGAACCGGATGCTAGAACTCTTATATCCAATAAACGAACAATTCCTTTCAATAAACACATGATAATATTTTGTTACACAAAAAGGTCGAATGATAAATAAGCTAATGCCCTATACAATCTGACCCTCGTATAGCATTCGAGGGCATATTCCTAACAATCTCCCACTTGCACTCAATGCCATGCACTGCAGTATCTAATACCAATCTTTTTGAGATGTCTAGCCAGCACTGCCTGTGATAGAGGCTTGGTGAATGGGGGTCGGCCACGTTTTCCGCGGTCGCAATCTTCTGCACGGCTATGTAGCCATTCTCAACAAATCCACGTAACACGTGGTACTTTATTTCTATATGTTTGGACCTGCTGTGAGACCTCGGTTTGTTGGCCTGAGCAATAGTGCCAGTATTGTCCCACCACAATGGCAATGGCCTACTGCTACAGGAACGACACCAAGTTTCTCCAAGAACTTTCTCATCCAAACACCTTCCTTAGCTGCCTCTGAGGCCGCTATATACTCTGCTTCACACGTGGAATCTGCAGTAGTGCTCTGTTTGGAACTTTTCCAAGACACTCCTCCACCGTTGAGCGTAAAGACGAATCCTTAAGTGGATTTTCGGTCGTCCACGTCAGACTGGAAATCCGAATCCGTATACCCTTCCACTTCCAATTCTCCATTACCATAGACCAGCAGCATATCCTTAGTCCGTCTGAGGTACTTGACGATAGTCTTGACTGCTGTCCAATGTTCCTTACCAGGGTAAGCCTGAAAGTGACTGACTATGCTTACAGCGTACACCAAGTCAGGTCGCGTGCAAAGCATCACATACATCAAGCTACCCACTGCGGATACATAGGGGATTTTATTCACCTCTTTTCTCTCCAACTCACTTAGGGCTCATAGCCTTGGAAAGGTGAATCCCATGTCGCACATGCAGAAACCCTTTCTTAGAGTTGTCCATATTATATGGCTTTAGGACCTTCTCTAAGTAAAGGGCCTGGGAGAGTCCTAATATACAATTCGCTCGATCTCTATAAAAGTGAATACCCAAGATGTAGGTAGCTTCTTCCAAGTCATTCATGGAGAGTTCGGTCGAAAGCCACGCTTTCACCATTGGGAGCATCCTGATATCATATCATGTCCAAAGGACGTCATCCAAGTACTATACGAGGAATGATATCTAACTCCCACTGCTCTTTCCAGTCAATGCAAGGATCTTCGGTCCATATGAATCCGTAGTATTTTACTTCATCAAAACCGAAGGTTCCAGATTTTTAGGCTCGTATTAATTTGCACATATTATGAGCATCTCCTTGCGAGGTAAAACCACTGGGCTGTTCCACATATTATTCCCTCCTTGAGGCGTTTGTCTAGGAACTAGGTTTTCACATCCGTCTGTCAGACCTCACACTTATAGTGTGCTTCTATTGCAAGCATGGTTATAATCGGTTTAATCATTGCACCTGGTGAAAGGCTTCCCTCACAGTCAATGTCCTAAGTTTGACTAAAACCTTTTGTTACGAGCTCATCTCCGTACACGTCTCAACCAGTTTGTTTGTGCATATTAATCATTTCGGCTTGCATAGCTATAAGCCATTTCTCCGAATCTTTATCCCTGATTGACGGGTCATAGGTAGTGGGATCGTCTCCGACGCTCCCTTCCATCGCAGCAACCTCGTGCTCGATGTGGACCATCCCATATCTCTCAGGCTGGCTAGATACACTACCCGACCTGTGCAACTCAGGTTGCGTCTCGGACTGCTCACGGCGTCATCCGACACTGGAGTCTGTGAAAGCGCTTCTGATGACTCTCCGAGAGTTACTTCACGACCCGCTCCACCTTCTCGAACGAACTCTTCTTTGAGAAAGTGAGCCTAAAGGGCTACAACGATCCTCTGGTCGTCGTGGAAGTAAAACTGGTGTCCCATGGAATCCTCAGGATACCCGACAAAACGTCCTTTCACAGCCTTCGATTCCAGTTTATCTATCTTGAGTTTTTTCACGAATGCGGGGCAACCCCAAATTCTAATGTGATTCAAGCTCGATTTTCGTCCTGTCCACATCTGATATGGAATATGATCGACAGACTTTGTAGGACATCTATTTAGAATGTGTGCCGCTGTCAACAGGGCATGACCCCACAACGATATTGGCAGGTCATTATAGCTCAGCATAGATCGAACCTTATCCAACAGAGTTCGATTTCCGTGTTCGAACACACCGCTCAACTGCGGAATTACGGGCGGTGTCATCGTGAAATGATCCCATTCGCTTTCAAGAACTCGTCAAACTCGAGACTCATATACTGGCCGCCTCGATCGTATCGAACGGCTTTAATGCTCTTTCCAGTCTGACTTTCTACCAAAGCCTTGTACTCTTTGAACCATTCAAAAGTATCAGACTTGTGCTTCATGAGATACACCTTGCCCAAGTGAGAGTGATCATCAGTGAAGGTAACGAAATAATGGAAGTTACCGCGAGCCGCTACCCCAAGCGGTCCGCAAACATCCGTGTGGATAAAATCGAGAAGTTCTACGGTTCTTGTGAAAGTCCCTGTGAAGGGCGACTTGGCCATCTTTCCAAGGATACAAGATTCGCAAGTCGGATAAGGATCAAACCCAAGCGGCTTTATAATGCCGGTTTTCTCCAACTCGAGAATCTTCTGTTCTCCAGCGTGATCGAGTCTAAGATGCCACAGCAGTCTCGAGTTCGACTCCAATTTTCGTTTGTTGGTGATTGTATCCACAATTTTTGTTTTATCTTAGACATTTAGATAATACAATCCATTCAGTAAACTTACACTTCCGACGCAATTATTTCTAAAATAAATATTGCATATATTATTACTAAAGCGGAACCCGTAAACGTTTCCGCTCAAAACAGAGTAGAAACATTATTCTTAAGCCCCTTGGGCAACACTAAACGAGAGTTCTTGATCCAATGTGGGTCGCCAGTACACTATGTTCGCTTCCTACGTTGATCATTATCTCTCGGTCCACCAGCTTCTTACTTCGTTCCAGACCCTCGTTCGAAACACAAATGTGAGCGCTAGCTCCCGAGTCTAAGATCCACGAAGCGGAATACACCGTCGTAGAACAATTAGTTTCTAAAACAAGTTCTTTACCTGAGGCGACTAGCTTTGGGCAATCGCGCTTCCAATGGCCAAGTTCATTGCACTGAAAGCACATGTCCGTCGTCTTGTCGTCTTTAAACACGTTCTTCTTGGCCTTGCCTTTCGAAATTCGTCCTTTTGGCTTAGTGTCTTGTCCGACTTTTCTTTTTACTCGGCCCTCTAGTCTTAGCGTTCGCGACAAGAACAACTTCCTTTCCTTTCAACTTCTTCATCTGAGTCTGTGTCGCTGACAACTAGTTCATCAACCCAGTCATGTCATCTCGGCTTTGTTCATATTGAAGTTCACAATGAACGAATTGAAGGAAGGTGGGAGCGACTGAAGAATGAGATTGTTCTGGAGCTCATTATCCATGATAAAGTCCAGTGCCTCGAGTCTTTCGATCCAATCGATCATCTTGAGCACATGCTCTGTCACTACCCTCAGCCATTTTGCAATAGAATAGTTGCTTCGTCAGGGAATAGCGAGCACTCCTGGAATGTTCGCCAAAAGCTCCTTCAAATGAAGTAAAATGGCGCCCACTTCCATTTCCGAGTGAGTGTGCTGCAACTCATTGCTCATGGAAAGAAGTATGTAGCCCTTGACCTTTGGCTCGTCTATCTGCCACTTGGCATACACAGCCCGGTCTTGGTCACTCGCATCAGCCCCTAGGACTTGCGGTACGGGGGGATCGAGGACATAAGTTAGCGACTCTATACCAAGGACTATCCTCAGGTTACGGAGCCTGTACACGTAGTTTGGTCCCACCAAACAGTTTCTATCAAGCAGCATAGTAATAATGTTCGTCGTTGCAGTAAACAGAAAGAAACATAAAGCTGCATGAAATAAAGATCCAATTAGGTTTATCTTATCATTCTTCAAGCGCAAACAAGGACTTTTCGTTTCGCTTGACTCCCACTATTTTTCTCGAAAACATTATCCTTCCGAGAAAAGTTTCGGAAACCTCGTTGAAAGTTTCATAGTGGAGTTGATGTCCTCGACTCGACTAGACTCGCCTTAGCCTTTAACGCATTTGGCTCATCTAATCTTATCGAAGTCACGTCAAACGCGAACTTATCCAATTAAAGTTTCAACTATCTTTGTCTCAGTCATTGACCCTCACGGCTAACCTTGCTTATTGGGTATAACTGCCTAAGTATAACCTATCAACTTATGCTCAAATCGCACAAAATGTACCGCCCCATGACGTGGTACGCTTCGTGGGGGGGCGGACTGGTATGACGAGCGGCTTCCAAGACGCACCCGAGTCGCTAACACTGGGGTGGGATATACGACGCAAACTTACTCGGAACAAATCGCTAAAAACTCCAGTGATAGACATCTCAAGCATGATAGAAGACAGGAATCTAATTCCTTTACCCACCTAGTATTTATCAAACGGGAGAATAAACTATCTCACATAAGAGCACATAGAACATGCATATCATTTCAAAAACCAACACGTAAGTAGGTAGTAAATTAATCGTAGGACAATAAACTACAAGACAACACAAGCGGGTTATTTCTACTCTATCCCTATTACATGTATCTTCAAAAGACCTCGGATCGTTGCACAGGTCTTGAAGTCGTCAAACATCCTTCGTCCTCGAACGGCCTCAAATTCACCGAACTTCCACCACCTTGTCACCGCCGGGGGGTTGCCTTCCATCAAATGGGCCCTTGTGTTCGTATTTAATCTAATCTAATAAAACAGTAAATTATAATAAGAGGGATCATAAGTCCCGAATAATCCGTATAAAACAAATACAACCCGGAGGGACGTAACCCTTAACAAATGACCCGAAAACCAAATTCCTAAACCCGCAAGTGCGCCTTAAATCAAATTCATATTGAGCACGTTGACAATTATATGATATTAAAAAGAAACGAAAAAATTGGGCCTTAAACGGGCCAAGCCCATTAAAAGGCCCGTTAAGGCTTTGAGCGTGAAGCCCTAACGCAGCTCCCGCGACTCAAATCGCTCAGCCGTCAAAACATCCCGGAGAACCACAACGGAGCATGCCGCCGCACGCAACGCGTTATTTCAGGCCGCGCAAAATTTTTCTGCGGCTAATCGATCTAGGAAAACTCGTTGATTCGATATTAATTTTGGGGCCTAATTTTCTTTGAATTCAGTATATCATTGATTTGTCGAAAATTTTACATATGACAGTTCTGGGTGATTCTCTTCAACTTTTCTTTCTCGATTTTTGGGTCCAAATTCTAAAGTTAAATATTTTGTTAAACTTATTTTAAAGCTAATTCGCCCGATTTCAACTTCATCTCGGCGAATCCAAGAATTGTCCGATTTCGGAACGACACAATGTCTTTTTTTCAAATATCAGAATCGCCCGATTAATCAAATTGCCTGATTTCCGCAAACCACCCGATTCCGCAAATCGCCCGATTCCTGCAATCGCCCGATTCCTCCATCAATCGTTCGAAAGCGCTACAGTACATCATTTTATCCGTGATTCTTCCAATCGCCCCATTCCTCAATCGATCGAGCGTGCTACAGTGCATCTTATATATATACCAAATCGCCAGATTTTCATCACTTTTCCCAAAATCGTATACACGAATCAGGCTCGTGAGGTCATCAAGTTTCGCGGGTCAACTTAAGAACCGGTGAGAGTTGTCAAAATGGATCATACTTTGAACTTAGGACTTTAGTTTGTTGACGTGACTTGACTAGAGCGAACCCGGTGAGAGTTGTCTGACATTGATAGAAGCAAAATAATCTGATCCCATAATATTAGTAATACAAGTATATAAGTATAAATAAAATAAAAAATATAATGATAAAAAAATTATTATTATTGATATTATATATATATAATAATGTTTTTTTATTATTTCTTACTTCTAATTCGCCCATTATATCATGCAAATTAACTTTGCATCTACTTTGAATTGATAAAATGCGAATATTTGTTCTTGCTCATACCCTCGCGCAAATAATTTAAGTACATGATAAGAGGACCGTGTATCTAGACTAAAGAGTTTACTTTCGTGTTTTAATGATTGTTACTTAGATTGGTTTACGTGTTTTGATGATAAATCAATTAAGTTGCATTCTTTGAGGGGGAGCATTTACAAAATACTATGCTTTAAGTGTGCAGAAATTTTCTCATGCTACGACGCACTTCAATGAGGAGGACTTCACGAACTTTCACGATCTGGAGCTCACGACATTGGTTTATAAAAATTCAGGAGGAGCCTGATTTGAACTATTGCTTCCAAATTAACTTTAATCTTCTCGACATTTTTTTTTTGCTCTAAGTATTGCAGATTTTCAAATTTCAACTATGGAGCCAGATGTCACCGTTCAGAATTACGGGGAGTTAATTGCATTTCTTTTCATACTTAGGGGGAGCAGTTATGTGGTTTTCAATCGAACTGAGGGTCAATCTGAAAACTTATGTAAACTTACAATCGAGAACTAGGTCTAGAGTGTAACTTTCGATCAAATGTTTCTCGAGCACAAACAATTTTGGGCCTGATCTACTTTAGTGTCGAAAATGTCTAATCAGCCCACTTAAACGACATTAATGTTTGCCGTCGAAAATCCCTAAATACACGCAAAAAAACCCTCAATTCAACAGTCGAAATTTTTCTCTCGCGCAAAACCTTTGTCAAAAAGACGAACTCAAAATCTTTCAAAATCCGTATTCCTCCACAGATTTTCGTCTTTTTAAGGTAGAATCGACATTCTCTAGGCGATTGCGTGTCTTGAAACTCCGTTAACATCTATATTCCGTGATTTTTCGCATGATTCATTTAGAAATTCTCGTCTTTGTTGCATATGAAAAACGGAAATGTCTGTTCGCAGAGATTAAGACCTGTTTAGATGATTATCTGGGTTAATATCTGCAATTATCGATAGTTCTGAAGTTTTCGTTCAAATTTGTAGTGTAGATTTTCGATAATCTGTGACTTAAATTCAAAATCTGGGTTTCGACTTAAATAGGTTTTTGAATGTTTAAACCAGTCGAAGAACTTTATCGATCGCAAACAGTGTCAATTTGACTACCCAATATCGTCGGAATCTATAGCGAAACATTAACGAGTAGAATAGTCAAAATAGGTGCAATGTATTAGGAGCGCAAAACTTACCATCGAAAACAGTACTTTCGATTTCAATTTCTTTTGGTCGTAAATTTTAGCGGCGATAAAATTAATTTTTCGACGATAAAATTTCTCGATCGTAAGAGTTCACAGCGATGATTTTGATCGATCGAAAATTTTCACGGCGATTAACCTAGTTTCTAATTGTCAATTTTCTCGATCGTAAAATTTCGCAACGAAAATCTATTTTAAAATCGAAAAACTTTCTCGCTCGATAAATTTCACATCGAAAAATTTTATTCAAGCGCGAAAAATGTAGAAGATCAAATCTAATTGTGCTTTGATTTCGTTAGTTGTCCTTGTTGTAAATCCAGATTATCCAAGAACACTTCAACAGATTAAACCTTCGTAATATGTGAATAGTTTGCTTTTGAGGTTTAGTGTTGAGTACGTGGGATTTTAGCAAAAATGGAAACTTGCATTAATGAAGTTAGGGTTTAAGCTTAAATACCTTGTGAGGTATTTAAGCCCATTGGGCCCCTAACAAGCCCATTACAAATACAACCCAATTACATAAATAAAACATCTATAAAATACATAGAAAAGAAATTACAAGACTTAGAATTAATATTTTGGACACTTCTAAAATATTCCTAACATTCTCCCCCTAAATGTCCAAATTACAATCGAGCAAATAAACTAAGTCTTCATTTCTTTTTCTTCGAGCGGGGTGGAGGTGGAGGTTCTCTATAAGCCAAGTAGGTCTTCCTGAATCCAAGGGCAGTCTCGAACTGTCTGATGTCGTTCCGAAGAACGATCCGATATCTTATCTTCTCGATGAGTTTCCGTAGGATATCTTTCTCTTCCAGTTCTGTTCCTTCTAGTTTGTCCTATTCGGAAACTGTCTTCTTCTTAGCCCGAAGTTGGTTGAGGATAATCTTCAATGTTCCATCTGAGAATTTGGAGATCTCTGACAGAAGTAGCACCTGCTTCACTTTCTTCTGTGCTTGTATGTAGGTGACCCCTGGTTGTGGTTCAAGGAAGATAAATCCCTCTTTAAACTTTTCGAGATCCTTGTATCTGTTGTCTGGACGCGTCAGGTTGCTCATATTGCTTTCCAAGGCCATTTGGAAGTCATGAGCAGCGAAATACTTGACCTGCCTCAGCATGCACTCCTTGATAGCTCTATAACCATCTCGTCTTGTGTGAGTGTCAAGGGGAAACTTATTGCGATAAATATTGTAGAGCTTGTTGAGTTCGCCCAGTGGAAGATAGGGAAGATCTGCTTCTGAATATCTTACAATTTTCCTGTCATATCGATCATTAACAAAGACAGGGCCTACATATCTTCCTACCGCCCATTCGACGTCCACAATATCGCAGATGGCCGATTGATCTCTCATGTACTTCCTGTATTGATCTCTATTCATTCCTTTCTTGGCCGTGACTTCCCAGAGCATAATCTGATGGCTAAGTCCCCTATACGTCCCTCTTAGATGCTCAAGGCCTCGAAGATTCAGCTCGTTGACTCCCTTTATTTCTTCTTCCTTCCTCCAGATCTTTGGATAAAGATCCTCAAGAAAGGGTGCCTTGATCTTTGCGTTTCTCCAACGAGTTTCTATGAACTCGTATCCTGGCGTCGGTTCCTCGGGCACCTGATGCTGAAGGAGTTCTGGAAGCTCTGGAAGATCTGCCTCAGGATTTTCTCCTTGCTCCTCTTCCTCTCGCTCGATGAAGCAGAAGTCTGCTGCTGCCGCCTTTAATAAATTACGAACGCTTTCAATCCTTAGGCGGGACTCTTCTGCTGTCTCTGTTCTTGTCATCCATTCCTCGTCTAAGATATATCTGCCAATGTAGTCTTGAGGATCCTTTTGACGAGGGGTTGTAGTTGCTTGGACTGGTTGGGTGGAGATCCTCGAGGGAGCAGACTCGACTCCACCAAGGGAAGTTGTCTGGTTCGGCCCTGGTGTAGCTTGTCTGCCCCTGGAAGACCTTGGTGGTGGATTAGGTGGTCGTGACGAACTGCCTCCACGCGTTTGAACCCCGCGTGTTCTGCCTCTTCCGCCGCGAGCAACAGGAGACTTGGTTCTCGGTCTCTTGCTGCTCTCCCCCTCAGGACGATCCTGGTCGTCTGGATCGTCGTGATGACGTTTCTGATTGGGGCCTTCTTGGCGGCATGTGTCAGTCGGTATGCTCGCATCAGGAGATGGGATGACGCCTCCTGCGACCAGCTTCCGGTAGAGGTCTTCTTCTTCAAAGCTCCGGTTGCTGTCGAGATCAATTATGCGAGCAATGCCAACATCAAAAAGCTCTAGTAGAGGCACTGTGTACAAGTTGGGTGTCGTCGGGTTGCGTGGTGGCAAGGTGAGAAGTCGGGGAAGTACCGGCTGTTGAGGAGGAGGTTGGTCAGATATGGGAGCCTTCCCTTTGTCGGTGGAAGTTGCTTGAACCGCCTCCTTAATAAGACCTTTGACCCTTGGTAGGGTTACGGTCTCGAAGAATTCGAACAGCCGATTCTCCAAGTAGGCAGTCGTCACCTGTGTTGGAATTGATCCGGCGCCACTAGAGGGAGCCGTTGGCACACGTGCAGAACTAGGTTCTGGACGGTGGCCCTCGTCACCCGAAGTTCGTGGAACTTCGGGGTCCTTGGGTCTTCCGACTTCTCCTTGCGATGCATCTTTTGGAGATGGTGCTCGGGTCGTTGTTGCCACGTCAGTGGGACGGGCTTGGGTGAAACTGTCTCCGGGATCGTCAAGGCGTCCCGTTAGCACGCGTCCAGAACTAGGTTCTGTACGGTGGCTCGCGGATGGTGAGCTGCTGAAATCATCAACATCCGAGAGACTTCCGTCCAATCCTTGAAGAGCCTCTATTTGGGGCTCTTCTATGAACGTTGTGGCCTGAGGATCAGGCTGAGGCTCGGTCTGTGTCACGGAAATGGGTATTTCTCGAGTTGATTCAGACACAGGAACCGAGCTGCTGGAGGTTTGGGGTGGTTCATGTTGCGTTGAGACACTTGTCTGTTGGGAGACAAGTGAATGATCTGGTGGGGTTCGCTCATGCGTCGTTGGGTCGACTACGACGTCTTTTATCCTAGGGATTGACCCGGCTCTTTCTGACTGAGTTGGTGCAGTTGTGATCGTCTCAGGAACATCTATGTGTGGTTGTTCCTCGAGCGATTGTTCAGGTATTGTTTGTTCAGAGGATGGTGGTGGTTGGTCGGGGATTGTTTCTTGAGATGTAGTCTGTGGTGCTTGTGGGGTAAGGTTGGTTTCTGTGGTTTCTCTCAAGGTCTCACTCTCTCTTTCTCTCTCGCTCATTTCAGCTCTCTCAGTCTCACTAACCCCTGGGTTAGACTCAGGTGGGTTATCCTGTGTCGTGGGGTGAGGAACTTTGTAATCTTTGCAGTATGCATCGATATGATCGGGGTTTGCAAGAATGAGTAACTCGTGAGGGATTGGCATTGCGGTGCGCGAGTATTTCTCATCAGACTTTCCTTTATGAAGGTAGCGCAGTTTGGGTGGAGTGAAGTTTTCTTCCACGGGTCGTGATGGTATTCCTGTTGTTGTGGTCAGAAAATGGTGGATGATAAGGGAGAACCACCGGAGATATGGCAAATTCTGTGGCTTTTTGGACTTAGTTAGTTGGTAAAGTTGGTCGTCGAGATCTGTGGTGATAAGTTTGGCAAAGTCGTAATTTCTTCGAAACACGATCCCATGGAAGATCCGAAGAATTGTGATATTGCATCTATCCCATCCTGAGTGCTTGGGTGAGAAGCACTTATTGACAAATGCAAAGAGCGTTCGCCATGGATGCGGGATCATGGAGTTCTGAAAATGGGAGACAAACTTGATCGGCGAGTAGTATCCCATCCTCATCATGTCCTCCAGGAGCTCATTTTCGGAAGCCTCAGGTTCGTATTGAGGTTGACTTGGCATTCTTAGAATACTACGAATGAGTTCCTTTGTGATGGTGACAGTCTCAGTTGCGATTTGGGCCTCGTAGTAGATGCTATTATCTTGGGCAATTTTGGTCTTCATTGTCCCCCAGAATTGTTGAAGATAAACTGTAGGGACTTGGATCGAGGCCGAAAAGGCATACCCAAGGTGGTGATTTCTCAGAATGGATAATATGATTTCTTCCTTGCACTTGAATGTATGAAGATCAAGCTGGAAATTATTGTCCTTGGTCGTTATCCATTTTGAAGTTGGGTAGACTAGATCCGTTGGTGTCGTCATTTTCTTTTCTTTTTTCTTTTTTTTTTTTTTTTTTTTTGACACCGGGAATTCCTGCTGAAACTGCAACACAGAAGATAAATAAAATTAGATATGCCATGATAAGAGGACTTGGTTGTTATGAATAGTGATGGGTTGGAATAAAATTTCATTTGATGAAAAAGATCTCGGCCCAACACTTTGGCCCATTTGAGAAAAATTTTTGTCGAAAATTTCCTAAGTATGGTTTGCGGGTTCACTTTAAAGTGCATAGCTTCATCTTAGCAAGTCGTATTTGCGAATTCAAAAGTTTGCGGGTTGAGTAAAAAGGACGCCGTGAAGTTTATATTGCGAATTGAGGGGTTTGCGGGTTGGTTGAAAAGAACTTTGCGAATTCTGTATCGCAGCCTCAGGATTCGCAAATTGACCAGGTCAATCGGGGAATCGCAAAGCATCAATTCGCAAAATGAACTTTGCGAATCCCAAGATTTGCGATCCTCGAGTTCGCAAAGTAAGCAGTCAGACGGTCAAAGCTGCAAAGTGGATGACCCGCAAAGTGAGTGATTTGCGAATTTGAGGAAATAAAACATTTTTGGACCCGCAAAGCTTAACTCTGAAGAATCAAAAGGAACCCTTAAACGATTTCGATTTGCGATCCTCGAGTTCGCAAAGTAAGCAGTCAGACGGTCAAAGCTGCAAAGTGGATGACCCGCAAAGTGAGTGATTTGCGAATTTGAGGAAATAAAACATTTTTGGACCCGCAAAGCTTAACTCTGAAGAATCAAAAGGAACCCTTAAACGATTTCGAACCCAAAAAAAAATCGCTTTGAAAAACCTCAGATTTGAGAAGATAAATTCGATTTAGTGCAAAAATCAAACAGATAAGCTCGTATTATCACAGAAAATCCATGGAATTTCTACAGGAATCAACTGCAAAACACCTGTTCTTCGAGAAATCACTCCTGCAATTGAGAAAATTAATCGTTAAACAAGAATCAGTAAAATTTAACGCAACTTTTCATTCATACCACAGAGATGTACGCGAGTGAGTGACGGTAACGATTTGAGCAAGCAAACCACAGACAATGCAAGCGACGATGGAATGTTTAATGGACGGAATTCGCAAAGTGGAGTTTTATGATTTGGGATTGTTTTTGTTTTGCGAGTTCAGTTTGCAAATTGGTATTTAGAAACAACTTTGCGGGCCTAAAGTGTAAACCCTAGTTTTGAGTTGGGCTGTAAACTTTTGAGATAAAGGCCCACTTTAGATTCGCGAAGTGGTAGTTTGCGAATCGATCAGTTTGCGAATAACAATTGTTCAAATTAATTTAGTTTTGCGAATCCAAATTCTAATAATTGATTTGTAATGGAATTTTTTGAAATTGACTAGGGAAAGATACCAAAAATCTAGAAAAGACCCAAGTACTACCAATTTGGCGCGATCAATCACAAGGATAACATCAAATCAATGGGTTTTTCAAGATCGATTTTCATGATACGATATCCTTATTGGAAAAAATCTTCGCCTTAGTCAAAAATTCGTCTTAATGTCGGGACAATAAATGACGTAAGTTTCCTTCGTGTTTATAAATAGATAGGTCTCAAATCTCATTGAAGTACCTTACATCTAAGAACTAACTAATTTCTTATTTTCTCGTTTACAGATGGATTGGCAGAAGCAAGAAGAAGAAAAGAAGCTCAAGGAACAGGCAGAGTTAAGACGCAACTTTGAGCATAATTTGAATATGCTTGTTTTTGAGATTTACCTTCTTTTGAGCTTATTCGTTGTTTTACTTGCTATTCTGCTTTGGATTTTTATAGGGAATACGAGTTTTTGAGAGTACGAAAACTCCCCCTAAATGTTTGGATTTCTTTGAACAAGTATTTGAGTTGTTGTACGAAAACTCCCCCTAAATGTTTGGGTTTCTTGAATAAATGTTTGTTGAAAAACTCCCCCTAGATATAATGCCTATCGAGTATCTGAAAAATGATTGAACTCACTCCCCCTCGATGCATGGATATAGCATTTCTCCCCCTCGATGTAACGCCATCAGCATTGGCGCTACATCGACTTATTGGACACAAGAAACAATTTATTGAAAATTAACAACTTAAAAACTAAAGTCCTAAATAAATGGTTAACATAATAAACACACACAGAATAAGAGAAGTGAAACATAGCAAATAGATAAATATTGAACTGTAGGAAGGCATAATCGAGATTAAAAATTGAGGTTCAACATTCCTAATTTTGCAACTAAGAATTGGAAGCGTTTTTCATCCAATGCTTTTGTAAGCAAATCGGCTAGTTGAAGTTCTGTATTGACAAAGTACATTTCTATTATGCCTCTTTCTACATGGTCCTTTATGAAGTGATAGCGAAGATCTATGTGCTTAGTGCGTGAGTGATGTACAGGATTACAGGTAATTGCGATAGCACTCTTGGAATCACAGTAAATAGGAATTTTATTTAGATCAAACCCGTAGTCCCGTAGCTGAGTTCTGATCCACAAAATTTGTGAGCAGCAACTTGCTGCAGCGACGTATTCTGCTTCCGCCGTGGAAGTTGACACACAATTTTGTTTCTTTGAGGCCCAACATACAAGTTTATCGCCTAGGAATTGCATATGTCCAGAAGTGCTTTTCCTGTCAAGTCTGTATCCTGCAAAATCTGCGTCAGAAAAGCCTATTAGTTTCATACTTGAGTTTTTAGGATACCACAGTCCAAGGTCTGGTGTTCCTTTTAAATACTTCAAGATTCTTTTGACAGCATGAAGGTGTGACTCCTTGGGATTAGCTTGAAATCGAGCACATAGACATGTAGAGAATAAGATATCCGGTCGACTGGCAGTGAGGTAGAGCAGTGATCCAATGATCCCTCTGTAATGAGTAACATCTACAGGGTCACCAAGGTGATCTACATCCAGTGAGCATGAGGTGGACATAGGTGTGCTCGATGATTTGCTCTTGTCAATCCCATATTTTATGAGAATATCGTGGATGTACTTTGACTGATTGATGAAGATCCCATCCTGAAGTTGTTTGATTTGTAGTCCGAGGAAGAACGACATTTCTCCCATCATACTCATTTCAAATTGCGATTGCATCAGAATGCTAAATTCTTCACAAAGTTTAGGATTAGTAGAGCCAAAAATGATATCATGCACGTAGATTTGCACAAGCATGATATCAGAATCATGTTTCTTTACGAACAATGTAGTGTCAATTTTCCCTTTAGTGAAGCCTGAAGAGATAAGAAAGTCGGAGAGCACCTCATACCAGGCCCTAGGAGCTTGTTTAAGTCCGTACAGTGATTTGTCGAGTTTGTAAACAAAGTCGGGATGATCAGCATTGAGAAATCCGTCTGGCTGTGACACATACACTTCTTCTTTCAGAATTCCGTTCAAGAAGGCTGTTTTTACGTCCATTTGATAGACAGTAAAGTCTTTGTGTGCTGCGTATGCAAGGAATAACCTAATAGCTTCGATTCTAGCTACAGGGGCAAATGTTTCATCATAATCAATTCCTTCCTGTTGATTATATCCCTTAGCAACGAGCCTAGCCTTGTTCCGAATTACAACACCATCTTCATCCTTTTTGTTTTTAAATACCCACTTTGTTCCGATCACAGTTTTTCCTTTTGGACGAGGAACTAAGTTCCAGACTTTGAGACGTTCAAATTGATTAATCTCCTCTTGCATAGCCACTATCCAGTTAGGATCTCGTAGTGCGTCAATTACTCTTTTAGGTTCTGTTTGGCTCAAGAAACAGGTGAACTGACATTCATTTGAAAGTGATCTTCTAGTTGTTACTCCCGTATTTGGATCTCCTATTATTTGATCAGTAGGATGATGTCGAATCCATTTCTTTTCGTGGGGTAGTGTCGTTTCGTCAATTTGCGACTCATCACTTAGTGGATAGTCGATTGCAGACGCGGTAATGTTGCCAGCTGAAGTTGAAGAGGAGGCCTCTGTCTGCGTTGTGGTCAAAGTTGTTGAGGTCGAGGCTTCTACATCTGAGGGAGGGATTGTCTGGTTAGGAATAGGTTCTGAATCATGAGTTGACGAACTAGGACTGGATTCAGTATTTGGAAATGGATCAGTAGATGGTCTTGTCTGATTTTGAGAGATATAAATATGCTCAAAAAGTAGATCCAAATCCCGTTCTTCTTGAGCTCGTTGAGTGAAGCATGTGGGGTTGCTTTGTCTAGAGGAATCAGTTGCTTGTTGATCTGAAGAGTTCCATTCAGAGGCATCTCTCGAACATTCTCCTTCTTCATTATGAGAATGAATAAGGTGTGGTGTTCTAGAGACTTGTCCCAAACTGCTATGTCCAGTCAAAAGTTCGAGTCCCTCATCAAAGGTGACATTTATACTTTCAATGATTATCCTTCTGTTTCTGAGAAATATCCTGTACGCCTTAGATTGTGCAGAGTAGCCTACGAAGATTCCTTCAGTTGCTTTTGGATCAAGTTTGGACTTGTCTTCGCGGTCGTTGGCGACGAAGCACTTGCATCCAAAAATTCGAAAATGAGCAATGTTGGGCAGTCTGCCATTTATAAGTTCATATGGCGTCTTTCCAAATCTTAGATGAATGCTTGTGCGATTCTGCGTATAGCAAGCAATATTCATTGCTTCAGTCCAAAGAAAATGAGGTAGTGATGATTGAATGATCATTGTTCGAGCAGCCTCTACGAGCGTTCGATTTCGCCTTTCAACAACACCATTTTGTTGAGGTGTGTAGACAGCAGAAAACTGTTGGGTAATCCCTATGGATTCATAGAAGTCGCTGAGCTGTTGATTCTTGAATTCTGTTCCATTGTCTGATCTAACTATTTTAACACTACTCTGGAGTAGGTTCTGTGTTGTTCTGATTAGGTTTGGAATATGATCGACTGTCTCTGATTTAGTCCGTAAAAAGCGTACCCAAGTGTATCGGGAATAGTCGTCGACGATAACCAGCATATATCGCTTTCCACTTATGCTCTCAGTTCGCATTGGGCCACACAGATCCATATGTAAAAGCTCTAGAGGATGTTGAGTGGATGCTGTGTGTTTTGTAGGGTGTGAGGCTTTCTTCATTTTTCCCTTCTCACAAGCAGAGCATATATGCTCTTTTTGATACTTCAATGGTGGTAGTCCAATAGCCAATTTGTTGGTTGATAGCTTGTTGAGGGTTTTGAAGTTAAGATGAGATAACCGCTGGTGCCATAAGTCATTTTGAGTTGAAGTTGCTTTGGAGATTAGGCAGATATCAGTCTTTGGTTTGACAGTTCTGATATCAATGGTGTAAAGATTTGTCTTGCGAGTTCCAGTTAGGAGTTCTTCACCATTGGCATTGAGAATTTTGCAAGTTTTCTTTAGAAACACAACTTGGAGTCCAAAATCACTGAACTGTCCTATTGATAAGAGGTTGTGTGTCAGTCCTTCAACATACGAGACTTGTTTGATTGTAAGTCGATTGCATATGAGATCGCCATGACCAAGGATTCTGGCTCCATTGCTATTACCAAAGCGTACCAGTCCTCCAGGTCTATCAATGTAGTTGCTCAACAGTTCCTTTGTCCCAGTCATGTGTGTGGAGCAACCAGAATCTAAGTACCACACATGAAGGGCCTGCAAATATAAAACTAGAGGGTTTTAGGTACCCATTGAAATATGGGTCCACCTCTGTCAATTTTATTAGTCCGTTTAGACTTCCTGGATTTTCCTTTGTTAAGGGATGACACAGAGTCACTACCTATTTCTAGGATAGGAATATGTGTTCCTGCAGTTTGAAGCTTTGGAATCCATTTATGCTCTAGTGAGGGTCTTTTTGTCTTAGGTTTAGACTCGAGTTTTTTGGTTTTTGTAAGTTTGACAGGTTCTTTGATAGCTTTTGATTTTGATTCTTGTTTTGACGTTGTAGTTTTGTTTTTAGGAATTGTCATGTGAGTTTGTTTGGTGACATGATCACGCACGGAAAACTTTGTTTTTGTTGAAGAAGATGATTTTTTCGATACATGACTAAATAAAGATGGTACAAAGGTTTTGAAAGGAAAATACTCAATGACAAAAGGTACATTAAGATCGCGATTCTCCTTCAAGATATCTTCCTTTTTAACCCATACTTGACCTTTCAATGGCTCTTTTGTGGGTCCTGAAAATTTTAATGAATTAGTGCAGGAGATTTTGTCATTTGAAAGTAAGGTGTATGAAATAGTGTGTAATCTTATTTTTTCTTTAAGTGAAGATATTTCATGAAGAAGTTTTTTTCTTTCTTCATCAAATGATTTTCTCTCGCTTTCGAGAGTGGAATGAAGATCACTGATTTTCTTTATGCAATCAGGCATATATCCAGTTGCATATGTAATCATCGGTGTCTTACTTTCCGAAGTACCTGAGGTTTCTCCTTCATTTAGATGAAAAATATCAGTCTCAAATTCAGTTATTGCTGGACAACTTCTTTCTTTATAACTATCATTTAATTCTGTGTAGTTAAAAGATAATTGAGTTTCACTGTGTGTTGTTGTCTCATTTTCACTGACAAAAGACATTAGATTCGCAAGGCAACCTGTCTGCATAAATTTGAGATCGTATAGATAGGGTGAATTTGATATGCCTTCTTTTAACTTACCTGGGTTTTCAAAACCTAGTCCCTTATAAGGATTGTAAAAATCAATGTTAGCTGGTTTGTTTAAAAAGATTGTTTGTTCCGATTGATCTCGTCGGGTTAAAAGATCCTCCAATTTTTTTATTTTGGAGTATAGTTTTTCCCGTTCTTTACTTAGTAAGTCATATTTAATTGTAGCATCCATTGCCTGATCTCTATGAGATTTCATTTCCTTTTCTAAATCCTTGGCTTTAGCTTCGCCTTTTTTCACTTGAATTTCCAGCTTAGCAATTTTTTCATTTGCTACAATTACGCGATTCTTCTCACAGGCATAATCATATCTAAACTTATCTAATACTACTAAATTTTTTCTCTAAATTAGCTTCTACTTCCTTGATTTTTCTTTTACCTAATTTGTTAGATTTATATAAGGATAAAAATTCATTTTTCATCTTAAGTAAAGAATCATAATCTGTTTCACTTACCTCCACCATTTCTGAATTGTTAGAGGTTTCCCTGTCTGATTCGCCTTCTTCAGCTCCAGCTCCATCTTCTTCGTCATCCACATTGGCCATCAGTGCCGTGTTCTCATTCTCGCTGTCTGAGGTATCTTCAAGCCAATGGTCCTCTTCTGCCATTAAGATCAGTCCCTTCTCCTTTTGTTCGGCCAATTGAACTTTTCGACGGTAATAGTTAACATCCTTTTTCTTGGGCATTCTGCACTCTCTAGCAAAGTGTCCAATCTTTCCGCAGTTGAAGCATTTTCCGCCTTGATGAGGAGTTTCAGAGTTGTTTTCCTCATCCTGAGTCTTTCCTCTAGAGTTGGAGGAGGTCCTTTGACGATTTGAGGAGGATCCAGTCTTCTTATAAAATTTCTTCTGCACAAAATTTGAGACCAGAGCGAGTTGCTTAGCAAGATCCTTGAGAGTAATCTCCTGGTCTCCATTTTTTGAAAGATCCTTGGAGTCGTCATCAGAATCAGAGTCTCCTCCTTCCTTAACTTGTGATGACTGCAAAATTTCTTTGTCCTTGGTTGGTTTTCTTGATGATCGTTCAGTCATAAGAGCAAGTGAGTCGCTTCCTAATGATTTGATTTCCTCCCTTCGTTTCTCCACATGATTGGAATGTTGATTGAGGTAGTCGAATAGTGTATGAATGCTAACTTTGGTTAGGTCGTTCATTTGTCTTATCATAATTGCAGTAGCCTCCCATTCTGAATGAAGTGATCCTAAGAATTTGATATTGATCTCCATTACGCTTTTTGTGACTCCATTCATCTTTAGCTCGTTTAGAAGGACAAGAAATCGATGGAAGGTTTCTTGGAGAGTTTCCCCTTTGTTAGCATGAAAGCGGTCATAAGAGATGAGTGTGTTCGCCATTCTTGCCATTGTATTGACTTCTGTCCCCTGCATCATGATTCGAAGAGCATCCCACATTTCTTTTGCGCTATCACAACATTCGAGTTGCATCAAAATGTCATTGGGAATGGCCTGCATCATGTATGATTTTGCCACTTTGTCTGCCTTTAGTCGCAGTTTTTCTTCATCACTGCATTGGTCAGCAGTTTTCAAGATCCTCTGTTCCTCTCTTGCAGGAGTGGTGTCAGTAGTGGCGGGGATTATAGTCCAGTACTGTGTGGGTCCATTGTAAATAGATTCCAACAGGTTCTCGGAATTGTCCTTACTTTCTATGAAGTTGATGAATCTTCTCTTCCAAACTGCGTATTCTCCATGTCGGACGATGGGAGGTCTAACATCATTTCCCATGCTGAAAGAGTCCATTGCTAGTGTTTTGGATATGATCGTTAACGTGTAATGTGAGGAAAAATTGAAATTGAATTGAGAATTTTGGTCAAAATCAAATTTGGAATTGATTTTGAAATATATGGGTATGTATCGCAAGAGTGGATAGGACAAAGTGTTTGCGAATTAAGGTATTTTGCTCGTTTGCGAATTGAGAGAGTGAGTTCGCAAAGTTATCGCTTTGCGAATTGATCGTGAGTTCGCAAAGTTATCGCTTCACGGGTTAATGAGAAGATTCGCAAACTAGCTTAATTCGCAAAGTGTGCAGAGTTCGCAAAGTGCTATTTGAGTTCGCAACTTGTCCTGAATCCGCGAAGTAAACTTGAGTTCGCAAAGTGCTTTGAATTCACAAAATAAGCTGGAGTTCGCAAAGTGAGCAAAGTTCGCACAATGATTAAATGAGATCGCAAACTGTCCTGGGTTCGCAAAGCAGTTGTGAGTTCGCAAAGAGTCAAGAGGTCGCAAAGGGTTTCCAATTCGCAAAGTGAACCGGAGAACGCAAAGTGAAGAAAATCCTGAGACGTTGATCTTCGAGAATCTGACGGCTTGGTGACCTCGAACTCGCAAAGTAGAGCTTTGCGAAGTGCCGATGCGCAAACTTGAAACAGCAAACCAAGTGTGGTAATTTGGAATCGCAAAGTAGCCTTGTGAGATGAATGAGCCGTGAAACAACAGAAATCCTTGAGTTCGCAATCCAAGTTCCCAAAAATAGTTCCGTTCGTAAGCTCAAGAACACACTGAAGAACAGGACTGTTCTTCAAATGTTTTAGACAGAAATCCAACAAAACTGAAACAACCTCCACGGAGACCACTTTGATGACTCAGAATTGATAGCAATACAAGCTTGCCTTAACAAACAGAGTATCTCCGAGAATGGCTAATAAACGAGAGTTTAAGCTTTGAAACAGAGAATAGCAACCACGCAAGAGTTCAAACTGCTTAATCCCTAAAAGCTTGAAATGAAGTTTCCTCACCTACACACTTGTCTCTGATACCACTTGTAAATCCAGATTATCCAAGAACACTTCAACAGATTAAACCTTCGTAATATGTGAATAGTTTGCTTTTGAGGTTTAGTGTTGAGTACGTGGGATTTTAGCAAAAATGGAAACTTGCATTAATGAAGTTAGGGTTTAAGCTTAAATACCTTGTGAGGTATTTAAGCCCATTGGGCCCCTAACAAGCCCATTACAAATACAACCCAATTACATGAATAAAACATCTATAAAATACATAGAAAAGAAATTACAAGACTTAGAATTAATATTTTGGACACTTCAAAAATATTCCTAACACTTGTAATTATGTGCTTTATTTGTATTAGTCCATAGATTAGGACTAGTAAGATATTTATAACAAGTGTGTTTGGTATAAATACTTTGTAAACAATCGCAATCAATAGAGAAAGTTTTGGAAATTGACCCGAAAGGCTTGCAATTCAATTTCTAGAGAGAGAAACAATAGTAACTTACTCACTCTACTCGAATTCTTTCTCTTGTTCTTCATTTGAGTTTTTCGATCGAATCTTAATGTCAATCATTATCATCGAATTGCTTAGATTTCATGCCTAGGATCATAGAGTTGTTAATCGTAGGACCTAACAATTGGTATCAGAGTAGATTCGTTCTGTTTTGAATCGAAAATTGTTAGAATTGGATTGAAAATTTTTCTGATTACTGTTCATCGAAGAACAGTTTGGCGCGAAAAAATTATTTTCGATCCCATAGCTTAATTCTGTGCTTAATTGACTTGAATTTGATGTTTCTGTGTTCGCTTAAGTGCTAAATGTTGATTGCGATCAGATCTGTAGCTGTTTGAACTTTGTTTTAAGTATTAAATTGATTCTGTGATTTACTGTTTGCGAAGAACATGAAGAACACGTTCTGATTTTGATCAATTTCGACATATTTTGCTTCATAACGTGTTTAATTGCTTGTTCGTGCATAGTTAGTAAATGATTGTGAGTAATTACCTGAAATTTCACTGTCTAATTCGTTGTTTTTGCTTGAATCTGTCTTAATCGTATTCTGTGATTTTTCTCGATCGTTCTAATTTTTCTCGCTAGGTTTACGTTCAGATTAATTTCTCGATCGAAAAACTTGGCGCGAGAATTTTTCTCGATTAGAATACGAAGTCAGTGCTAAAATCGTCAACACTAGAAACTATTTTAGTTAGAAATATTTCTCGAGCATTATTCAGCGAAAATTTTTTTTGAGAGAGACCAATTTTGACTTTGCATGCGTCAAAACTTTCTCTCGAGAAACATTTTCGGTCAGACATTTAAAGTTTGACCAAGCTAAAAATCATTTACACGCGAGAAACTTTTCTAGTCAACAGATTTATTTTGACTTGTCGAGAAACTTACTAACGTATTGTTTCTTTACGATCGAAATAAATTCACGATCTGGAAATTTTTCTCGACCGAACGATTTTGGGCAATTTATTTCGCTCGAGAAATATTTCGCAGAGAGACTTTCTCGCACGAGAATAAAGATCTAGAGGAGTTGGATGTCCATGCCGTGTTTGACAATCTCGCACAACATGAGGATGATATAAGCGAGATTCAAAAGGAGCAGAAGGGCAAACAGGTTGAAGACACTGTTGCCTTAGTCTCAGAGAAGAGGAGCTCAAAATCGAGAAAAGAAAATATCGTTAGGCCTCCTTCTCCTTCAGAGTCGGAAGAAGAGTCGGACTCCGACGTTGAGCCAAACTTGAAAGCTCTAGGAAAGCAGTTAGCTCTCATAGGACAAAAGATGAGTAAGAAGTACTTCAAGAAGAAGTCTTCAACCTCAGCAAACAGACTACGGACTACAATCTCTAAAAACAAAGAACGTGCACCAGAAAGCTCCGAAGTCAAGAACCCAAAAGAGGCTAACAAATGCTTCAACTGTGGCAAGCTAGGTCACTTTGCCAGAGACTGCACTCTTCCGAAGAAGAGAGATGCCGACTACTACTCCAGGAAGCTTCAATTGACTAAACAGAAGGAAGCTGGAGTAGCTCTCATGGCCGAACAAGACCAATGGGTCGAGGACACGTCGAGTTCTGAAGAAGAGAATCTAGCCCTTATGGCCCGTCTCGACCATGAATCGGACGCTGAAACTGCCAATAATACGACGACGAAAACAAATCCACCACTTCACAAGAGGTAGTCTCTTCTTCCACATTATTGACAATGTTAGATTCATATCAAAAACAATATGCTAACATGAAACGTGAGCAGAAAAGTATTAAGGAAGTAGAGGATAAACTTTCTAGGTCTCAGGAGAGGATAAACAATATCGAATCAGAACTTAGGAGCTCTTGTGCTAAAATAGAAGAACTTACTAAGAGCCTACATTCTAGGGAGACTAGTCAACCTCAAATAGGACAGCATAGCGAAAAGATTAAGGAGTTAGAAGACAGGCTAGCAAATAACTATAATAGTTTGGTTAGATCTCAATGAGAAAGCCACCCTAAATTGTAGGATAACCGAAGCTATAAGATCGCTGACTTAGAAGCTCAACTAGAAATATCAAATGCAAAGATTAGTGAGCTTAGTAAAGAACTAGACGCCTGTCAAGCCGCCAAACTGACGGTAGAAAATAATTATGCTCTTCTAGGTGAGGAACGCAAGAAACTATATGCTAAAATTAAGAAATTAGATGATATAGTTGCGCGTAGGGGACAATCCGAACAGACAATATTTTTTAACAAGCCCAAGGATATAGAGTTCTATAATCCTATAGAAGGTATAGGTTTCACTACCCCCCGAGTTCTACGGAGAAAGGAAATGTATGATATTAAGCACATGGGCTTAGGAGTAACCTCTCTTAGAGAATTCACTGAATCGACGTACCAAAATAATTATGATTCATCTATGAGAAAAACCTCACATGGGCCTGAGATCTCTTTGACTACTCTGAACTAAATGAAAGAGACGGAAATATGAAACCTTCTTTAACCCCTGTCTGTGATTTAGCTAAAGTCCTACCTCCTGAATCTCAAGCACCCAACGAGTAAGTCAAAGCCGTTCATTCTAAAAATTCTCTCTACATATTATTCCCTCCTTGAGGCGTTTGCCTAGGAACTAGGTTTCACATCCGTCTGTCAGACCTCACAGTTATAGTGTGCTTCTATTGCAAGCATGGTTATAATCGGTTTAATCATTGCACCTGTGAAAGGCTTCCCTCACAGTCAATGCCCAAAGTTTGACTAAAACCATTTGTTACGAGCTCAGCTCCGTACGTCTCAACCAGTTTGTTTGTGCATATTAATCATTTCGGCTTGCATAGCTATAAGCCATTTCTCCGAATCTTTAACCCTGATTGACGGGTCATAGGTAGTGGGATCGTCTCCGACGCTCCCTTCTATCGCAGCAACCTCGTGCTCGATGTGGACCATCCCATATCTCTCAGGCTGGCTAGATACTCAACCCGACCTGCGCAACTCAGGTTGCGTCTCGGACTGCTCACGGCGTCATCCGACAATGGAGTCTGTGAAAGCGCTTCTGATGACTCTCCAAGAGTTACTTCACGAGCCGCTCCACCTTCTCGAACGAACTCTTCTTTGAGAAAGTGAGCCCGAAGGGCTACAACGATCCTCTGATCGTCGTGGAAGTAAAACTGGTGTCCCATGGAATCCTCAGGATACCCGACAAAACGTCCTTTCAAAGCCTTCGATTCCAATTTATCTATCTTGAGAATGTGTGGCGCTGTCAACAGGGCATGACCCCACAACGATATTGGCAGGTCATTATAGCTCAGCATAGATCGAACCTTATCCAACAGAGTTCGATTTCTGTGTTCGGACACACCGCTCAACTGCGGAGTTACGGGCGGTGTCATCGTGAAATGATCCCGTTCTCTTTCAAGAACTCGTCAAACTCGAGACTCATGTACTCGCCGCCTCGATCTTGTCGAACGGCTTTAATGCTCTTTCCAGTCTGACTTTCTATCAAAGCCTTGTACTCTTTGAACCATTCAAAAGTATCAGACTTGTGCTTCACGACATACACCTTGCCGAAGCGAGAGTGATCATTGCCTAACTCATGGAGCTTCACGAGAACATTCCTCGGTTGCCTCCTGGAGGAAACTACCAACCACCGAGACTCAAGTTCTTTCACAACCCAAAGCTCACGGATCTAGATCAACCGTCGATGCCGATCTCGTTCGAGCTACTCCTTCTTGCGGACCCCGCAGGAGACGAATACCGACGCTACTGCCGAGAGAATCATCTTACAGATGAGATGATTCGAGGGCCCCCGACAGATTTCGCAGTGAGCCCTCAATAACAACAACCAAGTCCTGAGGTTGAGATGATTGATGCAGTCGCCGAAGAACTTGAACTGGAGCCCCCAATCAAAGAAGATCAACTACCAGATCTAGATGCCACACTGATCGACGAAGTGGCCCATGAGCTGGAAGTTGAAGCCCAGGTTCAGGAGCTCCAAGTGAAAGTGCCCATTATTGTAGGAGTGTTTCAAGGGTCTATTGAGGAGATTCTCCAACAAGAAGCACACCCTGAAGCTGAAACGCGGCACAGCCCATCACCACAGGCTACAACGCCTGAGACTGAGGCAGCACATGATCCATCTCCTCATATGGCTACCCCGTCAGACACCGAGTCAGACGAGGAAATTCGCTTGATAAGACGACTTCCACGCGACAAATCATATTAGCCGAGCCCGTCTTAAAAGCTGTCGCAACTACGTCAGACCCGATGTCGGTTATCATTACAAGGGCTACGGATCCTTCATCGCTCATCCTTGAGCCGCAACCCGACCCCTCCGCATCAGTCGTGGCCGAGGTTCAGACATCACATACTATCGGCCATGAACTCCCAAGATCTGATACGCAAGTTCAATCAGGACCTGCGCCAACATCCATAGATGAGAATCTACAAGATTCGAATCGAGGATTGGATGGAAGTCCCGGACAGTCACAACCTCAAGTGACGATGAGCCAACTCATTGAGATAGTGTTCTCTCAAGGGTTGATACAGGCGACATCAGTCAACCTGGTCCATCTACGGAGGCTCCTTTAACCCCGTTCGTGACGGAAGACCGCTTACAGGCAGCTCTCTCTCTGCTCTATCGTAATGCGAGGTACACTTTATGGAGAGAGTTCACACGGCTATAGAGATATCCCGACGAGATACCTGGAAAGCACCGATCTCTGAGGCCCAGTCGTCCGGACAAACCTCACAACTTATCCTCACTCCCACTCAACCCACACAACCCATGAAACGATTCAATCCCTTGATTCGATTCTTATCACAAGTCACGACCTCCGCTTCCAAGAGGGATATCGGCACACGATAGGTCATCGAAAAATAAGCCGTGATCGGTTATCCAGTACCCAACTGCAGCCTAAGGCTTACGGACTTCTAATGTTCGAGGTTAAGAGTCCACTGGTACCTTCCTCTCTCGTGCTCATTGAGAACAGTGACTAAACTCGACACATTTGGATTTGTTCGTTTATTGCTTAACCGGATGCTAAGTAAAGAACTCTTATATCCAATAAACGAACAATTCCTTTCAATAAACACATGATAATATTTTATTACACAAAAAGGTCGAATGATAAATAAGCTAATGCCCCATACAATCTGACCCTCGTATAGCATTCGAGGGCATATTCCTAACAATCCCCAACTTGCACTCAATGCCATGCACTACAGTATCTAATACCAATCTTTTTGAGATGTCTAGCCAGCACTGCCTTTGATAGAGGCTTGGTGAATGGGGGTCGGCCACGTTTTCCGCGGTCGCAATCTTCTGCACGGCTATGTAGCCATTCTCAACGAATCCACGTAACACGTGGTACTTTATTTCTATATGTTTGGACCTGCTGTGAGACCTCAGTTTGTTGGCCTGAGCAATAGTGCCAGTATTGTCCCACCACAATGGCAATGGCCTACTGCTACAGGAACGACACCAAGTTTCTCCAAGAACTTTCTCATCCAAACACCTTCATTAGCTGCCTCTGAGGCCGCTATATACTCTGCTTCGCACGTGGAATCTGCAGTAGTGCTCTGTTTGGAACTTTTCCAAGACACTCCTCCACCGTTGAGCGTAAAGCCGAATCCTTAAGTGGATTTTCGGTCGTCCACGTCAGACTGGAAATCCGAATCCGTATACCCTTCCACTTCCAATTCTCCATTACCATAGACCAGCAGCATATCCTTAGTCCGTCTGAGGTACTTGACGATAGCCTTGACTGCTATCCAATGTTCCTTACCAGGGTCAGCCAGAAAATGACTGACTATGCTTACAGCGTACACCAAGTCGGGTCGCGTGCAAAGCATCACATACATCAAGCTACCCACTGCGGATATATAGGGGATTTTATTCATCTCTTTTCGCTCCAACTCACTTAGGGCTCATGGCCTTGGAAAGGTGAATCCCATGTCGCACAGGCAGAAACCCTTTCTTAGAGTTGTCCATATTATATGGCTTTAGGACCTTCTCTAAGTAAAGGGCCTGGGAGAGTCCTAATATACAATTCGCTCGATCTCTATAAAAGTGAATACCCAAGATGTAGGTAGCTTCTTCCAAGTCATTCATGGAGAGTTCGGTCGAAAGCCACGCTTTCACCATTGGGAGCATCCTGATATCATATCATGTCCAAAGGACGTCATCCAAGTACTATACGAGGAATGATATCTAACTCCCACTGCTCTTTCCAGTCAATGCAAGGATCTTCGTTCCATTGAATCCGTAGTATTTTACTTCATCAAAACCGAAGGTTCCAGATTTTTAGGCTCGTATTAATTTGCACATATTATGAGCATCTCCTTGCGATGTAAACCATTGGGCTGTTCCACATATATTCCCTCCTTGAGGCGTTTGCCTAGGAACTAGGTTTTCACATCCGTCTGTCAGACCTCACACTTATAGTGTGCTTCTATTGCAACCATGGTTATAATCGGTTTAATCATTGCACCTGGTGAAAGGCTTCCCTCACAGTCAATGCCCTAAGTTTCACAAAAACATTTTGTTACGAGCTCAGCTCCGTACGTCTCAACCAGTTTGTTTGTGCATATTAATCATTTCGGCTTGCATAGCTATAAGCCATTTCTCCGAATCTTTAACCCTGATTGACGGGTCATAGGTAGTGGGATCGTCTCCGACGCTCCCTTCCATCGCAGCAACCTCGTGCTCGATGTGGACCATCCCATATCTCTCAGGCTGGCTAGATACTCTACCCGACCTGCGCAACTCAGGTTGCGTCTCGGACTGCTCACGGCATCATCCGACAATGGAGTCTGTGAAGGCGCTTCTGATGACTCTCCAAGAGTTACTTCACGACCCGCTCCACCTTCTCGAACGAACTCTTCTTTGAGAAAGTGAGCCCGAAGGGCTACAACGATCCTCTGAATCGTCGTGGAAGTAAAACTGGTGTCCCATGGAATCCTCAGGATACCCGACAAAACGTCATTTCACAGCCATCGATTCCAGTTTCTCTATCTTGAGCTTTCTCACGAATGCGGGGCAACCCCAAATTCTAATGTGATTCAAGCTCGATTTTCGTCCTGTCCACATCTGATACGGAATATGATCGACAGACTTTGTAGGACATCTATGCAGAATGTGTGCCGCTGTCAACAGGGCATGACCCCACAACGATATTGGCAGGTCATTATAGCTCAGCATAGATCGAACCTTATCCAACAGAGTTCGATTTCTGTGTTCGGACACACCGCTCAACTGTGGAGTTACGGGCGGTGTCATCGTGAACTGATCCCGTTCTCTTTCAAGAACTCGTCAAACTCGAGACTCATGTATTCGTCGCCTCGATCTTGTCGAACGGCTTTAATGCTCTTTCCAGTCTGACTTTCTACTAAAGCCTTGTACTCTTTGAACCATCAAAACTATCAGACTTGTGCTTCATGAGATACACCTTGCCGAAGCGAGAGTGATCATCAGTGAAGGTAACGAAATAATGGAAGTTACCGCGAGCCTCTACCCCAACGGTCCGCAAACATCCGTGTTGATCAAACCGAGAAGTTTTACGGCTCTTGTCAAAGTCCCTGTGAAGGGCGACTTGGCCATTTTTCAAAGGATACAAGATTTGCAAGTCGGATAGGGATCAAACCCAAGCGGCTTTATAATGCCGGTTTTCTCCAACTCGAGAATCTTATGTTCTCCAGTGTGACCGAGTCTCAGATGCCACAACAGTCTCGAGTTTGACTCCAATTTTCGTTTGTTGGTGACTGTATCCACAATTTTTGTTTTA
Source organism: Craterostigma plantagineum (assembly GCA_027422505.1). Classification (NCBI taxonomy): domain Eukaryota; kingdom Viridiplantae; phylum Streptophyta; class Magnoliopsida; order Lamiales; family Linderniaceae; genus Craterostigma; species Craterostigma plantagineum. The sequence continues at coordinate 18,272,791 of JAPQWV010000013.1, read as the reverse complement.
TCTTAGACATTTAGATAATACAATCCATTCAGTAAACTTACTCTTCCGACGCAATTATTTCTAAAATAAATATATTATTACTAAAGCGGAACTCGTAAACGTTTCCGCTTAAAACAGAGTAGAAACATTATTCTTAAGCCCCTTTGGCAACACTAAACGAGAGTTCTTAATCCAATGTGGGTCGCCGGTACACTATGTCCGCTTCCTACGTTGATCATTATCTCTCGGTCCACCAGCTTCCTACTTCGTTCCAGACCCTGGTTCGAAACACAGATGTGAGCGCTAGCTCCCGAGTCTAAGATCCACGAAGCGGAATACACCGTCGTAGAATAATTAGTTTCTAAAACGTAAAGTTCTTTACCTGAGGCGGCTAGCTTTGGGCAATCGCGCTTCCAATGGCCAAGTTCATTGCACTGAAAGCACATGTCCGTCGTCTTGTCGTCTTTAAACACGTTCTTCTTGGCCTTGCCTTTCGAAATTCATCCTTTGGGCTTAGTGGCTTGTCCGACTTTTCTTTTTACTCGACCCTCTAGTCTTAGCGTTCGCGACAAGAACAACTTCCTTTCCTTTCAACTTCTTCATCTGAGTCTGTCGCTGACAACTAGTTCATCAACCCAGTCAATGTCATCTCGGCTTTGTTCAGATTGAAGTTCACAATGAACGAATTGAAGGAAGGTGGGAGCGACTGAAGAATGAGATCGTTCTGGAACTCATTATCCATGATAAAGTCCAGTGCCTCGAGTCTTTCGATCCAATCGATCATCTTGAGCACATGCTCTGTCACTACCCTCAGCCATTTTGCAATGGAATAGTTGCTTCGTCAGGGAATAGCGAGCACTCCTGGAATGTTCGCCAAAAAGCTCCTTCAAATGAAGTAAAATGGCGCCCACTTCCATTTCCGAGTGAGTGCGCTGCAACTCATTGCTCATGGAAAGAAGTATGTAGCCCTTGACCTTTGGCTCGTCTATCTGCCACTTGGCATATGCAGCCCGGTCTTGGTCACTCGCATCAGCCCCTAGGACTTGCGGTACGGGGGGATCGATGACATAAGTTAGCGACTTTATACCAAGGACTATCCTCAGGTTACGGAGCCAGTACACGTAGTTTGGTCCCACCAAACAGTTTCTATCAAGCAGCATAGTTATAATGTTCGTCGTTGCAGTAAACAGAAAGAAACATAAAGTTGCAGGAAATAAAGATCCAATTAGGTTTATCTTATCATTCTTCAGTGCAAACAAAGACTTTTCGTTTCGCTTGACTCCTACTATTTTTCTCGAAAACATTATCCTTCTGAGAAAAGTTTCGGAAACCTCGTTGAAAGTTTCATAGTGGAGTTGATGTCCCCGACTCGACTAGACTCGCCTTAGCCTTTAACGCATTTGGCTCATCTAATCTTATCGAAGTCACGTCAAACGCGAACTTATCCAATTTAAGTTTCAACTATCTTTGTCTCAGTCATTGACCCTCAGGGCTAACCCTGCTTATTGGGTATAACTGCCTAAGTGTGACCTATCAACTTATGCTCAAATCGCACAAAATGTACCACCCCATGACGTCGTACGCTTCGTGGGGGGGCGGACTGGTATGACGAGCGACTTCTAAGATGCACCCGAGTCGCTAACACTGGGGTGGGATATACGACACAAACTTACTCGGAACAAATCGCAAAAAACTCCAGTGATAGACATCTCAAGCATGATAGAAGACAGGAATCTAATTCCTTTACCCACCTAGTATTTATCAAACGGGAGAATAAACTATCTCACATAAGAGCACATAGAACATGCATATCATTTCAAAAACCAACACGTAAGTAGGTAGTAAATTAATCGTAGGACAATAAACTACAAGACAACACAAGCGGGTTATTTCTAGTCTATCTCTATTACATGTGTCTTCAAAAGACCTCGGATCGTTGCACGGGTCTTGAAGTCGTCAAACGTCCTTCGTCCTCGAACGGCCCCAAAGTCACCGAACTTCCACCACTTTGTCACCGCCGGGGGGTTGCTTTCCATCAAATGGGCCCTTGTGTTCGTATTAAATCTAATCTAATAAAACGGTAAATTATAATAAGGGGAATCATAAGTCCCGAACAACCCGTATAAAACAAATACAACCCGGAGGGACGTAACCCTTAACAAATGACCCGAAAACCAAATTCCTAAACCTGCAAGTGCGCCTTAAATCAAATTCATATTGAGCACGTTGACAATTATATGATTTTAAAAAGAAACGAAAAAATCGGGCCTTAAACGGGCCAAGCCCATTAAAAGGCCCGTTAAGGCTTTGAGCGTGATGCCCTAACGCAGCTCCCGCGACTCGAATCGCTCAGCCGTCAAAACATCCCGGAGAACCACAACGGAGCATGCCGCCGCACGCAACGCGTTATTTCAGGCCGCGCAGAATTTTTCTGCGGCTAATCTATTGTCGTTGCTACCGCTCGGCGCGGCGGCACCACCCTGGAATGGCTTCGGAGCCTCACCAAGAGTTCACGGCTGATCGGGCCTGCTCCGAGCAGCCCGATGGTACGTTAGCGCAGCCGCGCGCAACGCGCAGCCGCGGCTGGATTGTGCCGCTGCCCATGGCTGCCCGCTGTCAAGATTGGAAACGACGCATCAATCAGCTCCACGCCTGTCAAACCGCATTGGCTTTCGATCGTCTCCCACGCGCCTCGTTTCAATTTAAACATGTTATGATTCCGATCACGAGCACCCGCTCTTATAACTGTTGGGTTACCCGGTGTCTCCCGGAGACGCAACATCCCCGGGTACGGTGCGGAACAAAAATTTTCCGAGTTCCCCGATTGCCCTCGTTGCACGGATCAGAGCAGTAACACATAGACACGTAATAGGGCGGTCAAACTCGAAGAGAATTACCAGTTGAAGCGAGTGGCAGCTCCCCGTCCTTCTCTCAAGACTTCGTCGATGGTGGTGGATGGCACTAGATCGTCACGCCGACCTTGCAGTGTACCACATAATCAGTTCTCTAAAGATGGCTAGAGAGAATTGAGCCATCGGGAGAAAAGTGTGTGCGTTCGGTGTGTATTTTTATGCCTTGTGATGGACGAAAATTCTCCCACTATGGAGCACGAAATTTCTCTTATGAAATATGAAATAGGGCTGCCATATTTATACTAAGATAGAATAAAAAATCCCAAGAATATCTCAATGATTGATTTTCGAATTTTACTCCTTAAGTGGAGAGATTCTTTTGCCATATTTTGCTCTCCTTTTATTTCAAATCCAAACATAAGGAAACTTGCTATTATTAGAAAACCAACTTAAATACCAAGTCAAACTAAGTATCTTTAAATATGATATAAAATTCGAAACTTAACCTAGATTAATTTCGAAATTTCAACTTAAAATAAATAATATTCCAAATATACTATTTCCATATTTATATTTAATTTTCGAAATTACTTCCCAAGGTATAATTCGAAAATCAGCTTTTGGTTAAATTCCAACTTTACCCTCAAGCCTTTTAAGCATTTTGCCAAGCCCAAGTCTTAAAGTTAGTTTCATGCAAAGTCCAACTTCGGTCCATTAAACGGCCCGAGGCCCACTAAGGCGCGACCCAACGCCCCAATGCCCATTAAGGCCCAAAACACTTTCTCTCCTTATCAGTACACGTTGATGATCCTTTTTAAGTCCGACTCTCTAGGTTCGACTCAATCGGCAAGGGACGAATCCAAGAGTCCGGTAGTTACCTAGCCAATCCCGCAGTACCGGACTGTTACCCGATTCGAGTGCAAATTTTGACCCAGTCTTTACTCCAACCTTACTATAGCTTATCGTACTACGTATAAACCCTTCAGTTGTGTCCCAATCGAGTGAGAGCCATGGTCTATGTCAAACTCACTAAACTCGATTCTATGATAAACGGAGACGAGGCAAATTACCAAACTACCCTCCATGTCTCACATGAGTTAGTTGAATACCTTGGCCAAGGATTTCGTAATTTCTCATCGCCGTCCTCATAGGACACTTATCTCGATTACATACAAGACTGAATCCGTACTCAGCGGTCTAAGCCCGGCAATCACAAATCGTCATCAAGACCGCATCTGGCCCGTTGACCCATGCAACAGCAAATCGGGTCGAGGGGAACCAGTGACAGTCGAGACTTCAAAGTCAACTCCGTCAAAGCCCCTTTCGGTCTAAGTTTCACGCAGACTACTACAGTGTTATCGTCCGTCATTGACACTCCTTGAGTAATAAGCCATGTTCGATCTTAGGACTCGTGAGTCAGTGTCCACGAAACGATTCAATGCTTTGATTCGATTCATATCACAAGTCACGACCTCCGCTTCCAAGCGGGATATCGGCACACGATAGGTCATCGACAAATAAGTCGTGATCGGTTATCCAACACCCAACTGGAGCCTAAGGCTTACGAACTTTTAATGTTCGAGGTTAAGAGTCCACTGGTGCCTTCCTCTCTCGTGCCCATCGAGAACAGTGACTCAACTCGACACAATTGGATTTGTTCATTTATTGCTTTACCGGATGCTAAGTAAAGAACTTATATTCAATAAACGAACAATGCCTTTTAACAAACACACGATAATATTTTATTATACAAAAAGGTCGAAAGATAAATAAGCTAATGCCCTATACAATCTAATCCTCGTATAGAAGATGCAAGTGTCGCAATGCTCATAGCACTGGCAGCTACTCCAGCCACTCCCAGCTCGACCGCTCCAGAACAATCGGGAACATCTGGACATAGTGTCAATCCACACGAGTCCCTCGACAAATACATCTTCAAAGGACAGGGGATGACCCACTTGATGCCTGATAGCGTTCAAAGACAACGACTCAAGGACGTTCAAAATTTCTTGCAAAAAGCTTCGGTCGACTTAGTTCTGATAGAACACGAAGAACTTCAGGATGGTGAGGATCATGAACAAGATCCCCCAAGGCTTCCAGAGTTGATGCGCAACGAGTGGATTCCCCTACAAGACAAATGCCAGGGACCTTTCGAATCGACACGCCGTGGGAGAATATTCGGGTTGAGATCCCATTCCTTGAGGAAATTCGTGAACACATATGGAGGTCACCGAACAAAGTCAAGAAGTTGAACGAGTTCGAGCTCAGAGGCATCTCTCACTGGGATCAGCAGAAGAGAATGACTTATCTATGGATGCTAACCCATCTTCGACCAGATGTGAGGCTGGGGATTCTAAAAGGACAACTGAAGAGTCATTTCAAGGACCTATCCCCAATCTGTCAGCTGCTAAGCGTCTACTGTACGAAAGGCAGTCTTCCAACTCCATTCTACGTCATAGAGCGGATAGACAAAACTCAAGAAGAGCTAAGCGAGAGCGACCTACCTTATCTCCCTACCGAGGAGGTGTATTGACTCTACCAGCTGTACGTAGAGAAGTACAAGGGTCCTCAAGGATCATAAAGAAAGAAGGACTCAAGGGGCTCTACCGGTTCATGATGCACCAGGTCAAGTACCATGCCGCACACGATCTTCAGATGACTCTAGAGAGAAATATGAAGAAGGTCAACATGACCGCTCCGCTCAACAAAGGACCTGAGGTCGAAGGGCCTCCCAACAATCAAGTGCACATCAACTAAGTCTTAGTGATCACCTACCACAATCTGATTGCAAAGAAGAATAGGTTGATGCTGAAGACTGAAAGTTCATATTGTGATGGGACTCTCAAGGTCATCAGGCAGAATATAGAGAAGAGATTGGAAAAGATCAACAGTGAGACCATGCTGAAGCTTCACAGGTTCGTGAGAGAGCAACCCCTCCTGATGGAACTACTTGAAGTCATCGAGGAGCGATTGGAGCTGAGGAACAACATAAGGAACTTCGCGCATGCGCTGGGATTGCGCAGGTCATACTACGCTTGACGAGGATATATAGCACGGAAAAGAAATCAAGCACAAAGGGGGGAGCATGTAGAATACCATTTGTAATTGTGCTTTGACTTTATTAGATGTCCTTGTAATTAGGGGCTTTATTTGTATTTGTCCTGAGTTTATGACTTGCTTGCTATTTATACCAAGTTTGTTTGGTATAAATAGGATTGTACACATTGTGCTTAATAGAGAAAATTAGTCAATTGATCCTAAGGGCTGCCAATCTAATTTCTAGAGAGAGAAACGGCAAGTATTTTCTCTCACTAATCGAAATTCTCTAGCGTTCTTCAAAATAGTTTTTCGATCGACTCTTAATGTCAATCATCTTAGTCGAATTACTTAGGATTGAAGCTAGGATCATAGGAGTTGATAATCGAGGGCCTGCCACAATGAAAGAATTAAACACTAATTTTTGCCATAAACCCCGGATTCGAGCCCTAATAAAAAAATTAAACATAGCCCGGCATGGTATCCTTCAAGAAATGCAACTATCGAAGCCTAATCTCTACATTAACCCAAAATAGCACAAAAAAATCAAAAAAATTAAAAAGAAAAGTTATAGTATGCCGTTGACATGCTGCCACGTCGAAGATTACTCATAACTCGAAGCTTGCTCGTTCTCCTCTCTTATTCTCTGCTACTACCTTTGATTTCTCACTACCTAGTCTGCACACTCTTGATTTGAGCCATAATCCGCTTACTGGGAGATTTCGTCAGTTGTATCGGTGGCGGTTCTGCTCAAAGTTCTTGTTTTGGCAGGCAATAGGCTTTACGGGCGAAGTTTTCCCTTGAGAATCGGCCGTTCTTCTCTGTAATTCTCCTATTTCGTTCTCTCTAATTTTGAAAGCAAAAGTGGAATAATGGGGTGAAGCGACGGTATTGAATTCACTTGGTTATATTGGAATATTTATGTTTTACAAGGGTAAAATGGTCCATTAGGTAGCTATGTGTTTTAAAAGTTTGAAATAGGGAGTTTAGTGATAAATGTATGGTGGGTGGGGAGTTAGTTGACGGAGAATTTGGGTATGGGGATTTATGTGCATATTTGCCTTCTTTTTTTACTTTTTATTTTTTCTAACTTGGTTATTTGTTTTTCTTTATACAAATAATACACACATCTAAACGATGTACCTAAATTCTTGATCTAATGTTTGATGAAAAATAAGTAATAAAATACAATTCCGGATAAAAGCAACGAAAGTAAATAATGATTGCAAGATTTTAAATTCAAATCTAGATTTTATTATCATTTCCGTGGATTATTTCATGTTTTGTCTCACCTTCTCAATGCAAGTACAACAAAAATTTGACATTCCAGCCAACTAGTCCTGGGCAACGAGCGGTTCGGCCAGTAACCGGCCCGCGGTTCCGGAACCGCGCCGGAGCCGCGGTGGGAACCGGCCAGGAACCGGATCCGGCATGCCGGAATGGGGCGTGCCGGTTCCGGGGATTTAGAGCTGTGGAACTGCCATTCCGCCACGTGGTTTGGAACCTCCCGAACCGCGTGCCGTGAGCCGCCTATATAGCCGTTAGAAAGTTTTTTTTTGCACCAAAATGCAATTTGTTTTTTTAGTCCTTAATCAAAAATTCTATAAATTGGGGTTTATTTTAATCATTTTTCACACAAATCTCTCTCATTTGTATCGAATTCACTAGTACGATACAACCCGAATTCCGTAATGTAAGTCATAAGACACTTAGGAAATATGTTAGAAAATTATAAATATATCACACGAACTTGATTTCGCATTTGTCCAACCGTATCGGATTTGACTACTAATATTTGGACAAACGTCACGTCACAATCTTATCTACTGGTTACCGGCCATTGGATCGATGAGACGTGGACGATGCAAAAGAGAATTCCCGCCCTAGACATCCTCGAGTCGCAACATAATGCACACGCCATATCGGTTTATGTCATGAATGTTGTCAATAAATATGATATTCAAGACAAGATTATGTCAATCACTTTAGACAATGCTAGTGCAAACGATGCAGCGATAGACATTCTCCGACAGCATCTAAGGTTACCCTAAAACGGTCGGCTATTTCACGTAAGGTGCGCTTGTCATGTAAGTTCGAAACAATTGGGATTTTTCTGGCCAAGCAATAAAGTAAACGCTTACTGGCTGATTCGCTTACTGAAGAGAGAAGGAAAATAAAAGCATTGCGCCTACTTATGTGTCAAGTGCGCCTTCGACGAGCAAGCTTTCCTATAAGAAGTTCCCCCTACCAGTTCCGACCCGGTGGAACTCCTTATATGACCTCCTTAGCACTTTTGTGCGCTAGAAGGATTTGATAATGTCATATTGGAACAATAACGCAGTCGGTCTCGATCCCCAAGTTGTGGTTATTTTAACAAATACCGATTGGTATATTCTGGAAGTGTCTGTGTCATTACTTGAATTCAAGGGGCAACTGAGGTATTTTCCGGAGTTCATTATCCCACGTCGCCGAGATTTATTCCGATCCTTTTTGGCATGTGCTATAAATTTCTTGAAAATCGAACGAACCCATACTTGTGTAATTTTGTCAAAGGTATGGAACTTAAGCTCAGGAAATATTGGAAAATATTCCAATAGTCCACGGCTTAACGGCTTTGCTCGACCCTAGCTGTGGTATGGATACTTCCGATATTTTCTTCGAGCATTACCGTAACTTTCTAAGAGAAAATGTTGACGACCAGAAAGAGTCAATTATGCCTCTCTCCAATAACTTTTTTCTTTTTATGTATCTCAGGAGCAAAGAACAGAGCGACGGCTCATGTGACCGAAATTTCGAATGGGAGCAGCTTGCGCAGTACGGGAGGAATCTTGCAGAAATTGAAGATGCAAAAGAGTGGGCGCCCACATCGTCTAGAAGTAACTCAAATGAGATTCAACTCTATTTTAGTCATAACTTCCAAACGCCCGAAGACTTCGATGTTTTGGAATGGTGGAAGGCGAATGCTAAGCTTTACCCGACTCTAGCAAAGATGGCACGAGATCTTCTACCCGTTCAAGCTTCGAGTGTGGCTTCGGAGTCCGCATTCTGGACTTCGGGTCGAATCATATATTGGTGATCGACAGACGAGTCTTAATCCGACTTCACTTGCGATGCTGACTCTATTGAAGGATTGGTTTCCGGCTGAATCGAATAATATAAAGGAGAATGCAGTCGACTAATTTCAAGCATCAAGCTCCGACTCCGACGTAGAAGTGAGCAAAATAGTACCAATTAATCACGATGTAGCAATAGCCGTAGATTTTTCGAAGTATAATTTTTTTTTCTTTTCAATGTTTTTTCTTTTCAATGTATTTTTTCTTTTTAGCGTATTTGTTTTCTTCCAATGTATTTTTTCAACTGTATTTTTTTATTTATGAACTTTATAACTTTTCTTATACTAATAAAAATAAAAAAATAAAAAATAGCGGTTCGAACCGCCCCGGAAGCGTGGAACCGCGGGGCCATGGGGCGGTGCTGGGGCGGTTCCAGGTATTGGTTCGCGGAATCGGAACGGGAACCGGAACCGCGGGCCACGGAGGAGCCGCCATACCGAAACCGTGTAACCGCCCCACGAACCCTTTGGCCACCTCTAGAGCCAACCAGCCTTTAACAAATTCCCATAAATATCATTACACTTGGAATTATTATGCCGCATGTGAAATTTTGACTAGACTTGGGTATAACCCAGTGGGTAGGTAAGACAATAGCTTATTTTGTACAGAAATAGAACCAACATTTTCATCACATGACTCTTACACTTTAGGTAACCTGTCAAACCTTCAATATTTTGAATCGATATCTTCATATAGAAACTTCTCGAAATCTCCCATGCACTGAGATTGAAAACAAATCGAGACAACCAACGACCCATCTCCATCGTAGCCAGACAAGATCAATGAGTCCCATCGCAATCATGCCCCAGACACATATAAAACTCTTCCCCCACCCGAAATCCAACCCGCACAAGCGAAGGCCCATCCAGTCGATCACCGAATATTTGGGTTCCCATAAAACCGCCCTTGGTTCAACTTTCGCGCATATTATGCAAATTCGTGAAATCCTCAAGGACCTTTATGTAACGTACAGCCGAGCAAACGTATTCGTTCGTCACTCTGTCTATTGCTTCGCACACTTTGCTCGCAGTGAAACCTAATGGTCTTGCAATGAGCTCCCCCTAGCGGCTTGTGGATTTGGAGTCGACAACGGCGTTGCCGAAGAATTTATGAGGAAGCGGTGGATTCATGCGTTTTCTTACATCAACACATGTCGTGAGGGCAGTTGTATGCTCGGGGACGTGTTTTCTCGCCTTGCAAGCCGACCTCCATATGTGGGCGGCTATTGCCTCGTATCGAGTGTAGGGGCGTCCGTGGGCGATGGGGCGGGTTTGGTTGGCTTCATTTTTTATGGCCTCCGCCTGCCATTTGGATTGCGAACGAACCGAATGATGTTGATGGATATCATAAATATTCTATTTTGTATCTGATTAACTATTCAAATTCGTTCGTGGAGCTCTAAAATCGAATCGAGAATGATGTTAGGAAACAGAATTATACCCAAGTTTCTTTTCTCCATGAAAATTAGGAAAAACAAAATTTAAGTAATTTATTAAATTATTATAGGAAAAAGTGTGTTAATGTAATAAGTTATTTCAATATATATGCTACAAATACTTTTTTTTTTGGTAGAAGGAGTTTTCCATTTACCACGAACTATGTTCCTATCAAGTATACAACTCAAACTATTACATCTAAAAGCTACAGCACATGTTCCAAAATAAGACTCTGAAACAGAGCTGACGTAGCAAATCTCTTCCTATGCCTGAAGGACTGAAGCCGCCATTTCATTTCTTTTTTGATCATCAAACTAATCTGTTGCACCTCTTTCACACCACACCCATGTAGCCTTCGGTTCCGTTCACACCAAATCTGGTATAAAGAGGAAGTATAACAAGCCACTACTATACAATGCTGCACACTCTTTTTCATGCTCATATCTACCATCCAACGGGAAAGATCCTCAAATGATTTGAGCATATCTACAACATTCAACCAATCACTTACCCTCCCAATCACTTGCTGACTAAAAGGACATGACAGAAACAGATGTTCCACAGACTCACTAGTCTCCCCACACAGTATGCAATTGCTGTTATCAATAGCCATACCCCAAGCTTGCAATATGCCTGCTGTTAGGATCCTTTTTTGCAAAATTAGCCAAAGAATGAAAGACTGTTTAGGGATATTCACCCTATTCAAACAGCATTACCATAAGGGAATGCTGATAGATTTCCTTTGAGCCATACATACCCATTGGACAATGAATATTTACCATCTATCGCAGGTGCCCATCTATTACCCACATAACCCGACCTAAATCTTTCCTTTAGGCGATTTAGATTCCTCCAATGCCAACTTGCATCCGCAGCTGGTGTAAAATCCCAGAATGTTGAACCTTTTAAGTAAATCACATTAATCCACTTTATCCATAAAGAATCGACTTTCAGGGTAATATCCCAAATTTGCTTACCCGCCAGCGCAAGGTTCCAAGTGATACAATCCCTGACATTTAGTCCACCTTTACTTCTTGGTCGGCAAACTCTCTCCCAACTGATAAGTGGAATACATCTACCATGTGCTTTCCTACCCCAAAGAAACTCTCTGCACCTCCGATCAACCTCCTTCGAGACTTCTTTAGGAAGCAGGAATATGGCCCCCAGAAACCATGTGTTGCCAACAAAACTAAGTTAATCAAACACAATCTTCCAGCATATGAGAGGTTTCTAGTTGCCCACCAATGCAACCTAGCTGTGATCTTTTCCACCAGGGACTGACATGAGCTTCTATTCCATTTGGTTGGGGATATTGGCACACCAAGATATCTCATAGGGTATTTACCCAGCTGGAACCCCGTGATTTGGGCAATTTGTGCAGCAGTTGCATTCGATGTACCAGCCATGTACAGACTTGATTTCTGCGGATTAGCTACCAGACCTGATACAGCTTGGAAATGATCGAGGACTTCCTTAATTACTGTAACAGCTCCTCTAGTGCCCTTGCAGAAGATCATAAGATCATCTGCGAAGCATAAGTTCACCAGTTTGAGAGGTTTACAGCTGGGATGAAACCGGAATCTAGGATCCTTTGTGGCCTGGATCAGCTTCCTAGACAAATACTCCATAGCTATCACAAATAGCAGAGGAGAGACTGGATCCCCTTGTCTCAGCCCTCGAGCTCCTTCTATATCCCCAGTTAAAGAGCCATTGATGGAAATGGAGTATCTCACAGTGGAGACACAAGCCATTATCCACTTAACAAACTTCATGGGAAACTTTAGTACGCAAAGCCACTCCTTCAAGAAATCCGTCGAGTGAATCATAAGCTTTCCTGATATCCACTTTCATGAGGGCCCTAGCTGAAGCATTTTGCCTGTTATAGAGTCTGATCATATCCTGACAGAGGAGTATGTTGTGCACAATTGATCTCCCTTGCACAAATGCGCTTTGATTGGCATTAATCAACTTCGGTAAGAGGGGCTTCATTCTGCTACAGAGCATCTTAGCAATACATTTGTATATGGTGTTGCAGCAAGCTATAGGTCTATAATCTATAGCTGTGTTAGGGGACGCCGCTTTAGGTATGAGGCAGAGCACTGTTCTATTGATTCTCGGTTGCAGCTTGCCTGTGTTGAAGAAATCCAAAATTGCATCTGTTATTTGTTCACCCACAATGCCCCAGGCTTCTTGAAGAACCCACTCCCAGAACCATCTGGTTCCGGAGCCACTTCCTCATGAATGCTAGCCATCGCCTCCCATACGTCAGCTCTCTTAAACGGTTGCATCAGGGTCAATTGATCTTCCAGCTTCAAAGTATATCCCTCGGCTGCAACAGTTTGGTCCAGACCCTGCGTATTACTATGTCTCTATCCCAGCATTGCTTGAAAATACTCATAGAAATGCTGATTAATTGCCCCCGGTTTAGAGAGTGTATACCCATCAAGTGTGGTAATGGATAGAATCCTATTGTTGTATACTCGTTGGTTGATTCTTGCATGAAAGTATGCTGTGTTTTGATCCCCCTTGTATAGCCATCTGACTTTGGCTTTCTGCCGTAAGAATTTGTCATTTGCCCTAGACAGAAATTCAAAAGCACTTCTAGTCACACTTTCCTTGTCTAACAGCTCAGGATTTAGGGGATCTGTATGTAGTGCAGTTTGAATATCCTCTAGCTGTTCCCTGGCTACTTCAGTTTTTGCACTAATATTAGCAAATTTGGTTCTGTTCAGAGATCTCAACGGGGCCTTTAACCTTGATAGGTTCTCACAGAGACTTCTCATAGTTGAACCAGTGGAGCTGAGCCAGTATGCCTGAACTATATTCTGGAATTCAGGGTCCAAACTCCACATGTTAAAGTATTTGAAAGCCCTTCTTAGAGATTGTGGCCTACCTAAATTCCTGAGCAAAATAGGGGTATGATCTAAAATTCCCTCATTAAGAAACTCTACCGTGTGATAAAAAAACTTTGACCTCCAGGATTGGTTTGCAAATGCCCAATCAATTCTGCTCCACATTCTACTCTCCTGACTCTGTTTGTTGGACCAAGTGAACTGACATCCTCGTCTCCTTATTTCCTCCAGCTGACAGTCATGGAGACATTGGTTAAAATCTTGAAATTCAGCAGCAGTAATGGCAGAGCCTCCCAATCTATCCTCAAAGCCCCTGATGTTATTGAAATCACCCCAGACCATCCATGGGTCATGTAAGGATCCTTCAATCTGTGCCAAAGTTTCCCACAGTTTACCCCTGGCCCCAAGCTCATTATGTCCATATACACACGTGAGGTATGTGACCAAGGAGTTCTCCTTTAGGACCTTAAAATGCATAAACTGATCAGACTGGGAGATAAGTTCCAAGTCATTCCCTCCTCTCCACACCACCACAATTCTCCCTTTAGGATGATTGTTTAGGTTATAGCAAACTTCCCAACCTTCGAATACTTTATTCATAGCTTCCTTCACTACTTCCTTCTTGAGTTTTGTTTCCAAAAGACACATGATGTTTATTCTGTATTACAACAGAAGAGAGCCACCTCTCTCTGTTTGGCAGGGGCACTAAGACCCCTAACATTCCATGATGAGCAATTATCCATGATCAGGGCTATGTACCCTCTGCTTGGAAAGGATTATTGCATGATCAGTCAGTCCCCCCTCTGCTTCTCTCTGAACTAAGTCAGCCCAAGATCTCCTAGCAGAGCTCATCTCTGTCTGTCCTGTTTTACCCATTGTCTGAACACTCTGAACCAGATCAGCAGACTTTGTATTCGGCAGCTGCCTACCTGTTATTTCAGTATTACCCACACGGGGGCCTGGCACTGCTACTTCTGGAACCACAGTGGCCGCATTCGATTTAGGAATAGGTTGCCAACCCTGCTTAGCCTCCTTCCTGCATATAGCCCCTTCATGCCCAAACTGCTTACATTTGTTGCATAGAATAGGTTTCCATTCATAAGAGATTTTCTGCTCCATAAGCTGCCCTCTCTCATTTAAGAATTGGATGGTATCCTTAAGCGGTTTATTAAGCTCTACTTCCACTAAGACTCTCGCATAGTGAACCCTTTCTTTCTTCCTCGTCACATCATCAGTCATGAGAGGATTTCCAATCAGACTTGCCAGCCTGCTAAGAGTTTTTAGCCCCCAATACTTCAACTCTAATTGGGGAAGCTGCACCCAGATAGGAACCTTGTCCACACCTACTTTGCTCAACTGTGTTTCCTCAGTCCATGGGGCAAAAATAACCGGTTTCCTGTCAAGGTGTAAAATCTCTGACTGAAGGATTTTGTCCCGAGATGCCACACAATCAAATCTCGCTAAGAAAAGCCCTTGCCGAACTTGCCAGACGTTTTGTAGCCACAGCTTCTCCCACTTTCTCTTTAGAAACCCAGACAGCACACTATATGGAGGATTTGCTCCCAACACATAGCACAACAGACCTGATTTCCAATGCGCAACTTCCTCCTGAATCTCATCCACATCAGCAACACCTATGTTCTGACCAGCCCCACTGATAGGGGCAATGAAATCGAGCTTGTTATTCTGATTTCGCAGCAGTTTGGCATTAAATTGGACCCACGGAGTGCTAACAGATGAGGAATCATGCATGCATCCAGGTGTAGTCACCAATTTAGGCCATTCCTTGTCAAATTGATCAGCAATTGCAGGATCAGGAGAAGTCTGATTGCTCGCACTTAGGTTCACCAATGGAACAGTACCTTTAGCATCACTCAGAATCCGTTGATTCTGCTCGCTATCGTTCCCTTTGCCTTCAGATTGCTCGTTGGGAGGGGGCATCGTCGTCACCACCGTGACCAGCGCTGCCCTCTGTGTCGCCGTTCTCCTCTTTTTCGCCATGGCTGAAAGGAGAGAAAAAAAAAGGCGCGAAAGTGCGTGTTTTTTAATTGAATAATCCTACAAATACTTGATCACATTGAATTTCACTATAATTAGAGGTGTTCATACGTTTTGAGAACAATAACCAACTCGTAACCGAACCGGCGGCCAACGGTTCGTTAACCGTGGTCAATTGTACGGTTCAAACCGTCATTTATAACTGTTCAGTTACGGTTATCCTTTCTCTAACCGTTAACCGACAGTGGTTATAACCGGGTTTAATATATTATTTTTCTTATCAAAGTAATTGTTAGGAATTAGTTGTAGTGTCCTCTAGTTATTTAAGTCTTGGTTCTTTGTTTCTTATTGTTGGGTTGTAGTAGGTTGGGGAGACAACTTGCATTTAGTAGAAGTTTTGGTACTTGGGCTTTAATATACCAAAGAGCTATGGTATATAAAGCCCATAATTACGCTTGTTAGGGTTTATCAAAAGAAAATTCATTGAAGCCGTTCTCGTTAAACACACACACAAACACACACTAAAAGGTGCTTCATACGGTCTTAATCTTTCTAATAATCTTTTTATCATTGTTTGGTAACAAGTGGTATCAGAGCCAAACGTGGATCGATTTCATCAATTTGAATCCAATTTGTTCGATTCTGAAAAGATTTGAAAGAACACTTGCTCAAAAATCCATTTTCAATTTTTTATGTGCCTTTTAAATCGATTTTAACAATCTTTTGGTGAGGAAAATCGTTAATGAGTGCATTTCTGTTCTTTTACATTGATTATAGTCAAGTTTAAGTTGGATTTAAACCAGAAAATCGAGTCTGAGATTTTTTTCTGGGTCTATTCTTCACTTTCGGGTAGATTTTTCGCACAGCTTCTTGATTTTTGTAGGATTCGATGGAGATGCTTTAATTTCGCAGGAATCGCCCGATTTCCTATCATATAAGAGAAAATCGTTCGATTGCACCAAAATCGCCCGATTTAAGCCTCGACGAATTTCAGTCTCTAAGACTAAATCGCCCGATTTCTTCCCTTCCTGCAAAAGGAAATCGTTTGATTCCACATAATCGCCCGATTTCACTGTAGCAAACATGAATTCTCTTCAAAACACTAATTGGTAATTTGAGACGAATCGCCCGATTAGATAAATCACCCGATTAATAAAATCGCTCGATTCAACCTTACCCGATTTCGCTCAAATCGTCCGATTGACACATTCCTACCTAAACGCAAATCGTCCGATTTCTCATTTTAACTAAAGTCATGCGAATTAAATTCTTTTAACTTCAAATTGCCCGAAACTTATCTCGCCCGATCTCAGTTTCTCACCCAACCTATCCAAGTAAATTAGTTGAGTATCCCTATTTAGATCAATATTAAGTCACTCTTTTCACAATTAGGATCTGAGTTGTTCGATTAACTAAAACTTAAATCGTCTGATTTCTTGTTCTTGACTAAAATTGGTCGCGAGAACTTAAAATTAGAAAGTAAAATCGACTGATCTTGACTAATTTTCTTGCGACACTCGAACTTAAAATTAAATAAAAAAAAGGAAAGACACACAAAACCATATATAGCTGTAACAAATACTAAACATTAGTTTTTTCTAATTCAAACTTGACTAACATTGTTCGAAACTAACATTTCATTTCGCAGATCACTTCCACGTAACGATCACTACCAAACAACAAATGGACTCCTTAGCCATGGGAAGCGATATCCGTGTTCCAATGCTAAGGCGCGGAGACTTCGGAGTCTGGAGAATGGACAATGGCGAAGACATCATCGATTCACTTGAGAATGGACCACAACAATTCTAGATCACTGTCCGTGGTGATAGCACCGTCCCCCCAGCAGTTCAAGAGAGCACAATACTCAAAACTCCAGCACAATACACTGATGCAGAAAAGAAACGAGCTAAAGCAGACCTTCTGGCAAGAAATTATTTGATGCAAGCCTTACCTAATGACATACTGATTCAAGTGGATAGCTTTCCAACCGCTAAAGCTGTTATTCCCAGCATATCCAACTAAAACACATTTCTAGCATTTAACCACGAAATTAATGGGAAGAATTTAACTTATCGTGGGGGCGTGCGTGCGTGTTCTTGAGAGGGGTTTGGAGCTTCTCTCACGAAAATAATTTCTCTATATTTCTCACACACACAAGACACCTAACTATGTGTTAGGGTTTTAGTACTTATACCACATGTTGGTATATTGTACTTGGGCCCTTGTAAGCCCATTACAAATAAAAGCTTACTGGGCTCTAAAACATTAAAACCCAGTTCACTTAAATACAATACAAGACTAAGATAAAATAATTATTTGAACACAATAAAATATTCCTAACAATCTCCCCCTTTGTGTTCAATTTACAGTTAAGCGCTGGTTATCTTGGTCTTGTAATAGTCCTGAGTCATCAAAGAACACGTATCAGAGTTGCATACGTGAAAGTTTGTGCATGCGTGTTCTTCTTCAATCACATCCTCCTTTGTCTTGTCTTGTGACCTCTTCCTTAAAAGATCTTCAAGCTCACCGTCTCTTGAACTTCTCTTCTCTTACGTGTTCAAAGCTGCTCGATGGATCGTTTCTTTTTGTGTTCGATCTCTCTGTGGATAGTCACCACTCCCCCTATGTTTGTTCAACCTTTTGTTGGGATTGGGGAATTTTCTATAAATTTGGAGAGACGTACACTAGTCGAATATTCTCTTTAGGTGTTCCAGCTCTTCCTTCACTTGTCACAACTCCCCCTACATTTGTTCAACCTTGTATTGGGATCGAGAGTTTTCTTTAAACTCGAAGAGCGGTACACGAGTCGGCATTTGATTTTTGTAGTCCATGCTGAAGTTGTTGGTCGTATCTTGTTATTTGAGCTTGATCTCTTCGTTCGATTGAGGCACTTACTTCAGTCGTTGGACTCTACGGTCTTCGCTTGATTCTTTGACGACACTTGATATTTGGCATTTTCTAATCGGTATTGCACTTTGTCGTGGTGTTGTTCCCATTTTTCTTTGGTTACCATCCCCCTCAAGATCGAGCTGGGGAGATCGTCATGCGATGGGTCAAAATGGGGCATCATCTTTGGCAAGAGGATTGTGTTGTCGAGACAAGATAATGGAGTTGATTGGTGGTCACGATCAGTCTACTTCTCGATGTCAGATTCGTCATCTTCGAAGGAAGTTGTCTGATTCGGCCTCGAAGAAGCTTATCTGGCTCTAGAAGAAGGTAGGCGTGGAGAGTGTTTTCTGACAATGTGTTTGGGCTCCTTGAGATTATCCATTCAATTGCATGAGAGCCCGGCTTCATAGTGGTTGGCGTGGCAGAAATAGTGGATACTCAGGTTAGTCTTCTCCTTCACTGGAGTTGAAACATGGTGAATCTTCTTCTTCACGGCTCCAGATTCGTCATCGCCGAAGGAAGTTGTCTGGTTCGGCTTCGGTGAAGCTCGTCTGGCTCCTGAAGAAGGTGTACGTGGGGTGTATTTTAACTTGTGCCAATGCTCCTATGGAATGTTCCATTCAAATGCCGTAGAGCTCGGTTTCAGAGTGGTATGCTTGGCGGAAGTTTGGTGGGTGGTCCGACTTGTCTGTTTATACGTATCCCCTTCTCCCCCTCATGGCGATTCGTGTTAACAAGATCGACATGCTTGTATAGGAGGCAAAGGAGGACACAAACGACAGGTCGGTGCGGGTAATAACCAGACGGAGCCACTAAGGCAATCCGTCGACACGAGTTCAGAGTTAAACTCTGAGACGCGGCCTGTGAGGACAGGGCTTGATAACCGGGGCCACTTAGGCATCCTGTTAACATCTATCTAGGAGCGTAGCTCGTAGATGATGGCCTATTCCGTAGTTGTTTTGATGTTGCCACGGCAGGACTTCCTTCCGATCATCGAAGCATGTCTTACAATGACATGTCTACGGAAGTTGAATTTCTGGTCCGAAGTCCAGATGAGAAAAAGGTGTATGTGTCCTAAAAATATAAAACTTTTAGGTAGTGAGGACACCTAGACTCGATGTGTTCAAGAAAGTTCAGTGGTGTGGGGCTGACTACCACTTAGTTCAATATCTCCCACTTCCAAGTGAAGCGGTGATAGATTACGTGGCTCCCCATGATTTTGTGAAACATCGGTCTATTGGGAGATCGATGAGTGGGTAAGGCTCGGTTGTGCATGCGCCATTGGACCAAATGAGGCGACTTCTACCCGGGAGCTGATAAAATCAGCTCCTGTACCTATATGGGATGGCCCGAATGTTTTGTGAGGTGGGGGATTTTTGTATCTTTCGCTCTTCGGTCTTGTCAAGAATTGCCAACGTGGTTTTTATGAACTTGAATCGTCACTAACACTCGGCTATGTTCCGAGGTTAGGTTCAGTTTGGTCTGACTGAACCATGGAAACTTAGAATCCATGCGTCCGTCAATTTTGGTGAGTGCTGCTTGATCAGCAAGTCGGAGCAGGTCGGTTGATATCATCTTCGTGATAGTGTATTTGTGTCACGCCTTTTGAAATTGTTGAACTCTTGAGGGTTGAGTTTTCAGTTGAGGTCCGTCTTTGGAGGTGGAAACGCCTGAGAGGATTTTTCTTTGTTCTTCTTTTCTTTTTTTTTTTGTTTTTTTTATATATATATATATATGTATTATCTTACTAATAATGTAATAGTAACTATATATTATATTATTTATATATGTATATATATATATAGATATAGATATATAATTTCCTTCTTTTCTTTTTTTTTTATTCCTCCCCCTTAAATGATGCACCTAAGATGTACTCGCCTAAAATTGTACTCTCCCCTCGTAAATATGAAGTGATACTCCCCCTCAATGCATGGACGTTTAAACATGTAAGTTCTCTCCCAATTAATTAAGCGTGAACGTATTTATTTATTTTCAAAGCAAATGCAAACTAAAGAATTATTATTCTTTAATACTGCATTAGGATGTACGGTTTTTATCGCTCTAAGTTAGAATAGGTATTTGCGCTTCAGCTTATATGCATACAGGCTCGAAATTTTTTTTTTAAAAAAGATGCATGCATAATGAAAATGTACCTATATGAGGGTTTTTGTCATTTCAGTTCATATGCATGTTAAAATTTGAAATTTAAAGTTCTTTTACGAATGCATAGCTATGATGTACCCTCGTTTGGTTGCTCGCATCGCGAACCAGTCATGCATGTGGAGCAACCCGAGATACCATGCATGCTGGGATGTTTGGCTGCCCTCGTCGCATACCAGTCATGAGTGTGGAACAGCTCTCTTAGTACCTACTCATGCTGGGTGGTGTGGTTGCTCGCATCTCTTACCAGTCATGCATGTGGAGCAACCCGAGATACCATGCATGCTGGGATGACGTAGTTGTTCATATATTTTTTTTGAAGAATTTTCAAAGTGTTGTGCCAAAAAAAAATCCCATATGCGAAAATGTTTTCTAAGATGTATGTCTTCGAAAGAATTTGAAGTCTTTGAGTCGCAAATTGGAAGTTAGCTTGGATCACGAATTGAGCTGTGGTTCTCGAACTGAAGAGGGTTCGTGAAACTTGAATTTTAATGACACGGGAACTGAACTCATGAAACTGTAGTTATTAAGATGACCCGTGAAGCTTGATGACCTTATGAGAATGATTCGTGTACACGATTTTGGGAAAAGTGATGAAAATCGGGCGAATTTGGTATAAATATAAGATGCACTGTAGCACGTTCGATCGATTGAGGAATCGGGTGATTGGAGGAATCGGGCGATTGAGAGTAGTATAGGCGGATTGAAGATGCAATCAGGCGATTTAAGATTGAAGTTTGAAATCGGGCAATTTAGGATCGATTGAGAGTCAAATTGAGCGATTGATTCAAATCGGGCGATTGAGTCAAATCGGGCGATTAAAATTTATATGAAGGAAGGTTACTGTAGCTGAGTGGCCGATTAGAAATCGGGCAATATAGAAATCGGGCGATATTAATTCCGTAGCTGAATGGCACTGTTAGAGTAATTGGACGATTTTGAGAAATCGGCCGAGTTGCGATTTATATTAGGGAGACTTACTGTAGCGGAATGGCTGATTTAGAAATCGGGCGTAAAATAAATCGCCGAATGACAAATCGGGCGATGTCAGGAAATTTTGTTGCATCAGCCAATTTTAGAAGATCGGACGATTCTTGTGTTTGCCCAGATAAATTGGAAATTGCATAAATTATCTTTGAAGAATATCAAGGATATCAGGATGTTCAATCAATCTATGATACTAGGCATCAAAATTTAATATCAAATCACCGAGTTTTCCAAGATCGATTTCTGTGAGACAGAATCCGATAAACGACAAAGAAAGCATCGTTTTCGTTCGCGGCGCTAAGCCCTCAAGTCAAAAGTTTATCTGTATCATTGATTTTGTCCTCCGGACGAACGATTTTGTTGTTGGATTTGTGCCTATAAATAGACTCGATTGAAGAAACATGGTGAGATCGTAAATCATTCAATCGAACGAATCGAGCTCCTAAAGATGAACTGGAATCAGCAGCGAGACCAAGAAAAGAACAGGGAGCACGAAGAGTTAGTGCGTCGCTTCAATCGCAATCTGGATAAGCTAGTACTGGAGATTGCACTTCTTATGTGCTTGTTCATCGTTTTTATGGCGATTCTGTTTTGGGTTCTAACTCGCCGTACAGGCTTCTGAGACCTTGTTACGCATTTCAAGTGATTTTCATAGTTTTCCGTGTTGGAGTGATTTAGTATCTTGAAGATGTTTTGCATATTTGAGTTGTAATAGCGTTGGAGTGAATTGGTATTTTGAAGATGTTTTGCGTATTTGAGTTGTAAGAGCGTTTTTCGCTTTTCCTTTTTTTTTTTTTTTTGAAAGGATGTACGAATCGTTTAAAGACTAGTTCGCGAAACACATCTACTCCCCCTCAATATTTGAAGTTTTGGGAATTTGAACCTCAAAGATAAAAACTTAAAGCAAAGAAATATTTTAATAAATAAAAATATTTCCCCGATTCTTAAGTTCGGGCGATTCAAAGTTGCAAAGGACGTTTCGAGCGATGATCAGTTTCGGGCGATTCATAGGCCTCCGAGAAAAACATAAATTAATTTGAAATTTCAGTTCAAAATTTTATAAAGGTAAAATTGACGAAATATTTCAAAACCTCCCCCTAAATTAATTGATTTTGTAAATTACTTAATCATGTAAACTAGGATTGAAAATGTTTTTCAGAATAAAATGCAGTTCTTCCTAGATTTTACTAACATAGTAGGTATGCAATTCATTTGAGCACATATGCATATTGAAAATACAGTGAACTACGAACACGTAATTTTATGCATATTTAGAATTTACCAAATTTGTCAGTGTAGTTTTAGCTGTCCACATTCCATTCCTTAATCACGTATGTGGGGCTGCTTCAGGTACCATACGTGAGGGATAATCGTGGTTACTCGCGTCGCCAATCAGTCACAGGTGTGGAGTAACCATCTCTATGTACCTACCCATGCTGGAAACTGCAAAACATCTCAAGCAGATTTTGGTACCCATCTAAGAATGGGTCCTTTCGTATTAGATCTAGAGTTTATGCATGCGTCTTTCATAGATTTATGTCCTAAGTCAACTTTAGGTTTATCTATAGCGTTAATTGTTGATTTAGGAACCCAAATCTTTCTAATTCCTAAGGGATAACAAAGGCTAGTGCTTGCCCTAAGTTCTTGTTTTGTAATCCAGATTTTCTTAATTCCTAAAACTTTAGCTTTAGCTTCAGTCTTAGGGTGCTTTGATTGGATGCTTTTGTGATCTTCTCGTTTGTCAAGTTTAGAACTGGACTTGGGAGACGAATGTGTAGGCTTTATCTTTCTGTTCGTTTGAATCTTCTCCTTTTGAGTTTGTGAGCCTAGCTTAGCAAAGAAGCGTTCGTCGTTCTTGGTTGTACGTGCATTTGCTAATCTAAAACGAGAATTTAAGGCTAGTGCATCATCATAAGAGTAGTGAAAATTAGAGAGCATAGATGTTCGTACAGGTTCAGACAATGAAATCATGGATGGGGATGTGGCAATGTTAGATTTAGCTTGTGACTGATGCCTACTATGCGAATTTGAACATGATGCTCTAAATTTAATTGCCTCCTTCTTTTTAAAAGAAGGAGCACAATTTTCAAATAATAGGTCGTCGCCTGTGGCTATCTCCTTTCCTTTCATTCTATTTAAAATTTTACCTGTAGGTGCATGCGAGGATAAGTTGGTACGCATTGATTTTTTCGATGCATTCTGCTTCCTTAGTGTCCTAGGCTTGGTTAGAGTTTCTATTTTAGACTCAACTAGAGACATTTGTGGAGACGTTGAAGCTATAATGTTATTGATTTGTTTTTCGAGTGAGGAACTTATTATCAATAGCACGTCATTTTCTACCTGAAAAACAATCTTTTCGGACTCTAGGGTCGAGCGCAAGTCAGATATTTCCTTAATTGCTGGTGGGATATATGCACTAGAGGGGCTGGACTGTGCTAAGTCACGGGACGTGTTCTCGAGGATGATTGGTGTTGAAGGGGGAATAAGAGCATCTAAGTAGTCATCAGACAAATGTATTTCCCTTGTCTTGTAGCTATTATTCATAGCTTCATAGTCAAGTGGAATTTCTACTCCTGTCTTCCTATCTCCATCACTTTCTGGTGTGAAGGCCCTTAATTTAGTCATGTTAATCCCTAAATAGCTAATATCATACGGATCATATGGGTTTAGGGATTTCTTCACAGCTCTAGTAGGGTTTGGAACAAAGCCTAGGCCTGCACGTGGATCGTAGAATTCTGTGTCCTTAGGCTGGTTCAAGAAGATCGTTCGATCTGTTTGTCCTCTTTTTGTTAGGAGGTCCTCTAGCTTTTTAATCCTAGCATACAGTTTTACACGTTCTTTATTCAGGAGATCGAACTCGCATGTTTTATTGATTCGCTCGTCAATGCAAGTTGTCAATTTAGCGTTTAGCTCGCTAACCTGTGTCTTCAACTTTACTATTTCAGCGTCGCGACTGTCAATTTTTGATTGCGCTACTTCCAGCAGGCAATCAAGATTACTCATCTCTTGAAGCTTCCTGAGCAGACATTGATAATTGTTATCAAATCGAGCTTGCAAGTCGTTGATTGTCCTCTCGTGATCAACACATTTGCTTATTGTTTGCTCGTAGTTTGAGACTTTGTTAGTTAAGTCAATGACTTTTGACGCTGATTCAGCTAAAATGACTTCAGAATTAGCTAAGCTAGTTTCTAGTCTATCTACGTTTTCACGTGTCATATCTAGATCGACTATAGTTTTAGCTAGTTCATTTTCTACTGACCTAAACTTGCTATGAAGAGCTGTAAATTTTTCTTGGAGTTCAAAATACAAAAGGGGGTCAATAGAATCTACCTCCCTTTCTGAAGACGCTTCCTCGTTTTTACCACCATCGACTGCTTCCATGTCATTCGGCTCCGATTTATCTTCTTTCACCAGGGTTATTTTGGCTACATTCTCTTGCTCGCTTTCAGATGTTTCATCGAGCCAGCTGTCTTGTTCTCCCATCAAGCCCACTCCAGCTTCCGTTTTATTCTGTCGTAATTTCCTAGAGTATTACTCTTCACCCTTCTTTTTGGTTAGAAAGCAGTCTATAGCCGTGTGCCCAGGTTTGCTGCGATTATGGCATTTGATTGGCTCTGCCTTTTTCTTACTATGGGAGTTGTGGAAGGGTGCCATTGATTCGAAGTTTTCAGAATTTAAGCGTTGAAAAACTTTTTGGTGTACACCCGAAGACTGTGTGCTGATTTCGAAACTTCGAGAAAATGCTAAGTCTTTTTCTATAATATGCTTGAATGTTCTAAGTAGATCGTTGGATATGTGATCGTTGACACGTTTGTGGATTTGGTTTAAAAAAATTGTGGATTTTCTTTTTTTTTTCTAATCAAGAAAGCTTTAAGTGTGATTTTCTAAGGGTGATTTAGTTAGAATTGGATCGCCCGATTAAAAATTCGAATGATGAAGATTTTGACTGAAAGATCTAACTTTTTTTTTTTTTTTTAAAAATCGGGTGAATTTGCAAAATGAAGTTTTCGCTGAAATTAATTCGGGCGAATTGCTGTTCAAAGAGGATCAGAATCGGGCGATTGTTTGTCAAAGGACCGAAATTAGCCGAGAGTTTCAAATCGAGCGATTTGCAAATTCTAGCTACAGTACAAAATCGTCCAATTCAGTGTTGAAATTGAATTCAAAATGGGACCAAAGAAATCGTGCGATTTGGTGCAATTGATTCTCAATCGTTGCAATCGGACGATTAATGGAATTTGCTACAAATATTTTGGCTACAGTGATTTTTTCGCTACAGTAGATCACGCGATTTGCTGCAATGAATTTGTGAAAAAGTTTGCAATCGGACGATTGGGCGAAATCACGGCAATGAATTTGCTACAGTAAATTGGCGCTACAGTAATCGGGGAGCTACAGTAATCGGGCGAATTTGAAATCGCTACAGTCAATTCGTCCGATTTGAAATTGCTACAGTAATCGGGCAACTTTGAAATCGTTGAAATCGCTACAGTGAATTTTGTGATTTGTGCTACAGTAATCGGCACAGTGATGTGTTACAGTAATCGGCACAGTAAACGGTACAGTGATTTACTACAGTAACCGCTACAGTAACTTTGCAATCGTCCGATTTTGGCGCTACAGTGATATTTTGGCGCTACAGTGAATTTTGACGCTACAGTAATCGTCCGATTTCTGCTACAGTAATCGTCCGATTTTGACGCTACAGTAATCGTCCGATTTCTGCTACAGTAATCGTCCGATTTTGGCGCTACAGTGAATTTTGAAATCGAGCGATTATCGAGTCCTACAGTAATTTCGCTACAGTAACTCGCACGAATGCTACAGTTATTTTGTGAAATCGGGCGATTACCGCTACAGTGATATTGCTACAGTAATCGCGCGATTTGTTCATCTACCCGATCTGAACCGAAAATTGACGAAAAACAGATCAGATTTCTACCCAAAACTCACTCAAATCAACTGGAAAATGTTGGGTAATCACTTCAAATCACTCGACAATAACCTAATTACCACTTGAGCTTGCAAAATCAGTAAAATCAAATCAAAAACTCAAGAAATAGCAGAAATTAGAAACTGAAAAATAAAACCCAAAAATTTCAGAAACTTGCTCAAATCCTAACGTGTTTAGCTCTGATACCAATTGTTATTCCCAGCATATCCAACTAAAACACATTTCTAGCATTTAACCACGAAATTAATGGGAAGAATTTAACTTATCGTGGGGGCGTGCGTGCGTGTTCTTGAGAGGGGTTTGGAGCTTCTCTCACGAAAATAATTTCTCTATATTTCTCACACACACAAGACACCTAACTATGTGTTAGGGTTTTAGTACTTATACCACATGTTGGTATATTGTACTTGGGCCCTTGTAAGCCCATTACAAATAAAAGCTTACTGGGCTCTAAAACATTAAAACCCAGTTCACTTAAATACAATACAAGACTAAGATAAAATAATTATTTGAACACAATAAAATATTCCTAACAAAAGCAATGTGGGATGAGGTTGCAAAATTAATGCAAGGAACAGAGAGTGGACTAAGAGCCAAGAAAGCCAATACCCTAGCAGCATACGATTCATTCAAGGCTAAGCCCGATGAGCAAATTGGCGAGACCTACAACAGGTTCATGGTCCTCGTGAATGAACTAAGGAAGATAAACATCGTAAAAACGGACATGGAACTCAATGTCAAATTCCTCACCTCCCTACATCCAGAATGGAAGAGAGTCACCACACACTTTATGCTTAACAAGGACCTAGACCAGATTGATATTCACAATGTTTACGAAAGTTTGGAGCAGCACAGTGACGATGTTTATGAAGAAATTGGAGATAAAAAGGGTAAAGCAATCATGAACGCAGTTGCCCTAATTACAGATACTAATTTTAAGAAAAGTGCAAAAGCTGCAAAGAATAAGTCTGCTAAGTCTTCCAGTCCGTTAGAAAGTGAATACTCTGAGTCGGAATCAGATCCTGAATTCAAAGACTTCGAGAATCATGTGGCTTACATAACGAAAAGAATGGCAAAACAATACTTCAAAAAGTCAACATTATCTGCCAATCGACAAAAAGTCTCGTCAAGTTCCAAACTGCCGCCAAAGTCTTTTCAACAGCCCGATACTAGAACAGACTCTGAGCATAGCAAATGCTTTAATTGTGGAAAGCCTGGACATTTTGCTAGAGACTGCTTCCTTCCCAAGAAGAAGGATGAAGAGTACTACACCAGAAAACTTCAACTGCTCAACCAGAAGAAATCTGGAGTTGCATTGATGGCTGAACAGGACCATTGGCTGGACGACACATCTGAAAGTGAGTCAGAGAAGGTAGCCCTGATGGCTCTGGTGGAAGAAGAAGGTGACCCTGAGCAGAAGAACCTTGAAGCTAATGCTGGTGATGAGGACAAGGAGCTGTCTTCAGGAAAGGAGGTAGAATCTCTTACCCATAAACTACATTCTGAACTTTAAGAAAACTACGTACTACTTCAAAATGAACTTAAAAATTCCAGGTCAACAGAAGAAAAATTAGCTAATACTTTAGAAGTTCGAGAAACAACACGTGAAGAAGTAAGTAGATTAGAAACTAGCCTGGCTGACTCAAGAGCTAACTTAATTGAATCTGAATCAAGAGTAAATGACTTACAAGCTCGTTTTGATAATAATTATGCATGTCTACTTAAGCAGTTACGAGATAATAGCAATTTAGACTGTCTGCTAGGAGTAGCGCAGTCGAAGATCGATAGTCGTGACTTAGAAATAGAAGATTTGAAAACACAGGTTAGTGAGTTAAAGGCCAAATGGACAAATAGCAAGGACGAGCGAATAACAAAAACATGCGAATTTGAAATCCTAAGCAAAGAGCGTGTAAAATTATATGCTAGGATTAAGAAACTAAAGGACCTACTCACTAAGAGAGGACAAACAGATAGAACAATCTTCTTGAATAAGCCTAGAGACGTAGAGTTTTATGATTCACGAGAAGGATTAGGATCTACCTCTGTATGACGTCAGTTTCCTAGGATTAAATACGCCTAGTCTTATGCCCTTTACTAACTCATCTGCATCCGATGCATTAGAGAAGAAGAAGAGACATAGAGAGGAGAGGGCGGAAATTTCTGTTGACTATGATGAACTGAATAATAGTGATAAGACAAGGGAGATACCTTTGTCAGATGACTACTTACCTATCTATGCACCCTCTTCTGAAGAAGTAGATGTCGAAAAACCAAAAATTTCTAATGCATATTTACCAGCTATAATCAGAGAAATATCTGACTTGCGGTCAAGTCTAGAGTCAGAGAGGATAACTTATCTTAGAGAATCAAATACTGTTCAGTATAATCTCCTCATTAGAAAAACAAATCGACACTAGCGAAACTTTAACCTTAACTCTAGAGGCGGAGAAGATAACTTTCCAAGTAGAGAATGAAATACTAGTACGCAAAATTTCCTCACTTGAAGAACAAATTAACACAAGCTTAGTTTCGCCCCCTCTGCAAACTTCGTTAGTTGACTCCCAAATAGACATCCCTAGCAAATCTCAATCAAAAAGAAAGCAGCTTGCTTCTAGCAAATCCAAGCTTACTAACTCATCATTGCATGTACTCACAGGCAATCGTTTAAATAAGAAAGGGAAGAAGAAAGCCATAGGAGACGACCTACCAAAGAACGATGTTGCTTATTCACTTAGAAAGAAGCAGCCCGTTAATTTTGAAGTGTCTAGTTCTAATTTTTGTAACAGGCGTCAAGTGTGTGCTAAGAATTATCATGTTGAACCTTCATCTATCATTCTTCAGCCTGTAGCGAGAAGAATCGTACCTTCTATACTAGCCATGATGATGCTTTTATCTTAAATGCTAAATACCAATCTACAAATGCCAGCATGTCCATGGAAACACCACCATTTTCTCTTAAGTTACAATACAAACCTGACAAAAGACAAGGACAAGCCAACAAAGCAAAGCCATCCCATAAAACCGAAACAAAAGCCAAAGCTATAGGAATGCGTAGCATATGGGTTACAAAACAACAACTCAGAGCATGGACAAATCACTGTCATCCTCTAGGGATTAAAAAGATCTGGGTCCCTAAGCAATCATCTGAAGTTGTAGATAAATCTAATACTAACCTTAGAACAAACCCATAAGAAAGGCGTACATAGACTATAAAACTAATAAGGGAGGACCCGTCCTTAAATTGGTACCTAAATCCCGTTAATTCTTTTTTGCAGATCCGTCATGTGTGGATACTTGATTCTGGTTGCTCTACACACATGACTGGAAGAAGAGAGCTATTGAGCAACTACACCGAACATTTCGGTGGAAATGTGCGCTTTGGAAACAATCACGCGGCTCCTATTTTAGGACATGGCGATCTAATTCATGACAACCTGAAGATCAAGGGGGTCTCATATGTCGAGGGTCTTAGTCACAATCTTTTCAGCATTGGCCAATTCTGCAACAGACAACTAAAGGTTCAATTTCATGCTGAAGGTTGCAGTATTACTGATGAGAGTGGTCGAGAGCTTCTAACTGGAATGAGGAAGACAAATCTCTATACCATCGATTTGAAAACTACTCGACCCTCGTCCAAACTGTGTCTCATGACGAAGAACTCAGTTCAACAAAGTGACCTTTGGCATCAAAGACTGTCCCATCTCAACATCAAAACATTGAATAGACTACACACTGACAAACTAGTGAGTGGATTACCAGCCTTGAAGTATCACAAGGAACATCTATTCAGTGCATGTGAAATGGGGAAGATGAGAAGAGCATCACACAAGGCAAAACTCGTAGCTTCAACGTCCCGACCATTAGAACTACTGCACATGGATCTATGTGGACCTATGAGAGTACAAAGCATCAACGGACGAACGTTCTGGTAATAGTGGATGATTTTCCCGAAATACGTGGACAAGATACCTTAGGACGAAAGATGAGACGCTCGACTTGATCATAGACTTTGTGAGGAAAACTCAAAACTCACTGGAATGCAACGTTCAAGTGATTCGAACTGACAATGGTACTGAATTCAAGAATCAATTGCTTGACAATTTCTACTCATCACTTGGAATCACTCAGCAATTCGCAGCAGCTAGGACACCCCAACAGAATGGGGTCGTGGAAAGAAGAAATCGTAGTCTAGTTGAAGCAGCTCGTACAATGCTAATACAATCCAAACTCCTCATTTTCTCTGGGCCGAAGCAGTCAACACAGCCTGTTTCACTCAGAACAGAACTAGCATTCACAAAAGATTCGGAAAAACTCCATACGAGCTCATCAACAAAAGGATACCAAACATCAGATTTCTTCGAGTTTTTGGCTGCAAATGCTTCGTCTTGAATGATAGAGAAGACCGAGGAAAATTTGATCCAAAAGCAGTCGTAGGCGTTTTCATTGGATACTCTGCGGAGTCCAAGGCATACAGAGTTTACCTACCACAAAGGCGAATTATCATGGAAAGTGCAAATGTTACGTTCGATGAAGTGCCAACTATCGCTTCTGGACAGATAAGTCCAGAACCCGGACTCACAAGAATGTTGACGAAAACTCAACATAGCATTCAACCAGAGAAAAGACCATCTACCTCTCAACCATTCAATGAAGACGAGCTTAACCTTCTGTGTGATCAAATATACTTATGCCCTCGTCCAAAATTGGACCCTACTCAAAACAATGAGAGTAGAGATATATCAGAACCACCCGCACACAGTTCAACGGCCCAAATGAGATGCCTTTAAGCAGCCAACCTCAAACTACCACGACTCATCAATCCGCTCACAATGAAGACATAGAGAATGCTCCATCGGATAATTCAGGTAATGAAGATCAAACCCCCATTGAAATCTCTAGTACCGACGAAGCTGAACCTAGTGAGGAACTTGACCATGAGGAATTGAGTCAACCACTTCCTCACACAAGGAAATGGACTAGAGCTCACCCAATGTCTCAATTATCGGCGATCCAAATCAAGGAATAAGCACACGCTCCTCAACAATAAACGAGAATCTATATGCCTGCTTTTAAGTCAAAGCGAACCAAGTAAGATTGAAGATGCATTAGCTCATCAGACTGGATACAAGTCATGCAGGAAGAAATCAATCAATTTGAGCGACTCCAAGTGTGGAGATTAGTCCCAAGACCACCAGGCAAAACAATTATAGGAACCAAGTGGGTCGATGTAGATGGAATCGTCATTCGGAACAAGGCCCGATTGGTGGCAAAAGGTTACAATCAACAAGAAGGAATTGACTACGATGAAACATTTGCTCCAGTCGCTCGAATTGAGGCCATCCGACTATTTCTCGCGTATGCTGCTCACAAAAACTTCACTGTTTACCAGATGGACGTCAAGACAGCCTTCCTCAATGGGGTACTGAAAGAAGAAGTCTACGTGGCACAACCTGCATGCTTCGTGAGCGAAACTCATCCTGACCATGTGTACTTTCTAGAGAAGGCACTATATAGACTAAAACAAGCCCCACGCGCTTGGTACGAGGCACTCTCAGATTTTTTGATTAAATCAGGGTTCACAAAAGGAAAGATCGATACGACCCTCTTCATCAAAAGACACAGGAATTCTCCTCGTTCAAATATACGTTGATGATATTATCTTTGGATCCCCACAAGGTTGTGCAAAGAATTTGGCGATTTAATGAAGACAAAGTTCGAAATAAGCATGATGGGAGAACTCAACTTCTTTCTTGGACTTCAAGTTAAGCAACTTACAGAAGGCATCTTCATTAACCAATCAAAGTACATCCACGACATGCTCAAAAAGTACAACTTGGATAATTCTACGACAAAGAACACCCCAATGTCCCCTTCATGTAAGCTAGACTTGGATCCAGATGGAAAGTCGGTCAATCCAACCACATATCGGGGAATCATCGGATCGCTTATGTATCTCACCGCCAGCAGACCTGACATTGTATTCTCCACATGCTTATGTGCTCGCTTTCAAGCCAATCCAAAGGAGTCACACATGCTAGTAGTGAAGAGAATAATGAAGTATCTCAAAGGAACCCCGACACTCGGACTATGGTATCCTAAGAACTCAAATTTTCAATTACTTGGTTATACTGACGCAGACTTTGCAGGATGTAAGATGGACAGAAAAAGTACATCTGGGGGCCTACAATTCTTAGGTGACAAACTAGTAAGTCGGTCTAAAAAGCAAAACTTGTTTCCACCTCCACTGCCGAAGCGGAGTACGTTGCTGCGCCCAGTTGCTGCTCTCAAATCCTTGGTTGCGAACACAACTACAGGATTACGGGTTTGATTTCAATAATATTCCTATTTATAGCTACTTAAAGAGCACCATAGCAATTACTTGTAACCATGTCCATCATTCTCGCACCAAGCATATAGATCTTAGGTATCACTTTATAAAAGACCATGTGGAGAAGGGCATGATTGCCATGTACTTCGTAAATACCGACGTTCAGTTGGCTGACCTATTTACTAAGGCTTTGGATGAAACTCGATTCCATTTCCTTGAATCTGAGTTAGGCATGCTGAATCGCGAACCTTAGGAAATCTTTCTCCACGAAGTCTTTTGTAAAGTATACATATTTAGTATTTTATTTTTTTTTTCTTGGAAGCTTCTTTAACAAAATTAAGGGGAGCTTTATTTTTTTCATATATGCTTAAGTTTAGGGGGAGCTTCAGAACGATATGCATAAGTTAAGGGGGAGTAGTTATTCTTCGTAAACTAATCTGTAAATGACCAATACGTTCTTCCAAATGCGAAAAACCAATACGCAAACATCTCCAAATACCAAATTACTTCAACAAAAAAAAAACATAAGACTCAAAAGCCAGTACAGCTTGTAACAAACCAAAATAGAACAGCTCTTAAAATGACAATCAAGCACATAAGAAGAGAAATCTCAATCACTAACACAGACTCAAAAGCCAGTACGGCTTGTAAGAACCCAAAACAGAACAGCCAGTAAAACGACAAACAAGCACATAAGAAGCGAAATATCGAATACTAACATATCCAAATTGCGATGAAACGATGAATTAACTCTGAGTGTTCATTGCTCTCTTCTTGGCCTTGTTGCTGATTCCAGTTCATCTTTGGACACTCAATTTAGTTGCTTGAACGATTTCTGATCTTACCATTTTCTCTAATCACGTCTATTTATAGCCAAGAATCAAACAACAACATCGTTAATCCCGACAACAAAATTAATTGTAGAGATGGATTTTTGACTTGATGGTTTAGCGCCGCGAACGAAAGCGATGCTTTCTTTGTCAGATTCTCTGATTCTGACACAAAAAAAATAAAAAATAAAAAAATCAATCTAGGAAAACTCGTTGATTCGACATTAATTTTAGGGCCCATTTTTCTTTCAAGTCAGTTTATAATTGATTAGTTGAAAATCTTACATTTGACAGCTCGGGGTGATTCTCGTCAATTTCTCTTCATCGATGCTTAAAGCACAATTTTAAGTTTGAAATTGCTAACTCCTTAAATTAAAAAAAAATCGTCGAAATTCTCAAAATCTGTTTTAGTATACCTTTAGGCGATTCTTCAAATCGATCGACTTCTCCAATCGCACGATTTCTTAAGTAGCTTAACTATATAAATCGCCCGATTCTCAAATCATTTTGAAAGTCAAACTACATCTCGGCGATGTCATATTTCGCCTGATTTCTTACTCCTTTGATTTTCTAAAGTACATCTCCTTCATATAAATAGTGAAATCGCCCGATTTCTCGTCATTTTCCCAACTTCACGCGATTCACAGCTTTAAAACTCTTCAAACTCTTAAACAGACTTTCTCGATCGGACTCTCAAATCTCTCCATTTGCGTCTTTCTGCAAATCCCTACACAACAACGGTATGGGATTTCACTGGATCTACAAGTTTTCGTTAGTTTATTACTCGTTTTGCTTGGATTATTTCCATCTAGGGCTCAAGAGTTCTTCAGTCTCTACTCTGAAATTCATCGCTTCGAATCAATGAAAATCTCTCTTATATGTGTTCACTGAGTTGTTATTAACAATTCTAATCTGTCTTGCGTAATTGTTCTTCAATTATTTCTGATTACATCTATCTTAGAGTCGATTCTGCGATTCAAACTCAATTCGCCCGATTTTCCCTCTTTTTCCGCTGTTCAACATAAAATGCCTTTAATCGCCCGAGTTTACATCCTAATACATTTATCTGATTGCGTCCTAATCGCCCGAAATCGCCCGATTTTCTCGTTTTACTCACAGCTGCCTCAAAATCGTCTGAAAATTGACTTTTTATCTGAAAGTTAATTTCAATCGCCCGATTCTATTTACAATCGCCCGGATGCCCACTAACTTTAATCGCCTGATTTGTCTTTAAAATTGCAACTTCAGATCTAATTGCCCGATTATTCACTAAATCTAAAATCGTTTGATTCCATTAACTGTGGACAATCACTAACCTTCAAATTGCCCGATTTGGCCTTCTGCTGAATCGCCCGATTCAATCGTTCAATCGATGTTGCCACAAACAGTGAAATAATTGCCCGATTTCACTCGAATCTTTAAAGTAAATGCCAATAACTTAACTGCTAGATTACAAAATATGAATTAACTCGTCCGACGTAATCGACTAACTTCAGCGGTTGCATTAAATCGATCGATTCTACTTTCACAAATAAATCGATCGAGTCCACTACCCTTATAGTTCATGCCTGATTTTGACTTATGCTTCAATCGGCCGATTTAATCAATCCAATATTTCTCTCCGTCAATCGCCCGATTCTACCTTAACATACTTTCGATTCAAACTAACCGAATTGAACTTCACGCGATTTGATTTCACTGTCTTAGTCTCGTGCCACCAAATCATGCGATTTAACACCAACGATACTATCTAAGTCGATTCACATTATCCAAGTCCCATAGAACGTATATTTAACATTTGTTAATGACTTTGCTGACCTGACAATTTTTTATTTCTCAACATTGTGATCATTGGATTACTCAGCTAATCTTTTTTGATATTTTAATCTCATTTTAAAGTTGATCAATATGGTGCGAGAAATTGACGATGTCTTCCCGTCTAAAGACTGGGCTCAGCGACTCCCTAATAACGTCCAGTTAGACTTCAAAAACACGCAATGTTCCGATCCTATCATCCCAAAAATTCTTCAAAACCACCCTCTAAAGACAGCCTTTTGTATAACCGAGCGTGTCCCCGAGGTATACGTCCAACAATTGTGGGCCACGCTCCAAAATCCAACCGACAACCCACAACCCACCCATCTCTCCGCCCACATTGACAACACTATTGTCGTCCTGACCCCCGCGATCATACGCTCCACATTAAACCTACCAACCTCGCTCAATTACGACAAACATCCCACTTTCGAACATTTGATTGCCGACTTCCTCTTCATGGGATACAATTCCAACGCCCAGAAATCCATCGATCTCCCTGACTTTTGCGCCAAAGACATACCTCGAACCTGGCGTACGCTGTTCTTAATCGTCAACAAGTGCCTATCACCTAAGCACACTGGGTCAGACGCTGCAACCGACAAATCATGCTGATCTTCCATGGCATAGTCTTCAACAAAAACTACGACGTCGCCCAATTAATATGGTCTGACCTTGTTGATCAACTATGAAGACAAAAGTTCAGCTCCACAAAGGTCCTCCCATACATAAGATGGTTTCCCATCCTGGTTCAACACTTCATCGACCTCCACCCTGAGATCGAACGTCGTCCCCAGGTCGAAGGCTATGATATACCCAAGCTCGGCAAAATACAATCAACTAAGACCAAGTCAAAATTCCATGAAGAAGCCATGCTATTGGGGGAATACCTCCTTCAACTCCTAGACAAAACGGATCATGTGCTACAAGCCTATCTGCGAGCAATCAACCTCAAAGATATCCCCACGGTTCAACAGAACCCAGTTGAACCAAACCCCGGGACTAGCCAACCCGACCAACCAAGTATAGGTCTAGGACAACCCGCATCCCCACAACGAAAACAAAAGAGAAAACAAAAGGGGGATGCCGAAAGCAGCAAGAAAGAACGGCGTACCAAAGAAAAGCACGACCGTCCTCCTCCATCTACTAGTCAGCAAATAATCCGGACCGATCCCATAGGTTTAGGGGATGACTTTGTCTTCCCCCGAGTAGAAGTCGCGACATCTGGTCCAATCGCGCAAAGCACCCAACCTGCCCACTCAATCATCTCTCAACAGATGATTGTTTCACATTCTCACGAGGAACCACGTCAGCCATCTCCTCCTCGCTCTGAGGGGGTCGATGTTGAAATATGCAGTCCTCCGTCTCACACTGCACTTTCCTTGTCCATAACGAGTCTAGTAACATTACCACCTATATTTTTTCCCTTTTCTAGGACACATACACTTTTCTATTCACTGTCAGGTCTCGGTGACCTGACCAAAACGCTCTTCGATGTCTCTGTACTAGCTACTAGTCTGGGACAGAGCGGAAGTCCCACAGCGGTCACCACCACTACAACTGCTATTTTGGGCCATCGATCTGAGTCCGTCTCAGCATCGATGTCAACGATAGGCCTTAGTCGCTTCGGTTCTTCAAGTCCTGTGCAAGCAGGCGGCACATCATTACCTTCTACTGATGTTGTGACGGTGGAATGTCTTCGTAACTCCGCCTCGTTATTTTCCCCGTTCGTGACGGAGGCCACACTCAACGTTCACCTAGCTGAATTTGCCAAAGAACTCCAAGACTCCATAATGACCCAAGTGTACAACGCGATTGGGACAACCTCTCGAGACAAGGGCAAAGCCTCCGTCCCCGATCAAGCACCGTCTCAAGCCGATCCCTCTACTGCCCCTGACGACGGTCTATGAAATGTTCCTGTGACGGAACTGATTGATGTAGTCATCGCCAGACTCCGCACTGCAACGAAGCGCAGCGAATATGAGGCGGAGTTCCTTCGACGACTAGAGCTTCCGTTCACGTGTCGAGGTGCGGCTCAGACCTCGAATCATCCGCGTGACGACCTGGAGGGTGATGGTCGTCTCAAACACCACGTCGTTGATGAAGAATGCCCTCCCCTGAAGTCGAAGATAAGAGAAGAGCTTAATCTGCCATGGGAGAATGCCAAAGTGGTTCTCCCTATCAAGAAGAGATACGACGGAGAATAAGGAGGAAAGAAGATCGGATTAAGAAGCTGGATGGTTGGAAGCTACAGGTTTCTTGGAACGCTTCAGAATCCAGACCTCAAGGTTGGATATGTCGCTCTTAAGCGATTTTTGATGCGCCAAGTCAAGTTCAACGCGACACATGACCTCCAAATGGCAGTGGAAAGCAATATGAAGAGGGTAAACCTCACAAAGCTGTCCTTCGAAGTTCCAGACACAGGTTTTGGCGAAGGACACATAAGTAATGAAGATGACGATCCATCAGTCGTTTACATCAACTACAAGGGAGATAAAAGGCTAATGAAGACATCAGAGATTAACAAGTTCAGCAACGGTACACTTTGAATCATTCGAAACAAGCTCAGAAGTATTCTCGAACAGCTAAAAGATGAAGAACACGAAGTCCAAGTAAAGTACATAAAGCTGATCGAGATCATATATGAGAGAATATCATTTCGAAGAATTTTGCGGTCGTATGAGCATATCTTAGGACTTCGTAAGTCACCATACGTGCTGGCGAGCCCCAAGAAAAGGAAGACGAAGACGCCAACAAGAGGACGAGGACACTAAGGGGGAGATTGTTAGGAATTAGTTGTAGTGTCCTCTAGTTATTTAAGTCTTGGGTCTTTGTTTCTTGTTGTTGGGTTGTAGTAGGTAGGGGAGATAACTTGTATTTAGTAGAAGTTTTGGTACTTGGGCTTTAATATACCAAAGAGTTATAGTATATAAAGCCCATAATTACCCTTGTTAGGGTTTATCAAAAGAAAATTCATTGAAGCCGTTCTCGTTAAACACACACACACAAACACACACTAAAAGGTGCTTCATACGGTCTTAATCTTTCTAATAATCTTTTGATCCTTGTTTGGTAACAAGTGGACCAACAGTAACATCTATTTTTATTAATCGCTGGGGTTTTTCTTAGTTTTTTTTATTTATTCAATGATAAAAGCGTTGACCATTAGAGGACTTAAGGCGAAGATCGAGCTATAGAAAGAGGTATAGCAAAAAAATGAACATTAGAAGGAGATCCCTACGACGAGTGTTCTTCAAATATTATCAGAAGTGAATATCAGACGATGATCATCTATTTCTTTATTATTCAAGGTGTGATTTTTTTTTTAAATAGTGAAGATTTTTTATATAATTTTTTACAAAATCTAATTTATTTATTGTTACAAGGGAAAAAATTATGTAAAAAAAAAAACTGAAACCGTGAATCAGCGGTTTCAAACCGTAACTGTAACCGGCTCGACCGGTTGAAAACCGTTACCGTGATTACCACGGTTGGGTTGTCGAAGATTTCGAAAAGATTTTGCCTTCCTTCCCCAAAATAAGTGATGCACCTACATACCAAAATTAGGAGATTTCAACTACCAAATATGGAAGA
The DNA here is from genome assembly GCA_027422505.1 of Craterostigma plantagineum. Classification (NCBI taxonomy): domain Eukaryota; kingdom Viridiplantae; phylum Streptophyta; class Magnoliopsida; order Lamiales; family Linderniaceae; genus Craterostigma; species Craterostigma plantagineum. Next base: position 18,233,962 of record JAPQWV010000013.1, on the reverse strand, counting down.
TAAGATCCACCAATAAGGCGAGAAGATTCGAATGAAGATCTTCAAGGAGATATTTTGGAAGATTATCAAGGGATCTCTTTCCGATTCAAAACAAGAGCCAAGATCTATAATAAGAGTTATTTTCGAGTTGCAAATGACCACTTTTCGAGAGAGCTTTTCATGGAGTAACTATTGAACGAAAAGTGCGAAAATCACGAGTCATGGAGCGAAGAGTTTGAGCGAAACACGAGGTGCTTTTGTTTTAGCCTAGTATTTCAGTTTGCAGAAGTCTTAGGACTTTGTAGGTTTTCAGAATCGTAAGATTCGTAGTTTTTCTAGGCTTGATTTTTACTATCTTTCGATAGTTGTTTTGTAATCAATCTTCGTAGTGGATTTTTCGCCACGAGGCACGCAGCAAGTTTTTGACTTGCTGCACAATTTTACATCTCGTGTCTATTGTTTCTCTTTACTAAGTTCATTAAATATTCCGCTCTGCGTTCTGTGTTGGGTTCTGATCCCAGGTGTTGGCTGCAGTGTTACCCCAACAATTGTTCCAACAATTAGTCACCAGTTTTAGAACTTAGATTTTTACATCCATTTCGGACGGGACCACTTCAGGTTAGACTTTTTACATCGTAAATCGGCGATTCATAAGCGTGAATCGTAACCGTAATCGGAGGAACACGACTTACTTGTTTCAACCAACTGGTCTGTGAATTGTTACTCGATCTCAGGCGGACATCGTATAAAAAAGAATTTGATTCATTTGGAACTCTACCTGTGATCTCGTGAGCTTGAACATGGCGACTTTGGTCTCCTTTTTTCTCTCGCCATCCACTGTGGTTCCTCCCATCAATAGCGGCGGAGCCCCAAATAATGTATAACATAAAAGACGAGGTTGCCCTAATTCTCTTTGACCCAAAGAAAAACGTAGGATTTTACTACGGTCGAGGAAGGGCAAGCTTCCTATCGCCATCGGCTGTCCCCTACACACCCTAGCCCACTCGGTGAAAAAATGAAGCGCACTTTGACCGTCGGCCACTGCATGAGAATATTGTAGCTCATAGAAATCCCTCCACACTCGAACCTCGTGAGCCGAACCGCGAGCAAGGGAATCTCTTCAATTGGGGCAGAATAGTCGATTTGAGAAACGAGACGGTCGAAAATGGGAGAGCCGGCCGAAAATTCACCGAGCCCTTCTATCTTCGAACTGCAAAAAAGCCTCGGTGAGCTCGACGCCCTTGTCATTACAGTCGAGCTCAAGGCAGGACCCATCGAGCCAGCGTAGGCGGCCGGCTAAGGGATAGAAATGGACCAATACCTTGGCAAGAGAAGACTTTAGCGCCGCCGAGAAGACGTCATGCGCTGGCCAGCTTTAGTGTGCCGGCGATAGAAGTAGACTATATGGACATGAGTTGCACCACACGCTTGGTCCAATTTGGTCAAGGGCATGGCACCGTTCCAAGTGGCTTCGGCTGCTTGGACCATGTAGGAACTTAGAACGGTTACTTGATCTTTCATTTTATTTCCTTTTTTTCTCTTTTGGGATTGTGTGTGTGTGTGTGTTTTTATTAGAGTAAAAATGTCTAGTATTTGGCGTGTATTTAAAGGAGGATTCGCAATATTATTGATGTTTTTTTCCTTACAACAATATGTTTTCCCTAGATTCGCTTACATGCACTCACATGGAAATTTTCAGCCTGTGTTTCGGCAAAACATGTATATTTTAATCATGGTTTATCTTTTGTTTTTAGGATCATGTGATTCCTTAAAAAAAGATCATGTGATCAATTATTGTAGAGTATACATTTAATTGTGCTTGATATTATTAGTTGTCCTTGTAGTTAGAGGCGTTTTGTATAGTAGTCCTTAGAATATGACTAGTTTGATATTTATACCAGGTTTGTTTGGTATAAATACATATAAATCAATTCAGCTGAAGAGAGAAAAGTTTTGAAGATTGATCCGAAATGCTTGCAATTCAATTTCTAGAGAGAGAAACAACAGTAACTTTCTCACTCTAATCGAATTCTCTCTCTCGTTCTTCAAATGAGTTTTTCGATCGAATCTTATTGATTATCATTATCGTCGAATTACGTTGAATTCTTGCCTAGGATCATAGAGTTGTTAATCGTAGGACCTAACAATTGGTATCAGAGAAGATTCGTTCTGTTTTGAATCAATAATTGTTAGATTTGGATCGAAAATTTAATTCTGTTAACTGTTCATCGAAGAACAGTTGGCGCGAAATCTGTTTTCGATCCAATAGCATAATTCTGTGCCTAATTGACTTGAATTTGATGTTTCTGTGCTCGTTTAAGTGTCAAATGTTGATTGCGATCAAATCCGTAGCTGTTTGAACTTCGTGTTTGGATTAAATCGATTTTGTGGGTTACTGTTTGTGTAAGAACATGAAGAACACGTTCTGATTTTGATCAAATTCGACATATTGTGCTTCATAACATGTTTAATTGCGTGTTCGTGCGTAGTTAGTAATCGATTGCGAGCAATTACCTGAAAGTTCAGTGTCTAATTCCTTGTTTTTGCTTGAATCTGTGATAATTGTATTCTGTGATTTTTCTCGATCGTTCTAATTTTTCTCGCTAGGTTTTGCGATCGGATTAATTTCTCGATCGAAAAACTTGGCGCAATAATTTTTCTCTATCAGAATACGAAGTCGGTGCTAAAATCGTCAACACTAGAAACGATTTTAGTTAGAAATATTTCTCGAGCGTTATTCAGCGAAAATCTTTTTCGAGGGAGACCAATTTTGACTTTGCACGCGTAAAAACTCTCTCTCGAGAAACATTTTCGGTCAGACATTTAAAGTTTGACCAAGCTAAAAATCATTTACACGCGAGAAACTTTTCCAGTCAACCGATTTATTTTGACATGTCGAGAAACTTACTAACGTACTATTTCTTTACGATCGAAATAAATTCACGATCCGAAATTTTTCTCGACCGAACGATTTTGGGCAATTTATTTCGCTCGAAAAATATTTCACTTACAAACTATCTCGCACGTAAACAGTACACACTATATTCTATTTCGACGAAATTATTTTTGATCAAACTTTAAAGATTGAATCGAAAATAATTCTCGATCTATTTTTCGAATCAAACGCTACTAACGAATTTTGTCACTTGTGAAGCACATTACATCATCTTCAAACATTTAACACTTAACGAAGATCCTTCAACAACTCAACTACAAAACAAAATGGATGTGTAGAGTATACATTTAATTGTGCTTGATATTATTAGTTGTCCTTGTAATTAGGGGCGTTTTGTATAGTAGTCCTTAGATTAGGACTAGTTTGATATTTATACCAATTTTGTTTTGTATAAATACATGTAAGTCAATTGAGCCGAATAGAGAAAGTTTTGAAGATTGATCCGAAAGGCTTGCAATTCAATTTCTAGAGAGAGAAACAAAAGTAACTTTCTCACTCTAATCGAATTCTCTCTCTCGTTCTTCAAATGAGTTTTTCGATCGAATCTTATTGATTATCATTATCGTCGAATTACTCTGAATTCTTGCCTAGGATCTTAGAGTTGTTAATTGTAGGACCTAACAATTATTTTCATTTAAAATTATAGTATGCTTGCATACATGTGATTTTTTTTTGGTATAATGTCTTTTAATTCATTTTCCACTGTCAAAGTTAGCCCCCTAAAACATCAGTGTGTGCCCCCAATTCACTACAAGCAATCACACTAAAGAATCATAACAGACACGTTGGTAAGTATCAGAATCCGTGGCTCTCTTCACTCGACAAACAGCCCTTATTCTCCATTTCATCTCATTGGCAATAGTTTGGCAATCTGTGCTATACTCAATTCTCCTTCTTCATGCATTCTGCGGTTCCTCTCATACCACAAGTGGTAGAACATAGAGGCATAGCAGGCTAGGACAATACAGCTATGTTTTTTCCTCTTTTTACCCCATCTTAATCATCCATGCACCTAACTCCTCAAAGTTCAGAAAATTCCCTCCAATATTCAGCCATGCATTAATCCTTTGTGACACACCTTGGCTGAATCCACATTCCACAAACAGGTGCTCCAAGGATTCATCTACCACCCCACATAGTCTGCACTTACTATCAGTAATGTTCAACCCCCAAATAAACATTCTGTCCAGTGTTAGTAGTCTCTGATGCATCATCAACCAAAGAATAAAGGAATGCTTAGGTATATTGTACCTATTCCAGACAGCTATATGATATGGAAATGATGGCCCAGCCCCTTTAAGCCACTCATATCCCGATTTAATGGTGTATTTCCCATCAGCAGTTAACAACTATCTCCTCCCATTGTAACCATCATAAAATCTGCTTTTAAGTCTATGTAATTTCTTCCAATGGCAACATGAATCAAGAGCCGGGGATACATCCCAAAACTGTTCTTTTCAGGTATACTACACTTATCCACTTGATCCAAAGTGACTCAGTTGCTAAGCTTATGTCCCAGATCTGTTTCCCAGCCAAAGCCAAATTCCATGTCACACAATCTCTCAGATTTAAGCCCCCCTGCTTCTTAGGTAGACAGATCCTCTCCCAACTCAGTAGAGATATACTCTTCCCATGGTCTTTCATTCCCCATAAGAACTCACTACAGATTCTATCCACTTCCTTAGAGACTGCCTTGGCTAGTAAGAAGATCGAGCCCCAGTAACCATGAGTAGCCATCAGCACCGAGTTAATCAAGCACAACCTCCCTGCATAAGATAGATTCCTGGTGTCCCAGCATCTGATTCTAGCAGTAATCTTCTCCACCAGACTTTGGCATGCGCTTCTACTCCACTTTGTAGGGGATATAGGGACACCAAGTATCTCATAGGGTAGCTCCCCATGTGGTAACCAGTCAGCTGCCTAATCTGATCCACCACATAATTGGGTATCCCAGCCAAGAATAGACTTGATTTCTGCTTGTTAGCCTCCAAACCTGAGACACAATGAAAGTGATCTAGAGCTTCTTTTACCACTCTAACAGCCTCCAGTTTCCCTTTACAGAATATCAATAGGTCATCAGCAAAACACAGACTCACCAGCCTCATCTGTTTGAACATTGGGTGAAACCTAAATCTGGGATCTTTTGAGGATTTTTGCAGTTTCTTGGTATAGTATTCCATGGCTATTACAAATAGTAAAGGTGAGACAAGGTCCCGCTGTCTCAGTCCTCTAGCAGCTTTGAAGCATCCCGAGTGTGACCCATTCAGAGAGATGGTATAGGTCACTGTCTTTACACAAACCAGAATCCAATCAATGAACTTCTTTGGAAACCTGAGGAGAGTCAGCCAGGACCTAAGAAAATCCCAGTCCAAGGACTCATACGCTTTCTTGAGGTCTACCTTCAAAAGGGCTCTAGCAGAGGTATTTTTTCAGTTATAGAGTCTGATCATATCTTGGCACAGCAAAATGTTATGCGCAATCGACCTCCCTTCAACAAACGCGCTTTGGTTGGCTTGGATAAGTTTGGGCAGTAATGGCTTGAGCCTTGTACACAGCATTTTGGAGATGCATTTGTATATAGCATTGCAACAAGAAATTGGCCTAAAGTCTTGAGCTGTAGCTCGATTATCAACCTTCGGTATCAGGCAGATAACTGTTTTATTCAGGTTGGGTTGAGTTTCCCGGTGTCAAAGAATTCTATGGTCTGTGACATGGCTTCCTACAATACTCCATGCTTTTGTGAAGAACCCACTTCCATAGCCTCCGGTCCAGGAGCAGCATCTTCATGGATTGAGTTCATTGCCAAAAGAACTTCCTTCCTATCAAAAGGTTGGATGAGCTGTAATTGGTCAGTTAATGAGAGAATATAGCCCTCCTCAGCAACCCCTTGCTCCAGTTCCCCGTTGTGTTCTGTCTGCTTACCCAGCAACTTCTGAAAGAAATCAGTAAAATGCTTATGGACTTCCCCAGGGTCTGAGATTACTCTGCCATTAGCATCAGATATAGACACAATTCTGTTAGAATTAGCTCTTTTCCTAATCATAGCATTGAAAAAACATTATTATGATAATATCGTCCGAACAACCACTGAACGCAAGACATCGATGCTTTTGCCTTGTGCCACTGGCACATGTTGACTGGCGAAAATTTGGCTGTTTCAAACACAGCATCTGCTTCGTCATATGTTCTACGTATATGTGAGAAGGTTTTCTTTTATTGTTTGTTCATTATTTTTCAATTCACTGTATATGGATATAATATTGTTTGTCAACAGCGAACAAATCGTTTTACATGAGCTTTTTGCCACCGTTGTTCTTGGATATAATATCTTGATCTTTTGCCCACAATCTGTCACAGTAGATTGATCTTCATCATCACGGTGCTAGCATGTGCTGATGAATTAGGAAAACAAAACAAAAGTATTATAACTTCATTTATTTTCTTAGTTATTTTGGGCGCAATGCCCTGATCTTAATTATGTTAGATATCGCAAGGGCACATCGAAAAGCTAAGAAATATGGAGTCAGCCTGATCCTAACCCGAACAGTATGATTGTGTAGGTTAATTCTATTGCATAAGGGTGACAAACATGAAATGGATTTCAAACGGTAAATAAAGATTTGACTCCAAAGATATGCAGTACTTGTTTACCAAAGACACCAAAAACGCCACGAAAAGGTATAAGACTCTTGAATCACAAGAACTTATTTTATCCTAGGATGATGCAAAAGCTCTGTTGATGTGACTTTTTTGTTCCATCCTCTCGTGGGAATACTATTCATTTGGTGGCTTTCACCGATACTGTGGAGATGTGATTTGAATAGTCAAAAGTGGGAGAAAACAATTCTAAGCTTCTTACGTGTTTTGACTCGCCTAAGTCGACTGTCCAACCCGAGGAGCTGATATTTTTCTAAATGTTCACATCATCCATTCATATTGCTTATTAAGGAAAGCTTCGCCTATAAATACGGATGCTCGCAACGAAGCAGAATCACCACCATCATATCTTCTCTGATAATTACTGTATAGCCTACTCCTTATATTGTTGTAGCTACTTTTGTACCACGTCAGTGTACGTGTTTGTAATATCTCCACATAATAAGAAGTTCTACCCTCCGACTCGTGGACGTAGGTCATTCTGACCGAACCACGTAAATCTCGTGTCACTGTCCAAATTTATTTTTCGTCTCTTTTATTTATTATCGTCATTTTTCGGGTAAATAATTATCGGGGATTTCCGCATATCCTAACAAATTGGTATCAGAGCCAACCCCGATTTTATTTTTTAGCCACCATGACGATAACAAAAATGTCAATTGAAAAGTTCGACAGAAATGTCAACTTTGCAATGTGGAGTCTCAAGCCAACCGAAATGAAGGACGATCAATCTAATGAATTGGACAAGAAAGCCAGATCGGCTATTATCTTAAATCTCTCTTATGAGGTTTTGCAAGAAGTTGCCACGGAGACGACGGCCATGGGTATGTGGGATGCGTTAAACGCTATCTACATGAAGAAGACTAAGGAGAACCGGCTTTATTTAAAGCATAAGCTTTATAGTATAAAAATGACAGAAGGTACTTCTATTCTTTCGCATCTCGATAAATTCGATTCTATCATTATTGATTTGGCGAACGTAGAAGTCAAAGTGACGGACGAAGATCAGGCCATAATATTGTTGTTTTCCCTACCCTCGTCTTTAAAACATTTTTGTGACAAGATTATATACCGAAAAGACACAATATCATATTCTAGTGTCAAATCCGCTTTACAATCGAAAGAACAGATAGACAGGGATATTACGGGAGAAACAAGTGGTAGCCAGGCAGAAGGCCTGTTTGCACGGGGAAGACCAGAACGTAGAGACGCTGAAAGCAGCATATCTAAAGAAAGGTCGAAATCCAGGTACCGAAATAAAGTCTGTAATTTTTGCAAGAAAAAGGGACATATTAAAGCTGATTGTTTTTAAATTAAAAAATAAGGAGAAAAATAATCAGCAATTTAATAAACCCGCCGAAGCTAGTTTAGCTGCTGAAGAGAGCGATGGAACTATTTTTGTAGCAACTGCAAATATTATTGGTCTGATAATGAGTGGATCTTAGATTCGGGTTGTTCTTACCACATAAGTCGGAGTCGGGATTGTTTTTGCACATGAAAATTTTGATGGTGGATACGTCTTAATGGGAAATGATGCTCCGTCTAAAGTTGTTGGTAAAGGCACAGTTAGGATCAAGATGTTCGACGGAATCATCCGAACGCTCACAGAAGTCAGACATGTTCCAGATATGAAGAAAAATCTTATCTCTTTAGGCACACTTGAATCTCAAGGGTGCAGGTTCTCAGGTGAAGGTGGAGTTTTAAAGATTGCCAGAGGTGCCCTTGTCGTGATGAAAGCTTGCAGGTGTGGAAATTTATATATTTTGCAGGGAACTACTGTTACAGGTTCCGCTGCAGTTTCGACATCCCCGGAGGTTGATACCACGAGATTATGGCATATGCGACTTGGACATATGGGAGAAAAAGGCTTGACGATTTTAAGCAAGCGGGGTCTACTTTGCGGTCAAAGTACTGGTAAGATGGACTTTTGCGAACATTGTATTTTTAGGAAGCAGAAACGAGTCAGCTTCAATTCGCCAGCTGTGCATAGGACGAAAGGTACTTTGGACTATATTCATTCTGATGTATGGGGTCCTTCTCGTGTTCCGTCCAAAGGTGTGCAAGATATATGTTGGCTTTCATTGATGATTTTTCAAGGAAAGTCTGGGTCTATTTTCTTAAATAGAAAAGTGATGTTTTCCTAACATTTAAACAATGGAAGGCTTTGATTGAAAAGCAGACAGGAAAACAGATCAAGCGGTTGCGGATAAATAATGGCTTAGTATTTGCGGAAGCGAGTTCAACGAATTCTGCAAGAATGAAGGAATTGCTCGACATCACACAGTTCGAATGACGCCTCAACAAAATGGTGTTGCCGAGCGCATGAACCAAACACTTTTAGAGAGAGCTCGATGCATGATCTCCAACGCCGGGTGACAAATGATTTTTTGGGCTGAAGCTATCGCTGCAGCATGTTATATTGTCAACCGCTCACCGTGTTCACCGATCAATTTCAAGACTCCTGAGGAAGTATGGTCAGGTACTCCTGCTGATTACTCCAATTTAAGAATATTTGGGTACCCAGCTTATATGCACGTAAACGAGGGAAAGTTAGAGCCTAGAGCTAAAAAGTGTATTTTTCTCGGTTACGCTTCAGGGGTGAAAGGATATAGACTATATAATCCTGATCCCAAGTCACCCAAATTTATAATTAGCAGAGATGTTACATTTGACGAGTCCTCTATGTTACATCCTTCAAAAGAGTCTATTAATTCCTCTAATCAAGAAAAGAAGGATAGTGTTCACAGCGAGGTGGAGCTCGAGATCAACAAAGATCCTTCAGATGACCCTGTTACGAGTTCAACAGATCAAGAGGATGAGCCAGAACCTGATTCAAATCCTGTTGAAGATGAAAGTATCGAGTAGGAATATTCTATAGCCAGAGATAGGGAGAGACGAGATTCGACTAACACAGCGGTACGTAAATTTAGTTTCGTACGCTTTATCAGTGGCGCAAGAAACAGGTGGAGGCAACGAACCTTCTACCTATTCGGAGGCAATAAGCGATGATAATTCTGATAAGTGGCTGGTAGCGATGAATGAAGAAATGGAGTCTCTGCACAAGAACGATACGTGGATTCTTGTGCCGTCGCCGAAGAAAAAGAAAATAGTCGGATGTAAGTAGGTCTTCAAGAAGAAAGTGGATCTGCACATGAAAATATTTTATACAAATAACTGAGGAAATAGAATAAAACAAACCCACATAGAGTAGGATAAAAAAAATGCAGTACATAGAACTTTAAAAAAGAGTTAATGATATAGTGTTCAAAGAGCTATATAATAATTTTGTGGAAGATGATAACGTTGGGATGGGACGCTGAATGAAATGTAACAAAAATCAATCCAGTTCGTTTCTAACCATCTCAACTTACAAAAATCTGAATTCGCCAATCATTACTTTACGGGAAATGAAAAACAGAGAGAGCTAAAATAAATAAAAAGTCTAACGACGCAAGTGATTCTTATAGCTGTCTGTAAAACTGTCCGATCACGTCTTTAGGATTAACGATATTAAAGACGAACATCAATAAGCCTCAAATAGAGATGTGTCCTGTAGTCGCATAAATTTGAAATCATTCAAATAAAATAGGAAAAGGGAAGAACAAATTCACAGAATAAAGGCATCAGGAGATATTTCATGACTCAGAATCCGTGAATTATTATTGGGCATAAAGCTGTAGCCGCAGATTCGCGTTTCTTATTGCATCCGTCATCCGTGATAGCGAAGAGAGAGCTAAGTGGCACTTGAATTGTGTGAGCAGGTTAATTTTTAAGAACGTGGTTTTTATTACGGACGTGGGTTTGTTTTTTTTTCTTTAATAAGTATTTGTATATGGACACGTGGCGCACTTACACAAAACCTACGTTTCCTTAGTTATATAAGATGTTTCATAACGCCCCGAACATACGTTTTGTTTGTTTTATTAGGGAGTTACTATTTACCGCCCCCTTTTTACTTGTTACAGCCCCCTAAAGGACTGAAAAAAGACGTTTTTGCCCCTATGTTATTTAAATTAATTTAAAAAGGTTATAATAAAAAGTAAGAATTCTTATTTAAAATCCTGTACTACGCAACACTTTTCAAATCACACAACCAAATCAGACAAACAAACAGAGAATTTTGCAAATCGCAATGGATCGACGACAAGGAAAGGGAAAGGGAAAGGGAAAGGGAAAGGGGGTGCTGTCACGATTGGTAAGAAAATTGTCGTAAAATTCATTCGTACGTAGATAGATTGTCGAAAAGGGGTCGAAATAGGCCGAAAAAACGGTCGATCGGACGCGAAATCGGGCGAAAAAGGCACGGCCGAACGTCGATTTCGGCCGGCCAAGTCATGACCGAAACATGATTTCGGTCAGGACATGGCCGACCGAAATCCGATTTCGGTCACGGCAGATTACGACCGAAACCGATTTTCGGTCGGATCTTGCCGGACCGAAATCGGCGTTCGGTCGCCGGGGCTCCGACTGAAATCATGTTTCGGTCGGAGCGGTCACGACCGAAATCCGATTTCGGTCGGATCCGCGGCGACCGAGTTTAGATTTCGGTCGGGTCATGGTACGGCCGAATTTAGGTTTCGGTCGTAATTTTTTTTTTTTAATAAATATCTAATTGTAGGCGAAGGGTGGGAAGTCCCTACTAGGAGGGAGCAGCAGATCCCCCCCGTTGGAGGGATCTGGAGAGCGTCATACGAGGGCGCGCGGCGTTGATGCATCCGTTCGTAGGGAACGGGACGCGGAGAGGTGGCAGCGAGCGGGTGATTCTCATTCCGTATATGCGGATTACGATCCGCATGCGGATGAGGCCCATGCGGATGAGGAGGTGATGTAGCACCCGGGTCCTCGTGAATAGTAAGGCCAATAAATTTGCGTAAATGATGATTGTGAATTATGTGAAACCTGCATGTTAAAATGTGCGCTTGATTATTTGGTAAATTCGGTGCATTTAATTGGTACTGTTAGACCTTCCATTTAATTAGGGATTTTCGAAAACTAGACAAAGGAAAATACGAGCCATAAACTAAAGCTAGAATTAAGTCTGGAAGTGGGCTAGGAACACTAATGGGCCGAAAGTCTAATATTAGGCCAAAGCTAAGGCGTGAGTCATAGGCATAAATCTTAATGGACTAAGCTTAGAGGTTGAATCTCAAAAATAATTAAAAGGGATTAATTGGGCTAGCTATGGAAATAGAATGCCCAAATCATTAGAAACAAAATTGAGACAAACCTTCCTTAAATTAAGGGATATTTCGTCCCTTGAGTTCCATCACCACCATATAAAAAATAAAATAAATAAACCATCACCTAAAACCCATTTGAAGTCCACGAACTCCATTAGCAAGGAACTCACGAAAGCCTAAGCAACGAGGGAGAAGAAGCCGAATAGAAAATCACCCAAGCATTCAACTAGGTACAAGCCTTTACTCTAATTTTCGTATCCTAGTTTAAGTATTTCGGTACGTTAGGGGTTTAAACACGAAAATAAGTATTACACACTTGGTTATGCGATTTTAGGGCTTGGAGGTATGTCGAACCTTAGCTCAGAGGTTTTAACGATTTTATTAACACTTCTTAGGGAGTATTAGACACGAAGAATGACTTTAGGATTGACATCCTTATTTAGCTCGAAGTTTTAGGGATTTAGCAAGTTCTATCGGCCTTGAGCATGATCTTGAAAAGGTAGCTTTTGATCGAAGCCCCTAGGATTTCAAGTGTTAAACTTGTTTAGGTATTAGACACGGAAGATTCGCGAACTCGTTCCGCGAACTAGGTTAAATTGGCGGGTCTTTAATTCGCAAATTAACAAGGGGAGAGTTCGCGATATTGATTTACGGACCCCAACAAATTTGGCGAACTCGACCTAATTGGCGAATTATGGATGACTAGCTTAGGGGTTTTGCGAGTCCAATGCAGGATCACGAGCCCCATTTGGCGAACCCGTATCAGTTCCGTAAATTCATTTGGCGAACTGGGCAGTTTGCGAACCCTAATCCGCGAGCTCGTCGTTTTTGCGAATCCTCATGCACTGTGCGAATCCATTTGGCGGATCACTATTCCACGAATTGAACCAGGTTTGCGAACTCAGGGTCGGGACATTCTGCGAACTGCAAGGAGTTGGCGAATTCATGCGATCCACTTGGCGAATCGATGGAGGAACGTTTTGCGAACCATGCATGGCGTTTCACGAATTAGAGCTGAGTAATATTTCGCGAACCTAGCAAGAGGGAGAGAAAATTTCGCGAATTGGGACGTTTCGCGAATTGAGTGCGAAGAGCATTAGTTCGCGAATTAGAAGTAGTTCACGATGAGAGATCATTTTTGCGAAGTGATGTTTCGCGAACTAGGGATCTCACGGGGTAGACAATTCGCGAATGTACTGGTTTACGAATTGGGAGCATGGTGCATTTCGCGAACTTAAGAAGTTTCGAATAATAGAGTTCGCAAAACATATATAAGATTCTGATGACTTTGCGAAACTATAAGATAAAAAAAAATGCATGTCGCGAATTGAACCCCTTAGGCGAAAATCGTTTCAAGTTATAAAAAAAAAAACTATCGCCTTTTGAGGAAAAATATTTCCGCACCCTTTAATCAGAAAAATATTCCAATGAGCATAGGCTCTTTCAACGCCCGATCATAATCTGCCTATCGGTGTCCTCAGGGCAAATTTTCGGTATAGGTAGACGTTGCATTCGATAGAATTTTGGTACGAAAATTTACGTAGCCAACTGATATAATTTATAGACTGACTTTATAGCCTGTTCGAGTTTAAAGGATGAAATATTAGGAAATTCACCAGACCGGCTAGCAAATAGCTTATGGACGAATTTTATGAACTTCATGAACTTCATAAAATTCCCTAAGTCAAGTGGGATGTACCAAGTTAACTAGGACTCCTAAAGGTATTATAACCAAGGAAAATACCTAAGTCTGTACGTAATTAATTAATTAAAATAAGTGTCCTAACGATACTATTCTATGTCTAAGGTTTGGACTTAGGGGAATACCCGGGTCAGGTAGCGACTAATCCACGGACGCCAGGTAAGTAGAAATCCAACTACAACACATAACTTGTGTGCTATGTATATGTGACTATATGCCTACGTGGTTTCGTGATTACGTAAATTTATCGTTACGCTTTCATGTGGTAAGCATAAGTTGCATTTGTTTGCATATGCATGCTCATGTGCACGCACGAACTCATGGGGAAGGGTCATGGGATAGAGTGTGCATGGTGATATGTCGCTTGTATGCGACGAGGACTTGCCGATGTGGGCAAGTGTGTCGACTCATAGTTGAGTCAGAGGCTGTCTACTATGCTACCAGGGCGGCGTTTAGCGTCGTCGTACTATTATTGTAAATATATATATTGGTATCCTATGGATAGGATTCGGGCATGGCCCGTGGCGGTAAGGTGCGACCTGGAGGGTGCGACCTGAGGGTATAAGCAGCACCGGGTGGAACCCTGGTGTAGGCAACCTCAGCGTAGGCTACCAGAGTGAGCGACCGCCGGACAGTCGGGGACGACCGGGTTTATATGGCGACCTAGGGGAACGATGTGCATCCTAGGGTTTGGCCATCCGGCGTGGACCGCTGTCGTATTGTCCTGAGGGACGTGAGCTCTTGTGGTGCATAGTAAGATTAGCCGAGGGCCCTGAGTTTTACTAGTACGAGTATTAGGTGCATCGGCGCGGATTGCCCTTGCATAGAAATTTATGCATCGGCAGGGTTTGCCTTTGCGGGGAAATGGACACATGCATACATGCATGATTTCTGCTTACTGAGCCTCGGTGGCTCATTCTTTTATGTTATGTGTTGTAGGCGCCAGCGAGCACGGTACGTGATCGCGTTAGATGACAAGGCCAATCTTTTGAAGCTTCGCGCTGCTTTTGGGGTGGACGTGTGTGTATGGATGACGACCTGTGAGGCCGGGCGCATAGGAGCCTTTTGCTGTGCCGACACACCTTCGTCCTCGTAGTTAGATCATGTCTGGAACTTAGTGTTCGACATGTATTCTTTTGACTTGTACAGAACATCATTCCATTATGTAAAAGGAAAAAGAAAAATTTTATACGCATTTTCAGTGTACCTTACTACTCATAACTCGCTAGGCACATAGGAATGCGCTAGAATAGGCAGTTAGGGAAGTCGGGTCGTGACAGGTGCCCTACGATGCGGCATCGTTTGAGTCATCCGACGACGATGCGATACCGATCTCCTCAGGTAATTACCTTCTCCATTACAAACTGACTTGCTATGTCGTATCTTAATATACGTAAAAAAATAAATTTAGGAGTGGTTATTCGTAAAAAATAAAATAGGGAGCAAGCGCTCCAGGGTCGTAGATGACGATTCCTGGAGGGTGCAGGGGCCACAGCCAGGTGGTCCACATGATGGCGAGGTGATCCCTAGTTACTTGGGGCACATCGCGCCCCGCATCTGGGCGGGTGAGGAGGAGAGGCCACTGCTGAAGTGCGAGCAGCGTACTTTGTATCTTCGGTCGCTTAAGATGTGGTACAGCCAATTCCCGCCGGAGACGCAGAGCGAGATCGATGGCACAGGGCTTACGCACCTCACCGATGCCATGCTGGGTCACTTGGACCAGCCTCTTCTGAGCGCTATTGTGGAGCGCTGGCACCCCGACACGTACACATTCCACATGCCGTGGGGGGAGATGACGATCATGCTCCACGACGTCGAGCAGATCCTGCGTATCCCGATCGACGGGACGATGGTTTCGGGCACCCCGGAAGCCGCGACCAGCAGATCGCGGCGAGGGAGATTATGAGCGTCTCCGCAGACGTACTGAGAGGTTGTTGGAGAGGCGGTGCGGTCGCGTCGAAAGACGTGATGCAGAGGATGCGGGAAGGTCGGCCGGCGGGGTTCCAGGCCATCGCTTGGCTGTGGATTCTATTGGGGTCGACGCTGTTCGTCGACAAGAGCGGGAACCGGGTGAAGCCCGACATCATGCACAAGTTCTACCGCTCGCTGCCATCTGCCAGTCATTACTCGTGGGGTTCGGCCGCTCTTGCTTACCTCTATCGTCAGCTTGGCCTCGCAAGCCGAGCGGGTTCAAGGGGTTTAGCTGGGTGCCTGTCGTTACTACAGGCGTGGATATACGAGTACTTCCCATGCTTCCACCCATACCGTCTACCCCATCATGTGGAGCCTGGCGAGCCACGATCACGCATGCGGTCCGTATCTCAGTACGAGCGGACGAGCCACCGTTTGATTGAGATCCGCCGTCAGCTGGACATGATGACTGCGAGCTCGGTATGTTAACAAACTATATTCTATATTCACGACTCGATGATATAAAATTTGCGAAATGTTATCAGGTTGCTTGGTTGCCGTACGGTCCAGATCCAGCGGCGCAGCACATGAGGACTCTTTTCGTGGGCTGGGTTAGATATCGCGACATCGTGGAGCCCTAGGCACCCTCGAGGGTGTTGCGTCAGCTGGGGTACGTGCAGGTCATACCGCCGCCGATGAGTCTGCCACATAAGGCGGTCATGCCAGCAGACCCGTCGTTCTATAGGGTGCATTATTCTGCGAATGCGGCAGAGCATGCTTGGCGTCAGTTCCCGTACGCGTACATCCTCAACCTCCAGTACGTCAGCCGGTCGGCCGCAGAGTACCTTGGTGAGGCCGTTGCAGGGTACATGGACTGGTATGAGCGACATTCTCATCCTCGTCTGTTTTCGTCGGAGTCGGGATCCTCATCGGGCGGCATACCCCCTCGCAGCCACGCCAATTACGTACGTAATTTCGCCGATGATTTGGACTACAGATATTATTATGTTTAATCACTTTTTATAAGTATCAATTCTGTGTACAGTGGTACAACTCGATGTAAACCTTGACTACCGATGTGCTAGCGACGCTGCAGCTCCACGACGTCGAGCAGACGGAGAACTACAGAGACAGGCTGGATGACCTAAACGACCGATGACGCAATGCCCCTTGAGTACTATTTTATTTTATCTTTCGTTTATGTATCGGACGAGTACTATTTTATTTATATTATTTCGTTTATGTTTGGAATAACGCGAAATAACAAATAATAACGTCATATTAACAAATAAATAATGCAATTATAAAATAATATTAATAATACATAATAATAACATATTAAAACACAAAATAAAAACACAAAAAAATAACATAATATTAACAAATAATATTAATAATATAATTTAACATCAAAATAAATAATAATATAAAATATTATTAGTAATACAAAATAATAACATAATAATATAAAATAATAACATAAAAAAATAAGAAAATATTAAAATAATATTAATAATATGAAATAATAACATAAAAAAATAATAACATTGCCAAATAATATTAATAATACAATTTAATAACATCAAAATAGATAATAATATTCTAAAATAATATTAATAATTACAATAGACCATTCTCGCGCATGAGGGACACCCAGTGTTCGAATCTGTTCTGATATCTAAGTTCCCAACCAGCAAGTCGACGATCACGATACGTGAACCAATACGGATGCAAGGCGGGCATAGGAAAGTCTGGACATAAATTCAGTCTAATATAATGTTAGTACTCGTCTCCAAGGTGCGCTATGACGATAGTTCGATTCGGTCCATCAGCAGTCCGAACGGCACGCAGTGGCAGTATCGTCGTAGAATGCATGTTGATGGTCGATCCATTGCCGTACCCGTAGAGGATAACTACAGCGTTCCAAATTGTCGCCACAGCCCACAAATCGCACGGTGTCAACATCCAGTGGTTTGCCAAGCAAGGCCCCCCGTCCCAGCGTATACGATCCAACTGCAGATCCAATGAATCGCCGTAGTACAATGCCGAGAACGATCCCATTGGGCCTCGATTTCGTTCGCGACGTTATTCCTTACGGTGACCCATTCGTCCTCGTGATTGTAAATATGGGAGGCGATAGCGCAAAATCCGCAGTTGTCGACAGCAACCACATCCTTATAACTAACTATATACGGTTGGATGACTGATGTTACGTGGTACTGCAAGCGGCTGTGGAAGAAGTTGGATTCACCTGTACAAAGCATTTTACCGGATTAGAGGTGGATTAAATTTCGTATGAATTTTAGGAGCGAAAGATAGTAGTACCTGTCTCCGTAGTAGAAGTACGAGATCGCTTCACAGACAAAGATGACGTACGGCCATGACTGCTACGACCCTGGCTGCTACGTCTGGTACTGCTGCGCCCTCCGCTGCGTCCCCCCCTTGGGATTGCGTACTGTTAGGATATTTAATTGATTGTGTCAATAGTTTAAGTCTTGTGATTAATTTTGTAATTATCCTCTAGCTTGGGCTTTGGACTATAATGTAATTATTTAATATTTAGTGATTGGGCCTTAATATACCTAGGGTTAATGTGGTATATAAGGTTTTACCAACTCACTTTTGAAAGTAATCAAAGATCAAAGGCTAAACCTAGTTTTTCACACAATACACACACTTGAAAGTGAGAATACTCCCTTCTCATTCCATCTAAGCCTCTTTGATTCCTTGTTCGGTGCATTCGGGACCAACAAGTGGTATCAGAGCAAACATGGATCGATCTACATTGATTTGAATCCAGTTTCGTTCGATTCCGAGAAAGATCAAAGGTGTTATGGGCAAAAAATCACTTTCGGGCATTTTGAACTCGTTTTGGGGTTTAATGCTTTGTTATTGTTTTTAAAACCTTTCCCAAGATCGATTCTATGTCTAAAATGTTTTTAGAACACTTTTGGATCAGTTTTAACGAGTTTTGAGCAAGATCGAAGCAAAAAACTCTTCAGAAAAAGGACATCTCGGCCATTCTCTGTTTTTGGTCGATTTGACCTATTTTTTGTTGTTTTTAGCTCACAAATCGGTCGATTAAATGTTTAGGGAAGAATTTCTGAAGTTTAGGATCAAGTTCGAGCGATTTTGGTTGAGATCTGAGTGAAAACGGACGGTTTTCTGGCAAAAAATCGCGACAAGCAATGGAACAGTACATTGATGTTCTTGCCCGCGAAACTTTTTGCTGAATCGTTCATATCCGCGAAGTCGATTCCGAGAATTTTTAGAACCGCGAAAAAAAAAAAATCACTTCACTGTCACTTCATTTTTTCTCAACTGACTCGCGTTCCAAAACCGCGAAAAATTTCTCTTAGACCCAATTTTTCTCAACTTCGTACTCTTTAAAATCCGAGAAACTTTATATCCAAGAAAGCTTATTCCGCGAATTTTTCTGAGCCGCGAAATTTTTCAGCCTAGAACTTTTTGAAATTTTTATATCTGAGAAAGTTTTTCAAAACCACGTCTCATCAAATCCGAGAAAATTTCCTAAAACCACACTTCAAATCTCGATGCGAAATTTTATAACTTGCGAAATTTTTCTTGTGAAGCTTTAAAACTCTCAACTAAGAATCATTCTCACATGCGAAGTTTTAAAGTCCGAGAAATTTTCAACTGAACCCTTTAAAAATCCAAGAAATCTTTAAACTCACAAACACCGAAATTTCTCAACACATAATTTCTCGGGTAATTCTTCATACAATCACAGGTTAAGTTGAAAATTTCGCAACACATAAAAAACGTCACTTCAAACTGCGAATTTTTCTGATGTGTTAAATTTTTCTCGGGTTCAAATTTTTTTCTTTCTTCCTCGAGTTGAAATTTTTTTTGTCGAACTTTACAAAGTCTTGATTGTTACACTTCAGTCCTATCACCCTAGACCACTTTTGACATAAAATTTATTTTGCTCCTCAAGTCTCGATTTAAATTTCTAGAACTTCTCCTAATTTCAAGATATATTTCTCATTCATACATTATCGACCATCACACACGTTCACTTAGTTCTAAGAAATTCTTTAAACGATTTTTCACAAAATCTACTCGTTAAACTCATCTTTCTCATCTCGTTCGATACTAACTCTCTTATCTATACAAGATCAAAACCACGGACGATTTGACTGCACCAACCATGTCTACCACAAACGACATCTCAACAGTGGGCTCCAACACCAGGCCGCCGATGCTGCGACAAGGCGACTACAGCATATGGACAAACCGGTTCCTCACGTTCATCAGGAACAAAGGCGTACCACTCTCTCAATACCTTCTGGACTCCATCTTCAACGGCCCAGCACAGTTCTGGACAATCATCCCTGCACAGCCAAACGCAAACCCTCCCATGGATGAACGCCGCACTCCAAGAGGTCCCATCAATGAGGATGAACAGGCTCGCCTACAGGCCGATGAGACTGCTAAAGGGTATCTCTTCCAGGCTATGGGAAACGACGTCTACGCTCACATTGGGTGCTGCACAACTGCTAAGGAAATATGGGATGAACTCGTGGAAATTATGGCAGGCACAACTGAGAGTGCTCAGGGGAGGAAATCAGCATGTCTCTCACAGTATGAACACTTCCAGGCCTATGAAGGAGAGGAACTGCGTGACACATACCTCCGATACTTGAAGGTCATCAATGAACTCAAGAAAGCCAGGATCTCGAGGGACAAATTCGATATCAACAACCGCTTCCTTGGTAGCCTCAAACCACATTGGGGCAATGCAATCGTGATGATGATTCAGAGTAAGGACCTCTCCAACACCTCCATCCATGCTCTTTATGACAGTCTGTCTGCCTATGCTCCTTACGTGCAACCTCAGTCCACCAACACTCGAGTCGACCCACTGGCCCTCCTCTCGAACAAGACCAATGAACGATCTTCCACCACTAAGACCAAACAGAACAAAGGGAAGCTACCAGCTGTTGTATCTGACACCTTTTCAGGATCCGAAGCTAATACAGAATCAGACGAAGATGTTCGTGATCTACGCAAGCAACTGGCTAAGTTGGTCTCAAAGAAGATCGGGAAAAAATCCTCATCCTCTTCCAATCGCCAAAGAACCTATAGCGGCACCAAAAAGACCACTCCCACAGAGGAAGCTAAGCCGATAAAGAAATAAGAGGACTCCGCACCTCAAAAATCTGTGAAGTGCTTTCGGTGTGGAAAGTCAGGCCACTTTGCCAAAGAATGCCACGCCCCACGCATGAAAGACTCCGGCTACTACGACCGTAAGGCCAGAATGACCCGCGAGATGGAAAGTGGGAAAGTTCTACTCACTGAAGAAGCTGAATGTGTGAATGACACTTCAGAAGACGAGGAGCCTAAGGATGAAGATTGCTGCATGGCAAGGCTGGTCGAACATGACGGAGACGAGGAAATGGCCAACACCGATGAGAACACAACTAAGACTCCTACCAACGCCGAGTCTGAGGTACGAATCTCGCAACTCGATGATGTGTTCAATCACCGTCACACTATTAAGAAACCCACCGTAGACGCTAGGGAGTATGAAGAACTTAAGCTAAAATTTGAAAACAACTATGCATTACTTAGTTTAAAAATAGAAGAGCTTGCTTGTGCAAACGAACGTCTAATGGCCTCTGAAGCGTTAGTCAAACGTCTGCAAAGCAAGAATAAGCAAAGTGAGAATAAGGTGAAGGAAACCACACTGGCCATCAGTTCATGCGAAACATCTCGTCTCCTAACTGCATCCCAATATGAACTACTTACCAAGGAAAGAGTTAGGCTGTACCGAAAGGTGAAAGAACTTGAAGAGCAACTTCACCTTAGAAACGAAAACTCACGCATCTTATGCCTATTGAACCAACCAGTTGAAACAGAATTCTACAACGCCCGGGGGGGATCGGACTGTCTAGCAATTGCAATCCAACACCGCTAACAGTTAAAAGATATAACATGTGCAACACTACGTTCATGCAAACAAGAAATGGTGCTCCCCCGCAGCTTAAGCCATTTGTGAGATCATCCTCCGCTGTCATCTCAGAAGAAAAAAGAGTACAGAACATTCATTGGGCAGAAATCGCGTATGACTACACAGAATTGAATAATAGATATAAAACTAAGATATCTTCACTCTCGGAGGATGTCGAAACCTTACTCCCAACCAAAGAACAGGAAGTTGCTTTCCAAGATGTGCTCTCTCGCACCTACATCCCAAAGAAACTACTGCTCATAGCAGAACTAGAACGAACACTAGAAGTAGAAAGGAAGGCCTTTTCAAAAGAGCGAGATGAACTACTTAGCAAAATCTTCACACTAGAACAATTTCCCAATACGAACTATCCCTCTACATCAAGTCAAGTACCCGATTCTCAAACATGTAAATGTAAGAGGACGGCGAAAATGACTCCTGAAGCTGACATATGTTCTAACACTAACTCTAGTATTCTTATGGAAATAGGGAATGTGAGTTCGACGTCTGTGGAAGGCAGTTCGTATCAAATAAAGGAGAACCCGCTCTTCGATGACAAGAAGAAAAAACCATCCTATATTCGTCCTTCCTCTCTATGTACTGAATCCCAATATCCTAAGGTCGTAGACAATTATGTTGCTAAAACTTATCTTTCTTTTACCAAACTTATGTCTATGTGCTGCTGCAATGATTTTGTTCTCCCACGATTTCATGAATATGAAACATATGAACACACAACCCTCTGACCTCGCAAGCGAACCTTCTCTACAACGTCTCTGAATTCTCCCATCTCGCCTAAACCTAAGGTCAAGCGAAAACGTCTCTCGTCGTCAAACGCAAACTCACCTACTACTCGCAAGCCAAAGGCGACCAAAACCGAAGCACGAAAACAACAACCACATTACTCACGCCAATTCATGTATAAGGCGCCATACATGCAAGCACAAGTTAGGAAAATATGGGTTAGAAAAACCATAATCCCGCCTCATCAAACAAACGATAAAGGGAAAGCTAAATCAGAATCAACACAATCTGATTTAGTAACCACATTTCCCATTAAGCGCATAAAAACTTTACATATATCACAAGAATGTCCCGTCGAAAACGGGGACCCAACGTTTGCTGATGATTGCAGGTCTGCCATGTGTGGTATCTAGACTCGGGTTGCTCCACACACATGACGGGGAACAAGGAGCTGTTGAGCAACTTCTCCGAGCGCTATGTCGGAAGGGTCTCCTTCGGAAACAGTCAAATGGCGCCAATTCTCGGAACTGGTGATCTCGTCCATGACAAACTGACAATTAAGGGGATATCCTACGTCGAGGGTTTGAGCTACAATCTCTTCAGCATTGGTCGTTTCTGCGACAAAGGATACAAGGTTCTCTTCGAATCTGACATCTGCAGCATTATAGATGCCTCAGGGCAATCTCTTCTTTCTGGATCACGCACGTCTCACCTTTACGTACTCAATCTTACGACCTCTCGACCAATATGCCTTCTCTCTCGAGCCGCACCCAAGTTGAACGATTTATGGCACCGGCGTCTTTCACATCTCAATTTCAAGACCATCAACAAACTGCGTCAGAATAAACTCGTCAACGGTCTACCCCAACTGACATATTATAAGGAACACCTCTGCTCTGCCTGTGAATTGGGGAAAATGAAGCGATCGTCTCACATCTCTAAGGAAACACCGTCCTCTAAGCTCATCCTCGAGCTCTTACATATGGATCTATGTGGCCCAATGCCTACGGCCACACTCGGAGGAAGACGGTATATTCTTGTGATTGTCGATGATTTTTCACGCTACACGTGGACGAAACTCATTCGTACAAAGGATGAAGTTCCTGATATAATCATCGAGTTTGTTGTTACGTCCCAAACTCTTCATCAACAGAAGGTTCGGATTATCAGAACTGACAACGGAACTGAGTTTAAGAACAAGAAGCTCAGTTATTTCTATGCCACTCAGGGCATCACTCAGCAGTTCTCAGCTGTGAAGACACCGGAACAGAATGGTGTCGTTGAGCGTAAGAACAGGACACTAGTTGAAGCAGCCAGGACTCTCCTCATCCAATCCGGACTTCCTCATTCTCTTTGGGGCGAAGCTATTCAAACGGCTTGTTACACACAGAACCGGGCTTCCATCCACAAGAGATTCAACCGCACCCCATACGAGATGCTGAATAACTGTCGTATCCCCGATATATCCTATCTAATGGTCTTCGGTTGCCGATGTTTTGTGGCCAATGATCGCCAACATCTTGGGAAGCTTGATCCAAAAGCACTTGAAGGCATCTTTGTTGGATATTCGCTGAACTCGAAGGCATACAGAGTCTATCTTAGGGAGAGACGATCAGTAATAGAGAGCACAAATGTCACCCTTGACGAAAGCGAAGGCGATCTCATGGCGTCTGCCCATATCAGTCCAGAACCAGGTCTTCTACAGTTGTTGACAAAAGGTCAACCCTCAACAGCGGGAACTTCCTCATCTGAGGGCAATTCTGGTGAACTGGATCTCGATCTACTCTTCGAGTACTTCTATCCAGTCCCCAAGACTCCCGTCGCCACCACTAAACCTACCGCTGCACTCACTCCACCTACACCACCAGCTACCGGCAATAACGTCGTTCCTCCAAACTTGGATGCACTCAATCTCAACGAAGACGACATTTTACCCAATCCTGGGAACATTGCTGATCCTGATGCTGAACCCTCTCAATCTAATACGATTGAGATCTCTTCTTCGGACACCGGACCCCAATCTAATGAGTCTCAAATCGATACAAATGCGGCCAGCTCCTCACAAACAAATGTACCACTTTGGGCTCGCTCTCACTCTACCGATCAGATTATTGGGGATCCCACATCCGGTGTTTCGACGCGTTCAGCTACGATGAATGAAAGTCTGTTTGCTTGCTATCTAAGTCAAGTCGAACGATCACGAGTAGCTGAAGCTCTCAACGATCCTGATTGGCTGATTGCAATGCAGGAGGAAATAAATCAGTTTGAACGTTTACAAGTTTGGGAACTCGTACCACGACCTCACAATAGATCCATTATCGGCACAAAATGGATATTCAAGAACAAAAAGGATGAAGACGGTGTTGTTATCCGCAATAAAGCAAGACTTGTGGCTAAGGGGTACAACCAACAAGAAGGCATCGACTACGATGAAACTTTCGCCCCAGTTGCCAGGATCGAAGCCATACGAATTTTTCTTGCCTTTGCTGCTCACAAGAACTTTAAAGTCTACCAAATGGACGTGAAGACTGCATTTCTGAATGGATTTCTCAAAGAAGAAGTGTACGTTGATCAACCTGAAGGGTTCTTGAGCGAAGAGTTTCCTCATCACGTATATCGACTCTACAAGGCCCTCTACGGACTAAAACAGGCTCCCCGAGCTTGGTATGACGTCCTTTCAGACTTCCTTGTTCAGTCTGGATTCAAGAAAGGATCTCTGGATACAACTCTCTTCACCAAACGGAGTGGCCCGGACATCATGATTGTACAGATTTATGTCGATGACATCATTTTTGGATCGACTAAACCACAACTGTGTGAAGAGTTCGCAGAATTGATGAAAGAGAAATTCGAAATGAGTATGATGGGTGAGCTGAATTTCTTTCTTGGTCTTCAAGTAAAGCAACTCCCCGACCCGACGCGGACCCATCTGGTGCTCCCGTTGACCAAACTGTCTATCGAGGGATAATAGGCTCTCTTTTGTACCTTACTGCTAGTCGACCGGATATCGTTCTCTCGACAGGAATCTGCGCTCGTTTTCAGGCAACACCGAAGGAATCCCATCTCACTGCTGTCAAAAGGATTCTCCGCTATCTCAAAGGAACACCCAATCTGGGTTTGTGGTACCCCACTCGATCGGACTTCAAACTGGTTGGATTCTCTGACTCGGATTATGCAGGATGCAAGATGGACCGAAAAAGCACCTCTGGAGCTGCACACTTCTTGGGCGGTAAACTCATAAGTTGGTCGTCTCGAAAACAAAACTGTGTCTCAACTTCGTCGACGGAGGCAGAATATGTCGCCGCCGCTAGTTGCTGTTCACAACTTTTGTGGATGAGAACCCAACTACGAGATTTTAATTTTCATGTTGATAAAATTCCCATTTATTGTGACTCGAAGAGTGCGATAGCGATGACGAGTAATCCGGTACATCACTCGAGAACGAAACACATAGACATTCGTCACCACTTCATCAAAGAACATGTCGAACAAGGGACGATTGAATTGCACTACGTCACAACCGAAGATCAACTGGCCGACATCTTTACAAAACCGTTGGATGTCAAACGATTCCAACACCTTGTGACTATGTTGGGCATGTTGAATCTTCCGTTGTGATCAATCGACCCTACATGAATTTTTGATAAAGTGTGCATATTTTCTTTTCCACTTCACTCCATTTTCTATGTGTCTTCTAAATTATGTCTTTTGAGGGGGAGTTTTTGATTAAGGGGGAGCGTCTGATTTTTCCATTATTTAAAAAGGGGAGTTTTTGATTAAGGGGGAGCATCTAATTTTTTCCATTATTTAAAAAGGGGAGTTTTAGATTAAAGGGGAGTTTCTGATTTTGCCTTTTTTAAACAGAGTCAAAATTTGGTCAAAACAGAGTCAAAATTGGACAAATTGAACACCAATTGGACCCAATTTTTGACCAAGCCCACAAAAACGGATCAGGGCCCAATCTTGATCAAGCCCATAAATTTTGGCCCATTATCACAAAATTTCGCATGAACAGCCAAAACCCCTAAAACCCTAAAAACTTAACACTTTTCACAATCCTAAAAATTCCCGAGAAAATTCAAAACTTTCGCAACCCCCTCTTTCAAAATTTCGCAACTCCTCGCATCTTCGTCGTCGTCAAATCTGCAACCAAAATCTGTTTCCTGCTAACTCCATTGTCACAAATCAGCTTTTCGGTATGAATACACCTCAAATAACCCAAATTTCTGTTCGTTTTATCCTGTTTTTGCCCCGTTATGATAAATCTGTTAGGTTAGAATTAATTTTTCTCGGCTCTGAATCGAACGCATGTTAGATTTTTGATGTTTAAAACCCCCAAATATGCATTTCCCATTCAATTTCGAGTCGATTGAGTCCAGATTATTACATTTTGGTTAAAATTTGAGTAGGTCTAAGGCAAAAAGTCATTGCGTCGTTTCGCACGTTTTCGCACTGTGTTCTTCACCGAGAAAATTCTCAGAAAATGCTTTAATCGTTAAACTTCGCTGTTACAGTTAGCTAAGACCCGCGAAACTTTTATTTTATCCGAGAAATTTCTTCCGCTACAGTGAGTGAGGTACCGCGAAATTTTATCCGAGAAATCTCTACCCATAAAAGTTTTCGCTGCTACAGTGACTAAGAACCTGCGAAAACTTTCATGCGAGAATTTACGCGTGTTAAAATCTTGCTGCTACAGCATGTGAAGCCCCGCGAAAATCTCATACACTTCACTTCAAATTACATATTTTCGCATCTTCACTACTTCGCAACTACAGTGAACCAAAATTTTCTCAATCCACAAAGCTTTTTCCCTCTGCGAAACTTTCTTAACTCGCGTAAACTTTCCATACTTGCGAAATTTTACTCAGTCTGCGGAAATTTCTCATGACATGTCTATGTGATATCACTTGCGAAAGTTGCCTAATACATGCGAAAATTTTCTCTATCTGCGAAATTTCCTTGATATATGCGAATATTAACTCTGAGTGAAAAATCGCTTTAACGTGCGAAAAATTCCTTATGTGCGAAAACTCATATGCGAAAGTTCTTTAATACATGCAAAATTTTACTCAATCCGCGAAAATGTCTCTCGACTTGTGTCTGTATGACAATTAGCGCTTTTCTCATTACTTGCGAAATTGTACTCAATCTGCGAAAATTTCTCATGACATGTCTTTGTGCTATAACTTGCGAAAATTTCCCAATACATGCGAAACTATACTCTGAATGCGAAATTACAGTGCTACATGCGAAAATTCACTGTGAATGCGAAATTTCCGTGTTATATGCGAAAATTCATGGATAGATTGAGTGCGAAATTTTCTTTATATCTGCGAAAATGTACTCTCGACATGCCTTTATGTGATAATCAGGGAAATTTCTCATTGCATGCGAAAATTTTGGACTGCTTGCGAGACTTCTTAACTTGCGAAAATTTTCCATGCATACGAAATTGTACACAATATGCGAAAACTTTCTCGACCTGTCTACGTGTTATAATCTGCGAAATTTCCATTACATGCGAAATTTAACACAAAATGCGAAATCTTTCTCAACATGTCTATGTGTTATACTTAGCGAATTTTCTCATCTCATATGAACGGCTTCAATTCCGAAATTTTCTAAGTATTAAAAAAAAAAAACTAGTTTAAAAACATTGTCGATGTTTTCGTTTACTACTTGAGGCCACTTCCATTATTTCACCCTCGACTTATTTATGTCCATATTCTTGCGATTTAATCCGTACCAATCATATTACAATTACTGTCAAGCACAGATATGACCAACAAAGATCAAGGAACAATTGAAGCGCTTGAGGCGGCTGCAATCCATGATCCAACGTCGCGACCGGGAAGTCGCCAAGGGAGTCACAAACCGCTTCGTCCCTTACATGCGGTGGCTCCCCGCCTTCATCAAACACTTCCGCTTGCACTCCACCAACATTCGCATCCGGCCGGCAGCATTCCTCATCCCCACTGTCGAGAAGTTCGCCAAGAAAAACACTCCGGCGAAAGATCGACACGCCATGATAATCCCAGACGACGTGCTCGCCTACGCCGACCCGACCAACCTGCACGTCCGAGAATACCGTGCCTTCACAGCATCCTTCCGTGAAAGCCCTCACCCACTATCCACTGTCCCTACGGAGCAGATCAACCCCCCTGCTCCTAACCCTGGGACTAGCCAAAACCCCACCACCACCTCCAAAAGGTCATCGAGTCACGCCGCATCCTCTTCCACCCGCGTTCCGAAAAAACGGTCGCGTAAGGATGACGTAAGCCGTCCCACGGAGCGTCGATCGAAACAAAAACACGATCGACCTCCTCAGCCACAGATAAGCCGAGCCGAACCAACAGGTACAGGAGGTGATGTGTTCACCTCCCGAGTAGAAGTCATGGCATCTGGCTCAACCACGCAAACGACCCACCAACCCACTTATCTTCCTCTCTACAGGAAGATATTTCATTCCACGAGGAGCCACGTATACCATCGACATCCCACTTGGAGATGATCGATGTTGAAACAAGCAGTCCCTCGCCTCAGACTGCATCCTCTTCATGCACATCGAGTATAGTGCCCTCACTCCCCATAGTTTCATACGTTTCTAGGACACATACACCTTCTACCGCACTACAGAGCCTTCGTGACTCTGTCAGAACGCTCGGTGATGTCTCTGTGACTGAGAGCGGAAGACCTAGCACGGCCAACATCACAACAACCGTGAGCCTAGGCCATCATTCGATTGAGTCTGTCTCACGATGATGCCAACGGGAAGTCTGAGTGACTCCGTCTTTTCCCGTCCTGTGCAAACGGGCGGCCGATCGGCTATTTTTTCCGATTCGGTGTCAGTTGGATTTCTTCGTGATTCCAACTTGTTAAATTTACCCCAATCACCGATACCGCGCTAGAGACACGTCTTCAAGAGTTTGCAAAGACTCTTGAGGCGTCAATTCTCGATAAAGTCTACGCGCGTCTCGATGCGTCCACCATCGATAAAGGCAAAGGTGTGGCCCCGGAGACGCCACTACCAAGGCCAAATGTGGACGCCGAATTCGTTCTTTCCTCCATTTCTGCCAAGGAGCTCTTCTACATCCTCAGAGCCCGATTCGAATCCATGATGGAACTTGACGAGGAGGAACGGCAAATGAAGTCCATTATCACTCAACCGATGACATGCCGTGCTCAAGGCGAATCCAGCGGAATCAGGCGCGACGATCAAGACGATGATCAAGATCGCCGCGAGGGGGAGAATAGGCAGCTAGGCGCACAATCCCAAGGACTCGTACAATCGACGCCGCCCTCCTCCTCTGGACCTGAAACGACACCCGCAACAGAAACCTCACACCTCACTAGCCAAAAATCCCACCTTATTTACCCTGAGCCACTAGCCAAACTACCCTCACC
This sequence comes from Craterostigma plantagineum, assembly GCA_027422505.1. Lineage (NCBI taxonomy): Eukaryota > Viridiplantae > Streptophyta > Magnoliopsida > Lamiales > Linderniaceae > Craterostigma > Craterostigma plantagineum. Next base: position 18,204,455 of record JAPQWV010000013.1, on the reverse strand, counting down.
ACCACCCACTACCGTCTCCGAACCTCTAAATGTCACATCGACGTTAGAGGCCACCACCATATCTACACCACCCGTTACCCAAATCATCCTCGCCAAAACCATCACCTCAACCGAACCACCTGAATCTCCACCACAACCATCCCCACAATCCACAAACTCCTCCGACGCAACATCCTCACCACCACATAGCCATACACCTCTCGATATCGATTCCAACCTGGCTTCCGAGGATGTCTACTGCGCACAAAACGAGATCGAGGCCTACATCTTCAACGATGAATGGCTGTACACACCCGCCGATGCAGTAGCAGCCAGGAAGTTGGTGGAAAACGCTCGACGTCTGTTAAAGGAAACTTTGCTCACGCTGATCAACACCGCAGACGACGAGAACGGAGAGGAGTACGACGCTGAACCTGCCGAGCTCGAGAACATCCTCCAATTCCAAGCGCAGCAAACTGAGGCTCCTGCTGCTCAAATGGATGTGCCCACGGTGGATATACCGGAAGCACCGTGGGAAAACAAAAAGTTCACCGCGCCATTTCAAGAAGAGATCAGGAAGAGGATCTGGCGACGCAAGGAGCAGATCATCACAACCTTCGACGAATATGAGCTGATGAACATCCAAAATTGGAGCGAGAAAAAGAAGCAGCTCTATCGATGGAGCCTTCTTTGCCACAAGTGCACAAAAAGGACGCTATCCGATGAGGAAAACATCGCTCAGGAAATGAATCGGGCCCCCATCTGCAAAGTCACTGACCTCCGCCAAGAGTCCAAAGGACCTGTCCATTATCCAGTATTCACAGTAATGAGGCAGAATGAGAGCTACTGTGAAGTCAGTGAGGCGGACTTCAAGTTTCTGCGCCTGGGGGACCTGTACAGCATGCTGGAATCAATGAAGCAGTTCAGACTCGTCCTCAGAAGTTCTGGACATCTCGTACGTGCTGAACCGATCACCATGGGATATGTGGCTCTCAAACGCCACATGCTCCGACAGGTCAGATTCTTCGCCAACCACGATCTGCAGATGGCGGTGGAGCACAACCTGAAGAAGGTGAATCTGACTCGCCCATCTTTCAAGAACGCGGACGACTACCGAGAGGGCGATGTGATTGGCGGAGATGATCCAGCGGTCGCCTACTCGAACTACAAAGGAAAGATGAGGTTGATGCGCTGCTCCGAAGTGGCAAAATTCTCGGATGGAACGCTTACCATCATCCAAGGCAAACTCATGAGGATTTGCCGCATCCTTTCGGAAGAAGATCCCCTCTGTCGATCCAAGTTCGCGAAGTTCATTGACGCTATAGCAGATCGAATGGTTCTTCGAAGGAATCTCCGCGCCTTCGAGTTCAAGCTAGGACTTCGCGAAACACTCACCCGCTAATCCACCACCACAACACCCAAGATCCAAGACTCCCAACAATTGACACAAAGGGGGAGATTGTTAGGATATTTAATTGATTGTGTCAATAGTTTAAGTCTTGGGATTAATTTTGTAATTATCCTCTAGCTTGGGCTTTGGACTATAATGTAATTATTTAATATTTAGTGATTCGGCCTTAATATACCTGGGGTTAATGTGGTATATAAGGTTTTACCAACTCACTTTTGAAAGTAATCAAAGATCAAAGGCTAAACCTAGTTTTTCACATAATACACACACTTGAAGGTGAGAATACTCCCTTTTCATTCCATCTAAGCCTCTTTGATTCCTTGTTCGGTGCATTCGGGACCAACACGTACTCCCAAGCACTTCGATCACGTTTCGTCGAGTCTCTTTTCTTTGGCCGACCTTTTACAGATGTCTTAACAACATGCTCATTCCACTCTTGGGCCTCGGGATAGAGATGTTCGTGAACTACTCGATGGAGTCCACGCATAACGGCGGGATCGCGACCTTCTGCCTCACGCACGAGATCGTATAAGCGATCTTGATCACAAATATCGGGAATTACTCCCTCGCCGATTGTGAGTGTCCTCCAGAAGTCGTGCAAGCATTCTGTCGAAACTGGATAGTTGTTGTCCACGCATTGCTGAAGCTCGCAAACACATGGTAGTTGGTGCGTCCGTCGTACATAACATCCGCACCTGGAGTAAACGTCATTCCACAACTCTTTGGCCCGCCGCATCTCATTTCCCATAATTAATATTGCATGGTGTGAAACTCTGTATAATAATGTTAGGAATGGAAATCCTGACAACCCAATAGGTCGTTTCGACCGGGACTCCTCCAGTGCCTGCACGTCAATACAACAAAATATTAGATAAGGATTTCGTTTTACACGTAATAATAATTAATTTACCTTTCTGATGCGATTCAACTGGTTCTGAATCTGCTCGTACACCTTCACCCATACGGTGTCTAGAGACCCAGTGGCCGAATTCAGTCATCCTTTCAGCTCGCTGTGAGCACTCTCCACACGACATGTAGTGGTGTTCCCGAAATGAAGCACATGGTTCGTCCAAGCTCTGGCGAACTTCTCCTTATGCACCAACCACGTCTGCTCAACATACTTAACGAATTCTGAGTCGGGTAGCCAACGCAGACGCATGTCATTCACTGCCTTCTCGTATTCATCGACCGTCGTAGCTTCCACGACTGCTTTCCAGGACTTGTACGTGAAGTGAGCTGCGGTCTTTTTGCTCTTCCCCCCCCCAACCAATAAATTTTTATTCTCCACATCTTTATAAATATGCCACGTGCACAGCAGATGATGAGAATGCGGAAATACCATGGTCGAAGAAGGCCCAACTCACGATCAGTCACAATCGCCGAAGAGTGGACACCTGGACCCAGAATATTCCGAAGAGAATTCAACATCCACCAATAACTTCTCTCCGTCTCGTCCTCCATGACGGCAAACCCACACAGAAAGTTCTGATTACAGGGAGTCATCCCTATAATCTCAACTAGAGGCATCTTATATCTATTGGCCTTGTACGTCGAGTCAATACCAATAAAATAAGGATACGTCCTCAGCAGTGCGAGTGACTCCGGGTGTGCGAGAAAGACATGTGTCAGCACATTAGTCTCCTCGTCTCTCAGCGCTTCAACAAAATATCCGGACTCTGTCGCCTGGTGCATCAATTGGCTCACCACGTCTCTCCCCTCAGAATTTTGCTTCTTCAAACGATCTCTATTATATATATGTCGGATCGTCGCATTATCTTTTGCGTGTCGAGCCCTCATCGCTGAGAGGATATGTGCTGGTTTCGCTTGCGCAGCAGTCATTTCCTCTACAACCTTCTTTTCCTGGCTACTTAACCCACTCGTCTGGCGGTGTCCCTCGGGATACTGTATCAGAGGGTGATTGTGTATGGAATTCTCAGGTGCACCGTACGAATGTACCATTCCCTAGTAGCTGGATCCTGCTGGGCTATGACTACAAACGGACACCTGCACTTGTTAGACTTCGATAGCCTCTCCAATTCATCCTCCTTGCCTCTATAACGTTCTCCGCGAGAACATCTAATCAATTTTTTGTACCGCATTTCTTATGCGACGAAATAATCACCTCGAAACCAAGAGCAATAGCGACGCCTTTCGCCCAGTTAATGGCTTCCACGTCGGTCGGAAATCGTCCTCCTTCGCGGAAATGCTCACTGTCCGTGGAATCCTCCGGAACACTCTCCAAGTCTGGAAAAAAAATTAATTACAGCCAAAATTGGATTTCGGCCACTGTAAGAGGCGACCGAAACGGTATTTCGGCCACCTCTGCAGTAGCCGAAATCCCGTCTCGGCCGTGACCGGGAAGTAAATTTCGGTTCGGACAGCCGCGGCCGAACAATTTTTTCGGCGATCGAAATGTGATTTCGGTCGCCACAAGGGCTGGCCGAAATTATTGTTCGGTCAGCCTTTGTGTCGACCGAAATTACATTTCGGTCGTGCCGAAATTTTTCGATCGAATCCGATCGATGTTCGATAATTCACGTCCATACGAACGAAATTTACGAGAATTTGCTTACCATCCGTGCCAATAGACACTTTCTTTTGACCTTTCAATTTCCCAAAAAGACGATTCGATTTGAGTTATTTTTTGTTATGTTTGACTCTGATTTGGATGTGTGATTGCGATATGAAAAGTGTTGTATGGAAAAGGACTTTAAATAGAAATTTACATTCAAAAGGGCAAAATCGTCTTTTTTCAGCCCTTTAGGGGGCGGTGACTAGGAAAAAGGGGGCGGTGACTAGGAAAAAGGGGGCGGTGAATAGCAATCCAGTTTTATTATAGTTAACTTCAGTTGAGTGGATATATTTTATTTGTTTAATGAACAACTTTTTTTTGGTAGAATGAAGTTTTCATTTACCACAACGCAAGTTTGGTTCTTACATCAACACACCACTATATAAAAGCATTAAACCGAAGTGATAAAGCAGACAAGTTGAAAAATGTCAACAACTTTCTTCGGGTGACAAAAACTCTCAAGCCTCCATTTCATTTCCTGCTTGATCATAAGTATGAGCTGACCCACATTCTTTGCCTCCACTTCATGTAAGCGCCTGTTCCGTTCACACCATATGTGGTAAAGTGTTGATGCATAGCAGGCCACTTATGCAATGCTGAGCATTCCTCTTCCTGCCCATAGACTCCATCCAGCTACACAACACTCCTCAAATGTCTGGATCAATCCTCCAATTTTCAACCACGCATGGATTCTCATGATTGCTTGCTGGCTATCAGAACTTACATGTACAATATTTTGTTTTTGTTTATTCGTTACTTTTATCTTTTTTTATTGCTTAACGCCACCCAAAAACGTTCTTTATGATACACTATATTTATTTATTACATATAAATTTATAATTATATTATGTATCTATATTAGATAGTTATTATACTATAGCAATATGAAATAATATTAAAATGAAGACTGAAAAACGTGAAATTTTATATGTTGTGTGTGATCGGTAAACATATTTAATATGGGTATGTTGTTTGCAATAGACTTTGGGCCCTAGGGAACGCATTTAATGTGAGCAAATGCATTTTTTTTTTCATTTAGTCCTTAACTGAAAATTTCAATAAATACCCTCTCTTTTTCAACATTTTTTTCACCAATCTATCAGAGTCTCTCTCTTACACTCTAATTCACTTATAATCAACAAGCAAGGTCCTCTAACGGAGAAGCTATTAAATGAAATCTTGTCAAAACAGATAGAAAGCAGAGATGAATCATGGTTTATCTCTAGGTATTGAAAGTAATATCACTATCATTACTAATAATAACCATTGCACACTTATACAAACATACACACTATTATACACATAGATCTCCAAATTTTTCCTACATTCCGTTGAGAAACACGAAGGACGAATTCTTTTGCCCGCATACACTTACGGGGATGTGAAAATATATAAGAACGAACGAATTTTGGCACCATCGATAAAGAAAAGAATTTGTTCCTTTAGATTGTGCAATTGTCCGAATGCTACTCTACAGCATGTAGTGACATTATTTGCTACTGAAACAGAATATATGGGCATTACTGATGCGATCAAAAGCATTATGGTTGAATGTGTTATTCAGCGAATTAACTCAAAATCAGGAATTTATTACTATTTGTTGTGATGGTCAAAGTACGATTCATTTGACCAAGGATCAGATGTACCACAAAAGGACTAAGCATAATGATGTTAAGTATCACCTTATTTGTGATATCATTGCAGATATGTTACGAGGGCTCTTCAAGTTTCCAAGTTCTCGGACTTGATTATTGTTTTAGAAAGGGTAAACTAGACCGTCAGGATAAGGTCGGGGGGAGAAAAAGGTACTACTAATCAAGGTGGAGAGATTTTCATAATCAAGATCAAGGTGGAGATTTGTTGCGCGTGACCACGATCCTCACATGGTTTTGAATAGTAAAAAATATATATGCTCATTAATGAAGAAGAAGAAGAAGAAAAAAGATTTTCCATTCGGCGGGCTTTGAACAAGCAGACTTATCTGTTCTGATAAGTCACAAAAGAGAAACGAGCATGAAATGGGTTTACCATTCATGAGCTAAGCAATTACTTCAAAGGGATTGTTTTTGTGCCTATAAATAGGCAGTGCTCGGCGAAGGGAAAAACGCCAACACTACAACAAGATCATCTCTTATGAGGTGCACATGTCTATAATATTCCCACATAATAAAGAAGTTTACCTCCGGCCCGTGGACGTAGGTCATTCTGACCTAACCACGTAGGTCTCGTGTTCATTATCCAAATTTATTTATTATCGTCATTTTGAGAGGCAATTTTATTTTCGATGATTTAAAATATCCTAACAAGAGGCATATGAATGGGGCAACCCACGGCAGAGAGCTACGCGAAGCACACAGCTCACACACCATTAGAGCTCTCATCCACGCGCGAAGAGGCGCACAAAGACTAATTAGTGCACGTGCTGGGAGAGAGAAACCAGAAAACCGAAGAGAAATAAAAATGCTGGCGAAGGATATGAAGAAACGGGACATGCAAGACATAGTCCGACGCCGGATTTTATTCTTTTATTTTGATGATTTTCTAAACATATACGTTCTAATTTACTTATCAGGTTTATGATGTAGCAGGACATGATTGTTATTGATTTTCGCTCATATGCTATTAAGACTTTTTCGCTATGCCGGGTATCATAATCCGTGTTCAATGCGTGCGAATTTCTGATAAACATCTGCGTGATCAGTAGGGTGTTTGGAAACGCTTTTGATCAAATCCGAAACTATATTTTGAGAATTAAATTACGTTTGGTAAAAAATTTGAGATGAACTTTTAGTATGAGTTACTTCTCTAAAAGTCTACTCGAGATAAGCAACTTTTAGTTACTTTTTAAAATTACTTACTGTCACTTTTCCATTAGTCAGTTCTCACCAAACACTACAAAAAAAATAAACTTACATTTAGAAAAGCTACATCTAAAACAAGTTCATTTATCATATGTACTTATGATTCAAAAGGAACCAAGTTTTAGATATGAGACCGAGAAGTGACTATTTGAATGTGTCCGTTAATTAGGTCAAATTAGAATACTGATTAGCTCGAGATAGTTATGTGGCTAGTGCGTTGATTTATAATTTTCTGCGCTTAATGTGTTTTAAGTGTCGAAATCTTGACAAAGATATATAGGATTCACATGTTAAATAGGTTAATAATGCTAGAGATAGGTTGATAATTACATCAGAAAAATCCATAGTCAACATAGAATTGAGTAATTATGTGGGAACTGAATTCAATAGCATGATTGCTCATTGCTCTTGTTGTGAAGTCAATGCCCCTAGATTTGTCTTCGATCTTATCTCGTTGTGTTTGGTTTTGGACTATAGTTTGTTCTAATAAAACTAGGATCGATATAATTTCGGTAATTAGTAACACAGTCATTTGTTTCAACAGAAAATGAAGACACCTCAGTCACAACCATAAGTTTCAGTCCTGACATTGATGGAAGTACTATAGTTCTCAGACGTCGGGTTATAATATGCATCTCCATATCAAATAGTAAAAATGTATACAGTCGATCAACAGAGGACAGGTGACCTTGAACAATCAACAATGCTCGTCTAGACTACACGTGAGATGAATATTCTAATCTAATCCACGTAACCGAGCATTGTTTTTTATATAATAAAAAAAGGTACCAATCAATTTTCATGCAAGTTTCAACCAAAGACTTGCCTAATAGATAGAACTTTTATTTCTAAAAGCTACATTCTACAAGATCCACCAACCCCCTGTTCATGCGTTTATTTATTTAAATGTAGGTTTAATGCATGTTTAGATGTTTGGTTCATGATTATATATAAACCATGGTTTATATAATCAAATTTAAAACTCATGCCCACGGGTTTTAATAAAAACACACCATCAGATGTATTTATCTATACTCACTAACCAAACACACAATTTTATGCTCATAAGTGGTTATAAAATAATCGTGTTTGGTTAGTGGGTTTAGAGTAAACACGTGTGAGGATGTGTGTTTATGAAAACTCGTAAGCATGTATTTAACGAAGGACTACACAAACTTATGTTTATTAGACACGTGAGCCAAACACACATGTCCTAACCCACCTTTAAAAAAATGTTAATGTTGAGACATCAATGTTGACAATGTGGGACAACATTCCTGTCAATATTGTTGTCAGTGAACTTGTCAACCTTCAATTTTATCTATCATGCCCAAAAACCATTTAAACTATTTTAATGTCTTTATTTACTGATGCGCAGGACGTGATTAAGGGCTGGAACGAGTCAGAATGAGCTGGAGCAAAAATAGGAGTGCGCTTACTATAAATAGAAGATTTGATATCAAAAAAGAATTAGTCAAGCGGCTATCAAAAATAGAAGATTTGAATGTCAAAAGAGAATCAGTCAAGCGGCTGCCATAGCTGCCATAAATAGATGATATGAGATCAGCCGCTATCATTAGAAGATTCAAACTCAAGTATTTACTATATTTGGGGAGATCTTCGAGAAGAGATTTTAGGAGATTCTCAATGGATATTTTACCAATTCAAAAGGGAGCCATGACCTATAAATATAAGGATATTTTCGAGCTGACAAGATGAGCTAAAACGGAGTGACTTTTGAGAAGAGCGAAACACACGAGATATACGAGTGAACGAGAGAAAATTCATAACGAGAGAGCGTTCATTATTTTTCCTAGCTTTATTCTTTCCGTTGAGTCAAGAGTCTAGACTTAAGCTTTTAGGAAAGGTTTAGAATCTTTAGATTCGTTTTAGGCATGAGTTTACTATCTTCGATTGTTATTCTTTTTGTAATCCATTTTTATAGTGGAATTTTGTCATGAGGCTCGCAGCAAGTTGAAGAACTTGCTGCACAATTTTAGATCTCGTGTCAACCATTTTTAGTACTAAGTTTCTAATTATATACGTTGTGCGAAACTTTTCCGATGTGCGTTCTTGTGCGGTTTAGTGTTACCTCAACATTAGAGTCAACATTTAGGTCACCAGTTTTATAACTTAGTATACATCCATATAGGGACCACTTCAAAGTTGTATCAGAGCCTCCGCTTGACGTACCTAAGCATTTTATCCTTTTCTATGGATGTTTCAAGCTCAAATTATTTTGGAAAAGTTCCCGTGCTAGACGGATCGAACTACGCCTACTGGAAGTTCGCGTGCGCCAATGCATATAGTCGATAAATCTCGTGCGTGGGACGCTGTTCTTAATGGGTATATTCCACCTAGATCTGCTCGAGACACTGATGGGGAAGTCGTCGACAAGTCACACAGCGAATGGATACCTTTCGAAAGAACGGCAGCCGAGTTCAATGACAAAGCCCTTGATGCCATTTTCTCTCCGGTCGACATCTTCATGTTCAGAATAACTCAAAATTGCACAACGGCTCAAAATACGTGGGAGATGCTTCAACGATACTGCGCGCGAAATGCGAGCGTAAAAGAGACCAAAGTTCGACTCCTCCAGAATCAATTCAAGAATCTCATAATGAAAGAAGCCGAGGACATCACCATGTACTTTGGAAAGCTTCTGACCATTTCTAGCTAATGTGCAAGCTTGGGAGACCCGATCACAATAAGGTATTAAACTCTAAAGCAATTTGTTCTCTAACTAAAAAGTATATTGTGAACGTAGCGGCGGTCGAGGAAGCACACAATTTGGCAACGATGGATTTAAACTCTTGATGAATATCATGAAGAACTACGAGACCAACCTCAAAGTTCAAAAGAGAGCTTCTCGGCGCAAAAGTCTTGCTCTAGTCAGTCAGCCCTGTGATTTTCAATCTGAGGATGATCCTGAAAATGATGAGAATATGGTTATGCTCGTGAGAAAATTCAAGAAGTTCATGAAACAGAATGCGGAACCGAATGTTGGCCCAACATTCAAGAAAAACCAGAATTTCAAAGAATCGTCTTCCTCGCCACCTTTCATCAAACGGAACCCTGTTGACAAAACGAATGTGCCAACACTCTTCGCAAACGAGGAAAAGCACTTTGGATGGATCTATCCGATGATGAGGAAGATGTACCTTTTATTGATCTGAAGAAGGCAGTCAATGGACGAGCATACCTAATCCAATCTTTTTAGACAATGAAGACATCATATTGGATTCACTGCGGTACCAAATGTTGATCCAACATTGGACTCAACATCTGAGAAATATATTATTTTTTATTATGATGCAAACTGTTTTGATGGGTAGTGAGTTTCGATGATGCAGGTAAAGAAACTGATATTCTTATCAAAGTTGAGATGGATGATGCCTACAATCTGGTGTCTAGTGAGTATTCGAAGGAAAAACAGAAAAACTCAAAAATGAGAAAACGTGAAGATTGAAAGCCTTCTAGACGGGATGAATAAGATGGAAGCCGTGCTGACTCGAAAGCACGAGGAAATCGACAAACTTCAAAAGCAAGTCGACGAAGCTGACGAAACCTTTTTGAGATTGAATAAAGGGGAGTCGACACTTGACGAGGTATTGTCGTTAGGTATTTCTGATAAACAGGGCTTAGGATTTAACTCACAGCCTATTCTTGATCACCATACACGGTTATTAACGATAAGTCAAAGCTCGTCTAGGAAAAATCCAAGCATGCTGCTAGGAAGACTAAGAATAGATCTTTCAAATGTCATTATTGTTCGGAGCCTGGTCATATCAAACCCTTTTGTTGGAAATTGAAAAAGGATATTTCTATGAAATCTATGTTGACTGAAATGTCATCCAACATTCCGCTCAACATTGAGAACAAAAGTATGTCTGGAGAAATTTCAGACGACCCTTCTTCAATGGTACAGAAGTCCGTACTTAAATTGAATCTTGTCTATACTTCGTTGATAGCTAACGTGACAGGTTCATGGTACTTCGATAGTGGTTGTTCACGCCATGTGACGGGTACCAAAGACTTTCTTACTGACTACATGCCTTTGAGTAGTGGATCTGTGACCTTTGGCAGCGGTGCAAAAGGACGAATTCTGGGTCGCGGCAAGATGAATGTTCCCAATTTCCTGAAGCAAAGCAACGACGGTATTTTTATGTCCCAGGAAAAGTATGACAAGAACACAGTGAAGAAATATGGGTTGGACACTGCCAAGGTAATGAAAACACCGATGGGTTCAACACAAAAGGTAATTAAGGATAATGTTGACTCCACATTGTATCGTTCCATGATAGGCAGTCTTTTATATCTTTCAGCGAGTAGACCTGATATTACTACAGTGTTTGTGTTTGTGCTAGATATCAGGCTGAGCCAAAAGTCTCTCATTTAAATGCTGTTACGAGAATACTGAGATATGTTAGTGGTTCGTGTAGTTTAGGGTACGGTTCCCGAAAAATACTTACACGAATCTTGTAGGATATAGCAATGCTGATTGGGCAGGTGACGAAGATGACCGCAAGATTACAAGTGGCGGTTGTTTCTTCTTAGGTAATAATCTTGTGTCTTGGTATAGTAAGAACCAAATTGTGTGTCACTTTATACGACTGAGTCTGAATATGTAGCTGCGGGTAGTTTTTGTACTCAGCTTATTTAATTGAATAGCATGATAAGTGATTATGGCTTATAGTGTGAGTCCGTGCTCATTTATTGTGATAATCTAAGTGCCATCAATATTTCTAAGAATCCTATTCAGCATTCACGTACCAAGCATATAGATATTAGGCATCATCTTCTGAGAGATATGGACGAAAAAAGAGTTGATTAGAATAGAGCATATAGATACTAAGTATCAATTAGCGATATATTACGAAAATACTGGATTTTGAAAGGTTTTCGGACCTGGAAAAGTCCATAGATCTGCATCAGCGTGTCTGAATGTTGGTCCAACTTTTGGATCAACATAGCATGTGTCGAACTTAATTGTTACTGCTTTGATATTTGATTTATGTCCTCTCTGTTATTCTGTGAAATGATTCGACTCACCTTGACCGTTTTCTGAAATGACCCAATTCCTTGCAAAAAGCATGCTCATAAACCATTTTCAAGATATAGGTTTTGGTAATAAGTAACCCTAGGTACACGACATTCGCGGTGACGATATATTCTTTGCGACAAATGCCAAACCTTGATGTTTAGGAAATAAGGGCAGTGCACTATAATTCAGATCAATACCAAAGTGAAAAAGGGTAGAAAATGAAGGAAATTGTGTTGAGAGTGTCGAACAGAAAAGTCTGGAATTTCAGAGTAAGAATGTTGAGTCTTATGTTGGGGCAACATATGCGACTGTCAGTTTGATCGTACTATATTCTTTGTGTTTTCATTATGTGCTTTAGTTTTAGGATTGCATGTCTCAGTATCTTGTGTCAGTATCTATATCTCTCAAAAGGCGTTCGAAGAGCAGCTTGCAGCACTTGTCCCATGTGCTCATCAACGTTCTCTAATGAGTAAGTATCACTTGATCTCTATTTTTTGACTTGGTATGTTTCGCTAAACCATGACTTGCTCCTGATGTTTCGTGTGCGTTAAACTGCTATATACTATAGTTAGCTCCATGTCGCTCGATTTTATATTAAACAGTTTAGGCTTATTCGAATATCTCATGATAGAAAGCTGTTTAATATCATTTTATTTAGGTCTCCAACGGTTTTTTTTTATTCTCACTTTATTCACGATGCATTTATGCTATATGACCGTGTTTTTTTATTTTGCCTTTGGGAAATACTGATTTATCTTTCACTCGGCTCGGCTAATTGATATCTTCCACTTACACAAATATTATTTCATAATCTAGGCAATCTCTCTGCAAATTTGAGAAATTCTTTAAGCTCTTTATAGATTTCAAGATTTATATTGTTCTGCTTCGATACGTTTAATCTTAAATTTCTACGGTGACCCAACCCGGATCCGAGACTTAGAATGTTGATCCAATTGTTGGTTCCACATCTGCCTCAACATCTCGCCTGGAGATGAAGATTACTTTCTGATTGCTCAGAGAGAAGTTCTCCGAGGTTTACTTTCTTCCCAACAAGGGGGAGAAGATGGTGCAAATGATGCTAATCAAGGTTGTGCAACTTTTGTTGGTGGTACTGAGGGAACTTCGACAGGGGGAGTAGAGCTGAAACAGGAAGAAGATGAACATTGAGAGCTTGCATTTCTGATCACTCTTTGTTATTTGCATGCCTGATTAAGATTTGTGCTTATGTGCATGCTGATTTGCTTCTCTGATATGTTTGCCTGTTTGATTGCATGCCTAATGTTTGTGCGTTTGCAGATTTAGTTTTTGGACCGCAATTGGCTATGTACTAATTTTTGGTACTTTGAATAGTGTGATAACTATTTTGTTATATTTACTCTAACCATTCTGATCTTTTTGGTTGAGTATATTTTCGCCTTCAGGTGGGGTTTTGGAATTCTAATTCTGCACGGGGTTTGGAAAGAAAGATAAAATAGGGGAGATTGTTAATGTTGAGACATCAACGTTGACAATGTTGGGACAACATTTCAGTCAGCATTGTTGTCTGTGAATTTGTAAACCTTCAATTTTATCTTTCATGTCCAAAAATCGTTTAACCTATTTTTGTGTTTTTATTTACTGATATGCAGGACGTGATTAAGGGCTGGAACGAGTCAGAATCGAGTGGAATGAGTTGGAGCAAAAATAGGAGTGCGCTTACTATAAATAAAAGATTTGATATCAAAAGAGAATTAGTCAAGCGGCTACCAAAAATAGAAGATTTAAATATCAAGAGAGAATCAGCTACCATAAATATATGAGATCAGCCTCTATCATTAGAAGATTCGAACTCAAATATTTACTATATTTGGGGAGATCTTTGAGGAGAGATTTTAGGAGATTCTCAAGGAATATTTTACCAATTCAAAAGGGAGTCAAGGCCTAATAAGGATATTTTCGAGCCGCCAAGATGACCTAAAACGGAGTAACTTTTGAGAAGAGCGAAACACACGAGATATACGAGCGAACGAGAGAAAATTCATAACGAGAGAGCGTTCATTATTTTGCATAGCTTTATTCTTTCCCTTCGAGTCTAGACGTAAGCTTTTCGGAAAGGTTTAGAATCTTTAGATTCGCTTTAGGCATGAGTTTACTATCTTCGATAGTTGTTCTTCTTGTAATCCATTTTCATAGTGGAATTTTGCCATGAGGCTCGCAGCAAGTTGAAGAACTTGCTGCACAATTTTAGATCTCGTGTCAATCGTTTTTCTGTACTAAGTTTTTAATTATATCCGCTGTGCGAAACTTTTTCGCTGTGCTTTCTGTGCTGGGTACAGTATTACCTAAACATTAGAGTCAACATTTAGGTCATCAGTTTTATAACTTAGTATACATCCGTATTGGGACCACTTCAAAAGCTAAACTCATAAACCAAACAAAGGCTTAATTAGTTTTATATAAACCTTAACAATTTAAACTCTCTAAGCCGAGTTACCAATTATATAAGTGCTCGTTTGGTTGATCGATTTGTATTTATGACGGTTTAGATAAGTAAGGGTTTATATAAAACAAGTTAATAGGTTACCCAATTATTTTGTTATATAACAAAAGGGCAATTCGAGAGTTTAACATAAATTTCAAATAATTAGTCTTACCGATTTTCTCTCTTTTCTCTTCATTTAATTAATAGTTAATTATATGTCAGGCCCACTTAACATATTTTCATTAGATTTTAGGACCCAAAAACGCTTGAAATAGAGATAAGGATCTATTTGAAGTTTCGTCTTGGAGTTAAGGACCAATTTTGAGGAAAAGGACGCATTTGTCCCTGCCTGTGTGCAGAAATTACGAACCATTCATCGGCTTATTCAAACGTGCAAAGCAAACATGAAGAAGTGGTATACAGTGTACATGAAGTGGTACTATAGATCCATGAAGTGGTACTGTAGACCCATGAAGTGGTACGGGTGAACAGTGCAGTGGTACTGGTGAATAGTGAAGTGGTACAGTAGACCATGAAGTGGTACTGTTGAATAGAGAAGTGGTACAGCATTGTTGACCAATGAAGTGGTAATGTTGAACAGAGAATAAGTGGTACTGTAGACCGATGAAGTGGTATTGTTGAAATATTTGAGAATTCATGGGTCTACAAACGCTGTACCACTTCTCTGTTCAAACAGTAACACTTCATGGGTCTAGAGTACCACTTCTTCTCCGTTCAACATTACCACTTCATGGGTCTACAATGTTGTACCACTTCTCTGTTCAACAGTACCACTTCATGGGTTTACTGTACCACTTCACTGTTCACATGTACCACTTCATGGGTCTACAGTACCACTTCACTGTTCACCCGTACCACACCACTTCATGTAACACTTCCTGTTATGTGATAAGTGATAACAGTACACTGGAATTTGATAACAGAACTGACGCGCTGGATACCACTTCATAACTACTCTTTTATAAGGGTATTTTCGTCCAACAACCTTAATTCTAACTTAAATTCTGAAATGGGTACTTCAAATTAATTTTTCTCTGACATGGGCCTCATCTCTATAATAAAAATTACATAGGGCCTAAAATCCAGTTGTCCCTTTAATTAAAGCCCATTTATTCTATCATTTTTCGTGTACGTTTGCAAAGATTCAACAAAGCAGCAACGTAATTTTGTTTTAGATGTTGGTGTTTTTTGCAACCAGTGGCCTGGTCGCAAGCCAAATCATCGTCCTTCTGCTCACAGCATAAACTTGTTCGACGAAATGACTCACAGGAAAATATGATGTTCCTGCGACGCAATCACAAGCTCGCAACCGTTCTTCCACTGCCGTCCTTCTATCAAACTCAGAAGCGAAGCCTTGTCAACGTCAAGCTCAAATGGGTAAAAGACTCTGCTCTCGACTCAGTAGTCTCTAATGGCTTGACACTTAAGCCCACGTGTACCCTCATCTCACTCATTGCGTCAAACGCCGATCGAGTTCTCCCAGTTTACATCCTCAACAGACACCGTGGTCAACTGGACCTTCCTACCGACCTCAAAGTCTCGACATTTTTGCGCTGCTATCCAAACATTTTTCAAGAACTTTACCGCCCCGATTCGAGTGGCACGCCGGTTCCATGGTACAGGTTATCCAGCGAGGCATTGGAGGTTTACGAACAAGAAATGAAATGCCTTTACGGTGACTGTTATGTGGATGTGTTGAATAGGCTGAAGAAGTTGCTTATGCTGACGAAAGATAGGTTGTTGCCTTTGCAAACAATTGATCAGCTTAGTTGGGATATCGGGTTGCCTTATGATTATGTGAATAAACTGGCGGCGAAGCACTCAGAGTTGTTTTCGTTTGTGAAACTGCCTGACGAACGCATGGGCTTGAGGCTATTGGTTTGGGATGAGAGTTTAGCTGTTTCACATTTAGAGTCGTGTAATTTAAAATCGAATGCTGTCGAAAATGATAAGCCACTGGCATTTCCTATCGGATTCACCAGAGGTTTTGGTCTGAAGAAGAAGTGTATGGAATGGCTGAGGGAATGGCAAAACCTGCCTTACACTAGCCCGTATGTCGATGCCCCGCTTTTGGATCCGAGGACTGATGTGTCTGAGAAGAGAATTGTTGGAGTTTTTCACGAGCTCATGCATCTTACGATACTTAAGAAGATGGAGAGAAAAAGCGTGAGTAACCTTCGTAAGCCATTTTCTATGCCTCAGAAATTCACGAAGGTATTCGAGAGGCATCCCGGGATATTTTACATATCAAAGAAAGGTTTTAAGCAGACTGTTGTTCTCAGAGAGGCTTATGATCATGGCGAGCTTGTTCAAAGGCATCCATTGGCTGATATTCGGGAGAAGTATGCTAGCATGATGAAGGAGGGGTTTTTGGATCGAAGTAGAGGGTTGTATAAGAAAGAGGGGAAGACTCGTGAGGATGGATCGTTTGAGATTGCTCTTGGAAGCAGAGTTAGATATAAGTTTGAGTCAGAAACAAAGCCAGAGTGCGATATACTTGAAGAATATGGAAGCGATGATGAAAGTGACTGATAGTTAGGTACAAGATATTTCAATTCTCTGTTTTATGGTATCTCTTAAGAATTCTGAAATGTTTCATTAGTTTTCTATTGCTGCAAAGGATAGGGCTGTTGCGAAATTTAAAATCTTGGTGAGAATTTGTTGTTTGACAGCATCGTCATACAATAAAACAAAATACACTTACTGCTCAACTTGAATACGGAGGAGTGACTGCTGCCTTTATTTGTACCCCTCTCGGGAATCTGTTGTATATCATTAGAAAAGAATCCATATAATTGCTTTTACGTCTCGTGAGTGACATTTTAGTGTGTAGGTGTCTAGGACCATTTTCAGCAGCATCAGATGCTTCTGCGGATCCGAAGCACCTCCTATTCAAAAGGAACTGTTAAAGCATTTTGCCATTGCTTTGAATCACAAAATATCAAATATGCGTACCTAAAATTCTGGAATTTAGAATCTGTTCAAACAAACACCTTTTCTCCTCGCTTTTTTGTTCTATTCTTCTTCTTCCTTGGATTATGCTGACGAAATGAGGCAGGACTGGCAGCAATTGTGAAAGCATTTGGTTACATCGACCCGTAAATAATTGGAAGATTAAGCTAATATTTACTTTCCTATATTTTTGCTTTTGCATATACAGGAATGTTGCTACGATGAAGATTTGGTGATCAGAACATACCCGCAGCGCTTTGGAACAGTCCACGAAGTCGTCTGAGATTCTCTGACAACATCTGGCAATGAAAGGTACTTTCTCCAATCCTCGAGCAAAATCTTGAGATCATAAATCTTGTTATCCAAACCAGCACAGCAATTCGCATGCATTGTGCATACCATGTTCAAGTCTTTGCTGGGTGAACAGAACCCTCCAAAGTATTCCGTGTCTAGAAACTTAATCTTCAACCCAATCCTCTTTATGACAGGACTATACTTGATAAGATTAAGGACGTCCTGATCATGTTTGT
Organism: Craterostigma plantagineum; assembly: GCA_027422505.1. NCBI lineage: Eukaryota > Viridiplantae > Streptophyta > Magnoliopsida > Lamiales > Linderniaceae > Craterostigma > Craterostigma plantagineum. The sequence goes on along the minus strand of JAPQWV010000013.1, from coordinate 18,186,624 downwards.
TTGGATAACGCTCTCTTGATTTGTACCAGAATTTGTAGAACCTAATCGTCTCTTTGCTTGATCTTGCATATGCAAAGCCTCCGTTCGGTGAATTGCTGAGATCATAGGGATTTCCTTTGTAACTGTCGCATGCAATTTGGAAATTCGTGTCTGAGTAGAAGTGCGGAAATGGGTTCCGAAACCACATTATATCTGCGTCCTGCATGAAAAATCGAACTTGGAATAGATGTTACTTTACTAGAAAAATGGTGTATGAGTATGAACTTACTGTGAAGACAAAGTTATATCCTAATTCAAGGACATTTCTCAGAACGTCTATCCTCCTCCACATCATACGCATGTAGACTGTGCTTCTAAAATGTGCCTCGCCTGAGAAATCGATGCCTTTGGTTCTCAGAAAGTAACAGTGGAGACTTAAATCTTGGCAATGGTTGAACGCTTTTTGATCCAAGGAAACCACTAGTAAATGCTTGAGTAGACCAAATGTGTCATTCCCAATCATAAAGCCCTCGAGAAACAGATCGAATATTGAATCTTGCTCGATCCATGCCTCGTTCAGCGTTGTGATGATCACAGTTCTGTCATTCATCGCTGCTCTTTCCAGTATATGCTTCAACTCTATATCCCCTGCATTTTCCTACAAAACGCACTTCATTAATAGGAATCATAAAGGACTTTTCTTGCATATGAAGTACTGATTTTCTTACCGGCGAACTCAAAGAAGAGAAGGACCGTGCAAGCAACTCAAATGGGCTTCGCTGTGAGGCTCGGTTGAGCACAAGGAAGGTTAGAGTAAACGTAGCTGTGAATAGTAACCATTTTGTGATGTTGTAATGGCGGCTTGCTGTTATCTGCTGTATTTTGGTAGTTTTCGTTTTCTATTCGATGGCTTCTGTCGTTGCTATCTGATTCTTGGTTTCCTCTGCTAGCAAGTGTTGTACCTTCTGAATCCATAGCGGTTGATGGCTGGCTATTCAATTCACTATGATGATGATGAACAAGGCTGTAGAATTTTATTGTGTATTAGATTAATAAGATGAGTTTAATGAAAGCTTTGAGTGTAAAATGTATTACGTAAATAGGTTTTCACATGCTTTTTTGCTGCTTCAACAAGCAACGACATGAATGGTGAGACTCTTATCATTATATTATTACTCTATGTAATGTTAACTGGCTTGGTGATGAATGGAAAATGGATAAACATCTTTCTTTCCAAAATAGAAAGTAAATTTTTAATAGGTGGGGAGTAATTAATTGTATTATTTTAATTTTTTTTATTTCATTTTTGTTACATTTTCAACTTATATCACACACAAAAAGGTCGGGAGATATCTTCAGATGCAAATGATCACACGACTACTTTTTTAGTCACTCAGATTGAGATGTACCCATAATTTACTATTTACTATTAATATTACGTACTACGTAGGCGTTGACTTCATTTTATTTTACCCGCTTGAATAATCCTTTCTCCTTCATATTGTAGAGTAGACCATGTGCCATGAGTCATGACACGGTAATAATAAGAATTAAGACATTCTAATTCGTAGGTCTTAAGTTTGGCTTTATTTGCAATACAAATTTTTGTTTCCAAGCTGTTCCGTGTTGAATATTAGAGACTTCATTAAATTATTTGATTAATCAAATAAAAATTGAGTCCTGTATTCACCATCCCCTTGTGTGAGTATGCTATTTACACCTTCTATCGATTTTCTTTCCAATCTTACTTTTCTAAGATAATCAGAAATTTGTAAAAGTTACTCTAATTTTGTTTCCTCTTGATTTCAACAACAATAATTTTATTAATTAAATTTATTTTAACGTATTGCATTTTATAATCTTATATTTCTAAATTACTTGCTACTTTTACATTTATTTAAAAAGTAGTGAGATTTTTAAATTTTTAAACATTGATAATTAACTTAATAAAATAATCACATAACATAATATATCTTATTAACTGATTTCTAAGTTAATTTCGAATACACAATTATACTTAAATAATATAATAATGATACAATATATTCAAAATATAATATGACAAACAAAAACTAGTATATATTTTTTTTTATGTTTTTGCCGAATTGAGATATAAACATTATGAGAAGTAAACTATATGTTAAAATCATTAGGAAAAAAAAGCTAGTGTATATATGTCAGAATTTCTTTTTTGAGATTGTTTGTGACAAATATGTGAGAGAATGAACTATTAAAGAACTAGTCAAATTTGGAAAATACACTATTTAATACTTGATAATTAATATGGAGGGTGTATTTAGTAAATAGGGGGTGTGAATAGAATTACCCATAAAACTTAATCTTTTCTTATATGCTCATAGCCGAGAAAGAAAACATGTTTTGCCAAGAAAATAGTAGGTTATTATTGCTATAGATTGTTTTATATATAACCACGGAAACGCTGACCCAAGTCATTAAGGGGCTGATGCATTAGACTGCAAACTACGTTAATCAGGTGATAGGACAAGTTCATGTGTCACACATCCACTTGAGAGGCTATTGTTAGAAATTTTGTAATAGATGAGATGTTGTCTTCTCTAATTTAAATACATTGAACAGTACAATCTCAAGGTTTTCTTCTGTAGTCACCCGCAAATCCTCGGAACGGTCCAAGACCTCAAAGTCGCATTCATCTCCACGCCGCCGTTAGCGGACAACAACGTCATGTTGTAGTACCTTTTCCAATCCTCGATCACCATCTTAATGTCGTGAATCTTATTTTCCATACCAATGCAGCAATTCGCATGCATCGTGATGACGAAGTCGAGGTCTTTACTGGGCTCGCAAAACCCGCCAAAGTAAGCAGTGTCCAAGAACCTCATCTCAAGCCCGATCTCTTTTATGAAGGGGTTGAACTTGATCATGTTCAACACGTCTTGATCGTGCTTTCCCGGGAAATAACTGCGACCTTCGTACCAAAATTTATAGAAGTTTACGGTTTTGTTGTTTGACTTCACGTAGTTGAAGCCTCCATTTGGGGAATTGCCGGGATCTGTGTAGTTCGCCCAGTAATGGTCGCATGCTCTTTGAAAGTCGCCGTCTGGGTAGAATTTTGGGAATGGATCTCTAAGCCACATCACGTCGGCGTCCTGGAAAAATAAAATATTCGGAGAACAAGTCATAGAATATCAATTAACGAATTAGTTTACGTCTTAAAACTAAAAATGGCAAAACATTTTTAAGAAAACAATGGCTCCAACCTCAAATCAAGTGGTGCGAAACTGCCTCTTTGATTAAATTTTTAATTCCTACGGTTTTTGCAAACATGGGGATCAAAAAGTCGTTACTTGCATCCTAAATTCTAACAAATTACAGGTAGGATTTTTTTATTGCCACGTCAGCAACGAATGTCAGAAAACGACAGCAGTGTAAGCGAAGTTGAAAAGTTGAAAAAAGAAAAAGCAATCGCTACGATTTTAGTTCATGAAAAATACTTAAAATGCATCACGCAGGTGTATATAATCCTCATAATTGATATGTATATATATATTATATATACCGTGAAAATGAAGTTGTATCCCATTTCAAGAACGAGTCGGAGAAAATCGATCCTTCTCCACATCATCTTCAAATAATCGTCCGTCATGAAAACTTTTTCGCCAGAGAAATCGACGCCTTCAGTCGTTAGGGGATAGCAGTGAAGCGGCGGTTCTTCCAAGCAACGATTGTAAGCCTTTTGGTCGAATGCGACGACCATCACGTGCTTCAATAGCTTCTCCGTCTGGTTTCCGATTTTGTAGCTCTCTAAGAATAAATCGAATATCGAATTCGGCTCCATCCATGCTGAGTTCACTGTCGTGATGATCACTGTTTTGTCGGCCATGGAGGCTTTCTTCAGTACGCTCTTTAAGAAATCATTTTCACCATGTTGTTTTGCCTGTAATAAATTCATGAACACAAACAATTAGAAATGAAAGATTAATTTACCACCTCACCTCATAAGAACAAGTGAATGCATACTATATCAGGACATTTACATTTTTAGTCCTCAGTATGGGCTTGGAGTATGGGTTTTTCTGGGCTTTTAATCCCCACTATTATTCGATTTTGGGCTGTTTTGATCTCACGTTTAATTTAATCATTAGTTTAGAAGTAATTTTTCAAGTGGGAGCACGTGATCTCATTTTAGTCGAGTTAAATCCTCATATATCATCTTCTTCTTCGACTTAATCCTACATGACTGGACCGTCATACATAGCACATTTAAGTGAGCTTCAGGATTGTACTAAAAGTGATGTGAACCTCAAAGGGTCCTATGCATACATCTATAGTATCTTTACTTGAAACTACTAAGATAAATTTTAAAACCTACCGAAGAGAAGTTCGACCCTCGAAAGAAGGCTCCGTTCGAAGTTTTGTTAAGGACGAGGATGCAAGTTACTACAACCACCGCGAAGAGCATAGTCGTTCTCAAGACACGGTAGTTAGAGATGAAACTACAAAGCTGACATGGCTTGCTCTCATTTGTTGTCTCATGGAGGTCGCCGGACTCGAGAAACCGATCATCTTCTTTAGGGTTTGAGCTTGATGAGCTAACGTTCATGGTTTTCTTCTTAGTTTGGCTTTGATGCAAAACAGTGGAGATTTATGGTCAGGAATGTCAACGATTTTGGGGCTTTAATAATCGAAGTACCTAAACTAAAGTCTCGCCGAACTTTGTTGACATCACTCTTGCACAAAATAAAGATTTATATGATTTTCGAAGGTGAAGAAAAAGTGTAACATTGAATGTGTCATAAGATTACGATATTTCAAACGACGATATATAATGGTAATTGATTTTTCCCTTAGGAGTACCTATTCTTCTTGTACTTGCATATTTGCTTTAGTGGACGCTAGATATATTATAAAGATGTCTGCAATGTACATCACTAACAGTTACTATGTAATAAAATATATGAAAAATGAAATGGTACTTGCAACTTGCAACTTGCAACGACTAGTTAATTAGTTAATTGATTCAGATATCAACTAATCAATAGACAGACGTCATCCACATAAATTATAAAACCATCTTAGTTCTATAAAATTGTCTTGGTCATTTAAGTCACGAAGAAAAGTCGTTTGTTGACAAAAGAATGTCAGTTATTGAACTCCATCTCTCTATTTACCTCCGAAAGGAAGGTTGTGGCTTTCCTCCGAAAAGAAAAGGATGGTGGTGGCTCTCGTTAGGTCTTCAAATAGATATCGTCGCCTACCTCCTTTACATCCACTCTATATTCCCAAACACTTGAAATTTGTAAACATAATTTAAATAATTATTTGAGTTCAATAATAATCATTTTATGAATTTAATTTCACATATTTAACAATTAATGACATTTGTTATTCAACTATAGTTTTTTTTCATCCAATGTCACACAGATACAATTAATTACATGAGTTATTCAACTTGTACATTTTGTGAGTTACATTATCAACTAAAAAGGACAACGCATTGGTCAATTAACATAGAAAAATCTCAATCAATCAGTACTAAAAAACACAATAGGTCGATTCCCTTGTGGAAAAAGGCGCTTGCAAAATTCCGAAGCTAAAGTTTGACGCTTCAAAACTTATTTTCTTGAGTCTTTGGAAAGATCTGAAATTTGCCGTTAGGAATAGTTCCACTTTGTTGGTCGGTTATGTTATATCACAAATTATCGTTTGAAAAGGTCAAAATTTTAACACCCCCTGTACGTCCCGTTTTACACCCCTTGTGACGTACACATGAAATTTATAAAAGTAAATTTACCTAGCCACGTGAATTAACAATAGAGGTAATTACATGTCAGACCCATTTAATAGGTTTGCTTTTGATTTCAGGCCCAATTTATGTTTCATATAGATATAAGTACCTAAATTTAAGTTTCATTTAGAAATAAGAACCTAATCCATGATAAAAAAACATATTTGCCCATAATAAACAAAAAAATTACGAATCATTGCCATCGTCTTCTTCAAACGAGCAAAGCAATCATGAAGTGGTATATAGTGTACATGAAGTGGTACTGATCTATGAAGATGTACGGTAGACCTATGAAGTGGTATGTGTGAACAGTGAAGTGGTACTGTAGACCCGTGAAGTGGTACTGATAAACAGTGAAGTGGTATTGTAGACTCATGAAGTGGTACTGTTGAACAAAGAAGTGGTACAGCAGACCCTTAAGTGTTTATGCAGAAACCGGGTAAATATTTTGACGCGATCCAAAATTGAAACATTTGGGAATTAACAAAATTTCTAGATAACTATTTGTGCATATCGAGTAACACTTTCTACATTGACTGTAACGAATGTTGCCAAAAAAATAACACTTAATTTAAACAAAATAACATGTTCATGTGAATAGCAAAAGTGTTATCCAGAAATAAGAAAGTGTTATCCAGAAAGGATAAAGTGTTGCCAAGCAAGCTTCAAATTCAAAACTATACCAGATAGAGGACAACAGGTAACACTTAAACCTGTTTCGATACCCCTTCTTACAAAAATATAGTTCTACGTGTTTACATGAATACCTCTTATTTGCTTCGCAATGACAAAAGGTTTGAAGTTCGTACAACTTTAAGAAACATTTATTTACACTAAACTTTTCCAGCGATTTCATTTTCAGCTCGATTAACCTTGAACCACGAATAATGGATCCGACACGGTGGTGCGACGTAATATGCAAGCCATGGGTCACTCTAATTTATACATATTAGCTGCAATTTTAGCCGAAAACATGAATCGAGTTAAGTTTTTTTTTTTCCGTATTTGCGTCAATTATATTCGAAGCATACCCTCGCAAATCTTATATTTGACGATGTAATATCAAAATAAACTCTTATATTTTGCAGCGGATGCTTATGAGTATGATATATCAGATATTTCGATTGTCAAAACTCATTTTATTATGTTAATAACACTTATTAGCCATATAATAACAAAATATTTGTGCTGAGTAACATTTCCAGTTATGTGATAACTGATAACAATATACTGCATTTTGATAACAAAACAGGGGCACTGGATACCACTTCATAATTACTCATTTACAGGGGTATTTTTGTCAGAAAACCTTTGTTATAAGTTAAATTCTGAAGTGGGTCCATTAAACTATATTTCTTCTGACATGGGCCTGAACCCTGATTAAAAATACATTAGGGCCTGACCACCTATCGCCCCTTAACAATAATCATTTGATAATTTATTTTCATATGATTCAACAACATTAACAAAGCCGTCGTTTTATTTTTATCAAGTCATTCGATTTTTTTCAACTATTTAAACAACACATAATTAAAAGAATGGGTCTTTACACATAAGTACCTATTTGGATAAAAACTTGTAATTTAGTACCATGTCAGGATTTTTTTATATGTAGATATCTAACAGAATAAGTTTTTTGCACATAGGTACTCGATCCCCGAAAGTACACCATACAACACATTTGGGTACCATATATCAACATATTTGGGTACCCTATATAACAGAAAATGGTACGACGTATGCTATATTTAGGTACGCTCTATGTAACACACATGTACGACGTATGCTATATTTAGGTACGCTCTATCTGACATGAGTACTTATATAAAAATTCTATCCAATTGGATATTTTTCTATAGATTCACCTTAAAAACTTATATATATATATATATATATTTTACATCATCACTAAATACAAGGCGCCTCGCCCATCGGGCTGCATTTACTTCACTAGATATGATAAGATAAAGCCCAATAATTCAGTCTTATCAAGTTCACCTACTAAAAACACATAATTGTATAGTTCGTGATAAAATGAAAGCCCGTTTTAATAGTACAACGAATCCAAGATAAGTTATCCAACGGATTCAGTCCATCTATGGAGGATAGGGAGGTCTTTTTCTTCCCTTGTTTTTTTAGGTTCTAGATTTTCGGTTCTTATTTGTGTTGTCTTATTTTTAGTTTTATTGGGTGTTTTCTTCCCATTCATGGAGGACAAGGAACCACTCCTTTTCTTTCTTCTGCATCAGTGGAGGTGGAGGAGTCTCGTCGTCATCCGTTGGGCTGTGGTTTTCTGTGTTTTTAGGGGTGTTGATGTCTTTTTTTGGTTGCTTTTCGAGTTATATTTTTGAAGCTTCTCCATCTCTCCCAAATGGGAGCTTGTGTCTCCTCATGTAGGAGTTTATTCTCCCTTTGTGGGAGCTCATTCCAAAGAAGACAAAATTATTGAAGTCGAAGAGAAGAAAAAGTGAAGAGTATTTCAATGTTTGGCTCATTAGCCATTTATGGTGTTTCGAGTTGATTTGCAGTAGGATCTTCGTTTTCTTGTTTAAGTATCTATATTTTGTTTTCTTTCGGCTTTACTTGTTTGTTTTTAGATTCGATTGGTTATCTTTGCTCTTATGTGAGCCTTTGTCTACGCTGGGTTATCGATGTCACCGGAAAGACCTGTTTTGGCTGTTTAGCCTATGTATCTATGTTTTATGAAATGAAATAGCTAGGTTATCGATGTCCCTACTTGGTACTTTTGGATAAAGATACAGCCTTGCATACCTCTCGACTCCAAGCATAAACCAAACCATTTTTCTCTCACTTTTTCCCAATGTTTTGTTCCATTTTGATTTCATGCCTTTCGATTACTGGGCCATATGGATTAAGAGGGTTGGGTCGGAAATTATTTGCTTGAATCAATCAAAATCGAAACTCGCTCGTGTTGTTTCTTGCTTTGCTTAATTAGCCATTGGCTGGAATGATTTGAGCTCGTGGATGAAAAAGGATTTTGCTATTTATTGGGTTTCAGTGCGGTTCGAATGAATGACCGAACGGCTATGTCGCTAGCTTTACATGTAATTTGCATTTTACTGATTAACCTTGCTACTGAAATGCTGTTGTAACAAGTCAATGTTTGGAGTGACAGTGTGATCCTATTGAAATTTAGCTGGCAATAATGTAAATTTACAATGGGAACTGAAGGGTCCAACAACTGTTACACAACATGATTATTATAGGGTCTTTTTAAAAAATACCCTTTGACTCGGTCAGCTTTAAAAAAAAAGCCTCGTCGATTCTAACTTTTAAAAAGTAGCCTTCAATTTAAGGGTATTTTCGTCTTTTTACAGGGTGTCTTTTTTTTTTTCCACAGTAAAACCCAATATGTTAAATCGGGACCGCACTAGGGTGGGTGGGAGGGCCGTAGTCCAGTGGTTGTGTAGTCTGACGTTCAAGTAGTAGGTCGTGGGTTCAAATCCCCAACACATATTTTTTTTTTTATATAAGGCTACCCAGACGAATGGGACCTCGGCATGGGACCTGTGCTATATAGCAGAGGTCCCGCTCATGCAACCAGAGGTCCCGCCTAGTGCTACACAGCATGGGCACATGAGACCCGCCCATATTGGGCATGAGACCTGTGCTATATAGCAGAGGTCCCGCAAGCAGAGGTCTCGCCTATTGGGCATGGGACCTATGCTATATAGCAGAGGTCCCGCTCATGCAAGTAGAGGTCCCGCCCATTGCTGCACAGCATGGGCACATGTGACCCGCCCATATTGGGCATGGGACCTGTGCTATATAGCAGAGGTCCCGCAAGCAGACGTCTCGCCTATTGGGCATGGGACCTATGCTATATAGCAGAGGTCCCTCTCATGCAAGTAGAGGTCCCGCCCATTGCTGCACAGCATGGGCACATGAGACCCGCCCATATTGGGCATGGGACCTGTGCTATATAGCAGAGGTCCCACTCATGCAAGCAGAGGTCCCGCCCATTGCTGCACAGCATGGGCGCATGAGACCCGCCCATATTGGGCATGAGACTGTGCTATATAGCAGAGGTCCCGCCCATAAGGGCATTAAAGTTATTTTTCATTTGGAGGCTACTTTTTTAACGTTGACCACGTCAAAGACCATTTACTTAAAAATCCCGATTATCGAGAGTCAAGATAATTATCTCAAGATAAATATTATACAGCATTTTCTGATCTCATCAACTGAACACGGACGGAAATACAACACGTCTTATATATTATATATATATAAGCATGGCTCAGCTATTGCACTGGTTAATGGTTTTTTTTCCTTAAGAGGATATTGTAATATTGAATAAGGGGGTTGCAAATAGAATACAAAGGGTTGCAAATAGAAATATCCCAAAAAAAAATTTTAATCTGGAAAATGAGCCCACTATTTACAATTGGGGGATTAGGTCAATCCCAATAATTATGGAGAAATAAGGACGATGATATCAATCAGAAGATTTAATAAAAGGTTATGGATGGTCTAAATGATCCCAAATAATAACATATTCTCTTACAAGTGGTATGATCAATAAAGGAAACGATATCTCTACATTTAGTGCTCATATTATGATTGATTGTGATTGATTCTGCTACGATGTACTCTACATATATGTTCGTCCCTTGTAGTCGTAAGTCATCAGTCAATACAATATTCATTAGCCTTTTCTCAGTTACAGTTCTTCTCTTAGAATCAGAGGCACTTCACCATGGCTTGCCTATCTCTGAACGTTGGTTACTTCGTTACGCTAAAGCTCACTCCAACCAACTATCCATTGTGGAGAGAACATGTATTAGGCTTCGGAGAAAGTAAAGACTCATCACGTCGAAAAAGACACCCATGTTCCATCAAAACTTACTACATAAAATCCACAAGCCTCGGGCTCAGAAACATCACCCACCGACACAGAAACAACACCAACTCCAACAAAAGAATCTGCATGGCAAAAGTCTGATCATCTCTGTCACGCCCCGACCCGCGTCCAAGGCGCAACAGCCGCCGCGTTTCTCAATAAACGCAAGGTTTGATATCAACTCACTTGTCACGAATACAAATTTCATTAAAGAAGCTATAACAAAAGCCGATAGAAATATACCGAATGAGGTTCCACACTGTACAAAACAATTCAAAACCTCGACCAATGAAGGAATTTACATGCAAAATTTGTACCTAAAAGGACATACTCTACCAATGGATCCGACAAGGTAAAATAAAGGTAGAATACCAAAGTAGAATAATCAGTAGTAGAAGCGACGATCCAGAATGGCAAACCTCCAAGCGAAAGACAACGACCTAGAAAGAAATATATATGGGGTGAGCAAAGCTTAGTGAGGAGATAATTCGGACACACTTTACCCTCACGGAAGATGCGCCCTTTACTATGAAATCATAGCAAATCAAATATATCCACCACACATTTAATCGATAAAATTCCCACCACTCATACGAGACAAATACGACGACCAGCTGTCGCGGGACAGTTCAAGTATGTCAACAAATTCCAAAAAAATCACATAAACGACGCGTTGGTGGTCATATCCTCCCTCGAACTGAGCTCCGTCCGAGTCCGTCACCGCACTCTAGATCGTGGACCGGAAACAAACATATCAAATACTATAACATGCATGTCTCACACGTTGGCCCAACTAATCTCCCCAACGATTACCCTTGGACAATAATCAAATAGCATAACAGGGCATTGGAAACCTCACTCACCCGGGTGTGCAAGCCACGGGCTCTACTCGATTTGCCACTCTCCACTCTCCCGAACGTGGCCATTCAGGCTACTTAGACTTGGTACCAAGTTTATGCAACATCAAAAGACAAATAATATCACTTTCGTATCACAAATAAAATCAACAATATCGAACAGGATGCGCCATCACGTCACGTATACCCATGCAATCATAAACCCAATTCACAAATCGCACATACAACCAATTACTCATCAACCTCGACAAGACTGCATGGTCTATCAGTAAGACGAAGACATAAAATAGCATCACGTCACATAATGTCCAGTGTAACCGTCAACACAACTCAAAGCAGCATATATGTCCCAAAACTCTTCGACCACTAAAAACATAAACATCATATAGCCGAAAAGGCTCATTATCGCAAATCCCACGACATCACAATGTTTCATAGAAAGACGCAATAAAATGACCCGACGAGGTACACATGTCCCGTGAAGGGATGGCGTCCCCGTATTACCCACTCACAGTGTAAATATGAGCGTTTCCTAAATCCGAAGTTGTCTTCGTGCTCTCAACGGGTGTTCCTCCGCCACGATCCTACAAACTGCCTCGAGTCAAGACCACAATAACGCCTTAGTGGTACTGCCCGAGGTCATTCAAATCAGGCTAAGAGTAATTTCGAAATAATCCAACGAATTGCAGAAAATTTCTGTTTTACAGCAGGAACTTCAAAAATCCCTAACAATTCGCAGAAATATTGGATCGAGATGATTCAAGCGGCTATATTGGTTGACGTTAATCTTCTACCCAGATAAGGCCATAACTTTGTTATTTACAGTAATTGTTTACTAAGATTAGGATATTTCGACGACGAGGGTAGTAAAAACAATTTATGTTGCTATTGTTCATGTACTTGCATTGCACATAAAGCCTTCGCTTTTCGTACTCCTGAATTTATCTGTTAGAATAGATTTGTGCTTGGAAGAGACGTGAATAAACACTTTAATACTTTATGCTTTTTTATTTTAAGTAGGTATTGGAAACCAATATTTTATTAGTCCAACGATATAATTTTAACAAACTAGTTTTTTGCCCGTACACTGCACGGGTCTTACATATGCAAAATTAATGTAAAATCACGAAGCCAACAAATTGTTCTAACATATTCTATAAAATCACACAATGATTATCATTTGTCGCGATACTTGATGGCATAAACAATTTGAGCAATGTCATGAGGTTTTTTCCCTTTTAAGTAAGAAGGTATTTGGCCAAGTTATCCTCTTGCACTCTGCTTCTTTGGCTGCTTCTGTTATTGATTCGAAGTTGTTCTACTGTCCAACGCTGACATTTCTCATATAGCAAACATATATATGCTAATTACACTAATCTCAGTTACCAAAATATATGCAAGCATCACTTCTTTATGCCCTTTGAGGCCTCAACGTAAGATGGCCTTCCTACATGGATAGAGAAATTCTAATCAGGGTCGGTTAGCAATGAAATTTAATGGAACGTAACATAATACTCGCACTCTCAAATATAGTTTTCAACTGATCATAAGTTTTTCCTCCGCTACCCCAGCCACCAAACTTTATTTTCCTTGATTTTTGCAAAATTTTGACTTTTTATACCAATTATTCACCGGTTCATCTACTCTTGCATATAACATCCATTTTCACTTGGATGCATCTGTATTGCGTTTATTCTGCATGAAACTATTCGAGTCCCCAAACAAAACACAATATGAAAGTGGACATTGGACGGCCCTATAACATTAAGTTTCTAGGCAGCGATAGCATACCTTTATAGAAAGGTTAATGCCGCAACTACAATATGATATGTTTAGACTATTCTTTTGTATTTTAGTTAATCTATAACACCTTCATATTAGTGCGCGCACTGGTCTCTAATATGCCAAATTTTTTTTCCTTCAATTGCAACACACAAATCCACATATCGAAGAAAGACCATCTAGCGTAAAATTATTTTTATTGGGCGATCAATCTCAACATCTTGTGCCTTGATTGTTTTTCTGAAAGAGAAAACAAAAATGTGCATAATTTTGTTACAACAAAAATCCATATTGAAAAATATAATGTCAGATTCAGTAAATAGCAAACGAAAATATTTTAAACACAATACAAATGCTAAATCCTCTTTCAACTATTAAAAGTGATAAAATCAATGATTGGTTACACGCATGTCGTGATCGAATTAATATATTCATACCAATGGAGGCTTCAAAACAAATACCAAATCCTCTTTTATATGTTATACGATTAAATGGCTACAATATTATAAATGCAACGTCTATTTTAACCCTAATTAGTTCAATTATGGATAATAGGTGTGAAAGGGATAAGTAAATATATGATCTGACCATGGAGTTTTCCAATACATCGAACCAACTGTTACGAAGACCCAAATTAAAACATACATTATGAATCTTTTTTTAACTATTTGCGAAGACTGTCCCGTTAAATGGCATCATATGATCGATCACAGAATTCCATCGCAAGTTATTTTTTTATTTTATTTTTTGCGATGAAGGTGTTAGCATCAAGATTCCGTTCAACCGTGGGTTCAAATTCATAATGTATGTTTTAATTTGGGTCTTTTTAACAGTTGGTTGGATGCATTGGAAAACTACATGGTCTGATCTTATATTTACTTATCCTTTTCACACCTATTATCCATAATTGAATTAATTTGGGTTAAAATAGACGCTGCATTTATAATATTGTAGCCATTTAGTCGTATAACATATAAAAGAGGATTTGGTATTTGTTTTGAAGCCTCCATTGGTATAAATATATTAATTCGATCACGACATGCATGTAACCAATCATTGATTTATCATTTTAATTGTTGAAAGAGGATTTAGCATTTGCATTGTGTTTAAAATATTTTTGTTTGCTATTTACTGAATCTGACATTATGTTTTTTCAATATGGATTTTTGTTTTAACAAAATTATGCATGCTATTTTTTTGTTTTCTCTTTCAAAAAACCAATCAAGGCAAAAGATGTTGGGAGTGATAGCCCAATAAAAATAATTTTACGCTAGATGATCTTTCTTCGATATGTGGATTTATGTGTTGCAGTTGAAGGAAATTTTTTTTTTTGGCATATTAGAGACCAGTGCGCACACTAATATAAAGGTCTTGAAGATTAACTAAAATACAAAAGAATAGTCTAAACATATCATAATGTAGTTGGGGCATAAAGGTATGCTATCGCTGCCTAGAAACTTAACGTTATAGGGCCGTCCAATGTCCACTTTCATACTGTGTTTTGTTTGGGGACTCGAATAGTTTCATGCAGAATAAACGCATTACAGATGCATCCAAATGATAATGGAAGTTATATGCAAGAGTAGATGAACCGGTGAATAATTGGTATAAAAAGTCAAAAAATTGCACAAATCAAGGAAAATAAAGTTTGGTGGCGCGGTAGCGGAGGAAAAAATTTATGATCAGTTGAAAACTATATTTGAGAGTGTGAGTATTATGTTACGTTCCATTTCATTACAAACCGACGCTGATTAATTTCTCTATCAATGTAGGAAGGCCATCTTACGTTGAGGCCTCAAAGGGCATAAAGAAGTGATGCTTGCATATTTTTTTGGTAACTGAGATTAGTGTAATTAGCATATATATGTTTGCTATATGAGAATTGTCAATGTTGGATAAGTAGAACAACTTCGAATCAATAACAGAAGCAGCCAAAGAAGCAGAGTGCAAGAGGATAACTTGGCCAAATACCTTACTTAAAAGGGAAAAAACCTGATGACATTGCTCAAATTGTTTATGCCATCAAGTATCGCGACAAATGTTAATCATTGTGTGATTTTTATAGAATATGTTAGAATAATTTGTTGGCTTCGTGATTTTACATTAATTTTGCATATGTAAGACATGCACGGGCAAAAAACTAGTGATCGTTTTAAATGATTGTAATAACAGTTATATTCAAGGCGCGAGGGCCTGTTACAAAATTATGTACTTAGGTTGTGTATGACATGTTAGTTTTAATATCAAATTCTGTATAGTGACTAAAAATGTTGTTTCCTACTCAATATTATGATCGACGCTTATAAGGTATAACTTAAAAGTACTGTTGGGTGAGTTGAGTAAATATAATCTATACTACATAAAAGTTCGATAAGGACTTCAGACTTAGGCTTATATGTGGATTTATTACGAAAAATGCCACCCCTATAGTCGACTGCTAAGTGACACGTCAGCTGTTAATGAGGGCCTTTTTTGTCATTAAAAAAGTAGTAAAAATAATGTCCATTTTAGCCTTATGTGTGAGTTATATTACATCAGTGGCATTTCAGACTTAGGCTTATATGTGGATTTTATTACGAAAAATGGCACCCCCTATAGTCGACTGCTAAGTGACACGTCAGCTGTTAATGAGGGCCTTTTCGTCGTTAAAAAAATAGTAAAAATAATGTCCATTTTAGCCTTATGTGTGAGTTATATTACATCAGTGGCATCATAAATGCGATTTGTATTCATTTTAATTTGATCCATAGACGATCTTTATTATGCATTCATTTTAATTTAATCTGTGGTCCTTGGAATATCATAGGTCGGAATACCAAGAGCCAACTCGGATGAAAGTGTTATTTATATGCTCTGCGTGACGGTTTGGTGTTGCTGAGGTTGTTTTGCATTTCATGTTTGTTTATCGTTCCTCTGTATTACGTCTTTGTTTATTGTTGCAGGTTTCAAGGGTTCATTCGAAGGTGTGGCAGGTACGATTTTTATAATGCCTTTTGTATTCATTTTAATTTGATTTATGGAGGATGTTTATTTGTTTTAATTTGATCTGTGGAGGTTCTTTATGCCTTTTGATTTATATGCTACGCCTGACGGTTTGGTGTTGTTGAGGTTGTTTTGCATTCCGGTTTGTTTATCGTCCCTCTGTATGTTTGTAGTTTATTGTCGCAGGTTTGAAGCTATTCTGCAGTCGTGCAGCCTCCTGCGGGTTTGAACAGTGTCTATTGGAGTTGTAATAGAATTTGTTACAGTCGTATAGTTATCTCTCCCCTGCTCATGGCGGTATTTTTTTAGTTTTGTAGTTGTTTATTGTCGCAGGATTCAAGCTATTTTGCAGTCGTTCAGCTTCCTGCGGGTTTGAACAGTGTCTGCTAGAGTTGTAATAGAATTTGTTACAGTCGTGTAGTTATCTCTCTCCTGCTATTTGGCGGTATGTTCATGTTTTAGTTATCATCATTGTTGTATTGTAATGATACAGTCGTGCAGTTATCTTTGAGGTACGCATTTATCTTTCAGATCTTAAGGTTTGTTTGTCAGCATTCTGTTTTGTTTATATTTGTCTATCATGGCAGGTGACAATTACGCATTGATCTCTTAGATTTCAAGTTTGTTTGTATTTGTTTATCGTTTTGTTTATCGTTGCACTAATTTTTGGTTTTTTAACAGCTTCCCAGATTCCTGCTGGCGCAAAGAGTGTCTTATTTGAGATGTAAGATAATTGGAATGATTTCGTCTTCTATAGATACGACTGAATAATGTATTGTACTTCGAAGGGTTTAGTGTTGTATAATTTATTTGTCCTTGGATTTGTTCTTCGAGGGTCCGGTGTTGTTTATATGATCTAGCTTAGAGTTCGGGTTTGGATCATTGGAGGGTTTCGTCTTCTAACGTAAAGGGTCGTTTGATACATGGGACGTGTTGTTTAACGATATATGTACTTTTTAGTGTTGTATGATGTATGTCTTCTTCGATTTATTGTTCGATTTGTTTAAAAAATACGTAGACGATTAAATTTTTTCATTAATGATACATAAAAGGTCGTTTAATACGTGGCACGGGTTGATTAATGACACATGTGTTTATTTAACAACAACGCTATAATCGTTTCGTATTGATTTAGTAAAGTTACTGTAATTGCCTTAAATGACCGTTCAAAGGATTTCGTTCAATTTCGTATTATCATTATATTGATTTAGTAAAGTTAATGTAATTGCATTCAACGTATTAATGAATGAGCGATTGCATTTCATTATGCCATGTAAATTTCACTATTGAAAGTTTTTTGCACGTCTGAATTCAAGCGATAATAGTTTGACGAAGAAGGTTCAAGGCGATCCTGTAATAATCATACTGAGCAACTTTATATTGGTATAATGATACACAAAATGGGTACCTAATTACATATGTACCCGTAATGTATTAGTATTACGGCCGTAATATTTTTCATATGAATGCACGACTGTTGTATAATGTTATAATGCAATATTACGACGTGCTTACATGTCTCAGATCCCTTTGAAATTATGCAGTGTATACTCATATTTTATGTTTAAGAATTCCATGATACATAGGAATTATTGAAGGCACATAGGAAATTTGTAAGAGGCGTATAAGTCTTTTATAAGTACTTCTAGCAAAGAAATCAGAATAAATGTTCCAACACATACTCGCAAGAAACTGGACGACTGTACGAAAATTACTCCACAACTGTTAATAAAACATAATGCAATATTTTTATGTTAGTACACGTATTAAATTTATATTTGACAATATTTACAATACACGACTGAAATATTATTATGCCGCATATCAACTAAAAATGATTTCTAAGGAACCATTTTGGCTTTTCATTCTCATCATTATATGGATTTAATAAAGTCTCTATAATTGCATGAAACGTATTAAGATAACATAGCTATAGCCAATGTTTGGAATCGGATAAGAATACACTGATGCTGAAGTTACTGCATTAATTATGACAACAAATCGTTTGGTTTTCGTATTATATTAATGTACTGAAGTTACTACATTGCATTAACCGCATTAACATAACATGGCGACAGACAAGGCTTGGAAATCGATGAGAATACAATACTGTTGGAAATCTTATTGTAGTTCAAGGGTTTTGGTTTTACTTCTGGCAATAAATCGTTTCATATTATCATCTTATTGTTGTTTAATGACAACAAATCCATTCGTATTCCTATTATATTGATTTACTGAAGAATTGTATTAACCATATTAACATAACTTGGAGATAGACAAGGCTTGAAAATCGATGAGAATACAATGCTGTTGAATCTTTTGTAGTTCAAAGGTTTGGTTTTTAATGCTGAAGATAAAAGGTTTAGCATTATTATTATATCGATTTACTAAAGTTACTATAATTGACTTTAAACGTATTAAGATAGGATAGCTATAGCCAAGGTTTCGAATCGGATAAGAATATACTGCCGCCGAATTTTTCAGGTATGTCTGTATATTATCTTATTGTGGTTCAAAGGTTTGGATTTTAATTATGACAACAAATCGTTTCATATTCTTATTAAATTGATTTACTAAAGTTACTATAATTGCATTAACCGTATTTAACATAATATGGCGATGGACATGGCTTGGAGATAGATGACAATACAATACTGTTGAAAATCTTATTGTAGTTGAAAGGTTTTGATTTTAATTCTGAACATAGATGATTTCGGATTATCATTAGATTACTATAATTTCATTACGCCTATTAAGATAACATAGCTATAGCTAAGGTTGAGACCCGGATTAGAATACACTACTGCTGAAGTTAATATGGTTGTCTTTAATAATTGATGACGTGTCAATCGATTGTAATACACTACGACATTTTAAATTTGCACTATTGACAAATATTTAGTCGACTGAAAAATAGATGCCTGGATAATGTATTGTTAGTTTGGAATAACTAAGTATATTGACAAGCATGCCTATACTGCGTCTAAGATTCGTTAATTTTATTGAAATATCAGCATATGTATCATTGAATTTTTGTATCTGTTTGTTTTGATATCATAATTAACGATAGATAAGTGCATGTTTATGGAATCTGAAAATATATTCAATAAAAATTTGTAGAAATAACTTTTCCTTTATTCATGACAAATACATGTTCTATGTCCGTTTCAAATACATTCGCTGAATCTTCTCTTATTGTAGTTGAAAGGTTTTTCTTTTAATTCTATGACTCGTTTCATATTATTCTTATAAATATAGAATTCTTCCTCCAAGTCTTAATATTAAGAAACAGTTCTAGGTGCGTATGTTTTAAATCATCATGGTTCTACCGAATAATTATTCCGTACTTAATTCTTTAACCCCGAAGATGGGAAACAGTACAATAATTGTTCGGCTGCTGCGGTCCTGGAGAGCTATTAATTATAGAAGAAATGGAGAGCTGATGTTAGTTGGCTTAATGTTACTAGATGAAGGGTATTAAACTTTTACTTTACATATGAAATTTTTTTCCCCGTCTAATTGTTTTGTTTTGTTATAGGATACTCTCATGCAACCTACAATTAATAGTGCGCTGGTGGTAAATTTTGAAAGGCTACTTGAAGAGGGCTGTATGTTTTCAATATCCAACTTTGATAGTGTGATATCTCCAGAAAAATATCGTACAACAGAGCATCGTTATATGATACGTTACAATAACCGTACGACTATGTCTCAAAGTGTTGGTTATGATCTTATGATAAAACCAGAGAAATTTCAGTTTCGTTCATCCCAGTACTTGGAGAAAAATGCCGGTTTGCTGTATTATTTACTAGGTTTGCATCTCTATCTCTATAGAATGGTTATGTATTCCTTTTGTTTGGATGTGTAGATCTATTGGTTCATTAAAGAAATTTTCCCCCACTGGATTAGATGTCATTGCACTGGTTTCATCCATTGTTGAGCCGGATGACAGTGGTAATGGGAATTCATCGCGGACTATGGTGAATATAATTCTGGAAGGGTATGTTTTTCTTTCAAAATTCAGATTATTCCATTCATAGTCTACATCATTCCGTTGCACTAACATTCTTTGTTCGTTAGGAGCGTGACTTTTTCATGTGAAGCAAGGCTAACTGATATAATTAGCCGAAGTGGTTGGAGTTATATTTCTTGCTCCAAATGTTCATCCAAGTTGGCAAAGTCTGAGGAATCGCTTATTTGCAACAAAGGTGACAATCTTAATGCTGTGGGGGTTTTGCGGTATTGTGCGCTGTAATATATTAACTCTATCACCCGGTGAAGTAATTCATTCATATTTATTTACCGTGTTTTTCTTTCCATAGTTTCCGTATTGAGGTGACCGTTGATGATGGGTCTGAAGCGGGTACTTTTTGACGGGCCAACTATGAAATATACAAATACAACGGCGGAAGACTTGAAGAACACTATGGCAAGTATCTATTTTTTATCTATATTTTGAGAATAGAATTGTCGTCATATGTTTTTCAACCGTCACAGAAGACTGTAATTGAAGACGACGATATTGGAGTTGAAGAACTTCCTGATTGTATTCGTTGTTTAGTTGGGAAGTCTTTTAACTTTTTTGTGAGGATCAAGCCGTTTGATTTTAAAGTTGATATAAAGCTTGACGATTACCCGTATGTCGGAAATTCTTGATGTAAGGACGTGCCCGATCAACAAAAGTCGCCTGAGGTAACAATCAAAGATAGTCTGCGAACGTTTTAATGGTGATTGATTGTGTTTCACTTTCTAAATGCAGGAATTGATCGGTGCTGTTCAGGTTTCACATCCCCTGTCAGCTAGGGTATCCATGGTTGAACGCGTTCTTTCGGATGAATTGCAAGATTGTATAGAAAAACCAAACGACCGTGTGGAAAAAAGCATGATGAGGACTCGAGCTGCTACAAGGGATCTCAATACAATAGAAAGCAATACAGATGATGAAGATGTTGTTTTAGCAACGTTTCAGAAGGGTAAACGCAAGAAAATCAAGAAGGAAAACATGGACCAGCCCCAGTAGTTTTTATGTCTGTTTTCTTATATTAGCGTTGTTTTGGGTTTTTTACTATGTTGAGCTACCTATTTCACCGTCGTCTTGAAATTCTAAGTGTATTTATCGTATAATATGATCAATATATACAACAATAATATTGCCAATAATAAAATGAAACCAACATTATATTACTGACAATGTATTATAGAAAACTGTTATAGTAATGTAAGTGTTGATATTCTTCAAAATTGAAGACTGGAAACGCAAAGACAAATGTGAGTAAAATGCATAAGTTGTATTACTGAATTGCGTTGTTAAGGGTCAAATATTTATTCAATTTAGACTATCTAACCATTCACAATTAAATGATCCTTTTAAAATCAAGTCATGCCTTTTGTATTTATTTAAGTATTAGTAGAAGTTATTGGTGGATATCAACCTTATATTATTGAGAGCGTATTATAGACAACTGTTATAGTAACGTAATTGTTGATATTCTTCAAAATTGAGGTCTGAAAGCGCACTACTGAATATTTTATTTAATTTTCATCCGACAGACAATTATACCAATCTGTGTTCATGAGTCGGCGAACGCTCTAAAGACGAATGTGACCAAAATGCGTAAGTTGTATTACTTAACTGCGTTGTTAAAGGTCAATTATTTGGTCTATTTCGACTATATAACTATTGAAAATTAAAAGATCCTTTTAAAATTGAGCCATGCCTTCTGTATTTATTTAGTTATTGATAAAGGTTATTGGTTATATTACCATTATTCAAAAATAGAACTACGTCCGGCCTTTAAAATTCCCTGTTGAAATATTTAATTACTTAATTACATATAAATTCTTTCATAATAATCCAAAAAATGTTGACGAACTCTCGCGTAGCTCGGTCTTGCAATAGTAGTTTGCATAACGTTTATATGACTGACCACTATCAGAAGATTTAACTGTACAGTATATGATCATGTACGCAATAAATGCACAGTACTTGAGAATAAAAGGTGTCAAACTCTTATAATTCTTTCCATAGTAACTATTAGTTTACCTAAATACATATGAATTCATTTCTAATAAAAATGCAATAAAGGGACAACTGTTTTACTTCCATTCTTTCATTAATTCATTTATTGAGTAATTGTTTCGTGGGGGGCTCTCTTTATAAATTCTTAGGACTTCTGGGGCGAATATGTGAAGGGGTATAACTTTTCGACAGATGCTATTATGTGAATGGTTAGAAGTTAGAACTATTGTGCCCTTTCATCAGCTCTTGCACCCACTTCAGTCTGGTCCGTCTGATCTGTATCGTACGATGCAGATCGTACCCCTTCACCTTGCCCCACCTGATTAAATCCTATTTACCCGTTCAACTTACCTTTGGGTATTCAATCTCACGATACTTTGAAAGAAAAAGTATACCTATTGTTTTTGAAAACTTAATACTAATATGATTAATATGATGAATGAAATACGAAACAGCGCACTCTCACAACTATGGCAAAAAAAGGAAGAATCCAGTCATTTCACCAACTTCAATACCAAATTCCCCCTCATATACTGTCACAGATAGTTCCTCCAACAGTGTATTTGATAATCGTTTGAATTTGTTAGGTCCTACGATTAACAACTCTAAGATCCTAGGCAAGAATTCAAAGTAATTCAATGATAATGATAATCAATAAGATTCGATCGAAAAACTCATTTGAAGAACGAGAGAAAGAATTCGATTAGAGTGAGAAATTTATTGTTGTTTCTCTCTCTAGAAATTGAATTGCAAGCCTTTCGGATCAATTTTCAAAACTTTCTCTATTCGGTTCAATTGATTTACATGTATTTATACCAAACAAAATTGGTATAAATATCAAACTAGTCCTAATCTAAGGACTACTATACAAAACGCCCCTAATTACAAGGACAACTAATAATATCAAGCACAATTAAATGTATACTCTACAATCTCCCCCTTTGTGCTTGATTGCGTTTCCGCGCCGTTTGTCCTCGTCGGGCTTAATACGATCTGCGCAAGCCAGCGCATACTCGTAGTTCCTCAGCGTGATCCTCAGCTCCAGTCGCTCCTCGATATCTTCAAGCAGTTCCATTAGGAGCGGCTGTTCTCTCACGAACCTGTGGATCCTCAGCATAGTGTCTCTATTGATTTTTTCCAACCTCTGCTTGATATTCCTCCTGATGACCTTGAGCGTCCCATCACAAAACTTGTTGATTTCAGTCTTCAGCATCAACCTATTCTTCTTTGCTATCGGATTGTGGTAGGTGATGCCTAGGACTGAGCTGATATGCACGTGATTGTTGGGAAGCCCTTCGATTTCAGGTCCTTTGTTGAGCGGAGCGGTCATGTTGACCTTCTTCATGTTGCTCTCCAGAGCCATCTGAAGGTCGTGTGCGGCATAGTACTTGACTTGGCGCATCATGAACCGGTAGAGACCCTCGAGTCCTTCTTTCTTGATGAAGCCTTGAGGACCTTTGTACTTTTCCACATATAACTGATATAAGTTGTAAACTTCTTCAGCAGGGATGTACGGTAGGTTGCTTTCGCTTAGATCCTCTTGAGTACGCGCTCAATGGTGTAGTGAGGTGTTGGAAGTCCTCCTTTGTTACAGTAGACGCTGAGTAGTTGGCTTATTAGAGAGAGACTCTTATAATGGCTCTTGGCTTGTGCCTTAGTCATCCCCAGCCTTATATCAGGTCCTAGTTTGGTCAGCATCCAGAGGTAGGTCATCCTCTTCTGCTGATCCCAATAAGAGATCCCTCTAAGCTCGAACTCGTTCGGCTTCTTCACTCTGTCCGGAGACCTCCAAATGTTCTCACGAACTTCTTCTAGGAAGGAGATTTCTATTCGGATGTTCTCCCATGGCGTATCGATCCGAACGGTCCCTGGCGTTAGCCTTGTAGAGGGAACCGCCCGTTGAGCGATTAACTCTGGTAGCCTTGGGATATCTTGCTCGTAGTCTTCGCCTTCCTGAAGCTCGTCGTCTTCTATGATTACGAGGTCTATAGATGCTTGTTGTAGAAAGCACCGAACGTTGTGAAGCCGTCGTCTTTGATGCTCCTCAGGCATGGAATGTGTCATCCACTGTCCTTCGAAGATATACTTGTCTAGGACCTCGTGTGGATTGATGCCATGTCCAGAGGGTCCCGGTTGGTCTGGAGCGACAGAGGGAGTGGCTTGGGTAGCTGCTAGAGCTACAAGCATTGCAACACTTGCTTCTTCTTCTGGAAGCAAGGGGCTTGAGTAGATCGGTGGTATGGGCGGAGGCGTCTTGAGGTGAAAGGTTGGTGGGTCGATGTGGGCGGTGCGGTGCGTGGTGTGGGTAGTTTGGGTTTGGGTGGTTTGTGCTTGGGTTTGGTGAGTAGTATGGGTTTCGCCAGCTCCAGCGCTTGTCTGCGTAGTGCCCGAGCCTTGTCCTTGGCCACTTGTTGATGTCCTTGGCCTCTTCTCCCCCTCATGATGGTCCTGATCGTCCGTCATGTCCGCGCCGGGAGTGGGAGCTTTGGCCTCGGCATGATTGGGTAGGTGGCTCAGGATTGTCTACCGATGTCGCCTGTTATCAACCCTTGAGTAGACACCGACTCTTCAGGTTGGCTCACAGTCACTTGAGGTTGTGACTATATGAGACTTCCACCCAATCCTTGAGTTGAATCTTGAAGATTCGGCTCTATGGGCTTTATGGCAGGCTCGGGTTGCGCCTGCGATCCAAACACCACGAGATTCGGTTGCGGCTCAAGATTGAGCGAAGAAGTGCCAGCAACACTTGTAGATGTGGTCAGCGTAGTATTTGGTGCGTTGGTGACGGCTGGGAAGAGGGACTCCAGTTGAATGCTAAGTCTCCTTGGAGTCCTCCTTATTAGGCTTATTTCCTCGTCCGATTCCGTGTCAGACGGGGTGGCCGTGTGAGGAGTGAGGTCACGATGGACGTCCTTCAGTGCCTGATCCGTCACCTGTGGAAGAGAGCTTTGCACCATTTCTACTTCGGGCTGTGCTACTGATGGAAGAACCTCCTCAAAGGTTTCTTCGAGCACGCCAACATTAACGGGCACTTCCACTTGATATTCATGTGCAGGAGCCTCGAGTGCCATCTCAGTAGCCACGACGTCTATCAATGTATTATCTACGTCGGGCATTGACTCTTCGACCAATGGAGACTCATGTTGAAGCTCCTGAGCGACAAAATCTATCATCGCGTAGTCAGGGCTTTGGTGATGTTGCAGTTGGTTAGGGCTCATATGTACATCTGCCGGGGGCCCTCTAATCATTTCCTCGGTTAGATTGTGTTCTTGACAGAATCTCTGATACTCAGCTCCCGCGGGGTCGGCGAGCCTAAGTAGGTGGAGCGGAATTGGCATCGACGGTTGGTCCAAGTACGTCAGCCGTGGATTATGAAAGAATTTTAGCCTTGGCAGCTGGTAGTTTCCTCCGGGAGGAAATTGAGGAATATTCTCCGACTGTAACTCCATGAACTCCCTGATGATCACGTTGAACCATCGAGCATAGGGCACATTCTTCGATCTTTGATTCTCCTTCAGCCGAATCTGTTCAGCCAGGTCATTCCAGATTAGCTGCACGAAATCGTAATTTCTGGAGAAAGCGAGTCAGTGATAAATCCTCAGTATATTGCCGTTACCCTTGTCGAAAGTTGTGTTGTGCCGCACAATCTGCCACTGCTAAAAAATTATCATGCTCATATAAACATTGAATGGTGTAATAGAAGTAAAGGAATCAAATACCTCTTCAAGTATATTACAAAGGGAGTCGATAAAGCAACAATGATCATACAAAGCAAAAATGCGGTAGATGATGGAATTGATAACTCTGGAAAAGTGACCCATAACAGTGATGAAATAAAGAGATATCTTGATTGTAGGTATTTATCTGCTTGCGAAGCTATGTGGAGGATATTTGCCTTTGACATACATTATAGATCACCCGCTGTTCAACGACTTCCAGTACATCTTGAAGGACAACAAAGTGTTGTTTATGATGATGATGCTGATTTGGAGAATCTATTGGCGCGAGATGGTATTCGGAAAACTATGTTTACCGAATGGATGTTAACAAACTCGCGTAATAGCGAAGCAAGGGCTCTAACTTACATACAATTTCCGTCAAAATTTGTATGGAACAGTTAAAGGGCGTGGACACCACGCAAAAAAAAAGGAATTGTTCTTGGAAGAATTGTGAATATTCATCCAACTGCTGGTGAAATATACTAAATGAAAATGTTGCTTATGTTTGTGAAAGGACCAACATCCTATGAAGATATACGAACTGTGGACGGAAATATATTACAAAGTTTCAAAGAAGCATGTTACAGAAGAGGATTGTTGGAAGGAGATTCTGAATGGCATCAAGCCATGGAAGAAGCTGTTCACTGGGGACTCCATATCAGTTGCGGCATTTATTCAGTACACTGTTGACATACTATGAAATAACAGATCCTTTACGACTATGGAATAGTTTCTGGCGATTTATGTCTGAAGATATTACGAGGAAACAAAGGCGTTTGTTTACATTTTCAGCTTTAAAGGCGTTTGTTTACATTTTCAGCTTTGGAGCTTTCAGACGATGAACTACAGTGTTATACCCTAATAGAAGTGGAGAAGTTATTGAATCAGAACTCAAAAACACTTGGTGACTTCCCTGGAATGCCGACTCCCTCTGACAGTGTGCTGAAAGATCTTGGAAATAGATTCCTAATGGAAGAATTGAACTTTAATATTGGAGGAAGCACAGTGGGAAGTGAGGAACTAATTGATACGCTGAATGAAGATCAAAAGAGGTATTTGATGTTGTTATTGAATCCGTATATGCAAGTGATGATCAACTTTTTTTCCTCAATGGTCCAGGAAGAACAGGAAAGACTTATTTATACAATTTGCTAATACAAAAACTGCGGTCAGAAAACAAGATAGTAATTCCTGTAGCATAATCAGGGATTGCTTCCTTATTGCTACCGGGAGGAAGAAAAGCTCATTCAAGATTCAAGTTGCCAATAACCTTACGTGAATTCTATGTGCGATATGCGTCATGGTTCAATGTTAGCAGAACTCTTACGTCGCTCAGAATTAATCATTTGGGATGAAGCACCGATGATACATAAATTTACTTTCGAATCATTGGACGGAACGATGCGGGATCTTATGTCAGTTGAAAACACAGGTGCTGATAGAATGATATTCGGAGGGAAAACTGTGCTGCTTGGTGGAGACTTTAGGCAAATACTGCCAGTTATTCCAAAGGGTACACGTCAAGATATTGTTGAAACAGTTATAAACCGCTCTTACTTATGGAAGTATTGTCGTTTCTACAGCTTGAAGAAGACTATGAAAGTACATCAGTCTGAAATAGATTTTGCAAAATGGATCTTACAGGTTGGAGATGGTAATTCAACGACAACTTCAGTCAAAGGTACAAAAACAATTAGACTTCCCAGTGATATGATTATTCATCCTTCTACGGATCGGGTGAAACAGATTGCAGAGTATGTTTACGGAAATTTTGAAGAGAACAATGCCGATCATACGTATCTCAGAGAGAGGGCAATACTCACCCCAAGAAATGAGACCGTTGATGAGATTAAGAGGTACATGTTGTCAATGTCCTCTCAACCAACAGAATATTTAAGTTCAGATAGCATGGAAATAAATTCTGGGGATGAAAGTGAAACCGAAAACATGTATCCAGTTGAATTTCTTAACACTCTTGAATTTTCTGGCCTTCCAAATCATAAGCTCTTACTGAAAGATGCAGTTCATGTAATGCTGTTGAGTAATCTAAATAAGAAGATGGATTATGTAATGGGACAATGATGACAGTTTCGCGTATGGCAGTAGAGTGATTGAATGTGAGATTATTACAGGATCGCATGTTGGAAATAAGGTACTTATCCCAAGAATCGTTCTTTCACCAACGGAGTCAACATTGCCGGTTAAGTTACGCCGCAGACAGTTTCCGATACGAGTATGCTATGCAATGACTATCTACAAAAGTCAGGGACATAGTTTAAAAAATGTTGGAGTATATCTTCCAAAACCGTATTTACGCATGGCCAACTGTACGTTGCATTGTATCGGGCAACATCACAGGCTGGAATAAAGATTATCAGTTTGAAAGAAGATGAAATTGAAGACGATGAAATAGTCAACATTGTTTACCATGAAATCTACAACAGTTAGGTGAGAGATTTCTACACTACAGATTTTTAATAAAAGAGCTCATAGGTTCCTCCACTAAGTTATTAGACTAACATGCATTTACTTCACATATATCGAGCAACTGATGATGTCTTGTTTTTTAATTTTACAGATTGGCAAGCATCAAATGTCGGTTTTGTTTGGGTAGAGTTTTCAACGCTGCGGAGATCATTGATGAAAAGGTAGAATATAAAGATTGACATACATGCATATAGAGGTCATGTTTGACATACTAATAAAAGTTCAGCGAGGAGAAAGAATGGGTTTGCACTGTCTCTGCTCTTCATGACTATAGCGTATCATATGTGGTTGCTGGGAGCCGTAATTCACTTGCGATTTGCGACAATGGAAAGGTGCTTTGCTTGAAATTAGTATTACAGAAATTAGTTGCAAAGTTTTCATGTTTACTGTGATGGAATTATTTATTTCTACTTGCTCTGTGTTGAATTTTACTCCTTTTCTCCAATTGGGATGGATGTGCAGTTGTTCACTTGGGGTTGGAACCAAAGAGGAACATTAGGGCATACCCGGAGGCTAAAACAGAGAATGTTCCCAGTCACGTTAATGCACTTTCTCATGTCAAGATAATCCAAGTCTGCTCCCCTTTTTTACAAATATCATATAGAGGACTTCAGAAACAATGGAGAAAAACCTTCAACGTTCTTATAGGTGAATGGCTAACTTACATCGTCGGAAAATTCCCATGGAAAGCTCTCACAATTTCTTTTATGAGAAAGCTATTAGCACGGCTGATACATTACCAGCAAAGTCAAAAAAGAGAAAATAAAATTTATTGAAAAAAAAATTCTTTCAGATCTATGAACGTCACATCACTTGAGACGACGTCGTTACCGACGTCACGGGCCACAGAAATATTGGGCTTCCATTGAGAAAACTATGAATTACACGACTGATACATTACCAGTCGTCTAAATATAGCATACGCTTTAATAATTGACTGCTTCAGAACGTTCCTGGAAATTAGTACATATCCTTCAAATGAACTACTAATTCAGTAATAGTCGTGCAAACAAACCGCACACCCTAAATGAAGAGTAATTCAAAACGACAAGATATCTTATCACAGTCGTCCAAAATCAATGGGAATTATAAATTTAGTTATTACAGAGAATGACTTATTTTAAATTACAAACGGTTGTACAAGATTTTCGTTTGCCTTATCCGGACAATCATTATCATAACTAAAACAATGTGTTGAGATTTATTTATTTTTTGGTCAGTACGTAATAAATATATGCCATGGAGATTCATGACGATTCTGTATTTGAAATTATGATGTTTTCGTCTTATATACCTTATATATGAATCTGATATGTTTACATAAGACTGGCAAACTTTTTTCGTCCGAAAATTCCCATGAAAAGTTTGGCAACTTCTTTTATGACTAAACTATGATTACACGACTGATACATTACCAGTCGTGAAAAATATGACAGTCTATAATGATGACTCCTCCAGTAACGTTCGTGCATTGTAGCATATCTTTAAATAGACGACTGATTCAGAAGCAATCGTCCAAAACGGAAGTATATGTCATTACAATCGCCAAAAACCAAACCACGCAAAACAACTCAACAAAGCATCAATCAAATTCACGGTGAAACAGATACGAAATGTCGATGATAAATCATACGGGGTCCTCAAGTCCATTTACAGTTTATCATTCTGAATGCAATTACAAAACATGCGTTTTGTTGGTTATGATCTATGTGTTGTATATCATTTATTAATATATTTTGGGTTATATTCCGTATTATAGTTTCATAATAAGAATTTCGTTTGACTTATCCGGACAATAATAAACATAATAAAAAACTTTGGTCAGTCGAGTATATTTATGTTATTGTATTTATTTTTATATAATTTAGATGCAAATCTATTATGTTTACGCATGATATAACAATAATATTTCTTTTATGTGTCTTAACTGTTCTACTATTTGGTTTTAGACGGCGTCAAAAGCTATTGTAGTCAATGTTGACACAAAATTCAATTTCCCCAAATAGAAATCAGAATGCCTTCACGTTTTCTACTTGACTAACAAGCGCGACTCAAAATTTCCCTCATTTATTGTTCGCACTCCAAGAAAAAATTCGCGCCCTATCGAAGGTGAAGTATCGAACATGGAATCACAGAAAGGAACGTTTACTGACATTGTTGCGAGAGTAAGTTTTCCATTCTCATGTCCCAGTTTTACTTGATAATGTTTTTCAATTTATGTGCATGTTTGCGACTTCTATTTGGTTTTTTTAGCGTGTATGTTGTGTTATTTTATCTACTCAGGAGATTCTTGACACGCAAATTCCTACAAACGTGTTGCCCCCGTGTAAGCTCACAATATGCACTGATTATCAAGAGATTAGTTAGTTCATTATTGATAATTTGAGCAAGAATGAACTTGAACAGATGATTTCTAGCACGCAGTTTGGAAAACTTATTATGTGGGCCAACCATTTCAACTTATCAAGCCAGATCATTTTGTATTTGATGAAGTCACAAATTGCATTTAGTGAAGCGGATGAATTATGGATGGTGATCGACAAATCGCCAGTCCGATTTTCCTGTTTAGAGTTCTCTCTCTTAACTGGAATGAAATTCTCTGCGATTCCCAACATTGCTGACAACAGACAGTTTATTTCCAGACACTTTCCTGGAACGAGTAAGGTACATCTAGATGACGTTCGTAGTCGGTTATCAGAATTAAAGAGCAAATCATCCAATGGAGTTAACATAGAGAAGTTGAAATTAGCCTGCATTATATTTGTCGTTGTAGAGCTAGAACAGCGTAGTTCTCGGAAGAATGTGATCATCAGTCCTAAATTATTTTCTTTAGTGGAGGACTTTGACAGATTCAACAGTCATCCATGGGGAACTATTGCGTATGGAGAAGCTCTAAAGTCGTTGAGAAATGACTTATCATGATATGCAACTAGCAATAGAACGGACGGAGTTAAAAAGGCACCAGAATTCACTCTTGGTGGATTCGTGCATCCTTTGCAGGTATCTTTAGCAAACTGTTAAATTATATGTGGATTTTTTGTATAATTTTGTAAATATGTACAGTTTCGTCTTTATTCTTTTATCATATAGTGACTAATGACGTATGTGTGTTCAATTTGGTATTGCAAAGGTTCTTGCATACGAATGCATGCATGGTGTTGCTGAAAGGTTTGCAACGGCTTTGGACAAGGGAGAACGAATAGTTCCTCGCATGTGTTTGTGGAAGACAAATCCTTGGAACACTAAAGCTTCTCCAAAAATGAAAGAAGTAATTAAAGTAGTTTCGAAGTTCGGTGTGAAGACAAGCATCCTGCAGCCTACAACGGATGAATCTAGAGCAGACTTCTTTGTTGCGAGTACTTTTGAACAGACCGCCAGGTCTGAAGTTATCAAGCGGATAACAAATTTATTAATGAGTGGCGTCACAGTTCTATGTCTGCCATCCACGTTATCTAATCTATATGATGATTCCGAGCAGCGTGTGCTTCACGAAATAGGGAACAAACAAATTTCTAGGTATGAGTGTGCCGGAAGTACCTCGGAGAAAAGTGTGCATCAAACCAACAAAAAAAGGACAAAAGAACAGTTGGCCAGACGTCTTCTCAGCCACTGAAGAATGATGAGAAGGGTCCCGTATCTTCCTCTCTGAATGTTGAATTGCCTTCACCGACCGAATCTACACCGTCTTCTGCCTCTCTTTGTGACGATGACGATGGATGCTCCTTGGATTACCAGTCTTCTGAAGAGAATACTGAACGATTACCTCGAGAGCATATGCCTAATTATAGCAGTTGCGAAAATGTAGAGTCAGAAGGTCATGTTTCTAGGCATACAGACAGTGATTCTGAGGAAACTGATTTTGAAACAAAAACATTAAATGAGTTCTTGGCGAAACTGCAATCGACAAGGACGGGGAGAAAATTGTCTTATACAGCCAGGCCGCTACTGTTTCCAAGGAGCAGACGATAGTCCATTTTGTCGAACGCGTATCCAATTGCGATAGAATTAGGCCGGACCATATGATTGTTCTAGGCCAACAACTGCTTATCGAATATCAAGAAGATGTTTGCCCCGATTTGCAAGTTGAAGGAGGCGTGGTCGTAACTTCTCATAATCTTGATCAATCATTGAGTCCTGATAAAGTATTGAAAGACAAGTTGCGCAGACCACTGAGAATTCTGTTCCACCCGTGCCACCCGCGTATTGCTTAGATGATAGTATGCCAATAAGAGACTTGGAAGGAAATGTTGGAGAAATTCCACTAGCTATTGGACAATGCTCTTATCAGAAAGAATGCTATAGTCACGACATTCAACAGACTGATCAGCCAATGGACAAGCATCAGTTGTTAACCGAACATTTGATCGAGAAAATTAATTACACGGTGTTTGCTCTAACTGACACAGTTGAGGTCTCTTCTAATGACTCTGCTAACAAAAATGATGATATTGTAACGAGCCTTCTGCGTGTCCCTGATGAGGAGATGAATATACAATAGATCGCTAAAGGTTTTGGTGAAACGACTGGAAAATGTGATAAATCAAATACTGAACTGCAATGTTTTCAAGATTCTTCTTATCGAAGAATTGATCAAGGAATTGAAGATGTGTGGAATGAGCTTGCTAGAGTGGGAAATATAGTTGATTTTCATGCTGGCCAGGTTTTGCGCATGAAGAATCAAATTGAATCATCTTTCAATGAAGTTAATGAAAGATTGTCTAACATAGAAGCAAGTAAAAAGCATACATATTCAAGAGCAGTGGTTTGATCAGAAATTTCAGCCCATGGAGAAAACTTTACAATGCATTGATCGCCAGATTCATTTATTGACTGAAGCGATGAAGAAGCTTACTGAGTCTGAGGCTGGTAATTACGTGTTTGACAAACGCTGCATGCGTCATTCTTACTTTTATATGTCCGCTACACGCGTTTTATTTTAATTTTGTTTTATTTGAAGATAATGTCTTATACAGTTTTTCATTCATTGCAATTTAGAGAAGCAGAACATCGAAAAGATTCAGAATGCAAAGAAGCGTAGAATTGAAGAGGCAGCCATCACTAAACCTGCAAACAGTAACAGAGTGCCATACAGAAACCATCTGATTGACGAACATGTGTTGTATAAGCTGCGGATGTGGCCTGATGCAGCCACATTAATTAGGCAGATGAAACTAGAGAATGTTAGAAGAGGCCTGTTAGGTGTGTCTCTAAGATCTGAGTTTTTCACTGAACTATGACACCACGAATCTGGCTCCGTGATATTGTAAGTATATTTTTGGGCATCTAAAAACCATTAATTTTGATGAATATTAACAACTGTAGAAAATATTGTCAAATGATTTAATAACTACATGTTGCGGCATACTGATGAGTGCCTGCGTGGATACATTAAAATGCAAGGACTGTGTTACCATGCCGTCAGGCAAATTGCATTTATGAACACCGCATTCAGCCAGTTCGTGACAAAGTTACCCATAAAAGATGGACTGACTGATCTGACCGATTTAATGCCATTTATTATGGGACAGGTCTGCTCGTGGCCATCGTGTAGTTGGAAAACTACTAAAGTTGTTGTTTCCCACTGAACGTGGATGAACAACATTGGGTTCTATGTGTTGCTTCGCCTGAGCGACAAACATTCGCCATTATTGATTCCAAAACGAGTTATGACCAGAATCTGCGTCTTACTAATTCAGCACTGGGAAGAGCTGTTGATGTTATTACAATAGCTTTCAAGATGCTGGGCATGGTGAAATCTGATTTTAAATTTAAAGTAGGCAGGGACAATAAAACTCCTCAGCAGGAATTTGGGTAGTGTTCACACGAATTCTTTTACAAATGAATATTTCTATCATTATACAGCTGAATATACATTTGTTTGCTCTTTACAGTGGAGAGTGCGGCGTTTATGTATTGCGAAATGCATTTTCCATGATGTTACGCGGAGATGATTTCCACAACTTCGTACCCTCGCAGATAAAGGAATTTCGCCAATACCTTACCGCTTCTGTCTTCTACAGATACTGGCATTGGCCCCCGTGGAATGAACAAACATCCATAGTGCTTGGTTGATGTAAAAAATGCTAAGGCAGGGTGTTGTACAAACGTTTCTTTCTTTTTGTTGGAAAGCTTTGAGTTGGGAAAACTTATGTATAGAAACATAAGCATAGCTGTGATTGTATTACTTTGATTTTGATTATTTTGTCATACACATTTTAAGCATTTTCCATTATGTGATAACTGAGTATGCCGACTGCGACTATTGTTACATAGTATTTATTAAACATGCATAGTAACAATCAGTTTACCCATAAAATTCCGAAAAAACTCGATCTTCATTTACAAAAATAGGACTAACACAATACACTGATAGGGATTGCTACATCTTCCTCAGTATTGCTACAATATGTTGAGCCTAAATATCACATTTTATTGGTTGGAATAATTCCATGTCTGGTATTGCTACATCTTCCTCAGTATTGCTGCCTATGGGATTCAACCACATGAAAAAATCGCAATATCCACTCTTACAGATACAGAACAACTTACCTTCTGTCTCTTCTGTGGGGCCCACGATCTTAATATCAGACTCCCTACCACATTTGCATTTGTGTTCTTTGTATCGTAGGTCAATTATTTCGCTCTTTCTCACTGTGAGGCTCATTGTATGATAAAGGGCTGAAGACTATACTGTGTAGTATATATTCACACACGACTGAAGACGTTAATAACTATGTTGCTATAAGATGCCATTAATTACACATAATGCGTTCATAAATGAAGTTTCCTACTTCCTTCAAATTGAAAGCTGAAGAGTCGAACATATAAACAGACTCTCCTGTATTCATTTCCAATATAAAATAGACGCCATTATGTTCTTTCCCTATATTGCTTGCCTGGAAAAGAGAGCCAAATTAATAATATACTATTTTTATGGTAAAAAACAAATATTTATAGAATTATTATTTTTATCATGAAATTGGTAATGTATTTCTTCATAAATTTCCATCACTAGATAATCTTATTTATTTATTTTTTTTAATTCGGTAGGATAGGAATGTTTTTTTATCATTAATCGAATTCACAAAATTATATAGAATTGAATTAAGACTCACATAATATTGAAATAAATATAAACATCTTTGTCGTTGTCTTAATGGGAGGGATTACAATCTTAGTCTTCATACGCCCTATCTACCATTGAGGTAACTACGATAAGATCTCCGATTTACACCCTGCGTTATTTCAATTGTTGGGTGGGCAAATATATTAACTCCTTAAAGATTCGTACTAAGAACTTACCCGTATTTAAATGCTACCAAATAATATCAGAAACCCTAGATGCTCCCACGCGATTTTGGGTGAAGTTGTTTTTTGGGTTCAGTTCGTTTAAGAATAAACAGATTTTTCCTTACACTTACTAGCGAAATACTATTGAGTTCATGTGGTAGAGTAGATTCTGCCGTCGGCTGATTGCTAATTTTGGGAATTTTGTAGGATTCAACAACAAATCATGGCCAACGAACTTCTACTGTGCTTATTCGAAAATCAAATCGTCACAAATCTGCAACTCCCATAAAAGGATCAAACAGGAAAATGAATGCCCAGAAAAAACCTCTCAAATTGACGACACCAAGGACGATGGAGAAGAATTTGTTATTTACAGTTTAGAGGAACCCATTGAGGAAGACAATAAAGTTCAATATAAAGAACCTGCAGAGGAACCAATGGTTGACAGAGTTGACGACTTCGAGATACAACCTGAGAACATAAGCTAAAAATATTTGTACATCAGATCACTGAAGAAAGTACATTATTCTTTTTCCTACAAATATATTATCAACGTAGCATATATTTGCGTACAAATGTTTTTGACCTTCTACAGATTGACGTGTCAATGGAAGAGAAGTGTACGCTACTCCAGGAGCTACAGTTCGCGCGTGGACAGATTCTTGCGGTACTGTTTATATAAGTGTGCTTTCCCTCTATAAAGAACAAAATTTCTGAGTTTCAAAGCTGATTTCTAATGCTATTTCTTAACCAGTTTGAGAGGATGAAGTGCATGCTTATTGTTCCCAGACAAGCAGTGGTTGACGCTCCAGTATCTCAGGAGACAAATCAAGTTCTCATCACTGAGCATTCTGCCAAAGACGCCGTGGATCATAACAATGCCGCCCCAAGTGCCGTAGGAACATAAAAAGGAAGAAAGGAAGCTACTTCAAAAAAAACCCTATTAATGATTTTATATGTTGTTGCGAAATTCTCGAAGTACTTCTTCCTCTGTTATGTATTTACTAATGTTGGACAATGTCTTTAATGTTTTGCCAATCATGTTCTGAACTATATTCCTTTGTTATTTTACCATATCAGATTTCGGAGATCGGTTTCGTTTTCATTAACAATCATCCATTCTAAAGGTCTATTAGTTTTGCCCAACTATTATTGGTATTGCGTCTATGTACGGCACAGAGGAGTCATAGACATAAAAAAAAATAGTCGCTAATATTTATCTAAGACTGGATGAAATGTTTTCCAGTGTAAGGAAATTCATGACGATAACGAATTATTAAGCTATATTTAATGATGTGTTATACTAAATATATCCATATACAATACTGAATAATATTTAAACAACCTGTCAAAGTTATTCAACAATTTCGACTCATCAACACCTCCCTTACAGAACTGCTAAACGACTACAATACATTACAAGATTTTACTTGACAGAACTCACAAAGATTTACAATAAATTACAGCTTCCAACTACCCGACTAGAAACTGCAGTGGATATCTATAACATTAATAGCTTGGCTGTTATGTAATACACGACTGGAAACTACACGACTGAAAACTACACGACTGAAATCTCCAATCATCATTACAAACTGTACCTAAACGAGAACTAACAATGAAATTATTTGGGTTAATGATGATTACTTTCTGAAGTTGATAATAGTAAATTACCAACCATTATAAATTTCATAACCTTATTCGTCCAACAAATAGCGGATAAATACTCTTACATTTAATCAATAAAACGGAATTCTATACAACTTAAATTGAATTTGATAAAAAGAGAAGTTCAAAACAGTACAACAAAAAACTACTCACAATGTTAAAAGGACATAGATTTAATAAAAGCAATTTCAAACTTATTCAAGAGAGGAATGTTACAGTTTAAATGGGGTTGAGAAACAAACATTCTCTTTTTACCAAGTGCACAAAATATCTAAAATTCACTACGGTACACGTAATTTCCAAATGAACATTATTGTATTTCTTAGCAAAATTTAATGTTGCTGACGTGTTATGTAGCAACAAACTAGGATAGTATTTAAATCTCATCAAACTCAAATTACGAACATTCATGTATCCAATACTCACTATTGAATGCATTCAGACATCCCATCCTAATATCGTCTTTACATAAACATTAATGAGTGCATACCAAAAGTCGCCTGCAAATTATATGTCTCTTTGCTTTCCTTCGCATATGACTATATATATATGCGAACTTCACAAATGAAGAGCAGAAGGTGCTAAATTAAAAAAAAAAATATATTGGCTATAGAATCTAGATTATCAGCTACAATGTCAACGAGGATCTTTAATACAATTCAGCAATATGATCATCGTAACAACAGTGACCAGCGACTCGACCACTGTAACGGAATGGCTTCAGCAAGTTGATGTTTCCGTCCCAACACTGGTTGGCCTCGCATAGAGTGCAGACCGGTTTGGACTCGCGGCATAGTCAACAAATCAGCAACTCTACAATTTTGCATCGATCGTAAATGCATCATCATTCAGCTAGCTCATCTCGACGAAATCAGTGAATCCCTCAAGAATTTCATGTTAAACCCAAATGTCACCTTCGTCGGCGTTGCAATAGCGGAAGACATGGCGAAACTAATCCGCGACAACGCGTTGTTTAACAACGGGAATGTTGTCGACGTGGCATCTGTTGCAAAGCCACGTTGGCCCCAGGGTATTTCCGAGGACCGGGATTGAAAGAACTAGCTTGGGTGGTTTGTGGGATAGTGATGAGTAGGCCCAAAAAGGTGACTTTGAGCAATTGGGAGAACAGAGTTCTTAGCTACGCTCAGATAGAGTATGCATGTATCGATGTTTTTGTTTCTTACAAGATCGGCTATAATCTTCTCAAAGAGTAGTGAATAAAAACCAATCGGTCTAACACCTTCACTCTTACTGTGTTGCAGCCTAAAAAATTTCTATTTACATTTTTGCAGCCTTACGCAGTTGTATAAACATAAAAGACATAGTAGCATTCTTACGCCGTCTTACAAAGATTTACATCCATAAATTTTTACAATGATTTACAATAAAATTCAAATTTTCCAGAGATTTACTACACGACTGATTTTTGCAGCCTTACGCTGTCGTATAAACATAAAGACATATTAGCATTTTTACGTCGTCTTACAAAAATTTTACATCCATAAATTCTTACAACGATATACAATAAAATTCACATTTTCCAGAGATTTACTACACGACTGAAATCTCCAATTATTACAACATTTTACTTCACAGTGCTGATAAAGATTTAAAATAAACTTCACATTTTCCAAAATACACGGCTAAAACTACAGTTGTTATATATAACATTCCTAGCTTAGGTGCTATGGAATACACGACTGAATAATAGATGACTGAAAACTACACGACTGAAAAATAAATGAATGAAAACTACACAACTGAATTCTCCAATCATTATTACAGACTGTATTAATTTCTGAAATTGATAATATTAAACTACCAACCATCATAAATCTCATAAAGTTATTCTTCCAACAGATAGCCGATAAATATTCTTACATTTAAATCAATAGGAACACGAAATTGTATATAACATAAATTGAATTAGATTCAGTCAAATCCTAACCCTAATAAAGAACAACGAGTCACACAGTAAGCATATCAATTATATTATTGTTGCGTGATTCAATAGTATCTAATCAATATCGGATTGATTTATTCTAAAGCTAAATGGACTTATTTACTTATTGGATCATAAGGGCAACAAACCTAATACTAATTCATAATATTCGGCCCAAGAAACTAAAAACATTATCATTGATAACTATATATTGATTGGTACACGGCTAGGGCTTCTTGAAAGCCTAAAGACAAGTGTCAGCCGCCAAGTAGCAAAAATCGAATTGTAAAAACTCCGGGTAATTTTTGTTTTAATGCTGAGTTATTTCGTGCATTTTCATGGAATTGATCTTGGTACGATCTTAAGTTACATACATTGTATTTATTTGACGGGATGTGTCAGGCACCATGGGATGCTTAATCAAATACCAAAGCGTGGCTTGAAAAGATTAAACCTCTATTTATATGTGAGTGGAATTACATGCGTGAAAAAACTAAACATGGTTATCGAAAATTTATTCAATTACTAATAACCTCAACAGTCTTCCAAAATCAGATTTCTATAAACTTTTGGGATCTCCATCTCCAAGGTCAGTCAATGGGTAGCACCGTTTCCCCCATATTAAAGGTGTTGGTAAGTATGGACTATTCTATCCAAAGTACGTTTAATTATTCTTATTAACAAATATAGTTAGGATGAAAATTTGATATGGATTCGCAACTTAAGCATATATAAGGGTTTATTAACGAATCGCCAAAAGTTGGATATGAGATACCAATTTAGGCTTATATATTAATTTATTTGCGAAAATTCCCATCCACTTATAGACCTACTGATATGTAGGGGTGGCAATGGGCGGGTTCGGGGCTAGTAATGGACACACCATCCCCGTACCAAATTCCCGTTCTTAATACCATCCCCGCTAATTCACCGTTTAGAATGAATTATTTCGGGGATGGGTAATCACCGTTCGGGGATCGGGTTTCCCGTGGGAGATTCGGGTTCCCCATATTCACGTAACTCATTGCAACAAATAAATAAAATAAGTAATATAAACAAATTAATATGTAAAATATGGTACTGGAGTATAAAAATTGATATAAATATGTGATTGAAATATGCGTGTATTGTGAAGAACTATTGAGAGATGAATTTTTTTTTATTCTTACGATCTTGAATATAAAAGGCTGATCTATGAAAATTCTTGATTCAAATTAACTTTCATATTATTTATTAATAATCTATTCGGGGAATGCTGAATCACCATTTGACTCAAACGGGGCCAGGTTCGGGGACGGGGATGGGTGGAAAACATGATTACCATCCCCGTCCCATCCCCACTCTTTCACCGACGGGGAATCACCGCAACTCCCCATCCCCATTTTGACCGGGGATTCCCCATCCAATAGCCTCCCGTCCCGACGGGGATGGTTCACCGTGGGAATTTTGCCACCCCTACTGATATGTGCCACGTCATCAATATTGAGGATTTTTATGGTATTATAAAATTAGTAAAAATATTAACCATTTTAGCCATCTATGTGAGTGGAATTACAAATGTCATTCTATATATGACCATGAATAATGTCCACACGATGTCCTGGAATCAAGCGGATAATGTTTTTGCTCATATATATAATGACATATATAATTCCAATCACATGGAGAGCTAAAATGGTCATTATTTTTACTACGTTTATAATACTATAAAAATACTCAGTATTGGTAGTCTATAAGAGGATGGCAATTTTCGTAAATAAATCAATATAGAAGCCTACATTGGTATCTCATATCAAACTTTTGTATAGCTATGAGACATGACAATTAGTAAATAAAGTCTCATATAAGCATATATTGGTATTCAATATCAAACTTTTATATATATGATATACGATAACTTCCAAACTCAACGTATGTAACAATTAACCTATGAAATTCCACTCACATATAGGGGTAAAAATGAAAACCATATTTTTCAATAACTCCAGGGCTCTTCTCGCTTTGATATTGACGGTACTTTTACTTACAAGTAGGAAACACCTGGAGGTAAGAAAAGGACAACTATTTTATTCATATATTAAAACTCCTTTTCATTGATACGTCATCAATGAACCCGTGCATCGCACGGGTCTAAACCTAGTTTCTTATAGTGTAGGAGACAACAAAACAACATGAATCTGAGTATATGATGTTGTCAAAGCTCAGTTCACATATTTTGTTATATTAAATATAGGATAACTACATATATATTTATGTAACTTGCGTAGTAAATGCTGCTGTGTTAGTTAATGGCTTCATTATGTTTTTCATTTTTTAGTTTATAACTTATATTCTCAACGTGATGATGGAGACGGTTAAATGACGTAAATAGGAGACATTTCGGCTTTTTTAATTAAATAATTAAAAAAATCAAACATTAATAAAATAAACAAGAAATAAAAATCATTAATAAAATAAAAAATTTCGTATTTTGGGATTACGAGTTACATAACTCGTAATCCCAGAATACGAGTTACTATCCTCGCTGGATGGAGTCTTACGTGGATAACTCGTAATCCCAGAATACGAGTTACATCTGGCATTCAATATTGATTTCAAGTAACTCGTAACTTAGGATTACGAGTTACTCTTTTTTATTTTTTTTATTTTTTGTATTTTAACTTATTTTATATTTATTAATTATCCACCAAATCATAAAACCATCGTTATCTCATGTGATTTACATAATACAAAAAATAAACGCATCTAATTTATCGTCAGTTTTCGCGACGATTAAAATGATATGCATATCTTATATTTTTCGAATATCGGAAATATTTAGTTATTTTTATAAAGTTAGGAATTCTTATCGTTAAGGAAATATCAATCGAAATATATAAATATATATAATGGATTGAACATTATATTTATTGTGTACCCCTTTTTCAGGCAGATGGAGAAACACGTCATCTCCACAATTTGAAAAAAAAAAGAAGATAAGACACATATTTAATGTGTACCCCATTTTCGATTCATATTGCCTTAACGATATGATTCCCAACTTTATAAAAATAATTAAATATTTCCGATATTCGAAAAATATAAGATATGCATATCATTTTAATCGTCGCGAAAACTGACGATAAATTAGATGCGTTTATTTTTTGTATTATGTAAATCACATGAGATAACGATGGTTTTATGATTTGGTGGATAATTAATAAATATAAAATAAGTTAAAATACAAAAAATAAAAAAAATAAAAAAGAGTAACTCGTAATCCTAAGTTACGAGTTACTTGAAATCAATATTGAATGCTAGATCTAACTCGTATTCTGAGATTACGAGTTACTCCACGTAATACTCCCCCGCCAGCGAGGATAGTAACTCGTATTCTAGGAGTAACTCGTAATCCCAGAATACGAAAATCTTTATTTTATTAATGATTTTTGTTTCTTGTTTATTTTATTAATGTTTGATTTTTTTTATTATTTAATTAAAAAAGCCAGACATTTCTCCTCGATATTGCTAAAAACTAATAGGTTATTTCTCTAGATGTTGATAGTACGTAATATCGTCTTTGCTGCTGTAATATTTTGAGTATATCACATTACACAGAAACCATCTCAAGGTTTTTCTTCTAAATCATCACCCACAAATCCTAGGAACTGTCCAAGACCTCAAAGTCATATTCATCTCAGCGGCACCATTACCAGACAAAGACATGTTGTAGTATCTTTTCCAATCCTCAATCACCATCTTAATGTCATGAATCTTATTAGCCATACCAATGCAGCAATTCGCATGCATTGTGATCACAAGATCGATGTCTTTACTGGGCTCGCAAAACCCCCCGAAATAAGCTGTGTCCAAAAATCTCATTTTGAGGCCAATCTCTTCTATAAACGGACTGAACTTGATCATGTTCAAAACGTCTTGTTCGTTTTTCCCTTGGTTATAATATCGGCCCCAATACCAGAATTTATAGAACTCTATCGTTTTGTTGTTCGATTTCACGTAATAGTAGCCTCCGTTTGGGGAGTTGGCGGGATCTGTGTAGTTTGCCCAGTAATGGTCGCATGCTATTTGAAAGTCGCCATCAGGATAGAATTTTTGGAATGGATCTCTAAGCCACATCACATCGGCGTCCTGAAAAAATATATAATTTGGAGAACAGATTCGTGAAATATCATGTAATATATTAAAGGGTTAACAGATGAACTATAGTCAATCTCTGAACTTACTTTATGACCTAAAAGAATGGCAATTACTTTTCAACAAAGTTTTGACAATCGACAAGCGTTAATTGCATAGGACAAGCGTTAATTGCGTTAATTTGTCAATCCTAAGTCTAACAAGCGTTACATAGGACATTTCCCGGTTCCTACATCAGCCACCGGTGGAAAATTGGGCTGTAGTTAATTGCAATGTTAAGAAGTTGATATAGATGATTGACAATTATTTAACTAAAAGTTAATGAAAACATATTAAAGTTTATGTCATATATCTCAACTGTTGAATGACCACTTCGCCTAAGAGCTTAAGCTTTAGGATCAGTGTGCACCATTTTTTGAAATTTTATATATTGTATTTCCTTAAGACTGATTCTTTATTATTTAGTCTTAGACGTGTAGTTTTCTTTAACGGGTGGTGATGAAAGGATTCATACCCGGGGACCTTTTTTCTCGCCGAGCTCTGATACCCATTTCGAATGATCATTTCACCTAAAAGCTTAAATTTCAAGGGAAGTGTCCGTTTTTTAATTTTATATATTTTATTTCCAACAGCAATCAACCCTAAATTATATTAGAAAAATTGTGCATGTACCGTGAAGACGAAGCTGTATCCCATCTCAAGAACGAATCGGAGAAATTCGAGCCTCCTCCACATCATCTTCAGATAATCTTCTGTCATGAAAACTTTTTCACCCGAAAAATCAACACCTTCGGTAGTTAGGGCATAGCAATGAAGTTGCCGTTCCAAGCAGCTATCATAAGC
Source organism: Craterostigma plantagineum (assembly GCA_027422505.1). Classification (NCBI taxonomy): domain Eukaryota; kingdom Viridiplantae; phylum Streptophyta; class Magnoliopsida; order Lamiales; family Linderniaceae; genus Craterostigma; species Craterostigma plantagineum. The sequence goes on along the minus strand of JAPQWV010000013.1, from coordinate 18,142,291 downwards.
ATTTTGGTCGAATGCAATGACCACGATGTGCTTCAACAGCTTTTCAGTGTTGTTGCCGATTTTGAAGCTCTCTAAAAACAAATCAAATATAGAATTTGGTTCTATCCATGCTGAGTTTATCGTTGTGATGATTACTGTTTTGTTGGCCATGGATGCTTTGCTTAGCACTTTCCTTAAGTCAAAAGCCTCGTCGTGCTTTTCCTGGGATTATTAACTCATGAGAGCAAACGATTAGAAAGGTTTGGTAATGAATTTGGATCAACTTTTAATAAATTCTAGTTTAAGAATGAGTGAAATTATGGGTATATTTTGTATAGAATCAACCTAATACGAAATAAAAAAATAATATCCCACCAAAGAGAAGTTTGACCCTCGAAAGAACTCGCCGGGAACATTCGAAGTTTGGTTAAGGATGAGGATGCAAGTTACTACAACCACCGCGAAGAGCATAGTCGTTTTCAAGACACGGTAGTTAGAGACGAAACTACAAAGCTGACGTGGCTTGCTCTCATTGGTCTTCTCGTGGCCTTCGCCGGACTCAAGAAACTGATGATCTTCTTTAGAGTTTGAACTTGTGCTGATGTTCATGGTTTTCCTATTTAGCGGTTGTGAGGTTTCTATGAATTTTCGATGCAAAACATGGGTGATTTTATTGACGGAAAGGTCAACTTTCTGTGTAATAACTTATTTACGGGCAATTAAAAAGACCTAAGCAATAGAATCGCCTAATTTGGTTGACGTTAATCTTCTACCCAAACAAGGCCATATGTTTGAAATTGTTATTACAGTATGTGTACTAAGATTAGGTTAGGATATTTCAAAGATGAGTGCAGTAAAATCAATTTATGTTGCTAGGACCTTGATATGGACTAGAATAGATGGGCCGAAAAACAAATAATAGAAGAGGCCCAGTAAGCCCATGAAGAGGAAGAGCCCAGAATGAAGTACAGAATCGGACCTGGGAGAAAGGACCTGCGAAGGTCCCCCGGATATAGGCATTATCCGGACAAAGGAGGGAAGACTTTTGGATACTTCAGGATGATGGGACATCAGAAAAGAGGAAAGGAAGTCACAGAGACACGTGTCGACCATGGATGGGGCAATATCACTGTGGGAAAAGCTGTAGCCACTTGCAGGCTGTCATTCAGTCAACATTCGTCACTGTTCATTGTACCATACCAGTCACGTCCCCTGAAATCCTGGGATATTACTTGGGAAGGCTGTTGGGAGCTGCTATAAAAGTAGGGACTTAGCCATTTCTCACAACAACGATTCTTATTCTATCACTTTCTCACACACAAAAAACACCTAGAAATCTCTCGTTCTCACTGTAATAGTTCTTTTCCACTAGATCTTTAACCTATATGAGCGAAAGTGAGTTGTGAGCATGTAATTCTCCCAGGTATAGTGAAAACCAGTTTTAGTGCCCCCGTGGACGTAGGATCTGCAAAGATCCGAACCACGTAAACCTTGTGTTATTTCGTTTACGTCTTCAAGCAGGTCCCCCGCATTCCAAACACATTCAAACAGGTCCCCGCATGTTCCCAACGCGTCCAAACAGGTCCCCAACGTACCAAATATGCTCCCAGACAGATCCCCAATGTTCCAAACAGGTCCCCCAATACGCCCCAATGTCCCACAAACATCCCAGACAGGTCCCCAATGCCCCAAACAGGTCCCCATTACGTCCCCATCGTAAAGACAGCACCTTACGCCCTTAAAAACTTCCAATATTCATTCTACGGCTATATAAATTCCTTTTCCCACACTTATAAATTTCGTTGATTGGGTTTGCCCCATATCAAATGGCGCCGTCTGTGGGAAACTCCGAGTTGAAGGCGTGAGTAATTTTTACTGCTTCTGTGCGAAGTTGTGCTGAGAATTTCTGTTTTTCCTTTTTTCTGTTCTGTTGGGACAAAACGAAACGCGTGAGACGTCAACGGAGGAAGATTTGTCCATATCGAAGAACCTAGACCCGCAGTTTGCAGAGGTGGACCTCCAGAAACTGCCCAACGTGGTGAGGAACGGCCAGGACCTGAAACACAGGCCTGAAATGATGAAGACCCGAAGCTCCCCCTTCGGGACCTAAGAGCCCAAGCTCCGTGCTGGCATGAAGACCCGAAGCTCCCCCTTCGGGACCTAAGAGCCCAGCTCCGCGCTGGCATGAAGACCCGAAGTTCCCCCTTCGGGACCTAAAAGCCCAGCTCCGTCCTGGCATGAAGACCCGAAGCTCCCCCTTCGGGACCTAAGAGCCCAGCTCCGCGCTGGCATGAAGACCCGAAGTTCCCCCTTCGGGACCTAAAAGCCCAGCTCCGTCCTGGCATGAAGACCCGAAGCTCCCCCTTCGGAACCTAAGAGCCCAGCGTCATGCTGACGAGAAGACTCGAAGCTCCCCCTTCGGGACTAAGAGCCCAGCTCCCCACTGGTAAGAAGGCTCGAAGCCCCGTCTTCGGGACCTCCCAGCTCCACGCTGGTAAGAAAATCTGAAGCTCCACTTTCGGGAGACAAGAGTCCAGCTCCACGCTGGCGTCCGAAGGTCCCCAGGAGATACAAGCCCAGCTCCATGCTGACACATGAGGATCCTCGCTAGCACGCGAAAGTTCGTGGGACCTAGGAGCCAATCCCCATGCTGATGTACGAAGAGCCGCGAGAGATCAGAGTCCAGCTCCGCGCGAGCATACGAAGGTCTGTGGACCTAGAAGTTAGCTCAGCGCCAACACTCGAAGACCAGTGGGAGATGAGAGCCCAGTTCCATGAGGGCAAGATCCACAGAAGACATCCCACGCTGATAAGGCCCTTGGCCAGAATTCCAGGGCCCTCTACATCCCCTTCTCAATTATATAATATTGTTATCATAATAAGTATGTGACCACACTAACAAGTGTTACTGTTTGAAGGACGAAATAAAGAGGCTCACCCAGGCAGTTGCCCTAAGGAGTCTGTAGGAACTGTGCCTAATAAAGGCAGACGACGTCCACCTCCTCCAGATAGGGGCCAGTTCCAGTCAGGACTCATGTCCCCGTCATAGTAGAAGCGTGAGGCACTGGGGACTCCAATGGCCCATAGAGCCCGAATCATGCACCCGAGCATTTGAAGGACTTAGAGGTCCAGCTCCACAATGGTGTACAAAGGCCAGAGGGACCTCAAGTCCCAGCTCCGCACTGGCAAGAAGACCCGGAGCTCAGCATCCGGGACCTCCCGGCTCCACGCTGGCTAGAAGACCTGAAGCTCCCCCTTCAGGACCTAAAGCCCAGCTCCACGCTGGCTAGAAGACCTGAAGCTCCCCCTTCAGGACCTAAAGCCCAGCTCCGCGCTGGCACGAAGACCCGAAGCTCCGAATTCGGAACCTTCCAGCTCCACGCTGGCTAGAAGACCTGAAGCTCTCCCTTCAGGACTAAAGCCCAGCTCCGCGCTGGCACGAAGACCCGAAGCTCCGAATTCGGGACCTTCCAGCTCCACGATGGCCAGAAGACCTGAAGCTCCCCCTTCAGGACCTAAAGCCCAGCTCCGTGCTGGCAAGAAACGAAGCTCCCCCTTCGCGACCTACAAGCCCAGCTCTTCGTTGGCATGGGAAGACTTAATCATCCAATGGGGATCTTCGGAAGCTCCACACTAGAAACGAAAGAAGGGCGAGATGAACCACTCGACCCCATGATGACGTACGAAAGATCCATCTGCTGGATTGGGACCTATGACTATAGCTCTCTATTGGCATAAGAAAACCACCAAAGGGGATTTATGAAGACCAGCTCCGCTGGAAACAAAGACGCGAGCCATGAGTCTAAAATTTCCAAGTCCCATGCACCGTTTGCATACGAAGGTTCGCTATCGAGAACCTCACCAGCTCCACTATAAGGGCAAAGCACCGATCCCTCTGTTAGGGACCTACTATATCAGCTCCATAAAAGATCTGAGATGCTTCTGTGTGAAGATCCTTTTCGTTCACAAGTCAAGATAGTTCAATAGTTGTTGTAGCTAGTTCCCAATTCCATTCAGAAGGAGAAAGGGGACATCCGCGCATACATCAGCAGGTCCAACATTACGACCTTGGGGATACCCACCACCATCTTCTCCACAACAAATGAGCGCACCAACTAATGGCCCCCACATTGGGAGCTCACTGTCCCAAGAGCCCCCTCATACTTACATGGAAGACCACCTCAACCTTGGGATTGGGAGCTGTTGGGATCTCCCCTTGGGATCTCGCAGAACCTCATATCGTCATGAAACAATACCAAGGAGATCCTGACCAAGCCGGGGGACATTCCACGTTGATAAGGCCCTCGAGGCTCGACCGCACAATCGCATCAAAGGAGTTTGCTGCCAAAGTTCCGTTCCAGGTCCCAAAGCAAAATCCAGAGGATCTACCTCGAACCAGGACAAACCATCTCCACCACCTTCAAACAAAGGAACTCCGCCACTGCCTAGGGCCCCCATTCCCATTATAGTGGGAAGTCCTAAAGGAGGATATTCTAAACGGGCCAGGAAGACATTGGCTAGAGCGTCGAAATATGTACGAAGTAAAAGCCCAGCTTGGCGCTGGAGCGAAGACTAGGAGCTCCGCCTTCGGAAACTAAGAGTCCAGCTCCCCGCTAAAGATCCGAGCACCTCCTTGGGACCTAAAAGCCCAGTTCCATGCTGGCAAGAAGACCCAAAGCTCCGCGTCATGACCTCCCAGTTCCGCGCCGGCAGAAGACCCAAAAGTCTAGCTCCGCGCCAGCAGAAGTCTTAAAAACCCTAGCTCCATGAAAGCCTGAGCTCCTATATTTGGAATCTAAGAGTCAAGTTCCAAGTTGATACGTAAAAACTCAACTCCTCGGTGGAGACCCACTGAGGTTTTCGAAAACCAACTCCGTGTTTGCAAAGAAGTCCGTCCGACTCCACACCGACATCTGAAGAGCTTCAGGAGATACAAGCCAAGCTTCTTACCTAGCACACGGAGGTCCGTGGGGACCTAGAAGTCATGCTCCATGCTGAGGTCCAATGATACGTGGGAGTTACAAGCCAAGCTCCAAGCTGACAGCTGAAGATCCACGAGAGACAAAAGCCCCATTCCACGTGGGCACATGAAAATCCGTGGGAGACATCCCGCACTTAAGGCTCTTAGCCTGGACCCTGGGGCCCTCTCGATCTTATTCTCTATTATATATTATTTTATCATGATAAATATATGCGCCGCACTAATAATTGTTGTTATTTGAAGGATATGATCAAGTGGCTCGTCATGACGAAACACCTTAAAGTGGTGGCAATCACGATAGCAAGCATGATTTGAAGGTGATCAACAAGGAGTCTTGGGGTCTGTGCCGACTAAGGACAGACAACCCCTGTCGCTTCTAAGGGCCAATGCTGATTAGGGCTCGCATCCCTAGCATGATAGGAGCTCCAGGCAAGGTGGATCCTAACCTCCAACAGAGCCCAAAATCGTACACCTAAGCAGGCAAAGGTCTCAAGCTCCATAGATCCGGGTATTTTCATTAGAACAATAGTCATCATTTGAAGAAGGAGATACTAGACTTACCCAAGCGGGACCCACGGTGAGATTGTTGGCCGCGAGGCAAACATGACCCCAAACTCGCCGAAAAAAGTAGGGGGATCTATGCCTAATAAGGGCAGACAACCCCCACTTCCTCCAAATTAGGCCACGTCCGTTCTCCCCAGAGCCTTACTCTCATCATGAAGGGAAGATCAAATAAAGAAGATCCCGACCAGAGCCCAAGAGCTCTAAACTCATGCTATAAAGAGATCAAATGCAATGGGATTTATGAGACGCACAAGGATGCGTCGGCCGAAGTTCGATTTATCCCAGGAGATGGAACACATATGGCCAGACCACATAACGAGGCCTCGGACATGGGAAGTCCGACCTCCCGAGATACAACCAATGGAAGGAATCACGACGCTTAAGGACATGGAGAAAGAGCCCATCCAATGACGGAGAAGTTGACGATGCGATCCAAATGATGCTAAGGCAGCAACAAAAAGAAGACATAGTACAAAAAATGAGAGATCAGAGGAGTGAGATAAAAAGAAAGGGGCCCTCTAGCTCACAACAAGATCCCGACAAGGAGCTGGGGGGATGTCTACAAAAAATGCGGACATGTTCGCATTTTCTCCAAAGCATATGACAGAAGTTCGCCCGGATATCACCACACATCATCATACCAAGAAGACGATCCATCAAATAGAAGCTCCGACCGTGCGGGGCTGAAAGAGCCCAGGAGGAAGTAGACAAGCTTTTCCAAGTAGGGACCTGAGCAACGCGTGTCCTACAGATTATTCTCCATCACCCCGAGTGAATCAACTGGTGGACTCCACCTCTGGGTGTGAGGTCCCCAGTGCCATAGACGCCTACCAGGGGATCTGGGAGCTCCAGAGGCCAGTAGGAAGGCCTTTGAAGAATTAAAGGAACACCTCCACAATATACCTCTCCCAGCAAAATATCTAATAGGGAACAAGCGGGCGCCATGTTTCTCCATGGAAGCATTAGCTCCGTCTTACTAAGGAAAGAAGGGCCCTCCCCAAGCCGACCTACTTTATGAAGCAAGGTGTTGTTGGAGGATGAAACCAAACGATAAGTCAGTCAGATCTATCTGGGAGAAAGGTGAAATGCGCCATCAAGCTAGGGGAGTGCAACGGGGAATTCAAACAACAGTCGGCCCCCCAAAAAACTCAGATCCTCTCCAACCTTGTGCTTGAGATCACCAAAGGACCACATAAGCAGCGATGGGAGGTGCACACATACGATCTATGACCTCTCATAGATCTGGAGCGGAGGTCCTTATCATTAGCCCGATGGGAGAGGAGCTCCGTTTCGTCACGACCTTCAAATTCCCTGAGAACGATTCTGAATACAAAGCCTTAACCTCTGGAGGATTGCGAAGGAGATGGGACATGGGACGTCATTGGAAGAAAAGTCGTAGAGTTTACTACTTGGCCAAAATGATGAACCGGGTTTTGACCATCAGAGAGGATGGCATCGCCAATTTCATGAAAGAAGAGAAGGAGGTAGGAAAGTTGTGGGAAGCATGGAAGGAGACGACAATTAGAGGACTCTGTCCCGAAGGTCCTGAAGGGCACTTAATCAAAAGGCAAGAAGGGATGTGCAGGATAGTATGTGGGATATAAGTCCCTGACGAGGACAACGATAAGGGCGGACTATCTCTGTCCTGCCATAATCACGGACCTCGGATTCACACCCCAAGGGAGGTTCTGGGAGAAAGCTAATGGTGGACCACAGGAGAAATTGAAGGGGTCACAGCCCCACCTGACGGCAGGAGCTCCGCCGACATCCGGGACATGATCCCCCATAAAGGTCCTAAGATTCAATAAGTATAAGTTGGCTAACGACTTGATTTGATTTTCCAGGGCGAGTAAGGCACTTCCATATGACACATCATGATCCCGCCTCATGGGATCTGTGAGCATCTCCGCGCAGACACACGAAGAGCAGATTTGTATGTTCCAAACCCACAGTCCAGCTCCACGCTGATGTGAAGGCCCTAACTCCTGGGGACCTAAAGATAAGCTCCTTGCTAAAAACAGGGACATGATCCGTGTGTTCGAGATCTCCACGCTGAGCTCCGCGCCAGCATGCAAAGTTCGTTATAAGGGATCTGCAAACCAGCTGAAACCTAGCTCCGTGCTGGTTGAAGGCAAAAAGGTCAAGCTCTGCGCTGACATGCGAAGGTCCAGGGGACCTAGAAGATAGCTTCATGCTAACGCGCAGAGACATACCGCACTGATAAGGCTCTCAGCCGGAACTTCAGGGCCCTCTAAACCTTATTCTCATTTATTTCCAAGAAGGAGCGAGCTTAACATCGCCATTACTTCAAATTCCAGACCTCCGACAAGGAGCTCGGATACTAAGCGAGCGGGCGCTATAACCACGCATGTAAGCGAGCGGGCGCTATAAACCACGCATTTAAGCGAGCGGACGTTATACCCCCGCGTCTAAGTGAGCTGGCACTATAACTACGCATTCAAGCGAAGCTGGCGCTATAACCAGGGTAAACTAATTATATCCCTGAGACCCGCCTTGTCGGGATATGTACATTTTATCATATAATGAAAGGTGCACCATATGATATACTCGATACCAAAGGTCGACGGACCTGCGGCGTACAAAGACATCAAAGACCGATAGTCTGCGACGTGAGATGATGCCAAAGACCGACGGGTCGGCGGTGTACCCGACATCAAAGGCCACAGGTCTGCGACGTGAAAGATGCCCATGAGGGCGTACAAGATGTCGCCGCTGACGGGCTGCGGTGTACAGGACATCAAAGGTCATCAGTAAGGCCTGCGACGTGTATAGGTACCTCAGCGTAGCTGGCGCTATAACCAGGGTAAAACGGTGGGGGAGATCCCCACTTTTTAGGACCTTCGGGCCTATATTACTGAATTCGCTAAGGACAAAGAGAGCCTAGCGCAAAGCGACACCCGAGGACAATGAGACGGTCATTGCAACCAAGGGCGTGAATTCGTACTTGGCTTACGAATTGAATAAGCAAGCTGGCGCTATAACCATGCCACCATAAGGATGTTCCCAGAAACATCGCTCAGGTCCCACAATGACGAAAGACAAAAAATAAAGGAGAAAGGGAACTCCGATGTAATACGCGAACATGGGGAGTTGAGCTCCCCATACCATTATGCCTCGAAAGAAAAACATGACAAAGTATTTCTTACAGGCTATCACCATGATGAAAAAGAGGAGAACTCTGTATAAACAGGATGTCCCAGGGAGCTAGAAACAACGTGCGGCAGGACCTGGGATCTCCTTCGAAGTACAAGAGGAGCTCCATCATCAGACCCTGTCAGGTCCCTTCCAGATTCCAAGGACGATGGATGCAACGGCGACGATAAAGCCTAAGGAAAAACGAGCTCCAACAGAGCCCCATAAACATAGGGGAGTTAAGCTCCCCTAAAACATCGCAAGTCCTAAAATGTCCAAAAGGCCTTCCACCAAGTTCCCTGAGGAGTTGGAGACGGCGGGCCAGGACCTCTGCATGCTTCTCTACAGCAGGGAGCCAAAATAAAGGACCCTTGGGAGCCTTCTGATCTCCTTGAAGCACGCGGGATAAGGAAGGTCCCGCATGAATGACTTGGCCTCAGCTCCCAAGGACTCAGCACCATAACCTCCATGAGGTATTGCTTCAGAAGAGGGACAAAATCCGTCAGGCCCTCTGAGAACTTCTTCCCAGCAGCTGTAGAAAGAAGGTGCTGCTGGCAAGACCTAGCACCTTCGACCTTCGTATTTGCCAAAGCAGCTGCCGATTGCAACTCCCCCATACACGCAGAACACTCATCCCACTCAGTTTTCTCTCTGGCAAAGGAACTTCACGACGTTGCAAAAGTGCTACCTGCTCCTCCAAACTCCGCTGATTCCCCCTATGCCGCTACACCAACGCGGACCTCTCATTCTCCATTTCTTCTTCAGACGGCCCAGCACTACCAGGAAGAAAAAACCAGACGGCCCAGCACTTCCATCATTTTTCCTTCTTGAGCTGATCCACGAAAGAGGGGAGGTCCTCTTTTGAAGATATCCCCTGTGAAACGTTACTGAGATCCCCCAGCTGTTGCTTCCTGACATTGGCAACTTCTGCTAGCTCCCCCACTCGGGTTTGGTGGCACGCCAGCCTTTCTCTTAGCTCCCGAAATAGGAACAACTTCCTGAGCCGCTGAGATCCCCTCATCCTTGGGGGAGCTGGGATATCTCTTCCCGAATGTACCTGGCTGCAGGAATCTCGCAAAGCATGGGAGCTGCGATAGGTAATCCGACCTGGGGAACCAGCGAAGTGGCCCTTTCTTCCACATCCGCCAACAAAACATGTCCCTTCAAGAGGTAATGGTGGTAGGGAGGTAAGGCCCCTCTTACTATTTTACTCTAATTTACTTTTTGTCCCAAAAAACAAATTAGAGTAGGGGAATGGTTGATACGGACTAGAATAGATGGGCCGAAAAACAAATAATAGAAGAGGCCCAGTAAGCCCATGAAGAGGAAGAGCCCAGAATGAAGTACAGAATCGGACCTGGGAGAAAGGACCTGCGAAGGTCCCCCGGATATAGGCATTATCCGGACAAAGGAGGGAAGACTTTTGGATACTTCAGGACGATGGGACATCAGAAAAGGGGAAAGGAAGTCACAGAGACACGTGTCGACCATGGATGGGGCAATATCACTTTGGGAAAAGCTGTAGCCACTTGCAGGCTGTCATTCAGTCAACATTCGTCACTGTTCATTGTACCATACCAGTCACGTCCCCTGAAATCCTGGGATATTACTTGGGAAGGCTGTTGGGAGCTGCTATAAAAGTAGGGACTTAGCCATTTCTCACAACAACGATTCTTATTCTATCACTTTCTCACGCACAAAAAACACCTAGAAATCTCTCGTTCTCACTGTAATAGTTCTTTTCCACTAGATCTTTAACCTATATGAGCGAAAGTGAGTTGTGAGCATGTAATTCTCCCAGGTATAGTGAAAACCAGTTTTAGTGCCCCCGTGGACGTAGGATCTGCAAAGATCCGAACCACGTAAACCTTGTGTTATTTCGTTTACGTCTTCAAGCAGGTCCCCCGCATTCCAAACACATTCAAACAGGTCCCCCCATGTTCCCAACGCGTCCAAACAGGTCCCCAACGTACCAAATATGCTCCCAGACAGATCCCCAATGTTCCAAACAGGTCCCCCAATACGCCCCAATGTCCCACAAACATCCCAGACAGGTCCCCAATGCCCCAAACAGGTCCCCATTACGTCCCCATCGTAAAGACAGCACCTTACGCCCTTAAAAACTTCCAATATTCATTCTCCGGCTATATAAATTCCTTTTCCCACACTTATAAATTTCGTTGATTGGGTTTGCCCCATATCAGACCTATTGTTCATTTACTCGCATCACACAACATTTCCTTTCCATATTACTGAACTTAAGGTCGATTTATGTGTTTAGAAAATGGTTGATTAATCACTTCGATATTTTATGCACTTTTTTAAGTCCGTATTGGTAACCAATATTTTGTTAGTCCAACAATAGAATTCTAAAAAATAAAATGGCCGCCAAAAAAAAAAAAGCTGATCAAATGTTAAAATCCCTAAACCTTGTCCCCCTTCCTCCATTAATGGAGGTTGGGGGAGGTCTCTTATTTCCTTCACCGTTCAATGCGTGTAAGTGGTTTTCTCTTTTGCTTTTTTTTTTCCATGTTGTAAGTATTATTGAGTGTTTGTTGCTTGTGTCCCAAGCGTTGTTTGTTTCTGTTGTGTGTCCATGCGTTCTGTACGTTGTTGTCTGCGCGTGTTCTATTTGTTGGGAATGGTGGTGGGCCCCACGGTGGTCGGTGGGCCCCGCAGCGGAACAGGTCTCGTTTTGGCTCGGTACGACGATCGAGAGAAGTGGGACCCACGGGGTAAATTGGTGGGACCCGCACAATAACTATCACGGTAAAAATAAAATTATCATAAGTTAAGAAAGAATACCAGAATTTTAACGTGGAAAACCCTCTGTTAACAAAGATGGAAAAGCCACGGCCGAGTCAGCAAAATCTTCACTATAGTAAAAATTACAACCTCGAATTTTTACTATCTCACTTTTACCACTCGTGTTTACCTCACACCTCTCCGTGGATGTGGAACCCAATCAGTTTCTACCTGAACTGATAACCTCACTATTCACTCGGACTACTCTCTATATATAATAAAACTCGAATGAGTTTATGATGATAATAACTGAAGAATCCTGAGCCTATTTATAGATGTCTTCAACTCTTCTGGACCGCTCGAAACGGGTGGCCAGGAATGCACCGCGTCACCTTTCAATATCAGCCGTTCATTATATTATTATATATAAAATAATAGGGGATTCAACACTTAAATACCTACATCAATAAAAATAAGACAGATCAGTCCCTTGTCAGATCCATTTTTAATCTAGGTACCTAGTTGAATTTTATTTTACTGATAGGTACCTAACTGACGGATTTACCCCTGCTAAAACAACTTTATTACATCTTTTACATGTTTTCTTCTTCACGTTCTTTCATTCCTAAAGAAAAAAAGTTCTCACTCTCCCAAACCCAAATCGCAGATTTAATCCCAGAAATCGAGCCGTGTTCGTTGTTGCTTCAGATTCAACGTCGTCTGTCCACTCGTTCGTCGTGGTATTCTCCATCTGAAATCGGTAGGTAAGTCATTCGCAGTAATACCATACGTCGTCCCATTTAGTCGCAGTATTTCCGTCCTCAATAGGCTTGTATCTAGTTTGATTTTGCCATTATTCGTTGGGTGTAAGCATTTTCAGTTAATGTTCGTAACAATGGCTGCGTGTTTTTGGAATAACATCAATTTGTTGTTCGATTAGGGGTTTTGATTTGTTCTAATGGGGTCAATTTGTTTTGGTACTACATTATCACTGATTTTGGTACCCTCTGTTTGGGCAAAGTGGTACCCCTTGTGTGAATAAATTGGTACTGCTTGTTAACTGGTTTTTTCAAATGAGGTCAATTTATTTTGGTACTACATAATCACGCATTTGGTACCCCCAGTTTGGCAAATTGGTACCCCTTGTGTGAATAAAATGGTACTGCTTGTTAAATGGTTTTTCGAATGAGGTCAATTTATTTAGGTACTACATTATCACTGCTTTTGGTACCCTCTGTTTGGGCAAATTGGTACCCCTTGTGTGAATAAAATGGTACTTCTTTTTTACAGTAGATTTTTTGCAGAAATGCCTCCGCGGAACAGATCTGAGCTGTCTTCAAGGTGTCATATTGCTGTTTTGATCTACCATAAGCAACTTGGAGGGTAGCATTCCCCAGATAAAAAAGAAGCTATAAGAAGGTCTCCGTTTCACTTTTTGTAGATATGCTTAAGATGTCACATTCGTTTGCTCGAGTTGTGACATTGATAAAGCGTTATAGTGTATCTTGCTTCTATGGCTGCTTGCATTTTACGTGACGAGCACAATTGTATGCTTGATCTGTTTGGTTAAGTTACTTGAATATGATGTGAGACTGTTTGGAGACTTTGTTTATGTAGGTTAACTTCTTCTGAGTTTGGGATGAGACCGTTTTGAGACTGTTTGGATTTTGTTCATGACTCAGTATTGTTTGGAAGAGGATGAGGTTGAGGCTAATGAAGGAGGATGCAATGATGTGTCCAAGGAGGATGCGATGGAAGAGGAAGAGGTTGAGGCTAATGAAGTCAACATGGGGATGAGACTGTTTGGAAACTTTGTCCTTTATGTTCATTAAGTTGTTCTTAGACTTGGGGATGAGACTGTTTGGAGACTCAGTGATGTCGTTTGTTGTGTAGTTCTATGAGACTGTCCGTATTTTTGATATGTTTGGTTAAGTTACTTGAGTATGCTGTGAAACTGTTTGGAGACTTTGTTTATGTAGGTTAACTTCCTTTGAGTTGGGGATGGAGACTGTTTGGAGTTTGTTCATGACTCAGTGATGTTCGTTTGTTGTGTAGTTCTGTAAATCTGCCTGTATATTATGCAGTACCATAGGTTTTTATATTGCCGTACCTTTTCTTTACATACAGAGTACCATAATATGCAGCCTAATCGTACCATTATGTACAAATATACCGTACCAAAACAGAAGATATGAAGAACCTTGTATTATTTGTATATTACCGTATCACATCTTTTACATTCGGAGTACCAAAATATGCAGCTTAATCGTACCATAATGTAAATGTATGGCGTACCATACACAGAAGATATGAAGTACCTTGTCTTTGATATTACCATACCAGAACTTTTACATACAGAGTACCTTAAAATGCAGGTTAACCGTACCATTACGTAAATACATACCGTACCTTATATATCACACATGAAGTACCTTATCTGTTGTACACTAAGGTACCTTGTGTTTTACAGAAGGTACCTTATCATTTACATATATAGTACCATAACCTGCAGGTTTACCGTATCCAGAATTATACATATACAGTACCCAGATTTCAAAGTATATCGTACCATTTGTTATTCGATCGAAAAATAAATACATTCCTAATCGAATCTCGTTATCCTGCGTGATTTTGACAATACCTAACAATAACGAAATGAAAAAAAAATATGAAAGCCTAATGCTCCGAATTCGCAGATGTAGCACTCACCAAGTTATTCAAATTATGTTGTAGATGTTCTTGCTTCTATCCTTATACTATAATGAATCTTGGTATTCTAAGATTTAATTCATGCGTGCGGGGCCTAATGCACCGAATTTGATCTAAAACGTATTTAATACTATATTTTACTGTTCTACGGTGGTTCGAGATGAAAAAGTAATTCGTACGACCTCGAAAAATACTAACCCTAGTATGACGTATCATATATTTAAGGGACGCCGTACCAAAAATAGCTTTGTAGGGGTACCTATCGTTTTGTTTGCAGCGTACCAACTCAGACACCGTTGCAGTACCATAAATTACATATGACATGAAACATCTTATGAAAGCCACACACATGTCAGATAATGCTGTCTTTTATGATTTAATACCTCGTATGTCAGAATCTGTCCAGTCATGACAGAAAAATTCAGAAATCTATCCACTCATAACAGAAAAATGTCATAAAAGTGTTCAATCATTACATAAAAATGTCAGAATTATCTCTTTCTTTCTCCACATCAACATGTGCTGAAATGTTTCGTTTGCGACGGAAAATAATTCTTAAATTCGAAGTCTTACTTTAATTTATACGGTACCTACTTCTGAAACGATACAGTACCCTATGTTGTACACTTAGGGTACCTAAATGACCTAAATTACAGTACCAAACTTGCGTATATAAACGTACCAAATTGGCATATGTTATAGTACCAAGTTCGCTTATATTACTACTATGTTGGCATATCTTACGGTATCAATGGTATATTACAGTACCAAATATGCATATACGTGGCATAAATTACAGTATCATAGTTGCGCATATTAACGTACCAAATCGGCATATATTACAGTACCAAAGTTATATATCTTACGGTACCAAAGCGACATATATTACAGTACCAAAGTTGTGTACATTAACGTACCAAATTAGTATATATTACAGTACCAAATTTGCTTATATTAGTACTATGTTGGCATATCTTAAGGTATCACCGGTATATTACAGTACCAAAGTTACATATCTTAGGGTACCAACGTGGCATATATTACAGTACCATAGTTGCGTATATATTACGATATCAAACTGGCATATTATTACAGTATCAAACTGGCTTATATTACAGTACCAAATTTGCATATATTACAATACATTGTTCACATCATTTAGACAAAAAGAATGAGTCATTATCAATTGACATATTTGGATAAAAGAATGACCCGTTGGTATCATTTAGACAAAAGAATGAGCCATGTCCTATTGACACATTTGGCAATATATTAGAGTACATTATTGGCATATATTACAGTACCTTATTGTCATATATTACAGTACCTTGTTGGCCTATATTACGGTACCTTATTGGCATTTATTACAGTACCTTGTTGTCATCCATTACAGTACCTTGTTGGTATATATTACGGTACCTTATTGGCATTTATTACAGTACCTTGTTGTCATATATTACAGTACCAAATTAGAATATATTACAGTGTTGGCATATTACAATACCTTATTGTCATATATTACAGTACATTGTTGGCATCATTTGGATAAAGAATGTGCCACATACAAAAGTGGAACAAAAAAGGTATTGGAACAAAAGCATTAACGAAATACATGGCAAATACGGACCCTACGTCGATACGGCCTCTCTACAAGTACGACGATTATTCCTGTATTTTCCACATCTTTTGCGCTTGTTGGATCTTTTATCTACCTGAGAAGGAATCCTCCGGATCTTTCAGCAACAAAGAAGAACACAAATGCCCGGGTCACGAATAAAATTCCCGTCATCGATTTGAGCATTCATCTCGTGCGTCGTCGCTTCATGATCGATACTAAGAATGACTCCCTTTTATACTCACACAATGCAAACAACGTCCCGCCACTAACCGAACTTGTCGACGGCATATTTTCAGATAATATGACAACATGTATAAATGGTACGCCTGTATAGTTTACAATGGTACAGCGTACGCGGACATCTTGGTACCGTATAGACATATAAAATGGTACGTAATAAACATAACAAATGATACGTAATAACAGTTATATAAAGAAACCTGAAATCCCGATGGATTAGCCTCAATAACTATCAAGAATCGACATCCACCCTTACATCGAGCTCCTAGATCGCATTCAGCTCCCAGATCTGGGTTAGATTTGATCTCACGAGTGCAATCGATTAACCACACCCAAAGTAAAATAAAAGCTTACATGACAAAATCGAGACCCTAAATCGAGACCCAATGTGGAATAGGCTCGTGCTCGTCGTCCGGTGCCACCACGAGCGGAAGGTGATCGCCAATTGCAGAGATGGAGCTGAAATTTTGTCAGGCGTGATCGTCCGGTGCCAAAATCGATTGACCAAATCCAAACCAAAAGAAAAATTTACCTGACAAAATCAACCCCCAAAATCGAGAACCCAACGTTCAATAGGGTCTTCGATCCTTTTCCGGTGCCGGCACGAGCAGAAGGAGTTGGTCGGCAAGAAGAAATCGTCGACGGCGAGCTGAAGGTCGAATTTTGCAGAGAGAAAAAAAAAGCTGAAATGAAAATTCTAAATCATTTAATAAGGGTATTTTCGTAATCTTAGGTGATTAGGTACCTAAGTGTAAAAATTTTATTCAACTAGGTACCTAGCTATAAAATAGTTCTGACAAGGTACCTAAGTGGCTGATTTTTTTCCTATTGGGTATTTATGTGTAGATTTCCGAAAATAATATTATAATATAATATTAATAATATTATTTTTTTCAGCTTTGGTGGGCGGCAGCCTTGCAAGGCTGGATCCCATCAATTCTCCCCCTCCAGCCTCATTCATTAATTGCGGGGAAGATCTCCTACCGCCTCAGCGATAGCCCATGCCGGCGTGCCCGGCGCAGAACTCTGTCTTCTCCTTGGGAATAACCTTCGTCAGAATGTCTGCAACATTCTTGTCTGTGTGGATCTTCTGCAGCTTGAACGCTTTCTCCTCAATAGCCAGTCTGAGCCAATGATAACGAACATCGATGTGTTTCGTCCTCGAATGTTACATAGTATTCTTGCTCAAGTCCAAAGCACTTTGACTATCGCAAAATATTATGTACTCCTCCTGTTGAATTTCCAACTCCTGAAGAATTCTCTCGAACCAGAGCATCTCCTTGCCAGCTTCCGTTGCTGCAACATACTCCGCTTCAGTAGTTGATAAAGAAACACATTTCTGTAACCTCGACTGCCATGAGATAGCTCCCCCTGAGAATGTAAATATGTATCCCGAAGTTGACTTTCTACTGTCGAGATCACCGGCCATATCAGCATCTGTATAGCCTGTAAGATAACATTTACCACTTCCAAATGTTAGGCATAATTTGGAAATTCCTCTCAGGTACCTCATGATCCACTTCACTGCTTCCCAATGCGACTTCCCGGGATTCGATAGAATTCGACTCACAACGCCAACTGCGTGAGCGATATCTGGCCTCGTGCACACCATCGCGTACATCAAACTTCCGACCGTCGATGAATATGGAACATCTGGGATATCTTCTCCGTCTTCTGTTGTTGATGGACCGGATTTCTTTTGCAACTGAAAGTGCGCGGCAAGTGGCGTGCTAACTGGCTTAGCATCCTTCATATTGAACCCTCTCGAACTCGTTCAATATAACGCTCCTGAGATAACCACAATTTCCCAGCTTTTCGATCTCGGGTAATCTCCATTCCGAGAATCCGCTTTGCCAAACCCAAAGCCTTCATGTCAAACGTCTTTGACAAATCTTTATTTAACCTGCTAATCATCTCTACATCTTGTCTGACAATTAGCATATCATCAACATACAGGAGAAGAACGATAAATTTACCGTTAGAGTATCTCCGGACGTAAACACATGGATCTGCATCTGTTCTCTTGAACCCCTGATGCACCATGAATGAATCAAATTTCTTGTACCACTACCGCGGAGCTTGTTTCAGACAGTACAAGCTTTTCTTCAGCCGGCAGACCATGTCCTCTTTACCTCTAACCTCGAACCCTTCTGGTTGTTTCATATATATCTCCTCATCAAGATCACCATGCAAGAATGCGGTTCACGTCGAGTTGCTCCAAGTGAAGATCCATGGTAGCAGCTAGTCCCAGTATGACTCTGATTGAACTCATCTTCACAACCGGTGAAAATATATCGTCAAAGTCGATCCCTTCCTCTGAGTGAAACATTTGACCACTAATCGAGCCTTGTATCTGACCAGCTTGCCATCATCCTTCTTCAATTTGTACACCAATTTTTTCTTGAGTGTCTTCTTTCCTTTCGGCAATCGAACTAACTCGTACGTATTGTTCTTCTTCAGAGAATCCATCTCCTCTTGCATGGCCTTTGTCCAACAATCTTTGTCCCTATAAGATTGTACTTCCTAGAAGCTCTCTGGCTCCCCCTCGTAAGTAATCAAAATATAATCAGAACTCGGATATCTTGTAGATGGTTGGCGTTCCCTAGTTGACCTTCTCAGGTGAGGTTCAACTGCTTCTTGCACATCTGAAGGCTCCCCCTGCTCATTACCGTCAGTGTGTTCATCTACAACAGGTTCATCATCATCAATGGCTGGCTCTTCCGGTTCAGGTTCTGATTGCTGCATTCCTTCCTCTGTGGCACCGTCAAATGGACTGTTGATTGGTGTATAATCATCTACACCGCCACTTGTGGATTTCATCACGTCCACATCTGAGTCGCCCATGATCTCATGCTCATGGAATACTACGTCGCGACTTCGAACTGTCTTCTTTTTCTTTGGATCCCAAAGTCTGTAGCCGAACTCCTCGTCTCCATACCCAACAAAGATGCAAGGATTCGATTTATCATCGAGCTTCGATCTTTGTTCCTTCGGTACATGCATGAACGCCTTGCGGCCAAACACTCTCAAATGTGAATATGAGATGTCTCTACCGGTCCACACCTTCTCTGGTATATCGAAATCCAACGTCGATGAAGGTAGTCGGTTGATAAGATAGACTACAGTGTTGACAGCTTTCTCCCAAAATGACCTAGATAGATTAGCCATCTTGAGCATCGCTCAGACTCTCTCCATAATGGTTCGATTCATTCTCTCCGCGACACCATTTTGCTGAGGAGTGCCAGGAACTGTCTTCTCATGCCTAATTGCCTGCTTCGTGGAATAATCTCTGAACTCACGAGAGATGTATTCACCACCATTATCTGTGCATAGACACTTTAGCGGCATTCTCGTTCTTTCCACCATCGCATGGAATTTCTGAAAATAATAGAACACCTGGTCCTTCGTCCGCAACAGATATACCCAGGTCTTGCGAGACACATCATCAATGAAGGTCATAAAATATTTACTGTTTCCCAAATATTCGACTTCCATGGGTCCGCATACGTCAGAGTGTACCAACTCCACATTCTTCATTCGCCTGGTTAAGTTCTTCGCGAATGAAACTCTATGTTGCTTCCCAAATAAACAATAATCGCAGGGGTTTAGCGCTTTCTCCTTGGCTACTGGTATGAGGCACTTTCTAGCCAAGGCATTCAACCCCTTCTCTCCTACGTGCGCCAGCCGTCTGTGCCACAAATTTGGAGAAGCATCATCTTCAACTGCATTCAGTTGGTTAGCACATATTGTTGCGTACATATTGTACAGCGAGCATCATAGCTTTCCTCTCGCTACCACCAACGATCCCCTTGGTGAGTTTCCAGTTGCCATTCGCCATCTCATTATAGTATCCTTCGTTGTCCAGACCTTCACAGAAATCAGGTTGAGACGCAGGTCTGGAATATGTCGCACATCTTTCAGCCGTAATGTGCACCCTACGCTCGTCTGGATACAGATATCACCGATCCCCACTATTTTAGAAACACTTTGGTTACCCATCTTGGTAGTTCCAAAGTTTCCCGCCTTATATGTGGAGAAGTATTCACGCCTTGGAACACAATGGTAAGAGACCAGAGTCCACTACCCATTCGGTGCTTGCATCCGCAACATGACAGCAGTCTGCTTCATTCACCAGAGTAACCTCTCCTCCATCGTTGGAGGCGATTGCAGACGTGTTCTTGTCATCATATTGTTTCTGTTTTCCGTTGAGAAGTCTACAGTTTCTTTGTAAGTGGCCAATCTTTCCACAATGGTAGCACTTCCTCATCTTCCTGGATTTGGATCTATCTTTTGACTTGTCGTATCCTTTTGGTCCTCTACTCTTGCTCCGACCCCTATTCTCCGTCACGAGGGCTTGATTTCCCGTACTGGTACTGGCAGCATCTTTCCGTCGCAGCTCTTCATTGTAGAGTCTGTTTTTCACCATCTCCATCGTGACTTTACCGCTTGGTGCCGAGTTGGTGAGCGATACCACCAACGTATCCCAGCTATCAGGTAGAGATCCCAGTAGTAGACATGCTTGTAGCTCATCATCAAGGACTAGACCGGCACTTATGAGTTGAGTTAACAGCCTTTCAAAGTCATTCAGATGTTCAGCAACTGATCGTCCCTCGTTCAGCTTCACATTCATGAGTTTTTGCATCATGAATACCTTACTCAGTGCATTTGTCACCTCGTACATACTCTCCAATTTCGTCCAGAGTTTGTGGGGGTCAGTCTCATTTCGGACGTTGTTGTAGACGCTAATGTCCACCCATTGGCGGATCACAGCTAGCGTCATTCTTTGTAAGTTCTTCCATAGGACAGCATTCCCGCCTTCAGGCATCTTGCCTTTATTTTCGATTGGTTCATGGAGGTCTTTGCAATAAAGGTAATCCTTCATCCTTGATTTCCATATGGAGTAATTCGTTACTGTAAGCTTGATCATTCCTCCGTCGTTCTCCATGGCCGTCAAAATCTACCAGCAACCTACTAGTATCTTTTCTGATGTGAAAGATCAGTCAAAGCTGCAAAGCATACTCGGAATACTATCAAGCTCTGATAGCACTTGTTGGGAATGGTGGTGGGCTCCGCGGTGGTCGGTGGGCCACGCGGAGGAACAGTTCTCGGTTTGGCTCGGTACGACGATCAGGAGAAGTGGGACCCACGGGGTAAATTTGATGGGACCCGCACAGTAACTTCCACGGTAAAAATATAATTACCGTAAGGTAAGAAAGAACACCAGAATTTTAACGTGGAAAACCCTCTGTTAACAAAGAGGGAAAAACCACGGTCGAGTCGGCAAAATCTTCACTATAGTAAAAATTACAACCCTCGAATTTTTACTATCTCACTTTTACCACTAGTGTTTACCTGACACCTCTCCGTGGATGTGGAACCCAATCAGTTTCTACCTGAACTGATAACCTCACAATTCACTCGAACTACTTCTCTCTATATAGTAAAACTCGAATGAGCTTGTGATGATAATAACTGAAGAATCCTGAGCCTATTTATAGATGTCTTCAGCTCTTCTGGACCGCTCGAAACGGGTGGCCAGGAATGCGCCGCGTCGCCCTTCAATATCAGTCATTCATTAAATTATTATATATATAAAATAATATTATAATATAATATTAATAATATTATTTTATTTTTTTCAGCTTTGGTGGGCGGCAGCCTTGCAAGGCTGGATCCCATCACTATTGCTGGTGTTTTTTTATGCGTGTTTGCTGCTGTTCACGTATGTGTTCGCTTCTCTCGAGCTAGAGATTCGTGTCTCGTTGTTGTTGGAGCTTTTTTCTCCCCTTGTTTGAATGCCGATGCCAAAGCAAACAAGCTCTGAAAATTGAAAAAACGAAGAAAAGGTGAAAAATGCTTTAACATTAACTTAGTAACCATATTTATGGAGTGTTAGATAATATGTAGTTGTTCTTTCGTTTCAAACTTCCAATCTTATATTAATTTGGCTTTTTTTCTTCTTTTTCTTCTCGAGTGTGTTGCTTGTTTTCCTCTCGATGAGAGTTTTACTCACTGGATATTCGATGTTACTAAAGGAATCTAGTGGACTCTTTTGAGCATAATAGTTTTTTTTTATTATTGAGGATAGCATTAGAAGACAAAACAAATAAGAATATACCCAATAACCAAGTTGCCCTAGTCGTCCTCTCCGTGGGGGCCATGCAGTTGCTGACGGGGCAAAGCTCTTGCCATTATACCTCCCTTAATTGGGGATACATGAGCTTTGTAGGATTCCAACTAGTTTTTTTTTTCCTGTTCATGATTGGATTCAAGATAAATGTGGCTGTAGTTGATATAAAAAAACTTGGAGAAATTTCAAAGAGAAAAAGAACATGTGCATCTCTGTCACATTTTTTTTTTTTGCTCTTCATTGCAATTGCATATTGTTGGGTTTGGAGGCGAATGGGCCATTGGGCCTAAAGTGGGTATTAACACACTTCATAAAAGCTGTCCCGAATTTAATTAAATCGGGAAGCCATTGGTCGTCGAAACGAGAAACCATTGAAAGATTACGAATCTACGTTTCACGGCGAATCGAACGAATGCTGAAAAGCGAGTCCGGGTGAATGAGAAATTAATTTCGAAGTTAGCACAATTAAAGTGTATAGTGTTATGAAGTGTGGGGAAGTTGTCCCACATTGGTTAGACACTAAGAAAATCTTCACTATAAATATAGAAACCTTTGTGGGTTTATTCAAAAGAGCTTGCCTAATGAATGAGCTTAAATTGGTTTAAATGGGCCTAAATGGGCTTCAGAAAGTTAGGTGGGTTTTGGCCCAAATGATGCCTGGGTGAAGGGTGGACGTTCGGATTCGGGTTTTCGGGTTTTACCCGAATCCGATTGGGTTCGGGTAGTTCGGGTAGGGTAATTCGGGCTATGGATAACCCAATACCCGATAATATTTAATCGGGTCGGATATCGGATAGTAAATTACTACCTGAGCGGTGTTAAAGTTTTAAATAATATTTCGATTAATTTCTTATTTTAATAGCATAATATTACAAGTGATATTTAATAAAGCATCCAAATATTATAAGTGATATTTAATATATAATATGGATATTTTGATATGTATATTACATTATAATATTTGTTCATATTTTGTCAATTCAAAATTGGGTATCCGACGTAGGGTACCCGAACCCGATATATACCCAAAAAAGCGGTACCCGCCGTAGATCATGTTGGGTTCGGATCGTGCAAATCGTAACCCAAACACGAACTACCCGATACCCGACTCGATGCCCACCCCTACCTGGTGCGAGGAGGTGCCTCGTACCGAGCACCGAGCCCGTGCCCGAGGCCGAGTCGTGACAAAGTGCGCAATGGGCGCTTATGAACGTCGGTGGGTCGAGTCGGACCTGTCGGTGGGTCGAATCTTGTAATTGATGGAATATTTCCAGAATTTGTGACCTTCCGCATTCTGACCCCTGGACTGAAAAGTCAAATTGTCTGAAGCAGTCCACCAGTTTCATAAATTTGCAACTAAGCCTCTGCGAATCTTGAAGGCTATAAATAGGCCCCCGTATGAGTTAGAAATCATTCATTCCAACCCACACGAAATTGCATCATTCACTCTAAAACTCCCTAGTTCCCGAAGCAAGAAAAACTCAATTTCGAGTGCGATTCACCAGATAAACTCGAATCGTTGTGCTGCGATGAAGAGCTCAAAAAGTCGTTATATCTTGGGGACGATCGCCGCTAACCGAAAGCACTAAATATTGGGGCGATTTCGTCTTACGGACAGTGTGTCTAACACACGCCTTCAATTACCGTTCTAAACAGAAGTTGAGACGTTCCACCTGCCGCCGGCCAGACCGCAACACATATCCAACACATATAAGCAAAATGGAAAAACGCATTTAATATATGAAATGCTATGACATTATGACATGCCATTAAATTAGACATGACACACACCACACCAAAAGAGTGGAAATATATATCGAATAGTGTCCTAATATTCCCACCCCATTTAGACCTCCATTGGCTAAACACTTGAAATTTGTAAATGTCATCGACAATAATTATTTTATTATTTCATTTTCCACATAATTGCATACCATTAAATACAGGTACTGATAAAAAACATTAATTAAAATTTTTTTATCTACCTGAGTCTATACATTTTCATTCGGTTAGAAGGGACTGAAATGGAACTGAACACTGAACCTTGGTCAATAACGGTTCGATTTCGTCTTCATTTTACAAACTGACGTCGGGGGTTTATTAAAAAAAATGTATTAATAATCAAGAAATAAGCAAGAAGGTAAATAGACAGAAAATCAACCGCTGTTTATATTACAATGAGCGAAAAATATTTATTTTCTTAATATATTAAAACTTTTTTAACAAATATAAAAGTACCTATATAGATTGACGGTTTGGATCCAAAATTGGTACTGGCTCGATTCGTTTGGGGCTAATTCTTTTGTCAGGTTTTATCTTAATTAATGGATTTTTAGAAAATATATTTCTTATTGAAAAATGGACAAAATAATGAATAAGTAATAGAATCTAATGGTTATAGATAGGGCTAAAAACTTAAAATGATCCACAATGTTTACCCTGTGGACCAATTTAGTCCCCGATGTTTCGCGATGACCAATTTAGTCCCTGATGTTATCGAATTTGAACCACATTGGTACCTGCCGTTAAATAGCCGTTAATTTGGATGGAAAATTGACGCGGCATGCGATTGACCAGACTTAAAAAATCATAACTAACCATTAAGTGAAAAATCCAAAAAAAGGAAAAATTCAAAAAAAAAAAAAGAGAAGTAAAAACTAATAATATAATAATAAAGAGAGAATTAAATTAAATTAAAAACAAATTAAATTCAATTAAAAATAAAATGATAATAACAATAATAATAAAATTTAAAAAGAAAAAAATACAACATTAAAATAACTTAAATAAAAAAAAAAAAGAGAGAGAAAAGGCTAAAACTAAAAAAATAATAAATAAAAAACATAAAAAATACTCCCTCCATCCCGTTATCTTTATCACATATATGGTGGGCACGGATATTAATGTGACATTATTATAATAATATAGTACAATGAAAAGGTAAAAAGTGTATATTTTGACACGTCTTTTAAGAATATTTAATATTATTATATTGATTGTTTGTGATAGATTTTTTTGCTAAATTAAGGAAAGGTGATAAAATTAGTGGGACGCCCGAAATGGAAAAATGTTATAAAATTAGCAGGACGAAGGGAGTAAAAATATTCATTAAACACTAAAAATAAGTGAAAAAATAAAATAGGATAAAATGTAATTGAAAGTTGAAGAGAATTCCCGATCTCGTCTCTGTCCAGTTAATGGGGATGCAATCGTCCCAGTGCTAAAAGCAATTGAGATCTGGGACGATTATGTCCTCATTAACTTGGCAGGGACGGTCTTCGTAAAACTTTTTTAGAGTAATTTTTTATCCTCAATTTTGTTTTTCTTTTTATTAACTTTAGTAAATAACTATATTTTTATTTTTTATTTTTTAATTCTTAAATTATATTTATCATTTTTTATTTTTAATCTGCTCTCCCTATCCAGACAGATCGATCGTATACGAGCGAGCAGAGCCCAGGAAACAGGGAAGCCCGTCATAGAGCAGTCGACTAGAAGTAGAAGACTGCTGACCTGAGAGAAGGCGCCTCTCTCGGTAAACATGGCCCGATTTATCTTTTTTCTTTTGGTAAAGGTCAACAGTTTATTTTTTATTTTTCTCTTGTATTTTTTTCTTTGTTTAATTTACCATTTTTAATATATTATAATTCTCCCTTTCTTTTTTATTTGATTTTAATTTATTATTTTTAATTTTATTTATAATCTTTATTTATTTTTTAATCTATTAGTAATTTTCTTTTTTTTTGTATCTTTTACTCTACTTTTTATTTTTTTCCCTTTTTTTCAATTGTTTTCCAATGTTAATTTATGATTTTTTAAAGTCTAGCCACAACCGCATGTAGCACCCAGGTCCTGTACGTAGACTGACCAAATAAATTTGTATACATGACCTATGTGACTATATATTAATTTGCGTACACGTTCTATGCTTACATGATTTATGAATTTCGTGCCTATGTGATTTTATGAATTACGTGCAATTAGGTGCAATTAATTATGTGTTTATAGTGACTTCTAACCTATGTGGGAATTTTCGAAAATAGGAAGAATAAGAGAAAAGAGTTAATGATAATAACTAAATGGGAGTTGGGCTAGGATTTTCATTGGACCATTAATTATTAAATGGGGCTAAACTTAAAACTTAGGCCCAAACTAAATTAAGTCAAACCTTAAAGACAAAATTCCCTAAATTAAGGGAAACCCACACCAAGACGTCCCATCCACCGTATCTATTATGGAAATATCTATTTACACTTCCAATTCATTCAACAAAACCATCGAAACCTTGAGAAAAGAAGGAGCTAACGAAAAACACAAGTAAAAAGGAGAAGAAGTAGCCGATTAGAGGATTTCTACTAAGCTTGGGATAGGTACGATTTCTTACCATAATCCGATATTTTATCCAAGCAATAGAGTGTTTTAAGGGTTATTAGGGTATCTTAACTCAAAATTTAAAGAGACATATGGGATTTTAGCGTAAGGTAGGTGGTAGAAACCCTAGCTTAGGGAGAGAAATCATACCTAAATGTTCTCTTGGGTTTAGTTATATTTTTGGGATAGCCTAACGTGTTTTAGGGTTCATCACTTTAGCATGAGATGATCTTAAGTTAGTGCTGGACGTTTTTGGGTGGAAGAAAACCTTAGAACTTATGAATTCTGGGTAGATTGAGCTATGAATGTGGTTTCGAGTAGATGATTTGAAGGTTCGATCGAATCGGGAAAATTAGGTGGCAAATCGGGCGATTTTAGTTTGAGTGATCAAATCGGGCGATTTAATTTAAGGAGTATTAAATTCGACGGAAACTTAGTAAATCGAGCGATTGGCCACGGAACAAATGGAGTTCGGCGATTCTTGCATCAGGCGATTTAAGAGGCCTTGAGGATCGAATCGGGAGCGAATTTGCATTCATGAGAAATCGGGCGAAACCAGGCCAATGGAAAACGAATCGGATGATGTAATAATGACGTCAACACGCGGCGATTCTCAAATCGGGCGATGGAGAGTGATTCCATGCAATCGAATCGGTGAATGCATGAAGTGTGGAAATTGAATCGGGCGATTTCACATGCCACGAATCGGGCGATTGTTGGGACGGCGAAACCAAGTAAATGCTCACACAAATCGGGCGAAAGCAAGTGGTAAAGCATGATCGAATCGGGCGAATCGTAGAATCAAGCGATAAAAAAAATCGATCGAAAGTTGTTGAGATGCATGCAATCGATCGATTGAAAGTTGACAAATCGGTTGATTTGTAACACGGCGAAAGTAAGCCCATGCATAATGCCAAATCGAACGTTTCATGGGTTTCGATCGAAACTAAGTCCTGATTGGACTTTCGCCGCGTTATCCAAACATAACGAGAATCGATCGATTCTAAGATTAACAAATCGATCGATTCTAAATATAACAAATCGGCCGAATGATTTGAAATTAAAAGCTTGGTAGAATCGGGGCAAACCAATCAGACAAATCTAACACCAAAATCTACTAACTTTCGTTGAGCCTCTTATGTTAGAATTTAGCACTTTAACTTAGAATTAAATTGGGTAGGGACTTAGCCTAGACTAGACTCGAGCGACTTAGAATTCTAGCAAATTTATATAGTCTAAACAATTTAGTTCGACTTAATTAATTAATAAAGGCATAACACTGATACGACGATATTTATGTCTAAAAGTCGAACAGTAGATAATCCCCGAAGCAGTAAGAACACGTAGCACGGACGAGAGGTAAGTGGAAATCCAACTACAAGACGTAATTTGCTTGTGCATGACTTACGTGATTTTGTGCTTACGTGACACTACGTGAATCTTGTATGATGTGACTTACTTATTATGCATGAAGTTATGAAATGCACATACGCATGAACCACGACATGAGCATATGCACGCATGAATAGGATGAAAAGCAGGAATGTGAGCGTGCATGTTATAAGATCGCCTGCGTATGGATATTCGTCGATATAGGCGTCTGTTGTCGACTCGATGTAGAGTCACGGCTCTTCTATGCGGCCATGGCGATTCACGATGCCGGAACACCTGACATGATAGGTAGGGGGAATGCCCCGTAGCGGAAGATGCAACCTAGAGGATGCGACCCGATGGAAGCATGACCAAAGGGAACCTCTGGTTGCGGCGACCTCGGTGTTGGCTACCAGCGAGGAAGCTTCCGCGTGATAGGCCACACTGGGACAGGAAAGGTGCCTTCGTGTAACCTCTCAGTGCGTGAGCCTTAACATATGTATATATCCCTTGAGGATTAGAGCTCTATGATTGGCGCATAGTAAGATAGAAAACCGAGGGCCCACATGAAATGAGAGTAGAAGAAAAAGGGGTATGAGAGTTAGAGAACATCGACGTGGATTTGTCGTGCGAGTTAGGACACGTGCATTCATGCATAATTTCTGCTTACTGAGCCACAACGGCTCACTCCTTACGTCAGTTCCGTAGATCAATGCTTTCAAGGACTCCTGAGTTGATGATTTGTCACCAGGCAGAACGTGATGTAGGTGCCAGCGACCACGGTACGTGATCGTTCTAGATGCAAAGCCTACTTGTTGGAGCTTTCAGCTACTTTTGAGGTGGGACTGTGTGCATGGATGACGACCTGTGAGGCCGGGCGCATAGGAGTACGTTTGCTGTACATGTACACACACCTCCTGTGAATAGGACTAGTATGTATGTGGGAACCTTATGTAATTCTTTTGTCATGCAAGAACGATTTACATTAAGAAAATGGACACGTGCATTCATGCATAATTTCTGCTTACTGAGCCACAGCGGCTCACTCCTTACGTCAGTTCCGTAGATCAATGCTTTCAAGGACTCCTGAGTTGATGATTTGTCACCAGGCAGAACGTGATGTAGGTGCCAGTGACCACGGTACGTGATCGTTCTAGATGCAAAGCCTACTTGTTGGAGCTTTCAGCTACTTTTGAGGTGGGACTGTGTGCATGGATGACGACCTGTGAGGCCGGGCGCATAGGAGTACGTTTGCTGTACATGTACACACACCTCCTGTGAATAGGACTAGTATGTATGTGGGAACCTTATGTAATTCTTTTGTCATGCAAGAACGATTTACATTAAGAAAATGGAAAAAAATTCATGCGTATTTTCGTGTCTTTTTCAAATCAACGCAACAATAGACACTTAAGATAACTATAGAAAGGTAGCGAGGGTTAGGGTCGTGACATCGCACGTCGACACGTATCAATTTCAATCCAAATCAAGCTATTTAACGGCGGGGACCAGTTTGGTTCTAATTCGATAACATCGGGAATTAAATTGGTCCTTGCGAAGGGACTAAATTGGTCCAGAGGGTAAACATTTGGGACCATTTTAGCCTTTAGATTGCCCGTTTTAGATATCAATTTGTGGATATACTAACCAGGAATGTGCAAATATAATCAATAAAAATAGTATTTAATTGATTACATTACATATTAATAAGTGAGCATACTAATTATAGGGGTAGAAAAAATGAATAATGGGGCCTACAGAATTACCCTATCAAATATATACCACAAGTTACTCCGGGATTAAGTTTTAATTTGAAGCAAATCTTAATCTCACTATCGATTATCCGATCACTTCAATTTCGAGCTGGACTAATTTCCCTGAACTATGTGTCTCATCCCAATTTTATACATAGTACTATAATTAATACTAGTTTGGTTTGCACACTCTAACGTGTGTGTTATAATTTATATATATATAATACTAAATATTTTTAAATAATATAATTAATTGGTAATTATAATTTAAATTCAATATATATAAACTATAAGATTAAAGATATAATAGGTTTTAATTAAAAATACTAAATAACTAAATATATTAGATAAAGTTAGTGGGGGATTTTTATTTTATTGTTTTTTTTTGTAAAAATTGACTGGCTAAATTGGCAGTCTATACTCTATACGCATCCCTCACGCTTAATATAATATGCTAGCACACGCAATGTGTGTAATAAATGAAAATATTAAGAGTAAAATTGTAAATTTGACAATCAAGGGTAATGTAAATAATCCTTTTATTAAATTGGCATACCAAATGTGACAGATTATAGCCACCCTAAACTCTTTATATAATAGTATAGATATTAGTAACTTATGCACTCTCAAATGCGTGTGCTATTTATATAAATATTTTTATTAAATTTATTTTAGTGTGAAATATTTCATAGAAATTATAATTTAAATTTAATTTGTATGTAATAAATATGTAAAAAGGAAAAATTGAGTTATTATAAATTTAAAATATGATAGTAATTCACTAAAAATAGTACTAAACTAAATATATTAATTAAAGTAGTTAGCATTTTTTTTAAATTTATTATTTTTTTTTTCAATCTCAATTGGCCGACCATACTTTTTATCTTATCCTAGTCCGACCCTTCACCCTTAATATAATAATAAGATAGATATACTAGTACTTTTGCACACCGATGCGTGTAATATAATATTAAGTGTATTTTAATTTAAAATTTAGTTGAAATTACAATTTAAATATGATTGTGTATATCTATAAATTATACAATTAAAGGTATGTGAATTAACTAAAAATAGCGATTAACTAAAAATATTGATTAAATATAGTGGGTATTGTAAATTTAATTATTAATTTTTTGGTGAATTAACAGAATAAAGAGTAGTTTATACTCAACCCTCACGCAATATTGTAAATGTAGTTATTAATTTTTTGGTGAAATTAACATACTAAAGAGCAGTTTATACTCAACCCTCACGCGTAATAAAATAGAATAGATAGAATACAGGGATGGGGTGGTTGGAATTAAAATTGCTTCTTTTTTTCTTCACACTAGATTGACAACACTTGTCACCATTTCTGGTCATCATCCTCCAAGATAAAACCCCCCAAGAAAAATCTGTTACAGAACGAACTTAGTAGCACCATATTCATGGCTACGGCGAAATGTAATTCTCCATTATATGCATATATATTCAGAGGAAAGTCCACTTCGTTAACCAGGTAGGTACTTTCATCTTTCTCTTGCACATAAAAGCTGTCCACGTATTTGTTTCCTCGGATTATTACATTTACAGCCGTCGAACCCATGAAGGAGAAGAAACGGAGGAGTGAAAGTGAGTATGGTAAGGGCAAATCTTGATGATTCTGATGCAAAAAGGGCTAATCTTTCTGCTACAAAGAGGGAGAGAATAACAATTCCTAATTATGGTGATGATGTTGGTGGAACTAGAGTCTATCATATAAGTGATTTTCTACGTCATCAATCTGGGATTGAAGCAATATTGAACACGAAGGCCTTGCAGAGTTATCAATTTCTTGATTCAAATGTGTACAGGTAATAATTTAATACTGATGTTTGGCAGTGCTGTCTTTAAAAGTTGTGCTGACTAATGTTTGGATTTGCATTCTTAAAAGATGCATTCTGCCCCAAATTCAGCTTCTGAATATCACTGTTGTGCCTGTGGTGGATTTGCAAGTTATTCCAACTAATGAAGACTGTGTTGTTGAGATGCTATCTTGCAAGGTAATTAATTATTATCTTACATAAAATTATAAACACAAGCTGCAACTAAAAAGAAGTGGGAAGAAACAGATCCTTAGCATTCGTTCTACGCAATTCTGATGCCTTAAATTAACTTAACAAAGGATGCAGTTTGAAGGCTCCGAAGTTGTCGAACGCCAAAACGAGCATTTTTCAGGTAATGTTTATTTTCTTGAAGTTCACGAGAAAGGAGTACATATATACAGAACAAATGTAGTGAAAGGAGAGAATGATTTCTAATTCCAACTTTGTTAAAACACAATCTGCAGCCTCATTGAGGAACCATATAAAGTGGGAAACGACTGGCCCTGAACAATTCTTGGATGTGGATGTTGAGTTGAATGTTGTTCTTGAGGTTTTTATTCTCCTTAATTATTTAACCATTCGATATTTTTTACTATTTTCTGTGCTAATGACATCGTATATATATGTATGTATTTATAAATTCCTACAGATTTACACGAAACCATTCATAATGCTGCCAATATCTGCAGTTGAGAAGCCTGGAAATATGTTGAGTGCTTCGTACTTTTTTCATCTGAGTTGTTTGTTTGTGTTCTTTAATGTTCATTACAGTTGCTTTTACTAACCACATGAATATATGATATTTGTTGTTTATGGCACAGAATGATGCAGGCATTACTTGACCAGTTAGTGCCATTGCTTTTCAAACAGCTCCTTCAAGACTATGAGCAATGGATCATTCTTCAGCAGCAGCAGCAGCAAAAAGTGCTGCAGTGAGAATCATCAGATTTCTCTAATATTAATCTCTTTCATTCATCACATGATGTAAGTATGACAACATAAACATATTATCACCCCGTAAGTTTAGGGGTTTTTGATATCTCAAGTTTTCCATCATTTTTTGCAGGGGGGCAACTTCTAACCATGTAATGAATGACACTGTTGAAGCTTGCAAGTACTTTCGTTTACATATCTCCTTTTGTCATTTTTGTGTAAGATTACGTACACCTTATAGACATACGAACACACTAAGTACATACATTCCTCAGCTAAGATGTTTGCTGTGTAATCTATCATATGTATATTTGGATCAATCTTTTCCTGAAGAGGCTAAAGCTACGACGAAGGAGAAACCTTAAAGATCAAATTCAAGTCTTGATTTTAACGACCCAGAAACAGCTATGGTAGCAGAGTGTATCATATCAGCGTAAGCCTCGCATCTGAAGAAAAGCTTTTGACCTAATATCCGCCTGATTAAGAAGTAAAAACATACATGTAAAAAGCTACCAAGGGAAGGACAAAGAAGACAAACAGTTTTTAAATTTGAGCAACCATAGATAAATAATCCCAGCACTGTGTATGTACCTGTCTGATGGGCTCTGGGATTCGAAATTTACAAGTCAACTTGACGATTTTGATGGCACTTTCAAGGGATATGCGGTGACCAGTCGATATGAATATAGGCTTCTGTGAGACATCAGTTGATCTCATTGCCTGCACTCGTAATAAAAAACGGTGAGTTATATCAATTACAGAAACCACAATTACATGTTTCTAGTCGATTCCATAGCCTGCGTTCTTGATAAAAACGTAGCTACTTGAATGATAAAGCTGAGAGAAATAGCAAGAAAAAAAAAAGGCTGCTTACTGCTCCAAGGGTGGAACCACTTTCACCGATCAGAGTTAAGCAATTATCTTTATAACAAGAATCGGCGTTGGCTCTAAGCATCTGCCTCACACTAGATTGGCCAAGACCGTCGACATGGTGGAGCTGCGCTCGTTGATTTCATGTTTCAAGGATTTGCAGCTCAGTTTCCATTGAAAAACAGAGTAGTGGTCGTTAATTAACCAAAAATAGAAGAGAACTCACATTCTTTCCTATCCCTATAACAGGGATATCAACCAATACTCCAATGTGGCAAGCCAGTCCGAAACCTATTACAGAATCAAGATAGTAAGTTCATCTCAACCGTCAGAAAGCTAAGATCATGGAATTAGTAGAGAAAAGAAAACAACGAATATAAAGGATTCCCATGTCAGAGAAACAAGATAATGTAGAAAAGATTAGGCCAGCATATGATATACTGATGAATTGATGTATGAGTATGACTTGCCTCGAGGGTGAAGCAGTCCATTGCCATCAACCATCAATAGCTGCCCATGATGCTGTGAACATGGATCAAGAGTCAAGAAACCGAAAGATTCATAGCGCCCAAACTCGATATGGATGACGTATCCTTTATCTTGCAACGATCCTGACTAAGTAAAGCACACATATTATGTTGATTGCTTGGTCGAGAGCAAGGTCAAGCGATTTGGTGCATGGTCGAAAGTTGTCCTAACATTGATAGTGGTAGAGTTTTCTGTTAGCGGAAACGGCGATGCAAAAGGTGATTATCGTTGAGAGAATGATCGTTTGACGGTCTTTGTCTCGGTGGTTAGATCTGTCGAATATCAAAAGCAATCTCACATTGAATAATTTAAACAATTGTGGCATGCATATAAATTTGTGGTCTTATATGCAGGACTTTCTGGGATTGATTCGATCACCACAATCACCTTTATAACTATCGTAAATTTCGCAGCCATACATTTTCAGAGTGCTCGATTCTAATTTTCAACGTCATTATGGCAACAACATCATCCATGTACAATAAAACCATTATTCATGTTGCATTACAAACATTAGGGTTTCATTACTACTTTATGATGTTAATATTTATTATATACTTATAGATATATAGGTAGATCATGTTTAGTAGCCTTTGGGTTCGGGGGCGGGAGCTTGGCCGGCTCTTTCGGGTGCAGGGGCGGGAGTTTGGCTGACCCTTTCGGGTGCAGGGGCAGGAGCTCGGCCGACCCTTT
Source organism: Craterostigma plantagineum (assembly GCA_027422505.1). NCBI lineage: Eukaryota > Viridiplantae > Streptophyta > Magnoliopsida > Lamiales > Linderniaceae > Craterostigma > Craterostigma plantagineum. The sequence goes on along the minus strand of JAPQWV010000013.1, from coordinate 18,107,808 downwards.
CGGGTGCAGGGGCAGGTGCTTGGGCATGACCTGTGTGGCCATGGTGGGGCGGGTGGTGGGGATGGCCATGGTGGGGCGGGTGGTGAGGGTGGCCGTGGTGGGGCGGGCGATGGTGCTTATTAACTGACACGTCATCATCAGACCAACTTAGCTCTTGGGCATTATAAACCTCAGAACCGTCACTGTAAAGGTAGTCTTGAAACCACGACTTGGTGTTGTCTTGCTCTAAATCGCGAGCTGCTAGGGTTGCAGACATAATTGAAAGAGCAAAGAGCCCTAGCAACAAAACCCTACACATGTTTTCTGTAGGAATTTAAGGTATTTGTTTGTTAAGGGTGAGGACAATTGTACGAATGATGGGGTCTATTTTATAGGGTTTTCTTGTGTGATATGGAGTTGCAATGCGTGTGTTGAGATAAAAAAAGTAAGATTTCGTTAGTCAACGCCAGGACTCTTTACATGGAGATTATGTAAATTTTCAAAAGTATGTGCATTCTGCCGATACTTCATCTTTACGAATGAAGAAAAACAGATTATAGTTTACTTGTTCTAGTATGCTTAATAAATGTCGCCTACTTTGTTTACGAGTCTGTGCCATTTCTTTATAGCGAAAACGTACACAGTTCGTATGCGTTTATGTTGTTTTTATGGTCTAAGTCGCCACACTACAGGAGCTCTTTTAATTAAACTTTTAATCCAAAAGACATGGATATCAGAACAGACAAAAACATTACACTTTTTCTCAAAAATTGAGCAATAGAAAGTCAGCAATAATGTCTTTCAATGCAAGATGATTATAAATTGTACGTGATAGGTCATCTAAAAAGTACAAGGAAATTTTATTCTCATAATCTTGGAAAGACAAAGTACGTAAATAGATTTTCTGCGGTTCATATTACAATTCTACAACTTCTCCATAGACAGACTGGTTCTCATTCTCATATTCGATCCTGTGTGTAATGCATTGAGTTTTCGATATATACAGCTATTTCGGTGCAACCTTCACATAGGTCACCAACAGTAAAATAAAGGGACAATTTCTATTCAGTCCATAGTCAGTAAGTTTATAAACCGTTCAGTCCCTATCAGAATCCCTATTAGTTTAAAGGACCAATTTTTTGGCAGAGATAAGGCTTAAAATATGTATTGACGAAAATACCCTTCCTAACATACTGAACTAAGAATTATTTTCCGGCGACTTTCTATTGTGCTGTTAGATTATATTGTTATAAACGTCTGGTGAATTGTTATTTTCCATCCCTTATCTGTTACTATGATGCAGAAAATTGTTATTGACAGAGAATATTTATTTTATGAATCTCGTTTTCACAGTGAATCGAGCTCCGAAATTTCGAATGCCCATTAACCAACCAATTTCGGCTTGTAAGATAGGATGTATTGTGGTATTGACGAAGCAAGATGTAAGATTTGTAAGATTACATCTAAGTTCGAAGTACCCATAGTATGGACAGCTCGATGCGGCACATTGTTTGCTCGTTCGTCCGACGTTCATCTTTCAATTTCGCCAAAATATGGTCGACCCCAATAATTTGGGTATATTTTTACTGTGTCAAAACTGTTCTCGGAGTATCAAATCTGTTATTCGGTGTACCAAAACCGTTACTAGGTTTATTAAACAGAAGGGAGTGGACGGAAAGTTACTAAATACCCCAACTTAAACACTTATTCGAATTAAAAATTTTTCGAATTAATTCGATTTATTTTTTTTAATTCGAATAATAGATTCGAATAAATAAGAAATTCGTATACAAAAATATTTACTCGAATTCTCTATTCGAATTTCTTTTACTCGAATAAATGCTATTTTCTATCCGAATGTTATCCAATAACAAAATACGAGCACGAATAATCCGAATAAACCGTTTTATGTTCGAAAATGTCGATTTCAGGCTTAAAAGCACGAAAATTCACTCAGATTTGGGGTTAATATGTTTAATACTCACGAACCCATCGATTAACATCTCATTTCGACATGAAATTTTAGTCGAGCGGATCAAAATGATAATCAAACCTGCGATTTTTTTTTCAACACCCAATCCCTTTTTTAATTGAAAAACCTAGAATCCTTTTTTTTAATTTCACATAAAAGTACAATTTAACAAAAATATCCTAATTTGGGTATATTTTTACTGTGCCAAAACTGTTACTCGTAGTATCAAATATGTTACTAGGAGTACCAAAACCGTTACTAGATGTATCAAAACCGATATTAAACTATAATTAATTGTTACCATGTGTAGGGTTCCAATTTGCGAAAATAAGATGAAATCAAAGCCGTTTTCGGCAACGAATGTAGCGTGTTTAAAATATAAAATTTGAAAATCATAAACTAAACTAATTACATATTAAAATTGTTATTATGACTATGTATCTTGTTACTCGTATTGTATTGCCTTGTTACCTACATATCAATTTCTGTTTTTTCCTTCACTTAAATTGTTGCTGACCGCTGATAAACTGTTACTAAAGGAAATCAATAAACAACGTAGGGTTTACGTTTAAGATTAATTGAATATGACACTAATTTTGTTGAATCATTTATGTTAGGTCGACCATCTGGATTGTAATAAACAACTAATAGTTCATATCCGCAACGTTTTGAGTAAGTGGAATCAATATCGTAGAAGCATGATCATCATTTCAAGAAGATTGCTACTTGTTTTCCATACTATATATTTCAACTTCTTCAATTACAACGTAATCTCGACGAAAATCATAATCAAAACTAATATATATATTTTTTTTATCTAAAACTTCGTAATTTCATATATTTTACTGAATGTAGCGTGTTTACAATATAAAATTTGAAAATCATAAAGTAAACTAATTACATATTAAATTGTTATTTTGACTATATATTCTGTTACCCGTGTTGTGTTCCCTTGTTACCTACATATCAGCTTCTGTTTTTTCTCCTCTTCAATTGTTTCTGATCAGTGTTAAACTGTTACTGCAGGAAATCAGTAAAAAAAATAGGGTTTACGTTTACAATTAATTGAAGATATCATTAAATTTGTTGAATCATTTATGTTAGGTCTACCATCCGGATTGTAATAAACAACTAATAGTTCATATCCGCAACGTTTTGAGTAAGTAGAATCAATTTCGTAGAAGCATGCCATCCTTTCAAGAAGAGTGATGTTGATGTTGGGTGAACATTCTAGTCAACATCTGTTGGCCGAGAATGTCTCCAACTTCAGTTTTATCTTTCATGCCCAAAACTTGTTTAATCCGTGGCTTGGCTATTTTCAGTGTTTTTGAAGGACTTAAATAAGGATTGGAAATTGATCAAACCGTGTGAAAAACGTGTGGAGCAATTAGGAGCAAAATAAGGAAGAAGCTACTAAAAATAGGATGCTTGGAGCTCAAGTCAAGACTAAATCATTAGGAGATATTCAAGGGATCTCCTATCAATTCAAACATGAGCCAAGGCCTATAAATATGAGGAGATTTCGAGCTGCAAGATAGACCTTTGGACGAGAAAACTTTTGAGAGCTATGTGCGAAAATTATCGAGTTTTGTGAGAGAATTTGAGCGAGCCAAAGTGTCCTTTTAGCCTAGTATTTCTTTTGCAAAAGTCTTAGGACTTTGTAGGTTTGCAGAATCATTAGATTCATAGTTTTTCAGGATCGTTTAGATTCGTAGTTTTTCTAGGCTTGTTTTTACTATATTCGGATAGTTATTTTGCCATCCATTGCTATAGTGGAATTTCGCCTTGAGGCACGCAGCAAGTTTTTGTAACTTGCTGCTGCATAGATTTACTTCTCGTGTTCACCATCTCTCTTCATCTGTTTTTAGAACTTAGTATTTTACATCCATATCGTACCGGGACCACTTCAAAGTGGTATCAGAGCCACCGTTTGACGTGACTAAGCGTTTTTTATCCTTTTCCATGGATGTTACAAGCTCAAACGACATAGGAAAAGTCCCCGTGTTAGACAGCTCCAACTATGCTTCTTGGAAGGTTCGTGTTCAGCAGTGCATCAATTCCATAGATGTGCGAGCGTGGGAGTCCGTGCTCCATGGTTATTCGACTCCAAAGACTATCCAGGACGAAGATGGTGAAGTCTATGAGAAACCGGTCAATGAATGGATTCTTCAAGAGAAGAACGCAGCCGAATTCAATGATAAAGCCTTTAATGCCATGTTCTCTTCGGTAGACATCTTCATGTTCAAGATCATACAAAATAGTACTACGGCAAAGGATGCGTGGGATTTACTTCAGGGTACTGTGAAGGCGATGCGAGTGTGAAGCAGACACATCTAAGGCTACTCCTCAACCAGTTTGAAAACCTCAGAATGAAGGATGATGAGGATGTTACCACGTACTTCGGAAAAATTCTGTCAATCTCGAGCGAGTGTGCCAGTCTCGGAGATTCGATCGCAACTAAGGTACTTGTATCTAAAACTTTACGTACGCTCACTGAAAAATTTAATGTGAAGGTAGCGGCTGTCGATGAAGCACACAATCTGGGGACGTTAGTGTTCAACACATTGATGAACATTATGAAGAACTATGAGACCAACATCGAAGTCCAAACGAGAGCTTCACGCGGCAAAAGCATAGCTCTAGTTAGTCAGTCTTCCAAGGTGCAAACTGAAGTTGACCCTGACAATGATGAGGATATGGCTATGCTCGTGAAGAAATTCACAAAGTTCTTTCAGAAGAAGAATGTCGAGCAGAATGTTTGGCCCAACATTCAGGAAGGGCCAGAATGCCAAAGAAGAACATTCGTCTGCACCCGTTCTTCAAACGCAACGCTAATGGAAAGAAAAAGAACATTGACTGGGATTCAGTGAGATGCCATGCGTGCTCTGGCTGGGGTCACTTTGCCAATGAATGCGCGAATACTTTACGCAAACAAGGGAAAGCACTTTGGGTTGATCTTTCCGACGATGAAGTTGAAGAACAGTGCCCTAAGGAGTCCAGGCAATCATCAGTAACCATACAGTCCTTTTCAGACAACGAAGAAGAATATCATCAAATCGGCTTTGCGGCAGTAACGGATATTGAGCCAACATTTGACTCAACATCAGGGAAACAAATTATTTTTGATTATGATGACTCTAACTGTTTTGATGAGTATTTAAGTTCTGATGATGCAGGTTTAGAAACAGACCCTTGTGCAGAAGTCCAGACTAATGAAGCTGTGTTATTGCTGTCCACACAATATGAGAATGAGAAGGCGAAAAATTCGGAGCTCAAAGCCATAGTGAAAGCGCTGTCCGAGGAGAATGCCAAAAATGAAAAGATGATCGAAAGCCTGGTGGATGGAATGAACAAGATGGAAGCCGTACTGACACGAAAGGACAAGGAGATCGACAAGCTACAAAAGCGAGTCGATGAGGCTGATGAAACTTTTACGAAGTTCAACAAGGGTAAATCGACCCTTGATGAGGTATTATCTCTTGGTATTTTTGATAAACATGGTTTAGGATTCAGTTCTCAGCCCATATGTGATAATCCTAAACCCGTGACCAATGTTCAGTCTAAGATAGTCTTTGTGAAGGAGAAATCTCATGCCTCGAATGATGTTTGTGAAAATGTGATTGTTAAGAATATTCCTAAGTATGCTGCTAGTAAACTTAAGGATGTGTCGTTTTAATGTCATCATTACAAGCAGCCTGGTCATATTAAGCCATATTGCTGGAAATTGAAGGGGGAGATTTCTGCGAAGAAATCGATGTCGGCTGGAATGTCATCCAACATTCCGCTCAACATTGAGAAATCAGTGTTGAAAGGTATGTCTGGAGAAAGTTCAGCTGGCTCACCTTCAAATCCTGGTAATTCAAATGCTGTTTTATCATCTAATAAAGTTTGGGTAGAGAAGTCCGTGCATAAGTGCAATGATGTCTATACCTCTTTGCGAGCTAACGTGACAGGTTCTTGGTACTTCGATAGCAGGTGTTCCCGACATATGACGGGTACCAAAGAATATCTTAGTGAATACATGCCCTTGAAGAGTGGATCTGTGACATTCGGAGGAGGTGCTAAAGGACGGATCTCGGACGAGGCAGATTGAACGTTCCCGATCTCGAAGCTGAGCAACGTTCTACACGTCGACGAACTGGTGGCTAACCTGATTAGCATAAGTCAGCTATGCGACGATGATCTTCAGGTAAGATTTAATAAGGAATGTTGTGAGGTATTTAACAGCAAGTGCGTGCGAGCGATGACAGGTAAAAGATCTAGCGACAAAGACTAGTTAGTCGGAGACAAATCCAGTTCAAAAGACGTGTGCCAACACTCAAAGGCCGAAGGCGAGGTGATCCTTTGGCACTAGAAATTGTGCCACGTCAACTACCGTACATTGGAGCAACTTATCAAAAACGACGCAATCAGAGGCATTCCTAAGCTTAAGGAGTTTGGTAAGGAGAAGTACGCTAAGAACACAGTAAAGAAGTCCGGCTTGACAAGGCTAAGTTAATGAAAACTCCCATGGGGTCCACACAAAAGGTAAGTAAAGACAATGTTGGACAGAATGTTGACCCAACATTATATCGATCCATGATAGGAAGTTTGCTTTATCTTTGAGCGAGTATACCCGATATTATGTATAGCGTATGTGTTTGTGCTAGATATTAATCTGAGCTTAAAGTTTCCCATCTTAATGCTGTGAAGCGTATTCTTCGATATGTGAGTGGTTCGTGTAGCCTAGGGTTATGGTTCTCTAAAGATACTAATATGAGTCTTGTAGGCTACATCGATGCTGATTGGGCAGGTGCTGAGGATGATCACAAGAGCACAAGTGACGGCTGTTTCTTCTTAGGTAACAATTTAGTTGCATGGTATAGTAAGAAGCAAAATTGTGTGTCTTTATCTACAGCTGAGTCTGAGTATGTTGCGGCGGGTAGTTGCTGTACGCAATTAATATGGTTGAATAGCATGTTGTGTGACTATGGTTTAGAGTTCGAATCTGTTCTCATGTATTGTGATAACCTTAGTGCCATCAACATATCTAAGAACCCTATCCAACATTCACGCACGAAGCACATATTTATAAGACATCATTTCTCAGAGATATGGTAGAGAAAGAGTTAGTCCGCATTAAGCATATAGACACGAAACATTCGTTAGCAGACATATTTACGGAAGCATAGGATTCTGAAAGGTTCTCGGACCTGAAGAATCCATAGGTTTGCACATGTCAGTCTGAATGTTGGTCCAATATTTGGATCAACATAGCATATGTCAAATTCGATGGTTACTGCTTTAATGTTTGGTAAGATATTCTGTTCTGTTTTCCTGTGAAATGACTTGATTCTTCTTGATTGGTCCCTGAATGAATCCGATTGCTAAAAAAAGGCTCTTGGTAATAAGTTCCCTAGGTACACGACATTCGCGGTGACGATGTACTATTTGCGACAAAAAGCCAATCCTTTGACGCATATAAGCCTGCTCATAAACTCTTTGCTAGATATATGTACTTGGTAATAAGTTTCCTTAGGTACACGGCATTCGCTGTGATGATGTATACTATGCGACAAAAATCCAAACCTTGAGGCTTAGGGTATAAGGGCAGTGCATAAACTGGGATAGATAAATAAGGTGAAAGGGTAGAAATAAAGGGAACTGGTTTTAAGAAGGGTTGGGCAGAAAAGTCTAGAATTATGGAATGAGAATGTTGAGTCAAATGTTGGGGCAACATGTGTAACTGTCAGTTTGGTAATGCTATATTTTTTGTGCTTTCGTTTATTTGCATTAGCTTTTAGGTCTGCATTTGTTAGTTTGGTGTGTCTAGTTTAGACATCTCTCAGAATTGCATTAGAACTCCTCGAAGAACAGCTCGTAAAGCTTGTCTCAAGTGATCCTCATTGTCGCCTAAACGGTTAGTCTCGCTCAATTCTATGATGACTTTTGACTTGGTATTTTTGGTTAAATCATGATCTGATTTGCTCCTAGATTTCCACATGACAGATTTCTCCATATATTGTTTTTAGCTCCATGTTTACTTAGACAGGTTTGACCTAATTCGATCTCATGCTCAAACTGTCTAAATGCTCTTACACCTTATCCCTATTTACTGAGTGATCGTTTTAGATATTTCTCACTTTTAGGTTCGACTTGAACTCTCATCACTTGCGCATTTCCTATTTCATAATTCGAACTTCACGCTGAGATTACTCTCTGTTCTTGCCTGTGTTTGGTATAATCAAGGGTTACTCATTCTGTCTTGCATCTCCATTTCTTGATTTTATCATTGATTTCTTTATGGCGAACTCACCTGTTTCTGAGTCTCAGAATGTTGGTCCAGATGTTAGTCCCACATATGCCTCAACATCTGCAAGTTAGCTAACAGAGAAGTTCTCTGAGTTTTTCTTTCTTCCCAAAAAGGGGGAGAGGTTGTGCAGATAAAAAGAGGGAGATAAGGAAATTTAGGGGGAGCAGAATAAGGAGCCAAACAAACAGGGGGAGCTGGCCAAGAAGGAGAAGCAGCCGAGAAAGCATCAGAAGGAAACTCCATACTCTATTGAGAGTTAATTTCTGATCCTTTCTATTTTTGCATGCATGATTGATTTTTTTGTTTATGTGCATGCTAATTTGCTTCTCTGATTTTTATTTTTGCATGACGGATTAATCTAATTTGCTTACATGTTTGACTGCTTACTTGTCGAATATTTTTATTTTGCAGATTTGCCTAAAGATATTTTCTTTTTGCATGCCTGACTTTATTGTTATTTTGTGCATGCTGATTTGGTTATTTCTGCTTGGGTGACTATGTTTTTTGCCGGCCTGCGTATGAACTATATTTATTTTGCAGATGTTTAACTTAAGACCTTGTTATGGCTACGTACTATTTCCGTAGTACTTTGAATAGTTTAATCGCTATTCTATTTGTGTCTACTCTAATTATCTTTTGATGTTTTGTGGTTGAGTAGAGTTTGCCTTCAGGGGGAGTTTCACTATATCTAACGTCTGCTTTGGTTTTGGGAAGAAAGATACAAAGGGGGAGATTGTTGATGTTGATGTTGGGTGAACGTTCTAGTCAACATATGTTGGCCGAGAATGTCTCCAGCTTCAGTTTTATCTTTCATGTTCAAACTTGTTTCATCCGTGTGTAGAATATCAATTTTAATTGTGCTTTGATTCATTAGCTGTCTTCGTAGATAGGGGCTTTATTTGTATTAGCCCTTAGATTAGGACTAGTTTGATATTTGTACCAAGTTTGTTTGGTATAAATAGTTGTACAAACATTGAGCTTAATACAGAAAATTAGAGTTCAATTCTAGAGAGAGAAACTCAGAAATCATCCTCCCACTAAATGAATTCTCTCTCGCGTTCCTCGTTGAAGGTTTTCGACCGAATTTTCAAATTCAATAATTCTAATCGATTTCCTTAGAATTCATGCCTAGGATTGATTGAGTTGACAACGGGGACCTAACAATTGGTATCAGAGCAGATTCGTTCTGTTTTGAATCGAAATTGTTAGAATTTGGATCGAATTACATTCTGGAACTGTTCACGCGAAGAACAGTTTTGGCGCGAAATAATTTTTCGATCTGTATTGCCTAATTCTGTGCGTATCTGATTTGATTTTGATGTTTCAGTGTTTGTTCCAGCAATAGAAATCGATGGCGATTAGATTCGTAGCAGTTTGAATATCAATTTAGCAGAATAGATCAGAAATCGTTACTGTTCGCGTGAAGAACAAACTTTAACACAATTTGATTTTGATTAAAATTGACATATTTTGCTTCATATGTGTTTAATTGTCTGTTCGTGCGAATCAAACATCTGATTACGAGCAGAAACCTGTGATTTCATAGTCTAATTCTTCGTTTTTGGTTGAATCAGGGTTAATTGGGGTTATGATTTTATTCGTGGGACTTCAAATTTTTCTCGCTAAAGTTTTCGATCGCAGAAATTTCTCGATCACAAAACTCCGCGCGAGAATTTTTATCGATCAGAGCACTAAGTCAGCGCTATAACCGTCCTTACTAAAAACGATTTTAGTAGAATTTTTCGAGCGTCACTTAGCGAAAAACATTTTCGACGAAGACCTATTTTGACCTTTGCGCTCGCAAAACTACCGTCGAAATTGTTTTCGGTCAAAACTAATACAGTTTGACCAAGCGAAAATTACTTATGATCGAAAAACTTTTGCAGTCAACGGATTTATTCGGACTAAGCAAGAAACCTACTGTAATGTTTCTTGCGATCGGAATAAATTCACGATTGAAAGATTTTTATCGATCGAAAGTTTTTTGAACAAATTTTCTCGCTCGTAAATTTTCTCCCTGACACACTTTCTCGCACGAGAACAGTAACATACCTTTTAATCTCGACTGAATTATTTTCGATCGAGAATCTAAAGATAGAATCGAAAATAATTCTCGACTGCTTTAATATCAAACGCTACTAACGAATTTGCTACTTGTAAAGCACACAACATCATTCAAATCCATCAAAACAACAAACGGAGATCCTTCATCAACAAAAAAAAAGGGAAAGAAGAGATGGATGCATACTCGCTAGAAAACGACAATGGTCCGTCGATCTTGCAACGCGGTGAATATACGGTCTGGAGAAGCCGCTTCCTAAACTTCATAGCTCTGAAAGATCAAGCTGAAATTTTATTGCAGTCACTTGAAGAGGGACCTGCAAAGTTCTGGGTCAACGTAGCCGGTGATGACACGGTTACTCCTCAAATTCCCGCTACTAGGCGAGTAAAGGAACTTAGGGAATACACCATTGAGGAAAGGGCCCGTGCTAAGGCAGATCTGATAGCCATGAACACACTCATGCAAGGCATCCCCAACGACATCTATAGACAGATAGACAGCCTCCCAATGGCTAAGGAACGTGGGATGTGTTGCATAGGATGATGCAAAGGGCGGAAGTAGGCATCAAGGCCAAAAAGGCGAATATTCTCACTACTTATGACTCCTTCAAAGCTAAACCGGAGGAGAGCCTCTATGATACATACCAAAGATACCTCACTCTTCTCAATGAGATGAGGAAGATAGAAATATGAAAACAAACATGGAAACAAATATCAGATTTCTATCCTCTCTGTCCTCGGACTGGAAAAGATATCCACTCAAATTAGACAAAACAAAGATCTGGAGGAGTTGGATATCCATGCAGTATTTGATAATCTCGCCCAATACGAGGAAGATGTTTGCGAGACTCAGAGAGAGCAGAAGGGCAAACAGGTTGACAACACCGTTGCTCTAGTCTCAGAGAAGCGTGGAACAAAGCCTCGCAAAGAGAAGATCGTTAGGCCTCCCTCATCATCCGAGTCAGAAGAAGATTCAGAATCAGACGCCGAGTCAAGCATGAAAGCACTGGGCAAGCAGTTGGCGTTAATCGGAAAGACGATGAGCAAGAAATACTTCAAGAAGAAGTCCTCATCCTCGGCCAACAGACTTCAGACCTCAAGCTCTAAGAGTAAGGAACATGCACCAGAGAGCTCCGAAGTCAAGAACACTAAAGAGCCCAACAAGTGCTTCAACTGTGGCAAGCCTGGTCATTTTGCCAGAGAATGCACTCTTCCCAAGAAAAAAGATGCTAATTACTACTTCAAGAAGCTTCAACTCACGAAGCAGAAGGAAGCAGGTGTAGCCCTCATGGCAGAGCAGGACCACTGGCTTGAAGACACGTCTAGTTCTGGAGACGAGAATCTTGCCCCCATGGCACGCCTTGATAATGATAGTGACGCCGAAACATCCAATCAGACTGACGAAGATGGCGCATCCACCTCATCACAAGAGGTAGACTCTTCTTCCACATTATTGACCATGTTAGAATCATATCAAAGACAATATGCTAACATGAAACGTGAGCAGAAAAGTATTAAGGAAGTAGAGGATAAACTTTCGAGGTCTCAGGAGACGATAAATAGCTCGAATCAGAACTTAGAAGCTCTAGTGCTAAAATAGAAGAACTTACTAAGAGCCTACATTCTAGAGAGACTAGTCAACCTCAAATGGGACAGCATAGCGAAAAGATTAAGGAGTTAGAAGATAGGATAGCAAATAACTACAATTGCTTGGTTATGAATCTCAATGAGAAAGCCACCCTAAATTGTAGGATAACCGAAGCTACCACTAAGATCACCAACTTTGAAGCTCAATTAGAAATATCTAATACTAAGGTTAGTGAGCTTAGTAAAGATCTAGATGCCTGTCAAGCAGCTAAACTGACGGTAGAAATAACTATGCTCTCCTAGGCGAGGAACGTAAGAAGTTACATGCGAAAATTAAGAATTAGATGATCTTCTTACGCGTAGGGGACAATCTGAACAGACGATATTTTTAAACAAGCCCAAGGACATAGAGTTCTATAATCCTATAGAAGGCATAGGTTTCACTAACCCACGCGTTCTACGGAAAAAAGGAAATATATGATATTAAGAACATGGGTTTAGGTGTAACCTCTCTTAGAGATTTTACTGAAGCGACAAAACTAAGTACTTCAGATTCATCCAAGAGAAGAGCCTCACATGGGCCTGAAATCCCTTTTGACTACATAAAACTAAATGAAAGAGACAGAAATATGAAACCATCTTTAACACCTGTCTGTGATTTAGTTCAAGTTCTACCTCCTGAATCTCAAGCACACTACGAGGAAGTCAAAGACGTTCATTATAAAAATTCTCTCTATAAACCTCCTATAATAAAACAGATAGAGGAATCTCAAGCAAAATTAGATAAAGAAAGAGAGAATTTCGAAGCTGAAAAGAAGAAGTTCTTAAAAGAGATGGAAAATCTCGAAGCTTCCTCATCCTCCCAAACTACCTTTCATGCTATTATGAAAAACGTGAAAATCGAAAAATCACCTTCGAAATATCAAAAGTGTATTGATAATTCTGTTAAGAGTGCTAAGACTAAATCTAGTTTACCTACGTCTACAGGGAGCGTAGAGCAAGCACTAGAACCGAAGGCCAGAGTGTCTAGTATTAAGAAGGAGCTAGTAGATTTGAGTATGACTAAGAATGTTACTCCTTCTGTACAAATAAATGACACTCGAAAACATAAAAGAGTCATTTCTTCTCTTCGAATAATTGCTTCTACATGTACTCTTCATCCCATCACCTTTAGAAGCAACAACTACGAAATAGGCTCTACCTCACAAATTAAAAATAATCATTCTGAAACAAATGCCACTAGGAAGGCCAGAAGGAAACAAGATCCAGCCATAAAGAAAGCTTATGGCGCTGTACATGCATGTACTCACCTAAGGTATCCCGTAAAGATTGAGTCCCCCAAGCACATTTGGAGATTATCAAAAGAAAAGATCTTTTCCTCAGTCAAGCCCACCAAAGCATTTGTAGGTGCTGAAATTAACCTTCCCTGCAAGGTTTAATCCAAATGGGTTCCTAAATCTCCGCCTAGGATGACAAAAGCCGAAAAGGCCAAGTCACCTAAAGAGGCAACACCCAAACCCACTTCTACGAAAGTGACGTGGGTTATTAAAACTCCCTCAAGTAATAATTTAGGAATCATATCTGAACCTAAAACTAAATCTGCTTATCTGAGAGGACCCATGCTTAAGTGGGTACCTAAAGCTCTCTAAACTTGTTTTTGCAGATCCATAATGTGTGGTACCTCGACTCTGGTTGCTCCACACACATGACTGGAAAACAAGAGATGCTGAGCAACTACAAAGACCGACCAAACGGCAAAGTCAGATTTGGAAACAATGACTCAGCTCCCATTCTTGGATGTGGGGATATCATTTTGGAAAATCTGACGATAAAAGATGTCTCTTACGTCGAAGGACTCCGCCATAACTTGTTCAGCATAGGCCAATTCTGTGATAAAGGATTTCAAGTGGTCTTTCACGCTGACCGGTGCAGAATTTTGGACAGTCGGACACAAAACTCCTCTACGGACTTCGGAAATCAAATCTTTACACGATCAACCTGACAGACAACTGTATGCCTCATCTCTCAGACTGCGATTCAGAGGAACAGCTTATGGCATCAACGAACGTCTCATATTAATATGAAAGCTCTCCAACTCCTCTCTACGAAAAAGTTGGTTCACGGTACCAACTATACTACTACAAAAGGAGCATCAATGTTCGGCATGTCAATTAGGAAAAATGAAGCGAGCGTCTCATCATGTCAAGCAAATTGCGTCTACCTCTCGTCCACAGGAACTAATCAACATGGACATCTGTGGGCCGATGCAGACACAGAGTATCCATAGACGCAAGTACGTGCTAGTGATCGTCGATGACTTCTCTCGCTACACTTGGACAAAGTTCCTCCGAACCAAAGATGAGACAGGGGACTTGATTATCAACTTTGTGAACTAAACTCAGAATCTGCTGTAACAGACTATTCAAGTTATTCGAACAGACAACGGCACTGAGTTCAAGAATAAATATCTCAGTGAGTTTTATCACAAACTTGGAATTAGTCAACAATTCTCAGCCGCAAAAACATCTCAACAAAATGGGATCGTTGAAAGGAAAAACAGAAATACCGCTCGTACAATGTTGATCCATTTGGGTCTTCCACACTTTCTTTGGGCTGAAGCAGTAAATACCGCCTGTTTTACCCAAAACAGGACGACGGTTCACAAACGGTTCAACAAGACTCCGTACGAGATTGTAAATAAGAGAGTACCCAACATCTCATTCTTTAAAGTCTTCGGGTGCAAGTGCTTTGTGGCGAACGACAGAGAGCAACGTGCAAAGTTCAACCCTAAAGCATTCGAAACAACTTTCCTTGGGTATTCTTCAACATCAAAAGCGTACCGAGTATACATCAAGTCCAACCACACGATTAAGGAAAGCTATAACGTCACTTTTCACGAAATGAACGAAATGGCTTCTGAAGAAAACATTTCAGGACCCGTGCTCAACCCGTTGGCTTCTGAAAATAACATCTCAGAACCCGTATTCACTGGTGTGTTGGCACAAAACCAACAGGAGATGGAAACAACTCAGCAATCAACGCTAAAGGAAGCTCTAAGACTTGTGTTAGAAGACTTTGATTCCCTCTTTGAGCCTCTACATCCGCCAGTCACCGTCAATCCTACACCCGACGTGGCTGACGTACCAAGTTCTTCAACAGTCCCTACCTCACCCGATTCAGATTTGCCACAGAATAATGAAGAACATACCGTGGGTATTGAGGAAGAATCTCAGAGTCGCTCCCACTCAGTACAGATTTGGAACTTCCTCACACGAATGAACAATCGGAAATCATTGGAAATCTAGACCCACAAATGGCTGATGCTTCTTCAGGTGGACTAGAGCTCACCCGGTTGATCAGATAATTGGCGATCCTTCGATCGGAGTAAGGACACGACATCAACACAGTCTTTTCAGCTGCTTCTTAACCCAAAACGAGCCTACTAAGGTAGCAGATGCATTACAAGACTCGGATTGGATAATTGCAATGCTAGAGGAAATCAACCAATTCGAACGTCTTCAAGTGTGGAAATTAGTACCCCGTTCGCTTGGGAAAACTATCATCGGGACAAAATGGGTATTTAAGAACAAAAATAATGAAGATTGTGAAGTGATCCGGAACAAGGCACGATTAGTTGCAAAGGGATACAACCAACATGAAGGCATTGACTACGACGAAACGTATGCTCCTATTGCCCGAATCGAAGCCATTCGTCTCTTATTGGCTTACGCGGCTCATAAAGACTTCAAGATGTATCAAATGGACGTTAAAGCCGTCTTTCTCAGTGGCGTACTCAAAGAAGAAGTCTATGTCGCTCAGCCAGATGGCTTCGTTGATCAGGAACATCCCGATCATGTCTATCGATTGGATAAAGCTCTACGGTCTAAAACAAGCCCCACGTGCTTGGTATGATGTCTTGAGTGACTTCCTCGTAATGTATGGATTTATTCGAGGAACAATCGATACGACCCTCTTCATCAAATGGCAAGACAAGGCTCTGATGGTCGTCCAAGTTTACGTCGACGACATCATTTTCGGTTCAACAAATCCACGGTTGTGCAAGAAGTTTGGAGATCTCATGAAGAGTAAATTCGAAATGAGCCACATGGGAGAGATGCAATTCTTCTTAGGACTTCAAGTCAGGCAGCTCGATGATGGGATATTTATCAGTCAAACAAAATACATTAAGGACATCCTGAAAAAAGTTCCATCAAGATCAGAGCAAGTCTCTCAGCACTCCCATGTCAACAAGCTGCAAGTTGGATGCCGATCCCACAGGAAAATCGGTTGACATCACTCTCTATCGCGGCATGATTGGATCTCTTCACTACCTCACTTCTAGTCGGCCGGATATCATGTTTGCCACTTGTCTTTGTGCCCGTTTCCAAGCCGATCCCAAAGAATCCCACATGCTCGCGGTGAAGCGTATTCTTCGCTACCTTAAAGGCACAACTACTTTAGGACTATGGTATCCTAAAGGTACGAACTTCAAACTTATCAGCTATACTGACGCTGATTATGCAGGTTGCCGAATGGACAGGAAAAGCACCTCCGGTGGCGCTCAATTTCTAGGCGAAAAGCTAGTCTGCTGGTCATCCAAAAAGCATAATTGCGTCTCAACTTCGACGGCTGAAGCTGAATACGTCGCAGCCGCCAGCTGTTGCTCCCAGATGCTATGGATGCGGACTCAAATTCGCGAATATGGGTACAATTTAAATAATATACCCATATATAGTGATAGCCAAAGTGCCATTGCGATTACGTGCCATCCTGTTCACCATTCACGCACGAAACACATAGACATTAGATATCAATTTATCAAAGATCACGTAAAAAAAGGCACCATTGACATGTACTTTGTGAACACAGAATATCAACTAGCCGACATTTTCACCAAGGCATTGGATGAAAATCGATTCCAATTCCTTCTCGGAAAATTAGGCATGTTGAATCTCCCGTGATATGTGCATTACCTGATCTCTGTGCTATCACATGCTCTATTCTATGTGTTTTCCATGCTCATTTGTCTTATCTTGCGTGATAATAAAATTACCTAAATAAAAAATAATAATAAATATATATAATAATAAACTATACAATATACCTATAATATAGCGGAATGAAGAAAGTTTTAGGATGCTCGATCTACGTCACAATTAGATTTCCTTGGCATGCGACTGATTGCTTACTTAATTTTGTCAGTCTAAGTCGCTTTCTTGTGAAAGCTCATTTAGTTTGCTCCACTAGACACAAAGCCACTTTACATAAGTGAGGATTCTGGCATGTTATTTTTCCTTTCTATTGATTTATTCTCAAGTGAGTCACACATCAATTGCTTGTCTTAACTAGTGACTCTTGGCTTCATACTCGCCTTTCGTTAGATCCTTAGGAAAATGATTAGAGCACTTAGGAAATTCCTCACTTGGCCTTACATATATAAAATTTCAATCCTTTAATACAGCCTTTAGTCAACCATTTTGAGCTTTCTCCGATATCTTTTTCTTCACTTGAAAATCCTTTGAGCAGTCAACCAAACACCTAAGTCTTCGATGGGACATTCAATCGAGAAAAGCAGGGGGAAATGTTATTCCAGATTATCCAAGAACACTTCAATAGTTAAACCTTCGATTGATGTGAATAGTAAGTTTGGTGGCTTAAGCGTATTGAGTACGTGAGATTTTTGGAAGGAAAACTTAATTAGTGATAGTTAGGGTTTAAGCTTAAATACCTTGTAAGGTATTTAAGCCCATTGGGCCCCTAACAAGCCCATTACAACTGCAACCCATCTAAGCGAAGTATAACATAAAAAACAACATCGTAAAGACATAACACGACTTAGAATAAATATTTTGGACACCTCTAAAATATTCCTAACATTCTCCCCCTAAGTGTCCAAATTACAAATAAGACAATCTAAGTCTTCAAGTCTTCTTTTTCTTCGAGCGAGGAGGAGGCCGAGGTTCCAAAAGTTCGTAGTCTGATCTTCTGAGTCCAAGTCTTAATTCATGTGATCTCAATCTTCTACGAAAGGAGATTTTGTCGGAGATGATTTCGATCATCTTATGATACTTCTCTTGTACTTCAGATTCTACTTCTCTCATTTCCTCTACGATCCTCTTGAGCTTAGCAAGAATAATACGGAGAGTTCCATCACAGAACTTGTGGATTTCTGAAGTTCTCATCAGTCTCTTTTCTCCCTTGTAATTGACGTAGATTCACTGACTCAGGTGCTTCAAAGGAGGGCTTCGAGAGATTCACTCTTTTTATGTTGCTTTCAAGTGCCATTTGGAGGTCATGTGTAGAGTTGAACTTGACTTGACGCAACATGAATCTTTTTAATGAGGCATAACCCATCCTTAATTCTGGTGTCTTGAGTACTCCAAGCCTCATATAATCCCCTACTAACTGATCAATGTCTTCACTTCTGAGGTAGGAGAGATCCTCTTCATTCTGTTCTTCAGCTGAATCACCTTCACGTCGTACAATGTAAATATGGAAATCAATGTCTCCAAATCGCTCCTTTCGAACAGTGATAATTTGTTTGATTCTGGGTCGTTTTGCCTCAAGTCTTCGGAGATCATCAACGTTCGTTCCTTTTCCCCTGAACATCAGTGTTCGACGGATAGAAAGCAGGTACTGAACGGCTTTTGGTCGTGAGAAGTGCGTTAAACCTCTGAGGTCAAGCTCATCTACCTTCAAGATCTTATCTTCCCTCCTCCAGATTTTCCTTCGTATTTCTTCTTGATAAGGAGCATTAACCTTCACATTTTTCCATGGAAGTTGTGGCTCGTCTATTCCTTTATGTGTATCTGGAGGGCAATCCTCGTCTATAACCGTGTGTTGGAGAAGTTCGGGAAGTTCGGGTATCTCTGCTTCATAGTCTTCACCTTCCTCGAGCTCCTCATCTTCAAGGCGAATTATACTAATGTTAGGTTTCGAGAGAAAGTATCTAGCATTGTCCATAAGGTTTCTGGCCATAATCGGGTTAACAGGGTGAGTTCTCCATTCCTCCCCAAAGATGTACCTTTCCACAACATCATGTGGATTGTAAAGTTCTTCGACTGAAGTGTCTGGATTGTCGATCTGAAGGGATGGGATGGAAGATTGGGGACTTATCTGGCTTGTGAGATGTGAGGTTGTGGTTGTTTGGACTGATTGGGTGGAAATCCTCAAAGAGCCAGACCCTACTTCGCCAAGGGAAGTTGTCTGGTTCGGCCCTGGCGTAGCTTGTCTGCCCCTAGAGGACCTTGGTGGTGGGTTGGATTGTCGGGAAGAGCCGCCTCCACGAGTTAGAACCCCGCGTCCTCGTCCGCCGCGAGTGACCGGAGACTTGATCCTTGGCCTCTTTTGCCCCTCAGGGCGATCCTGATCGTCAGGATCGTCATGACGACGTTTCTGACTTGAGCCTTCTTGACGACATGTGGTCGGGAGAGGTATGATTCCACCTTTAATCAGCTTTTTGTAGAAATCTTCTTCGTCCGGAGTCCGCTGATTATCGAGTTCGATAATGCGAGAGATACCTACGTCGAAGAGCTCAAGTAGAGGCATGTTGTATGGACTGGGTTCAGGAGTTACTCGTGGTGGTGGTGGTAGTGAGATGAGACGAGGCTCTGACGGTTGTTCTCCCACGGGTAAGGTGAGACGAGGCTCTGACGGTTGTTCTCCCATGGCATCCTTAATGAGTCCTCGAACCCGTGGTAAGGTGACAGATTCAAGGAACTCAAAAAGGCGATTCTCCAGGTAGGGCATCGTCACAGTTTGGGGAGCTGAGGATTGTTCACCGGCGCTTGTTCGGTTAGCCGTTATCACACGTTCAGAACTAGGTTCTGGACGGTGGCCCTCGTCAACCGAAGTCTGGTGGACTTCAGTTTCCACGGGTCTTCCGACCGCTCCTTGCGACACATCTTTAGAAGATGGTGCTCGGGTCGTTATGGGCACATCGATTAGATGGGCTTGTGTGGAGCTTTCACTGGGTCCACTTCCCGTTAGCACTCGTCCAGAACTAGGTTCTGTTCGGTGGCTCCCGGATGCTGTGCTGCTGAGGTCATCATCATCCGAGAGGCTTCCGTCCAATCCTCGAAGGGCCTCGATCTGAGGCTCTTCTATGGACGTTGATGCCTGAGGGACATGCAGAGACTCGGGCTTTATCGTGGGGATGATTATTATTTGTTCTAGAGTGGACACAGAAGCCGAGGTGACAGTTATTTGGGGAGGTTCTGGGGATTTTGAGACACGTGCCTATTGGGAGACAGGTGAATGGTCTGGTTCTGGTTGAGTTTGTGCCGTTGGGTCAACTGCGTCGTCTCCTATCCTAGGGGGTGACCTGACTGTATCTGGCTGGGGAATTTCGGTTGTTTCTAACATGGGAACGACAAGTTGTAGTGTTCTGGTTGCTCTATTGATGGTCGTTCCTCGTGAGGTTGATCAGGAATGATTGGTTGTTGGGTCGGTTGGGATTGTTGAGGTACTATCGGTTGTTCTAAGGGTGCTCTCAGGTCCTCACTCGCTCCCTCCCTTGCTCTCTCACTATCCCCAGGGACAGACTCTGGGGGGTTTTCCAGAGTCGTGGGGATATACGCATTGTATTTTTGTCTGTAGGCTTCGATTTTGTCTGGGCTTGCTAGGGCTAGTAATTCTAGTGGGATTGCCATGGCTGTTCTTGAGTATTTCTCATCAGTCTTCCCTTTTTGCAGAAATTTGAGTTTGGGTGGACTGTAGTTCTCTTCTGCTGGTCTTGGAGGTATCCCAGGTGTTGTGGTCAGAAAATGGTGGATCATTAGTGAGAACCACCTGGGATAGGGCAGGTTCTGTGTCTTCTTTGCTTTTGACTTCAATCTTCGGTGAAGCTGATCATCCAGGTCGGAGATGATCAGTTTGGCGTAGTCGTAATTCTTACGGAAGGCGATCCCATGGAAGATCCGAAGGAATGATTGCATCTGTCCCAGCCAGAGTGCTTGGGTGAGAAGCACTTGTTGACAATTGCAAAAAGGGTTCGCCATGGGTGTGGAATCATTGATTGCTGAAAACAGGAAACAAACTCAAGTGATGAGTAGTAACCCATTCGGAGCATATCAGTGATGAGCTCGTCCTCGGATGCCTCATGTTCGTATTCAGGTTGACTGGGTAGGCGAAGGATTTGTCGTATGAAATCTTTTGTAATCCTGACGATTTCATTTGCAATCTGAGCTTCATAGGAGATGCTGTTATCCTGGGCAATCTTAGTCGTCATTGTTCCCCAGAATTGTTGAAGGTAGACTGTGGGGACTTGGACAGAAGCTGAGAAAGCGAATCCAAGGTGATGATTCCGCAGAATGGATGGGATGATCTCGTCCTGACATTTGAAGGTACTCAGGTCAAGTTGATAATTATTGTCCTTGATCGCGATCCATTTTGAGGTTGCATACACAAGATCAACTGGCGTCGTCATTTCTATTTTTTTTTGTGTTGTTGTTGTTGGACATGAGGAAATCCTGCTTAAACTGCATCACGAGAGAAAACGGATTAGGATAATAGATATAACATGTGTGTGTCTCATGAATAGTGTGGACTTGTTTATTTATATGAAAATGAGATTGAGTTCGGCCCATCACTATTTGGCCCAAATTGTGATTTGAGAAAGTCGTCGAAATTTTTCTAAGTATTTTTCGCGAATTAGTGAAGAAAAATTACTTGGTCAAATTTTGACATCGCGGAATTTTTTGAGTTTAAGAAAAGTTTGATTAAGGGGTTTTGCGAATTATGTATGCAATTTTGCGGGTAAACAAAAAGATTCTGCGAATTCAATTGGGAATATGACAATTCACGAAATGACTTGGTCAACAAAGCAGCGAAAAGCGTCAGTTTGCGAATTGGTCAAACAAGTCAAAAGTGAGTTTTAAAATTGAAGGATTCGCAAAAAAAAAAAACACTTCGCAAATTTGGCTTCGGCAAAAGTTAAAGAAATTTGGCGAACTTAACAATTTGCCAATATGTTTGGTCAAATGGCGAACTCGACAATTTTTGCGAATTGACTTGAAAATGGTATTTCGCGAATTGGTCAAAATAAGTCAGATTCGCGAAACCTAAAAATGGAATTCGTAGTCCTATTGAAGTAGTGAAAGACTTTTCGCAAATTTGACTTGGTCAAAAGCTAAAGGAATTCGCAAAACACATTTCTGATTCGCAAAACAAACTTTGAAAGACAAAAACTGGTTTTCTTTAAAACTGTTCGAACCCTATATTTAAAATTTGACGATTATCCGACAGAACCCAGACTTCCAAACATCGAAATAAAATGATGAAAATTTTTCAAACAAAACTTTAAACTAAGATCGTCTGGAAAAAAACAAAACCGATTTTCCCCTTTTTATTTCAAAAACACATCGTAACTTTTCTTCCTGGACGAAATCGATACCTGCAAAAGCAATATTCAGTGAAAAATCATTAGATGTTGGGTTTCTTACCATGACGAAGTTGGTGAGTGTGTTAGAAAAGACTTTGGGAGCGAATCTGGTGAGGTGTTGAGTGGAATTTTTGAGGAGAGTTCGTAGAATTTTTGAGTTCGTGAATTCAGATTTGGGGATTTTGCGAATAAGGTTTAAGTAAGTTTTGCGGGCTGAGAAGGTTTAGATTTGGGCCGCGAAATTTTTGAGAAGAGGGCCCACTTGTGATTCGCGAATTGTGAATTTGTGCGTGCTGTAGATTTCGAAGTCTTAGATTTACGAACTTGCGTTGACAATTTTGACTGGTCAGCATTTGAACCAAAATGCGAAGTGTACCATCAGTGACTTCGGGAAAGTAATTTTGCGAATCAGAGAATTCGCGAATTGAAGGTTAAACGTTCGAAAAAAATCTTTGACAGTCGAAGTTTGAGAGGATTCGTGAATTAGCACTTCGCGGAAAGAAAATGAAATAACGTTCATAAATTTCCCAAAACTGAAAATGCGAAATTTTTAATCAAAAATTAGAAATAAATAAAAAGTTAGCCTTAAGACGTTGACTATAAAATCAAAAAATTTCAAATCTACGAGTTTCTCAAAAATGATTTATCTGAGCCAAATTTCGAAAATCGACAAAGAAAACTTCGCTTTCTTTTGCGGCGATGAATCCTCAAGTCAAAAATTCGTCTTCCATGTTGATTATGTTGGTTGGAGCATTAATATGTTATCATTCATATTATGCCTATAAATAGACAGTGCTCAAACCAAATTCGTAATATCATAAGTTGTCGCAAACTACCTCTCACATTTTCATCATTCTCGCATGGATAAATGGACTGGATGCAGCAGCAAGTATATGAATCTGAGGAACATGTGGAGTTAAGGCGTAACTTTGAGCGCAACATAGATAAACTTGCGTTTCTTTTTTCTTCTGTTGTGCTTAATCGTAGTCTTACTAGTTGTTCTGTTCTGGGTGCTCATTGGACGTGCTAGCTTTTGAGATTGTTTTGAATATTTTGAGAGTATTTTGAGAGTTCATGAAAGCTCGTTGAGAATGTTTTGAGAGCTTATCCTATTTGTATTATGTATTTGAAGATTGTTTTTCGCATTTCTGAGAGACTCGTGTAACTCTGGAATATCAATTTAAGCGGAAATAATTACTCCCCCTCAATGTTTTCGAACTTTGGAATAGTTACCCCAAACTCCCCCTAAATAATATGCCTATCGAGAATCTTAAAGCATTTAATTAATAGATTACTTACTCCCCCTCGATGCATGGATATCGCATTTCTCCCCCTCGATGTAATGCCATCAGCATTGGCTTTACATCGACTTATTGGAAAGCAAGAAACAAAAATAATTTGTGAAAATAAACTAAAACCTAGAGAGAAAAAGAAAAATAATTAACAAAGAGACACGCACAGAGTTGTAGAACTGAACTCGGAGCAGATGGACACATGATGAATCGTAGGGAAGCATAATCGAAATTAGAGATTGAGATTCAACATTCCCAGTTTTGCCACTAAGAATTGGAATCGTTTCTCATCCAATGCTTTTGTAAACAAATCGGCTAGTTGAATCTCTGTATTGACGAAATACATTTCTATTATGCCTCTTTCTACTTGGTCTTTTATGAAATGATAACGTAGGTCTATGTGCTTAGTGCGTGAATGGTGAACAGGATTGCAAGTAATTGCTATGGCACTTTTAGAATCACAATAAATAAGAATTTTATTGAAATCAAACCCGT
The DNA here is from genome assembly GCA_027422505.1 of Craterostigma plantagineum. Lineage (NCBI taxonomy): Eukaryota > Viridiplantae > Streptophyta > Magnoliopsida > Lamiales > Linderniaceae > Craterostigma > Craterostigma plantagineum. The sequence goes on along the minus strand of JAPQWV010000013.1, from coordinate 18,083,749 downwards.
AGTCTCGTAGTTGGGTTCGAATCCACAAATTTTGGGAGCAACAACTGGCGGCAGCCACATATTCTGCTTTTGCCGTGGAAGTTGACACACAATTTTGTTTCTTGGAAGCCCAACAGACAAGCTTATCTCCAAGAAATTGGATGTTGCCTGATGTGCTTTTCCTGTCCAGTTTGCATCCTGCGAAATCTGCATCAGAATATCCTATTAGTTTCATACCTGAGTTTTTAGGATACCAAAGTCCAAGGTCTGGTGTGCCTTTCCGATACTTCAATATTCTCTTGACAGCATGGAGACGTGACTCCTTTGGATTGGCTTGGAATCGAGCACATAAACATGTGGAAAAGAGAATATCTGGTCGGCTGGCAGTGAGATAGAGCAGAGACCCAATAATGCCTCTATAATGCGTTGGATCAACAGGCTCGCCCAAGTGATCTGCATCAGGGTGCATGAGGTTGACATTGGAGTGCTGGAAGATTTGCTCTTGTCAATCCTATATTTTCTGAGGATGTCGTGAATGTACTTTGACTGTTTAATAAATATCCCATCCTGAAGTTGTTTAATTTGCAGTCCAAGGAAAAATGACATTTCCCCCATCACGCTCATCTCAAACTGTGATTTCATCAACGTGCTGAATTCGACACAGAGTTCTGGATTTGTAGAGCCGAAGATAATGTCATCCACGTAAATCTGCACAAGCATGATTTCAGGACCAGCCTTTTTGACAAACAGTGTGGTGTCAATTTTTCCTTTAGTGAAGCCTGAGTTGATAAGGAAGTCAGATAAGACCTCGTACCAAGCTCTTGGTGCTTGCTTTAGTCCATATAGAGTCTTGTCGAGTTTGTAGACAAAATCTGGATGTTCTTGATTGAGAAATCCGTCTGGCTGTGAGACATATACTTCTTCCTTCAAAATTACATTCAATAAGGCAGTCTTTACGTCCATTTGATAGACAGTAAAGTCTTTGTGTGCCGCATATGTAAGAAACAATCTGATGGCTTCAATTCTTGCTACAGGGGCAAAAGTTTCATCATAGTCAATTCCTTCTTGCTGATTGTATCCTTTAGCTACAAGTCTGTCCTTGTTACGAATTACCACACCTTCCTCGTCTTTCTTGTTCTTAAATACCCATTTCGTTCCGATTATTGTCTTACCTTTTGGACGAGGAACTAAGTTCCAGGCCTTGAGACGCTCGAACTGATTGATTTCCTCTTGCATGGCTACTATCCAGTTTGGATCATGTAATGCGTCAATTACTCTGGTAGGTTCTGTTTGACTCAAGAAACAGGTAAAGTTACACTCATTTGAGAGCGAACCTCTAGTCTTTACTCCAGTAGTGGGATCTCCAATAATTTGATCTGCTGGATGACTTCTAATCCATTTCTTCATGAGGTAGTGTTGTAACATCTGTTTCTGATCCCTCATTTAGTGGATAATCACAGAAGTAGTAGGATTGCATGCGGAAGTTGATGAGTCCTCTGGCTGTGTTGCTGGGATTGAGGTTTCAACGTTTGAAGGTGGAAACGTTTGTTCAGGAATAGGGTCGATTTCAGGAGGTGATGGACAGGCACTGGTTTCTGTATTTGAAAAGGAATTGGTGGTTGGCCTGTTTAGAGAGATATATATGTGCTCAAATAGTTGATCCAGATCCATCTCTTCTTGAGCTTGTTGACTGAAACACGTTGGGTTTCTGTGTCGGGATTCATCAGCTATATGTTGTTGATCTTATCTTGCTTTGTTAAATTCTGGTTCTGAACTAATGTATTCAGAAACTCTACTTGAGGACTCGCCTAATGCCATCTGTGGTTGAGTAACACCTTGTTGTGTGTGGTCGGGTCCTGAGCTGTTAGTCCAGATTGAGTTTCTAGACCCTCATCAAATGTGACATTTGCACTTTCAATGATCATTCTCCTAGCACGAAGATATACCCTATATGCCTTAGATTGCGCAGAGTAGCGCACTAAAAATTCCTTCAATAGCCTTTGGATCAAGCTTAGATTTGTCTTCTCGGTCATTAGCAACAAAGCATTTGCATCCAAAAATCCTCAAGTGAGCAATGTTGGGTAATCTGTCGTTTATTAATTCATAAGGAGTCTTTCCAAATCTTAGGTGAATGTTGGTTCGATTCTGAGTATAGCAGGCGGTGTTCATGGCTTCTGCCCAAAGAAAATGAGGTAGTGAAGATTGTATAAGCATCGTTCGGGCATCTTCTACAAGCGTTCGATTTCGCCTTTCTACGACTCCATTCTGTTGAGGCGTGTGGACGGCAGAGAATTGTTGGGTAATCCCTAGAGAGTCATAAAATTCACTGAGTTGTTGATTTTTGAATTCTGTGCCATTGTCAGATCGAATCACTTTAACACTGCGCTGTAGCAAATTCTGCGTTGTCCTAATGAGATTTGGAAGGTGGTCAACTGTCTCTGATTTTGTCCGGAGGAATCGAACCCAAGTATAGCGTGAGTAGTCGTCTACAACAACCAGCATATAATGCTTTCCACTAATATTGTATGTTCGCATTGGGCCACAAAGGTCGATGTGTAATAGCTCTAGTGGATGTTGAGTCGATGCTGTGTGTTTTGTAGGATGAGTTGCCTTTTTCATTTTTCCCTTCTCACAAGCTGGGCTCAGATGTTCCTTTTGATATTTCAGTGGGGGAAGTCCAATAGCCAATTTGTTAGTCGCCAGCTTGTTGAGAGTTTTGAAATTTAGATGGGATAGCCGCTGGTGCCATAAGTTATTCTGAACTGATGTTGCGTGGGAGATCAGACATATATTCGTCTTTGGTCTGACTGTTCTAATGTCAATGGTGTATAGATTTGTTCTGCGAGTTCCAGTGAGTAGTTCGTCACCGTTGGCATTGAGAATTTTGCATGTTCTCTTCTGAAACATAACTTGGAGTCCTATGTCACTGAACTGTCCTACAGAGATGAGGTTGTGAGTCAGCCCTTTAATGTACGAAACTTCCTTGATTGTGAGTTGATTGCATATGAGATCACCATAACCAAGAATTCTGGCTCCATTGCTATTACCAAAGCGTACCAGCCCACCTGGCCTATCAATGTAGTTGCTCAACAGTTCCTTTGTCCCAGTCATGTGTGTGGAGCAACCAGAATCTAAGTACCACACATGAAGGGCCTGCAAAATAAAACTAGATGGTTTTAGGTACCCATTTACATATGGGTCCACCTCTATTGTGTTTGTTAGTCCGTTTAGACTCCCTAGATTTTTCTTTGTTAGTGATGACACAGAGTCACTAGTTGTTACTAGGGCTGGGGTTTGGGCTTCTTCAGTCTTAAGCTTTGGAACCCATTTTTGCTCTAGCGAAGGTCTCTTTGTCTTAAGCTTAGAGATGAGTTTTTGAGGTTTTGCAAGTTTTACAGGTTCCTTGGTAGGTTTTGGTTTTGATTCTTTCATTTTCTTTATATTTTTGTTTTTAGAAGTTGTTTTGTAAGTTTGTTTGTAGACCTGATAATGCATGGCAAACTTTGTTTTTGATTGGAAAGATAAGTTTTGCGATACATTCTGAAATAAACAGGGTACAAAGTTTTTGAAGGAAAATAATCAATAAGAAAAGATGCATTGATATCGCGGTTTTCCTTCAAGATATCTTCCTTTCTAACCCATACGACCTTTCAATGGCACTTTTGTGGCTCCTGAAAATTTCAACGCATTAGTGCAAGAAATTTTGTCATGCGGAACTAAGGTATAAGAAATTGCGTGTAATTTTAATTTTTCTTTAAGTGAGGAGATTTCCTCTAGAAGTTTCTGCCTTTCTTCATCAAAGGACTTTCTCTCTCTTTCGAGAGTGGAGTGTAGATCACTGATTTTCTTATGCAATCAGGCATATATCCTGTAGCATACGTAGTTATCGATGCCTCACTTGCTGAATCTCCTGAGGTATCTCCTTCATTTGGACGTGGAATATCAGACTCAAATTCAGTTATTGCTGGACAACTTCTTTCTTTATAACTATCATTTAACTCTGTGTAGTTAAATGATTTTGAGTTTTACTATGTGTCGATGTCTCATTATCACTGACAAAAGGCATGAGATTTTGCCAGGCAACCTGTCTGCATGAATTTGAGATCATATAGATAAGGTGTACTTGATATGCCTTGTTTTAACTTACATGGGTTTTCAAAGCCTAGTCCCTTATAAGAATTGTAGAAATCTGCGTTGGCTGGTTTGTTCAAGAAGTTCGTTTGTTCTGACTGATCTCTTCGGGTTAAAATGTCCTCTAATTTTTTGATTTTGGAGTACAGTCTTTCCCGTTCTTTACAGAGTAAGTCATATTTAGGTGTAGCGTCCATTGCCTGATCTCTATGAGTTTTCGTTTCCTTTTCTAAATCCTTGGCTTTAGCTTCGGATTTTTGTACTTGTATTTCTAGTTTAGCAACCTTTTCATTTGCTACAATTACACGATTCTTCTCACATGCATAATCATATCTAAACTTATCTAATACTACTAAATTCTTTTCTAAGTTAGCTTCTAGTTCTTTGATTTTTCTTCTACCCTGTTTGTCAGATTTATATAAAGATAAGAATTCATTTTTCATCTTAAGTAAAAAATCATAATCTGCTTCGCTTACCTCCACCATGTCTGAGTTGTTGGAGGTTTCCCTGTCTGATTCGCTTCCTTCAGCTCCAGTTCCATCTTCTTCATCATCCAGTTTAGCCATCAGTGCCACGTTCTCATCCTCGCTGTCTGAGGTATCTTCAAGCCAATGATCCTCTTCTGCCATTAAAACCAGTCCTTTTTCCTTTTGTTCAGCTAATTGAACTTTCCGATGATAATAGATGACATTCTTTTTCTTGGGCATTCTGCATTCTCTGGCAAAGTGTCCAATTACCGCAGTTGAAGCATTTACCGCCTTGATGAGGAGTTTCAGAGTTGTTTTCCTCATCTTGAGTCTTTCCTTTTGAGTTGGAAGAAGTTCTTTGGCGGTTGGAAAAGGATCCAGTCTTCTTATAAAATTTCTTCTGCACGAAGTTCGAGACCAGAGCGAGTTGCTTAGCAAGATCTTTGAGTGTAACCTCCTTGTCTCCATGTTTCGTAAGATCCTTGAATTCACCATCAGAATCAGATTCCCCTCCCTCCTTAGCTTGTGATGACTGGATAATTTCTTTGTCTTTGGATTGTTTTCTTGATGATCGTTCAGTCATAAGAGCGAGTGAGTCACTTCCTATTGATTTGGTTTCCTCCCTTCTTTTCTCCACGTGATTGGTATGTTGATTGAGGTAGTCAAATAATGTATGGATGCTAACTTTGGTTAGGTCGTTCATTTGCCTTATCATAATTGCCGTGGCCTCCATTCTGGATGGAGTGATCCTAAGAATTTGATGTTGATCTCCATTACATTTTTTGTGACTCCATTCATTTTTAGCTCGTTTAGAACGACAAGGAATCGATGGAAAGTTTCTTGGAGAGTTTCCCCTTTGTTGGCATGAAAGCGGCCATAAGAGATGAATGTGTTTGCCATTCTTGCCATTGTGTTGACTTCTGTCCCCTACATCATAATTCGAAGAGCATCCCACATTTCTTTTGCGCTTTCACCACATTCGAGTTGCATCAAAATGTCATTGGGAATGTCTTGCATCATGTATGATTTGGCTATTTTATCCGCATTTAGTCGTAGTTTTTCTTCATCATTGCATTGGTCGGCTGTTCGCAAGATCCTCTGTTCTTCTCTTGCAGGAGTAGTGTCGGTAGTGGCTGGTGTGATGGTCCAATACTGCTTGGGTCCATTGTAAATAGATTCCAGCAAGTTTTCTGAATTGTCCTTGCTTTCTATGAAGTTGATGAACCTTCTCTTCCAGACTGCGTACTCTCCATGACGGATGATGGGGGGTCTAACATCATTTCCCATGCTGAAAGAGTCCATTGCTTGTGTTTTGGATATGATCGTTAACGTGTAATGTGAGGAAAATTAGGTTTAGGTCGAAAATTTGGTCGAAGTCAAATCTGAGAGTTGACTTGAAGCTTTGTGTAATTTGTGAAATTGGATAAGTATGAGATCGGGTTTAAATCGGGGTTCGCGGATTGATCGGGTTTCACGAATCAGGGTTTGCGGGTTGGTAAAAACCATGTTCGCGAAATGAAACGGATTTGCGAATTGAAGCTGGAATTCGCGAATTGAACAAATCTCGAAGTGACTGGATTCGTCAAAGATGGATTCGCAGAAGTGATCAAATAAACTGATTCGTAAACGATGTGTGATTCGCGATTCTGACTGGTTCGCGAATTGGAATACGAGTTCACAAATTAATCTACGGACAAGGATTCACAAAATGTTGGACCCGCAAAATCTGAATTCGTGAAAAATAAAATTCTAAATCTGAGACGATAATTCTGAAAGATCTGACGGCCCGTAAATTTCCACCAAGTTAAGTTTAGAACTTCCGATTCGCGAAACTCCTTTCAAGGTCAGAATTCGTGAAATTTCTTGTAAATTCGCGAATTACTTAAACCCTACGCAGGCGCCGATTGCGAATCAAGAACAAATGATGAACTGTAGTTGTTCTTCACTTTCGGGCCAAAATCTCGGACAGATAATCTCAAACTCGACGGGAATAACTCTGAAAATTCTCAGGAATGATAGTTATGCAATGTAGCTGCTTGAGTCGCATAGCAGATGCTTCATAAACAGCTATAGAGTTCGATTTCTGACATGTGACGAAATCAGAATGCCCTGCAATAAACAACCTGAAATCTTGATTTTGGGTTCCCTAGTGAAGTTTCCTCACCTACACGCTTGCTCTGATACCACTTGTTATTCCAGATTATCCAAGAACACTTCAATAGTTAAACCTTCGATTGATGTGAATAATAAGTTTGGTGGCTTAAGCATATTGAGTACGTGAGATTTTTGGAACGAAAACTTAATTAGTGATAGTTAGGGTTATTGGGCCCCTAAAAAGCCCATTACAACTGCAACCATCTAAACAAAGTATAACATAAAAAACAACATCGTAAAGACATAACACGACTTCGAATAAATATTTTGGACACTTCTAAAATATTCCTAACAGGAGAAAAAGAGACGACAAAGAAAAAGATGACAAAAGAAGGTGGAAAACGCACACGAGGAATGCTCAATGCTCAAAAAGTAGTCCAAAAGAACCTGTCCCTCGACTATCACAATCTCATATCATTAGAAGGGGGTATGGATCTTGCTGCGAACTTCTCCATCGATATTCTCGTACACTCGTCAGAACGGCTGGAAAGAGGAGCACCACGAAGTGAAATTCTCCAACGATAATCCGGTCTTATATCGAGACAACGAAAAGAGGAGCGCGGCCTTGGGTTCGAATTCCACAACTGCGAACTTCTTCAAATCGATAATCTCTGAAACCTCACTAGGGATTAAGAGAAAAGGAGCGCGGTATCGGTCCGAGAACGAACAAGAAGATCTTTGCCTTAGATACTCTCTCAGCTCGTAGAGAAGCGGAGCTTCAGCTTGAGCAAGTGCAGACTGAATCAAAGAAAAATAATTGAAGGATGAAGAATGATAAACAATAAAGAGAAAAACGGCAAAAGGAGGAGAACGACGAACAAAAGGAAGAAGATCCCTAGTCCACAATTCCAAAACTATCCTTCCATTCTTAGTCAGAACCAAATTAAAACCTTTCACAGTCTCTATGATTCCACATCGACGATCTCTCGCAAAGGTGAAATGATTAAAAACGCGTCGATCACAGGTAAATTGACTTAAGATTGCTTGTGTTGACTTGAGTAATATAAATATAATCATCCCAAAGCAAAACTAATCGAGTGCTAGAGTGAACCCAATGAGAGTTGTCGAAATGGATCATTCAATGAACTTAGGACTCTTTAGTTTGACGACATGACTTGACATTATGTGATCTTTTCAAGTGTCTTGTGAAATTTTAGGCGTGACAATGATCGTAGCAAAATAATCTGACCCCATACTATTAATAATATTAATATGTATATGAAAATTATAAAAAAAAACATCGCACATTTTGAATGCAAATTTAACTTGCATTGGTATTGAATTGATCAAAATGCGAATATTTGATTTTGCTCATACCCTCGCGCAAATCTTTATTACATGTTTAAGGGAACATGTATCTAGTCTAAAGTGATTAATTGCGTGTAATAATGATTGTTACTTGTCTTGATTTGCATGATTACGTGATAAATCGATACAGGTGCACTATTTGAGGGGGAGCATCTACTATGATTCCATGTTTTGAGCTCCAAATACTTTTGATGTTCTTTCTTTAGGTGTTGCAGAAATTCTCGTTTTGATTCGCTTTCGACAATGCTTAAATATGGAGGACTTCACAAATTTTCATGATTGTGAACTCAAGACAATGGTAAAACAAGTCAGGGGGGGGGGCCATAACAGAACAATTACTTCTTAATTAACTCTAATATTCTCGACATTTTGCTCTAAGTATTGCAGATTTTCGAAGATCAATTTTGGAGCGAGATGTCATTTATTCGAAAATACAGGGAGTTAATTGCACTTTAGTTTACACTTAGAAGGAGTAATTTTGTGGTTTATTCTTAAAATTTAGGATCAATCTGAAATATTAAGGAAAACTTACTGTCGAGAAATTAGAGCGAATTTTGCAATTTTCATTCACAGTTTCTCGAGCGAAAATTGATTTGGGACCAAGTGGTAATTTACGCTCTCAAAATTGACGAGCGAAAATTAAACAGGAACCAAAGGTACATTTTCGATCGGATGTTGTCGAGCGAAAATTTAAACAGTAAACGAAGAAGGTTTCTCGATCGTAAGTTTCCCGATCGTAAATAGTAATGGGCTTAAATTCATTAAGTCTCACAAAATCGTCTAATCAGCCCAAATTAAACGAAATCATTACTTGCAGTCGAAAATCCCTAAATACACGCTAAAACCTTCGATCGCAAAAATCAACAGTCAAAATTCTCGTGCGAAAAACTTCTTCTCTCAAAAGACAAACGTCAAAATCTTCAAAATCTTTCGATTTCTCATCTGATTTTCGTCTTTAGAAGGTAGATTTGACTTCTTTTAGGGATTATCGTGTATTTAAATTACATTTGCATCTGTATTTTGTAATATTTCGCATGATTCTGTGACTATTTCACGACTGTTCATATTCTGAGAGCTCGAACACTTGTTTGCAGTATTTTAGATCATCTCCAAGTATAATCTGAGTTAAAAACTGCATTAGGCTAGTTTCGATGTTTCTTGATCATTTTGAGTGAATACAACTTCGATTTTCTGCGTTATTAGCGTTCGAGTGAAAGATAAGACTAAACTGGGGTTTAAACTTTTAAATGTGTGGAAGAACATTCTCGCTCGCAAACAGTGAAAATTGAATCTCAATTTGATTACGTCACTGTTTGCATCGTAAAAGATTTTCAATCGCTAACCTTTTGATTTAGTCATTAAGATTAATACGTAGATCGAAAATTACGTACAATCGAGAAACACAATTTTGAGTGTATGCGAGCGAAATATTAATGAGAGGAATAGATAAAATAGATGCAATCCCTTTAAATTTTCGAGCGCAAAACTTACAGTCGAAAATTTCGATTTCAATTTTGATCTCGGTCGAAAACTGTTAGCGGCGATAAAATTAATTTTTGACGATAAAATTTTCTCGATCGTAAAATTTTGCAGCGAAAAACCTCTTTAAAATCGAAATACTTTCTCGCTCGTTAATTTTCATAGCGAAAAATTTTATTCACGCGCGAAAAATTTTTCGATCGTAAATTTACACGGAAATTTTTCTCGATCGTAAAATTTCTCGGCTACAGTATCGTATCTTGAGCTCAAAAGCTTAGAAAATTTTCTAAGTCCTTTTCACTGTAGCTTTCATTAGCGAATAAAATTTTCGATCGAATATATTCCGTTCAAAATCACATTTAGGCTCGCCATGAGTGAGAGCGTGTCAGAGGGGATGTCCTTTGAGGATCTCTATGATAATGGGGGCATCACACCGGAAGTTGTCTAAGTCCACCATGTGGTTGTTCGGTATCAGGGCAGCCCATTGACTTGTTGGGAAGACCTGCTCGACTGGTGGAACATAGGTTAGCGTATTAAGCTCGATGCGAGTGATGTCCCTTTGTATTGCGGCAGCCTCAAGCGCTTCAAGTGCTTCTTGGTTTGTGTTAGTCATGTCTGTGTACGACAGAAATTGAAGCATAATTAGTGCTGACTAAATTTCGAGAAGAAGGATTATAGGTAAGTTATGGGTAAGATAAATAAAATGAAGCAAAAGAGAAAGAAATGTCCAATATCGTAAATTTAAAAGTAAAGTTAAAACTCAAGCTAAGTAAGAGTCCTTTTTTAGATAAATTCGTTAAGATTGAATGATGGTCATGTGATGGCGAGTTTCGACAATTTAGGAATTCATACGAAATTTTTCCTATACTTAGAAAATTTTCAAGATTGAAGTTTCACATTTAGTGTAGAATTTCGCGTAGGTAAATTCAAGTTGTCCAAAAATTTCCGCATGTGATGAGAAAATTCGCTAAGTATAACACATAGTCATGTCGAGAAAATTTTCGCATTTTGTGTAAAATTTCGCATGTAATGGAAACTTTCGCAGATTATAACACGTAGACATGTCGAGAAAGTTTTCGCATATTGTGTAAAATTTCGTATGCAGGGAAAATTTTCGCAAGTTAAGAAGTCTCGCAAGTTTGTCCAAAATTTTCCCTGATTATCACACAAAGCCATGTCGAGAGAACATTTTCGCAGATTGAGTAAAATTTCGCAAGTTAAGAAATCTCGCAAGTTGTCCAAATGTTTCGCATGTAATGAGAAAATTCGCTAATTATCATACATAGACAAGTCGAGAGACATTTTCGCATATATCAAGGAAATTTCGCACTCAGTCTATCCATGAATTTTTGCATATAAGGAAAAGTTTCGCAAGTCATGAAATTTCAAAGGATATCCAAAAATTTCTCGGTTGAAATATTTTCTCAAAAGATATTAAGATTTTTCGCAAGCAGAGAAATTTTTCGCAAGTTATATGAAAGTTTCGCGGAGGGAAAAAGCTTTGTGGATTGAGAAATTTTTTTTGGTTGACTGTGGTTGCGAAATAGTGAAGATGCGAAAAGATGTAATATGACGTGAGGTGTATGAAATTTTGCGGGGTATAACTTCACTGTTGCGGAGAAAAAATTTAACGTAAGGAAAACAAATTTCTCGGATGAAAGCTTTCGCGGGACTTCAGCCAATGTAGCAGCGAAAATTTTATAGCGCAAGAAATTTCTCGGATAAAAGTTTTCGCGGGACCTTAGTCACTGTAGCAGCGAAAATTTAACGCAAGAAATTTCTCGGATAAAAACTTTCGCGGAAACTCACTCACTGTAGCAGCGAAAATCCATCGTTTGGAGTATTTTCTCTGAAAAAAAAAATTTCTCGGCGAAGAACACTGTGTGAAAAAACGTACGAAACGACTCAACCAATTTGCCTTAGACCTATTTAAATCTTAACCAAAATGCAATAATCTGGACTCAATCGACTCGAAATTGGATGGGCAATACAGATTTGGGGTTTTTAAACTCCAAAAACCTAACATGCATCCGATTTTAAGCCGAGAGAGAAAAAAAATTAATTTTAACCTAAAAAAATTTAACAAAACGGGGCAAAAACTGGATTAAACGAACGGAAATGGGTTTATTTTGGATGTATTCATACCGAAAAGCTGATTTTGACGACGGAGAACGCAGAAAAATGGATTTTGAAGGCAGATTTGAGGACGACGACGACGCGATGTGTTGAGAAATTTTCGAAGAAGTAGGTTGCGAAACTTTTGAATTTTTTCTCGGGTATAGAATTTGTAACATTGTGAAGAAGAGTTAAGTGATTTGGGGTTTTGTGACTGTTCATGCGAGAATTATAGTAAATGGGCCGAAATTCGTGGGTTTGGTCAAAATTGAGTCCTCAGCAGAATTTCGCCGGCTTGGTCAAAATTGAGTCTAATTAGAGTTCAATTGGTCCAATTCTGACCCAGTTTGACCAAAAATTTAAATTAAATTTCACCCTTTTTTTTTAAATTGGCATAATCAGAAACTCCCCCTTAATCTAAACTCCCTTTTTAGAAAAGAAAAGAGAAAAAAATCAGAAACTCCCCCTTAATCGAAAACTCCCCTTTAAGAGACATAATTCAGAAGACACATAGAAAATGGAGTGAAGTGGAAAAGGAAATATGTACACTTTATCAAAGTTCATGTAGGGTCGATTGATCACAACTGAATATTCAACATGCCCAACATAGTCACTAGGTGTTGGAATCGTTTGACATCCAACGGTTTTGTGAAAATGTCGACCAGTTGATCTTCGGTTGTGACGTAGTGCAATTCAATCGTCCCTTGTTCGACATGTTCTTTGATGAAGTGGTGACAAATATCTATGTGTTTCGTTCTCGAGTGATGTACCGGATTACTCGTCATCGCAATCGCACTCTTTGAGTCACAATAAATGGGAATTTTATCAACATGAAAATTAAAATCTCGTAGTTGGGTTCTCATCCAAAAAAGCTGTGAACAACAACTAGCGGCGGCGACATATTCTGCCTCCGTCGACGATGTTGAGACACATTTTTGTTTTCGAGAAGACCAACTCACGAGTTTACCGCCCAAGAAGTGTGCAGCTCCAGAGGTGCTTTTTCTATCCATCTTGCATCCTGCATAATCCGAGTCAGAGAATCCAACCAGTTTGAAGTCCGATCGAGTGGGGTACCACAAACCCAGATTGGGTGTTCCTTTGAGATAGCGGAGAATCCTTTTGACAACAGTGAGATGGGATTCCTTAGGTGTAGTCTGTAAACGAGCGCAGATTCCTGTCGAGAGAACGATATCCGGTCGACTAGCAGTGAGGTATAGAAGAGATCCTATTATCCCACGATAGACGGTTTGGTCAACGGGAGCACCAGATGGGTCCGCGTCGGTTCGGCCAGAGGGAGACATAGGTGTAGCAGCAGTCTTAGCATCCTTCATTCCATATTTCTCGAGGATGTCATGCATGTATTTGGACTGGTTGATGAAGATTCCGTCGGGGAGTTGCTTTACTTAAAGACCAAGAAAGAAATTCAGCTCGCCCATCATACTCATTTCAAACTTCTCTTTCATCAATTCTGCAAACTCTTCACATAGTTGTGGTTTAGTCGATCCAAAAATGATGTCATCGACATATATCTGCACAATCATGATGTCCGGGCCACTCCGCTTGGTGAAGAGAGTTGTATCCAGAGATCCTTTCTTGAACCCAGACTGAACAAGGAAGTCTGAAAGGACGTCGTACCAAGCTCGGGGAGCCTGTTTTAGTCCGTAGAGGGCCTTGTAGAGTTGATATACGTGATGAGGAAACTATTCACTCAAGAACCCTTCCGGTTGATCAACGTACACTTCTTCTTTGAGAAATCCATTTAGAAATGCAGTCTTCACGTCCATTTGGTAAACTTTAAAGTTCTTGTGAGCAGCAAAGGCAAGAAAAATTCGTATTGCTTCGATCCTGGCGACGGGGGCGAAAGTTTCATCGTATTCGATGCCTTCTTGTTGGTTGTACCCCTTAGCCACAAGTCTTGCTTTATTGCGGATGACAACACCGTCTTCATCCTTTTTGTTCTTGAAGATCCACTTCGTGCCGATAATGGATCTGTTGTGAGGGCGTGGTACGAGTTCCCAGACTTGTAAACGTTCAAACTGATTTATTTCCTCCTGCATAGCAATCAGCCAATCAGGATCGTTGAGAGCTTCAGCTACTCGTGATGATTCGGCTTGACTGAGATAGCAAGCGAACAGACTTTCATTCATCGTAGTTGAACGCGTCGAAACACCGGATGTGGGATCCCCAATAATCTGACCCGTAGGATGAGAGCGAGCCCAATGTGGTACATTGGTCTGTGAGGAGCTAGCCGCATTTGTATTGATTGGAGGTTCATTAGATTGGGGTCCGGTGTCCGAAGAAGAGATCTCAACCGTAGTAGATTGAGAAGGTTCAGCATCAGGATCAGCAATGTTCCCAGGGTTGAGTAAAATGTCGTCTTCGTTGAGATTGATATCATCCAAGTTTGGCGGGACGACATCATCGCTGATAGCTGGTGGTGTAGGTGGGGTGGGTGCAGCGGTAGTTTGAGTGGTGGCGACGGGAGTCTTGGGGACTGGATAGAAGTACTCGAAGAGTAGATCGAGATCCAGTTCACCAGAATTGCCCTCAGATGAGGAAGTTCCCGTCGTTGAAGGTTGACCTTTTGTCAACGACTGTAGAAGACCTGGTTCTGGACTGATATGAGCAGAAGCCATGAGGTCGCCTTCGCTTTCGTCAAATGTGACATTTGTGCTCTCTATTACTGATCGTTTCTCCCTAAGATAGACTCTGTATGCCTTCGAGTTCAGCGAATATCCAACAAAGATTCCTTCAACTGCTTTTGGATCAAGCTTCCCAAGATGTTGGCGATCATTGGCCACAAAACATCGGCAACCGAAGACCCTTAGATAAGATATATCTGGGATACGATGGTTATTCGCATCCCGTATGGGGTGCGGTTGAATCTCTTGTGGATGGAAGCCCGGTTCTGCGTTAACAGGCCATTTGAATAGCTTCGCCCCAAAGAGAGTGAGGAAGTCCGGATTGGATGAGGAGAGTCCTAGCTGCTTCAACTAGTGTCCTATTCTTACGCTCAACGACACCATTCTGTTCTGGTGTCTTCACAGCTGAGAACTGCTGGGTGATGCCCTGAGTAGCATAGAAATCACTGAGCTTCTTGTTCTTAAACTCAGTTCCATTGTCAGTTCTGGTAATCCGAACCTTCTGTTGATGAAGAGTTTGGGACGTAACAACAAACTCGATGATTAAATCAGGAACTTCATCCTTTGTGCGAACGAGTTTCGTCCATGTATAGCGTGAGAAGTCGTCGACAATCACAAGAATATACCGTCTTCCTCCGAGTGTAGCCGTAGGCATTGGGCCACATAGATCCATGTGTAAGAGCTCAAGGATGAGCTTAAAGGACGGTGTTTCCTTAGAGATGTGTGATGATCGCTTCATCTTCCCCAATTCACAGGCAGAGCAGAGGTGTTCCTTATGATACGACAGTTGGGGTAGACCGTTGACGAGTTTATTCTGACGCAGTTTGTTGATAGTCTTGAAATTGAGGTGTGAAAGACGCCGGTGCCATAGATCGTTCAACTTGGGTGCAGCACGGGAGAGAAGGCAAATTGGTCGAGAGGTCGTAAGATTGAGTACGTAGAGGTGAGATGTGCGTGTTCCAGAAAGAAGAGGTAGTCCCGAGGCATCGATAATGCTGCAGATGTCTGATTCGAAGAGAACCTTGTATCCTTTGTCGCAGAAGCGGCCAATGCTGAAAAGATTGTAGCTCAAACCCTCGACGTAAGAGATGCCCTTAATCGTCAGTTTGTCATGGACGACATCACCAGTTCCGAGAATTGGCGCCATTTGACTGTTTCCGAAGGAGACCCTTCCGAGATAGCGCTCAGAGAAGTTGTTCAACAGCTCTTTGTTCCCCGTCATGTGTGTGGAGCAACCCGAGTCTAGATACCACACATGACAGACCTGCAATCATCAGCAAACGTTGGGTCCCCGTTTACGGATGGGACCTTCTTGTGATACAAGTAAAATTTTCATGCGCTTAACGGGAAATGTGGGGTCTAAATCAGGTTGTGTTGGATCTAATTTAGCTCTCCCTTTGTGATTTGTTTGAGGAGGTGGGATTATGGTTTTTCTAACCCATATTTGCCTAACTTGCGCTTGCATATACGTTGTCTTATTCGTGAATTGACGTGAAGGTTTTGGTTGTTGTTGTCGCCTTTTGGTTTTAGTCGTCTTTTGCTTGCGAGCATTAGGTGACTTTGTATTCAGCGTTGGATGGCGTTTTTGCTTAACCGTGGGCGTAGATGAACTGGGAGAATGCAAGGGCGTTGTAGAGGAGGTTTGCCTTTTTGGTCGGAGTGTTGCGTGTTCGTGTGCCTCATATTCATGAAAGCGTGGAAGAATAAAGTCATTGCAGCAACACATAGACATTAGTTTGGCAAAGGAAAGATACGTTCTGGTAACATAATTATCTACGTCCTTAAGATGTTGGGATTCAGTACATAGGTTGGAAAGACGAATATAGGATGGTCTTTTCTTCTTGTCATCGAAGAGCGGGTCCTCCTTTATTTCAAATGAACTTCCTTCCGGAGACGTCGAACGCACATTCCCTGTATCCATAGGAATACGAGAGTTAGTGTTTGAACAAGTTTTAGCTTCAGGAGTCATCTCCGCCGTCCTCTCACATTTACATGTTTGAGAATCGGGTACTTGACTCGATGTAGAGGGATTGTTCGTATTGTGAAATTGTTCTAGGGTAAAGATTTTGCTAAGTAGTTCATCTCGCTCCTGTGCAAAGGCCTTCCATTCTAATTCTAGTGTTCGTTCTAGTTCTGCTATGAGCAGAAGTTTCTTTGGGATGTAGGTGCGAGAGAGCGCATCTTGGAAAGCAACTTCCTGTTCTTTGGTTGGGAGTAAGGTTTCGACATCCTCCGATAGTGAAGGTATCTTAGTCTTATTACTAGCATTCAATTCTGTGTAGTCATACGCGATTTCTGCCCAATGAATGTTCTGTACTCTTTTTTCTTCCGAGATGACTGCGGAGGATGATCTCACAAATGGCCTAAGTTGCGAGGGAGCACCATTTCTTGTTTGCAGGAACGTAGTGTTACACGTGTTATACCTTTTAACTGTTAGCGGTGTTGGATTGCAATTGCTGGCCAGGCCGATTCCCCCCGGGCGTTGTAGAATTCTGTTTCAACTGGTTGGTTCAATAGGCATAAGATGCGTGCGCTTTTGTTTCTAAGGTGAAGTTGCTCTTCAAGTTCCTTCACCTTTCGGTACAGCCTAACTCTTTCCTTTGTAAGTAGTTCATATTGGGATGCAGTTAGGAGATGAGATGTTTCGCATGAACTGATGGCCAATGTGGTTTCCTTCACCTTATTCTCACTTTGCTTATTCTTGCTTTGCAGACGTTTGACTAACGCTTCAGAGGCCATTAGACGTTCGTTTGCACAAGCGAGCTCTTCTACTTTTAAACTAAGTAATGTATAGTTGTTTTCAAATTTTAGCTTAAGTTCTTCATACTCCCTAGCGTCTACGGTGGGTTTCTTAATGGTGTGACGGTGATTGAACACATCATCGAGTTGCGAAATTCGTACCTCAGACTCGGCGTTGGTAGGAGTCTTAGCTGTGTTCTCATCGGTGTTGGCCATCTCCTCGTCCTCGTCATGTTCGACCAGCCTTGCCATGCAGCAATCTTCATCCTGAGGCTCCTCATCTTCTGAAGTATCGTTCACCCATTCAGCTTCTTCGGTAAGTAGAACTTTCCCACTTTCCATTTTACGGGTCATTCTGGCCTTACGGTCGTAGTAGCCAGAGTCCTTCACGCGTGGGGCGTGGCATTCCTTCGCAAAGTGACCTGTCTTTCCACACCGAAAGCACTTCACAGACTTTTGAGGTGCTGAGTCCTCCTCTTTCTTTATCGGCTTAGATTCTTCCGTGGGAGTGGTCTTTTTGGTGCCGCTAAAGGTTCTTTGGCGATTGGAGGAGGATGAGGATTTTTTCCCGATCTTCTTTGTGACCATCTTTGTGAGCATTGCCAGTTGCTTGCGTAGATCACGAATATCTTCATCAGATTCTGTATCAGCTTCGAATCCTGAAGAGGCGTCAGATACAACGGCTGGTAGCTTCCCTTTGTTCGGTTTGGCCTTAGCGGTGGAAGATCGTTCGGTAGTTTTGTTCGAGAGGAGAGCCAGTGGGTCGACTCGAGTGTTGGTGGACTGAGGTTGCACGTAAGGAGCATATGCAGACAGGCTGTCGTAGAGAGCATGGATGGTGGTGTTGGAGAGGTCCTTACTCTGAATCATCATCACAGTTGCATTTCCCCAATGTGGTTTGAGGCTACCAAGGAAGCGGTTGTTGATGTCAAATTTGTCCCTCGAGATCTTGGCTTTCTTGAGTTCATTGATGACCTTCACGTATCGGAGGTATGTGTCGCGCAACTCCTCTCCTTCATAGGCTTGGAAGTGTTCATACTGCGAGAGACATGCTGATTTCCTCCCCTGAGCACTTTCAGTTGTGCCTGCCATGATTTCCACGAGTTCATCCCATATTTTCTTAGCAGTTGTGCAGCACTCGATGTGAGCGTAGACTTCGTTGCCCATAGCCTGGAAGAGGTATCCTTTGGCAGTCTCGTCGGCCTGTGTGCGAGCCTCTTCATCCTCATTGATGGGACCTCTTGGAGTGCGGCGTTCATCCATGGGAGGGTTTGCGTTTGGCTGTGCAGGGATGATCGTCCAGAATTGTGCTGGACCATTGAAAATGGAGTCCAGTAGGTATTGAGAGAGTGGTGCGCCTTTGTTCCTGATGAACGTGAGGAACCGGCTTGTCCATATGCTGTAGTCGCGTTGTCGCAGCATCGGAGGCCTGGTGTCGGAGCCCACTGTTGAGATGTCGTTTGTGGTAGACATGGTTGGTGCAGTCGAATCGTCCGTGGTTTTGATCTTGTATAGATAAGAGAGTTAGTGACGAACGAGATGAGAAAGATGAGTTTAACGAGTAGAGTTTGTGAAAAATCGTTTAAACAATTTCTTAGAACTAAGTGAGCGTGTGTGATGGTCGATAATGTATGAAGGGAAAGTATATCTTGAAATTTGGAGAAGTTCTAGAAATTTAAAAACGAGATTTGAGGCGAGAGAAAAAAAATTTATGTCAAAAGTGGTCGAGGATGATAGGACTAAAGTTTAAGGATCAAATCTTAAATAAGTTTGAGAAAAATTTACCCCGAGAAAATTTTAGCACGAGAAAAAAAAACTTAACACGTCAGGCAGAAAAAAAATTCGCAGTTTGAAGGGACGTGATTATATGAAGAATTATCCGAGAAATTATGTGTTGAGAAATTTCGGTGTTTGTGAGTTTTAAAGAGAAATTCTCGGAAGAAAAATTCTCAGTTGAAAATTTCTCGGATTTTAAAATTTCGCATGTGAGAAAGATTCTTAGTATTGAGAATTTTCAGGTTTGAAAGAAATTTTCATGTTGGAAGAAGTATCGCGGGTCGGAGCGTGATTTGAGAAAGTTTCTCGGATTTGAAAATCGTGATTTAAAAAATTTCTCGTAGGAAAGAAACTTTCTTGTCTGAAACTTTCTCGGATAAAGAATTTCGAAAAGTTCTCGGCTGAAAATTTCTCGACTTAGTAATATTTCTCAGGTTTTTTGGAAAATTTCGCGGCTCAGAAAAATTGTTGGAAATGACTTTCTCGGGTATAGAATTTCTCAGATTTTGAAAGTGAGCAGTTGAGAAAAGATGAAGTTACACAGAGGTAATTTCGCGGTTTAGATCATTCTCGGAATGAAATTTCTCGTATATAAAGTTTCTCGGATTTTGAAAATAGGCCGTTGTGAAAAAAAATGCAGTGAAAGTGAAATTTTCGCGGTTCTAGGTAAATTCTCGGAATCAAACTTCACAGATGTGAAAATTTCGCGGACTTGAACGATTAAGCAAAAATTTTCGCGGTCAAGAACGAGCTTTCACTGTTCCATTGCTATCATTCGTTTTGCCAGAAAATCGTCCAGTTCTTGCTCAAATCTCAACCAAAATCGCTCAAACTTGATCCTAAACTTCAGAAATTTTTCCCTAAACACATAATCGACCGATTTGTGGGCTAAAAATAACAAAAAACAGATCAAATCGACCAAAAACAGAGAACGGCCGAGATGTCCTTTTCTGAAGAATTTTTGCTTCGATCTTGCTCAAAACTCGTTAAAACTGATCCAAAAGTGTTCTAAAAACATTTTAGGCATAGAATCGATCTGGGGGAAGGTTTTAAACACAAAAACGAAGCATTAAAACCCCAAAACGAGTTCAAAATGCCCGAAAGTGATTTTTGCCCAAAACACCTTTGATCTTTATCGGAATCGAACGAAACTGGATTCAAATCAATGCAGATCGATCCACGTTTGCTCTGATACCACTTGTTGGTCCCGATTGCACCAAACAAGGAATCAAAGAGGCTTTGATGGAATGAAAAAGGGAGAGGTTCTCACCTTCAAGTGTGTGTATTGTGTGAAAAATAGGATAAGCCTTTTTAATCTTTGATTCATTTCGAAACGTGTGTTGGTAATACCTTATATACCACATTAACCCTAGGTATATTAAGGCCCAAACACTAATTATTAACTAATTACATTCTAGTCCAAAGCCCTAGCTAAAGGATAATTACAAAATTAATCCCAAGACTTAAACTATTGACACAATCTATTAAATATCCTAACAGATTCCCCATCCGTGGAAGACACTTTTTGGAATCATCAACAAGTGTTTGTCCCCGAAGCACGCAGGCTTCGACAAAGGCAACAGCCACATCCTCCGGATATTTCACGGAGTCATGTTCTCGCGAAATTACGATTTCGCTCAACTGATCTGGAACGACCTCGCAGAATAGATCAGACAGAAAGAGAACAAACGGTCCAAAAATGTGCCATATGCGAGATGGTTCTCCGTCATCATCCGTCAACAAATGGAGATGTACGATCAGAGTATTCATCGCTTGCCTTCGGGAGGAAACTATCAGCCACCCAGGCTCAAGTTCTTCCACAACCCCAAGCTCGCGGACTTAGCTCAGCCAACGATGGCCATTCCGCTCGAGCTACTACGTCTCACCGACCCCGGGGGAGACGAATATCAGAGATACTGTTGGGAACATCATTTGACTGAGCCGATGATTAGAGGGCCCCCGACAGGCTTCAACATCAGCCCTCTACATCCACAACAACAGCCTAGTCCTGAAGACACGATGATTGATGAAGTGGCTCAGGAACTAGAGCTGGAGCCTCCAACTCACGAGGAAACAGTACCAGATTTTGACGCCATCCTAATCGATGCTGTGGCGGCAGAGTAGGAACAAGAGGCTCCAGCAGAAACACTCCAAGTGGAAGTGCCCATCATTGTCGGCGTGCTCGAAGAATCTATTGAGGAAGGTCTTCAAGTAGCACAGCCCGAGGCAGGAACGGGGCACATCTCTCCGCCGCTGGCTACTACGCCAGAAACAGAGGCTCTAATATCAACAATACAACCTATCGAGCCTCCGGTGATGGAACTAGTCAGTGAGGATGTAGCACGCGGACTTTCGCCTCACACGGCTACCCCATCAGACACCGAGTCAGATGAGGAGATTCGGTTGATTAGAAGGACTCCGAGACGATTGAGCGTATCATTCGAGTCCCTCTTCGAAACTGTCACCGAACCATCAGACACAACGCTGACCATCACTCCAAGCGTTGCGGACCCTTCTTCGCTCAATCTTGAGCAGCAGCACGGCACGGCGGGACCAGAAGCTCCGGTGTCTGATACTTATGAACAATGAGACCCTGCCCTAACGCCCATAGAGTAGAATCTCCAAGATTCGACTCAAGGATTGGGTGGAAGTCTCGAAGAGTCACACCCTCAAGTGACTCTGAGCCAACCTGAGGAGCCGGTGTTAGCTCAAGGGTTGATAACAGGCGACATCAGTCGTCCTGGACCATCCACAACGGAGGCGTCCGCTCCGTATGTGATAGAAGATCGACTTCAAGCCGCTCTCGCTAATGCGCTGAAGGATTTTGAAGACAAAATTATGGAGAGCGTGCGCAATGCCATCGAGACGTCCCGCCAAGATCGTGGGAAAGCACCCGTCTCAGAGCCGTCTTCGTCACAACCCATCCTCACACCCACTCAACCCATAATATCCACACAAACACCAACACCCATCCTCACCCACAACCTAATAAATCCTGCCACCGTACCCATCAGCGAACTCCACTCAATTCTGGTTGCCAGGCTATTGGAATTGACCACACGAACGTCGGAAGAAGAAGATCTATTCCGCCGTCTCGTGGATCGTCCTGACCCATCAGAAACGTGCCCCGGCCAAGGCTCCCACTCCAAACGCCGACATGATGACACAGACGATTAGGGACGTCCTGAGGGGAGAAGTGCCAAGGATAATCACAAGGGGTCAGAGACAGAACCCTGGCGCGACTCAGACAAGTAAAGGAGTCGCTGGAACCTCACAGCCCACTACCCAAACAACCACCACCACGCGCCGCACCACTCTAACCCAAATCGACCCACCTACCTTTCATATAAGGACGCCTCCGCCCACACCACCGATCTTCACAAGCCCCTTGCTTCCGGAAGAAGAAGCAAGCGCTGCCATGCTCGTCGCCCAAGCGCAGACTCAGGCGACTCCCTCAATTGCTCCAGACCAACCGGGACCATCCGGACATGGCGTCAACCCACACGAGGTCCTAGACAAACACATATTCGAAGGACAGCGGATGACCCATTCCATGCCCGAGGAGCATCAAACACAACGGCTTTTCGACACTTCTTACAACAAGCCTCGGTAGACCTCGTACTCATGGAAGACGAAGAACTTCAGGAAGGTGAAGACTACGAGCAAGACATCTCAAGGCTACCAGAGTTGATCGCGCAACGAGCGGCTTCCTCCACAAGACTAATGCTAGGGACCGTTCGGATCGACACGCCGTGGGAGAATATTCGAATAGAGATACCTTTTCTTGAAGAAGTCCGTGAAAATATGTGGAGGTCACCGGACAAAGTCAAGAAGCCGAACGAGTTTGAGCTGAGAGAGATCTCTCACTGGGATCAGCAGAAGAGGATGACCTACCTCTGGATGCTGACCAAACTTGGACCTGATGTAAGGCTGGGGATGACTAAAGGACAAGTCAAGAGCCACTATAAGAGTCTCTCCCTGCCAGCTTCTCAGCGTTTACTGTGCTAAAGGTGGTCTTCCAACCCCAACCTACGCTATCGAGCGAGTGGATAGGACCCGAGAGGATCTAAGCGGAGCGACCTACCGTACATCCCTGCTGATGAGGTATACAATCTCTATCAGCTGTACGTGGAGAAGTACAAAGGTCCTCAAGGCATCATCAAGAAAGAAGGTCTCGAGGGACTCTACCGGTTCATGATGCGCCAAGTCAAGTACTTCGCTGCACACGACCTTCAGATGGCTCTAGAGAGCAACATGAAGAAGGTCAACATGACCGCTCCACTCAACAAAGGACCTGAGATCGAAGGGCTTCCCAACAATCACGTGCACATCAGCTCAGTCCTAGGCATCACCTACCACAATCCAATCGCTAAGAAGAATAGGTTGATGCTGAAGACTGAAATCAACAAGTTCTGTGATGGGACACTCAAGGTCATCAGGAAGAACATGGACCAGAGGTTGGAAGAAATTAATAGAGATACAATGCTGAGGATCCATCGGTTCATGAGAGAACAGCCGCTCCTAATGGAACTATGAGAAGATATCGAGGAGAGTCTGGAGCTAAGGAATACGCTCAGGAACTTTGAGCATGCGCTGGGCTTGTGCAGGTCGTACTACGTCCGACGAGGGCAGATAGCGCGGAAGAGAAATCAAGCACAAAGGGGGAGAATGTAGAATATCAATTTTAATTGTGCTTTGATTCATTAGCTGTCTTCGCAGATAGGGGCTTTGTTTGTATTAGTCCTTAGATTAGGACTAAGTTTGATATTTATACCAAGTTTGTTTGGTATAAATAGTTGTACAAACATTGAGCTTAATACAGAAAATTAGAGAATCAATCCGAAAGGCTGTCGAATTCAATTCTAGAGAGAGAAACTCAGAAATCATCCTCTCACTAAAGGAATTCTCTCTCATGGTCTTCATTGAAGGTTTTCGACCGAATTTCATATTCAATAATTCTAATCGATTTCCTTAGAATTCATGCCTAGGATTGATTGAGTTGACAAACGGGGACCTAACACCGTGGCTTGGCTATTTTTAGTGTTTTGCAGGACATAAATAAGGAGTCGGAATTGATCAAACCGTGTGAAAAACGTGTGGAGCAATTAGGAGCAAAATAAGGAAGAAGCTTACTAAAAATAGGATGCTTGGAGCTCAAGACAAGACTAAATCATTAGGAGATATTCAAGGGATCTCCTACCAATTCAAACATGAGCCAAGGCCTATAAATATGAGGAGATTTCGAGCTGCAACTTAGACCTTTGGACGAGAAAACTTTTGAGAGCTATGAGCGAAAATTATCGAGTTTTGTTGAGAGAATTTGAGCGAGCCAAAGTGTCCTTTTAGCCTAGTATATCGTTTGCAAAAGTCTTAGGACTTTGTAGGTTTGCAGAATCGTTTGATTCGTAGTTTTTCAGGATCGTTTAGATTCGTAGTTTTTCTAGGCTTGTTTTTACTATCTTCGGATAGTTATTTTGCCATCCATTGCTATAGTGGAATTTCTCCTTGAGGCACGCAGCAAGTTTTTATAACTTGCTGCACAGATTTACATCTCGTGTTCACCATCTCACTTTACTAAGTTCGTTACATATTCCGCTGTGCGTTCTGTGTTGGCTTCAGTGTTGACCCAACATTTGTTCCAACATTTAGTCATCTATTTTTAGAACTTAGTATTTTACATCCATATCGTACCGAGACCACTTCAAGTGCTACTTCTTTTCCATACTATATACTTCAACTTATTTTATTCCAACATAATCTCCACGAAAATCATAACCTAAACTAATATATTTTATCTAAAAACTTCGTAAATTCTTATATTTTAGTGAATATAGCGTGTTTACAATATAAAATTTGGAAATTATAAAATAAACGAATTACATATTAAATTGTTATTGTGACTAATAATTCTGTTACTCGCATTGTACTTCCTTGTTGCCTACATATCGATTTCTGTTTTTTTCTTCGCTTCAATTGTTGCTGAGCTCTGTTAAACTGTTACTGCGGGAAATCAGTAAACAACAGAAGATTTTACCAGAATCATGCATACATTTTCAGCAACAGAAGCGAAGTTTGTTCAAAAGAAACATCCTACACATAAGTATTAGATACACATAGAACCAAATTGTAACATCCTCGTCGTCGCTGCTCGTTTTCGATTTCTTCGATTGGGGGTTATTGACTTGGTATTAGCGAATCAGAAAGAACTTCAAGAATAAAAGTTATACATAATTAAATTGGATATTCACAGGAGTTTGAATCAAAGTCATTGGAATTCTAGATCGAAAGTTATACTAAAAAAGGTGTAAGTTGCAATTTTAAGGCAATGCCATTTTCGGACAACGTCCCTAAGCACCCGTAGATCTTTTTCGGGCACATTTTTTAGGTCATTGGACTTCGAATCAGAAATAACGTAAAGAATAAAAATTATACATAATTAACTTGGCTAATCAAGGGAGCTTAAATCAAGGTCATTTGAATTCTAGATCGAAAGTTATACTCCAAAAGGTGCAGGTTGCCATTTTCGGGCAATGCAGAATGCATAGTGTTACCCAGAATGCTTAAATTGTTACCCAGAATGCATGAAGTGTTACCCAAAATGCATAAAGCGTTACCCAAAATGCATAAAATGTTACCCATAATGCGTAAATTGTTACCCAGAATGCATAAATTGTTACTTAGCGAGCGTTCTATTAGCAAAAGCTTCAATCATGGGCCGCGTCAAATTTCTTCGCGATTAACATCAATATTTTCATTGATTATTAAGACTCACGATCAATTTCACCTTATTCAGCATTAAAGTCCATATTTTCCCTTGTTTCAACGAGATTTTCGAACTACTTTTAATACATTATTCCAATATAAACTTCAAAAAATTTCATTGATTATTGACACCATGAGAAATTATAATCGATTTAACCTTATATGGTCATTAACGTCGAGATTGAGCCGGCTTTAGATCGTAATTTTGGTCTTCGTTGAAGGTTGTTTTTGCTTCAATCGTTTGGAGAAGAAGATGGCACATGGGTGTAATTTTGCCAAATATGAAGGATAGAAAGGTCATTTACAATGAGCTGGGTCCTTCAAACTAATATTTTCAGTAAACAGGTCCTTGGGCCTAAATTAAACTACTAAAGGACCTGAATCATGTTGGAAAATTGCTTTTAGGGCCTGAACCATAATATACCCTTTTAACAGATCAAACTTTTTCTGTCATCTATGTAATTTTTTACGACTCGCATTTCCTCTTTGTTGGCATCTGTGCCACCTTTAACAACATTAATAGACAGATGAAGTTCGCATTCTTCAATCACATGCACAAAAAATTAAATATAACTATGAATACAGTGAATTGATAACTAACTGAGAGAACTGAAACGATTGATATATACATACATATAGATTATTAATGATGACTAAATTAAACAAACTGATCCAAGTTCATAATGTTGTTTTTTCTGCTCATAACCTTGTTATAAGTGTTAGTTAGAGAGGTAGACCATATCTTATATTGCGAAATATGAAAGGATGAAATCAGCCGTTCTCGCTTGCGTTCATTATTTAGACCATCTCCAACCAATACCAACAATCAGATGCAAACATAAAAAAATACTCCAACCAACACTAAAATGCATATATACTCAAAATAGTTTTTATGTCATTTTCTCTCTCCTATAAAAGCATACATGCATTTTCATTTAACACCAACACAAGTTTTATCTCTCACAAAGCAACTCATACTAAACTTAGTAATACTTTTGTTACATACTTAATAATTGGCTTTCTTTATTTTTTATCACATGAATAATGTTCAATAGTTTAAAGAAAATATTTATTACAAAATTTAGTCTAAGAAAATATCATTTATTTATTATGTTGTTAATACTGAAAATTATAACATAATTGAAAAAATTATAGAAGTTGATGCAAAAGATAATATTGTAAAAATATCTTTTGAGTTTGTGAATGAGTTTAATGGTTGGAGAAGAATTACTGGATTTTGAGTTTGGGGATGACTTTGCGATTGAATGAGTTTTTCTTTTGGAGATTGGCCTTAGATTAGTATGTTTAGCACATACAATGTATGTGCAAATATATCAACTTATTTTATATGAATTTTATTAACTAAGTTACTTAGTAAATCAAATTTTATTAAAAGGATAAAAGTATAATAAACTAAAATTATAGTAAAATTCTAGAAAAACACTTATTTATTTGAAAGATCAATCGATAATTTTTAAAGACCATATAAACCATTTATATAAGAATTTCGAATGGTGAGAAAATTGATTCAGAGATTGGATTTAATTGGTACTACATAAGCTGTTTATCTCATACCATCATAATAGAGGATCTCATACCATCAGAATGTCGTATTCTCAATGTAACTGATGCATGAGAAGCGTGCAAGTAATTAAATACAAAACGAATAGCTGGGAACTACGCTACACTAAATAGGCAAGTGCACCTCGAAAAATAGTATAGTAATAGCAAGTATTCAAGTATCGAACCCAAGTGAACTATGCAAATAAGAAAAACTTGTTTAAATATCATAGTGAAAAAAGTTGGTTGCTCGTGCAAAGACGTAAACTAACAATTAAACGAAAACTATAAAATAAACGCTAAAGACGACTTATTGAAAACGAACGTATTCGAGACTTCGAACCCCCTAGCTATATCAAACCCTAATCTCCATAATTCACGTAGCTTTCCCTTATTACTAGACCGTGAGAACTCCTAATGCATACGCTAATCATGTACTGTAGCTTTCCTAATCACATAAAAAACGTCTACAACTAATCGTACGAATAATAGTCAGGCAAGGGTCCCTAACTACAAATCATAAAATTGCATTAAAATAATGAATTTTAATATTAGCGTCGGCGTAGGATCTGATCGGATCAATGGTAGACGTGAAATTTTGACTATAATACGGCGGGGTAGTTCAACCTATTTTTAGTGTTGAATGTATTCCCTCCGCTTTACTATTGGTCTAACCGCTCGTCCCTCTTTCGAGTGCAACTCACGATTTCCCAACAATTATCTTGCTCACATAGACATTATCAAGAAAATATTAAAGAGTTCAATCATATAGACGTAACTGAAATCAATCTTATTCATAAATGAGATCAAGTAACAAGAATAAATAATAAGATAAATCATCAAATCAAAAGGCGTTAATCTCATTACGGTAATCTAATCTCAAATAAATAGAAATTAGCTAATCTCGTTAGGTTTGATGATATAAGAAACATTGTCTCCCCTACAATTTGGCTCGGATGCTTTTCCCACGTTCTTTCACTTGTTTGCCTTCGAATTCTCCTTCTTTACGCCTTTAATCACCTCTAAAGTGTGTTCTAGGGTTCTTGGGTCGTCTCTAGGTGTTTTTTCTTCGTCCCCAAGGGTAGGGTGGGATTTGGGTTCGGGTACCCGATCGGAAGAAAAATCGGGTGACCCGATACCTGACTGTGAAGTTCGGATCGGGAATCGGGTAGCAATATGCTACCCGATTTACTCGATCGGGTACCCGACCATAAAAAAAAATCAAAAATTATATAAAAACTAGACCCAACTAATAAAATAAAGGAAACTCAAATATAAAACTAAGCCCAACTAATAAAAGAAATTTATGTTTATTTTTTGAACTTGTTTTTTTTTATGGTGTTAAAATTATTTTATATGTTGATGGTGTTGAATTTGTTTTATTATTTATGGTGTTTAAATTTTTTTTATTGTTGATGATGTTTAATTTACTTTATCGTTCAAGGAATTAAACTTATTTAAGCTCATCTAAAGTTAAAAATAAAAAATAAAACATAAAAATTAAAGGAAAAAAAAAACCGAACCCGGCCGAGCGGTATGGTCGGACACATGGTGTTGAATTTATTTTGTTGTTGATGTTGATGCTGTTGAATTTATTTTATTATTGATCGAGTTTAAATTATTCTATTGTTGTTAGTGTTTAATTTATTTTTATTGTTGAAGGATATGAACTAATTTAAGCTTAGTTAAATTTTAAAATATAAAAAAAATTGAAAAAAATAAAAGAAAAAAAAAAAAAAAACCAAACCCTACCCGATCCGGTACCCGCATTTGATCGGGTCGGGATCGGGTACCCGACCCGAAAAACCCAAACCCCGAAAAATTGAACCCGATCCCACCCCTAGGCAAGGGTTGTATTTAAGTTATGGCATGATATCTTCTATTTTCGGCAGAGATTCGGCTTAAGTCGCGTGTTCACTGCGCCTCGTATATACGCCTTCACGGCCGTGACATAATCGATAAGTACGCTTCAGCCGGCCTCATATCTAGCACTTTACGGCCGCAATGAAGGCTTGTCACGGCAGCAAACCTTCGCGGCCGTGACATGGGCTTCCTGCCGGCCTTCACGGCTACTTTTAACCATGTGTTCACGGCCATGAGGCTGTCTCCATGCATGGCCAGCGAACAAAAGATCTTCAATATTCATCTTCAAAATAGGTCTTCTAGCGTTGAATGTGTTTTCCAGAATAATTCTGTTGACCTGCACCTAGTAGCCTGTCTAGAAGGGAGATAAACTTAGTAGCCTGTCTAGGAGGGAGATAAACTTAAAATTGACCGGTTCTTTTACTTCAGTTTTTCACTCTAACTGTCTTCGGGCTCCGCTTGTGCTTTGTCTGGACATGGATTCAATCTTCGATATGGTTGAGTTGAGTCTCGTGATCATCGTCGGTTTGTATCACGATCAGTTTGAGTTCTACAGTATCTCTAGCCTAGTTCTAGCTTCTACCATTACAACGTTAAGCTATAAAAGAAGACTTCTTGTACGGTGAAAATTAAGGTTGGATCTTTGCAAGGAATGCAGACAATTTTATGGATCAAACGCCATGACAGAGTTCGTAAGGGGGGAAATCGTTGGATTACAAACTGCATCTAATGGAAAATAATCCAAACACGTAAAGACACCACATTCCAAGTGGGAACACAACTGAACACGAAAAAAAGCCAGAGGAAGATAACATGCAAGAATAAAATCACACGCAATACAAAACTAGCAATAATCCTTAAACCTACAATAGAAACTAACTATTACTCCCACCCAAAATCTTATAAAGGATGACAACGTTGTATGACTTCTCATTTGTCTGCATGCGTGCGCTTTCCTTTGCGACGAGAACTGTTCGAGTTGCCATTTCGCACAGGCCTGTTCGTCCTTTTACTGCAAAAGTGCGTCTTGCATCAAATGACAGCTGATGTCATACTATAACTAATGAAGGAAACTAACTACTAACTAATTTTTACAAGATCTCGTTCTGGCAAATGACAAATGAAGCCAAGCTAAACTTACTTACCCAAAAACAGCTGAACACATCCTCAGAAGAAAGAGTACAGGCAAAGCAAGCAAAGCAGAGGCCTGAAAACAGATGGATTTCGTAGAATGATGAGTGGCTTTTACTCAGAGAAGTTATGCATGAGAGCAAATTTTGATGAAAAAGAAGAAAAAGAGAGAGAACTCACAGCAAACCAAACAAGTTCCCTTGTCGCGAGATGCTTCGTAAGATTGTGACTCTTTAGTTTCTCTTCAACTTTACCTTGAATCTATATCATCAGATGCGAATTGTGGGTAGCCCGTAAGCCCAAAATATGTTAATATGAGGTAAAACAAAATTTTTTCCAAATGATAATCTCAATTTGAATGGGTCAACGCCCAACATAAGACTTCAAAATGGTAATCTGATGGGCATTGGTAAAGCGATTTATTCAAAATGGTAATTGATGTTCGCATGGAAGGAGAATGGTACAGCATCGACTTACATGATGGTGGTATGTAGTTGCTGACTTGAGGAATTTGCTGTAAGAATGAACCGCTTTGTCTGTGTAAGGCCTAAAGGTGGTCTGTAGCTTTCCAACATGGGGTCTAGCAGCCGTGGCAACTTGATCTATGTATGGTCCACTGAACTTCCTTATTTCCTGCAAGCAAGAAATATTAGCTTTCTTAAAATTTTCTGCAAGTGCACTGCAAAGTTAGTTTGCAAAAACGAAGGAAAGCAACAACCATTACCTGAATATATGGGTAGGTCAGTTCTCGGACTTTAATGATGTGAGGGGTCACAGCATCCTTAGAAACCCCATATATCTCGACGGTTTTGGTAGTAAGCTTTTTCACATGAGGTTCAGCATTTGTGGTGATTACCGTCCATTGTTCCTTGACAGCTGGGACCAGTTTCTTCACACGGGTAATGAGAAAGGGGCAAGTTTTAACATAAGAGAAAGTAAATGATAAGTTTGATCAACTGCAAAATTTTTGGTATATGGCATCAACTATATTTCCTCTATAAATCTAATTGAATATGTGACCTTTGCTTTTTATGTGAGACACATCGATTAAATTTCTGAATCAAACTTGATTTTGATCGAGCTTCTCATTCACAACTCATGTTAGACTAAGTCTCTGCTTAACTGACTCACCATTTTCACAGTTTCAACATGTGGCGCAGCCCACTCTTCCGCTTGATCCTTCTTTTCACTGGCCTGTTGCAGAAAAGAAGGTTGAAATAGATTAAATAAGTCAATAGGAAACGTACCATGCTACACAGGCTAAATCATTGTCTGAATGGAAATTGACCATATACCCTTAGAATTTACCTTCTGTATCAACGTCTCATAAGCTGGTTTGCCGTGTATTTCCCAGTTCTTTTCTAAAAGCGACTGAAAGTACACAAAGTGATCAACTGCATACTAACTATTTACGACATCCATAATGGCACTAAATAAATGTATTAATACCTGATATTGAATCAAATGAACTGCTAGCCAAGGTGGAAACCAAGCACCATGAGCCTCCATCAGCTCTTTAGTTTTGGAAGCGGCTTCATACTTTGCCTTCATCATTTCTTCCTGGATTCCATTAGAGTTGAGAGTAGTTTCGATAATAACAAAGCCAAAAGAAAGTATTAACATGTATGTCAGTCATGCCCAGTATACCTCAGCAATTTGAAGGGCACGCTCAGTTTTACGCATTTTAGCTTTCTGCTCATCAACAATTTTCTGGAGCTGCAAAACAGGGATAAAGAAGAAACAGAAAGAACAATTTAATTAAGTCCTAGCAAAGAAGATCCATTTAAAATAATTTCATCAGCTAGGAATTGATTTAGAAAGTCAAGAAACTTCGCTCATAAGGCAATTTACTCTTTTTTGCCCAAAATCTTACTAGTCTAACTCTAGAAGCAGACTTCGGATACCATTGGACAACTCCAGATTTGTAAGTCTATCCAATATAACAATGAAAAAGACTTCATAGCTCTAACATCATTACTAATATTTCCCAAGTAATCCGTGCCACAGATATCCAATAGTTATGAGCATTGTGCATGCAAATTAGTAATTCCCTGAATACGTAAAGAAGTCCCAAGTTAATGAATAAAAATGATGAACAAGAAAACACAGGACAGCAGCATACAACCATAATTATATACAATTATAACACAGAAGAAAAGTACTCACAGTTTCAAAAGTAGAATTCAATTCAGAAACCTTTTCCTCTGCTTCAGTTGCCCGGGTTTCTAGAAGTTTACTTTCCTTAATCTTTGCGTCAACATCTTTCCTTAGTTTTTCAGCGAGCTTTTCCAGTTCATCTGCTCTTATATATGCCTTCCCAAGTTGTTCCGCCACATCTGTATTTCCCTTCTTCTGAAAAAGATATATTTCCCATCGTCTAGTACGGAGTGAATCCTGTCCAATAATATAACTTTATAATACAATAGCAATGTTGTTTCCCTTACCTTTAGAGGAGCAATCTCATTCTCCAGCAACAAAATGCTGTCAGATTTTTGTTTTATAATGTTATCCTTTGCTGCAATGAGCTCGTCTTTGTCTCTTATTTCTCTAGCTTTCTCTTCAATACGTGATTCTTCAAAGTTCAAAATGAAAAGAGAACATAAGCGAAAACGGAACTCTCAAAAGAAAGCAAGCAAACGGTTCTCCAATCTCCATGAACCATAATGGAGCAAAAATGAGAAGCGTTAAAGCAAACTCTAGCTAGTTGTAATGATATGAAAGAATGCAATCCCACTGAAAATAATCATCAGTAAAACTGTTAACAGGACCCTTCTCAGAGTAAAGCTCAATAATCACAAAACACGTGGATGAAATTCATTTACAGTAAGATCGTTGCCATTTTTACAAGTAAAACGAATCAACGAACACAAAACACCAAAAACGGTACAAAAACAAACAGCAGACATATACGGTTCAAAGATCCGATCTAAAGTCACCACTAAACACACACCTACTTCCCGATTCATTTCAATCGAACTGATCAAGATTGCAATCACAAATTTATGCGATCATTTAAGTGATAACCAGTAACAATCAAAACCTGCCACTGAAACACGAAAACATTCACAAATCTTCGAGCGGACTCACCAAGATGGCGTATTTTAGATTCGAGCTCCTCCAAAACGGCAGAATCGGGACCCTCCGATCTGGGCACATCGACCTCGATATTAACGTCTGCGATTGATGCATCGTTAGCCCCAACCCTCACCCTGGAGAGAATTAGGGCAAAGAGTATGGTGAAAAGTAACACCTTAAACGACGCCATAACTCCACCGACGGAGGTCTACGGCACACCGACGATTAAACGTCCGAACAAATTATTTCTTTGCTTTTTTTTTCAATCGGAAATTATGAGATACGTTTTTGTTGCATACTGAAGAAACCCACACGATGACACGATGTCGTTAATAAACAATAAGAAATTTTGCGAAAAGACTATAGAACCCTTCAACTAGAGACAAATGATTGATTAATAAGAGGTTGTTTGGAAACACTTCCAAGACAAAAGTACTTTTAAAGATGGACTTTCTAGGAAGTGGCATTTTAAAAAGTTTTTTTTGAGTTTTTGTTTTGTTTGGTAAATTCACATATTAAAATCCCATTTTAAATCATGTGTGATGTGTTCACAAAAGTCAGATTTTTGCACTTCTCCGTAATGGACTTTTGAATAAGTTGACTTATCAAAAAGTACATTTGGAATTAATCACTTTAGAAAAATCTGTAAATGGACTTTTGAAAAATGATTTCCAAATAAGCCCTAAATTACTTTTAGTTAATCTAGTAACGCCACGTCTCATGTAGGTTGTAAACACGTAATTATTCTCAAGTGGCGATTCGGTCATTTCCATACGTGGATATGTACGCTACGTGGATAGGCGAGGTTGTACGAGAATTGTTTTTGTTTTTATCATTTTGTTATTATTATTACTAGGGGTAGCTCGAGCTACGCACGGTTTATATTTTGTGACCAAATTTAAATATAGTTATTCGAATATTATATCCGGATCCAGGAATCCAACGCCACGGGGCTCTATATTAATGTTTTTCACTCGAAGAAACAAAACATCATATAAGAAATTCGAACTTCTACATAAATTCATTCAAAATAATATGTTGCAAAACATTCGATGCCATAACTATTAAAACTAAGTTTGACCAGCCGAAACACTAACAAGACGAGAACGACAAAGCGGTGGCAATTGTATCCTACGAGACCTCATGCTCTAAAACTCTTGTAATATAGCTTCAGTTTCAACATTTACGAATATTCCCTTCTCAACGTATTGAAGCAGCAAGTTAATCGAGCTGCTTTGAGTCATACAAATGAGCTGAAACAGATGAATGGTGCTAAGCAGAACTGTTTTATTGCTGGTATGGTTGAAAGTGCCGCGTTAAGGAACCATTCAGATCAATAACATTGGAGCTAGTTCACTTATAGAAGTGCTGAGACAAGAATGCGTTTTATTCTTCTTGGCTTTTTCCATTATTGGGCCAGCTTATAATCGTTAGGTGGTTTAGATATAAATAGAGCTCTTATGATCAGTTTTGTTTTGCGCGCCTTTTTCATTTTCTACAGTTGTATCTTGTAAATTCAGTCGATCAATAGAAGAGTGAGTTCTTGAGTGCCGTGGATGTAGGATTTATCAGAAATCCGAACCACGTTATATGCTTGATATGGTATCGGAGCGTTTCTGTCAACTAAGCTGCGATTGTTCTGTTTTCAATTGAATCGAGATCAAGATCAATCTGTCTATTTCACTGCTACGATTTTCTTATGGCTGCTTTCGTTCCAACATTGACTACATGAAATTTGGGAAATTCTGGTATGACCAATGATCCCTATTTCTTGGCCAATAATGATACTTCCGGGCAACCCTTTATACATGAGCAATTGAATGGAGATAATTACGCTAGGAGTAGGGCGATGATGATCGCCCTCATTGGGAGGAAAATGGAGGGTTTGTTGAATGGTGATATCAAACATCCCATACCAGATCCGCAGAATCCCCAGTTCTCTCAGAATCAGCTGTCGGCTTGGAAAAGGAATAACTGTATGGTGATTTCATGGATTATTAATTCGGTATCCAAAGAGATCTCAGCCAGCATCTTATACAGCTCCTTGGCAAGAGAGGTTTGGATTGACCTGAAGGAAAGGTTTGGCCAAACAAATAAACCAAGAGTGTTTCAGTTGAAGAAAGAGCTGGCAAATCTCAGTCAGGGGTCGAATTATGTGGCTGCATACTACACTAAGTTGAAGACACTTTGGGACGAGCTGAGCACTTACAGACCCCATGTGAATGCACATGTGGAGGCATCAAGGCCATGAAGGAGCATCTTGATGAGGAATATGTTTTGTCTTTTCTTATGGGATTGAATGATTCATACTCACAGGTCCGTGGCCAAATTCTGCTCATGGAGCCCATGCCTTCCATCAATAGAGTCTTCTCCTTGTTGATACAAGAGGAGAAACAAAAGTCCATGATGACAGGTCTCGGACAGCTTAATGAGGACCAGACAAACAGCATGGCCATGTTTGCAGCCAAGACTGGTATGGAACAAATCAAGAAAGGAGGTTTTAACCAGAAGAAGGATTCTATTAAACCTGTGTGCATACACTGTGGGAAGAAGGGGCATATTGTGGAAACTTGTTACCAGTTGCATGGATTTCCACCTGGTTTCAAGACAGGATATAAGCCTAAGAGTGCAAGGATGAATCAAGTTCTGGCAGAAACCAATGCTAGACCAGGTGACAGAAACCAGCAACCAAGTCTTGGCACCAATCCAGCAACAGAGTGCCTGATGAATCTGCAACTCACTCCCTACCAACTTCAGAGTCTGAGAACCCTGATCAACCACCCTACTCTTACCATTCCACCAGAAAACACTGAATCTACACTACCTTTTGATAAAGGGACAAGTATGACAGGTATTTGTCTGTCTTCAACTTACCAGTTTTGGATGATAGAAATGTGTGGTTAGTTGACTCTGGAGCAACTAGGCATGTGTGTGGTAATCATAGTCTTTTTGCTGAACTCCATGACATTGATGAATCAAGTGTGATCTTACCTAACAACACAGACATTAGGGTCAGAAAAGCGGGATCATTTAGATTGAATCAGCATATCATGTTAACAGATATCCTTTTTGTGCCAGATTTTCATTTTAATTTGATATCTGTTAGCTATCTGGCTAGTAAACAAGGTTCCAAGTTCATTTTTGATGCTAATGGTTTTCTCATACAGGATCATTCACTCCGAATGATTGGCAGGGGTAGCAAAGTGGCTGGATTATATGTCATAAAGGCTGATGTCATTCCTGTTTTTCCTCTTGAAGAAAAATCTGTTTTTCTTAATAAAGTTTCTGCTGATTTGTGGCATAGGTGGTTGTGACACCCCTCTGATAGGGTTCTAGATGTTTTAAGGAAGTCTTTGATGCATGATAACAGATCACAAGATTCTTTTTGCAAAATTTGTCCCATTGCCAAACAGAGAAGAAATGTTTTTCCAAATAATAGAAAATAAGCTTGTTCCAACTTTGATCTTGTTCATTGTGATGTGTGGGGGCCCTTTCATGTGCCCTCCCACTTTGGACACCAATACTTCATTACAATTGTTGATGATCACTCTCGGTTTACTTGGATTTTTATGCTTAAACACAAATCTGAAGTGCCATCAATCATATTCTATTTTCTAGCTATAGTTGGACACAATTCAGATGCAAAGTTAAGACCATTAGAACAGATAATGCTAAGGAATTTAAACTGACCAATTTGTTTAGAAGTAAGGGAATTATGCAGCACTTGTCATGTGTGCAAACACCACAGCAGAATTCTATGGTTGAGAGAAAGCACCAACACCTTCTCAATGTAGCTCGGGCCCTGCTTTTTCAATCTGGTATTCCTATTGTCTACTGGTCTGATTGTCTTCTTACTGCCACATTTCTTATCAATAGGACTCCTTCCTTGACTTTAGCTAACAAAAGCCCCTATGAGGTTCTATATGGAAAGAGTGTGAACTATAATGAGCTGCGAGTCTTTGGATGTCTATGTTATTGTTCCACCCTTGCGGCTGGTAGGAAGAAATTTGATCCTAGAGCTAGGGAATGCATGTTTGTTGGGTATCCTAATGGGGTAAAGGGGTATAAGCTAATGGATTTACACACTAGGGAGATCATCGTGTCTCGAGATGTCATATTCAAGGAACATGAAATGCCTTTCAGAACCAGGATGAATGATCAGATTGCAGATCCTTTTTCTACACTGGTCTTGCCAAGACCTCAGATAGAGGATGCATGTGATCAGGAAGGAGACTGGTGGCATAATTCCTCAGCCCCACCATTTTTAGACCAACAATCAGGAAGGGTCTCAGTCACTGAACCAGGCATTCAGCACATACATAATCACAGGAAGCAGCCAGTTTGCCTGATTCATCATTACCAGTGCCTTCAGACCAGCAACCAGGAAGGGCCTCCACCTCTGTACCAAATATTTAGCAACCTGGGCATGGAGAACCATCTTTATCCCAGGGTATCACACAGGGACAGAGGAAGTCAGGCAGACAGCCCAAGAAATCTTCTCATTTGCAGGACTATGTTTGTCATAGTCAGACTGATAGGAAGTGG
The DNA here is from genome assembly GCA_027422505.1 of Craterostigma plantagineum. Taxonomy (NCBI): domain Eukaryota; kingdom Viridiplantae; phylum Streptophyta; class Magnoliopsida; order Lamiales; family Linderniaceae; genus Craterostigma; species Craterostigma plantagineum. The sequence continues at coordinate 18,046,023 of JAPQWV010000013.1, read as the reverse complement.
TTGTACCCAATTTCACAACTGTTATCTTATGCAAACTTCTCTGATCAGTTTCAGGACTTCATCTGCAATATCTCCTTGGCAAAAGAACCACGGAATTATGCACAAGCTGCTCAGTCAGAGGATTGGATTGCTGCTATGAATGAAGAGTTCAAGGTACTAATTGACAACAACACTTGGTCCTTAGTCCCTTTACCAGATGGCAAGAAGTCGATTGGCAGCCGTTGGGTCTACAAACTAAAGTTTAATGCAGATGGAAAAGTTCAGAAATGCAAGGCTAGATTGGTAGCTAAAGGATATGATCAATGAGAGGGCGTCGACTACATTGATACCTTTGCTCCGGTGGCTAAACCAAGCACCATCAAGATCATATTATCTTTGGCAGCTCAGATGGAACCTCATTCAAATGGATGTAAATAATGCATTTTTGAATGGGGATCTTAATGAAGAGGTTTATATGGAATTACCTCAAGGTTTTTATAAAAGTTCTCACACAGCAGGCACGGGTAAGATGGTGTGTAAGCTTCATAAATCCATCTATGGATTAAAGCAATCGTCGCATCAATGGAACAAGAAGTTCACTTCTACTATAAAGGAGTTTGGTTTCATTCAAACCCAATCGGATCATACTTTGTTCATTAAGGGAAAAGGTATCACTTGGTTATTCTTCTTGTCTATGTGGATGATATCATACTTGCAGGCCCATCTACACAAGCACTGCAAGCCACAAAAGACTTCCTCAACACCAGTTTCAAGATGAAAGACTTGGGGGCCTGAGATACTTCCTCGGCGTAGAGGTTGCTAGAAGCGAGGGAGGCATCAACTTAACACAAAGACAGTATGTTCTACAGCTGTTGGATGACACGGGTTATACCAATGCCAAGCCCCTCTCTACGCCTATAAATCCCAGTGAAAGATTTACTGCAACTGCTGGTGATCTGTTGCCCGATCCTTTCACATACAGGAGGCTGATTGGACGTCTTCTTTACCTTACCTTCACTCGCCCTGACATTGCCTTTGCTGTCCATAAGTTGGTCAATACGTGGGAGCCCCGAGGACAGAACATCTTAAAGCGGCTCACCATCTACTTAGGTACTTGAAGGGATCTCCAGGCCAAGGAATGTTACTAAGCTCTGTTCAGAATTATGAGCTCAGTGCCTTTTCAGATACAGATTGGGGCTCATGTAGGGATACCAGGAAGTCTGTAACAGGATACTGCACTTTCTTGGGTGATTCCTTGATCACTTGGAAGGCCAAGAAACAAGCCATGGTGTCCCGATCCTCCACAGAGGCTGAGTATAGAGCCCTTGCATCCGTGGTTGCTGAGGTTCTTTGGATCAAAAATCTGCTTGGCGAACTGAATCTGAGCTTTTCTCGGCTGCCAGTGGTTTACTGTGACAATTTGTCCGCTCTGAAGATTGCCTCCAATCCCAAGTTTCATGAGCGCTCGAAGCACATCGAAGTCGACTGCCATTTTGTGCGGCATCATGTGTCAAATAGGGTGATCAAGCTACTACCAGTTCGAACCGAGCATCAAGTTGCAAATATATTTACTAAGGCAATTTCTGGCCCTCAAAGATTTCTTGTCAAGATGGGAGTTATCAATCTATATCTTCCATCTTGTGGGGGGTAATGAAGCAGCAAGTTAATCGAGCTGCTTTGAGTCATACAAATGAGCTGAAACAGGTGAATGGTGCTAAGCAGAACTATTTAATTGCTGGTATGGTTGAAAGTGCCGCGTTAAGGAACCATTCAGATCAATAACATTGGAGCTAGTTCACTTATAGAAGTGCTAAGACAAGAATGCGTTTTATTCACTTCTTGGGCTTTTTCCCTTATTGGGCCAACTTATAATCGTTAGGTGGTTTAGATATAAATAGAGCTCTTATGATTAATTTTGTTTTACGCGCCTTTTTTATTTTCTACAGCTGTATCTTGTAAATTCAGTCGATCAATAAAAGAGTGAGTTCTTGAGTGTCGTGGATGTAGGATTTATCAGAAATCCGAACCACGTTATATGCTTGTGTTCGATCAAGATCAAACAAGTTTTAATTGCTTTTTTGATACAACGTAACATAACATGCAATCTGTAAGAAAGTCGTCCCCCAATTTATTGCGCAAGTCCGTCTTGATAATTTTCATCGCAGAGAAAGATCTTTCAATGGTTGTTGTTGCAACAGGCAAGACCAAGGCCAATTTAATAAGTCGATAAACCAAGGGAAATGCATCATGGCGCTTCATTTCAACCATTTTCTTTGGAAGATCTCCAATGTCATTAATCTCTGAAAAGGCTATCGTTGATCTCATGTGAGAAATATATGTTTTGAGTTCGTGATTCAACTCAGATAGATCACCAGAAGTAAAGTCTTCATGATATAATTCAGCAAGACGAACCAATCGGCCATCATCAAAGATATATAATGAATTGGCTTAATTATTTTTCTTGTCCCATAACTTAGGGGTGTGGCATTATAGGGACAGATAATTTAGGCGGTGCATTATAGGAACAATAACTTTCGAAAAGTACGCATGTTTAGGACATTATACGCCCCGACCCGTATTTTGGCCCAAATCCGCTGACGTGGCATATATATTTATCATCTCTCATCCAAGTTGTCAGCCACATCATAAGAAACGCCACAATGGAAATTAAAAAACAAGATGGAAATTAAAAATTAAAAAGAAAATTTCGATTTCACTTCATCTTCCTCGTCTCCACCTTTCTCGCCGTCGGAATCAAAGGCTGTCGCCGCCCCAGACTCGTGGGGCGGCCGTTTCTGTGGTCGCACCCACTGTTCGACGGAACAAACCACCGTTAAATTTGCCTGCATCACCGGCGACTGCAGCTCGGGGAGAATCGAGTGCGACCGCGGCCTGCGTCACCGGCGACTACGGCTCGGGGAAATTCGCCTGCATCACCTGTGAGGGGGTACGTCTCAGATCCGAATGCCGGAGACCATGTGCGTCTCAGATCTGAACGCCGGCAACGGGGTGCGTCTCAGATCTGATGCCGGCGGACCAAAATTATCTAACCCTGTTATGTTTTTGCAGCTCTGCACCCGGCGAGCCCTATTAGAGCTCCTTTCGAGCCATAGGCTTCAGATGTTGTCCCACGCCAGGGCCGACAAGGCTCTCAGACACGTGGAGGAGAAGCTGATGGAGATTCATGGGAAGAGAGATAGGTTTATGCAGATTGTAATAGATGAGCAGAGAAGGGTTATGGCGAATGAGTTGAGTATCAGTTCTTCTGATACGAAGTAGAGGAAAGCCATGGTTGAAGTATTGCTCGATTTGCAAAGGTCTGAGCCTGATTGTTACACTGATGAAACCATCAAGAACCTACTCTTGGTAAGATTTTCTTGATCATTTGGATTTCGAAGGTTGGTGGTCGTTGGATGCTTTGGATTTCGACGCCTCCTCAGATTTGAAAACATAAATTTCTTTTTTCTTATTTATTTTTAATATTTTAAGAAGGCCACCTGTTAGTACTTGCTTAGGTGGCTCTACTCAGACCTTTTTTTCATGAGGTGGCAACAAGTTTGGATGAGAAAGGATAATAAATTATGCCACGTCGGCGTATTTGCGCCAAAATACGGGTCGGGGCGTATAATGTCTTAAAAATGCTTAGTTTTTGAAAGTTATTGTCCCTATAATGCACCGTCTAAGTTATCTGTCCCTATAATGCCACACCCCATAAGTTATGAGACCAAAAAAATAATTAAGCCGAATGAATTTCTAGGATCAAGGCAACCTAGGCATATAAGCAACTCTGAATTTGTTTCAGTAAAGCAATTGTTAATCATATACTTATTAAAAGTAAAATCGTTGACCTCTCATTGACCCCCTATAGCCAATCGCTGGGTGACACGTCAGCGCTCGAAAGTTCAATTACCATTTTGGGTCTGAATGTTGTGGGATTTACATTGTGCCATCGAATTCTAAGGTATATGTTTGATTGGAATTAGTAAATGCCATTCACGTTGGAATATCAAAAGACCAAAGACAAACAGTCACTTGTTTTTCTTTCTATTTTCTCTTCTTCGAATCTGCTTGGATTAAATCGGTCGAAGTTCAAGTTTGAAGATCGGGAGCGACTTAGATCTCGATCGAGTGATTGGGTCATTTAGTAGTTTGTAGAAGCTTGCAAATTTTTCTTTGTATATCATTTTCGTTCATTTTGCTACATTCACTCGAGTGTTAGATCACCCGATTATGTAAAGATTGATATGGGTTTGTGCGTGATCTTCGATGTGGACTTCATTAGTCTACTTATCTTTCTACATTATCTTGCCATTATAGCCCATCAAACGGCCACGTTTTTCCCCTAACACGGCTAGCTCCGCCGCCCAAATTCGACGATTCTTATCATTCTGATCTTTGGATTACCCTCTTGCCAATGATCGAAGGGTGGTTCTAAAGTTTTTAAAAATCAGATTGATGCCGAAGAAGATTCTGTTTTGGGGTTGTTGAAAGGTTTTGATGTTGATTCAGCGTTAGCCCAGGTGTATATTGCAGTTTTCTTCATATTTATATCCTCTCTGCAAGAGATTTATGAATTGGTTTGATTTTTATGAAGCTTAGGTGCTGCAAATTCAGAAGTGTACGTCTCAGATGTTGAATTGATTTGATTCTTATGAAGCTTAAGTTCTGGAAATTCAAAAGTGTACGTCTCAGATGCTGTGGTTAATGAAGCAAAGCTGTGGGGGACTACAAATGGGGTGGGAATCAAGACATGGCAGGTTATAATTATAATACTTTGATCGTTCGATAGTATTATCCTATCACTCTCTGCAAGAGATTTATGGGTTGATTTGAATTTTATGAAACTTAGGTGCTGGAAATTCAGAAGTGTACGTCTCAGACGTTGAATTGATTTGATTCTTATGAAGCTTAGGTTCTGGAAATTCAGAAGTGTACGTCTCAGATGTTGTGGTTAATGAAGCAAAACTATCTGGGACTACAAATGGGGTGAGAATCAAGACATGGCAGGCATTAATTATAATAAATTTGATCGTTCGATAGTATTATCTTATCATAAGATCGTCATCTCATTTTCTTTCGTGTGAATAAAGGGAGGATCTGGAAGTGCAAGCAACATCAAGTTTCAGAACATTGACAAGAATCAAGATATGGCAGGTAATAATTAAAATAAATTTGATCGTTCGATAATATTATCTTATCATAAGATCGTCATCTCATTTTTAGAACATTGAGATGCAAAATGTGAAGAACCCTATGATCATCGATCAGAGTTATTGTGATAAAAAAAAGATAATTTTTTTTTAATTATATTTTGAATCTGTTTTAGTATGTTTATTTATTTTCCTTCAGAGCTCGATTGTGCATGTGAAGAACGTCGTGTATCAGAACATCAATGGCGAGGGGTGGTTCTAAAGTTTAGATTGGTGCCGAAGGAGATTATGTTTTGGGGTTGTTGAAATGTTCTAATGTTGATTCAGCGTTAGCCCATGTTATATTGCAGTTTTCACTTCCGCCGTAGCTGAACGCGAGCCTTACTGTCATATTTATATCCTCTCTGCAAGAGATTTATGAAATGAAGCAAAGCTGTCTGGGACTACAAATGGGGTGAGAATCAAGACATTGCAGGTATTAATTATAATAAATTTGATCGTTCGATAGTATTATTATATCATAAGATCGTCATCTCATTTTCTTTCGTGTGAATAAAGGGAGGATCTGGAAGTGCAAGCAACATCAAGTTTCATAACATTGACAAGAATCAAGATATGGCAGGTAATAATTAAAATAAATCTGATCGTTCAACAGTATTATCATCGTTTGATAGTATTATTTTATCATAAGATCGTCATCTCATTTTTAGAACATTGAGATGCAAAATGTGAAGAACCCTATAATCATCGATCGGAGTTATTGTGATAAACAAAGATATGTTTTTTTCTTTTTTTATATTTTGACTCAGTTTAGTATGTTTATTTCTTTCGTTCAGAGCTCGGTTGTGCATGTGAAGAACGTCGTGTATCAGAACATCAATGGCGAAGGGTGGTTCTAAAGTTCAGATTGATGCCGAATGATATTATGTTTTGGGGTTGTTGAAATGTTCTAATGTTGATTCAGCGTTAGCCCAGGTTTATATTGCAGTTTTCACTTCCGTCTTACCTGAACGCGAGCCTTACGGTCATATTTATATCCTCTCTGCAAGAGATTTATGAAATGATTTGATTTTTATGCAGTATCGGAAGCTTAGGTGGTGGAAATTCAGAACTGTACGTCTGAGACGTTGAGGTTAATGAAGGAAAGCTATCTGGGACTAGAAATGGGGTCAGAATCAAGACATGACAGGTAATAATTATAATTAATTTGATCATTCGATAGTATTATCTTACCATAAGATTGTCGTCTCATTTTCTTTAGTGTGAATAAAGGGAGGATCTAGAAGTGCAAGCAAAATCAAATTTCAGAACATTGAGAGGAATCAAGACACGGCAGGTAATTATTATAATAAATGTGATCTTTCGATAGTATTATCTTATCATAAGATCATCATCTCATTTTCTTAGGGTGAGGATCTGGAAGTGCAAGCAACATCAAGTTTCAGAACATTGAGATGCAACATGTGAAGAACCCTATAATCATTGATCAGAGTTATTGTGATAAAACAAGATATTTTTTTTATATTTTGAATTAGTTTAATATGTTTTTTTTCCTTCAGAGCTCGGTTGTGCATGTGAAGAACTTCGTGTATCAGAACATCAATGGTGAAGGGTGGTTCTAAAGTTTCTAAAAATCAGATTGATGCCGAAAGAAATTCTGTTTTGGGGTTGTTGAAAGGTTTTGATGTTGATTCAGCGTTAGCCCAGGTTTATATTGCAGTTTTCTTCATATTTATATCCTCTCTGCAAGAGATTTATGAATTGATTTGATTTTTATTTAGCTTAGGTGCTGCAAATTCAGAAGTGTACGTCTCAGATGTTGAATTGATTTGATTCTTATGAAGCTTAAGCGCTGGAAATTCAAAAGTGTACGTCTCAGATGCTGTGGTTAATGAAGCAAAGCTATCTGGGACTACAAATGGGGTGAGAATCAAGACATGGCAGGTTATAATTATAATAACTTTGATCGTTCGATAGTATTATCCTATCACTCTCTGCAAGAGATTTATGAGTTGATTTGAATTTTATGAAGCTTAGGTGCTGGAAATTCAGAAGTGTACGTCTCAGATGTTGTGGTTAATGAAGCAAAACTATCTGGGACTACAAATGTGGTGAGAATCAAGACATGGCGGGTATTAATTATAATAAATTTGATCGTTCGATAGTATTATCTTATCATAAGATCGTCATCTCATTTTCTTTCGTGTGAATAAAGGGAGGATCTGGAAGTGCAAGCAACATCAAGTTTCAGAACATTGACAAGAATCAAGACATGGAAGGTAATAATTAAAATAAATTTGATCGTTCGATAATATTATCTTATCATAAGATCGTCATCTCATTTTTTAGAACATTGAGATGCAAAAATGGGAAGAACCCTATAATCATCGATCAGAGTTATTGGGATAAAAAGATAATTTTTTTTCTTTTTTTATATTTTGAATTAGTTTTAGTATGTTTATTCATTTTCCTTCAGAGCTCGGTTGTGCATGTGAAGAACGTCGTGTATCAGAACATCAATGGTGAAGGGTGGTTCTAAAGTTCAGATTGATGCCGAAGGAGATTATGTTTTGGGGTTGTTGAAATGTTCTAATGTTGATTCAGCGTTAGCCCATGTTTATATTGCAGTTTTCACTTTCGTCCTAGCTGAACGCGAGCCTTACTGTCATATTTATATCCTCTTTGCAAGAGATTTATGAAATGAAGCAAAGCTGTCTGGGACTACAAATGGGGTGAGAATCAAGACATTGCAGGTATTAATTATAATAAATTTGATCGTTCGATAGTATTATCTTATCATAAGATAATAATGTACCTCATGTAATAATGGATTATTTTCTTTACACCGTGTAATCATAGTTTGTTGCATTTTTTTCAGTTTGTCGGAGATAAAATAGCATACGCTCAATGTCAAAGCTTGAAGGTGATCGCTTGCATCGGCGAGAGTCTTGAACAGAGGGAAGCTGGGACAACTCTGGAAGTTGTTGCTGCCCAGGCTAAGGCCATTGCAGGTATTTCCCAGCATTATCTTCATAGATAATTCTTCCCTGTTTTTAAAGTGGAAACTAATAGAACGAAAAGCCTTTGGTTATTACAGAACGGAATGATGATTGGAGCAATGTTGTCTTGGCCTATGAGCCCGTGTGTGCTGTTGGAACTGGGAAGGTCGCCACTCCAGCTCAGGCCCAAGAAGTAAGTCGAGATTTTTTTGCTTTAGTTTCTTGAGTTCAATTCAAGATCTGTGATGTTTGCAACTCAACTTTAGGTACACTTCGAATTGAGGAAATGGCTTCAAGCGAACGTGAGCCCTGAAGGAAATGTCTTCGACCAGAATAATCTACGGAAGTAATAAAAGTATACTATTAGAGCGAAGTTCCTGCTCATACATAAATATTATAAGTGTACTATTAGAGCGAAGTTCCCGCTCATACATGAATTAAAAGTGGATATTAACCTCTCATGGACTACCCCTATAGCCAATTGCTACGTGACACATTAGCTTTTAAAAATAATGACAATTTTGGGTCTATGGGTGAGTGTAATTACATGGATGGTATCAAAAATAGCAAACTTTACATACGTGATAAGTATCACAAAAACATTACATTTAATTTACAATTAATATGGCAGGTCAATAATCTAACTTTGCAGGTGAATAGTCTTACATTGTTTAATGTTCTCATTGTGATGTATCTGCAATTGATAGATAAGAAACAGTAACTAAGAGCTCTCGCAGTCTCGCTCTTCCACCGCCACCGTCCGAGAAACCTCAAGAAGCGTGTAGCAGCGATGGCAACCTCGAGTTTGGTCTATTTTATTTCAGTTTTTGTTCTTGATTGTCTTCGAAAGTTGGGGAGTTTCTGTCCAATGATTCGTAGTAGAGTTGTCATCGACTGCTTTCATTTAACCACTACATGTGTTGTGATTAAATTTGGTATCCTGCTTATGAAAAGAGATGTTTTTTCAGCTAGATATTTGTTAACCAACTCATGGATATCAATAGCCATTTGATACCTGTTTCTAATGCTATTTAATTCAAGAATGTTTTCTCTCCCAATCTTACTTCGTAAATAACTTCAGAAGAATGGAAGAATTTTAATATAGAACCTCTTTTGTTCATCTTTCACTTTTTGTTTCACACGGGCGAGATACTTTTGGAGAGAGACAAAGATTCTTTCAAAGCTTCCAAATGTAGTTGCCTTTTATAGGGTTTCTCTTGATGGTCTCGACGACTCATTAGCAACTGTAATCGGGTACATAGCAAACGGTATGCTGTTCTTCTAAGAAAGGATCGGTCCGCGATTTAATATATTTTTAATTGACAAGGGTGTGGGAGAAATTGTGTTCTAATTATCTATTAGAATTCTTGATAGACGAAGGAAGGTTATAATAGCACTAGATGCTGCTTTTGGCATGGAATACTTGCACCCGAGAATATCATTCATTTCGACTTTAAGTTTGTTGATCAACTTGGGAGATCCGAAAGGCCAATATGCAAGGTAATCTATTCAAATTTCTTTTTTTTTTCGTAATGAGAATCTAGCAGTCTGAAGGGTGAAGATTGTTTCCTCTTTATCAGTTCCAATTGGTCTTTAGTCTATCAATGAAAGTAATGGAGTATCAAACTCAATCCTACGTCGGATAGTTAACACAATTATCACTTGCATATATTTATGATTTTCGGGTTCTCTCTTTATTAATGAATGAGAGGAAGCCTTCACCTACATTTTTTTTGTTTGTTCGTTGCATTATGTATTTGTATATCTCTGTCTAACTTCATGGGCCAATATGCAAGGTAATCTATTCAAATTTCTATTTTTTTCGTAATGAGAATAATTGCTAGCAGTCTAAAGGGTGAAGATTGTTTCCTCTTCTTTATCAGTTCCAATTGGTCTTTAGCCTATCAATGAAAGCAATGGGGTATCAAACTCAATCCTACATCGGATAGATAAAACAATTATCACTTGCATATATTTATGATTTTTGGGTTCTCTCTTTATTAATGAGAGGAAGCCTTCACCTACATTTTTCTGTTTGTTCGTTGCATTGTGTGTTTATATATATTTGTGAGACCTCATGTTGTAATAACTATGGCAGATTAAAAGAACATTTGAGACGAGTGAAGGTGGAGATTACTCATTGAGGAACTATGCGCCGAAAATACCAAATTTGTGGCTTCACATCTCAGGCTACAAGAGAGCCAAGGTGAGAATCTAATGAGAGTTTTCAATAGGCTTAACTAAGCATTGAAAATTTTGTTTAGCAACCATTTAAGGAGCCTTGAGAAAAAATCAGTACATGTGACTAATATGTCATATCTCGCAGCATCTTGCAGGGCTTAAATCTTTAAGGGGTTCTCACTTTTTGCATGGTCAGAGTGTTAAGTGAAACAGCTTGCAGAGCTTGAATCCGTGGGTAGCAAGAAAATAAAGGAGGCACCCTCTTCTTTTTGTACTGTTCTTACTTTTAATATTTATTGGAAGATAGGTAAAGGGCTAATTATCATAATCGTCATTGAAAATATTAACTCATTTTTCTTCATTGGTTTTCTAAAAGGCAGCATCCACGTGGACCAGAGGAAGCCTTGCAAGGCTCAAGGAAGCAGATGAAGTACATGTAAGAGTTTCACAGTTGCAAGACATAAACAGCAGAGAACACGATGGGAGTTGAAATTTATTATGTTTTATGTATGTGAATGAAATCCTCTCTTTGTTGGATTTTTGGTCATCGATTGTTTTACATAAGTAGTCTCCTCACACACGTCGGCTCCATTTTGTTTCTAATCAAGTTTAGTAATCTTTCTAGGTTAAGTTCATTGACATTTGATCAGGTGAGATTTTATCTAATTTATTTTTTTTTGTACATGATGTGGATAGGGAAGTCGAGGATAACTTTATACAAATTTTCTTTGCGAGGGTGTAGCGACCCTAGCCATCGCTACCATTTCTAGACTTGTCCTAGGTCCCGAACTATGTATTTAGTTAGAATAGTTGTGAAAATGCGGAATAAATTTTTCCTTTTCGTGAAGGAACTTCGTTTCGTTACATGTCAAAAGAATGCTTCCAAACTTTCTAATTACATGTGAGTTCTATCTACATGTGTCGTGTCTACATTCGTAGCAAAAGTAACCTATACGCCCGGCCTCTCAGGTCATCGTCCACGTACACACCACCCCCAAAAGACGTTCGGAAGCTCCAAAAGTATGCCTTGCCGGCTAGGCGATCACGTACCGTGATCCGAAGGACCTACAACACATAAAACGTGGGATGAGCTTATATAGCTCAGTAAGTGAAACTTATGCATGCAGTGCCCGTGTCGTGACTCGCATAGGCATATACGCCAACGCTTACTAATCCTCACAAAATCGTATCATGTCATGTCATGTCTTGTCTTGTCTTATAGAATCGTGTCATGTCATGTCATGTCATGTCTTGTCTTGTCTTATAGGATCCCTAATACACGTCTTGTCTTGCACGTGTCTTGTCTTGTAGGGTCCTCGGCAATTCTCGCCACGAGGGCATTCGCCCTAATATATTTCATTATTTCTACAATAATAGTAGTATATGTATACGGCCCTTTTTGCCAACGGGTCTCCGCCCTATTATATTTCATTACATGTACAATAATAGTAATATATGTATACGGCCCTTTCGCCAATGGGCATCGCCCTAATATATTTCATTACGTACATAATAATAATATATATATATCCGCGGCCACTTCGCCCACGGGCATTGCTCTAATATATTTCATTAGGTACATAATAGTATTATATATATATGTACATAAGCGATCTCTTCGCCAACGGGCATTGCCCTAATATATTTCATTAGATACATAATAGTAATATATGTATACAATACCGTATCACACGTCTTGTCTTGCACGTGTGTTGGTTAATAAATATATTTTAGTTAGTTACTATTCGTCGCGCCCCGGCGATCATGCATATCTCGTGTCATGTCATGTCATTAAAACTCTCGTGAGACTCGTGTATGCCGTGAAATGCATGTATGAAATGCGAATTGACTTGTCGTGCCATGTCTTGTAAGGGGTCATTCATGCCATGTCATGTAATGAGCATTCGTGTCATGAAATAAATCACATAATATCATCAAAGCACATTGCCACGTAAATAATGCGCACATACTTTCATGTGTTGTAGTTGAAAAGTCCCACTTACCTGTCGTCCGAGCGTAATTAATATTCTCCCCGTTAGCTCCTAACGTACGACCTTTTAGAATAAAAGGGTTATGATGTTAGTACGTTTGCTTTCCTTGGATAATTTGTCGAGATAATAACTTTCGTCGTACTTAATTATTTGGGCTCATGTAAATTCCCTAGACCCCACATCTCGATTCGCCTTATTAAATTTCCCAAGTCGATTAATTCTTATTCCGTATTATATTTAAATAGAGTTCTCGGCCCTTTGATAGATTTCTAAGTTAGAGAATTTAACTTTCTTTTGTGAAGGGCTTGGCGAAAGTCGTTTGATTTTATTTGGTTTCGCCCGACTTTTCGTGCGTGGGATTTCAACTTGACTTAGGCAGAGATTTCGATATATTCTTCCAAGGTAGATTTCGATTTGTGTTATTAGGTGGATCTCGACATTATATTTCTGAAGATGTCGAGTTTCATGCTTTCGACATTTATACTGTTATCGCTTAAAAGATATCGAGGTGGATTAAACATTAAATCTCGACATCATACTAAAAGGATTCGACATTTTGAATTAAAAATGTCGGCATGAGCTCATCATAAATCTCGACATCATTGTCGAGATAAATCTCGACATAGTTATTGAGGTAGATATCGACATTTGTATGTGTGAGGGTTCGACATTTTCAACTGTCTAACCCCGACATTTCGCCTCGACATTTGAAGGAAATGTCGACATGGCTCAACATGAGTCTTCGACATTTAACGTATGTAGAGGTTTCGGCAAGTAATAAATCTCGGTATCCTAGGCCTCGACATTTTTCAATGGTTCTCGACATTTTCCGCTAGCTCGACATTTACCTTGATCTATCGCCAGTTGTATAAATCTCGATATTTATTATTTGTTGATCTCGACTTTAATGTCGACATCTATCTCGACATTTTTATCCTAACAAGGTTTCGACTTTATCTTTAAACATCTCGATATATTACGTCGATATCTCATCTAATATGTCCACATTTATCCGAATAGAAGACCTCGACATTTTTAACTATATTGGCTCGACATTGCAATTCGACATTTGTAGAAAATGTCGACATGACTACTCCCGACATTTATATTGATTTCTTTGAGTTCGACATTTTTCATAGTTTCGACATTTTCCTCAATCTATCAACGTTATATCTCGACATTTTAGACTAAAATGTCGACATGAACTCCTAGTAAATCCCGACTTCTTACTCGACATTATCTCGACATTTCAACAAAATGTCGATATAAATTTTAATGTACATCTCGACATTCATACCGATTTCTTTAACTCGACATTTATCAAAATAGAAACACTCGACATTTTATACTCAATTCTGCTCGACATTTTCCTTGGATTGTCCCGACATTTATCATCATCTTCATTCCGTCGAAATCAGTTCCATAGCTTATTCTTCCTAGCATTCTAAGCTACTAAACTCCACATCTGTCCAAACAAACATCCTTAGTACAAACCTAAGCTCGACATTTAGGGTCTCTCGTGGTCACCTTAACCTAGTTGCAAGTTTAACTAAACAATCTTGGTAAAATAAATCGAATTAGTTTAGGGGGTTAACTTTACTTACTACTTCCGAAATTTCAAGCTATTTTGAGGGTGAAATCTCGAGCTTCCTTCGATGTCTTCCTTGCTTCTTTTCCTTCTTCTTTTCGTTAGCTCTCCTATTCTCCTCAATGTGTTTCGATAGTTTTCTTTTCCCAAAATGAGTTTTTTAGGAGTCTAATGGTCTTAGCTTAGATATTTTAGAAGAGAGGCATGATGATAGGACTATGGTAGACGTGAATTTCCCTTAAATTAAGGAACATTGTCTTTGAAGGTTTTGACTTTGATATTTTTGGGCCAAAGCTATTCATGTAGTTGGGCCTCATGTTGTATATTACATTTAATTGGGTTGGCCAAGATTGTTTGGGTCTAATATTAATTCTCTTAATTCGGAGGCTTAAATCTTATATACCTCATACGAAATCATTTCTATGTCTTGCTGCATCTCTTAAATCACAAAGCACGTAGTCACATAGTTGCGGATAGGCCGTAAAACACGTACTATGACATCTCGTAAGCACATAATGCATGTAAAATCCATGACATCGTGCGGCTTGCAATTAATCTATGAAGTTCACGTAAATCACATGGGGCACATAATGTTCACACACTAGGCTTGAATTAATTATATGTCCTAAATGAAATTTTTCACCCAAAATCCTAGCTTCCTGTCGTAATTAACTCACTATGCCCCTAATTAATTATTTTCGCTCTTAAATTATGCCGTAAATCCCGTAATTAAATTTCCGGGCGTTACATCCTCCCCCCCTTAAAAGAATTTCGCCCCCGAAATTCCGTTAGCTGGGATAAGTCGGGGCGAAGGTGGGTGGGGAGTTGAGTTGGCTTGGTTAAGCGGACCAACCATCTAACTACACGTAAATGGATTCCTACTTCTCGAATTCATGCCGCTAGAGGTCTAGTTCTAAGTCATTCTTAAACCAAAATTTAGAGCGGCGTTCGTGGAGGGTCTTACGCAGTTCACCGATAGTAATTTAAGTTGCTCAGTGAACGGGTATTTCCATTTTGGCCTATTCTAGTGGGTCATGTCCAGGAAATGAATTGGGAATCACAAATATCTACCACACTCTCACTGCGTCATTCCCAGACCGAGTGTATACAATTGTCAGGATGGATGGATGGAATTTGGGCAAGGGGTCGTACTAATATTGTTGGTTTTAGACTTGTCATGCTGAAGGGAGTTGAACATGGCTTCATCATCGTATTTCAGAGAGAAAGGACATTTGATAAAGGGCGGATATGGCTTTGACCAGATTGGGTCGAAACTTCATGGGAATGGATCATATTATTTCCACGCTTGGGTTAGCAAGGGGGATTTTCAAATCTCGCCATGAAATGATTGGTGTAAAAAGGGGTGCATGGTTTCATGTATCTATTCGAATGCAGGTCGGGTTTGATGAATAGAAGGGATACCTGCCGCAACGGACGGGTCGTCTTCGGCCACCTCAGTGGTGAGTGTATACACTCGTGCAGGTGCTGTCGGTGGTCTTGCCTGGCTTACTGTCTGGCTTCCGGATGGGTTTTCAGGACATGCGCTCGAGAAATGGCCGATCTTGCCGCATTTGTAACAGGTCGCATTTTGTGAGTAGCAGATGCCCGGGTGTCGCCTTCCACATCTTGGGCATGGGGGTATGGTGGGTTGAAAAGGTTGAGGTCTGCCCTGACTTGTGTTGGCCTGTTGGGGTGGTTCGGGCCTGTTTTGAAATTGAGGCCTTGGGTTTTTGGCAACAAACTGCTTCTTTGGGTTGCCTCCATCTCCTTTGAGTTCTTGCACGAATTTCCTCTTCGCTTCATGAGCTCGTGCGATCCTCATTTCGGCTTGTTCAGCCACCATAGCGCGTTCAGCGACTTGGGCGTAAGTAGCCCCTTGAAGTCCGGCCATGCTAACATCACGGTACAGCTCTGGTTTCAGGCCCTCTAAGAACCTTTCGATCTTCAGTGAGTCCGTGCTCACCATATGGGCTGCAAACCGGGACAGTTGTTCGAACTTCCTGATGTACTCCGCCACCGTCATCGTTTCTTGGCGGAGGTTGATAAATTCATTCATCTTTTGAGCGCGAGTTGGAGCTGTGTAGTACTTGCTCCGGAAAAGTTCTTTAAAATGATCCCAGCTCATCGTAACTGGGTCCTCGATGCTTTGGATCGTATCCCACCAATGGCCCGCGCTCCCTCTTAGTAGGTAGGTAGCGCACAGGACTTTTTCGGTGTCTGGGGTACGGCTGTGTTGGAACATGCTCTCCAACGTTCGGAGCCAATCCTCAGCCGAAGTTGGATCGACAGCGTCTTCAAATATTGGGGGGTTGAGTTTACGAAACCTCTTCCCCACCATTTCGATCCTTTCAGCCTGAGGGGGTGTATTACTTGGCTGCCCTCCAGCACTTTGTTGCTGGAGTAGCTGCTGGATTTGGGCTGATTGCTGGCGGACTAACTCCGTCAGCTGCAGGATGATAGCATCCCGGTTGTCTGTCGGGTTTGGGGTCTCCCTATCTCGATCGGCATCCCTACTGCCCTCACCTCTAATTCTAACCATGGTTTTAGTTCTACCCTGTCGTTCCTAGGGTCAATAACTTAATCAACACAAGGAATTTCACGTAATCATAACACTTACAGGCAAGGCTGCTTCCGCGCTTTTGGGTGTGTGTACATGGACAGTCTGCAGGACCTGTGACCGAAGCTCTGATACCAACTGTAGCGACCCTAGCCATCGCTACCATTTCTAGACTTGTCCTAGGTCCCGAACTATGTATTTAGTTAGAATAGTTGTGAAAATGCGGAATAAATTTTTCCTTTTCGTGAAGGAACTTCGTTTCGTTACATGTCAAAAGAATGCTTCCAAACTTTCTAATTACATGTGAGTTCTATCTACATGTGTCGTGTCTACATTCGTAGCAAAAGTAACCTATACGCCCGGCCTCTCAGGTCATCGTCCACGTACACACCACCCCCAAAAGACGTTCGGAAGCTCCAAAAGTATGCCTTGCCGGCTAGGCGATCACGTACCGTGATCCGAAGGACCTACAACACATAAAACGTGGGATGAGCTTATATAGCTCAGTAAGTGAAACTTATGCATGCAGTGCCCGTGTCGTGACTCGCATAGGCATATACGCCAACGCTTACTAATCCTCACAAAATCGTATCATGTCATGTCATGTCTTGTCTTGTCTTATAGGATCCCTAATACACGTCTTGTCTTGCACGTGTCTTGTCTTGTAGGGTCCTCGGCAATTCTCGCCACGAGGGCATTCGCCCTAATATATTTCATTATTTCTACAATAATAGTAGTATATGTATACGGCCCTTTTTGCCAACGGGTCTCCGCCCTATTATATTTCATTACATGTACAATAATAGTAATATATGTATACGGCCCTTTCGCCAATGGGCATCGCCCTAATATATTTCATTACGTACATAATAATAATATATATATATCCGCGGCCACTTCGCCCACGGGCATTGCTCTAATATATTTCATTAGGTACATAATAGTATTATATATATATGTACATAAGCGATCTCTTCGCCAACGGGCATTGCCCTAATATATT
This sequence comes from Craterostigma plantagineum, assembly GCA_027422505.1. NCBI lineage: Eukaryota > Viridiplantae > Streptophyta > Magnoliopsida > Lamiales > Linderniaceae > Craterostigma > Craterostigma plantagineum. The sequence continues at coordinate 18,028,575 of JAPQWV010000013.1, read as the reverse complement.
TCATTAGATACATAATAGTAATATATGTATACAATACCGTATCACACGTCTTGTCTTGCACGTGTGTTGGTTAATAAATATATTTTAGTTAGTTACTATTCGTCGCGCCCCGGCGATCATGCATATCTCGTGTCATGTCATGTCATTAAAACTCTCGTGAGACTCGTGTATGCCGTGAAATGCATGTATGAAATGCGAATTGACTTGTCGTGCCATGTCTTGTAAGGGGTCATTCATGCCATGTCATGTAATGAGCATTCGTGTCATGAAATAAATCACATAATATCATCAAAGCACATTGCCACGTAAATAATGCGCACATACTTTCATGTGTTGTAGTTGAAAAGTCCCACTTACCTGTCGTCCGAGCGTAATTAATATTCTCCCCGTTAGCTCCTAACGTACGACCTTTTAGAATAAAAGGGTTATGATGTTAGTACGTTTGCTTTCCTTGGATAATTTGTCGAGATAATAACTTTCGTCGTACTTAATTATTTGGGCTCATGTAAATTCCCTAGACCCCACATCTCGATTCGCCTTATTAAATTTCCCAAGTCGATTAATTCTTATTCCGTATTATATTTAAATAGAGTTCTCGGCCCTTTGATAGATTTCTAAGTTAGAGAATTTAACTTTCTTTTGTGAAGGGCTCGGCGAAAGTCGTTTGATTTTATTTGGTTTCGCCCGACTTTTCGTCCGTGGGATTTCAACTTGACTTAGGCAGAGATTTCGATATATTCTTCCAAGGTAGATTTCGATTTGTGTTATTAGGTGGATCTCGACATTATATTTCTGAAGATGTCGAGTTTCATGCTTTCGACATTTATACTGTTATCGCTTAAAAGATATCGAGGTGGATTAAACATTAAATCTCGACATCATACTAAAAGGATTCGACATTTTGAATTAAAAATGTCGGCATGAGCTCATCATAAATCTCGACATCATTGTCGAGATAAATCTCGACATAGTTATTGAGGTAGATATCGACATTTGTATGTGTGAGGGTTCGACATTTTCAACTGTCTAACCCCGACATTTCGCCTCGACATTTGAAGGAAATGTCGACATGGCTCAACATGAGTCTTCGACATTTAACGTATGTAGAGGTTTCGGCAAGTAATAAATCTCGGTATCCTAGGCCTCGACATTTTTCAATGGTTCTCGACATTTTCCGCTAGCTCGACATTTACCTTGATCTATCGCCAGTTGTATAAATCTCGATATTTATTATTTGTTGATCTCGACTTTAATGTCGACATCTATCTCGACATTTTTATCCTAACAAGGTTTCGACTTTATCTTTAAACATCTCGATATATTACGTCGATATCTCATCTAATATGTCGACATTTATCCGAATAGAAGACCTCGACATTTTTAACTATATTGGCTCGACATTGCAATTCGACATTTGTAGAAAATGTCGACATGACTACTCCCGACATTTATATTGATTTCTTTGAGTTCGACATTTTCATAGTTTCGACATTTTCCTCAATCTATCAACGTTATATCTCGACATTTTAGACTAAAATGTCGACATGAACTCCTAGTAAATCCCGACTTCTTACTCGACATTATCTCGACATTTCAACAAAATGTCGATATAAATTTTAATGTACATCTCGACATTCATACCGATTTCTTTAACTCGACATTTATCAAAATAGAAACACTCGACATTTTATACTCAATTCTGCTCGACATTTTCCTTGGATTGTCCCGACATTTATCATCATCTTCATTCCGTCGAAATCAGTTCCATAGCTTATTCTTCCTAGCATTCTAAGCTACTAAACTCCACATCTGTCCAAACAAACATCCTTAGTACAAACCTAAGCTCGACATTTAGGGTCTCTCGTGGTCACCTTAACCTAGTTGCAAGTTTAACTAAACAATCTTGGTAAAATAAATCGAATTAGTTTAGGGGGTTAACTTTACTTACTACTTCCGAAATTTCAAGCTATTTTGAGGGTGAAATCTCGAGCTTCCTTCGATGTCTTCCTTGCTTCTTTTCCTTCTTCTTTTCGTTAGCTCTCCTATTCTCCTCAATGTGTTTCGATAGTTTTCTTTTCCAAAATGAGTTTTTTTAGGAGTCTAATGGTCTTAGCTTAGATATTTTAGAAGAGAGGCATGATGATAGGACTATGGTAGACGTGAATTTCCCTTAAATTAAGGAACATTGTCTTTGAAGGTTTTGACTTTGATATTTTTGGGCCAAAGCTATTCATGTAGTTGGGCCTCATGTTGTATATTACATTTAATTGGGTTGGCCAAGATTGTTTGGGTCTAATATTAATTCTCTTAATTCGGAGGCTTAAATCTTATATACCTCATACGAAATCATTTCTATGTCTTGCTGCATCTCTTAAATCACAAAGCACGTAGTCACATAGTTGCGGATAGGCCGTAAAACACGTACTATGACATCTCGTAAGCACATAATGCATGTAAAATCCATGACATCGTGCGGCTTGCAATTAATCTATGAAGTTCACGTAAATCACATGGGGCACATAATGTTCACACACTAGGCTTGAATTAATTATATGTCCTAAATGAAATTTTTCACCCAAAATCCTAGCTTCCTGTCGTAATTAACTCACTATGCCCCTAATTAATTATTTTCGCTCTTAAATTATGCCGTAAATCCCGTAATTAAATTTCCGGGCGTTACAGAGGGAACATGAAGAAACAAGAAGGTAGGCAGGCTCAAGCATGTACATCGAGACATAGGGATGCGAGCAAGCCATTTAGCCCTAGAGCTTGATTTGTTTAAAGTTTGTGATTCGACTGAATACTATGCTTTTATTTCTTTCTCAAACTTTTCTCTCTCTTTTTTTATTGCTGCCTTAATCATATGCGTACAGTTATGTATAACAAGTGGTATGGTATGATGTTAGCATGAATGACCGATCTATTAGACGTGAGAAAGGTTTCATTCCTCGCGGTACAATTTTTGCTGGTGACCAAAATATTCTTTCTGGAATTGTATCTTTATATATGTTGCGGGGCAGTCTTAAAGTGCTTCCGGTGTATAATACAACAATAATCGTTCGTTGGAGTAGTATAGATGAGTTTAAGATTAAAGGTTTATGGTTTAGGGCAATATACACCCCACTGTTACCATTTGCAGGCATATAATATATACTCTAAGCAGTTATACAACATTATCTTACTTTCAGTGCTACAAATAGATAATAAAACGGTGAGCCCCTCGGGTAGTTTTATACTACTTTTATCCACAGTCTTACAAAATATAATACAAAGCATATAAACACATTTGTATAATTTTTTAATATAATACATCTCACAACGTTAACATTGAACATGATAGTATTATTAACATCATAGAAGTTCTTCTTTAGAAATTTAGAAAACTTAAATATGTGTCGGCAAAACTGATGAGTTAATATTGCAAAATTATTTTCAATCTCAATGTTTTACAGCAGTGCCACCAATAGAAAAATATAAGGACACTACTAAGCGTCTTACTATATATTATGACAAGCAATTAGCGATGCAGTCTTGCAATAATTTTATTAACAACAATCATACAACATGAATTCAATTAAGCAGTCTTACAAAGTTGATGGTAGTCATATAATAATCAATCACAAAAATCATTCACGAACAATCTTACAAATCTGATTGTCATAACATTCTGACAATTATTAGTCGTATAATTACATATGGGTCGCCCATATGCACAGGGTATTGTGGAGTATTGGCCATCTGTTCCATGTCAAGAATCGGATCTTATAGTTATTCCAACGAATATTAATGAACGTCGATCTCTACCATGCATTGTTGATTATGAAAAACAATCAATAATAGTGCACCTCGGTAGTGTATTATGCGTTACAAGTTACTTAACTACTATTATCAGTAGTGCAATTTAAGTAATTACTTTGCACTACTGTTATCAGTAGTGCAATTTAAGTCATTAATTACACTACTGTTATTAGTAGTGCAATTTAAGTCATTACTTACACTACTGTTATCAGTAGTACAAATTAAGTCTCATCGTTTGATAATACTACTGTCTAGGTATCAATCGCAACTGCGAGATATGATATACTTATGCGATTTACCCCAGTCAAAATTGTCAGAACAAATACCAAAGCATAAATGGTAATAATAAATCGAAATGAAAAATTCTCTCCTCCTTGGGAGGAAACAGATCTTATAGTTATCCCAGTCAACATAAATTAATGTCACTGGATACTGTGCATTATTGACTATAAAAAATAGTCAATAATAGTACATGACTCTGAACCCTCGGTTGATAGGGATATGAGATTCTTTGAAGATGTATTTCGAAAAACACGACTTATGATCCCATATATTCTTCGAGATTTGCGCATTACTGACTCAATCGTGGACTTCACTACTCAGAAATAGATTTGATGCCGATGAAGATGTCGCGATCCCAGCAGATATTTGTCACCTTAGATTTTTCAATGCCGATGTTTGCACTACAGAGGTGGAACTTTCAATGTATGACTGCTCACAGAAACGACTTAAGGGATTCTTCGATTTTAAATGGTTTAAATTGTCAGATTATGGTAAATAGTTTAAACTATTTACGAAAAGTTGTTGACATGCATCGCAAGAGTTTTCTCCACCGCAACGTTTTTTGAAATCAAACGGTGTCCCTCCAACATGCCTGTTTTTCTAATGGAAATATTAGAGTGCTTTCTTTTTGCCAGCAGTTTCGTCTTCTTAGTTGAAGGGATGTTAGTTGTGGATGTTATGTGAAAAGATATGTGATTAAAAAACAGAATTACTATTCAATGCAGCAGTAATAACTTATTTAACATCAAAGTAGCTAAGACCAAATATTGAAAAGAAATAGCTAAGACCAAATATTGAAAAACACTGCTACGGTGAGGAACTCTCTGAATTCCTGGATCAAAATTTTAAACGGTTTGGGCACCATGCAACTATTACAGCTTGGGATGATAAAGCGCTTGAGTTTTATAAGAGGTTGAAAGGAACTTTTGGGGACGCTATTGTGGTTATCGTGACGAATATCAATCCAAAGATATTTTCAGGTTATTCCCATCTGTTCGTGATTCTTTTTTCAACAAGTATTTTCTGATTACATTTTCAAAGCTAAATTTGGAACATCATAACCATACGTAAAAGTAAAATGACATATAATAATTCATAAGTTTTTTATCTGTTTAATTATAACAAAAGATCAAAGTTTATAAACTATTACATTAAATACTGATAAATTGACATAACAATTAGGGATGTCAATGGGACTGGGACGGGTCTAGACTCGAACCCGTCAAAACCCGGCTTGGTTCGGGGCGGGTGCGGATTTTGCCAACCCCAGCCAGAAATGCGCATCGAGACCCGCCCCCCTAAGGATGCTGTTTGTAAAAGCGTTGTGGAGTATGTTGTTGGTCCAAAAGATCTCATTTTAACAGAAAACGCCCCTGATGATTTTGATATGGTTCGGTCAATGTTAAAAAAACCTAAGCGTGTTGACGCCGATCGCATTCCACATGTCAGAAGTAGGAAGATAAAGGAGGAAAAGACTGAGAAGTTCAAGTAGTTTTTAGATTGGATGCCATTGTAGTGATGTTCGTTAAATGTTATCATTTAGAATCCTGCAAGATAAGACGTTATTTTAATGATGTTGCATGCCTGCCTTTCTGCGAATTGGACGCGTGTGGTCTCGCTCTTGCAATTTCAAGCCTTACGAGTTACTTCTCCATAATGCACTACCGAATTGCACACTACTATCCATTTTCTTAAGAATTAAAACAGATATTAGTTATTCCCGTGATCGGACAAATTACCGTTTTACACTTGAATAAATGTTCGAAATTGGGAAAACGTTGTAAATATTGTTAACTGAATAAATGTTAGCCGTAATGCACTACTGAATTACACACTACCGAATTATACACTTGAATAGTTTGGACTTCATCTATTTTCTATAAAGGACCAGAAATACCCTGTTTACGTAACATTGGAAAATGCATTAACATAAGCGATCGGACAAGTTACCGTTTTTTATTTTTTAAAAGATATTGTCCAAAATAGGAAAAACGTTGTAAAGCATGGGAGAATTATTGTTGCAATTGAAAACATGTACATATATTACAACATCTCATTTCATACTTCTCCATGATGCACTATCAAATTACACACTACTACGAGAGCGATCGGATAGATTACCGTTTTTTATTTTTCAAATATTATTGTTCCAAAAAGGGAATCGGCCTATAGTTTACACTACTGAACGAACATAACTGAAAAAGTTTAACTTTTGCATAATGCACTACCGAATTGCACAGTAATTATCGTTTTACTGTGGTTGTCCCTTTTATCGTTAATGTATATGTATTACTACATATATTACGAAAAGAGTACAACATATTACAGCAACTCATTTCTAATTACTCAAGAACAGTTACACCGTCATCCTCAAGTGCATAAGCTTAAAATCTCAAAACTGCACTACCGATTTCCACACTACTGATCATCTTATTTTTCAAATGTTAATGTTCGAAGTTGGAAAAATATCGAAAATATTGTCAACTGAATAAATGTTGCGGCTAATCTTCATAAGCATGTAAATTGATAAGCATGTCAGAAACAGTTGCACATCAAACTAAACTGAATAACTTTTAACTTTTGCATAATGCACCACCGACCTTCACCCTACTGACCTCAAATGTTTTATTCGAATAGGAAAAAAGTTGTAAATATTGTTGACGCGTCAAGCTACGATTGGGTGCAGTCTAATAAGATGCTATGCTATATTTTGCACGACTGCGAATCAAACAGTCATGTAATTACAAGAGATGGCCTATGCTGCACGGCTGATATACAGTAGTGTAAACGAAAAGTTACGCTATCGCAACTGAGTACAGTAGTGCAAAAATCTGTCCAGTCGCACGATTTCAGATAGTTCATTAATGTACCTATATTACTGTTACACTTCATCTAGACATAATTACATTACAAGACTCACTATATTACTGTTACACTTAATCTAGACATAACTACATTATTTATCATCTAGACACTACGAAATTTAACACAACAGAGTGGATTAATATAACCTTAATAATTACTCTGTAATCATGATAACCATTGCACTCAAAAGACGCATCGATCTATTACTTAAACAATATAACCACTCACTGCGTAATTATGATGACCGTTGAAATGAAAAGACACATCAAAATATATCCAAACAATTAAGGCAGTGATGAATACACACTAAATACATTTAATCATAGAACTCATTTAAACAAAGCAAACCGATACATTCTACTGAGAAGTTACGAGTGGAGAGTAGTGTCTTTTCAGTTCCTTAACATCGACTTAGACTCTATATAATCAAATCATTTTCATAATTTTACCACCATTACACACAAAAAAAAACAAAAAAGAGGTTTCATAAAATGATGAATCAAATAAGAGATTATTTAGACGTCATTGTCGCCGGTCTTCATCAGAAAGCTAGAGAATTTGTTGATCGTATAGAACGTAAAATAGATGGTTATGTCCAATATGTTACTGAAAGGTTCGACGATCTGACAGTGAAGATCAACGAAAATTTCTCAGAAATCGATTTGAGGCTATCGCGTATAGAACAAACACTTGGTATGTCAAACATTATTTAGCAAAATTGAACACATTGTTACTACTTATAAATCCATGTCCGATTTATTTACAGGAAAAACAAGCCCTACACCTGACGGAGAACGGAAGGAAAAAGAAAGCACATTAATATTTTCAGTCAGCCAAGAGACGATCCATTACAAAAACGATCTAAGAACAATGCAACCACGTTCGACGGACACCGTTTGATTTCAAAAAATGTCGCGGTAGACAAAACTCTTGCGATGCATGTCAACAAGATGTCAAAATTCTTCCCGCGTGTATCGGCGACAATAGAAACAATGAACGATACAGATTCTATTGTTACGCTGTTATCAGAAGAACGCAGCAAAGAATTCTTCAAAAACCTTATGACGAAGGGAAGTTGGATACATGATGAGGTACTATAGAAAAAATTATATAGAAAAAATTTATAAATGCGGGGCAGTTTTGTTTTGAGGCGGGTCTCGGGTCCACTATTAAATAAATAGGCGAGTCTCGGGTCCACTATAAAATAGATGGCCCGATCGCGGGTCTTTTCGATAACAATAGATCTAATAACTAAAAAATCTCTTAAACATAACCCGTGCAATGCACGGGCTTAAACTAGTATCTTCAGAGATAAGATCAACCACCTATCATTTAAACAATAAAGCATAGTCAGTCATTTGGTGAAAAATGGAACTTTATGAATAAATTAACTTAAATTGAAATAAATTAAATACATGTAAGAAGATATCTACTCGATAGTAATGCATATATGGCTTTTGTTGGCCATCGACGCTCTTTCTAGCTCGCCCTTTAACAAAGTCATCCATATGCGACACGTCGATTTCATTTGAAGAACAAAAGCATGTGACTTCTCTTAGCAAACCATCCCAAGCATCATCTCTAGATTTCTTCAAGTCGTTTTTCAATGTTTCGATCAATTTGATAACAGTAGCTATGTTTTGAGTCTTCTGTTGTAGAAGTTGTGACAAACCATTAGTCATCCCCAAAATACGCTCCATCAAACGCGCAATAAATACAAATTCAAGCTTTCCATTTTATCAAGCAATCCCGTAGCAAGACCTCGACTTTTTCCATCAGGCCCATCCTCCATCACAATCGCAAGCACTTCTTTCACTGGATTCCACAAGTAAAATAGTCTTGTAACTATTTTAAAGTGAGAACCCCGACGTGTATCACCCGCTCTATCTAAGCTTGCTTCCTGATTCTTCCCCTTGCCCGTCAAAGCTTCACCTTCTTCTATCTTTTTTACAAGATTATCATATTATTTTTGTCGAATAGCATCTTTCCTTGTACATGAAGCACCAACAACATTGACAATCATGGTTAGATATTTAAAAAAACTATTCACGATAGTATGCTTCGTTGCTGTCGCAACAACAACTAATTGAAGTCTATGAACAAAACGATGCATGTAATGTGCGTGCTTATTTTCCTTCAAAATAACCGATTTTAACCATTAAATTCTCCACGCATGTTTGACAATCCATCGTAGCCTTGGCCCCTAACGCTAGATATTTATAATCCCTTCTTTGCAAAGAAATCGTCAATAGCATATTTTAATGCGTGAGCCGAAGTATCACTAACATGAATGACTCCGAGAAACCGCTCAATAACCCCCTTTGTTATTTATGAATCTAATAACAATCGCCATTCGCTCCTTAACTGAACAATCTCGAGCCTCATCAATTAAAATCGATTGTGCGGCCTAGAGCCGATGAGGGCGGGGAGTGATCGCCGGTGCCAGAGGTGCACGGACAAGGAGCGGCTCCTGGCAGGCTTCTAGGCGGAAGGGTACATCAATGAACCGATTCCACACCCGAATAAGTAGGATTCCGAGACTGGGCATTGTATGGACAGTGTAAAGTCAAGGAATAGTATAAGAGAATTGATTGCGGTCTCATATCACCAAAGGTGCACCTTCCTTTTCGGGAGTCCATCTATAAGAACTTCAAAGTTAAGCGTGATTGACTTGGAGTAGCACTGGAATGGGTGACCCCCTTGGAATTAGCTCAGGGTGCGTACAATGCAAATCACGCTGGAATGCTAGTGGTGATACAGTGGGGCCAGACAATCAATGAAGTGCAGTGGGCCCAACCCCACTAGTCCCGAGAGCGGGCTGTTACAAACATTATATCCGATCTCACTAAGAATGACTTTCTTTACCTCATTTGCAGAAGCACTAATGATTTGCTTTTGAATATTTGGAGACGTCAACTGATTGTTACCTGGGGCATTTGACCCATTACCTTACTTCTTCATTGCGTGCACAATACCATTTCACTATCTCAAGAAAATTTTCCAGATGCAACGATTCTGGAGACTCATAATCTCCTCGAAAAGCCAAACCAAGTCCGAGAAGTAACCGAATCACATCAACAATTGCAGCCAGTCTAATGCGATAAGCAGCCTTGATTTTACTTTTTCTTATTATCACATGATCCACATTATGCCTTTGATCTTGAAATCCAAAACATTGAACTTTAGCATAATTATGAATGCTACGTTTTCCTCCTTCATGTTCAAAACTTTTTCCAAAGCTTTTCTTCAATTCCTAAAACCAATTTATCGTGAAAACATCATCTCCATGCTTGTGACCTTTGGCAAATAAAAAATACCAAAAATAAAATGCGGCATCTTTACATGAGCTATACTCTAACCACTTGTGTTTCGCAAACCATGTATGTTTAAACCTTCTCGCATAACCACTAAAATCTATTGATGGGAAAGTGTGTGCAATTGGTTGACACGGTCCTTTTACTAAATATTTTCCCTATCATCTCTCACCTCAAGCTATTAATTGGTTTACGTAAAGCCGGATCACCTATAATGTCATAATCTAATAATTCTTCATTAATTTTACATTTTTTACCTCTTTTGTTCTCGTTCGAATTTGCAACATTAGAAGAGGACCTATCAATTGGTTGGAGATTCCTTTTCGTTCTAACAACCCATCTATCCATTTATAAAGCCTACGAATGATTAAAATAATGCTCACTTAGTATTTAATAATTTAGCATATAAGATATCATCAAATATAAATAAATTAGAAATAAAGGAACGAATAATAAAATTATAAACATACCTAGCACTAGCAGATATGTGCGATTGATTCAAGACTGGATAGTTTAGTCTTTTCTTTTCGGTTGCTGCCAAAGACAGTAAAACACTCGCTGTTAGTTTAAGGTTTTATCAGCCGTTCTTGTCTTTGATCTGATAATTAACATCAAGTAATTGAGCCAGAAACAATTTCAAAATATAATTACAGGATTAAAAATAGGCCAAAAAATGTTACTGCTAGGCCCAAAAAGCAACATAAATGGCCCAAGACAAAATATTTAATTAATTGAAATACATGACCCACCAGCTTTTTCATTAAGCCTAGCCCACAAACCAACTTTTTAATTAAGCCCAACCCCCACTATTTATCATATTCTTCATCATGTCTGCCCTAATCGTGTTCATCAGAGGGGGCATAACAGCTGCAGATAGTAAAAAGCAACGGCCGGCGAGGCATACCTCTAAGGCGTAATCCGACGGTCGGAGGGTCAACGGACCCTCCAAACCCCGCCGTAGGTCCGTGCCTGCGAATACAGTATTAGTAGTTAGCTTTCGTCTAAAGCTGGTTTGGCACGACCCGAATCCGATCCGCCCGCCGCAGGAAAAAGCCACGCTACCATGAGTCCATTGGGCTGATACTCCATTGTGTCGTAATCGAAGACCACACCAGTGTAAGTCAGCGCATTTGTGTGACCATGATTTCGTAAGGCTGCATCGGAGTAATAATGTGAATTATTTGCGCCTGCGACCGCATTCTCCAGTTGCATGACGGCCATCGGATAGAATTTCCAAGAACAAAGGGCATCACTTCGTTCAGATTAGCAGATACATCGAAAAAGGAAGTGATTTCAAGAACTGACTGAATATTGTGTTCATGAACGCGACAGTCTTTAGAGGGCTAGTACACCTCAATTTCATTTCGATAAATCCGCGCATACATTCATCGACATGCTGCATATGTTTGCAATATAGGAAGGATCTGCTGGTTTCTTTTGATAATATATTCAGGCGAGAGATCTGTTATTCTATTCGCATTATCTTACATTTTATGATATTATATTAGTTTATTATATTATATTATATCGGATACTATTATACAAATCAATTACTCCATTGTTCGTGTATTCGGTTGCGACAATCTGATTGAAGTAGTATTCATAAATGAAATTTCACGTCTTGCAATATTCGTCCGCCTTTGCATCTTCGATGAATCCTCGTCGGCATTTGTCGACATGCTGTTGAACAAAAAACATGAAGTTTGTAAATCGCAAAAAAGTGGTAACAATGTCATTCATTCGAACCTCGTCGAGGAGCCATGCAGATTTCGCCCTTAGAGTATTTAAGAAGCGACGAGTATGACAGTCTCCAATAGTACTTATACTGTGTGAGCTGGGTTGCATTTCGCCTATCATTGTTGCTGGGAGTGGCGAGCCGGAAACTCGCCGAAGACTGCCGAAAATGGCCGGAGAACAAGGCTGGGTCGAGCTGAAGCTAGAATGGTGAAGATCTGAGGTGCTGAGGTCGCGACTCAGCTACCGTCCGATCGGTGCGCGCCAGATCTAAGGGTCGGGATTTGAAGGCTGGAAATTGAATGAGGATCGTAGGATAAGGCGCAAAAAGGATCGATGGCCGAGATGCGATTCTAGTTGATGATGCGGATAATGAACTTCAACCGTTAGATTAAGATCAGACGGTTCCAAGTGAAAGTGCCATTTCACTTATAAAGTCGCACGCGCATGCAACATCACGTGAAATGCACCTGCTACGTGGCGCCTCGTGGAGCATTAAATCTGATTAAACGAACGGATGGGATTAATCGCGAATCACACCTTAAGTGTGATCTGAAGCTTATAAATACTGATTTTCCAGTTTCAAGTGACCATCTTTCCGAGCTTATATCTTCTTGTAGAGTGAAAACGACGGTGAGGTGTAACCACGAGAGTTGTAGACGAGATAGGACTCTGTAACTTTTGTGTTGGTGGTTAATGGAAAAGAAGCTCGGTTGATCCGTGGACGTGGGCTGAAGTTTCAGCCGAACCACGTTAAATGCTATTTTTGTGTGTGCATTTTTTGTGTTGTTTCGATCCGATTGAGCGTGAAACTGATCGCATCGATTCACGAGCCTTACGTACACATATTACACGTCCAAATTCGAGTCTAATGGCGGTCCTCGATCAACAATTGTGGATACACGCGGGAACATTTTTACATTTCTATGCATATGGGAATCAATTACGGTTGAAAATGGCCTATTCAATGTTTTATGGGATGATTCCAACGTAGACTGCTTCAAAGTTTATAGACGTTTATTCTTGGCCGCAGGGGTAATGCCATCATGAGTTTTCTTTAGTGGAGAAACCTTCTCTGAACGAACATTGATACTGCGATTGAGATTTTGGCCTCCATCATGGAAACTCCTGTTTATTAATTAGGATGTGAAGTCCAAAACGATTCATGATGTTTAGTAGAAAGCACATTGAAAGATAGTCGTCATACCTAGCTTTTTTTTCAATTTCAAACAGTCTCTGGTTAGTTTCCAAGTACTAAATGTCAACGTTCCTGGTAATCTGATTCAACGCGCTTGCAATGAAATCATACCGTGAGTGTATTGCATCGTACCTCTGACCTGCTGATTCAGAATAAGAATCAATTTTCGATCGATGCGCCCAACCAAATGATTAATTGTATCTCGGAGGTCGGCAGAGCTTTGGTTCAAATAAGATCGGACTTCGCTAAACATTTTCGGTTGCTAAGATTCAAAAGTGATTGTTCGCGAAAGTATTGCTAAAATTTTAAAAAACTAACTATTTGACACCAAAGAGCAGTTTAATTACAATAACTAGGAAATTTCGAAGTGAAATGATAACTTAAAATTACAAATAGAGTGACTAAATTGTAAATAATGACAGACCAAATTGGCAGTGCCATCCTAGCCCTTTTATATAACAGAATAGATATAGCAACTGTCTCGCAAATATATTTGAAACTGATGTCTGTTAAAAATAATATATTAAATTGTATTATATTATATAATAGACAAACGATTATATTACATTCCACCTGGTTATCAAAAATAACTCTACTATCGACAACCATGTTGATTTCAAGGCCAAAGACCTCAATCCCCATCATTTTCTGACATCCGAGGGATTTGAACTCTGATATCCATAGAGCTCAAAACTGAAACCTTATGTAAATCTTGAAGCAGAGTGCAAAACTACAGAATCGATCATCAAAATCAGTAAGGTCTTCCCATGCAACAAATGTCGAAACACCAAGTTTTGTATTCCCTAAGTACCATTATCTGGCTTTACATTTCGGGATTTATTTTTCGAGCACGCATTACCGGCATGAAACCCAGAGAAAAAAGGTTCTTACTCTATCCCCAGTAAGAGAGTTTAACATGGAGATTTCCTCCCAAAACTATCCCCTAAGGAAACAAAATGATAAAAAAAAAATAGGCACGATCTCTGTTGTAAATCACAGTACCCTCTTTTCTCAAGAGAAGAAGGAAGATAACCACACTCGTTTCTATTATTCACATTTTTCACTGAACAAAAACCAAGTTCGAGTTTAAATGAGAGTTTTGTGTTGTCTGCGGAACTGGAGCTACCAATTTCAGTGGGGCAACAGTTTAGGCTTACAATATTAATGCCATTCATCAGTAATACTCCAGAGAACATAAAAGACTGATATTTCATGTAGAAAGTTTCAACAACCTGGGATCAAAGAACATGTATCTCCCTCAAACATGAGAAAGTAGTAGATGAGTTTAATTCTGCCATTATTTCTTCATCTTCTTGTAAGGCAGTCAGCACGCACGCCTTCGACTTTTATGTTTGTACTACCAATGAAATCTCTTTCCACAGTCTTAGATGTTGGTGGCGTACCATGGCAATCAGTCACGACTTCCTTACGAGACTTATTCAAATGACCTTCTCTAGTTATTTCCTCCCCAACCACTTGATGTTTTGTGTCTGTTGGAGATCCAAGGCTTGACTGTCCACAACCAGAGTCCTGCACATTGGGACAACACCCCTGTTAGCTAAAAGTCTTCGAAACTGTTAAATTAGGGGCCAAGAAATTTCAAATACCTTCACTTGTTTCGATGAATTCAATATACTACTCTCAGGCTCGGTTAATACATGATCCAGCAAACCTACGAAACATGCTTTTGAAATCCAACGGTTTTACCTTTATTTGAAATTGGAAAGTTCTTACAATCAAGTCTAAAATGCACGCAGTTATTTTGTCTAAGGCTGAGCTTGCATCAGGGCGTGCACCTTTCTGTAGAACATAATAGTTGTTATGACAAATGGGATCATATATGCTGTTGAAAGTTTCATGAAAATCAATTAGGGGCCCACACCATTCGTACAACTCTTCAGCAGTCGTGTCTGTATGTTTTCGAGCGGGTCCATCGAATATCACAAAGGTTGCGGTGTCATTTCCGTCGTCGACAACAACTTCGATTCTAAACATAGATGTTTAAGAAAAAATGCAACACATGTAACCAAATGAATTTCGAATATGGATCATGGAAGTATAGGTTATTACCGCAACACTCCAACCGCATTGTAGTTCTGACACTTAGTACAAATTAGAGAACCATCCGATTTCCCCAACTTGCTCGACACTTTGACATAGTTCCATCCACTCCGAGAAACAACATCTATAATCCTAGCAAAAAAAACGAACTCCCGTTCCTACACAATTCAAAGTACCAAATAAAATCACATCACAATTGCTCCGGTCTTAACGCCCCTACTACTGCTGTGCAGCCTTTGAAGACCAAACCACCGAAGAAATCTACTGGTGATCCTCCTAGTTACTTGCATTATAAATGCTTTCAGTACCACAAACATTCTTGCATTCTTCAATAGCCTAAGTTTTACAATCTAAAGCTACTCGAAGGAGTTAATGAAAAAAATAAATAGTAAATTATATTAGACACATGTCCTGTTTCATTGCGCAGAAAATCATAGACATCTAAAATACCGCATGGCTAGATTTGGCCACAAGGGAAACCACGTTTGATCCCCAATAGTTTTCAATCTGATTCAAGAAAGAAAGAAAACGATTAAACAAAATATTTTGAGATCAAATGTAAATAATGTAGCATAAAAATAACCATCGTAATACCTCTCTCGGAAGCTGGAAACTTCATAACCAGTGTATATCACATAGAGCTTCGCGGACGATGTTGTATTAAGATAAAGATTACCTGGGAAAGCCACTCCAGTGAGATATCTTTGAGTAACATGAAATAGACATAAGCAGTGAGGTACCTCCATACGTCTTTGGGTTTATACTTGTTACAATAACAATGACCTTATGCCCGAAGACCGATTGTAACTATGTTATAAAACTCCAATGCTTTCTCATCCCAGAGAGTAACAAAAACCTCCACACCTCTACACAGAATAAAAAACATACATAACCCAAGGGCGTATGGAAAATCATAATAGTTCATAAGAAACATTCTCGCCGGTCCAAAATAACCCTCAAGTTGACAGCATCGTAAGATCGTCTTTGTTGACCTCTGGTTCGATGATTCGGGAAAGCAACCCGATAACATCTACGTAAATGGGTATATGTTAGTAAAATAATTCACTGAATATGCATGGAAAAGGCCTCACCCTATAAAAATAGGGATAAGTGATAACAACAAAGAACCTTAAGAACACACCGAGTAATTCCTGGTTCTGGTCTGCTAGATGTAACAAAGATTCGTACGAGCGGAATCGGAACTTCTCATCATTTATTTCATATTCAAATGCATCAACAGGAATCATGGTCGTACGGACAGTGAAACGTATCATATATCGGTGTCCAGTCATCCGAAAACGTATAGAACGACCTTGAAGTTCGAGATGGCAAAAACGCGCCCATCTTCAATCAGTTTGCGAAAGCTATCCACCATGTATCGGTGAATCAAAACCTACATTACTGTATCCTGCTCAAGGACACAACAATTAAACTATGAAATTTTTCAATGAACATATTGATAATAAATAATGCTACAACAAACCTTTTCACCCAATAAGAGCGTATCCAAACTCATAAGCCCCTTTGTTTCTTAAGGTTTTTTGTCTTCCAAGATTGCAAAAGCCGGACGATGACAGTGGGAGAAATAACTTTAGGACCCAATGCGTCAAGGCTTGAACTACTTTGTAGGCGAACCATTGTCAGTGAGAAATTGATATTAAAAGCTACATATTTCTCTTCTGTTTTAATTGGACTGTATGAGGAGTATAGATTGAATGTTGGGTTTTTCAATAGAGCAGCTTCTTTAACAGACGTCAGTTGCAAACGTTTTTGAAAAGTTGTATGAGGGCTATTGATTGAATGTTGCAATGTAATAATAGATAATACCAACATATTAATCATATATTATGACTATTGATCGACACATGGTGTGCTAATATAATTTGCAAGTGCGACAAGTGATAATATAAAACGAATACTTAATTACTATCACCAGCGTGCGATAAGCAGTGGACCTATCGTTTGTAGTGCAGTAAAGTAAGTAAACGAGTATCGAACACGACGAATAAACCGATTACTAGTAATAACCTATCGACTCGATATCTAGCCTAAACAAAGTGGGTAGATTGTTTTACGAACTATCCAAGCAGATCACTCCTAAATCAACGAGAGACTAAGGGAATACGTCTAACTGATAAGAGTACTTTCAGATGATAAAGATGTGCTCGAGATTCGAATCCCGCTAGGTACTATCGACTAAGACAATGAAATATCGTTCCTACGTGATTAAGACTAAATCGCAGTAATTTCCTACCCACTCACGAGCTGTCGCCCTAAACGCTCGTGGGGATCTAAAATTCAGTAATTACTAACGGCGAGGATCGAGTATTTGCTTTCGCCCTATACTCGAATCCTATCTTCTACGAACGGCCTAATCACTGGTTAGCTGTCGCCCTAAACGATTTTCCATACATTCACTTTAATACATAGACATATTAAAGCGAAGAAACAAATCCATAGATCGATAAATAGTCAAAACACACTAGTTAAATACATAGACATATTAAATACGAATTAACCTTGCCGTCATCTAATCCCAAACACATAAGGGAATTAGCTACTCATAATTGACGGAAAGCAACGAAAGAAATAGAGAACAAGGGCAGATGACTGATAATCTTCCCTTCTGATTGATCTGGGATGGTCTCAGGGGAAAATTCTCTTTCCTTGTTCAATTCGGCATGAAAGCGTTGTTAATCTGTCTCTTGCACTTCTGGGGATGTTTCTCTGTTCTTGGCGTCTCTATTTCGTCCTTGATGTTTAGGGTTATGATATGAGAAGTGTTCCCCTCTTTCTGAGTTGAAATTGGGCTTTTATTGTGAAATTCGACACCTTCACGGCCTGAGACATGATCCTTCACGGCCGTGACACTCTCGGGGTACAAAATGAGCTCACTGCCTGCTTTCACGGCCTCGTGCAGCTTGTGTGACGGTCGTGACACATTCAACAGCTTTGTGACAGTTTCGTATTTCTCTCGGATGGAGGGGTAAACGATATCCGATTGACCTAAATTTTAACTATTGATAAAAGACTCGCCAATCTTGATTCTGACCAAAGGGATTCTAAATCCGAGGTCTAGATATAGAGATATGAATTTTTCAGTCTTTTGCTACTTTTCAGGCGGGCTTCACGGCCATGCCTGTGCTCTGCATCGATTGGCTTCCTTTTGTGCCTCTTGTCACGGCTTGGTGCAATAACTTGTCCGTTTGCCTCGTTTTTGCCCTTTTTCGCCCGATAGCCGTCCTAAGGTCCTACAATGTGCAAATAAGTGTAAATAGAGCATATATAAGCGAGAAACAATAGAGAATACTCTATTATATCCCAAATAATTGCTACAATAAACGCATTAATATACGTTTATCAACTATTTAGTTCCTATAGTTAGTGGATGTCAATATGTGTAAGCGTTCAATATTATGTAATAATTTAATAATTTTTGGTTTTTGCAAATCTGTATGGAGACTATTGGCTGAATGACGCAACATATAATAATAAAGATACTATATATTGTATATACAAAAATCTGCAAAGAAGTACGTATTTTATTACATTGTTTTTTGGGTTACATTACAAAAAAAATTATAATGCCTTTAGACCATCTCCAACCGACGAACTCATTCTCAAACTCAAACGCATTCTCCAACTCAAAATGCAGTAATTCTTCTCCAACTATTAAACTCATTCTCAAACTCAAAAGACTATTTTCGTAATATTCACCTACTAATTACTTTTACAATTTTTCAATACTATCAATATATTTTACAAATTTAGAAATTATGCTATTATATTATTCAAAATTGAGTTAGATTCTTCTAATATTTATGCATGCTTTTTCTGCCTGGGTATTGTGATTTGATTTTACAAAAGAAACTTTATTAGAAAGAAAAAGGTCACATCACATTTACTCTCCTCCAACCCACAATTCCTCTTTTATATGCTCCATTAATAATTAACATAAATAAATGGACCACAGTGTAATTAGAAAATATCGGACGCATCTAAGAGCAACTCCAGCCGAGCTGCAAAACCAAAAAAAATCCAAATTTTACTCCAACCGATACCAAAACAAAACCTAACATGCGATATTTAATTTCTCTCACATGAAAAAATGCATCTGTGCGTCGTGGACCGGTTATTATGCGATGGAAATTTTCAATTTGCTTTCAAGTCCTATTTTTAATAAAATAAACCAAAAAAAAGCATTAACGAAATAAACAGAAAAAGAAAAGCATTAATAAAATAGCGAACTTCGTATGCAATTCATACGAGTTACTAACTCGTAAGAAGTAGATACGAGTTAGGTGGACAAGGTGGCCCGCTGACCTGACGTGGCTTTTCATATGCCGCGTAACTCGTAAGAACATGATACGAGTTATTAATTCGTATGATAAAAACACGACTTAATGGTAAACGGGCGTATTGACCTGACGTGGCAAAAGTAACTCGTAAGAACTTTATACGATTTAATATCTCTTATAAACTCCATACGAGTTACGGTCCGTGGCCGACAAACCTGCATGGGTATACAGTGCCCAAGCAATTCGTATTTATTCCTTACGAGTTACTGGAATTATTGCAATAATTCATGCAATAATTATAGTAACTCGTATGTATTATTTACGAGTTACGTGCGACTTGCATGGTTGTTCAATAATGCATATAACTCGTATTTAGTACATATGAGTTATGTCTCTATAAATACCCCCCTTCGACTTTGTAAACCACAACACAAATAAGAGTTTTCTCTATAAATACCGCCGCCACTTTCGATTTTTAAAACACAACACAAAATGGTGTCGACTCGTGTACAAGTCGTAGTATATTTCGGCGGTGAAATAATTCAATCATCCGATTCTATCTTTAAATATAGTATCCGTCCTATTGCGTATAGGCGAATTCGTCGCAACACCAGTTTTTCGGAGTTTATGTCGTTGTTGTTTGAAATTACGGGTGCTGATAGCAGTCGTTGTTCGTTAATTGTCCAGGCGAAAAATGAATACTTTCAACATTCCCGCCTCTTTCATCAGTTATTCCAAATCTCCAACGACAACGATTTACAATTTTTCATCCATCCCGATTCGGAGAACAGTTCTGTCGAGGTTTTTGTTGAAATAGTTGAAAATTCAAATTTTGATTTGAACGAAGAGCCTCATCGGAATTTTGAAGTTGGTTCTTCGAGTTATACCTGTCCGGATTTTCCCGACATTCTCTCAGTTACGGTAGGGTTCAATAATGTTTCTCTGGAGATGCCGGCGCTTGGTGTTTCATTCAATATGCCGGAATCCGTGTCAGAGCCGGACCCAGACTTCGTGCCAGAACCAGAGGAAGACGTTGATGTTAGTGATTCGAAAGCGGACGATGAGGATCCACTCTCCGAGTTACCCGATCCCAACGAGGACGACGAGAACGACGACGACGATGCGCCAGCCGATACCACTCCGCTGGACTCTGCTCCTCCAACTTTGTTTCAGTCCGTCCCATTTTTTCAAACGTACCAAATGCCACCTCCTGGTGGTGACGAATACGGTGGTTACGGCGAGTTTTACGACAGAGAAAACCTTATGTTTTGCCGAGGTATGATTTTTCAAACTAAGAAACATTTACAACGTGCCGTCGACGATTTTTCGATCAGGGTTGCTAAACGCGAGTACAACGTCAATGAGAGCAGCAGTACACGTTGGAGTGTTCAATGTGATCACACGACTGATTACCCTTGGAGACTGAGGGCATCCTTCAAGCCAAAAAAAGGTTACTGGTCTACTACAAAATTTGAAGGACCACACACTTGCTATATGAATGAGCTCGCGAGCACACACCGTAATATCTCTCGAAATTTTATTGCTGATTTGTTGGTTGGAACCGTGAAAGTCGATCCGCAATTCCTACCCAAGAATGTCCAACAACTCGTGAATGATAGAAATGGCTACGATATCTCATATATTCAAGCTTGGCATGGTCTGATAAGAGCTATGGAAAATGTTTACGGTACGTGGGAGGTGGCTGAATCTGCAGACAGAGAGACATGGACACTTCGTGCTCGGGTATGTCTTTTGGGCTTTTAAACCGAGCATCGATGGTTTCAAACATTGTCGAAAGGTTGTTTGTGATGATGGTACGCATTTATACTCCAAATTTAGACACAAACTACTGATTGCTACTTCGCTGGACGCCAACCAAAACGTCTTTCCTCTGGCGTTTGCCATTGTCACGGAAGAAAGTACACACTCATGGTCTTGGTTCCTTACTAATTTGAACACATTTGT
Source organism: Craterostigma plantagineum (assembly GCA_027422505.1). Lineage (NCBI taxonomy): Eukaryota > Viridiplantae > Streptophyta > Magnoliopsida > Lamiales > Linderniaceae > Craterostigma > Craterostigma plantagineum. Next base: position 18,007,060 of record JAPQWV010000013.1, on the reverse strand, counting down.
TCTAGAGAATCAATCGGTTTGCCTTATTTCGGATCGCCACAAAGGTATTTAATCTTATTAATGTAATTTACTTGGTATTTTCGTCAAATCAGTGACTCTTTATGGCGTATATGGTGTGTACAAGTCTTACGGGAGCAGTAGAAGCCACTGAATTCTTTCGTCCACCAGATGGAGTGCATCGCTTCTGTCTTCGTCTTGTAAAGTCAAACTTCTACAAAAAAATTCAAGGACCAACAATTGAAGGATCTATGTCATAGAGCCGGTACTGCGCCAACATTGGAGAAATTCGATCGCATTATGGCTCAGATTGCGCAAATTAATAAACGAGCGAAGCCTTGGTTAGAAAAAGTAGGGGTCGAGCAATGGACGCTCGCACACGACGGCGGTTATCGATGTGGTGTCATGACGACTAATATTTCATAAGGGCTCAACGGCGTATTAAAAGGTGCTCGAATGCTACCCGTAAGAGCGATTGTCGATTTCACTTTTCATAGGTAAGCTCTAATCTGGTCTGTTTTTTATTCTAATTTTGTTGTTATGACTTTTTGTTTTATTTCTTAAAATTCACAGGTGCGTACAATATTTTCGTGATCGCTTTCAAGAAGCATCGTCCCTAACGGCGAATAACGAAACAGATTGGTCACGTTATGCAACGAGAATGTTTCAAAGTTGGACGGCAGAATCTTGGGATCACGTTGTATACCGTTTTGATGTCCGACAACATACAGCAAGAAGTCATATCTGGAATTCATCAGCGCACATATGTCGTAAGGATCAACGATGGAACATGCACGTGTGGAATTGGAGCAGGTATAACATCCCATGTTCTCACGCACAAGCAGCTTGTGGCAAATTCACTCTGGTAGTCTAGTGACGCAGTATTACAGTAAGCATGAGTATTTGAAGACATATGAAGGTACCTTTGAACCATTGCACGATGAACGGTACTAGACGCCCGAAAATTGGACTCTTATCCATAACGAGGCTCGTCGAGAGAGAACTGGTCCCAGTAGATATAGTCGAAATCGCATCAGGAATGAGATGGACAAGGGTGAAACTCGTGCTAGACAACGCGGTAGGCGTTGAAAATAATATACAATGTTGTTTTCACCGTTTTGGTATTATATATCCAATATGGGTTCAAAATTGGTTTCTTAATAGTAAATAAAATAATAATAATAATAATAATATAATAATAATACTTAAAGCAATAATAATTAATGTAATAATAAAAAATAGATATAATAATTATATTAAGTAATAGTAATAATAATTGTAATAATAATAAGTAGATATAATAATAAGTAATAATAAATAAATAGAATAATATTGATTTCTCAATAATAAAATAATAATAATAATAAATGTAATAATAATAATCATCATCATAATAAATATAATAATATTAATAATAATAAAGAATATAATAATAATAGTTTTAATAATAATAACATCAATAAATAATAATAATTGTAATAATAATAAATAGATTATAATAATAATAAGTAATAATAAATAAATAGAATAATATAAAATAAAATAGAATAATAAGAAAAAATAGAATAATAATAATAACTATAAGTAATAGATGAAATTATAATAAATAATAATAAATATAATCATAATAATTGAGGAGATTAACAATAAATATAATCATAATAATAATCATCGTAATAAATATAAAAATAACAACAATAATAAAAATAGTACTAAATATCCACATAATAGTCATTACAAATCGTGACAATAAATATAACGATCTGTCGGCGATGATGAGCCAAATGACCGCCGCTCCCACAACGAGGTGGCCTACGTACTCTATTTCCTCAACGGCTACCTTGGTCCGCATCATTAGCCGGACTTCGAGGTCGTCATGGTCGTGGTGAAGGTGTCGTAAACACCTGAAATGTGATAACCAAATTTAAGTTTTAGTAAATAATTTAAGGGCTTCAAATTTAATTTAATTTAATATACGTGATGGTCCATATACTCCGGCTGTGAGCTGTGCTGGCCTGCAGATGACTGCAAGAAGGGCAAAAGATCGTCAAAGAATGACGGGTTAACGGCTTTGTGTACCTGAGATGTTCCCGCCTCATGTACGTGAGATGTTCCCGCCTCATGTACGTGAGACGGTCCGGCCTCACTACTCCATCGAACTTGGCATCGCGAGATGAACATATTATCCATTTGCTCTAGCAAATGGATCGACTCGTCGTAATTGCCACCCCTTGCGTAACATAGGCTGTCGTGAACCCCACGTTCCTGAAAATAAAAATAGTACTAATAATCATTTGAGATATTTAACAAATAAAATTGATAAACAAATTCAACTTACGATGCTCGACATAAAAACTGCATCGCCCATCTGGAATCCACGTGACATCTGCACCGCATGTGGAGATATGTAGAGACGAGTGATTCGATGAAACCAGTCATAATATCCGTCCTCCACCGCCACGAGTGCAGTCATGGGAGGACCATTAACGACGTTCTCCTCTTGATCCTCCCAACATCCAATCCAGCCTGCATGAAGCATCCTCCAATCCATCCCCAACCGCTGTCGACGCTCGTACGTATGGAGATTGGTATCTCGATACGGCGGTATAGCAGGAATCCCTTGGATGATTCCAAACTGTCGAATGAGTCGTTTGGGGTAATGCCACTCCACGATATTGAAGAAGATGAGGGGACACCTCGATCGACAGGCGATCAGTAAACACTTGGGGAGGAAGTGCGACAATCTCCGGGAGCGTCATGTTGTACGGCTCCCATACAAATTGATGCGCCCGCAGGCGATCAAGGCACTCACAGATGGTGCGTATGTTCGAATTAGTCGACGTAGTGTGATCGTATAACGCGTTCCACCTGTCATATATTACACAAATTTATAAATGTAACAAGAAAAAAAATTACAAACTTTATGAACGACCATACCTCGCAGCATGTGACGGGACCGGTAAGACTACCCCGTCGACTATACTAAGCTCCATGGAGATACGATGAAGCTCACGAACTGGCTGAAATGGCAGGATCCTCACATATGTCCATGCCTAAAACAATTCACATGTTTAGTAATAAATTTTTAGAATAATAATAAAAATAATCAAAGTTTCTATATATTTACCTACAACAGCCGTAGGGGTCCGCCGATATTAAGCTTTTTCGGCTCGCATGCCAAACAAAGCTCTCTGTACAGGAACGCTAGGGCCGCACAACCCCAACTAAACGTGGCTACCTCATCAATATCCTCAAACAGCTGAAGGTAGGTCAACGATACGGTGCTCGCGCTACAGTCAGGGAACATCACCGCACCAAAGAGCAGCATCGCGTAACCACGTGCTGAACACTCAACCTCTTCCTCGTCGCTATCATCCTAAATCGGATGGGCCAACAACCAACTCGCTAACGACTTCATCGAAAGCGATGACCCCTTAATTTTCTCAGCAGGCGGTCTAAAACCTAGCAACCGCTCGCACTCGTCAATCCACTGTATGACCGTCGTTGGATCATACCGGATACACAACTACAATCTACAGGCAAACCCCACAAAATTCCTACGTCCTGTAAAGTGACGGTCGCCTCCCCGACATAAAAATGGAACGTATGGGTCTCCTTCCTCCAACGCTCTACCAATGCTGTAATCAAATGAGGGTCAACCCTCTGTGACATACAGTTGTAGACGCTGTATAGACCCATATCGTTCAACTTATCTAATAAGCGACCATGTAGAACATTTGGTGCTTCTCTCGGACCCCACACAACATTTTCTAAGGACCTAATCTTAATTGTCCTATCTATCGCACCCTTATCTAACAATAAATTATTACTACGGTGATTTGACTGCATCGTCAACATGAAATATCAAAAGGCCCGTAATAAGAATACAAATCCATCTACAGTAAAAAAAAACGAAGTATAAATAAATCAATCATTTTTACTATTGTAAAAATCCTCGACGATAAAATAAAATACTTCGTAAAATCAAAAATAAATATAACGAGGAACGGGGATCGCTCACCGAACGTAATCGTGCGTAGATCGTCACGTGGGTCGAGGCGGCGGGTTAACTCGGCGGGTCGTCGAGGCGGGCCGACAGCAGCGGGTCGAGGCGGGGCGGCAGGACGCGGCTAGCGGCGGCGGGATTTGGCGGGACGGCAGGACGCGGCTAGCGACAGCGGGATTTGGCGGGTCAAGGCGGCCTGCGGGCAGCAGTAGCAGGCGGCGGCTGGCTGCGGCGGGAAGCGGCTGGCGGCGGCTGGCGGCGGCGGGTCGAGGGGGGCTGCGGCGGGACCTCGTCGAGGCAGGACGGCGGTTCGCGGGGCAGCTGCTCGAGGCGGAGGACCTCGTCGAGCCGGGGCGGCGGTGGGCAGCAAACGTCGACGGCGGCGGGCGGCGGAGAACAGCAGGTCGTAGCGGCTTGTCGTCGAGGCGGGTGGCGTGTCGAGGCGGGCCGGCGTGTTGCGGAGGGGGGCTGGTCGGCGGCGGCGGCCGGCAGGTCCTTGAGGTTCAGCGGAGGTCGCAGAGTGGGCAGCTTCTTCAACCTTCGGCGGCTTCTTCAAGCTTCGTCTTTGTCTGTTCGTATCGCCGCGCCGCTAGGGTTTTTTAAAACAGATCTAACTCGTATAAAATTTATACGAGTTATGGGTTATAACTCGTATAAAGTTTATACGAGTTAAGTCACGTGTAGTCCAACTGGAATCTTTCCTGCTGGACATATAACTTGTATCGAAAATATACGAGTTATGTAACTCGTAAAAATTTCGTACGAAGGTCGCTATATTATTAATACTTTACATTTTCAGTCTATTTCGTTAATGGTTTTTTTTTTGTTTATTTTATTAAAAATACCAGTTTTAGGGCTTCTCCACCCGACACGCAAAATCCAAAATGGGTACAAGAAAAGCTCCAACCGTACTGGAAATAACAACGCATAATGGGTTGATAGTTTTTTTTCTTGTTGAACGCATTTTTGCGTTTTTACTATTCACAAACCAAAAAGTTTCATAGAATTAGATTTTTGACCCATAATGTTACTTAATTATGTTAAAGTCTTATTTGGTAAATTACATTTTTGACCAAAAATTAATCATTTTCAGTTTTATTATTATTATTATCATTACTATTATTATTATATTGTTATTATTATTATCAATATTATACTATTATTGTTGTTTTTATTGTTATTATTATTATTATTATGGTTGTTTTTATTAATATTATTATTATTATTATCATTTACTATTATTATCAAAGTGTAACAACCCGTCCCATACCGGGTGTCACTATAGCTTCGGTCCCTACCGGGACTAGTTGGGTTGGGCCCACCACACTCAGACTGATAGTCTGGCCCCACTGTACCACCATTTAACCTTTTAGCGTGCTTCGTGCACTCGCTCACACGCACCCTGAGAAACTTCCCAGGGGGTCACCCATCCCTAGATTGCCCCAAGTCAAGCACGCTTAACTTCGGAGTTTCTATAGATGGACTCCCGAAAAGGTAGGTCGACCTTGGTGATATGAGTAGTACTATCAATTCTTTAATACGATTCTTAGCCTGACACGCCCATACATTGTCAGTCTCAGGATCCCCTCTCATTCTGGTGTTGGATCGGTTCGTTCATGTACCCCTTCGCCTAGGAGCCTGCCAGGAGCCGCTCATTGTCCGTGCACCCTGGCACCGGCGATCACTCCCCGCCCTCTTCGGCCCCGGGCGTCACACAAAGCAATCATTAAATTTATTTAATTTTAATTATGTGTTGTACAATAACACAATTATAAAATTTAAAATATTGTCACAAAAATAAAACGATAAATACTAGTACGCAAATAACAATACATTACATGCCGTAGAAAATAACACACACAGAAAATAATAAACAATACATAAATTATTAAAACAACAACATATATTCAATAGTCAGGCAGACCAACATCACTTCCTCCAATATCATTGAAAATATGGCCAAATGCATCGGGTTGGAACGAATCTTGTTGAGTTTGCTGAGCTCTTTTTGCAAAATGCGTGTCTTTTCAGCTTCAACATATGCTCGAACCTTTGGATCACTTATGGAGCTGACATCTTGAAACAAAATTTTATTTTCTTCCCTCATTTCTTTTAGGGCGTGGGATCTGTTTTGCATTTCTAGTTGGTGTTGCAATTGTTCATTTGTTTTTTTCAACTCATCAAGGAGTTTATTGTTTGCTTCTTGCATAGTGTTAATGATTGATGATGTATCATCATTTACCTTTCTTTTTAGTTTGGCTTTCTTCACCCCAATAGGTCTTTCCGAAGGAGAATCACCAACAAAGTTATCTGAGTCATCTAAGTTTAGAGAAAATGAAGAAATACCATGAGATGATTGTCCGACAAACTCGGGAGTTGGAGTTTCTGACTCAGAAGAGGGATAATGGCCGGATTGTTTTTTTTGCTCCTCGTTGGACCATCTTTAAATTTTTCAAACCCTTTTATAATATCCCAAACATGATCGTATTTCCATCCTGATTTGAATTTAGGGTCTTGTGCGAACAATACTTTTGCTCGACGCATCTACAAGTTGTTCAAAATAATTACTCATAGTTAATAAATATAATAAATTAGATATTAGAAATTCAATAAAATTGTAATGCTCACTATATCTTCATTCGAAGCACCACTTTGGTGCATATCATCTACGGCTTTTATGCATGCATGAAGTCTCTTGGCAGCTCTCTCGATTGTTTGGATCCGTGCTTGCATAGACCTCTTGGTACGAACCTCATAATGCTCTGGTTTTTCTTCGTTGAAAGCTTGTTCTATACGAGACCAGAATCGATCAGATGATTGGTACACCCCAACAATAGGGTCTTGAGAAATTTCCATGTAAACCCGGCATAAGAGGATATCTTCATCGTGGTTATAGGATGATGATCGGATCGACATTCTTACACAAAGTTAAATGTAATAGATGTTTTGTATGATGGCATATGGTGTTCCAGCAGATGCTACGGACGAATATGTTAGAATCGGAGAGTCTACTGCAATTGAAAGCATGAAAAAGTTCTGTCGGGCGGTAGTTGAGGTATTTAGTGAGCGTTATTTGAGGAGGCCTACGTCTAATGATATTTCTAGACTTCTTTATATTGGTAAGCAGCGTGGTTTTCCCGGGATGTTAGGGAGTTTAGATTGCATGCACTAGAGGTGGAAAAATTGCCCTACTGCATGGGCCGGGCAATATGCAGGTCGTAGTGGAAAGCCTACCATTATTCTTGAAGCTGTAGCAGATTATGATCTTTGGATATGGCATGCTTATTTCGGTTTGCCCGGCTCCAACAATGATATCAACGTACTAGAGTCATCTCATATTTTCTCAGACCTAACTCAAGGTATTGCTCATTCATCTCACTACGTTATTCAAGGAAAAGAGGTTATTATTTAGCTGATAGCATATATCCAAAATGGTCTACAATTGTGCAAACAATTCACGAGCCACGCGGTCCCAAGAAAAAATATTTTGCAATGAAGCAAGAATCTTACAGAAAAAGACGTTGAACGTGCATTCGGAGTTCTTCAATCACGTTTTGGCATTGTAGCAGGACCGGTACGTTATTGGAAAAAGGACGTACTGCACGATATAATAACTACATGTATTATTTTGCATAACATGATTTTGGAGGATGAACGCGACCTTAGTGCGCCAATTGAAATTGAGATGGAATCGTCGCCGCCGGAGGTCGAACTGGCGATAGATGAAAATATTCGATTTGAAGAATTCATATCTCGTTACAAAAAAATTAGGAATAAAGATGATCACATTGCACTCCGTAATGCATTGATTGATCATTTGTGGGGGGAGTATACAAATGGCGAGACTTGAAATCTATCTCTTTGTTATGTGTACGATTTTACTTATTTGTGTGTATTTTTTAGCTCGTCTATTGTAATTTTTATTTTCTAATAATTATTTATTTTATCAGCTTTTATGTGTACCTTTTATCAATTATAAAAAAATTATGTAATTTTTCTAATCGAATTAAAATAATATTGTGGTCTAATATGTAATATAGACAAAATATGTGATTAATAAAGAAAAGTTGTAAAAGTTGATGTGAAAGAGAATATTCTAAGAATATTCTTTTGAGTTTGAGAAATGGTTTAATGGTTGGAGTTGAATTACTGTTTGATGTGACACTTACTGCAAAATGGGTTTATAAATGGGTTTTTCGGTTGGAGATGATCTTATGCATTATGTCAGACAATAGCTGGAATAAGACGTTTGACCATGTACATACAACAATCATCATGTCACCTTTTGTCAGAAAAAAAGTTGTCATATATGAATTATCACTTTGTCATGTGCAGACAATCAATATATATATACACACAAAAACTACATAGAAATATTCCTAAGATGATTGAATTTGGATGCTTGAGGTCTCGATTTTGTGGTGTTGCATCGAAGCACATAGATTGGCTGCTAAATTGGTTTATGCAGAATACCTCATGTTCGAAGTCAAATTATATGTTTAATAAATATTTCGATTTATATGTATAAATATATTGTAGTTGTCGTGTTTTTAATAAACATTAATCAATGATTTTTATAGGTTTACATATATTTTTATTATTAACTTTGTTAATTTTTTCGATTAACTCTAAAATAATATTTAGTAATCTAATTTGTAAAGTTGTAAACTATATGGGTAGTATTTGAAAGTTATAAAAATTGGTGTGAAAGTGAATATTACAAAGCAGTCTATTGAGTTTGAGAATGAGTTGATCGGTTGGAGAAGAATTACTGCATTTTGAGTTTGAGAATGCGTTTGAGTTTGAGAATGCGCTTATCGGTTGGAGATGGTCCAATTGACATCAATCGCATATATCGGTCTACATTATGAGAGACAAAACGCATATTGAGTTTTGATTTGGAGTTCGGTTGGAGCATTTCGACCTCATTTTTGGGATATCCACTTCGGTTGGAGATGCTCTTATATAGGCAAATGTCACACTAAATGCCAATAAGAATTCTCATTGCATTCGTCACCAAGTATGGCCCTTATTCTCTTATTTAATTGCCCAGCTTCATTAACATACGCAATTGACGAGATGAGTCCGTGGTTGTTTTCTTGTAGGCATGAGCGGTTGAGATGGATGCAACGTGTTGAAGATTCATAACATAATTCATCATAAAAACATCCAATCTTTAACAATTTCATAATAAATGCACATTAATCATGTATTGTATGATTGTAACTCTCATAGTTAGTGGATATATATGAATAACCGTTCAATACTGTGCAATATAATTTATTTTTCTTGGTCAACTTGTTAAAGTCATTTCACGTGGGGATTGAAATACTACATGAGCAGGTACTCACAAACATTATTGCAAAAGTTCATATTATTGTAAGACCGTGAACAGCATAACCATTTATTATTATGTGTTATTATTGTAGTTAGGCTTAATTAGTTTTAGTCCCGTATATTTGAGATGGAGACAATTTCGGGACACCTTAATTAGCGGAGCATTTTTAGTCCTCTAAGAAAAGAGCAATTTAAGTATAATGAATTAAGACGTGTGCCGAATTGATGATTTGGACCTAATTTTTCTTTACCATGCAACTAAGTGCCACGTAGATAAAAAAAAAAACAACTAAATGATAAGAATAATTAAACAATAACAATTAAAAAAAAGGGTCTTTACACATAAATACCCATTTGGAAAAAACTTGTAATTTAGTACCCTGTCAGATTTTTTTATATGTAGGTACCTAGTAGAATAATTTTTTGCAGATAGGTACCCGATCCGCCGCAGGTACGCCGTACAACATATTTAGGTACCCTATATCAACGTATTCTGGTACGTCATACGTTGAGAAAATGGTAAGCCGTATTAGCACATTAGGTACGCCTAGGTACGCCATCTATAAAACATAAGGTACGACGTACAAACATATTTAGGTACCCTATATCAACGTGTTATGGTACGCCATACACACACAGGAAGGTATGGCCTGACTGAAGAAACTGGTAAACATTAAATCGGGTACCTATCTGTAAAAATTTCTGACATTGGTTCCTATCTGTAAAAATTTTATTCAATTAGGTATTTTTCTACATATTCACCTTAAAACATAACAACTAAGTAAATAACAATAATTATTAAATCAAATAATAACATCAAATTAATTAACATAGTGGATGATCCTCCCACTGACAAAATGAACTAACATCACAGTCACATACCAAAAAATGAAGAAAAAATGAAGTAAAAATTGCTTACCTTGTAATTCGACAAAAGTAGAATCCGCGACCAAGTTCCTTTCTGACCATGAAGTTCTCAAACTCGCGGGTCAGGCACAATGGAAATACAAGCCGCTTTGGATGAAGACATCGAGACATCTTGTCACATAAACTTGTGGTAATGAAATGGAGTAGAGAAACTAGGATGCACGTTTCGGTGTTAATAACTCGATTTGTTTGGGTTACATGCTCGATTTTGACAGGGTCTTACTCTTAAAGAAAGACAAATTCTTTGATTTGAGGAAAAAAAATTGACTATCAAGATCGTATTATTGCTCGTTCTTGAAGATAGGTATTTTGTTAATTACTTAGTTGTTATTATTTAATTATTATCATTTAATTTTTTTTCTTTACCTACGTGGTGCTTAGTTGGATGATATAGAAAAAATTGGGTCCAATCATCGATTCTAATTAGTTTCGAATAAATTGTCCATAAATTGCTTTTTTTCTTGTTGAAATTACAGGACTAAAAATGTTCCGTTTAATTAAGGTGTCCAGTAAGCATCACCAACCCTAATATATGGGAATAAAAAATTAATTAAGCCTTATAGTAATAATGATAAGGTAAGTTTAGACTTACGTATCTAGCCGTGTAAAAAATGATCAAATCAAACCCCTGTCAGCATTTTTTTGTGTAAGTAAGAATAACTTTTTTACACGTACATATCCATTTGGTTGTACATCATATTAGAAAATTATGTACCATATCGAAACATCTTTTGGAACATAGTTCCTTGAAAATAAGTATGCCATACTTATAGAGATATCACACAACATATTTCGGAATAAATACCACATAAACACGTGATATTATACATAGTATACATATAAAAAAATATGTAAAACGCTGATAAAATAGTACGTACAACCAAACTGGCAGTTATGTGTAAATACTTTATTCTGCAAGGTACATATATATATATATAAAAAAAAATATTATAACAACATATTGAACTGATAACTTTTTATTTTCTTGTATATTTAAGTATAGATACACCAAATAGTAATTCATTAAGAGCCAATGGATTAAAGAGGTTAGAATCAGTTAGTGTCTTTTGGTTGCAAGGTGTAGTTGATACGATATTGAACATCCCGTTTAATTTAGGTATTTTTTTTTCAAAGATTAATTTTTTTTGGCTTAACTATTTTTTTAGTCCCATAACTTAGGGGTGGTGGCATTATAGGGACCGTTATTTACGGGTTGGAAAAATAAGGACAGTAACTTCTAAAAAAATGGCAATTTATGGACAATATACGGTCCGACCCGGTATTTTGACCCATACCCGCTGACGTGGAATCGGACCCGCTGACATCTCTGCTTAGTCAATACACAGATTTGTCACGGAGGATTTGCGACGGAATTTTCGTCGCTAAAGGGGGGAAAAATAAAAAATAAATTAAACTGATTTAGCAACGGAAATTCCATCGCTAAACGAAAATATTAAAAAAATTAAACGGCTGGTATTTCGCCTATTCATCATCTTCTTCATCAAACTCCATCGACGGCAAGATTCCGGCGGAGATTTGCCGGCTAGGGAAGCTTCAGTCTTTGTTACTCAACACCAACTCCCTTCAGGGACCAATCCCCCGCGAGATTGGAAATGCTCGAGCTTGGTCGTCTTGGGATTGGCCGAGACGAGTATCTTCGCGTCGGCGAGATTCCCAGGAGCGTAGGGAGATTGGGCTGCCTAGAGACGTTTCGCGCCGGCGGAAACCCTGATCTCAGGGGCGAATTACCCGGCGAAATTGGGAACTGCTCGAGCTTGGTCGTCTTGGGATTGGCCGAGACAAGTGTCGCTGACGCTCTTCCGCCGTCGATTGGGATGCTGAAAATGCTTCAGACTTTGGCCATTTACACCTCTCTATTGTCCGGCGCCATACCTGAGGAGATCGGCAACTGTACTGAGCTGCAAAACGTTTACCTTATCAGAATTCCATCGCTTGTTCGACGTTTTTACAGAACTTTCTATTTAGCCACGGAATGTCCGTCGCAAAAAAAGGAGCTAATCCATCGCTAATCCATGCCGAGCTGTTTTATTTTTTTTACTTTTCCCCCCTTTAGCGACGGAAGTTCCGTCGCAAATCCTCCGTCACAAATCTGTGTATTGACTAAGCAGACACGTCAGCGGGTATGGGTCAAAATATCAGGTCGGACCGTATAGTGACCATAAATTGCCATTGCTTTTAAAGTTACTGTCCATATTTTGCCAACCTGTAAATAACGGTCCCTATAATGCCACCACCCCTAAGTCATGGGACTAAAAAAATAATTAAGCCATTTTTTTTCCAAAGGTTTAATTTAGGTATTCATTAGTCGTTCTTCTACCTTATGTCATATCTTTCGGGACATTTTTATTATTAAGTTAGAAAATTCATAAATTCAACATAAGCATTGGATTATAAGTCAAGTTAAAGAAACTTTATATCATCTAAACTTATCTACCAAACATATGGAACATCACTTTTAAAATTCATCAATCAAACATATAAAAAAGGCTTAATTATTTGTTTAGTCCCATAACTTTGGGGGGTGGCGTTATAGGGACCGTTATCTACGGTTTACAAAATAGGGACAGTAACTTGCAAGAAAATGGCAATTTATGGACACATACGGTCAGTGACGGACGCAGGATCATATGGTCGGGGGGGCTCAAAAATTATTTTTTCCCTATAGCTAGAGAAGAGTTAACATCATATAGATAATATGTAATGCATTCCAAAACCAATGTTAGAATAAGACGTAATATACTATAGTGTATAAAAATATTGTTTGGAAAATCTAAGACGACGTCAATGGACGGTTACGTGGCAATTGAACTCTACGCTTCGCCATCCGCTGAAATTCTTGCAATATAACTGCAGTGTCAATCTTCACGAATATTTCTTTCTCAATGTAGCACATCAGACAGTCTTGAAGAAACTCATCTCCCATCTTGTTACGCAAATCCGTCTTGATAATCTTCATCGCTGAAAACGATCTTTCGACACTTGCTGTTGCAACTGGTAAAACCAATGCCAACTTAACAAGCTTGTATACCAACGGAAAAGCATAATGGCACTTCATCTCAATCATCTTCTTTGAAAGATCTCGGATGTCATTGAGTTTAGAGAAAACCGAGTTCGATCGCATGAAAGATATATAGGACCGGAGTTGATGTCTTAATCCCAATATATCGTTGCAAGAAAAATCTTCTGAATATAACTCGGCAAGACGAAGTAGGCGCTCTTGATCAAAATTAGCAAATTCATTTTGAGGATCAAGACAAGCTATACACATGAGCAACTCCGAATTTGATTCAGTAAAGCGATTGTTCATCTCACGGGAAATAAGATCAACCACCTATCATTTAAAAAAATATAAATAATATATATTAATGGTTAGTAAAGTGGAATATTACTACTATAAAATAACGTACCTGTAGAAAAATGTCAACCCGGTAATAATGGAAGTATGTCTTTCGTTGGCCATCAACGGTCTTTCTAGCTCTTCCTATAACGTAGTTATCCATGTTAGGCACTTCGATCTCATTTGTTGAGCAAAATTCAGTGACTTCCCTCAACAAATCGCCCCATCCGTCATTCCTAAATCTCTTCAAATCTTCTTTCAACGTTTTAATCAATTCAGCAGCAGTAGCAATATTTTGAGTCTTCTGTTGTAGGACTTGAGACAATGGATTCGTTATTCCCGAGATATATTGCATCAAATGACCAATGAAAACAAACTCGAAGCTTTCCATTTTATCAAGTAAACTTGCAGCTTGACCTCGACTTTTTCCTTCAAGTGCGTCCTCCATTACAATTGCAAGTACTTCTTTCACCGGATTCCATAGGCCAAAAAGTCGCGTGACTGTCTTAAAGTGAGAACCCCAACGAGTATCACCAGCTCTTGATAAACTTGCTTCTTGATTCTTTCCCTTTCCTGTCTGAATTTCACCACTTTCTATATTTTTCAAAATATCGTCGTACTGTTTCTGTCGAAAGATGTCCTTTCTTTTACACGAAGCTCCAACAACATTCACAATTAGAGAGAGATATTCAAAAAATCCAGAAACCATTACATGATTTGTCGCAGTACTGACTACAACCAACTGAAGTTGATGAGCAAAACAATGAATATAATATGCGTGTGTATTTTCTTTTAGAATAAGAGCTTTTAGTCCGTTAAACTCCCCACGCATATTTGAAGCTCCATCATAACCCTGACCTCTAAGGCGTGATAGCGATAATCCTTTCTTTGCGAATAAATGATCAATCTCATATTTCAAAGTCTGTGCCGAAGTATCACTGACGTGAACTAGACCAAGAAATCGCTCAACCACTTCGCCGTCATCATTCACAAATCTAATAATCATAGACATTTGTTCTTTCACTGAACAATCTCTAGCCTCATCAATCAAAACTGAAAAAAAGTTATCACCAATCTCTTGACGAATTACTTTTTCAACCTCTGATGCACAAGCATTAACAATTTGTCTTTGGATATTTGGGGAAGTCAAACGATTATTTGCAGGAGCATTCAAAACGAGCTTATTTATTTCTTCATTACGTGCACAGTACCATCTCACAAGTTCAAGAAAATTACCTCGATTCAGTGATTGTGTAGACTTGTCATTTCCTCGAAAAGCCAAACCCTGTCGTAGAAGAAATCGGATCACATCTACAATAAAAGTCAGCCTGGTGTGATAAGCAACCTCCTCATCGTCGCTCTTTTTCATCATCACATAATCAATACTATGTCTTTGATCTTTGTATCCACAATACTGAATTCTAGCATAATTATGACCGCTAGTTTCGCTCCCCTCGTGATCAATAAATTTTTCTCCAGCTTTTTTCCTATTTTTAAACCCAATTACCGTGAAAGCATCGTCTCCGTGCTTTTGACTTTTGGCAAACAAATAGCACCAAAACAAAATGCAGCATCTTTAGATACACTGTATTCTAACCACTTATATTTTTCAAACCACGTCTTCTGAAATTTTCTCCAAACTCCACTAAAATTACTTGCTGGAAAAATATGCTCATTTGGTTGAGAAGGACCTTTAGCTAGATATCGTCTTCTTAACTCATCTCTAATTTCTACGGGGTAGCTATTAATCGGCTTACGGAAAGCTGGATCCCCGACAATATAACTTTCTAATAATTCTACCTCGGTTCGACATCTCTTGCTGGGTTGAGTTTGATTAGAATCTGGACCTGGAGCATCGGACGAAAAGCTATCATTAATCGAGCCGTGGCACTTTGGTGTTCTAACAACCCATTTATCCATAAGCCCCAATATTGGCTATTGCTTCCTATTGCTATACAACGAATAAAAGCCCCGGTTTTTAAACGAACAATCAATAATTTTTTTTTTCAGAAAGTATGAAATAATGATAAACAAAGATACCTGATTTGAGAAGAACACTTCGACTGATTTGAAAAGAATACGTTCGGCCGTCGTGTGGAGTTTTCATTGATTTAGTTCTATTTAATATAGGTGGGCTGTTCATTTTTAAATGTCAGTGGGCCTTTCCACTACACATGTAAATGAATCTAAACAATTTCATTTAATATATTATATATTGGGCGTGGGCCAAATTAGCTTTCTATAACACTTATAAAAGAGCCCATATTCTCGTCTTCCTCAAGACCCATTCACGTCGTCTTCCTCAATTGATAAATTGCAGTCTGCAGATTCGTCCCCAATTCCTACCATGGCCAGCGCAAGCT
Organism: Craterostigma plantagineum; assembly: GCA_027422505.1. Lineage (NCBI taxonomy): Eukaryota > Viridiplantae > Streptophyta > Magnoliopsida > Lamiales > Linderniaceae > Craterostigma > Craterostigma plantagineum. Next base: position 17,991,072 of record JAPQWV010000013.1, on the reverse strand, counting down.
TTGGGGGGGGGGGGGGGGGCAGATCGAAACCTACTGTGGAAAATTCCGGCAGGTCGGGGGGTCAATTGCCCCCCCGAGTCCCCCCCTGCGTCCGTCCCTGCATACGGTCTGACCCTGTATTATAACCCAAACCCGTCGTGGCAGCCGACCCGCTGACATGCGTGCTTACTCACTACACAGTTTAGCGATGGAGTCTTGCGACGGAATTTCCGTCGCTAAATGGGGAAAATAAAAATAAAGAGCTCTGAGACAGATTGGCGACAATTGGCGACACACTGACGTCCAGCAGTCCAAGTCCGTGACGACTGTATTACGGCCTTCTCCACCTGAGGAGTGCCCAGGTAAGATTATCTGTTTCTTGTCTGAAATAGCCTTCTCTTCCTGCAAATACACTTACGCAGTTGTAATGATAAGAAATCACCTAATTCTTCAAAGGGCAAAATTCCCCAAATTGTTCAAGACGAAATTCAGCAAGTTACAGAACAACACTGTTAAATTAGGGCTAAGGTATCTCGATTGCAAGGGAAGATATGGTCAAGAGCTCATGAAATCTCCTGCTGAAAGCTTCGTTAACCAAGGCTATCTCTTCGCTGCCGACGCTCTTCATGGATGGAAACACATAAACGTCGATCTTTGTCTCGGCGAAGGGCTTCTTGCCGTAATACAGTTCATCCACGGACCAAGAACTAGGAAAAGCGAAGAAAGCTTCGGCAGAGCTACGATTGCTAACGTGGAGAACGTTACAGATTCCGACGAATTGCGAGAGACACTTCGCCAGCTGCATTTAATTTTTTTGTTCTCCAATTAGCGACGGAATATCCGTCGCTAAACCCTCTCTTTTTCCCTCCTTTAGCGACGGAAACTCTGCCGCCAATTCCGTCGCTAAATGTTTTTTTAAGTGGCGCCATTTCAGCAGTTTTGATGACGTGGTGCCACTTCGGATCTCTTACAAGCGCACATGTCAGCGGGTCGGCTGCCACGTCAGCGGATTTGGGTTATAATACAGGGTCGGACCATATAGTGTCCATAAATTGCCATTTTTTTTAAAGTTACTGTCCCTATTTTGCCAACCAGAAGATAACGGTTCCTATAACGCCATCCCCCCTAAGTTATGGGACAAAAAAATAATTAAGCCTATAAAAAAATCTAAATCTAACTAAAAATAATACAAGTCTAATTAAATCTATACATTTAAACTTATTTATCAATTAAAATCTAAATAAAACTAACTTATAAAAGATGTATTATAACTTATAAGTGTGTATGGGTACTATGAATAGGGAATTGGTAAATCTACAATGTAGGATAATGACGATGGCCTATACCTTATATAAATGAAACGACGTCGTATTCTATGCATTTAAGGACGAAGAAAGAGAAAATGGGTCTTTTTAAGGAGTAATATAATAAGACCATTTTTTTGGAAAAAGAAATATAATAAGACCATTTTTATTTAAATTCATAAATATTTCTAATAAATAGGTGTTATGGCAATTGACAACCATCAGATGCAATGAAGTTACTGTTTAGTACATGACTTGTATTCTGAACGCCATGTTTTAATTCTATTTTCATTAGATAGTTTTCAATGTATTAATTAGGATCGATGTGTAAGATTGTTATTTATTAAATGTTTTAGTTGTATTATAGACTTGGTATTTTAAATTTAAGTGGGTATTTGTGTAGGTTATTTGTGTAGGATATGTGGCTAGGTATTTTTTTAAGTGAACCAAAATTTAAGTAATATATTAATCAAATCAATAATTTAGGATTAATCAATACAATTAAGGAATATGCGATCATGTTTATGGATTATAATCATGTCTTTTGATGTAAGAATTTTTTGATGGGTCATACTATTCACACCCGCTCTAGGGGTGAAAAAGTCATGAAGTTTGTAAAAATTAATATCATCCAAATTCATCTTGCAAATTCCAGGTATTTTTCATCATGTATACATATTTTAACAATAATTAATTGTTCAATTTATTTCACATTAATTCGTTCGATTCAACATCAGGTATAAAATCATTAATTTACTTTTATATATTAGATATTAGTTAAAATTTTATACGCAACTTAGAATTAACTAAGCGTATTAGTATTATCTCATTTTAATATAAAATGAGATGAAAAATTCATTTAAAGTACCGACAATTCCTTTTTTTTCCTTTAGTAAACATTATAACAGACATATTATATGAATGAAAGTTTCTACTATAACTTTTGAATTTTGTTATGTATCATGCATTTTTAGTTTCTTATCTTGATATCACTATTTTGTTAAAATCTATAGCGTGTGATTTGTTATTAAATTGCCAATTGATTAATAAGTATATTAATAGAAGAAAATATTTTGTTAAAATCTATAACATGTGATTACACTTTTAAAATACAAATTGATAAATATAATATAATGATGAAGAAAAAATGAGCATTTATCAGCCGCGCCTTGTGCGCGGCTCTATAGTTCGAGTATATATATATATATATAAATATATATATAATTATAGATATATATTTTGATATATATATATTTTGATATATTAAAGATGTGTATGTGAGTGTGGGCAACTTTGATTTAATGAATGGTACTCATGATATTGTAATTATATAGTGACAAACAAAAGTAGTTTGGTATGTTTATGTGTGGCCTCCACGTGTAATTTCATGTCTTCCTGTTAGGAGAAAAGGATGCGACTGAAAGAATAATTCTGTATATTACTTGAACGATGGTTTACAGCTGTACATAAGCGTACTTAGACTCTAATGAGTATTCTACCTAAAATTACAGTTTACACCTTCTAATATGAAAGTTACAAATTAGTCCTTATGTATTGTTCAAATAATTGTAATACTCCCCTCAAGTTTGATGTTCAAATAAGTCAAGAACACCAAACTTGGATAAAAGATAGTCGAACTGAGATTTTCCTAGCGCTTTTGTTAACAGATCGGCCGGTTGTTCCTTAGATGGTATGTAAGCAGTATCAATGATCTTCTCAAGAAACTTGTCTCTAACAAAATGGATGTCCACCTCGATGTGCTTCGTTTTCTCGTGAAAAATCGGGTTTGCTGCAATTTGTAAGGCTGATCTGTTGTCCGAATGTATAATAATTTGTTCGTTATTTGTCACTCCCATGTCTCTCATCAGGCCCTTTATCTGTTAGGTCCTTTTTTATCCAACACAGATCGAATATAGAAGAATCGAATCGCAAATCCAAGAAATTCGAAGTTTACGTATGAGATTTACCTTCGTTGAAGATTGGGAGAGAAAACTTGTAGAACAAGTAAGGGTTGGCGAATTTTTCTCTCTAAAATTTTCGATTCTAATTTTCAATCTGTAAAACCCTACAAAGCGCACTCCTAATTTTCTTAGGAGTTCACTTATATACCACCTCGTGGTATATTTACACAAGTAGTCATATACAATGACTAATTACAATTTAGCCCAAGACTACTAATTTGCATAGGAAGACCTTAACTATATTAATTGAATACAATTAAATAGTTCCAACAATCTCCCCCTTTGTATTCAATTTCCAATATAGCGCGGGTTGTCTTCGTCTTGTAAATGAAAGAGTCCTCGAGTCCTCGAAATATCCTCTTTAGAATATCTTCAAGCTCACCCGGTCTTCCAGGCATCGGCTTTTACTTCGAATCTTCTTTTGAAGTTCTTCTCCTAAATGCCGTAAGATGTACGAAGTTCCATTTCTCCCGTTGAAAGCACATGAAACTCCCCCTATTTGGGTCAACCTTGTGTTGAGATCGGGGAATCCGATGTGAGGTTTGGAGAGGTGAACACGTTTGGCAACTTCAGTCCTTGATGATGCTTGAGTCACATGTCGTTCGGTCCTTGGTCCTTGCTTCTTCTTCCGGAAGCAAGGGGCTTGAGAACGTCGAGGAGAGGGCTCGGGGTTTAGCCATCTTCTCCGTTTCGCCAGATTCGTCTTCTCCGAATGGAAGTTGTCTGGTTCGACCTCGAAGAAGCGTCTCTAGTTCCAGAAGAAGGTAGCCGTCTCTTTCTTTGATTTTTTTTAAGTTGTACCGAGCTTCCTTTGAATGTGGCGTTATGAGAGAGCCCGGTTTCAGAGTGGTACGCGCGGCGAAATTTGGTGGGTGGACCGACCGATTGTGTATGCATAACCCCTTCTTCCCCTCATGGCGAATCGTGTGAACGATGTCGGTATGTTAATTTCGAGGTAGGTAAGGACAATACCAAAAGGTCAGTGAGGGTAATAACCGGACGGAGCCACAAAGGCAATCCGTCGAAATGAGTACCGGGGCCACATAGGCGTCCCGTTGACATCAACTAGGAGCAAAGCTCGTAGAAGATGGCCAAAACCGTTGTTGCTTTGATGTTGCAACGGTCGGACTTCCTTTCGATCCTTGAAGCACGTCTTTTAAAAGAACATGTCTACGGAAGTTCTAACGTAATCACAAAGATTAGGTGTATTAAAAGTGTATGTGTCCTAAAAGATTTGAAAATTTTGGGGAGTGAGGACACACTAGACGCGAGTGATCAATAAAAGCGTAGTACGGGGAGGAATACCACTAAGTTCAATATCTCCCGTTTCCGAGTGAAGCGGTGATAGCATACGTGGTTCCCCGTGATTTATGAAACACCTATCTCTTAAGAGATAGATGAGTGGGTAAGGCTCGGTTGTGCATGCGCCGTTGGACCTAATGCGACGACTTCTACCCGGGAGCTAATTAAAATTAGCACCTGTACCTATGGGGGTTGGTCCGAAAATTATGTGAGATAAGTGAGTGATGTATCTTCAAAGACTTCCTAGGCATCATCGAAATAATCTTGCTTGGTCTCAAATGCTCGAACGCGTTCCGGGGTTAGGATCAAGTCGGATTAGACTGAACCATAGGAACTTGAAATCCGTGCCTCCGGGTAATGTGAGAAGTGTTGCTCTAGTTGAATTAGCAAGCCGGAGCCGGTCGATGAAAATACGGAGCATTTGATCTTCACTTAGATCGTCACCGTCGTCTTTGGAAAGTTGTGTCCGTTTGAAAGCTCGAGATTCTTCGTGGTACGTCCATCTTTAGATGTGGAGAATAAAACCGAGAAGCATATCGAAAAAATTTGATTTTCATTTTTTTTTGATTTTTTTTTAATCTTTTTCTTTTTTTTTGTTTTCTTTTCCTTTGTTTTTTTCTTTTCCTTTGTTTTTTTTTTGTTTGTTTTTTTTGTTTGTTTTTTTTCTTTTCCTTTGTTTTTTTGTTTTTTTTTGTTTTTTTTCATATCTCACTTTTTTTTTTCATATTTCCCCTTTTTTCTTTTGGATATATATATATATATATATATATGTACATATAGTAGTATTATATTTATATCTCCCCAAAACAATGCTTCGAAAATAAATTTCCCCCCCCCCCCCCTAGAAATTTGCGTAGTTAGCTTGACGAATATTAAGAATCTCGTTCCCTTAAATCGCTCATTGTAAGTTTTCTCCCCCTCAAGAATTAAAATTTGTGTTTCCTTAAAAATATAAAGGATGCTCCTCATTAAAATAACGAATATCTCCCCCTCAATTAAAGCTCATTTAGTATTAATCGAAAAATGATATCTATCGTTTCCGTTCGTAATATGCATTTGAAAATTTTAAAACCATTTAAAGCGATGAAATGCATATCGAAAATGTATCATTTGAAAAGTTTTGAAAGGAAATAGGTATATTTATTTTTTACGAAACTCATATGCATATGTAAATTTGAAATATACCTCACTGAAGCTTAGTTGTAGTAGCTCACGCCTCATCCCTTTATCATGTACGTGGAGCCACTACGTCGAATTCCATACACGAGGGAAATCTGCAAAACTATCGGGACTTCGGTACACATTGTCGTATGGGTCCTCCCTTATTAGCAGAAAACGAGTTAGTCGTAAATCGTGTAAAATTAGATTGTGAGCCTAAGTTGGTCGAAGATGTAGGCTTAAGTGTCCATACTTGACTAGGACTTTGTGACTTGATATCCGACTTAGGAATCCATTTTTGCTTGATTTTACACGGATAAGTTATTCTAGCATGTGAATTTGTGCTCCTAGAATGTGTACTTGTAAGGGTCTTCTCAGTACCTAGTCGTAATAATGCTTTTCGGAACGAATATTGACTGGGTACTTCATGCAAGAATACGAGAAAATTGAGTGACAAGCATGTAAAGTAGAACTGTCGTAATTCCTACGTGGAGAATGCACATTTTTCACATGAGAATAAGAATTTCGAAAATTATTTTCAAGTCTAGGCCTTTTAAATGAAAAATTAGTAGAATCATTTGAAGCACACGATGAAGTTTGCGCTAGAACTTGAAATATTTTCGTGAAAAATTTTCTTTTCGGGATCTGGAGAGGAAGGCTTTTGATCTTTATCATTCCGTTTTGGAGCTTTAACGTTCTCCCATCGTGGGACTTGTTCCTTAACTGTAGAAAGTGTGGGCCTTTTACTTTCAATTTCAACTTTGGTCAAAATTGAAGTAGAATTAGTAAAAGTCGTTTTGATGGTAGGAACGAGATCATCCATTTGCGTCTCTTTATCGTGTTTTGACATGGAGGAAACTTTGAGATTAGATATCTCCTTTAGAAGTGTATCCTTTTATGCTTCAAAATTCTTTCGTTCCGTTTCTATTGTAGAATTTAAATCCTCGATGTTCTTAAGAATGGAAGGTATATCAACGGAATAAGAATTTTCAGAATGATGAGATTTTGCTTCATCTGTCTTAGAAGTCGCAAGAAGATTTTCTATATTTTTAATCTTAGAATAGAGCTTCTTACGTTCTTCACCTAAGAATGCATAGTTAGCTTGAGCGGTGCACTTTTCGATTTTACAGGCATTTAAACTCTTTGTCAATTCACTAATCTTAGCATTAGAATTTTCTAATTGAGATTCTAGACTAGTGATCTTAGAGTTGGCATTTGTTAATCTACAATTGAGGCTAGCTTTCTCGTCGAGGTTCCTAATCAAAGAATTGTAATTATTTTCTGTCTGACTTCTAATTCCTTAATTTTTGAGCTATGCGTCTCAAGCTGTGGCGTCTTAGTCTCACTAATTCTCAAGCTCGTAGTTAGTTCATCTATTTTCGCATTAGAACTTCTAAGTTCTAATTCAAGACTAGCTATTTTCTCCTCAGACTTAGATAATTTCTCTTCTAACTCTTTTGTACTTTTCTGCTCATTTTTCATGTTAGCATACCTAGTTTGTAAGGTTTCTAACATGTTAAACAATGTAGAGTTAGGAATCACGGTCTCCTTAGAAGATGTGTTAGTTTCATCTTCGTGGTGTGCCATCAAAGCGTAGCTCTCCTTTGGCGTAAGGCTAGAGGTCTTTAACTTGTTCTCCGAATTGGATGAGTTAGTCTTTGACACCTGTTTTCTTAGTAATTTTGTAATTAATTTTAATTGTTGTTCGAAGTCTTTTAAATCTTGATCCATTTTGTTTTTTTTTTTATTTTTGTTGGTTGGATATTTTGGATCGTAACGTGTTTTGTGATTTGGATTTTTTTTAATACTGATTAAAATATTTGGCTTTTAAAATTTCAGTTTCGAAAAGATTTTGGTTTTTAAGATTTGATTTAAAAATTTAATAGTATATACCAAAAGCTTTTTCTATAATGTGCCAATTTGAAGGTACTGTTTTCGATCGAAAAAAAATTTTATTAAAAGTTTTTCTTTATTTTTTTTAATGTCAATAAAAGACATTGCTTTCGATCGAAAATAATTCTCGAGTAAAGTTTTTCAAGTGAAGATGTAGAGCACTGTTTTCGATTGTAAGTTTTTCGCCGAAGTACTGTTTTTAGAAATAGTTTTGAATTTCAAACAGTTACGTATAGTTTTACGATCGTAAAAGTTTTGCGATTTGATAAAACGTCGTCGTTTTGAGACTTTAATATCTAGACCTTTAAAATCAAATTTTTCGATCGCAAAAGGTTTTGCGGGCGAAAAATAAGTTTTGCGACGACAAACCTGTAAAAGCAACTAAACAAAATTTGCGATCGTAAAATCACGTAAATGAGTGAGAATTGAATAAAATTGAAAGTTCTGGGTTAAATTGAAAAATTAGGATTAGATCAGAACTTTTTGGACTAAATTGAAAACTATTAGGACCAAAAGTAACTACAGGGACTGAAGTAATATTTTAGGGTCTGGGAATGCAATTTGCTCTGTTATGTTGTATGTATATGTATCTAGACAAGAACGAGCGAAGAAGATGAAGCTTGATTTCTCAACGAGAGACAGTAGAGCAGCGATCGAAAGAAAATTTCTCGACTGTGAGAGATCAAGAACTGATTTCTCGACGGGTTACGACTGGAACTTCTAGACCAATTTTTCTCGCTCGAGAAATCAGCCTGTGTCAAAAGAAAGTGGTCGAAAAACTATTTCGATCGCAAGTTTTGGTCAAAGCAGAGTTTTGCGAGGGAAAATGATTTCGATCGAGAAACGGTTTTGCGACTGCCTGGAAATCGATCGAAAAACAAAATTGTCGATCGAAAAAAATTCGTCGACACAGTTCAACAGCGATTCGTGATCGAAGATCGTTCAGCGATTGAGCAGCGATTACTCGAATCAGTAGCAGCAATCATTTGATCGAAGAGTATCAGCGAAGGATTGATCGGCTTAGGTGAGTTTCGATCAAAAGAAATTTCAAGCTCTTCGAAGAACAGAAGAAATGTTGAGCAGAACAGAAATATGTTATTGAAGTCAGACGCAGGTGAAAAACGAAGAACACTAGATCCAAACACGAAATTATTCAAATTCACTCTGGGTTATTGATCGAAATCTCGCATTTAGTAAGAACAAATAATCGATTTAGCATAATCAAAGCAAAATCAGTAGAATTTTCCGAAAAAATTGAAGAACAGTGCTAAGAACAATTATCGCTCAATCTTCACAATTCGCAGAAATATTGGTTAGATCGATCAGAAATAAGCTCAGATCAAAGAGAAACACAGAATCGATCAACAAAAACAGCAAAACAAGTCGAATTTTTGAGAATCTGGTCGAAAATGTTAAGAGCAGTTCGAAGAACACGATGGCTCAAATCTTCAAAATCCACTCAAAATCATGTTTCAATCAATCAAAATTCAGCTCAGATATGTATAAACCAATCGATCGAAGTCTAAAAACAGCAGATTATATCGGATTTTGAAGAATCAAACCTAGACCTATTGAAGAACAGCGCTCGATATTTGAAAAAAACAGTTCGGAAAAATCAAAATCAGTCCAAATTTAATCCAAATCTTAACACGTTTGGCTCTAATACCAATTGTTAGGTCCTTTTTGTTTCAACACAGATCGAATATAGAAGAATCGAATCGTAAATCTAAGAAATTCGAAGCTTACGTATGAGATTTACCTTCGTTGAAGATTGAGAGAGAAAACTTGTAGAACAAGTAAGGGTTAGACGAATTTTTCTCTCTAAAATTTTCGATTCTAATTTTCAATCTGTAAAACCCTACAAAACGCACTCCTAATTTGCTTAGGAGTTCACTTATATACCACCTCGTGGTATATTTACCCAAGTAGTCATATCCAAGACTAATAATTTGCATAGCAAGACTAAGACAACTATATTAATTGAATACAATTAAATAGTTCCAACATTATCCATAAAATCTCTGCCATGACCATTGCCATCACCCGATACTCCATTCCGCCGAGCTTCTTCAGACCGTTGTTTGTTTTTTTGTTTTCCATGATATTAAAGAGTCTCCAAGGAACACATCATATCCTGTTAATGATCTTCTTGTCATTGGACACGACGCCTCTGCATCACAAAATGCATTTAAACTTGTCTCACTGTTAGCTTTAAAGAAAATGCCAAGGGCTGGTTTTCCTTTAATGTATCGCAAGACTCTATACATGGTGTCAAGATGTGATTTTCTAGGACTATGCATAAACTGAGACAAAATTTGCACGTAATAACATATATCTGGTCGAGTCAAGCACAAAGATATAAGTTTGCCTACAATCTTTTGATACTCAGTAACACAATCAATAAGGGGATCAGAATTAGTACTAGAAGGGTCAGAATTACTCCCTGTTGTTTCATCTTATAGCTTTAAATTCTGCTCAATAGGAATTGCAAGTGGCTTGCTACCTAGCATTCCAGCATCTGCAAGTAGCTCCAATGCAACTTTTCTCTGGTTCAATACAATGCCATCCTTGGACCGAGTTACTTCAATCCGTAAGAAGTATTTTAATACTCCTAAATCCTTCATATGAAAAGTTCTATTCAAATAACATTTAGTCTGATCAACCAATTCATTATCATTACAACTAATTAAAATGTCATCAACATAAACCAGGAGAATAACTATACTACTCCCCCTGTATTTGACAAATAAATAATAGTCATGCTTTGATTGCACAAATCCAAACTCATTCATGGCAATGGTAAACTTTGTATTCCATTGCCTAGAAGCTTGTTTTAATCCATATAAGGATTTTTCAAGCTTACAAACCTTGGTCTTACCATTAACTTCATTGGTATGTAATCCTTGAGGCATAGTCATATACACCTCCTCGCTTAAATCCCCTTGTAAAAAAGCATTAGTACCATCCATCTGCCACAATGGCCAATTATAAATGGAAGCCAAAGACACGACTATCCTAATTGTAACAATGTTTTGCAACTGGAGAGAAAGTGTCTTTGTAGTCTACTCCTTCAATTTGGCTATACCCCTTTGCCAGTAATCGGGCTTTATACCTTTCTATCTTACCACTTTCATTGTATTTGATGGTGTACACCCATCTGCAGCCAATTGGCCTCTTCGTGGTGGCAAATCCACAATTTTCCATGTCTTATTTAACCTAATGCCTTTAGTTCTGTACTCATAGCTTGCCTCCAATTTTCAGATTTCACTCCCTCACCATATTTGCATGGGATCTGTTATGATGTTAGGGCCTGTAGGTATGCTTTCTAATGCGCCTGTATCCCTTCATACTGCATATAATCTGAGAAAGGATATCTAACACTATATGCTTGGTTAGTATTATTTGTAAAAGGGGAAATAAAATCTTTTGCCCAAAAAGGTGGCTTGCTTACTCTACCGGATCTCCTTAAATTCAGTTCATGATCATCATTCCTATCATTATTCTGCACTACATTACCATCTACATTAATTATATCATACAATTCTCATGAATAGAACCATGCTCAATTTCAGTAACATCATGCTGAGAATGCAAGTCATTGGAATGATTATGCACATTATCTACTCCTCGGTAAAAAAACTGATCATAAGAAATTTATGTAGCAGGTTTGTGATGCACTGGATATGCAGAATTCTGTTTTTCAGCGAATGGAAAAATATTTTCATGAAAAATAACATATCTGGATACAATAATGTTCTGCGAATCAAGCTCCAACGACCTATACCCTTTTTGATTAATAGCATATCCAATCAAAACACAAGGTTTTGATCTTTTCTGAAATTTATCCAAGGGTTGAATATGGCAAAACATAGGCATCCAAACACCTTAAGGTGTTGGTACATTGGATTAGATGTACAAAACCGAGAAGGGTGTCTTCCAACCTATTAAAGATGATGGTGTTCTATTGATCAAGTACATAGCAGTCCTAATACACTCTCCCCAAAATTTTATTGGCAATTGCGACTGAAATTTTAAAGCTCTTGCGACATCTAAAATGTGTCTATGTTTCCGTTCCACTACCTCATTTTGTTGGGGACTGTAAGCGCACGATGTAACACACCCAAAAACTACTAGGGGATTCAAACATTCAACCTTATATATATATATATCAATAAGGTTATGTACAATTCAAAAGATAAGCTTTGCAAAAGCTAATTAGCATAAGAGGCATAACAAAATACTTGCCAAAATGTCACCGATTATCATACGCATGATGCTATACATTTTAAAAGATAAAGCCCTATAGTATCGCTGAGCCTGTCACAGGTCGTCCTCACATGCTCCACCACAGGCCAGCCATCACCACCTCCTCTAAGTCTTACCTCCCGAAGGAGGATCTGCAAAATAATATAAATATTGGGAGTGAGTCGACAAGACTCAGTAAGTGCAATCAAGAACGTATATGTAGCACATTCAAACACATAATATGGTAACAAGGAACATAAGCGTAGGTTATTCGCCCTCAAACCTACCTATTTCCAAAACTTCGAATCATCGATTATCATCTCAATCGACACAACAACCATCAACACTTATCAACACTTATTGATAGTTATCAACAACTATCGAAAGCTACCAACAACACTCTTACCGGCCACGCACGCACACCGACCCATTGGCCACACACACACTCCGACCCAGAGCTGTTGTTCGATAGCTATTCGGCCCACATTGGCCCCTATGTCAATGCTACTATTATCACACCTTCACACATCTTAGCCCAATCACTTAGTGCATAACTTCTCACCACAAAAATAGACCACAAAGTAGCATCAATCCATTCACATAACACATCACCCGTGCACATTCACAATGCATATGAGATGTCATTCAAGTTAATAAGGAAGTTCGAGTTAAAGAAAACCATATAACAATAGAAATAAAATTCCACAATGACTTCGTTCGAAGCGCCGTTCCACCGGGCTCAATCGAGTCATAATCACATTTAACGCAAATACGCATTTGAAACTCTACGTACAAGCTCTTGATCCCACGCACTTACCTTGACGAAAACTTAAATCTTTATTTGCTTCCTCTTGTTGATGAGATTCCACCTCGTTCCAACTCACAATATCCTAGATAAACCATCATACAATTCTATTAAAATTACATGGAAGTCTCATAGGCATTTATACGAACGGTTGGCGGGCATGAATATTACTCCTAAGCTTTTATAATCTCTTTGGTGCATCTCCTCCCAAATTTCGAATTCACCCATGGATCTAGCATAAACATATGCTAATATGCTCAAAGTATACCCCTAAACACCATCATATTAACACACAAGCACATGAATCTCAACAAATTCGCAACCCTAATTAGCTACATCTTAGTTCCTTCCTCAAAAGCTTAACCACAAAGAATAGAGACATGCAAGGGGTTTATTTACCTATTATCAAGTTCTTGATCTCAAAAATCTTCCTCAATCCTCCTCTCCAAGCCTCTCACGTCATTTCTCCCTTTTTCAATAGCCAAGCCACGTTAAAATGAAATGGGGGTGAGAAATGATAATTATATAATCTCTATTTGCTAGTAAGTCCTCCTTCCCTTTTTCCTTTACCCTATACTTATTTATTTAGGCAATTTAGTCCCTATATTTTATTTCTTCTATTACCCTTAATTTTCTATATATATATATATATATATATATTTAATTTCACCTTAAGATTAATAAAAATTATTTTATTAATTTAAGTGGGATGTTACATTCTTCCCCCCTTAAAAAAAATTTCGTCCTAGAAATTTAAAGTTTGAACTTACTGAATAATTCGGGGTATTGGCGTCGCATGTCCTCCTCCTTTTCCCACGTGGCTTCCTACTTTGTGGTTTCTCCAAAGGACCTTGACAAGCGGAATGCTCCTTGTGCGTAGTTGTTTTACCCCTCGGTCAATAATACGCACCGGCTTTTCCTCAAAGGTCATATCATCTCGAAGCTCAACCGTATCATAGCTCAGAATATGAGAGGAATCCGATATGTATTTCCTCAACATGGATATATGGAACACGTCATGAACTCCGTGTAACGCTGGAGGTAAGGCGAGCCTATATGCCATCTGTCCAACCCGCTCGATTATAGGAAAAGGACCTATGTATCTCGGGTTTAATTTGCCCCGTTTACCAAATCTTACTACGCCTTTCGTCGGAATCGCCCGAAGAAATACCATATCCCCGATGTTAAATTCTAAATCACGACGTCGAGTATCAGCATAGGTTTTCTGCCGATCTTGGGCAGCTTTCATCCTCTGCCTAATTAACTCAATCGCTTGATTGGTTTCATGCACTAATTCAGAGCCAATTACCATTTTCTCCACCTTGTGTCCTCCCATTTCGTCCCAATGAACTGGAGAACGACACTTGCGCCCGTATAGTGCCTCATATGGTGCCATCCTAATGCTTGAATGATAGCTGTTATTATATGAAAATTCAATCAGTGGTAGATAGGAATTCCATGCACCTTTGAAGTCCAAAACACATGCCCGTAGCATATCTTCTCTCCGTACAGGTAGTGCCTCCAGATTTTCAATGCAAAGATTACTGCTGCCAATTCTAAGTCATGAGTAGGATAATTTCTTTCGTAGTCTTTCAATTGGCGGGAAGCATAGGCAATGACCTTCCCGTGTTGCATCAGTACACATCCAACTCCAACTTTAGATGCATCACTATAGATCACGAAGTTTCCTTTATCGTCAGGAAGTGCTAGAACAGGTGCTGAGGTCAATCTCTCTTTCAACTCTTGGAAACTCCGCTCACATTTGTCATCCCACTCGAACTTAACACCTTTCCTTGTTAGATTGGTCAAGGGCGCGGCAATAGAGGAGAAACCTTCGACAAATCTCCGGTAATATCCAGCCAAGCCTAAGAAACTACGAACTTCAGTCACCGTCTTTGGCCTCTGCCAGTCCTTCACTGCTTCAATCTTGGAGGGGTCTACCGCAATTCCATCTTGAGATACAACATGCCCCAAGAATGCTACTCTCTCAAGCCAAAATTCACACTTGGAGAACTTGGCATAGAGTTGGTGCGCCCTCAAAGTAGCTAATACTGTCCTCAGGTGACCAATATGATCCTCCTTAGTTCGTGAATAGATTAAGATGTCGTCGATGAATACAATCACGAACTGGTTTAAGAAATCCCTAAATACCCTGTTCATTAAATCCATGAAAGCCGCGGGTGCATTAGTCAAACCGAATGGCATGACTAAGAATTCATAGTGCCCATATCGAGTCCTGAATGCTGTCTTCGATATGTCACATTCCCTAATTCTCAACTGGTGGTAACCCGTACGCAAATCAATATTAGAAAAGAACGAAGCTCCCTTTAGCTGGTCGAAAAGATCATCGATTCTTGGTAATGGGTATTTATTCTTGATGGTCACCTTATTTAGAGCTCGATAGTCAATACACAATCGCATAGTGCCATCCTTTTTCTTCACAAAAAGGACTGGGGCTCCCCAAGGTGAGAAGCTCGGCCTGATGAAGCCCTTAGCTAAAAGTTCCTGTAATTGTTCTCGCAACTCTTTCATCTCAACCGGAGCCATGCGATATGGTGCCATTGAAATCGGTGCAGTACCCGGCAGAAGGTCAATACTAAACTCAACCTCACGGGTTGGGGGTAAGCCCGTAATATCACTTGGGAAAACATCCTGAAACTCACAAACAATTGGCACTTGTTCAGGGCTCGTTGAGGACTTACGGCTAGTTTCACATAGGTGAGTTAATAGTCCTTCATGACTGTGATGGAGTAGATGTTTAGCCTCCAATGCCGAGATAACATGTATTTCTCTATACATATCATCCCCATGAAATGTGAATTCTTCGAGATTGGGCGGGCAGAAAGTAATAATTTTCTTCGCACAATCAATAATGGCGAAATGTCTCGACAGCCAATCCATTCCCAAAATCGTATCAAATCCATATATATCAATTACGATTAAGTCCGCCAATAAGTCATGGCCGGCAATAGACACCCCAATATCCCGCAATACACCTCTTGAACTTAAGATATCACCCGATGGTAGAGCTACATTATACTCAATATCAGAGGCCTCAGGTTGTAATCCTAATCGATGCATGAATGCAAGAGACGCAAAGGAATGGGTAGCACCAGAATCAAATAGGGCACGAGCATGTAAGGAGGCGATTAGAAGATAACCTGATACAACTGTAGGGTCTGTCTCTGTGGCTCCATGTATCATAGTAAATACCCTAGCCGGCCCTCCACTAGTCGACGTTTGCTGTTGTTGCGGCGGCGGGTACTGTCTCTGAGGGCAGTTCCTACTAGTGTGGCCCGACTGGCCACAAGTATAACATGACAGCGGGCCAGATTCTCTAGGTAGTGGGCAGTCTCTAACCAAATGCCCCGTCCTTCCACATCGATAGCAAGCATGCCAGTTAGGACTCCCAATTGATGTAGCAGGCATATTTCCTCCTTGTGTAATAGTCCCCTGATTGGCCAGCTCGGCCTGCCCCTTGCCTCGTCCACTAGATTGCCCGCGAGCCTTTTTCCCTTGAGTTCGACGAGGACCGAGACCTTGCCCATGTGAGGACTGTGGTGTCTGATGTGGCTGATGTTGCGATCTTTGTTGTTGCGATGGTACTCTCTCATCCGAGCGTTGTGCGGCTCTCTCAACTCGTTGGGCCTGTTGACAAATGTCGCTAAAAGTAGTGACAGGGAAGGCACTGACAATACAAGAAATCCCTTTCCTTAGACCCTGCACATATCTGTCCACCCTCAACTCCTCCGTCGCCACTAAGTGTGGTGCAAATCGAGCCAACTCTTCAAACCGACGAGTATACTCAGCCACTGAACTCCCTTCCTGCCTAAGTTGTTCCAATTTTGCAGCCTTGGCAGCTCTCACCGTCGAGGGAAAATACTTATCGAAGAATTTTCCTCGAAATTCTGCCCAAGACATGCCTTCGATCTCCATCATGGCCTCAACTGATTGCCACCAGGAGGCAGCATCACGTCTCAAATAGTAAGTGGCACAAATTACCCGATCCGGATCTCCAATATCAGTATACCTGAAGATCGCTTCAATTGCCCGGATCCACTCTTCAGCAATTAGTGGATCCGTACCTCCCTCAAAAGTTGGGGGTCCATATGTCGGAACCTCTCGCCTGCGGTGCGAGAAGTAGAGGTTGTTGGCGGTGGTATTGTCTGAGGAATAACATTACTCACAAGTTGAGCCAATCTCTTAATGAACTGTTGCTCCTCAGCCTGTGTATCCTGCGCTGGCGGCGGAATAGTACGTGGGGTTCGTACAGTCCTCGGAGCTCTAACATATGGTCCGGGTATGCTATCGTGAGGAATAGCTTCTTCTCTTCTTATCTCCTCACTAGTCCTATTGATCGTGGAACTTCCTGGGACTCCCACTCTTGGGGAATTATTGGTGTTCGAGGCCTTCACACCCCTTCCCCTTAGTGGAACTCCCCGTCGACCCCTACCCCTTATTTGTGGGGCCATGAGTCACGATCAATGCACAACTATTAACAGAAATCCAAATCCCCAACAAGTCCGTAATTATGTACTGCATATAATATATTAACACTTACAATTAATATATTACTTGAGGATGGTGTCTGTCTGACCATGATCGGGATGCATGTGAGGAGTCTACAGAAACGACCTTGCTCTGATACCAACTAATGTAACACACCCAACAACTACTAGGGGATTCAAACATTCAACCTTATATATATATATATCAATAAGGTTATGTACAATTCAAAAGATAAGCTTTGCAAAAGCTAATTAGCATAAGAGGCATAACAAATACTTGCCAAAATGTCACCGATTATCATACGCATGATGCTATACATTTCAAAAGATAAAGCCCTATAGTATCGCTGAGCCTGTCACAGGTCGTCCGTCACATGCTCCACCACAGGCCAGCCATCACCACCTCTTCTAAGTCTTACCTCCCGAAGGAGGATCTGCAAAATAATATAAATATTGGGAGTGAGTCGACAAGACTCAGTAAGTGCAATCAAGAACGTGTATGTAGCACATTCAAACACATAATATGGTAACAAGGAACATAAGCGTAGGTTATTCGCCCTCAAACCTACCTATTTCCAAAACTTCGAATCATCGATTATCATCTCAATCGACACAACAACCATCAACACTTATCAACACTTATTGATAGTTATCAACAACTATCGAAAGCTACCAACAACACTCTTACCGGCCACGCACGCACACCGACCCATTGGCCACACACACACTCCGACCCAGAGCTGTTGTTCGATAGCTATTCGGCCCACATTGGCCCCTATGTCAATGCTACTATTATCACACCTTCACACATCTTAGCCCAATCACTTAGTGCATAACTTCTCACCACAAAAATAGACCACAAAGTAGCATCAATCCATTCACATAACACATCACCCGTGCACATTCACAATGCATATGAGATGTCATTCAAGTTAATAAGGAAGTTCGAGTTAAAGAAAACCATATAACAATAGAAATAAAATTCCACAATGACTTCGTTCGAAGCGCCGTTCCACCGGGCTCAATCGAGTCATAATCACATTTAACGCAAATACGCATTTGAAACTCTACGTACAAGCTCTTGATCCCACGCACTTACCTTGACGAAAACTTAAATCTTTATTTGCTTCCTCGAGTCTATTTGCTAGTAAGTCCTCCTTCCCTTTTTCCTTTACCCTATACTTATTTATTTAGGCAATTTAGTCCCTATATTTTATTTCTTCTATTACCCTTAATTTTCTATATATATATATATATATTTAATTTCACCTTAAGATTAATAAAAATTATTTTATTAATTTAAGTGGGATGTTACACACGAGCTTTGATGTAAAATCCCACATGATTCAAAAAAATTTCTACAATCATTACTGAAAAATTCTAAGGCATTATAACTTCTAATCTTATTGACATCACGATCAAACTGTTTTTTAGCATATAACAGAATATTTTTTAATATCTCATACACTTCAGCTTTATGCTTCATCAAAAATTCCCACGTTGCCCTAGAGAAGTCATCAACTAAGGTAAGAAAATATTTTTCACCATTGTATGTTGCTTCTCTATAAGGTCCCCAAACATCAACATGAACTAGTTCCATTATAGAATTAGTAGTTGATGTTTTCTTTAGGAATAATGATCCGCTATGTTTTGCTAATGGGCAAACATCACAATATTCATGATTATTGGACAACTTCAAATTCAAATTTGGTAGAAGACATAGTCTAGAGAATGACATGTGACCAAATCTCCTATGCCACAGGGTAATGTTATCAGCTTCTACCTTATTTGACATATGTAATCTACTAGCATCACTATTACATGTATGAGAATTCCCAACACTCTTATATATGCATTATCTAAGTAGTACAAGCCATTCCTCACTCTACCAATTCCCTTTATCTTGCCAGTCCATATCTCCTGAATTAGGCAAAAATCAGGGTAGAATATAATGCACATTCCATCATGGTTAGCAAGCTTAGACACACGCAACAAGTTAGGCTTAAAAGATGGCACATATAACACATTAACAAGTTTCAAACTTCCAGCTAGAGTCACATAACCGAAGAACAAAGCTTTACTTAGTATTCCATTTGGTAACTGCATCATGTTCAGAACTCATGTTATACTCATCATATAATGCTATGTCAGATATCATGTGCTGATTTGCACCCATATCGATGATGCATTCACTTGAGAAAGCATGCGTAGGATTAGATGAACCTTCCCAAATACCTGTTTGGTTTGTTGATGCCACTGTTGTTCACATGTTTGATCAGTCCTCTGCCCACCAATGATGCTCAGGATTTGCTGGTATTGTTGGGGTGTAAATTGTGGCACAGGAACTCCTATGGGTGGTTGAGGCTCAGCATTTATTTGCATTCCAGGTTGGCTAGTAATGATAGAGTTGGCCTTAACAGTTCCATGCACATTTGATCTCCATTGACCTTGATTATAAAATCTTCCTCCTCATCTTCTAGCAGTGAAGCCTCTCCTGCCACCTCTGCCCCAATTCGGGGGGTATCCATGAATTCTGAAGCACACTTCTTTAGTATGGCCCGAGGTGTTGCAATGCTCACACCACAAATTTGTCTTCTCAGCTTGAGTATATTGCGGTTTGCTAACTGGAGCACTAGTCAGTAATGCGATTGCATTTTCAGTATTAACTCCTTGTATACGGATGTTTCTCTGAGCTTCTTCTATTCAAAACCATTGAATACACCTGGCTATGTGTTAGTAGAGGACTCATCATCAGAATTTGGGACCTTATCCAGGGACGGACGCAGGGGGGGCTCGGGGGCAACTGACCCCCCGACCTGCCAGAATTTTCTACAGTAGGTTTCGATCTGCCCCCCCAAAGCTTGCGCTGGCCATGGTAGGAATTGGGGACGAATTTGCAGACTGCAATTTATCAATTGAGGAAGACGACGTGAATGGGTCTTGAGGAAGACGAGAATATGGGCTATTTTATAAGTGTTATAGAAAGCTAATTTGGCCCACGCCCAATATATAATATATTAAATGAAATTGTTTAGATTCATTTACATGTGTAGAGGAAAGGCCCACTGACATTTAAAAATGAACAGCCCACCTATATTAAATAGAACTAAATCAATGAAAACTCCACACGACGGTCGAACGTATTCTTTTCAAATCAGTCGAAGTGTTCTTCTCAAATCAGGTATCTTTGTTTATCATTATTTCATACTTTCTGAAAAAAAAAATTATTGATTGTTCGTTTTAAAACCGGGGCTTTTATTCGTTGTATAGCAATAGGAAGCAATAGCCAATATTGGGGCTTATGGATAAATGGGTTGTTAGAACACCAAAGTGCCACGGCTCGATTAATGATAGCTCTTCGTCCGATGCTCCAGGTCCAGATTCTAATCAAACTCAACCCAGCAAGAGATGTCGAACCGAGGTAGAATTATTAGAAAGTTATATTGTCGGGGATCCAGCTTTCCGTAAGCCGATTAATAGCTACCCCGTAGAAATTAGAGATGAGTTAAGAAGACGATATCTAGCTAAAGGTCCTTCTCAACCAAATGAGCATATTTTTCCAGCAAGTAATTTTAGTGGAGTTTGGAGAAAATTTCAGAAGACGTGGTTTGAAAAATATAAGTGGTTAGAATACAGTGTATCTAAAGATGCTGCATTTTGTTTTTGGTGCTATTTGTTTGCCAAAAGTCAAAAGCACGGAGACGATGCTTTCACGGTAATTGGGTTTAAAAATAGGAAAAAAGCTGGAGAAAAATTTATTGATCACGAGGGGAGCGAAACTAGCGGTCATAATTATGCTAGAATTCAGTATTGTGGATACAAAGATCAAAGACATAATATTGATTATGTGATGATGAAAAAGAGCGACGATGAGGAGGTTGCTTATCACACCAGGCTGACTTTTATTGTAGATGTGATCCGATTTCTTCTACGACAGGGTTTGGCATTTCGAGGAAATGACGAGTCTACACAATCACTGAATCGAGGTAATTTTCTTGAACTTGTGAGATGGTACTGTGCACGTAATGAAGAAATAAATAAGCTCGTTTTGAATGCTCCTGCAAATAATCGTTTGACTTCCCCAAATATCCAAAGACAAATTGTTAATGCTTGTGCATCAGAGGTTGAAAAAGTAATTCGTCAAGAGATTGGTGATAACTTTTTTTCAGTTTTGATTGATGAGGCTAGAGATTGTTCAGTGAAAGAGCAAATGTCTATGATTATTAGATTTGTGAATGATGACGGCGAAGTGGTTGAGCGATTTCTTGGTCTAGTTCACGTCAGTGATACTTCGGCACAGACTTTGAAATATGAGATTGATCATTTATTCGCAAAGAAAGGATTATCGCTATCACGCCTTAGAGGTCAGGGTTATGATGGAGCTTCAAATATGCGTGGGGAGTTTAACGGACTAAAAGCTCTTATTCTAAAAGAAAATAAACACGCATATTATATTCATTGTTTTGCTCATCAACTTCAGTTGGTTGTAGTCAGTACTGCGACAAATCATGTAATGGTTTCTGGATTTTTTGAATATCTCTCTCTAATTGTGAATGTTGTTGGAGCTTCGTCTAAAAGAAAGGACATCTTTCGACAGAAACAGTACGACGATATTTTGAAAAATATAGAAAGTGGTGAAATTCAGACAGGAAAGGGAAAGAATCAAGAAGCAAGTTTATCAAGAGCTGGTGATACTCGTTGGGGTTCTCACTTTAAGACAGTCACGCGACTTTTTGGCCTATGGAATCCGGTGAAAGAAGTACTTGCAATTGTAATGGAGGACGCACTTGAGGGAAAAAGTCGAGGTCAAGCTGCAAGTTTACTTGATAAAATGGAAAGCTTCGAGTTTGTTTTCATTGGTCATTTGATGCAATATATCTTGGGAATAACGAATCCATTGTCTCAAGTCCTACAACAGAAGACTCAAAATATTGCTACTGCTGCTGAATTGATTAAAACGTTGAAAGAAGATTTGAAGAGATTTAGGAATGACGGATGGGGCGATTTGTTGAGGGAAGTCACTGAATTTTGCTCAACAAATGAGATCGAAGTGCCTAACATGGATAACTACGTTATAGGAAGGGCTAGAAAGACCGTTGATGGCCAACGAAAGACATACTTCCATTATTACCGGGTTGACATTTTTCTACAGGTACGTTATTTTATAGTAGTAATATTCCGCTTTACTAACCGTTAATATATATTATTTATATTTTTTTAAATGATAGGTGGTTGATCTTATTTCCCATGAGATGAACAATCGCTTTACTGAATCAAATTCGGAGTTGCTCATGTGTATAGCTTGTCTCGATCCTCAAAATGAATTTGCTAATTTTGATCAAGAGCGCCTACTTCGTCTTGCCGAGTTATATTCAGAAGATTTTTCTTGCAACGATATATTGGGATTAAGACATCAACTCCGGTCCTATATATCTTTCATGCGATCGAACTCGGTTTTCTCTAAACTCAATGACATCCGAGATCTTTCAAAGAAGATGATTGAGATGAAGTGCCATTATGCTTTTCCGTTGGTATACAAGCTTGTTAAGTTGGCATTGGTTTTACCAGTTGCAACAGCAAGTGTCGAAAGATCGTTTTCAGCGATGAAGATTATCAAGACGGATTTGCGTAACAAGATGGGAGATGAGTTTCTTCAAGACTGTCTGATGTGCTACATTGAGAAAGAAATATTCGTGAAGATTGACACTGCAGTTATATTGCAAGAATTTCAGCGGATGGCGAAGCATAGAGTTCAATTGCCACGTAACCGTCCATTGACGTCGTCTTAGATTTTCCAAACTATATTTTATACACTATAGTATATTACGTCTTATTCTAACATTGGTTTTGGAATGCATTACATATTATCTATATGATGTTAACTCTTCTCTAGCTATAGGGAAAAAATAATTTTTGAGCCCCCCCGACCATATGATCCTGCGTCCGTCACTGACCTTATCATTGCATATCCTTCATTTAACCCCATCAAGAACTGCATCATCTTCAGCTGGATACTGAAATCAGCATATCCCTTCGATACTTTGGTTGCCGGAGAGGGTATGAGGATATCGTATTCATCCCACAGTTGCCTTAATTTTGAGTAATAATCTGTCACGGAGCGGCTTCCTTGGTTGATAGTATTAATCTGCCTATAACGTGAGAAGAGTCTCGCCCCATTAACCTTATCGAATCTCTCAATCATTCTATATCATAAACGCAGACTCACAGTACACAACCCCGTCCTCGGCAGGGGACCCGCACATGCGTCTGGGCAGCCTTATATAAAAAACATTATGTGTTGGGGATTTGAACCCACGACCTACTACTTGAACGTCTGACTACACAACCACTGTAGTACAGCCCCCCCACCCACCCTAACGCGGTCCCGATTTAACATATTGGTTTTTACCGTGGAAAAAAAGACACCCTGTAAAAAGACGCAGATACCCTTAAATTGAAGGCTACATTTTAAAGGGTAAAATCGAGAATGCTATTTGTTTAAGTTGACTCCAGTCAAAGGCCATTTTTTAAAAAGACCCGGCTCTGATACCATGTTAGGAGAAAAGTGCGAGTGAAAGAATAATTCTGTATATTACTTGAACGATGGTTTACAGCTGTGCATAAGAGTACTTAGACTCTAAGGAGTATTCTACCTAAAATTACAGTTTACACCTTCTAATATGAAAGTTACAAATTAGTCCTTATGTATTGTTCAAATAATTGTAATACTTCCATCTGTCCTAAAGGATGGGTTCGTTTGGTTCAACCGGGATTCGTATGAAATCCGTGGGCTCAATTTAGCTCGGTTGATATTTCAATAAAAAATAACAGTTAAGAATGGCAATGGGGCGAATCTAGACATGATTTGCCTCTAACGAGCCAATTTTTTTTAGTAATTGGATATTGAGGCGGGTTAGGTCTCAAAAGACTCAACCCCACAGGACCAGGGATGGATCTCGGGTTTTGCTAACTCCCCCCGAAACCCGCCTCAATAATATAT
Organism: Craterostigma plantagineum; assembly: GCA_027422505.1. NCBI lineage: Eukaryota > Viridiplantae > Streptophyta > Magnoliopsida > Lamiales > Linderniaceae > Craterostigma > Craterostigma plantagineum. The sequence goes on along the minus strand of JAPQWV010000013.1, from coordinate 17,966,917 downwards.
ATTTCACATATAAATTTACTAGATTCGCCCCTAACGAGCCAATTTTGTTTAGTAATTGGATATTGAGGCGGGTTAGGTCTCAAAAGACTCAACCCCACAGGACCAGGGATGGATCTCGGGTTTTGCTAACTCCCACCGGAACCCGCCCCGATAATATATATTTCATATATAAATTTACTTTTATTTACATTATCGCATAAATAGATAGAAGTGTTGGCATTATTAATTTTAAAAGCTTTTTGGCGTTATGGATAACTTACAAGTCTAAAGAAGTAGATGTCATGAGTTCAACTTTCGAGATATTTTTAAGTATTTATTATTTTTAGACATAAAAAAGTGAGAATTGAAAAATTTAGAAACATATTACTAGAGCCAGACCCTGTTCATGCGAGTTTGGGCTGAGCGGGGTTCGGGTACAACATAAATTAAAAATAGGGCGAGTCTCAGGTCCCACAAAACCAGCGACATATCCACCTCGTTGCCATCCATATTAACAATTATAATATTTCGGTTGATCCATGAATATGTACGGTCATATTAATTTTGTTTGTAATTTAAAATATTATTTGAAATCATAATTTAAATAAATGTACAAGTATATAAAAAGGAAGAGAATAATTTATTATTTAATTAAATGTAAAATAGTAATTAATAAAAGAGGGTAAAAATGAGAATATAATTATATAACTACTACATACTGAATTCGCAGTTTACTACAAAAGATATTCGTCGGTTTCTTCAATTTTTTAATTAATTTTGTAAATTGATAGACCAAATGTGACTATTTATAGCGAGCCTCGAGGCTTAATAAAATAGTATAGATATATTGGAATAAGTTTGAATCTCCAAGGCTAGAACTCTGTATTTTACAAGCCAGCAACGCTGAAAATATTCCAAATTGTCAGTAAAGTGGGATTTCTACTTATTCTATCTGAAGAAAAAAAGAATTCATCAAAGTTGGTGACATATGTTTGGAATTATCACGTATAGGAAAATCGAAAATTGGTATTGCAAAGATTTCCACTTCTCCTCTAACTCGAACTCATAAGCCTCGTGGAGTTCTAATATAAGACTAGTGGTAGTAACTCACACACTTATATATTAATCATTTGGTTATGGAATGTGTTGGGTTTTTAGTGGGCTAATGAGCCATTGGGCCTAAAGTGGGTAATAACCCACTTAATAAAAGAAGTTCCAGATTTAATTAACTCGGGAAGCCGTTGGTAGTCGAAACAAGAAACCGATGAAAGATTACGAATCTATATTTCGAGGGAAATCTAATGAATATTAATACGCTGAAAACCTATCTCGGGTGAATGAGAAATTAATTTTCGAAGTAGGGCCAATAACCATTATAATGGTTGATAGTGTAGAATGAGGAAATTAAGTGTCCCACATTGGTTAGACACTAAGAAAATATTCACTATAAATATAGAAATCCATGTGGGTTTATTCAAAAGGACATGCCATGTGAATGGGTTTAAATGGGCTTAAGTGGGCCTAAGTGAGCTTGAGAAACTTAAGTGAGTTTTGGCCCAAATAATAGCCCGGGTACGAGGAGGTGCCTCGCACCGACGAGCACCGCGCACCGAGCCCGTGCCCGAGCCCGAGCCATGCCAAAGTGCGCAATGGGTGCTTTGAGGTGCACACTTCGCACGCCACACCGGAGCGAGGAGCATTGATGAGCTTAAATTTATGCTCCGATGAGCGGTGACGGCGACGGTGATGTCACTGGTGACATGGCAGCTTGAGTGACGTGGTGTATGTCGCATATGTAGGTGAAGATGAGGTGGCATTGGGCAGCGCAGCTAAGGTGGCATGATCCATTGGATCAATGGGCCACAGTGGACTGTTGGACTGATTCGGCCCAACCCTAGGAAATGTCGGTGGCGAATCGAGCCGCCGGTGGGACAGGTCGGAGAATCGGGCCTGTCGGTAGGTCAAACTCGGGCCGTCTAATTGACCGACAGTCCAGAAGTTGTGAAATATAGCTTCTGATCCATGGACTTAAAAGTCAAAATAACAGAAGCAGTCCAGCAAGTTCATGAATTTGCGATTAAGCCCCTCCGAGATGAAATCTATTAATAGACCTCAAATGAGTTGGATAATTCACTCACTCCAACCCACGAAATTTGCATAACACTATCCAAACTCCTCCAATTTTCCGAAGCAAGAAAAATTCGATTTCCAGTACGGTTCGCCGGAAAACTCGAACCGTTGTGCTGCGATTATGATCGAGTGGATCGAGTAATAAAATAAAACGAATATCGACCAACTATCCTACGCTCAACAGACAAGTGTACCTATCGAAAATAGTATAGAAATGGCAAGTATTCGAGTATCGAACCCAAAGGAACTATATACTTTAGAAAACCGTCGTTTAAATATCCTAGTAAATATTTTTGGTTTGATACAAATATAAATAACGATAAACTAAATAAGCCATACACACGAAAATAAAATTTAGATAAAATAGCGATAGCGGAGTTGGGACGATTTTATAAAAGCGAACGTATTTGAGACTTCGAATCCCCCTAGCTCGACCAAACGAGTGACAAGCATAATAATATTTAGCCAACTATTAGACCGTGAGGATTCCTAGAGCATGTGTACGGGTTTCTACGATTGGGCGAAACTGCGCTTACTCGCTTCGACTCGTAACAACTAATCTACGAATTAAGTAGCTGGGCAAGCTTCCCTAACTACTTAAACGAAGATCGCATTAAAACACGATGAATCCCGCTATTAGATTTGACTCTAATCCGACTGGATAGCCCAACCTATCTCTAGCGATGGATTTATTCCGCTCGTTTACGAGAGGTCTAATCGTTAGCCCCTCTCTCGAGCGTAGCTTACGATTTGCCCAAAAATTATCTTAATCACATAGACATAATCAAAATAATATCGTAATTCGTAACCGAGTCGTAATAATAGCCAAAACAATAATACTTTTAAACACGTACGATATCGCTAGGGTTCATCTTTATCTCAAATACAACGAGATTAGCTACTCATACGAAACATCAACACGACAAGAAACATAAATAACAACAATAAATTCATAATTTCTTCCCTGAATTTCGCCTTTATGGTTGATCCTTCGTTGAGGATTTTAGTCGAGCAGATGGTGGGCGAACAACTTCAACCTTTTCCTTGCCCTTCTTTTGTACTTCTCGCTTGCTGCTCCTCCTACGCCCGCAGCCCATCACAGCCGCAGCAGCCCACGAGTCAGCCCGCTACGTCCGTCTGTCGGTCTCAGCTGCAGTCCCAGCCCGTGCTCGGCTCAAATCTGCCCTTGGTCAGTCCCCGTGCACCCGCTCACAGCTCAATCAGTTGCAGCTCCTCGCCTTCGCTTCACAGTCCACGGATCAGCCCTGCTGTGCTGCCGTCGCCGAACAGCCGCAGCTGTCTTTACAGCCCCAAGTTTTGCTCTTCACGTGATCTCTCTCCCCCCCTTTTCCAACGTGTTAATGCTGCCATTTATATAAAATGAATGAGGTTGCTTAGAGGACGAGAAAGTCTTCATCGAGCCTTGTGTATGATGGCGATTTTTCACTTTCTTCATTTGGCTGCGATTTGGATACGGTGTGTGTACTCGGCCGTTCAATTGTCTTTGTGAGTCTTCTTCTTCTTTTCTTCTTATCTTCTTTGGCGTGCGTTTGTGACCATGTGTGTATTATGTATCTATATCATTGCGTGGGCTTGGACTTCCTTTTTGTGGGATGGAATTGATGGGCCAAATTTTATTCTTGGCTCAATTGTTTTTGGGCCGATGTTTGGTTCGACGGTTCTTCAAATTAATTCAAGCCCGAATATTCCCGGTTGTAATTCTTTCTCTCAATATCTGTCAAAAATCAATTATAAACGTAGTACGTATAATATTCGAGGGAAATTAAAATAAATAACAACAGATATTACGCTTTTACGAGGTATAAAATATGATATAAATTTCATTTATCAGATTACGAGCTACAAGTTGTTGTATCTTGGGGACGATCGTCGCTAACCGAAAGCACTGCATATCGGGGCGATTTCGTCTTACGGACAATGTGTCTAACACACGCCTCGACCTTTTATTCTACGACGTTTAATGGATAATCTCAATAAACTCAAGCTCGAATAATTTATCATCTGGTATTTACTTGGAATCGCGATAGCTGTGTTCGTGTACTGGGTTCTTACGCACAGTACTTGTGTGTAATCCGCAATCCAGACAAAGATAACACTCCATCTTCTGACTACGTTCAAGTTAACTACTGCTACAAATCCATAATCCGACGTTTCATCTGCCGCTGACCAGACCGCAACCGAAGAAACAACAGAATGTGGGATTGATTCAGACCTGATATCTCTAGGGATTCTACCCTGAAAAATAGGATAAGTAATCATCACATCAATTCCTACTGAACCTTTTATACTCATTTGGGAGAAATGTTTTATAAACAAATAACATATATATATAAATCTATAGATACGAGCTCCTAGAAGGTTCTACATGCTCAAGAAGAAGTTGGAAAGACAATGCTATGAATATTGCTTTCCCAGTGATACCATTGTGCTTTCGTGAACTCGCAACTTGTAAACGAGAGACAATTAACGTGAGAAAAACAAATGAGTTGGAGAAAAAGTATATGGCTTATAATGCCAGTTCAAATTGTAAATAAAGATTAACTATTTCAAGTTGGACGTGGGTTCGAACAGTGACGGAACCACAATTCTAGTATTGGGGGTTAAAAGAGTAAATTACCGGGGAGTGAAAAAGTAAATTACCGGGGGTCAAAGTGTAACTAAAGACATATGAAAAAATGAAGTAAAAAAGTGCAACAGTATTCGAACCCACATCAACTTAGTAAATACTTATTAGTGACCATAGCCTAGGGTTTTCAACGGGGCGGGGCGGGGCGGGGCGGGACGGGGCGGGGCGGGGATCTAATCCCCGTCCCCACGAGGCAACGGGGATGAAATCGTCCCCATCCCCGTCCCCGCGGGAACCAGCGCCCCGCGGGGATTCCCCGCCGCGTCACTATTTTAAAAAAAAATCAATTTTATTTTAATATTATTTAAACTATATTTTAATATTATTTATATTATTTAAACTATATTTTAATCATATTTATATTATACAAAGTATATATTTTAATATTATTTATCTTATAATAATATTAATTGAATATAATAACTATTATTTTAATTATCGGGAACAGGGCGGGCATATCCGCGGGGAAAAATCTTTCCCCGTCCCCGCCCCGCGGGGGTAGAGTAGCGGGAATTCCCCGTCCTATTCGGGGCGGATTCCCGCGGGGACGGGGAATCCTCCCCTCATTGACAACCCTACCATAGCCACTAGACCAAACATTGTAATGCACTAATGCATAATAGCTAGTTATCAACAATTCGGCCGGGGGCAATGGACCCTCCAAACCCCTACATAGATCCGTCCCTGGGCTCGAACACAAAGCGGGACCATGAAAAAACATTTCCTGTTTTTCGTTATAAGTTGTGATTTTCTTATTCTTTCGTCGTCAAAGAACGAATTTGTCGAACAGAATTTTCCACATGAAGTAATACAAGTGTACGGTTTATCACCGAACTCATAGATTGTATTCAATTTTGTGGAGTATTAATGACATGTATCACATGAGATGAAGGTGAATTAAATATTGTTTTTGATGGTGAGTGAGCGCAGCAACGTCGAAGAACGAACGCCACACAACAGATTTATCGAAAACGTGTTTGTTGATCGCAAAACGCTTTCCTTAAGGAATTTCGCCCCCACTATATTGCTTGCTGGTTTAACGGCGATTCCTCCAGGATAATCAACAATAATATGAGAGTTTTGTAAGCAAAAACAAAAGCTCCCCACAAGAACTCAAGAGAATTACTAAATATTAAGATAACTTGTGATGAAACTTAGATGATGACAATAGCCAATGTTTAGGGTATTTATAGGCCCCGAAAAGCCTCTTCTAGGGGTTAGGAACCATTCCCAAGAGTTTCATAAACATACCTCTTGGTTAGCAACGGATACCATCTTTTAGATGAAACGTTGCATCGTTTCGTTTTTCAACGGATATCATCCTTTGGGTGAATCGTTGCTTCCTTTCGTGTTTAACTGATTGTTTGTCATCATATCACTAACTATTATCCAAATCCCCCACTTAGTTGGTTATATGGCTATTTCTTAAAGCTAGGCGCTTTACAAGGTGTCTTTCGACTTGAACCTTATGTTAGTATTTTATTACAAAGCTAGGTCGAAATGCCTGGTGGTTGATGTCATTAAACCAGAATTCATATATGACTCAGCCGGTAATCGGATACACGCCAAAACTTTCCTTATTCTCTTTATGAGTTCACCGTTAGCTTCAGCACCATTTAATGGCCATGTGCTGCTGTCCTGGATTTTCGCAAATACTTTATAAAGTCTTGTACTTTCCAACTTTACTTTAACAGGCACCACTTTAGTATTCATATAGGTGAAGATTCGAATGAGACATTACGTGCCTCCCTTGCTCTAATCCGAACACACTCCATTAAGAATACTATGTATTCATCCTCTTTGATCATAATTGTTTTATCCTAACACTCGCTATCTGTCATTAACAGCTTGTTATTACCTCTTGAACCACTGAAACTGCATAGCAATCTAAATAGTGAGGTTACCACTATTAAATAAAATATGTTTTAGACCCATCGCACCCCTAGTGCTAGCTATTAAATCTCTCGAGAGTCCTTTTGTTAATGGGTCCGCCAGATTCTTTTCTGATCTGACGTAAACAATGGTAATTATTCCGTCGTTTATCAGCTGCCTGACAAATTCATGTTGTAACGTAATATGTCTAGATTTTCCATTGTAAATTTTATTAAAAGCCCTAGACATGGTTGCTTGACTGTCACAATTTAATGATACAGCCGTCATTGGTTGAGGCCAAAACTTGATATCTAACAACAGATTTCTCAACCATTCTGCCTCTTTTCCTGCTGCAGCTAAGGCAATAAATTCTGATTCCATTGTGGAATGTGAAATACACGTCTGCTTTTTAGAAGCCCACGAAATAGCTCCTCCAACTAATGTAAATATCCAGCTAGACGTAGACTTATTATCATTTACGCTAGTTATCCAACTAGCATCAGTAAACCCTTCTAACACCCCGGAAACTTGTTATAATGCAACGCTAGATCCTTCGTTTTCTTTAGATAACCGAGAATTCTTCCAACAGCCTTCCAATGTTCCGAACTGGGTTATGAGTATATCTAGCCAATTTGCATACCGCAAAGGCTATGTCCGGTCTAGTACAGTGCATATCGTACATTAATCCGCCTATGACACTTGCATAGTCTAATTGATTGATTGATCTCCCCGAATTTTCTGTTAGTTTCAACGCAGAGTCGATCGGGGTGTTTGCCTTTTTAAAACCCAAGTGTTTGAACTTGTTTAGCAACTTCTCAATATAATAAGCTTGACTTAAGGCGAAAACCCCCACTATGTTTTTAACTTTGATGCCTAATATGGTATCAACCTCGCCCATATCTTCCATTTTAAATGAGGACGATAGATATGACTTAGTGTCATTTACTCCTGACATGTCTGTCCCGATAATTAGCAAATCATCTACATAAAGACATACAATAACCGTGTACTACTTTGTAGATTTTGTGTAAAAGCACTTGTCCGCCATATTATGGATAAATCCGTGTGATAAAATCACACTGTCAAACTTTTCATGCCACTGTTTTGGGGCCTGTTTTAAAGCGTATAATGATTTTACCAGTTTACATACCTTCCCTTCATTTCTGCTGAGTACGAAAACTTCGGGTTGCTCCATATATATCTCTTCATCGAGGTACCCGTTAATAAACGATGTTTTCACGTCCATTTGATGTATATACAGACCGTGAATCGAGGCTAGAGCAAACAATGTTCTTATAGAGGTCATTCTAGCCACCGGAGCATAGGTATCGAAATAGTCGACCCCTTCTTTCTGTTTAAATCCTTTAGCTACGAGTCTTGCCTTGAATGTTCGTAAAGACCCGTTAGTATGATATTTCCGTTTAAATACCCATTTGCACCCGATAGGTTTGGACCCGACCGGTAAGTCGACCAAAACCCACGTTCCGTTAGACATCAAGGAGTCCATTTCGTCGTTAATAGCTTCCCTCCAAAAACTGGAGTCTCTTGAGGTCACAGCCTCGCTATATGTTTTTGGATCCTCCTCCGTATGAAATGTTATAGGTATTTTCCTCAAGATGTCATTTCTGTTCCCTTCTACGAGAAATACAAGCGATTGTGAAGATATGAAATCAGAACCTAAATCTTTTTCGATTCTGACACGTTTACTCCTTCTAGGTTCGTTAGGAGTTCCAACGGCTGTCCTTTTTGTACCCGTACTTGATTATTTCTCATTGTTTGGAATAGCTTCCGGTTGTGAATTTTCAGAATCTTTTAGAACACTAGTTTCCAAGAACTCAACGTCCCTTGATTCAACGATAACGTTTGAGTCTAAATCCAACAACCGATATGCTTTTGAATTTTCAGTATATCCCACGAAGATACTTTAAGAGCCCTTGGTCCCAATTTTGTTCTTTTCGGGTTTGGAACTCTATAATAGGCTAAACAGCCCCATACCCTCAAATAACCTAAATTAGGTTTTCTCCCTTTCCATAACTCGTATGGAGAAGTTTTAAATTTCTTCGAGGGTATTCTATTGTGAACATGACAGGCGGTGAGCAAAGCTTCACCCCATAAATTCGTAGGCAACTTAGCTTGCATAAGCATAGCGTTTACCATATCGACTAAAGTACGATTTTTTCTTTCTGCTAAGCCGTTCTGTTGTGGGGTATATGGTGCACTTGTTTGATGCACCACACCATTTTCTTCACAAAAAGCAGAAAATTCTAATGGAAAGTACTCACCTCCCCGATCACTATGGAAGGTTTTGATTTTCCTTTCCAACTGATTTTCAACTAATGCCTTATAATGTTTGAACATTTCAAAGGCTTGGCCTTTTGTTTTTAGTAAGTACACGTAAGTGTATCTCGAATGGTCATCTATGAAGGTAATAAAATATCTATTACCTCCCCTAGTTAAATTTCCATTTAGTTCACAAATATCCGAGTGAACTAATTTAAGCAGTTCCGTATGCCTATCGCTTTTCGGAAACGGCTTTTTTGTCATTTTGTCTTGAATGCAGACTTCACACTTATCGTCTGTTTTTCAACACTCGGAATCAATTCACGTTTAGACATGAATTTTACTGTTTTGTAATTAACATGTGAAAGTCTTGAATACCATAAATTAAATGAAGAAACGACATAAACAAACTTTTCTTTATTGATGCTTAACTTAAACATACCATCACAAGAATAACCCTTTCCAACGAATACACCATTTTTTGATAGAATTAATTTTTCTGCCTCCAAAACAGCCTTAACGCCCTTCTTGCATAGTAGGCTTGCCGAGATCAGATTCTTCCGCACCTCCGGGACATGGAATACGTTCATCAGCACGAGCCTTTTCCCGGAAGTAAACTGTAACTCCACGACCCCTTTTCCATCGACTTTTGCGGTATCGTTGCCCATCAACACCTTCTGGTCGTCCGTTGCGACATCATAGGTCTTGAAAGAGCCTTGTCGTTGCACACGTGTACGGTCGCTCCTGAGTCGTACCACCAGTCCGAGGATTTGTCGGACGAGGTCATGTTGCATTCCGAGATCATGCTTATCTTGAGGTCAGCGACCATAGCAACAATCTCGTTGGAACTACTCGGCGTTTCGATCATGTTGGCTGTTTTCTGGTTCGGCCGACTCGGTCCGGGATTGTTGCCTTCCCTCTGAATCTTTTTGTAGAACCGGCAATCTTTCTTGAAATGCCCTTTTTTACCGCAGAAGAAACATACTTTGTTTTTCTGACTTGTGGCCGAATCATACTAAGAAGTTTCTACGAACTTTCTCTTCTTTCCCTTCACGATTCCACGTAATTCACCTTTGAACTATTTTCTATCGCAAAGCGCTTCTCACGGATGCGAGTTTCCTCTTCGATACAAAGATGCTTAACTAGCTGTTGAATGGTCAAAGCCTCCGTAGAGTGCAACAGTTTCTTACGATAATTGTTCCAAGTGGGTGGTAACTTCGCAATGACTGCGGCCACTTGTAAAGGGTCCGAAACTTCGACCTCGAGACCTCGGAGTCGAGATATGAGGACCAGCAATTCATGCACTTGGTCCATGATGGGTTTGTTGTCAAGCATCTTAAACTCGAAAAGCTTCATACTTAAAAAACGCTCAGTACCTTGTTGTTCAGTGGTGTATTTCACCTCTAACGCCGTCCAAATTGCTTGTGGTGTCTCGATCGAACGAAATAGATCATAGAGGCGGTCTGATAATGCGTTCAGCATGTAACCACGACAACGAATCTGATCGTCCTGCCTTTTCTTGCGTTGTTCACAAACTTCGGCTGTGTCGTCATCAGTCGCTGGTGGTATTTCCGGTAGGTCGGGCTCCAGTAGGTATGACACACCTAGTTCTGATAGAATGAATTTCAACTTGTCTTTCCAACGGGTAAAGTTCGTCCCGTCGAATCGATCAAGTCTAACGTCGGAATTAAGCATCTTGTTGAGTGCAGCCTCCATTCTTCAATAGTACAAAATTCCTTAAGATTGATGGTGAGAGAGCGCAGCAACGTCGAAGAACGAACGCCACACAACAGATTTATCGAAAACGTGTTTGTTGATCGCAAAACGCTTTCCTTAAGGAATTTCGCCTCCACTATATTGCTTGCTGGTTTAACGGCGATTCCTCCAGGATAATCAACAACAATATAAGAGTTTTGTAAGCAAAACCAAAAGCTCCCCACAAGAACTCAAGAGAATTACTAAATATTAAGATAACTTGTGATGAAACTTAGATGATGACAATAGCCAATGTTTAGGCTATTTATAGGCCACGAAAAGCCTCTTCTAGGGGTTAGGAACCATTCCCAAGAGTTTCATAAACACACCTCTAAACATACCTCTTGGTTAGCAACGGATACCATCTTTTAGATGAAACGTTGCATCGTTTCGTTTTTCAACGGATATCATCGTTTGGATGAATCGTTGCTTCCTTCGTGTTTAACTGATTGTTTGTCATCATATCACTAACTATTATCCAACAGTTTTAAGACAGCATTGAGGTAAAACACGACATGGCCTTTCCTAACTTTACAAGCCGCTTTGTCTTTGTTCTTCATACCTCCTCGACTATTTTGTTTTTGTATATACTCTCTCTCTCTCTCCCCTCAGACACAGACACACAAATATGAAGTGAAATGAATAGCAAGAAAAGAATACTCAGTAACAAAGATTCAATATTTGGTTGGAGTGATTTGATGAAGAAAAGCCCATCAGAGTTCGTTGCCTTCGAAGATCATCAAGAAGAAGAAGAGAAGATGATTCTTAATTACAATAATATCCTCGGATCTTCTCAAGATTTTTGTTACTTTGCCATTGAAGAAGATAACGGACATCTCCCCTTCAAGAATACGGTAATAATAAGCAACCAATTATAAGTAAAATAAATATATATATTATATATATATGTAATCGTCTTTCTTCTTCAATGTTCTTTTGCAATTTTTCGTATTATTGCATGAATTATAATATTCTGAATTTCTCTCTTGTCAAACTGTTTCTGAGGCGTAGATTTTGCATTTTGAAAATTTGTAACCTTATTTAAATAAATAATGTTTCGTTTTGTCTCGTGGTTTAGAGCTCCGAAAAAGTTTGGTATATGTTTTTAGGGGCGATTGCTTGTCAGACCCCATTTGAATTTTTACATAGAATTAAGGACCATGTCAGAAAAAAATTAATTTGAAGGACCCATTTCAGAATTTTAGTTAGAATTAAGTTGTTGGACGAAAATACCCTCATAAAAGAATAGTTATGAAATGGTATCCAGCGCGCATGAAGTGGTATCCAGCACAACATAACAGGAAGTGGTACTGTAGCCGTGAAGTGGTACTGTAGACCCATGAAGTGGTACGGGTGAACAGTGAAGTGTTACTGTAGACCCATGAAGTGGTACGGGTGAACAGTGAAGTGGTACTGTAGACCCATGAAGTGGTACTGGTGAACAGTGAAGTGGTACAAACATTGTAGACCCATGAAGTGGTACTGTTGACTAGTAAAGAAGTGGTACGGGAGACCCATGAAGTGGTACTGTTGACACAGAGAAGTGGTACAGCATTTTGTAGGCCCATGAAGTGGTATTGTTGAACGGAGAAGTGGTACAGAAGAACTCTTACGTGTTTCTTGTGCAAAATCACTAAAGAATTCTGCTGTACCACTTCTCCGTTCAACAATACCACTTCATGTGCCTACAAAATGCTGTACCACTTCATGGGTCTCCCGTACCAGTTCTTCTCTGGTCAACAATACTACTTCATGGGTCTACAATATTTGTACCACTTCACTGTTCATCAGTACCACTTCATGGGTCTACAGTACCACTTCACTGTTCACCCGTACTACTTCATGGGTATACAGTACCACTTCACTGTTCACCCGTACCACTTCATGGGTCTACTGTACCACTTCAAGTATAATGTATACCACTTCTTCATGGTTGAAGAAGGCGATGGCAATTCTGTGTAATTTCCGCACACAGGCAGGGGCAAATGCGTCATTTTCTGCAAAATTGGTCCTTAACTCTAAAATCAAACTTCAAATAGATCCTTATTTCTTTTTCAAACGTTAATGGGTCCTAAAATCTAATGGAAATATTGTAAGTGGGCCTGAAATACAATTAACTCTATCTTTTATGCTTAGCTGAGTCATGTCCACATAAGCTACATGCAATGACATAAAGTCGAAACCGCACGCATCAAAGTATTAACTTTGACAAGGAAGCACACTTGAAAAAACAATATGCATCGACATTGCTCCCCTTTTTCTTCATCCATTAAACCCAAAAAAAATATCGGATATTATATTTAAAATAATCAATTCTTATATTCTCTCGGTTATAGGAAAATCAAGAAATCATGAAAGGGTTGCCAAGCTCTGCCATGTTTGCTGATAACCAAGCATTTTGGACACAGAATCTGTCATGTCCTATCAAGTCCAAATTCTCAGTGACAAGTGACTCACAATCATCCATTTGTGGTGAGTTTTTATGCAAATTCACCGTACGTCAACGAACTGTTGCTCTTTTTCTAAATCTTTCTTTCCGTTTTTCTTTTTTCTAAAAAATAATGATGACAGTAGATAGCCCAGCATCAGCTAACAACTTAAGCAGCAAACTAAGCCATGGGCTCGGCGCAAGCAGTGGTTCGTCGCAAGAACAATCTGACGAAGACGACCAAGAAGTAGAAGCTGGTTCTTGCGAACAGAGCACTAACACCATCGATATAAAGCGCATCAGAAGGTAAAAATATAATCTTTGCAAGAACAACAAAAGAAAAAACAGAGCACGGTAAGAAAACTGCTGATTCTGTGTCTGTGATTGAAGGATGGTTTCTAATAGGGAATCTGCTCGTAGATCGAGGAGAAGGAAGCAAGCCCAGTTGGCAGATCTCGAAAAACAGGTGTAATTTATTATTTATTTTTGAATTTTTTTGTTCAGAATAGCTCATTGCTCTGTTCTTTTTTTCCTTTCTGTTTGAGCTTAGGTTGAACAGCTGCGAACGGAGAACGCTTCTTTGTTCAAACAGCTAGCTGATGCTACCCAGCAATTTAAAGACGCTACGACTAATAACCGTGTGCTCAAGTCAGACGTTGAAGCCCTAAGGGCAAAGGTATGTGTATATATATATATAATGATCATCATCAACGCTATTGTTTTTCAAAGAAACTGGTAATAAAATGCTCTGTTTTTGTATGTGAAGGTGAAGTTAGCAGAGGATTTAGTGGCTCGTGGCTCGATTACTTCAAGCTTGAGCCACCTTATTCAGAATTACTTAAATACCCCTCAGGACTACGTCAGCAACAACAACATGAGCCAAGCAGATCATCACTTCTCTCCAACTGCTGCTATAATGTCTGATTCGAACAATAATGGAGTCGAAGATGGTGAGAACATGTGGAGTTGGGATTCTAACATTTCTCCTCAGTCTAAGTGAACTTTGATAACTACTTTGGATTTGGTTTTCTTTTCTCTTATCTTCTCCTGAAAATGAAAGTAGTTGAAGTGTTTTCTACTTTCCTCTGTTTCGTTTTATGTCATGCATTTGTGTGTTGGTTGTTAAGCATGTGGTGGTCTATGAGATGAGATCCCTAGACTTTCCTTTTGACAAAAATTTAAAAATTAATTAGAAATGTCGAGCAGGGCTTCTTCATAAAATTAGAACAATAGTATGCTCTCATAAGTACATAATAATTTACACCAAGTACTGTTCTGTTGGCGCACCCTATGTGCGTCGGTAAAATAAAAATGGATTAGTAGTGGGTATTTTTATTATTAATAATTTATTATTTATTTAATAACAAAGTAAACTTACTACTAGAAATGAGGTTTTTACGTGGTTGGGACTTGAATCGTGCTGTTATGGTTATTTTTAATTAATATTATCTCATATAAAAATTGACACACCAATTAATTTTGAAACGGTTAATGTGTTAGTCTCTCACTTAATAAAAACTAGTATATTAAGCACACTCCAATGCGTGTGCTCCAATACATAAATTATCTTACTTTATGTTTATAAAGTTAATATTCAATTTAATATGTTTATGATATGATATTCTAGTTCTAATTAAGAAATCTTTTGAATTATTATTTTATCGTAGTATTAGAATAAATTAAAAAGTTAAAGGATTGAATTGCAATTAAGAATGAAAAACATACCAAATTGAATTGGATAGCTACTCTAATACCTTCTTCAATTATATAATAGATAGATAGAAAGACATGAATCAAATAAGTACGATTATTTATGCATATGCCAACTAATAAGAAAATATAAGACAAAATTATGTTTGAATTATTAATCAGAAGGGTTCGTACAAACACGTTCAGTTCACTATGCAAGGTAGTCTTCTTAGTATTATTTGTAAATTATGAAAGCAACATTTATTTCATCAATACATAGTTTACGAAAAAGGATTATTATTTTGAATATCGAATAATATAATTTGGATAATTTATAACGAACGGTATTTTACATTGTATGATTTAGTCTTTACCTTGGGTTATCTAGCAAACAAAACCGACCGGACCCTCAATGATATATTGGCAAGAGATCTGTTAGGAATATTTTCTAGTGTTCAATTTCATTGTTTATCTTGTTTGGTTTTATATTTAGTTGACTTTGGGCTAATCGTAATATTCTAGTTCTTAGTTACTTGGGATAATATACCAATTCACGTGGTATATATAGCCCGGGCGTGTATTGCACTAATAAGAAAAACGTTTGAGAACCTCCACCTTCTCTCTAACCACACCCCACGCACTAAGCCTTAAATTTTCATCTTTAGCGTGGTAATATGTTAGATTAGTTGGATAGATAGGTACTAACAAGATCTAGTCTCGAGGGATATCTTCTTTTATTTTTCCATACCATAGCTAATATGCATTTCGTTAGAATAAAGATACATATAACCTAGACATGTCAATCCGGTAACATTGATAATCCGACGTAGACAAAGGGTCGCATGTGAGCAAGTACAACAAAATCCAATCTAAGAACACAGACAAAGAAAACAAAATACAAAGTCTAAACAAGAAAACTTAATACCCTGCTGCAACACAAATCCATAAATGACTAATGACTCTATCTTCAACCGACAAACTCAAGTGAAACTAATTCTCAAACTCAAATTTCATTTATTTTTTCTCCAACTGTTAAACTCATTCTCAAACTGAAATGACTATTTTCGAAATATACACTTCTACAAACTCTTACACATTTTGCGATACTGCTCATATTTGGGAGAAAATCTAAGATAATCCCAATTGTTTAACACATGGATCATTTAGTCCCCGATGTTTCCCGTGAACCAATTTAGTTCCCGATGTTATTAATTTTGAACCAATTTAGTCCCTCCGTTAGTTTGACATGATGGAAAATGTCACGTGTCAACTTGTGATTGGTCAGACTTCAAAAATCATAAATCACTATCAAACTGTTGGGAAACCCCGGGTGACCCGAGGCCTTGCCCCGGACGCAGCGGAATTTAAAAATTTTTCTCGGGTTCCCCATACGGATTCCCCAGGGTACTCGGTTAGATAAAGAAAAACGCCCGTTGACACGTATTAGGTATAAGGATCTTACCCTCGTCGCGAAGATCCTTAGCTCCCGTAGCTCACGAACCGTGCCGAAGAGTCACGCCGACCCCGTGATGTGCCGCAGACCAACACCTCCCAAAGGATGGCTAGAGGAAGTGTGGACTGTTTTAAGAGATGTGTTTGTGTGTGTGATTTACTACAAACTCACTTACACTTGGGTTTTTTTCAATGATCAAACCCAAATGCTCGCACCACTCTCTAAAACTCTAAGTTTAGTGTGAGAAAAGCTTCAGAACTTGTTATGGACGAAAATCCCAAGTCTCATTATTAAAAACCAAGTTTTACATCATGAAATAGACTTTAGATTTGTTTAAATGAGATCATGTCCTACATGACTCATTGTCATTAGATGATAAAATAACAAGAGAATCAAACAAAAATGAGTCATTTAGGACATGATCTCATTTAAACAAATCTAAAGTCTATTTCATGATGTAAAACTTGGTTTTTAATAATGAGACTTGGGATTTTCGTCCATAACAAGTTCTGAAGCTTTTCTCACACTAAACTTAGAGTTTTAGAGAGTGGTGCGAGCATTTGGGTTTGATCTTTGAAAAAAACCCAAGTGTAAGTGAGTTTGTAGTAAATCACACACACAAACACATCTCTTAAAACATTCCACACTTCCTCTAGCCATCCTTTGGGAGGTGTTGGTCTGCGGCACATCACGGGGTCGGCGTGACTCTCTTCGGCACGGTTCGTGAGCTACGGGAGCTAAGGATCTTCGCGACGAGGGTAAGATCCTTATACCTTATACGTGTCTACGTGCGTTTTTCTTTATCTAACCGAGTATCCTGGGGAATCCTTATTGGGAACCTGGGAAAAATTTTTAAATTTCGCTGCGTCTGAGGCAAGGCCTCGGGTCACCCGGGGTTTTCCAACAGTGGTATCAGAGCCATAGGCTCGGTTTTAAGAAACGACATAAACGAGTCCGAAACGAACTCGGTTGTGCAAGTCACTAAGTCGCTCGAGCGTCATAGCATGAGTTGAACTTAGTTAGAGTCTGTAAACCGAGCGCTCGCTTGGTCGGAGGTCGCCTAGTTGCGAGCTGTCCGATGTAGCGTAGCAACGTGGAGAGAAAACCCTAGTGGGAGTCTCGTCACGGTTCGTAACGTGACACTGGGCCTGTAAGTCTAGGACTAGCACAAATTTCGTTTTGGTTTCTTTGAGCGTTTTGTTGTCGTGAACGTGTTTATGTTGTATGCATGTTTGTATGACACGTATTAAGACGTCGGCGTGGACTTAGGCTCTATTTCCGGGTGATATATTAAGGGTGACAACCCCCCCCCCCCCCCGAAGAGAAGAGATGTATTTTTATAACAATATATGTAGTAGAGTAGAAATAGTCCACGCAGGCAGTCTTATAGGCAAACTAGGTTTACCGCGAAAGCTTGTATGTTTATTCGACGTTACGTGCATAATGAGTGCTTAAATGAGTGTGAGATGTATTCTCCCGGTTTGACTAAATACTAAGTGGGTAAAGGGACGGGGTTCCTGTCTTCTATCAAGCTCGAAACCATTGCGGCTTGAGTGTCGTGTGCGGTTTGTTCCGAGTTATCGGCGCCAATCATCTCACTCTTGTCGTAGTTGGTCCGGGTGCGTTAAGACAATAAAGTCAAGCTCATTATTGAAACGACTTGAGTGTATGTGTGGTTTGTTCCGAGTTATCGGCGCCAAACATTTTACTCTTAACGTGGATATTTTGGGTGACTGTCTAAATGCCGCTCTCCGAAACATATTCACACCTTATAAAGAGTTATCCAACATGCGGGAATTTCTAAATGTTAGGATTAAGCCAGACGTTGATAGGTCACACTTAGACGGTTATTTCCCAATTATTCCTGTTAGGGTGAGGGTTCCTGACCGGAGACAACGTTGTTGAAACACTCATGAGATGGACTCGTGTAAGACATGGGTTCATCTATGGGTTCGTGTGGGACACGGCGCCGCCCGAGTTATTGGCCAACAAACTGTTAGGTTGAGGCTCATTTCTGCGGAGCGGGGAAATCAACTCCACTATGAAACTATCAACGAGGTTTCCGAAATCTCTATCGGGAGAATGGGATTTTGAGAAAAATAGTGGGAGCCAAGCCAAATTGTTAAAGTCCTTATTTGTGCTTGTAGAATAATACGTTGACCCCTTCAATGTTTTATTTTCTGCAGATTGTTTTCTTTCTTGTTTGTATACAAAATGACGTCACCATTCAATTTACTGATCACGCAAAATCGTTTGGAGGGTCCAAACCTTGCGGACTGGCTCCGTAACTTGAGGATAGTCCTCACTCTGGAACGCCTAGAGTATGTCCTTGAGGGACCCATACCACTCGAACCCCAAGAGGGTGCGAGTGACGCTGACAGGGAATATTATGCCAAATGGATGGCTGATAGTGCCCGTGCCAATGCTTATATGTTAGCCGGGAGGAATAATGATCTGCAGCGCCAGCATGAGAATATGCAAATGCGCGAGATATTGATTCACCTGAAGGGGTTGTACTGCGAGCAGTCGAGATCGTCTCGATACCGTGCTGCTGACAATCTCTTTCATACCAAGATGCCTGAGGGCGCAGATGTCGCAGCACATGTGCGTAAGCTCATTGGGAACATCGAGAAACTAAGTTCTCTCGGTTGTCCCATTCACAACGAGCTTCAGATTGACCTGATCCTTCAGTCACTCCCAGCTTCATTTGCTCAGTTTATTATAAACTATAATCTGAGCGATAGGCGATTTTCGCTTTCTGAACTCATGAACACGCTGGTTCAGACCCAGCGTGAGCTAAAGAAAGGAAAGGGAAAAGAGGTTGTGCTTGTTGCGACTATAAGGTCTAAAAGATCTAAGTCGAACAAGCCCAAGCCTAATAAGCCAAAAGGAGGGATTAAGAAAAAGGGTAAGGCAAAAATGAACGTGTTTAAAGTTCCGAAGACGACTGATAGGTGGCTTCACTGCCAAGAGCTGGGCCATTGGAAAAGGGACTGCCCCAAGCTTCGAGCTTCTGGGGCATCAGGTAAAGTTTCAGAAACTTATTGTTCATTTACTGTATTTTCCACTTTGTGGATTCTTGACTCGGGAGCTAGTGCTCACATTTGTGTTTTGAACCAGGGTGTCTGGAATGAAGTAGGAAGCTGGCGGAATGAGAAGTCTTGATCAACGTTGGTAGCGGACATAGTGTACCAGCTAGTCATGTTGGATTGAAGACTCTTATATTAAGTTCTGGACATGTATTATATTTATTCGATGTACTTGTATTGCCCAAGGGGCTGAAAAATATTATTTATATTCCTGCTTTGAGTAAGAATGGTTATGAATTTCGGTTCAATAATAATATTTGTGAGATTTATTTTGGAAATAAATGCGTCGAAATGCAACGTTAATAAATGGTTTATATTACGTTAACGTCCAAGAACATGCGAACGTAGTTACCGACAAACGTAACTTAGAGTTAAACAAAAAGTATTTGTGGCATCTTACTCGGTCACACCGGAGTTCGAAAGATTCAAGAGTTGGAGAAACACGGCATTATTAAGTCGACGGAATCAGATCCCTATCCAATGTGCGAATCTTGTATCCTCGGCAAAATGATTAAGTCTCCCATCACAGGGACTTTTCAAAGAGCCACTAATCTTTTGGTTTGATCCATACAGACGTTCGTGGGCCGTTTAGTGTAGCGGCCCGAGGTAATTTCGACTATTTTGTGACTTTCACAAATGATCACTCTCGCTACGGCTAGGTGTATCTGTTGAAGCACAAGTCTGAAACACTTGAAAAGTTCAAGGAATACAAGACTTTAGTGGAAAATCAAACTGGGAGACAAATTAAAGTCGTACGATCAGATCGAGGAGGCTAGTATATGAGTCTCGAGTTTTATGATTTCTTGAAAGAAAATGGAATCATTTCGCAATTTACACTGCCCGGAACACACAATTGAATGGTGTTGCTGAACGCAGAAATCGTACATTATTAGATAAAGTTCGATCTATACTAACCTATACAGATCTCCCCATATCATTATGGGGATATGCTTTGCAAACTGCTGTTTATGTTTTGAACAGAACCCCTTTCGAAGTCTGTAGATAGGGTACCTTATGAAAGTTTGAATGGTAAGAGCCCAGCTTGAATCACTGATCGACACGTGGTGCGTGAATGAAAGTGTGACAAGTAATAATTAAAACGAATACCTAATTACTAACACCGACGTGCGATAGGCAGTGGACCTATCGTTTGTAGTGCAGTAAAGTGAGTAAACGAGTATCGAACACAAGGAATAAATCAAGTACTAGTAGTGACCTATCGACTCGATATTTAGCCTAAATAAAATACGCAGATTGTTTTATGACTTAACCTAACAGACCGCTCCTAAATCAACTAGAAATTCAACGAACACGCTTAGAACTGATACGAAGCTTCAGATAATAAAGATGTGCTCGGGATTCGAATCCCGCTAGGTGTGATCGCCCAAGACAATGAAATATCGTGCCAACGTGATTCTTGACTAAATCGCAGTAATTTTCCTACCCACTCGCGAATTTGCTGTCGCCCTAAACGCTCGTGGGGATCTAAAGTTCAGTAATTACTAATAACGAGGATCGAGTATTTGCTTTCGCCCTATACTCGATTCCTATCTTCTACGAACGGCCTAATCGTTATTTAGCTGTCGCCCTAAACGATTTTCCATACATTCACTTTAACACATAGACATACTAAAGCGAAGAAACAACTTCATAGAACAATAAATAGTTAGAATACGCAAATCACGATAAACATATGTCTTAAGTACGAAAAATCCTAGCGTTCATCTAATCCCAAACACATAGGGAATTTAGCTACGCATAATAGACGGGAAAACAACGAAAGAAATAGAGAACAGAGAAAGAAGACTCGTGATCTTGAATACTGATGATCTGGGGTGGTAGCGCGGATGAATCTTCGTTCTTCGTTCAATTGGGCATGTTCGCGTCGTTGATCCGTCTCTTGCGCTCCGGGACGCAATTCTGTGTTCTTCAGGGCTCTTTTTCGTCTCTTGAGGGATTAGGGTTGATATCTGGTAGGTGTCCCCCTTTTCTGGATCAAAATCGGGCCTTTATAGTGAAAATCGACACTGTCACGGCCAGGGACATGATAGGTCACGGCCGTGACTAGGGTTGGCAACGGGGCAGGGAATCCCCGAGATTTTATCCCCGCGGGGCGGGGACGGGGAATGATGTCTCCCCGTGGGATCCCCACGGGGATCCCCGCCCCGTCCCCGAACCCTCTTTTATATATTATAATATATATAATATTACATTATAATTTAAATAATAGTAAAATAGTATCAAAATATTGATTAAAAAATATTAAATTAATAAAAATAATATATAAAATTATAATTTATAAAATATTTATTACACAAATATATTCAAATTTATATATAATATATTTTTTTTTAAAGAAAATTAATGGGCGGAGAATCCCCGTGGGGAATCCCCGCCCCGCGTGGATCCCCGCGGGGACGGGGACGATTTCGTCCCCGAATGCATCACGGGGACGGGGATGGGGATTAGATCCCCACCCCCGCTCCGCCCCATTGCCATCCCTAGCCGTGACACTGTCGGGGCACAAAATAGAGCTCACTGCCGTGCGTCACGGCCTCGTGCAGAGGTGTCACGGCCGTGACACTTTTCCAGCTTTGTGACAGTTTCGTATTTCTCTCAGATGAAGGGGTAAACGATGTCCAATTGACCTGAAATTTTAACCATAGATAGAAGACTCGCCAATCTTGATTCTGACCTAAGGGATTCTCAATCCGACGACTGGATTGAGAGATATTAATTTTCTAATGCTGCTGCTGCTATGGGTCACGGCCTGGTGCAAGAAGTGTCACGGCCGTGACCGTCTTCAGTCTAACTCTCTGCCAAGTGTCACGGCCAGGTGCACTAGGTGTCACGGCCGTGACCTTCCCCAGTTTTCATCGTTTTCGCACCGTTTTGCCTCGTTTTCGCTCCTTTTCGCCCGAAACTCGTCCTAAAGCCTTATAATAACAAAACAAGTAGAAATAGGTTAATAAGTGCATAAAATGACTACGAAAACTCTATTATGAGCCAATTAAATACTATGATAAACGTACTATAATACGTTTATCAATCACCTAAGGGTTTAGGGATACCCCGCCTATGTGAAAAAGCTAGTTGCAGACAAACTCGAATCTAGATCCACGAAAGGACGTTTCGTAGGATATCCCGATGATAGCATGGGATATTATTTTTACTTCCATGATGATCAGAGGATCGTCGTAGCTATTCATGCTCACTTTCTTGAGGAACAGTTCATTCGAGAAGGTGGAGCTGGCAGAGAAGTGACTCTTGGAGAGTTAGATGAAACGCCTCCAGAGACATCAGTGCCTGAGGGCACAGATGAGCAGTCCGAGATGCACCTAGAATTGCGGAGGTCGGGTAGAGTACCTCGCATACCTGAGAGATATGGTATGGTACACATCGAGCACGGGGGTGTTGCGAAGGGGATCGTTGGTGACGACCGTGCTACCTTTGACCAGGCAATGATGGATGTTGACTCTAAGAAATGGGTCGAAGCTAAAACAGAGATGGACTCGATGCACACCAACCAAGTCTGGACTCTAGTAGACCTGCCCGAAGGTTTTAGACCTATAGGGTGTAAATGGATCTACAAGAGAAAGATTGGATCTGATGGGCAGGTTGAAACCTACAAAGCTGGGCTAGTAGCGAAAGGGTATAATAAAAAAGAGGACATCGATTATGAGGAAACCTTTTCACTTGTTGCAATGATGAAGTCTATCCTTATTCTGCTTGCTATAGCAGCATACTATGATTACGAGATCTGGCAGATGGATGTGAAAACCGCTTTCCTAAATGGATTCCTCCAGGAGGAAATCTATATGGAGCAGCCCAAGGGTTTTACATCGCAAGCAGATGTTCACAAAGTGTGCAAGCTTAACAGGTCTATTTATGGACTTAAGCAAGCGTCTAGAAGCTGGAATCTTCGATTTGATGAAGTAGTTAGGAACTATGGATTCTTAAAGAATGAAGATGAGCGTTGCGTTTACAAGAAGGTCAGCGGGAGTAAGATATCGTTCCTCGTATGGTACGTGGATGACATCTTTTTGATGGGAAACGATATCGGAATGCTTTCGGAGGTGAAAGCTTGGCTTTCAACCGAGTTCTCCATGAAAGACCCGGGAGAAGCAACCTATATTCTTGGAATTCGCCTTTTTAGAGATCGAGCGAATCGAATGATAGGTCTATCTCAGGCCCTTTACTTAGAAAAGATCCTGAAACGGTTTCGAATGGATGAATCTAAGAAAGGGTTCTTGCCAATGCGACATGGGATTCATCTCTCGAAATCCATGTGTCCTCAAAGTGAGGAAGCAAGGAAGGAAATGAGTGAAATCCCTTATGCATCAGCAATAGGTAGCCAAATGTATGCGATGCTATGTACGCAGCCTGACATTGCGTATGCTTTGAGCATAGTAAGTTGGTACCAGTCGAATCCTGGTAAGGAACATTGGAATGCAGTAAAGAATATCTTTAAGTACCTTAGACGGACTAAAGATATGGTACTGATTTATGAAAACGTAGAATTAGAGGTGGACGGTTATACCGTTTCAGATTTCCAGTCGGATGTGGATGACCGAAAATCTACATCTGGTTTCGTCTATACGCTCAATGGTGGAGCAGTGTCTTGGAAAAGTTCTAAGCAAAGCACTACTGCCGATTCCACCACTGAGGCGGAGTATATTGCGGCCTCAGGCAGCAAAGGAAGGTGTTTGGATGAGGAAGTTCTTAGAAGAACTCCAAGTTGTTCCAGGCATAATGGACCGCCCGCTACCATTGTGGTGCGACAATAGTGGGGCAGTAGCACAAGCCAAGGAACCTAGGTCTCACTCGAAGTCCAAACATATAGAAAGAAAATACCACGTGCTGCGTGGGTTCGTTGAGAATGGCTACATAGCTGTGCAGAAAATAGCCACCGCGGATAACGTGGCGGACCCGTTCACTAGCCTCTCTCACAGGTAGTGCTTGATCGACACCACCATAAAATGGGGTTACGATATCATAGCGCATGGCATTGAGTGCAAGTGGGAGATTGTTGGGGATGTGCCATCGGAATGCCATTCGAGGATGTAATGAATAGGGCATATATTTAATATTTGATGTATTATTCGCTCTATATTTGAATAATGTATTCTTATACGTATTAATGGAATTTATATTCAAAGGCATATATTAATTTACCTATTAAGTCTTACTAGGCATCCGGTGAGACGGTAAATAAATAAATCCCATATATCGTGAGTTTAGTCACCGATTCTCATGGGATGAGAGAGGGGCACCGGTGACCTATTAGCCTCTGATATTAAATAAGTCCATAAGTCTTAGACCTCGGTAGGGTGACTGATTGTCGATCATGACTTATTTGTTGACGACTCTAATACGGTTGGTCAACCATTTGCTTGGGAAGCGGGAGGTCGTAACATTGGTATAAGTTGAATCAGGGGATTAACTTGTACTAGGACACGACTCACAATCGACGATCACATGGGCCTTATAGTTACTCTGGGTAGCATCAATGATCGATCATTGACTATAGCAGTGTGCGTGGACCTTAGACCGAAGGGTCTTTGACGAAGCTGACTTTGGGGTTTTGACTTGTCACTAGTTTGCTAGACCCACCTTGTTCGGGGATGAATATGGGTCGGCGGCGACATGCGGTCTTGACAACAAAGGGTAACTGTCGTGCTTAGACTATCGTGAGGGATTCACTATCTCGTTAGTAACCGAGATATGTGTCATATGCATATTCGGGGATGGGAAATTACGAAGTCTTCGGCCGAAGCTATAAACTGACTTACGTGGGACGTAAGGGCAGTTTAGTAATTTCGCCAGTCACGAATTAGTCATAGAATCGAGTCTAGTGAGTTTGACATAACCATGACTCTCACTCGATCGGGACATTTGTGAAGGGTCTAAACGTACGACGATAATCTATAGTCGGTTCGTAAATCGAAAATCATACTCAACACGGGATCTATTTGGTACCGCGGGATTGACTAGGCGCTTACCAAATTCTTGGATTCCTCCCTTGCCGGGTTGAGACGAACCAAGAGAGTCGGGCTTAAAAATGATCACTGTGATAGTGCCTAACTAATATGAGATGTAAAATGATTTAACGGTCTTAGAGGCGTTAATAAAATATTAAAATTTTTGGAAACTATATTTACATGGACGGAAATTTATGGAACGAAAATGGTATGAATGAAGCATAAATAGGGTTCACAATGACGAGCAAGGCTTATCACGGTAGTGAAGCCCGTCTGCAAAGTAGCAGTAGCTTGAAAAATTCATATCTCACAATCTAGACCTCGGATTGAGAATCCCATTAAATCATATTACATCTCATATTAGTTAGGCACTATCACAGTGATCATTTTTAAGCCCGACTCTCTTGGTTCGTCTCAACCCGGCAAGGGAGGAATCCAAGAATTTGGTAAGCGCCTAGCCAATCCCGCGGTACCAAATAGATCCCGTGTTGAGTATGATTTTCGATCTACGAACCGACTATAGATTATCGTCGCACGTATAGACCCTTCACAAATGTCCCGATCGAGTGAGAGTCACGGTTACGTCAAACTCACTAGACTCGATTCTATGACTAATTCGTGACTGTGAAATTACTAAAATGCCCTTACGTCCCACATAAGTCAGTTTATAGCTTCGGCCGAAGACTTCTTAATTTCCCGTACCCGAATATGCGTAGGATACATATCTCGGTTACTAACGAGATAGTGTATCCCTCACGATAGTCTAAGCACGGCAGTTACCCTTTGTTGTCAAGACCGCATGTCGCCGCCGACCCATATTCGTCCCCGAACAAGGTGGGTCTAGCAAACTAGTGACAAGTCAAAACCCCAAAGTCAGCTTCGTCAAAGACCCTTCGGTCTAAGGTCCACGCACACTAATATAGTCAATCGATCGATCATTGACGCTACCCAGAGTAACGATAAGGCCCATGTGATCGTCAATTGCGAGTCGTGTCCAAGTACAAGTTAATCCCCTGATTCAACTTATACCAATGTTACGACATCCCGCTTCCCAAGCGAATGGTTGACACAACCATATTAGAGTCGTCAACAAATAAGTCATGATCGACACTCAGTCACCCTACCGAGGTCTAAGACTTATGGACTTATTTAATATCAGAAGGCTAATAGCTCACCGGTGCTCCTCTCTCATCCCATGAGAATCGGTGACTAAACTCACGATATATGAGATTTATTTAGTTACCGTCTCACCGGATGCCTAGTAAGACTTGATAGGTAAATAAATAATATGCCTTTGAATATAAATTCCATTAATACGTATAAGAATACATTATTCAAATACAGAGCGAATAATACATCAAATATTAAATATATGCCCTATTCATTACATCCCCGAATGGCATTCCGAGAGCACATCCCCAACACAAACAGGGAAAAAATTCAAAAAATTGTCTATAAATTAAAATAAAATAAACAATAAAAATAATATTAAAATATTTTATTGCATTTAGATAAATAAAAGAAATATTGCTAGTAAGATTTATAATTAGAACAAAAATCTAATTATTATAAATGTTTTTTTGTCTTTTTTATTTTTGATAAGATGCTTTAATTATTAAAACAAATAAAAGCACTTTAAATGCAATTATTAAATTTAAACTCATTTTATGTGTTCAAACGCTCATACGCGTTTAGTTAAAGAGAGATAAAGTACACCATTTTGATATTGGTTTTTGAATTCAGTTGAAGTAATTTAGGAGTTTTTTGGTTTTTCAATTCTATTGTACTGCAATACTCTTCACTTTTTCTTGTCTACGACTTTAATAATTTTGTATTCTTTGGAGGAAGCTCCCACAAAGGACAATAAATTCAACTCTTTACATTTTCCAATAAGACATTGAAAATCCAAACATTCAACCACGTGTCGAAATTCTAAGGGAGTAGGATTGTTTTCCAAGTAGGTGGCGAAGCGATAAATTACCTTTATTTTTACAAACATCAAATATATTGACTCACGATATACAATAGTGACCCTAGTTATGAATCGAATACAACATTTGATAATTACCCAAATCAATAGCTACAAACTTATTGGAGTCCCATAAAAAAACCCTAGCAATGACTGTATTAGTATTAATATTCAAACATGACAAGCTCCTTCATTAATGCTATTACAAACCATCAACTCCTCACTATTCATCTTCACCATCACATTCTTGTCCGAGCAACTACTAAACATGAAATCCAAGCTATACATCAAAGGCACCAAAGCCAACTCACACAAGAACACCAAAACCGGCCCCAATATCCACAAAAGCATTGGAAGAGCAGCGTAGAACAGCCTATTCCCCGTAGTGTTCAACGCAAACCTTCTCTCCCAAAATCTCCGAAACAACTCATCATCGCTCGAAAACAAAGAGATCATCATCTTCCCATGATCACTGCTATTAGCATCGTCGATAATAATGTTGTCTGATCTTGTTGGACAATTGATGAGGAAGTTAACTTGGTTTACGAAGTGTATGGACAAGGAGTGGCATATGAAAGAGAAGAGGAATATGAGGAGTATCGAGACGTATTTTAGGGCAACCATGAGCTCTCATTGGGTCCCATAAACGACGTCGTTTAAGGGGTTTTTTAATGGTGTAAGTGCTGCTTCTTGCAGCTGCTAGGCCAGCGCATAGGAGGATTGATGTTGTGGCCATTAGGGTCGAACCCATGATTGTGTTTCGTAGGGTTTGAACCGCTAAGATGTTCTTTCTCTTGTTGTCCTTGAAGGAAAAACGGATTTTGTAAGTAAAATTAAAGGGATTGTGAACCGCTAAGATGCTCTTTTGGAGCAATTTAAATAGTATATACCATATATGATCCTACAAAAAAACAAAAAGTAATGTATCTTACGATATAAAATTTATGAAATATGAATATCATGCACTCAATAAAAGCTTAAGCTTAAGAGAAGTAGTCATGACATTTAACATGGTATTAGAGCTTAATCCAAGACTAAGAGGTTATAAGCTCAAATCCTCACGGTCACCGCTAAAACAAAATTCACCAGTCTACGATTAGATAAGAATAAAAAATCAGAAGTAGAAATGAGATATGATAAAATAAAATTAAAATATGATGAGTGGTCGTTCAGTACTCTCTAATGTTGTCACCAACCCAAGCCTATGTTGTTTCTTCGGTTGCGGTCTGGTCAGCGGCAGATGAACAGAAGATGGAGTGTTATCTTCAGGTACAATTAGTAAGGATCCAGTAGACCAAGATGGCTAGAACGACCATGAGTAAGCAGTGGATGATGAACAACTCATTCCACAATCTGCTGAAATTCTCCATATTATCCATGACTGTGAACGTCGTAGGATCTGTTGAGGCATGTGTTGGACGCACTGTCCGTAAGACGAAATCGTCGCGATATTCAGTGCTTTCAGTTAGCAACGATCGTCCCAAAGATACAACGACCTTTTTCTAACTCATAAGCGCAGCACAATGACTAGAGTTTTCCGGCGAATCGTACTGAAATTCGAGTTTTTATTACTTTGGGATTTTGGGGAGTATATGAGTGAAAAATACAATTTTGTGTGGGTTGAAAATGAATGAATTTTTTCATCTGATTTGGGGTCTATTTATAGACATTTCCTCGCATGGGCTTAAGCGTAAATTCAAGAAATTACTAGACTGCTTCAGTTATTTTGACTTTTCAGTCCAGGGATCAGACTGCAATATTTCAGAACTATTGGACTATTGGTCGATTTGACGGCCCACGACAGTCCCGATTCTCCGGCATATCCCACCGGCAGCGGCACGATTCTCCAACCTGTCCCACCGACAGCTCGACCAACTCTTCCTGTTGGGCCGACCGACAGTTCCTAGTGTTGGGCCGGATCGGCCCAACAACCCACTACGGCCCATTGATCCAATGGATCATGCCACCTCATCTGGGTTGCCCAATCAGCACTCACGCAGCACCACCTCGTCTTCACCTCAAGCCGCCACGTCACCGCCCGCCGGAGCATAAATTTAAGCTCCTCAATGCTCCTCGCTCCGATACGGCGTGCGAAGTGCAAAGTGCGCGCCTCAAAGCGCCCATTGCGCATTTTGGCACGGCATGGCACGACGCGGCTCGGCTGGTGCTCGGTGCTCGCCGGTGCGAGGCACCGACTCGCACTGGGCTATTACTTGGGCCAAAAATTACACAATTTTCTCAAGCCCACTTAAACCCACTTAAGCCCATTTAAGCCCATACACATGGCAAGCCCTTTTGAATGAACCCACGTGGGTTTCTATATTTATAGTGAAGATTTTCTTAGTGTCTAATCAATGTGTGACACTTAGTTCCTCCACTTAAACACTATGAACCATTTTAATGATTATTGGGCAAACTTCGAAAATTAAATTCTCATTCACCCGAACTCCCTTTTGAGCGTAGTAATATTCGTTGGAATTCTCGTGAAACATAAATTCGTAATCTTTCAAAGGTTTCTCGTTTCGACATTAAATGGCTTCCCAATTTAATTAAATTCGGGCTGCTTTTATTAATGTGCTTATTACCCACTTTGGACCCAATGGCCCATTAGGATAAAAAATCCAACAATCCCCCACATGAATGGAAATTAATACAAATGCTATGCATGCTGACTCCTGCAAGAAAAATTCGACGACCCGTCACCGCATCGAGATAGGTAGCTTGTGGCTTTGAACCTTCCCTAGTGAAACGTAGTCGAATTTACTCGCTGTTTAGTGAACATGATGTCTTGAACTAACAGTTTTTGTGTAAATTAAGACAACAGCGTACACATAGTGACGAATCTAATTTCTTTCGATTCTCACGTTGTGTCTATTTCGGCCTTGGACCATATCTTGGATTCATAAGTGTTACCATTGAAGCGGCCCCACTTCTCACTTATATAGGTGATCGACTATTAGGACTTTTAATCCTAGAATATCCCGAAATACTCCACCATCAGGTATAGTCACCATTAAAAGCAATGTGCTTACCCTTTACAATGCGTCGTCGGGTAATTACTTGGGTAGCTTATGAGAATGAGCTTCTTAGAAAATTGCAAGTAAACTACTGAACTCTACTCAGCTAAGTTGTCTCATTGAACCAAGTTTGTGGGATCTCCACTCATCATGGTTGAATTACCACCGAGTTCGTTCTTGGGTGTGTGGGTTTTAAGCCCCATTCGCCTTACTGCGTTATAGTGCTAACTCTAGCAATGCTTTTCAAAGGATATGCTATGTTCTCTTTAGACTTCACATAGTCTATAGAGATTATTCCACTAGAGATCAGTTGTCGTACGGTATTATGTCTTCGACGTATGTGCCGAGACTTACCGTTATACATACTATTCTGTGCCCTACCAATTGCGGTCATACTGTCGCAATGTATCATAATAGATGGTACAGGCTTATTCCAACAAGGAATGTCCTCCAAAAACCGAAACCATTCTGCTTCTTCGCCTGCTTTATCTAGTGCATTGTACTCCGCCATCGTAGATCGAGCTATGCACATTTTCTTGGAGGACTTCCAAGATATTGCTCCACCACCGATGGTAAATACATAACCACTAGTCGATTTGGAGTCTTTGCTGTCAGATATCCAGTTAGCATCGTACTATCCTTCAAGAACTGCTGGTATTTCGTGTAGAGTTTGCCATGATAATAGTGTGCTTCAGATATCTCAGCACCCTTCTCAAGGCTATCCAATGATTACTCCCAGGATTACTCATAAACCTGCTAGGCTTACTGATTGAATATGTTATATCTGGTCGAGTGCAGTTCGATAGGTACTTTAAACTGTCAATCACTCGAGCATATTCTTGCTGTGATACGGGTTCTCCTCTATTTTTTGCCAGATGTAGATTCAGATCTACAGGAGTTTTAGCCGGAGGATCATCGAAAGCATTACATTTCTTCAACACTTTCTCAATATAATGAGATTGTGTCATCATAATTCCTTCGGGCGTCTTATAGACGTTTGTCCTTAGTATGACATTAGCCAAACCCATATTCTTTCATACTGAATGATTTTTCAGCATAATCTTCGTGTTTACAATCATTTTCTGATTGCTTCCTGTGATTAACATGTCGTCTACGTAAAGACAGATAATTACAAATTCGTCTTGTGTGCCCTTTATGTAAACACATTTGTCACACTCATTGATTTTGAACCCATTCGATAGCATTGTCATATCGAATTTTTGGTACCATTGTTTCGGTGCTTGTTTAAGCCCGTAAAGCGACTTCAGGAGTCGACACACTTTGTTTTTCCTGCCCAGGTACAATAAACCCTTCAGGCTGATGCATGTAGATTTCTTTTTCGAGGTCCCCATTTAGGAATGCCGTTTTACATCCATTTGGTGTACCTCTAGATCATGTAATGCTGCAATAGCAAATAAAACCCGTATTGACGTAATTCTCGTTACGGGTGAATTGGTGTCGAAGAATCCCTTCCGTTTGTAAATATCCCTTGGCTACTAAACGAGCCTTATTTTCTCAATTGATCCATCAGTTTTATATTTCCTTTTACGGACCCACTTGCATCCTAAAGGTTTACACTCTTTTGGGCGATCTACTAACTCCCAAGTGTGATTCTGCATGATGGAGTCAATTTCGCTAGCTTCTTTCCAGAACGGAGCTTCCGGACTCGACAAAGCTTCTTGAACTGTCCGATGTTCAGTCATCTAACATATATGTTAGGAAATCAGGCCCAAACGATTTGGCCACTTTCTTGCGTTTACTTTGCCGTGGTTCCTCAACTTCTGGAGGCGAACTCTCAGCGGCTTCTCGAGTTTTCTTTCCAGAACTCATTTCATTTCTTTCCTTCTTAGGAAAGATGTCCTCAAAAAATACAGCATTTCTCGATTCAATAATCATCCCAACGTTCATGTCGAGATTTTCTGACTTATGCATCAGGAATCTGTATGCATTACTACTATCCGCATATCCAATAAAAATGCAATCAACAGTTTGGTCTAATCTTAACCTGTTTTGGTTTAGGTACTTCAACCTTTGCTAGGCACCCCCACACTTTAGGATATTCATAGGATCTACCTTTCCACACTTTGTACGGTGTTTTATCCCGTTTCTTGTGTGGCAACATATTTAGAATGCGGTTTGATGATAGTATGGCTTCCCCCACAAATTCTGGGGTAGCCTTGAACTGATTAGCATCGCATTCATCATTTCTTTAAGAGTTCCATTTTTGCGTTTAGCAATGCCATTAGTACGGCAACATTTTTACCGTCGTTTGATGAATAATACCATTTTCTCGGCAAAATTCCTCAAACGGTGCCACGTATTCTCCTCCTCTATCACTTCTTATTATTTTAATCTTAGAGTGAAGTTGACTCAACTTCACTCTTATATCTATGAATGCATCAAGCGCTTCGTCTTTACCACTTAAAAGATACACGTGACAGTACTTCGTGCAGTCGTCGATAAAAGTAATAAAATATTTCTTTCCACCTCTAGTTTGCACAAATTTCAGATCGCATATATTAGTATGGATCAATTCTAGTGGTGAGCTATTTCTCTCGACAGAGAAAAATTTTACCTTGACCATCTTTGCTTCAGTGCAGATTTCACATTAGTTTTGTAAATCGATTTCCATTTGTGGAAATAAGTTTAAACTTATTAACTTTTTCATATTGTGTAAACTTATGTGTCCTAATCTACCATGTCATAAATTAGATAACTCAACCAAGTAAGAAGAATTGGCTTTGTTATTATCAGCGAGCTTAATCTCGCGTTTTATAGGCATTACAGATAACTTAAAAAGGCCCTTCTCGAGGTAACCTTTGCCAATAAAATGACCATTTTTTGTCAGTACATTTTTTCAGCCTCAAGCACTTGTCTAAATCAATGTTGTAAAAATCGCTAGGCGCTAGTCGTGCGGCGAGGGGGGCCTAGCGCCTAGACGGCCAAAGTAAATACATATTTAATTTATTCATCTACAGAAATAATATCCTTAATAATATTTTCTTTGTATTAAAAAAATTTCAAAAAAAACAAATTAAATTAGAACTCGGCCGCCTAGCCCGATTAACCGGCCGCCTAGTCCGGATAATCGGTTCGACCGAATAATCCAACGCCTATCAGCGGATGGCTCCGCCTAGCGCCTAGGCGGGCGCCTAGGCCGAGTTTTTCAACACAGGTCTAAATCCAGCGTTACTAATCAGGTGCCGGACACCAGGTTCTTGCGGATGTCTGGGACATGCAGCACGTCCACAAGTGTCACTTCCTTGCCTGAGGTCCTCTTCAGCACCACTCGTCCCAATCCTACGATGTTGGACGTCTCCGCGTTCCCCATATAAAGAGTCCTGCACGAAACTGGCGTGTAGGTGGAGAACATTTCTTTGTCGGAGCAGATGTGGTGCATTGCTCCGTTGTCGATGTACCAGTAATTCGGATTTTCAACGACGTTTTCCTCGTACACGACTGCAGTCAGGTCTAGCTCCGACATGTCCGTCGCCAGCTGCTTCTCTTTAGTGAGATGCGCCCGGGTCTTATTAACTCTATTCTTCTTACGACAATCCTTGGCCATATGCCCAGCTTTATCGCAGTTATAGTAGTTGCCCTTAATCCTCTTTGAATTCGGGTCTAGCTTCTTTTGCGGTGGATTTGGCCTTTTCCGCTTGTTGTCATAGCCCGGCTCGGTCAAGTTGGCTCCTGCCTTCATACTGCCCTCTATTTTTTTGCTTCGTTCTTTCGGTAATCTTCGTTGATCCGAAGCCGCACAATCAGGTCCTCAAGCCCCATCTCCTTTCGTTTGTGCTTGAGATAATTCTTGAAATCCTTCCACAGACGCGGAAGCTTCTCGGTAATCGCAGCTACCTGGATCCTTTTGCTAATATGCATATTTTCGGCATGAATATTGTGAATAATCAGCTGCAGATCGCGAACTTGATCTAACACCGGCTTGGAGTCGGTCATCTTAAAATCCAAGAATTTGCCGACGATGAACTTCTTCAGTCCAGCATCATCGGTCTTATACTTCTTGTCCAACGAGTCCCACAACTCTTTCGCAGTCGTAGCCACTGCATAGACGTTGTATAGGAAATCGTCTAGGGCGTTCAGAATATAGTTGCGGCACATGAAATCATTATGATTCCATGCATCTAACGCAGCCTTTTCTTGCTCAGATTGAGCGACACTAGCAGCATAGTCTGCATTGTCAGGGTTTTCACCCTCAGCTAGTAGGGCGACTTCTGTCATCGTAGGGGCGGTCTCCTTCAGGAATCGGACCAGGTGGAGCATCGTAAGGTACAATATCATCTTCTGCTGCCAACGTTTGAACTCCGTCCCATTGAACTTGGCAGGACGTTCGACGTGGCTGCTAGCAGGGATCGTTGCTGCGTTGGTTGCCATCGATCAGATTACGAACAAAGATTTCGTCTTACGATTGTTGTTTCTTCGGTTGCGGTCTGGTCAGCGGCAGATGAACAGAAGATGGAGTGTTATCTTCAGAAGCAGGTACAATGAGTGAAAAAAGCAATTTCGTTTGGGTTGAAAATGAATGAATTTGTTCATCTCATTTGGGGTCTATTTATAGACTTTTTCTCTCAGGGGCTTAATCGCAAATTCAAGAAATTACTGGACTGCTTCTGTTATTTTGACTTTTCAGTCCAGGGATCAGACTGCAATATTTCAGAACTATTGGACTGTCGGTCAATTTGACGGCCCATGACAGGCTCGATTCTCGGGCCAACAACCCGATTCTGCGGCATGTCCCACCGGCGGCGACCCGATTCTCCAACCTGCCCCACCGGCGGCTCGACCGACTCCTCCTGTTGGGCCGACAGACAGTTCCTAGTGTTGGGCCGGACAACCCAACAGCCCACTGCGACCCATCGATCCAATGGAGCATGCCGCTTCATATGGGTTGCCCAATCAGCACTCACGCGCCGCATCATCTTCACCTCAAGCCGCCACGTCATTGGAACGGCCACGTCACATCTCGCCACCTCATCAGGGTTGCCCGATCAGCACTCACACAGTGCCACCTCATCTTCACCTCAAGCCGCCACGTCACCGAAACCGCCACGTCACCGCACGTCGGAGCATAAATTTAAGCTCCTCAATGCTCCTTGCTCCAATGCGAAGTGCAAAGTGCGCGCCTCAAAGCGCCCATTGCGCACTTTGGCACGGCTCGGATCGGCCACGGCCTCGGGCGCGGGCTCGGTGCGAGACCGGGCTATTACTTGGGGAAAAAATCACAGAAGTTTCTCAAGCCCACTTAAACCCACTTAAGCTCATTTAAGCCCATACACTTGGCAAGCCCTTTTGAATGAACCCAAGTGGGTTTCTATATTTATAGTGAAGATTTTCTTAGGTACTAACCCATGTGGGACACTTAATTCCCCCACTTAAACACTATCAACCATTTTAATGATTATTGGGCAAACTTCGAAAATTAATTTCTCATTCACCCGAACTCGGTTTTGAGCGTATTAATATTCGTTGGAATTCCCGTGAAACATAAATTCGTAATCTTTCGACGGTTTCTCGTTTCGATATTAGATGGCTTCCCGATTTAATTAAATTCGGGCTGCTTTTATTAATGGGCTTATTACCCACTTTGGTCCCAATGGCCCATTAGGATAAAATATCCAACAGCCTAGAAATGCATGGCTATTTATATATACATAATAAATATGTTACCAATTCCTTTACATATATGTCGTTAAAAATAAACAACTGTTTATGGGAACCAATTAATTCATTTAAATTCGTTAGTGATCGTAAAGAAGGAATGCGAAGTGAACATTATTACCTTCATAATTGAGGATACCTATAATCTACGGCCACGAGAATTACTTCTGATGATAGTAGTGAGCGGTTGTGTTCTTACCTTATGCCATAAAAACAAGTGATATACAATGCATATAATCAATCCCAATGGCACGAGTATCACATCTAAGTACATCTTTTCCTTTCCATTTCCTTGCTTTATATATCGGAATCTCTATCTATATAGGCGTGTGTCCGAAGCTCTCCCACACACATATGGCAAGATGTTAACTTCGCGTTTAAGTGTCAATGTTGTTTATTTTTTGTTGTTGTGGGCTAATATATAATTATATACATATATATATTATATACATATATAGCTCAGTCTATATGCGGACAGATAGACGAGGCAAGAAAATGAACTTAGACCATCTCCAACCGATAAAAGCATTCTCAAACCCCAACTGATTCTCAAACTCAAAATGCAGCAATTCTTCTCCAACCGAAATACACATTCTCAAACTCAAAGGATTATTACTGCAGTATTACCTTCCACGCCAATTTCTACAAAATTACAATAATACCCACATATTTTATACCTTTACAAAATTACAATAATACCCACAAATGATCGATTAACAAATGGTGCAGAGAGACATAGTTAACGAAAGAAGTAAAAACCAAGCAAAGATTTATTGAGATACTGCCAAAAAACTAGAAAGAAATTTAAAAACTAAAACGCAAAAGTCAGTTATGAATCGCATATATTCTATTGGAGT
The DNA here is from genome assembly GCA_027422505.1 of Craterostigma plantagineum. Taxonomy (NCBI): domain Eukaryota; kingdom Viridiplantae; phylum Streptophyta; class Magnoliopsida; order Lamiales; family Linderniaceae; genus Craterostigma; species Craterostigma plantagineum. Next base: position 17,930,098 of record JAPQWV010000013.1, on the reverse strand, counting down.
AAATTTCATATATTTTTTGGTTTTGCAGTTCGATTGGAGATGGTACTTAATTTCGCTGCAATATGCAATTTTAAGAAAAGGGACGATGACGCCAAGAAAAGCAAATGCACTAACTACTTTGTAGATAGAGCAAAAAGGGACACGAGTCGTCTAGGGAATTCCATTGTTTGCATCTTAATGTGTGTGTGTTTATATATATATATATATATATGAAGTAACTTTTTTAGCATAACACAAGTTAAATGAAAATGATATAAAATGCATCCATTATATGGGGCATGTAAATGAAGGTTCGAGAATCAGCAAAGTATCAATCCCGACGAGACGGATGATGACCCACTATTCTTGTGGAAGTTTCAATACAAATGTATTCTAACATGGATATTGTTTCTAAATTCTTTTGCAACCTCAGTAATTTTAATAAAATCGTGCACAACCTTATCACCTCAGTAATGGATCTATTGCGTCTATAATCTTTTATCAAAATGTTATTGGTGGGGAGCGTTAGTGGATGCAAAGGATGGAAGTTCTTCAAATTTTAATACACAGAAAAGATGGGCGGTGCCCTTACGGCACCAAGTACGTAATACTGTTTTCCTACTAGATTGCCATCAATTAAATTTCTTTTATTGGAGACACCTACTTTATTAATACATCGATCCTACGTTGCATGAGTTAGCTTGTCGAATAGTCTAATAATGACTTCGCATTAACATTCAATCATGAAAATGAGCTTATGAAAGGGAGAGATACTAAACCCCGTTCTTCTATGCAAGAGAGGGATATTTTGATAGTGTAAGTGTTGCAATCTAATCTATCTTTTGAGCATACATTGTTTGTACACTTCCATTTGATCTTTCTACATGACTGGTTAGTTAAAAAGAATGGTTCCTCCTTGCTTGAGGAGTTGAGGTATATCTTTTATCTTAATGGAAAAGGCCAAGTTTGATATAGGCAAGCATCAGTTTCTCTTTCTAATGAGATTGGAAACTTTTCTAACAAAGAGGATGCTTTCGCATGAAGCAATTGCCATGGATTGATTAGTGAGAGTATCTCAAGATGAAGGGCGTTTTGTTTTTTTTGGGAAATAAAAAATAGGATCCCATTACTCAGTTGACCCATTTAGTTGTCATAGTCAGTTGTCAGAAAATGGAACGAGTGAGCTTGCAATGAAAATGACTTACAGTAATACAATCCTCGCCTATGAATGAAATCTGAAGTTTCTTTACATGTATGTATGTATCTTAACGGTGGTACTTTTGGCCTTTGAGAATTGTCCAAGCCCTGCAAATTAATAACCATCATAATGATCTGTTATATCTATCTATAATTTTCCCAAAGTGATAGTCACGATTTTCGTTCATTTATTTACTTACTACCTATAAATCTGCTCAACTAGGACAATTAGTGCAACTTCGTGATTCAAGACCATAGATGACAACCTTATTGACACATCAGCTCTATCTCTCAACTGTCTTCCATGTCCATACGGTCCACCGATACAGAAAACTATGCTTGAAGATCCCTTTCGAACAAGAAAAATAAACATTCATACATATTATATATATATATATATATATATATATATATGTAACAGAGAAGATGAACTAACAAAGGAAGTACTTTCTTACTGTGTTTCCAGCATCACCAATTAGAGAAGCCATTGTCTCCGATCCTATATCGACTCCATTCTCATCTAACATCACAACCTATAAAGAGTCGAACAACTATCCATTGCATACAATTTCAGAAGATGAATCAGAACTAAAAATTACGTCGAGGGTTTTGAGATTCGATGACGACTAACCCATTCATTTGCTTTGATATGGCCCATCATAGCCACGTCTTCGTGTTCGATTTGAGCCATCGAGTCGCTGTTCAAGCACTTACATGTACCAGCGTTTAGTGAGTGATATGATGCGATGGGTTAAAAATATGATTCGTACCGAGCATTTTTGGGATTGGTTTTGAGCTGGACATTCTCGACGGGGCAATAATTCCTTGTCTTTTGAACGTATTCGTCGACTATGAGCTGAACGCCGGGCGACCTCTTCTTCCCCACAGTTACGATTCGAATGGGCAGTATTCTCTGAAAGAAACCTTCTTCACATAAATTCAGGGTAACTAAACTAAACCAATCTTCCCTTCAAAAACCAACGAAGTAATGGAAGAATCATTTTAACAAACACGTGGGGGGCACACAGTAATAAGCTAAGCTGCTACCGCCATCTTTAGATACAACTTCGTCAAACCTACTACTGAGTACTGATACTGATAATAACAATCATTACGTAATTCTTGAAAGGAACACTCATATTTTGGGTCAATTGCATCGCAAAGACTCACCACAGATTGACCCACGTACTTGCAATGTTTGCCTGCAATCACGATGAAGATAACAAGAAGTGGGATCAAGCATTTGCCCCCCAAAAAGAAAAAAAGAAAACAGTGATCTTTAACCTTGAAGATGGGTGTTGGTGTATGGTGTTTTGCTACTAGCGAAGATTGATATCATACCCATAATTAGCACATTCACATCAACTCTTCTCTGCTCCAGTTACTGTTTGTCAATTTTACAGGTTGGTTGACAGTAACAAAAGATTTTTTTGAGCAAGTCTTTTTGACATTTGAGTTGACTTGGTACATAAAAAACATGCTAAAACATTATAATACTCTTTTGGTTAAGCGTGTCACAAGCTCAAAAAATGCAAGCAAGTAAAAATAAAATGGGGGCCAAAAGTAATCATCAATCAGTTAATCTCTGCTGACTACTCGCCTCAGACTTCCTCCTTTTTAGTGAGCATATATTCAATGACCTCCCTCGCAGTGGCTCTACGGTTAGCTTCGTAGTTCCATAGCTCAAACACAGGCGAACGACCATTAGGATTATACTCTTGAAGCTCCACCAACGCTTTCGTCACAGAAAAGTAGGGCTCTTCTCCTAATTCTTCCCTAAGCCCTTTAAGGGACTCATCATCCTCGTCTATGATCACCGCTCTCTACGCATCAAACACAAATTACAGTGGAATGGTAAGAATCCCTACATGTGCTGTGTGCATATGTATACATTGGTTCTTCGAAGATTATTACAGTAACTAACCTGATGATTGGCTGTTTTCTTGAATGGACTCCAAATAGGATCCTTTAGCTTCTCCTGCCAAGAATTGCACCTACGCTTGGCTTCTGAGGTCACCTTAAATGGCGAGACCCTTTTCTTGGAAAGGGCATTTTCGAAGTCTCTCTTGTCTATCTTTCCCATGCTCTTTATGCCGATCCTCGCCGGCCTGCCATTTTGCATATCTGCCAAGCGCTGAAATGAAATTCGAAGTTGATGATACTGAAATGCCAGCAAATGGTAAATTCGAAATTTATAATATACATACTTGGATCAGTGCTTTCCTCGCCTCTTTCAGTTCGTCGTTGATGAGGCGCTCTTTGGCCATCAGCTGATGGTAAGAGACACGGAGATCTTCGAGCTCCTTTTCCTTCTCCTCGAGCATCTTTTCAGCCTCAGAACTTCCATGTTTTCGTATCCTTCCTTCTATTTCAGTAACTTTCCTTAAAGACTGCTGTTTCTCGTTCTTCCCCCATGGAAAAAAAAAAAGAAGTGAGCTTTTTTACTACTTGAATCGTACGTAGTCCGTCGAAGCCACTACAGCATACCTTTTGTTCTTCGACAAGCATTCGAAGATTTTCTTCAGCCTTCCTCTGTTCTTCCAACGCTTTCTCCATTGCAGCATTCCTCTTGATGTCCTTCGGTAGGGTAAGGAATGACGATGAAAGAAAAAAAAAAAAAAAGGACTCCCAAGAAAATATATTTAAAAAACAGAGTTGTTACCTTTGCAGTCTCTTCTTCAAGAGTCTGCCTATACTGTTCAATAAAAGCTTCATGCTCGCTAAGCTCTCGGCTACACAATGCGATTTTTGAATCCAAGTTTTGATGTTCATCCACAGACGACCCATTTTGGGTCACTATCTCAGCTAAGCTTAGAGGAGGAGTTGATTCAGTCAAAAGGTTAAACATTTGTCCTTCCATAGACTTTTGATGATCCATCTGAATAATGATGTTTTATTACAAAAAGGCTCTGAGGGCATTCCAAGAGTAGTACCAAGACTACTATGAGATAAAAAGGAAAGAAAGAGAAACTTACCACGTTAACAAGAAATGACCAGAGTTTTAAGGGGGGAAACAAGAAAAAGAGAAGACTTGGTTGAGCTATCGATATGGGTAATAATGTTCGCAGCCCACCTTTCTCGTCGAACTGATTTGATGCAATCTTCCCAGTCATGTCAGCAGAGTAAGTTAGCCCGGTAATGAAAGAAAGACCACGATATATATTCATGGCGAATATGAAATTTCCATTTTTCACGTTAGGATATTATATGGATTATGGATATTAGCTCACACCCTTCCCAAGAGAAGAAAATGAAATTACATTGGGGTTGTTCTATCGTCGAACTCGAAATGGAGGTGGAGTTCATTTATGGAAAACCCTTTATTATTACACACACACATTACATGATGCTGGCCTGCTGGGGCATGCAAAATCAGAGAATATGGTACTACTGCAATGCACAGCTACAAATTAGGCATTTTCTCTCTTTTAGTTGGTCTAACATAGGATGCTACAAAGGACCCTCTTTCAGTATTCTTACAGCTTAACTATTGACTAGTCCATCCCAGAAACACAATTATCATGCATTTAATATCCCCCCTTTTATTCCCCGTATCGTATTATTTTCAAGGAAAGCAAAGGAACTCTTATTTGTAAATTGTGGGAGATTTTGAGAACATACTGAAATACCGAAAGACAAATAAATGGATACGAATATAATTCGACGACTTGACTTATAGCTGAAAGAAAATCTTGCGCCGATAAAGACATGTGTAAAGAGCAATTAATGCGAAGCATAGAAGAAGAAAAGTCTCACTTTCCTATCATTAAGAACTATTTTTTTTCCGTATCAGATTTTTGTCCGCATTTTTATTTCGAATAATTACTACCTTGGATGAAAGACTGAACCTAGTCGTTTATTATTGGATGGGAGCAAAATGATAACCATCATCAACAACAATGCTCTGAAAATAACTTCCATCGACGTTCTGAATCACAACATATGATTAATCCAATGTGTTTGGGCTCTATAGTTATAATCCAATCACTAAATAGACCAAAAGGCTAAAATACTTTTATTTCACCAAATCATAACATTATAATTATTTCATGTGATTTATATGATAAAAATAAATAAACAACATTATTCATTATTTCGTGATGATCAAATTGATATGCATATCTTATAGTTTTATAAATAAGTTTTTTTTTTTTGTAAATTATGTATTGATGAATTAAGGGGTACTTTATGAATTTTACAAATAGTATTGAAATTAATTAAATTCATATCTTGCAAAGTAAACACGTTAGTTAGTTGGATAGCCGTTATCATAATTTCCAATCTTTTTAAAGTGAACACATCCAAAATGGATATGCAGTTTATTTATGGAAAACCCTTACTGCACACACACACACATTTGGCATGCAGAATCACACGGTCTAACATAGGATGCTGATAAGGGACCCTTTTTTAGTGCTAATCTTATAGCTGATGACTAGTCCATCCTAGAGTACAATAATCATGCATTTGTATCCCTAGGAAAGAAACTCTTATTTATATACGAGATTCTGGGAAAAGAAAATATACATATTGAACTACCGAAAGACAAAACAATGGATGATACGAAATATAATTCGACAGATTCGTAGCTGAAAAATCTTCATGGAAGATGTACTTGCCAAAAAAAATACGTAAGTAGCAATTAATGCCAAGCATAAGTAAGGAAGGTCTCACTTCCCGATCACTAACAATTCATTCATTGTTTCGTATCTGATCTGATTTATGTTGGCATTTTAATTTCGAATAGTTACTACTGAAGACTGAACCCAGTGGTTTATTATGTTACATGGGAGAACGAAACGATAACGATCATATCAACAATGCTCTGAAAACAACTTCCATCGACTCAGATCACAACATATGCACAACACACAAGACTTGGAATACATAATTACAAGCAAAAAGTCCAAGAGCAAAAGCAGACAAAACACACACTTAAGACAGCAAGTTAAGGACGACGGAAGGTTTATTTGCAGCATGTCTTTTGGCGCTTACTTGTCTTCGTATGAGACAGCAAGTAATCAACTACTTCTTTGAGGGTTGCCTTGCGCTGCAACTCAAAGTTCCAAAGCTCAGAAACTGGATAACCGCCGCTTGGATTGTATTCATTCAGTTTCAATAATGCTTTCTTCACTGCACAGTGAATGGCCCCATTCTTTCTTCAGACCTTTAAGCGTTTCGTCATCTTCGTCGATCACGCTCTACAAATTGAGAAGCAACAACAAACACTCTTACATCATCAAGAATTGAAAAAAAAAAAATGGGCGCAGCTTTTCCAACAGAGATTGAGGAAGAAAGTAGAGTTCTTTCAACCCTATGATTGCCCTCATCGTCGGGGACTATACGGAATGGATGCCACTCGGGATTCTTGAGCTTCTCTTGCCAGGAAGAGCAAAGTTCCATTGCCTTTACGTTGACCTCTTTGGGTCGGTATCGAAGTTTGCAGGCGCTCTTAAACTTCTTTTGATCCTTATGTTCGCTCTGTTGCTACATTGGACATCGACCAACCCCTATGTATGGGATTAAGAATCAAAAGTACCCGTTAGTGAATTGTGTTGATGTTGAGCTTTCAACAGAAGCAATGTTGGGGTAACATTCTAGTCAACATCTGTTGGCCGAGAATGTTCCCTACTTCAGTTTTATCTTTCATGCCCAAAACTTATTTTATTGATGACGTGGCATTTTTCTAGTGTTATACAGGATATGGATAAGAGCTGGAAGCATTCAAACCGAGTGGAAAACGTGTGGATGTGCTAGGACGAAAATGAGGAAGAAGCATACTAAAAATAGGAGACTTGGAGCTTAAGTGAAGACCAAGTTCGTAGGAGTGACCAAGTCGACCTAAAACGTTCATCAACTGTCCCACTTCACTTAGTGGACGTTAGTGGACGTTGTGGGCCTTCACCAAGTCGTTGGAAGGAGTTTCTTACAAGTCGAAGAGCTATATAAGTCGAATGACTTAACACTTTGAAGTACGACGAACAACGAGCGAGAAAAGGCTTTCGAGCGAGCATTCTATTTCAACGAGAGATTTTCTTTTTAGTCTAGCTTTTCAGAGATCGTTAGGTCTTGTAGTTTTTCAGAATCCTTTTTGATTCGTAGTTTCGCTAGACTAGTTTTAACTATCTTTTTGGATAGTTTGTAATCCATCTTTATAGTGGATTTTTGCGCCTTGAGGCACGCAGCAAGTTATTTGACTTGCTGCACAAAATCATCTCTTGTGTGCATTTTGTTCCGTCGTTATTTTACTACCATTTCCGCTGTGCTTAAAAAGTGAGAGTGAGTGTTAGCCCAACATCTCGTCTAACATCAGTGTGTTTTACATCCATTCAGTACGGGACCACCTTCAAAGTGGTATCAGAGCCTACGCTTGATATTACTAAGCGCTGAAAATCCTTTTTTATGGATGTTACAAACTCAAACCGTCTAGGTAAAGTCACTGTGTTGGACGGTTCCAATTATGCGTATTGGAAAGTTCGTGTACGGCAGTGCATTAAGTCCATCGATGTGCGAGCGTGGGAAGCAATACTCCATGGATATACGTCTCCAAAGACTGCTCCAGACGCTGACAACAAAGTCGTGGACAAGCCTGTCGAGCAGTGGACGGCGGCTGAGAAGAACGCGGCGGAATACAACGACAAGGCACTCAACGCCATCTTCTCATCCGTGGACATGTTTATGTTCAAGATCATCCAGAACTGCTCAAGATGCATGGGATCTCCTTCAGAAGTACTGTGAAGGCGACGCAAGTGTGCGTGAAACCAAGCTTCGCCTCCTCCTTAGTCAGTTCGAGAATATCAGAATGAAGGAAGACGAAGATATCACCACGTACTTTGGAAAGCTGTTGACAATCTCTAGCGAGTGCGCCAGCCTAGGAGATCCGATGACAAACAAGGTATTGAATTCTAAAGCTCTTCGTACACTAACTGAAAAATTCAATGTGAAGGTGATCGAGGAATCGTACAATCTAGCCAATATGGACTTCAACGTCCTGATGAACATCCTGAAGAACTTCGAAACCAATCTCGAAGTACAAAGGAGAGCCTCACGAGGAAAAAGTGTTGCACTGGTCAGCCAGCCGTCGAAGGAACTGATCGAGTTCGACCCCAACAACGAAGAGGACATGGCCATGGTTGTGAAGAAATTTGTGAAGTTCTTCAAAAAGAAGAATGTTGTGCAGAATGTTGGCCCAACATTCAGAAAAGGCCAGAATCCCAAAGCTGAACCATCCTCAGCTCCTCCGTTCGCTAAGCGCAAGACCTTTGGGAAGCCTGACGGAAAGAAGAAGAACATCAATTATGAGTCCGTCAGATGCTATGAATGCCAAGGTTGGGGACACTTTGCCAACGAATGTGCGAACACACTTCGCAAACATGGAAAGGCCATGTGGATCGATCTCTCGGATGATGAAGATGAAGAATCATGAGGAGAACAAGCAGTCGTCGGTCACTATCCAGTCCTTCTCTGACGATGAAGAAGATGAAGATTCTCAAATCGGCTTCACTGCGGTAACAGATGTTGAGCCAACATGTGACTCAACATCTGAAAAACACATTATTTTTGATTATGATGACTCAAACTGTTTTGATGGTTTTTTGAGTTCTGATGATGCAGAGCCTGAAACTGAGAGTTGTGAAGAAGCCCTTGAGCTAATGACGGCACATTATGAAATAGAGAAGGCAAAGAACTTACAACTCCAAGCCGCCGTGAAGATTTTGTCCGAAGAAAACGAGAAGAACGAAAAACTGATAGAGCGATTGACGGATGGGATTACCAAGTTGGAAGCAGCACTGACGCGAAAGGACAAGGAGATCGACAAGCTTCAGAAGCGAGTCGATGATGCCGACGAGACCTTCACAAAAATGAACAAGAGTAAGTCAACTCTTGATGAGGTATTGTCTCTTGGAATCTTTGATAAACAAGGTCTAGGATTTAATCCACAGCCTGATCGTGATATTCCAAAACCCAAGACCCATGCTAAGCCTAAGATAGTCTTTGTTAAAGCCAAAGCCGCTAGTGATGAGTGTGAAGTTATGAAGCCTAAGGATAGTTCCAAGCATGTGACCCCTAAGAATAATGATAGCTCATATATATGTCATCATTGCAAGCAATCTGGACACCTGAAACCATTCTGCTGGAAATTGAAGAGGGAGATTTCTGCCAAGAAATCGATGTCGGCTGAAATGTTACCCAACATCTCACCCAACATTGAGAAATCAGTGTTGGAAGGTATGTGTGGAGAAACTTCAGCTGGCTCATCTTCGAATTCTAGTAAACAGAATGCTGTAGTGTTATCTAAAGAAGTTTGGGTCGAGAAATCTGGTCATAAATGTCTCGTTGTGTATACCTCTTTGCGAGCTAACATGACAGGTTCATGGTACTTCGATAGCGGGTGTTCCCGACATATGACGGGTACCAAGGAGTATCTCAGTGATTATATGCCTTTAAGAAGTGGATCTGTGACGTTTGGAGGTGGAGCCAAAGGACGTATTCTTGGCCGAGGCAGACTTAATGTGCCCGATTTTCCCAAACTAAGCAATGTACTTCACGTGGACGGTCTCGTTGCAAATCTAATCAGTATTAGCCAACTCTGCGACGACGACCTTGAGGTAAGATTCAATAAAGAGTGTTGTGAAGTTTTTAACAGCAATTCTGTGCGAGTAATGGCAGGAAAACGATCGAGTGATAACTGCTACCTAGTCGGCGAAAAATCCGGGGTGAAGGATGTGTGCCAACTCTCAAAAGCCGAGGACGACGTTGTATTTTGGCACTTCAAACTGTGCCACGTCAACTACAGAACCTTGGAGCAACTTATCAAGCATGATGCAATCAGAGGTATTCCAAGGCTGAAGGAGTTCGGTAAGGTAGTTTGTGAGTCGTGCGTAAAGGGTAAGCAAACGCATGTTAGTCACAATGTTGACCAACAAGTTGCTCAACATTTTAAAACTGCCCACTGTTTTCAATTGATTCACATGGATTTGATGGGTCCTATGGAAGTTGAGAGTATAGGAGGTAGAAAGTATGCTTATGTGCTTGTGGATGACTTTTCTAGATATGCATGGATATTTTTTCTTAGGGAAAAATCTGAGTCTTTCGATTTTTTCAAGAAATTTTGTGCGATGATTAGGAACAATTTTAGTGCGTCTATCTTTCGTATTAGGTCTGATCATGGTAGGGAGTTCGAGAATCAATACTTTGATGATTTTTGTGATAAGAAAGGGATTATGCATGAGTACTCATCCCCTAAGACACTCCAACAAAATGGGGTGGCCGAGAGGAAGAATAGAACTTTACAAGAGATGGCTCGTGTTATGTTACTTTCTAAGAATGTCTCTAAGCGTTTTTGGGCTGAAGCGTTACATACTGCTTGTCACATTTCGAATCGTGTGTTCTTTAGGCATGGTACGAAGAAAACCTCTTATGAGTTATTGAATGGAAAGAAGCCTACTGTTAAATACTTTCATGTTTTTGGGTGTTTCTGCTATATGCTGAATGATAGGGAGTATTTGACTAAGTTCGATTCGAAGAGTGATAAGTGTATCTTTCTAGGTTACTCTTCTAATAGCCGTGCGTATCGTGTATATAATCTGCGATTGAGGTCCGTTCAAGAGTCCGTAAATATTGTGTTTGATGATGCTACTGACTCTAGCAAGAATGTTACTCAAGTTGACATTTCAGATCAGTTCAAGGATGTTCGGGAATCACAAGAGCAAACAGAGGCGGAACCAGCGGACAATGTTGAGCCAACATCTGACTCAACATCTGAGCCAGAACAGAACACTGAGGCTGGACCCAGTGAAGTAAGACGTGATCTGCCATCTAAGATTCAGAAAGATCATCCCACGGACCTTATCATTGGAGACATGAACGAAGGAAGAAAGACCAGAGACAAACCACGCAAAGACTACAAGACAATGGTAAGAAACGTATGCATGAACTCGGTATACGCTGAGGTACGCTTTAATTGCTTTGTTTCTGAGGTAGAACCTAAGAATGTCCTTGAAGCACTCAAGGATAATTTTTGGGTAAATGCGATGCAAGAAGAACTTTTACAGTTCGAGAAAAACCAAGTCTGGATTTTAGTCCCACGGCCGAAGGACATTAATGTCATAGGCACGAAGTGGATCTTTAAGAATAAATCGGATGAACTTGGTAGGGTAGTAAGAAACAAGGCACGATTAGTAGCTCAGGGGTATACTCAAGTAGAAGGGATAGACTTTGATGAGACGTTTGCGCCCGTTGCTAGGTTAGAATCTATTAGACTTTTGTTAGCTATAGCATGTTGGCTTAACATCACATTACACCAAATGGATGTTAAGGGTGCGTTCTTGAATGGATACATTGATAAGGAAATATATGTCGAACAGCCTAAAGGGTTCGAAGATCCCCATCATCCTAATCATGTTTTTAAGTTGCAGAAAGCTCTATATGGATTGAAGCAAGCGCCTCGAGCTTGGTATGCAAGGTTAGCAACGTTTTTACTTGAGTTCGGTTTCACACGAGGTGAGGCAGACCGCACGCTTTTTGTTAAAAGAGTCGGTTCTGATCTTTTGATAGCTCAAGTTTATGTTGATGACATTGTTTTTGGTTCAAGCTCACAGTCAATGTTAGATCAGTTTGTGCAGGCGATGAACACCACATTTGAGATGAGCATGATTGGAGAGCTAACGTACTTTTTAGGGTTGCAGATCAAGCAAAGTAGCGAAGGGATCTTTATGTCCCAGGAGAAATACGCGAAGAACACGGTCAAGAAGTTCGGCCTGGACACTGCAAAGGTAATGAAAACACCTATGGGGTCTACGCAAAAGGTAAGTAAAGACGATGTTGGGCAGAATGTTGACCCAACATTGTATCGTTCGATGATTGGCAGCTTATTATACTTATCTGCGAGCAGGCCTGACATAATGTATAGTGTTTGCGTATGTGCTAGATATCAATCTGAACCTAAGGTTTCTCATCTCAATGCGGTTAAACGAATACTTCGTTATGTGAGTGGATCGTGTAGCCTAGGACTATGGTTTTCCAAAGACACTAATTTGAGTCTTGTAGGCTATAGCGATGCTGACTGGGCAGGTGACGAGGATGACCGCAAGAGTACAAGTGGTGGCTGTTTCTTCCTAGGTAATAACTAGTTGCATGGTATAGTAAGAAATAGAACTGTGTGTCCTTATCTACTGCTGAGTCTGAATATGTTGCGGCGGGTAGTTGTTGTACGCAATTATTGTGGTTAAATAGCATGTTATGTGACTATGGGTTAGAGTGCGAATCCGTTCTTATATATTGTGATAACCTTAGTGCCATTAACATCTCTAAGAACCCCATTCAACACTCACGTACGAAGCATATTGACATCAGGCATCACTTTCTAAGAGACATGGTTGAAAAAGAGCTAGTGCATATTGAGCATATAGACACTAAGAATCAGTTGGCAGACATTTTCACGAAAGCTTTGGATTCTGAAAGGTTCTCGGACCTGAAGAAATCCATAGGTTTGCACATGTTAGTCTAAATGTTGGTCCAACATTTGAATCAACATAGCATATGTCGAATTTGATGGTTACTGCATTGATGTTTGATGAGATATTCTGTTCGGTTTTCCTGTGAAATGACTTGATTTTTCTTGGTTGGTCCTTAGATTAACCCAATCCCTCTTTAAAGGCTCTTGGTAACACGTCCCTAGGTACACGGCATTCGCTGTGACGATGTACTTATTGCGACATAAAACCAATCCTTATTTGTTATAAGCATGCTCATAAACTCTCGACTAGATACAGGTTTTTGGTGATAAGATTCCTTAGGTACACGGCATTTGCGGTGACGATGTACACTATGCGACAAACGGCCTAACCTTGAGGTTGAGGGTATAAGGGCAGTGCATAAAGTTTTTGGATATATGAGGTGAGAGGGTAGAAATTAAGGGGACTGATTTTGAGAAGAATCGAGCAGATAAGTCTAGGATTACTGAATCAGGATGTTGAGTCAAATGTTAGGGCAACATATGTGACTGTCAGTTTGATATTGCTACATTTTGTGCTTTCGTGTTATTTGTGTCTGTCTTTAGTACTGCTTTTGTTAGTCTTTTGTGTCTATGTTAGTTATCTCTCAAAATTGAATTAGAAATTCTCGAAGAACAGCTCTTTACACTTGTCTCTATGTGGTCATCGAAGTCGCTCAAAAGGTTAGTATTTCTTGATTCTACCATGCTTTTGACTTAGTTGTTTTTTTGGTTGAATCATGATTTTAGAGCTCCGATTTTCATGAATAACTTAGTCTTTTAACTGATTCTATGTGCTCGAATGGTGAATTAGTCTTTTTACTATTATTAGATTCAAGAATCTTGACTAAGTTCGACCTTATCCACTTCATACTTATGCTTAACGGCTACTTTCAGTCCATTAATCACGTCTTCCCCCATTATCTGATTTGACAGTTTTTATGTGTGACCGTTGTGATTAAATAGAAAGAACTTAAACTGATTTGAAAATCACTATTCACTCATCTCTCTCTCTACGATTTCCACTGTTTTTCACAATCAGCTCTTAGGGTTTCACCGTGTTCAATTCTTGAGCTTTACTCCCCAAATTCTGTGTGCAAAATGTCGACCTCCCCTGTTAATCGTAATGTTGACCCAACATCGGGTGCTAATCCTGTTTTTCCAGTCCCGGTTGAAGTTATTCCAGGACCGAGAGATATCGTCGTCTACAGAGGGCCTTTAGCCACTCCGACCGGCGAGATCTCCACGCCGAACCTCCGAAGCTACAGCAGCAGCCCAGACCTCAAACCCGGCGAGAAGACCGGTGCAGACCACTGTAGTGGGAGGATCGATAAATCAGGTAACTCCGCCTGATACTGAGCCGAATCCAATCAGAACAGAACCCACTGAAGACGACGACGTGCCCTTGAGTGTCCGTTTTCCACGACCTCAGAAACGGCAAAGAAGTCCGGTGCCTGAGACGAACCCCAACACTGCCACGACAATGCCCAAGGGTTCCTCTTCAACGGCCAAGACTACGCCTAAAAAGAAGCAAAGCAAAACCCAGGCCACGGCCCCTGTGCCAAAGAAGCGCCGAAGTGGCCGGATTAGACGCTCTCTGCACCCTACTTCAAACGCCGACGCCCCTGTCGCTATTTCCAGTGACTCAGAGGATACAATCGTCGATTCCACAACCTATGATAGCCTCGACTCAGAGGTCTCAGACGAGGAATTCAAGCTTTCAGGGGGAGAAACACCCTCCTCTGTCTCGGAGTCCTTCACAGCCTCAGACAGAGAAGAGAACAACGACGAGGAAGAATCGGACCTTGCTGAGACTTTGGAATCCTTGAAGAAAAGAGTGGAAAAGCGCGCTGGGAAAAGGCCCATGGACAGTGATGATCAACCTGCTAAGAGGGCCAGGACTGACAGCCCACCCCAGCCAGCCTCAAGTCACCGTGCCATATCTCCCACTCCAGTCACCGATGAGAATGTTGGGTCTGATGTTGACCTAACATTGGAGGAGGATTCAGACTGGGAGATTCCACTACCCGATGGAAAGTTTTACCGCCCAGCCAACGAGGAGCTGTGGGGTTCCCTGAGTCAGAGACTCTTTAGGGTGGAACGGGTCGTGGACGAAGTGAGCTTCAGGAAGTTCGGCGTGATGCAATTCCTGGAGTCTCGCCATCTCGGGCACATGGTGACGAGCTTGGGGACGTACTGTGACAATGTCGTCCGAGAGGTATATGCTAACCTGTTCTTTAATGTGGCTGAAGTTAAGTCTAGGAAATATGGGAAGATTTTTCTGAGGGGGAGGTTGTATGATATGTCGGCTAGTGCTATAAATAGATTTCTTCGTACTCCTGATGTAGAAATGGGGTATGAATATGATAATGATGCTGTGGTTAGGTATATTACCGGGGGTAGAGTAACTAAGTGGAACGGGAATTGTGTGGGTAGTTCTCTTACATCCCTGTATTCGGTATTGTTTAAGATTGGGGTATGTAGTTGGTTGCCCACATCAAATGAAGTCAGGGTGACTGAAGGCATGGCTCATGTGCTATACGCACTTGGTCAAAATCTGCCGGTGAATTGGGGAAAGTTGATCCTCGATCACATGTCGAACCAAGCTGAAAGGGTGGGAAAGGGAATACTTCCTTATCCTCGATTATCTACGGCGTTCTTTTACAAGGCGGATTTCAGCCAACCCGGAGAGACACGGTGACCTCTCTGCGCATTCCTTATCCAGTTCAGCCGAACCATTTGGCGGGCTCTGGCAGAGTAGTAGACCTCCCCTGGCGCTGCCCTGAACAGTTAGTGCACGATGTTGACCAAGATGTTGGGGCAACATCTTTGGCAGAACAGGCACTTAGAGCTCTTGACGAGTCCATCGCAGCTTTGGTGGCTCAAAGGGATGCTTTGAGGAGGATCATTTCTTCCCAAAAAGGGGGAGAGAGGGCAGAAGCAGCGAGAGCTGAGGAGCGAGCAGGGCCAAGTGAAGTACAGCACGAGGAAGGGCAAGGGGCTGGCGCAGATCAAGCAGGGGGAGATCAGGCTCATGAGCAAGAACAAGCTCAGGGAGCAGAAGGTCAAGGAGAAGGAGCTGAAAAAGGAGCTGAAGCGGAAGAACCCATCGACAGTCTAAACACTTAGACGTCGATTTTTGTGCATGCGCATGTTGCTTGTGTTTGCATGCCTGGTTCTTATTTTCCTGTGTGCTTTTTATTTTGGACCATGTCGAGTTTTATTTTTGCAGATCTTTTCTGGACCTCTAAGGCATGTACTAAGTTTCTAGTACGTTAGATAGTTTTTAGTACTATTCTGATTTTCTTCTAACTCTAACCATTTTGTTTTGTGGTTGAGTTGATGTTGCCTTCAGGGGGAGTTTCGCGATGACTAACTTCTGCATTGGTTTTGGGAAGAAAGATAAAAAGGGGGAGATTGTTGATGTTGAGCTTTCAACAGAAGCAATGTTGGGGTAACATTCTAGTCAACATCTGTTGGCCGAGAATGTTCCCTACTTCAGTTTTATCTTTCATGCCCAAAACTTATTTTATTGATGACGTGGCATTTTTCTAGTGTTATACAGGATATGGATAAGAGCTGGAAGCATTCAAACCGAGTGGAAAACGTGTGGATGTGCTAGGACGAAAATGAGGAAGAAGCATACTAAAAATAGGAGACTTGGAGCTTAAGTGAAGACCAAGTTCGTAGGAGTGACCAAGTCGACCTAAAACGTTCATCAACTGTCCCACTTCACTTAGTGGACGTTAGTGGACGTTGTGGGCCTTCACCAAGTCGTTGGAAGGAGTTTCTTACAAGTCGAAGAGCTATATAAGTCGAATGACTTAACACTTTGAAGTACGACGAACAACGAGCGAGAAAAGGCTTTCGAGCGAGCATTCTATTTCAACGAGGGATTTTCTTTTTAGTCTAGCTTTTCAGAGATCGTTAGGTCTTGTAGTTTTTCAGAATCCTTTTTGATTCGTAGTTTCGCTAGACTAGTTTTAACTATCTTTTTGGATAGTTTGTAATCCATCTTTATAGTGGATTTTTGCGCCTTGAGGCACGCAGCAAGTTATTTGACTTGCTGCACAAAATCATCTCTTGTGTGCATTTTGTTCCGTCGTTATTTTACTACCATTTCCGCTGTGCTTAAAAAGTGAGAGTGAGTGTTAGCCCAACATCTCGTCTAACATCAGTGTGTTTTACATCCATTCAGTACGGGACCACCTTCAAATTGATTGACCCTTTCCCTACCACGCATGAAAAAAGAAGGTGAATCAAGAAACATGAAATTCAAGATGGCATAATTCGATTAGAGCGCTGCGGGCTTGTTGGTAGTTATCATTGCTATTGCGTTCACGAATAATCAGCTGTTGATATAAATTTTCCAGGTTCTCATAGTCTTCCTTAAGATCACAGTACTTGTCGGCCATCTCATTGAGAGTTGAAGCTTTTTTCACCTCTCCAACTTGCTTTAAGGACTCGTCCTTATCCCTCTTCATAGATGAAAAATATGGTTAGTTGGTGGGATTAACAACGAAAACAGAGTATGTGCACATACAACTCTTGTTGAGGATTGAAGGATAAGATACAGTACAATACGAAGCAAAATACCTTGTGGTCCCTCAAAACCCTTAGAAGGTTTGCGTCGGCCTTCTTTTGCTGATCAATGGCTTTCCCCAACTCTTCCTTCCGCTTAAGGTTCTGTAGGTTAATGATCATCATCCAAAGTTAAAAGGTCACTAAAAGCAGCAGAAAAACACAAAATGATGAGCATTTGCGAAGAAGATACATCACTTCACATGAGGCAAATGCGTTGCTGTTTTCACCTTTGCCTTCTCTGCTTCTAGCAAGCACCTATCACGCGCCATGGAAGCCTCGCGCTCTTTCAACTCGCTGCAGCGTGATTCGATCTCCACATCCAAGTCGCACGCTTTGCTTTCTTCCATGAACCTATCGATATCCTCACGCCTTGACCTCTGAAGCATTCTTGCTTCTTCTAAGGAAACAAATGCCAGCAGCAGATTCGATATTACTACAAATCAATTTAACAAGTGCATGCCTCAATTAACTGAATCAACAAAACTTACTCTTAAGTAACTCCATTCGGTGGTGATTCTCAGTCTGAGACGACGGGGCAGATGATTCCTGGTTCGGCGCCATCTGAATTAGCGAACACAAAAGGGGCAGATGATTGCTGTTGAGATGATAACTAGAAGCTGTAACACAACATCAATTTATAGTTGACATTCGCCAAATTATCATATACTTCCTCCGTCCCGGCTATTTTTTTCAAAGATTAGCGGGCACGAAGATTAAGAAATCTCATTATTTTAATATTATAGTACACCTTTTGAGGTATAGAGAGAGAAAAGTTATTAGTAGACACGCAAATCAAGAAGCCTTTTTTGAATATTAATGGTGTAATTAGTTTAATTAGTGGGATAATTTTTTTACAAAAAATAGAAATCGAAAGAATGATGTGGGACGCCCGAAATAGAAAGATAGGAAGAAATAAGTGGGACGGAGGTAGTATCATTTAGCAAAGCCAAGGCGTACAAGAGTTGCTGCAGTATCATTCATTACACCTAAGAGTTGTCATTTCACCGCCATTCTTCCTCTCCTTTTGCTTTAGGATGTGACAAAATGCTGCAGTAATTGGATATATATACACGTCAACGAGAAAAAAATCGACGTACTTCGAGACAGAGATATATATATAGAGAGAGACTTGTTTTTAGGGGAAATTTTGTGTCAGGCCCCAGAATATTTTAAAATTAGGGATCAGGCCCTGTCAGACATTTTTTTAGTTTTAAGGACCTCTTTTTTAAAAAATTGAGTAAAAAGGACCGAAAACTGTGATTTGACGAAATTACCCTTAATAAAAGTGATTTCTGAATGGTATTTGACGTCAGTTTTATGTTACACAATTATACTGATTTGTTACACATTTATACTGATTTGTTACCGTAACAACCACAAGTGTTACTTTAACGTCATAAGACGTTACTTATCGACAGTAAAATGTTATTAACAGACATATTTATTACATCGAATTATCGAACCCCATTTTTCACACAGATCGAGCGCAATCGATTGTTAACACCTTGTTTTGTTTTCAATCATGCGGTATTACACCATAAACCCTAAACCGTAAACCCTAAACTCAACGCGACGACCATTAGCGTTTTTCTATAAAAGATCGAATCATTAGCGTTTCGATCTTATTACACATTTCGAGATTGAAAATTGGTAACCCATTATAGGAGCATTGCTCCCTATAATGATGAGTTTTCTGTCTAGGAAACAGGGGGCAGATGGTCGGGTGGAGAGGTCAAGAACAATTATAACTGTTACACAATTATACTGATTTGTTACCGTAAAAACCTTAAGTGTTATTTTAACGTCATAAGACGTTACTTATCGACAGTAATGTTATTAACAGACATATTTATTACATCGTACTATCGAACCCCATTTTTTCCACTGATCGAGCATTGCTCCCTATAATGATGAATTTTCTGTCTAGGAAAACAGGGGGATGGTCGGGTGGAGGGTTCAAGAACAATTATAACAATTTTGCGCTGAAAAAAACACTTCCTTTCATTTGGATAACAACAGTCTTGTATTGAGTACCATATGACGTCTATTTAGTAACAAACGAAGTCGCAAAAGTACCACATCATTCAAAAATAATACCGATTCTTGCAGTAACACATTAACAAATGATGTTGCAGGAAGCGGTATTATTTTTGAATATTGTGTTACTTCTGTGACGTCCTTTGTTACTAAATAGACGACATATGGTACTCAATACAAGACTGTTGTTATCCAAGTGAAAGAAAGTGTTCTTTTTCAGCGCCGAACTGTTATAATTGGCTGGAACGGATTATTTAGGTATACAGCGTAATTTTGACATATGTCAGGGTTAAACATGTCATTTTGCGTCATTTTAGGGCCTGACAGCTTAGTTTTTCAAAAAGTTGGTCCTTTATCCTAAATGAAATTCGAATTGGGCCTGAACCAAAAGTTAAAAATGTTACTAGGGCCTGAACTGTAATTAACCTTGTTTTTATCATAAATTGACGGCAGTCGGAGTAATGATTGTTTTGGCAGGATACGTTTTGTTATAAGATTTATTGCAAAATTGAGATTGATCTAAAAAAGAATTTTATTTTCTATTTAATGGAATGGATATGGACCCCATCATCCATCTATACGACCTTACCTGAATATAAGTGGGTATTAGAGATTCTTAGAATGTTCATTCGACTACAAATTTCAACTTTAGTCCAGTAAGAATCACACCTACGAAAACAAAACAAACAAACAAACAAAACAAACGGAAACCACGAGACACAAAAAAAAAAAAAAAACGTGCGTGGTGACAAACCAACAATAAGACCGTGATACAATTGATCAAAGATCCTAAAGCACTCCCACCCACGGAAAGAACTTCCTAGGACGTATTGTACACATGAATTCAGATTATAGCTGCTGCTATGCTATCCCTTACTCAAACCTCTTCCTCTGCCTCCCTTTCTACTTATTCTACTCGATTTCTTTCCTTGTTGCTTAACCATTCCTTCAGTTTGAACGCCCAAATCATTCTCTTGGGCACTTTCAGTTTCCGTAGCGATAGGGACTTCATGGTAGGCATTGCCTGGAATTTCGGAGTTGCCATTCGTGCTGTTTGCCTCTGTATCAGATGCTGCCTTGTGGTTTTCATCATTGGGTTGTTGTTGCTCATCATGGTTTTGTCCCAACTCTACTCTGTTGTTTTGTTTAAGAATGATGGCAAATGACGGTTTGGTGGTTTGATTAAATATTTCTAAACGAACATAAAGTGAGGCGGGAGAAAGCAAAAGTTCAAATTTGCTAACCTTGGTCGAGATGCCGGGATTCCATTGGCATTTGAATGAATAGTTGATTCGGGGTCCGCGAATAATGATTGAGATATATGTGAAAGCCGAAATAACCATTAAGAGATGTAGTTAATAATGACGAACGTTGCGTAAGGCATATGATATAGTTCAATGTTTTCAAAAACTAAAGCAGTTAAAATAGTACAGATAAAACTAAAAGAAACAAGGTACCAGTGTGGTTCTCTACATCGTGATTCTGAACTGAGGTATCCTTGTTATTAGCACAGAAAACTTGTAAATCCTACGAGAGATCAGCAAATACAAAGTCAATGAGCACAAGAAGCACAGCAGAGAAATTATATCAAGTAATATAAAATACATATTCCCTTTTCTAGATTTTTACGATTGATACATGTACTGAAACGAATCAATAGGGAACCTGATTATTTTCGGTAATGTTACCATCTATACGGGATGGTAGTGCCTCTTTCGTCATGCCATCTTGTGTTGGCCCCAAACCTGGGATGTCAAAGAAAAAATTATATTATGTTCAAGTAACTAAATGTAGGGAATTTTAAGTCCCTATTTACCTAAAGTGTCACATCATCGACTAAGCAAGACAAACAAAACTTAACCTGCAGCTCCGGCATTAGTCAAAACTTCAACTGGTTCTGGAGAACTTCTCTGTGCACTAAAAACCAGTTTGCCGGATCCTAAACGCCCTTCTCTGGACGATGAAGGAGCAAAACTCAATGGATCAATTCTCTTAGCTGATGTTCGCAGCATATCTTCTGTTGCCTTTGCACGCACTTTCTGCAATTCTTCGCGGATATTCCATGATCCAGAAGCAAGGGATCTTCTCTTCTAAAAAAGTCAAATAACAACAGTTGAAAGATAATTACAGACGACGGCGCATGGTTCAAAGTAAAAGCAAAGTTTTCAGCACATAATTATTTCGACATATTTTAGCCAGAGAACTATGGATAAAAGAAGCTTATTCAGCTATGTCAAGGTTGCAGGAAACAATTAAGAAAATATACAAAAATATGCACCTTGGATGAAGAAAACGCATCATTAGCAACTGAATATGATGCTCCATCCTTGAACAGTTTCAACGACAGAGGGGTTTCAACATCAACAGTTAGTGTAGGCGACGCCCAGCGTGGCCTCTCCTTCATATAGGATCTGGCAACATCGACAGGAGAACCTTCCCCACCCTGCACCTGTGCAAAAAATACCTCTAACTATGAAAATACCCAATCATTGACAAGGGAAGTTAGGATGAATGGGAAGCACATTAGGTAAAACTGATACTTCCTCTGTCCCACATATTACTTCCCACAAATTAGTGGGCACGCAAATTAAGAAGTATCTAATTAATTCACTAATTATTCCACCAAAACTTCTCTCCCTCATCATTTAATAATTTTAAACATTCAAATTTTAAACTTCCTCTCTTTCCTCGTTTAATACTCAGTTAGTTTAATTATTTGAATAATTTTTTACCAAAAATAGAAACGGGAAGAATTATGTGGGCCACCCGAAGATGGGAAGAAATAAGTGGGACAGAGGAAGTAATATATATCCTAAACTAGACTAACATGTCCAAGCCCTGAGCCTGACGAATTGATCTTCGCAGTTCCGGGGGAAAACTCTGTCACTGATGTAGATCCAGCTTTCTTATCTTTAAACCACTTTTTAGCCTCTTGAGCAACTTTATTGTACATGTCAACATCCTCTGCCATCCCAATTACAATCGGATAAGTGAACTGCAATAATATTAGCAGAGTGTGGACTTATAAAGCAATACCATAGTTCTTCCCAGGAGATCCAACTTGAAAATGACTTTTTGCTAATTCTTTTGACCAGTCTACAACTCGTGAATTGAGAACTTGTATCATTTTGTCACACTCTTCCCTGCGGAAAAGTTTCAACAATTTTAGCACTAAAAAGAGACTCACGGCAGCAGACGCCAGCAAGCTTAGCAACCATCATTTTCACTTTTTTCACATCAGTAGGTAGTTAGTTGGTAAAATTTATACAAATAGTGGCACAAAAAAGATTACTAACTGATTAAAATTAAGCATCAGATATTCGCAGACATTATATATCTATAGTCAACATTGGGTGTATTACCTTGTAAAAATCTCTTGCAAAATAAGCTTTTCGATTAGGTCTTTGCTTCTGGTCCTCTTTACATTCAACTGAGAATCTTCTACATGCTGCATCAACTCCGATGGTACTGCGTTCATCTGGCATATCCAGAAAAGAAAGTAGTTAACTTATCAGCTAGAAGCA
This sequence comes from Craterostigma plantagineum, assembly GCA_027422505.1. Classification (NCBI taxonomy): domain Eukaryota; kingdom Viridiplantae; phylum Streptophyta; class Magnoliopsida; order Lamiales; family Linderniaceae; genus Craterostigma; species Craterostigma plantagineum. Next base: position 17,907,283 of record JAPQWV010000013.1, on the reverse strand, counting down.
TACGCTAGAGAAAGTAATATTAAGAAAGACCATAGAGCTAATTACAGAAGAGCAATCATCAGACATAGACATTCATTTGCAAACTGAATAATAATCCCGGGGAAATAATATCTGTTAACATCTGAAATGAGACATTTTACATGCGAGTAAACAGAACAGAATATACAAATCCTTGGAATAGGAGAGTCATGTAAGTTGCCAAGTATTACAATGGACAAGTACCTCGTTTATAGCATCAGCAGGGATTTCATGATCAGAGTCTTCCTCTGCCACACAATAGAATAAAGACGAATGTGAGACCAAACAGAAAATGTCGCCAGAAGGTATTTCAATTCATTCAGTTCTAATAAGCTAGCCAATTAATCCAATTGAGCAATCATCAAACGATAAACTTTTAGCTATTACTACAATGAAAGCTTACAATATCAGCTCGACAAATCATACCAGCAACAATAACACGTGCAACAACAACAATTCACAATGAAAACTATAACGAAACACTACGAAGAAAACCTGAATCGTAATCCTCATCTTCAGACGGCGATTCAGACTCGGTGAAGATGGAAGACAACAGTTTCCCCGCCCCTGAAGCAACAGCGCGAGCGACGACTCCGGAAAACCAATTAGGGCTTCTCGGAGGAGGAGGAGGCGGTGGTTGCGGGCGGTCGTAAGGAGTAGCGGAGAGCCGCTGCTTTCTGCGGTTGTTGACGATTTTACCCCCGGCTCCGGATCTAGACGTTGAAGCCATTTCCGAACAGACGAAAAAGAAGAGATATAAATATTAAAATAGAGGAATTTTCGAACTGAGGTTCGTAAACGTTATTTCAGGTTCGCTTTGATTTAACATTCAATTCTTTCACTTCTTGTCGAGGCTTTTCCTTATTCTCCCATCACTCGACTTATTTTTGTTTCCGTTTTGCCTTTTTTGACATAAAATGTAACAATTTTTTTTTCCGGTCCCGAGGTATCCTCACACAGCCCTACTATGGCTAACCGCCACACATTCCAGAGGTGGGACTAATCCCGGGGCCAGATGGATACGTCCGAAACCCACCCGACAACGATAGTCATGGACTTTAGGCCCATGGGGACTTGTCAAAGGAAATGTGAGAGGTGAGATTCGATCCCATGATCTCCTAGCCACATGACCTTTGAGGCCTCCCCCTCAACCACTAGGCCAATGAGTCATTGGCAAAATGTAACAATTTCAAAGGAAAGAAATAACTAAACGGGCTTATATAACCATGAATGGTCCGAAATCGGTTCCAGAAATGGAACCGACTCATAACGAAAAGGATTGGTTATGCTCCTTCCATAAGCGGCTTGAAATTACATGTCGCACAACAATCTACGTCTAATTTTTGTACCACTTTGCACAATTTTACATAAAAATTAATTCCTATTATTATCGAAAATATAGATATGAATATCAATTTTATCTCGAAAACAAAGAATAAACAATGTGATATGGATTGTGGGACGGGTGATTTCAAGCTCCTCGAACCATGGTATGCTATATTAAGAGGTTCTATTCTTAAGTACTTTTTTTCCAACGACAATAATAAGTTAGGATTTTACGTATATTTTATATACTCATAAACTTGCATTATTTGATCATGAGACATCTAAATACCCTTAAATACCGAACGAGATCACCTGTCCCGATAGGTGTCTCAATGGGTGTACCAACTAATTAAATCGATGACATGTCAATTATAGCATTTTACAATAAAATAAAAGAAATAAATATTAGATACAGATAGAGGAATTCACGTAATGATGGAGATAGAAAAAAAAAGTTGTGAACCATGTGCACATTTAAAATATAAATTTTTTCTCTCTTTCTTTTTTGACTGTTTTCTCCTTTATTGTTACTAGATCATATAAAAGTATTAATTCTTATATTTATTATATTTATATAAATGTTGTCGATAATCGTTTTTAAGGCTTTTCAAATGAAAACAATTTTTTTTGTGAAAAATATGAACATAGAGCAAAATAATTAAATTGACAATGAATTTTATCAAATAATACGACTGTAGAAATAAATAATTAATATAAATGCTTAAGTAATAGGTTCTAAAACAAATTCATCTACTTAAACTTCATCGGTTCGACGATCTACCCCATCGCGACCTTGAAATTGCTTCCTTTGGCCAAGGTTCATCGACATGTCTTGTGATCGATGTATAGAAGAGAACTCATTACTAGGCTGATGCTGCATTTGTGCCTGAAAAAATTTTCATAATGAAATTGCATAATTTATTATAAATTTAGGGTGTGACAACCATGATCATTTAAATGTTTTACTTGTAACAAGTCTCTCATACTTGAATTGTGTTGTTGGTGAAGTGAATGACGCAAATACTGAGAATTTGGCTAATAAACAGCTGAATCAGAAACCTATCATTATAAAATATTGTCAAAATATAGTTTTTATACGCAAACAAGTATATGTAACTTAATCTATTAATGGCGTACTTGTGATGACTGATATGCCGACATATGATAAGCTGAAGAACCCCAAGCAGTAGGAAAAATGTCTGAACTAGACATGTCAGATTTTTCTCTCGTATGATGATAAACATCCATTCCAGGCATCTCACTTTCATTAACCTATAATAGTTAGAAAAAAATGACGTTACGAGTTGAAATATAGTATATAAAAGATAACTTACACATCAATTACCTTAGCATTATATGAAGATTTCGCCGAAGAATTCCCAATATTTTTAAACTTTCTTGATTTCCTTACGGCTTGTTCCAATCCACTTTTGAGTCTTTTACCACTCTTAACTTTTGAGAGTTGCTTCTGTTTCAACCAACGGGGGATCTACATGGTGGGCGGGGGGGGGGGGGGGGGGCACGGCCCCCGCGAAATTTTCAGAAAACCTTAGTACTATGTATATAGCGTAGATTGTTAATTATATATAGTCTTGATAGTAAGTTATCAGAAAAGCCATTTGGCACAATGGTTGGGTACGCTCAAATATCCCCAAAGGTTTTGGGTTCGAATTAATTCATCCATTTTAATTCTTTTAACTAAAGTACTTATTTTTTTTTCTACTTTTCTATTCTTTTTAAGTCTATATTAATTTGAATTCTTTTAAACAATACTTAATGACTTAACTATTTAAAGTATATTAAACCATTCAGTATTTTAAGCTTTTACCAATATATCATATATTAGTATGACTTATCATAGTAATATATAAGTTTATTAAGTATTTTCTTAATATCTAATTAAATTAATTTTGACTTTTTAAAATAGTTTGCATTGTCTATCTAGAATTTCTTCTTTCTGTTTTTAAAATATTTTGAGGCGTTGTCGTTGTTCAAGTTCTATCAACGATTTTTATTTGTTTTTTTATTGATTTTTTTGTTTTGATTGTACTAAATTTAAAATATTTATGATATACTATTTCATATGTTTTAATGAAAAAAGTTATTTCAATGATAAATTTTCCATCCACAAAAAACGCAAATGAATATATATATATATATATATATATATATATATATCTATGTTAATCTCTTTACGAAAACCAGTTTTATATTACGCCCCCCCCTCCCGATAAAAAATTTCTAGATCCGCCCCTGATTTCATCCCTTTTATCATTATATCATCATCGGCAGAATCTTCCCCAAAGTGTTGCATTTGCCTTTCCACTTCCCACGAGCATTATGTGTCTTCTCCACGACTCCTTTGGACACTTATTTACTATAATTTCTTAGTGCCTCGGCTGAACTTGAAGTTATCTAAAGTCGCCTCTATTTCTTCATTCAACGGAAGAAGAAATTCCTTTGGCCGTGTATATGTCACCTCAGTCAATGCGGCCTTTGTCGCTATCTGATGATGTAGTTTAAATAATTCTTTGTACTGATCTGCGATTAGTTTCTTTTCAACACGTTCCTCGTCTAAGTCATGAACTTTTCCTCAACGACATGCGATGAAACTGCAGCTATTCGTTTTTTGGCGTGTTTTGTCCATCTCCTTTTAATATAAGCCGTAGGAATTGAAAAAATATTTCTCAATCCAAGGACTTTCAAAGCGTGCGAACACAAAATTCATGCGAACTCAAATTTTCTACAGCTTTACCAGACATCTTCGCTTTGACGAGTCAAATTTCACAGTGTGTACGTGGCGCTTATCGGCGGTAGCAACCTTATATTCAAACAACGACCCAGATTCATTAGATAGCTCAATTGATAAATCTTGAGCTTTCCAGAATTCACCCTGAAACTATTGAAATCCTTCATATGTGTAAATTTGTGAAGCATGCTTCAAAATTTGAATAGGATACGAAACTAAGATAGTCTGTAATACCCGGGTCCCGTGTGTAAGTTGGCCAATAAATTTGCATGCATATTATGTGACTATATGATTTCATATTCAGTATTTATTTAATTTTGTGCTTACATGATATCTAACATTAATTGGAATTAGATATGGAGTTTGAGGAATTTTGAAATTAGGTTGTGTAGATAATAGAATTTTGAAGTATTATAATTTCGAAACTTAGGGTTTCTTTTGGATAAATTTCGAAACTTTATAATATGGCAGTGAGTTTCGAAAATATGGAATTAGGGGAATTTGAAACCTTAGGAAATTGGTGTATTTGGAAATTTAGGTGGGAGAATTTCGAACTTAGGATGTTAAATGGATAGGGAGAAGTTCGAAATTAGTGGTTAAAGAGAATTTCGAAAGATAGGTGATAGATTTCGAAATTTTTATGGAAGAAGTTCGAAATTTGGATGAAGTTGGAAATAAGGAAAATTTCGAACTATCTTTCGAAATTCTTTCAAGACAAATGTTTCGAAATTTTCTAATAGGGATTTCGAAATTCTTAGGAACATGTGTAATATTAAATAATGATTAATATAATGTTTAAAGTATTAGTAAATGGTAAACGTATTAATCATTGAACTTACTACACAATTAAGAATGGAATGAGTCCAAACATTCCAAACTAAAAGTGAAAGTAGAAAGCAACATAAAGCTAAAATAATAATAATAATTCAAACCTTGAGATAAGAACGTAGAGAAAGAACACCTTATTATCATTTTACAAAGATTTCGATGGAGTGAGAGAGAGGAAAACTTGGAACGAAGTTCACGAATAAGGTATGGAATTTACTAAGATATTTATGTTTTTAATTAGGGTTTGGTATATATTAAGGTTATTAAGAATGAAATGATTTAGAGGTTATTGTTTCATGAGGTTTTTGAGTTAGTAAAGAGTTGAATAGGTCGTCAAAAGTTCTTATGTTCTTGATAGATAAGGTTTTGATCGAAAGATTTTGAGAGTTTAGAAGTAAATAGTGTTTATAATTTCGAAATATTAGGGCTTGATTAGTTTCGAAATTTAAATAGTGTTTTTATCAAGTTTTCGAAAGATTGTTAGTATTTAAAATTTCGAAATGAAGTTCGAAACAAATTTCGAAATGAATTACGTGGAGTTCGAAAATTGTTTCGAAATTTAGTTTCGAAAATTTTGAGAAATTCGGATGAGAGATATTAGGGCTTCGATGTTTGTCTCGAAATCAAAGTAAATGTCGAAGTGTTAGGTGAAGTGGTTTCGAAATTTTGATAAATGTCGGGTAAAATGTCGAGGAGTCATCAAAGAGGGTTTCGAAATTTTTATGAGAGTGCCGAGATTTTTATATGTAAATGTCGAGACAAATTACTAAAAATGTCGAGCTGTTATTTGAAGTGGAATCGTGGGTAAGATGTCGACATTAGAAGTGAAAATCTCGAGTTATGAGATGACATGGGATTTCGACTAAAATAAGATATCGACATGAATATTATATATCATGTGTAGTTAAAGATGTCGAATGAAAATGTCGAATGATATGTGTGTTAGGTGAAATGATTTCGAGATTTTTGGTGGGTGGTGTTTCGACATCTTTGGGTATTATTTAATAAATGTCGAACCGATTGAGACCTTATATATATAATGTCGATAGTTATATTGAAAATGTCGAAATGGATCTTGAATAAATGTCGAAGTACATTAAAATCTCGACATGGTTTATTGGGGAGTTGTAAAAGTCGAATGAGGTGTGTGAATAGGGATGTAAGATGTCGACATGTTGAGAAGGGGGACTTCGACTTTTATGAAATGTCGAGATCTAATAAGCAATGTTGAGTGTTATCTTAAAAAAAAATGTCGAAATCTATGTTTGTCTATATCAAAATCCATGGTATAATTTTATAAATGTCGAAGTTTTGGTTGAATAATGATGAATGATGTCGAGAACTATTTTTGAAATGATACTTCTCAGTCTAAGTTAAAATTCAAATATTAGGGTTTCGAAATTTATAAAAGTCGAAACTAGGGTTTTCTAAATTAGGCCAATTTCATGAAATTGTAACTAAATTAATGAATTATAATTTTATATGTTTTTATAAATAGGATTCGAAGGTTAGCGATTTAACCGTGCAATAAGCTAAAGATACCAGGTAAGTGGGAATTTCACCTACAACACATAAATTGTTTGATATGTGTATTGTTACGTGACTAATTGCTTCGATGAATACGTGGTATGTGAATTATCTGCTATATGCAATTGTTTGGAATAATTATTGTTGCATTATTTATGCATCATGATCATGTGCACGCACGAAGTATATGAAGTATTTTGAGGAATTAGCGTGCATTGTATTACTCGAGTGGAAAGCGAGTTACATGTAATGTAGATAGACGAGAATGTAGCTATTACTACAAAGGCACCATGACGGGGGTAAGACCGTCGAATATATTTACCTAAATTATGTAGGTAATGGGAAGGCACATAGAATGAACTATAGTGCCAGGAAAGTAATTTGATAGAGGGGCGACCTGGTGAATGGTAAGATTGGAGATAAATCCTAATTTTATCTTAGCCAGTGTGGGCCACTATCGTATTTTATCCGAAGAGGATTAGAGCTCATGATATGATGGTGCGGTTAGTAAGTAGCTATGGGCCCTGATGAAAATGAGAAATGAATGAGTATGATGTGAGGATAGTATTAGAAAGCACTGGCGCGGATGCCTTTGCTATTTTGGACACGTGCATACATGCATATTTCCACTTACTGAGCTTTATAGCTCATCCCATGTTTTATGTGTTGTAGACATAGCGAATCCGGTACGTAAACGTTTAGATGACGAGGCTGGTCCTTCTGGAACTTCCGGTGACTTTTGAGGGTGGTGTGTACATGGATGCGACCTGTGTGGCGGGCGTTATGTTTAATTATGGTGTTTTTGTAAAATACGTTTGTATTGTATGTAAAATCTGAACAATGTTTGTATTGTAAAATAGTTGGGTGTGGTGTGTTTGTAAAATCGAAAAATTCTATCGATATTTCCTATGTAAAATATTTTATATTTTATTTAGTCACATAAGTTAGTGTATGAAAATAGTAGTAGATGGCGGGTCGTCACAGGTTGGTATCAGAGCTTCGGTTGCAGTTTCTGTAGACTGTCCATGTACACACACTCAAAAGCGCGGAAGACAGCCTTGATTGTAAGTTATGTGGTATTATGAATTTCTTGCATTGCATAATTTATTGGCCTAAGGGACTGTTAGGGTACAAGAGACAACATGGTTAGAACCAGAGGTGAAGGCAGTGGAGGAAACAATCATGAAGGCGAAAATGTAAACCCGACTGATAATCGTGATTCGGCTATCCTTCAACTTACTGAATTAGTACGTCAGCAGTCTCAACAGATTCGGGAATTGATTCAGCAGCAAAATTCTGAGGGGACAAGGAATAACGGAGTTCCTCAGACCGATAGGGTTGAAGCAGTTGGTGAAAGATTTCGTAAATTGAACCCTCCTATCTTTGAAGATGCCGTTGACCCAACATCTGCTGAAGATTGGATTAGAACTTTAGAGAGTATGTTCCAATACAGCAGGATTCCTGAGAATGAGAAGGTTCTGAGTGCTGCATTTTTACTGCGAGGAAGTGCGGGTCACTGGTGGGATACCATACAAGTCATTGAAGATCCTGCTGTAATGAATTGGGAACGTTTCAAAGAGTTATTTCGAAACAAATACTTCACTGCACCTGTGCGAGCCCAACGCATGAATGAGTTTATCAATCTCAAACAAGGGGCAATGACTGTGGCGGAGTACATCAGAAAATTTGAACAACTGTCAAGGTTCGCGACTCATATGGTTAGCACTGATGCTCTAAAGATTGAACGATTTCTTGAGGGTCTAAAGCCAGAACTGTACCGTGATGTTAACATGGCTGGACTACAAGGAATCTCATATGCTCAAGTGGCGGAACGAGCGATGGTGGCAGAACAGGCCGAGACACGAATTATTCGTGCTCATGAGGCAAAGCGAAAGTTTGTGCAAGGAGCAAACTGGAGGGGGGGTAATCAGAAAAGGCAGTTCTTTCAAAAAGGAGGGAAGCCAAATTTTCAGAATAGGCTTGGACCACCTCAGCAACAAAACCTTAATCAGTGGAGACCCCCAGCTCCAATGCCAGCTTGCCCAAGATGTGGACGACATCATTCGGGTATCTGTTTCTCACAAAATGCTATCTGTTTCAAATGCGGGAAGACAGGGCATTACGCAAGGTCGTGTACAGAGAAGATACCAGGAAATCAAGCTATGGCTCAAGTGAGACCACCAACTGTGCCAGCACGCGTGTATACTTTGACTACAGAGGAAGCAAAAGCAAATCCATCTGTGGTGGCAGGTATTCTACTTATTCACAAACTTCCGACATGCATTTTAGTAGATTCAGGAGCTACGCATTCATTTGCATCCAATAAATATGTGACGAGACTGGGGATTACACCTACCCTATCTGATTGTGAATATAATGTGACTGTTCCACACGGAGTTGCGATGCGAACCAATCTGGTTTTACGGAATTCTCCGGTATTAATTAACGGAAGAGAACTGTCCGTTGATTTAATAGTCATTCCAATGAACGATTATGAGGTGATTCTTGGAATGGACTGGCTCTCGAAATACGGAGCTGTCATTGATTGTAATCGCAAGACAGTTACATTTAAAACCGAAGAGAATGAGTCTTCTATTTTTGTGGGAACAAACAAAGAAAGGAATGTTTCTAGAATTTCAGCGACAAAAGCACAACGTTTAATTAAGGCGGGATGCGAAGTTTATCTAGTCTTTGCAGTGAAATCAGAGGAACGTTCATCTCTGAAATTAGAAGATGTACCAGTGGTGCAAGATTTTCCGGATGTCTTTCCTGAAGATTTACCAGGATTACCTCCGGATCGAGAAATTGAATTTACAATCGACTTAGTACCAGGGTCTGTTCCAATCTCTAAGACTCCCTATCGATTAGCGCCGACTGAATTGAAGGAGTTAAAGGATTAGTTGGACGATTTATTACAGAAAGGATTCATTCAACCCAGTTTTTCTCCTTGGGGAGCGCCAGTTCTGTTCGTGCGAAAGAAGAATGGGTCGATGCGACTATGTATCGACTATAGGGAGCTGAACAAGATCACAATCAAGAATAAATATCCACTACCCAGAATTGATGATTTATTTGATCAACTACAAGGCGCAACAGTGTTTTCAAAAATAGATTTACGATCGGGATATCATCAATTGAAGGTTCGAAAAGAAGACATTCCAAAGACAGCGTTCAGGACCAGATATGGACACTATGAATTTTTAGTTATGCCTTTCGGGGTAACTAATGCGCCAGCGGCATTTATGGATCTAATGAATCGAGTGTTCAAACAATTTTTAGACAAGTTTGTCATTGTGTTTATTGATGACATTCTTATTTACTCGAAGACGAAGGAAGAACATGAGCAACATTTGAGGATAGTTCTCGAGATATTACAAGAAAATAAATTATATGCCAAGTTTAAGAAATGTGAGTTTTGGTTGAATCAAGTCGCATTTTTGGGCCACATTATTTCTGGAGAAGGAATTTCTGTGGATCCTAGCAAAATTGAAGCTATCAACAATTGGCCTCAACCAACCAATGTGACAGAAATACGGAGTTTTCTTGGCTTAGCTGGATACTACAGAAAGTTTATTAAGGACTTCTCAAAGATTGCATCAACACTGACAAAGTTAACAAGGAAGAATGTTCCATTCCATTGGAGCGAGGAGTGCGAGCAAAGTTTTCAAGAGTTAAAGAAGAGACTCACTTCAGCTCCAGTTCTTACAATACCATCAGGGACTGGAGGATTTTCAGTCTATAGCGATGCATCAAGGAATGGTTTGGGCTCTGTATTAATGCAACATGGAAAAGTAATTGCATATGCCTCTCGGCAATTGAAGGAGTATGAAAAGAATTATCCGACTCATGACTTGGAGCTAGCTGCTGTGGTTTTTGCTCTAAAAATTTGGAGGCATTATTTATATGGGGAACGATGTGAAATTTTTACGGATCATAAGAGTCTGAAATATTTCTTCACTCAGAAGGAATTAAACATGAGACAAAGACGGTGGTTGGAACTGGTTAAAGACTACGATTGTGTAATTAGTTACCACCCAGGCAAAGCAAATGTAGTGGCTGATGCATTAAGTCGAAAAGCGGTAAGTGCAGAGTTACAATTATTGGAGGTGGAGGTAGTGCAATTGGGAGAAGTCGAAGCAAAGTTAGCAGCATTAACTCTACAACCTACGATATTGGAACAAATCAAACGGGTGCAAGAAAATGATGAATTATATCTGAAAATCAAAGACGCACAGACGGAGCAAACTTCAACTGATTTCAAAATACAAGAAGATGGAAGTCTATATTACAAGGACCGTTTATACGTACCTGATGATACGGAGATTCGAAGAATAGTAATGGCAGAAGCACATGCGACGGCATATTCAGTACATCCAGGAGCTACAAAAATGTATCGAGACCTTCAAATAAATTATTGGTGGCCGGGAATGAAAAGAGACATTGCGACGTTTATAAGTCAGTGTCTAACATGCCAACAAATAAAGGCGGAACATCAAAGACCGGCAGGGACATTACAACCTTTGCCAATACCTGAGTGGAAGTGGGATCATATTACGATGGATTTCGTTGTTGGCCTACCAAAGACTATAAAAGGTTATGATGCTATTTGGGTTATAGTCGATCGATTGACTAAGTCTGCTCATTTTCTACCCATAAGTTTGATATCTTCCCTGGAGCGATACGCAGAGATATATATTCAGGAAATTGTTCGACTTCACGGGATTCCATTATCAATTATTTCGGATCGGGACTCACGGTTCTTATCAAATTTTTGGAAGAGTCTGCAGAAAGCAATGGGGACAAAATTGTCTTTTAGTACGGCTTATCATCCTCAGACGGATGGTCAATCAGAACGAACTATCCAGACTTTGGAAGACATGTTACGAGCATGTGTTTTGGATTTTAAAGGAAACTGGAGCAAATATTTGCCATTGATCGAGTTTTCTTATAACAATAGTTATCATGCAACTATTGGGATGGCACCGTATGAAGCTTTGTATGGGCGTAAATGTCGATCTCCCATACATTGGGATGAAGTTGGTGAACGGGCGATGTTAGGACCTGACATAGTTCAAGAGATGACTGAGGCAATCGCAAAAATACGAGAGAGAATGCAAACGACTCAAAGTCGACAAAAGAGTTATGCCGATAAAAGACGTAGACCGTTAGAGTTTGAAGCTGATGAGTGGGTGTTTTTGAAAGTATCTCCAATGAAAGGCGTGAAACGATTTGGACGAAAGGGTAAATTGAGCCCAAGATATATTGGACCTTTTAGGATAATTCAAAGAGTCGGCGAAGTGGCTTATCAACTGGAACTACCAGCCTCATTGGCACAAGTTCATGATGTTTTTCATGTATCGACATTGCGAAAATATGTCGCTGACCCAAATCATGTCTTGAGAAATGAATTCTTGTATCAACAACTCAAGTTAGATTTGAGTTATGAAGAGAAACCAGTGGAAATTTTGATGTATGAAGTGAAAAGACTTCGGAATAAAGAGATTCCGTTGGTAAAAGTATTATGGCAAAATCAGTCAACTGAAGAAGCTACATGGGAACGTGAAGATGATATGAGAAGTCGTTATCCAGAATTGTTTCAACAAATATGATTTCGGGGACGAAATCCTTTTTAAGGGGGGAAGAATGTAATACCCGGGTCCCGTGTGTAAGTTGGCCAATAAATTTGCATGCATATTATGTGACTATATGATTTCATATTCAGTATTTATTTAATTTTGTGCTTACATGATATCTAACATTAATTGGAATTAGATATGGAGTTTTGAGGAATTTTGAAATTAGGTTGTGTAGATAATAGAATTTTGAAGTATTATAATTTCGAAACTTAGGGTTTCTTTTGGATAAATTTCGAAACTTTATAATATGGCAGTGAGTTTCGAAAATATGGAATTAGGGGAATTTGAAACCTTAGGAAATTGGTGTATTTGGAAATTTAGGTGGGAGAATTTCGAACTTAGGATGTTAAATGGATAGGGAGAAGTTCGAAATTAGTGGTTAAAGAGAATTTCGAAAGATAGGTGATAGATTTCGAAATTTTTATGGAAGAAGTTCGAAATTTGGATGAAGTTGGAAATAAGGAAAATTTCGAACTATCTTTCGAAATTCTTTCAAGACAAATGTTTCGAAATTTTCTAATAGGGATTTCGAAATTCTTAGGAACATGTGTAATATTAAATAATGATTAATATAATGTTTAAAGTATTAGTAAATGGTAAACGTATTAATCATTGAACTTACTACACAATTAAGAATGGAATGAGTCCAAACATTCCAAACTAAAAGTGAAAGTAGAAAGCAACATAAAGCTAAAATAATAATAATAATTCAAACCTTGAGATAAGAACGTAGAGAAAGAACACCTTATTATCATTTTACAAAGATTTCGATGGAGTGAGAGAGAGGAAAACTTGGAACGAAGTTCACGAATAAGGTATGGAATTTACTAAGATATTTATGTTTTTAATTAGGGTTTGGTATATATTAAGGTTATTAAGAATGAAATGATTTAGAGGTTATTGTTTCATGAGGTTTTTGAGTTAGTAAAGAGTTGAATAGGTCGTCAAAAGTTCTTATGTTCTTGATAGATAAGGTTTTGATCGAAAGATTTTGAGAGTTTAGAAGTAAATAGTGTTTATAATTTCGAAATATTAGGGCTTGATTAGTTTCGAAATTTAAATAGTGTTTTTTATCAAGTTTTCGAAAGATTGTTAGTATTTAAAATTTCGAAATGAAGTTCGAAACAAATTTCGAAATGAATTACGTGGAGTTCGAAAATTGTTTCGAAATTTAGTTTCGAAAATTTTGAGAAATTCGGATGAGAGATATTAGGGCTTCGATGTTTGTCTCGAAATCAAAGTAAATGTCGAAGTGTTAGGTGAAGTGGTTTCGAAATTTTGATAAATGTCGGGTAAAATGTCGAGGAGTCATCAAAGAGGGTTTCGAAATTTTTATGAGAGTGCCGAGATTTTTATATGTAAATGTCGAGACAAATTACTAAAAATGTCGAGCTGTTATTTGAAGTGGAATCGTGGGTAAGATGTCGACATTAGAAGTGAAAATCTCGAGTTATGAGATGACATGGGATTTCGACTAAAATAAGATATCGACATGAATATTATATATCATGTGTAGTTAAAGATGTCGAATGAAAATGTCGAATGATATGTGTGTTAGGTGAAATGATTTCGAGATTTTTGGTGGGTGGTGTTTCGACATCTTTGGGTATTATTTAATAAATGTCGAACCGATTGAGACCTTATATATATAATGTCGATAGTTATATTGAAAATGTCGAAATGGATCTTGAATAAATGTCGAAGTACATTAAAATCTCGACATGGTTTATTGGGGAGTTGAAAAAGTCGAATGAGGTGTGTGAATAGGGATGTAAGATGTCGACATGTTGAGAAGGGGGACTTCGACTTTTATGAAATGTCGAGATCTAATAAGCAATGTTGAGTGTTATCTTAAAAAAAAATGTCGAAATCTATGTTTGTCTATATCAAAATCCATGGTATAATTTTATAAATGTCGAAGTTTTGGTTGAATAATGATGAATGATGTCGAGAACTATTTTTGAAATGATACTTCTCAGTCTAAGTTAAAATTCAAATATTAGGGTTTCGAAATTTATAAAAGTCGAAACTAGGGTTTTCTAAATTAGGCCATTTCATGAAATTGTAACTAAATTAATGAATTATAATTTTATATGTTTTTATAAATAGGATTCGAAGGTTAGCGATTTAACCGTGCAATAAGCTAAGATACCAGGTAAGTGGGAATTTCACCTACAACACATAAATTGTTTGATATGTGTATTGTTACGTGACTAATTGCTTCGATGAATACGTGGTATGTGAATTATCTGCTATATGCAATTGTTTGGAATAATTATTGTTGCATTATTTATGCATCATGATCATGTGCACGCACGAAGTATATGAAGTATTTTGAGGAATTAGCGTGCATTGTATTACTCGAGTGGAAAGCGAGTTACATGTAATGTAGATAGACGAGAATGTAGCTATTACTACAAAGGCACCATGACGGGGGTAAGACCGTCGAATATATTTACCTAAATTATGTAGGTAATGGGAAGGCACATAGAATGAACTATAGTGCCAGGAAAGTAATTTGATAGAGGGGCGACCTGGTGAATGGTAAGATTGGAGATAAATCCTAATTTTATCTTAGCCAGTGTGGGCCACTATCGTATTTTATCCGAAGAGGATTAGAGCTCATGATATGATGGTGCGGTTAGTAAGTAGCTATGGGCCCTGATGAAAATGAGAAATGAATGAGTATGATGTGAGGATAGTATTAGAAAGCACTGGCGCGGATGCCTTTGCTATTTTGGACACGTGCATACATGCATATTTCCACTTACTGAGCTTTATAGCTCATCCCATGTTTTATGTGTTGTAGACATAGCGAATCCGGTACGTAAACGTTTAGATGACGAGGCTGGTCCTTCTGGAACTTCCGGTGACTTTTGAGGGTGGTGTGTACATGGATGCGACCTGTGTGGCGGGCGTTATGTTTAATTATGGTGTTTTTGTAAAATACGTTTGTATTGTATGTAAAATCTGAACAATGTTTGTATTGTAAAATAGTTGGGTGTGGTGTGTTTGTAAAATCGAAAAATTCTATCGATATTTCCTATGCAAAATATTTTATATTTTATTTAGTCACATAAGTTAGTGTATGAAAATAGTAGTAGATGGCGGGTCGTCACATAGTCTGACTCATCATAAAATCCGCCTTCAACTCTTGATAACGACGATCGCAGATTAATCTTCCAAATTGCTTGAAAAATCTAGCAAACTCATTTTTCTGCTTACGTACCTCTTCAAAGTGCTGTTCATGCTCTCGCTCCGCTGAGTACTAATCATATCTGCACAAAACACCTGCCGCCCATAGAACAGTGCCCACTTTTCCCTTATGTTATACAATCGATCAAGCCACTCATTATTCTGTAAACCATACTTGTTCAACATTTCTTGCCACGAACGAATTGATCTTCTTCCTCCCAGTCATAGATGGACGAAGTAAAATCTTTCTCGAAATCACCGAACCTCGAGAACACGTTACTGAGGTGAATTGCAGCGTTTTTGATAAATATGCCAGATGCATAGACGATGGCATGTGGCCACTTTTCAGATAATGCTTTTGCCATTGCTGCATCTTGGTATGTGAGGATCGTAAATGGTTTTTTCGTCCATTGCCCTAGCAAAAGTGTCGAATAACCAAATAAACGTCTCCGTTGTCTCATCGTATAACAACGTGCTCCAAAAACTATGGTTTGTTTATGATGGTTGACCCAACAAATAGAGCAAATGGTCGTCCTTCTTTATTTTTCCTGTACGTGGTGTCAAAAGACACGACATCTCCAAATGCGCGTAGTCTGTCATCATCTATCCATCAGTCCAAAACACATTTGTTAGTAGGTCAAACCTATCAACTTGAATGGCGTAGAAGAAATTTGGATCTTCTATTTGTCTCTGTTGTAATATTCCAACACACCTACTGTATCTCCCAGTTCCATCTCTATTGTTCTCTTTGATCGCAAATTTTTTTTATAATCTTCGAGAATAAATCCCAGATTCTTGCGCCCTCCAGCTTCATTAGCCAAATATTGTAGTCCGACTTTTGGTGGAATCCCAAACCTATCTATGTTTTCCACCTGTGCTGCTTGATTCGCGGTCAGCTTATCAATGACTTTTCCACTATCTTTCAACGTAGTGGGTTCAACTGCTCTCTCTGATAATTCGTCATTTGTTTCAAAGTCAAGCTTGCGACGTGCAGACGCATTTTCTTCATCCTACAGAAATGAAATTTAATAACAAGCAATCAAAATAGAGGAACGACACAATTATAAAAAAAGATGTAATTAAAAATTACCGTAGTCATCCGGGATTATGTAGTCTTTTGTTCAGCTGTTCTCAAACGACTTTTCGTTTTATAAAGAAAAAATATGTCTTAATAAGGAAATTGAAAGAATCAATAATTCTCTCTTTTAAATTTTAAAACCCACGTATGTATGTACAATTTTCTCTTTGTAGTTTTAATTTAAAAATCCAAATTGACATGTCATCAATTTAATTAATTGGGACACCCATTGAGACACCTATGGCGACAGGTGATCTCGTTTGCTTAAATACCTCACATTATTCTATCATGTTCTGTAGGCATCAAGGCACAAAGAACCGAAAAGACAAGTTTCAGACATGAACGAAGGAAGCCGACAAAGTAAAGGCAGACCCACGACCATGGAAAACCTAGCGGAGGGCCATGGGCGCTTACCACCACCCACGGCCGTGTGCCACATGCCAACAGCCGTGGAGAGTTGTGTAATAAACCGTGGTCGCTTTTCCATCTCTCTGCTCGAGGCCCATGGCCGTGGAGGACGATACATGGGGCTATGGGCATCTCAGGAGCTCTCTGCTTGATGCCCACGGCCGCGGGACCTTAGCACGAAGCCATGTCAACTTCCTTTGCCCACTGCTCGAGAATCACGGCCGTGGCGAAGCCATAAAGAGGTCGTGTTTGATGTCTAAACTCTCTACTTGAGATTGACGGTCGTGGGAGCCCATGCATGTGGCCTTGGGGAGCATTGCAAGGCAAAAATCTCAAGTCTCGTAAGTCCACGCCCGTGGCCCCCCTTGAAAAAGGCCGTGAGCAGCGCCAAGAAGGCTTAAAAGGGACCAATAAGGCTTAAAAGAGAGACTTTTGACGGCCAAGAAGACTAGAGAAAGTTAAGAGCGATTCCGAGGATCTTCAAGGCGTTTCTCCCTTGTCAACAGCCGGGGTGACGCGCGAGACTAGAGCATCGTCATGGGAGCATTTTATACCTTTATTAGATCGTTTTCAGCAATGTTTTCCTTAGATTCTTTGTTGATTTCGTTTATCCCCGTGTTAGCTTAATTGCTTTAGTGACTACATGTTAGGCCGGTTCTGATTATCGATTACTGCTTTTCTTATTCTATTTAATCATCTGAGTCTGTATTCTTTGTTTGTGCTTCATGTGCCTGATTAGTCTCCACACGTATGATCCTTGGTTACGGCCAGAAAACTACGCCCATACTTTCTGTCACACCCTATCGCAGTGCTAACCAATCAGCCAATCAGGAAGATCGCGACCCGACCCGACGTCTCGGGAAGGGTCGTGAAATGGGCTACGGAGCTAGGAGAATACGAAATTGGTACAGACCTCGAACGGCCATCAAGCCTCAGGCGTTGGCGGATTTAGTGTGGAGCTGGTCGGGGACTTTCCGGACGAAATGTGGAAAATATTCGTTGATGGGTCCTCTTGTATTTCGGGAAATGGAGTCGGGATACTACTCATATCCCCATGGGGAGAAGAAACCAACCTGGCCCTCAGGTTAGACTTTAAAGCATCAAACAATGAGACAGAGTACGAGGTATTACTATCGGGACTTCGAGCAGCTCGAAGGATGGGAATCACTCGCCTAACATTACATTCGGACTCCCAACTCGTCGTTCAACAGTTGGGAGGGAACTTCGCGGTCAAAGGGAAAACTTGGAAAAATACGTTAAGGCCTTCAGGGAGATCAAAGGAGGCTTCGAGGAACTTAAGATCGTTCTAGTAACTCGAGCGGAGAACGAAAAGGCTGATCAGATGGACAAATGGGCAAGCGCTATAGGAACGCCTGAGGGGAAAAGGAAAGTCCCATCCGTGTGCCAAATCGAAGACCAGATTATGCCCGATCCTGACATTTCCCCAAGAGACTGGAGATATGAAATATACCAGTACTTGTGTCGCCAACTCTTACCGATAGACAAGGCACTAGCTCGGAAACTCCTGAGAAGTGCTCAGCGATTTACCCTGATGGACAAAATTCTGTTTAAGAGGTCTTACGCCGGACCGCTATTACGGTGTGTATCAAAAGAGGAGGGTGAATATGTCCTTCGGGAAATTCATGAAGGTATCTACGGAAGCCACATCAGGAGTCGGGCATTGACAAGGAAAATGCTCTTAGCCGACTTCTTCTGGTCGACGATGAAAGGGGACGCTGTGAAACTAGTTCGGGGATGCATCAACTGTCAGAAACACGCCAGCCTACAGAAAATGCCCGTGGAGGCTATGAAGTTAGTAACCTCACCTTGCCCCTTCGATCAGTGGGGTTTAGACATTGTCGGTCTCTTCTCAGGGAATGTGGCTCACAAGAAGTTCTTACTGTGGCTGTGGACTACTTTTCGAAGTTGGTTGAGGCCGAAGCTATGGCAAAAAATCACCGAGGCGGCCATCATGGCCTTCGTATGGAAGATCATCATCTTCCGTTATGGAATCCCGAGGAGACTAATCACCGACAACGAAAAGCAAATTTAGTGCAAAGAAGCTAAAGGAATGGTGCGACTTTTTTCACCTCAGTGGCGTACCCTCAGAGCAACGGCCGGGTAGAGGTTACCAATCGCACCATAGTTCAAGAATTGAAGGCCTGACTAGAAGGGTTAGAGAAATCATGGTTTAACGAGCTTCAAAGCGTCCTACACCGTTCATCAAGCGTATGTATAATATTTCCCCAATTCGGGTTCTATCAAATCCTTCGTTGAAATTCATTCATAAGACGAAAATTCAATTTTTTGTTTAATTTTTGACTTTAATGTTTCAATATAATTGCTGTATGTATTGAGGCTTTTTAAAGATTTTTAAAGATGTGCATTCGACTAAAATTTAGCGTATTTTATTGATGTTCTTATGGGACTTGTGTATTTATCTATTTCTAATGTACCATTTGTGTCAAAAATTTCTACTAGGGTTAAATTCTTTGATGGCGTAACTCTATGGTGGTTGATGAAATCAAAACGAGGATGATATCGATCATATACCTCACATTCATACTAAGTCAACAACTCGATTCAACGGTAAAATACCTAAATAAGAACAAAAGTACTTAATATTTGGCCTAAGCATGAAATACTTGCGGATGGGACGAATCATCTAGGGCTAAAATGATCTTTTTGATAAAACATCTCACATAATAAGGTCATTGATCATCACCAACACCAAAAAAGAGTTTGATATATACTTCACATTCATACTAAGTCAACTACTAGAATTCAGCGGTAAAATGCCTAAATAGGAACAAAAGTACTTAGTAATCTAAGGTCGGTCATTGATCATCACCAACACCAAAAAAAGAGTTTGATACTGTTGGTCCCGATTACACCAAACAAGGAATCAAAGAGGCTTTAATGGAATGAAAAGGGAGAGGATCTCACCTTCAAGTGTGTGTATTGTGTGAAAATTAGGATAAGCCTTTTTCCTTTGATTACTTTCAAAAGTGAGTTGGTAAAACCTTATATACCACATTAACCCTAGGTATATTAAGGCCCAATCACTAAATATAAACTAATTACATTATAGTCCTAAGCCCAAGCTAAAGGATAATTACAAAATAAATCCTAAGACTTAAACTATTGACACAATCTAAAATATCCTAACAATCTCCCCTTTTGTGCCAATTGTTGGGAGTCTTAGATCTTGAGCGTAGCGGTGGTGGATTAGCGTGTTAGTGTTTCGCGAAGTCCTAGCTTGAACTCGAAGGCGCGGAGATTCCTTCGGAGGACCATTCGATCAGCTATAGCGTTGATGAACTTCGCGAACTTGGAGCGGCAGTGTGGGTCTTCTTCCGAAAGTATGCGGCAAATTCTCATGAGCTTGTCTTGAATGATGGTGAGTGTTCCATCCGAGAATTTTGCCACTTCGGAGCAGCGTAGTAGCCTCATCTTTCCCTTGTAGTTCGAGTAGGCGACCGCTGGATCATCTCCGTCGATCACATCGCCCTCTCGGTAATCGTCCGCGTTCTTGAAAGATGGGCGAGTCAGGTTCACCTTCTTCAGGTTGTGCTCTACCGCCATCTGCAGGTCGTGGGTGGCGTAGAATCTGACTTGTCCGAGCATGTGGCGCTTGAGAGCCACATAACCCATGGTGACCGGTTCAGCCCGTACGAGATGTCCCGAACCTCTGAGGACGAGTCTGAACTGCTTCATAGATTCCAGCATGTTGTACAGATCACCTAAGCGCAGATATTTGAAGTCCGCCTCGCTTACTTCACAGCAGCTCTCGTCCTGCCTCATCACCGTGAACACTGGATAGTGAACACGTCCTTTCGATTCTTGGCGAAGGTCAGTGACTTTGCAGATGGGGGCCCGACTCATTTCCAGAGCGAGGTTTTCTTCATCGGACAGCGTCCTCTTTGTGCACTTGTGGCAAAGAAGGCTCCATTGATAGAGCTTCTTCTTTTCCTCGCTCCAGTTTTGAATGTTCATCAGCTCATATTCGTTGAAGGTCGTGATGATTTGCTCCTTGCGCCGCCAGATCCTCTTCCTGATCTCCTCTTGAAATGGCGCGGTGATCTTCTTATTTTCCCACGGTGCTTCTGGTATATCCGCCGTGGGCACATCCGGTTGAGCAGCAAGAGCCTCAGCTTGCTGCGCTTGAAATTGTAGGATGTTTTCGAGTTCGGCAGGTTCAGCGTCGTACTCTTCTCCGTTCTCGTTGTCTGCAGTGTTGATTAGCGTGAGCGAGGCTTCCTTTAGCAGACGTCGAGCATTTTCCACTAACTTTCTGGCTGCTACTGCATCGGCGGGTGTGTACAGCCATTCATCGTTGAAGATGTAGGCCTCGATCTCGTTCTGTGCGCAGTAGACATCCTCGGAAGCTACATTGGAATCGGTGTTGAGAGGGGTATGGCTGTGTGGTGGCGAAGGGGTTGCGTCGGAGGAGTTTGAGGATTGTGGGGATGGTTGTGGTGGAGATTCTGGTGGTTCGGATGAGGTGATGGTTTTGGCTAGGATGATTTGGGCGTCAGTTGGTGTAGATGTGGTGGTTGTGGTCTCTAATGCCGATGTGACAGTTAGAGTTTCGGAGACGGAAGTAGGTGGAGGTGAGGGTGATTTGGCTGGTGACTCGGGGTTGATAGGGTGGGCTTTTTGGCTAGTGGGGTGTGAGGTTTCTGCGGGCGTTGTTTCAGGTGCAGAGGAGGAGGGCGGCGTCGATTGTATGGGCCCTTGAGTTTGTGAGGCTTGCGGCCTATTCTCCCCCTCGCGGCGATCTTGATCATCGTCTTGATCGTCGCGCCTGATCCCGCTCGACTCGCCCTGAGCTCGACAAGTCAGTGGTTGAGTCATTATAGCCTTCATTTGCTGTTCCTCCTCATCGAGTTTCGTCATGGACTCGAATCGGGCTCTGAGGATGTAGAAGAGCTCCTTGGCGGAAATGGTGGAGAGAACAGCTTCTGCGTCCACATGTTGCGCTGGTGGTGGCGTCTCCAGGGCCACACCTTTGCCTTTATCGATGGTGGACGCATCGAGACGCGCATAGACTTGATCGAGGATGGATGCCTCAAGAGTCTTTGCAAACTCTTGAAGACGGGTCTCCAGCGCGGTCTCGGTGACGAAAGTGGATAAGTTTAACAAGTTGGATTCACGAAGAATTCCAACTGACACCGAATCAGAGAAGATTGCCGATCAGCCGCCCGTTTGCACAGGACGGGAAAAGACGGGGTCACTCAGACTTTCCGTTGGCATCATCGATGAGACAGACTCAATCGAATGATGGCCTAGGCTCACGGTTGTTGTGATGTTGGCCGTGCTAGGTCTTTCGCTCTCAGTCACAGAGACATCACCGAACGTTCTGACAGAATCATGAAGACTCTGTAGTGCGGTAAAAGGTGTATGTGTCCTAGAAACGTAAGAAATTATGGGGAGTGAGGGCACTATACTCGATGTGCATGAAGAGGATGCAGTCTTAGGCGAGGGACTGCTTGATTCAACATCGACTATCTCCAAGCGGGATGTCGATGGCATACGTGGCTCCTCGTGGAATGAAATATCTTCCTGTAGAGAGGAAGATAAGTGGATTGGTGGGGTCGTGTGCGTGGTTGAGACAGATGCCACGTCTTCTACTCGGGAGGTGAACACATCACCTCCTGTACCTATTGGTTCGGCTCGGCTTATATGTGGCTGAGGAGGTCGATCGTGTTTTTGTTTCGATCGACGCTCCGTGGGGCGGCTTACGTCATCCTCTCGCTACCGTTTTTTCGGAGCGCGGGTGGAAGAGGATGCGGCGCGACTCGATGAATTTTTGGAGGTGGTGGTGGGTTGTTGGCTAGTCCCGTGGTTAGGAGCAGTGGGGTTGATCTGCGCCGTAGGGACAGTAGATAGTGGATGAGGGCTTTCGCGGAACGAGGCAGTAGAGGCACGGTATTCTTGGACGTGCAGGTTGGTCGGGTTGGCGTAGGCGAGGACGTCGTCTGGGATTATCATTGCGTGTCGATCTTTCGCCGGTGTGTTTTTCTTGGCGAACTTCTCGACAGTGGGGATTTGGAAGTGTTCCGCGGCTGGGCGGAGGCGAATGTTGGTGGAGTGCAAGCGGAAATGTCTGATGAGAGCTGGGAGCCACCGCATGTAGGGGACGAAGCGGTTTGTGACTCCCTTGGCGATTTCCCGGTCGCGACGTTGGATCATGGAGACGAGATCCATCCATATGATGTCGGCGTAGTTGTACTTGCGGTTGTGGGCGATGCCGGTAAGGATGGTGAGGATTTGAGAGTTTCCGCGGTCCTGACCAGCATGCTTCCCTGACATGCATTTGTTCACCAGCAGGTACAATGTTCGCCACGGTTGAGGTAGATTGCGGGTGGTGACTTCACTGAGGACAAGTGGGCCCTTCTTCTTCTTGGTTTCTGGTTGATAGCCCAGCCGGTCTATGTCCTCGATGAGTTGTTCATGGGTTGGTAGCGGGTCGCATGGGGAGTAGACAGGGAGTTGAAGTACTTCTTGGAGTATCTTTCGAGTGAGGACCACCGTTTCTTGATCAATCATGGCGGATAAGTTTTTAGCAAGGTGGAGTGGTCCAGCTATCTGCAACGTGTGCCAGAATTGTTGAAGATACACTTGTGCTTCTGGCTCGCCATAAGTGAGGGCGTGTCGAAGCGGGTGCCCTTTGAGGATTTCTATAATGATTGGGGCATCGCATCGAAAGCTGTCCAAGTCCACCATGTAATTGTTGGGAATCAAGGCCGCCCATTGACTTTTTGGGAAGATCTGTTCGATTGGTGGGACATAGGTACGCGTGTTGAGCTCGATGCGAGCGATGTCCCTTTGGATTGCAGCCGCCTCAAGTGCTTCAATTGTGCCTTGATCTTTGTTTGTCATATCTGTGCTTGCAAGGAATTGTAATATGATTAATACGGATTAAATCGTGAGAATATGAACATGAAAGCAGTCGAAAGTTTCGACACATTTTAAAACGAAACTTTTCAACACTTAGAAAATTTCTTTATTGAAGACAATTCTCGCATGTAGTGAAGAATTTCGCATGAGAAAAAAAAATTCGCACGTTAAGAAACTTCGCAAGTTGTTCAAAAATTTTCGCACGTAATGTTAATTTTCTCATATCAAGGAAATTTCGCATTCAGAGGAAATTTTCGCATGTAGTGGTAATGTTTCGCAGGTTATAATATCTAGGCATGCCGAGAAAATTTCGCAGCTAGAGTAGGTTTGCGCATGTATTGGGAAATTTTCGCAAGTTATAGCACAGAGACATGTCGTGAGAATTTTCGCATTTAGTGTAATTTTTTTCGCGTGCAGGGAAAATTTTTCGCAAGTTAAGAAGTCTCGCAAGTTAACCAAATTTTCGCATGAATAAATCGAGTAAGATTGAGTAAGATTGAGTAAGATTTCGCATGTATGAAAGAACTTTCGCATAGGAATTTTCGCACATAAGGAAATTTTCGCACGTTAAAGCGATTTTTTATTCAGAGTTAATTTTTGCATATATCAAAGAAATTTCGCAATCAGAGTAAATTTTCGCATGCAGTTGGAAATTTTCGCATCACGTTTATAAAAGATTTTTGTATTCAGAGGAAATTTCGCATGTAGTGTTAATCTTCGCAAATTATAGAAGTTTCTCATGCGAAAAGATGTGATATGAAGTGAAGGGTATGAAAGTTTCGCGGGACTTAGTCAGTGTGGCAGCGAAAATTTTGACGCAAGAAATTTCTCGGATAAAAATTTTCGCGGGGTCTTACTCACTATAGCAGCGAAAAAAGCTAATGTTTAAGCAATTTTCAGGAAATTTTCTCGGATAAAATTTTCGCAGGATTTTACATACTGTAGCAGGGAAATTTAAACGTGAGGGATTTTGGATAAAAACTTTCGCGGGACCTATCTTACTGTAGTAGCAAAATTCTAGCGTTTTCTGAAAATTTTCTCGGCGAAGAACTCTGTGCAAAAACGTTCGAAACGACGCAATGAATTTTTGCCGTAGACCCACTCAAATCTTAACCAAAACGCAATAATCTGGACTTAATCGACTCGAAATGAGACGGGTAATACATATTTGGGGGTTTTAAACACCAAAAAATTAACATGCGTCCTATTCAAAGCCGAGAATAATTAATTCTAACCTAACCGATTTAACAAAACGGGGCAAAAACAGGATAGAACGAACGGAAATTGGTTTATTTGAGGTGTATTCATACCGAAAAGCTGATTTGCGACAATGGAGTTAGCAGGAAACGGATTTGGAATGCAGATTTGACGATGACGACGATGCGAGGAGTTGAGAAATTTTTGAAAGAGGGTTGCGAAATTTTTGAAATTTTCTCGGGTATTTGTAGGAATGTAGAAAACGTTAAGGGTTTTGGGGTTTTAGGGATTTTAGTTACTGTTTATGCGAAATTTTTGAGTTAATGGACCGAAATTCGTGGGCTTGGTCAAGATTGGGCCCTGATTCAATTTTTCGCGGGCTTGGTCAAAATTGTGTCCTGATTCAGTTTTTCGCGGGCTTGGTCAAATTGGGTCCAATTGGTGTTCAATTGGTCCAATTTTGACTCTGTTTTGACCAATTGGTCCAATTTTGACTCTGTTTTGACCAAGGAGTTAAATTTCAATCCTTTTATTCTTTTTTTTTTTATATTTTTTATTTTTAAATTAAAAAAAGGCATAATCAGAAACTCCCCCTTAACCTAAAGCTTTCCTTTTTAAGTTGAGAGAAAAATAACCAGAAAACTCCCCCTTAATCGAAAACTCCCCCTTGAGAGACATAATTTAGAAAACACATAGAGAATGAAGTGAAGTGAAAAGGAAATATGTACACTTGATCAAAGTTCATGTAGGGTCGATTGATCACAACTGAATATTCAACATGCCCAACATAGTCACTAGGTGTTGGAATCGTTTGACATCCAACGGTTTTGTGAAAATGTCGGCCAGTTGATCTTCGGTTGTGACGTAGTGCAATTCAATAGTCCCTTGTTCGACATGTTCTTTGATGAAGTGGTGACGAATATCTATGTGTTTCGTTCTCGAGTGATGTACCGGATTACTCGTCATCGCAATCGCACTCTTTGAGTCACAGTAAATGGGAATTTTATCAACATGAAAATTAAAATCTCGTAGTTGGGTTCTCATCCACAAAAGCTGTGAACAACAACTAGCGGCGGCGACATATTCTGCCTCCGTCGATGATGTTGAGACACAGTTTTGTTTTCGGGAAGACCAACTCACGAGTTTACCGCCCAAGAAGTGTGCAGCTCCTGAGGTGCTTTTCCGATCCATCTTGCATCCTGCATAATCCGAGTCAGAGAATCCAACCAGTTTGAAGTCCGATCGAGTGGGATACCACAAACCCAGATTGGGTGTTCCTTTAAGATAGCGGATAATCCTTTTGACAGCAGTGAGATGGGATTCCTTAGGTGTAGCCTGAAAACGAGCGCAGATTCCTGTTGAGAGAACGATATCCGGTCGACTAGCAGTGAGGTACAGAAGAGAGCCTATTATCCCACGATAGACGGTTTGGTCAACGGGAGCACCAGATGGGTCCGCGTCGGGTCGACCAGCGGGAGACATAGGTGTAGCAGCAGTCTTAGCATCCTTCATTCCATATTTCTCTAGGATGTCATGGATTCATGTACTTGGACTGGTTGATGAAGATTCCGCCGGGGAGTTGCTTTACTTGAAGACCAAGAAAGAAATTTAGCTCGCCCATCATACTCATTTCAAACTTCTCTTTCATCAATTCTGCAAACTCTTCACATAGTTGTGATTTAGTCGATCCAAAAATGATGTCATCGACATATATTTGCACAATCATGATGTCCGGGCCACTCCGCTTGGTGAAGAGAGTTGTATCCAGAGATCCTTTCTTGAACCCAGACTGAACAAGAAAGTCTGAAAGGACGTCGTACCAAGCTCGGGGAGCCTGTTTTAGTCCCTAGAGGGCCTTGTAGAGCCGATATACGTGATGAGGAAACTCTTCGCTCAAGAACCCTTCCGGTTGATCAACGTACACTTCTTCTTTGAGAAATCCATTCAGAAATGCAGTCTTCACGTCCATTTGGTGGACTTTAAAGTTCTTGTGAGCAGCAAAGGCAAGAAAAATTCGTATAGCTTCGATCCTGGCAACGGGGGCAAAAGTTTCATCGTAGTCGATGCCTTCTTGTTGGTTGTATCCCTTAGCCACAAGTCTTGCTTTATTGCGGATGACAACACCGTCTTCGTCCTTTTTGTTCTTGAAGATCCACTTCGTGCCGATAATGGATCTGTTGTGAGGGCGTGGTACGAGTTCCCAGACTTGTAAACGTTCACACTGATTTATTTCCTCCTGCATTGCAATCAGCCAATCAGGATCATTGAGAGCTTCAGCTACTCGTGATGGTTCGGCTTGACTGAGGTAGCAAGCGAACAGACTTTCATTCATCGTAGCCGAACGCATCGAAACACCGGATGTGGGGTCCCCAATAATCTGGTCTGTAGGATGAGACCGAGCCCAGAGTGGTACATTGGTCTGTGAGGAGCTAGCCGCATTTGTATCTATTGGAGGCTCATTAGATTGGGGTCCGGTGTCCGAAGAAGAGATCTCAACCGTAGTAGATTGAGAGGGTTCAGCATCAGGATCAGCAATGTTCCCAGGGTTGTCGTCTTCGTTGAGATTGAGTGCATCCAAGTTTGGAGGAACGACGTCATTGCCGATAGTTGGTTGTGTAGGTGGAGTGGGTGCAGCGGTAGGTTGAGTGGTGGCGACGAGAGTCTTGGGGACTGGATAGAAGTACTCGAAGAGCAGATCGAGATCCAGTTCACCAGAATTGCCCTCAGATGAGGAGATTCCCGTCGTTGAAGGTTGACCTTTTGTCAACGACTGTAGAAGACCTGGTTCTGGACTGATATGAGCAGAAGCCATGAGGTCTCCTTCGCTTTCGTCAAATGTGACATTTGTGCTCTCTATTACTGATCGCTTCTCCCTAAGATAGACTCTGTATGCTTTCGAGTTCAGTGAATATCCAACAAAGATTCCTTCAAGTGCTTTTGGATCAAGCTTCCCAAGATGTTGGCGATCATTGGCCACAAAACATCGGCAACCGAAGACCCTTAGGTAAGATATATCTGGGATACGACGGTTATTCAGCATCTCGTATGGGGTGCGGTTGAATCTCTTGTGGATGGAAGCCCGGTTCTGCGTGTATCAGGCCGTTTGAATAGCTTCGCCCCAAAGAGAGTGAGGAAGTCCGGATTGAATGAGGAGAGTCCTAGCTGCTTCAACTAGTGTCCTATTCTTACGCTCAACGACACCATTCTGTTCCGATGTCTTCACAGCTGAGAACTGCTGGGTGATGCCCTGAGTAGCATAGAAATCACTGAGCTTCTTGTTCTTAAACTCAGTTCCATTGTCAGTTCTGATAATCCGAACCTTTTGTTGATGAAGAGTTTGGGACGTAACAACAAATTCGATGATTAAATCAGGAACTTCATCCTTTGTGCGAATGAGTTTCGTCCACGTATAGCGTGAGAAGTCATCGACAATCACAAGAATGTACCGTCTTCCTCCGAGTGTAGCCGTAGGCATTGGGCCACATAGATCCATGTGTAAGAGCTCAAGGATGAGCTTAGAGGACGGTGTTTCCTTAGAGATGTGAGACGATCGCTTCATTTCCCCAATTCACAGGCAGAGCAGAGGTGTTCCTTATGATATGTCAATTGGGGTAGACCGTTGACAAGTTTATTCTGACGCAGTTTGTTGATAGTCTTGAAATTGAGATGTGAAAGACGCCGGTGCCATAGATCGTTCAACTTGGGTGCGACTCGGGAGAGAAGACATATTGGTCGAGAGGTTGTAAGATTGAGTACGTAAAGGTGAGACGTGCGCGTTCCAGAAAGAAGAGGCTGTCCCGAGGCGTCAATGATGCTGCAGATGTCAGATTCGAAGAGAACCTTGTATCCTTTGTCGCAGAAACGACCAATGCTGAAGAGATTGTAGCTAAAACCCTCGACGTAAGAGATGCCTTTGATCGTCAGTTTGTCATGGACGAGATCACCAGTTCCGAGAATTGGCGCCATTTGACTGTTTCCGAAGGAGACCCTTCCGAGATAGCGCTCGGAGAAGTTGCTCAACAGCTCCTTGTTCCCCGTCATGTGTGTGGAGCAACCCGAGTCTAGATACCACACATGACAGACCTGCAATGATTAGCAAACGTTGGGTCCCCGTTTACGGACGGGACCTTCTTGTGATACAAGTAAAATTTTCATGCGCTTAATGGGAAATGTGGGTTCTAAATCAGGTTGTGTGGTTTCTAATTTAGCTTTCCCTTTGTCGTTTGTTTGAGGAAGCGGGATTATGGTTTTTCTAACCCATATTTGCCTAACTTGCGCTTGCATATACGTTGTCTTATTTGTGAATTGACGTGAAGGTTTTGGTTGTTGTTGTCGCCTTTTGGTTTTAGTCGTCTTTTGCGTGCGAGCAGTAGGTGACTTTGTATTCAGCATTGGATGGCGTTTTCGCTTAACCGTGGGCGTAGATGAACTGGGAGAATGCAGGGGTGTCGTAGAGGAGGTTTGCCTTTTTGGTCAGGGTGTTTCGTGTTCGTGTGTCTCATATTCATGAAAGCGTGGAAGAATGAAGTCATTGCAGCAACACATAGACATTAGTTTGGCAAAGGAAAGATAAGTTTTGGCAGCATGATTGTCTACGTCCTTAAGATGTAGGGAGTCAGTACATAGATTGGAAATACAAATATGGGTTGGTCCTTTCTTCTTGTCATCGAAGAGCGGGTCCTCCTTTACTTCAAATGAACTTCCTTCCAAGGACGTCGAACGCACATTCCCTGTATCCATAGGAATACGAGAGTTAGTGTTTGAACAAGTTTCAGCTTCAGGAGTCATCTCCGCCATCCTCTTACATTTACATGTTTGAGAATCGGGTACTTGACTCGATGTAGAGGGATAGTTCGTATTGGGAAATTGTTATAGTGTAAAGATTTTGCTAAGTAGTTCATCTCGCTCTTTTGCAAAGGCCTTCCTTTCTAATTCTAGTGTTCGTTCTAGTTCTGCTATGAGTAGTAGTTTCTTTGGGATGTAGGTGCGAGAGAGCACATCTTGGAAAGCAACTTCCTGTTCTTTGGTTGGGAGTAAGGTTTCGACATCCTCCGAGAGTGAAGATATCTTAGTCTTATCTCTATTATTCAATTCTGTGTAGTCATACGCGATTTCTGCCCAACGAATGTTCTGTACTCTTTTTTCTTCTGAGATGACAGCGGAGGATGATCTCACAAATGGCTTAAGCTGCGGGGGAGCACCATTTCTTGTTTGCAGGAACGTAGTGTTGCACATGTTATATCTTTTAACTGTTAGCGGTGTTGGGTTGCAATTGCTAGACAGGCCGATTCCCCCCGGGCGTTGTAGAAATCTGTTTCAACTGGTTGGTTCAATAGGCATAAGATGCGTGAGTTTTCGTTTCTAAGGTGAAGTTGCTCTTCAAGTTCTTTCACCTTTCGGTACAGCCTAACTCTTTCCTTGGTAAGTAGTTCGTATTGGGATGCCGTCAGAAGGCGAGATGTTTCGCATGAACTGATGGCCAGTGTGGTTTCCTTCACCTGATTCTCACTTTGCTTATTCTTGCTTTGCAGACGTTTGACTAACGCTTCAGAGGCCATTAGACGTTCGTTTGCACAAGCAAGCTCTTCTACTTTTAAACTAAGTAATGCATAGTTGTTTTCAAATTTTAGCTTAAGTTCTTCATACTCCCTAGCGTCTACGGTGGGTTTCTTTATGGTGTGACGGTGGTTGAACACATCATCGAGTTGCGAGATTCGTACCTCAGACTCGGCGTTGGTAGGAGTCTTAGCTGTGTTCTCATCAGTGTTGGCCATCTCCTCGTCCCCGTCATGTTCGACCAGCCTTGCCATGCAGCAATCTTCATCCTGAGGCTCCTCGTCTTCTGAAGTGTCGTTCACCCATTCAGCTTCTTCAGTAAGCAGAACTTTGCCACTTTCCATTTTGCGGGTCATTCTGGCCTTACGGTCGTAGTAGCCAGTGTCCTTTACGCGTGGGGCGTGGCATTCCTTGGCAAAGTGACCTGTCTTTCCACACCGAAAGCACTTCACAGACTTTTGAGGTGCTGAGTCCTCCTCTTTCTTTATCGGCTTTGATTCTTCCGTGGGAGTGGTCTTTTTGGTGCCGCTAAAGGTCCTTTGGCGATTGGAGGATTTCCCGATCTTCTTTGTGACCATCTTTGTGAGCATTGCCAGTTGTTTGCGTAGATCACGAACATCTTCATCCGATTCTGTATCAGCTTCGGATCCTGAAGAGGCATCAGATACAACAGCTGGTAGCTTCCCTTTGTTCTGTTTGGCCTTAGAGGTGGAAGATCGTTCGGTAGTCTTGTTTGAGAGGAGAGCCAGTGGATCGACTCGAGTGTTGTTAGACTGAGGTTGCACGTAAGGAGCATAGGCAGATAGGCTGTCGTAGAGAGCATGGATGGAGGTGTTGGAGAGGTCCTTACTCTGAATCATCATAACAGTTGCATTTCCCCAATGTGGTTTGAGGATACCAAGGAAGCGGTTGTTGATATCGAATTTGTCCCTCGAGATCCTGGCTTTCTTGAGTTCATTGATGACCTTCAAGTAACGGAGATATGTGTCACGCAGCTCCTCTCCTTCATAGGCTTGGAAATGTTCATACTGTGAGAGACATGCTGATTTCCTCCCCTGAGCACTCTCAGTTGTGCCTGCCATAATTTCTATGAGTTCATCCCATATTTCCTTAGCAGTTGTGCAGCACTCGATGTGAGCGTAGACTTCGTTGCCCATAGCCTGGAAGAGGTATCCTTTGGCAGTCTCGTCGGCCTGTACGCGAGCCTCTTCATCCTCATTGATGGGACCTCTTGGAGTGCGGCGTTCATCCATGGGAGGGTTTGCGTTTGGCTGTGCAGGGATGATCGTCCAGAATTGTGCTGGACCATTGAAGATGGAGTCCAGTAGGTATTGAGAGAGTGGTGCGCCTTTGTTCCTGATGAACGTGAGGAACCGGTTTGTCCATATGCTGTAGTCGCCTTGTCGCAGCATCGGAGGCCTGGTGTCGGAGCCCACTGTTGAGATTTCGTTTGTGGTAGACATGGTTGGTGCAGTTGAATCGTCCGTGGTTTTGATCTTATATAGATAAGAGTGTTAGTATCGAACGAGATGAGAAAGATGAGTTTAACGAGTAGATTTTGTGAAAAATCGTTTTAAAGAATTTCTTAGAACTAAGTGAACGTGTGTGATGGTCGATAATGTATGAAGGGAAAATATATCTTGAGATTTGGAGAAGTTCTAGAAATTAAGTTTGAGAAAAATTTAACCCGAGAAAGTTTTAACACGAGGAAAAGAAACTTTACACGTCATGAAAACAAAAATTCGCAGTTACGTGATTAAAGCATTATCCGAGAAATTATGTGTTGAGAACTTTCGGTGTTTGTGAGTTTTAAAGATAAATTCTCGGAAGTAAAAATCTCAGTTGAAAATTTCTCGGATTTTAGAAGTTTCGTATGTGAGAAAGTTTCTCGGTTTTGATAGTCATGATTTTAGAAAATTTCGCGGCTGAAAATTCTCGGAAGTTTGAAACTTTCTCGGCAAAAAAAAATTCTTGACTTAGTAGAATTTCTCAGGTTTTTTTGGAAAATTTCGCGGCTCAGAAAATTCTCGGAAGTTTGAAACTTTCTCGGCTGAAAAAAAATTCTTGACTTAGTAGAATTTCTCAGGTATTTGGAAAATTTCGCGGCTCAGAAAATTCTCGGAAGTTTGAAACTTCGCAGATGTAAAGTTTCTCGGATTACGAAAATAGGCCGTTGCCACAAAAATACAGTGAAAGTGAAATTTTCGCGGTTCTAGATAAATTCTCGGAATCAATTTTCGCAGATGGGAAAATTTCGCGGACTTGAACGATTCTGCAAAAATTTTCGCGGTCAAGAACGAGTTTTCACTGTTCAATTGCTTTCACGCGTTTCGCCAGAAAATCGTCCGGTTCTTGCTCAAATCTCAACCACAATCGCTCAAACTTAGATCCTGAACTTCAGAAATTCTTCCCTAAACACATAATCGACCGATTTGTGAGCTAAAAACAACAAAAAATAGATCAAATCGACCAAAAAAGAGAATGGCCGAAATGACTTTTTCTGAAAAAACGTTTGCTTCGATCTTGCTCAAAACTCGTTAAAACTGATCCAAAAGTGTTCTAAATCATTTTAGGTATAGAATCGATCTGGGGGAAGGTTTTAAACACAAAAACACAGCATCAAAACCCCAAGCCGAGCTCAAAATGCCCAAAAGTAATATTTTGCCCAAAACACCTTTGATCTTTCTCGGAATCGAACGAAACTGGATTCAAATCAATGCAGATCGATCCACGTTTGCTCTGATACCACTTCTTGGTCCCGATTACACCACACAAGGAATCAAAGAGGCTTTAATGGAATGAACAGGGAGAGGATCTCACCTTCAAGTGTGTGTATTGTGTGAAAATTAGGATAAGCCTTTTTCCTTTGATTACTTTCAAAAGTGAGTTGGTAAAACCTTATATACCACATTAACCCTAGGTATATTAAGGCCCAATCACTAAATATAAACTAATTACACTTATAGTCCTAAGCCCAAGCTAAAGGATAATTACAAAATAAATCCTAAGACTTAAACTATTGACACAATCTAAAATATCCTAACAGATACATCTAAGGCTAAAATGGTTGGTTTTGAAAAGATCTATCGTGGAATGTATATTAATCATCACACAAAAAGAAGCTTTTCCATAACTTTTCATTTTAACTAACTTGAATACTTGATTAGGAGGGTAAAATACCTAAATCGTTAAAAAAGTACTTGAATTACATACCAAACTACCAATATTTATGAACGAAATACATGTCAATGGGGACGATACATCTAAAGCTAAAATTGTTGGTTCTCATGAAAAGATCAACTATGAATGAATATTAATCATATCAAACACAAAAAGAAGCTTTCCTACAACTTTTCATTCTAACTGTTCCGGATACTTGATTTCGAGGATAAAGTACCTAAATCGTGGGAATAAATACCTAATTTGAGTTTCAAAATACCAATATTTATGAACGACATACATGTCAATTGGGGCGATACATCTAAGGCTAAAATGTTTGGTTTTCATGAAAAGATCTATCATGGAATGTATATTAATCATCACAAACATTCCCACAACTTTTAATTTTAACTAACTTGGATACTTGAGTTGGAGGGTAAAATACCTAAATCGTTAAAATAAGTACCTGATTTGCATACCAAAATACCAATATTTATGAACGAAATACATGTCAATGAGGACGATACATTTAAAGCTAAAATGGTTGATTCTCATGAAAAGATCAACGAAGAATGAATATTAATCATCACAAACGCAAAAAGAAGCTTTCATACAAGTTTTCATTCTAACTGTTCCGGATACTTGATTTCGAGGATAAAATACCTAAATCGTTGGGATAAATACCTAATTTGAGTTTCAAATACCGATATTTATGAACGACGTATATGTCAATTGGGGAATACATCTAAGGCTAAAATGTTTGGTTTTCATGAAAAGATCTATCATGGAATGTATATTAATCATCACACAAAAAAAGAAGTTTTCCCACAACTTTTCATTTTAACTAACTTGAATACTTGATTTGGAGGGTAAAATACCTAAATCTTTAAAATAAGTACCTGATTTGCATACCAAAATACCAATATTTATGAACGAAATGCATGCCAATGGGGACGATACATTTAAAGCTAAAATGGTTGGTTCTCATGAAAAGATCAACTATGAATGAATATTAATCATCACAACACTCAAAAAGAAGCTTTCCTACAACTTTTCATTCTAACTGTGCTGGATACTTGATTTCGAGAATAAAATACCTAAATCGCTGGGATAAATGATTCGAGAATAATCAACTATGATTTTAGTCTTAAATGATTCGCCACTATCCGCACGTATGTTTTATCGACATATTGGTATTAGGTTTAAGACCAAGACTTTTCTCTTGATTTCAGGTATTTTATTGATGGACTCAAGTTTTTTTATTTTTTTACGAAGGTGAAGTTGCAGAGGAACTTCTTTTATGGTTTTGATGGTGACGATGTTCTTGTTACATTAGACGTTTGCTTAAATGCCAGTATTTTAAACCTAAGTTTAGGTACTTTGGTCTCAATTAAGGTATTTTGAATTTAAGTATTTGATTCAATTTTCATACCATTTGTTATGTGGCTTAATTACTTGTACTTTTTGGGTAAATATCGGTATTACTTGCTTAAATTTAGGTACTTTAGTCTCATTTTAAGTATTTAATACCCAAATTTGTGTATTCTGTCTCATGTTGCAGAAATTTTGAAAAAATAATAATAATTCTTATCGACTCCGAAAAATATAAGATATAGATGTCATTTTGATCGGCATGAAAAAAAAAAGAATAATATAGATATATTTATTTATTTTTATTGTATAGATCACATGAAATAAAATTGATTTTATCAATTGATAGATTATGTAATTTAAAAGGGCATTAATGTAATTTGATAATTGGGGAGCTAAAACTAAATTTTAGGGAGTGTTTCACAAAAGCAAACGTAGAGGGTCTGATTCCTAAATTTAAATTGCCATTAGTTACTTTCTTAAAAAATTAAAGAAACATAAAATAATAATAATAATTAGTTGATCATCTGCTTAAACGAAAGTAATGGAAAATAATTAAAAAATAACAAAATTTGAATGAATTTGTTTAAGTTTATGAGCATAATTGGTATTTAAATTAACTTTATGGGTATACTCGAAATTTTAATTAAGATAATGGGAATAATTGTAAATTAAATGACTTTCGCCAATTGGTCGTCCTCCATTATCGTCTTCAAGCTCCACATAGAAATACGATGCTCAATCGGCAATTCACAACCAGCTCATAAATCGAAATATGTACATATATATTCCAAATAATAAGAAATCTAAAATAAACATTAAAGCCGGAAGAAAAAAATGTCTTTAGCATGTGAACAGTAGCCCGCTCAACATAGATCTGTAGCTTCCGCCAGAATTACCGTGGCGTTTCCAGGGCCGTTGGAGCACTTTCTTCTCCATATATGGCGTTTGCAGTCCCGTTTCGCGTACCTTTGGAGATGCTCTTAACGGCTGGCTTGGAATATTTCATACTGTTGAAAATTTGCTCTGGATTCTCACAAAATCAAGACATTATTACGAGCAGTCAATTTTAGTCAATGTTTCTAATATGATATTAAAATCTTTGTTTTTATTTAAGATTTTTTTAAATATATTTGCATAAGTTGATTTAAAATATTATAAGAAGGGATTTAAATACATAAAGGAATAATAATAATAAATTTTAGTATATGATTAAGTTTTAAAAGTGTAGATTAACTTCAAAATAAATTGATATTTATTGAAAACAAAGAATAATAGTTGCGTTGATCAATGCTTTAATGAAATAAGATTTAATAATTAATACTCAAAATTGATGATTTAAATGCACAGAACAAAATTTTGAAAATTATACAACTTCCAACGTTTTTTTCACGGCCACAGAGTAGCCAATACAGTAGCAAAAATGTTTAAAATTGGGAAATTATAATTGTTGGAGTTCATCCTTGGCAGTTCGCGTGTTTGGGTACGCGTCTTCAGGACAACTCGCAAAGCCACGTCCTGCTCAAACTCGGGTGCTCTCGATTAGGAGTGGTTTGGTACGGTATACCGTACCAAAACTGTGATACCGTATACCGTATCGAAATTTCAGTATCGAAAAAATCATACCAATACCATTTTAAAATTTCGATATACCTTAAATTTCAATACGATATCATACCGAAATTTCGGTATGGTATGATATCATACCTTCTATACCATTCACACGGAGGGTTTTTCACCATGCGTGTCTCGTAACTCGTTAATTCGTTGTTTTCGAATTTTTAGTCAATTCAAACTCCTTAGGCCCCAATAAGATGGATTATAATACCAAATTTTCCAAAATAAAAATATTTTTAATTCATAAAATAACCTTAAATAATATACATATTTTAGTCAGTCTCCTTACTAAGACAAAGAACTTTACTTAACCACAAAATACAACTTTATATACAGATTAATTAAAACGAAACGGCTATTTAAAAAAATTAGATTAACAAAAAGTAATTGCATTTTCACGCTTTCAAAATTCTGAAGAAAAAACATTATTTTCATTCATAGCAAAGAGAAACAAACATGTATTTTGTATTTTCTTTTGTTTTTTTAATGAAAGTAAAATATGGTGGGCCTCAATAATGTTAGAAAGTTGGGTATAGTTAATAATTATAGGCTAAATAAATTTTTGAAGATCCTTTATTTTTATCCATTTCATATTTTTTTTGAAATAATATAATATATGTAATGTTGGTGTATATATAATATATATAATATTAAAAATTTTAGTATTTCGGTATAATCGTTATACCTAATTTTTAAAATTTCATACCATTATCGTACCGAAAATTTTCGATACGGTATCATACCTTACCAAAAACTTCGGTATACCAAAATTTTCGATATTTTCGGTACGTTTCGATGTTAAGGACGGTATATCGTATTTCGGTGTATTTCCCCAACCCTACTCTCGATGTCTGTTCATTTCCATCAAGTATATCAATAGTGGGTAAGAGTAGGTAAAAATATTAGTGTATAGAAAGCGTTGTGCCGCGTGAAGTGAACTTCAAATCCTACTCCACAGAATCACTTCCACCTCCGTACTTAGAAAATTTTTTCTCTAGAATTTTGCCGTGTTACTTTAATTTCCTCCCTAACTCCACTATAGTTTGCCTAAAATCTTAGGAGCCCTACCCGGAATTTTTCGTTGAACATTTTTCACCCCAACCGACTCCTTGTGAATTTATTGAAAATTTTCACCCAAACCCAACTCCTCTAGAATGGGTGTTGCTATTGGCACCCCCTTTGGGGGTGAAAAAAACATTGAATTTGTAAATTTTCCACAATAATATTATTTACGTTGGAGTTCTTCAAGAATAATTTAAGCATTAATGTAATATATTTTTGTTTCAGAAATGCATTAACGCAGCCTATTTATCCAATTGTCATTAAATACTCTTAATTAATTTATATTTTTAAGTTAAATTTACATTGATATTTTTAAACTTTTAAAAGCTTTCATATGATATAAATATTTCATACTAACATACACAAATAGATTTAAATAAAAAGAAAAATAAAGCAAGATTAATACCATATTTTCAAACATTGACTTGTCATTGGAATATAATTTTTTTAGTTTTAGGACTTATTTACTACAATTTAATTAAAATGACTCACGGTGAGCCAATAACGACTTAAAATGTTTTCATATTTCTGTTTTACATTTATTGAATAGATGTGTAGAGATTATTTCAATATTTTCTGTTTTTATAGAAATCTATTATTAAAAAAAGGTATACGTAAATTTAAGCTGGTGAAAGTTCTATTAATTTACAAAGTCTGAATAAATTATATATTCGTAATTTTGTATAAATACTTGCTATTTATATAGAAGTCTATTTAAAATTTGAGTCAAAGACTTTCACCATCTTATACAAAATAATATAACGATACACGTAAAGATATCCGTAAACATGATACAGACCGAAATATTTCCTTCATTTATTTTACCTTTTTAAATCCCGTCGTTCAAGAAATTAATACAGGAAAGTGATAGAATTTGTTTAGTCCAAGAACAAAAAACGTGCAAATAATATAATTAATTAAGATACTTTAATAGGGGGTGTAAATAGAATTCAAGGGAGTGTATATAGAATTTCCCCTCTAGAATTTACCACGAATTTTTCTGGAACTCTCACCCATAACGAACTCCTCGAGAATTGACCATGAATTTTCTGCCGAACATTTTCACCCCAACCGAACTCTCAGGGAGTTTACGCAGAATTTATTGCTAAGCATATTTCACCAAATTGAGCTATATTGTACCATATTTACCAATTTCGTTGTATCAACATAAGTACTTATACCGCACGTCTTATGATTCACATATCTAAAATTATGCGTTATTGTCAACTAATAAATGTGAAGTCTTAAAAGCAATAACTAGATAGATAAAGAAAAAATATGTATAATAAGTTTGATAGGGGTGAACTTCAGCCCAGCATTCCTCTTCACTCGGACACCTGAAGATAGCGACTTTCAGGATATATGGCCAGATGGGTAGTACACCTGGGGACCTGCAACCCTGTACGGAAAAAGTAAGGTGGGTCCCGACAACAAAGCAACTCGAGCGGGAAACGTTGGATAAGGTCGACCAGGAAACACGTGGCGTTCTAAGAGTGGTCGACATTGTGAACAGTGAGGAGGCGCGCCAGTCTGACAACAGTACGACCGCAGGTGCTGTCTCTCCTAGGTTGTACCAGATGTCGCTATCAAGTGGTCCCGGAAGTGTGCCAGCTAGGAAAGCAAAGGGAATTTGGGTATATGGGAACAGAAATAGACGAGATAAAGAGAGATTCAACACACGACACAAAACACTTAGAGATTTTCACTGTATTCATCTTCTTCGTCTTCATCATACAAAAAAGCACTGTAATGAGCGAAGTAAGGTTGAGTGTGTAAATCCCGACTGTCAATAGTGAACACTGTTTCCGGCGGCCCGTGGACGTAGGACATCTGTCCGAACCACGTAAAATCCTTGTCTCTTGCGTTTTCTTTCTTCTTTGGCACTAAAATCAAACCCTAAAACATATCAAGAAATCAAGGCCCAGTCCGTTTCACCCATCACCGTCTTTCCCGAACCAAATATCGTTGATCGGGGTCATACCCGCATCAAATGGCGCCGTCTGTGGGAACGATGGCTTGAGACGTGAGTGCGCTGGGTAGCAATAGCAAGGAAGACAGGCTGTTTCTGGGTCTGTTTGAAGATAGGTCGAAGAAGGTAAGCCGAGCTTGTGTTATCTGAAGGTGAAACGTGAGAGGGATAGTGAAAGGTTGCGTCGTTAAAGGAGTGATAGATCTTAGAGACGAATAGACGTTGGCCGCGATGGAGGAACAGCCGTCATTGGCACAAAACTTGCAAGGACGGTTTGAGGAAGTCGGGGGGAAAGCTGGGGAAAGTCCTACGCCAAAGCTCCGACACTGGCTTCACCGATCGAGGCCCCAGTGGTCACACCAACGCCCACCTTTGCAGGGCCGTCCGGAGCCGTACCGCCTCAAACTCCCGTGACCATGACGGCAGAGCAGCTAGATCTGTTGGTGAAGAATGCAGTGGACGCGGCCATAACCGCCAAGAAGGCGAGGAGCAAGGGCAAACGGAAGCAGTCCTTTTCCGTTCAAGGCAGAACCTCAGAGGGCCATGTCTCAGAGTGGGCAGAAACTGTAGGCGAAAACATGGTGGCCGGGGAAGAAGCCTTGCGTCACCTGCCAGACAGGGACTTGTCCAGAAGAGAGGCTGCCCGGGGGGAAAGAAATGCGGGGCCGCGGGCCCCAACACTTAGGCGAGAAGGACCTTCTAGAGGAGTTCAGGAAGGACTAGTGAACCCAAGGAATGCCGTACCTCCGACGACTATAGCCAGCGGGTACATGGTGGAAGGAGAGGAGAAGGCCGGAGAACACCAGGCGGAAGTGAGGAGCTATGGCACGCGCGGCCGAGAAGGAGCCGTCAGTTCCCAGGGACAGGAGCTTAGGAGGCAAGTGTCTGACCTCAGGAAAGTAATAGACGAGATCCGAAACAAGACAACCAGGCCCCATCTGCGAGGGCTGCATCAGGCAGGTACGCCTTTTGCCAAAGAGTTGTTGGAAGGGGAGGTGGCGCTCAACTTTAAGCAGTTGCCATATGAGTATGATGGTACCACTGACCCGGAGGAACACGTGCTACGTTTCAAGAACACCATCCTACTGCACAACTTTTCGGAAGGAGTGAAGTGCAGAGTCTTCCTGACGACTCTGGTGAGAGCCGCGCAACAGCGGTTTAGCCAACTCGAGCCAGAGGTTATCCACTCATTTGAGGAGTTCCAGGAGATGTTCATTAACCAGTTTGCTAGCGCCAGGAAGCCTCCTAAGTCGGACATGTCATTGTTTCAAGTTAAGCAGCGATCAGACGAGAGCCTCCGATCCTACATCAGAAGATTTAATGTGGCAGCCTTGGAGGTACCCTCCGCCACCACGTCCGTTAAAATTAACGCTTTGGTTCATGGTTTGCAAGTTGGCGACTTCTTCGCGTCGCTCTCTAAGAAGCCCCCGCAGACGTTCGAGGAACTGCTGGGCAGAGCGGATAAGTACATAAATCTGGAGGAAAGCAGGTTGGCAAAGATCCGAGAAGGAACGTCCAGGGTGATACCCAAAAAAGAAACACAGAACCATAATCGAGGCAAGGCAAACGTCCGGGTCACTCACCCCCCAGTGATTAGAAGGCCTATGGCAGGTGGTGCTAACAGATTCCCTCCTAGGTATCAGAAATACACTCCTCTACGGACGAGTCTGGAGGAAGTCCTGGCTGTGGCATCAAGATATCCGGACATGCGGTATCCTCGAGCCAGTCCGCGGAGACATCAAAGCCCACGTCAGGCCCCTTTTGCCGGTACCATAACGAATATGGACATCATACTGACAACTGCACGCATCTGAAGAATGAGATAGAGAGGTTGATAAAGGCAGGACATCTTAAGGAGTTTATATACCGGGATCGAGGGCCGGCCCCACCAGCACAACCCCGAGAGAGGGAAGGTCCGTTACCAGACAAGGGAAAGCAGCCTATGCTGGAACCTAACAGGCCGGGGCCTAGCCAGCCAAGAGCTCATATCCTCATCATAGTGGGAGGCCCAGACGGTGGAGACTCACACAGAGCGCGGAAGTCGTATGCCCGAATGAGAGAGAGGGGAAAGCCCCGGACAGAGGGCAGCCTAGTGGGTCAGATGGAAACCACAGGGAACATACAGTTTGGAGCGCAGGATGAGGTCGATGTCGTTCGGCCCCACAACGACGCTCTCGTGATCACCACGGACGTGGCAGGGTATAACGTGTCACGAGTATTTATAGATGGGGGTAGTTCAGCGGATATCCTGTTCTTAGACTGTTTCAAGCAAATGAAGTTGGGAACGGAGCTGAAGCCGGTGGCCACCTCCTTATACGGATTCGGCGGGGCTGGCATACAGCCTTTAGGCCAGGTCACGCTCCCCGTGGGACTAGGAGAAGCCCCTCGGCGGGTGGTACGAATGGTTAATTTCCTGGTCGTTGACGCGACTTCTTCATACAATATCATATTGGGGCGCCCAGCCATAAACGGATTCAGGGCAGTACCTTCGACATACCACTTGAAGATCAAGTTTCCAGTAGGAGACCAGGTGGGGGAGGTCTCAGGGGACCAGGTTAGCTCTCGCCGTTGTTACGCCAATGAGGTTAAGGTTGTGACAGGGGGAAAGGAAAGAGATGGAGTCGAAGCCAAACAAGCAAAACGAACGAAGTTAGAGCAGGAATACGGGGAGCCTACGAAGCTGCAGCCCCAACCTGACGAAGAACTGTTGACAGTGGAACTTTACCTAGGGAGAGAGGGTTTTACTACCCAGGTGGGAACAAAGATGGATGAGGGGATCGCATCGCAGCTGGTCGAATGCCTTAGGCGGAACGCTGATCTCTTTGCCTTTTCGCCAGCAGATATGACCGGGGTGGATCCGAGGATAGCCATGCACCACCTGAACATAATCCCAGGTAGCCACCCGGTGAAAGAGAGACTCCGACAGTTTGGAGCCGAAAGGGACCAAGATATCAGGACGGAAGTGGAGAAGTTGCTTAAAGCCGGACACGTTAGAGAGGTACAGTTTCCCACCTGGTTGGCCAATGTCGTCATGGTCAGAAAAGGAAATGGTTCCTGGAGGATGTGTGTAGACTTCCGAGATCTCAACAAAGCTTGTCCTAAGGACCACTATCCTTTACCAAGGATAGATCAGCTGGTAGATTCCACCTCTGGGTGTGAGATGTTAAGCATGATGGACGCTTATCAGGGGTATCACCAGGTTAGGCTGAACCCGGAGGATGTGGATAAAGTTTGCTTTGTCACAGCGGGTGGCACATATGGTTATGTCAGGATGCCCTTTGGACTCAAGAACGCAGGAGATACCTATCAACGAATGGTTGATACGGTGTTTAAGAGCCAGCTGGGGCGTAACCTGGAGGTGTACGTGGATGATATGTTGGTCAAATCAACTTGGGCCAAGGATCATGTGGCGGACCTAGAAGAAGCCTTCCGAACCATCCGGACCTGTGGAATGAAACTGAACCCGGCAAAGTGTACCTTTGGGGTGCAGTCGGGGAAGTTCCTGGGGTATATGGTGACCAAGAGGGCAATCGAGGTGAACCCCAATAAGGTGAAGGCCATACTGGAAATGCAGCCGCCGCGGAACATCAAGGAGGTTCAACGCTTAATGGGAAGGTTGGCGGCACTTAGCAGATTCATCGCCAAGTCCGCAGATAAAAGCCTACCCTTCTTCAGAATACTCCGGAAAGGATGCCGATTCGAATGGACAGAAGAATGCCAATCGGCATTCGAAGGGCTAAGAAATTACCTGCACAATATGCCGTTATTGACCAAATCTTTACCCGGGGACGAGCTAATCTTGTATTTTTCTACAGGGGAACAGGCCGTGAGTTCGGTTCTCCTGAAAGAAGAGGATGACACCCAGAAGCCGGTGTACTTCGTGAGTAAAACAATGCAGGGGGCCGAAAGCAGGTACTCCGAAATTGAAAAGGCAGCCTTGGCGGTGATGGTATCGGTTCGGAG
The DNA here is from genome assembly GCA_027422505.1 of Craterostigma plantagineum. Lineage (NCBI taxonomy): Eukaryota > Viridiplantae > Streptophyta > Magnoliopsida > Lamiales > Linderniaceae > Craterostigma > Craterostigma plantagineum. The sequence continues at coordinate 17,863,721 of JAPQWV010000013.1, read as the reverse complement.
GCTACGCCCCTATTTCCTATCTCACAAAGTACGGGTACGTACCAATTTACTATTGAAGCAGACTCTGAGTAGGCCAGACCTTTCCGGAAGGATGGTCAAGTGGGCAGTAGAGTTGGGTGAATACGACGTTGAGTTCGAAAGGCGACCCGCCATTAAGGGACAGGCCTTGTCGGACTTTCTGCTAGAATCTACCCGAGGAGAGGTGTCACCAACTTGGAAAGCTTATGTGGATGGCTCATCCACAGCGACTGGGGCCGGGGCAGGAGTCCTCATCATCAGACCAGAGGGGGACGAACTACAGTTCGCTGTGACATTCGACTTTCCAGCGTCTAATAATGAGGCCGAGTATGAGGCCCTGGTGAAAGGGATAGAGATCCTTAACAACCTGGGAGCTGCAGCAGTAATTATATACTCGGACTCCCAGTTAGTGGCTCAGCAGGTCCAAGGAAACTACGAGGCTAAGAATGAGAAGATGGTGAGGTATGCTGAGCGAGTGGGGAAGCTGAAAGCCTCTTTCGACAGCTTCGAGATACGGCAGATCCCCCGGGAGGAGAATGGGCGAGCAGATTCCCTGGCAAAGTTGGCTAGTGCCGCAATCCCGGAGGGGACCCGAAAGGTGACGATGCTAACGGCTAGCCGGGAGGACCGGACGGAGCAGGTGGGATGTATAGAAGAGGAGGAAGACTGGAGGGCTCCTATCCTGGAAGCCTTGCGTGATCCCGCGCACAAGGACGCAGGAAAATTTCGACAGAAGTTCTGCCTCATCGGAGGAGAGTTATACAAAAGGACTTTTGTACATCCTTATGCTCGATGCTTGTCTAGAAAGGAAGGGATGCTAGTGTTGGAAGAGGTGCATAAAGGATGTGCCGGCGACCATGCCGGGTACAAGGCGGTAGCTCGAAGAGTGGTCAGGGCCGGGTACTTCTGGCCGACCCTATTGAGGGATGCTAAGGAGCTGGTCCGAAGATGCGAAAGCTGCCAGAAACACGGCCCGAAGATCCACGTACCCGCGGATGAACTGGGGTTGATGCATGCCCCTTGCCCATTTGACAAATGGGGAATAGACATAGTCGGGCCTATGCCAGTTGCCAAGGCTCAGAAGAAGTTCATCATAGTGGCTGTCGATTATTTCAGCAAATTGGTGGAAGCCAAGGCAGTGGCCAAAATCGATGAAACTAACGTGATAGATTTCTTGTGGCATAACATTTGTTGTAGGTTCGGAGCCCCTCGGATCCTAATCTCCGATAATGGCACGCAGTTTTGTGGAGCCCGAGTCCGTGAGTTCTGTGCGGGAATGAAGATACAGCAGAGGTTTGTCTCAGTGGGGCACCCTCAAGCTAATGGACAAGTAGAGGTCACCAATCGCACCATCCTCCACGGGATCAAGGCCAGACTGGACCAGGAGGGTGGTAAATGGTTGGAGTCCCTTGACCCCGTGTTATGGGCATATCGCGTCACTCCGCGAGAGGCTACGGGCGAAATGCCTTTCCAGTTAGTCTATGGATCCGCCGCCCTGATACCTGTTGAGATAGGGATGGAGACGCATAGGGTTATCCACTATGAAGAGGAGCAGAACGCACGGCTCAGAAGAGAAGATCTGGACTTAATAGGGGAAATCAGGGAATTAGCCTTGATAAGGATGGAAAAATACAAGAGTCGGGTAAAAGCGGCTTACGACCGGAGAGTAAGGCCTCGACAATTCCAAGTGGGAGACTTAATCTTGAGGAGAGCCGATGTACTTAAGCCGCTGAAGAAGATAGACTCGACATGGGAGGGTCCTTACAAGGTGGCCCGCGTTTTGGGAGGTGGCGCATACGAGTTAGAGGATGAAGATGGGCGCAGAATATCCCGCCCCTGGAACATCTCAAAACTCAAGAAGTATTACGCTTAGTGAGGGGTTGGAGGGTTGTATATAAATCAAACAGGAAGGTGTACTCTTTTTCCTTCGCCAAGGTTTTATCCCAAGGGGGTTTACTTGGCAAGGTTTTAACGAGGCACCATCCAATGAATGAAATGGCTTTTTCGGAAACTCGTGTTTTGATGGCTCCTCTCCCAAAATTGAGAATCACGAATCCTGTCTATAGACTACCCTGGATTCCCTAATGGCCCAGACCTGGCCGCGCAGATTGCGCATCTATAGCCCAGATGTGGCTGGCCCAGACGTGGCCGCGCAGATTGCGCACCTATAGCCCAGACGTGGCTGGCCCAGACGTGGCCGCACAGATTGCGCACCTATAGCCCAGACGTGGCTGGCCCAGACGTGGCCGCGCAGATTGCGCATCTATAGCCCAGATGTGGCTGGCCCAGACGTGGCCGCGCAGATTGCGCATCTATAGCCCAGACGCGGCTGGCCCAGACGTGGCCGCGCAGATTGCGCACCTATAGCCCAGACGTGGCTGGCCCAGACTTGGCCGCGCAGATTGCGCATCTATAGCCCAGACGTGGCTGGCCCAGACGTGGCCGCGCAGATTGCGCATCTATATCCCAGATGTGGCTGGCCCAGACGTGGCCGCGCAGATTGCGCATCTATAGCCCAGACGTGGCTGGCCCAGACGTGGCCACGCAAATTGCGTATCCATAGCCCAGATGCGGCTGGCCCAGACACGGCCATATAGATGCATACTAATGAGCATTGGATGCAGCTATGCAGATGACTCTCCTGCAGGGGGCGTCCCACTCCCAGGTCGCCGTAGGCCCACGCCCGGCGAACTTGGACGAGGCTACTGGTGAAGAGCCTTGTTGATTCCCAGGATTAGCCAAAGTCGACCTCGAAGAGGAGACAGGCTCGCCGATATCTAACGAATCTGGCAAAAAAGTTGGACGAGGCAAACGCTGGAGGTACCATCAAATCCCCCAGGTACGCGTTTCTGCTTGTTAATATTCCCCTGAAGAGGTATTTTGAGATGAGCATAACCCGACGGAATAATAGTTGGGGAAAGTAAGGCTGGTAAGTCGAAAGGAACGCTCTTGGTGTACTTCGAATACGCTGACAGACCTCAGCGCCATTCGAAGTAGGGGGAGTAGAGAGTGGTAGTAACGCAGGACCTCAGCGAAAAGGGCTCAGAATATTTAAGTTTGTATGCAATTAAGTTGGGAGGCAGACGAGAAAGGAAGAAAAACACGCCACAACATCAAGCATACAAAAGCAACAGAGTGTTCAAAATAGGAAAACAACAAAACGAGTCCGAAAAAGGAAAAACGACGTCAATTGTTCAAAAGCAGGAAATAGATTAATGAGCTAGGGGGTGGAGCGCTGGAACTGGTCGCGGAGTCGAGGACCTCAGAAGCAGTAGACAGCTCATCGAACTTGGAGAGCTGGCCTAGAAGGACCTCAGGCGAAACCTCCAGCAACATAGGAGAGCAATGGGGGATCCCAATAGACCAGAAGTCCGGATTTGTGACTGCCTCTGGATTTCCCTTAAACGCTGGAGGGGCACTCAGAGCGTCCATCGTTGCATCTAGCGTAGAGGTGGACTCACGACCAGCAGTGAAACCTCCCAGGAAGTAATGTTGCATAAAGGGCGCGAAGTCCATCAGGGAGAGGGTGTCACGCAGATAGCCCTCATGCCAACTCTGGCTCAGCTGGGTCAGGAACTTCATGCCAAGAGGGGAACCCTCAAGGTCTTCTCCCTCTCAGCCAGCAGTTCCTTGGCCCTCAGCTTGATTTGGGCCTGCTGTGCATCTATGAGCTGATGCAGACGGGTCGTGAGCTCGGTCTCCTTAGCAGCAAGAGCAGCTGCACTTTCCACCTCCAACTGACGTGACCTCTCCAAAGCTAAGTCTTTCACACGAGCCTCGCACTCGTTCTTTTCTTTCTCAAGTTCTTTTTCCAACTGGGCGATCTTTGAGTCCCGCTCCTCAATTATTTCGAGCATGTGGCTCTCAGAAGAGGTGGGACCACCGGGTGCTAAACCCCGATGGGAGATCGCGGACAAGAGAGCAGGCAGCAGAAAGGATAGCTGAGACAACCAAGCCCAAATTAACAAAGTACCGAAAAATAAACCAACGAAAGGAGGCCAAGGAGGAGAATTACCTCGGCCCAATGATGGACGGCAAGCTCAGCAACAGAAGCGTCAGATCGACGATGGAGCACTTTTTGTTGTTCAGGAGGCACGATGGCTTGGAGGAACTTCATCTGTTCCTCAGGACTCAATGAATCATAACTGTCGGGCAGGTCCAGCACCATCTTCCCATCAGCCCGCTGATCTATACCCCACTCAGAATCGTGGTGGACAAAAGGGGCGAACTCAGAAGTGTCAGGAGAGGGAGAGGTTGTCTCCACACGTGGCCTCTTTCCCTTTGCCACGGCGACCTTTTTCTTTTTCTTCTTGGGAAGCACCGGCGAGGCATCCTTCTTGCTCACATCACCTTCTGAGTCAGATAGCACCACATGAGGAGAGGAAGATCCAACAGGAGGTTTCCCTTTCACTTCTGAAGCTGGCAGGTCAGTCCCATCAAGACCTGCTGAGGGGTGAGGCGCAGCGGGAACCTCGGATTCTTCTTGCTTCACAGGAAGCATGCGAAACGCATCTCTCCAAGAGAACGACATATCTGCAAAAAGACATACTAAGTCAGAGAGGAAAATCTAAAAAGGAGGTCAGGAAGCAGGAGGGAAACCTGCTTACCCTTAGGATCGAAGGGTACAGACTTTGAGGAGAGGTTGAAGTGATGGAGAAGGCCGGGATAGGTTACCAACTCAACCATGTTAAATTTCTTTTCAGGGGCCCTAAGGTTCAAAAGGTTAAGAGCCGCCTCATTCTCCTCGGAACATTCAGGCTGGACCCCTCGCAGTCTCTGAGGCGCTTGGTGAACCCAATGGCGATGAGGAAAGTCCCAGCTACTCTCTGTGGGGGCTACGAAGAAGTAAAAAGGGTGCCACTCCTTATCTTTGTGAGTGCCCCTGCTGAGGAAATGAACGAGACCGCACGGATTCGCGCACAGATAGAAAAAGGGGGGAGCAGATTTAAGTTGAAAGTGGGAAAGGACAAGTTCTATAGAGGTTCTCCCCCCTGCAGCAGAAACCAAGACATAAAAAGCTGCCAACTGACGTATAGAAGAGGGACTGAATTGATTCAGAGGTATGCGAAAAGCCTGCGATACTGCAGCGAAGAAGGGGTGGATTGGAAAGCGTAGGCCGGCCCTTATCTGGCTCTCCCAGAAAGCAAGGGCCGGCGAAGGCGGGAAGTTTGCTCGCTGGTTAGGATTTGGGACAGAGATGTGGAAGCCAGGGCTGTGAAAACCTTCTGGAACGAGCTTTCCTAAGCGTTGATAGGTTGACTTGGATGGGCCGAACATCTTCCAATCGTCCACCCTCGCGCTGTCTCCGGCAGCACTTCGTGAGCGGGTTTGACGAGAAGTAGACGAATCGGGGGCTGGCTGCGCTGGCGTCGGCGCGACGGAGGATGTGTCGGCGGGAGTGTGAGAGGAAGAAGGCTGGGGGAGATCAGGCGCCGCCGCATCTGACGATGGGGCCTTTCGCTTTGACCCCCTTTTGGCGGCAGCGCCCAGCGCGGCGGAAGACGCGGAGATGCCCGGCGACGCCGAGCGAGCACTTTCGGTGGTGGTAGTATCGGACATGTCTTCGACGCGCAAAGGAGGAAAACGGGGGAGACTGAGGCCAAATCGACGAAGAGACGGTAAATAGAAGCAAAGAAAAGCGAAATATTACCTGTGAGAGTCGCGGATGGTGAGGAAATTGGAGTTGACGACGATTCGGAGCGCTGTGCGATTTAGAGCAAGACGACGATTAAAACCCTAAAGTGACGATTGGGTTTTCGATTTTCTTCGCTAAGTATAGAAGATGATTTTGAAAAGGGGGGAAAAAAACGAGAAGAGACCGCCTCGAAGGATTCAAAAAGCAGAAATGATGGGTTTGGACACGTGTCGCCAGACGAGTGGTGCCGCCCTCTGTTGAGAGCACAGAGCCTGTCCAATCGGCGTAAACGCAACACAGACTGACCAAAGGAGTCCAGAAGTACTGCAGAAGAGGAATGCTCTTTCAAATGTACTCCGAACCGTAATACCTGACGTATTACACTTCGGAGTAGGGGGACTGGATGATAGGGGTGAACTTCAGCCCAGCATTCCTCTTCACCCGGACACCTGAAGATAGCGACTTTCAGGATATATGGCCAGATGGGTAGTACACCTGGGGACCTGCAACCCTGTACGGAAAAAGTAAGGTGGGTCCCGACAACAAAGCAACTCGAGCGGGAAACGTTGGATAAGGTCGACCAAGAAACACGTGGCGTTCTAAGAGTGGTCGACATTGTGAACAGTGAGGAGGCGCGCCAGTCTGACAACAGTACGACCGCAGGTGCTGTCTCTCCTAGGTTGTACCAGATGTCGCTATCAAGTGGTCCCGGAAGTGTGCCAACTAGGAAAGCAAAGGGAATTTGGGTATATGGGAACAGAAATAGACGAGATAAAGAGAGATTCAACACACGACACAAAACACTTAGAGATTTTCACTGTATTCATCTTCTTCGTCTTCATCATACAAAAAAGCACTGTAATGAGCGAAGTAAGGTTGAGTGTGTAAATCCCGACTGTCAATAGTGAACACTGTTTCCGGCGGCCCGTGGACGTAGGACATCTGTCCGAACCACGTAAAATCCTTGTCTCTTGCGTTTTCTTTCTTCTTTGGCACTAAAATCAAACCCTAAAACATATCAAGAAATCAAGGCCCAGTCCGTTTCACCCATCACCGTCTTTCCCGAACCAAATATCGTTGATCGGGGTCATACCCGCATCAAAGTTGAAGATTTTCAATTTAACAATCATCGATAATATATTTATTAACTTTGTTCGTACATTATTCATCATCTTATAGTGAAACATGGTTTTGTAATATAAATTATTAGAATAGGGATTACTCAGTTAGATATGATGTAAAGTGAAACATAAAACTTAATACATATGAAATATAGTTTCACGAAGAAAGAAGTTCGAATTACTCAGTTTATCCTGATAAGTTGTACCAAATATATGTTGCGAAATGGACAGCTAAACGATATTGAAAATGACCGTAAGGATAAAATGGACACGAGAATTTACGTGGAAAACCCCTTTTTTACTTGGGGTAAAAAACCACGAGCGAGGTAGAAATTTATTACTGGGGTAAAAACAGGGATTACAACCTCTATAAAGGAGAAAACACTCACTATCTCTCTTTATAGTTGGAGCAAATACCGAACAAACCATCTATTTTCTTTTCTTTCTCTCTCTCCCTCTCTCTCTTTCTCTTTCTCTGTTGTTTTTTGGTGTGTTTATAACGAATGAAATCATGAGGTATTTATAGGATGAGATCAGTGCTATAAGCCAAATATCTAATTGTCATCCCTTACGTCACTTAATCATTATAGTAGTAATATAATTAAATATATATTATTAATGAGGTAGGTGAAGTGAGTAGGTGGCAACGCACTTTCCCATCAATCTCCCACTTGAAGATTTGATTGAGGCACAATCAGATCTTCACACCATTCTCCTAGCTCGCCTTTGCATGTTACTTAGATTCTGTCAATCCAGAGGAAGAACGACACCATATAAACTTGTCCACGATAATTGCCTTGGTCATGTAGTCTGCCAGATTATCCGCAGTGTGAACTTTTTTGCATGTCCACAGTCCCATCTTCCACTTGTTCACGAACAAAGTGGTATTGGACCCGGATGTGTTTGGTTCTTGTATGATATGCTGGATTCCTTGCAAATGCAACGCACTCTGGCTATCACAATAGAGAACAATATTCTCCTGTTTGTGGCCGAGTTCTTCCAGCAACATCTTCAACCATATTGCCTCTTTACTGGCTTGCGTAGCTGCGACATATTCTGCTTCCGTTGTTGACGTTACAACAATGGACTGCAGTTTTGAAACCCAGCTTACAGCTCCACCAGCAAGATTGATCACATATCCGGTTGTGGATCTACTTTTCTCAAGTTCACCTGCATAATCTGCATCAACAAAGCCATGGACAGTGAAATCTGTACATCCGTAACATAAGGCTAGATCCGAGGTTCCCTTGATATATCTGAGAATCCTCTTAACAGCACTCCAGTGCTCCCGACCAGGGTTGGACATGTATCGGCTAACAACTCTCACTGCATGGGCAATGTGTGGTCTGGACAGATCATTGCAAACATTAGACTTCCTACCGCCGATGCATATGCAGCCGAGACATCTCTATCCTCTCGTCTTCATCATTAGGACACATCTCGGAGGATAACTTGAAATTAGGAGCAAGGGGGGTTGATATTGGCTTACTATCTTGCATGTTGAACCTTCGCAAGATTTTCTTCAAATAATTCTTCTCGGAAAGCCAAATCTTCCGCTTGCTTCTGTCTCGAGATATTTGCACACCAATGATTTTGTTTGCTTGTCCCAAGTCCTTCATTTCGAATTCACTGGCCAGTTGAGTCTTTAAGTCGACGATACGATCTTTGTTGGGTCCTGCCACCAGCATATCGTCGACGTACAACATCAACATGATGAAATCGTCATCGCCAATCTCTTGAAATACGCACAATGATCTGAATATAGCCTGTTGTAGCCAAGGCTCATTATGAAGGAGTCAAATCCTTTATACCAGCATCGAGGTGCTTGTTTGAGCCCGTAAAGAGATTTGATTAATCTACAAACCAGATATTCTTTTCCTTGTTCCTCGAAACCTTCTGGTTGAAGCATCTATATTTCTTCATCCAGATCACCATGGAGAAAGGCCGTTTTAATGTCCAGTTGCTCAAGATGGAAGTCGAATGTAGCACACATTGACAAGACCACCCTGACCGTTGTAAGTCGAACCACCTGTGAGAAAATTTCGTTGAAGTCAATCCCTTCTTTCTGAGCATATCCCTTTACAACCAGTCTAACACGGTATCGCTCTACCTGGTCATCATCATTCCGCTTGATTTTGTACACCCTTTTGTTGCCAATGGATTTCCTTCCTTGCGGTAATGGCACCAACTCCCATGTCTTATTTTTATAGAGAGCTTCCATTTCCTCTTGCATTGCTGAAATCCACTAACTCGCATCTGAATTATTCAGTGCTTCTTGGAAAGTGGTTGGCTCTCCATCCTCAGTTAGAAAACAGTATGCAAGATTGCTCTCTATTTCATAATCTGAGTGCCAACTTGGCGGCCTACATTCGCGTGATGACCGCCAGAGATCCGGTACTTCAGATTCGACTGGGTTGAGCTCTTCGTGCGCCGGTTCAGCTTCAGTAGATTTATATTGCTCCAATTTTCTTTCATCGGCTTAGTCTTTGTCACGCCTTTTGAACTGCTATCATTTTCGACTTGCTCCTCATCGCTATCTTCTAGGAAGATAACATCTCTGCTGATAATCACTTTGTGGTCAGTGAGATCCCACAAGCGATACCCCTTTACTCCATCAGCGTACCCCAAGAATAGACATTTCTTGAACTTTGGATCCAACTTCGTCGTTTCTTGGTTGTGGTACATCGCGTACGTTGAACTTCCAAATATATGGAGGTTTGAATAAATTGCAGGTGCACCAGTCCACATTTCATCGGTGTTCGCAGCTCTATAGTAGTAGATGGAGCCCGATTCACCACATAACAGGCAGTACAGACAGCTTCCGCCCAGAACTTCTTTTCCAGGCCCGCAGTTCTCAACATAGCCCATGTTCTTTCCAACAGGGTCCTATTTAACCGCTCTGCCACTCCATTTTGTTGTGGAGTGTAAGCCGTGGTGAACTGTCTTCTGATGCCCGCGCCTTTGCAGAATTCGGTGAATTCTTTGCCAATATATTCCCCTCCATTATCTGATCGGAGACACTTGATTTTTCTGCCAGTTTCAAGTTCAACTCGCGCCTTGTATGTTTTGAAGATAGGAAACACGTCGTCCTTCTTCTTGATTGGGTACACCCAACATCTCCTGGAGTAGTCATCAATGAATGATACGAAGTAGCTGGCTCCTCCCAGGGATGTAATCGGTGCTTGCCATACATCAGAGTGGATCAATTCTAGAATACCTTTGCTTCTAGAATTCGATGGGGAGAACTTCATGTGATGCTGCTTGCTCGCTCGCAGAATGATAGCGACACCGTCGTGAGTCCAGGAAGTAGATTCATTTGCGCAAGAATTTTCATGCCTTGTTCAAACATATGACCAAGTTTCTTGTACCAAGTCATCGTCGACTTTTCATTTGAACTTGTCGTGGCAACGAATGCCTGCCCTTCTTGCAGAGTCTCTTCCTTTAGCATGTATGGATTTGTAGCTATCTTTTCTCCCTTCATCACCACCAGCACTCCATTAGAAACCTTCATGAAACTAAGATCATCGAGTTGTCCCACGGACAACGGATTTTTCTTCAAGCCCTCCACATGTCGTACAGCATGGATGGTACGCACATTGCCGTCGTACATCTTTATTTGAATCGTACCCAACCCGACAATATTCAGCGCTTGGTCGTTGCAGCTGTAGACATACCCTCCAAATGTTGGCTCATATTGATGAAATCATTCCCTTCGAGAGGTCATGTGGAAAGTAGCTGTTGAGTCCTTGAGCCACACGTCGTTGAATCTTCCCTTTTCAGCGATAGTGGTTGCAGCTTCACAAACCAAGGCAATTCCATCTTCGGTAGTATTGGTGGCATTTCCTTGGGCATTGGGATTTTTATTTAGAGCCCAACAATATTTCTTCAGATGACCTTTTTTTCCACAGTGGTAACATTTTATAGCCTTCGTATTTTTGGTAATAAGGCTTTGCCGTTTTTGACTCCCACTTGGACCAGACTCTCCGGGTCTTGCCCGTTTTCGGCTCATGTTTGGACCACGTGCTCTTGATCTTGCCCTCGTTATTGCGCCGACTTTCTTCTTCGAGAACCGCAGCTGCAATATTGTCGAAGATAAGTTTTCCCGCAGCTTGGTTGTTGCTCAGATTGATGACGAGTTGATCGTAGGAGTCTGGCAGGCTTTGTAGTAGAAGTTCGGCACGTTCACTTGGCTCTATTTTGTAGTCCAAGTCTTTAAGTTGAGAGAATAAAGTATTCAACTTGTTGATGTGCTCGGTCACTGGAGAAGATTCTTCCATTGGTAGATGATATAATTTTCTTTTCAGAAAAATTTTACTGTGGAGTGACTTGACTTGATACAGCTTCTGAAGATGGTCCCAAATTTCTTTCGTACTAGTTTTCTCTTCGAAGCTTGATAATATGTCATCTGCTAATGTCAGATGAATGTTGGCGATGGCTCTCCCGTCTATCTTCTTCCATTTGGCATCACTTGTAATTGTTGTTGGTCTGCCGGTGATTGCCTCCAAACAATTTTCTTTGAGTAAAATTGCCTTAATCCTCATTTTCCACAGTGAGTAGTTTCTCCCGTTAAATTTCTCAATTTCATTTTTAGCTGCCATTTTTCCCACGTCGCTATCGTTGGAGAAATTCAACAGTCCAGCCAAATAGCACTGATCAGATAATTTGCTGAAGGGGTAGCGACCAGCTTTCAAAATTATCCTTCTAAGTAAATTCCCAGATGAGATCTGGTGGGGTCACAATGTGTCTCGCTTGGCACCAGCCACCTAGACAGAACTTACTTACGCAGTCTATCGCCACGACTTGTCAAAAAACTCTTCCGTAACGATAAACCTTTTCGATATCCTTTCTGATGTGGAAGATCAAACAAAGCTGCAACCAAAGAGCATAATTGGAATATCAATCAGGGCTGACTCTGATACCACTTGTTGTGAAATGGACAACTAAACGATGTTGGAAATGACCGTAAGGATAAAATAGACACGAGAATTTACGTGGAAAATCCCCTTTTTTACTTAGGGTAAAAAACCACGGGCGAGGTAGAAATTTATTATTGGGATAAAAACAGGGGTTACAACTTCTCAATCTATAAAGGAGAAAACACTCACTATCTCTCTTTATAGTTAGAGCAAATGCCGAACAAACCCTCTATTTTTTTTTCTTTCTCTCTCTCTCTCTCTCTCTCTTTCTTTTCTCTGTTGTTTTTTGGTGTGTTTCTAACGAATGAAATCATGAGGTATTTATAGGATGAAATCAATGCTATAAGCCAAATATTGTCATCCCTTACGTCACTTAATCATTATAATATTAATATAATTAAATATATATTTTTAATGAGGTAGGTAAAGTGAGTAGGTGGCACCCACTTTCGCATCAATATATCGTGTATAATGCATCATTGATCAGCATTTGACTTTATCTTATTGTGGATATATTTTGTACCTAATTATGTATCTTATCGTACCAAAATTTAGAAAGACAAGAACCGATGTTATGTGGTTCTGACATGACCAGATTTTATCATTGACATGTCCTATACAGTTATATGTCATATTTCTGTCATATATTGAAGTAGTTCTAACATGGCATTTTGTTTTATCCTCAAGGGACCCGAGACAAGGTACACAAATTCCGAAAAACTACTGTTGGCCCTCCTCATCACTGCCAGAAAGTTGCGACCCTACTTCCTGTCCCATCCAATTATGGTATTGACTAACCACCCTATCGGGAAGATCGCCACTCGACTGGACATCTCGGGAAGAGCAATCAAGTGGTCAACGGAGTTGGGAGAATATGACATCCAATTCAAGCCTCGGTCCGCAATCAAGGCACAGGCTTTGGCTGATTTCATGGTAGAGATGGTCGGAGATGGTCCCGAGGAGACATGGAAGATGTTCGTGGATGGCTCCTCCAGCAGCTCGGGAAATGGAGTCGGGATACTTCTCATATCGCCTTGGGGGGAAGAGACCAACCTGGCCATTAGGCTAGATTACAAAGCATCAAACAACGAGACAGAGTATGAGGCACTACTTGCTGGACTTAGAGCAGCACGGAGAATGGGAATCACCCGCTTGGTGGTGCACTCGGACTCCCAACTCGTAGTCCAACAGTTGGAAGGAAACTTTGCCATCAAGGGCCAGAATTTAGAGAAGTACGTCAAAGCATTCGAGGAAATCAAGGGAGGTTTCGAAGAACTCCAGATCGTTTTAATCACCCGCGACCAGAACGAGAAGGCAGACCAAATAGCTAAGTGGGCCATCGCCATCGGACCACTCGAGGAAAAAGGAGGGTCCTAACCATCTGGCAGGTCGAAGACCAAAATGTGCCCGACCCGGATATAGCCCAAGAAGATTGGAGGTACGAGATTTACCAATACCTACGCCACAAACTCCTTCCGGAAGATAAAGCCTTAGCCCGGAAACTCCTGCGAAGGGTTCAGCGTTTCACCCTGATCGACACGACACTGTTAAAAAGATCTTTCGCCGGACCTCTCCTTCGATGCGTTTCTAAGGGAGAGGGGGAATATGTCCTTCGGGAAATTCACGAGGGAATCTGCGGGAGCCACATCGGGAGTCGGGCGTTGGTGAGAAAGGCACTCCTCGCAGGATTATTCTGGTCGACGATGAAGGGAGATGCCATGAAAACCGTCCGAAGTTGTCAGAGTTGTCAGAAACACGCAAGCCTGCAAAGAATGCCCGCGGAAGCCATGAAGTCGGTGACATCCCCGTGCCTTTTTGATCAATGGGGACTCGATATCGTCGGGCCATTCTCTGGAAACGTTGCTCAAAAGAAGTTCTTGCTGGTAGCTGTGGACTACTTCTCGAAGTGGGTTGAAGCTGAGGCCATGGCCAAAATCACCGAGGCAGCCATCACCGCATTCATCTGGAAAAACATCATTTATCGATACGGGATACCGAGGAGACTAGTATCCGACAACGGAAGGCAATTTAGCGGGAAGAAGCTAAAGGAATGGTGCGAAGAACTCGGGATAGAACAAATCTTCACCTCGGTGCATATCCTCAAAGCAACGGCCAGGTTGAAGTAACCAATCGCACCATCGTACAAGGATTGAAGACCAGACTCGAGGGGCTCGAGAAGTCATGGTTCAACGAACTTCAAAGTGTCCTATGGTCATATAGAACGACGCCTCGAGAAGGAACCAATGAGACTCCTTTCAGCCTAGTCTACGGGAGCGAAGCAGTACTGCCCGCGGAATTGGCATGGAAAGTGCCCGAATCCTCACTTATCCCGAAGACAACGATCAGCTCCGCGTGGAAGACCTCGATCTGATCGAGGAAGGAAGAGAAAGAGCCGCCATCAGGATGACCGCCTACCAGAGGAGAATGACTAAGTCCTACAATCGCCGGGTCCGAGGCAAGAAATACGAGGAAGGGGACTTAGTGATGAAAGAGATCCTGAACCAAAAAGGAAGAAAGAAGTTAGAGCCTAAGTTCGAAGGACCCTACCGCATCGTCAGAAAAGTTGGAGAAGCCTCTTACTACCTAGAGGACGCCAGTGGAAAATAGCTCGATCGCCCGTGGAACGCCCGCAAACTGCGGAAGTATTATCCCTAGAGGGGGGTACCCTCATTATGCGTTTGTTTCCTTTGATTTTTATATATTCCTTTTCTAGCTTGCTTCTATCGCTTTGAGATGTAAGCTATACCAAGATATTAATGAAGTTTGCTTTCTTTCTATACGAGGAACGTTCGAGCGAAAACTTAAAGTACTAAAAAGACATGAAGACCCGGGTAGAAGACATTCCTAAGAAGGCAATCACTTCGAAACCCTCGGGACTATCTTCCCTTGGGTAAACTCCTATGTGCACACTGATATCCCTCTACGAGAGGCTGAGATATTCCTTCCCCAAGGGAAGTGAGATTTTTGCGCACATCGATATCCCTCTACGCGAGGCAGCGCCACCTCTATATAAGCTAGAGGCAAAGAAGGCCCCTCGGGACAACAACCCCTCGGGTAATATAAACTGCGCACACTGATATCCCTCTACGAGAGGCTGAGATATTCCTTCCCCAAGGAAAGTGAGATTTTTGCGCACATCGATATCCCTCTACGTGAGGCAGCGCCACCTCTATATAAGCTAGAGGCAAAGAAGGCCCCTCGGGACAACCACTCCTCGGGTAGTATAAATCGCACACATCGATATCCCTCTACACGAGGCAGCGCCACCTCCAGATAAATCAGAGGTCGAGAAATATTCCATGAAATCGCCGAGGCTCTCCTTGGATCGGGGGGACGCCCTCGACCCAAGGCAGGAGACCTCACTCACCCCGCAATCGCAAAATACAAATTGGACGAGGTGGACACAGAGCAATCATGCAGGGAGCAACGTTCAGGTGACTTAAAAATAAACCCTTTATTTATTTAAATACTGCAAATTTACAGCAGATAGGAAAGTCAAAAAGCAAAGACATGTACGGAAAGCAAGGAATAGCAAGGACTAAAAACCAGACTCTAAAGAAAATCGTCCAACTAATCCTTCTCGGTTGGACCGTCTCCCCGAGAAGCATCGCTACTTTCGCCCAACTCGAACTCATCCCAAAGACTTTTCCCCTTTACTGGCTTCGGCGGAGAACGCCGAGGGGCCAAGGCCATAAAAGCCGCCTCAGGATTTAGGAAATTGAAGGGATGTGCATTTTCTGGAAAGCCATTCGCCCTAATCTGGGACAAGCACCCCTGAAACCCGAAGTTGAAGTACATGGTGGCCGCCTCGGACACCTTCTCCACAGGGACCAGCTTAGGATTGGGTTGATATTCCCGACTGCGACGGATCTCTCGCTCCGAGTGAAGCTCTTGGCGAAGCTTGCCGACCTCAAACTGAGCCCGGGCCAGTTGATCCTTCAAGCGACCCACCTCTTGAGCTTCTTCACTGACTCGCATGGTCATCTCCACATTGCAAGACCGCGCCGATTCAGTCATTTTCTGCTGAAGGCGATATCGCCGAACCCCCTCACAAGACAAGGAATAAGCCTGAAGACAAAAGGAAGAAATCACAACGAGTACTCAATCACAGAAGGAAAAAGCTGAATCTACCTGACCCAGGGACAAAGCCCACTCCTTCCAGAACCAACCATCAGATAGCTCCTTGGCAAAGTCCTTCTCCGCGGGAGTGAGGAAGTTCATCATATAGGATAGAGAAGATTCCCCATCTTTCTCCAACAGGAAAGGAGGGTGAAGAGGAGGTCGGGGTGAAGAAGGACCTTCGCGCAAAGAAACAGGAGGCGTAGGAGGTGATGGCCTTACTCGCTTAGGTCGCCCCACCTCTTGACGTGGAGTCGATGCTTCACCCTCGGGAATATCTACTGAAGGCTCACCGCGCTCCCTACGCGCAACCGAGACACCTCTAGTACGAACGGCCAGAACGGGTAGGACACCCGAACCATCTCTTACTGAAGAAAAAGAAACAGTCAAGGAAGAAGGGACCAAAGAATGGAAACAAAGGATGAGCGTACCTAGAACGCGAGGAGAAGTAGTCACCCCAACAGGAAGGTCGGACACCAACTCCTTCACGGAGAAGCTGCGGCCATCAACCCGATCCATGAACGCCCGTAAGAGGTCGGGGTCATCACCCGAAGCTTGACAATGATCTCGCCACTAAAGTAAGGAGAACCGGCGGTCTCGGTGCTGAGGCGAAGGACGTACATAGAAGAACTTGTTCATCCATCCTTTGGTGGCGGCAAAGTTGTCATGAAAGACATCGGTGGAAGGAACAAAAACAAACTTGCCAACATCCCTCTCGCACACACGGAAGAAATTAAGGATCAGTTCAGTGGTAAGAGGGAAACTAAGTCTGCGGGCAACAGCAGCTAGGGCTAGGAGCAAGCTACAAGAATTAGGAAATATCTGGCCTGGGGAGATGCCTAAGGCCTCACAAAGGTCAAGAAGAAAAAAGGGTATGGGGAACCTCAGCCCCATATCTACTTGGTCAGTGAAGAATGTCAAAAAGCCAGTAGGAGGCGAAGATGCCACTTGCAAGGGTCCAGGCAGCTGGACCTCGTAGTCGGAAGGAATCCTGGCCTTCTCAAGGCATTCCCTGAGCAGCGGGGGGCTGAGGGTTGACACCTTTACTTGATACCATGGGAAGTTAACCTTGGATCGAGCCTCCTCCGCTTCAGCGGACCACCTGGCTAAGTTCTTACGATAACTTTTATCCTCATCATCTTCCCGAGGGTACGGCGACTTCACACTGAAAGCCGGGTCGGGCTTTATACCCGAGTCAAAGCGAAGACTCGAAGAACCACCAAAATCGAAAGGAACATGCTCTGTTTTAGGAAAACAGGCAGCAACACGCTTACCCTTGGAAGAGGAAGAAGAACCCATAGGAGTTTAAGGGATCACGGAGCACCAGTAAGGGACTATGACAGTAAAAACGAGAAAGTGGTGAAAGTGAAAGCAAGAGGGGCTCCTATATTTATAGTGGGAGGTCAGACTTGCGAAGGAAGCCAACTAGTTTAAAGTTAAAATGGCTAGATCTTACTCGATCCGCGATTTTCTTGGGATTTCTCACCGGATCTCCAGGCAGACCAGGTTCTGAATAGCCGTTGCTAGATTATCGGGTACACCGCTTCGGGAATATTTGGGACGCTTGGGCCGGATTCGCGATTTTTTAGGAAGGACGAATGACCAATTCGGAACATCCCTCAACTACAATACCTCGGGATACCATGCCCGTCTAGGCAGATGCCCGGAAGTTTTACCATCGTGCTCGGGTATTTTCACCGAGGACAGGCTGACCCTTTGGTCAATTCCTCAGGTGGCCAATCGCCAGAGAATTCGCCCCCAGCCAGACACGGTCAATGTCCATGGGACAGGTGGTATTAATAGCGGAACGGTGACATGGGGGATGGGTTAGAGTACCCGAGGCAACATACTTCGTTAACGAAAATAGGAAGATAGGGAAGCGGAAATATAAAAGAAAAGCCCGAGGGCATTGCATTCAGATATTATGCCCCGGGGGGCTATGTTCACATACACCCAAAAAGAATATATATATATATATAGTAGGGTTCATTACAATCATCCCGGAGACGGAAAAGAAAAAAAGAGAAGGGGGAAAAAGAAAACATCTAAACGGCCGAATCGGTCTGACCGTCTCCCCTGGTAACATCCCCGGGTCTTCCAGTATCAACCTCCACTTCGACCTCAACTCCAACCTCTTCAGCTCGCTCCTCACGAACCTCTTCATCGACCGAACCACCCTGAACCTCGACATCCCCGATGGCCCCATGAGCTTCGTCTCCTGAAGCACCCCGCATCTCCTCAAACTGGGGCTCCGGCGCGGTCTCAGTCGGAGCCGGCGCTGTACGCGTCCTCGAGGGACCGCTTCCATCCCAGGGCTCGGGCAGATAACCCCGGAGGGGGTCTCCTTCAAAGTCCTGATGGCATTCAGGAACTTGAAGGGATGATCCGCCCGATCGTACCCGTGCGCCCGAAGCTCGGAGACACAGCCGTAGAAACCCCACTTGAAAAAGGTCTTCATGTCGTTCAGGTGGGTGCGCTTGGGAACATAATCCCTCTCCAGCTCCTTCTCCCATTCCTTCCGCTCCTGGACCCGAGCCACCTCTGACTTAGAAAGATGACGCTGCAGCTCGGCGGCCTCCTCCTTTAGCTTTTCCTCCCGCTTCTTGGCATCACGCTTCAGCTCCTCGATCTTTTCTTTGAGGTCATTCTCCGTTTGGGATAGCACAGCGTTCCGTTCGGAGAGGTAGGAGACGCGCTTCGAGGATTCGACAACTAGAGAAAGAGTCTAAGGTGAGAAGACACAAGGAAAAATAAATCAGCCGCCGATAAACCCCAAAAATGAATAAGAGGACGTCCTTACCTGCCCCAAGGAGACACCAAGGATACCCCGGAGATCCGCCTGAGAAAGGGTTCGAGTATACTTTCTGTTCTCTTCATTCGGCAAAGAAAGTAGGTTGTTTACCCCGACCCAAAGTAGTAGGACCCTCGGAGGCCGAGGGATCAACTCTACCCGAAGAGGTCCTCGATTTTTTTGCTGAAGAACCCCTTTAGAAGAGGCCACTCTTTTGGGGGCAGATTTCTTCACCCCCGAGGATGAAGCGGGGGCCTTCCCTTTGCCCTTGGATCGGGTCTGCGGGGAGGAAAGAGGCAGGTTTTGCTGAGGAAGATCTTCATCCTCCTCGTCGGCGATAGCAATAACTTCCGCCAGAGACATCCTTTCAGCTGTGAAAGAGAATAGAGAGTTAGAAGATTTAGCGCGATAGAGACTAGACCGGAGGCGCGACACATCGGGACTCTTTCCGTATACCTAGGGTTCGGGTGAGACGGACGCCTTTGGAGGAGAACCCGTGGGCGCAAAGAAGCTCTTCATCACGGAGTTTTTTGGCGAAGTATCGCCGGGTACCCACCTTATCCAAGAAGGCATCTATTCTAGTGGATGGCTCGGGTGGTAGAGGATGAGAGGTTGAGGGGTTGTCGTTCCAAGAAAAGGGAATTAGTTCGTACTCGGCGCTATCTACCGAGGGCCTAACAAAAAAATATTTACTCATCCAACCCTTGTGGGACGAGGGATTGCCTCGGATGAGAATGGGAGTTCGAAAAGGGGAGAAGAAGAATTTCCCCTCTTCCTTTTTCTTCAACTTCAGGAAAGCAGAAATCATAGAGACCGAGGGTTCGTAACGGAAATGGCTAAGAATGACGGCGAGGGAAAGGAGAAGGCTAAAAGAGTTCGGAGCTAGTTGGGCTGGAGAAATACTAAAGTATTTGCAAACATTCACAAGAAAACGAGGCAGAGGAAATCTAAGACCCATCTCGACCTGATCAAAAAAATAAGTACCAAAGCCCTCGGGAGGACTACTGGCTAGGTCGGTGGGAGAGGGAATCCTAACTTCAAAATCATTGGGAAGACGAGACAGAGACGCTAGCCTAGGGAGGTTGGAGGATTTGAATGTGGAGACTTTGATCTGATGCCAGCGGATACCTTCGCGACTAGCCCTAAACGCCTCGACCTCCCCAATCCAGGCACTGAAGGCTCGGCGATATGCACCTGAACTGGGAAAATCACCCTCATGGGGCGGAGTTGGCTCCCTAGTGACACGGTGTTGTAACGGGGCACGTGTAGAATGGGTGGCCTCAGAATCTAGGGAAGAGGCCCTCGCAGAACCCTCACCCAAACTTACAGAATGAGCCCTCGGGGTCTCGGCACTAACCTGAGGACTACCCCCCACGCTAACTACAGGGCTCCCTTGGGGATTACCCCTCACTCTAACCATGGGGCTCCCAAGGCCCTCACGAGAAGAACTATCACTATCAGAAAAACTACCCGAAGCTACGCGGGAACTATCACTAGAGCTTGCGGAAGACATAATTGCAGAATGGAAAGAGGTGGAGAAGAGAACTTACAAAAACCTAAAAAGCTCGGGAAAAGCTGGAGAACTCGGGAACTTCGCGCAGAGAGATTGTAGTGAGAGAAAGTAGAAGAGAAGAAATGACAAAAGGGAGTGGGGTATATATAGGCCCCATGCGATGAATCCGAACCCTTGGATCCTGATCCGATCGACGGGCTGCGTTAATCCACGTGAGAAATCCTGACGATCCGCGTCAACCTGGGAAGAGGCGCGAAAACTCCCGCCCATACGTCCCATCGCAGCAAGCCAATGAGAGGACGACGCGTGGCAGGTAGGAGAAAGCGGTTCCGAAACCCATAGCGCTGAAAGTCCGCCCCAAGGGAAGAACGCGATCACAATACACATCGCAGTTGCCCTTCAAGACATTATCGACTCGGATATTTTGCCGAGACCACACAATACGTCCAAAATTCACCATTTACCATACTCTTTTGGACTGTTCGAAGGGGGGACTATTGTTACCCTCGGGTCTTACCGACCCACGGCAAAATAACCGATTCTTCCTAATGAGCCGAACCACCCGACCCGAAGAGCGAGTCCTGCCCCCCAGGGGTCTCAGGCTTGATAAGCCGAGCCTATGGATAAAGTCCCGAGGCGACAGAGAAAGATCCACGACAAAGACCCCTAGATACCGAAGGGATTTTTACCGAATCTGTTGTCGGGAAAACGAGCCGAGGATGCCTGCTTATAGGGCACCCCTCAGAGGTGCCTCCTGTGATTAAAGCGCGACGTCCTCGATAGAGAGGCCGAGCCCCGAGGGTGGCGTTTGTCTCGGGGAACTTGCCTGCACAGCCTAAAAACCGCCACGATCTTCCCATATCGGCATTACCGAATTGTGCCAGGGACAACCGTCAAGAGTCAAGAACGTGTGGTCGTGGGGAGAGAAGAAACTGAGCCAAGCCGAACCCGAAGAACAAGGAAGGTGGGTCATAACCGCTCAAAGACCACCCACGACCAAAAATTCTATAAGTACTACGAATCACAACTAAGTCAGGTATCGATTTCTTACGTATCCTACCGTTACTCTGCTAAATTTATCATTCACGCACACACTCGAACACACCATTCTTATGCTACTTCACGCCTGGAACATGGAAAATACCCTCTTGACCTAGGCAAGAGGGCAAACGACCCCCAAACCTTACTCTGTTTTCAAGTCTCCAGGCAGCATTCGCGGCGGAATTAAGGCGGGAAACGCTCGTTAGCCATCCAACGCGGTAGATCCATTTTTCGGCGGCATCAAAGCTCATTTTGAGCGGCAAACGGAATCCATTCGACTTGAAATTTTAACCAAACATAGAAGACTCGTGGATCTTCATTATTTTCGGAGCATTTTGGATTTCAAGGTCTGGTATGTGAGTTATGGTTTCTCTCAAAGTTGACTGTTGTTTCTGTGGCAGATTTGATCGATTTGATCTTATCTTTGTGTTGTCGTTAGGGGAGTTCAAATGTCGGTTAACCGACGGAACCGAACCGAAAAATTTCGGCGGTATTTGATTTCCATTTTGATAACAGAATAAGGTATCTCATATATTAATAATATATCCACCATATTTAATAAAATATGAAAATATGAGGCAAATTAAAATTTTATACAAATATATATGATAAGGTATATTTATAATATAAATAATATTAATATTTATTGTTTATTTTTTCTTATTAAAATTAGATTTTTTGGTCGGTAAACTGAACCGAAATGAAAAAAATTCGATAAAACCGACAAAAAATATTTTGGTTGGATTTTCGATTTATAGAATCTCGAACCGAACTTCGGTTTCGGTTATTACCGAATGAACACCCATAATTGTGGTGGTTTTGAGGCTGTTGCTCATGTGCCTTAGCATCCTTGTGGTGTGTTGTGGTTTAGTTTGTTGTATAAGATTTGGTGGTTAGTGAATTTTATACTATTTGATCTCGTGGTTTTTACGTCTTCATTTGAGAGGATTTTCCACGTTATATCGTGGTTTTCTTTCTATTTTCACTGCTTTTTTTTTTGTGCTGTCTATACCCATTTTCTACCCTAATATTATGTTATTTGTGTGGTCCGATCCTATCTAGAGCTGTCAAACGGGCCCGCGGCCTGTGGGCCCGCCCTTTAGGCGGGCCTGAGCAGGCATGCCCGCGCGGGCCGTGGGCTTTGGCGGGGCGGGCCCGGCGGGCCACGGCAAGCCCGCCGAAAAATAAATATTATATTATTTTTTTAAAATATAAGATTTATAAATAAATTATGATTATTTTTATATTTTTTAACTATAAGTGTAATCTATAGAAAAATACCTAATTGAATAAAATTTTTACACATAGGTACCCATGTCAGAAAATTTTTTAGTTAAGTACCCGTTCGATTGGGGGTACCATTTTCCTGGTGTTAACGTACCTTTTCATATGTGTATTGCGTACCGTGTTATGCATCTATATGGTACCCGTATATGGTACCTATATACGTTACATACGGTACCTTGCGGCAAGCTGTAGCGGGGCACCAATTCTACCTGTATTGATGTACCAAAATACGTTGATATATGGTACCTAAATGTGTTGTATGGCGTACATACTGCGTGTTGGTCCCGAATGCACCAAACAAGGAATCAAAGAGGCTTAGATGGAAAGAAAAGGGAGTATTCTCACCTTTGAGTGTGTGTGTTGTGTGAAAAACTAGGTTTAGCCTTTGATCTTTGATTACTTTCAAAAGTGAGTTGGTAAAACCTTATATACCACATTAACCCTAGGTATATTAAGGCCCAATCACTAAATATAAAATAATTACATTATAGTCCTAAGCCTAAGCTAAAGGATAATTACAAAATAAATCCTAATACTTAAACTATTGACACAATCAATTAAAAATCCTAACAATCTCCCCCTTTGTGTCAATTGTCGGGAGTCTTGGATCTTGGGCGTTAGGGTGGTGGATTAGCGGGTGAGTGTTTCGCGAAGTCCTAGCTTGAACTCGAAGGCGGAGATTCCTTCGAAGAACCATTCGATCTGCTATAGCGTCAATGAACTTCGCGAACTTGGATCGGCAGAGGGGATCTTCTTCCGAAAGGATGCGGCAAATCCTTATGAGTTTGTCTTGGATGATGGTAAGCGTTCCATCCGAGAATTTTGCCACTTCGGAGCAGCGCAGCAACCTCATCTTTCCTTTGTAGTTCGAGTAGGCGACCACAGGATCATCTCCATCGATCACATCGCCCTCTCGATAGTCGTCTGCGTTCTTGAAAGATGGGCGAGTCAGATTCACCTTCTTCAGGTTGTGCTCCACCGCCATCTGCAGATCGTGGGTGGCGAAGAATCTGACCTATCGGAGCATGTGGCGTTTGAGAGCCACATATCCCATGGTGATTGGTTCAGCACGTACGAGATGTCCAGAACTTCTGAGGACGAGTCTGAACTGCTTCATGGATTCCAGCATGCTGTACAGGTCGCCCAGGCGCAGAAACTTGAAGTCCGCCTCACTGACTTCACAGTAGCTCTCATCCTGCCTCATTACTGTGAATACTGGATAATGGACGGTCCTTTGGATTCTTGGCGGAGGTCAGTGACTTTGCAGATGGGGGCCCGATTCATTTCCTGAGCGATGTTTTCCTCATCGGATAGCGTCCTTTTTGTGCACTTGTGGCAAAGAAGGCTCCATCGATAGAGCTGCTTCTTTTTCTCGCTCCAATTTTGGATGTTCATCAGCTCATGTTCATCGAAGGTTGTGATGATCTGCTCCTTGCGTCGCCAGATCCTCTTCCTGATCTCTTCTTGAAATGGCGCGGTGATCTTTTTGTTTTCCCACGGTGCTTCCGGTATATCCACCGTGGGCACATCCGTTTGAGCAGCAGGAGCCTCAGTTTGCTGTGCTTGGAATTGGAGGATGTTCTCGAGCTCGGCAGGTTCAGCGTCGTACTCCTCTCCGTTCTCGTCGTCTGCGGTGTTGATCAGCATGAGCGAGGCTTCCTTTAGCAGACGTCGAGCGTTTTCCACCAACTTCCTGGCTGCTACTGCATCGGCGGGTGTGTACAGCCATTCATCGTTGAAGATGTAGGCCTCGATCTCGTTCTGTGCGCAGTAGACATCCTCGGAAGATATATTGGAATCGGTGTTGAGAGGGGTATGGCTGTGTGGTGGCGAAGGTGTTGCATCGGAGGAGTTTGAGGATTGTGGGGATGGTTGAGGTGGAGATTCAGGTGGTTCGGTTGAGGTGATGGTTTTGGCGAGGATGATTTGGGTAACGGGTGGTGTAGATATGGTGGTGGCCTCTAACGTCGATGTGACATTTAGAGGTTCGGAGACGGTAGTGGGTGGTGGTGAGGGTAGTTTGGCTAGTGACTCAGGGTAAATAAGGTGGGATTTTTGGCTAGTGAGGTGTGAGGTTTCTGTTGCGGGTGTCGTTTCAGGTCCAGAGGAGGAGGGCGGCGTCGATTGTACGAGTCCTTGGGATTGTGCGCCTAGCTGCCTATTCTCCCCCTCGAGGCGATCTTGATCATCGTCTTGATCGTCGCGCCTGATTCCGCTGGATTCGCCTTGAGCACGACAGGTCATCGGTTGAGTGATAATGGCCTTCATTTGCCGTTCCTCCTCGTCAAGTTCCGTCATGGATTCGAATCGGGCTCTGAGGACGTAGAAGAGCTCCTTGGCAGAAATGGAGGAAAGAACGGATTCGGCGTCCACATTTGGCCTTGGTAGTGGCGTCTCCGGGGCCACACCTTTGCCTTTATCGATGGTGGACGCATCGAGACGCGCGTAGACTTTATCGAGAATTGACGCCTCAAGAGTCTTTGCAAACTCTTGAAGACGTGTCTCTAGCGCGGTCTCGGTGATGAATTGGGGTAAATTAACAAGTTGGAATCACGAAGAAATCCAACTGACACCGAATCGGAAAAAATAGCCGATCGGCCGCCCGTTTGCACAGGACGGGAAAAGACGGGGTCACTCAGACTTCCCGTTGGCATCATCGATGAGACAGACTCAATCGAGTGATGGCCTAGGCTCACGGTTGTTGTGATGTTGGCCGTGCTAGGTCTTCCTCTCTCAGTCACAGAGACATCACCGAGCGTTCTGACAGAGTCACGAAGGCTCTGTAGTGCGGTAGAAGGTGTATGTGTCCTAGAAATGTATGAAACTATGGGGAGTGAGGGCACTATACTCGATGTGCATGAAGAGGTTGCAGTCTGAGGGGAGGGACTGCTTGTTTCAACATCGATCATCTCCAAGTGGGATGTCGATGGTATACGTGGCTCCTCGTGGAATGAAATATCTTCCTGTAGAGAGGAAGATAAGTGGGTTGGTGGGGTCGTTTGCGTGGTTGAGCCAGATGCCACGACTTCTACTTGGGAGGTGAACACATCACCTCATGTACCTATTGGTTCGGCTCGGCTTATCTGTGGCTGAGGAGGTCGATCGTGTTTTTGTTTCGATCGACGCTCCGTGGGACGGCTTACGTCATCCTTACGCGACCATTTTTTCGGAACGCGGGTGGAAGAGGATACGGCGTGACTCGATGACCTTTTGGAGGTGGTGGTGGGGTTTTGGCTAGTCCCGGGGTTAGGAGCAGGGGGTTGATCTGCTCCGTAGGGACAGTGGATAGTGGGTGAGGGCTTTCACGGAAGGATGCGGTGAAGGCACGGTATTCTCGGACGTGCAGGTTGGTCGGGTCGGCGTAGGCGAGCACGTCGTCCGGGATTATCATGGCGTGTCGATCTTTCGTCGGAGTGTTTTTCTTGGCGAACTTCTCGACAGTGGGGATGAGGAAGTGTTCTGCTGCCGGCCGCATGCGAATGTTGGTGGAGTGCAAGCGGAAGTGTTTGATGAAGGCTGGGAGCCACCGCATGTAAGGGACGAAGCGGTTTGTGACTCCCTTGGCGACTTCCCGGTCGCGACGTTGGATCATGGCGACGAGATCCATCCAGATGATGTCGGCGTAGTTGTACTTGCGGTTGTGGGCGATGCCGGTTAGGATGGTGAGGATTTGAAGGTTCCTGCGGTCCTGACCAGCATGCTTTCCTGACATGCATTTGTTCACCAGCAGGTACAGTGTTCGCCAGGGTTGAGGTAGATTGCGGGTGGTGACTTCACTGAGGACAAGTGGGCCTTTCTTCTTCTTGTCATCTGGTTGATAGCCCAGTCTGTCAATGTCTTCAATGAGTTGTTCGTGCGTCGGTAGAGGATCGTGGGGTGAGTAGACTGGGAGTTGAAGCACTTCTTGGACGATCTTGCGAGTGAGGACCACCGTTTCTTGATCGATATTAGCGGATAAGGTTTTAGCAAGGTGGAGTGGTCATGCTATCTGCAGCGTATGCCAGAATTGTTGAAGATACACCTGTGCTTCTGGCTCGCCATGTGTGAGGGCGTGGCGAAGTGGGTGCCCTTTGAGGATTTCTACAATGACGGGGGCATCGCACCGAAAGCTGTGCAAGTCCACCATGTAGTTGTTGGGAATCAGGGCCGCCCATTGACTTAGTGGGAAGATCTGCTCGGGTGGTGGGACATAGATACGCGTGTTGAGTTCGATGCGAGCAACGTCCCTTTGGATTGCAGCCGCCTCAAGTGCTTCAATTGTGCCTTGATCTTTGTCGGTCATATCTGTGCTTGACAGTAATTGTAATATGATTGGTACGGATTAGTGTGGGTGAAACAATGACAGTAGCCTCAAATTGTAAACGAAAACATCGACAATTTTTAAACGAAATTTCTCCAATACTTAGAAAATTTCTGACTTGAGGGCTTGCATGTGAGATGAGAAAATTCGCTAAGTATAACACATAGATATGTCAAGAAATTGTTCGCATATTGTGTGATGGAAAATTCGCATATCAAGGAAAAGTTTCGCAGATAGAGAAAAATTTTCGCATGTTGTGTAAAGGTTCGCATGTAATGGAAAATTCGCTAAGTGTAACACGTAGAAATTTTAGCATAGAGAAAATTTTCGCATGTATTAGGAAATTTTCGCAAGTGATAGCACATAAGCATGTTCGTGTTTTCGCAGACTGAGTAAAATTTCGCAAGTATGGAAAATTTTCGCAAGTGATAGCACATAAACATGTTTGTTAGAAATTTTCGCAGACTGAGTGAAATTTCGCAATTATGGAAAATTTTCGCAAGTTAAGAAGTCTCGCAAGTTGTCCAAATTTTTCGCATATAATGAAAATTTTCGCATGTTTTATGAAAGTTTCGCGGAAGGAAAAAGCTTTGTGCATTGAGAAATTTTTGTGTTTCACTGTGGTTGCGAAAAAGTGAAGATGCGAAGAGATGTAAAGTGAAGTGAAGTGTATTAGAGTTTCGCGGGGCTAAACTCACTGTAGCAGAGAAAGTTTTGTCGTGAGGGAAAAAGATTTTCTCAGATAAACTTTCGCGGGACTTAACATGCTGTAGCAGCGAAAAAGAATTTTAACACATGTAAATTCTCGGGCGAAAGTTTCGCAGTTTCTTAGTCACTGTAGCAGCGAAAATTTCAACGTAAGAAATTTCTCGGAAAAATTTTCGCGGAACCTTGCTCACTGTAGCAGCGAAATTTAACGTTTAAAGCAATTTTTCTGAGAATTTTTCGCGGTGAAGAACACAGTGCGACATCGTGCGAAACGACGCAATGATTTTAGCCTTAGACCTACTCAAATCTCAACCAAAATGCAATAATCGGGACTCAATCGACTCGTAATTGGGTGGGCAATGCATATTTGGGGGTTTTAAACATCAAAAACCTAATATGCGTTCGATTCAGAGCCGAGAAAAATTGATCCTAACCTAACGGATTTAATCAATGCGGGGCAAATCAGGATAAAATGAACGGAAATTGATTTATTTGAGGTGTATTCATACCGAAAAGCTGATTTGCGACAATGGAGTTAGCAGGAAACAGATTTTGATTGTAAATTTGACGACGATGATTATGCGAGGAGTTGCGAAATTTTGAAAGAGGGTTTGCGAAATTTTTGAATTTTTTCGGGAATTTTTCGGATTGTGAAAAACGTTAAGGGTTTTGGGGTTTTAGGGGTTTTGTGACTGTTCATGCGAAATTTTGAGTTAATGGGCCGAAATCTCGTGGGCTTGGTCAGACCTCAACTGAGTTGAATTTTGCGGGCTTGGTCAACATTGGGTCCAATTGAAATTCAATTGGTCCAATTTTGACCCTGTTTGACCAGAAATTTTAAAAATTCAACCCAAAATATTTTAATCGGTCCAATTTTGACTCAGTTTGTCCAAACTTTAAAATTTCAACCCAAAAAAAGCTTTTTTTTTATTTTATTATTATTATTTTTTATTATTTTATTATTTTTATTTTAAAGGCAAAATCAGAAACTCCCCCTTAATCTAAAAACACCCCCTTTTAAATAATGGAAATATCAGAAGCTCCCCCTTAATCGAAAACTCCCCCTCAAAAGATATAATGCAGAAGACACATAGAAAATGGAGTGAAATGGAGAAGGAAATATGTACACTTTATCAAAGTTCATGTAGGGTCGATTGATCACAACTGAATATTCAACATGCCCAACATAGTCACAAGGTGTTGGAATCGTTTGACATCCAACGGTTTTGTGAAAATGTCGGCTAGTTGATCTTCGGTAGTGACGTAGTGCAATTCAATCGTCCCTTGTTCAACATGTTCTTTGATGAAGTGGTGACGAATATCTATGTGTTTCGTTCTCGAGTGATGTACTGGATTACTCGTCATCGCAATCGCACTCTTTGAGTCACAATAAATGGGAATTTTATCAACATGAAAATTAAAATCTCGTAGTTGGGTTCTCATCCACAAAAGCTGTGAACAACAACTAGCGGCGGCGACATATTCTGCCTCCGTCGACGAAGTTGAGACACAGTTTTGTTTTCGAGACGACCAACTCACGAGTTTACCGCCCAAGAAGTGTGCAGCTCCAGAGGTGCTTTTTCTATCCATCTTGCATCCTGCGTAATCCGAGTCAGAGAATCCAACCAGCTTGAAGTCCGATCGAGTGGGGTACCACAAACCCAGATTGGGTGTTCCTTTGAGATAGCGGAGAATCCTTTTGACAGCAGTGAGATGGGATTCCTTCGGTGTAGCCTGAAAACGAGCGCAGATTCCTGTCGAGAGAACGATATCCGGTCGACTAGCAGTGAGGTACAGAAGAGAGCCTATTATCCCACGATAGACGGTTTGGTCGACGGGAGCACCAGATGGGTCCGCGTCGGGTCGGCCAGAGGGAGACATAGGTGTAGCAGCAGTCTTAGCATCCTTCATTCCATATTTCTCGAGGATGTCATGGATGTATTTGGACTGGTTGATGAAGATTCCGTCGGGGAGTTGTTTTACTTGAAGACCAAGAAAGAAATTCAGCTCGCCCATCATACTCATTTCGAATTTTTCTTTCATCAATTCTGCGAACTCTTCACACAGTTGTGGTTCAGTCGATCCAAAAATGATGTCATCGACATAAATCTGTACAATCATGATGTCAGGGTCACTCCGCTTGGTGAAGAGGGTTGTATCCAGAGATCCTTTCTTGAATCCAGACTGAACGAGGAAATCTGAAAGGACGTCATACCAAGCTCGGGGAGCCTGTTTTAGTCCGTAGAGAGCCTTGTAGAGTCGATATACGTGATGAGGAAACTCTTCGCTCAAGAACCCTTCAGGTTGATCAACGTACACTTCTTCTTTGAGAAATCCATTCAGAAGTGCAGTCTTCACATCCATTTGGTAGACTTTAAAGTTCTTGTGAGCAGCAAAGGCAAGAAAAATTCGTATAGCTTCGATCCTGGCAACGGGGGCAAAAGTTTCATCGTAGTCGATGCCTTCTTGTTGGTTGTACCATTTAGCCACAAGTCTTGCTTTATTGCGGATGACAACACCGTCTTCGCCCTTTTTGTTCTTGAAGATCCACTTCGTGCCGATAATGGATCTGTTGTGAGGGCGTGGTACGAGTTCCCAGACTTGTAAACTTTCAAACTGATTTATTTCCTCCTGCATTGCAATCAGCCAATCAGGATCGTTGAGAGCTTCAGCTACTCGTGATGGTTCGACTTGACTGAGATAGCAAGCAAACAGACTTTCACTCATCGTAGCTGAACGCGTCGAAACACCGGATGTGGGATCCCCAATAATCTGATCGGTAGGGTGAGAGCGAGCCCAAAGTGGTACATTTGTTTGTGAGGAGCTGGCCGCATTTGTATCGATTTGAGACTCATTAGATTGGGGTCCGGTGTCCGAAGAAGAGATCTCAATCGTATTAGATTGAGAGGGTTCAGCATCAGGATCAGCAATGTTCCCAGGGTTGGGTAAAATGTCGTCTTCATTGAGATTGAGGGCATCCAAGTTTGGAGGGACGACGTCATTGCCGATAGCTGGTGGTGTAGGTGGAGTGGGTGCAGCGGTAGGTTGAGTGGTGGCGGCGGGAGTCTTGGGAACTGGATAGAAGTACTCGAAAAGCAGATCGAGATCCAGTTCACCAGAGTTGCCCTCAGATGAGGAAGTTCCCACCGTTGAAGGTTGACCTTTTGTCAACGACTTTAGAAGACCTGGTTCTGGACTAATATGAGCAGAAGCCATGAGGTCGCTTTCGCTTTCGTCAAAGGTGACATTTGTGCTCTCAATGACAGATCGTTTCTCCTTAAGATAGACTCTGTATGCCTTCGAGTTTAGCGAATAACCAACAAAGATTCCTTCGAGTGCTTTTGGATCAAGCTTCCCAAGTGTTGGCGATCGTTGGCAACAAAACATCGGCATCCGAAAACCCTTAGATAAGATATATCTGGTATACGACGGTTGTTCAACATCTCGTATGGAGTGCGGTTGAATCTCTTGTGGATGGAAGCCCGATTCTGCGTGTAACAGGCCGTTTGAATAGCTTCACCCCAAAGAGAGTGAGGAAGGCGGATTGGATGAGGAGAGTCCTAGCTGCTTCAACTAGTGTTCTATTCTTACGCTCAACGACACCATTCTGTTCCGGTGTCTTCACAGCTGAGAATTGCTGGGTGATGCCCTGAGTGGCATAGAAATCACCGAGTTTCTTATTCTTAAACTCAGTTCCATTGTCAGTTCTGATAATCCGAACCTTCTGTTGATGAAGAGTTTGGGATGTAACAACAAACTCGATGATTATATCAGGAACTTCATCTTTTGTACGAATGAGTTTCGTCCACGTATAGCGTGAAAAATCGTCGACAATCACAAGAATATACCGTCTTCCTCCGAGTGTGGCTGTAGGCATTGGTCCACACAGATCCATGTGTAAGAGCTCAATGATGAGCTTAGAGGACGGTGTTTCCTTGGATATGTGAGACGATCGCTTCATCTTCCCCAATTCACAGGCAGAGCAGAGGTGTTCCTTATGATATGTTAGTTGGGGTAGACCGTTGACGAGTTTATTCTGACGCAGTTTGTTGATAGTCTTGAAATTGAGATGTGAAAGACGTCGGTGCCATAGATCATTCAACTTGAGTGCAGCCCGAGAGAGAAGGCATACTGGTCGAGAGGTCGTGAGATTGAGTACGTAGAGGTGAGACGTGGGCGTTCCAGAAAGAAGTGGCAGTCCCGAGGCATCTATAATGCTGCAGATGTCAGATTCGAAGAGAACCTTGTATCCTTTGTCGCAGAAACGACCAATGCTGAAGAGATTGTAGCTCAAACCCTCAACGTAAGAGATGCCCTTGATCGTCAGTTTGTCATGGACGAGATCACCAGTTCCGAGAATTGGCGCCATTTGACTGTTTCCGAAGGAGACCCTTCCGAGATAGCGCTCGGAGAAGTTGCTCAACAGCTCCTTGTTCCCCGTCATGTGTGTGGAGCAACCCGAGTCTAGATACCACACATGACAGACCTGCAATCATCAGCAAACGTTGGGTCCCGGTTTTCGGACGGGACATTCTTGTGATATATGTAAAGTTTTTATGCGCTTAATGGGAAATGTGGTTACTAAATCAGATTGTGTTGATTCTAATTTAGCTTTCCATTTATGAAATCGCCTTATACAAAATCATTGCAGTAGCACATAGACATTAGTTTGGTAAAAGAAAGATAAGTTTTAGCAACATAATTGTCTACGACCTTAGGATATTGGGATTCAGTACATAGAGAGGAAGGACGAATATAGGATTGTTTTTTCTTCTTGTCATCGAAGAGCGGGTTCTCCTTTATTAGATACGAACTGCCTTCCAGAGACGTCGAACTCACATTCCCTGTCTCCATAAGAATACTAGAGTTAGTGTTAGAACATATGTCAGCTTCAGGAGTCATTTTCGCCGTCCTCTTACATTTACATGTTTGAGATCGGGTACTTGACTTGATGTAGAGGGATAGTTCGTATTGGGAAATTGTTCTAGTGTGAAGATTTTGCTAAGTAGTTCATCTCGCTATTTTGCAAAGGCCTTCCTTTCTACTTCTAGTGTTCGTTCTAGTTCTGCTATGAGTAGTAGTTTCTTTGGGATGTAGGTGCGAGAGAGCACATCTTGGAAAGCAACTTCCTGTTCTTTGGTTGGGAGTAAGGTTTCGACATCCTCCGAGAGTGAAGATATCTTAGCTTTGTCTCTATTATTCAATTCTGTGTAGTCATACGCGATTTCTGCCCAATGAATGTTCTGTACTCTTTTTTCTTCTGAGATGACAGCGGAGGATGATCTCACAAATGGCTTAAGCTGCGGGGGAGCACCATTTCTTGTTTGCAGGAACGTAGTGTTGCACATGTTATATCTTTTAACTGTTAGTGGTGTTGGATTGCAATTGCTAGACAGTCCGATCCCCCCCGAGCGTTGTAGAATTCTGTTTCCACTGGTTGGTTCAATAGGCATAAGATGCGTGAGTTTTCGTTTCTAAGGTGAAGTTGCTCTTCAAGTTCTTTCACCTATCTGTACAGCCTCACTCTTTCCTTGGTAAGTAGTTCATATTGGGATGCAGTTAGGAGACGAGATGTTTCGCATGAACTGATGGCCAGTGTGGTTTCCTTCACCTTATTCTCACTTTGCTTATTCTTGCTTTGCAGACGTTTGACTAACGCTTCAGAGGCCATTAGACGTTCGTTTGCACAAGCAAGCTCTTCTATTTTTAAACTAAGTAATGCATAGTTGTTTTCAAATTTTAGCTTAAGTTCTTCATACTCCCTAGCGTCTACGGTGGGTTTCTTAATAGTGTGACGGTGATTGAACACATCATCGAGTTGCGAGATTCGTACCTCAGACTCGGCGTTGGTAGGAGTCTTAGCTGTGTTCTCATCGGTGTTGGCCATCTCTTCGTCTCCGTCATGTTCGACCAGCCTTGCCATGCAGCAATCTTCATCCTGAGCCTCCTCGTCTTCTGAAGTGTCGTTCACCCATTCAGCTTCTTCAGTAAGCAGAACTTTGCCACTTTCCATTTTGCGGGTCATTCTGGCCTTACGGTCATAGTAGCCTGAGTCCTTCACGCGTGGGGCGTGGCATTCCTTGGCAAAGTGGCCTGCCTTTCCACATCGAAAGCACTTCACAGACTTTTGAGGTGCTGAGTCCTCCTCTTTCTTTATCGGCTTTGATTCTTCCGTGGGAGTGGTCTTTTTGGTGCCGCTAAAGGTCCTTTGGCGATTTGAGGATGATGAGGATTTTTTCCCGATCTTCTTTGTGACCATCTTTGTGAGCATTGCCAGTTGTTTGCGTAGATCACGAACATCTTCATCCGATTCTGTATCAGCTTCGGATCCTGAAGAGGCATCAGATACAACAACTGGTAGCTTTCCTTTGTTCTGTTTGGCCTTAGAGATGGAAGATTGTTCGATAGTCTTGTTTGAGAGGAGAGCCAGTGGATCGACTCGAGTGTTGTTAGACTGAGGTTGCACGTAAGGAGCATATGTTGATATCGAATTTGTCCCTCGAGACAATGTGGTTTGAGGCTACCAAGGAAGCGGTTGTTAGACTCGAGTGTTGTTAGACTGAATCATCATAACAGTTGCATTTCCCCAATGTGGTTTGAGGCTACCAAGGAAGCGGTTGTTGATATCGAATTTGTCCCTCGAGATCCTGGCTTTCTTGAGTTCATTGATGACCTTTAAGTAACGGAGATATGTGTCACGCAGCTCCTCTCCTTCATAGGCTTGGAAATGTTCATACTGTGAGAGACATGCTGATTTCCTCCCCTGAGCACTCTCAATTGTGCCTGCCATAATTTCTACGAGTTCATCCCATATTTCCTTAGCAGTTGTGCAGCACTCGATGTGAGCGTATACTTCGTTGCCCATAGCCTGGAAGAGGTATCCTTTGGCAGTCTCGTCGGCCTGTACGCGAGCCTCTTCATCCTCATTGATGGGACCTCTTGGAGTGCGGCGTTCATCCATGGGAGGGTTTGCGTTTGGCTGTGCAGGGATGATTGTCCAGAATTGTGCTGGACCATTGAAGATGGAGTCCAGTAGGTATTGAGAGAGTGGTGCGCCTTTGTTCCTGATGAACGTGAGAAACCGGTTTGTCCATATGCTGTAGTCGCCTTGTCGCAGCATCGGCGGCCTGGTGTCGGAACCCACTGTTGAGATGTCGTTTGTGGTAGACATGGTTGGTGCAGTCAAATCGTCCGTGGTTTTGATCTTGTATAGATGAGAGCGTTAGTATCGAACGAGATGAGAAAGATGAGTTTAACGAGTAGATTTTGTGAAAAATCGTTTAAAGGATTTCTTAGAACTAAGTGAACGTGTGTGATGGTCGATAATGTATGAATGAGAAATATATCTTGAAATTAGGAGAAGTTCTAGAAATTTAAATCGAGACTTGAGGAGCAAAATAAATTTTATGTCAAAAGTGGTCTAGGGTGATAGGACTGAAGTGTAACCATCAAGACTTTGTAAAGTTCGAAAAAAAATTCAACTCGAGAAAAAAATTTGAACCCGAGAAAAAATTTAACACATCAGAAAAATTCGCAGTTTTGAAGTGACGTTTTTATGTGTTGCGAAATTTTCAACTTATCCTGTGGTTGTATGAAGAATTACCCGAGAATTTATGTGTTGAGAAATTTCGGTGTTTGTGAGTTTAAAGATTTCTCGGATTTTTAAAGGGTTCAGTTGAAAATTTCTCGGACTTTAAAACTTCGCATGTGAGAATGATTCTCAGTTGAGAGTTTTAAAGCTTCACAAGAAAAATTTCCCAAGTTGTAAAATTTCGCATCGAGAGTTGAAGTGTGGTTTTAGGAAATTTTCTCGGATTTGAAAGAGACGTGGTTTTGAAAAACTTTCTCAGATGTAAAAATTTTCGCGAGTTTCAAAACTTTCTCGGTCTTGAAAAATTTCTCGGATATAAAAAATTTCAAAAGGTTCTAGGCTGAAAGATTTCGCGGCTCAGAAAAATTCGCGGAATGAGCTTTCTTGGATATAAAGTTTCTCGGATTTTAAAGAGTACGAAGTTGAGAAAAAATGAAGTGACAGTGAAGTGAATTTTTTCGCGGTTTTAAAAATTCTCGGAATCAACTTCGCGGATATGAAACTTTCGCGGATTTGAACAATTCAGCAAAAAGTTTCGCGGGCAGAACATCAATGTACTGTTCCATTGCTTGTCGCGATTTTTTGCCAGAAAACAGTCCGTTTTCACTCAGATCTCAACCAAAATCGCTCAAACTTGATCCTAAACTTCAGAAATTCTTCCCTAAAGACATAATCGACCGATTTGTGAGCTAAAAACAACAAAAATAGGTCAAATCGACCAAAAACAGAGAATGGTCGAGATGTCCTTTTCTGAAGTGTTTTTGCTTCGATCTTGCTCAAAACTCGTTAAAACTGATCCAAAAGTGTTCTAAAAACATTTTAGGCATAGAATCGATCTTGGGGAAGGTTTTAAAAACAAAAACAAAGCATTAAAACCCCAAAACGAGTTCAAAATGCCCGAAAGTGATTTTTGCCCAAAACACCTTTGATCTTTCTCGGAATCGAACGAAACTGGATTCAAATCAATGCAGATCGATCCACGTTTGCTCTGATACCACTTGTTGGTCCCGAATGCACCAAACAAGGAATCAAAGAGGCTTAGATGGAATGAAAAGGGAGTATTCTCACCTTTGAGTGTGTGTGTTGTGTGAAAAACTAGGTTTAGCCTTTGATCTTTGATTACTTTCAAAAGTGAGTTGGTAAAACCTTATATACCACATTAACCCTAGGTATATTAAGGCCCAATCACTAAATATAAAATAATTACATTATAGTCCTAAGCCTAAGCTAAAGGATAATTACAAAATAAATCCTAAGACTTAAACTATTGACACAATCAATTAAATATCCTAACACTGCGGATCGGGTACCTATCTGCAAAAAAATTATTCTGTTAGGTACCTATATATAAAAAAAGCCGACAGGGTACTGATTTACAAATTTTTTTTCAAATGGGTATTTATGTGTAAAAATCCCTAACTATAATTGGTAATTAATAACATAAATAAATTAATATTAGAAAAGTTTATAAAATTAGATATTTTTCCAATTTAAATTCTTTATTTTTGTTTATTTTTTTACTATTTTTATATTATTTTTCCTATTTTTTATTATTTTCTCCTACTTTTTCTTATTTTTCTATTTTTTTTCTTATTTTACTTTTTTTTTGAAATTGGCGGGCTAAGCCCGCCAGGCCCGCTACCCGCCCGCAGGCGCGGCGGGCCTTAAATATCCAGGCCCGCCAGGAGGCGGGCTTACCCGCGCCCGCCCAGCCACTGGCGGGCTGTGGCGGGCTACGGGCCGGCCTGCCTCACCAGCCCGTTTTGACAGTACTGATCCTATCATATTTGAAGAGATAAACTTGCTGCAGTATCCATTATTTACACCTACAAAAGTGCTGTCATTTCACCGCCTTTTAGAGTGTGACAAATTGCTGCAGTAATTGGACACATATACACGTCAACGAGAAAAAAAGTCCAGGTAGTTGGACAGAGAGAGACTTGTAGGAAGATTGATGGAATGCAATCGAAGGATTTTTTAGGGTTAATTTAACTTCAGGTCCTATTAATATGTTTGAGTTTGGTTCAAGCCACATTAGATTTTGCTTTCAATTAAAGATTCACTTTTCGAAAGAGGCCAGGCTGTGGCAACCCTACTTCCTAATTAGAATTAATTGGCGGATTTCCGCAACGAAAGTCGCGGATGACCCGATTTATCAAAGTCGGGTTTTACAAAAAGCGTCATATAATTTCATTGGGCCGAAGCCCCAAAAATCCAAACCCGACTATCCTACGCCTCTCCACAGGTCGCGTCCCATGTACTGCACCGCCCTCAAAAGCCCGTGGAGTCACCGCCGCCAGCCAGCCGACAGTTCACCCGGACACTCATCGGTGTCGGGCTCGGTCTTACCTATAAAAATAAAACCCTGAGCAAAATTGCCCAGTAGGTGGTAGTAAAAACATGCAATGCGTGCGTGCACTCAACCCAATCCAAATCCTCACATCATAATAAAGTGCACGCTCGATCCTACGTTACATCACAACACATAACAGGGCCCTAGGCTAGACTCAGCACCCACGCGCGCAATGGCAAGGTACGCCATAAACCATGCGGTAGCCCACGCCGGCCGCGCCGGGTCGCTCCTTCCGCACACAATCTCAACCCGACGGCTTTTCCCCGAGTAGTATACCACTAACCCGGGTAGACAGGAATCTCACATCTGTCTGACGTCCCTGAGCCAAATAATATCCGGTGGTGTACACCTCGGGTGGCTCAATCCCGAGTAGATGGGTGTCGCAAACCCCCTCTGCCACCAGGTACTACGCGAGTCTAATCCTGACGAGCAGTAACGGTCACTCTACCCCACTCATCCGACACCGTAAAGTGTCACCGTACAATTACGGTATCATCATCTCTCCCGTGCATGTCGTGAAATGCACACATAAACAGTCAATATGAAAACACGTTCATCGAAATCACATAATCGTATAGTTATAAAACTAGGCCGAGTGTTTTAAAATCCAAAAGTAATATTTATAAGCTAAGATATGGGTTGACTCTAAGATATAGATTATAATACGAAATTATTTTATTTTAAAATGATTTGGGCTTAAAATAATTTTATTCAAAATATTTGGGCCTGAAATAGGACAAAAGCCCAAAATAAGTCCACTGGTCAACACACACCAAAATCGGTCAAAGCCCAAATCAAAATCGCCCGAAGCCCACATTTAAAAGCTTGGTCAACCAGCGAAACGATCGGGTCAACGCCCGATTCGCAAAACCACTCGCCGTTCGCGAAATTGCCCGATTTAAAATTAAGTCAACCCGCGAAACAGCACAGTCAACACTCGAATTCGCGAAAGCTTCAGCCAATTCGTGAAATCGCCCGATTCGCGAAGCCCAATTTTAAGCCCGCGAGAAGCCCG
This sequence comes from Craterostigma plantagineum, assembly GCA_027422505.1. Taxonomy (NCBI): domain Eukaryota; kingdom Viridiplantae; phylum Streptophyta; class Magnoliopsida; order Lamiales; family Linderniaceae; genus Craterostigma; species Craterostigma plantagineum. The sequence continues at coordinate 17,825,313 of JAPQWV010000013.1, read as the reverse complement.
ACTCCTCTCACAGGAATCACCCCGCGATTTAAAATCGGCCCGCGAAACTCAAAATCGGCCCGCGATGCTTCTCACATTTTGCGAATTGCTTCGGCCCGCGAAAACCGAATCCTGGCTCGCGAAAACCATTTTACTCACACCACGAAAATCATTTGGGCCCGCGACAAAGTTTCGCGACCCGAAATTCCAAATCGGCCGATTTCCTATTCAACTAATATTTATTTTCACCCAATTTCGCGAAATAATATAGGCCCGCGAACTTAAAATCGCCCGATTTCTCTAAACCTTAATATTATAAACCCTAAAATTTCCAGAAAAGCTTATACGTTCATCATCCAAATCACATAGGCACAACATCAATTTCCAGAGCTCATATATTGAGCTCGAAAGGCACATAATAACATATAGAACACTTCATAAAAAATCAACAGATCTTAAAATCAGCTATTTTGAACTCGGATGACCTTTCATCCAAATTCTAAGACATATGCGGAAAATAATACGGGTAGTAGGTCTAAAACCACCTACCTCACGTCCTTAGCTGTATTTGATTAATTTCCTAGGTTGTGTTCGTTTTCCTTCACTGCTCTTGGGTTTGTATGTCACCAAATAAGTCCCTAGACTCCAGTTAATCCGCTAAATCACGTAAAACGTTAAACACCTGAGCTTAAAAAACGTTTTATAAATTTAAAAATGGAGTTCTTACCTCCTTAGTTCGAAATTCAAGTCTCCACCAAGACTTTCCCCCTTTCGTTGTTTCTTGGTTCGATTCTCTCTCTCGTCATTGCCTTGTTTGAATGGTTTTATTTTATCAAGCTATTATTCTCACTTCCTTACCTTTGATTGGTGGATAGGTGAGGTGAAATTGTTTTCTCCCAGGCATTTACGTGTTTTACCCATGGATTAAGTAATCCCATGCTTATCATAATATCACTTTGGGCCTTTATTATTAGTTGACCTATTTTATTACTTGGACTTTTAAATCCTTCTTGGCCCATCTAAATTTTATTTAACTCCTCGCCTGATTATTATTTTAGATTTATTCCCGAAAATCCGCTTATCCAAGATCGAGCTCATTAATTTTGAACATTACAATATAATTATGTACTAATCCCGTATTAATTTTACGGTTATTACACAGGCCCTAAAATGACGCGAAAAGACATATTTAACCCTAACATATGCCAAATTTACGTCTGTTACCTAAATGATCCGATAACAAGTTTCCAAATTATAACAGTTTTGCGCTGAAAAAGAACTTCCTTTCATTTGGATAACAACAGTCTTGTATTTTGTACATTACCTATGTAGTAACAAATGATGTCGCAGAAGTAACACATCATTCAAAAACAATACTGCTTCCTGCAACATCATTTGTTAATGTGCTATTGCAGGAAGCGTTATTTTTTTTGAATGATGTGTTACTTCTGCGACATCATTTGTTACTAAATAGACACGATATGGTACTCAATACAAGACTAGTTATGCAAATGAAAGGAAGTGTTTTTTTTTTCAGTGCAGAACTGTTATAATTGTCATATATGTTTTAGGGTTTAGGGTTCGGTATTGTTTTTGAATGATGTGTTATTTCTGCGACATTATTTGTTACTAAATAAACACCATATGGTACTCAATACAAGATTGTCCAAACCAAATGAAAGGAAATATTCTTTTTCAGCGCAAAACTATTATAATTGTCATATATGATTTAGGGTTTAGGGTTCTGTATTATTTTTTAATGATGTGTTACTTCTGCGACATCATTTGTTACAAAATAAACACCATATGGTACTCAATATAAGACTCGTTATCCAAATGAAAGGAAGTGTGTTTTTTCAGCGCAAAATTGTTATAATTGTCATATGGTTTATGGTTTAGGATTCGATATTGTTTTTAAATGATGTGTTACTTCTACGACATCATCTGTTATTAAATAGACACCATATGGTACTCAATACAAGACTGTTATCCAAATGAAAGGAAGTGTTTTTTTTAGCAAAACTATTATAATAAATATGTCTATTAATAGCATTTTACTATCGACAAGTAACACTTTATGACGTTAAAGTAACAACTATGGTTTTTACGATAACAAATCAGCATAATTGTGTAACATAAAACTGACGTCAAATACCCATTCAGAAATCACTTTATTAAGGGTAATTTCGTCAAAACACAATTTTGGGTCATTTTCAGTTAAATTTCAACAACTAGGTCCTTAAAACTAAAGAAAATTCAGTGCCTTATTAGTGACATAAAATTTGCCCTTTTTTTTGGCAGGACGATTGGAGCTATCGATACGTTTTGTTATAAGATTTTTTGGAAATTTGAGATTGATCTAAAAAGAATTTTATTTTCTGTATGTAATGGAATGGACCCTATCATCTTACGACCTTACCTGAAATATAGGTGCGTACTAGAAATACTTGGAATGTTCATTCGACTACAAATTTCAACAGATTTTAGTCCAGTAAGAGTCACACCTACGCAAAAAACAAACAAAACAAATGGAAACCCCGAAACACAAAAAGCGTGCGTGGTGACAAACCTACAATAAGACCGTGATGCAATTGATCCTAAACACTCCCACACATGGAAAGAACTTCCTACGAACTATTGTACACATTAATTCAGATTATAATAGCTTCTGCTATGCTAACCCTTACTCAAACCTCTTCCTCTGCCTCCCTTTCTATTTATTCTACTCGATTTCTTTTGTTGCTTAACCATTCCTTCAGTTTGAACTCCCAAATCATTCTCTTGGGCACTTTCAGCTTCCTTAACGATAGGGACTTCATGGTAGGCATTGCCTGGAATTTCGGAGTTGCCATCGTGCTATTTGCCTCTGTATCAGATGCTGCCTTGTGGTTTTCATCATTGGGTTGTTGTTGCTCATCATGGTTTTGTCCCAACTCTACTCTGTTGTTTTGTTTAAGAATGATGGCAAATTACGGTTTGGTGGTTTGATTAAATCTTTCTAAACGAACATAAAGTGTGGTGAGGGAAAGCAAAAGTTCAAATTTGCTAAGCTTGGTTGAGATGCCGGCATTCCATTGGCATTTGAATGAATAGTTGATTCGGGGTCTGCGAAGAATGATTGAGATATATATATATATATATATATATATGTAAAGCCGAAATCACCATTAAGAGATGTAGTAAATAATGACGAACGCTATGCATAAGCCATATGATACTTCAATGTTTTCAATCAAGCAGTTAAAATAGTACAGATAAAACTAAAACAAACAAGGTACCAGTGTGGTTCTCTACATCGTGATTCTGAACAGCAGCACGGCATGCTATTGCATCGTCAGGGTGAATGCTCTTGCAAAAAGCTTCTTTCCATCGAAGAAATCTTCGAGCAATTTCTGCACCTTTGGAATTCGAGTCGAACCCCACCAAAAAGCACAACCTCATCGATTCGAATCTTGTCCATCTTAGCATCAGTCAAACACTTCTCCACATGCACAATGCATTCTTGAAACAAATCCCATTGAGCTCTTCGAACTTCGCACGTGTTGTCGTTGAGTGAAAATCAACTCCTGGGCACAAACTATCAATTGCGACAGTTGCATGTATCATGGAAGAAAGATTCCTCTTTGCTGTCTCGCAGGCTGTTTTCAATCTTCCCAATGCCTGAGGGTTCTTGCTTATGTCCTGTCGTGCTTCCTCTTCAGTTCTTTCATGAAATGATTTACCATTCTCTTATCGAAATCCTCTCCCCCAAGGTGGGTGTCGCCTTAACCATGAAATTATTCTCAGTCATCGTTAGAAGACATAATCAAATTGCCACCACCAAGGTCGAAGAATAGCACATTATTTTCAGCGGATGCATTTTCTTGTCAAGGCCATAGGCAACGACGGCAGCAGTTGGTTCAACGATGATACGCAACACTTCGAGCCCAGCAATTCTTCCAGCGTCCATAGTCGCCCGCCTTTGTGTATCGTTGAAAGTAGTAATAACGGCTTTCTTTACTATATAACCAAGATAAGCTACTGCAATCTCCTTCATCTTTGTGAGTACCATCGAAGAAATCTCTCCAGTAGAAAATTGTTTCTTGTCCTCTGTGGTTAACCCCAATCATTGGCTTATGAATTGCTTGAGAGACGACTTTGAATGGCCAAAGCATGACGAAAATCATCACCGACCTCAATAACCGACTATTGATACACCGACTTAATCATTAAAGAACACGTTGCATTTAATTAACAGATGATCAATCTATTGTCATCCACGTTCACTACTCTAGAAGATAATTCAACCAACTTATAAAAACTATATATATATGTGCATGTGTTGATATAGATGTAGTAGTGAGTATAATAAAGAAAATAAGTGTTGTATGCTTGTGAGTGCATGTGCGTGTGTCTCTATTAAAAACAAAGAGTGTGAGTCGTGGGACTTGTATAAATACAGTAATTGAGTGCTTTCAAATAGTAAATCATATATATTATAATCAATCTTGTCCATATTAATATTTAACAAGTGGTATCAGAGCCACGCCAGACGTACGGAGCCACGCCGGAGTCACGTCGGAGCCACGTTGAAAAGTTAAAGTGACAGCGGGGAATATTGCAGGTTCATCCGTTGTCGGGAAAAAGAAATTGAGTGAGGTATCGTGCACAATAAATATAATTTAATTGTGAAGCGCGTAAGGCTTGCTTGGTTACGTGGAGGTAATCCAAGTCACGATGGTGGACTTACAGTCGGTAGGCGGAATGGAAAAACTCAACAATCAAAATTACGCAACGTGGCAGACCTGCATGAAGTCATATCTTCAAGGGCAAGATATATGGGAGGTAATTGGCGGAGACGAGGTCGTACAACCACAAGAAGCTGGAGCTTTACAAAAATGGAAAATAAAGGCAGGAAAGGCCATGTACGCACTCAAGACGACTATCAACAAAGACTTGCTGGAACACATACGAGATGCAAGCACTCCAAAAGAAGCATGGGACACACTGGCGGTACTATTTTCGAAGAAAAATAAATTCAAGCTACAACTTCTCGAGAACGAGCTTCTGTCAATCAGACAAGGGGAGATGTCGATACTCGAATTTTTAATAAGATACGATCCCTCTGTCAATAAAGTCTCGTACGCTAAAATAAGAAGAATTATTATTCACGAACTAAGACCCGAATTTAGAGGAATTATAGCCGCCATACAAGGTTGGAAAGAGCAGCCTTCTTTGGTCAATCTTGAAAATATTTTAGCTGATCAGGAAGCGCTGACCAGACAAATGGCGGAGGTCTCATTAAAGAAAGATGATGAAGTTTTATTACGTTATAAAATTAAGGGGAGACCTCACCAACAAAATAGGCGAGATAAGAAAGAGTTTGTTAAAAGGGAAGAAATAAACTCTGAAACAAAGGGATTCCAACTGATCGTTATAATAAAAATCAGAAGCTCAAGGGAATTAAAAAAGGTCCATGCTATGTTTGCGGTAAACAAAATCACTTTGCTAGAGATTGCTGGCATAGGAAAAAGACCGCTGAAGGCAATATAGTAATTTCCAAAACTCACGAGACTAAAAACAGCGAGGATGAGTGGGAAGTAGAGGCATCTACTGTGATAGTCGAAGACATAAAGGAGCAATCATACTTACCCGAAGAATCTGCATTGGCCGTCATCATTCCCTGAAAATAGACTACGAAAATGATTGGATCATAGACTCAAGTTGTTCCAATCATATGACGGGAGACAAGGAGAAGCTGCAAAACACAACTGAGTACAAGGGAGGACGAATAGTGGTTACTGCAAATAATTCAAGGTTGCCAATAGCTCATATTGGCAAAACGAGCATCATCCCAAGATTCAGTCCTGGTCAAGTGCAGCTAGACGATGTCTACCATGCCCCAGGTATGAAGCAAAATCTTATATCTTTGTCACAACTAACGACTTCAGGATACTATGTTATTTTCGGACCCGATAACGTTACGGTGTATCGAAATCTTAAAATCACAGGTACAATGCTCATGGAGAGTAGAAACTCGAGTCTATCTATGTAATATCGGCTGAGTCTGCTTACGTAGATAAGACTCGAAAGAATGAAACAACTGAGTTGAGGCACGCAAGGTTGGGACTTGTGAGTTATCACAAGCTTAAAGTTATGGTGAAGAAATCAATAAGGTTTTCCTCAACTAGACATAAAAGATAACACAGTCTGCGTTGGTTGTCAGTATGGTAAAGCACATCAATTGCCATTTAAAGAATCGAGCAACAAAGCAAAGAAACCTTTGGAAACAATTCATTCTGATGTATTCGGGCTAGTCAAACAACCTTCAGTCAGTGGTACGCGCTATATGGTAACATTCATTGACGACTTCTCAAGGTACGTTTGAGTTTTCTTTATAAAAGAAATATCAGAGGTTATTTTGAAATTTAAAGAATTTAAAGACACTGTTGAAAGAGAAGTCGGAGATAAGATCCGATGATTCGCACGGATAATGGGAGAGAATACACGTCAAGGGAATTCTCCAAATTTCTGAAGGAGCATAAATACATCATCAGCTGACGTGTCCAAATACACCTCAGGAGAACGGTGTGGCAGTGACGAAAAATCGACATTTGGCTGAAACATGTCGAAGCATGATACATGCAAAGAATGTACCACCAAGATTTTGGGCTGAACGTATGAAGACAGCAGCGCACGTAATAAATAGGCTACAACAAGCAAAGTTGGGATTCATATCACCATTTGAGAAGCCGTGGAAATTAAACCAACCGTTGGCCACTTCAGAGTTTTCGGATGCGTTTGTTATGTTTTCGTACCAAGTCATTTACGAACCAAATTTGACCGGGCGATCAAGTGTATATTTGTGGGGTACGATAGCCAAAAGAAAGGGTGGAGATGTTGCGATACAACTACTGGACGGTGTTATACATCTCGCCATGTAGTATCTGACGAAGCATCCTCCTTGTGGACACCACAAAAATCGGAGCTACCCGATTCAAAAGAAACCGAGGAACAATTGGATAAATTAGTGAACCTCCCAGAAGAAAATCCAATATTACAGGAGCCATAAGATGATGTAGAATCTCCGAGAACACCTCCAAGTCCCTGGAGAACGGGTGTGCACCAAACAACTCCAAATGTTTCGAGGCTAAGTCAGCTTGAGGAGACCGAGCCAACAGGGGAGGAACATGATGAAGTATCACCAAGCCCAACACAACTACGAAGATCTTCCAGGCAAAGAAGGCCAAATCCCAGGTACGCCAAATATAGCTTTAGAAGAGGACGAAAGTATAAAAGAACCAGAAATATTTGAAGAAGCAGTTAAATATACTGAATGGAGAAAAGCATTGAGCGAGGTGTTAGGAATCGTGAATTAAAGAATTCAGATTAACAGTTTCGGTGATTGGACTTAACTTAATTAAGTTTACCGGTTAGACACAGGTGAAACCGGGTACCGAAAGACAGTTCGCCAAATGCAACCATTAACCGGATAAAAGATGCTATCAGAAGGTAAGTAAAGACCGGAAAGCAGACACCGAAAGTGCCACGATGGACTAAGATTCAAAATTGTTTAAAGAACAACAAGTTGAAGGCTTCTGACAAGAAATTAATTCAAGGCTGACAGCAGGAGCCAAGTTGAAGTCAAACTAAGCCAAACAAGGAATAAAGCAAAAGACACAGGGCGACTGCTGCAAAGATCGTACAGATCCATTTTGGGGAAATTCATTTAAAGCTTTGTCCGATACAAGGAGCCATCTCACAACGACTTTCTACATCAAGCCCAACTATAAAAGGGAGAGAGGCAAGTTGAAAATTGACTTCACCATCTTTTGAAATTAAGCAACGCGAAAAAACGTTCAAGCTTACAAGCGAAAAGTGTTTAGGTGTTGTCCTCACTAATTTCAGATCGATTCTGTTAAGTGAGTGAGTTGTTCTCAAGGGACTGTAAGAAGCTCTTGAAAGTAGACGGGCTGTAAAAAGCTGTCTAAGTGGTGTCTAGGAGTTTAGTTAGCTGAGTATAGCCGCGTGGGTGGTACTGTGTTAGTCTAGCTAAGAAGGTCGTGCAACAGGGGTTGTAAAACCAAGTCTTCTAGTGGTTCCTTTCTTGCGGGGAAGAAGGGGAGACGTAGGAGATTGTTACTCCGAACATCTAGAAACAAATTCGTGTCTTTCGCAAACACACACGCACACATCACATCTTCCATCCGGTCTTGGTTCAAAACAGACCGGTCTGCTTCCGCACAAGTCACTTACACAAATACCAAGCACCAGTATCTAACCGTAACTGGTTAAGAACCGAAAAAGAGAAGTGTTTATTCACCCCCTCTAACACATAACCGATCCTAACACGACGAAATTATGGCCCTAAAACAAAATGAAACATGGGACTTAGTACCCAAACCAGATGGAGTTAAACCCATATCACATAACTTGTTGTAAAAGGACAGTATAAAATAAAGGGGACACCAGGAATTTACGTGGAAAACCCCAAAGTCGGGGTGAAAAACCACAGGCAAGGTAAGGAAATTTTTACTGTGGGTAATTTAGGAGTTACAACTCTCTAACGTAAGGAGAACACTAGCTCTATCTCTCTTACAATAGGAGACTCACCAACTCTCTAAATATTTTTCCTCACAACACTTGTATATACTGAATATAAGAACAAGTTATTGTTTTCGATGATTTACAATGACTTAGAGCTAGCCTATTTATAGCTGAAGGGTTTAAGCTCGGACGAATCAGAATCAGCCGCGTAGCTGTATACGCGGCTTGGGTTTATAAAATTAAAAGGCGCCCTGATGGATTAATACAAAGATATAAGGCTCGACTAGTAGCTGAGATTTTCACAATGGGATAGACTACGACGAGACATTTAGTCCGGTGGCAAGAGTTACAACTGCTCGGATATTAATCGCGCTAGCAGCGAGCAAGTCTTGGAGGTTATGGCAGATGGACGTAAAGAACGCGTTTCTACTTGGAGAACTCGATAAAGAGATATACATGATCCAACCAGCAGGGTTCGAAGATAAAGAAAATCCAAGCTACGTGTGCAAATTAAAGAAAGCCTTATACGGGTTAAAGCAAGCACCACGGGCATGGAACAGTAAATTAGCTGAATTCTTAGTTCAATGCGGTACTCAGTGAAACCAGCGGACTTGAGCCTCTTCGTCAAGAAAACAAAAGGAAAACTAGCAATAGTGCTAGTATATGTCGATGATATTATTATTACTGGAGACAACGAAGATGAAATTCGACAAGCAATGAGGAATTTATCAGTGAGATTGCAAATGAAAACTTGGAGAAGTTAAACATTTTCTAGGGCTCGAGCTCAAAGAGACAGGTGATGGATTATTACTGTACCAGTTCAAATATGCAAAAGATCTGCTTAGAAAATTCGGCATGGTTGACTGCAAGCCAATATCAACCCCAATTGAAGCAAACGCCAAGATATGTGCAAAAGACGGAAAAGATTTGGAGAATGCAACTACAGACAGCTTTTTGGAATTCTAATTTACTTGACACTAACAAGGCCATATATCTCATACGTAGTGGGATCGCGAGTCGATTCATGGAGAAGCCAAAGAAGCTACATCTTGAGCTAGTCCGACACATACTCAGATACGTAAAAGGAACAATAAATTATGGAATGTTTTATGAAAAGAATAAAGGTAAGAAAGGTTACTGGCTATTGCGACGCGGACTATGCTGGATGTCGTGATACAAGAAGGTCTACTACTGCTTACGTATTCAAGTTTGGATCAGCTGCAATATCATGGTGTAGCAAGAGACAGCCTACGATATCTTTGTCAACCGCAGAAGCGGAGTATCGAGCAGCAGCTATGGCAGCTCAAGAAAGCAGTTGGCTTGTGTAGTTGTTGAACGACTTACATCAGCCAATCAACAATACAGTCAGATATTTTGCGACAATCAATCTGCTATACGCATAGCAGAGAATCCGGTATGTCATGCAAGGACAAAACATGTCGAATTGCACTACCACTTCGTACGCGAAAAGGTGCTCAAAGGAGAAATTGAGCTGAAACACATCAGTACGGAAGATCAAGTAGCCGACATGTTCACCAAAGGACTCATCGTCACAAAATTTGAGGAATTTCGAACACGCTTAGGAATGGTCCAAATAGAAGATACAGTTAGAGAGGATGTCGGTGGTGAGAATTGAAGAAAATCATCACCGATCTCAATAACCGACTATTGATACACCTACTTAATCATTAAAGAACACGTTGCATTTAGCTAACTGATGATCAATCTATTGTCATCCACGTTCACTACTCTAGAAGATAATTCAACGACTTAAAAAACTATATATATATGATGTGCGTGTGTTGATATAGATGTAGTAGTGAGTATAATAAAGAAAAAGAGTGTTGTATACTTGTGCGTGCATGTGCGTGTGTGTCTATTTTTTGATAAAAGGTGCTTCATTCAATTAATAATCAGCAGACAAAAGATCAGCCATAGTCTGTGTCGGCGGGGATAAACCTTTTGCCATTATGTCCCAGACATTTGGCCAAGTAATGAGCAACACCATTACATTTTCGACCCGTAAAGAGAAAGGATACCGAAACAATAGATGTTGTCAACATAACGCATTCCTGTTTACCCTTGTCAATAGGATGCAACCGATCGACGAAGAGTTGATGTCCCTCATTTGCAACTGTTTTATCACCGTCTGACAATCTCCTTCAATCAGTACTCGGAACCACCGTTTACCCTTGACTAGTATTAGCGCATCACGTACAGCTAAAGCTTCGATTACCTCTCCTGTATATAGTCCCACGTACGAAGGAGTTTTCCACGCTACACAACTACCATAATATATCGCGCCACTAGCCCGGTAGATGAAGCACCCCTGTTCTTATGGACAGTACCATCAACATTTATTTTTATGTAGTCGTGGGGTGGAGGCTCCCATCTCTCACTAATGTCTTGCTGAGAACTCACTGGGGCAGCAGCCACGGTGCTCGATCCTAGCATCGCCACAACATCATTAATTGATCTTGCATCATGGATGCGAATACCCTCCATTACCCACTTGTTTCGATTTCGCCAGAGCATCCAACACATGATAAGGAGCAGTTGAACCCATCGTAGCCCAGTCGAACCTTCATATCACGCAACCATTCTTCTGCAGATCCCGGCCATGCGCGTAGCAGCTTGTACGAGATCGGCGAAGCCTTTCAAAAACATTTCGAGTAGGGGCATGGAAGGAGTAGATGTTCCATGTTTTCAGCTGCCCCACCACATCAAGCACATGTCGGATCGGTCAAACATCTCCGTTTAAAGAGTTATTCAGCAGTAGGAATCGCCTCTCGGCTCCACCTCCATGCAAAATTCTGAACAACAGGCGGGACGCAGCTATCCCAAATGAACTTCCACTGTGCTACCGACGAAGAAGATGTCATCTGCTGTCTTTCAACAAGCTCAATGTGGTATGCACTCTTTACTGAATATCTACCGTCCTTCGTGTGATGCCAAATGAGTCGATCATCCCTGCCTAGCCGCGACAACGGAATGCTCAAGAATTGTTCAACATCCACCGGCAAGAAAAGAGAGCGAAGTAATGCAGTATTCCAATGCCTTGTCCTAGCCACTCTCAGGTCCTTTACCATCACGCTCGCAACATCAGAAGACACTCTGGTAATCGGCTTAAAAGTGTTAGGCCTTGGAATCCAAGGATCTGTCCATATATTAATATTAGCTCCGTCATCGATTTGCCAACGCAACCCTTTTCTTAACATAGACTTTGCAGCATGTATACTCCTCCATGTTAACGACGGTCGATAGCCAATAGATGAATTTAGAAAATCTCCATCTGGAAAATAACGGGCTTTGAACAACTGGCTAATAAAGTGGGGTTATTGGAGTAAATGCCACGCCTGTTTTGCCACCATTGCTAGATTAAAAGTTCGTAGGTCCCGAAAGCCCATTCCCCCTCCAGCTTTTGGTTGACAAAAACTATCCCATGCGACCCAATGGATCCGTCTCATCGGAGTATTGTTCCACCAGAATCTTGCTTCCACGTTTTATGTCACTTAATACCGAATTAGGTAACAAGAAACAGCTCGTAGCGTAACTTGGAATAGCCTGATAATTGATTTAATGAGGATTCCTCGGCCCGCCTGCAACAGTAGCTTTTCAGACCATCCACTCACCCGTTGCCATATGCGATCTTTAATATAAACAAAGATCTCCTTCTTTGACCTCCCAATGGATGATGGTAGACCCAAATACATTTCTCTTCGGTCTAATTCTTCAATGCCAAGTGCTCTACAGCAATGTCGTCTGTCTACCTCAGAAACATGTGGGGAGAACTTAGTCGATGATTTTTGGAAGTTCACTTGTTGTCACGACTGAAGATATAAATGTGCCTAAGAGGGGGGTGAATTAGGCTTATAAAAATATATGCTTCTTCTTTTCCCAAAACCTAAGATGTAGTGACTTAGATATGCCTACTAATGCTTGTGACGTATATGCTTGATATATCCTAGTAGCATCGGATGTGTCTTGGGTCTGTCTCACAGCGAAACGGAAATAACTGTAAAGTAAATGCGAGACAGGATTTTTATAGAGGTTATATCCCCAACTGTGGTTTACTCATCTCCTTGGGGTTTGCTCCCCAAGAGTTTAACCAATCACTATAATGCACCGTAGCTGGATACAAAACTGATTGGTTAGCCCAATACACAACCGAAACAAGTCGAACACTAGACACACTGGGTTACCACACACCGAGTTTCGTTCCTCGGAATCTCCTGATCCTGACAGACACAGCTCGCTACCAAAGGGCTCCCGGAACTCGTCCTTCCCTTCACGTGTGCGTAAACGTCGACCTTGCCTCCTTGGTATTGCTCACGTCCGAAGACAACACGTCCGAAGACAGAATATATGGTGAGATGTAGGAATATCAGGATGAATCACTCGCTCAGTGATGGAATCGCAAGTTAAAGCTCAGTATGGCAAAAAGCTATCGCAAATGAGGGCTCAGGAATCTCTCAATATGTTTCTGCTAAAAAATATCTCGTAGGCGTATGTTCACAAATTCTTCCTGTCTCGAAATTATGAAGTGTAGCTCACATATAAACCTTTTCATCAGCAATTCACATGGAAAATCATATCATATGATAATCACCAAATAATTTCCATGCAATTTTCGAGAGTTAACATGCCATATAAATCATGCTTCTAGAAAGTTATCTTAACGTTTATAAGCATATTAAAGCATGATTATATTTCATATAAAAGCTCATTTAAGCATGAATATATTCCATATAAATACCCAGATTCGTTCTCAAGCATATTAAATCATTTCGCATATATTTACCATATCAGAACTTTCCATAAATGATTCCCTGCTATGTGTTTCTAGTGTAAATCAATCCAGATTAACTTTCCAAATATAGCACACAAGATAGCATCATATCAGCACGTTTTCCATGTACAGCTCATAGTATTAGATCAATATAATCGCCATGTTTAGCACGCAAATTAGATCAGAGCATACTTTATTCGATTTATCATATCATGGCAGAATTTCCCTTATTTCAGAGATCACATCCGTTATAGAACATACCATATAAAAGCATCTTATCCAAAAAGTCAATCAAATCAAATCTTTCCTAACTATAATATTCCAATCAGCATAAGGAAAGATATTAATTTAATATTGCACATTAAATTCAGTGGAAAGCATGCAAACGATTTTCTACTCGATTTCATTCAGGAATAAGCAAGTAACAACGGATATATCACTTTCCATATATAAACATCATATTTTCCTTTTATAACTCAGTAGGATATCTCATGCATTATTTCCATATATAGCACAGAACGATATATCATATCTCATGGACTGTCTATAACATGCAATCACCTAGTTTCACCAAGTCATCACAGAATCACATGCAAGTCAAATATTCAACATTTTAAGGATTTATAGCTCATGGTCGAAAATCTTCATGTTCTTAGACATCATATTGATCACCAATCGAATTGCTTAATTTATAGACCTAACGTCATTACAATTACATAGTCCATCAAAAACTCTCTGACGCTCATGGATCAAAAAGGTCAACATTCTCCCCCTTTTTGATGATGACATGTAATTGATGCAGCACGGAAGCATGTAAGCATATTCGATTAAGCAAGTTCTAGCGCATATGTCTAAGTGTTCCACAATCACAAAGCAGAGCATATGATATTCCCTAATCACATATGATACATGTTTGCTCCCTCTGCCTAAGTGCAGTTATCTATATGACATGCGAAGATATTTCATGAATGAATTTTGCTCCCCCTGTCTAAGTGCGGATATATCATGTCATTCTCAAGGTTATATCATCAATGCAAAATTTCAAAATTACCCTTGAGTGAGCTCCCCCTGCCTAAGTGCGTATTTTCCAAGCATGATTCAAGCAATCAGATAATCATCGTAGGAGGCACTTATCACTTATCAAGAAATCTCACAAGCATTAATAGACGCAGATAAGTATCAGAGCATCACTGTATCAGAGTAAAATATCACGCATTCCAGTGTAAAGACATCAGAGATATATCGTAAGATCGGAGCATAATATCAAGCATCGCATAAGAGCATCACAGATATATCAAAAGTGCAGCTATTCCATTTGTGAGTGCACATATTCCATGTAAAGCGTTCAAGCATCAGAGCAAACATATTAGTGAAGTTCAGAAATTTTACCAAGCTACATTAGTTAGCTCCCCCTGTCTATATGAGGTTATTCCAAATGTCCAGAGCATAAATTCAAAGTTCCACTTAGAGCATAGATAAAAATCATATAGGCAAAAGTCAGAATTCGCATACTATTATGCTCCCCTTGCATACAGATATATCAAAAGTGCAACTATTTTTCATGCAAATTCAGTCTGCCCATATAATCACGAAGATATATCATAGGTGCATAGAAAATTCTCATGCAAATTCAGTCAGCACACAATATCATCAAGGTATAGGCGCATAAACGGAATATCATAGACGCATAAAAGGAATATCGCATGCACATCATTACGAATATCTGAGACAGTTCTTAGACCCCTATGTCATTAATTACTCAAACTTCTCCCCCTTCAGCATCAAAAAGTGATATGCTAAGGCTTTAAGGCTGAAAACTTAGCGCAAAATAACTAAGAGGAATGAGAATGAAGGAAGGAATAACTTATCAGAAAACGTTCTCAAGGCTGGAATCACTATTAGATCTGGCAGATATCGCAGATTTGTTCAGCTCCTTGTGATCTTATCAGAACTCTTAAAAGTTGGAGTATAACTTAGATGATTTTCAAGAAGAGAAACTGTGAAGTTCGAATTCTGAGGTAAGGAAGGAAAAAGTATTGAGTGATCTCATTTAAAAATGGGCAATTATCCAAGAGACATAGTTTTCCAAAAATGAGATAGGATAAACTCGTCTTAAATAGAATTAAGAAGATTTGGTTTCCAACCCGATTTTGAATTTCAAAACAAAGTGACCCGGCGGTCAGAGATTGCAGGCTGATCTGATATGATCTCATTTTAAATAAGAAAATATTATCAAAGGTTGAATAAGAGATATTTAAATTTCCTGAAATAACTTAGTGGCTGAACAGAGATCTATGAATATCTTCCAAAAATAACTTAATCACATTCTAGGAATAAATCCAGAAAATCCGACATTCCTAAAATAATCTAGATAGCCGAAAGATCTTGGAATGGGAAAACTACGAATTTCTACCTACGTAATCACATTCTAATAAAAGATCTGGGGGATCCGACATTCCTAAAATAAAATTGATCACTAAAGAAGAATCTTATGCTGGAATGTACTATGAATCTTTTCCTAAAATACCAAAATCGCACTTATTGATAAGGACTATAAGATTCGAAGATAATCGAGGGCAGAAAGAATGTCCTAGATTAAGATAACTACGAATTTCTACCTAATATAGCATATCCTAGAGTAAATGACAGAATTAGGCAGATTTACTAACCTTATTTAGCTCGATGATTCCCAATCGATCACGGATGTCGCAAAATCTTGCCTCAATTAAGGGTTTCGTGAAGATATCAGCAAGCTGATTTTTTCTTCCTACGAATTCCACACTGATATTCCCCTTCTGAATATGGTCTCGTATGAAATGATGTTTAACCTCTATATGCTTAGTACGAGAATGATGCACGGGATTCTTAGTAATACTAATGGCACTAGTGCTATCACACAAAATAGGAATTTTATCATAACCTAACCCAAAATCACTAAGGGTTTGCTTCATCCAAATAATTTGTTAACAACAATTTCCTAAGGCCATATATTCAGCTTCGGTTGTGGAGAGGGCGACAGCATTTTGCTTTCTACTAGAACAAGTTACCAGGGAATTTCCAAGTAATTGTCAAGTTCCACTACTACTTTTCCTATCTTCCCTACAACCGGCATAGTCGGCATCGGAATATCCCATTAATGGGAAGTCATCCGTATAAGAGTACCACAGACCAAAATTAATAGTACCCTTAATATATCTAAGTATACGCTTGACTGCTGTCAAGTGAGATTCCCTAGGGTCAGACTGATATCTCGAACACATACCAACAGCAAACATGATATCAGGGCGACTAGCAGTTAAGTAAAGAAGGCCTCCGATCATACCTCGATATTCTGTTTGATCAACTGGTGTACCTGATTCGTCACAGTCTATTTTGGTGGTCTGATACATAGGGGTGAAAATTGCTTTGGAATCGCTCATCCCGAATTTAGTCAGTAATTCCTTGCTGTACTTCGTCTGGGATACAAAGGTTCCATTGTCAAGTTGCTTTATTTGCAACCCGAGAAAGTAGTTCAGCTCACCCATCAAGCTCATCTCAAATTCTTTCTGCATAGACTTAGAGAATTCCTCGCAAAGAAGGATATTAGTACTTCCAAATATGATATCATCAACGTAGATTTGGACCAGCACCTTTATACTTAATAAACAGCGTGTTATCAATAGTTCCAGTCGAAAATCCTATGTCAATTAAGAACTTACTTAGCTTTTCATACCATGCCCTGGGAGCCTGCTTTAAACCATATAACGGTTTATTTAATTTAAAAATATGATTTGGAAAATCTTCCCTAGCGAACCCTGGTGGTTGTTCTACATAGACTTCCTCATTTATAAAACCATTTAAAAATGCACTTTTTACGTCCAGTTAAAAAGTTTAAAACGTTTAAAGCATGCATATGCAAGTAAGACACGTATAGATTCTAATCTAGCTACTGGAGCAAAAGTTCATCGAAATCAATACCTTCCTCCTGGGAATAACCTTTTGCAACTAACCTCGCTTTGTTTCTTGTGATATTAGCATGTTCGTCGAGTTTGTTGCGGAAGACCCATTTGGTTCCTATGATGGATTTTCGTCCGGTCTCTCTACGAGTGTCCACACTTGGCTCTTTTTGAACTGAGATAGGTCATCTTCCATGACAGAGACCCAAGATATATCGTCTAGAGCTACATGGACCGTCTTTGGTTCCATCAGTGAGAGCAGTACATCATGGGATTCCTCCGTATCCTGATTTCGTGCAGTAGCTCGAGTTTTGATTCCAGATCTGATATTCCCTATTACTTGACCTGTTGGATGGCTGGAAGCATGTTTTCATTTTCTGCGTTGCTGCTCATCAGCTTCTGGTTCCAGTGTTTCAACATTTTCATCTTTTGGGATATCCTCCTCACTGTCTTTAGTATCCTGCAATTCAGCACAAGGCAAATCTATACCTTCTTCATCAGTAGCATCTGCGTTAGGTATCTCATCAAAAGTAAAATGTATGGATTCCTGAACAGTCAGCTTCCTTTTATTATAAACATGATATGCCTTAGACTGTAACCAAGGAATATCCCTTCCTCTACCTTAGAGTCAAAATTTTCTCTCTTATCTCTATCATTCAAGATAAAACATTTACATCCAAATACACGAAATAACTTATATTTGGAGTTCTACCATGCCAGCTTTCATAAGATGTTTTCTTTAATGTCGGCCTAAGGAACACGCGATTTGACATATAACAGGCAGTACTAACGGCTTCTGCCCTGAACTGTTTAGGATTATCATACTCATGTAACATAGATCTAGCCATTTCCTGTAACACTCTGTTTTTACGTTCGACCACACCGTTCGGTTGAGTAGAGAAGTTATGACTATATCCATATTGATCACAGAATGATGCAAATGACTTACTATCAAATTCCAATCCGTTATCACTGCGTATCCTACATAAGTTCATTTTTTTCATTTTCAAGTCTCTTTACTAGCGATGCAAAGTTATCTAGTGCCTCATTTTTATGTGCAAGGAATATCACCCATGTATACCTGGAGTAATCATCAACGATGACAAAGGCATATCTTTTACCTCGCAGAGACATCGTCTGAACAGGACCAAAAAGGTCGAGATGTAGCAGTTCCAGAGGTCTGGATGTGGATATTACATTCTTTGCTTTGAACGATGTCTTAGTCTCCTTGCCCATTTGGCACGCCTTGCATGTTTTGTCCTTAACGAACTTTATGTCAGGAACACCTCGTACCAATGCATTGCTTGTAATGTGAGACAGTAATTCCATGTTGGCATGTCCTAAGCGTCTGTGCCATAACCAGGTGTTATCCTGTGTAATTGCTAAGCACTTGACATTCTGGTCAGTGATATCATCAAGAGTTATGCAATAGATATTTCTATCCCTAGATGCACTAAATAATACCTCATTATCATTTTTAACTACACACTTATCATTTTCAAAGGTGACCGTATGACCTTTATCACATAATTGACTAATGCTAATGAGGTTATGTTCTAGATTTTAAACCAACCATACGTCATCTATAGTAGTATGTAAGGTGTTACCGACAGTTCCAACTCCAGTAATCTTAGCTTTTGCGTTGTCGGCGTAAGAGACATATCCTCCGTCATACGCTTTCACCGACACAAACTTACTGATATCACCTGTCATATCGTGGGAACACCCACTGTCGAGGTACCACTTGTTTTTCTTGCTGGATTTTCTTCTTTTTACCTCCATGAATCAGTTCTTTTCTGAGGTGCCCAACTTTGATTGGGTCCTGAAAGGTTAGTAGCAAAGTAACTCTTGTTAACACGTGATATGTCATGTGTCACAGACTGTGATCTCATAAACACAGGTAGGCCAGTGTTAGAGACTTCATGAACCTTCTTTGGCCTCCAGACATATCTACATTTATCAGCTATCTTCAAAAAACAGTGGTTAGCATACTGACCGTGATGGCCGCATGAAAAACATTTAGGCTTCCTAACTTTTTGTGGAGGTGCAGCATGTTCATGTGTCATGGAATATCCTATCCCTAATTTCCCAACATTTCTAGGAATACTTAGTAACATATCAAGATTTTATTTTCCTTCAAGAAGCCTATCAACAGTGCGTGCTTTTTCTTCTAGGGATTCCTTATGAACAGACATGTCTCTAGATATATCATTATTTTGCTTCCTAAGCTCTTCACAATTAAACAAGGCTTTTTCTTCCTTAAGGGTTTCTAGCTCGGCTCTCAAGCGTTCATTTTCTAGATCTGTTTGGTGTTTTTCTTTAGCTACGTCATCTCGTTGCCTAACCAGACTCTTTACTTGTGAGTTGAGCGGCTTAATCCTTCCTTCTGTGTTTTGAATTATTTCAAACATCTCTTCGTT
Source organism: Craterostigma plantagineum (assembly GCA_027422505.1). Classification (NCBI taxonomy): domain Eukaryota; kingdom Viridiplantae; phylum Streptophyta; class Magnoliopsida; order Lamiales; family Linderniaceae; genus Craterostigma; species Craterostigma plantagineum. The sequence goes on along the minus strand of JAPQWV010000013.1, from coordinate 17,805,664 downwards.
TTCATCTACTTCAGGGGCCTGAGGAAGCGTTATCATGAGATTCATCTTTCCTAGCATATAATTTATTTAGAAAGAGTATTTTCTTAATAGTGGATGAAAAAGATACCTGATCATCATCATCGGCCATGTCGGGGAGATCTTCATCCTCTTCACTCCCGGCCTCTTCCCAGTTGGTGATCATGGCTTTCTGCTTTTTTTATCTTTTTGTCACCATTTTCCATCGGGCAGTTTGAGGCGAAGTGGCCGGGCTTGTTGCAGTTGAAGCATTTCTGCATATTGTTCCCGAATGACGATATTCCCTTATTCCTAGGTTGGAACTAGGAGTTTCCTTTGGACTTTCTTCTCAGTCGTGACATTTCATATTTCCTGCTCAGCATGGCGATCTGCTCCAGTATGTCTTCCTCAATTTCTTCTTCGCCGTCAGAATCGTTCTCTTGGTATGTGTTGAAGGCAATATTTGGTTAATTTCGGACTGGTGGTTTCTCTTTGATGGAGATCTGAGTCATCTCGTAGGTAGTCAGAGATCCGATCAGTTCTGAGACGGAAAGTTCGTCCAAGTCCTTCGCTTCGTAGATGGCAGTTACTTTGGGATTCAATTCTCTTGGAAGAGATTTCAGTATTTTTTGCACCTTCTCACCGTCCGATATTTTCTTTCCCAACGAGAACATTTGATTGATGATGTTCATGAATCTCGCGTACATGTGGCTTACAGTCTTGTTGTCCTCCATTTTGAACAGCTCGTATTGGTGAGTTAAGAGGGCTATTCTTTCTTATACAACTCGAGTGGTTCCCTCATGTGTGACTTGAAGCAGGTCCCACATATCTTTGGCAGATTCGCATGAACTCACAGATTGTATTCTTCTCTTGTAAGCGCACAGGCGATCATGTTCTTTGCTTTGGCATTCAAGGAGATTCCTCGCTTGTCTGTTGCATCGTAGTCAGAACCTTTCTTTGGAGTTACATCTGCCTTCTTAGGAGTGTAAGGTCCAGTTGTGATGATATCCCACAGATCATAGTTAGTAGCGAGCAGGAATTCCTTCATCCGATTTTCCCATATGGCGTAGTTGGTTCCATCAAAGAGTGGTGGCCTGGAATGGGATTGTCCCTCTGCAAAAACATCAAAACTCGAAGAAGCCATTAGATCTTTAACTCAGGCTTGTTAGGCCCGTTGTTTGAGTAACCCCTCTCTGATACCAAATGAAGATATAAATGTGCCTAAGAGGGGGTGAATTAGGCTTATAAAAATTTATGCTTCTTCTTTTCCCAAAACCTAAGATGTAGTGACTTAGATATGCCTACTAATCTTGTGACGTGTATGCCTGATATATCCTGGTAGCGTCAGATGTGTCTCGGGTCTATCTCACAGCGAAAAGGAAATAACTGTAACGTAAATGCGAGACAGGATTTTTATTGAGGTTGTATCCCCAACTGGGGTTTACTTCTCTCCTTGGGGTTTGCTCCCCAAGATTTTAACCAATAACTATAATTCATCGTAGCTGGATACAAAACTGATTGGTTAGCCCAATACACAACCGAAACAAGTCGAACACTAAACACACTAGGTTACCACATGCCGAGTTTCATTCCTCGAAATCTCCTGATCCCGACAGACACAGCTCGCTACCGAAGGGTCCCCCGGAACTCATCTTTCCCTTCACATGTGCGTAAACGTCGACCTTGCCTCCTTGGTATTGCTCACGTCCGAAGACAGAATATATGGTGAGATGTAGGGATATCAGGATGAATCACTCGCTCAGTGATGGAATCGCAAGTTAAATCTCAGTATGGCAGAAAGCTATCGCAAATGAGGGCTCAGAAATCTCTCAATATGTTTCTGCTAAAAAATCTCTTGAAGGCGTATGTTCACAAGTTCTTCATGTCTCGAAATTATGAAGTGTAGCTCATATATAGACCTTTTCATCAGCACTTCACATGGAAAATCATATCATATAAAATCACCAAATAATTTCCATGCAATTTTCGAGAGTTAACATGCCATATAAATCATGCTTCTAGAAAGTATCACAACGGTTATAAGCATATTAAAGCATGATTATATTTCATATAAAAGCTCCTTGAAGCATGTATATATTCCATATAAAGACTCAGATTCGTTCTCAAGCATATTAAATCATTTCGCATATATTTACCACAGCAGAACTTTCCATAAGTGATTCCCTGCTATCTGTTTCTAGTGTAAATCAATCCAGATTAACTTTCCAAATATAGCACAAAAGATAGCATCATATCAGCACGTTTTCCATGTACAGCTCATAGTATTAGATCAATATAATTGCCATGTTTAGCACGCTAATCAGATCAGAGCATACTTCATTCGATTTATCATATCATGGCAGAACTTTTCTTATTTCAAAGATCACATCCGTTATAGCACATACCATATAAAAGCATCTTATCCACAAAGTCAATCAAATCAAATCAGATCTTTCCTAACTATAATATTCCAATCAGCATAAGGAAAGATATTAATTTAATATTGTACATTAAATTCAGTGGAAAGCATGCAAACGATTTTCTACTCGATTTCATTCAGGAATAAGCAAGTAACAACGGGTATATCACTTTCCATATATAAACAGCATATTGTCCTTTTATAACTCTGTAGGATATCTCATGCATTATTTCCATATATAGCACAGAACGATATATCATATCTCATGGACTGTCTATAACATGCAATCACCTAGTTTTACCAAGTCATCACAGAATCACATGCAAATCAAATATTCAACATTTTAACGATTTATAGCTCATGGTCGAAAATCTTCATGTTCGTAGACATCATATTTTTCCACGGCCCAAAGGTATGGCTTGAAGTTAAACCCCGCTAAGTGCACATTCGGGGTACGCTCGGGAAAGTTCTTAGGGTACATGGTCACCCGATCTGGTATCGAGGCCAACCCCGACGAAGTGAAGGCCATCGCTGACATGGCCTCTCCAAAGGATCTCAACGAGGTCCAGAGGCTGACAGGGAGGGTCACGGCCCTATCCCGGTTTATTTCCAGGTCGGCAGAAAGGAGTATGCCATTCTTCAAAGTGTTGAGAAGGGTCAAGGATTTCGAGTGGACGCCCGAGTGTGAGAAGGCTTTTCAAGAGTTGAAGGAATACTTGAAGGAGCTACCAATATTGAACAAGCCAACACCTGGGGAGGAACTTCTCGTTTACCTCTCAGCCACTCCTCGGGCAGTCAGCTCCATGATGGTCCGGGAAGAGGAAAAAGTGCAGAAGCCGGTCTACTTTGTCAGTCATCTCCTGAAGGGTGCGGAAGTTCGATACACTTCCCAGGAAAAATTGTTATTAGCCTTGGAGATCACAGCCAGGAGGTTGAGGCCTTACTTCCTATCACACCCGATCGTAGTACCCACCAACAGTCCGCTGGGGGTGATCGTGACTCGACCGGATATCTCAGGGAGATCGGTCAAATGGGTAACCGAGTTAGGGGAGTACGACATCCAGTTCGACCCCGGGCGGCCATCAAAGCCCAGGCCCTGGCTGATTTCATCGTCGAGATGACAGAAGAGGGACCGGTCGAGATGTGGAAGATCTATGTGGATGGTTCCTCTTGTCAGTTCGGAAATGGCGTCGGGGTGGTAATCGTTTCACCTTGGGGCGAGGAGACTAGCTTAGGGGTGAGACTGGACTTTCGAGCCTCCAATAATGAAGTCGAATATGAAGCTCTCTTGCTTGGAATGAGGACGGCGATCAGGATGGGTTTGACCCGAGTAACTTTATATTCTGACTCACAGCTGGTGATCCAGCAAGTCGAGGGGAATTTTGCTATTAAAGAGGACAGGCTAGCAGAATACGCGAAGTCTTTCAGAAAGCTAAAGGAAAAGTTCGAGGAGGTTAGGTTGGAGCTCATTAATAGGAAGGAGAACGAAAAGGCAGACAGAATCGCCAAATGGGCTAGCACGTTAAGTATGCCCGAGGAGGGGATTAAGGTGGAAAAAGCACCCCAGATCCACCAGATCGAGGAGATAAGAGAACTGGAACCCGAAGATGGTGATATAACATCTATCGTTATCTCGAGAAACAGGTCTTACCCGAGGACAGGATCCAGGCTAGAATAACGCAAAGGAGGGCTGGCCGTTTTACCCTCATAGACGGAATCCTGTACAAAAGGTCTTACTCGGGCCCTTTGTTGAGATGCTTGTCAAAAGAAGAGGCCGAAGAGGCCATGGTAGATATTCATGAGGGAAGTTGCGGAAGCCACATTGGAGGAAGAGCCTTGGCAAGGAAAGCGATGCTAGCTGGTTTCTTCTGGCCTACCATGAGGGCAGACTCGATCAGGATGGTACGAAGTTGCTTTAGATGTCAGAAACACGCAAACTTGCAAAGGGCACCAGCGGAAATGATGAAGGATGTGGTGTCAGTCTGCCCCTTCGACCAATGGGGCCTGGACATAGTCGGGCCGTTTGAGGGTAATGCCTCGCAGAAGAAATTCCTCCTAGTCGCGATTGACTATTTCTCCAAATGGGTGGAGGCCGAGGCCTTGGCACGGATTACCGAAGCCGCGGTGATCGCTTTCTTGTGGAAGAATATCCTGTGCCGATTCGGGATCCCGAGGAGATTGATTAGCGATAATGGGAGGCAGTTCAGCGGACGCAAGCTAAAGGAATGGTGCGAAGGATATGGGATCGAGCAAATATTCACCTCTGTGGCCTACCCGCAAAGTAATGGCCAAGTAGAAGTAACCAATCGAACCATCGTCCAAGCATTGAAGATACGGCTGACGGGTTAAAAAGGGCCTGGTTCAACGAGCTGCAGAGTGTACTTTGGTCTTATCGAACCACCCCTCGGGCTGGGACGAAGGAGACACCCTTTAGTTTAGTATACGGGAGTGAAGCAGTATTGCCCGTGGAAATAGGCCAAGAAAGCGCTCGAGTTATAGGATATTCAGAAGAGAATGATCGGCTCCGGGCCGATGAACTGGACGTGATCGAGGAAGGGAGACAAAAGGCTGCGCTTCGGATGGCAGCCTATCAAAGAAAGATCACCCGAGCTTACAATCGGAAGGTGTGCCTGAGAAGGTTCGAGGAAGGAGAGCTTGTCGTGAAGGAAATACAACACAAGGGGGATCGAGGGAAGTTGGATCCCAAATACGAAGGACCGTATAAGGTGATCAAGAAGGCCGGAGAAGCCGCCTATTACCTGGAAGGCTTAGACGGAAAGAAGCTGGAAAGACCACACAACGCGCGGCATTTGAAGAAATATTACCCGTGAGACGTTCTCGGGATCGTACCCTATTCATTTATCATATTCATGCTTTGTCTATTTTCTTAGTTGTTTGTCCTTATTTCCGAATCTTCGTATGTTTAATGAAGTCATTTATGTCCGAAAAAACGGGAAAAGGGAGAAAAGTCCTCGAACGAGGCCCGATCACCCATGAGGGTGAAGGAAATCTCCAAATGAAAATGAAGAAAAGTCCTCGGATGAGGCCCGATCACCCATGAGGGTGAAGAAAATCTCCAAACGAAAACGAAGAAAAGTCCTCGGATGAGGCCCGATCACCCACGAGGGTGAAGAAAATCTCCAAACGAAAATGAAGGAAAGTCCTCGGATGAGGTCTGATCACCCGGGAGGGCGGATAAAATCCAGAAAAGAAAACGAGAAAGAGTAGAATCAGGAGGAGTAGAATCGTCGAACGAGATGCGATCATTGGTCGGTATCAAGGCAAACGCGCGCGAGGAAACAGAAATGATACTAAATAATAAAAGTAATAGTGCCGAGCACGAATGCGGAAAACGTACACAAAAAATAGCATAAGAAAAACAGAATATCTATCGCCTCATCTCCCGAGCGAAAGACGTCCTCAGATGACGAACCCCCGGGGGGGTGAAGGTCGCCTCGTCTCGAGATCTCTTCTTACGTCTCAACATCAAGATCCCACCCGAGCGCGGGGAGAGGACATGCCGTATACGGTTAGGGGATCGCATCCGGTTGTTTCTCCCTCGAGATTTTGTGAGGATGCTTTGGTTCTCAGCGTAAGAACTGGCCAGTGACTCTTTTAGTTCAGCGATTTGTCGATCCTTCTCGCCTAAAGAGGTGGTCAATCGGGTACAAGCGTCCTTATAGTATTGAAGCAAGGCGCGTTGTTGAGTGTAACGCCGAAGTCCCTCGCAAGAAAGTGAATAGGACTAATAAAGGAGGTCAGGAAAGGGTAAAGAAAGAGATGAACTAAGAGACAAGGGTCGGCGTGACTGACCCGACTCTCGCTTAAAGCCCACCAATCCCAGAAACTCGAATCGGAGAATCTTGCCAGACATCGCGCCTCTTCGGGCTCTAGAAAACTCTCCATGAATTGACGAGAGGAGGCACCATCAGCCTCCAAAAGGAAACGTGGAGTTGGACGACATCTCTCGAAGGAGGGTACTCCTCGGGAGAGGGGGCCGCAACGACCTGGCCTTCCCTGTGCAGAAAATTCGCGTTTGCGTTTGAAACAGAACCTGTCGCCTCCTCCCATAAATCCCAAAGAGGACGTGATGGGAGGTTTGGGGGGGAGTATCGCCTAAACTGAGAGTGCGTCATCCTGGGATCCATCAAGTCAAATAGCAAAGTACATAAGACTCAGAGGATGAGAAGAAATGAGGGTGTTGCAAACAAAGAAGAGAAAAGGAGAGCAAAGTTGGATAGATGAAATAACCTGAAGGAAATAAACTCAATGAGATTGGGTGGAGAATAAGGTCGATAAAAGGAAACTGCGATTTTATAGAGAGACGGGCCCGTAAAGGTCGGATAGTTGCGAAAATCGAGCTTCAAGGAATTCAAAGTTTAAATGAAGGAATACCGGGGCCAAGAATATGAAAAAAGAAAACAGAACCGTTGAGAAACGTTCGAAAAGGTGCTCGAGAAGATAAGGGGACACTTGAAGGTCGTGCTCGAGAGGCGTAGCCCGATGATCGCATAGAAGATATAATAGGACGTTGTGCAGATAAGGAAAATTACGCGCTATAAACACGGATAAATCCAAAACGTGGTCAACCCGAACGGGCACGATGTAAAGAAATTACAGCTGAACTAATATAGTTGAGTCTAAAAAGGAAATACATGGACAGAAAAGAAAGGGTATATTGTTCATAAAGAAAAGACATAAAAGGAAACAAGTTCATCCACACAAGTAGAAATTTTTCAAGGTGGAGCGGCCGATCCGGCCTGATCCAACTCCACCCCTGTTTTCTCTGCCCCGGCTGCCACCGACTCGACCAAGGACGTCCGCTGCTCCTCTTCTCGGCGAGGGACCTCCTCCTCGGGGCTTGGCTCCACTCTGTCAATAACAGACTCGGGGGCCCTGAGCATCTCATCGGGTTGCGCCTCGAGTTGTTCCTCTGGCTGCTCGTCGGGCTGCTTCTCGGGTTCTCAGGGTCTGGAACCAGGGATGGGGAACCTCCTCCCTCTTCTCCACTCGAGGGTGTGGCCGCAGCCTCCTCGAGGACGGCATCTTCAGAGCCCGCCTGGGCGGCTGACTCTGGCTTGTAGCCATCAGGGGGACATTCAGCAAGAGCCAATCCGCATTTAGGAAGTCAAGCTTGAATTTGTAGTGGACAAAGCCAGCCTTCCGGAATTGACAAAGACAGCCCCAGAAGCCGTACTTAAAGTACGTAACGACTTGCCTCCCGTAAGTCTCCCGAGGCAGATAATCTCGCTCGAGGGCCTCTTCCAGATCGCGGAAATTCCGCTCTGCCTCCTCCCGAGCCCCGGTCTCCTTCGAAAGGGCTTTTATCGCCTTCTCCGACTCAGCGCGAGCATTTTTCAACTGCTTCTTCAGCTCGTCCTCCCTCGATATGGCCTCCTCCTTGACCCGAGCCAGTTCCTCCTTCAACTTCTTCTCAGAGTTGGTAAGCGTGATGCAGTCTTCGTGCATGAAAAGCATTCTCTCCAGGGCCTCGGCACCGCAAGCAAAGCTCTGAGAGGCGAAAGACAAAAAAGGAATAAGGAATTTTGAAGAGAGGTGGTGAGGGTTGAGAGGAGAAGGAAAAGGAGGAAGTTGGTACCTGACCCATATGCTGGGCGAAGAGGGAGAAGAACTCCCGAGGGTTCATGCTCGAGAGATGAGACTGGTTGGCCTCATTCCGGAAGCCCCGGAGAAATTCCACGCATTGAGTCCCACGGGGCCGGTGGAAGTAGTCGGGCTGCTCGACATGGTCCGTGGGAGAAGGGGAGTCCTCAGTGGCGCCCGCGCCTGCTCGAGCGCTGGATTTAGCTTTCTTTGCGGCGGAGCTACTCGGGGCCGTGGGTGCCTTCCTTTTTGGGGCTGCCTTCGGGGATCCCGATGAGGAGGCCGAAGCCTTACCCTTGCCCTTGTTGAGAGCCCGAGTAACAGAGGCAGGGGGAGGAGCCTGAGAAGAACCGCCCTCCTTCATCTCGCGAGAAATCTTGAGTAAGTCGGCGAGATCCATGCGCGAATCTGGTAAGAAAGGGTAGAAAACCCTGTCAGAGATGTAAATAGGAGAAGATAGAGAAATCGAGAAAGTATACCTAAATCATCTACCACTAGACCCTTTGAGCAATAGCCAAAATGGCAGAGAAGATCATCCTTGACAAGCTCGGGAGCGCTGAAACTCCGCTCCCCGAGGATCTCCATAAACCTTTCAACTTCCGAGCTGGAGGCGGCGGGGAGAGGATTGATGGATATGGTCGTGGGCCACGTACTAGTAGTATCATTTTCGGGGCTCCCTTCGGGGGATCGGACGTAAAAGAATTTTTTCATCCACCCCTTGTGAGAAGAGGGGTTCCCGAGAAGAAATTCCTTAGAGGCGGTGGAGGAGAAAAAGAATTTGCCAGGTTCTTTTTGGTTTATCTTCAAGAAGGATAGGAGAATAGGAAGAGACAGAGGAATCTGAAAATGCTGGATAAGGATGGCTAGGGAAAGCAAGAGGCTGTAAGAATTGCGAGTCAATTGACTCGGGGAAATTCGGTGATAGTTGCAAATCTCGGCTATAAAAGGAGCAAGAGGGAGGCGAAGACCCATATCTAGTTGGTCTAAGAAATACGTATGGAAACCCTCGGGAGGACCGCTAATCACCTCCCGAGGCCCGGGAATTCGGACCTCGAAATCGGGACTCAGGCCGGCCCGATCAATGATGATAGGGATGTGAGACGCCCGAAGAGAAGATATGTTCACCTCGTGCCAGGGAAGCTTGATCTCTTTGCGAAATCCCTCCATTTGAGAGGTCCAATCGGATAGAGCTCGAAGATATGTTTTCTTGCTCGGGTACCCTAAACGCTGAGGGGGGCGAAAAATATCCAAGTCAGGATAATTATTCAGGGCTTCCATGGCGTCGAGAAATGAAACGAAAAATGACGAAGAAGAAGAAGAAGAAGAAGAAGAAGAAGACGGCGATTCTGTTTGATCTAGGTTTGAAACTGGAATCGAACAAGGGGAGGACGAAGTCGCAGGATTGCTCATGGGAAGGAAGGCAGAATCCTAAAATCAAAAACCCTAAAAACAGCTAAAGGGGCGAATACAGAGGAAAATGGCGGAGAAAAAGAAAAGCGAAATCTCAAAACGAAAACAAGAATCAAAGCAAAGATAAGCAGAAATGACAAGTTAGGAAAAGAAGGGAGAATAACTTACCAGTAATGGCGACGGAGATGACGATTTTCGGGGGCAGACAGGACGCCGATTTGGGGGGAAAGGTTGATGCGCCGGAGATTTCTTCTGAATGAGGAAAAGGGAAAAAGATGAAATGAAGACGATGAAGACCAAAAACCCTAAAGAGAAGGGGAAAAGGCATGAAAAATAAGGAAAAAGAGAAAAAAGAAGAAAAAGAAAAAGAAAGAAAGAAAGGGAGGCGAGAGAAAGGACATCGAACCCCTCTGAGAGAACCACGTGTCGAAGCTGATCTGACTGTGATCTGATGGGGCGGCAACTTTCCCGCCCAAAGGAAATCGCGACGTGGCGTAATAAGAGGATACCAAAAGACGGGGGAAAGGTCTTAGAACGCCCGAGAAGGTCCCTGAGGAAGACTAAAAGGCCTTTCAATCGGTTATTTTACCGATAGCTAACGTCCAAATACTCGTTACACTCTTTTTAGACTATTTTAGGGGGGGACTATTGTTATCCTCGGGGTTTATAGCCAACGGTAAAATAACGTTAACTGTCAAGGAACTCCCGCGAGCAGCAAGGCGCGAAGAGAAACCTCGAGTGGGGGGAGCGGCTCGAGATGGAAAACAGCCTGCCCGAGAAGGGAGTGACCGAGGGACTAAAGCCAAGTCGGGTCAGAACGAGGTGCCCGGAAAGATCAGGAAGGAGAAAGTGCTCGAGTAGCCCGAGAAGGGAAGAACCGAGGGACTGAGGCCAGGTCGGGTTGGCGAGACCCCGTGAGTAACTTGAGAGACCGAGCAAGAGGAACAGCCCGAGTAGATGATGTCGCCCGATGGAGACGAGGTCGTGAAAGAAACTGGAAGGAAGGGAGGAGACGAGAACGTGGGATGATGGAAAGGCCACGTTCTCTTCGTGAGGTTCGCGGTAAACGTGGGCCTGGGTGGAAGACTAGGTCGCGGCGAAATGAAATAAGGTTGGTATAAATAGTTGTGGTTAACTCATTTCTCAGGTACGCGCACTAAGTGAACAAAAACTGATTTACGAGCCAACACACCTGTTTTTCACTCATTTTCTGACTTAAGCATCGGAGGGGATACGCCGGCACCCACTCCGGCCCCCTTCTGACGTTTTTCTGAGTTTTTGGTGTTATGCTCGATGAGGATAGCTAACGGAGAACGAGAAACTCGCGCCAAGAAAGCTACGAAGGAAGAACAACCGCTTTAGTCGTCGTTTCAAAAGGTCGTTTTACGCGGTCCGCATCACATGATAAGTCTATCTGCATGGGCAATGTATCCGAAGCCACACGTTGCATGTCGGGAGTCTTGGTTTGAGGCTTTTGGTGCGGTTTTTGCTTTCTTGTGTATTGGCGTGGTTTAGCTATGTCTGCGGTTTCTGTAGGAAAGATTGAAGGGAGGTCTAGGATGATAGGTGTGACGAATGTGAATATTGGTGCGCCTGGGGTCTGTTGTCGTGGGGTATTCTGTGGGAAGGTGTCGACCAGAGGTTGGACTGTAGGTGGAGGTTGGCATGAAGTAGGGACTTGATTGTTGCTCTTTAGTGTGTGATGGCTGGAAGGAGGTCTGGTTGATGGGTTTTGGGGTTTGGTTCAGAGGGTTTGATGAGAGTGAAGACCGATGGTCTGTGATGTCATTTTTCTGTTCCTGTTTGATGGGTAGGAGATGGGTCGGATCAATGTATAGATGAGGATGGTGGATCTTAGGGTCCTTGGTGAACATGTTGGGTTGGGTTCGAGATGGGTTATTCATAAGTGTGCTTTTGGTAGGGGGCATATTGGGCTTGTATTGTTGGCAGGTGTAGGCTTAATGAAACGGGGGATGGGACATGGATTTTATTGGTGGGCGGCTTTGAGGTTTGTGGTTGGTGAGGAATAGAAGAGATGGGTATGATACAGCGGGAAGAACGGGGTCAGTGTTGATGGAGGTAAATACGCCATTAACTTCCTTGCTCAGAGCACCCAAATTTATTCTCATAACATCAGCGATATTAGGGAGCGAAATCTGTGGTGATGATGACTTACCATGTTTGCACTCAGTCAAAGAGTCCGTAGTAAATGCACGCTTGGAATCCGGGGGTAATTGATTCTGATCCACTAATTTCGGGATTTCCTTGTGCACGACGGAGCTTCGTGGTTTCGATGAGCGATTGTCCGTAGCAGCGGCCGAGCCTCGTATCCATTGGATTGGCATTGAGGAACGGGCGGCCCTTAGTAGCGGGCTATATGGATAGTCAAGGCCAGGGTCGTCGAAGGATTGTTCGTATTGCCGAGGGCAAACTGACGATGTATGGTCCAGGAATTCGCACAGATAACAAAGGTTTGGCTATCTCTCATACCGGAATCTGATCGGGACCTCTTTGTTGTCATCATGTATCATCATCCCTCTTAACAATGGTTTTCGAACATCCACGATAGCTTTCACTCGTATAAAGGGGGCCCACAACTGACTCTCTGTAATGTCGGACTCGATGAAAGTGCCAATTTTATCGCCAATACGCTTCATAACTTCCTCCGTTCGTGCCATGAAAGGAGTGTCCCAAACCTGTACTGTAAATTGGCACAAGTTGAGATCAACTCCAGGTGGGTCATCATTGAGTTCTATAGATTTGACCACGATAATCTGTTTGTCGAACGCCCATGGGGAAAGAGTCGGAACCCTTCGACGATCAAGATCATGATTGAACATAACCAAAAAAGCGTTCCGCTGTGAGTAGTTGTATCGTCATCCCTCGACCCGGGTTGAAAGCCGTCATGAGTGTATTCTTGAGCGCCTCAAAGTTAAACGACTTTCTTGCGAGTACCCGACCAACCATTCGGTACCTCAAGTTTGTTGATGGAATTGGGTAGTTGCAGTCTTTGATTGATATTCCATCGATTTCCTCCGTCGTTAAATTCATACTACCAACATCCATAGCTTTCCCGATGTTTATCACGCACGCGATAAGTATTCAGTGAATTTGTGTCCCACTTAACCAGCACACTGCAAAGAAGATGGTAAAATATAAAGAACTTTATGACTACGAGAAGAGAACAGATGAAAGATATAAGACGAGAAGAAACTGAATCTATGATTTTGACGAAGGTAGAAATTGTTTTGAAGCTAAAAGGGAGAAGCAGTCTTCAATTCGCGACGTGTCAGAGTCGAATCGAGTGCCACTTCATTGTTGGATACGATGTAATTTGGACTTCATATGTGCAGGAATTTTTCTTTTTTAAATTTGGTGACTTCTACTGAAGAAGAATAAGACTCTTATGAAAAGAGAGTGAACTCCCATTGAGAGAGAAAATAACTTGCATCGTCAATCTATCTGATTTTAAATTTTGTTGGTGGTGGGACTTGTATAAAAAAACAATAATTGAGTGCTTTCCAATAGTAAATCATATATATTATAATCAATCTTGTCCATCTTAATATTTAACAAAGCATAATATCTTTCTGGACCGATGGGTTGCCAAATCTTCGACCCATCAACCTCTTTGCATCTGTAACATATAGTAAGTTATACTATAAACGCAGTACATAAAATAAAACTTTTGCATGGATCTCCCATAGGAATATAGCAGATAGCAAGCAGATCTTGTTGAATACTGGTCTCGATATTCGTAAGTACATCGTCGTGACGTAATCTTATTTTTCCAAATTACCTGCTTGATTGCAGATATCATCGAAGGTTTTCAGGATTCAATCCTCGACTCTTTAGCTCTGCAGAGGTGATGCAGACACGTGTACTTCTTTTAATAGGGCTCCCATATTTTAGTGATTCAACGTACGGTTCGATAATTAGGAACATTTTTATTATATAAGCTTGTATATTTACTGAGTGGCTTGTACGAGAACTTTATGTACAAGAGTATGAGTTTGAATTCCAAACTCTTTAGCATTGTGAGTTTAGAATGATACATATGTTATATAATCGTCATGTTAAAGGCTCAACATAATAGCCTTTATATAGAAGCACTAGAAAGAAGAGGTTTAATTATGTGGAGTACGAGACGGGACCGACCCAATGTAAGGTTGTTTACTTCGTCCATCAAAGCCCAATAACGGGTAATAAATAATAAATTATTAAGGGTTAAATAATCCCAACTAATTATTTCAGTATGCCAAAATAACGGGAATATATTTAATCATTCCAACAAGAACGAGTCAAACTAGCAACTGAAATTTCATATGGCGAACGATATAGTTCCATGAGTTTGAATCTTCGCGTCTATCTAGCTATGCTTCCACTCTGTTCAACGAGGGTGCCTCCTCACTCTAATATCTCAACATTGCGGCGTGGAATGTTAGTGTAACCCTTGGACTTTACCGACTCGCGGCAAAACAGTCGACCCGCCACAACTAACCTAACCACCTTGTATAACAAACGAACCTATGCCTTCAACATGGGCTCGGGCCCCTAAATCGAATTCATAAATAGGACCCCCACCCCAGTAAAGGACGACCCCCAGCAAAGTATCTCGGAGATGCCCAGGAACCCCTCGAAGCCAAGACCTCGCACGGTTCCCGAAGCACCCCCGAGTAGACACCTCTCGCAGCGAGCCTGGCCTAACCAGCCGGGAACTGCCATGATCTTATCATACCATCACTAATTAAAACGTGGGGAAGAAACCGCCGAGGGCCAGAACGTGGGATCGTGGGACGACGGAGAAACAAAGACCAACACAAGTCCGGAAAACATGGGACGTGGGCAATAACCACCCAATTCAGGTACGCTATAAATATCACAAGACGCTCTCAAGGTAGGCATGTATCCATACCGTTACTCTGCCATTTTTATTACACACTTAGCACTTATTATCACTTAACACCATTTCTCACATCTTCTTTCTAATGCTATATTACACCTAGAAAATGGAAACTACCCTCTTGACCTAGTCAAGAGGGTAAACGACCCCCCACCCTAACCCTGTTTTTGAGCTTTTAGACGAGATTCGCGGCGAAGTAAAGGCGGGAAGGAGCTCGCTAGCCAATTTGCTCGGTAGGTCATTTTTCGACGGCATCAGTGAGGATCCCAAGATACATTTATGGAATGTCCATCGGCACGGGCTGTTTGTAAATCCTTGGACGACATTCTATGAAGGCGCATGTGAACCAGAAGTCATTAAGGCATTAGTGGACTATCAAACTATGATCTTTTTTTTTCTTTATACAACCTCGGAGTACAACCAAACCAGCTATGGGCTTACGCCACAGATTTCGGGATGGGACTAGATTTTAGGGGATAGGTAAATACATTCTAAGTTTACCTTATACGATAGTCATGGAATAAGACCTCATGGGAACCACTCAAGAAATTGTGGGAGGTGCGATTCGATCAAATGACCAGCCCACAAATTCTTAAGGCCTCCTTCTTAACCACTAGTTATCTTCGCATGTGAGATAAGATGGACATCCGTCGTCGTTGAAGGAGACTATCAGGCGATCATATTAATGCTACAGAAGTACATGGAGTCATCTACAATTGGAGCCATATAGAAGATGGCTTTTTTACCTTTGTCGACATTCTCTTTGGTGAAGTGCCATTGTAACTGTTAGGATCGGTTACATGTTTAGAGGGGGGTGAATAAACACTTGGTCGTTTTTTCGTTTCTTAACCGGTTAAGGTTAGATACCGGTGCTTGATACTCGTAAGTGCGGTTCGCGCGGAAGCTAACCGATCGATTTTGAACCAAGACCGGCTGTGTGTAATGTGATGTGTATGTTTGCGAAAGACACATAATTTGTTTCTAGAAGTTCGGAGCAAAATCTCCTACGTCTCCCATTCTTCCCTGCAAGGAAGGTATCACTAGAAGACTTGGCCTACAACCTTCGTTGTACAACCTTCTTAGCTAGACGCACACAGTACAACTCCCATGGCTTCAGCTAACTAAACTCCTAGACACCACTTAGCCAGCTTTTTACAGTCCGTCTATTTTCAAGAGCTTTCTACAGTCCCTTGATAAAACTCTACTAACCGAGCCGGTCTAGTGTAGTGATGGCTAGGGATGGGCATCGGGTCGGATAGTCGGGTATCGGGTAGTTCGGGTTCGGGTTAAGATTTTCACTACCCGAACCCGACCCCATCTACGGCGGGTACCCGCTTGTCGGGTATACATCGGGTTCGGGTACCCAACGTCGGGTACCCGATTTTGAATTGAAAAAAATTACTAAGAATAATGTAATGAAATAAACATATCAAAATATCCATGTTATATATTAATATCACTTAAAATATTTGGATGCTTTATTTTCAATAAATATAATTGATAATATATTTTAAAGTTTTACAATGATTTATACATCGATAATAAAATATCACTTGTTATTTATGCAATTAAATAAGAAATTTATCGAAATATTATTTAAAACTTTAACACCACTCACGTTAGATATTGATATTTAGATATGTAATTATATTTTTTTAATGTTTATGTATAAAAACTAATATATTGTTTTTCAAAATAACTTGTCGGGTACCCGAATAACCCGATCGGGTAGTAAATTACAACCCGATACCCGACCCGAACTAACCGAACCCGGTCGGATCGGGTAAAACTTGAATACCCGAACCCGAACGCCCACCCCTAGTGATGGCAACACCTAATTCTTTTCTTGCTAAAGAACTTAACGCTTTGAATTCTAGAGCTAATTCTCTTGGTGAAGTGAGTCTTCAGCTTGCATTCCTCCTATTTATAGTTGAGGTTGATGTAGAAGACCGCTGTGAGATAGCTCTTCATGTATCGGACAGTGCATTAAATGACTTTACCAAAATGGGTATGTCCGGTCTTTGCGGCAGTCGCACTGTGCCATTTACTTTCTTCCTTATTTAGTTTGGCTTGACTTCAACTTGGCTCTTGTTAACAGCCTTGAATTAATTGCTTGTCAGAAGTCTTTAACTTGCCGCGCCTTGAATATATTTGAATCTTGTCCAGCGGGGCACTTCCGGTATCAGCGATCCGGTCTTCAATCCGGTTCCGGTATGCAGTCTTGATCCGGTCGCTGTTGACTTGATGTATGTTTTCGGTTTCTTCCTTTGTCTAACCGGTTATTCTTATTAAGTTAGTTCAATTACCGAAACTGTTAATGTGAATAGTTAAATTCACGATTTCTAACAGTAACGAAGCGGTCTACCGCCATCACTTGCGAATATTCTTTGTTATGACTTTATTCATTTATACATGAGGTCTTTTGATGAAAAAGAAAAACGAAGCAATTGAAGTACCCTCAGTCCCAAGAAGTTGACAGTTGTATAGTTATATTAACATCATAATGTATAATGATATCAACTATTAATAATTAGTATAACTTACTCGATAGTATCGATAGAGAAGACTAGAACATTATCTTTTACATTATAATAATTATTAAGCAAAACAAATTATAATCAGCTTAAATTTGGAATAGAATTTTGATTAGACTTACACTACCACGTGATAATAAAAAATACATAATATAATTTTTTTAATCTAATTAAAATGTGGCACGTACAAACACATTGAAAATTATAATGTCACGAAACTGGAGAGTGGAGAGTGGAAACAGCTCTTCCGTTAAAGCCTAGTGTTTCCGCTATAATGTCACATTGAAAGACCATATATATTATAACCAAGGTTTGCTGGAGAGTGTGGAGAACAGCTCTTCGCGTTAAAGCCTAGTGTTTTCGCTAAATAGTGAGCCACAGTCTTGTAATGAGAGTGATTTAAATTTATAATTTTTCCATGCAAAAACTAACAGAAGTAGTAACTCAACTTCAATATCAATTATCAGCTATGTTCAATAATAATATTCTTCATAGATCCCATCCCATTAGTGCATGCTGGAAATACCTAAGTAGTGCAAGGGGAGCTCCCACGTTTCTAAAGACTAGGCGGGATAAAGGTAATTGATTCCATTAACATAAAACTATCATACTTAAATAGATAACCATCATCGAACAAACCAATATAATCAATCAACTAACAAGAACATTACTCAACCTCTTCAATCTTAGGACCAGACACTCCACTGAAATGCACAATCTTTGCGATTATGGGGTCGCATATGCTCGCTAGTTGTTTCATTTTGTCCTTAAACTCGTCTTCTCCAGCCACTTGGTTGCTGCTGTCCAGCCACTCCTTCGCCTGAGCGATGACAACCTCAATCGTGCTCCGGTCAGCAGTCATCGACGTCAGCCTAAACTTGTCATCATTTTTTATTTTACTCATTAGACTGTATATGTAGTTTTCTAGAGCACTCATGGCTCCAACAGTCCTTCGATGTCGCTCATCTTCGTCTCTAAAACACTCGGCTTCTTGCAGCATCCTCTCAATCTCTTCAGCAGTTAACCTTCTTTTGTCCTTGATGACTGTCATTTTATTCCTATTCCCGCTAGTTTGATCTTCGGCGGACACATTCAAGATCCCATCACCATCAATGTCGAAGCATATTCACTACTAGAAAAAGGGTTTTTAGACACGGAAAATTCCATGTCTAAAACCAAAATTCCATTTCTATTGTCTCATTAGACTAAGAACTATCTGTGTTTAATTCAGTAGGTGTTGTTCCCGTGGCAGATTAGACATGGATAAATTCTGTTTCTAATATAAATTTTGTCACAGAATTTCCCGTCTCAAATCTGTGGCTAATTTAGTTATCAGACACGGAAATTCCGTGTCTAATATTTGTCCAATATACAACAAAACTAGAACAATTTTTAGCGCAACCCACCAAATGACATTTAATGAGACCTAAAATAACAATTCCCACATGAATCATACATTCATTCAACTGTAAAACACTGTATCACTCAAAGTTAGAATTCGCATAAACATCGTTATCAAATCCACAACTAGAATATAAAGAATAGTGTATCAGGAAGTTCATTTTTACCCGAACTACTTGGATATTTATGATTTGGAAGGCCGACACCTCGAAGCAAATCTCTTATCATCGATTCAAGCCTTTATTCCATCTTCTTCAAGTGTTCAACGATTTTCAACTGTTATCCACACATCATTTCCCATCCATCTCGGACCTCCTTCATGTCTAACTTGGTAGGTATCCGACCTAGCTCCATGTTAGACCTCGAAGCTTTGCATATCATATCTCTAAATCGATCGCTTGCATTGTCTTTCCAGATTTTCTTCATCTCCGAATCTGACATGTTATCTCATATACACCTCTTCTGCATATTTATAGAAATCCAACATTTGGAAAACTATGAGTAAAAAATATAGTTATGAGCACTAAAACAAAGTAGGAAATAGGTCATTATTCATTGATCACCTTAAAATTATCCGAAAGATCATCATGAATTTGTCGTGGCATGTTGCGAAAACTAGTATATGGCTCTGAATATCTTTGATGTCAACTGAGATATTTCGGACAACGCAAGGTTCAATAAAGATCACGCCGTACCAAAGATCAAGTAATTAATTCAGATAATCAACACAAGCACAAGATTGCCAAGAAAATAATGTCCAGCTTCCTTGAATCTTTTAGATGTGAAAGAATTGAGTAACGAAAACAAGGAAATTCAATAGTTTCTTGGATTGCTTCTTACCATTTTCTGAACGCCATTGACCATGACAGCCTTCTCATCGAGTGTATCACTATCTTCTAAAGATACTTCAAATGGACCCAATACACGCTTAGTCAGGTTCACGAGGCTCAAACTTACCTACACAAGGATTTGAATATGATTGTTTTATCAAGGAAACAAAACGGCAAAAACATACAATAATTTGTTCAGGTATTAGATCCAATCAACTAAATGCGCAGCTAACTGGATTAAGCCCTGGTTCTAATACCCAGTTATGTTAAAGTTCAACAAAAACAGAAACAATGAACAACGATTGTCTTGGTATCAACATTTTTATGGAAAAAAATAAGTTACTTATTTCCCAGTTTTCGGGGTGAAGAAAAAAAACTGAAAAAATAACTTTCTTTTTACCAAGAGATATATTGCATACCAAATGCAAGGAGATAGAGGAAGGAAGGGCAAATATAAAGAATTTAACAATTACCAAGAACGGTTTTTCCAAAGTGATGACAAGTGGCACCTCCACAGCACGCAGCTCAATGTCCTTGCGAGAAATGGGCTGCAAGTAGAGATCACATGGAAGACAGACACAGAGTCACAAATACTAACTGAAATCATAAGTAAATGGCCCAGCATTGGAATCATTCCTAAGAGCATGATCACTGGCTCTCAACATAAATGCTTTCCAGGGTTGAGTAGGCTCAAACTCGACTTGGTCCATGAAAAGGTTAGATTTCGTATGGTTTTCTACACAAGCCTCCAGAAAAGTTGTATCCTGATACCATAGCTTACAAATCGTGAGTGATATCATCTTTGTGTTCAAAGAAACACAACAATTCCCCCAAATGAAGACAAATTTCGAAATAGATGAATATTTTTTTTAAATAAAGGCTGAAATCATAACTCACATATCAAGATTGAAGCGTCGACAGCGTATTGTAAACCGCAGAATACTCGTTGGGATAACTCTCATTCAACCTCGACAAGTTCATCAGCAATTCCAACGCATTATTCTCAATCAAAGCGTCCACGAGCACCTGCGCGGGTTCGTCATTGTCTTCCACCACGTCCGCGTCGGTCAGGTCCTGAAGCAAATTAACGGCGTCGCTTGCTATGTCCGCGTTGTCGTGGCTGAGAAGCGACGCGATCGAGGCGACGTTGCCAAGGGAGGCGAGTCGAGATAGAGCTGAGGCGCGGCAGCGAGGACCTTGAGGTCGACGAGCTCCTCGTGGAGCGCGAGTTCGGTTTCGGCGAACTTCTCCGGGTCGTCTGGGTGCTTCAGGCGATCGGCGGTGTTGGCTTTGAGGCGGCGCTCGAATGATAAGCCGAGCTTCTTTACGGGTTTGAGGTCTAGGGTTTGGAATTGGGATTGCCGTCTGCTGATGCTGGCTTATAATTTCAGAAATATGGTCCGAACATTGTAATTTAATAAGAAATTGATGATATGTGGAGAACAAATGCTTCATTTTTCTTTCTTTTTCTAACTTAAATCTGAATTTGAAAAGGGTCGTTTAAAAAGATAGCCTTGGACACAGTAAACGTTAAAAAAATAGCCTTGGTGTTTTGACCATTTTAAAAGTAGCGTTGAATTTAAGGGTATTTTCGTCTTTTTACAGGATTTACTTTAAAAACAGCAAAGTGTCCCATAGCAGGAGACTCGCGCACACCATGGGGGGACCCCTGCTTTATAGCAGGGGTCCCATGAGAAAGGGACCCCTTCTATAGAGCAGGGACCCCTGCCTTATAGAAGGGGACCCTTGCTCTATAGCAGGGGTCCCCTTCAATAAGGCAGGGGTCCTTGCTCTATAGAAGGGGACCCGTGCTCTATAACAGGGATCCCATGAGCAAGGGTCCCCTTCAATAAGGCAGGGGTCCTTGCTCTATAGAAGGGGACCCGTGCTCCATGAGACCCCTGCTATAGAGCAAGGGTCCCCTTCTATAAGGCAGGGGTCTCTAACCTCTTTGTTGCCTTGTCCAGTTATTACAGCCGCTTGAATAGCTGTGCCAGATGCAACTGCTTCGTCGGCGTGAATACTCTTGCGAAGCGCCTTTCCATGGAATAAATCTTGAAGCATCTGTTGCACCTTTGGAATGCTAGTAGATCCTCCCACGATCACAACATCGTCGACCCTTTCCTTGTCCATCTTAGCATCAGCCAAGCATCCTCAACAGCTTCAATGCATTTCTGAAACAAATCTATGTTGAGCTCCTCAAATTTCGCACAAGTTACTCTATAACTAAAATCAATTCCCTCGTGCAAACAATCGACTGCTATAACCATTTCTGAAGAAGAATATAGGTTCCTCTTTGCCTTCTCACATGAAGTCCTTAGCCTCCTTAAAGCCCTAGGGTTTTTTCGTATATCCCTTTTGTGCCTTCTTCTGAACTCCTCAACGCAATGCTCGACCATTCGGTTATCGAAGTCCTCCCCGCCAAGGTGCGTATCTCCAGCTATGGCTTTCACCTTGAACGTATTGTTCTCCATGGTTAGGAGAGAGACATGAAAGGTGCCACCGCCAAGGTCGAAAATGAGCACGTTATTCTTTCCTTTGGAGCTTCCAAACTTTTTATCGAGGCCATATGCAATTGCAGCAGAAGTTGGCTCTACTATGATACGCAAGACGTTGAGCCCAGCGATTCTTCCAGCATCTTTGGTCGCTTGCCTCTGCGGATCGTTAAAAAGGCGGGCACTGTAATAACTGCGTCTTTTACAGGCAAGCCAAGAAAAGCTTCGGCAGTTTCTTTCATCTTTGTTAGGACTAATGGAGTAAATCAAGGAACTTTATGATTGGCTACAATTATGGGATTGCATTTATCTTGATTGCATATGGTTTAGAATACTTGTATAAATAGTGGATGATGTAAAATGTAAACGCAAGGAAGCAAATATTATATTTACTTTCACATGGTATCAGAGACAGCAACATAAATCCCTTTTTTTTTCTTCTTCTTCTTCTTCTTCTTCTTCTTCTTCTTTCTCGCCAATATATTGCCGTTACGATTATGGCCCCTTCAAATTCTGTTTGGTACTCAGGGGCGCATCGTCCCATATGACTCCAAATGTGTCAGATTTGGATTTCTCTTCGCCGTACACAGGTTTGGATTCAGTTGTCGTCGGTAATGGTGCACTACTGCCTATCTCTCATATCGGCAGTTGTACCTTGATATCTTCTATCAAATTATGTGACGTACTCGTTGTCCCTGGCCTTACGAAGAATTTGCTTTCTGTAAGCAAATTAACCAGTGACTTACCTGTCAATGTGCTTTTTACTGAAAGCCGTTTTATGACTCAACATCGTCTCAGCCAAGACATTCTAGCACATGGGCGCCGTAGTCAAGGACTTTATGAGTTGGATGTTCCTCATAGGGCTTTGGTGGCGACTCAGATACCGAAAGCACCTTTCGAACTGTGGCACTCTCGTCTTGGTCATGTATCTTACGATGCAATCTCCTATTTAAATAAGGCTGGGAGGATATATGTGACTTCCTTGTTACCCAAACCAGTGATTTGCGACACCTGCAAAAGGCTAAAAGTAAGCGCTTGCCCTTTAATTTAGATGATAAGCGTTCTTCTTCTGTTTTGGATATTATTCATTGTGATATGTGGGGACCTGCTCCAATCTGTTCGGGTTCTGGTTTTCGCCATTATGTCATTTTTGTGGATGACTTCTCTCGGTTCACGTGGTTCTATCCGTTGCGGCACAAATCTGATTTCTATGATGTACTTCTTCAGTTTAGCACATTTGTTGAAAATCAATTTTCACGTCGTATTAAGATCTTTCACAGTGATGGAGGCACAGAGTTTACCAACAATAAGGTGCAGAAGTTTTTTCGTGAAGTGGGCATTCGTCACATTCTCTCTTGTCCTTATACGCCAGCGCAAAATGGACGGGTCGAACGAAAGCATAGACATGTCACTGAAACAGGGCTAGCGATGCTCTTCCATTCTCATATCCCTTTGAAGTTTTGGGTCGAGGCCTTTAGCAGTGCAGTGTATACAATCAACCGTCTACCTTCCAAAGTACTAGATGGAAAATCGCCATTTGAGCTGTTATTCTCTACTGCTCCGAAATTTGAGAATTTCATCCATTTGGTTGTCGAGTATATCCATGTCTTCGAGATTATACAGCAAACAAATTTGAGCCACGAAGCACAGCTTGTATCTTTATGGGTTACAGCAGCTCACGTAAAGGGTTTCGTTGCTACGATCCTATTTCCTTACGCTTTTATATATCTCGCCATGCTAAATTTGTGGAATCCTCTTTTCCGTTTGCTAAATCTGATGACAGGTCAAGCGTACACTCCATACCTATTCAAGAGTTTTTTGAGCCACCAAGAGCGGCTAGTCCACTACCCAACACCACGACTTCATCCGATACTGTACTCAAACGCTCTCAACATCAACTTTGTACTACATGTGACGAACAATCCATGTCGCAACCTCCTTCAGTTGTCCCCGCTCCTACAAGTCATACAAGCGACAATGCTGTTGATCATGTTATTGAATCTGACTCAACGACACAGCTTGACCCATCTTCTTAAGTACAACCGCTCGTAGCAGCCACCCATCGTTTCTACCCACCCTATGCAAACTCGGGCTCGGTCAGGTATCTTTAAACCGAAGCATCTGACCTATCATGCTTGCACTAGCTTGTTCAATGCTCTTGTTATGGTTCATGAACCACGTGGGATCAAATCGGCTTTAAAACGACCTGAATGGGTTTCCGCTATGAACGAAGAACTTTCTGCTTTGCACTTAAATCAGATTTGGGATCTTGTTCCACGTCCTAAGAATACAAATGCTGTGGGATCAGAATGGGTTTTTCGAACCAAATTTTTAGCTGATGGATCGATTGACCGTCATAAAGCCCGCCTTGTTGCTCAAGGTTTCACGCATTTGCCGGGTTTTGATTACTCACATACCTTTAGTCCCGTGGTTAGGGCTTCTACAGTTCGAGTTGTGCTCTCTATTACTGTACTGAATAATTGG
Organism: Craterostigma plantagineum; assembly: GCA_027422505.1. NCBI lineage: Eukaryota > Viridiplantae > Streptophyta > Magnoliopsida > Lamiales > Linderniaceae > Craterostigma > Craterostigma plantagineum. The sequence continues at coordinate 17,781,590 of JAPQWV010000013.1, read as the reverse complement.
CCTCTTCATCAGTTAGACGTCAAAAATGCATTTCTAAATGGAGTTTTATCGAAACCCGTATTCATGGAGCAACCACCTGGATTTGTGGATGCCAAGTATCCAGGCCATGTTTGCCGCCTTAAAAAGGCGTTTTATGGTTTAAAGCAAGCTCCACGTGCCTGGTTTCAACGACTCAGTGATTTTCTCTTGAGCATTGGATTCATATGCAGTCGTATTGATTCGTCGTTATTCATCTATATTCACGGGTCATCAATTTTATATCTTTTGGTATATGTTGATGATTTTATTCTGACAGGAAACTCGACAACTAGTCTGAATTCCTTCATCGCACGCCTACGTAAGGAGTTCGCCATCAAGGACCTAGGAAAACTAAACTATTTCTTAGGTCTTGAGGTTTCTTATACTTCGTCGGGAATTTTCCTTAATCAGGCAAAATATGCTCGCGATATTCTTCAGCGGGCATCTTTAGAAGACGCCAAACCGGTTTCTACTCCACTACCTGCAGGTTGTCAGCTGTCTACTGATGGAAAGGCGTATGATGATCCTACTTTATATCGATCGTTGGTTGGAGCTCTCCAATATCTTATGGTTACGCGCCCCGACTTGTCATTTGCCGTGAATTTGGTTAGTCAACATTTGCAGAATCCTACTGTCGAACATTTTCAAACAGTAAAGCGAATTCTTCGATATGTAAAGGGTACGCCAGCTTATGGTTTATCCTTTACTCGTGGCTCTTCATCGACACTCATTGCATATTCTGACGCTGATTGGGCACGTTGTGTGGAAACAAGACGATCTACTTATGGATATTCTATTTTTCTTGGTGGCAATCTAGTTTCTTGGAGTGCTAAGAAACAACCCACAGTTTCTCGTTCAAGTTGTGAATCCGATTATCGGGCTCTTGCAAATGCAGCCTCAGAAATTGTATATGTACTTCAACTTCTTCGAGAGCTCCGTATAGAACCGACGTCTTGTCCTACTTTATACTCAGACAACAATAGTGCGCTTTTTCTTAGTCAAAATCCGAGTGCTCACAAGCATGCGAAGCACATCGATATTGATTTTCACTTTGTTCGTGAGCTTGTTTCAAATAAAAGGCTACGCACGGAGTACATATCCACCGACTTACAGATCGCAGATATTTTTACTAAAGCTCTTCGTCGTCCGCTCTTCGTCGTCCGCTCTTCGAATTTTTTCGAGACAAGCTGATAAACGCATTTTCATTCGTTTATCTCCATCATTTTCATGTTGAATGTTTGGTTTATGTGAGTTGTCTCATGCATTTATTCATAATTTTTACATATTTTGATGTCAAAGGTTTATGAGGCGATATTTGGGATGAACTGCGTAAACATGGAGCAGAAATTACAATTTTTTAATCAATATGGTCTGACACACGGCCGTGTTTGTCAGCAGAAAAGAAAAACATACTTGCGGCCCTTCAACATGCCCTGACACACGGCCATGTTTGTCAGCATAAAGGAAAATCATAGTTGCGGCCCTTCAACATGGCCTGATACATGGCCGTGTTTATCAACAGTGTTGGGCCTTAAACCCTAAGCCCGAATGATACATGGCCGTGTTTGAGGCCGTGTTCACCATGTTTTCTACTTAAGCCGCAATTTGAAGCCCTAAGAGCATCTAAGCCGCCACAACTCATTTCTAATCACCAAAACACCTCAAGGACGACTGAAGAACCCTAGAGATCAATCTCAAATGATCTCTAGGTGCTAAAGTGAAGATTTGAAGCTCATTTACACCGGAGGATCGAGCAAAGTACGAGGGATAAGCTTGAGCTCGCTAAATAGGGAAGAATCTATGTATTTCTCTGCTTTGTTTCGTATACATCTCGTGGCTTCTTCCTTCATTATGAGTAGCTAATCATTTTGTGTGTTTGGGATGAGAAGAACGCTAGATAGCGTCGTAGTTTGGACGTAAAATACTCGTGAACACATGATATGGCTTTGTATCGTTTATGACATCTTTTATTCGATTCAATATGTCTATGTATTGTTTTGAGAATCACATTTGGCATGTCTATGTGTTGGTGTGATGTTTTATAGACCGTTAAGGGCGAAAGCTAAATGACGGTTCGTTCTATCGTAAACGTTAGGCGTCGACTATAGGGCGAAAGCAAATAGTCGACCCTCACATTAGATAAACTACTATATATTCTCGTGACCATTTAGGGCGAAAGCTAAGTTGGAAACGAGTAGGAATTATCGTGACATAGTCATTATCATGTGGTAACGGTATTACAACTTCATCGACGATATCTAGCGGGATTCGAAATCCCAAGCACATTCCTTTTATTCAAAGTTACTCTTAAATCTTTAGTTGTGTTTTGATCATTTTTCTGTGTTAGTTAAGTTGTTGTGACTTAGTTCAAATTTAAAAATCTAAATCATTTGTTAGGCTAGATATTGAATTGATAGGTTATTACTAGTAATCGAGATTATTCCTCGTGTTCGATACTCGAATACTCGCTATAGCTATTTTACAAACGATAGGTACACTGCCTATCGCGCGTGGTGATAGTTATAACATATTCGTTTTAATTATTACTTGACGTACTTGCACGAACATTTATTTAAAACGTACACGCGCACGATCACAAGCTACGAGTTGGTCCTGCCTCTTGCTTGAGGGGGGCTAATGGAGTAAATCATGGAGTAAATCAAGGAACTTTATGATTGGCTACAATTATGGGATTGCATTTATCTTGATTGCATATGGTTTAGAATACTTGTATAAATAGTGGATGATGTAGAATGTAAACGCAAGGAAGTAAATATTATATTTACTTTCACAAGGACCATCAATGAAATCTCTTCAGCGGCAAACTTCTTCTCCTCACCTTTGTAAGTGACTACGATATCAGGTCAATCGTCGATGCCTGGGACGACTTTGAAAGGCCAGAGTTTAACATCACTTGGGGCCAATGGATCGCAGTATCTCCGTCCAATCAATCTCTTAGCATCTAAAGACAGTAGGAAATTTTATGCAACAAACACATACACAAACGCATATCAAAGATTGAGGAAGACTGCAAAAAACCTTAAAAGTAAAGAATCTTATCAAAAACAGTATTGGTAGGGTTCAAGGCGGCGAGATTCTTAGCAGCGCCGCCGATGAGACGTTCAGTTTCAGTAAAGGATACGTAAGAAGGTGTTGTGCGGTCGCCGAGATCGTTGGGTATGATTTCGACACGATCGTTGCGCCACACGGCTACGCACGAGTTGGTTGTGCCCAAATTAATTCCAATTGCTGGTGATTTGATGCTATTCTTTCCAGCCATGATGATAATTCTTAAGTGAAGTAATGTGTGATCAGATGAACAGTTTATAGTGTAGTGCGTGGAAACTGAAGGAACATTACAGTTAAAAAGCTTGGATTCTTGAAAGATGTGTCAATCGCATGGAATGGAAGTCCAAGAGCCGTACGTGGAAGTCAAATAGGCATAGGGGTGGGGAAATATATCGAAATACCGATATATCGTCCTTATCGTATCGAAACGTACCGAAAATATCAAAAATTTTGGTATACCGAAGTTTTTGATAAGGTATGATACTGTACCTGTACGGTAATGGTACGAAAATTTTAAAATTTAGGTATACCGATTATACCGAAATACTAAAATTTATAATATTATATATATAAACACACATGTACATATATTATATTATTTCAAAAAGATATAAAATGGATAAAAATATTATAAGGACCTACATAAATTTATTTAGCCCATAAATTATTAACTATACCAACTTTCTAAGATTATGGAGGCCCACCATATTTATGTAAGTTCTTTCTTACTAAGGCGACTGACTAAAATATGTAAATTATTTAAGGTTATTTTATGAATTAAAAATCTTTTTATTTTGGAAAATTTGGTACTAATAATCCATCTTATTGGGGCCTAAGGAGTTTGAGTTGACTAAAAATTCAAAAACAACGAATTAACGAGTTACGAGATACGCATAGTAAAAACCCTCTATGTGAATGGTATAGAATGTATGATACCGATACCATACCGAAATTTCGGTATCATACCGTATCGAAATTTAAGGTATACCGAAATTTTGGTATGATTTTTTTCGATACCGAAATTTCGGTACGGTATACGGTATCACAGTTTCGATACGGTATACCGTACTGAAGCACCCCTAAATAGGCATCACTGGGAGATATGGATGAACTTGGAAATAGATTTGTATTTGTTATTATTTGATATATAACATTTTTATTAATATGTCAAGTTTAATACTCCCTCCGATTTTATTTACATGTTGTTTAAGGTTTTTTCACTTATATTAAGAAATAGAATAAAATGTCTAAATACCCCTAATTGTTTGATCATTTATTTTTACATCTCACGTTTCTATTTGTTTTCTAATAAGAATATGAGAAGTCATTTCTATTTGTTAAATTACTTATTGGAAGTTGTAATATTGAAATCATAAAAAAGGGTAAAACTGGAAATACGATAAATATATGTATTGATATCTATAAAACGACATCTAACTAGAAACAAAATTAGAGAGCTAAAATGACATGTAAATAAAATCGGAGGGAGTAAACACTAGGAAGTTGTACAAGCTCGACCACGTTAGCCCGAAAGACATTTTGTTTTCACAGATATTATAATTTGCGGAATTCCACTTGGTAGCCCATATTTAAGGCTTTTCCAATTGGTGCTCAAAGTTATTTTCAATTTCGGTAGATAACCCTTTGTTTAGGACTTTTCCAAATGATACCCAAAATACTTTTCACCCTCGAATTTAAGTCTCTTGTAATTGGCGCCCAAAATATTTTCAAGATAGGTACCCCTAACGTATGAAGTCATGATTTTAAATGACCAAAAACGGTATTTTATAAGTGTAAGACTCGTTAATTGCTATGAGATCTAGAAATGACTAAAAACGGTTTTTACGCCTAAACATCACATTTGTTGCTTTTTAACATGACATCATACATTAGGGGTACCTACCTTGAAAACACTTTGGGCACTAATTGGAAAATTCTTAAACACAGTGGAACCAACTGGAATTAAAAATACTTTATCAGTTGGAAAAGTCTTAAACACAATGGCACCTACCGAAATTGGAAGTAACTTTGGGCACCAACTAAAAAAGGCTTAAACACAGGGGTATCAAGTTGAATTTCCCATAAAATTTTGACGACAATTGATTTTACGAAAAATACCAACGACATCGGAATAATTCGAAAAACCCCTCCTTGCGAACGTTGGGAGATGTAGAATTATTCTGGAAATTTGGTGTTGATCAGAAATCATTTCGGTCACCAAATAATCAAAAAACGACTGGTTGCCGCTTTGTTCAATTAATTTGGAATAAATTTGAAATAAATTCGAACTTTGATAATTTGAATAAATGTGGTCTCCTGAGGCTTAGGGCGGTACCTCAGGCCCTCGGGAGAAGCCGAAGGGCGTAAGGACGAATTTAGATATTAAAAATCGAAAATTCGTCACCCCACGCCGCTCGGTTCAAATCGCGCTTCCGCTATTGCCACGTTGCGCTGTTCGGGGCGTCGATTAATCGGGCCCACCCCAACAAGGGCTGCCAATCTAATTTCTAGAGAGATAAAGTAAGAAAACATCATCTCACTACAAGGTTTCTCTCTCGACGTTCTTCAAAGAAGGTTTCGATCAAAATTCAATTCTCAATAATTCTAATCGATTTCCTTAGGATTGAAGCCTAGGATCTTAGAGTTGATAAAATACCTAACAGAATCAGTCCACGGAAGAAGCCACGTAGGAATGGGAAGATGACATAAGGAGTGACTACCCTGAAGATCTAGGGGTGTTCAAACTTCGGATAAAACCGAAAAAACCGGCCGAACGAAATTGTTGGGTTTTTCTGTTCGGTTTTCGGTCGATTTCAGTTTGGAATTTTGAAAATTTCGATTTTTCGGTTCGGTTTTGGTTTTCAGGCCGAAATAACAGAAAAATCGAAATATTTAGTAAGTATTATTTATATTGTGTTAAATGAGTTGGGCTTCAAACTAAAAGCTATAAACCCATTATTACTTGATATTTAAGCCCAAACATAATTATTTATTCATTAAAATTCTTTTTAGATTACTTATTATGATTTTAAAAAACTAATTTATATTTTTTGCTCATTTATTTTTAAAAATATAATATTTATCATGCTTGTTATACCATTAAACTAAATATAAACTACATATTTTTCTTAATTAATTAAGCTTTTAACCGAAAACCGAAACGAATTGTAAAAAACTGAACCGAACCCAATTAAAACACTCGGATATCGGATTAGGCATATGTGAAAGCACCGAAATTTCGAAAAACCGAACCGAACCGAACCGAACCGAACCGGCGATGAACACTCCTAGTTGGATCTCTATTTCACTTTTGTATTCAACTACATATTTCAACTCATAGAAAATATTATAGATGTTTTCTCTCTTATTAATTGCATTAAATAATATTGGTAAGTTAACCTAAATTTTAAAGATAGAAAAATTTTCCATCACCATTCGTCATTGATCGTCGCCACCAGCCGCGTCGAGATCGCAACCCTCTGTCTGTGCGGCCACCCCTTCAAATGGTGGGCTTTAGCGGCCTACCACCTACAGGCCCGTCCGCCCTGCCGGTCCGTTTTGAAAGCTCTAAATGTTGTTAGTAGTAGAACTGGTCAGGGAGCGCAAAGATTTCTAGCCAACAGAATACTGTGTTTCGAGCACAACAAGAAACCAATATGCCTACGGAACTAGAGCTACTCCATTGGCCAGAAATCTTGCGCTTCTTTACCAATGAAAATGGGATAAATCTTTATATATTCGAATGGTCAGATAAACTTTGCAAACATGAGTGGCTTATTAAAGTAACTTGAGTGAGGGCCCACGAAATGGTTGGTTGATGGAAACAGAATATGCCACATAAACGACGCTTTACACACAGCTGAGGTCCAATAGGCTGATCTTACTCCATTTCAAGCACATATATTCAGACCTCTGGGGGATGGATAAAAACATGATCAAAATGGGAGAGATGAGTAGTAAAAACAGAAACGAATAGTAAATATAAATAGAAAGCAGTGAAACTGAAACGGAAGGCGCATATAAAGAAGAACCTCAAAGCGAAAATATGAAGAAAAGGCTGACTAACGACATGCTCGGTTGTTAATTTCTTGCTAGGTTTAGAACGGGGCAAAAGTAGCAACAATTGGATCCCAGACGCTCATCAGCGCCATCCTTTTGGTCTCGAAAACATGAGCTTCAGCATTTTGATGCTCATCCAACCACTCCATGGCGGCTTTGAACTCATCTTCTATTTTCTTAACGTCGGCGGAGGAGATGTTCAGAGCAGGTTTCTTGGTTAAGAAATTAGCTCGTGTTCCATAAACGTAACTTTCAAGCGAACACTTGGCCTCGAATCTCTTCTTAAGCTCCTCATCATCTGCCTTAAACCTCTCGGCCTCCTCCAGCATTCTATTGATCTCATCATCTGTCAGTATGCCTTTAACATTGCTAATGGTGATTTCGTTCCTAACGCCAGTTCCCACATCTTGGGCAGACACGTTTAGGGTTCCATTCGCATCGATTTCGAAGCACACTGTAAGCTTAGGAACACTCCTCAATGCAGGAAAAATACCGGACATATAAAATTGGCCTAAAAGAATGTTGTCGCTTGCTTTAGGCCTCTCACCCTCGTACACTGAGAACAACATACTCGTCTGGTTATCCTTTGTGGTGGTCCAATTGTAGTACACTCTCTTCGTAGGAACTGTTGTATTCTTGGGAACCACTACGCACATCTTACCTATGTAATTCGATATACCAAGAGAAAGTGGCGTGACGTCCCACAAGACAATGCCTCTTATCTCACGACTTCCGTGGCCACTCAGAATAGCTGCCTGAACGGCAGCGCCGCACGCTACAGCTTCATCGGGGTGAATGCTCTTGTTAAGCTGCTTTCCATCGAAGAAATCTTCGAGCAATTTCTGCACCTTTGGGATTCGAGTCGAACCACCGACGAGCAAAACCTCATCGACATGTTTCTTGTCCATCTTGGCATCAGTCAAACACTTCTCGACGTGTACGATGCATTCCTGAAACAAGTCCCCATTGAGCTCTTCGAATTTGGCACGTGTTATCGTAGACTGAAAATCGACTCCAGCGCACAGACTATCGATTGCGATAATTGTTTGTGCCATAAAAGATAGGTTCCTCTTTGCTGTCTCGCATGCTGTCCTCAACCTTCTTAGTGCCTGTGGGTTGTCGCTTATGTCCTTATCGTGCTTCCTCTTCAGTTCTTTGACGAAATGATTGACCATTCTGTTGTCGAAATCCTCTCCTCCAAGGTGGGTGTCGCCAGCAGTCGCCTTAACCTTGAAATTATTATCGGTCATCGTTAGAAGAGATACATCAAAAGTGCCACCGCCAAGATCGAAGATAAGCACATTCTTTTCAGCAGATGACATTTTCTTGTCAAGGCCATAGGCAACGGCCGCAGCGGTTGGCTCAACGATTATACGCAACACTTCGAGCCCAGCAATTCTTCCAGCGTCCATAGTCGCCCGCCTTTGGGAATCGTTGAAGTAGGCTGGTACTGTAATAACTGCCTTCTTTACTGTAGAACCAAGATAAGCTTCTGCAATCGCCTTCATCTTTGTGAGTACCATCGAAGAAATCTCTTCAGCAGAAAAATGCTTCTCTTGGCCTCTGTATGTTACCCCAATAGATGGCTTATCATCATCTTGAGGGACGACTGTGAATGGCCAAAGCATGATATCTTTCTGGACCAAAGGGTCGCTGAATCTTCGACCGATCAACCTCTTTGCATCTGTAACGTATAGTTGTAAACGCAGACATAATTATAAATCAAACAAACCACACGGAAAAAAAAACATAGATACATATTATTGAAAAAAGGAATTAAACCCAGAAAAATTAAATTATATAGCAGCAGCACACCATAAACAGTGTTAGCTGGGTTTAGGGGCGCAATATTCTTGAAAATTAAACAGTGTTAGCCGGCAGTACTTGAAAAATAAATTAAAAACAATAAAGTAATACATAAATATCACCAAAAACAGTGTTGATTGGGTTGACGGCTGCTATATTCTTGGCAGCATCGCCTATGAGACGTTCGCTTTCGGTGAAAGAAACGTAAGAAGGTGTAATTCGATTTCCCTGATCGTTAGGTATGACCTCAACACGATCGTGACGCCAAACCGCTACGCAAGAATAAGTCGTCCCCAAATCGATTCCAATCGCCGTGCATTCATTACTTAATTGCCCAGACATGATCGATGATTATATGCTCCTAACTTGCTTAGTAGTTGATTATGGATATAATGTTGTAGTAGTTCACAACGCGCTGTGTAATTGTTTGGGGCAATGTATATATAGGAAGGGTTTTCGAGACGAAAAAACGAAGTCAATGGTTTTAAACTTTTTTTAAGGAAATCGATTTCAGTCCATAATATCAATTAGCCCAAAGTATTACAATGGAATCGCACCAAATCATATGTCACATAAATCATGTCTCTCCCAAATAATCTGAGCATCTTGTGGTTCACAATTTTTTATGTTTGTTTTTTAACTATTTTAATTCTCTATCCACTAAATCATAAGATCGTCATTGTTTCATGTAATTTATACTATATAAACAAATAAACACATCTGATTTATTCCTTATTTTATGATGATTAAATTGACATCTATATCTTATATTTTTCAATAATTATAAAAATCAAGTTTTATATAAATTCTAAAAAGTGGGGCAGGAAATGAAACAGCAATATGGGACAGATGATTTCATCCGTATCGCTAACCAAAATACTGAAGAATATGAAGAAACAAATAAAAAGATACATATGCAGTATCCAATTACAATATCTTCTTCAAATAGCTTCATCGACCGTATATGGTTTAGTTAGTTTCATCTAGAGCTGGGCATGGGCCAGACTACCACGCAGGCGGCCCGGCCTGGCACGCCAATGGATAGGCCCGACATGGGCCCGTAAAAGGTGCAAGACCGGCCCGTAATTCGTTTCACGGTTCACGTGTTTCGGACGTTCATTAAATTATTTTTCGGCCCACCCCGGCATGCGACCCGCATCCCTGGCCTATTCCTCGGCTCGCAGCACGGCCCGCGGGCCTCTTATTTTTTACCGGCATTCTGTCACTCTATTTATAACTCTACCCATATTACTTTTTCATTTATTATCCACACACTACCCAAATTCAAGCCATTAAGGCACGGCCCGCTTTGAGCCCGCATCACGCACGATCATGGCCTGCTAGGCATGAGGCCATGGCGTGTTGCAAACAATATACCCATTTTCAGAGCCCAACACAGCCTGGCCCGTGATAAGTGGGCTTGGGCCTGGCCTGTGGGCCTGCACGTTCTAGCCCATTCAATGCTCTAGTTTCACCCATCGAGTAGAAAATTGGGACAAAACATTTTACTAAGTTTTACGGAAAAAATTTCATATTCTCATAAAAGATTGTGTATCCAACAAATACCTAATTTTGGTGTATACAAAAATAGATTGCAACAAATACCTATTATTGTCTTGATGAACCGTGATACTCTATTTTTAGGGGAACAACACTTATAAACGGTATAAATAGCTCCTTCGTTATAAGTCTTACTTTATTTTACTTTGTTTTATTTCTAAAACTTAATTTAGTTAATTTAAAATAATTTATGTTATTCAAATAAAGTAATGTTTTTTATTTTTTTTTGTGCCGTTTTTTATGAATGTATTTTTATGAAAATAAAGTCTTTTATTTTTATATAGAAAATATAAGTGTAATTTGCTTTAAAATAACATGCCAAAATACAAAATATCATATTTAATTTATAAATTAATATTAATTAATTTTATAAATCATAAATAAATAAATATTTATGCGTAGTTTAATAGTTACATTCTTTATGTTTTATAAACAAGTATCTTTTTGGTAAATAATTTATGATAATAATAATGATAATAATAATAATAATATTAATAATAAGTAGCAAATGTATCGAGTATTATTTTTAGTAAAAAATAGAAACAGTTTGGAGTAAAAACTAATGTTGAAAAAAGAGTTAATGTGTAGGAATAATAAAATTGTGGCAATTATATATATATATATATATATATATACATATTGTATCTACAGAAAAATACCTATTTACATAAAATTTTTGCAATCAGACCCCCTACCAGAAAAATTTTCATATAAGTACCCGTTAGGTTGTGTGTACCATTTTTCCAGCCTTAACGTACCTTTCTGTATGTGTATTAAGTACCATGTCACGCATATATATGGTACCCACATATGATACCTACATACGTTCTATATGGTACCTTAATGTATGTTGTACGATGTACCATTTTCTCACTGTATTACGTACCACAACATGTTTTCATATGGTACCTAACTGTGTTATATGACGTACTTGAGGCGGAACGGGTACCAATCTGCAAAAATTTTATTCTGACAGATACCTGCATATAAAAAAAATCTGACAGGGGTTGATTTGCAAATTTTTTATATAAATGTGTGTTTATGTGTAAAGATCCCTATATTTTACAACAGTCTTTTGTTTTTTTTTTTTTGTGTTGTGAAGGAAAAGGCCTAAAGTACATCGCAAACAATGACAATGGACCTCAAGATGGCTTTGGTATATTCATATCATCAATTTTTTTATTAAGAAATAATCATCAACTTTATTTTTATTTAATATATTTTATTTTTTAAAGATAAATTTTTATTCTCTCTTTATCTTATATTTTTATTTTAAAATTTTATCTTTTTTTAATTATATTTTATTTCACTTTTCATTGCTTAAATAGAGATAATTTTTCCTTTTTCAATGTTAATTTTATTATGTTGAAGTCTGACCAATCAAGTGTCCCCAGTGGCGTTTTCCATCCAAATTAACAGCAACACTAACGGAAGGATAAAACTTGTTCAAAATCGACAATATCGCGAATGTAATTGGTTCACGGATAACATTGGTAACTAAATTAGTTCATAAAATAAACATCAAAGACAATTTGGATTTCTGTTCAGACATTGAAGAATTATAGGAGAAGCCCAGGCAACCACAAGATCAATTTCGAATACACTCTACTGTTAAGTTTAGATGTTAACGGTATTTTCATGATTATTATTCTCTTCACTGCTGTATCTAAGCTACATTGTACAGATTAATTCCGCGGGATAATGAAAACAGATTTATCAAATTATTTTTCGCTCCAAACTCTTGTTCGAGCTGCAATTCGTCATGGTATCAGTGCTACGAGAAATTGATTTCGACAGACATTGAATTGTTGCTTTCTTTTGTCAAGAATCTTGATTCCTAAGTGAATCTTAGCTATGAGTTCATCTGAGGAAGTGAACGAAGTCAACGAAGGGAGTCAAATTGACAATGCCAGATATGGATAAAGATTACCAATTGCACGGATCTGACAATCAAGGTACGGTGATCGTCTGTACTCCGTTGACCTCCTTAAATTAGCTGTTTTGGAAGACCTCTATGATTGAGGCGCTTGAGGCGAAAATGAAGATTGGATTTATCAATGGAAAATACATTGGGGCTGTTGTTGATCCGAATAATTATAGGAGATGGCGAAAGTTCAACAGCATGGTAGCTGGCTGGATTAAGAGTTCAATTTCGAAATAAATTGTGAATAGTATATTCATACATGATGTGAAGGAACTATGGGATGAAATAGTTGAAAGATATGGAGCTTCAAATATGTCTGAATATATGAGGTTAAAGGGATTGCTTTGCTAAAGCAAGGGAAGTTGAGTGTTGTGGATTACTACAACAAAACTCGGTGTGGGATCGATTAGAGCAGTTGATAGCCTCGATTCAAGCAGATGTTGGGACAAAGAAGAAAATCGAAGAAAGGGAGATGGAGGACAAGTCAATGCATTCTGATGGGGCTAAATGAGGTTTTTGATTCAGAGAGAGATCAATTGTTGTTCTTGACCATCTGTCGTCAGTTAACAGAGTGGCACTAGTCATATGTGCAGTAACCTTTATTTGATTTCTTACCCAAAACCTATAAAGTCATTCACACTTGTATGCTTGCCTGATGGAAGTGTTAAGTCTGTTTACTCATACAGGAAATATCCCTTTTTCCACCAATATAACCCTTCATGATTGTCTTTATCTTCCCTGATTTTAATATAACCTTCTATCAGTAAGAAAAAAATGTCCAAAGACTCACCTATATACTCAAATTTTATGCTGATTTCTGCTTGTTGCTTGAGTTGCAGAATAACAGGATTCTTGCAGCAGGTAAAATCAATGTTTTAAAAAGCACATTGCGTGATGTATCACGTTTTAGTGCCAATGTTCCGTAGAATAAAAAGCGTAGGGCTCGCGTGAGCTTTTTGGGCAGATGACTTTTAATAAAAAAATATATACTATATAATGATATAAGCAAACAGGCAATTTGAAATTGTCCTTAATTCTAAAAAATAAACATTAATATAAAAATAACATTTAAATATTAGTTATCACAAACAACTCAAAGACATAAACTACATACTCAAAATGCAAAAATAATCGATGTCATTAAATTTTTTTATTGGAAATCACAATAGTCATGGGTCCAATACTTATGCCCAGTTAAAGAATGATTTGAAAAATGTTCACTTATCCCTAAACGTTAGTCTTTCCGCGTGGCATAAATTTATAGTCTATTGAGTATATTAATAGCTTAGGTCGTAAAAAGAAATAAAATGATACATTATATGAGCAATTTCGCGCTATTTACGATTTGCTCACGCTATTTGCGCTTTTACTCAAATACTTGTGCTATTCAGGACAAAACACTAATTTTTTGCGCTTTAACGCGTTTTCTCGATGAAATGCGTTATAGCGCGGTAGGAAACGCATTATTTTACGCTTTTTAGAACACTGGGTAGAATTCACAAATACCTCTATATACTTGACAAATCCTCCTTTTCAGAACGGGCAGTTTTACGAGCTCAAGAAATTTATGCATCAAGTCTTTTTCTTCCAAAAACAGACCTTGTCTGATCTACCAAATTTGCTTTTGCTGTTGTTTCTGTTAGTAAATGGCATTCTAGACTTTACCATCCTTCTCTCCATGTAATGAAACATCTACCCAATTATGGTATCGAGAAGAATGTCACAGACATCAAAGACTGTGATATTTGCCCTATATCCAAACAACACAGGTCCCACTTTCCTACAAGCCACATACATACTTCACATTACTTTCATACTCTTGACATGGATATCGGGGGACCGTATAAACTACCAAATCTTTTGGGATGTCACTATTTCTTAACATCATAGATGATTTAGCAGGTATACCTGGATGGATTTTCTCATGAGATACAAGTCACAGAACTCAGGGACTCAAATTCTATGTTGAAAATCAGTATGATGCTAGAGTCAAAGTCATTCAATCCGATAAGGGTTCTGAGTTTCTTGGCCCCTCCTTTCAATAAATTCTTTCCCATAGGGTGTAGCTCATCAAAGGAGCCAAGTCTCTTTTTTTTTTTCAGTCCAAGCTACCAAAACAATTCTGGGATTTCTGACACCCGTCCATATCTTAAATAGATTACCGTCTAGAATCCTTCAATGGAAGAGTCCTTCTGAGCTACTTTCAAATAAAATCCCAGATTACTCTATTTCAGAAATTTTGATGTCTCAGTTTTGTTGTCAATACAGGGCCAAATAGGGATGAGTTCGACCTTAGGTCTTTGAGTGGAACGTTTGTTGGGTATCGATTGGGGCAAAAGGGGTATAAGATCTATTGTCCCTCCTTAAAGTCATTTTTCCCAAAATGTTGAGTTTCATGAGGATAGGTTTCCTTCTTTTGGTCTAGACAAGTCAGAACCTGTCTTGCCTAATACTTCTGTTACTGCTCCCTTTGATGATGATTCTTCCACTCCTTTTTATGATCAGTCAGCCCCTTGTAATACCATGCATGATCACCAAATAGTGACGCCCTAATCTCGATCACCTTTATCATCCTCTCCTACATCAAACACAAACCTCTTACCAGATAATCAGCCCATTCCTCAACCTACACATATGAACCTCAGACACATTTCTAAAAAAAACACCAACCTGGCTGAAAGACTGTGTTTATTAATTGATGCCCTCAAGACTGTCCACTGCCCACCATCTCTACCCAGAATCACTCTTTTACTAAAGCACATAAGACATTTGTGGCAAACTTGTCTACTTCCCATGAACCAGAATCCTACAATCATGCTAGAGTGACCAATTGTGGATTTATTCTATGAAACAACTCTTGAAGACAATGGCACCTGGGAGCTTGTTGATCTGCCCAAAGGTAAGAAGTTACAGTTGAAACTCTATAAATTAATACTCGATAATTTAATGAACTCTTTAATATAATATTTCTGGCCGGTCCCGACTCGGGGATAACGTACTAAATTAATAATTCTCTAAAATTATAAGATAATAGACTTTTGATAATTTCTATAGGTCCCGTATAAATTATAAATTAATAGTTCCATATGTAAAAACATTCTCATATTACATGAACAGAGATATATTTATTAATATTACTTAAATGTTTATTAACACCGAACGGATTATGATAGACTTGGAAGATTGAAGGTTTGATCCTTAATTTGATGTTCATTGAGGACATATGAGATTGAAGGTTATTTGATGTTTGGGAAGTTTGAAAGGCAATATACACTATAAATTAATAAAATATTAATTTCGATAAATTTATAATTATTAATTTATCGATTAATTAATAACTCTTTTAATTAATAATTTGGCCGGTTCCAACTGTATTAGTTTATAGAGTTTCTACTGTAATTGGTTGTAAATGGATGTACCGAGTCAAATGTAACGCAGTCCATCAATAAATACAAGGCAAGGCTTTACCCAAACTGAGGGTGAGGATTATTTCTGAGTTATTTTCATCTGTAGCCAAAATTGTGACTGTTAGAGTGGTATTTGCCATTGCAGCTACTCGAAAATGGCCCCTACATCAACTAGATGTAAACAATGCTTTTCTAAATGGACATCTAAATGAGGACATCTATATGCGCCCTCCACCAGGATATCTTAAGGCTGATTCATCTCAGGTTCGTAAATTAAGACAATCTATGTATTGCCTCAAACAGGCATCTAGGCAAAGGAATATGGAATTCACATCGAAGCTGTTGGAATTTGGAATTTGCGCAATCTGCACATGATCACTGATTGTTTACGCTTATGCGGGACCAATATCATATATTCCCGCTTGTTTATGTGGATGATGTACTTCTAACTGGTTCTTCTTCCAAAAAATTACAGGAGTCAAGAGTTTCCTAGATAGAGCTTTCACTATCAAAGACTTGGGCCCGTCTATGTTTTTTCTTGGTATGGAAATGGCTCGATCAGATTCAGGTATTTACATTTGTTAGCAGAAATATATCTTGGACATTCTTCGAGATACTCATATGCTGGATAGTTCCCCACCTCAGCACCATTACCTGGAGGCCATCAATTTGTTCAGCAGACAAAGATTCCACACCACTGCTCGTTGATCGTCTGCCTTTCAGACATATTGTTGGCCGATTGCTCTTCACCAGGCTAGACCTTACCTATGTTGTCCAATAGCTCAGTCAATTTGTGCATACCCCACGAAATTCCCATTGGCAAGCTCTTCAACATGTCCTCAGATACTTGAAGCATAACTGTTCAACGGTCTTTTTATTTCAAGCACCTCTGATTTGCAACCTCATGCCTATAGTGATGCAGATGGGGTGTTTGCCGCTCCTCTCGTCACTCTTTAACATGATATTGTGTCTTCCTTGGGAGCAGCTTGGTCTCATGGAAAACCAAGAAGCAATCAACATTATCCTGCTCAACAGCTGAATCAGAGTATCGCTCCATGGCTTCCGCGGTCCAATAATTGCAACGGTTGTCTTATATTTTGTCTGGATTACAGGTCAACTTGTCTATACCAATTCCTCTGTACTGTGATACAAGGATGCAATCTAGATCACCTCCAACCCAGTATTTCACGAACACACCAAGCACATCGGGATCGATTCTCATGTGGTTCGAGATCAGTTCAAGCTTGGATTTATTCTACCTCAACATGTGTCTTCATCTAAACCTTGCGACATTTTCACTAAACCTCTTCACTCTTTTGGGTTCAACTCCATTCTATCCAAGATGAGCTTAGGCTGACCCATGCTTATCTTGAGGGGGGCTGAAGAATTATAGAAAGAAGCCCAGGCAACCACAAAATCAATTTCGGATACACTCTACTGCTGTTAATTAGTTCAGATGTTAATGGTGTTTTCGTAATTTTATTGTTCTCTTCACTGTTGTATAAATAAGCTACACTGTATAGATTAATTGCGCGGGATAATAAAAACAGATTCTTCAATTATTCACTACGATTTTTCGCTCCAAACGCTTGTTCGAGCTACAATTCTTCAGACATGATCGAGATTTTCTTGCTTAGTCTAGTGAATATATGTATTACGAGTTCATATGCGTGCTAGCGCTAACATAAAGAGGAATAATAGCAAAATTCACTAGTGCGCGTTTGGGTTCGCGTATTTGAACGAAATCGCTTAATTGTAAATTATGAATTTGAAAATCGTAATCTCAAATCCAAATACATCGTTTATCCGGATTTCAAGATGGAGCCCGAGCTCAGCTCTTGAAGCTCGTCGGGTTGGACATCTAACTTTTTAATAAGTAAAAAATAAAATAAAAATAATGAATAATAAAATAAAACAAGATCGTGAGCCGGCTCGATAACGTTCGAGCACCCATGAGTGAACTCGGGTTGAAAAAAGCAGGCTGATCGAGCTCGCAAGTCGGTTTGACCCATCGAGTTCGAGTCGGTGCGACTCATCATTCACCAAACATTATAATTATTATCATGAAAACTTATCGCGAGATGTACTTCGGATTTCGAAAACAGACCTCTCGTCATCGAATTTCAAAATCCAACAAGTACGGAATAATTAAGCTACACTCGATTTGGACGAAATCGAAATCCAAATCCGTTCGATTACCAAACACAAGATTTGGGGGAAATCCATATTTCAAATCGTAATGCGGAATCCAAACGGAACATGGTTTTCAACTCGAGCAAACAAATGGTCGTTTTTTAAATTATTGATTTACGAGCCAAAATTAATTTTCAATATCCAATATATATTTTCTTGTAAACATAAAAATAAAAAATATATTTAGGTTTTTTTATTTATAAAAAACAAAAAAAAAAACTACAAACGAGAATTATTTTTTTTTAAAAAAAGTACAAAAATGTCACTAGAAGTTTAGGGAGAATCTTCATCCCTGCCAAGTTTTCCTTTTTATTTTTTTATTTTTCATTAACCCGGTGAACTCGGGCCTTGGACCAAATAAACCTCGGGCTGACATGATAGCCTTCATTCCACGCAACAAGTTAACCACACTAGGACAAGTCCACGTGTGACAGGCTCAACTCAAAGTATTTGGTAGCCAGGCAGAGTCGAACCTATTACCTACCCCTCTAAAGACTTTGGGTGCCTCAGTTTGATCGTCCCCGCCAAGTTAATTTGAACGAAATCTTCCCATTTCCCGACCCCAATGTTATTTAAAAAATACTTTGATATTATAATATATAAATTGGATAATTTCAAAAGAATCGATATGGGGACCATTCCCGCGGGGTTGGGGATGGGCAATTTTGTCTCTCTTAACTTGGTGGGGACGAGGATGGGGATTCCCTGTAAACTTTCAGTGTCGCTTTTTTTTACCTTTTCTATATCACTACTAGAAAATCAAATTAGACACAGAAAATTTGGTGTCTAAAACTATATTTCATTTCTATGAGCCATTAGACACGAATTATCTGTGTCTGATTGTGTAGGTGTTGTTCATAGCAATTTAGCCACGGAAAATATACCTATAAATTTTTCCACATGTTATCAGGAAGGGAGAATATATCATAAATTAGATACGAATATATATGTTTCTAATATTGAATTTCTGTGTCGAATGAATGATCCAAATATGAATTGCACATGCTCATTTAAATTGCAAATAATCTCCATATGCATGTTATATTGTAATTCACCAAAAAAATTGTTATGTTATCAAAACCACAAATTATTTATCAGTAAATTTATTTTTATCCAAACTCTTTGATATTGATGATTTGGAAGTGCGACACCTCGAAGTAAATCTCTTATGATCATTCAAGCTTTCATTCCCTCTTCTTAGAGTCTTCGAGAGCATAAAGATGTTGTTCGTTCGATAGAAACAATTCTTCATTTTTTTATAATCTTTTTCAAATCTTTAAAATCTATCATCCATCTCCTTCGATGGTTCTTCAATAGAGTCGGATTTGGGACTGTGCAACCAGACCTGTTGATAGGGTCCCAAAATTTTGGGAGCAATTTTGGGGCCCATATCTATGGTCCAAATTGGTTTATTTGAATTTAAAAATTATTATTTTATGGCCTATATCAAATAACTAAAACTTTGGGCCTTAAAAAATTATCATAAATATTAAATTTTATTTATTTATATAGATTTTGTGCCTCCCTCTACTATATGGACTGGGCCACAAAAATTGAAAAAATAGCCATGTGTGTCAATCCTATTTTCTTGTGAATCGATGAATGACCTTGAGTCCGAAGAAGACATCGTTATACCCCATAAAGAAGCAATTTAGATTGATCTCCAATGATTTTACTATTTAATGGATTTTGTCGTGCTCAATAAACACGACATTCCACTTTCCGCTACTATCATCTTAATTTTTTAGTAGACCACTTGAATGTGAAGTCTCGGTCATTACATGCTCTTCACAAAATCACAAAACTCTATGCGTTCAAAGTTGTTGCGCTTAATGGGAGCGACGACGCGTTTCATTGGGTGAGTCTATGCGTTCAAATGAGCGTGCGACGCTTTTATTACTTACGTTTTATTCTACCTTGTTAATAATTTTTCAAATAGACTTATTATATTAAGGAGATTTTGGAGAAAAATAACTATTGCGTTCAAATGAGCGTGCATCTTATGCTTTGTAGGTAGGTACGGCCACGAAGCAAAACTTGTCTTTAACTCCCTACATATCAACTTACAATATTGTCCTTTATTCGATGTCTAATGTAGGGTTGCAAATGAATCGTATCTTTTTATTCGTTTCGTAGTTTAATATTCGAATTTGAAATTTTATAATATAAAACCGAGTAATAATATTTTTTTATTCGAACAATTTTCAAATACGAATACAAATCAGATTCGAATTTTTATTTCGAATATTCGATTTGAATAATGTAAAATATATTTAAATAACATATTATAAATACTTGTAATTAAAGTCACATATTATATGAAATGTAAAAAAAATACATGGTCCAAACTTATAAAATCAAAATGAGGATACTGACCTTCATCAACACCACAAAATTAGTTTGCTAGGAACTTCACCTTCATAAAAGGTCAAGTACATGAGTCCAACAATAAATTACCTAAATTGAGACTAAAATACTTAATTTCATGCACAAAATACCTATAATATTTATGCAGAAAATACGTGCAAATTGGGCAAGTCGTCTAAGACTAAAATGATGGATTTTAAGCAAACATCTTACAAAATAAGGACATTGACCTTCATCTACACCACAAAATGAATTTGTTAGCAACTTCACCTTCGTACAAGGTCAAGTACTTAAATTCAACACTAAAATACCTAAATCAAGACTAATATACTTATATTATGCATAAATACATGTGAATTGGGCAAGTTATCGAAGACTAAAATGGTGGGTTTAATGAATTTATCATAAAAAAGCTAAATTGGACTATTTTACTCTTTGATGATTCGGTCCAATTCGGATGTATTTTCCGCAATCACTATTATTATCCTAAAATTAAGTACTTTAGTCTCGATTAAGGTATTTTAAAGTCAAATTCAAGTACTTGAGTTACTTTAATTTTAGGTTTGCGAAATAACCCCTTTCTAGTACTTGTGATGATTACGATGTCAGATATCTTATGTAGTCTTTGATCACTCAGTCCAATTTGAATGTATTTTTTTTTTGCAGAAATATCATTATTTTTACCTAAAATTAGGTACTTAAGTCTCAATTAATGTATTTTAATATCGAATTCAAGTATTTGACATCGTTTAACGTTAAGTTTGCGAACAAACTCCTTTTTAGTGTTTGTGATGATAAATGTGATTACAATGTAAGATGTCTTATGAAAACCCACCATATAGTCTTTGATGATTCGAGCTAATTCTGGTGTATTTTCTGCGGAAATATCAGTATTTTTGACCTAAACAGGTACTTCAGTGTCAATTAAGGTATACGTTAAGTTTGCGGACAAACTCCGTTTTGGTGTTTTCCTGATAAATGTCGTTACAATGTTGGATATTTAATGAAAAGCTACCATTTTAGTTTTTTATGAATGAAAAGCTACCATTATCCAATTCGGATTTATTTTCTGTATAAAGGTCAACACTATTGACATAAAATTAAGTATTTTTGGCTAGACTAAGGTATTTTAATATTGAATTCAAGTATTTGATTCGGTTGAAGGGTCTATTTTATTTTAAATACTCGCCCCAATTGGTGTGTACTTCTAGATTAAATTTTGGTATTATTTGTTGAAATCTAAGTACTTGTGTCTCGTTTTAAGTATTTAACGCACTGATTTAAGTATTTCGTGACCCATATTGCGAATACTTTCGAAAATATATAATAATTCTTATGAATATAGAAAAATATATAATATGGATATCATTTTGATCGGCATAAAACAAAGAATACGTTAGATATTGTTATATCATATAAGTGACATAAGATAACAATGATTTTGCTAATTTAATGGAAAACGTAAGTTAAAAGGGCATTATAGTAAATATCATTTAGAATGCATTTAGATTCGCGTGTTTGAACAGAATCGGAAAACTTAAATCTATGGATTTCAAAATCTTAATTTCAAATCCAAATCTATTGTTTGGCAAAACGTTAGGATTTTGAAATCGTATTTCGAAATGAAGCTCGAGCTTGAACTTGAGAAGTTGGTCGAACTCGACTT
The DNA here is from genome assembly GCA_027422505.1 of Craterostigma plantagineum. NCBI lineage: Eukaryota > Viridiplantae > Streptophyta > Magnoliopsida > Lamiales > Linderniaceae > Craterostigma > Craterostigma plantagineum. The sequence goes on along the minus strand of JAPQWV010000013.1, from coordinate 17,759,521 downwards.
CTAATTTCTTCTTTAAAAAATTAAAAAGTACTAAAAAATAAAAATAATAAATTATAAAACAAAACAAGCACGTGGCACCTTGCGAGCTTCAAGCACCTACGAGCGAGCTCGAGCTCGCAGAGAGCTCGTCGAGAAGCAGGCTCATTGCGAGCCCGTAACAAGCTTGAGCCGGCTCATCGAGCTAGCGAGCCAACTCAACTAATCGTTCACCTCCTAATTATTATTATTATGATTATTTTTGTTATTATTTATTACTATTGTTATTATTACTCATGAAAAACTAATTACGGGCTCGGCTATTTTCGAAAACTGGCCATTTGACATGCAATTTCAAATCCGAAAAATTAGAATCGTTTAGATTAACCTCGGATTTGGACGAAATCGAAATCCAAATCCGAACTATTGCCAAACAGATTTGAAATCGAAATCCAGAATACAAATGGACCATGGGAGTTAACCCTGATTATGAAGTTACTTATTTACAAAATTAAATCTGTAAGGTCTGAATCATAATACTAAAATTACATGGGGTATTTATCTATATTCCACTTCTATTAATAATAAGGAAAAGCATAAATTGTCAAAATGTACATCAAGCGAGAAAAATGATGCTATAAGTATATTATTGTTGTACAAATTTATGCAAGAAAGTAGAGAGCATGAGAGAATTCTTCCATTCAATTGTGTGTTTTTCATTGTACAAATAGCTCCATTTATCTTGAGGTAAACCTTTACATTGATCACAAAGATCATGGATATAATTATAATATGGGACTATGTAAAATAAATAGGTGGGGAGGTTATGAGTTGAATACGAAGTTGAGAAGACATCCACACAAATAATGTTTATAACACTCCATTTTAATTCACTTCAATTCCAAATGGCATCCTTCCAGAGATCAGCTAATGGCCGTTTTCCTTGGTTGCTATAGTTAAAGCTTAGTATGTATATGCTATAGTATAATTCATTATTAACTAATAATAAAATGGCGTGCGTAATTACAACCCCATATAGACCTAAAAGAGTCATTTGTATTTATAGTGCTGATATGTCACATAGGGATTGAGTATGAGAGTGGTCAATGAGAGTACACATCCAACTTTTATATAGTATATATGCATCATTAAACCTTACTAGGAAAACCAACAGGAATAAAACCATAGTGAAAGAAAAAGAGTACCATTTCCTAAACAACGTTGCCTCGTTAAAAATCTTACCCGGAAAACTCTTTGGGAAAAAATCGTGGTTAAGGAGAAAAGAGTAACGTAGTATTTCTCCTCCTCTTGTGCACATTTCGAAATTCTTCATTCATTCCAATCTTATAAAATAGCTTTTCAAATGTTGAAGTCGGTAACGATTTTGTAAGCAAATCCGCTAGATTATCACATGATCGGATTTGTTGAACTGGAATTTCACCATTCTTTTGAAGATCGTGAGTAAAAAAGAACTTTGGTGAGATATGCTTCGTACGGTTGCCTTTTATGTAACCTTCTTTTAGTTGAGCGATACATGTGGCATTATCTTTGAATAATATCGTTGGAGGTCATTTGTCCAAATTTAAGTCACATGTTCCTCGAACATGATGAATTACTAAACCCAACCTAAAGACTCCCGACTTGCTTCGTGTATTGCCAAAATTTCAGCATGGTTTGAAGAAGTGCGGCTATAATTTGTTTCACTGAGCGCCAAGAAATCCCTACCACCACATGTAAATAAATAATCCGTTTGGGACCAAGCATTATGCAGATCAGACAAATAACTAGTATCCGCATAGCCTATGAAATCGAATTTTGCAGATTTTGGTAGTAAAGACCAAAATATATCGTATCTTTGAAGGTATCGAAATATATGCTTAATACCATTCCAATTCCTTCGTGTATGGGTGACGAACTATATCTTGCTAGCAAATTAACCGCAAATAATATATCAGGACAGGTATGGCTGGCAAGATACATTCGTACTCCAATAGCAGTTAGATATGATAATTCTAGACCAAGAAGTTCTTCGTTATACTCACGAGTTCGAGTGGATCTTTATTCACATCAAGTGATCTCACTGTCATAGGTGTGATCAAGGGGTGTGCTTTATTCATATAAAAGTGTTAGGTCCTCGATTATCAACTCCTATGATCCTAGACTTCAATCCTAAGTAATTCGACTAGAATGATTGACATTAAGATTCGATCGAAAAATTAAATTGAAGAACGCTAGAGAATTTCGATTAGTGAGAGAAAATACTTGCTGTTTCTCTCAAGAAATTGGATTGGCAGCCCTTCGGATCAATTGACTAATTTTCGCTATTAAGCTCAAATGTGTGCAAGGTATTTATACCAAATAAACTTGGTATAAATAACAAGCTAGTCCTAAAGTAAGGACAATTACAAATAAAGTCCCTAATTACAAGGACAACTAATAAAATCAAAGCACAATTACAAATGGTATTCTACATTCTCCCCCTTTGTGCTTGATTGCTTTTCCGCGCTATCTGTCCTCGTCGGGCGTAGTATGACCTGCGCAAGCTCAGCACATGCTCGAAGTTCCTTATGCTGTTCCTCAGATCCAATCGCTCCTCGATGACTTCAAGTAGTTCAATCAGGAGGGGTTGCTCTCTCGCGAACCTGTGAAGCTTCAGCATGGTCTCTCTGTTGATCTCTTCCAATCTCTTCTCTATATTCTGCCTGATGACCCTGAGAGTCCCATCACAATACTTATGAACTTCAGCCTTCAGTATCAACCTATTCTTCTTTGCAATCGGATTTTGGTAGGTAATCCCTATGAATGAGCTGATGTGCACGTGATTATTGGGAAGCCGTTCGACCTCAGGTCCTTTGTTGAGCGGAGCGGTCATGTCGACCTTCTTCATATTGCTTTCTAGAGCCATTTGAAGACCGTGTGTAGCATGGTACTTGACCTGGCGCATCATGAACCGGTGAGTCCCTCGAGTCCTTTTTTTATGATGCTTTAAGGACCCTTGTACTTATCTACGTACAGCTGGTAGAGTTGGTACACCTCCTCGGCAGGGAGATAAGGTAGGTCGCTCTCGCTTAGCTCTTCTCGAGTTCTGTCTATCCGCTCTATGACGTACAATGGAGTTGGAAGACTGCCTTTCGTACAGTAGACGCTTAGCAGCAGACAGATTGGGGATAAATCCTTGAAATGACTCTTCAGTTGTCCTTTCGGAATCCCGAGCCTCACATCTGGTCCAAGATGGGTCAGCATCCAGAGATAAGTCATTCTCTTCTGATGATCCCAGTGAGAGATGCCTGTGAGCTCGAACTCGTTCAACTTCTTGACTTTGTTCGGTGACCTCCATATGTGTTCACAAACTTCCTCAAGGAATGGGATCTCAATCCGAATATTCTCCCACGGCGTGTCGATTCGAACGGTCCCTGGCATTTGTCTTGTAGGGGAATTTGCTCGTTGCGCAATCAACTCTGAAAGCTTGGGGGATCTTGTTCATGATCCTTACCTTTCAGAAGTTCTTCAGCTTCTATCAGAACTAAGTCGATCGAAGCTTTTTGCAAGAAATGTCGAACGTCCTTGAGTCATCTTTGAACGTTATCAGGCATCGTGTGGGTCATCCACTGTCCTTCGACGATGTATTTGTCGAGGAACTCGTGTGGATTGACACCATGTCCATATGTTCCCGATTGTTCTGGAGCGGTCGAGCTGGGAGTGGCCTGAGTAGCTGCAAGTGCTATGAGCATTGCGGCACTTGCTTCTTCTTCCGAAAGCAAGGGGCTTGTGTAGATAGATGGTGTGGGCGGAGGTGTCCTTATGTTCAAGGTTGGAGGTTCAATTTGGGTTAGAGTTTGGGTGGTGTGATGTGTCGTGGTGGTTGTTTGGGTAGTGGGTTGTGGGGTTTCAACGACTCAGCGCTTGTCTTCGTCGCGCCCGAGCTTTGTCCTTGACAGCTCGCCCGAGCTTTGTCCTTGACAGCTCGTAGATGTCCTTGGCCTCTTCTCCCCCTCATGACGGTCCTGGTCATCAGGATCGTCATGTCGGCGTTTGGAGAGGGAGCTTTGACCTTGGCAGGAGTCGGTAGGTGGGTCAGGACGGTCGACGAGACGTCGAAAGAGGTCTTCTTCTCCCGGCGTCCGGGTGGTCAGCTCTAGTAACTGGGCAACTAAGATGGAGTATGGGAGTGGCGACTGAGATGGGTTGTGTGGGTTGAGTGGGTGTGAGGATAAGTTGTGAGGTATGTCCGGACGATTGGGCCTCACGAGATCGGTGCTTTCCGGTATCTCGTTGGGATATCTCTATAGCAGCGTGGACTCTCACCATAAGGCGTTCCTCAAATTGTGATAGAGCAGAGGAGAGAGCAGTCTGTAAGCGAGCTTCCGTCACGAACGGGGTAGGAGCCTACGATGATGAACTAGGACGACTGATGTCGCCTGTTATCAACCTTTGAGTGATGACCGTCTCAGTGGGTTGGCTCGTCGTCACTTGAGGTTGTGACGGGTCGAGACGTCTACCCAATCCTCTATTTGAATCTAAGAGATTCGTCTCTAAGGGTGTTGTTGCAAGTTCTGGCTGAACTTGCGCATCAGACCTTTGTAGGTCATGGCCGGTAGTAGGTGATGTCTGAACCTCGGCCAGACTGACGCGGAAGGGTCGGGCTGCGGCTCAAGATTGAGTGATGAAGGATTCTCAGCCCTTGTAGAGGTAGCCAGCGTCTGGTCTGATATGAGAATGACAGCTTGGGAGACGGACTCGGTGGATATGAGTTGACGTGTGGGAGGTCGTCTTATCAATTGGATCTCATCATCTGACTCAGTATCCGATGGGGTGGCCGTGTGAGGTGATAGTCCACGATTAACATCCTCAAGGGCCGGTTCTGTCACTAGAGGCTCTCGAAGTGAGCTGGGCCAAGTTTCCGCCTCAAGTGGTGCTTCGTTTGTAGGCACCTCCTCAATTGGTTCCTGAAGCACTGTTACTATAACTGGGCCTTGTTCTTCGAGTGCTTGTTGTGGAGCCTCGAGTTCCAACTCTTGTGCCACTGCATAAATCAACATGGCATCTAGATCAGGTAGTTTTGAGTTTCTTGAGTTGGAGGCTCCTGTTCTAGCTCCTGAGCCACTTAATCTATCAACTCGGCCTCAGGGTTGCGGTGTTGTTGTTGAGGGTTCGCTGCAAAATCTGTTGGGGGCCCTCGAATCATTTGCTCCGTGAGATGTTTTTCCCGACAGTAGCATTGGTATTCGTCTCTCAAGGGGTCGACAAGACGGAGCAACTCAAACGGGATCGGCTTCAATGGATGATCAAGATCCGTGAGTCTGGGTGGTGAAAGAATTTGAGCCGAGGTGGTTGGTAATTCCCTTCTGGAGGTAGACGAGGGATGTTCTCGTGAATCTCCATGAGTTGTCAGATGATGACCGAGAACCACCTCGCATATGGCACATTCTTCGATCTCTTGTTCTCCCTCTGTCTGATCTGCTCTGCAAGATCATTCCAGATTAGCTGGGTGAAATCATAATTTCGGGAGAACGTGATGCCATGAAAAATACGGAGAATGTTGCCGTTGGCTTTGTCGAAGCCGGCGCGCTTTGGCGACAGACACTTATTGATAATCCCAAACAGTGTCTTCCAAGGATGCGGGATGCCGTTGCTCTGAACTTGAGCAAGCTTGGTGAGCGGCGGACGGTATCCATTTGAAGAAAGTCACGCACCATCTCTGCATCCGTAGGCAGAGGGTCCTAGTTGGGCTGACAGGTACGTCCAAGACGAGGCCTAAATCATCCTTGCTGAAGCTGATGTGCCTCGTTCCGATCACTGTGGTGAATCGGTAGGTGCCGTCAACTATGAGGCTCTATATCCTACCCCAAAACTGTTGGAGGTAGACCATTGGCACTGATGCCGTCACTGTGAGTACGTGCCAAAGGGGATGGCCTTGTAGTATTGATATCATGATGTCGTCTGGGCACCGAAAGGTTGTCAGATCAAGCTGGAAATTTGTGTCAGGTACACTGAGGTACAAGTTCTTGTCAAAGATGTGGTTGTAAGCAGGACAGTGGTCCATCTGAAAATCAATTAGAAGAGCAAAACATTAGTTCAAAAATTTAACTTGAGTCGAAAATTTATTTTATCAAACCATAATAATCTATCATGTCCAAGCATGTTTGATAAATTTGTAGTTGTAATCAGAAATCTGCACATGGGTCATATGAAGTGAATATTTTAAGAGATAATAAAATTTTGACATATGTATAAAAGATATATGTCATTTTGGTCGAAAATTTTCTAAGTGTTGAACGCTACTATTCACTCCGTGAAGTTTCTCGCACGTAAAATTGAAATATCAATTTTAATCTCCTAAGTGCTGATTTCTAATTAAAGTCTCCGTTATTTTTGCGATCGAGAAATTTTATTCGTATGGTTCGCTACAGTAGAAAAGACTTAGAAATATTTACTAAGTATTGAACGTTATATGTGTTACTGTAGCCGAGAAATTTTATGATCGAGAAAAATTTTCGTGTAAATTTACGTTCGAGAAAGTTGATTTCAGCGTAAATTTACGATCGAGAAATTTTCCGCGCTTTAACAAAATTTTCGTCGTGAGAGTTATCGAGCGCGAAAGTTTTTCGATTTTAAAATAGATTCTCGTTGCGAAATTTTATGATCGAGAAAACTGACAACGAAAAACTACGTTAATCGCCGAGAAATTGATCAAAATCATCGCTGCGAACTTTTACGATAGAGAAATTTTATTGTCGAAAAATTAATTTTATCGCCGCTAAAATTTACGATCAAAAGAAAATTGAAACCGAAAGTACTGCTTTCGAGGGTTACTTTTGCGCTCGAAACTTAATTGCATCTAAGTCATCTATTCCACTCAGTAATATTTCACCGTATAAAATCAAAATTAGATTCTGAATTGTAAATATATTTCGATCTACGTCATCTTGCTTATTGACTGACTCAAAATTTAGCGATCAAAAATCTTTTTCGTTGCAAACAGTACCACAACCAAATTAAAATCCAATTGCCACTGTTTGCGATCGAGAAAGTTCTTCGACAGCATTAAAAACTCAAACAGACCCAGTTTTATTTGAACCTTCGTTTTTCACTTTAACACGCAGATAATCGAAAATATAAACTCCCAGAATGATCGAAAACACTTAAACAACGATGAAACACAGAAATCGAACCAGATAAACACGTATAAGGTCTTAGATTTCTGAACCTAGCATATGGTTTTCAAACAGTTCATATTCGAGAGAAATATAACAGCCGATCAGGCGAAAAATCACAAAAAGTCGATGCAATATGAAGTTTAAATGCACGTAAATCCCTAAAGAATGTTGAATCTACCTTAAAAAGACGAAAATCTGTTGAAATTAAGAGAGTTGAGGGAATTTTGCGTTCGTCTTTTTAAGTTTTTTCGCGAGAGAAAAAGAATTTCGACTGTAGAAATTTGCGATTAAGGGTTTTTCAATTTGGAATTTATGCGTGAGATAAACGTTTTCGACTGCAAAAAATTATTTCGTTTTAATGGGCGGATTATACATTTTGGGTTCGCAGATTAGACAGGCCCATATTTTTAATTTTTCGCTCGAGAAACTCAGATAGAAAATTTTCATTTGGTCCCTATTTAATTTTCGCTCGAAAAGCTGGGAGCAAAAATTACCATTTGGTCCCAATTCAATTTTCGCTCGAGAAACTGCGATCAAAAATTACTAATTTCGTCCAATTTCTAAATTGTAGTTTATCCTTTATTTTCGGAGTGACCCCTATTTCAATTAAAACCACACATTTTCTCCTCTATGAATCAAAATTAAACGCAATTAACTCCCTGAAACTCTAAACAATGGCATCTGGCTCCACAGCTGATTTTCGACAAGTCTGCATTACTTAGAGCAAAACGTCCAAAATGTTTAGAGTTAATCGACAATTAATTTTAATAATACTCCCCCTGAATTTATGTATCAATGCCGTAAGCTCCAAAACGTGAAAAATCATGAAGTCCTCTTTGTAATGCGCTTTGTTGGCTTTGAAAAGAAATTTTGCAACAGTTAGAGAAGAACATCAAAAAATATTTGTAGCTTAAAGCATGATATTGTGAAAATGCTCCCCCTCAAATAATGCACCAAAAATTGATTTAACATGAAAGCACATAAAATCAATTTCAAGTACCAAACATGTAAATACGCAATTTTAAACAATTTATCCTAGATACATGGTCCCCTAATCATGTATCCAAAGTGTTGCGCGAGGGTACGAACAAGAACAAAAATTCGCATTTATATAATTCAATGTCAATGCAAGCTAAACATGCTATGTGCGATTTTTTTATTAAACAAGCTAAAAATATAGCAAACATATATATATATATATATGTATATTTATTAATATGTATATTATATATATATATATATTTCAATTTCCCTATGAATACTAATATTATTAATAGTATGGGGTTAGATTATTTTGCTTCGATCAACGTCACGCCTAAAATTTCACAAGACACTTGAAAGATGCCGTCAGGTCATGTCGTCAAACCAAACTCCTAAGTTCATAGAATGACCCGTTTCGACAACTCTCACTAGGTTCGCTCTAGCGCTCAATTATTTTTACCTTGGGATTTTTATATTTATATCATTCAAGTCAACACAAGCAACTTTAAGTCAATTTACCTGTGATATAGACGCTTTTAATCATTTCACCTAAACGAAAGAACGTTGATTTGGAATCAAAGGGACTTTGAAGGATTTTGATTTGGCTCTGACTTAGAAGGGAAGGAAAATATTTGGAAATGGGCTTAGAGTCTTCGTCTTCCTTCACTATAGTCTTTCTCCTTCATTGTCATTTCTCCTTTCGTATCTTCTTTTGTCATTTTCATCCTTTTTATTTTTCATATTGATCTACACGTGCTCAAGCTGAAGCTCCGCTTCTCTACGAGGCTAAAAGATTATCTAAGGCGAAGTTCTTCTTGTTGGTTCTCGGGCCGATACCGTGCTCCTTTTCTCTTAATCCCTAAGAAGGTTTCAGAGATTATCGATTTGAAGAAGTTCACAGTTATGGAATTCGAACCCAAGGCCGTGCTCCTCTTCTCGTTGTCTCGATATAAGACCAGATTATCGTTGGAGAAGTTCACTTCGTGGTGCTCCTCTTCCAGCCGTTCTGACGAGTATACGAGATTATCGAAGGAAAAGTTCACAGCAAGATCCATGCACTTCTTCTTATGATTTCTAGAAGATTCCAATAATTGGGAGGGCATGTCCTATTGGATTGATTTTTGTGCATTGAGCATTCCTCGTATGCGTTTTCCACCTCCTTTTGTCATCTTTTTCTCCCCCTCATTTTATTGTTTGAACATCCCATCGAAGACTTAGATAGTCGGTTGAGGCTCGAAAGGGGATTCAAATGAAGAAAAAGGTATTTAGAGAAGGCTCAAAATGGGTGACTAAAGGCTATGTCAAAGGATTGAGAGTTACATATGGCCAAGTGAGGAATTTCCTAAGTGCCCTAATCATTTTCCTAATAATCTAACACAAGGCGAGTATGAGGCCAAGAATCACTAGTTAAGACAAGCAATTGATGTGTGACTCGCTCAAGAATAAATCCGTCGAAAGAAGGAATAAGAAGGCTAGAATCCTCACCTATATAAAGTGGCTTTGTGTCTAGTGGAGCAAACTAATGACCTTTAGACACAAGAATGCGACTCAGACTGACGAAATTAAGCAATTAACCTGTCGCATGTCAGGGAAATCTATACGTGACCAGATCGAGCATTCTAAAGATGTCGTCATTCCCCTAATATTATAAGTATATGTATAATATTTTTGGATTTTATTTTACTATTATTGTAAGTATCACGCAAAATATAGCATTTAAGTATGCAAAACACATAGAATAGAACATATGAAAGCACATTAGAGCACGTAAAGTACATATTACGGAAGATTCAACATGCCTAATTTCCCGACAAGGAATTGGAACCGTTTTTCATCCAATGCCTTGGTGGAAATGTCCGCTAGTTGATATTCCGTGTTCACAAAATACATATAAATTGTGTCTTTCTCTACGTGATCTTTTATAAAGTGATATCTAATGTCTGTGTTTCGTGCGTGAGTGGTGAACAGGATTGCACGTTATCGCAATGGCATTTTGGCTATCACTATAAATGGGTATATTATTTAAATTGTATCCGTAATCGCAGAGCTGAGTCCTCATCCACAGCATTCGATAGCAACAGCTGGCGGCCGCGACGTATTCTGCATCAGCCGTTGAGGTTGACACGCAATTCTGCTTCTTGGATGACCAGCAGACCAGCTTTTCGCCTAGAAATTGAGCGCCACCGGAGGTGCTTTTCCTGTCTATCCGGCAACCTGCATAATCAGCGTCAGTGTAGCCAATTAATTTGAAATTTGTGCCCTTAGGATACCACAATCCTAAGTTCGAGGTGCCTTTTAGGTAGTGCATGATCCTCTTAACCGCGAGCATGTAAGATTCTTTGATATTGGCTTGGAAATGGGCGCGGAGACATGTGGCAAACATGATGTCCGGCCGGCTCGAGGTGAGATAGAGAAGAGACCTAATGATGCTGCGATAGAGTGTGATGTCGATCGCTTTTCCAGAGGGATCGGCATCCAACTTGCAGCTTGTTGCCATGGGAGTGCTGAGAGGCTTGCTCTGATCTTGATGGAATTTATTCAGAATATCCTTGATGTATTTCGTTTGGCTGATGAAGATTCCATCATCGAGCTGCCTGACCTGAGGGCCTAAGAAGAACTGCATCTCGCCCATGTGACTCATTCAAACTTGCTTTTCATTAAATCTCCAAATCTCTTGCAAAGCCCAAACCTGGACGACCATCAAGTCTTTGTCTTGCCATTTGATGAAGAGTTTCGTATCTATGGTTCCTCGGATGAATCCAGATTTCACGAGGAATTCGCTCAAGACATGATAGCAATCACGTGCGGCTCGTTTTAGTCTGTAGAGAGCTTTGTCCAATCGATAGACGTGATCGGGATGTGCTAGGTCAACGAAGCCTTCTTGAGTGACATAGACTTCCTCCTTTAACACGCCGTTGAGAAAGGCGGTCTTAACGTCCATTTGGTACACTTTGAAGTCTTTATGGGCCACATAAGCCAAGAAAAGACGAATGGCTTCGATTCGGGCAACAGGAGCATACGTCTCATCGTAGTCAATGCCTTCCTGTTGGTTGTAGCCCTTCACAACCATTCTTGCTTTATTCCGGATCACTTCTCCATCTTCATTCTTTTTGTTCTTAAACACCCATTTCGTCCTGATGATAGTTTTCCCATGCGGACGGGGTACTAAAGTCCACACTTGAAGACGTTCAAATTGGTTGATCTCGTCTTGCATTGCAATTACCCAATCCGGGTCTTGACGTGCGTCTGCTACCTTAGTTGGCTCATTTTGACTTAAAAAGCAGTTAAAGAGACTGTGATGATGTCTAGTCCGTACTCCACTCGAAGGATCACCAATTATCTGATCAACCGGATGTGCTCGAGTCCACTTGCGCTCATGAGGCATCGCTGAAGAGAGGCATCAGCCATTTGTGGACCGAGATTTCCAATAATCTCAACTTGTTCATTATATTGAGGTAGTTCCATGTCTTCACTTGAATTGAGCGATTCTGATGATACTTCCTCAACAACCATGGTAGGTTCTTCAGTATTCTGAGGAATTCTGAATCGGGGTGAGGTGGAGACATGTGAGAGCTTGGTACATCGGCCTCGTCGAGTGGGGGATCCACAAGGGTGTAGTATTGATGATGTCTGGCCGATATACGGGCTCAAAGAGAGAGTCTAAGTCTTCTAACGCGAGTCTCATAGCTTCTTCTGACGTTTAATCCTAAATTGTTGCCATCTTCTGTTGGTTTTGTGCCAACACACCAGTGAAAACGGGTTCTGAACTGTCGTATTCAGAAGCCATTTGGTTAGGCATGGGTCCTGAACTGAGGTGTGCATGAGCAATTGGGTTAGGCACGGGTCCTGGCTGATGTGCCCAGAAGCCATCTCTGCTACTTCGTGAAAAGTAACATTGTAGCTTTCTTTGATTGTCCGGTTGGACTTGATGTATACTCGGTACGCCTTAGAAGTTAAAGAATACCCGACGAATGTGGCTTCGAATTCTTTATGGTCGAACTTAGCATGTTGCTCTCTGTCGTTCGCCACAAAGCACTTGCACCCGAAGACCTTGAAGAAGAAAATGTTGGGTACCCGCTTATTAATGATCTCGTACGGAGTCTTATCGAAGCGCTTGTGAACTACCGTCCTGTTCTGAGTGAAAGAAGCGGTGTTTACTGCTTCAGCCCAAAGGAAGTGCGGGAGGCTTGAGTGGATCAACATTGTACGCGCAGCTTCCACTAGAGTTCTGTTTTTCCTTTCGACTATCCCATTATGTTGAGGCGTCTTTGCGGCTAGAATTGCTGACTAATCCCAAGTTTCTGATAGAATTCACTGAGATACTTGTTCTTGAACTTAGTTCCATTATCTGTTCAGATGGACTGAATAGTCTGCTGCAGTAAATTCTGAGTAGAGTTCACGAAGGTGACGATCAAGTCCCCTGTCTCATCTTTAGTTCGGAGGAACTTCGTCCATGTGTAGCGAGAAAAGTCCTCGACAATAACTAGCATGTACTTGCGTTCATTGATGTTCTGTGTCTGCATCAGTCTACAGAGGTCCATGTGTAGTAGTTCCAGTGGACGTGAAGTAGAGGCAACTAGTTTAACATGATGAGATGCTCGCTTCATTTTTCCTAGTTGGCATGCCGAACAATGATACTCTTTCTGTAATACTATAGTTGGGAGACCATAAACCAACTTTTTTGTTGAAAGACGTTGAAGAGCTTTAACGATGAAATGAGACATGCTTTGATGCCATAAGCTGTTTCTCTGAATTACAGTCTGGGAGATGAGGCAAACAGCTGTCGAGGGCCGCACAGACGTCAGGTTGATCGTGTAAAGATTTGATTTCCGTAGTCCGTGGAGGAGTTCTTTGTCCTGACTGTCCAAGATTTTGCACCGGTCAGCATGAAAGACCAACTGGAATCCTTTGTCACAGAACTGGCCTATGCTGAACAAGTTATAGCGGAGACCTTCGACGTATGAGACATCCTTGATGATCAGATTCTCTAGATATCCCCAAGTCCTAGAATAGGGGCTGAGTCATTGTTCACGAGCCTGACTTTTCCATTAGGTCGGTCTTGGTAGTTGCTCAGCAGCTCCTGATTTCCTGTCATGTGTGTAGAGCAACCGGAATCAAGCTACCACACTTGAGGGATCTCTTGTGATGAGGTGGATGCTTTGTCATCATCCGTCTGATTTGAGGTGTCAGCGTCAGCGTTGTCGTCTGGCCATGAGGGCAAGATTCTCTTCTTCAGAACTCGACGCGTCCTCAAGCCAGTGGTCTTGTTCTGCCATTAGAGCTACTCCAGCTTCCTTCTGCTTTGTGAGTTGAAGCTTCTTGGAGTAGTAGTTGCCATCTCTCTTATTCGGAAGATTGCACTCTCGGGCATAGTGACCTGGTTTCCCGCAGTTAAAGCACTTGTTCGGCTCTTTGACGTTCTTGACTTCGGATGTCTCAGGTACACATTTCTTTATTCTTTGAGCTTGGGATCCGAAGTCGGTTGGCTGATGATGAGGACTTCTTCTTGAAGTATTGCTTGCTCATCATTTTCCCAATTAGAGCCAACTGCTTTCCCAGTGATATCAAATTTGGCTCCATGTCTGAGTCTGATTCGTCTTCTGACTCTGATGGGGTAGGAGGCCTGATGATCTTCTCTTTCCTTGACTTTGAAATCCGCTTTCTGAGACTAGACCAACTGTGTCTTCGTTCAGCTTGCCCTTCTGCTCTTTCTAAATCTCGTTTACATATTCCTCTTGCTGTGCGAGATTGTCGAATATGGCATGGATATCCAACTCCTCAAGATCTTTGTTTTGCCTGATTTGAGTGGATATCTTCTTCCATTCTGAGGGCAGAGAGGATAGAAATCGAATGTTGGTTTCCATATTAGTCTTGGTGATTTCTGTTTTCCTCATCTCATTAGCAGTGTGAGATATCTCTGATAGAGATCATGTAGGCTCTCCTCATGTTTTGCTCTGAAAGAGTCGTAAGCCGTGAGAACGTTTGCCTTCTTGGCCTTGATGCCTACTTCTGTTCTTTGCATCATCTTATGTAGTTCATCTCACATTCCGTTAGCCGTTGGAAGGCTGTCGATCTGTCGATAGATGTCATTTGGGTTGCCCTGCATTAGAATGTTCTTGGCTATCAAATCAGCATTTTGCACTAGTTCTTTCCTCCTCTGTGTATTCCCTAGGCTCTTTGAGTCGCCTAGAGGCAGGAATTGGAGGATTTGCTGTGTTGTCATCGGGTACATTTACCAAGAACTGAATTGGACCTTGCTCAAGTGACAAGAGAAGGTTGTCGGCCTGATCCTTTAACACGATGAAATTCAGAAAGCGGCCTCGCCATACAGTGTATTCGCCACTTTTGAGGATCGAAGGACGGTTGTTATTTCCTAGTGCATATGCATCCATTTTGTGTAGTAGAGTTGATGAAGGACCTTCGTTATTTGTTTTGATGATATGATTTGATGTAACAAGCTTCACAAGTGATAGATTTGTTAGTAGTGTTTGATTCGAAAGCAGTTTTGAGAATAATTTTTGATTCAATCTTTAAAGTTTGATCAAAAATCAATTCGTCGAAATAAAATGTAATTGTTACTGTTCTCGAAAGTCTGTCAGCAAAAAAATTTTACGAGCGAAATAAATTGCTCAAAATCTTTTGGTCGAGAAAAATTTCTGGATCGTGAATTTATTTCGAATGCAAAGAAACGGTACGTTTAGTATGTTTCTCGCTGAGTCAAAATAAATCCGTTTACTGGAAAAGTTTCTCGTACGCAAATGAATTTCGCTTGGTCAAAATAGGTATCGTCGAAAGAGAATTTTGCTTAATAATGCTCGAGAAATTTTCTACTAAAATCGCTTCTAGTGACGACGACTTTAGCGCTGACTTAGTGTTCTGACCGAGAAAAATTATTGCGCGAAGTTTTCGATCGAGAAATTAATTCGATCGAAGACTTTAGCGAGAAAAATTGAAATCACGCAAACAGTCGTAGAACCCTAATTAACACTGATTCAAGCAAAAACATCAAATTAGGAAGTGAGAGCAGGTATTTGCTCGCAATCAGCTACTTAGCACATACGAACAAGCAATTAAACACGTTATGAAGCAAAATATGGAGAATTTAAGCTAAATCAGTACGTGTTCAAACAGTTCTTCGTGCGAACAGTAACATCTCAAATTCAATCAAATCTGCTAAATTGATGTTCTAAACGCTACTGATCTAATCTCAAACGACTTATAGCACCTAAGCGAGCACAGAAACATCAAATTCAAGTCAATTAAGCACAGAATTAAAGATATCCGATCTTATTCAACTTTCGCGCCAAAACTGTTCTTCGAGCGAAAACAGTTTCAGAATTTAAATTAGATCAGATTCTAACAATTTTCGATTCAAAACAGAACGAATTTGCTCTGATACCAATTGTTAGGTCCTCGATTATCAACTCCTATGATCCTAGACTTCAATCCTAAGTAATTCGATTAGAATGATTGACATTAAGATTCGATCGAAAAACTAAATTGAAGAACGCTAGAGAGAAGTTCGATTAGAGAGAGAAAATACTTGTTGTTTCTCTCTCTAGAAATTGGATTGCCAGCCCTTCGGATCAATTGACTAATTTTCTCTATTAAGCTCAAATGTGTACAAGGCATTTATACCAAACAAACTTGGTATAAACAACAAGCTAGTCCTAAACTAAGGACAAATACAAATAAAGCCCCGAATTACAAGGACAACTAATAAAATCAAAGCACAATTACAAATGGTATTCTATAAAAAGCGTCCAAGCACTTTTGTAGTATAAGCTTACTGATGCCAGATATGCCATTTTCAAGATGTTCAATTTGTAAACTAAGACAAAATTTTGTCTTGCCCATATCTTTCATTTCAAAATCTTGCTTTAAATAATCAGCCGCTTTTTGGAGCTCTCCTAGAGTTGCAACTAGGTTAAGGTCATGAACATATACAACTACAATGACAAAATTTAATCCGAATCACTTTTAAATAAACAACGACATACTTGATCATTTTCATATGCTTCTTCTAATAGGTACTCGCTAAGGCGATCACCACGCACAACTTGCTTTAACCATAAAGAGATCTGCAAAGTTTGATCAAGTAAAGATAACGAGAACTATGACTGTGTCTTCAGGCAATATAAATCATTCAGGTGTCACTATCCAATGAGTCAATAAATAGGCCGCGAAAACATCCATTAGAGCCATATAATTTGGACTATGCTCGACAAGAGATGTTTGCAAATTATTGTACTACATGATTCTTGTCTGCCTTCCTCCTATCATTCACCATTTTTCTCCGAGTACAAGTGTTATTTAAAGTCTATTCTTGAACGAAATTATTGTTACTTGGCCCCAAACATGGACAAGGGAAAAGCCACTCCCTCATTATTCAAGGACTATTTTCTTATGTTTCTTGAGTCATGTAAATTTCCGTTCTAACTTTTTTTTCCTCCACTCATTTTTCGCAGTATATAGGTGCTTCCCCAGATGTTGATTAATGATTCTGCTCTCCAGGAAAACAGAATAATTGAGGGTTTCCCGTTGTCAGTGGATCTCAGTGGACTAAAATTATTATTCCAGTTCCGATAGAGATACAACCAATGTCTAGTTGCAATGGGGTTGAAAAAAGGCTAAAAATAAGAAATCTAATGCTAAGATGCCTTCTCAAAGAAAAAGAAAGACATGGTCTGCGAAAGAGGACATGAAACTCGCTGCTGCAGTGGAAAAATATGGAGAAGACAGTTGGCTATAAGTGATTTTGACAATGAAAGAGATTCAGCAGAGTTGTCACATGTGCTTCACTTGAATACCTTTCTTGTCATGCTTTTGATTATATTTCAATTTCGTCAATTTGTGGCCTATGCCTTATATACTCTACTTTGTTGGGGAACCCCGGGTGTCCCGAGATCTAACCCCGAACGCAACGGAAGTTTAAATTTTTTCCCGAATCCCCATAAGGAGCCCCAGATCGCTTGGTTATAGAAAAGAAAACATGCATGACACGTATTAGGTGTTTCGAAAACCTTACCCTCGTAGCGAAGATCCCAGCTCTCGCCTAGCAGTCCGATTGTCATAGTTTGCTCCGAGCAATGCCATGACCTCTCCGAACTCCAACGCCTTGGCAAGATCATCACGCCGACCCCGGGACGTATCCAAATTCCACCACCTCCCAAGGATGGCTAGAGAGGTGGGGAAGATGTTTAGAAGAGATGTGCATATGTGTGTCATATACTAAAAACTCACTCACAAACTTAGGTTTTTCATAGAACAACCTAAGTTTTCTCTCAACTCTCTCTAGAACCATTCTTTATAGTTAGAATTGGACTTGAGCTTATGAGCCACGAAATTATGCAAGTCCTTAACTTAAAATCCATTTTTCAACCATGAAAATGACTTTAAGTTTGATAAAATTGAATCATGTCCGACATGTCTCAATTTTGTTTGATTTCATTGTTTTTAAATAATCAAATGACTAGATATTGTCCTACAAATTTAAGAAAAAAATAGTGGTCGAATTTGGACTTGATTTTGATCCAATTTGACTCAAAGACCGTCGGTCCACGGCCTCTAACAAATAGCTCACGGACGTGGAGAGACCCACGGCCACCTCACGGCCGTGGTCAAGGCCCCCACGACCTCCTAGTTGAAGCCCACGGCCGTGGGAGGCAGGCAGTGGGCTTGGCCAGCCTCTGCCCTGACCCCACGGCCTCTTGCATCATACCCACGGCCGTGGCACTTTCGGCAGGTTTGCGGCAGTTTCTTCTTGCTCTCAGATCGAGGGATAAACGATGTCTGATGGACTTGAAATTTTAACCATAGATGAAAGACTTATCAATGTTGACTCTGACAAATGGATTCTCAATCTGAGGTCTAGATTGGGAGATACAAATTTGTTAATCTGTTGCTACATTTCAGACGGGCTTCACAACCGCGACGAGCCTTGCTCGTGGTTGTGAACCCTATATGCGCTCCATGCTCAATTGTTTCGTTCCGGGAATAAAAGTCCATGTAAATATAGTTTCTAAAACTTTTTTTTGACATTTTATTAACACTCCAAGCCCGTTAAATAATAACACATATCACTTTATCAGATACTGTCTCATTGATCCTTTTTAAGCCCGACTCTCTTGGTTCTTCTCAACCCGGGAAGGGAGGAATCCAAGAATTCGGTAAGCGCCTAGCCAAACCCGCGGTACCGAATAGATCCCGTGTTGAGTACGCTCTTCGTATTTTACGAACCGACTATAGATCGTTGTAATACGTATAGACCCTTCACATATGTCCTGATCGAGTGAGAGCCATGGTCATGTCAAACTCACTACCCGACACTATGATAAATTCGTGACAATGAAATTACTGAACTACACTCCACGTCCCACGTGAGTTAGTTCTAATACATTGATAAAAGATTTCGTAATTTCTCGTCCCCGAATATACATAGGGCATATACCTCGATTACTTGCGAGGTTGTGAATCCCTCACGACTGCCAAAGCCCAGCAGTTGCTCTTCGTTGTCAAGGCTGCATATCGCCGCTGACCCATTTTCTACCTCGAACAAGACGGGCCTAGCAAACTAGTGACAAGTTAGGACCCCGAAGCCAACTCTGTCAATGACCCTTCGATCTAAGGTCCACGTATACTACTATAGTCAATCAATCGATCAATGACACTCAGCGAGCAATTAGCCATGTGATCGTTGATTATGAGTCGTGTCCAAATATAGTTAATCCCCGATTCAACTCATATCAATGTTACGACCTCCCACTTTCCAAGTAAATAGTTGGCACAACCATTTAAGAGTCGTCAACAAATAAGTCATGATCGACACTTAGTCACCCTACTGAGGTCTAAGACTTATGGACTAATTTAATATCTGAGAATAATAGATCACCGGTGCCCCCCTCTCTCATCCCATGAGAATCGGTGACTAAACTCGTATATGGTAAATAAATAATATGCCTTTTGTAAATTTCATAAATAAATATTCGAATACATATTCCAATATTATAAAGTGAATAACACGTTTAGTCTATGCCCTATTCATTACATCCTCGAATGGCATTCTGATGGCATATCCCCAACAATCTCCCACTTGCACTTGGTGCCATATGCTGTGAGTATCTAATACTCGTCTTCTAAAGACATTATTTAGCACTGCTGTATGAAAGGCACAGTGAACGGGAAGACCACGTTTCAGTGGCGCTTTCTTCTGCTCGACTATGTAGCCATTTTTCAACGAAAACATGCAACATGTAATAATCTTTCTTTCTATTTGTCTGGATATATTGTACGACAAAGGTTCGTCGGCTAAAGTGATCATTCTGCTATTGTCGCACAACAATGGCAGCAGTTGATCCACAATGCCTGGAACTATTCGAAGTTCTTCCAAGAAACTTCAATATCCAAACTGATCCCTTACCTCCCAGGTAAGTATCTGCGCTCGTGCGCATGGTTGACTTGGGATTCGAGCTTACGATTCCCATGCACTAACAGTAAGTGCTTCCCTGAAACCATTTCACGATACTGTTTTACCATAAATTTGTAGACTAAACCCTAAGTGGATTTTCGATCACCCATGTCAAACTGGAGTTCGAAAATAAGTCTAACTGTCCAAATTCTCCATCCAAATTTTCGACAAACGCTCTCAGCGTATTTATCTTTTGTCAAAATGCGAGTCTAACTCCGCATATACAAGGCCACTAATTATAACTGTATATGGGACTCGATTCAGATTTTCTATCTGCCTTGCAACGAGAACACAGAAAACTAAATCGTAGGTAAGAACCATTTTCTTGTAATTGACCTCGTCTTTTCAAGTAAAGGGCCTGTGACAAACCTACCATTCTGTACTAAACACTATCTCCAAATAGGTTGTTCTATGAATGTAGGTCTTTTATCCCATGTCGTTTATGGCGAATTGGTCAAAGCCCCACTTTTACCATTCGGAGTATTTCGATATTGTTCTCTTTCTTAAGAGCAACATCTCTCGTACAATACGAAGATTATATCTAACTCCCAATGCTTTTGTTGTGATACATAAGGCTATCTTTGTACTTATGATCCATAGTTCCCAGCTATTTCATCAAACCAAAGACACCAACTCCTGGAGGCTTGACTAAGTCTTTACGACTCTTTTTCTACAACTTTGCACACTTAATCTGCTTGCGATGTAAAATCGTTGGGCTATCTTTATTTATCTCCCAGAGAAATATGATTTTCACATCCTTATGCCTAATCTCATAAAAGCGTGCATCTGTGTTAGTAAGATTTAGTGAACTTAATTGCAACAATCGAAAAGGTTTCCTCAGAGTCAAAGCCCATTATTTAAAACTCAACCTTTTCCATACAAGCCTTGCTTCATATGTTTCAACCAGTCTGTTAGATCTAATCATGATGTGGTTGTTGTGCATATAGTTCATCTACTCCCACAGAATAAGCCATCTCAGCGAGTTTAACCATTATTGCTTGGTCAAGGGTAGTGGGATTGTTAATAACATATCCCTTCATCGCAGCAACCCCGTGCTCGATGTGTACTATACAGCTCGCAGCAACCCCTGTGCTCGACATGTATTATACAATATTTCTCAGGCTGGCGAGACACTCTACCCGACCCATGCAACTATGCGTGTTATCTCGGACTTTTCTTTAAGTGCGGTCTAGCACTAAACCATCTTTAAGGTGTTTCGGTCAACACTCCCAGTGTTACCACTCCCACTCTTCATTCTCGAACAAACTATTTTTCAAGAACCGTGAGCCTCTAAGGCCTTGACATTTTTCAAAAAATTGTCGAAAGAGAGGTTGTCAATGTGGAGTCCCACGACAACGACCTTAATATTCTCGTTTGTAATATACACGTCAGTCATAAGCTTTCTCACTCAAATGGGGCAACCCCACTATATGATTTAAGCTTAGTTTCTTACTAATTCCAAATTTCGTAAGTTCAGTATTAATTCACCTCAAAGGAATTCTGTATAGAACGTCTATTGCGTTATCACGCAACCCACACCATATGGGAACAATGTAGTTCAGATTAAATCAAACTTTATCCAATATTGTTCGATTAAACACAACTGTTGAAGCGCATGCATTATTATCATATATGATGGTCCGCATGCATGAAGTCTAACTTTTCAATTAACGTTGTTAAGACAATCAAAACATCGTTCTTAGTTGAACTTTGAAAAGATGACGTTCTCTCCAAAGAACTCATTCCAAATTCGAGAGTAATTAGCCACTTTGATCAAATCAAAATGCTTCTATTATCTCGTTTTCTTTAATTTCCTCGATCTAATCAAGGATTTGAAATTTGTAACTTAACACATACACTAATCTCTAAGAAGGGTGATTATTTGTAAAATTTACAAATTAATAGAAATTACCTTGGGCAAATATAATATTCTGTCCACAAACGTTAGTGCGGATCAAACCCAGGAAAGTTACGACTCTTTTTATTAATTCCCTGTGAAGGGTGATTTGTCACATTTTGCTGATGTTACGAGATTCCCACGACTTAACAATGTCGTGCTTATCCAATACTTGAATCTCGAACTTCGGCATGACCATATCAAAGAGACGATAAATTCTTCTTTATCAACTCAAAGTTGCGTTTGTTGGTAAATGATTTCACAGTTCAAATTTGGACAATAACACAATATTATTTTTCTAACAGTAATTTATTGCTAGCGAATTTATTAGAAAAATAAAATCGCTTACATTTATTCAAAATAGTGTATTTAATAACCCCTTGGGTATTTTCAAGGCAATTATGTAACTGAAAAATTCCCAAATTTAAATAGAGAAATAGTGATCCAATGTAATTATTTGGACTCTTTGTCCACATTTAACATTGAGCATAATCTTTCAATGAATTTATATATGGACGATGGTGTTGAATTTATTTTATTGTTGATTGTGTTGAAATTATTTATTTTTGATGGTGTTGAATTTATTTTATTGTTGATCATGTTGAAATTATTTATTTTTGATGGTGTTGAATTTATTTTATTGTCGATTGTGTTGAAATTATTTATGTTTAATGGTTGAGTATATTTTATTGTTCATTGTGTTGAACTTATTTATTTTAATGATGTTGAATTTATTTTATTGTTGATGCTGAATTGTTGATTGGCATTTTGATGGTGTTGGTGTTTAATTTATTCTATTGTTGTTGTTTAATTTATTTGTTGTTGATAGTTATTGAACTTTATTTTTTAAGTTGAAGGAATTAAAATAAATTTAAGCATACTAAATTGTAAAAAAAAAAACCAAAAACCAAATACCCGACCCGCGGGTACTCGATTGCCGGGTACCCGAACTTTGATCGGGTCGGGTTCGGGTTTGATTTTCACTACCCGATTTTTCGGGTACCCGACCCGAAAACCCCGAAACTCGATATATCCGATCCGATCCCACCCCTAGCTTGGCCAGCCTCTGCCCTGTCCCCACGGCTTCTTGCATCATATCGCACGGCCGTGGCACTTTCGGCAGGTTTGCGGCAGTTTCGTGTTGCTCTCAAATCGAGGGCTAAACGATGTTCGATGGACCTGAAATTTTAACCATTGATAAAAAACTCACCAATCTTGATTCTGAATAGAAGGATTCTCAATTCGAGGTCTAGATTGGGAGATACAAATTTATTAATCCGTTGCTACTTTTCAGACGGGCTTCACAACCATGACGAGCCTTGCTCGTGGTTGTGAATCCTATCTGCGCTCCATGCTTAATTGTTTCGTTTCGGGAATAAAAGTCCATGTAAATATAATTTCTAAAACTTTATTTGACATTTTATTAACGACTCCAAGCTCGTTAAATTATAGCACATCTCACTTTATCAGATACTGTCTCATTGATCCTTTTTTTAAGCCCGACTCTCTTGGTTCGTCTCAACTCGGCAAGGGAGGAATCCAAGAACTGGGTAAGCGCCTAGATAATCCCGCGGTACCGAATAGATCCCATGTTGAGTACGATCTTCGTATTTTACGAACCGACTATAGATCGTCGTAATACGTTAGACCCTTCACATATGTCTCGATCAAGTGAGAGCCATAGTCATGCCAAACTCACTAACCCGACACTATGATAAATTCGTGACAACAAAATTACTAAACTACACTCCACGTCCCTCGTGAGTCAGTTTTAATACTTTGATAAGAGATTTCGTAATTTCTCGTCCCCGAATATACATAGGACATATACCTCGATTACTTGCGAGGTTGTTAATCCTCACGACTGCCAAAGCCCAACAGTTGCACTTCGTTGTCAAGACTGCATGTCGCCGCTGACCCATTTCTACCTCAAACGAGGCGGGCCTAGCAAACTAGTGACAATCGCCGCTGTCAAGACTGCATGTCGCCGCTGTCAATGACCCTTCGGTCTAAGTTCCACGTATACTACTATAGTCAATCAATCGATCATTGTCACTCAGCGAGTAATTAGCCATGCGATCGGTGATTATGAGTCGTGTCCAAATATAGTTAATCCCCTATTCAATTCATATCAATGTTACGACCTCCCACTTCCCAAGTGAATAGTTGGCACAACCATTTAGGAGTCGTCAACAAATAAGTCATGATCGACACTCCGTCACCCTACTGAGGTGTAAAACTTATGGACTAATTTAATATCTGAGAATAATAGCTCACCGGTGCCCCCTCTCTCATCCCATGAGAATCGGTGACTAAACTCGTATATATGGGTTTTATTTATTTACCGTCTTGCTGGATGCCAAGCAAGAACTAATGGTAAAAATAATATGCCCTTTGTAAATTTCATAAATAAATATTAGAACACAATATTCCAACATTATAAAGTGAATAACACGTTTAGTCTATGCCCTATTCATTATATCATCGAATGGTATTCGGAGGGCATATCCCCAACATACTTGTCCATCTATCTCTCTCCATCATATGTTTTATTCGCTCATACAGAGGTGGCAGAATCTCAAGAAGCAAAAGACGAATCCCAAAGCTGGAACAAATTCACAACATTCTAAAACTCAAGTTGCCGCTAGTCATTGAGCCTTGTCCCTTGCCTTAGATCCCGATATAACGAAACCATTACTTCACTTCCTTTATGCCATTTTTCGTCCAATCTGAAGCAGTGGATAATCTGCATAACTCCTCTCAAGTATATCCCCTGAGAAAACATCTTCAGGTTGGATAACATCCGTGAATCAGTCCCTCGATCAGCAGCTACCCATAATAAGACAAGGGCTCTCAAACATGCAGCCGCCGCCCACGGTATTATTACCACCACCGATGAAGCCATCTTCTACCCCAGATTCAAGGATCAAAGCCACCGCAATAGCAGCTGGTGTGGCGCCCCGCCATTTACTTACCATTTCTAACCCTAACTTAAGTGACTAATATCAATATAAAGTAACTAATGCGTGAAAACGTGGGTAATATGTTTCCTTCTATATAAAGGAATTCATCTTGTACATGTCAAAATATCGCTTCCCATCCTAATTACATAGGATGGTTATATAACTGCAGCAAAAGAAATCCTAACTTCCGCCCCACGGGTGGCATTCATGTACACACCACCCTCAAAAGTCGCCGGAGGCTTCAAAAGTAAGCCTTGCCATCATATAAGCGATCACCTACCGTGGTCGCGCGCACCTACAATACATAAAAATATGGGATGAGCTATAAAGCTCAGTAAGTAGGAATGATGCATATCGTGCACGTGTCACACTTGCAAAGGCATCCACGCAATGCATTCAGACCCTCGCAGGATCAAACTCAATCTCACATCTCTCTGGGCCCTCGACTAACTTACTATGCACCATTTTCAGAACTTAGATCCAATAAAGATAAATGGTACATCAATCCGCACTGGGAGACGAACCACAAAGTACTGGTCATACATTTCGGCCCAACCTGCACTGGGATGCATGACGGTCCGCCATTTAGGCCCAATGAGGTACTTGCTGTTCCGCGAACGCTCACGCTGGTAGCCCACACCGAGGTCGCCAACACTAGAGATACCCTCGGTGCCGCTTCTTCGCTCGGGTCACATCCTCCAGGTCGCACCTACCGCAATTCAGGGCATTTGCCCAAATAATAAATACATACCTTCGACGACATACCCGGTCGTCCTGGTGTCATAGAAGTAGTCCTGACTCAACTGTGAGTCGACATCAGATGCCTATATCAGTAAATATCTATCGCTTTCAAGTGATCTTACCATACTCCCGTCTCATAATTCCCATGCATGTCGTGTATGCATGTGCTCATGCTCATGTGAACAGTAAAAATACATGCCATATCATCACGTATAACAAATTCACATAATATCATAGAAGCAGATAGCCACGTAATTCATGTTTTTACAAGTAATTTATGTGTTGTAGTTGAAATTCCCACTTACATGTCGTCCGTAAATTATTTGCTAGTAACCCTGTGAAATTCTTAGGCTCCTGACCCTAAGCATAAATTGTAAGGTCAGTGTACTATTTAATTTATTATATTGTCTAAGTTCTCGAGCTGTATAAGTATTAAAATACTAGATACAGGACTGTGTTAGACAAGTAACTATTTTTAAAGGAATTCGCTAAGTTAGGTCAACCCGTGAAGTGTTTAGATAGCTGACTAACTTCGCGAATTATCATATGGACTCGTGAAATTATCATCTTTGGTTCACGTAATTCGTCAAGTTCACCTAATTCGTGAAGTCCTTATGGTGAAATTCGTTTGTGAAGTCCAATATTGCTTGCTAAGCTCGTGAAGTCAAGTCTATCAATTCGTGAAGTTCATGGTATGACATACAATTCGCTAAGTTTATATAGTTAGTGACATCGACACCTCACAATTCGTGAAGTTAACTTTCCATTAATTCGTGAAGCTCACTGCACCATATACAATTTCCCAAGCTTGCATGTCACTATTACTTTATTCCCATACTTTGCGAATCCTTACGGGTTGTGATATTTTGTGAATCAATAAAATTTTAATACTTGAAATTTTCTTCTAGTTCACGAAGTCTACCGCACCTAGTGCAAATTAAACACTTAAAAACTTTCTAAAATTCGTGAAGTCTAGCATGTCACCCTAGCTTCGCGAATCAACCCATTTGAGACCCTAAGAATTCGTGACATTCACCTCCCTAATAGTTTGCGGGCTATAGTTCATGAAATAATCTTTCACGACCTCAAAATATTTTTAACATTTAGAATTATTAAACTTTGCGATAAAAATTTAATTCCTCCAAGAACAGTATGCCAATCATAAGAACTTTAAACAATTTTTAAGACATTAAAACCCTAAAAATAATATTTTTGTGCTCATAATCTTTAGAGCATGCTACTATTTGAATAAAAACATAAATCGTAGCAAAAGAATTATACCTACTAAAATTCAAGCTTCCTAAAACGTGATTACAAGAATTCTAAATATTCTCAAAACCCTCGAAGATTAAATGTGTACAAGCCCTAAGCATAAATATAACCTTTCGTATCCAGTATTCTCTAAAACATGTAAAGATGTAAGTAAAAACACATAGTCATAATAAGAAATTATACCCCTCCCCTTAGCTTAGCTCGGTCTGTTCTTCTCTCTTTTTTTCCTTAATACTACGTCGTGAGCTTCTTTTAGGATATGTGTAAATTTGTCTCTTCTATATTCTAACTATGCTTGCGTGTAGAAATACCTAAATGACATCAACACTTAATTGATCCTTATCTTAAATCATGTAATAAGTATTATTTTATTGTTATTTTTAATTTTCCCTCGTGGCTACGTAATCAAACCTATATGTATACAAGTTTCTAACTCTCAAAATCTGTCCCTAATCCCAGGGGCGGAGCCAGCAAAAAATTTGAGCGTAGGCGAAAAATATTTCATAGGCAGAAAAACATTAGAGGGTAGTCATCATTATGTGAGGTATGTGTTTCAAATTTAAGTAATGAATATTGACTATTTTGGTTATTACAATTAGGGCTGTTAAAAATCGACCCGACCCGCCAACCCGACACGAACCGCACCCGAAAATAGCAGGTTCGGGTTAGCATTTTTGACCTGTTTACGTAAATGGGTAAACCCGAACCCAACCCAATTATTAAGTGGGTTAGGTTAGGGTTCCGATTTTCAACCCGAAATCAACCTGGAATCAACCCGAAATCAACCCATTTAACCCGAATAATATATATTATTAAAATATTATTAATATAAATAAAATAAAAGGGTTAACCCTAATTCTCTATCCACTCTCACGCGATGTTTTTAGAAAAAAATTGCATTAGTTCTCCTTTTTTTGTTTAATTTGGATTTATAATTCTGTCAATTTTATTTTTTTTCTTTGTTCTTTTTTAATTATTAAACGGGTTGACGGGTTGGCGGGTTGGGTTAGGGTTAAAGCAGGTTGGGTTTGGGTTTTATTTTTCAACCTGTTTAAGTAAACAGGTCAGGTTAGGGTTGAAGTTTTCAACCCGTTTATTAAACGGGTTGAACCCGAAGGTGACCCAACCCGACCTGTTTACCACCCCTAATTACAATTAGGAATGACCATTTGTTTATTAACTAACTGTTTGACACGTCGATTTAGACAAAGGTACAAATTTTATCGAAATGTATATTTTCTGAAACAAACAACTTTTAACAGCAATGCATTATTTGAACTTATTAGAAAAATATAACGTTACAGTTTAATAATTTTTTGAAATTTAATCAAAACGAGCATACTTGGTTGTAAATCCATTGCGTATTTTTATTCAATTGAGTGAAACCTATGCAATTTTAGACTAAAACGTATGAATATATGGCATGTTTTTATTTGACTAAGCTAAATATCTAATAAATATCATGCTTCAAGTTTATCAATTTGTTCCCTTCTTTCATTCTCCTCATAAGTTTTTATTCTTAATTAAGCCCAAGAAAAATTAATAGGCTTCATAGAAATATATTTATTTATTAGACATGAAATAACATTATATAATGGCCCACAAATGAGACATATATACACACACATAGATACATACAATAATAGTTTGTTCACGATAGTAGACAGCATATATACACATATATAGGGAGGCATTTTTTTCAGGGTGGGCACCTAAGGGAGCTCCGCCCGTGCCTAATCCTTTCGTAACCTATTCTATTATTTAAATATTATATGGTCCAGATATTCTTAATTTCTTTGTAACTAGTACCTACCGAAAATTATATACCTTAATTAAAATCCTTTCTAAGTCTCAAACTCAATTTCTATTAGTTGGACTCTCATAATAGCACATAATATGCATTCACGTAGACATATAATATGCATGCAAATTTATTGGCCAACTTACTCGTGGGACCCGGATATTACAGATGGGGCCCGCATAGCTTCTTCAACCGATGCCTCCTCTCTGGTCGAAGCTGCTAGGACTTAAAACATTGTCCACCACATCACCACCGCCAGGGGCAGCAGCACTCTAATGAAATCCTCTGTATCAAGCTTGACCAGTCAGCTCCCTAGCAACGTGCATTTCATTCGCAATGGCCTGAACAAAATCCCAGCCTCGGCCATAAATCATGCTGGGAAACCCCAACATGGTATTGAAGCCTTCGGCATCGAGTGCTCAGACGAATAAGACGGTCGCCATCCCCGTTAGTGGTGGAAATTCCTCGGCTGCCATTTCGTCGGCCAAAACTCCTAAAGCCAGGGAAGCCCATACTGCCCATGCTTCTGCGTCGAGTCAAGAGATAGCAAAGGTTGTCCAAAGTGGTTTGGCATTGGATGATAATAAGCCCTTTAATGCTAAAGTAGAGCGAAATGCAAACTCTTTAGAAAATCAAGTTTCTACTACTTCCAAGCCTGATACAGTGAGCCAAGCTACGAACAAGCAGGCTCTTCAGGCTCAAAGGACTAAGGTACTTTTTTGAACCCTTGGTCTTCCTCCAACCACAATCTACGCAGCCGTGGCTGCTCCAAGAGAATCGCCTGAGCTCATGAGACAACTGCCTCGCCCTATAGACGACTATTTAGCTGCCCAATTGGATTAACTGTACGACGTTTTATCTGCCATGTTATCAATTGAATACAATGAATGTACTATATCAATACATCCCACATTTGCCCGTATTGCTCGTGGGACCGACATCACCTTGTTTTTTTCAATTTTTCCACTCTGATGGATCTTAGCTCCTCCAGCTTTTCAACAATCAACACCAGCTCGAACTAAAATGGAGCATGACTACGACAATGAGATTTTGAGAATATTGAATAACCGGGAAAGTTCAATACCAGGGCTTTAACTGAACAAAATTATGCACTACAAAATTAAAGAAGGAATGCGTGATTAAAAATTCTCTATCTGATATTAACAGACGTCATGCTTGACGTGGATGTTACCTCTCCTTCAAGTCTTCTCTTCTTTTCTTTTGCTTGAAGCTTGTGGTATTTTCGTCATCTTTTCTACAGAGTACTCAGTCATAAGCAACGCATGGTTTTCTGACATATTAATCCTCAGAGACTAAATCTTTGTGTTAAGAACGAGAATTGAAAATCAACGGTGAAGCACCGTTGCCCAAATCAACGATAAACGTTGCCCAAAATCAACGAGAAAATACCGTTGCCCAAAGCCTTTCGGCTAATAACCTTCTTTTCATTAATGATATGATGAATATTACAGAAGGGTTTATGCCTATTTTTTGTAGACTCTACTACGATACTAATAAAGGACGTGATTTTAGAGAATCAGTAATAAATGCTAGGAAATCCTAATAATTAGTAAGAAGATTTTCGTTCCTAATAATTAATGCTAAAAATCTCTTCCTCCCGCTCACGAAAAGTGGGCTTGAAGCCCGTTCCCGCCTTCGGTAA
The DNA here is from genome assembly GCA_027422505.1 of Craterostigma plantagineum. Classification (NCBI taxonomy): domain Eukaryota; kingdom Viridiplantae; phylum Streptophyta; class Magnoliopsida; order Lamiales; family Linderniaceae; genus Craterostigma; species Craterostigma plantagineum. Next base: position 17,729,603 of record JAPQWV010000013.1, on the reverse strand, counting down.
ACCAATATGAGCCTCGTCCCATGCCCCGCTCTCTATCAATTCCATTCCCCTTCGAAACAACCTTGTCGTCAAGGTTGAAATCCGAAACTGGATCTGAAAAGAGATCTTACTCATCCAAGTAGCCTCAACCCCGGGCTGCCCTACTGCCTTAAATAGTTGCTCATCTTACACCACCTTTTTACGTTCCTTCATCCATGCTAACACCTCCTTGGGTTCCCACACCAACCCCATCGTCATCTCCACTCTCTCCGGCAATTCTGCCTCCATCGAATGGCTTCCCCCCATGTGTTGGGCACATTGCGATATCCTCTCATACTCCACTCGGTTGCCATCCCACTCAAAGCTCATGGTTAGAGTTTCCCAATTCGTGCAAACTTCTCCCAGCGAGCCATGCCACTCCCAGAATTACGTCAACCCCGCCCAAAGCGAACACATAACAGTCTACCTTAATAGCGCACCCCGAAACGAGATAGGTAGCTGCTTACACACCCCTTCTGACTCATGTCTCTGCCCATCTCCTAACTGCACCCTGAATTTGCCCGTCTTATCCGGTTTAAGTCGAAGTAAGGGAACCAAGGATGAGAAAATAAAATTGTGGTTTGAACCACTATCAATCAATATCGTCACCGAGTGTCCTCCCACGATGCCGCGTAACCTCATCGTGCGGGGGCTGGAAATTCCGGCCATGGAATAAACCAGAAGATTGCCATCTTCTTCATCTGAACACACTTGCTCTTTTTGAACTTCTTCCTGCCCTGTCACCTCATAATACTCGTACTGTTGGAGATCAAACTCCTCATCCTCCTCGGCCAACATCACTCTCAGTTGTTTGCATGGACAGACATGTGTAGGTGTAACGGTTTCTTACACTACATAACCCCTTTGCTCTTAGGCCTTCTCCTCGGTGGAAGTCGAGTGAATCTGGAGCAAGCAGTGGACTGTTCGGACAGCCCTGAATTCGTTCCTAAGGAATGCGTAGCCAGTTTAGATAAGCTCCCGGTCGAACCCCATGCACTACCACCCACTGTTGTCGCATTACTCTCCCCGGGCAGCCTTCAAGAATTGCCCGAATTCATCCCCGAACCACTGAAATCTGACCCTCTCGCCCTCCATTCTGAAAAGACAAATTATCCTCAATATCCCTTGCCAGTTCCATTGCCGTCTCCAAATCATTGGGACGAAGCAGACGCAACGATCCCCGGATCGGACCTTTCAACCGTTCATGAAATAACCCAAATAATGTGCATCAGATAGTCCCGTAACTTGACCCGCCAATTGGACGAATACAGAGATGTAGTCCTCCACTGAGCCTGTTTGTCGGACTCCAGACAGCCGCTCGAACTTGCTTCCCTTAAATCGCGTATCGAAACGTGCCACCAACGCCTGCGTGAACTCGTCCCACGAAATTTCAGGCTTTCGTGCTTTCATCCATGTCAACCAATGCAAGGTAGATCCGTCCATGGCAACTCCAGCTGCCGCCATCTTCCTTCCCGGCGGTGTGCTGTTCAATCGACCTGTTGTTCGGCCCGTGCTATCCACCCAATCGGATTTATCCCCTCAAACGACGGCAGAAGCGTCAAGATAGCACCACCACGCACCTGATCTTCCGCGGGCGGCGTTACCTTGCCCGTGACAGACTCCTCTGTCTCCTCCTCCGATGACTTCAGAATCACCTTTGACAACGAAGCCAAGGACGGCGTGATTTCGGCCAATTGCGCACCTTGTGCGTCCAGCTTTGCACCTTGTGCGTCCAACTTCTCCCTTACGTCGGCATGATCGATCTCCAACTTATCCAAACGATCGTTGTTTGATCTCGTCATTCCGGCGGGAACGGGATCCGGCAGGTCGGACCACTTGTTAAGAACGAGAATCGAAAATTAACGGTGAAGCACCGTTGCCCAAATCAACGGTAAACGTTGCCCAAAATCAACGATAAAATACCGTTGCTCAAAGCCTTTCGGCTAATAACCTTCTTTTTATTAATGATATGATGATAGACTCTACTACGATACTAATAAAGGATGTGATTTTAGAGAATCGGTAATAAATGCTAGGAAATCCTAATAATTAGTAAGAAGATTTCCGTTTATTTATAGAAATATAATCCTAGTAATTAATGTTAAGAATCTCTTCCTCCCGCTCACGAAAAGTGGGCTCAAACCCGTCCCCGCCTTAAGTAAACCAATATGGGTCTCGACCCATGCCCCGCTCTTTATCACTTTGTTTGAACCCTAACAAAAAGCAGCATCTGCTTATGGCTGTCTGGCGTTTCTTATTCTTCCCTCTAACATACCCTTGAAGCTTGGCAAGCTTCTTATAGGTCTAAAACACCACCTTCCCTATGTAATGATAAGGTTACACTACAAATACGTTATTACCACAGTTTTTCTATAACGGACTACGGAGATAATTACCTTATAGCCCCTAAACGCTGCTTGAAAGGTGTTGATGTCTTAACATCGGTTTTTCTGGCCTTTGTTTTTGGCATTCATTTTCTATTACCTTATGATTTACTGGCCTTCGCAGCTGAAGCAGTTCTTAATGGAGCAACTCAGCTTTCGGCGAAGAAGGAAGATGATGATTAGGCAACGAATGGGAAAACGTAGCAAATTTTAGGGGTAGAGGGATTTCATACAGGGCAGCTAGCTTTTCGATAGGATCTGTTCTTACAAGCCGTTGTTGCGAAGATGTTATAGGAGGCCTAATGAGGATTTGATCAGCTTTGCCTAGGATTTCTTCGATGTTGCTAGGCTCTTTGAGTAGGGGAATGAAGGATCTGTTTCGCCTTTCTTGGTTTCTCTGCTGCTTTTCTTATCAGATGATCCCTAAGAGAAGTAAGCTTGGAAATGTAGTTAAATAGGCGGTTTATTGAAGAGAAGGAAGGTGGTTAGGGGTTCGTAGGAAGAATAGCTAAAGTTGCTGTCTTTTGAGTTGTTTGTGAGAACCTTAAAACCATCGTCCGTTCTTGCCCATGGTGTTCTCTTGAGCATACTACCGATCTCTTTTTGGTCATGTCCTTAATTGCATAACACTAAGAATTTCAAAGAAATATGACAAAATCTTAGTAGCTCAACAAATCTATACCAAGACAACTTTTGGTTGATGTGACTCTTCGTTTTCTTTGCTGCTTTTCTTATCAGATGATCCCTGAGAGAAGTAAGTTTGGAATGTAGTTAGTAGACGATTTATTGCAGATAAAGAAGGTGGTTAGGGGTTCGTAGGAAGAATCGCTTACGTTGATGTCTTTTGCGTTGCGTGTGAGAACCTTTCTAATGGCCGAAAACCATCGTCCCTTCTTCCCCATGGTGTTCTCTTGAGCATACTATCGATCACCTTTTGGCCATGTCCCTAATTGCATAATACTAAGAATTTCAAAGAAATATAAAAAAATGTTCCACGGACTATTACAGTATAAGAACGTATTAAAGAAATGAAAAGAGGAGAAAAAAAGAAACCTGAACAATATGATGGACGATCTTCTCTGGGACCATCTTCTACTTCAGAAGTTCTCTAATCAGACGAATGTTTCCGAGGGTTCGTAGCTTGTCTAACCTTTCCTTCGCTACTCTGTACCTTAAAATCGACGTCTTCCTGATCATTTTCATGATTCTTCGAGCTCGACGTTTCTTCTGCTTTTGATATATCAACATTCGCTGTTGTTATATCTCTAAATTGCTCTTCTACTCCTTATAGAAGGGTCTGCTTCAGGAAATCGAAAGAAAGAAAAGAGATTGGCATTTTGTCTATAACAACCAAAAAGAAGGCAATGCTTAACGAAAATTGAAGTAATGTCACAACAAATTTATAAAACATGGAGGTTAAGAAAATACCTGAATTATTATCACGAACTGTAGACGTATTGGGAATTATACTAAAATAAAATAAAAGACATATACCCTATACTAAATAAAATTGGGAGTGTTTCCAGAAAACCACATGGGACACCTCTTCAGTCGTATTTCTTCATGAGTTCCCTCAGCTGATCGCTTCTTTAGAGTCCCAAATTGCCCGAATTTGATTATATGGTTTGTTGAATTGTTTTTCTCGTCTTAATTTCGCCGTTGTAGTACCCATCGTCCCAAAATCAGATGCAGGTGATAACATACTACTTCTTTTCACAGATAAGTTTCGCAATCAGTCAGTAGGTTCTCTTTATTCGTGTTATAAACTGATAAACCAAGAAATGGAGGCACAAAAACAACCCAAAAAAATAATGGAAAATTCTGTAAGAAAGATTTAATTATTTATTCTAACCCAGCCGTTCAACCGAATAAGTCGAATCAAGCTACTAAATTAATTGTAGCAATTCAAAGAAAATCATAGAAAGCCAATGCACATTAGGCCCAACGAGTAGCCCAATGCAACCAATAAGAAATCTGCACGAATGGCTCACTTATTTTAATAATTCTTAGCACTACCCCAGATTATCAGACTTCATCATTTGCGCTCCAAAGTAAAATAACTGAATTAGTCCATTACCTGAAATATTTGCCCACCAACCCCAAAACATCGAAAAACTTACAGACGGGGTCTTGCTTTGCGATCGGCGGCCGATCTGCCCTCTGTGATAAGAGACGTGACTTCTGTCGTCATATTGAAGGTCCAAAGGTTCCATTGGTGGTGGTTTTTCGTCGAGAAATTGGGATATCGCGAGGTTGACGAATTTTCCTGTTCGCGTTTTTCCTTACCAGTCATGCCACCGGCTCGGCTCTGGCGTTGGTCGGGTATGGAGGCGAAGGAGTGGGTACGAGAAAACGTGCCGCGGGTGACCTTGATTTCGAGAATCAGTGTTGATTTGCCCGATTTTTGCTATGCCGGCTGTTAAAATTATGATGTCGGCGGGGCAGTTTTGTCCCTCAATTTCGCGCGGGGCATCTCTTCGGACAGAACACTCTTCCATGTGTCCGTTAGTGGGCTCGGCTTCGCCGGTATCGTGCCTCGGCCGGTATGTACGGCTGTAAACATGGAGAATGGGTTGTTTTCTGACCGGTGATCGCTAGAATAAATTATGGGCATTTGAGACTCGAAAGTGGGCTGCCCGTTGTTGCGTTTATGGAGGTTAAAGATGGTGTGCTCCTCGCGTCGAAGCCGGCTTCTGGCACCAATATCCTTGAGAAAGTCGACGAACTCTATGGGGTTGACGACGAGAGCTCGAAATAGCGTCAGATTTCCCGATTCTCCCAAGTGCACCTTTATTTATTTATCTGATTCCCACAGACGGCGCCAATTGATGCCGTCGAAAAATGTCCCGATGCATCAATGGTGCGCTGGAAGTTATCGCTCCTTCGAGCTCGCCGTCTTCGTCTTCGACGGATCCCTGAACCCACGAAAAAGACGGGCTAAAGGGCGCCGTTCCGGCGACGCCCCTCCGACGCTCAAGTCCGATAATCGTTCGTCGACGTGAAAGCGTAAAGAAAATAATATAAAACTAGAGACTATGAAATAATGATACGTTCGGCTACGAGAAATGCATCCTCGTACGTGGTCTGGCCGTTGTCGCGTGCCTTGTTCAGCGAGATGGAGTAGTGTGCGATGAGATGGTAGTTAGTAATAAAGTGTTAGAAATGAGAGAGATCGCCACGAGCTATGAGAGGGTTGAGCTTGCCTCTTGTCGTAGGCTCCCGTCAAAAATGTCTATAGTTGTATGGTGAAATGAGTTGTGAATGAGAGATAGATCCCGTACCTTAACCTCCCCCCTTCTTATATACAAAAAGAACGTGTATTAAGGAAAATGATGCCACGTGATTAAGATAGTGGGCTTTGGTAACCACCCATGATTAGTAGTGCACGTTGACTTGGCTTGCCCATGTTGGGAGCCATGATGAAGCACAATGAATGTGGCCTTGTGGACGCGTCTGCTCAGTCCAACGTTTCTCTTACGCAAGCCTCCCGGGTAGCGGTCCCTCGGGCCTCGATCGCATCGGGAGGTATTTCGCGGGCTTGTCGCGTCGGGAGATCTTTTCCGCAGGAGATGTTTCCCGCCTCGTTTTCGATTATACTCGAATATTTGACCGATAAAATACTGGGATAACAATTTCCTTATCATACTCTTATTTTCGACGAACCCTAAATGGAGACATTAGAGCATGTAATAAAAGGGGTTAGATATGCAGATATATGAGGGACCTAAAGGAAGAAATGGGAAGCACCAGTTGGATTTTCCACATGTTCCTCCTTGCAACCATGTAAGTTGTATATGTGTCGGAGATGTGTCTCATTACATATCCAATATGTATGTAATGTAACTTTCGAAGATTTTTTTGTTTTTTTATGCGGTATAATCCATGTCTTAATTTCTCTTTCATAGGAATAAAAAGGTAGAGAAATTCGAGAATTCTTCCGAGAAGTTGATCGTCAATGAAGAAAGCCGAAGGTCGCTTGCTTGTCGGGCATAACAGGAAGATAAGCACAGATAAGATGCTTTGAAGAACACAGAAAAAAAAAAATCGTATGTTGCATGCTTTGATTTTTATTTTTATTTATTGGGAACATTGACTGTTTTTCTTGTATCTATACTATATTAAAGTGTGAAAGAAGAAAAATGTATTTCGTCCTATTTGTTAGGTTAATATATTGTAATTATCACACATTAAATTTGAATATTTTGAATGTGAAAGAAATTAATTGTTATCATTGGGGTAATGGTCCTGGGGTAAAAGGTTGAAGCTGAAGTTTCCAAGTCAAACGGAGTTAAAGAGGAATCGACACGTGATTCCAGTACAAAAAAAATGCTATTTCATTATGTCAACATCCGAATTCGTTTATTACCGTAAGGTTCCTACACCATATTTTAAGACGTGTAACGTGTTTCAAATGGAGAATCTTGAACTCTGCATTCACCCCGAAAAGATCCCTAAGACAAGAAGAATGCGATATCACCGTAAATGTGTTGGTAATAGACAAGGAATGAATGTGCCTCCAAATCATGCCAGGAAATCAATAAGAGTGCGTTTGGATTCGTGTATTTCAACGAAATCGCTTGATTTTAAATTGTGAATTTCAAAATCGTAATTTCAAATCTAAATTCATCGTTTGACAAACATTGGAATTTCGAAATTCCGATTTCAGAACATAGCTTGACTCGCGTCGAACTCGACTTCTAACTTTTTCTAAAATAAGTTTAGTAAGTACAAAATAAAATAAAATAAAAATTATTAATAAAAAAGAAGAAAACCAAGCTCGTGAGCCGGCTTGCGAGCTTTCGAGTGCCCATGAGTGAGCCCGAGCTCGAGCCTGCTCCTTCACGAACCCGTGACGAGCTCGACCTCGACAAGAGCTCGTCGAGCTCGAGTTGGCTCATTCAGGAATCCATGACGAGCTCGAGTCGGCTCATCGAGCTTGCGAATCGATTCGACTCATCGTCCACCTCCAATTATTATTGTTATTATTATTATTATTATTAATTGTTATACTATCACTATTATTATTATCAGTCGAAAAACTCGTTACGTGCTCAGCTTTGGATTTCGAAAACGGATGATTTGACATGGAATTTCAAATCCGACGATTATAAGAATTTGGATTTTCCCTCGGATTTGGGCGAAATCGAAACCCAAATCGGTGTGATTGCCAAACGAAAGATTTGGTCGAAATCCGAATTTCAAATCGAAATTCGGAATCCAAACGGGGCAGGAAGTCGTATATTGATGGACGAAGAGGTAAGTAGTCCATAATATATTTTGGGTTGAACATTGTTTATTTTTTCAATCGAACTAATAGATTTTTTTGCCTCAATTATAGTAGGGTACCGATCAATGAAATTATTTTCTCAAACTCCTTGAAATTCGAGTTGATTTTGCATAGGGGAGGGATATATTATATAAAATCAAGTTGTTAGGGCTATTAACAACTATCCGAATGTTACTCCGATATTGATACTAAATGGATCAACCACCATTACCGAGCTTGAGGTGGCATTTCTCTTTAACACCACAAAATTCAAGTTCGTTAACTTCTATGATTTTGGTCAGAGTTTCCATGAGAATCAAGTCATTGGCATGCGGTCTATATTTTTTGTCAGATATACTAATGCTAAGACTTATTGTTAAATATATTTTTGTCTAGATGTTATATGGTTAGTCATGAAGGTGAAACCATTGTTTCAACTTTTGGCGAGCGGATAAATGTCTTGGCTCTTTAAGGAAATCTGTTAACGATCATAAAATATATTTCTCTTATTTAAAGTTACGTCGGAGTGACATCTCGAATCTCTTGACCAAGAACAAGGCCATACTTCAATCAGATGAAAGTTTAAGTTGGCAAAGCACATTGAAATCATTATAGAAGCTGACATATCAAATGTATTTCAATTTGCGCATAAATTTGCATTATTTGTTTATTTTGCTTATCTCAAGTACTATTGAAACATTTATCATAAAAATGAAAATAATATTCGATCTACCTATCAGTAAAGTTAATATTCAGTCTTCCTATCTATCTATTTTTTGCGTTTTACTAAAATGAATTTATCTTAAATTTATTTATCTATTCTTTGAATTTTATCGTAAATTGCATGAGTTCCGAAGTTGATGCAAAGGCGGGCATTGTTTGCTTTCAACAGAAAGGATACACTTATAGCGACAACATAACTATTAATATTTAATATATTGATATTATACATATATCTCTGTATATAAACTGCATAAATACTTAAATAATCAAATGGCTCGTTATGTTCATTATTATAGAGAAATATCTAGACTAAAACTTAAGGGAGAAGCATATTTATTGGTAGTGTAAATCAATATATAACTAGATAATGTATTGAAGTATGATATCTTACATAGATGCTTTACAGATTTTCAAATAATTTGTCAAAATGGATAACAGATTTTAAACTTGATGCTTTTACATCAATTTTTCTCTTAAATATGCTACTTTAATATGTTAATATTCTTTTAATTTATAGGATTAAATTGATGAATGAATTATCACTCACATAGATATTTGGCCGGATTAGGCCCCATGATTTTTCCCATTATGAGTTTTCCATGTTAAAAACTTTGTGTATTTAATCGTTATTTAATCATTCCTATTATAAGTGGTAATTATGCAAGTAAACATATTAAATCTGTTCCCAATAAGCTTTTGTTTTTTCGAGAGAATGTTTTGAAAGTGAATGTAAATAACTAGTACGATCAAGAGTAGGAATACTTTGTCATTTTATCTTGCTTTGTTATAAATAATATATAACTATATTATGAAGGTTTTTTTTGGTATGTTCATAAGACCTTTATTGGATCCCAAATCGTTCGTGTTACACAACTAGACCATGATTGCTAGAACTTAATAAAGGTAGGAAATCAAACATTGATGAACTGCGTTTGTTTTGGGATTAATATTAGGGATAGACCTACAGCAAGCTATTATTTAGAATTCATTGTATTTGATTATGTTCCTTTCTCAGAGTAGATAGAGTTTCGATTGTATCGCTTATATACATGTGCATCCTAATGCAAGATTGTTTAGGATTTCATCTCAGCAATGACCCAAACTTAGGTTTTCAGATTTTAGATTTAATAACAGCTTCGAAACCAATGTAACAGCAACAAAGAAACAAGAAAAATGCACACGCTATTACGTGGTTCAGATTCAGTTTGAATCCTACTCCACAGACCAAAGGATCAGATCTTTTATTATATATGAAGGTGATTACAGAGAGTCCCTCTTCTCAGCAACAGTCAAGTGTTGGGTTTTGAGCCCAAGATGGGCTTTGGGCCCAATTTGGGTAATTAACCCACTAAAGAGGAGCTGAAACGAATTTATCGAATCGATAAGTCATCGGTCACCGAAACGAGAAATCGTTGAAAGATCACGAATCTACGTTTCACGGGAATCTAACGGATATTAATACGCTCAAAACCGATATCGGATGAACGAGAAATTAATTATTGAAGTCGGCCCAATAACTTATAAAGTGGTTGATAGTGTGTAAAGGAAGGGATCAAATGTCCCACATCGGAAAAACACCTCAACTTTTTCCACCATATATATAGATACCCATCACTACTCATCAAACAAATGGTGGGCCAAAGAGGTGGGCTCAATTGCCCACGGCCGAGCCCGGCCCAAGCCCGCGTGCGCGGCCCGCTAGCACAAGCCCAAAACCCGGAATTAAAGTTATGATCCGGTGACGTGGCGGCTAGGTGGCAAGGCGAGATGCTGACGTGTCGCCCATGGGACGCGCGGTGTGGCGATGACGCGACAGTATTGCTGACGTGGCAGCTTGATGACGTGTCAGTGAAACGTGGGCATAAAGGGCGGTGTGGGTCTAATGTGGCGCACACATGGACATGACTAGACGATGATGAGGCGGCGAGACCCATTAGGGTTGATGGAGCGCACCGGTTTGACCAAAGGACCCGCTGGTTCACACAAGCAAACCGACGCGGACCGGTTGGACGGGTTGGGCGAACCACTGGGTCGCTTCAGAAGGGGTGCGATCTGGATAGTTGGATCCAGATCGGATGGCTCAGGTTTAATCTTGGAAAAAGACAAGGGAGGTGACTATTCACAAATAGGTCCCTGCCCAGAAGTTGCAGCCCTTCGCAGATTCGCCCCAGACCCCTTGAAAACCTATAAATAGACCCCTACAGAATTGGAAATATTCATTCAATCATTCAATTCAATCCCTAAGCATACAAGTTAGAAGCATTCTAGTCCAATTAAGTATTAAAGCAAGAAAGGCTCGAGTCTTTAGTAGATTCGACCGATAATTTCGTAACGGTGTGCGACGTTACGAAAGTCGTGAAGTCGTTGTATCTTCGGACGTGTTGCGCAACCCAAGGCACTGAAATACGGGGCAACAACGTCTTACGAAAAGCGTACGACGTACGTGCCTCAACTTCGCCTAATAGCCGAAACTCCGTTCAAGTTTTACGAGCGCCACCGACCAGACGCCAACACCTAAACCAACATTCGTAAGACATTATTCTGTCTGATCGATGGCGACAATAGTGCCCCGTACCGCTGACTTCAATAGATGGCAACAGAAGATGCTGTTTTATCTCACGACCCTGAACCTGGTGCGCTTTCTAAAAGAGCTCCCGCCGCAGGTGAACGCCAATGACGCCGCTGACGACGCTGCCCCGAAGTTGACGAACAACAACAGGCGGCGTTGGACGCTTGGAATCATAATGATTTCATTTGTCGTAACTACATTTTGAACGCCCTAGACGACTCCCTATACAACGTCTACCCAGTGGCCAAGACTGCTAAAGAGTTGTTGGACTCGTTAGATAAGAAATACAAGACCGACGATGCTGGACTGAAAAAGTTCATAGTCGGCAGATTCTTGGACTATAAGATGACCGACTCCAAACCAGTGTTGGACCAGGTCTGTGATCTGCAACTGATAATCCACGATATACACGCGGAGAATATGCAGATCAGCGAATCCTTCCAGGTAGCTGCTATAATTGAGAAGCTGCTGCCCCTGTGGAAGGACTTCAAGAACTACCTCAAGCACAAGCATAAGGAAATGGGGCTTGATGACCTGATCGTGAGGCTTCCAATCGAAGAAGATAATCGAAGAATAGAGGCCAAGAACAAAAGGGGCAGTGTCGAGGTACGTGCGAACCTGACCGAGTCTAGCACCGACAAAAAGCATAAGAGGCCTAATACGACGCAGCAGAAGCCGAACAAGATAAGGGGCAACTGCTACAACTACGACAAACCTGGGCATATGGCCAAGGACTGTCGGCTGAAGAAAAAGAGCAAAAAGAACCAAGCTCACTTGACCGAGGCAAAGCTGGGAACCCTAACAGAGATTGACCTAGCCGCCGTCGTATACGAGGCCAACGTGGTGGATAACCCTAAGTCGTGGTATATTGACTCTGGAGTGACTCGCCACATCTGTTCTGATAAGGTGATGTTTTCAACTTACATCCCTATTTCAGGCAGGAAGCTATTTATGGGCAACTCAGCCACCTCTGACATTGTCGGATTAGGGAGGGTAGTGCTGAAGATGACCTCGGGTAAGGAACTCACTCTTGTGGACGTGCTGAATGTGCCAGACATCCGCAAGAACTTGGTGTTCGGCTCCCTGTTGAGTAAAGCCGGATTTAGACAGGTATTTGAGAGTGATAAATATGTACTGACAAAAAAACGGTCATTTTGTAGAAAAGGGCTACCTTGAGAAGGGGCTCTTTAAGATGAATGTAATGCCTGTAGGACGCGAGATTGAGCTCGTTAATAGTAATAAAGAAAGTTCATCTTACTTGGTTAAGTGTTCCAATTTATGGCATCATAGATTAGGACACGTGGGTTTAAATAAAATAAAAAAGTTAATAAGTTTAAACCTGCTTCCACAAATGGAAGTCGACTCACAACAAAACTGTGAAGTCTGTGTCGAGGCAAAAATGGCCAAGGCACCGTTCTTCTCCGTTGAGAGAAGTAGTGCACCTCTAGAACTGATCCATACTGATATATGTGATCTGAAGTTCGTGCAGACTAGAGGTGGAAAAAAGTACTTTATTACTTTTATCGATGATTGCACGAGATTTTGCTACGTATATTTGTTAAGTGGCAAGGACGAGGCTCTTGATGCCTTCAAAAGATATAAGTGAAGTTGAGAATCAACTAAACTCACGAATAAAAGTAATTCGAAGTGATAGAGGAGGAGAATGAGTGGCGCCATTCGAAGAATTCTGTCAAGAGCACGGCATTATTCATCAAACAATTATTCACCTCAGTCAAATGGCGTTGCTGAACACAAAAATAGGTCTCTTAAGGAGATGATGAATGCTATGTTGATCATTTCTGGGACTCAGAACTTGTGGGGGGAAGCAATCCTCTCGGCAAACCGCATTCTAAATATGGTGCCACACAAAAAGAAAGAAAAAACTCCATACGAACTATGGAAAGGTAGGACTCCGTCCTACAATTACCTGAAAGTGTGGGGGTGCCTAGCAAGGTCGAAGTACCTAAACCTAAACATGTTAAGATAGGACCCAAGACTGTTGATTGCATTTTCATCGGATATGCTAATAACAGTAGTGCATATAGATTTCTTGTGCACAAATCAGAAAACCCTGAAATGAACACAGGGATGATATTTGAGTCGAGGAATGCGGTATTCTTCGAGAATATATTTCCAAATAAGGAAAAGAAAGAAATAAGCTATAATAAGCGAACTTACGATGCCGTGGAGAGTTCATCTCGAGAAACCGAGGAACCACGACAAAGTAAACGAAAAAAAGTGGCCAAATTATTTTGGCCTGATTTCCTAATTTATATGTTAGATGATGAACCACGGACTTTGCAAGAGGCATTGTCTAGTTCAGAAGCTCCGTTCTGGAAAGAAGCTGTTAACAGCGAGATTGAGTCCATTATGCAAAACCACACGTGGGAACTGGTAGATCTCCCAAAGGGGTGCAAGCCTTTAGGATGCAAATGAGTCCTTAAAAGGAAGCTTAAGACCGATGGATTAATAGAAAAATATAAAGCTCGTTTAGTAGCTAAAGGGTTTAACCAGAAGGAGGGGTATGATTTCTTCGATACCTACTCACCCGTGACAGGGATTACATCTATACGGGTCTTGATCGCTATAGCAGCGTTGCATGACCTCGAGATACACCAGATGGACGTGAAAATGACCTTTCTAAATGGGGAACTCGAGGAAGAAATAATGACGCAGCCCGAAGGGTTTATCGCACCGGGCAGGAAAATAAAGTGTGCCGACTCGTAAAGTCACTTTACGGGCTTAAGCAAGCGCCGAAACAGTGGCACGAGAAGTTCGATATGACGATGTTATCGAATGGGTTTAAGATTAACGAGTGTGATAAATGCATTTATATAAAAGGCACACCCGATGAGTTTGTGATTGTCTGTCTTTACGTAGACGACATGTTAATCATTGGAACAGTCACAGAATAATCGTGAATACAAAGAATATGATGAAAAATTATTTCACTATGAAGGATATGGGCTTGGCTGACGTCATTTTGGGAATAAATGTCTCTAAGACGTCCGAAGGAAATGTGATTACACAATCTCACTATGTTGAGAGCGTGTTAAAGAGATTTAACGCCTTCGATGATCCTCCGACTAAGACACCTGTGGACACTAATGTACACTTAGCCAAAAATAGAGGAGAGCCCGTATCACAACTCGAATACGCTCGGGTGATTGGCAGTCTGATGTATTTGTCTAACTGCACTCGACCTGACATAGCGTACTCAATTAGTAAACTAAGTAGGTTTACGAGTAACCCGGGTAGTAGCCACTGGATAGCACTAAGAAAAGTGTTAAGATATCCGAAGCACACTATTAATCACGGCATACTATACTCGAGATATCCAGCGGTACTAGAAGGGTATTGCGATGCTAATTGGATATCTGATAGTAAAAACTCCAAATCCACGAGTGGTTATATATTTACCATCGATGGAGGAGCAGTTTCTTGGAAGTCATCCAAACAAACGTGCATAGCTCGATCCACGATGGAGTCGGAGTTCATCGCACTAGATAAAGCCGGTGAAGAAGCATAATGGCTTCGAAACTTTCTGGAGGATATTCCGTGTTGGAGTAAACCTGTGCCAGCAATTATGATTCACTGCGATACTAGGGCGGCTATCGGCAGGGCACAGAACTGTATGTATAACGGTAAGTCTCGGCACATTCGTCGGAGACATAACACCGTGAGACAGCTTATCTCTAGCAGAATAATTTCCCCCGACTATCTAAAGTCAAAGGAAAATATTGCGGATCCGCTGACAAAAGGCATAGCTAGAGATAAGTTAGAAAGTTCAGTAAGGGGAATGGGACTAAAAATCCATACAGCAAAGAACAAAAACAGTGGTAACTCAACCTCAATGAGTGGAGATCCCACGAACTTGGTTCAATGAGACAACTAAGTTGTGATTAGTTCAGTAGTATAATTGGAAACTAATAAGTCCATTCTCGACAGCTGCCCAAGTAATTTCCCGATGACGTGTGGTTAGGGTAAGCACGTATGCTTTTTAATGATGACTATACCAAATTGGTGGAGTATTTCGGGCTACTCCAGGATTAAGTCTTAATAGTCGATCACCTATATAAGTGTGAAGTGGGGCCGCTTCAATGGAAACACTTATGAACCAGAGATATGGTCCACGGCCGAAACGGACACAACGTGAGAATCGAAAAGAGATCAGATTCATCACTATGTGTATACTGTTGTCTTGGTTTACACAAAAAGCCGCCAGTTCAAGACATCACGTTCACTAAGCAGCGAGTAAATTCGATAGTATTTCACTAGGGAAGTTCAAAGCTACAAGCTACTTATCCTGATGCAGTAATGGGTCGTCGGGACTTTCTTGCTAGAGTCAGCATGCGTTTGCATTATATTTCCATTCATGTGGGGGATTGTTGAGTTTTGAGCCCAAGATGGCTTTGGGCGCAATTTGGGTAATTAGCCCACTAAAGAGGAGCTGAAACGAATTTATCAAATCGATAAGCCATCGGTCACCAAAATGAGAAATCGTTGAAAGATTACGAATCTACGTTTCTGACGGATATTAATACGCTCAAAATCGATATCGGGTGAATGAGAAATTAACTATTGAAGTCGGCCAAATAACTTATAAAGTGGATTGGTAGTGTGTAAAGGAAGGGATCAAATGTCCCACATTGGAAAAACACCTCAACTTTTTCCACCATATATATAGATACCCATCACTACTCA
Source organism: Craterostigma plantagineum (assembly GCA_027422505.1). Classification (NCBI taxonomy): domain Eukaryota; kingdom Viridiplantae; phylum Streptophyta; class Magnoliopsida; order Lamiales; family Linderniaceae; genus Craterostigma; species Craterostigma plantagineum. The sequence goes on along the minus strand of JAPQWV010000013.1, from coordinate 17,713,939 downwards.
TCAAACAAATGGTGGGCCAAAGAGGTGGGCTCAATTGCCCACGGCCGAGCCCGGCCCAAGCCCGCGCACGGCCCGCTAGCCCAACCCCAAAACTCGGAATTAAAGTTATGCTCTGGTGACGTGGTGGCTAGGTGGCAAGACGAGATGCTGACGTGTCGCCCATGGGACGCGCGATGTGGCGATGACGCGGCAGTATTGCTGACGTGGCATCTTGATGACGTGTCAATGACACGTGGGCATAAAGGGCGGTGTGGGTCTAACATGGCGCACACGTGGACATGACTAGCCGATGATGAGGTGGCGAGACCCATTGGGGTTGATGGGGCGCACCGGTTCGACCAAAGGACCCGCTGGTTCACACAAGCAAACTGACGCTGGTCGGGTCGGACGAGTCGGCCGAACCACTGGGTCGCTTCAGAAGGGGTGCGATCTGGATCGTTGGATCCAGATCGAATGGCTCAGATTTAATCTGGGAAAAAAACATGGGATGTGACTATTCACAAATAGGTCCCTGCCCAGAAGTTGCAATCCTTCGTAGATTCGCCCCAGACCCCTTGAAAACCTATAAATAGACCCCTACAAAATTGGAAATATTCATTCAATCATTCAATTCAATCCCTAAGCATACAAGTTAGAAGCATTCTAGTCCAATTAAGTATTAAAGCAAGAAAGGCTCGAGTCTTTAGTATATTCGCCCGATAATGTCGTAACGGTGTGCGACGTTACGAAATTCCTGAAGTCGTTGTATCTTCAGGACGTGTTGCGACAACCCGAGGCACTGAAATACGGGGCAATAACGTCTTACGGAAAGCGTACGACGTACGTGCCTCGACTTCGCCTAATAGCCGAAACTCCGTTCGAGTTTTACGAGCGCCACCGACCAGACGCCAACACCGAAACCAACATCAAGCACACAACTCATAGAGAAAGGTTTTTTCTTCTCTCTCAAGTTTCACTCAATTCTCTGACACCAAGAATAACAGAATTCCTCTGCATATGTACGTTGCCACGAGCTCATACAATTTGCTTGACTTTCAACCATTGGATGTTGAGTATCTGACCCATCCATTCTGGACAAAAATGTTGTTCACAACTGCAACTTTCTAAGTCACATAATGCATTTTCCATTATAGCTCATCCGTACATCAGCACTTAGATACTACTCTTCCATCTTCATGTTCTTGAATGTTTTACTTGATTCACACTTTGAATCAATCAAACTTCGGTCAATCCTTTGATTATCCATGCCCTATTGATCAGAGAACATCCTCACACCCAATCAGCTTCAAACAATAAGAGAATTTCTTGCTTGGAACTGATTTGGTTATCATATCTGCAAGGTTGTGATCTGTGTGAATTTTCTGCACAGTTACATCCCCTCTTTCAAGTATGTCTCGAATAAAATTCAACCTCACATCCACATGCCTAGTCCTTTCATGGAACACACTATTTTTCGACAAGTGAATGGCACCTTGGTTATCACAGTGCACCTCAACAAACTGTTGCTGCACTTGGAGTTCATTTGCCATACCCTTTAACCAGATTGCTTCCTTGATTGCTTCAGTCAATGCATTGTATTCAGTCTCTGTTGTCAACAAAGCCACTACCTTCTGCAAGCTAGCTTTCCAACTTATAACTGTTCCATAGGAAGTGAAGACATAACCAGTGAGAGATCTTCTAGTGTCAACACAACCAGCAAAACCAGAATCCACAAAGCCTGAAATAATGAGTTTGTTGTCTTCTATTTCCTAGTTTTTCTTGAACACTAAGCACTTATTTACTGAACCCTTCACATACTTCAGAAGCCACTTTAAAGCAGTCTAGTGAGCCTTCGTATGTTTGGCCATAAACCAGCTCATGATACTCAACCCAAATGCAAGATCAGGCATCGTGCAGATCATTGCATAGATCAATGATCCCACTATGTTTGTATAAGGAATGTTCCTCATGAACTCTACTTCCTCCTCTGTTAATGCACCATCAGCTTTCTTCAACTTAAAGTTTGCAGCTAAGGGAATACTTACAAGCTTTGAATCCCACATTCCAAATCATTTCAACAGAGAAGTTAGATATTCAACTTGAGACAGCTGAAGAATTCCTTTGCTACGATTTCTTGTAATTCCATTCCCAAGATTTTCCTTGCTGAGCCTAAGTCTATCATCTCAAATTCAGATTTCAACAGACTTTTGATCTCAGCAATTTCTCCCTTATCTTCACTAGCCACAAGCATCTCATCCACATAGAGAAGTCGATAGCTCATTTTCTGACTTTTGCATTTTCGGAAATAGATGCAATTGTCATGATAACTACGGTTGAAGCTATTCTTTAACATGAACTGATCAAATCTTTTATTCCACTGTCGAGGACTCTGTTTCAGACCATACAACGACCTCTGCAATAAACAGACTTGATCCTTTCTGCCCTTTTGTTCAAATCCCTCCGGTTGTTGCATATACATTTTCTCTTCAAGATCCCCGTAAAGGAATGCAGTTTTAACATCAAGCTGCTCTAGCTCTAAGTTATAATGAGCCACAAGAGACAACATAAATCTGATTGATCTATGTTTGACCACAGGAGAGAAAATCTCATCATAATCCTCTCCTTCTCTTTGTGTAAATCCCCTTGCAACTAATCGAGCTTTATATCTTATCCGATTTTCACCAGCTTCAACTTTCCTCTTGAATAACCATTTAAAGCTAACAACCCTCTCATTTTTAGGCCGTTCAACAAGTTTCCAGGTCTGATTTTTCTCCAGCGAAGCCATTTCTTCCCTCATTACAGCTATCCAATGGTTGCTATCTTGATCTTTCAGAGCTTCTTTGTAGGATCTCGGCTCATCACCTTCCTCTTCTACCATAACAAGAGTTATGCCATGAGATCAACATGGCCATATCTAACAAGTGATCTGACCTCTCTCCTACTGTCTCTGATCAAGTTGTAGTTGTTTATATCAGCCAATGTATCTGACATCAGGAATTCTTCACTAACATGGTCATGATCAATTTCTTCATCTATTTGAATTGTATCATTCTTAGGCATATTAGGTAGACCTGTCAATATGGCGGGCCTAGAGACATGGGGACCAGCCAGGCCCGCCCGCCTAGAAAATTTCTTAATTTTTGTTTATTTTTATTTTATAATTTAATTTATTAATTAGTTAGTTAATTAAGGTATTTATTAATAAATTATGGATAAGCAATGCATTATTTATATATTTATAAATATATGTGCCATTAATTATGGTATAATTAGTGAATCATTAACTATTGAGTTAATATATATTATATCTAATATATTATATATCTATAATTTAATAAACCGGCGAGCCGGCCCGCCCCTTGGCGGGCCTAAAATATCGCAGCCCAACCCGCCCTTTTTGGTGGGCGGGGTGGGCCGGCCCGCGGGCCACGGGCCTAATTGACGGGTCTATTAGCTTGCTCCACCTCGAGCTGAATCCTCTCAAACACCACATGCTTATCCCTATTCTCAGATTCAACAATCTACAGATGCTTTCACTAAATCTGCCATCATAGTCTCAGTAAACGTGACATCACGGCTAAGTATGCACCTTTTCATGCCTGCCTCAAGACTCCACAACTTATAACCTTTAACCCCTTCTGGATACCCAATAAATACACATTTGGTTGCTCTTGGTTCTAGCTTATCTTGCTTAATATGAGCATAAGCAAGCAGCCAAATGCTCTCAAGTTTTCTAGATTTGGTTTGTGCCCATTCCACAGTTCCTCAGGTGTCTTGCAACCTATAGCAGTAGAAGGACATCTATTAACAAGATAAGCAACTCTAGTTATAGCCTCTGCCCAAAATGACTTGGGAAGCCCTACATTCAGTAGCCTAGATCTCGTTCTTTCTAGCAATGTATGATTTAACCTTTCAGCCAATCCATTTTGTTGTGGTGTATGGATCCATTTTGTTGTGGTGTATGGATAGTTTTGTGTCGTACCATGCATTCTTTATCACAGAATTCCTGAAATTCTCTTGAACAAAACTCAAGATCATTGTCAATACGAAGCTTCTTGACCTTATTTGAAGTCTGCAACTCAACTATTTTCTTCCAAATTCTAAACTTACTAAAAGCTTCATCCTTTGATTTTAGGATTATGATCCATACTTTCCTCGAGTAGTCATCAATCAAGGACATGAAATATCTTCCTCCGGAGTGTGATGTAACCTTTGATGGACCCCAAAGATCAGAGTGTGCATATTCAAGAATGCCCTGTGAGCAGTGCTTGCCTTTCACAAACCTCACACGATGAGATTTCCCAAACACACAAGTCTCACAAAAAACAAGTTTAGTAATATGATCTTTACCAAGTAGCTGCTGCTTTGATAGCTCTATGAGGCCTCTTTCACTAACTGTCCAAGCGTCTTATGCCAAAGGACTGATACACTATCGCCTATCTTCTCAGCAGCAGCCAGAGACGATGTAGCATTTGGACCCTCAAGTGAGTAAATCCCATTACTCTTTACTCCCTTCATCACCACTCGTGATCCTCTTGATATTTTCGTAACTCCATTCTCAACCTTTTGTGTAACCAAGATCATCCATAGCTCCCGCAGATATTAAATTCCTTCTCATCTCAGGAACATACCTGACATCTTCAAGTAATACCACATCTCCTCCATGCAACTTCAATCGAATTGAATGTATTCCTTCAGTCCTTATGCCTTATCATTTCCTAACAGAACTCTGCCTCCATTCACAGGGTAGAGGTCACCAAACCATTTCTTGTTTGATGTGGAATGAACAACCTGAGTCAAGCACCCACTCTTTCCTGGTATTTCTCTCAGTCACAATGAGAACTTCAGCTGACTCATAGCCATCAGCCGCAATTGATGATTCACCTACATGTTCCTTGCCTTTGAGTTTTCCATCCTTTACTCTTTGAGGACATAGCCATCGTATATGGCCTTCCTCGTGGCAATGGTAACATTTGATGCGTGATCTTGACTTCGAATGAACCTTCTTCTTAGACTTCTTCCCATCTCTTTTGCCAGGTCCGCCCCTCACTGTCAAACTATCTGCATCAGCCACCTTAGCCTCTTGTCTTGTGCTGAGTTGCCTCGAACACAGTGCAGACTGTACATCTTCAAGGGACAACTCTTCCCTGCCATAAAGTAATATTTCCTTGAATGTATTGTAGCTTCTAGGCAATGAGCTCAGCAACACAAGGGCCTGATCTTCATCAGCAATTTCTAACTCAATATTTTCCAGATCCAAGATGATCTTACAGAACTGATCCATTTGTTCATCAATAGTCATGTCCTCTGTCATTTTGAATGAATAGAGAGCTTGTTTCAGATACAGGCGATTAGCAAGTGACTTAGTCCTATACAGAGCCAGCTTAGTCCATAGCCCTACAGCTGTAGTATCTTTTGATACCTTGCGAATCACTCATAGTGGCAGGCATCTTTTCTTCTCCTTTCAAGGCTTCAATCAATCCTTGATGAGTCAGCAATGCTCTCATCTTGACTCGCCAAACACAAAAATCGTTTGCACCAGTAAACGTCTCCACCTCGAACTCGGATCCCATCGCGTGTGATCGTCCACGCTCACCGCACCACGTTGAGGATTTCAGCTCAACAATGACCCAAACTTAGTTTTCAGATTTTAGATTTAATAGCAGCTTTGAAACCAATGTAACAGTAACACAGAAAGAAGAAAAATGCACACGATATTACGTGGTTCGGATTCAGTTTGAATCCTACTCCACGGACCAAAGGATCAGATTTATTATATATGAAGGTGATTACAGAGAGTCCCTCTTCTCAGCAACAGTCGATCTCACAACTCACAGAGAAAGGTTTTTTCTTCTCTCTGTTTCACTCAATTCTCTGACACCAAAAATAACAGAATTCCTCTGCATGTGTACGTCGCCACGAGCTCATCCAATTTGCTTGACTTTCAACCATTGGATATTGAGTAGTCTGAGCCATCCATGCTGGACAAAACTGTTGTTCACAACTGCAACTTTATAAGTCACATAATGCATTTTCCATTATAGCTCATCATCAGCACTTAGATACTGCTCTTCCATCTTCATGTTCTTGAATGTTTTACTTGATTCAATCATCACACAAGACACAGAAGATTAATTAAACTGAATTCTCACCATTCACTGACACAGAACCATGTTTCACTTCTGTCGTATATATATAACAACTATATGCAGATTACATTCTAGCAAAAATGACTACATCAAAAAAAAAAAGGAAAAAAAAAACACTTCAGAAGTGCACATTCGGTAAGCAGTTTAAAAATAAAAGTAAATATTTATTGCGAGTAGTAGATTTATCTGTTTAATCGATGATCACTCTTGCATGGAGATGACAGTTTCAAATGCACCAGCGAGCGCCCTAACCCTATTCTTCCTCTGCTCCTCCCTAAGCTTACTCGTCGTCTCCTCTATTACATCGTTTGACAAAGCACATTCTCTCTTACCTGTACACCGTGCAATGGCAGCGTTTTCCGCTGCTTCACATTTCTTCTCCACCACCATCACGTCTTTATTACCAGCTTCTTCATGTGAAGCTTCGCCGCCTTCAGATTTCCTCACCATTATCACTTCTTCATGTGAAGCTTTTTCGTCATTGCTACCAGCGTTTTCCTTAGATTCCTTATTCTCTTTGTCGTGGTCGTCTCCTTCTTTCACATAGTCTTCCTTTTCGTCCACTTCTTCCTTGAGATCATTGTAGTACCATTATCTGCAACGATCTCGATATTCCCATTATTGATGATGCCATCATTAATGTTATCATCACTCACCTCTTAACACTCGAAGAATGATCCTCTTGGTTTTCGACGTTAATAACCTGCAATTTTTTTCTTGCCTTCTCCTTCTTCATCTCAGATCTTCACATGACCACCATTTAATTCATCATGTCGTTGCTCCTCCATTACTACAGCCGCTGCAGATTCTTCATCAGTGGCAATCTTCGCATCTTTATTATCATCGCTCTCAGTCACTTGTTCACTCCCAAGGCCTACCACATCTTCTTCCTTTTCATCATCATTACCATCTTCAACTTTCTCGGCAGATAGAGATTCTTGAACATCGTGTTCAGCTTGAGCTTCTGTAATAACATCATCTTTAGATGGCACATTACTATCCTTCTCCTCTCCACTACTTCCACTTCCTCCTTCTTCTTCACCGTAGTCGAAGATTCAACGCTCGTAACAATACCAACTTGCTGCTTCTTCGCGTATACAGCAGCAGCAGTAGTGCTAATAATACTCTTCTTATTATTCGCAGTATTATTACCTCGGCCCTTCGATGATCTAACGTTATTACTATACAAACCCAAACGTTGGTTCTTGGCAGCACCACCCTTATTATAACCAGAAGCTGAAGATGAAAGAGTACTAAGTCTCCCAGTCGAAGACGACCTCGGGGGATTTTGGGAGGGGCGGGATTTCATTATCTGCTGCCGATGGTGATGATGATAAGACGTTTGAGGCTTATCGAAGGATCTTCTTCTGTGGATCATCGTTGTTGTTGTTGATGTTGATGTTGCTGCTGATTTGTTGGGATAAGCATCGTCTGTTTTCCCGCTTAGGGCGGCCATTAGGTAGTTTAGGACGAACTTTTTCAAGGGATTATTCGGTTGATCGTCCTAGTCTTTTCGAGTTGTTGTTGTTGTCTTGAAACTATATTGAATGGGTGAGAAATGAAAACATTTTATCTGAATTTTCTTTTTGTGCTTTGTGCATGTCAAAATCAATATGCAACTTCCTCCGAAAAAAAATCAATATGCAACGTTATAAAATTGGATGGACATGCCAGTTTTTTGGTTGAGTTTTTGGGTTCTACACACTGTATTTTGATAAGTATAGAAATATGTTACTAACTTAACTTTGTATGCAAATTTGGATATCAGATCCCTTTTTTTTCGATAAAACAAAGTTGAAAAAATCCTACGTCATGGTATTTTAAAGCAATTAAGTGGATGAAAATATTTCCAGTCAGCAATCAAGCAGGATTTCCGACTTATTTTGACAGAAAAAATAGAAACCCAAAATTGTTTTGACCTTTGAAGTTAGTAATATATTTTTGCAACTAGGTGATTCAAATTTATAATTTTTTTTTTCAAATTGATGAGCGTGCAAGCATTTTCCTGTATTATGTTATGTAGAAAAGGAAACGTGATATTAACTTTGCATTAATGGTAACTCGCAGCTAACAAGCAAGAAACAAAGGGGAAATGAATAGGTTTCATGCTTAGATGCAAGAATCATTGTGCTTCCATATTTATTCTTGCTTTCATTGTGTTTATGCGAAGTTGTCATGCGAAAAACAAAATAAGATAATAATAGGAAAAATACCTTGTCGTGAACGTTGCAATGTTGTACCAGGAGAAGAAGCCTGTTTCCTTTCGAAATAAGGAACTACAAGCAAAAATTCAAAATTATTTATATGTGAAAAAGAGGAAAATAATGAATGTATAGGTTAGTTGAATAGAATTGCGTGAATCATGCACAGCCCAAGATTAATAGATCTCATTTCTTCTTTTTTAACGTACAAAATGGAACTTTATTTTTATATCATATCTAAAGTCCTACCTCATATCCTATTTTATTATCAAATTATACATGTCTAGGAAAATTTATCAATCTTCTATTTTAAATCACAATATTTTATACTTGTGAAAATACGTAATTTATTTTATACGTCGGAATAAGTTCAACAATCGATTCTTGTTCTGACAAAATAAATCGAAAATCTTCACGGAAATAGTGAAGGATATGTGTAGAGATTATCTCAAAGTTTTGTTGGATCAATATGTGGGTGGAATCCCCCCATTTCCTTACTATTGTGAAACAGAGTTGGGGAAAAAGCAGTAGTAATGTTTATAAAGGGAGACATGTACTGAATCAATTGAACAAGATCAGGCATCCTCTGAGGCAACTCAATAAAGATCAGTTTGCAGACATAATCCTGAGAACAGAGAGGAGCAGACAGGAGCTAGAGACACTACAGGCAGAGCTCAATAAGGACCCCCTGAGTGGAGTGCTAATTGAGAAGGAACATGCATTGGCTGAGGAATTTAGATTTCTAAGCAAAGCAAACACTACATTTCTGGCGCAGAAAGCTAAAGCAGCGTGGCTAAGGGAGGGGGACCAAAACACCAAGTATTTTCATGCCATAATTAAGCAAAGAGTGTATAAAAATAGGATCACCTCTGTGGAAAATCCTGAGGGGACTGCCATAGAGGATCCAAAAGCAATTGTATCCCACTTTGTTGATTATTATAAGAGCCTACTGGGAACTGCCAATGAGAACTTGGAGATGGTGGATGATAGGGTGATTGCACAGGGGAATATACTAACTTTGGAGGAACAGAGAAGTCTTATCTCACCTTTTACCAGAGCAGATGTAAAAAGAGCTATGTTTTCAATACACAGCAACAAAGCTCCGGGCCCCGATGGCTATAATAGTGAGTTTTATAAGGCTGCATGGTCTCTAGTAGGGGAGGATATAACAGATGCCGTATTGGAATTCTTCAAAGAAGGAAGATTAATCAGAGCCTTGAACCATACCACTATAACATTAGTACCTAAAACAGATCACCCAAAGTCTGCCATGGACTATCGACCAATTGCATGTTGCAACACGATTTATAAGTGTATTTCCAAGCTTATGTGTTACAGATTAAGGCAAGTGCTGCCTAATATCATCCATGAAAATCAGGGAGCGTTTGTGCCTGGCAGGTCTATAGGGCATAATGTTATGATAAGCCAGGAACTGCTGAGGCTGTACAAACGCGGGAATGCATCAGCTAGGTGTATGATGAAGATTGATTTGAGGAAGGCATATGATTCAGTGGAATGGAAATTCCTAATCTGCTTACTAACTAAATTGCGGTTCCCAGTCAGGTTTGTTGAATGGGTAAAGGAATGTGTTACAACTGTTACCTATAAGCTGGCTATCAATGGCAATCTTGAGGGCAATATACAAGGGGCAAGAGGACTAAGGCAAGGTGATCCCATATCCCCTCTGCTTTTTGTGCTGATTATGGACTACCTAACAAGACAGCTGCTATTTGTGTCGAAGCAAGTGGGGTTCAGATTCCACCCCTTATGTAAGAAGGACAGATTGGTGAGCCTCTGCTTCGCAGATGACCTACTAATTATGTGCAAGGCTCAACAACAATCAGTAGGACTGATCAAAGCTAGCTTGGAACAATTTACTAAGACATCGGGGCTCTCGGCCAACCCCCTGAAATCCAGTATGTACGTAGCTGGAGTACCTCAATCCATCAAGAATCAGCTGCTTGAGATGACAGGAATACCTGAGGGTAGGTTCCCTATGAAGTATCTTGGAGTTCCAATCTCGCCTACCAAATGGAGTAGGGTGGACTGCGAAGCTTTGGTGGACAGCATTACGAAAAGAATTTCCTGTTGGACTACTAGGAACTTATCCTACGCTGGCAGATGCTGCTTAATTAATTCTGTTCTGCTCTCTGTTCACAGCTACTGGGGGTCTCTCTTCATGCTTCCATGTAGTGTTGTAACAAAAGTGGACCAGAAATGCCGGGAGTTCCTATGGGGCAGAGGTGTTGGAGGAAAGATCAAAGCGTTGGTTGCTTGGGATACTGTTTGCTTGAAGAAACAGTATGGAGGTCTCAATATTAAAGATTGTGGGATCTGGAATAAAGCATGTATAGGGAGGCAGATTTGGGACATCTCGCAAAAGAAGGATAACATGTGGATCAAGTGGCTTCATTGCATCTACTTGAAGACGACTGAATTCTGGGACTATCAACTTAATGGGGATACCAGTTGGCAGTGGAGGCAGATCATAAAAGTCAGAGACCTATTGCGAGAGGGGTACAATGGGGGTATGTGGAGGAATGCTTCCAATGGGTGCTATACAGTAACGTCTGGTTATCATTGGCTTAAGGGTAACAGACCCAAGTTTGTACCCGCTGGGGCTGTATGGAACAGATGGTCATTGCCCAAGCATGCATTCATGTTATGGCTTATTATGCATGGCAAATTACTCACTCGGGACAGATTGATCAAGTGGGGACTATGTGTGCCTGATATCCGTTGTGTTTTATGTTTGCAACAGGAAGAAAGTATTGAGCACCTAATAGGTAGATGTCCCTACAGCCAAACTGTGACGCGAGAGGTTGCTGGCTGGCTGAAATGTGTGATCCCAGAAGACCATGAGAGCTGGAAACTACACCTAGTCAAATTGGGAAAAAGGAGAAGTCCAGTAGCAAAAATTCAACTAGCGGGGATTGCAGCGCTAGCATATGGATTGTGGGGGGAGCGGAACGCTAGGATGCATGATGGTGGGGAGCGAGAGGCTGAGGTGCTATTCAAGACAATCAAGAGTGATTTTAAGACGCAAGTGCGAGGAATGAGGTTCAAAAAGAACATGCGAGAGGCCGAGGGATTCATTCATGGATTGATTCTGTCTTAATTAACACTGTGTAAGAGGGAGTGAGTGATGTAAAAACAAGGGGTAGTTGTGGTAATGAAATTCTTCCTTACCAAAAAAAAAAATGAAATAATTGCAAAAGAAAACAAGCAGTGCCGTTTTTCCAATTTGTGCTGTCCCGTTCTAATAACAAATTGAGGCCCTAAAATACAAACATCAACCAAAAATAATACATATATATTTTTATAGTATATTATTTTTTATCTATGAAAAATTAAGGCATTTTTTAAAATAAAATAACAAATGCAAATTGCAAACATTTTTTATTCAAAAAAACATGTCCTAGCATTTTTCGATGCAAATTCATCGATCAACTCTTCATATTCTACTTTCTCCAAAAGATCATTTTCGATAGATATTATAGCTAATCCGTCGAGTCATTCCTTGTGATATTGTAGAGCGCAAGTAGGACTTGAACAACTTCAACTTAGAGAACCTCCGCTTTGCAGATGCAACATTAACAAGATGCAACATTAACAGGAATAGTCAATAAAATTCTATATGTAATATATGAAAAATTGATCGAACACAAGCAATTTTACGTGGTCCGGATATGAAAAATCCTACATCCACGATCGACCTAGTGGATTATCTTTTATTGATGATCTCTAGATTTTACAAGATATAAGAATCACAAGAGCAGAACTCAGCTACACCACACTAGTTCATAAGAACTCACGCGTATATTTTGCTGAATGAATTGAATTACCCTTTGCGTTGAAAGGATCTTCAAATTTATATTCTGATTCCCGCGCGTTATTCTGTTGCAAATCGCCAGCTCACCTTACTAATAGAGTCGTCTTTAGCAGTAAGTATAAAATGCGACTTATGCAGTTGGCGCTCTTTTCTTAACCAAGCCTTCATTCGATCAGCTCAACACTTTTTATCAGCTTTCCTCATTTCTGATTCAAGACCAGCTTCTTTGGCTGTTTCAGGAAATCTGCCTTTTAACATCCCCCCGCAAGATGGATGGTAGGGATTTACTACGGACATCTTGTCTAGGAACTGCTGTAGTGTAATACCCGTAAAATGTAATACGGGGATTACGGATGTAAGCAGCAGAGTAATAATGTCGATTAGAAATTTTGTTAAGAAAGAATTCGAAACCTGGAGTGAAAATACAAATTATAAAATTCGAAAAGCTATAGAAATAAATTAATAATATCTCATGGTTAATATAGAAGTACCCGAACATGAGAAATGGTCGAAATAATTAAGGAGTAATTCGAACAATGGAGCCAAGTTTCGGGTGAATTAGTGGTGACCCTTGGATACGTCCATGTATAGATGTATATATATTTGTATATTAATAAAGACTAAAGAGATAAGTATGAAAATTAATAAAACATAAGACATAAGGAACGAAATATTACTTAGCATGAGAGGAAAGATTACGCACCAACTAGTCATCATCACAAAAATCGAAATGTTCATATATATCTAATATATTATGAACTCTAAGTGGGGAAAAACCCTTATTCACGACAAGGGAAATACACCAAGCAGAAACTGTCGAAGTGAGAACGAGCACTCAACAAACATAGAAGCTTTAGCCAAGTCAAAAGTTTGATTTTTCGAAGTGAGGTAGGTGAAATTCTCACCTACAATACGTAACCCTTACATGTTTAATTATACTAATGTTACTTTGATGTGATTAGCATGATTTTAATGTGTCCTTAGGGTGATATCATGGGTAAGTTGCGTAACTTGTATGATGATGTATATAATATGAATGTTCGAAGGGACTATGGGCGTGAAAACCCAAATTTTTGGGCTGTTGTTCTTATTATAATTTGCATATGTATTGCTGTGAATTGTTGGAATATTGATTAAAAGAATTTGGGGGTGAGTGGTTAGTTTTGGCATTGGAACGAAATCTGAATAGCAAAATTCGTTGAATGATTAAGGCTGGAAAAGTCTTCGGTGTTGTGGGGTTAGAGTTATATTATATATTATTTCTCGGTATTAGAAGTCCTTGGAACCTAAGTCTTTCCGATACTGTAATTTATTATTTCCAATGGAAGAGTTTCGTCATAGCATGTGTGGCACAGGGAACGATTTGGGTGCTTAAAGTAATTACTTTTGAAAGTTTCTGGCAAGTGAGGGTTTTAATATATTAGGGTTTTCTATCTTTCGGCAATATTAGGTTTAGCACTTAGGATTTAATCATTTAGAAGTTTTTGGAATCCTAGAATGTGATAACTTAGGTTTTTTATATTTTTGGGTTTCAAGATTTCAAAGTTTTCGGTATGAACACATTTTTGGGAGATTATCATTTAAATTAGTTCGAGTGAATAGATTTATTTTCGGACTGAATTAGGAATTTCAGGAGGATTATTTTGGTGAATTTAGGGAAATAAACTACGGGTAGAGAGGTTTAGTTGCAAACTGAGTTCGAATTTTCGGATAATTATTATTGATGAATTTTCTTAGAGAATTTTGAGGAATGACCATTAGTGATTTATGGGGTAAACTGGAATAATTGTCCATGGAGAATATGTCATGTGCATTACATTTGCACTTTGCATACCATATTAGTACGAGAGTTGAGCAATGTATGAAACGGTGATATTGTGACCTATGTCAACGAGCGGGGTAGAAAGAGTTGTGACCAATACTGGTGGGTCTGACTGGCGCATGCGACCAGTATATGCTACCATCGATTTGGTAGGGCCGCCTGGCGTAAGCGGCCAGTAATTGCTACCAGTATAGGTGAGGGACCTGGTAGGTCTGTCTGGCGTAAGCGACCAGTATATGCTACCAGTGGTCTGGTAGGGCAGCCTGGCGTAAGCGACCAGTATTTGCTACCAGTGTGAGTTTACCCGAGTGTGGACCAGTTTTGACATGATGCTAGAGAGTTTGTGATTGTGACTGGTAGGTCAGCATGGCGTTAACGACTAGTATATGCTACCAGCGATTTGGTAGGGCAGCCTGGCGTAAACGACCAGAAATTGCTACCAGTGTGTATTATCCGAGCGTGGACGTGATATGATATTTGTGAGATGTGATAGGTCGTGATGAGGGTCGAGCGTGCATGTCTTGTGAGGTATTTTAGGATGGGATTCGAATAAGAGCGCACGCTGCATTCACGCATATTTTCACCTATTGAGCAAATAGCTCAGGGTTTATGTGTTGTAGGTACCGAGCCCGGCGCTGATACGCGTCGCAGCTGAGGCAGGCTGACGGCGGTACTCCACGGACTTTTGAGGACGAGGCTGTACATGGATGCGACCTGTGGAGCGACGTTAGGGTTTTTGATATTTTGTTATTTTGGGGTTACGGCCCGTGTATAGTGATGACACTGTACACGACGTTTTATTGTATTATATGCTATTTTAGAAAACGTTTTTGTTAAACGGGTCTTCCGCGACTTACGTTGCGAAAATCCGCCACAATTAGTATTAGAAAGTGGGGGTCTCCACACGTAGTATATGACCACTACTTTGATTTATCGATATAGTTAGTGTGTCGCGAGTGCTTTCTTTCTTTTGTCCAACTTGACTTCTTTCTTCCACATATCACAGATTTCCTAGTGTCTTTACATGCAGCACAATCCGCATCTGAGAATGCCTTAAGGTCCAGGCTCTACTCACAAGACATGAATATGCCCTGCCCTGGTGAGTTCTTGAGGTCTCTGAGCAAATGGTGGACTAGCATTAGGTGGCTGGTTCTCGGTGGTGCTATGTATTGGCTGAGCTTGTGGTCTGAGAAAACAATATCTGGCCTTGTGAATGTTAAGTAGAGTAGGCGCCCAATCAGTCTTCTGTATTGATAGGGATCTGTTAACAATTCTCCTCAATCTGCAGTGATCTTTTCTGCTGGGCTCATTAGAGTTGATAGTGACTTAGCATTCACCTAACCAGTGTCTTCCAATAACTGATGAGTATACTCTTTTTGTGAAATAAAGATTCCCTCTTCACTTCTAGTTACTTCGATGCCAAGGAAGTACTTAAGCTGCCGCAGATCTTTTATCTTGAAGCATGTACTGAGGAACTCCTTGGCTTGCTGTATTGCTTCAGTTGATGGCCCAGCTAATATTATGTCATCAACATACAATAGTAGGATGACCAGTTGATCACCTTTCCCATTTAGAAACAAGGTGTGATCACTCTGTTGACAGCATCGGTGAATTTTTTATTCCACTGCCGGGATGCTTGCTTTAAGCCATATATTGATTTGTGTAATCTGCACAACAGCTGACCCTTATCTGTTTGTCACTTCTTGCATAATCCTTGCGGTAGGTCCATGTAAACCTTCTCTGCCAAATCACCATTAAAGAAATCATTACTTACATCCAGCTGAAACATATTACATTTGGGTTTTGCAGCAAGAGAAAGGATGATCTTGATGGTGTTGGGCTTGGCAACTGGGGCAAAGGTGTCTATATAGTTCACCCCTTCTCTTTGATCATACCTCTTTGCAACTAGCCGAGCCTTGTGCTTCTCTATTCTCCCATCTGCATTGAATTTAAACTTGTAAACCCATCTGCTTCCAACTGGTTTCTTCCCTTCTGGTAGCTGAACTACGGACCATGTGTTGTTATCTTCCAATGCTTTCAGCTCCTCATCCATAGCTGCAACCCAATCCTTTGATCTTGAAGCTTGTGCAAAATTTTTGGGCTCTTCTGCCATTGTTACCTGACTGAAGAAGGCTTGGGCCTGTCTGATGGAACTGCCACAGCCTAGAACTTCTGATATTGGATATAAGATCTTCTATTTCACAGTGTTGCATTGGTAGTCCTTAAGTATAGGGGCTTCCTTGATTCCCTTGATGACTTCCTCTGCACCTTTGCCATTACTTATGGAGTATCTGTGGTTTCAGCTAATGATTGTCCCTGATCCTCTTCATGAGTCTGTGGGAGTGGAATGGATTCACCTGGGAATTCCTCAGCAGGTGCTAGTGTCTCTTCCATAAAGGAATGTGGAAGACAAGGTCTGGGCAGCACATGAATGGGAAAAGGGTCCTCTGCCAAAGAATGGGATGCCCTGTCTCTAAAAGGAAAGTCAGTTTCACTAAATGACATCTCTCGAGATAAACACTTCCCTGGTTGCTAAATACATAACTTTGTAGCCCTTTATCCCACCAGGATAGCCCAAGAAGTCACACTCTCGAGCTCTAGGATCAAACTTTTTCCTTCCTGCTGCAAGTGTGGAACTAAAGCAAAGACAACCAAAAACTCGTAGGGATGGTCTCTGAAAAATTGGTTCATATGGACTCCTATTGTCTAGAACTACAGAAGGTGTTCTGTTACTGAGAAAGGGGGCTGTGAGAACACATTCAGACCAAAATTCAGCAGGTATAGCAGACTGGAAAAACAATGAACGAGCTACATTCAAGAGGTGTTGGTGTTTCCTCTCAACCACTGAACTTTGCTGTGGTGTTTGGACACAAGACAGCTGATTCAAACTGAACTCTTTAGCATTGTCAGATCTTAATGTTTTAACTTTACACTTAAAGTGTGTTTCTACCAAAGCTAGGAATTGAGCCATCACAGTAGGTACCTCAGATTTGTGTCTTATCATAAATAGCCATGTAAATCTAGAATAATCATCCATAATGGTGACAAAGTACTGATGACCTAGATGTGGGGCACATGAAATGGCCCCCAAACATCACAATGTATAAGATCAAACATTGAGCAAATTGTTTTGCTTTCATTAGGAAAAGTATTTCTTTTCTGTTTAGCTATAGGACAAATCTTACAGAAACTTGGAGACATGTCAGTGTGTCTAAAAGAAACTCTCAATGCTTCTAAGACCTTATTAGAAGGGTGGCCGAATCTATTGTGCCAAAGGTCAGCAGACAGCTTATTCAAGAAACTGGTTAATTGCTATTTAAAGAAAACATAAACTCATGATCAGCTTGCATGATGTATAATCCTCCCAGTTGTCTACCCCTACCAATCACTTGCTGCGTAGGGTCATGTATCATGAAACCATTAGCTTCCAAGTAGAAGTTACAGTTGATATTTTGGGCCAAGCAACTCACAGAAATGAGGTTGAAATGAAACTGAGGCACAAAAAGTATGTCTATCAAAGTGATGAATTTGTTAAGAATGAAAGATCCTGCCATGCAAACTTTGATTACTGTGTTGCCAGGCAGTATAATCTTGGACTCTTCTATCCTATGCAAATCAAATAACAGATTCCTATTTCCACAAACATGTCTTGTTGCTACAGAATCAATCAGCCAAAAAACAGAGTATGACAGGCTAGGCAGATTAAAACTAAAACAGGTACATGTACCCTTCTCATGACTTCCTGTTAAATCCAAGTTGTCTTGCAGTAAGGTTGGTGCCGATTGGTTGACTAAGGCCTTCAAGCTCTCAAGCTGAAGGGGGGTCAATTGCAGCTGCACCACATCATCCTTAGCTGAAGCAGGCCCAAGAGCAACCTGATGATTCAGCCCTGCTGTCCTGAAGCCTGAGTCTACTGTGGTCTGATTCAACCTTACTCCTCTGAATTTTAAGTTTGTCGAAAACCAGGGGAAAACCATGGATTTGGTAACAGGTTTCTACAGTATGCCCCTTCTTATTACAACGAGTGCACACAGGCTTGGCCATGTCTTCCCTCTGATTATTAAAGCCTTTCTTGGAGACTTCCTGGTCATTCTTTGGAGCAAGCATTGCCATGTTGTTATTCTGCTCTTCTGCTGCTCTCCCTTGTCCTGGAATCATAGACCTCCGCTTTTCTTCTTGGATCAACAGAGGAAACACCTTATTGATTGAGGGAGTTGGGTCCATGAGCAGTATCTGGCCTCTGATCTGCGAGTAGGAGTCGTTTAGTCCCATCAAGAATGCAAGAACATACTCTTCATCAAGGCGATCCTTCACCCCTTTAATTCCTCCACACGTACATTGCCATGTTGGTCTGTAGCTAGTCAATTCACCGCAAAGGGTTTTTAACTTGGTGTAGTACACGGATATGCTACTTCCACCCTGTACAAGATTCTCTCTTTAATTGGAAGATCCTAGTCTTATTTGTCTGCCAAATCGTTCTTGCAGATCATTCCACACATCCTTTGCCAATGAGCTATAAAGTATGCTGGCCGAGATCTCCTTTGAGACTGGGGTAATGATCCAAGAAATAACTGTTGGAACTATTTTATTGTATTCAATTAATAGAGTTGTCTTAGTCTTGCTATGCAAATTAGTATCTTGGTCTAAATTGTAATTAGTCATTGTATAGGACTACTTGTGTAAATATACCACGAGGTGGTATATATAAATGAACTCCTAAGAAAATTAGAAGTGCGCTTTGTATGGTTTTTAGATCAGAAAATTAGAATCGAGAATTTTGGAGAGAAGAATTAGCGCCAAACCCTTGCTTTCAACGTTTCTTCTCTCGTAAGCTTTCAACTAGGTAATCTTCGATCTTAAATCTGAATTTCTAAAGATTATCAAGCGATTCGATCTGTGTTGGATAAAAAATGACCTAACAATTGGTATCAGAGCCAAACGTGTTCGGATTTGGATCGAATTTTCTGATTTTTGTTAAAACAGATCGAAATTTCCAAATTCACGTTTACTCACTGTTCATATTTCGATTTCAAAATTTCACTAAGATTTAACGTTTTTAGGATTCGATCGAGTGTTTAAAACGTTTTCGTGCTATAATCTGATCGATCGAAACTGTATTCTGTTCGAATTTTGAAGATCGATCGAAAATCCTCTTTGAGTGTTCTTCGTGAAATTTCGAGAAATTCGACCGATTTTGTTGTTTTCAGGTTAAATTAAGTGTTCGTATTCGTTAATCTACACGTTTCGAATCATAACCCAGCCTGAATTCGATCAAATTGGTGTTTCGGATCGGATTCGTGATTTTTCTATTTCTGTTCATCGTGATTTTGCGAGCATTGTTCGAGAATTCCACAGATCATTCGTGAAAACAGCATCGTGAAATTCACAGTTAGCAAAACTCATTTCACGAATTTAGTATATCACTCGAAATTTGTTTTGAGTTACTGAGTTTTCTTCTACAAATATTCGTGAAATTGCTTGATGCTACGTTTGGATTGGGAGATTTCGATTTGAAATCCGAATTTCATTCAAATAACCCGTTTGGCAACCGCTCGGATTTGGATTTCGATTTCATCCAAATCCGAGGAGAATCCGAGCGCTTGTATTTTGATGGATTTGAAATTCGATCGGAAACGGTCCGTTTTCGAAATACCAAATCTTGCCGTGATTATTTTCTTAAATTATTATTATTATTATTATTATTATTGATAAACGATGAGTCGAGCCGACCCGCGAGCTCGACGAACGACGAGTCGAGTCGGCCGACGAGCTCGACGACATGAGTCAAGTCAACTCGCGAGCTCGACGAGCCCGCTCGAGCTCGACGAGCGATGAGTCGAGCCGGCTTGCGAACTCGACGACCGATGAGTCAAGTCGGCTCGCGAACTCGATGAGCCTGCTCGAGCTCGATGACCGATGGCTCAAGCCGGCTCGAGAGCTCGAGGACATTTTGAAATTCGGATTTTCGAAATCCTAACGTTTGCCAAACGGTGGATTTGGATTTAAAATTTGGATTTCAGAATTCATATTTCAAATCACGGATTTCAATTCAAATACATCAATCCAAACGCAACCTGAAACTGTTCGTGAACTGATACTGTATTGAGAATTCCAATCGAAAAACTTGAACAAAACTTGATCAAGAAACTTAGTCAACGCGCATAAGTTCGGGTCAACGCGAAAACTCAGTTTACGATCGAAAATCCAATCGAAAATTTGTTTTGCGATCGCAAATCAGTACTGTACATCGTCTTTTTCATTTGGAACGATTTAGATACACATATACAGTAACTTACATGGTGAATTGCAGGTAATATTGCGTTTTAATTCCCGTAAATATTATTTTAGTCCCTGCAGTTATATTTCGATCCCTAATAGTTTTCAATTTAGTCCTAAAAAGTTCTGACCTAGTCCTAATTTTTCAATTTAACCCTAGAACTTCCAATTTTAGTGAATTCTCACTCATTTACGTGATTTACGTTCGCAAATTTTTGTTTACAAGTCGTCGTCACAAAATTTCTTTTTCGCCCGCAAAACCTTTTGCGATCGAAAAATTTGATTTAAAGGTTTAGATATTAAAGTCTCAAAACGACGACGTTTTATCAAATCACAAAACTTTTAGGATCGTAAACTATACGTAACTGTTTGAAATTCAAAACTATTTTCTAAAAACAGTACCTCGTCGAAAAACTTAACAATCGAAAACAGTGCTCCACATATTCACTCGAAAAACTTTTAATACAAATTTGTCGATCGAAAACAGTAATCTTCAATTGGCACATTATAGAAAAAGTTTTTGGTATATACTCTTAGGTTTTAAACAAACTTTATAAACCCAAAAACTTTTCGAAACTGAAATTTTAAAATAGCCAAATATTTTAATCACTTTAAGAAAATTCAAATCCGTAAAACACGTTACGATCCAAATATCCAACAAAATTTTAAAAAATAAATAAATAAAAAATTTAAAAACCAAAATGGACTCCTACTCAATTACTCGATCTGATGACACTAACTCCGACTACTTTCCGACATTGATGAACAACTGAAGGAGTTTGGGCGTCAACTACGATTAATTGAGAAGGAGTTAAAGAAGAAGTCCACAAAGGCCAAGTCACGCTCAAAGAGGCAAGAGGCTACAAATTCCGAACAAAAGACGCACTTGGCTTTGGCACATGAAGATGAAACTAACACATCCTCTAAGGAGGCAGTGATTTCTAACTCTACATTGTTTAACATGTTAGAATCTTTACAAACTAGATATGCTAACATGAAAATGAGCGGAGAAATACAATAGAGTTAGAGGACGAATTAACAAAGTCTAAGGAGAAAATAGCTAGTCTCGAATCTAAGCTTATGAGCTCTAGTGCGAAAATAGAAGAATTATCTAACAGCCCCAATATTAGCAAGACTAAGAATATTCCCTTAGAGAAGCATAGTTCGATAGTAAAAGAATTAGAGGACAGGCTAGCCAACAACTATAATTGTTTAGTTAAGAGCTTAGATGAGAAATGTAGCCTTAATTGTAGATTGTCGAATGTGAATGAGAATGTCGCTAATCTTGATGCACAATTAGAAAAATCTAATTCTAGGATTAGTGAACTAACAAAGAACTTAAGTGCCTGTGAAGCCGAAAAGCATACGGCTCTAAATAACTATGCTTTCTTAGGTGGAGAGCTTGCGAAACTATACTTTAAGATTAAACAAATAAAAGATCTTCTTGCGACTTCTAAGACCGAGGAAGCAAAATCTCGTCATTATGAAAATTCTTCTTCCGTCGATATACCTCCTATTCTTAAGAAAATAGAGGATTTAAATTCTATATTTGAAACGGAAAGAAAGAATTTTGAAGCAGAAAAGATTGCGCTTTTATTAGAAATATCTAATCTCATAGCTTCCTCACAAGAAAAGCTAATCTTTAAGCAGGTTAAGAAAGAAAAAGAGCCTTTGAGCGCCAATAGATCAAATACTCCAATCTTTAAAGCCGTTACTTCTACATGTTCGTTAAAGCCTATCAATTTTAGAAGTACAAACTTTGAAAGTGGCTCTTCCTCCACCAAGAAAATACCAAAATAATTCAAGTTCTAGTGCACAAACTTCATCATGTGCTTCAAGTGATCCTACTAATTCTTCATTTAAAAAGCCTGGACTTGAACAGTCCCGTTTTCTATTACTTTATTCGCGCAACTGTTATATTTTTCGCATAAAATTTTTCGCCTTTCTACAACCACGCCTTTATACATAAACGGGAGCGTACATCTGTCTCGTCACTTTCACGTGTATTATACATATATATTAACATATCATATTTCTTATGCATCATATGAAAGACACTAATGGTTCTTATACTACATGCACACGATGAACTTAGGGGAGTAGGTGAGAGCGTAGCCGGCCAACCTTGAATCCATGCTTTCGTATGAAGATGTACTCTAAGTTGCCTGCTAGGTATCTACAGCAACTGTGAAAACAACTATTCAGAGTATGATCGCAACATGTTATTCCATTATACAAATAAACAATAAAACTGTAGCAGAAATTAATTTCTTTCTTTCATTTGCTTCCATACACATTTCTAAAGAATATACCATCGTTTGTAGAACCCGTAGATTCACAACACTCGTACTGTAAACACTTCAACTCACGTAATCATCACGAAATCAATCATCGAAGTTTGTCACATAACCACAGTTCTTAAGATCATTCATGTAATCCATAGACCAATGCAAATTCTACATGATCATTTATTGCTGATACTTCCGTTATGAACCTGCTAGACTCGTACTATTGACCCCATAGGGGCCCATGCATGGGACTCTGTAACTGTAGATATATTTTTGGTATGCCTGTACAGGACTCTGTAATCCCCCGATTTGTAGGGATGTAACCATAACTGTGTATCAAGTCGTCCGATGTCGTAACAGTCATAACGGTTTCTCTTTTCCTTATTATTCATATGCAATACTATACTTTCACCTTATATGAATATAAATTCCATACACCATCGAATCGCACATATCACACCGTAGCACATTATGGCCACATAATTCACGTTCGTTTCAAATATTACGTTTATAAGAAATCACCAATCATTTAATTTCACATAAAGCACATAAAAACAGAACACATGTTGCATATCATACTCACAGTATGGCTTAAAGCCTCACTCGACTTTATCCTTGCCTTTTTCTGAATCCTGACCTATAAAAATATTTATCTAGTAAATATAAAATTCATATAATGACATGCGTGCGTGATATGCATGCTTTATTATGCATAATAATTTCTATCCGTATTCTTTTCCTTTCTGTTCATTACTTACAATATACTAAACTCTTGACTTAGAAGTTATATTTTTGATCAATATTGGAACCTGCATTAAAAATTGGTAACTATACTATACCGAAAATATCATTGAAAACCCTAATTTTTATTGTATAAACTCTAAATTATAGTAAATCCTAATATTATACTAAAAACTTTTCCTATGTCCACTAGTTAATTGATTTACATGATTATCAACCCCTAACATGCATGTATGTATATATATACCGTACTATGATGTGGTGTACATAGACTTTATTATTAATAGTGTCGATTTCTTTGAAGCTAAGGAATTCTTTATTAGTCATTATTAGTAATGACTTTACAATCACCACATGTAGTCACCTTTTTGTTTGATGGAGACAACAATTAATGAATTATTATAACTCAAAATCTCGAGCTTCACCTTTCTATTCGAGATTTCTACTTTGAAATTTCGATATCTAATTCGATATCATAAGTCGAGATCCTATTTGAATTATTATAACACAAAATCTTTCCAATTATATTTCTAAATATCGAAGTCTTTGATTAGCTAATTATCGAGATCTTTAATTGAGGATATGTCGAGATTTTAAAATATAACATGTCGAGATCTTTAGCATATAATATGTCGAGATCTTCGATGTATAAAATTTCGAAATATTCTAATTGCAACAAAGAATTTCGAAACATCTCATAGAAGATTTCGAAACACCTCGACATCTTCCTTATTAATTATTATTATTATTGTTATTATAATTATTTTATAACACCTTATGTCGAAATCTTCAATTTAATATCGAGATTTTTGAGTTTCAATGGACAACACATATCGACATCTTGTTAGTGGAGTTGTTCAAAATTAATATGTAGGGTTTTCTATGATTGTGACATTTAACTAACATTGTTATTATAGTAAGTCCTTGTCGATTATTTTAATGTTAAGAAACCTCCTTTATTAGTCACACTTGAGCATCATAGACATCGAGATCTTATATACATATCGACATCTTATTATTATTATATGTATATTCACTTGGATTGCGACAACCATTAGAAATCTTATATACATATCGACATTCTCCTAATCTGTTTTGATCTATAACATCTAGAAATACATCTCGACATTTTAACTAATTGAATTTCTAATCTCGACATTATAACATAAACCAACACCTTATATCGACATCATATCTCGAGATTTTACCTAATTCATTTCGACATTCTATACTGCAATACCCTTAAAAGTTAAAACACATTTCCCTTTCGATATTTCTCCAAAATTCGATCAAACCCTAGCATTCTTAAGAACATAAATATATCTAATCGACTTCTAAATTTCCCATGAACACTATCTCGCAAAACACCATTTCTATTCACCAATCCTATAAACTCCGATCAAACCAATAATTTTTCCAGAATATCAAAAACTTCTTGTAACTTCAGATATCCAGATAGTACCAAAATCGAACCTAAACATATCATGAACAAATATGATTTTTTTTTTCAGGTATGCTAATAATACCTTAAACGTGTTTGACTAGAAAATTAAAAAAAATTAGTCAATAATCCATACCTTATTAGCTTTCGTTTCTTCTGTATAAACTTTTCTCCCTTCTCTCTATCCTAATTTTGACAGTGTATTTGTCATGTGAATTATTATTAGTAGTTTCCCTCAGTTATTAATTTTCGACATTATCCCACAATTTGTGTGTTACTATTATCAAATGACATCATACACACTTTATCAATACTTATCTTCTTATGAAAACTAATTTTCCTATAAAATGAATTTTCTACCAATTATACTTATTCTTAAATGATGATCACGAAAACTTTGTATGGTAGTACTTGTCATTATTTAATAATCACAAGAGCTTAATGTAACATTGAGATTTTTAAATTCAAATGAACAATACCTTTCGATATCTTCCTTGTTAATTTCAAATTATATTTCGACATTTTTCAAACCCATCTCGACATTCTCTAACCAATATCAACACCTATCGACATTCTACCTGAATAAATTTCTAGATCTCAACCTTATACTCAAAATCATAGCTCGACATCATATGTCGAAATCTTCTTAGTTTACTTCGATTTCATATGTCGACATTTATTTTATTCATCCCAAAGTTATATCTCGAAATCTATCAATTTTATATCATCGAAATAGTGCTTAATTTTGAAAGCATATTTCGAAATCTCATTCCAAATTTAATCTACCATTTTAATCGGTTTCGAATTTCTTCCTTAGCCAAACTTAAATATCATTTAAACATTTCCTCCACTTTAAAGAATTTTAAGAATATCACCACACGTCCTAATTTATTAATAAATAAAGTTTCTCAAAACCTGAGAAAATCCTAGAAATTTCCAACTTCCGTAACATTCACTTCTATCTCTTTGAGGACTTAGTACTATTAACACTTTATTCTACATGTATCTCTTTTTCAAAACAACTTATATGAATGCATGAATACATAATATTTTAATATAAGGTTTTGGTTTTGGTTCCTGACAATTCTCCCCCCTTTAAAAATTTCGACCTCGAAATTTCGTACCTGTTTCGGCTAATAACCATGGGTAATGGTTCTTTATACTTTCTACTGTTTCCCATGTGGCTTCACGAGCTGAGTGATTCCTCCATCTTACTTTTACCATCGGAATCGTTTTATTCCGTAACTGTTTATCAGTATATTCAAGAATTTCCGCCGGTTCCTCTACATAATTAAGATCTTCCGAATTGTTCATCATGTAAAACATGAGATGGATCTGACCTATACCGTCGCAACATACTGACATGGAAAACATTATGTATTTGCGATAGTTCAGGTGGTAATGCGAGTCGATACGCTAATGGTCCAATCCTTTCAAGTATTTCGTAAGGTCCAATATAACGTGGACTTAACTTTCCTTTCTTTCCAAATCTTAGAACACCTTTCCATGGCGATACTCGTAGAAATACTTTCTCTCCAACTTCATATTCCATTTCCCGTCGATGTTGATCCATGTAACTCTTTTGTCGATCTTGAGCTGCTTTAAGCCGACTTTTAATAACTTTTATCTTTTCCATTGTATCTTGAATCAGATCTGGCCCTTCTAATACCCGTTCACCTTCCATGTCCCAACATATTGGATTTCGGCACTTTCGACCATATAAAGCTTCGTATGGTGCCATACCAATACTTGAGTGATATTGATTATTATAGGCGAATTCCATTAACGCTATATAATCATCCCATGATCCTTTGAATTCGATTACACGCGCTCGAAGCATGTCCTCTAGAGTTTGTATTGTCCTTTCTGATTGCCCGTCTGTCTGCGGGTGAAACGCCGTACTAAAATGTAACTTAGTCCCGAGAGCTTCTTGTAAACTTCCCCAAAATCTCGAAGTGAACCTAGGATCTCTATCAGATACAATAGATAGAGGTACTCCATGTAGCCGGACTATTTCATTTACGTATCTTTTCGCCAAATATTCCAATGTAGAACCCCATCTAAATGGTAAGAAGTGTACCGATTTCGTAAGTCTATCAACAATTACCCAAACAGCATCATTTTTCTTAGCCGTTGGAGGCAGACCATAGAGAAAATCGATCGTTATTCGTTCCCATTTCCAAACTGGTATGGGTAACGGATGTAATTTACCCGCAGGTGCTTGATGTTCGGCTTTAATCTGCTGATAAGTTAAGCATTTCAGAACATATTCAGCCACGTCTTTCTTCATTCTCGGCCACCAATAATGAGATTTAATGGTTTGATACATTTTTGTACTACCCGGATGCATAGCATAAGGAGCAGTATGCGCTTCATCCATTATTTCCTGTCGAATGTTGTCAATATTGGGAACACATAACCGACTATTGATCGTCATAACACCGTTTTCATTTATGACAAACGACTTCGTCAACCCATGTTTTACTTTTTCTGCAATACTTGCCAATTTCTCATCCTTAAACTGAGCTTGCTTTATTCGATCCAACATAATAGGATGAATTACCATTGAAGCACATACAACACCTACACCATTCACTTCTATTTCAATATTCATCTTCCTTAGACTGATCAGATTCGATAATGAATATGATTTTCGACTTAATGCATCTGCCACAACATTTGCTTTTCCTATATGATACTCTATAGTGCAATCATAATCCTTTAACAACTCAATCCATCGCCTTTGTCTCATATTCAATTCTTTCTTACTCAACAGATATTTCAGACTTTTATGATCGGTAAAAATCTGAAATTTCGTACCATATAAGTAATGTCGCCATATCTTTAATGCGAACACTACTGCCGCTAATTCCAAATCATGTGTTGGATAGGATACTTCATACGGTTTTAACTGCCGTGACGCATTTGTCACAACTTTTCCATGTTGCATTAAAACACATCCCAATCCTCGAAGAGATGCGTCACTGTAAATCACAAATCCATCTGTACCTGATGGAATTGCTAACACTGGAGCTGTTGTTAATCGCTTCTTCAATTCTTCAAAACTCTTCTGGCACTCTTCAGTCCATTTGAAGATCGTCCCTTTTCGTAATAATTTCGTCATTGGAGCGGCTATTAAAGAAAAATTCTCTACAAACCGTCTATAATATCCAGCCAAACCTAGAAAACTACGAACTTCTGCCACGTTCTTAGGACTTTCCCATTTGATTACTGCTTCAATTTTCTTAGGATCAACTTGAATTCCTTCGCCAGATACCACGTGGCCCAAAAATACTACTTGATCCAACCAAAATTCGCATTTTGATAATTTCGCATATAGCTTCTTTTCTCGTAAAGTTTGAAGAACAATTCTTAAATGTTGTTCATGTTCTTCTTTTGACCTAGAATATACCAATATATCGTCTATGAAGACAATCACGAATTGGTCCAAGTAGGGTCGAAAGACATCATTCATTAATGCCATAAAGACTGCAGGGGCATTTGTTAGTCCAAACGGCATAACCAAGAATTCGTAATGCCCATATCTTGTTCTAAAGGCCGTCTTTGGAATATCATCTTTTGCAATCTTTATTTGATGGTACCCCGATCTTAGGTCGATCTTTGAAAAGACTTTAGACCCTTGTAGTTGGTCGAACAAATCGTCAATTCGAGGCAACGGATACTTGTTTTTCACCGTCACTTTGTTCAACTGCCTATAATCAATACATAATCTGAGTGTACCGTCCTTCTTTTTAACAAAGAGCACAGGCGCTCCCCATGGTGATACACTTGGCCGTATATATCCTTTGTCTAATAATTCCTTCAACTGTACCTTTAACTCATTCAGCTCTATTGGTGCCATTCGATATGGCGGAATAGAAATTGGTGCCGTGCCAGGTTGAAGTTCAATCGTAAATTCTGTATCTCGATCTGGTGGTAATCCGGACAAATCTTCCGGGAAAACATCAGGGTATTCATTTACTACGGCGATATCTTCCACCTTTAATCCACACAATCGTGTATCTATAAAATACGCCATATAACACTGACACCCTTTTCTTATCAATTTGGATGCTTGTAAATTAGAGATCTGACATGCCGTCCATACATTCTTTTCTCCTTTAAACACTATATGTGTTTGATCTGAAGGAAACAATTCAATTTCCTTTTTAAAACAATCTAGTTTTGCTCGATATCGAGACAGCCAATCCATGCCTAATATTACGTCGAAATCCGTTAAGGGTAAAACTAATAAGGTCGCCTGCATCTCTACCCCATCACTAACAATTTTACATTTCGGGTATATTGTACTTATTATGACCATCTCACCCGTTGGAAGTCTAACATTTACTTTATTTTCTAAGGTTTCGGGTTTATCATGTAATAATGATGCAAATGTTCGTGACATGAATGAGTGCGTTGCGCCTGGATCGAATAAAACATATGCATCAATATCACATATAGATAGCTTACCCGTGATTATACGTGACCCCTCTTTGGCCTCTTCACGGGTCATTGTGAAAATCCGACCCTGTGCCGGCTGTCCATAAGCTTGTCCTCCTGACTCTCCTCTTCCTGCACCAGTGTTATACGATCCTCGGCCTCTTCCCCTTCCACGATTAGTGGAGGGTCCGCTAACTCTTGATTGCTCCACTGTAGGTTGCGTTTGCGACATTGGACAATTTCTAGCCAAATGTCCGCGTTGATCACATTTGAAGCATCCGCCAGTGAGCCATCTACAGACACCCGTGTGATTCTTTCCACAATGTTCACACACTGGTATTGGTTGAGGAATTCCAGTCCCTCGTCCAACAGTTCTTGTCCCACCCATATTGCTTCTGGCAGGACCACTGAATATGTTCATCGATCTCGATGGATTACCAACCTTTTTCAATTTTCCGCTCGACGATTCTTCACCTGCCCTCCTTTTACTACTTTGATAGTTTTTCGATTCTGTTTCCAACTTTTCAGCACGAATAGCTGCTGCCCTTAATCTGCCATAAGATTCCATATCAGAAGGAGTGATACGATTTCTAATTGTATATCGAAGTCCAGATTCAAATCTTCGACACTTGTTTCTTTCAGTAGCAACCATATGAGGAGCATAACGGGATAGCTGATTGAACAACACCTCGTATTCACCTACGGACTTATTTCCTTGCTTAAGTTCCAAGAACTCCTTTTCCTTCTGATCCTTATAAACTTCTGGCATATAGGTGTCGTTGAATTCTCTTAAGAAATCCTCCCAAGTTAACATTGGAGGTTGTGCCATACTATCTGGAACTGTTTCCCACCATTCATATGCATGCCCTTGTAAAAGTGATACTGCGTAATCAAACTTCTCCGCTGGTGTACACTGCATCATATTGTTCTTTTTAGCCACGTTTCTGCCTCAGCAGGATCTGTTGTTCCCATAAAATCCACAGCACCCAATTTCCTAAGCTTATATCGCCTTTCACGGGAAATTGTCAGGGGATTTTCACGCTCATTACGCATAAGCGTATGAGATGAATTAGATTCAGGTACAGCCGAACTTCCTCCTCCCCCTATCGTTGGTTCATCGTGTTCTACATGCAATGGTGCACTTACTGCCCTTCTCCTAAATATGCAAAAAGAATTTCAGGGCAGACCATAAAAATGCACATACCATGCAAATGTCTACAGAACCTAAGACCTAGGCTCTGATACCATACAAGTAACGTCCCGTTTTCTATTACTTTATTCGCGCAACTGTTATATTTTTCGCATAAAATTTTTCGCCTTTCTACAACCATGCCTTTATACATAAACTGGAGCGTACATCTGTCTCGTCACTTTCACGTGTATTATACATATATATTAACATATCATATTTCTTATGCATCATATGAAAGACACTAATGGTTCTTATACTACATGCACACGATGAACTTAGGGGAGTAGGTGAGAGCGTAGCCGGTCAACCTTGAATCCATGCTTTCGTATGAAGATGTACTCTAAGTTGCCTGCTAGGTATCTACAGCAACTGTGAAAACAACTATTCAGAGTATGATCGCAACATGTTATTCCATTATACAAATAAACAATAAAACTGTAGCAGAAATTAATTTCTTTCTTTCATTTGCTTCCATACACATTTCTAAAGAATATACCATCGTTTGTAGAACCCGTAGATTCACAACACTCGTACTGTAAACACTTCAACTCACGTAATCATCACGAAATCAATCATCGAAGTTTGTCACATAACCACAGTTCTAAGATCATTCATGTAATCCATAGACCAATGCAAATTCTACATGATCATTTATTGCTGATACTTCCGTTATGAACCTGCTAGACTCGTACTATTGACCCCATAGGGGTCCATGCATGGGACTCTGTAACTGTAGATATATTTTTGGTATGCCTGTACAGGACTCTGTAATCCCCCGATTTGTAGGGATGTAACCATAATTGTGTATCAAGTCGTCCGATGTCGTAACAGTCATAACGGTTTCTCTTTTCCTTATTATTCATATGCAATACTATACTTTCACCTTATATGTATAAATTCCATACACCATCGAATCGCACATATCACACCGTAGCACATTATGGCCACATAATTCACGTTCATTCAAATATTACGTTTATAAGAAATCACCAATCATTTAATTTCACATAAAGCACATAAAAACAGAACACATGTTGCATATCATACTCACAGTATGGCTTAAAGCCTCACTCGACTTTATCCTTGCCTTTTTCTGAATCCTGACCTATAAAAATATTTATCTAGTAAATATAAAATTCATATAATGACATGCGTGCGTGATATGCATGCTTTATTATGCATAATAATTTCTATCCGTATTCTTTTCCTTTCTGTTCATTACTTACAATATACTAAACTCTTGACTTAGAAGTTATATTTTTGATCAATATTGGAACCTGCATTAAAAATTGGTAACTATACTATACCGAAAATATCATTGAAAACCCTAATTTTTATTGTATAAACTCTAAATTATAGTAAATCCTAATATTATACTAAAAACTTTTCCTATGTCCACTAGTTAATTGATTTACATGATTATCAACCCTAACATGCATGTATGTATATATATACCGTACTATGATGTGGTGTACATAGACTTTATTATTAATAGTGTCGATTTTTTTGAAGCTAAGGAATTCTTTATTAGTCATTATTAGTAATGACTTTACAATCACCACATGTAGTCACCTTTTTGTTTGATGGAGACAACAATTAATGAATTATTATAACTCAAAATCTCGAGCTTCACCTTTCTATTCGAGATTTCTACTTTGAAATTTCGATATCTAATTCGATATCATAACTCGAGATCCTATTTAAATTATTATAACACAAAATCTTTCCAATTATATTTCTAAATATCGAAGTCTTTGATTAGCTAATTATCGAGATCTTTAATTGAGGATATGTCGAGATTTTTAAAATATAACATGTCGAGATCTTTAGCATATAATATGTCGAGATCTTTGATGTATAAAATTTCGAAATATTCTAATTGCAACAAAGAATTTCGAAACATCTCATAGAAGATTTCGAAACACCTCGACATCTTCCTTATTAATTATTATTATTATTATTATTATTGTTATTATAATTATTTTATAACACCTTATGTCGAAATCTTCAATTTAATATCGAGATTTTTGAGTTTCAATGGACAACACATATCGACATCTTGTTAGTGGAGTTGTTCAAAATTAATATGTAGGGTTTTCTATGATTGTGACATTTAACTAACATTGTTATTATAGTAAGTCCTTGTCGATTATTTTAATGTTAAGAAACCTCCTTTATTAGTCACACTTGAGCATCATAGACATCGAGATCTTATATACATATCGACATCTTATTATTATTATATGTATATTCACTTGGATTGCGACAACCATTAGAAATCTTATATACATATCGACATTCTCCTAATCTGTTTTGATCTATAACATCTAGAAATACATCTCGACATTTTAACTAATTGAATTTCTAATCTCGACATTATAACATAAACCAACACCTTATATCGACATCATATCTCGAGATTTTACCTAATTCATTTCGACATTCTATACTGCAATACCCTTAAAAGTTAAAACACATTTCCCTTTCGATATTTCTCCAAAATTCGATCAAACCCTAGCATTCTTAAGAACATAAATATATCTAATCGACTTCTAAATTTCCCATGAACACTATCTCGCAAAACACCATTTCTATTCACCAATCCTATAAACTCCGATCAAACCAATAATTTTTCCAGAATATCAAAAACTTCTTGTAACTTTAGATATCCAGATATTACCAAAATCGAACCTAAACATATCATGAACAAATATGATTTTTTTTTTCAGGTATGCTAATAATACCTTAAACGTGTTTGACTAGAAAATTAAAAAAAATTAGTCAATAATCCATACCTTATTAGCTTTCGTTTCTTCTGTATAAACTTTTCTCCCTTCTCTCTATCCTAATTTTGACAGTGTATTTGTCATGTGAATTATTATTAGTAGTTTCCCTCAGTTATTAATTTTCGACATTATCCCACAATTTGTGTGTTACTATTATCAAATGACATCATACACACTTTATCAATACTTATCTTCTTATGAAAACTAATTTTCCTATAAAATGAATTTTCTACCAATTATACTTATTCTTAAATGATGATCACGAAAACTTTGTATGGTAGTACTTGTCATTATTTAATAATCACAAGAGCTTAATGTAACATTGAGATTTTTAAATTCAAATGAACAATACCTTTCGATATCTTCCTTGTTAATTTCAAATTATATTTCGACATTTTTCAAACCCATCTCGACATTCTCTAACCAATATCAACACCTATCGACATTCTACCTGAATAAATTTCTAGATCTCAACCTTATACTCAAAATCATAGCTCGACATCATATGTCGAAATCTTCTTAGTTTACTTCGATTTCATATGTCGACATTTATTTTATTCATCCCAAAGTTATATCTCGAAATCTATCAATTTTATATCATCGAAATAGTGCTTAATTTTGAAAGCATATTTCGAAATCTCATTCCAAATTTAATCTACCATTTTAATCGGTTTCGAATTTCTTCCTTAGCCAAACTTAAATATCATTTAAACATTTCCTCCACTTTAAAGAATTTTAAGAATATCACCACATGTCCTAATTTATTAATAAATAAAGTTTCCCAAAACCTGAGAAAACCCTAGAAATTTCCAACTTCCGTAACATTCACTTCTATCTCTTTGAGGACTTAGTACTATTAACACTTTATTCTACATGTATCTCTTTTTCAAAACAACTTATATGAATGCATGAATACATAATATTTTAATATAAGGTTTTGGTTTTGGTTCCTGACAATTCTCCCCCCTTTAAAAATTTCGACCTCGAAATTTCGTACCTGTTTCGGCTAATAACCATGGGTAATGGTTCTTTATACTTTCTACTGTTTCCCATGTGGCTTCACGAGCTGAGTGATTCCTCCATCTTACTTTTACCATCGGAATCGTTTTATTCCGTAACTGTTTATCAGTATATTCAAGAATTTTCGCCGGTTCCTCTACATAATTAAGATCTTCCGAATTGTTCATCATGTAAAACATGAGATGGATCTGACCTATACCGTCGCAACATACTGACATGGAAAACATTATGTATTTGCGATAGTTCAGGTGGTAATGCGAGTCGATACGCTAATGGTCCAATCCTTTCAAGTATTTCGTAAGGTCCAATATAACGTGGACTTAACTTTCCTTTCTTTCCAAATCTTAGAACACCTTTCCATGGCGATACTCGTAGAAATACTTTCTCTCCAACTTCATATTCCATTTCCCGTCGATGTTGATCCATGTAACTCTTTTGTCGATCTTGAGCTGCTTTAAGCCGACTTTTAATAACTTTTATCTTTTCCATTGTATCTTGAATCAGATCTGGCCCTTCTAATACCCGTTCACCTTCCATGTCCCAACATATTGGATTTCGGCACTTTCGACCATATAAAGCTTCGTATGGTGCCATACCAATACTTGAGTGATATTGATTATTATAGGCGAATTCCATTAACGCTATATAATCATCCCATGATCCTTTGAATTCGATTACACGCGCTCGAAGCATGTCCTCTAGAGTTTGTATTGTCCTTTCTGATTGCCCGTCTGTCTGCGGGTGAAACGCCGTACTAAAATGTAACTTAGTCCCGAGAGCTTCTTGTAAACTTCCCCAAAATCTCGAAGTGAACCTAGGATCTCGATCAGATACAATAGATAGAGGTACTCCATGTAGCCGGACTATTTCATTTACGTATCTTTTCGCCAAATATTCCAATGTAGAACCCCATCTAAATGGTAAGAAGTGTACCGATTTCGTAAGTCTATCAACAATTACCCAAACAGCATCATTTTTCTTAGCCGTTGGAGGCAGACCATAGAGAAAATCGATCGTTATTCGTTCCCATTTCCAAACTGGTATGGGTAACGGATGTAATTTACCCGCAGGTGCTTGATGTTCGGCTTTAATCTGCTGACAAGTTAAGCATTTCAGAACATATTCAGCCACGTCTTTCTTCATTCTCGGCCACCAATAATGAGATTTAATGGTTTGATACATTTTTGTACTACCCGGATGCATAGCATAAGGAGCAGTATGCGCTTCATCCATTATTTCCTGTCGAATGTTGTCAATATTGGGAACACATAACCGACTATTGATCGTCATAACACCGTTTTCATTTATGACAAACGACTTCGTCAACCCATGTTTTACTTTTTCTGCAATACTTGCCAATTTCTCATCCTTAAACTGAGCTTGCTTTATTCGATCCAACATAATAGGATGAATTACCATTGAAGCACATACAACACCTACACCATTCACTTCTATTTCAATATTCATCTTCCTTAGACTGATCAGATTCGATAATGAATATGATTTTCGACTTAATGCATCTGCCACAACATTTGCTTTTCCTGGATGATACTCTATAGTGCAATCATAATCCTTTAACAACTCAATCCATCGCCTTTGTCTCATATTCAATTCTTTCTTACTCAACAGATATTTCAGACTTTTATGATCGGTAAAAATCTGAAATTTCGTACCATATAAGTAATGTCGCCATATCTTTAATGCGAACACTACTGCCGCTAATTCCAAATCATGTGTTGGATAGGATACTTCATACGGTTTTAACTGCCGTGACGCATTTGCCACAACTTTTCCATGTTGCATTAAAACACATCCCAATCCTTGATGAGATGCGTCACTGTAAATCACAAATCCATCTGTACCTGATGGAATTGTTAACACTGGAGCTGTTGTTAATCGCTTCTTCAATTCTTCAAAACTCTTCTGGCACTCTTCAGTCCATTTGAAGATCGTCCCTTTTCGTAATAATTTCGTCATTGGAGCGGCTATTAAAGAAAAATTCTCTACAAACCGTCTATAATATCCAGCCAAACCTAGAAAACTACGAACTTCTGCCACGTTCTTAGGACTTTCCCATTTGATTACTGCTTCAATTTTCTTAGGATCAACTTGAATTCCTTCGCCAGATACCACGTGGCCCAAAAATACTACTTGATCCAACCAAAATTCGCATTTTGATAATTTCGCATATAGCTTCTTTTCTCGTAAAGTTTGAAGAACAATTCTTAAATGTTGTTCATGTTCTTCTTTTGACCTAGAATATACCAATATATCGTCTATGAAGACAATCACGAATTGGTCCAAGTAGGGTCGAAAGACATCATTCATTAATGCCATAAAGACTGCAGGGGCATTTGTTAGTCCAAACGGCATAACCAAGAATTCGTAATGCCCATATCTTGTTCTAAAGGCCGTCTTTGGAATATCATCTTTTGCAATCTTTATTTGATGGTACCCCGATCTTAGGTCGATCTTTGAAAAGACTTTAGACCCTTGTAGTTGGTCGAACAAATCGTCAATTCGAGGCAACGGATACTTGTTTTTCACCGTCACTTTGTTCAACTGCCTATAATCAATACATAATCTGAGTGTACCGTCCTTCTTTTTAACAAAGAGCACAGGCGCTCCCCATGGTGATACACTTGGCCGTATATATCCTTTGTCTAATAATTCCTTCAACTGTACCTTTAACTCATTCAGCTCTATTGGTGCCATTCGATATGGCGGAATAGAAATTGGTGCCGTGCCAGGTTGAAGTTCAATCGTAAATTCTGTATCTCGATCTGGTGGTAATCCGGACAAATCTTCCGGGAAAACATCAGGGTATTCATTTACTACGGCGATATCTTCCACCTTTAATCCACACAATCGTGTATCTATAAAATACGCCATATAACACTGACACCCTTTTCTTATCAATTTGGATGCTTGTAAATTAGAGATCTGACATGCCGTCCATACATTCTTTTCTCCTTTAAACACTATATGTGTTTGATCTGAAGGAAACAATTCAATTTCCTTTTTAAAACAATCTAGTTTTGCTCGATATCGAGACAGCCAATCCATGCCTAATATTACGTCGAAATCCGTTAAGGGTAAAACTAATAAGGTCGCCTGCATCTCTACCCCATCACTAACAATTTTACATTTCGGGTATATTGTACTTATTATGACCATCTCACCCGTTGGAAGTCTAACATTTACTTTATTTTCTAAGGTTTCGGGTTTATCATGTAATAATGATGCAAATGTTCGTGACATGAATGAGTGCGTTGCGCCTGGATCGAATAAAACATATGCATCAATATCACATATAGATAGCTTACCCGTGATTATACGTGACCCCTCTTTGGCCTCTTCACGGGTCATTGTGAAAATCCGACCCTGTGCCGGCTGTCCATAAGCTTGTCCTCCTGACTCTCCTCTTCCTGCACCAGTGTTATACGATCCTCGGCCTCTTCCCCTTCCACGATTAGTGGAGGGTCCGCTAACTCTTGATTGCTCCACTGTAGGTTGCGTTTGCGACATTGGACAATTTCTAGCCAAATGTCCGCGTTGATCACATTTGAAGCATCCGCCAGTGAGCCATCTACAGACACCCGTGTGATTCTTTCCACAATGTTCACACACTGGTATTGGTTGAGGAATTCCAGTCCCTCGTCCAACAGTTCTTGTCCCACCCATATTGCTTCTGGCAGGACCACTGAATATGTTCATCGATCTCGATGGATTACCAACCTTTTTCAATTTTCCGCTCGACGATTCTTCACCTGCCCTCCTTTTACTACTTTGATAGTTTTTCGATTCTGTTTCCAACTTTTCAGCACGAATAGCTGCTGCCCTTAATCTGCCATAAGATTCCATATCAGAAGGAGTGATACGATTTCTAATTGTATATCGAAGTCCAGATTCAAATCTTCGACACTTGTTTCTTTCAGTAGCAACCATATGAGGAGCATAACGGGATAGCTGATTGAACAACACCTCGTATTCACCTACGGACTTATTTCCTTGCTTAAGTTCCAAGAACTCCTTTTCCTTCTGATCCTTATAAACTTCTGGCATATAGGTGTCGTTGAATTCTCTTAAGAAATCCTCCCAAGTTAACATTGGAGGTTGTGCCATACTATCTGGAACTGTTTCCCACCATTCATATGCATGCCCTTGTAAAAGTGATACTGCGTAATCAAACTTCTCCGCTGGTGTACACTGCATCATATTGTTCTTTTTAGCCACGTTTCTGCCTCAGCAGGATCTGTTGTTCCCATAAAATCCACAGCACCCAATTTCCTAAGCTTATCATATCGCCTTTCACGGAAAATTGTCAGGGGATTTTCACGCTCATTACGCATAAGCGTATGAGATGAATTAGATTCAGGTACAGCCGAACTTCCTCCTCCCCCTATCGTTGGTTCATCGTGTTCTACATGCAATGGTGCACTTACTGCCCTTCTCCTAAATATGCAAAAAGAATTTCAGGGCAGACCATAAAAATGCACATACCATGCAAATGTCTACAGAACCTAAGACCTAGGCTCTGATACCATACAAGTAACCCGTTTTCTATTACTTTATTCGCGCAACTGTTATATTTTTCGCATAAAATTTTTCGCCTTTCTACAACCATGCCTTTATACATAAACTGGAGCGTACATCTGTCTCGTCACTTTCACGTGTATTATACATATATATTAACATATCATATTTCTTATGCATCATATGAAAGACACTAATGGTTCTTATACTACATGCACACGATGAACTTAGGGGAGTAGGTGAGAGCGTAGCCGGTCAACCTTGAATCCATGCTTTCGTATGAAGATGTACTCTAAGTTGCCTGCTAGGTATCTACAGCAACTGTGAAAACAACTATTCAGAGTATGATCGCAACATGTTATTCCATTATACAAATAAACAATAAAACTGTAGCAGAAATTAATTTCTTTCTTTCATTTGCTTCCATACACATTTCTAAAGAATATACCATCGTTTGTAGAACCCGTAGATTCACAACACTCGTACTGTAAACACTTCAACTCACGTAATCATCACGAAATCAATCATCGAAGTTTGTCACATAACCACAGTTCTAAGATCATTCATGTAATCCATAGACCAATGCAAATTCTACATGATCATTTATTGCTGATACTTCCGTTATGAACCTGCTAGACTCGTACTATTGACCCCATAGGGGTCCATGCATGGGACTCTGTAACTGTAGATATATTTTTGGTATGCCTGTACAGGACTCTGTAATCCCCCGATTTGTAGGGATGTAACCATAATTGTGTATCAAGTCGTCCGATGTCGTAACAGTCATAACGGTTTCTCTTTTCCTTATTATTCATATGCAATACTATACTTTCACCTTATATGTATAAATTCCATACACCATCGAATCGCACATATCACACCGTAGCACATTATGGCCACATAATTCACGTTCATTCAAATATTACGTTTATAAGAAATCACCAATCATTTAATTTCACATAAAGCACATAAAAACAGAACACATGTTGCATATCATACTCACAGTATGGCTTAAAGCCTCACTCGACTTTATCATTGCCTTTTTCTGAATCCTGACCTATAAAAATATTTATCTAGTAAATATAAAATTCATATAATGACATGCGTGCGTGATATGCATGCTTTATTATGCATAATAATTTCTATCCGTATTCTTTTCCTTTCTGTTCATTACTTACAATATACTAAACTCTTGACTTAGAAGTTATATTTTTGATCAATATTGGAACCTGCATTAAAAATTGGTAACTATACTATACCGAAAATATCATTGAAAACCCTAATTTTTATTGTATAAACTCTAAATTATAGTAAATCCTAATATTATACTAAAAACTTTTCCTATGTCCACTAGTTAATTGATTTACATGATTATCAACCCCTAACATGCATGTATGTATATATATACCGTACTATGATGTGGTGTAGATAGACTTTATTATTAATAGTGTCGATTTTTTTGAAGCTAAGGAATTCTTTATTAGTCATTATTAGTAATGACTTTACAATCACCACATGTAGTCACCTTTTTGTTTGATGGAGACAACAATTAATGAATTATTATAACTCAAAATCTCGAGCTTCACCTTTCTATTCGAGATTTCTACTTTGAAATTTCGATATCTAATTCGATATCATAACTCGAGATCCTATTTAAATTATTATAACACAAAATCTTTCCAATTATATTTCTAAATATCGAAGTCTTTGATTAGCTAATTATCGAGATCTTTAATTGAGGATATGTCGAGATTTTTAAAATATAACATGTCGAGATCTTTAGCATATAATATGTCGAGATCTTTGATGTATAAAATTTCGAAATATTCTAATTGCAACAAAGAATTTCGAAACATCTCATAGAAGATTTCGAAACACCTCGACATCTTCCTTATTAATTATTATTATTATTATTATTATTATTGTTATTATAATTATTTTATAACACCTTATGTCGAAATCTTCAATTTAATATCGAGATTTTTGAGTTTCAATGGACAACACATATCGACATCTTGTTAGTGGAGTTGTTCAAAATTAATATGTAGGGTTTTCTATGATTGTGACATTTAACTAACATTGTTATTATAGTAAGTCCTTGTCGATTATTTTAATGTTAAGAAACCTCCTTTATTAGTCACACTTGAGCATCATAGACATCGAGATCTTATATACATATCGACATCTTATTATTATTATATGTATATTCACTTGGATTGCGACAACCATTAGAAATCTTATATACATATCGACATTCTCCTAATCTGTTTTGATCTATAACATCTAGAAATACATCTCGACATTTTAACTAATTGAATTTCTAATCTCGACATTATAACATAAACCAACACCTTATATCGACATCATATCTCGAGATTTTACCTAATTCATTTCGACATTCTATACTGCAATACCCTTAAAAGTTAAAACACATTTCCCTTTCGATATTTCTCCAAAATTCGATCAAACCCTAGCATTCTTAAGAACATAAATATATCTAATCGACTTCTAAATTTCCCATGAACACTATCTCGCAAAACACCATTTCTATTCACCAATCCTATAAACTCCGATCAAACCAATAATTTTTCCAGAATATCAAAAACTTCTTGTAACTTCAGATATCCAGATAGTACCAAAATCGAACCTAAACATATCATGAACAAATATGATTTTTTTTTTCAGGTATGCTAATAATACCTTAAACGTGTTTGACTAGAAAATTAAAAAAAATTAGTCAATAATCCATACCTTATTAGCTTTCGTTTCTTCTGTATAAACTTTTCTCCCTTCTCTCTATCCTAATTTTGACAGTGTATTTGTCATGTGAATTATTATTAGTAGTTTCCCTCAGTTATTAATTTTCGACATTATCCCACAATTTGTGTGTTACTATTATCAAATGACATCATACACACTTTATCAATACTTATCTTCTTATGAAAACTAATTTTCCTATAAAATGAATTTTCTACCAATTATACTTATTCTTAAATGATGATCACGAAAACTTTGTATGGTAGTACTTGTCATTATTTAATAATCACAAGAGCTTAATGTAACATTGAGATTTTTAAATTCAAATGAACAATACCTTTCGATATCTTCCTTGTTAATTTCAAATTATATTTCGACATTTTTCAAACCCATCTCGACATTCTCTAACCAATATCAACACCTATCGACATTCTACCTGAATAAATTTCTAGATCTCAACCTTATACTCAAAATCATAGCTCGACATCATATGTCGAAATCTTCTTAGTTTACTTCGATTTCATATGTCGACATTTATTTTATTCATCCCAAAGTTATATCTCGAAATCTATCAATTTTATATCATCGAAATAGTGCTTAATTTTGAAAGCATATTTCGAAATCTCATTCCAAATTTAATCTACCATTTTAATCGGTTTCGAATTTCTTCCTTAGCCAAACTTAAATATCATTTAAACATTTCCTCCACTTTAAAGAATTTTAAGAATATCACCACACGTCCTAATTTATTAATAAATAAAGTTTCTCAAAACCTGAGAAAACCCTAGAAATTTCCAACTTCCGTAACATTCACTTCTATCTCTTTGAGGACTTAGTACTATTAACACTTTATTCTACATGTATCTCTTTTTCAAAACAACTTATATGAATGCATGAATACATAATATTTTAATATAAGGTTTTGGTTTTGGTTCCTGACACATAATTTTTCTCAATCTAATGTGAAAGGTGTAAATTCTGACCATAAGAAATTTGACTTATGTGCGATAGATGCTTATAATTCTATATGCTCGTATTCTGACATGCAATATCCGGTCAAAGTTCATTCAAAGAAACATCTTATACGCTTGGCATCGGAGAAAATTTTTAATTCTCTCAAACACACTTTCACCAGAGCTGAAACGTCTTATCCGTGCCAAATCGCTCCAACATGGGTTCCTATTTCTTCACGAAATTTAGGTAGTCCCAAACAAATTTGGGTACCGAAAGGTTCATTAATGGACGATCTAGGACAACATTCATATTTGACACCTTTTATGCTTAAATTGTTATCCACTAATAAGGGAGGACCCATACAACAATGAGTACCAAAGTCCCGATAGTTTTGCAGATATCCCTCATGTATGGTACTCCGATGATAGTTGCTCCACATACATGATAAAGGGCGAGCGGCAGAGCAACTACAACAATTCCCTACCCACGCGAAAACTCGGTGACAAAGTTCCTTACTAATTTTTTTCTAAAAAGTGCTGAAATTTTAGGATAAGTCACAATTAATTTCTTAGGGATTGTAATTTGGTACATTATGCATCTGCGCTGAAATGTTAAATGCCAATTTTTTCCATTTATGCATATAGATATAAAAAAAACGAAAACAAAATATAAAAAAATAATATAAAATCTCTTCATGCATTTTTTTTATTTTTATTCTCATGCATCTTCATTTTTTTTTTCTTCCCTAAATAAATTTTTTTTCTTTTCATGCATTGTTTTGAAAAACTAAATTAAATAAACAAGAAAAATGGGGAGTGACGATTACTCAATCTACTTTGATTTGTTCACAAAAATCTTTCCTTGATATATGACTTGTTATTTGCTTATATTGTCTGTCTAGTCGCATTCATTTGTCCAAAGGTCACTTTGTTCCACTAGACACAAAGCCACATCATATATGTGAGATTTTGAGCCTTATTATTTTTTTGGGGAAGTTATCCTTGAGCGAGTCACACATCAAATGCTTGTCTTAACTTGTATTTCTTGGCTCATACTCGCCTTGCGTTAGATTGTTAGGAAAATGATTAGGGCACGTAGGAAAACCCTCACTTGGCCAAAATCAAAATATCATCCTTGAAATTATTCCACTAGTCATCCCTTTTGAGCCTACTCCGATATCCTTTTCTTCATTTGTATCCAGATCAAGCCTTCAAACGTAATTCATAAATTTCGGAGGGTTGCATAAACGAGAAAATGAGGGGGAGAAAAGGCGACGAAAGAAAAAGAAGAAAATGATGACAAAGGAGGTCGAAAACGCACACGAGGAATGCTCAACGCCAAATAAATAGTCCGGAAGAACCTGCCTTCCCAATTATTGAAATCTTCTAGAAATCATAAGAAGAGGGCATGGATCCTGC
The DNA here is from genome assembly GCA_027422505.1 of Craterostigma plantagineum. Classification (NCBI taxonomy): domain Eukaryota; kingdom Viridiplantae; phylum Streptophyta; class Magnoliopsida; order Lamiales; family Linderniaceae; genus Craterostigma; species Craterostigma plantagineum. Next base: position 17,670,104 of record JAPQWV010000013.1, on the reverse strand, counting down.
TGTGAACTTCTCCTTTGATAATCTCGTAAACTCGTCAGAACGGCTGGAAGAGGAGCACCATGAAGTGAACTTCTCCAACGATAATTTAGTCTTATATCGAGACAACGAGAAGATGAGCACGGCCTTGGGATCGAATTTCATAACTGTGATCTTTTCCAAATCGATAATCTTTGAAACCTCTCTAGGGATTAAAAGAAGAGGAGCAAGGTATCAACTCGAGAACCAACAAGAAGAACTTCGCCTTAGATAATCTCTCAGCCTCGTAGAGAAGCGGAGCTTCAGCTTGAGCAAGTGTAGAATAATATGAAAAAGTTTAAGGATGGAAAAGAAAATACCAGTGAAGAGGACGACGAAGAAAAGGAAGAAGATCTTTAGTCCACGATTCGTATATATTTTCCTTCCCTTCTAAGTCAGAACCAAAATACTAAATCCCTAAGTCCCTTTGATTCCGAATCGACGGTCTCTCGCTCGGTGAAATGATTAAAAGCGCCTTGATAGCAGGTTAATTGATATAATTTTGCTTGTGTTGACATGAGTGATATATCTAGTATATAAATCCCATGATAAAAATAATTGACCGCTAGAGCGAACCTCGTCAGAGTTGTCGAAATTGATCACTCTATGAACTTAGGGCTTTAGTTTGACGACATGACTTTACGGAAAATTATTATTCTATGTGTCATGTGAAATTTTTGCATGGACATGATCAAAGTGACGTAATCTGACCCCAAAATTTAAAAAAAAAAAAGAAAAGGAAAAATAAAAAATAATAATAAATATAAAAATCGTATACTCTTGTTTCGAATTTTTCTTTACTTATATTTTTCTTTGCATATTTGTTTTGCATATTCTTCATGCATTTTTTTTATTTTTGCATTATTTTACTTGCATTTTTTCTTATGCATGAAAAATTTCGCACATTTTCAAATGCATTTGCACATGCATTGGCACAGACTTGTTTAAAAGCGAAATATTTCTTGCTTAAATGGTTACGCAAATTTTCATATGCATGCTTAGTAGTTCATGCATATATGCTAAAATGATTACGTGCGTTTCTACTTGTTGTGTCATATGTGTTACATTCTCATATGCATATCTTGGTGAATATGTATATCTTTTCGAAATTGTTAAACACTATATGCACACTTTTTGATGGGGAGTCAAGATTCTTAGGTGTGAAAACATGAATTAAGGGGGAGAATGAAAAATTACTCTATTATTTTAAAATTACTCCTTTAATAAATTTCCGCTGAGCATTATCTGAGGGGGAGTAATATGCTTTTAAGGGGGAGTAACTTTTTTTCTTTTGTAATTCATGTCTACATTTAACTTTAACGGTTACTCTTGACTCACTACTCTCATTTAGTATAAAAAAGCATAAACGACTAAATCCTCGAGGGAGCCTTATAATGATTTTCAGGTATATGAAGTGGATGCATTTCAAGAAGATCCTCCAACCACTTCTCAGAAGCTTACCCTAGAAGATTTAGCAAAAAGAAAAACAAGTCGGTCCACCCACCAAATTCCGGCGCGTACCACTTTGAAATCGGGCTCTCTCACAACGCCACATTCAAAGGAGGCTCGGTACAACTTAAAACAATCAAAGAAAGAGACGGCCTACCTTCTTCCAGAACTAGATACGCTTCTTCGAGGCCGAACCAAACAACTTCCATTCGGAGAAGACGAATCTGGCGAAACGGAGAAGATGGCTAAATCCCGAGCCCTCTCCTTGACTTTCTCAAGACCCTTGCTTCCGGAAGAAGAAGCAAGGACCGAGGACCGAACGACACGTGATTCAAGTATCATCAAGGACTGAAGTTGCCAACCGTGTCCACTGCATCAAGGACCGAAGTTGCCAACCGTGCCCACTGCATCAATGATCGAAGTTTCCAACCGTGTTCACCTCTCCAAACCTCACATCGGACTCCCCGACTCAACACAAGGTTGACCCAAATAGGGGGAGTTTCAAGTTTCGTGCGCTTTCAACGGGAGAGATGGAACGCGGACTTCCCAAAATCCGGCAAGAACTTCGTACATCTTACGGCATTTAGGAGAAGAACTTCAAAAGAAGATTCTTGATTTTACAAGATACAAGAATCACAAGAGCAGAACTCAGCTACACCACACTAGTTCATAAGAACTCACGCGTATATTTTGCTGACAAAAATGAATTCAGTTACCATTTGCTCTGAAAGGATCTTCAAATTTATATTCTGATTCACACGCGTAATTTGTTGCAAATCGCCAGCTCACCTTACTAATAGAATCGTCTTTAACAGTTGCAATTTCTTCCTCTATTTTAAAACTGAAAGTATAAAATGCGACTTCTGCAGATGGCGCTCTTTTCTTCACCAAGCCTTCATTCGATCAGCTCAACACTTCTTATCAGCTTCCCTCATTTCTGATTCAAGCCCAGCTTCTTTTGCTGCTTCAGGATTTTAACATAATAACAACATTAGGAAAACAATCAGAGTGCGTTTGGATACGCGTATTTGAACGAAATCGCTTGATTTTAAATTATGAATTTCAAAATCGTAATTTCAAATTCAAATTCACTGTTTGGCAAACGTTAGGATTTTAAAATTCGGATTTCAAACAGAGCTTCACTCGAGCTCATGAAGCTCGTCAAACTCGATTTCTAGCTTTTTTTAAAATAATATAAAAAAGTAAAATAAAATAAAATAAAAATCATGTATAATATAAAAAAACAAACTCGTGGGCCGGCTTGCGCTTTCGAGCGCCCACGAGTGAGCTCGAGCCGACTCATTCGCGAACCCGTGACGAGCTCGACCTCGACAAGATCTCGTCGAGCTCGAGCCGGCTCATTCGCGAATCCATGACGAGCTCGAGTCGGCTCATCGAGCTTGCGAATCGGCTCAACTCATCGTTCACCTCCTAATTATTATTATTATTATTATTATTATTGTTGTTGTTGTTGTTATTATTATTTTTTCATTATTGTTATTTATTATTATTATCAATACGAAAAACTCGTTACGTGCGAAGCTTTGGATTTCGAAACAGGACCATTTGACACGGAATTTCAAATCTGACAAATTATAAGAGTTTGGATTATCCCTCGAATTTGGACGAAATCGAAATCCAAATCGATGCGATTGCCAAACAGAAAATTTGGGCAAAATCCGAATTTCAAATCGAAATCCGGAATAAAAAACGGGGCATCAAACAATTTCCAATCTTTCGGAATCTCAGTGGGTCACATTTTTCGGGCGGTTGCGGATAGTGAATCTATGTGAGCTTTCATCAAATTATTTTTCCTTTTTACTACTCGCCTCTTAGGAAAAATAGGATTTATACCAACTTGAATGGCAATATATTTGGCAGAGCCAAATGCATCATTAAAACCGTTTCTCTATATCTCTCAAAAAATTAATTTAACTCACGAATTTTTTCCATGGCAACACACTACTAGAAAACATGCATATTAGACACGGAAATTCGGTGTCTAAAAGCAAAATTCCGTTGGCAAATTTGGATACGGATATATACCATTTCTAAAATAAATTTTGTCACATTTCCGTTTTTATTTCCATCTCTAATCTGTGTCTAAATAAAAACATTAATTTATTATAAACTAAAAATAGAAAACCGTGTCAAAATCCGTTTCTAATACTCGTAATTTAGACATGAAACCAATTTCGTATCTGTTTTCCGTGTCTGATACTATGTTTTCTTGTAGTGACATCTTCGAGCATATCTTTTGATTTAAGTACTTGCTAACTAAATTAACATGATACAATGTTTCAAACCAAATTACTATAGCTACCATATACTCGAAATCACCGCTCATTTGTTGCTATAGATTTAGCTTCACTTATTAAAATCTCACCATCCAAGTCTCCACTTGAAGTAAAGCCTCTCTTATTTCTACCATTTGGGAATAGTTGTAGATTTGATTGTCTTTTTCCCTTTGAGAATCTAAAAAGAGAACTGAGGAGGCAGTTGTTGTAATCATTATTAGACCGTTTGATACAAGATCTAATTGATTTTTTATTTGGAAAAGAGTCAAGAGGAGAACATTAATACGGGGAGAGAAAAAAATTAATATAGAAATTAATACATATATATTTATATATTGTGTTTTTGTGGCCTTGTGTAGTACGCCTGAAAGCACGGCCCAAAATCCGGCCCTAAAAACAAGTGATGTTGTTATATTAGCCGCTTGATTCAAAATGTTGAAATGGATCAATTATGGATGAGATGACTTAGTCAAATGGATTATGATCAAGATAGAAAAACCCTAATAATATAAAAGGTCTAGCAACTTTGCCAATAATGAGTTGAATTTGTACACACGTGAACTCCAAGTCATTGAAAGTGAAACATAAGGATATAACAGAATTAGTTTCCCAAAGATTAATAGCATCTCCAATAGTACTGCAAATGCAAACGTAAAAATACAGTAAAACTGCTCCAACAGTACTGCAAACGCAAACGCAAAATGCGTCTTTTGCTTTCTCTCTCCGTTTTCGAACGCAAAAATGCGTTTAATGTTTTAAAATTGCAACCCTTTACTTGTATTAAAATAGTAAATAAAAAAATAAAAATATATTAAAGAATTTGAAAATTGTATACTAATCACTATGATTATACATTAAGATAATAAATAATCATTTTAACCTTCACACTTATTTTAATAATTTTTTTGTGACTTATTATTTATTTTTTTATAATTTTTTATATGTAATATAACTATATATTGTTTTGACCAATAATTAAATATTGTTTTGACCAAAATGATTTGCTTAAATTTTCAATCCAAATTAAAAGAATATGTGGTTAACTGGTAGTAAATATATGGGTGATATTGAAAAGTTATAAAAGTTGATATGAAAGAGAATATACAAGAATATTCTTTTGCATTTTCGTTTGCAGTTGAGTGTTGGGGAACAATTATTGCAAATTATGGTTGGGTTGTTACGACAGAATGCGTTTGCAGTTGGGTGTTGGAGATGGTCTAAACATATAATCTTTCCATTTTAACTGATCATAAAAGCCCGATATTATAAATCCTTGAAAGCCAAGTAAAAATCCCTTTGCGTTCCCATATCAGACAACTTCTCGAGAAGGAACAAGCAAGACCACCTTCAGCCTGGTTTACGGAAGCGAAGCAGTTCTGCCTGCGGAAATCGGCATGGAAAGCGCCCGATACCCCGAAGACAACAACCGACTCCGAGCTGAAGACCTTGATCTAATCGAGGAAGGAAGGGAAAGAGCGGCCCTCAGGATGACTGCCTACCAGAGAAAAATGACTAAGTCTTATAATCGCCGGGTGCGAAGTAAAAGGTACGACGTAGGGGACTTGGTGATGAAAGAAATCCTCAACCAAGAAGGAAGGAAGAAGCTGGAGCCGAAGTTCAAAGGCCCTTACCGCATCGTCGAAAAAGTGGGGGAGCTTCTTACTATCTCGAAGATGCCGAAGGGAAACAACTCGACCGACCCTGGAACGCCCGCAAACTGCGGAAATATTATCCCTAGAGGGGGTGCCCTCATTATGCATACTTATACTTTCTTATCAAGTTTTATCTATTTTGCACTGATTGTCAAGTTCGGTTTGTTATTTCTTGGATGTAAGCCATACACTGTTATTAATGAAGTTCCTTTTCTTTCTATACGAGGATGGTTCGAGCAAACACTTAAAACAAATAAAAGATACGAAGACCCGGGTAGAAGACGTATTCCTTCTCTAAAACGCAAAGACACCCTCCTCGGGGATAACTATTCCCATCGGGGAATACAATACGCACACATTGATTCCCTCTACGAGAGGCTGAAACCTTTCCCCTGAGGGAAGGAGAAGACAGCGCACACATTGAAATTCCTCTACGAGAGACGGCTCACTGGTCCGTTTAGGAACGTCGCGCACATTGAATCCCTCTAAAAGAGACTGACATATTCCCTCCCTGAGGGGGAGAGAAGATTTCACTACATCATTATATCGCATTTCCTTGTTTACACTACCTTAAGAAGGAAATACCCTCTTGACCAAGGCAAGAAGGCAAACGATCCCCAAAATCTACCCTGTTTCGACAGTTCCCAGTCCAGATACGCGGGGAAATTAAGGCGGGAAGAGGCTCGTCCGTCCGTTTCCGCAGTAGGTCAATTTTGGACGGCAATCACTCCACATTAAAGTAAATCTTACAATCTCCATGTATATGTATATATATTATTATACCTTCTGTAGTAACTAAACGACGTAACATTGGAAAACACAGCTAATCAAAATCAACCAAGAGAATGAACAAAAAAAGCTAATGATGGGTCCATGTGAATCAAAATATATATAATTCATTGGATCGGTGAAATTTGTGAACTCCAATAATGTACATATAGAATAGCTTACCTACTTAATAAAAGCATTATAAAAAGCAGTCTTCAACAAATGTAGAATGATAGAGATGGAATATAATATTGAATGTCTATCACTATTTTATAATATTTGAGGCTGCCCTTGACTTGGTCAGGAGGTGTGGCCAGGTGTCTTTTGCACTTTGATGTTAGTGGTGGGGTTTGGTAAATGTTTGTGTCCACAAATAAAATAAGCAAATTTGTAGCCATCTGTTTAATAGGATGTTTGGTTTATTTTTATCATTATGCTCTTTGAGGTTTATTTTAGATATATCTACAATTCTCTATGGGACAAACAATATTATCACCAACTAATGGTTTATCTTTGCAAGGTTCACGTATTTGCTTAGAGTGCGTTTGGATTCACGTATTTGAACGAAATCGCTTGATTTTAAATTATGAAATTCAAAATCGTAATTTCAAATCCAAATTCACTGTTTGGCAAACGTTAGGATTTCGAAATTCGGATTTCAAACTGAGCTCGACTCGAGCTCGTGAAGCTCGTCGATGATTTCTAACTTTTCTAAAATAATTTAAAAAAGTACAAAATAAAATAAAATAAAAATCATGAATAATATAAAAACAAGCTCGTGAGATGGCTTGCGAGCTTTCGAGCGCCCACGAGTGAGCTCGAGCTCGAGTCGGCTCATTCGCGAACCCGTGACGTCGAGCTCGAGCCGGCTCATTCGCGAATCCATGACGAGCTCGAGTCGGCTCATCGAGCTTACGGATCGGCTCGATTATCGTCCACCTCCTGATTATTATTATTATTATTATTGTTGTTGTTGTTATTATTTTATATTTTTTTATTATTGTTATTTGTTATTATTATACTATTATTGTTAGACTATTATTATTATTATTATCAGTTATGAAAAACTCGTTACGGGCTCAGCTTTGGATTTCGAAAACGGACCATTTGACACGGAATTTCAAATCCTAAGAATTATAAGAGTTTGGATTTCCTCTCGGATTTGGACGAAATCGAAATCCAAATCGATGCGATTGCCAAACGAAAGATTTGGACGAAATCCGGATTTCAAATCAAAATCCGGAATCCAAACGGGGCATTAGCTTATTTTCCAAACATAAACAAGATTAGATACTGTAACTCAATTTATAAACCAATGAATTTGATATATCACATTTTTTGGCAAGCCTCACGGAAAGAAATCCCTAACTTTACCTTAATCAATCAATCGATTGCTACTTGCTAGTACGTAAAGCCCACAAGATGTAAAAACAACTGTCAATTTTCATTAGGTCCTTGTCAGAATTTTTATACAGCTTTCGGGCATTGTCAGAAAAAATTTAGTTTTAAGGATTCGATTTATGCAGTCACACTTCATTGCTCCGAAATAACATGTTGAAAATTTGTAACACAAAACGATCATCCCGTACCAGTTAATGATCATCCGATACCAGTTCACTTCTGCAGTACCACTTCATTGTTCTGAAATAACAATATGTTTAAAGTTCGTAACACAAAACTATCATCCTATTTCAGTTCATATAACTTTTATACAAGTTTTTTAAGTTAGGTCATTATCTTTAAATTTTACAGAAATTGGGTCATTTACGCTAGTTTTTTTCTGACAGGGCCTGAATCTTAAATTAAACTTCTGAAGGGGCCTGAATTCAATTACACACTAAAAAATAATAAAAATGTTCCCAAAAAATTTCATATTTTAATTGCTGAAGTAAAATTTCTTTAATATTTATAATAAGATCAATTTGACACATAATACTATTCGTTGATTACCACTTGAAAAGATCAACGTCGAACCTTATCTTACTTGAGTTGCAATGGAATCCAAATATCAATCATCATCTATTGTCATAGAGGTCATACAAGAATTTTGTCTCGTACGTCATAAATGTAAATCAAGCTACACCTCTCATCAATTACAAGTTTATTTGATAACAATAAAAAAATAAAAAAATCAAGATGACCAGGCAGGGCCCATCAAACTGACTTCTACTAGGCCTAACAGCCCACAATATCTGACCGTCGATGATTAATCTAACGACCAAGATCAGCTCACGAGGAAAACATACGGTTGTACGCAATTCAGGCGAAATACGTAATGTTCATTTTCTCAAAAGTTATTGAAATCATTACATATATTCCTAGGGGTGGTTCGGTACGGTATACCGTACCAAAACTGTGATACCGTATACCGTACCGAAATTTCGGTATAGAAAAAAATCATACCAATACCATACCAAAATTTCGGTATACCTTCAATTTCGATACGGTATCATACCGAAATTTCGGTATGGTATCGGTATCATACCTTCTATACCATTCACACGGAGGGTTTTTATCATGCGTGTCTCGTAACTCGTTAATTTATTGTTTTCGAATTTGTTGTCAATTCAAACTCCTTAGGCCTCAATAAGATGGATTACTAATACCAAATTTTCCAAAATAAAAAGATTTTTAAATAATAAAATAACCTTAAATAATTTATATATTATAGTCAGTCTCCTTAGTAAGACAAAAAACTTTACATAACCACAAAATACAACTTTATAGAATTAAATGGCTATTTAAAAAATTAGTGAAGGTTGAGTAAAATATGATGGCCTCAATAATCTTAAAAAGTTGGTATAATTAATAATTTATGGGCTAAATAAATTTATGAAGATCCTTATAATATTTTTATCCATTTTATATATTTTTTAAATAATATAATATTTGTAGGTGCGTATATATATATATAATATTAACAAATTTAATATTTCGGTATTTAGGTATAATCGGTATACCTAATTTTTAAAATTTTCATACCATTACCGTACCGAAAATTTTCGGTACGGTATCATATCTTACCAAAAACTTCGGTATACCAAAATTTTCGATATTTTCGGTACGTTTCGATACGATAAGGACGGTATATCGGTATTTCGGTATATTTCCCCAGCCCTATATATTCCTTCTCTCTCTGCCCAGACCAGAACGTTGAAGGCTCTTCTTCCATTCTATTGCCCTTCGATCTTTAAAATCGGACACGTACGTACGCACAACGCACGTATGTTTGGTTGTCATATAATTTCTTTTTTTTTTTTTATCCGCGCGACAGGCTAAGATTGTCTTGAAAAAGGCCGAAGACGAGGCTGTTTTTTCGTATTGGCTTAGTGGTTGAAACTCTTTCCCTTTCTTTTTGTTTTACCTTGTTTGCTTTGTATTAGTTTAGAAACGATGAGAATAGAGAAGAAACTGTAATAAAGTGGGATTGCCAAAGGATATATGTGAGCACAATTCTGAGTATTCGTTCTCAATCTTTCATCCGTTGTTGATCATCTTACGGAAGTGGGTCGCTCCTTCGATTACTATTGATGGTTTTGTCGGGACGTTTTTTCTGTGACGTGTGCTTGATTTTCTTGATTGGTTCGTTGCTAATACATGTTGGGTTTTCTTGAAATTGCAATCTCAATTTTTTTTTCTTGTTTTTTGTTTTGTTATTCTCCTCTGTGTTTTTCTGTTTTCATGGATGTTGGTTTTTGGAATTTCGATTTTAGCGATGATTTTTTAGATCAAAGAGAAGATTTTTTGTTTCCATATTCCTTGCTGAATTGAATCAGTTTGTTTCTTGCAAAAATAGCGTTCGGAAAAAGCAATCTTTGCTTGAGTTTTATGGTGACTTGCGATGATCAAAGTGATTCCTTAAGAATGAAATCAATAAGCAATCCAATAAGATCATTGTTGAATTTCTAACGTGGCATATAACTCAAGGAAACTCACCTGTGAAGCTGTAAGAATTTTCACTTCGTTGACTGTATTAGTATAGACCTTCCTTTAGTTTCACTTTTCATCGCTTTCTGTTTGACCATGTTATATGATGGTTTGGCTATTATGTGTGCTGCATATTTTCGTATACGGTTTCTGTAATTTGTGGCCTGTCATAGGTAGATTGAATTGGAGATGACTACGATCAGTTTTCTATTATATGTGTGTCGTATGCTGATTTTCTTATATCATGTTATAAGATTTTGAAACGTAGACAGTTTTCTTCCGCAGATTAGGAAACGACTGCCTCTATTCATGGACGAATCCTCTGGCAAGAGAGGAATAATCAGCAAGACTATGGCTCCCAAAAAGGGATGTAATAATACGCCTTCGAAAAGTTTAGTTAGGGAAATCGATCAGAGCCCACAATTCTGTAGCAGAATAGGTTGCAGTGGGAGAATCAAATACAGCCACAGCAACAAAAGGACTCAAAACTTGGACATCTCAAAGTGTCCAAACTCATCCTTGGGAAACAAAGTAGCTGGGAATTCTTCGAGCAGTAGTAGCTCTGTTATTACAACCTCGAAAAATCCCTACGTCGAGGGCAAGAGGAAGTTAGCTTCTCAACCGTCAGAAAGTGCCACGTCGAGCGACTCAGAAGCTTCAGAGATCGTTTATACTCCAAGAAGCAGTTCTTCAAGTGGGCATCATTCAAAGTCGAAGAAAAGCTCTGTAAATATTATCGCATCAGAAGCTTCGAGCTCAAGTGGATCATCAAACTCTAGAGTTTTTGATCATAAGAGAACAGTCAATAACCGAAATACTTCATTGCCTTCCTGGGTATCAGGTAAAAGAACCTCACTTGGGCCCATTAATGGTAGTAGTGGAAACAAGTACGGTTTTAGGAACCTTAATTGCAGTTCGACGTCAGATATCTTGGGCCCAGATAGTTCCTCCTCGGACTCAAACACCTATGGTAAGAATACCATGAGAAAGAGAAGTCAAGAAACTGAAAGAAACAGTTCGTCTCTCCGAAGAGAGAGAAGAACAACCATAGCATCATCATCGTCGTCATCTTCTTCTGTAGTAAGTGGAAATTTCTTGTCCTTAAGCTCCGGGATCACAATTCCAGGCTCGGGACAGAGCAGTTCTTTCCCTGGCGAAGATAGAAATCGTTCTTGGACTAGGAGGTCAGCTGCTATGAATGTAAACCCTAGGACGGGATTTTCCAGACAAAATGTAAGAAATAACAACGTGCCCGTCGGGGAAACAGTTGTCAACGATGTCCCTCGAGTTTCAGACAGCTTAATATCATTACGGATTGGTGGTCAGAGATCTTCGAGGCCATCATCTTCGAATGTGTCCTCAACTGCTTCTTCTTCTTTATATGAAACAGAGTCGACCCATCTGATCGGTCGGGATTCTCTTCGTCGTTATAACATGAACGACATTTCAGATGTACGTCTATATACCATTCCATGAGTTAACCCTTCCTTTGATTCGAGTCCCTTCGTATGAGCTGATGATCGATTCCCTTTTTGCAGGTGCTGTTCGCGCTAGAGATGATAGAGCAAGACGAAGAGCTCACTCACGAGGTAATCAATAATAATAATTCCCTTTTCTTTTTGCTCTTCACTTTCCACTTTGAATGTTAATTTTTTTTAAATGTCATTTTGTTCTTCGACGTACATAGCAAGTGCGTGTATTGGAGGCAAGTTTACTCCTCGGTGGGCTCAATCTCCACGACCAGCACCGAGACATGAGGATAGACATCGATAACATGTCGTACGAGGTCAACTTTTTCAGACACAAACAATTCAACTTATGCTAGACAAGGAGTTTTTTTTTTTAAGTTTATTTCGTTCTTCGGCAGGAATTATTAGCACTAGAAGAGAGAATGGGCACGGTGAGCACTTCACTTTCTGAGAAGGAAATCTCGGATTGCCTCGTAAAAGGCATATTCGAGCATACTCCTATCGACTTACACGCCAATGGAGACGATGCGAAATGCAGTATTTGCCAGGTTTGCTTTAACTAACTTATCTTTGTGTAAGGATCAATTTCTTGCAAGAAATAGCTTGTGTAAGGAACTTGGTAATGGAATACGGTAAGTTTGTTTTTTTTTTTTTGTTCTTTCGTAGGAAGAGTACGAAGTTGGAGATGGGATGGGTACTTTTGTAAAATGCAAGCACGGATATCACTTGGCGTGCATAACGCAGTGGTTGAGACTGAAGAATTGGTGCCCTGTGTGTAAGGCTTCGGCTGTACCTTCTACTTCGTCGTCGTCGTAGCTCGAAAGAAAGCTGCAAATGACATGATATAATTTTCTTCTCATGTGTTGGGATTTGTTTTTTCCTGTAAGGTTGTACATATATCAGTTGCTTGATTGATTCAGGCAAATAATGTATTGTGAAAACATGTGGTGATGTATACAAAGTCCATACATTTTGGATTAGACATTTGTATTATGAAATATAAGATAAATATGTGGATTATATTATAGTTAAATAACATATATGGTTGTATAAAATGGAGAATTCCGAAAGATAGATGTAGTAATTCAATAAAAAAAAATGATTGAGGTAATTTTTTAATTTGTCAATTAATTTGAGATTTGTCTGTAAGTAGTGATTTGTATTTTATAACATAGCAAAGAAGTGAATGGAAATTAGTTATTTTATCTCGCATAGTTATATGATCTTAATTAGATTTATAGTCCATAATTAGATCCCAACCGACGGTTAACCGTAACCGGCGGTTGACGGTTAGTCGGAAGGACTAACTGCCGTCTAACTGTCCGGGGGCGGTTGACGGTTAGCCGCTCCCGGTTGACGGTTAGCCTAACTAGCGGGCGGTTGATCGGCGGTTAAAACCGCCGGTTAGGCATTTTTTCTTGTTGAAAATTCGGGTTTGAATAAATGTTAGGTATATTATTTGGTCGAATTATGTATCGAAAATCTAAATGTAGTATATAACTTATAAGACACTTATAAAAAATGTTACAACATTTTAGGAGAAAATGTAGTACAAAGTTTTAATTGAACCAATTACAATTTACAATACACTAAACTAAAACAAAATATGGGTGGATATGGCATGGTGGTGGTGGGTGTCGTTCGTGGCGTGTCGAGTCGGGTCAGGTGTTCTGTTTTAATTATGGTTGTATTTAATATTCGGGGCGGGCGGTCGAAAAATTTTTTGCGTCGGGGATCGGGACCGGAAGAGCGAGGGATTGTTGAGGCTTGAGAGAGATTGAGTTGAGAGTTGTGTTTTTTTTGGGATTGGGGGGGGGGGGGGGGAGGTATTTAAAATTGGCAAGTAGCCGTTGTAACCGCCGGTTATACGGTTAACCATCGGTTATCGGTTGTAACCGGCGGTTACAATGGCTAGTTTTTATTTTTATTTTTTTTATTTCACAACGGCTACTTCAGATTTGAATTTATTTTTTTTTCTTTTTTTAAACTTCTAACCGCCGGTTAACCGCCTAACCGGCGGTTGGCGACCAACCGCCCTGTAACCGGCACCCAACGGTTGCCGGTTACGGTTATTAACAGTATCTGGCGGTTACCGGTTGTAACCGCCGGTTACAGTTGAAAATGTGCATGTCTATCCATAATTATAATTACTAAAATAATTTCTTTATTTTTTGTCAATTATTGATTTCGATTACCTTGGTGTATACATGTTGACAAATTCCGGTATGTTGGTACGGTTCAAGTTCTAATGGGGTGAAAATGAGAGGATTTCAGGCTGGAATTCGGGGAGGGAGGTAATTAAAATTGGCAAGTAGCCGTTGTAACCGCCGGTTATACGGTTAACCGTCGGTTTTGAATTTATTTTTTTTCTTTTTTAAACTTCTAACCGCCGGTTAACCGCCTAACCGGCAGTCGGCGACCAACCGCCCTGTAACCGGCACCCAACGGTTGCCGGTTACGGTTGGTGCCGGTTACGGTTATTAACAGTAACCGGCGGTTACCGGTTGTAACCGCCGGTTACGGTTGAAAATGTGCATGTTTATCCATAATTATAATTACTAAAATAATTTCTTTATTTTTTGTCAGTTATTGATTTCGATTACCTTAGTGTATACATGTTGACAAATTCCGGTATGTTGGTACGGTTCAAGTCCTAATGGGGTGAAAATGAGAGGATTTCGGGCTGGAATTGGACACATCATCTACCTACAAAATTCTTGTTCTAAATAATAAAATAAGGTAAAATCGTCTTCTCGAAAAAGTGAGTACTTAAGTCTGAAATATTATTTGGAACGTGTACCTCGACATAGAAGAAAATTGGAATCAAGAAAACAAATAAATTGGCCTATAGCTTACGACTATTACATGTGACGAACATATATACACTTCAAATTCCAAGGTAAATCCTTGGCAATTTTGACCGTCCCCTCGGGTGGTTTGATCACTACTTCAGTCTCTTCCTCGGTAGTTTCCTTCTTGGTTGTTCCTATAGTGTACAAAGTTTCTCTTCCCTTCGGGTGATCCTCTTTTCGGATCCTGGAGGATTTGATCTCCACTCGAACCTCTTCCACATAACACTTTCGGGCCATCTTGCGGGAAAATGAAAGGTAGAATCTGCCTTTCTTCTCTCTCTGGTGTTCTCCTGGGTCGTTCCTTATGATTGGTTGTTTGGTGGTCCGATCGCGTATTGGAGCGGTTCCATGTCCCGGGATATCGTGGCTTGGTCCCAAATCCGCCGTCCCCTCCTGTTAGCTTCTCTCGCGCTTCGGAATTCGACGCGATCAATTTGTCCAACTCTCGACCTAATTGGAAACATCCTCCAGTAGTATGCCCGTATTCATGGTGGTAATTACAGTAGGTGTCTGATATCGGCCTTCTCGGGTTGTTCTCGATGTAAGGGGGTCTGCGAAGGAAGTCGTACTCATCGCATATTTCCAGGGCTCAGACCTTGTTGACTCGTAGCCTAGAAGGATTCGCTCGAGGCATAGTCGGGGTGGCACCGGACGATCGTCTCTTCGCGGGAGAGGCCTATGGACCTGATCTCGGGGCGGACTCTTTCTCTGGTCTCGCACAGGGCTCTTCCGCTTTTTATACTCGGGCTCCCTGGCGTGCGATTCTTCCACCCGGACATATTTTTTCCACTCGAGCCACCAATTCCTCCACGGTCGTCGGGTACTTCTTTACTAGGGATCTGAACAACTCCCCATCTCGAAGGTCATGGTGAAATACCCCGATGAGTAGCTCGGGTGCAGCGTTGGGCACCTCCATCTTTACCTGGTTGAAGCGTCGAAGGTAATCTCGCAGACTCGGGGGACTAGTGGTGCTTCTGGCCGGTTTTTTAAGTTCTAGAGTTTGCGGATCTCCTCCTTTATGCCTTTCAGTTCGGTTGCTTGCTGTTTAGCGCGCCGCTTTCTATTGGCGCGCGCTCTCCTGAATTCCGGTGCTAGCGTCTGGTTTTCGTCTTCATGCCTTCCTACTTCAGACTCGGCGTCGTGCTCTCTATTCGGCTCCGGTTTGTGGGCGTCACGTTCTCCATTTGGCTCCGGTTGGTTGGCATCACGTTCTCCGTTCGGTCTAGATTGGCGGTTCTCCCAATTTCTTTCCGCCATAAGTACTCCAACGTCTGCCCTGATCCTCCTCATCTCTTGTACCATTGCGGCCATCATCAAGGCGATGTCGGCTAGGTTCGGCCATTGCCATTGGGCGCCACGCGATCGTTTTTGACAGTCACCATATTAAATTTCTGCTAGAGAGGAACTAGAATTTCCCACAGACGGCGCCAAATTGATGCCGTCGAAAATTGACCTACCGCAAAAACGGACTGACGAGCCTCTTCCCGCCTGAATTTCCCCATGTATCTGGACTGAGAGCTGACGAAACAGGGTAGATTTTGGGGGTCGTTTGCCCTCTTGCCCTTGGTCAAGAGGGTCCTTCTTAAGGTAGTGTAAACAAGGAAATGCGATATAATGATGTAGTGAAATGGCTTCAGTGATAGTGGTGCAGTGTAAAAATGACAGAGTAACGGCGTATTCTCAGAAAAACGTACCCGGCAGTAAAGGATTCTGGCCATATTTATAGTGCCTTGGGTAAATGCACTTGACCTTTGGCGGTTGCTCCCACGTTGTGTGCCTCTTGACGGTTTCTTCCGCGTTTGCCGCTTGCCCTTTTGGATTCAAGCAGTTTTCCCACGTGGTGTTGGCTACGTGCGTGTGGAAGTGGGGCGTTTCCACATTTTTTAGCCTGTCGAATAATTCCCCGAGGCTCCAGACCCTTTTCGCGTGTGATTCCTCCCTCAGGCTTCGGGTGTGGGCTTTGAAGGACACCCCAGGCCTTCGGGGAGACCTTTGATCGGAATTGCCCGAGGGGCGTCTTGACCAGCTTCCAGTCGGGCCTCGAGACTTTCTCCTGTGGGTGGGGGGGGCGTCTGGCGTCTGCCTACTTGCCCCAAGGGGCACTATATGTGCTTCCGTTCAGTCCTGCGAGGTGCTCTTCCCTGTTGGCGTGCCACGCTGATCTCGTCGAAGACCCACTGCCCGGGGGCCAACCGGCACCTTCGGTCCTTTATCCTTGTCGAGCTATTTTGGCCGGCGGAATGGGGGTGTTAAGTTGGTTATGGTCGGTCGAGTATTTTACCGTGTTATGGGTGAAAACCGGGGGTAACATGGAGCTTGTTGAGGGCTTGTCAATTGTTATAAGGTTTTGGTAAATGGCACACGAATATAGGACAAATTATAAATTTGGATGGACTGTTAAATATATTTACATTATATTATATAATATCTTTTGCAATTATGTTAATATATCATATGCATTTATTAGGGCATCTCCAACGAGACTTCAAACGTAGCGTTGGACGCTCTAAATAGCGTTGCCTGAACTCCAACCAAACTCCATACGTCACTTTAAAGCTAGAGGAGTGAATAGTATGTCGCTAAATGAACAGGAGAACTGTTACTCTATCACATTTTCAGTTAATTTATGCTTTAGTTTCCGTTTTGGGTTTCAAATAATTTGGGGGGTTTTTTCTTAATGAATATTTGCTGAAATGGTTGTTTTCTCTGACAAAGACGATGACAATTATCCCAAGAGGAGAGAGAACAATTTTTTTGGTAGTATTTGGAAAAGAAATAATATTGTTTAACTTTAAATAATAGGAATTTTATGGTGCTCAACTTATGTGAGCACCTTATGTGGGCACCTATTGATGTGGCACCGATACGTGCCATTTCAACATCCCACATCGACATATAAGGTTATGCCGTCTTAATTAACACATTCTAGGTGCCATTAATCGACGTTTCGGATGCTGACATGGCATATTGACGCTATATATTTCATTGACACGTAAAATGTTATGTAAGGTGTCGATATGCCATATCAGCATCCGAAATGTCGATTAATGGCACCTAAAATGTGTTAATTAAGACGACATAACCTTAGATGTCGATGTGGGATGTTGAAATGACACGAATCGGTGGCACATCAATAGGTGCCCACATAAGGTGTTCACAAATTCCTCTAACTTTAAATATAATTTTTAAAAGGAAATTGAATGGTATTAATGTTCCGTATCGAAATGTGTAAATAATTTCTACATACTTTTTGATAATTTTATTTTTGACTAAACTAATATTATTATATTAGTATTAGATTATTTATTTAAATATGTTTATTGATAGAATATATTAAAATATAAATCATAATTGAAACTATGATAATATATTAGAAAATTTTGTATAGAATAAGATATGAAGGACATGATTGGAGTTTAAAGATTGCTTATTATGATAACTGACGTGTGTACATATATATGTATATATAAATGTTATGGTGCTCACACGTGGGCACCTATTGTGTGGCATTTTTTTGTGCCACGTCACATGCCAAATCAACCCCCGACGGGTTCACTAATCACATGTGTATGTTAGATCAATAAAACATCCCATTGTATGCTGATTTGACGCGTTGATGTGGTTGGTGCTTATGAAGGTGCTCACGCAAGGTGAACACTATAACATTACTCTATATTATATATATTGGCTATATAGATAGAGAGTTCCATAGATGAAATTCTTTTATAATGTACATCAAACGAAACGACGTGCCTATGGACAAAGTTTCAAGTTCAACTACCCAATTAAATAAATGGAGATCAACACTTAAAAAACCTTTAGTATAAAGAACTTATGGATGAGTCTCATGTCAGATATTTTTTATTCTATAGTACCTGGTGTTACACCCTTGAGTGCCACGTCATCAGCTCGTTCATGGCCGAGCTATAGAAGTAGCGATGATGTGCGGGTCCAAGGTGCATTAGTTGGCGGAGAACAACACTTGGACGATTTCTACCCGAAGACGCATGGAAGGATCTGGCGAGGTAACGAGGGACTCGGCCGGAGCCGGCGAGGTCGGCACGGTGGCCGGCCAGGCAGGTGGCCTGGCCGGACCGCGCGCTCACACTGGGCGCGGGGCTGTGCGCGGGGCGCGCGCTCACAGGCGCGGGGCTGTGGGGGCAGCGCACGCACATGTGCGGCACGCGGTGCGACACCAAGGCTGTGCGCGCGCGCATGCGGGCTAGCGCGGACGCTGAGGTCCAGCGATGACAGCAACGGCGGACGGTGGTCCAACGGGCGAGGACGTGCGAGTCTAAGGCACGGAGTTGATGTTTCAACACTTAGACGAGATTCGTTGTTCAGGAGGCCGCTTAGGACGCTGAGGTTCAAGACGGTGATCATCGGAACGATGAGGCCGAGCCGGGCACGGCGCGACCGACTTGGGCGCAAAATGGGTTGGACCATGGGTCGGGTCGGATCGGGTCGGGCCGGGTCAGAACGGAGCGGGTCGGACCGGGGTCAAGATGGAGCGGGTCGGACGACGGAGCGGGTCGGACGATGGAGCGGGTCGGGCCAGACCACGTGGGCCGTGGCCGGACCGCGACTAGGCCGGCGCGGCGGTGCGTGCGCGCGGCGTGCCGACGGTCGGGGCCCAGACCAGCCAAGGCGGACCAGCTGGCCGACGAGACGATCCATGGTAGGGCCTGGCCGCGAGGGCCAGGCCAGGTGCACGCGCGGCGCGAGGTCCGCGTGGGCTAGGCCGGACACGATGCGCGCGGGCGCGCGCGGCGGCGAACTGCGGGACGACGCGGGCCAAGGCACGCCAAGTCCAAAGGTTTGCTAAGTCCATGGGAAGCTTCCAAGGAGGGTTTGACTAGGTTCAAAGGTTTGAGATCTTTGAGGAAGACTTGTTTGAATATTTACTATATTTAGAAGATATGAAAACAAGATTTGGGAGATCCTTGGGGAGATCTTCTACCAAGTCAAAAGGGAAGCTTGGGGCCTATAAATATGCCGTTTTAGAGCAGCCCAAGGGGGGGGGGGGGGGGGACGAAATTGAGAGTCTTGAGAGGAGATTTTCGAGAGCACACCAAGTCACAACATCGAGTCTTTTGGGAAAGGTTCGACGGGGTCGCATTGAGGCGTTCACTAGCGAGTTAGGTTAGTGATTAAGATCCCGAAGGGACACTTAGGATAACCGTGTTAGTAGCTTCGTTTGGGTTAGCGAGGTGAGGCCGAGACTTGTTCGGTTCCACACGGGTTCGAGTTTTCCTATAGTGTACGTTTTGTTCGCCGAGGAATAAAACGGGCTAAGTCGAGGAGCGAACCTCGGCGAGGTCCCTTAACTTTACGTTGTCTTGTTCTGTTTCCGCTTTACAAGGCAGGGCGAAGTGTTTGGAGGCTGAACGTGTTCAAAGCGAAGTTCCGCGCGGCGGGATTTGATTGGACGCGTGCCGATTGTGAAGGCGCGGCTACGAGGATAATTTCGAAAAAAATTCTCTAAGTACCGGATCAGCAACAAAGTTGGTATCAGAGCTATTATACGACATGGCTGAAGGCAGTCGATCGACGGCGGCTCGACTGACGGACCTGGAGACGAGGGTGGGGCAGCTACAGACCACCCTAGAGAACCTACCCGACGTTGCGACGTTGGTAGCTGAAGTTAACGCACTCAAGGCAGCAAGGGCGGCAGAGGAGGCGCGAATGGCAAGGATCGAGGCCGAGCACGGAGCGCTTCGAACCTTGGTGGCGGGCGTCATGGCGACCCCGGCCGCACCGACGGGTCGTAAATCCGCAAGGGAGCCGCGGATGTTCAATGGAGTGCGGGACGCGAGGGAGTTGCAAAACTTTCTCTACGACATAGAGGCGTATTTCCAAGGCGCGGGAATACAAGAGGCGGACAAGGTAGATGTCGCGTTGAACTATCTCGAGGACGACGCGAAGCTGTGGTGGCGGACGAGGCTCACGCAAGACGCGGAACTCAATAGGCCAAGGCTTACGGCTTGGGCTGATTTGAGGCGTGATTTGGAGGCCCAGTTTCTACCGGGGAACACATCGTGGGTGACGAGAGAGGCGCTGAAGAAGCTCAAGCACACGGTCTCGGCCCGAGACTACGTGCGCGAGTTTGCCTCGCTCATGTTGGGCATCACCGATATGTCCGAGACGGACCGACTCTACACCTTTATTGGCGGGCTCAAGCCATGGGCCCAAATGGAGCTGAATCGGCAGGGTGTCCAGGACCTTGCATCGGCTTACGCTGCGGCTGAGCGGCTTGTCGAGATCAGGCCAATCGAGCATCAAGCCACGACGACTGAAGCCGCGGCGACCACTTCCATGAAGGCCAAGAAGGGGAAGGAGACCAAGAGGAAGAATGGAGTGGACCAGAAGGGAAAGGAGGTAGCGCCCACGGTGGAGGCGACGGAGTACCCCAAAGACGGTGCGTGTTACGTTTGCGGCGTGATGGGGCATCGAGCGAGGCAGTGTCCGAAGCAGACGCAGGCGGCGGCCGTGATAGTCGAGGACGGTTCGACTGAAGGGGAAATCACGAGGATGGCCCCACTTCGGATAACTACTCTTCGGTGTACACCTTCTAAGAACCTTTTGTTTGTGAAGTGCAGGGTCAACAAGATTGAGGTGTTCGGGCTTGTCGACACGGGCGCAACTCACACGTTCGTGGCAAGTCGGCTAATCGAGGATCTCAAACTTAGCATGCGCCCCCATGAGGCGGCGATTGAGACCTTTAATTCCCACGCAATCGAAGTGAGAGGCTTGGCGGCGGCGGTGCTTAGCCTTGGCGGTTGGCGAGGATGGGTCGACCTTACGGTGGTCGAGATGGGTGATTTCGACCTGATCTTGGGGCTAGACTTCTTGAGGGCAGCGAAGGTGGCGATAGATCCTTCGAGTCATCAAATCCTCATTGGAGACGGAGGTGAGCGAGTCGACGGCGTCGATGAGGACGTTGTGCGACAGCCTGGCACGAGAGAAGAAGGGACGACAATGGGACGACAATGGGACGACGGTGTCGACGAGGACGCCGATTCTCTCCGCGGGGGGAGAATTGTTACACCCTTGAGTGCCACATCATCAGCTCGTTCATGGCCGAGCTATAGAAGAAGCGATGATGTGCGGGTCCAAGGTGCATTAATTGGCGGAGAACAACACTTGGACGATTTCTACCCGAAGACGCATGGAAGGATCTGGCGAGGTAACGAGGGACTCGGCCAGAGCCGGCGAGGTCGGCACGGTGGCCGGCCAGGCAGGTGGCCTGGCCGGACCGCGCGCTCACACTGGGCGAGGGGCGCGCGCTCACAGGCGCGGGGCTGTGGGGGCAGCGCACGCACATGTGCGGCACGCGGTGCGACACCAAGGCTGTGCGCGCGCGCATGCGGGCTAGCGCGGATGCTGAGGTCCAGCGATGACAGCAACGGCGGACGGTGGTCCAACGGGCGAGGACGTGCGAGTCTAAGGCACGGAGTTGATGTTTCAACACTTAGATGAGATTCGATGTTCAGGAGGCCGCTTAGGACGCTGAGGTTCAAGACGGTGATCATCGGAACGATGAGGCCGAGCCGGGCACGGCGCGACCGACTTGGGCGCAAAATGGGTTGGACCATGGGTCGGGTCGGATCGGGTCGGGCCGGGTCAGAACGGAGCGGGTCGGACCGGGTCAAGATGGAGCGGGTCGGACCACGTGGGCCGTGGCCGGACCGCGACTAGGCCGGGGCGGCGGTACGCGCGCGCGGCGTGCCGACGGTCGGGGCCGAGACCAGCCAAGGCGGACCAGCTGGCCGACGAGACGATCCATGGTAGGGCCTGGCCGCGAGGGCCAGGCCAGGTGCACGCGCGGCGCGAGGTCCGCGTGGGCTAGGCCGGACACGATGCGCGCGGGCGCGCGCGGCGGCGAACTGCGGGACGACGCGGGCCATGGCACGCCAAGTCCAAAGGTTTGCTAAGTCCATGGGAAGCTTCCAAGGAGGGTTTGACTAGGTTCAAAGGTTTGAGATCTTTGAGGAATACTTGTTTGAATATTTACTATATTTAGAAGATATGAAAACAAGATTTGGGAGATCCTTGGGGAGATCTTCTACCAAGTCAAAAGAGAAGCTTGGGGCCTATAAATATGCCGTTTTAGAGCAGCCCAAGGGGGGGGACGAAATTGAGAGTCTTGAGAGGAGATTTTCGAGAGCACACCAAGTCACAACATCGAGTCTTTTGGGAAAGATTCGACGGGGTCGCATTGAGGCGTTCACTAGCGAGTTAGGTTAGTGATTAAGATCCCGAAGGGACACTTAGGATAACCGTGTTAGTAGTTTCGTTTGGGTTAGCGAGGTGAGGCCGAACTTGTTCGGTTCCACACGGGTTTGAGTTTTCCTATAGTGTACGTTTTGTTCGCCGAGGAATAAAACGGGCTAAGTCGAGGAGCGAACCTCGGCGAGGTCCCTTAACTTTACGTTGTCTTGTTCCGTTTCCGCTTTACAAGGCAGGGCGACGTGTTTGGAGGCTGAACGTGTTCAAAGCGAAGTTCCGCGCGGCGGGATTTGATTGGACGCATGCCGGTTGTGAAGGCGCGGCTACGAGGATAATTTCGAAAAAAATTGTCTAAGTACCGGATTCGCAACACCTGGTTGAAAAAAAAATTGACTCTTAGGTACCCATTCGACTGAAAATCTCCACTTGTCGTCCAAGCTAAATTGTCTTACTGTTTCGGGAAATTCCTAATTTTTCGACCCTTAAACGAAAATATTATAGTATCAGTATAATACTCAAATTAGATGACTACGTCGAAATAAATTGATTCGACTATGCTAATCCGCTCGATTATACCTTCTGTCTAACATATTTTAAAACTGTAAGTCTTTCGATTGGTAGTTTGAATTAAGCCAACACCCGACTTGGTACCTAATTTAAATTCGCCCAAAAGTTTATTAAAGCATTGGTTAGAGTTGGGTCAACCTTAATTTATAAATATTCTCGGCCAAAGTAGTATCACCCGATTTATCATGCCAAATGTACCCCTTACTTTACGATTTTATATTTTTTTCTCTTGTCGGTTGGAATATCAGGCTGTGTCAGATCTTGTCGGTTGGATAATGTTAGTGAGTAATGAATATTTTTTATACCACTACATACTTATATTTGGTACCGTATATTAGTAAGGTACCCTAACATAGTAAAATAGGGTATCGTAACAATCACTAATATGCTACTATATATTAGGGTAAGCATTTTTTTAATCGCATTCCGTATTACTTTCGATGCAAAACCACTTTAACGTCGGTAAATATATTATATATTTCACTTCATAACATTTTTAATGGGTTAATCCTTAGACTCACTGTTTTTTTGTTTGAAACCTAAGTTTCAGTATAGGATAGAAGACTTCCTTGTAATAACATTTCACTTCATAGTTTGGAATTTGAAAGCTTCAACTTATAGTTTAAAATAAGATATTATAAATTTTATATTCTATTTATTTAGTGATCTTTACTTTAACATTAAGCAGTTTATTTTTATTATGTGCCGTATTTGGAAGTCTCATGCCTTATTTGCACAAGAATCTACATGTTTTCGATAATTAAAAATGTGGTACAAAAAAATACTACAAGTAACTTACGCAAGGTACTACACTAGCATATCTTATGGTACTATAAACATCTATATATTGATACTACAAATATCTATATACTGATACTACAAGTTTGGATAAGCGTTTTCGACGTCGTTCGAATTTTTTTTGGTCAGAGACTATTTACCATAATTATAGGTATTATATTGATCACTGGTGTCAATATTGGTGTGTTAATATTTAGAACTATGATTATTACATTGAAACACCGATTTTCTTTCTACTTAATATGATATTAGTAAGAACATCTTACTACACAGTCAATATTTTTGATCTATTGGAAGTTAGTGTTTACATTTTACTTTACCGTGCGTTTAGGTTTTATTATATTCCATATTTTGGAAGTTCCCATGCCTTATTTTCACAATAATCTACGTGTTTTTGATAATTAAAAACGTGGTACGAAAAAGATAATAAAAATAACTTACGCATGGTACTACACTAGCTTATGTTATGGTAATATCAACATCTATATATTCGTACTCCAATCATTTGTACACTGGTACTACAAATTAGGGTAAGAGTTTTTCGACGCCGTTCGAATTATTTTTGGTCAGTGACTATGTTACCATAGTTATAGGTACTATATTGAACATTTGGTATTAATAATGGTGGGTTAAGATGTAGAATTACATTGAAACACCAATTTTCTTTCTAGTTAATATGATACTAGTAAGAACATCTTACTACATAATCAATGATTTTGATCTATTGGAAGTTAGTGTTTATGTCTTACGTTACCGTGTATTTAATTTTTATTATGTGTCGTATTTTGGAGATTCTCATGTCTTATGTGCACAGTAATCTACGTGTTTTCGATAATTAAAAACCTGATACGAAAAAGATAATACCAGTAACCTACGAATGGTACTACACTAGCATATGTTATGGTACTACGAGTATCTATATATTGGTACTTCGAACATCTGTATATTCACTAGTACATAAAATAGCACGAGCGACAGTTTTTATAGGTCATGGGCGACGGTTTCTGTGCGTCGCCCAGAGCCCGTCGCCCATCTACAAGAGTTTAGGCGACGGTTGTGCACCCGTCGCCTATGATGGGTTATGGGCGACGGTTGTTCAAACAACCGTCGCCCAAAGTACTCCGTAGGGAGCTGTTTTGTGGGATTGGGCGACGGTTTCTAAGCCAGAAACTGTCGCCCAAAGCCTTTTTTTTTAATATAAGATTGGGCGACGGTTTCTCAGCTAGGAACCGTTGCCCATGTTACTACATATTAATTTTTTTTGTTTTTCATATGACCAACAATCCAATCCAAAACAACCAAATCAACCCAAAAGATCATTCCCAACAATCAATCCTCAACAATAACTAATAATGTTAAATAAAATCAAGAGTTACATCATCGAACAAATATCACATAACATAACACAAACATATATTACCGCAAAAGTCTATCATCAAGGAGGCTCGTAAAATGCTCCGCCAACATCCTATACTTCGTTCTCTTCGACGCCCACAATTCCCGTATGTTGATGAATATGCACAACATCGCATAGCCCCACAATGGCCAGCTGCCGAACAAAATATAACCAATAAATAAAACAACAGATCGGTCTTTAAGTCTATTCGAATGACATTTAGGTCAGTTATCAGTATACACAAGGCTAGTTAGAAAAGCCACAAAACTCTTACCTTATTTGATTTTCTCCTTACAAACAGGGCTTTCCTCTTTGTCTTCTTCAACCACTAGGAAAAAGAAGAAACCAAACTTTGAAATGAAGAAAGTAAAAGACATCGAAGCACAAAAATGTAATTAATTTACCTTCCCAAATCTGTAAATGGATCTTTCATTAATCGAGAAATACAATGAGGGAAAATAGTTAGCCCGGAATCATCGGAAAAGAGTTGTGTTCGCCGGAAAAAGTCGCCGAGAGAGAAGAGGTCGCGGCCAAATTCGACCCAAAATCCCAAATTGTCCAAACTTTACCCAAAACCCTAATTTTCGTAAAGATCAAGCTACAGGAGTCTTAGCAATATCAACCTTAAATAAAATATAACACAAGAATAAGCTATGAAATCGCATAAATCAAGCTCGGAAAACTCAAAAATTCGAAACCCGAATTTTCACAAAACTACGAATTTCGAAAATTTCAAGCCGTAAATCGCGAAATACAAAGAGTGTTTAATTGCTTAATGGACTTCTTACCGTGTTCTCCAAGCTCGAAAGGTTGGAAATCGTTCGGAGATCGCCGGAAAATCGCTTATAAAAAAAATGTGTAACACCTTGGGCGACGGTTGTTATGTAGCAACCGACGGCCAAACACATATTTAAAAAATAAAAATAAAAACAAATGAAGAATTAAAAAAATGGGAAACACCTTGGGCGATGGTTGTTACGTGGCAACCGACACCCAAACAATCATATTTAAAAAAATTAAAACTAATGAAGAATTTTAAAAAAATAAATGGGAAATACCTTGGGCGACGGTTGTTACGTAGCAACCGACGCCAAACTCATATTTAAAAAACAAAATTAAAACAAATGAAGAATTAAAAAAAAAATATGTGAAACACCTTGGGTGACGGTTGTTATGTAGCAACTGATGCCCAAACTCATACTCCTTCCGTCCCGCTAATTTTATCACATTTTCCCATTTTGGGCGTCCCACTAACTTTATCACATTTCATTTTTGGGTAAAAAACTATCACAAATTATCAATATAATAATATTAAATATTCTTAAAAGACGTGTCAAAATATATACTTTTTTCCCTTTTCATTGTACTATATTATTATAATAATACCACCTTAATTTGTGTGCCCACCAATATATGTGATAAAGATAATGGGATGGAGGGAGTATTTTATAAAATAAATAAATAAAAAAGTTTATAGGCGACGGTTTTTCGTATCAACGTAGAAACCGTCGCAAAGTTCATATTTTAAAAAAAAATAAAATAAAAAAAGTATATAGGCGACAGTTATTGGAGAGGAAACCGTCGCCGGAGGCTTTCGTCAATTATAGGGGACGGTTTTGGCCAAGAAACCGTCGCTTACGACGAACAAAAACTAAAAAATTACGAAAGTGCCACCGCGTCCACTATAGGCGACGGTTTTTGAGGAACCGTCGCCGAAAGTGCCGTCGCTTATGTATCATTTTCTACTAGTGATTGGTACTACGAGAGGTACTAGATAAACAAGTCTTAGATAAACAACGCTCTCACATATAAAATCACATATAGAATAGTCTTGCATCTTACCATTTCCACCATTAAACATCTATAACATCTCTCGTATCTTACAACTTTTCGTCCATCGGCAACAACATCAGCATCTCCATCACGCACTCGATTCATTACTAATAACATGTGTCTGCTCTCTTAACTAGTAGGCATCTAATCAAAGTTGATGTAGATCGGTACTCATCTTCCACTCATTTGAATCCGGGGGAACATTCACTCTGGCAAACGCTCACATATAAGAAAATAGTTACAAATATTTCAATAATCAGCTAATGTTGTACCAAAAAAAAATGAGATTTATAATGCTAAAATCATGTATATACAATACCAATTTTACTACGCCGTACCAAAATACCAAACAATGCAAATTAGAACCTATCAATAGAGTATAATTGTTAAATTTCGAAAGTATAAAAACAACTGTAACTGAGCACAACCAAATCGATGGCTCTAATTGAAGCATAATAATCGACCAATTTCAAACACAAAAAACTCAATTTGACACATAAATATCGTAGTCAAAAGCCCATAATATTAATCGAAACGATAATCGAAAGGCTAATCTACATGAATCCACTAATAGATCAAAATGTGATTGAAAAATTAAAAAAAAAACCAAATTTACCTTCGATAGTCTCAGGATATTTCGAGAAAGAAATTATTAAGATTTGTTTGGTTTTGGGTTAGGGTTTGAAAATCTGATAGGCGAGATGAATCCGGACAGGCTTCGACTTGATTTGAAGGATTACTCCAACTTGGATTGGGTTCATTCGTTCGATGGTGAAATGACACTGTTTTTTCTTTTCTTTTTTTATTGAAGTTAAAAGTTTGGTAAAGTTGTAATAGATGAGATCCAGGGTTATTATAGTCCAATGGGCAGTTATAAGCAAAGAGAGTTTCAATCGGAACCTTTCTGATAAGGTACTGACCTGTAAAAATTTTATTCACTGGGGATTGAAGTAGAGATTCCCCTTAAATAAAGGGTTAATTCAATTTCAGGCCCCATTTAGATATTTGGATTTGGGTTCAGGCCCCACTACAATGGGCTTTAGTATTAAGGACCAAGTTTTCGAAAAATTCAGTGTTCAGGCCCTAAAGTGATGCGAAAAGACATATTTAACCCTGACATATGCCAAAATTACGCTGGATACCTAAATGATCCGATTCCAGACAATTATAACAGTTCTGCGCTGAAAAAGAACACTTCCTTTCACTTGGATAACAACAGTCTTGTATTGAGTACCATATGTCGTCTACTTAATAACAAATGACGTCGCAGAAGTAACGCAACATTCAAAAATAATACCGATTCCTGCAACATCATTTGTTAATGTGTTACTGCAGGAATCGGTATTATTTTTTAATGATGTGGTACTTCTGCGACTTCGTTTGTTACTAAATAGACGCCATATGGTCAATACAAGACTGTTGTTATCCAAATGAAAGGAAGTGTTTTTTTTCAGCACAAAACTGTTATAATTGTTCTTGAACCCTCCACCCGACCATCCCCCTGTTTTTCTAGATAGAAAATTCATCATCATAGGGAGCAATGCTCGATCAGTGGGAAAAATAGGGTTCGATAGTCCGATGTAATAAATATGTCTGTTAATAACATTTTACTGTCGATAAGTAACGTCTTATGACGTTAAAATAACACTTACGGTTTTTTCGATAACAAATCAGTATAATTGTGTAACAGTTATAATTGTTCTTGAACCCTCCACCCGATCATCCTCCCCCTGTTTCCCTAGACAGAAAATTCATCATTATAGGGAGCAATGCTCCTATAATGGGTTACCAATTTTCAATCTCGAAACGTGTAATAAGATCGAAACGCTAATGATTCGATCTTTTATAGGAGAACGCTAATGGTCGTCGCGCCGAGTTTAGGGTTTACGATTTAGGGTTTATGATGTAATACCACATGATGGAAAACAAAACAAGGTATTACCAATCGACTGTGCTAGATCAGTATGAAAAATGGGGTTCGATAGTCCGATATAATAAATATGTCTGTTAATATAACATGTTACTGTCGATAAGTAACGTCTTTTGATGTTAAAATAACACTTACGGTTTTTACGGTAACAAATCAGTATAATTGTGTAACATAAAACTGACGTAAAATACCCATTCAGAAATCACTTTACTAAGGGTATTTTCGTCAAATCATAGTTTTGGGTCCTTTTCACTTAATTTTTCAAAAACATGGTCCTTTAAACTAAAAATAAATCTGACAGGGTCTGATCCCTAATTTTAAACTTTTCTGGGGCCTGACACAAAATTTCCCCTTAAATAAAAGACATGGCAAATAATATAGTTTACTTCTTCCAAAAAATAATATAGTTTACAACTACATCCAGCAAATAATTCATTTGTTGGAACGGCTTCTTATAATTCACATTATGATTCGATTCATATAATTAATTATTGCGAAAATAGTTCACTGATTTATATGTCAAAATAAATTTGATTAATCGATTTTTTTTCGACAGAATAGAGCATTAATCCTACTTAGCCATCTCCAACGATCCTTCTATGTAAAGAGTTGCAACAGTATAATTCCTTCACATGTAGAGTTTGAAGAGTATCATTTCACTCCAACAATCTCCTCGATATTTTGCTTTATACAGAATATTCTCGATATATTCCATTGTTTATACATTTTATTAAAAATTTTGGTCATATTTAATAAATTCAATCGAAAACCTATTTATCTTAACTAAGTTGTTTAATTTTGTTGTAGGAGAAACAATTCTATTGTGCTTTAATTAGCATAAACTTTTTTGTTCAAGATAACTACGATAATATTTTTTGAATTAAATATTTTTATTTTAACTTATTCTTTTGAACAATAATAGAGTAGTTAAAAAATGGGAAATTCAGAACAAAATACCTGATGCGATTTTATACTTATGAATATGTTCCTGCAAGATTGATTTTTCATATAGGTACTGACACTGGGATAGAAATTTGTTTCAACTCCCTCATATGATAAGTTACAATAATACCCTTTCTTATTTGTCTCAAAGCGTTCGAATGACGAAACACATTAAGAAAGAAAAAAACAAAACGAAAAACAAAAAGGGTAATCAAATCAGAAAAATGACAATTGTGGCGTAGGGGCCAGCGAAGAGCTTCGAATCACAGAAAACAAAACAATCCTCATCTACCTTCTTCGATTCTAGCCTCAGTTGCCATCGCTGCTGCTCCACCAGGTTTCATGCCTAAGACAGACACGTTCCCATCTACCTTCAATTGGCTTTCCGTAAAAGTGATAATTTAATTGTGTAAAATGAATAACTTAGTTAATAGTTACTACACAATCAAAATTATTTAACCAAATATCTTTTTATGTATTAATCAATATTTTTCCAAAGAGAACTTTCCAACTTATCATTTACAAATGATTTTTTCATTATTATTTCTTTTCTATATCAATAGCATAATTTTTTCCAATATCAATGGCCTATAATAATTTATTTTGCGTAAGCCAAAAATATATTTAAAAAGTATACCAACTTACTTTTATTTTTTAATTACAAAAACTCATCGAGTCCACCCAGAGTAGATTCGGGGTCTACCATTGCAATTCATTTTGCCTCCAAAGGTTTTTCACGAGGGATGTTTAGATGAGAACCACCGTCTATTTTATTATAATAATTGTCATACACGTGCATATATATATATATATATATATATATACATATTATATTTACTATAATATTTCCGGCATATTTTATGTGTGTAGTATATTTCATGTTATTTTTGTTGGATTTTGTTAAGATAAATGGGCTTTGGGCCCAAATGGGTATTAACCCATTAATAAAATCAATTTCGGTATTTATTAAATGGAGAAGCCATCGAATGTCGAAACGAGAAATCGTTGAAAGATTACGAATCTATGTTTCACGGGGAATCTAACGAATATTAATAGGCTCAAAACCGAATTCGGGTGAATGAGAAATTAATTTTCGAAGTTGGCCCAATAATGAATAAAATGGTTGATAGTGTTTAAGTGTGGGATTTTAGTGTCCCACATTGGTTAGACACAAAGAAAAACTTCACTATAAATATAGAAACCCATGTGGTTTGTTCAAAAGGGCTTGCCATGTGGGTGAGCTTATATGGGCTTAAGTGGGCTTAAGTGGGCTTAGTGGGCTTGAGAAGCTCAAGTGAGTTTTGGCCCAAATAATAGCTCGGGTGCGAGTCGGTGCCTCGCACCGACGACCACCGAGCCCGTGCCCGTGGCCGAGGCCGAGCCGAGCCGAGCCGAGCCGTGCCAAAGTGCGCAATGGGCGCTTTGAGGCGCGCACTTTGCACTTTGCATTGGAGCGAGGAGCTTAAATTTATGCTCCGGTGATCAGTGACGGCGACGGTGATGACATGGCAGTCAAGGTGAGGTGGCGCTACGTAAGCGCTGATTGGGCAGCCCAGATGGCGGTGGGACATGCCAAAGATTCGGGCTGTCGGCCCGAGAATCGGGCCTGTCGCGGGCCAGTAAATAGACCGACAGTCCAGAGGTTTTGAAATGTCTCATTCCGACCCTTGGAAAATTGCAGAATCAGTCCAACAAGTTCTGGAATTTGCGATTCAGTCCCTGCGTGAGAAAGTCTATAAATAGACCCCTCATGAATTGGAAAAATTTATTCACTTCAACCCACACAAATTACATCATTCACTCCCAACTCCCTAAAATCCCGAAGCAAGAAAAAACTCGAGTTTCGAGTACGATTCGTCGTAAAACTCTAGTCGTTGTGCTGCGATTATGAGTTAAGAAAAAGTCGCTGTATCTTGGGGACGATCACTGATAACCGAAAGCACGGAATATCGGGACGATTTCGTCTTACGGACACTGTGTTCAACACATGACTCGACTACGCTGACCGAAGAGTCACAAGAAACCATTTCATTATACATCACAAGAAACCATTTCATTATACTGCCGCCGACCAGACTCATACCGAAGTTCAACAATTTTTAGTATCTTAAATTTATAATGTTTGAGGCAATGTTATTTTTAAATACGTAAAAGGAAAAATTATTTGTGGGGATATAATTATACCACATAAAAAATAAATAATGATAAATTACTTTGAACTATATTAACAATTAATTTGTGATGATATAATTATAATAAAATATTAAAGGATTAGTGGGTTAATCCATGACGATTCAAGATAGAAAAAGTCCTCAAATTTTTAATTAATTAATATTTGATGAAAGCCATTTTTAAAGCCGTAATTATTTTTGATAAATAATAGGCTGCCTAAATGAAATCTATGGGGATCATATAAATTACGCTAAAATGGTTTTCCTTAATCATTGTTATCTAACAAGATACCGTTCTAGGTCTTTTCTATCAATACTATTTATTTAGTTGTATTAACTATTACTCCCTCCGGCACGCTAATTTTATCACACGTTTCCATTTCGGGCGTCCCAATAATTTTATCACATTTCCTTATTTAGCAAAAAAAACTATCACAAACAATCAATATAATAATATTAAACATTCTTAAAAGACGTGTCAAAATATACACTTTTTTACCTTTTCATTGTACTATATTATTATAATAATGCCACCTTTATTTGCGTGCCCAGCAACTTATGTGATAAAGTTGGTGGGATAGAGGGTAATAGTTAATAGTTGATATCACATTACTAGTATGTTTTACACATCGGAACACATCCGATTGATGTGCAAATATGTCAAGTTATTTTATATTTTGAATATTCATATTATTAATTAAGTTATTAGAAATACAATTTTAAATTAAGGATAAATTATAATGAACTAAAATATAAAGTTGTCTATCCATGACAATTTGAATGTTTAACACATTCGATGTATATATAGAAGATGTGAATAACACTATATAGTTGTTTATCTATAGGGACTGAAGGTAGTATTTCAATTATTTGTTTTTCTTTTAAACTCAAAGACCTCATACATTTATCAGTGAAGTCTGAACAAAGATATTCATTCGCTAGTGCTTGTGTCGGTGGAGAACGATGGCCCTCACTATCGTAGCCTAGCGATTTTGCTAGGTAATGGGCCGCCTCGTTATCACGGCGCTTCGCCAACGAGAAGGCAACGGACGTAAAGTAACGATAAAGGTAAAAATCAATCTAATATGACTCTCCATGCACTTATTCTGTAGCTTTAATATTATGATCGTATGATAGTCAGTCTCCTTCGATGATGACGGATGTCCATCATTTTTCACTCGCGAAGATCAGAGCTCGATAGACCGCTAATGCCTCAATGACTCGTTCAAATGCGCCTTCATGGAATCTCGTGAACCGTATCCAGGGAAGGACCTACGTTGGGACTTGGGGGCCATTGACCCCCGGCCAAAATGTTTATAAGCATTTAGTATATAATTAAAATTAAATAATAGTGCTTAGTCTAGTGGAAATAGCCAAGGTAGTTCAACTCTTTAACCATTTAATGTGGGTTCGAATACCCACAATGCTTTTTTTTAGTTTTTTTCTCAAGTATTTTATTAGCACTTTGACCCCCCAGTTTGGACATATTTAACTTTGCGCCCCAACTCTGGAAAGCTGGTTCCGTCACTGACCGTATCCAATCGATACTCCAATATTATCTCTTGCTAAGATCCCCGTCTATGTTTATCTTAATGGTGCTCGACAGAGGTGGTGACTATTGCCAAGATCGTGCAATCGTACAATTTTGGGGTCCAATGTTCCACTGATATCGTCCAAAGTCTCCGTCAGAATATCAAAGGATTTCCTAACATCTCGTGCCAATGGGCATTCTACAAAGGTATATCAGAACTTATGGAATAGGTCAAGTAATAGGTCGTGGGATCCAATGGTTGAATAGTGATGGTCAAGTAATAGGTCTTGGGTTCAAATCTTAAACACAAACACACACATCTATATTTTATATAAGCTCTCCAAATGCACGGGGTCTGTGCTACACAGTAGGTAACCCCCACGCTGTGCAGCATTGGAGTCCCCATCATGTGCGGGTCCCTTGTTATATAGCACAGGTCCCCTGGCCTTGCTGCATAACATGGGGACTCCCCTGCGCTTGCTTTGCTAGGGGACCCCCATGCTGTAACATCCCGTCCCATACCGGGTGTCACTGTAGCATCCGTCCCTACCGGGACCTGTGGGGTTGGGTCCACCACACTCCGACTGATAGTCTGACCCCACTGTATCACCACTTAACCTTCCAGAGTGCTTTGTCCTCACTCACGCGCACCCTGGGCAAACTTCCCAAGGGGTCACCCATCCGTAGATTTCCCCAAGTCAAGCACGCTTAACTTCGGAGTTTCTATAGATGGATTCCGGAAAAGGTAGGTCGACCTTGGTGATATGAGTAGTACTATCAACTCTATTATACGATTCTTAGCCTGACATGCCCATACATTGTCAGTCTTAGGATCCTCTCTCATTCCGGTGTCGGATCGGTTCGTTCATGCACCCCTTCGCCTAGAAGCCTGCCAGGAGCCGTTCCTTGTCCGTGCACCTCTCTGGCACCGGCGACCACTCCCCGCCCTCATCGGCCCCGGGCGTCACACATGCTGTGCGCAGGGGAGCTCCCAATTAGGGTTGCAAACGAATCGAATCGAATATCACCTTAATGTATTTGTATTTGTTTATTTTTTGAATATGTAGTTTCTTTTACTAGAATATTAAAGTCGATTCATATTCGATTTGAAAATATATTCGTTTTACGAAACTTAAAAAAAAGCAAAAAAACCCTACCTAGTAAATGAAATATACAATTACGACGTAAACTTGGCAAAACACATAATTGGTTCATCCAATACATCTTACAAAATATATTATTTAAGAAAATGGCCCTTGAATGGGTTAAAAATTAGACATCAAATGCAAAATGATTATGATGCCCTTACTAATTGGTGCTATATAGCAGTAAAGGCACATGGCACGGTAGGGGCAGGGGACCCCAGAGCCAGCGGGCCAGGCAGGGGACCCGTGATATATAAAGGGGTCCCGCACAGCCTGTGGGGCTCCCCTACTGGCCCCGCTGTGCAGCAAGGGGGTCTCTTGGTATAGCAGGGGCAGGGGTGCCACATGCTGTGCAGCAGGGCCAGACGGCCCCCAATTTTAGGCACGCCCCGCCAAATTGACAGCTGTAATAACAGTGGACCCGCACAAACAGGGGCTCCCCTACTGCACAACATGGGGGTCCCCAGGTACAGCAGGGGCAGGGGTGCCCCCATGCAGTTAGAGCTGGCAAATGGTCCCGCGGCCGCGAGTTAGGCGTGCCGGGCTGTTAAGTTTTTGGCGGGCGGGCCAAGCGGGCAGCGGGGAGGCTCGCCGAAAAATAAATATTATATAGTTATATTAATTAATAATATTTATAAATAAATTATAGTGATTTTTATATTTTTAAGCTACGTAAATAATTAATATTAAAAATGTTAATTAAATTAGATATTCATTTTTATTTTTCCAATTGTTTATTATTTTATCTATTTTTATTATTTTTTCTATGTTTTTTATTTTTTTAATTTTTATAATAAAACGGGCAGCCACCAGGCCCGCTACTTGCCTGCGGGCGGAGCGGGCCTTATTTTCCCAGGCCCCTAGTAGGCGGGCTTGTCCACGGCTCTCCGCCAGTGGCAGGCTACGGGCCGGCCCGCCCTGCCGGCCCGTTTTGAGAACTCTACATGCAGTGCGGGAGGGCCAGGAGAACCGTGTTATATAGCAGGGGATCTGCACAGCCTACTGGGTCCCCTACTGCCGCTGCCGTGCAGTAGGGGGTCCTCGCTATGTTGCGGTTCCTTGTAGCACAAGAAATAAACATCAATCATTGTAAAATGACGAAAATACCCTCAAAAGCAAAAACCGGGAAATGAGGAATGCTATTTTTTAACGTTGATCAAGTCGGAGACCATATTTTAAAAAGACCCTATTATTTTATATAAATTTTGGTATTTTACTGTTCAAATCATCCTAGGTGGACTTGTAGAACATCTCGATTTGATGCGTGAAAGTGAAACTTGGTTGAACCATCGGAATCTTAATTCCACCAACAAATTTTTTTATATCTTCAAAATTTAAAACCATCGGCTCTCGTTTGCTCGGCTCGAAAACCCAAAATGACTTTTGCTCTTCCTCCTTACATTGCCCCATTGTAAACCCCGTAACATGAACTCCTAAAAAAACATTATACTATCCGCAATCCACTACTAAGCAAGTGCAACAGATAATTATCGATAATGTCTGGGCAATTAGGTAATGAAGGCACGGCGATTGGAATTGATTTGGGAACAACTTATTCTTGCGTAGCAGTTTGGCGTCACGATCGTGTTGAAGTCATTATACTGCCGCCGACCAGACTCATACCGAAGTTCAACAATCGTAAGACGAAATTATTGTTCGTGATCTGATCGATGGCAACCAACGCACCAACGATTCCTGCCAGTAGCCACGTCGAACGTCCTGCCAAGTTCAACGGGACGAAGTTCAAACGTTGGCAGCAAAAGATGATGTTCTATCTGACGACGCTCCACCTTGTCCGATTCCTGAAGGAGCTCGCTCCTACGGTGACAAAAGTCGCGCCACCAGCTGAGGGTGAAAACCCTAACGACGTAGTCTATGCTGCTCGTGTCGCTCAATCTGAGCAAGAAAAGGCTGCGTTAGCCGCATGGAATCATAATGATTTCATGTGCCGCAACTATATTCTGAACGCCCTAGACGATTCCTTATACAACGTCTATGCAGTGGCTACGACTGCGAAAGAGCTGTGGGATTCGTTGGACAAGAAGTATAAGACCGGCGATGCCGGACTGAAAAAGTTCATCGTCGGCAAATTCCTGGATTATAAGATGACCGACTCTAAGCCGGTTCTGGACCAAGTCCTTGATCTGCAACTGATTATTCACGATATTCATGCTGAAAATATGCAGATCAGCGAAACCTTCCAGGTAGCTGCGATTATCGAGAAGCTGCCGCCTCTGTGGAAAGATTTCAAAAATTACCTCAAGCACAAACGAAAAGAGATGGGGCTTGAGGACCTAATCGTGCGGCTTCCGATCGAGGAAGATAACCGAAAGAGCGAAGCCAAGAACAAGAGGGGCAGTATGGAGGCGGGAGGCAACTTGGCCGAGCCGAGCTATGGAAACAAGCGAAAAAGGCCAGGTCCGCCGCAAAAGAAGCAAGACCCGAATTCCAAGAGAATTAAGGGCAACTGTTATAACTGCGATAAACCAGGGCATATGGCCAAGGATTGTCGTAAGAAGAAGAGAGTTAATAAGACTCGGGCGCATCTCACTGAAGAGAAGCAGCTGACGACAGACATGTCGGAGCTAGATCTGACTGCAGTCGTGTACGAGGCAAACGTCGTGGAAAATCCGAACTACTGGTACATCGATAGCGGAGCAACGCGCCACATCTGCTCCGACAAAGAAATGTTCTCCACCTACACGCCTATTTCGGGTAGGACTCTCTATATGGGGAACGCGGCGACGTCCAACATCGTAGGATTGGGACGGGTGGTGCTGAAGATGACCTCAGGCAAGGAAGTGACGCTTGTGGACGTGCTGCATGTCCCAGACATCCGCAAGAATCTGGTGTCCGGCTCTCTGCTTAGTAATGCTGGATTTAGACAAGTGTTTGAAGCTGGAAAATATGTACTTACCAAGAATGGTCATTTTATTGGCAAAGGTTACCTCAAGAAGGGCCTTTTTAAGTTATCTGTAATGCCTGTAAAACGCGATATTAAGATCGCTGATAATAATAAAGCCAGTTCTTCTTACTTGGTTGAGTTGTCTAATTTATGGCATGGTAGATTAGGACACGTGAGTTTAAACAAACTGAAAAAGTTAATAAGTTTAAACTTACTTCCACAAATGGAAATTGATTCACAACACAAGTGTGAAATCTGCGTAGAAGCAAAAATGGCCAAGGCACCACTTTTCTCTGTCGAAAGAAATAGTTCACCACTAGAATTGATCCATACTGATATATGCGATCTGAAATTCGTGCAAACTAGAGGTGAAAAGAAATACTTTATTACGTTTATCGACGATTGCACGAAGTATTGTCACGTGTATCTTTTAAGTGGTAAAGACGAAGCTCTTGATACCTTCAAAAGATATAAGAATGAAGTTGAGAATCAACTTAATACTAAGATCAAAATAATAAGAAGTGACAGTGGAGGAGAACACGTGGCACCGTTTGTGGAATTTTGCCGAGAACATGGTATTATTCATCAGACGACGGCGCCATATTCACCTCAATCAAATGGCGTTGCTGAACGGAAAAATAGAACTCTTAAGGAGATGATGAAAGCGATGCTAATCAGTTCAGGGCTACCTCAGAATTTGTGGGGGGAAGCCATACTGTCATCAAATCGCATTCTAAATATGTTGCCACACAAGAAACAGGATAAAACACCGTACGAATTGTGGAAAGGTAGACAACCTTCATACGGATATCTCAAAGTGTGGAGGTGTCTAGCAAAGGTCGAAGTACCTAAACCAAAACAGGTCAAAATAGGACCGAAAACAGTTGACTGTATTTTCATTGGATATGCAGAAAATAGTAATGCATACGGATTTCTGGTGCATAAGTCAGAAATTCCTGACATGTATTCTGGATGATTATTGAATCAAGAAATGCTGTTTTCTTTGAGAACATCTTTCTAACGAAGGAAAGAAATGAAATAAGTTGTAAAAGAAAATATGAAGCCGTTGAAGTTTCACCTCCAAGAGTTGAGGAACCACGGCAAAGTAAGCATAAAAAACTGGCCAAATCATTTGGGCCTGATTTCCTAACATATATGTTAGACGATGAACCTAGGACAGTGCAAGAAGCTCTGTCGACTCCAGAAGCTCCGTTCTGGAAAGAAGCTGTAAACAGTGAAATTGAATCCATGCAGAATCACACTTGGGAGTTAGTAGATCTCCCTAAGGGGTGTAAACCTTTAGGATGCAAATGGGTCCTTAAAAGGAAATATAAAACTGATGGATCAATTGAGAAATATAAGGCTCGTTTAGTAGCCAAGGGATATTCCCAAAAAGAAGGGTATGATTTCTTCGATACCTATTCACCCGTAACGAGAATTACGTCAATACGGGTTCTATTTGCTATTGCAGCATTGCATGATCTCGCGATACATCAAATGGATGTAAAAACGGCATTCCTAAATGGAGACCTCGAAGAAGAAATCTATATGAATCAGCCTGAAGGGTTTGTAATACCTGGACAGGAAAACAAAGTGTGCCGACTCGTGAAGTCGCTTTACGGGTTTAAACAAGCACCGAAACAATGGCACGAAAAATTCGATATGACTATGCTATCGAATGGATTCAAAATCAATGAGTGTGACAAATGTGTTTACATTAAGGGCACACCCGATGAATTTGTGATTGTCTGTCTTTATGTAGACGACATGTTAATCACGGGAAGATTTCATAAAATGATTGGAAATACGAAGAGTATACTGAAAAATAATTTCAGTATGAAGGATATGGGTTTGGCTAATGTCATACTAGGGATAAATGTCTATAGGACGCCCGAAGGAATAATGCTGACACAATCTCATTATATTGAGAAAGTGTTGAAGAAATTTAATGCCTTTGATGATCCTCCTGCTAAGACTCCTGTAGATCTAAATCTACATCTGGCCAAAAACAGAGGAGAACCTGTATCACAACAAGAATATGCTCGAGTGATTGGCAGTTTAATGTACCTAACTAACTGCACTCGACCTGATATAACATATTCAATTAGTAAACTTAGCAGGTTTACGAGTAATCCTGGGAGTAATCATTGGATAGCCTTGAGAAGGGTGCTGAGATATCTGAAGCACACTATTAATCATGGTATACTCTACTCGAGGTATCCAGCAGTTCTTGAAGGATACTGTGATGCCAACTGGATATCTGATAGCAAAGACTCCAAGTCCACGAGTGGTTATGTATTTACCATCGGTGGTGGAGCAATTTCTTGGAAATCCTCCAAGCAAACGTGCATAGCTTGATCTACGATGGAATCAGAGTTTATTGCACTAGACAAAGCCGGCGAAGAAGCAGAATGGCTTCGAAATTTTTTGGAGGATATTCCTTGTTGGAATAAGCCTGTACCGCCTATTATGATACATTGCGACAGCATGGCCGCAATTGGTAGGGCGCAGAATAGTATGTATAACGGTAAGTCTCGGCACATACGTCGAAGACATAATACCGTACGACAACTGATCTCTAGTGGAATAATCTCTATTGACTATGTGAAGTCTAAAGAGAACATAGCAGATCCTTTGACGAAAGGCATAGCTAGAGATCAGCACTATAATGCAGTAAGGGGAATGGGGCTTAAAAACCACACACCCAAGAACGAGCTTGGTGGTAACTCAACCAAAATGAGTGGAGATCCCACAAATTTGGTTCAATGAGACAACTAAGCTGAGTGTAGTTCAGTAGCTTACTTGGATTTTTAATAAGCTCATTCTCATAAGCTGCCCAAATAATTACCTGAAGACGTGTGGTAAAGGGTAAGCAATTTTGTTTTTAATGATGGCTATACCTGATGGTGGGGTATTTCGGGATACTCTAGGATTAAAGTCCTAATAGTCGATCACCTATATAAGTGAGAAGTGGGGCCGCTTCAATATAACACTTATGAAACCAAGATATGGTCCAAGGCCGAAATGGACACAACGTGAGAATCGAAAGAAATTAGATTCGTCACTGTGTGTACGTTGTTGTCTTAATTTATAAAAATGCTGTCAGTTCAAGACATCATGTTCACTGAACAACGAGTAAATTCGATCGCGTTTCACTAGGGAAGGTTCAAAGCCACAAGCTACCTATCCCGATGCAGTGACGAGTTGTCGAGTTTTTCTTGCAAGAGTCAGCATGCATAGCATTTGCATTAATTTCCAATCATGTGGGGGATTGTTGGATTTTGTTAAGATAAATGGGCTTTGGGCCCAAATGGGTATTAACCCATTAATAAAATCAATTTCGGTATTTATTAAATGGAGAAGCCATCGAATGTCGAAACGAGAAATCGTCGAAAGATTATGAATCTATGTTTCACGGTGAATCTAACGAATATTAACAGGCTCAAAACCGAATTCGGGTGAATGAGAAATTAATTTTCGAAGTTGGCCCAATAATGAATAAAATGGTTGATAGTGTTTAAGTGTGGGATTTTAGTGTCCCACATTGGTTAGACACAAAGAAAAACTTCACTATAAATATAGAAACCCATGTGGTTTGTTCAAAAGGGCTTGTCATGTGGCTGGGCTTATATGGGCTTAAGTGGGCTTAAGTGGGCTTAGTGGGCTTGAGAAGCTCAAGTGAGTTTTGGCCAAAATAATAGCTCGGGTGCGAGTCGGTGCCTCGCACCGAGCCCGAGCCCGAGCCCGTGGCCGAGCCGTGCCAAAGTGCGCAAAGTGCGCAATGGGCGCTTTGAGGCGCGCACTTTGCACTTCGCACGCCGCATCGGAGCAAGGAGCATTGAGGAGCTTAAATTTATGCTCCGGTGATCAGTGACGGCGACGGTGATGACATGGCAGTCAAGGTGAGGTGGCGCTACGTAAGCACTGATTGGGCAGCACAGATGAGATGGTATGATCCATTAGATTAAATGGAAGCAATGGGCTGAGGGGCTGATCCGGCCCAACTAGAAATTGTCGGTCGGCCCAAGGAGAGGCGTCGGTAGCCGCCTCGGGCCGTCGGTAGCCGCCTCGGGCTGTCGGTCGGAGAACCGGGCCGCCGCCGGTGGGACATGCCAAAGATTCGGGCTGTCGGCCCGAGAATCGGGCCTGTCGCGGGCCAGTAAATAGACCGACAGTCCAGAGGTTTTGAAATGTCTCATTCCGACCCTTGGAAAATTGCAAAATCAGTCCAACAAGTTCTGGAATTTGCGATTCAGTCCCTGCGTGAAAAAGTCTATAAATAGACCCCTCATGAATTGGAAAAATTTATTCACTTCAACCCACACAAATTACATCATTCACTCCCAACTCCCTAAAATCCCGAAGCAAGAAAAAACTCGAGTTTCGAGTACGATTCGTCGTAAAACTCTAGTCGTTGCGCTGCGATTATGAGTTAAGAAAAAGTCGTTGTATCTTGGGGACGATCGCTGATAACCGAAAGCACAGAATATCGGGGCGATTTCGTCTTACGGACAGTTTGTTCAACACATGCTGTGCTCAGGGGAGCTCCCAATTGGGGTTGCAAACGAATCGAATCGAATATCACCTTAATGTATTTGTATTTGTTTATTTTTTGAATATGTAGTTTCTTTTACTAGAATATTAAAGTCGATTCATATTCGATTTGAAAATATATTCGTTTTACGAAACTTAAAAAAAAGCAAAAAAACCCTACCTAGTAAATGAAATATACAATTACAACGTAAACTTAGCAAAACACATAATTGGTTCATCCAATACATCTTACAAAATATATTATTTAAGAAAATGGCCCTTGAATGGGTTAAAAATTAGACCTCAAATGCAAAATGAATATGATGCCCTTACTAATTGGTGCTATATAGCAGTAAAGGCACATGGCACAGTAGGGGCAGGGGACCCCAGAGCCAGCGGGCAAGGCAGGGGACCCGTGATAAAGGGGTCCCGCACAGCCTGTGGGGCTCCCCTGCTGGCCCCGCTGTGCAGCAAGGGGGTCTCTTGGTATAGCAGGGGCAGGGGTGCCACATGCTGTGCAGCAGGGCCAGACGGCCCCCAATTTTAGGCCCGCCCCGCCAAATTGACAGCTGTAATAACAGTGGACCCGCACAAACAGGGGCTCCCCTACTGCACAACATGGGGGTCCCCGGGTACAGCAGGGGCAGGGGTGCCCCCATGCAGTTAGAGCTGGCAAATGGTCCCGCGGCCGCGAG
Organism: Craterostigma plantagineum; assembly: GCA_027422505.1. Lineage (NCBI taxonomy): Eukaryota > Viridiplantae > Streptophyta > Magnoliopsida > Lamiales > Linderniaceae > Craterostigma > Craterostigma plantagineum. The sequence goes on along the minus strand of JAPQWV010000013.1, from coordinate 17,627,000 downwards.
TTAGGCGTGCCGGGCTGTTAAGTTTTTGGCGGGGCGGGCCAAGCGGGCAGCGGGGAGGCTCGCCGAAAAATAAATATTATATAGTTATATTAATTAATAATATTTATAAATAAATTATAGTGATTTTTATATTTTTAAGCTACGTAAATAATTAATATTAAAAATGTTAATTAAATTAGATATTCATTTTTATTTTTCCAATTGTTTATTATTTTATCTATTTTATTATTTTTTCTAAGTTTTTTATTTTTTTCTAATTTTTATAATAAAACGGGTGGCCACCAGGCCCGCTACTTGCCTGCGGGCGGAGCGGGCCTTAATTTCCCAGGCCCCTAGTAGGCGGGCTTGTCACGGCTCCCCGCCAGTGGCAGGCTACGGGCCGGCCGGCCCTGCCGGCCCGTTTTGAGAACTCTACATGCAGTGCGGGAGGGCCAGGAGAACCGTGTTATATAGCAGGGGATCTGCACAGCCTACTGGGTCCCCTACTGCCGCTGCCGTGCAGTAGGGGGTCCTCGCTATGTTGCGGTTCCTTGTAGCACAAGAAATAAACATCAATCATTGTAAAATGACGAAAATACCCTCAAAAGCGAAAACCGGGAAATGAGGAATGCTATTTTTTAACGTTGATCAAGTCGGAGACCATATTTTAAAAAGACCCTATTATTTTATATAAATTTTGGTATTATACTGTTCAAATCATCCTAGGTGGACTTGTAGAACATCTCGATTTGATGCGTGAAAGTGAAACTTGGTTGAACCATCGGAATCTTAATTCCACCAACAAATTTTTTTATATCTTCAAAATTTAAAACCATCGGCTCTCGTTTGCTCGGCTCGAAAACCCAAAATGACTTTTGCTCTTCCTCCTTACATTGCCCCATTGTAAACCCTGTAACGTGAACTACTAAAAAAACATATACTATCCGCAATCCACTACTAAGCAAGTGCAACAGATAATTATCGATAATGTCTGGGCAATTAGGTAACGAATGCACGGCGATTGGAATTGATTTGGGAACAACTTATTCTTGCGTAGCAGTTTGGCGTCACGATCGTGTTGAAGTCATTATACTGCCGCCGACCAGACTCATACCGAAGTTCAACAATCGTAAGACGAAATTATTGTTCGTGATCTGATCGATGGCAACCAACGCACCGACGATTCCTGCCAGTAGCCACGTCGAACGTCCTGCCAAGTTCAACGGGACGGAGTTCAAACGTTGGCAGCAAAAGATGATGTTCTATCTGACGACGCTCCACCTTGTCCGATTCCTGAAGGAGCTCGCTCCTACGGTGACAGAAGTCGCCCCACCAGCTGAGGGTGAAAACCCTAACGACGTAGACTATGCTGCTCGTGTCGCTCAATCTGAGCAAGAAAAGGCTGCGTTAGCCGCATGGAATAATAATGATTTCATGTGCCGAACTATATTCTGAACGCCCTAGACGATTCCTTATACAACGTCTATGCAGTGGCTACGACTGCGAAAGATTTGTGAGATTCGTTGGACAAGAAGTATAAGACCGGCGATGCCGGACTGAAGAAGTTCATCGTCGGCAAATTCCTGGATTATAAGATGACCGACTCTAAGCCGGTGCTGGACCAAGTCCGTGATCTGCAACTGATTATTCACGATATTCATGCTGAAAATATGCAGATCAGCGAAACCTTCCAGGTAGCTGCGATTATCGAGAAGCTGCCGCCTCTGTGGAAAGATTTCAAAAATTACCTCAAGCACAAACGAAAAGAGATGGGGCTTGAGGACCTAATCGTGCGGCTTCCGATCGAGGAAGATAACCGAAAGAGCGAAGCCGAGAACAAGAGGGGCACTATGGAGGCGGGAGGCAACTTGGCCGAGCCGAGCTATGGAAACAAGCGAAAAAGGCCAGGTCCGCCGCAAAAGAAGCAAGACCCGAATTCCAAGAGAATTAAGGGCAACTGTTATAACTGCGATAAACCAGGGCATATGGCCAAGGATTGTCGTAAGAAGAAGAGAGTTAATAAGACTCGGGCGCATCTCACTGAAGAGAAGCAGCTGACGACAGACATGTCGGAGCTAGATCTGACTGCAGTCGTGTACGAGGCAAACGTCGTGGAAAATCCGAACTACTGGTACATCGACAGCGGAGCAACGCGCCACATCTGCTCCGACAAAGAAATGTTCTCCACCTACACGCCTATTTCGGGTAGGACTCTCTATATGGGAAACGCGGCGACGTCCAACATCGTAGGATTGGGACGGGTGGTGCTGAAGATGACCTCAGGCAAGGAAGTGACGCTTGTGGACGTGCTGCATGTCCCAGACATCCGCAAGAATCTGGTGTCCGGCTCTCTGCTTAGTAATGCTGGATTTAGACAAGTGTTTGAAGCTGGAAAATATGTACTTACCAAGAATGGTCATTTTATTGGCAAAGGTTACCTCGAGAAGGGCCTTTTTAAGTTATCTGTAATGCCTGTAAAACGCGATATTAAGATCGCTGATAATAATAAAGCCAGTTCTTCTTACTTGGTTGAGTTGTCTAATTTATGTCATGGTAGATGAGGACACGTGAGTTTAAACAAACTGAAAAAGTTAATAAGTTTAAACTTACTTCCACAAATGGAAATTGATACACAACACAAGTGTGAAATCAGCGTAGAAGCAAAAATGGCCAAGGCACCATTTTTCTTTGTCGAAAGAAATAGTTCACCACTAGAATTGATCCATACTGATATATGCGATCTGAAATTCGTGCAAACTAGAGGTGGAAAGAAATACTTTATTACGTTTATCGACGATTGCACGAAGTATTATCACGTGTATCTTTTAAGTGGTAAAGACGAAGCTCTTGATACCTTCAAAAGATATAAGAATGAAGTTGAGAATCAACTTAATACTAAGATCAAAATAATAAGAAGTGACAGAGGAGGAGAATACGTGGCACCGTTTGTGGAATTTTACCGAGAACATGGTATTATTCATCAGACGACGGCGCCATATTCACCTCAATCAAATGGCGTTGCTGAACGGAAAAATAGAACTCTTAAGGAGATGATGAATGCGATGCTAATCAGTTCAGGGCTACCTCAGAATTTGTGGGGGGAAGCCATACTGTCATCAAATCGCATTCTAAATATGTTGCCACACAAGAAACGGGATAAAACACCGTACGAATTGTGGAAAGGTAGACAACCTTCATACGGATATCTCAAAGTGTGGGGGTGTCTAGCAAAGGTCGAAGTACCTAAACCAAAACAGGTCAAAATAGGACCGAAAACGGTTGACTGTATTTTCATTGGATATGCAGAAAATAGTAATGCATACAGATTTCTGGTGCATAAGTCAAAAATTCCTGACATGTATTCTGGGATGATTATTGAATCAAGAAATGCTGTTTTCTTTGAGAACATCTTTCCAACGAAGGAAAGAAATGACATAAGTTGTAAAAGAGAATATGAAGCCGTTGAAGTTTCACCTCCAAGAGTTGAGGAACCACGGCAAAGTAAGCGTAAAAAAGTGGCCAAATCATTTGGGCCTGATTTTCTAACATATATGTTAGACGATGAACCTAGGACAGTGCAAGAAGCTCTGTCGACTCCAGAAGCTCCGTTCTGGAAAGAAGCTGTAAACAGTGAAATTGAATCCATTATGCAGAATCACACTTGGGAGTTAGTAGATCTCCCTAAGGGGTGTAAACCTTTAGGATGCAAATGGGTCCTTAAAAGGAAATATAAAACTGATGGATCAACTGAGAAATATAAGGCTCGTTTACTAGCCAAGGGATATTCCCAAAAAGAAGGTATGATTTCTTCGATACCTATTCACCCGTAACGAGAATTACGTCAATACGGGTTCTATTTGCTATTGCAGCATTGCAATATCTCGCGATACGTCAAATGGATGTAAAAACGGCATTCCTAAATGGAGACCTCGAAGAAGAAATCTATATGAATCAGCCTGGGTTTGTAATACCTGGACAGGAAAACAAAGTGTGCCGACTCGTGAAGTCGCTTTACGGGCTTAAACAAGCACCGAAACAATGGCACGAAAAATTCGATATGACTATGCTATCGAATGGGTTCGAAATCAATGAGTGTGACAAATATGTTTGCATTAAGGGCACACCCGATGAATTTGTGATTGTCTGTGTTTTTGTAGACGACATGTTAATCACGGGAAGATTTCATAAAATGATTGTAAATACGAAGAGTATGCTGAAAAATAATTTCAGTATGAAGGATATGGGTTTGGCTAATGTCATACCAGGGATAAATGTCTATAGGACGCCCGAAGGAATAATGCTGACACAATCTCATTATATTGAGAAAGTGTTGAAGAAATTTAATGCCTTTGATTATCCTCCTGCTAAGACTCCTGTAGATCTAAATCTACATCTGGCCAAAAACAGAGGAGAACCTGTATCACAACAAGAATATGCTCGAGTGATTGGCAGTTTAATGTACCTAACTAACTGCACTCGACCTGATATAGCATATTCAATTAGTAAACTTAGCAGGTTTACGAGTAATCCTGGGAGTAATCATTGGATAGCCTTGAGAAGGGTGCTGAGATATCTGAAGCACACTATTAATCATGGTATACTCTACACGAGGTATCCAGCAGTTCTTGAAGGCTGTGATGCCAACTGGATATCTGATAGCAAAGACTCCAAGTCCACGAGTGGTTATGTATTTACCATCGGTGGTGGAGCAATTTCTTGGAAATCCTCCAAGCAAACGTGCATAGCTCGATCTACGATGGAATCAGAGTTTATTGCACTAGACAAAGCCGGCGAAGAAGCAGAATGGCTTCGAAATTTTTTGGAGGATATTCCTTGTTGGAATAAGCCTGTACCGCCTATTATGATACATTGCAACAGCATGGCCGCAATTGGTAGGGCACAGAATAGTATGTATAACGGTAAGTCTCGGCACATACGTCGAAGACATAATACCGTACGACAACTGATCTCTAGTGGAATAATCTCTATTGACTATGTGAAGTCTAAAGAGAACATAGCAGATCCTTTGACGAAAGGCATAGCTAGAGATCAGCACTATAATGCAGTAAGGGGAATGGGGCTTAAAAACCACACACCCAAGAACGAGCTTGGTGGTAACTCAACCAAAATGAGTGGAGATCCCACAAATTTGGTTCAATGAGACAACTAAGCTGAGTGTAGTTCAGTAGCTTACTTGGATTTTTAATAAGCTCATTCTCATAAGCTGCCCAAGTAATTACCTGAAGACGTATGGTAAAGGGTAAGCAATTTTGTTTTTAATGATGGCTATACCTGATGGTGGAGTATTTTGGGATACTCTAGGATTAAAGTCCTAATAGTCGATCACCTATATAAGTGAGAAGTGGGGCCGCTTCAATATAACACTTATGAAACCAAGATATGGTCCAAGGCCGAAATGGACACAACGTGAGAATCGAAAGAAATTAGATTCGTCACTGTGTGTACGTTGTTGTCTTAATTTATAGAAATGCTGTCAGTTCAAGACATCATGTTCACTGAATAGCGAGTAAATTCGATCGCGTTTCACTAGGGAAGGTTCAAAGCCACAAGCTACCTATCCCGATGCAGTGACGAGTTGTCGAGTTTTTCTTGCAAGAGTCAGCATGCATAGCATTTGCATTAATTTCCATTCATGTGGGGGATTGTTGGATTTTGTTAAGATAAATGGGCTTTGGGCCCAAATGGCTATTAACCCATTAATAAAATCAATTTCGGTATTTATTAAATGGAGAAGCCATCGAATGTCGAAACGAGAAATCGTTGAAAGATTATGAATCTATGTTTCACGGGGAATCTAATGAATATTAATAGGCTCAAAACCGAATTCGGGTGAATGAGAAATTAATTTTCGAAGTTGGCCCAATAATGAATAAAATGGTTGATAGTGTTTAAGTGTGGGATTTTAGTGTCCCACATTGGTTAGACACAAAAAAAAAACTTCACTATAAATATAGAAACCCATGTGGTTTGTTCAAAAGGGCTTGCCATGTGGGTGGGCTTATATGGGCTTAAGTGGGCTTAAGTGGGCTTAGTGGGCTTGAGAAGCTCAAGTGAGTTTTGGCCAAAATAATAGCTCGGGTGCGAGTCGGTGCTTCGCACCGAGCCCGAGCCCGTGCCCGTGGCCGAGCCGTGCCAAAGTGCGCAAAGTGCGCAATGGGCGCTTTGAGGCGCGCACTTTGCACTTCGCACGCCGCATCGGAGCGAGGAGCATTGAGGAGCTTAAATTTATGCTCCGGTGATCAGTGACGGCGACGGTGATGACATGGCAGTCAAGGTGAGGTGGCGCTACGTAAGCGCTGATTGGGCAGCCCAGATGAGATGGTATGATCCATTAGATCAAATGGAAGCAATGGGTTGTGGGGCTGATCCGGCCCAACTAGAAATTGTCGGTCGGCCCAAGGAGAGGCGTCGGTAGCCGCCTCGGGCCGTCGGTAGCCGCCTCGGGCTGTCGGTCGGAGAACCGGGCCGCCGCCGGTGGGACATGCCAAAGATTCGGGCTGTCGGCCCGAGAATCGGGCCTGTCGCGGGCCAGTAAATAGACCGACAGTCCAGAGGTTTTGAAATGTCTCATTCCGACCCTTGGAAAATTGCAGAATCAGTCCAACAAGTTCTGGAATTTGCGATTGAGTCCCTGCGTGAAAAAGTCTATAAATAGACCCCTCATGAATTGGAAAAATTTATTCACTTCAACCCACACAAATTACATCATTCACTCCCAACTCCCTAAAATCCCGAAGCAAGAAAAAACTCGAGTTTCGAGTACGATTCGTCGTAAAACTCTAGTCGTTGCGCTGCGATTATGAGTTAAGAAAAAGTCGTTGTATCTTGGGGACGATCGCTGATAACCGAAAGCACAGAATATTGGGGCGATTTCGTCTTACGGACAGTGTGTTCAACACACGACTCGACTACGCTGACCGAAGAGTCACAAGAAACCATTTCATTATACATCACAAGAAACCATTTCATTATACTGCCGCCGACCGGACTCATACCGAAGTTCAACAATTTTTAGTATCTTAAATTTATAATGTTTGAGGCAATGTTATTTTTAAATACGTAAAAGGAAAAATGATTTGTGGGGATATAATTATACCACATAAAAAATAAATAATGATAAATTACTTTGAACTATATTAACAATTAATTTGTGATGATATAATTAGAATAATAAAATATTAAAGGATTAGTGGGTTAATCCATGACGATTCAAGATAGAAAAAGTCCTCAAATTTTTAATTAATTAATATTTGATGAAAGCCATTTTTAAAGCCGTAATTATTTTTGATAAATAATAGGCTGCCTAAATGAAATCTATGGGGATCTATATAAATTACGCTAAAATGGTTTTCCTTAATCATTGTTATCTAACAAGATACCGTTCTAGGTCTTTTCTATCAATACTATTTATTTAGTTGTATTAACTATTACTCCCTCCGGCACGCTAATTTTATCACACGTTTCCATTTCGGGCGTCCCAATAATTTTATCACATTTCCTTATTTAGCAAAAAAAAAACTATCACAAACAATCAATATAATAATATTAAACATTCTTAAAAGACGTGTCAAAATATACACTTTTTTACCTTTTCATTGTACTATAATATTATAATAATGCCACCTTAATTTGCGTGCCCAGCAACTTATGTGATAAAGTTGCCGGGATATGGGTAATAGTTAATAGTTGATATCACATTACTAGTATGTTTTACACATCGGAACACATCCGATTGATGTGCAAATATGTCAAGTTATTTTATATTTTGAATATTCATATTATTAATTAAGTTATTAGAAATTAAATTAAGGATAAATTATAATGAACTAAAATATAAAGTTGTCTATCCATGACAATTTGAATGTTTAACGCATTCGATGTATATATAGAAGATGTGAATAACACTATATAGTTGTTTATCTATAGGGACTGAAGGTAGTATTTCAATTATTTGTTTTTCTTTTAAACTCAAAGACCTCATACATTTATCAATGAAGTCTGAACAAAGATATTCATTCGCTAGTGCTTGTGTCGGTGGAGAATGATGGCCCTCACTATCGTAGCCTAGCGATTTTGCTAGGTAATGGGCCGCCTCGTTATCACGGCGTTTCGCCAACGAGAAGGCAACGGACGTAAAGTACCGATAAAGGTAAAAATCAATCTAATATGACTCTCCATGCACTTATTCTGTAGCTTTAATATTATGATCGTATGATAGTCAGTCTCCTTCGATGATGACGGATGTCCATCATTTTTCACTCGCGAAGATCAGAGCTCGATAGACCGCTAATGCCTCAATGACTCGTTCAAATGCGCCTTCATGGAATCTCGTGAACCGTATCCAGGGAAGGACCTACGTTGGGACTTGGGGGCCATTGACCCCCGGCCAAAATGTTTATAAGCATTTAGTATATAATTAAAATTAAATAATAGTGCTTAGTCTAGTGGAAATAGCCAAGGTAGTTCAACTCTTTAACCATTTAATGTGGGTTCGAATACCCACAATGCTTTTTTTTAGTTTTTTTCTCAAGTATTTTATTAGTACTTTGACCCCCCAGTTTGGAGATATTTAACTTTGCGCCCCAACTCTGGAAAGCTGGTTCCGTCACTGACCGTATCCAATCGATGCCCAATATTATCTCTTGCAAAGATCCCCGTCTATGTTTATCTTAATGGTGCTCGACAGAGGTGGTGACTATTGCCAAGATCGTGCAATCGTACAATTTTGGGATCCAATGTTCCACTGATATCGTCCAAAGTCTCCGTCAGAATATCAAAGGATTTCCTAACATCTCGTGCCAATGGGCATTCTACAAAGGTATATCAGAACTTATGGAATAGGTCGAGTAATAGGTCGTGGGATCCAATGGTTGAATAGTGAGATGGTCAAGTAATAGGTCTTGGGTTCAAATCTTAAACACAAACACACACATCTATATTTTATATAAGCTCGCCAAACGCACGGGGTCTGTGCTACACAGTAGGTAACCCCCACGCTGTGCAGCATTGGAGTTCCCATCATGTGCGGGTCCCTTGTTATATAGCACAGGTCCCCTGGCCTTGCTGCATAACATGGGGACTCCCCTGTGCTTGCTGTGCTAGGGGACCCCCATGCTGTAACATCCCGTCCCATACCGGGTGTCACTGTAGCATCCGTCCCTACCGGGACCTGTGGGGTTGGGTCCACCACACTCCGACTGATAGTCTGGCCCCACTGTATCACCACTTAACCTTCCAGAGTGCTTTGTCCTCACTCACGCGCACCCTGGGCAAACTTCCCAGGGGTCACCCATCCGTAGATTTCCCCAAGTCAAGCACGCTTAACTTCGGAGTTTCTATAGATGGATTCCGGAAAAGGTAGGTCGACCTTGGTGATATGAGTAGTATTATCAACTCTCTATACGATTCTTAGCCTGACATGCCCATACATTGTCAGTCTTAGGATACTCTCTCATTCCGGTGTCGGATCGGTTAGTTCATGCACCCCTTCGCCTAGAAGCCTGCCAGGAGCCGTTCCTTGTCCGTGCACCTCTCTGGCACCGGCGATCACTCCCCGCCCTCATCGGCCCCGGGCGTCACACATGCTGTGCGCAGGGGATCTCCCAATTAGGGTTGCAAACGAATCGAATCGAATATCACCATAATGTATTTGTATTTGTTTATTTTTTGAATATGTAGTTTCTTTTATTCGAATATTAACGTCGATTCATATTCGATTTGAAAATATATTCGTTTTACGAAACTTAAAAAAAAAGCAAAAAAACCCTACCTAGTAAATGAAATATACAATTACAACGTAAACTTAGCAAAACACATAATTGGTTCATCCAATACATCTTACAAAATATATTATTTAAGAAAATGGCCCTTGAATGGGTTAAAAATTAGACCTCAAATGCAAAATGATTATGATGCCCTTACTAATTGGTGCTATATAGCAGTAAAGGCACATGGCACAGTAGGGGCAGGGGACCCCAGAGCCAGCGGACCAGGCAGGGGACCTGCGATATATAAAGGGGTCCCGCACAGCCTGTGGGGCTCCCCTGCTGGCCCCGCTGTGCAGCAAGGGGGTCTCTTGGTATAGCAGGGGCAGGGGTGCCACATGATGTGCAGCAAGGCCAGACGGCCCCCAATTTTAGGCCCGCCCCGCCAAATTGACAGCTGTAATAACAGTGGACCCGCACAAACAGGGGCTCCCCTACTGCACAACATGGGAGTCCCCGGGTACAGCAGGGGCAGGGGTGCCCCCATGCAGTTAGAGCTGGCAAATGGTCCCGCGGCCGCGAGTTAGGCGTGCCGGGCTGTTAAGTTTTTGGCGGGGCGGGCCAAGCGGGCAGCGGGGAGGCTCGCCGAAAAATAAATATTATATAATTATATTAATTAATAATATTTATAAATAAATTATAGTGATTTTTATATTTTTAAGCTACGTAAATAATTAATATTAAAAATGTTAACTAAATTAGATATTCATTTTTATTTTTCCATTTGTTTATTATTTTATCTATTTTTATTATTTTTTCTAAGTTTTTTATTTTTTTAATTTTTATAACAAAACGGGCGGCCACCAGGCCCGCTACTTGCCTGCAGGCGGAGCGGGCCTTCATTTCCCAGGCCCAGTAGGCGGGCTTGTCCACGGCTCCCCGCCAGTGGCAGGCTAAGGGCCGGCCCGCCCTGCCGGCCCGTTTTGACAACTCTACATGCAGTGCGGGAGGGCCAGGAGAACCGTGTTATATAGCAGGGGATCTGCACAGCCTACTGGGTCCCCTACTGCCGCTGCCGTGCAGTAGGGGGTCCTCGCTATGTTGCGGTTCCTTGTAGCACAAGAAATAAACATCAATCATTGTAAAATGACGAAAATACCCTCAAATGCGAAAACCGGGAAATGAGGAATGCTATTTTTTAACGTTGATCAAGTCGGAGACCATATTTTAAAAAGACCCTATTATTTTATATAAATTTTGGTATTTTACTGTTCAAATCATCCTAGGTGGACTTGTAGAACATCTCGATTTGATGCGTGAAAGTGAAACTTGGTTGAACCATCGGAATCTTAATTCCACCAACAAATTTTTTTATATCTTCAAAATTTAAAACCATCGGCTCTCGTTTGCTCGGCTCGAAAACCCAAAATGACTTTTGCTCTTCCTCCTTACATTGCCCCATTGTAAACCCTGTAACGTGAACTACTAAAAAAACATATACTATCCGCAATCCACTACTAAGCAAGTGCAACAGATAATTATCGATAATGTCTGGGCAATTAGGTAATGAATGCACGACGATTGGAATTGATTTGGGAACAACTTATTCTTGCGTAGCAGTTTGGCGTCACGATCGTGTTGAAGTCATACCCAACGATCAGGGAAATCGAATTACGCCTTCTTATGTTTCTTTCAGCGAAACCCAACGTCTTAAAGGCGATGCTGCCAAGAATCTTGCGCCACTCAACCCAATTAACACTGTTTATGGTGATATATTATTGATGTGGGGCTATCCCAATCAACAAGATTTATATGTGTGAGGAAATTTATATAGCGGTAGAAAAGCGATTATCGCAAAGTTTAAGACGTGCGTGAGGTGCTTGTTTGTAGGGAAACTGAAAGGGATGTATTTGGAACGTTAGGACGTGTTCATAGGCGGAGCCACCATTGGGCCAGTGGGGTCCATGGACCCCACTGGAAAAATAAATTATTAATAATTTATGGTAAAAAAATTAATAATAAGAGTAAAGTTGAAAAATATTATACTGCAGGGACCCCACTGAAAAATTTCAAAAATATTGGGTATGGGTCCAATTATAATGGACCCCACTGATTCCACCGGCTGGCTCCGCCACTGGACATGTTTGAGACGTAACCGAAAGAACACAAGATGTACGTGGTTCGGATCTTTGCAGATCCTACGTCCACGGGCGCTCTGAAACTGTTTTTCACTATACTTCCGAAGATTACACACTCAAAGCTACTTTTTCCTCACTTTTCTCTCAAGAACACATAAGAAATTAGCTAAGGGGACGTCAAAGATGTTGATTTAGTGTAGAGAGAGTAATTTCTAAGTGTTGCAATGTGTTAAAATGTGATTGTGATCGTTCTATCATTGTTGGTTTGTGAAATGAGTGAAGTCCTCCTTTTATAGGTGTTTTTCTGCCTAGGATTCGAGCTCCTCCTTTGAGGTTAGGCAGATGAAACGTCCCCTGCTTCTGTCAGGAACAACAGGCATGCTTCTGACAGCTTTTCCTGCTATGTCAGGATCTCAATAGCTTCTGCAGGAAGCTTCCATATGACACTGGTGCTGCCCTCTCTTTGACAGCCGCGTGGTGATCAACCGATTACTCTTCCCCAGGTGTCTTTTCGGCTTCTGGACCTTCAGTGAAGCATCCTTATGACACTTTCTCGGGACGACGGACCTGCTTTAGCATAATTCGAATCGATCGAAGGCGTGCCGAAGATCAAGGATGGTTACAACCCAGCTACTTGGATGTTGGAGGTTACTTCTTCGGCCCAAGAGATGGTTTTGGGGGTCGATTTTGCTCACTATAAGAACTCTGATCTTTACCAGTGAGTTTTTTAAAAGGGGTCGAACGACTTTTTCTTTTCAAATGAAATCGACTTTTACTCATAATGATGGGGAAGACTTTCACAGGAGAAACAAAGCACTAATCAAGTAACTGAGCATTCCTCGCCCGGGAACAAAAAACATGTACTTCCCAACTCGGTATTCGACCTCTTTCCTTACACAGTGCATCGCCTGTCTATGGAAGCAAAACCTATCGTACTGGCTAAACCCTCCTTACACTGCCGTCAGATTCTTGTTCACAACCTTCATAGCCCTCATCTTCGGAACTATGTTCTGGGATCCCGGGTCAAAATGGTAAGTGAAAAGATCGAACCTTTTTTCCCTTTTCCTACTCTGCATACATATATAACGTTTCTTAGTGCTAATTCATTCGATTCTACTACTTAAAATTGCAGGAAAACACAACAAGATCTGTTCAATGCCATGGGTTCCATGTTTGCTGCTATCAACTTCTTAGGCTTCCAATACGGTTCAACTGTTCAGCCCGTCGTAGACATCGAACGAACCGTGTTTTACAGAGAGAGCCTCCGGGATGTACTCTGCTTTGCCATACGCATTCTCACAGGTGAGTCACTAAGGCTCCGTTTGGTTTATGGATTTTGATGTGGAAAAGAAAAGGAAAAGTGGAATTGTACGACGCGTGAAGCGTAATGTACTACGATTCAATGCGTATGACCACATTTTTCTTTTCTTTTCCGCATCGGATTCCGCGGACCAAACGCACCATAAAGGAAAACAGAGAACGCTCATTGAAACGTGCCAACAAAACGAATTTTGTTTTTGACGTTTCTTTTCTTTTCCGCGCAGATTCTTATTGAGATACCGTACGTGTTTGTGCAATCGATCGTATACTCTATGATGAATCTTTATTGGACGGCAGAGAAGTTCGCATGGTTCATATACTTTCTCTTCATGCCTTTGCTCTTTTTCGTTCTTTATGGTATGCTGACTGTCTCTGTTACGCCCAACCATAACGTGGCTGCTATAGTTTCGTCCTTGTTCTACACCGTGTGGAATCTCTTCTGTGGTTTCATCATCCCACGACCCGTAAGTAGTCACTCACTCATCTATCGTTATTACACTAAACACAATACTGTAAGAATAGGATTAGCTTTTTATGATCTGCTAACTAATTATTGTTCAATTTCGTGAAATGAACAGAAAATCACTGTATGGTGGAAATGGTATTACTGGGCTACTCCTATGTCGTACACTTTGTACGGTTTCATCGTTACGCAATTTGGAAAGATTCAAGACGTTATGACAGTCGAAGATTTCTTGGACAGCTACTTTGGCTTCAAGCACGAAATGGTCGGTGTCGTTGCTGCTGTTCTCGCCATTTTCGTAGCCATCTTCAACTTCACGTTCGCCTTCCAAAAGAGATAAAAAGTAGAAAAAGCAATGTTTTTATCAGCTCTACAAATTTTGTGTAGAGTATTCATATTGAGTGTTATTTCCGTTTCGTCCTCTTGTACAACATGTATGAGTAAAAGTTCATCAAGCACAAGAGGGAATAGTAATCAAACAAAAGTCTTATGTTAAAAAATCTGACACAAACATCACCAAACACTGATTAACCTTCACTTTACACAAGACTTGTAATTTAAAACATTGATGATCAATAATTCTCCTACTTCTCTTAAGAAATCGAATGCCTTCTGTTTCTTGAAGCCTTCTTCGTTGCGGTTGCTAGGATGGGGCTCTGAGAACTGCCCGACGAGCTTTTGTTGTTGTTATTACTCTCTCCATGTCCAACGACGTGGGTCCAAATCTTATCAAAGATTCTCCTCGAACGAGATGGTACTAACTGAGGATCACATCCTCTGTTCTTCTTACTACCTACTCGCCGGATTGCTATTTTCCCAGTTTTTGCTTCTCCTTCTTCTGCTTGTTCTTCCTCGATCTTCATTTCGCTCCCTTGTTCTCTAACAGACTTCAGATTTCCTGGCCCCGCCTTTGCCCAGTTTGTAATATCGCCCGTCTGAATAGGAGTTTCGTTACCGTTTCGACTGAGCGATCGAGCGCTCGCCGTCGAAGATCTCGCCTGTTCGAAGAAGAGCACTTGCACGACAACTCTAAGCGGTAACTGATCGTTTCGCGCCGCGTGCATGGAAGCTTCCATGGTTAGTTTCTTCACGTCTAAAAGCCCACATAAGCTCTTCTTTTCTGCTTTCGTCAGGCCCTTATGTTCCTATAGTAACAAACACACAATGTCCCTTTTTATAGTCTCATCTGTCCTAAAATGTACGTCAAAAATGTAATAAAAGATGTAACGATACCTTTAAGTAGGCGTTGATGGTAGAGATGGCAATGGGGCGGGTCCGGACCCGGACCCGCCTTGGACCCGCCCCGAAATAACCGGGTTTTACCCGATATTCCGGGTCTCGGGGCGGGTCCCGGGTCCCAAAAGAAGAAACCCGGCCGGGTCCGGGGCGGGTCCCGGGTCTGGCAAACCCCGCCCCGAGACCCGGCCCGAAACCCGCCCCGGAAATATATATATATATATATTATAATTCTATTCGTAATTATGTATTATATAGAATTATTGCTAATATTATGAATAGAAAATTTGTTGGTGTTATGGTAGAGGCTTGGTATTATAAAGGTAAGGTCGCGAGTTCGAGTCTCAAACACTACATTTATCCATTTTATCTTTTAAAAAATATAAAAAGAAAAGAAAAAAAAATAAAAAATCAGTATAACTGGGTATGGCGGGTTGGACCCGCCCCGTTCGGGTCTGACCTGGGGCGGGGCGGGTCTAGACCGAAGCGGGGCGGGTCGGGTCCCGGGTCCGGGGAAACGTAACCGGGGCGGGTCTCGGGTCCGGCAAAACCCGCCCCATACCCGCCCCATTGCCATGCCTAGTTGATGGCACCGTAGAGCCCATCATGGATCGGCCTAGCTGAGTCGGGAATCGACCGTGCGAGCCTAACGAAGCTCAAAATTGACAAATTTCGATCGCTGGCTATCTCTCGAAGGTAGCCATCGACGACCTTCCCAAGCTCTAACCAAGAAACGTGCCCTAAAACAAAGCCATCATCATCATCTCCGTCTATAACACCATTTACGTTCTTGAAAAACTGATCGACGAGGCTCTGAACTAACTCGACGTCGTAAACAGTAGTCTGAGGCGGCCTTGAAGGGATCAGCAAATCTCCAACCGAAGCCTCGTCGAGCTTCGGAGCGATGCTCCCAATCAGTACCTTCCTTGAAGATTCGTCGGCCCCTATCAAGATTGCGACTTTGAGCAGTTTCAGCAAAAAGCTGCAAGAAATCGTCGAGCCCTTATCGTTAGGTAATAAACAGATGATCGTCTCCACCAACGATTTGTTCGTCGAGCTTCGAATTTCAGACCCGAGCGCTTCGACTGAATCTGGCAACCATCTCATTGCGTACGCCTTCAGCGCCTCGCCGATGATTTTCCCGCTCATTCGACCCTTCGACTTTACGGAGATCATCACTCGCTTGTAGTGATCGACGTCCAATTCGCAAATGTCTTCGACCCACCAATCCTTTGGAACGCATTCGAACTTTGTCTTATTATTACGATATTCGTCGACTTTTCTGTTGTAAGTGTAGGACCAAGTGATGAGCGTGGGGTCCGCCGAGGTTTTCGAGGCTATTGCGTCGACGCACCTTCCACGATTTTGAGGTTTTCGGACGTTGGGAGGAATTGTTTCGTCGTCTTAAGAACGATAATGGAATCTTTCCAGCTTCTGAGGATGCTCGAATTTAGGAAGACTTCAATTTTTAGGGTTAGGTTTCCCCTTTCGATCTCTTCGGACATTTCGAGGTACTCCGAAGCGCATCGAGCGGCTACAACGTTGTAAGGGTTTAGGGTTACGGATACGCCGTAGCAGAATTTTGCGCATATTTCGAACGCTTTTGGGCCGCCGGGGAAATCGATCAGTTCGATTTCTAAGGGATCTATTCCTTCATTGGTTGTCGTTGTCTTTGATGATGTTATGAGTTTCTGCAATTTGATGCTCTTGGACAAGAGAGGAAACTGAGAAAAGGCCAAAGAAGGAACGAAAACACATAATTCAATAGTTCAAATAATGTAAGAAATTCTGTTGCTCAGAAGAGAATATTTCACCTTGTGAAGGTGAAACTTTGTGTCTCCTACGTTGATGATGATATCAATTGGCAATTCAGACGATACATATCTGTAGATGCAAGGAGAACAGTAAATCCTATTAAGTTGTTAGATTTGAGCTCTTTCACTGTAGCTTTTTTCATTGAACTAGTAATGATATGGGGCAAACCCAATCAACAGAATTTATATGTGTGGGTAAAGAAATTTATATAGCCGGGGAAAGGATATTATTTAAGACGTGTGGAAGGTGCTTATTGATGAGAAACTGAAGGGGACGTGTTTGGAACGTATTCGGGACTTTGGGGACCTGTTTGGGGACGTCGGGGGACCTGTCTGAAATATCGGGGGACCTGTTTGGGACATCGGGGGACCTACCTCGAACGTTGAGGACGTATTGGGACGTGTTGAGAAGTGTTTGGGACATTGGGGGATCTGTTTGGACGTGTTTGGAGCGTGGGGGACCTGCTTGGGACATCTTTGGGACATGTTTAGACGCGGGAGACCTGCTTGGGGCGTATTTGGGATGTGATGGGGACGTAAACGAAATAACACAAGGGTTACGTGGTTCGGATCTTTGTAGATCCTACGTCCACGGGCGCTCGGGAACTGTTTTCACTATACTTTGAAGATTACACACTCAAACAGCTCACTCTCTCTTCTTTATATCAAGAACACTTAATAAAATAGCTACTGGGACGTGTTTTACTAGAGAGAGAATATTATAAGTGTTAAGAAGCGTTGGAATGAGCATGAATGGTGAAAATGGTGAAGTCCCCTTTATATAGGAGGCTACTGGATATTGCCTGGAGGTACTTCCCTTGCTCCTAGTTATTGCCTGGAGGTCTCTCCCGAGGTCCCTGGTGACATGACCATCTGGGACAATGTGAGGAGCAGTGTAGGACGTATATCAACAGTCATAGCTTCTGCCCTGTCCCATCAGTCACGTCCTCCTCAGCTTTTACCTTTATAAAGCGTACTGAAGAAGCTTCGTTTGTCCTTGGGAGCTGCCAGGTAGTTCCTCAGGTCCCAGCACCTATTGTTAGCTCCTTCAAACCTGTCGGAGGTCCCCGGAGGTCCTATCTCTACCATTTACTCACTATAAGTATTTTCCAATGGGCCTAACGTGCCTTTTCTTATTTATTTAATGGCCCATCTAATTTAGTCCATATCAACCACTCCCCTACTCTAATTTGTTTTTTGGGACAAAAAGTGAATTAGAGTAAAATAGTAGGATGGGCCTTACCTCCCTACCGTAATTACCTCTTGAAGGTTTAGGACCCATTGGTTTTTGGGGAGCTGAACTCCCCTATGCATGTCTAGTGGAGACCCGATGGCAGAGCTCCTCTTCAAACCTTGCGTTCTTGAAGGAGATCCCAGGTTCTGTTTATACGTTGCTCCTAGCTCCCTCGCTCCCTTGGGTCCTGGTGGCAAGGGATGTTCGCGAGGAGATTCCTCTTTTTGCAGGGACGACAGAGGTCCCTGTGTTCCTTTTCTTATTAGGGGAGCTCGGGAATCACAGCCCCTATTTCTGGTGTTAACATTAGAACAACTTCATCAAAGGGTCAGAAAGAAACACAAAAAGGAAGTTACGTTCTTCTTCCCCGTGGGGTGAATATGCTGAGCCTCTCATGGGACCTATGGGGACCTCAGTGGTTGAGCTCCCTACTTATGTGGACCATCGGACCATCCGCCAAGTCGTCAACCCGGGACCTGGGGATAGCTCGAAGGAGCATGTGGAGGTCCTCGTCCATGCTATGATCTCCTAGACGTCATCTCCAGCTCCTCAAGGGACTTAGTGGAAGGCCTTGGGCATCCTAGGACCTACGATGTTTTAGGGGGAGCTCAACTCCCCTGGCGGGGACCTGATGGGGGAGCTCCTCTTCGAGCCTTTGCACTTGTAAGGAGGTCCCTAGGTCCTGCTGTACGTATCTCCGAGTTCCCTTTTGCCTTTTTCAGGGTGGTGATGGCCTGCAAGAAATATATTGTCATTTTTTCCTTCGAGATACGATGGTAAGGACTTGGGAGCTTAACTCCCCATGTATGAAAGTTTCATCGGAGTTCCCTTCCTCCTCGTATTATATTTTCTTTCGCGGGATCTGATGATGTTTCCGGGAACATCATTATCGTGGCATGGTTATAGCGCCAGCTCGCTTATTCAATTCGTAAGCCAAGTACGAATTCACGCCCTTGGTTGCAATGACCGTCGTCATTGTCCTCGGGTGTCGCTTTGCGCTAGGCTCTCTTTGTCCTTAGCGAGTTCAGTAATGTAGGCCCGAAGGTCCTAGAAAGTGGGGATCTCTCCCACCGTTTTACCCTGGTTATAGCGCCAGCTACGCTGAGGTACCTATACACGTCGCAGGCCTTACTGATGACCTTTGATGTCCTGTACACCGCAGCCCGTCAGCGGCGGCATCTTGTACGCCCTCATGGGCATCTTTCACGTCGCAGACCTGTGGCCTTTGATGTCGGGTACACCGCCGACCCGTCGGTCTTTGGCATCATATCACGTCGCAGACTATCAGTCTTTGATGTCTTTGTACGCCGCAGGTCCGTCGACCTTTGGTATCGAGTATATCATATGGTGCACCTGTCATTATATGATAAAATGTACATATCCCGTCAAGGCGGTTCTCAGGGATATAATTAGTTTACCCTGGTTATAGCGCCAGCTTTGCTTGGATGCGTAGTTATAGTTCTAGCTCACTTAGATGCGTGGGTATAACGTCCACTCGTTTAAATGCGTGGTTTATAGCGTCCACTCGCTTAAGTGCGTGGTTATAGCGCCCGCTCGCTCACATGCGTGGTTATAGCACCCGCTCGCTTACATGCGTGGTTATAGCGCCCGCTCGCTTACATGCGTGGTTATAGCACCCGCTCGCTTAAGTGCATGGTTATAGCGCCCGCTCGCTTAGCATCAGGGCTCCTTGTTGGAGGCCGTTGATTTAAAAGTGATGGAAGAAATGGAGCGCCCTTTCTTCTTGGTTAATAACGAGGTCCCTGGCCCCAGATCTCCGGAGGTTTGGATGTCAGCACGGAGCTATCTTCTAGGTCCCCTGGACCTTCATGTGTCAGTGCAGAGCTTGACTTCTTTGCCTTCAACCAGCACGGAGCTAGGTTTCAGCTGGTTTGGAGATCTCTTATAATGAACTTCGCATACTGGCGAGGAGCTCAGCATGGAGATCTCAAAGACACGGATCATGTCCTCGTTTTCAGCAAGGAGCTTGTCTTTAGGTCCCCTGGAGTTAGGGCCTTCATGTCAGCGCGGAGCTGGACTGTAGGTCTCCGTGCCAGCGGGGAGCTGGGCTTTTAAATCCCCGTGGCTTTTCATATGCCAGTGCAGAGGAGGACTTCGACCTCCCTAGGATCTCCGGATGCCAGCCCGGAGCTGGGCTTTGAGGTCCTGTGGACCTTTGCCAGCGCAGAGCTTGGCTTGGGGCTGAGCCTTAAATGGAGCTGGTCCTTATCTAGAGGAGGTGGGGGTTGTCTGCCTTTGATTGGCACAGATCCCCCAAATTCCTTCTTGGCTACCTCCCGACCTTGGTTGATGCCACAGTCAATGAACTTCCTCAGTTGTCCCACTAGGGAGGGCACTTCGATTTCACCCTTAAAATAATAGCAGTTGTTAGTATGATGCATGCATTTATTATCGTTTCAATGATATAAATGAGAATAAGGTTTAGAGGGCCCTGAAATTTCGGCTAAGAGCCTTATCAACAAGGTAGGTCTCCCGTGGATTTTTAGGCGTCGTCGTGGAGTTGGCTTCTAGGTTCCAATTGTGGTAACTAGGCTACTCGGATCAACGCAGAGTTGGATTTGTGGGTCCCCGATATGGAGATTCGAGTCTGCGTGCTAGCACAGAACTGTCTCTTAGGTCCCCTGGGTATTGCCAACGAGGAGCTCGGCTCTGAGGTCCTGCAGATTTTTGCCAGAGAGGAGCAGGGAATTGTCTTCCAGCAGAGCTTTATGTGCCAGCATGGAGCTGGTGGCAGTGTTGAGCTCCCTTCGAGGTCCTACGGACCTTCGCATGCCAATGCGGAGGATCCTTAAATGGAGCTGGCTTCTATCTGGAAGACGCGGGGGTTGTCTGCCTTTAATCGGCATAGATCCCCCAGGCCCTTCTTGGCTGCCTTCAGACCTTGGTCGAGGCTACACCCAACGGACCTCCCTAGACATCATGCGAGGATGGGTCCTTCCAACAATAAAAGTTGTTAGTGTGACGCATATACTTATAATAATATTGGTGAAGTAAATGAAAATGAGATTCAGGGGGTCTCAAAGTTTCGGCTAAGAGCCTTCTTATCGCGGGATGTCTCCCGGATAATGTCGGGATTTCCACCATGTTGTTGCATAACGGTGGGAGTTCAGTAGGACCCTAAGGAGAGATCTTGACAGCTCCCTGCTAATGCACTCACGGAGGTCCTCGTATGCCAGTACTGAGCTTAGCTTTGACTTCCTGTGGAACTTCATGTGCCAGCGCGGAGCTGGGAGGTCCCGAATGAGGAGCTCCGGGACTTCCTGCCAGCGCGGAGCTGGGCTTTAGGTCCCGAAGGGGGAGCTCCGGGTCTTCTCGCCAGCGGGGAGCTGGGCTTTTAGGTCTCGAAGGGGGAGCTTCGGGTCTTTCTGCCAGCGCGAAGCTGGGCTCTTAGGTCCCGAAGGGGGAGCTTCGGGTCTTCATCCTTTCCTCCTCTCGATCAAGGTGGTGCACATGGTATTACATCTTAGGAGCTTCAATTGTGCTTTTGGCAGCTCCTGTGGAGTGTAGGTCCACCTTCTTTGGCAGAGAGGGATCTTCTCCCATCAATTCTTGGTGGTCACCTCTAGTAGCCTCAGCAAACTGTGGGTACGAGTTTTTCTCTTGCGCAAGATGGACTTCTTTCGTCGATTTTCCCCGCGTCCTTCGTCTCGTCCCGACAGAAATAAGGAAGAGAAGGAAGAAATAACAAATGTTAAGCACAACTTCGCACAATATAAGCAAAATTACTCACGCCTTCAACTCGGAACTTCCCACAGACGGCGCCATTTGATATGGGGCAAACCCAATCAACAGAATTTATATGTGTGGGTAAAGAAATTTATATAGCCGGGGAAAGGATATTATTTAAGACGTGTGGAAGGTGCTTATTGGTGAGAAACTGAAGGGGACGTGTTTGGAACGTATTCGGGACTTTGGGGACCTGTTTGGGGACGTCGGGGGACCTGTCTGAAATATCGGGGGACCTGTTTGGGACATCGGGGGACCTGCCTCGAACGTTGAGGACGTATTGGGACGTGTTGAGAAGTGTTTGGGACATTGGGGGATCTGTTTGGACGTGTTTGGAGCGTGGGGGACCTGCTTGGGACATCTTTGGGACATGTTTAGACGCGGGGGACCTGCTTGGGGCGTATTTGGGATGTGATGGGGACGTAAACGAAATAACACAAGGGTTACGTGGTTCGGATCTTTGTAGATCCTACGTCCACGGGCGCTCGGGAACTGTTTTCACTATACTTTGAAGATTACACACTCAAACAGCTCACTCTCTCTTCTTTATATCAAGAACACTTAATAAAATAGCTACTGGGACGTGTTTTACTAGAGAGAGAATATTATAAGTGTTAAGAAGCGTTGGAATGAGCATGAATGGTGAAAATGGTGAAGTCCCCTTTATATAGGAGGCTACTGGATATTGCCTGGAGGTACTTCCCTTGCTCCTAGTTATTGCCTGGAGGTCTCTCCCGAGGTCCCTGGTGACATGACCATCTGGGACAATGTGAGGAGCAGTGTAGGACGTATATCAACAGTCATAGCTTCTGCCCTGTCCCATCAGTCACGTCCTCCTCAGCTTTTACCTTTATAAAGCGTACTGAAGAAGCTTCGTTTGTCCTTGGGAGCTGCCAGGTAGTTCCTCAGGTCCCAGCATCTATTATTAGCTCCTTCAAACCTGTCGGAGGTCCCCGGAGGTCCTATCTCTACCATTTACTCACTATAAGTATTTTCCAATGGGCCTAACGGGCCTTTTCTTATTTATTTAATGGCCCATCTAATTTAGTCCATATCAAGTAATAAACAGTAAATGAAAATTCACTTCACTGCTTCAACATAGTATCCATTATATATTACAGTTGTAAGAATATAGAAAAAGGGAGAATCTTTGCAACCATCCAAAACAAAGAAGAACAAGGGAGACTTTGAATTCGAAAAATAGTTCACATGGGCTGCAAAAGTACGAGAGAAAGAGTTGAAACAACTTATTATTATTACCTCACACAGCTTCCTCCAACATGAAAGGCATCAGGCTTAGAACCCAACTTCATGAACTTCATCGTCCTCAAAGAGAAAATAGCAATCCAAAGCTAACTTTTCGTCCCAATTGAAAACGAGGAAATATATCTAAAAGAAAAGAACAGAACCCAAAAACACAACACTAACGCTTGTTAAAAAGAGGGAGAAAAGAACTGAAATTCCTGAGGTGCTCAAGCAGACAAAAGCAAGGATCTTTACTTTATCCCATCACCGAATGTACAAAGGGAAGGACATTTCGATATCATAGTCCACTGAGGTGCAAATGTCATAACAACAATAAACAAACAAACAAACAAACAAACAAAAGCCCCACAGCTAAAATACAAAGAAAACAAACATCGATCTCTTCCTTACACTCCCACCCCACCTCTCAGCTTGCTTAGACTGTCGAGCCAACTTCTTTTTCTCTCCTTACATGACATTACATATTATTATATATTATGTCATGTCACGATTCGACGCTGGGAGTTGATGAATAAGTACTATTTGTGTTATTATTAGTGCCTTCCCAACGACCCCATATCCCACAATTTAATTTCGCAGCCGCCTTTGATATAACTCTCCCAAGATCTCTTTCCTAACACGTAAACATTTCTGAAAAAGATCGCGCCTTTATTGTGCTTAGGGTAACCGTGTGACAGATAATTATTTTCTTTTATATTAATTATAATTATTATGCGTAGTATTGCGCACTGTGTTACTTGTAAATTGTGTGGCGCTGAGAATTTGCAGTTATGATACTGACGGAGTTGTCGAGGCTCGAGCGTTTTCAGAAGTTCTTGCAGATAAAGAGAGAAAGAAAGAAGTTTATATGTAAGAAATATATATGTGTGTGTAATGTATATGCATGTGTGCGTGTTTTTGGTGCGTGTGGTCGTATTTATTGTGAAAGTTGGGGTGGTGGATAGTACTGTTGACAGAGAAGCATCAATGGCCATGTTTTTTTTGGGAGATCAACATTTTAGTCCCCGATGTTTGGAGCATGGGCGTTTCTGGTCCCCCATGTTCCGATGTGACACTTTTAGTCCCCATTGTTACCGATTTTGGACAGTTTTAGTCCCTCGATTAATTTAATCGCTAATTTAGACGAAATTTAACACGTGAAAGCACATGATCTCCTTTTACTCGATGTAAAACCTCATAACACATTTTCTTCTTCGACATAAACGCACATGAACATCATTATACATCACTTTTAGGAAATTATCGACAACCATGAAAATGAGTTAAATGTGATAAGTAATGATGCTCACGTGCGTTTAAGTCGAAGAAGAAGATGCGCTATGAGGTTTTACGTCGAGTAAAAGGATATCATAGGCTCTCACGTGTTAAATTTCGTCTAAATTAGTGATTAAATAAATCGAGGGACCAAAACAGTTCAAAATCGGTAACATTTGGGACTAAAAGTGTCACATCAGAACATGGGGACCAGAAACGCCCATGCCCCAAACTAGGGGACTAAAAATGTCATTCGGCCTTTTTTTCTTTCTCTTTTAAAGTTTTTTATTTTGTGCACGCCAACTTAGGGATTTACAATTTCACCCGACTAGTAAAAGGGGGTAGTGTACTTAAGAATTGACATAATAAATAATAAGACAAATAAAATTGACATAATAAATAATAAGACAAATAAAATAGTGAGAGTTGGATATGAAGCTAAAGTGAATTAATTTCAAAATGGTCCAAAACTGGCTATGTGCATGCTAATCTATGGCAGGTAGACGTGTTCAAGCGGTTTCAAAAACCGTAACCGAACCGTAACCGAACCGGCGGTCAACGGTTCGGTTAACCGGGGTCAACTGTTCCGGTTATAACCGGAACCGAACCGTTATTTAGATCGGCTCGGTTTCGGTTCTTAATATTGTGGAACCGGAACCGGCGGTTTGTAACCGGCGGTTAACCGGCGGTTTGTAACCGCCGGGTAACCGCCGGTTTATATATTAAAAACTATATATAAAAAATTAATTCAAACAGTCATATGACCGTTTGTGACACCTCAATGAATACAACAAAAAACCAAAAAATTAAGTCACAATCATATGATCGTTTGTCCACTTCAATACAATACAAAGAAAAAAAAAAATTAAGTCATAATTATATCACAAACGGTCATATGACCGTTTGTATATGATATTTTTATTTATTTTTTTTTTTAAATTTTCTCTATAAATAGGGGGGATTAATATTAGATTTTTGCACACTTTGATTTGCATTATCATTTCTCAACTCAAACTTTGCTCAAATTTTCATTCATCCTCTTTCGATAATATTTAGTTTGTGTTATTATTATATTTATATTTTTGGAACGAAAAATACAAAAAAATATCGATTAAAAAATATGGAAGGACGTGGAAGTGGATCTCATTCTCGTCGAGGCAACAAGGGAAAGAGTCCGATGATAGCCGAATCTGAAGCGCCCCGATGCCGAGTTGACGAATGAGGTGTTCGATATTTCGACCGATTGGGGTCAAGACGATAGGACCTTTATTAGTGTTGACGATGCCGAAGCCAATACCGACAATGAACCCGATAGGTCCGATGCGGTTCCGGAAATTCGAAGTCAAATTAGATCATTGTGTTAAAATTTCAATTATTTTCCGAAAATATTCTTCATGTCCAATTTTGGGTGAATGTATTGCGCAAATGAGATCGAAATGGTTGAAATATTTTTCTACAATCCCCGACGTATTTTTAGTTGCTAAATTATTAGATCCTCGAATTCGTTTAGAAGGTTTAGAACAAATGTTACAAATTTATTATGAAGGCTTGTTTGGTCCGAGAGAGGTATTTGATGTAGGTCTTGAAGACTTCGAAAGACCTAGTCCGAGCTTCATCGCTAACGGTGCAAAGGATACTTTATTGGATATTTTTAAAGAATACAAGATCAAGTTTGGTGACGATACGACGGATGCTTTCGAATCTCAACAAGGTGAAGGTGGAAGTAGCTCGGCTCATGATCCGTTATTCGCACAACTTGAAAGCATATACAATGCGAGAGCACACAAACGCGCAAGGAGCTCTAGTGGTGGAAATGCATATGCCGAGGTCGACAGTTATTTAACCTCATTTTTTGAGTATAACTTAGAAGATTTCAATCTTTTAAGGTGGTGGTCGAAGAAAGTGTCATCTTTTCCGGTAAGATTGCGAGAGAAATATTAGCATGCCCCGCGTCAACCGTTTCGGTCGAGCAAGCGTTTAGCGTCGGAGGATATACATTGGACTCAAGGCGATCGAGATTAACCGTTGAGAATCTAGAGAACCAATGTTTGCTCGACGATTGGACAAGGGCCGAAACAAGAACTCAAGAACCGAACTTTAACGATACAGACGAAGAAGGTGGAGATGCATACGAGGTTTCGTCGAACACTACCGGAAGCGAAGATTAAGCAATGATCTTTATTTTTTTAAAAATATTTAAGTTGTATTTTTTTCACATTTTCTTGAGTTTTTTAAGCAATAATAAATTCCTTTTAAAATATTGAAGGTGTATTATAAAACAAAATCAATTTTCTTTATTTTTTTCTAATTAATAACAAAAGGCAAAAAAAAAAACGGTTTGGAACCGGAACCGGCGGTTTCAAACCGAAACCGGCGGAAACCGGCGGTTCCAAAACCGTAACCGAACCGTGGTTAACCACGGTTCGGTTAAGGTTTAAGCATACGCCGGTTCCAAACCGGCGGTTACGAACCGGCAAACCGAAACCGGAACCGTCTGAACATGTCTAATGGCAGGGCCATGTGGTATATATTTTGTAGGGGACCTATATACATATAAACTTAAATTCTTTGGTACACATTCCAATTTATGACTTTAGGTTTGTATTGGACCATACAATTCATATTTGCTAGCTTTTGACCAGAGTATCCAATGAAAACACATGTAATATTTTTTCAACTTTTTATTTTAACAATTGCATATCGTGATTGATCAAAATCTATCAAAATATTTATTAGTGTTGCATTAAATTTTGAAGAAAAATGCAATAATATCTAAATCATTATTATTCTTTCCAAACGAGACTAATCACTCGTGCGCTGCACATTGCAAGAATGATTCCCTTGAACATGGAAAAAGGGGGCAATTTTTCTTCCGGTAAGAAAATGGGGGCAATTTAATCAAATAAAGTAATTTGATTAATTTCCCTGAAACAAAAATGGCCAAGTGGCAACAATTATTAGAAGCGTGATGATAAATCATCATAGATTAATAATGATAGAGAAAAGTGGGTCCCATGGTGCTTATGATGGCAGCATATGCTCCATCACTTTTGAAACGTGGGGGACCTTATGTTATAACTTTATTTGGATAAAAGAACTGTTCTTTTTCTTTTAAATCTTTTGTTCGAAATAATAAAGTATATAGTTCAATATACTTAACTTTTGTTTACAAGAGAATATACTCTCCAGGTTTTATGTTGAAGGATTGTAATTATTTTACCTACTACAGCATTGTTGGTCCCATATCGTACTGTCGATGAGATCAACAAATTAAAAATTTCAGTAATATGTTCTAAATAGTGTTAAACATTGATTAGTAAGAAAATGGCATGGAACATCGTGTATCTCTATTACTAAGTGGAATGTTGAAAATATCGTAATGTTGAAAATATCGTATCAGTGACAAAATCAATGGGTTTGGGAATTCGGACTGATTAGGCCATCGGGCCAAATCGGTTAAATAACCCAATGAAGTCCAAACTTAAGACGTGATTGCTAGAAAAATCAGTATCTACGCATTGGGTAGTGTTTCATAAAACACTAATTTGCTCAAAACCAACGTAGGATGAATGAAAAGTTAATTATTGACATTAGGTCCAATTAAATAACTTAATTGACTTTTTAAGACCATCTCCAACCGAGAAACTCATTCTCAAACCCAAACTATTCTCAAACTCAAAATGCAGTAATTTTTCTCCAACCATCAAACCAATTCTCAAACTCAAAAGATCATTCTTGTAATATTCCCATATAATTTATATCTTCACAAATTAGACCACAATAATCTTCTAAATTTGATTGAGAAAATTTTATTATAATTAATATTTCACTAAAAAGTTATTATAAATTTTAATATATTTCACTAAAAAAATTATTTATTAAATTTTCATTATAACTAAGATTTTAATATATTTTACTAAATTTATTTTTAAATTTCTACTACAAATCCTAAATAATAAAAGTACAAGAAAATAAAATAAAAAATCAGAATAAGAACAATAGAAAAGAAATAAAAGAAATGAAAAAAAAGAAAGAAATCAAAGAAAAAAGGAAAACGAAAAAGAAATATCTGTCAATCAATCATTGTCCCCTGCATGACGAAAAAATATTCAGAATACAGAAATAAACAAAAGAAAAAAAAAAATAAAGGACCTTTTTTCAAATTGAAAACATCGGATGCATCTCTCCGTTTTGTGACGCAAATATGCAATTTAACGAGGAAAGAGAAAGTATAATCGCATTTGGCTTTTGTTGGGTGTCGATTGGAGCAATTTTACTCCATTTTTTGGGTTTTGCAGCTCCATTAGAGATGCTCTAAGGAGATCGATCTCAACGGAATAATCAATTGATAAAATTAATTTTTTTGGCAACGCTAAACACTATGTCTGGTAGTACGAGGCATATTTGTTTAATGTTTGGCTTTTCCATCGAGTTTGTTACTTGAAAAATCTATACTATTTTAAGCGAGTTTGGTATTAATGCTCAATTAATCTGTTAAATTAAATTTATTTAATTTATAAAATTATATTAAATTAAGTTAATTACTTGATGCGGGTATGACCCCGATCAACGATATTTGGTCCGGGAAAGACGGTGATGGGTAAGACGGACTGGGCCTTGAGTTCTTGGTGTGTTTTAGAGTTCGATTTATGTGCTGAGAAGGAAAGAAAATGAAAGAGACACAGATTTTACGTGGTTCGGACAGATGTCCTACGTCCACGGGCCGCCGGAAATAGTGTTTACTAGTGACAGTCGGGATTTACACACTCGACCTTACTTCGCTCATTACAGTGCTTTTTCCATGGTGAAGACGAAGAAGATGAATACAGTGAAATATCTAAGTGTTTTGTGTGTTGTGTTGAATCTGTCTTCCATCTCGTCTCTCTCTGTTCCCATATACCCAAATTCCCTTTGTTTTCCTAGCTGGCACACTTCCGGGACCACTTGACAGCGACATCTGGTACAACCTAGAAGAGACAGCACCTGCGATCGTACTATTGTCAGACTGGCGCGCCTCCTCTCTGTTCACAATGTCGACCACTCCTAGAATGCCACGTGTTTCCTGGTCGACCCTATCCAACGTTTCCGCTCAAGTTGCTTTGCTGTCAGGACCCACCTTACTTTTTCCGTACAAGGTTGCAGGTCCCCAAGTGTACTACCCATCTGGCCATATGTCCTAAAAGTCACTATCTTCAGGTGTTCGAGTAAAGAGGAATGCTGGTCTGAAGGTCACCCCTATCATCCAGTCCCCCTACTCTGAATTGTAATACGTCAAGTATTACAGTTCGGAGTACATTGAAGAGAGCATTCACCCTTTCTGGTGCTACCCAGACTTTCTTAGCTGTCATGCACTGTATTTATGTCGATGGGACATGCTCTGTGCTTGTCGCGGAGGAAAGGAGCATTCTCAGGGTGACACATGTCTGACCCTGTCCCTTTCGCTTTTTTGAATTTTTTTCGAGGCAGTCTTTTCTCGTTTTTCCCCCTTTTCAAAATCAATTTCCCATACTTAAAAAAAAAACAGAAGAATTCCAATCGTCATCCTAGGGCTTCCACCGCCATTTTCGTTCCCAATCGCCCAGTGCCTCGAAATCGCGCAGTGCCCCAACTTCCTCTCTGTCTACGACTTCTTCAGGTATTATTCCGTTCCCCTTTATTCTCATTTCTTGCATCTTCGTCGATTCGCCCTTAGTTTTCCCGATTTCCTTCTTTGCGCGTCGAAGACATGACTGATAGCCTTGACTCGGCGGGGTCGTGCTCGTCATCGCCGGGCCTTTCCGCGTCCTCCGCTGTGCCGAGCGCCGCCGGCAAAAGGGGGTCAAAGCGCAAGGCCTCGTCTCCGAACGCGGCCTCCCCCAATTTTCCCCAACCTTCTTCGTCGTCCCGTCGGACCCGTTCGCAAGGGACCGGCGGGACCAGCGCAGGGGTGGATGACTGGAAGGTGTTCGGCGCGTCGAAATCGACCTATCAGCGCTTGGGGAAGTTAGTCCCAGAGGGTTTCCACAGTTCTGACTTTCATGTTTCAATCCCAAACCCTAATCAGCGTGCCAACTTTCCGCCTCTTCCAGCCCTTGCTTTCTGGGAAAGCCAAGTAAGGGCTGGCCTGCGTTTTCCAGTTCACCCCTTTTTGGCTGCAGTGTCGCAGGCTTATCGTGTACCTCTGAACCAACTCAGCCCCTCTTCTATTCGTCAGCTGGTAGCTTTCTATGTCTTGGTCACCGCTGCAGGTGGAAGACCCTCTGTGGAGCTTGTTATCTCTCAGTTTCAACTTAAATCTACTCCACCCTTTTTCTACCTGTGCGCAAATCCGCGCGGCCTCATACACTTCTGTGACAAGGGTTCCCACAAAGACAAAGAGTGGCACCCTTTTTATTTCTTTGTAGCCCCTTCAGAAGGCAGATGGGATTTCTCTCACCGCCACTGGGTGCGCCAGATACCCCAGCGGTTACCAGGGGTCCAGCCCGAATGCTCAGAACAGAATAAGGCGGCTATCGACCTTTTAAATCTCCGGGCTTCTGAGAAAAAGTTTAACATGGTCGAACTGGTAACGTATCCTGGCCTACTCCATCACTTCAGCCTCTCCTCGCAACCTCTACCTTTCAATCCTGAGGGTAAACAGGTTTCCCTCCTGCTTCGGACCTCCTTTTCCCAGTTTCTCCTCTAACTTAGTATGTTTTATTCAGGTATGTCGTTCTCATGGAGAGATGCATTCCGGGCCCTTCCTGTCAAACAAGAAGACTCTGCTGTCCCCATCGAGCCCCATTCTTCAGAAGGTCATAGTGCCCCTGATCCATCAGCTTCGAAGGTAGGTGAGAAACCTCCTGGTAGGTCCTTATCTCCCCCACCTGCTCCTTCTAGAGCAGACATACAAGATCCAGATGTGGTGATATCGGATTCTGAAGGAGATGCTGGTAAAAAGGGTTCCTCGCCTGTGCTTTTCGGGAAGAAAAAGAAGAAGACTACTGTGGCGAAGGGAAAAAGGCCACGTGTGGAGACGACCTCTCCTTCGCCTGATCTTTCTGAGTTCACTCCTTTTGTCCATCAAGGTCCTAAGTGGGGTATCGATTGGCGGGCTGACGGAAAGATGGTGTTGGACATGCCTGAGAGCTATGAATCGTTGAGCCCCGAGGAGAAAATGAAGTTCATCCAAGCCATCGTGCCACTCGAACAGCAAAAGGCGCTTTATCGTCAGTCTGACACTTCTGCTGCCGAGCTCGCTGCCCATCATTGGGCTAAGGTAATTATCACCCTTGACCTCCTCACATTGATTATCTTTTTGTCCTTTGTTGAGTCGGGTTTGGTTATATCAGCTGTCCTTCCTACTGCCCACTCTTTTGTCTGCGACCTCCCATCGGGGTTTGGAGCCTGATGGCCCTGCACCCCCTGGCAGCGACATGCTTGAGACGCTAAAGAAGCGGGACTTGGAGATTATGGATTTGGAGAAAGAACTTGAGCGAGAGAAGAGTGAGCGCGAAGCTCGTGTGCGGGACTTAGCCTCAGAGAGATCACGTCAGCTAGAGGTGGAGAATGCAGCCGCTCTTGCTGCTAAGGAAACTGAACTCACGACCCGTCTGCACCAGCTTATAGATGAGCAGCAGGCCCAGATCGACCTGAAAGTTAGGGAGCTGCTGGTTGTGAGAGAGGAGACCCTGAAGGCTGAGTTGGAGCAAGCCTTTGCTGCCAAGATCGAAGATAGCCATTCTGCGGGGAGTTGGAAGGAATCCAGCTCTGTCAGAAGCATCTCATGAGCTCCCCTCTGGGTATGAAGTTCGCGGCACAGCTGAGCCAGCATTGGCATGAAGGCTACCTGCATGATACTCTTTCTCTGGTGGATTTGCACCCTTCATGCAGCATTACTTCCTAGGGGGCTTTGCTGCTGGCCGCGATCCTGCCTCTACTTTGGATGCCGCCATGGAAGCTATGACCGCCCCTCCATCTTTCAAGGGCAATCCAGATGTGAAGCCTAACCCGGACTTCTGGTCTGCCAGCGTGCCTCACTGTTCCCCTACTTTGCTGGAGGTTTCGCCCGAGGTCCTTCTAGGCCAACTCTCCAAGTTAGAGAAGCTGTCTGCCGCTTCAAAGGTCCCCGACTCCGCGGCCGGTTCTAGCGTTCCACCCTCTTAGCTCACCAGTCTATTTTCCTATTTTGAACAATTTATGCTGTTTTTCCTTTTTCGGACTCCTTTTGTTATTTTTCTGTTTGAACACTTGTTGCTGTTCCTTTTTCCTGGGCATTACATGTTGCTTTTTTCTTCGGTTGTTCCATATGCGTAATGTCGTAGCATGTTTTCCTTCCTTTCCTGCCTGCCTCCCACCTAATCGCATACGAATTTAAATATTTTGGACCCCTTTCGCTGAGGTCCTGCGTTACTACCACTCTCTACTCCCCCTACTTCGAATGGTGCTGAGGTCTGTCAGCGTATTCGAAGTACACCAAGGGCGTTCCTTTCGGCTCACCGGCCTCATTTTCCCCAATTACTATTCCGTTGGACTATGCTCGCCTCGAAATTCCTCTTCAGGGAAATATTAGCAAACAGAAACGCGTACATAGGGAACTCAATGGTGCATCAAGTTCGTTGCCCATTCTTGTTTTTCATCAGGTTTAGGGACATCAGCGAGCCTTTCCCCCCTCTAAGAGGTCAGCCTTGGTTGACATGGGGACCGACGAGGCTCTCCGATGGTAGCTTCGTCCAAGCTTGCCAAACGTTTGTCCAGGGTGGCCTGGAAGAGGGACACCCCTATCCGGCGGTCACCTGAACGGCCACACCTGGACTCATTAGTGCGCATCTGCACGGCCGCGTCTGGGCCAGCCACGTCTGGGCTTAAGGTGCGCCTCTGCGCGGCCACGTCTGGGCCAGCCACATCTGGGCTTAAGGTGCGCATGTGCGCGGCCACGTCTGGGCCAGCCACGTCTGGGCTTAAGGTGCGCATCTGCGCGGCCACGTCTGGGCCAGCCACGTCTGGGCTTAAGGTGCGCACTGCGCAGCCACGTCTGGGCTTAAGGTGCACATCTGCGCGGCCACGTCTGGGTATGACCCCGATCAACGATATTTGGTCCGGGAAAGACGGTGATGGGTAAGACGGACTGGGCCTTGAGTTCTTGGTGTATTTTAGAGTTCGATTTATGTGCTGAGAAGGAAAGAAAATGAAAGAGACACAGATTTTACGTGGTTCGGACAGATGTCCTACGTCCACGGGCCGCCGGAAATAGTGTTTACTAGTGACAGTCGGGATTTACACACTCGACCTTACTTCGCTCATTACAGTGCTTTTTCCATGGTGAAGACGAAGAAGATGAATACAGTGAAATATCTAAGTGTTTTGTGTGTTGTGTTGAATCTGTCTTCCATCTCGTCTCTCTCTGCTCCCATATACCCAAATTCCCTTTGTTTTCCTAGCTGGCACACTTCCGGGACCACTTGACAGCGACATCTGGTACAACCTAGGAGAGACAGCACCTGCGATCGTACTATTGTCAGACTGGCGCGCCTCCTCTCTGTTCACAATGTCGACCACTCCTAGAATGCCACGTGTTTCCTGGTCGACCCTATCCAACGTTTCCCGCTCAAGTTGCTTTGCTGTCAGGACCCACCTTACTTTTTCCGTACAAGGTTGCAGGTCCCCAAGTGTACTACCCATCTGGCCATATGTCCTAAAAGTCACTATCTTCAGGTGTTCGAGTAAAGAGGAATGCTGGTCTGAAGGTCACCCTATCATTACTATTTTTAGTTATTCTACCTTTAGTTATATAATAAAAGAATTTTTATGTACTTACCAGTTGTGATTTGTTCCACATCATTTGGTAAGGTTTCGTGTGCGTAAAGTTACAAATTCCAAAATTGCTCAAAACCGCGAGGCGATTTTATTTCTTGAAACCCCAATTTATGATTTTTTGTATGTGTGGCACTTCGGCATGAAATTAGCCCAACAACGGTTTACATATAAAACAATGTAAAACGATGAAACAACTTATATGATGAAACAAACACAACTTGCTCGTATAAATGCACACACGCTGCACACGATAATGCATGTATATATGAATCACTCACTGCATTTGCAAACCAGTCAGCACATATATACGTACATATAATCTTCAATACTACTAAATGCTTTTTTCATCAGGTTCCGAACTCCGTAATTTCTGTTCGTCAGATAGCAATTTTGCAAACCTACGAAAACACACAAAAGTACATGTTAGAAGAGAAGAACTGTTCATATTGTTACATATAATGCAATATATTATAGAGCTAATTTAATTTTTATCCTAAATAAAACCTCTTCAAAGCATCTTCATTTGTTCCTCCATTATTCACAGGCAATGAATTCCCAGTTTGAAGATCGACACGGCAGACCTGACCCTTCAGAAGTCTCTCTCCAATCCCAATAAGTTCTTTTAAATTCTTCTCCGTCGTAACGTCCACCGAAGAATTCTCACCACTCAATGTATCATCCTATTGATTTTATAATTAAACAAAGGCTATAATTCTAAAATCAATGTAATGTTGAGAAACATTATTATTACTTGTATGCGTAGGTAGTTGTCAGGATTGTTAAGCCCTTGGAAGATCACAGACAAGAAATAATCCACCATGTCTTCGCTAGCTTCAGAGAAAACGTCGATGATAGGCGTTGAGTTTCCTTGAATAAGCCATCCAAGAATTCCCCAATTAGCTGTCATTTCAGCCGTGTATTTCTGTTCTTGCTTGGCAGAGCCTGTGCCCAAAGAGATCACTAGAAATCTTCCAAAGTCGAGCGCTGGAATCGATAGGTAATCAGGGTTGCTCCCAAACAACTGCTTCGTAACTTCCCTTATTGCAACCAAAGTCTGCAAATTATCGATCATTTTATTGAATTAGAAATTGCGGCGAGCGAGTTTTTTAATAACGAATGATTGTTTCACCTAGCTAAAAGGTTAGGCATGTAGGGATTTGTTAAGAATTACAAACCATAGTGAATAACATATGTCCCACATCGGATAATTGAGGAGAGTTTGAGTACTATATAAGTAGATGAGCCACTCACATATTGCCAATTGATTTTATGATAGAAGTTCATCTCTTATATGGGCCAGTTCTCCTCTTATGTGGGCCGGCCCAATAAGAAATTTCACAAGAATGTATCATTTTTTGAATTGTTTTAATATAATATTTTCAAACGATTGGCCTGATGTTTAGACTGATTTCTTAAATGGGTGATGTTGTATGACAACTTCACCTAAGACTTAAGGGACTGCGTATCATATTTTAAATTAATATATTTTATTTTCCAGCATAAATATATAGTTTTACCGGATTATTAGCAGCTACGCCTCCATCGATGAGATTGAAGTCCCAAGATTTTCCCGAGTCATCCGTGTTTGTGAAGTGATGGGCCGGAAGATATGTAGGTGCGGCTGACGTGCTTATGCATATATCTGATAGTAGGGCGTTCAGATATGGTGAGTTCTTTTCCTGAAATATATTCATTTAAACTCAGATTTCATCTTTAATCGATGCATGTATGTAGTATAAGAATAATTAAGATTCTTAGAGATTGAAAAAACAAACCTCGTATGAAGAGAAGATAGTGGGCTGTAAGTTCTTGATATCAAATGAAGGTATGACAACGTTGGTTAGGGCTTCATGCAACCTGGTCTGCCCTAAGTTGTCTCTTATGAGCTTGCGAAGGTACTTTCCGTTGTACTTTGGCCCTACAAGTTTTCTCATTGTGCTCACAACTGATCTCATCGTACCAAATCTTCAAGTTAAATCAAATCCAGCCTCTCGTAAGTCATAAGATTACCAGCCAGGAAAGGAAAAAAAAAACATGGGATTCTTCAAATTACTTTTAAGACAAATACGGAATTAATTAATTACCCTCTTTGTGGGAATATGCTGGGGCCATTATTTACATAAAATGGTGCAATATCTTTGGCAGCATATAACGGTCGGTTATTAGCATCGGGTGTGGTTAACATGGCAGCTATGAGCCCGCCCGTGCTTGTCCCTGCTATTACATCGAAATAATCTGCTATTCGAGCTTCTTTGCCGTCGAGTTTCTGACCTCGTTAGGTAATAAAAAAGTTAGCTAATTTGGTTGCTAAGTAGTAAAAGAAATGGAAGATTAGTACGCGTAAGATGCTGTTTATTTGAAGCAAAAACTAGATATGCACCTAAACTGCTACAAATGCACACACATAGATATATACTGTACATATTTACCTGGAGTTCAGACTCAAGAAATTCAAGAACTTTAGCTGGGATGATACCTCTAATCCCACCTCCATCAATGCTTAGAATGGTCACTAATCTTCCATTGGTTGGAGGTTGGATTTTCTTGAAAGATGGAGAAGATAGTGATGTCATTTCTCTATAAGCTCAAGCGTTCGTTATTATTTGTCTTTATTTGGGGATAAAATGTAATTCCAAAGAGTGAGAAGCATTACTACGTATCCCCATATTTATAAAGTTGGCTATTTGAAATGGTCCAATTGCTTGAATTGAATCGTTGTAATTAGTCGCGTAACATTCGGTGTCTAAAACTAAAATTTCATATCTACTGAGCCATTGGAGGCGGAATTATCTGTGTCTGATTGTGATGCTGTTGTCCTCGTAGAAAATTGGATATGAATATATATCGTTTCTAAAATGATTTTTGTTATATTTCTGTTTTTATTTTCGTATCAAATCGGTGTAAACATTAATTTATTTGGAAATAAAAATAAAAGACTAATACTCCTAACTTAGCCACAAAACTAATTCTTATATTTTCGTGTTACTTGTTATCTTGTGATTTGTTGAGATTCTAAGTGGGTTTCGTCCCACATCGGATAATTCAAGCTCTTTGAGCCGCGATATATATACGAGAATTTCTCCTCCTATTACCAATTGGTTTTAGAAAGGACCCCTCGATTTCTAATATGGTATCAGAGCGAGCTTCCGCTCACCGTCACCCGATTCATATGTCCACGTGTTAGGCCAGTCATGCCACACGTGAGGGGGCGTGTTGAGATTCTAAGTGGGTTTCGTCCCACATCGGATAATTCAAGCTCTTTGAGCCGCTATATATATACGAGAATTTCTCCTCTTATCACCAATTGGTTTTAGG
This sequence comes from Craterostigma plantagineum, assembly GCA_027422505.1. Taxonomy (NCBI): domain Eukaryota; kingdom Viridiplantae; phylum Streptophyta; class Magnoliopsida; order Lamiales; family Linderniaceae; genus Craterostigma; species Craterostigma plantagineum. The sequence continues at coordinate 17,589,735 of JAPQWV010000013.1, read as the reverse complement.
AAGGACTCCTCGATTTCTAATATGATTGGACCTACATACCAATATTTATATGTTTAATTTGACCAAACGAAACTACAACGATTTCAAAACTTATCTTCAGCTTGTAAACAAGGGTAATCAATGGATGCACGCACTTATATATTTTTATGTATAAATGTATATGTATCTTATCTATACCTTAATCTAGAAAGATGTCTGAAAAGAACGACCTCTCATTTAAAATCGCGTCGCAGGGTTTCTTACACATCAACTTGATCAGTCAAGATCATCGTCATCCATTTCCATGTCAACGACTTTTCATACAATCACAGATTGTCTTTAGTTGAAAGGTAAATTTCTTAATATCATATATATATATATATATATATATATATATTACTCTGTCAGATTTTCCTGCTTTTATGGACTCTCCATTTAGTAAAACACGCTGTGGCTAGTACGTATTTGATAGCAGCCACAAGATAATAGTCAAGACTTAACGTGCAAGTCGAAACCTAAGAATTAATCAACAGCGTCATTGTTCTGCAACAACATTATATAGGAATAATATATATTCCGTGAGTAAATAAAGTTTGGACGTGTCCCTTAATCACTTTATACAACATATAGGTGAAGTGTGTAATGTATATTTTTTCTTGTGTCAATTCTCTTTTGTTAGTCCGTGGACGTCGTATCATATTGTGTACCAATGAGATTAGATGTTGAACTTGTCGCAAGAAGACTTTTCTCTAACTATTATTATTTTAAAACTCGATAAGCAAGCTCACGAGCGGATTATTTGTCCTCGGGCTCGAGTTTACTATGAAATAAATTGGTGAAAGATATAAAATGTCTCTTACTAACTATAGTTATATGAAAGCTTCATTCGTTTGATGTTTGATGGAACATAAATCTAAACATTGTCCCCTTTGAGTACAAAATACCTAACGTGGGCATGTAAATTGTGTGGCGGTGAGTTAGATCGAACCAATTTGATACCATATTCGAAAACTTCATGACGAAAGCAATCAGTGATAGGTGAAGTTGATGTAATTTTTTATATATATAGACATCCTTTTAAAAGTGGTTACAAAAATAGGCACAATACTACAAAAGAGTCACATATGTTTTTCTCATAGTTCTTTTTTATTCTAGAATATATTTCTAATCTTATTTTTTTTTTATTTAAATTTGTTGTACAAACTACATGGTGCTCATAGTTCGATTAAATAACCCATCTAAAATAAAAGTCTACTCATACCCAATACCCAAGCGACTTTTCTTTAATTCGATGTTCATTTTCTAATTCTTTAATACTTTTGGTTCGCTGAGAAACCGAATTTTTATCTTTATATAGTATTAATAATATATAGAACTATATAAATAATGTTACGACTATTTCATTTTATTCTTTTAGTATGCAACATTGTGGAACCCCGCCGACGTAAAAAAATTTTCGCTTCGCCCATTTTCCATAGTTATTTTATTTTTCGATTTTGCGTCTTTCACCGATACTCTAATCCTGGTATCATAAACGAATCGATCTCCAATTAATTTTGCAACTGTCCGATTTCTGAACATATTCAGTCCACTATAATTATGGTTTCGTTCTGTACATAATCGATCTATTTCTTTAGGCTATTTAATGGGTTCCAATTCTTGAACCATTTGCAAAACGAGGGTGATGATCATCAACACAGCCATACCGATCGAAAGACCCCCTAATGAATTCATCATGAAATAATGGTAGGATCAATTTATGTCTTTAGGATGTGAATAAACACTCCATTATTTTTTTAATCATTATCGGTTTCAGTCTCGTTACCGGAGCTTGACATGAGTGTATACCAGTTTGTGCGGAAAATACATGTCGATTTAGGACTAGGATTGTGTGTGTGTGTTTTGTAAGATGGACAGAGTTAGGAAGTTCGGAGCTTAATCTCTTACATCTTCCCTTCTCGGTAAGGAAGGTATTTCATTAGAAGTCTCGGTTTACAATACTTGTCGTACAACCTCCTTAGTTAGACTCACTAAATATAACTATCTAACCTACACTTTGCTAACTGAACTCCTAGCACCCTTAGACAAGTTTTTACAGTCCGTCGAGAAAACTATCACTAACTGAACCAGTCTAGTGATTGCAGGCTACACCTAGACGTGTTCATATGGTTACGGTTACGGTTATAACCGCCGTTTTACGGTTTGTAAAAATCTCTAACCGTAACCGAACCGCGGTAACCACGGTTTCGGTTACGGTTGTCGGAGGAGTTGGTTATGGTTACGGTTTGAAAAGCCGGTTTACGGTTTCAATTACTTTTAAATTTATTTAAGAAAATTAAATTTTTAATAATGTAAAAAATCTCATCCAACTTAGAAAGTTATTTAGAAAAATGCTTTAAACATTAAAATAATAGTTATACATTAAATACTATAAAAGACAAAAAACTACGATAATCGTTTAAATAGTTTAGCAACTAAAAATACTTCGGAAAGAAAAATATTTGGCTAAAATGCATATAACCCCCTCGTGGTTTCGCCGAAATGCACGTAAACCCCGTGGTTTTTTTTATTGTACGGTACTCCCTCGTTGTTTAACTGTACTGTACCCCTTGGACAGCAGTTTTTGCTCGAAATTGGATTACACGAGCTCTTACTGCAGGTGGGTTAAGCTTGGACCATATCATTACTGTTAAATGACCAGAATAACGCCAACTATTCACCTTCTTTTCAAATGATAACCCCCGGGCGCGTGTAATCCAATTTCGGGCTAACACTGCTGTCCGGGGGTACGGTGCAACATTAGTTAAACCACGAGGGAGTACCGTAAATAAAAAAACAACGGGGGTTTATGTGCATGTATGCGAAACGACGAGGGGGTTATATGCATTTTAGCCGAAATATTTTGACTACTTCTTTTGAATTTGTATAATACATTAGCCCAAAATTGTACATGAATAATATTTTGAAAGGCGCAATTTTAACACAATGATCTAAGACCAAAACAATGTAAGATATAACACCAAATAATTCTCGGTAGCTTCTTTAAAATTATGCAAACTTTGCAACAGCTAGTAACTTGAATACCAAGAAGTCGGAAATAAAGTAATATTATGCCCGTAAAACATACTAAAGAATACACATAATGCTTCCTTGTATTTGAATTTGTCCAGCGTGGCAGGTCCTATTTGTCACTTGTCCGGTTGCAAAGAGTTCCAGTCACGAAGTGTTTTTATATTCTGGTCGTTCTTTCATGTCTTGTCCTTCATTGAGCAATATCAATTTCTTCTTATTTATTTAAGTTACGAAAAATATTAATCTGAATAAAAACATTCACGTCTAGCAATTCTCCCTTTCTGGTGATTGACAAAACTTGAAGGAGAAAGGCAATTTATCAAAAAGACTTCGATACAAAGTACTTATCTACTAGAGCGCTAGCTAGGCACTCAATCCTTACTACTAGCTAGGCTCTCAATCTCCTTCGTCTTGTTGATCTCCTTTAAGCTGTTTGCTTGAGATCCACAATTTGACCAGTTCTGCTGCTTGGTCTTGAGTGAGATCGCAAGCAATATGGCACAACACCTTGAGTTTGTAGAGGGCTTCGACCGGTCCAGCGGTAGAGACCCTTGTGTGGTTGTGATTAGTTGATCATCCGGTATCAGTATTTGTCAGTGTTGTAAAATACGGGCTAGGCGGCCGCCTAGGCGCCGTCTGGGCGCTAGTCGCCGGCCACCGAGGCGAATAAAGGTTATTCGCCCGGGAAAATCGGTCTGCCCGACTAATCGGCGCCTAGCCCGTTTAATCGGCGCACAAACCGCATATTGGGCCGATTAATCGGCCCATAAAAAAATCAAATTAAATAAAGAAGCCTAAACCACATAAAGGAGGCCCTTTTCGAATTAGCTGTGATTTTTCAAGGAAGTCATACACCTATTTATAGAAGCGCAACCGATCTCCTACCAGAACTCAAGCGGTGTGGGACATCTCCCAACTCTCTTATCAATATGCTATATGTCTTTGATCGATTACAGTATTAAAGAAGCTTCTCTCCGAAAAAAAAAAAGCATTAAAGAAGCATTAAATATTTCACTAATACTTATTTATTAGTTATTATTTGGATAATAAGAATTATTATTTATATGTGATACCAAATCGTTTATACAAAAAAAACACGTACGTTGAAATAAAAAAATAAGAAAAATACGTCGACATCATCCTAAAAACATTACTTTGATACTAATATTTAGTTGTGGAATAGTTTGGATTAAATTATTTATTTAACATATTTAATATATAGAAAAAATTTTAAAAATACATATCCGCCTAATTTCCGCCTAGAAACCGCCTAGGCCCCGCCTAGACGGCCTAGGCGCTAGGCCCCCCTCGGCGCCTAGGTAGCGCCTAGCGCTTTTTACAACCTTGGTATTTGTTCGGCCTTTTACCTCTTGGAATCCCTTGCCTAAAGCATAATTCTGTGAGAAATGGAGATTGAGATGAAGTTGTTGGTAGATTAGCCGCTCGTGATGAGGATTGCCCTTGCCTTATGCTTCCCCCGCTACTTCCCTCCTTTTGGCAACACCATTTGAAGGTTGAGCATCTGCTTGACTAGCTAGTAGCTTGACTACGTCATGCCATTTGAACTTTAAGGGTTGTGAACTCATCCTTAATCTCATCCTCGCTTCCTCTGACGCCGGTTCGAATATCAGCAAGTCGCAATTAAGACTCCTCCAAAGCTTTGAGTTGCTCATTCATGTGTATTCTGTTGGCAATGACCGTCATCTTTGGTGTGGCTACTTTTAAACATGTCTATTTGACTAGCGAAACTTCTGTCACGGTGGAGATGTCATCTGTAGGGATTAGGACTTGTGGTTGAGGCTTAGAGACCAGTATCGTCTTATTGCTGACTGTGGTGCAGATGTGGTGGACTCTGGTGCGGATATTTGTGTACATCAAGTCTTAGACTGAATATCCGATTTTGGTTGTTGAACATGGACCGGAGATGGCTGATGTGTTAGACTGGTCGATGCTGCTCCTTATGTGGTGCTTCTGATGTGGGCAGACAGAAGTAGGGAATTGACCAAATGTGTATTGCAAAGATATACATTGTGTGCAATTCACTGCAAAATTAGGCATCCTTTAATTTTATTTTCTATTTGATTTATTACATTAACAAATAAGTTATTTAATTTGCTTTGTTAAACATACATTCTGCAACAATGAAAATTACAAAAATTTAATTAGTTTTTATTTTTTCAATCCTCTGTCGTATTAGTAAATTTTTTTTATTCATCTCATTAATTGAGAATTTTAGCATATTACAAATCAGTTCAAGACTCTGAATGAATTTGGCAGCCCAAAGCAATAAATCAGTTTTGGTATTGGTAATAACCAAAACAATACGGTTTATAGTTGACCATCTTGATTCGATTAGGTTTTTACCAATTTCTTTTGGTTGGAAGTTAACTAATCAAAAAACGAATGGAGTCTACTTGAAGAACACATATTTCTGGGATCACACGGTGACTTCAGACTGTTGCTGGTCTTGGAGGAAACTTAACAAAATCAAGCTATTGTTTAGGGGAGGCTACAACATGGGCAAATGGGTGGCTGAGAAGAGTGGGGGATATTCCACCAGCTCGGGGTACAAATGGCTTCTAGGAATGGACGCATCATGGGTGTTCAACACTGCTAAACTTTGACAGGTTAGTTTTGGGGGGAAAACAGCTAAACTAGGTTACTAGCATGGAATATCCCTGTTCTGAATTCGAACTGCATATTGTGTTGCGATATGGTTGAATCATTACAACACCTCTTTTTTGAGTGCGCCTTTAGTTACCAAGTCATAGGGATTCTTACAACTTGGATGCAAACTCCGTCAGGGCGTACATAGTTTGTAGCTTGGAGATGTTGGATACATTCGCTAGCGAAAAGAAAGTGCGTTAGATTTAAAATTGAGACGGCCTGCTACGTGGCAACTGTTTACCATATATGGAAAGAGAGAAATAGGAGGGCTCATGCGGACGGGGTGTGCTCTAATCTTCAACTTAATGTGGTTGCACGAGCGGCCTAGAGATTTTCGATGGAGGATCCCTTTCTTCTGTAAGACGATCAAATCGGGTAAAGACAAGCTATTCATCGAGCGTCTTTACAATGTGACTCTGATATAGATTTTTACGCAGTTTAAGTAAGTTGTTGGACATGTCCATTGATGTATCGTTGTAAGAAAACGGTGTAAAAATCTGGCATGTGTTAATGTATTTGCTCTTAAAAAAAAAATGAATCTCTAATGAAAATAATAATGTTAATATTATTTATATAGTTATAAATATATAATATCGTATATATTACTATAAGATAAAAAATTAAAGTTTGGTTTTCGTCGAACCGAAAAAAATATTTTATACGAAATTAAAACAGTATACTGAACTGAAATATTGGGTACGAGTCGAATTTCGATTTTGATTGGGTTGGTTAAAATATTCGATTTTGATTGGGTTGGTTAACCATGGGCAATGGTTATGGTTCAAGCCGTAATCGACCCTCAATTATAAAGGTTTGGTTACGGTTATTCATTTTCCTAACCGTAAACCGGCGGTTTATAACCCCGTATCTCATATAATAATTAAATATACGACTATATTTTTCATTTTATATTAACCAATGTCAATTTATTCATCAATTTTTATTTTTATTTTTTCAACCACCATAAAATTAAGGTTTGAAACTTGGGCGAATATTTAGTGATAAACTTGATATTAGAAGGAAATGCCGACGATGATTTTCGAAATTCAAAAATTACCGACAATCACAATATTGTTTTAGTATTCAAGCTGTATTTTTCTTTCAAATACTAAAATCTTTAATATAAATTTGTAAGTTGGGGTGGAATGTTTTTTATTAACATTTTTTATATAACAAAATAAAGTTCTTTAATTTATTTCAAATATTTCAAGATAAACTTTTTTTTTTAAAAACAATATATAAATTGAACCATAAACCGACGGTTGCAAACCGTAACCGGCTTGACCGGTTCAAAACTGTAACCGTGATTACCACGGTCCCATTACGGTTAAAGGTTTTTACGAACTGTAAAACCGACATTAACCGTGAACCGTAATCGAACCGTATGAACATGTCTATACTCAATGTGAATAATTGAAATTTATTTTAGTTTATCTTGTTATCTTATACCGATTAAAAACAATTGGCAAATAAATAATATAATTTAACAGAATAAATAAAAAAGCTTAAAGCTTTATTAAATATCATAAATATTCAGATACTCTATCTATAAAATCTAATACATTACTTTACAAATATACGCTACAACATTCTAGCTTGACAAGGCGTTCTGAAGCTGAGGGTATATCACTAACAGTTTGACTAACATTATTTTTGAATCCTTTGTCGTTGATGGCCTAATTTGGCACATGGTGCTGGTGTAGTGAGGCGACTTCTTTCCAACCCAGGGAGAAAACATTGGAATGCAGTCAAATGGATTTTGGAGATGTTTTAGTGGTAAACCGATTTCAAGTTTTGCTGTCCATTGAAACGTTTCAAATGGTTATTGCTATTCCGATTTGTTGGGTGTCAAATTCAAGTCTCACATCGGATAAATCGAAAAAGTTGGTCAATTATATAAGCTTCTGGGCTAACTCCCTCTCAATTGTTTTAGAGAGGAACCCTCACAAGCTATATGTGTTTGAGCTGAAATTGGGCCTGAAAATTTCTACATGGTGTGCTGAGCATGGAGCGAACACGTGAAAGTGACATTCAGATGAGTGAAATTTTAGCCCGGATACGATGTGGGTGGTGTTTCCCCTTGTAAGGCTATTAGTGAACTGCGATGAAAAAAGCGCTTGGTATAATGGTTGCGGTGGAGCACTTGGTGCATATAATCATGAAAAGGAACTTGAGTTTGAGGGGATTGTTAGATGTCAAACCAAGTCCCACATCGGATAATTTGAATTGGTGAACTCCTTATAAGCTCGTGGGCTAACTCCCTCTATTACTAATAGCTTTTAGAGAGGAACCCCACAAACTTATATGAGATTGGGCGTGGGCTGAAATCGGGCCTGAAAAAATCCCTACACGATTTTATTAAAACTTTGAAGCTAAAGATCAACTTCTCGTTCTTGACTACTTTTGCAGTGGGTCTGTTTCTTGGCGAAATCTTCTTTTAAACTTCCATGGAAGAAACAGACTAAAGGACCCGAGAGATCCATATGATTTTATTCATCGTACATAGTAGATAAAACATTCATAGAGAGGGAGAGGGAGAGAGAGAGAGAGAGAGAGAGAGAGAGAGAGAGAGAGAGAGAGATGAACCACACAACCCAAAAAAGAATAAGCTAAGGAATAACAAAATTTGTTACTTGGAATTTCTTGTGCATGTGAGGATCGGTTAGCGTGTTAAGAGAGGGTGAATAAACACTTGTTAGATTTTCGGATAAACCGGTTAAGGTTTGGTACCAGTGCTTGATATTCGTTTGTGTGATTTATGCGCAAGCAATCGGTCGGTTTTGAACCAAGACAAAAAGTGAAATGTGATGTGCGTGTGTTTTGCGAAAGATACAAATTTGTTTCTGGAAGTTCGCAGCAAATTCTCCTACATCTCTCCTTCTTCCCCGCAAGGAAGGTATCACTAGAAGCCTCGGTTTACAACCTACGTCGTACAACCTCCTTAGCTAGACTCGCACAATACAACCTGCACGGCTGCTTACTAAACTCCTAGACACACCTAGACAGTTTTTTACAGTCCGTCTATTTCAAAAGCTTTTTACAGTCCCTTGAGAAAAATCACTCACTAACCGAATCGGTCTAGTGCAGTGATGACAACACCTAAGTTAGTTTGTTAGCTTCTAATGCTTTGAGCTTGATCTTGATCTTAGCAAAGTGTCATAGAGTCTTCAGCTTGCATCACTTCTATTTATAGATGGGCTTGAAGTTGAAGGCCGTTGTGAGATAGCTCTTGCGTACCGGACAGAACATTAATTGACTTTATCCATAATGGGTCTGTCCGGTCTTCGCAACAGTCGCGTTGTGCATTTTGCTTTATTCCTTAATAAACTTGGCTTGACTTCAACTTGGCTCTACATGGCAGCCTTGTATTAATTGTTTGTCAGAAGTCTTCAACTTGCCGCGCCTTAAGTATATTTGAATCTTGTCTAGTGTGGCACTTCCGGTATCATGCATTCTGGTCTTCAATGTACTTCCAGTAGCAGTCTTGACCCAGTTTCTGATTGCGCTGTTGTCCTGCTGTTTGTTTCCGATTTCTCATAAGTCTAACCGGTATACTTATTTAAGTTAGTTGTTCAATCACCGAAACTATTGATCTGAATACTTAGATTCACAATTTCTAGCAGTGCAGTATTGCAGGAGTTAGTGTATTTGAAGTGGTTCTTGAAAGAACTCGATTTTTCTTAAGAGCCATATGTTTTGTTGTTCGACACCACCTTAAAAAGCATATTTGCTTCTCATTCCAGTAGAATCATTTATGGATGTTTGTGCTTTTTGTAATATGATGTATGATTTTCGAGATCTTATTTCTTGATCTACTTGTTTTGAATTTAGCTCATATTTTTTCATTTACTGGTAGTTAATTTCTGTGTTATCGCCGGAACCAGTGTACACGGCTCTCCTTTGATGCATTTAATGGACCTACAAGTCTCGGGTTTTTTTATCTCTTCAAGGGTTTTCCACATTTGTTGCTGATATTATTAGTGTACTTGTGTTGATCGTTTACGTCTACAATAAAATATTTGCATCTCTCGTAGTATCGATATATTACATATTAATATTATATATATGTGCATACGCAAAATTAGGTGCTAGCGTAGCTCAGGGCTCTATAGATGGACGCATGTAATTACAACTTTACGCTTCACATGGCATGCTGAACAAAAGAAATTATTACTTGATTGGGCGACTCTAGCTAACTAGAAAAAGACGTGGGACAGACCGATGGCAACAAGTGGTTATAATGCTTCCCTAACCTTAATATTACTTTGTTGCATGTTAGCTTTCTGGGATTGGTATTTTGAGTTTACGGAGAACTTTGAAACTCTCTTTTGCAAATGTCGTATGCTAATATTCTACGAGTATTGCAAATGTCACCGGCAGAGGGCACATCACCCACATCGTATATGGGCTAGAAATTTTCCATCCGAATGCATCCTCACGTGTTCGTCCACGCTCACCACACCAGTTGTTGAGCATTCGGTGCTCTTAAGTTCGCCTCTCAGTGTTCTTTCGTGGGTATGCGATATAGAAAGATTCGATCTTGATATCGAACGAATGTAAAAACAGCTCAGAAAAGCTAAAACAAGAACACATATACGTTGTTCGACTCACTTTTGAGTCTACGTCCACGGCCAATAGGATATTGTTAATTAATGGAAACTTATCGAGATTTATGACTTCCTCTCTAATCGCTCTCTTTTCAGGTTAGGCTAACTCGACCATATAAAGAAGATATGGCTTCTCGAACCTACTAAGTCGAACACTGGTAATAGCAAACAGATTCTGTTGTAATCTGTATTATAACCATGTGCATTACGACGTGTACCTTGCGCTCTTTGTATTGTGCAGCTGCTCTTCAGCTTACTTATAAAAATGCTAGCGCTTTTTGAAGTTGGAACAAGAGTTGCTTTCAACAGTTAGATCACATATTCACTCCCATCGGACGTCTCATATGAAACCTAGCATTAGTTTTCCTTTCTTTGCTGAAACAGATCGATCAATGTAATACCCGTAAAATTTGATACGGGGTTTACAATATACTTAGCAGTGCAAAGATTTAAATTAGAAATTTTGATGTATTATCTATATAAAGAATACTTTGGGTGAAAAATATCATCGTAGGAATCTTGAATTAATTTGAAGTCTCAGTAAAATACCTAAAAATTTCGAAGCGCTCAAATAAAAAGGAAAATTGGAATCGTAAGATAATTGTTTACTTTTCGTGAGAGAGGTAGAAAGTTTTCATCACCCTCCCCTTGAAATTTTCGATATATGTTTCACAGTTTATTACTAATCATATAGCTAAGGATGAACTTTAGTGAAATCAATAAAATATTATGCATAAGGATAACTTATTGAAAGAGGAAAGGTTAAAAAGTTTTCGTATATGGATAGAAAGTTTTCGTGGAGGTATATTAAATTAAGTCTAGGAAGTTTTCGTGAAGTTGGATATGTACAAATAATTAGATGATATGACTACCTATACGTTTATACATATAATAGGATTAATCCATCAAAATCTCAAATGACACGTGGTGACCATGTACGTTATTACTAAGTGTGACTAATAAAAGAAATTTCCTTAACTCTAAGGTAATCGATGTCATCATTTGAAAAAAATATCAATATAAGCACATACTAATAATACGAGATATAAATATGTATGGATATGTATATCTAATACCTAAGAGATATCAGTAAGCCACCACTCTCAAAAACAAAGAAGTAAAAAGGAGCGGAGAACGAAAACTAGGAGAAGGAGAAACAATTCAGCAAGCTTAAAACCCTTAATTAATTCAAAGATACGAAGTGAAGAAGGTAAAGATCTTATCTTTATTTCACAACTTCCGTGAACTTAATATATATATTTATATGTTTCCCTAACTTGCATGATTAGGTGTTAACCATTTTAAGTTTCGAAGTATTTTATGTGCTTAAAGACTCAATTTTTACAGTTTAAATCTATACTCATGCCAGTACTGTTGTTTTAATATGTTGTTACATGGTTACGACACTTGAATGGATTAGCATTTGAATGTTTTTGGCGTTCTCAGGGTTTTCGGTATTTTTTGTGCTTTATGTGACTTAAATAGATGTTTAGTGAATTACAAGAAGGTTTTGTGATTTATATGTTAGATATAAAACTCTAATCTTGCAATAGGTAAGTTAGGAATATGTTGGTGATCATATGAACGATTTCTAGTAGTAGAACAACCGAGAAGATTTAATTTAAGGGTTCATGTTTATTACTATTTTTGACATTTGATTTGCTTAGGGCATATGTCAGCAATTTAAGAATTCTGTTCAAGTTTCGTTCAATTCAACTTTTCGTGGTTTTACAACATATAGTTACTTTTCGTTATTAGGAGGTCTTTGACACATGAGATATCTTTTTGGTACTATCTACATTTGTTTCCAATATAAGTTTTTAGTATAGGTAACGTTATGGCATGGTATGCATTTTAAGCAAGTTAACATCCTTTAGGTTTGGCCTATGAAAGTCCTCGGTGTTATTCAAAGTTTGGGCTCATTTAGCTTTCGGCCTTAGTAGTACGTTTACGGCATTTAGGTGTTTAATAGCTGAAAGATTTCGGTGATATATAGACACGCAAGTCAGGATGGCCGAGTGGTCTAAGGCGCCAGACTCAAGTTCTGCTCCTCTAACGAGGGCGTGGGTTCAAATCCCACATCTGACAAGAAAATAATAAGGCTGCCCTTCGATTCGCGGTTGAATGTGGTGCTGAGTACGAGGGGGTGGAATTGGCCTGGGCAGGGGGCAGTTGAATTTCTTGAGATCAACCGCCTGCTTCCGTCAGTTTTACGAGGGCAACAGGATGGAGTATTGTGGATGGGGTCGACGGATGGATCTATGACGGCTCGTTCGGCTAGAGAGGCGATGCGGTACAGGAGGCCTCCTGTTCCTTGGGCTGCTTTATTTGGAGGGCCGTTGAAGGTACCTAGGCATGAGTTTATTCTGTATATTGGATTACAAGATCGTCTCTCGACTAGGGACAAGCCTTGGATAGCTCAGCGGGCGGGATCTCTAGCTTGTGTCCTTTGTGGGGAGCTTCACTATGAGACAGCCCAGCACCTTTTCTTTGATTTCCCGTTCTCGCGGCAATGTCTTCGGCTCTTGCGACGTAGGATTCGGTGGATATGGCCTTATCGTGAGTGGCATGCGGGAGTCCGATGGGCTGCGGCACGGTGGCGAGGGAAACATCTTCTTCATGCTGCTTACCGCCACGTCCTTGCTTCGCTGGTATACCACATCTGGCAGGCTAGGAATAGGCGGTGGAAGGAAGGGATCGTTACCCCGCCTCACAGGCTTGTGGGGTCTGTCCTTGCCTTTGTCATCATGCGTATTAGTGGTACATCCACGAAATACGACCTTCAGCGCGCTGCCATACGCCGATTATGGCGCGTGGCTTGGTAGGGAATAGGCCACTCTCTTTTTCATTTACAGTGTGGATTGGTTGGGTCTTTAGTTATTGTATGAACCCAGTAGCTTGTTACTGGTTGGACGCGGAGGTCAGCTCCCGCTCATCTGTACATTTCTTATTCATTACATATATACACGGGACATTACACCAAAAAAAAAATTTCGGTCATTCTAAGGTTCGATATTATAAAGTTTTCGACCTTGTATGAAAATTTTCGCTGTATCATATTTAGGCAAAGTTTTCGGCATTCAACAAAACTTTTCGGCAAAGACACTCAATAAAAGTTTTAGGCACTTACTAATTTCTCGGCATTTTAGGGTTTTTGATATTTTTAGGGTTTTCGATACTTAGGGTTTGGCAATTTTTAGACTTACGTGACTTAGCAATTATACTGATGTGATAATATTTTCATACCCAGAGGTTCGACACCTTAGGGATCTACCGGATTACTTGACTGACCATATTTGGAGGACAGGTAGGTGAATTATTCATCTACAATGCGTAAACACATATATGATCTTATGTGCTTCTATGTGATTAAATGATTTACTTGTTTTACTTACGTCTCATGTGGGAGCATGTTTTCATGTATCATCACATTTATATGCATAGCATGCATATCATATCACAGGGGTGAGATATTACACCATATTGGAACGATGATGATTCGAGATATTGACGAGCGGAGTAGAATGAGATGATTGTGATTTTTGATTGTTGACTCTTTGAGGAGACGAGTTTGATACTCATATGATACCTGACGGCAGACAGGCGTGATCGATCTGTCTACTCGGGCGTGAACGTCCCGAGGTGCAAAACCGTCGTGATTTTATTTATTTTAGCGGAGGGACATTGACAGGGCAGCTGCGTGATCGTCAAAACGCTTCAATGTCGGCAACCGCTTACGGAAGAGCGGCCTAGGGCAGTTGCGTGATCGTCAAAATGCTGCTAGTGTAAGCTTCCGTATGTTATTGTTACATTATGCGCGCGCGTGGTGTCGAGTCTGACCTAGGGCCCTGTGTTGTGTGATTTAAAATTGGGTTGTGGGAAATGAAAGAGTGTACATTGCATGAGAGGTATTGGGACTGGGATTGAGGATACACGTGCATTCATGCATTTTATTCACCTACTAGGCAAATCGCTCAGTGTTTACGTGTTGTAGGTACTGAGCCTGACGCTGATGTGCGTCGATACTGAGGCGGCTGGTGGCGGTGCTCCACGGACTTTTGAGGGCGGGACGGTACATGGATGAAGACCTGTGGAGCGACAATAGGGTTTTGTTCTTTTGACTTTTTGGGGCTACGACCTTGTATAGACTTGACTATGTAGATAACATTTTGTTGTAATATATTGTAATTTAGGAAAAAGTTTTTGTTATACGGGCCTTCCGCGGCTTACGTTGCGGAAATCCGCCACTAACCTTACTTAGAAAACCAGGGTCGTCACAATCAAGCAACATCTTCTTCAAACCATTTATCATTTTCAACTCTTCTTTGATTCATTCAACCTTCTTCAATGGAGTTTTGGCATCTTTTCCCAACAATCTCCACCTTGAGACAACAACCAAGAACTTTTAGCACCTTACAGCTCCACATAAACCAGCTCAAACGAGCAAAACAAATCTCAGCCCAAACATTTGGTAGTTCTGAGTTTCTGCTATCCAGCAATCTTCAGGTGTAAAGCTCCATCTCACATCAGTAAATCTTCAGTTTTCCTATTGGGAATCCACCCTTCTATCACAGGGCACACGAGCACCGAATCAACCTCAGAAAAGATTGAAAATTCTTACATGAGATCGATTTTCGACGCACTTCACCGAGGCTCCCTTCGGTTCTGCTTTTCTTCACTTCAGCTGAACCGATTCCTTTTTCATCTCCATGGACATTCTTACAGACCCATTTGCATTTCCAAAACCTCTTCTTTAAATACCTCTTCAGAGGTTCTCAGGCCTGAACTCTATCTGAGGAACCAATCTCGTCACTCTTGGCCTCACTCCACCTCAATTTACCTATATTCACTAGTTTGAGAATCTGAAATTTCAGGCTTCGTCAACCCTTTCTTGACCTCGTTCTCCATCTTAAGATGAAGGTTTATCGTACCTTTTCGACATGCAATCAAACCTTCTCACGTTCTTGAGGTTTCAGGTCCATTCTTGTACACAACCAATGCCTCGGCCACCTAATCTTCATCACAAACCGCAACCTTCGCTCGATGCGTCATTTGTCTTCGATGTGGGCACAACCTCCGAATATGGCCTTCACCATGACAATGGTAACGCCTTATAGGCTTCTTGAACTTCTTTTCTATAGCACTCTTCTAATCCTTGCCGTCCTTTCTCACCCATTTCTTCCTCACAAATAGCAACTCGCCCGGTGAACCCATTCTTGACTCGGTTCTTGCATTGAGCTGCTTCGAGGAGACCTTCGTGAGCACGTTCTTCGACTTCTGAGGCTTATCCACGTAGAGCTCGTCCAATATCCTCCATAGCCCGTCTGAGGTGGTCTGTCTCAACACATTTTTGAGAACAAAATCTCCAAGACTCAATATTATCAAGCTATGAGCCTTCGTTCGAACGATTCTCTTCTCGTTCACCATCAAATCTGCCGGTAGCATGTCCTTCCATGCCTTCAAGGCCTCCTCCAATCCTTTTTGGATCAACATGGCCTTCATCTTGAACTTCACATCCCACAATCGTATATATGATATGAATGTGTTGTATATTCACAATTGAGTATTGGCTCAATATATAGCCATCGATACATGTACATACATGTAGGTTAAATGATGCCTTCGACTAAGCCTAACTCATAGAGGTAATTGATATCAAAGTATAATTGATATCAACGATTGCTGAAATCATGGCCGTAATTATGGTGTAGATATATTGCTAATACATCGCTCCATTCGCTGAGTTTCTCTATTTCGAACCTCTTCTGCGCCATCATCTTCGTCGCGTGTTGGTTCCACCCTCACCCAACCAATTATTGAGATTTTTTCGGCCCAATTTCATCCCATGCCCAAGCCCATATAAGCTTGCGGGTTCCTCTCTAAAATCAATGGGCAATAAAGGGAGTCAGCCCACAAGCTTATAAGCTGCTAGTTTTTCTAATTATCCGCTATGGGACTTGGGTTTGACACCCAACATAATGTTTTATAAATTTATAGTGAAATATCCAAGTTACAAACTTTTCAATCATCCACCTACGGTAAAAGATGTATCGAGCCGCTCGACTCGAGCTCGAGTTCATAATATGCAAATTCGAGTTGAGTGGAGCCATCATGAATAGATTGTGAGCTTTTTAGTTTTTATTTTCTAAAAATTGTACTTTATTTATTTACTCATTTTATTTTATAAGCTAAAGATCTAAATCGATCCATTGCCTCAAGTTGAGGTAGGAGCTCATAAATAAGTCATCGATCTCAAACCTAAAATATGAACGAGTGAGCTCATTTACATCCTACTTCCACTTAATTATTTTAATATTTTACGTATATCAAATTAGTCTAAATTTAAAGATTACTTTAACCTTCGACCCCTTTTGAATATTCAACTTGGAAATTACTTTTTCTCTATAGAGTGGTCCCGGTACGATATGGATGTAAAATACTAAGTTCTAAAACTGGTGACTAAATGTTGGGTCAACACTGAAGCCAACACAGAATGCACAACGGGATATTTAACGAACTTAGTAAAGAAAGATGGTGAACACGAGATGTAAATCTGTGCAGCAAGTTATAAAAACTTGTTGCGTGCCTCAACGCGAAATTCCACTAACAGCAATGGATGGCAAAATAACTATCCGAAGATAGTAAAAACAAGCCTAGAAAAACTACGAATCTAAACGATCCTGAAACTACGAATCTAACGATTCTGCAAACCTACAAAGTCCTAAGACTTTTGCAAAAGAAATACTAGGCTAAAAGGACACTTTGGGTCGCTCAAATTCTCTCAACGAAACTCGATAATTTTCGCTCATAGCTCTCAAAAGTTTTCTCGTCCAAAGGTGTGAGTTGCAGCTCGAAATCTCCTCATATTTATAGGTCTTGGCTCATGTTTGAATTGGTAGGAGATACCCTGAATATCTCCTAATGATTTAGTCTTGACTTATGCTCCAAGCATCCTATTTTTAGTAAGCTTCTTCCTTATTTTGCTCCTAATTGCTCCACACGTTTTTCACACGGTTTGATCAATTCCCAATCCTTATTTATGTCCTGCAAAACACAAAAAATAGCCAAGACACGGATTAAACAAGTTTTGGGCATGAAAGATAAAACTGAAGTTGGAGACATTCTCGGCCAACAGATGTTGACTAAAATGTTCACCCCACATCAACATCAACAATATCCCCCTTTTTATCTTTCTTCCCAAAATCAAAGCAGACGTTAGACATAGTGAAACTCCCCCTGAAGGCAAACTCTACTCAACCACAAAACATCAAAAGATGGTTAGAGTAGACGAAAACAGAATAACGATTAGACTATTCAACGTACTACGAAAATAGTACGTAGCCATAACAAGGTCTTAGGTTAAACATCTCCAAAATAAATATATTCGGCACGTAAGCAGGCAAACATGTAAGCATATCGGAGAAGCAAATCAGCATGCACATAGTAAAAACAAATTAATCTTGACATGCAAAAATAAAAATCAGAATCAATTATGAAATAAAAATCAGAATCAATTATGCATGCAAAAATAGAAAGGATAAGAGCTTCACTCTCAATGGAGTATGGAGTTTCCTTATGATGCTTTCTAGGTTGCTTTTCCTTCTTGGTCAGCTCCCCCTGTTTGTTCGGCTCCTTATTCTACTCCCCCTGAATTTCCTTATCTCCTCCTTTTTATCTGCATAACCTTCTCCCCATTTTTATCTGCATAACCTTCTCCCCCTTTTTGGGAAGAAAGAAATAAACTCAGAGAACTTCTCTGTTAGCCAACTTGCAGATGTCGAGGTAAATGTGGGGCTAACATCTGGGCCAACATTCTGAGACTCAGGAACAAGTTAGTTAATCCAAAAAAATAAAGTGAGAACAGAATGAGTAACCCTCTATTATATCAACCACAATCAAGAACAGAGAGAGAGATTCCAGGTGAGCAGTTTCGAATGCAAATAGGGTATGTGAGATAATGACGATTGATCAATCCAACCCTAAAAAAGAAGTTCCAACAAAAAAATAAAAGCGATTAGATCACAATGAATATCCATTTTTTTTATTCATCATTGAGGGTTGATGAATTAAAACCGATAGTTATATGAGTGAAATAAAACAACTTACTAATTTGCTGTTAAAAGAATTCAATCTCATTTCCTATGTACACGAATTAAGTGAAAGTCAACATAACCAATCAGAAATGTTTACCCCAAGATTGGTTGATTAATCATCATGTCTTGAAGCGGGAAAAAAGATCAACTGTCTGGAGTTTTTACTAATAGATGTATTACCCTAATGGTAGATTCACAAAAATGAGTGGATGGTTAGGAAGACCAAGATACACAAAGGATTAGTAATGGAGATTCGATAAATTATCCAACAGGATATTTCGTGAGAAGTGAGAAGCGAAAAAAATATCCGTTGGACTCAAATAGAATTTAGACAGTTTAGAGGATAAGGTCGAATTAGGTCACAACTGTCTAAGTAAACATGGAGCTAAAATATATTATGTGGACGAATTAGTCATGCGAGCAAATAGGAACACATTAGATCATGATTCAACCCAAAGACACCAAGTCAAAAGTCAAGGTAGAATCAAGCAAGACTAACCGTTTGAGCGACGATGATGAGCACTTGAGACAAGCGTAACGAGCTGTTCTTCGAGAGTTCTATGCAATTCTGGGAGATATCTAAACTAGACACACCAAACTAACAAATGCAGACCTAAAAGCTAATCCAAATAAACGAAAGCACAAAAAATATAGCATTACCAAACCGACAGTTACACATGTTGCTCCAACATTTGACTCAACATTCTCATTCCGTACTCCTAGACTTATCTGCCCAACCCTTCTTAAAACTAGTTCCCTTCATTTCTACCCTTTCACCTTATTTATCAAGGTTTGGCTTTTTGTCGCATAGTATACATCGTCACAGCGAATGCCGTGTACCTAAGGAAACTTATTACCAAGAACCTATATCTAGCAAAGAGTTTATGAGCAGGCTTATATGCGCAAAGGATTGGCTTTTTGTCGCAAAGAGTACATCGTCACCGCGAATGCCGTGTACCTAGGGAACTTATTACCAAGAGCCTTTTTTTTAATCGGGTTCATTCAGGGACCAGTCAAGAAGAATCAAGTCATTTCACAGGAAAACAGAACATATGCTATGTTGATCCAGATGTTGGACCAACATTCAGACTAACATATGCAAACCTATAGATTTCTTCAGGTCCGAGAACCTTTCAAAATCCAATGCTTTCGTGAATATGTCTGCTAACTGATGTTCTGTCTATATGCTCAATGCGGACTAACTCTTTTTCTACCATATCTCTCAGAAAATGATGCCTTATATCTATATGCTTTGTACGTGAATGCTGGATCGGGTTCCTAGAGATGTTGATGGTGCTAAGGTTATCACAATACATGAGAACAGATTCGCACTCTAAACCATAGTCACACATCATGCTATTCAACCATATTAATTGCGTACAGCAACTACCCGCCGCAACATACTCAGACTCAGCAGTAGATAAAGACACACAATTTTGCTTCTTACTATACCATGCAACTAAATTATTACCTAAGAAGAAACAACCGCCACTTGTGCTCTTGCGATCATCCTCGTCACCTGCCCAATCAGCATCGTTGTAGCCTACAAGACTCATATTAGTATCTTTAGAGAACCATAACCCTAGGTTACACGATCCACTCACATATCGAAGAATACGCTTCACAGCATTAAGATGGGAAACCTTAGGCTCAGATTGATATCTAGCAAAGACACATACGCTATATATAATATCGAGTCTACTCGCTGAATGATATAAAAGACTTTTGAAGAAATTGAGCGACTCAGATTTTTCCCTAAGAAAAAGTATCCATGCATATCTAGAATAGTAATCCCCGAGCACATAAGCATATGTCCTATCACCAATGCTATCTACTTCCTTCTGACCCATCAAATCCATGTGAAAGCTGAAGACACTGAGCAGTTTTAAAATGTTGGGAAGCATGTGGGTCAACATTATGGCTAGCATGCACTTGCTTACCCTTCAAACATGACTCACAAACAACCTTACCAAACTCCTTAAGCTTTGGAATGCCTCTGATCGCGTCGTGTTTGATAAGTTGCTCCAGTGTTCGGTAGTTGACATGGCCCAGTTGGTAATGCCAGAGAATGACATCATCTTCGGTCTTCGATAGTTGGCACACGTCCTTCGAACTGGATTTGTCTCCGACTAAGTAGCAGTTATCGCTCGATCGTTTACCTGCCATAACTCGAACACCATTGTTGTTAAAAAACTCACAACATCCCTTATTAAATCTTACCTCAAGGTTGTCGTCGCATAGCTGACTTATGCTAATCAGATTGGCCACAAGTCCCTCGACGTGTAGAACGTTGCTCAGCTTTGGGAAATCGGGCACGTTCAATCTGCCTCGACCAAGAATCCGCCCTTTAGCACCCCCTTCGAACGTCACAGATCTATTCCTTAAAGGCATGTAATCACTTAGATACTCTTTGGTACCCGTCATATGTCGGGAACACCCGCTATCGAAGTACCAAGAACCTGTCACGTTAGCTCGCAAAGAGACATTGCATTTATGCACGGACTTCGTTACCCAAACTTCCCTAGAAGACAAAACAGCATTTGGATTCCCAGAATTTGAAGGTGAACCAGTGGAGTTTTCTCCAGACATATCTTTCAACACTGATTTCTCAATGTTGAGCGATATGTTGGATGACATTCCAGCTGACATCGATTTCTTGGCAGAAATCTCCCCCTTCAACTTCCAGCAGTATGGCTTAATATGACCAGGTTTCATGCAATGCTTACATTTAAATTGTCTATCCTTACTAGCAGCATGCTTAGGACTCTTTTTAACTACTAACATCTCCCTACTTTCGTTCTCAACATGCTCGGCTTTCTCTTTAACAAAGACTATCTTAGGTCTATATGTATAACAGAATCTGAAGCATTAGTAGGCTGAGAATTAAATCCTAAACCTTGCTTATCGAAAATACCTAAAGATAATACCTCATCAAGGGTCGATTTACCCTTGTTCATCTTCGCGAACGTTTCGTCGGCCTCGTCGACTCGCTTTTGAAGCTTGTCAATCTCCTTGTCCTTTCTTGTCAGTACGGCCTCCAATTTGTTCATCCCGTCAAGTAGGCTTTCGATCATCTTCTCCTTCTTCTCATTCTCATCGGTCAGCTTCTTAACCTCGGCTTTGAGTTCCGCGTTCATCGCCTTCTCATTTTCATGTTGCGCGGACAACATCTTGTCGGCTTCATTGATTTGGACTTCAGCACACACATCAGTTTCTAGATCTGCCTCATCACAACTAGAATACCCATCAAAACAGTTTGAGTCATCATAATTAAAAATGATATTTTTCTCAGATGTTGAGTCAAATGTTGGCTCAACATCAGTTACCGCAGTGAAGCCGATTTGTTGATCTTCCTCTTTTTCGTCGTCTGAGAAGGACTGTATGGTCACAGATGATTGCTTGGACTCCTTTGGGCATGGTTCATCGTCTTCATCATCGGGGAGATAGATCCAAAGAGCTTTGCCGTGCTTGCAAAGTGTATTGGCACATTCGTTGGCGTAATGACCCCAGCCCGAGCACGCATGGCATCTCACTGTCTCCCAGTCGATGTTCTTCTTTTTTCCATCAGAATTGCGTTTAAAAAACGGAGGCGCAGACGAAGGTTCTGCTTTGGCATTCTGGCCCTTCCTGAATGTTGGGCCAACATTCTGCTCAACATTTTTCTTCTGAAGGAACTTTGCAAATTTCTTCACGAGCATAGCCATATCCTCATCATTGTCAGGGTCAACTTCAGTTTGCACCTTGGATGACTGACTGACTAGAGCAATGCTTTTGCCACGTGAAGCTCTCTTTTGGACTTCGAGGTTGGTCTCATAGTTCTTCATGATATTCATCAATGTGTTGAATTTCATCGTGCCCAGATTATGTGCTTCCTCAACGGCCGCTACCTTCACATTAAACTTTTCAGTTAGCGTACGTAAAGCTTTAGAAACCAGTACCTTATCAGCAATCGGATCTTCGAGGCTAGCACACTCGCTCGAAATCGTCAGAATCTTCCCGAAGTACATGGTGATATCCTCGTTTTCCTTAATTCTGAGATTTTCGAACTGATTGAGGAGGTATTGTAGCTTGGTTTCCCTCACGCTCGCATCGCCTTCGCAGTACCTCTGAAGAAGATCCCATGCGTTCTTTGCCGTCGAACAATTCTGAATGATCTTGAACATGAAAATGTCCACCGAAGAGAAGATGGCATTAAGAGCTTTGTCGTTATACTCGGCCGCATTCTTTTCAGGGGTTGTCCATCTATGGATTTGATGCATTGTCGCACGTGAACCTTCCAATATGCGTAATTGGAACCGTCTAAGACAGGGACTTTGCCGAGATGGTTTGAGCTTGTAACATCCATGGAAAAGGATCATAAACGCTTAGTCACGTCAAGCGAGGCTCTGATACCACTTTGAAGTGGTCCCGGTACGATATGGATGTAAAATACTAAGTTCTAAAACTTGTGACTAAATGTTGGAACAAATGTTGGGTCAACACTGAAGCCAACACAGAACGCACAGCGGAATATTTAACGAACTTAGTAAAGAAAGATGGTGAACACGAGATGTAAATCTGTGCAGCAAGTTATAAAAACTTGCTGCGTGCCTCAAGGCGAAATTCCACTAACAGCAATGGATGGCAAAATAACTATCCGAAGATAGTAAAAACAAGCCTAGAAAAACTACGAATCTAAACGATCCTGAAACTACGAATCTAACGATTCTGCAAACCTACAAAGTCCTAAGACTTTTGCAAAAGAAATACTAGGCTAAAAGGACACTTTGGGTCGCTCAAATTCTCTCAACGAAACTCGATAATTTTCGCTCATAGCTCTCAAAAGTTTTCTCGTCCAAAGGTGTGAGTTGCAGCTCGAAATCTCCTCATATTTATAGGTCTTGGCTCATGTTTGAATTGGTAGGAGATACCCTGAATATCTCCTAATGATTTAGTCTTGACTTATGCTCCAAGCATCCTATTTTTAGTAAGCTTCTTCCTTATTTTGCTCCTAATTGCTCCACACGTTTTTCACACGGTTTGATCAATTCCCAATCCTTATTTATGTCCTGCAAAACACAAAAAATAGCCAAGACACGGATTAAACAAGTTTTGGGCATGAAAGATAAAACTGAAGTTGGAGACATTCTCGGCCAACAGATGTTGACTAAAATGTTCACCCCACATCAACATCAACACTCTACTTATACATGCAATATTAAAATATGATACAATTATACATGCAACATACTTCTCATACACACCAGAAACATTCATAAATCATTCATGTATAGAAATTATTAATTTAGTATGCTATCCCCAATCCGGTCTCATAAAAAATATTAATTTAGAGAGTTTGTTAAATAACTGATTATATTAATTTATCAGTTTATACTGTATTTACTTTAGAAACAAGAGTTGAAATAAGAAAAATCATCGCGTTGGTTTTTGCAATCTATCCCATTTTGTGTTTTTTTAGGAACAACCTAGGGGTGTTCAAAAGTTGGTAAACCGACCGAACCGAACCGATGCAGAAAGTTCGGTACAAACCGAATATCGATTTTTCGGTTTGGTTCGGTATTCGGTATTAAAAACTGTAAACCGAAATTTTTCGGTTATTTCGGTTCGGTACACTAGTTAACCAAAAAAACCGATGTACCGAAATACATATATTATATATATATATATATATATATATATATACAATTATACATCCTCAAAACCCAAGCGTTAAGCCCAGTCCAATATTTAATTATGCAGTAACCAACCCAATGTAACAAATTACAACCCTAAACGTAAGCCCAACCCGATATTTAATCCTGTAAGGGCTTTTTTCTAATTTTTCAGCCCTTTTTTCATTTTTTATTTAGTTCGGTATTTCGGTAATAATCGAAATTAACCGAAATAATTTCGGTTTTTACCGAACCGATTAACTTCGATTCGGTTTTCGGTTTAAGTTTTTGATAACCGAAATTTTCGTTATTGAAACTTTGGTTCGGTTCGGTTCGTTTATTAGCTAATGAAACAATCTGTCCACTTTTACAGACGTAATAGCACTAAATTGTTAAAAAAGCCATGAATGAGGTCGCCGTTCTTGCACAATGAAACTGCTCTCCTGTCCTTACAAAGAGCTGCAGCAACCCATTGCCAAGCCATAAAATGGTCACTCATCTCAGACATCCACGCCTGCAATAAGCTCGTGAACGCCTACATCAAATGCAGGGAACTCAACACCGCCTTCAAGCTGTTCGGCGAAATGCCTCACAGAGATACCTCTTCTTGGAACACCATCATCACTGGTCACGTGAATTCGGGCGAATTCTCAAGTTCCTGGGAATTCTCAAAATCTATGAAAAGAGACGGGTTTTTACTCGATGGATACACGCTCGGCAGCTTGCTTAAGGGCATTGCACTTTCTGGTACGTTAATCTACGGTCAAATACTTCATTCTGAGGTTGTGAAGATGGGATTGGAAGATAACGTGTACGCTTCTAGCGCGCTCTTGGACATGTACGCAAAGTGTGGCAGAATCGACGATGCAGACAAGGTTTTTATGCACATGAAGGAGAGAAATAAGGTTTCTTGGAACGCTTTAATCGCAGGGTACGCAGAGAAGGAGAACGTTAAGCGTTCCGTTGAATTAATTTGGTTTATGGAGATGGATAACTTAGGAGTCGACGATGCAACTTTTGCCCCAATTATGCCATTGCTCGATGACGTTGATTTGGTGAAACAGTTTCATGCAAAGATAACGAAAAAAGGCCTGGCGTGTGAAAACACAGTGATTAATGCCACGATTACTGCTTATGCAGAGCGTGGATCTCTCGAAGATGCTAAACGAGTGTTCGAATCTGCTGAAGCGTATCGAGATTTAGTGACGTGGAGCTCAATGCTGGCAGCATATACAGAGCACGGAAAGGAACAGTGTGTCTTCGAAATCTTCCAAGAAATGGTAAGAATGAACTTGAAGCTCGATGCTTATTCGTACTCTAGCGTATTAAGTGCTTGTTCGGGGGAAGAGGGCATTGGGAAATCTTTGCACGCTATGGTGATTAAGAAGGGATTCGAACAGTCGACACAGGTTTCTAACGCATTGATTTACATGTACCTAAAGCTGGGAAATCGAAGCATGGAAGACGCACTTAAAGCATTTGATCTCCTCGTTACAAAGGACAACGTTACTTACAACACTATATTGACGGGCTTATCCCAAAATGGGCACAGCGAAACATCTCTGAAGCTTTTCCTTAAGATGCACGTCGACTCTCTAGCGATCGATCAGTACGCATTCGCAGCAGCTATAAAGTCTTGCTCGGAAATGGCCACGCTCAACTTGGGCCAACAGATTCACGCCTTGGTATTAAAGTCGGGCCTTGAAAAGTACGAATACGTAGCTAGTGCCTTAATATTCATGTACTCAAAATGCGGGATTGTCGAAGATGCTAAGAACGCATTCAATGCATGTAACAAGAGCAGCTCGGTGACGTGGAACTCAGTAATATTCGCATACGCACAGCAAGGGCAGGGCAGAGCTGCTCTCAACCACTTTCACCTGATGCAAGAACGAAGAGTAAAGATGGATCACGTGACTTTCGTTGCAGCTATTACAGCTTGCAGCCATATTGGATTGGTAGACGAAGGACTAAACCTATTGAATTCAATGGAAAAGGAGTATGATGTTCGGCCAGAGATGGAAAATTATGCATGCGCAGTAGACTTGCTCGGTAGGGCCCGCCGTTTGAACGAGGCCCGAAAGCTCATCGAAGAGATGCCATTCGAGCCCAATGCGATGGTGTGGAAGACGCTTTTGGGTGCTTGTCGGGCTTGCGGGGGCGTAGAAATGGCGAATAGCGTGGGCAGGCGTTTGTTAGAGATGGATGACAAAGACCATTCTACTTATGTTTTGATGTCTGATTTGTACGGTCACTTTGAGAAGTGGGACGAAAAGGCTACAGTGAAGAGGCTGATGAAGGAGAAGGGTGTCAAGAAAGTGCCGGGCTGGAGTTGGATTGAGCTGAAGCGCAAAGTTCATTCTTTTAACGCTGGCGATGTATCGCATTCGAAGTGTAGCGAAATTTATGAGGCTTTGGATGGTTTGATGTGTGAGATTAGGGCTTGTAGAGATGAGGAAGATGATGATGTGATCTCGAGGTTATGACTTGAGTCAGCTCGAAAACTCAAAAAGGGAAGAGATATTCTCAGATACACTTTTTCTTACCATGATTGAATGTTATTGTTAGTTCATGATATCCTTGAGATGTGTGAATTTTGTCTGGGAAAAGATAAGGGTCGAGCCCATCATTTATAAGATATGTTTCCCCACTTGATTGTGATGGTATGGTACAACTCAACTCACAAAAGAACCAAAAGAAGGTGAATATAAAGAGTTGTACACAGCTAAGCTCATTAAGATAGGATAGAATCAATGCCAGTTTCATTTTCTTCATGTATGGGGGACAAGATGAAGATGATTGTATTAACAAATCACATTTTTTAGATTTCAACAATCAACTTTTTCTGGTGATTTAAGGCTACATTATACGCCATCAAATTCCCAAAGCATATATTGTATAACAAGAGAAGTGAAGAACTACCAAGAATATGCCCCAACTGACGAAAGACAAACGATTGATGATGAACAACTATGTCGGGCATTGCTGACCTGCAATTCGCCCGTGAAGATCTAATTCGTTGATTTTCGGGAGTATTGTGCTCGTATAACAACAAAAATCCTCCAAGTAAAAGATGATAGATTAAATTTTATTATCATGAGTCAATTATTCATATCAAATGCAACGGTGATCCTACTCCATACATACATAATATCCATATCAAAGGCCATATACATTTTAATTACCATCATCTAGAAATGTATGTACTTGTGGCCTCAAGAAGCACAGAAAAAGACACCATTTGTTTCCATTGACACAGCAAATATGTGGAATAGTTAAAGAGGAAAGCGTACCCATTTCTTCTTCTCATGGAGGGAGGATTTCGAAAACATCAATCTTCACCATCATCGTCATCATCGCCTCTTCTACTGCTCCCACTGCTCTCCACGGGCAAAACTTTACCTGTCCCAACCCTACGCTCAACAAATTTCGCCGAGCCCATCTCCATCTGACAAACCCTAACCGCGCCGAACAGTTTTTCCGGCAGCTCCTCCTCCGCCTGAGCCTCCACCACGAAACCCATGTCCACCGTCACCGCCGTCACGCAGCCCAAAGCCAACTTCACTATACCTCTCGCGATGGCGGAGCTGCCTATGTCAACGTCGATCTCCAGGTAATTTTCACCTCGGTGATAGGAGCAGGTCAGCGCTTTCCCCAATAGACAGGCCGAGTAGTTCCCCACGGCGGTTTTGACTATCCATGGCCCCTTCACTATTCGATTGACGATCTTAAACCTCGCGTTCCGATGAGAATCAGAGCCGTTGACGAAATCGTTGAGTATCGGAATCGACGCGATCGGACGGTCGGGTTTCGACGAGAAGTAGAAGACGGCGGAGTAGTGGTCGCGGCCGGGGACTTGGAGGTTGACCGCGAGGATGAAGGTCTTAGGGCTCGCGTGCCTCAACGCGCCCATCACGCGGTTGTCGGAGCGCGAGAGCACGTGGTCCAGCTTGGAATTAGATCGGAGCCAATCGAAGCCGGCGGGGTTCAGTTGCCAGTCGGCTTCGGCGGGGCATTTGTGCCTTTTGGAGAAGAAATTGAACCCTCGGACGTTGAAGAGGTCTCCGGGAGGCGAGGCCCAGCCGTTAGATCCGGTTTCTAGGTCCACGTGGCGCAGCGATCCGCCGTTGATGGTTTCTTCCCTCCACGGCTCCGATTTGTCGGAGGAGGAGGAGGACTGCTCGCTTTGGTTGTGGTGCTTCTGCTTGTGCTTTTTAGGGCACATCCTCGGTCGTGATAAGGAGGCGTTTTGGCGTGGGACGATCTTCGCCGGCGAGGTTGGAGAGTTCACTGCTTCAACTGATGATACTGTAGAGAGACAATGGGGTCGGTGAATTCTGTGCTTTGTTGCGAGTATACTATTGAGATGATATTTATGTGTATTTTGGGTTTTTCTTATTTATTTAGGCTATAGGCGGAGATTACGAGATGAGAAAGAAAAAGTATGCAACCAAATAAAGGGTATATTATGTTTCAGGCCCCAAAAATGTTTTAAAATAGGTTTCAGGCCCTTTTGGAAAAATCATTAGTTTAAATGATCTAATTTTCGTAAATTTTAGAGATAAGGACCTAAAGTTACACAAGTGTTACTGAGCAATGAAGTGTTACTGAGGAACAATAAAGTGTTATTTCAGAACAATAAAGTGTTACTGGGGAGCAATGAAGTGTTATTGAAGAACAAACAAGTGTTACTGAGTAACAATGAAGTGTTATTGAGGAACAATGAAGTGTTACTGCAGAACAATTAAGTGTTATTGCAGAACAATGAAATGTTATTGCAGAAATCGGGTCTTTAAAACTAATTATTTTTCTGTCAGGGCCTGAAACCTAAGTTCAGACCCTGACAGGGGCCTGAAACGTAATTTCCCCCCAAATAAATACATTTTAACAACCCTTGAGTGACAGCTAGAATTATGTGCGGCAACGACTGTATTTCTTTTTGGGGCTTTTAAGAATCAGCCCCACTCTAAGTTTCAAAATATGAATCAGCCCCTGTCAGTATAAATCTCAGTTTTAAGGACCTAATATCTTTTAATTTTAGAGAAAATGACCAACTACTTGATCTGACCAAATACCCCTACAAGTTGTATAATAAGTGGTATCCAGAACCAATTTTCTGTTATCATCGTTACCATATTATTAAGTAAATAAAATATTCTTTTGACGATCAAAAATACTCGCAGATCTTTCGAACGATCATCGGAAACGAAACGGAATCTATCCCCGAGGGTTTATTTTGATATTCAGGTCTCGAAATGTTTGATTTTACAGGCATAATTTTCGAACTCTTTTGACGCAAACAAATAAAAACTCGATGAAATCGAATCTCGATTCCGTCGAAACTGAAGATATTTTGTACAAATTGAAGAGACCCATAACCTAAACAAATCTTTGAAACACAGTATTGACTCTATTGTTCGTCGCTCATTGTTAGCCGAAATTTAAAATCGTCGTATTGTTGGCTAAAAATCTGTTCCCGAAACGTGGTATGGATCGTCATGCATCTGTCACCCTGAAACAGTTAACTGGTATTTGTGAGCTGGCATATGGTATATATACTGATTTAAAGGTATCTTTAAGCTGGATTTGGTACCGTATGTCAATTATCTGGTATAATTACAACAGTAAAAATTCGATCAAAACAATCGATCGTATATATTATTTCCATCTGCACGAACACACGTCCTGCACCAAACCAAGTTGGGTGTGTCCTAGATGGTTTATCATGTTATTCAGGTCTCAAATGTTCGATTTTTTTGAAGATATTTTGTACAAATTCGAGACACCCATATCCTGAACAAATCGCTGAAGCACAATACTAGCTCTATCGTTCGTCGCTCATGGTTTGCCGAAATTTAAAATCGTCGGATTGTTGCTAAACAACTGTTCCCAAATGTGGTATGGATTGTCAGGTATCAGTCACCGTAATAAAGTTAACTGGTATTGGTAAGCTGATATATGGTGTATATACTGATTAAAAGGTTCGAGTAAGCTGAATTTGGTACCCTTTGCCAAATATCAGGTATCACCGTAACAGTGGAAACTCGATCGAAACAATCGATCATATATATTATTTCCATCTGCACGACCTGCACCAAACCAAGTTGGGTGTGTCCTAGACGGTTCATGTTATTCAGGTCTCGAATGTTCGATTTACGGGTTAATTTCTCGAATTCTTTTGACGCAAATAATTAAAACACGGTGAAAATCGAATCCCGATTCGATCGAAATTGAAGATATTTCGCACAAATTCGAGAGAATCATATCCTGACAAGTCGTTGAAGCACAATACTGGCCTATTGTTCGTCGCTCATGGTTGCCGAAATTTAAATACATTCGCCGGATTAGCCTAATTTTCCGAAATAAGAAAGTGGTACCAGTAAGTTATTAATTGTTATTCTCTGTGTAACTGTGTAGTCCACTTTAGGCGAGATTTCAATAATTTAGGCGGGATCTCAATAATTTAGGCGGGAATTGCATTATCCGGAATGTTCATATTGTCAAGGGATATTACCACATTACCACATAATACCGAATCTTCGATATAAAAGAACAATACAAATCCCATTTTTAACACTATTGTAGATATTGATACTGCATAATAGGTTTTTCATACCACACTACTAATATCATTAATTTCGCTCACAAATCCATTTTTCTTCGATTGTTTAGGGTTTGAGGTCTCGAATTTTGAGTTTATGGTCTATTAAATGTTGTTTGTGCTTTAATGTTGAACTTTGAATACGTTGTGGTGGAATTCATAACGTTATTTCTCATCAAAATAGATACTAGTATATTTTGTGAAAGAAGAGCTATGTGTTTACATGACCTTTGACCTCAACTTTCACATATTGATATCAACATTCGCATAACATGTCTTTAAGTGAATTTGGTTTGTTAACTTCGTAAACCACATACTTACATGAACATAAATCTTATACATTCGGGAAAAAGTGAATTTACGAACAAAATAAGTCTAATTAATGATGTTATACTGAAAAGCGTATTATGTGGTATATGTACCAAACAATGTGTCATAAATTCGGTTGGTATAGTTTCTTTTTATCAGACATTTGGTATTATTTGCAGATAATGTGGTAATATTCTAAAACATTTCATTAATTACGCTCACAAATCCATTTTTCTTCGATTGTTTAGTTTGAGGTCTCGAATTTTGAGTTTATGGTCTATTAATGTTGTTCGTGCTTTAATGTTGAACTTTGAATACGTTTGGGATGGAATTCATAACGTTATGTCTCATCAAAAGACATACTAGTATATTTTGTGAAAGAAGAGCTATGTGTTTACATGACTTTTGATCTCAACTTTCACATATTGATATCAACATTCGCAAAACGTGTCTTTTAATGAAATTTTGTGATTTAACTTCATCATATCACCTATTTCCATGAATTTCAATCTTATACATCCCAACGAAATGAATTTACGAATGAAATTAATCGAAAATAGTAATGTGGTATTGATTATCTATTTTGTGGTTCTCGTAGCTACAAATGTGGTATAATCATTGTTTATATTGTTATTGTTTATCAGACATGTGGTATTATTTGCAGGCAATGTGGTAATATTAAGTTATTGTACTGTTAATATCTCTGACAATCTAGAACCTTCTAGAATGTTCTCAGTTATGTGTTACCCAGAATGCGTGAATCGTTACTCAGAATAAATGAAGTGTTACCAACCAACTTTTTACTTGACAAACGTTCCAATACTTCGCATCAAAATTTGTCGTTATTCTGTGACTAGCATCGATAATTATTGTCGATTCTAAGACCCACGCCCAAATTGGTGTGAATCCACGAGCATAAAATTCGAGATTTCACTAGTTTTTTTACCAAATTTTCGAATTGGGTTTGTTGCACTATTCCAACATAACATCAAAAATTTTCCTTGTTTATGAGAACCCATGAAAAATTGAGATCGGTTTTACCTTTTCCGATTACTAACGTTGAAGATTTCTTCAATTTAGGGGAGTTTTGGGTATCATACGAATTTTTGATCTTTCTCTTGACACCTTAGCCCGTACCAGTTGCATGTAGTAATTATAGGAAACAAACCGTTATTGTTTTTTATTATTTGTTATAGATGAGGCAAGACTTGTTACCATTTATTAGTAATCTTACGATTTTTGAAGGTAGAGTTTTGGAACTTGCAGAAAATGGTATCCAAATAAAGTGATGTGTTACTGAAAATGAAAATGTTTCTATCTTAGCTAGCAGCAAATTTCGTTGTTATTTCATGTCGATTACTAAGACTCACATCCGAATTGGTGTGAATACTCATTATTCGAGCATAAAAGTCGAGATTTCACTCGTTTCTACCAAAATTTTTGAATTGTGTTTGAATCATTATTCCAACTGAACATCGAAAATTGTCCTTGCTTATGAGGACCCATGAGAAATTGAGATCGATTTTACTCTTTTCGATTACTAACGTTGAAGATTTATGCGATTTCAGAGAGTTTTGGGTGTCGTACGAATTTTTGATCTTCCTCTTGACGCTCTAGTCCATACTAGTTGCATGTAGCTATTATAGGAAACAAACCGTTATTGTCTTCTCATTATTTGTTAGAAATGAGGCAGTATTTATTCCTCAATGTTAGCAATCTGTTATTATTTCTGATGGTAGAGTTTCCAAAATAGCAGAAAGTGGTTTCCAAAACGTTATTGTTTTCTAATTATTTGTTATTACTGAGACAACATTTATTCCACAATGTTAAGAATCTGGTATAGATTTTGATGGTTGAGTTTCCGTACGAGCCGAAAATGGTACCCAGATAAAGTGATTTGTTACTGAAATTGAAAATGTTTGGATCTTAATCGCGGCACAATTCGTTGTTATTTCGTGTCGATTACTAAGATCCACAGCCGAATTGGTGTGAAAACACATTATTCGAGCACCAAAGTCAAGATTTCACTCGCGTTTGTACCAAAATTTTTGAATTGAGTTTGAAGCATTATTTCAACAACATCGAAAATTTTCGTTGGCTACGAGGACCCATGAGAAATTGAGCTTGATTTTACCTTTTGCGCTCAATAACGTTGAAGATTTATGAGATTTCAGAGCGTTTTGGGTGCTGAAACAATCGTCGATCTACAAAAACTATGACGTGAGAGATGATGGCACAAGTATGTAAATTTTCGTAACAGTTGAGGGTAAATGAGTCTTTTTCGCACAAATGGGTCCTTAAGTCTAAGACAAACTTGAAATGGGTCCTTTAAACTTAAATTTAAAGTAAGAGGGGCTGAATCCAAATGAAACTAGCTTAAAAGGGTCTGAAACCAAATTAACTCTTTCTTTTTCCCTTTATTTTATATTTTCATTTTCATTTATTTTTGTTTTAATTTTTTGAATTTGTTTAGTGGTGAGAATATCATGAGTTGGGTTTGGGGACATGTGAAAATAATGATTATGATTACGTGTAACCAATCTGATTAGTATTTATTTCTGCAATTTGCACTTGCAAGTAATTGCACGGCGACCAAAAATATTGCATTAAAGATCAAGGTGCAATTTAATATGAAATAATATGTAAAATCTCGAGAATCGTTGATCTGTCAAACGATTGCTGCTCGTGCACACACATTTAATGGATAGGATTTTCTATTTAGATGTATTGCTGTGAATATGAATTGTATATATACCCCTAAATTATATGACACAACCATAGTTTATGATCTGCCTTCGAGTATTACTCGTGAAGTGTAAAATATGCGTAAGAGGGAGGATGAATTATGCTATAAAATTTTTTGGCTTTTTCTTATTTAAAAAATAATTTTCTTTAAGAAGATATTTGCAGAGTGAGTTATTTCTGGAAAGCAGTAACAGTATCAACATTATCTCCCTAACCCTGTTTCACAAAATATCACGTTATTTTCAGAAAGTATTTTAACGATATTACCTAGTTATTTGCAGACGTTTCGGGTTTGTTTCACAGAAAAGTAAATAACTGAAAGTAAAGTGAGACGTGATTTTTATACAGGTTATCTCCCCAACTGGGGTTTAATCCTGTCCTTGGGGTGTGATCTCTCCCAGAGTTCCAATCAATCACTGAGTATTCCCGGTTATGGTTACCG
Source organism: Craterostigma plantagineum (assembly GCA_027422505.1). NCBI lineage: Eukaryota > Viridiplantae > Streptophyta > Magnoliopsida > Lamiales > Linderniaceae > Craterostigma > Craterostigma plantagineum. The sequence goes on along the minus strand of JAPQWV010000013.1, from coordinate 17,555,569 downwards.
AATGATCGACTCTTACACAACCGAAGCACTATGGATACTAGACCTCGTTCTAGGCTATCGCACGCCAAGTTTCGTTCCGCGTCGTTTACCCAGGAAACCGATTCCCCGACTGGATACAGCTTGCTACCGAAGGGCCACCGAATCCACCAAATTCGTCCCTCCACGTGCGAAAGACTCCACTCGTGCTCCTTTGTGCGCTCAACACGTCCGAAGACAAATCACGTCCGAAGAAAGGTTTTAGGGTAGGGTGTTGCTAAAGATCGCTCACGGTACAGATTCACAAATGTAAGCTCAACACAAACTACGAATTTTTCAAAACAGTCTAAGGCTTGTGTGTAATCGTTCGGTACCCTTGATTGTGAAGTGTGCTCCTTAATATAGACCCAATATAGCTTCAACACTTCACATAGAAAGTCAAGCACGAAACATATGCAAAGTATGCTCAAGAATCATGTGCATTAACTCAAAGAATATGCCAAGAATAAGCCATATCAACACAATAGTCATTGCATGATTATTTATCATAAATACCACAGACATACTTTCCTTACGTGGTAATCTCATCCGTTGTCTTCATATTCCATATATAGTTCCACTCAGCATATTATCAATAGTAAGCTCAATCAACTGATTTCTTTCCCAAAATATGATAGCCAATTCGCACAAGGAAAGATTTGATCTACTGAGTATAAGGTTCCGATTTCAGCAAATTCCATAATAGACTCAATCAGAATCTTGTCACATATAAGCCTAATTAATAACTTTCCAAAATATAATTCCTAAGTCGCACAAGGAAAGCAGGATTATTGATTCACTGATTTTAAAGTCAATCAAAATTACACTCAACGGATATCTCATAATATTCGTTCCTAGAATAACTCAGTCACATTCAGCTCAATCAGAATATCTTTTCCAAATATAGCGTACAGTCGTTCATAGGTGATCACAGTGATATTCTTTCCTAAAATAACTTATTCTCGCAGACATTTCACATATCACTCAACATAATATATTTTTCATATATCGCACACAGAGAGATTCCATTCAAACGAAAACATTCATAACTAGGTGATCACAACAATATTTCAGTTAAGCACAAGATCACGCAAATTCGATTATCTTAACAATTACATCACATTTAAGCACTTAATCGAATATTTTTACATACTTAAACATCATTGTTAGGATCGTGGACCGGGTGTTAGAGGGGGTGAATAACACCGGTCACCATTTTTTGCTCTTTAATGGGTTTCACGTCCAGTTATAGAGTGAAACAGGTTTCCAATCTTCAATCAAAGCCAAGTGCGGAATACCATAGGCTTCGATTGTCAACTATATGTGGCGGTTTGTGTATGTGGGTGATTTGGTCCGGTTTGGCATATGGAGGTGGTTGAGGCATTTTGTCGAACACCTTGAATGTGGGTATTTGGAGTGTGTGTGGTGTAGGTTTGTAGGAGTAGAGCACGTGATTTGTTATGGAAGTTCGGAGTCTAAATACTCCTACGTCTCCCCCTTCCCCGCAAGGAAGGCTCACTAGAAGATTTGGTTTCTAACAACCCCCATTGTACAATCTTCTTAGCTAGACTCACACAGTACAATCCCCCGGTTATACTTAGCTGACTAAACTCCTAGTCACCACTAACTTTTTATAGTCCGTCTCTTTCAAGAGATTTTTACAGTCCCTTGAGAACATACGGCACCCCGCAAGGTCAACCGTAAAGGTTGTAGGCCGCAACCTCACAACCGGCTTGATCTTTTACGTCTCTAAGCTAAGACGGCACCATTCTTTCTTGTCTCGGTGCGAAGACTACATACACTTGTTTATAGTCTATATGCTAAGACTCTTACTCAACTATCTACTTAGTCTCATTTCTCAAATGTGTGAGTGAGGTGTGTGGGTTTGAACGTTGTAGCTCTCTCTTTTGTAACCCACACACTTGGGAAGAACTCTCTTGATTTTGTGCTCTTAGCCTTGTTCTTCTCTCTTGGATCTCTCTTTGAATGTGTGCTTGTTTGCTCTAGGATCCTTAGCTTGTTTCTGCTCTTGCCCTCTGTTTTTATAGGCTTTCACCTTGATATAGCCGTTAGACTCAATAATATAGTCGTTGGAAGCTTTGTTGACTTTGGTCAAAGCTGTCAGCTTTATCTGCCTGTACATGCTGCTGCAGTAGAAAGCTGTACATCAGTCAATCCAGTCATTGACCGGACCAGTCCAGCCCAAACCGGTCACTCCAGTCCGAGACCGACCAGTCAGTCACGACCGGATCAGCCCAGACTGAGATCGGACCAGTCCAGTCTGACCAGATTGAGACCGGATTGACCGACGGTTGACCGCGTTGTCCAGTATTGATCGGCAGTTGACCGACCCGGTTTTTCGCCCTGAGCTCATAATTGATATCTGTTTTCGAACTAAGCTCATCTGCACACTCAGTAAATATGTTAGTAATAAAATTACTAAGTTTTGTGTTCATCAAACCGGATTGCTTAGATATTTAAATCCAACAAATCATAGGTCATACATATAGAGTTTTCTTAATTGTACCCCACAATTTACATAATTACTTGGAATAATCAAAACTCTCATAAGCATTGGACCAAAAAAGTCTACAACTTGTAAAACATAAATAACACGAAATCGTCAAGATGAAATACAAATATGAAGATAAATTGCAACATATAACCCCGTCGTGTGATTTTTGAGAAACCTATATCATGAAATCTTTATAAAAAGTAATTTATATCGAGTACTTGAAAGAGAGAGAATTAGTACTATCGTTTAGATTTCTTCTCGACCTTTTTAATGCTAATCTCGATTTGTTTTGAATTCAATTTACTTAAATTATAACATTTATACATACGAATTGTTTTACACATCTCCCTGTTAGGATTGCTTTGAGTGTTTAAAAGAAACGTGAATAAACTCCCCTTCTGTTTTGACTTCTAATTATTTCTTGTTTGGTCGAAGACAGAAACCAGTTTCTCAATCTTCACTAGTGTTATACTAATTAGTCTCTTTGTGAGTTTGATATACAAACTATTAACGATGAGTCGGTATAAGGTTTCTGTGTAAGTGTAGGTTTGATAGACAGAACCGATTTGTTCTGGAAGTTCGGAGTAAAAACTTCATGTGTCTCCCCTTCTTCCCTCAAGGGAGCTATGACTAGAAATTCGAATTAACTACAATATATAATTAGCTTGGCACCTACTAACTAAACTCATAGACAGACAATTTCTTACTGTTTACCTACTTCGATAGTTTCCAACAGTCCACCATATATGATCTTAACACTTTACATAGACTATTAAGCTAGTAAGATGTCACTGTTAATAAATTAATTTCTTAAATTGAGAAGATATTAAAAAAATGAACATTACTAGTATTTGACGCACACTCGATGGACGTGCTATCACATATAGATATACAATGTTGTTTATATTTTGAGTAGTTTTTAAAGTGTAATGTTTATAACGTGAAATTATCGGGTAGAAGTTAATTGTGTTTTACTTTTAAGTATCATTGATTTATGAGGATACAAATGAAAAGTTAAATGGTATCATGATACTTATCAAACAAAAATAAAGTAGAAATGTAAAGGATAAAATTGTAATTTTGATTTTTATTACAAAATTAATGGATAAGTGTTTCCACGATTGATGAATTATAGTAAATTCGTAACTTTCCAAAATTTGTTTTGAAAAAAAAAATCCCAGAAAAGTCTGTTATGAAAATACATGTAAGAGACTACAACTTAACCCGAGATAGACACATTTTTTCTCTCTCATCTAAACTCTCTCCTCTGCCTTAGACGGAACCCTATATCACAGATTATCATCTCTCCCATCCTTTTTCACCATTTCCGGTGAGGATGGGGAGGAACCATCCGCTCTTTCCCGTTGTACGTTATATGTGTTTCAATTTTTGCTTTTTCTTCCTTTTGTTCGTTGCTTTTCTTAGTTTTTTTTCCCTTTTGTTCTAGATCTTTTTCTTTGCTTAGATTGATGTTTTGTAGGATCTAATGTATGTTTCCTCCGTTTTTGTGTTCGTTTTATTTTCCTGCTGTTGTATTTTTGTTTGGCTCTTGGGAGCTTGAAAGTTCACGTCCTTTACTGTATGTTGTTGTGGTTACTTTGGTTTAGGTAGCTTTGATTTACATCTCGGTGTGTTTGTAACCTTTGTATGTGTTCTCTATGTTTTTGCTCTTTTGTTCGATAGGTTCGTTGTTTGTTGTGGTTGCCTTTGTTTTTTTTTTTTTTCTGTTTCTTTTACTTAGTCTCCCCTAGGGGAGTTCAGTCTCCTCGAGTAGGGGTCTCTCTCTCTCTCTCTCTCTCTCTCTCTCTCTCTCTCTCTCTCTCTCTCTCTCTCTCTCTCTCTCGTTATGCGAGTGCCCATTCCAAAAAGATGGGAGTCTCAAAGTCAAAGAGCAAAGAAAGTGCAGAGTGCTGTGAATACGGCTTACATGGACTTTTAGGCCGTTTCCTAGTGGAGTCTTTAGTTCTTTGTACTCTAGACTTTGTTTCTTGTTGTTTTTCGTCTTTAACTTCATTTCGTTAGTTATTATGTTTTGTTGTTGTCGCTCATATGTGAGCTTCTGTTCTCTCCGAATTTTCGATGTTATTAGGAAGACACGATTTAGCTATTTAGCCTGTGTAATTTTACTTTATGAAATGAAAACATACTGCCGTTGTGTAAGAGAAAAATGGCAATTATGAGATCATTATCTAAAAAAAACCTTACACTACAAATCAGTTTCTACTATATATCATATGTGTGTGAATATCGAAGTGGAGATCAATTGACGATGTCTAACGAGAAGTCATTAAATGTCCATCTCCTCAACTATATGTATATCCTAATGATAAGATGACGTAATGAATGACATATAGTAAACTTGATTTTGCCTATAAATACGATGCATTCGTTTGTTTGTATGTACACACAAAAAGTGAATAATAAAAATATTCATCCTCTTATTTCCTCTTGTCCCAATTATCTATATCATAATATAATATATCATATTTATAACACGTTATCAGCACGAGCGTTCTCCGTCATCAATATTAACTTCCGCCGTCAACTTCCGTCGAAGATCTTCTACCAATCGAGGTACGGTAATTTTATTTTGTAGCTATAATAATCGTACAATAATTGCATATTTCAAAAAAATTGAATGTATAACGAAACGTCATAGTGCGAGAGGTGTCGTGGATTATCGTCACGTCGTGGCGTGTGAAAATTATTTTTTACAACTTTTATGATATACTAAAATAATTTTTGTTTACATTCTTGAATATATTTCATTTAGTTTATTAATAGTATTATTATTATACTGTATAGAATCATGTCGATTTATACAAAGATGGATCTTCCGCTCTTAACTTTATTTAAGGTGATTATTACCGCTATGTGGATAATATTTTTACGAAATTTTCCAAAATATTAATATTAATTTTCCTTAATGAAATGTAATCTTCTTTTATAGTATTACTCAAAATATATTTTATTTTGAAGGATGTTGCTCTGTCCGATGTTAAAACTATTGCTTCTGTTTATTGTGACGGGGGCACTTATCTGGATGTGGATAATTTTTTTCATAAGAATAGTTTCAAAGGAAGATACTAACGACGACGTTAAAGTAGATTAGTTATGCGTGTGATATTTTGTTATATTATCATTGTTAAAATATTTTTTTTTTGTATTTTATAGTAATATGACGAATTTAGCGAGCCTTGAGTTTGTTGCACTCGATATCACTGGCCGAAATTATTTATCTTGGGCATTATTCATTTGAAAGCCAAAGGTCTAGGCGATACCATCAAATTGACCAATACGACATCCGAGCAGGACAAGTCGAAAGCAATGATTTTTCTTCGCCACCACATTCATGAAGGTCTGAAAAGTTGAATACTTAACAGTGGAAGACCCGTAAGACTTGTGGAAAAATTTGGAAGATCGATACCACCTAAAAACTGTTATTCTCCCAAATGCAATGTATGAATGAGTGAATTTACGCTTGCAAGATTTTAAATTGGTAAGAATATAATTATGATGTTTATAAAATTACTTCGACACAGAAATTATATAGAGAAACTATTACCCATGCAATTATGTTGGAGTAAACGTTCACCATATTTCATCCGTCAAATGTTATTCTACAACAGCAATATCGAGAGCGAAAATTTTAAAACTATTCAGATCTTATTTCTTGCTTACCTTTGCTGAGCAAAATAATGACTTGCTGACTGAATCCCGACCGACTGGTACTGCCGCACTACCTGAAGCGAATGCAGTCAATGTTAATAATGATAAAGTCGAGGTAATGGTCGTGTGGACGTCGCGTTCGTTGACGTGGCCGTGACCAAGGTCGTGGTCGTGTGACCGAAGTTATCATGGTGGTGGTTATCAAGATTTCCGTGGACGTTATCATAACTATCGTGGCGGTCATCAAAATCTTCCCCAGAAGAGGAAAGTTTATGATAGTAAAGACGAGAAGAAGCAAACTGAACAAAAAGGGAATCGCGAACAATGTTATTGATGCCGCGGTCCGTGCCACAGGTCCCGCAATTGACGTACGCCCAAATACCTTGTTGATCTTTATCAAGATCAAAGGACAAAGGAAAGAAAATTGAAACGAACTTTGTTCAGGGTGAAATTGATTAACCTTCCGGTGTCAATGATGAAGGCGTTATGGTGCCGACGGACGATCTTCTGATCCTCTCAAATGACGAAATTTGACCTGCTATCATTTTATAAATTATATGCTTGATTATTATGTGCTTTGGTGTGTATCGTTTGTATCGTTTGGATACTATCTCTATGTTTGCCATGATTATTATTGTCTGGATGCTATTCCTGTGTTTTCTATGTATAATTTGTTTTCAATAATATGTATTAATGATAATTATATGTTGATGAAGGATTTTATATGATAAACACGAGCATGTGCAATGAAGTATTATGTCATGCAGACTGTGCAACGACTAACACAATTGTTAAAAATAAGAAATATTTCGAGTATCTTGAGAAGCCAGTGTCATAACTATATCGAGTAGCACAAATATAATTGACGGCTCCGGAAGAGCTAATATATTACTGCACAGAGGAACAAGGCTGATTATTGAAAATGCCTTATACTCCCCTAAATCTCAAAGAAATTTATTAAGCTTTAAAGCGATTCAAACTAATGGATATCATGTTGAGACTGCACAAAAGGGAGATATTGAATATTTGCACATTACAAAAGTGACTTCGAATGAAAAAAATAATCATAGAAATATTACCGTCTTTTAATTCTGGACTATAGTACACATATCTTAGAACAATTGAATCATATGCTATCCAAAGTTTTACCAATGGCTGTACATTTGATGTTTGACAAGACCGGTTGGGCCATCCAGATATGCAAAAATAATTGATTCACGAGGACATTTATTTGAGGAACCAAAAGATTCTTCAATATTATGAATTAGCATGTGCTGCTTGCTCTAATGAAAGTTAATTATTCAACCATCACCAATGTAAGTAAAGACTGAATGTATTGCATTTGTGGAGGGTATACATGGCAATATTTGTGGATCGATACATCTGTAATACCCGTAAATTTAATTACGGGATTTTGATGTAATTAACATTGTAAATTAGTAAATTAGAATCTTTCCTAATACAATTATAGCTCTTGGGACAAAAATACCTGATCTAATAATTTCAAAATTTATTAAAGTTACCTTAAAGAATGGTATGACAATTTTAAGGTATGACAATTGATTAAATAGATTAAAAATCTAATACCCAAATTGGTGGGCTATATTTAAATAATGGTGTAGGAATAAATTATATGGGCCATACCAAGTTTCAAATTTGAGACCTAAGAACTTATGCTAATAACGAAATTTCTTAGACCATAGGGCAAAAGTAGATTATCAACTTGTCCCATCAAGGGTGGTTTTCGATGATATAATACTTATCTAAGTCTATATAGAACCAAGCTTCATTGAGTAAGGGAAACATGAGCAATTATAAAAGACGTTGAAGCTTAAATAAGAACTCACCAACTTAAGAAGGATTAGTAACTCAAAAGGCAGAAGCTTCGAAGGAAGGTATTTCTCATGTTTAACATGTCCACCTTACTTTCAATAACTAGGTATTTGATATAATGAATTTATGATAAAATTATACGCACTGTTTTAAACAATTATGCTTAGAAACCCTAAGAATTTAGGACTTTTGTGAATTACTATGTCTGAGAATATTAGGGCTCGAGTTGAGTTCATTCACAATGCTTAGAAGCTAATACAAAGAATTCAGTGATTTTCAACGTTACTGTGTTCTTGAGAGTTTTGGTGTTTTAAGGTATGTAATAGATAGATGTCGAAAGGTATAATAAATAGAATCTCGAGATGTACAAATAGGAGGATTTCGAAATGTGTGATAGATGGAATTCGATAAATATAATAGAAAGAAATCGAGCTAAATAGTTCTTATAGATAGATGTCGACAAGTCTAATAAAATATCTCGACATTAGCTTCTAACAATCTCGACATGTCTAATAAAATGTCGACGTTACTTTGAAGATTCAACAGCTTGGAAACTTATTGAGACCATGTGGATAGATACAATCAATTAGATTGATGTGACTAGTTACATATATATATATATACATAATGATGGTGATTGAGCAAAAGAAGTAAAGTAGGTACACGTGGTAGGCTTAGGTCTAATGTTGAGCATGACTAAGTTTCATAATTTAAAGCAATCGATTGAATAGTTTCGACATTTAACTGATCTCGAAATCCTCTATCTTATTTCGACATTTTCCATGTTGTTTTGACCAACCAAATCTCGACATTTTTCCATATCATTTCGACATTTAACACACTCTTAACCAGTCACGACATTTTGTCAAGATTTCGACAATTTCAAATAGTAGACCTCGACATTTTATTAGATGTCTCGACATTCTACAAGTGGTTTCGACTTTTTCAAGAAATGAGGGCCTCGATATTTCTAAGGGTTCGACATTTAGTGGATGTCGATATAACTTAATAACCTCGACATTTTAGCATTTTAGGAATTTTAGGGTTTTGCTATTTCTAGGGTTTTCAATATTTTAGGTTTATTTATTTTTAGGAATATTATTGTTTTTTTAGGTTTTCATAAATTTTAGGGTTTTCTATAATTAGGGTTTAGGAACTTGAAAACTTATGTAGTTTAGCAAATATACTGATATGGTAATATTTATGTATTCAGAGGATCGACTTATAGGGATTCCATCAGACCGCTTATTTAGCGATAGCGGGAGGACAGGTAGGTGGATTATCCATCTACAATACGTAAACACAAATTATGTATTTTCATGTGATTATGTGATTTACGTGATTTATGTGCCTTACCTATTTCTCGTACGTCTTACATGAAAATATGTTTTATCCGTTATCACGTTTATATGCATGACATATGCATATCATATCATTGGGGTGAGATATTTACACCGTATTGAGACGGTTGACTTGAGATATCGTCGAGCGGGGTAGAATGAGATGTTTGTGATTTTTGTTGTTGACCCGTTGAGGAGTCGAGGTTGGTACTCGTATGACACCTGACGGCAGACAGGCGTGATCGATCTGTCTACTCGGGCGTGAACGTCCCGAGGTGCAAAACCGTCGTGATTTTATTATTTTCAGCGGAGGGACATTGACAGGGCAGTTGCGTGAACGTCAAAACGCTGTCAATGTCGGCAACCGCTTACGGAAGAGCGACCTAGTAGGGCAGTTGCGTGAACGTCAAAACGCTGCTAGTGTAAGCTTCCGTTATGTTATAGGCGCGCGAGGTGTCGAGTCTGACCTAGGGCCCTGTGTTGTGTGATTTGGGACAGGATTATGGGAAAAGAAAGAGTGAACATTACATGTGAGATATTGGGATTGGGAATGAGCGCCCACGTGCATACATGCATTTTATTCACCTACTGGGCAAATCGCTCAGTGTTTACGTGTTGTAGGTACCGAGTCTGACGCCGACGCGCGTCAAGACTGAGGCGGCTGGTGGCGGTGCTCCACGGACTTTTGAGGGCAGGGCGGTACATGGATGAAGACCTGTGGAGCGATAATAGGGGTTTTTGTTCTTTTGACTTTTTGGGGCTACGCCGTTGTACAGATACTACTATGTAAAATAATATTATATTATATTTTAGGAAAAAGTTTTTATTAGACGGGTCTTCCGCGACTTACGTTGCGTAAATCCGCCACTAATCCATATTAGAAAAACGAGGGTCGCCACAGGTGGTATCAGAGCCTAGGCTTTAGATTCTGAAGACTGTCTATGTACTGTCGCTCAAAAGCCTGGAGAACCAGCCTGGCCTGTAAGTTAAATGCTTGATTATGTGATTATGTGTTATCTGATATGTGCCTTGTGTAAATTATTGTAGATAGTAGTTGAAAAATGCCAAGAACTCGTAGTGAACATGTGGCTGAATCCAGCCGTAGGGCTGAGCCAGAGTCCCCTCCGAATGAAAGGGACTCTACTATCTTACGACTGACCGAATTGCTTCAACGTCAGTCAGACCATATCAATCGCCAGTCAGATCAAATCGACGAGCTACTTCATCATCATAGCTCGTCTGAACATCGTCCCTCCCCTCAGCCTGCACGTGTAGAAATTATCGGGGAACGCTTTCGAAAGATGGATCCCCCAACATTTGCGGATGCCACCGATCCCGCAATAGCTGAAGATTGGTTACGGACTATCGAAGATATGTTTATATACAGCCGCGTACCTGAAGATGAAAAGGTCCTGTGTGCCGTTTCAATGCTGAGAGGAAATGCCCGTTTCTGGTGGGACACTGTGAAGGTCTTGGAAGACCCAGTGGTAATGTCGTGGGAACGATTTAGAGAATTGTTCCACGGCAAATACTTTACTGCTCACGAACAAGAACGACGGATGTTAGAATTCATGAACCTCAGGCAAGGAGGAATGCCCGTGTCTCAATATATCCGTAAATTCGAGGAGCTGTCTCGTTTTGCTCCTCACATGGTGGCGACAAACCTATTGAAGGTGACGAGGTTCATTACAGGCCTCAAACCTGAACTTTATCGTGACCTAAGTATTGCGGGAGCACGACAGATGGAATTTACCCAAGTAGCGGAACGGGCCATGATAGCGGAGCAAGCGGAGTCTCAGATTTCTGAAGCTCTGGAAGCGAAAAAGAGAAAGGAGGGTCAACAAGGACCAGGGAATGACCGTAAACGTCAATTTTTCAACAAAGGCCAGGGAAATCGCCAGGGTCAACAAAATTGGCGCCCATGCTGAATCAGGGACCCATAAATATTCAGGGCAGACCCCCAAATTCTGCGCCCCAGTGCAGACAGTGTGGCCGCTACCATTTTGGAGCATGTTATAGATCCGGAGCAAATCCAAACCCTCAGTGCTTCAGGTGCGGGAAAATGGGTCATTATTCTAGGAACTGTGATGCACCTTTACCCCGAAACCCAAACCAACCACCGGTTCGACCTCCACCAGTTCCTGCACGGGTTTTCACGCTTACCAATGAGGAGGCCGAAGTGAACCCTTCTGTTGTGACGGGTACGTTAACTATCTATAACGTGCCCACTTCTGTGCTAATTGATTCTGGAGCCACACATTCATTTGTGTCGGCTAAGTACGTGGCGAAGGTAGGAATATCCCCTACCTCCTCTGAATGCAACTATGTAGTTACTCTACCTCATGGGGATCCGATGCATACCAACAAGTACTGCGAGGATGCGTCGTAAATATTGAGGGTAGGAACTTGAGTGTCGACCTGATTGTAATCCCGATGAACGACTACGATGTCATCTTCGGAATGGATTGGCTTTCAAGATATGGAGCCATCATAGATTGCAACAAGAAGGTCGTTAAATTCCAACTGCCCGAGGAAGAAGCATTCACTTTTTCGGGAAAAACAGATAAGAATAGTATTCCACGAATATCAGCTCTAAAGGCTCAACGACTTTTGAGGTCAGGTTGTGAGTCTTATCTCGTGTATGCGGTGAAGGCAGAGGACTTACCTCAGCCGGAACTAAAAGACATACCTGTAGCCAACGAATACACTGATGTATTTCCTGACGATCTCCCGGGGTTACCCCCTGATCGAGAAATACAGTTCAAGATTGATCTGATGCCAGGGTCAGCCCCAATCTCTAAATCCCCTTACCGTTTAGCACCAAATGAGTTAAAGGAATTGAAGGAACAGTTAGAAGACTTACTATCTAAGGGGTTTATCCAGCCGAGTTTTTCGCCGTGGGGCGCACCCGTTCTTTTTGTACGAAAGAAGGATGGTTCGATGCGACTATGCATTGACTACCGAGAATTGAATAAGATCACGATCAAGAATAAATACCCTTTGCCTAGGATCGATGATTTGTTCGATCAACTACAAGGAGCTACGGTATTCTCGAAAATTGACCTCCGTTCGGGATACCATCAGTTGAAGATCAGGGAGGTAGATGTTCCTAAAACTGCGTTCAGTACGAGGTACGGCCATTACGAATTTCTGGTCATGCCTTTTGGACTGACAAATGCCCCAGCTGCTTTTATGGACCTGATGAACCGAGTCTTTAAAGACTACCTCGATCGGTTCGTTATCGTCTTTATCGACGATATTCTGATCTATTCCAAGACAAAAGACGAACACGAAAGCCATCTACGAACCGTCTTAGGAATCTTGCGAGAAAAACAGCTCTACGCCAAATTCAAGAAGTGTGAATTCTGGCTCGAGCAAGTAGCCTTCTTGGGACACGTGATCTCCGGGAATGGAATCTCCGTAGATCCGAGTAAAATCGAAGCTGTGAATAATTGGCCACAACCAACTACTCCTACCGAAGTTCGAAGTTTCCTTGGACTTGCGGGATACTACCGTAAGTTTATAGCGGATTTCTCCAGTATTGCCTCTACATTAACCAATTTAACGAGGAAGAACGTTCTGTTCAAATGGACCGAAGCATGCGAACAGAGTTTTCAAGAGTTGAAGAAACGTCTTACCTCTGCTCCGATATTGACAATACCATCGGGAACCGAAGGATTTGCAGTATACAGCGATGCTTCGAAGAATGGCTTGGGATGTGTGCTGATGCAGAACGGAAAGGTGATTGCCTATGCTTCGCGACAACTAAAGGAATACGAGAAGAACTACCCAACCCATGACCTCGAATTAGCAGCGGTGGTCTTCGCTCTGAAGATCTGGAGACATTATCTCTACGGAGAGAAATGTGAGATCTTCACAGACCATAAAAGTTTGAAGTATTTCTTCACTCAGAAGGAATTGAATATGCGACAGCGAAGATGGCTAGAGCTCGTCAAGGACTACGATTGCGTCATCAACTATCATCCGGGTAAGGCAAACGTAGTCGCAGATGCGCTAAGTCGAAAAGCAGTGAATACAGAGTTACATCAGCTTGGAATAGAGGTAGTTAATTTGGGCGAAATTGAGGAAAGACTAGCAGCGCTAACTCTCCAACCCCCGCTGCTAGAACAGATCAAGAAGACACAAGAAGAAGACGAACTCTACCTAAAAATGAAGGAGGCACTACCCGAAGATTTTAACATCCGAGAGGATGGAGCTTTGCTATACAAGAACCGTCTTTATGTACCTAATAGCGAGGAGTTACGACAAACGATAATGAAGGAAGCACACGCGACCACATATTCGGTACACCCAGGATCCACGAAGATGTATCAAGACTTGCGAGCAATATACTGGTGGCCAGGAATGAAGAAAGACATCGCAGCGTTTGTAAACCGATGTATGACCTGCCAATTGATTAAAGCGGAACACCAGCGACCCGGTGGAACCCTACAGCCTCTACCCATTCCTGAATGGAAGTGGGATCATATCACGATGGATTTCGTCGTTGGTTTACCCAAAACGACGAAAGGCCACGATGCTATTTGGGTGATTGTAGATCGCCTAACTAAATCGGCTCATTTCCTTCCAATTAGTTCCACTTTTTCCATGGAACGCTACGCTGAATTGTATATTCAGGAAATCATCCGCCTCCATGGAATTCCAATTTCTATCGTCTCGGATCGAGATTCAAGATTTTTGTCGAACTTTTGGCAAAGCTTACAGAAAGCGATGGGAACCAAACTCTCGTTCAGTACTGCGTACCATCCCCAGACCGATGGGCAGTCTGAACGAACGATTCAGACTCTCGAGGATATGCTACGGGCATGTGTGCTCGATTTCAAAGGACACTGGAGTAAGTATTTGCCGCTCATAGAATTTTCATACAACAACAGTTTTCACGCTACAATTGGGATGGCGCCATACGAGGCGTTATATGGGCGCAAGTGCCGATCCCCAGTCCATTGGGACGAAATCGGTGAACGAACACTGTTAGGACCCGATATGATCCGAGAAATGACAGAAGCTGTCACAAAAATTCGAGAAAGGATGCGAACCGCACAGAGTCGTCAGAAAAGTTATGCAGATCATCGACGACGGCCTTTGGAATTTGCAGAAGATGACCAAGTGTTTCTAAAAATTTCCCCGATGAAAGGAGTAAAGCGTTTCGGTAGAAAGGGCAAGCTGAGTCCCAGATACATAGGCCCTTTCAGGATCATTAAAAAAGTCGGCGAAGTAGCGTACCAATTAGAGTTGCCGGTTTCATTATCGCAAGTTCACGACGTATTTCACGTATCGACGTTACGAAAATATGTCGCGGACCCGAGCCATGTGATCCAGAACGAGACCCTCTATCAACAACTCAAGCCAGACTTGAGTTACGAGGAAAGACCAGTAGAAATCTTGATGTATGAAATGAAACAACTTCGGAATAAGATTATTCCGTTAGTTAAGGTTTTGTGGCGGAATCAATTAGTTGAGGAAGCCACGTGGGAGCGTGAGGATGATATGAGAGTTCGTTATCCCGAGTTATTCCAGTCGGCGTAATTTCGGGGACGAAATTTCTTTAAGGGGGGAGGATGTAATACCCGTAAATTTAATTACGGGATTTTGATGTAATTAACATTGTAAATTAGTAAATTAGAATCTTTCCTAATACAATTATAGCTCTTGGGACAAAAATACCTGATCTAATAATTTCAAAATTTATTAAAGTTACCTTAAAGAATGGTATGACAATTTTAAGGTATGACAATTGATTAAATAGATTAAAAATCTAATACCCAAATTGGTGGGCTATATTTAAATAATGGTGTAGGAATAAATTATATGGGCCATACCAAGTTTCAAATTTGAGACCTAAGAACTTATGCTAATAACGAAATTTCTTAGACCATAGGGCAAAAGTAGATTATCAACTTGTCCCATCAAGGGTGGTTTTCGATGATATAATACTTATCTAAGTCTATATAGAACCAAGCTTCATTGAGTAAGGGAAACATGAGCAATTATAAAAGACGTTGAAGCTTAAATAAGAACTCACCAACTTAAGAAGGATTAGTAACTCAAAAGGCAGAAGCTTCGAAGGAAGGTATTTCTCATGTTTAACATGTCCACCTTACTTTCAATAACTAGGTATTTGATATAATGAATTTATGATAAAATTATACGCACTGTTTTAAACAATTATGCTTAGAAACCCTAAGAATTTAGGACTTTTGTGAATTACTATGTCTGAGAATATTAGGGCTCGAGTTGAGTTCATTCACAATGCTTAGAAGCTAATACAAAGAATTCAGTGATTTTCAACGTTACTGTGTTCTTGAGAGTTTTTGGTGTTTTAAGGTATGTAATAGATAGATGTCGAAAGGTATAATAAATAGAATCTCGAGATGTACAAATAGGAGGATTTCGAAATGTGTGATAGATGGAATTCGATAAATATAATAGAAAGAATCGAGCTAAATAGTTCTTATAGATAGATGTCGACAAGTCTAATAAAATATCTCGACATTATCTTCTAACAATCTCGACATGTCTAATAAAATGTCGACGTTACTTTGAAGATTCAACAGCTTGGAAACTTATTGAGACCATGTGGATAGATACAATCAATTAGATTGATGTGACTAGTTACATATATATATATATACATAATGATGGTGATTGAGCAAAAGAAGTAAAGTAGGTACACGTGGTAGGCTTAGGTCTAATGTTGAGCATGACTAAGTTTCATAATTTAAAGCAATCGATTGAATAGTTTCGACATTTAACTGATCTCGAAATCCTCTATCTTATTTCGACATTTTCCATGTTGTTTTGACCAACCAAATCTCGACATTTTTCCATATCATTTCGACATTTAACACACTCTTAACCAGTCACGACATTTTGTCAAGATTTCGACAATTTCAAATAGTAGACCTCGACATTTTATTAGATGTCTCGACATTCTACAAGTGGTTTCGACTTTTTCAAGAAATGAGGGCCTCGATATTTCTAAGGGTTCGACATTTAGTGGATGTCGATATAACTTAATAACCTCGACATTTTAGCATTTTAGGAATTTTAGGGTTTTGCTATTTCTAGGGTTTTCAATATTTTAGGTTTATTTATTTTTAGGAATATTATTGTTTTTTTAGGTTTTCATAAATTTTAGGGTTTTCTATAATTAGGGTTTAGGAACTTGAAAACTTATGTAGTTTAGCAAATATACTGATATGGTAATATTTATGTATTCAGAGGATCGACTTATAGGGATTCCATCAGACCGCTTATTTAGCGATAGCGGGAGGACAGGTAGGTGGATTATCCATCTACAATACGTAAACACAAATTATGTATTTTCATGTGATTATGTGATTTACGTGATTTATGTGCCTTACCTATTTCTCGTACGTCTTACATGAAAATATGTTTTATCCGTTATCACGTTTATATGCATGACATATGCATATCATATCATTGGGGTGAGATATTTACACCGTATTGAGACGGTTGACTTGAGATATCGTCGAGCGGGGTAGAATGAGATGTTTGTGATTTTTGTTGTTGACCCGTTGAGGAGTCGAGGTTGGTACTCGTATGACACCTGACGGCAGACAGGCGTGATCGATCTGTCTACTCGGGCGTGAACGTCCCGAGGTGCAAAACCGTCGTGATTTTATTATTTTCAGCGGAGGGACATTGACAGGGCAGTTGCGTGAACGTCAAAACGCTGTCAATGTCGGCAACCGCTTACGGAAGAGCGACCTAGTAGGGCAGTTGCGTGAACGTCAAAACGCTGCTAGTGTAAGCTTCCGTTATGTTATAGGCGCGCGAGGTGTCGAGTCTGACCTAGGGCCCTGTGTTGTGTGATTTGGGACAGGATTATGGGAAAAGAAAGAGTGAACATTACATGTGAGATATTGGGATTGGGAATGAGCGCCCACGTGCATACATGCATTTTATTCACCTACTGGGCAAATCGCTCAGTGTTTACGTGTTGTAGGTACCGAGTCTGACGCCGACGCGCGTCAAGACTGAGGCGGCTGGTGGCGGTGCTCCACGGACTTTTGAGGGCAGGGCGGTACATGGATGAAGACCTGTGGAGCGATAATAGGGGTTTTTGTTCTTTTGACTTTTTGGGGCTACGCCGTTGTACAGATACTACTATGTAAAATAATATTATATTATATTTTAGGAAAAAGTTTTTATTAGACGGGTCTTCCGCGACTTACGTTGCGTAAATCCGCCACTAATCCATATTAGAAAAACGAGGGTCGCCACAACATCCATCATGTGGCTGTTCAAATATTTCATGGTGTTAATTGATGCATCAAGTAAATGGTCCAATATGGTATTTGCAAGATTACTTTCTCAGTTGAGTCGATTAAGAGCGCATTTCCTAGATTATGTGATAAAAAAACCTTGATAATGCTGGTGAATTTACTTCCAAGGCATTTAATAATTATTTTATGTTTCATCATATGCCACATGTTCATACAAAACGGTCTTGCAGAATCGTTGAAAACGTTTGCAATTAATGGCAAGGCCATTATTGATGAAGTCGAAACTTCCATCGTTTTGCTGGGGACATACTATATTACATGCAGCGGCACTAATCCGCATGAGGCCAACAAGTTCTTATGGCATCTCCCCGTTGCAAATGGTTTATGGTCAGGAATAAGATATTTCTCATCTAAGAATTTTTGGATGTGCGGTATACCTTCCAATTGCGCCACCACGTCGTACAAAGATGGGACCTCAGAGGAGGTTGAGAGTATATGTCGGATTTGAATCTCACTATAAAATATTTAGAATCCTTAACTGGAGATCTATTCACGGCTAGATTTGTCGACTGTTGTTGGGTTACCCGATGTATACCGGAGACGCCACGTCCCAGGATACGGTGCAGAACAAAAATTTTCCGGGTTTTCCGATTGCCCTCGTAGATCGGAAAACACATATTGCATGTAATAGGGCGGGTCAAACCCGTAGAGATTTACCAGTTGAAGCGAGTGGCAGCTCCTTGTCCTTTTCTTCAACACTACGTCGATGGTGGTGGATGGCACTAGATCGTCACGCCGACCTCGCGGTGCACCACATATTCAATTCTCGGAAGATGGATAGAGAGAATCGATCCGTCACGTGGGAGGAAGCTGTGTGGGTTTCAGTGTGTTTTCGTGCGCGTAACGTATCATGATTTGGACGAGGGTTTCACCCTCTTTATGTTAGGATAGAGCACGAAATTTTGGCCCATTAGCAAGCCTTAATTTTGAATTTTAAGCCATGATAAAGTGAGATCTTTTTGCCATAAATGTCTCTTTCCTTTTGATTCCAAATCAATTAAGGAAATAATCCATAACTACCCTTACTAACTTTAAATATTTACTCCGAAAGAATATCTTAAATATGGATTTAATATTCAAAAATTATACCTCGAATTTTCAGTTTAAAATAAATAATATTTCGAATATTTTTATTTCCATATTTATATATATCAAATATGCAAATTTCGAAAATACACTCAAATGCATATTTCGAAATTAGCTTAAGGTGAAAGTCCAACCCTCAAGCACATTAAGCACTTAGTCACGCCCAAGTCTTAAATTTAGTTCATATGAAGTCAGACTTCGGCCCAATAAATGGCCTGAGGCCCATTAAGGCACGGCCCAACGGCCCAAGTCCCGTTAAGGCCCAAAACACTTTATCTCCATATCGGTACACGTTGATGATCCTTTTTAACCCTGACTCTCTAGGTTCGACTCAATCGGCAAGGGAAGAATCCAAGAGTCCGGTAGTTACCTAGCCAATCCCGCAGTACCGGACCGTAACCCGATTCGAGTGCGAATTTCGATCCAGTCTTTATTCCAGAACCTTACTATAGATTATAGTATTACGTAAAAACTCTTCAGCTGTGTCCCAATCGAGTAAAAGCCATGGTCTATGCCAAACTCACTAAACTCGATTCTATGATAAAACGGAGACGATGCAAATTACCAAACTACCCTCCATGTCTAACATGAGTTAGTTCAATAATTTGACCAAGGATTTTGTAATTTCCCGTTGCCATCCACATAGGACACTTGTCTCGATTACTTACGAGACTGTGAATCCGTACTTGGCGGTCTGAGCCCGAAAATCACAAGTCGTTATCAAGATCGCATCTGGCCCGCTGACCCATGCAACAGCAAGTCAGGTCGAGGGGAACCAGTGACAGTCGAGACTTCGAAGTCAACTCCGTCAAAGCCCCTTCGGTCTAAGGTTCACGCAAACTACTATAATGTTGTCGTCGGTCAATGACATACCTTGAGTAATAAGCCATGTTCGACCATACGAAGTTAGTGTCCATGAAACGACTCAATCCCTTGATTCGATTCGTAGCTCAAGTCATGACCTTCACTTCCAAGCGGGATATCGGCACACGATAGGTCGTCGACAAATAAGCCGTGATTGGTATCCAGCACCCAACTGGAGCCTTAGGCTTACGAATCTTTAATGTTCGAAGTTAGGGGCGGAGCCGCCTCTTGCCTAGGGTAGGCACTTGCCTACCCTGAAATTTTAATTTTTTTACCTATATATATGCATATCTATTATCGGATGAGAATAGTATTTAATTGTGTAAGGTGGAGTAGTTGAAGTATTCTATTTGTTTAATCACTGTGATGTGTAGGGTGACGATGTATAAATGTCATATTTGATCCTATACATATGACTTAAATAATGTGTTAAATTTTTTTAAGGTGATATTTTATGTGATAATCACTAATATATTAAGATATACATTTAATTTAGAAGCATTATTATATTTGTACTTCCTTTTAAATATAAGTTTTAATATTTTTAAATAACTGAAATATTTTAAGATTTAATTATGTTAATCATGTAATTATATTTATAATGACATATAAAGTAATAATGTTAAAATAGGAAGGGTATTCTCGTCCATTAAAAAGTTGGATAGATCACCTCATCACCGTGATGTAGGATCACCTAGGTTTTTTGGGGTGATCTGAAATATGAAATATCACTCAATTTTCATCACCTAGGTGATCCATCATTCCGGTGATGAATCCTCACCTAGACTAAACAAACACATTGATAATGGTAAACGAGAGGATCACGGTGATGTTTTGGAAGATCACCCCAAAACAAACACCTAGGCTTGGCAATGGGGCGGGGTGGGGGCGGGGGGGCTAATCCCCATCCCCATCCCAACACTTATCGGGGAATCCCCGTCCCCATCCCCGCTAGCAAATGGGGAATATTTTCTCCCCATCCGCATCCCCGCGGGGATTTTCGGGGTTTCTTTCCCCCACGGGGAATCCCCACCCCGCACTACTAATATATAAAAATTTTATTTTTAGGATATAGATAATTAAAGTACTAACAAAAAGGACATGCTTTTGAATAAATCACCACATATATAATATTGGAATTTAGCCTCGATAATAAGTTTGCTCATATCATATCCATGAGAAATAAATCTATTAAATTAAATGTGAAGTGGACAATATCCTCTATCCGAAATTAACTGAAGCGTTATCTTGGAAATATCAAAGTCCCATGCAATATTCCACGTGATCCACAACCTATTTTTTAAACAAAAAGAATAATAATAGTAATAATAAATATAATAATAAGTTATATTTTAATTAGGGTATTTTAGATATAAATAAGGATAGTTTAGTAATTATATATGGCGGATCCCCACGGGGTTCCCCGCGGGGCGGGGAGCATGGTCCCCGTCCCCGCCCCATCCCCGCCAATGGGGAGAAAAATTTCCCCGTCGTCCCCCCACGGGGAGAGAAAGCGGGGAATCCCCGCCCCGTTCGGGGCGGATCCCCGCGGGGAGTGGAGAATCCCCGCCCCATTGCCAAGCCTACAAACACCCCCTGAGTATAATAACATTTATTGCCGCATTAGTGTTTTAGGTGTTAGACTTGTGCATGTATCATCGTACTTTTGGTCCTTATTTTTGACTTCCCCAAAGATTTGAACTATAATTATAATAATCTGGTGTATGTATTATTATCTTATATGTTGCTTCTTATATAATATATATATATATATATATATGTAGATATGTGTTCTAGACATTTATAGTTACATATACACAATGTCAGTGAAGGCCCCACCGGGCACCATGTGCATATAAATCTGATTAATTTTAATCTATATAATATTAATTATGATAAGATAGTAATTTCCCTCTTAATTGACCATAACACATACGTTAATCGTTCAAGGCAATTCTTTTATTATATAAATTATATTAAAGTCTCTTTATGGAAGTAATTGATTATCTTTCCAGAACGATGATTTCAAGACATAGAATCCATCATCATTAGACATTAACAAAATAGCATAGGTCCTGAAAAAATAATCCCATTATTACATGGTTGTTTTATCCAACATTTCCGCATTTTTCATCTAATATATATCCAATTATTTGTCATTTATCATACAATGATTTCTATGGAGACTTGTAAAACAAGAAACAAATATAATTGCCAGGTAATTTTTTTTATTACATACTATATTATTATTTCATCTTATATTTTTTTAATATTTGGCCTACCCTCAAATTATCTCCTAGCTCCGCCCCTGTTCGAAGTTAAGAGTCCATTGGAACTTTCCTCTCTCGTGCCCATCGAGAACAGTGACTCAACTCGACATATTTGAATTTGTTCATTTATTGCTTTACCGGATGCTAAGTAAAGAACTCATATATCCAATAAACGAACAATGCCTTTCAATAAGCACAAGAAAATTTTTTATTACATAAGAAGTGGAATGATAAATAAACCAATGCCCTATACAATCTAATCCTCGTAAAGCATTCGAGGGCATATTCCTAACAACTGTCACTTCGATGAAATAAATTTTTCGACATTAGGGGGAGAAAAAGAAACAGCTGGAAAAAAATATTATGGAATGAATTTATTGCTAAATCATTATCCTCGAACGAAAGAATGTGAACTAGAAATTCATAATATATTTTTAAAGCTTAGCGAATAAATTGTCAGACAGTTTCCAAAAAGAGTGACAAAGTCACATATTCCATCTGTTAATGCTCCTGCAAAAACTGAGATCCCTGTAGAACAAATACGGAATAGTATTGAGCCTAAATCGCAACTGAAGCATGGTAGGCTCTTGGATTCCAAAGATAAAAATCCTCGAAAAAGAAAATGAGCGAATAATATGAATGGTCTAATCGAGGATTTATCGACTAGAAAAGAGTCCAAGGTCATAAATGATGATGAAAATGAAACTCATGTACCTTACCAAATTGAAAGCAATGATAATGAAGAGATCTAGATTAATTACGCCCAAGATGGAATTAGATGGAACCGAGATGAAGTCAATGTTGACGATAAATTCTCATTTAACTTAGCGCTATATGAAATTAATGAGATGAATAAGGATCATGAACCACGGTCTGTAAAAGAATGCAGACAAACAAATTATTGGCCAAAATGGAAAGATGAAATCAAGGCATAATTAAAATTATTCGAGAAACGAAAAGTTTTCGGACCTATAGTTCGTATACCAAAACATGTAAAGCCGATTGGATATAGATGAGTTTTTATTAGAAAGAGAAATGAAAACCGTGAAATTACGAGATATAAAGCACGGTTTGTCGCATAAGGTTTCTTACAATGACCTGGTATTGATATAAGGAGACGTATTCTCCTGTGGTGGATGCAATAACTTTTCGTTATATAATCAGTCTGGCAGTACGTGAAGGACTCCGTATGCATCTAATGGATATCACTGCTTATTTATATGGCTCAGTTGACAGTGACATATATGAAGCTTCCGGAAGAATTTGGGCTGACTGAAAATTCAGTGTCACGAAATGAGTACTCAATCAAATTAATTAAATCACTTTATGAATTAAAACAATCCGAATGTATGTGGTATAATGGTCTTAGTGAATATTTATTGAAAGAAGGATGCAAAAATGATCAAACTTGTCCTTGCATATTTATGAGATAACATAAAAATGAGTTTGTCATTATAACAGTTTATGTTGGTGATATCAATATAATCGGAATTCCTGAAGAGTTATCGAAAGCTGTTGATTGCTTGAAAAGATTCGAAATGATCTTGGTAACAAAATTTTGCCTCGGAATGCAAATTGAATATTTCAAGAATGGTATAATTGTACATCACGAAACTTATACGAAGAAGTATTGAAAAGATTTTATATGGATGAAGATCATCCGTTTACTCCGATGATTGCATAGGGCTGGGGAAATATACCGAAATACCGATATATCGTCCTTATCGTATCGAAACGTACGGAAAATATCGAAAATTTTGGTATACCGAAGTTTTTGGTAAGGAATGATACCGTACCGAAAATTTTTGGTATGGTAATGGTGTGAAAATTTTAAATAATTAGGTATACCGACTATACCGAAATATCGAAATACTAAAGTTTTTAATATTATATATATATACACACAGCTTCATATATTATATTATTTCTAAAAAAAATATAAAATGGATAAAAATATTATAAGGATCTACATAAATTTATTTAGCCCATAAATTATTAATTATACCCAACTTTCTAAGATTATTGAGGCCCACCATATTTTACTTACATTAATCTTCACTAATTTTTTAAAATTTTACGTAATCTGTATATAAAGTTGTATTTTGTGGTTATGTAAAGTTCTTTTTCTTACTAAGTAGACTGACTAAAATATGTAAATTATTTAAGGTTATTTTTTGAATTAAAAATCTTTTTATTTTGGAAAACTTGGTATTAATAAGGGGCCTAAGGAGTTTGAATTCGAAAACAACGAATTAACGAGTTACGAGACACGCCTGGTAAAAATCCTCCGTGTGAATGATATAGAAGGTATGATACCGATACCATACCTAAATTTCGGTATGATACCGTATCGAAATTTAAGTTATACCGAATTTTGGTATGGTATTGATATGATTTTTTTCAATACCGAAATTTTGGTACGGTATACGGTATCACAGTTTTGGTACGGTATACCATACCGAACCACCCCTATGATTGTCTGATCTCTAAACGTGAATGAAGACCCGTTTAGACCATGTGAATACAATGAGGAAGTGTTTGGTCCTGAAGTACCATATCTCAGTGCTATTGGAGGAGTAATGTATCTTATGAGTCATACTCGACCTTATATAGCATTTGCTGTAACTTTATTGGCAAGATACAGTTCTTCGCCGACTCATAGACATTGGAATGGAATTAAACGGATTTTCAGTACCTTCTAGGATCAACTAATATGGGATTATTCTATTCTAATGAGATGAAAGAAGACTTAATTGGGTATGCAGATGCTAGGTATCTATCTGATCCACATAATGCTCGATCGCAAATCAGTTAATTATTTACGTATGGTGGAACTGCCATTTCATGGCGATCAGTTAAACAAAGTTTAACAGCTACTTCATCAAATCATAAATTCTAGCTATTCATGATGCTAGTTGAGAGTGTGTTTGGGTGCGATCGGTAATTCAGCATATACAACAAACTTGCGGGTCATTATTAACGAAACTACTTCCGACTACATTATATAAATATAACACGGCATGTATCGTCCAATTAAAGGAGGGATACATCAAAGGTGATATAACAAAACATATTTCACTCGAAGTTTTTCTTTACACACGATTTAGAGAAAAGTGGTGATATGTACAAGAAGTGCGATCTAGCGAAAATCTCGCAGTTTATTTACGAAAGTACTTCCTCCTATAATTTTCAGGAATATTGTCAATTGGAGTCCGAAGACTTCGAGATTTTAAGTGCTTCCATCATCATGGGAAGAAAATTCCCGTTGCACTCTTTTTTCCTTCGTTGTGGTTTCATGATGTTTTCCCAATAAGGTTTTTAATGAGGCAACAGATAAATGTGTATCAAAAGAATTAATATTAAATCTTAAAATGGACATCCAAGGGGGAGTATAAATATATCATATATGTGTGGATGTACAAGTGGAGATCAATCGACGATGTCTAACGAGAAGTCATTAAATGT
The DNA here is from genome assembly GCA_027422505.1 of Craterostigma plantagineum. Taxonomy (NCBI): domain Eukaryota; kingdom Viridiplantae; phylum Streptophyta; class Magnoliopsida; order Lamiales; family Linderniaceae; genus Craterostigma; species Craterostigma plantagineum. The sequence continues at coordinate 17,530,182 of JAPQWV010000013.1, read as the reverse complement.
CCATCTCTCAACTATATGTATGTCTCAATATTAATGATAAGATGACGTATGAATGACATAGTAAGCTTGATTTTGCCAATAATAAAATTATTCGTCCTCTTATTTCCTCTTGTTATTCCCAATTATCTATATAATAATATAAGGGGAAACTTCACTTAAATACCTATTAGGCAAACTTTCTATCACATAACTCCCTTGACAGAAAAATATGTTACTTAACTTCCCGATTTACTGTTTGTACCAATTTCTTCAGTCACGATGTACCTTTCTAAGTTTGTATTGCGTACCACAATATGTTGATATTGTGTACCTAAATGTGTTTGTATGGTGTACCTGCGGCGGATCGGGTACATATCTGGAAAAAAATAGGTATGCTGTAACAACACATTTAGGTACACTATATCAACGTATTGTGGTACACAATAGAAACATAGAAAGGGACAGCTTGACTTAAGAATGTAGTACAAATAGTAAATAGGGAGTTAAGTGATATATTTATTTGACTACAGAGTTAAGTGATAGAAAGTTTGCAAATAGGGATTTAAGTAAAAGTGTCCCGTAATATAATATATCATACATATAACAATTTCCACCACTTCCTCACTAGTAGCGGTTGGGCCTGGGGAGGCTCATCATTTTTACCATTTTCATTTCTTTGAGTTTAGTTCTAATTGTGCTTTTCATTCTCTCCTTGTGAGACATTTTGTCTTACATTTCTGGAAGTTTGTCTCCCCTTTGTGGCGTTTCATTCCCCTTTCCTAGGGCTTTTATTTCCTTTCCAGATTCAAGTATCTAAGATTGATGAATTTTTACGCTTGAAAAATTCTTAATATTTGAAGCCTAATATTTTGGTTAGAAAATTGTTACAGATTTTACCAAAAGATGCGTTCTTTTCAAAACTAAAGATATGACTATTCTCTCGATTCCTCTCATCATTTGCAGTTGAAAACTCGTGGTCCGCAACTAGTTTAATCTTATTAGGTTGAGTAGTTCTAATATTTATTTGTGGTAGAAGTTCAACTTTCTTGTGATAATAGTTCATAAAATCGTTGTTCTTTGTCTGGGTTTGATTTGCTTGCTCATGATCTAAGCTTCTGGCTATACTTAATTATCGCTAGATAGAACTTTTTGGTTGTTTAACTTATGTTGCTCTGTTCTTCATGAAATGAAATATCTGTTGTAATATTTGTGTGGCCACGATTTGGCCACTTAGCAGCTAAGTCCTGATTAGTCCACTTAATATAGCTACACAGCTGATTCTTATTCGTCCACGTAATATAGCTACACGGCTGATTCTGTTTCGTCCACGTATATAGCTACACTGCTGATTCTGATTCGTCCGAGCCTAAAACCTTCAGCTATATATAGGCGAGCAATAATTCATTGTAAATCATCGAAAACAATAACTTCTTCTTATTAGCAAAAGAAGTAAAGTATATACAAGTGTTGTGAGGAAAATATTTAGAGAGTTTGTGAGTCTCCTATTGTAAGAGAGATAGAGCTAGTTTTCTCCTTACGGTAGAGAGTTGTAAGTCCTAAATTACCCACAGTAAAATATCTTTACCTTGCCCGTGGTTTTTTTACCCCGAATTTGGGGTTTTCCACGTAAATTCCCGGTGTCTCTTTTATTTTCATGCTGTCCATTTTACAACAATATCTATCATGTCATGGTTATGGAAAAAAGAGAAGAGAAAACCAACTCAACAAGCACAATCAAACATTTTTACTACTCTCCCACACCAATACGAAAACTAGAATTAATTCTACCAACTAAACTAAACAAAATAACCCATGAAAGGCTCATGAAAAGGAGATATATATATATATATATATATTATTGTTATAAACTAAAGATAATAAGAACGATAGAATTTTATTTCACTTTAGCTCTACCGTATACAATGAACGACATGCCTATTTATAGGCAAAGATGCACAAAAAAACTGTACATCCCATACCTTCTTCACATGTATATATATAATATTTCTACCATACCTCCTTATGGACATCCACATGTGTATATATATATATATATAATATTTATAATACTCCCCCTTGGATCATATATTTGAACACAATGTCTGATTATATAACTGTCTCGTTAAAACCTTATTAGGAAAAACCCAGTGGGATAAAAACCTAATGAAGGGAAAAAAAGTGCAGCGTATATGTCTCCCCCTGATGTAAACATTACTCAAGATCTTTGAGCCTCCGGAGTCCAATTATATCTACAAGTTTTTCGAACAATCTTGGAGGTAGCGCTTTGGTGAATAGATCTGCGAGGTTGTCACTTGATCGAACTTGTTGTACGTCAATTTCGCCGGTCTTCTGAAGGTCGTGCCTATAGAAGAATTTAGGCGATATATGTTTGATTCTATCGCCTTTGAAGTAACCTTCCTTTAACTGAGCAATGCATGCTGCATTGTCTTCATATAAGATCGCCGGAGGTAACTTTTCCGATAATAACCACAAGTTTGTCGTATATGCTGGAATATCGATCGCAACCAAACGCATTCTCTGCTAGCTTCATGAAACGCTAAAATTTCCGCATGAGTAGATGAAGTGGCGGTTAAACATTGTTTAACTGAACGCCACGAAATAGCAGTTCCACCATATGTAAATAGATAACCCGTTTGCGATCGAGCATTATGTGGGTCGGATAGAAAACCAGCATCTGCATATCCGATTAGATCTGACCTGGACTCATTTGAATAGAATAATCCTAAATCAGTTGTTCCTTTAAGGTATCGAAAAATTCGTTAAACACCGTTCCAATGTCTATGAGTTGGTGTCGAACTATATCTCGCCAATAAATTTACAGCGAAAGCTATATCAGGTCGTGTATGACTCGTAAGATACATTAGTGCTCCTATGGCACTAAGATATGGTACTTCTGGACCAAGCAATTCTTCATCATTTTCTCGAGGTCTGAACGGATCTTTATTCACATCTAAAGATCGAACAATCATTGGAGTATCCAAATGATGAGCTTTATCCATATAAAATCTTTTCAATACCTTTTTCGTATATGTCTCTTGACTTACAAATATTCCATTCTTCAAGTATTCAATCTGCAAGCCAAGACAAAATTTCGTCTTTCCAAGATCTTTCATTTCGAACTCCTTTTTCAAACAATTAACGGCCTTTGACAACTCTTCAGAAGTTCCAATTATATTGATATCATCAACATATACCGCTATGATAACAAAATCATTTCTACATCTTCTCATAAATATACAAGGGCAAATTTGATCATTTTTGTATCCTTCTTTTAATACATATTCACTTAGGCGATTATACCACATACACCAAGATTGCTTTAATCCATAAAGCGATTTGTTCAGTTTAATTGAGTACTCATCACGGGGCCCTGAATTTTTAGGCAATTGAAATCCCTCAGGAAGCTTCATATAAATGTCACTATCAAGTGAGCCATATAAAGGCAGTGACGACATCCATTAGACGCATATCGAGTTTTTCATGTATTGCCAGACTTATTATATAACGAAAAGTTGTTGCATCCATCACTGGAGAAAATGTCTCATCATAATCAATACCAGATCTTTGCGAAAAACCTTGTGCAACAAGCCGGACTTTGTATCTCATAATTTTGCCCTTTTTCATTTCTCTTTCTGATAAAAATCCATTTATATCCAACCGGCTTTATATTATCCGATATACGGACTACATGTCCGAAAACTTTTCGTCTCTCAAGTGATTTTAATTCAGCATCGATTGCATCTTTCCATTTTGGCCAGTCATTTCTTTGGTTGCATTCTTTTACAGACCTTGGTTCATGATCCTCATTCTCATTAATCTCATTCATTTCTTGTAGCGCTACGTTAAATGAATTTGTCGTCAACGTTGACTTTATCTCAGTTCCATTTTATTCCATTTTGGGCGTAATTGATCGAGATCTCTTCATTATCATTAGTTTCAATTTGTTCAGGTACCTGACTTTCATTCCTATCATCATTTACGCCCATCGACTCTTCTCTAGTCGATAAATCCTCGATTGGAACATTCTTATTATTTGCTCCTTTTCTTTTCCGAGGATTTTTATCTTTGGAACCAGAGGGCCTACCACGCTTCAGTTGTGGTTTAAGCTCAATCGTATTATCTGTTTGTTCTACAGGAACATCAATTTTAGCAGGAGCATTAACAGCTGGAATATGTGATTTTGTCACTCTTTTTGGGTCAGCAAAACTGTCTGGCATTTGGTTCGCTAAACTTTGTAAATGAATTATCTTTTGAACTTCTAGTTCACATTCTTTTGTTCGAGGATCATAGTGATTTAGCGATTATTAATTCCAACTAATATTTCTTTCCAACTGTTTCTTTTCTCCCGCTAATGTCGGAAAATTTGTTTCATCAAAGTGACAGTCGGCAACTCTGGCCGTGAATCGATCTCCACTTAAGGGTTCTAAATATTTTATAATTGATGGAGATTCAAATCCGACAGTATTCCCAACCTCATTTGAGGTCCCATCTTTGTGCGTTGTGGTGGTGCAATTGGAACATATACTGCACATCCAAAAATCTTAGATGAGAAATATCTGGTTCCTGACCATAAACCATTTTTAACGGGGAGATTGCATGATAACTTGTTGGCCTGATGCGGATTAGTGCTGCTGCATGTAATATAGCATGTCCCCAACAAGACGATGGAAGTTTTGACTTCATCAACAGTGGCCTTGCAATTAATTGCAGGCGTTTTATCAATGATTCTACAAGACCGTTTTGTGTATGAACATGTGGCACATGATGCTCGACATCGATACCGATAGACATACAATAATCATTAAATGCCTTGGAAGTAAATTCGCCAGCATTATCAAGACGTATTTTCTTTATCGGATAATCTGGGAAATGTGCTCTTAATCTAATCAGCTAAGCAAGTAATCTCACAAATGCCACGTTTCTCGTAGATAATAAACATACATGGGACAATTTACTTGATGCATCAATTAATACCATGAAATATTTAAATGGTCCACATGATGGATGTATCGGTCCACAAATATCGCCATGTATACGCTCCAAAAATGCAACAGATTCAGTCTTTACTTTCATTTGGGATGGTCGAATAATTAACTTCCCTTTAGAGCAAGCAATACATGCTAATTCTTTAACTGAAGAATCTTGGGGTTCCTCAATAAATGTCCGCGTGAATTTTCAATTATTTTTCGCATCATAATTGTACCGGGATGGCCCAACCGGTCATGCCAAACATTAAATGTACTGTCATTGCTAAACTTTTGGATAGCATATGATTCAGTCGTTCTAAGATATGTGTAGTATAGCCCAAAGTCAAAAGACGATAATATTTATATGATTCTCTTCATTCGAAATCACTTTTGTAATGTGCAGATATTCAATATCTCCCTTTTGTGCAGTCTCAACATGATATCCGTTATTTCGAACTGCTTTAAAGCTTAATAAATTTCTTTGAGACTTAGGGGAATATAAAGCATTTTCAATAATCAGCCTTGTTCCTCTGGGCAATAATAAATTAGCTCTTCTGGAGCCTTCAATTATATTTGTGCTACCCGATATAGTAATCACACTGGTTTCTTTATATCAAGATGCTCGAAATATTTCTTATTTTTCAGAATTGTATTAGTCGTTGCACAGTCTGCAAGACATAATTCTCCATTGCACATGCTCGTGTCCATCATATAATATCCTTTATAAACAAACATATAATTATTATTAATACATATTATTGAAAACAACCAATACATAGCAAACACACGAATAGCATCCAAATAATAATCATAGCAAACATAACGATATTTTTGAAAATAAACGATACATAGCATAGCACACAATAATAAAGCATTTAATTTATGAAATGATAGCATGTTAAATTTCTTCATTGATGAGGAGAAAATCGTCGGCGTCGAAATTAACACCTTCGTCATTAACACCAGAAGTTGAAGCAATTGTACCCTAAACAAAATTCGTCTCAGTTCTTTCCTTTGCCCATTGATTCTTGATACAGCTCAACAAGGTATTGGGGTGTACGGCAAGTTCGGGACCAATGGCCCGGACCACCGCATCGAGAACATTTTTCGTCGTTTCCTTTTTGTTCAGTTTGCTTCCTTTCATTTTTACTGTCATAAATTTTCTTCTTTTGGGAAAGATTTTGATGGCCACCACGATAATTATGATAACCACCATGAAAATATTGATAACCACCACCATGATAACTTCGACCACGACCACGACCACGACCTTGGAACCTCCTGCTCTAGCTCCTGGGCCACTTCATCAATCAACATGGCCTCAGGGCTTGAGTGTTGTTGAGGTTGGGAAGGGCTAACTCCAAAATCTGTCGGGGGCCCTCGAATCATCTCCTCGATGAGGTGATTCTCCCGGCAGTACATACGGGATACGTCTCCTCTGGGATCAGCGAGACGTAGAAGCTCAAAAGGAATTGGCATCGACGGTTGGTCCATGTCCGTGAGCCGTGGATTGTGAAAGAATTTAAGCCTGGGTGGTTGATAATTTCCTCCAGGAGGTAGACAATGGATGGACTCGTGCATCTCCATGAATTCCTTGATGATTACATTAAACCACCGAGCGTAGGGCACATTCTTCGATTAGTCAATTAAGAAAGAGTCTAAACTCCTGTCAAGCCGAGAAGAGCACTGCTCAAAATAACTATGCTTTCTTAAGAGAAGAACGTGGGAAGCTCTATTCTAAGATTAATCAATTAGAAAATCTTTTTGCGACTTCTAAGACCAAGGAAGCACAATCTCATCATTCTGAAAATTCTTCTTCCGTCGATATACCTTCTATTCTTAAGAAAATTGAGGATTTAAATTCTACACTAGAAACGGAAAGAAAGAATTTTGAAGTGGAAAAGAATACACTTCTAACGGAGATATCTAGTCTCAAAGCTTCCTCGTCCTCAAAACATGATCAAGGAACGCAAACGGATGATCTCGTTCCTACCACTGAAACGGCTTCTACTAATTCTACGTCAATCTTGACCAAAGCTGAAATTCAAAGTAAAAGTCCCGCACTTTCTATACTCAAGGAACAAGTCCCACAGAAACGAGAGAACAGAAAAGCTCCAAGACTGAATAATAAAGATCAAAAGTCTTCCTCTCCCTCTCTAAAAAAGAAAAACTTTCACGAAAATATTTCAAGTTCTAGCGCACAAACTTCATCGTGTGTTTCAAATGATTCTACTAATTTTTCACTTAAAAAGCGTAGACTTGAAAATAATTTTCGAGATTCTTATTCTCATGTGAAAAATGTGCATTCTCCACGTAGGAATTACGACAGTTCTACTTTACATGCTGTTAGGTCCTACGATTAACAACTCTACGATCCTAGGCTAGAATTCATAGTAATTCGATCGTTTAGATAAGCAATTGAATTCGATCGAAAAACTCAAATGAAGAACAAAAGAGAGAATTCGAGTAGAGTGAGAAAGTTACAGTTGTTTCTCTCTCTAGAAATCGAATTGCAAGCCCTTCGGATCAATTCTCAAAACTTTCTCTATTCAGCTCAATTGATTTACAAGTATTTATACCAAACAAACTTGGTATAAATATCAAACTAGTCCTAATCTAAGGACGACTATACAAAACGCTCCTAATTACAAGGACAACTAATGAAATCAAGCACAATTACAAATAGTATTCTACAATCTCCCCCTTTGTGCTTGATTGCGTCTCCGCGCCGTTTGTCCTCGTCGGGCGTAATATGATCTGCGCAAGCCCAGCGCATGCTCGTAGTTCCTCAGAGTGATCCTAAGCTCCAGTCGCTCCTCGATATCTTCAAGCAATTCCATTAGGAGCGGCCGTTCTCTCACGAACCTGTGGATCCTCAGCATAGTGTCTCTGTTGATTTCTTCGAACCTCTGCTCGATGTTTTTCCTGACGACCTTGAGCGTCCCATCACAAAACTTATGAATCTCCGTCTTCAGCATCAACCTATTCTTCTTTGCGATTGGATTGTGGTAGGTGATGCCTAGGACTGAGCTGATGTGCACGTGATTGTTGGGAAGCCCTTCGATCTCAGGTCCTTTGTTGAGTGGAGCGGTCATGTTGACCTTCTTCATATTGCTCTCCAGAGCCATCTGAAGGTCGTGTGCGGCATAGTACTTGACTTGGCGCATCATGAACCTGTAGAGCCCTTCGAGGCCTTCTTTCTTGATGAAGCCCTGAGGACCTTTGTAATTCTCCATGTATAGCTGATAAAGACGGTACACTTTATCGGCGGGGAGGTACGACAGGTCGCTCTTGCTCAGTTCCTCTCGGGTCCTGTCCACTCGTTCGATGATGTAGTGAGGTGTTGGAAGTCCTCCTTTGGCACAGTATATGCTGAGTAGTTTGCTTATTGGGGAGAGACTCTTATAATGGCTCTTGGCTTGTGTCTTAGTCATCCCCAGCCTAACGTCAGGTCCTAGTTTGGTCAGCATCCAGAGGTAGGTCATCCTCTTCTGCTGATCCCAGTGAGAGATCCCTCTGAGCTCGAACTCGTTCGGCTTCTTCACTCTGTTCGGAGACCTCCAAATATTCTCACGAACTTCTTCGAGGAAGGGAATTTCAATTTGAATGTTTTCCCATTGCGTGTCGATCCGGACGGTCCCTGGCGTTAGCCTTGGAGAGGGAACCGCCTGTTGAGCTATTAACTCTGGTAGCCTTGGGATAACTCGCTCGTAGTCTTCACCTTCCTGAAGCTCGTCGTCTTCTATGATTACGAGATCTAAGGACGCTTGTTGTAGAAAGCGCCGAACATCGTGAAGCCGTTGTCTTTGATGCTCCTCGGACATGGAATGGGTCATCCACTGGCCTTCGAAGATGTACTTGTCTAGGGCCTCGTGTGGATTGACACCATGTCCAGAGGGTCCCGGTTGGTCTGGAGCGACAGAGGGAGTGGCTTGGGTAGCTGCGAGAGCTACAAGCATCGCAGCGCTTGCTTCTTCTTCCGGAAGCAAGGTGCTTGAATAGATCAGTGGTGTGGGCGGAGGCGTCCTGAGGTGAAAGGTTGGTGGTTCGATGTGGGCGATGCGGTGCGTGGTGTGGGCGGTTTGGGTGGTTTGTGTTTGGTGGGTGGTTTGTGTTTGGTGAGTGGTGTGTGTTTGGGTTTGTTGGGTTTGTGTTTGGGTTTCACGAGCTCCAGCGCTTGTCTGCATAGCGCCCGAGCCTTGTCCTTGGCCAGATGCAGTTGTCCTCAGCCTCTTCTCCCCCTCATGAGGGTCCTGATTGTCAGGATCGTCATGTCTGCGCCGTGAGTGGGAGCTTTGGCAGCGACAGATGTCGGTCGGTGGCTCAGGATGATCCACCAATCGCCGATAGAGGGACTCTTCTTGAGGTGATCGGATGGACAGGCCTATCAAACGGGCGAGGAGTATATCGTGGAGCTCGGTGATTGGGATTGTGTATGGGTTGATGAGGATGGAGGAAGTGGCTAAAGGGTTGGTGGGTGTGGGTTGTGGAGGTGTGGGGTTGGTTCGTGACGAAGGGCCTTCAGAGGCAGGTGCTTTCCCGGTATCTCTTCGGGATGCCTCGAGTGCTTGGAGTACTCTCTCTGTGATCTTTTCTTCAATTGACTATACAGCGGCAGAGAGAGTGGCCTGGAATTGTTCGTTCGGCACGAAGGGAGTGGACGCCTCAATGGATGGACCAGGACGACTGATGTCGCCTATTATCAACCCTTGAGTAGACACCGACTCTTGGTGTTGGCTCACAGTCACTTGAGGTTGTGACTGTATGACACTTCCACCCAATCCTCGAGTCGAATCCTGAGGATTCGTCTCTATGGGTGTTGTTGCAGGCTCGGGTTGCGCCTGCGAACCAGATTCCACGTGAGTTGGTTGCGGCTCAAGATTGAGCGATGAAGTGCCAGCAACACTTGTCGTTGGGGTTAGCGGAGTATCTGGTGCGACGGTGATGGCTGGAAAGAGAGACTCCAGTTGAATGCTCAGTCTTCTGGGAGTCCTCCTGATCAGACTGATTTCCTCGTCAGACTCTGTGTCGGACGGGGTGGCCGTGTGAGGAGTGAGGTCACGATAGACGTCCTCCAGTGCCTGATCCGTCACCGGTGGAAGAGAGCTTTGCCCCATTTCCGTTTCGGGTTGTGCCTCTTGTTGAAGAACTTCCTCAAAAGTTTCTTCGAGCACGCCAACATGTACGGGCTCTTCCACTTGCAATTCGAGGTCAGGAGCCTCGAATTCCATTTCCGTAGCCACGACGTCTATCAGCGTATCATCGACGTCGGGCATTGTCTCTTCGACCAATGGTGGCTCCTGAGCTAGCTCCTGAGCGACAACATCGATCATCGTGTCGTCAGGGCTTGGTTGGTGTTGTTGCGGTTGGGGAGGGCTCACATGTACATCTGCCGGGGGCCCTCTAATCATCTCCTCCGTTAAATTGTGTTCCTGGCGGAATCTCTGATACTCAGCTCCCGCGGGGTCGGCGAGCCTGAGTAAGTTGAGTGGAATCGGCATCGATGGTTGGTCCAGGTCCGTGAGCCGTGGGTTGTGGAAAAACTTAAGCCTTGGCGGCTGGTAGTTTCCACCAGGAGGCAGCCGAGGGATGTTCTCTGCATGTAGCTCCATGAACTCCCTGATGATTACACTTAACCATCGAGCATAGGGCATGTTCTTCGACCTTCGATTCTCCTTTAGCCGAATCTGGTCCGCGAGGTCGTTCCAGATCAGCTGTGAGTAGTCATAGTTTCTTGAGAAGGCGAGCCCGTGGAAGATCTTCAAAATATTGCTGTTGCCCTTATCGAATCCTGCGTGCTTGGGCGACGGACACTTATTCACTATTCCGAATAGTGTCTTCCACGGGTGTGGGATTCCGCTGCTCTGGACCTGGGCCAATCTTGTGAGCGGCGGTTGGTATCCCATGTGCAGAAAGTCCTGAATCATCTCTGCGTCCGTCGGGAGCGGGTCGTAGTTATTGTTGTGAGGCAAGTCCAGTATCATGCCGAACTGGCTCTTGCTCATGTGAATATGCCGCGTCCCGATTCGGGTCATGAAGGAGAATGTCCCGTCTGCTACGGCGCCTTGTATGCATCCCCAGAACTGCTGGAGATAGACCATCGGCACCGATGCGGTGATCGTTAACGCATGCCAGATGGGGTGGCCTCTGAGGATGGATACGATGATCTCGTCCGGGCACCGAAATGTGTCCAGATCGAGCTGAAAGTTCGTATCCTGAACCTTCAAGTACAGATTGTGATCGTATATGTGGTTGTATCTTGGGTAGCGATCCATCTGAAATATAAGATATGTAAAAGTTTATTAGTTCAATTTCATTTTCAGTCGAAATATGAATAAATGTCATCAAACTATAGTAATATAGCAAATAATAGCATGTTTGATGAATTTTGAATTGAAATCATATGAAATGCATAGTGTATGTTCAATTTCAAAAATCGTGATGGCATGATTGTAATTTCGAATAAAATACTTGTCGCGTGAAAAATCGTTCGAAATTTCGCTAAGTGTTAAATCAGTAAGTCACTGTTCATGCCGAGAAAATTTTCGGTCGATAAAATTGAATTGCAATTTGATTTCCTATACACTGATTTCAATTGGAACTTTTCCCTGGAAAATTTTTCGATCGAGAAATTTTATTTGCGATTTTCGCTACAGAGTAAAAGACTTAGAGAAAAAATTTCTAAGTGTTGAAGTTGAAATCTAGACTGTAGTCGATCTATTTTACGATCGAGAAAAATTCCGTGTAAATTTACAATCGAGAAATTAATTCTCAGGTAAATTTACTATCGAGAAATTTTCCTCAATTGAATAAAATTTTCGATTTGAAATTTGTGGAGCGAAATGTGATTTTCGATCCTAAGTAAAAATTGTCGCTTCAATATTTTTCGATCGAGAAATTAGTCAACGAAAGACTAAGTCAATCCGTCGAGAAATTTTATGATCGAAAAATTAAGTGTTAAAAAATTAATTTTTCACTGTTAAAATTTTTGCGACCAAATTCAAATTAAATCAAAAATTTTATTTTGCGATAGTAAGTTTTACGCTCGATAAAATTTGCATCTTAAATTGTCTAGCAGTGCATAAGTTTTTCGCTAGCTGAAAATTATAATTGGATTTCTCGATGGTAAGGGTAACGGTTAAAATCTTTTATTGTGACGCCTAAGTCAAAATTTTGTTTAGACCAAAAATTTTCGGATCAACGCCCGGGATAGTCTTTAACGTCAAATAGAATCACCTCAACGACATATCAAACACTCGAATATCATTAGGTGACAAGTTCTCTTATTTTTATTTTTATTTTTTTTTTATATTAAAATTCGAATTCATTTATATTAATTTTAATTAATTCGAGTTATTTTAACTAATATACTATAATTTTTTTTTTACATTCGAATTCGACTTTTATTTCTATAAATTCCAATTAATTCGAATTTATTCGAATTAATTTTAATTATTAATAATTAATATTTTTTTCATGAATTTCGTTTTTCTTCTTTTTTTTTTAAAAACTAGTTACAGCATAAACCCCGTATGAAATTTTTACGGGTATTACATCCTCCCCCCTTAAAGAAATTTCGTCCCCGAAATTACAGTATAGAAAACAGTTCGGGATATCTTTCTCTCATCTCGTCTTCTCGTTCCCAAGTGGCTTCTTCCAGTACTTGGTTCCGCCACAAGACCTTCACGAGGGGAATGTTTTTATTCCGAAGGCGTTTCACCTCGTACATCAAGATTTCCACTGGCTTTTCGTAGCTCAAGTCCGGCTTCAACTGTTGATATAGCGATTCACCATGCACCACATGGCTCGGATCTGGAATGTACCTCCGTAACGTGGATACGTGGAAGACATCATGGACTTGAGCAAGTGCTGTAGGAAGTTCGAGTTGATACGCCACCTCTCCAACTCTTTTCAAGATTGGGAATGGTCCGATATATCTCGGACTAAGTTTCCCTTTCTTCCCAAAACGCTTCACACCTTTCATGGGCGATATCTTTAAAAAGACCTGGTCGCCTTCTTCAAACTCCAACGGCCTCCGTCTCCTATCAGCGTAACTTCTCTGACGAGTCTGGGACGTTTGCATCCTCTCTCGAATCTTTTCAATGGCTCCGGTCATTTCGCGCACCATCTCGGGACCTAACAACGACTTCTCGCCTATTTCATCCCAGTGAACTGAGGACCGACATTTGCGTCCGTACAAGGCTTCATACGGCGCCATACCGATTGTGGCTTGGTAGCTGTTGTTATATGAAAATTCAATCAACGGGAGGTATTTGCTCCAACTCCCTCGGAAATCCAGAACGCATGCTCGTAACATATCTTCGAGCGTCTGAATTGTTCTCTCCGATTGGCCGTCCGTCTGCGGGTGATAAGCCGTGCTGAAGGACAATTTGGTTCCCATGGCTTTCTATAAGCTCACCCAGAATTGAGACAGAAATCTCGAATCCCGATCCGAAACAACCGAAATAGGAATCCCATGGAGTCTTACGATTTCCTGTATGTACAACTCGGCGTACTTCTCCATGGAGTATGTTTGATTAATTGGCAGGAAATGGGCCGATTTCGTCAATCTGTCCACGATCACCCAGATTGCATCGTGGCCCTTCATCGTCTTCGGTAATCCCACAACGAAATCCATCGTGATGTGGTCCCACTTCCACTCAGGAGTCGTCAAGGGTTGTAGCGTTCCCGCCGGTCTTTGATGTTCTTCCTTGATTTGCTGGCACGTCAAGCATCGTTGCACGAAAGCGGCCACATCTTTCTTCATTCCCGGCCACCAGTAGTTTCTTCGCAAGTCTCGATACATTTTTGTTGCACCGGGATGTATCGAATAGATCATCGTATGTGCCTCCGTCATTATGGTTCGTCGGATTTCTTCATCAGGTGGCACATATAAACGACCCCGGAACCGTAAGCTTCCATCGTCTCGAAAGCCGACCTCCGATTGAACACGTTCGTTTTGTTTCGCTTGGATCTTCAGATATAACTCGTCATCTTTTTGTGCCTCGAGAATTCGATCCAACAACGTCGGCTTCAGGGTTAACGCTGCCAGTCTAGTTTCGATCTCCCCGAAGTTGATCACTTCAACTTCGACTTGGCACAATTCCGCATTCACCGATTTACGGCTCAGAGCATCTGCGACTACATTTGCCTTCCCTGGGTGATAGTTAATCACGCAGTCGTAATCTTTCACCAACTCGAGCCATCGCCTTTGCCTCATGTTTAACTCCTTCTGCGTGAAGAAGTACTTTAGGCTTTTATGATCAGTAAAGATTTCGCATCGTTCCCCGTATAAATAGTGTCGCCAGATTTTTAGGGCAAACACCACGGCTGCGAGTTCCAGATCATGCGTGGGGTAGTTCTTCTCGTACGGTTTCAGTTGTCGGGAGGCATATGCGATTACCTTCCCTTTCTGCATCAACACGCACCCCAAGCCACTCTTCGAGGCATCACTATACACCGAAAAGCCTTCGGTACCGGAGGGAATCGTAAGAATAGGAGCCGTCGTTAATCGCTTCTTCAACTCCTGGAAGCTTTGCTCGTAAGCTTCCGTCCACTTGAATGGGACGTTCTTCTTCGTCAGGTTCGTGAGTGTCGAGGCGATGCTAGAAAAGTTCTTAATGAACTTTCGATAGTATCCAGCAAGCCCAAGAAAGCTCCTGATCTCCGTGGGAGTGGTTGGTCGTGGCCAATTATTCACGGCTTCTATCTTGCTGGGGTCCACCGAAAGTCCGTTTCCAGAAATGATGTGCCCCAAGAAGACCACTTGCTCCAACCAAAATTCGCACTTTTTGAACTTGGCGAATAGCTGCTTTTCTCGAAGAATTTGAAGGACCGTCCTCCGATGTTTTTCGTGTTCTTCTCTCGTCTTTGAGTAGATGAGGATATCGTCAATAAAGACGATTACGAACTGGTCCAGAAATTCTTTGAAGACCCGGTTCATTAGATCCATGAAAGCTGCTGGGGCATTCGTTAGTCCGAAAGGCATGACCAAGAATTCGTAATGGCCGTACCTCGTGCTGAATGCCGTTTTAGGAATATCAGCCTCACGAATCTTCAACTGATGATAGCCGGAACGCAAATCAATCTTCGAGAATATTGTAGCCCCTTGTAGCTGATCGAATAGATCGTCGATCCTCGGCAACGGGTATTTGTTCTTTATCGTGATTTTGTTGAGTTCACGATAGTCGATACAAAGTCGCATCGACCCATCCTTCTTCTGCACGAACAGTACCGGGGCTCCCCATGGTGAGAAGCTAGGTTGAATGAAGCCCTTTTGTAATAGTTCATCAAGCTGCTCCTTGAGCTCTCGTAATTCGTTCGATGCTAACCGATATGGAGCTTTAGAGATCGGGGCAGCTCCAGGCAGGAGATCGATGGAGAATTCAATTTCCCGATTCGGGGGTAGTCCCGGAAGATCATCGGGGAATACGTCGAGATATTCGTTTACTATCGGAACCTTTTCAAGCTTCGGTTGAGATTCTTCGGCTTTCACCGCGAAGACGAAGAAAGCTTCGCAGCCCGAATTTACGAGTCGTTGAGCCTTCAGAGCAGATATTCGAGGGATTGGAATACCATTTGCCTTTCTCGAAAATTCGAATTCCTCTCCCTCGGGCAAGCAGAATTTGACAACTTTCTTCGAGCAGTCGATAATAGCTCCATATCTGGAAAGCCAATCCATCCCGAAAATGACATCGTAATCATTCATCGGGATTACGATTAGATTTACGTTCAAATCTCTTCCCTCGATTCTAACAGGACAATCTTCTACAACTAGATTCGTCCGTGTCGGATCTCCGTGAGGTAAAGACACCACGAAATTGCACATAGAACGAGTGGGATGAATTCCCGCTCTAGACACGAAATTAGCCGACACAAACGAGTGTGTGGCCCCAGAGTCAAATAAAATTGTTGAAGGTATGTGAAAGATATTCAGTATACCCGTGACCACGTTCGGATTGGCCTCCGCCTCCTCGTTCGTCAATGTGAAGACACAAGCTGGCACCGGCGGTAAGGCCTCCACATCCTCGTTAGTAAGTGCGAAGACACGAGCTGGTACTGGCGGTGGTCGAACTGGATTCTGTGGCTGGTTCTGTGGCGGATGCGGAAGCAGCTGCTGAGTTCTGGGACAATCTCGAGCGTAATGTCCGGGCTGCCCGCACTGGTAGCAATACACCGGTCGTTGTCCGAAACAGACTCCGGCATGATTCCTTCCACACTGCGGGCATCGTGGAGCTGGATTTGGTGGCCTCGTATTCGCTCCCTGGTTGAACGTCGGACGCCAGTTCTGTTGGTTGGGTCGGTTGCCCCTGTTGTTTGGATCCATTCCAAAGAATGGCCGTTTGGAACTTCCGCCTCCTTGTGGAGCTTCCCTCTTCCGACTAGACTCCTGGACCTCCCTCACAACTCCCTCCGCCTGCTCCGCAATCAATGCCTGTTCCGTCGCCTGTCGGAACTCTAATTGGCGCACTCCCGCCACACTTAGATCCCGATAGAACTCGGGTTTCAGCCCCCGAAGAAAACGCGTTACCTTCATAGCATTGGTGGCTACGAGGTGAGGAGCAGAGCGAGATAACTCCTCGAATTTGCGGATGTACTCGGGTACCGCCATACTCCCCTGCTTTAGGTTCATAAACTCATACATTCTCTGCTCCTGGTCGTGAGCAGTGAAGTACTTATCGTAGAAGAGCTCCCTGAAGCGTTCCCAAGTCATAGTGACTGGGTCCTCCAACACCTTGACGGTATTCCACCAGAAACGCACATTCCCCCGAAGTAGGGAAACAGCACATAACGTCTTCTCCTCGTTCGGTACGCGGCTATATATGAAGAGGTCTTCAAGAGTGCTGATCCAATCCTCGGCTTCCGCGGGGTTAGCAGCCTCGGAAAAGACAGGAGGATTAAGTCTACGGAAACGCTCCCCAATAATCTCCACACGTTCAGGCTGTGGAGACGGACGGTGCTCAGATGAGCTTCGATGGTTGATCAGGTCATGGATTTGGTTCGATTGCCGCTGAATAAGTTCAGTCAACCGATGGATAGTAGAGCGGTCCTCTTCTGGTGAAGATTCAGATCCCGCCCTACGGCTCGTCTCGCCCACTTCTCTACGTGTTCTCACCATTTTCAACTTACCTCTACAGTTAATCAAATAGGCACATAAATCAGTCAAATCAAATCACATAAAAGCGTAAAACTTACAGGCAAGGCTGATCCTCCAGGCTTTTGAGCGGCAGTACATGGACAGTCTACAGAACCTCTAACCTAAGCTCTGATACCACCTGTAACGACCCTACTTCCTAGATACGTATTTTGGCGGATTTTCGCAGCGTAAGCAGCGGAAAATCCATTTAATTAAAACTTTTAAAACATAATAATACAAATACGTTCAATGTCTAAATCCATAAGTCCAAACACAAACACATTTTTTTTATTCATTGGGCTGAAGCCCAAGAAGTGCAAGCCCAAATTAAAAAAAAAAAACACGAACGTAAGCTCGTTCCACAGGTCGCGTCCCATGTATTGCGCCGCCCTCAAAAGTCCGTGGAGTCACTGCCATCAGCCGCCTTACCTACACACATAAACCCTGAGCTTTTGCCCAGTAGATGAAAATATGCTTGAATGCAAATGCCCTCACATCCCAAACCCAACACTTCACAGATGCACGCTCAACATCTCTCGAGCATACGCTCGTTCCTACATCAACTCTCAACTCATAAACAGGGCCATAGGCTAGACTCGAAATCCACGCATAAAATATCATATAATGCCATGATAGTACGGCCCCACTACGGTCTCAACCGTAACTATAATAGTGGCAAGTGGTACGGCCCCACTACGGTCTCAACCGTACCTAAAATAGTGACAAGCGGCCCCATCTCGGTCTCAACCGCCAGCGCTACATCGGGTCATAGCCTGACAATCAATATCAATCACTCTACCCCACTACTCCGTGCGGTCCTCTCCCCTCGTAACGCGTGTATTCAAATGTCGTCCAAGTAAAATGCAACACATAAAAATGCAACATATTAAACAACAACATATCGGCATCTCAAAAACTATCATGCACCAAATAATTCGAGCGCAAAGCCCGCGCTTCGATTTAATCGGCCCGAACCCTTAACCACCGAAACTCTCCCCGAAATTTCACTGAGTTCCCAAAATTTAATATTTTAAAATTCTAATGTCCAACTTTCAAAATATCACTTAAGTTCCTCATTTAAAAATATATTTCTGCATTTTGCATTTAAAACCCCAAAATCTCACAATTTACTTTTTAATACCCGAAGATTTTCCTAAATTTCAGATCTGCCCCGAATCTTTAAAAATTTCAAATCTGCCCCGAAACTTTATATTTCTTTAAAAATTTCCCTTGTTCGGATTTTACATTCTCAGCCCCCAGATTTATAAAACTTTTCAATCTAGTCCCCGAATTTTTTTTACTTTGAAAATTACACAAAGGACCACAATTATTTATTCGAATATCAAATCTGCCCCATATCAATACATCATTCCTCGCCCGATATGAAATGCATATGTTGTGCAAGTGAAATGCAACATCACTCTAATCATGTTTTCTCATTCGCCTGAAAGTTCACATTCGCCAGAAAATTTTATTTTAACGCCGAAAATGTTTAGACCAAAAATTTTCGGATCAACGCCCGGGATAGTCTTTAACGTCAAATAGAATCACCTCAACGACATATCAAACACTCGAAGATTTATTTGAAGTATAGCGAAAATATCTTTACCGGTCATTAATTTAAAAATCCTAAATTTAACCCTAAAATTATCTCTACACATTCAAAAATTTATTATTTAAATATTATATATATGTTTTCTTTTATTAGATATATTATATATTTACAACAAATATATTATGTCCTCTAAAATTATTATTATTAATTCAAAAATATTATTATATATATTCTACGCCCTCTAAATATATTTTTTAAATTAGAAAATATTATTATTTATATTTATACATATACATTTTTTTTTATCAAACCATAAAACTTATTTATAAGCATTCGGAAATATCAAAACTGAAAAAAAAATCAAAGAAAATATTCTTAATTTGAAGATTTTATTTTTTTTTTTCCTCCTAACTACGTACGATTTCCCAAGAATATAAACACACTTAAATCCAACAATCTAAGTTCATCACCCAAGGTTGTATACATCGAAGTTCATATAGTCTAGGTAAGTTTCGATCCAGAACCCTTAAAACATAATAGAATTAAAACATATTATCCCCATACAAAGCTTCATATAACGCCTATATATATATATATATTCACGTAAGAGCACCTACAAAAGATAAAATTTGATTTACGAGTTGAAGGTAAATTCTTCACCTACAAACCGAATTTCACATAATAGTTTACGTATTGTAGGTGAAATTTCCACCTCAGATCCGAAACTTGCTTAATTAAGGTGTAGATTCCTAGCGCTCAGCTCTTGAGACGTCTTTACTTTCTCTCCATTCTTGTTCGAACGTTTTCTCTATTATCTCTTTGTACCCTTTAATGTACGGTGTAATATTTATTCTGTTTGATGGTTGTCTTTTTCTGTTTGTATCATTTAATGTGAGGTGTATTAGTTATTTTGTTTGATGGTTGTTAGATGGAATCTTCATTAGGTAATGTTTGCAACGTTGGGTTTGTTTGTAACGTGGATGAGGTGGCTTGATTCCTCTCTCAACATAGGGTGACAATCATTAGGTGACAAGTTCTCTTATTTTTATTTTTAATTTTTTTTATTATTAAAATTCGAATTCATTTATATTAATTTTAATTAATTCGAGTTATTTTAACTAATATACTATAATTTTTTTTTTACATTCGAATTCGACTTTTATTTCTATAAATTCCAATTAATTCGAATTTATTCGAATTAATTTTAATTATTAATAATTAATATTTTTTTCATGAATTTCGTTTTTCTTCTTTTTTTTTTTAAAACTAGTTACAGCATAAACCCCGTATGAAATTTTTACGGGTATTACACTTTTCTCCCTCCTTTTCTTTTAAGAACTATCCCTTTTTATTTTATGCTCAAGCTGAAGCTCCGCTTCTCCATGAGGCTCTAGGAGATTATCGTAGGCGAAGTTCTTCTTGTTGGTTCTCGGGCCGATACTGAGCTCCTCTTCTCTTAATCCCTATTGAGGTTTCAGAGATTATCAATTTGGAGAAGTTCTCGGTAATGGAATTCGTACCCGAGGCTGCACTCCTCTTCTCGTTTCCCGATATAAGACCGGATTATCGTTGGAGAAGTTCACTTCGTGGTGCTCTTCTTCCAGCCGTTCTGACGAGCGTACGAGATTATCGTTGGAGAAGTTCACAGCAGGATCCATGCCACTTTCTACAAGGTAGTCGGAAGGCCGGTTCCTTTGGTCTGATTTTTGCGCGTTAAGCAATGCCTTCTTTTGTCATCATCTTACTTATTCTTTTGTTATCTCCCCCTCCTTTTCTCGTTTGAACAACCATTCGAAGAGTATAAAGTGCGGTTGAAGGCTGGGAATGGGTGTTAAATGAAGAAAAGGACGTCGGAGAAGGCTCAAAATGGATGACTAAGGGTAAACGTGGGGAAATTTATATGAGGCCAAATGAGGAATATCCTAAGCTCCCTTATCATTTTCCTAACGATCTAACGCAAGATAAGTATGAAGCCAAGTATCACTAGTTAAGACAAGCAATTGATGTGTGACTCACTCGAGAAATAGATCCAAAGAAAGAAAAAGATAACAAGGCTTGAATCCTCACATATATAGTGGCTTTGTGTCTAGTGGAGCAACCTAATGACCTTTAGACACAAGAATACGACTTAGACTGACAAAATTAAGCAATTAAATCGATCGCATGTCGGGGTAAAATTCTAAGTGACTTTAGATCAAAGCATCCTAAAGGATTTCGTCATACCCCTTTTATATTATACATAGAAATATATATATATATATTTATTTTTTTATTTTTTATTTTTATCACGCAAGATAAGGACAAATAAGCATAGAAAGCTAGGGCTGTTAAAAATTGACCCAACCCGCCAACCCGACACGAACCGCACCCGAAAATAGCAGGTTCGGGTTAGCATTTTTTTACCTGTTTACGTAAATGGGTAAACCCGAACCCAACCCAATTATTAAGTGGGTTAGGTTAGGGTTCGGATTTTCAACCCGAAATCAACCCGGAATCAACCTGAAATCAACCCATTTAACCCGAATAATATATATTATTAACATATTATTAATATAAATAAAATAAAAGGATTAATCTTAATTCTGTACCCACTCTCACGCTCACACATGATGTTTATAGAAAAAAATATTGCATTAGTTCTCCTTTTTCTTGTTTAATTTGGATTTATAATTCTGAATTTTGTTTTTTTTTTCTTCTCTTTTTTAATTTTAAACGGGTTGGCGGGTTGGCGGGTTGGGTTAGGGTTAAAGCAGGTTGGGTTTGGGTTTGATTTTTCAACCTGTTTAAGTAAACAGGTCAGGTCAGGGTTGAAGTTTTCAACCCGTTTATTAAACGGGTTGAACCCGAAGGTGACGCAACCCGACCTGTTTACCACCCCTATAGAAAGCACATAGAATAGAGCATGTGATAGCACAGAAGATCAGGTAATGCACATATTACGGAAGATTCAGCATGCCTAATTTTCCGACAAGGAATTGAAATCTTTTCTCATCCAATGTCTTGGTGAAAATGTCGGCTAGCTGAAATTCCGTGTTCACAAAGTACATCTCTATCGTGCCTTTTTCTACGTGATCTTTGATAAAATGATATCTAATGTCTATGTGTTTTGTGCGTGAATGATGAACAAGATTGAAAGTAATGGCGATTGCACTCTGACTATCACTATATATGGGTATATTGTTCAGATTGTACCCATAGTCGCGAAGCTGTGTCCGCATCCACAGCATCTGGGAGCAACAGCTGGCAGCAGCTACGTATTCTGCTTCGGCCGTCGAAGTAGACACACAGTTCTGCTTTTTGGATGACCAGCAGACCAGCTTTTCGCCTAAAAATTGAGCGCCACCGGACGTGCTTTTCCTGTCCATTCGGCAACCTGCATAGTCAGCATCAGTGTAGCCGATAAGTTTAAAATTCGTACCCTTTGGATACCATAGGCCAAGGGTAGAGGTGCCCTTAAGGTATCGTAGAATTCTTTTGACCGCGAGCATATGGGATTCTTTGGGATCGGCTTGAAAACGGGCACACAAGCACGTGGCAAACATGATGTCCGGCCGGCTCGAAGTAAGGTAGAGAAGAGATCCAATGATATTGCGATACTGTGTGATGTCGACCGACTTGCCAGAGGGATCGGCATCCAAGTTGCAGCTTGGTGACATAGGAGTGCTAAGAGTCGTGGTCTTGATGAAATTTCTTCAGAATATCCTTGATGTATTTTGTCTGACTGATGAAAATTCCATCATTGAGCTGCCTGACTTGAAGGCCTAAGAAGAATTGCATCTCTCCCATGTGACTCATCTCGAATTTGCTCTTCATGAGATCTCCAAACTTCTTGCAGAGCCGATGATTTGTTGAACCGAAGATGATGTCGTCGACGTATACTTGGACGACCATCAGATCTTTGTCATGCCATTTTATGAAGAGGGTTGTGTCTATCGTTCCTCGTATGAATCCAGACTTCACAAGGAAATCACTCAAGACGTCGTACCAAGCACGTGGGGCTTGTTTAATCCATAGAGAGCTTTGTCCAAGCGATAGACATGATCGGGATGTTCTTGATCAACGAAACCTTCCGGCTGAGCGACGTAGACTTCTTCTTTTAATACGCCATTGAGAAAGGCGGTTTTAACATCCATCTGATAGACTTTGAAGTCTTTGTGAGCCGCATAAGCCAGCAGGAGGCGGATAGCTTCGATACGGGCAACAGGAGCATAAGTCTCGTCGTAGTCAATGCCTTCCTGTTGATTGTATCCCTTAGCGACTAGCCTTGCTTTGTTCCGGATCACTTCACCATCTTCATTTTTCTTGTTCTTGAAAACCCATTTAGTTCCGACCACTGTTTTCCCATGTGGACGGGGTACCAAGGTCCACACTTGAAGACGTTCGAATTGATTGATTTCCTCTTGCATTGCAATTGTGCAATCCGGGTCTCGAAGTGCGTCTGCTACTTTGGTAGGCTCGTTTTGGCTCAGGAAGCAACTGAAAAGACTGTGTTGACGACGTGTCCTCACACCAACCTAGGGATCGCCAATTATCTGATCAACCGAGTGGCCTCTCGTCCACTTGCGCTCATGAGGCAAGGCTGAAGTCGATGCGTCAGCCATCTGTGGATCTAGATTGCCTATAGTCTCAGATTGATCATTTGTCTGAGGAAGTTCCAATACTTCACTTGGATTGATCGTCTCAGATGATACTTCCTCGATGACCACTGTAGGTTCTTCGGTGTTCTGTGGCAATTCTGAATCGGGTGGGGTAGAGGTGTGAGATGAACTCGGTACGTCGGTCTCGTTCGGTAGATAATCCATTGTTGGTGCAGGCGTGTATGACTGATATACCGGTTCGAAGAGAGCATCCAAGTCGTCTATTACAAGTCTCGTTGCTTCGTCTGATACTGATCCTGAAGTTGTTGCCATCTTCTGTTGGTTTTGTGCCAACACACCAGTGATTACGGATTCTGAAATATTGTCTTCAGAAGCCAACGGGTTAGGCACGGGTCCTGGACTGAATTGAGCAGAAGCCATATCTGCCACTTCGTGGAAAGTGACATTATAGCTTTCCTTAATAGTTCGGTTGGACTTGATGTATACTCGGTACGCTTTTGACGTTGAAGAATACCCGACAAATGTAGCTTCGAATGCTTTAGGGTCGAACTTTGCACGTTGCTCTCGGTCGTTCGCCACAAAGCACTTGCACCCGAAGACTTTAAGGAAAGAGATATTGGGCACTCTATTATTCACAATCTCGTACGGAGTCTTGTTAAATCGTTTGTGAACCACCGTCCTGTTTTGAGTAAAACAAGCGGTATTGACTGCTTCAGCCCATAGAAAGTGTGGAAGTCCCGATTGGATCAGCATTGTACGAGCGGCTTCCATTAGTGTTCGATTTTTCCTTTTAACGACCCCATTTTGTTGAGGTGTTTTGGCGGCTGAGAATTGTGTTCACAAAATTGATGATCAAGTAACCAGTCTCATCTTTCGTTCGGAGGAACTTAGTCCACGTGTAGCGAGAATAGTCATCCACAATCACTAGGACATACTTTCTTCCATTGATACTCTGAGTCTGCATCGGACCACAGAGATCCATGTGAATTAGTTCCAATGGTCGAGAAGTAGATGCAATTTGCTTGATGTGATGAGAGGCTCGCTACATTTTTCCTAATTGACATGCCGAACAGTGATACTCCCTTTGTAGTTGTATAGTTGGAAGACCGTGAACCAACTTTTTCGTAGAAAGGCGTTGGAGAGCTTTCATGTTTAGATGAGACAGTCGTTGATGCCATAAGCTGTTCCTCTGTAAATCAGTCTGAGAAATGAGGCATACAGCTGTCGAGGGCCGCACAGACGTCTGGTTGATCGTGTATAGATTGGATCTCCGAAGTCCTTGAAGGAGTTCTGTGTCCTGACTATCCACAATTCTGCACCGGTCAGCATGGAAGACCACCTGGAAGTCTTTGTCACAGAATTCGCCTATGCTGAACAAGTTATGGCGGAGGCCTTCGACGTACGAGACATCTTTGATGGTCAGATTCTTCAGAATGATATCCCCAAGTCTTAGAATCGGGGCTGAATCGTTGTTCCCAAATCTGACTTTGCCATTTGGTCGGTCTTTGTAGTTGCTCAGCAGCTCTTGACTACCAGTCATGTGTGTGGAGCAACCAGAGTCGAGGTACCACACATGATGGATCTGCAAAAACAATTTAGAGAGCTTTACGTACCCACTTAAACATGGGTCCTCTTGGATTAGAAGATTTAGTCTTGGGTTCAGATATGACTCCTAAATCTATTTTTGGAAGAGTCCTAATAACCCATTGCACTTTTGAAAAAGTGAGTTTGGGTTTTGCCTCTATAGGAGACTTGGCCCTTTTGGCTTTTGTCGTCCTAGGCGGAGATTTAGGAACCCATTTGGGTTGAACCTTACAGGGAAGGTTAATTTCAGCACGTACAAATGCTTTGGAAGGTTTGACTGAGGAAAAGATCTTTTCTTGTGATAGTCTCCTAAGGTGCTTGGGGGATTTAATTTCTACGGGATACCTTAGGTGAGTACATTCATGTACGGCGCCATAAGCTTTCTTTATGGCTGGATCTTGTTTCCTACGTGACTTCCTTGTGGCATTTGTTTCAGAATGATTAATTTTTTATGTAGAGCCTATTTCGAAGTTGGTGCTTCTAAAGGTGATCGGCTGAAGTGAATAAGTAGAAGCAATTATCTTAAAAGTGGAAACAGCTCTTTTATTTCTACGAGTGTCTTTTATTGTAACAGAAGGATTAGCACGCTCAGAACAATTTAAATCTAATGGCTCCTTCTTTATCTTAGGGCTAGACACTCCCGCCTTTGTTTTTAGTGCTGACGCTACGCTCCCTGTAGACGTAGGTAAAGTGAAATTAGTCATAGCACTCTTAACCGAATTATTTTTACAAAATTTATCTTTCAAAGCGATTTTTCATTTTTCACGCTTTTTGTAATAGCGTGAGAGGTAGTTTGGGGGAACGAGGAAGCCTTGAGATTTACCATCTCCTTAAAGAATTTTTTCTTTTCAGCTTCGAAATTCTCTCGTTCTTTTTCTAACTTTGCCTGTGACTCCTCTATCTGTTTTATGATAGGAGGTTTGTAGAGAGAATTTTTATAATTAATGGCTTTAACTTCCTCGTGGTGTGTATGAGAATCAGGAGGTAGAATTTGAACTAAATTGCAGACAGGTGTTAGAGTTTCTTTCCTATTTTTGTCCCTTTCATTTAGTTCTTTGTAGTCAAAGGGGATTTCTGGACCATGTGGACCTTGTCTAATGGATGAATCGAAAGTATTTGCATAAGACGATTCAGTAAAATTTCTAAGAGAGGTTATTCCTAAGCGCATGTGTTTAACATCATATATTTCTTTCTTTTGTAAAACACACGGGTTAGTGAAACATATGCCTTCTATAGGATTATAGAACTCTATATCCTTGGGCTTGTTCAAAAATATCGTCTGCTCGGACTGTCCCCTACGCGTAACTATATCGTCCAATTTCTTTACTTTGGCATATAGTTTCTTGCGTTCCTCACCTAGGAGAGCGTAATTATTTTCCACGGTTAGTTTCGCGGCTTGACAGGCTTTGAAATCCTTACTAAGCTCATTAATCTTAACATTCGATGTTTCTAATTGAGCTTCTAAGTTAGTGATCTTAGAGGTAGCTTCGGTTATCCTACAATTTAAAATGGCTTTCTCGTTGAGATTTCTAACCAAGCAATTGTAGTTATTTGCAAGCCTATCTTCTAATTCCTTAATCTTTTCGCTCTGTTGTCCTAGTTGAGGTTGACTAGTCTCTCTAGACTGGAGGCTCTTGGTAAGTTCATCTATTTTTGCACTAGAGCTCCTAAGTTCTTGTTCGAGACTATCTATCTTCTCCTGAGCTCTCTCAAGTTCGTTCTCTACTTCCTTTATACTTTTCTGCTCACGTTTCATGTTAGCATATTGCTTTTGATATGATTCTAACATGGTCAATAATGTGGAAGGAGTGACTACCTCATTTGAAGACGTGGATGCATTGTCGTCGTCCGTAGGAGTGGATGTTTCGGCGTCCAATTCATTGTCGAGACGGGCCATGAGGGCTAAGTTCTCTTCTTCGGAGCTCGACGTGTCCTCGAGCCATTGGTCCTGTTCGGCCATGAGAGCTACTCCAGCTTCTTTCTGTTTTGTCAACTGAAGCTTCCTGGAGTAGTAGTTTGCATCTCTTTTCTTCGGGAGAGTGCACTCTCTGGCGAAGTGACCTGCTTTGCCACAGTTAAAACATTTGTTAGTCTCTTTGGGATTCTTGACCTCGGAACTCTCCGGAGCACGTTCTTTGTTCTTGGAGCTTGTAGTCCGAATTCTATTGGCTGAGGTTGAAGACTTCTTCTTGAAGTACTTCTTGCTCATCATTTGTCCAATGAGAGCTAACTATTTTCCAAGGGCTTTCATGTTCGGCTCGATGTCGGAGTCCGATTCCTCTTCCGACTCTGATGATGAAGGTGGCCTAACGATCTTATCCTTTCTTGATATTGTGCTCCTCTTCTCCGAGACTAAGGCAACTGTGTCATCGATTTGTTTGCCTTTCTGCTCTTTGGTGATCTCGCGTATATCTTCCTCGTGCTGAGCGAGATTGTCGAACACGGCATGGACATCCAACTCCTCTAGATCTTTGTTTTGTCGTATTTGAGTGGATATTTTCTTCCATTCCGTGGGCAGAGAAGATAGAAATCTTATATTTGTCTCCATGTTTGTCTTCGTTATTTCTATCTTTCTCATTTCATTGAGAAGAGTAACGTATCGTTGGTAGATCTCGTTTAGGCTCTCCTTCGGTTTTGCTTTGAATGAGTCGTAAGCAGTGAGAATGTTTGCCTTCTTGGCTTTTATGCCAACTTCCGTCCTTTGCATCATCCTATGCAGCTCATCCCACATCCCTTTAGCCGATGTAAGCTGTCGATTTGTCTGTATATATCGTTAGGGATGCCCTGCATAAGGGTATTCATGGCTACTAGATCAGCCTTAGCTCTAGCTCTTTCCTCCAGTGAGTATTCTCTAGGCTCCTTTAGTCGCCTAGAAGCTGGGATTGCTGGAGTAGCTGTTTCGTCCCCGGGTACATGAACCCAGAACTGTGCTGGTCCCTCTTCAAGGGACTTCAGTAGATTCTCGGCTTGATCCTTTAGAGCAATGAAATTCAGAAAGCGGCTTCTCCACACTGTGTATTCGCCTATTTGCAAGATCGGCGGACGGTTGTCATTTCCGAGTGAGTAAGCATCCATGTTTGTATTGTAGTCGAGTTGTTGAAGGATCTTCGTTAATAGTTTTGAAGGTTGAAGATGATGTAATGTGCTTCACAAGTGACAAAATTCGTTAGTAGCGTTTGATTCGAAAATTAGATCGAGAATTATTTTCGATTCAATCTTTAAAGTTTGATCAAAATTAATTCCGTCGAGATAGAGTGTACAGTGTACTGTTTTCGTGCGAGAAATTTTGTCAGCGAGATATTTTACGAGCGAGATAAATTGGTCAAAATCATTCGGTCGAGAAAAATTTCTTGATCGTGAATTTATTTCGATCGTAAAGAAACAGTATGTTAGTAAGTTTCTCGACAAGTCAAAATAAATCTGTTGACTAGAAAAGTTTCTCGCGTGTAAATGATTTTTGCCTGGTCAAACGTTAAGAGGTTTGACCGAAAAAGTTTTTCGAGTGAAAGTTTTTACGCATGCAAAGTCAAAATAAGTCTCTCTCGAAAAAGTTTTTTGCTGCATAATGCTCGAGAAATATTTCTAACTAAAATCGTTTCTGCTGATGACGATTCTAGTACTGACTTCGTATTCTGACCGAGAAAAATTCTCGCGCTAGGTTTATCGATCGAGAAACTAATCCGATCGCAAAACTTAGCGAGAAAAATTGAGCAATCGAGAAAAATTCACAGAATACGATTAACACTAATTCGAGCAAAAACAAAGAATCAGATAGTGAAATTTGAGGCCATTGCTCGCAATTAAGTACTAATCACGCACGAACAAGCAATTAAACACGTTATGAAGCAAAATATATCGAATTTGATAAAAATCAGAACGTGTTCTTCATGTTCTTCGCAAGCAGTAACACGCAGAAGCAATTCAATCCTAGAAATCGAAGTTTAAACTGCTACAGAACTGATCGCCATGACGATCTATCACTTAAACAAGCACAGAAACACCAAATTCAAGTCAATTAAGCACAGAATTAAGCTATTGTATCGAAAAAAGATTTCGCGCCAAACTGTTCTTCGATGAACAATGAACAGAATTAAATTTTCGATCCAAATCTAACAATTTTCGATTCAAAACAGAACAAATCTGCTCTGATACCAATTGTTATGTCCTACGATTAACAACTCTACGATCCTAGGCTAGAATTCATAGTAATTCGATCGTTTAGATAAGCAATTGAATTCGATCGAAAAACTCAAATGAAGAACAAAAGAGGAAATTCAAGTAGAGTGAGAAAGTTACAGTTGTTTCTCTCTCTAGAAATCGAATTGCAAGCCCTTCGGATCAATTCTCAAAACTTTCTCTATTCAACTCAATTGATTTACAAGTATTTATACCAAACAAACTTGGTATAAATATCAAACTAGTCCTAATCTAAGGACGAGTATACAAAACGCCCCTAATTACAAGGACAACTAATGAAATCAAGCACAATTACAAATAGTATTCTACACATGCTTATCACTCTATTTGCTCGTATTCTTACATAAAGTATCCAGTCAATATTCGTTCCGAAACGCATTTATTACGACTAGGTACCGAGAAGACCTTTACAAGTACACATTCTAGGACCACATATTCACATGCTAGAATTACTTATCCGTGTAAAATCAAGGAAAATTGATTCCTAAGTCGGATATCAAGTCACAAAGTCCTAGTCAAATATGGACTCCTAAGACTACATCTTCGACCAACTTAGGCTCACAATCTAATTTTACACGATTTACGACTAACTCGTTTTCTGCTAATAAGGGAGGACTCATACGACAATGGGTACCAACGTTCCGATAGTTTTGCAGATTTCCCTCATGTATGGAATTCGACGTAGTGGCTCCACGTACATGATAAAGGGATCGGGCGTGAGCTACTACAACTAAGCTTCAACAAGATATATTTCACATTTACATACACATATGAGCTTCACCGAAACAAAAATAATACTCCCTCCGTCCCGTTATCTTTATCACATATATTGGTGGGCACGCAAATTAAGGTGGCATTATTATGATAATATAGTATAATAAAAAGGTAAAAAAGTGTATGTTTAGACACGTCTTTTAAGAATATTTAATATTATTATATTGATTGTTTGTGATAGTTTTTTACCCAAAAAGGAAATGTCATAAAGTTAGTGGAACGCCCGAAATGGAAAAATGTGATAAAATTAGCGGGACGGAGGGAGTACCTATTTTCTTTCAAAACTTTTCAAATGATACATTTTCAATATGCATTTCATCGCTTTAAATGGTTCTAAAATTTTCAAATGCATATTATGGACGAATACGATAAATATCATTTTTCGATTAATACTTTCAAATGAGCTTTAATTGAGGGGGAGCTACTCGTTATTTTAATGAGGAGCAACCTTTATATTGTTAAGGAAGCACAAATTTTAATTCTTGAGGGGGAGAAAAACTTACAACGAGCGATTTAAGGGAATGAGATTCGTAATATTCGTCAAGCTAATTACTCATATTTCTAGGGGAGAATTTATTTTCGAAGCATTTTCGGAGATGGAAAGCATAAATAAATACTTTGATTTTCTTTATCTTTTATACTTAAATTAAAAGTAAAACCTTCCGAAAAAGATTTTCTTATTTTTTCTTTACTTTCTAGAGAAAATTTTCACCATAAAGTTTCTTGACAAGTTTTTTTTTTCGTCGCACTTTCTCGGAGATATAAATATAATACTACTATAGAATAGTATACGTACATATATATATAAAAAAAATAGAGAAAAAAAAAGAAAAAGAAGAGAGGGATAAAAAAACAAAAAAAAGGAAGATAAAAAAGGGATATAAAAAAAAAGGAGATAAAAAAAGGGATAAAAAAAAAAGAAAAAAAGGAAGAAAAATTATAAAAAAAAAAAAACCTCTCCTTTCTATTTTTCGATATGCTTCTCGGATTTATTCTCCCACATCCAAAGATGGACGTACCACGAAGAATCTCGAGCATTCAAACGGACAAATATTTCTGAAGACGACGGTGAAGATCGAAATGAAGATCAAATGCTCCGAATATTCATCAACCGGCTCCGGCTTGCTAATTCAAGAAGAGCAACACTTTTCACGTATCCCGGAGGCACGGTTTTCATGTTCCTATGGTTCAGTCTAATCCGACTTGATCCTAACCCCGGAACGCGTTCGAGCATTTGAGACAATTCAACTTTCCACCGCTTTCCCATCATCCGAACACACCAAGCAAGACTAATTCGATGATGCCTCGGAAGTCTTTGAAGGAACATAAATCCCTTATCTCACATAATTTTCGGACCAAACCTCCATAGGTACAGGTGCTAATTTTAATTAGCTCCAGGGTAGAAGTCGTCGCATTAGGTCCAACGGCGCATGCACAACCGAGCCTTACCCACTCGTCTATCTCTCAAAAGATAGGTGTTTAATAAATCACGGGGAACCACGTATGCTATCACCGCTTCACTCTGAAGCGGGAGATATTGAAGTAAGTGGTATTCCGCCCCGTACCACGCTTTTATTGAACACTCGCGTCTAGTGTGTCCTTACTCCCCAAAATTTTCAACTTTTTTAGGACACATACACTTTTTAATACACCTAATCTTTGTGATTACGTTAGAACTTCCGTAGACATGTCCTTTTTAAAGACATGCTTCAAGGATCGGAAGGAAGTCCGGCCGTTGCAACATCAAAGCAACAACGGTTTCGGCCATCTTCTACGAGCTTTGCTCCTAGTTGATGTCAACGGGACGCCTATGTGGCCCCAGTTCTCATTTCGACGAATTGCCTTTGTGGCTCCGTCCGGTTATTACCGTCAGCGACCTTTTGGTGTTGTCCTTACCTACCTCGAAATTAACATGCCGACATCGTTCACACGATTCGCCATGAGGGGGAGAAGGGGTTATGCATACACAATCGGTCGGTCCACCCACCAAATTCCGCCTTGCTTACCACTCTGAAACCGAGCTCTCTCACAACGCCACATTCAAAGGAAGCTCGGTACAACAAAACAAAAAAATCAAAGAAAGAGACGGCCTACCTTCTTCTGGAACTAGAGACGCTTCTTCGAGGCCGAACCAGACAACTTCCATTCGGAGAAGACGAATCTGGCGAAACGGAGAAGATGGCTAAAACCTCGGGGCCCCTCCTCGACTTTCTCATGCCCCTTGATTCCGGAAGAAGAAGCAAGGACCGAGGACCGAATGACACGTGACTCACGCATCATCAAGGACCGAAGTTACCAACCGTGTCCATCTCTCCAAACCTCACATCGGACTCCCCGATCTCAACACAAGGTTGACCCAAATAGGGGGAGTTTCGAGTTTCGTGTGCTTTCAACGGGAGAAATGGAACGCGGACTTTCTAAATCCGGCAAGAATACTTCGTACATCTTACGGCATTTAGGAGAAGAACTTCAAAGGAAGATTCGAAGTAAAAGCCGATGCCTAGAAGACCTGGTGAGCTTGAAGATTTTCTAAAGAGGAGATTTCGTGGACTAGAGGAGTCTTTCCATTTGCAAGACGAAGACAACCCGTTCTATATTGGAAATTGAATAGAAAGGGGGAGATTGTTGGAACTATTTTATTGTATTCAATTAATAGAGTTGTCTTAGTCTTGCTATGCAAAATAGTAGTCTTGGGCTAAATTGTAATTAGTAATTGTATAGGACTACTTGTGTAATATACCACGAGGTGGTATATATAAGTGAACTCCTAAGAAAATTAGGAGTGCGCTTAGTATGGTTTTCGGATCGAATAGAAGAATTGGAATTTTAGAGAGAAGATTTTAGCGACAAACCTTGCTTGTTCTTCAATTAACTTCTCTCTCAAGCTTCAATGGTAGATCTTATGCTTTAACTTTCGAATTGATTAGATTTACAACCCGTTCTTCGTAGATTCGATCTAGGTTGGATATCTGGGGTCCTAACAAAGCTAGTCGGATAAACCGAACCAAGCTAGTCGGATAAACCGAACCAAGCTAGTCGTATAAAAACAATATTAATATGCCACCGCTGGGATTCGAAATTTGGACCTCCCATCACTTAGATTTTGACTCCGCGAAACCAGTCGGACTGTGGCATTTTGTTGTATATTGTATATATTATAAATTTGTATAATATTGACGAAATAAAATTATTATACCTTAATTATGCCCGTAAATCTTCGGCAGAAATGAGTGTCGTCGGCGGAGATCGGCGTTGTCGGTAGAGCATCGTGATGATAACCTGTTATAAACTAAAGATAATAAGAACGATAGAATTTTATTTCACTTCAGCTCTACCATATACAATGAACGGCATGCCTATTTATAGGCAAAGACATGCACAAAAAAACTGTACATCCCATACCTCCTTCACATGTATATATATATATATAATATTTCTACCATACCTCCTTATGGACATCCACATGTATATATTCTCTCGTCGAACTTGTTTGCCGCGGCACAATATGTTGAAACTTGCATTCTAATTTATTTTATACTGTTGCAGTTTAAAAATATACACAAGTCCCAATTACTTTGCAACGTTTACCATTTTTTTGTCCTCTTTTCACATCTAATCGTTATTGATACTTGACCATCCAAATAAGACAACTTGCTCCGGTTACTGTCGGGCAAAAATCTAAATTGTTACCCAATATTTACCCCTGGAACAATTTAGTCCCGGATGTTTCACGATGACTAATTTAGTCCCCGATGTTATCGAATTTGAACCAAATTGGTCCCACCGTCAAATAGCCGATAATTTGGATTGAAGTTGACACGTGACGACATGCGATTGAACAGACTTAAAAAATCATAAATTAAACATTAAAAAGGGGAAAATAAAAAAAGGAAACAACTCAAAAAATAGAGTACCTATAAAAAAAAAAGAGAAAATTGCTAACAAATTTCTCATCCGGGACTAAATTCGATAACATCAGGGACTAAATTGGTTCTCGCGAGATATCAGGGATTAAATTTGTCCAAA
Source organism: Craterostigma plantagineum (assembly GCA_027422505.1). Classification (NCBI taxonomy): domain Eukaryota; kingdom Viridiplantae; phylum Streptophyta; class Magnoliopsida; order Lamiales; family Linderniaceae; genus Craterostigma; species Craterostigma plantagineum. Next base: position 17,496,345 of record JAPQWV010000013.1, on the reverse strand, counting down.
GGGTAAACATTGGGGACTAGTTTAGGGTTTTGCCCGATTACTATCTCTTCGATCAGATGCTTAAAGTCTAAGCGACTAAGCTGCAGAAAAAAAAAAATGAAACTTTATTTTATAATCATAAAAAAGATAGTTGATTAAATATAAATGAAATAAGCATTTAATTCTTTAGGTGTCACAATGTCAAAGTAGACCTAATATCAAATCTTTTACCAGATTATTTCTTTTGACTGAGGATGAGGAAGCCCCCAATTAAAGCGTATATCAACACTATCTACATTAGACGTGTTCAAACGGTTCACGATTATAATCGCCGATTCACGGTTAGTGAAAATCTCCAACCGTATCAGAACCGCGGTGACCACGGTTACGGTTACGGTTTATAACCGGAGGAGCCGGTTACGGTTTGAACCGCCGGTTTACGGTTTCAATTTATTTTTTCTTTTTGGATTTTTTTACAAAAAAATGACTTAATAAACAAAAAACAAGTAATTTTATTTATTAAGATAAAAAATTTCATTCCATCTTAGAAAAAACACAATTACACCATAAAAAATTTTCGCTTCCGGGAGTGTTCGACGAGCACTCATTATAGCTTCTCCTTCTTCCGTGTCGTTGAAACATAGAAAAAAAAAGAAGCATAGAAGCAACGGTAAAAAATGACCGTTTCGTAATATAATACACAAATAAAAAATAATATAAAATACTCAAGCCCAACTCAAAGGAACAATATATTTTATAATTTTATTTATTAGAAAACCGGCGGTTCTAAACCGGTTATAACCGGCGGTTTACGGTTAGAAATTTCGATAACCGTAACTGTTGACCACGGTTAACCGAACCGTTGACCGACGGTTCAGTTACGGTTCGGTTACGGTTTTTCAAACCGTTTGAACACGTCTAATCTACATCTTAATTCTTATTAGTAATTTGATGAAGAAGTCCCTAGGCCATGGCTATCATTGTCGGGTGGGTTTGTGACGTATCCATCTGACCTCGGGGATTAGTCTTATCTCTGGACTGTGTGGCGGTTAGCCCATAGTCGGACTGTGTGGGGATACCTTGGGGCCGTAAAAAAAGTAAATACAAAATAAAAAAAATTCTTGTTAGTAATTTAATGAAGAAATTAATGGGCCTTCGCTTCGAAGACGTCCAACCAAACACGCAATCCACTTCAGTGAGAGGATTTTCTGACGAAATTAAAATACCTTTATAAAAATAGTTCATGCCTAAATTTGAAGAACTACAGATGTAGACTATATATGCAGTCTATACTTAGATACTCATCGGCATCACTATCTACCAGTATTTTAAATAGCGCAGTATAGCACGCTATAGCGCAAATCTTCCCCAAATGCGCTGTAGTGAAATGAAGAAAAAAATGTTTTCTTTTTATTTTTTTAAATTTTTTTTAGAGCTAAAATACAAATTAAAACATAAAATATATTTCCCTAGCTTCAGAACTGCTTCAATTGTTGCGATTGCGGCGATGACTGCGGCTAATCCTTCAATTTCTGCCCTATGCCACGGGTTTTTAGAGAGAACTATATTTAAAATTTAAAAAATACTTGAAATTTGAAAATATTAAATTTGGAAAATACGCACACAAAAATAAATAAATATATACAAAGCACTTGGGTGTTGTTGGATATTATTAGATTAAAGTTTGCCGTTATTTCTCTTTTATTAACGATGTGTTTGCCTGTTAAAATGGATTGATTGTATCTTTTATCATATATTATATATTTTTTGACATTATAAGTGTCATGTTTAAAATAATCACGCAATACACTTCGCTATTTACGCTAATCTGATATAAAACGCGACGAACTACGCTGTACGAGTGTTAAAACACTTCTATCTACTAACTCGTGTAACATCCATCATTACAAGCTGTGGGGGCGATATTAACTCCTACTTTACGAGCAAACAACAGTAGCGCAATGTACAAGTTTCATTTCTATTAATTAAAAAGGCCGGTATAACACCATAAGAAGCTAGCGTCAGAATTGAGAAGGAAATCGATTTCCAGCTCAAACTTTTTCACATACGTTTCTTCGATCGATCCATATCGAATGGTTTTTCAAATTTACGATTATTTCATTTCTCTTTATACCTCAAAACACGAGCTTCTCGATCGATCCCAGAGAGTGGAACCAGTAAAGATTCAGTTTTGGGAAATGGGTCGGATGCAACATCAGTTTTTGGGCACTTCTAGCGAAGACGAAGGGGCCTGAGCTTTCGATAGGATTTTGTTGGATATTTAATGTAGATTGAGTATTAGCCCTGTCTGAGTTTAAATGAATCCGCTATAAAACTCTTATAGAAATAGAATATATTGCTCAATGAAACTCTGAAATGATTAAGATTCAAATTCTAAAATTTGAGACGAGTTTCTAGATTATTAATTTGATAAAAATAGATAGCAGATGAATGAAAAATTAATTAGTAAACCCAATACTTACAAAAAGAAAAGTTGATGTATCACTGATGACGTATTGAGGACGAAGTGGTGCTGACTAGATGGGTAGTTGTGGTTGTATGAAAGGGAATTGGCGAAACAATCCAAGAGTTGCAAAATAGTCGAACTTGGAATGAAAAAAGATGGAACTGAAGTCAGGCAATTGATAATCAAACTTGGTATGAGACCTGAGCTAGCACCAATCCAGCTTATTTTACACTTAGTATGACAGAGAAGGTAAGCTTTTGCGAATGCATTAAAAGGTGTTAAAGTCTTCTCTGGATATGGTAGTAACATAAAGAAAAATGTCCAGTTGAAGAACCTGAAGCTAGGTGAGATGGAAGTTTCATGAGAGTGATGAATTAATGCAACATCCATCACCAATCACAATTCGTAATGCCGAACGATGTTCGTCGCATTTTGAACTGTTTCTTTTTCAATGCAATATGCAATAAAGTTCTTGATGATCATCTAGACATTCTTATGAGCCGATTATGTGATTAAATTGTGTCGGGTTCGAACTCCGTTATTTTTTTTCTATCAAGGTACATTTTATTGTTCATGTACTATAGGAAATCAAGATCTCAAACTCAAAATACAGTAATTCTTCTGCAACCGTTAAACTAATTCTCAAACTCAAAGTACTATTTTCGAAATTTCACTTCTACACCAACAATTAAAACTTTTCAATACAGCCCACATATTTTATAACTAAAAAAAATTTAATACTATATTACATCTAAATAAATAAACAAAATATTTCTAGTATATTTATAATTTTTATAATTACTTTTATATATTTTTATTTATTTTTTTTTATAAGGAGACTTTAAAATTATTAAAACAAATTGGACTTTAAATGCAATTATTTAAATATAAAACTCATATTATGCGCTCAAACGCATTTATGAGTTTATTGCAGGATAAATAAAATACAAAACCTATTTTGAGATTTGTTTTTGGATTCGGTTGGAGTGATTTTAAGATATTTTTTGGGTTTTCCGGTTCCATTGGAGATGGTCTTATAACACTGAGGTAGCCTTTACATTATTCACAAAAAGATCATGGATGTTGAATTGAAAATACAATGAAAAGGTATGATAATGGTCATGAACATGGAAATCATGGGTGGACTTGAGATAATGTTGGATATCCACGTTAATTATTCATAACACTAGTCATGCCCAACGTTAACCATAACCGGCGGTTACGACCGGCTAACCCCCGGTTACGGCTATAACCATAACCGTCCGGCAACCGTAACCGTAGTCATGCCCAACTTTAACACCGGCGAACCGTCCGACAACCATAACCGGCAACCGTAATAAGCCGGTTACGGGGCGGTTAGGGGTTTTACCAAACCGAACTGGCTGTTATTAACCGCCTGTTATAACCATTAAATAAAAAAATAAAAAAAAATTATTTAACTTTACTCATATTAATAGAAGTTCAAAATACTATTTGACTTGACTAATATTAATAATAATTAATTAAAAACTTTTGAAACTATGTAGTTTGTATTGTATTAAAATGTAATATATTCAATGATTCGTAATTATATTATATCTGAAGTTTTGTATCAAAATAGTAATATACGAACAAAAAATACACCGAAAATTTATTTAACTTTACAACGATTTAAAAAAAATCAAAAATTTAAAAATAAATTAAAAAAAAGACCAACGGTTAGATTAACCGGCAACCGGGAACGGTTAACTGTCAACCGCCCCGGCCGGTTAGGTTACGGTTAGTCCATGTTAACCGCGGCATGTCTACATATCACTATCTATTTATATATTAATTTTAAGGGTAAATAGCGTATAATCTACATGTGGTTTCTAAAAAAAGCACCAAAACCCCCGTGCTTCTAAAATAGCAAGTTTTCTCCTCGTGGTTTTGTAAACGTTGCACGATATCCCCCGGGCAGTATATACTGCCCGAGGTTGATATACACACGCCGCTAATGCGAATATCATAAGCTAATGACCCTTATTTTTTGCTAAATGACGAAAATAGCCTCAGTAGTCATCTTCCCCACAAGCCCTTTCAGCGACGGTGCACAATTTTCAGCTTGGTTTTTCTTCTCTTTTCTTTTGTTGGGATTTTTATTGTGCGTTCGCCTTAGTTACTGTTTTCTCCATTTTCCCTTCGAGCAATTGGGCAAAACATTCCTTTATTTTTTTTCCTTTTCGAAGACCCATCTGAGTGTATTTGATTCTTGGGTAGAAGAAATCGAAGGAATGCTGAAAAAGGTGGACTGTTCTTCGAATTTACGCCGTCGTCGATTGATAATCTTCCTCCTCTGAGCTGGGATTTTCTTTTCGAAGGTTAAAAGCTAGCTCGTTAAAGAGTTCGTTTCAAATTGCGCCGAGAAAAATGCTCCGGCCGGAAGACAAGGGTTTTGATTTGGGAGGACCCTGTATCTGATAGAGGATTCGTCATGGAGTCGCCGCTCAGCTTCAAGATCTGCAGATTTTATTCTTTGACAGCCTTGTCACGTAGATTTAGGCATAGATTCCTAAATTTTAATAACAAAAGTTTACGTTGAGCTTTTACATTCATGGAGGAAGACAACTCGACGAGGAAGAGATGGAGGAAAGAGAAAATGACAGAAAAGAAAGGGTATAATGGTAATTCCGCTTTTTGTCTGACCGTTAGACCGATTTTGACTGGGAAGGGGAGCGTGTGCAAAATAAAATATACCATAATGGTATTTTAGGCTATTTTAGAACTGTAGGGGGTTTTGTGCTTATTTTGTAAACCACGAGTAGGTTACGTGCTATTTACCCTAATTTTAATTATCACTTTATTTGTTTGGTTGTTTGCGAATGAACAAACAAAACGTTATCACGATTGTCGCGTTTCATTAGTTACAAGTTTGTCTTTGTGTCTTTTAATGTTTCAAAGGTCACCAAATGCATTATTCAAGGCAAGTTATTAACCAAAGATGCCCTTAACAGGAATTGCTCGGTTGGTTAAGCCTAGTGAAAGATGCCCTCTCTGTCCTCACTAATCAAGTCAAATTCTAATTACAGAATACGTTTATAATAAGTCATATATTATATATAAAAGTTCGTAGATGGTTTCAAATGTAGGCTTATAAGAGCACTTATTTACGAAAATTGCCACCCCCTTTAAACAACTGATATGTGCCACGTCATCAGCTATTGAGGGTTTTTATTGTATTATAAAAGTAGTAAAAATAATGACTGTTTTAACTCTATATGTGAATGAAATTACATGGATGGCATCATAAATTCCTTTTCTATTCATTTTAATTCGAAATGCATCTTATTCATTTACCAGTTTATTAGGATTATTTAAAAAAATGGCCTTTGACATCGTCAACGTTAAAAAAATAGCCTCCTAAATGATAAAAGACCAATGTACCCTTACTTACTCTGCGTAAAAGACTTTTATACCCTTTTTTAATGGCAATCAACGACAGTTAACGAAAATTACAGCTTTTGACAGAGGTTTACTGTAGAATCTGAAAAAGCAAAAGTAAATAAGAAAGAACCCTTTCACTTCACGGGCCCTTTGCAAAATCGATCAAGCTTTCTCCCTTTTCTTCTTCTTCACAGCCGAATTTGAAGCTCAGAATCCATGGCAGTTCAGGCGAGACCCCAAACAGTGAAGGTAATTTTTTTATTTTTCGAAGACCCCGTCCTATACAATCGCACGGGACCCTAAATTTAGGCCGCAGGGGACCCGTGCTTGCTCAGGCAGGGTCCCGTGTCTTGAATCTCAGGGATCCGGGTGAAAGCGCAGGGGTCCTCCCCAATTAACCCGCGGTTTGTCTCGCTGGGACCCGTGCTGGCTAGCGCGGGAGACCTTGCTATGCCGCGCTGGGGACCCGTGCGTGCCAGCGCGGGGACCCTGCGACATAGCACGGGGCCCGTGCTTGCTAACGCGGGGACCCGTGCTCATGTGCGCTGGAGGTTAAGTGCGTGCCAGCGCTGGGGACCCGTGCGTGCCAGCGCGGGGACCCTGTGACATAGCACGGGGCCCGTGCTTGCTAGCGCGGGGACCCGTGCTCATGTGCGCTGGAGGTCCTAGCTATGTCGCGCTGGGGACCCGTGCGTGCCAGCGCGGGGACCCTGCGACATAGCACGGGGCCCGTGCTTGCTAGCGCTGGGACCCGTGCTCATGTGCGCCGCGCTGGGGCCCAGCGCGGCATAGATAGGACCTCCAGCGCACATGAGCACGGGTCCCCGCGCTAACAAGCACGGGCCCCGTGCTATGTCGCAGGGTCCCCGCGCTGGCACGCACGGGTCCCCAGCGCGACATAGCAAGGTCTCCGCGCAGCATGGCAGGGGACCGTGCGCGGCGGCCTATCTCACCCTAAGCAATTTTCCCGCAGCATTTGTAATTAATTTTTTATTGATTTGTAGGTTCAATTGAAGAAGCAAATTGCCGAAGGCGACAATGAGAAAGATTACCGGTTACATATCACGTCACTATACTGCGAAGTGAGCGAGGAGATCGTTGGTTGGCTAAACGAGGATGAGCTGGCAGTTTTTACGGAAGGGAGTCCGTTCGGCAGGCTCGTCAACGCTGCCGCCAATTTCAATTTGTCGGCGCAGCTGTTGTGGTATCTCATCAAGTGCCAGACGCAGCTTCACAATCGTGACGAGCTTTGGATGATCATCGGGAAGAAACCGCTCCGTTTTTCAAAAACGGAGTATTGCTTAATCACGGGACTGAAGTTCGCAGCCGAACCGGCGGTGAACCAAACGGATGAATTCGTCCGTCGTCATTTCCCGAGGAAAACGGCGCTAACGCTTAAATTGTCGCACGTTAAGCAGCGGTTGGAGGAGTTGGCTGCGAACTCCACGGTGCGCGTCAATGACGAGAAGTTGAAGTTGGCCAACCTGTACTTTGCGGGGTACGTCTTGCTGCCCCGACCTTCCAAGAAGGATACCACCCTTCCGTCTTGGATCGTTTACTTAGTCGAAGACTCAGAGGCCTTCGAGCGTTATCCTTGGGGGACCGTGGCTTTCAAAGCGGCACTACGGTCGCTGAAACAAGATTTTGACGCTAATAAGGAAAGTAAGCTGATCAGTGGATTCGTACATCCACTTCAGGTTAGGGTTTTATATTTGAATGACTTTGTGAGTTTAGGGTTTCGTCTGTTTGCTAATATCCATTTCTTTGTCTTCGGATATTAGCATATGAGTGCATACCGGCCATCGCTGATAAATATGCTGAACTTAGAGAGTGGGCGGGGCCGCGTATATGCCGGTGGGTCACGAGGAATTGGCCCCGGAAGGGATGTCCGAAGTTGGTGGATGTTGCCGAGACTGTGCGCGGGTCCGATGTACGAGGTCTACTAGTGCCGATTGGAGAAGAGACGCGGGCCGATTATTTTCGCTACAGCGACTTCGAGGTCGCCGCGCCACACGACGACGTGTACGATAGGGTGGCGAGCCTACTGATGGACGGGGTGGAAGTTAGGTGCAGTCGTCGTGCGGCTGTAGGACATCTTGGCCGACGGGCGGCAAACGAACCCAATTACGAAGCAGAGTCCGTCCCTCAGCTCTCTATCAGATCACGGCAAGACGAAGAGAGGGGCATGGGCTCTGACTACGAGCCGCCGTCCATGCATGGAGGCAACTTCCATACGCCGCCGAGGTCGCCGCCGAGGTCAGGGCCATCGCACGGGTATGGGCCATCGCACGGGTATGGGCCATCGTCGGACCAGTATGACGAATTTGCACGCCACGTGGACCGGCGATTCGATGAATTTGGCAATCGGCTCGACACGTTTAGCAGCGGCTTCGACGCACTTAGCGGTCGGTTCGAGCATCTCGAGAACGAGTTTTCGCAATTCCGAGACGGCTTTGCGCAATTCCGAGACGATTACGATCGACGCTCCGACTTCTATGAGGAGCGGTTCAAGTCGATGCAAGGTCTGGGCGAAAGCATCGGCGGCGTTGCGGATCAGTTGCAAGAGCTTCGGGGTGATTGGAAGAATTTATTCGGTCCACGTACACATACCGACGCGCCTCGTTGCGGTAACTATCTTTACCCCTAATTCAAATTTAATACACGCCGTAACTTACAATTTAATATGTATCGTAGACGACGAGGCGACTTCGACTGGGTGGACGCAATTTGCGGGGCAGGATCCACCCAGTTCGAGCGGATGGGGATGGCCGGCAAATGAGTATCCATGGGCGCAATTTGCGAGGCGGGATCCATCGCAGCAATTGGACGATGAATACGGCGCGCAGAGCCAGACATTTTATGAGGTCGACCCATCTACTTGGAGGGGCCTCGACTGGGATCAGTCGATGCTGCAATATTCGGCATTTGCGGATCAGTCGACGGTGGCTGATCAGTCGACGGTTGCGGATCAGTCGACGGTGGCTGATAGGGGTAAAGGTGTGGACGACGTGACCCCGGAAGGGCGGCAGAAGAATCCGTCCAAGTGGCTGCAGTCGCCGTTCACTGAGCCTCCGTCGACCGGTCAGATGAAAGCGAGTCTATCGGCCGTAGACGTCCAATTTCTAAGAAGATCCTCGTGTGGGGGGCCATAGAGAGCGAAATACGGGCCTTGACTGACAACGAGTACAAGGAGTGCTCGGTCGACAGGCATAGACGTGAATGGTTTGAGGATCTATACACGCCAACGAAGTGGCTCGATGACATGGTATGCGACTTGAACTATTAATTTTGCAATGAACTATAATTGTAAAGCCCAAGTTGTTTTGGTTTTTCAGCATATGAACGAAGCAATGAGAGGGTTCCTGGACATGCAGCAGACCCATTCATTTGCGTCGAAGAATGTTGCGTACATGTCTTACGCATTCAAGACATGTATCGAACTCGACGGCTTCGACAATGGAAAAGTCATAAATGGGATGCTTTCGTTATGGTCCCATTACGCGAGAGGACTTCAGGATGGATGGCCGTCGATCTCATGGATGAACGCGGATTGCATCGTCTTCCCCGTGCAAACGATAGCACATTGGGTGCTATGCGTCGCTGATTGGAGGCAGAAGACGATGACGATATACGACTCCGACGAGTCTTGCGACAAGGACATGCGCAACCTTAACAAAGCATTGCTGCCACTTCAATTAATGATCCCGGCGATATTGGTCTTCATGGGATGTATCAAGACACGGTTTAAGAAATGGAAAGTTGAGCGTCATCCGAGGTTCGCCAAACAGCAAGGAAGGTAAGTTTCATTCATTATTATTTCATTAAATTTTACGATGATTTCTGTATAAGTGTGTAACGTTTCAGTGGAGAATGCGGCGTACATGTGTTGCGAGCGGCAATGAGCCTCATGTTTCGAGATGACGACGTCTCCAATCTGACACAGAAGGATATTGTAGATTTTAGGAAATTTCTTACAATTTGTATTTTCCGTAAGGACTGGGGTTCTTGGTTTGGTCCAAAATAGTTTAATGTAATTTTTATTTTATTCAAGTGGCCTGTATGGTTTATTTAAATAATTTTTATGAAAACCCTCGCACGTTGTTGCTATGTAAATTTGTGTAAATTCATCTGAATAAGCATTAATGATGACATGACAAGCAATTATAAAGATTTTATTTCTAATCACATCAAATCGACTGTTATGACACTGACAATATAACGAAAAAAGTAACAGACCACTAATTGACGAATGATTGTTGACTAGTCAACTCACATAAGCATGGGACCCTTGCGTTTGAGCACGGGTCCCTTGCTTTTAAACTAGGGTCCCCTGCAGTAGTCATCGAGCAAGGGTCCCGCGCATCATCTAGCGCGGGTCCACTGCACATGGGCCCGGACCACAGCACATAAGTTTGGGGACCATGCACAATTTTAATATTTTATCATTAGTATTTAATTTCTTTTTTCGTATGAAGGTTACACTGACAAGGCATTGATTACACTGACATGCGCAGAAAAAGTGAGTACGTCAGTACAGACAATAATAATTTACCAATGATTGTTGACTAGTCAATAAAAATGCGCACGGGTTCGGTCTGCTGCGCATGGTCCCAAACTTATGCGCACGGTCCCAAGCAATTAAGCATGGGTCCGCGCACATAAGCACGGGTCCCGTGCGTGAGTTCACGGGTCCCTCGCGTGATCGCTGGGGTCCCGCGCATCCATCGCGCATTAGCTTGCGCGGGTCCACTGCGCATGAGCCCCGGACCACAGCACTCATGTGCGGGGACCCTGCGATTATTTTCGCGATTTTACACCATATTAAATAATTTCGAAGTTCGATTCAGCCTCCATACGAATATAATACGTCATATAATATCATAGCCAACAAAAGTTAGACATTTTTGCATATATAAGATACGAGTTTTCGATTGTTACATCCTAAACAAGTCACCAACATAAGGCAAGTTGTTGCTATGTAAATTTGCTCAATTATTGTGACATCCACCCAGTTCACCAACTTCACATTGAAAACAATAACCAAATAATGTAATTTTTTTTCTGTACATTAACGACATAAGAGTAATCTTATGGTCAAGATTATTTTTTTTTTCGACAGCAATTTCGTTATGGTTAATTTTTTTGTAAAGATGTACAAAATATATATGTATATAATTACTGAAATTCTTTTAAACCCGTGCCTTGCTTTTTCTTTTCACACATCGAAAAGGACATCAGACATGACAAGACAAGACATTATGACACCTGCACTCAAAGCTGACATGTTTCAGACAAATAGTTGACTGACCAATAAATATTTAAATAATAACTCTGTCTGCAGACCAATAATTGACTTCAATTAGGGTTTGTAAAATTTCTGCACGGGACCGAAATTATGCGCAGGGACCATGCAAATAAGCACGGGTCCCAGCACATAAGCATGGGTCCCATGCGTGAAAGCAAGGGACCTTCGCGCATAAGCACGGGCCCCGCACATCCAACGCGCATGCCCCCATTCACTAACCATAATTACATTATAAAACCATAAATTACGCTAATATAAACAAACTTTCGTTTCATAACAATAATAACTAGGTTCTATTACATTACAAAACCCTAAATTTAGAGGTTTTACCTCCTACTAAATTCGCCAACAGAAGGCAACCTATTTTTCTGTGGTCTTCCACGTTGACGCTCGCGAGGAGGTGGCAGCATTTCAACACTTCTTTCAATGTGTTCAGACACCGGCCATATAGTACCTTCGTAAGCTAACTTCCAACATCCCAAGCTGTAGTAAGGATCGACTAGTGAACCCACATCGACGTTGGCATAACCACAAGCAGCAATAGCGTGTGGTCAAGGAATTCGGTCGATGTCCAGCATCTTACAGGTGCACGTACGCAACTCTAGATCGACAACCTCGTTCAAGTTGTGCCCGTATACATTATACGTTAGACGCCCAACTTCCGATACGTGAAATCTTTGCGAACCAATGAAATTCTGGCGGATGATCGACTCGACCTTCGGCGTAAACGACGTTGAATTCGCAGCGATAGAAGCTTCGCATGCTCTTCGATGCTTACTGAACCAAAATGATGTTAATCGGTGAATTGAGCCCAACAATCCTATAATTGGAAGTTCTCTATCCGCGCGTAGAGCCGCATTTATCGACTCCGATCCATTGGTCGTCATGATGTTATATCTCGACTTGGGACAATATGCCCTCGTCCACCGTTCCATGTCAATCTCGGCAAGATATCGACCCGCCGACTTGAATGTTGTACCTAGAGCTTTGTAATGTACATCGCACTCGGCCTTGGTGTAGGCATTCGCTACCCGCCAGAAAATGGGGCACGCACCCTTGTCCGCCGTTTTCGTCTTCACATTTTGCTGAATGTGCCATGCGCAAAAACCATGAAATGAATTCGGAAACACAGCAGGGACGGCATTCTTTATACCGGGGTTTCGGTCAGAAATAATGACGAGTTCGTTACTATCCGGTACGAAACGACTCAATCTAGTGAGAAACCACGTCCAAGATTCGGTTCCCTCCGAGTCAGCAAGACCCCATGCGAGCGGGTATTGATGGTAATCACCATCTTGCGCCGTAGCAATGAGCAAAACTCCTTTATATTTTCCCTTCAAAAAAGTTGCATCGATAGATACGACTTTCCTCATGTATACAAATCCCCTAACGCATGCGCCGTATGCTAAGAACATATATTTGAACCTCCTTTCTTCGTCCATCTCCCAATCCGTGATGCTGTCAACGTTTGCTTGCCTCAACGCATCCAAGTAGGCCGGGAGTAAACCGTAACAATCGTCCATGTTACCAACTAATTCGTCCGACGCTAGTTGCTTCCCTTTCCAAGCCTTGTAGTACGAGACATCTACTCCCTTGTTCTGCATCATCGACATGATTGCCTTGGGTGGTGGAATGTCTTTAGGACCGGTGAAATGTTCCAGCAGAACTTGTGAGACAACTGACGAACTTCCTTGCCGATGTCTACGGCGATGATGAGAAACCCCGCAGGTGTGTTTGCCGCAGTAAGTTCTGATTGAGAAAAAAGGGGAGTCCTTGTTCTGTGCAGCTCGTACTCGCCATGTGCATCCTTTGGTTGCGCATTTCGCTACGTACATGGTTTTATTTGACCGGACCAATTTGAACTCGAAACACGCATCAAGGGCGACTTTAGTAATCACGTCCTTGATTTCCTTCTTGTCCCAAAATTCCTGACCAACAAACAGGCTTGAACCATCCCCGAATCCATACGTGCCGTCGTCAGCATGTGGAGAGTTATGCTCCGCCATTGTGACATCGTCATTATCACTTTCCGAAGCATACTGTTCCTCGGGTTGTTCGAACGTATCATCTTCATTCTCATTTTGATTCTCCCACGGTCCGGTTTGATCTTCTTGAAAACCCTCGTATTCAGAACAGTGGTAGTTAGATGTGTCGCCCATGTAACCTTCCACGGGATGGATTTCCTCATTTGCGTCGCACTGCTCTATTAGACCCACATTGAAATTCGATTCATCATTAAGATGAGCTTGTGGTGGTGTGACACTGACAAAGGATGCAGCCTCAACATGGAGCACGGGTCTAGACTGTGGACCACCAAAACCAAGGTATGCACGTATACCGTAGTCATTCTCGATGTAGATGGGTCGTGGGAAATCGTAAACTACGCTAGGCATGTAGCTTAACATGAGTTTAGAATTCTCGCTGCATAGCGACAAAACCTTCACAAATTCATCCTTCACGTCATCTAACGTACATGTTTCCTCATCGACCAAGATTGATTGCCATCTATGAGTAGGAAGAGGACACCACTTCGAGGTATTGTCCTCGCCAATTATCCACTGACCCTCGACTTGGAACACAATGTTAGTGATCGTCATGATTACCCCCTGCAATAGAAGTAAAATTTATTAGAACCGTAGTTTGCAAAACCCTAGTTTGCGAAACCCTAGTTTGCAAAAACAATACTTTGCAAAAACGCAAAAACAATAGTTTGCAAAAACCATAGTTGTGTTTGCTAACGTGATTTCTAGGCATAATTAAAGCCCTAACAGCTTCCAAACCCCTAACAGCTTTCGAAAACCCTAACAGCTATCGAAAACCCTAACATATAAGCACGGACCCCTGCATGGGACCCAAGCTCTAGAGCGCGAGACCACGACTTAGTGCGTGGGACCCATGCCTTAGGACGGCCCATGCACTGATGCGCGGGACCCCTGCTCCAGTGCGCGTGCCCCCTGCACTGATGCACGGAACCCAGGCACCAGCGAGCGGGGACCCTGAACTGATGCCCGGGTCCCGTGCTCTAGCGCGCGCGGACCCGTGCTCCATTGCGCGCGCGCACTGCATGCGGGACCCCAGCGCCAGCGCCTGGGACCCGTGAACTGATGCCCGGGTCCCGTGCTCTAGCGCGCGCGGACCCGTGCTCCATTGCGCGCGCGCACTGCACTGATGTGCGGGACCCCAGCGCCAGCGCCTGGGGCCCGTGAACTGATGCCTGGGTCCCGTGCTCTAGCGCGCGCGGACCCGTGCTCCAGTGCGCGTGGCCCCTGCCCCAGCGTGCGGGGACCGTGTAAACATGCGCGGGGCCCCAGATCTAATGCATGGGGCCCTTGTGGATATATGTGTGGGTTCCATGAAGCATGACCACGAGTTTCGTCTTTCCGACTAGAAATTCAAAATTCTCGTGGCCAAACATCACGTAAATGACAAAATCACGTAATTTGGAGAGTAAAAATTCGTAATTCAAAAAGAAAAAACTTACTATAAAGAGTTAGAGCTGGGTTTTTCCTTCCAGACTTGTTTCGCAGACTTCGAGTTCGACTTAGTGACGAAAATGAGGCTGTGTTTTTCTTTAGAAACGATGAAGAAGAAAGGATGGATCGATCTGGGTTGGTATAGTAATTATTACGCATTTACACCCATTTAAATGGAGTTTCGTTCCTTTTATATATATACAGATTATGTATGTATATTTATTTTTCTTTTTCTTTTATTTCTAGTTAATTAACGAGGGTTTAAAGAAGATGGTTAACAGTTAATTAAAATGAAGGCCATTGACAAAAAAAAAACGTCAACAAGGCTATTTTTTTAATATTGACTGAGTCAAGGGCCATTTTTTTAAAAGACCCAAAAAAAGCAACCACTTTCATTTCCAGTAAAAAAAGCAAGCGTGTACTCTCCCGCCCCTGCACTGCAAATCGTCTTCTCTGCAACTCAAAGCCAACCGAACCTCAACCTCAATCGACTCATTCGACAATCCAATGGCATTCAACGCGAACACCCAAAGAGTGGAGGTATGTGTTTTCTACTCTTCGCCACTTTCAATTTAACGCGAGAGGGTATTTGGGAACGACCCATCGAACCCTAATTTGGTGCGGACCCGTGCTTGCAAGCATAGGACAGAGCTTGGTAGCATAGGACCGTGCTTGGTAGCATAGGACCTATGCTTGCAAGCATAGGACCCGTGCTTGCAAGCATAGGACCCGTGCTTGCAAGCATAGGACCCGTGCTTGCGCAGCGTACGTCGCTTTTTAATGCATGGGTCCCGTGCTTGCAAGCAGACGACCCCCGCTTATGAGCAAGGGACCTGTGCGTATTTCACGGGTCCCCTGTGTATTAGCCGCGTTTCCCCTGCTTAAATGCTCGGGTCCCCTGAGTTTAATGGGCGGGTCCAGTGTGATTGCGCGCGCGCAAGGTCGTGGGACCCGCGCGTTATAAGCAGGGGACCCGCGCGCTATGACCAGGGGACCCGCGCGTATACGCAGGGGACCCTTGCTGGGACCGCGCCGATGCGCAGGGGTCCCATGCGCATCTGTGCTTGAATCTCAGCATATGCGATGCTGTCCCCTGCGCATCTGTGCATAAGGGTTTTCTGTTTTCATTATTTCATACCACGTAGCCCTAGCTAACACGTGTTTTACGTATAAATTAGGTTGTGATGCAGAAGCAGTTCGAGACAGTGGACGAAGTTCCCCATTTGACTGTAAAGCTGAGCTCGTTATACGCCGATGCCAGCGAGCTGATAAGGCAATGTCTGAACCACCACGAGTGGGAGATTTTTACGAACGAGAGTCCGTTCGGCCGCCTCGTTAGGGCCGAGCCTGATTTTAACCTCTCGGGCCAGTTGCTGTGGTACCTCATCCAGAGCCAGACGATGCTGCACAACCGGGAAGAGCTGTGGATGATTTTTGGCGAAAAACCACTCCGATTTTCAAAGTCGGACTATTGCCTAATCACCGGGCTGAAGTTCGCCGCCGAGCGTCCGCCGGTAAACGGCGGCTCACAATTCACCGCAAGACATTTTGGTGGCAGCTCTAAAGTCCGCATGTCGCACGTCAAGCGTGTGTTGGAGGAGTTGTCTGGCGACGAGGACGATGTGGACTTCGAGAAGCTGAAGTTGGCGGACGTGTACTTTGCCACCGCCGTGTTGATGTCTCGACCGTCGAAGAAGGACACCGTCGTCAGTACCTGGGTCCTTAGTCTCGTCGATGATCGGTTTGCATTCTCCCGGTATCCTTGGGGCACCGTGGCTTTCGATGAGGTGATACGCACTGTGAAGGTAAATCTACGGGAGAAGCGACGGGAATGGTTGATCAGTGGGTTCGTACAACCACTTCAGGTGAATTATAACTAAGCTTCTTCGCATACCATGTTTTGAGGGACGTTTCTAAGATTTTTTGCGTTATTTGTATTCAGATACTAGCATACGAGTGCATACCGAGGGTTGCAGACGTGTTTGCGGTTCGCAAAGAAGAAGATTTCACGCCACGCATGCTCAGGTGGGCGACGAAGAATTGGCCTCGCAAGGCATGCCCGACTCTTAGGACGGTCGCAGAGGCCGTCGACGGCGATTTTGTACGAGGGTTGTTAGTGCCGTCAGCGGAAGAGTTGGAGGCGGCGTACTTTAGGGACAGCGTTTTTGACGTTGGGGCCGCACACGAGCTATTCGACCGTATGACGGGCCTACTCATGCGGGGAGTGGAGGTTAGGTGTTCCCCCGTCCACCGCGATCGTGCCGACGACGATCATTTAGCGATCGTACCCCTTGAAGAGTTTCCCACACCTGTGGAGGTGGTTGAGGCTGGAGATTTTGGTGCTTCGTCGAGTGCCCGAGGAGTTCGAAGAAGAGGCAAATCGACTGTAGAATTTGTTGATCTAAGTGATGAGGATTCTGGCTCAAATAGAAATGAGAAGTGGATTAAAAAGTACCTCGGGCGAGTGGACTTCTCCGGGCGTCAGTTGATTCATGCACATGATCGCGTGCTCATTGACACTTACCTTCAAGCGGCAAGATTTAGGTAAATGTTTTCTTTCGATGTCAACCTCAGTTATCGTACATAAACACGCTCATAATTTTCCTTTTTATGCAGGGATAACGTTTGGTCGGGTGACCGGTGCGACGTGGATGCCCAAGGCTTCTACATGTTGCTCTTCCATGATATGCTCAAGTCTAATTGTCTTGACGCATATCTAGATTGCTTGAGGCGAATCTATGCGGACTCCGTGGTTTATCCTCACGTCTTCATCTTTCCAAGTTACGTGCAAGACGAGCACTTTAGGAAAGCGCAGAAGTTGAATAGGAAAGCGAAAGTGCGGGTGGATGATATGGAGGAATTCGTGAATGGATTGTCGAGAAGCAGTCGGAGCTGGTTGGAGCGTCTCACGGAGGATGAATTGGTACGATGCAAGTACATCATCTCTCCCGTTTTCGCACGGACCCACTGGGCAGTGCTTATTTTTGACGCGACAACGCAAACCTTCGTCCTTAACGATTCGTTGGGCGCGCATGGTGTGCAATTCGCCGGGAGAGTGTTCGTAAGTAGCTGAAATCCTTTTGTCTATCATTTTTATGAATTTAGTAACATGTTCGACGTTTGCTATTTTTTGCAGGCTGAGTTTCTTTCTGAATATTGGCGGTTCAAGTTCGATATCGTCACAAAGCCGAAGTTGGATAATAAAATGAATCGGAGCCAGAAGGCTGGCAGCTTGGATTGCGGGGTTCATGCGGCGTTGACGGCGGAGACGATTATGGTTGACACGCCCGAGTTTAATGAATATCAAAGGCACATTGATATTTCAGCGTATCGAGCCACTATGGCTGCACGGATATTGCGTGACCCGCATAGCTGTATGCGCCATTTGTTTGGCTGAGTTTGGAAGTGTTAATTGTAGGTGACTTTGGACATTTTGAACTTGGTGTAGTTGAAGGGTTTATGGATGTTAGTTTGTAGGTTTATTTGAATAAAATTTTTTGATATTATTGAATGCATTGATTCTCTGTATGAAACGAAACGTGATGGGTGATTTGACTTGTTACTGAGGAAAATATTTTGACCAAATAATCAGTGGACGTGAGAAACCCTAAATTGGCAGCGACCCGTTCATATACATATACGGGACCCGTCCCATCAGCGCCAATGCAATATGCGCGGGTCCCCTGATTCTACGTCCGGGTCCCCTTATTTTACGTGCAGGTCCCATGATTTCAAGCTATGGTCCCTTGAGTGGGTATCCCACCATATGACTTGATAAAACTTTTTCCATTGTTGAATAATTGATTCTCTGTATGAAACGAATCGTGATGGGTGATTTGACTTGTTACTGAGGAAAATATTTTGACCAAATAATCAGTAATTGTTCAATTATTGGTACGACTAAAGCGTATGTGAGAAACCCTAAATTGGCAGCGTCCCGTTCATATACATATACGCTTGGGACCCCTGATTTTACGTGCGGGTCTCTTGATTTCACGTTATGGTCCCCTGGAGAGAATTATGGTCCCCTTATTTTATTAAAAATAACAAATAAAACACATGGATAATAAAAACAACGCACGAATGTATTAAAAGCCGCACGACTATTTTGCAGCACAAAGCATACATTCCACCATCGTCGTTCTCTATAGGTGATAATCATGACGATCAGCAGCATTTTTTTTCAAGTCGATGGTCAGTGGGTAATTCGCGAGGACAATACGTCGAACTGGGGACCATTTGTAGGTTTATTTGAATAAATTTTTTTGTAGGTTTATAGGTTTATTTGAATAAATTTTTTGATATGGTTGAAAATACTTTGACCAAATGTAATTGTTCAATAATTGGTACGACGGACGCGAACATGAGAAACCCTAAATTAGGCAGCGACCCGTCCATATACATATACACTTGGGTCCCGTCCCATCAGCGCCAATGCAATATGCGCGGGTGACCAAATACTCAGTAATTGTTCAATTATTGGTACGAATAAAGCGAATGTGAGAAACCCTAAATTATCATGGGACCCGTTCAGATACACATACGCTTGGGACCCGTCCGTAATATCAGCGCCAATGCAATATGCGCGGGTCCCCTGCTCTTACGTGCGGGTCCCGTATATTTAACGTGCGGGTCCCATGATTTCAAGTTATGGTCCCTTGAGCACGTATCCCACCATACGACTTGATAAACCTTTTCCATTGTTGAATAATTGATTCTCTGTATGAAACGACACATGATGGGTGATTTGACTTGTTACTGAGGAAAATATTTTGACCAAATACTCAGTAATTGTTCAATTATTGGTGAGTAATAAAGCGAACGTGAGAAACCCTAAATTATCATGGGACCCGTTCAGATACACATACGCTTGGGACCCGTCCGTAATATCAGCGCCAATGCAATATGCGCGGGTCCCCTGATCTTACGTGCGGGTCCCGTATATTTAACGTGCGGGTCCCATGATTTCAAGTTATGGTCCCTTGAGCACGTATCCCACCATACGACTTGATAAACCTTTTTCCATTGTTGAATAATTGATTCTCTGTATGAAACGACACATGATGGGTGATTTGACTTGTTACTGAGGAAAATATTTTGACCAAATACTCAGTAATTGTTCAATTATTGGTACGAATAAAGCGAACGTGAGAAACCCTAAATTGGCAGCGACCCGTTCATATACGCTTGGGACCCCAGATTAATTTAAAATACAAAGTAAAACAACGCTTTTAATGTATTAAAAGCCGCACGACCAACTCCTTGCAGCAGAAAGCAAGCATACATTCCACCATCGTCATTCTCTATAGGTGATAATCATGACGATCAGCAGCATTTTTTTCAAGTCGATGGTCAGTGGGTGATTCGCGAGGACAATACGTCGAACTGGGTTCCCGATCCAACTTGCCGGTGGCAATCAATCTTGGTTGACGACGGTTCATGCACGTTAGTGGATCTCACTAACGAGATATTGAATGCATTGTCGTTACGCAACGACAATACCAAACTACGGATAAGCTACATGCCTTGCATAGACTACAATTATGTGCGCCCCATCTACATCGAGAACGATTACGGCGTACGTGCGTACCTTGGAGGTGGTTCAAGTCGATCAAGACCACCTCTTCACGTGGAAGTTGAGTTATCCGTCATTGCGTCACCACCACATCAACCTCATGTTAATGATTTGTCGGGTTTCGACGTCGGTCTTATAGCGCATTGCGATACAAACGCAGAAATCCAACCATTTGAGGGTTTTCCCAGCACATCTTACAACCCTCCTTACCAAATTAATGAAAGCAGTGGCTATGTATATGATAATGAGAACGAGCAAGTCGGACGGGAAGACGAAAATCCGGGGGACCAAGGTGCTATAGATGATGATGGTCGGGTCGGAGATGATGATGATGCTGATGATGATGATGATGACGATTTTGACGTCGATGAGCACGACGACGCTGCTGATGTGGCCGACGATAGTACCTATTCGTTTACGGATGGTTCGACCTTATATGTTGGACAAGAATTTCGTAGCAAGAAAGAATTGAAGGACGAAATCGCTAAAATCGCTGTCGCTGCATGCTTCGAAATCCAACTGGATAGGTCAAACAAAACCCTGTACGTAGTGAAATGTGCGAAGGAGAACTGCGAATGGCGAGTACGAGCTGCACAGGACAAGGACTCCCCCTTTTTCTCAATCCGAAAGTACGTCAACACGCACACGTGCGGCGTGTCTCATCGACGAAGTAGACATCGCCAGGGAAGTTCGTCGCTCGTATCGAGCACGTTGTTGGAAAATTTCAGGGCTCCTAAAGACATCCCCGCTCCCAGTTCCATACAATCGATGATGCAGAGCAGGGGAGTAGAAGTTTCATACTACAAGGCTTGGAGAGGAAAACAAATAGCGACCGACGAACTAGTTGGCAACAGGGACGCTTGCTACGGTTTACTGCCGGCTTACTTAGATGCGGTGAGGCAAGCCAACGAGGGCAGCATCACTGATTGGGAGATGGACGAAGAAAATCGGTTCAAGTACATGTTCTTGGCATACGGCGCATGCGTCAGAGGCTTTACGTTCATGAGGAAGGTCGTTTCTATCGACGCCACTTTTTTGAAGGGGAAGTATAAGGGTATCCTGATGATTGCCACTGCGCAAGATGGCGATTACCATCAATATCCTTTAGCATGGGGTCTTGCCGACGGTTCGGAGGGAACCGAGTCATGGACGTGGTTTCTCTCGAGATTAAGACGTTTTGTTGCGGATGGCGACGATCTCGTAATAATTTCTGATCGGAACCCTGGAATAAAGAATGCAGTTCCGGCCGTTTTCCCGAACGCGTTTCATGGTTTCTGTGCGTGGCACCTTCAACAAAACGTGAAGACGAAAATGAAGAACAAAGGTGCTTGCCCGATTTTTTGGCGTGTCGCTACTGCCTACACAAAGAGCGAGTGCGACTGTCATTTTAAGCAGTTTTCACCAAAATATGCGGACGTGGCTAAATATCTTGACGAAGTCCCAAAGGAAACGTGGACGCGAGCATATTGCCCTAGATCAAGATACAACATAATGACGACCAATGGATCCGAGTCTATAAATGCAGCTCTACGCAAGGACAGAGAGCTTACAATAATTGGACTGTTGGGCTCGATTCAACGACTAACATCATCATGGTTCAGTAAGCATCGACGAACTGCCGAAGCTTCAATCGCCGCGAACATGACTAGCTTTACGCCGAAGGTGGAGTCGATCATACGCGAGAATTTCACCGAGTCGCAAAAATTCCATGCGTCGGAAGTCGGGCATCTAACATATAACGTGTACGGGCAACATGTGAACGAGGTGGTCGATTTGGGGCTGCGCACATGCACGTGCATGATGTTTGACATTGATCGTATCCCTTGTCCACATGCGATTGCAGCTTGTGGTTCTGCCCAAGTGCCGGTGTATTCATTAGTAAGCGATTATTATACCTTGGAGATCTGGAAGTTGGCATATGAAGGTACTATACGTCCGGTAACGGACCGCATTGAAAGTACTATGGACATGATGCCGCCTCGTGTTGGTTCACAACGCGGACGACCCCAGAAAAATCGCTTTCCTTCGGTGGGTGAGTTTTTTAGGAGATAACGTTGTAATATGTGTGTATGTCGTATTCAGAGTGGCTTATGGGTGATTTCCATTTGTGTTATGTTATGTAAGGTTGCGTTACTTGCGTCTGCATGAATATGGAGGTAGAAAACCCTTATGCACAAATGCGCAGGGGACCACTGCGCATATTTGTGGTTCCCGCCGGGTCCCCTGCCCATAACGTAAGGTCCCATACCTTTAACGTTTGGGTCCCGTGCGAACTTCTAATCCACTGCCCATAACGTAAGGTCCCCTGCCTTTAACGTGAGGTCCCCTGCATTTAACGCCGGGTCCCCTGCCTTTAACGTAAGGTCCCATGCCGACTAGCACATGGTACCCGCACATTCAAGTAAGGGTAGCTTACTAACTGGGCCCAATAATTGTTCAATTATTGATGAAAAGTGACATGTCAGAGCAGTGCTTCATTTATTGGTCAGAAGTGACATGTCAGAGCAGTGTCATTATACTGTATGTATAGGACAGATGACTTGACATTTGAAACCCGATTTGGGGCTTTTGTCCCCTGCGAAAATGTAATTTTATTAAATTAATTAATAAGATAATAATTAATTAAAAATTAATTGCGCGATTAACAAAATTTGAAAAAATAACAACTAGATTAACAATATCTGACTCCAAGTTTCAAACCCAAAAAAAATATATTCCAACAAGTATTTGAAGTTGAACGATCTCTGACGTGAATATAGTAAGAGAGCACACCCAAAAAACATACTCGTGTTTGTTATTTCTGTAGGATGTAACAATCTTATAGACTTAACGTAATTCTCGTGTTTTTTATCCAATTTTTTTGGGTTCTCTGCTATGTATGATGACTTTATATTGTATTCTACGATAAACAAAGTATAAATACGCACAATTAATCGCTTACTTCCATGAATTAACATTGCAAAAATCGCACATGAACACATCGGACCCACATGTTATGGCCAGGGGACCCAATCGTCAAAACAGGGTTCCCGCGCATATTGCATAGGACCCATACTGAGATGCCCGAGTCGTCACTGGTCCCGTCAAAATTATGCGTATATTAAGGCCGGGTCCCGTCCGGTCCCGTCGAATTGTTGCGCAATATAATCAAGGGACCCGCGCGAAAAGAGCAGGGGACCTGCGCGTTATGAGCAGCGTCCCCGCACTTATATTCAGGGGACCCGCGCAGGGAACGTGCGTAGCAAACAGCCGAAAAGTGTAAAGAATAACAACCAAGTGAAATTATGTCAAATCACTTAAACATTCACTTCTTTTTATGTCAAATCACACATCAGTCTCACTGAAAAAAAGGTGAAAACGATAGAAAAACTCAATCTTTCAAAATTCTAAACCCTAAATAGCTATCCAACAAACGATAACTTAATATCACACAAGTAAAATTAAAATTCAACAGATAAATTCTACTACACATGAAATTTATACTCAACACAGGAAATTTTAAACAACAAAATTACTAAAAACTGTCCCAATCATTATTGAAAATAGAGGAAGCCAGGTATTTTCTAAACTCCTTCATATGAGTTTGATTGAGGCGGGAGACGTCGTCCTTCTTCATCATAAGCGACATTGCCGCCCGCAACATCGCCACGCCATCTTCTCCCCTGAAAATAATATCCAACACGATACTAATTTTTAAACACGACGACAAAGTAATAAAACGCAACATTCATCAAAACGTACTGATTTTGTTTTCGGAAGTCGCGACGCCAAGTAGCTTTCCAGCTCTTGCCCTTGTTAGGCATGCGTTTTATCATATCCAGTTCCTTGAAAATCCCCGGGATTACGATCCGAAGTTTGTTGATGTCATCGGCGATATAGCGCAACTCGAAGCCAGGAGGCGCATCGGAGTCGTAAATCTCGTACGCCTTTTCCCGCACATCAACAACGAACAACACCCATCGGCCTGACGTACGCATGGGGATGGCAACTTTGGCCGCTAGATCCCACGACCTGCACTTCCACTCTTCCTCTTCCCCCCTCGCGAACGGGATCAATCTCTTGAAGCCTTTCCCAGACGGCTTCCCGATAAAATTTAGCACCCCTCTCTCGTCGACGAGCTTCTTAAACGTATGGGGCATGAACGCGACTTTGGTCGCAACCGATTTGCTAAATTTCTGCATGTAATCGATCCCAGCGAGGCATTCATCGACGTGCTGCAATACAATATAGACCGTTTTTCAACACATTCAAGTAAGGTGACGAGAGGTATTTGGTAAATTTATATACGTACCATCTCATCGAGTGGAATACCCTCAGTCGCCAGGTTCAGGAGCCATCCAGGGTCGTGTTCTTGTAGCCTCCCTTGGACTTTCATGCCGGTAATCCGCCTGAGCGTTAAAAGCTGACTTTCGACAGAAGGCCACAAGTTATTGGCCTTGAACTGGATATGCCGCTCGAACCCCGAAAGCTTTGGAGCTTTGACTGCATTCGTCGAGGGTAAATCGGTGAACGGCGTCGTGGTGTACCGAGATGGCTTCCTCGTCCGCTCAGGGGTCTTCTCTCTGACGACGCCTTTTCCTTTGTCGGCCGCTTGGACAGAAACCGACGGCTCGGCGTGCGTCTCCAACTGAGGGACGTCCTGTAGCAGCTCGGCGTGCGTCTCGAACTGAGCATGGTCGTCTGGAGGCTCGTCCATGGTCTCGAACTGAGCGTGGTCCTCTGGAGCCTCTACGTCCGTCGCGACCTCGTGAACCCCGAGACCATAAGCGTCTTCGCCGGTCCATTTCGGTTGGACATAACTTTTCCCAGCGGGAGTCCGCCCATTCCGACGGACTGTGACCGTCCCATGCATCCAGACTCGGAATATAGCCATCCGGTCCCATGTACGATGTCTTCCTCCATCTCTCATCGTAATCTATACAAGAAAATTCGAATATAACTATATATTATTTTTCACGTCCTTAAGTATAAAAACTTACCAATCTCGGGCGGTGTAGCGACCGATCCACGCCCAATCTCGGGCGGTGTAGCGACCGATCCACGCCCAATCTCGGGCGGTGTAGCGACCGATCCACGCCCAATCTCGGGCGGTGTAGCAACCGATCCACGCCCAATCTCGGGCGGTGTAGCGACCGATGATCCACGCCCAAACTCGGGCGGTGTAGCGACCGATGATCCACGCCCAAACTCGGGCGGTGTAGCGACCGATGATCCACGCCCAAACTCGGGCTGTGGATCGTGCGATCCACCACCAAACTCGCTTGGATCGACATCTACATCGTAAATAGAAAATGATAAGTAATCTACACAACTAATTAAAAAACTAAGTATAAATAAAAAGCTTACTATAACGAGCTTCGGTAGGCGGAGTGCGAGACCCGTGATAAAATCTGCTCGCCAAACCCTGAACCGAGTTCCCCAACTCCCTGAGGCTGTCGCCCCACGATCGCATTTGCGTCCAATGGTCCTCGTACGCATCCCACCTCCTCTCGTTCGTCGACCACCGTCGACCCTCTTCTTCTTGAAACTGATGCAATTGCGTGCCAAGCTGGTCGAATCGCCCGAACAACGTGGTGAAGTTATCGTCCATACGACTTTGCCATTCATCGAAGCGTGGACCCGAGGATGAACCATGACCAGTTGATGGACCCGTTTCCGGAGCTGCATGAAAGCCGTGCTCGTGCGGATGTTCGGGGATACGTCCGTGATGCAGCATCATATCGCGGTCGCGACGGCCACTGCCCTCGATCTGGGCTATGGTCTCAGGCACGAAATTCTGCCGGCTAGAACCCTCACCGCGATGGCGGTGGCCGCGGGAACACCTAACTTCCGCTCCCTGCAGGAGTAGGTCCGTGACACGATCGAATACTTCGTGTGGGGCCCCAACATCGAAAACGCTGTCCCTAAAGTACGGTGCCTCCAGCTCGTACGCTTCCGGCACAATCAATCCGAGTACCTGGGACCCATCAGCGTGTGATGCGACGGACTTAAGAGTCGGGCATCCCTTGCGACTCCAATTTCTCGTCACCCACCTGAGCATGCGTGGCGTGTAATCTTCTTGTTTGCGATCCGCATACTCGTTTGCAACGCCCGGTATGCACTCGTATGCCATTATCTGAATTCATAACGCAAATAATATTAGCAATCATGTCAAAACAAGGTATGACAAAACTTAATTAAAAATCACCTGAAGTGGCTGCACGAACCCATATATCAGCCAATCCCGTTTGATCTCAACTAGATTTTTCTTAACGGAGCGTATAAGGTCCCTGAAAGCCACGCTGCCCCAAGGATACTGTGAGAACGCAAACAGGTCTTCAGCGAGATGGAGGACCCAAGGAGGGACGACGGTGTCCTTCTTCGACTATCGGGCCAACAACACCGCGGTGGCGAAGTAGACGTTCGCCAACTTCAGCTTCTCGTCGTCCCTACGTTCTTCGTCGCCAGACAAACCCTCCAACGCAATCTTGACGTGAGACAAGCGAATTTGGGCTCTACCGCCAAAATGTCTCATCGCCAATGATTCGTCTTCGTTCACCGCCGGTATCGCGGCTTCGAACTTCAGCCCCGTAATTAGGCAGTAATCCGATTTTGAAAATCGGAGTGGCCTATTGCCAACAACCATCCAGAGCTCTTCGCGGTTGTGCAGAGTGGTCTGCCTCTGGATGAGGAACCACAACAACTGGAGCGAGAGCGAAAATTCCGGCTCGGCCATCACAAGGCGGCCGAACGGACTCGAGGCACAAAAAAACTGATACTCATCCTGGTTAAGACAGTTTCTTATCAACTCGCTGGCGTCGCTGTATAACGAGCTCACCGCAGGTCGGCAATCAGGAACTGCGTCCACTGTTTCGAACTGCTTCTTCATCACAACCTAATTTATACGTAAAACACATTGTAGCCAATTACTTGGTATGAATATTGACAGGGGACCTGTGCGAATTTACACGGGCCCTGTGCGAATTTTAACGGGACCTGTGCGAATTTACACGGGACCTGTGCGTATAAGCGTAGGTCCCCTGCTTATAACGCAGGGGTCCCCTGCTCGTAGCGCGAAGGTCCCGTGTTGTTCTTCGCAGGCGCAAGGTCCCGTTAAAATTCGCACGGTCCCGTGCTTGCAATACTTCTATGCACGGTCCCGTGCTTGCAATACTTCTATGCACGGTCCCGTGCTTGCAATCACGGTCCCGTGCTTCCAATCATGGTCCTATGCTTGCAAGCACGGGTCCGATTTTGAAAATTAGGGTTTGATCCGTTAAATTGAAGACGAAGAGTAGAACAAATACCTTCACTCTCTGGGTGTTCCCGCTGATTGCCATTGTAGATTTCGGTTCGGATTTTGGTTTTACTTGCAGAGAAACGATTTGCAAAACGTTTGGTGTGCAGGAGAAACGACAATTGAATTGAATATTGAAAGTTAAAGTGGTGGTTGCTTTTTTACTTTTACTGTTATATCACGGGTCTATTATTGTTTGCCAATCACTACAGTAAAACCTGTAAATTCTTTTATATTATACCTCTTTATGTTTATTACATAACTAACCGAATTAAATACAACTATCTATATATTTTTAAACCTAATTAAATATTATAAAATATAGTTCATTCAATTTAAAATACAATTAAAATATAGATCAGGTTCATAATATATAATGCTTCAAATTAAATAAAAATACTTAGATTCACGTACAATACAATAGCATAAAATTATTACATAATTTACTATTCTACCCTTCTCGCCCTTCTCCAACCGGAGCTTGGTCGACATCCTCCTGCACGGCGTCGTTTCGGACAACCTCGATCCAACCTGGGCCTATCATCACTTCGCTCTCAGCCTCGTCGTCGTCTTTTCGGACAGCCTCGGGTGCTTGTCCTTCGATCACTTCGCCGTCGTGTTCGATAGGATGGTCGACGCCGTTTAAGAATCTGTCGATCTCAAACACGATGAACAGCCTCCTTTGGGAGAGGTCGACGCCGAGGTCGGCCTCTAGACGGCGGCGGACGTCGTCGGCCGTGGTAGTCCGGGGGTCCGAGTTACGGACGATTTCCTGGAGGCGGGCGACGATTTGGGCGTCCGTCAGCATTCTTGGTCGATTTGTTTCTGGGATTATTAAAAATGTTAAGTTCGGATGATGTGTGTTTTTATAATGCAGACATAATTAATTGAAGCCCTACAGCTTGCAAAACCGTAAGACCTTTCGAAAACCCTAACATATATCGCGGGACCCAGGCTCTAGTGCACGGGACCCAAGCTCTAATTCACGGGACCCAAGCTCTTGTGCACGGGACCCAATCTCTAGTGTATGGGGGCATGGGACCTATCAATAAGAAGCGATTATGCGCGGGTTCCCTGTTTTTGCGCGCAGGTCCCCTGTTTTTGCGCGCAGGTCCCCTGAATTTATGTGCAGGTCCCAAGATCTAATGCGCCGGCACTAATGTGCGGGAACCATGCACTGATGGTATAGAGGTCCCATGAATTTATCCGCGGGTCCAATGAATTTATGTGCGGGTCCCATGAATTTATGTGCGGGTCCCGTATATTTATGTGCGGGACTCATGCTTCTATCTATGGTCCCATGATCTAACGCGCGGGTTGCCTGCTTTCAAGCAGGGTCCCCTGACCAACTTGACGTTTTAAAAAGCGAGCGAAAATGAACATGTTCGGCAGTCCAAACCGGAATTTCGAAGCTTGGAGAACCCATTTACTTCGAAACAGGGTTTAGGACTGAGAGTTACAAAGATTTAGATGGTTATATTCAAAATACGACCAGGAAAAATACTTACAGTGAAGCGTCAGGTTCGAATTCTTTCACTGAGGACTTTCTGAATGTTCCTTCGCCTGTGAAGAAGCTGATATGAGGTCAAGTTATTCGACTGCCTTGCAGATTTCTCTTAAGGACGAGGACGAAGAAGAAGGAGAATAATTGGGTGAGTGGAATGAAAGCTTTCTGCTAATGGAGGTGCAGCTTTTAATTCATTTCAGGCGTTGTATTTTATTTTTGTTTTTCTTTTTTTATTAATAATAAGGGATTACGAGAAGATGATTAAGTGTTAATTAAAAGAGTGCTATTGACCAAAAAAAAAGTCAAGAGTGCTATTTTTTTAAACTTGACCGCGTCAAAGGCTATTTTTTAAAAAGACCCCTTTTTTTTACTTTTACCCCACTATTCTATCACGGGTCTGATGTTTCAGATTCGGTACAGTCTAACGTAACATGTAAACCCTTTAGTTAATTTTTCGATAAGTGTTGTTGAGGTTGTTGATTGACATTAAATAAGGGTAAAATAGTCTTTAGAGCAGAGTTAGTAAGGGTACAAAGGTAAAGTCCGATTTTGGGTGCTATTTTTTAAAACATGACCAACTCAAAGGCTATTTTCTTAAAAAATCCCCAATTTATTAGGCAATTGAAAAGTCTTTTACGAAGAAAGCTAAACAGTCTTGCAAAAATAATGTCTATTCGATTCCAGATCCCCTTTTCATTTCTTGCTCGATCGATCAGAAAACCTCGGTGGACTTTCCACTGCCATTATCCCGGCGATAAGCCCGTCACGCGCCTCCGCCCTAAGAATCGAAACACGCAAGCGCTCGATGGTGCAAGGCAGGCCTTTGGTAAGTTTCAATCGGTGGGTTTGCCTTTTTCTGAGGCCTTCAGATTACTACGCTGAGATGGTGAAATCAGACACGCAAATGGAGAAGGTAAAGGGACGCTTGACTGAAAAGAAAAAGATAGAGGAAACAGAGGAGAGGAGAAAAGCGAGAGATACGCATTTGAGTGTTTTTGAAGGGGGGGGGGGGGGGGTGTGGAAATTGAAGTGTCGCTTCATGGTGTCCTACGTGAAAATGCTCCTCATTTGTGTGTAGGATTTTGATCGAACATGCTATACTTGGAAAGAGTTTCAATAACATAAAATTATTGCTAGGTTGAGTGCGAAACTTCGACTAAAGGGGCGAGCAGTTTAGATCCGTGGAACTTCAAAAATAGAAACAGTGAGGTATTGTGCGTCTTTGCTGTTATCATTTTGCTCATCATTTTCTATCTTTTTCTTTTTTTCTTCTTTCTTTTTTGGCTTATTTTCTCACCATGGTTGTGTTGTTCGTGAAGCAGCAAACGCGAATGATGGAAGAACGGGGCTCTTGCGAGTCTACGATGTTGTTATAAGGGAAGTAGTGAATACTGAATGAGGATAAGACGGTTTTGTTTACTACTTGCATAGAAAATTCAGTGGATTAGTTAGATCTTTTATATTATTTTGTGGTGTTTATTATGGAATAGATCTTCGGTGTTTTATTTTTCTTTTCATGGCGGTAGCTGTTAAGGGTGATTATATAATTTGAATCACTGAAGTTTTTGGATTTTCTTGCAATCCGACATGAAACATGGACATAATGTGCTTCTATGATGTCGTCATTATTATGCATTTAGCGTTAACACTTAACATTGGAAATAATCAACCCAGTTTCTCTTTTTTCATTTGTTTTCGATTATCGTTTGACGGAGTTTAATACATCTTACGATCTTCCTTCTAACTCTGTTTTTATAGTTATTGCCTTTTGTTTGGATCGGTATTATGCTTTTTCAAAAGGACTGTAAAGACGAACAGGTAAAAACAGTCAGCACTACAACACGCAAGCTTCTGATCCAAAATGGATTGAGAATGCAAGCTTCCATTGTTGCTGATACGGCTCAGTGCTTGATTACCCATCAGTTTGCTTGCTTGATAGGATATGGTGCAAGGTCACAATTTTCTTCGGTTTGCATTGTTCGGATCATGAATATAATTACACTCAGAAGTCAATATAATCTCTTTCTTTATATGATCATTTGCATGCAACTTTTGGGTGTTTGTCGTTACAGTGTTGTCTGCCCCTACTTAGCATTGGAGACATGTCGTCTGTGGCGGCTGAGCGCTAAAACAGTGAACATGATGAAAAATGGTAAGATGCCCACTGTCACCATCGAACAGGCTCAAAAGAATTTTGCCAAGGTATTACAAAATAATGCAGCTTGATCATTTACTGTTACACGTAGCTAAGGATGATATGAAAATTATCTTCTGTGTATTGCAATCACTAACCATGGGTGATGCCGATTATTCGCTTGGTCTACTCATGATAGTATTTCTTTAGTAGTCTTTTGACGACTGGTTTATGCCTTTTGCAGGCAGTCAGAGCCGGACTTACGAAAATCCTCTCAAAAATGGGCATCTCATTGCTCTCTAGGTATATACATTCGTCTTTCCAGTTTATTATTTTTTAGCTTCTGCTCAGTTAGATTTATTTAAGCCATTTCCTCGAGTGGACTATAATCTACTGAAACGTCCATGCCAGTTACTGTGACGCACAAATATTTGAAATTTATGGACTTGGCAAAGATATAGTTGATATCGCTTTCTGTGGAAGTACATCAAGCACTGTTAAAGAACACTTTCCCATGATCGATTTATGGTTTCTTTGCTAGATGTGAAATTGGTTCAAGTCGGGTGTTGTGGGACGGGCTTTGGTGTCACGCTGTATGGATTTCGTGTGGGTTATGGCTCAATTTTGATGGGCTGTTGTTTGATTCGTTTCGGGTTTGTGAGTATGTGAGTTCTGTTGTTTGCTTATGAAACACTTTCCCATGATTGATGTATGGTTTCTTTGCTAGATTTCGAAGTGGTTCGAGTCGGGTATTGTGGGACGGGCTTTGGTGTCGCGCTGTATGAATTCCGTGTGGGTTATGGCTCAATTTTGATGGGCTGTTGTTTGATTCGTTTCGGGTTTGTGAGTATGATAGTTCTGTTGTTTGCTTATGAAGTTTGTTTAGTGTTTGTCTGAACAAAGTATGTATAACTCAGAACTTTGATTCTAATCCCACCACTGTTATAGGTACGAAATTTGTTTCTAAAGTTTCACTATTTTGGACCATTTTTTAGCTTTGTCTTGATTTTCTTTTCCTGTTTTTTCTTATTTTCTTTGGGTTTTCCGTTGATCCTAAAGAAGCATTATACAGAGAGCTTTGGAAGGTTTAGAGCAAGTTATTTTTCTTCAATTTCTGCAGTTTTTTTCTTGCCTATTGTGTGGCTTTATTAAGATTTACCTATGTGTTTTGGAAGGATTAATCTAAATTTGACACAGTTCTCTTACATTCATGTTGCTAATTGTAGTTTGAGATGGGATGAAAGAAACGCATATGGGTTTGATTTTGGTTGTTTTTCTGTCTTTTTTGGTAGATTCATCATTTTTTGGTTGTTTGGTGAATAGGTTGAGGCATCAACAAATCAAACTGCTGACAAGCAGATGCCTTTATATAACCTTTCTCATAAGATACTTTGTCGAGTTGCAAACGTTGTGCTGAAGGTATGCTTTATTACAGATGATTGTCTCTTTTAAATTAATAAGAAAGCTATCTGATCCAATAATCATATCAACAGTCCACAGCCTACGCTGATCACATTATCGCCGTCATATACCGGCGTTGGTTATCGTCTTTCTCGAGTTATTAATCGCAGAGCTTTGGCTGCTTTTGTTTTTTCTTCGGGAATGGAATATTCATATGCAGGTCGATGGAGATGAGTTCTCTGCTGCAAATGGGAGCTCAACGGATCATCAACGTGAGATGACCTTTCCAATTTGTGCTTTGAATTATATTACCATTGAGCTGATTATTGCTTCTGTAGCCGATTACGAAGAAATTGGCGTCGAAAAATGGCTGATGGTGGCGAAAGTGACATGCCGAGAGACGCAAAGATCGTCAAGGAACTGCTCAAATCCATGAACGTGGACGACTACGAAGCTCGAATCCTACACCACTTCTTAGAACTATGGTACCGACATGCCGTCGAATTACTGATGGACGCATAGGTGTATTCAGAGCACGCCGAAAAGTCAACCGTAGATTTGGACGATAAGCTCGCAACCATTCTAAAGCCCGTTGTAAATTCTCACAGCCTCCTGCACGGGTGGTAAGTCTAATCTAATCTCACATCAGTTCCCTGATGAGAAGCTGGACCTTTGAATCTATCTCATTCTCAGTCATAGATGTCATATAGACTGTCAGATAATTTGGGATTGATCCTTAGAATGTGGCCTTTTTCTTTCTCCTCCTTATCTTTCGTAATGTTCTGACCTTAAGCTTATGAAGAACACAAACCCTTTGTCTTAAGAACGCATCCCTAAGGTGGCACTCACCAGCGGGTGTCGTTTCCACTTAGATGATTTGTACACGCCTTGACCTCAAAGCGATGGGATCAAGACTTTGGTACAATAAGATCAAGACTTTGGTGTTTAGAACACGTGCTTTAAAAATGTTAAGAATCAAAGCATAGTGAGATCTCATTTGGATCTTCTTAATCTTTTGGGTAGACGATGGAGTTTATGTAAGAGAATCTCTCGAGCGATTTGAAGCCTCAGCCGTAGCCGTACCAAATGGGGCAGTGTCGGCTCAAGAGAATCTCGACCAATCCCAAAGCCCATCGCAGGACTTGGTAGAGATGGTCGGAGAGGTTGATGGAGACCAAGCCCTTAAACGCGGGCCTCTTCGGTATGCAGTACACTGAACGCCAGCCGTGGCAGGGCATTTTGAAACCCGTCAGAATATCTTCCGTGACCGACCGGTAAATCCATCCCCGCAAATCTCGACTCATACTGTTCTTGGCGAGGAATGTCGTCTTAGAAGTTTGCGTTTTGGACTGTGAGTGATGTTTGGAAGATGAACAGCAGCGAAAATGTTTGCGTGGCACAACAAGGATGGCGAAGAAGATCGCCATGGTGGAGCTTTTTATGTTATGTGTAGATAAGAAGATATAAATTGCTATACACCTTTTTTGTTCTTTCTGTTGCTTTGCTCAAATTTGCTTCAGTTGTGTTGTTGTAATGCGATTCCATAACTGGTGATTGATGTTACCTTCTCAATAAAAATATTTTCATCTTCAATAGAATATCCTGTGTATATGTTTTTTCTGGTGTAGTAGTATCTATCATTTAATGAAGCTTCAAATATCGCCACAACGATTATTTAAAATGGCATTATTTTCACAATTTAGAAAAATGCGCAGAGACGTGCTCTGACCATTTATTTCCTTTCTTGGATATATATGCATATGTTAGTGTTAGAATTCGATTTGGTCTAATAAATCATGCACTTGCATTAGAAGAAGCAAAATCACTCTTAAATCAACTATTAATTTGGCTTCCTTTCCTTCTGTTCCTCATGAATATCCCTACCGAAATAACATTTTTGCAAAAGGCATGATATGCTAGGTGCAATTGCCGCTTTCTGTTACAAAAGTTTTTTTTATTGTATGGCATATAATTCCTTTGTTATGCCTCTTCTTAGTAGTTGCCAGTAGTGCTTATCAAATATTTGTGATGAATAGAAATCGCTCAATAAATTTTCAAGTCATCTATGTCTTCATTAGTATATTTCAGGTGTGTATTGCAAAGAATGTCAAATATATTTTTAAACGTGTAACAATATAAATAAGTATAATATTGCATGATACACATTACGTAATTATTTTTTCTTGATCGGCACCATAATAATATTTCAGCCATGTATTGTAATGAATATCAAATATACTTTTTATACGTGTAACATATAATAATTATATATTGCATGATACATTTGTAACAATTATTTTTTACATGTGTAAAAAGTAATAATTGCATGACACATTAGACGTCTGCGCCATATACAGCATGCCCGTAGCTGACGAAGTCGGGACCTGAGGCGATCCTCGAAATTCGGGCCCTAAATTTTTTTATGTAATTTTTTAAATAACATACGTAGTCTAACATAAATTCAACCGTAAATGTAAGTTATTTAAATCGTAAATTAAAAACCATCAGGTGTTTTATTCAACCGTCGAGCGATACAGATACGTTGCATTGTCGCGACGCGATCGCGAACGATACGCACTTTCTTGAAAAAAAATAAAACATATCAGTTTCTTTGCAACTATACTAGATTATATTTGTAAAGAGGTTAAAAACACATAATAAGTTTATATCACAATTCACTACATTTTCTATTATATTACATATATTACAAAATTTTCTGTTACATTACATATATTACAAATATTTGAAAATTCTTATTAGTATTAGAAAAGTCATTAAGAAAAAATGGAAAATAATGCAAGTCAAACATCAATAAGCATGTTCAAACGCGTATATTCAACAAAGTTAAACAATGTACGAAATTTTAAATAATAGAACTATAAGACTATCATAATATCTAGACTAATAATAAAGTATTTAATGAGATAAATAAACTTTCAAGCTATTTCTCTTTTTTTAAACTTCATTTATTGCTTAATGTATTTGGACAATATATGTTATTTTCAATATTCTAATTAACAAAGGCTTGTTAAAAACTGGGCCAAACATTTGAAAAGCCCAAGAACCATAAAATAGAATATCAGAAATGCCCTAATTAGTCGTCGTCTACCTCACGACACCTAATTTCAGAAGCTATGGATGAGATATATCCAACCGGGACGATTAGGTATGATAATTTTTTTTGGGCCCCTTCGAAAGCTGGGCCCGAGGCGACCGCCTCACTGGCCTTATGGAAGCTACGGCCCTGATACATATAATATTGCCAATGAATGGAAGTCGAGCAACAAATTCATAAATCATCGAAGTCATCACTAATTGTGTATACTCATATATTTATTCTGTACGTGTAACAACATATATAATTATAATATTGCATAATACATTACAAATGAATTTTATTTGATCAACACTTTCAATGTTAGGGTCGCACAATTTATCTTTGCCAGTAGTGCAATTAGGTGTAGTGTATCTAATGCACGGAAGTCGCTCATAAAATTTGTAAGAGACGTATAAGTCTTCCTTACTTAGTAGTTGTCAGTAGTGCAAATAAAATGTTTATGATGAATGGAAATCTCTCAATAAATTTATAGTCATCGAAATCTTCATTAATACTGTTTACTCTGTTTTTTATACGTGTAACAATAGTCTTTATTAGTAGTGTATACTCATATATTTTATGTGTAACAATATATATAATTATGATATTTCATGATACATTTAGCAATCATTTGAACTACGCCATAATAATATTTCAGTTGTGGATTATAAAAAATGTCAAATATATTTCTTATACTCCTTATACGTGTAACGTATAAATAATTATAATATTGCTGATACATTAGAGATTATTTGTTCTTGATCTGGGCCATAATAATATTTCAATCGTCAATTGTGAAAATGTTGACATTCACAGTGACATGTTCATATCAAGTGTTTTATATCTTTGTTAGTTGCTAATTAAATTAATTATAATATTGCACGATACATTAGAAATTGTTTTTCTTTGATCTGCACCATAATAATATGTCAGTCGTGTATTGTGCAGAATGTCAACATTCCGTTAGACTGGCAGTATTTTTTCACCATCCATTCATTAGAAATTACGTGTTACCAAGAACACCTTCAACAAAAGAGATTCACAAAGATAATAATAATTACAATTGTGCATAAAGCAGGTCATCACACATACCACTATCAGGAATCCCAGAAAAGCACCAATGCAAGCATTCGTTTATACTCACCGATGCTTTTATACTATACCTCGATATATGGCATTCGTCCCACAATTCAGAGTTGCCATAATATTATTCATTCGTGGATATGGTTCGAAGTTTGGCTGGTAGAGAAAAGTCAGTCGCTGCAAAATCATCTGCTTTTGATTTTCCTTTTTCGGGTTTTGTTAATTTTTTGAGCTATTCGTTGTATCTGTACATAGGGGTGGGATCGGGTCGGGTTTTTCGGGTTTCGGGTTTTCCGGGTCGGGTACCCGATAATATCGGGTAGTGAATTTAATACCCGATCCCGACCCGCTCAAATGCGGGTACCCGATTTTCGGGTACCCGGGGGTCGGGTTCGGGTTTTTTATTTTTTTTTAAATTAGTTAAATATGAACACAATGTGGGAAC
This sequence comes from Craterostigma plantagineum, assembly GCA_027422505.1. Classification (NCBI taxonomy): domain Eukaryota; kingdom Viridiplantae; phylum Streptophyta; class Magnoliopsida; order Lamiales; family Linderniaceae; genus Craterostigma; species Craterostigma plantagineum. The sequence goes on along the minus strand of JAPQWV010000013.1, from coordinate 17,459,201 downwards.
TGGGAATCGAACCCACGTCAGGAAGGCCAAGCACCTTATCAGTGTTCCTTCGACCACTAAGCCAGTTGAATTTCTGTGTAAGATTTTACATAAACTTTACTAGTACTTACATGGGTCAGTTTATTTGGAAAACTCCATTGTCCCACATCGGTTGTTCACCCAAATTATGGGTGAAAATACTTCTATATAAACGCATACTACATACATATTTTTATTGAATTAGCTAAGTAGCCACTTAATGTCAGTGGCACCTGATTCCTTTTAGTTCAAGTTTTTCATAAATAAATAAATAATTTTAACTAATTGTATAGTTAATTTTATTAGATGGCCAATTAGGTGAATTTTTTTTTTAATATGTCGGGGACCCGATCGGGTAAATCGGGTAGCATATTTCTACCCGATACCCGACCCGACATACATGGTCGGGTATCCGGTTGAAACCCGATACCCGACATCCAACCCGATTTTTCTTCCGATCGGGTAAAAACCCGATCTGGTCGGGTCGGATACCCGAAACCCGAATCCGAATGCCCACCCCTAGTTGTACAACTCTTGGTAACAGAGTGTAATCGACACTATGGTGTAAGCACTCTCTTTTTTTTCGTGGGCATACAGACATACATACATATACAGTAATGAGCCTAAGGAAGATACACGTTAAAAGCTATGTTCTGAGAGGCAACCCGTAGTATGGAACGTGTTTATAGAACCATCTCGATGAGCCGTCACAAACACAAGGAATGCGCAGTAAAATGAAAAGTCACTATGAATAGAAAGATGAAAAGTCCGCTGGGGGATGGACTGACTGATGAAGTATGCTTATATAGTATATTTCCCCTGTTTTTTCCTCCTTTGGTTATATCGCTTTGATATATTTGATAAGGAATGAATGAATTTTGTTGCTGTTGAGACAGTTTTATCACCAGAAATACCGACATATTACTTCGCTAAAGAAGGTAGCTTCATTCGCAGAGGTCGTTCTGTGGCACCAGATAAAACTGGTGCTGGTGTTACGCTTACACTAGAGTATGCATTGATTATATCGTTCCTTACATCTATTATATAGCTTTCTAGAGATTATCTATTAGAAAATATTTTCAACGAGTTATGTTGTTACCATTCATTTATGTACAAGTTGCCGGAATCGTGTTTTATAGAAGATAACAGACAGTTTGAATCGTGAACAATTTTTTAAGGTATATTAAGAGCGATGAACGGGATTCGGCTAAGGATGGGATTGATGCTTGGACACATTCAAGTGATTTATTTACAACCTTTTTTTTAGTTTTGACTCAATTTGGACCGATTGTATCACTACGGGTATAGCTATGTAGACTTGATTGAAAGCCAGTTGCGTAATTTAATTTTTAACTCTTGCAAAACCAATTTGGACCGGTCGTGCAAAACCTCTGATATAATGTTTGTGTGCCTATTAGCTTCTCACATTATAAATATCAGCTCTTTCAGTGGGCAAGCGACTATGATACAGGCCACAAGAGGACGAGGCATAATTAAAAGGTTGTAAGGCCCTGATTAAAATCTCTTGCATTATCCTAATATTTATATCCATGGCTGATTGATTGTTTATATCTATGATTGAGACCGTATTCTGTTATGAAATATTTTGTAGTGTTCAATTTCATTGTATTATCTTTGTTGATTTGCTTTATTAAACTTTGGGCTAGTTCTTAGTTGGGTTAGTTCTTAGTTATTCATGTAATGGGCCTTCACAAGAGGCCCACCTATTATATACCAACTTGTGGTATAAATAGGAAAACCCTAGCACATAGTGCGTGTGCTTGTGAGTGTTTTTATTCTAGAGAGAAAATTTTTTGAGCCTCCATCTTATCCTCTCAAGCACCCCACACCATTTGCTTTGATTTCAAGATTATTTGTGTGGTTAATCCATCCTAGGTTAGATTGTTTGGTGTAATAGGGACCAACAAGTGGTATCAGAGCCCAACGCGACCTGATTTGCGTGTTTTGAGCAAGATTAGAGTGAAAAATTGCTTGAAAAATTATTTTCGTCACTTTCAGTTTTTGGGCGATTTCGACCTCGATTTGTTGTTTTTAGACATCCCAAAGGTTGATTATGTGTTTAGGAATGTTTTTCTGAAGTTTTGGAACAAGTTTCGTCGATTTTGAGTGAGATTTGAGCGAAAACGAGTTGATTTTTTCTAGTATAAGTCGCGCGTACACTGTTCTTGGCCGAGAAATTTCATAGCCGAGAATTTTTTTTCCAGGCTGAGAAATTTCGAAACCGAGAAATTTTTCACTGCTCTTGGCCGAGAAATTTCGTAGCCGAGAAATTTTTTTTCTCAGGCTAAGAAATTTCGAAACCGAGAAACTTTCACTGCCCGAGAATTTTCATACCCGAGAAAATTCTTAGCCGAGAAATTTTTTTTTTGGCCGAGAATTTCTTAGCCGAGAAAGTTTGCCTGAGAAAATTTCGTTGGCCGAGAAACTTTCACTGCCCGAGAAATTTTCATACCCGAGAAAATTCTTAGCCGAGAAATTTTTTTAGGCCGAGAATTTCTTAGCCGAGAAAGTTTGCCTGAGAAAATTTCGCTGGCCGAGAAACTTTCACTGCCCGAGAAATTTTGCTAAAACTGAGAAATTTTTTCAAATCCGAGAAATTTTGCAAAACTGAGAAATTTTTCAAATCCGAGAAATTTTGCAAAACTAAGAAATTTTTCAAAACCGAGAAATTTTCTTTTCCAGGCTGAGAAATTTCTATTCGAGAAATTTTTCAGTTGCGAAACTTTCTCAGTTCACAATTCATGATTTTTTCGCGGTCTCTCTCACACAGCTGCTTTTTCCTCAACCCGCGAATTTTTCAACCTGAAAAACTTTTAAAAACTGAGAATTTTTTTTTCAAACTGAGAAATTTTTCGGAACTTCAAAGTTTTCGCGACTCACTCTCTCGACGAAATTTCTCGGGACAACATTTTTCGCACATTTGCACACATCATTTTCGCACCCCCGAGAAATTTGCACCCCGACCTTTAAACTTGATACAAACCGATTTTTGGCTTCGGATCTTGCAAAATCACTCTTTAAAAATACACTTAAACGTTTTTGACCACCAAAAATTTCTGGTCCCCCCTCCGGATTAAATAAGTTTAAAACAAAATATATATATATATATATATATATATTTGGTTGAAAATTTTTTATATCATTAGATAGATTTAAAATAAAAAAAAATTCCGAAATAAATTTTTCTGGGCCAAAATTTTCGGTATAGACGACGTTTTTTTTTTGTGAAATTTTGAAGGCAAATCCAAAACGCGGCAACGATCACCGTACCCAACGATCGACCTAGGATGGTATTGGCACATTATAGAAAAAGTTTAGGTCACCCCCAAACTTTTCACGGAATTTCCAAATGCCAATTTCACTCACCCAGCATGTATGGTACCCGGGTTGCTCCACATACATGACTGGTACACGACGTGAGCAACCACCCCCGGCATGAATGGTACATGGGTTGCTCCACATTCATGACCGGTATGCACTGCGAGCAACCAACCCCATCATGCACGTTACACGGGTTGCTCCACGTGCAAGAAGGGATGTCAGAGAAGCGAGCAACCATCATGACTTCTGTACAAATCCGTGCAGAACCCGGACCTACAAAGAAGGGTTGACAAAAGTTCAACCAACCATCAGTGGGCGCGCCATCCAATCTTGATGCTTAGGCGATGTGGATCTCTTGTACCAGACTCCACCGTCCACCCACTGCCATTCATTCCACCATGGTGCGCTACATGGAGACGTCCTAAGCCACCGTGATCCTCTTTACGCCCTCACCACCACCACCACCTGACGAGTCTCAGAAGTGTCTGATCAACAGTTTTGGGCCACCCTCGTCGACATCACTCGTGGTCGCCTTTCAACGCGATCACGCCACGCCACCATAGTTCCCATGGATCAGTGAAACCCCCTGATCCTAACCCAGGAACGAGCCTACCCTAGCCTCTCTAGTCTAGGTCTAGGTCGCGCAACATCCTTCTCCACGCAAAGATCCAATCAACGATCTCGGGAGGATGACGTAAGTCGCTTGCAGGAGCTGCGAACCAACGACGAGATGATCACACTCCTCTATCATATCTCACCATAACCTGGACCTCGCCCATAGGTACAGGAGACGACTCGTTCGTTTCCCGAGTAGAAGTCGCGGCATCTGGTCCAACCGCGCAATTAACCCCCCCAACCATTCAGCTATCCTTTCGCAGATAGCTGTTTCATTCGCACAAGAGGAACCACGTTAGCCATCACCGCCCCACTTGGAGACGGTTGATGTTGAACATGTAGTGCCCCGCCTCTCACTGCACCTCTTCCACTCACATAGAGTCTAGTGTCCTCACCCACCGAAATTTTCCACTTTCTAGGACACAAACGCTCTTTACGCACCGTAGGTTCTTCGTGAACTTGCACGAACGCTTGATGACGTCCTTGTGACCGAGAGCGGAAGACCCACGACAACCATCCTCACCACAACTGTCGATAGGCCACGGATACGAGCTTGTCTCATCGTCCGTGCGAACGGAAAGCCTTTGTGGCTCTCTGGTTCTTTCTGACCTGTGCAAACAGGCGGCACATCGGACACATGTTTCGATGTTGTGACGACGGAGCGTCTTTGTGACCCCCGTCTGGTTAGTTACCCCGTTCGTGATGGTGCCCCGACTCATAGCAATCAGCGAGGAACTTACACATTCCATGCCGCGCTCAACGAGGATCTATGAAGGAAAAGGTCCCATCACCGACACCACTCCACCACGCCTATGCCTACGCCACCACATGCTGCTCCGTCTCTCCAGTGTTCAAAACTGAACCCAGAGGAACACCAATTGCTGCTACTCCTGAGAATCCCACTTGATTGCCTCACTCAACACCACACCACACCATCATCACCACCATCAACAACAGAGACAGACTCGTCCCACGGACGACGTGACTATCCCGAAGACGGAGATCATCTCAAGGGGGAGTAAAGGAGAAGAAATGAGTTGAAGATCGTACAGCAGCATCAGCAGTAATCATCATCCACGCCACCTCCACCAACTACGCCCAGCCGGAGGCTTCCACTACCTCCGTGCACATTCTTATGTGTCAGGCTATTATGTTCATAATGGAACACTCGAAGGAGCCATGGCACATCTCATCCACCACATTCCGCCACTACTGCGCTGACCACTCTAAAGACCGGGCTCCCTGCTCTTGAAAGTCACATTTCAATGGAGCCTTGGCACATTTTTTACGCCCCACGCCTACCTTCTTCTGGAGCCAGACGAGTCAACTTCGTGGCCGAACCAGACAACTTCCATTCGAAGACGACGAATCCGGCATCGAGAAGAAGAAGATTGGAGAATCTTAACAAGTGAGTCCTAGCCGAGCCATCAATGCCTCCGCAAGAAGAGGAGATATCCCTTGTAGGGGGAGTTTGCTAGGAATCGAGATCTCCAATATGCCCAACAAAGATATCCCGCGCTGAACTGAAGATTGAACACTAAGGGGGAGATTGTTAGGAAATATTTTGTAGTGTTCAATTTCATTGTATTATCTTTGTTGATTTGCTTTATTAAACTTTGGGCTAGTTCTTAGTTGGGTTAGTTCTTAGTTATTCATGTAATGGGCCTTCACAAGAGGCCCACCTATTATATACCAACTTGTGGTATAAATAGGAAAACCCTAGCACATAGTGCGTGTGCTTGTGAGTGTTTTTATTCTAGAGAGAAAATTTTTTGAGCCTCCATCTTATCCTCTCAAGCACCCCACACCATTTGCTTTGATTTCAAGATTATTTGTGTGGTTAATCCATCCTAGGTTAGATTGTTTGGTGTAATAGGGACCAACATATTCCAAGGTATTGTGAACAAGTATTGCTTCCATCATTGAAAAAGATCACCAGTCGTCATCGTCCCAGGAATAGGTACAGTGCGTTTGCATTTTAGAGAAAGTCACTCAAAGTAGATTCCTGGAAAGGGCGAAAGGTAATTCACCCAACAATATTCATCAATTGTTGCTTCCCTTGGCTTGAAATAGAAGCAATTTAGAATAAAGTAATGGAATTTTGAAATATTAAAGCCCTCGGGACCCACAATTCATCAACGGTTGGTTCCCTTGCCTTGAAATAGAAGCAAGTTAGAAAAGTAATGGAATTTTGAAATATTTTCTGACAGATAAAAAAGCCCCCGATATGTTTTTGTGGATCTTAGCGCCTGTGAGCAGCAGTTTAATAGATCCTGTGATTGGTTGTGAGACTGAAGTGGAGAGAGTAGTTCGATTCCCGCCGAAGAATGAAAAGTAATCCTATCCTTCTCGGCGAGGATGGGGTTGGTAAGACGGCAATTGCCGAAGGATTAGCTAAGAGGATTGCTGATGGAAAAATACCATAATTTCTCATGATGAGTTCTCCTTCTTTTTCTTTAATTTTATTTTTTGGCCATGAGATTGTGAGTTATGTTTATGTTATTGTTTCAAGTTGTGCAGAAAAAATGCATTATGGCATTAGACATAGGCCTGCTTTTTGCTGGTTGCTGAAACAGTCGCTGTGGAGCGTGGTGAGTAAATAGGAGAATCTGTATGTCTCTTGACAGCTTATGCTTGAAAACTTATTTCAGAGATAGTTGTACAGTAGTTATGTCATATTTTATTCGCCTTTTTTCTGAAGGTCGGTTATAAAGTTCGCCTTGAGGGTATGAACGGGAGAGATACTTGCCTCCTCTTTTGCACGACTGGTATATTTAAGGAGATTACTGGTGGACAGGAACTTCAAAGGTGTAACTCATGTTGTTGTCGTTGAGATTCATGAATGTGGAATGAATGAAGACATGTGTTAAACTATGGACTTTCAATTTTTATGTTTGCTTTTTCATTTACCTTTTTTTTCTGACTTTTCTGGCAGACTTTCCTTTAATTGTTTTAGAAGATCTTCTCCCTCGCCGACCTGAACTCAAACCACAATACAAAGCAACCATTACTTTACTTCGTGGACAAGACTAGCTTTTCTCCATCTTGCTTATTTTACCCATAGAATCAATCCTATGTTTGGGTACGACTTGCAAAAAGTTCAAGTCCTTGGCTTTTTCCGACGCTCAACGGTACCCTTATTCCCGAGAAGAAAAGCGCAGGAAGTCGTTATTGCATTGAAGGAAGTTGAAAGGTCTGTAGAGGGGTTGACAATTGAGCTCATTACAGCGAAGCAATCCCTGGAATCTGCTCACTCATCTCACATGGAGGACGAGGAGCAAAGGATGGGTGTCATCTGCTCACTCAGCTCACAAGACGGGCTCGACTGGGAAAGGGAGTTTAAGGACACTGAGGAAGAGCTTTTGAAGTTGTGCGAAAAGATGGATTTCACTAATGATCTTAAGACGAAGTTGCAAGAGGCAAATGGGCTCCGGAGATTTGAAAGCTGAGTACTGCTTATATGCTGAACACCGAAGGAGCTGGCGCTAAGATTGAGAATCAACAGACTCGCGGCGATATAGAAGCAACCATTGATATGGCTAAAAAAGAAGTCGAACAAGTGAAGCTAAGCATCAGAAGTCGCTCAATAAATTTGTAAGATATGTCTAAGTCTTGCTTAGTAGTTTTCAGTAGTGCAAATATGAATGGAAAGCGCTCAATACATTTATAAGTCATCTAAATCTTCATTAGTAGCGTATACTATGTTTTTTTAGAAGTCTAAAAATAGTCTTTATTAGTAGTATATACCCATATATTGCATGATACATTAGAAATTATTTCAAGTTGGTCTGAGCCATAATAATATTTCTGTTGTGTATTGTAATTAATGTCAATATAATTTTTATACGTGTAACAATAAAAAAATATTGCATTATACATTACCATTTTTTTATTTGACATGCGTCATAATAATATCTCAGTCGTGTATTGTGAAGAATGCCAACATTCGTTTGTATTCAGTAGTGCAAAATACATGAAGTCTTCCATAGTAGTTGCCAGTAGTGCAAATAAAATGTATGATGAGAAATCGCACGACTATGAACCTTACAAGATGTCTGGACCTAAAGTTCTAGGACAAACCCTTTAATTACACGACTGCTTCAGTAACAGTCGTGCAAAAATAAGACTCACAAAGATCATGATTACATGATGCCGTTCACAAGTTGACATATAATGCAATATTATTTTATATTGTTACACGTATAAAAAATTATATTTGACATTCTTTCGACTGAAATATTATTATGGCCCAGGTCAAGTAAAAAGTAATTTTAATATATGTTGGCATTCTTCAAATAGCATGACTGAAATATTATTATAGCGCACGCCAAATAAAATGATGTGTAATGTATAATGCAATATTTTTTATATTGTTACACGTAGAAAAAAATATATTTTACATTCTTTACATTACATGACTGAAATATTATTATGGCGCACGACAAGTAAACATAATTTGTAATGTATAATGCAATATTTTTTATATTGTTACACGTATAAAAAATATATTTGACATTCTATATAATACACGACTGAAATATTAGTATGGCCCAGATGAAGTAAAAATAATTTCTAACGTATGTTGGCATTCTTCACAATACACGACTAAAATATTATTATAGCGCACGTTAAATCAAAATGATTTCTAATGTATAGTGCAATTTATGTTGTTACACGTATAAAAAACATATTTGATATTCTTTACAATACACGACTAGAATATTATTATGATGCATGTCAATTAAAAATAATTTCTCATGTATCATGCAAAATTATGATTATTTATATTGTAATATTGCATTACACCTTATTATTCTTATAAAAAGCGACTGGCATTCATTAGAAACATTTAATTTGCACTACTGATACGAACATCTGAATGTTGGCATTCTTCACAATACACGACTGAATAATTATCATGGCCAGACCAGATCAAGTAAAAATAATTTACAATTTATAATGCAATATTTTTTTTATTGTTACAGGTATAAAAAAATATATTGAACATTTATACACGACTGGATATTATTATGACTCATGTCAATTAAAAATAATTTCTCATGTATCATGCACAATAATGATTATCTATTTTGTATAATGCTTACACCTTATGACTCTTATAAATTTATTAAGCGACCGACATTCATTAGAAACATTTAATTTGCACTACTGATACATCTTAATGTTGGCATTCTTCACAATACACGACTGAAATATTCTTATGGTGAATGCCAAATAAAAATTATTTGTAATGTATAATGCAATAGTTTTTATATTGTTACACGTATAAAAATATATTGACATTCTTTACAATACATGACTGAAGTATTATTATGGCCCAGAGCAAGTAAAACAATTTCTAATTAATGTTTGCATTCTAAACAATACACGACTGAAATATTATTATGGCGCACGTCTAATAAAATTATTTGTAATGTATAATGCAATATTTTTTAAATTGTTACACGTATAAAAATATATATTTGACATTCTTTACTATGTACGACTGAAATATTATTATGACCCAGATCAAATAAAAAAATTCTAATGTAGCGTGCTTTAATTATTCATATTGTAAAAATTCACTACAAGTAATGACTCTTATAAATTTATTTAGCCAGCGCCATTCATTAGAAACATTTAATTAGCACTACAGCATACGAGCATCTGAATGTTGTCATTCTTCACAATACACGACTGAAATATGCATGTCAAATAAAAATAAATTGTAATGTATAATGCAATATTTTTTATATTGTCACGTATAAAAATTATATTTGACATTATTTACCATACATGACTGAAATATTATTATGGCCCATATCAACTAAAAATGATTTCTAATGTATCATGCAATATTATAATTATTTCTATGTTACACGTAAAAAAACGTATATTTGACATTCTTTACAATACACGATCTTCATTAGTAGTGTATACTCATATAATTTTTATATGTTTAACAATAAAATAATTATAATATTGCATTGACGTATGCCTTCCGAAGTTGGTTGTCATGCATGTTGTACGTTGTCGTGTATTGAGATATGTGTCCAGTAGGTATCAACATTTTAATCATCAAAGGAAATTATATGGGGATACCAAGTTCTTCAAACATTCAGACATTATAGACATATTATACCACAAAACCTTTAACACCATATAATATAATATCTTACCGTACTTTTTATTGAATATTGTGTATGAATGTATTTGATGAGTATCAGTCTCAAAGTACTTATATATCATGTTTTATATAACTCTGTTTCGGATCTTTGCTTCTTTGATCTTCAACGGGTCGAAGTATGAGGAAGAGATCTCAAGTCCACTCTATCCACCTTCAAGTCTAAGGAATCGGAGATTGGTAAAAAAATTTCTTAACATCGATGTTGCAAGACTGCTCCATTGATTGACTATTATTCTATATAATAAAAAGTTTCTTTGCGGTATGATAGTTTTCGTACAGTCGTGCAGTTTCTTGCGGGTTTAAAGAGTATGAAGTCTACAACAATTAGGTGAGAGATTGCTTAACTAACGGTATGTAATAAGAACATAATGCACTACTGATGTATATTTTTATAATGTACTACTGCATCGTTCTTATTCCTGTTTCCTTAATTACATGATTGTTTCAATAACAGTCGTGCAATAGTTTTCGTATAGTCGTCCAGTTTCTTGCGGGTGTAAAGAGTATGTATTGGAACATTTATTCTGATTTCTTTGTTTGAAGTTCTACATAATTATGTTTCTCATTTCATAATCAATGATAACATTTACTTAGGGTTTGTCCTGTTTCTGTACAACTGTTATTGAAGCAGTCGTGTAATTTAAGGGTTTATCCTATTTTTGTACGACTATTATTGAAGCAGTCGTGTAGTTAACATGAGGTCGTGCATAATTTCAAATGTCCACGGGCGAACGAACTATCTAGGCTCTCATTTTTACGACTGTTTGAGTTCCTGTTTGGTGGTTATTGAGAATTGTAATGTATTCACGAGCTATTGAAAAGTTAGTCACTTTACTTCCTGGGTTGAATACATATGATGATTCTGGCCTTTTGAAAAATTACAGACATGAAAAGATTTCTTAGAGGCATCTTTTTTTATGCTTCGAACTGCTGCTGTAGTAAATATTTCTCAAGTTAAACCCTTTGGTAGCAACGTCGTCCTCATCAAGAGTTGAAATCCGCTCCTATTTGATGACGATTTGAACTAAAAATGTTATTACCTTATCAAATCTGAGATGAGTTTCGTTTCGTTTCTTGCCTCTAACAGGCGCAACGTCGTTCCTCTTCACCGAATACCAATACGTCGGCGTTTTCATGGTTGCTTTCCCAATAATCATCTTCATCTTCCTCGGATCAGTCGAGGGCTTCAGCACAAAATCCCAGCCTTGCACTTACACCAAGGAGAATCTCTGCAAGCCAGCCCCTGCGACCGCAATCTTCAGCACCATCTGGAGGCTTGTGAATGAGTCGACTAACCGAAATGAAGGATAGAATCTACAGCTTTACGAAGCGGCCCCCTCGAATCTTTTACTGATCCACGTCGTTCTCTTCCAAAACTCATTCCAAATCGCTATCTTTTGGATGTTGGTACGCATTTTTCGTCTCATTACATTATACGTTGATCTTTTTCGAGGTATATGTTCAGATTCTATTCAAACGCACTTGAGCATCTCTAAGGAAAAAGATAACACATGTTCAAGAAGATGCTTTCGTCAAATCGAAGATTTCAGGCATCACCAAAATAGCAGTTCGAATGACTTTTGGGCATTAACTAAAAGCCTATTTTAAACTGAAATCTATTTAATTTTGTTTTGCTTACTCTGTTGTTTTGACATGGCTAAAGGCTGTTGCAGAGGAGATGGGGATTGGATTTTTAGGCATCGGTTTTCAGCCCAAATGGAGGCGCGAGGACATACCAGTGATGCCTAAGGTAAGCAACACTTATCTTAAAAATTCATACTTTTCCACTTTTAAACATGAAAGAAAGAGAAGAGGTAGCAGGTTTGTGTCCTTTTGTTGCTTTACATGTCTCAAGATTCAGTTAAATATGTTGAATACTGACACATTATGCATTTGTCTCGGGGAAGATATGAAATTATGAGAAATTACATGCCCAAAATCGGGACACTTGGATTGGATATGATGTTTAGGACATGTACTGTCCAGGTAGATAATAGTAGACCTATGTTTGCTATAGTACTTCTCACCGTGTGAAGATCGAAATTCAAGTCTATTTTGTACCTTCATTTTTAGCATATGTTTGCAAACGCACCTTTCACTTAAGGAAAACCAAATGGCTTTCTTAGCATGAGAAGGTAAGTCACACAATGAAATGAACCCATTGTTGTTTTTGAATTTCCCTTTTCTTTTATGATCTTTCTTACTTTTTAGAATTTATGGTGATATATTCTTTCTTAAACAGCCAAATCTGGACCGATACTGACAATAACCGTACTGGGATGCTTCTCTTTGTTTTCGACGATTCTTTCGGGTACATTCCCTTCTGAAGTCGACTGTCTATTTTCATGAATTTCATCTTATTTCACATGCCTACCTCACATGTTTTTTCTCAGGTTTGAGCAATACGCAGATTATGCCCTCGATGTCCCAATGTACTTCGTCTATTGCAACAATAGATACGTTGATTGCGCTGGACTATCATTCAAGGTACAAAGTACAATACAAATAATTTCCATTAATAAATTATTTGCAACCTTACCCCTTTTCCATACGTCCTCTGCAATTATTTTATATTACACAATAAAGAGATGATCTGTGTGATAAACTTGGCTAATGAAAAGCATTTTGGTATTGGACTCAGATAGAACATTGGATGAAGAAAGAAGATGAACTTGAAGGCTATGCAATAGTCAACATTGTTTACCATGAAGTCTACAACAATTAGGTGAGAGATTGCTTAACTAAAGGTATGTAATAAGAACATAATGCACTACTGTTGTATACTGTTATAATGCACTACTGTGTCGTTCTTTCTCCTCTTTCTAAATTTACACGACTGTTTCTATAACAGTCGTGCAATAGTTTTCGTACAGTCGTGCAGTTTCTTGCGGGGTAAAATGGTATGGAGTCTACAACAATTAGGTGAGAGATTCCTTAACTAACGGCATGTAATAAGAAGATAATGCACTACTGATGTATACTGTTATAATGCACTAGCATCGCTCTTACTCAAGTTTCCTTAAATTACAAGAATGTTTCAATAACAGTTATGCAATAGTGTACAGTCGTGCAATTCTTGCGGGTGTAAAGAGCATGTATTGGAACATTTGTTCTGATTTCTTTAATTGAAGTTCTACATAATTATGTTTCTAATTACATAATCCATGAGTAACATTTATTTAAGGTTTGTCATGTTTTTGCAAGACTGTTATTGAAGCAGTCGTCTAATTTAACAAACAGGAGGTCGTGCATAATTTCAAATGGATCCGAACCATGTAAGAACGTCGCAAGTGCATTATAACAGTATATAGCAGTCGTGCATTCATATGCAAAATGTTACGGCCGTAACTGAATAGAATGCATGTTTATCTAATAATTTATTGGATGGAGATAAGGAAACTGTAGAAGGAAACGAAGTAAAAAAATGTTTGACACTGACTTTGGGAGTAAATGGGTTGGTCTCGGGTCCACTATAAAATAAATATTGTAAGACTGCTCGAGTGGCCAAGTGTTCTACGATATGTTTGTAAGATGGAAATTTACATCATGTTGTAAGACTTCTTAGAAATATCTCCGTAAACCTTTCTGCGATCATACGATAATCTATCATGCAGTTTGCACGGTCATGCAACACCAACACTATCATAAGTATGACTACTATATATCATGATAGGCAATTAGTAGAGCAGCCATGCAACATTGTATAAATAACAATCATATAAATTATAATATATACCAGGCACTGAGTTAAACAGTCTTACAGAGTTGATGATAATAACAATCAATAGAAAATCACAAAAGTGGTAGCCTTGAGTATGGTAATCACAGTCATACAATAATCCATCACACTAGTTCTTCAGTTGTACAGTCTAACAAAGTTGAAGGGAATAACGGTCATACAATAATCGATCAAAGTTACTCAGTTGAGCAGTCTTACACAGTTGATGGTAATAACCATCGTACATTGACGAATAATTACACATGGAGCGGTCTTACAAAATGTTAGCAAATCACCACTTTTTATAATAGTCGATCAGTGGAGCAGTCTTACAATGAAATATTTATAATAACACTTCAGTATCATTGGCTCTGTTGATGTGTTTCCTTATGTTGAAGATCACTTTAATCGTGTATTTGGATAGCAGAGTTTTTTTAGGGCAAAATATTAACGGAATCGTGTAGGAATTAAAGCTATAAGTCTGAGGATAATTCTTTCTCCATCAGGCCACAACATAACATTTCAAGTTACAAAATGTCGATAGCTTTTGCTAAAATTCTGTTGCATAAGAGCAAGGGGCAGTGCATAAATATACTTTTTTTTTTTTGGTAAAATGATTGTCTTTTCATTTACCACTGCCTCAATATCACTTTACAATGTACTCATCCTTCAGCATAAAAAGGAAATAAGCAAATACGAGACATAACAGCAACACCACTTGGACTCTTTATATGACAGATCGACCGGAACCTCCACTTCAATTCTTGCGCCATAGTGTGAAAAATGACCTCCACTGGCTGTGCACCCAACTCATGAACACGCCTATTTCTTTCCCTCCAAATATGATAAAACATAGAAACGTAACAGGCTATAGTAATCCGCGCCTGCACCTGCTTTCTGCCCCCCATCCTCTGCAGCCAAGAAATCATATCCTCAAAATCTCGGAATGGAACACTAATGTTTAACCACTTAGCAACACGCGTAGCTAGCTGCTGGCTAAACTTACAATCCACAAACAGGTGATTAATAGATTCCTCCATATCTCCACACAATCTGCAGATTTTGTTCTCCACTACTACCCCCCAGTTGGCCAGTCTGTCATATGTTAGCAATCTTTTCTGCACCAGAAGCCACATCATAAAAGAGTGTTTAGGGAAATTTAATCTGTTCCAAACTGCTTTGCTAATTGGCAGCTGAGGCACGTCCCCCTTAAGCCAGTTGTAGCCTGAACTGGTAGAATATCTACCATCACTAGACAGCTTCCAAGTTCTGCCCTCATAACCAGCCCGGAACTTCTCCTTAAGCCGATGCAACTTCTTCCATTGCCAACTTGAATCAGTCGCAGGTTTGAATTCCCAAAAACTGACACCTTTCAAATAGACTGCATTTACCCATTTGATCCACAGTGAATCTGCATCCAATGTTATATCCCATATCTGTTTACCAGCCAGTGCTTGATTCCATGTAACACAGTCACGTAGGCTCAGGCCACCTCTAGATTTCGAGCAACAGACTTGGTCCCAATTCACAAGAGGAATAGTTTTGCCATTTACCTTTTTTCCCCATAAGAAAGCCTTACATAATCTATCAATCTCCTTAGTAACTGCCTTCGGGAGGAGGAATATGGCCCCCCAGAATCCATGAATGGCTAGGAGGATTGAGTTGATCAGACATAATTTGCCCGCATAGGACAGATTTCTAGTAGCCCAGCAATTCATTCTTGCAGTGATCCTCTCCACCAAAGCTTGGCATGTGCTACGATTCCATTTGGTGGGAGAAATAGGTACACCTAGGTACCTCATAGGGAACCTTCCCAGCTGAAATCCCGTGGTCAGCAATATCTGGTCCCTGGTATAAGCAGACACACCAGCCACAAATACACTGGACTTCTGTGCATTCGGCTCAAGACCTGAGACTGATTTAAAGTGCTCCAAGTCCTCTGCGATTACTCTGACAGTCTCATTTCTACCCTTGCAAAAGATCATCAAGTCATCAGCGAAGCATAAATTCACCAACCTTACTTGCTTGCATTGCGGATGGAACCTAAACCTCGGGTCTGATGTGGAGAGCTGCAGCTTCCGCGAGAAATACTCCATAGCTATCACAAATAACAGAGGAGACATAGGATCTCCTTGTCTAAGCCCCTCGCACCTTGGAAACTGTTAGATAGAACACCATTGAGCGAGATACTGTAAGAGACTGACTTGACACATTCCATAATCCATGATATGAATTTCTGGGGAAACCTCAACAAACACAGCCACTGGTATAGAAACTCCCAATCTAATGAATCATATGCTTTCTTAATATCCACCTTCATGAGAACTCTAGCTGAGGCATTCTTCCGATTGTACAGCCGCAGCAAATCTTGACATAGGAGGATGTTATGTACCATAGATCTCCCTTCCACGAACGCATTTTGGTTTGCCTGAATAATCTTGGGCAACAGAGGTTTAATTCTGGCACAGATTAACTTGGAGATACATTTATAGACCGTGTTACAACACGCAATTGGTCTATAATCATGAGCTGAAGCCGGAGAAGACGTCTTAGGGATGAGGCAAAGGGCAGTGCAGTTCATACCGGGGAACAGCTTCCCTGTTTGGAAGAATTCCAAAATAGCCTCCGTGATTTGCTCACCTACCACGCCCCAGGCATGTTTAAAGAATCCACTGTTGTACCCATCCGGACCTGGAGCAACGTCCTCATGGATAGATTGCATTACAGCCCGAATTTCTGTACTGTTAAATGGCTGGATAAGACCTAACTGGTCCTCAAGACTGAGAGTAGCTCCTTGCTCCACAACTCTCTGGTCTAAAGCCCTCATCCCAGACCTTTTTCTGCCCAGCATATCTTTGTAGAAATCCAAGAAATGCTGCTGAATTCCCACTGGATCCTCTATCAGATTACCAGCCTGGTCCCGAACTGAGACCACTCTGTTCCTGTAGTTCCTCAGCTTAAGCACAGAATGAAAGAAAGCAGAGTTTTGGTCTCCCTTCTCCAACCATTTAATTTTTGCTTTCTGTTTCAGGAATCTGATATTGGCTGCACTCAAGAATTGATACTCCATTCTAATACTCTCCTCCTTTTCAATCAGGGTAGAACTCATAGGATCAGAATGCAGCGCACCCTGACATTCCTCTAACTGATTCTTGACTACCTCAGTTCTGTTGATAATATTGGCGAAAGTGGACCTATTCAGCGCTTTCAGAGGTCCTCGGAGCCTCAGCATGTTACAGCTTATACTGCTCATTGCTGTGCCTGGGTGCCTAACCCAATGCTGGGCCACAGTTTTAAGGAAGTTCGGCGCCATGCACCACATGTTGAAGAACTTGAAGGGCTTTCGCTGGTTAGTCGATTTCCTCATATCCCTGAGCAGAATAGGGGTATGATCAGACATCCCCTCCTGAAGAAATGTGGCAGTGTATTCACTGAACTTGGTAATCCAGGCCATGTTAGCTAGGGCCCAATCCAATCTGCTCCAAATTCTAGTGCCTTGCCCTTGTTTGTTGGACCAGGTGAAATGACATCCATTCCTTTTCACTTCCTCCAATTGGCACTGCATTAGACACTGATTAAAGCCATAGAATTCCCTGGCTTGGACAGGATTTCCTCCAATTCTGTCCTCAAGACCCCTGACATTATTGAAATCTCCCCATAAAATCCAGGGCTCGTACATGGTCTGACCAATCTGCTGAAGACTAACCCAAAGAGGGTCCCTAGCCGAGGGATCATTGTGTCCATAGACACAAGTCACAAAAGAGATTACAGACTTATTCTTCACCATTCTAAAGTGCATATATTGGTCAGATTTAGAGAGTAGTTCCAGCTCAGTCCCTCCTCTCCACAAAACTACAATGCGGCCATTAGAATGCTCGCTCAAGTTATGGCATGTTTCCCAGCCCGGAAACACAGAGTTGAGAACACCATTCATATGACTCACCTTGATTTTGGTCTCTAGTAGGCATAACAGATTAATACCATATTTACTGCAGAAGAGAGTAATCTCCCTCTGCTTTACAGGGCCATTAAGGCCCCGTACATTCCAAATGGCCGACTTATCCATGGCCTCGGCCATGGCCCCTCTGCTTTAAAGGGGAACCCCATGGACCAGGCTTCTTCCCACTATCCTCCAGTTGAACTAGGTCAGCCCAGGAATCTCCACCTCCTCCAGGCACAGGATCAGGCTGATCAGTATGACGAGGGGACTGCGGAGTAGTCACAGTTCTCTCAGGAACTTTAACTTCAGGCTGAACTACCTCAGTGACCACTGGCTGAGCAGAGGCTTTCACAGGACTAACTGGGGCTGGCACCTGAGCAGCCTGCCATCCTTTCTTGGTGTCCTTCCTGCAAACTGCCTCCTCATGCCCATACTTCCCACATTTGGGACACAACACCGGCTTCCATTCATAGGTAACTTGTTGCTCCACTAGCTGGCCTTTTTCGTTCAGAAACTGAATACTGTCCTTTAGCGGTTGTGTGAGGTTGATCTCCACCAGAATTCTCGCGTAATGAATTCTCTCCTTTTTCCTTGTACATGAATCTGTCATAACAGGCTTGCCAATTAAACTTGCCAGCCTACTTAGGGTTCTAGGTCCCCAATATTTCAGCTCTAGTTGGGGCAGATGAATCCACAAAGGGACACTCTCCACACCAATTTTACTGATCTGTGTGTCTTCAGTCCAAGGCGCAAGAACAACAGGCTTCCTATCAAAGTGTAGTATCTGAGATTGCAGAATACTATCCCTGGCTTCGACACTATCAAATCTCACCAAGAAGAGCCCCTGCTTCACCTGCCAGACATTGAGCATCCCCATTTTATCCCATTTACGCTTCAAAAAGCCATTCATGACATTAAAGGGTGGATTAGACCCTAGGACATAGCATAGTAGAGCAGAATTCCAATGCTCCACTTCCTCTTTGAGTTCCTCTAGAACCACCGAACCAATCGAGTGTCCGTCCGCAGAAATAGGCTCAATGAATTCCAATCGATTATCCTGATTTTGCAGTCTGTCCGCATTGAATTTAACCCATGGATTAGGTTGCGTAGGAGTCAAATTCGTCAGTTTGGGAGATCGCCCACTCGATTCCTCCAGAGTTGGCCATTCCTTCACACTTGACACATTCTGCCCCAAAGCGATGGGAGAACGATTAGCCGAGGCCGTCACCAATGGAACAGTGCCTCTGGTAGACTTAGCGCTGAGATCGTCACTATGAGCTCTAGCATTACTGTCCGCAGTAGTATCCTGTCCAGAATCTCCGATTGTCAAGGGCGGCGTCGCCGCCGGGACCGGCGCAGCCCTTGGTTTGGTCGGTTGCCTCTTTTTCGCCATGTGCGGAAGAGAGAAAAAATCGACCCCTCTATCGGTTTTTACATACATACATGCATAAATATACTTGGCGCATACCTTCAGATGCCAGTTTTTAGGGGCGTCTGTGTATGTTGCCATGGCTCGAGTTAGGTTTCTTGCAGTAATCAAGATTGTAGGCATAGAAAGTGACGGCGTATGAGATGATGAGGTTGTCAACATAGTATAACATGAAATACTGAACCCCATTGAGCAGGATATTTGACCAAAGGTTTTACTGAATATGGTATGTAAGCGATGAACACTGTACTTTACTTTCATGTGTTTGATTACATTATTTTTTATAATTGCTGATAAAATTATCCATGTACATGACAGAAGCTTGAAATATGTATTTCAATTTGATGGAGAATGTCCCAATGATATGCGCTTTGGTTGTATCGCCCTTGGTGTAAGAAGCTGAAGCTGCTTAATCTATTATGGTTCCTAGGATTTGTGATTTTGGGAGTGGGATTAATTCATGAGTTGATAATGTAAGATTGTTGCTATAGCGATGTTATAAGACTGCTTCACGGGTTGACATTATATTAGGTTATGATAAAAATAACATTGCAAGTGGACAACTAAAACACTATAATATAGCAAAAGATCGAGAGTCAAATACCTCTGGCTCAAACGGGTCAAATCTCAAAAACTTTGAAAATCAACGGGTCAAAATAAAAGGATGAAGTCTTTAACTCACATACTATACTCGAATTATATAGTATTTTTTACGTTGTTGCTACATTATTTCTATTGTTTTTGAGAGTTGAAAATCTTCTTGCTCAGACGAAAGATCCGACTGAATCTTGCCTCCGAAGGGAAATAACGAGCTTATGTTGTGCGGTATCTATTTAAGATATGCTATCATTGAAGCTCTTATTTGTTTAATTTATCTTTGATTTGATAGCCGATTATGTGTAAAACCGGTTCTTTTGGGAAATTGATCTGAGATTCTTTTTTCTTTCTACAGTTCAATACACCAAATATGCACATGGAACATTGGATTCATTGTTTACACTAAGCAAAGATCTTTCGAAGGTACAATTATATGTGGACCATGTTACGACGTCTTGGTTTAGGGATGAAATGTTTAGTAATAAATTCATATCTTATTTTACTAAGATTTCATTTCTTGCATGGTGATTGTGAGAGTTCCACTAGCAACTGCATGCTTTATAGATCAGAAGCTGTGTTTAAGTTGGCGAGTTTTTTAATAGCCATGATTAGTTTATGAGTTAAAGGTTAGACTTCCAAAAAATATCAAAGGTAGTTCGCCAAGAGTTGGATCGTTATTTATAATGTGTGATGCATAGTTGCATGTTCATTTTATTTTATTGAATATAGGACATGGTTTGTGATTATGTTCATCTTATCTAACTATCTTAGGAAATAAGAAGTTTTCAGAAGCTGTTACGAGGTTCTTCAGAATATGTCCCAAAGCATTGTTCTAGAAATGACAATCATGAGATCACATTAATGAAAACCAATGTAGGCATCTACGTTAATTTATTTACGAAAATTGCCATCCCCTTATAGACTACTGATATGTGTCACGTCATCAATATTGAGGGTTTTATGGTATTATAAAAGTAGTAAAAATAATGACCATTTTAGCCCTCCATGTGAGTGGAATCACAAATGTCATTCTATATATGACCAAAGTGGAAGAATTCTATTGAACCAAATTTAAGAACTACGATAGATGGGAGCGCATACTAGTTCAATTGGGGAAGAAGAAAAGTCCTATCGCAAAAATTCAGGTTGCTGGAATGGCTGCATTTGCTTATGGCTTATGGAAGGAGCGGAATACTAGATTACACAATACAGGTGAATTGGATATATCGACTCTGTTCAAAACCATAAAGAATGAGTTAAGCTGCAGTTACGTGGATATATGTCCTAGTTTAGCCGTTGTATGTTTTTATGTTTGGACACATGTTCATGTGGTAATGAAAATATTTCTTTACCAAAAAATAAAATAAAATTTAAGAACATATTGATAGATTTATTTACTTTACACGAAACAGTTGTCTTATGAATGCATAGAATAACATTGGAAATCTATGAGATACCAGTGAAGACTTAAACGACTCTTACAAAATTGTTCGCCCACTGCAATGCATTAGAACATTATATTCGCACCACTGACAAATATTTAAACATGTCACACAAAGATGACACGATTAATAAAAAAGATATCATTACAAAAGTTGTATGAATTACTTAATCACACGAACTTTATTTCATATTACACATTAATATTGTCATATAATTTTCAACCGTGATTACAAATTTTAAGAATAAAAATAAGAAGTAACAGTTATAGAACCCCCCCCCCCCAGTGTATTATTTTTTGCCTTTTAGTTGTATAATTGATTACGAACTTTATTTCATATAACACATTAATATTGGCCATATAATTTTCAACCGTGATTACAAATTTTAAGAATGAAAAATGAGAAGTAACAGTTATAGGAAAACCCTCCCACGGTGTATTATTTTTTGCCTTTTAGTTGTATAATTGATTAAGTAGTTTCTACTACTAGAATCTATATTGATTTGCTGAAGTAACTATAATTGCATTACTGACCATCAAAACCATTGGCAGCTTATTCTTTCCATAAATATTCTTATTGTAAGATTGAACCCAACTGCGTTTGGATATTGCAAGACCATTATAAAAAGCACAATAAACATTAACATAATTGTTAATACAAAATACCAGATACTATGACAATTGAAATATCTTACATAACATTTTCCAATTTTTGTACATGGTTTCTTAAAGCGGAGACGGCAGTAGAGTACACGTTCTGCGAAACTGATTTGCATTATTTGTTCGGCATGACAAAATCCACAAGATCTCACCATCGCAGGCTGATGAATTTAGGAAGTATCTAAAAGCTTCTTGGGTTCTTCAGTATGGCATTGACCTCCTCAGAATGGGGATTAGTAAACTTCTACTTTTGTTTTCTTTTTATGGTATATGACTGAAACATTCTTCAACAAGTATTTGAACGACCTCGATTCGCCAAAAACTTTGCACTACTGACAGAGATTTAAATATTTTAATATGTAAATGCTGGTGACTACAAAAATTATGAATGATTCATAAATGAACTTACGCATATACATATAATTGAGATTAAATTTTGTTTTACATTGTTCCACGCATAAATGAAATGTTTGCTTATTAGGTAAGACAAGTATTAATAATAAATAACAGAATAACATTGGAAATATATCAGTATACACTATTGATGAAGACTTACACGATTCTTACAAACTTATTGAGCGACTTCGATTCATTAGAAACATCTATTTTCACGAGTATTTTCTACGACTGCAATTTAGGTTGACTTTCTCAAGTTTCTAATGTTGCACTACCGATCATCATAGCATGTTTCCAGCTTATTCTTTCCATCATTACTCTTATTGAAAGAATGAACCAATATTGGATACTGCAAGACGGTTATTGAAAACATAATCAATATTAACATATGAAGTCAATCAATATACCTAATACATTAGCTTTTCTACGACTGTTTTTTATTCATTTTTCTATTCTGATAGTCGTAGTACATTTTCAAGTAATGTGCTAAATTTGGAACATCATAACTATATGTAAAAATAAAATGACATATAAAATAATTCATAAGTTTTTTATCTTTTTAATTATAACAAAATATCAAAGTTTATACTATTATATTAAATACCGATAAAATGACATAACAATTAGGGGTGGTAATGGGACTACGGGTCTAGACTCGAACCCGCCAAAACCCTGTTGGGATCTTAGCGGGTCCAGATTTTTCCAACCCCGGCCTGAAATCCGCACCGAGACCCGGCCCTTATAATATTTTTATATAAATATTAGATATTTATATAACTATATAGAAACATATATTTAATAAATAATAATTATATAGAAAAAATTTATAAATATGGGGCAGTTTTTTTCCGAGGCGGGCCTCGGGTCCACTATAAAATAGATGGCCCGATCGCGGTTCTCGGGTCTTTCCAATAACAATAGATCTAATGAACTAAAAAATATCTTGAAAGAATGAACCACAAACTTCTGCACCAAATTGATCAGTGAAAGAATGAACCAATATTGGATGTTGTCAACTTATTCTTTCCATCAATACTCTTAATGAAAAAATGAAACAATATTGGATATTGCAATAAGTTATTGAAAACATAATCAATATTAACATATAGAAAAAATTTATGAATGCGGGCAGTTTTTTCTGAGGCGGGTCTCGGGTCCACTATAAAATAAATGGGCGAGTCTCGGGTCCACTATAAAATTGATGGCTCAATCGCGGATCTCGGATCTTTTCGATAACAATAGATCTAATAAACTAAAAAATATCTGAAAATAACCCGTGCAACGCACGGGTCTGAAACTAGTATAATATATACTTGCACCATATAAGACAAAAACTCGCCCTAGCCTTTTCTTCCAACAACTATATTCCCTCCTCGGCTACTTTGTAGCTAATTGTTCTGCGAAAATGTTTTTTAGTGTATTATTTTCGTGTTATTAACATTTCATTGGGTTTACTTCATTCCAATGCGATGAACCTAGTTTAGTTATCGAAAGTACTTAAGCGAGGTACGTACGAAGATATAGTTGATGTGCCCGAAGTTAATGTTGACTTTTCAACCTCACACACATGCAAAGGAAGGTGGAGGAAATCATTTTTGATTTTTATTCTTCAAATGATGTATGAGGTGACGTTTTTGAGCATGAGAATGCCCATAAATAGGCTTGCTTGCTCAATGTACTAATGACCCCAAAATTAAGGAGAGAGAGAGAGGTGAGAGAGAGAGTAATAAAAAAATCTTGTCCGCGTGGATAAGGGTGAGAGCGGGTGTGGTTTTACTGGGGTAGTTGGAAATAGGTACAAATATATTACTCGGGTGGGTAAGGGGTCTCAGGTTTGGGTTTAGACACGAGTGTTAAATTTGTACGGTGTAATTTTTCCCAATATAATAAAACATATGCTCTCTGTGGAATATTTTGGCGGTATTGGCTGAACCACGTAAAAATCTCGTGTTCTCTCTTGTTGTCATACTATCCCAACAAAATTATCGTGGGTCCAAAATCAATCTTTCGCTGGGCCTGAAATATTACCGCTCAACCCCAACAAGTGGTATCAGAGCCAAGCCTAATTGATATTCTGGTATGCTCTGTGGTTGCAGCTTTGTCTGATCTTCCACATCAGAAAAGATATCAAGAAGGTTTATCGTTACGGGGGAGCTAGTGTCGGGGGGAAGCTGTTGAATCTCTGCGATGATAATGGTGACGGAAAACAATTTCAAAGTGCGGCAATTTGATGGTACGGGAAATTTCACTTTGTGGCAAAGACAAGTGAAGGATATACTTGTTCATCAAGGTTTGGCTAAGGCTTTGAAAGGGGACATGGCAAAGCCGGAGAAAATGACGAAAGAAGACTGGGAGGATTTGGGGTCAAGATGTGTCAGCACAATCCGTCTGTACATTGCGGATAACATTATTAATAATGTTGTTAATGAGGATTCTGCACCAGACTTGTGGGCGAAGTTGGAGGAGCTGCACCTCGGGAAAAACTTAACCACAAAGTTAGATCTGAAGCGGGAGTTGTACCGGCTGAAGATGGAGGAAGGTGAAAATCTCATGGATCATATTAGTGTGTTCAACGGACTTGTGGATCAACTTTTAAAAGTTGATGTAAAGTTAGAGGAAGAAGATAAAGCCCTATTACTTCTTACCTCGCTTTATGATTCTTATGATACTTTGGTCACAACTATCTTATACGGAAAGACGACAGTGAAGATGGTGGATGTACAGTCAACTCTTTTGGCGCATGAAAAGAGGAGACGATCAAATTATGGGGATAGCCAAAATTCGACGTTGGCTATACACGGGGAGAATCATAGAGGAAGGTTCCACGCCATGGAATTTGGAGGTAGCAGCAGGTCCAAATCAAAGAATGGCGGGAAGGGCATCGTGTGCTACAAGTGTGGTGAGCCGGGGCACATCAAGAGGAATTGTTCAACTTGGAGGAAGGACAAGAACGGCGAGAAAGATTCCACAACCATGATAGCACAGGATACATATGATGTTGTAGACGTTCTCACAGTCTACAATGATGGCGCTTTTTCTCAGGATGAACGGATATTTGATTCGGGGTCGAAGTACCATATTTGCTCCGAAAGAAAATATTTTGATGCGTTCCAGAAGATACGAAGAGGTTCGGTTTCCATGGCTGATGGATACCGTCATGTGGTTCGTGGTGTTGGAACTGTGAAGATCAAAATGACTGACGGAGCGGTGCTAGCTTTGGGTGATGTGATCTTTGTCCCAAAGTTACGAAAGAATTTAATATCCTTGAGCCAGTTAGATTCCAAGGGCTATGGGAGTTTCATAGCAGGGGGAGTCTGTAAAATCACACATGGCGAAAAAGTCCTACTGAAGGGAGAAGAGCATGGAGGTTTGTATCGTCTGGACGGGAGTGTAGTACAAAACACTCTGACTTTGATGGGTTCACGAAAATTGCATGCGCATGGTGGAAAGGCAGACGATCGTGAGAAGGGAAGTCCTGCTGGAGAAGGGGTTGCGTCGAAGTCCCTCTTCAGAATC
Source organism: Craterostigma plantagineum (assembly GCA_027422505.1). Taxonomy (NCBI): domain Eukaryota; kingdom Viridiplantae; phylum Streptophyta; class Magnoliopsida; order Lamiales; family Linderniaceae; genus Craterostigma; species Craterostigma plantagineum. The sequence continues at coordinate 17,433,342 of JAPQWV010000013.1, read as the reverse complement.
GACGGGTAGAGTCGGTTCGACAGCTGCACATAGGATTGGCCGCGGGTGAATCAAGTGGGTAGGACCTGAATTCTTGATTCAGATATGTGTAGCTGGTATAAGGAAAGCCAATGGACGTTCGTGGTATTTACGAACGGGCTACTCTCATTCTCGGGTTCGCTGGAGTGCTCTCTGAAGACACCGATGTTGAAAAGGGGGAGAATTGTTGACTTTTCAACCTCACACACATGCAAAGGAAGGTGGAGGAAATTATTTTTTATTTTTATTCTTCAAATGATGTATGAGATGACATTTTTGAGCATGAGAATGCCTATAAATAGGCCTGCTTGCTCAATGTACTAATCACCCCAAAATTAACGAGAGAGAGAGAGAGGTGTGAGAGAGAGAGAGAGAGTAATAAAAAAAAATTTGTCCACGTGGATAAGGGTGAGAGCAGGTGTAGTTTTACTGGGGTAGTTGGAAATAGTACAAAAATATTACCCGGGTGGGTAAGGGGTCTCGGATTTGGGTTTAGACACGAGTGTTAAATTTGTACGGTGTAATTTTTCCAATATAGTAAAACAGGTGCTCTCCGTGGATGTAGGCGTTATTGGCTGAACAACGTAAAAATCTCGTCTTCTCTCTTATTGTCATTTCGGCTTTATACTATCCCAACAAAATTATCACGGGTCCAAAATCAATCTTCCGCTGGGCCCGAAATATTACCGCTCAACCCCAATAGTTAATCTGCCTTATTATTAGATTATTAGAGAACTCTGTCCATTTATTCATTTCATGGCATGTTTCTCAAAAACCTCACATTCACTTGCGTTCGGGTTAATCTCGAACACATAAATACCAATTTAGTGCTTCTGATACAATACCCAAAAAACAGTTCACTTTCGAAAACAAAATACAGAGAACTACGAGACAAGCTGCAGTTAATAAAGAGCATATTTGCAACTGTCCTTCCTATAAATATGCTTATGCTTTTATGAGTTTTTGCAATGATATCACTAATACATTTTCCCATATTTTTATTATCTAAGATAAGAGATGGCTAGTTGCAAGATATGTGCATTTCATTTGAGAGGCAGCTCCAGCCCAAGATCAGCTACTAGAGTTCAAAAGTTAAATCAATTCAAAATCTCTATTCCATGTTTCTTACAAGTACAAGATCAAACTCTACCCATTCTCCTTTTCAATCGCAGACATTAGTGGGCAATTTCCTTCGTAGTTATCCTCTATTACCGCAAATCACTCATATTAAGGCCGTTGGTGAAGCTTCAATAAGACGTCTATTGGATGCTTTTGTAGATACATTCTTTGAATTTGTCGACGAGCCACTGCTCCCATCTCAGGTATATAATATAACATACACATATCAACGTATGCTTTTTGACATGCTTTTCCACTTATATACATTTAACGATTGCTCGATTTTCTGTTGGAAGAGCAACTTCCCGCCAGTAGAGAGATTGGAGAACCAGTTCGTGTATCGATAGTTGAAGGTTGTATTCCTCATGATTTTCCTGAGGGCGTTTACGTAAGAAACGATAACTTATGTTTTCATATATTCTATATGGTCATATAAGTATTAGGGGGAAGTTTTGAATATTTGGATGGTGCTGGCTATTTTCATTCAGGATCAAACCCTAACTTTGGAGGGTTTAAATCTGCTGTATCCGTACTTGGAAGAACAAGTAGCGTTTGGATCGAAGGAGAAGGAATGCTTCATGCTTTGTATTTTAGCAAAGATACAGATCATAATAAATGGACAATAACATACAATAACAAATACGTTGAAACCAAGAGTTTAAATTGGAGAAGGAGATAAACAAACCGTGTCTTCTACCAGCCGTGGAAGGCGATCCACCTGCTGTTATATCAAGTTTCCTTCTAAACATTGTATGCATCAGTTATGTATCTTAACTTATCATTCATTTCATTTGTATCATATGCATAAGTTCTGTTTTAATATATAGCTAAGGTTTGGCACGTCGAGCAAATATCCTAGCAACACTAACGTTATAGAGCATGGCGGGAGATTCTATTCGATAGCTGAGAGTTATCTGCCTCAAGAGATAGACATTCATACGCTCGAAACACTTGGAGATTGGCACGCCAATGGAACATGGACTCGACCATTCAGCAGTCACCCTAAGGTGCTCTCTAATGTGGCTTTTATAATAAACTATGAACTTGTCCTACATCGGTAGTTATTTACTTTTTCTTTTCTAAGACGGCTTTTTTAAACTGCACAGCGAGCTCCAGGAAGTGGCGAACTTGTCAAGATGGGCAATGATGCAAGAAAACCGTATTGCGAAGTTGGTGTTATTTCTGGTACAAATTTCCGTTTTCCTAATTACTTTTATTTCCTGAAGAGAATAAATTTAAGAAAAGTGAATAAGTTGTACAAGAATCTTATAAGACCGCTTTGATCACAAGCTGATGTGTTAGGATCGGTTTACGCGTTTAGAGGGGGGGTGAATAAACGCTTGACACCTTTTTGGTAGTTAACCGTTTAAGGCTAATACCGGTGCTTGATTTTTCTCTGTGTGTTATTTGCGGAAGCTTGTAGATCGGTTATGACTTAGAAACCGATAACCTGTGTGTAGTGTTAGTGTGTGTGTGAAAGAAGATACCAGTTTGTTTCTGGAAGTTCGGAGTTAAATCTCCTACGTCTCCCCTTCTTCCTCGCAAGGAAGGTTCACTAGACTTCAGTTATACACTCACAGTACAACCTACCCGGCTGCCCTCAGCCTTATCTAGTGAATCCCTAGGCAGTCGTAAAATACAATCCACCTACTTCAACAGCTTTTTACAGTCCGTCGGAATAACAATAACTCACTTACTTAACATAACCGGTTATCGTACAGTGAGAACACTTTCTAGATTTCTCGCTTTGTTCTTCAATTTCATCTAGTTGATTTCTCGTGGTTGTGTTGTTGTCTTCTTCAGTGTTTCTTCTATGATATATATACTTGTTTGTTGATGAAGAAGACCGTTGTGATATGGCTCCAAGTGCTGAACTGTGCATTAAATGCACTTTCCCAAAATGGGTACTGTACGGTCTTGGCAGCAGTTTTTGCTGTCTCATTTGCTTTTTCCATTTTAAGCTTGGCTCGACTTCGACCTGACTTCCCATGGCAGCCTTGCATTAAAGATTTCAACAGTGGGTTTCATTATCCCGCCTTGAGTAAATTTGAATCTTTGCACACGTGGCACGCTTGATGACAGAACTCCGGTCTTAGCACTTTATTGGTCCGGTATCTGAGTTCTGGTCTTGGCTCATACCAGGTCCGGTACATCTATATATCTTTCGGTTTTAGGCACGCTTGTACTCTTGCTTCTAATAACCAGTCTTATGTTCTTCTAACTAATATCCGGTCTTCTGCGCATATGTAATCTGCCGATTGACATCCGGTCTTTTAATCTTCTTCTAACTGGTATCCTTAATCCGGTTTGGACAATTTCCTTCTGACTGATTATCCGGTCTTTTAATCTTCGGTCTTATATTCTTCTAACCGGTATCCTTAATTAAGTTTGGACAATCACCAAAACTGTTTAATCTGAATTCTTGATTCACGATTCCTAACAATTTCCCCCTTTTTGGTGATTGTCAAAACTCAACGAAGCCGAAAGGTATTTATTATATCAAAGGAAATTTGATACATAAACTAGCGATCTATTACAACCGTTGTTGGCCTATCTATTCCTTAGATATGCTAAACTTCTTCGATCTTCTGGTTGATGGCATCGTCCGGTTTCTCTGGTACGTCCCGGTCTGCCTTCTGCTTCGCCTTAGTGCTGCAGCAGTTCCATCTGCCCTTTCTCCCCAGCTAGCAGCACTCTTCTTCCCACTGCTTGTCACAACCGGTATCAGTATACTTCTTCGATCTTCCGGTTGTTGGCATCCCAAGTTCTCTCTGGTACGTCCTGGTCTGCCTGCTGCTTCGTTCAGTACTGCCATCTTCCCTTTCTCCCCAACTAGTATTGGGCAGTGGGCCATCTTCCCTTTCGCCCCAATTAGTATTGGGCAGTGGGCAATCTTCCCTTTCGCCCCAATTAGTATTGGGCAGTGGGCAGTACTCTTCTCCCCCCTTTTTGACAATCACTTGTCCGGTATGAGGGAAGGTAGTCATTGTGCAAGAGAGTCATCATTACAGTTGTTCTCTCCTTCTGAAGCACAATGAAACCGGTAGCTCTGTAGCTGCGCTCAGGTTTGACAGGACGCTTCAAGGTCTGAAGAAGTCTTCTTCTGAGCCATCCAGTCTTAGCAGCTCTTACAAAGCTCCGGTTGTCTCCAGGACTCACGCTTTTTGTTGAGCTCCTTGGAGAGTCGGATGTTGCGTCATGGTGGATATCCGCTTGTTGGCACCACTGAAAGCGCAACGAATCCGATAGGAGCCGGTATCCGGGTTTACGCCTGGCATGGCATTTAATCCCGGGTAACTGGTTCCCTTTTTCCAGTCCCTTTCCTTGATGAATTCTCGACCCGTCTCTTCGAGAGGCTGGTAGGAGCGGTAAGGTAGCCCACGGCTTCTCAACCGCTCGGCTACTACGCCGTCTCTTGGTGGGTCGATGGTCTACAAGGGACTGGTGGGGCGCCATCTTCTCCTTTGGGTCCTTGTAGTGCCCTGATGGTTCGCCCGGTCCGCGGCATCTTTTGTTCAGCTCTGGGTAGGAAGCTGAGGACTGGGTGCATCTTTTCCAACTCGTCCAGTCCTTAGAGAGCATCCCAGAGCTCTCCTTTTCTGCCGTCGGACTTGTTTTAAAAAGCCTGCCAGTCCAAAGCAGCGTCTTTGTAGTTTCGTTTGACCGTCGTGAGGTCTTTGAATGATCTAGTGGGTGAATCTGCATCCAGTTTGTTGGAAATACTGCTTTGAGGCGATTGGATAAGAAAACTGGGCTTGGACTTGTTAAACTTTTTCTAGTTGTGAGGCTTATCCTGACTGAGGGTTGTGCATGTTTCGGTAACTCAGGCATTTTGAGCTTAGTTGTTGTTGAATGACTGGGATTTTGAAGAGGATCGTGAGGTCTTTAAATAGCCGGGGAATTCCTGTCGATTTGTGTCACGGGTGCACAGTATTCCAGGCCATGCTTATCTTCTTTTCAGTGCGTCGGAACTTTATGTCTTGTCCGATGACAGAGATTCGTTGATGACATGACTATTCACCTTCTCAAATATCCTGCAAGTTTCAAAGCCAGCTGTACTAAACTCAATAATATGTGCATTGATGAGGCACATTTATCGAAGAGATTCGGTCTTTGTCCGCCCAGTAGGAATCATATGTTTATCCATTGGTCAGTCATGGATAGTTTCGGTTTCAGAAGGCTTTTGAGATAACTTAGATACTTAGACAAGGAGTAGGTTTTGCTTTTGACAACCGGTCTGGTGCAGTTGTGCGTAGTTCACCGGTTTGTCATTCCCATACTTAGTTTCTCCTTCCTGATTTCAGTACTTTCGAATATCTTCACCGGTTTGACAGCCTTGCTACTTCTACTACTTTGCCTCTTAAAGCTGCAACTTTCCTCCAATAAGAGAACATGCTTGTTGACCCATGTTTATCTACTCCTTAACCACTTGTTAGAGTCTGAAACTACATTCAGTCATTCAGTCGGCTGAGAACCAGTCTCCATGTAGGGCGTCCTGCCGCCATTTGTCTGGAACTGAGGTTATTTTCCTCACCGATTGCCCTTTATGTTTTTGAATTCCAAGAGCTGGGTGAATCTTTCACATATTCCCTGTGTTGTACTTTTTTTTTCGGTATGGACTGTCGGTCTTTGATGGGAGCTTCCGGACTTAGTTGATCTCAAGACTGATTCAGTTCCTTCTGGTGAGTTCCCCCTTAGTTTGTATTTTCACCAGTTATTCCGATCAGTCGCCAGGCTGATTTGATCGTCCCTTGAATGTTGTTTGGTCTTCTGAGAGTCTTTCTTCCTTCTACTTGAGGCGTTCCCCCTCAGTGGGCTCCCTTAGGTGCAAACTGCTTGCGATACACTGTTCCGGTTTCTTTTAGACAAGTATCGCTCTTTTGAAACTGGTTTGTTCCTATATTGCTTGATTTTCCCAGTTCGGAGCTTCCTTTCTGGGGTCCTGTCTGACTGCTACCGCTTGGTTATTCTGATCATCTGTTGTGCTTTTGCCAGACAACCGATTCCCTCTCTTTACTGCATTTTTACCTAAACTTGCCAGTATATAGATGACTCACAGCATACGCTATGGTCCTCAAGACATGACGTTAGTGCAAGGCTTAGAAAAGACAGTTTCTGTTTTCTTTTCCTTCATTCATACTGGTGATGAGGGTGGATCATTATCAAGATTGACTTCAATAATTATAGAAGGATTTGAGGTCTTAGATGATTTATTCCTTATTACATGAATTCACCAGTAACCAACCACATTGGACTGTAAGTTCTTGCTTGTACCAGTTCAGACAGTTGCTCTATTTGGTTTCTCATCCGGTTAGTATGATTATGTCTAATTTCTAGTAAGACAATCTAATTATCTTTACACTTTTACCTGGATACCTATTTCAAATGTGAGTGCTAACTTGGCACATGGTTCGATCTCAGCGGGAGTCTTTCCCCCTGGGCATGTGCCGACAGCATCTGCTGTCTAGAGATTAGTAGAACCGGTTGAGTTCCTGCATGTATTCCTGCAAGAACAGATAAAGTCCTCGGTACCCAAGTCTCTTTGGGTCCGGTTAGGAATTAGTACCTTAGGTATCCATACTTGGATTATCCTAATGTGTCTACCGGTAGTGGGGTCAATAAGGTATTTATATTTATTATTCCTGTTCTGAGACCGGTCTTTGGGTCTTCTGTAGCCTTGTGTTCCTGATTTCGTATCGTGGCCATTCCCCCTTGGTTGTTGAGGTCTTCTTCTTCGTGAATCATAATTTACTCCGGTATTCCCCCTTAATTGTTGGGGTATTCCTTTCTGTGGAGCATTTCTTACGTTATTCCCCCTTGCTACCTGAGGTCTTGTCCTTGCGTAGGGCATTGAGGGATTGTAGCTATGTTTCACTCCAGTTTCCTTAAACCTGTTCATAGGAGCAACAGAGACTGGGTTATAGTTTTTGGGACGAACAAAGTTGATCACCTTTGAAGTAGTTGGTTGTGCGGATGTCGTTGGCTCATTGACACCAATTCTTTCGCCGTATCCAAGTCCGGTTCGGTCACCAGCATCTCTTAGGGAACCTTGGAGACATTGAAATGTCTCTGTTGACTTAGTCCATGACTGGACCAAGGCGGTTAGCTTCTTTTTTTCTGATGCATTCTTTTCGGCTGCTTCTTTGAGTTTGAGGTTTTCTTCCTCTAGATGGATGATCTTTTCAAGAAGAGATCCGGTATCTTCTAGCGCTGGTGCCTTTCCTTTTACTGCCACTTTTAACTTCTCGTTTAGTTTCCAGTATTCATCAGCCATATTCTGGAGAGCATCTAGAACTTCTTCATAGGTGAACTTATTTTCTGGATCTGATTGATCTCCCATCAGGCAGATAAGTTCTGGTTCATCTTTGTGATTGCTTGGTTCATTCTCAGAGCTTGATTCATCGGAGTCGGTATCATCCCATCTGTGGCTGTCTTTATTAGTCGTGGAGATTTGTGCCTTCTTCCACCTTAGGTGTTGGCTTGTCTCCTCTTTGGAGTCATTTTCAGTTATCCGGTCCTATCACATTTAAGCTGAATGTTAGTATTATCGCTTAGCTTACGTTGCTTAACCTGTGTCATACTGGATGATTTTCCATCTTCCAGTGCTTCTGCTGGATTTTCCTTGAGCTCGTAGATTTCTTGGTTTTCCCCAAGTTGACTTAGTTTGATCCACACTTCCTTAGCGGTCTTGCCTGTCATAACTTGTCTGAAGATTTCTATGTCCAGAGTTTTGAATAGTATTTTTAGCAATATTATCCAGATTTGTCTTTCGTCTTTCTTCTGCTGACAGCTCGTGTCTTTCCTTCGGAACTTTTCTTGGTTCGTCAGGGTAGACAGCATGTCTTACGTTGATTTTGTTGAACATGAACGGTCCATTTTCCAGTACATCGATCATTTCATCATCTTGCGCATAAAGGTAGGTCATCAACCTTATTTTCCACTCAAGAAAATTTTCCCTGCTAAACATAAGCTGATCTGATAAAGTCATGGTTAGTATAGGAGAAATATCAAGCAAACCCTCTCTGATACCACTTGTTAGGATCGGTTTACGCGTTTAGAGGGGGGGTGAATAAACGCTTGACACCTTTTTGGTAGTTAACCGGTTAAGGCTAATACCGGTGCTTGATTTTTCTCTGTGTGTTATTTGCGGAAGCTTGTAGATCGGTTATGACTTAGAAACCGATAACCTGTGTGTAGTGTTAGTGTGTGTGTGAAAGAAGATACCAGTTTGTTTCTGGAAGTTCGGAGTTAAATCTCCTACGTCTCCCCTTCTTCCTCGCAAGGAAGGTTCACTAGACTTCAGTTATATACTCACAGTACAACCTACCCGGCTGCCCTCAGCCTTATCTAGTGAATCCCTAGGCAGTCGTAAAATACAATCCACCTACTTCAACAGCTTTTTACAGTCCGTCGGAATAACAATAACTCACTTACTTAACCTAACCGGTTATCGTACAGTGAGGACAACACTTTCTAGATTTCTCGCTTTGTTCTTCAATTTCGTCTAGTTGATTTCTCGTGGTTGTGTTGTTGTCTTCTTCAGTGTTTCTTCTATGATATATATACTTGTTTGTTGATGAAGAAGACCGTTGTGATATGGCTCCAAGTGCTGAACTGTGCATTAAATGCACTTTCCCAAAATGGGTACTGTACGGTCTTGGCAGCAGTTTTTGCTGTCTCATTTGCTTTTTCCATTTTAAGCTTGGCTAGACTTCGACCTGACTTCCCATGGCAGCCTTGCATTAAAGATTTCAACAGTGGGTTTCATTATCCCGCCTTGAGTAAATTTGAATCTTTGCACACGTGGCACGCTTGATGACAGAACTCCGGTCTTGGCACTTTATTGGTCCGGTATCTGAGTTCTGGTCTTGGCTCATACCAGGTCCGGTACATCTATATCTTTCGGATTTAGGCACGCTTGTACTCTTGCTTCTAATAACCAGTCTTATGTTCTTCTAACTAATATCCGGTCTTCTGCGCATATGTAATCTGCCGATTGACATCCGGTCTTTTAATCTTCTTCTAACTGGTATCCTTAATCCGGTTTGGACAATTTCCTTCTGACTGATTATCCGGTCTTTTAATCTTCGGTCTTATATTCTTCTAACCGGTATCCTTAATCAAGTTTGGACAATCACCAAAACTGTTTAATCTGAATTCTTGATTCACGATTCCTAACATGATGGAACAAAGCTGATTCATAAAGTGGATCTCGAGCTCAACAGAAGTACTGTTATCCACGAAATAGGAGTTACAGAGAGGTAAGAAAAATGTTTATTGCCTCTCTGTCTAACACACCACATGTGCTTAAAAGGTTGACATTTCCTCTATTATCATCTATATTTATCTTTGTTATGTAGGTTCAACGTGATCCTCGACTTTCCACTGATCCTAGATCCCAATCAAGTTATAAATGGTGGTCCGTAAGTATACATACTTTATCCAATGTATTCCCCTAACATAGTTGATACATTACTTTATAATATTCATGTAATCAAATATTCAGTTTAATAAAGTTCGAGAAGCAGAGATATGCAAGAATTGGTGTGATGCCTCGTTATGGAGATGTTAGTTCCATAAAGTGGTTTAAAGTGGAAGCGATCTGCTTTTACATTATAAATTGTTTCGAAGATGGCGACGAGGTATTTTTCAGTTTTTTCATCACCTCCTATTCCTCAATCCTTTACCGGCATAGATTTGGGGCAAGAATTGTGTTGGTAATTTAAATTCTTTTTCAATAGGTTGTGGTTAGGGTTTGTAGATTCCAAAATTCGATCATACCAGGCCCGGACTTGGGGAAAAATAAGTTCGAATGGTTTTCGAGAGGACTGATACGAAATAATAATAATAATAATAATATCGAAAGCCATCACGATGACGCAGATGGGTATCTCTTCACTTGCGCCCACGAATGGAGATTGAACATGAAGATCGGAGATGTGACGAGACAAGGATATATCACTGGGAATGAATATTCCATGGATTTTCCAATGATAAACCCTAATTTGACCGGCGTTAGAAATAAGTTTGCAAACGCGCAAGTCGTTGATTCTTGCGCGAGCGCAACAGCAGGTATGCAACTGCAATGAATGCTCGTCGGAAAATAAAAGCTCACAAAGTTGAATGCTTTTGTTTTCTTTGTAGGATTGCCAAAGTATGGAGGGATGGCCAAGCTTTACCTCGAAGAGAGACATAAAGGAAATACTACTTCGATGGTGAAAAATTCACAAGTACATATTTTACTACACACATATATAAATGTTCTACTAGTTTCTAATACTTCGAAAAATGATGCAGGGTACTGCTGAAGAGGAGGAGCTGGTGAAAGTTGAGTATCACATGTTTCCAAGAAACACATACTGCTCTGGCGCTGCCTTCGTTACTAAGGATGAGGCCTCAAAGAAGATGATGGTTGGATTGTTTCTTTTGTCCAGGACGAGGACACGGAAACGTCTTTGGTAAGTACGAATTTGATTAGACGGCGTAATAATCGATTATGGCCTGTCTGGATTCCGAATTTCGATTTGAAATCCGTTCAAATCGGAGGTTAAATCTAAACGCTTAATATTTGTCGGATTTGAAATTCCATGTCAAATGGTGCGTTTTTGAAATCCAAAGTTGAGCCCGTAATGAGTTTTAATAATTATAACAATAATAATAGTAAAATAATAAATAATAAAAACAATTAATAATAATAAATAAAAATGATAAATAATAATTAGAGGGTGAACGATGAGTTGGGCTGACTCGTGAGCTCGATGAGCCGGCTCGAGCTCGTTACGGGCTCGTGAATGAGCCGGCTCGAGCTCGGCTCACTCCTGGGTGCTCGAAAGCTCGCAAGTGTTTTGTTATTTTTATTTTATTTTTGTACTTTCTAGTTTTTTTTGAGAAAAAGTTAGAAGTCAATTGGACGAGCTTCTCGAGCTTCATTTTGAAAGCCGAATTTCGAAATCCTAATGTTTGCCAAACAATGAATTTGAGTTTGAAATTACGATTTTGAAATTCATACTTTAAAATCAAGGGACTTCGTTCAAATACGTGAATCGAAACGCACTCTTAAACTAATTGATCGATGTGCTCATGCATGCATGCAGGTGTATATTATGGATGCAAAACACTTATCAAGAGGACCAGTGGCCAAAATCGCAATGGCGGCTAGGGTTCCATATGGATTCCATGGCATTTTCGCTTCAACTGTTGCGAAAAAATTCTAGAATGTTTTATATCTTGTTTGTCCGAGTTGTGAACCTAAGTATTATATTTATGTCAATATTTTCACAGTATATTGTCATATATTTATTTATACGCGTTTACTAAACTCTATCTTATCAAGAATAAATACAATCATGTAATAATTGGCTGAAGTTACGTAATCAACGAGAGCATATCAAAGCTTAGCCCCCCCTTAAGCAAGACATGAGGATGATAATAGGACTGTATCAAATTATATGATCGGTTGATTAATTATAGTTCTTATTCTATATGTAATCTCCTATTCGTGCATGGTTCGGACCTGAAAGAAACTAGTTCACCACTCCATAGTTCGCCTCTATGGTTGATCAAGAAGATTAAGGTCTTGGATCTCAAATTCTTATTTCTCCCCAAGATTATACTACCATGTTAGTTTATTCCATTCCGCTGTAGAAATCCTCACTCTTGCATATGAGCGTGCATCTCGGTGTCGCTCTCGAAGTGACGTGTTTATTAGAACAGAATTATACCGGTTATATAGTTAAAAATGGTCCAAGAAAGTTGTATAGTTAAAAATGGTCCAAGAAAGTTGTATACTATTTTAACAAGACTAATTATATTAGCATGTGATGTTTAGAATAATGAATCTTCCCATGTGATTGGAATGGAAGAACATAACAGTTAAAAATCTAAGAAGAATCTAAACATCAACAAGAAGATTGAATCTGAACATTAACAAGCTCTCGAACTCTCGCATATATTAATTTTTTAAAGGAGGAGGTCAAAAGGTCAAGTTGAAATTTCATCCATTGAATTTTACTATTAGTTGTTCAAGTAAAAGATTGTGCAATAAACGGTAAATCTTAACTAATGAGGGCAATCAGGTTACATTTGTTTCTATTCTACCAAAGATCTGTACTTGCGTTTATTAGAATTTGAATATCTTGCAATTTGGTTTTGATGAACACAAAACTTACTATTGAATTTGAATATCTAACAACATATTCGACGAAACAACTGTTAAACAAATATATATGTTTTTCAGTCCAGACTGAAATCGACCAATACTAGTACAAACCGAACTCAACCAATATTAGTTTCTTAATAGTTATGTTTCACTGATATATCTTCTTTTTTTAGATATTAAAAAGGGTGATTGCGCTATACACCCACGTGGTTATACTAAAATGTATATTATCATATTTTTTTATTGCGCGAAACTCCATTGTGTTGTGCTAAACTTAGCTCCGTACCCCATGTGTTGCCTGAAATCTAGCATTGTACTCCCCCCAATTAGGGGTGAAAATAAGGAGCGCATGATTACACAAACTATGAGGGGATTCTATCCAATCTTTTATCCACAGATTTTGGTGCATTTTGGTTAAATCACAGGGGTTTGTTTTTATGTTGGGAAATCCGGTTGTACCAAAATTCTGCCCGAGATCCGCCGGAAATTATAAAACTGGAGAACACGCTAAATCTTTGTCTCCAGTTTTATTATTTCCGGCGGATCTCGGGCGGAATTTCGATACAACCGAATTTCCCAACAAGTGGTATCAGAGCGAGGTTAAACCTAATTGGCGTTCTGAGTATGCTCTGTGGTTGCAGTATTGTCTGATCTTCCACATCAGAAAAGATACCCAAGAGGTTTGTTCGTGCGGTGGAACTAGTGACAGGTGGAGCTTGACCGCAGAAGGGTTTTGGCAGACGAGTTACTGTTCGGTTTTATGCGAAGTTCGTTTTCACTAATCAGTCTCGAAATAGATTTTCGAGTATATCGAGATTTGATATGGAGAAATTCGACGGAAGAATCAACTTTGGCTTGTGGCAAGTGCAAGTCAAGTGCAACTTTGGCGGGCCGCGTTTTGGGTCCATCTCAGTTAATCGGGGCGGGCTTCGAGGTCCAGTCAACCCGCTTCAGACCGCTCTATTGTCATCCCATAGTCAACCCGCTTCAGACCGCTCCGTAGTTCTTGTATATTTGCCGCAAGATTTCGTTGGACCTAGGGATGACAACTTTTTTGGACCCTGCCCATATCGATAAGACCCTATCCATTAATTATGGGTATGGGTCTTTTAAAAATTAAATTTAATGGGTATGGACCAGACCCAGACCCAATTAAATTAATTTGGGTCTTAAATGGGTATTACTCATTTACCCACCAAAACCATTTCTCCTGAAGTTGCCACGCCTGAAGTTCCTATACCTCTCTTACAATCGATTTTCAAGCCATAACCAACCTCAGCCCTTTCTTCGAATCCTTATCCAACTCTTCGTCCTTGCAGGAGCTCGACTTTGCCGGCAATCTCCTCGGCGGAGAGATGCCGTCGACGATCGCCAACATCTCTCCCTCCATCGTACAGATGAACCTCGATGGCAATCTAATCTATGGCTACATCCCTCCGAAGATTTTTCGAACCTTGAGAACCTCACGCTGCTAAACCTATCGAACAATCGCCTGGGCGGCCCGATTCCGACGGAGCTCTGCAAATTGGGGAAGATGGAAAGGTTATATATGTCGAACAACTCTCTGTCGAGACAAATCCTTTCGAATTGGGGAATATGTCTCACCTGGGACCGTTAGATCTGTCGAGAAACGAGCTGTCTGGGCAAATCCCAGACAATTTCTCCAACCTTTGTCCTGATTTTATTCAAGTATTTAATTTAGGCCCTTTCTTTATTAAATCTTTGGGCTTGATCATTTGGGTCTTTAATACTGTTTCAATCTTTATTTGAGCCTAAGCCCAAAATTTTATTATTTACTCGGGTCGATTATTAAGTGAGCCCGTTCGAACGGAAATATTTTATCATCTTAGTTTCTTCCGAATTTTCGTTCATAATTATTTTTTAGGAATTTTTATTCATAATATTTTCCTCACTAATTTTCTTGAAATTTTCCTATCATAATCCCGTTTATATTTTACGGGTATTACAGTACGGCGTACAATACGAATACATTCCATTTGCCAACTCTCACCATGGAAGCGCTGGAAGCTATGATGACTTGTTCTATCAAGTGTTCCTGGGCGTACGTTCTACGTATTATTTTTTATTCTGTACGCCCATTATCTCGTCTTCCTGATTTCGACTGACCTTTTTTACTTGATCAACAAACAGAACTTCGATGCTGTAGTGGGAGATGTGACTATTGTAGCGAACAGATCAAACTACGTCGATTTCACCCTTCCGTACACTGAATCGGGAGTTTACATGGTTGTGCCGATCAAAGAGAACAAAGCCAACAACGCCTGGGCATTCTTGAAGCCTCTTACTTGGCAACTTTGGCTCACGAGCTTTTGCTCATTTGTCATCATCGGGTTTCTCGTTTGGATTCTTGAGCATAGAATCAACGAAGAATTCAGGGGTCCATTTTGGCATCAAGTAGGAATGGTGTTTTGGTTCGCCTTCTCAACCATGGTCTTCGCCCATAGTAAGTACGAGTTTTCCCAATCGCAACTTGAAACACTTCGAAAACTGATTATATCGATTTGTTTATACAGAGGAGAGAGTGATAAGCAACCTCGCTAGATTCGTGCTGATCATATGGTTCTTACTTGTCCTCATACTCACTCAGAGCTACACGGCGAGTCTCATTTCAATACTAACCGTTCAAAAGCTCCAACCAGCCGTTACAAACGTAAACGATCTCCTCAAAAGCAACAAATACGTAGGGTACCAACAAGGCTCGTTCGTTTTCGGAATGCTACAGAATATGAAGTTTCCAAAATCAAGACTCCTCGTCTACAACACACCTGAGGAACTTAATGAACTCCTCTCAAATGGAACCATCGCTGCTGCTTTCGATGAGATTCCGTACATGAAGTTGTTCCTCGCCAACCACTGTTCGAAGTACATGTCCGTCGAACCCACTTATAAAACCGACGGTTTCGCATTCGTGAGCGCTATTCTTCACTCATTCTTTTACTACTGCCATTTTGGCATAACCTTTCATTTCTAACTCTGTCTACTTTCTTTCTTATCTTAAGGTCTTCCCAGTAGGTTCTCCCTTAGTACCAGATGTTTCAAGAGAAATACTGAACGTGACCGAAGATCTAAGGATGTCGAACATTGAGAGAAAATGGCTCGGAGATAAAACCTCGTGCCCAGACTCAAGCAGCATACTATCGTCAAGTAGCTTAGGCCTCGAAAGCTTTTGGGGACTTTTCTTAATCGTGGGCATAGCTTCTTTCATCGTCTTCACATTCTACGTAGCTCAGTTTCTACATCAGAATTGGAACGCCATCGAACTGTCCAACACAAGGGAGTTGTTCCACAGGTTTCTTAACAAAGATATGAGTTCTCATACTTTTAGGAACACTGCAACGATAGAAAGGCCAAACCGCTATACCTGCGAATGTATGAGGACGACTCCAACAAGCCATAATGTGCAATCAGCGACACCGTTGGCATTTACGCTTAACTCTCCTTCGACCAATGGCCAGCCAAGTCCATTTTTTTCGAGCCCCACCGAGCAATATGCGAACTTTCAAGAGAGTACGGCGCAAAGAGAACTCATTGAAGACACTGAGGTAGTTAATTTGAACCTAAGCCAAGAATTTCCCAGAGAAACTGTGGAAACAGTGAATGAAGTCCCGAGGCAGGAAGATCCACTTCGTCCTTGAATCCGTTCATACCTATCTTTTAGAAGTAAATACCATAGACTGCAAATATATGTAGCTCGTTATCATCTAAATGTCTAAGAATATGCAATTGTAGCTTTTACCATCCTGATAACTAAGTGATTAATTTGTCATGATGAAACTAATTTGTACTTTTTTTCGGCCTTTCTTTTCTATCACATTCTCACCATTTTCAAACTACAACTCAACGCTAACTCGCTCACCGTACCGGAACCAGCTTGGATTAAGGAACAGAACTGGGAATTAGCATGTCAGCAAACATGAAAGCCATTTAAGAAAAAAATTCAATGGCACTTCAGATGCATTTCCTATCGATTTAACTATTCGATTCGCAATAATGCTAATAAGGAACTTAACTGAGCGCGCGATGGAGTTGGTAAAACCCATCTTCTCGGACTCTTCCATCTCAGAAACACGATCGACAGCATAACTTCAATCTCTCCCATTTGCCACCCCATTCATCACAACTGAGTTGGTCGCTAGAAACTTACAACGAACAAAATGCTACCATTTCGTTGTTAGTACATTACATTTTTAGTCTGCAATGTTTAAGGCATGACGTTTTTTGTCTCCCGTCTCGAGGTGCAACTTTTATCTCTATTATCGATTTGGGACGGTTTTTGGTCACTCGATTAATTTAATCGCTCGTGAGAGCTCATAATCTCCTTTTACTCGACAGAAAACCTCACAACACATCTTCTTCTTTGAATTAAGCGCACATGAATATTATTACATCACATTTATGAAAGGATCGACAGCCTTGAAAATGAGTTTAATGTGATACGTAATGATGCCCACGTGCATTTTAGTTGAAGAAGATGATGAGTCAGGAGGTGTTAAGTCAAGTTAAAAGAGATTATGTGCTCTCATGTGTTAAATTCCATCTAAAATTAGTGATTTCATTGATCGGACGACCAAAACGGCTCAAAATCAATAAGATTGGGTACTAAAAGTGGCACCTCGGAACATGATGGACCGAAAACGCCATGTCCCAGGGGACTAAAAGGTCGTTCTTCCTTAATATAATTTTAAGTTAAATTTGGTGCGACTCACTTAATTGGGCTGGGCTTTTGTAAAGACGGCGAAAATAGTGAAAAGCTCCCAAAGTGCATAATTTTAATCTTTTGTTCAACATGTAAAACTCATCAATAAAGGTTGATTTGATTTGAAAATCGAAATCTAAGGCATTAAGTAGATAATATTATCACATTAATTTGGTCAAAATCACCAGCTATAGTGACTGAAAATTAATTAAATGAGATAACCACAACTTTTATAATTAATTACACAAACGAAATGTCAAAGAAAAACTTCATATTTTATCTAGCTAGAGTTTGTGTTTATTTATGTTGACCTTTTTGGTCCATGAGCATTAGAGAGTTTTGATGAACGATGTAATTGTAATGATGTAGGTTTATAAATTAAGCAATTCGATTTGAGATCAATATAATGTCTACTTACATGATAACATTCGACCTTGCATTAATTATGAGCTAAAAATTGATTAAAGTGTTGAAAGTTTGATTCATATATGATTTGGTGATTTATTGGTGAAACTATGTGATCGCATGTTATAGGCAACCCATGTGATAGGATATATCGTTCTGTGCTATATACGGAAATAACGCATGAGATATCCTGCTAAGTTATATATGGAAAATATGCTGTTTATATATGGAAAGTGATATATCTGTTGAAAATCAGTTATTCCTGGACGAAAATCACATATACGATTCTTTGCATGCTTTCCACTGAATTTAATGGGCAATATTGAATTGATATCTTTCCTTATGCTGATTGGAATATTATATTTAGGTAAGATTTGATTTGATTGACTTTGTGGATAAGATGCTATGTGCTCAAAACGGATGTGATCTCTGAAATATGGAAAGTTGTGGCATGACAGTTGAATCGTGATAGCTATGATCTGATCTGATGTTATGTGCTAACGTGGAAAATATGTTGATCTGATACTGAGTGCTAAATATGGAATTGATATAATGCTATCTCGTATGCTATACATGGAAAGTAATCTGGATTGACTTATTCTATAAACTGATAGCAGGGAATCACATATGGAAAATTCTGATATGGTAAATATATGCGAAATGATTGAATATGCTTGAGAACGAATCTGAGTCTTTATATAGAATATATTCATGCTTAAAGGAGCTTTTATACGGAATATGATCATGCATTAATGAGCTAATGACCGTTGTGAACGTTGATTATGAGCATGATCTACATGACATGTTGACTACTCGAAAATTGCATGGACTAGATTTGGTGATTAATACTTGATCTGATTTTCCATGTAAAGTGTTGAGTGAAAAGGTTTATATATGAACAACACTTCATTATTTCGAGTAACTAAGAACTTGTGAACGTACGCCTACGAGAGAGTTTTGAGCAGAAAAATATTGAGAGATTCCTGAGCCTCCACTTGCGATAGCTTTCTGCCATACTGAGCTTTAACTTGCGATTCCATCACTGAACGAGTGATTTATCCTGATATTCCAACCTCCCACCATATATTCTGTCTTTGGACGTGAGCAATACCAAGGAGGCAAGGTCGACGTTTACGCACATGTGAATGGAAAGACGAGTTTCGGGGGCCCTTCGGTAGCGAGCTGTGTCTGTTGGGATCAAGAGATTCCAAGGAACGAAACTCGGCGTGTGGTAACCTAATATGTCTAGTGTTCGACTTGTTTCGGTTGTTATTGGGCTAACCAATCAGTTTTGTATCCAGCAAACCCCAAAGAGAGGAGTAAACCCTAGTTGGGGATATAACCCCTATAAAAATCCTGTCTCGCATTTAATTTACAGTTATTTCCTTTTCGCTGTGAGACAGACCCGACACACATCCGACGCTATTAGGATATATCAGGCATACACGTCACAAGCGTTAGTAGGCATACTAAGTCACTACATCTTAGGTTTTGGGAGAATAAGAAGCATAAATTTTTATAAGCCTAATTCACCCCCTCTTAGGCACATTTATATCTTCATTTGGTATCAGAGAGGGTTACTCAAACGATGGGCCTAACAAGCCTGAGTTAAAGATCTAATGGCTTCTTCGAGTGTTGATGTTTTTGCAGAGGGACAATCCCATTCCAGGCCACCACTCTTCGATGGAACCAACTACACCATATGGAAAAACCGAATGAAGGAATTCCTGCTTGCTACTGACTATGATCTGTGGGATATCATCACGACTGGACCTTACACTCCAGAAGGCGGATGGAACTCCAAAGAAAGGTTCTGACTACGATGCAACAGACAAGCGAGGAATCTCCTTGAATGCCAAAGCAAAGAACATGATCGCCTGCGCGCTTACAAGAGAAGAATATAATCGTGTGAGTTCATGCGAATCTACCAAAGATATGTGGGACACGCCTCAAGTCACACATGAGGGAACCACTCGAGTTGTACAAGAAAGAATAGCCCTCTTAATTCACCAATACGAGCTGTTCAAAATAGATGACAACGAGACTATAAGTCACATGTACGCGAGATTCATGAACATCATCAATCAAATGTTCTCGTTGGGAAAGAAAATACCGGATGGTGAGAAGGTGCGAAAAATACTGAGATTTCTTCCAAGAGAATGCAATCCCAAAGTAACTGCCATCTACGAAGCGAAGGACTTGGACGAACTTCTCGTATCAGAACTGATCGGATCTCTGACCACCTACGAGATGACTCAAATCTCCATCAAAGAAAAACCACCCGTCCGAAATCTACCAAATATTGCATTTAACACTGAACAAGAGAACGATTCTGAAGAAGAAACTAAGGAAGACATACTGGAGCAGATCGCCATGTTGACCAGGAAATTTGAAATGTCTCGGCTGAGAAGAAAGTTCAAAGTAAACTCCAAGTTCCAACCTAGGAACAAGGGAATATCGTCATCCGGGAACAATGAGCAGAAATGCTTCAAGTGCAACAAGCCAGACCACTTCGCCTAATCCGCCCAATGGAAAATGGTGACAAAAAGATAAAGAAGCAGAAAGTCATGGTCAGCAACTGAGAAGAGGCCGGAAGTGAAGGGGAGGAAGATCTCACCTACATGGCCGATGATGATGATCAGGTATCTTCTTCATCCACTAGTAAGAAAATACTCTTTCTAAATGAATTATATGCTACGCAAGATGAATCTCATGATAACGCTTCCTCAGTCCCCGAAGTAGATGAAAAGAAAGAGATGTTTGAAATAATTCAAAATGCAGAAGGAGTATTAAGTCACTCAACTTACAAGTAAAGAGTGTGGTTAGGCAACGAGATAACATAGCTAGAGAGAAGCACCAAACATACCTAGAAAATGAACGCTTGAGAGCTGAGCTAGAAACCCTTAAGGAAGAAAAAGCTTTGTGCAACTGTGAAGAGCTTAGGAAGCAAAATAATGATATATCTAGAGACATTTCTGTTCTTAAGGAATCCATAGAAGAAAAAGCACAACTGTTGATAAACTTCTTGAAGGAAAACAAAATCTTGATATGTTACTTAGTATTCCTAGAATGTTGGAAAATCAGGGATATGATATTACACGACATATGAACATGCTGCACCTCCCCAAAATGTTAGGAAGCCTAAATGTTTTTCATGCGGCCGTCACGGTCATTATGCTAACCGCTGTGTTTTGAAGAGAGCTGATAAATCTAGATATGTCTGGAGGCCAAAGAAGGTTCCTGAAGTCTCTAACACTTGCCAACCTGTGTTTGAGGGATCACAGTCTGTGACACATGATATATCACATGTTAACAGGAGTTACTTTGCTGCTAACCTTTTAGGACCCAATCAAAGTTGGGCACCTTAGAAAAGAATTGATTCATGCATGTACAAAGAAGAAAATCCAGCAAGAAAAATAAGTGGTACCTCGACAGTGGGTGTTCCCACCATATGACAGGTGATATCAGTAAGTTTGTGTCGGTGAAAGCGTATGACGGAGGATATGCCTCTTACGCCGACAACACAAAAGCTAAGATTATTGGGGTTGGAACTGTCGGTAACACTTTACATACTACTATAGATGACGTATGATTAGTTAAGAATTTAGAACATAATCTCAATAGCATTAGTCAATTATGTGATAAAGGTCATATGGTAACTTTCGAAAATGATAAATGCATTTTTAGAAATGATGATAAAGTGTTATTTAGTGCATCTAGGGATAGAAATATTTATTGTATTACTCTTGATGATATCACTGACCAGAATGTCAAGTGCTCAGCAGTTACACAGAATAACACCTGATTATGGCACAGACGCCTAGGACATGCTAACATGGAACTACTGTCCCATATTACAAGCAATGCACTGGTACGAGGTGATCCTGACATAAAGTTCGTCAAGGACAAAACATGCAAGGCATGTCAAATGGGCAAGCAGACCAAGACATCGTTCAAAGCAAAGAATGTGATATCCACATTCAGACCTCTGGAACTGCTACATCTCGACCTTTTTGGTCCTGTTCAGACGATGTCTCTGCGAGGTAAAAGATATGCCTTTGTCATTGTTGATGATTATTCCAGGTATACATGGGTGATATTCCTTGCACATAAGAATGATGCACTAGATAGCTTTGCATCACTAGTGAAGAGACTAGAAAATGAGAAAGAAATGAATCTGTGTAGGATACGTAGTGATAACGGTTTGGAATTTGATAGTAAATTTTTGCATCATTCTGTGATCAATATGGATATTGTCATAACTTCTCTGCTCCCATAACTCCCCAGCAGAACGGTGTAGTTGGACGGAAAAACAGAGTGTTACCGGAAATGGCTAGATCTATGTTACATGGGTATGATATTCCTAAACAGTTCTGGGCGGAAGCTGTTAGTACAGCCTGTTATGTGTCAAATCGCGTGTTCCATAGGCCGATATTAAGGAGAACATCTTATGAAATCTGGCATGGTAGAACTCCAAATATAGGTTACTTTCGTGTGTTTGGATGTAAATGTTTTATCTTGAATGATAGAGATAAGAGAGGAAAATTTGACTCTAAGGTAGATGAAAGGATATTCCTTGGTTACAGTCTTCACTCTAAGGCCTATCGTATTTATAATAAAATAAAGCTGACTGTTCAGGAATCCATACATGTTACTTTTGATGAGGTACCTAACGCAGATGCTACTGACGAGGAAGGTATAGAATTGCCTTGTGCAGAATTGCAGGATACTAAAGACAGTGAGAACGATATTCCAAAAGACGAAAATGTTGAGACATTGGAACCAGAAGATGATGGGCTACAAAATCCAACACATCAAGTTATAGGGAATTCACATCTGGAATCAAAACTCGAGCAACTGCACGAAATCAGGAGGAATCCCATGATGTACTGCTTTCAATGATGGAACCAAAAACGGTCCATGAAGCTCTAAACGATATATCTTGGGTCTCTGCCATGGAAGATGAACTATCTCAGTTTGAAAGAGCCAAGTGTGGACACTCGTAGAGAGACCGGACGAAAAATCCATCATAGGAACCAAATGGGTCTTCCGCAACAATCTCGATGAACACGATAATATCACTAGAAACAAAGCGAGGTTAGTTGCAAAAGGTTATTCCCAGGAGGAAGGTATTGCTTTCGATGAAACTTTTGCTCCGGTAGCTAGATTAGAGTCTATACGTGTCTTGCTTGCATATGCATATTTTAAACGCTTCGAACTCTTTCAAATGGACGTAAAAAGTGCATTCTTAAATGGCTTTATAAATGAGGAAGTTTATGTAGAACAACCACCGGGTTTCGCTAGGGAAGATTTTCCAAATCATGTTTTTAAATTAAATAAAGCATTATATGGTGTAAAGCAGGCTCCTAGGGCATGGTATGAAAGGCTAAGTAAGTTTCTGCTTGACATAGGATTTTCGACTGGAACTATCGATAGCACACTGTTTATTTGAAGGTGATCACATGATACTGGACCAAATCTACGTTGATGATATCATTTTTGGAAGTACTAATATCCTTCTATGCGAGGAATTCTCTTATGCAGAAGGAATTTGAGATGAGGTTGATGGGTGAGCTGAACTACTTTCTCGGGTTGCAAATAAAGCAACTTAACAATGGAACCTTGTATCCCAGACGAAGTACAGAAAGGAATTACTGACTAAATTTGGGATGAGCGATTCCAAAGAAAGTTCCACCCCTATGAATCAGACCACCAAAATAGACTGTGACGAATCAGGTACACCAGTTGATAAAACAGAATTTAGAGGTATGATCGGAAGCCTTCTCTACTAGTCGTCCTGATATCATGTTTGCTGTTGGTATGTGTTCGAGATATCAGTCTGACCCTAGGGAATCCCACTTGACAGCAGTCAAGCGTATACTTAGATATATCAAAGGTACTGGCAATTTTGGTCTGTGGTACTCTCATACGGATGAGTTCCCACTAATGGGATATTCCGATGCCGACTACGCCGGTTGTTGGGAAGATAAGAAAAGTACCAGTGGAACTTGCTAATTACTTGGAAATTCCCTGGTAACTTGGTCAAGTAGAAAGCAAAATGCTTTCGCCCTCTCCACAACCGAAGCTGAATATATGGCCTTAGGAAATTGTTGTCAACAAGTTCTTTGGATGAAACAAACCCTTAGTGATTTTGGGTTAAGTTATGACAAAATTCCTATTCTGTGTGATAGCACTAGTGCCATTAGTATACTAAAAATCTCGTGCATCATTCTCGTACTAAGCATATAGAGGTTAAACATCATTTTATACGAGACCATGTTTAGAAGGGGAATATCAGTGTGGAATTCCGAGGAACAAATGATCAACTTGCTGATATCTTCACGAAGCCCCTAATTGAGGCAAGATTCTGCGATATCCGTGGTCGATTAGGAGTCATCGAGCTAAATAAGCTTAGTAAATCTGCCTAATTATGCCATTTACTGTAGGATATGCTATTTTAGGTAGAAATCCGTAGATATTCATTCAGCACCTAGAATATTTTTTTTGGATCTTATAAATATTATCCTTAAGTGTGATTTTGGTATTTTAGGAAAAGATTCGTAGTTATCCGATTTTAAGATCTTTCTTAGCCATCTATATTATTTTCAAAATTTAAAATCTACAAATCTTTCCTTAGAATTGTGATTATGTTATTTTAGGAAGAAATTCCCAATAATCCTATTCTGAGATACTCCTTTCTGCCCCTATATTATTTTAGAAATTTTAGATCTTATCTTAAAGTGTGATTATATTAGGAAGAAATTCGTAAGTACCCTACCTTGTGATCTCTTTTCAGCCGATAAGTTATTTTAGGAAATTCGGATATTGATTTTATCTTTTTGGAGAGAAGTTTGATCTCAGAATGGTACAGCTTTGCGTGGTCGCAATCTTTAAACTCTCTCCATAAGTCAACTTTCGGCTCCAAAATAATACCGAGATCAACGATCATTGATGCCTTAATGAATTCCTCATTGAATATGCCATCTGAATGATACAGTGACTTCATAAACAAGCGTAGAATCGGATCGAAATTCTCAGGCTCAATCTTTCTCTTTTCCACGACATTATATACTGCGAAATTCTTGCTGTCATGCTCACTAGTTTCTTGGTGATCCTCCAATTCCTCAAGAACTTCTGGGAGATTCGGCTCTGCTGGAACGAAATCTACAGTAGCCTCTGCAGTTTGATCGGTTTTTTCTAACTCGATCTCATCGTTAGCTTCACTTGGTTCCAACACCGGTTCTTTAGTTATTTCACAATTCAATGGAATGACTTCTATGTGCTCTTCTGAATTTGACTCAATATGGCTCGAGCATACTTCTCGTTCGCGTTCAAACACTGCATTTTTTAGCTTTTCCAATTGGGCCGTCAGATTCTCTATCTTCGCTTTTAGACTCTGAAAACTCGTAGAAGTAGATGTACGACTACTGTCTTCTTGTATCACTGCCATCTTCTCCACCGCTATCTCCCAAGGGCTTTTTCTTTTTGGGGCGGATCAATCTGTTGTTACGCATGTCTTTGAATTAATGGTTGCTCATATGATACAGACATCTTTTCGAGCGCTATCTCCCAAGCGGCTTTTTTCTTTTTGAGGTGGAGTACAGTAATCATACGAGGGAGAATGTGAATAATCGCCGGTGTAAGAGTAGCAATTCTCCCCTCGTCCATCATACCATGATCATGGAGGCTCGTAACAATTATACTTGCATTCACTAGTGAGATGTTGGCATCCGCACAAATCGCACTCCAGTTCATCATCGCATGTCGCATAGGTCTCGGGAGAATATTGCGAGTATCGCTGCATCCCTTATCCTACAAAACAGAAACGAGAAAGATGAGACTATCAACGAATAATAATAATAATAATAATAATAATAATAATAATAATAATAAAAATAATAATAATAAAATATTAGTAGCTAAAAGATCTAAACTAAAACTCAGAATAAATCCTAAAATTAATAATATAGCTATCCCCGGCAACGGCGCCAAAAACTTGACACGCTCAAATACTAGCAAGTGTACTAGGTCGTGCAAGTAGTAAAACGGACGAAGTCCGAGATTCGATCCACGAAGACAGCTCGATTAATTCTAAGTATTCCTAATTCTAATTTAAACTAACAGAATTTTTGTAGTTTTGATGATTTGATAAAAGAGATAAAACACAAATAATAAAATAAACGCAAATAAAATAGGTGAGGATATAGCAGTTAACGACGAACGTGATTAAGACACATGCTCGGCACGAAATATTCCTACGTCTTCATACAATATCATCTATCTAATCAACATGAATCAAGTTAAGGTGGAATTTCCTAATATATGTGCTACCCGTTATTCACGTAACTAGCAACCCTACGTAAATAGAGAACCAATCAACTATATGTCTATATGACTGTAGTTCATATACGTGCATTCGATCTTCGTGAATTCTCCGAGTTTAGACGTTTTCTGCGCGTAAGGTCTCGGAAACCACACATACGAAACCAAATTCCATCTCTGGTCAGTTTTACGTAGTGGTATTCAATGTTTTGTTCTAATCGGTTTAATCACTTAGTCCGTCTCATAAACCAATCAATAATCATATGCATGGAGGCCAATCACACATACGCTATGAAGCGCAAACAAAGAACACATAACTTAAATCATATGATTAAATAAGATAATCATAGCATTAATACGTAGTCATAATCCGGCCCCACACGGCCTCAATCACAAAAGAAATTAGCCTAGCATATTAATATACGAAAACGACAACGAGTCGAAAGAAAACATTATCGAAAATGAAATATTAAAAGTAACAAATTCGCCCTCGTTATGGTGTTCGCGTCGTCTCTGATACATAACAAATTACAATATTTTATACCCCGTAAAAGTGTGTTTTTGGTCGATATTTGTACTACTTATAACGGATATTCTACTTATACGTTTCAATTACATACCTTACAGGTACCGAAGCAAAATAAGCAAAATAGAACAGGAAATGTGGATCCGTAAGTCCAAACAGCGAAACCTAAAAGGCCCAAATAAGTTGCAATGGCCCAATCAAATACCCACTAAGATGACTCATCAGAAGACAAAGCCGAAGCGCCAACAGGAGAAGCCACTCAAACACACAAACCATTCATAGTCAAAAGGAGAAAGTGGGGTGCTCAATTATTGGTTGCAAGGACACTTACGTTGAAGATAAAGCAAACCATTTAACTAAGGATAAAATCAACAAGGAAAATGCCAAACAAGGAACCACGATCGAAGACTAACAAAACACTCTTGGCGGCTGCAATTAGAAGATAAGCAAACATCTCACATCATCAAACGGCTGAAGATCGGAGCGCAAAGCTCAAGGGGCTGCCCAAGCACGCGCAAATCTGAGAAAATTGTCCATTATACTTCAAGTGGTTCTATAAATAGAGCTAAATCATCAAGAAATCAGACGGCATCTTCATATTTTTATTAGCGTAGCAGATAGTTTGAGCGAGAGGAAAATAGGTCTGTTGTATTTTAGTGTTGTTACCTTTACCTGCTTGAGTGTGGTCGAGAGTTTGAGCGAGAAAGACATAGATCATCGAGAGGGTTGTAGTGTTTTGGCACTGTTGTTTTCATTTTCTGCTTTCATTTCCTGCTTTATCTTTGCTTTTATAGAGAGCATCACAGAGAGACACGAAAAGAGCTGAGGAGATTAGTACTTCTTTCCTTGTATTTCTATTTTATATTAAGAGCATATGAGAGGATAGATGATAATATAGAGCAGAGATGAAGTTGAGAGATCAATATGTGAGTTCAGTGTAGCAAGGTTTATTCCTTCAGCTTTTTCTTTGTCTCCATATGCTTGGTATTGTTGGTAATCATTCGGTTTCTTTTATTCCTTTTGTTTAATGATTTAATTGAGCTTGTTCCTTTATATTACAATCATCATCAGAATACCTTTACATTAGTCTACATCCCAAATCTCACAGAGATGAATTCTACAATATCTATGTAAGCGTTATTTCTGTTATTTTCATATATCATTAGCATTTATTAATTTTAATTGCGTGTTGATTAAAATGTTTAGCGATTATTATTTTATCGTCGTTAGTTTCGGTATTTTATGGTTTGCTATTGCGCCCAAAACCAACAGAAAAACCCCCTTGATATTATTATTATTATAATATTATTATTATTATTACTCTTATTATTATTATCCTTATTATTATTATAAATAATATTATTATTATTACTACTCTTATTATTATTATAACTATTATTATTATTATTATCACTACTATTATTATCGATCGAGTTTGAAGTTAGGAATAAATCGACCATTTTCCCTGTGGATACGATCCCTATTTTCACTATACTCATATTTAGTGAATAAGGTTATAAATGATATTTTTGGCCGTTTACGACGTGACCAAATTTTGGCGCCGTTGCCGGGGAAGGTGGTGTCTTAATTGATTTGCTTCTACTTCTAATTCGATATTTTGTTCTAGTTTATGCCCCGATCTTCTCGAACAGGTATATTAATATTCGATCCAGAAATCGAGAGAACCGCAAGGGCAAATCGAAAGGCAAAAAGACAAAAAGATTCGACTATATCAATGTTTAGCACGGAATCCGAACAGAAATTTTCAACAAGCGACATGGAGGAAACCGAACAGCAGCAGCCACTTCGTCTTACGTTGAGGGATATGGCTACGCCGGATGTTAATCAACGGCCGCTTTGCATTGAATTTCCTATTCTTCAAACACCTTTTGAATTAAAATCAGGTTTAATCCATTTACTTCCTACTTTTCGTGGTAACGCAGGTGAGGATCCGCACAAGCACTTGAAGGAGTTTCACATGGTTTGCTCAACCATGAAGCCAAATGGGGTCACGGAAGATCAGATAAGTCTTCGCGCATTTCCGTTCTCGCTGGCGGATCACGCAAAAGACTGGTTATATTACCTACCGTCGGGTTCAATTACTACGTGGGCAGAACTTAAAAAACAATTTCTTGCAAAATTTTCCCTGCATCTCGTGCCGCAAACATTCGTAAGGAAATCTACGGGATTCGACAAATGATCGGAGAAACCCTGCACGAATACTGGGAAAGATTCAAGCGACTTTGTGCAAGCTGTCCATATCACCAAATTTCAGAGTTAGCGCTTATCCAATATTTCTATGAAGGATTGCTGCCCATGGAGAGAAACATGATTGACGCAGCAAGTGGAGGAGCGTTGGTCGATAAAACGGCAGACGAGGCACGACGACTGATCTCAAGCATGGCTACAAATGCGTAACAATTTGGAACACGTCAAGATGTAGGCCAACAAAGGATGGGCGAGGTAAGTACTACTTCATTTGAGCAAAAATTAGATTCACTAACATCTCTTGTGGAAAAACTTGTGATTGGAAAAACGAGCCAGGTAAAGGCTTGTAGCATGTGTACATTTGCTGGACATGCAACATCAAATTGTCCTTCACTTCAGTTTGATCTTAGCGAGCAAGCCAATGCAATTGGAGGATACACAGGACCATATCAGAGACGCTATGATCCATACTCAAGTCAATACAATCCCGTATGGCGTGACCACCCAAATCTGAGTTATGGAAATCGACCGCCAGGTTTCATGCAGCAAGCACCAAGGCCACCAAATCCTCCACAACAAGCCGCACCATCAAAACCAGGTATGTCTTTGGAGGATATTGTTAATAATTTAGCAACTAGTACTGCCACTTTTCAACAGGAAACTCGATCAAGCATTAACGAAACACGCTCGAGCATGCACAATTTAGAAAGGCAAGTGTCTCAACTCGCAGCGCAAATGAGTCAAATGCAGAACGAGAAAGGAAAACTACCGGCCCAAGTTGAGATCAACCCAAGAGAGAATGTGAGTATTATGACTCTTCGAAACGGGAAAGAGATCGGTCAGCCTAATCATGACGAAGTTTCCTTAAAATCCCCAATAGAAGATAAGACTAAAGACCATGCAAAGAAGGTAAGTAATGATTCTGTTTTCGATAAACCTAATATTGTTGTTCCTCCACCTTTTCCTGGAAGGTTTGCTAGGGTAAAACAAGAAGAAGAGGAAAAGAGTATAATGGAGACCTTCAGCAAAGTCGAGATCAACATTCCACTTTTGGATGCTATCAAGCAGATTCCACGTTATGCAAAATTTCTAAAGGAAATGTGTTCGAACAAAAGGAAACACAAAGCCGAAGGAAAAATCCTAGTAAGTGACAATGTTTCCGCTGCGCTTCAACGAAAACTGCCTCAAAAATGTAAGGACCCATGTATGTTTGCTATCTCGGTTACTATAGGGACGAGAAAAATAAATAATGCCATGTTAGATTTAGGAGCTTCTATCAATGTGATGCCGTTATCGTTGTTCAATGAGATGAGTATGGGACCTCTTAAGTGCACTGATATTTGTATTCAATTAGCAAATAGGTCCATTATTTATCCCGAAGGATTAGTTGAAGATGTGTTGGTAAAATGTGGTGAATTTATTTTTCCTGCTGATTTTTATATAGTAGACATGGGTGATGAACATGCGCTAGATTCTGCTGTTATTTTATTAGGACGATCATTCATGAAAACTGCTAAAACTAAGATAGATGTTGATTCAGGAACTCTTACTTTTGAATTTGATGGTGAAAAACTCACTATGAATGTATTTGATGCTATGAAATATCCTGATGAACCCGAATCTGTTAGTATGAATGATGCATTTGTTCGAGATGATTTTGAGCGTAATTTCACTAGCGATACACTCGACTATGTGATTAAGAATAGCAGAACAGAAAATGCTGTGCATTTTGAAGTGGACGAAGATATCAAAAATGCGCTCATGACATTACATGCACTTCCGGAATCTCACGATCAATCAGGTAAAAACACTCTTTCATTACTTATTCCTAACGCAAAAATTGTTCCTTCAATAGAACAGGCACCTACGTTGGAGTTGAAGGAGCTACCAAAACATCTCAAGTACTGCTATTTGGGAGATAAAGATACTTTGCCTGTTATTATTGCAAATGACTTGAGCGCCACCCAAGAAGAGAAATTGATTCGCGTTCTGAAGGAGTACAAGACCGCGATAGGATGGACTTTGGCCGACATCAAAGGAATAAGTCCCTCGATATGCATGCACAGGATCCTACTTGAGTCAGATTCTAAGCCGATACGGGAGCCACAACGCAAACTCAATCCGGCCATGAAAGAGGTAGTTATGAAAGAAATAATTAAATTATTAGATATGGGGATAATATTTCCAATATCAGACAGCCAATGGGTAAGTCCAGTTCATGTAGTTCCTAAGAAATCTGGTTTCTCACTTGTGAAAAATGATAAAAATGAATTGGTACCAATGAGATTACAGACGGGTTGGCGCATGTGCATTGATTTTCGTAAGTTAAATGCGGCTACCCGAAAGGATCATTTTCCGCTACCCTTCATTGATCAAATGCTAGAAAGACTGGCAGGTAAGTCTTTCTTTTGTTTCCTCGATGGGTTTTCTGGTTATTATCAAATTGTTGTGGCACCCGAAGATCAAGAGAAAACTACTTTCACATGTCCCTTTGGCACATTTGCATATCGTCGCATGCCTTTTGGTTTATGTAATGCTCCTGGTACATTAATACGTAGTCATAATCCGGCCCCACACGGCCTCAATCACAAAAGAAATTAGCCTAGCATATTAATATACGAAAACGACAACGAGTCGAAAGAAAACATTATCGAAAATGAAATATTAAAAGTAACAAATTCGCCCTCGTTATGGTGTTCGCGTCGTCTCTGATACATAACAAATTACAATATTTTATACCCCGTAAAAGTGTGTTTTTGGTCGATATTTGTACTACTTATAACGGATATTCTACTTATACGTTTCAATTACATACCTTACAGGTACCGAAGCAAAATAAGCAAAATAGAACAGGAAATGTGGATCCGTAAGTCCAAACAGCGAAACCTAAAAGGCCCAAATAAGTTGCAATGGCCCAATCAAATACCCACTAAGATGACTCATCAGAAGACAAAGCCGAAGCGCCAACAGGAGAAGCCACTCAAACACACAAACCATTCATAGTCAAAAGGAGAAAGTGGGGTGCTCAATTATTGGTTGCAAGGACACTTACGTTGAAGATAAAGCAAACCATTTAACTAAGGATAAAATCAACAAGGAAAATGCCAAACAAGGAACCACGATCGAAGACTAACAAAACACTCTTGGCGGCTGCAATTAGAAGATAAGCAAACATCTCACATCATCAAACGGCTGAAGATCGGAGCGCAAAGCTCAAGGGGCTGCCCAAGCACGCGCAAATCTGAGAAAATTGTCCATTATACTTCAAGTGGTTCTATAAATAGAGCTAAATCATCAAGAAATCAGACGGCATCTTCATATTTTTATTAGCGTAGCAGATAGTTTGAGCGAGAGGAAAATAGGTCTGTTGTATTTTAGTGTTGTTACCTTTACCTGCTTGAGTGTGGTCGAGAGTTTGAGCGAGAAAGACATAGATCATCGAGAGGGTTGTAGTGTTTTGGCACTGTTGTTTTCATTTTCTGCTTTCATTTCCTGCTTTATCTTTGCTTTTATAGAGAGCATCACAGAGAGACACGAAAAGAGCTGAGGAGATTAGTACTTCTTTCCTTGTATTTCTATTTTATATTAAGAGCATATGAGAGGATAGATGATAATATAGAGCAGAGATGAAGTTGAGAGATCAATATGTGAGTTCAGTGTAGCAAGGTTTATTCCTTCAGCTTTTTCTTTGTCTCCATATGCTTGGTATTGTTGGTAATCATTCGGTTTCTTTTATTCCTTTTGTTTAATGATTTAATTGAGCTTGTTCCTTTATATTACAATCATCATCAGAATACCTTTACATTAGTCTACATCCCCAAATCTCACAGAGATGAATTCTACAATATCTATGTAAGCGTTATTTCTGTTATTTTCATATATCATTAGCATTTATTAATTTTAATTGCGTGTTGATTAAAATGTTTAGCGATTATTATTTTATCGTCGTTAGTTTCGGTATTTTATGGTTTGCTATTGCGCCCAAAACCAACAGAAAAACCCCCTTGATATTATTATTATTATAATATTATTATTATTATTACTCTTATTATTATTATCCTTATTATTATTATAAATAATATTATTATTATTACTACTCTTATTATTATTATAACTATTATTATTATTATCACTACTATTATTATCGATCGAGTTTGAAGTTAGGAATAAATCGACCATTTTCCCTGTGGATACGATCCCTATTTTCACTATACTCATATTTAGTGAATAAGGTTATAAATGATATTTTTGGCCGTTTACGACGTGACCAAATTTTGGCGCCGTTGCCGGGGAAGGTGGTGTCTTAATTGATTTGCTTCTACTTCTAATTCGATATTTTGTTCTAGTTTATGCCCCGATCTTCTCGAACAGGTATATTAATATTCGATCCAGAAATCGAGAGAACCGCAAGGGCAAATCGAAAGGCAAAAAGACAAAAAGATTCGACTATATCAATGTTTAGCACGGAATCCGAACAGAAATTTTCAACAAGCGACATGGAGGAAACCGAACAGCAGCAGCCACTTCGTCTTACGTTGAGGGATATGGCTACGCCGGATGTTAATCAACGGCCGCTTTGCATTGAATTTCCTATTCTTCAAACACCTTTTGAATTAAAATCAGGTTTAATCCATTTACTTCCTACTTTTCGTGGTAACGCAGGTGAGGATCCGCACAAGCACTTGAAGGAGTTTCACATGGTTTGCTCAACCATGAAGCCAAATGGGGTCACGGAAGATCAGATAAGTCTTCGCGCATTTCCGTTCTCGCTGGCGGATCACGCAAAAGACTGGTTATATTACCTACCGTCGGGTTCAATTACTACGTGGGCAGAACTTAAAAAACAATTTCTTGCAAAATTTTTCCCTGCATCTCGTGCCGCAAACATTCGTAAGGAAATCTACGGGATTCGACAAATGATCGGAGAAACCCTGCACGAATACTGGGAAAGATTCAAGCGACTTTGTGCAAGCTGTCCATATCACCAAATTTCAGAGTTAGCGCTTATCCAATATTTCTATGAAGGATTGCTGCCCATGGAGAGAAACATGATTGACGCAGCAAGTGGAGGAGCGTTGGTCGATAAAACGGCAGACGAGGCACGACGACTGATCTCAAGCATGGCTACAAATGCGTAACAATTTGGAACACGTCAAGATGTAGGCCAACAAAGGATGGGCGAGGTAAGTACTACTTCATTTGAGCAAAAATTAGATTCACTAACATCTCTTGTGGAAAAACTTGTGATTGGAAAAACGAGCCAGGTAAAGGCTTGTAGCATGTGTACATTTGCTGGACATGCAACATCAAATTGTCCTTCACTTCAGTTTGATCTTAGCGAGCAAGCCAATGCAATTGGAGGATACACAGGACCATATCAGAGACGCTATGATCCATACTCAAGTCAATACAATCCCGTATGGCGTGACCACCCAAATCTGAGTTATGGAAATCGACCGCCAGGTTTCATGCAGCAAGCACCAAGGCCACCAAATCCTCCACAACAAGCCGCACCATCAAAACCAGGTATGTCTTTGGAGGATATTGTTAATAATTTAGCAACTAGTACTGCCACTTTTCAACAGGAAACTCGATCAAGCATTAACGAAACACGCTCGAGCATGCACAATTTAGAAAGGCAAGTGTCTCAACTCGCAGCGCAAATGAGTCAAATGCAGAACGAGAAAGGAAAACTACCGGCCCAAGTTGAGATCAACCCAAGAGAGAATGTGAGTATTATGACTCTTCGAAACGGGAAAGAGATCGGTCAGCCTAATCATGACGAAGTTTCCTTAAAATCCCCAATAGAAGATAAGACTAAAGACCATGCAAAGAAGGTAAGTAATGATTCTGTTTTCGATAAACCTAATATTGTTGTTCCTCCACCTTTTCCTGGAAGGTTTGCTAGGGTAAAACAAGAAGAAGAGGAAAAGAGTATAATGGAGACCTTCAGCAAAGTCGAGATCAACATTCCACTTTTGGATGCTATCAAGCAGATTCCACGTTATGCAAAATTTCTAAAGGAAATGTGTTCGAACAAAAGGAAACACAAAGCCGAAGGAAAAATCCTAGTAAGTGACAATGTTTCCGCTGCGCTTCAACGAAAACTGCCTCAAAAATGTAAGGACCCATGTATGTTTGCTATCTCGGTTACTATAGGGACGAGAAAAATAAATAATGCCATGTTAGATTTAGGAGCTTCTATCAATGTGATGCCGTTATCGTTGTTCAATGAGATGAGTATGGGACCTCTTAAGTGCACTGATATTTGTATTCAATTAGCAAATAGGTCCATTATTTATCCCGAAGGATTAGTTGAAGATGTGTTGGTAAAATGTGGTGAATTTATTTTTCCTGCTGATTTTTATATAGTAGACATGGGTGATGAACATGCGCTAGATTCTGCTGTTATTTTATTAGGACGATCATTCATGAAAACTGCTAAAACTAAGATAGATGTTGATTCAGGAACTCTTACTTTTGAATTTGATGGTGAAAAACTCACTATGAATGTATTTGATGCTATGAAATATCCTGATGAACCCGAATCTGTTAGTATGAATGATGCATTTGTTCGAGATGATTTTGAGCGTAATTTCACTAGCGATACACTCGACTATGTGATTAAGAATAGCAGAACAGAAAATGCTGTGCATTTTGAAGTGGACGAAGATATCAAAAATGCGCTCATGACATTACATGCACTTCCGGAATCTCACGATCAATCAGGTAAAAACACTCTTTCATTACTTATTCCTAACGCAAAAATTGTTCCTTCAATAGAACAGGCACCTACGTTGGAGTTGAAGGAGCTACCAAAACATCTCAAGTACTGCTATTTGGGAGATAAAGATACTTTGCCTGTTATTATTGCAAATGACTTGAGCGCCACCCAAGAAGAGAAATTGATTCGCGTTCTGAAGGAGTACAAGACCGCGATAGGATGGACTTTGGCCGACATCAAAGGAATAAGTCCCTCGATATGCATGCACAGGATCCTACTTGAGTCAGATTCTAAGCCGATACGGGAGCCACAACGCAAACTCAATCCGGCCATGAAAGAGGTAGTTATGAAAGAAATAATTAAATTATTAGATATGGGGATAATATTTCCAATATCAGACAGCCAATGGGTAAGTCCAGTTCATGTAGTTCCTAAGAAATCTGGTTTCTCACTTGTGAAAAATGATAAAAATGAATTGGTACCAATGAGATTACAGACGGGTTGGCGCATGTGCATTGATTTTCGTAAGTTAAATGCGGCTACCCGAAAGGATCATTTTCCGCTACCCTTCATTGATCAAATGCTAGAAAGACTGGCAGGTAAGTCTTTCTTTTGTTTCCTCGATGGGTTTTCTGGTTATTATCAAATTGTTGTGGCACCCGAAGATCAAGAGAAAACTACTTTCACATGTCCCTTTGGCACATTTGCATATCGTCGCATGCCTTTTGGTTTATGTAATGCTCCTGGTACATTAATACGTAGTCATAATCCGGCCCCACACGGCCTCAATCACAAAAGAAATTAGCCTAGCATATTAATATACGAAAACGACAACGAGTCGAAAGAAAACATTATCGAAAATGAAATATTAAAAGTAACAAATTCGCCCTCGTTATGGTGTTCGCGTCGTCTCTGATACATAACAAATTACAATATTTTATACCCCGTAAAAGTGTGTTTTTGGTCGATATTTGTACTACTTATAACGGATATTCTACTTATACGTTTCAATTACATACCTTACAGGTACCGAAGCAAAATAAGCAAAATAGAACAGGAAATGTGGATCCGTAAGTCCAAACAGCGAAACCTAAAAGGCCCAAATAAGTTGCAATGGCCCAATCAAATACCCACTAAGATGACTCATCAGAAGACAAAGCCGAAGCGCCAACAGGAGAAGCCACTCAAACACACAAACCATTCATAGTCAAAAGGAGAAAGTGGGGTGCTCAATTATTGGTTGCAAGGACACTTACGTTGAAGATAAAGCAAACCATTTAACTAAGGATAAAATCAACAAGGAAAATGCCAAACAAGGAACCACGATCGAAGACTAACAAAACACTCTTGGCGGCTGCAATTAGAAGATAAGCAAACATCTCACATCATCAAACGGCTGAAGATCGGAGCGCAAAGCTCAAGGGGCTGCCCAAGCACGCGCAAATCTGAGAAAATTGTCCATTATACTTCAAGTGGTTCTATAAATAGAGCTAAATCATCAAGAAATCAGACGGCATCTTCATATTTTTATTAGCGTAGCAGATAGTTTGAGCGAGAGGAAAATAGGTCTGTTGTATTTTAGTGTTGTTACCTTTACCTGCTTGAGTGTGGTCGAGAGTTTGAGCGAGAAAGACATAGATCATCGAGAGGGTTGTAGTGTTTTGGCACTGTTGTTTTCATTTTCTGCTTTCATTTCCTGCTTTATCTTTGCTTTTATAGAGAGCATCACAGAGAGACACGAAAAGAGCTGAGGAGATTAGTACTTCTTTCCTTGTATTTCTATTTTATATTAAGAGCATATGAGAGGATAGATGATAATATAGAGCAGAGATGAAGTTGAGAGATCAATATGTGAGTTCAGTGTAGCAAGGTTTATTCCTTCAGCTTTTTCTTTGTCTCCATATGCTTGGTATTGTTGGTAATCATTCGGTTTCTTTTATTCCTTTTGTTTAATGATTTAATTGAGCTTGTTCCTTTATATTACAATCATCATCAGAATACCTTTACATTAGTCTACATCCCCAAATCTCACAGAGATGAATTCTACAATATCTATGTAAGCGTTATTTCTGTTATTTTCATATATCATTAGCATTTATTAATTTTAATTGCGTGTTGATTAAAATGTTTAGCGATTATTATTTTATCGTCGTTAGTTTCGGTATTTTATGGTTTGCTATTGCGCCCAAAACCAACAGAAAAACCCCCTTGATATTATTATTATTATAATATTATTATTATTATTACTCTTATTATTATTATCCTTATTATTATTATAAATAATATTATTATTATTACTACTCTTATTATTATTATAACTATTATTATTATTATCACTACTATTATTATCGATCGAGTTTGAAGTTAGGAATAAATCGACCATTTTCCCTGTGGATACGATCCCTATTTTCACTATACTCATATTTAGTGAATAAGGTTATAAATGATATTTTTGGCCGTTTACGACGTGACCAAATTTTGGCGCCGTTGCCGGGGAAGGTGGTGTCTTAATTGATTTGCTTCTACTTCTAATTCGATATTTTGTTCTAGTTTATGCCCCGATCTTCTCGAACAGGTATAT
Source organism: Craterostigma plantagineum (assembly GCA_027422505.1). NCBI lineage: Eukaryota > Viridiplantae > Streptophyta > Magnoliopsida > Lamiales > Linderniaceae > Craterostigma > Craterostigma plantagineum. Next base: position 17,395,564 of record JAPQWV010000013.1, on the reverse strand, counting down.
TAATATTCGATCCAGAAATCGAGAGAACCGCAAGGGCAAATCGAAAGGCAAAAAGACAAAAAGATTCGACTATATCAATGTTTAGCACGGAATCCGAACAGAAATTTTCAACAAGCGACATGGAGGAAACCGAACAGCAGCAGCCACTTCGTCTTACGTTGAGGGATATGGCTACGCCGGATGTTAATCAACGGCCGCTTTGCATTGAATTTCCTATTCTTCAAACACCTTTTGAATTAAAATCAGGTTTAATCCATTTACTTCCTACTTTTCGTGGTAACGCAGGTGAGGATCCGCACAAGCACTTGAAGGAGTTTCACATGGTTTGCTCAACCATGAAGCCAAATGGGGTCACGGAAGATCAGATAAGTCTTCGCGCATTTCCGTTCTCGCTGGCGGATCACGCAAAAGACTGGTTATATTACCTACCGTCGGGTTCAATTACTACGTGGGCAGAACTTAAAAAACAATTTCTTGCAAAATTTTTCCCTGCATCTCGTGCCGCAAACATTCGTAAGGAAATCTACGGGATTCGACAAATGATCGGAGAAACCCTGCACGAATACTGGGAAAGATTCAAGCGACTTTGTGCAAGCTGTCCATATCACCAAATTTCAGAGTTAGCGCTTATCCAATATTTCTATGAAGGATTGCTGCCCATGGAGAGAAACATGATTGACGCAGCAAGTGGAGGAGCGTTGGTCGATAAAACGGCAGACGAGGCACGACGACTGATCTCAAGCATGGCTACAAATGCGTAACAATTTGGAACACGTCAAGATGTAGGCCAACAAAGGATGGGCGAGGTAAGTACTACTTCATTTGAGCAAAAATTAGATTCACTAACATCTCTTGTGGAAAAACTTGTGATTGGAAAAACGAGCCAGGTAAAGGCTTGTAGCATGTGTACATTTGCTGGACATGCAACATCAAATTGTCCTTCACTTCAGTTTGATCTTAGCGAGCAAGCCAATGCAATTGGAGGATACACAGGACCATCTCAGAGACGCTATGATCCATACTCAAGTCAATACAATCCCGTATGGCGTGACCACCCAAATCTGAGTTATGGAAATCGACCGCCAGGTTTCATGCAGCAAGCACCAAGGCCACCAAATCCTCCACAACAAGCCGCACCATCAAAACCAGGTATGTCTTTGGAGGATATTGTTAATAATTTAGCAACTAGTACTGCCACTTTTCAACAGGAAACTCGATCAAGCATTAACGAAACACGCTCGAGCATGCACAATTTAGAAAGGCAAGTGTCTCAACTCGCAGCGCAAATGAGTCAAATGCAGAACGAGAAAGGAAAACTACCGGCCCAAGTTGAGATCAACCCAAGAGAGAATGTGAGTATTATGACTCTTCGAAACGGGAAAGAGATCGGTCAGCCTAATCATGACGAAGTTTCCTTAAAATCCCCAATAGAAGATAAGACTAAAGACCATGCAAAGAAGGTAAGTAATGATTCTGTTTTCGATAAACCTAATATTGTTGTTCCTCCACCTTTTCCTGGAAGGTTTGCTAGGGTAAAACAAGAAGAAGAGGAAAAGAGTATAATGGAGACCTTCAGCAAAGTCGAGATCAACATTCCACTTTTGGATGCTATCAAGCAGATTCCACGTTATGCAAAATTTCTAAAGGAAATGTGTTCGAACAAAAGGAAACACAAAGCCGAAGGAAAAATCCTAGTAAGTGACAATGTTTCCGCTGCGCTTCAACGAAAACTGCCTCAAAAATGTAAGGACCCATGTATGTTTGCTATCTCGGTTACTATAGGGACGAGAAAAATAAATAATGCCATGTTAGATTTAGGAGCTTCTATCAATGTGATGCCGTTATCGTTGTTCAATGAGATGAGTATGGGACCTCTTAAGTGCACTGATATTTGTATTCAATTAGCAAATAGGTCCATTATTTATCCCGAAGGATTAGTTGAAGATGTGTTGGTAAAATGTGGTGAATTTATTTTTCCTGCTGATTTTTATATAGTAGACATGGGTGATGAACATGCGCTAGATTCTGCTGTTATTTTATTAGGACGATCATTCATGAAAACTGCTAAAACTAAGATAGATGTTGATTCAGGAACTCTTACTTTTGAATTTGATGGTGAAAAACTCACTATGAATGTATTTGATGCTATGAAATATCCTGATGAACCCGAATCTGTTAGTATGAATGATGCATTTGTTCGAGATGATTTTGAGCGTAATTTCACTAGCGATACACTCGACTATGTGATTAAGAATAGCAGAACAGAAAATGCTGTGCATTTTGAAGTGGACGAAGATATCAAAAATGCGCTCATGACATTACATGCACTTCCGGAATCTCACGATCAATCAGGTAAAAACACTCTTTCATTACTTATTCCTAACGCAAAAATTGTTCCTTCAATAGAACAGGCACCTACGTTGGAGTTGAAGGAGCTACCAAAACATCTCAAGTACTGCTATTTGGGAGATAAAGATACTTTGCCTGTTATTATTGCAAATGACTTGAGCGCCACCCAAGAAGAGAAATTGATTCGCGTTCTGAAGGAGTACAAGACCGCGATAGGATGGACTTTGGCCGACATCAAAGGAATAAGTCCCTCGATATGCATGCACAGGATCCTACTTGAGTCAGATTCTAAGCCGATACGGGAGCCACAACGCAAACTCAATCCGGCCATGAAAGAGGTAGTTATGAAAGAAATAATTAAATTATTAGATATGGGGATAATATTTCCAATATCAGACAGCCAATGGGTAAGTCCAGTTCATGTAGTTCCTAAGAAATCTGGTTTCTCACTTGTGAAAAATGATAAAAATGAATTGGTACCAATGAGATTACAGACGGGTTGGCGCATGTGCATTGATTTTCGTAAGTTAAATGCGGCTACCCGAAAGGATCATTTTCCGCTACCCTTCATTGATCAAATGCTAGAAAGACTGGCAGGTAAGTCTTTCTTTTGTTTCCTCGATGGGTTTTCTGGTTATTATCAAATTGTTGTGGCACCCGAAGATCAAGAGAAAACTACTTTCACATGTCCCTTTGGCACATTTGCATATCGTCGCATGCCTTTTGGTTTATGTAATGCTCCTGGTACATTTCAACGATGCATGATGAGCATATTTTCTGATTTAATAGAAACATGCATTAAAATATTCATGGATGATTTTATTGTTTATGGAGACTCGTTTGATCATTGCCTTGGTAATCTAGTAGAAGTACTCAAACGATGCATTGATAAAAATCTTGTGCTTAACTATGAAAAATGCCATTTTATGGTTAAAGAAGGAATAGTTCTAGGTCATGTAGTTTCATCTCGAGGAATTGAGGTAGACAAGGCTAATGTAGATTTGATATCTAGTGTGCCATACCCCACTAATGTTCGAGAAATTCGTAGCTTTCTTGGTCATGCAGGTTTTTACAGGAGATTTATTAAGGATTTCTCAAAAATCGCTCAACCGATGTCAAGACTACTTCAGAATGATGTACCGTTCAATTTCGGAGATGAGTGCAAAGAGGCGTTTAATAAGTTAAAGTTATTACTAACTACTGCACCGATAATCCAACCCCCAAATTGGGAGTTACCGTTCGAGCTCATGTGCGACGCAAGCAAATACGCCGTAGGAGCTGTGCTTGGACAAAAAGATGGAAGGAAGAGTCACGTCATCTACTATGCTTCAAAAACGCTTGACTCGGCACAATGCAACTACACCACAACTGAAAAAGAGCTCTTATCTATTGTTTTTGCATTTGATAAGTTTAGGTCTTATTTATTGGGATCTAAAGTTATTGTTTATTCTGACCATGCAGCTCTTAAATATTTTTTGTCAAAGAAAGAGTCGAAACCGCGCTTAATACGATGGATTTTGTTGCTTCAAGAGTTTGATTGGGAGATCAAGGATCGCAAGGGCGTCGACAACTCCGTGGCGGACCACTTGAGCCGTTTGATTCGTGACGAAGAGCCATTACCAATTTCTGAAACATTTCCAGATGAGCAACTATTTCGCCTTCAAGGTAAGGAATATCAAGAACTCTGGTTTGCGGATATAGTTAATTACTTGGTAAGTGGTGTGTTACCTTCACATTTGAGCTCGTCAAGGAAAAATAAAATTAAAAGCGACTCTAAATATTATATGTGGGATGAGCCATACTTGTGGAAAATTGGCTCGGATCAAATTATTCGCAGGTGTGTTTCAAATGATGAAATTAATAGTATACTCACTCATTGTCATACATATGCCTGTGGAGGACATTTTGGACCTAAGCGAACTGCTAGAAAAATTTTAGATTGTGGTTTTTATTGGGAAACTATTTTCAAAGATGCTTATTTATTTTGCAAGAGTTGTCCTAATTGTCAAAGAACGGGTACAATTACTTTTAGAGATGAGATGCCACAAAATCCTATTTTAGTTTGTGAAATTTTCGATGTATGGGGAATGGATTTTATGGGTCCTTTTCCAAGCTCATTTGGTTTTCTTTATATTTTGCTTGCCGTTGATTATGTGTCGAAGTGGGTAGAAGCAAAGGCTACCCGAACTAACGATTCTAAAGTGGTTGTAGGATTTCTTAAATCAAATATCTTTAGTAGGTTCGGAGTTCCCCGTGCAATTATAAGCGACCAAGGTACACATTTTTGCAATCGCACGGTGGAAGCGCTCATGCGCAAATACGGAGTACATCATCGATTGGCCACTACTTATCACCCACAATCAAACGGGCAAGCTGAAGTTTCAAATAGGGAGGTCAAGAATATTTTGGAGAAAACTGTGAACCCGAATCGTAAGGATTGGAGCTTGCGATTAGACGATGCACTTTGGGCGTACCGTACTGCTTTTAAAACTCCAATCGGAATGTCGCCGTATCGCCTAGTTTTCGGTAAAATGTGTCATTTACCAGTTGAAATTGAACATCGTGCTTTTTGGGCAGTGAAACAGTGCAACATGGAGGCCACAAAAGCCGGTGAAGAGCGAAAATTTCAGCTACAGGAACTTGAAGAAATTCGCCTAGAAGCCTATGAGAATGCGAGAATGTACAAGGAACACACGAAGCAATTTCACGACAAACTCCTACATAAAAAAGAATTCATGGTAGGTCAAAAAGTTCTCCTGTACAATTCAAGGCTGAAATTCATGCCAGGTAAGCTCAAGTCTCGTTGGATGGGACCGTATATTGTTAAAAATATTTTTCCAAACGGAGTTATAGAAATTGAGTGCATATCTACTAACAAGTGTTTTAAGGTAAATGGTCATAGGCTTAAACCATATTTTGAGAATGCTTTTATGGCTTGCGTGGAAGAGATCAAGCTGCGTCCACCCATTTACGCATGACGATGAAGAGCGGGGACAACGTCTAGCCAAAGACGTTAAAGAAAGGCGCTCATTGGGAGGCAACCCAATATTATCCTATTTTATTTTGTTATTGCAATATTTCGATTTTTATCTATGTTTTCAATGATGATTAAGCAGGTTTTCTATCGGCTCGGTATGCTACAAGATCTCACTAGGCTCTGGAACAAATATCCTCTCGCTCGGAATTTCTCTACGACTTCATCACTGTCAGGGAAGTTTATTTTCAATATCACTTTTATCACTTCACATCTACTCTGAAATATTACAATGAAAATTATGGTGGGAATCTTTTTCATTAGAATTCTACATTGAGGACAATGCAGAGTTTAGGTGTGGGGGAGATTTATCGTGTTAGTTGATGAACAAATATCTTGTCTCGAGCGAACCGATGTGCATTAATTAGAACATGAGAGAAACAATTAAGAATAACTATTTGGTATTAGGATGATTATTCTTTTTCTTCAGTTGATTTAAAGACCGAATGCGCAAGAGTCGACACAAAGCCTACTTAAATTTGTGAGATTTGAGCCTTAAAAAAAAAGAGTATTTATCTTTATACTCAGTTTTTTCTTTACGTGAGTATCACATGTGTTTCGAATATTCTAGAACTTGCTCTATTATACATGTTGATATCATTGGCGGTTTTTTGTACAAAAGTGATTAAGGCACTTAGGATTAAGCCATTGGCCTCACACTGACCCTACCTTCAACGTTTTCCACTTAGTGAGCCAATTTGAGCCTTAAGCCTTATTTTTCTTGTTGAATTTAAGCCACTATATTTACCCATATATATCATTTTGGCTTTCTTTTTCAACCCATTGTCGGATTGGGTGAGTTATTAATTGCTTAGATTCCACGATTTCGAGATTGATAATAAACTAATGAGTCCAAATATGTGATATTAGGAGTCTTAGAGTTATAGTGAGGGAAAAAAATCATCCGGAAAAAAAAAATAGCGAAACAAAAAGAGCGAATACGAAAAAAAAAAAAAAAGAAGAAAAAAAATATGTATTCGAAAAAAAAAAAGAGAAGAAAAATTCATACAAAAATATATATGAAGCGTTAGTTAGTTTTGTCGATATTAGGAAGCTCTGAGTTGTCTTGAAAATGAAACCGCAACATGTTAGTATGAATAGAGTAATTCTCGAATTAGTCGTGCGTCATGGTAAAGTCGTGGGATTTAGCGATTATTAATCATCTGATCCGATAATTTTTACCTACTTTCCCAACATATCCTACCTAAATCCCTAGCCCCATTACAGCCCAATGAAAGACCTTTTGATTTGTACATTTAAGTCGCTACGAGAATACAATGTGATATGTTAGCAAGCATATGGTAATATCGTTCATAGTGTTGATTTGAGCGTATACACATATAACCCATAAACACTTTGAGTGCATTGAGAGAATCCATGTGCGAGTTGTTGATTTTTGTGGCGTTCAGGCTTTATTGAGATTGTCGGAATTGATATGATTGTCTAGTGCTAATGTTATGAATAATTGCTATCTCTAGGGCAAATTAATGTATGTCGGTGAACTCCTAATTAAAATATTTACATCGTATCTGGGTAAATGCTTGAGGACAAGCATTGTTTAAGTGTGGGGGAGTTTGATACATAACAAATTACAATATTTTATACCCCGTAAAAGTGTGTTTTTGGTCGATATTTGTACAATTTATAACGGATATTCTACTTATACGTTTCAATTACATACCTTACAGGTACCGAAGCAAAATAAGCAAAATAGAACAGGAAATGTGGATCCGTAAGTCCAAACAGCGAAACCTAAAAGGCCCAAATAAGTTGCAATGGCCCAATCAAATACCCACTAAGATGACTCATCAGAAGACAAAGCCGAAGCGCCAACAGGAGAAGCCACTCAAACACACAAACCATTCATAGTCAAAAGGAGAAAGTGGGGTGCTCAATTATTGGTTGCAAGGACACTTACGTTGAAGATAAAGCAAACCATTTAACTAAGGATAAAATCAACAAGGAAAATGCCAAACAAGGAACCACGATCGAAGACTAACAAAACACTCTTGGCGGCTGCAATTAGAAGATAAGCAAACATCTCACATCATCAAACGGCTGAAGATCGGAGCGCAAAGCTCAAGGGGCTGCCCAAGCACGCGCAAATCTGAGAAAATTGTCCATTATACTTCAAGTGGTTCTATAAATAGAGCTAAATCATCAAGAAATCAGACGGCATCTTCATATTTTTATTAGCGTAGCAGATAGTTTGAGCGAGAGGAAAATAGGTCTGTTGTATTTTAGTGTTGTTACCTTTACCTGCTTGAGTGTGGTCGAGAGTTTGAGCGAGAAAGACATAGATCATCGAGAGGGTTGTAGTGTTTTGGCACTGTTGTTTCATTTTCTGCTTTCATTTCCTGCTTTATCTTTGCTTTTATAGAGAGCATCACAGAGAGACACGAAAAGAGCTGAGGAGATTAGTACTTCTTTCCTTGTATTTCTATTTTATATTAAGAGCATATGAGAGGATAGATGATAATATAGAGCAGAGATGAAGTTGAGAGATCGATATGTGAGTTCAGTGTAGCAAGGTTTATTCCTTCAGCTTTTTCTTTGTCTCCATATGCTTGGTATTGTTGGTAATCATTCGGTTTCTTTTATTCCTTTTGTTTAATGATTTAATTGAGCTTGTTCCTTTATATTACAATCATCATCAGAATACCTTTACATTAGTCTACATCCCAAATCTCACAGAGATGAATTCTACAATATCTATGTAAGCGTTATTTCTGTTATTTTCTTATATCATAAGCATTTATTAATTTTAATTGCGTGTTGATTAAAATGTTTAGCGATTATTATTTTATCGTCGTTAGTTTCGGTATTTTATGGTTTGCTATTGCGCCCAAAACCAACAGAAAAACCCCCTTGATATTATTATTATTATTATAATATTATTATTATTATTACTCTTATTATTATTATCCTTATTATTATTATAAATAATATTATTATTATTACTACTCTTATTATTATTATAACTATTATTATTATTATCACTACTATTATTATCGATCGAGTTTTGTTAGGAATAAATCGACCATTTTCCCTGTGGATACGATCCCTATTTTCACTATACTCATATTTAGTGAATAAGGTTATAAATGATATTTTTGGCCGTTTACGACGCGACCAAATTTTGGCGCCGTTGCCGGGGAAGGTGGTGTCTTAATTGATTTGCTTCTACTTCTAATTCGATATTTTGTTCTAGTTTATGCCCCGATCTTCTCGAACAGGTATATTAATATTCGATCCAGAAATCGAGAGAACCGCAAGGGCAAATCGAAAGGCAAAAAGACAAAAAGATTCGACTATATCAATATTTAGCACGGAATCCGAACAGAAATTTTCAACAAGCGACATGGAGGAAACCGAACAGCAGCAGCCACTTCGTCTTACGTTGAGGGATATGGCTACGCCGGATGTTAATCAACGGCCGCTTTGCATTGAATTTCCTATTCTTCAAACACCTTTTGAATTAAAATCAGGTTTAATCCATTTACTTCCTACTTTTCGTGGTAACGCAGGTAAGGATCCGCACAAGCACTTGAAGGAGTTTCACATGGTTTGCTCAACCATGAAGCCAAATGGGGTCACGGAAGATCAGATAAGTCTTCGCGCATTTCCGTTCTCGCTGGCGGATCACGCAAAAGACTGGTTATATTACCTACCGTCGGGTTCAATTACTACGTGGGCAGAACTTAAAAAACAATTTCTTGCAAAATTTTTCCCTGCATCTCGTGCCGCAAACATTCGTAAGGAAATCTACGGGATTCGACAAATGATCGGAGAAACCCTGCACGAATACTGGGAAAGATTCAAGCGACTTTGTGCAAGCTGTCCATATCACCAAATTTCAGAGTTAGCGCTTATCCAATATTTCTATGAAGGATTGCTGCCCATGGAGAGAAACATGATTGACGCAGCAAGTGGAGGAGCGTTGGTCGATAAAACGGCAGACGAGGCACGACGACTGATCTCAAGCATGGCTACAAATGCGCAACAATTTGGAACACGTCAAGATGTAGGCCAACAAAGGATGGGCGAGGTAAGTACTACTTCATTTGAGCAAAAATTAGATTCACTAACATCTCTTGTGGAAAAACTTGTGATTGGAAAAACGAGCCAGGTAAAGGCTTGTAGCATGTGTACATTTGCTGGACATGCAACATCAAATTGTCCTTCACTTCAGTTTGATCTTAGCGAGCAAGCCAATGCAATTGGAGGATACACAGGACCATCTCAGAGACGCTATGATCCATACTCAAGTCAATACAATCCCGTATGGCGTGACCACCCAAATCTGAGTTATGGAAATCGACCGCCAGGTTTCATGCAGCAAGCACCAAGGCCACCAAATCCTCCACAACAAGCCGCACCATCAAAACCAGGTATGTCTTTGGAGGATATTGTTAATAATTTAGCAACTAGTACTGCCACTTTTCAACAGGAAACTCGATCAAGCATTAACGAAACACGCTCGAGCATGCACAATTTAGAAAGGCAAGTGTCTCAACTCGCAGCGCAAATGAGTCAAATGCAGAACGAGAAAGGAAAACTACCGGCCCAAGTTGAGATCAACCCAAGAGAGAATGTGAGTGTTATGACTCTTCGAAACGGGAAAGAGATCGGTCAGCCTAATCATGACGAAGTTTCCTTAAAATCCCCAATAGAAGATAAGACTAAAGACCATGCAAAGAAGGTAAGTAATGATTCTGTTTTCGATAAACCTAATATTGTTGTTCCTCCACCTTTTCCTGGAAGGTTTGCTAGGGTAAAACAAGAAGAAGAGGAAAGAGTATAATGGAGACCTTCAGCAAAGTCGAGATCAACATTCCACTTTTGGATGCTATCAAGCAGATTCCACGTTACGCAAAATTTCTAAAGGAAATGTGTTCGAACAAAAGGAAACACAAAGCCGAAGGAAAAATCCTAGTAAGTGACAATGTTTCCGCTGCGCTTCAACGAAAACTGCCTCAAAAATGTAAGGACCCATGTATGTTTGCTATCTCGGTTACTATAGGGACGAGAAAAATAAATAATGCCATGTTAGATTTAGGAGCTTCTATCAATGTGATGCCGTTATCGTTGTTCAATGAGATGAGTATGGGACCTCTTAAGTGCACTGATATTTGTATTCAATTAGCAAATAGGTCCATTATTTATCCCGAAGGATTAGTTGAAGATGTGTTGGTAAAATGTGGTGAATTTATTTTTCCTGCTGATTTTTATATAGTAGACATGGGTGATGAACATGCGCTAGATTCTGCTGTTATTTTATTAGGACGATCATTCATGAAAACTGCTAAAACTAAGATAGATGTTGATTCAGGAACTCTTACTTTTGAATTTGATGGTGAAAAACTCACTATGAATGTATTTGATGCTATGAAATATCCTGATGAACCCGAATCTGTTAGTATGATTGATGCATTTGTTCGAGATGATTTTGAGCGTAATTTCACTAGCGATACACTCGACTATGTGATTAAGAATAGCAGAACAGAAAATGATGTGCATTTTGAAGTGGACGAAGATATCAAAAATGCGCTCATGACATTACATGCACTTCCGGAATCTCACGATCAATCAGGTAAAAACACTCTTTCATTACTTATTCCTAACGCAAAAATTGTTCCTTCAATAGAAAGGCACCTACGTTGGAGTTGAAGGAGCTACCAAAACATCTCAAATACTGCTATTTGGGAGATAAAGATACTTTGCCTGTTATTATTGCAAATGACTTGAGCGCCACCCAAGAAGAGAAATTGATTCGCGTTCTGAAGGAGTACAAGACCGCGATAGGATGGACTTTGGCCGACATCAAAGGAATAAGTCCCTCGATATGCATGCACAGGATCCTACTTGAGTCAGATTCTAAGCCGATACGGGAGCCACAACGCAAACTCAATCCGGCCATGAAAGAGGTAGTTATGAAAGAAATAATTAAATTATTAGATATGGGGATAATATTTCCAATATCAGACAGCTAATGGGTAAGTCCAGTTCATGTAGTTCCTAAGAAATCTGGTTTCTCACTTGTGAAAAATGATAAAAATGAATTGGTACCAATGAGATTATAGACGGGTTGGCGCATGTGCATTGATTTTCGTAAGTTAAATGCGGCTACCCGAAAGGATCATTTTCCGCTACCCTTCATTGATCAAATGCTAGAAAGACTGGCAGGTAAGTCTTTCTTTTGTTTCCTCGATGGGTTTTCTGGTTATTATCAAATTGTTGTGGCACCCGAAGATCAAGAGAAAACTACTTTCACATGTCCCTTTGGCACATTTGCATATCGTCGCATGCCTTTTGGTTTATGTAATGCTCCTGGTACATTTCAACGATGCATGATGAGCATATTTTCTGATTTAATAGAAACATGCATTAAAATATTCATGGATGATTTTACTGTTTATGGAGACTCGTTTGATCATTGCCTTGGTAATCTAGTAGAAGTACTCAAACGATGCATTGATAAAAATCTTGTGCTTAACTATGAAAAATGCCATTTTATGGTTAAAGAAGGAATAGTTCTAGGTCATGTAGTTTCATCTCGAGGAATTGAGGTAGACAAGGCTAAGGTAGATTTGATATCTAGTTTGCCATACCCCACTAATGTTCGAGAAATTCGAAGCTTTCTTGGTCATGCAGGTTTTTACAGGAGATTTATTAAGGATTTCTCAAAAATCGCTCAACCGATGTCAAGACTACTTCAGAATGACGTACCGTTCAATTTCGGAGATGAGTGCAAAGAGGCATTTAATAAGTTAAAGTTATTACTAACTACTGCACCGATAATCCAACCCCCAAATTGGGAGTTACCGTTCGAGCTCATGTGCGACGCAAGCAAATACGCCGTAGGAGCTGTGCTTGGACAAAAAGATGGAAGGAAGAGTCACGTCATCTACTATGCTTCAAAAACGCTTGACTCGGCACAATGCAACTACACCACAACTGAAAAAGAGCTCTTATCTATTGTTTTTGCATTTGATAAGTTTAGGTCTTATTTATTGGGATCTAAAGTTATTGTTTATTCTGACCATGCAGCTCTTAAATATTTTTTGTCAAAGAAAGAGTCGAAACCGCGCTTAATACGATGGATTTTGTTGCTTCAAGAGTTTGATTGGGAGATCAAGGATCGCAAGGGCGTCGACAACTCCGTGGCGGACCACTTGAGCCGTTTGATTCGTGACGAAGAGCCATTACCAATTTCTGAAACATTTCCAGATGAGCAACTATTTCGCCTTCAAGGTAAGGAATATCAAGAACCCTGGTTTGCGGATATAGTTAATTACTTGGTAAGTGGTGTGTTACCTTCACATTTGAGCTCGTCAAGGAAAAATAAAATTAAAAGCGACTCTAAATATTATATGTGGGATGAGCCATACTTGTGGAAAATTGGCTCGGATCAAATTATTCGCAGGTGTGTTTCAAATGATGAAATTAATAGTATACTCACTCATTGTCATACATATGCCTGTGGAGGACATTTTGGACCTAAGCGAACTGCTAGAAAAATTTTAGATTGTGGTTTTTATTGGGAAACTATTTTCAAAGATGCTTATTTATTTTGCAAGAGTTGTCCTAATTGTCAAAGAACGGGTACAATTACTTTTAGAGATGAGATGCCACAAAATCCTATTTTAGTTTGTGAAATTTTCGATGTATGGGGAATGGATTTTATGGGACCTTTTCCAAGCTCATTTGGTTTTCTTTATATTTTGCTTGCCGTTGATTATGTGTCGAAGTGGGTAGAAGCAAAGGCTACCCGAACTAACGATTCTAAAGTGGTTGTAGGATTTCTTAAATCAAATATCTTTAGTAGGTTCGGAGTTCCCCGTGCAATTATAAGCGACCAAGGTACACATTTTTGCAATCGCACGGTGGAAGCGCTCATGCGCAAATACGGAGTACATCATCGATTGGCCACTACTTATCACCCACAATCAAACGGGCAAGCTGAAGTTTCAAATAGGGAGGTCAAGAATATTTTGGAGAAAACCGTGAACCCGAATCGTAAGGATTGGAGCTTGCGATTAGACGATGCACTTTGGGCGTACCGTACTGCTTTTAAAACTCCAACCGGAATGTCGCCGTATCGCCTAGTTTCCGGTAAAATGTGTCATTTACCAGTTGAAATTGAACATCGTGCTGTTTGGGCAGTGAAACAGTGCAACATGGAGGCCACAAAAGCCGGTGAAGAGCGAAAATTTCAGCTACAGGAACTTGAAGAAATTCGCCTAGAAGCCTATGAGAATGCGAGAATGTACAAGGAACGCACGAAGCAATTTCACGACAAACTCCTACATAAAAAAGAATTCATGGTAGGTCAAAAAGTTCTCCTGTACAATTCAAGGCTGAAATTCATGCCAGGTAAGCTCAAGTCTCGTTGGATGGGACCGTATATTGTTAAAAATATTTTTCCAAACGGAGCTATAGAAATTGAGTGCATATCTACTAACAAGTGTTTTAAGGTAAATGGTCATAGGCTTAAACCATATTTTGAGAATGCTTTTATGGCTTGCGTGGAAGAGATCAAGCTGCGTCCACCCATTTACGCATGACGATGAAGAGCGGGGACAACGTCTAGCCAAAGACGTTAAAGAAAGGCGCTCATTGGGAGGCAACCCAATATTATCCTATTTTATTTTGTTATTGCAATATTTCGATTTTTATCTATGTTTTCAATGATGATTAAGCAGGTTTTCTATCGGCTCGGTATGCTACAAGATCTCACTAGGCTCTGGAACAAATATCCTCTCGCTCGGAATTTCTCTACGACTTCATCACTGTCAGGGAAGTTTATTTTCAATATCACTTTTATCACTTCACATCTACTCTGAAATATTACAATGAAAATTATGGTGGGAATCTTTTTCATTAGAATTCTACATTGAGGACAATGCAGAGTTTAGGTGTGGGGGAGATTTATCGTGTTAGTTGATGAACAAATATCTTGTCTCGAGTGAACCGATGTGCATTAATTAGAACATGAGAGAAACAATTAAGAATAACTATTTGGTATTAGGATGATTATTCTTTTTCTTCAGTTGATTTAAAGACCGAATGCGCAAGAGTCGACACAAAGCCTACTTAAATTTGTGAGATTTGAGCCTTAAAAAAAAAGAGTATTTATCTTTATACTCAGTTTTTTCTTTACGTGAGTATCACATGTGTTTCGAATATTCTAGAACTTGCTCTATTATACATGTTGATATCATTGGCGGTTTTTTGTACAAAAGTGATTAAGGCACTTAGGATTAAGCCATTGGCCTCACACTGACCCTACCTTCAACGTTTTCCACTTAGTGAGCCAATTTGAGCCTTAAGCCTTATTTTTCTTGTTGAATTTAAGCCACTATATTTACCCATATATATCATTTTGGCTTTCTTTTTCAACCCATTGTCGGATTGGGTGAGTTATTAATTGCTTAGATTCCACGATTTCGAGATTGATAATAAACTAATGAGTCCAAATATGTGATATTAGGAGTCTTAGAGTTATAGTGAGGGAAAAAAATCATCCGGAAAAAAAAATAGCGAAACAAAAAGAGCGAATACGAAAAAAAAAAAAAAGAAGAAAAAAAATATGTATTCGAAAAAAAAAAAAGAGAAGAAAAATTCATACAAAAATATATATGAAGCGTTAGTTAGTTTTGTCGATATTAGGAAGCTCTGAGTTGTCTTGAAAATGAAACCGCAACATGTTAGTATGATTAGAGTAATTCTCGAATTAGTCGTGCGTCATGGTAAAGTCGTGGGATTTAGCGATTATTAATCATCTGATCCGATAATTTTTACCTACTTTCCCAACATATCCTACCTAAATCCCTAGCCCCATTACAGCCCAATGAAAGACCTTTTGATTTGTACATTTAAGTCGCTACGAGAATACAATGTGATATGTTAGCAAGCATATGGTAATATCGTTCATAGTGTTGATTTGAGCGTATACACATATAACCCATAAACACTTTGAGTGCATTGAGAGAATCCATGTGCGAGTTGTTGATTTTTGTGGCGTTCAGGCTTTATTGAGATTGTCGGAATTGATATGATTGTCTAGTGCTAATGTTATGAATAATTGCTATCTCTAGGGCAAATTAATGTATGTCGGTGAACTCCTAATTAAAATATTTACATCGTATCTGGGTAAATGCTTGAGGACAAGCATTGTTTAAGTGTGGGGGAGTTTGATACATAACAAATTACAATATTTTATACCCCGTAAAAGTGTGTTTTTGGTCGATATTTGTACAATTTATAACGGATATTCTACTTATACGTTTCAATTACATACCTTACAGGTACCGAAGCAAAATAAGCAAAATAGAACAGGAAATGTGGATCCGTAAGTCCAAACAGCGAAACCTAAAAGGCCCAAATAAGTTGCAATGGCCCAATCAAATACCCACTAAGATGACTCATCAGAAGACAAAGCCGAAGCGCCAACAGGAGAAGCCACTCAAACACACAAACCATTCATAGTCAAAAGGAGAAAGTGGGGTGCTCAATTATTGGTTGCAAGGACACTTACGTTGAAGATAAAGCAAACCATTTAACTAAGGATAAAATCAACAAGGAAAATGCCAAACAAGGAACCACGATCGAAGACTAACAAAACACTCTTGGCGGCTGCAATTAGAAGATAAGCAAACATCTCACATCATCAAACGGCTGAAGATCGGAGCGCAAAGCTCAAGGGGCTGCCCAAGCACGCGCAAATCTGAGAAAATTGTCCATTATACTTCAAGTGGTTCTATAAATAGAGCTAAATCATCAAGAAATCAGACGGCATCTTCATATTTTTATTAGCGTAGCAGATAGTTTGAGCGAGAGGAAAATAGGTCTGTTGTATTTTAGTGTTGTTACCTTTACCTGCTTGAGTGTGGTCGAGAGTTTGAGCAAGAAAGACATAGATCATCGAGAGGGTTGTAGTGTTTTGGCACTGTTGTTTTCATTTTCTGCTTTCATTTCCTGCTTTATCTTTGCTTTTATAGAGAGCATCACAGAGAGACACGAAAAGAGCTGAGGAGATTAGTACTTCTTTCCTTGTATTTCTATTTTATATTAAGAGCATATGAGAGGATAGATGATAATATAGAGCAGAGATGAAGTTGAGAGATCAATATGTGAGTTCAGTGTAGCAAGGTTTATTCCTTCAGCTTTTTCTTTGTCTCCATATGCTTGGTATTGTTGGTAATCATTCGGTTTCTTTTATTCCTTTTGTTTAATGATTTAATTGAGCTTGTTCCTTTATATTACAATCATCATCAGAATACCTTTACATTAGTCTACATCCCCAAATCTCACAGAGATGAATTCTACAATATCTATGTAAGCGTTATTTCTGTTATTTTCATATATCATTAGCATTTATTAATTTTAATTGCGTGTTGATTAAAATGTTTAGCGATTATTATTTTATCGTCGTTAGTTTCGGTATTTTATGGTTTGCTATTGCGCCCAAAACCAACAGAAAAACCCCCTTGATATTATTATTATTATAATATTATTATTATTATTATTACTCTTATTATTATTATCCTTATTATTATTATAAATAATATTATTATTATTACTACTCTTATTATTATTATAACTATTATTATTATTATTATCACTACTATTATTATCGATCGAGTTTGAAGTTAGGAATAAATCGACCATTTTCCCTGTGGATACGATCCCTATTTTCACTATACTCATATTTAGTGAATAAGGTTATAAATGATATTTTTGGCCGTTTACGACGCGACCAAAAATATGTGCTACCCGTTATTCACGTAACTAGCAACCCTACGTAAATAGAGAACCAATCAACTATATGTCTATATGACTGTAGTTCATATACGTGCATTCGATCTTCGTGAATTCTCCGAGTTTAGACGTTTTCTGCGCCTAAGGTCTCGGAAACCACACATACGAAACCAAATTCCATCTCTGGTCAGTTTTACGTAGTGGTATTCAATGTTTTGTTCTAATCGGTTTAATCACTTAGTCCGTCTCATAAACCAATCAATAATCATATGCATGGAGGCCAATCACACATACGCATATGAAGCGCAAACAAAGAACACATAACTTAAATCATATGATTAAATAAGATAATAATAGCATTAATACGTAGTCATAATCCGGCCCCACACGGCCTCAATCACAAAAGAAATTAGCCTAGCATATTAATATACGAAAACGACAACGAGTCGAAAGAAAACATTATCGAAAACGAAATATTAAAAGTAACAAATTCGCCCTCGTTATGGTGTTCGCGTCGTCTCGCTCCGGGCCGTTAATTCTTTTATTTTCTTCGCTGTCCAAGCTTTATTTCGCTCCCCTCCCCTTCGTCGTCTGTGCGTGTAGCTATATATGGAGGGAGCAGCCGACTTTATTTAATTATGGTTCGTTATTCTCGTGATCTTCTCCAACGTTGAATTTGCTCTTTCCATGTGAATATTATATTTGAATATTTCGTCCTATCTCCCTCTCTCTCATGCATGATTCTTGCACAAACCCACCTTCCTTGATTTGGTCTTACGTGGCCTTCCCTTCAAAATATTAAAATCTGATAAAATTGCGGATTGCCCCAAGAAATGTAGAAAATTGCTAGAAGATCGCCTAAGATTTGAATCGTTCCAAAAGTGCACTTATTTTGCCCTTGTCGATGTCGTTTGCTCGAATATATATCAAAAATAAATTTAAACATAAACATAGGATAATCGAGGAATATTTTGGTAGATAAGTACCGGAAATGCACATTTATGGGTCAAGAAATTACGTAAAATCCTAACTTATCAGATATCCAAAATATCTTTATTCAGCCTTTGATAATATTTTCCTTATTTAAAATGAGATCACATCAGATCAGTCTGCAATTTCTGACCGACGGTTCACTTTGTTTTGAAATTCAAATTCTGTTTGGAAACCAAATCTTCTTAATTCATTTTAAGCCGATCCTATCTCATTTTTGGAAAACTATATCTCTTGGATAATTGTCCATGTTTAAATGAGATCACTCGATACTCCTTCCTTACCTCAGAATTCGGACTTCACAGTTTCTCTTCTTGAAAATCATCTAAGTTATACTCAAGCTTTTCGGAGTTCTGATAAGATAACAGGGAGCTGACCAAATCTGCCAGATCTACTGGTGATTCCAGCCTTGAGAACGTTTTCTGATAAGTTATTCCTTCCTTCATTCTCATTCCTCTTAGTTATTTTGCGCTAAGTTTTCAGACTTAAAGCCTTAGTATATCCCTTTTTGATGCTGAAGGGGGAGAAGTCTGAGTAATTAATGATATAAGGGGTCTAAGAACTGTCTTTGATATTCGAAATGATTTGTGTGCGATATTCCTTTTATGCGCATATGATATATCTTAGTGCTTATGTGTGCTGACTGAATTTGAATGAAAATATATGCACATATGCAAGGGAGCACAATGATGTGTGAATTCTGACTTTTGCCTATATGATATCTATCTATGCTCTAAGTGAAACCTTGAATTAATGCTCTGGACAGCTGGAATAACCTCATGTAGACAGGGGGAGCAAACTAATGTAACTTGATAAAATTTCTGAACTTCACTAATATGTTTGCTCTGATGCTTGAACATGGTATATCTGCATAAATGATATGGAATATGTGCACTCACGAATGGAATAACTACACTTTTGATATATCTCTGATGCTCTTATGCGATGCTTGATATCTTGCTCTGATATAAGGATATAAGAGTAATGTTTTTATACTGCGATGCGTGATCTTATGCTCCGATATAGTGATACTCTGATACTTATCTGGTGCAAATTAACACATGTGAGATTTCTTGATAAGTGATAAGTGCCTGCCGCGATGATTGTCTGCTACTTGAAACATGCTGGAAAATGCGCACTTAGGCAGGGGAGCACACTTACGGGTAACTTATAATTTTGCATTCATGATATGTCACTGAGAATGACACGAGATATCTGCACTTAGACAGGGGGAGCAAATTCATTCACGATATATCTCCGCATATCATATGATACTGCACTTAGGCAGGGGAGCAAATACTATGATCTGTGATTAACAAATATCATATGCACTGCTTTGCAATTATGGAACACTTAGACATTTGCTCTAGGACTTGCATGATCGAATATGCTTACATGCTTCCGTGCTACATCAATTACAGGTCATCATCAGAAAGGGGGAGAATGCTGACCTTTTTGGTCCATGAGCGTCAGAGAGTTTTGATGAACGTTGTAATTGTAACGACGTTAGGTCTATAAATTAAGCAATTCGATTTGAGATCAATATAATATCTAAGTACATGAGAACATTCGACCATGCATTAATTATGAGCTATAAATTGATTACTCTGTTGAATGTTTGATTCATATATGATTTGGTGATTTATTGGTGAAACTATGTGCTCGCATGTTATAGGCAACCCATGTGATAAGATATATCGTTCTGTGCTATATACGGAAATAACGCATGAGATATCCTGCTAAGTTATATATGGAAAATATGCTGTTTATATATGGAAAGTGATATATTTGTTGAAAATCAGTTATTCCTGGACGAAAATCACATATACGATTCTTTGCATGCTTTCCACTGAATTTAATGGGCAATATTGAATTGATATCTTTCCTTATGCTGATTGGAATATTATATTTAGGTAAGACTTGATTTGATTGACTTTGTGGATAAGATGCTATGTGCTCAAAACGGATGTGATCTCTGAAATATGGAAAGTTGTGGCATGACAGTTGAATCGTGATAGCTGTGATCTGATCTGATGTTATGTGCTAACGTGGAAAATATGTTGATCTGATACTGAGTGCTAAATATGGAATTGATATAATGCTATCTCGTATGCTATACATGGAAAGTAATCTGGATTGACTTATTCTATAAAACTGATAGCAGGGAATCACATATGGAAAATTCTAATATGGTAAATATATGCGAAATGATTGAATATGCTTGAGAACGAATCTGAGTCTTTATATAGAATATATTCATGCTTAAATGAGCTTTTATATGGAATATGATCATGCATTAATGAGCTAATGACCGTTGTGAACGTTGATTATGAGCATGATCTACATGTCATGTTGACTACTCGAAAATTGCATGGACTATGTGCTTGATTTGGTGATTAATACTTGATCTGATTTTCCATGTAAAGTGTTGAGTGAAAAGGTTTATATATGAGCAACACTTCATTATTTCGAGTAACTAAGAACTTGTGAACATACGTCTACGAGAGACTTTTGAGCAAAAACATATTGAGAGATTCCTGAGCCTCCACTTGCGGTAGCTTTCTGCCATACTGAGCTTTAACTTGGGATTCCATCACTGAACGAGTGATTTATCCTGGAATTCCAACCTCCAACCATATATTCTGTCTTCGGACGTGTTGTCTTCGAACGTGAGCAATACCAAGGAGGCAAGGTCGACGTTTTCGCACACGTGAAGGGAAGGATGAGTTTCGGGGGCCCTTCGGTAGCGAGCCGTGTCTGTCGGGATCAGGAAATTCCGAGGAACGGAACTCGGAGTGTGGTAACCTAGTGTGTCTAGTGTTCGACTAGTTTCGGTTGTGTATTGGGCTAACCAATCAGTTTTGTATCCAGCTACGGTGCATCATAGTGATTGGTTAAACTCTTGGGGAGCAAACCCCAAGGAGAGGAGTAAACCCCAGTTGGGGATATAACCTCTATAAAAATCCTATCTCGCATTTACTTTACAGTTATTTCCTTTCGCTGTGAGACAGACCCGACACCCATCCGGCGCTGCCAGGATATATCAGACATACACGTCACAAGCATTAGTAGGCATAAGTCACTACTTCTTAGATTTTGGGAAAATAAGAAGCATAAATTTTTATAAGCCTAATTCACCCCCCTGTTAGACACATTTATATCTTCATGTTATACAGGTGAAAGACGACTAGTCGAGTTGACTCGGCTGAAGCTTAACTCGGGTCCAGCAGTATCGACTATCGAGCTCGAGCTCTAGGCTTTTCCATGGCTCTTCTAAAGTCTCACAACTTGTCTATTATTTTTAATATTTCGATTTTACATTACAATAATATTATCGGTATTTAATTTTAACTATTTTACTACTATTACTACGGAAAACTTCAAAAATTTCGAGCTTCAACCTTATGCACGTTTCGTCGGCTAAATGAGCTCGTTTCTTGCTTCCATACTAACATAATATCTAATGATCCTTCTATAACGTAGGTCAGGTGTTCACAGTTTAAATAGATTTTCGCTAATTATTAAATATATATAAAAAAGTAGAATCTGGGCTCTCCTGAGCTGACACGTCAGCATGGAGATGCCCCAACCAATGAAATTGCTCAGATGATTTTTATTTAATTTATCTTGGTCTAAATCATGTGTATTTGGCGGTTGAGTTGCTGCAAAAGCTGACGTGGCACGCTGTGATGGCTTGGATTCCGTTTTTTCCAACAGTCTATGTAGCAGTAAATGATGTTTTAGAAGGTGAACAACCTTTTCTTTTGAGAGAGAACGCACGCATAGAACACAGAAAGGGAGACAAAGACTTGGTCTTGGTGGATAAGCAATGGATTCCAAATCCAAAGCTTCCCTAACTTAAAGAAAAAAGAAAATAATAAAATAGAGTGTGTCCCTGCACCCGCGGGTCATCTGGTTAAGATCTGTAACCACCGATAGGTGATAGCACATCTGTGCATTGCTTTGCTTGCCGCGCAGCTCAAACATCTACAGAATCCCCTTTGTGAGAACCCCAAAACTGTTGGGATTTCGTCGTTGGGGCAGCAACATTAGAAGAATTGAAGTATCAGGCGCAGAAGATGGTGGGGATGCTGGATTTGAAGAGAGTAGTAGCGGCATGATGTATAAATTGAGTGTTGAAAGAGTTTAAGTCTGCATAATGAATTTATCAAGGTACGATTTGATTCACTTTACAAAATCCTCTTTTAAATAAGCGAATAGCCAAATTTTAATCTTCTATCTTTGCATGGGTCTTTTCTTCTATGAGCAGTTCCAATTTCTTCTTCTATGAGCATATACCGAAATGGGATTTAAACATTTGTGGTAATACAATTGGCAGCACCATTAGAAGCTTTTGGTAGACCAGCAAGTTACAAGTTAGGAAGAGGACTAACATAGGTATGCCGTCTTCTTCTTTCATGCACAATATCTCTCCCTCTCTCACGTCACCAGCATATATGTTTACGAAATCTTAAAATGAAATATGGTATTTTACCAATGAATGGATTTTGTGCTTGAATGGGATGAGTCTGAGGCTTTTGTTAAGATGTCACATGGTTCACTTTTTAGTTGGTGCGAAAGGTTTTGTTGCTACCGTCATATAATCTCTGGAATTGTGAGTTGTTACTCAAATATTTCGTCTTCTCATTGACATTATGCTCATTAACTTAAGAGAAGCTTGTGCAGGCCAACATAGAAAAGTCTGTTGTAATGTTGAGGAAAGAAGGGAAAGAAAGCATCTAATGGGCACCTGGAGAATCCTTAGTTCGGAAATTGGAACAGCTAGGGATAGTCAAAGAAGTGTTTCCTCTTCATGGTAAATTTTCAATATCCTTACATGCTTTACTGTTGTCGAAAATCTCACATTTTAAAGGAAGGATACATACATGTTGATTGTATTCTTAGATGAGAAGAAGAGGAAACATCTCTCAAGGAGTTGGGCAGTGAATTGAGCGATTTTACATCACAACCGATCGATGGCGTACGTTCATACTATTGAATAAAGGTCAGTGGAGAACATCATGCAAATTGACTTAATTTCCAAGATTTGGCCTTAGATTTCAGTTTTCATTCCATTATTCATATATGTTTTGCATATTGCAACGTATTTCGCTTTCCTTCGTATGTACGCATTACGGATGTTGTTTCCAGCAATACTTGGAATCACAATAGTTGGTCGATTTTGGGTGCATGCTCTCTTAACGAATTCTTCTCTGTGATTTTTTAATATAAGGTCAAATATCCACAGTGAATGAGCGTATGTCTATTTCTTGATTCTCTATTTATAGGCAATTTCTGTTCTTGGTCTTCCCATTCTTCTTCATCTGCATGATGTTATGGGCTGCATTTTCAGTAAACGAAAGGACTCAACCCTTTCTGCTCGGTATTTATTTATTATGGCCATCGAATCAAATTTTCGTCTCTTTCCCCATATATTATTTTACCTATTTTCTTGATCATACAGTTTGCAGATATATCATCTACCTGGTACTGAATCAGGGCACAAGTATTGGCAAATATACGAAAGCTTGCCTCAATCTCCTACACGTATGAGAAAACAACGACAACTAGGATGAAAGACAAAGCTGTTTTTCAGAGAGAAGAGTCGTTTAGATGGCTGATGAGAGTGAGAAATGATGCTTTGATCATAATGGCATCATTTGCCTACAGCTATCTTTTGAACTGGCTTATGCTCTCATCTCTATGAGGTTATAGCCTCTGACCTTCTCAAGTAAGAATCTCGAACGTAAACTATTTTTTCGTTTATTAACTATAGTCTGTCGAAAAGTGGACATGGGATTTTGTGTTGATTTTTTTTCCAGGAGTATTAGGCGAAGAAGATGGTGGGGATGCTGGATTTGAAGAGAGTAGTAGCGCCATTAAAGATAAGATTTTTGTCCAGTTCTGTCGCCGAGGCTTGGCCTTATTTTTTGGCGCACAGGGGCAGCATATTCATAGTCTTGATTTCTTTTGAGATTATCGATAGTCTTCATCTTGAAGCTATCCTTATGGCACGTGATCGAAGTGGGTATGCAGATACAAGTAGAGCTGGAAAGGATGTTTACTGATTTGTAAGTTTTTATTCCGTTTTGTCAAAAGCTAATATGTGTTTCCTTGATAGAGTCGCAATACGCTAAATGTTTATATATAGATCAAAGCTGCTAGGAAATTTAAAGAAATTCAGAGAACAAGTGGAATATCGACGTCTGATTTCATTCTGAAGGCACTTAAGGATTATGACCAATATGTGACGTAATCTTGATCGTGGCTACTCAAGAGACGATCTTACTCTTAGCTTTGTTAAGGTACATATAGAATGCCTTTCATTTAAAACATCTCAACTTTATTTGGTCTATTTGCAAATTCCATATTATCTGAATATCGTGTGGTATTGCTCTCATTGTGATGATTAGGAGAAGCGACTAAGGGCTAATATGGGCCTACGGGAGCTTCAAGACAAAGTCAAGGACAACACAAAAAAGTGGGAGAGAAGGTTAACTATCTAGTTTTTTCTTTGAAGTGTTCTTGAATCGTCGGTTTTGGTTTTGCCTTGAAATTCGTTGTGGTTTCGTTGGTTGTTCAGATAAATCAAGACGTTGAGACCAGAGAAAAGTATTGCCAAAGGAGCCAAAGCTACCCAGCTTCAGCGGAATAAGATAGTGCGTCAAATATTATTTAGGTGCAATTTGTGGTTCGATGATATGATTTTTGCCAAAGTGCAGTTTATGATTCAATTTGTAGTTAAAGAATTAGATTTTGAATGAAAGTTTTCTGCTTTATAGATGAGAGAACAAAAGAGAGCGGTTGTGCAAAAAGAGAAGACGTTATCAGGTGTGCCAAATTTTGCTGTAGTTTGACATCTTAGTGCTGGTTTGATTGATATGTTTATATTTAGGAGGGTTTAATTAAGTAAGAGTTTATATAAAACAAATTAATAGGTATAAATAAAATGCGTGTTTGGTTAGTGGGTTTAAATAAACACATGTGAGGAGGCGTGTTTATTTAAACCCGTCTACATGGGTTTAGTGTGGCTTTATAAAAACTCATGGTTTAGATAAACGTATGAACCAAACAGTCAGACATGTCTTAAACCCACCTTTAAAATCATTAAATCACCGAACCACACAAGCACTCAGAGTTTAATGTTGTGCGTGGCTACATCGTTCTAACGTCATTTGTAGGTACTGCGTAGTGTTCGACCCATTGGATGGATCTTCTTACATCGACTGACGACGTGGTGTTTCGATTGGGACCGTAATACTCCTCAACCTAAATGGAAATACTTCACAGTATATATATATATATATATATTACAGAGTAGAGAGTAATCTTTATGTGTAGATTTTTGGGATTACGCAATCAAAGATGGGCACATACCCTCGCTCGAAGACGTGCTCCAGCCAGTGAAGAACATGCTAGCAGCTGGCTATTGCATGTACAGAAGCTCTTGCACCGTAAAAAAGTGAAAGGAAGAAAAAGAAAAATCTAATCACTCTTAATGTCTTAAATCTGTGAATGTAGTAATATTTCGAATCATCTTCTTCAGCTGGTTCTGAGCAGTGGGGCAGAGTTAATGGGTTCACGCTCGATCCATCTCTTGGAGGATTCATATTTCGTAAATACCATAAATCGTATTTTTGTATTTTTCGATTCAGCAATATCGCAGAAAACATTTATTTCTTCTACGGATCCCTAAGAAGGGCAAAACCTATGCAGTCAATGTAGGAAATAGGGGTGAGCGTTCGGGTTGGGGTATTCGGGTTTTACCCGAACCCGATCGGATTCGGGTAGTTCGGGTCGGGTAACTCGGGTTATTTGTCGGGTATCGGGTAATCCGATACCCGATAATTATTAATCGGGTCGGGTATCGGGTATTTACTACCCGATCGGGTTATTCGGATACCCGACAAATTATTTTGAAAAAAAATATATTAGTTTTTATTCATAAACATTAAAAAACTATATATAATACATATCTAAATATCAATATCTAACGTGAGTGGTGCTAAAGTTTTAAATAATATTTCGATTAATTTCATATTTTAATTGCATAATTAACAAGTGATATTTTATTATCAATTAAATCATTGTAAAAATTTAAATTATATTATCAAAATTTTATAAATAAATATATAAAAATATGTATATATTATATTTATTGAAAATAAAGAATCAGAATATTTTAAGTGATATTAATATATAACATGGATATTTTTTGATATGGTTATTGCATTATCATATTTTTAGTAATATTTTTTCAATTCAAAATCGGGTACCCGACGTCGGTTACCCGAACACGATGTAACCCGACAAGCGGCTACCTGCAGTAGATCGGGTCGGGTTCGGGTTCGGGTAGTGAAAATCTTAACCCGAACCCAAACTACCCGACTACCCAACCCGATGCCCACCCCTAGAAATGCCAAGAAATGGGATAATCCTACATCAAGTATTCTATGCTCTATTGATGAATTCATTCCATTTCTTTCTTATATTTATTATCTGCTATGAATACACATGCAAATTGCAGGTACGTGGAGAAATGCAAGTTCCCGAAAGATGGTTCACCGACGAAATCTTTTAGATACATCAGGAGGTAATCAAAACATCATTTTTCATCGATGTATGTATCACAAACAGATGCAGGCAACATTGTTTCTTTCAATCAAAAGATATTGTCTTAAAAACTCACTTGCAGCATGGTAGCTGCTGTCCAGCTGTATGGACAGCTGATATGGAGGCATCTTTTTGTATCCAGCTGATAAGAAAAGTCCCAACGGAAAGCTAAGGCATTTACTGACTTAAAAGGTTCGTGTTGTACGTTGATTTTCGGTTTTAAAGATTGGCTGGTCTATATGTTATTTATAACTGGTAAAATATCGAAAGAGATGAAGGAGATAGTATTTAATATCGTTGAGCGTGCGAGTTGTCTTTTAGATATAGAAGCAAACCTTTTTTTTATCAGACACATGCACGTATTCTCTCAGGCTTTTTTCTTCACTTCTTAAACAATCACACTGGTACATGGTTTTATAGTACCAACTAGACATTATAAGACAAATACATAAAACATACTCCCTCCGTCCCACTAACTTTATCACATTTTTCCATTTCAGGCGTCCCACTAACTTTATCACATTTCTTTTTTAGGTAAAAAACTATCATAAACAATCAATATAATAATATTAAATATTCTTAAAAGACGTGTCAAAATATACACTTTTTTACCTTTTCATTGTACTATATTATTATAATAATAGAACCTTAATATCCGTGCCCACCAAGAAATGTGATAAAAATCATGGGACGGAGGGAGTATAAGTTATAATTTTCCATCCACGCATGCTTTTGTTTTCCACGTTTGCTGCTTCAACATTTCTTTTGTCTAATTTATTTGCTTTATTTGACTGCTTTTTCCATTGTCTCCTCCCTTTTTGGTTTCAATTCCAAAAATCCAATACGTTGTGTTTTTCTTTGACTTTGAGATCGTTGAGATTATTCAACAAATTCCTCCCTTAATCTCAACGTCTTTCGCTGTTTCATCCCAAGCATTTGTTTCAAATTTTCGAATGTGCTTGTCGGTAACGGTTTCGTGAAAATATCTGCAACTTGATCCGAACTCGCGACGTGTACCATCTTCACTGCTCCATTTTTTACGTGCTCCCGAATAAAATGAAAACGCGCATCAATGTGTTTGCTTCTCTCGTGATGAACTGGATTTTTCGCCAACTCGATCGCTGACTTATTATCTACTCGAATTTCGATTGGCTCGACTTGTTGCAGCTTCAACTCGAGCAACAAATTTCTCAGCCAGATAGCGTGACAGACGCACCAAGATGCTACCACGTATTCTGCTTCACAGGTTGATAGAGTCACGATCGGTTGCTTCTTTGACAGCCACGTGAACGCCGTGCTTCCTAAGTAAAATACGTAGCCACCCGTGCTTTTGCGATCATCGATATCTCCACACCAATCACTGTCCGAATATCCAATCAGTTTGCCGTCGCTCACCTTTGAATAAAATAGACCTAGCGATT
The DNA here is from genome assembly GCA_027422505.1 of Craterostigma plantagineum. Lineage (NCBI taxonomy): Eukaryota > Viridiplantae > Streptophyta > Magnoliopsida > Lamiales > Linderniaceae > Craterostigma > Craterostigma plantagineum. Next base: position 17,367,394 of record JAPQWV010000013.1, on the reverse strand, counting down.
GTGTTCCTCGAATATATCAAAGAATTCTCTTGATCGCTTTTAGATGTGACTGCCTCGGGTCTTCCATATAGCGGCTAACGACTCCAACGCTATAAGCGATGTCGGGTCTCGTGCAAGTTAAGTATCGTAGACTTCCCACGAAACTACGATATTCGGTTGCGTTTACTCCTTGTCCTCCCTCAAACTTGGACAGCTTTACTCCAAGTTCCATCGGTGTAGCTACCGGCCTGCTTTCCTCCATTTTATTTTTCTTTAATATGTCCTTCGCATACGCTTCTTGTGACACGAATATTCCCGTTCTTCTTTGCTCGACTTCGAGACCAAGAAAATATTTCATTAGTCCCAAGTCCGTCATCTCGAACTCCCTCGTCATCGCCTTTTTGAAGTCGTTGATTACTTTCTCACTGCTCCCCATGAAAATGAGATCATCGACATAGAGAGCGACGATGATAATTTCACCTTCTTCTCTTTTGACGTATAACGCATGCTCGAACGGACATTGCTCGAATTTGTTCCTTTTGAAGTACCCATCGATCTGAGTGTTCCAAGCTCGCGGCGCTTGCTTCAGCCCATAAATCGCTTTCTTTAATTTTAACACTTTGCAGAATTTGAAGCTCCATCCATAGTGTCTTGGACACTCTTCATCTCCTACATCATAAGAATAATGGAGTTTCTTGAATTACTTGAACAGGTCAATTCTCTGATCTTCTAAAGACGGCGGCGTGTGGTGATTATGTATGTTTTTCAATGCTTTTCGTGGATTAGCTATATCCTGACGTTGAGACTGCTTTATTCTAATGTTCATGAGCAGCTTCTGGCCTATAAGACATCATTAGCAAATTGCCAATGATCTGTACGGACTTTCAAACACATCGATTTTTCAGAACACTATATGTGAGTTAGAGAATCAAACAAAAATAATCTATCATATACGTAAAATCCAACAGTACAATTCTTATGCGGGCTTTGTGTCTGATTTTACATTTGGGACTTGTAGTGTTTGGTGCGGCATGAATCCTCATGTACGCGGCTGTACTTCCTTTACTGTTTTATTTTAGTGTCCCTTTTTCCAAAAAAATTAGTGTACACTCACCTCACCACTATATACAAAAAAGACTTATATGTTAAGCTTCCTCATAAAGATCGAGAAATTGTTGTGGTTGAAATACTTCTGCAACAACTGCGACTTGGACGCATCTCGTATCATGAAACTATATTTTTGAAAATGGAATATATCAAATCATCCATTGATTCGTTGTTGTCCATCTCGTAACCTTGACCAGGCAAATATATATTCCATTTTGAATGCGTTTTGTACCGCCCGTGCAAGCTATTCCTAGTTAAATTCAATGCAGCGCTAACAATAACAGTAACAGGGGAGAAGTATATGAACGGAAAATAAACATGTTCATCGAGAACAAAATCAATAATAAACGGGTGCATCGGGAGCAAAATAATGCTTAAGCAAAATAAGTAACTAAATAAAAATTTAACCAACCAACCAACCTAATCACAAAAAGGCTTAAGGTATTCAAACGGGACCTATCACACAAAGGGAGACAAATGATGAGATTACTATGATCATGTCAGCGAATCCGCTTTTATTCACCGGTAATCAACAACAATATTAGATCACACCACGATTAGCAATAATCATTTGAACATGTATCTTAAATATAGAAGGACGGATCAAACAGAGATAAAAAAAAGTGTCAAAAAAGATTTCAAGATGTTGTTAGTAATAGCATGTGTTAAGAACAATCGCTTGTCTGAAGAGAATATCATGGAATTTGATAGGCATAGCAAAGGCAGTTAATGTTTGATGAAGAGATAGTATAGTAGCAAATGCAGAAACCTAAACACATTACACAATATTCTAGAATTAGTCCGTCTAGGCGGCCAACCCGTAAAATAACGAGATAAGCTCTATGGTGATATACTGCTATCGAGCTTCGACTTTTTTCTTCTGCCATAATCTCTCGTATGCACCGTCTCCATCACCTCGCAGCCAATTCAACATCCTAGTGCACGTTTTGCATCTTCGCTGTAAATCCTAAGAGACTGCATATATAAACAAAATAATAATAATAATAATAATAATACTAATAAAAATAATAGTTATAATAGTAAATTCAAATTGTAGAATATGTCTAGTGCATCAAGGAAGATTACCTGGAGGCAAAGATTGAAAAGGCAAAGATTGAAACGATGCACTCATGCGTGATGACTTATTGCGACATCGAGGCAGAGATATGCCTTGATCTCACTTTGAATTTCTATCTTACTTTGATCTTTGACATCTGTTTTGCAGGTTGATATTCCATACCACCTGTGTTTTGCTTGAAGTTGAGTCAGATGTTGCCTGTTGGTTTCTCGAGCTTTATTGTCCTAAGTCAGTACCAATTCATAAAAAGTCAATAAACATGCGATCGTATAAAAACTCAATTTCTGATTTGAATACAACGACTTCTCTAGCCATAACCATTTGTGTCATTTACTATCCATGACATGTTTTTCTTTTCTTCCAAAAATTGAAATATTTACTCTTCGTGCCGAATATAAGCAAACATTAGTTTTCTTAACCAATCAGTTCTTTTCCCTCTATCTACCGCAGTTCGTGCTCCGCTACTTTATCATTGCAAGTATACGAAAACCTAAGATTGAATACGACCTATTACATGCTTGAACATAAAAGAAAAAAAAAGGAGCTGTGCCAGAAGGATGAATGTGCATGAAACTTCAGATTAATATAACATGTACTGAATGAGATCGATATTCACGACTTTTCTCATGATGTTCCATTTTCTTCTGATGTTGCTCATATCCTTACTGCATCACCACCTCCACCGACCAACATCTTATAACGAATGTGTTAGGATCGGTTTACGCGTTTAGAGGGGGGAAACGCTTGTCTCTTTTTCGGTTTGTCTATTAAGGACATGTACTCAATCAGTGACCAGTCAGTATAAGTGCGGAAAGTAATACTGAGCGGTTGAAACCGATATGTAATGAGTAAGTGTGTGTGTGTGTATGTATGAGATCGGTTTGTTTCTGGAAGTTCGGAGTTAAAGTCTCCTACGTCTCCCCTTCTTCCTTGCAAGGAAGGTTCACTAGATCTTCAGTTATACAACCTTGTACAACCTACCCAGCTGAATCACAGCTCAAATCTAGTGAATCCCTAGGCAGTTGTTTACAACAATCCACCTACTTCAACAGCTTTTTACAGTCCGTCGGAAAAGATAACTATAAACTTAGATCTGAAAATAATTGTTTTTGGACTTCACTCTTGTTTTTGTGCTCTCACCACCGTTCTTGAAACTAGCTCAAATGTTGTCTTTTTGAGGGTGAGATTTCAAAGTCGTAAGATTGTTGAAGTTTAGTGAAGTGATTTGATCTTCTTCTTGTCTCTCTCCTTTTATGCTTGAGGTTTAAAATTCAAACCGTTGTGAGATAGACTCTTCACTCTGATCGGTGCATTAATTGACTTTCCCAAAATGGGTCTGTCCAGTTTCAGCTGCAGTCTATCCTGTCACTTGCTTTATTCCTTATTTGTGTTAGTTGACCTTGTCTATACTCTGGAATCGCAGCATTGCATTGAATGTCTGAAATTTCCTTTTTGTTTCAGCATGCACTTATCTCGATTGTCCAATCTGTCATTTGTCCGGTATAGCATACTGTCGTGCTTTCCTGAATCCTTTTTCAAGACCGGTATCTTCAATCGGTATTAGTTATAGTCTTTCGTGCTTGCCCAGTCCGGTCACATATATACCGCTTTTAATCCTTAGTATAGACGATGCTTTAGAACTCCGGTTTCCGCATTATTAGTCAGTTGCGTCAATCACCAAAACCGTTAATCCGAATGTCTTAATTCGTATTGCTAACAATTTCCCCCTTTTTGGTAATTGACAAAACTAGTCAGCAGAAAACCAATTTTCATTCATATCAAGAAGAGATTGATACAGACAACACTTTAGTTGTACCCCTTGCTCTTAAATATCCGCTCTATCTCCTTCCTCTTGTCATTATCCTTGTATGCGTCTTCCTTTATGTCATGTAGTCTCTGAAGGTCCGCCAGCTGTTCCTTTGTTAGATTGCAGGCAAGATGCCGTAAACTGCTGCCATCATACTGGACTTCTACTGGACCAGTTTCGCTGACTGGTACAGCCGCAGTCTGACTTTGTAAGACTGCATCCGGGATGAGTGCAGCTTCTATTGCAGCTCGTTTTGGATCCTTGGTTTTGACATAAAGTTTGGAGATAAACCTCTGAGGCTCAGATGAGCTAGAGCTGGGAGGTTGCTGTTGTTTTCTGCTGTCGCTTGCCGTACTTTCCCCCTTTTTGGCAATAACCGGGGTGATTAGCCTAGTCAAAGCCGTCAGTTGTCCTTTGATAACCTCCAGGTCTGCACAAACATCCGAGCGGAGACCGGTGATATCTTCCTTTAGAGCTTGAAACTGCTCATTGTTGTGCTGCCGGTCACCGTTGATAGCTTTGCTGAGAACGGAGATTGAGCGATAAGTCTGCTTGACCAAGGAGACTTCTCTCGGTGAGCTCATGATATCAACCGGTATGGATGTGCTGGTTGGAGGCACCGTTGTTTGCGACTGTAGAGGGGTGAAAGACTGAGTATTTTCCGGCAGTGCAGCGGCGGAGACAACAACGGACTCAGTCATAATGGCAGAGACAGGAATGCCTTGCCCCGTCGATGTGCGGACTTCGGTATCGGTTCCTTGCTCAGATTGAACCTCTACCGGTTGGGGTTCTGCCAAGGTAGCTGAAATAGTTTGAATGTTGTCTGGAGAGGTAGGAGAAGAAGATCCAGTTTCACCAGTAAAGGTGAGAAGTAATGGCAGGGGATGAAGCGTCTGTGTCTGAGAGATTCCACTGGCTGGTATTGGAATCGGTAGTGATAATGGTACAGATGGCCAGGGGAACGATGGGATAGGTTGCCTAATTAGCAAGCATTCCCCATGGATCGGTTCCGGTGAGGAACGTAGAACTGGACTCTGTACTAGTTGAGGAGAGGTGTGTTCAGGTAGAATAGAGGATGAGGGCGTAGGCGCGAGGACCAAGGCCGTTGTCATGAGGGAGACTTCGTGTGGCTGATCAAAGGAAGCAGAGATTGAGCAAGTTGGCGCAGCTGATGCAGCGGAGAAGGATGGCACATCCGGCTGAAGTTTTGCCCAAACTTCAGCATGATAGACCTGCATACTTTGCAGTTCTGCCTCCAACCTGGATAGAATTTGGAGCTCATGCACTGCATCTCTCCCTTCTGGCTGAAAGTTATCCCTGCGCTGCTCAATATAGCTCGTCACGTGCCCCATTTGAAGACTAACCCGGTATAGCTCTCGCGCGTTCACTAGGCGCTTGATGGATTCAATGCCTAGTGTCTTTATGAGCTTCTCCTCAGTCTGTCTGGCCAGTTTGAGTCGGTCAGAGAGACCTTTGGACTTCCAGATCTTCTGGCTGTATGGAGTAAACCGGAAGTTGACCCATTCGTCATAGGCGCGAAGATCATCCGCAATCGTCTCCGCGATTTCTTCTCGGATGAGAGTCCAGACAGTCTCATCGATTGATTCGTGTCCTTCAGGGACAGCAACGGCTTTGCCCTTGCCTTTGTCAGTCGAAGTGACTCGGGCCGGTTCATGAATCCTCACCCCACTCTGAGGTGTGGCAGTCCTGATCACCAAACCAGTTGTCTCCGAGGATGGAGTGACAGTGATGGTTGGTGTTACTGTAGAAACCGACTGGACAAGTTGTGTAGATTTTGTCGGTTTCTTTGAAGGGACTGACCCGGTTTTGGGCTTCTTGGTAGGCGTCATGGTCCTTTTCTTTGTAAGTACTTTCTGAAGCGGCTGAGTATCTTCAGAAGAGGAGGAAGACTCCAGGACCAGTTTCTTCTTGGAGGGCTTTGATGAGACTTGCTTGTCAGCAATCTTCTTCTTTTTGATCGGCGAGGATTTTGGTCGTGAGTCGATCTTCGACGTCCCCAGAGAGTGGTCAACAGCAGACTTCTTAGTTGCCTTGAGAGTGGGCAGGTCGTCAGTGGCTTTTCGTTTAGCCGGTTTCTTAGTGAGCGAGGCTGTGCTCACCATCTGAAGAATGGTTTCATCAGAGATGTAGTTTACAAGCCCAATCACCTCAACAGGGCCAACATCTGCAACCTTGCGCTTGAGAAGGAAGGACAGTTGAGGCGCAAAGTTCTTGATCTGCCTGTCACGAACCGGCAGTATTCCTTTGAGGACGGAGAAAATTACAGAGGACCAGTTGATTTTTATCCCAGTCAAAATAGCCACCATGGCCTGAACCTTATCGCTTGTAAGCATATCAAAGGATCCTGCCTTCCCCAGGATGGATTTGGCAACAATATCGTGAAGCAGTCGGTACTCTGGTTTGAGAACCACTCGTTTGTCTGAGTCTTTAAAAGTTGTCCCTGTTAAAGACATCGTGGGCTTGAGACGTTCCTTAACATCATCGGAGACGCTGATGACGATTTCTCCGGAGGTTGGTAGATTGAATAGTTGTGCGAAGTATTCTTCAGTGATGTCGAACTGATGTCCGTTGATCATACACTGGAAGCGGTCTCCAACTATGAGTACTGTATTGAAGAACTGATACAGAGCCTCTGGGTAATATTCTGGAGTGCAGTCGAAGAAGGTTTGAAGGCCGGTTTGAATTAGGGCTTCGAAGATAGGAACAAATTCCTTGTGTTCGGTCTCCTTGCAGCTAGCAAAGTAGATTTGAAGTGCCGTCCTTGTAAATTCTTTGTGTGCTGGGGCCATTTGTTCTAAGGATTGGATAGGGTTTCTGTAAAGAGGTTTAAGAGATTTTGGGGAAGAAGATGATGAATCGGCTGGAGAGAGAGAGATAATGATGGAATGTTTTTAATTGAGTATGAGTACGGAGTTTATTTAGCGGGAGGAAGCGTGTATTTGCATTAAATGCATAGGACGTCTTGTCGCTTAGCTTTCCTCTCTCATAGACTGCGATATCATATCTCTGCAGTGTTGTCAGATTTCCTGCGAAAGTGTTATGATAAAATGTGTGCAATTGATGACGAATATTTAATAAAAACGATTTCGGTCAGTCACTGATCTAGGCAATTTCCGGTATCAATACCGTTTTGTAAAAGGTGTCCCGGTTTCGAAGAAGGTGTCCCGGTATTTGAAGAAGGTGTCCCGGTATTAATACTCCGGTAAAAGAGTTGTATATATATATATATGTATATATATGTGACGAGGATCAGTTTTGGGCGAAACTGATAGAATAATGAGTTTTGATCAGTATGAAAGAATTGACTGATAAAGAATAGATGGCTTAATACGATCATCACTTTGCACAATTTGGTGTAGTGTCTAGGTCACCAGTTATACCAATTAATTTGATATAACAAGGTTCCCCTGACTCTATGCCTAGGTATTTAGGATAAATCCAATAATCCTAAAGCATTTCGAAAGAAGAGGAACTTAGCTTCTGGTAGTGGCTTTGTTAGGATGTCGGCAACTTGAAGATCGGTTGAGATGTGTTCCAGTCGCACATTTTTCTTCAGCACATGATCTCGTATGAAGTGATGTCTTATTTCGATGTGCTTGGTCCGAGAATGGAATACCGGATTCTGTGTGATTGCGATTGCACTTGTATTGTCACAGAAAATAGGTGTGTCGGTTTCTTGTATTCCATAGTCTTCCAGTTGATGCTGTATCCAAAGAATCTGTGAGCAACAGCTTCCAGCCGCCAGATATTCTGCCTCCGCTGTGGATGTGGCTATAGATGTTTGTTTCTTGCTAAACCAAGAAATAAGTCGGTCACCAAGAAACTGACATGTGCCACTGGTACTTCGTCGGTCGATTTTGCAGCCTGCATAGTCAGCATCTGTATATCCATGCAGTGATACCATAGACCAACATTTACATGTGCCACTGATACCATAGACCAACATTTACAGTCCCTTTGAGGTACTTCAAGATACGTTTTGCCGCAGAAAGTGGCTTTCTTTTGGATCAGACTGGAACCGGGCGCACAAACAGACACTCTACATAATGTCCGGTCTGCTGGCAGTGAGATATAGTAGTGATCCGATCAGCCCCCGATATTTGGTAACTTCAATTGATACTCCATTTTCATCTTTGTCCAGTTTGATTGATGAACTCATAGGCGTTGTGGCTTGTGAACAGTTTTCCATACCGAACTTTTTGAGCAATTCCCTTGTATATTTGGCTTGATTTATGAATATCCCCTGCTCCGTTTATCTTACTTGAAGTCCCAAAAAGAATGTGAGTTCACCCATCATACTCATCTCAAACTGATCCTGCATCATTTTAGAGAATCGCTTACACAGCTTAGGATCAGTTGATCCAAAGATAATGTCATCGACATAGATCTGAACGATCAATAGATTCTCTCCTTTAGTGAATCTGAATAGTATTTTATCAACACTTCCGATTGTGAACTGATGATCAGTCAGTAACTTTGATAGCGTTTTATACCACGCTCTTGGAGCTTGTTTTAGTCCATAGAGAGCCTTCTTTAGACGATAGACATGGTTCGGGTACTCATGGCTTTCAAAATCGGGTGGTTGAGCAACGTATACTTCCTCAGAGATTGTACCATTCAGAAATGCACTCTTGACATCCATTTGATATACTTTGAAGTCCTTATAAGCTACATATGCCAAGAAAATCCGTATGGCCTCCAGTCTTGCTACCGGTGCGAATGTCTCATCATAGTCTATTCCTTCTTCTTGTCTGTATCCTTGAGCAACCAGTCTTGCCTTATTTCTGGTGACAAGTCCATCTTCATTCAGCTTGTTCTTGAAAACCCATTTCGTACTGTTACACTTTGTGTTGGCTTTGGAACAAGAGTCCAGACCTGATTTCGTTCAAACTGGTTTAATTCTTCCTGCATGGCTTCTATCCAGTTGTCATCCTTGAGAGCTTCATCGACTTTTGTTGGTTGAATCTGTGATATGAACGCATGACTGAATAGATTAGGGTTTGTCTGTCGCCTTGTTTTCATAGGTGCAGCGGGATCTCCTATGATCAATTGCTGAGGATGATTTAACTTTGTGCGGTTCCATTTGATGCGTTCCCCTTCAATTGATTCCTCCGGTGTTTCTTGAGTCCCTGTGTGAGTTTTACCTTCTGATCCAGCTTCGTGACCGGTATTGTATGGGCTGATTGTTTCCACAGGTTCCATCTGTATCGCGGTGGTTGTATTTTGAATATTGGTTTCTTCTACAATAGGTATTTCTGTCAGCTCCAATACTGGTTGATTTCTTTCTTCATCACTTTCATCTTCAAGATGAGATCTTTCCAGTTGGTTGCTCAGACGATTGATATTACTGGGAGTATGGTTATCAGTTTCTGACTCTTCAAAGACTACGTTTGCTGATTCCTCAATAGACAGAGTCTTTGTGTTGAAGACCCGGTAAGCTTTGCTGACTGAAGAGTACCCAAGGAATATTCCCTTTTCGGCCCTTGTATCAAATGCTGAGAGTTGATTCTTCCCATTGTTGTGGATGAAACATTTGCTTCCAAAGGTCTTGAAGTAACTGATTGTGGGAACATTTCCGGTCCATACTTCGTACGGTGTTTTGCCCTGTTTCTTGCAGATCATGGACCGATTCTGTGTATAGCATGCAGTATTAATAGCTTCTGCCCAGAATTTATGAGAAATGTCCGCATCTGCCAACATTGTCGTGGCTGCTTCCTTGAGAGTTCTGTTTCTCCTTTCAGCAACTCCATTCTGCTGGGGTGTCCTAGCAGCAGACAACTCATGGCGTATACCATGGTTCTCAAGAAATTCGGTTATCGTTATGTTCACAAACTCAGTACCCCAGTCACTACGGATCCGGTTTATGTTACCATTTTGTTCATTTTCTATTCTTCTGAAAAGCTTTATTATGTTGACTGGTGTTTGGTCCTTGGATTTTAAAAATACTACCCAGGTGTACCTAGAGAAATCATCTACGACTACGAGTGTGTATTTAGCACCACCAAGACTGACTACTGGTATAGGTCCGAATAAATCCATGTGAAGTAAGTCTAGACACCGGTTTGACTCTATACTTCCTTTATTCTTAAAGTTGACCTGATTTGTTTACCTAACTGACACGCTGTGCAATGTTTATCTTTTGAAAACCTTAGATTAGGTAGACCTCTAACCAGATTGTTATCCCTAAGGGCTGATATAGTCTTAAAGTTTAGGTGACTGAGACGTTTATGCCACAGCCAACTTTTGGAGTTATGAGCTATTAGACAAGTTTGGGTAGATACTGATTGGTCTCCCCAGTGAACCCTATACGTACCCCCAACCCTATGCCCAGTTATCAGTATGCGTTTCTCTTTGTCCTTGACAAAGCATTTATCTTTTTCAAACGATATTAAGTAGTTATTCCTACATAGTTGACTTACACTTATTAGGTTATAATGAAGATTTTGTACTAGGTGTACATCTTTCAGGGTAAGGTTTCTGTGAGTAATCACTCCCTTCCCTATTGTTTTACCTTTACCGTTATCTCCGAAAGTGATTGTCGGTCCGGTGTGTGCCCTGAGCTCTTTTAGTAGTCTTCCGTTTCCAGTCATGTGCTGACAACATCCACTGTCCAGGTACCATACTGATCGGTTCAGTTCCTCAATATATTCCTGAAAAAAATAAATATATATATATATACATACATTGGTACCCAGTTTCACTTGGGTCCAGTATAGATTAGACTCTTAGGAACCCAGATCTGAAGGACTCTAACAGCCCGACCAGTTTGAGGGTCTATGAGATATTTAATGTTTCTAGTCCTAGTCATTCCATATCTAGATGTTTGGTGCTGTCTAGCCCGGTTTCTATACTCATATTCATACCTCCGATTCCCCCTATGTTCATGCCCGCTTGATATAGATCTGTTTTGTAAAGGCACTGTTTTTGGTAATCTTCTATTATGTTGAACTTCTCTCTCTATCCTAACTGGGGACCTAGGTATGTTACTGGTGTTATTACCTTGCGAAGAACTGGCTGAGATAAACCTAATCCAGCCGGTATTCTTTTCTCTTGCTGTCGGTTCGCTCGATCCGGTTTCACTAAATCCTAGTCCAGTTTTATCATTGCTAACCTTCAGACTATTCTGGATATTTTCTACTGTTTTCTTGGACTGGCTCCAAGTCTTTAAGATCGCATTTAGCTTATCGTTTTCAGTCCTTAACTGCACTATCTCGTTTCTAAGTTCTCTAACTTCCTCATTCAGAACTCTCGTTTGACTAAAATCGCTATCAGTTTGTTCGACTGAAGTGATTTTCCCTTTTTGTTTAATCCTAGTAGAAAGTTTCTGATATTCTTCAGCCATTTCTTGAAGAGCTTGAAGAAGCTCTTCCTTAGTAAAATCATCCGGTACAGAATCGCATACCTCATTGTCGGTCATATTTGCCATGAGACATTCATGAGATTCCTGATCACTTTCGGTATCTGACTCATCGCTGTCTGATTCTTCGGAGTCAGAGTCATCCCATGTTTTTCCACTCTTGGCCACCAATGCCTTTTGATACTTCTTTGACTTGGCACCAGTTTTCTCCTTCTCTTTCTTTGAGACACGACAGTCGATTGCATAATGTCCTTTCCTGCCACATTTAAAACACGAGACATCAGTTCTTTCTGTTTTATTCTTTATGAAATTCTTACCTTCAGAACTGTTGCTTCGATTTTTCTTCATGAACTTTCCGAATCTCTTTACGAAAAGTGCCATGACTTCATCGGTCAGTTCTTCTGATGTTTTCGAAGTTGAAGTTTCTGGTGCTACAAGTGCCTTGACAGGTTGTTCTGTGACTGACTCTTCCATCCTCGTTTGTAGCTCGAACTCATAAGCTTTGAGATCAGCAAATAGGTCATGAACTTGTATCTTGCTGAGATCTTTTGATTCCCTCATAGCCATGGTCTTAACATCCCATTCACGAGGAAGGGCCTTCATGATTTTGATGGCTACATCTCGGTTCTCTAGCGTTCTTCCAAGAGCCGTAAGATCGTTGATGATGTTCATGAACCGGCTCTCGAAGTCAGCCATTGATTCTCCCGGCTTCATCTTCGCGCTGTCGTACTTTTGTATGGCAACAATGAGCTTGTTTTCCCGTGTAGACTCGTTTCCTTCGCAGATTTGACAGAGTTTTGTCCAGACCTCCTTTGCTGTTTTGCATAGCATCACCTGTCTGAATGTTCCGGTATCCAGTGTTTTGAACAGAATGTCCTTGGCAACATTATCTAGATTCATCAGTTTCTTCTCTGCCTCTGTCCAATCACTTTTTACCTTTGCAATCATTTGTGCCTGTGTGTTGTCTTGCGTATGCAGTGTATTGATCTTTTCTAGCTTTGGAGGTCCATCTGTAATGACATCCCACATATCTTCGTTCTGGGCAGCTAGATGGGTCATCATGCGAACTTTCCACTCCATGAAGTTTTCACGGGAGAACATCGGCAACTTGCTTGATGTATTCATCTTTATCGGTTTGATGATTGAGTAAAACCCGCTCTGATACCACTTGTTAGGATCGGTTTACGCGTTTAGAGGGGGGTGAATAAACGCTTGTCTCTTTTTCGGTTTGTCTATTAAGGACAGGTACTCAATCAGTGACCAGTCAGTATAAGTGCGGAAAGTAATACTGAGCGGTTGAAACCGATATGTAATGAGTAAGTGTGTGTGTGTGTATGTATGTATGAGACCGGTTTGTTTCTGGAAGTTCGGAGTTAAAGTCTCCTACGTCTCCCCTTCTTCCTTGCAAGGAAGGTTCACTAGATCTTCAGTTATACAACCTTGTACAACCTACCCAGCTGAATCACAGCTCAAATCTAGTGAATCCCTAGGCAGTTGTTTACAACAATCCACCTACTTCAACAGCTTTTTACAGTCCGTCGGAAAAGATAACTATAAACTTAGATCTGAAAATAATTGTCTTTGGACTTCACTCTTGTTTTTGTGCTCTCACCACCGTTCTTGAAACTAGCTCAACTGTTGTCTTTTTTAGGGTGAGATTTCAAAGTCGTAAGATTGTTGAAGTTCAGTGAAGTGATTTGATCTTCTTCTTGTCTCTCTCCTTTTATGCTTGAGGTTTAAAATTCAAACCGTTGTGAGATAGACTCTTCACTCTGATCGGTGCATTAATTGACTTTCCCAAAATGGGTCTGTCCAGTTTCAGCTGCAGTCTATCCTGTCACTTGCTTTATTCCTTATTTGCGTTAGTTGACCTTGTTTATACTCTGGAATCGCAGCATTGCATTGAATGTCTGAAATTTTCTTTTTGTTTCAGCATGCACTTATCTCGATTGTCCAATCTGTCATTTGTCTAGTATAGCATACTGTCGTGCTTTCCTGAATCCTTTTTCAAGACCGGTATCTTCAATCGGAATTAGTTATAGTCTTTCGTGCTTGCCCAGTCCGGTCACATATATACCGCTTTTAATCCTTAGTATAGACGATGCTTTAGAACTCCGGTTTCCACATTATTAGTCAGTTGCGTCAATCACCAAAACCGTTAATCCGAATGTCTGAATTCGTATTGCTAACAGAATGATTAACTAACTGAAAGATAAGTGAAAGATAAGTGGGAGGTTCTGTTGCCCATCGATAAGCCTGAACAGTATCATACCTAAATTTAAAAAGGGAATTGCTATTCACCCGCCCCCCTTTTTACTAGTTACTGCCCCCTAAAGGGCTGGAAAAAGACGTTTTTGCCTTTATGATATTTAAATTAATTTAAAAAGAAAAAACTAACTAAATATATAATTTCGGTACGAAATACTGAAAACTACATACACAAAATCATTCGAACACGGATCGAATTAGCGAACACGGATCGAAATAGTTTGAAAAAAGTCCCGACCGAACCAAAATTTCGGTCGGCGCTTGGCACGGCCGAACAATAATTTCGGCCGCCACAAGGCACGGCCGAAACATAATTTCGGCTGTGACATGTTGAGGCCGAAATTGTTGTTCGGCCGTGCCAAGCTCCGACCGAAATCTTGGTTCGGTCGGGACTTTTTTCAAACTATTTCGATCCGTGTTCGCTAATTCGATCCGTGTTCGAATGATTTTGTGTATGTAGTTTTCAGTATTTCGTACCGAAATTATATATTTAGTTAGTTTTTTCTTTTTAAATTAGTTTAAATATCATAAGTGCAAAAATGTCTTTTTCCAGCCCTTTAGGTGGCGGTGACTAGTAAAAAGGGGGCGGTGAATAGCAATCCAGATTTAAAAAACCCACCGTGAAAATTTCAGCTCCTAAATTCAAAAAAGAAAAACCTTGATCTTAGTTCCATTGACAACAAATGACCTTATGGAAGATATGCTAGGGGTCATCATCCTCGTCCGACTGTACATACCTTATGTACCATGTCTATAAATTCAATTTTGGTTACTGCCACACGTTCTGTCCTTTTCCTGACACCGCAGTTTCAAGGTGTGTACATAAAAGACTCAAATAATCTCATAAAAACATATCCTGAGATTTAAGGTGTGTACATAACTGACTCAAATAATCTCATAAAAACAATTAACCCATATAAGATGGCAATAACACTGCAGTGGACCAAACCATACTGAATGTGGCTCTTTGTTATCGCAAGCCTCATTTCTCTGCTCCCATTTGCAGGCACCGCGAAATGATTTCCTCTCTTGAACACGTAATGATGTCCCCATCTCCTATCAGAAGATCAACAATGAAATTATTAAATGAAGAAAACATTGAAATCTTGTTGAAATTTACAGAAATAATACTACCTGATGATTCGCATTGGTTGCAACGGAGTTTCGCTCGACGATTTATCAACAGTACAGCGCGATAAACACCATCGCCTTGATCACTAATATCATAAATTGAAAATTGATCAAAATAAATAAAAGATACAAAAATAGTGAGAAAATCTACCTTCGCAACCCTTCAGTTCCAAATAAAAAACCATCATAAGCATATTGCATCACTTAAATAAAAAAATTCAAGTAAACACCAATCTTTCACCAGGTTTCAAAGCACGAAATAACATGTAGTTTCATTTTCGGGAAGAGACAGATGGGATCACCAAAAGCAGTTTCTTCCACTTACAGAGGCAGAGGGTTGTTCTTTTATGTTTATTATATATTTTTTTATTACACTTATAGTACCAAAGTTTACACGTGTAGTAAGAACTAAGAAGCATGTTATTTTTAGCGCCCGAAGAAATGAAGATATTTGGGTGGTTTGGTTACTGAGAAATCGTGGGTCTTTTATTTAAGGAATTTATATTAATGAAATATAAAATTTAGTGGACACGTGGCGACATAAGAAGCAAAGTACGTTTCCTTATATATATATATATATATAAGATATCTATTCTTATACAATTATATAAAGGGTGTGAGCTATAAACAGCCATATTTGGTCTGTCACTTATTTGCAATTTAATCATCTCTTTGTTTATTAATTACTATACCAATTTTATATTGCTTTTAAATTTTTTATTTATTATATTTATATTCCTACGCATTATTTTTGTTTATATAGTTAAAAATTATATTTTATATATTAAGCATTGCAAATAATGAATTTCAAAATTAGAAGTAACATAAATATAATTATATTCTAAGCACACGCATAGAGTGTGCGAAAACGTACTAATAGGAATAATTATCATGTCCCTTTTCAGTTATGCCATTTTGGAATTATATGTTCACTTGCTTGATTGAAAGTCTCCAAATAATTGATAATTCGGCAGCTCTTCTTAGTTTCTCTTTTTACTTAAATATTATTTATCTACAAAAGTTGTTCGCTTAGTCATCCTGCCGTATAGGTTCGTTGAGATTAAAAAAAAACATCGGACAATATTATATGACACTGGATTGTCCGCTGCTATCTGTCAACTTCACGGAATAAACTGCTTCCATTGGCGCAGAATAAGGAGGAAAAATTGGTCACATTGGGAAGCCATGCGAATCTAGTTTTCAAGAAAATTAACGACACAGAAAAATATTAAGTATGGACGAAGTTATGACCCTTTGACTGAAGACTGCCAGACATAGTAAAAAACGAGAAGTTGGAAGGACAGTCAAGTTTTTGGGTTCTTTTGCATCACTAGTCAGTCTTTCAACATTCTTCCTTTAATTTCACTTATTTTCGTGGTTAGTATGGTCAATAAGTAAGGTCAATGTAATGGAAAAATCAGTATGATCGTTTGATTAAAAAAACTAGTCATTTGAAGATTGAATCTTCTACTTTACTCTTGGTGGATTCCTAGAGTGGCGATATTTGAGTGTACCTTGTGTCTACCTCCTACTTCTCCTATATTTTTTTTCGGTATCAACTTGGTACCTGAGCTAAGGTCGGAGATGCTGCCTGACATCGAACTGGACGAATTAAGGAGACAAGTGCAACAACTCGAGCAACGTCTTGCACGTAGCGAACTTCTTAATCGTGATGTTGAGGGTCATGATTGCGAAGGTGACTCTTCGAACGAATATAATGCTTTTTATATGAGGAATACGATAACTCAAGTACGACTCAATGCGTGAAGAGAGGCCGTGAAGGAACAACGTTCATGGGAAGTCTTACGACTTCAAGGTTGAAGTCCCCAATTTTGTTGGAGGGAGTGACCCCGACGAATTTATTGATTGGCTCAGCTCAGTTGAGAGGATCTTTGAGTTCAAAGAAATTCCAGAAGATCAAAGGGTGAAGTTTGTTGCTATCAAATTGAAGAAGTATGCCTCTCTTTGGTGGGAGCACCGGGCTCGAGATGGCAAACCAAGGATTAGAACGTGGAGCAAGATGAAGAAGGAACTGCGCAAGAGATTCTTACCAGATAATTATCGCCATGATGCCTTTCTCAAGTATCACAACGCTAGACAGAGGGAGCTGTCCGTAGGAGACTACATCGCTGAATTTGAAAATCTCCGAATGAAGTGTGATGTAATGGAGCCAGATGAAAAAATTATTGCTCGCTTCCTTGGTGGCCTTAAGTATGAGATTGGGAATATTGTCCAATTGCAGCCGTACTGGACGTACAATGACGTATGTAAGTTGGCTCTCAAAGTAGAAAAACAACAAAGAGAGTCTAGCCGAACCGATGGCCGTTTTATCTCAAACAAGAACCATTCTACTCGTGGAAGTACTTCTGCTTCTAAGGGCGAACCAGCAAAGGAAGCGAAAGAAGGGGTGGTTGCAAACAAGGGAAACAGTTCCAAGCCTAATGGTTCCAACAATCAAAAAACATGCTTCAAGTCCAAGGGTTTCGGACACTTTGCTGAAGATTGTCCGAATCGAAGGGTCATCACTCTTGACGAGGAAGAAGTCGATGACAGCCCATCCGAGGTAGGACCCATATATGATGAAGATCTTGAAGATGAGGAAGAAGTCACCTACGAGGACCATGGTGAAGCGTTGGTGGTTCGACGTAACCTCAATACATCCCATGTAGAGGATGAGTCTTGGCTGCGAAACAACATATTTCATACTAAATGCACTTCTCTTGGCAAGGTATGAATTGTTATCATTGATGGAGGAAGTTGCAAAAACGTCGTATCCTCTACGATGGTGGATAAGCTAAAATGAAGAATAGAGATCACCCTCAGCCATACAAACTCTCGTGGCTTCGTCGTATCCTCTACGATGTCTTATTCAATTTTCAATTGGGAAGAAGTATAACGATGAGGTCTGGTGTGATGTTATTCCTATGGATGCATGCCATTTGCTTCTTGGGAGACCTTGGCAGTATGATAGAAAAACACACCATGACGGGTTGAGAAATACTTATACTTTCGTAAACGATGGTGAGAAAGTCATTTTGGGGCTTCGAAAATAGAGCATATTCCTAGCGTCTCAAAGGGCAGGAAATAACCTACTTTCCAAATCACAAATTGAAAAGGCGATTGGGGAGTCGATGGAAGCATTTGCCTTGGTAATCTTGGAAGAGAATGAAGAAATTCTTCAAGTCCCAATACCGGTCTAGCCTCTTCTTGAAGAATTTCAAGATGTGGTACCCGAGGAGATTCCGCAAGGACTTCCACCCATGTGAAGTATACAACACTGCATTGATTTAATTCCCGGCGCCTCAATTCCAAACAAGGCAGCGTATAGGATGAGTCCTAAGGAGCATGGAGAACCACAATGACAAGTCGAGGACCTTTTGGCTAAGGGTTTTGTTCAAGAAAGTAAAAGTCCTTGTGCTGTCCCGGCGCTTCTTGTACGAAAGAAAGATGGATCGTGGGGCATGTGCATTGATAGTAGAGCGGTGAATAAAATCACGGTCAAATATCGCTTACCTATCCCTCGGCTTGACGACCTTCTCGACCAGCTACATGGTTTCAAGATTGGATCGAAGATTGATATGTGAAGTGGTTATAATCAAATACGATGAGGCCCGGGACGAGTGTAAGACCGCATTCAAGACAAGGGATGGGCTCTACGAATGGATGGTTATGCCCTTCGATCTTTCTAACGCTCCTTCTACTTTTATGAGACTAATGAATCATATCTTTAAACCCTTCATTGGAAAGTTTGTTGTTGTCTACTTCGATGATATTCTTGTCTATATCTCCAGCTCGGAAGAACATTTGGGACACCTTCGACAGGTTTTTGAGGTGCTAAGGAAAGAGAGTTTATATGTCAACCTCAAGAAATGCCATTTCTTCACAGAGAGCCTAGTCTTTTTGGGTTATGTTATCTCGTCTGATGGCATCAAGATGGACAAGAGTAAGGTTGAAGCTATCATGAGTTGGCCAATTCCAAAGACAATTCATGAAATTCGAAGGTTCCATGGCCTAACTTCATTTTATCGGAGGTTTATTAGAAATATCAGCACTGTTGTTGCTCCGATAACTGAATGTTTGAAAGGTGGCAGCTTCAAATGGAGTGAAGAGGCAGAAAAAAGCTTCGAGATTCTTAAGAGAAAGATGTCGGAAGCACCAATCTTGCAACTCCCATATTTTGACAAGGTTTTCGAGTTGGATTGTGATGCGTCTAATGTGGGAATTGGAGGAGTTCTTAGCCAAAAAGGAAGGCCGATTGCATTCGTTAGCGGGATGTTGAATCATTCTCGACGAAATTATTCCACCTACGATAAGGAGTTCTTTGCTATTGTTCGGGCCTTGGACCATTGGCAACATTATATTCTTCACAAAGAGTTCGTGCTTTTTTCAGATCATGAAGCTTTGAAATACTTAAACACTCAGCAAAAGTTGAATACTCGTCATGCAAAGTGGGTCGAGTTTCTGCAAGCCTTCAACTTCGTTATCAAGCATAAATCTGGAGTTCTCAACCGAGCTGCAGATGCTCTAAGTCGGCGGTACGCTATATTGTCTACTTCAAAATTAAACGTTGTTGGTTTTGATGTTATTAAAGATCTCTACAAGGATAGTTGATAAACGTATTGTAGGACGTTTATCGTAGTAGTTAATTGGCTCATAATAGAGTTTTCGTAGTCATTTTATGCACTTATTAACCTTATTTCTACTTGTTTTGGTATTATAAGGCTTTAGGACGAGTTTCGGGCGAAAAGGAGCGAAAACGAGGCAAAACGGCGCGAAAACGATGAAAACTGGTGAAGGTCACGGCCGTGACACATAGTGGACCTGGCCGTGACACTTGGCAGAGAGTTAGACTGAAGACGGTCACGGCCGTGACACTTCTTGCACCAGGCCGTGACCCATAGCAGCAGCAGCATTAGAAAATTAATATCTCTCAATCCAGACCTCGGATTGAGAAACCCTTTGGTCAGAATCAAGATTGGCGAGTCTTCTATCTATGGTTAAAATTTCAGGTCAATCATACATCGTTTACCCCTTCATCCGAGAGAAATACGAAACTGCCGCAAAGCTGTTGAGAGGGTCACGGCCGTGACGCTACTGCACCAGGCCGTGACGAGCGGCAGTGAGCTCAATTTTTGCCCAGAGAGTGTCACGGCCGTGACATATCTTGTCCTAGGCCGTGACAGTGTCGAATTTCACCATAAAAAGCTCAAATTCGACCCAGAAAGAGCAGAACTGACCAGAGATCAACCCTAATCCCTCTAGAGACGAAGAATAGCACAAAAGAACACAGATTCGCGTCCCGGAGCGCAAGAGACGGATCATCGACGAATTCACGCCCAATTTAGCGAAGAACGAAGAATCATCAACGCTTTCATCACAGATCATCCGTATATCAAGATAATGAATTCTTCACCGTTATTCCTTATTTCTTTCGCTGTTTTCCCGTCGATTATGCGTAGCTAATTCCCCTTTGTGTTTGGGATTAGATGAACGCTAGGATGTTTCGTAGTTAAGACTTATGATTATCGTGACTATGTGTTTGACTATTTATTGTTCTATGAAATTGTTTCGTTACTTTAATATGTCTATGTGTTAAAGTAATCGTATGGAAAAACGTTTAGGGCGACAGCTAAACAACGTTTAGGCCGTTCGTAGAAGATAGGAAACGAGTATAGGGCGAAAGCAAATACTCGATCCTCGCCGTTAGTAATTACTGAATTTTAGATCCCCGCGAGCGTTTAGGGCGACAGCAAACTCGCGAGCGGGTAGGAAAATTACTGCGATCTAGTCAAAATCACGTAGGAACGATTCCAGTGTCTTAGCCGATAGCACCTAGAGGGATTCGAATCCCGAGCACATCTTTATTATCTGAAGCTTCGTATCAGTGTTAAGCGTATTTGAATCTCTAGTTGAGTTAGATATAATCTGTTAGGTTAAGTTATAAAACAATTTGCGTATTTTATTAGGCTAAATATCGAGTCGATAGGTCACTACTAGTACTTGATTTATTTCTTGTGTTCGATACTCGTTTACTCACTTTACTGCACTACAAACGATAGGTCCACTGCCTATCGCACATCGGTGATAGTAATTAGGTATTCGTTTTAATTATTACTTGTCGCACTTTTCATTTACACACCACGTGTCGATCAATAGTGCTTGAAGGCGCCGTTCAAGCTATTCTTAATTCATGAGGGTTTTCTCTTCAAAGATAAACAACAATGTATTCCCAATTGTTCTCTACGACAAGCGATTATTGACGAAGCGCATAGCGGCGGCCTTGCTGGACATTTTGGAAGAGACAAGACTCTTGGACTTGTTTGAGAAAAATTTTATTGGCCACGGATGGACCGAGATGTTAAGAATTGTGTTGAAAGGTGTAGAACTTGTCACATTGTGAAGAGCCACGGACAAAATACGAGTTTGTACACGCCATTACCGGTGCCAACAAGTCCTTGGGAGGATGTGAGTATGGACTTTGTAGTGGGATTACCTTGCACTCAAAGAAACAAAGACTCAGTCATGGTAGTTGTCGACCGATTTTCGAAAATGGCCCATTTTGTCCCTTGTATAAAGACCTTGGATGCTACCCATGTCGCCGATCTTTACTTCAAGGAAATCTTGAGACTTCATGGAATTCTTCGATCCATTACTTCTGATCGCGACCCAAAGTTTATGAGCAGGCGGAAGTGGTGAATAGAAGCTTGGGAAATTTATTAAGAAGTTTCAGTGGCAAAAATCCACGCCAATGGGACGCGGTTTTCGCTCAAGCGGAATTTGCTTACAATCGTTCGACAAGCCAAACTACTAAACATAGTCCGTTTCAGGTTGTGTATGGTAGTAATCCAGTCACATCATTGGATTTAGTTCCTCTTCCTATTGATCTTCATTTCAGTGGCGATGGAGAAGAGCATGCACAACGCGCAACCGATTGCATGAGCAAGTTCGCAATGAAATTATCAAACAGAATGAAAAGTATCAAAAGGTCGCAAACGTGAACCGCAAGAAATCAGTCTTCAAAGACGGAGACTTGGTTTGGGTTCACTTAAGGAAGGATCGTTTTCCTCGTGGACGTCATGGAAAGCTTATGCCTAGGGCGGATGGACCTTTTAAAATTTTGAAGAAAATTGGAGACAACGCCTACAAGGTGGGAGCTTCCTCAAGCTTATGTTGTTTCAGATACTTTCAATGTATCAGATCTTTCTCCGTACGTTGGTGACGAGTTCGATCAAGATTCAAGGGCGAATCTTTTCATACCCGGGGAGAATGACACTGGAAAGTCTGCTGCTGATCTGTCAACTTCAAGGAATAAACTGCTTTCATTGGCACAGAATAAGGAGGCAAAAATTGGTACCATTGGAACGCCACTCGAGTCTAGTTTTCAAGAAACTTAACGACACATAAAAATATTAAGTATGGACGAAAATATGACCCTTTGACTGAAGACTGCCAGACATAGTAAAAAAACGAGAAGTTGGAAGGACAGTCAAGTTTTTGGGTTCTTTTGCATCAGATTTCGTTACTAGTCAGTCTTTCAACATTCTTCCTTTAATTTCACTTGTTTTCGTGGTTAGTATGGTCAATAAGGTCAATGTAATGGGAAAAGCAGTATGATCGTTTGATTAAAAACTAGTCATTGGAAGATTGTATCTTCTACTTTACTCTTGGTGATTCCTAGAGTGGCGATATTTGAGTGTGCCTTGTGTCTACCTCCTACTTCTCCTATATTTTTTTTCGATGTCATTATATTTCAGTCATGCAGGGGAACAATAATACAAATCAACATGCCAACGATATAAGCTCCCAGAAGATTTTGACTTGCACTCGTATAAGAAGGGTTTCTCCATTTCGAGTTCATGATATATAACATACACGACACTTTGGGTTTTTAGAATATCTTCAAACTCTCACGATTACAGAAACAGTAATAGGCTACGGCACTATGGGCGTCCGTTGTGGAAAAACGGACGCCTATAGTACCCGCGAGCCATTTTTATTTTTTTTTATTTTCTTGGAACTATAGGCGACTGTTACGGGCCAAGAACAGATGCCGAAAGTTTTCACTTTTTATTTATTTTATTATTTTAACCTTCGGCGACTGTTACGCGACACAACAGTCGCCCATGATTTTTCAATTTTTATTTTTTTATTGTTCTCCATCTTTGGTGATTGTTACGTGTCACAACAGTCGCCCATGATTTTTTCATTTTTATTTTTTATTATTTTTAACCTTCGGCGACTGTTGGTGGTACGACAAACGCCATGATTTTTTCGTTTTTATTTTTTTATTATTTTTGACCTTCGGCGACTGTTGGGTCCATGATTTATCAGTTTTCATTTTTTTAGTATTTGTTACATTTGGCAACTGTTTCGGTACACAACAGTCGCCCATGATTTTTACTTTCTTATTTGTTATCATTTATACCTTTGGCGACTGTTGAGCTTTACAACAGTCGCCGATGAGGTTTAAAAACCCTCCCCTCTCAGCTCTGTTATTTTCATTCGCGCGCGACAAAAGCACACCAAAAGCACACCGACGACTTTCCCGACCGACAATCACCACAAAAGCACAACGGCGACCACCTTGAGCTTGACTACGATGGCGACCGAGCTTGAATACGACGGTGACCACCTCGATCTGACGACGAAGACGATCGAGCTTGAATACGATGGCGACCGAGCTAAGAAAAACGAATTCGAGGTAGCGCTGATTCTGTTGAAAGCTAATCGGGTAAGCGACTTGTTTATGTGACTCGTTGATGATTTCTTGGCTTTTTATTGGTGGGATTTTGCTCAAAGGTGACGACTGTTTAAGTTTATGATTTTGAACAGGTGCTTGGTTCGATCGATTTTGAGAAATTTGATTTCGGTACGCCTCTGAATTTGGGGGTATCTCTCGTCTGTTTGGAATCCTAGAGCCCGATTTGGTGAGTTTTGTTTTTTTAGTCGAGGTTGATTGCGGCTGAATTTTTTTCTATCGTTGTGTGTTTGGAGTTTTTCCGTCGTCATGATTACTCTTTCTAGTGTGGGTTTACCTGGGCAATAGTTTAGAACTTCCCCTATCGTGATTTGTAAATAATAAAAATTTGATTTTAGGAGTCACAATTTTTTGGAAATTGTTTGAATCTGTCCATGGACCGACGATGTAATACTTGTAAAATTAATACGGGACTAGCATATAATTAGCGTGGGAATTATTTTGTAATGTTCGGAAATTAATGAAGAAATTTTCGAACAAAACGGATATTTCGGAGCTGAAGATAATAATTGGGCCTGAGAGCTGAATAAAATACTATGGGCTGAAATGGTTAGAAAGCCCAAAACCTAATATAGGGTCTAGAAATATAAAGAGGCCAAAAAGGGATAAAAATGGCCAAGTTAAATAATAAAAGGCCCAAAGAAAGGTTGAGCTTGGCCCAAGGGACTTGAGATAAGGATGGAGGTGACTTAAGGGATGAGAAAGCCACGTTGACATCATGTCAACCCCTTTTTTACTACATAGCATAAAAAATTTCATTAGAAGCATACAAACCAACGTAACCCAAGAAGCAAAAGAAAGGAAGAAGAGTTGGGAAGAATATTTTTTTTGGCAAGCTTGATCAAGTTTTTCAGCTTAGTAAATTATCAAACTAAGCTAAGGAGGTAAGAATCCTACCTAACGTGTAAATATCCCACTAGCTTAGGTATTTAACACATCTACATGGTTTGGTGATTAGTTGAAGTTTGAGCATAGAAGGTGACGCGAGAAGCGGAGAAGATTTTTTGCAAGCTCAACTCGATTATTAACCTAGGGAATTAACTCCTATTAAGCTTGGAGGCTAGGTAGGTGGTTTCTAACCCCTACAAATCCTTTTAAACTGTATTATTTTCCGCAAAGGGTATAGAATTCGGATGAAATGTCATCCGAGTTCAAAAATGTTTATTTTATGTTTTTTGGAATTTTCGTGATGTCTTGATGTGTTATGACGTGAATCTGAACTCAATATATGAGTTCTATATCTGCTTATATGGTTACGTGAATCTGGAATTGGTTTATGTGAAGAAATTCTGAAAAAACTTAGGGTTTTAATATGAAGGTTTGAAGGAGTCGGTCGATTTTAGGTTTCGGTCGATTTTATATTTCGCGGGTTGACTTAGTTCGCGAATTAGGAATTTGATAGTTTCGGCCGATGCTAAATTTAGCGGGCCGCATCTTTTTTGCGATAGGTGAAAAGGATTTTTAATCAAATAGGAGAATCGGCCGAATGGAGTTTCGGGTCGCGAAAGTTTGTCGCGGGCCCAAACGTTTTTTATGTGTGTGTAAAACAGGTTTCGCGGGCCAGGGTTTCGGTTCTCGCGGGCTTAAGCATCTGCGGGTCGAATTTGGGTTTCTCGGGCTGACTCGATTTCGCGGGGTGATTCCTGTGAGTAGCGTCGGGCGATTCTCGAACTTAGAATCGGGCTTCGCAAATCAGGCGCTTCGGGAATTCGAACGTTGACTCGAAAGTGCATGGGTTGACCAATTTTAATGTGGCATCGGGCGATTCGCGAACTCGGCGTGTGATTTCGTGAATTCGGGCGTTGACCCGATCGTTTCGAGAGTTGACCAATTTTTGAAAGTGGGATCGGGCGATTTCAGGTTTGGGCTTCGACCAAATTTGTGTGAGTTGATCGACTGGGCTTTTGCCCTATTTCAGGCCCAATTATTTCAAATAAAATTATTTCAGCCCAAACCATATTTTAATATTTTAAGATTATATTTGGATTTAAAACGTTCGGCAGACAGATGTGAGATACCTGTCTATCCGGGTTAGCGGTACACTACTCGGGGTGTAAAACCGTCGGTTGAGATTGTGTGCGGACGGAGCAACCTGGAGCGGCCGGAGTGGGCTACCGCATGGTTTATGGCGTTCTTTGCCATTGCGGCGTGGGTGGCGAGTCTAGCCGAGGGCCCTGTTATGTGTTGAGATGTGACATAGGATCGAGCGTGCATTATATCATGTTGTGAGGATTTGGGATTGGGTTGAGTGCACGCGCGCATTGCATGTTTTTACTACCACCTACTGGCAATGTTGCTCAGGGTTTTATTTTTGTAGGTAAGACTGAGCCCGACATCGATGAGTGTCAGGGTGAGCTGTAGGCTGGCTGGCGGCTGTGACTCCACGGACTTTTGAGGGCGGCGCAGTACATGGGACGCGATCTGTGGAGAGGCGTAGGATAGTCGGGTTCAGATTTTTGGGGCTTCGGCCCGATGTAGTTATATGACGTTTTCTGTAAACTCGATATTTTATTATATGTATAGTATTCCTTTAAAAGTTTTTGAAAAAAAAATTGGGTCCTCCGCGACTTTCGTTGCGAAAATCCGCCAATCTATTTAATTAAGAAGTAGAGTCGCCACAGGTGGTATCAGAGCCTAGACTTTAGATTCTGAAGACTGTCCATGTACTGCCGCTCAAAAGCCAGGAGAACCAGTCTTGCCTGTAAGTGTTACGTGCTAATGTGATTATGTGTTCTTATGTACTCGTTTACGTATTGCATAGAATTTGGGAAATGTCGAGAAGAAGACCTAGGCGCGAATTCGTAGGAGAATCAAGTCGACGGGACGAACCTTGTCAGGAACCGTGCCCTCGCTACCTATTCTAACGTTATCCTATATGCCTAACAATGTATTAACTTAAAAGAAATGCGGAAATGCGTATGAAAATTTTCCATTTATGAAATGGAAGTCGTTTCTTTACATGACAAAAGAATTACATTTACTTTTTACTTACATTCATGTCCTAGCTACACGGGAAGTGTATACATGCACAGCATAAGAACCCTATGCGCCCGGCCTCACAGGTCGTCATCCATGCACACACTCCCACCTCAAAAGTAGCTGAAAGCTTCGAAAGATAGGCCTTGCCTTCAAACGCGATCATGGTCGCGTGTACCTACAACACATAACGTAAGGGATGAGCCGCCAGGCACAATAAGCGGAAATTATGCATGATATGCACGTGTCGTTTCCCCCGCAAAGGCAATCCACGCCGATGCACGTTATACTCATACTATTTCTCTCAGGGCCCTCGGTTAATCTTAGTATTCACCACAATGAGCTCACGTCCATCAAGGACAAATACGACAGCGGTCCATGCCGGATGGCCATACCCTAGGATGCACATCGTTCCCCTAGGTCACCATATGTGCCCGGTCGTCCCTGCTATCCGACGGTCGCTCACGCTGGTAGCCTACGCTGAGGTTGCCTACGCCAGGGATTCCCCCTGTGTGGCTTATACCCTCACGTCGCATCCTCCAGGTCACACCCTACCGCCACGGGCATTGCCCAGATATATATATATATATATATGCATACATAAATATAGCGACGACGCTCAACGCCGCCCCGGTGACATAGAAGAGTAGCCCTGACTCAACTGCGAGTCGACAAAAGATGCCCATATCGGCAAGTATCATTTGCTTCCAAGCGACATAAATATGAATACTCATCTCACACATCCCCCACATATGATCGTGCATGCTCGTGAATATGCAATGTAAACTATCACCAAATATATTTCCCCCATGAAAACGTATCAATTAATTCACGTAACCATGTAGTGATAGAAGCACATAGTTACATACATTAGGCACATACAAACATGTTATTTGTCGTAGTTGAATTTCCACTTACCTATCGTCCGTAGATTACTAGCTAGTGATTTGACGAAGTTCCTAATTCACGACCTTAGGGACAAAATATTAATGTCAGTATACTAATTTAATTTAGTTAATTATTTAAGTGCTTGAAATTCATAAGTGTCGGTGTATTATATTTAACATTGCCTTTGAAATAATTATTTGGAAAGAATTCGTTAATGTTAATTTCATGAAAGATCAAGATTCGTGAAATATACCTAACTAGTGAAATTATTTTAGAACTATAATTCGTGACATTTAAATGACCCATGAAATTCCTATTTCCCTTAGTTCGCGAAATTATATTCATGTTAAACCCTAACTCGCGAAAGACCTCATCACACATACAGTTCGCGAATTGTATCTACTAGCTTATAGTTCGCCAAAAGCTCAATTCGTGAAATTGAATCCCTATGAGTTCGACAACCTAGCTTAATTCGTGAAACACATAGCACATAAATGTTTCGCGAACTCTACCTACCTTTCATCTTGATTCGCGAAATGCTCTACTCTACACACACACAATTCGCCAAATTCATTCTTCACTCATCTAGTTCGCGAAGTCATTACATCTTAGTTCTCGAATACATCATCTCATTTACACCTTAATTCGTGAAATGGTGTTCGTGAAATCTCTATCACATGTGAACTTTCCTCGACCCGTGAAAGTCTAGCCTTCATAGTTTGCGAAGTGCCTCATGGATTCGCGAAACCTAGTTCGCAAGTTCTATCATTTTGCCTGTCCAATTTGCAAAGTGACCTAATTCACGAAGTCACCATTCATGTTGAGTTCGTATATATTCCACTTCGCGAACTCGTGTATTTGAACCTTTTTATGGTACGCACACTTGGGTTCGCCATCTTGTATCGATTCTGACATGTATCAAGTGGCTTCTGGTTCGTAAAATTTATGGATTCGCCAAATTTTGCTTCGCGAACTCCTTTTCAATTCGCCATCCCAGAGTTCGCGAACCCCGTTTCGCCTAGGGTTTGTGAAGTAATCATTCTATACACTTCGCGAATTCTACTCGATTCGCCAAGTGCTCCATTGATTCGCGAAGTTCGTTCTAAAAGCTTAGAGTTTGCCAAGCCAGCCTAGTTCGCGAAACCAATTCGCAAACCATTCTTAGTTCGCGAACCTTACACTTTGCAATCCCTAAACAGGTTTAACACAGAATCCTAGAGAACTTCGATCAAAAAAATGCCTTTTTGCTCAAGAACTCGATGAAGGTCACATGAGTTTCAAAACCCTAAAATCAAACTTAGTAATAACACAACTTAAACAGATTTCCGTACCCTAATATCCTAAACGTGTTTATATAGGATTAATGACGCCACTCTAAGGTAAGAAAATATGCTTTATTATAATTACACGAACTCTAACATATGATATTCTCGTGCTTATAACCCTTAAATTACATCATTACTTGGATAAAAATATAAAATCATGGTAAGCAATTTATACCTTTTCCAAGTTCTCGTGAGTGTAGTTCGATTTCTCCTTTCTTCTTTTTCTATCAAGCTCTCGATGGTTCCTTCCCAAATGAGTTTTATGGAGTTGAAAGATTGGATAGATATTTTTTATCATAGGAATGGGTGATGGAACTAGAGTTGATGTGAATTCCCCTCATTTTAAGGGACTTTGTCTCCCAAGTTTATTTCTCATGGATTGGCCCAAAGTTTAAATTAAATCCTAGCCCAATATTAATTCATAGCCCAACCAATGTCATTACTAATATTGTTTACTTCAATTTCCCTTGCCCTATATTTCCAAGATCCCTAAAAAGTTTAGGTGTCACAGAGGCAAATATTTAATGTGCACAAAAATCCATATAATTCATCTAAACACAAAATTCATAAAGTCACATAAGCATAAATCCAATTAGTCACATAAGCATAAAACATATACGCTAATTTATTGGCCTTATTAGCTTACGAGGACTCGGGTGCTACAAACCTGAGTCCGCGACTCGTGAACTTGATAGTATCCATCGTCTGACTGAACCCAACGACAGTCAGACCAGATCAGTGACCTGATCACTCATCGAAGCTCATCTGAGAATCATTCCTCCCCACAGCCAGATCGCGTTGAAATTATTGGGGATAGATTCCGAAATCTTAATCCCCCAACGTTTGCCGAGGCCGCTAACCCTGCGGTGGCCGCGGATTGGATCGGCACCATCGAAGACCTCTTTATATATAGTCGCGTGCCGGATAATGAAAAAGTATCGTGTGCCGTTTCCCTACTTCGAGGGAGCGCGCGTTTCTGGTGGAACACCGTAAAGGTATTGGAAGAACCCGTTGCTATGACGTGGGAGCGGTTTAGAGAGCTTTTCTACGATAAGTACTTTACTGCTCATGACCAAGAGCAGCGAATGTACGAATTTATGAACCTGAAGCAAGGCCACATGCCAGTTCCGGAGTATATTCGCAGATTCGAGGAGTTATCCCGTTTGCTCCTCATCTCGTAGCAACCAATACGCTGAAAGTTACGAGGTTCCTTCGGGGACTAAAACCCGAGTTCTATCGGGATTTAAGTATGGCGGGTGTGCGATAGTTGGAGTTCCACCAAGCGATGGAACGTGCGCTAATTGCCTAGTCTTCGGCAAGGGTCCGAAAAACAAAGGCAACTGACCGGGTCAGCAGGATTGGGGCCCGGACTTTTATCAGGAACCAACCAATGTCCCCAATCGACCACCGATGCCATCACCCCGATGCCAACAGTGCGGACGAAACCATTTTGGTGTTTGTTATGGACCCCGACCATTGCAGACTCTGCAATGCTTCCGGTGTGGGGAAATCGACATGTTGCACGGAATCGCATGAGAGCTCAGCCTCTACTATAGAATCAGCCACAGAATTTGATCCGACCTCCATGCCTGCACGTGTTTTCACGCTGATGAATGAAGAGGCAGAGGCGAACCCAGCTGTAGTTACGAGTACGTTGAATATTTTCCACGTACCGTCTTCAATCCTTATTGATTCTGGAGCCACACATTCGTTTGTGTCGGCTAATTTTGTGATTAGGACTGGAATCTATCCCACCCATTCTTCATGCAATTTCGTAGTATCCCTACCACACGGTGATCCAACTCGGACGAATTTAGTGTTAGAAAATTGTCCCGTTAGTATTGAGGGTAGGGAGTTGAATGTGGACCTAATAGTAATCCCAATGAATGATTACGACATCATATTCGGGATGGATTGGCTCTCGAAATACGAGACCATCATTGATTGCTCGAAGAGGGTAGTTAGGTTCCGATCACCCGAGGGAGAGGAATTTGAATTTTCGTGAAAGAAGAATAGTAAGCCAATCCCTCAAATTTCTGCTTTGAAAGCTCAGCGACTCGTGAATACGGGTTGCGAATCGTTCCTAGTTTTTGTAGTGAAGGCTGAAGTATCTTCTCAGGCAAAATTGGAAGAGGTCCCTATCGTGAATGAATATCCCGATATATTTCCGGAGGATCTTCCGGGACTACCTCCGGATCAGGAAATCGAATTCATTATTAATCTTGTCCTGGAGCTGCCCCGATCTGTAAATCCCCGTATCGGTTAGCACCGAATGAATTACGAGAATTGAAGGAGCAATTGGAAGACTTGTTGCAGAAGGGTTTTATTCAGTCCAGTTTCTCACCATGGGGAGCCCCGGAACTATTCGTAGAAAGAAAGATGGGTCGATGAGACTATGTATCGATTATGAGCTCAATAAAATTATGATTAAGAATAAAAATTCGTTGCTGAGAATAGACGAATTCGATCAACTACAAGGGGCGACACTATCTGTACAGAGAAAGGTGCGAGATGTTTACTGATCGTAAGAGCTTGAAGTACTTCTTCATACATAAGGAGTTGAACATGATGCAAAGATGATGGCTCGAATTAGTGAAGACTACGACTGCGTGATAAATACCACCCAGACAAAGCTAACGTGGTCGCAGACGCATTAAGCCGAAAAGCAACGAACGCTGAATTATGCCAGCTCGGAGTTGAGGTAATCAACTTCGGAGAGATTGAAGCAAAATTAGCAGCGTTAACACTCAAACCGAAGCTGTTAGATCGAATCCTCGAGGCGCAAAGAGAAGATGAGTTGTATCTGAAGATTCGACGAGAACGAGATAGAGAAGTTCCATCAGAATTCGAATTCCGAGAAGACGGGACCTATGATTTAGAAACCGCTTATATATGCCTAAAGATGAAGAAATCAGCAGAACTTTAATGACGGAGGCGCATACGACGACCTAGTCGGTGCATTCTGGTACGACGAAGATGTATCGAGATTTGCAAACGAATTATCGGTGGCCAGGGATGAAGAAGGATGTGGCTACTTTCATAAATCGATATCTGACCTGTCACAGTCAAGGCAGAACATCAAAGGCCGGTAGGGATGTTGCAACTTTTGATGACACCCGAGTGGAAGTGGGAACACATAACAATGGATTTCGTCGTCGGATTACGGAAGACTGTAAAAGGTCATGATGCAATTTGGGTGGTTGTCGACAGATTGACTAAGTCCGCCCATTTTCTACCAATCAATCAAACCTATTCCATGGAGATATACGCAGAATTGTACATCCAAGAAATAGTGCGACTTCATGGGATTCCCATGTCGATCGTTTCAGATCGATATTCGAGGTTTATGTCCCAATTCCGGCTGAGCTTACAGAAAGCTATGAGGACTAAATTGTCTTTTAGCTTAGCTTATCATCCCAGAGCGACGGACAATCGGAAAGAACAATCCAAACGCTCGAAGATATGTTGAGAGCGTGTGTTCTGGATTTTCGCGGAAGCTGGAGTAAGTATCTCCCACTGATCGAATTTTCGTACAACAACCGCTATCAAACGATGATTGGGATGGCGCCTTACGAAGCCTTGTATGGGTATAAATGTCGATCCCCAGTTCATTGGGATGTAATCGGCGAGAAGGCGCTTTTAGGCCCCGAGATGGTTCATGAAATGACTGAAGCTGTTAGTAAAATTCGGGAGAGAATGCAAACGACCCAAAGTCGTCAGAAGAGTTACGCAGACAAAAGACGGAGGCCGTTGGAATTTGAGGAAAGTGATCAAGTAATTTTGAAAATATCACCAATGAAGGTTGTTAAACGTTTCCGACGAAAGGGAAAGCTGAGTCCGAAATATATAGGACCTTTCAAGATTGGAAAAGAGTCGGCGAAGTAGCGTATCAGTTAGAACTGCCGACATCAGTAGCAGAAGTCCATGACGTCTTCCACGTGTCTATGTTACGGAAGTACGTTCCGGACCCGAGTAACGTGCTACGAAGCAAGGCACTTCACCAACAATTGAAACCGGACATAAGTTACGAAGAAAGACCGGTACAAATTTTAATGTACGAGGTGAAATGACTTCGGAATAAGAACATCCCCCTAGTGAAGGTCTTGTGGCGAAACCAGACGTTGGAAGAAGCCACTTGGGAACGAGAACACGAGATGAGAGAGAAATACACTGAGTTGTTTACGATGACTTAAATTTCGGGGACGAAATTTCTTTTAAGGGGGGAGGATGTAATACCCGTAAAATTAATACATGACTAGCATATAATTAGTGTGGGAATTATTTTGTAATGTTCGGAAATTAATGAAGTAATTTTCGAACAAAACGGATATTTCGGAGATGAAAATAATAATTGGGCCTGATAGCTAAATAAAATACTATGGGACGAAATGGTTAGAAAGCCCAAGAAATAATATAGGGTCTAAAAATATAAAGAGGCCAAAAAGGAATAAAAGGCCCAAGTTAAATAGTAACAGGCCCAAACAAAGGTTGAGCTTGGCCCAAGGGAATTGAGATAAGGATGGGGTTACTTGAGGGATGGGAAAGCCACGTTGACATCATGTCACCCCATTTTTAACCCCTACAAACCCTTTTAACGAGTATTATTTTTCGGAAAGGGTATAGAATTCGAATGAAAGGTCATCCGAGTTCAAAATGTTTATTTTGTAATTTTTAGAATTTTCGTGATGTCTTGACGTGTTATGACGTGAATCCGAACTCACTATATGAGTTATATAATCTGCTTATATGTTTACGTGAATCTGGAATTGGTTTAAGTGAAGAAAGTCTGGAAAAACTTAGGTTGTTAATATGAAGGTTTGAAGGAATCGGTCGATTTTAGGTTTCGGTCGATTTTATGTTTTGCGTGTAGACTTAGTTCGCAAGGAATTTGATAGTTTCAGGCATTGCTAAATTTCGCGGGCCGCATCTTATTTCGCGAATTAGGTGAACAAGGATTTTTAATTAAATAGGAGAATCGGCCGAATGGAGTTTCGGGTCGCGAAAGTTTGTCGCGGGCCCAAAAGTTTTTGAGTGTGTGTAAAACATGTTTCGCGGGCCAGGGTTTCGGTTCTCGCGGTCTTAAGCACTTCGCGGGTTGTGAGATAGCGCCGGGCCGATTTTGGGTTGCGCGGGCGGACTCGATTTCGCGGGGTGATTCGTGAGTAGCGTCGGCGGACTCGGCGAAAGCTTCGCGATTCGAACGTTGACTCAAAAGTGCACGGGTTGACCAATTTTAATGTGGAATCGGGTGATTTGCGAACTCGGCGAGTGATTCGTGAATTCGGGCGTTGACCCAATCGTTTCGCGAGTTGACCAGTTTTTGAAAGTGGGATCGGGCGATTTCAGGTTTGGGCTTTGACCGAATTTGTGTGAGTTGACCGAAGATTTAAATTTTGGGCTTTTCCCTATTTCAGGCCTAATTATTTCAAAATTATTTTCAGCCCAAATCATCTTAAATTAGAATATTTTTATACTTTGACTAGGATTTTTGGGTCAACCCATATTTTAATATTTTAAGATTATCTTTGGATTTAAAACGTTCGACCTAGTTTAATAGTTGTACGAGTTATGTGAATTCGGTTATGTGCTATATATGATTGATTCTGTGTGCATTTCACGACATGCACGAGAGAGATTGTGGTATCGTATTTGTACGGTAACGCCTTACGGTGTCGGATGAGTTGGGTAGAGTGATCGTTATTGGTAGTCAGGGTTACTCGATTGGGCACCTGGTGGGAGATAGGGTTTGCGACACCTGTATACTCGGGATTGAGCCACCCGAGGTGTATAACACCGGATATATATTTGGCTCAGTGACGGCACACAAATGTGAGATACCTGTCTACACGGGTTAGTGGTACACTACTCGGGGTGTAAAACCGTCCGGTTGAGATTGTGTGCGGAAGGAGCAACCTGGAGAGGCCGGCATGGGCTACCGCATGGTTTATGGCGTTATTTGCCATTGCGCGCGTGGGTGCCGAGTCTAGCCGAGGGCCCTGTTATGTGTTGAGATGTGGAGAGGCGTAGGATAGTCAGGTTTAGATTTTTAGGGCTTCGACCCAATGTAGTTTTATGACGTTTTCTGTAAACCCGATATTTTATTATATGTATATTATTCCTTAAAAGTGTTTGAAAAAAAATCGGGTCCTCCGCGACTTTTGTTGTGAAAATCCGCGAATCTATTTAATTAGGAAGTAGGGTCGCCACATATGACCACCATAAATCCGCATTTGAGCTTGAATACTACGGAGCTAAGCCAACTGACGTCGCTATTTAGGTTAATTTCGAAGTTGGGTATTTTGATTATTGATTTTCGTCCTTTTTCGCTTTCATTCGAGGTTATGACAGATAAGGGTGACCTTTCGTCTTCGCCGAGCTTGATGTATGATCTTATAATTCATTGTTTTTTTTATAGAATCAATTGCACGAGTTCTCTATCTTGATTTGTGGGTCGTTGATTTCTTCTGCTTTGTTTCGTATTTCGTTTATTGATTGATTGCTTTGGAAAGCTGAGCTGGTTCACAAATTAGGTTTTTGGTCAATTTTTCGCTATCGCTTTAGGAAGTAAATTTATTTGTTATCTAACTTAGGTGGTTGGAATGGATCGGGGTTGGATGTCTAGTAAGCAAACAACGGCCGAGTATTTGAATGGTGTAGAAAGTTTATGAATTGTGCGGAGCAAAATCGTAGAAAGAAGAGTCAATCCAAGATTTCATGTCCTTGTCGTAATTGTTTTAACCTAAAGTGGTGGAATAGTGAGATTTATTAGGGAACATCTGATTATCTCCGGTTTTAAACCTGGTTATACAAATTGGATATGGCATGGTGAGCCTGTAGCTAGTCGTGTGGTTGAAGGATCTAGTACAAGAGTGCAAGCCGAGGCAGACGATGTTTTTGCTGACGGTTATTCATCTGATAATGATCGTATTGAGGACATGCTTCGTGATGTTCAAGAGAATTTCGATGAACGTCCTCCCACATTTGATAGTCTAGTTAGGGACAACAGTATTTCTTTGTATAACGGATGTTCTAAATACATAAAATTGTCTGCTGTGTTCAGATTATTGATCATTAAGGCTATTTGGGATTTCGGATAAATGTTCCTCAACACTCTTAGAAACACTCGCCGATATGCTTCCGATGGTAATGAGCTTCCGGTGTCGACTTACGAGGCCAAGAAGCTGTTGTGCCCTTTGAACTTGCAGTACGAAAGAATACATGATTGTCCCAACGACTGCGTTCTTTATAGAGTTTGGATATTAATCATTTATTTAAGGGCAAGAGTTTGGTTTCCAGTGTCATTCAACTTTTCTGAGGTAGTTTCATTTCTTTTAACTTTAAATTTAATGTTAAGTTTATTGAGTATCTTTCATTGTAAGTATATTCGTCTAGAACTGGCATCGGAGATTGTGTGCTTCAACCCTAATCTGTTACGCCTGATGATAAAAGACGGACGAAAATTGAGTACATGATTACAGTTTTCAAAAATTCATATAACGCGTGTACATACTTCTTCGCGCCTTACTATGAAGGGTAAGTATAAGATTTTTTTATTATTTTATATTAAAAGTTTTTCTTTTACATAGTTTTTTTTGTTTTATTTATAGTGAACATTGGATACTGCTGGTCATTGATTATGACGCCAACACAGTATATGTTTTCCACTCGTTGGCACTTAAGGTGGGGATCAGAAAGATTGGAATTCAAGATCAAGTGAACAAGTAAGTGCAATATAAAAAACAGTATGTACACTTTTATTTTATATGATATGCTTCTAATTATATACTTTTGAATTGCAGTGCAATAATAGTCTCGACAATTTTTGGAGCGTCTCAGGTTAAGAGGAAGGCTTCTTCAACTACTTGGAAAGCATGCAAGGTTCGCATTTCTTTAGAGCGATTTCTATTGAAATGATAACGATAATAGGTAAATATATAATATGATCTTTGTTTAAACTTAGTGCCCACGCCAACCGGGTGATAGTCAATTATGTGGAAACTTCGTCATGCGCTACATGTACGACATTGACATGTCGGCTACCAGCGGCAAATTCTGACAAATGTATGATAAATTTAAAGCATCGATAATCAAATATTTTCAGTTATAACTTTTACGAGTCGTGTTAATGTTTTATGTATTGGAACTGTTGGATTTAAATATCTAAGCAATCCGATTTGATAAACACAAAACTTAGTAATTATATTACTAACATATTTACTGAGTGTGCATATGACCTTGGTTCAAAAAACAGCTATCAAATATGAGCTCTGGGCAAAAAACCGGGTCGGTCAACTGCCGATCAATGCTGGTCAACGCGGTCAACCGTCGGTCAACCCGGTCTCGGTCTCGTCACACTAAACTGGACTGATTTTGTCTCGGTCTGGACTGATCCGGTCTCAGACTAACTGGTCGGTCTCGGACTAGACTGACCGGTCTCGATCTAGACTGGTTTGGTCAATGACTGGTCATGTCAGTGACTGGATTGACTTATCAATTGTTGACTGGTGTACAAGCCTTCTACTTGAGCAGCAAGTACAGATAGATAAAGCTGACAGCATTGACCAAGTCAACAAAGGCTCCCCAACAGCTAGTTTAATGAGTCTAACATATCCAAGTGAGGAAGCCTATAAACACAACAGTTGAAGGGCAGAAACAAATTCGTGTCTTTCTGTTAGGATATTTAATAGATTGTGTCAATAGTTTTAGTCTTGGGATTAATTTTGTAATTATCCTTTAGTTTGAGATTTGGATTAGAATGTAATTAGTTAATATTTAGTGTTTGGGCCGTAATATACCTAGGGTTAATGTGGTATATAAGGTTTTACCAACACACTTTTCAAAGTGAATCAAAGATCAAAAGGCTAACCCATTTTTCGCACAAGACACACACTTGAAGGTGAGAACCTCTCCCTTTTCATTCCATCAAAGCCTCTTTGATTCCTTGTTTGGTGCAATCGGGACCAACAAGTGGTATCAGAGCAAACGTGGATCGATCTACATTGATTTGAATCCAGTTTCGTTCGATTCAGAGAAAAAATCACTTTCGGGCATCTTGAACTCGTTTTGGGGGCTTTAATGCTTCGTTTTTGTGTTTAAAACCTTTCCCAGATCGATTCTATGCCTAAAATGTTTTTAGAACACTTTTGGATCAGTTTTAACGAGTCTTGAGCAAGATCGAAGCAAAAATTCTTCAGAAAAGGACATCTCGGCCATTCTCTGTTTTTGGTATTTGACCTGTTTTTTGTTGTTTTTAGCCCACAAATCGGTCAATTATGTGTTTAGGGAAAGATTTCTGAAGTTTAGGATCAAGTTTGAGCGATTTTGGTTGAGATTTGAGCAAGAACTGGACGATTTTCTGGCAAAACGCATGATAGCAATGGAACAGTGAAAGCTCGTTCTTGACCGCGAAATTTTTTGCTTAATCGTTCAAGTCCGCGAAATTTTCACATCTGCGAAGTTTGACTCCGAGAATTTACCTAGAACCGCGAAAATTTCACTTTCACTGCATTTTTTTTCGCAACAGCCTATTTTTAAAATCCGAGA
Source organism: Craterostigma plantagineum (assembly GCA_027422505.1). Taxonomy (NCBI): domain Eukaryota; kingdom Viridiplantae; phylum Streptophyta; class Magnoliopsida; order Lamiales; family Linderniaceae; genus Craterostigma; species Craterostigma plantagineum. The sequence goes on along the minus strand of JAPQWV010000013.1, from coordinate 17,329,156 downwards.
AACCTTACATCTGCGAAATTTGGTTCCGAGAATCCTTAAACCGCGAAAATTTCTATGTTTACACTTCACTGTCGCTTCATTTTTTTCTCAACTGCTCACTTTCAAAACCTGAGAAATATTACTAAGTCGAGAAATTTTCAGCCGAGAATTTTTAGAAATTTTTTATCCGAGAAAGTTTTAGACGAGAAAGTTTCTTTGCTACGAGAAACCTTTTAAATCACGATTTTCAAATCCGAGAAACTTTCTCAAATCACACTCCTGAAAATTCTCAAAACTAAGAATCTTTCTCACATGCGAAATTGTAAAATCCGAGAAATTTTCAACTGAGAATTTTTCTTCCGAGAATTTCTCTTTAAAACTCACAAACACCGAAATTTCTCAACACATAATTTCTCGGATAATTCTTCAAATAATCACGTCCCTTCAAACTGAATGTTTTTTTTTACGTGTTAAGTTTCCTTTCTCGTGTTAACATTCTCTCGGGGTAAATTTTTCTCTAACTTATTTAAGATTTGATCCTTACACTTTAGTCCTATCACTCTAGACCACTTTTGACATAATTTTTTTTTCTCGCCTCAAATCTCGTTTTTAAATTTCTAGAACTTCTCCAAATTTCAAGATATATTTTCCCTTCATACATTATCGACCATCACACACGCTCACTTAGTTCTAAGAAATTCTTTAAACGATTTTTCACAAACTCTACTCGTTAAACTCATCTTTCTCATCTCGTTCGTCACTAACTCTCTTATCTATACAAGATCAAAACCACGGACGATTCGACTGCACCAACCATGTCTACCACAAACGACATCTCAACAGTGGGCTCCGACACCAGGCCTCCGATGCTGCGACAAGGCGACTACAGCATATGGACAAACCGGTTCCTCACGTTAATCAGGAACAAAGGCGCACCACTCTCTCAATACCTACTGGATTCCATTTTCAATGGTCCAGCACAATTCTGGACGATCATCCCTGCACAGCCAAACGCAAACCCTCCCATGGATGAACGCCGCACTCCAAGAGGTCCCATCAATGAGGATGAAGAGGCTCGCATACAGGCCGACGAGACTGCCAAAGGATACCTCTTCCAGGCTATGGGCAACGAAGTCTACGCTCACATCGAGTGCTGCACAACTGCTAAGGAAATATGGGATGAACTCGTGGAAATCATGGCAGGCACAACTGAAAGTGCTCAGGGGAGGAAATCAGCATGTCTCTCGCAGTATGAACACTTCCAAGCCTATGAAGGAGAGGAGTTGCATGACACATAACTCCGATACTTGAAGGTCATCAATGAACTCAAGAAAGCCAAGATCTCGAGGGACAAATTTGACATCAACAACCGCTTCCTTGGTAGCCTCAAACCACATTGGGGAAATGCAACTGTGATGATGATTCAGAGTAAGGACCTCTCCAACACCTCCATCCATGCTCTCTACGACAGCCTGTCTGCATATGCCCCTTACGTGCAACCTCAGTCCACCCACACTCGAGTCGACCCACTGGCTCTCCTCTCGAACAAAACTACCGAACGATCTTCCACTGCTAAGGCCAAACAAAACAAAGGGAAGCTACCAGCCGTTGTATCTGACGCCTCTTCAGGATCCGAAGCTGATACAGAATCTGATGAAGATATTCGTGATCTACGCAAGCAACTGGCAATGCTCACAAAGATGGTCACAAAGAAGATCGGGAAAAAATCCTCATCCTCCTCCAATCGTCAAAGAACCTTTAGCGGCACCAAAAAGACCACTCCCACGGAAGAATCTAAGCCGATAAAGAAAGAGGAGGACTCAGCACCTCAAAAGTCTGTGAAGTGCTTTCGGTGTGGAAAGACAGGTCACTTTGCCAAGGAATGCCACGCCCCACGCATGAAGGACTCTGGCTACTACGACCGTAAGGTCAGAATGACCCACAAAATGGAAAGTGGGAAAGTTCTACTTACCGAAGAAGCTGAATGGGTGAACGACACTTCAGAAGACGAGGAGCCTCAGGATGAAGATTGCTGCATGGCAAGGCTGGTCGAACATGACGAGGACGAGGAGATGGCCAACACTGATGGGAACACAGCTAAGACTCCTACCAACGCTGAGGCTGAGGTACGAATTTCACAACTCGATGATGTGTTTAATCACCGGCACACCATTAAGAAACCCACCGTAGACGCTAGGGAGTATGATGAACTTAAGCTAAAATTTGAAAATAACTATGCCTTACTTAATTTTAAAGTAGAAGAGATCGCCTGTGCAAACGAACGTCTAATGGCCTCTAAAGCGTTAGTCAAACGTCTGCAAAGCAAGATTAAACAAAGTGAGACTAGGGTTAAGGAAACCACACTGGCCATCAGTTCATGCGAAACATCTCGTCTTCTGTCGGCATCCCAATACGAACTGCTTACAAAGGAAAGAGTTAGGCTGTACCGAAAGGTGAAAGAACTTGAAGAGCAACTTCACCTCAGAAACGAAAACGCACGCATCTTATGCCTATTGAACCAACCAGTTGAAACAGAATTCTACAATGCCCAGGGGGGGATCGGCCTGGCCAGCAATTGCAATCCAACACCACTAACAGTTAAAAGGTATAACATGTGTAACACCACGTTCCTGCAAATAAGAAATGGTGCTCCCCCGCAACTTAAGCCATTTGTGAGATCATCCTCCGCTGTCATCTCGGAAGAAAAGAGAGTACGGAACATTCATTGGGCAGAAATCGCGTATGACTACACAGAATTGAATGATAGAGATAAGACTAAGATACATTCACTCTCGGAGGATGTCGAAACCTTACTCCCAACCAAAGAACAGGAAGTTGCTTTCCAAGATGCGCTCTCTCGCACCTACATCCCAAAGAAACTTCTGCTCATAGCAGAACTAGAAGGAACACTAGAATTAGAAAGGAAGGCCTTTGCAAAGGAGCGAGATGAACTACTTAGCAAAATCTTTTCACTAGAACAATTTCACAATACGAACAATCCCTCTACATCGAGTCAAGTACCCGATTCTCAAACATGTAAATGTAAGAGGATGGCGGAGATGACTCCTGAAGCTGAAACTTGTTCAAACACTAACTCTCGTATTCCTATGGATACAGGGAATGTGCGTTCTACGTCTTTGGAAGGAAGTTCATTTGGAATAAAGGAGGACCCGCTCTTCGATGACAAGAAGAAAAGACCATCCTATATTCATCTTTCCAACCTATGTACTGAATCCCAACATCTTAAGGACGTAGATAATTATGTTACCAGAACGTATCTTTCCTTTGACAAACTAATGTCTATGTGTTGCTGCAATGACTTTATTCTTCCACGCTTTCATGAATATGAGGCACACGAACACGCAACACTCCGATCAAAAAGGCAAACCTCCTCTACAACGCCTTTGCATTCTCTCAGTTCATCTACGCCCACGGTTAAGCGAAAACGCCATCCAACGCTAAATACAAAGTCACCTACTGCTCGCAAGCAAAAGACGACCAAAACCAAAAGGCGACAACAACAACCAAAACCTTTACGTCAATTCGCGAATAAGACAACGTATATGCAAGCGTAAGTTAGGAAAATATGGGTTAGAAAAACCATAATCCCACCTCCTCAAACAAATCACAAAGGGAAAGCTAAATTAGATCCAACACAACCTGATTTAGACTCCACATTTCCCGTTAAGCGCATGAAAATTTTACTTATATCACAAGAAGGTCCTGTCCGTAAATGGGGACCCAATGTTTGGTAATGATTGCAGGTCTGCCATGTGTGGTATCTAGACTCGGGTGCTCCACACACATGACGGGGAACAAGGAGCCGTTGAGCAACTTCTCCGAGCGCTATCTCGGAAGGGTCTCCTTCGGTAACAGTCAAATGGCGCCAATTCTCGGAACTGGCGATCTCGTCCATGACAAACTGACGATTAAGGGCATCTCTTACGTCGAGGGTTTGAGCTACAATCTCTTCAGCATTGGTCGTTTCTGCGACAAAGGATATAAGGTTCTCTTCGAATCTGACATCTGCAGCATTATTGATGCCTCGGGACAGCCTCTTCTTTCTGGAACTCGCACGTCTCTGTAGGACCCCGGTCCCCGGAAATTAGGTCGGCCAATAAATTATGTGTACGACTTATGTGATTTTACGTTCATGGCGTGTATATATTATATGCTTATGTGAATATTATGAGGAACTCTATGCAACTACGTGCTATTAATTATGTGTTACGTGGACTCCAAAGTTATGCATAGGATTCTCGAAAATAGCAAGAATGAAGAAAATGCATAATAATTATATGGGAATTGGGCCATGCAATGTTGGGCTAGAAATTCCATAATAGTCCAATCCATAAGAAAACCAATTGGGAGACAACACTCCATGAATTAGGGAAACCCACGTCCACACCACACCTCAAATAACATACTTTAAGAAAATATCTAGTTAAATTCCCCAAAAACCCCACCTAAAAACTCACGAAAAGAAAAGAGGAAAGAAGAAAGAGCCGAGAGAAGAAAATCGAACCAAGAACACCTCCACTAGCTTAGGATTTCGAAGTTGGTAAGTAAAATACCCTTCTTAAGCTTTTAATTTCGTACTTTAGGTAGTTGGAGATTATTTATGGCATTTAATGCAAGTGGTGAAGAAGAATGCTAAAAGAACCCTAAATGCGAGATATAAATGCATGATAAGGTCTCAATTCGGATAAACTAACTACCAAATAGTTTTAGGTGCGATTTAGAACTTAGAAGTTGTGCTTTTAAGTTAGGAATCCTAAGATTTTGGCATAGAAGGAAACCTAAGAACTGAGAAATTAGGGCAGATAGGACGATAGAGATGATTTCGGGTAAGACGAATTAGATTTCGATCAAATCGGGCGAATTGGTTTCGATACATCATAAATCGGCCGATTAGTTGCTTGAGGGAAATCGATTAAAATAAGTCCATATGAGATAGAATCGGGCGATCTTAATTTGGTGGAATCGAACGAGTGAAATGCTCTAGACAAATCGGGCGATTTGTCATACGAAACAAATCGATCGAATTAAGAATCGAATGAAACCCTCACAGCATAAGTGAAATCGGGCGATTTCGTGTGAACCCTAAATCGGACAATTTAAGTGAATGTTACACGTGGCATTAGGAGAAGAAATCGCCGAAAACTAGATTAATAAGCATCAAATCGGGCGATTTCATGCAAGGTAGAAATCGGACGATTTCCACCCTTGCAAACCCCCAAATCGACCGAAAGCAATTTCCGTTCCATGAATGGATTCGGGATGATGTCATGATGATGTAAAAGGAAGGCGATTTAGAAATCGGGCGATAGAGTTTCCATGCAATCGAATCGGACACTTCCCATGCAAAGGAAATCGGGCGAAATCAATTCAAGGGTGCACAAATCGGACGAATTAGGCTGGTGTTACACGTGGCAGGGGAAGAACAAATCGCCGAAGACACACTCAACCAACACTAAATCGGGCGATTTGAGGTCCTAAGAAGCTATCGGCGAGAACATGATTCACGGCAGCACAAATCGGGCAAATTATGACGCTAACTAATCGGACAAATCAAGAAGTGCATACCATGAGTGGGCGATTTCCAAATCGATCGAAACTAAGCTTAGATAGAATTCTAGTGGTGATGTAAGAGTAAGCCTTATGAGAATCGGGCGAATTAAATGAGATGCTTGCAAGATAAGATCGGGCGAATCGAACACTAATAAATCGTCTAACTTTCGCCGAATTTCCTAAGTCACGAATTTTATACTAACCTTAGGAAAGTTATGGGACAAGAGACTTAGCCTAGACTTGAAATTAACGACTTATAGTCTAGCGAATTTAATGAGGTTAGATGATTTAATTTGACTTAGGGATCTTAAGAAGGCGCAACACTAACACGATGATATTTATGTCCAAAGGTCGAACGTTAGGAGCAAACGGGGAGAATAGTAATTACGCACGGACGACAAGTAAGTAGAAATTCAACTACGACACGTAACTTGCCTGCGTCCAATTATGTGAATTACGTGCTCGTGTATTTTCTATGAAGTGCGTACGTATGATATGATTTATTTCTATGCATGATAGTATGATTTGCATATGTACATGAGCATAGCATGAGCACTTGCACGCATGAGTAGTACGTAAAGAGCGAGGTAAGAGCGTGCATAAGATCGCCTGTGTGCGATGTATATTCGCCGATATTGGCGTTTGTGTCGACTCGAATGAAGAGTCACGGCTTCCCCTATGCAGCCTTTAAGGCCTGAATAAGAGGCTACTCTAAGGCCTGAATAAGAGGCTACTCTAAGGCCTGAATAAGAGGCTGGGGAATACCCCGTATGCGGGAGGTACAACCTGGAGGATGCGGCCCGGGGCACACGCTAAGTAAGGGAAGATGCCTTCGGGTGACCTTCTAGCGTGTAAAGCACTACCTGGAGAGAAGATGCCTTCGGGTGATCTCCGAGGTCAGTGGCCTCGGTGGTCGCTACCAGCGTGAAGCACCCGCGTGGAGGCCACACTGAGAAAGGGAAGATTCCTTCGGGTGACCTTCGAGTGTGTGAACCTCCACATACGTACAAATCCCTCGTGGATTGAGATCTCAATGATATGGCGCATAGTGGGAATTGAAAGCCGAGGGCCCGTATGAAATAAGAGTATAAGAAAAAGAGTAAGAGCGTAAGAAAAGAGTACGAGTAGGAGAAAAGAGTATGAGCGTTAGGAAACGACGGCGTGGATTGTCGATCGTTAGGACACGTGCATTCATGCATAATTTCTGCTTACTGAGCCTCGGTGGCTCATTGTTTATGTTACGTGTTGTAGGTACTGACGATCACGGTACGTGATCAGATTTTTATGCGAGGCCGATCTTTTGACGCAATCCGACCGCTTTTGAGGTGGGAGTGTGTGTATGGATGATGACCTGTGAAGGCCGGGCGCATAGGGAGCTTTTGGCTGCACACACACACGTACATTTGTATTTTGTAGGCAGGGACATGATGAAGATGTCGAACGATGTAGAACATTCTTTTGACATGTATATAAGACTTCCGCATGCACGTTTTAAAAAGGAAAAATTTTATTCGTATTTTTGCGCACACGCACAATATCAAAGCATTAACACTTAGAATTAGAACGGAATACGAGGGCGGGACGACGGGTCCTGACAGTCTCACCTTTACGTACTCAATCTTACGACCTCTCGACCAATTTGCCTTCTCTCCCGTGCTGCACCCAAGTTGAACGATATATGGCACTGACGTCTTTCACACCTCAATTTCAAGACTATCAACAAACTACGTCAGAATAAACTCGTCAACGGTCTACCCCAACTGTCATATCATAAGGAACACCTCTGCTCTGCCTGTGAATTGGGGAAGATGAAGCGATCATCACACATCTCTAAGGAAACACCGTCCTCTAAGCTCATCCTTGAGCTCTTACACATGGATCTATATGGACCAATGCCTACGGCTACACTCGGAGGAAGACGGTATATTCTTGTAATTGTCGACGACCTCTCACGCTATACATGGACGAAACTCGTTTGCACAAAGGATGAAGTTCCTGATTTAATCATCGAGTTTGTTGTTACGTCCCAAACTCTTCATCAACAGAAGGTTCGGATTATCAGAACTGACAATGGAACTGAGTTTAAGAACAAAAAGCTCAGTGATTTCTATGCTACTCAGGGCATCACCCAGCAGTTCTCAGCTGTGAAGACACCAGAACATAATGGTGTTGTTGAGCGTAAGAATAGGACACTAGTTGAAGCAGCTAGGACTCTCCTCATCCAATCCGGACTTCCTCACTCTCTTTGGGGCGAAGCTATTCAAACGGCCTGTTACACGCAGAACCGGGCTTCCATCCACAAGAGATTCAACCGCACCCCATACGACATGCTGAATAACCGTCGTATCCCAGATATATCTTACCTAAGGGTCTTCGGTTGCCGATGTTTTGTGGCCAATGATCGCCAAAATCTTGGGAAGCTTGATCCAAAAGCACTTGAAGGAATCTTTGTTGGATATTCGCTAAACTCGAAGGCATACAGAGTCTATCTTAGGGAGAAACGATCAGTAATAGAGAGCACAAATGTCACATTTGACGAAAGCGAAGGAGACCTCATGGCTTCTGCTCATATCAGTCCAGAACCAGGTCTTCTACAGTCATTGACAAAAGGTCAACCTTCAACGACGGGAACTTCCTCATCTGAGGGCAATTCTGGTGAACTGGATCTCGATCTACTCTTCGAGTACTTCTATCCAGTCCTCAAGACTCCCGTCGCCACCACTCAAACTACCGCTGCACCCACCCCACCTACACCACCAGCTATCAGCGATGATGTCGTCCCGCCAAACTTGGATGATCTCAATCTCAACGAAGACGACATTTTACCCAACCCTGGGAACATTGCTGATCCTGATGCTGAACCTTCTCAATCTACTACGGTTGAGATCTCTTCTTCGGACACCGGACCTCAATCTAACGAGCCTCCAATCGATAAAAATGCGGCCAGCTCCTCACAAACCAATGTACCACTTTGGGCTCGCTCTCATCCTACCGATCAGATTATTGGGGATCCCACATCCGGTGTTTCGACGCGTTCGGCTACGATGAATGAAAGTCTGTTCGCTTGCTACCTCAGTCAAGCCGAACCATCACGAGTAGCTGAAGCTCTCAATGATCCTGATTGGCTGATTGCAATGCAGGAGGAAATAAATCAGTTTGAACGTTTACAAGTCTGGGAACTCGTACCACGCCCTCATAACAGATCCATTATCGGCACGAAGTGGATCTTCAAGAACGAAAAGGATGAAGACGGTGTTGTCATCCGCAATAAAGCAAGACTTGTGGCTAAGGGGTACAACCAACAAGAAGGCATCGACTACGATGAAACTTTCGCCCCCGTCGCCAGAATCGAAGCAATACAAATTTTTCTTGCCTTTGCTGCCCACAAGAACTTTAAAGGTTACCAAATGGACGTGAAGACTGCATTTCTGAATGGATTTCTCAAAGAAGAAGTGTACGTTGATCAACCGGAAGGGTTCTTGAGCGAAGGTTTCCTCATCACGTATATCGACTCTACAAGGCCCTCTACGGACTAAAATAGGCTCCCCGAGCTTGGTACGACGTCCTTTCAGACTTCCTTGTTCAGTCTGGGTTCAAGAAAGGATCTCTGGATACAACTCTCTTCACCAAGCGGAGTGGCCCGGACATCATGATTGTGCGATATATGTCGATGACATCATTTTTGGATCAACTAAACCACAACTATGTGAAGAGTTTGCAGAATTGATGAAAGAGAAGTTTGAAATGAGTATGATGGGCGAGCTGAATTTCTTTCTTGGTCTTCAAGTAAAGCAACTCCCCGACGGAATCTTCATCAACCAGTCCAAATACATCCATGACATCCTCGAGAAATATGGAATGAAGGATGCTAAGACTGCTGCTACACCTATGTCTCCCTCTGGCCGACCCGACGCGGACCCATCTGGTGCTTCCGTTGACCAAACCGTCTATCGTGGGATAATAGGATCTCTTCTGTACCTCACTGCTAGTCGACCGGATATCGTTCTCTCGACAGGAATCTGCGCTCGTTTCCAGGCTACACCTAAGGAATCCCATCTCACTGCTGTCAAAAGGATTCTCCGTTATCTCAAAGGAACACCCAATCTGGGTGGTTTGTGGTACCCCACTCGATCGGACTTCAAACTGGTTGGATTCTCTGACTCGGATTATGCAGGATGCAAGATGGATAGAAAAAGCACCTCTGGAGCTGCACACTTCTTGGGTGGTAAACTCGTGAGTTGGTCTTCTTGAAAACAAAACTGTGTCTCAACATCGTCGACGGAGGCAGAATATGTCGCCGCCGCTAGTTGTTGTTCACAGCTTTTGTGGATGAGAACCCAACTACGAGATTTTAATTTTCATATTGATAAAATTCGCATTTATTGTGACTCAAAGAGTGCGATTGCGATGACGAGTAATCCGGTACATCATTCGAGAACGAAACACATAGATATTCGTCACCACTTCATCAAAGAACATGTCGAACAAGGGACGATTGAATTGCACTACGTCACAACCGAAGATCAACTGGCCGATATTTTCACAAAACCGTTGGATGTCAAACGATTCCAACATCTAGTGACTATGTTGGGCATGTTGAATATTCAGTTGTGATCAATCGACCCTACATGAACTTTGATGAGGTGTACATATTTCCTTTTCGCTTCACTTCATTCTCTATGTGTCTTCTAAATTATATCTCTCAAGGGGGAGTTTTCGATTAAGGGGGAGTTTCTGGTTATTTTTCTCTCAATTTAAAAAGGGAAGTTTTAGGTTAAGGGGGAGTTTCTGATTATGCCTTTTTAATATAAAAAAAAAATTTGATTGAAATTTTAAATTCCTTGGTCAAAACAGAGTCAAAATTGGACCAATTAAACAATTGGACCCAATTTTGACCAAGCCCGCAAAAATCGAATCAGGGCCCAATCTTGACCAAGCCCACGAATTTCGGCCCATTAACTCAAATTTCGCATGAACAGTCACTAAACCCCTAAAACCCCAAAACACTTAACTCTTTTCACAATCCTACAAATTCCCGAGAAAAAAATTCAAAAATTTCGCACCCCACACTTAAAAAATTCTCAACCTCTCCCGTCATCGTCGTCATCAAATCTGCCCTCAAAACCCGTTTTCCTGCATTCTCCGTTGTCAAAATCAGCTTTTCGGTATGAATACACCCTAAATAAACCAATTTCAGTTCGTTTTAATCATGTCTATGCCCCGTTTTTGCTGAGTTTTTCTAGGTTTAATATTATTTCTCGGCTTAAATCAGGACGCATGTTAGGTTTTAGGTGTTTGTAACCCCCAAATATGTAATTCCCGTCCGATTTCGAGTCGATTGAGTCCAGTTCATTGCATTTTGGTTAAGATTTAAGTAGGTCTAAGGCAAAAATCACAGCGTCATTTTGTACGATTTCGCATAGTGTTCTTCACCGCGAAAATTTTCTGGAAAAATTACTTTAACAATAGGTTTTCGCTGCTACAGTGAGTAAGGTTCCACGAAAATTTTATCCGAGAAATTTTTTTTTCATTAGATTTTCGCTGCTACAAGTGAGCAAGGTCCCACGAACTTTCTTTGAGAAATTTCTTGCTACACTGTCTAAGGCCCCGCAAAATTTTTATCCAAGAAAATTTACGTTCATTAAAAATTCCGTGGCTACAGTGAATCAAATCCCGCGAAAGTTTTATGCTAAAAATGTTTCCATACGTCAAAATCTTCGCTGCTACAGTATGTCATGCCCCGCGAAATTTCCATACACCACACTTCATATTACATTTTTCGCACCATCACCATTTCGCAACTACAGTAACCAAAAATTTCTCAAATCACATGCTTTAAATTTTTCTCGGACTCATGCTGATCAATTCCTTCGAAGCTACAGTGGTTCAACAAATTCTCAACCCGTGCACGCGGAAATTTCTTAAAATTTCTCAATCTGAGAAAGTTAACAATCCGAGAATTTCTTTTCACTTGTCAAACTGAGAAATTCCAACCCGAGAAATTTTACCACTTAAACAGATTTCCCTCAAAGATTTATCACTCTGTGCAACCTTCATAGCACTTGAGAAAATTTCACACCTCTTGAGAAAATTTTTAACCGCGAAAAATTTTAGATAACATGTGAAATTCCATAACTTGCGAAAAGTTGCCACTACATGCGAATTTTTAAACTAAATGCGAAAATTTTTTCTCGTCATGTCTATATGTGATAATCAGCGAAATTTCCGTTGCATGCGAAAATTTTGATAACTTGTGTTATTTCATAATCTGCGAAAATTTTCACTACGTGCGGAAATCTAACACTACATGCGAATTTTTCCAATATCTGCGAAAATTACTCTCGACCTGTATATGTGTGATAATCTGCAAATTTTCTCATTATATGCGAAAATTTTGGACAAATTGCTAAATGCCTTAACTTGCGAAAAATTTCCTGCGAGAATATTCTACACTAAATGTGAAATTTTTTTTCTCGGTTAGTTAGTTTTATCTATATCCTTACGATTTTGCGTACTTGTATGTTTCACCTTATTGTTATACCCACAAATTACGTATATCCATTTTCTCGCAACTTAGTCCGTACTAATCATGTTAAAATTACTGTCAAGCAAAGATATGACTAGCAAAAATCAAGATACAATTGAAGCACCTGAGGCAGCAGCACTCCAAAGGGACATCGCTCGCATCGAGCTCAATACTCTAACCTATGTTCCACCGATCGAGCAGGTCTTCCCAACAAGTCGATGGGCTGCCTTAATTCCAAACAACCACATGGTAGACTTGGACAACTTCAGATGCGACGCCCCCATCATCATAGAAATCCTCAAAGGGCATCCCCTCCGACACGCCCTCTCTCATGGCGAGCCAGAAGCTCAAGTCTACCTCCAACAGTTCTGGCACACTTTGCAGATCGCAGGACCACTCCACCTTGCTAAAACATTGTCTGCCCAAATCGATCAAGAAACTGTGGTCCTCACTCGTAAAACTGTCCAAGAAGTGCTTCAACTACCTATCTATTCACCATACGACCCACTACCTACTCACGAACAGCTCATCGAGGACATCGATAGATTAGGCTATCAACCTGAGAACACGAAGAAGAAAGGCCCACTAGTTCTCAGTGAAGTCACCACTCGCAACCTACCACAACCCTGGCGAACGTTATATCTCCTAATAAACAAGTGCATGTCAGGGAAGCATGCCGGCCAGGACCGTGGGAACCACCAAATCCTCACCATCCTAACCGGCATCGCCCACAACCGCAAGTACAACTACGCCGACATCATATGGATGGATCTCATCTCCATGATTCAACGACGTGATCGAGAAGTCGCCAAAGGAGTCACAAACCGTTTCGTACCCTTCATGCGGTGGCTCCCAATGCTCATCAAACACTTCCGCATCTTCTCCACCATCATCCGCATCCGCCCGGCGAGCGAGCACTTCATCATCCCTATTGTCGAGAAGTTCGCCAAGAAAAACACTCCGGCGAAAGATCGACACGCAATGATCATTCCGGACGACGTCCTCGCCTATGCAGACCCGACAAATCAGCACGTCCGTGAATATCGCGCCTCAACCGCCACATTCCGCGAAAGCCCCCAACCTCTATCCATTGTCCCTACGGAGCAGATCAACCCCACTGCTCCTAAACCCGAGACTAGCCAAAACCCCACTTCTACTTCCAAAAAGTCATCGAGTCGCGCCGCATCCTCTTCCACCGCGCTCCGAAAAAACGGTCGCGTGAGGATGACGTAAGCCGCCCCACGGAGCGTCGATCGAAACAAAAACACGATTGACCTCCTCAGCCACAGATAAGCCGAGCCGAACCAATAGGTATAGGAGATGTGTTCACCTCCCGAGTAGAAGACGTGGCATCTGGCTCAACCACGCAAACAACCCCACCAATCCACTTATCTTCCTCTCTACAGGAAGATATTTCATTCCACGAGGAGCCACGTATGCCATCGACATCCCACTTGGAGATAGTCGATGTTGAAACAAGCAGTCCCTCGCCTCAGACTGCATCCTCTTCATGCACATCGAGTATAGTGCCCTCACTCCCCATAATTTCTTACGTTTCTAGGACACATACACCTTTTACCGCACTACAGAGTCTTTGTGATTCTGTCAGAACGCTCGGTGATGTCTCTGCGACTGAGAGCGGAAGACCTAGCACGGCCAACATCACAACAACCGTGAGCCTAGGCCATCATTCGCTTGAGTCTGTCTCATCGATGATGCCAACGGGAAGTCTGAGTGACCCCGTCTTTTCCCGTCCTGTGCAAACGGGCGGCCGATCGGCTATCTTCTCCGATTCGGTGATAGTTGGATTTCTTTGTGATTCCAACTTGTTAAACTTACCCCAGTTCGTGACTGAGACCGCGTTAGAGACTCGTCTTCAAGAGTTTGCAAAGACTCTTGAGACATCTATCCTCGATAAAGTCTACGCGCGTCTCGATGCGTCCACCATCGACAAAGGCAAAGGTGTGGCCCCGGAGATGCCACCACCAACTCAAAATGTGGACGCTGAAGCTGTTCTCTCCTCAATATCCGCAAAGGAGCTCTTCTACCTCCTACGAGCAAGATTCGAGTCAATGACGGAATTCGACGAGGAGGACAGCAAATGAAGAAAATAATAACTCAACCCATGACATGCCGCACTCAAGGCGAGTCAAGAGGGATCAGGCGCGACGATCAAGATGATGATCAAGATCGCCGCTAGGGGGAGAGGCAACAAGGCTCACAATCACAAGGACTCGTGCAATCGACGCCGCCTTCCTCCTCTGCACCTGGAACAACGCCCGCAACAGAAACCTCACACCCCACTAGCCAAAAATCCCATCTCATTAACCCCGAGTCATTAGCCAAATCACCGACACCAACACCTACTACCGTCTCCGAAACTCTAATCGTCACATCGGGGATAGAGACCACCACCACATCTACACCAACCGACGCCCAAATCATCCTAGCCAAAACCATCACCTCGTCCGAACCACCAGAATCTCCACCACAACCGGCCCACAATCCTCAAACTCCTCCGATGCAACACCCTCGCCACCACACAGCCATACCCCTCTCAATACTGATTCCAACGTGGCTTCCGAAGATGTCTACTGCGCACAGAACGAGATCGAGGCCTACATCTTTAACGATGAATGGCTGTACACACCCGCCGATGCAGTAGCAGCCATGAAGTTGGTGGAAAATGCTCGACGTCTGCTAAAGGAAGCCTCGCTCACGCTAATCAACACTGCAGACAACGAGAACGGAGAGGAGTACGACACTGAACCTGCCGAGCTTGAGAACATCCTACAATTTCAAGCGCAGCAAGCTGAGGCTCCTCCTGCTCAACCGGATGTGCCCACGGCGGATATACCAGAAGCACCGTGGGAAAATAAGAAGATCACCGCGCCATTTCAAGAAGAGATCAGGAAGAGGATCTGGCGGCGCAAGGAGCAAATCATCACGACCTTCAATGAATATGAGCTGATGAACATTCAAAATTGGAGCGAGGAAAAGAAGAAGCTCTATCGATGGAGCCTTCTTTGCCACAAGTGCACAAAGAGGACGCTGTCCGATGAAGAAAACATCGCTCTGGAAATGAGTCGGGCCCCCATCTGCAAAGTCACCGACCTTCGCCAAGAGTCGAAAGGACGTGTTCACTATCCAGTGTTCACGGTGATGAGGCAGGACGAGAGCTGCTGTGAAGTAAGCGAGGCGGACTTCAAATATCTGCGCTTAGGTGATCTGTACAACATGCTGGAATCCATGAAGCAGTTCAGACTCGTCCTAAGAAGTTCGGGACATCTCGTACGGGCTGAACCGGTCACCATGGGTTATATGGCTCTCAAGCGCCACATGCTCCGACAAGTCAGATTCTACGCCACCCACGATCTGCAGATGGCGGTAGAACACAACCTGAAGAAGGTGAACCTGACTCGCCCATCTTTCAAGAACGCGGACGACTACCGAGAGGGCGATGTGATCGACGGAGATGATACAGCGGTCGCCTACTCGAACTACAAGGGAAAGATGAGGCTACTGCGCTGCTCCGAAGTAGCAAAATTCTCGGATGGAACACTCACCATCATCCAAGACAAACTCATGAGAATTTGCCGCATACTTTCGGAAGAAGACCCACACTGCCGCTCCAAGTTCGCGAAGTTTATTGACGCCATAGCTGATCGAATCGTACTTCGAAGGAATCTCCGTGCCTTCGAGTTCAAGCTAGGACTTCGCGAAACACACACTCGCTGATCCACCACCGCTACGCCCAAGATCCAAGACTCCCAACAATTGACACAAAGGGGGAGATTGTTAGGATATTTAATAGATTGTGTCAATAGTTTTAGTCTTGGGATTAATTTTGTAATTATCCTTTAGTTTGAGATTTGGACTAGAATGTAATTAGTTAATATTTAGTGTTTGGGCCTTAATATACCTAGGGTTAATGTGGTATATAAGGTTTTACCAACACACTTTTCAAAGTGAATCAAAGATCAAAAGGCTAACCCATGTTTCACACAATACACACACTTGAAGGTGAGAACCTCTCCCTTTTCATTCCATCAAAGCCTCTTTGATTCCTTGTTTGGTGCAATCGGGACCAACACTTTCGCAAACACACAGACACACAAACCACACCTCATATCCAGTCTTGGTTCAAACCGACCAGTTTGCTTCCGCACAAATCACATACACAAATGTCAAGCACCGGTATCTAACTTTAACTGGTTAAGAACCAAAAAAGAGCGAGTGTTATTCACCCCTCTAAACACGCAACCGATCCTAACAAGTTGTATCAGAGAC
The DNA here is from genome assembly GCA_027422505.1 of Craterostigma plantagineum. Taxonomy (NCBI): domain Eukaryota; kingdom Viridiplantae; phylum Streptophyta; class Magnoliopsida; order Lamiales; family Linderniaceae; genus Craterostigma; species Craterostigma plantagineum. The sequence goes on along the minus strand of JAPQWV010000013.1, from coordinate 17,312,790 downwards.
AGGTTGTTTCCAATTAAGAACTGATGGTGAAACATGGTGAAAATTTCCCATGGAGCTGAAATGAAGATTCAAATGTGTGCAATAGAAAGGTTCATGGCGAACAGCTAACTTCACGCAATAAACTGTTTTCTTTGGCTGTGAATCTAGAGACGTGGTCTACATCATTGGAAAGCTCAAGAAGTCTAGTTTCCAACAAAATTTATGGCACACAAAAATACTGAGTATCGAGGGAGTTATGGTTGTTTGAGTGAAGACCGCCAGAGCAGACTCAGAGGCGAAAGATAAACCGGCAGATTGCGGCAACTTCGAAGAAATTGCATAACGCTGCGCTCAAATGCCCAAAATCCAATCTGAAAGATTCTCTAGAAACTAGACTTGCAGATGATCGTAACCATATAAGATTGCCCATTTCTACTTCAAAGAGAGAAGACCGCTTGTTGAAATTCAGTCTACAATGGAGAAACCAGATGGTCAAGACTGGTCGGCTGAAATCTTTTGACAGACAGCGGCAACTTCGGAAAACGAGAATAACTATGCGCACAGATATCAAAATTCCGGTCTGTGAACTTTGCAGCAAACTAGACTCATAGTGGAACAAAATGGTATAAGATTTGTTAACCGGATCCTCATATTTGCTGACCGTTTCTTCCTTAGAAAAGGCAGTTCACTCATCGAAGTTCAGATGAGGATCAACTAATGTTGAATGGAGCAGTCATGCAAACTGGAATAACTTTGTCCTCAGATGTTCAAATTCCGGTTCGTAAAATCCCATGTAAACTGGACTCTGAGATTATCACAATGGTATAAGATTTGCTGTTCGTTCATGCTCAGAGGGAAGCAGTTTACTCGACGAAGTTCAGCCTGTCTCGTGTCGTCTAATGTAGCAGTTGCGCGAGAAATGGAATAACTTTTTGTTGGGATGTCAAAACTCCGGTCTGCAAAATCTGCTATAAACTAGACTTATAGAGGATCGCAACAGTTTAAGAATTGGCATCCGGTCATGCTTGGAGAAAAGCAACTTATTCGATTAAAGTTAACCAGTCGCCCACTGCAGCACCTTCGCAAGAAATGGAATTTCTCTGTGCTTAGACAACTAAATTCCGATCTATCAAGCTCTTTGGAAACTAGACTCGGAGACGAACGCAACGGTATATCTCTTGGTGCCTAGTTCTGCCTAGATGAAAGCAGATGTTTTGACTAAGTGCACCTTTGTGTGCTGCCCCGAGAAATCAAGACCGGCCTCGGAAAAGCTGTTGCTGAAATTTTTGGGAAGATTGAGCAACAACTGGAAAGAGTGGAATAAATTTGCACTTAGATGTCCAGATACGGATCCGAAAATTTTGCAGAAAGCCAGACTCGTAGACCGTCGCAACATTAATTCTCGCGGTCTAGTTTTGCCTAAAAAAGCAGTTTACCCGGTGAAGTTCAGACTGACGTCGATGGAGCAACTACACGAAAAATGGAATATCATCGCGCTCGATTATCCGAACATCAGTCCGTCAACCTCCTAGACACTAGACACGTGGCCGGTTGTAGTGGTGTAAAATACTCAACTCATGCTTGCTTCTATCTTATCCCATCTCGTTCGTATGTGCTCGCCTAACATATGTGCTGTCATTGTTAGATTATAATCTCCTGAATTCTAGATATGTTTAGGGGGAGCATTATCTATTTTTGATAGCGGAAGAAATATATTGGCGCTTGCATGCTCCTTTGTAAAATCATATGTTTAAGTGAACCCATATTGATATATTATGAACTGACTTACCTTCAGTTGGGGCTAATATTGAGATAATAACTGGAGAAAAGTACTTTTGATTATCACAAAAAGGGGGAGAAATGTATAAGTAAATGTTCTGTATGTTAAAGTTTTGTGTTAATCAAAAGGGGGAGATTGTTGGATTTAAATATCTAAGCAATCCGGTTTGATAAACCAAAAACTTAGTAATTGACATATTTACTAAGTCTGTAGATGAGCTCGGCTTCGAAAAATAAATATCAAATATGAGCTCAGGGCGAAAAACCAGGTCGGTCAACTGACGGTCAATGCTGGTCAATGCGGTCAACCGTCGGTTAACCCTGTCTCGGTCTGGTCAGACTAGACTGGACTGATCCGATCTCAGACTGACTGGTCCTCTCGGACTGGACTGACCGATCACGGTCTGGACTAGTCCGGTCAATGATTGGTCAGGTCAATGACTGGATTGACTGGTCAACTGTTGACTGGTGTACAAGCCTTCTACTGCAGCAGCAGGTACAGACAGATAAAGCTAAAAGCATTGACCAAGTCAACAAAGGCTCCCAACGGCTAGTTTAATAAGCTTATAAACACAACAGTGAAGGGCAGAAACAAATTCGTGTCTTTCGCAAACACACACAGACAAACCACACCTCATCCAATCTTGGTTCGAAACCGACCAATTTGCTTCCCCACAAATCACATACACAAATATCAAATATCTGTATCGAACTTTAACTTGTTAAGAACCGAAAAAAGAGCAAGTGTTTATTCACCCCCTTCTAAACACGCAACCGATCCTAACAGGAACACGCTGTCTACGTCAAAGGGACACATGATGAAGTTCGAGAATTGTGGGCGAAGCAATTCATCGAAGTATGTCTGCAAGAGAGCATATCGTTTTAGGTGAAGACTTCGGATATCGTTTTATAATTCACTTGACACTTTAGGTTGTCTTGTAATTATGCAATTGAGATGGTTATGGTGAATGGTTATAGTGAGTTGAACTTTTCATGTGTGTCGTGTATCATTGGAACGTTGTTTTTTCTTCGGATTGTCGGGCTGCTTATATAGGTATATGGGGTAGTAAAAATTAAAAAGAAATATTAAAAAAGATCCAGAATCAGCAATCGTTGTTAGCTATCAACAGTCGCCCACGCTTGTTTTTTATTTTATATTTTTTATCGCTTTCGGCGACTGTTTTCATTATGAAATAGTCGCCGATACCTTGGTTATTGGCGACTGTTGTTTTGCTAATGACAATTGCCCATGCTTTTTCTTATTTGTTTTTACTTTCGGCGACTGTTATTAGCCTACAACGGTCCCCAATAGCCAAGATATGTGCGTCGGATAACAACCGACGCTGATGGCCCAACGTATGTGCGTTGGTGCTCTCGGCGTCGGCGACTATCGGTCGCCCATGACTCATAATAACGGTCGCCAAAGATGGATACTATACTATTGTCTTGTGTTTGACTAAAGATTCGAGCTTCACTTATGGAAGAATGAAACTTCTAGAAATTACTATTCTCACAAAGTCAACGTCGTGCGGCATTATACATAAAAAGAAGAGGTAATTACATGACAGGCCCTAGTAATAGGTTTGCTTTTGATTTCAGGCCCTATTTATGTTTCATATAGATAGAAGTACCTAAATTTAAGTTTATTTAGAAATAAGGACCTAATCCATGATAAAAGACATATTTGCCCATAATAAACAAAAAGCATTACGAATCATTGCCATCGTCTTCTTCAAACGAGCAAAGCAACCATGAAGTGGTATAAAGTGTACATGAAGTAGTACTGTAGATCCATTAAGTGGTACTGTAGACCCATGAAGTGTTACTGGTGAACAGTGAAGTGGTACTGTAGACCCATGAAGTGGTATTGGTGAACAGTGAAGTGGTAATGGTGAACCATGAAGTGGTTCTGTTGAACAGAGAAGTGGTACATCAATGTAGATCCATGGAGTGGTACTGTTGAATAGAGAGGTGGTACAGTATAACCCTCAAGTGTTTCAGCAGAAATCGGGTAAATATTTTGACGCGATCCAAAATTGAAATGTTTGGGAATTAACAAATTTTTCTGGATAACCATTTATGCATATCGAGTAACAATTTCTAGAGTGCCTTTAACGAATGTTGCAAAAAAAATAACACTTAATTCAAACGAAATAACATGTTCCTGTGAAATAGCAAAAGTATTATCCAGAAATAAGGAAGTGATAGCCAGAAAGGATGAAAAGTTGTCCAGCAAGCTTCTAACACAACTATACCAAATAGAGGACAACAGGTAACACCGCTTCTTAAAAAAATATAGTTCTATGTGTTTCACATGAGATACCACTTATTTGTTTCGCAATGACAAATCATTTGAAATTCGTACCACTTTAAGAAACATTTATTTACGCCAAAATTTTCTAGCGATTTCATTTTCAGCTCCATTAACCCTGAACGACGAACGATGGATCCGACATGGTGGCACGACGTAATATCCAAGCTATGGGTCTCTCGAATGTATATATATTAGCTGCAATTTTACCGAAAAACTGTTAGGGTGTGCGCCCTCGGAATGCCATAAGAGGACTAGGAATATATAGGGCGCACGATGATGTGTAGGTCGCTAGACAGTCTTATTGTATATACTGTCAAAATAAAGTAGTAAATATTATTTTCATTATAATATAGGCATTATTATTTATTTATCGAATATAAAGTTTGCTTGGCATCCGGCGGTGCGATAAATAAATAACACCCAAATGTTTGAGTTGGACGTCTGATTCTCGTGGGGACGAGAGAGGAGACACGGGCGGTCCTTAATCTAATCATTAAATAAAAAATCTGTAAGTCTAAGGATTCTAGGTGGGTGACTATGACTTATTCATTGACGACCACATAGTATCAGTAGTGTCACTGATTACCTGAGAGGTTGTGGGTCGTGATGGAGATATTGATGATCGGAGAGATAGCGTATCCGGACATTCGTCTCAATCACATGACTAGGATGTTATCAATGATTGAACGAATAACTACAGCAGCCTCAGATCGATAGGGTCACTAACGGATTTGCTTTTGCGATTTCGGTTTGTCACTAGTTGGCTAGGCCTGCAAGTGTTCGGAAATGGGACCCGGGCCAGCAGCGAAACGCAACCGACTTTACGGAGGTGATTGTCGGGCTTTGACCGCTATCGGGATTCACTGCCTATACTCGTATAGGTTAACGTCCTATGAGGTATACGGAAAACAATGATTATAATGCCTTCAGCTGAAGCTTGGAAAGCTCGCTCGTATTAGATACGGAGCGGAGTTTAAATAATCAGTTGGGTCTCGACTCTCGATTATAACATAGAGTTAGGTCAGTGACTTTTACATTTACATGGATCTCACCTAACCGGGACGCAAGTTAAAGGCGTAAGAGGTATTTAAAAGTATACACTATAGTCGGTTCGCTCGAATTTCGATTAGATCAAAATTCGTTCTCAACTGAGATCTGTCCGGTACCACGGCATAGGCTAGGCGAATACCGGGACTCGTAGATTCCTTCCATGTCAGTTGAGACGGACCTAGAGAGTCGCGCTTAAAAATGGTACTGACCTCGAATGAAAAAGGTGGGCTTTTCTCTGGAGCCTAACGAATGGGATTCGTTGAGGTAAGTGGCATAATTGATACGAGGTGTCGACGATTTAGTTAAGTTTCGTTGAGGGCACGAAAATAATTAGGACTTAAGCTTGCCTTAAGTGCTTAATTAATTAACTAGTGAGGATCAATATGTAATTAAAATAATTATATTGGATTTAATTATTTCTTACTTAAAATTGAGGGACTAAATTGAGAATTTAGAAACCTCATGGGCCGAATTGGAATAAATCTAAAGTATGCATGTTGACTTGGTCTTGGACATGTGGACAATTCCAAGCATGCTACATAGGTTGAGGTGGCAAGTGACTCACTTTGAAAGTGATTGACAAGTGTCTTGAAAAAATAATAAAATATCATAGTGGAATTTTACTACAAAATACATGCATAAAATTGAGAATAAGAAGAAGTAACGTGAGTTTTTTCTAAGCCTAAGTACTTGCCACTTTACTCAACTACAAATCTAGAGAAAAGGAAGAACAAAACATTGGCTAAGGTTTTGGAACTTCTTAAGCTACGTACTTCAAGCCACGGGTCGTTCGACGACTCCCGACGCCCGAACCGAACTGCGTCTAGCCATCGGGAGCAGTCTAGGAGGTTTGATCAAGGACATACCGGCGTGACGATCTAGCCCGGAGGCCCCGGGAACCAGACGAGGAGCTGCGACGTCCATCCGTGGTGTAATCACGTACACGGAAGGTATATTTCGAACCCTACTGATTTGATTTTATGAAAACTACCAAACGGCATCAAAATGATTCGATAGACACTGTGCTACGATTGTCAGGAAGTGTAGAATCATTCTGGAAAATTTGGTATCGATCGGAAATCGTTTCGGTCACCAAATAGTCGAAAAGTTGTCGGCTGCCACTTTGTTCGAACAAGTTTGGAATTAAATTTTATCAATTCGAATAAATTTGTATCAAATTCGAATTTAGGAAATTTGAATTAGACTTGGTCTCCGGAGGCTTAGGGTAGTATCTTGGGCCCTCGGGGGAAGCCGAAGGGCGCTAGGTCGAGTTTAGATGTTGAAATCGAAAATTCGTCACCCTATGCCGCTTGGTTCAAAACGCATTTCCTCTATCACCACGTTGTGCTGTTTGGGGGCCGGCGTCAATTATCGGGCCCACCCAACAGTGGTATCAGAGCTACGGCTCATGAATGGTTCGACCGAAGGCCTCGAAAGCCGATGTGGCTAACGAACGGTCGATGTAGTTTGGAGACTATCATCGCTCGTGACGTCGGTCAGACACTCGGCGTCAAAATTCTGTGTTGCATGTGTGGGACATTTATGCGGGCTTAGGTTCTTACCCGGTTATTTGTTTAAGAACACAAAAGTATCTCCCGACGAAATACTAAGTGAGTCTAGGGATTGGATGCAGTCTTTTATCAAGCTCAGGTTTAGTTGTTACGAAACCTAAATGCAAGGTTTGATTCTGGGTATGCCGGCGCCTTGCATTTGCTTTCGTTTCGACTTGCTCGTGTGCGTAGCGCCGCTCGCCAAGATCACGTACGGTAAAACGTACGGTTCAAGTGTGCGGTTTTTGAGTAAAGTTGATAGGTCGCACTTAGACAGTCACACTGCCTTGTTTCGGTTTGCCGGCGAGAGTCCCTGACTGAGACAAGATAGTTGAGACATTCGACAAGGTCGGATTCGTGCGGAGCGCGACTTCGTGGCCGCTGCAAACCAATAAAAAGACAGAGGTTGAGGTTTGCATCCGCCCACGGGGACATCAACTCCACTGCCGAGGTTATCAACGAAACTTCCAAAACTTCGAAATGGAGAAAACTGAGTTTATGAAAAGACAGTGAGAGTCAAACGGAAAAGAAGTCCTTATACAATCGACTTAATAGGCCTTTCATTTTCTGTAGCATTTTCTCTCACTGTAAGTTATGTCAACCGCTTTAAACATACTGCTCAAGGAGAATAGACTGACTGGGTCAAACTATTCAGACTGGCTTCGCAACCTGAGGATCGTCCTCCAGATTGAGAATCTGGTTTATATCCTTGACTCCGAGTTGCCACCGGCCCCAGGGGCGCAGGCAACCGAGCAGGCTCATGCCGCTTATGACAAGCGACTACGCAACGAGCAGCTCGCAAAGGCTCATGTCCTCGGATGGATGAGTAACAAGCTGCAGCGTAGCCATGAGGGTATGGCTGACGCTCGAGCGATGGTTCAGCATCTGAAAGAGCTTTATGGTGAGAGGTCAAGGACAGCTCGCTATGCAGCTTCGTCACAGCTCTTCCGATCGAGGATGTCTGAGGGTGAGAACGTCGGCGAACATGTTATGAACATGATCCCCATGATTGAGAGGTTGGAGACTCTCAATTTCCAATTTTATCGCGAATTACAAAACGATCTCTCAAGCCAGTAGGCTGCCCTTCTAGTTCCTTTCTGCTCCTAGTTGCCCCTAGGATATTCCAGTATCGTTCAGTTTTTAGTTGATCCTCCCGCCTTATTTGATGATGAAGGGGGAGTAGTAGTAAGGTAAGTTTAGACGTTTAGCGTCTAAGTGTTTTAGTGGTAAGTGATGTATAGGGAGGCTCGTTGAACCCTAATATAATATTTTGCTGCTATTATGATATATCTCCTGTGCTTAACATCTTTTGCTCTGATCTTAGGATATATCATATGTTGATCTCATACTCTAATGCTTAACTGTGCTATTTGACTTGCGTAAAATTTCTTGATAAGTACTAAGTGCCTGCTGAGATGATTACATGATTGCTTGAACCATGCTTGGAAAATGCGCACTTAGGCAGGGGGAGCACACTCACGGGTAATTTCAAAATTTTTTAATACTCAGGATATAACATAGAAAAGATAGGATAGATCCGCACTTAGACAGAGGGAGCAAGATTAGTTAAAGATATATCTTAGCATGTCATAGAGATAACTGCACGTTGGCAGGGGGAGCAAATATGTATCACATGTGATTAGGAAATATCGTATGCTCTGCTTTGTGATTATGGAACACTTAGACATATGCGCTAGGACTTGCATGATCGAATATGCTTATATGCTTCCGTGCTGTGTCAATTACATGTCATCATCAAAAAGGGGGAGAATGTTGACCTTTTTGGTCCGTATATGTTAGAAAATTTTGATGAACGATGTAATTGTAAAGACGTTAGGTCTATAAATTAAGCAATTCGATTTGGGACAAATAAAATGTCTAAGTTCATGATAATATTCAACCATGCATTGTTTATGAGCTATAAAATCAATTAAGTGTTGAATATTTGAATTGCGTGTGATTCTGTGATGATTTGATGGAACTAAGTGATCGCATGTTATAGACAGTCCATGAGATAGGATATATCGTACTGTGCTATATATGGAAATAATGCATGAGATATCCTACTGAGCTATATATGGAAAATATGCTGTTTATATATGGAAAGTGATATATCCGTTGATACTAGTTTATTCCTGGACAAAAATCACTTATGCGATTCTTTGCATGCTTTACACTGAATTTAATGTGCAATATTAAATTGATATCTTTCCTTATGTTGATTGGAATATTATATTTAGGAAAGATGTGATTTGATTGATTTTCTGGATAAGATGTTATATGCTATAAACGGATGTGATCTCTGAAATAAGGAAAGGTTGACTATGATTGATAAATCGTATTAAATATTCTCTTATATGATTTGTGTGCTAAACATGGTAATTATACTATGAATTATACATGGAAAACGTGCTGATGTGATGATATCTTATACTTGGAAAGAAAATCTGGACTGACTCGTTCTAGAAACAGATAGCAGGGAATCTCTTATGGAAAGTTCCGATATGGTAGTTATATGTGAAATGCTTGAATATGCTTGAGAACGAAATTGACCTTTCTATATGAAATATAATCATGCGTAAATATGCTATATGACCGTTGTGATGATTTATTAAGAGCATGATTTATATGGTATGATTGCATGAAAACTATGCTTGATTAGGTAATTATTGTTTGATATGATTTTCCATGAGAAGTGCTATTTGAAAAGTATTATATATGAGCTGCACTTCAGACTCTCGAAGTACTTAGATTTTGCGAACCTACGAACATAAGCGTACAAGAGAAAACTGAGCAGAAAGATACTAAGAAATTCCTGAGCCTTCCACTTGTGATAGCTTTCTGCCCACCTGAGCATTAACCTGCATATCCATCACTGAGCGAGTGATTTATCCGGTTATTCCATCATCCCCTCCATATATTCTGTCTTCGGACGTGAGCAATACCAAGGAGGCAAGGTCGACGCTTACGCACACGTGAAGGGAAGGACAAGTCCGGGGGCCCTTCGGTAGCGAGCTGTGTCTGTCGGGATCAAGGAGATTCCGAGGAACGAAACTCGGCGTGTGGTAACCTAGTAGTGACTAGTGTTTCGACTTGTTTCGGTTGTGTATTGGGCTAACCAATCAGTTTTGTATCAAGCTACGGTGCATTATAGTGATTGGTTAAACTCTTGGGAAGAAAATCCCAAGGAGAGGAGTAAACCCCAGTTGGGGATATAACCTCTATAAAAATCCTGTCTCGCATTTACTTTTCAGTTATTCCTTTATCGCTGTGAGACAGACCCGACGCACATCCGACGTTACTAGGATATCAGGCATACTCGTCACAAACACTAGTAGGCATATATAAGTCATCACACTTAGTATTTGTGAAAAGAAGTAAAAATTTCTATAGGCCTAATTCACCCCCCCTCTTAGGCACATTTATATCTTCAATCGTCTTCATTCCTGTTCTGAGCAGGAATGGTTATGTATTTTACTTTACTAATAATACATGCCACATTATGTATCGAAATAAAAATGTTGGCAACGCGATACTATTTAATGGTTTGTACTATTTAAACACCGAGAACGACATACCTGTGAATACTATCACAAACAAACGAAAGTCAGGAATAAATGCGAGGTAGTTGTCGCATCTTCGATTAGGGATACTGGAGAACGCAAGATCCACGAGTTAGAGAAAAATGGGATTTTGAAACCGTTGGGATCAGATCCCTATCCGAATTGTGAGTCGTGCCTCCAAGGTAAAATGAACCGATCACCCTCTACCGGGACATTTAATAGAGTCACAGAAATTCTCGATTTGATTCAAACAGACGTTTGCGGGCCATTCAATGTGAAGGCTCGAAGTGACTTCCACTATTTTGTTACCTTCACGGATGATCACAGTCGTTACGGACTCGTGTATCTGATGAGCTATAAAGCTGATGCACTTGAAAGGTTCGAGGAGTATAAGGCGTTGGTAGAGAACTAAACGTCGAAACTCATTAAAGTCATTCGATCGGATCGAGGAGGCGAGTACACGAGTGTCGAGTTTGACCAGTTCTTGAAGGAGAATGGTATATTATCACAGATGACTCCGCCTGGCATGCCACAGTTGAATGGCGTGGCCAAACGTAGAAACTGAACTTTATTAGATATGGTTCGTTCTATGTTAAGCTATACAGATTTACCGATGTCATTGTGGGGATACGCGCTTTTGACAGCGTTATATACCATAAATTGGTGTCCCTCAAAGTCTGTTAACGGCATTCCGTATGAGATATAGACTGGTCGTCTACCCAGCTTATCACATATTCGGATTTGGGGTTGCCCTGCCTCTGTGAAAAAATTGAAAACAGACAAACTTGACTCTAGATCAATGAAATGACGTTTCATAGGTTACCTCGAAGACTCTATGGGGTACCTATTCTATTTTCACGATGATCAGAGGATCGTTGTGGGCTTACACGCAAACTTTCTCGAGGAAGAGCTCATTCGAGATTGTGGCGTTGGCCGAGAGGTCACTCTCGAGGAGCAGTCGATCGAAACGCCCTCACATGATTTGGAATCGGATGGTCCGAACGAACCAGTCTTGCGACGATCAGAAAGGATTCCACACGAACTCCAGCGGTATAGCATGTCACACGTCGAACAAAATTATTTTGCGACTAGGGGACTTTTAAGAGAAGATCCCACTACTTACGATCAAGTTGTATCCGATGTTGACTCAACTAGATGGGTTGAAGCTACGCGGGCTGAGATGGACTCAATGTACTCAAACAAAGTCTGGACTCTTGTAGACCTACCGAGCGGTTTTAGACCAATCGGTTGTAAATGGATCTACAAGAGAAAGATTGGATCTGTCGGACAAGTTGAGACGTACAAGGCCAGGTTGGTTGCCAAGGGCTATAACCAAAAGGAGATAGTCGACTATGAGGAGACTTTCTCGCCTGTAGCCATGATCAAGTCTATCCACATAATGCTGGCAATAGTTGCGCACTATGATTATGAGATTTGGAAGATGGACGTCAAAACGGTATTCCTTAATGGATTCCTAAAGGAGGAGATCTATATGGAGCAGCCAAAAGGTTTTGAGTCGCATGCAGATGCTCACAAAGTGTGCAAACTGAATCGGTCAATTTACGGACTGAAACAGGCCTCTCGCAGCTGGAACCTACGTTTCGATGGAGCAGTTCGGAACTTCGGATTCGAGAAGAACGTAGATGAGCCATGTGTCTGCAAAAAGAGCAGTAGGAGTATAGTGTCGTTCCTTATATTGTACGTGGATGATATCCTTTTGACAGGAAACGACATCGGGATGCTCTCTTCGGTGAAATCGTGTCTTCCAACCGAATTCTCCATGAAAGACTTGGGAGAAACGATGTATATACTAGGTATTCACTTGTTCAGGGATCGAGCGAACCGAACGATCGACTTATCTCAAGCCCTTCAGAATGGATGACTCTAAGAGAGGGTTCTTATATGCGACATGGGATCCATTGTCGAAGTCAATGTCACCTCAAACTGAGGAAGATAGACGAAGGATAAGTGGGATACCCTATGCGTCTGCAGTGGGTAGTCTGATGTACGCGATGTTGTGCACACGATCGGATATTGAGTACGTTGTGAGCATGGTTAGACGGTGTTAGGTCCTACGATTAACAACTCTAAGATCCTAGTCAAGAATTCAAAGTAATTCGATGATAAGGATAATCAATAAGATTCGATCGAAAAACTCATTTGAAGAACGAGAGAGAGAATTCGATTAGAGTGAGAAAGTTAATGTTGTTTCTCTCTCTAGAAATTGAATTGCAAGCCTTTCGGATCAATCTTCAAAACTTTCTCTTTTCGGCTCAATTGATTTACATGTATTTATACCAAACAAACTTGGTATAAATATCAAACTAGTCCTAATCTAAGGACTACTATACAAAACGCTCCTAATTACAAAGGACAACTAATAATATCAAGCACAATTAAATGTATACTCTACAATCTCCCCTTTTGTGCTTGATTGCGTTTCTGCGCCGTTTGTCCTCGTCTGGCGTAATACGATCGGCGCAAGCCCAGCGCATACTCGTAGTTCCTCAGCATGATCCTCAGCTCCAGTCACTCCTCGATATCTTCAAGCAATTCCATTAGGAGCGGCTGTTCTCTCACGAACCTGTGGATCCTCAGCATAGTGTCTCTATTGATTTCTTCCAACCTCTGCTCGATATTCCTCCTGATGACCTTGAGCGTCCCATTACAAAACTTGTTGATTTCAGTCTTCAGCATCAACCTATTCTTCTTTGCTATTGGATTGTGGTAGGTGATGCCTAGGACTGAGCTGATATGCACGTGATTGTTGGGAAGTCCTTCGATATCAGGTCCTTTGTTGAGCGGAGCGGTCATGTTGACCTTCTTCATGTTGCTCTCCAGAGCCATCTGAAGGTCGTGTGAGGCATAGTAATTGACTTGGCGCATCATGAACCGGTAGAGACCCTCGGGTCCTTCTTTCTTGATCAAGCCTTGAGGACCTTTGTACTTTTCCACATATAGCTGATATAAGTTGTAAACTTCTTCAGCAGGGATGTACGGTAGGTCGCTCTCGCTTAGATCCTCTCGAGTTCTATCTACGCGCTCAATGGTGTAATGAGGTGTTGGAAGTCCTCCTTTGTCACAGTAGACTCTGAGTAGTTGGCTTATTGGAGAGAGACTCTTATAATGGCTCTTGGCTTATGCCTTAGTCATCCTCAGCCTTATATCAGGTCCTAGTTTGGTCAGCATCCAGAGGTAGGTCATCCTCTTTTGCTGATCCTAATGAGAGATCCCTCTAAGGTCGAACTCGTTCGGCTTCTTAACTCTGTCCGGAGACCTCCAAATGTTCTCACGAACTTCTTCTAGGAAGGGGATTTCTATTCGGATGTTCTCCCATGACGTGTCGATCCGAACGGTCCCTGGCATTAGCCTTGTAGAGGGAACCGCCCGTTGAGCGATTAAATCTGGTAGCCTTGGGGATATCTTGCTCGTAGTCTTCACCTTCCTGAAGCTCGTCGTCTTCTATATGAAGATATAAATGTGCCTAAGAGGGGGGGTGAATTAGGCTTATAAAAATTTTGTGCTTCTTCTGACAAATGCTAAGTGTGGTGACTTAGATATGCCTACTTATGTTTGTGACGAGTATGCCTGATATATCCTAGTAACGTCGGATGTGCGTCGGGTCTGTCTCACAACGATAAAGAAATAACTGAAAAGTAAATGCGAGACAGGATTTTTATAGAGGTTATATCCCCAACTGGGGTTTACTCCTCTCCTTGGGATTTGCTTCCCAAGAGTTTAACCAATCACTATAATGCACCGTAGCTGGATACAAAACTGATTGGTTAGCCCAATACACAACCGAAACAAGTCGAACACTAGCCACTACTAGGTTACCACACGCCGAGTTTCGTTCCTCGGAATCTCCTTGATCCCGACAGACACAGCTCGCTACCGAAGGGCCCCCGGACTTGTCCTTCCCTTCACGTGTGCGTAAACGTCGACCTTGCCTCCTTGGTATTGCTCACGTCCGAAGACAACACGTCCGAAGACAGAATATATGGAAGGGATGATGGAATATCGGATAAATCACTCGCTCAGTGATGGATACGCAGGTTAACGCTGAGGTGGGCAGAAAGCTATCGCAAGTGGGAACTCAGGAATCTCTCAGTATGTTTCTGCTTAAGAATCTCTCGTAGGCTTATATGCGCAAATTCTAAGTACCTCGAAAGTCTGAAGTGCAGCTCATATATAATCCTTTTCAAATAGCACTTCACATGGAAAATCATATCAAACAATAATTACCAAATCAAGCATAGTTTCCATGCAATTTTTGAGTCATTCATACCATATAAATCATGCTCTTAACAAATCATCACAAAGGTCATATAGCACATTTAAAGCATAATTATTTTCCATATAAAGGCTCAATTTTGTTCTCAAGCTCATTCAACCATTTCGCATATATTTTCCATTTCAGGACTTTCCATAAGTGATTCCCTGCTATCAGTTTCTAGTAACGAGTCAATCCAGATTTACTTTCCAAGTATGGCACACAAGATAGCAATACATCAGCACGTTTTCCATGTACAACTCATAGCATTTAATCAATATATTTACCATGTTTAGCACACAAATCAGATCGGAGCGTACTTAATTCGATTTATCATAACATGGCAAAACTTTCCTTATTTCAGAGATCACACCCGTTATAGCACATACCATATAAGAGCACCTTATCCATAAGGTTAATCAAATCGAATCTTTCCTAATTATAATATTCTAATCAGCATAAGGAAAGATATCAATTCAATATATCGCATTTAATTCAGTGCAAAGCAAGCAAGGATCATACATATGATTTTCGTCCAGGAATAAACTAGTATCATCGGATATATCACTTTCCTTATATAAACAGCATATTTTCCATATATAGCTCAGTAGGATATCTCATGCATTATTTCCATATATAGCACAGAACGATATATCCTATCTCATGGAATGTCTATAACGTGCGATCACCTAGATCAAATCATCACAGAACCACAAGCAATTCAAATATTCAACACTTAATCGATTTATAGCTCATAAACAATGCATGGTTGAATATTATCATGAACTTAGACATTTTATTTGTCCCAAATCGAATTGCTTATCTTATAGACCTAATGTCATTACAATTACATCGTTCATCAAAACTCTCTAACATATACGGACCAAAAAGGTCAACACTATGATTACGAGGTCTATAGATGCTTGTTGTAGAAAGGGTCGAACGTCCCGTCGTCTTTGATGCTCCTCAGGCATGGAATGAGTCATCCACTGTCCTTCGAAGATATACTTGTCTAGGACCTCGTGTGGATTGACGCCATGTCCAGAGGGTCCCGGTTGGTCTGGAGCGACAGAGGGAGTGGCTTGGGTAGCTGCTAGAGCTACAAGCATCGCAGCACTTGCTTCTTCTTCCGGAAGCAAGGGGCTTGAGTAGATCGGTGGTGTGGGCGGAGGCGTCCTCAGGTGAAAGGTTGGTGGGTCGATGTGGGCGGTGCGGTGCGTGGTGTGGGTAGTTTGGGTTTGGATGGTTTGTGTTTGGGTTTGGTGAGTAGTTTCGCCAGCTCCAGCGCTTGTCTGCATAGCGCCCGAGCCTTGTCCTTGGCCACTTGTTGATGTCCTTGGCCTCTTCTCCCCCTCATGATGGTCCTGATCGTCAGGATCGTCATGTCTGCGCCGGGAGTGGGAGCTTTGGCCTCGGCATGATTGGTTAGGTAGCTCAGGATGGTCTACCAGTCGCCTATAGAAGGACTCTTCCTGAGGCGACCGTATGGTAAGACCGATGAGGCGGGCCAGAAGGATGTCATGGAGCTCGGTGATTGGGATAGTGTATGGGTTGATTAGGATGGAAGAGTGTTGTAGAGGGTCGGTGGATGTGGGTTGTGGAGGTGTGAGGTTGGGTTGTGACGAGGTGCCTTCAGAGACAGGTGCTTTCCCGGTATCTCTTCGGGATTTCTCGAGTGCTTGGAGTACTCTCTCCGTGATTTTGTCTTCCATAGACTGTACAGCGGCAGAGAGAGCGGCCTAGAACTGCTTATTCGTCACAAAGGGTGCGGACGCTTCCTTGGATGGACCAGGACGACTGATGTCGCCTGTTATCAACCCTTGAGTAGACACCGACTCTTCAGGTTGGCAGTAACTTGAGGTTGTGACTGTATGAGACTTCCACCCAATCCTTGAGTCGAATCTTGAAGATTCGGCTCTATGGGCATTGTGGCAGGCTCGGGTTGCGCCTGCGATCCAGACAACACGAGAGTAGGTTGCGGCTCATAATTGAGTAAAGAAGTGCCAGCAACGCTTGTAGATGTGATCAGCGTAGTATCTGGTGCGTTGGTGACGGCTGGGAAGAGGGACTCCAGTTGAATGCTAAGTCTCCTTAGAGTCCTCCTTATCAGGCTTATTTCCTCGTCCGATTCCGTGTCAGACGGGGTGGCCGTGTGAGGAGTGAGGTCACGATGGACGTCCTCTAGTGCCTGACCCGTCACCTGTGGAAGAGAGCTTTGCCCCATTTCTACTTCGGGCTGTGCTACTGATGGAAGAACCTCCTCAAAGGTTTCTTCGAGCACGCCAACATTAACGGGCACTTCCACTTGATATTCATGTGCAGGAGCCTCGAGCGCCATCTCAGTAGTCACGACGTCTATCAATGTATCATCTACGTCGGGCATTGGCTCTTCGACCAATGGAGACTCCTGTTGAAGCTCCTGAGCGACAACATCTATCATCGCGTCGTCAGGGCTTTGGTGATGTTGCAGTTGGGGAGGGCTCATATGTACATCTGCCGGGGGCCCTCTAATCATTTCCTCGGTTAGATTGTGTTCCCGACAGAATCTCTGATACTCAACTCCAGCGGGTCGGCGAGCCTATGTAGGTGGAGCGGAATTGGCATCGACGATTGGTCCAAGTCCGTCAACCGTGGATTATGGAAGAATTTTAGCCTTGGCGGCTGGTAGTTTCCTCCGGGAGGCAATTGAGGAATATTCTCCGCGTGTAACTCCATAAACTCCCTAATGATCACGTTGAACCATCGAGCATAGGGCACATTCTTCGATCTTCGGTTCTCCTTCAGCCGAATCTGTTCAGCCAGATCATTCCAGATTAGCTGCACGAAATCGTAATTTCTGGAGAAAGTGAGTCCGTGACAAATCCTCAGTATATTGCCGTTGCCCTTGTCGAAGCCAGCATGCTTGGGGTGATAGACATTTGTTCACGATCCCGAACAGTGTCTTCCAGGGATGAGGGATACCGCTGCTCTGGACCTGAGCTAATTTGGTCAGCTGCGGTTGATATCACACTTGCATGAAGTCGTGGACCATTTCTGCGTCCGACGGGAGCGGGTCGTAGTTGTCGCTGTGTGGCAAGTCCAGTATCATCCCGAACTGGCTCTTGCTCATATGAATATGCCGCGTTCCGATTCTTGTTGTGACGGAGAATGCCCCATTCGCTACAACTCCTTGTATACATCCCCAGAATTGCTGGAGATAGACCATCGGCACTGAGGCGGTGACCGTCAATGCGTGCCAGATAGGGTGGCCTCGCAGGATAGATACGATGATCTCGTCCGGGCACCGAAATGTGCTTAGATCGAGCTGGAAGTTCGTATCTGGACCTTCAAATATAGATTGTGACCGTATATGCGATTGTATCGAGGGTAGCGATCCATCTGAAAGGAAATAAAGAGATATAAAAGTTAATTAGTTCATAATTTTTTATCATAGTCGAAAATGGATTTAATTTCATCAAACTATAATTTTATATCACATCATGACATGTTTGATGAATATTGTATTGAAATCATATGATTTGCACATAGGATACTTGATTTTGAAAAATGTAATGGCAGGATTGTAATTTTGAAATAAACACTTAACGCGTGAAAAATAGTTCGAAAATTGTTTAAGTGTTTAATCGCGGGTACAGTCACTGTTCATGCCGAGAAATTTTTCGCTCGATAAAATTGGTTTTCAAATTGATTTCCTATGCATTGATTTCAATTGTAATGTCTCCGTTTAATTTTTCAATTGAGAAAATTTTATTCGCTAATGTTCGCTACAGTGTAAAAGACTTAGAGAAAAAAATTTCTAAGTGTTGAAGTTGAAATCGAGACTGTAGTCGATCAATTTTACGATCGAGAAAAATTCCGTGTAAATTTACGATCGAGAAGTAATTTCTCAGGTAAATTTACTGTCGAGAAATTTTCTTCGATTGAATAAAATTTTCGATTTGAAATTTGTCGAGCGGTATGTGATTTTCGATTGTAAGAAAATTTTTTTTCGCTGCGATATATTTCTATCGAGAAATCAGTCAACGAAAGACTAAGTCAATGTATAGAAATTTTTCGATCAATTAAGCCCTAAGCGGCGAATTTTACGATTGAAAAATTAACGGTTGAGAAATTAACTTTTCGCTGCTAAATTTTTCCGACCAAATTTGAAATTAAATCGAAAATTCTATTTTGCGATAGTAAGTTTTACGCTCGATAAAATTTGCATCTAAATTGTCTATTCAGTGCTTAAGTTTTTCGCTTACAAAAATCCTAATTAGATTTCTCGAATGTAAATAATTTTTCGGTCAAAATCTTCTTATCTTAGCGACTAAATCAGAATTTTATCGATCGAAAAACTAATTCGATACAAACAGTATCTCAATTAAATCGGAATTCAATTAAGACTGTTTGCGATCGACAAAGTTCTTCGATGGCTTCAAACATTCAAAAGGCCAGTTTCATCCAGACTTAAATTTCAGTCGAAGATTCAGATTTTCCGATGATTCATTCTACCAGATTCATAGAGAATATCGAAACTATCTTAAGTGCAGGCATTTAACTGAGATAAAGCTCAAAATCAAGCCTCAAACACTATAAAATAGTTACGATTTTTCTCAGTTTTGAAGTCGAAAATCTAAGTCTAAACATGCGAAAAACTTCAAAATGCAGATGCTAATGAAGGTAAATCACACGCAAATGTTAAAAGAATCTCATTTCCACCTTAAGCAGACAGTTTGGTGTTGAAAATCGAAAGATTTTTTGAGAAATTTAAGCTGTCTGTGAAAGTTTTTCGCGAGAGAGATTTTTCCAATTAGGGTTGCGTGAGAAAGAGTTTTTCGACTGACAAGAAAGTGAACTTTTATTAATTCACTGCAGATCAATGTTGGGTTTTTGCGATTTGACGTTTTTGCGATTAAATGGATCAGGCTCATTACTATATGCGCTCGAGAAATTTTTGATTCGAAAATTGCTTCTCAATTCAAATTTTTCGATCGCAAATTATCGCGGTTAATCAACAATTGTTCCCAAACACTGTCTTACGATCGATAAACTTATGATAGCGAATTAATTCTTATATCCAATTTCTCGATTGTAAATGCTTCTAAAAATTTTCAGATTGATCCCTATTTCAAATAAAATCACATTCTAAAGCTCCCCCTGAGAATTTAAAATAAATGCAATTAACTCCCTGTATTTTCTGTGTAGTAACGTCTAGCTTCCCTGGCAGTGATTAAAAAACCTGTACCACTTAGAAAGAAAAACGTTAGAAATAATGGAGTTAATTTGGTCTGTAACTAGCTCATTTCCTTGTAGTGTCGACGTCTCACTCCTTAATTTTGTCTGAAGGAATCTGAAACGCTTAGAGAAAAATGTCAAGAATATTTGGAGCTAATACACTATTTTTATATTTGCTCCCCCTCAAATAATGCTCAAAACTTGGCTAAATATGCAAGCAGATGAAATCACTTCAATTCACGAGCATATAACACACAATTTTGCCTAGTAAGCACATATACATGGTCCCCGAAAACATGTACTAGAGGTATTGTGTGAAGGTAAGAGCAAAAAAAAATTATCGCATTTAAACAATTCAGTACCAATGCAATTGAAAATTACATTTAGAATGTGCGAGAATAAAATAAATTCGCATTTAGTCAATTCAACGCATCTGAAATATAATATTTCATGTCAAAATGTGCGAGATTTTTCCTTTCACGATTTTTTTTTCATGTATATTACTATTATTATTAGTATGGGGTCAGATTATTTTGCTTCGATCAATCGTCACACCTAAAATTTTACGAGACATTTGAACGAAGAAAATGCCGTCAAGTCATGTCGTCAAACTAAAGTCCTAAGTTCATAGAATGGTCCATTTCGACAACTCTCACTAGGTTCGCTCTAGCACTCAATTATTTTTAACTTGGGATTTTTATATTTATATCACTCAAGTCAACACAAGCAATTTTAGGTCAATTTACCTGTTATCGAGGCATTTTTAATCATTTCACCTAAGCGAGAGACCGTCGACTGGAATCAAAGGGTTGTAAGGATTTTAGTTTGGCTAGGACTTAGAAGGGAAGGAATTTAGAGGAAAGTGAGCTTATCTCTTCGTCATCTTCCATTTCTACGTCCGTCTCCTTTTGTTTTTCGGCGTGTTCTTTTTTTTCATCTTCTCTCCCTCTTTTTCTTTTAAGAACTATCCCTTTTTATGCTATGCTCAAGCTGAAGCTCCGCTTCTCCACGAGGCTATAGGAGATTATCGTAGGCGAAGTTCTTCTTGTTGGTTCTCGGGCTGATACCGTGCTCCTCTTCTCTTAATCCCTAGAGAGATTTCAGAGATTATCTCTTTGGAAAAGTTCACGGTTATGGAATTCGTACCCAAGGCTGCGCTCCTCTTCTCGTTTCCCGATATAAGACCGGATTATCGTTGGAGAAGTTCACTTTGTGGTGCTCCTCTATCCAGTCGTTCTGACGAGCGTACGAGAATATCGCTGGAGAAGTTCACAGCAGGATCCATGCCACCTTCTAAGAGATAGTCGGAAGGCAGGTTCCTTTGGTCTGATTTTTGCGCGTTGAGCAATGCCTTCTTTCGTTATCATCCTCCTTATTTTCTCCCACTCATTTTCTTCGTTTGAATAACCATCCGAAGAGTATAGAATACGGTTGAAGGCTGGGAATGGAATTCAAAGGAATAAAAGGACGTCGGAGAAGGCTCAAATTGGATGACTAAGGGCTAATGAGTAAGAGGAAAAAAAATTTTATAAGGCCGATTGAGGAATAACCTAAGCGCCCTTATCATTTTCCTAACGATCTTAGGCAAGGTGAGTATGAAGCCAAGTATCACTAGTTAAGACAAGCAATTGATGAGTAACTCACTCGAGAAATAGATCCAAGGAAAGAAATGATCAAGGCTAGAGACCTCTCGTATGTATAGTGGCTTTGTGTCTAGTGGAGCAACCTAATGACCTTTAGACACAAGAATGCGACTTAGACTGACAAAATTAAGCAATTAAATTGATCGCATGTCAGGTTAAAATTCTAAGTGACTTTAGATCAAAGCATCCTAAAGAACATCCCCCTATAGTATAGGTATATGTATAGTATTTTTTTATGTATTAAAATTTTTATTTATTTATTTATTAAATTCAAGCAAGATAAGGCATATAAGCAAAGAAAACACATAGCATAGAACATTTTGTAGCATAGAAGATCAGGTAAAGCACGTATTACGGAAGATCCAACATGCCTAATTTGCCGACAAGGAATTGAAATCGTTTTTCATCCAATGCCTTGGTGAAAATGTCAGCTAGTTGGAGCTCCGTTTTCACGAAATACATATCTATGGTGCCTTTTTCTACATGATCTTTGATAAAGTGATATCTAATGTCTATGTGTTTTGTGCGTGAGTGATGAACAGGATTGCAAGTAATAGCGATGGCACTTTGACTATCACTATATATGGGTATATTATTTAAATTGTACATTTTGCGAACTCATTCTACGCATGAATTGCGAACTCATTCTAAGCATGAATTCGCAAAAAACACATATTAAATTCGCGAATCACGAGCAGAGTGATCAAAAAGTAAATTTTTGAAATTAACCCAGAAAAACCCTATTCGCTGATCATCGATTTCAAAAACGATATCGAAGAATCCTGTCAACACGGTTCGTATTCTTTTTCACGATAATCATCTAAACAAAGTATGAATAAAAATGACTATAGAGAACAAGATCAAACAACATAAATAAACAAAGACGAACTCCCTGTTCTTTTCCGATTTCGAACCTGCAAAATCAACGAAGAGAATACATGAAAAATTAAGATTAAAAGACTGTTTCTTCCTTACCTCAACGAATCTGTGAGTGTGTGTGTGTGGACGAAAGCACAGCAACGAAAATCCAAAGTTGAGTTTGACGCGTTTTGAGTGATTTTGAGATTTAGGGTTCGTAAAAACTGATTTGGGGAAATTCGCGAATAGATAAAGGAAGTTTTGCGGGCCGAAAGATAACGATTAAGTTTAAAAACTGGGCCGCGAAATTTAGTTAAAGAGGTCCACCTAGAGTTCGCGAATTATCTCTTGGTGAAGTTAGAAGAATCAGTTCGCAAATCAGGGATTTAAAACTTTAGCGAACTAGTAGAAAGGAGTTTTTTTTAAAAAAATTTACGGTTCGCAGATTTTGAAAAAAGATGAATTCGCGAAATGTCCATGAGTTATCACGAAGTTCGCGGATTATGATTTCACAATGTTCACTAAAAGTTTAGCGAATTATTTACCAAATATTAAGTAATCTAGTAAAAACCCAAATACTACCACTTTGACTCGATCAATCACAAGGATAACATCAAATCTATGGGATTTTCAAGATCGATTTTCATGATACGATATCCTTGTTGGAGAAGAAAAAATCATCGCCTTAGTCAAAAATTCGTCTTAATGTCGGGACAATAAATGACGTAAGTTTCCTTCATGTTTATAAATAGATATGTCTCAAATTTTATTAAAGTACCTTACATCTAAGGACTAACTCATTTCTAATTCTCTCGTTTACAGATGAATTGGCAGAAGCAGGAAGAAGAGAAGAAGCTCAAGGAACAGGCAAAGTTAAGACGTGACTTTGAGCATAACTTGAATATGCTGGTTTTTGAGATTTTCCTTCTTTTGAGCTTATTCGCTGTTTTACTTGCTATTCTGCTTTGGGTCTTAATAGGGCATACGAGTATTTGAGAGTTATCTAAGTATTATGAATGTTTTATGTGTTTGAGAGAGTTGTTGTACTAAACTCCCCCTAGATACAATGCCTATCGAACATTGAATGATTGAACTTACTCCCCCTCGATGCATGGATATAGCATTTCTCCCCCTCGATGTATTGCCATCAGCATTGGCGCTACATCGACTTATTGTAAACAAGAAAATTTATTGAAACGTAGAAAGTAAACAAAAGACAAAGAAAAAAAAGAGAGTCCTAATTAACCAATTAACATAATAAACACGCACAGAATAAGAGAGAAGTAAAACATAGCAAATAGATAAATAGTGAACTGTAGGAAGGCATAATCGAAATTAGAAATTGAGGTTCACCATTCCCAACTTTGCGACTAAGAATTGGAAGCGTTTTTCATCCAATGCTTTTGTAAGCAAATCAACTAGTTGAATCTCTGTATTGACAAAGTACATTTCTATTATGCCTCTTTCTACGTGGTCCTTTATGAAGTGATATCGAAGATCTATGTGCTTAGTGCGCGAGTGATGAACAGGGTTACATGTAATTGCGATAGCACTCTTGGAATCACAATAAATAAGAATTCTATTTAGATCAAACCCGTAGTCCCGTAGTTGAGTTCTGATCCACAAAATTTGTGAGCAGCAACTTGCTGCAGCAACGTATTCTGCTTCTGCCGTGGAAGTTGATACACAATTTTGTTTCTTCGAGGCCCAACATACAAGCTTGTCGCCTAGGAATTGGATGTGTCCAGAAGTGCTTTTTCTGTCTAGTCTGCAACCTGCAAAGTCTGCGTCAGAATACCCTATTAGTTTCATATTTGAGTTCTTAGGATACCACAGTCCAAGGTCTGGTGTCCCTTTCAGATACTTCAAGATTCTTTTGACGGCATGAAGATGCGACTCCTTGGGGTTAGCTTGAAATCGAGCACAAAGACATGTAGAGAATAGGATGTCTGGTCGACTGGCTGTGAGGTAGAGTAATGATCCTATGATCCCTCGGTAATGAGTAACATCTACAGTTTCACCTAAGTGATCTGCATCGAGTGAGCATGATGTGGACATAGGTGTACTCGATGATTTGCTCTTGTCAATCCCATATTTTTTTAGAATATCGTGGATGTACTTTGATTGATTGATAAAAATCCCATCCTGAAGTTGTTTGATTTGTAATCCGAGGAAGAATGACATTTCTGCCATCATACTCATTTCAAACTGTGATTGCATCAGAATGCTAAATTCTTCACAAAGTTTAGGATTAGTAGAGCCAAAAATGATATCATCCACATAGATTTGCACAAGCATGATATCAGAACCATCTTTCTTTACGAACAAAGTAGTGTCAATTTTCCCTTTAGTGAAACCTGAGGAGATAAGAAAGTCGGATAGCACCTCATACCAGGCCCTTGGAGCTTGTTTAAGTCCGTACAGTGATTTGTCAAGTTTGTAAACAAAGTCGGGATGATCAGCATTGAGAAATCCGTCTGGCTGTGACACATACACTTCTTCTTTCAGAATTTCGTTCAAGAAGGCTGTTTTTACATCCATTTGATAGACAGTAAAGTCTTTGTGTGCTGCATATGCAAGGAATAACCTAATAGTTTCGATTCTGGCTACAGGGGCAAACGTTTCATCGTAATCAATTCCTTCCTGTTGATTATATCCCTTAGCAACGAGCCTAGCCTTGTTTCGAATTACAACACCATCTTCATCCTTTTTGTTTTTAAATACCCACTTTGTTCCGATCACAGTTTTCCCTTTTGGACGAGGAACTAAGTTCCAGACTTTGAGACGTTCGAATTGATTAATCTCCTCTTGCATAGCCACTATCCAGTTAGGATCCCGTAGTGCGTCAACTACTCTTTTAGGTTCTGTTTGGCTCAAGAAACAGGTGAACTGACATTCATTTGAATGTGATCTTCTAGTCGTTACTCCTGTATTGGGATCTCCTATTATTTGATCAGTAGGATGATGTCGAACCCATTTCTTTTCGTGGGGTAATGTCGTTTCGTCTATTTGCGATTCCTCACTTAGTGGATAGTCGATTGCAGACGCGGTAATGTTGCCGGCTGAAGTTGAAGAGGAGGCCTCTGTCTGCGTTGTTGTCAAAGTTATTGGGATCGAGGCTTCTGCATCTGAGGGAGGAATTGTCTGGTTAGGAATAGGTTCTGAATCATGAGTTGACGAACTAGGACTGGATTTTCAGTATTTGGAAAGGGATCGGTGGATGGTCTTGTCTGATTTTGAGAGATATAAATATGCTCAAAAAGTAGATCCAGATCCCGTTCCTCTTGAGCTCGTTGAGTGAAGCATGTGGGGTTGCTTTGTCTAGAATTATCAGTTGCTTGTTGATCTGAAGAGTTCCTTTAGAGGCATCTCTCGAACACTCTCCTTCTTCTTTATGAGAATGAATAAGGTGTGGTGTTCTAGAGACTTGTCCCAAACTGCTATGTCCAGTCGAAAGTTCGAGTCCCTCATCAAAGGTGACATTTATACTTTCAATGATCATCCTTCTGTTTCTGAGAAATATCATGTACGCCTTAGATTGTGCAGAGTAGCCTACGAAGATTCCTTCAGTTGCTTTTGGATCAAGCTTGGACTTGTCTTCGCGGTCGTTGGCGACGAAGCACTTGCATCCAAAAATTCGAAAATGAGCAATGTTGGACAGTCTTCCATTTATAAGTTCATAGGGCGTCTTTCCAAACCGTAGATGAATGTTTGTGCGATTCTGCGTATAGCAAGCAGTATTCATTGCTTCAGCCCAAAGGAAATGAGGTAGTGATGATTGGATGATCATTGTTCGAGCAGCCTTTACGAGTGTTCGATTTCGCCTTTCGACAACCCCATTTTGTTGAGGTGTGTAGATAGCAGAAAACTGTTGAGTAATCCCTATAGATTCGTAGAACTCACTGAGCTGTTGATTCTTGAATTCTGTTCCATTGTCTGATCTAACTATTTTAACACTACTCTGGAGTAGGTTCTGTGTTGTTCTGATTAGGTTTGGAATATGATCGACTGTCTCTGATTTAGTCCGTAAAAAGCGTACCCAAGTATATCGGGAATAGTCGTCGACGATAACCAGCATATACCGCTTTCCACTTATGCTTTCAGTTCGCATTGGGCCACACAGATCCATGTGTAAAAGCTCTAGAGGATGTTGAGTGGATGCTGTGTGTTTTGTAGGATGTGAAGCTTTCTTCATTTTTCCTTTCTCACAAGCAGAGCATATATGCTCTTTTTGATACTTCAGTGGTGGTAGTCCAATAGCCAATTTGTTGGTTGACAGCTTGTTGAGGGTCTTGAAGTTAAGATGAGATAACCGCTGGTGCCATAAGTCATTTTGAGTTGAAGTTGCTTTGGAGATTAGGCAGATGCAGTCTTTGGTTTGACAGTTCTAATATCAATGGTGTAAAGATTTGTCTTGCGAGTTCCAGTGAGAAGTTCTTCACCATTGGCATTGAGAATTTTGCAAGTTTTCTTTAGAAACACAACTTGAAGTCCAAAATCACTGAACTGTCCTATTGATAAGAGGTTGTGTGTCAGTCCTTCAACATACGAGACTTGTTTAATTGTGAGTCGATTGCATATGAGATCGCCATAGCCAAGGATTCTGGCTCCATTGCTATTACCAAAGCGTACCAATCCTCCTGGTCTATCAACGTAGTTGCTCAACAGTTCCTTTGTCCCAGTCATGTGTGTGGAGCAACCAGAATCTAAGTATCACACATGAAGGGCCTGCAAATATAAAACTAGAGGGTTTTAGGTACCCATTGAAATATGGGTCCACCTCTGTTAGTTTTGTTAGTCCGTTTAGACTCCCTAGATTTTCCTTTGTTAGGGGATGACACAGAGTCACTACTTATTTCTAGGATAGATTTGTGTTCCTGCAGTTTGAAACTTTGGAATCCATTTGTGCTCTAGTAAGGGTCTTTTTGTCTTAGGTTTAGACTCGAGTTTTTTGGTTTTTGTAAGTTTGACAGGTTCTTTGATAGCTTTTGATTTTGATTCTTGTTTTGACTTTGTAGTTTTGTTTTTAGGAATTGTTTTGTGAGTTTGTTTGGTGACATGATCACGCACGGAAAGCTTTGTTTTTGTTGAAGAAGATAATTTTTTCGATACATGACAAAATAAAGATGGTACCAAGGTTTTGGAAGGAAAATATTCAATGACAAAAGGTACATTGAGATCGCGATTCTCCTTCAAGATATCTTCCTTTTTAACCCATACTTGACCCTTCAATGGCTCTTTTGTGGGTCCTGAAAATTTTAACGTATTAGTGCAGGAAATTTTGTCATTTGAAATTAAGGTGTATGAAATTGTGTGTAATCTTAATTTTTCTTTAAGTGAAGATATTTCATGAAGAAGTTTTTGCCTTTCTTCATCAAATGACTTTCTCTCGCTTTCGAGAGTGGAGTGAAGATCACTGATTTTCTTTATGCAATCAGGCATATATCCAGTTGCATATGTAACCATCGGTGCCATACTTTCCGAAGCACCTGAGGTTTCTCCTTCATTTGGATGAGAAATATCTGTCTCAAATTCAGTTATTGCTGGACAACTTCTTTCTTTATAACTATCATTCTGTGTAGTTAAAAGATATTTGAGTTTCACTGTGTGTTGATGTCTCATTTTCACTGACAAAAGACATGAGATTCGCCAGGCAACCTGTCTGCATAAATTTGAGATATATAGATAAGGTGAACTTGATATGCCTTGTTTTAACTTATGTGGATTTTCAAAACCTAGTCCTTTATAGGGATTGTAAAAATCAATGTTAGCTGGTTTGTTTAAGAAGATTGTTTGTTCTGATTGATCTCGTCGGGTTAAAAGGTCCTCCAATTTTTTTATTTTGGAGTACAGTTTTTCCCGTTCTTTACTTAGTAAGTCATATTTAATTGTAGCGTCCATTGCCTGATCTCTATGAGATTTCATTTCCTTTTCTAAATCCTTGGCTTTAGCTTCGGTTTTTTGCACTTGTATTTCTAGCTTAGCAATTTTTTCATTAGCTACAATTACACGATTCTTCTCACATGCATAATCATATCTAAACTTATCTAATACTACTAAATTTTTTTCTAAGTTAGCTTCTAGTTCCTTGATTTTTCTTTTACCTAATTTGTTAGATTTATATAAGGATAAAAATTCATTTTTCATCTTAAGTAAAGAATCATAATCTGCTTCACTTACCTCCACCATTTCTGAATTGTTAGAGGTTTCCCTGTCTGACTCGCCTCCTTCAGCTCCAGCTCCATCTTCTTCGTCATCCAGCTTGGCCATCAGTGCCGCGTTCTCATTCTCGCTGTCTGAGGTATCTTCAAGCCAATGGTCCTCTTCTGCCATTAAGACCAGTCCCTTTTCTTTTTGTTCAGCTAATTGAACTTTTCGACGGTAATAGTTAACATCCTTTTTCTTGGGCATTCTGCACTCTCTAGCAAAGTGTCCATTCTTACCGCAGTTGAAGCATTTGCCGCCTTGATGAGGAGTTTCAGAGTTGTTTTCCTCATCCTGAGTCTTTCCTCTAGAGTTGGAGGAGGTTCTTTGACGATTGGAGGAGGATCCAGTCTTCTTATAATACTTCTTCTGCACAAAATTCGAGACCAGAGCGAGTTGCTTAGCAAGATCCTTGAGAGTAATCTCCTGGTCTCCATGTTTAGCAAGGTCCTTGGATTCGTCATTAGAATCAGAGTCTCCTCCTTCCTTAACTTGTGATGACTGCATAATTTCTTTGTCCTTGGTTTGTTTTCTTGATGATCGTTCAGTCATAAGAGCAAGTGAGTCGCTTCCTATTGATTTGATTTCCTCCCTTCGTTTCTCCACATGATTGGAATCTTGATTGAGGTAGTCGAATAATGTATGAATGCTAACTTTGGTTAGGTCGTTCATTTGTCTTATCATAATTGCAGTAGCCTCCCATTCTGGATGAAGTGATCGTAAGAATTTGATATTTATCTCCATTACGCTTTTTGTGACTCCATTCATCTTTAGCTCGTTTAGAAGAACAAGAATCGATGGAAGGTTTCTTGGAGAGTTTCCCCTTTGTTAGCATGAAAGCGGTCATAAGAGATGAGTGTGTTCGCCATTCTTGCCATTGTATTGACTTCTGTCCCCTGCATCATAATTCGAAGAGCATCCCACATTTCTTTTGCGCTATCACCACATTCGAGTTGCATCAAGATGTCATTGGGAATGGCTTGCATTATGTATGATTTCGCCACTTTGTCTGCCTTTAGTCGCAGTTTTTCTTCATCACTGCATTGGTCAGCAGTCTTCAAGATCCTCTGTTCCTCTCTTGCTGGAGTGGTGTCAGTAGTGGTGGGAATTATGGTCCAATACTGTGTAGGTCCATTGTAAATAGATTCCAGAAGGTTCTCTGAATTGTCCTTGCTTTCTATGAAGTTTATGAACCTTCTCTTCCAGACTGCGTATTCTCCATGTCGGACGATGGGAGGTCTAACATCATTGCCCATACTGAAAGAGTCCATTGCTTGTGTTTTGGATATGATCGTTAACGTGTAATGTGAGGAAAGGTTAATTTGAAATGAAATTGGTTCAAAGTCTAAAACTTTAGACTTTGACTTTGACTTGAAAAATGAGTTCGTGGAATTTTGTTCAGAGTCGTGGATTTCGCTATGTGAGGATTGCGATATGTGTTGACGAGCGTACTTTATCGAGAATAAATCAAGTTCGCAAGACGTCAAAGGTTCGCAAATCGCAAGATTGTACTGATTCGCAAATTAATGAAGGATTCGTGAAATGTCCAGTGACATGTACAATTGCCCAATTCGCAGAATGAGATGAATTCGCAAAAGTGTGAAAGAGTCCGCGAATTTCAATCGGAGTTGAGGTTCGCAAAAATTCTTTGAACGTGTTCGCAAATTATGCGTAAAATGGGTTCGCAAAACTTCTTCAACTGGATTCGCGAAAATCTGCGGGCAACGGAGTTCGCAAAATTCTTCTCTTCTCTGGTTAGCGAACTTTCAGGAATTCGCAAAAAGGGCTATCAAGGAGTTCGTAAAATTTCTCTCAGAGATGCGATTCGCGAAATGTGGCAGTGAGTATTTCTTGATTCGCAAACTTTAGTTTCACAAAAAAATGAGGAAATATTTCGCGGGTTGACTTGATTCCTTCAATTCACAGTCGGTCCTCAACTTGAATTCGTGAAACTGAATTGCGAATTTTGAATCTGCGAATTCAGATCCAACTTAAGTGCCGTTCGCAAACTCAAAAGCAGGCCAAACAACAAAGCTGTTCTTCAAATTCTCCAGCAGAAATCCAGAAATTTAACGCAAATTGACAGAAACAGATTCAGTAGTTCTCAGAACATAGAGAAACCAGTCAGCCGTCCAAGTTGCAGAATATCCTCAGAGCCAAAACTTAAACCCACGAAACAAAGCTTTGAACTGAATGCTGGAAAAATCAATAACTTATATTGACGATGCTAACGAACTTGGAATGAAGTTTCCTCACCTACACGCTTGCTCTGATACCACTTGTAATTCCAGATTATCCAAGAACAATTCAACAGATTAAACCTTCGTAGAATGTAAATAGTGTACTTTAGAGGTTTAGTGTTGAATACGTGAGATTTTGCAAATGGAAACTTAGATTAATGAGTGTTAGGGTTTAAGCTTAAATACCATGTGAGGTATTTAAGCTCATTGGGCCCCTAACAAGCCTATTACAAATACAACCCACTAACATAAAAATAAAATATCTATAAAATACATTGAAGGAAATTACAAGACTTAGAATAAATATTTTGGACACTTCTAAAATATTCCTAACACACACACTCAAGGTGTTCTTCACGTTTTACACATTCAAACCCTTCTTTTGATCCTTGTTTGGTAATAAAAGGACCAACAATACTAGTACAAAAATCCGAAGCTAAAGCCAAGGATTTAGAAAAGGAAATGAAATCTCATAGAAATCAGGCAATGGACGCTACAACTAAATATGACTTACTATGTAAAGAAAGGGAAAGACTGTACTCCAAAATCAAAAAATTGGAGGACATTTTAACCAGACGAGATCAGTCAGAACAAACGATGTTCTTGAACAAACCAGCTAACGTTGATTTCTACAATCCCTATAAAGGACTTGGTTTTGAAAACCCATGCAAGTTAAAACAAGGCATATCAAGTTCACCTTATCTATATCATCTCAAATTCATGCAGACAGGTTGCCTGGTAAATTTCATGTCTTTTGTCAGTGAAAATGAGACATCAATACATAGTAAAACTCAAACATCATTTAACTACACAGAATTAAATGATAGTTATAAAGAAAGAAGTTGTCCAGCAATAACTGAATTTGAGTCAGATATTCCACGCCCAAATGAAGGAGATACCTCAGGTGTTTCGGAAAGTAAGGCATCGATGGCTACATTTACAACAGGATATATGCCTGATTGAATAAAGAAAATCAGTGATCTTCACTCCACTCTCGAAAGCGAGAGAAAGTCATTTGATGAAGAAAGGCAAAAACTTCTTCATGAAATATCTTCACTTAAAGAAAAATTAAGATTACACACAATTTCATACACCTTAATTTCACATGACAAAATTTCCTGCACTAATACATTGAAATTTTCAGGACCCACAAAAGAGCCATTGAAGGGTCAAGTATGGGTTAAAAAGGAAGATATCTTGAAGGAGAATCGCGATCTCAATGCACCTTTTGTCATTGAATATTTTCCTTCGAAAACCTTTATACCATCTTTATTTTGTCATGTATCGAAAAAATTATCTTCTTCAACAAAAACAAAGCTTTCTGTGCGTGATCATGTCACCAAACAAACTCACAAAACAATTCCTAAAAACAAAACTACAAAGTCAAAACAAGAATCAAAATCAAAAGCTATCAAAGAACTGTCAAACTTGCAAATCCGAAAAACTCGTGTCTAAACTTAAGACAAAAAGACCCTTACTAGAGCACAAATGGATTCCAAAGTTTCAAACTGCAGGAACACAAATCCCTATCCTAGAAATAATTAGTGACTCTGTGTCATCCACTAACAAAGGAAAATCTAGGGAGTCTAAACGGACTAACAAAACTAACAGAGGTGGACCCATATTTCAATGGGTACCTAAAACCCTCTAGTTTTATCTTTACAGGCCCTTCATGTGTGGTACTTAGACTCTGGTTGCTCCACACACATGACTGGGACAAAGGAACTGTTGAGCAACTACGTTGATAGACCAGGAGGACTGGTACGCTTTGGTAATAGCAATGGAGCCAGAATCCTTGGCTATGGTGATCTCATATGCAATCGACTCACAATTAAACAAGTCTCCTATGTTGAAGGACTGACACACAACCTCTTATCAATAGGACAGTTCAGTGATTTTGGACTCCAAGTTGTGTTTCTAAAGAAAACTTGCAAAATTCTCAATGTCAATGGTGAAGAACTTCTCACTGGAACTCGCAAGACAAATCTTTACACCATTGATATTAGAACTGTGAAACCAAAGACTGATATCTGCCTAATCTACAAAGCAACTTCAACTCAAAATGACTTATGGCACCAGCGGTTATCTCATCTTAACTTCAAGACCCTCAACAAGCTGTCAACCAACAAATTGGCTATTGGACTACCACCACTGAAGTATCAAAAAGAGCATTTATGCTCTGCTTGTGAGAAAGGAAAAATGAAGAAAGCTTCACATCCTACAAAACACACAGCATCCACTCAACATCCTCTAGAGCTTTTACACATGGATCTGTGTGGCCCAATGCGAACTGAAAGCATAAGTGGAAAGCGGTATATGCTGGTTATCATCGACGACTATTCCCGATATACTTGGGTACGCTTCTTACGGACTAAATCAGATACAGTCGAACATATTCCAAACCTAATCAGAACAACACAGAACCTACTCCAGAGTAGTGTTAAAATAGTTAGATCAGACAATGGAACAGAATTCAAGAATCAACTGCTCAGTGACTTCTACGAATCCATAGAGATTACTCAACAGTTTTCTGCTATCTACACACCTCAACAAAATGAGGTTGTCGAAAGGCGAAATCGAACACTCGTAGAGGCTGCTCGAACAATGATCATCCAATCATCACTACCTCATTTCCTATGGGCTGAAGCAATGAATACTGCTTGCTATACGCTGAATCGCACAAACATTCATCTGAGATTTGGAAAGACGCCCTATGAACTTATAAATGGAAGACTGCCCAACATTGCCCATTTTCGAATTTTTGGATGCAAGTGCTTCGTCGCCAACGAACGCGAAGACAAGTCCAAGCTTGATCCAAAAGCAACTGAAGGAATCTTCGTAGGCTACTCTGCACAATCTAAGGCGTACAGGATATTTCTCAGAAACAGAAGGATGATCATTGAAAGTATAAATATCACCTGAGGGACTCGAACTTTCGACTGGACATAGCAGTTTGGGACAAGTCTCTAGAACATCACACCTTATTCATTCTCATAAAGAAGAAGGAGAATGTTCGAGAGATGCCTCTGAACGGAACTCTTCAGAACCGGGATCGGACAAAGGAAGTTTGAAGCCAGATCAACAAGCAACTGACAATTCTAGACAAAGCAACCCCACATGCTTCACTCAACGAGCTCAAGAGGAACGGGATCTGGATCTACTTTTTGAGCATATTTATATCTCTCAAAATCAGACAAGACCATCCACCGATCCCTTTCCAAATACTGAATCCAGTCCTAGTTCGTCAACTAATGATTCAGAACCTATTCCTAACCAGACAATTCCTCCCTCAGATGCAGAAGCCTCGATCCCAACAACTTTGACAACAACGCAGACAGAGGCCTCCTCTTCAACTTCAGCCGGCAACATTACCGCGTCTGCAATCGACTATCCACTAAGTGAGGAATCGCAAATAGACGAAACGACATTACCCCACGAAAAGAAATGGGTTCGACATCATCCTACTGATCAAATAATAGGAGATCCCAATACAGGAGTAACGACTAGAAGATCACATTCAAATGAATGTCATTTCACCTGTTTCTTGAGCCAAACGGAACCTAAAAGAGTGGTTGACGCACTACGGGATCCTAACTGGATAGTGGCTATGCAAGAGGAGATTAATCAATTCGAACGTCTCAAAGTCTGGAACTTAGTTCCTCGTCCAAAAGAGAAAACTGTAATCGGAACAAATTGTGTATTTAAAAACAAAAAGGATGAAGATGGTGTTGTAGTTCGAAACAAGGCTAGGCTCGTTGCTAAGGGATATAATCAACATGAAGGAATTGATTACGATGAAACGTTTGCCCCTGTAGCCAGAATCGAAGCTATTAGGTTATTCCTTGCATATGCAGCACACAAAGACTTTACTGTCTATCCAATGGATGTAAAAACAGCCTTCTTGAACGGAATTCTGAAAGAAGAAGTGTATGTGTCACAGCCAGACGGATTTCTCAATGCTGATCATCCCGACTTTGTTTATGTTAGGAATATTTTATTGTGTTCAAGTAATTATTTTATCTTAGTCTTGTATTTTATTTAAGTGAACTGGGCTTTAATGTTTTAGAGCCCAGTGAGCTTAGAATTGTAATGGACTTACAAGGGCCCAAGTATTATATACCAAAATGTGGTATAAATACTAAAACCCTAACACATAGTTAGGTGTCTTGTGTGTGTGAGAAATATAGAGAAATTATTTTCGTGAGAGAAGCTCCAAACCCCTCTCAAGAACACGCACGCACGCCCCCACGATAAGTTAAATTCTTCCCATTAATTTCGTGGTTAAATGCTAGAAATGTGTTTTAGTTGGATATGCTGGGAATAACAATTGGTATCAGAGCTAAACACGTTATGATTTGAGCAAGTTTCTGAAATTTTTGGGTTTTATTTTTCAGTTTCTAATTTCTGCTATTTCTTGAGTTTTTGATTTGATTTTACTGATTTTGCAAGCTCAAGTGGTAATTAGGTTATTGTCGAGTGATTTGAAGTGATTACCCAACATTTTCCAGTTGATTTGAGTGAGTTTTGGGTAGAAATCTGATCTGTTTTTCGTCAATTTTCGGTTCAGATCGGGTAGATGAACAAATCGCGCGATTACTGTAGCAATATCACTGTAGCGGTAATCGCCCGATTTCACAAAATAACTGTAGCATTCGTGCGAGTTACTGTAGCGAAATTACTGTAGGACTCGATAATCGCTCGATTTCAGAATTCGCTGTAGCGCCAAAATCGGACGATTACTGTAGCAGAAATCGGACGATTACTGTAGCGTCAAGATTCACTGTAGCAAGTTCAAATCGGATGATTTCACTGTAACCATTCCAAATCGGACTGTTTCACTGTAGCACATTTCGCCGATTACTGTAGCAAATCACCCGATTTCACTGTAGCGATTTCAAATTTCACCGATTACTGTAGCAATTCGCCCGATTACTGCCAAACTTATCACCACAGATCAATCACCCGATTTCACTGTAGCGATTTCAAATTTTACCGATTACTGTAGCAATTCGCCCGATTACTGTAGCAAATCACCCGATTTCACTGTAGCGATTTCAAATTTCACCGATTAATGTAGCAATTCGCCCGATTACTGTAGCAAATCACCCGATTTCACTGTAGCGAATTCGGTGTAGCTAATCAAATGTAGCAAGTTAAATTCCACGCACTAAATCGCACGATTTTAATAAATAGTTCACTTGTTCCTCACATAGCAAATCGGCCGATTTCAATAAATTCATTGTAGGAATATAAATCGCTGAATCACACGATTTGGTACTGTAGCTAGAATTTGAAAATCGCCCGATTTGAAATTCTCAGCGAATTTCAGTCATTTGACAAACAATCGCCCGATTCTGATACTCTTTGAACAGCCATTCGCCCGAATTAAATTCGGTGAATCTTCACTTTGCAAATTCGCCTGATTTTTGCTATCGATTTCAAAACTTAGAATTATTTTTGTGAAAAAAAAAAAGGAAAGAAAATTTGAACCCAACAGTTACAGTCTGTTTTAGGCCTTTTTTCGAAAATTTCAAAATATATTTTCCGGGTCCAAATTTATCGGTGAAACGACGTTTTTGTAAAATTTTGAAAGCAAATCCACAAACGTGTCAACGATCACATATCCAACGATCTCTTAGAACATTCAAGCATATTATAGAAAAAGACTTGGCATTTTCTCGAAGTTTCGAAATCATCACACAGTCTTTGGGTGTACACCAAAAGTTTTCAACGCTTAAATTCTGAAAAAAACTTCGAATCAATGGCACCCTTCCACAACTCCCATAGTAAGAAAAGGGCAAAGCCAATCAAATGCTATAATTGCAGCAAACCTGGGCATACGGCTATAGACTGCTTTCTAACCAAAAAGAAGGGTGAGGAGTACTACTCTAGAAAATTACGACGGATTAAGCAAACAAAAGCTGGAGTAGCTTTGATGGTAGAACAAGACAGCTGGCTCGATGAAACATCTAAAAGCGAGCAAGAAAATGTAGCCAACATAGCCCTAGTGAAAGGAGCTAAATCAGAGAAAAAGGAAATGGAGGCAGACGATGATGGTAAACACGAGGAAGCATATTCAGAAAGGGAGGTAGAATCTATAGACCCCCTTTTGTATTTCGAACTCCAAGAAAAATTTACGGCTCTTCATAGCAAGTTTAGGTCAGTAGAAAATGAACTAGCTAAGACTATAGTCGATCTAGATATGACACGTGAAAACGTAGATAGACTAGAAACTAGCTTAGCTAATTCTGAAGTCATTTTAGCTGAATCAGCGTCAAAAGTCATTGACTTAACTAACAAAGTCTCAAACTACGAGCAAACAATAAGCAAATGTGTTGATCACGAGAGGACAATCAACGACTTGCAAGCTCGATTTGATAACAATTATCAATGTCTGCTCAGGCAGCTTCAAGAGATCAGTAATCTTGATTGCCTGCTGGAAGTAGCGCAATCAAAAATTGACAGTCGCGACGCTGAAATAGTAAAGTTGAAGACACAGGTTAGCGAGCTAAACGCTAAATTGACAACTTGCATTGACGAGCGAATCAATAAAACATGCGAGTTCGATCTCCTGAATAAAGAACGTGTAAAACTGTATGCTAGGATTAAAAAGCTAGAGGACCTCCTAACAAAAAGAGGACAAACAGATCGAACGATCTTCTTCAACCGGCCTAAGGACACAGAATTCTACGATCCACGTGCAGGCCTAGGCTTTGTTCCAAACCCTACTCTAGCTGTGAAGAAATCCCTAAACCCATATGATTCGTATGATATTAGCTATTTAGGGATTAACATGACTAAATTAAGGGCCTTCACACCAGAAAGTGATGGAGATAGGAAGACAGGAGTAGAAATTCCACTTGACTATGAAGCTATGAATAATAGCTACAAGACAAGGGAAATACCTTTGTCTGATGACTACTTAGATGCTCTTATTCCCCCTTCAACACCAATCATCCTCGAGAACACGTCCCGTGACTTAGCACAGTCCAGCCCCTCTA
The DNA here is from genome assembly GCA_027422505.1 of Craterostigma plantagineum. Taxonomy (NCBI): domain Eukaryota; kingdom Viridiplantae; phylum Streptophyta; class Magnoliopsida; order Lamiales; family Linderniaceae; genus Craterostigma; species Craterostigma plantagineum. The sequence goes on along the minus strand of JAPQWV010000013.1, from coordinate 17,275,119 downwards.
GTGCATATATCCCACCAGCAATTAAGGAAATATCTGACTTGCGCTCGACCCTAGAGTCCGAAAAGATTATTTTTCAGGTAGAAAATGACGTGCTATTGATAATAATTTCCTCACTCGAAAAACAAATCAATAACATTATAGCTTCAACGTCTCCACAAATGTCTCTAGTTGAGTCTAAAATAGAAACTCTAACCAAGCCTAGGACACTAAGGAAGCAGAATGCATCGAAAAAATCAATGCGTACCAACTTATCCTCGCATGCACCTACAGGTAAAATTTTAAATAGAATGAAAGGAAAGGAGATAGCCACAGGCGACGACCTATTATTTGAAAATTGTGCTCCTTCTTTTAAAAAGAAGGAGGCAATTAAATTTAGAGCATCATGTTCAAATTCGCATAGTAGGCATCAGTCACAAGCTAAATCTAACATTGCCACATCCCCATCCATGATTTCATTGTCTGAACCTGTACGAACATCTATGCTCTCTAATTTTCACTACTCTTATGATGATGCACTAGCCTTAAATTCTCGTTTTAGATTAGCAAATGCACGTACAACCAAGAACGACGAACGCTTCTTTGCTAAGCTAGGCTCACAAACTCAAAAGGAGAAGATTCAAACGAACAGAAAGATAAAGCCTACACATTCATCTCCCAAGTCCAGTTCTAAACTTGACAAACGAGAAGATCACAAAAGCATCCAATCAAAGCACCCTAAGACTGAAGCTAAAGCTAAAGTTTTAGGAATTAAGAAAATCTGGATTACAAAACAAGAACTTAGGGCAAGCACTAGCCTTTGTTATCCCTTAGGAATTAGAAAGATTTGGGTTCCTAAATCAACAATTAACGCTATAGATAAACCTAAAGTTGACTTAGGACATAAATCTATGAAAGACGCATGCATAAACTCTAGATCTAATACGAAAGGACCCATTCTTAGATGGGTACCAAAATCTGCTTGAGATGTTTTGCAGTTTCCAGCATGGGTAGGTACATAGAGATGGTTACTCCACACCTGTGACTGGTTGGCGACGCGAGTAACCACGATTATCCCTCACGTATGGTACCTGAAGCAGCCCCACATACGTGATTAAGGGATGGATGCGGACAGCTAAAACAAAACTGACAAATTTGGTAAATTCTAAATATGCATAAAATTTCATGTTCGTAGTTCACTGTATTTTCAATATGCATATGTGCTCAAAAGAATAACATACCTACTATGTTAGTAAAATCTAGGAAGAACTACATTTTATTCTGAAAAACATTTTCCATCCTAGTATACATGATTAAGTAAGGTTCCTCGAAATTCGTAAAATGCTTATATTTAGGGGAAGCTTTATTTGTAAACTTTAGGGGGAGATATTTTACAAATAGAGTTAAAATTGCGAAAATTATTTGATTTTTTGTGAAATAACTTTTACAAAATCAATTAATTTAGGGGAAGGTTTTGAACTATTTCGTCAATTTTACCTTATAATATTTTGAACTGAAATTTCAAATTAGTTTATATTTTTCTCGGCGAACTAAGAATCGCTCGGAACTGCTTTAGTTTCTTTTTAATTAGATGACCGAGCCTATGAATCGCCCGAAACTGAGCATCGCCCAAACTTAAGAATCGAAATATTTTGAACTGAAATTTCAAATTAGTTTATATTTTTCTCGGCGAACTAAGAATCGCTCGGAACTGCTTTAGTTTCTTTTTAATTAAATGACCGAGCCTATGAATCGCCCGAAACTGAGCATCGCCCGAACTTAAGAATCGAAAAAAATATATATATATATTTCTTTGCTTTAAGTTTTTATCTTTGAGGTTCAAATTCCCAAAACTTCAAATATTGAGGGGGAGTAGCTGTATTTCGCGAAACTAGTCTTTAAACGATTCGTACATCCTTTCAAATAAAAAAAAATAAAAAAAAAAACACACCTACAACTCGAATACGCAAAACACCTTCAAGATGCGAAAACCATTTTCATAACACAAATCATGAAAACTACATCACCAAAATACATAGATCATTCTCAAAAGCCAGTACGCATTGTAAGGACCCATAACAGAACAGCCATTAAAACGACGAATAAACACGAAAGAAGAAAGAGCTCGAGCACCAACATATCTAAATTGCGTTTAAAACGACGCCTTAACTCCGCATGTTCCTCGTTCTCTTCATTATCTTTCTTCTGAATCCAGTTCATTTCCATCAGCTCGATTTCTTTGTTATGGCATTACCGTGCTGCTCGACTCGTGTCTATTTATAGGCGTAAATCGACCAACGAAATCATAATAGTCCCGACAAACATGATAAATGATATCGACGGATCTTTGACTTGAGAGCTCAGCGCCGCGAGCGAAAGCGATGCTTTCGTCGTTGCTTATTGGATTTTGCGTCACATAAATCGACTTTGAAAAACTAAGTTGATTTGACATTTAATTTGGGAAAAATTTTGAACTCTGTGTTACATATTAATTAAAATCTCGCATATGTCAGTGTTAGGGTGATTTTTCTCAGATTTTCTTTAATTGATTTTTTTTAGTCAAATTTAAAAAAAAAAAAGGAAAGTTTGATCATTCTCAAAATCGCCCGATTTCAACTTAATCTCTCGGTGATTTCAACTACTTCTAAATATCCTCGGCGATTCTTCAAATCGCCCGATTCCTCAGTTCGCCCGATTTGTCAATCGATTCAATTCATCGGATCTATCAAAATTGCCTGACACAATCACTTTCCATCAAATACTAGAATCGGCCGAATTGTCAAATCGCCCGATTCATCAAAATTGCCCGATTTCGGAATCGACAAAATAACTTTGTTAAAATACCTCTCGGCGATTCTTCAAAATCGCCCGATTTATCAAATCGCTGGATTTCTTCAATCACCCGATTCTTCAATATCGCCCGATTTATTAAATCGCCGATTTCTTCAAAATCGCCCGATTTATCAAATCGTCGAATTCTTCCAATTACCCGATTTCACAATCGAATGAACGTGCTACAGTGCATCTTATATATACCAAATTCGCTCGATTTTCATCACTTTTCCCAAAATCGTATTCACGAATCCGTCTCATGAGGTCATCAAGTTTCATGGGCAGCTTAAGGACTAGAGTTTCGCGAGTTCAGTTCCCGTGTCATTGCAACTCAAATTTCGCGAACCCTCTTCAATTTTGCGAACAACTTCGTATTCGCGAATCACTCTGTTCCCGAACACAGCTCAATTTGCAGTCCAAGCCAAATTCCAATTTGCGACTCAAAGACTTCAAATTCTCTCGAAGACATACGACTTAGAAAATCATTTTCGCATACGAGATTTTTGGCACAACACTTTGAAATCTTCGAAACTAACAGCACCACACATCTTCGAACTCCTCATACTATAAACTCGGTATCCTACTTTGAAAATTCTTCAAAACCACCCAGTGAACAATTACATCCTCCCAGCATGCATGGTATCTCGGGTTGCTTCACATGCATGACTGGTAAGAGATGCGAGCAACCACACCTCCCAGCGTGTATGGTATCTCGGGCTGCTGCACAGACACAACTGGTTAGCGATCCAAGCAACCAAACGTAGGTATTTATGCATCATTTTGTAATTTTTGCATGCATATCAAGTTGTAACTTCAAATTGCCTACCTTGAAAACAATAGGGTACATTATAACTATGCATGCTTCAAAAAGACTTTAAATTCCAACTTTTCGCATGCATACATGAGCTGAAATGTATTAAATACCATGTTATAGGCACATTATGTATACATCTTAAAGAACCTTCGAGCTTAAACTTTTACGTATGCTATAAGCTGAATTGATAAATGCCATTTTTCCTATTTGAGCTAAATTTGAGGGGGAGCAACTCTTTATTTTAAAGAGAAACAACTCCTATATTTGTGTTAAAGGGAGCAATAATTAAATTCTTGAGGGGGAGCGAACTTAATGTGTGAACTTAGGGAAAGAGACTCTCGAACGATAATTTTACCGAATATGCATCTTTTGAGGGGGAGTCATTCGGTTTTAAGAAGCTGATTTGCGGGGGAGGATTAAAATATATATCTATAATATATAAATAATATAATATAGAGTTACTATTACATTATTAATAAGATAATACATATATATAAAAAAATATATATATCTCTATCTATATATACATATATAAATAATATAATATATAATTACTATTACATTATTAATAAGATAATACATATACATAAAAAAAAGGCAAAAAAAAAAATGGAAAAGAAAGGCCTCATACTCTCGTAATTTTGCTTCTAAAGAATTGCCCTGTCTTCCAAAGATATACTTCAAGGACGAATTTCAAGCCTACAACGGTCAACTCTCTTCAAAAGGCGATAGTGGCTTCTAGTGCTAACTCGGCAACCTCAACAGACATGCTCCGAACTGCTGACCAAAAACAAGCAGCACGCATCACTTCGTACCGGCCGTATGGTTTTCATATTCCCACGGTTCAGTCAGACCAAACTGAACCTAACCCCGGAACACAGCCGAGTATTACTGACGATCTCAAACTCATAAAGCTACCCATATTTGGAAATCTTGATAAGACCGAAGAGCGGAAAATACGAAATTCCCTTAGCTCACAAATTACTCAGACCAACCCCGTTAGGTACAGGTGCTAATTTTATTAGCTCCCGCGTAGAAGTCGCCTCATTTGGTCCAATGGCGCATGCACAACCGAGACTTACCTACTCATCGATCTCCCAATAGACCGATGTTTCATCAAATCACGGGGAGCCACGTAATCTATCACTGCTTCACTTGGAAGCAGGAGATATTGAACTAAGTGGTAGTCAGCCCCACACCACTGAACCTTCTTGAACACATCGAGTCTAGATGTCCTTACTACCTAAATGTTTTATATTATTTTTAGGACACATACACCTTTTCTTATCTGGACTTTGTGACCAGATCAGAACTTCCATAGACAGTTCATTTTAAGACATGCTTCGATGATCGGAAGGAAGTCCTGCCGTTGCAACATCAATACAACAACGATTCAGGCCATCGTCTTCGAGCTAGTCTCAAGAACAATGTTAACGGGCTGCCTATGTGGCCCCGGTTTATCAAGTCCTGTACTCACAGGCCACGTCTCAGAGTTTATCTCTGAAGCCGTGTTGACGGATAGTCTTAGTGGCTCCGTCTGGTTATTACCCTAACCGACATGTCTATTGTCTCCTACTTGGCCTCCTATACAAGCATGCCGATCTCGTTCACACGAATCGCCATGAGGGGGAGAAGGGGATACATACAAATAAACAGGTCGGACCACACACCAAATTCCACCGAGCGTACCACTCTGAAACCGGGCTCTAAGGCATTTGAAAGGAACATTCCAAATGAGCATCGGTACAACTTAAAACAAACCCCACTTACACCTTCTTCAGGAGCCAGACGAGCTTCACCGAGGCCGAACCAATTCGGCAATGACGAATCTGGAGCGTGAAGAAGAAGATTCACCATGTCTCAATTCCAGCGAAGGAGAAGACTAACCTGAGTATCCACTATTTCTGCCACGCCAACCACTATGAAGTCGGGCTCTCATGCAATTGAATGGATAATCTCAAGGATCCCAAACACAATGTCAGAAAACACACTCCACGCCTACCTTCTTCTGGAGCCAGATAAGCTTCTTCGAGGCCGAACCAGACAACTTCCTTCGAAGATGACGAATCTAACACCGAGAAGAAGAGTAACCACGACCACCAATCAACTCCATTATCTTGTCCCGACAACACAATCTTCTTACCAAAGATGATGCCCCAATTTTGACCCATCGCATGACGAACTCTCCAGCTCGATCTTGAGGGGGAGGGATACCAAAGTAAAATGGGAGCAACACCACGACGAAAGTGCAATACCAATCAGAAAATGCCAAATATCAAGCTTCGTCAAAGAATTAAGCGAAGACCATAGAGACCAAGGATTGAAGTTGATGCCTCAATCGAACGAAGAGATCAGACTCAAATGACAAACTACGACCAACAACTTCAGCATGGACTTCAAGCATCAAAGCTGCCGACTCGTGTAAATCTCTCCAAATTTAAAGGAAATTCCCCAATCCCAACAAAAGGTTGAACAAACATAGGGAGGGTGGTGACTATCCAGGAAGAGATCGAACACAAAAGAGACGATCATCGAGCAGCTTTGAACACTTAAGAGAAGAGAAGTTCAAGAGATGGTGAGCTTGAAGATCTTTTAAGGAGGAGGTCACAAGACAAGACAAAGGAGGACGTGATTGAAGAAGAACACGCATGCACAAACTTTCGCATATGCAACTCTGATACGTGTTCTTTGATGACTCAGGACGATTACAAGACCAAGATAACCAGCGCTTAACTGTAAATTGAACACAAAGGGGGAGATTGTTAGGAATATTTTATTGTGTTCAAGTAATAATTTTATCTTAGTCTTGTATTTTATTTAAGTGAACTGGGCTTTAATGTTTTAGAGCCCAGTGAGCTTAGAATTGTAATGGGCTTACAAGGGCCCAAGTATTATATACCAAAATGTGGTATAAATACTAAAACCCTAACACATAGTTAGGTGTCTTGTGTGTGTGAGAAATATAGAGAAATTATTTTCGTGAGAGAAGCTCCAAACCCCTCTCAAGAACACGCACGCACGCCCCCACGATAAGTTAAATTCTTCCCATTAATTTCGTGGTTAAATGCTAGAAATGTGTTTTAGTTGGATATGCTGGGAATAACAGTTTACAAACTTGACAAATCACTGTACGGACTTAAACAAGCTCCAAGGGCCTGGTATGAGGTGCTTTCCGACTTCCTTATCTCCTCAGGTTTCACTAAAGGGAAAATTGACACTACTTTGTTCGTAAAGAAAGATGGTTCTGATATCATGCTTGTGCAAATCTATGTGGATGATATCATTTTTGGCTCTACTAACCCTAAACTTTGTGAAGAATTTATCATTCTGATGCAATCACAATTTGAAATGAGTATGATGGGAGAAATGTCATTCTTCCTCGGATTACAAATCAAACAACTTCAGGATGGGATTTTTATCAATCAATCAAAGTACATCCACGATATTCTCAAAAAATATGGGATTGACAAGAGCCAATCATCGAGTACACCTATGTCCACATCATGCTCACTCGATGCAGATCACTTAGGTGAACCTATAGATGTTACTCATTACCGAGGGATCATTGGATCACTACTCTACCTCACAGCCAGTCGACCAGACATTTTATTCTCTACATGTCTTTGTGCTCGATTTCAAGCTAACCCCAAGGAGTCGCATCTTCATGCTGTCAAAAGAATCTTGAAGTATCTGAAAGGAACACCAGACCTTGGACTGTGGTATCCTAAGAACTCAAATATGAAACTAATAGGGTATTCTCACGCAGACTTTGCAGGTTGCAGACTAGACAGAAAAAGCACTTCTGGACACATCCAATTCCTAGGCGACAAGCTTGTATGTTGGGCCTCGAAGAAACAAAATTGTGTATCAACTTCCACGGCGGAAGCAGAATACGTCGCTGCAGCAAGTTGCTGCTCACAAATTTTGTGGATCAGAACTCAACTACGGGACTACGGGTTTAATCTAAATAGAATTCCTATTTACTGTGATTCCAAGAGTGCTATCGCAATTACATGTAACCCTGTTCATCACTCACGCACTAAGCACATAGATCTTCGATATCACTTCATAAAGGACCACGTAGAAAGAGGCATAATAGAAATGTACTTTGTCAATACAGAGATTCAACTAGCCGATTTGCTTACAAAAGCATTGGTTGAAAAACGCTTCCAATTCTTAGTTGCAAAGTTGGGAATGTTGAACCTCCATTTTTAATCTCGATTGTGCCTTCCTACAGTTCACTATTTATCTATTTGCTATGTTTTTACTTCTCTCTTATTCTGTGCGTGTTTATTATGTTAATTAGTTAATTAGATCTTTATTTTTTTTTCTTTCTTTTTGCTTGCTTTCCACGTTGCAATAAATTTTCTTGTTTTCAATAAGTCGATGTAGCGCCAATGCTGATGGCAATACATCGAGGGGGAGAAATGCTATATCTATGCATCGAGGGGGAGTAAGTTCAATCATTCAATTTTTAAGATACTCGATAGGCTTTGTATCTAGGGGGAGTTTTAGTACAACACCTCTCTCAAACACATAAAACATTCATAATACTTAGATAACTCTCAAATACTCGTATGCCCTATTAAGACCCAAAGCAGAATAGCAAGTAAAACAGCGAATAAGCTCAAAAGAAGGAAAATCTCAAAAACCAGCATATTCAAGTTATGCTCAAAGTCATGTCTTAACTTTGCCTGTTCCTTGAGCTTCTTCTCTTCTTCCTGCTTCTGCCAATTCATCTGTAAACGAGAAAATTAGAAATGAGTTAGTTCTTAGATGTAAGGTACTTCAATGAGACTTGAGACATATCTATTTATAAATATGAAAGAAACATACGTCATTTATTGTCCCGACATTAAGACGAATTTTTGACTAAGACGACGATTTCTTTCTTCTCCAATAAGGATATCGTATCATGAAAATCGATCTTGAAAAACCCATAGATTTGATGTTATCCTTGTGATTGATCGTGTCAAATTGGTAATATTTGGGTCATTACTAGGTTACTTGATATCGTTAGTAAGTTGAGAATCTCGTACATTCATTTTTCTTCCTTGGACAATTTCTAAAATTCTATGGCAAATCAATTATTAGAATTAAGATTCGCGAACTTCACATTACATTTTTTTTGCAATCCAAATCTACTGGCATGTAAAGGTTCGCAAACTATACTCGTTTGCGAATCAAAAGCTCAATTCGCAAAATCATTATTCACTAAACTCTTAGTGAACAATTCGTGAAATCATAATCCGCGAACTTCGTGATAACTCATGGACATTTTGCGAATTCATTTTTTTCAAATCTGCGAACCGTAAATTTTTGAATCTCCTTTCTTCTAGTTCGTCAAAGTTTTAAATTTCTGATTTGCGAACTGATTTTTCAAAACTTCACGATGGGATCTTTCGCGAACTCTCAGTGGGCCTATTTAACATAAAAAAAAAATTTTTTTGCGGCCCAGTATTAAACTAAATCTTTATTCGGCCCGCGAAATTTCCTTCATCTAATTCGCAAATTTCCCCAAATCAGTTTTTACGAACCCTAAAATCTCAAAATCTCTCAAAGCGTCAAACTCAACTTTGGATTTTCGTTGCTGTGCTTCCGTCTACACACACACACACTCACAGATTTCGTTGAGGTAAGGAAGAAACAGTCTTTAAATCTTAATTTTTCATGTATTCTCTTCGTTGATTTTGCAGGTTCGAAATCGGAAAAGAACAGGGAGTTCGTCCTTGTTTTTTTATTATTATTGTTGTTTGTTGTTTGATCTTCTGTTCTATAATCATTGTTATTCATACTTTGTTTAGATGATTATCGTGAAAAAGAGTACGAACTGTGTCTAAAATCAATGTTCTGCGAATAGGGTTTGTTGGTCCCGATTGCACCAAACAAGGAATCAAAGAGGCTTTGATGGAATGAAAAGGGAGAGGTTCTCACCTTCAATATATATATATGTAGACGGTTGATGGGACTGATGATTTTAAGATTCAAAAAGAATTAGTGTGAGAGAGAGGAGAGGATTTTGGCTCTTGCATCGAGATGTTAAGAGGAGTTATTTTTGAAAAAGATTGAAGGATCAGAGATTTTAATTTCCTAATTTGAGATTTCTATTAAAGGATATCGTCTATATAAGGCTATGAGATATCTTTCCTTAATTAGCTCTAAGATTCGTAAACGCTTACAGATATCACAGGATCTACTTTCTATGAGAGGCTTAGTGAAAATATCAGCCAATTGATCTGTGGTACCCACGAAATGAATGCTAGTATTTCCTTTTTGAACATGATCTCGAATAAAATGGTGTTTCATTTCTATGTGCTTAGTTCGAGAGTGATGGACGGGATTCTTAGTGATACTAATAGCACTGGTACTGTCACAGAGAACAGGGATCGCATCATAGCTTAGACCGTAATCACTAAGTGTTTGTCTTAACCATAATAGTTGTTGACAACAATTTCCTAGAGCCATATACTCGGCTTCGGTTGTGGACAGGGCGACCGCATTCTGTAACTTATTAGACCAAGTTACAAGGGAATTAGCAAGTAATTGGCAAGTTTCACTGGTGCTTTTTCTATCATCCCTACAACCCGCATAGTCAGAATCAGAGTACCCTACTAAGGAAAATTCTTCGCTAGTTCCATACCATAAACCTAAATTCATGGTTCCTTTAAGGTATCTAAGTATACGTTTAACAGCAGTCAAGTGAGATTCCTTAAGGTTCAATTGATATCTAGAGCGTATGCCAACAGCAAACATGATATCTGGCCTACTTGCAATGAGATAAAGTAGACTACCTAGAATGGCACGATACTTAGTTTGATCTACTGGTGTACCTGATTCGTCACTGTCAATCTTAGTTGTTTGGTGCATAGGAGTGGGCAGTGCCTTGGAATTAGCCATTCCGAACTTTTGTAATAACTCTTTACTGTATTTGGTCTGAGAGGTGAAGGTTCCATTGCACTGTTGCTTGATTTGGAGACCCAAGAAGTAATTGAGCTCCCCCATTAGACTCATCTCAAATTCTAGCTGCATAGACTTAGAAAACTCTTCGCAGAGCAAGTTATTGGTACTTCCAAAAATAATATCATCAACATAAATTTGTACTAGTAACATGTGATCACCATCATGCTTGTGTTATCAATAGTTCCAGTAAATCCCATATCTAACAGAAATTTGCTAAGTCTTTCGTACCAAGCCTTAGGTGCTTGTTTTAAACCATATAGATCCTTATTTAATTTGAAAACATGATCTGAAAACTCTTCATTTAAAAATCCAGAGGGTTGTTCAATGAAAACTTCTTCATTTATAAAACCATTTAAGAAAGCACTTTTTACGTCCATTTGAAATAACTTAAGTCTTTTAAAGCATGCATAGGCAAGTAATATACGGATGGATTCCAGCCTAGCTACGGGAGCAAATGTTTCCTCATAATCTATACCTTCTTCTTGAGAATAACCTTTAGCGACTAACCTTGCTTTATTGCAGATAACGTTACCATTTTCATCAAGCTTGTTGCGGAAGACCCACTTGGTACCAATGACAGACTTGTCATGAGGTCGTTCCACAGGTGTCCACACATGGCTCTTATCGAATTGAGCTAGTTCTTCCTGCATAACAGATACCCATGAGTTTTCAGTGAGAGCTTCATTTACTGACCTGGGTTCCACCAAGGATAGTAGAGCATTGGGAGAGTCCTCTGAGAACTGCGCCAAGCTCCAAGAAAGAAAAGGAGAATTCGGTATATCAAACATTCAAGTAGGCCAAAAGGCCGATCTGGAAATCGCCGCATTTGAAGGCAAGTTTGCAGTGCTCAATCTTGACTAGGGAATCTTCGTTCAAGTCAACTAAGCTCAAATCAATATTTGTAAACATCTCTCATATTATTCAAACCTTGAATCAATGCATAGAATGTCAACGTCCCTGTGGGTGTAAGATTATCGGTATCCCAATAACAGAAACTAACGTAGTGAATATGAATATATGAATACGAATATGATCAGCGACGGAACCACAGGGGGGTCAGAGGGATCGGCCGACCCCCCGGCGGCGGAGCTAGAGGTAGTAGTAGATTTAATAGTTGCTTTGATTTCTAGGAGATTTGGGGAAGACATGCAGAAAACCTAATTTGACAAGGTTTTTCTATTAATGGGCTGAACTTTAATGGGCCTACCATTAAGATTATGAATATTTTTATATATGATAACGAATTTTAAAAGCCCAATCTGATTAGAATTTTCTATTTTAATACCTTTCCGATTTAAAAATCTCAAAACCATATCACTTAACACAAATTGCAGTTTTTACTTAAATAAACAAAGTTGTGTGTTTTTTTATAAATTTGTTTTTGTAAATCTAATAACTTGCTCTTCTATTTTATTATTCATGGCAACATAGGTAAAAGGATTCTTAGGTTTAAAGATAATATTGGCATATTGTCTAATAATTTCAATAGAAATATAATTATTACCTAAAAAAACTAGAGAAGTCTGCACAAGATGTATGAGAACTTTCTCTCAATTTTAGTGATATGGTTTATCAAAAAATATAATTAAATAGAAGCGTTGGAAATGAATCAATTTGGAGGTATCTAAAGATGTAGGTCTCACAATAACATAATATAATTGAATATTATCTACATAAGTTATGGAAAATATATTGTATTACATAGTTGGTTTGACGTTGATATAAACTGGCACAATTTGATGTGTAACTTGTTTGCAATTTAGTCAGTCATTTGTAATTCAATTAATTAAGTATTTTTATATCACTCCTAATTTTTTTTTATTTACTTATGCCTCTACAACTAAGTTTCTTTTGATATATTTAAAAATTATATTTCATCTTAAACACTAAAATTATAGTTTCAAAATTTAAAATAATTCAACATAGTTATATTTTAAGCACACCTATCGGTTGTGCAAAAAAGTACTAGTGTATAATATGTCGTGATATTGTACCAAGTATTTGAATATTTCTCAATTTATGTCGTACTCTAGTATTCTCGACCCCCCCAAATCAAAAATTCTGGTTCCGTCACTGAATATGATTGTTGAGGTGTACTGAGAAAAAGACGACTTGGGTGCTCTATGCATCTCCAGCCATGTCATGTAGGCCTAGGAACTGGTGGAGATTACGCAGAGTTCTCTTATAGGAAGACAAAAGCACGCAATAGAGAGAATTGTGACCCATTCTTCTTAGTTAAGGATTCACATTTTTCGGATCGAAGAGGCACGAGATTAAAAACGGCATGGAATCTGTCGATTATCAAGGTGTATGTGTGTGTGTGTTTATTATATTATAGATAGATATGTCAACTTTATTTACAAACTTCATATATGTTAATTTCCAATATAATATTATACTAAAAAATTTTGATGGGGACTCCCGTGAGGACAATTCTACAAACATCACTAATTATCAAGAGCCTTAATCGCAGTCATACAAAATTGATGTTGGAAACATACCCCATAAGCAGCCGTGCATAGTCTAACAATCACAGTCTTACAAAGCTAATGCTTGAACCATACCCCGTAAATAGTCGTGCATCAACTCAAACTTAGAAAAAATGTGAACAGTCTAACCATCGCAACATTATGAACTCAATCTTAGGAAAAACGCCACCCTTATTACTACACAAATAATATTAGTTTGTAAGTTATATTATCCATTATTTAAATGCTTATGTTAGTATTAAACATGTAATAATTGTCTGAAATTTGAAATACCAGCAACTTATAAAGATGTGTATTGTTGTAAAAAGGACAGTAAAAACAAAGGGGACACCGGTAATTTACGTGGAAAACCCCAAAACTCGGGGTGAAAAACCACGGACAAGTTATGGATATTTTACTGTGGTAATTTAGGAGTTACAACAGGAGACTCACAAACTCTCTAAATATTTTCCACACAAACACTTATATATACTGAATATAAGAAGAAGTTATTGTTTTCGATGATTTACAATGACTTAGAGCTAGCCTATTTATAGCTGAAGGTTTTAAGCTCGGACGAATCATAAGTAGCCGTGTATCAGGACACGTGGACGAATCAGAACTTGGACGAACCAGAATCAGCCGTGTAGCTATATAAGTGGACGAACCAGAATCAGCCGTGTAGCTATATAAGTGGACGAACCAGAATCAGCCGTGTAGCTGTATACGTGGCTAAATCACAACCGTCCACGTAGCTACCTACGTGGACAAATCCTAGCCATACAACATTTCTCCCACTTGAAGATCTGATTAAACTCAATCAGATCTTCACACCATCATTGCTAGCTCGTCATTGCATGCTTACTTATGATCGATCAATCCACAAGAGGAACGACACCAGATAAACTTGTCCACGTTGATTGATTTGGTCATGAAGTCAGCCAGATTATCCGCAGTGTGAACTTTTTGCATATCCACTGTTCCCTCTTCCACTTGTTCACGAACGAAGTGGTATTGGACCCGGATGTGTTTAGTTCTTGAATGAAATGCTGGATTCCTTGCAAGATGCAATGCACTCTGGCTATCACAATAAAGAACAATATTCTCTTGTTTGTGGCCGAGTTCTTCCATCAATCTCTTCAACCATATCGCCTCTTTACTGGCTTGCGTAGCTGCTACATATTCTGCTTCCGTCGTTGACGTCACAGCAATCGACTGCAGTTTTGAGACCCAGCTTACCGCACCGCCAGCAAGATTAAACACATATCCGGTTGTGGATCTGCTTTTATCAAGTTCACCTGCATAATCAGCATCAACATAATCGTGGACAGTAAAATCCGTACCTCCATAACATAACGCATGATCAGAGGTTCCTTTTATGTATCTGAGAATCCTCTTGACAGCACTCCAGTGCTCCCGACCGGGGTTGGACATGTATCGGCTCACCACTCCCACTGCATGGGCAATGTCCGGTCTCGTACAGACCATGGCAAACATCAAACTTCCAATCGCGGATGCATACGGCACTCGAGACATCTCCATTTTCTCATCTTCATTGGGTGCAGATAACTTGAAGTTAGCAGCAAGAGGAGTGGATATTGGCTTGCTTTCTTGCCTGTTGAACCTTCGCAGGACTTTCTTCAAGTAGTTCTTTTGAGAAAGCCAAATCTTCCTATTGCTTCTGTCTCGAGAGATTTGTATGCCAAGAATTTTGTTTGCCTGTCCCAAGTCCTTCATTTCGAATTCACCAGCGAGTTGAATCTTCAGATCATTAATACGATCTTTGTTGGGTCCTGCTACCAGCATATCGTCAACGTAGAGCAGCAACATGATGTAACCTTCAGCGTGAAACCTATTGAAATACGCGCAAGGATCTGAATAAAGCCTGGTGTAGCCGAGACTCATTATGAATGAATCAAATCTCTTGTACCAGCATCGTGGTGCTTGCTTGAGCCCGTAAAGAGATTTGATTAGCTTGCAAACCAGATCTCCTTTCCCTTTTTCTTCAAAGCCTTGTGGTTGAAGCATATATATTTCTTCCTTCAGATCGCCATGGAGAAAGGCTGTTTTAACGTCGAGCTGCTCAAGATGCAGGTCAAATGTGGCACACATTGACAAGACAACCCTGACTGTTGTAAGTCGAACCACCGGTGAGAATATCTCATTGAAGTCGATCCCTTCTTTCTGAGCATATCCCTTTACAACCAGTCTTGCACGATATCGCTCTATCTGGTCATCACCATTCCGCTTGATCTTGTACACCCATTTGTTTCCAATAGGTCTCCTTCCTTGCGGTAATGGCACCAATTCCCATGTCTTATTTTTACTGAGAGCTTCCATTTCTTCTTGCATTGCTGAAATCCACTGACTCGCATCTGAACTCTTCAGTGCTTCTTGGAAAGTCGTTGGCTCTCCATCCTCAGTTAGAAAACAGTATGCAATGTTGCTCTCAGTATCATAATCTGAGTACCAAATAGGCGTCTTACGAATTCGTTTTGATCGCCCGAGGTCCGGTACTTCAGTTTCGACTGGGTTGAGCTCTTCGTGCGCTGGTTCGGCTTCAGAAGAATCATCTTGCTCCAATTTTCTCTTCACCGGTATTGGTGTAGTCTTTGTCATATTGCCATCATGGTTGACTTGCTCCTGGTCACTATCTTTGAGAAAATTAACATCTCTGCTGATAACAACTTTGTGGTCAGTGAGATCCCACAAACGATAACCCTTTACTCCTTCAGCGTACCCCATAAATAGACATCTTCTGGACTTTGGATCCAACTTCGTCGTTTCTTGATTGTGGTACATCACATATGCAGGGCTTCCAAATATATGGAGGTTTGAATAATCAGTAGGTTTGTCAGTCCACATTTCCATCGGTGTCCTCATCTCTATAGCAGTAGATGGGGACCGATTCACCATATAGCAGGCAGTGCAGACCGCTTCCGCCCAACATTCCTTGTCTAGGCTTGCAGTTCTCAGCAAAGCCCTCGTTCTTTCCAACAAGGTCCTATTCAGCCGCTCTACCACCCCATTTTGTTGTGGAGTATATGCCGTTGTGAACTGTCTTTTAATACCCGCACCTTTGCAGAATTCATTGAATTCCCTGCCAGTATATTCTCCTCCATTGTCGGACCACAGGCATTTGATCTTCTTACTGGATTCAAGTTCGACCCGCGCTTTGTATGTTTTGAAGGTAGGAAACACATCGTCCTTCTTCTTGATTGGATACACCCAGCATCTTCTGGAATAGTCGTCGATGAATGACACAAAGTAGTTTGCTCCCCCCAGAGATGTGACCGGTGCTTGCCAAACGTCAGAGTGCAGCAGTTCCAGAATTTCTTTACTTCTGAATTTTGACGGGTTGAACTTCGGGCGATGCTGCTTACTTACAATGCAATTCTCACAAAATGGTAGTGACACGATTGTGAGACCAGGAAGTAGATTCTTCTGGACAAGAATTTTCATGCCTTGCTCAGACATATGACCAAGCTTCTTGTGCCAAGTCATCGAAGACTTCTCGATTGAATTTGTAGTGGCCACAGAAGCTTGCCCTTCCTGCAGAGTTTCCCCCTTCAGCGTGTATAAGTTTGCAGCGATCTTTTCTCCCTTCATTATTATTTGCGCTCCTTGAAAGATTTCCATGACATTGTTCTCCAGTTTAATTTTGAGACCAAGATCATCTAGCTGCCCCACAGACAATAGATTTTTCTTCAGACTCTCAACATGTCGCACAGCTTGAATGGTACGGATGGTGCCATCGTACATCTTTAATTTGATCGTACCAATTCCTACGATCTTCAAAGGTTGATCATTACAACTGTACACGAACCCTCCAGAGGTTGATTTGTACTGATGAAACCATTCCCTTCTTGAGGTCATGTGGAAAGTAGCTGCGGAGTCGAGAAGCCATATATCATCAAATCTTCCCTTTTCTCCGATGGTGGATGCAGCTTCACATACCATAACAAATCCGTCGTCTGGAGCATTGACCATGTTTCCTTGAGCATTGAGGTTTTTGTTTAGACCCCAACAATCTTTCTTCATGTGACCCTTCTTGCCACAATGATAGCATTTGATAGCCTTCTTATTTTTCGGGACCGATTTTTAATTCCCACTAGGACCACGTTCTTCATATCTGATCCGCTTTCGGCTCCCACTTGGACCATGTTCTCCAGATCTTGCCTTCGTCACAGTCAGCGCCTCTGCTTGATGGGTGTAATCACCTTCTTCTCCGTGTTATTGCTCCGGTTTTCTTCTTCCAGAACAGCAGCAACAACGTCATCATAGACAAGTTGCTCTGCAGTTTGGTTGTTGGTTAGACTGATGACAAGATGAGCATAAGAATCTGGCAGACTTGCGAGTAGGAGTTCAGCACGATCGCTTGACTCTATGTTGCAGTCCAAGTCTTTGAGTTGGCCAAACAGAGTAACCATTTTGTTGATGTGCTCTGTTGCTGAAGAAGATTCATCCATCTTTAGAGCATGTAATTTCTTCTTCAAGAAAATCCGGCTATGGAGCGACTTGGCTTGATATAGCTTATCAAGGTGATCCCAGATTTCTTTTGCACTAGTTTTCTCCACGACGCTCGACAATATATCATCTGCTAATGCGAGATGAATATTGGCAGTAGCCTTTCCATCAATCTTCTTCCATTTGGCATCACTTGTAATTCTTTCTGGCCTGCCAGTGATAGCTTCCAGACAATTTTCTTTGAGCAAAATTGCCTTGACTTTTACCTTCCACAGGGAGTAATTTTTCCCGTTGAATTTCTCAATCTCATGCTTAGCTGCCATTTTTTTTTCTCTCCCTTTTTTTTCTCTCTCCCCCAGAAACTTTAATGGATGAATAGTAATAATCTAACAAACTTTCTGATGTGGAGGATCCAATATTATTGGCAACCACAGAGCATACGGTAAGTAGATATTATAAACACCCAGCCAAAGCTCTGATACCACTTTTTACAACATGTATCATATGAATTGCGGGGCAAAAACAATATATGGAAGAAAAGCTACGCCCTATATGCCACACAGTTGAAACCAATAGAAGCTACGGTTGGTCCGAACACTACTACTCAGACACTGCTATCATATATGATAAGGAAATTTATATTGAGTCAATAGCTATGGGATTGAGATATTGTCATATAAACATATAACTTCATTACTCAGACATATATGCTTTACTAAATTATTAGCGGTCAAATAGCTATAATCATATATGATTTATGATTTTCACATATGCTTTATGTTGAGACACTAATAATCAATATGTGCATACAATGTAACAATCTTTTCGAAATGGCATCGGTCAAGCAACAAAAAACATTTACATACATTACTTGGAACTTTATAACAATCTTTTCGACATTGCAACAGCCACATCACCTATTCAAGAAGCGTTCGGCCCAATCAGGGTTTACAATTTATTTTTGCCTTCACGTATTTGGTAAGTAATGTCTATTAGTAAGAGTCGATGGTTGAAACTAAAGAGAGTTGGCCTATACCTTCCGAATTTGCTTGCATGGTCAATTGTATGTTATCGTGGATTGAGATATGTCTCTAGCAGGAATCAAGATTATAATCATCAAAGAAAATCAGATGGGGATACCGTTCTTCAACATATTATACCACAAAATTTTTAATACCATAGAATATAATATCTTACCGTAATTTTTTGTTGAATGTTGTGTATTACTTACTGTATTTGATGAGTATCGATCTCGCAGTACTTAAATATCATGTTTCTCTATTTTGCATATCAGCTTCTTTGCAACGGCTTGAAGTATGAGGGCGAGATCTCAAATCCACTCTACCCACTTTCAAGCTAAGGAATCGGAGATTGGTAAGACTTTTTTAACATCAGTATTGCAAGACTGCTCCGTTGATCGACTATTATTCAATGTAAGGGTAAGTTGATAATGTAAGATTATTGCTAATAGCAATGTTATAAGATTGTTTCACGGGTTGACATTATATTATGTTGTGATAAAACTAGCATTGTTAGACGACAACTAAAAGATTGTTTAATATAGCAAACGCTCGAGAGTAAAATATCTTTGACTCCAACGAGTCAAATATCATGTTTTTGAACTTCAACAGGTCAAAATAGAAGAATAATGTCTTCAACTCACATACCATATTCTAAAATTGTTTTGCTAAACGTTTGCTCTGCAAGACAAACCTAGAAAATGGGTTGAAAATTAATTACAAACCCATTTTACCATGTTTGGTTATGAAGCCCGTGAAAATTAAAAAAGCTCGTACTTCCAAAACGGGCTCTTATATAATATATCTCATATGGACCCTTATGATTAATTTATCTTGGATTTTTCATTACTGTTTTTTTATTGGGCTTGAGACTTTCTACTAAGGGGGTGTTTGTTTCATGTGATCCGACATTACGGTGATACGCATATCACGGTAATGTGAGTATCACCGGAATGTGGATCAACGTGATATGTCATCATTGTGTTTGTTTTAAGGTGATATTTCGTTTTGCAGATCAACGTGATATGAAAGTATTCTGTTTGTTTAATCAGTGTAATGTGTAGGGTGACGTTGTATAAATGTCATATTTGACCTATACATATAATTTAAATAATGTGTTATTTTTTAAGGTGATATTTTATGTGATAATCATTAATATATTAAAATTTTCATATTTATAAGCATTATTTATTTATACTTTTTTAAAATATAAGTTTAAATATTTTTAAATAACTGAAATATTTTTAAGATTTAATTATGTTAATCATGTAATTAAAATATTTATAATGGCATATAAAGTAACAATGTTAAAATATTAGGGGTATTTTCGTCCATTAAAAAGTTAGATACATCACCCCATCACCGTGATGTTGGATCACTTAGGTTTTTTGGGGTGATCTGAAATATGAAATATTACCCCATTTTCATCACCTAGGTGATCCAACATTCCGGTGATGACTCATCACCTAGATTAAACACACACAGTGATAAGTGGTAAAAGAGAGGATTACTGTGATATTTTGGAAGATCACCCCAAAACAAACATCCCGTAAATGGGTTACGAACCAAACATAGCACTATAAGACAGTCCGTTGCATCGCTTGGGCAAAACTAGTAAAAACAAACGGTATTTTTGCTTACACAAGACGCAATCACGAAACCCCGACCTAATTAACAGATTAATACAATAATCTCTTTAAAAAAAAATGGAAAATAATCTAAAATAAGACAACATCCTAGTCCATTGACTTGACTCCAGAACATGTCTAAAGCGTCATTTCCTCTCTCGTCACGTTGAGGCTTATGCCTATCAATTAGGGCAAGCAAAACAAAATAATATTAAAATGGAAGAAGCGTAAATTCTCGAAAACAAAGGGCTGAAATGTAGATATAGGAACATACGCGTACTGTCTTCCCATTCGCGCTCTATTGAATGACGCTTTAGTCCTTGTGCGTCTTTCATGGCTTTAAGATCGCTTAGGCCTATTTTAGGTATTTCCGGCCAAATGAATGGTTCAGAAAAGGTAATTTGGCTAATTAAGGACTTAACGGTAAAGTGTCCTGAGAACAGAACCATTATGATATGTTCAGCACCTCTTCAATCCACCAACGGAAGGTTAATCAGAAGTAAAGAGAATTTCTTTACTACTCTGCAAAACAAGCAGCTGCTGGGTACTTTTTCTATTAAATTTGTACCTATGTATATATAATGTATTAACGAGAAAGAAGCGGTAAAAGAATTGGGTAGGAAGAGAAATAGAGAAAGGGTTCGTGTTTCTTCTTCTTTATGCTTCTGCAATGAGACTTTTTAGGTAAATCTTTAGTCCATCGACTTCGGTTTGAAGTTTTCCTTGACTAGTGAAACCACAATAGCTACCTCGTTCAGGTTTCCTGGGATATGTATTTTTGTAAATGCCTTCTCCTTTCTTTTTCTATAAGCTCTGTTATCGAGGTAATGAAAACAAGCTAGAATTTTTCATATGTAATGTTTTGATGGGGTAGTTATTTTTGCAGAGGCGATTGGTGAGAAAAATATAAGGAAGTTTAGTATTTCCAAATCTGGGAGTTTCCTTTGGCTACTGAGGTGAAGGAGAAAAGATGTCTCAGACCAACTGGGAAGCTGATAAGATGTAACCTTTAAGCCCTATTTCCAATCTTGCCAAAGTTATCTTTTTGCGAATGTTATGAGTATTGCAGTGTTCGTATTATTTATTTTTTTTTTTGGTAAAGATTCGTGCTTTGTGCCATGTTCGTTTGGTTTTCCCTAAGAAATCTGCTTCTTGATTTATTTCCGGTGTTTTCTTTTTGGATTTTCAATCTCTACGTGTTTCTATTTCTTCCAGTAAATTGTTGTTCTTTGCACTAGAAGCCCTTTTCTTTGCATATGCTCAATAGGCTCCCTTTCTCTCTCTCTCTCTCTCCATATCTTGCTGTCCGGAAAAAATGTAGTGTTTGCTCTAATGGTTTACTTTCCCTAGATTTTCATTTCTAGACACTGGGAAATTTTCTCTTATTATTATCTTGTCATGCCACTTTGCGGAAGTCCCTCTGCAAATGTGTGCTCTTTCTAATTGTCTATATAAATTGTGATATTAGTTCTGCAAATTACATCGGAGCTTTCGATTTCCAGGCTTGATGTCTATATCCACGATTATCTAGTGAAGAGAGATCTAAAAGCCACTGCTCAAGCTTTTCAAGCTGAAGGAAAAGTTTCTTCCGATCCAGTCGGTGAGTATTATACTTTGTGTTTCTGTGCTAAAACTGTGTATTAGCTTTATCAAAATAGCTAACCTCTCTCTCTCTATCTCTCCATGATTTAATATTCGACAGCTATTGATGCTCCTGGTGGATTCCTCTTCGAATGGTGGTCTGTTTTCTGGGATATATTTATCGCCAGGACGAACGATAAGCATTCAGATGTTGCTGCTTCTTATATTGAGGTTTGGCCTTTAAATATATTCCTTTTTTTTTTGCCTTTTCTTTAACATGACATGTTTTATATAGGACATAGGTAGAAAACATCTCATCACTACTAAGGGTTTGGTGGTCAATAATCCATGTTTATGGAACGTTACTACTTTTCATATCTGACATTATTCTTACAATACAAAATTAAAACGGTTAGCTAAAGTATGATAGTTTTGATAAGTCACAATGTTAACTTACTTAAATCAGACTCAGATGATGAAAGCAAGAGAACAACAACAACAGCAACAACAACCACCACCACAACATCAACAACAGCAACAACTTCCTCAAAATTCTCAGCAGCAACAACAGTTACAAATGCAACAGCTTTTATTACAAAGGCAAGCTCAACAGCAGCAACAGCAGCAAAACCAAGTGCAACAAAACCAAGTACAACATCAGCAACAACAGAATCAACAACAGCAGCCACCGCCACATCAGCAAAGGCGCGACGGTGGGCATATGCTCAATGGGACACCTAATGGGACGTCGGGAAGCGATCCCTTCATGAGACAGCAGAATCCCGGCACTGCGAATGCCTTGGCTACTAAGATGTACGAGGAGAAAATGAAGAGGGAATCCATGGAAGATGCTGCCATGAAGGTAAAAAAGATTGAGTACAGTACAAAGTGTTAGATGTACGAATGCTGATCTTTTAAGTTTACTTGCAGCAAAAGTTTGGTGAGAATTCTGGGCAGATTATGGATCCAAGTCATACGTCGATGTTGAAGTCAGCTGGTGGGGTTGGTCAGCCTTCGGGGTATTGTTATAGGAAGTTATCTTGATTTTATCTATGCTTTCATCTGTTCTTAGTGTGGATCCCTCCCTTCAATGTTACTGTGTGAATGTCTGTTGTGTCGATATTTTGGGCAACTCTTTTGGGTATGTTAATAGCTTTAAGCAAATTAATGACATCTTTATCATCATTAATCTTGATTTAATCTCATTATTAAATATTAATAAAAAAAAATGTTCTTTTTTTTCCAGGCATTTGTCTCACGGTGCAGCTGGTGGAATTTCTCCACAAGTTCAAGCACGAAACCAGCAATTTCCAGGACCTACACCAGTAGTAAGTATTATGTTTGTTTAGATGATGCTAGTTAATTTTCACTGACATTGTTTTCTTGGATAGGATATTAAACAAGAAATGAATCCTCTTTTAAACCAAAGAGCTGTAGGTCCCGAGGGATCTTTGATGGGAATACCAGGTATTATTTTTTTGCCCCAATGAATTAGTGAAATCCTCTTTCTGCTCATGCTTAATGATGGTGTTAATGTATTTCACTATATTCATTATCATCACGAGTTTCTGCCGTCAAGTTGACACTTTACATCTGCAAGACCATAACAAGGCTAGATATTGCTATATGTCACGTTTAGCATTGTCCCATGGTACACTTTGGTTAATTAATACCATACTTATTCTTTCAGGGTCAAATCAAGGTGGCAACAACTTAACTCTGAAAGGATGGCCTTTAACTGTGGTAAGAGTATTGCCTTCATAAGCAACTTTAACAATGTAGTTAATGGTACCTATGGTCAGTTCGTCTGTGCATGCCATAGTTTTACCCACTGAAATGGTCAATTTATCAAAGTCAATTCAGTTCAATCTTTTGTATATTTCATTCTCTTTTCCTAATTTTTGCATCTTAATTTTTTTAGGGATTAGATCCACTACGATCTGGGCTTCTCCAGCAACAGAAGTCATTCATGCAAGGCTCTCAGCCCTTTCAGCAGCTACAGATCTTAACACCTCAGCATCAACAGCAACTATTGCTCGCACAACAGAGTTTGGCTTCTCCATCTTCAAACGACGTGGAGAGCCAAAGGCTAAGAATGCTCCTCAACAGTCGAAGCTTATCTATGGGAAAAGATGGTATTCAAAACTCAGTTGGCGATGTCCTCCCCAACATAGGCTCTGTCTTGCAAGCTGGTTCTCCCGTTCTCCCACGTTCAGATCAAGAAATGCTAATGAAGGTTTCGTTCTTTTCTTTTTAAGCTTAAATATCATCAAGAGCTTTTTTAGGCATTTGAAGTACTAGGATATCGTCGATGAGGTCTTTGTTTAATTTTATGTAGCTGAAGATTGCACAGCTTCAACAACAACAGCAACAGCAGCAGAACAATAGCCAGGCTCAGCAGCAACAGCTTCAACAGCATTCTCTTTCTGGCCAACAGCCTCAAATGTCAGGCCACAGTCTTCAACAAGATAAACCTATGGTTTCTGCTAGTCTAACTGGCGATGGTAGCTTGTCGAACTCTTTTCGGGGAAATGACCAGGTATTACTTTTTTCCAATAATGCCAAAAGATTGCTCTTGATGCATTGTAATGTTTGGGCACCTTTACAATGTGTTTGGTTTGAAGAGGTATGGAAAGAAAATTAAAGAGAAACTGCTTTTACCGAGTTTTTCTTTCGTTTTTCTCACCATTTGGCAAGGTATTGGTTTTTCTTAGAAGTATTTAATTTAATTTAGAGGTTTTTTCCTTTTCCTCTACGTATTTCTTCGATGTGCCCAACATAGAAACTAGTTTTCCTTTTTCTTTCCATCTTTTCCCTACTAATTTTCACAAACCAAGCACACCCTTAATTTTCAAGAATTGATCACTTGTCGAACTCTTTGAATAAATGGCCAGGTCTCACCTTTTTCCTATAATCTCAAGGAGATCGATCAAATGCTTGATCAGTTGTAATATTTGTGCACCTCTATTTTTTTAAAAAAGGGTTGATAACATCTAACTAACTCAGTTCCCTTCCCATATCTTGTGTTATGTTACTTGTTAAATCTTTGTACTCTCTTCATTTAAACGAACTTAAAGTGTGTAGCATTTATCGACCCATAGCATATTAGAAGCTTAGCCATTGGTAAACGAATCTATATGATCTGATTAAGTCCCTTTTGAGCTATGGATAAGATTAAGTTTCTCTCATATGCAATCCTCAAGGCCTCGAAGAATCAGACTGGAAGGAAAAGAAAGCAGCCCGTTTCATCTTCTGGCCCGGCAAACAGCTCGGGCACTGCAAACACCACTGGGCCATCTCCAAGCTCGGCTCCATCGACGCCTTCGACTCATACGGCAGGAGATGTAATGTCAGTACCAGCTTTGCCTCACAATAGCAATTCGTCGAAGCCCTTTATGTTTGGATCTGAGAACGCTGGCACTTTGACGTCGCCAGCTAATCAATTGGTGTGAAAATTACTTACTTCCCTTTGTGCTTTTTCAGAAATCTCTTTCTTCGTGTAGTTTGTTTTTTGAAGGATTGGGTTTTTTGACAGTGGGACGATAAAGATCTTGTACAAGCTGATATGGATCGTTTTGTGGACGATGTGGAGGATAATGTGGAGTCTTTTTTATCCCACGACGATGCTGAACCTCGAGATGCAGCTGGTCGCTCTATGGATGTCGGCAAAGGTAATAATTTAGTTGAAAAATTTCATTTATTGAGTCAATGGTTAGTGTTATTCATAACTAACGATCCGTGACATTTACAGGATTCACATTTAACGAAGTCAACATGGTGCGTGCTAGCTCTAGTAAAGTTTCTTGTTGCCACTTCTCATCAGATGGGAAGCTCCTTGCCAGTGGTGGCCATGACAAAAAGGTGAGAAAACGAAATTTGTGTAATATATTCAACTGTATTTAATCCTATTTGTATCTTAATCTTTTAAATTTGATGACATTGACTGCTAATTGAAATTATTCAGGCTATACTATGGTACACAGACACCTTGAAGCAAAAAACCGTACTCGAAGAACACTCTTCGCCTATCACTGACGTCCGTTTCAGTCCTAGCATGTCGCGCCTTGCTACATCATCTTATGATAAAACTGTCAGAGTTTGGGATGCCGATAATGTTAGTTAATAAAATAAACTATGATTAATATATTATCTTGAAAGGTTCTCATTTTCTTCGATATTTTCTACAGCCGGGCTATTCACTTCGTAATTTTACTGGACATTCCACTGGCGTCATGTCCGTCGATTTTCATCCCAACAAGGAAGATCTTATTTGCTCGTGCGACGGCGATGGTGAGATAAGATACTGGAGTATTAATCAGGGCAGCTTTGCAAGAGTTTTCAAGGTAAACAATACAATATAATATTTTCAAATGTTTGCTGAGGTGTAATGATCATACATGTATGTGTGCGACGATAAAATGAAATATAAATTTAACTTTCCCAATGATTGAATTAGGGAGGTACGTCGCAAGTGAGATTCCAACCTCGTATGGGACGATATCTCGCAGCAGCTGCTGAGAATGTTGTCTCAATTCTTGATTCAGAAACGCAAGCTTGCAGACACTTGCTGAAGGTTCATTACCTGCTTTTTCTGCTCTTCAATACTTTCCATTCTTTGAAGGGCAAGAATATAATCTAAATAATGGGTACTGTTCGAAATGTAATAGGGTCACACGAAACCTATTCGTTCCATTTGCTGGGACCAATCTGGCGATCTTCTGGCGTCTGTTAGCGAGGATTCGGTTAGGGTTTGGTCTTTGAGATCTGGTAATGAAGGAGAATGTCTCCACGACCTTAGCTGCAATGGAGACAAATTCCAATCTTGCGTTTTCCATCCTACTTATACTTCGCTGCTCGTCGTCGGTTGTTACCAGGCATGTTTTCCCGCCCCATTATTTTTTTTTCTTGATTTAGGTCTTTTTTTTCTTATATTGAAAGTAAATATTTATTTCTGTGGGGGGATATTTATTTATTTACTTACCAGTCCCTTGAGGTTTGGAACATGGGCGAGAACAAAACGATGATATTATCTGCTGCACACGAAGGGCTGATTGCTTCGTTAGCTGCGTCGACGGCGGCTGGTTTAGTGGCTTCCGCAAGCCATGACAAGGTTGTTAAGCTATGGAAATGAATTTCTCATCTTAGTTTTCTATTTTCTTGGAGAATTGACTTTAGTATTTGCTTTCTGAATATGTATGTGAATCTTATGCATGTTAAACGGGGATTAGAACATGATGTTTGATATTTGTAGGAGGCTCTTTTTTTTTTTTGCTGAATCAACTGTTAATTGTCTACTATATATAACTTGGTAGTATATCCATGTTGATGAAAAATCTCATCTCATCACCAAATGATGGAAATGAAAATGGTTTCTTCTCTTAAATTGAAAGCGTAAGCTTATCATGCACGTTACATGATGTGCTCTCCAGCCATGATAGAGAGAGAGGGTTTCTGAAGTGCGAGATCAATCTAACTGGGGTAGGGTTGCAAACGAATCGAACTTTTTTGGTTCGATTCGCGATTCGATTCGAAATTTTAAGATTCGAATTCGAATATTTAGAATATTAATCCGAATAAGAATATTTTTTTTGATTCGAGAAATATACGAATACGAATATGAAATCACAATATTCGATTCGAAATTTAGTCGAATTATTCGATTCGGATAATATAACATAAAATATAGTATAATTAATATATATTCACATATAATATATGATAACTCACTAAAACATTTAAAAATAATATGCTATAATTCAATATATGTTTAAATATAATTTAATATAATTCAATATATATTTAAATATAACATTGTTTATATTTTATTAAATAAAAAATAAAAGATGACTTTGAATACAGATATTCGATATTCGATTCGAATATTCGAGAATATATTCGAATTCGAATAAGAATCGATTTTGTGATTCGATTAAATATTCGAGTATTCGTATTCGTATTCGATTGTCATCCGAATACGAATAGAATATTGCGGTATTCGACTCGATTCGATTCGTTTGCAACCCTAAACTGGGGTAACTAAACCAGGCAACAGATATAATTAAAGATGGATGAAGAGAGATTGATCCAAGTTACCACCAATTATAATATAATATATTAACTTATATTTTGAGTTATTTTAAAAATAATTTTAATTTTGTATCACTTTTAAGTATATAAACATATGACTTTATTTATAGGATGTAATTGGACTATATAAATAATGTAATTATAACGATTGTCACACACCAATCAAATTGAGAGTATTAATTACTTTAAGTGATCTAACTTGATAAAATAAGTTGATAAAATAGAAAGATAATACCAAGTTTTCTAGGATATTTCCTACCTACATAAAGACAACGTGCGACACTTATTAGCTATTTCGTTTTTATTTACTAGTTTTTTTTTCGAATTTATTTACTAGAAATTGAGTCGCACAATATTTAAACATTATATTTCCCCCAATATCTTTACCTAAAAGAGAAGATTGACAAGTTGCAAAGTTGCTAAAACGTTCTAGTATTCCCTATTTATAACAGACAATGTGCTTTTGAACCGTTTTTTTTTTCTCAAATGGAGTGTTAGAAGTTTTGGTGGTAGTCAATCTCTGATCCAAGAAGAAAGATTTTCTATCGATCCCAATTATTGAGTATCGTTTCAAGGCTATAACAAACTACTCCCCTATGTTTTTTTTTTTAATCAAGCATGCTCATTCTTCGAGCATGCCTCTCTGACGCCGCTTTGCGCGTCTGGAAGAATTTCTCGTATTTCAAGGTAAACATGTCGATCGTCGCCCTATCCCTCGCCCTTTCCATCCTATCGCACCCTTTTTCCCTCATCGCGCTCGCGGCGCTCCTCCCCGCCTGGGTTTTCCTCTACCTCTATCGTTCTTCCTGGCATGCGGGTTCGGGTACCCGATCGGGTATTTCAGGTAGCATTTTGCTACCCGAAACCCGACCCGAAGTAAATAATCGGGTATCGGGTTTAAACCGGATACCCGATTCAAACCCGAACTTTCTACCCGATCGGGTTTTACCCGATCGGGTCGGGTCGGGTACCCGAAACCCGACCCCGAATGCCCACCCCTATTATCAGCAGATAGCAAGTTCGCCATTTCTTGTGTAGGCGGGGAACAACCCTCCCCGTTATACGCAAGATGCTTGGCTAGATAATGAGCTACGACATTTCATCTCCTAGGTACATGTCTAAAGCGAACACAAGTGAACGCTTGAGATAAAGAGTACACATCATACAAAATACTTCCTATAGTGGAGTCGGGTACTTTCCGTTGGATTTTGACAATGACATTCTTACAATCGCTTTCTACCTCCACGTAAGTCCATCCTTTAGCCCGTGCGTGTATAAGGGCATCACGACTAACAACTGCTTCGATCGCCTCCGGTGGATAGCAACCAAACAACCTTCTCGTATACCAAGAAACGCAAGCCCTGCACCATCTCTCGCCACCACCCCCACTGATGACATGCCCTCAAGCTTGTGCACAGCGCCGTCCGTATTAACCTTGAGGAATCCTTCTTCTGGTTTAGTCCGTGCATATCAAATTTTCGGCGAACAACTTCGAACCTTTTATTATTACATTTCGTCTCCATTAAACAGATCATTCCCACATTACCCTCTCGGACCATCCGTCCGAGTACTCCCCTATGTTAGTGTTTACCTTTTTGGTCCCGGTGATTAGGAGTTTTGATGCTGTAATTAATAGAGCTGTCAATGTGTCAGGCCAGGGCGGGCTGTCCCGCCGCCCAACAAAGCCCGCCATGTAGCGGGCCTGGAAAAAAGAAACGCAGCCCGCCGCGGGGCGGGCTGCGGGCCAAGCAGGCCAGGCCCGCCCGCCTACAAGTTTTTTAAATTTTTATTTTTAATTTTATACTTTAATTTATTATAATTTTTTTAATTAATTAAGGTATTTCTTTATAAGTTATGGATAGCCAACATATAATTATATATATATATGTAGTTAATTATGGTCTAATTAATGAATTATTAACTATAAATTTAATTAAAATTTAATTATATATTTATTAACATTAATATATTTTAAATATAATATATAATATATATAATTAATAAAATTGGCGGGCCGGCCTGCGAGCTGGAATGCCCCGCCTCGCCAAGCCCGTGGCCCGCGCGGGCTGGCCCATTTAGGCCCGATCCTTGGCGGGCCTAAAAAATTCCAGCCCAGCCCGCCCTTTTGGAGGGGCGGGGCGGGCGGCCCGCCGGCCACGGCCCAAATTGACCGTTCTAGGAATTAAAATAGATGAGGTCCATAAGTTAAGCAACTCAAATTTTATGATTGTAGCCATGTTTACGTATGTCAAATATTCGATAATTATGCTTTAAAGTGTTTTATGATTATAATTTATCGAATATTTGACATGTGATTATGTGCTTGATAGATAAATCTTGATGACCACTTCGAAATATCTCGCATATGATTCTATGTTATATATGGAAAGCCTGTGAGCTTTATATGGAAAGATATTCCCTACTCGAAATTGGTTCTATTTAGGGACAAAATTATATGCATATTATTTGATCTTTAAATGTCTATAATCGATTCATATCTTTCCTTGTACTAATTAAGATATTATTGTATGGAAAGATTTGGTTGGTTAACCTTATCTGGATAAGATGCTGATAAATATGGTATGTACTGAACTAGATAAAATCTCCTATTTATGGAATGTTACCCCACAACAACTGAATTCATGGACTATATGATTTTATCTGATCTCTGTGCTGAATATGGAAAACATCTTGATCTAATGATATCTTATGTGCTGAGTATGGAAATAGATCCTGAGTGATTTATTCTATAAGATGCTAGTTGATTACATATGGAAAGTGCTACTATGGAAAACATCATCCAGAATATAATTATATGCCTTGATGTCGAATCTGTGCTTTTTTGTGGAAGAAAATCATGCTATTCTGAGCTAGTGACCATTGTGATATTAAATTGTTGGCATGATTGGTTTAGCATATTGCTTACTCGATGATTTCATGAATTGAGTGCTTATTTGGTTATTAATCATATGATTGACTTTACATATATATATATATATATTATATATATTATATATATATATATATATATATGTGTGTGAGCAACACTTAGATTGTTGAGTGACTGAGAACTTGTGAATATACGTACACGAGAGTTATTAAGCAGAATGATACGATTTAGAGCCATCTCAAACTTGCGATATATCTTTGGCTGTTTGAGTGTACACTTGTGATCACCTTCTGCCGACCTGAGCGTTAACTTGCGAATCCATCACTGCTCGAGTGATTTATCTTCAGTATCCACATCCTCCATCCATATATTTCTGTCTTCGGACTGTTGTCTTCAGACATGAGCAATACACTATGTGGCAAGGTCGACGTTTACGCGCACGTGGAGGGAATGAAGAGTTCTTGTGGGCCTTCGGTAGCGAGCTGTTTCCTGTCAGGAATTGGAGATTCCCAGGAGCGAAACTCAACGTGCGGTAACCTAGTAGTGTCTAGTGTTCGACTTGTATCGGTTATGTATTGGGCCTAATCAATCAGTTTTGTAACCAGCAAATGTAACATTATAGTTAATGATTAAACTCTTGAGGAGCAAACCTCAATGAGAGGAGTAAACCCCAGTTGGGGATATAACATCTATAAAAATCATGTCTCACATTTACTTTTCAGTACTTTACATTTTTCTGTGAGCCAGAACTGATACGCAACCGACACAACTAGGAGGTAACCGACGAACCGATAAAACTTGTAGAAGTAAACGTTTCTAGGATATCACATCAGAATGTTTTTAGAAAGAAGAATCAATATGTTTATTAAGCCTAATTAACCCCTAGTTGGGGATATAACATCTATAAAAATCATGTCTCACATTTACTTTCAGTACTTTACATTTCCTGTGAGACAAAACTGATACGCAACCGACACAACTAGGAGATAACCGATGAATCGATACAACTTGTAGAAGTAAACATTTCTAGGATATTACATCAGAAGGGTTTTTAGAAAGAAGAAGCAATATTTTTATTAAGCCTAATTAACCCACCCCCTAGGCATATTTTTTACTTCATTTGGTATCAGAGCGGGTTACTCAAACGACGGGCCTAAATATCGAAAACTTAGCTATATCGAACAGTTTATGCATTCCGAAAACTTCCTGGGCCTATGCCGGAAACTTTGTGAACTAAGGTTAAATGTCGAAACTTATGTGAGTGTACCGAAAACTTTATAAATTCAAGTGCCGAAAACTTTTCATTCGAAAACTTTGTGAAGTAATAATATCGAAAACTCCCAATGTCCGCCCTAGACTCGTGATGGCACTGGAAGAAGCTTCACAGGATCAAGTGCAGATTTCAAACTGGGTATGGGGGGACAGTGGTCTATGTCTGCTAATGGAAAGTACACTATAAGGTCGGGCTACGAATGGATTAAGGGACTGTTAGAAAATTTATATTATAGTTGATTTTATAAATTTTATGTGAATGAGGAATTGGGCTTCGAAATTAAATATTATTGGGCTTCGAAATGGCCCAATAACGACCCGACTTCTAGAAGGCCCAACTTCTAGAAGGCCCAACTTCTAGAAGGCCCATGTAGTGGCTAACCACTACTCAAGTCCATGGCTCAAATTGAGTCATGGAATGGTTAAAAACCACTCCTCAAGTTAATGGCTTTGATTAAATGTTTGAGTTGGTTTAAAACCACTCAAACATTATGTCATCTTATTAAAAAAAAAATTATTTCTTTAATAAATTTTGGGTTCTATAAATAGGTGATTAAGCATAAGAATTAAATACAAGAAATAGAAAGAAAAGAACATACAAATATCTCTCAAAATTGGTTCTGCTATATCGCTCTTGTTCCGTTCGTTGTCGGTGTCGTTTTTGTGTTAAACGAACGCCGTGATTTCGAAGTATCCTGGGAAACAGACGCTCGTCAAAACCTCTAGCACATACGTGAGGGAGCGAATCTGTTTTAAGGAAATTGTGTTCGCACAATCTTCGAATATATATATTTTTTTTCTTTTCCCGGCCAACAATCTTAAAACAGACCGACGATCCCGCAAAGATGTCAGACTATGTGGACTTCCTCAACAACGAAGAATCTAAGGGAAACAAACGAAACATTGGCGTTCTCCCTAATACTTTTATCCCCACTGCCATACCTGTGGTTACGAAGCCAAACGTACCGGTCAACCACCTGGAGAAGCCAGAGAAATTTACAGGGACAGCCTCGACGTTCAAAAGATGGCAGCAGAAGATGCTCTTCTACCTCACCACGCTGAACCTGGCAACATACCTGAAAGAGGTCGAGCCTAAGGTGAACGACGGCGAGACGAACGCTGAGGTCGTGATCGCTGTTGATGCATGGAAACACTCTGATTTCCTGTGTCGTAATTATATTCTGAATGCCCTAAGCGATACTCTGTACAACGTGTATGGTGTGGTCGCTACGGCTAAGGAATTGTGGGAATCGTTAGACCGGAAATATAAAACTGAGGATGCCGGCACAAAGGAATTTGTTGTCGGACGGTTCCTTGATTATAAGATGGTCGATTCCAAGACTGTGATCAGTCAGGTGCAAGAAATCCAATTGATCTTGCACGAGATCCATGCAGAACGGATGGTTCTGAGTGAATCTTTCCAAGTTGCGGCTATTATTGAAAAGCTGCCGCCGGGCTGGAGAGACTTCAAAAACTATCTCAAGCATAAGAGCAAGGAGATGTCTTTGGAGGATCTGATTGTTAGACTTCGAATCGAAGAAGACAACAAAAGGTCGGAAAAGAGAGTATCGAGCTCATCTGAACCGAAAGTAAACGTGGTGGAGCATAGCTCTAAAAGGGCAAAGGCGCGGTTAAACCCAAAGCGAAATTTGGGGCGACCGGAGGCGTCGCTAAGCCGAACTGTAAGTTCAAGGGAAAGTGCTTCAATTGTGGCAAACTAGGCCACAAGTCGTCGGACTGTCGACTTCCAAAGAAGCACCACGAGGCCAATATGGTGAAAGACATCACCAAAGAAGTTGAGGACTTGAGCCTCGTCGCGGTGGTTTCGGAGGTAAACATGATTGGGTCGAATGCACAAGAATGGTGGATCGATACCGGTGCTACACGTCATGTGTGCACGAACCGTAGACTCTTCTCTACCTGTGAGCCGGTTGAAGGAGAAAAGATCTACATGGGCAACTCGGCTGCTGCTACCGTCGAGGGAAAAGGAAGCGTACTGCTCAAAATGACTTCCGAGAAAATATTGACGCTGAAAGATGTGTTATACGTTCCGGAGATACGGAAAAATCTGATTTCGGGATTCTTGTTGAACAAGCATGGTTTTCGTATTGTTATTGAATCCGACAAAGTGATATTGTCTAAGTCGGGTGTGTTTGTTGGTAAAGGCTACGCCTGTGATGGTTTGTTCAAGCTCAATGTAATGACTATTGTAAATGAGAATGAAAAACGTTCTTCCGTTTACTTGCTTGAATCTTCCCATTTGTGGCACGGTAGATTAGGTCACGTTAATTTTGAATCGATACGTCGATTAATTAACATGGACCATATTCCAACATTCGAAATTAATTCGAAACATAAATGTGAAATTTGCGTAGAAGCAAAAATGACGAGATCGTCTTTTCCTTCGGTAGCAAGAAGTACCGAACCGCTTGAATTGATTCATAGCGATTTATGTGATTTGAAATACGTTCAAACACGTGGTGGCAATAAATATTTTATAACATTTATTGACGATTGCACCAAATATTGCTATGTTTATTTGCTTAAGAGCAAAGACGAAGCATTAGAGAAATTCGTTCTCTACAAAACCGAAGTTGAAACGCAACTCGGCAAGAAAATTAAAAGATTGAGAAGTGATCGAGGCAGAGAATACGAAGCGCCAATTGGGAGCTTCTGTGTGGAACATGGTATCGTCCATGAATTGACCGCCCCGTATTCACCTCAATCAAACGGAGTGGCCGAACGAAAGAATCGCACATTAAAAGAGATGATGAATGCGATGTTACTGAGTTCAGGTCTACCACCTAATATGTGGGGCGAAGCTATCTTGACGAGTAATTACCTATTAAATAGGATACCTCGAAAGAAAATGAATAAAACTCCATATGAGTTATTGAAAGGTAAGACGCCTTCGTACCAACATGTGCGAATGTGGGGGTGTTTGGCGAAGGTAGCCGTACCTACGCCTAAAGCGGTGAAAATTGGTCCTAAAACGGTGGACTGTATTTTCATAGGATATGCACACAATAGTACGGCATATCGGTTTCTTGTCTATGATTCGAAAATTTCGGATATACACAAGAACACGGTAATGGAATCGAGGAATGCATGTTTCTTTGAAAATGTATTTCCTTGTAAAATCGATAATAGATCTGGTACATCTAAACGAGATGATATAGAAACCGAGATTCCTAGTACGGTTCATGAGATTGAACCGAGACGAAGCAAGCGTGCCCGAATAGAGAAATCTTTTGGTGACGACTTCGTTACATATTTGATTGAAAAGGAACCGCTGACTTATAACGAAGCAGTGAGCTCCGTGGACGGGCCTTTATGGAAAGAAGCCATAAAGAGCGAGATTGATTCTATTTTGCAGAATCATACTTGGGAGTTAGTTGATCTTCCAAAGGGATGTAAACCTTTAGGATCAAAATGTATTTTAAAAGGAAAATGAGACCAGACGGGTCTGTAGAAAAGTATAAAGCCAGACTTGTTATCAAAGGATACAAGCAGTGCGAAGGCTTAGACTATTTTGACACATATTCTCCTGTGACGAGAATAAATTCGATAAGGATGATACTTGCTATCGCGTCCTTAAGAAATTTGGAAGTACATCAAATGGATGTCAAAACAGCTTTCTTAAACGGTGAATTAGACGAAGAAATATATATGGAGCAACCCGAGGGTTTTCGTGCTCCGGGAACCGAAATGAAAGTTTGTAGATTGACCAGATCTTTGTATGGTTTGAAACAAGCCCCTAAGAAGTGGCACGAAAAGTTTGATCATGCGATGATCAACTACGGGTTTAAAATCAATGAGAGCGATAAATGCGTTTACTCAAAGGAAACAGGCGATGACTACGTCATTTTATGTCTGTATGTAGACGACATACTCATTGTTGGTAGTAACGACAAAATGGTCAAGTCTACCAAGGATATGTTAAATTCGAAATTTGACATGAAAGATATGGGACTTGCGGACGTGATTTTAGGAATTAAAATCAAACGAACGAGTAACAGTCTTGTTTTGAGTCAAGCTCATTACGTAGACAAAATTCTCGACAAATTCTGCAAGGGTGATTCTGGTGTTGCTAGAACGCCATTAGATCGAAGCGTTCATTTGTCGAAAAATCGCGGGGAGGCTATTTCTCAAGTAGAATACTCCCGGATTATCGGAAGCTTGATGTATCTAATGAGCTGTACTAGGCCAGATATTGCTTATGCTATAAGCAAACTGAGTTCGTACACGAGCAATCCGAGTGCGGATCATTGGACCGCTATAATACGGGTTTTGAGATACTTACGGTATACTCGAGACTATGGATTACATTATGGTCGATATCCGGCTGTGTTAGAAGGCTACACAGATGCGAACTGGATATCTGACATGAAGGACTCTAAGAGCACAAGCGGCTATGTGTTTACACTCGCTGGAGCTGCTGTGTCGTGGAAATCCTCGAAACAAACGGTTATAGCGAGATCCACTATGGAATCCGAGTTCTTTGCCTTGGATAAATGTGGAGAAGAAGCTGAATGGCTACGCCATTTCTTGGAGGATATTCCAAAGTGGGAAAAACCTGTGCCGCCTATATGCATACACTGCGATAGCCAATCGGCTATTGGACGAGCACAGAGTACTATGTATAATGGTAAGTCGAGACACATACGTCGTCGACATAATACCATTAGACAACTGCTCTCAACTGGAGTTATCTCGATTAATTATGTGAAATCGACGGATAACATTGCGGATCCGCTAACCAAAGGTTTAAATAGAGATGCAGTTGAAAGGTTGACGAAAGGAATGGGCTTAAAGCCTTAAAGTATAGAAGTGCTAAGAAGGAAAACCCTACATATGTGTCTGGAGATCCCAAGATCTAGGTTCAAAGGGACAACCTAAACTTAGGACTTGGTATCACTGTGGGGGATAACCCTGCTCATTCCTGTCAAGAAACAGTGATGACGGAAAAGGCTAGCATTATGATGCTTTAATGACTATCATAGAGTATTGATAGAAAATACTCGCGACGTGAAAAGTCACCTATGTTAGGGAGAAGTGGGGCCGCTTCAAAGGAGAACTGAAGGCTTAGTTCTTTAGAAACCCTCGCAGAATCAGGACGTGTCCATGGCCGTACTGGACAAAACCATGAGAACGGAACAAGAGAAAAATGGTCTCTGTGTATTGTACGTGGATTCGTTTACACGAAAAGCGGGACAGTTCAAAGACATCGTGTTCTACTGGACTGCAGTAAACTAAGCGTGCATACAAGGAGGAAGTTCAAATGGTAAAACATACTATCCTCTATGCAGAGTATCATTAGATTAGCAGAAACTTTAACCAAACAATTCTCATTCATGTGGGGGATTGTTAGAAAATTTATGTTATAGTTGATTTTATAAATTTTATGTGAATGAGGAATTGGGCTTCGAAATTAAATATTATTGGGCTTCGAAATGGCCCAATAACGGCCCGACTTCTAGAAGGCCCAACTTCTAGAAGGCCCAGTAGTGGCTAACCACTACTCAAGTCCATGGCTCAAATTGAGTCATGGAATGGTTAAAAACCACTCCTCAAGTTAATGGCTTTGATTAAATGTTTGAGTTGGTTTAAAACCACTCAAACATTATGTCATCTTATTAAAAAAAAAATTATTTCTTTAATAAATTTTGGGTTCTATAAATAGGTGATTAAGCATAAGAATTAAATACAAGAAATAGAAAGAAAAGAACATACAAATATCTCTCAAAATTGGTTCTGCTATATCGCTCTTGTTCCGTTCGTTGTCGGTGTCGTTTTTGTGCTAAACGAACGCCGTGATTTCGAAGTATCCTGGGAAACAGACGCTCGTCAAAACCTCTAGCACATACGTGAGGGAGCGAATCTGTTTTAAGGAAATTGTGTTCGCACAATCTTCGAATATATATATTTTTTTTTCTTTTCCCGGCCAACAGGGACCAATGCCCAGCTTCCGCATCTGCAATGCTGTGTGAAATAGGTACAATGTACCTAAACATTCTTTTATTTTGTGGTTGATAGTACATAAAAGAATTCAAACAAAGGATAGGCTGTTCAAATGGGGACTGAGTATGACTGACAGAAACTGCTCTCTATGTAGTGTAGAGGAGGAAACACTAGAACACGTGTTTGTGACTTGTAGGTTTAGTAAGACCTTGTTGCAGAAATTAAATGCTTGGTTAGAGTCCAGTTTGGTATTCTGTTCTTGGGACGAGTGCTGTGAATGAATGATGGCTATGGGAAAAAAGAAGGCCCAGGTCAGTATTCTCCTAGCTTGCTTTTCAGCTCTGTTCTACTATTTATGGAATGAGAGGAACAGACGTGCGCATGGTGCGAAATCATTGGATGAGGACCAGCTGTTTCAGATGATTGCAAGGGAGATGAAGATCAGGATCAGTCAAGCATGTCGAGTGCAGTCTGCTATTGGTTTGGACATCTACAAACGAGTAGTTTACATTTTGAATTAATTACAAAACTAGGCATTTTATCAAGTGTCAATTACAAAAGTAGGCACTGTGTGTATTTGATGTCAAAAGTAGGCATCCTTATATTTTATTTTCTTTCTTTGAATTAATTTTATTAATGCACAAAGTTATTAAAGAATACCTATCTTTTTATTTTATTTTCTTTTTATGAATCAATTTTATATCCGAATTAAAGATGAATATGAGTTAAACATATGATCTATACAAAAACAGTAAA
Organism: Craterostigma plantagineum; assembly: GCA_027422505.1. Lineage (NCBI taxonomy): Eukaryota > Viridiplantae > Streptophyta > Magnoliopsida > Lamiales > Linderniaceae > Craterostigma > Craterostigma plantagineum. The sequence continues at coordinate 17,236,408 of JAPQWV010000013.1, read as the reverse complement.
TTTCTAATATTATGTCGTATTAGTGGATTTTTTTATTCTTTTCATTTTAAGAAAATCATTTCGCAAATTAGAAAATAGTCAAGTACCGAAATCGATCCGGTAGTTCAAAGAAATAGAATAGATTCGATCAACGTAAAAGTTCGAAACCAAAACCACTAATTATAATATATATAATATATATATATATATATTCATGATTAATTAAATTAATAAATAATTTAATATATAAGTTCAAATATTGCTCCACACCATATTTCGAATCAATTCTTGATTTTTTGCTCCGAAACCGAGAGAACCGACATGGAACCAAAATCGATAAGACCTATTTGTATGTCAAATTCAGCACTTTATTAGGATACTGAAACGATAAAAACTCAATTGAAGCGAGTCTAAATTTTGGTTAACCGAAAATTTTAATTTGAATTTTTTGAAACTACGTACCAAACCAAACATTTTGGTTCGGTTTGGTTATTAGGGATTTCTCTTCAGTTTTGATCAATCAACCAACTGAAAACTGAAATTTTAGAAGGAAAAAAATTACGTAGTATTTAATACTTTAGTTATAGATATATCATATTGTATTAAAAGAAAAAATAGAAAGCACTTTTTTTTGTTCCGGACATAATCGAAATAAAATTTAGTTATAAAAACTTGGAGACGGAATACCGAACCAAAAAAATCAATTCAATATTATGTACGAGTCGAAATTCCTATGTTCGCAATCGCAATCGGTCAAGGAAATATCGAACATCCAATCATTTATACAATAAATTTTAGATAAAATATAGGATCAGAATTATAAGACTGAAAAAATTCTGAAAATAAAATAGAAAAAAAAATTGTGCCTAGTTTTGTAGTAGTTTACACACAGTGCCTATTTTTGTTAGTTACCTTTAAAAGGATGCCTATATTTGTAAATTACCCTTAGATTTTGTAGTTGGTTGATATGTTTGTTAAGTGGTGGTATGTACAAATTTCGAGGCCGTTGGTTAAGGAAATTTTAATTCTACCAAAAAAATAATATCGAAAACTTTCTGGATGGAATAATTGATGCCGAAAACTTTACATGAGTACCGAAAACTTTATTTGAAGACTTAATACCGAAAACTTTATACTTCAACGAAAACCTCCAATTAGCATACCGAAAACTCTGAACACCTCCTCAAAACATCAAAAGTGTTCATGTATCGAAAATTCTATTCCACCAAAATTAAACTTGTCAGAACATATTTATTTTGAAGAACTTGAACACTTTTAAACACTAACATGTTTTAATATCAAACTTTATCCAAATAAGCATGTATGCAATCTTTTCAAAAAAAAATTCTAGAAACCCTAATATATCTAAGATTACGAAAACCTCCCATAAACACTAAAGTATACTTAATCATAGCTATTAACCATATATATATATATATATATATATTATATATATATATATATATAGGTCACGAAAACCTCATAACCTTCGAAAAGATTTTTCCTTGCTTTAGCTGAATTCGTTTCTGGCTGAGATATCTTTTTCTCCCTTCGTTATACTTCCTCTCTTTCTCTCTGTTTCTCTCTATTAAAATATTTTTACCCCCTTACTCATTTACTTCATGAAGGTTTTATTAGTCAACGTATGGATATACATCAATGTTTCGAAACTTGTGTTGACATGACAAGAAGGTGACGAGCTTTTCCCTATATATTAAGCATTTCTCTATTTAACTTAAGTTGCCCATGCCGAAAACTTTGTTTACTTAGCCCTTATATCGAAAACTTACATTCCACTAGAGTTAGTTTTCCACCAATAACTTTTATCCCTATTTAAAGGTCCCGAAAACTTTCTTTACTTGATATTCCTATCGAAAATTTCTTATAATAGTTTACTTCAATTACTTACTTTCGTACTAATAACTTATAATACCTTAATCAAATATTATTATCATCTATATACTTATCTACAAAATTAATTATATATACATGCGTGAATTCGTGAATGCATGAAATGATGATGTAAGGTTTTGGTTTCGGTTCCTAATAGTGGGCTTGATCACGAATCTTAATTGGACTTTGTCGGTTTGTTCGTGGGTTTTGAGCATAATCACGAAACTAACTTGGACTTGATATTTCCCAAAGGCGCTTTGTTCGTGGAATTTTGGGCTTAATCACGAGCTTAGCACTTTGGACTTGGAGATCACTTTTGGACATTTCGATCTTTGGTTCAAACACGAACAACTTCGAAAGAATTGAATGCTTTTAACATACCGTCTAACGAAGCGTTGCACTATCCCGCATTGAGTTTCGAATACGAAGAACTTCGAAAGAATTGAATGCTTCTAACATAGAGATTTATATCGTCTGACGAAGCTTCACACTATTCCACCTTTGAGTTTTGACTACGAAGAACTTCGAATGAATGAATGCTTTTAACAAAAACACCTATATCGTCAGCTTCGCACTATTCCGCCTTTGAATTATGATGCGAACAACTTCGAAAGAATTGAATGCTTTTGACAAAAGATTTATATCGTCTGACGAAGCTTCGCACTATCCCGCCTTTGAATTTCGATCCGAGTACGGACAATTTCCAAAGAATTGAATGCTTTTAAAAAAAATACTAATATCGTCTAATGAAGCTTCGTACTTGATTCCTATCTTTGGACAGTGATTTGAATACGATGAACTTCGCTGAGAGAATTGAATGCTTAAGTCTTATATCAACTCTCGAAGTTTCGCTTCGTCATCCTCCTATGACTTGTCTTTTTTTAAATCTGAAGCCTCGTATTATAGGCGTAAAAATTCTTAATAATGGAAAACATAATCGCCGGGTGTATTTTGTCCATATTTAGGTTGATTTTATCAAAATATGGTTTGATCTTTATTTGATTTTTTACATATTTTGCTTGATTCTTTCAATAGTTGATGATTTCCTTTACTTATTTAACAAATCTCTATGGCTTTCCTTAGGTAGATTTCTGTATTAAAGGAATATATTATCATCACTTATGGTAATAGTTTATTAATTAAATTAACTATTTATTAATTTGAGATTATTTTATATATCTCAATAATAGCAATTTAATTAAAAATGACTTTATTTTGTTTCTTGAAATTATTTCATTAAATCCCAATAATGTAAATAGACAGTTAATTTTTAATTGTTCACACACCAATTTTTTTGTAGTGGTTCCTCAATATTTGCGGGGAGTTGTAAATGGGTGATGGAGTGTCGGGTATCTAACTAGGGGTAGGATCGGGTCGGGTTGTCGGGTTTCGGGTTTTTTGGGTCGGGTACCCGACATTTGCGGGTATCAAAATTGAAACCCGATCCGACCCGACGAAAATCGGGTCGGGTTCGGGTTTTGGTATTATTTTTTTCCCTTTTTTAACAACTTCCTCGCTGTCGATTGGTATGTGTATATCTGTTGTTTCTGCATTCTTCTGATTGCTCGTTTGCATTTTGCGATGTAATATATAACTTCGTTATATCCTATGATTGAATTTCTCAGTTTCTGTCTGGCAAGAAAAGCACAGATCAATCATGTGAAATTCAATGTTCCTTCAAAAACATATACAAGTTCAACTCTTGCACTGAATCACAAACAACAACTGGGCTTTAAAACGCAGATAAATTCAATTTCCATTTCAATCACAACCTATCATTAGATCGATTGCAGAGCACCCTGCAGAGATTCTTCAGTGCGACGAATTTGCAGCCACCAAAGAAATCTCAGAATCCCCAATCGTTCCGCTGGGCTATGTGTTTTTTATTTCTTATTGTCCACTCAAAAGGAGAGAGAACCTAGCAAACGAAATCGTCTCGCTCGCTCCCCATCACCAACGCAGACCCTTTGGTCCCAATTTCCAACACAGCCTTTCACTCGCTCCTCGCGCACCTCAAGGCGACGGTGCTCCATGCTCGATCCCAGCAACGCCCGTGGGTCGAGCTCCTCGATCGGACCTCCTTCCGCCGGCCGAAATCCCTCTCCGACGCCGCTTCGCGCGTCTGCAAGAATTTCTCCTATTTCAGGGTAAACCTGTCGATCGTCGCCCTATCGCTCCCCCTTTCCCTCCTATCGCACCCCTTTTCCCTCATCGTGCTCGCGGCGCTCCTCCCCGCCTGGGTTTTCCTCTACCTCTGTCCTTCTTCCTGGCATGCGGGTTTGGGTACCCGATCGGGTATTTCGGGTAGAAAAATGCTACCCGAAACCCGACCCGAAGTAAATACCCGATACCCGAATCAAACCCGAACTTTCTACCCGATCGGGTTTGGTCAGGTCGGGTACCCGAAACTCGACCCCGAATGCCCACCCCTATATCAAAGTGCGGCCGATCTACAATGTGCTAGAATTATGTGTTGAATTTGTGATTTCTTTTCGAACATAACTTTCTTATATTTATATGAAGGCTTGCATTTTCAACGATAGTGACCCTTTTATTGAATGTTTTAACAATCATTTCATGGAAAAATGTTATAGAGCTATATTTTTGCTACAGAAGACAAGCATTTTTTATAAAGTTGCATATTAGAAACTTCTAAAAGTAAAAGTTGATAATTAAATATTAATCTTTATTACTTTCAAAAATCACCCGGAAACAAACACGTTAATCCAAATCACCAAGGTGATATACAGAGGGTAAATACGACATTTACACAACATCACCCCACACATTACCTTGATTAAACAAACACAATATTCTAATTTCACCATGATATGCAAAATGAAATATCACCCCAAAACAAACACAGTGATGACATATCACGTTGATCTACATCACAGTGATACTCACATCACGGTGAAGTGTATATCACCATAATGTTGGATCACTTGAAACAAACACCCGCTTAATGTTAAGTATATACAACACCATTTTAATAATTCTTTTAACAAACAAATAATGATGATCTTAATAATTTTTTAGTATATAAATTTTTTAGTAAATCATATGAAAAGTTTAGTACTTTCAACCAGTTTATCATACACTACACGATCGTTTGAAAAAAAAAAACTAGTTTATCATACAGCAAGCGTATCTGATTTTGTAAGACCCGAGCCCCGTAAGCCAATTAGCTGACGAAATTGCGTGCACATTTTTATGCTTATGAGATTTCATGAATTTGCATAACAGATCTTATGTCCATGTGACTACGTGAATTCCGTGAAGTAATTTTGTGCTTATGTGATTTTATGAACTTTGAACATTGATTATAGTGCCTAAGTGGACTCCATGAAATTATGTGTTTCTGATGACGTTTGACTTAGGAGGAATTTTCGAAATAGGGACAATATTATTGGTGAGGTTATAAGTTGGGTTATGAATGGAGTTGGATTAGGATTTAAAAATCAAATTTAGGCCCAAATGGAACTTTAATTCTTGGCCCAAATCACCAATGAAAAATCAAAGAGACAAGTTTCCTCAAAATTAGGAAATTACGTCAAATAGGTTCCATCTCCCACAACTAGCTAGCAAAGATATTTTAGAAAATATAGACCATTTCTCACACTAAAAGAAACGAAGAGAAGAGAGAAGGAGGAGAATTCGAAACTTAGCCTAAGGAAGGTATGAAGTTCTTGCTAACATTCCTACGTTTCTCACTTACAAGTTAGGTTATTAGTTCGAACCTTACCTAGCTAGGAGGTTAGGACACGAGAAGTTGCGCAAAATCGTATTTTAGGTCGATTGGGGGTTTTTAGGGTTTTGAAGTTCTTCGTCTTCACCATGTTCTTGAGAAAAGTAAGATTTAAATCAAAGTTCCCTAGAGTTTAAGTGTCAAAATCTGTTTTGAGGTCGCGAAATGTGAGGAACCGCGAAGTATGAAAGTTTGCGAATTGGTAGTGAAATGAGGAAGCTGTGAATTAGGACGAGTTCGCGAACTCGGGACTTTGCGGGTCCAAGGTTTGCGAGTCCACAAAAGTCGCAAACCGACCTTGCGAACTCACCAACTTTGCGGGCCGACCAAGGGGTTAGTAAAACTTGTGCGTTTTGCGGGTCCATGCACTTCGCGGGTTGAAGAGCTTTGCGAACCCACGTTGCGAACTGAAAGCTTCGCGGGCCGAATGAGGTTTGCGGGTCCAAGGCCGCGAACTGATTTAGCGAACCCCCGAAGCCGCGAAGTGAAGAAGCCGCACAACTGCTTTGCGAATTGAAGTTTACGGGCCCATGCACTTTGTGAACTCGGGAAGTTGGCGAACTGAGAACGTTTTGCGGACCGTACGAAGTTTGCGAATTGAAAGTACTTTGCGAACCATGACATTTTGCGGGCTGGACTTTGTTGAATCAATCAGATAAACATGAGACAAAATTGGTTAGTAAAGCACGTAGGTGTTAGGTGATCCCCAAAGTGAACTATTCCACCAACCAATGAGCACTTTACAGCTCTAGCAAGTTGGAGAGTTACGATGCCTTAATGAATAAGATAATATAAATGTCATTGAACTTCACGAATTAGTGGGTAGCATAGCAATAAAATAATGTAGTGTCATGTGAGCTTGGCCAACCTTATGTGGCATAAGAATAAAATAAAATAAATATCATACCAGCTTGGAAAATACTATTATTATGTCATGAATGTCACGGATATCAACGCAGCGAATCCATTTCAAATGATGAATTAAGGATCATATGATAAGATAAATAGAATTCGTGAAATTGATATAAGGTGATGTTTTGTAAATTAAGGGAGAAATAGTAGTAATAGAATTCGCAAAGTAAGAGACAGTTATGGAGTTCACGAACTGACAAAACTTCACGAATTTGTGTGAGCTGTGATTTGCGAATTCATTATAAAGTATGGATATAAAATATTAATATCACGTGGTAAGTAGTTTGGCGAATTGTGTGTGACGTTGATCCACGAATCGTTAGTGGTAGAGAACTTCACTAGTTGCGTGAGTGAAAACCTTACGAATGGTGATGAGTTGATATCAATAATTAGGTGGACTTAGGTGAATGGAAAGTTGACGTGGCAAATTATATGTGCACATGGGAGGTCCACGAAGCCAAAGGAAATAGAATAAGATGAATGGTACATAGGACTTCGTGAGAGTATATATATATATATTAATAATAAATAAATATAGGAATAAAATAATATCAATAGAACTTCACGAGCTATGATTGAGGTGTATGTTACAAATTCTAAGATTTTAATGAGGGAGTCGCAAAGCAAGAAATAAAATATTAATATAATGCATATGGACTTAGCAAATTCAACTTCGCGAACTGAGGAAGGATGACGAACCGTACTTCACGAATCCAACTCGCAAATTTATGCGGAGAATTTCACGAATTAAGGGCTAACTTATTTCACGAATTGGGACGACAAGCAAGTCACGAATTTTTAGTTCCCGAATGTTATATATGTCACGAATTTAATAAGCCATGAATTAATGGTCACAGTTTTATTTCCCGAATCACGACTTTATTTCACGAATCATGAGTTTTATAGCTAAGTATTTTAATATCTAGAAAATTCAAGAATTTGGATAGTGTACTAACAATACCATTTTATGCCCGGAACTAGGGACTAATAATTTCACAGATCCGCCAGCTAACAGCCGACGGACGCCAGGTAAGTGGAAACTACACTTCAACTACAACACATGACTTTTATGTGTGTAAATTATGTGTCTACGTGCTTTCATTACAGAACGTGAAATTTATGCGACATGTTTTACTTTCTATCTATGGCATGACATGCATATGTATATGATTTCACGACATGATCATGTGCATACACGCTTAGTATGGCAGTTAGGACACAAGAGCGTGTGTGAGTCAGGATCGCCTGCGAGCGATGAATAGTTGCCAACATGGGCATCTGTTATCGATTCCACTATCGAGTCACGACTCCCCTATGTCACCCTGGCGACGGGAAGGCGTCGCCGAGCTACAATTATGATGGGTTGAGACCCCTATGACGGGAAGCGTGACCTGGAGGCTGTGATTCGAGGGAAGACGCGACACCGAGGGTATCTCGGGTGTTGGCAACCTCGGAGTGGGCTACCAGCGTAAAGCGCACGTGTGCTAGGCCACGCTGGGCTAAAAAGGACACCTTCGGGACCGCATTGGGCTAAAAAGGCGTTATCGGCCTCCCAATATGGACAGCAATTTGCGTACTGGGGTTGCCTCCCAATGTCCACCGTTGGGCCAAAAAGGCGCTATTAGCCTCCCAACGTGGATCGCATTGGGCTAAAAAGGTGCCACAGAGATGAAAAGGGGTTGCCTCTCAATGACGATCGCATCGGGCCAAAAAGGCGTCGTTAGCCTCCCAATGTGGATCGCGTTGGGCTAAAAAGGTGCCTTGGAGTTGAATGCAAATTGCGAACTAAGGGGTGGCCTCTCAGTGTGTGTGTGCTGACACTTGTACGTATGTATGAAGTTAAAATGAGCTCTACGATGGTGCTTTAGCGAGATAGGAGAGCCGAGGGCCCAAATATGAAAGGAAGGAGAATAGGAAAGGAAAAGAATGAGAAGAAAAGTGAAGTCTAGAACGCATTGACGCGGATGTCATTGCTATCTAGGACACGTGCACTACATGCATACGGTTTCCACTTACTGAGCTCTTTAGCTCACCCTTACGTTGTGTGTTGTAGGTGCGAGCAAGCGCGGTACGTGATCGCCTAGCCGGCAAGGCAGCCTTTTGAAGCTTCCGGGCGACTTTTGGGGGTGGTGTGTACGTGGACGACGACCTGTGAAGCCGGGCACATAGGTTACTTTTGCTACGAATATATACACACCTCGTGTAGTTAGGATTAGCATGCAATTAGAATTTGAAGAAATTCTTTTGTCGTAAAAATGTACTCTTTTGTCGTGTATAGAAACGACTTCCATTTACGAAAAACGGAAAAATTTCGTACGTATTTTCATATCTCTTTTAAGTTATCGTCTCGATAGGCACTTAGGAAAACACTAGAATTGGTGGCGATGGCTAGGGTCGCTACAGATTTCCCATTATAATATATATTAGCTTGTCTTTATTTAATTATTTAATTTTCTTTTTACCTTTTCTAATTACTTTCATTATCCATTTAAAAATCCTACTCTATTTTCTGTATATTATATTAATGTATTAATGTAATATACAAACGTAAAGCTTACCTTTGATATCACATCATGCTTTGCATTTCGCAATATTAATATCGCGACATGTTGTCTTTGCTCGATCTCCATCAAGATTACCGTTGATTTTATATATATATATATATATATGTTGGGTATACAAACTAAAAGTCCCACACCGAAATTTAAAAGGAAAAATTGAGGGGTTATAAGCCTGTGGGTTCACTCCATCTATTGCCAATTGGTTTTAGAGAGGAACCCCACAAGCTTATACGGGCCTGGGCTTGGGCTGGAATTGGGCCTGAAAAATCCCTACATGGTGCGGTGAGCGTGGACGAAGGCGTGAGGGTGCCTTCAGATGAGAAAAATTCTAGCCCGGATACGGTGTGAGTGGTGTGTCCCCGGCCCTGTGTAAGACGATTGGTGAATCTGCGATGAAAGAAAGCGCTGGTGCAGTGATTGCGGGGAAGCGCTTGGTGCAGATAATCGTCGAAGGGGAGGCCCGTTGTGTGGTCTTGAGTTTGAGGGGAGGTTTGTTGGGTATACAAACTAAAAGTCCCACACCGAAATTTAAAAGGAAAAATTGAGGGGTTATAAGCTTGTGGGTTCACTCCCTCTATTGCCAATTGGTTTTAGAGAGGAACCCCACAAGCTTATACGGGCCTGGGCTTGGGCTGGAATTGGGCCTGAAAAATCCCTACAATATTTATATATCTATATATATATATATAGAGAGAGAGAGAGAGAGAGAGATGTTATGGTGCTCACCTTGCGTGGGCACCTTCGTGAGCACCAACCACATCAACGCTCCAAATCGGCATCCGATGGGATTTTTAATTGAACTATAACCTACACATGTGATTAGTGAACTCGTCGGGGGTTGATTTGATATGTTGACGTGGCACAAAAAAATGACACACAATAGGTGCCCACGGATGGTGCCCACGCAAGGTGAGCACCATAACGTTTCTGTATATATATATTGATAATTTGTTACGTATTTGTTTTAAAATTCAAATATTTCAATGAAAAATTGTATTCAATGCGGTAAATGTTTTCATAATAAGACGTCCAATGCAAATGTCTCAATAATGATGGGATTAAAACTGAAAATCTTTACACTAGAGAGAACCCATTAAAATAATTAAAAATATAGGTTATGAGGTCCTGTTGAAGACCGGACCCCACTAACTAAAGTTTCTGCCTCCGCCAGTGGCGAACTTCTTTCACGGGACTTACAAAACTTTTGTCAGCAAAGAACGAGGTTGGACGGGATCGATGGGGATTGTATCCAACTTCTTAAATCCGAAATATGGGCTCGGCTAAGGTTGGAATTGGCGACGGTCTAGCTTTGGCCAGATTTATTTGATTCCATGGGTTTTGATGGTGAGTTCGTATCCCCACGATTTTCAAATATGGTACTGATTTCGAACAGGACCAGAAATTTTAGTGGTTTAATCGGTATAAATTCGGAATCAAACATAAGTCAAACCGGTATTTTTCAAATATAATTAATATATATGTTTTATGATTGAATCAACCAAATAACATAGATTATATACATGTTTATTTAGTAACTTTTTTCTATAGTATAATTTTATAAAATTGAGGGTGGAAATTAAATAAAGTAAATTGTGTTGGTGGTTAGAAATTAACTATACCATGGGCTACAGAAATAAAATCTATAAAATTTGGGGTCAAAATAAATAAAATAAAATATATTGTTCATTCCTGCCGGTTTGCCGGTTTTCAGTTTGAACTGTCCGGTCCGGTTTTAAATACCTTGTATCTAAGTGATCTATTATATTTTATTTGGTGATTGTCAGTAATAATATATCCATTTTTAAAAAATAACGGAACACATCTTAAATATATGATATATTAAATCTTCAACTTGTTTGAGCTTTATTACGTCTGTTAAAAGGAATAACTTTGTAATAAAACTCCAACCGAAAACTCATTTTAAAAGTCAAAATGCGGCCATGGGCAAGTCAAAATGTAATTATTACTCAATATTAAACTCATTCTCGAAAAATCAAAAGAATAGTTTTGAAATATTCTCTTTCATAAAGTTTTACAACTTTTCATCACTACCCACAGCAAAAGTTTTCATTACTACCCACAACAACTTTATATATAGGGCACATTATTATTTTAAACTAGATTGAATAAATATCGTCATTAATAAAAATTTTATTTATACACATAAAGACCGAAAAAAATTAAAATTACATGTCCGTTTAAATATTTTCATTTTTAATTTTTTATAATTTAAACAAACAAAGCAACTCCTCTAACCTTAAATCCATTTGAGGAAACTCATTTCCACAACCGTTTTAAGGGGAGAAAAATCAAAATGGTCCCTATTGTTTATCTGATGGACCAATTTAGTCCCCGATGTTTCCCGTGAACCAATTTAGTCACCGATGTTGTTAAAATCGAACCAATTTAGTCCCCCCATTAGTTACCATTAATTTTGACCGAAAGTGACATGTGTCAACATATGATTGGTCAGTCTTAAAATGAATTAATATTAGAAAGGGAGAAAATTCTAAAAATCTATAAATTAAAATAAAATAAACAATAAAGAGAAAATAAAGAAAAACAAAATTAAAAAATAAAATGAAAATAAAAAGGGAATAAAAAATATATTTAAATAAAATATTAAATTAAATAAATGCGAAATAAAGAGAGAAATGTTAAAAATAAATAAACTACTCCTCCGTCCCGCTAATTTTATCACTGATGCGTTGATATTAGTTGATCTTTCGGGGATTTATTTCGAGTCAACTGTGGGATTATAAGTCGTGGTTTAAGCTTAATGTGGGTATATTAAGCTATTTTGATGGTTTTCTTCTATCTTGGGGTCTTTCTGCAATTTTAGCGTAGATCGGGGGCTGTTTTGAAATTTATCGATTTTGGTCAATTATTAAGTCCTTGATCGAGCTGTACCTTGAAACATGGAAACAAAAGATGCGTATAAGCTGGGGAAAAGAGGTTTTTTTTTTTTTTTTTTCCCGGAAACGATAGCTTTCATTAATAAACAAATATACAGGGGCTAAATAGCCCAAAGGGTCTCTCCGGTAACACAGAATCCGGTAGAGAAACAAAGGCTCATAAGGAGCAATACATCACGAAAACAAAACAACAAGCCGACAGAAAACGAAATAAACCTCGAACTTGACCAAAAATCTATAGAACATACGACAGAAAAGGTTATTAATCCATATCTAAGGTACTCTACATTATTTTTGTCCAACGACTCGAGGTTATCGTCTTCATCGGAAGAGGCTCCACAAGGGAGAAATGGCTCCACAACGGGAGAAAAAGCTCCCGACCTAATGGCCGGGAGAAACGAGCTCCCCACGGGAGACTCGCGGGTGGACGATAGTGAGGTGTGGCGGACTGTATTGATGGTGGCAGAGGAAGAGGCCGGAGAGGCCGTCAGCAGTGGCGGCAACGGCGGCAGGAGGCAACAGCGACGAGCGGCGTCGGCAGAGGTGGCGGCAACGGCTGGCAACAGCAGAGGTGGCGGCAACGGAGGGCATCAACAGAGATGGTGGCAGCGACGGAGGTTGCGGAGGAGAAGCTGTGTATGATGGGGGCGGTTCCACGTGGCTGAGGAGACAACGGCGACGGCGGCGGGCGACTTGGCGGAGGAGACGGCGACGGCCAGAGGCGACGGCGGCAGGGGGAGGAGGCGACAGCGACAGCGGTGGCAGGCGGAAGGCAGTGGCCTGAGGCTGTGGTGGTGGGAATCGTTTTTTTTTTTTTATTTATTATAAAGTGAAACGGAAACAGCAAAAAAAGAAGAAAAGCTCCCCCATCCTCCATTAATGGAGGAGGGGGAGGAGAGGAAAATATGGTGGCGGCGGCTGTTGTTGAGTTAGGGTTTTGGTTTAGAGAGAAGAGAAGCTCATCGTTAGTAGGATCAAATCAGTTCTTCAGTAGATAAGCTGGGGAAAAGAGGTTGAAGGCGAGAAACGGGGAAAGGTGTTTTCCAAATGGACCAATAAAGGAAGCAAGCATCATCGAAGGAACCTCTCTCCCGAAAAAAAAAAAAAAAAAAAGAAACTCACTCGTACCTCATTAACCTCAAGCGCACAGCTGAAGAACGCATCTCTCACACCTTTTCACCGACGAGAAGAAAAAGTAGGCAGCTTAAGACCAATACTCTGCTGCTTTCGATCCAACAATCAGCGAGCATCACTGAAGCAACCACCTCCAAAGACGCGGCTGCTCTCCTCCACTCGTGCACCTCGCACGAGACTCAGACGGGAGACATCATCTCAAGAACAGACAACGTTGGGGGACTCATCGATGCTCACATCTGACTCACCTAACCCTTAGCCAAGCATACAGCTACATTTGGGAGGCTAAGCACGCATCTACACCATCGCTCGCCACGTGTTCGACGAAAAGGCTCAACGAAGCACCTACCGTTTACACCATCAAGGAGGAGCTCTCACCCACGAGCAGCCGTTTCTGATAGGGCAGCAAATGTGAGACTAGCAACCTCGACCTTGGAGATAGACAGAAATCAGACGACGGACACTGAGAGACTAGGCGAACAAAACACGAAGCGACTTCATATTCGATACGTTTCCCGTCCTTTATTTATATTTTATCATGAACCTTATTATTTTGATGCTTGTGTCGAATTATAATATGTTCTAATTTCGTTATCTGGGATTACGATGTAGCCAGATATAATTGCTATTGATTTTCAGCTTGTATGCTATTAAGACCTTAACGCTATGTTGAGTATCATAAATCCGTTATTAATATTTACGAATATCTGGTCAACCTTCGTAAAAATAGGTGTTTAGATATGAGACTGAGAGGTGATTATCTGAGCGTGTTTGTTGATTATGATACCATTAGAACATTCGTAAGCTAGAGATAGTACGTGACTAGTGCGATGATTTATGATTTTCTGAGTTAAATGCGTTCGACGTGTAAAATCTTGACAGAGATGTAGGATTCGCATGTTAGAATAGGTTATCGATGCTAGAGATAGATTGATAATTAAAACGGAAAAATCCATCGTCAATATAAGATTAAGTATTCTTTGAAAAAGTGAAATCAATAGCATGACTGTCCTCGGTGAAGTCGTAGTCCCCAGATTTATCTTTGATTAAATTCGTTCGTCGTGCTTCATTATTGATTTGGTCGTTTACCTTTTAATCGCATTTATTATTTATCTACGCATTTTCCGTTAATCGTTTCATCAACTACCAACTAGCGATTGTTCAAATAAAATTAGAATTAATATAATTTCGGTACTTAGTAACACAGTCCTTTGGGTTCGATATCCGTACTTACGTACATTATTACTTGTTAGAACGATACGTTCACTTGCGTGTCTACGAATTTTCGCAACAATCACACTTTTCCATTTTGGGCGTCCCAATAATTTTATCACCTTTCCTTATTTAGCAAAAAATATCACAAACAATCATTATAATAATATTAAATATTGTTAAAAGACATGTCAAAATATACACTTTTTTAGCTTTTCATTGTACTATATTATAATAATGCCACCTTAATGTGCGTGCCCAGCAACTTATGTGATAAAGTTGCTGGGACGGAGGGAGTAATAAATAAGGCAATATTACTAAAAACTAAATATGTTTAAAAAATAAGATAAAAAATTCCACTTAAAAGTTACTAGAATATCCGACCCCGCCCAATCAAGTTAGCGAGATGCAATCGTCCCAGATCTCTAGAGATGTTTGTTTATAATATATAAATATATTACATAATTTCAAAGAATCTTTAAAAAATATATGATTTTTATATAAAGTATTTGTTTTAAAAAAATATTGACAAGAATTGGAAGGATTGTGTCCCAGTAACTTGGCAGGGATAAGGACGGAGATTCTCGCAAACTTCAAATGGTATTTTTTATCTTTATTTTTGTTTTAATTAGGTTTCTAGTTTTTATTTTATTCGAAACATGTTCTATCTTTTGTATTCAATGTATTTTTAATTTTAGAACATTTTTTTATTCTCTCTTTTTGTTTAAATTTTGTTTATTTATTATTTAAAAAATTCTCTATAATTTTATTTTATTTTTTTAATTTATCAATATTTTTTTTCCTTTTTTGGCCTTTTCCTTTTTATAATGTTAATTTATAATTTTTTAAGACTGGTCAATCACATGTTGACACGTGTCTTGGTCAAAATTAACGGTCAAACTAACGGTGGGACTAAATTGGTTCAAATTTAATAACATCGGGGATTAAATTAGTTCATGGGAAACATTGTGGACTAAATCGGTCCATAGGGTAAACATTGGGGACTCTTTTGTGTTTTCTCCCAAGTTTTAAGTATGAGAGAGGGAAAAAAAAAGAATTTTGAGTTTTGTGTTCTTTGGATGTGTTTTTTGTTTTTAGTGTTGGGTTGGAGAAGTCCTTAGGGCCGCAAATCTTTGACCAGACTAAACTTAATGTGTGAGATTCACTTAAAGTTGATTCACAGCTGTACTTCACGTAAAGGAGACCAAACATCCCTCTTAGGACTTGGTAATAAAATCCATTTGCGTAAATAATCACATTACATGTATCTTATTATACTTTTTGTTGAAGGAATATTCATGTTAGCTATCGGACATGGTGGAGTGCAAGATAAACACGGTTATAACATATCTGTCTATCTATATGTGTATGTATACATCCACCCAGAAGAGATTATGCAAAAAAAAATAGGTCATTAAATATAGATATATAAGGAAGATCATGGAAAGGTTTTGGATTTGGAAATTAATATTGTCCGTGACCTAAGTTGGTATGAATGCTAAGAAGGTGAATGTCCTTCAAAACCATGGCGATGCTTTGTCGAAGAGTATATTGTTCTTTGAGGGGCAAAGGTCGGGGAAGATACCTTCGACACAGCGTTTAACATGGAGAAGTGATTCGGCTCTTTATGATGGCTTTGACGAGGGTGTAAGTGTATTTATATATGTTTTAATTGATTTCTCTCACTACAAAAAAACGCGTTTAGCGACTACGTTTACCGACCACAAAGACGTTAGTCGGTAAAATAAAAAAATACCGACTACAATTTGAAATTTACGACTAAAATTTGTAGTCGAAAGGCCGACTGTAAAATTGGTCGCAAAAGTACAACATTGTAGTTGCTAGTTCGCGTTCCGACTAGTTGTCATACTACAATTGTAGTCGGAAATTTCGACTACCGACTGTCGTCCCTATGGATAGAGAGTTAGTCGCTATCTTAATGTTACCGACTATTCATTCCGACGATAGTTGTAGTCGCTAAATTTTTAACCTAACTCGCGCCGCTCACCATTTCCTCAGTTCCAAATCTCATCTCACCTCTCTTCTCTCTCCCTCACAACGCCTCCGTCGCCGCTGCAACCTGCCACGCCCCCCTCCTCGCCGCGTCCCGTCCTCGCCGGGCCACCTCCTCGCGACATCCCTAGCCGCGCCACGTCAGATCCGCGCCGCCCCCTCCTCGGTGCGCCCCGCTGCTCTGCGCCGCCCAGCCCTCGCAACAGCCGTAGCCGCACCAGTCTCGACACGCCGCCGCTCCGCTCAGCCGTGCCACCCAGACCCGCCTATCGGCGCCGCCCTCTGACCCGCGCCGCCCTCTGATCTGCACCGCCCAGCTCTCGCGACAGCCCTATCCGCGCCACCACTAGCCGAGATCCGCGCCGCCCAGCACCGCTGCTCCGTGCCGTGCCCATCGTTAGGGTATGCTATTTTATTTGTCTTTGTTAACTTGGGTTTGACTCGATTTGATTAATTGATTTTATCCGCATTTACTATTGGTCTTGCCAATCGATTTAGGTTAATTGCTAGTTGTTGATTAATCGCAGCCATACGTATTATGTGTAGTAAAGTACCATGCATGTAAGTGATTGATGCTTAGATTAGGTCGATCTTGATATATCAATCATTTTGCAACGTGCTATATTATTTGTAATTTGAGATCCATTTTATATCTGTTATTTCCAAATTATCAATATTGAGATTTCTGTTCTGTTCAAGTCTAGCTCTCAAACCTAATTAATATATCAAGAGACAATCACCTCTATCACCGATATTGACTTTAGGAAAAACGCATCTGTTTGAAGAATTCAATGATTATTTTGTATGATGTGTTTCTTGACGAATCAAACTCATATTCGATTTGTTTCTTACCAAACTAGCTAATAGATTGCAATAAAAACACAGGTGGACTTAACCGGCGGCTACTATGACGCGGGAGACAACTTAAAGTTCAACTTCCCAATGGCTTTCACCACAACAATGCTCGCTTGGGGCGTCTTAGAATACGGAAAATTCATGGGACAAGAAAACCTAAATCACACACTCAATGCAATAAAATGGGCGACCGATTATTTCTTGAAGTGCACTTCAAACCCTAACGTATACGCCAAGTTGGAAAACCCTATCGCCGATCACAATTGCTGGGGAAAGTCCCGAAGATATGGACACGCCAAGAACAGTTTTTTCAGTTAGTCCCGAGGCTCCAGGCTCGGACGTTTCAGCAGAGATGGAATCTGCTTTGGCGTCAGCTTCGATAGCTTTTAGGGTTTGGGGAGATACCAACTACGCTCATGTGCTTCTGCAAAGAGCACTAAAGGTTAAATTTATTGAACACATGCATGATTACTAGCTTTTAGGGTTAAATTTCAGTGTTGCTCATGCATGATTACTAGATTTGAGCAACCTTATTTTGATATTTATTTCATTTGTTTAATTCATGGTGTGGTATGGTTTTTGATTTTGCTGACAAGTACAGAGGGTCTTATAACAGCAGTATTGGTTCTGGAGTTTGCCCATTTATGCGATTACAATGCTATTAGGTAATGAAAATTTAAGTTTAAAAAAAAAGAGAGAAAATATAAGAAGCTTAATTAAAACTTTTGATTTTAAGAAGCTTAATTTTATAAAATAAATAAAATAACTGATATTTTTCAATTATTTGTGCAGGACGAATTGCTATGGGCAGCAGCTTGGATCTACAAAGCAACAAAAAGGAAATATTATTGGAACTATCTTTTGCAGAACACTCAAAACTTCATGCCTCAGATACAATTCAATATGATTAGAATTTGGATGGGATGCAAAACAAGCAGCAATCTGGGTACTTGCATCCAAGGTACTATAACTTTCGTTTTAAAAGTGTTGCATTCAATTAATAGAAGGCATGATTTTCTGACGTTCTTGTTTCCAATCATATGACAGTATTCATTAAATCAAAGTTCGGTTGACTCCACACCTTTCCTTAGCTATGCAGAAAATTTCATGTGTAGTGTCTTGCCTGAATCTCCCACACTCAAGTCTGTACAATTTTCTCCAGGTATATATATTACATAAGGATAGTTGAACCAATCTTATGCTGTAATTAATAAGCAAGTATTTAAAGGTCCTTAACTACAATAGGCAGTCTACTATGCAAGGGGAACTGCGCAATGCAGCACACAACTGGTCACTCGTTCCTCTAACATATGCTAAATATATTAAGAGCTATAGAACTTCTATCACGTGTGGTGAAACAAATATCAATCTCAAACGCCTCGTTCGTTTCGCGAAAAAACAGGTATATGATTTTTTTACTTTATATAACGACACAATATGTCGCCTGTTGAATTTCAAAGTTAAAAGTTACGGTGGTTGATGCGGTCGGAAAATGAACGATCTACCGCCGTCAGGCTGCGAGCTGCCTTCTTCCTCTTTCCGTGGTCTCTTGCCTCTCTGGGAGCTGCTGAAACAGGGTTAGGGGTGGGGGCGTTTTTCCCTCTTGCCTTAGTCAAGAGGGCGTTTCCATTTTCCAGGTGTAAATAATAAGGAATGTAAAGTAATAATGGTGTGAAGTGATAAAATGACTAAAGAGATACGCGCGCTTGAAGATAATGAAACTTGGGTCATGGAAACTCTTCCACCTGGAAAGAAAGCCTTGGGGAGCCAATGGATATACAAAATCAAGTATAGGTCCGATGGAAGTGCAGAACGGCTCAAAGCAAGACTTGTGATCTTTGGCAATCATCAGGTGGAAGGAATTGACTATAACGAGACGTTTGCTCCCGTGGCTAAAATGTCGACGATTCATACTTTTCTTGCACTTGTTGTTGTTAAAAGGTGGGAGATACATCAGATGGACGGGCATAACGCATTTCTTCACGGCGACTTAAGCGAGGAGGTATACATGAGAGTGCCATCGGGTTTTCACAACACAAGTCCTAACATGGTGCGCCAATTGAAAAAGTCGTCTGGTTTAAAACAGGCCCCCCGATGTTGGTTTTCGAAATTATCTACAGCCTTGAAGAATTATGGGTTCGTACAATTCTATTCTGATTATTCTTTATTTGGGTTGAGCAAGGGTAAAAGCGAGATACATGTGTTAGTATACGTTGATGACTTGATTGTTGCTGGGAACGATAAAGTCGCGTTGTCACTTTGAAAGATTATCTTGGGCGATGATTTCGTATGAAGGATGTGGGAGTTCGAAAATATTTCTTAGGGATGGAGGTAGCAAGAAATTCGAGAGGAATATTTCTTTGCCAGAGAAAATATGCGCTCGAAATTATTTCTGAAACAGGTTTA
Source organism: Craterostigma plantagineum (assembly GCA_027422505.1). NCBI lineage: Eukaryota > Viridiplantae > Streptophyta > Magnoliopsida > Lamiales > Linderniaceae > Craterostigma > Craterostigma plantagineum. The sequence goes on along the minus strand of JAPQWV010000013.1, from coordinate 17,216,780 downwards.
TTGGGAGCCAAACCTGCGGGATTTCCTATGGATCAAGATCACAACTTGGCACTTGCAAAAGGCGCACTTCTTTCGGATCCCACACCATATAGGCGTCTTGTTGAGAGATTGATTTACTAATCTGTGACGAGGCCTAACCTTGATATTCGGTTCATAGTTTATCTCAGTTTATGCAAGAACCCCGTAGCGATCATTGGGAGGCCGCACTAAGGGTCGTGCGATACATAAAGAAGAGTCATGGACAAGGTATTTTCCTTCAAGCTGACAGCGACCTAAGCCTTGAAGGGTGGTACGATTCGGATTGGGCTAGTTGTCCACTTACTCGTCGATCGTTAACGGGATGGTTCATGTTACTTGGTCACTCTCCGGTGTCATGGAAAACCAAGAAACAACGTAACGTATCTAGATCGTCTGCTGAGGCCGAGTACAGATCGATGGTAGCAGTTGTATGTGAGTTAAAATGGCTGAAAAAACTCTTAGATGACTTGGGAGTACAGCATCGGCAAGGCATGAAGTTGTATTGCGACAGCCAGTCGGCATTATACATTGCTCATAATCTCATGTATCATGAACGTACAAAACATATAGAGGCCGATTGTCATTTGGTTCGAGATGCGGTGACTTCGGGAATGATTTGTCCATCGTATGTGTCGACTAATATTCAATTCGCGGACATTTTTTCAAAAGCATTGAGAAAAGCAAAGTTTGAGTTCTTAATTCGCAAGTTGGCGTTCAAGATCTTCACGCGCCAACTTGAAGGGGGTATTAGGATTGTATTTTATGAAATTGATTCTACACGTCATTATGGGATATTTGACTTATTTCGGCTCAGTAGTTTATAGGAAACTAGATCAGACTATTCGAATATGATTATTGTATGTTGTACTTTATATGTAAGTGCGATGGTGAATGAGAAGAAGCAGAGAAAGTTGGGAAAAAACTCTATCACAATTGCTGCTAAAAGAATTGTTGAAATGGGTGCTAACAATCTCGCTCGAGAAAGAATAAAGAAGTAGATAAATCTCAAGCAGCTGCAATGGAAAAACTTGATTGCCCAGAGGTCATTGAAGTAGAGGATGATGAAAAGTTAGCAACCATCAAGAAGGCCAAGAAGAAAAACAAGCAAGCAGTGGTGGGGCCACATGAGGGTAGGGTCATTGGACTGCCCAATGAATAAAAGAAAAATATTTGCAATCGTTCAGTGCTCTCTTTGGAAGACTGGTGATCGAAGGTGTATCCAATGTCATCGTCACAAAGAGAGGCAGAAGACGATGGAGATTCGGTCGGTGACAACAGATCAACATGCACAGGGGAGGGGAACATACGCTACCCTTCTTAACATTCTTCAATCGCTGAGAAGACCTGTGCCCAACTGCACTATTGTCCTTTCTTCTTGGTTTGATGCACACTTTTCTTTCAGGCTCCTGGCAGGCTCACACCCAGAAATTTGCTTTTTTCCTGTTTCAGGGAGCACCGCCTCAGTGGTGGTATCGACAATAGTGATTTTCTTATAACTTTTCCAAGACACTGCTCTACCATTGAGCGTATAGATAAAACCAGAAGTGAATTTTTGGTCATCCACGTCTGACTGGAAGTATGAATCGGTATAACCGTACACTTCTAATCCTCCGTTTTCATAGATCAGTATCATATTCTTAGTCCGTTCGAGGTACTTGAGAATATTATTTACTTCATTTAGCTGTTCTTTACCAGGGTTAGACTGGTACCGACTGTCAGCGTACTTCATTCAGGTGTTCTTTATCAAAATTATATATTTCTTTTTTGTGTTTATCCGATTCACTATCTTATTTCTAAAAGGATTTTATATCTTTTCGTCGTATCAAATTCATTTGAATAAGACGTTAAACTACACCTTAAATTCTTAATACCTCCATACGGAGAGGATCTTTACAAAAACTTTACAGAAATCATGATTAAAGTTTAGAAAAATCATGATAACGGTACATGGCGTTGTTAAACATATCGAACCAGTTAGCCGATAAACAGTCATTGGACCCCACTGTAATTTTTTTTATTAGTACTAAATTGGGACATTTTTGTAAGTTTGGGGTAAAATTGAACACAAATTACACTATAGGACCCCAATGAAATTTTTCAGAAATATAAGGTACTTTGTCCAATTAGATTGGACCCCACTAGGAGAGTTTTCTGCCTCCGACATTGCAAGAAAGCACTATTGATTAAAAATTTTGAGTTCAAAAAGATCAAACTGTTGCTATATGTGCAATAAGTTCGTAGAAGTCTTCGAGAGGAAATCTTCCCAGAGGTCGTCGCGAATAGGGACGAGTTCACGGTGGCTCCCAAGGTCAGAGGAGTCGTCGCTGTCGGTGCCATTCCCAGTCGCTTCCTGATTTCATTGGTCAAAATCCCATGGGTTTGTTGTACCCATCTTCTGCATCAAAATCAAGTTCTCATTTGGTTACTGGCTTAGTGGACCAAAGACAAGTTTCCATAGGATGTTTTTTGAACTGAGTGTTGCTTCAGAGTGACAAGTAATTAGGACTGACAATGACGACGATGCAGTGGTTGGGTTATATTTACAGGGCATAATGAGAATTATGTATTTTAGCTGACCGTTCGCCTAAATTTGATCGGACAGGGAAAGTATGCAACATTAGTTAAACCACGAGAGAGTACCATACAATAAAAAACCACCGGGTTTTATGTGCATTTCGGCGAAACCACGAGGGGGTTATATCGATTTTAGCCCTGAAATTTAGTGGTTTATGATTTAGTCAGAATCAAATCGCAATAAAATATAGGTAAAATCGATAGACTTAAAACTAATAAAATATATGTTATGAATAAATCAGTCAAATAATTTAGAAACATACATGTTTTATGAACTTTTCTCGAATTAGAATGTTATAAAACTAGGGTCAAATTAAATAAAAGATAAAATGTGTTGGTTATTAAATATTATGTGATGTATAAAATTAAACTTATAATTGGTGAGTCAAAATTAAATAAATAAAATATGTTAGGTTATTAGTTAATAATAAAATTGAATTAAATATGTGTTTGAAGTGATTGAACCCACCATGAAAAAATTTTCAATTCAAAGAATTACCCAGGAGACCCAAGCCATTGTTTTGGGTCTTTTTAAAAAATAGTCTTTGACTCGGTCAACTTTAAAAAATAGCCCTCTTGATTTTACGTTTTTAAAAATAGCCTTCAATTAAGGGTATTTTCGTCTTATTTACAGGGTGTCTTTTTTAAAAAATGCAGGGTCCCTTGCTGCATAGCACGTTTCCCCTGAGCAGGGGACCAGTGCTATGCTGCACGAGACCCGCCCATGCTGTGCAGCAAATGGGCGGGTCCCCTGCTAGAATGCGGGTCCCATGCTATATAGCACGGGTCCCCTGCCGAAGTCCCCTGCATCTGCTGCACAGCATGGGGATCCCCTGCTATATAGCACTGATCCCCTGCCGAGGTCCCCTGCCTCTGACCATCCTTATAAAAAAAAATATGTCTTGGGGATTTGAACCCACGACCTACTGCTTGAACGCTTGACTCAGTGGACTACACCCCACCCGCCCACCCTAAAGCTCACGACATTAAATATATTGATTTTGAAATGTGCGCCAAATTAGTAAGGGTATATCGGTCATTTTACATTTGGTGGCTATTTTTGTAAAGTTGACCATGTCAAATGCCATTTTCTTAAAGATTCCCTTTGTTTTTGCCTATTAACTCATTTTTCTTTGGGGCAATTACGGATCAGGCCCTAGAAAAGTTTCAATTTAGTGATCAGGCCCTGTCAGAATAATCTTTAGTTTAAAGGACCAGTTTTTTAAAAAATTCAAAGGTAAAGGCCCAAACTATATTTTTACTAAAATACCCTTCGTAAAGGGTTCTCTGAAGTGGTATTCGACGCGATATTTACGTTACATAGATCTGACGACTTGTTACCGTAATAACCAAACACGTTACTTTAAAATGATAAAATGTTACTTCCCGATAGTAAACTGTTTTTTTATGCATTTTTATATATATTCGGCTAATCGAAACCCAGTTTTCGCAGAATCAAGCACAATCGACTACCCCATCAACCAATCAATTTCAACGTGTTCACGTAGGATTTATCTGATATTGCTGAAGTACGATGTATGAATTTTGATGAATTTTTATACGGTTTGAAATTTGAGAAAAAACGGGCCAAATCGAACTATATTTTCGTAGCAATTGCAGCTAATCTTTGTGTATTCGAGGTACCCATCGTTTGGGCATTTCATAGGCTCTGTCAATTTTGAACAATCGTCACCTCATCAATTTTGAAACGTACGTTGTGTGAAAGTGGTCGTATGGAATGCATAGATTCATCTGGAATAAGTGTTACTATTTTATGCATTCTTGTTACTGATTTATGTTTTCGTGTCATAAACGTACGAACAAAGTGTATCATGATACAAAAGGTAACTTATAATCGATTTGGTCATTTTTGGTATATTATGACCTAATTTTGTTTCTCAAAAGTATTGTTGTGGTATTTTGCTTAACGGACCTGTTTCGATAATTTTTGGCACAGAACTGTTACTTCATGAAATAGAAACGTTACTTGGATTTTCTAAGATGGTATATTATTATGTATTTTTGTTTTAAGCATCGATGTGTTATTTTATTTTTCTTAGCAGACCTGTTACGATAATTTGGGGCACTTAATTGTTACTACCTCAAAAAGTTACTTGGAATATCCGATGTGGTATATTCTGATCTCCTTTTGTTTTTCATAAGTATTGATATGGTATTTTATTAGCAGGCTGTTTCGATAATTTGGCATGGAACTGTTACTATATGAAATCGAACCTTTACTTTTTTTTTATCTGAAGTGTTATACTACGGCCTACTTTTGTTTTCATATGTATTGATGTGGTATGTTTTTTAGCAGACCTGTTTCGATTTATTTGACGTGGAACTGTTACTAAATAAAATATAAGTGTTACTTGTTCTATCGAAAGTGTTACTAAAAGTACATGAGTTGTTACTAAATAAACAATAAACATTATTGTGGATTTGGGGGATTTGGGGATTTGGGCGGAATTTGGGGATTTACGATACATGGTAAATTTTGGGCGGGATTTGTGGATTTGGGCGGGATTTGGGGGTTTGGGCTGGATTTGGGATTTTGGCAATATGGTATCGGGCCGTGTTACTAAAAACTATTTATCTGTTATCGGTTACTTAAATTATGTTACTGAACGTTGTTTATGTGTTACAAATTGCTGCCGTTATCGTACTGGGGTTTAGGGTTATGTGTTTATGGAGATTGGTGGCATTCGCAACAATAAACCCAAGCTGTAAACATGTTAATGCTCCAAAAGTTATGGGTTTTAAACGAATTTACGATACATGGTAAATTTTGGGCGGGATTTGTGGATTTGAGCGGGATTTGGGGATTCTGGCAATATGGTATCGAGCTGTGTTACTAAAAACTATTTAACTGTTACCGGTTAGTTAAATTATGTTACTGAGCGTTTTTTATGTATTACAAATTGCTGGCTCGTTTCACTATCATCCACCTTCATCGAACAATGTGGCTTTTAAAGGAATTTGGTGTGATAAATGGATCAAATCATACATTTACAAGTTGTTAATCTTGTAAATCTCGATCAATGTGCATTTATGAATGAAATTAATCGAATTAGTAATGTGGTACTGGAAACCTATTATGTGGTATCATAATCTGTAAACACGTTATTCGCTAGGTTTGCATTGTTATTTTATAGCAAACATGTAGTATTACATGCGGGCAATCTGGTACTGGTGACGATAACGAACCATCCTATTAAAATTCCTTAACAAATAACTTCGAGAATGTATCAAATACAGATTTACGACATATAAAATGATATTTGTGGTTTAATTTTAAACTTTGAATACGTTTGTGATAAAATTCGTAATGTTATGTCTCATTAAAAGAGATACTAGTGTATGTTGTGAAGGAATAGCTATATTTATACATGATATTTTATCTCAACTTTCACATAATGATATCAACATTCGCAAAACGTGTCTTTTAAAGAAATTTTGTGATTTAGCTTCATCATATCATCTATTTCTATGAATTTCAATCTTATATAACCGAACGAAATGAATTTATGAACGAAATTTAATCGAAATAGTAATGTGGCATTGATTAGCTATTCTGTGGTACTTGTAGCTACAAATTTGTTATAAATATTGCGTATATTGTTATTTTTTTATCAGATATGTGGTATTATTTGCAGGCAATGTGTTATTGTACTGTTAATATCTCTGACATTCTAGAAACTCCTAGAATGTTCTTAACGAAATGTTACCCAAATTGCGTGAATTGTTACTCAGAATAAAGAAAATGTTACCGACCAACTTTTTATTGGCAAACGTGTTATTTACGGGTAACGAGTCGTTATTAATCTCTCATTATATGTTACGTTTTGCGGATATATTTGTTATGAATATCTAGACATATTGTATTATTGTTCCACGAATTGTTACCCAGAAAGCATGAAGTGTTATTCAGTGACCATTTTAATTAGCAAACGTTTACCACTTAGATCTCATCAAAATTCTTCATTATTCCATGATTAACATCAATAATTATTGTCGATAACTAAGGCCCATGATGAAATTGTGTCGAATTTACATTATCTGGTCATTAAAGTCGAGATTTCACCGTATTAAATGAAATTTCCGAATTGTGTTTGAAGCTTTTGTGCTTTATGAACTTCGAAAATTCTCTTTGAGTATGAAGACCCATTAAAAATTGAAGCCGGTACAACTTTGTGCTGTTAGTAACGTCGAGATTGGATCAAATTTGGAACATGAATTTCTTCTTTCGATCGATTGAGTGTAAAGAATGTGTTATTGCAGGAAGCGGTATTATTTTTGAATGATATGTTACTTTTGCAACATGATTTGTTATTTATTAAAAGAAACGTGGTATTTTCTGCTATACGGAAAACATTTATTTTCTCACAATTAACGTCACTAATATCTGAAATTTATCAACACTTATGATCAAATTAACGATAATTTCACCTTATATCATCACAATCGTGGAGATATCTTCGGGTCTTATATCACATTTATATTAAGTATTTTTTTCGTCGATTTGGCATATGTCGAGTTAAATATGCATCATTTAGGTATTTTCGTCTGATTTATTCGTTTATTAGTATTGGTATTATAATTGATAAAGTTATTACAAAATATATGCGATATTGTACTCAATACAGACAATTTGTTATCCAAATGAATGGAAGTGTTTTTTTAAGCCCAAAACTGTTATAATTATCTCGACAGCTGTAACGGATCATTTAGGTATCCTGTGGTAAATTTCGCATATGTCAGGGATATTTATGTCTTTTTGCAGCCTTTAGGTAGTTTTCACTGAACTTTTCGAAAACTAGGTCCTTTAGCCTAAATTAAATTCAAGTGGGGCCTGAACCCAAACTTAAATATGCTATTGGGGCCTGAACTTTAATTAACCCTTTTTCTTTCTTCTTATATATATCCCGTTATTTTCTTTTTTCTTTTTAATAAATAGGAACCAGATCGGGATCGAACCGAACTTCCGACCCGCAGTTTTCGGATCGAAATCGGCTGGTCTGGTCCGATCTTGAAAACCTTGGTGGTCAGTTGAGATGCTCAAGGTCTTAAGGTTCGAATATCTCTTACTATCAAATATTTTGAGAAAGCTCGTCACAATGGACATGTCTTGATACAGTGACGGAGCTCTGGAATCCACTGAACTTTTTTTCTTTAATATTTTAGTAGAAAAATTTATTATATGTCTTGTCCTATAATCTATATAACATTCATAAAATAACCCTACTGAAATATTTTATTTAGAGCAAAACCCCACTGGACAACTTTTAATATTTCAACCTAGACCCCAATGGAATTTACATTCTAGCTCCATCGTTGTCTTAATATGACTAACCTAGTTGGTGCGCGTTGGAAGCTTATTGTGTCAGCCTCGGGGTTGGCCTGAAGGTCATTATTTGTCAGGTTACTTGAAAAAAAAACGTTTTACAATAAATTTAATTGGGTTGACAACATCCATTATTCAAATTGGTTTCTTCACGAGTCCAATGCACAAAGTAGATGTTCACCTAACTGAACGTACTTCTTGAGGGCACATATAGAGCAGGAAAAAAACTCATCTTCTCATCAAGCAAGGAAATAGACATTGCATTTTCGGAAGTCAATTTTTTTAGTTCAACTTTTCATTTACCTTTTAAATGATATGGTGCTACTCTCCCGAATATACTTCTCCTTGAGTTTCTTTGTACTCATTGAAGGCTTCTTTATTTGTGCTTTGTTTAACCCAAATCCACAATCCATGCACTTTGTGAGAGCGAACAAACCATGTTTACCTCCGAAACTATAGCTTCTATCATGTGATCATTATGGTTGTCATGACCGGACCGGACCGGCCGGTTCCGGTCGGTTCTGACCGGACCGGTCAAAAATCCGGTCCGGTTCCGGTCCGGTCTTTTTTTTTTTAATTTAAAAATAATAAAAAAATTTTGCTTAAATAAATTACACAAAATAGAAAAACTAATAAATTAGTTTGGTCTAGTGGTTAAGTTGTGAATATTTTACTTTATGGTTTTGGGTTCGAATCCACCCAACACCCTATTTTTATATTTTATAATTAACCTATTAGTTCACTATTTTATTTTTATTTAAATTTGACCCCAACTCATAAATTTTAATACTTGTCATACGATTAATTTATAACAACCTACACAATTTACGTTTATTTGATTTTATCCCTTAATTTAAATAACTATAATTTGAAAAAAGTTCATAAAAACATGTAAGTTTTCATATTATTTGATTAATTCATAGATAAAATATATATTTATTATATTTAAGATACCGGTTTTACTCCGGTTTGATTCCGGTTCTATACCGGTTGAACCACTAAACCTTAAACCACTAAAATTTCCGGTCCGGTTCGAAAACCCGGTTTCAGAACCTTGGTGATCATCCCCTTAAACACGATTGACATTGTTTTTTTACTTTTAGTTGGAGGTTTTTTTGAGAGAATTACACAAGTGATGCTATTTTGAGAATGGAATGCAAAACTAGTTGAGGTTTTAAACCTATTACAAAACTAATCAACTTTTTTAATTCTAACTATTTTAATTTTAATTACAACCACCAAAATACTTAAAATTACAAATTCTACTATTGTTATATTCAAATAGCACAACACTTGTTAGTATAATTAAATTTTTACCCCAATTTATTTAACTCATATATATTAAAAATATATTATTAAAAGAAATAATCAAAAGAAAAATAAAATTACTTGGCGTGACCGTGACCTACTTCTCCCACGTGAGTTCGATATCTAGAGCTGTCAAAACGTGTCGGTGGGCCGGGCCGGGATGTAGCCCGCCAAAGCCCGTCATGGGCGGGGTGGGGGCGGGTAAGCCCGCCGTTTGACAGTCCTGGAAATTGAAGGCGCGCCCTGCCCAATTTTAAAAAAAAATTCAAAAAAAAAAGAAAAAATCAAAATAAAAAGGAAAAATAATAAAAATTAAATATTTAAGCTCGAAAATAATTCCAATTAAAGTATTCTTTCTAGATTCAAACAAAATCGCAAATAATAAGGATTCATAGAGGTGATACCTTGTCTATAATTTATATCAATATTTAATAAACAAAATATCAAATTATAATTCATTGCGGGCTCAAGTATGATACTTTTTATTAAATATTGATAATAAATTATATAGGTATGTCAGTATTTTTTAGCTCTGATTTTCATTTACTCAAGTTTAATAATATAAATAAATTATTATTACGAGATTACATTTAATTAGAATTAATTTCGAGCTTAAATATTTTATTTTTATTGTTTTTTATAATTTCTTTTTGAATTTTTTTAAAATTTGGGTGGGGCTGCCAAACGATGGGCTTACCCGTGCCCGCCCCGCCCATGACATGCTTTGACGGGCTACGTCCCGGCCCGGCCCGCCGGTCCGTTTTGACAGCTCTAGATATCGAACTCACGTGGGAGGAGTAGATCACGACAAGTAATTTTATTTTTCTTTTGACTATTTCTCTAAGTAATATATTTTTAATATATTTGAGTTAAAGTAAGTTGGGGTAAAAGTTTAATTATTAACCAGTGTTGTGCTATTTGAAGATAACAATAGTGAAATTTGTAAAGTATTTTGGCGGTTAAAATGAAAATAAAATAGTTAGAATTAAAAAAGTTGGTTAGTTTTGTAATAGGTTTAAAAACTCAACTAATTTTGTAATTTCATTCTCAAAACAGCTTTGTGTAATTCTCTCAGGTTTTTTCCCCAGAGCCAAGTGTTGTCCTTTTAATTGACACTAGTAGGAAACCCGTGCGTTGCACGTGGACCCCTATTATTTATCTTATTAAATTTTAATGAATTGTGTATACAAAACCATGAGAATCTGACAAAGTAAAGTTCAAAGGTTACTTACGTTCGCTTTGCAAGCATTTGGGAAGAAACAATATGCTTTAGAAAGTATAGATCTTATAGCAACGGTACAATGATTAATATATCAATACGAACATATTATGCATCTGAACTTTGATATCTTAAATTTTGATTTGGATGCTTTACAAAATTATAAATACTGCACATTGAGCTAATAATGTCAAGCGGAGCATGATAAATGAAACACATATGCTGAAATGATACGACGAACCAAACATATTAGCAAAATGAACTTTGTATTTTCTGGAAGCTCATGCCAAATGAAAGGTTAGAGAGGAATGACATGTTTCTTTGGTTCACGGGGGTTATAGATAGTTCTCTTTCTTACATATCTGATGCGGGTCTGACCCTGATTAACAAGATTTGGTCCGGGAAATGAAGGTTGAAGGATGAAACAGACTGGGTTGTTTGTTTTAATGCGTGTTTGAATCGATGTTTGAGTGCTAAAAGATAAAGAGACACAGATTTACGTGGTTCAGATAGATATCCTACGTCCACGGGCCGCCGAAAGCAGTATCACTATTCACAGTCGAGATATACACACTCAAGCTCACCTTCTCTCATTACAGTGTTTTAATTGGGAGTGTTTTCTACAGTAAATCTCTAAGTGACGGTGTATTTCTCTTTTGAATCTGATGTCCACGTTCCCTTCTTTCTCTCTCAATATATCCGTTTGTCTCCTTTGTCCAGCTGGACTCCTTTTTGGGACCACTTGACAGCATTTTCTGATACCTTTTTGGGACCACTTGACAGCATTTTCTGATACAACCTAGGATATAGCAGCTGCAGGTGTACTATTGTCTGACATATCCTTCTTCTGGCTATAATTTCACCCAATCGCTGCCCTCCACGTGTCTTCTGGTCGGCCACAGACAATATTTCTCTTTCAAAATATCTCGTTGTCAGGGCCACTTATGTTTCTTCCGTACATTTCCTCTGACCTCCAGCTCTCCCCCTTACCTTGCCCTTATCCTGAAAGTTGCTCTTTATAGGTTATCAGGTCAGGAGGAATTCTGAAGTGAAGATCACCCCTATCAATATCCATTATAATAGTCATACATTATGTCAAAACCGTTACCCATATTAGTTTGGTTAAACCACTATTGTGAAATGCATAATTCCTCTTTAAACTCATTTAAGCTACGTTCTCTTCATCTATTTTTATTTCTTGAATCAACATTTAAAGAAACTAGACAAGATTTTAAACCACCTTTTAATATCTCGTTCAAAATATTTTAATGTGACCATTCTTTCCTAACTCTATTTAGGTTAAAAACATTTTCACAATAATTTTTTATTAATTAAATTCAAAACTTAAAGAAAGTAATGGCAAGACTGAAAACCACGAAGAATATAGTTCTATCCGTTATCCTTTGGCTAACTATTTTATAATTTGTGAAGCATCAGAATCAAGATTTAATATCATAGTTCAGATACATTATCTATTTATATATTGATATATATCGATATACTCTATAACACGTTCGAATACTAGCAAATGTACTAGAAAGTACTATAAATAGACGTAAAATATTGATCCACAAAGACAGCTCGATTAGTTCTAAGATTTTTCTTCGTAATTTTTAGATTAAATAATTTTTCTTTAGTAATTGTATCTAAATGAAACTAAATAAAATCACGGCAAATAAATATAATGCAGAATGATAAAGGACTTAAGAAACGAGCAATGACGAATGTGATTAAAGCACATATTCAGCACGGATTAATCTTACATCTTGATCCGAGCTCGAGCTGGCTTGTTAGTAATCGAGCCGAGCTTCGAGCCTATCATATCTGGGCTCGAGGCTCGTCGAGCTCTTATCGAGCCGATAATTTAAATATTTAATATTTTAAATATTTAATATTTTATATTAAAATACGTATTTTATTTAATAATATATATCGAACTCGACCTCGAGCCCGAATTCGAGCTCAAATGCCTCGGCTTATCGAGCCGAGCCGAGCTTTAATGTGTTTAACCGAGCCGAGCTCGAGCAAAAAAATTTCGAGCTCGAGCCCAATAAAGCTTAATCGAGTCGAGTCGAGCTGGGCCATGTTCGGGCTCGGCTCGGCTCGTTTTCACCCCTATTTACGTAGCTAACAACCCTATGCAAAAATGAATCAATCAACTACATATATGATTACAGTTACTCCGGATGCATTCGCTTTATGAATTGTCCCGAGCTTAGCCGCTTTCGGCGCCTAAAGTCTTGCAAACCACACGTATGAAACCTAATTCCATCTCTGGTCGGTTTTACGTCGTGATATTCCTTGTTTATTGTTCTAACCGGTTTAATCACTTATACTCACAAACCTATCAAAATCATATATATGATGATCAGGCACATGCAAACATTAAACACAAAAAAAAAATACATAACTCAATTCATATGACGAAATAGAAGATGAATATCAATATTACGAATTCATAATCCGGCCTATTACGGCCTTAATCACACAATAAACTTAAGCGCACTTATTATAAACGGAAAACACATATACTCAACGTAAATATTATAGGAAACATAGAACAATAAAAACTTCTCTTATCACGATGTCGAGTTGTCACGCATCGCTTCCGGGCTTTCCCTCGTGTGATTGAAGAATGACCTTGTTCTCGGTCAAGAGAGTGGGGACGTCGCTTCGACGTAACTTGAAACCAGATAAATATATCTGCAAGGGACAGTGATAATAGCTGGTTATAAATAATATTGAATTCTAAAAGTAATGAAACATGAAAATTCTAAATAGATAATGAATTAACTGCTAAAATTTTTATTGGCGAAGAAAATATAGCATGCCCATCACCATAGCAAAATAGATGCAGGGGCGACGTGTTGTACGTGACAAATCCCTGCGAGCACCACCACCGCCAGGATGCCGGTTGTGACATGGTGGGTAGAGGAGTTTTTGCGGGTTCACCAGGTCTCGCACGAGGGAGTGGTGGTGAGGAAAGGGTGGGCTTCAAGCAGGGCATGGCATGCCTTCACAGTGGGGCTGTCTCGACGGGGGAGGTTGAGAGGTTCGTCTTCAAAAAGATGGCTAAGGTCATGGGGTCAATGTAGTTAAGAAGGAAGAGGATCATTAGTAGTAGAGGGATACGGCCAGAAGGAAGCACTAGACGATGAAGATTTCATTTGATTTTTGGGCTGTTTATTCTACGGAGGGCAGATGGTTATCATTTGAAAAGATGGTGAATAGTATGGGTTATTCTGGTCATTTAACAGTAAATAACGCGGTCCAAGCTTAAGTCACCTGCAGTAAGAGCGCGTGTAACCAAATTTCGGGCAAAACTGCTGCGCGGAGGGTACGGTGCGACATTAGTTAAACCACGAGGGAGTATCGTACATATGAAAAAAATCACCGAGGTTTATGTGTATTTCGATGAAACGACGATGGAGTTATATGCATTTTAGCTAAATTTCAGATCACGTTCGAAAATTGGATTTTTCAAAACCATGTTAACCACTTAAATAAAGCCTCGTTAGGCCTCATTGGTAGTAAAACCGGAAAATTGAAAATTTCCTATTTCTCGTAAGCCCCTCTACCTTTGTCATAGATTACAAAGAACACCCTTATTTTTTTCGTTATCTTGGCAGCACAGTACAGGAAACAACAGGAAACTGCTACTAATCTTCAAAATGGCTGTTCTAGTTCTTCCCTCGGTAGTCAAGTCCGACCAACATTATCTCTTTGGCAATCTGTACAGGCTCAGGTACAACAAAATCCTCACTCAGTCTCCTAATAATTCCCTTGTAATTTATATAGCAAAAGTTTTGGGGTTGCTCTCCAGGGAAAGCTCTCAAAGGAGTTGGGACTCATGCTGTAAAAATTCCCAATTGCGCGTGAGAAATAGAAAGATGGCTGATTCTTCAAGACCCACTCGGCATATTACTATCTCGAGGAGGGATTTGACGTTCCTGGGATTGTCTTCTTCGGTGTCCCTTATGTTCCCAGTTCACGGTATAAACGTTTAACCCTCGTAGAATTATCTTTGAGTTCATCGTTTAAAACGGTGAATGTGAAAGAACGCTGAAATATTTATTTTTAATGCTTGAGATGGGGAACACGGTATTTTGCAATGACAGTAGTTTAGTTTGGGTTAAGTGGGGTTTCTCTTCCTACGTATTCTACTTCGTTAGTGCGACAATTTGCAATAGTTACTCTGTTTCATGTGGGTTAGAACCAATCAAGACTTTATGCCCGAAGATTTTCCGAAATCGTTTACTGATCAGTTGTGCTTGTGCGGTACATTGCTAGGGGCTGTTGCTGAAGAAGAATTAAAAATGGATTTAGTAGTCGATGAGATAAATGCTTACTCTTATTTGTATCCCACCAAAGCGCCTTCAGATAACTTTGTCTTCAAATGGTATGCATGCAAGATTTTGATGATCGTGTCTTTCATCTTTTCAAAGAATTTTTTTTTTGTATGCCTCATTTTTCTCAGTATGCTCGAAATTGTAGGAACCTTACTCTTTTCCCATCTATTTGAAGGGTTGAATCCAGGAAACCCGAGCGTTACTCATCAGCTGCACCATTGTCCCGTAAGTCTATTGATTCGTATATTTTCAAACGAAAGAAAATATCATAATACACGTTCTAACTCAAGTAAATGTTTTGGCATTATGAAGCTGATGCACGCCTACGGATTGTGTCTGAAAGGGTCGATTTCGTCGACAACCTCATCATTTCTGTTTCCGTAATTTCCCTTCTATTATTCCATTTCATGTTATCTACATGCATAACTGCTTGATGATATTATTAATTTTTTGACATGTTTTTATCTTTTTCAACTCTCTGTTTAGATTGGCCCTCCAAATTCACTTTTCTTGAAATCTAAAGACAAAAGTATGTGGAATGCTAAAGACGTGGCTGATTCTGTTTTAGCTGATAAGTCTGCACTGGTAAACTTTTTACTATCTTGCCTAATATTTGCCAGCTAAGTTTTGACGTATGTTATATCTTTCTCGTAATATGATATACTGAACTTAGCTTTCGGTTCCCTCGATACTTTATAAATAATAAACAATGCTAAGCGTGAGATACTGTTTTTTTTTTTATCACAGCGTGTAACCTCTACCCAAAGGATGGAAGAGAGTTCACTTCTTGATGCACATTCGGCCACTGTAACTTTTTTTTTTTAAGTTGTATCCTTCAATAGCTTTGTCTATAATAAATTACTACAGCTCTATATTCCAAGCACTAATAATGTGCTTTTCTTTTTGTCTTTGCCTTCCTCAGGTTGATGGTGAGCCATACTGGTATTACGAGTATTTAGTTCGCAAGTCGCCAACACAAAATGTAAGTTCTGAGTTCTACTGTTTTTCTTGGAAGAATATTTTCAGTACAGAGAAACATGGAATAATAAGTTGCTTATCTAAGTATTTCTTCCATTAATTTAATACATCGTATGTATGATGCAGACTCAGCAGCCAAACCTATTCCGTCATTTTGTTGCATCGACATCTGAACGCGATGGTAAATTACAATACCAGTTTCGAATTTCCTTCTAATTGTTCTAAGATGAGAAAATCAACCACCTTCGGGTTTGTTTTTGGAGTCATATTCCAGTGGTACCGAAAAAATGAAATTTATTTTCACTAGTTTATACGAAAACAAATGAAATGTTAAGCTTCCTTCATGAAGTGCTTCTTTGCATACATCTGAGACTGACATATAGATTCATACATTTTGTCAGCCCCTTGTATTAATCTTTATGCACAAAGCGCTTGGCCAAAAGGAAAAGCATTCGAGCAACACGGTTGTAATATTACTTGCTTATTATAGTTTTGATTTCCATGAATGAATACTATTGCAGGATTTCTTTACACACTCAGCGCATCAACTCTAAGCAAGCAATGGGAAAATGTGCGGTTTTTTTCCGGTCCCATTTTAATTTGTGTAAGAATTTGGTGAAGAATTTGCTACAAAATGGTTGGCTTTTGTGGTGCAGATGGGACCGTTCTTGCAGAAAACCGTTGAATCTTTTCGGCTTCTCCCTCCTACTGAGAATTACGTTCCACCTTATAAGGATCCATGGAGATTTTGGTAACAAATTTTTCCGTAATATTAATTTATTGAATGTACTTATGTATGTTTAGCGGACGAATCGGCGTTGTTAGCGCATCAATTTGTGACGACTCATGCAAAAAAAATACTATTATGTTCCTATATTCGAACGAGGTTATTACATTTCATTGAGTCGGAGCACATCTTCCCTAGGTATGGCGCTGACATGTCATCATAAATTCAAAATTTTTTAGGGTCTTTTACGTTTCAAGCTCCCATTTAAGTTTCAATTAGAGTTCATACCCCTGTCAGGAAATTCATAAATTTAAGGATCCAATTTTTTCAGAAACACTTCATGGTCCCCCAATACCACTTCATGGGTCTTGTTGACGCTTCACGGGCCTGTGGTACCACTTCATGGGTCTGTGGTAACACATGGGTCCTTTTCTCTAAATGAAATTTAAATTGGGTCCTTATCTATAAATAAAACTTACATGGGTCCTTATCTTTAGTTGAAAATATAAATTAGGGCCTGACTCGTAGTTTGCACAATTTTTTACAACGAAATATCCAACGGAATACGAAAAAAAGTTAAATATAAAAGCAATTCTGATTGATATTTAAAAAGCAAGCTGATCCCCAATAAAATGAGTATTCAACATTTGACCTAATATTAAGATCCAACGAAATATGTATTTCTATTATAACATCAATCGACAACACTTTTGCTGTATATACATCCAACTTGAGTTTAACCTTTCCTCGTTAAACAATGCCTTTTTTTTAATGAAACTATCGGCTACGTTTGGTTCGTAGCCCATATAATACAAAGGTCAAAGCTCAAGAAAAAGTCATATTAGAAATCCAAGATAAACTAATACTATTGGTCCATTTGGGTTAAGTTATAGAAGGACCCGTTCAAAATTATCGGGCTTTTTTACTTTTCACAGGCTTCGTCTAGACTACCAAACATGAGGATATGGGTTTATAATTATTCTGCAACCCATTTTCTAGTTTTGTCCTACAAAGCAAACGTAAAAGAAATGTGCGCTATTGAAATACACACTTTACTGAAGCTTTTTCAAGAGTCCTTGTAAACGTTAGAGTATGGTTAAATAGTTAGTTTTTAAAACTTGAATTGCAATATTAATTAACTTTTTAACACTATTGCAAAACTAATCATCTTTTGTAATTTTAATTATTATTATTATTTTCTTTTTCACCACAATACTATTAAAATACAATTTTCACATTAGCCTAGAAATTATTAATAACTATATTTTTAACCACAATTCATTTTTAGTAAGTTTTATCCAAATAACATATCTAATAATAATATAGTTTATGACTATTTCAATCATAATATTTTATTATATGTAGCGAGTCGATTTCAAGCTTCTTCGTCGATCTCCACAATGTCGAACTTTAATTTTCTTTATGTCTGATTAATTAATGCATATATGTAGACGTATTCATTCGGTTTTAAAAGCTCATAAACGAACTGACGATCTACGGTTCCGGTTCAAACAAAATCGGACCGTTGTTTATAGCAGTTGTTTTTCCATCTCACAAACATAAAACCGACGGTCAAATGATCATTGGTTTTAACACTGTTACACTCGGGATTTCTAGGTAAAATAACAATAACGATAAACTAATTCGCGAATTAAAAAGCGCAAGAGGAATGATAATGAATGAAGCAGGTAGCTTGAGGATGAGCCCAAGAAATAAGAGTAGGCTTGCGAAGAGAGACTCCCGAATAAGATGCGGAAAGCTCGAGAGGGATGGTCCCATGACCAAGAAGAGGAGCCAAAAGAAAAACGGTCCACTCGGGCGTTGGTGGAAAGCTCGGTCGGGACGGCCGAGTGAGAGACTCGATCGAGTTGACCAAGCCTGAAGGAGGATGAAATGCCCGAGTGAATTCCTCCCGAGGAGGGAAGGAGGGCAAACCAGTCGAAATCGCTGAAGGAAGAGCATGAGCCCAAGCAGGAGCCGTTGAGTATCGGGGAGAAAAAGTCAGAAGAGAAACCGAGGAATAGAAGAAGGGATGAGAACGTGGGATGGGGGAAAGGCCACGTTCTATCCACGAGGTTCGCGAGAAAAGCGGACTAGGGTGAGGAACATGTCAAGGCAAGAAGAAACAAGGTTAGTATAAATAGTAATTGTTAGAGCATTTCCAGGTACGTTTTTTCGAAACAACAAAACCACTTACAAGCCTAAACACCCATTTCCACCCGTTTTCTGACTTAAGCATCAGAGGGGTTACGCTGGCACCAACCCCGGCCCCCTTCTGACGTATTTTTGAGTTTGAGTGTTAGGCTTGACGACGACGACCGAGGAGCCGAAGAACTCGCGCCGGAGGGATAGCGAGAAGCAGAGCAGCCGCGCCAAAAGTCGTTACGAAGAGTCGTTTTACGCGGTGCACATCAATTGGCGCTGTCTGTGGGACGATATATCAGTAACAACATGGTGGATGCCGCAAACGACATCGAATCACCGCCGATAGAAGAGGTGCTCACGGCAGAGTCGATGGAAAGAAGGATGAGAGAGCACTAAGGGCTGAAGTCGAAATGTTGAGGGCTGAGTGGACGCGAAAAACCCGCTACGAATCGCTAGAGCAGCTCGAAACGGAAGAGGAAGAGACAGAACAGTTACGCAAAGAAGCGAAAATCCCGCGCGCCGAAGGGCAAGATAAGGAAGCAGAGGAAAAAAACACCGAGGGCGGAGATCAATGCCTTGTGAGCGGAAAAAAAAAGAGGAATGGCGGAGAAACAAATCACTGAGTGGGAGCGGATGAAAGAAGAATTCAGACACTGAAGGAGCTGGCTATCCCGCAGGTGCCCCTTCCAGTGCAAAGGGGATCCCCGTTCTCAGAGAAAGTCGTTCAGGTCCCTTTGCCGAACAACTTCCGATTCCCAGGCATGACCGATATGATGGCTCGGGACCCCCCGAGGATCACCTAGCCAGCTTTGAAGGCAACGCTGCGCTCTATCAGCTGGGAGACGCGATCAAATCCCGAGTGTTTGCCATGACCCTCGCGAAAGGAGCCCAGCAATGGTTCACTATGCTGCCCGCGGGCGAGATTCACAACTTCACAGATTTCACTCGTGCCTTCCTGAGGCAGTTCTCCAGCAGTCGAAGACGACCTTTCTCGGTCGTGAATCTGCTGAACATGAAACAAAGAGATCAGGAAAGCCTGCGAGATTATCTGAAGCGGTTCAACAAGACTATGATGGAAGTCCCGACTGCCATCTCAGACTTATTGATTGGGGCCTTCCATATTGGGTTCAAGGAAGGAGACCTCTACCGATCACTGGTGAAAACGTACCCGACTACCTTGGAGGAACTCATAATCTGAGTGGAGAAGTACGTGAGAGTGGAAGAAGCACATTACTTCAAGAAAGTAGACAAAAAGCGAGCCATATGGACGGTGGATGTGGCTCGGGAGCCGATGCGACCCCTGAAGCAGAAGGAAGAAAATCCCCGAAGGGATATCCCAAGAGGCTCTAGGCCCAGCAATATCCGATTGAGGGTCAACAAGGTCAGAGCACTGGAAATATGTGAGGGGCGATACCCCATTCGAAAGCCAATTGGGAGCAGAAACGGACCTAGAAACCTTGTATCAAAATCGTTTTGCGAGTTCCATCGGGAATACGGTCATACGGCCGAGGCTTGTTTTCATTTAAACGACGAGCTCGAGAGACTCATAGAGACCAACCCAGAGGCCCGATCAGAATTAGTGATCGAGGATGGCGAGAACGCCCCACGAAAGTATTATAGAAGGGAATTCGAGCAAAGATCAGGAAGGGGTTAAGCATATGCGAATGAGAGGCCACTAGGCAGATATCAAAGATCCCCCGAGCGGAGGCAGGCCGAACGCCGAACGGAGACTAGGCCCAATCAGGAACGAGAAAACAATCTGAAAACCTCAGAGCGTGCTCGAGCACGCGCAAAAACATATGTGCCCCCATGCAGAATCAATATGATATCTGGAGGACCCGCAATCGGGGATTCAAATAGAGCCAGGAAGGCAGAGGCGAGGAAGTTGGAAAGTTGGGGGTGACATCGGTGGAGAGGCGCTCGGGACCTACAATCTCATTTGGACCCTGGTGGTCCGAGCAGAGATAGCCAACCACGACGTGGGAAGAGTGTTCATCGACAATGGGAGCTCGGTGAACATCATTTTCAAAGAAACTATGGACCAAATGGGACTAAGAGAATATCAGATGGATTCCGTGGAAACGGCGCTGTTCGGGTTCATGGAACACGCCATCGAGGCAGTGGGCCTGATCCAGCTACCTCTAACCTGGGGATGGGGTGAGCTGAAAAAGACCCGAATCACTCCCTTCTTAGTGGTCGACATGACCTCGTCCTACAACGTTATACTGGGGCGCCTGGCACTAAGCTCATTCGCGGCCGTCGCCTCTGCTTTACACCAGAAAATGAAGTTCCCGGTAGGAAATCAAGTAATAGAGGTACTCGGAGACCGAAAGGTGGCACGTAATTGTTACGTGGAGGAAGTGAGGATCGAGTTAAAATCATTGAAGAGTCGGCGAGATGGCAACCCTTGGAACCGCGGATCTTTCTACGCAATACACATAATTCAGGAAGTCGCGGCTTATGGAGAAATAGAGGAAGTCATGATCAGACCTCCTTCGGGAACAGTCAAGATCGCTCGAGACTTGCTCCCCGAGTTGAAAGCAGATCTTATCAAACAAGTGAAAATGAACGAGGATGTGTTCACCTGCTCGGCGAACGAGTTGACGGTTATACCCCGAGACGTAATGGAACACCGACTAAACATCTCTCCTATTGTTCGGCCAGTCTTCCAAAAGCAAAGACACCTAGGAGTGCAGAAGGACGCGATAGTCAAAGAGCGGGTCGGGGAGCTCCTAAAAGCAGGGTATATCCGTGAGGTCCAATTCCCGACCTGGCTCTCACGTGGTACTGGTTCCCAAGCCCGCGGGGAAGTGGCGGATGTGTGTCGACTTTAGGGATTTGAACAAAGCATGCCCGAAGGACTGCTATCCCTGGCCAAGAATAGATCAATTGGTGAATTCCACAGCCGGACATGAGCTTTTATGTTTTCTGGACGCATTCCAGGGATACCACCAGATCAGGCTAGCCGAGGTAGATCAACCCAAAGTTAGCTTCATAACCTCGGAGGGAACATTTTGTTATGTAGTCATGCCATTCGGGTTGCAGAACGCCGGAGTCACGTATTAGAGGCTGATGGATCGGGTCTTCGAGGCCCAGATCGGGAGGAATCTGGAAATCTACGTGGACGATATTCTGATCTTCGAGGCCCAGATCGGGAGGAACGTGGAAATCTACGTGGACGATATTCTGATCAAATCCAAAAAAGAGAGTAGCTTCTCAGGACACCTCCGGGAAACCTTGGCCACAGCCAGGAGGTACGGCTTAAAGTTGAACCCCGCCAAGTGCACATTCAGGGTGCACTCGGGGACGTTTCTGGGATACATAGTGAGCCGATCGGGCATCGAAGCCAACCCCAACAAGGTGAAGGCCATTGCCGACATGGCCTCACCAAAAAATCTTAATGAAGTCCAGAGGCTAACTGGGAGAATCACGGTCATGTCCAGATTTATTTCACGATCCGCCGAACGAAGCATGCCTTCTTCAAAGTGCTAAGGAAAGTGAAGGATTTCGAATGGACGTCCGAGTGTGAGAAAGCCTTCCAGGAGTTAAAGGAATATTTATAGGAGCTGCAAGTTTTGAATAAACCGAAGCCCGAGGAGGAGCTCATAGTTTATCTTTGGGCCACTCCCCGAGCGGTCAACTCGGTCACGGTCCAGGAGGAGGAGAAGATGCAGAAACTAGTTTACTTCGTCAGCCATCTCATGAT
Organism: Craterostigma plantagineum; assembly: GCA_027422505.1. Classification (NCBI taxonomy): domain Eukaryota; kingdom Viridiplantae; phylum Streptophyta; class Magnoliopsida; order Lamiales; family Linderniaceae; genus Craterostigma; species Craterostigma plantagineum. The sequence continues at coordinate 17,194,412 of JAPQWV010000013.1, read as the reverse complement.
GGGCGCGGAAATTCGATACACCTCCCATGAGAAACTACTGCTGGCCCTGGTGATTACGGCCAGAAGATTAAGGCCGTACTTCTATCACACACAATTGTGGTGTTGACCAATAGCCCGCTTGGAGCCATTGTGACCCGGCCAAACATTTCGGGAAGATCGATCAAGTGGGTTATGGAGTTGGGAGAATATGATATTCAATTCCGACCTCGAGTCGCCATTAAAGCACAGGCCTTTGCAGATTTCATCGTCGAGATGACGGAAGAAGGACCGGTTGAAATGTGGAAAATCTATGTGGACGGGTCTTCTTGACGATTTGGGAACGGCGTCGGGCTTGTTATCATTTCACCTTGGAGGAAAGAAACCAACTTGGGTGTAAAGTTGGACTTCCGAGCGTCCAACAACGAGGCCGAGTATGAAGCACTGCTACTCGGGATGAGGACAACCATCAGGATGGGTTTGACGCGAGTAACCCTGGTGGTCCAACAAACATGAGGAGCTTTCGCCATCAAGGAAGACAAGCTGATGGAGTATGCTATGGCGTTCGAGAAAATGAAGGAGAAATTGGAAGAGTTTAAGCTGGTGCTCATCAACAGAAAGGAGAACATGACAGGCTTCTAGGCGAAGGGGTACATGAACGAACCGATCCAACACCAGAATGAGAGGGTATCCCGAGACTGACAATGTATGGGCGTGTCAGGCTAAGAATCGTATAAAAGAAATGATAGTACTACTCATATCACCAAGGTCGACCTACCTTTTCGGGAGTGCATCTATAGAAACTTCGAAGTTAAGCGTGCTTGACTTGGGGCAATCTAGGGATGGGTGACCCCCTGGGAAGTTTCTCAGGGTGCGTGTGAGCGAGTGCGCGAAGTACGCTAAAAGGTTAAATGGTGGTACAGTGGGGCCAGACTATCAGTCGGAGTGTGGTGGGCCCAACCCCACTAGTCCCGGTAGGGACCGAAGCTATAGTGACACCCGGTATGGGACGGGTTGTTACAGGTGGTATCAGGTGCTGTAATCGCCTTTCTATGGAAAAATATTCTATGCAGATTCAGGATCCCGAGGAGGCTGATAAGTGATAATGGTAGACAGTTCAACGGCGCAAATTGAAAGAATGGTGTGAAGGGTACGGAATCGAGCAAGTGTTCACCTCCGTAGCCTACCCGCAGAGCAATGGACAGGTGGAGGTGACGAACCGAACCATTGTCCAGGCATTGAAAGTTCGACTGGATGGGTTGAAAATGGCCTGGTTTAACGAGTTGCAGAGCGTACTCTGGTCCTACCGAACTACGCCTCGGGTCGGGACGAAGGAGACTCCATTCAGTCTGGTGTACGGAAGTGAAGCTGTGTTGCCCGTGGAGATAGGGCAAGAAAGCGCCCGAGTAATAGGGTATTTAGAGGAGAATGACTAGTTCCGTGCTGACGAACTGGACTTGATCGAGGAAGGGAGACAGAGGGGGCCGCGCTCAGGATGGTAGCCTATCGAAGGAAGATCACCTGAGCTTATAACCAGAAGGTACGCTTGAGAAGGTTTGAAGTGGGAGAGTTGGTCATCAAAGAAATACAACACAAGGGAGAAAGAGGGAGATTGGATCCCAAGTACGAAGGGCCGTACAAGGTGATTAAGAAGGCCGGAGAAGCTGCCTATTATTTGGAGGATTTGGAAGGAAAGAAGTTGGAAAGGCCGCACAACGCTCAGCACCTGAAGAAGTATTATCCGTGACGAGCCATCGGACTCGCACCTATCCCCCGCACCATACTTATGCTTGATTTGCCTAGTTAGATAGTCTGCTTAATACAAGTTATTTATCTTTATTCCCGAACATTGCACCTTTTGAATGAAGTTATTTATTTTCATAAGAATGTGGTGTAAAATTTGATAAAGTCCTCAAGAGAGGCCAGATTGCTCAAGAGAGTGAATTTGCAAAAGTCCTCAAGAGAGGCCCAATTGCTCGAGAGAGTGAATTTGAAGAAGTCCTCAAGAGAGGCCCGATCGCTCAAGAGAGTAAATTTGATAAAGTCCTCAAGAGAGGCCCGATCGCTCAAGAGAGTGAATTTGAAAAAGTCCTCAAGAGAGGCCCGATCGCTTAAGAGTGAAAAAAGTCCTCAAGAGAGATGCCCGATCGTTCAAGAGAACGAAATTGAATCAAGTCCTCAAGAGAGACCTGATCGCTCAGGAGAGCAAGATTAAGTGGAGTCCTCGGAAAAGGCGCGAGAAGCCCTAGCTGATTCGATGTACGATACCCCCGGGGGATGACGCTGAAGTAAACGATTCAAGAAAGTAAATGCTTAGGAGTAATTGATAAGAATTCGCGAGAAAAACGAAAACCACGCGAGACGGTAGAGATGAAACGAAGTCCCTCTCAAGAAAGTGAGTAGGACTGAAGAAGAAAGTTAAAAGGAGGAGTGAAGAAAGACGAAAGATAAAAGGCGAAAGTTAATATAGCCTACCCAACTCTGACTCAGAGCCCACCAATCCCAGAACTCGGAGTTGGAAAATTTTGCCAAACATTGCTTCTCGCCAGGGTCCAGAAAACTCTCCATGAACCGACGAGACGAAGTACCCTCGGTCTCTAATAGGAAGCGAGGATATGATCGGGTCATCCCCGACAAGGGCGCTCCTTGAGAAAGGGGGGCCATAGGGACTGGGTCCTCCCTACGTGGAAATCTCGCGTTGGTATTTGAGGTAAAACATGTTGCCTCCTCCCATAAATCCCAAAGAGGACGAGTTGGAGGATCTTGTTTCTATGTTTAAAAATAAGGGTTCTCCCCAGGATGAGAGTACGCAGCCCTCTTGTTCATTGATGAGCTGATCATGAAATGAAGAAGCATAAGAACCCAAGAAATAAGAAAAATCGATCGTTCTACGTGACGACAAATAAGACCAAACAAATACATAGCGACGAGGAAATGATAGAACCTGAAGGTGACGGAAAAATGATGAATCTAATGAAGCTTGAGCTTGCGATGAAATTTGAGAATCCGACTTGGCAAGTACTGATTTTATAGGAGAACGACCCCGAGTCCGAACTCTTAAAATTTGAAGATTCAAATTAAGGTATACGAAATGTAAGGATTTAGAGACCGTTGGTTCGAAGGACTAGTGTTCGAAATGATTTGTGATTTGAACGAGAGGGAACCCCGGATGATCGGGTCTTCCTGAATTTAAAAGTTTGAATTACGAAGGGTAGGAGATTTGCGAAATGGCTTTCAGTACCCGAGGACCGTGCTCGGGAAAAACACCATGGAGGATTAACCTCATGGTCGTCGAGCGTCTCAATCTTTAAGTCGCGGAATTTAAAAGATGGCGGAAAGTTACGAGTTCGCGGGAAGAAAACATGCGCGAGGAGGTTGACGAAACACATCTATAGCGAAGTAAGCACAAAGACGCTGAACAGGAAAGATATGACTACGCTAATATAATAGAGTCTGAAAAACATACTACACTATTGTTCGGAAAAGAAAAAGCAGAAAAAGGAAAGGCATATTAATAAGGTTCAAAAAAGAAAAACAGGAAGTGGTTCAAAAATACAGATAGAAATTTTTAAGTGGAGCAGCCAAACCGGCCTGATCGGACTCCACCACCATCTCTTCCACCCCAGTCGCCACCGACTCCACCAGGTACGCCAACTGCTCTTCCTCCTAAAGGGGGGCCTCGGGAGCTTCTTCACGGGCTTGCTCTTCTTGAGGGATAACGAGCTCAGGACCTCGACGGGCTTCTCGGGAGCGTGGATCGAAGACGGGGGTTCTCTTCGCCTCCGTCACTGGAGGGAGGGGTCAGTATATCTATCCTCTGGGACGATGTCCTCGGAGCCCCCCTGAGCCACGGACTCGGGCTTATATCCCCCGGCCGGACACTCGGTAAGAGCTTGGTCAGCATCCAGGAAGTCGAGCTTCCACTTCTGGTGGGTAATGCCAACTTCCCAAAGCTGACGAAGGCACTCCCAAAAGTTGTACTTGAAGTACGTGATGACTTGCCTCCCGTATGCCTCTCGGGGCAGATGGTCTCGTTCAACGCTCTCCTCCAGCTCCTGTCGAGCCTTCGCCTCTGCCTCCCGAGAATCCTTCTCCTTAGCTAGAGCCCTCATCGCTCTCTCGGACTCCGCACGAGCATCCCTCAGCTGCCTACGCAAGTCGTCTTCTCGCGACTTGGCATTCTCCTTTTCTTGGCTTATCTCCCCTTTCAACTTCTCCTCGAGCTGGGTGAACTCAATGCAGTCCTCATGCATAAAGAGCATCATCTCTAGAGCCTCGACGGTGCAACCAAAACCCTGACAGAGAGGTTGGGACAACAGAAAATAAGGAAAATATGAAGAAATGTAAACATATAAAAGAAAGAGAAGGCGACTGTGAAGAGGTTAGTACCTGGCCCATGTTCTGGGCAAAGGTGGAAAAAAACTCTCGAGGGTTCATGTTCGAGGAATGAGACCGGTTGGCCTTATTCCGAAAACCACGAATAAATTCCATGCACCGGTCTCGCGGGGACGGTGGAAATAGTCTGTTTGCTCGACTGGGATACTGGGGGTAGGAGAACCCTCATGACGCTCATGCTCGCCTTATCGCCGGACTTAGCTTTTTTCGATGAGGCATCGCTTTGAGCAGCGGGCGCTTTCCTCTTCGAGGCTATCTTCGGGGATCCTGAAGAACTCGGTGGAGCTTTGCCCTTGCCTTGTTAAGGGCTCGGGTGACGGAGGGTGGAGGAGGAGCCTGGGAAGAGCCGCCCTTCTTCATTTGCTCCTGGATTTTGAGCAGATCGGCATGGTCCATGCGAGATCTGGTACGAAGGAAAGAGAGACCTGGTCAAAGACAGAGCCGAGGGGAGAAAGAAAAACTTGTATAATATACCTAAGTCATCTATCGTAATCCCCTTCGAGCAAAAACGAAAGTGACGTAGCAGGTCATCCCTGACGAGCTCGGGGGCGCTGAAACGCCTATTCTCGAGAAGCTCTTTAAACCTCTCTATCTCTGACTCGGGAGCGGGAGGAAGAGGAGTGGATATGGATGTGGCCTTAGGCCAATTGTCGACAGTATCGTTCTCGGGACTCCCTGTCGGGGACCGAACGAAGAAATATTTACTCATCCACCCTTTATGGGATGAGGGGTTCCCGAGAAGAACTTCTTCTGAGGCCGTGGAAGAAAAGAAGAATTTGCCATGTTCATTCTGATTTATTTTCAGAAAAGATAGAAGAAGGGAAAGAGAGAAGGGGAGCTGAAAATACTCGATGAGGATAGCTAACGAGAGGAGGAGGCTGTAAGAGTTAGGTGTTAGCTGGCTCGGGAAAATTTGGTAATGATTGCAGAGGTCGGCTATGAACTGAGGAAGAGGGAGACGAAGACCCATGTCAAGCTGGCCCAAAAAAGTATGAAAGCCCTCGGGAGGCCCACTGGCTACCTCTCGAGGGCTAGGGATCCTCACCTCGTGCCTGGGAGTCAGTCCCGCTCGGTCTATGATAATCGGGATATGGGATTCCCGAAGGGTCGACACATTTACCTCGTGCCAAGGAAGTTTGCAGATTCGCGGAAATCTTCCATTTGGGAAATCCAAACGTCTAAGGCTTCAAGGTAGGCTTTTTCATTGTGATATCCTACAAGACGAGGGGGATGGAAAATATCCAGATTAGCGAAGTTACGTATGGCTTGAGCCGCGTTTTGAAAAGAAGCCATAAACAAAGAAGAAGAAGGAAGGGATTCTGGAGAGTTTCGGTTTGAAGGGTGGCTGGTTCATTTGAGGGAGGAGGAATCGCAACGTGGTTCTCAGCGAAAAGATCTATCACCCTAGAAAAGAGCTAGCGGAAATGAAACACAAAAAGGAGGGAAAAGAAAGAAGAGGAAACAGAGAAAGAAGAATCAGGGGGTCGCCTATGGTTAAAAACCGCACAGTCCAAGCTCGAAAAGCAAATAAAAAACAGTGAAAAAGAGGGAAAAGAGAGAAGATAGAAAACTTACTGTTTTCGGCGACGAAGGAGACGGCGAAATCTGAGGAGTGAAGCGATGCAGTCGAGGGAGAATCGTCGCACTCAGTGAAATCATGGGGAAATGAAGATAGGGGAATTGAGAATTCGAAACCCTAGGAAAGAGGAAAAGGGCGAAAATAAAACAAAAGGAAAAAGAAAAAAAAGAAAGAAGAGAAGAAAGAGGGGGAAAGGAGACGAGACGTTAATCTCCTGGATGAGTAACACGTGTTAAGGCTGATTTGATCGTGATTTGATGGAATGATAATTTTCCCTCCCAGTGGAAATGGTGACATAGTGTCGCAGGAGACCACCGAGAAGAACAGGAAAACCTTAAAACTAATTATTTTACCGATAGCTAACGTCGAAATACACGTTATACGCTTTTTGGATTAATTTAGGGGGAGACTATTGTTACCCTCGGGATTTCTAGCTAATTTTAAAATAACAATAACGACAAACTAACCCGCGAATTAAAAAGCGCGAGAGGGATGATAATGAATGAAGCAGGTAGCCCGAGGATGAGCCCAAGAAAAAAAAGTAGGTGCGCGAAGGGAGACTCCCGAATAGGATCCGGAAAGCTCAAGAGGGATGGACCCGTGACCAGGAAGAGGGGCCAAAAGAAGAACGGTCCATTCGGGCGTTGGTGAAAAGCTCGGTCGGGACGGCCGAGTGTGAGAGACTCGATCGAGTTGATCAAGCGAGGATGAGATGCTCGAGTGAATTCCGCCCGAGGAGGGAAGGAGGGCAAACCAGTCGAAATCGCTGAAGGAAGAGCATGAGCCCAAGCAGGGCCCGTTGAGTATCGGGGAGAAAAAGTCAGAAGAGAAACCGAGGAATAGAAGAAGGGATGAGAATGTGGGAATGGTGGGAAAGGCCACGTTCTATCTACGAGGTTCGCGAGAAAAGCGGACTAGGGTGAGGAACATGTCAAGGCAAGAAGAAACAAGGTAGGTTAGATAATTTCTAGGTACGTTTTTCGAAACAACAAAACCACTTACAAGCCCAAACACCTATTTCCACCCGTTTTCTGACTTAAGCATTGGAGGGGTTACGCCGGCACCAACCCCGGCCCCTTCTGACGTATTTTTGAGTTTTTTAGTGTTAGGCTTGATGGCGACGACCGAGTAGCCGAAGAACTCGCGCCGGAGGGATAGCGAGAAGCAGAGCAGCCGCGCCAAAAGTCGTTACCAAGAGTCGTTTTATGCGGCCACATCAAATACCTTTTGTTCTTTATTTTTTTATTCAACGATCATATGACTGTTTTATCTTTATCTTTTTTGCTTGTAAATATCAGGGGCCTATTTGGTTTTTCGCATTTTTTATTAACGAATCTATATGATCGTTTTTGGATCTCCCTCTTATTTCTAAGTTTGAAATATAATTTTTTTATATTATTAAAAAAATTGAAATTTATTTTTCAATTAAAAATGGAAAAATAAACAAAATTCATAAAAGAAAACAAAATTAATAGTTTGGACAGAAACGAAACCAGATCAACCGATTCCAAATTGTAATCGAAACTGTTGTTACCACAGCTTGGTAAACGTTCGTGGTTTGGTTCAATAGGAACCGACGGTTCCACGTCGGGACGATTGAATACACCTACCTAAAGTTTACATATTCTGAGGGTTTGAAATTTTTTAAAAATAAATTGGGGTTAAAATATAATTTATTATGAATTTGTATGCTATAAGATAATAATGGTGAAAAGTTAGCATTTTAAGCAATTTGTGATGAAAAGATAAAAGAAGAATAACTAAAATCAGAAAAGTTAGATTAGTTTTCCACTAGAGTTAAAAAAGAAATTAACTAGTTTTGCCATTCAATTTTTAGAACTTATGCAATTCTCTCCTCGTTCATAACCGATAGTCATGCTATATCGACTCATTCTTTTTATAAATCTTTCACTGAGTCATGTATTTGTCTCCACTGATATGCTAACACATTGTTCAAAATTTAGATTTTAGGTTATATATTATTAACTAATATAGGTAGGAAATACCGAAACGAAAACTGTTGATTTCGTTAAAATCAATATGTTTGAAATTTTAGAAATTTTCTTATGAAAATATAGGGCTACATATTAGAATTTTTTAGGAATTTTTCGAACTTAATTCCTAAAAGTTTCTAGAGAATTATATGAATGGCAAATGGCTGGAAAAGAAATGGTCTGTGGGTCATGTTGTAATTATTTTGAACCTTAGGAGCGTCGTGTAATTCCCATTGCTAGAGGATAATAAATTTTTCGTGTAGGTAAGATACAATTTTAGTCATGAAGTAAATAAAAGCAAAACCCTAGCAGATCAATTTAGGGGAAAAGGACTAATATTGAAAGTAGAAAAAAAAAACCCTTAAATTAAAGGAGAGAGGAAAATCAGCAAATCAAATTAGGGTTCCAAATCAAAACTGGCACATCTGTGTTCCCTTTATCCCAATTTCACCTAATCAAGAGCGATCTCATGCTTGATCTGCAATTCTTCAAATTTGATGTAGCTCCTCTCTTAATGAAGGTAAAGAAATCAAAACGTTTCAATATGTTTCCCGATCCACCACTTGCATGTACTTTTTGCAATCTTCCGATGTGTTTTTTCATTCATTTTTGTCGTTATTTTTCCTTTGAAGGGCTTTTTCTTGAGGAAATGCTTTTATATTGATTGATGACGCATGGTGCTTGATTTGATTGTTATGTGTTACTTGTTGTTGGCAGATCTGAATGGGACAAGAATTAACCAAGGTTCTTGTTGGGTGACTTGATTTCTGTGTTGTTGATGGAAAATAGCAAAAGAAAACCAGGGAGTGTTGTAGCTCCGAAGAAAAATAGGCCGTTAGACCTTAAGAGTCTCTATAGTTCTGAGGTATTCGAAGTTGAAGGGAATGAGCAGAGAGTTTCTGTTGAAAATGATCAGGAAAAAGCTAAGAAGCATAAGAGGGAAAGTGGAAGAGAGGCTTCGTTGAGTAGGTTTGGATCTGATGCAAAGAAGTGTAGAAAGGATGGTTTGATTGGTGTAAACCAGAATATAGTTCATGGGCACAAATCAGACTTAACTGAGGCATTGAAAGGGATACCGTTGTCTTTGGGTCAAAAGGGAAGTGGTTTTAGTATTCCAAAACGTCCACGTGGAACAGCACGAAGAAAAAAGACGGAGAGTGATAAAGTATCTAAGCCCATTGACCATATTGGATCATCAGGAGAAGATAACATAATCTCTAGTGAAGATGCTGGCCCCTTAAACAGGTTATCTCTATCATTTGCAGTTTCGGCCGTTAATAACGATCAAAGTACTAAATCTGGTAAAGAAGTTATTGTTACTAATTCTCCATCAAAGAAGACAGATTCTGGGCCCGCTTGGAATTCCGTAACCTCAAATTCCAAATTAAAGCGTAAGGCTGGCGTTCGTGAGTTTAATGAAACTCTCAACAGTCATGAAGAGAAAGCTCTTACTATGGGTGCAAATCCTGATGGTACCTCATCGAAAAAGCCCCGAAAAAAATTTGGTAAAGCAAAGGATTTAGTAGCTGTTAGAGATGATAAAAATCATTTGCGGAAGATTTCTGAGCCATCTGCTGATTGTTCAAATGTGGATGGTGTCTTCGTTGATCTCCTTGATGGCGATGACGATGATGAGGAGAACCTAGAAAAAAATGCAGCTAGGATGCTCTCATCTCGATTTGATCCAAGTTGCACTGGGTTTTCATTAAAGAGAACCACTTTACGTAAGAAAGCCAATGGACTCTCTTCTCCTGTTCCTTTGCCACGGGACTCTATTAATCAAGAGCCCTTCGCTTCTGGTGGTGGAGAGTATGATGAGGCAGAAAACAACAGAGCACTTAGACCAAGAAGAGAAGACAAAGGAAGAATTGCTTCAAGGAAGCGCCGTCATTTTTATGAACTAACTTCCTGTGAGTTGGACAGTTGTTGGATGCTGAAGCGCCGAATAAAAATATTTTGGCCATTGGATGAGAGCTGGTATCATGGTCTTGTAAATGATTACCATTCAGAAAGTAAGCTTCATCACATTAAATATGATGATAAAGATGAGGAATGGGTTGATCTACAGAAAGAGAAATTCAAACTCCTGCTTCTTCCCAGCGAGTTTCCTGGAAAAAGAAAATCGAAGAAGCAGTCTAGAGGAACCAAGGATCCACATTTATCTCCTGAAAAAGTTGAAAGTGACGGAGTGAACACCCTTGACTTGGAGCCTATTGCGTCGTGGGTAACTAGTTCATCTCAACGTGTCAAAGCTCTTCATAGATCCTTGAAAAGTCAGATGGCTTCACAAATGCATCAACCCCTCAATTCTTTATTGTTACCTGAGAAAGCTGACAAACCAGAAAGCATGGTTGTCGCCTCTGACAATATCAAAACTACAGTTAGTTACAAATCTGCTGTTGAAGGTAGTTTAGCAGTGCGTGGAGTGATTGATAAATCTGTGCTTGAAACTGCAAGCATTCCTCATAATGGTGAACATGTGGTCTATTTCAGAAGGAAATCTCGGAAAAGAGCTGGTAATATTTCTTTTCCTAGAGATGTCAATGCTTGTGGAAATTGTTTGGCTCCCGTCACAGTTGGCTTTTCGGCTATGGGAGGAAAGGCACCTTGTTATGATTCCATTGACTGGCCGTTGAATTATAAAAAATTCAAATTACTGGTATGCTTGCCATCATTTTGTTTTCTAGAGTTTTCTCTTGGAAAAAGGGATCTTCACTTGATTCATGACATAATGATGCTTCAACATGGAGTTTTGGCTTCTACCTCTCCTGCTGTTGTTTTGGAGATGCTTTCAATTGACACCGATCGTGGTTTGAGATTTCTCTTGTATGATGGTAGTCTGAAACAGGCATTGGCCTTTGTCTTCCGCATTTTGGTCCTCCTCGACGAAGTTGTTGACCCTTGTGATGGTAGCATGAATTTACCAGCTACCTCATTAAGATTTGGGTTTTCTCGGCCTCAAAATCGGATGGAGCAGGACGTTTTTTCTTTGGCGATTTACAGTTTTGCCAGACTGCCAAGTTCAAAGTGGTGTCGCCTGGAATCTGAGATTCTCAAGGACTTCATTCTGATAAAACAGCTGCCAGCCGCAGACTGTACTTATGACAGTATGAAGGAACTTGAATGTGATCATCTTGATCAGAAGAAGTTTCATGTTGATTTAGAGCTCTTCCTGAAAAAGGTATACCATTTATTAATGCAGTCACGCAATACCATCTCCAAACTAGGCGAGTTGACCATTCTCATTCACATGAGATTTGTGTGGCTCACATAAAGTGTTTCCCTAATTTGGAATGAAAGTTAATTTTAAGAAAAATATCATCCCATCTTCTTGCTTATTCTTTAAAGAATCTGTTCCCGACACATAGTCAATCTCGAAGTTACATATTTAGTTCCAATTTTCTTAATCTTTGTGCCAGTTCAATTGTGGATTCTTTATTATTTGGATCTATTGAGCTAATAAAAGTTGTTTGTTCCTTCTTCATGAAGCACCATGTGAGAAAGTTGGCATTTTATGATATTATTACGCATCTAATTTCTTTACTTTTCCATAACCAGGGTTCCGAAAAGAAATTTGCGTCAGTCGGTGCTTCCGCTGAAGCGTCTAATGCGAATCTTGAAAGAGATAGTCAAGACGAGCCAACCTTTTCTTCTGCACTGAAAACCTTCTTCAATCTTCATCTTCACTCACTCATGGCGAACTGTGTTGCTCTACACCACTCACTAGAAAATTCAGGACCTGGTGCCGAAACTGCAGAATTTTCTAGATCAGATCCCATGAGTATTGTTACTCGGGGTGTCTCTGTCAATCAGGAAGATGAAACAATGGAGAAAGAGGATACTGATGTTATGGGTTTGTCAGGTTCTGATCCAGTTTTGTGGAGGAAAGTTTTTTCTAATGACAATGTTATAGATAAATCCATATCATCTGAGAAATTGCAGAACATGGATCAAGTAGATAATGAGAAGGATGTCAAGGTTAACGAAGATACTGTAACTTTGCATGAATTTGTGCCTATATCGACTCCTAGTCGCATAACAAATCCTGCCGCTATTCCCTTAGGCCCCCCTAACGATAGCACGAGTGCTAACATTCTGTCCGGTGATGATGGCCTTGTTTGGAAGCAGAGTCTGAGCTCTACTTGTGATGGGAAGACACAGTTCCACGATGGATTTAGTCGTGGACCAAAGAGACCCCGCACTCAGGTTCAGTATACTCTACCTTTTACAGCTTACGATATCAGTGCGAGGCAGAAAACCAAAAACCAGAGGTCGTTACCTTGCAAAAGAGTCAGAAGAGCTAGTCTGAAGAGGATCTCTTACGATGGTTCTACGGAGACAGAAAAAAAACTGGACTCATTTGTCATCGATGCTAATGTTCTTGTCACCCATGGGGATCAAGGATGGCGGGAATGCGGGGCACAAGTTCTCTTGGAACTTGCTGATCACAATGAGTGGAGAATATCTGTTAAGCTTGCAGGTGTTGTGAAATATTCATATAAAGTTAAGCATATGATGCAGCCTGGATCCACTAACCGCTTCACATATGCTATGATGTGGAAAGGAGGAAAAGACTGGGTGTTGGAGTTTTCTGACCGTAGGCAATGGTCGATTTTCAAGGATATGTATGAGGAGTGCTACAACCGAAATATACGTGCTGCTTCTGTTAAGAACATCCCAATACCTGGAGTGCAGCTGGTTGAGGAAAGCAGTCATTATGAAACCGAAGTCCCATTCGTTCGAAATCCTACAATGTATATTCGACAGTTTCAAAATGATGTTGAGAGGGCTTTGGATCCTTCACGTGTTACGTATGACATGGATAGTGACGATGAACAGTGGTTGATGGACAACAGAAAGCTTAATGAAGGCAACATATCTGAGGATTATTTCGAAAAGATAATGGACATGCTCGAGAAAGTTTCGTTTGTTCAGCTCCGTGATAAATTCACCGAAACTGAAATTGAAGAGCATTTGCAAGGGACAGGGTCCTTGGAAGCTGCTAAACTCATTTATGAATACTGGCTGCAGAAGAGGGAGATGAAACACATTCCATTGATCAGACATTTGCAGGTGCTAATTCCATGTTCATTGGTTTGCTATTTTAATCAATTTATTCCAAAATTATCTTTTACTCTCTGTCCCCCCTCTTTCTCTCTCTCACTCACTATGAGTGTTGAGCCGAGGAAAGGATTGCAGGAGAAATCAAAATCGATATTTGTTATCTATCCTCTGCATGCGCGCCTCTGCCTTTGTCTTTAACCTTAAATTTATTTTCGTCATTTTCCATATCATAAGACTTAGTGCATTGAGCTTCATTATTCTTTGTAATCAGCCACCTCTTTGGGAGGTATACCAGCACCAGCTAAAAGACTGGGAACAACACACTGTTGGCCGAAGCAATGTTGCTTTATCTGTTGGCCCTGACAAAGCGCCTTCACCTGAGAAACCACAAGTGTTTGCGTTCTGCTTGAAACCACGTGGTTTGGAGGTTCCTAACAAAGTCTCGAGACAGCGCCCTCAGAGGCGACTCTCAGTTACTACCCACCATCACTCGTCATATGCCGACCAAGACGGTGCTCTTTCTCTCGGTAAAATCCTTTTTTATCATGCTCATTCTCCTATTCGATCTTCTCTCACTTTCTCATTGGCCATCCAATATTAAATTTCAGGAAGACGATCAAAGCGCTACGCATTTGAAGATGAAAAGATGCTGTACTCAACCACTGTGCGTTATTCTTCTGATGCTTCACCAGCAGTTCGCAGTTCGACGAGGGTTTTGTCTCCTGCATCTAACAAGGACCATGATTGGAATCCTTATCGAAAGGTTTTCAAGAAAAAGGGAAGAAAAGGTGGAAGAAAGCCCTCTTTCTCCACTCAACATGCAAAGCACTACAACGATAGGAACAGAAATGGAGTTAAACAGCAGAAAATGGTTTTGCTTGAGATGTCAGCACAAGGCCAATATGCTCAAGATGTTGGGGTTGATGATCACTTGAACGATCGTTATCTTGAAGAGGTTCGTGTGAGAGATGCAGAAAACACGGCAAAACTTGCAAGGAATACAGCTCAGATGAAAAGAGAAAGAGCTCAAAGATTGTTCATGGAAGCAGAAAAAGCTATGCACAAATCTGCGATTGCTTTGATGAATGCTGAGGCTATGAAAGGACCCTGCGTGGACTCGAATGGAGGAGTTAATTGAAATTGTTGAGCTATTACCAATCACAGTAGCTGTTCTGAGGTAATATAGCTGATGATTCGACATCGTCAGTCAGTCTGAACATAAATAAGTTTTTAACTTTGCATAAAACGTTGGGTATACTTTAGACATGTTTTAAAAGAGGCAGAATGGTTTTTACATATATAGATATATATGTTATATATATCATTGTTGCAAATATGTCCTAATATCTGCAACATAGTCAATTGGAAGAAAAGCTTTTGGGAGCAACCTTCACCCAAGGATCAGGCTTCAATTCCAGTGATTATTGTTGTTATAATTTCTTCGCCTTTTACTACATGATCGAACCCGCTAAGTGCAGATTCTGTGTTTGCTTGGGAATGAGTTGTACATAACAATAAGTTAAGCAGACCAGAAGATAAGACATTAAAAGAAATCCACAATTAGTAGTAATCAGGCGCGAGACATCAAAACAACTTCCCTTCTACGCCTTTGCAGAAGACAGCAGAAATGACGTCAACTGCAAAATTGCAACACAAGCAAAGCTTTAAAAACCATTTATGTAGGATATTAAATATTCAGTTGGTGGATTTGGTCTTCTGGACTTTTATGCACAGACAGCCCTTTATTTTGCCCTCCCCTCTACAAACACAATGCAATAACCTGAGAAGTTAAATGAGAGAGGGATAGATTTCCTTATAAATGGAGAGGAGTACTAAAAAAAGAATCACTCTTGTGTTTGTATCACTTGTGATTGTGCTAATAATGTTGAATGGTGGGAGGTCACGGATGTACACTTGCTGGGGCGGATGCTACAACGTTTGCTTCCTTTTGAAGAGTAGTAACCAAACACAGCAGCAATCTCTTTCATGTTATTACCAATGCCTTAGGACATGCCGTGATGGCGACGACGGTACAAATCAGCAGCTTTCCAATTATTGCAAGATTGGATGTTCTCTGCAACGATGTGTTCCATTGAGCAATGGTAGTGTGTGTATATATATATATGTGTGTGTGTGCGTGCGTGTGTATACACGTGTTTTTTTTTGTGTATATTGTATTTGTCTTGAATGGAGTTTCTATTGCTTTGCAGATGGGGCCAAGGGATGCCTTAGTAACTGCGCAAACGACTGCAGTTATCAGAGAAAGTGAGAAGAAGAAGAAGAAGAACTGATGATCTGTTGTGTCTCTCAGCTTTCATGCTATAGATAATAAATGTGATCATGTCAACTTTGTCTGCGTGTGATAAATAAATAAACCATGTTGTTCTGCTTAGGGTGTTTGTTGAAGAAAACATAACATGTCAGCTCTCGCATTAAAAATTGAAGATGAGGCTGGAAACTTGAAAGGAATTACTAGAGAATGACACAAATAGTGTTATTTTGAAAAATACTATTACAAAAGTAGATAACTTCCTCATTCTATTACAAAACTAATCAACTTTTTTATTTTTTCACCACAAATCTTTTTAATATTGCTTTTTTCTTACCATAATCATCTCAAATTCGCTACAAAATTATCAATAACTATATTTTTAATCATAATCTTTTTAATACTTTCATAAACTAAGAAATTTCATAATTCAATGTTAGTAACTCAATACTAATAATTTAATTTCGAAGATATTACTAAGAAAATAACCGCAAATAAAACATAATCCAAATCATTAGTTGGCAATAAGAAATATATTCCATTTTATATTGTAATAAATATTTTATTATTATTATTATTATATTGTTGAATTTCTTTTGCTCTATTCTCGTTCAAGTTTGCAAGCATGTGTTGATCCATATGAATATGTTCCAGATGATTATTGAGATATTGGAGACAACATATTCTTATCAGCTTGAGTGTCCATTAGATGAGTCGCGTTGCTCCTTTTCATCTTGTAAATAATCCTTATTTATGTCCAGAGAGAAAGGTCAGGCGTAAACGATCACGAAGATATCCATGTGAGATGGATCGAAGGTCTCACAAGAAAAACGTAAGGAAAACTATGATGAGTTGTAATAAAAAAATTTAGAATGTTTTGTTAAAGAATACTTATTTGAATATTCTATGAACTATTACATTTTTTTCTTGAGTTTTTTGTTTGTTATTGCGTTAAATAATATTTCTTAACATATATGCTGACTGATTTCCGATTGTAAATGGCGAGAATGTGAAAAAATAATGAATAAAAAATATTTTGAGATTAAAATATAATTAAGAGCAATTGCTTTACCTATTTCAAGTAGTAATAATAGAGATCATTGTAATTTAAAATATTTTTGTGTTGAAAACTGAAAATAATATTAGTGTATATTGAAAAAGTTGATTAGTTTTGTAATTGTGTGAGAAAGTAATCTATTTTTGTAATAGCACTATTCAAAATAACACTATGTGTGTTATTCTCTCGAAATTACCACGTGTGTTTGCGTTGAATATAGTAGTATAGTATCCATAAAATATCACAGTTGACCAGAGGCCAACATGTCTCTTTGGGCCTTTTTTTTTTTCTTTGCCCCGTTCTTATAACAAATGGAGGCAACTCATTTTCTTGCCGTACATATATAACTTGTACTAACTACAAGTGCTAGGATGGAGTAGTCTAAACATGCAACACCCTGTAATTTTTTTCCGAAACTATAACTTGTATTAATAAACAAGAATACAGCGGCTAATAGCCCAATGGGTCTCTCCGGTGACATTAGTATCCGGTAGAGAACAAAGGCTCACACAGGAGCAAAACACCACAAAATGACAAAAGCCGACAGAATACGAAATAAACCTGAACTTGGACCAATGAACTATTGAACGTACCATAAAAGAGTCTATTAATCCAAATCTACAGTATTCTACGCTTTCTTTGTCCAATGACTCGAGGCCCTTGTTTTCATCGGAAGGGGCTCTACAGGGGAGCTCAACAATGGAAGAAAAGAGCTCCAGACCCAATGGCCGGGAGAAACGAGCTCCACACGGGAGATTCATGAGTCGTTGGTGGCGAGGCGAAGGCCGCGAAGTGGCCATGTAAACCGTGTGCCTCAATATTTTCTTGTATATACCCAACATTGTAAAGGCACTAGTCGGGAGTATGGGAGGTCTAGCGCCTAGAAGGCATAAGCATGGCCTAGACGGCTTCTATGCGAAAATTAGACGATATTAATTTTTTTCTTTATTTTTTCAATAAATCAAATACGTGACATTCTACCAAAGTAAAAGTACGTCTAATTTATCTAAATTTGTAATTAAATAATATCAGACGCAACAAAATAATATTAGTACAGAAATAAATTTTAAAGGATGATTTCAGAAGCAGTTGTCCTATTTTTCAATTTTAGTTTATATACTTCCTATTTTTCGGTAGATTATTTTAGTCCATGACTATAACTTTAAGCAAAGCGACTGTTTTCTAACTTTTTGTGAAATGCATCGAAGAGGTAAATACTTCATTCATCGGTGCAAATTAATGATATTACATTTGCCAATTAAAAGACTGCACAAGGAAACGGTGTTGGTGAAGTTGGGCTTGAGGTGGTAAATGGGTCAGTACATGATGATGGGTCCGTTAAACCCATAAATAAGACCATCGCTGCTAAAAAGAAGCTACTTTGTTCCCCATCGATTGTCATATGTAATGAGAGTAGTGTTAGGATCGGACGGTATAAATAAACACTCGGGCAGATATTGACAGCGCAATTTCTTCAACGCAACGAAAATAAAACGGAAATCAACACGGTGATATAACGTGGAAAACCCCCTTCAAATCGACAGGGTAAAAACCACGGGACCAAACGATCCAAAATCCACTATCACCACTTCAAGTACATTAAGATTACACCCACAACACAACCACACGAGCTATGGTATCAAATCAAAGCTCCAAAGCACCACAACTCAAAACAAGATCAAACGATCAAATTCGTCACAGAAAATCGCAGCAGACTTAAAAATTTCGTAACTCACAAACCAGACCTAAAAAATGATCAATGAGTCTTCTACCTTCTCCTAAAATTTCAGGCCAATCGGACAACGTTTGCCCCTCCAAATGTGGGAAATCAGAATCTGTCGCTGATAGAAAAATTGCAGAAATTTTCTTATTTCTTGGGTGAATAATCGATGAGGTACTCAATGTGGTAGGTGAGATCTCAGCTATAGATGTTATGTTGTTAGTGGACTGTGGGCTTTCGGACACAAAGTTGGGAGCCCAAACCCAACAAATCTCCCCCTCCCAACTATGTGGAGGAAATCGCCAAACCGGCGATCGTACAACAAGCTTCAAATTTTGATCTCACCAATGACTTAGTCATCATATCGACGCCATTATCATCGGTATGAATCTTCTCAACTTCAAGCTGCTTGGAATCCAAAATCTCACGAATCCAATGATATCGCATATCTATATGCTTCGACTTTCCATGAAACGTCGGATCTTACTGAGATGAATAGCACTCTGGCTGCCGCAGAATAAGACATACCTTTGCTGATCAAAACCAAGCTCACTCATGAAGTTCTTCATCCAAAGAAGTTCTTTGCAAGTTTCCGTAACAGCTATAAATTCTGCCTCTATCGTAGATAAGGCAATACATTTTTGAAGTCTGGACTGCCATGAAACAGCTCCCCCTACAAAAGTAATCGAATAGCCCGAAGTAGATTTCCTCGTATCCACATCTCCGCACAGATCTGAATATGTATAACCAACAAGAATAGGCTCGTCAGAACCGAAATACAATCTCATGTTGGACGTACCTCGGAGATATCTCAAAATCCATTTCACAGTGTTCCAATGCTCTTTCCTGGATTAGACATGAATCTACTAACAACTCCAACTTTATGAGCTAAATCGGGTCGAGTACACACCATAGCGTACATAAGACTACCAACGGCAGATGAATAGGAAACTCGGTCCATAACTTCTTTTTCTTTCTCGTCTGTAGGGCACTGTGTCATGCTCAATCTAATAAAGGTAGTAAGTGGGGTACTCACCGGTTTAGCTCGCTCCATGCTAAAGCGTTACAGTACCTTCTCGATGTACTTTTCCTGAGATAACCACAACTTCTTCTGTTTTCGATCACGTGTGATATTCATCCCAAGAATGCATTGAGCTGGCCCCAAATCCTTCATTGAGAAATGCTTGCTCAAGTCCTTCTTTAACGTGTAGATTCGAGATGATGAAGAACCTACAATAAGCATATCATCAACATAAAGTAACAAAATGATATCATTGTTGGGGAATCTCTGCATAAAAACACAATGGTCAGTATCATTCTTCTTATACCCTTCTTGAATCATCACCGACTCAAGTTTCTTATACCGTTGCCTTGGAGCTTGTTTCAAGACATACAAGCTCTTCTTCAATCTGCAGACATAATTCTCATTTCCTTTCTGAACAAAACCTTCAGGCTGCTCCATATAAATTTCTTCATCAAGGTCACCATGAAGAAAAGCAGTCTTGACATCCATCTGTTCAATCTCAAAATCAAAGCTCGCTGCCAAACCCAAACCGACACGGATAGAAGTCATCTTCACAACTGGTGAAAATATCTCACTGAAATCAATCCCCTGCTTCTGACTGAAGCCTTTGACAACCAACCTGGATTTAAATCTGGGAGAAAGCGAGTGCTCTTCATGCTTCACCTTGTAAATCCACCTATTCTTCAAGGCCCTTTACCTTTAGGAAGCTCCACCAGTTCATACGTGTCATTTACTCGTAAAGACTCCATCTCGTCTTTCATAGAAGCAATCCACTTGTCTCTATCTGGACTATGAATGGCTTCATCGTAACTCTCTGGCTCTCCTTCACTAGTAAGAAGCACAAACTCGTCGGATGAGTAACGAGTAGAAGGTCGTCTCTCTCTCGTAGATCTTCTAACAGAAGGTTCTGGCAAGTCAACATGTGTCTCCTCCTGCTGAGCAACACCATCAGCAACATGATCATCGGGTTGATTCTCAGCTTCACCTGGATTTGGTGTGAGTAGGCGATCAAAATCAATCAAGTGTTCATTCTGAATAACTAGCTTTTCTGACTTCTCGATATCGTCAATAGTCTAATCCTCCATAAAGATAACATCACGGCTTCTAATAAGCTTCTTATCAACGGGATCATAACATCTGTAGCCAAACTCGTCATCGCCATAGCCAAGCAAAATGCACTGTCTTGTTTTGGCATCCAACTTTGATCTCTCATCTCTTGGGACATGCACAAAACACTTGCACCCGAAAACTCTCAAGTGGTCATATGAGACATCCTTACCTTACCAGACTTTGTTAGGAACATCACCCTGCAAGGCAACTGAAGGAGTCAAATTAATAATACGAGTAATCGTATATAAAGCCTCACCCCAAAAATGTTAAGGTAACTTTGCTTCTGACAATAAGCATCTAACTCTCTCCATCAATGTCCTGTTCATTCGTTCAGCCAAGCCATTCAACTAAGGAGTCTTAGGATGTGTTTTCTGATGCCGAATACCATATCGTCGACAATAAGAATCAAATGGTCCGCGATACTCACCTTCGTTGTCCGTTCTGATGAACTTCAACTTTTTTCCCTGTCTCGCGCTCAACAGAAACATGAAACTCGATAAAATCGTCAAGTACTTGATCCTTTGACTTCAAAGTGCGAACCCATAACTTCCGTGGATAATCATCAATAAATGTGACAAAATAAAAAGCACCTCCAAACGACTTCACCTTCAAAGGACCGCAAACATCTGAGTGAACTGACTCAAGCAAAGCGTCCTTCTTATGAGGTGGATGATGATGAAAAGAAACCCGTTTCTGCTTTCCAGCTAAGCAATGTGCACATCTGTCTAACTTAGCACCTTTCAAGCCGGGAAGTAAATTCTTCTTGGCGAAACAATCGAGCCATTTCTCGCTGATGTGACTCAATCTCGCCAAAGACTAGAAGAATTCCCGATATCAACTGCATTCACACCACTAGCAGAAACATTAGTGTTAAACCAATACAAATTAGAAAATTTCTTACCACGAGCCACGATCAAAGAGCCTCGAGTGATCTTCCAATGTCCATCACCAAAGTGGCAAGAATAACCCTCATCATCAACCTTTCCAGTAGAAATGAGATGCAATGGAACATCAGGAGCATGTCTGACCTCCTTCAATATCAACTTCGAACCCAATCCTGTGTCCAAACAAATAGTGCCGACTCCTATGACCTTCGCTAAACCATCATTGCACATCTTCAAGACTCCAAAGTCGCCCGGAGTATATGATGAAAAGAATTCCTTATTAGCTGTAACATGATAAGCTGCACCAATGTCCAAGACCCAACTAGTCTCACCTTTCACAAGATTGATTCCATCGTCGTCGTAGACAATAACAAGATTATCAGGAGTAGTGGTGGTATTCACGCGATCAACACCGTCGTCAACATTCTTCTTATGCTCCTTCTTCAACTTATAGCAATATCGCTTGATATGTCCTTTCTTCCTGCAGTGATGACACTCAAGATCCTTATATTTTGATATTGACTTGCTTCTTCCTTTGCTCTTGCCCCGATTGCTGCTCTTGCCCACATGTCTACTTCTCCCCTATTCTCAGTAACCAACACCTCAGAAAGTGACGAAGTACCTTGCGTTTTCCTTCTCACCTCCTCATTTAAGACGGCTCTTGACGTACTCTAAGGTTACCAAACCATTGGGGGCCGAATTGGTCAACGAAACTCTAAAACTTTCCCAAGATTCAGGGAGAGTATTTAAAAGCCATAAACCGAGAACCTCCGATTCAAACTTAACGCCCATGCGAAACAACTGATCAAAACACCCTTGAAACTCATTGATGTGGTCAGAAATGGACGTGTTTTCTTGATATCGCAAATTCATCGCTTCCTTCAAAAGATACAGTTTATTGTTACCTGTTTTGGAAGCATACAATGTCTCAAGCTTCTCCCACAACGTCTTGGCATGTGTTTTTATTCACAATATGGTTCAATACATTGTCTTCAACCCATTACCGAATAAAGCCACAAACTTGAAGATGCTCAAATTCCCGTTCTTCGTCAGTTTTTGAATCGGGCTTTTCTGTAGCGAAAACCGAAAGATGCAATTTCTTCACAAATAAAAGATCCTTTATCTTTCCTTTCCACTTGTGATAATTCGTGCCGTTCAAACAAACCATTCTATTCAAATTCGCCTCCATCCTGCACTGATCAAAGAATACCGACAAAACCAACCGCAAGCTCTGACCACTCTGTTAGGATCGGACGGTATAAATAAACACTCGGGCAGAATATTGGCAGCGCAATTTCTTCAACGCAATGAAAATAAAACGGAAATCAACACGGCGATATAACGTGGAAAACCCCCTTCAAATCGACAGGGTAAAAACCACGGGACCAAACGATCCAAAATCCACTATCACCACTTCAAGTACAACAAGATTACACCCACAACACAACCACACGAGCTATGGTATCAAATCAATGCTCCAAAAGCACCACAACTCAAAACAAGATCAAACGATCAAATTCGTCACAGAAAATCGCAGTAGATTTAAAAAAAATCGTAACTCACAAACCAGACCTCAAAATGGAAATCCCTTTGGTGAGAATTCAATGAGTCTTCTACCTTCTCCTGAAATTTCAGGCCAATCGGACAACGTTTTCCCCTCCAAATGTGAGAAATCCGAATCTGTCACTGATAGAAAAATTGCAGAAATTTTCTTATTTCTTGGGTGAATAATCGATGGGGTACTCAATGTGGTAGGTGAGATCTCAGCTATAGATGTTATGTTGTTAGTGGACTGTGGGCTTTCGGACACAAAGTTGGGAGCCCAACCCAACAAGTAGATAGATATTCTATATAAACGCACACAACCTTTCCTTGGAAATCACACAGCTTGCTTGCCACAATAAGCAGCACGTATCAATTTTTGGAGGGATTTTCGACACTGTGATTGTCCGACCAGCGCCTCGGCGGCCGGTTGACCGAGTTTTACAACAATATATGTACTTTCAGGTAACATATATGGGCGGATCTACACCGTGGTTTGTCTTTCGTTTCATTGCTTCGATCGTAAATCAATCTTTTAACAAAGTTAGCATCGCAAGGTATCGGGTTAAGGCTCTTTCGTCGATATTCAATAATTATGCCGGATGTGGACAATGTAGACTCTGAAATGACACTCGACTCATTTCGCACGGCTAGAAGATCTCATGCGATGGCCGATAACGTCGGTTAGTATGACTCAAATAGAGTTGAATCTCATTTAAGTTAGTCAGGGTGCACGCTTGTCTTCTGCATCTTAACTCAACTATAGTTGAATCCCATTGTGACATGGTTGTACTCGAAGATCCTCCTAAGGTCATATGAATCACCAACCGTCCCCTGCTCGGTTCTTGGAGAAAATGGTCAGTTGACTCCTTCTGGTCTGTCAATTCACCTCAAGAAACCTCTCGTAATAGTCGGAAAACATATTAAAGATGTCCTTACCACAACTCGGATCGAGTAAAGCCGTCAAGCTATTGATAATTGGGATTTATTCCCAATATGCCTTGACCTTTTTTGCCATACTTTCGACGAAAGTGCTCAAGTATGGATGAGTTTGATATTCAACAAACTTGTTGAACATGCCAAAATGGTCCAGTTAAAATGACTGCGATGCTTGCTAAACAAACGCCGGGAAATTGTATCCGTTGCCTCGGGAAATTGTATCCGTTGCCTCTTTGAATACATGAATCTACGTTTTTAATCTTACTAAGAAACCAACAATTTTTTTTTTTGATTTCGTGACAAATTATACCACAACCAATTAAAAAATATGGTACTGCTGCATTCCCTTTATAAACGTACTACATATGAAACAAGTAACAAAATATGTCCAATGATCCACGATATAACTAAAATTGACATCACATGTCGTTCATCTAAGCCAGTTAGCTTTACATGCGTCAAAGGCTTAATCATTTTTAACATTCTTGAGCTAACCTTCATCTAAGCGCAATTCCGTTCTCTTCGGGTCACTATCTTGTCGAGGTTTACTTGGTCCCAAAGTCATGGTTCCTTAGTTTACCCAAAAAATAGTTGACAAGACATTATTACAAAATATCAGCAGAAGTAAGGGTGAAATATGAGTCGAAATGGCTACGAACTCTACTAGTTGGCTTAGCTGGAATTCTTGATGTCAGTTCGAGCTTGAGCTTTACCTTATGACTCTAAAGCTCAGCTCGAGCTTCTTCGCAACTGTACAAAATTTCTCATGAGGTGACCTGTGATTTTTTTTAATTAGGTTTTCGTGAAATTTATCTAATCTGAATTTAAACTTTCGAGCTTTAGCTCGAACTTGGGAATATGATAACGAACGAGCTCAAGTCTAGCATTTAACTTCTGCCCTCGAACCTAGAAAATAAGCCAAATCTGCTCGCTAGACTCGCAAATCGAGTCTGAGGTTACATGATTAAAAGTGAATCATAACGAGTTATTATATCTATAATTTGTCTTCAAATAACTCGTCGATTATTTGGGAGTAACATCATAATATCCAAAATAATCATCAATCGATTACACTCTCAACCTGCCCTGGCGGGCTATGCGTCTAAGGCTTTTAGTTTTATGTATGTCCTAAAACAAATAGCACAAAGCAAACTGCTTAAAAAAAGAGTCAGAGTCTCATCCCACATTCCACTTACATACATATTCTCAAGCTCCTCAACAAATTTACATGAAATCTTCCTCAAGCTCCTGTAATGACTTGTTTGTTGATGCTATGTCTTTGTTCGTGTCATCTTCTCAGCTACCATCAGATGTTTGGAGCTCCTCAGTTCTGCTTGCTTCTCCTTTTCAAACCTTTCCAACTCCTCTCGCTTTTTCTGAAAACATTGAACAATATCATACTGATTAATCCTATTATGTTATAAGAACAATCAGAAATGCCATGGTTGCTGGGATCATTTGTAGCAAAGAGATCAGAAAGAATTACAGAGGTAATGTAACGCCTTCAGGATATTGAAAGATTATAAGGTAAATAGGTAATGTGCTATGTGCATACAGTATCCATTTTCCAAACTTTTTGGTTTGAAATATTCGAGTTCGTGTTAAAATCTTGATCTAATAATGTAAAATCACTCCTCACTATGAAAAGCAGGAGATATGTAACTTACTTTTTCTCTCAGCTGTAGTTTCCTCTCTGACTTTTCAGCTGCATTAACAGCCTCTCGTTCATCTGCCATAATGTCGATGAATCATATGATGATGTAAATCAATACAAAACAGAAAATAACTTGACAATGCGAAGAAACTCTTATATTTCCGCAGTAGATAAAAAGGAGGATTTGGTTGGAGCTTCAAAGGGGAATTTTACCTTTCAAATTTGTTGTCCTTTCAACCTTAGTCCTGTTCAATCGGTTCACTATCTCGCTTATTCTATTTTCCACTCGTACGGTGAGAACCTGGCAAGAAACAGGAAATTTAACTTCAATGTTCATGACTGGTCATATCCTAATTGCTCACCATTTTTGAATTGTGGAAACTAACTTGCCCAACATCCATTGAGGCGGTCTTCTTCAGATTCGACCATGGAGAGTAAACAACATCAACATTGTTCACTTTGTTTCCTGCCACGTTACGCCACCACTTCAATAAGCTTATTTGTAATTCTCAAAGGGTGATAGTGATACTGAATAAGTAAGCATCATCAGACAAGGAGACAAACACTAGCCTTGAATAGAATTTGCTTTCACTAATTGAGCACAATCTTCCAAGACACCTTCGGGTATATCATCGATGGTTTGACCCTTTAGTAACCTCAGATAGACATGGGCTGAGGACATTTTATCGACATGAAACCTGCCATTATCGCAACCAAATTGTCAACCAAAAGACTATTTCATAACTTTACTACATAAAGTTACTACTCCGTTAAGCTAATAAGGACCACCCTCCACAAGAAATACGCATCCAAAAAGAAAAAAACAAACACGCACCAACAAAAAAAGACAGAAGCATTCTCAAATCTATGCCGATTTGAGCCCTTAATATCCATAGGGCATTATCAATTCCAATCAGACAAAATTCGAGGTTCTATTCAATAGACAACGCTAAGAAAAAGCAACCAATTAGGAAGATCGTACCAAATATCTTCAGGGAAGCCATACTTAATTAGCTCCTCGTTCTCGTACTTGTCGAGGCCCATTAATATGGTGTAGTCCCCAACCTCGGGTCGTGCCTTGAAGTAGAATACCATCTGATTATCTCTGCTAAGATAAATGTAGGTAGGTACCTCTGTGTGCGTATTTGGGGTTGTGGCAATTAGGAGAGGAAAAGAGGGAGAGTAGCGGGTGAATGATGGGTAAATGGATCGAATCCTATACTTTTTACCGGGTCAAACCTCTGGTTATAAAGTTTAAATTAGGAGTGGGAGAGAGAAAGTGCCAACTCTATTTACGACCAATCCATTCGGAATTCTATGTAGGGTGGGGATTGGGAATCGGGTATTCAAGCTGATACGGGCTAAAGATGGGTGGGCCAAAGAATTAATAAGAAGAGGTCCGCCACGCCCACAGGAAAATATTTATCATTTAATAAACAAAGATGCAAAGATAAAAAATAGGGGCCTTTGATAGGTGGCTGACGGTTCCCAAGAGAAAAGAAGGTTCCTCAGTACACTTTCCAGTGAAATGACCCCTAAAAGCACGGTAGGCGAAGACGCGTGTCGACTGGTGAGAGGATAGTGCCACTGTTGCTTTTTCAGACTGGGACAATTGCAGAGGGGTCATTCAATCGGCGGCTTCCACTGTTCATCGTACCACAGCTGTAATGTCCCCGGAAATCAGGGGTCATAGAAGAGGAGATGCGGGGAACTACTATAAAAGGAGAGGCTTAGCCATTTTTCAAGACAAGCATTATTAGAATAAAAAACAACCACTTGTTTTTGTTCCTTTCAGTGCATTAACTACCCTTTCTCAATATTTAGAACGTCATGAGCGAACGTGAGGATTAACGAGTGTGTAATTCAGTCCATTGTAGTGAAAGGAAGTTCCATAGCACCCCGTGGACGTAGAATTCGAAAGGATTCGAACCACTATATCCTTGTGCCTTCTGTTTAACGTCCCCCTTTACATCCCTCGCAAGAAGCACCACACGAGCACTCGAAAATTTTATATACATAATCTACCGTTATAAAAATTCCTGAACTACATACATACAAATTTCGTTGATTGGGAGGGCCCCATATCAAATGGCGCCGTTTGTGGGAAAATTACAGGGTTAAAGGCGTGAGTTGCTTTCGTAGTTAAAATCGTGCTCAGAATCACTTAAAATCTAGTTTCGATCGATTCCTCCTCACTCTCAAATCGGTCGATTACATCTTGTATTGTTTTGCTTTAGCCGAGGTTTCATTCCAATTTCATAAATCATCCGATCCATGAACCTTCCAAGTCGCCCGATTCATGGCCTTTGAAATCGCTTGCTCACCTCGCCTTAAAATCGCCCGATTGTCCCATCATTTTCCATTCGCTCGATCCGTCCATGGAACTTATCAAATTCGATCGAACTTCTTCAAGCTGCCTTCTTCTTCAAAATCTAATTCCTCACTCACCATTCTTTCCAGATATAATTCTGAGTAGCCATGTTAGGATGATTTATATATGAAACCCTAAAATCCTTAACTAGCATATGAACCGTGATTCTCCTTAGAAATTATTCTAATCTAGGAGAATAATACACCCTAGATCTCCTTCATATCCTTAAGTCACGTAGAATGCTAATTATAAAAGCTGAAAATTGACTTATAAGCTTATATGTAATTAAAACGTACACCTCAGAGCAGACAACATACCCTTTTTAAGTTTGGAATCCAATTCTTGCTTCGTTAGTTCTCCTCTTTTTCGTTTGGATTAGTTTCCTTAGGGTTTCTTCCTAAAACGGGCTTATACTATTGAAGATTGAGATAAACTGTAAGCTATCAATCCCAGGGTTGATGGGACATAACATGACGTATGCTTTCCCCCATACTTAAGTAATTCTACTAATGTTTATCCCTAAAATTGGGCCTAAGTAAGGATTTAACATGGCCCACTTATAACTTATTCTTATTAATACTAAGAATCGCATAGTGCTAACCCTTTTATTTCTAGCATCTAACAATTCCTCTTATTAAAAATTGTACACCTTATATGAAATTATTTCTAAGTTCCAACTCAATTTCTACCTGGTCAGTCATTCTAGTAGCACATAACATATAGAACATTGTTTCACCCGTAACATGAAATCACATATGCACATATTTCATAAACCATGTCTCATGCATTCAAGTAAGTCATATAATATGCATGCATATTTATTCGCCAACTTACTTATGGGACTCTGGTATTATATCCTCCCCCTTAAAAGGGATTTCGCCCCCGAAATCAGCCACGGAGAAATAGCTCAGGGTAGCGAGTCCTCATATCGTGTTCCCGTTCCCACGTAGCTTTCCTCCGTGGACTGATTCTGCCATAGAACTTTCACTAATGGAATTTCTTTATTCCGCAGTCTTTTCGTCTCATATATGAGAATCTCTAGCTGTGACGCCCGGGGCCGAAGAGGGCGGGGAGTGATCGTCGGTGCCAGGGTGCACGGACAATGAGCGGCTCCTGGCAGGCTTCTAGGCGAAGGGGTACATAAACGAACCGATCCAACACCAGAATGAGAGGGGATCCTGAGACTGACAATGTATGGGCGTGTCAGGCTAAGAATCGTATAAAAGGATTGATAGTACTACTCATATCACCAAGGTCGACCTACCTTTTCGGGAGTCCATCTATAGCAACTCCGAAGTTAAGCGTGCTTGACTTGGGGCAATCTAGGGATGGGTGACCCCCTGAGAAGTTTCTCAGGGTGCGTGTGAGCGAGTGCACGAAGCACGCTAAAAGGTTAAATGGTGGTACAGTGGGGCTAGACTATCAGTCGGAGTGTGGTGGGCCCAACCCCACTGGTCCCGGTAGGGACCGATGCTATAGTGACACCTGGTATGGGACGGGTCGTTACAAGTGGTATCAGAGTACAACCTCTCACAGTACGGTGCTGGTTCGGGGACGAACCAGGCGGAAGCTGGTGGGCATGTGACACCCGGGGCCGAAGAGGGCGGGGAGTGATCGCCGGTGCCAGGGTGTACGGACAATGAGCGGCTCCTGGCAGGCTTCTAGGCGAAGGGGTACATGAACGAACCGATCCAACACCAGAATGAGAGGGGATCCTGAGACTGACAATGTATGGGCGTGTCAGGCTAAGAATCGTATAAAAGGATTGATAGTACTACTCATATCACCAAGGTCGACCTACCTTTTCGGGAGTCCATCTATAGAAACTCCGAAGTTAAGCGTGCTTGACTTGGGGCAATCTAGGGATGGGTGACCCCCTGGGAAGTTTCTCAGGGTGCGTGTGAGCGAGTGCATGAAGCACGCTAAAAGGTTAAATGGTGGTACAGTGGGGCTAGACTATCAGTCGGAGTGTGGTGGGCCCAACCCCACTGGTCCCGGTAGGGACCGATGCTATAGTGACACCTGGTATGGGACGCGTCGTTACACTACCGGTCTCTCTTCGTAACTTAGATCTGGCTTGAGATGCTGGTGCAGATTTTCATTACTTAACATGTGTCATGGGTCTGCGACGTATTTTCGTAACGTTGATACATGAAAGACGTCATGTACTTGAGCAAGCGAAGCTAGTAATTCGAGCTGATATGCGACTTCGCCAACTTTTCTAAGAATTCGAAATGGTCCTATGTATCTAGGACTTAGCTTGCCCTTTCCCGAACCGTTTTACGCCTTTCATCGGGGATACCTTCAAGAATACATAGTCATCCACCTGATTCTAATAGTCTATGTAATACCCGTAAAATTTAAGCGGGATTACGTCTAAGACCCGGAAATGTAATTACGGGATTTACGGCATAATTAAGAGCAGAGATAATTCATTAGAGACATAGTTGAGTTAATTACGTTAAGGAGCTAGGATTTTGAGTGAAATACTTTATTAAGACACGTAATTGATTCAAGCCTAATGTGCGAAATTATGTTTCCATGTTTTTACGTCTTTAAATGACTTCTGTGCCTATATGATTTCATGCTGTGTGATTTATAATACTTATGTGTGTTACAAACTATGACTTATGTGATGAAGTGATGACTTAGGAAATTTTAGATAGAAGTAGAATCGGGCGATTTCACAAGCCCTAAGAAAACTTAGGTTCGGGCGATAGTAAGAGTAATATAAAATATTAAATAAACCTTAAGGTCTATCGATTCATGTCCCAAAGAATTGTTCACTTTCGCCGAGCTAATTGAGGTGAGGGTATGAAATCGACCGATTCACGTACAAACCAAAGTAAATCGACCAACTGTTATATATGCATTAATTGAATATGTTCAAATTAAATCGATCGATTCTCAAGGCTCAAAGAAGTAGTTTCGATCGAAGCATGTGTATGTATCAACTTTTGCCGAGGGATAGAAATTTAAACATGGAATCGAGCAATTTCTAAATAGAATCAATCGATTTACGAGCATAGTGTGGAGAAAATTGGTCAACACCTGTTATTTGATTAGACCAATCACAATGTATATTAAGTTGAATAGTCAAAGGGGTAAGTAAGGATTTCTTAACGTAAGGGAATAAATCATTAGTCTAGTTACCTAGTTGTCTCCCCAATCCCATGCCTCTAAGTTTGTACCAATACTTATCCCTTTAAATCAAAGAACGACAAGGAGAGTTCATATAAGAAAATAAAAAAAAAACAACAAAACCTCAAAATCTAAGTAAGAAGGAAGGGAAGGAACGAGCGAAGCTCCAATTGAAGAAATTCCCAACGAGTCTAAAGCCTTGAAGTTGGTAAGTAAAATATTACCTTTAAACTCCATAATTTCGTAGCTAAGGATATCTAGATGCTATAACTGTATATAATTAGTGGAATTTAAGAAGTTTAGGCGTGAAAAGGGGATAGAAACCCTAAGGCATGATGTAAAATCATAACCATGTGGATTAGAGGACGTTAAGTTAGGATTTCGGGTAACAAGGAATTTTCTTAAGTAGTATAACATGTTTTAAAAAATTCGCAGCCCCAAGTTTTGGTTAGTGCTTAACGATTTTAAGATGGCAGGGGATGCTTTGGGTAGCAGAAATCCTTAGCATTTAAGAATTTAGGGTCGAATGGAACTAAGAACCTAATTTCGGGTAGATTAGACTATGAATATGGTTTCGGGCGATTTTAGTTCGAATGCCGAATCGTGCGAATGAAAACTCTAAGAAATCGGGCGATCTATGATGACAACAATCTCGGCGATTTCATGAATGGTACATAAGTAAATCGGACGAATTGGAACATACAGTTGATCGATTTGAAGGCTAACAAATCGGGCGATTTAGAGCTCCTACAAACACCCGGCGAAACATTACTCAACCTCAAACAAATCGGGCGATTGTTGAGTTAGTGATTCTCAAATCGGCGAAACAATATTTCAAAGCCACTTAAATCGGGCGATTCCGTCTTATGGAAATCTCGGCGATTTCAGCTAACCAACGCTTCAAATCGGGCGATCCGTGATGTTAAGTTAACGCGGCGATTCTTAAATCGGGCAACTCCATGCACACACAAATCGGGCGAAACCATGTGATGAACTCAAACGAATCGGGCGATTGCATGATGACGTAAGAACGCGGCGATTTGAAGAAGCTTTACACCATGCAAATCCGGTGACTTTGGTTTCCAAGAAGTCGGGCGATTCCACACATACAAGCTTCAAATCGGGCAATCCCATGTACGACGAAACTCACTCACCTACAAAATTAATCGGGCGAAACCTGCTGCCATGCAAGCTAAATCGGGCGATTTGAGGTTAATAAAATCGGCGATTTGAGAGCTAGCAAAATCGGGCGATTTCAAGCTAAACGAATCGTGCGATTTCAAGAGCGGCGAAACCCTCATGGCATGATGGAATCGAACGAATTTAACACGAAAATCTACTAACTTCTGTCGTGTCCCATATGTCAGAATTTAATACTAACATAACTTAGAAAGTAGTTGGGCATGGACTTGGCCTAGACTCGAAGCTAGCAAACTTAACGATTCTAGCACAATAATATAGTCAAAATAATTTAGTTCGACCCAAGTATTAAATAAAGGCATAATACTGATACGATAATATTTATGTTTAAAGGTCGTACGTTAGGAGCGAACGGGGAGAATACTAATTACGCTTGGACGACAGGTAAGTAGAAATCCAACTACGACAAATAACTTGTCTGAATGCACTTGCTTTATGCGAATACGTGCTTCCGTGATTTTATGTTTACGTGATTTAATTGATATGCTTTTATATGAGCATGTCTGAAGTTTAAATTGGATGACAAGGTGCTTCGAGGCTTACCTGAATTGTGATTACTTGATATTACGTGACTATGTGCCTCGATGATTACATGAATTACGTGGAATAATTGTATATTCTGTCTCTTGGTAATATCGTCTGGCATTTGTTGCATTGTCATACTCACGTGCATACACTATCATATGTGGGAGGGTTGTATGAGTCGAGTATGCATATATATGGTGTATCGCTTGAAAGCGATTGATACATTGCCGATATGGGCATGTGTTGTCGACTCAGTTGAGTCAAGGGCTGTCCACTATGCCACCAGGGCGACGTTTAGCATCGTCAAACTATTATATAAAATATATGGATTATGATTAGGGCAGATGTCCCGATGGCGAAAAGGCCGTATACATATATTATTATTATTGTACACGTAATGAAATATATTACGGCGATTCACGAGGCCGACTGCCTGATTCACGAGAGGCAGGTATATATAGATATATTACGGCGATTCACGAGGCCGACTGCCTGATTCACGAGAGGCAGGTATATATATTACGGCGATTCACGAGGCCGACTGCCTGATTTACGAGAGGCAGGTATATAAATATATTATGGCGATTCACGAGGGCCGTATATATATATTATTATTATGAACATAATGAAATATACTAGGGCGAAGGCCCGTTGGCGAAAGTGCCGTATACATATATTATTATTATTGTACTTGTAATGAAATATATTAGGGCGAAGACCCGTTGGCGAAAGGGCCGTATACATATATTACTATTATTGTACAAGTAATGAAATATAATAGGGCGGAGACCCGTTGGCGAAAGGGCCGTATACATATACTACTATTATTGTAAAAATAATGAAATATATTAGGGCGATGCCCGTTGGCAATGTGGCCATATAGACACACTTATGATATGATTGGGCGATGCCCGTGGCGGTAAGGTGCGACCTGGAGGGTGCGACCTGAGGGTGTAAGCGATACAGGGTGGAACCCTGGTGTAGGCTACCTCAGCGTGGGCTACCAGCGTGAGCGACCGCTGGACAGTCGGGGACGACCGGGATTATATGGCGACCTAGGGGAACGATGTGCATCCTAGGGTTCGGCCATCCGGCGTGGACCGCTGTCGTGTTGTCCCTGAGGGACGTGAGCTCTTGTGGTGCATAGTGAGATTAGCCGAGGGCCCTGAGTGATGTTAGTACGAATATGATGAGTATTGGCGCAGATCGCCTTTGCGAAGTATAGGTGCATCGGCGCGGATCGCCTTTGCGTAGTAGTATATGCATTGGCGCGGATTGCCTTTGCGGGGAAGGGACACGTGCATACATGCATGATTTCTGCTTACTGAGCCTCGGTGGCTCATTCTGTTATGTTATGTGTTGTAGGTACTTATGATCACGGTACGTGATCGCCTAGCCGGCAAGGCCTATCTTTTGAAGCTTCCGAGCATCTTTTGGGGGTGGACGTGTGTGTATGGATGACGACCTGTGAGGCCGGGCGCATAGGAGCTTTTGCTGTGACATCGTAACCGTCCCGAGTAATTATGAACTAGGATTAGGGTGTAATTAGGACTCGAAGAAATTATTCTGTCGCGTAGTTATATTCTTTTGACGTGTACAGGACATGAACTCCTTATGAAAAAGGAAAAAATTTCTACCGTATTTTCGTATCTTCTAAGTTATCGTGCCATTAGACGCTTAGAGTTAAGCTAGAAATGGTAGCGATGGCTAGGGTCGCTACATTACGATAGGAAAATTTCAAGAAAATTAGTGAGGAAAATATTATGAATAAAAATTCCTAAGAAATAATTATGAACGAAAATTCGGAAGAAACTAAGATGATAAAATATTTCCGTTCGAAGGGGCTCACATAATAATGGACCCGAGTAAATAATAAAATTTTGGGCTTAAAGTAAGGCCCAAATAAAGGTGGAGACAATTGAAGATTCAAGTGATAAAGCTCAAATGAATTAATTGAAGGCCCAAATAAAAGAAATTACATAACAAACAAAAAGGCCCAAAATAATACTTTACCCGAGAAATGGCCAAAATAAAATAGAGATAAGGATGACTCTTAACCTATATGGAACCCACGAAAATGCCATGCCTTTTCTTGTTTTTTTTTTAGCCTAAAAACAATCATTGTTAGTCAAAGAAAGGAAAGTGTGATGAGGGAGAAGATAGAAAACGAAAGAAAAAAAAACCGAAGAAAGAAGAAACGAAGGAGATGAACACGAAACCAAGGATTCTTGGCAAGCTCAATCCATCACAAACAATAAACGTAGTTTGAGGAGGTGGGGTAGGTGAATTTTATTCAGCTACACCATGTGAAAGCCTTTCAAAAATTTCAGATTCATGCGATTAGTCAGTTGGGTCGGATTTCAGTATTTTAATGCTTGGTTATGTGATGTTTATGTGTTATATGTTTCGTTAGAACCGAAAGTATGGGTTAAATCTGTATTTCGGTGTGTTGTGGATGATTTGAAGTCTTGGGGGAATTTTTTTTTTGACTACTACGGTTGAGATAAAATCTCAGATCCATGAGCTAGTTATGATAAGTATTAGTTGTTGATTAAATATGCATATGAAGTCTTCGACCTTGGGCCATTTACGATTTGTGAGTTCTTACGTGTTGAATACGCAAGTTATTTTCGATGGCATGTTAGTTTTGGTAAGAAGTATTCTAGTTATATGATCTTTGGAAATTTTCGGCATATGAAAAACTAATGAAGTTTTGAATTTAGGGTGTACGACTTTTTGGGTTGGAAATAATTTTTGAAGATGATAGTTTATGAATTCATGTTTTTGTTAGGATGATTTTGAAGAAGATTATGATGAAATGAGTTTTGGGTAATATTTGTTGTTCTTTAGGGTTTTGAGGATTTTCAAAAGATTTTATACTTTAAGGTGACTTTTGAAGAAGATTACGGCGATATGAGTTTAGGTGATTTACATGATCGATTTTACATTATGTCCACGTGGGTTTAGATTTGCGAATATTTGTGGTTGATTAGGGTTTGAATATTTTTCCGATGCCTTACTGTTTTTGAAAAGATTTTCGAAATATTATAGGATAAATTCTCGGATCATATTTGGGTTTAGGATGATTTTAGAGATGTTAAAATTATGATTTTCGAAAGCGCTAAATTTTCAAAAGGTTGGTTTTCGAAATAAGTTTTTGTAAGATAGAAAAGTTTTTCGCAAGTTTCGCAAGCTTGAGCTTTATTTTGAAACCAAGTGATTTCCGAAAGAATTTTCTAAAGAGTTTTCGAAAGAATTTTTGAACTGGCCATTCGAAGATTGTTTCGAAATCTGTTTCGAAAATTATTTTCGAAACTAACTGAATTTCACAATTATCTAATTTTCAAAAGACAATTTTGAAGTAAGTCCCTTTTCGAAACTTGGTTAAATATGATAGGTAATTTCGATACTTAAGAAAATTTCGAATATTATATATTTTCGAAGAGTTTCAAAACTTTCATATTTTTCATATGATATTTTCACATGAATCTTTCAGCATTTAGGTAGTTTGCATATTTTTAATAGTTATCTAATTTAGCTAGTAATCTGATTGTATGGTATTTTCGTAATTAAGGTCCGACAATATAGGAGGTTCACGAGACTGTTAGGCAAATAAATCTCGGACGACAGGTAAGTGGAAATTTCACCTACAACACATAAATTAATTTATGTGCGTATTTTATGTGACTATGTGCTTTGATGAGAATATGTAACGTGTTATCTGTGTTGAATGATCCTACGTGATATGAATTATATGGAATTACGTGATTTTATGGCAACTGTGTTGGTCGTTTTATGTGAGATGCTTACTGGCGATAGTGAAATCGCATGGTGAGTTATTATTTATGATTTTGCGATGACATGGGAAAACAGTTGGTACACCATATCATGGTATACTATGTGCACGTTTGGATATTTTTATTTTGGGAAAGTGAACGTGCATTGCATTTATCGCCTGTAGGCGAGCATGGTATGTATGCATGATATCATTCATATGGCATGAGCATGTGCATACACGGAAGATGTGAGGATTTGCATTTATGAGTATGCACAGTATACAATCATATGAGAACGAATATTATAGCTACTTCTACAAAGGCACCACGACGGAATGTAAGCCGTCTAATGTATTATGTGAGGCAGGAGGAGCGACCTGGGTAGGGGCGTCCTAGGGAAACCTAGCGTAGGCCGCCCAGTGTGGAGCAACTGTCCGACAGGAGGAGCGACCTGGGTAGGGGCGACCTAGGGAGACCTAGCGTAGGCCACCCAGTGTGTAGCAACTGTCATTGTCATTAGCGGACGAGGGTCACCTGGACGAGACACATGGCATAAACCAGAGTGCCAGGAAAGGCAACCGCAATGGAAAAAGGACGATCGTCAGATAGAGGGGCGACCTGGTGAATAATAAAACTGGAGATAAACCCTAGTTTTATGCTAGCCAGAGTGGGCCACTATCGTATTTTTATCCGTAAAGGATTTGAGCTCATGTTATGGTGGTGCGAGTAGTAAGTTAGCTATGAGCCCTGATATAAATGAAAAAGAAATGAGAAAGAAATAAGAATGATATGTGTATGTGAGTATTAGAAAGCACTGGCGCGGATGCCTTTGCTAGTTGGCACGTGCATACATGCATATTTCAACTTACTGAGCTTTATAGCTCATTCCACGTTTTATGTGTTGTAGGTACGAACGAGTCGGACGTTGAGACACGTCACGACTAAGGCAGGCTGATGGCGGTGACTCCATGTACTTTTGAGGGCTGGGCGTACATGGATGCGACCTGAAGGGTGTTATTAGTGTGTTTTAAATATTTTAACATATTGGGCTATGGCCTTTTAAATTATAATGTTTGCATAACGAGACATGTGCGAGGTAAATGTGTACGAGTGTGCAATATTTCAATTATTAAATAAGAGTGTTTTTTTTTAAATCGGGTCTTCCGCAGCCTACGTTGCGAAAAATCCGCCAAACTAGTTATAGGAAAAGTGGGTCGTGACAGTGTGGTATAAGAGCATAGGTTATAGGTTCTGAAGACAGTCCATGTACGGCCGCTCAAAAGTTTGGAGGAATCAGCCTTGCCTGTAAGTTTCATATTTGATGTGATTACGTGATTATAATGACGTGCCTATATGTTTGGATGATTGTATATGTAACAAGAAAATGACTAGGGGACATAGAGAATATGTTGGCGAGTCGAGACGGGGGGTTGTATGTTCTATGAAAAAACATGACTCGGTATTCTTGTACCTTACGGAACTGATCCAAGAACAAACGGATCAGACTTGTGAATTTAAGGATTAGTAAGCGAGCTTAAAGATCTGGTCTATAAGCTCATGAATATTCTGAGTTCGTTCCGATTCCATAAATTCCTACAAAAAGTGTGGAGAATTTAGGGAAACGAAATGTGAAAAATAGTTACAGTGAGAAGTTGACAAAAGTCGACTTTCCAGACCCTAATAGTCATTTTGGGCCAAACCTGTGGGGAGTTAACCTCCCCACTTGAGCTCCAAAATTTATTCCTTGATGCTGATGATGTGGCAATTTCATAAGGGCATCTGTTATGGCTTAATCCTAAATCCAATTGTCGATGCTTTCGATGTGGGAACCAGGGACTTGGTTAAAAAAAAAAAACCGTCGGGAGCGCAAATTTGTTTCCCCTGGACATAGTCAAAATATTGGGACAACCCTCAGGGGTTCCTGACCGAATGTTTAATTTGAACCTTGTAAAGTCAAAAGTCCTTCCTACGGGGATAACGAGTACGATGACTATCTATAACATACTCATTCCTATGATTCCCGAGCCGTACAATTTTATTCTTCCATGTCAACAGGCGAAGTTAAAAATATTCCTCGCCTATCCTAGTATAGCGACTTAGATACCTACTCACGTGGAAACCCAACACGATTTAATAAATAGTTGGAAGAATATTTTAATACTTGAGC
Source organism: Craterostigma plantagineum (assembly GCA_027422505.1). Lineage (NCBI taxonomy): Eukaryota > Viridiplantae > Streptophyta > Magnoliopsida > Lamiales > Linderniaceae > Craterostigma > Craterostigma plantagineum. The sequence continues at coordinate 17,156,025 of JAPQWV010000013.1, read as the reverse complement.
GTATCAGATGAATATTGGTCTGAATTGTGGTTTTAATATATATGCTCTCAACAATATGAAACCATATTCAACTTCTATATCGAAGATTGATCAACCCTAATTACCCAGGAGAGGAGTATTCATCTTTTGGGAAAGACAAGGTCAAATAGAATTTCCGTCCTGCTCTAAAGGCTTAATAATTTATGAAGATGAGTTATAAGTCTTTTCTCGTATATGTAGTGATGACAAAGGAAATACATCAATCAGAATCGTCAGAATCGTTTTAGTTGCGCGAATATGCATATTCTGATGATTTCACGAGATTTTTTTTCCGACCAAATCATGATCGTAGACATGCTTCCTTTTCATTAAAAGTTCCTTCTTTGGTTGGAGTATAATGATGAAGTTCCGCTCCTAATTTTTCAGCCGATGATTCGAACCCCTATTGCGCCCAAGTAAACTTTGTTCTATTTGTTTCTCTGTTCGTGTTATCAGCTGTACATATTCAAAGTTCGATATTCGATTTGCGCAGCAGAAGCGTAATGGTATAATATATGTGCTTCATAATTATGCTTAGTATAATTTCATAACCGTTTCTCCCAGTTCTACCCCAAAGTAACACAATTGCGATTGAAGCGGTTGTTGTGGGTGCCTATTGAAAATCTATTATACAAGCTCGAGTTGATTAGAAAGATTCTGCATTGACTTTTACGATCTTGGCTCCTTTATGAAACATATTTCCTATTTGAATTTCAGCCGATGAATGAGTACTATGTTCCAAGACTCTAGAGATGGAGGATAAGCTTATCGTAGTTTTTTTTAAAGTTTACTATTAGACGGAATGAACTATAGTCGGTCGTTGATAGACTTTCCCTTGCACAAATTGAGAGCTCGAAGAGAGTGAAAAAAATAAATAAATAAATAAATTTGGTGTTGAGAATGTTAGGATATCATTTCAGCCCCGATGAACCAATTATATTTATGGAAGAAAAAAATGAAAATACCTAACGACCTTTATAGCTAGTTTGCCTCATTAATGTGTTAGATATTTCTGACTTAAGAGTTCGGTGCAGTACTAGAGAGAGAATCATATTGTTTTCGTTCTCGAGAAGCAATAAGGGCCGAAGAAAATCTGTATGTAGATATTTCCATGCCGAATAAATTGATAATATGATCGCTTATGATCATCTATATCCACCGTTTGATCTCCGTCCTAGAACCGCTGGGATTTGTTAACTTCACAAATCTTAATTGGTTCAAATCTAAGAAACTTTTCAGGGACAATTGGGTGATTGTCGATCGCTCAACTGAGATAACTTATTTTCCGCTAATCGTTATCCCGAATCATTCCAGTTGGCGTGATTTCGGGGGCGAAATCCTTTTTAAGGAGGGGAGAATGTAATACCCGTAAAATTTAAGCGGGATTACGATAGGAAAATTTCAAGAAAATTAGTGAGGAAAATATTATGAATAAAAATTCCTAAGAAATAATTATGAACGAAAATTCGGAAGAAACTAAGATGATAAAATATTTCCGTTCGAACGGGCTCACATAATAATCGACCCGAGTAAATAATAAAATTTTGGGCTTAAAGTAAGGCCCAAATAAAGGTGGAGACAATTGAACATTCAAGTGATAAAGCTCAAATGAATTAATTGAAGGCCCAAATAAAAGAAATTAAATAACAAACAAAAAGGCCCAAAATAATACTTTACCCAAGAGAAATGGCCAAAATAAAATAGAGATAAGGATGACTCTTAACCTATATGGAACCCACGAAAATGCCATGCCTTTTCTTGTTTTTTTTTTTTAGCCTAAAAACAATCATTGTTAGTCAAAGAAAGGAAAGTGTGATGAGGGAGAAGATAGAAAACGAAAGAAAAAAAAACCGAAGAAAGAAGAAACGAAGGAGATGAACACGAAACCAAGGATTCTTGGCAAGCTCAATCCATCACAAACAATAAACGTAGTTTGAGGAGGTGGGGTAGGTGAATTTTATTCAGCTACACCATGTGAAAGCCTTTCAAAAATTTCAGATTCATGCGATTAGTCAGTTGGGTCGGATTTCAGTATTTTAATGCTTGGTTATGTGATGTTTATGTGTTATATGTTTCGTTAGAACCGAAAGTATGGGTTAAATCTGTATTTCGGTGTGTTGTGGATGATTTGAAGTCTTGGGGGAATTTTTTTTTTGACTACTACGGTTGAGATAAAATCTCAGATCCATGAGCTAGTTATGATAAGTATTAGTTGTTGATTAAATATGCATATGAAGTCTTCGACCTTGGGCCATTTACGATTTGTGAGTTCTTACGTGTTGAATACGCAAGTTATTTTCGATGGCATGTTAGTTTTGGTAAGAAGTATTCTAGTTATATGATCTTTGGAAATTTTCGGCGTATGAAAAACTAATGAAGTTTTGAATTTAGGGTGTACGACTTTTTGGGTTGGAAATAATTTTTGAAGATGATATTTTATGAATTCATGTTTTTGTTAGGATGATTTTGAAGAAGATTATGATGAAATGAGTTTTGGGTAATATTTGTTGTTCTTTAGGGTTTTGAGGATTTTCAAAAGATTTTATACTTTAAGGTGACTTTTGAAGAAGATTACGGCGATATGAGTTTAGGTGATTTACATGATCGATTTCACATTATGTCCACGTGGGTTTAGATTTGCGAATATTTGTGGTTGATTAGGGTTTGAATATTTTTCCGATGCCTTACTGTTTTTGAAAAGATTTTCGAAATATTATAGGATAAATTCTCGGATCATATTTGGGTTTAGGATGATTTTAGAGATGTTAAAATTATGATTTTCGAAAGCGCTAAATTTTCAAAAGGTTGGTTTTCGAAATAAGTTTTTGTAAGATAGAAAAGTTTTTCGCAAGTTTCGCAAGCTTGAGCTTTATTTTGAAACCAAGTGATTTCCGAAAGAATTTTCTAAAGAGTTTTCGAAAGAATTTTCGAACTGGCCATTCGAAGATTGTTTCGAAATCTGTTTCGAAAATTATTTTCGAAACTAACTGAATTTCACAATTATCTAATTTTCGAAAGACAATTTTGAAGTAAGTCCCTTTTCGAAACTTGGTTAAATATGATAGGTAATTTCGATACTTAAGAAAATTTCGAATATTATATATTTTCGAAGAGTTTCAAAACTTTCATATTTTTCATATGATATTTTCACATGAATCTTTCAGCATTTAGGTAGTTTGCATATTTTTAATAGTTATCTAATTTAGCTAGTAATCTGATTGTATGGTATTTTCGTAATTAAGGTCCGACAATATAGGAGGTTCACGAGACTGTTAGGCAAATAAATCTCGGACGACAGGTAAGTGGAAATTTCACCTACAACACATAAATTAATTTATGTGCGTATTTTATGTGACTATGTGCTTTGATGAGAATATGCAACGTGTTATCTGTGTTGAATGATCCTACGTGATATGAATTATATGGAATTACGTGATTTTATGGCAACTGTGTTGGTCGTTTTATGTGAGATGCTTACTGGCGATAGTGAAATCGCATGGTGAGTTATTATTTATGATTTTGCGATGACATGGGAAAACAGTTGGTACACCATATCATGGTATACTATGTGCACGTTTGGATATTTTTATTTTGGGAAAGTGAACGTGCATTGCATTTATCGCCTGTAGGCGAGCATGGTATGTATGCATGATATCATTCATATGGCATGAGCATGTGCATACACGGAAGATGTGAGGATTTGCATTTATGAGTATGCACAGTATACAATCATATGAGAACGAATATTATAGCTACTTCTACAAAGGCACCACGACGGAATGTAAGCCGTCTAATGTATTATGTGAGGCAGGAGGAGCGACCTGGGTAGGGGCGACCTAGGGAAACCTAGCGTAGGCCGCCCAGTGTGGAGCAACTGTCCGACAGGAGGAGCGACCTGGGTAGGGGCGACCTAGGGAGACCTAGCGTAGGCCACCCAGTGTGTAGCAACTGTCATTGTCATTAGCGGACGAGGGTCACCTGGACGAGACACATGGCGTAAGCCAGAGTGCCAGGAAAGGCAACCGCAATGGAAAAAGGACGATCGTCAGATAGAGGGGCAACCTGGTGAATAATAAAACTGGAGATAAACCCTAGTTTTATGCTAGCCAGAGTGGGCCACTATCGTATTTTTATCCGTAAAGGATTTGAGCTCATGTTATGGTGGTGCGAGTAGTAAGTTAGCTATGGGCCCTGATATAAATGAAAAAGAAATGAGAAAGAAATAAGAATGATATGTGTATGTGAGTATTAGAAAGCACTGGCGCGGATGCCTTTGCTAGTTGGCACGTGCATACATTCATATTTCCACTTACTGAGCTTTATAGCTCATTCCACGTTTTATGTGTTGTAGGTACGAACGAGTCGGACGTTGAGACACGTCACGACTAAGGCAGGCTGATGGCGGTGACTCCATGTACGTTTGAGGGCTGGGCGTACATGGATGCGACCTGAAGGGTGTTATTAGTGTGTTTTAAATATTTTAACATATTGGGTTATGGTCTTTTAAATTATAATGTTTGCATAACGAGACATGTGCGAGGTAAATGTGTACGAGTGTGCAATATTTCAATTATTAAATAAGAGTGTTTTTTTAAATCGGGTCTTCCGCAGCCTACGTTGCGAAAAATCCGCCAAACTAGTTATAGGAAAAGTGGGTCGTGACAGTCTACGCCTTTGGTCTGCGTAGCTCTTTTGTGTTTTGAGCTGTTTTCATTCGTTCTCGTATCTGAGCAATGACTTCGGTCATTTCTTGCACTAGATCGGGGCCTAGTATCGCTCGCTCTCCCACTTCATCCCAAAGGATTGGAGATCTGTATTTGCGCCCATATAAAGCTTCATATGGAGCCATTTTGATCGTCGCGTGGTAACTATTGTTGTAAGAGAATTCGATCAAAGGGAGGTATCGGCTCCAATTCCCTTTGAAATCGAGCACACAGCCTCTTAGCATGTATTCTAACGTCTGAATAGTCCGTTCTGACTGCCCGTCAGTTTCGGGATGGTAGGCAGTACTGAATGACAATTTAGTTCTCATGGCCTTCTGTAAACTCATCCAGAATTTAGATAAGAATCTCGAATCACATTGAAGATGATCGAGATTGGGACTCCGTGAAGTCGTACTATTTCGTGGATGTACAATTCTGTGTATCATTCCATGGAAAATGTTGAGCTGATCGGTAGAAAGTGGGCAGACTTGGTCAGTCGATCAACAATGACCCATATAGCATCGTGGCGTTTGACTGTCTTTGGCAAGCCGACGACGAAGTCCATTGTAATGTGATCCCACTTCCATTCGGGTACGAGTAGGGATTGTAAAGTCCCCGTCGGTCGTTGGTGTTCTGCCTTTACTTGTTGGCACGTCAGCCATTGGCTTACAAAGTTGTTATGTCTCTCTTCACCCCTGGCCACCAATAGCTACATCATAAATCTTTGTACATCTTTGTTGCTCCGGGGTAAACAGAGTACGCCGTGGTATGTGCTTCTTTCATAATTATCTTCTGAAGCTCCGTGTCATTAGGGATGTATAATCGGCTTCTATAGTGTAAACTTCCGCCTTCTCGTACCTTGTAGTCTGATGTCCTTTGATCCTCTGACGTCTCCTTAATCCTTAAGTACAACTCATCGCTCTCTTGCATCTTTATGATTTGCTCCATTAGTAGGTCGAATAGTTAGCGCGGCTAGCCTTGTTTCGATCTCGCCTATTGGTATTAGTTCCACTTCGAGTCTTTGTAATTCGTTATGTTATGGCATCGCAACTACATTTGCCTTTCCTGGATGGTAGCTAATTACGCAATCGTAATCCTTGACTAGTTCGAGCCACCGTCTCTGCCTCATGTTCAACTCCTTCTGATTGAAGAAGTATTTCAGACTCTTGTGGTATGTGAAGATCTCACATCTTTTTCCGTATAGATAGTGTCTCCAGATCTTAAGAGCGAAGAGTACGCAGCCAATTCTAAATCATGCGTTGGGTAATTCTTCTCATAGTCCTTTAGCTGCCGAGATGCGTATGCAACTACGTTTCCATTTTGCATTAGGACACATCCTAAACCATTCTTCGATGCGTCGCTATAAACAGAAAATCCTCTGGTCCCTGTGGGTATCGTCAAAACTGGGGCTGAAGTAAGTCTTTTCTTCAGGTCTTGAAAACTTTGCTTGCAAGCATCGTCCCATATGAATGGAGTATTCTTCTTCATCAGTTTCGTCAGGGTTGATGCAATCTTGGAAAAATTCTTAATGAATTTCCTGTAGTATCCTGCCAAGCTGAGAAAACTCCTTACTTCTTTTACGTTCGTCAGTTGAGGCCAATTGTTGATAGTCTCATGTTGGGATCGACAGAAATTCCAGATCCTAATATCACATGCCCAAGAAATGAGACATGATCGAGCCAGAACTCGCATTTCTTGAATTTCGCGTACAGTTGTTTCTCTCGCAATATTTCCTGGACAATCCTAAAGTGTTGCTCGTGCTCCTCTCGTGTCTTTGAATAAATGAGGATGTCATCGATAAATATGATGACACATTCGTCCAAGAACGGCTTGAACACACGGTTCATCAGGTCCATGAATGCTGCTGGCGTATTGGTTAGCCCAAAAGGCATGACCAGGAATTCGTAATGCCCGTAGCGAGTGCTGAAGGCCGTCTTCAGAATATCTTCTTCTCGAATCTTTAGTTGGTGATATTCTGACCTCAGATCGATTTTGGAAAATACTGTTGCTCCTTGTAACTGGTCAAACAAGTCATCAATTCGTGGGAGGGGATATTTGTTCTTGATCGTGATCTTGTTCAGCTCCCTATAATCGATACAGAGCCGCATCGATCCGTCTTTCTTCTTGATGAACAGAATCGGTGCTCCCTATGGTGAGAAGCTCGGCTGAATGAGCCCTTTTTGTAGTATTTCATCCAGTTGTTCCTTCAATTCTTTCATTTCCGCTGGTGCTAGTTGGTAGGGTGCTTTAGAAATCGGTGCAGCTCCTGGCGCTAGGTCGATCGTGAATTGAATCTCACGATCTGGCGAAAGTCTTGGCAAATCTTCAGGGAACACATCGGAAAATTCTCGTACTACCAGAACTTCTTCTAACTTGGGGGTGGACATTCCTCTGAAGTCATTGCAAAGATCAAGTAGGCTACACATCATGCTCTAATTAGGCGCTGTGCTTTCATTGCCGAAATTTTAGGAATTTTACTCTTGCTAGTTCTCGTAAAGGTGAAGGGTTCGGTATCTACTAGGTTGAAGGTCACTTTCTTACGGTTACAGTCAATAACTGCTCCGTACTTTGTTAGCCAGTCCATCCCAAGGATTACTTCATAATCGTTCATTGGAATGACTATCAAGTCAACGGGTAGGATCCTATCGTCAACTAATACCGGGCTATTTCGTAGAATTTGATTGGTTCGCATCGGAGCTCTGTGAGGTATGGTAACGTTGTATTCGTAATCAACTAGGTCAGGTGTAACCCCGAGTCTCGCCACGTAATTAGTAGATGCAAATGAATGTGTGGCTCTTGAGTCAACTAATATGCATGTCGGGGTTGCATGGATAAGGAGAGTACTTGCCACCACCACAGACGGGTTGTTCTCCACCTCTTCCGATGTTAGTGTGTATACCCGAGCAGGTACTATAGGTGGCCTGACCTGGACTGGTGCTTGACTCCCAGGTGCAGTTTCTAGCGACCCTAGCCATCGCTACCTATTATAGCGTATTCTTAAGTGCCTAACGATGCGTTAATTTAAAAAGCGTGCGAAAATGCGTATGAAATTTTTTTCCTTTTTCATAAAGGAACTCGTCCATTACATGCTCAAAGGAGTACATGAGTTCATATTTACATGCTAGTCCTAATTACATGGGACGTGTGCACATACGCAGCAAAAGAGTCCTATGCATCCGGCCTCACAGGTCGTCATCCACGTACACACCACCCCCAAAAGTCGCTCGGAAGCTTCAAAAGACTGCCTTGCCAGCTAGGCGATCACGTACCGTGTTCGCTCGTACCTACAACACATAACGTAAGGGAATGAGCCGCCGTGGCTCAGTAAGCAGAAATTATGCATGACTTCACGTGTCAACCCCTGCAAAGGCAATCCGCGCCAATGCACTTAATACTCATACTACTCTCACTCAGGGCCCTCGGCCAATCTTACAATGCACCACAAATGAGCTCACGTCCACTAGGGACAAATATGACAGCGGTCCACACCGGATGGCCATACCTAGGATGCACATCGTTCCCCTAGGTCGCCATATGTACTCGGTCGTCCCCGACTGCCGGTGGTCGCTCACGCTGGTAGCCCACGCTGAGGTTGCCTACACCGGGGTTCCACCCTGTGTTGCTTATACCCTCAGGTCGCACCCTCCAGGTCGCACCCTACCGCCATGGGCATTGCCCAATCATAATATAAGTACATCTGTACGGCATTACCACCAATGGGTCAGTCATAACCTAAGTACATATATACGCCTTACTGCCAACGGCCATCGCCCAATCATAGCATATATATATATATATATATAAGATACATACGGCTCTTTCACCAATGAGCACTGCCCTAATATAAAGTAGATATATGTATATAATATGTGTGTACGGCCCTTTTGCCAATGGGCCTCTGCCCTAATATAAATTAAATAGATATATAATATATATACGACCCTTTCGCCAACGTGCACTGCCCTAATATAAAATAAATATATATATAAAATATATTTTTATATATATATATATCGACCCTTTCGCCAACGGGTCTCTGCCCTAATATAAAATAAATATATGTATATATATATATTATATATTAATACGGCCCTTTCGCCAACGGGCATTGCCCTACCATATCATAAACATATATACATATATATATAACGACGACGCTCATCTCCACCCTGGTGACATAGTAGTTAGCCATGACTCAACTGCGAGTGGACAACAAATGCCCATATCGGCAAGTATCATTTGTTTTCAAGCGGCATAAATATGCATACTAATCTCACACTTCCCTCCCACATATGATCGTGCAGGCAATGTAAACAGTCACCAAATATACTTACCACGTAGAAATGTACCAATTAATTCACGAAATCATGTAGTCATGGAAGCACTTAGTCATGTAACGTTAGGCACATGCAAGCAAGTTATGTGTCGTAGGTGAATTTCCACTTACCTGGCGTCCGTTAATACCCGCTACTGTTTCGGTGAGGTTTCTAGTTCCCGTCCTTTAGTACAAAAATCATCATGTTAGAACTATGTCGAAATTACTTGACTGGCTAAATTTGCGAATTTCCTAAGTGTTGAAATATTATCTCCTAGGTATTAATTCGCAAAATATACTTAATTTGTGAACTAACTTTAGACTTAGGATTCGTGGCATTTGAATAACTCATGAACTAACTTGGCTTGTTGAATTGATTTTACACTTATATAGATTCGCGAACTAATATAGTTTGCAAAGCTCGTGTAATTCGTGAAATATATTTCAAGCACACTTCGCGAAGTCCCCAAGAATTTGACCTAGCTTGCACTTTGTCAATTTCGCGACATCTCACACTTTCATTTCGCAAAATGCTCTACTCACGCGATTCGCGAACTAATCCTTAGAATTTCGTGAAATGTCTATCGCATATGTGTTTCGCGAAGTCTACCTATCTTACAGCTCGGTTCGCGAAGTATAATACCCCACCCTCACACCATTCGCAAACTCAATTTGCGGAAGGTATTTCCTAACTCGCGGTTCGCGAAGTCAATGGCTTCATGCCTAATTCGCGATCCCTAAATAGTTTGGCACCTCTCACTTCACGAATCCTACTTATCTTCCCACTCGATTCGTGAAATATTCATGGATTCGTGAAGTGCCTAGCTTATCATTCAATTCACAGAACTCGCTCAAGTTGTGATATATTTCTTTCGCGAATTGTCCTACTTCGCGAACCTATGAAATGAAGCTTCTTGAGTTCGCCAAATTTACATTTCGCGAATTCATGTACGTGATCCTATTGAGTCGCGAAATCTCATGCTACTTATGGTTCGCGATTTTGAGTTCGTGAAATTCCCTTAAGGTTATTTCGCGAACCCGTGCATAGAAACCCGTATCCCGTATTTTGCGAACTCCCCCTTTGATTCGCGAAATTCACAATTCGGGAATTACAATCCGCGAAGTTCATTGTGTAGCACATAACCCGCGAAATCACCACTTCACGAACTAGGGTTCGCGGCTTGCATGGATTCGCGAAACTTAGCTCGCCAACTTATTTCGCGAAGCCATCTCCATTTCGCGAAATGAAGCCACTATAGTTCCGCAAATTCTCACTTAATTCTCCAATCAAGCTCGATTCGTGAAAGGTCTTACATTTACTTCGCCAATCCACTTAGTCCGCAAATCTTCGTGGAGTTAGCGAACCTTTTATGGTCCATGAAACTCAACTTCGCGACTCTAGTAATGCTAGAAACACTTCCTAATTTGCAAAACTCCGTATCTTAAGATCAAAAGTTATTTTCCCTCAAGAACACATTGAAGGTCGATATGAACTCCTAAAAATCCTAAAGTTCGAGCCTAATAAAATGCAAGCTTAGACATATTTTCGTGCCTAATAATCCCTAAACATGATAAATTTAGACCTCAAACTTAAAATCTCAAGCTAAAACGTGAAATATTAGTAAAGATTTCATACCTTCTTTTGGTTAAGTTTCGAACTCTCCCTCCTCTCTAACATCACGAACTTTTTGTGTGAGAGTGTTTTAGGTAAATATCTAAGCTAGCCAAGATATAGGTGAGGGGTAATGAGGTTAATGTTGGCGTGAATATCCCCAAAATCAAGGAACTTTGTTTTCCAAAAATATCTCTAAAGATTTTGGGCCTAAATTAATGTTCTACTTGGGCCTTGTAATTTGAATATTGGGCCACTTATAATATCTTTGGGCCAAACCTATGGATCTTCTTGGGTTTAAGTTTGGATTTAAACCTAGTCCAGTGGCAACTATATTCCAAATTTTGTCTCACCAATATTATTTTCTCAATTTCCCTTAATTATATGTTTTCGAAAATTCCTAAAAGGTCAGGTATTATTTAGGCACCTATTTGGTTACACAAAATGAGTAAAATCATGTAAGCACATATTTAACGCACAATATTCACAAAACACATGGGCAAGTAATTAATTCCCGAAATTCATGTAGTCGCATAAGCATATCATTAATATGCGAATTTTACGCGGTCTCATAAACATCATATATGTGTGCAGATTTATTGGCTAATTGGCCTACGGGGACTCGGGTCCTTGGAAAAGTGGCCTATCTTGCCCACTTGTAACAAGTTGCATTATGAGAATAGCAGACGCCCAAATGTCTTCGTGTACATTGTGGGCATATAGGTATAGTCTGCTGTAGTCTCCCCTGATTAATATTGGGTCGTTGGGGTGGTGTTGGTTTATTCTGAAAATTGGGCTTGGCGTTCTTGGGGATGAATTGTTTCTTTGGATTACTCCCACTCCACTTGGGTCCTTGCACAAACTTCCTTTTTGCTTCTTGGGCTCGAATAATTCGGAGCGCAGCTTGCTCCGCCATCAATGCGCGTTCTTCCACCTGAGCATAAGTAGCTCCTAGAGACCCGACCATGTTCACGTCTCTATATAATTCGAGACAGTTGTTCGAATTTTCTGAAATACTCAGCCATGTGAGCTGCAAATAGGGACAGTTGTTCGAATTTTCTGAAATCCACAGCCACGGTCATCAAGCCCTGGCGTAGATTGATAAATTCATTCATTCACTGGGCCCGTACCGGGGCGGTAAAGTATTTGCTCCTAAGGAGCTCCTTGAATCTATCCCATGTCATTGTGGTAGATCTTCAAAGGCGAGGATTGTATCCCACCAATGGCCCGCACTCCCCCTCAGTAGGAATGCAACACATAAAACCTTCTCATCTTCTGGGATCCTACTATACTGGAACATGCTTTTTAGCGTTCTTAACCAATCCTGCTGCTGTAGGGTCAATGGCATCTTAGAACGTTGGGGGATTGAGTTTGCGAAATCTCTCCCCAACTATTTCGACTCTCTCAGCCTGAGAGGGTCCACTACTAGGCGGTCCACCCATGTTACGTTGCTGCATCATCTCATGAATTTGAGCGGAGTGTTGGCGAACGAGTTCCGTCAGTTGAAGAATTGTAGTATCTCGATTGTTAGCAGAAGTTGCGGGTTGCTTGTTCTTATCCGCACCCCCACTACCTTCTCCTCTTGTTCTACTCATTTTCTCTGATACCCTAATAGTCCCTAAGGCCAATAAATCATGCACATAGAAAATATATAGAAACATGTAACTTACTAGCAAGGCCGCTTCTGTGCTTTTGAGTGTGTGTACATGGACAGTCTACAGAACTTGTAACCGAGAGCTCTGATACCACCTGTGGCGCCCCTGACTTCTACCACCCATGTTTATTCCTAAATTAAGTGACTGCATGTGATTTAAAGAAATAATAACTTACGAAAATGCGTAGAAAGGTTTTTCCTTTTATATAAAGGAATTTCTCATATACATTACAAAATGTTCCTTGGACATAAACATATAGGTGAGTGCGCATGCGTGTTCAAAACTAATCTATCGGCCCGCCACTCAGGTCGCATCCATGTACACATTGCCACCTCAAAAGTCCTCCGAAAACTTAGAAAATAAGTCTCGCCATCATAAAGATCATGTACCGTGGTCTCGTGAACCTACAACACATAAATACGTGGAATGAGCTTATAAAGCTCAGTAAGTGAAAGCCATGCATGCTATGCACGTGACCTAATTTGCTGAAACTTCCGCGCCAGTGCTCCCTAGACCTCGTATTGTTTTCTTGCATCATCTTGTCATGTAGGGCCCTCGGCTATCTTGCTATGCAACATCATGGAGCTCGAATCCACAAGGATAAATGAATATATAAGTGACAACACCCACTCATGGGAGGCTAACCCTAGGGCGCCTTTTCTGTCCCAAGACAATTTCATACCCTCAGCTCGCATCCTCCAGGTTCCACGTTCCGCCATGAGGGCATTTGCCCTAAAACCATGTCTTGTCTTGAACATGTCATGTCTTGAAGGTGGCGACATAAGACGTCACCATGGTAGCATAGAAGAGCCGTGACTCAACTGTGAGTCGACATCAGACGCCCATATCGGCGAATATTTATCGCTCTCAGGCGATTTCGTATCATGCACGCTCTCGTATCATGTCTTTAATACTAATCGTGCGTGCATATGAACATGTCGTGAATATGCATGTCATGTTATCATATAATGTAGATAAATCACCTAAGCATTCACGTAAAGTCACAGAAGCACATAAGCACATAATTCATACATATGCAATTATGTGTGTAATTGGGACTTCCACTTATCTGTCGTCCAAGCTAGATGTACTTACTGCTCGGGAATTCGACCTTTAGACAAAATATTAAATTATCAGTACCATACTTAAATTAGGTACCTACGTCGAAATAATTTATTTTGACTCTAATAAATTACTAAAATGCTAGGTTCCAACTTTTAATTTAGGTTAAGTCGGGGTTGGGATCATCTAAGATTCGTCCGATCATTTATAAGTCATGTTCTATGAAGGATCGCCCGACTCATCTTCACACTTCCTAGCATTCTGCCGAATTGTATCATGTTTGAGGGTGATATCGTAAAAGCTCCAATCGCCCGATTGGTTGTATGTTGAAACAAACTTTCGCTCGATCAAAGCACATTTCACCAAGTATCTATAAATCGCCCGATTCTGCATTTGCAAGGCTTACAAATCGCCGAGGGTTTACTCAAGCCAATCGCCCGATTAGCTTTCATTTAAGTCTAGAGTTTCGATCGATTTATCACATGGTAAGCTACATTTCGCCGTGTCCTTCATCCATGGTAAATCGCCCGATTTGTAGCTTGCATAAATATCTTCCATTCGGTCGATTCTTCATGATTAAGATCTAGTTTCCCCACGTGTTGCCATCATCATTCGTCACCCGATTTGTGACAATTAAAATCTAGTTTCGATCGATTCCTCCTCACTCTCAAATTGGTCGATTACATCTTGTATTGTTTTGCTTCGCCGAGGTTTCATTCCAATTTCATAAATCGTCCGATCCATGAACCTTCCAAGTCGCTTGATTCATGGCCTTTGAAATCACTTGCTCACCTCGCCTTAAAATTGCCCGATTGTCCCATCATTTTCCATTCGCTCAATCCATCCATGGAACTTATCAAATTCGATCGAACTCCTTCAAGATGCCTTCTTTTTCAAAATCTAATTCCTCACTCACCATTCTTTCCAAATATAATTCTAAGCAGCCATGTTAGGATGATTTATATATGAAACCCTAAAATCCTTAACTAGCATAAGAACCATGATTCTCCTTAGAAATTGTTCTAATCCAGGAGAATAATACACCCTAGATCTCCTTCCTTTCCTTAAGTCACGTAGAATGCTAATTATAAAAGCTGAAAATTGACTTATAAGCTTATATGTAATTAAAACGTACACCTTAGAGCAGACAACATACCCTCTTTAAGTTTGGAATCCAATTCTTGCTTCGTTAGTTCTCCTATTCTCATTTTACTTTTCGTTTGGATTAGTTTCCTTAGGGTTTCTTCTTAAAATGGGCTTATACTATTGAAGATTGAGATAAACTCTAAGCTATCAATCCTAGGGTTGATGGGACATAACATGACATATGTTTTCCCCCATACTTAAGTAATTCTACTAATGTTTATCCCTAAAATTGGGTCTAAGTAAGGATTTAACATGACCCACTTATACTTAGAATTTCTTTTCTTATTATTACTAAGAATAGCATAGTGCTAACCCTTTTATTTCTAGCATCTAACAATTCCTCTTATTAAAAATTGAACACCTTATATGAAATTATTTCTAAGTTCCAACTTAATTTCTACCCGGTCAGTCATTCTAGTAGCACATAACATATAGAACATTGTTTCACCCGTAACATTAAATCACATATGCACATAATTTCGTAAACCATGTCTCTTGCACGTAAGTCATATAATATGCATGCATATTTATTGGCTGACTTACTTACGGGACTCGGGTATTACACCCAGGTCCTATCCATAACGCCCCCACAGAAACACAAGTACTGGCGATAGCAAATATAACGAACAAACGATTGGTCATAACGAAAGGGGTTACAATTGCAAGGGAAAAGGGAAGCCCCAACAAAAACAGATAGACTTAGGGGAGCAACTCAACTAAGATACAGAAGTCCAAACAACCGTCTGAAAACCAAAAAAATAGAAAAATAACGGGGTTCATAAAACAGCACTTAGAACGCAAAAATAAAGGATTCTCGGCGGCCTGCGGATCGCCCTCAAAACAAGTAGGGTAGGGGAGGTCCCGAAGAGATGCCTTAACCTTAGCACCTGAAGACTCAGCGCCCCCCATGAAGTAGTGCTTCATGAGGGGACCAAAGTCCTTCAAGGATAGGGAATTCCTCAGGTAAGTTCGGCGCCAACCCTCCACCAGGTCCTCCAAAAACTTCCTCCCAGCAGTTGCAGAAAGGAGATGCCGCTGACATACCTTTGCACCCTCCGCCTTCACATTCGCCAGATCCGTTGCCGTTTGCGCCGCCACCATATTCGCAAAACGTCGTCCCATTCGGCCTTTTCTTTGGCAAAGGAACTTCGGAGCTCCTCCACGACGCTTCAGAAGCACCGCATGCTCCTCTCTCTCCCGTTCTAAAGAACCCTGCAGCTCCTCCTTCTCTTTCTTCCACTGTCCCTTCTCGACCTCGAACTTAGCAGCAGCTTCTCTAGTTACCTCTTCTTGGGCGGCAAACTGGCCTGAACTTGCTCTAATCGCGCCTGAAGGGCCCGACTAGTTTCCCTCGACACTTGGACAAACGAACCCCCGGATGGTCGTGCGGCCACACAATTACCACCTACACATCAATAGGGAGGTTCCCATAACAACGCAGTGAAGGAATAAAACATCGGGAAAGACAAAGTCAGGGAATTACCTTAAGGAGATAACGTGCTAGCTCTGCCTCCTGCTCCTCAATGGATCCCTTGGAGATCGACTCCTTATCTCCAGGAAAAGCAAGGCGTCCCAGCACCTCCATCCTCTTCTCCTTATCAAGCTGGTCTACGAAATCAGGGAGGTCCCCCTCTAACATCCTCCCTCGCGTAATTTCCGCGGGGATCTCCCCACCGTCGCCTTCCGACATTGGCAACTTCCGCTTGGCCCCCTTACTCAACTTTGACGACGCACCAGCTTTTCTTTTGGTCCCCAAAATAGGAACATTCTCTACAACCACCAAGGTCCCCTGATCCTTGGGTCCCATTTCCTCACGAATGTCCATAGCCTTTGGAATATCAGGGAGCAGGGGAACTTGGGAGGACGAGTCGATGTGAGGGATTCGGGGAATAGCACCTTCCTCAACGTCCTCCAACAAAGCGTGCCAAGAGCTCGTCATCCTGCATCAATGGAACCCCGTCACACTGACAGCAAACATAATCCCAAAATAATAAGACATGAAAAATTCGGAATACCCTCTTGAGAAAAGGGAATGAAGATGGGGAAAAGCCGAAACAATGGAGGACACCGGGAAAGTTAATCAGGGAGGTGGGATTTAGCAACCCATGTTTAGCCACATAAGCATTCAACAAAGATAGTGCCCTCGCGTTCTTCTTCGAGCACTTATCGGGATCACGACGAGGAGCCCCCTTTACCCACTTGTCATGAGGGAACTCCCATACACCGTCCGGAGGTTCCACAAGGAAATAGCTGCTTTGCCAATTCTTGTCCATTTTGTGGTTCTTCACAAAAAGTGGGTAGCTCCGCCTCGAGAGTCGAAAATCGAAGAGAGATACAAAAATGGGCCATACGGCTTCTGCAGAAACTGGGAAAGAACCAGATCTGCTGAGGAAACGCCTCCAGACTCATCACGGCCACAAAAAAGGCAATAAGCAGACGAAGGGAGGAGGGTTGGAACTGGTTCAAAGGGACCTTAAAGGAGCGAGACACGTCCAATAGAAAATGGGAGATAGGGAAACGTAGGCTGGCCTTAATCCGAGCTTCCCAAAAGGCGAGGCATAAAGGGGGGATGATCCGCCCTCTGCTCTAGCGATGGCATCTTCACCGCAAAACCCTCAAAAATGAAACCCCCTTCCACCAAAGTCTCAAGGCCCGCCAGAGAACTCGTCGACACTTTGAAAATGCTAGGGGTGGCTGAGAAATAGAAGAAGGGGTAGACCTAGGGTTTGGCCGCGCCGAAATCGGCGGTTCGGTAAGAATCATTAGGTCTTGAGACCCAGTCGGTGAATCGCCGGCCCCAGATTTTCTAGGCGGAGTGGGGGCGGCGATAGAAATGGTCCCTGAACAGAGTGCGGGGTCGATTACCGGTTCGTTTCACGGCGGCACACTTGGGGCGAGCTTTCGTCTTAGGAGCAGGCGACGAGGCTGGAGGATCGGAATCGCCATGGAAGAAACCGAATCAAATAAGTTTGCAGAAGGTGGGAACGATTCACGGAGACAGAAGGAGAAGAAGCCTTGAAGACGGGGAAAAGACTTGGTGAGAAAGAAGAAAAAAAAGAGAGAAAGAAGAAAGAGAACGTACCTGATGATTTTCAAAGCACCTTCAGAAATAAAGGGGCTAATGGCCGCTGAAGTGCCCAAAAGCGACTCTTAAAAACGGTTCTCGAAGCACTGACTTCTTGCAGGATGCGTCTCTTTGAAAGAATAATTATGGTGGGGAGGTAAAGCCCAGAGGACTATTTTACTCCAATTTACTTCTTGTTCCAAAAAATAATTTATAGTAGGGGAGTGGTTGATATGGGCTAAAGATGGGTGGGCCAAAGAATTAACAAGAAGAGGCCTGCCAGGACAACATGGAAATATTTATCATTTAATAAACAAAGAAGAAAAGATAAAAATAGTGGCCTTTAGGACCTCTGATAGGTGGCTGACGGTTCCCAAGAGAAATGAAGCTTCCTCAGTACACTTCCCAGTGAAATGACCCCTAAAAGCACTGTCAGGTGAAGAGGCGTGTCGACTGGTGAGAGGATAGCGCAACTGTTGCTTTTTCAGACTGGGACAATTGCAGAGGGGCCATTCAATCGGCGACTTCCACTGTTCATCGTACCACAACTGTCATGTCCCTGGAAATCAGGGGATATTACATAGAAGAGGCGGCGGGGAGCTACTATAAAAGAAGAGACTTAGCCATTTTTCAGACAAGCATTATTAGAATAAAAAACAACCACTTCTTTTCGTTCCTTTCAGTGTATTAACTACCCTTTCTCAATACTTAGAACGTCATGAGCGAAAGTGAGGATTAACGCGTGTGTAATTCAGCCCGTTGTAGTGAAAGGAAGTTCCGTAGAGCCCCGTGGACGTAGAATCCGAAAGGACTCGAACCACGTATATCCTTGTGCCTTTCTGTTTTACGTCCCCCTTTACGTCCCTCGCAAGAAGCACCACACGAGCACTCGAAAACTTTATAATACGTAATCTACCGCTATAAAAATTCCTGAACCACATGCGTACAAATTTCGTTGATTGGGAGGGACCCATATCACAAGTGATTTAGTATATAATATTTTTCATTATTTTCAAAATTCAAATCGGGTATCTGAACCCGTATGACTGGTATCCGCCATAAATCGGGTCGGGTTCGATGAAAAAAATAATTATATGAACCTGAACTACCCGATACCCGATTATCCAATCCGATGCCCACCCTAATTGATCGAGCGGATCGAGTAATAAAATAAAACGAACACTAACGAAATATCCTACGCTCAACAGGCAAGTGTACCTATCGAAATAGCATAGACGTAGCAAGTATTCGAGCATCGAATCCCAAAAGAACTATGTACCTTAGAAAAACGTTTGCTTAAATATCCTAGTACGAACGTTTGATTGTTGAAACGGTAAATAACGATACTTAGAAAATACAACTTAATAAAGTAGCACGGAGAAGAAAACCCTTATGTAAACAGACGTATTTGAGACTTCGAATCCCCCTAGCTCGACCAACACATATATCAAGTACACGTAAGCAACACTATCATTAGACCGTGAAGATTCCTACAACATGCGTACGAATTCATACGACTGACGAAACTGCGCCTTATCATACAAGACTCGCAACCAACTAATCAACTAATTAAATAGCCGGGCAAGCTTCCCTAACTACTTAACCGAAGATTGCATTAAAAACACTGTGAATCCCACTATTAGATTTGACTCTAATCCGGCGGGGTAGTTCAACCTATCTCTAGCGATGAGTTTATTCCGCTCGTTTACGAGTGGTTTAATCGTTCGCCCCTCTCTCGAGCGTAGCGTACGATTTCCCGGACTACGTTAACTTAAACACATAGACATGATCAAGCTAACTTATAATGATTTTAATCACATAGACATAATCAAAATCATATGCTTCATAAACGAGTCGTAACAATAGTAATACATCAAATGCACGTAAACATACTATCGATCGCGCTAGGGTTCATCTAATCTCAAATACAATAGATTTAGCTACTCATTATCAACACAACGAAGCACATAACTAACATCGAATACATCATAAATACTTCCCTGAATTCAACTTCGAAGTTAATCTCGTTCTTCGTTGAGGACTTTCATCGAGCACTTGGTGAGCAACTAAGTATGTGTTCTTGGGTTTTGGAATGGTAACGTATATGTGTATGTATATGAGCTTAATGGTGTTTTTAACGTACCTCATTTTTTTTTCTCCTCCCTTCTTATTCTCATCACATTGGCTCTTTATATAGAGGTTTATTCATCTCAAATTCTCGTCATCCTTCTTGAGCCTTGCAAAGATATGAGGTATCTCATTTTCAAAGATTTGTGCAGCCACAAGATCTCTTGAGCAGCCCTTGCTTTTAATGGTATTGTCCTATGCAGAAATTTCATTCCAAGCGTGGGTTTTTCCATCTCAGTTGGTCATACGTTCGTTCTTGAGAAGATAAGGTAAGTAAGGGTCGTTTTCCTCATGTACTTGACTTTTAACACAGCCACGGGATGTTCACGGCCTCTTCTATTCATCTTCACGGCCGTGACCACATAAAACCTGAAGAAAACAACGTCTCTGCCCGTGTTCACGGCTTAGGTAGCCACCATTCACGGCCGTGAGGCTTTTGGGGCTTAAAAAATGGCTTTCTGCCCTCATTCACGGCCTCTTGCACCTACATTCACGGTCATGAAGCATCCCTCACGGCCTAGTTGGTCAAGGTTCACGGCCGTGACTCAATCGGGCTAGAAAATGGCTCTCTGGTGCTGTTCACGGCCTCGTGCAAGGTCTTCACGGCCGTGACTCCTTCTCCTGCAAAACAGCAGCACGTTCAAAAATTCATATCTCCCAATCTAGACATCGGATTGAAAATCCCTTTGGTCAGAATCAAGAATAACGAGTCCTCTATCTATGGTTAAAATTTCAGGTCCATCGGACATCGTTTACCCTGTGATCATTGAGAAATAAGAAACTGTCGCAAAACTACCGTAAAACGTTTTATTTTGTTGTGAAACCATATTATGGCACAAAAATAATCCAAATGGCTTCACTTATCATGCAAATGACTTAAATGTAACATATATAAACGTAAGAAAATACGTTTATCAAATTCCCCCACACTTAAACGTTTGCTTGTCCTCAAGCAAATAAATGCAAATGGCTATAAAAGTATAAAATCATGCAACGTATCAATCAAGAATGAAATCACGTAAGAGATAATGCAAGTAAAGTTGGAAAGCATATTCAAAATCAACAACTAACCACATGACTTCCTTAGAAATACCTACCAAGATCCGTACCTCACCAAGATTCACTCAAATCACTAAGTGTATGGGCTAAAATGTCGGTAATATCTCTCCGGTCATGCACTAATCTAATCCCTACCATAAGCTTGCAAATGATTCGTAAATCTACCACTTTCAATGTTCAAGCGTGAATCGGAAGGTCTTTACCGGGTTATAATATGGTTAAGATAGGTAAGATATGCAAGGAATAAGCGTAAAAAGGATATGAGCTGTAGTCGTGTCGGAATCATGCCATCATCTCGAATGCGCCAAATCCGTCGTTCTTGTGTTTTTTTTTTTCACCAAGCCCTTCTTCTTTCGACTTCTCGATCTAGGAAATAGGTAAAATGGTTTCGAGAGTGAAAGATTATCGGAGGAAGGGTTCTTAGTCATATATCTTTTTTTTTCTCTCTTTTTTTTCTTTCTTTTCTTTTCTTTTTTTTTTGTTCATAAGCTCGGAAATTAAGTACGGGTTGCGCTTCTTAAGTACGGCATTCAACCTCCACTTCTACTATCGCTCCAATGGGTTTATGTCTGAAGGCTTAATCAGGGTCGGCAATTTATAATCCGGTTTTTACAAATAAAAGGCTCAGGCTCAAAGTGGCTAACTACGGGGGTCAGGCGTGGTTGGATACTTTGACTATGGACTGAATTCCTAATGCCTTCCTCATTTTCACGCAATCACACGTCAAGTAGTTTCAAAACGCAATACACAAGCAAGTTCTGAAGAGAAATAAACTAAGCATGATTCACACAATCAAAGAAATGAGCGAAAAGCTCGTAGGCTCAAAATCTCACAAAAATAAGGTTATGTGTACGAATCCGTCAGGTATCGCCAAGTTCATCTATGTAAGAAAGAAGTCGACTCGCATATGTATCCTAATTACTCACAAGATTTCTAACATGAAATCACCCTTTGATTGAAAGAAACATGATTTTCGAAAAAGTTTATGCCAATTTTCGAAAAAATATATACCAAAAATCAAGTCATGCACATATAAGATGTTTGCATCAATTTCGCAGAAATTCCCCTCCCCACACTTAAGATTTACGTTGTCCTCAACGCAATAATTATGTAACACAAGGAAGAGGAAATAAATAGATAAGCAAACTTCCCTGAATAGTCCGGTGTGCATGCTTTGTACGACTCCTCCCCACACTTGAGATTTTGAGTTCCCTGCGATCATCGAAAAACAAAATCATAAAAAACTAAAAATGCGCATAGAAATAAAAGAAAAACATAGGATAGGCTTGGGGTGCCTCCCAAGTAGCGCTTTCTGTAATGTCTTTTAGCTAGACATAGTTCGGAGGATTTTAGCGTTGTGTGGTGTTGAGGAGGTGAATCGTTTCCTTTCCAAGCGCTTCGATGTCACCGCCATAGTAATGCTTGAGACGCTGCCCGTTCACCTTGAAGGTCCCTTTTTCTGGGTGTGTGATCTCGACCGTCCCGTAGGAAAAAACTCGTGTCACCGTGAATGGGCCAGACCACCTCGACTTTAGCTTGCCCGGAAATAATCGTAGCCGCGAATTATACAACAGGACCTGGTCGCCTTCTTGGAATTCCCGCTTCATGATCTTCCGATCATGATATTGCTTCGTACGCTCCTTGTAGATGCGGGTATTCTCGTATGCCATTTGTCTCCACTCGTCGAGCTCGTTGACCTGCAACATTCGCTTTTCACCTGCAAGATTCAAATCAAAGTTAAGTTTCTTTAGAGCCCAATATGCTTTGTGTTCTAGCTCGACGGGTAAATGACAAGATTTCCCGTAAACTAGTCTATATGGCGTGGATCCGATAGGCATTTTGTAGGCAGTCCGGTACGCCCATAAAGCATCGTTCAGTTTGCTTGGTCAATCTCGCCTATGGTGCTCCACGGTCTTTTCGAGTATACGCTTTAGCTCCCTGTTTACGACTTCTGCTTGGCCGCTCGCTTGAGGATGGTACGCTGTGGTAACACTATGTTTCACGCCGTATTTTTCGAGCGTCCTTGCAAAATGAGTGTTACAGAAATGCGTACCTTTACCGTTAATTATGCAACGAGGTGAGCCAAATCGAGAAAATAATGTTTTCAAAAATTTAACGACTACCCTAGCATCATTAGTAGGTAGCGCTTGTGCTTCTACCCATTTTGAAACATAATCAACCGCAACTAGGATATATCGATTCTTGAAAGAGGTAGGGAACGGACCCATAAAATCAATGCCCCATACGTCAAATATTTCACACACAAGAATAAAATTCTGAGGCATTTCATTTCGCTTAGAAATATTACCTGTCCGTTGGCACCTATCACATTCCTCTACGTATTTTTTAGCGTCTTTGAAAATCGTAGGCCAATAAAAACCACATTCGAGTACCTTTTGTGCAGTTCGATTACCTCCGTAATGTCCTCCACATGGCCCCGAGTGACAATGGCTCAAGATTTTAACCGTCTCGGGAAAAGACACGCATCGCCGGATTATCTTGTCCGCGCAAACCCTAAACAAATACGGATCATCCCAAAAATAATACTTCAAGTCTGAGAAGAATTTCTTCCTCTGGTGACTTGTGTATCCCTTTGGCATGATCCTAGCGACAAGATAATTAGCAAAATCGGCATACCATGGGGTTTCATCGAATACCTCACGTATAGCATATAGATGCTCGTCGGGAAAGTGGTCTCGGATTATTTCCTCATTGGTAGCCTCGTGGGTTGCATCTTCAAGTCTTGACAAGTGATCAGCTGCACAATTCTCGGTACCTTTCTCGTCACGGAATTCCACGTCAAATTCTTGGAGTAACAGAATCCATCGGATAAGCCTCGGTTTTGCATCCGGTTTCGCAAAGAGGTGTTTGAGGGCCGAATGATCCGTGTATATGATGACTTTTGAGAGAACGAGATATGGACGGAACTTATCGACGGCGAACACGACTGCGAGCAACTCCTTCTCCGTGGTAGTGTAATTCGCCTGGGCCTCGTTTAGAGTTTTGCTTGCATAGTGTATCGGTTGAAAATGTTTTTCCCGTCGCTGCCCTAAAACTGCACCTACTGCAAAATCACTCGCATCGCACATTAGTTCGAACGGTAGGCTCCAATCGGGAGCTACCATAACAGGGGCATTAATTAGCTTATCCTTAAGTATAGTAAAAGCGTTCATGCATTCGGGTGTAAATTCATAAGGCACGTCTTTCTCAAGCAAATGAGTTAAAGGCCTAGCAATTTTAGAAAAATCCTTGATAAATCTACGATAAAAGCCCGCATGTCCTAGGAAACTTCTAATTGCCTTTACAGACGAAGGTGGAGGTAATCGTTCTATGGTTTCTATTTTAGCTCTATCTACATCGATACCTCTCGACGATATTTTATGACCTAAAACAATACCCTCTCTTACCATAAAATGACATTTCTCCCAATTTAGCACAAGGTTTGTTTCCTCGCATCGCTGAAGTACTTTCTTTAAATTAAATAAGCATACCTCGAACGAGTCATCAAAAATCGAAAAATCATCCATAAATACCTCCATTCCATCACCTATTAGTTTATCGAAGATAGCCATCATGCAACGTTGGAAGGTGGCCGGAGCATTGCAAAGTCTAAAAGGCATCCGTCGGTAGGCGAATGTACCAAACGGGCACGTGAACGTCGTCTTCTCTTGATCCTCGGGTGCAATGGGAATCTGCAAATAACCTGAAAGTCCATCGAGAAAACAATAAAATTCAGACCAGACAACCGTTCAAGCATTTGATCAATAAAAGGAAGAGGAAAATGGTCTTTTCGCGTCGCGTCATTTAATTTGCGGTAGTCAATTTCAGATCTGGGTTTTGTTTGTTTGATTACGCCCTCTGTCAAGGACTTTTCGAAAATAACAACCATTGTGGCCAAACTGAAGCGATTCTCTGACGCCTTCCATATGTTCGATGAAATGAGTAGCTTAATCCTTCCTCTTAATGTGCACCATTTGAATATCGCGATGAACAGCGTTTGTCAATTGGGTAAAGTCGCTTATGGGTTTTCTATTTTTAGGCCTCCTTTGCAAGTTCCAGGCCTTCTACTGCATATCGCCTGAAAAGAGTCTCCACTCGCACCAGCGGAGGAGTTTTCAGCTTATGAGACTTTTATGACTCAGTTTCCTTGCACAGACGGAGACGTAGACGGAGTCAAACGAACGTAACTCGAAAAGGATACGAGATGGAGCCCGAATTCGTGACCCTGGCTACTTCCCGCCTGTGCAAGGAAACGTGGATGCGGTCTCTACTGTGATAACACATCCGCATCGGAAGACCCGCCAACCAATAAGATTTCACAAAGATTGGTATTTTGGCATCTACAATTTTTTTCTTATTGTTTCAAGTGGAATATGAGCTCTTAAGAGGCCGTATTGTAAGGGAAAAGCTGACAATGGAAGTTGGGAAATACGTATATCCTTTCTTAGATAATTTTGTGACTATACTGATTATAGAACTGCCTTTAGTATCTTTGCAAGTGCTGCATTTGAGCTGCAGTGACGACCCCTTTTTCAATGCATAATCCCTTCTACGCTGAACGACATTTTTCAGATATGAAGTCATAATCGTGTGAGGAAGTACCTACGGGCCCCTACTGGTATGAAACTCCGGCAAGATATTCCACCCCCTCCCCAAACCAATTATCATTCTCAAACAATGTCGTTTTATGTTATTTATGTCTACGTTCAATGTACGACTGTTTAGCAGTCTTATTTGTTGCTGGCGGGGCGTCGTGGGGCTCATTTTACTTACATTCTGTTGTGTTTGTTTATGGAATGATTATTAGACTTAGCCAATCATCTTTATAGTAGATGTGTTCTCTATACCTATCCAGACGACGGTGTTTATTAATTTATTAATGACATTCATGTATTTTCTCAGCATTGAAATTTCCAGACAGTTTCATTTCACTGCGGTCTTACTCCATTGTTTCGTGTTCTCGATTGGTTCTTATAGGAGGACTCATTTCCCACCTCATACAAAGTGTCTTTGTTAATAATAATTTGTGTTTAGGAAGGCTACTTTATAAGTTTGTACAGTAGAACGTCAGAAATTTTATCGGCCTACCTTCATCCAGGAGACAGTAGTAACACAATAAGCGTAAACTTGAATAGAAAACGATGCTGCTCTTGGTATATAAAGCCTATTCTATCAAGAGTACTGTTAACTAATTCATATTAATTGTATGACTGTATACTGTAGATTATGTAGTTTACTATTAAGTTTTAATACACGGATATTAAGACAATAATTCGATAAAACAATACGGCATAACTAAATGTGCTAATCGACGTACCATTTTCTCAACGTATGACGTACTACAATACGTTGATATAGCGTACATAAATGTATTGTATAGCGTACCAGCGGCGGTTCGGGTTATCTGCAAAAAAATTATTCTACTAGGTACCTAAATATTTAAAAAAAATCTGACAGGGTACTAAATTACAAATTTTTTTCCAAATAGATTTTTATGTGTAAAGACCCCTTAATTGTTTGGGTAAATTCCTTATCAGTCCAACTTGAAGTTTAAACTTCCTCTTAAATACCCCTCGAATTATTTCTTCCTGTTCAGTACCCTTCTGTTAAAAGTTTCCTGTTTAATACCCCAAACTTTGAAAAGACGAAAATAACCCTTCTTTAAGGTTTAAAAAACATTCAGATTATTACGTCACATGTAGCAAGTATTATACCATGAAAACAACTAATTATACCAAAATCGAACATATAATTCTACAAATAAAAATAGATATTATACCAATTGTTTCAATTTTTATACCAAGTCAAATTTAAAATTATTATACTAATTGTTATTATTATTATACCAACAAATAGTGTTATTATAATTTTTATATATGAAATAATCTTTGCACATCATACCATGAACGACAGATAATATACCAACAAAAGGGAATATTATACCAACAAATATTCAAATAATTATACCAATAAATTCAATTATTATACCAATAAACTCATTTATATATTATTATTTTTCCATTCAATTTCTGACTATTATACCAACAAAAGATCGCATTATACCAACTGTTTTAGGTATTATACCCGAATTGTATTTGCTCAGTTTCTGGTATAATAGCAAAATTAGTTGGTATAATCTCCAATTTTGCTGTATAAAATTAATATAACTATATTTATTTGTATAATAACGAAGAAAGATGGTATAATAACGAAAATATATGTATAATTTTCACAATTTCTGATATAATTGCAAAAATTAGTTGGTATATAATTCAATTTCGTTGTATAAAATTAAAATAACAATATTTATTGGTATAATAACGAAAATAGATGGTATAATCTCCTCAATTTCTGGTATAATAGCAAAATTAGTTGGTATAATATCCAATTTTGCTGTATAAAATTAATATAACTATATTTATTGGTATAATAACTAAGAAAGATGGTATAATAACGAAAATATATGGTATAATTTTTACAATTTCTGGTATAATTGCAAAAATTAGTTGGTATATAATTCAATTCGCTGTATAAAATTAAAATAACAATATTTATTGGTATAATAACGAAAATAGATGGTATAATCTCCTCAATGGTATAATAGCAAAATTAGTTTGTATAATCTCCAATTTTTCTGTATAAAATTAATATAACTATATTTATTGGTATAATAACGAAGAAAGATGGTATAATAACGAAAATATATGGTATAATTTTCACAATTTCTGGTATAATTGCAAAAATTAGTTGGATATAATTCAATTTCGTTGTATAAAATTAAAATAACAATATTTATTGGTATAATAACGAAAATAGATGGTATAATCTCCTCAATTTCTGGTATAATAGCAAAATCAGTTGGTAGAATGCCTAATTTTTTAGTATAAATTGTAATACCCTTATTTATTTTGTCAACAGAAGACCTAATTATACTATCAGTTCTGATAGTTTGATCGATCAAATTTTCTAATATACTAACAAACGTTTATGGTGGTCCCAAACATTAAAGCGACCGAACAAGAAATGAATGTCTATGATAACAATAGTAGTTGCTCGTACCAAATGTGAAGAAAGTTGGTAAGGCATAAAGATTAGTTGACTTATTAGGTATGTAATCAACTATATGTATTTTCGTAATGGAAGAGTAAGTTATCATATAGTGAGAATGGTCGCTTCGATTCTTAGATGATGACGACTTGATGAGCTTTATTATTGTTAATGAAATTATTGTTCTCCAAACTACCCTGATAACTCTTGTTAGTTATTTTAATTATTCACGATGTGTTAACTTTAACTAAATTATATGATGCTTATGACATTAGGATTATTCTAATGCTTAAGAACGTTTTTAACTTTAATATTGCTAAAATAAAATGATTATTTGGTATAATAATGTAAATTGTTGGTATAATAAATTGTTGGTGAAATAATCAATCATTTGTTGGTATAATAGTCGATATTGTTGGTATAATATAATGGTCAAGAATTGGTTCGAAAAATAATAAACTTGAGGAGATTATACCATCTATTTTCGTTATTATACCAATAAATTTTTAATTTTATACAGCGAAATTGAATTGTATACCAACTAATTTTTGCAATTATACTAGAAATTGTGAAAATTATACCATATATTTTCGTTATTATACAATCTTTCTTCGTTATTATACCAATAAATATAGTTATATTAATTTTATACAGAAAAATTGGAGATTATACCAACTAATTTTGCTATTATACCATAAATTGAGGAGATTATACCATCTATTTTTTCGTTATTATACCAATAAATATTGTTATTTTAATTTTATACAGCGAAATTGAAATGTATACCAACTAATTTTTGCAATTATACTAGAAATTGTGAAAATTATACCATATAATTTCGTTATTATACCAACTTTCTGTTATTATACCAATAAATATAGTTATATTAATTTTATAGAGAAAAATTGGAGATTATACCAACTAATTTTGCTATTATACCAGAAATTGAGGAGAATATACCATCTATTTTCGTTATTATACCAATAAATATTGTTATTTTAATTTTATACAGCGAAAATTGAATTATATACCAACTAATTTTTGCAATTATACTTGAAATTGTGAAATTATACCATATAATTTTGTTAGTATACCATCTTTCTTCGTTATTATACAAATATAGTTATATTAATTTTATACAGAAAAATTAGAGATTATACCAATTAATTTTGCTATTATACCAGAAATTGAGGAGATTATACCATCTATGTTCGTTATTATACCAATAAATATTGTTATTTTAATTTTATACAGCGAAATTGAATTATATACCAACTAATTTTTGCAATTATACTAGAAATTGTGAAAATTATACCATATAATTTCGTTAGTATACCATCTTTCTTCGTTATTATACCAATAAATATAGTTATATTAATTTTATACAGAAAAATTGGAGATTATACCAACTAATTTTGCTATTATACCAGAATTGAGGAGATTATACCATCTATTTTCGTTATTATACGAATAAATATTGTTATTTTAATTTTATACAACGAAATTGAATTATATACCAACTAATTTTTGCAATTATATCAGAAATTGTGAAAATTATACATATATTTTCGTTATTATACCATCTTTCTTCGTTATTATACAAATAAATATAGTTATATTTATTTTATACAGCAAAATTGGAGATTATACCAACTAATTTTGCTATTATACCAGAAACTGAGCAAATTATACCATAATAATTAGGTCCTCTAATTGTAAAATAATCTTGTGTATGGGTAGGATAACCAATTGTATTAGTATAATTAGATCTTTTATTGGTCTAATAATTGTTAAAATCATTCAGTATTTGTTGGTATAATAACCAAAACTGTTGGTATAATCGTATCATGTGTTGGTATATTTATATGTACATTTAGTCAAATATATGGTGTTATAATAAGAAAGTTTTTTGGTCCGATGTTATACAATGTAATTCGGGTAGAATAGCTAAATCAGTTGGTATAATGCGATCTTTTGTTGGTATAATAGTCAGAAATTGAATAACAGTATTCCCTTTTGTTGGTATAATATCTGCCCTTCGTGGTATGATGTGCAAAGATTATTTCATATATAAAATTATAATAACACTATTTGTTGGTATAATAATAATAACAATTGGTATATTAATTTTAAATTTGACTTGGTATAAAAATTGAAACAATTGGTATAATATCTATTTTATTGGTAGAATTATATGTTCGATTTTGGGTATAATTAGTTGTTTTCATGGTATAATACTTGTTACATGTGATGTAATAATCTGAAAGTTTTTTAAATCCTTAAAGAAGGGTTATTTTCGTCTTTTCAAGCGTTTGGAGTATTAAACAGGAAACTTTTAACAGAAGGGTACTGAACAGGAAGAAATAATTCGAGGGGTATTTAAGAGGAAGTTTAAACTTCAAGTGGGACTGATAAGGAATTTACCCAAATTGTTTTAGCATATAAGGGTTATCCCCACCAATATATCTGTCACAACGATATCTTACCTACCTACATCTTATCGAGTCATCGACCATTCTAGACATTAAAAATGCCGAAAATAAAACAACTCACGCGTGGTACTTGCAAAGATTCTCGAATCCCATATACTCGTGTCTGTTTTTTCTCCTATCACGTTCGAAATCCCAACTCCACCTATACAGAAGAACGAGCATAGATGCGCAGATATGATCACATAAAGAAATCCCAAAACGAAAACAGAAAAAAATGATAATAAAATGATCTTATTGCTTACCTAGTGAAATGGCACTAACAAATATGGTGACCGAGAGAACGAATATGATAATGGACGCTCGCCCCATTACGTTGATCAGCTTTCTTACAATGTGTTGTCCGAACAATGCGGCAAATGTGACAACCACAACAAAGTACACAGCTTCATTGTGTGGTAAACATAGAAAAAAAAATAGAATGAATAACGATCTACATAGATTTATGACAGCGATTGCAGATGAAACTAGCTAGTTTGACTAATGTAAAGAGAGTTAAGGGTATCAATCATAATATTGTCTTTATTGAAGAAAGGACATATAGTTGTGAGATCTAAGCGAACACACTCACTGTAAGGAACTGGGAAACGTTTAAGGAGGTAATACTCAACAGCAGACATGGATGAGGAGAACATCATAGCAAATGTAGCTGTTGCACTTGAAACCTAATAAACACACAAGTAAAGTAAAAGTGACAAAAAAGATGAACCAGAAAGTGATATATGAGGAATACTGACTAACCTGAGGATCAACACCTAATTCAAGAAACAACGGGCCGATGATCGATCCGCCCCCGACGCCTAAAAGCCTGCCAACCATACCGGCGAGTAAACCGAAGGAACAATATGTCATCAGTTGTGTGACTTTGAAATTAGTACCATAATCTCCCTTCGATGCGATTCTTCGCCAGCCCTTGTAAAGGCTAGTTGCTTCGAATCCCGACACACCTAAAGATACTGGAATCTGAAATAAGCAAATAGCAAGCAATATCAAGAAATGTAAAATTATTTAAAAAAAGAAGTTCAAAATCTTGGAACTCAATTAGCAAGATTGGGAAAAATATATATGAAGGCGAGGGAGGATGGTAGAATGTTTTTCCTCCAATGATACTTTATTACTTCACAAATATACAGAAGTTATAAATAAGATAAAAATACGGAAAAACATAATGAGAATCAATTATGATCATTGAAAATATATGGGGAGATAATTAAGGGATTTGATATTATCCGTTGTCAATGATTATATGTTACCAGAGGAGCAGGAGATACCTGGAGTAAGTTCACAACCCAGAATATGGCTGAACAAGTATGGGTGTAGTGCTGTTATGATTCAAATGATGTGATGTTAATGATACTTAGGACATGGTTATCGAATTTGCAGTTCTAAAATATCAAAGCCATTTGCGATATATATCAAAGAAGAGTATGAAACCTTGGCGATCTGAAGTGCAAGAAATGCGACCCACACAAAACATAGAAGTCCAAACTCCTTCCAGCATACGTTCTCGACGATACCAACCTGAATATAATGAATTGATCATTACTTTCCTAAAACTATTTCTTTTAAAAGAAAACTTTAGTCACCTTTGGTTCTTCTTCTTCTTCCGTGTTTTTGGCATCGTTTGCAGTTGCATGGCTGGGCCCACCAGGTAGAAGCTTATATTCAGCTTCATCTTTGATGGCATCACCTGGCATTGTCATAAAATATAAGATCACTTAGATTTAGCAGTGGTTAGAAGAGATTCTTGCAATAATAAAAAGATGTTGCATATATGATATAACTTTCACCATCTATCTCCAACCTCTCTGCAGCCTCCTACGGTAGAAAAAAATGAAACAAAAACAAGCATGAAATAAATGCTAAACTCTCTTCAGGAATAACAAACAAACGTAACGTAGGATAGGAAATGCTGAAACCCAGCCATTTTGTCTTAAATTACCTTTTTCACTAGAGTCTCTTTCTTCCAAGCCTCAACTCCTTTAAAAAAGGCCTTAGTTGATGTTACTGCAAAAAAAAACATAAACCCGAATTAAAGATCTGAAAAATTTGCATCTAAGAAAATAATATGACAAAAGAAAAAAACATACCGATACAAAGGATGATTAGAAGAACTGTAACCATCCAATCGGCAAATATCACATTTAATGAAACTCCAATGCTAATGCCGAGCATAAGCATAGGTTGGATTAAGAGAGCCAAGTCATAGTCGATAATGGGCATGTCCAATGTGGGATGTCTACGCTTAAGGTTGTAGCAAACAGTTGAAACAGCAGTTCCCATGATCATACCTTGAGACATTTTACATTTCCTTAAGCATGATTATTGTAATGCTTCTATATTTAGTTTAAGAAAAAATATAATAGTAGGCTCTCACATTTTGAGACTGCAGTTGCAGATTTTGGATCAAATCCGATAATAAGTGTGAGCATAGGCACAAATGTGCCACCACCACCAACACCACCAACACTTCCGCATGCAGCTCCTAGGAATCCAATTACGCTACCAACAATGATTTGCCAGTTAAATCCTAGACGCTGTACGTGGATCAATTTTCATATTAATTGGATTATTTTAATTAAATAACTATGAAAGAGTTTCTAAAAGTAGCACATAAAGTCTATTATAAATTCAGTAAATGCTCATGTTAAAACAAAGCAAAGCGTTTCTGGGTGAGAGCACAGACGGACCTAGTATTTATAGATGGGGCTCCATTACTGTACTTTTCTCATTTTATTTCGAACAACGATATTTTTCGTCCCCAATGCTTGGAGCATGGGCTTTTTTGGTCCTCTATATTTCGATAGTAGTGCGCTTTTGGGTCGCTTTAGTCCCACTGGTAATTTAATCGTTAGCTTAAATGGAACATAACACGTGAGAGCTTTATCTCATTTTATTCAACATAAATCATCGTAACTCATCTTCTTCGACTTAAACGCACGTGAGCATGATTACACGTCACAGTTAAAGAATGATTGACGATCTTGAAGCTGAGTTGTGATGCGTAATTGTAACGCCCGGAAATTTAATTACGGGATTTACAGCATAATTAAGGGCGGAAATAATTGATCAGGGACGTCATTGAGTTAATTTCGTTAAGGGGCTAGACTCCTAGGTGAAAATTTTTATTTAGGACATATAATTAATTCAAGCCTAATGTGTGTATATTATATGCCCCATGTGATTTACGTGAACTTCATAGATTAATTGCAAGCCGCACGATGTCATGGATTTTACATGCATTATGTGCTTACGAGATGTCATAGTACGTGTTTTACGGCCTATCCGCAACTATGTGACTACGTGCTTTGTGATTTAAGAGATGCAGCAAGACATAGAAATGATTTCGTATGAGGTATATAAGATTTAAGCCTCCGAATTAAGAGAATTAATATTAGACCCAAACAATCTTGCCCAACCCAATTAAATGTAATATACAACATGAGGCCCAACTACATGAATAGCTTTGGCCCAAAAATATCAAAGTCAAAACCTTCAAAGACAATGTTCCTTAATTTAAGGGAAATTCACGTCTACCATAGTCCTATCATCATGCCTCTCTTCTAAAATATCTAAGCTAAGACCATTAGACTCCTAAAAAACTCATTTTTGGGAAAAGAAAACTATCGAAACACATTGAGGAGAATAGGAGAGCTAACGAAAAGAAGAAGGAAAAGAAGCAAGGAAGACATCGAAGGAAGCTCGAGATTTCACCCTCAAAATAGCTTGAAATTTCGGAAGTAGTAAGTAAAGTTAACCCCCTAAACTAATTCGATTTATTTTACCAAGATTGTTTAGTTAAACTTGCAACTAGGTTAAGGTGACCACGAGAGACCCTAAATGTCGAGCTTAGGTTTGTACTAAGGATGTTTGTTTGGACAGATGTGGAGTTTAGTAGCTTAGAATGCTAGGAAGAATAAGCTATGGAACTGATTTCGACGGAATGAAGATGATGATAAATGTCGGGACAATCCAAGGAAAATGTCGAGCAGAATTGAGTATAAAATGTCGAGTGTTTCTATTTTGATAAATGTCGAGTTAAAGAAATCGGTATGAATGTCGAGATGTACATTAAAATTTATATCGACATTTTGTTGAAATGTCGAGATAATGTCGAGTAAGAAGTCGGGATTTACTAGGAGTTCATGTCGACATTTTAGTCTAAAATGTCGAGATATAACGTTGATAGATTGAGGAAAATGTCGAAACTATGAAAAATGTCGAACTCAAAGAAATCAATATAAATGTCGGGAGTAGTCATGTCGACATTTTCTACAAATGTCGAATTGTAATGTCGAGCCAATATAGTTAAAAATGTCGAGGTCTTCTATTCGGATAAATGTCGACATATTAGATGAGATATCGACGTAATATATCGAGATGTTTAAAGATAAAGTCGAAACCTTGTTAGGATAAAAATGTCGAGATAGATGTCGACATTAAAGTCGAGATCAACAAATAATAAATATCGAGATTTATACAACTGGCGATAGATCAAGGTAAATGTCGAGCTAGCGGAAAATGTCGAGAACCATTGAAAAATGTCGAGGCCTAGGATACCGAGATTTATTACTTGCCGAAACCTCTACATACGTTAAATGTCGAAGACTCATGTTGAGCCATGTCGACATTTCCTTCAAATGTCGAGGCGAAATGTCGGGTTAGACAGTTGAAAATGTCGAACCCTCACACATACAAATGTCGATATCTACCTCAATAACTATGTCGAGATTTATCTCGACAATGATGTCGAGATTTATGATGAGCTCATGCCGACATTTTTAATTCAAAATGTCGAATCCTTTTAGTATGATGTCGAGATTTAATGTTTAATCCACCTCGATATCTTTTAAGCGATAACAGTATAAATGTCGAAAGCATGAAACTCGACATCTTCAGAAATATAATGTCGAGATCCACCTAATAACACAAAGCGAAATCTACCTTGGAAGAATATATCGAAATCTCTGCCTAAGTCAAGTTGAAATCCCACGCACGAAAAGTCGGGCGAAACCAAATAAAATCAAACGACTTTCGCCGAGCCCTTCACAAAAGAAAGTTAAATTCTCTAACTTAGAAATCTATCAAAGGGCCGAGAACTCTATTTAAATATAATACGGAATAAGAATTAATCGACTTGGGAAATTTAATAAGGCGAATCGAGATGTGGGGTCTAGGGAATTTACATGAGCCCAAATAATTAAGTACGACGAAAGTTATTATCTCGACAAATTATCCAAGGAAAGCAAACGTACTAACATCATAACCCTTTTATTCTAAAAGGTCGTACGTTAGGAGCTAACGGGGAGAATATTAATTACGCTCGGACGACAGGTAAGTGGGACTTTTCAACTACAACACATGAAAGTATGTGCGCATTATTTACGTGGCAATGTGCTTTGATGATATTATGTGATTTATTTCATGACATGAATGCTCATTACATGACATGGCATGAATGACCCCTTACAAGACATGGCACGACAAGTCAATTCGCATTTCATACATGCATTTCACGGCATACACGAGTCTCACGAGAGTTTTAATGACATGACATGACACGAGATATGCATGATCGCCGGGGCGCGGTAAATAGATACTAACATAAATGCAATATTATTTATTAAATAAACACACGTGCAAGACAAGACGTGTGATATGTCAAGACACGTGCAAGACAAGACGTGTGATACGACTCTTCCAATGCTACGAGGTGACTTCCATGTCACCGATGTCAAGACAAGACACGTGCAAGACAAGACGTGTAAATCGGGCGAATGCCCTCGTAGCGAGGATTAGCCGAGGGCCCTACAAGACAAGACACGTGCAAGACAAGACGTGTATTAGGGACCCTACAAGACAAGACAAGACATGACAAGACAAGGCATGACATGACATGACACGATTTTGTGAGGATTAGTAAGCGTTGGCGTATATGCCTATGCAAGTCATGACACGGGCACTGCATGCATAAGTTTCACTTACTGGGCTATATAAGCTCATCCCACGTTTTATGTGTTGTAGGTTCGTCTGATCACGGTACGTGATTGCCTAGCCGGCAAGGCAGACTTTTGAAGCTTCCGGACGTCTTTTGGGGGTGGTGTGTACGTGGACAACGACCTGTGAGGCCGGGCGCATAGGTTACTTTTGCTGCGAATGTAGACACGACACATGTAGATAGAACTCACATGTAATTAGAAAGTTTGGAAGCATTCTTTTGACATGTAAAGTAACAATGTTCCTTCACGAAAAGGAAAAATTTATTCCGTATTTTCGTAGTTCATCTAACTAAATACGTGGTTAGACACGTAAGACAAGGCTAGAAATGGTAGCGATGGCTAGGGTCGTTACAGTTGGTATCAGAGCTTCGGTCACAGGTTCTGTAGACTGTCCATACACACACACCCAAAAGCACGGAAGCGGCCTTGCCTGTAAGTGTTATGTTTACGTGAATTTCCTCGTGTTGATTAATTTATTGGCCTTAGGAACGACAGGGTAGAACTAAAACCATGGTTAGAATTAGAGGTGAGGGCAGTAGGGACGCCGATCGAGATAGGGAAACCCTGAACCCTACTGATAGTCGGGATGCTATCATCCTGCAGCTGACGGAGTTAGTCCGCCAGCAATCAGCCCAAATCCAGCAGCTACTCCAGCAACAAAGTGCTGGAGGGCAGCCAAGTAATGCACCCCCTCAGGCTGAAAGGATCGAAATGGTGGGGAAGAGGTTTCGTAAACTCAACCCCCCAACATTTGAAGACGCTGTCGATCCAACTTCGGCTGAGGATTGGCTCCGAACGTTGGAGAGCATGTTCCAACACAGCCGTACCCCAGACACCGAAAAAGTCTTGTGCGCTACTTACCTACTAAGAGGGAGCGCGGGCCATTGGTGGGATACGATCCGAAGCATCGAGGACCCAGCTACGATGAGCTGGGATCATTTTAAAGAACTTTTCCGGAGCAAGTACTACACAGCTCCAACTCGTGCTCAAAAGATGAATGAATTTATCAACCTCCGCCAAGAAACGATGACGGTGGCGGAGTACATCAGGAAGTTCGAACAACTGTCCCGGTTCGCAGCTCATATGGTGAGCACGGACTCACTGAAGATCGAAAGGTTCTTAGAGGGCCTGAAGCCAGAGCTATACCGCGACGTCAGCATGGCTGGACTCCAAGGGGCTACCTATGCCCAAGTCGCTGAACGCGCCATGGTGGCTGAACAAGCTGAAATGAGGATCGCACGAGCTCATGAGGCGAAAAGGAAATTCGTGCAAGAACTCAAAGGAGATGGAGGCAACCCAAAGAAACAGTTTGTTGTCAAGAACCCAAAGCCTCAATTTCAGAACAGGCCTGAACCACCCCAACAGCCCAACATGAATCAGGGCAGATCCCAACCTTTTCAACCCTCCATACCGCCATGCCCAAGATGTGGAAGGCGACACCCGGGCATCTGCTACTCACAAAATGCGACCTGTTACAAATGCGGCAAGATCGGCCATTTCTCGAGTGCATGTCCGGAAAACCCATCCGGAAGCCAGACAGTAAGCCAGGCAAGACCACCGACAGCACCCGCACGAGTGTATACACTCACCACTGAGGTGGCCGAAGACGACCCGTCCTTTGCGGCAGGTATCCCTTCTATTCATCAAACCTGACCCGCATTCTAATAGATACATGAAACCATGCACTTTTTCTCGCACCACTAAATTTCATGGCGAGGTTCGAAATTTCCCTTTGTTAAACCAAAGCGTGAGTACAACGCGATCTATTCCCATGAAGTTTCGACCAGAACTGGCCAAAACTATATCTCTTCTTTATCGAAAGTACCCTCTTCCAAGAAAATGATGATGAAGCCACGTTCTATTCCCTTCAGCACAACAAGTCTAATCCCAACGATATCGTAGTACGACCCCTTGCCCAATCCCTTCCATCCATTCTGAGAAATGCATACACTCAGCATTTGAAATGGCGCAGTGAAATCATGTTGAGTACTCGTGATTCCCAAATCATTGCCTGAACACGATCCATTAGAATAGGTCAAAGTGGGAATACCTGTTCATGGTATAACTTAAGCTATCAGTGAGCTGTGTAAGACTTCCCACGAACGCCGTACGAAATTTTGGGTAAGAATGACTTAGAATTAGACCTCCAGTGGCATGGATTCGAGAAGTAAGAATTCCTTTTCGAGCAATTAGGTGGTTAGTCCACCTAACCAAGCTAACTCAACTCCCTACCCGTCGCTACTCTGAAACGGAATTTCGGGGGCGAAATTCTTTTAAGGGGGGGAGGATGTAACGCCCGGAAATTTAATTACGGGATTTACAGCATAATTAAGGGCGGAAATAATTGATCAGGGACGTCATTGAGTTAATTTCGTTAAGGGGCTAGACTCCTAGGTGAAAAATTTTATTTAGGACATATAATTAATTCAAGCCTAATGTGTGTATATTATATGCCCCATGTGATTTACGTGAACTTCATAGATTAATTGCAAGCCGCACGATGTCATGGATTTTACATGCATTATGTGCTTACGAGATGTCATAGTACGTGTTTTACGGCC
Source organism: Craterostigma plantagineum (assembly GCA_027422505.1). Classification (NCBI taxonomy): domain Eukaryota; kingdom Viridiplantae; phylum Streptophyta; class Magnoliopsida; order Lamiales; family Linderniaceae; genus Craterostigma; species Craterostigma plantagineum. The sequence goes on along the minus strand of JAPQWV010000013.1, from coordinate 17,117,168 downwards.
TATCCGCAACTATGTGACTACGTGCTTTGTGATTTAAGAGATGCAGCAAGACATAGAAATGATTTCGTATGAGGTATATAAGATTTAAGCCTCCGAATTAAGAGAATTAATATTAGACCCAAACAATCTTGGCCAACCCAATTAAATGTAATATACAACATGAGGCCCAACTACATGAATAGCTTTGGCCCAAAAATATCAAAGTCAAAACCTTCAAAGACAATGTTCCTTAATTTAAGGGAAATTCACGTCTACCATAGTCCTATCATCATGCCTCTCTTCTAAAATATCTAAGCTAAGACCATTAGACTCCTAAAAAACTCATTTTTGGGAAAAGAAAACTATCGAAACACATTGAGGAGAATAGGAGAGCTAACGAAAAGAAGAAGGAAAAGAAGCAAGGAAGACATCGAAGGAAGCTCGAGATTTCACCCTCAAAATAGCTTGAAATTTCGGAAGTAGTAAGTAAAGTTAACCCCCTAAACTAATTCGATTTATTTTACCAAGATTGTTTAGTTAAACTTGCAACTAGGTTAAGGTGACCACGAGAGACCCTAAATGTCGAGCTTAGGTTTGTACTAAGGATGTTTGTTTGGACAGATGTGGAGTTTAGTAGCTTAGAATGCTAGGAAGAATAAGCTATGGAACTGATTTCGACGGAATGAAGATGATGATAAATGTCGGGACAATCCAAGGAAAATGTCGAGCAGAATTGAGTATAAAATGTCGAGTGTTTCTATTTTGATAAATGTCGAGTTAAAGAAATCGGTATGAATGTCGAGATGTACATTAAAATTTATATCGACATTTTGTTGAAATGTCGAGATAATGTCGAGTAAGAAGTCGGGATTTACTAGGAGTTCATGTCGTAAAATGTCGAGATATAACGTTGATAGATTGAGGAAAATGTCGAAACTATGAAAAATGTCGAACTCAAAGAAATCAATATAAATGTCGGGAGTAGTCATGTCGACATTTTCTACAAATGTCGAATTGTAATGTCGAGCCAATATAGTTAAAAATGTCGAGGTCTTCTATTCGGATAAATGTCGACATATTAGATGAGATATCGACGTAATATATCGAGATGTTTAAAGATAAAGTCGAAACCTTGTTAGGATAAAAATGTCGAGATAGATGTCGACATTAAAGTCGAGATCAACAAATAATAAATATCGAGATTTATACAACTGGCGATAGATCAAGGTAAATGTCGAGCTAGCGGAAAATGTCGAGAACCATTGAAAAATGTCGAGGCCTAGGATACCGAGATTTATTACTTGCCGAAACCTCTACATACGTTAAATGTCGAAGACTCATGTTGAGCCATGTCGACATTTCCTTCAAATGTCGAGGCGAAATGTCGGGGTTAGACAGTTGAAAATGTCGAACCCTCACACATACAAATGTCGATATCTACCTCAATAACTATGTCGAGATTTATCTCGACAATGATGTCGAGATTTATGATGAGCTCATGCCGACATTTTTAATTCAAAATGTCGAATCCTTTTAGTATGATGTCGAGATTTAATGTTTAATCCACCTCGATATCTTTTAAGCGATAACAGTATAAATGTCGAAAGCATGAAACTCGACATCTTCAGAAATATAATGTCGAGATCCACCTAATAACACAAATCGAAATCTACCTTGGAAGAATATATCGAAATCTCTGCCTAAGTCAAGTTGAAATCCCACGCACGAAAAGTCGGGCGAAACCAAATAAAATCAAACGACTTTCGCCGAGCCCTTCACAAAAGAAAGTTAAATTCTCTAACTTAGAAATCTATCAAAGGGCCGAGAACTCTATTTAAATATAATACGGAATAAGAATTAATCGACTTGGGAAATTTAATAAGGCGAATCGAGATGTGGGGTCTAGGGAATTTACATGAGCCCAAATAATTAAGTACGACGAAAGTTATTATCTCGACAAATTATCCAAGGAAAGCAAACGTACTAACATCATAACCCTTTTATTCTAAAAGGTCGTACGTTAGGAGCTAACGGGGAGAATATTAATTACGCTCGGACGACAGGTAAGTGGGACTTTTCAACTACAACACATGAAAGTATGTGCGCATTATTTACGTGGCAATGTGCTTTGATGATATTATGTGATTTATTTCATGACATGAATGCTCATTACATGACATGGCATGAATGACCCCTTACAAGACATGGCACGACAAGTCAATTCGCATTTCATACATGCATTTCACGGCATACACGAGTCTCACGAGAGTTTTAATGACATGACATGACACGAGATATGCATGATCGCCGGGGCGCGGTAAATAGATACTAACATAAATGCAATATTATTTATTAAATAAACACACGTGCAAGACAAGACGTGTGATATGTCAAGACACGTGCAAGACAAGACGTGTGATACGACTCTTCCAATGCTACGAGGTGACTTCCATGTCACCGATGTCAAGACAAGACACGTGCAAGACAAGACGTGTAAATCGGGCGAATGCCCTCGTAGCGAGGATTAGCCGAGGGCCCTACAAGACAAGACACGTGCAAGACAAGACGTGTATTAGGGACCCTACAAGACAAGACAAGACATGACAAGACAAGGCATGACATGACATGACACGATTTTGTGAGGATTAGTAAGCGTTGGCGTATATGCCTATGCAAGTCATGACACGGGCACTGCATGCATAAGTTTCACTTACTGGGCTATATAAGCTCATCCCACGTTTTATGTGTTGTAGGTTCGTCTGATCACGGTACGTGATTGCCTAGCCGGCAAGGCAGACTTTTGAAGCTTCCGGACGTCTTTTGGGGGTGGTGTGTACGTGGACAACGACCTGTGAGGCCGGGCGCATAGGTTACTTTTGCTGCGAATGTAGACACGACACATGTAGATAGAACTCACATGTAATTAGAAAGTTTGGAAGCATTCTTTTGACATGTAAAGTAACAATGTTCCTTCACGAAAAGGAAAAATTTATTCCGTATTTTCGTAGTTCATCTAACTAAATACGTGGTTAGAGACGTAAGACAAGGCTAGAAATGGTAGCGATGGCTAGGGTCGTTACAGTAATGATGCACATATGCATATTAGTCGAAGAAGATGAGTTATTATGGTTTAAGTTGACTAGATCATGTAGTCCCACATATTAATTTCCGTCTAAATTATTGATTAAATTAATTGATGTATCAAAACGGCCCAAGCTCAGTAACATTGGGAACTGAAAGTGGGATGTGAAAATATGAAGGATCAGAAATTAACGTCCATATCCCAAACATTGGGGACTAAAAATAGAAATGCTCGGTTAGAAAGTATACCACTCAATCGGTTCAAAGTCATGTGATTCCCTAACGAAAGACAATCTCACAAGTGGAATCAAACCCAATACTTTCAAACGGAAATATCACGGATCTATCCACTCAGCTATGAGCTAAATGCTCATGATAAAAACTACTAAGGATGCGTTTGGAATGGTATATTTCGTCTCTGCTCGTCCTAATTTCCGACAAATGACTGAGACAAAGTCATCCTTTTTCTCTTTATTACACGGTCATCACCACCTTGTGAACCCATTAAACTATCTATGGGACACACCCATCCAACGAAAGAAGTAAGAAAGTAACCATGATTTTATTCTAGGATTAGGCCCATATGAAGATCAATCATATAATAACTCACCGGCCAGACGTGGTGGTAACCTGATTTATTAACTTGCCATATGAAATTGACAAAAGATGATAACGACTCAGATTCTGAAGCATCTTTTGAAATCAAGGAAGAAGATTCTTGCTTTAAGCTGATCCTCTCAGCAGAGACGAGGACGACTGAGGCCAGCAAAATGCTCCACAAAACTGAGAAAGTTGGCCCAAAAGCCTTCCATTTCTCTTTACTCGCCATTAAAGCACGCCAAAGAAGTATGAAACGCAATTATCAGACATCACTGATATCTTTGTGTGGTAAATGGAAATGGATCCCTTTTTAAGCAAATATCACTGTTTAAAGCTTATCTTCACTAATCAAAGCACGTGGTTGCATTTCTTTGGTAAGCCACATCGTGGATTTATTGCATAAATGAGTGCGTGATGTCACAATAACCAACCACATACACATTTAAGTTCTGAATCAAAATAGTAAGAAATACCTGTACACCAATCAGACGTCGTCGTAAATCGTAATTACATGGCTTATAGGAAGGAAATAGATGTTAATCAGTTCAATATAATAATTTGTGCTTCGAATGTAGCTAACCAAAGAGACGCTGGCCTGGCGTGCAAATATGTGGCTGTATATGGTCCCATTGCTTGGTTTTTCTTCTTTGCTTTAATTGTGCTCAAAGGTCACTTCAACAAATCCTCACTTTAACATTCGGTTCCGTAAATACTCTACATTGATTAGTAATACCTTTGTCTTCCTCCGGCCTTAGCCCTGACGGGCTAGTTCACCATTTCTGAAACACCATTCAAGTCCAAGCAATACTTGAACTTGGACATAGCCTTCATAAACATATTTGCAGGATTATCCTTCGTGTTAATCTTCTTGATAAACAACTTCTTATCTACAATGATATCACGGATAAAATGATACTTAACATCAATATGTTTAGTCCTTTCGTGATACATCTGATCCTTTGTCAAATGAATCGCACTTTGGCTATCACAAAAATAGTAATAACTCCCTGACTCTGAGTTAATTCGCTGAATAACCCCGTCAACCATAATGCTTCCTTGATCGCGTCAGTAATCGCTATGTATTATGCTTCAGTAGTAGACAACGCCATTACGTGTTGTAGAGTACCTTTCCAGCTAACTGCACAACCTCCAATAGAAAATACATAACCGGTAAGAGATTGTCGTTTATCGAGATCATCTGCGTAGTCTGAATCAACGAAGCCAACACCCTATTCTGCCAAACTCCAAACAAATACTTAGAGTACCCTTCAAGTATTTGAAAATCTACTTCACTGCTTGCCTGTGTTTTTCCCTTGTGTAGCCATATATCTGCTAACAACACTAACAGCCTCGTGTACATACCATTGCAAACATAATACTGCCGACTACACTCGAGTAAGGAACTCGTGCCATATACTCTTCTTCCTCATCTAATTATGGTGACTTAGTAGTGCATAACCTAAAATGACTAACAAGAGGAGTACTGGTTTGACATCATTCATGCCAAATCTCTCCAAAACCTTCTTGAGGTAACTTTCCTGGGCCAGGTATAACTTACCAGCTCCTCTATCACGTCTAATCTCCATACCAACAATATTCTTAGCTACTCCCAAATCCTTCATCTCAAATTCACTATTGAATAAGGCCTTCAACTGGTGAATTTCAGCAAGATTCTTAGCCGCAATGAGCATGTCATCAAACAATAGATAAGTGAACGAAATGTCATTTAACTTACGGAAGTAAACATAATTATCATACTTGCTCATAGAGAAACCATGACCCAGCATAAAAGAATCAAACCGTTTATATTACTGCCTTGGAGACTGCTTCAATCAGTAAGGATTTCTTCAGTAAATAAACTTGTTCTTCTGTTCCTTCAACTATGGAGACTTCAGGTTGCTTCATACAAATCTGTTCGTCGAAATCGGCGTGTAAGAACGCCGTCTTGACGTAGTATGGGCTGGACCAGGCCTTTCGGGCCTGTGTCGGGGATGCTCGCACCATGCGCGCTGCCAGCCCCGTGCCGCGTGCACCATTCGCCCAGCCCCGATCCGCGGGCGCTCTTAGCCTAGCGTTGTCCGCACCCACGCGTGGCTTTTCCGATCGGCTTTCCCGCGCGGCTTTGCCGCGCGCGCTCATACCTACTTTTAGCGCATCCACGCGTGGCTTTCCCGATCGCCGCGTGCGGTCAGCCCTATGCGCCGCATTCCGCGCGCGGCCAGCCCGTCTTGAGTGGCGCACCGCGCGAGCCTTACGCACTGGCTTCCTGTGCGTCGTGCGCACCATGCGCACGGCTAGGAGCAGGCCGCACGCTGCGCACAACCCGCCCTGAGTCGCGCACCACATGCGACTAGACGCAGCCCTGCATGCCGCGCACGCGGGCTGCCCGAGCGCCGTGTGCGCCATGCGCACGGCTAAAGCTTTTGGGGTTTTCGTGGCCTTTTGTCATAGTCCCGTGACTTTAACCGAGCCAATGGCTCTGATACCACAGTTGGGAATCCCCGAGGGTCCCCAGACCAACGTTCCTAGAACGACGGAATTTTAAAATTTTAGGGGGTTCTCCGCCTATCCAAGATCACTCGGCTACAAACACGAGAATGTATTGACATAAAGAGATAAGGGATCAACCATGATACCTTATTGAAATCTCTCGACGATGGCTACCTTCGAATCCTTCGAATCCCCGAGGCGTAGTGCCCATCTCCTACGCCAAAAGCACACGAACGGGACACCTTCTTTGCGCAAGATCGTCACGCCGGCACCTCACTAACGTTGCAACTGTTCTTATCCGATATATTATTTAATTCCAAATTAAATAATATTATTTCTCTAAGACAATAATAAAGATTCAAATCATATACTAAATATTCAATATCCACTATTTTATTTCAAAAATATCTCGTGAGGGGAAAATACCATTTTACCCCTCACTAGTGAAACTTAGTATTTTCGGCCGATCAGTGCTTGGGCAACCTTATCTCTCTCTCTCTAATGATGACGTTGTGTCGGTTGCCCTTTTTAAGCCCGACTCTCTTGGTTCCTCTCAACCGGCCTAGGAGGCATCTAGGAATTCGGTACTCACCTAGCCAGCCCCGTGGTACAGAACAAATCCCATGTTGAGTACGAATTTGATCTAATCATAATCCTTTACCGACTGTAGATTTTCGTCATACGTATAAACCTTTTACGTTTGTCCCGGTCGAAGTGAATGTCACGCATAGTCAAACTTACAGAACTCGACTCTATGTCGTTTATGTCGGTGAAAATACCTAAACTGCCCTCCACGACTATCACGAGTCAGTTGTATGCTCTGGCCAGAGACTTGGATAAATTCCGCACATTAAACTTGCCATAGGAGTTAACCTCGAATTAATCGAGACCGTAAATCCCGCTCCGCAGTTCAACCGGCAATTGCATAGAAAAGTCAAGATCGCATTTCGCCGCTGACCATGCCACCGACAAAAGACGGGCCTAGCTAGTGACAAGTCAAGACCTCAAGACCAACCCCAAGGTAACCCTTTCGGTCTAAGGCTCACGCATACTACTACAGTCAATAGATCGATCAAGAACAATCCAAGCGTGTGACCGTTCGATTACGAGTCAGTGTCCAAATACAGATAATCCACTGATGCATCTTGTATCATTGTCATGGGCTCCCACTTCCCAAGTGAACGGTTGGCACAACCGTATTGGACCCAACGGCAAACAAGTCATACTTGTCAATCCAGTCACCCTACTGTAGACTTGGACTTGTGAACTATTTTAATATTCCAGTATCTCAGCTTACTGGTGCCCCACACTGTCCCAACAGAATCAGTAACTGAACTGCCAATATTTGGGTTTTATTAATTTGTCTTATTCACCTTGACTGCAAGGTGAAATCTTTAGACTAATTAATAATTTGCCTTTTAATTTATTTATCAAATAATTAATTAATTTTGAATAATATCATTCCATCAATAGAAGTAATCAAATTACATCACTAAACACTACACAATAACCAAATTGCCCCCGTACTCCTAGTCCTCGTACGGCATCTATGGCATATATCTCAACACTTTCCTGGGCCAGGTATGACTTACCAGCTCCTCTATCACGTCTAATCTCTATACCAAGAATATTATTAGCTACTCCCAAATCCTTCATATCAAATTCACTGTTGAATAAGGCCTTCAACTGGTGAATTTCGGCAAGATTCTTAGCCGCAATGAGCATGTCATCAAACAATAGATAAGTGAACGAAATGTCATTTAACTTACGGAAGTAAACATAACTGTCATACTTGCTCCTGGAGAAACCATGACCCAACATAAATGAATCAACCCGTTTATATTACTGTCTTGGAGACTACTTCAATCCGTAAGAATTTCTTCAGTAAATAAACTTATTCTTCTTGTCCTTCAACTATGGACCCTTAAGGTTGCTTTATATAAATCTGTTCTGTAGAATATCAATTTTAATTGTGCTTTGATTCATTAGCTGTCTTCGTAGATTGGGGCTTTTATTGTATTTGTCCTTAGTTTAGGACTTATTTGTTATTTATACCAATCTTGTTTGATATAAATACATTTGTAAACATTGAGCTTAATAGAGAAGATTTTAGAATTTGATCCGAAAGGCTTGCAATTCGATTTCTAGAGAGAGAAACAAAATATCTTCTCTCACTACTCGAGATTCTCTCAAAAGCTCTCCGAGAAGGTTTTCGATCGAAATCTCAATCTAAGCAATTCTTATCGATTCCTTTAGAATTCTTGCCTAGGATCATAGAGTTGATTAATTAGGACCTAACAATTGGTATCAGAGCAGATTCGTTCTGTTTTGAATCGAAAATTGTTAGAATTGGATCGAAGTTTTAATTCTGACACTGTTCCGTCGAAGAACAGTTTTGGCGCGAAATTCAATTTCGATCTAATAGCTCAATTCTGTGCTTATTTGGCTTGAATTTGATGATTCTGTGCTTGTCTTAGTGATATAAGTTGATTGCGATTAGATCTGTAGCTGTTTGAACTTCGATTTAGCAGATTTGATTTGATTCGAGAAGTTACTGTTCGCGCGAAGAACAGTTTGAACATGTTCTGATTTTGCTCAAATTCGACATATTTTGCTTCATGACGTGTTTAATTGCCTGTTCGTGCGTAGTCAGTAGTTGATTTCGAGCAGATAGGTGTAATTTCACGGTCTAATTCATCATTTTTGCTTGAATCAGTGTTAATTGTATTCTGTGATTTTTTGAGGTCATCTTAATTTTTCTCGCTAGATTCTTCGATCAGATTAATTTCTCGATCGAAAAACTCTGCGCGAGAATTTTTCTCGATCAGAATACGAAGTCAGACCTAAAGTCGTCTCTGTCAAGAACGACTTTAGTAGAAAATTTCTCAAGCATTAATTAGCGAAAAACTTTTTCGACAAAGACCAATTTTGACTTTGTGTGCGTAAAACTTACTGTCGAAAAACTTTTTCGGTCAGACTCCTCAGTTTGACTAAGCAAAAACCTTTTGCGTCCGAGAAACTTTTTCAGTCAACGAATTTATTTTGACCCAGCGAGAAACTGATTAAACAATACTGTTTCTCCGCGCTCGAAATAAATTCGCGATCCAAATTTTTTTCTCGATCAAAAGATTTTGAGTAATTTTTCTCGCTCGTAAATTTTTCGCTGACATACTCTCTCGCACGAGAAAGTAACAGTGACAATTTTTCTCGACGAATTAATTTTTGATCAAACTTTAAAGATTGAGTCAAAAATAATTCTCGAATCTAATCTAGAATCAAAAGCTACTAACTAATCGGCTATTTGTGAAGCATATCATATAAGTTCAAGACATCAAAACAACAAACGAGGATCCTACATCAACTCGAAGAAGACATCGATGCTTACTCACTAGGAAATGATAATCGTCCCCCAATTCTCAAGAGAGTCGAATATACAGTCTGGAGAAGCCGATTTCTAAATTTCATAGAGCTAAAGGAACAAACAGAAGTGATCGACACGTGGTGTGTGAATTAAAAGTGCGACAAGTAATAATTAAAACGAATACTAAATTACTGTCACCGACGTGCGATAGGCAGTGGACCTATCGTTTGTAATGTAGTAAAGTGAGTAAACGAGTATCGAACACGAGGAATAAATCCAGTACTAGTAATGACCTATCGACTCGATATTTAACCTAAATAAAATACGCAAATTGTTTGACGACTTAACCTAACATCTCGCTCCTAATCAACTAGAAATTCAAGGAACACGCTTAGAACTGATATGAAGTTTCAGATGATAAAGATGTGCTCGGGATTCGAATCCCGATAGGTGTGATCGCTAAGACAATGAAATATCGTGCCTACGTGATTCTTGACTAAATCGCAGTAATTTTTCTACCCACTCGCGAATTTGCTGTCGCCCTAAACGCTCGCGGGGATCTAAAATTCAATAATTACTAACGGCGAGGATCGAGTATTTGCCTTCGCCCTATACTCGAATCCTATCTTCTATGAACGGCCTAAACGTTGTTTAGCTGTCGCCCTAAACGTTTTTCCAGACAATCACCTTAACACATAGACATATTAAAGCAATGAAACATATTCATAGAACGATAAATAGTCAAAAACACAAAGTCACGATAATATACGTCTTAACTACGAATTATCCTAGCGTTCATCCAATCCCAAATACAAAAGGGACTTAGCTACGCATGATAGACGAGAAAACAACGAAAGAAATAAAGGATAAGGGCGAAGAATTCATGTTCTTGATATACGGATGATCTGCGATGGAAGCGTTGAGGATTCTTCGTTCTTCGTTAAATTGGGTGTGATCTCGTCGATGATCCGTCTCTTGCGCTCCGGGACGCGTTTTCTGCGTTCTTTTCTGCTAATTTTCGTCTCTAGGATGATTAGGGTTAATCTCTGGTAAGTTCTCTCGTTTCTGGATCGAATTAGGGCCTTTTATAGGAATTTTCGTATAGGTCACGGCCTGGGCATGGGCCGTCACGGCCGTGACCACCATCGAGCCGACGCGTCTAAGTCTCTGTCATAGGTCATGGCAAAGTGCATTGCACGTCACGGCCGTGACCATCATCAGCGCTAGTCTCTGCCTCGCGTTACGGCTTGGAGCATCACCAGTCACAGCCGTAACCATCATCAGCGATATTGCCTCCGCTCTCTGTCCCTCGTCACGGCCAGACACATTATGCGTCACGGCCGTGACCGAGGGCAGTGTTACCCCTTTTCGCGCCGCTTTGCCTCGTTTCGCTCCTTTTCGCCCGAAACTCGTCCTAAGCTCCTTCAACAACAAAACAAGTGTAAATATATCGAATAAATGCATAAATTGATTGCTAAAGCTCGATTATACCCCGAATAAATAATATGATAAACGCATTAAAATACGTTTATCAAGAAGACCTTCTCTCATCAATTGAGCAAGGTCCAGCTCAGTTCTAGATAGATGTTCCCGGGGACAACACTGCCAACCCTCCAATTCCTGCCTATAGGCGACTGAAAGAGCCTAGGGAATATACTGCGGAGGAAAGAGTGAGAGCAAAAGCTGATCTAATAGCCAAGAACACGCTTATGCAAGGAATCCCAAATGATATCTATCGACGATCAATAGTATTCCAACCGCTAAGGGAATGTGGGATGAGCTGCACAAGATGATGCAACGAACAAAAGTCGGTATCAAGGCCAAGAAGGCTAATATTCTCACAGCCTACGATTCATTCAGAGCTAAACCAAAGGAGTGCTTACATGATCTATACCAGAGATATCTCACCCTCCTAAATGAGATGAGAAAAATCGAAATCTCTAAGACAAACATGGAAACCAACATCAGATTTCTTTCCTCTCTGCCCTAAAAAAGATATCCACTCAGATCAGACAGAATAAAGACCTTGAGGAGCTGGATATCCATGCCATGTTTGACAATATTGCACAGCACGAGGATGACATAAGCGAGATTAAGAAGGAGCAGAAGGGAAAACTTATCGACGACTCAGTTGCCCTAGTCTCAGACAGGAGGAGCGCAAAAATGCGAAAAGAAAAGATCGTCAAGCCTCCTACCCCCTCAGAATCTGAAGACGAATCAGATTCAGACATGGAGCCTATCATGAAAATGCTGGGAAAGCAGTTGGCGGTAATTGGGAAAATGATGAACAAACAGTACTTCAAAAAGAAGTCCTCATCATCAGCTAATCGACTTAGTACCTCAAGCTCGAAGAACAAAGAACCTGCACCTGAGACTTCTGAGGTCAAGACTATCAAAGAACTGACCAAATGCTTTAACTGCGGAAAACCTGGTCATTACGCCCGAGAATGTACTCTCCCGAAGAAGAGAGACACTAATTACTACTCCAGGAAGCTTCAACTTACGAAACAAAAGGAAGCTGAAGTAGCTCTAATGGCTGAACAAGACCAATGGCTCGAGGACACGTCTAGCTCAGAGGAAGAGAATCTAGCTCTAATGGCCCGCCAAGACAAACAATCAGACGCCGAAGACTCAAACTCGACGGACGAGGACCAAGCATCCAATTCTTCACATGAGGTAATTTCTCCTTCCACATTATTGACCATGTTAGAATCATATCAATTAGCATACACTAACATGCAACGTGAGCAGAAAAGCGTAAAGGAAGTAGAGAAGAAACTAGCTAAGTCTGAGGAGAAAATAGCTAGTCTCGAATTAGAACTTAGGAGCTCTAGTGCGAAAATAGATGAACTAACTAAGAGCTCGAACCTTAGCGAGACTAAGCATATTTCATTAGAGAAGCATAGCTCGAAAGTGAAGAATTAGAAGACATGCTAGAAAATAACTATAATTGCTTGATTAGAAATCTCAATGAGAAAGCTAATCTCAATTGTATATTAACAGAAGCAACTTCCAAGATCACTAATCTAGAAGCCGAATTAGATAAATTGAATACTAAGGTCTGTGAACTTGTGAAGGACCTAGATGCCTGTCAAGCCGCCAAGGTAACGGTAGAGAATAACTTTGCTCTCTTAGGAGATGAGCGTAAGAAGCTATATACTAAAATCAAGAAGTTAGAAGATCTTGTTGTGAAAAGGGCACATACTGATCAAACTATATTATCAGCCCAAGGACTTAGAATTCTATGACTATAGGTATGGCTTAGCCTATGAGAACCCACATAACCTCAAGAAAGTTGATTGCAAACAACTTTATGATATCTCGTACATGGGTCTCGGACTAACTTCTCTTATGAACTTTACCAACTCAAAGGTAATTTTTGAGGAAGAAGAAGCCAAGAGACAAGCCATTACAAGGGATGAAATACCTTTTTCATACATCGAACTGAATCAACGCGACAAAACTTGGGTATTGATAAATAAATTTTATGCTATAATTTATACTCCGTTTAAGCGCATTGCCGATTGATATTAATATGAAGTTCGTCAGATATTATGCTTTTATTTCATTCTCGCAGATATTGGTGAAAAATAATTACAATCGGGAATATTCAGACGCGGAGAAAATTGAAGATCTCTCACCCAAATAATAGCCCAAAAACCATTTGGGCCATGAGTACAAAGAAGAAAAGAATGAGCCCAAGAGGTAAATCAGCCCAGTCCAAGGATAGGTACATTATACATACATACAAACTCACACACGCATACTCAAGTGAAGAAGAAAAAAAGGGAAAGAAGACCCAAAAGCAAAGGCTTTGTATCGTCCACATGAATCGCCCACACGACAAAGAAGATGATCCACCTAACACAACGCACACAAAAGACGACAACGAGCTCATGGCTCAAGGAAGAAAATTATAAAGCAATTTCACGCCGTCTTTGAGCCGTTGAATGGAGATTTTTATGTCCCTTCATTTCGTATAAATTGCTGTGCTTTGTTGAGCAGAGGGGGAAGAGTTGGGGGCTGCTGAAAAATCTCGCATACGATCCCGAGGGCCACTTCCACGACTGATCAGGCCATTACGAGCTGCTTCCTGAGCTCCCCAGCCAAAAGATCGCAGCTGCCATCGATTCATACATCATCTGTCAAGTTCACACCACACTTGTAGGTAGATCTGCGGGAATTGGAGCGAGCAAGGAGTCGTGGGCTTTGACGAACTGATTTCAGCGGCTGGGCTGCGAAGGGCGACGAGGTGCTACTGTCTGGGCTGAGAGTAAGAACCGTGAGCAGTACAAAAGAAGGGCAAGGAAAAGGTTGAAGTGGTTCGCCCACCATTTGCTCGACGAAATTCCTCAACGAAGCAAGGCGAAATTCAGGGAAGAAAATATATTTTTTCTCGTTGTTATTTACGCTTCTCGTTGTGTTGATGTTTCATATGAGTAGTTAAATCTTGTCGTATATGAGATTAGATGAACCTAGCGATATCGTACGTGTGTTTTAAAGTATTATTGGTATGCTTTTTATTATGACTCGGTTACGATATGCTATTATTTTGATTATGTCTATGTGGTCGAAATAATTGTTGGGAAGTCGATCGCTACGCTCGAGAGAGGGGCGACGATTAGACCACTCGTAAACGAGCGGAATAAACTCATCGCTAGAGATAGGTTGAACTACCCCGCCGGATTAGAGTCAAATCTAATAGTGGGATTCATCGTTATTTATTGCTGTCTGCGATTAAATAAGTTAGGGAAGCTTGCCCAGCTATTTAAGACGTCGATTAGTTGTTACGAGTCGAAGCGAGTAAGCGCAGTTTCGCCCAATCGTAGAAACTCGTATACATACCATAGGAATCCTCACGGTCTAATAATTAGCTAAAATATATAGCATGTTTGACGTTCGATCGAGCTAGGGGGATTCGAACTCTCAAATACGTTCGCCTTCAGAAAGTCGTTCCAACCCCATCGTCGCTATTTCATATTTATCGTTTGTTTAGGTTATCATTATTTATATTTTTATCAAACCAAAATATTTACTAGAATATTTAAACGATGGTTTTCTAAAGTATATAGTTCCTTTGGGTTCGATACTCGAATACTTGCCATTTCTATACTATTTTCGATAGGTACACTTGCCTGTTGAGCGTAGGATAGTTTGCGATATTCGTTTTATTTTTATTACTCGATCCGCTCGATCAAGTTTTTGGCGCCGTTGCCGGGGAACTATTGATATTTGGGAAACTTTAGTTTATTATTCTAGCTATTATTATTATATTTTTTTTATTATTGTTATCTTATTGTGTGTCAGTTTTATTATTATTAGTATTATTATTAGTATTATTATTATTTACGAGTATTTTAATTATTACTATTATTTTTGTTCTTATTATTTTTACTATTTATTGTTATTATTATTGTATTATTATTGTTTGTCACTTATCATTATCATTAGTATTATTTACGAGTATTTTTTTCCTCTTATTCTAGGAAAATCGGAGGCAAAGTAATCGTCGGAAATGTATGACGTCACTGACACAACCGCGCTCAATGCAAAGTTTGACGTCCTACAACAACAAATTACAGCAAACGGCCTTCAGATGCAGACCTTAATGAATGCAGCCTTACTGCATCTTACAACGAAGTCAGCCGTCACACAGTTGCAGCATGCCCCGATGATACCTACAGCTTTTGTGCCTCCTTGTTCATACCCTACATATATCCCTCTATGCACTACTTGCGGTGGCAGCCATGACGCAAGTCAATGTCCATCCTTTATTTCGATGGAGCAGGTCGACTATTTAGGATACTACCAAGGTTCGAGAAATGTTGCCCCCCAATTTCATCCGAACATGGCCTTCGACAAATATCAACCAGCTCCTCTAGAATTTCAGAATCAAAGAGCAAATGGGTTCCAAGGCGGAAATTATGAGAATGCTCCCGAGTTCCGGATGGATAAGCTCGCAGACAAGGTTGCCAAGTTGATGGAGAAGCTCGATTATCGCTTGGATACTCAAGAAGCCCGACTACAAAATACCGAGTCCTCATTGAGAGCATTAGAGAAACAAGTCGGACAAATCGCTGAGACTCTTCAACAACACCCTCCCAGATCATTAGCAAGCAACATGGAGAAAAATCAGAAGGAGAACTGCCGTACCGTTTTAAGCGAGGAGGAGATCAATCAACCAATCGTGAGGCCATACCAACAAAAAATTCCCTTCCCGACAGCTTTAACACGGGGAATACCAAAAGATCCATTCGGAGAATACATGGCCAAGATAAGCGCCATGAAGAAAGCTGCAAAGAGGAATGCCATTGATGAACAAAAAGAGATACACGAAGAAGAGCAAGTAAAGGAAGTGGTAGAGAAGGTCGAAACGGATGAAGTTTATGTAGAGGATGAGCAACTCAGCGAGCAACAAGAAATTGCGACTAAGCTTCCTGTCAAGGCGTGCGAACCGGCGATTCCATACCCAACTAGCCGAACAAAGGACATGGTTGGTGGCAAGTTCTGTACGTTGCAAGTCATTAAGAAGAATGACATGGCTGTTAAGGGAAGTAAGGAGCATGATAAAGAAAGGCGCTCATTCGAGGGACCGCCATGTTTGGAGCTTAAGTAAACCGGTGGTCATATCGTTAATGAATGATGTCTAGCTAAAAGACATTAAAGAAAGCGCTACTTGGGAGGCACCCCAAGACTATCCAATGTTTCCTTTTATTTTCTTATGCGCATTTCTAGTTTTATGTTATTTTGTTTTTCGTATGATCGCAGGGAACTCAAAATCTCAAGTGTGGGGAGGAGCTGTACAAAACATGCACATCGGACTATTCAGGGAAGTTTGCTTATCTACTTATTTCCTTTTCCTTGTGTTACGTAATTGTTACGTTGAGGACAACGTAAATCTTAAGTGTGGGGAGGGAAATTTCTGCCAAATTGATGCGAACATCTTATATATGTGCATGACTTCATTTTTGCTTTAAAATTTTCGAAAATTGGCGCGAATATTTTTTGAAAATCATGTTTACTTTGATCAAAGGATGACTTTATGTTAGAAATCTTGTGAGTAATTAGGATACATATGCGAGCGACTTCTTTCTTACATGATGAACTTGGCGATACCTGATAGATTCGTACACATAACCCTATTTTTGTGAGATTTTTGAGCCTGAGAGCTTTTTGCTCATTTCTTCGGTTGTGAATCATGCTTAATTTATTTCTCTTCAGAACTTGCTTGTGTATTGCGTTTTGAAACTACTTGACGTGTGATTGCGAGGAAGGCATTAGGAATTCAGTCCATAGCCAAAGTATCCAACCACGATTGGCCCCCGTAGTTAGCCACTTTGAGCCTGAGCCTTTTATTTGAGAAACCCCGGGAATTATAAATTGCTGACCTGAGAAGCTTTCAGATATCATATTACCCGATTAATAGAGAAAATGGAGGTTGAGTGCCAATGTCGACAAGTGTAGCTCGGCCGTTGTTCTAAAAAAAAAAAATCTCCTTTAAATAATCTGTCGTTAAGAACTCCTCCATCGATAATCTTTCACCCGCAAAGGGACTGAGAGAAGAGGAGCTTAATGACACGAGAAGAGGAGCTTAGATACGTGGAAAAGATGTTAAGAACCCTTCCTTTGATAATCTCTCGTGCTAAAAAAAAAATTGGGAGAAGAAGGGCTTAGCCAATGCTGAAAAAAAAAAAAACATCAAAGACGGCAAGATAACCACGATGCATCCGGTGCGCTATCGAACAGTGGCACGACACTGTCATCGATCACTTTGATATTTCCGACCGAAGTTTATTCTCCAATATAGACAGTTGAGCCCTATTATTACCCGGTAAAGACCTTCCGATTCACGCTTGATCATTGAAAGTGGTAGATTTACGAATTACTTGCAAGCTTATGGTAGGGATTAGATTAGTGCATGACCCGAGCGATATCACTGACATCTTAACCTATACACTTAGTGATCTGAGTGAATCTCTGTGAGGTGCGAATCTTGGTAGGTATTCCTAAGGAAGTCGTGTGGTTAGTCGTTGATTTCAAATATGCTTTCCGACTTTACTTGCATTTTCTCATACATGATTTCGCTCTTGATTGATATGTTGCATGATTTTATCCTTTCATATGCCATTAATATTTCTTTGCTTGAGGACAAGCAAAATCTTAAGTGTGGGGAGATTTGATAAATAAATTTTATGCTATAATTTATACTCCGTTTAAGCGCATTGCCGATTGATATTAATATGAATTTCGTCAGATATTATGCTTTTATTTCATTCTCGCAGATATTGGTGAAAAATAATTACAATCGGGAATATTCAGACGCGGAGAAAATTGAAGATCTCTCACCCAAATAATAGCCCAAAAACCATTTGGGCCATGAGTACAAAGAAGAAAAGAATGAGCCCAAGAGGTAAATCAGCCCAGTCCAAGGATAGGTACATTATACATACATACAAACTCACACACGCATACTCAAGTGAAGAAGAAAAAAAGGGAAAGAAGACCCAAAAGCAAAGGCTTTGTATCGTCCACATGAATCGCCCACACGACAAAGAAGATGATCCACCTAACACAACGCACACAAAAGACGACAACGAGCTCATGGCTCAAGGAAGAAAATTATAAAGCAATTTCACGCCGTCTTTGAGCCGTTGAATGGAGATTTTTATGTCCCTTCATTTCGTATAAATTGTTGTGCTTTGTTGAGCAGAGGGGGAAGAGTTGGGGGCTGCTGAAAAATCTCGCATACGATCCCGAGGGCCACTTCCACGACTGATCAGGCCATTACGAGCTGCTTCCTGAGCCTCCCCAGCCAAAAGATCGCAGCTGCCATCGATTCATACATCATCTGTCAAGTTCACACCACACTTGTAGGTAGATCTGCGGGAATTGGAGCGAGCAAGGGAGTCGTGGGCTTTGACGAACTGATTTCAGCGGCTGGGCTGCGAAGGGCGACGAGGTGCTACTGTCTGGGCTGAGAGTAAGAACCGTGAGCAGTACAAAAGAAGGGCAAGGAAAAGGTTGAAGTGGTTCGCCCACCATTTGCTCGACGAAATTCCTCAACGAAGCAAGGCGAAATTCAGGGAAGAAAATATATTTTTTCTCGTTGTTATTTACGCTTCTCGTTGTGTTGATGTTTCATATGAGTAGTTAAATCTTGTCGTATATGAGATTAGATGAACCCTAGCGATATCGTACGTGTGTTTTAAAGTATTATTGGTATGCTTTTTATTATGACTCGGTTACGATATGCTATTATTTTGATTATGTCTATGTGGTCGAAATAATTGTTGGGAAATCGATCGCTACGCTCGAGAGAGGGGCGACGATTAGACCACTCGTAAACGAGCGGAATAAACTCATCGCTAGAGATGTTGAACTACCCCGCCGGATTAGAGTCAAATCTAATAGTGGGATTCATCGTTATTTATTGCTGTCTGCGATTAAATAAGTTAGGGAAGCTTGCCCAGCTATTTAAGACGTCGATTAGTTGTTACGAGTCGAAGCGAGTAAGCGCAGTTTCGCCCAATCGTAGAAACTCGTATACATACCATAGGAATCCTCACGGTCTAATAATTAGCTAAAATATATAGCATGTTTGACGTTCGATCGAGCTAGGGGGATTCGAACTCTCAAATACGTTCGCCTTCAGAAAGTCGTTCCAACCCCATCGTCGCTATTTCATATTTATCGTTTGTTTAGGTTATCATTATTTATATTTTTATCAAACCAAAATATTTACTAGAATATTTAAACGATGGTTTTCTAAAGTATATAGTTCCTTTGGGTTCGATACTCGAATACTTGCCATTTCTATACTATTTTCGATAGGTACACTTGCCTGTTGAGCGTAGGATAGTTTGCGATATTCGTTTTATTTTTATTACTCGATCCGCTCGATCAGGTATCTCCCAAAGGCTGGAGCCTTGAAACTGTTAATTTTCTTGAAGATCATTCTAAAAATGAGGAAGTTCAAACTCATTCTGAAAATTCTCTCTACATCCCTCCTATAGTTAAGAAAATAGAGGAATTACGAATTGCCTTAGATAAAGAAAGAGAGAATTTTGATGCTGAAAAGACTAAATTCCAAAAAGAGATAGAAAATCTCAAAGCTTCCTCCATCTCAAGCTCCATTTCTCATGCATCTCCTGCAAAAGAAAATATCATTCTGAAAAGCGTGAAGAAAGAAAAATCGTTTTCAAAAGATCATAAGTCTAAAAATAAAAATGTTAAAAATACTAACTCTAACTTTGTATCTACTACGTCGACAGGGAGCAAAGTACTTGAGCTAGAGAAACCGAAGGCGAAAGTGTCCAGCCTAGATATTAAGAAGGAGCCCATAGATGTTAAAGTTACAAGCTTATCTTCTCCTTCTGTAAAAATAAAAAGACACTCGTAGAATAAAAAAGCTATTTCATCTCTCCAATTAATTGCTTCTACTTGTTCTTTAAAACCTATCATCTTTAGAAGCACCAACTTTGAAATAGGCTCTTCATCTACAAAACCAAACATCCATTATAAGACAAATGCTTCTAGGATGACCCGTAGGAAACAAGATCCAGCCATTAAGAAAGCATATGGCGTTATACATGCTTGTTCTCACCTAAGGTATCCGTTAACATTGAATCCACCAAACACCTTAGGAGACTATCCAATGAGAAGATCTTTTCCTTGATCAAGCCTACCAAAGCATTTGTTCGTGCTGAAATTAACCTTCCCTGCCAGGTTCAACCCAAATGGGTTCCTAAGACTCCGCCTAAGAAGACAAAAGCCAAAAAGGCCAAGTCTCCTACCATGGGCAAAACCAAATTCACATCTTTAAAGATGGTTTGGGTTGCTAAAGTCACTAAAAGTGATAATTTAGGAACATTATCTGAATCTAAGACTAAATCTGCTAATCCACGAGGACCCATTTACAAGTGGGTACCTAAAGCGCTCTAATTGTTTTTGCAGATCCATCATGTGTGGTACCTCGACTCTGGTTGCTCCACACACATGACGGGAATACAAGAGTTGCTGAGCAACTACAAAGACAGACCAAATGGAAAAGTCAGATTCGGAAATAACGACTCAGCCCCCATACTAGGAGTTGGGAACATCATTCTGGAAAATCTGACGATAAAAGATGACTCTTACGTCGAAGGTCTCCGCCATAACTTGTTCAGCATAGGCCAATTCTGTGACAAAGGCTTCCAAGTGGTCTTTATGCTGACCGGTGCAGAATATTGGAAAGTCAGAACAAAGAACTCCTGCAAGGACTTTCGGAAATCTTATCTTTACACGATCAATCTGACGTCTGTGTGGACTATGACAGTTGTTTGCCTCATCTCCTAGATTACAATTCAGAGGAACAGCTTATGGCATCAACGTCGGTCTCATCTAAACATCAAAGCTCTTCAACGACTATCAACGAAAAAGTACACCCACTGTCGATAAGCCACTCTTCGCATGTTTATTTGCCGCAGTATCACCTGCCATTTTCACTCGGATTATGTCTCTGAAATCCGCAAAAGAGATATGGGACTATATGAGAGAGAATATACAAATTGAAGGACTTTTGGCGGCCAGGGAGCACATACAATCCAAAGCTAAATGGAAGAAGAACAATTATGGCAAAAACAAGCCATCAACAGACCCCGAGGATGTCTAACAGAGGTATGGAAACCAAAAAAAAAAGCATATCCTCCCTGCGAACATTGCCGGAAAATGGGCCATCCACCCTTTAGATGTTGGAGAAGGCCCGACGCTGAATGCACCATATGTCATCAGACCGGACACGAACATGTTATCTGCAAAAAGAAAAATCAGTAGCAACATGAAATGGCGAAACCCGTTGACACTCAACCGGTTCACCTTGAAGAGGAAGATTATCTTTTCAGGGCCACATGCGTCTCGGGCATAGAATCATGCGAAGAGTGGCTTATCGACAGTGGGTGTACAAACCATATGGCATATGATAAGGCGTTATTCCGAGATATGAACAATAATATCACTTCAAGAGTTCGTTTTGGCGATGGAAAATATATATCGGTTCACGAAAAAGGAACCGTTGCAATTTCAACCAGATCAGGTACGAAGTTAATTTCCGATGTGTTATTTGTCCCTGATATTGATCAAAACCTATTGAGTATCGGACAACTAATGGAGAAAGGCTTCAGCGTTCTCTATTGCTATTGTACCATTAGAGATGCAGGCGCTCGTGATATATTGAAAGTCAAAATGAAGGGAAGAAGTTTTGTTCTAAATCCGAAAGAAGAGCAGATTATTTTTCAGGCCAAAGAAAATATTATTTCTCTCAAAGCAGCTGATTCTTCTATCTACGTGGATTCATTTGTTCGCAAGCAAGAGAGAAATCTGTCTACTGATAAGTCTGCTGCATTAAGCAATGTGTTTGAAAAAAGTTTGTCCAAGTCTACTACAGAAGGTTTCTTCAAAGATCGCATGCAAAATTATTGTGACGCAAGAAAGGCTAAGAAAAGGCATGTTTAGTGTGCTATAATGAAGAAAACTGGAGTTGATTCATCTTCTGCTGAAGAAAATGAATTGGAAATCAAGTCTCTATTTTTACGAAATCATTATCGGCCGCCAGACGAATCTCAGAAGTTTGATGTTTGCATCACCTAAAACACGGGAGAATGTCAAGAATTTGTTTTAGGTTTGATGTCCACGTGTTGAAGTTTACTATTTGCAGTTAGTGGCAGTTTATGATGGATAAGGACCAGTACTTATTAGGCTTAGTTAACGGTTAATACTCTAAGCTTTATATTATGTAGAAGCAGTTTCATTATTTGTTATTCTAACGTTGATATTACAAATCTCTCATCTATTACCTTATCATCTTTGCTGCACTTAAATAAAATTCCAACAGTGGCATCAGAGCTTGGTTCATCTTAATGGACTTGTGAAGATCATGGAAGCCGAAACAAATTTCTCGACGATTGCTCCGGCAGTGTTCGATGGCGTGAACTACCAACACTGGGCAGTACGCATGGAGACATATTTGGAGGCTCTCGATCTCTGGGAAGCAGTGGAAGCAGATTATGAAGTTCCCGAACTTCCCAACAATCCCACGATGGCTCAACTAAAGGCGCACAAAGAGAAGAAGACAAGGAAATCGAAGGCGAAGGCATGTTTATTTGCCGCAGTTTCACCCGCCATTTTCACTCGGATTATGTCTCTGAAATCTGCAAAAGAGATATGGGACTAACTGAAGAGTGAATTCGAAGGCGATCAACGAATCAAAGGAATGCAGATCTTGAATCTTATAAGAGAATTCAAACTTCAAAGAATGGAGAATTCTCAGAAGATCAAGGAATATTCCGAAAAATTGTTGTCAATCGCTAATAAGGTGAGACTTTACGGTTCTGAATTTACTGATTCGAGAATTGTCGAAAAAATTCTCGTTACAGTTCCTGAAAAATATGAAGCAACCATCATCGCTTTGGAAAATACCAAAGATCTGTCAAAAATCTCCTTGTCCGAATTACTTAGTGCCATGCAAGCACAAGAACAGAGAAGATCGATGAGAGAGAATATACAAATTGAAGGACTTTTGGCGGCCAGGGAGCACATACAATCCAAAGCTAAATGGAAGAAGAACAATTATGGCGAAAACAAGCCATCAACAGACCCCGAGGATATCAAACAGAGGTATGGAAACCAAAAAAAAAGCATATCCTCCCTGCGAACATTGCGGGAAAATGGGCCATCCACCCTTTAGATGTTGGAGAAGGCCCGACGCTGAATGCACCATATGTCATCAGACCGGACACGAACATGTTATCTGCAAAAAGAAAAATCAGCAGCAACATGAAGTGGCGAAACCCGTTGACACTCAACCGGTTCACCTTGAAGAGGAAGATTATCTTTTCAGGGCCACATGTGTCTCGGGCATAGAATCATGCGAAGAGTGGCTTATCGACAGTGGGTGTACAAACCATATGGCATATGATAAGGCGTTATCCCGAGATATGAACAATAATATCACTTCAAGAGTTCGTATTGGCGATGGAAAATATATATCGGTTCACGGAAAAGGAACCGTTGCAATTTCAACCAGATCAGGTACGAAGTTAATTTCCGATGTGTTATTTGTCCCTGATATTGATCAAAACCTATTGAGTATCGGACAACTAATGGAGAAAGGCTTCAACGTTCTCTTCGAAGATTGCTATTGTACCATTAGAGATGCAGGCGCTCGTGATATATTGAAAGTCAAAATGAAGGGAAGAAGTTTTGTTCTAAATCCGAAAGAGGAGCAGATGCCAAAGAAAATATTATTTCTCTCAAAGCAGCTGATTCTTCTATCTACGTGGATTCATTTGTTCGCAAGCAAGAGAGAAATCTGTCTACTGATAAGTCTGCTGCATTAAGCAATGTGTTTGAAAAAAGTTTGTCCAAGTCGACTACAGAAGGTTTCTTCAAAGATCGCATGCAAAATTATTGTGACGCAAGAAAGGCTAAGAAAAGGCATGTTCAGTGTGCTATAGTGAAGAAAACTGGAGTTGATTCATCTTCTGCTGATGAAAATGAATTGGAAATCAAGTCTCTATTTTTACGAAATCATTATCGGCCGCCAGACGAATCTCAGAAGTTTGATGTTTGCATCACCTAAAACACGGGAGAGTGTTAAGAATTTGTTTTAGGTTTGATGTCCACGTGTTGAAGTTTACTATTTGCAGTTAGTGGCAGTTTATGATGGATAAGGACCAGTAGTTATTAGGCTTAGTTGACGGTTAATACTCTAAGCTTTATATTATGTAGAAGCAGTTTCATTATTTGTTATTCTAACGTTGATATTACAAATCTCTCATCTATTACCTTATCATCTGTGCTGCCACTAACTGCAAATAGTAAACTTCAACACGTGGACATCAAACCTAAAACAAACTTAACAAATTATGAAAAATGAAGCGAGCATCTCATCATGTTAAACTAGTTGCCTCCACTTCACGTCCGTTGGAATTGCTACATATGGATCTCTGTGGACCTATGCAGACAGAGTATTAGTGGGCGGAAGTATGTACTAGTTATCGTTGATGACTACACTCGCTACACATGGACGATGTTCCTCCGAACTAAAGATGAGACAGGGGACTTGATAGTTAATTTTGTGAACACTACTCAGAATTTACTGCAACTATCCATCCAAGTCATCCGAACGGACAACGACACTGAGTTCAAAAACAAGTATCTCAGTGATTTTTATCAGAAACTTGGCATTAATCAGCAATTCTCGGCCGCCAAGACCCCCAACAAAACGGGGTTGTTAAAAAGAAAAACAAAATCTAGTAGAGGCCGCCCGTACAATGCTGATTCATTTCGGCCTCCCACACTTTCTATGGGCTGAAGCAGTAAATACCGCATGTTTCACTCAGAACAGGACGGTGGTTCACAAGCGCTTTAATAAAACTCCGTACGAAATAATAAACAAGCGAGTACCCAATATCTCATTCTTCAAGGTCTTCGGATGCAGGTGCTTTGTGGCGAATGACAGAGAGCAACGTGCTAAATAGAAAGCTACAACGTCACTTTCCACGAAGTAGTAGAAATGGATCCTGCACACCTCAGTTCAGGACCCGTACCAAACCCGATGGCTTCTGAATACGACAGTTCAGAACCCGTATACACTGGTGTGTTGGCACAAAACCAACAGAAGATGGCAACAACTCCAGATTCGACGTCTGAAGAAGCACTGAAACTTGCGTTGGAAGATTTGGACTCTCTCTTTTAGCCCTATATCGGTAAGAAAACATCATAGCAACACCGTTAGTGGAACTCCCACTCGACGATGCCAGTATACCGAGCTCTTCGAATGTCCCTACCTCACCCGATTCAGAATTACCACAGATCAATGACGAACCTACAACAATAAATGAGGGAGGAAGTCTCTACATAATCACTCAATCCAAATGCAGAATCTGACTTACCTCTATCTCGTGACGAATCTGAAATCATTGGAAGTCTCAGTCCTCAAATCACCGTTGCGTCTAGCTCTACACTACCCCATGACCGAAAATGGACTCGAGCACATTCGGTTGATCAGATTATTGGTGATCCCTCACGTGGAGTACGGACACATCATCAACACAGTTTATTCAGCTGCTTCTTAAGCCAAAATGAGCCAACTAAGGTAGCTGACGCACTAAATGACCCGGATTGGGTGATAGCAATGCAAGAGAAAATCAACCAATTGGAGCGTCTTCAAGTGTGGACCCTAGTATCCCGTCCGCATGGGAAAACAATCATCGGAACGAAATGGGTATTTAAAAACAAAAAGAATGAAGATGGTGAATTGATTAGGAACAAAGCTAGATCGGTTGCGAAGGGCTATAACCAACAGGAAAAAATAGACTACGACGAGACATATGCTCCGGTTGCCCGAATCGAAGCCATTCGTCTCTTCCTGGCTTATGCGGATCATAAAGACTTCAAAGTCTACCAAATGGATGTAAAGACCGCATTTCTCAATGGCGTGCTAAAAGAGGAAGTCTACGTCGCTCAACCAGAAGGCTTCATTGATAAAAAACATCCCGATCACGTCTATCGATTCGACAAAGCTCTCTACGGACTAAAACAAGCTCCACGCACGTGGTATGACGTATTGAGCGATTTGCTCGTAAAATCTGGCTTTATCCGAGGAACGATCGATACGACCCTCTTCATAAAATGGCAAGACAAAGATTTGATGGTCGTCCAAGTCTATGTAGACGACATCATATTCGGATCAACAAATCCACGGCTATGCAAGAGATTTGGAGAATTGATGAAGAGCATTTGAATTGAGCCACATGGGCGAGATGTAGTTCTTCTTAGGACTTCAAGTGAGGCAGCTCGATGATGGGATATTCATCAGTCAGACTAAATACATCAAGGACATCTTGAAGAAATTCCATCAAGATCAGAGCAAGCCACTCAGCACTCCCATGTCCACAAGCTACAAGTTGGATGCTGATCCCACAGGAAAAGCGGTCGACATTACATTATATCGCAGCATCATCGGCTCTCTTCTTTATCTCACCTCAAGCCGGCCAGACATCATGTTTGCCACATGTCTATGTGCCCGTTTTCAAGCCGATCCCAAAGAATCTCACATGCTTGCGGTGAAGCGAATTCTGCATTACCTTAAGGGCACCTCCACCTTAGGACTATGGTATCTTAAAGGAATAAATTTCAAATTAATTGGCTATACTGACCGCAGGTTGCCGAATGGACAGGAAAAGCACATCCGGTGGCGCTCAATTTTTAGGCGCAAAACTAGTCTACTGGTCATCCAAAAAGCAGAACTGCGTCCAACATCGACGGCCGAGGCAGAATACGTCGCGGCTGCCAGCTGTTGCTCGCAAATGCTATGGATGCGGACTCAACTTCACAATTATGGGTACAATCTAATCAATATACCCATTTATAGCGATAGCCAAAGTGCCATTGCGATTACATGTAATGCTGTTCACCACTCACGCACCAAACACGTAGACATAAGATATCACGTCATCAAAGATCACATAGAAAACAGCACGATTGACATGTATTTTATGAACACGGAACATCAACTAGCCGACATTTTCACCAAGGCTGGACGAAAAACGGTTCCAATTCCTTGTCGGAAAATTAGGCATGTTGAACATTCCGTGATTCGTGCATGACGTGATCCTATGTGCTTTCACATGTTCTATGCTATGTGTTTTCTATACTTAAAAATTCTATATCTTGCATGAATTATTTCATCTTAATAATAATAATAATAATATAATAATATAATAATAAATATTATACATATAAGTATAATATTAGGGGTATGACGATATCTTTAGGATGATCGATCTACGTCACGAATAGAATTCACTGACATGAGACTGATTGCTTGCTTAAATTTTGTCAGTCTAAGTCGCATTCTTGTGTTTCTTAGGTATTGAGTTTGTTCCACAAAGACACAAAACCACTTCATATAAGTGAGGAATCTAGCCTTTTTATTACTCTCGTCGGATCTTTTCTTGAGTGAGTCACACATAAATTGCTTGTCATTAACTTGTGATTCTCGGCCTCATACTTGCCGTGTAATAGATCGTTCCGATAATGATTAGGGCACTTAGGAAATTCCTCACTTGGCCAAATCTAAATTTTCATTCCTTTAAGATTACCTTTAGTCATCCATTTTGAGCTTTCTCCAAATTCCTTTTCTTCAATTGAAAACCCTTTATGCCTTCAACCGACGATTTAATGTTTTGGACGGGATATTCAATCAAGAAAAGGAGGGGGAGAATGACTAGACGAAAAAAACAGATGACAAAAGAAGGAGAAAAAATGCACACGAGGAATGCTCAACGCACAACAAACAGATCAAAAGAACCTGCCTTCTCAAGTATGACACTCTCAAAACATTTAAGACGGAGGCATGGATCTTGCTGTGAACTTCTCCATAGATAATCTCGTACACTCGTCAGAACGGCTGGAAAGAGGAGCGCCTAGAAGAGGAGCATGACCTTGGGTTCGAATTCCATAACCATGAACTTCTTCAAATCGATAATCTCTGAAACCTCTCTAGGGAATAAGAGAAAAGGAGCATGGTATCGGCCCGAGAACGAACAAGAAGAACTTCGCCCTAGATAATCTCTCAGCCTCGTAGATAAGCGGAGCTTCAGCTTGAGCAAGTGCAGACGAATATGAAAACAATAAAGGATGAGAATGAAAAGACGAAAGAGAAAAATGTCGGAGAAAATGAGAACAACAAAGAAACGAAAGATGACATAAAGCCTATTTTTCCCAAACATTATCCTTCCCTTCAAAGTCAGAACCAAATTAAATCCCTCAAAGTCCCTTTGATTCCAAATCGACGGTCTCTTGCAAAGGCAAAATTATTAAAAGCGCCTCGATCACAGGTATTTTGACTTAATATGACATGTGTTGACTTGAGCGATATAAATACAAAATCCCTAGTCAAAAATTAAAAGAGTGCTAGAGCGAACCTATTGAGAGTTGTCGAAATAGATCATTCTTTGAACCTAGGACTTTAGTTTGCTGACATGACTTGACGGCATTTAATCTTTCAAATGTCGTATGAATTTTTAAGCGTGACAATGATCGTAGCAAAATAATCTGACCCCATAGTATTAATAATATTAATATACATGCAAAAAAATAATATAATAATAATATAGCTTTAATCGCACATTTTGACATGCAATAGATATTTGCATTCGAATTGAATTGATAAAAATGCGAATATTTGTTCTTGCTCATACCCTTGCACGAAATCACAATTACATGTATAGGGGAACATGTATCTAGGCTAATCTTGATAAATCGTGTGTTTTTAACAAGTGTCTCTTTGATTGATTTATATGCTTATTTGATTAATCAATTGAGATGCATTATTTGAGGGGGAGCATTTACAAAATTTATGTCTTAAGCCCGAAATATTTTTGATGATTCTTCTCTAAGCGTTGCAGAAATCGATCTAAATTTTCCCGTACCACGCACCTCAATGAGAAGGACTTCACGAATTTACAGGATTTGGTGCACACGACATTGGTTTAAATTTTGGTTGGTTAAATATTTGGATCGTCAACGTGTTTTCTGAATTTGTTAACCAATTTATCTCAAAAAATTTTCAAGGGAAATCAAATAAAATAAAAATAATTGGTTTCAAAATTAATTCTAACGACGTCAGTTGCTTTAAGGCTTGCAGATTTATAAAATGAGAAGACGGAGCCAGATGTCATCAACCAGAATTACAGGGAGTTAATTGCATTTATTCTCATACATAGGGGAGCAATTATGTGATTTACTCGAAAACTTTGGATCAATCTGAAAACACAGAGAACCTTGCTATCGAGAAATTTAGGCAAAATTCGTAATTTTCTCTTACAGATTCTCGAGCGAAAATTTATTTGGGACCAAGTTGTAATTTTCGTTTTCATACGAGCGAAAATTAAACAGGAAGAACTAAATGAAATTTCTCGATCGAAATTTGTCGCGAGGAAAATTAAACAGGAACCAAATGAAATTTCCCGATCGAAATTTGTCGAGAGGAAAATTAAACAGTAACCATAGGAAATTTCTCGATAAGTTTCTCGATCGCAAATAGTAACGGGCCTAGAAATTCTGAAGTGTCGAAAACGTCTAATCAGCCCATTAAAGTACCTAATGCTTGAAGATGAAAATCCCTAAATACACGCTAAAACCCTCGATCGCAAAATTCAACAGTCAAAATTCTCGTCCGAAAAATTGTTCTCAAAAAGGCGAACTTCAAAATCTTTTAAATCTTACATTTTCCTCTGATTTTCGTCTTTATAAGGTAGAATCGACATCCTTTAGGGTATAGCGTGTGGTTAAACTTCATTTGCATCTATATTCTGTAATCTTTCGCATGATTCTGTGCCAATTTCTCGTCTGTTCAGAATATGAAAACTCGAGTGCTACTTTGCAGTGTTTTTCGATCATTCTATGAGTAAAATCTGGGCTATAATCTGCATTTAAGATAGTTTCGGTGTTTTAAATCATTCTAGAGGTATATTTCTTCGATTATCTGCATTCTTAAGGATCGATTGAGAGTTAGACTGAACTGGGTTTTAAATGTTTGAAGGCGTCGAAGAAGTTTCTCGCTGGCAAACAGTGTCGATTGAATTTTAATTTGATTGAGTTACTGTTTGCATTATAAAAGTTTTTCGATCGCTAAATTCCTGACTTAAATCGATAAAATAAAAATAATATGAGTCGAAGTATACTTAAAATCGAGAAATCGAATCTTGTTTTTATGCGAGCGAAAAGATTACTGTGCGGAATAGTCAAATATATGTAATTAAGTTTCGAGCGCAGAACTTACAATCGAAAACAGTAATTTCAATTTCAATTTGTTCTCGGTCGAAAATTTTAGCGGCGATAAAATTAATTTTTCGACGATAAAATTTCTCGATCGTAATATGCGCAGTGATGATTTTTATCGATCGCAAAATTTCTCGGCAAGTCACCAAGTTTCTCGCTGTCAATTTTCTCGATCGTAAAATTTCACAGCGTAAAATCATTTTAAAATTGATATACTTTCTCGCACAATAACTTTCACGACGGAAATTTTATTAACGCGCGAAAAATTTCTCGATCGTAAATTTACGCTAAAATTAATTTTCTCGATCCTAAATTTACACGGAAATTTTTCTCGATCGTAAATTTTCTCGGCTACAGTATCACACGTTAACGGAGATTTTAATTAACGACCTTAGCAATAAAATTTTAAGCCTTTACACTGTAGCTGACCTTAGCAATAAAATTTTCGATCGCAAAAATTAACGGAGATTTTAATTAGAAATCAACACTTAGGAACACAATTGAAATTTCAAGTTTGCGTACGAAAAACTTCACGGAGTGAACTGTGGTGGTAAATACTTAGTAAAATTTTCGACTAAACCTTCATATGACTTATATACATATGTCGAAATGTCATTATTATCTTCATTGTTCACTCTCGTATACCTATGTGCCAATTCATATACTCTTCCAAATTAATTTCGACTCGATTTAAATCTCGAATTAATGGTTCACATTAATGAATTGTTTTACAGATGGATCACTATCCTACGTACAATCACATCTACGAAAAGGCCCTGTACCTCAATGTACAAGACACTAATTTCCCGCTCGACATGACGTCCTTTTGGTGTCCTGACGAGATTATGGTGTCTATACTACAATGCCATCCCCTGTGGCATGCTCTGACGGTGACGGCCTCAGTGCCTATGGTCTACCTTCAACAATTTTGGGGGATGATCAAGAGCCACGTTATTGAAGGGGCATACAGCTTCACAACGATGATAGGGACGAGGCACATAAATGTGAACAAGAATGACTTCGGTCTCATCCTCGACCTCCCCTACAACCCGAACTACGGCCCCCTTCCAACTGATGCGGACCTAGTACGTGACTTTCTTCAGCTGGGATACCGTCCGCCGCTCACCAAACTCGCACAATGCAGAGCAACGGGATTCTTCATCCGCGGAAGACATTGTTTGGAATCATCAACAAATGTCTATCCCCGAAGCACGCCGGCTTCGACAAAGGCAACAACAACATTCTGAGGATTTGCCATGGAATCGTCCTCGTGAAATTAACGATTTTGCTCAACTGATATGGAATAATCGAGCCGAGCAGATCAGGCAGAAGGAAAACAAACGCTCAAAGAATGTGCCGTACGCCCGGTGGTTCTCCGTCATCATTCGACAATACATGGAGTTGCACGAGCAGAACATTCCTCGTCTACCTCTTGGAGGGAATTACCAACCACCGCGGCTGAAATTTTTCCACAATCCAAAACTAAAGGACTTGGACCAGCCGTCAATGGCTATACCGTTCGAGTTGCTACGTCTCGCCGACCCCTCGGGAGATGTATACCAACTCTACTGCCGAGAGAATCATCTGACGGAACAGATGATCAGAGGGCCCCCGACAGATTTCACAATCAGCCCTCCCCAACAACAAAGCCCTGAGGACACGATGATCGATGCAGTGGCTCAGGAGCTTGAACAGGAGCCCTCAGTACAAGAAACTCAGCAAACAGATCTTGAGGTCATGATGATTGATGAAGTGGCCCTTGACATGGAAGCTGAAGAACATAATCAGGAGCTCCAAATGGAAGTGCCCATTCATGTTGGTGTGCTTCAAGGATCATTTGAGGAGGTCCTTCACCAAGAAGCACACCGAAGCTGAAATAGGGCACAACTCACCTACTTTGGCAACTACGCCAAAAATAGAGGTTCTGATCTCCACGATTCAGCCCAACGAGCCTCTGGTGACGGAACAAGCCCGTGAGGATGATCCAGTTCAAACTTCCCCTCACACGGCTACCTCATCAGACACCGAGTCAGATGATGAGATCCGACTTTTAAGAAGGACTCCAAGGCGATTAAGTATACCACTTGAGTCTCTCTTTTCCATAGTCACCACCACATCAGACATGACACCGGTCATCGCTTCAAGCGTCTTGGCCGAGATATCAACTCCGACTACTACCGGCCTCGACATCAAAATGTTTGATGTACAGGTTCAATCTGAGCCTGTCACAACATCCATAGACGCGAATCTTACAGATTCAACTCAAGGATTGGATGGAAATCTCGGACAATCACAACCTCTAGTGACTATGAGCCAACCTGAGGAGCTGGTGTCTACTCAAGGGTTGTCAACGGGCGACATCAGTCGTCTTGGTCCATCTACGGAGGCGTCCGCCCCTTTTGTGACGGAAGACCACCTCAAGGCCACTCTCTCCGCAGATTCAAATCTTTCGAAGACAAAATTATGGAGAGTGTGCGTACGACAATCGAGACGTCCCGTCAAGATCGAGGGAAAGCACCCGTCTCGGAGCCAACTTCAGCACAAGCCGACATCACAACCTCACAACCCACACCCACCGACCCTTTACGAAACTCATCCATCCTAATCAACCCATACAGCATCCCAATCACCGAGCTCCACGACATCCTTCTAGCCCGCCTCATTGGTCTTACCATCCGATCGCCTCAGGAGAAATCGCTCTATAGGCGACTGGTGGACCATCCCGAGCCACCTACCCAAACGTGTCGAGGCCAAAGCTCTCACTCCAGACGACGACATGACAACCCTGACGATCAGGATCATCATGAGGGAGAGAAGAGGCCAAGGACATCTACGAGTGGCCAAGAACAAGGCTCTGCGCAACGCAAACAGGCGCTGGAGCAGGTGAAACACAAACCACCCAAACTACCCACACCACGCACTGCACCACCACTCTAACCCACATCGACCCACCATCCCTTCACCTAAGGATGCCTCCGCCCACACCACCGACTCTGACAAGCCCCTTGCTTCCGGAAGAAGAAGCAAGTGCAGCTATGCTCGTAGCACTGCCGCAAACCCAAGCTACTCCCTATGTAGCTTCAGATCAACCGGGCCCTTCAGGACATGGCGTCAATCCACATGAGTTCCTCGATAAATTCATATTCGAAGGACAGTGGGCGACCCATTATATGCCCGAGGAGCATCAAGTACAACGGCTCAAGGAAGTTCGACAAATTTTGCAACAAGCTTCGGTGGACCTCGTGTTGATAGAAGACGACGAACTTCAGGAAGGTGTAGACCATGAACAAGATCCCACAAGGCTTTCAGAACTGATCACACAACGAGCGGTTTCCCCCACAAGACAAATGCCAGGGACCGTTCGGATCGACACGCCGTGGGAGAATATTCGAATAGAGATACCTTTCCTTGAAGAAGTCCGTGAAAATATTTGGAGGTCACCGGACAAAGTCAAGAAGCCGAACGAGTTTGAGCTGAGAGGGATTTCTCACTGGTATCAGCAAAAGAGAATGACATATCTCTGGATGCTAACCCATCTCGGACCGAATGTGAGGATGAAGATGACTAAAGCACAAGCAATGAACCATTATAAGAGTCTATCTCCCATCTGCCAGCTACTAAGCGTATACTGCGCCAAAGGAGGACTTCCAACACCATTCTATATAATCGAGAGAGTAGACAGAACTCGAGATGAACTCAGCGAGAGCGACCTACCCTACCTTCCTCACGAGGAAGTGTACCGTCTCTACCAGTTCTACGTAGAGAAGTATAAGGGTCCTCAAGGCTTCGTAAAGAAAGAAGGACAAGAGGGACTCTACCGGTTCATGATGCGCCAAGCAAGTACTTCGCCGCACACGACCTTCAGATGGCTCTGGAGAGCAACATGAAGAATGTCAACATGACCGCTCCACTCAACAAAGGACCTGAGATCGAAGGGCTTCCCAACAATCACGTGCACATCAGCTCAGTCCTAGGCGTCACCTACGACAATCCAATCGTGAAGAAGACTAGGATGATGCTGAAGACTGAGATGCACAAATTCTGTGATGGGACGGTCAAGGTCATCAGGAAGAACATAGAGCAGAGGTTGGAAGAAATCAATAGAGAGACGATGCTGCGGATCCACCGGTTCGTGAGAGAACAGCCGCTCCTAATGGAATTACTTGAGGACATTAAGGAGCGACTAGAGCTAAGGAATACACTCAGGAACTTTGAGCATGCGCTGGGCTTGCGCAGGTCGTATTATGCCCGACGAGGACAGATAGCGCGGAAGAGAAATCAAGCACAAAGGGGGAGAATGTAGAATATCAATTTTAATTGTGCTTTGATTCTAGTTGTCTTCGTAGATTGGGGCTTATTGTATTTGTCCTTAGTTTAGGACTTATTTGTTATTTATACCAAGCTTGTTTGGTATAAATACATTTGTAAGCATTGAGCTTAAAAGAGAAGATTTTAGAATTTGATACGGAAGGATTGCAATTCGATTTCTAGAGAGAGAAACAAAAATATCTTCTCTCACTACTCGAGATTCTCTCAAAAGCTCTCCAAGAAGGTTTTCGATCGAAATCTCAATCCAAGTAATTCTTATCGATTCCTTTAGAATTCATGCCTAGGATCATAGAGTTGATTAATTAGGACCTAACATGTTCGTCTAAATCGCCATGTGAACGCCGTCTTGACGTCAAACTGTTCTATCTCCAAATCATACAATGCAAGTAATACACGAGTAGAGCTATGTCTAATCACATGTGAGAATACATCATTAAAGTCAAAACATTGTACCTGACTATAGCCTTTAGTGACTAATCGTGTCTTATACCTTGCATCGTGAGAACCAGATAAAACTTCTTTCATCTTGAAGTTCCACTTACATCTGACTATCTTTTTCTTAGGCGATGGCACAAGACTCCACGTATCATTCTTGTGTAGAGATTCCCTTTCTTCATTCATCGCCACCAGCCACTTATCAGAATTTGTATCACTTATAGCCTCTGAATAGGTAGAAGGTTTGCCGCCTCTACCTGTCTCTTGTGTCACTGATAAAGCGTACGAAACTAAATTCACATACCGTTGTGGTAGTGGAATATCCCGTCTCTGTCTATCTTTTACCATAGAATATTCCTTATCGGTGCTTTCATCTTCATTAGGATCAGGTTCCGGCTCAAGCTCGTCTTGATCTGTTGAACTCGTCGCAGGGTCATCTATAAATCTTTGTTGATCTCGAGCTCCACCTCGCTGTGTGCACTATCCTTCTTCTCTTGATTAGAAGAATTAGCAAACTCTTTTGAAGGATGTAACATAGAAGACTCGTCTAATGTAACATCGCTACTAATTATAAATTTGGTGACTTGGGATCAGGATTATGTAGTCTATATCCTTTTACCCATGAAGCTTAACCGAGAAAAATACATTTCTTAGCTCTAGGCATTAACTTTCCCTCGTTTACGTGCATATAAGATGGGCACCCAAATATTCTTAAGTTGGAGTAATCAGTAGGAGTACCTGACCATACTTCCCCAGGAGTCTTGAAATTGATCGGTGAACAAGGTGAGGGGTTGACAATATAACATGCTGCGGTGATAGCTTCAACCCAAAAATTATTTGTCAACACAGCGTTGGAGATCATACATCGAGCTTTCTCTAAAAGCGTCCGGTTCATGCGCTCGGCAACACCATTTTGTTGAGGCGTGATTCGAACAGTGTGATGCGAGCAATTCCTGATTTTTGCAAAATTCGTTGAACTCGCTTCCACAAAATTCTAATCCACTACCTTTCCACAACCGCTTGATTTGTTTTCCTATCTGCTTTTCAATCAAAGCTTCCCATTGTTTAAACATTAAGAAAACATGACTATTCTGTCTAAGAAAATAGAACCAGAATTTCCTTGAAAAATCGTCAATAGAAGTCAACATATATCTTGCACCACCTTTGGATGGAACATTAAGGACCCATACATCAGAATGAATATAGTCCAAAGTACATTTCGTTCAGTGGGCAGCTGTAACATCCCGTCCCATACCGGGTGTCACTGTAGCATATGTCCCTATCGGGACCTGTGGGGTTGGGCCCACCACACTCCGACTGATAGTCTGGCCCCACTATACCACCATTTAAACCTTTCAGCGTGCTTCGTGCACTCGCTTACACGCACCCTGAGAACCTTCCCAGGGTGTCACCCATCCCTAGATTGCCCCAAGTCAAGCACGCTTAACTTTGAAGTTTCTATAGATGGACTCCCGAAAAGGTAGGGCGACCTTGGTGATATGAGTAGTACTATCAATTCTCTTGTACGATTCTTAGTCTGACACAAACACGCCCATACATTGTCAGTCCTCAGGATCCCCTCTCATTCGGGTGTTGGATCGGTTCGTTTATGTACCCCTTCGCCTAGAAGCTTGCCAGGAGTCGTCTCTTGTTCGTGCACCTCTCTGGCACCGGCGATCACTCCCCGCCCTCATCGGCCCCAGGCGTCAAATGCCCACCAGCTTCCGCTTGGTTCGTCCCCGAACCAGCACCGTACTGCGATAGGTTGTGCTCTGATACCACCTATAGGACCCTCATTTTCTAATACTAATCAGTGGCGGATTTTCGCAAGGTAAGTCGCTGGAAGACCCGTCTAACAAAAAAACTTTTTCCTAAAATAAAACATATTACAACAAAACATTTGTCTACAAGGTCATGAATTTACATGGGCCGTAGTCCCAAAATGTCAAACTATCAAAAACCCTAACGTCGCTCCACTGGTCGTCATCCATGTACAGCTCTGCCCTCAAAAGTCCGTAGAGCACCACCGTCAGCCCGCCTCAGCCGCGACGCTCATCAGCGTTGGGCTCGGTACCTACAACACGTAAATCCTGAGCTATTGCTCAGTAGGTGAAAATATGCATAAAAGCATGCAGCGTGCACTCAAACCTATCCCACAACATCTCCCACATGCAATGCACGCTCCACTTATTTCTCTCGTCTCGACCTAACGTAGTTCCAAACGTTACCCCAGGTCCTCACATCTAAAAAACAAAACCGTTGGATGCTTACCAGTCTGACGCACTCGAGTCATTTCCCAGGCCTCACGCAAGGGCGGAGCCAATGTAGGCCTAGGGTAGGCACTTGCCTACCCTGAAAAATATATATTACTATATATATATATATTATATTTCTAACTTATTAGTACTAATGGTAAAAGGAATAGTGCGTCGTACTCTATGTATTAGCTAGGTGTAATGATTGAAACCTATTCCCTTGGTTGAATTGCCACCTGTATATTATAGAATATATTTATATATATTCGACAAATATATTTGTATGTCTTTTCGAAGTCAAAGTCATCATATTATTCATATATATTCTATTTATTTACTATGTATAAGTAGGAATGAGCTCTTTCGTTTCTCAATACGTTTTAATATTTGTACGGTCTTTAATTTCTTTTATTTTTCTCTCACAACTAACACAATTATTATAGTTTTTTATTATGTAAACTTTTTACAGTTAACATATATGATCTTATGTTTTATTCTTGCAATTATCGTAACTTTAGTTTTAACGGTTTTGTGCGCTCTCGAACAGGGAGAAAAACTTACAGATTTGATTAGAAATTTTAGAGGACTAAAACGTTGAAAGATCCAAGTTTAAGGTTTTATTTTCCACTATTTCTGCATTTTTCATCTATAATATCGTCTTAGTTTTGTTTTAAATTTTGTGCCCACCCTGAAAAACTTTTCTAGCTTCGCCCCTGGCCTCACGCACCGGAGTCTCGCACCTCATGAGACGCTTACCGGCCTGACGCACCTGAGTCAACCCCAGGCCTCACGCACCGGAGTCTCGCACCTCATGAGACGCTTACAGGCCTGACGCACCTGAGTCAGCCCCAAGCCTCATGCACTGGAGTCCCGCGCCAACCTATCATACTTAGGACCTCAAGCCACACGCACTGTCGCTTCCCGGCCTGACGCACCTGAGTCACACACGCTCCAGGCCTCGCGCACCGGGGTCTCACGCCAGCCTGTCGCACTTGAGACCTCATACTACCTCAACAACCACCACTACTATAAATATTGGTCA
The DNA here is from genome assembly GCA_027422505.1 of Craterostigma plantagineum. Lineage (NCBI taxonomy): Eukaryota > Viridiplantae > Streptophyta > Magnoliopsida > Lamiales > Linderniaceae > Craterostigma > Craterostigma plantagineum. The sequence continues at coordinate 17,078,773 of JAPQWV010000013.1, read as the reverse complement.
CCTTCTACCGTATTCTCCGAAATGTTTATATTCCAACCTTGCACTAAAATGAGACGTGTATATGCTGTGCAAATGAAATGCAACAGTTAAGGAATAAACATATATATGAATAAATAGTCAATTTTATAATTTCAAATCCCAATTGTTGAAACTCCTAATGTGTCACAACTATCACTAGCTGTCAAAAAATACTCAAATTGATTGAAGTATCTCCCTCAAGATTGCCTAAAATAACTCCTCAGAAATTCTCTAGAAATGATTTCCTAAATTAATCTTACTTAGCCGAGATTCTTAAAATATTAAAAATTCGGACAACTTAAATCCCCCAAGTTATTTAATTATTCTGGGTCGCCCGATTGCATTAGGAAAGTTTACACATGTGATGCGGGTATGACCCCGATCAACGATATTTGGTTCGGGAAAGACGGTGATGGGTGAAACGGACCGGGCCTTGATTTCTTGATGTGTTTTAGGGTTTGATTTTAGTGCTAAAAGAAGAAGGAAGACGCAAGGGACAAGGATTTTACGTGATTCGGACAGATGTCCTACGTCCACGGGCCGCCGGAAACAGTGTTCACTATTGACAGTCGGGATTTACACACTCAACCTTACTTCGCTCATTACAGTGCCTTTTTGTATGATGAAGACGAAGAAGATGAACACAGTGAAAAATATCTAAGTGTTTTGTGTAATGTGTTGAATCTCTCTTTGATCTCGTCTGTTTCTGTTCCCATATACCCAAATTCCCTTTGCTTTCCTAGCTGGCACACTTCCAGGACCACTTGACAGCGACGTCTGGTACAACCTAGGAGAGACAGCGCCTGCGGTCGTACTGTTGTCAGACTGGCGCGCCTCCTCACTGTTCACAATGTCGACCACTCCCAGAACGCCACGTGTTTCCTGGTCGACCTTATCTAACGTTTCCCGCTCGAGTTGCTTTGCTGTCGGGGCCCACCTTACTTTTTCCGTACAGGGTTGCAGGTTTCCAGGTGTACTACCCATCTGGCCCTATATCCGAAAAGTAGCTATATTCAGGTGTCCGAGTAAAGAGGAATGCTGTGCTGAAGGTCACCCCTATCATCCAGTCCCCCTACTCTGAAGTGTAATACGGCAGGTATTACGGTTCGGAGTACATTTGAAAGAGCATTCCTCTTCTGCAGTACTCCTGGACTCCTTTGGTCAGTCTGTGTTGCGTTTATGCCGATTGGATAGGCTCTGTGCTCTCAACAGGGGGCGGCGCCATTCGTCTGGCGACACGTGTCCAGACCCATCATTTCTGCTTTTTGAATCCTTCGAGACGGTCTCTTCTCGTTTTTCCCCCCTTTTCAAAATCATCTTCTATACTTAGCAGAAAAAACAAAAACCCAATCGTCACTCTAGGGTTTTTGTCGTCGTCTTGCCCCAAATCGCGCAGCGCTCAGAATCGTCGGCATCCTCAATTTTCCTCACCATCCGCGACTTTCACAGGTATTATTTCGCTTTTCTTTGCTTTTATTTACCGTCTCTTCGTCGATTCGGCCTCAGTCTCCCCCGTTTTCCTCCTTTGCGCGTCGAAGACATGTCCGATACTACCACCACCGAAAGTGCTCGCTCGGCGTCGCCGGGCATCTCCGCGTCTTCCGCCGCGCTGGGCGTTGCCGCCAAAAGGGGGTCAAAGCGAAAGGCCCCATCACCAGATGCGGCGGCGCCTGATCTCCCCCAGCCTTCTTCCTCTCACACTCCCGCCGACACATCTTCAGTCGCGCCGACGCCAGCGCAGCCAGCCCCCGATTCGTCTACCTCTCGTCAAACCCGTTCGCGAAGTGCTGCCGGAGACAGCGCGAGGGTGGACGATTGGAAGATGTTCGGCCCGTCCAAGTCAACCTATCAGCGCTTAGGGAAGCTCGTTCCAGAAGGTTTTCACAGCCCTGGCTTCCACATCTCTGTCCCAAATCCTAATCAGCGAGCAAACTTCCCGCCTTCGCCGGCCCTTGCTTTCTGGGAGAGCCAGATAAGGGCCACGCTTTCCAATCCATCCCTTCTTCGCTGCAGTGTCGCAGGCTTTTCGCATACCTCTAAATCAGTTCAGTCCCTCTTCTATACGTCAGTTGGCAGCCTTTTATGTCTTGGTTTTTGCTGCAGGGGGGAGACCCTCTATAGAACTTGTCCTTTCCCAGTTTCAGCTTAAATCTGCTCCCCCCTTTTCTATCTGTGTGCGAATCCGCGCGGTCTCGTTCATTTCCTCAGCAGGGGCACTCACAAAGATAAGGAGTGGCACCCTTTTTACTTCTTCGTAGCCCCCACAGAGAGTAGCTGGGACTTTCCTCACCGCCATTGGGTTCACCAAGCGCCTCAGAGACTGCGAGGGGTCCAGCCTGAATGTTCCGAGGAGAATGAGGCGGCTCTTAACCTTTTGAACCTTAGGGCCCCTGAAAAGAAATTTAACATGGTTGAGTTGGTAACCTATCCCGGCCTTCTCCATCACTTCAACCTCTCCTCAAAGTCTCTACCCTTCGATCCTAAGGGTAAGCAGGTTTCCCTCCTGCTTCCTGACCTCCTTTTTAGATTTTCCTCTCTGACTTAGTATGTCTTTTTGCAGATATGTCGTTCTCTTGGAGAGATGCGTTTCGTATGCTTCCTGTGAAACAAGAAGAATCCGAAGTTCCCGCTGCGCCTCACCCCTCAGCAGGTCTTGATGGGACTGACCTGCCAGCTTCATAAGTGAAAGGGAAACCTCCTGTTGGATCTTCCTCTCCTCATGTGGTGCTATCTGACTCAGAAGACGATGTGAGCAAGAAAGGTGCCTCGCCGGTGCCTCCCAATAAGAAAAAGAAAAAGGTTGCCGTGGCAAAGGGAAAGAGGCCACGTGTGGAGACAACCTCTCCCTCTCCTGACACTTCTGAGTTCGCCCCTTTTGTTCACCACGGTTCTGAGTGGGGTATCGATCAGCGGGCTGATGGGAAGATGGTGCTGGACCTGCCCGACAGTTACGATTCGTTGAGTCCTGAGGAACAGATGAAGTTCCTCCAAGCCATCGTGCCTCCTGAACAACAAAAACTGCTCCGTCGTCGATCTGACGCTTCTGTTGCTGAGCTTGCTGTCCATCATTGGGCCGAGGTAATTCTCCTCCTTGGCCTCCTTTCGTTGGTTTATTTTTCGGTACTTTGTTAATTCGGGCTTGGTTGTCTCAGCTGTCCTTTCTGATGCCTGCTCTCTTGTCCGCGATCTCTCATCGGGGTTTAGCACCCGGTGGTCCCGCCTCTTCTGAGAGCCACATGCTCGAAATAATTGAGGAGCGGGACTCAAAGATCGCCCAGTTGGAAAAAGAACTTGAGAAAGAAAAGAACGAGTGCGAGGCTCGTGTGAAAGACTTAGCTTTGGAGAAGTCACGTCAGTTGGAGGTGGAAAGTGCAGCTGCTCTTGCTGCTAAGGAGACCGAGCTCACGACCCATCTGCATCAGCTCATTGATGCGCAGCAGGCCCAAATCGAGCTGAGGGCCAAGGAACTGCTGGCTGAGAGGGACAAAACCTTGAGGGTCGAGTTGGAGCAGGCTTTCACTTCTAAGGTCGAGAGTAGTCACTTCTCGGGGAAGCTGGAAGGTGTCCAGCTCTGTCAGAAGCATCTCATGGGCTCCCCTCTTGGCATGAAGTTCCTGGCCCAGCTGAGCCAGAGTTGGCATGAGGGCTATCTGCATGACACCCTTTCCCTGATGGACTTCGCGCCCTTTATGCAACATTACTTCCTGGGAGGTTTCACTGCTGGTCGTGAGTCCACCTCGACGCTAGATGCGGCGATGGATGCTCTGAGTGCCCCTCCGGCGTTTAAGGGAAATCCAGAGGCAGCCCCAAATCCGGACTTCTGGTCTGTTGGGGTCCCCCATTGCTATCCTACTTTGCTGGAGGTTTCGCCTGAGGTCCTTCTAAGCCAGCTCTCCAAGTTGGATGAGCTGTCTACTGCTTCGGAGGTCCTCGACTCCGCGACCGGTTCTAGCGCTCCACCCCCTAGCTCGTTAATCTATTTCCTGCTTCTGAACAATTAATGTCGATTTTCCTTTTTCGGACTCGTTTTGTTGTTTTCCTATTTTGAACACTCTGTTGCTTTTGTATGCTTGATGTTGTGGCGTGTTTTTCTTCCTTTCTCGTCTGCCTCCCAACTTAATCGCATACAAAAATATTTTGGGCCCTTTTCGCTGAGGTCCTGCGTCACTACCACTCTCTACTCCCCCTACTTCGAATAGCGCTGAGGTCCGTCAGCGTATTCGAAGTACACCAAGAGCGTTCCTTTCGACTTACCAGCCTCGCTTTCCCCGACTATTATTCCGTCGGGTTATGCTCGTCTCGAAATTCCTCTTCAGGGAAATATTAACAAGCAGAAACGCGTACCTGGGGGATTCAATGGTACCTCCAGCGTTGGCCTCGTCCAACTTTTTTGCCAGATTCGTTAGATATCGGCGAGCCTGTCTCATCTTCGAGGTCGACTTTGGCTAATCCTGGGAATCAACAAGGCTCTTCACTAGTAGCCTTGTTCAAGTTCGCCGGGCGTGGGCCTACGGCGACCTGGAAGTAGGACGCCCCCAGCATGGGAGTCATCTGCATAGCTGCATCTAGTGCTCATTAGTGTGCATCTACACGGCCGCGTCTGGGCCAGCCACATCTGGGCTATAGGTGCGCGATCCGTGCGGCCACGTCTGGGCCAGCCACGTCTGGGCTATAGGTGCGCGATCTGCGCGGCCACGTCTGGGCCAGCCACGTCTGGGCTATAGGTGCGCGATCTGCGCGGCCACGTCTGGGCCAGCTACGTCTGGGCTATAGGTGCGCGATCTGCGCGGCCACGTCTGGGCTATAGGTGCGCGATCTGCGCGGCCACGTCTGGGCCAGCCACATCTGGGCTATAGGTGCGCGATCTGCGCGGCCACGTCTGGGCCAGCCACATCTGGGCTATAGGTGCGCAATCTGCGCGGCCACGTCTAGGCCATTAGGGAATCCAGGGCAGTCTGTAGACAGGATTCGTGATTCTCAATTTTGGGAGAGGGGCCATCAAGACACGAGTTTCCGAAAAAACCATTTCATTCAACGGATGGTGCCTCGTTAAAACCTTGCCAAGTAAAACCCCCTTGGGATAAAACCTTGGCGAAGGAAAAAGAGTACACCTTCCTGTTTGATTTATATACAACCCTCCAACCCCTCACTAAGCGTAATACTTCTTGAGTTTTGAGATGTTCCAGGGGCGGGGTATTCTGCGCCCATCTTCATCCTCCAACTCGTATGCGCCGCCTCCCAAAACGCGGGCCACCTTATAAGGACCCTCCCATGTCGAGTCTATCTTTCTCAGCGGCTTAAGTACATCAGCTCTCCTCAAGATTAAGTCTCCCACTTGGAATTGTCGAGGCCTTACTCTCCGGTCGTAAGCCGCTTTTACTCGACTCTTGTATTTTTCCATCCTTATCAAGGCTAACTCCCTGATTTCCCCTATTAAGTCCAGATCCTCCCTTCCGAGCCGTGCGTTCTGCTCCTCTTCATAGTGGATAACCCTATGCGTCTCCATCCCTATCTCAACAGGTATCAGGGCGGCGGATCCATAGACTAACTGGAAAGGTGTTTCGTCCGTAGCTTCTCGAGGAGTGACGCGATATTCCCATAACACGGGGTCAAGGGACTCCAACCATTTACCACCCTCCTGGTCCAATCTGGCCTTGATCCCGTGGAGAATGGTGCGATTGGTGACCTCCACTTGTCCATTAGCTTGAGGGTGTCCCACTGAGACGAACCTCTGCTGTATCTTCATCCCCGTACAGAACTCACGGACTCGGGCTCCACAAAATTGCGTGCCATTATCGGAGATTAAGATCCGAGGGGCTCCGAACCTACAACAAATGTTATGCCACAAGAAATCGATCACGTTAGTTTCATCGATTTTAGCCACTGCCTTGGCTTCCACCCATTTGCTGAAATAATCGACAGCCACTATGATGAACTTCTTCTGAGCCTTGGCGACTGGCATAGGCCCGACTATGTCTATCCCCCATTTGTCAAATGGACATGGGGAATGCATCAACCCCAGTTCTTCCGCGGGTACGTGGATCTTCGGGCCGTGTTTCTGGCAGCTTTCGCATCGTCTGACCAGCTCCTTAGCATCCCTCAATAGGGTCGGCCAGAAGTACCCGGCCCTGACCACTCTCCGGGCTACCGCCTTGTACCCAGCATGGTCGCCGGTACATCCTTCATGCACCTCTTCCAACACTAACATCCCTTCCTTTCTGGACAAGCATCGAGCATAGGGATGTACAAAAGTCCTTTTGTATAACTCTCCTCCGATGAGGCAGAACTTCTGCCGAAATTTTCCTGCGTCCTTGTGCGCGGGGTCACGCAAGGCTTCCAGGATAGGAGCCCTCCAGTCTTCCTCCTCTTCTATACATCCCACATGCTCCGTCCGATCCTCCCGGCTAGCTGTCAGCATCGTCACCTTTCGGGTCCCCTCCGGGATTGCGGCACTAGCCAACTTTCCCAGGGAATCTGCTCGCCCATTCTCCTCCCGGGGGATCTGCCGTATCTCGAAGCTGTCGAAAGAGGCTTTCAGCTTCCCCACTCGCTCAGCATACCTGACCATCTTTTCATTCTTAGCCTCGTAGTTTCCTTGGACCTGCTGAGCTACTAACTGGGAATCCGAGTATATAATTACTGCTGCAGCTCCCAGGTTGTTAAGGATCTCCATCCCTTTCACCAGGGCCTCATACTCGGCCTCATTATTAGACGCTGGAAAGTCGAATGTCACAGCGAACTGTAGTTCGTCCCCCTCTGGTGTAATGATGAGGACTCCTGCCCCGGCCCCATTCGCTGTGGATGAGCCATCCACATAAGCTTTCCAAGTCGGTGACACCTCTCCTCGGGTAGATTCTAGCAGAAAGTCCGACAGGGCCTGTCCCTTAATGGCGGGTCGCCTTTCGAACTCAACGTCGTATTCACCCAACTCCACTGCCCACTTGACCATCCTTCTGGAAAGGTCTGGCCTACTCAGAGTCTGCTTCAATAGTAAATTTGTACGTAACCGTACTTTTTGAGATAGGAAATAGGGGCGTAGCCTCCGAACCGACACCATCACCGCCAAGGCTGCCTTCTCAATTTCGGAGTACCTGCTTTCGGCCCCCTGCATTGTTTTACTCACGAAGTATACCGGCTTCTGGGTGTCACCCTCTTCTTTCAGGAGAACCGAACTCACGGCCTGTTCCCCTGTAGAAAAATACAAGATTAGTTCGTCCCCGGGTAAGGGCTTGGTCAATAACGGCATGTTGTGCAAGTAATTTCTTAGCCCTTCGAATGCCGATTGGCATTCTTCTGTCCATTCGAATCGGCATCCTTTCCGGAGTATTCTGAAGAAGGGTAGGCTTTTATCTGCGGACTTGGCAATGAATCTCCTAAGTGCCGCCAACCTTCCCGTTAAACGTTGAACCTCCTTGATGTTCCGCGGCGGCTGCATTTCCAGTATGGCCTTCACCTTATTGGGGTTCACCTCGATCCCCCTCTTGGTCACCATATACCCCAGGAACTTCCCCGACTGCACCCCAAAGGTACACTTCGCAGGGTTCAGTTTCATTCCACAGGTCCGGATGGTCCGGAAGGCTTCTTCTAAGTCCGCAACATGATCCTTGGCCCAAGTCGATTTAACCAACATATCATCCACGTATACCTCCATGTTACGACCCAACTGGCTTTTAAACACCGTATCAACCATTCGTTGATAGGTAGCTCCTGCGTTCTTGAGTCCAAAGGGCATCCGGACATAACCATATGTGCCGCCTGCTATGACAAAGCAAACTTTATCCACGTCCTCCGGGTTCAGCCTAATCTGGTGATACCCCTGATAAGCGTCCATCATGCTTAACATCTCACACCCAGAGGTGGAATCTACCAGCTGATCTATCCTTGGTAAAGGATAATGGTCCTTAGGACAAGCTTTGTTGAGGTCTCGGAAGTCTACACACATCCTCCAGGACCCATTTCCTTTTTTGACCATGACAACATTGGCCAACCAGGTGGGAAACTGTACCTCTTTAACGTGTTCGGCTTTAAGCAACTTCTCCACTTCCGTCCTGATATCTTGGTCCCTTTCGGCTCCGAACTGTCGGAGTCTCTGTTTCACCGGGTGGCTACCTGGGATTATGTTCAGGTGGTGCATGGCTATCCTCGGGTCCACCCCGGTCATGTCTGCTGGCGAAAAGGCAAAGAGATCAGCGTTCCTCCTAAGGCATTCGACCAGCTGCGATGCAATCCCCTCATCCATCTTTGTCCCCACCTGGGTAGTGAAACCCTCTCTTCCTGGGTAAAGTTCCACTGTCATCAGTTCTTCGTCAGGTTGGGGCTGCAACTTCGTAGGCTCCCCGTATTCCTGCTCTAACTTCGTTCGTTTTGCTTGTTTGGCTTCAACTCCGTCTCTTTCCTTTCCCCCTGTCACAACCTTAACCTCATTGGCGTAACAACGGCGAGAGCTAACCTGGTCCCCTGAGACCTCCCCCACCTGGTCTCCTACTGGAAACTTGATCTTCAAGTGGTACGTCGAAGGTACTGCCTTGAATCCGTTTATGGCGGGGCGCCCTAATATGATATTGTATGAAGAAGTCGCGTCAACGACCAGGAAGTTAACCATGCGTACCACCCGCCGAGGGGCTTCTCCTAGTCCCACGGGGAGTGTGACCTGGCCTAAAGGCTGTATGCCAGCTCCGCCGAATCCGTATAAGGAGGTGGCCACCGGCTTCAGCTCCGTTCCCAACTTCATTTGCTTGAAACAATCTAAGAACAGGATATCTGCTGAACTACCCCCGTCTATAAATACTCGTGACACGTTATACCCTGCCACGTCCCTGGTGATCACGAGAGCGTCGTTGTGGGGCCGAACGACATCGACCTCATCCTGCGCTCCGAACTGTATGTTCCCTGTGGTCTCCATCTGACCCACCAGGCTGCCTTCTGCCCGGAGTTTTCCTCTCTCTCTCATTCGAGCATACGACTTCCGCGCTCTGTGTGAATCTCCACCGTCTGGGCCTCCTACTATGATGAGGATATAAGCTCTTGGCTGGCTAGTCCCCGGCCTGTTAGGTTCCAGCATAGGCTGCTTTCCCTTGTCTGGTAACGGACCTTCCCTCTCTCGGGGTTGTGCTGGCGGGATTGGCCCTCGAGCCCGGTATATAAACTCCTTAAGATGTCCTGCCTTGATCAGCCTCTCTATCTCATTCTTCAGATGCGTGCAGTTGTTAGTATGATGTCCATATTCGTTATGGTATCGGCAGAAGGGTCCTGACGTGGGCTTTGGGTGTCTCCGCGGACTGGCTCGAGGGTACCGCATGTCTGGATGTCTTGATGCCACAGCCAGGACTTCCTCTAGACTCGTCCGTAGAGGAGTGTACTTCTGATACCTAGGAGGGAATCTGTTCGCGCCACCTGCCATAGGTCTTCTCATCGCTGGGGGGTGAGTAACCCGGACGTTTGCCTTGCCTCGATTATGGTTCTGTGTTTCTTTTTTAGATATCACCCTGGACGTTCCTTCTCGGATCTTTGCCAGCCTGCTTTCCTCCAGATTTATGTACTTATCCGCTATGCCCAGCAGTTCCTCGAACGTCTGCAGGGGCTTCTTAGAGAGCGACGCGAAGAAGTCGCCAACTTGTAAACCATGAACCAAAGCGTTAATTTTAACGGAAGTGGTGGCGGAGGGTACCTCCAGGGCTGCCACATTAAATCTTCTGATGTAAGATCGAAGGCTCTCATCTGATCGCTGCTTGACTTGAAACAATGTCCGACTTAGGAGGCTTCCTGGCGCTAGCAAACTGGTTAATGAACATCTCCTGGAACTCCTCAAATGAGTGGATAACCTCTGGCTCGAATTGGCTGAACCACTGTTGGGCTGCTCTCACCAGAGTTGTCAGGAAGACTCTGCACTTCACTCCTTCCGAGAAGTTGTGCAGTAGAATGGTGTTTTTGAAACGTAGCACGTGTTCCTCCGGATCAGTGGTACCATCATACTCATACGGCAACTGCTTAAAGTTGAGCGCCACCTCCCCTTCCAACAACCCTTTGGCAAAAGGCGTACCTGCCTGATGCAGCCCTCGCAGATGGGGCCTGGTTGTCTTGTTTCGGATCTCGTCTATTACTTTCCTGAGGTCAGACACTTGCCTCCTAAGCTCTTGTCCCTGGGAACTGACGGCTCTTTCTCGGCCGCGCGTGCCATAGCTCCTTACTTCCGCCTGGTGTTCTCCGGTCTTCTCCTCTCCTTCCACCATGTATCCGCTGGCTATAGTCGTCGGAGGTACGGCATTCCTTGGGTTCACTGGTCCTTCCTGAATTCCTCTAGAAGGTCCTTCTCGCCTAAGTGTTGGGGCCCGCGGCCCCACATTTCTTTCTTCCCGGGCAGCCTCCCTTCTGGGCAAGTCCCTGTCTGGCACGTGACGCAAGGCTTCTTCCCCGGCCACCATGTTCTCTCCTACAGTTTCTGCCCACTCTGAGACATGGCCCTCTGAGGTTCTGCCTTGAACGGAAAAGGACTGCTTCCGTTTGCCCTTGCTCCTCGCCTTCTTGGCGGTTATGGCCGCATCCACTGCATTCTTCACCAACAAATCTAGCTGCTCTGCCGTCATGGTCACGGGAGTTTGAGGCGGTACGGCTCCGGACGGCCCTGCAAAGGTGGGCGTTGGTGTGACCACTGGGGCCTCGATCGGTGAAGCCAGCGTCGGAGCCGGCGTAGGACTTTCCCCAGCTTTCCCCACGACTTCCTCAAACCGTCCTTGCAGGTTTTGTGCCAATGAAGGCTGTTCCTCCATCGCGGCCAACGTCTATTCGTCTCTGAGATCTACCGCTCCTTTAACGACGGCAACCTTCCACTATCTCTCTCACGTTTCACCTTCAGATAACACAAGCTCGGCTTACCTTCTTCAACCTATCTTCAAACAGACCCAGAAACAGCGTGCCTTCCTTGCTATTGCTACCCAGCGCACTCACGTCTCAAGCCATCGTTCCCACAGAAGGCGCCATTTGATGCGGGTATGACCCCGATCAACGATATTTGGTTCTGGAAAGACGGTGATGGGTGAAACGGACCGGGCCTTGATTTCTTGATGTGTTTTAGGGTTTGATTTTAGTGCTAAAAGAAGAAGGAAGACGCAAGGGACAAGGATTTTACGTGGTTCGGACAGATGTCCTACGTCCACGGGCCGCCGGAAACAGTGTTCACTATTGACAGTCGGGATTTACACACTCAACCTTACTTCGCTCATTACAGTGCCTTTTTGTATGATGAAGAAGAAGAAGATGAACACAGTGAAAAATATCTAAGTGTTTTGTGTAATGTGTTGAATCTCTCTTTGATCTCGTCTGTTTCTGTTCCCATATACCCAAATTCCCTTTGCTTTCCTAGCTGGCACACTTCCGGGACCACTTGACAGCGACGTCTGGTACAACCTAGGAGAGACAGCACCTGCGGTCGTACTGTTGTCAGACTGGCGCACCTCCTCACTGTTCACAATGTCGACCACTCCCAGAACGCCACGTGTTTCCTGGTCGACCTTATCTAACGTTTCCCGCTCGAGTTGCTTTGCTGTCGGGGCCCACCTTACTTTTTCCGTACAGGGTTGCAGGTTTCCAGGTGTACTACCCATCTGGCCCTATATCCGAAAAGTAGCTATATTCAGGTGTCCGAGTAAAGAGGAATGCTGTGCTGAAGGTCACCCCTATCATCCAGTCCCCCTACTCTGAAGTGTAATACGGCAGGTATTACGGTTCGGAGTACATTTGAAAGAGCATTCCTCTTCTGCAGTACTCCTGGACTCCTTTGGTCAGTCTGTGTTGCGTTTATGCCGATTGGATAGGCTCTGTGCTCTCAACAGGGGGCGGCGCCATTCGTCTGGCGACACGTGTCCAGACCCATCATTTCTGCTTTTTGAATCCTTCGAGGCGGTCTCTTCTCGTTTTTTCCCCCCTTTTCAAAATCATCTTCTATACTTAGCAGAAAAAACAAAAACCCAATCGTCACTCTAGGGTTTTTGTCGTCGTCTTGCCCCAAATCGCGCAGCGCTCAGAATCGTCGGCATCCTCAATTTTCCTCACCATCCGCGACTTTCACAGGTATTATTTCGCTTTTCTTTGCTTTTATTTACCGTCTCTTCGTCGATTCGGCCTCGTCGAAGACATGTCCGATACTACCACCACCGAAAGTGCTCGCTCGGCGTCGCCGGGCATCTCCGCGTCTTCCGCCGCGCTGGGCGTTGCCGCCAAAAGGGGGTCAAAGCGAAAGGCCCCATCACCAGATGCGGCGGCGCCTGATCTCCCCCAGCCTTCTTCCTCTCACACTCCCGCCGACACATCTTCAGTCGCGACGACGCCAGCGCAGCCAGCCCCCGATTCGTCTACCTCTCGTCAAACCCGTTCGCGAAGTGCTGCCGGAGACAGCGCGAGGGTGGACGATTGGAAGATGTTCGGCCCGTCCAAGTCAACCCATCTGGCCCTATATCCGAAAAGTAGCTATCTTCAGGTGTCCGAGTAAAGAGGAATGATGTCCGAGTAAAGGGCAATCCCAATCAAAAGAATTTATATGTGGGGTTTAGAAGATTTATATAGCCGGAGAATGAATTATCACAAAGTTGGAGGGCGTCCGTAAGGTGCTTGTGTGTAAGGGATGTGAAAGGGATGTGTCTGGAAGGTATTGGGACGTGTGGGGACCTGATTGGGACTTGGGACGTGTCTGGGATGTGTTTGGTACGTTGGGGGACGTGATGGGATGTGTTTGAGGACGTACTGGGGACCTGTTTGGGACATTGGGGGATCTGTTTGGGACGTATATGAAAGGACACATGATATACGTGGTTCGAATCCTTGCGGATTCTACGTCCACGGGCGCTCGGGAACTCTATTTCACTATACTTTGATTATTACACACTCAAATAACTCACCTTCGCTCAAATATATTAAGGACTGAAGAGAAAATGCTTAGCACAGTGAAAAGAGAGAATTCTAAGTGTTTTCTCGTGTTGATGATGAATTGGGTGCGGAAATGATGAAGTCCTCCTTTTATAGGAGCTTCTGGTTATTTCCCAGAGGTACGTCCCCGGATTCCTAGTGATGCGACCCCCTGGGACAATGTGATTTGCAGTCTGGGCTGTCTGTCAGGAGGATGGGACTTGGCTCTGCTGTCAGAAAAAGCAGACGGCTGGCACAGGCACTGTCAGATCAGCTTTTTCAGTGTTGTCAGGCGCAATCAGACGTCTTTTCAGGCCTTCAGCATGGCTTCCTCAAGACGCTTCCTCAGGACGACCTGCTTAGCACCATAGGTCCCAGGACACTCCCTAATATGGATGTTAATTCCCTAAAGCCTTTCGGAGGTCCCTAAAACCGTTCGGAGGTCCCTAAGAGTCTCCCGTCACCATCTAACTTTATATTTTCAGGAAAACTCATATTTTTACTAAGTTCTTTTAATAATTATCACGAGCTAATTATTTCCTTAATTTAGGTATTTTTAGCCTGCCTAATTTCTGTCCGTATCAACCACTCCCCTACTCTAATTTGCATTTGGAACAAAGTGAATTAGAGTAAAATTTGTAAGGCATGTAATTAAAGTGAATAATTGCAAGGTAGGTCTTACCAAGATTCACCCAAAATCCTTACTCTATTTCTCGGAAGATGCGTTTTATGAGCGAGAATAGTTCCCAAGTTCCTTAGCACACCCTCTGTGGCTCCCTTGCTCCTTTATGTCCCGATGTCTAGGGACGTTAGCAAAGAGATTCCTCCTTCTGGAGGGACGGTGGATGCCCCCGACGGTTCCTTTCTCTGTTAGGGAGCTCAAGAAGTTCCTATTACGGCCCATGTCCCTGGTGTTAGACGAAAAATAACTTCACGCAAAGGGTCAGAAGGAAAAGCAAAAAAGAAGTTACTCCCTTTGAGGCGCAGGTGCCGAGTCTCTTATGGGACCTATAGGGACCTCAGTGAGTGAGCTCCCCGCTTCTGTGGACCATCTAAACAGACATGAACAGATGAGCTTGCTAAGTTGTTGGGTGCTCCCGGATGATCAGAGGGCCATCCCTCTGAGGTTTCGACTTAGGTGGTGGAACGTAGCTTCCAGACTGTCTGCAAAGTCTTCAATTCAGGACTCTAAGGATAAGAAAGAGTGGGATGCCGATTCCACGGGCATGATGGAGGTGCATGTGGCTGCCCAGTTGGTGGCTACGAAGGCTAAAGATATTCGCCTTTGCCAGCGCCATCTCCTGGCCCCAGCGGAATTCTTATAGGACCTGACTCAAGACTGGCGCCAGGCCTATTTGAAGGACTCTCTTTCCCTCTGAGGGATCTTGGGCCTCTGATGCGACACTTCCTCGTGGGCGGCTTCAGTGCTGGGTCCTCGAGAATTGATTCCGTGTATGCTCTTAGTGACCTTCCTTTTCCTGGGTGCTTTCAGAGAGATCTGTAGGCCACCGAGGACCTTCATTTTTTGCTCCCTATCGCAGAGAAGCGTACAGAGGTCCTGGCCCGCTGCTGGTGTTGTTGATCCATCGTCTCCAACTCCTGCAATGCTTTAGGGAGCTTAACTCCCCTATGTTTGAGCATGTTTTTCCTTAGGCTTTGTTGTCGCCGTTGCGTACGTCGTCCTTGGGATCTGGAAGGGACCTGGTGGGGACCTGATGGCGGAGCTCCTCTTCGAGTCTTGCACTTTGAAAGAGATCCCCATGTCCTGCTACACGTTCCTTTTAGCTCCTTGGACATCCTCTCCTTCTTTCATCATGGTGATAGCCTGTCAAAATACTTTGTTGTGTTTTTCCTTTTGAGACATAATGGCACGGGAGCTTAACTCCCCATGTTCGCATGTTTCCTCGGAGTTCCCGTTCTCCTATATTTCATGTTTTTGTGCTTTGCATTCTTTCGGGACCTAATGGATGTTCCTGGGAACATCATTATCGTGGCATGGTTATAGCGCCAGCTCGCATAGATGCATGGTTATAGCGCCAGCTCGCTTAGTAATTCGTAAGCCACGTACGAATTCACGCGTGGGTTGCGATGACCGTCGTCATTGTCCTCAGGTGTCATTTGCGCTAGGCTCTCTATGTCCTTAGCGATTTCAGTATTTGTGTAGACCCTTAGGTCAATAAAATTTTAATTCCGGGGATCCCCATTCATTTGTTTACCCTGGTTATAGCGCCAGCTTCGCTTTGGTACCATTCACGTCGCAGGCTTACTGAGAGCCTTTGATGTCCTGTACACCGCAGCCCGTCAGCGGCGGCATCTTGTACACCCTTACGGGCATCATTCACATCGCAGATAGATTATCTTTGACGTCCTGTACACCGCAGGTCCGTCGACCTTTGGCATCAAATCACACCGCAGATATATTATCTTTGGCGTCCTGTACACCGCAGGTCCGTCGACCTTTGGCATCGATTATATTATACGGTGCACCGTTTATATAATAATATATTTGTATTTCGACAAGGCAGTGTTTCCTTAGGGACGTCATTAGTTTACCCTGGTTATAGCGCCAGCTTCGCTTAAATGCGTGGTTATAGCGCCCGCTCACTTAATGCGTGGTCATAGCGCCCGCTCGCTTACATGCGTGGTTATAGCGCCCGCTCGCTTAAATGCGTGGTTATAGCGACCGCTCGCTTACATGCATGGTTATAGCGCCAGCTCGCTTAAGTGCGCGGTTATAGCACCGGCTCGCTTAAATGCGCAGTTATAGCGTCGGCTTGCTTAAATGCATGGTTATAGCGCCAGCTCGCTTACATGCATGGTTATAGCGCCAGCTCGCTTAGTATCCGAGCTCCTTGTCGGAGACTTGGAATTTGAAGTAATGGCGAAATGGAGCTCCTCTCCTCTCGGTTAATGCTGATGACCCTGGCTCCAAATCTCCGGAGGTTCGGACGACAATGTGGAGCTATCTTCTAGGTTCCCTGGACCTTCGCACGTCAATGCGGAGCTTAGCTTCTTTGCCTTCATCTAGCACGGAGCTGGGTTTTAGCCGGTTTGGAGATCCCTTATAAAGGACTTCGCATGATGGCGAGGAGCTCAGCATGGATATCTCAAACACATAGATCATGTCATCGTTTTCAGCACGGAGCTGGTCTTTAGATCTCGGGAAATTCAGGCCTTCATGCCAGCGCGGAGCTGGGCTTCATGTCTTTGTGCCAGCGTGGAGCTGGGCTTCAAAATCCCCGTGGTTTTTCACATGCCAGTGCTGTGGAGGACTTCGACCTTCCCGAGGGTCTCTGGATGCCGGCGCGGAGCTGGAGTCATATCTCCCTTGGGTCTTCGAGCGCCGCGATCCTTAGGATGTTTTACTCAGGCGCGTAGCTGAGACCGTAGATCCCTATTAGAAGCTTCGGGACTTTGCTGCCGGTGCGGAATTGGGCTTTTCGGGTGCTAGCGCGAAGCTCGCTTCAAGGTCCTGCGGACCTTCACATGCCCATGCGGAGCTGGGCATTAAGGTCCCCGGATCTGTGACTGCTCAGGTATATGTTTTGGGCCCTGCTGGAAGTTGGGGATCTCTGCTGCCTGAAGCTCCTACTATGACAAGGATACGATCCTTAGATGGAGCTGGCTCCTATCTGGAAGATGCGGGGGTTTGTTTGCCTTTAGCCGGCACAGATCCCCCGGACTCCTCGGTTATCTCCAGACCTTCGTTGAAATCATGGTCAATGAACTTCCTCATATTTAGTATGATGCGCATATTTAGTATGGTATCTATAATGTAAATGAAAATGAGATTTGGAGGGCCCTGGAGTTCTGGCTAAGAGCCTTCTTCTGGAGCTCCCAGCTCCCTTCACTTTTGCGGGTGGCTCACTAGCGGGACTCGTGGAGGTCCGCCCTGGTGTTCTGAGATCCCTTTATGACTTATCTGTACCGTCTTGCTTATCGTCATCATCTCAGACTTGTGTTTCAGGTCCTGGCCTTTCCTCAATTTGGCAGTTTTCGGAGGTCCTCCTCCCCCGCGATCACTTTCTGACTTCAACTGCTCTGGGTGGATCTTGCCCACATCTGGAGGAGGTACCTTCAGCCTTGTTCAAGGCCTTGATCAGTGAACCCCCCCACATGTCCTACCGTGTGGAGTCCTTTTTTCCATCCTTCAAAAGATAATCATGGTTAGCGTGGTAAACATGTTTATTTTGATAACCATAATATATAATAGAGAATGAAATTTTAGAAAGTCCTGAGGTCCCGGGTAAAAGCCTTATCAACGCGGAATGCCTTCCGTGGATCTTCATGTGTCCGCATGGAACTGGGCTTTTATCTCCCACTAATCGCCGCGCGGAGCTGACTTCTAGGTCCCAGGATCTTAGTAAGCCCGCGCGGAGCTGGCTCTTGGGTCCCCAAGATCATCACACACCAGCGCAGAGCTAGTCGCTGGGTCCCCAGGATCTTCATGTCTTAGCGTGAAGAGTCCTTCAAGGTTCCACGGACCTTCGTGTGCTGGCGATGAGCTTGGCTTGTACCTCCCGCAGATCTTCGGACGTCAGCGTGGGGATTCCTTCTAGGTTCCGCGGAGCTTCGCGTGCTAGCGAAGAGCTGGAAATCCCGAATGTGAGGCTTCGGGTCTTCTTGCTAGCGCGGAGCTGGGCTTTTAGGTATCGAATGCGGAGCTTTGGGTCTTCAGATCAGCGGAGGTGGATTCGTAGGTCCCGAGTGTAGAAATTCGGGTCTTCATGTTTTTCTTCTCCCTGCCAAGGTCGTGCTCATGGCATCACGTCTCAGGAGCTTGAGTTGTGTTTTGGCAACTCCTGCAGAGTGTAGGTCCAGATTCTTTCGCAGAGAGCATCTTCTCCCATCAGCTCCTGGTGGTCACCTCCAATGGCCTCAGCAAATAGTGGGTCCAGACTTTTTGCGCGTGTTTCGTCTCGTCCCAGCAGAAGTAAAGAAATGAAAAAAGGAATTAATAACCTTAAGTACAACTTCGCACAATATAGGCAAAATCACTCACGCCTTCAACTCTGAAGTTTCCCACAGACGGCGCCATTTGATGTGGGGCAATCCCAATCAAAAGAATTTATATGTGGGGTTTAGAAGATTTATATAGCCGGAGAATGAATTATCACAAAGTTGGAGGGCGTGCGTAAGGTGCTTGTGTGTAAGGGATGTGAAAGGGATGTGTCTGGAAGGTATTGGGACGTGTGGGGACCTGATTGGGACTTGGGACGTGTCTGGGATGTGTTTGGTACGTTGGGGGACGTGATGGGATGTGTTTGAGGACGTACTGGGGACCTGTTTGGGACATTGGGGATCTGTTTGGGACGTATATGAAAGGACACATGATATACGTGGTTCGAATCCTTGCGGATTCTACGTCCACGGGCGCTCGGGAACTCTATTTCACTATACTTTGATTATTACACACTCAAATAACTCACCTTCGCTCAAATATATTAAGGACTGAAGATAAAATGCTTAGTACAGTGAAAAGAGAGAATTCTAAGTGTTTTCTCGTGTTGATGATGAATTGGGTGCGGAAATGATGAAGTCCTCCTTTTATAGGAGCTTCTGGTTATTTCCCAGAGGTACGTCCCCGGATTCCTAGTGATGCGACCCCCTGGGACAATGTGATTTGCAGTCTGGGCTGTCTGTCAGGAGGATGGGACTTGGCTCTGCTGTCAGAAAAAGCAGACGGCTGGCACAGGCACTGTCAGATCAGCTTTTTCAGTGTTGTCAGGCGCAATCAGACGTCTTTTCAGGCCTTCAGCATGGCTTCCTCAAGACGCTTCCTCAGGACGACCTGCTTAGCACCATAGGTCCCAGGACACTCCCTAATATGGATGTTAATTCCCTAAAGCCTTTCGGAGGTCCCTAAAACCGTTCGGAGGTCCCTAAGAGTCTCCCGTCACCATCTAACTTTATATTTTCAGGAAAACTCATATTTTTACTAAGTTCTTTTAATAATTATCACGAGCTAATTATTTCCTTAATTTAGTTATTTTTAGCCTGCCTAATTTCTGTCCGTATCAACCACTCCCCTACTCTAATTTGCATTTGGAACAAAGTGAATTAGAGTAAAATTTGTAAGGCATGTAATTAAAGTGAATAATTGCAAGGTAGGTCTTACCAAGATTCACCCAAAATCCTTACTCTATTTCTCGGAAGATGCGTTTTATGAGCGAGAATAGTTCCCAAGTTCCTTAGCACACCCTCTGTGGCTCCCTTGCTCCTTTATGTCCCGATGTCTAGGGACGTTAGCAAAGAGATTCCTCCTTCTGGAGGGACGGTGGATGTCCCCGACGGTTCCTTTCTCTGTTAGGGAGCTCAAGAAGTTCCTATTACGGCCCATGTCCCTGGTGTTAGACGAAAAATAACTTCACGCAAAGGGTCAGAAGGAAAAGCAAAAAAGAAGTTACTCCCTTTGAGGCGCAGGTGCCGAGTCTCTTATGGGACCTATAGGGACCTCAGTGAGTGAGCTCCCCGCTTCTGTGGACCATCTAAACAGACATGAACAGATGAGCTTGCTAAGTTGTTGGGTGCTCCCGGATGATCAGAGGGCCATCCCTCTGAGGTTTCGACTTAGGTGGTGGAACGTAGCTTCCAGACTGTCTGCAAAGTCTTCAATTCAGGACTCTAAGGATAAGAAAGAGTGGGATGCCGATTCCACGGGCATGATGGAGGTGCATGTGGCTGCCCAGTTGGTGGCTACGAAGGCTAAAGATATTCGCCTTTGCCAGCGCCATCTCCTGGCCCCAGCGGAATTCTTATAGGACCTGACTCAAGACTGGCGCCAGGCCTATTTGAAGGACTCTCTTTCCCTCTGAGGGATCTTGGGCCTCTGATGCGACACTTCCTCGTGGGCGGCTTCAGTGCTGGGTCCTCGAGAATTGATGCCGTGTATGCTCTTAGTGACCTTCCTTTTCCTGGGTGCTTTCAGAGAGATCTGTAGGCCACCGAGGACCTTCATTTTTCGCTCCCTGTCGCAGAGAAGCGTACAGAGGTCCTGGCCCGATGCTGGTGTTGTTGATCCATCGTCTCCAACTCCTGCAATGCTTTAGGGAGCTTAACTCCCCTATGTTTGAGCATGTTTTTCCTTAGGCTTTGTTGTCGCCGTTGCGTACGTCGTCCTTGGGATCTGGAAGGGACCTGGTGGGGACCTGATGGCGGAGCTCCTCTTCGAGTCTTGCACTTTGAAAGAGATCCCCATGTCCTGCTACACGTTCCTTTTAGCTCCTTGGACATCCTCTCCTTCTTTCATCATGGTGATAGCCTGTCAAAAATACTTTGTTGTGTTTTTCCTTTTGAGACATAATGGCACGGGAGCTTAACTCCCCATGTTCGCATGTTTCCTCGGAGTTCCCGTTCTCCTATATTTCATGTTTTTGTGCTTTGCATTCTTTCGGGACCTAATGGATGTTCCTGGGAACATCATTATCGTGGCATGGTTATAGCGCCAGCTCGCTTAGATGCATGGTTATAGCGCCAGCTCGCTTAGTAATTCGTAAGCCACGTACGAATTCACGCGTGGGTTGCGATGACCGTCGTCATTGTCCTCAGGTGTCATTTGCGCTAGGCTCTCTATGTCCTTAGCGATTTCAGTATTTGTGTAGACCCTTAGGTCAATAAAATTTTAATTCCGGGGATCCCCATTCATTTGTTTACCCTGGTTATAGCGCCAGCTTCGCTTTGGTACCATTCACGTCGCAGGCTTACTGAGAGCCTTTGATGTCCTGTACACCGCAGCCCGTCAGCGGCGGCATCTTGTACACCCTTACGGGCATCATTCACATCGCAGATAGATTATCTTTGACGTCCTGTACACCGCAGGTCCGTCGACCTTTGGCATCAAATCACACCGCAGATATATTATCTTTGGCGTCCTGTACACCGCAGGTCCGTCGACCTTTGGCATCGATTATATTATACGGTGCACCGTTTATATAATAATATATTTGTATTTCGACAAGGCAGTGTTTCCTTAGGGACGTCATTAGTTTACCCTGGTTATAGCGCCAGCTTCGCTTAAATGCGTGGTTATAGCGCCCGCTCACTTAATGCGTGGTCATAGCGCCCGCTCGCTTACATGCGTGGTTATAGCGCCCGCTCGCTTAAATGCGTGGTTATAGCGACCGCTCGCTTACATGCATGGTTATAGCGCCAGCTCGCTTAAGTGCGCGGTTATAGCACCGGCTCGCTTAAATGCGCGGTTATAGCGTCGGCTTGCTTAAATGCATGGTTATAGCGCCAGCTCGCTTACATGCATGGTTATAGCGCCAGCTCGCTTAGTATCCGAGCTCCTTGTCGGAGACTTGGAATTTGAAGTAATGGCGAAATGGAGCTCCTCTCCTCTCGGTTAATGCTGATGACCCTGGCTCCAAATCTCCGGAGGTTCGGACGACAATGTGGAGCTATCTTCTAGGTTCCCTGGACCTTCGCACGTCAATGCGGAGCTTAGCTTCTTTGCCTTCATCCAGCACGGAGCTGGGTTTTAGCCGGTTTGGAGATCCCTTATAAAGGACTTCGCATGATGGCGAGGAGCTCAGCATGGATATCTCAAACACATAGATCATGTCATCGTTTTCAGCACGGAGCTGGTCTTTAGATCTCGGGAAATTCAGGCCTTCATGCCAGCGCGGAGCTGGGCTTCATGTCTTTGTGCCAGCGTGGAGCTGGGCTTCAAAATCCCCGTGGTTTTTCACATGCCAGTGCTGTGGAGGACTTCGACCTTCCCGAGGGTCTCTGGATGCCGGCGCGGAGCTGGAGTCATATCTCCCTTGGGTCTTCGAGCGCCGCGATCCTTAGGATGTTTTATGCAGGCGCGTAGCTGAGACCGTAGATCCCTATTAGAAGCTTCGGGACTTTGCTGCCGGTGCGGAATTGGGCTTTTCGGGTGCTAGCGCGAAGCTCGCTTCAAGGTCCTGCGGACCTTCACATGCCCATGCGGAGCTGGGCATTAAGGTCCCCGGATCTGTGACTGCTCAGGTATATGTTTTGGGCCCTGCTGGAAGTTGGGGATCTCTGCTGCCTGAAGCTCCTACTATGACAAGGATACGATCCTTAGATGGAGCTGGCTCCTATCTGGAAGATGCGGGGGTTTGTTTGCCTTTAGCCGGCACAGATCCCCCGGACTCCTCGGTTATCTCCAGACCTTCGTTGAAATCATGGTCAATGAACTTCCTCATATTTAGTATGATGCGCATATTTAGTATGGTATCTATAATGTAAATGAAAATGAGATTTGGAGGGCCCTGGAGTTCTGGCTAAGAGCCTTCTTCTGGAGCTCCCAGCTCCCTTCACTTTTGCGGGTGGCTCACTAGCGGGACTCGTGGAGGTCCGCCCTGGTGTTCTGAGATCCCTTTATGACTTATCTGTACCGTCTTGCTTATCGTCATCATCTCAGACTTGTGTTTCAGGTCCTGGCCTTTCCTCAATTTGGCAGTTTTCGGAGGTCCTCCTCCCCCGCGATCACTTTCTGACTTCAACTGCTCTGGGTGGATCTTGCCCACATCTGGAGGAGGTACCTTCAGCCTTGTTCAAGGCCTTGATCAGTGAACCCCCCCACATGTCCTACCGTGTGGAGTCCTTTTTTCCATCCTTCAAAAGATAATCATGGTTAGCGTGGTAAACATGTTTATTTTGATAACCATAATATATAATAGAGAATGAAATTTTAGAAAGTCCTGAGGTCCCGGGTAAAAGCCTTATCAACGCGGAATGCCTTCCGTGGATCTTCATGTGTCCGCATGGAACTGGGCTTTTATCTCCCACTAATCGCCGCGCGGAGCTGACTTCTAGGTCCCAGGATCTTAGTAAGCCCGCGCGGAGCTGGCTCTTGGGTCCCCAAGATCATCACACACCAGCGCAGAGCTAGTCGCTGGGTCCCCAGGATCTTCATGTCTTAGCGTGAAGAGTCCTTCAAGGTTCCACGGACCTTCGTGTGCTGGCGATGAGCTTGGCTTGTACCTCCCGCAGATCTTCGGACGTCAGCGTGGGGATTCCTTCTAGGTTCCGCGGAGCTTCGCGTGCTAGCGAAGAGCTGGAAAATCCCGAATGTGAGGCTTCGGGTCTTCTTGCTAGCGCGGAGCTGGGCTTTTAGGTATCGAATGCGGAGCTTTGGGTCTTCAGATCAGCGGAGGTGGATTCGTAGGTCCCGAGTGTAGAAATTCGGGTCTTCATGTTTTTCTTCTCCCTGCCAAGGTCGTGCTCATGGCATCACGTCTCAGGAGCTTGAGTTGTGTTTTGGCAACTCCTGCAGAGTGTAGGTCCAGATTCTTTCGCAGAGAGCATCTTCTCCCATCAGCTCCTGGTGGTCACCTCCAATGGCCTCAGCAAATAGTGGGTCCAGACTTTTTGCGCGTGTTTCGTCTCGTCCCAGCAGAAGTAAAGAAATGAAAAAATGAATTAATAACCTTAAGCACAACTTCGCACAATATAGGCAAAATCACTCACGCCTTCAACTCTGAAGTTTCCCACAGACGGCGCCATTTGATGTGGGGCAATCCCAATCAAAAGAATTTATATGTGGGATTTAGAAGATTTATATAGCCGGAGAATGAATTATCACAAAGTTGGAGGGCGTGCGTAAGGTGCTTGTGTGTAAGGGATGTGAAAGGGATGTGTCTGGAAGGTATTGGGACGTGTGGGGACCTGATTGGGACTTGGGACGTGTCTGGGATGTGTTTGGTACGTTGGGGGACGTGATGGGATGTGTTTGAGGACGTACTAGGGACCTGTTTGGGACATTGGGGGATCTGTTTGGGACGTATATGAAAGGACACATGATATACGTGGTTCGAATCCTTGCGGATTCTACGTCCACGGGCGCTCGGGAACTCTATTTCACTATACTTTGATTATTACACACTCAAATAACTCACCTTCGCTCAAATATATTAAGGACTGAAGAGAAAATGCTTAGTACAGTGAAAAGAGAGAATTCTAAGTGTTTTCTCGTGTTGATGATGAATTGGGTGCGGAAATGATGAAGTCCTCCTTTTATAGGAGCTTCTGGTTATTTCCCAGAGGTACGTCCCCGGATTCCTAGTGATGCGACCCCCTGGGACAATGTGATTTGCAGTCTGGGCTGTCTGTCAGGAGGATGGGACTTGGCTCTGCTGTCAGAAAAAGCAGACGGCTGGCACAGGCACTCAGATCAGCTTTTTCAGTGTTGTCAGGCGCAATCAGACGTCTTTTCAGGCCTTCAGCATGGCTTCCTCAAGACGCTTCCTCAGGACGACCTGCTTAGCACCATAGGTCCCAGGACACTCCCTAATATGGATGTTAATTCCCTAAAGCCTTTCGGAGGTCCCTAAAACCGTTCGGAGGTCCCTAAGAGTCTCCCGTCACCATCTAACTTTATATTTTCAGGAAAACTCATATTTTTACTAAGTTCTTTTAATAATTATCACGAGCTAATTATTTCCTTAATTTAGTTATTTTTAGCCTGCCTAATTTCTGTCCGTATCAACCACTCCCCTACTCTAATTTGCATTTGGAACAAAGTGAATTAGAGTAAAATTTGTAAGGCATGTAATTAAAGTGAATAATTGCAAGGTAGGTCTTACCAAGATTCACCCAAAATCCTTACTCTATTTCTCGGAAGATGCGTTTTATGAGCGAGAATAGTTCCCAAGTTCCTTAGCACACCCTCTGTGGCTCCCTTGCTCCTTTATGTCCCGATGTCTAGGGACGTTAGCAAAGAGATTCCTCCTTCTGAAGGGACGGTGGATGTCCCCGACGGTTCCTTTCTCTGTTAGGGAGCTCAAGAAGTTCCTATTACGGCCCATGTCCCTGGTGTTAGACGAAAAATAACTTCACGCAAAGGGTCAGAAGGAAAAGCAAAAAAGAAGTTACTCCCTTTGAGGCGCAGGTGCCGAGTCTCTTATGGGACCTATAGGGACCTCAGTGAGTGAGCTCCCCGCTTCTGTGGACCATCTAAACAGACATGAACAGATGAGCTTGCTAAGTTGTTGGGTGCTCCCGGATGATCAGAGGGCCATCCCTCTGAGGTTTCGACTTAGGTGGTGGAACGTAGCTTCCAGACTGTCTGCAAAGTCTTCAATTCAGGACTCTAAGGATAAGAAAGAGTGGGATGCCGATTTCACGGGCATGATGGAGGTGCATGTGGCTGCCCAGTTGGTGGCTACGAAGGCTAAAGATATTCGCCTTTGCCAGCGCCATCTCCTGGCCCCAGCGGAATTCTTATAGGACCTGACTCAAGACTGGCGCCAGGCCTATTTGAAGGACTCTCTTTCCCTCTGAGGGATCTTGGGCCTCTGATGCGACACTTCCTCGTGGGCGGCTTCAGTGCTGGGTCCTCGAGAATTGATGCCGTGTATGCTCTTAGTGACCTTCCTTTTCCTGGGTGCTTTCAGAGAGATCTGTAGGCCACCGAGGACCTTCATTTTTCGCTCCCTGTCGCAGAGAAGCGTACAGAGGTCCTGGCCCGCTGCTGGTGTTGTTGATCCATCGTCTCCAACTCCTGCAATGCTTTAGGGAGCTTAACTCCCCTATGTTTGAGCATGTTTTTCCTTAGGCTTTGTTGTCGCCGTTGCGTACGTCGTCCTTGGGATCTGGAAGGGACCTGGTGGGGACCTGATGGCGGAGCTCCTCTTCGAGTCTTGCACTTTGAAAGAGATCCCCATGTCCTGATACACGTTCCTTTTAGCTCCTTGGACATCCTCTCCTTCTTTCATCATGGTGATAGCCTGTCAAAAATACTTTGTTGTGTTTTTCCTTTTGAGACATAATGGCACGGGAGCTTAACTCCCCATGTTCGCATGTTTCCTCGGAGTTCCCGTTCTCCTATATTTCATGTTTTTGTGCTTTGCATTCTTTCGGGACCTAATGGATGTTCCTGGGAACATCATTATCGTGGCATGGTTATAGCGCCAGCTCGCTTAGATGCATGGTTATAGCGCCAGCTCGCTTAGTAATTCGTAAGCCACGTACGAATTCACGCGTGGGTTGCGATGACCGTCGTCATTGTCCTCAGGTGTCATTTGCGCTAGGCTCTCTATGTCCTTAGCGATTTCAGTATTTGTGTAGACCCTTAGGTCAATAAAATTTTAATTCCGGGGATCCCCATTCATTTGTTTACCCTGGTTATAGCGCCAGCTTCGCTTTGGTACCATTCACGTCGCAGGCTTACTGAGAGCCTTTGATGTCCTGTACACCGCAGCCCGTCAGCGGCGGCATCTTGTACACCCTTACGGGCATCATTCACATCGCAAATAGATTATCTTTGACGTCCTGTACACCACAGGTCCGTCGACCTTTGGCATCAAATCACACCGCAGATATATTATCTTTGGCGTCCTGTACACCGCAGGTCCGTCGACCTTTGGCATCGATTATATTATACGGTGCACCGTTTATATAATAATATATTTGTATTTCGACAAGGCAGTGTTTCCTTAGGGACGTCATTAGTTTACCCTGGTTATAGCGCCAGCTTCGCTTAAATGCGTGGTTATAGCGCCCGCTCACTTAATGCGTGGTCATAGCGCCCGCTCGCTTACATGCGTGGTTATAGCGCCCGCTCGCTTAAATGCGTGGTTATAGCGACCGCTCGCTTACATGCATGGTTATAGCGCCAGCTCGCTTAAGTGCGCGGTTATAGCACCGGCTCGCTTAAATGCGCGGTTATAGCGTCGGCTCGCTTAAATGCATGGTTATAGCGCCAGCTCGCTTACATGCATGGTTATAGCGCCAGCTCGCTTAGTATCCGAGCTCCTTGTCGGAGACTTGGAATTTGAAGTAATGGCGAAATGGAGCTCCTCTCCTCTCGGTTAATGCTGATGACCCTGGCTCCAAATCTCCGGAGGTTCGGACGACAATGTGGAGCTATCTTCTAGGTTCCCTGGACCTTCGCACGTCAATGCGGAGCTTAGCTTCTTTGCCTTCATCCAGCACGGAGCTGGGTTTTAGCCGGTTTGGAGATCCCTTATAAAGGACTTCGCATGATGGCGAGGAGCTCAGCATGGATATCTCAAACACATAGATCATGTCATCGTTTTCAGCACGGAGCTGGTCTTTAGATCTCGGGAAATTCAGGCCTTCATGCCAGCGCGGAGCTGGGCTTCATGTCTTTGTGCCAGCGTGGAGCTGGGCTTCAAAATCCCCGTGGTTTTTCACATGCCAGTGCTGTGGAGGACTTCGACCTTCCCGAGGGTCTCTGGATGCCGGCGCGGAGCTGGAGTCATATCTCCCTTGGGTCTTCGAGCGCCGCGATCCTTAGGATGTTTTATGCAGGCGCGTAGCTGAGACCGTAGATCCCTATTAGAAGCTTCGGGACTTTGCTGCCGGTGCGGAATTGGGCTTTTCGGGTGCTAGCGCGAAGCTCGCTTCAAGGTCCTGCGGACCTTCACATGCCCATGCGGAGCTGGGCATTAAGGTCCCCGGATCTGTGACTGCTCAGGTATATGTTTTGGGCCCTGCTGGAAGTTGGGGATCTCTGCTGCCTGAAGCTCCTACTATGACAAGGATACGATCCTTAGATGGAGCTGGCTCCTATCTGGAAGATGCGGGGGTTTGTTTGCCTTTAGCCGGCACAGATCCCCCGGACTCCTCGGTTATCTCCAGACCTTCGTTGAAATCATGGTCAATGAACTTCCTCATATTTAGTATGATGCGCATATTTAGTATGGTATCTATAATGTAAATGAAAATGAGATTTGGAGGGCCCTGGAGTTCTGGCTAAGAGCCTTCTTCTGGAGCTCCCAGCTCCCTTCACTTTTGCGGGTGGCTCACTAGCGGGACTCGTGGAGGTCCGCCCTGGTGTTCTGAGATCCCTTTATGACTTATCTGTACCGTCTTGCTTATCGTCATCATCTCAGACTTGTGTTTCAGGTCCTGGCCTTTCCTTAATTTGGCAGTTTTCGGAGCTCCTCCTCCCCCGCGATCACTTTCTGACTTCAACTGCTCTGGGTGGATCTTGCCCACATCTGGAGGAGGTACCTTCAGCCTTGTTCAAGGCCTTGATCAGTGAACCCCCCCACATGTCCTACCGTGTGGAGTCCTTTTTTCCATCCTTCAAAAGATAATCATGGTTAGCGTGGTAAACATGTTTATTTTGATAACCATAATATATAATAGAGAATGAAATTTTAGAAAGTCCTGAGGTCCCGGGTAAAAGCCTTATCAACGCGGAATGCCTTCCGTGGATCTTCATGTGTCCGCATGGAACTGGGCTTTTATCTCCCACTAATCGCCGCGCGGAGCTGACTTCTAGGTCCCAGGATCTTAGTAAGCCCGCGCGGAGCTGGCTCTTGGGTCCCCAAGATCATCACACACCAGCGCAGAGCTAGTCGCTGGGTCCCCAGGATCTTCATGTCTTAGCGTGAAGAGTCCTTCAAGGTTCCACGGACCTTCGTGTGCTGGCGATGAGCTTGGCTTGTACCTCCCGCAGATCTTCGGACGTCAGCGTGGGGATTCCTTCTAGGTTCCGCGGAGCTTCGCGTGCTAGCGAAGAGCTGGAAAATCCCGAATGTGAGGCTTCGGGTCTTCTTGCTAGCGCGGAGCTGGGCTTTTAGGTATCGAATGCGGAGCTTTGGGTCTTCAGATCAGCGGAGGTGGATTCGTAGGTCCCGAGTGTAGAAATTCGGGTCTTCATGTTTTTCTTCTCTCTGCCAAGGTCGTGCTCATGGCATCACGTCTCAGGAGCTTGAGTTGTGTTTTGGCAACTCCTGCAGAGTGTAGGTCCAGATTCTTTCGCAGAGAGCATCTTCTCCCATCAGCTCCTGGTGGTCACCTCCAATGGCCTCAGCAAATAGTGGGTCCAGACTTTTTGCGCGTGTTTCGTCTCGTCCCAGCAGAAGTAAAGAAATGAAAAAAGGAATTAATAACCTTAAGCACAACTTCGCACAATATAGGCAAAATCACTCACGCCTTCAACTCTGAAGTTTCCCACAGACGGCGCCATTTGATGTGGGGCAATCCCAATCAAAAGAATTTATATGTGGGGTTTAGAAGATTTATATAGCCGGAGAATGAATTATCACAAAGTTGGAGGGCGTGCGTAAGGTGCTTGTGTGTAAGGGATGTGAAAGGGATGTGTCTGGAAGGTATTGGGACGTGTGGGGACCTGATTGGGACTTGGGACGTGTCTGGGATGTGTTTGGTACGTTGGGGGACGTGATGGGATGTGTTTGAGGACGTACTGGGGACCTGTTTGGGACATTGGGGGATCTGTTTGGGACGTATATGAAAGGACACATGATATACGTGGTTCGAATCCTTGCGGATTCTACGTCCACGGGCGCTCGGGAACTCTATTTCACTATACTTTGATTATTACACACTCAACTCACCTTCGCTCAAATATATTAAGGACTGAAGAGAAAATGCTTAGCACAGTGAAAAGAGAGAATTCTAAGTGTTTTCTCGTGTTGATGATGAATTGGGTGCGGAAATGATGAAGTCCTCCTTTTATAGGAGCTTCTGGTTATTGCCCAGAGGTACGTCCCCGGATTCCTAGTGATGCGACCCCCTGGGACAATGTGATTTGCAGTCTGGGCTGTCTGTCAGGAGGATGGGACTTGGCTCTGCTGTCAGAAAAAGCAGACGGCTGGCACAGGCACTGTCAGATCAGCTTTTTCAGTGTTGTCAGGCGCAATCAGACGTCTTTTCAGGCCTTCAGCATGGCTTCCTCAAGACGCTTCCTCAGGACGACCTGCTTAGCACCATAGGTCCCAGGACACTCCCTAATATGGATGTTAATTCCCTAAAGCCTTTCGGAGGTCCCTAAAACCGTTCGAAGGTCCCTAAGAGTCTCCCGTCACCATCTAACTTTATATTTTCAGGAAAACTCATATTTTTACTATGTTCTTTTAATAATTATCACGAGCTAATTATTTCCTTAATTTAGTTATTTTTAGCCTGCCTAATTTCTGGCCGTATCAAATATACATCGGCCAAAAGTTCTTACTGATGGCTAATCACCTTAACTCGGCGAAGGACACCATCGATCGAAACATATTATGTTGATTATTAAAAATCTTCTAAGATCTAGAATTCTCCAAGTCGCCCAAATGATTGCCTTATTACCTTAATCTTAATAATCTTTACTTAAAGGTATACGGGTATATACCTACTCCATGATGAGATCGACTACCCCTAAGAATTAAATCTATGTGCTATACTACCCGAAGCGTCACCCCGCGCCTAAAGAAACTCACTGCTTGAATGTTAATTATCGTAAATTAAATTACGAATTTTTTTATTCTTTCCATAAATTCAACTAGCATACTTTAATTGAAACCAAGCTAGTCATATCCAGAAATCATGAAATCTTCTACTCACAATTTCCATAGGTTCAGAAGTTGAAATCAACTACCCGAAATTAAATTATTCTACTCCTTATGATTTCGTCATGCTGATTTTTCATACCTATTCAGGTATATAAAAACCCACAGAATATTTACCCAAAAAGTCAGTCCAGAAATTAGGTTTTCATGTGCACAAAATCATTCAAGGTCCCACATAAAATCATAGAGTTTATAAGCAAATAAACTATAATAATTTTCACGTGTTGTAGGTGCTATTTTCACCTACTTTACTTCCAAAGATTGGTTACGAAATTTCCTAAGCTGGCCATGTGAGTAGGCTTGTCAACGGGCGGGGCGGGGGCGGGGATTAGATCCCCATCCCCGTCTCCGCGTCGACGGGGAATCCCCGTCCCCGCGAATTAAACGGGGAAAATTTCGTCCCCATCCCCGTCCCCGCGACTTTTTTAAATTTTTTTTTATTTATAATATATATAAATTGTAAATATTATTTAACTTATATTTTAGTTAGTATTTTTATTAATATAATACAGTTTT
Organism: Craterostigma plantagineum; assembly: GCA_027422505.1. Taxonomy (NCBI): domain Eukaryota; kingdom Viridiplantae; phylum Streptophyta; class Magnoliopsida; order Lamiales; family Linderniaceae; genus Craterostigma; species Craterostigma plantagineum. The sequence continues at coordinate 17,048,045 of JAPQWV010000013.1, read as the reverse complement.
GGTAAAAAAAGTACTACTTAAATTTTATTGTGTATTATAAAAATATAAAATTTGTATAAAAAAATATTTTTTAATATTTATTTTAGGTATAATTTTATTTATTTAGATATTATATTTGGCGGGGGACGAGGCGGGGCAACGGGGATAGATTATTCCCCATCCCCGCCCTGCGGGGATAAAATAGCGGGTATTCCCCGCCCCGTCGGGGCGGATCCCCACGGGGACGGGGAATCCCCGCCCCATTGACGAGCCTACATGTGAGGTGCCGTTCTCCCTTTATTTCTCCTCTGGTCTTTGATTTCTTAAGGTTTTCTCTTAGTGAATTCTCCTTTGGTACTCACGTAAGGGTTGCTTGGGAATGAGTAAGTTGATAAGACAACAAGGTGACGAAATGATTTACTTTACCCCTTATGCTATGAAATGTCAATAATTATCCCTTTCTTAGAAAGATCACACATTAACATATACATATCTATACTCGCATTTTGGGGTCATTCAGAATATGGACTACCCGAAATTAAATTCTCCCTAAGCTATCCAAAATCCAATAAATTACTCAACTAATTAAAACTTGAAAATCTCTTAGACTTATACTAAGATATTTTATTGTCCGAATTCTGTTTTTCGCTACCTAACAGTAGTTAAATTCAAGACTTACATATTATGTAATTTATATTCTTGCTTTAAAGTTTCGAAATACTTAATCAAAATTTCTAAGTCATATAGTCGGACTGCTAATTTCCTCAGAAACCCGTATTAAATTTTTACGGGTATTACAGCAGCTGGCGAATTGAAGCTGATTCGTTTCTGCTTCCCAACAATACAATATTCGCAAAAGTCCATCTTACCAGTACTTTGACCACATAGTAGGCCCCGCTTGCTTAATATCGTCAAGCCTTTTTCTCTCATGTGTCCAATCGCACATGCCGTAATCTCGTGGTATCAACCTCCGAGAATGTTGAAATTGCATCGGAACCTGTAACAGTAGTTCCCAGCAAAATATATAAATTTCCAGACCTGCAAGCTTTCATCACCGCAAGGGCACCTCTGGTAATTTTCAAAACTCCACCTTCACCTGAGAACCTTCACCCTTGAGATCCAAGTGTGGCTAAAGAGATAAGGGTTCTCTTCATCTCTGGAACATGTCTGACTTCTGTGAGCGTTCATGAGTCCGTCGAACATCTTGAACTGAAATGTGCCTTTACCAACAACTTTACACGGAACATCATTTCCTATTGAGACGTATCCACCATCAAAATTTTCATATGTGGGACAACAATCTCGACTCTGACTTATGTAGTAAGAACAACCAAATCTAATCACTCATTATCAGACCTAACAATTACTACAAGAATAGTTTTATCGCTCTCATCAGCAGCTACACTAGCTTCGGCGGGTTTATTATGTTGATGATTCTTTTCTCCTTACTTTTTAATTTATAACAATCAGATTTGTTGTGACCCTTTTGTCTTGCAAAAGTACAGACTTTATTTCTGTATTTGGTGACACACTCAAATACTAGCAAGTGTACTAGGTCGTGCAAGTAATAAAACGGACGAAGTCCGAGTATCAATCCACGAAGACAGCTCCATTAATTCTAATATATATCCCGAATTCTAATCTGACTAATAAAATTTTGATATTTTGAGATTGGGATAAAGATGCAAATATAAATAAACCCAGATAAATAAGTGAGATAAAGATAATTGACGGTGATTGACCAAGGCACATGCTCTGCACGGATCAATCATACGTCCTCGTGGAATCAATTCTATCTAATCAACATGATCATACTCAAGGTAGAATTCCCGAAAATACGTGCTACTCGTTTGTGGCGCAATAGCAACTCTACGTGAATAGAGAACCAATCAACTATACGCCTATATGACTGTAGTTCATACACATGCATTCGATATTTATGAAATTCTCCGAGTTTAGGCGCTTTCGGCACCTAAGGTCACGGAAACCACACATACGAAACCAAATTCCATCTCTAGTCGGTTTTACGTAGTGGTATTCGATGTTTTGTTCTAATCGATCTAATCAGTCTCATAAACCAATCAAGGATCATACTTATGGAGGCCGATCACACGCATGCACATGAATCACAAACAAAGAAGACACGACTTGAATCAGATAATTTAATAAAATAAAAATAGAATTAATACGTAATCATAATCCGGCCTAGTCAAAAAAGGAATTAAGCTAACATGGGGATAAACGAAATCGACAACGAATCTACTGAAAACATTGTTGAAAATGAGGTAATAAAGGTACATAATTCGCCCCTCATGATGCTCGAGTCGTCACGCGCCGCCCCGGTGTTTCCCATCGTGTGAACGAGGGAGAAACGCCTTGGAGACCCTCGGGATCGCTCTTAGCTTTCTCTAGTCTTGTTTGCCGTCAAAAGTCTAGCTTTTAGGTCTTCTTTCATCCCTATTTATAATAGGTTGGAAGAAATATTGAATCCCCCTTTTTTAGCAATTGATTTTACAAAGATTTAGCAAGATTCTGTCAAAAAATAGGAAGATTCTCTTGCTTCACGGCCACAGTGTCTGCACTTCACGACCGTGAGGGTCCTTATTTCACTTCCTGGAACCTTCACGGCCTCTCGCATTGATGTTCACGGCCGTGTAGCCTTTCGGGGCTCAAAACGTCACTCACTAGTTGACTTCACGGCCACTTGCGCTGCTGTTCACGGCCGTGATAGGCTCAAAACTCTACTACAGATTGTATTCTCGGACGCTTGCACTGGTGTTCATGGCTGTGATGAATTTTCTGATTTTCCGCCATCTTTCACGGCCTCGTGCACTGATATTCACGGCTGCGAAGGTTCCATGAAGGTTGACTGGTCCTTCATTTCTCCTCCAAAATGCATCTTTTTTGGTTCTTCTAACGTGAGACCTATAAAACACGATAAACGACATAAATATAGGTTTCCAATGGTATTATTGACATGTAATGATCAAGAATTGCAAGTTTACGGGCATAAATCTCGCACAAAATCCCAACTTATCACATGGATTTTGACCTTCCTTTAGATCTGCTACTTTCAGCGTCTCTATTCTGGTCTTCCTCGTGCAAACAAGCCTTCTGTCTGGATACCACTTGTTTCTCCCGTAATATTGTAATACCCGTAAATTTAATACGGGATTTTGATGTAATTAACGGTGTAAATTCGTGAGTTAGGATTTTTGATAAAACAGTTCTAGTTCTTGGACGAAAATACCCATTTTAACAATGTCGAAATTTATTAAAACTAGCTAAAGAATATTTAGAAGCTATGGTATGGGGATTTATTGAATAGACAATGCTTAATACTCAAATAAGGCTCAATAAATAAACGGGTTATGCCTAGTTTTCAAGATTTAGGCGCAAGGCTTAAAGATAAACTTTAACAAAAACATTACTTAGACTTCGGTGAAAAATATGTCACCAACTTGTCTAATCACTTGCTATTATCGAAACTCTCATGTATATCTAATATCCCTTAAGAGAAAACCCATCTATATCTCATATCCTTTAAGAGAAGCTTAGGAGAGAGTTAGTACGAGAACAGAGAAGCGAAACCAAGTGATAGTAAACGCGAAAGACACACCAACTGCAAAAGAAAAATACTTCTACAAGCTTAGGATTATAACAAGGATCGAGACTTAGGCAAGAGGTAAACTTACGTAATATACCATATTTATTAGAGTGATATATCTTCAGTGTTTATGTGAATATATATATATATATATGTATGATGAACGTGAATTATATGAAGTTTCGGCTTGGAACATTTATAGAAAAACTATACGGTTTGTGAGTTAATATGAGTGTTACCTATGCTATTTTCGATGATAGATAGTTTTGGTAAGAATGGATCATATTTTCTCTCATATTAAGAGTCGACTCCTTCGGCGGTTGCGAAGAAAAAGAAGGGGAGATCCATAGTAAGAGTCGACTCCTTCGGCGCTTTGCTATTCTCTCATATTCTCTCCTAAATTGCCTATTTCAACAAAAAGAACTATTCCAATCATATGATGTTAGGAAGTTTCAGTATATGAAATATTAATGAGAGTTTAATTTAGATGTATCATATTTTGGGTTAGAAATAATTTCCGAAGCTGATCTTGATAGGATATAAATTCTGTTTTAAGGGGTTTTGAAAGAAATCACTACTGTTGAACTTCGGATGATTTAAGTTTGTGTGCGGCCAATAATGAGATTCCCTGTGTTATATAAGGTTTAATTTACAAAGTGATCGGGCGACTTGAAGCTTAAGCGATCGGGCGATTTGGAACTTAAGTGATCGGGCGACTTGAACACGCGGCGAAAGTGAATCGGGCGACCTCACTTTTGATCAAAACCCGTGATAACCTTGACCAAATTTTTAAGTGAAGTTTCGACCGAATCTGAGACTTTCGCTGAGTTTAAAGTCGGGCGATCCAGCGTAATTCCAAAATCGGGCGATTTCGGGTCTCCATATACTTTAATATAGTTTAATTCCTTGTTCCATCAGGCGATACAATGTAGTTAAAAATCGGGCGAATTAGTAAGGGTCTTCGCGGGTTGACCGTTGACCTCGAAAATTAGTTATTTTAGAATAGTACAATTTAAGAAATTTTATATATACTGATAATATTATTATGTACAGAGGATCAATATTTAGGGACTCCACCGGACTTCTTATTTGACTATAGCGGGAGGACAGGTAGGTGGATCATCCATCTACAATGCGTAAACACATATGTGATTTATGTGCTTTCATGTGATTCGATGATTTTCGGGACTTACGTGACTTACGTGATTTACGTGTTTTACTTGTTTCACGTACGTTGTATGTGGATCATGTTTTCATGAGATATCATGTATATGCATGGCACATGCATATCAAGTCAGGGCAAGAGGTACTTACACCGTATTGAGACGGTGATGGTTTGAGATATTGACGCACGGGGTAGAATGAGATTGTTTGTGATTTGTGACTCTTAGAGGAGTCGAGGTTGGGCTCGCAGGGCACTTGGCGGAGACGGGCATGATCGATCTTTCTACTCGGGCGTGATAGTTCCGAGGTGCGTACCGCTGGATGGGATTTTAGTGCTGAGCGACTGGTAGGAGGCAATTGGCGTGATCGTTCAGTGCACTACCAGTGTAGACTGCCGCGAGACTTGGGTGTGGCTCCCAGTAGTCTATTGCGTGCGATGGTACCGAGCCTAACCTATGGTCCTGTGTCGTGTGATGTGAGACAGGAATGTGGGAAAAGAAAGAGTGTGTATTGGCATGTGAGATATTGGGAATGGGATTGAGTGTACACTTGCATAACATGCATTTTATTCACCTACCGGGAAAATCGCTCAGTGTTTACGTGTTGTAGGTACTGAGTGTGACGCTGATATGCGTCAAGACTGAGGCGGCTGGTGGCGGTGCTCCACGGACTTTTGAAGGCGGTGCGGTACATGGATGAAGACATGTGGAGCGACAATAGGATTTTGATTATTTTGTCTTTTGGGGCTACGACCCGTGTATAGTGATGATATTTTATTGTAATATATGGTATTTCAGGGACATACTTTTATTAGACGGATCTTCCGCGACTTAAGTTGCGAAAATCCACCACTAATCCTAGGTAGAAAGGTAGGGTCGTCACAGGTGGTATCAGAGCGTAGGCTCTAGATTCTGCAGACTGTCCATGTACAGCCTGGAGAACCAGCCTGGCCTTTAAGTTTAATACTTGAAGTATTTAATTACGTGTTATTTGAAATGTGTTTTGTATGAATAAATGTAGATAATTATAGAAAATGATGAGAGAAAGAAGAGAGCATGTAGGTGAAATTTTCATCTGCAACACATAAATAATTTTCGTGAATTATGGATCGATGTGTTTTGAAGTTTTACATGTCTATATGAAATTGTGGTGATATATGTACTTTATGTAAAATTTTCAGTATGAATGTTATGTGGTTAAAGAATGAATTTCGGGTTGTAAATTGTGTTACATGCCTTTCTTTAATGATTTCGGTATGTATTCATCTAACTAAAGGGTTTAATTATTTTATTGTGAGGGATTTTCGGTAGAAAAACATAGCTGGGGTTTTGAACATTTTTGGCATATTGATGTTTTCGGTACTTGATAGGCATCTCCGTATTATACGATATCATCACCTCTCACGTGCATGTCGTGAAGTGCACACATAACTCATTCACACGTAACACGTATCACATAACCTGTACGACTATCAACCTAGGCCGAACGTTTTAAATCCCCAAAACAATCTTAAAATATTAATATATGGGTTGACTCGAAAATCCTAGTCAAAGTACGAAACTATTTTAATTTAAAACTGTTGGGCTGAAAATAATTTTATATAAAATATTTGGGCCTCAAAATAGGGCAAAAGCCCAAAATTAAAACTGTCGGTCAAAGTCCAAATCTAATTCGCGAAAACCCAATTTGAAATGTTGGTCAACCCGACAAACTTTCGAGTCAACGCTCGAATTTGCGAAACACTTTCGTCGCATTCGCGAAGTCTCCTGATCCGCGAAGCCCGATTTTAAGCCCGCGAGAAACCTGACACCACTCACATGATTCACCCCGCGAAAATAAGGTCAGTCCGCGAGAAATCAAAGTCGGCCCGCGCTATCTCATGACTCGCAAATCGTTCCGGCCCGCGAGAACCCGAAACCTTGGCCCGCGAAGTGCCTGTTTACTCACAGATCGAAAACCTTTGGGCCCGCGAAAAACTTTCGCGACCCTAAATCAATTCGGCCGATTCCTATTCATTTGAAATTCTCTCAAACATAACTCGCAACTTAAAATGGCCCGTGAACTTAAAATCGATCGAAACTCAAACTCGGCCGAAACCTATAATCGCCCGAAACCTACTGTTCATATAACCTCGTATTTTCAAACTTCATAAATGCTACAGTTCTTTCGAAAACATATGTTTCACATAATCATCACCACGAAACACATCAATATAACATAATCACTCAAGAACTCATATGTTGAGTTCGGATACACATTAAAGTACGTTAAGAGCATCACGAAAGTACCAAAAATTCATGAGAAAACATTTCTGGAATCCGGAAGATCTTTCTTCCGAATTCTAACATTTTTCGGGACTTAAAACAGGTTGTAGGGGTTAAAATCACCTACCTAACCTCCTTAGCTAAATTTGGATTAGATCTTCTAGGTTGAAAATCGGCTAAGTGTTGGGAAACCCCGGGTGCCCCGAGGCCCTGCCCCGGACGCAGCGGAATTTAAAATTTTTCCCGGGTTCCCCATACGGTTTCCCCAGGATACTCGGTTAAATAAAGAAAACTGCATGATTGACACGTATAAAGGAATAAGGATATTACTCTCGTCGCGAAGATCCTTAGCTCCCTAGCTCACGAACTGCGCCGAAGAGAGCCACGCCGACCCCGTGAAGTACCACAAACCAACACCACCCCAAGGATGGCTAGAGATGGTGTGGAGTGTTGTGTAGAGATGTATATGTATGTGTGTGATTTCTAAAACTCACAAACACTTAGGGATTTCTCAAAGATCACCCTAAATGCTCTCACTTCTCTCTAAAACTCAAAGATAGAGTGAGAAAGAGCTTAATTCAAGTCATGGACGAAATTCTCTAAGAAAATATATTAAAAGTCCATTTCCAAACCAAGAAAATGACTTTTAATTTAATCCAAATGAGATCATGTCCTACATGACTCAAAAGGTGTTAGATTCCCTTTTATTATGTCATTAAATGACCTAATAATGTCCCATATGTCTAACATAAGAACAAGGATTTTGAAATTGGATTAGGTTTGGCCAAGAAAATGATGTTTTGATGCGCGTTCACGACCTCAAACAAGCTTGTCACGGCCGTGAGTCATCATTGGACATGTTCTGCTTTGAGGCCTTCACGGCCTTGGCAATGAGTGTCACGGCCGTGACACAGTCGGGCACCATTTTTGGTCACCACTGCCGGTCGTCACGGCCACGTGCAATATGTTCACGGCCGTGACACTTTGACAGCTTTGCGGCAGTTTCGTATTTCGATCCGATCGAGGGGTAAACGATGTCCGATTGACCTGAAATTTTAACCATAGTTAAAAGACTCATCAATCTTGACACTGACCAAAGGGATTCTCAATCCGATGTCTAGAGAGTGAGATATGAATTTTTGAAGCTACTGCAACTTTGCAAATGGGCTTCACAACCGTGACAAGCCTTGCTTGTCATTGTGAACCCTATTTACGGTTCAACTATTACCATTTTCGTTCCGTAAATATCCGTCCATGTAAATATAGTTTCTAAAACATATATTTAATATTATATTAACGTCTCTAAGACCGTTAAATTAATTTACATCTCATATTAGTTAGGCACTATCACAGTGATCATTTTTAAGCCCGACTCTCTTGGTTCGTCTCAACCCGGCAAGGGATGAATCCAAGAATTTGGTAAGCGCCTAGCCAATCCTACGGTACCAAATAGATCCCGTGTTGAGTATGATCTTCGATCTACGAACCGACTATAGATTATTGTCGTACGTATAGACCCTTCACAAATGTCCCGATCAAGTGAGAGTCATGGTTACGTCAAACTCACTAGACTCGACTCTATGACTAATTCGTGACTGACGAAATTAGTAAACTGCCCTTACGTCCCACGTAAGTCAGTTTATTGCTTCGGCCGAAGACTTCGTAATTTCCCGTCCCCGAATATGCATAGGACATATATCTCAGTTATTAACGAGATAGTGAATCCCTAACGTTAGTCTAAGCACGGAAGTTACCCTCTGTTGTCAAGACCGCATGTCGCCGCCGATCCATGTTCGTCCCCGAACAAGGTGGGCCTAGCAAACTAGTGACTTGTCAAGACCCCAAAGTCAACTCCGTCAAAAACCCTTCGGTCTAAGGTCCACGCACACTACTATAGTCAATCGATCGATCATTGACGCTACCCAGAGTAGCGATAAGGCCCATGTTATCGTCGATTGCGAGTCGTGTCCAAGTACAAGTTAATCCCCTGATTCAACTTATACCAATGTTACGACCTCCCGCTTCCCAAGCGAATGATTGGCACAACCATATAAGAGTCGTCAACAAATAAGTCGTAATTGACGCTCAGTCACCCTACTGAGGTCTAAGACTTATGGACTAATTTAATATCGGATAATAATAGCTCACCGGTGCCCCTCTCTCATCCCATGAGAATCGGTGAATAAACTCACGATATATGGGATTTATTTATTTACCATCTCACCGGATGCCTAGTAAGACTTTATAGGTAAATAAATAATATGCCTTTTTGAAGAATAAATTATAAAGTATAAATTTCGTTAATACGTATAAGAATACATTATTCAAATACATAACGAATAATACATCGATTATTAAATACACGCCCTATTCATTACATCCTCGAATGGCATTCCGATGGCACATCCCCAACAATCTCCCACTTGCACTCAATGCCATGCGCTATGTTATCGTAACCCCATTTTATGGAGGTGTCGATCAAGCACTGCCTGTGAGAGAGGCCTGGTGAACGGGTCCGCCACGTTATCCGCGGTGGCTATTTTCTGCACAGCTATGTAGCCATTCTCAACGAACCCACGCAGCACGTGGTATTTTCTTTCTATGTGTTTGGACTTTGAATGAGACCTAGGTTCCTTGGCTTGTGCTACTGCCCCACTATTGTTGCACCACAATGGTAGCGGGCGGTCCACTATGCCTGGAACAATTTGGAGTTCTTCTAAGAACTTCCTCATGCAAACACCTTCCTTTGCTGCCTCGGAGGCTGCAATATACTCCGCCTCAGTGGTGGAATCGGCAGTAGTGCTTTGCTTAGAACTTTTCCAAGACACTGCTCCACCATTGAGCGTATAGAAGAAACCAGAAGTGGATTTTCGGTCATCCACGTCTGACTGGAACTCCGAATCGGTATAACCGTCCACCTCTAATTCACCGTTTCCATAAATCAGTACCATATCTTTAGTCCGTCTAAGGTACTAAAAGATATTCTTTACTGCATTCCAATGTTCCTTACCAGGATTCGACTGGTACCGACTTACTATGCTCAAAGCATACGCAATGTCAGGTCGCGTACATAGCATCGCATACATTAGGCTACCTATTGCTGATGCATAAGGGATATCACTCATTTCCTTCCTTGCTTCCTCACTTTGAGGACACATGGATTTTGAGAGATGAATCCCATGCCGCATTGGCAAGAATCCTTTCTTAGATTCATCCATTCGAAATCGTTTCAAGATCTTTTCTAAGTAAAGGGCCTGAGATAGACCTATCATTCGATTCGCTCGATTTCTAAAAAGGCGAATTCCAAGAATATAGGTTGCTTCTCCCAGGTCTTTCATGGAGAATTCGGTCGAAAGCCAAGCTTTCACCTCCGAGAGCATTCCGATATCGTTTCCCATCAAAAGGATGTCATCCACGTACAATACGAGGAACGATATCTTACTCCCACTGACCTTCTTGTAAACGCAAGGCTCATCTTCATTCTTTAAGAATCCGTAGTTCCTAACTACTTCATCAAATCGAAGATTCCAGCTCCTAGACGCTTGCTTAAGTCCATAAATAGACCTGTTAAGCTTGCACACTTTGTGAACATCTGCTTGCGATGTAAAACCCTTGGGCTGCTCCATATAGATTTCCTCCTGGAGGAATCCATTTAGGAAAGCGGTTTTCACATCCATCTGCCAGATCTCGTAATCATAGTATGCTGCTATAGCAAGCAGAATACGGATAGACTTAATCATTGCAACAGGTGAAAAGGTTTCCTCATAATCGATGCCCTCTTTTTGATTATACCCTTTCGCTACTAGCCTAGCTTTGTAGGTTTCAACTTGCCCATCAGATCCAATCTTTCTCTTGTAGATCCATTTACACCCTATAGGTCTAAAACCTTCGGGAATATCTACTAGAGTCCATACTTGGTTGGTATGCATCGAGTCCATCTCTGCTTTCATAGCTTCGACCCATTTCTTAGAGTCGACATCCATCATTGCTTGGTCATAGGTAGCAGGGTCGTCACCAACGATCCCTTCAGTCGCAGCACCCCCGTGCTCGACATGTACCATACCATATCTCTCAGGCATGCGAGATATTCTACCCGACCTGCGCAATTCTGGGTGCGTCTCAGACTGCTCATCTGTGCCCTCAGGCACTGATGTCTCTGGAAGCGTTTCATCTAACTCTCCAAGAGTCACTTCTCTGCCAGCTCCACCTTCTCGAACGAACTGTTCCTCGAGAAAATGAGCATGAATAGCTACGACGATCCTTTGATCATCATGGAAGTAAAAATAATATCCCATGCTATCATCGGGATATCCGACGAAACGTCCTTTCATGGACCTAGATTCGAGTTTGTCTGCTAATAGCTTTTTCACATAGGCGGGGCATCCCCAAACCCTTAAGTGATTCAAGCTGGGCTTCTTACCATTCCAAATTTCGTAAGGTACCCTATCTACAGATTTCGAAAGGGTCTGTTCAAAACATAAACTGCAGTTTGCAAAGCATATCCCCATAACGATATGGAAAGATCTGTATAGCTTAGCATAGATCGAACTTTATCTAAAATGTCCGATTTCTGCGTTCGGCAACACCATTCAGTTGTGGTGTCCCGGGCGGTGTAAACTGCGAAATAATTCCATTTTCTTTCAAGAAATCATCGAACTCGAGACTCATATACTCGCCGCCTCGATCTGATCGTACGACTCTAATTTGTCTCTCGGTTTGATTTTCCACTAAAGTCTTGAATTCCTTGAACTTTTCAAGCGTTTCAGACTTGTGCTTCAACAGATACACCAAGCCGTAGCAAGAGTGATCATCTGTGAAAGTCACGAAATAATGGAAATTACCTCGGGCCGCTACACTAAACGGTCCACAAACGTCTGTATGGATCAAATCCAAAAGATCAGTGGCTCTTTGAAAAGTCCCTGTAAAAGGAGACTTAGTCATTTTGCCGAGGATACAAGACTCGCACGTTGGATAGGAATCTGATTCCGTAGGCTTAATAATGCCGTGTTTCTCCAACTCTTGAATCTTTCGAACTCCGGCATGACCAAGTCTAAGATGCCACAAATACTTTTTATTTAACTCTAAGTTACGTTTGTCTGTAACTATATTCGCATGTTCCTGGACGTTAACGTAATATAAACCATTTATTAACGTTGCATTTCCGACGCATTTATTTCCAAAATAAATATCACAAATATTATTATTGAACCGAAATTCATAACCATTCTTACTCAAAGCAGGAATAGAAATAATATTTTTCAGCCCCTTGGGCAATACAAGTACATCGGATAAATATAATACATGTCCAGAACTTAATACAAGAGTCTTTGATCCAACATGACTAGCTGGTACACTATGTCCGCTACCAACGTTAATCAAGACTTCTCGTTCCGCCAGCTTCCTACTTCGTTCCAGACCCTGGTTCAAAACACAAATGTGAGCACTAGCTCCCGAGTCAAGAATCCACGAAGTGGAAAATACAGTAAATGAACAATAAGTTTCCAAAACTTCACCTGATGCCCCAGAAGCTCGAAGCTTAGGGCAGTCCCTTTTCCAATGGCCCAGCTTTTGGCAGTGAAGACACGTCTTCGGAACTTTAGGCACGTTCATTTTGGCTTTGCCCTTTTTTCTTAATCCCTCCTTTTGGCTTATTAGGCTTGGGCTTAGGCTTGTTCGACTTAGATCTCTTAGACCTTGTAGTCGCAACAAGCGCAACCTCTTTTCCCTTTCCTTTCTTTAGCTCACGCTGAGTCTGAACCAACGTGTTCATGAGTTCAGGAAGGGAAAATCGTCTATCGCTCAGATTATAGTTTATAATAAACTGAGCAAATGAAGCTGGGAGTGACTGAAGGATCAGGTTAATCTGAAGCTCGTTGTGAATGAGACAACCGAGAGAAGCCAGTTTCTCGATGTACCCAATGAGCTTACGCACATGTGCCGCAACATCTGCGCCCTCAGGCATCTTGGTATGAAAGAGATTGTCGGCAGCACGGTATCGAGATGATCTCGACTGCTCGCCATACAACTCCTTCAGATGAATCAATATCTCGCGCATTTGCATACCCTCATGCTGGCGCTGCAGATCATTATTCATCCCAGCTAACATATAAGCCTTGACACGGGCACTATCAGCCATCCATTTGGCATAATATTCCTTGTCAGCATCACTCGCACCCTCTTGGGGTTCGAGTGGTATGGGTCCCTCAAGGACATACTCTAGGCGTTCCAGAGTGAGGACTATCCTCAAGTTACGGAGCCAGTCCGCAAGGTTTGGACCCTCCAAACGATTTTGCGTGATCAGTAAATTGAATGGTGACGTCATTTTGTATACAAACTAGAAAGAAAACAATCTGCAGAAAATAAAGCATTGAAGGGGTCAACGTATTATTCTACAAGCACAAATAAGGACTTTAACAATTTGGCTTGACTCCCACTATTTTTCTCAAAATCCCATTCTCCCGACAGAGATTTCGGAAACCTCGTTGATAGTTTCATAGTGGTGTTGATTTCCCCGCTCCGCAGACATGAGCCTCAACCTAACAGTTTGTTGACCCATTACTCGGACGGCGCCGTGTCCCACACGAACCCATAGATGAACCCGTGTCTTACACGAGTCCATCTCATGAGTGTTTCAACAACTTTGTCTCCGGTCAGGAACCCTCACCCTAACAGGAATAATTGGGAAATAACCGTCTAAGTGTGACCTATCAACATCGGGCTCAATCCTAACATTTAGAAATTCCTGCCTGTAGGATAACTCTTTATAAGGCGTGAATATGTTTCGGAGAGCGGTGTTTAGACAGTCACCCAAAATATCCACGTCAAGAGTAAAAATGGTTGCCACCGATAACTCGAAGCAAACCGCACATATACTCAAGTCGTTTCAGTAATGAGCTTGACTTTATTGTCTTAACGCACCCGAACCAACTACGACAAGAGAGAGATGATTGGCGCCGATAACTCGGAACAAACCGCACACGACACTCAAGCCGCAATGGTTTCGAGCTTGATAGAAGACAGGAACCCCGTCCCTTTACCCACTTAGTATTTAGTCCAACCGGGAGAATACGTCTCACACACATAAACACTTAAACACGCACGTAACGTCAAACAAACATGCTAGTAATTGCGGTAAACCTAGTTTGCCTATAAGACCGTCTGCGTGGACTATTTCTACTCTACTACATTTATTTTTATAAAATTACTTCTCTTGTCTTCGGCTTCACACTATGTTCTCGAACGACCTCCAAGTCTTCGAACGGCCTTCTCGTGGACCCATGTCGTACTCGTACGGCCATCGTACTTAAAAATTAATTTTTCTCAAATTTAATTAAAGTACAAAACGGGGGGATCAGCTGTCCCAGACAACCCGTATATCAACGAATAAAATACAAACCGGAGGGAACCTTGTCACCCTTAACATATCACCCGGAAATAGAGCCTAAGTCCACGCCGACGTCTTAATACGTGTCATACAAACATGCATACAACATAAACACATTCGCGACAACAAAACGCTCAAAGAAACCGAAACGAAATTTGGGCTAGTCCTAGACTTACGGACCCACAAGTTACAAACCACGATGAGACTCCCACTAGGGTTTTCTCTCCACGTTGCTACACTACGTCGGAAAGCTCGCAACTAAGCGACCTCCGACCAAGCGAGCACTCGGTTTACAAACTCGAACTAAGTACAACTCATGCTTTGACGCTTGAGCAACTTAGTGACTTGCACAATCGAGTTCGTTTCGGACTCGTTTATGTCGTTTCTTAGAACCGAGCCTGTGGCTCTGATACCACTGTTGGGAAACCCCGGGTGACCCGAGGCCCTGCCCCGGACGCAGCGGAATTTAAAATTTTTCGCGGGTTCCCCATACGGTTTCCCCAGGATACTCGGTTAAATAAAGAAAACTGCATGATTGACACGTATAAAGGAATAAAGATATTACCCTCATCGCGAAGATCCTTAGCTCCCTAGCTCACGAACTGCGCCGAAGAGAGCCACGCCGACCCCGTGAAGTACCACAAACCAACACCACCCCAAGGATGGCTAGAGATGGTGTGGAGTGTTGTGTAGAGATGTATATGTATGTGTGTGATTTTTAAAACTCACAAACACTTAGGGATTTCTCAAAGATCACCCTAAATGCTCTCACTTCTCTCTAAAACTCAAAGATAGAGTGAGAAAGAGCTTAATTCAAGTCACGGACGAAATTCTCTAAGAAAATATATTAAAAGTCCATTTCCAAACCAAGAAAATGACTTTTAATTTAATCCAAATGAGATCATGTCCTACATGACTCAAAAGGTGTTAGATTCCCTTTTATTATGTCATTAAATGACCTAATAATGTCCCATATGTCTAACATAAGAACAAGGATTGAAATTTGATTAGGTTTGGCCAAGAAAATGATGTTTTGATGCGCGTTCACGACCTCAAACAAGCTTGTCACGGCCGTGAGTCATCATTGGACATGTTCTGCTTTGAGGCCTTCACGGCCTTGGCAATGAGTGTCACGGCCGTGACACAGTCGGGCACCATTTTTGGTCACCACTGCCGGTCGTCACGGCCACGTGCAATATGTTCACGGCCGTGACACTTTGACAGCTTTGCGGCAGTTTCGTATTTCGATCCGATCGAGGGGTAAACGATGTCTGATTGACCTGAAATGTTAACCATAGTTAAAAGACTCATCACTTTTGATTCTGACCAAAGGGATTCTCAATCCGAGGTCTAGATTGTGAGATATGAATTTTTGAATCTACTGCAACTTTGCAAATGGGCTTCACAACCGTGACAAGCCTTGCTTGTCATTGTGAACCCTATTTACGCTTCAACTATTACCATTTTCGTTCCGTAAATATCCGTCCATGTAAATATACTTTCTAAAACATATATTTAATATTATATTAACGTTTCTAAGACCGTTAAATTAATTTACATGTCATATTAGTTAGGCACTATCACAATGATCATTTTTAAGCCCGACTCTCCTGGTTCGTCTCAACCCGGCAAGGGAGGAATCCAAGAATTTGTTAAGCGCCTAGACAATCCTACGGTACCAAATAGATCCCGTGTTGAGTACGATCTTCGATCTACGAACCGACTATAGATTATTGTCGTACGTATAGACCCTTCACAAATGTCCCGATCAAGTGAGAGTCATGGTTACGTCAAACTCACTAGACTCGACTCTATGACTAATTCGTGACTGACGAAATTACTAAACTGCCCTTACGTCCCACGTAAGTCAGTTTATTGCTTCGGCCGAAGACTTCGTAATTTTCCGTCCCCGAATATGCATAGGACATATATCTCAGTTACTAACGAGATAGTGAATCCCTAACGTTAGTCTAAGCACGGCAGTTACCCTTTGTTGTCAAGACCGCATGTCGCCGCCGACCCATGTTCGTCCCCGAACAAGGTGGGCCTAGCAAACTAGTGACTTGTCAAGACCCCAAAGTCAACTCCGTCAAAAACCCTTCGATCTAAGGTCCACGCACACTACTATAGTCAATCGATCGATCATTGACGCTACCCAGAGTAACGATAAGGCCCATGTGATCATCGATTGCGAGTCGTGTCCAAGTACAAGTTAATCCCCTGATTCAACTTATACCAATGTTACGACCTCCCGCTTCCCAAGCGAATGATTGGCACAACCATATAAGAGTCGTCAACAAATAAGTCGTAATTGACGCTCAGTCACCCTACTGAGGTCTAAGACCTATGGACTAATTTAATATCGGATAATAATAGCTTACCGGTGCCCCTCTCTCATCCCATGAGAATCGGTGAATAAACTCACGATATATGGGATTTATTTATTTACCATCTCACCGGATGCCTAGTAAGACTTTATAGGTAAATAAATAATATGCCTTTTTGAAGAATAAATTATAAAGTATAAATTCCATTAATACGTATAAGAATACATTATTCAAATACATAACGAATAATACATCGATTATTAAATACATGCCCTATTCATTACATCCTCGAATGGCATTCTGAGGGCACATCCCCAACACTAAGCTCGTTTTCCTTCACGGCTCTTTACTTCTTCCGTTGCCTCCTTAGTTGCACTTAAACGATCTATGGTGTTGAGCTTGCCGAAATTCTACGTCTCTTGTTTCGTCTGCCACCTATTTTGCTCTAACTTCCACCAAACCACGTCAAGCACTAAACACCTAAGCTTATAAAAGTTTTAACAGTTTTAAGTAGAATTCTCACCTCCTAAGCTCGACCTTTCTTTCTTTGGCTTTGACTTTCTTCCTCATCTTCTTGTGCTTTTCACGTTGAGTTTATGACTTATGAGGGTTTTATTTTCTTTAGGTTTCGTTGGTTTCATGTAGTCAAAATGGGGTTTTACTTATGAAACAACTTATGATTGGTTCTAAGTGACAAGGTGGTGACAAGTTGTCACGTGTATTACCCTCCCACTAAGTGACCTCTTTTTTTTTTTTTAACTTGGTGTTTCTATTCATTTTTTTATTTTTTTTTTTTCTTCCCTATTCACGTTTCTTGTGTTGCGGTTTATTATTGGTGTTCGTCACTTGGGGTTAGGAAATGATATCTTTCATATATGGATTTCAAGGTGGTGATGTACCACTCTCGTTGCTTTCCTTAGCCATTAAGCAAGTTCATTCTTATCTGATCCTATTTGGGCCAACATAAAATTCCTACATGGGTCATATTAATTCACTACCTATTATTTGTTATGGACTTGAACCTATATTTGGATCATTTCTCATTTTGGCCATCCTTTAACAATTTCGGGCTTTGTTATTTCTTCTTTGGCCCAAAATATTTTATTCGGCTCTTGGGCCCAATTAATGATCCAAATAAATAAATAGGTTCAAGTCGATAACAAATAATAGGTAGTGAATTAATATGACCCATGTAGGAATTTTATGTTGGCCAAAATAGGATAGGATAAGAATGAACTTGCTTAATGGCTAAGGAAAGCAACGAGAGTGGTACCTCACCACCTTGAAATCCATATATGAAAGCTATCATTTCCTAACCCCAAGTAACGAACACCAATAATAAACCACAACACAAAAATCGTGAATAGGGAAGAAAGAAAAAAATAGAAAAAGGAATAGAAAAGTCAAATTAAAAAAAAGAGGTCACTTAGTGGGAGGGTAATACACGTGACAACTTGTCACCACCTTGTCACTTAGAATCAATTATAAGTTGCTTCATAAGTAAAACCCCATTTTGACTACATGAAACCAACGAAACCTAAAGAAAAAGAAAACCCTCATTTTTACAAGTCATAAACTCAACGTGAAAAGCACAAGAAGATAAGGAAGAAAATCAAACCCAAAGAAAGAATGGTCGAGCTTAGGAGGTGAGAATTCTACTTAAAACTGTGAAAAACTTTTATAAGCTTAGGTGTTTAATGCTTGACGTGGTTTGGTGGAAGTTAGAGCAAAATAGGTGGCGGACGAAACAAGAGACGTAGAATTTCGGCAAGCTCAACACCATAGATCGTTTAAGTGCAACTAAGGAGGCAACGGAAGAAGTAAAGAGCCGTGAGGGAAAACGAGCTTAGCCGATTTTCAACCTAGATCTAATCCAAATTTAGCTAAGGAGGTTAGGTAGGTAGTTTCTAACCCCTACAACCCTTTTTAAGTCCCGAAAACTGTTAGAATTCGGAAGAAAGGTCTTCCGGATTCAAGAAATATTTTCTCATGAATTTTTGGTACTTTCGTGATGCTCTTAACGTATTTTAATGTGTATCCGAACTCAACATATGAGTTCTTGAGTGATTATGTTATATTGATGTGTTTCGTGGTGATGATTATGTGAAACATATGTTTTCGAAAGAACTGTAGCATTTATGAAGTTTGAAAATACGAGGTTATATGAACAGTTAGGTTTCAGGCGATTATAGGTTTCAGGCGATTTTGAGTTTCGATCGATTTTAAGTTCACGGGCCATTTTAAGTTGCGAGTTATGTTTGAAATAGAATTTTCAAATGAATAGCAACCGGCCGAATTGATTTAGGGTCGCGAAAGTTTGTCGCGGGCCCAAAGATTTTCGATCTATGAGTAAACAGGCGCTCCGCGGGCCAGCGTTTCGGGTTCTCGTGGGCTGGAACGATTTGCGAGTCATGAGATAGTGCGGGCCGACTTTGAGTTCTCGCGGGCTGACCTCATTTTCGCGGGGTGAATCATGTGAGTGGTGTCAGGTTTCTCGCGGGCTTAAATCGGGCTTCGCGGATCAGGCGACTTCGCGAATGCGGCGAAAGTCTTTCGCGAATTCGAGCGTTGACTCGAAAACATAGGATATTATGTATTTGTAAACTTAGAAAATTCTTGGCACTCTAAACTTTTCGGTATTATAGGATAGTTCTAAGTTTTTACATCCCAAAGTTTTCCGTATTCCATCTTTTTACCAAAGGTTTCGGTATATATAGTTTTCGGCAAGCTTTAGTATGGTTTCGGTATTTGGATGCTTAGATTAGTGTGAGAAGTTTCGACATGTCAATATTATTAAAGAGTTTACTTCATGATTAGATTAAGTGTGAGTTGTAAGAAATTAGGAATGTGAATAATGTCTAAAACATTTACTTGGAATATGTGCTCATAGATTTTCACAATTGAATGTGTTTAGTAT
Source organism: Craterostigma plantagineum (assembly GCA_027422505.1). Lineage (NCBI taxonomy): Eukaryota > Viridiplantae > Streptophyta > Magnoliopsida > Lamiales > Linderniaceae > Craterostigma > Craterostigma plantagineum. The sequence continues at coordinate 17,028,403 of JAPQWV010000013.1, read as the reverse complement.
TTCAATATGTTAGCATCTTGTGAGTTCTCGATATAAACATCAGGGATTAATCTTGAAAAACTTTCCGTGTGTATATGTGTTTTAGACAAGGGAAATAATTTAAAATATTAAGTACTTGGTAATCTCAAAAGATTTTGGAAATATTATGTGTTGGCACTTAGGGTTTGAGTTTGACCATGTGAGAGTTTTCGGTCCTTGATTTCCACATCACAAAGTTTTTGGTGATTAGTTTATTAAAGCATAAAATAGTTTTCGATAGTTCTAAACTGAGCAGTATTGCATATATTAAGTTTTCGGTACTTTGTGTAATGTTTAAAAGTGTTCGGTGTGGTGTCAAAGTTCTCGACCCTTTCATTTAAAATTTTTCGGCTTGGTCCCAATGTTTTCGGCATGTGAAGTCTACAAGAGTTTTCGAACTAGATAAAGTAGTAAGAGTTTTTGATGCAGGACACAATTCGGGAGACTAAACTACTTTTGATACTTACTAATCCTTGAATTTCGTAGTATGAATATTCGGGTACTGCCTTTGATTTAATTTTCTAGTCAAGGAATTTATTTAGGTAGGAAATTCCGGTAGTTAAAATTTTGGGTGATAAAGTTGGGCTTCAATATTTTCAGGTGTTAAGATTTTGCCGAGCTTAGTAATTTTTGGGTAGTGACCAAATTTGGGCCTCGTCCGGATTTTAACTGCGAATTAGAGTTCGGACTTTACGTACTATTTTCGGGCAGAACATAATTTTAGGGTAGAGCTGGAATATTTTGAGGAAAATAATTATGTACGTATAATACTGCATTTTATTCAAGTACGCCCAGATTGCGCAGCGGAAGCGTGGTGGTATCAGAGCACAACATCTCGCAGTACGGTGTGGTTCGAGGACGAACCAGGTGCAAGCTGGTAGGCATGTGACGCCCGGGGCCGAAAAGGGCGGGGAGTGATCGCCGGTGCCAGAGAGGTGCACGAACAAGGAGCGGCTCCTGACAGGCTTCTAGACGAAGGGGTACATGAATAAACCGATCCCACACCCGAATGAGAGGGGATCCTGAGACTGACAATGTATGGGCGTGTCAGGCTAAGAATCGTATAAGAGAATTGATAGTACTACTCATATCCCCAAGGTCGATCTACCTTTTCGGGAGTCCATCTACAGAAACTCCGAAGTTAAGCGTGCTTGACTTGGGCAATCTAGGGATGGGTGAACCCTTGGAAAGTTTCTCAGAGAGCACGCTGAAAGGTTAAATGGTGGTATAGTGTGGTCAGACTATCAGTCGGAGTGTGGTGGGCCCAACCCCACAGGTCCCGCTAGGGACCGATGCTAAAGTGACACCCGGTATGGGACGGGACGTTACAAATATCCCTAATATATTGTTTCGATTGTAATGCAGTTTTGACACTAAATATGATAATGTATCTTCTCCGTATATAATCGTGTCATGAAAATGTCTTAAAGATGAGGGAAGGGAACACAACATATTATGGCCTGATCTTCGTTAGTCACTTTGACTTCCACATTCGATAAATCAATAATGATCGAATCGAATTCATCAAGATGTGAAGTATAGAAGTATCTGTTGTCATCATACTGTAAAGCTTCTACTTTAAATATAGCCGATTCACCTTAGTCGTTTTCATGTAAATAGCTATCCCACATACCCATGGCCGTCGTCTCCGTGGAACTTCTTTCATTTCGGTTTGTTTCTTCTTTGTGCTTTCAATCGCCACATAACAACCGTCTTGAATGAGTATGGCCTTCATCTTGAGACTCGACATTGCAAAGTTGACGTTTCTGTCGCTTTTCAATTGACATTTTTGTTATAGTCATGGTGGCTATAAATCGGATTGGATCTGATACAATTTTGTTAGGATATTTTGAATCCCCATTGATATAATTGCCCGAAAATGACAATAATAAATAAAAGGACGAAAAATAAAATTGGACATTGAACACAAGAATTTACGTGGTTCGATCAGAATGACTACGTACACGGGCCGGAGGGTAAAACTTCTTTATTATGTGGAGATATTACACGCAGGTACACCTCGCAAGGATGAAGTGTCGAAAAGCAGCTACAACGACTGTGAGTAAAAATAAACAGACAGTTATTTCGACTTCCAATCTGTCCATCGACTAAGAAAATAACTGGTGGACACTGAAGATCTATGTTGTGGTGGTGTATTCTATCTTCATTCCTGCACTGTCCTTTTATAGGCGAGGGCTAATGCAAGCAGACAAAATACTTTTCTTCTCGTGTGTAAAAATCAGATTTCACGCAGAAAAGAAAGATCATGCGCCTAAATAAATTAGATCTCCAATATCATTTATTTGATTTTAAGGTACCATTGCTTGTCTTTTCTTTATTAATTATGCCCAAAGGTCACTTCAACAAACTAGCGCAACAACCATGATATTAAAAGAGTCTTGAAACAAATGCATTATTTGGAGTCTACAAATATTTTGATCCTCAAGACTGATGATGCCAGAAAAATCAATCGCCCTCCAACGAACTTCTTGTTAGATTTGGGCTTAGTGGGCCTATGGGCCCGAAAGCCAAAATCGATCGGTTTTAATTAATCGACAAGTCATCGTCCATTGAAAGTTAAATTTGATGAACATTCATGAAGAGCATTTGGAGTGGAACTAACGAATATTTATTTGCTCAAAATCGATGTCGGAAGAATGAGAAATTAGTTTTTTCGTACTTAGCCCAGTTAAAAGTCCTTTAAGAGAGTCATATGGGAATTCTTATTCAACATAGATTAAACACCATAAAAAACATCACCTTATATATGGAAGCCCAACTTGAGTTGTTGAACGGGCTTGCCTAAGGATGAACTCAAATGAGCTTAATGGAACCAAATGTATTTTGACACAAATGATAATAGCCCGGTTCGAGGAGATGCATCATACCGACGACCACCGAGCCCGATCCGCGCCAAAGTGTGCAATAAGCGCTTTGTAGGCGTACTTTGCATGTCACTATGGGCTATTATGAGCCACAATTTATGTACTGGCGATGATGTGGCCGTGAGGCGGTGGTCGGGTGACATGGTAGCTCGGAGGATGTGGCACTAACGCGTGTGTAGGTGAGGATGAGGTGGCGCTGTGCAAGCGATACTGGGCAACTTAGGTGTCCGGCGATGACGTGGTGGTGAGGAGGTGGTCGGTGACATGGCAGCTTGGATGATGTGGCGCATTGACGCGTGTACGGGTGAGGATGAGGTGGCGCTGCACAAGCACTGACTGAGCAGCTGAGGTGGCATGACCGCGTTGGGTCAATGGGGCACACTGGTCCTTTCTGAACCGGTGGACCCGAGGATACGAACCGGAGGGTCGAGAAGCTTCCAATTGAAGAAGAAGTCCGAAGGTTTGAGACCTTTGGCATTCTGACCCTTGGACTAAAAATTCAAACGTCAGAGGCAGTCCAAAATGTGTCAAGCACCCACCCAAATGCCCCTAAAAGAGAGGCGTGTTGGGTGGTTGCATTTTTTTCAATTAAGTCCATTGGAATCGTGAATGCTGTAGATAGGCCCCATATGAGTTGGAAATTCATTCAAAGCAATGTGCATTACTCACTCCCAAACTTCCAAGTTCCCCGAAGCAAGAAAAGTTTGATTTCCAGTACGATTCACAAGAAAACTCGAGTCGTCATGCTGCGATAACGACTCTAGTTGTTGTATCTTGGGGACGATCGCTGTTAACCCAAAAGCATTAATATCGGGCGATGTCGTCTTACGGACAGTGTACTCAATACACGCCTCGACTTATCGTAATTATCGGATTTTTAAATATTCTTGATTTTAAAGTTTTATTTATTAGTGTAGGTACTGTTAAGCGAGTTTTAATAAAGTCGCGCAAATTATTTTCGAGAAAAAAAAATCACATTTTATGGATGAATTCAGGGTGGTCGCCATACATAGGCATCCCCTTCTGAATATCATTATCACTCAATATTCGTCTAAGTCTTTTAATGTCAATTTCATGATCATTGAAAAAACATATATAAAAAATGGTGAGTAAATTACCATTGGTTACTATGATAGGAATCATATAATCATATATTTAATTATATTAAGGTGGTTATAACCACCGTTTTACACTAGAAAATTGAATATCCGTAACCGAACCTTCGTAATTGACGGTTCGGTTACGGATTGAAACTTAATCGTTGACCGCATTTAGCCCAACCGTTAACCAATTGTTTGGTTATAAGTTTTGGTTACAGTTTTTCAAATCTTAGGAACACCTTCACCTCGGACACTTCATCATGTATTTGCAGTGGTGAAAATACTCTTGGAAAACTGAAGAGAGCGGTGAAAGTTCCTTCATCTTAAGGACTTTTGAAGATGAAAATGTGCCAAAGAGGGGGGGGGGGGTAAAATTAATGCTTATTTTCCCAAATCCTAAGTTGTAGTCCAGTGACGCCTACTAATGCTTGTAATAAGTATGCCAGATATATCGTAGTTACGTCAGATGTGTGTCGGCCTGTCTCACTGCAAAAAGATAATAACTGTAAAGTAAATGTGAGACAGGATTTTTATAGAGGTTATATCCTAACTGGGGTTTACTCCTCTCCTTGAGGTTTGCCCCTCAAGAGTTTAACCAATCACTATAATGCACCGTAACTGGATACAAAACTGATTGATTAGCCCAATACACAACCGAAACAAGTCGAACACTAGACACCTTAGGTTACCACACGCCGAGTTTCGTTTCTGGGAATCTCCAATTTCTGGCAGAACACAACTTGTTACCGAAGGCCCCCCAGAACTCGTCCTTCCCTTCACGTGTGCGTAAACGTCGACCCTTGCCTCCTTGGTATCGCTCATGTCCGAAGACGACACGTCCGAAGATAGAATATATGGTCGGAGGTTGGAATATCTCAGTACAATCAGTACATCGCAAGTGATCGCTCAGGTAGGCAGAAAGCTATCGCAAGTGAACGCTCATGAATCTCTCAATAATGTTTCTGCTCAAAACTCTCGTAGTATGTTCGCAAATTCTTAGTTACCCGAAAATATGAAGTGTTGCTCATATATGAACCTTTTTCATTTAACACTTACATGGAAAATCAGATCAAGATAGTAATCACCAAATCAAATACATAATCCATGCAATTTTCGAGAGTCAACATGCCAAGTAAATCATGTTTTTCATAAATCGTCACAACGGACATAAGCATTAATTAGCATGACTATAATCCACATAAAAGCTCAGATTCATTCTCAAGGCATATTCAATTATTTCGAATTATATTTACCATAACAAAACTTTCTATATGTGATTCCTGCTATCAGTTTATAGAATAAGTCAATCCAGATTTACTTTCCGTATTTAGCACACGAGATATCAGCATATCAATATATTTTCCATATTTAGCACGGAGTATTAGATCAGATCACATCTTACTCGAATTAACATATCATGGCTTAACTTTCCTCATAGATCACCTCTATTTCAACACATACCATATTGCATCTTATCCACAAGGTCAATCAATCAAATCTTTCTTAAACGTATTATCCTAATCAGTATAAGGAAAGATATCAATTTGATTCTACACAATTAAATCAATGGATGCATTCAAAAAATCGTAGATGTGATTTCCATTCAGGAATAAACGATTCTCAACGGATATATCACATTCCATATATAGACAGCATATTTTCCTTATATAACTGAGTAGGATATCTCATACGTTATTTCCATAAATAGCACATAACGATATATCCTAGCATGTGAGACGTCTATAACATGCGATCACATAGTTTCACCAATAAATCACAGAATCACATGTGAATCAAATATTTGACACTTTAACCATTTTATAGCTCATAATTCATGCATGGTCAAATATTAACATGTACTTAGACATTATATTGATCATTTGTCGAATTACTTAATTTATAGACCTAACGTCATTACAATTACCTAGTTAATCAAAACTCTCTAACGCTCATGGACAAAAAAGGTCAACAACTTTATAAGTGCTTTTTGTGTTCCACTACGTATCCAATGTGAATGATTATGAGAACTACTCGTGTCTAAACTACTGGGTTCCCTAGGCCGCACGAGGCGCTCCAGCGAAAACTTTGAAACGAAACTTATCGTATAAATGTTTGCCCCGTCGGTTCCTCTAACGATTGTTGGGATCGTCATCTTTTAAAATCACGTAAGTGGTACGAATTTTGGTTGGCTAGGGTTTAGTATATACCTATTCCTTAGCTTCTTTTAGCCAGAGGGAATCAATTCCTGGGTAGTGGCAAACACCGTCTTCGTGGATTCGTTGTAGACATAGCTGTAATCGTACCTTCGCCGTAGGGATTCAAACGCCTCCCCTCTAATTGAGTCCACCTTTTGGAGTACAACGCCAAGATGATTCTTCGCTAGTAGAAACTAACTCGGATACGATAAACCAAAAGGAATAATGAAGAACCCTTCTTCTCACGTCAAAAAGCCGAAAAAGATATCTATGAAAGCAATCAACGTGAGTTTTTATTTTTCTCTTATCTTATTCCCTTTACAATATATATATATATATATATATATATATATATATATATATATATTTTATATATATATATATATATAGCTCTTTGCGAGGGTCTTGAGATGATACACACCACTCAACTCATTACGACAAAATCAAAGTTATGCCTTAACTCCTCTTTAAGAGAGAAGCTCCCTACTTATTATATGAAACAAAACCATTTTTCATTATTAGTCAAAGACTTCCTTCTCTCATACAAAACGTAATTATCGTTTCTTCAAATCACCATTTGAAGAGAATAGTAATTCTAGACGTTATAGACATTAAGACGTGATGAGCTTTATTTTGAATTTTAAGACCAACATAAAATACAGTAATTAATTACTCATAATTACTACATTAATATGTAAAGCCCAAATAATCAATCCCATTGATCATTTTATTCCATTAATTAAATAATCAAATTATCTAATCATGTAATATTTGTTTAATTCAACAATTAAAATAAACTTTATAATCCAACTGTTGGACTTATCAATTTCATATCGTCATTGAAGATATAAATGTGCCTAAGAGCGGCGTGAATTAGGCTTATAAAAATCTATGCTTCTTTTTCCAAAACCTAAGATGTAGTGACTTAGATATGCCTACTAATGCTTGTGACGTGTATGCCTGATATATCCTGGTAGCGTCGGATGTGTGTCGGGTCTGTCTCACAACGAAAAGGAAATAATTGTAAAGTAAATGCGAGACAGGATTTTTATAGAGGTTATATCCCCAACTGGTGTTTATTCATCTCCTTGGGGTTTGGTCCCCAAGAGTTTAACCAATCACTATAATGCACCGTAGCTGGCTACAAAACTGATTGGTTAGCCCAACACAACCGAAACAAGTCGAACACTAGACACATAAGTTACCACACGCCAAGTTTCGTTCCTCGCAATCTCCTGATCCTCGCAATCATTTCACATATATTCTCCTGATCAGAACTTTCCATATGTGATTCCCCGCTATCAGTTTATAGAATAAGTCAATCCAGATTACTTTCCATGTATAGCATACGAGATAGCATTATATCAATTCCATATTTAGCACTCGGCATCAGATCAACATATTTTCCATATTTAGCACATAATATCAGATCAGATCACAGCTATCACGATTCAAACTGTCATGCTACAACTTTCCATATTTCAGATATCACATCGGTTTTGAGCACATAGCATCTTATCCACAAAGTCAATCAAATCAAATCTTTCCTAAATATAATATTCCAATCAGCATAAGGAAGGATATCAATTCAGTGGAAAGCATGCAGAGAATCGTATATGTGATTTTCGTCCAGGAATAACTTATTTTCAACAGATATCACTTTCCATATATAAACAACATATTTTCCATATATAACTCAGCAGGATATCTCATGCGTTATTTCCATATATAGCACAGAACGATATATCATATCACATGGGCTGCCTATAACATGCGATCACCAAGTTTCACCAAATAATCACATAATCACATGTGAATCAAATATTCAACAATTTAATCAATTTTAGCTCATATATCATGCATGGCCGAATATTATCATGAACTTAGACGTTATATTGATCACAAATTGAATTGCTTAATTTATAGACCTAACGTCATTATAATTACATTGTTCATCAAAACTCTCTAACGCTCATGGACCAAAAAGGTCAACGGTCATTTTTCCAGAACTTCGTGTGACCCTTTTAGGTTCACAATCAACACTAGTAGTGGATTTATAACTCTTTGTAATTCGCCGAAAATAACTCTTTAATCTCACTAATCCACAAATCACAGTAACACCTAGCAAGTAGCGTGATTACCTAGTATTGAGTGAAATAGCAAGTGAACTATTTCAATTGCAAGTGCATACACGTAAATCCTTTCGTCGAACAGTGAGCTACTAAGGTGCAGTTGTATGCTTCACGTCCTTGCTTCAGTTGTGCGCTTGACTCCTTGTTGCAGCTGCGGTCTTCCTTGAGACGAGTGATGGTCGACAGCAACTGAGAGCAGCCTGCGTGATTCTTTCCAGTCGTGAGGTGCTTAGGGCAGTTGAGCTTCAGAGGTGTATGCTTCGGTTCGTAGTTGAGAACAAGACTTGAAGCAGCGTTTTGGCGTGAGGTGCGAGCTTGTGAGGTGATCGATGATGGTGCGAGGAAGATTGAGAGGTGGTTCAGCATCTCTACGTTTCTCTTTTGGATATTTGGGAGACATCTCAAGTGGAGCAGCTGTCCCCCTTTAATAATCGTAGAAACCTCGCCATCTACAACTCACGCGTGCTTATCAAAAGTCTTTGGAAGTCCTTTTTTTTTTTCAGCGACAACTCGCAACCTTTGAGATCTTCTGCTTCGCGTGCGGTTGATTGAGAGCTTTGTCTCATTCATTTTTTTAAAAGGCGTTGGAGAGCGCGCAATAAGGAGCGCCTTATCACCTTTCTCTCCTAAAACGCGTCAAATCGTTTATAAGAAATCGTTCTTTCTTTTTATTTTTTCTATTTTATCTTTTAATTAGATTTCCACCATATAATTAAATTATCTTTATTCTAAGTACTTTATATGATAAAAATACATAAACATATCCAATTTATTCCTCTTTCATGACAATAAAAATGACATCCATATCAAATTTTTTTTTGAAATATAATTTTTAATATTTATAAGAATCATTTTGTATATATGTGAAGAAAAAGAAACCTGCTAGCAAAGAATAAAAATCGATAAAATTACCATTATATTTCCCAAACACGCATCAAAATTATAATGAGTTAATATTGAAGGATAAAATTATAAATAAGTTACATACCAAATTGAATTACCAATTGGTAGTTTTTAAACACCCATCGCCATTAATAAATAGTATATATAGTCAATTAAGAATAATCAAAATATTATGACTAATTTGTGTAATTTAAATACTATATTATTTTTCAAGTGAACAAATTGTACGAAAATTATAAATTAATATTAAAAGAATTTATTGGAAATAATGCTTATAGAGAAAATATGATTTGTCCGTAATATTCACGCAATACGCTACGCCATTTACGCTACGCAATATCGGAGCTAAAACGCGGCACATTGCGCAATACGCATTTTAAAACATTGGTCTCACATGGACAATGATGCCAATCAACGTTTATTGCTATGGCTCACAGTCTCAAAGGGTCCACAACATAATTATCTTTAATCACTCTTTGATGGGCTGGTTAATTCATGGCTGAATTCGTATTGGGCTTGAAATTTCATTAGTTGACCTGCTTGCCGTTATTCTTCAGTGGATTATGCAGTGATTAAATAATAGAGCGACTCGGATGACATGGAGATGCTTGCTTGAGGAATCAACTTCTTTGTTTTCGTCTCGTTTACGCTCGGGTTCACTCCAATTTGCTTCTTGAAATCCTACGAAGCAATAAATAGGGGAAATTATAAAATTAGGTCACTAAGTATACATGTTTTCGTTTTTGGATCACTATGTTTGGTAGTTGCAAAAGTAGGTCACTAACTTTTCATGTGAAAACAATTTTGGGTCATGTTTTCAATTTTAGGTCACTAAGAATATATTTTTTCGATTTTGGGTTACTAAGTTTACATTTTTTTCAATTTTAGGTCACTCATTTGGTACTAACGTAGTGACCCAAAATTGAAAAAATATAAACTTAGTGACCCAAAATCGAAAAATATATCTTAGTGACCTAAAATTGAAAACATGACCCAAAATTATTTTCACATGAAAAGTTAGTGACCTACTTTTGCAATTATCAAACATGGTGACCCAAAAACGAAAACTTGTATACTTAATGACCTAATTTTATAATTTTGCCCAATAAATATGAATTAAAGCACTAAAATGTATCCAATCGACTCAATTTAGCATAAAAACAATTTATTTGAAGTAATAATAAACATATAAAAAATACATTTATCAATCTCCCCACACTTAACATTTGCTTGTCCTCAACGCGTTTATCTACCATAAAAACAATTTATTTAAAGCAATTATAAATGTATAAAAATACATTTATCAACGCGTTGAGTACAAATATTTTTAAAAACTTGGTTAATGTACACACAAAAAAGTACTGTTCTCATGTGAACGCATTTGTTATCTACTAGTAATAAGGGACTCACTCCCTTTAAGTTTTAACTTTTTAAGAAATATAGTCAGATTGATCGCAATCCCTAACAAGGGTTACAAACGAACCGAACCGAATCAAATTCGTTAATTTTATGAGATATTCGTATTCAGTATTCGATTCTTATATGAATCATAAAATTTCGATTCGATTCATTCGGTATTGATATTCGAATCGATTCGCGAGTATTCGAATATTCGATTTTTTTTAATTTTTTTTCAAAAAATATCTGTTAGTACTAAAAATACAAAATAACACAATTTTGGAACGTAAACCAAGCAGCAGCATGATGCAAAAGCAAGAAACTGCCAGCAGAAGCAAAACATTCGAGAACACCATTGGTCAATATCAATTGACCAATCGGATTTTTTCTACATCTATGAAAAATAAAAAAACTTATTAAACCACATACCTTCCATAACCTCATAATAACTACGAAACCCTATTTTTAGTATACTACTTACTAAAATTATTGAATAATAATTAACCTTATTTTATTACACACACGTAGGCTGTGCCAAAAATACTAGTATAATATATTATTCTGCATCATATAATTCAAATTGAATCGAATATTCGATAGCTATACGAATCGAATACCTATATATTCGATTTCGGTAACTATTTGACTCGAAAAAAGTATTCGTATTCGTATTATACATTCGAATATTCGAATTCGGATCTTAAAATTCCGAATTGAAACGCGAATCGAAGAAAAAAGGTTTGATTCGTTTGCAACCCTATCCCCACAAAGGAAACCAAATATCAATAACTCGATTAAACTAGCGGAACCCTCCGAAAATAGCAGTTAAAGTTCATGTGACTAGGAGGTCAAGGGTTCGAATCCTACATCCCACATGACTTTGGGAAGTCCCCATGGGGGATATTCCTCATGATTATCGAAGCTAAGATGGGTTTGGAATGTGCCCATCTGGACTCGAGGATTAGTCTCACCACTGGAGTGTGTGGCGCAAATAGCCCTCGCTAAGTCTGTGGACAGTTAAAAAGAGGCCACGACTGGCAGGGGCTAGCCCATAGCAAGGCTATGTGGGGATATCTCGGGACAGAAAAGAAAAAGAAAATTCCTTTTCTTTCTTTGAAGTTTGAACACCTAAAATGATTAAAGGCAAAGATAAAGCAAGCCTAAAAGCAGAACCCTCCTCCAAGTTCAAGCTGTATTTATTGCATCATAGTCTTCCATGTCGTGCGCTCGGTCCCCAAAGTCGGCTTGACAGGCAGCCCATCAAAACCAAAACCAAATATATTTGCTTCCAAGGCCGCCCCAAAAGTCAACTACTTAGTTTCCCTTTGCGGCTGATTTATATCATGGCTGGGATCCAAGAACTAGCCTTCTTCTTCCTCACCTTTCTTCTTTCCTTCGTCGTAATACTCCAAAAATTACTCAAGAAACCATCGAATGAACATCACATGCTACCTCCGAGCCCCTTAGCTCTGTTGGGAATAAAGCTCAAGAGTCTCCCGAGGAGAAGCTGCCCGAACGAGAAGAGTCTCTCGAGCAAGAAGTCTCCCGAGCAAGGCACCGCCCGAGCAAGAGCAAGCCAGAAGGAAAACTGTCCGAAAAGAAAGAAGCCGTCGAGCAGATGCCAGAGCAAGAGGAAGTCAGAAGAGAAGACGACCGAGAAGGAAGAATGTCCCGAGAAGGAAATCACCCGACCAGAACAGAAGCACTTCTCGAGAGGAAGTTGCTGGGAAGAACTGGAAAGAGCAGATCGTGGGAGAACTGCTGAAGTAGTGGACAGCAGTTGAGGAGCGAAAAATACTCCCCACGTCTGTAGTGGAGGAAACTGACTTAGTAGTATAAATAAGTAGTTTTTGGTGTCTAAGTAAGTATGATTGTTAGCGTCCAAGTCGAATTCTGCATTTTGTGTCGTTGTCTTTTTCTCTATAAGTAAGAAAAGTGCTTCTCCGTCACTCTTTGTAAATTCCCAGAATTCCCTTTCAAATTGCTTCCGAAAACAGCTTACCAATCCCACACGCAATCCGCTAAAAAAACAACAAATTGGTATCAGAGCTCATGGCAACGATGGCGACGATGGGAGTTAACGGTGGCCAAATCCCCATACCAAAACTCACCAAGTCCAATTACGAGAATTGGAGCATCAAGGTGAAAGCGCTGCTCGGGTCTCAAGATGCGTGGGAGGTTGTCGATACCGGTCATGTCGAGCCAGAAAACACGGGTGGTTACTCGGCAGCACAGATGAAGGCATTGAGGGAGTCCCGAAAGCAGGACAAAACAGCACTTTACATCATCTATCAATCCGTAGATGAAGCCGGCTTCGAGAAGATAGCCGAGGCTACGACTTCAAAGGAAGCGTGGGACACATTGGAAGCAGCCTACAAAGGAGCTGACCGTGTCAAGCAGGTTCGACTGCAAACCCTTCGAGGAGAACTCGAAATGACGAAGATGAAAGAAGGCGAAAGTATCTCCGAGTACATCACTCGGATTCAAACAATTGCTAATCAACTAAAGAGAACGGAGAAGCCTTGACGGATGCCCGAATCGTTGAGAAGATCCTGAGATCTCTAACGAATGACTTCGAGAACGTTGTGTGCGCGATAGAGGAATCCAAGGATCTCGAGAAGATGACGGTTGACGAACTCTCGGGCTCACTGGAAGCGCACGAGCAGCGAAAGAGAAAGAAGAGGCAGGATTCACTTGAGGAAGCCCTGCAAGTAAAATTGTCTGTAAGAGAAGACAAGGCATCGGGAAGTCAGAATCGAGGAAGAGGACGCGGTCGTGGTGGAAGAGGTTCCGGACGCGGCGGAGGACGCGGAAGAGGAAACCAAAATGATGGAGAAGGACCTACAAACCAACAAAGTTGGAGAGGTCGTGGCCGAGGAAGAGGCCGAAGCGGACGTTCGAATCGACCGAATGTCGAATGCTATAACTGCGGAAAGCAGGGCCACTATGCCAGAGACTGCTGGGGAGAAAAGAAAGTGGAAGAAAATGCGAACCTTGTCGCGGAAGAAGAGCCGAAGAATGAAGGAGTTCTTCTTATGACGTTCGAGGACAAATACCCGATCAATAAGAAGGTGTGGTACCTCGATACCGGCGCCAGCAATCACATGAGTGGTCAGAAGCATCTCTTCAAGGAGCTAAAGGAAGTGAAAGAAGGGTACGTTTCTTTTGGAGACGACTCAAAAGTTAAAGTAGAAGGACGAGGGAAGGTATGCTTCTCTCGAGCAAATGGAAGAGAAGGTATGGTCGAGGATGTTTACTACGTTCCCGACATGAAAACCAACATTCTTAGCATGGGACAACTCTTGGAAAGAGGATGTTCAGTCGCTATGAAGGATCGGGCGATGCAGTTGAGAAGCAAAGCGGACGACTGATCGCGCATGTTGAGATGGCGAAGAACCGAATGTTCAAGCTCAACATTGATACCATCCAAGAAGAATGCTTGCAAGTTGACCTGGAAGACAAGGATCATTTGTGGCATCTTCGCTTCGGACATCTAAACTACGGAAGCTTGAAAGGGATGGCGAACAAAGGAATGGTGCAAGGACTTCCAAAGATGGTTGGAAGCCAGAAAATCTGTGAAGGCTGTGTTCTCGGGAAATTGCCGAGGACGTCATTCCAGAAGAAAGCGGAATTCCGAGCAGAGAACCCACTGGAGCTAGTTCACACCGACATATGTGGACCGATGACACCCAACTCTTTCAGCGGAAAGAGGTACTTCATTACCTTCATAGATGACTTCTCGAGGAAAACTTGGGTGTATTTCCTGAAGGAGAAATCAGAGGCCTTCGAGATATTTAAGAAGTTCAAGTCAATGGTCGAGAAGGCGACAAAGTCGAACATTATAGCCGTTCGGTCAGACAGAGGAGGTGAATTCATGTCTGGAGAATTCACAAAATTTTGTGAAGAGCACGGAATAAGGAGATTCCTGACAGCACCATACACGCCACAACAGAATGGAGTGGCCGAACGAAAGAATCGAACCATTCTCGACATGGTTCGATCAATGCTGAAAAGAAAAAGGATGCCGAAGGAGTTCTGGGCAGAAGCCGTACAATGTGCTATATACATTCAGAATAGGTGCCTCCATAGCAAGCTCGGCGCTCGAACACCACAAGAGGTCTGGAATGGAAAGAAGCCAAGCGTCTCACATTTGAAAGTGTTTGGAAGTGTGGCATATGCTCATGTGCCAGACCAGAGGAGGACGAAGCTCGAAGACAAAAGCAAGAAGCTTGTATTCCTCGGATATGATGAGAAGGCGAAGGCATACAAACTGTATGACCCTCTCGATAAGAAGTTTATAGTTAGCAGAGATGTCCGAGTAGACGAAGGGAGTTCCTGGAATTGGAAAGAAGAAGAATCGGAGGAACAAGAAGAACCCTCGAGTCCCCCATCTACTCTCGGGAAAACTCCACTCGAGGAAGTGTCCGATACTGAAGAACCCAGACAACCAAAGATGCGATCTTTACGAGACTTATATGACTCAACGGAAGAGGTCCATCTTGTTTGCCTCATTGCCGACTCCGAAGAAATCACCTTTGAAGAAGCGATCCGCAACAAAAGGTGGAAGGTCGCTATGGACGAAGAAATCAAGTCCATCGAGAAGAACAGAACGTGGGAGTTGAAGAAACTCCCGAACGGCCATAGACCCATCGGAGTAAAATGGGTCTATAAGAAAAAGACAAATGCCGAAGGACTCATTGAACGCTACAAGGCAAGGCTAGTCGCGAAAGGCTACAAACAACGTGCCAGGATCGATTACGACGAAGTCTTCGCTCCCGTTGCAAGAATGGAAACCATCAGGCTCCTGTTGGCACAAGCTGCTCAATTCGGCTGGACTATTTTTCAGATGGATGTTACGTCAGCCTTCCTGAACGGAGAACTCGAGGAAGAAGTCTATATAGAACAACCTCCTGGCTACTCGAGAAGAGGAGAAGAAGAGAAAGTGCTGAAGCTGAGAAAGGCGCTCTATGGCCTGAAGCAGGCGCCTCGGGCATGGAATACTCGAATCGATGGCTATTTCAAGAAGAATAAATTCCAGCAATGCCCGTATGAGCACGCCCTCTACATCAAGAAGGAAGAAAAAGGTATAATCATAGTCGCGCTCTATGTTGACGATCTCATCTTCATGGGAAGTAGCGAGAAAATGATCAAAGAATTCAAGAAAGAGATGACTGAAGAGTTTGAAATGACAGACCTTGGGAAGATGAAGTATTTCTTGGGTTTAGAAGTCGAGCAATTGAGAACAGGAATTTTCGTCTCGCAAACAAAGTACGCGGGAGAGATACTAGAAAAGAGCAAGATGAAGGAGTGCAAGCCGATAGCAACCCCGATGGAGCTCGGTGCAAAACTTTCAAAATTTGAGGGAGGAGAAAAAGTAAGTGCAACAGAGTACCGAAGCTTGGTAGGAAGCCTGAGATACCTGACCTGCACGAGGCCGGATATCACATACGCGGTCGGGGTTGTAAGTCGCTTCATGGAAGAACCACGCCAATCGCACTTCAAAGCGATCAAGAGAATACTTCGATACGTTCAAAGAACGAAGTCGCTCGGGCTCTTCTACCCGAGGACAGGTGACGCAAAATTGGTAGGCTACTCAGACAGTGATTGGTGCGGAGATGTTGATGACAGAAAGAGCACGAGCGGGTATGTATTCTACCTAGGAAGCTCGGCATTCACCTGGCTCTCGAAGAAGCAGCCAATAGTAACTCTATCAACATGCGAAGCCGAATATGTTGCAGCCTCACTGTGCGTCATGCACGCAATATGGCTGAGAAATTTGCTTCTCGAGCTAAACATTGAACAGGAAGAGCCAACCGAGATCCGAGTAGATAACAAATCGGCAATCGAGCTAGCCAAGAATCCGGTGCATCATGAAAGAAGCAAACACATCGATGTCCGATTCCACTTCATCCGAGAGCAGGTGAAGAAAGAAAACGTGAAGATGATTCACGTTCCAAGTCTGGACCAGGTCGCAGACATTTTCACGAAGCCATTGCCGATACCCATATTCGAGAACCTAAAGAATGCGCTAGGGATGAAAGATCGGAAGACCTTGAGCTTAAGGGAGGAATTTGTTGGGAATAAAGCTCAAGAGTCTCCCGAGGAGAAGCTGCCCGAACGAGAAGAGTCTCTCGAGCAAGAAGTCTCCCGAGCAAGGCATCGCCCGAGCAAGAGCAAGCCAGAAGGGAAACTGTCCAAAAAGAAAGAAGCCGTCGAGCAGATGCCAGAGCAAGAGGAAGTCAGAAGAGAAGACGACCGAGAAGGAAGAATGTCCCGAGAAGGAAATCACCCGACCAGAACAGAAGCACTTCTCGAGAGGAAGTTGCTGGGAAGAACTGGAAAGAGCAGATCGTGGGAGAACCGCTGAAGTAGTGGACAGCAGTTGAGGAGCGAAAAATACTCCCCACGTCTGTAGTGGAGGAAACTGACTTAGTAGTATAAATAAGTAGTTTTTGGTGTCTAAATAAGTATGATTGTTAGCGTCCAAGTCGAATTCTGCATTTTGTGTCGTTGTCTTTTTCTCTATAAGTAAGAAAAGTGCTTCTCCGTCACTCTTTGTAAATTCCCAGAATTCTCTTTCAAATTGCTTCCGAAAACAGCTTACCAATCCCACACGCAATCCGCTAAAAAAACAACAAGCTCTGCCAATCATAGGCCATCTTCATCTTCTCTCGCCTATCCCTCACCAATCCCTAGCTAAGCTCGCATCTAACTATGGACCTCTAATGCACATACGCCTCGGCTCTGTTCCTTGCGTCGTTGCTTCGTCGCCTGAGATCGCTAAGGAACTGCTCAAAACCCACGAATCCTCTTTCTCGGACAGGCCCCAAAGCGCCGCCTCAGATATTCTTTCCTACGGCTCCCAAGATTTCACCTTTGCGCCTTACGGCCCTCGATGGAAGTTGATGAAGAAGTTGTGTATGTCTCAGCTCCTCGGCGGTCAAACTTTAGATTCGTTGAAACCCATTAGGCGCCGTGAAGTAGAGCGGCTCATCGAGTCTTTGACAGAGCAGGCGAACCATGGGAGATACGTAGACATTGGGAGAGAGCTCATTAACATGGTGAGTAACGTTATATCGAGCATGATGTTGAGTCAAAGGTGCTCTGGTGATGAGGATGAAGCTGTTAGGGTGAGGAGTATAATCCAAGAATCTGCTGAGATTTTAGGGAAGTTTAATCTGTCCGATTATGTGTGGTTCTGTAAGAATATGGATCTTCAAGGATATGGGAAACGGTCCGAGGATGTTAGAGATAGATTCGATGAGATGATGGAGAAGATCATAGATGAACATCAACGAGAAGATTCGATGAGGTGAGAACAGTGATGATCTTTCGAAAGATATACTCGACATTTTGCTTGATGCATCAGATGAACAAGGCTCACATATTAAACTCAACCGAGAAAACATCAAGTCCTTTGTCCTGGTAATGATTCTTATTACTATTCTATCTTAAACTTGTGTAATAATCTTATTCTTTCATCATATTGCAGGACTTACTAGTGGCTGGAACTGATACCTCAGCAATAACAACAGAATGGGCATTGGCTGAGCTAATCAATCATCCCTCAATCTTGCAAAAAGCAGCTCAAGAAATCGATTTCAAAGTAGGAAGAAAACGCCTCATCGAAGAATCAGATATCCCAAACCTCCCATACTTGCAAGCCATCGTCAAAGACACGTTAAGACTCCACCCACCTGGCCCATTACTCCATAGGAAATGCAGCAAAGACTGTACTACTGTTGCAGGCTACAACATTAAGGCCAAGACTTATCTTTTCGTCAACGTTTGGGCTATAAATCGAGACCCTAATTACTGGGAAAACCCGTTTGAGTTCAGGCCAGAGAGATTCTGGGCTGGCAAGGGTGATGGGCAATTGGATGTAAGAGGGCAGAACTTTCATTTCTTGCCATTCGGGAGCGGTCGAAGAGGTTGTCCTGGCACTTCGTTGGGCATGAATGTTGTTCAGACAACTTTGGGTGCATTGATTCAGTCTTTTCAATGGAAGGTTGAGAGTGATGGAGCTGTGGATATGGAAGAAGGTGCTGGGCTAACGCTGCCCAGGGCTCATCCTCTGATTTGCATGCCTATTGCTAGGTTAGATTCAATCCCCAGTCAATCTCTGTAGCACGTAATGTTTTGATGATTGGGATTGTAATGATGATATGGTTGGAAATTTGATAGGATTAGCAGCTGTTGAGGAATTAAAGAGAGCAAGAAAAGGAATTAAAACAGAGGAAAGTCAGGCTGCAATTATTGATGAATCATAGGTTTCACTTGCGACTTCCTAAAAGATATCTCAGCCCCACTTCAACTATGTGAAAAACCAGCTACAAAGATGCCGAAAGAAGTTGCCTCATGATTCGCTTGCTAGCTGTCATAACGGTTCTTCGGAACATGTCAGAATGTCTCAGTCACTCGTTCGTTGGTGGACTTCAAATCTCAACTCTTTACTAGAAATGCTGGTGGTAGTCACTATACAAGTTCATTACGTTTTATCTGCAAGCTAACGATTTCTGTGATGTATCTACGTTTTTCGCAAATCTCACAACAATCATCGACGCAAGCTCAGATCTTTAGCAAAGAACGCAGGATAATGATTGTATTCAGAAGCGAATAATAGAGATAAAACGAAACTACATTTATTTGTATGTTCAAATAAAGGGTTGCTCACCGTCACCACCATCTCAAGCTATGTCATCCTTGTTGACTTTGATTAATAAAGGGACGTTTTTATTCAGTAGAAAAATAAAAAAATAAAATTGTTCTAGAAAAATGATAGGGGTGACCTATCCAGCATTACTCCTGACCTGAAGACCTACAAGGAACAGAGTAGGAGGTTAGTCTGAAGGAGGCAAGGACCAGGTACGAGGCTCGACTAGAAGCGATGTAAGAAGATGATGTTTGGAGAAGCTAAGGAGATATTCCAGAGAGCTACGGAGCTATGCAGAGGGGATAAAGGAAGCAGTCAGGAGAGCTAAGGAAGCGTCCTAGATACCTGACGAGGAGAAGCAGTACCAAACCCTAGACGCGCCCATAAGTATAAATAGGGCTCCTTATCCATTCTACAACACCTTCCACACGCCCCACACACACTAACACACCAAGAACACATAGATATTCTCTCTCCCTCTCTTTATCTTCTTCATACTGTTCATAGCTGAGAATCACTTGTAAATAAGAGAGAAAGTGAGCTTGAGTGTGTAATCTTCTTACGTTATTAGTGAATATTCTCCGGCGGCCCGTGGACGTAGGATTCACTCGAATCCGAACCACGTAAATCATCGTCTCTTTACTTTTTCCGTCTCATTCTTCATACATTCAACCACGATTTCATCCGAACCGGCCCTCACCTTTATTTCCCGGACCATAAATCTTGTTGATCGGGGTCATACCCGCATCAAATGGCGCCGTCTGTGGGAATCGAGGGTTTGGAACGTGAGATATGGAGTCGCGGTTTGGATTAAACGTCGGTTTTTGGATGTTTTTTGGGCTGCCAAGTTCTGGAAATTTCTTCTATCGCATTTCGTCGAACACTTGCTGAACGGAAGTTTATCCCGCCGTAAGCCTACCCATCGGCCACCTCGGCCCCGTCGTCAGCGACCAGACCACCACCCGCCGGCGAAGCAATAGTGGCCACCCGCCCGACCTGCGTCATGCCACCAATCGTATGGGCAACGGCGAAGAGCAACTGCCTCCAAGTTCGTAGCAATGTCCCGCCGCCCATGAAGCTTCGTTGCAGGCCGCACAACACCACTGACCAAGGTAGCTTCATCATTGCCACGGCCGTTAGTGACCTTGGCCCGTCGTCGCCGGCAGGCGTCGCGCCGTCACTTAGCCAAGCAAAGGCGAACAACCGCTCTCTCTCGAAGTAGGAACAAGAAATTTTTTGGGAGCAAAGTGCCGGCAGCTAACACAAGTCCCAACAACGTCAGACCTAAAAAATTGGAAAAATTGACACTGATTTCCTGAAATCGAAGATGCCCAAGGTGCTTAACATCCGTTTGATTCCTCGCCGGTCAGAACGCGTCGTCGTCGGGGCTGAATCGAGGGTGACGACGATGAAGAAGACGAGAGAGGAAGGATTACGTCGAGCTCGGATTTCGGAGCCCATTGAGCTCGAACCTCCTTAGCCACGCCCGCCACGCCTGGAGGTAGGGCCGTCGTGACCTACGCTCCGGTCGCCGGCGATGACCTCGCCGGAAACCGCGCCCCGGGACCGTGCTGTAAGTTTTCTGATTTTTGGGGGTGTTATGGGGAATTGCAGAAATAAGGGGATCAATTCAGTTATTTTCCCGGGAGCCTAATGCTGTGAAATCTGAAATTTAGGGGCAGAAACGAATTTTGATAGTATTTGTGGGGTACTAGGTAGTCATTTTGCCTAGGGTTTTCGTAATGGGCTTGGGCCTTGACCTATGGGATTAATTTGATTGCTTTAATCAATTAAAATTTGGGGAAATTAGTGAAAAATACCTAACATGACTTTAAACAGAGGAATCAGTCCCTAATAGTTTCATATTGCGGAAAGGTAGTGCCATTAGGCTTAAAAGTAGTTTTAACTCCCCATGAGCTGGATTACTCTATTACCCCATACGGGAAAAAATAATTAATTAAAGAAAACTATCAAATTACAATACTACCCTTAGTTAGAAAAACAAATAAATTGGAGAAAGAAAAATCACAGATGCAGACGAAATCAGAACCCTTCCCTTCGCTCATTTCATCCTGCTTAAATCATCCAATTCTTTTTTACATTGATCTCGTTGTTTGGTTCTTCTTTGGTTCTCAGTCCCTCTCTGACCACGTAGCTGCAAATGCTGGTTTGCCGAGTCCAACTGTGATGAATTTGTTTCGAGTTCTGAGACGGTGATACACTCTTTCTGCTCTTTATTGTTTGCAGCCAAAGCATCAGCCATGGCTTCCCAATCATCCAAGCAGCCATCGTCGCCGACATCACCTTCCTCCGAATAGCAGCAGCCATGGCCACTGTTGCTTCCGCTTCTGTTGCTTTCAGTGAAATTGATTCCTGAATCATTACTACCTAGTATGCTGCTTGTATGGTGCTGAAGAGGATGAAAGCATGAACCACCAAGCTGTGATGTGGCTCGAACTGCAACACCTCCAAGTGATGGAGAATGTACGAAGTAGGAATAGTGTTTAAGGCTCTCGAAGTGGCTTAGACTATAAATGCTTATTAGTTAATAACTGGTTTGTTTCCTTATTATATGTGTACTATGACAAAAATACCTGAATTCGAACACAAACTACTTAAATTTTGAATTCAAATACTTTATTTATCATATAAATTACTGACACTCAAACAAAAATACTTTTGAAATGGGGCGAGATACACTCCACAAAAATTATTGTTTTAGTGAACCATATCAAGTGTTAATGACATGAATCACCAACATGAAAAAATTAGTTTTTTTTTCTACTTGCCCTACATAATCTGTCGAATACCTGAATTCGAACACAAAATACTTAAAATTCAACTGCAAATACATGATTTATAATATAAAATACCGATTCTCATACAAAAATATTTTGAAAGGGGGCGAGATACATTCCACAAAAATTGTTATTTAATAAACCATATCAAGTGTTAATGACATAAATCACCAAAAAATACTTTCGAAAGGGGCGAGAACTCTTCAACGACCACCTCCTTCAACCATTGGAGTCCTCAAAGTTGGGGTTAGCATATAATAGTCGAATATCCGAATTTTTCAACGAATTAACATCAAGTTGGGGTATCTGCGTATTTTTGTTGGATTTCAAGTTGTGGTGTTGATGAGGATCAATGTTCTTATTATGTAGAATGCTTGATAAAACCAACCATTTTAGTCTTAGATGTCCCCCCCCCCCAATTCGCAGGTATTTTCTACATGAATATGAGTATTTATTTCCTGACATTAAGTACTTTCGTCCTTGATTTAGGTATTTTAGTATTGAATTCAAGTACTCGACCGTAAACGAAAGTGAAGTGACTAGAAAACTAATTTTGTGGTGTTGATGAGGATCAATGTTCTTATTATGTAGAATGCTTGATAAAACCAACCATTTTAGTCTTAGATGTTCTCCCCCAATTCGCAGGTATTTTCAACATGAATTTGAGTATTTATTTCCTGAAATTAGGTACTTTGGACCTTGATTTGGGTATTTTATTATTGAATTCAAGTACTCGACCGTAAACGAAAGTGAAGTGGCTAGAAAACTAATTTTGTGGTGTTGATGAGGATCAATGTCCTAACTATGTAGAATACTTGATAAAACCAACCATTTTAGTCTTAGATGTTCTCCCCCAATTTGCAAGTATTTTCTACATGAATATCAGTATTTATTTCATGAAATTAAGTACTTTAGACCTTGATTTAGGTATTTTATTATTGAATTCAAGTATTCCACCGTAAACGAAAATGAGGTGGTTAGAAAACTAATTTTGTGGTGTTGATGAGGATCAATGTTCTTATTATGTATAATGCTTGATAAAACCAACCATTTTAGTCTTAGATGTTCTCCCCCAATTTGCAAGTATTTTCTACATGAATATGAGTATTTATTTCCTGAAATTAAGTACTTTCGTCCTTGATTTAGGTATTTTATTATTGAATTCAAGTACTCGACCGTAAACGAAAGTGAAGTGACTAGAAAACTAATTTTGTGGTGTTGATGAGGATCAATGTTCTTATTATGTAGAATGCTTGATAAAACCAACCATTTTAGTCTTAGATGTTCTCCCCCAATTCGCAGGTATTTTCAACATGAATATGAGTATTTATTTCCTGAAATTAGGTACTTTGGACCTTGATTTGGGTATTTTATTATTGAATTCAAGTACTCGACCGTAAACGAAAGTGAAGTGGCTAGAAAATTAATTTTGTGGTGTTGATGAGGATCAATGTCCTAACTATGTAGAATGCTTGATAAAACCAACCATTTTAGTCTTAGATGTTCTCCCCCAATTTGCAAGTATTTTCTACATGAATATCAGTATTTATTTCCTGAAATTAAGTACTTTAGACCTTGATTTAGGTATTTTATTATTGAATTCAAGTATTCCACCGTAAACGAAAATGAGGTGGCTAGAAAACTAATTTTGTGGTGTTGATGAGGATCAATGTCCTAACTATGTATAATGCTTGATCGAACCAACCATTTTAGTCTTAGATGTTCTCCCCCAATTTGCAAGTATTTTCTACGTGAATATCAGTATTTATTTCCTAAAATTAAGTACTTTAGACCTTGATTTAGGTATTTTATTATTGAATTCAAGTATTCCACCGTAAACGAAAATGAGGTGGCTAGAAAACTAATTTTGTGGTGTTGATAAGGATCAATGTTCTTATTATGTATAATGCTTGATCGAACCAACCATTTTAGTCTTAGATGTTCTCCACCAATTTGCAAGTATTTTCTACGTGAATATCAGTATTTATTTCCTGAAATTAGGTACTTTAGACCTTGATTTAGGTATTTTGTTATTGAATTCAAGTATTCCACCGTAAACGAAAATGAGGTGGCTAGAAAACTAATTTTGTGGTGTTGATGAGGATCAATGTTCTTATTATGTATAATGCTTGATCGAACCAACCATTTTAGTCTTAGATGTTCTCCACCAATTTGCAAGTATTTTCTACGTGAATATCAGTATTTATTTCCTAAAATTAAGTACTTTAGACCTTGATTTAGGTATTTTATTATTGAATTCAAGTATTCCACCGTAAACGAAAATGAGGTGGCTAGAAAACTAATTTTGTGGTGTTGATGAGGATCAATGTTCTTATTATGTATAATGCTTGATCGAACCAACCATTTTAGTCTTAGATGTTCTCCACCAATTTGCAAGTATTTTCTACGTGAATATCAGTATTTATTTCCTGAAATTAGGTACTTTAGACCTTGATTTAGGTATTTTATTATTGAATTCAAGTATTCCACCGTAAACGAAAATGAGGTGGCTAGAAAACTAATTTTGTGGTGTTGATGAGGATCAATGTTCTTATTATGTATAATGCTTGATCGAACCAACCATTTTAGTCTTAGATGTTCTCCACCAATTTGCAAGTATTTTCTACGTGAATATCAGTATTTATTTCCTAAAATTAAGTACTTTAGACCTTGATTTAGGTATTTTATTATTGAATTCAAGTATTCCACCGTAAACGAAAATGAGGTGGCTAGAAAACTAATTTTGTGGTGTTGATGAGGATCAATGTTCTTATTATGTAGAATGCTTGATAAAACCAACCATTTTAGTCGTAGATGTTCTCCCCCAATTTGCAAGTATTTTCTACATGAATATCAGTATTTATTTCCTGAAATTAAGTACTTTAGACCTTGATTTAGGTATTTTATTATTGAATTCAAGTATTCCACCGTAAATGAAAATGAGGTGGCAAGAAAACTAATTTTGTGGTGTTGATGAGGATCAATGTTCTTATTATGTAGAATGCTTGATAAAACCAACCATTTTAGTCTTAGATGTTCTCCCCCAATTTGCAAGTATTTTCTACATGAATATGAGTATTTATATCCTCAAATTAAGTACTTTTGTCCTTGATTTAGGTATTTTATTATTGAATTCAAGTACTCGACCGTAACCGAAAGTGAAGTGGCTAGAAAACTAATTTTGTGGTGTTGATGAGGATCAATGTCCTAACTATGTAGAATGCTTGATAAAACCAACCATTTCAGTCTTAGATGTTCTCCCCCAATGCTTGATAAAACCAACCCTAAATTGATTTCAAAATACCAAATTTAAGGCAAACAATACCCATATTTATGCATAAAATACTTGCGAATTGAGTCAAATTATCAAAGTCTAAACTGATGAGTTTTTATCAACATCTTACATAATAAGCACATTGTTCTTCATCAACAACATAAAATGACCTTTCTAGCAACTCCACCTTCATACATGGCCAAATACTTGAATTTAGTAATAAAATACTTAAATCGAGACCAAAATACCTAATTTAAGGCAAATAATACTCACATTTATGCATAAAATACTTGCGAATTGGGTCGAATTATCAAAGTCTAAAATGGTGAGTTTTTATCAACATCTTACATAATAAGGACATTGTTCTTCATCAACAACATAGAATGACTTTCTAGTAACTCCACATTCATACAAGGCTAAATACTTGATTTTGGGTTCAGATACCTTAATCGTGACAAAAGTACTTAATTTTGAGACAGAAATACCGAACTTCAAGCAGAAAATACACACGAATCGAACCAATTCATTTTAGACAAGTGACTGGCTAATGTACGTATTTTCCCCAAAAACATTGGTATTATTTGTTACACATTAAGTACTTTAGTCTCAATTTAGGTATTTAGCTTGCCAATTTAGGTACTGGGGAAAATTTGAAGTAAACTTGGGAGCACTCATTTCATTCTGGTAATGATCAATGTTCTTAACATTTAAGATGTACGATAAAAAGCACCCATTTTAGACTTAGGTGACTTTGCCACTTTTCAAGTATTTTCGATATAAGCATCAGTATTTTTATTGTAAGATTATGTACTTTTATCTTAACAGGTATTCTAAAGTGGAATTCCAAATATTTGCCGTGATCAAGAAAAGCACCCCTGCATCTGGCTCAAGCTTCTCCTCAGAGTCTTAAGCCTCAGATCATCGACCATCCGTAAGATCCCGACCAGCTTCTCCTCCTTGGGCGCGATGGTGTTTTCTCCTATCACCATCTCAGTCACTACTTGCGACAGCTCATGGACGTGTCGGCAACCCTTTCTAGCTGCTTGGCTAGCTTCAACTTTACCCCCTTCTCTTTCCTTATCGTCTTCGTTGGCCCATCTGGCTGGGCGACAGCTAAAACTTATCAACGAAACTCTTTGCAGAATCTCTAAGAGTGGTGGTCTTTACACGATCTTTTATTTATTCCCGTCGGTGACACTTCCACACCCACTTAATTCTGCAGTCAGTCATGTAAAGCTCAAAATAATTAGTATTATTTTTTGGCGATAGCCAAGTAAACGAATTACCTGATCACACTTTCACACCCACCTTATCTTTGCAACCACGTAAGCATCGAATTACCTGATAATTCCAGTGTGTGGACTGATAAATTCACCAATTCGGCTTGCACGTGAACTAATGAAAGGTTTTGGTTCGCATATTACAATTTAATTAAGAACTTCCCGGTGATGATGTCTTCCACGTTTGCTTTACAACCGAGCTTAGCTCATGTTTGATTTGAGGTGAGGAAGGGGTTTGCTATCTCTATTTCGTATGTCTTCTGCACTTTTATTTGGTTTCTTTTGTATTTTTAATTTTATCTGACAAGACAAAGGATAGTACTGTAATTTCACACACAAGGGAGTTGAAACTAAACTTTTGCCTAATGGCAGTACCTAGCTACAAAATGAAACTTAGGGGGACTGATTCATAAGACATAACCTGAGTTAGGTATTTTTGTCTAAAATTCCCTTAAAATTTTGGGCCTAGTGGACTTTAAATATGTGGGTTTATGATATTATTTGGTTGGCTGAATTTAATTATTTTTCATTGCTGGAATTATTTAATTAATTCTAAAAATAGCTATTTTGGGGGTCATTTAGATTAATTATAATAGCTTACAGGAATTAATTATTTTGGATTACCAAAATAAATTAAGTGTGGGACTTTTAGAGTCGGGGGACTTAAATGGATTGGGCTTGATTTATTTTATTAGGCTCTCAAATTGATTATTTGGGCTAGAATATCTGGATTGCTGGAACTATTGCCATTGGGTCACTGGCCCAGTAGGTCTCCTTCAGGACTCTCAAAAGGCACAACCTAGGACAGACAGTTACATGCGTACTGTTGTCAGACTGACATACCCTCTGTCTGACCATCATGTCCCCCAACTAACACCCTCTGTGTGTCCCTTGGTCGGCTATGAACAGTCCCATCCTTTTTCAGCACCCCGATCTCAAGATTAGCTGGAATTATGTACCTCCTCCGTACCCTACCTACCTACCAGATTTCCTACTTAGCTGTGGACCTACCAGCTTTCCTACTTAGCTACCTTTGACCTCTGACTCTCCTACGTAGCTAACCCATATCTCGAAATTGGAGCTTCCTAGATCACCAGATTAGGGAGAGTACTGGGCAATGTGCTGAATTTAGGTGTATAGGCTTATTCCTAACCCGCCATAACGCACTGTGTTTAAGTATGCAATTACTAAATATTATTTTATTATTGTTTTTATCTCACGAAACTTGTGGTGTCTCGTGCGTTGGAGTTTCTTGTGGTTGTGGCTTCGCAGATTTGGCAGGTATGCCGATCCAGCTCTCAGCTGGATACAGGAGACCGTAAACCCTGGCTTAGACCCAGGCTGGAGACAGAACACCGTAAGCCCTGGCTTACACCCAGGCTGGAAACAGAACCCCGTAAGCCTTGGCTTAGATCCAGGCCGGGAGTGAAACCTATAAGCCCTGGCTTAGATCCAGGCCAGACCCGAAGCCTCTAAGCTCCGACGTAGCTCCAGATGGAAAAGAAGCCTCTAAGCCCTGGCTTTGATCCAGGCTGGAAAAAAGTCACCCAGGTTTCGGATTACTCCGGACTAGGACACCTGTTGGCGCGCGGAACAAAAAATGCCCAGGTTTCGGATTACTCCGGACTAGGACACCTGTTGGCACCCATCGCAAAAAAGCCGCCCAGGTTTCGGATTACTCCGGACTAGGACACCTGTTGGCGCGCGGAACAAAAAATGCCCAGGTTTCGGATTACTCCGGACTAGGACACCTGTTGGCACCCATCGCGAAAAAGCCACCCATGTTTCGGATTACTCCGGACTAGGACACCTGTTGGCGCGCGGAACAAAAAATGCCCAGGTTTCGGATTACTCCGGACTAGGACACCTGTTGGCACCCATCGCGAAAAAGCCGCTCAGGTTTCGGATTACTCCGGACTAGGACACCTGCTGGCGCGCGGAACAAAAAATGCCCAGGTTTCGGATTACTCCGGACTAGGACACCTGTTGGCACCAGTCGCGAAAAAGCCGCCCAGGTTTCGGATTACTCCGGACTAGGACACCTGTTGGCGCGCGGAACAAAAAATGCCCAGGTTTCGGATTACTACGGACGAGGACACCTGCTGGCAGCACCGGTCAATACTAGCAGAGCTCCTAAGCTCGATCCCTAACCAGCCAATGCTGGAAGCACCGATCAATACCGGCAGAGCTCCTAAGCTCGATCCCTAACCAGCCAATGCTGGCAGCACCGGTCAATACCGGCAGAGCTCCTAAGCTCGATCTCGAACCAGCCAATGCTGGCAGCACCGGTCAATACCGGCAGAGCTCCTATACTCAAATTTGAACCAGCCAATATTGGCCGCATCGAACCAACCAAGACTGGTCGAGATCGCCTAGGTTTCGATTTAAATCGAAGGGGGATGGAACCAGACGATGCTGGTCAAGCGCTCCTAGGCTCCGATGCAACCACACCCGGAAGATAGAACTAGCCAATGCTGGCCCCATGAAGGACAAATAAGAACGCTGGTACCATACGGACCTGATAGAAAACGAAAAAGTGAGGGGTGTCGAATTCTG
Organism: Craterostigma plantagineum; assembly: GCA_027422505.1. Classification (NCBI taxonomy): domain Eukaryota; kingdom Viridiplantae; phylum Streptophyta; class Magnoliopsida; order Lamiales; family Linderniaceae; genus Craterostigma; species Craterostigma plantagineum. The sequence continues at coordinate 16,999,211 of JAPQWV010000013.1, read as the reverse complement.
TTCATCTAGGAGCTCCCCAGGTACACGTTTTCATTTACCAACAACGTCTTGAATGAAAATTTCAAATTCGAACGTAGTGGGATGTTGAGGGGGAAGTGAGTAGGGAGCAAACGTATCCCACGAGCGGACATCCAGTATACTGCGATCTACAAAGAAGGTCTGGCGCAAACTACCCAGGAGTAACGACGGGAAAAGTTGAGGTTGGTGAATTAGGGGGTACACTGTTCACGTACTTCGAATGTGCTGATGAACATCAGCACAATCCGAGTAGGGGGAGTGGAGAGTGGTAGTAGTATAGGTCCCCGCATTGACAGAGAGGCGGACCGCAAATACTTAAGGAAAAACGTCCCTGGATGAAGATAGGCCTCAGGTGGAAAAATAACCTAGTAGCCTACAGACCTGGCGATACGAGCCCCCAACCTATAAAAATGAAAACAAGGGACACTGGGTTCAACCCATACAAGTATCTCCCAGGTACATGTTAGACATTCTAATAATCTTTCATATGAAAGTGTTGGATGCGAATGTAGTAGGATGTTGGGAGGAAGTGCAAGAGGCGGAAAGGTCGCCCATAAGCAAAGAAAACAGGCCACAAAGCCTCCAAGCCCTGACTCAGCTCCCAGGTTAGGAACAAAACCCGAAAGCCTAGCATATCTCCAGGTGGGAACCTCCCCAGTCAGTCTGCGGACCTTGTGATAACGCGCATCCAACTCATGGTAACGAAAGCGATGAGCGCTAAGTCCAGCCCAGACGGACATCTCCCAGGTACACGTTTAAATCTGCCAATAATCATTCAGATGAATGTTTGGACGTGAGTGCATCAGAATGTTAGAAGGAGAGTGCATGAGGAGGGGATATCACCCAGGCTAAAGCGAATATCATAAGCCCTGGCCTAGCCCATGCGAAAACTTTCCGGCGTTTAACATAGACCTACGGGTCTGCCAATAACGAGTCTCAAGACTAAAACGGAAGGCAGTAAGCCCTAACCTGTTCAGGTCACCAGAAGCCGGCGCAGAACTCCCAGCTCTGCGCTGGCACCAGAAGACCCAACCTAACCGTTGGGATATCTAAGTCCAGCCCCGCGCTGGCACCAGAAGACCCAACCTAACTGTTGGGATATCTAAGTCCAGCTCCGTGCTGGCATAGAAGACCCAACCTAACTATTGGGATATCTAAGTCCAGCTTCGTGCTGGCATAGAGGACCCAACCTAACTGTTGGGATATCTAATTCCAGCTCCGTGCTGGCATAGAAGACCCAACCTAACTGTTGGGATATCTAAGTCCAGCTCCGTGCTGGCATAGAAGACCCAACCTAACTGTTGGAATATCTAAGTCCAGCTCCGCGCTGGCACCAGAAGACCCAACCTAACTGTTGGGATATCTAAATCCAGCTCCGTGCTGGCATAGAAGACCCAACCTAACTGTTGGGATATCTAAGTCCAGCTCCGTGCTGGCATAGAAGACCCAATCTAACCGTTGGCATATCTAAGTCCTGCTCCGCGCTGGTACCAGAAGACCCAACCTAACTGTTGGGATATCTAAGTCCAGCCCCGCGCTGGCACCAGAAGACCCAACCTAACTGTTGGGATATCTAAGTCCAGCTCCGTGCTCGCATAGAGGACCCAACCTAACTGTTGGGATATCTAAGTCCAGCTCCGTGCTGGCATAGAAGACCCAACCTAACTCTTTGGATATCTAAGTCCAGCTCCGTGCTGGCATAGAAGACCCAACCTAACTGTTGGGATATCTAAGTCCAGCTCCGCGCTGGCACCAGAAGCCCAACCTTACTGTTGGGATATCCAAGTCTAGCTCCGTGCTGGCATAGAAGACCCAACCTAACTGTTGGGATATCTAAGTCCAGCTCCGCGCTAGCACCAGAAGACCCAACCTAACTGTTGGGATATCCAAGTCCAGCTCCGTGCTGGCATAGAAGACCCAACCTAACTGTTGGGATATCTAAGTCCAGCTCCGCGCTGGCACCAGAAGACCCAACCTTACTGTTGGGATATCCAAGTCCAGCTCCGTGCTGGCATAGAAGACCCAACCTAACTGTTGGAATATCTAAGTCCAGCGGTTGGGATATCCAAGTCCAGCTCCGTGCTGGCATAGAAGACCCAACCTAACTGTTGGAATATCTAAGTCCAGCTCTGCGCTGGCACCAGAAGACCCAACCTAACTGTTGGGATATCCAAGTCCAGCTCCGTGCTAGCATAGAAGACCCAACCTAACTGTTGGGATATCTAAGTCCAGCTCCGTGCTGGCATAAAGGACCCAACCTAACTGTTGGGATATCTAAGTCCAGCTCCGTGCTGGCATAGAAGACCCAACCTAACTGTTGGGATATCTAAGTCCAGCTCCGTGCTGGCATACAGGACCCAACCTAACTGTTGGGATATCTAAGTTCAGCTCCGTGCTGGCATAGAAGACCCAACCTAACTGTTGGGATATCTAAGTCCAGCTCCGCGCTGGCACTAGAAGACCCAACCTAACTGTTGGAATATAAGTCCAGCTCCGCGCTGGCCCTAGGAGACCCATCCTATCTATGGGGATATCTTAGTCCAGCTCCGCGCTGGCACCGGACGACCCAACCTGTTTGTTGGGATACCTATGTCCAGCTTCGTGCTGGCACAGGAGACCCGATATATCTGATCGAGGTAACTAAGTCCAGCTCCGGGCTGGCACATGAACACCCAAACTATGGGTTTGGAATATCTAAGTCCAGCTCCGTGCTGGCACCAGAAGACTCAACCTACCTGTTGGGATTTATAGGTCCAGCTCTGCGCTGGCACTCGAAGACCCAGTCACTCTGGATTGGGATATCTAAGTCCATCTCCGTACTGGCACACGAAGGCCTGACTTGTCTGTCATGTATCTAAGGCCAATTCTGCTCCGGCGCTAAGGACCCGACCTACTTCATCAGGGTATCTGAGCTCAGCTCTCCGTCGACAAAGAGACTTGATTTATTCGATCAGGAGTCCAGCTTCGAGTTGATGAACGAAGACCTGGTCTATCTCATCAGGATTCCCAGGATCCGGGTCAGCTCTTCGGATTCCAGCTCCCCGCCGACTCAGAGAGACCTGATCTATATGATCAGGATTTTCAATCCAGCTCTCCACTAACGAAGAGGACCTGACCTATCTAGTTAGGATTTCAAGGATCAGCTTTCTGTTAGCAGGGTATCCGACAAGGCATTGGCTGGCGAGTATCCAAGTCATCTTGTCGAGACTGCTGAGTATATCTCCGTGCAGACACGTGAAGTCCTAAGCTGTCTGGGACTTCTTGGGCAACGGAAGAAAATGGTAGAAGAAAATTAAGGACACGAGAAGAGGAATGCTTTCCTAATAATACTCCGAGCTGCAAAACTTAGCATATTGCAACTCAGAGTAGGGGGACTGGATGATAGGCGTGACCTATCCAGCATTACTCCTGTCCTGAAGACCTACAAGGAACAGAGTAGGAGGTTAGTCAGAAGGAGGCAAGGACCAGGTACGAGGCTCGACTAGAAACGATGTAAGAAGATGATATTTGGAGAAGCTAAGGAGATATTCCAGAGAGCTACGGAGCTATGCGGAGGGGATAAAGGAAGCAGTCAGGAGAGCTAAGGAAGCGTCCTGGAGACCTGACGAGGAGAAGCAGTACCAAAGCCTAGACGCGCCCATAAGTATAAATAGGGCTCCTTATCCATTCTACAACACCTTCCACACGCCCCACACACACTAACACACCAAGAACACATAGATATTCTCTCTCCCTCTCTTTATCTTCTTCATACTGTTCATAGCTGAGAATCACTTGTAAATAAGAGAGAAAGTGAGCTTGAGTGTGTAATCTTCTTCCGTTATTAGTGAATATTCTCCGGCGGCCCGTGGACGTAGGATTCACTCAAATCCGAACCACGTAAATCTCTGTCCCTTTACATTTTCCGTCTTCTTTCTTAATATTCCAACCACGATTTCATCCGTACCGGCCCTCACCTTTATTCCCGGCCCTCACCTTCATACCCGCATCAAAAAATTTGTTTAAACCAAATGAGTTTTAAAAGTTTTTGTATAGTACTATTAGGGGGTGTTTGTTTCCGATGATCCAACATCACGGTGATACTCACATCACTGTGATGTGGATATAACTGTGATACGGGTAAAAGTGATATGTTATCACAGTTGATATGGACTAAATAAGATGGGCCAAGAAATAATAATAGGAAAGGCCCAACAAAGCCCACGAAAGGAGAAGCCCACACCCAGTCAAAGAAAATATCTCATGAAAGATCTGCAGGGACCTCTGGGTAAAGGGCGATATCCAGGTAAAAGAGGAACTTCCTCTGGGATTTCCAGACGAAAAGACAACAAAAAGGAGAAAAGAAGCCACAGGGACACGTGTCGACGTGTAAGAGGACGAATCCACTGTTTGAAAAGCTGCAGCCGTCACCAAAAGTTATTCAAGCAGCAGCTTTCTAGCTGCTCGTAGCCCTGCAGAGGTCACGTCCCTTAATTCCTGGGATTCTACATGGGAAAGACCGTTGGGAGCTCCTATAAAAGGAGGACTCCATCGTTTTCACACACCATTCTCATTCTAACACTTTCACACATGAAAAACACCTAGAAATCTCTCTTTTTCATATAGATGTTCACATAGCGATTTCTCTCTGAAGCTTATTAGATAGTTAATGCATACTGTTCAATACTAGAAGAGTGAAAGTAAGGATTCATCGAGTGTGTAAATCATCAAGGTATAGTGAAATGAAGTTCCCAGTGCCCCGTGGACGTAGAATCCAATAGAATTCGAACCACGTACATCATGTGTCATTTTATTTACGTCCCAAGCAGGTCCCCCGCGTCCCAAACACGTCCAAAGACGTCCCAAGCAGGTCCCCCACGTTCCAAACACGTCTAAACAGGTCCCCAACGTGCCAAATACGCCCTAATAGGTCCCCATCACGTCCCCATCGTAAAGATAGCACCTTGCGCCCTTAAACACTTCACAATATTCGATCTACCGTTATTTAAATTTCTTGAACCCCACATAAAAATCTTGTTGATTGGGAGAGCCCCATATCAAGGCGCCGTCTGTGGGAAACTTCGAGTTGAAGTCGTGAGTAATTTTTACTGCTACTGTGTGAAGTTGTGCTGAGGATTTATTTCCGTTTTTCTGTTCTGTTGGGATGGAACAAAATGCGCGAGACATAAATGGAAGAAGATTTGTCCATATCGAAGACCTAGACCCACAATTCACAGAGGAGGACCTCCAGAAACTGCCAAACGTGTTGAGGAACGGCCAGGACCTGAAACACAGGCCTGGGATGATGAAGATGAGCAAAAGGGTACAAATGAATCTTAAAGGGATATCAGAACACCCAGGCGGACCTCCACGAGTCCCGCTAGTGAGCCACCCGAAAAAGCGAAGGGAGCTGAGAGCTCCAGAAGAAGGAAGAAAGCTGAGCCACACTCGGGAAAGAGGGAAGCCAATGCCACAGCCTCACCACATGGAACCCTGGGAATCTACGCCCAGAATCCCACGAAGATTCACACCACTATGCAAATCCAGAAGACATCCTAACATCAGCCTAGGGACCTCCCGTGATGAGGAGGCCCTTAGCCGGAACTCCAGGACCCTTTAAATTTCATCATTTATATACCATGATAATATGACCAGCATATTAACAACTGTTGTCTCTTGAAGGATAAAATTGAATGACTCATTCTAGCGGCAAATCTGAGGGAGGTCACTGACCATGGTCTCGAGCGAGATCCGAAGGTAGCTGAGGAGGAGTCTGTAGGAACTGTGCCAACTAAAAACAGACGATGTCCACCTCCTCCAGTTAGGGAGTTCCAGTCAGGACTCATGTCCCTGTCATAGTAGTAGCGCGAGGCACTGGGGACTCCAATGGTCAACAGAGCCCGAATCATGCACCTGAGCATTTGAAGGACTTAGAGGCCCAGCTCGACAATGGTGTACAAAGGCCATAGGGACCTAAAAGCCCAGCTCCGTGCTGGCAAGAAGACCAGAAGCTCCCCCTTCGGGACCTAAAAGCTCGATTCCCCGCTGCGAAAAGACCCGAAGGTCCCCCTTCGGGACCTAAAAGCTTGACTCCCCGCTGCGAGAAGACCTGAAGGTCCCCCTTCGGGACCTAAAAGTTCGACTCCCCGCTGGCAAGAAGACCCGAAGCTCCCCCTTTGGGACCTAAAATCTAGCTCTGGCAAGAATACGGAAAGCTAAGGATTCGGGATCTCCCCAGCTCCGCGCTGGCACGAAGGTCCGAACCGCCGCATTAGGGATCTCCTCAGCTCCGCGCTAGCACGAAGACCCGAAGCTCCGCATTCGGGACCTCCCAGCTCCGCGCTGGCAGAAGACCCAAAAGTCTAGCTCCGCGCCAGCAGAAGACTTAAAAAGCCCAGCTCCATGAAGACTCGAGCTCCCATATTCGAGATCTAAGAGCCAAGCGCCAAGTCGATCCATCGCAACTCCTTTGTAGAGAGCCACTGGGGATTTATGAAGGCCAACTCCGGTCTGTGTTTGAGATCCCCATGACGAGCTCCTTGCTAGTATGCGAAGTCCGTTATAGTGGACCTCCAAACTGGCTGAAACCCAGCTCCGTGCTGGAAAAGGGAAAGAAACCAAGCTCCGCACTGACACGTGAAGGTCCGTAGGACCAATAAAACATCTTCACACTGACATCTGAAGATCTATGGGAGGTACAAGCCGAGTTCCATGTTGACGTCCAAAGAGTCGCGGGAGATACCAGCCAAGCTCCTCGCTAGCACGCGAAAGTCTTCGGGACCTAGAAGCCAATCCCCACGTTGATGTCCGACGATTTGCGTGAGATACAAGCGAGACTCCGCACTAGCATGCGAAGGTCTGTGGGACCTAGAAGCCAGCCCCGGACTGACGTTCGAGGATCTGCGAGATAAAAGCTCCGTTCCACGCAGGCACATGAAGATCCACGGGAGACATCCCACATTGATAAGGCTCTTAGCCGGGACCTCAGGGCCCTCTAGATCTCATTCTCTATTATATATTATTTTATCATGCACCGCACTGACAATTATTGTTATTTGAAGGATATGATCAAGTGGCTCATCATGACGAAACACCTGAAAAAGGTACTAGCCGCATCAGCAAACATGATTTGAAGGTGATTGATAGGGAGTCTTAGGAATCTAGGCCACATAAAGGACTTAAGGGCCAGCTTCGTGAAGCTTCGGGACCTCAGAGCCCAGCTCCCCACTGGTATACAAAGTTCCTCAGGAGATCCAGCCCAACCCCTCGCTATCATGTGAAGGTCCCCAGAACCGAAAGTCCAGCTCCGTGCTGGCACGAAGACCCGAAGCCCCGCCTTCGGGACCTAAAAGACCAGCTCTGTGCTGGCAAAATCCGAAGCACCCCCATTCGGGACCCCTCCAGCTCCGCGCTGGCATGATTACCCAAAGATCCGCGTTCGGGACCTCCCAACTCCGTGCCAACGTCCGCAGGAAATATAAGCCTAGCTCCTCGCTGATCATAAAGGTCCTAGGGACCCAGAGGCCAGATCCGTGCTGACGTACGAAGATCCGCAGAGGTCGAAGTCAGCTCCGTACTGACGTACGAAGGCTCGATCTCTCTGTTGGGAGTCTAGAAGCCCAGCTCCTCGCTGACATGAGAAGACTCAATCATCCAATGGGGATCTTCAGAGACAAGCTCCGCACCAGAACGAAGGAAGTGCGAGAAGAACAACTTGACTCCATGATGAAGTATGAAAGGTCCACCTGTTAGATCGGGACGTATGACCCTAGCTCTCCACTTCATAAGGAAAACCACCAAGGGGATTTGCGAAGACTAGCTCCAAACAAAGACACGAGTTATGAGTGCGGGATCTCCAAGTCCCGCACCTTGGTTGCATGCGAAGGTTCGCTCTTGGGGACCTCTGAACCAAGATGCTCCTATGTGAAGATCCACTATATCAGCTCCTATGTGAAGATCCTCTGAACCAAGATCCTATGTAAAGATCCTCTGTGAAGAAGTTCCTATGTGAAGATCCACTATATCAGCTCCTATGTGAAGGCCCTCTAAACCAAGATGCTCCACTATCAAAAACACCGATCCTTCTGTTAGGGATATACTATATCAGCTCCATGAAAGAGACGCTCCTATGTGAAAATCCTTTCACCAGGAGGATGAAGACCTCCACCGATACATCAGCAGGTCTAATATTGCAGCCCTGGAAGCACCCACCGCCATTTTCTCCATCAAAGATAAGTACTCTGAGCAATGGTCCCACAACGGGGATTTCGTCATGGAGCTCATCTGGACCTCCATGAAGCTATTATGCTAGGAGGACAGCTACCTTAACTAGACTGAAAGTAAAATCACCAACGCACAAGAAAAGAAGCAAGCCACCGCAACTGAATAGGAAGGAACGAGTGAGAAGCATGACCAAAGAAAATCATTACTGCTTTAACCCCACAACAAAGAGCTGCCGAAATCTCTTCTTGGGGTCTTGCGGAACTCCATACTGATACGCGACAACATGGAGGAGGTTCTGCATCAGCCGGGAGACATCCCGTGACGAAAAGGCTATTACCTCGAGTTCTAGGCCATCTAAATCTCATTTTCATTTACATTCTCGACACCATATTAAATACATGCATCATACTAACAATTACTATCATATGAAGGATGAAATCAAAGGGCCCATCTTAACGGAACATCGGAGGAAGTTCGTAGAACATGGCCTCGACCAAGGTCTAAGGTAGTCGACAAGAAGTCCGAAGGATCTGTGCCAACTAAGGGCGGACAACCCCCGCCTCTTCTGGGGACCAGTGCTGATTAAGGCTCACATCTCTATCACAATAGGAGCTCCGAGCATGATGGATCCCAACTTCCAACAGAGCCCAAAATCGTACACCTGGGCAGTCGAAGACCCGAAGCTCCGCAGATCGTGGTATTTTCATCAAAACAATAGTTATCATTTTAAGAATGAAAAGACTTACCCAAGCGGGACCCGCAGTGAGCTTGATGGCCGCAACGGTAAACATGACTCCAAGCTCGCCGAAAAAAGAAGTAGGGGGATCTGTGCCTAATAAAGGCAGACAACCCCCACTTCTTCCAAAATTAGGTCACGTCCATTCTATCCAGAGCCTTTATCCTGATCGTTGTGGGAAGACCAAATAAAGAGGATTCCGACGAGAGCCCAAGAGTTTTAAACTCATGCGATAAGAGATCAAAACGCAAGGGGATTTGTGTGACATACGAGGGTGCGTTGGCCAAAGTTCGATTTGTGTCAGGAAATGGAACACATAGGACCATACCACATAACGATGCCTTGGTTATCACCCAAGACATAGGAAGTCTGACCTCCTGAGATACAACCAATGGAAGAAATCACGTCGCTTAAGGGACATGGAGACAGAGCCCATTCGTTGGCGGAGGGATCAACGAAACTCCTGACGCGCGACGCAAATGATGTTAGGGAAGCAACAAAAGAAAGCCATATTACGAGAAAATGGAAGATCAGAGGATGAAGATAGAAGAAAAGGGACCCTCTAGCTTACAACAAGAGCCAGGCAAGGAGCTGGTGGGATGTCTACAAAAAATGCGTACCTATTCGCATTTGCTCCGAAGTATATGACTAGAGTTTGCCCGTATATCACCACACATCATCATACCAAGAAGTCGGCCCATCAAATAGAATCGCCGACCAAGCGGAGCTGAAAGAGCCCAGATCCTGAAGGAGGAAGTAGACAAGCTTTTCCAAGGAGGCCATGTCCAAGAGTTCCAGTTCCCTACATAGATGGCTAACGTCGTCCTTATAAAAAAGAAATGGAAAGAGAATGAGGTACAATGACTTCAGGGACCTGGGCAAAACAGACCCTAGAGATCATTATTCATTACCACGAATGGATCAGCTAGTAAACGCCACCTCTGGGTGTAAGGTCCCCAGCACGACGGACGCCTACCATGGGATTTAGGAGGTCCAGAGGCCAGTAGGAAGGTTAGTGGCTCTCAGCTGAGAAGAGTCTCCATTCTTCAAAGTGTTACGAAAGAGCAAGGAGCGCGAAGGGACGAGTTGGCGCTGTATTTCTTCACGGAGGTGTTTGCTCCATCTTACTAAAGAAAGAAGGGACCTCCCAAAAGCCGACCTACTTGGTGAAGCAAGGTTCTGTTGGAAGATGAAACCAGACGATATGTCGACCAGATCTACGCGAGAGAATGATGAAATGCACCATCAAGCTAGGGGAGTGCGACGTAGAATTCAGACAACGAAAGAAAGCCACAAGGTCGATTACTTGGCGAGCAATAATTTGACCACCCACGGGGATGATAATACCTATCGCACTGTGGAAGACAATTAACATGGAAGTTTGTGAGAGCCATATAAGGAGTTGACGATGGGAGGACCTCTGTTTCGGAGGTCCAGAAGGACACGGAACTGAAAGGCAAGAAGGGATGGACCTACCAAAAAGATGGACCTCGAATCCACGTCCAACCGAAGGTTCTGGGGATGTGCATCCGCCTTGCCCATTAAACAAATTGGGGATTTAATATGCTATACCGTTTCCCCCAAAGCAAGGGTGAACCACGGGAAAAATCAAAGAAGTCAACGCTCCAAATGGTAATAGGAGCTCCGCCAACATCAGGGAACGAGATCTCCTAACCCACGAAGGTCCTAATATTCAGAAAGTATAAATCGGTCAAAGACCCGATTAATTATTCAGGACGTGGAAGGTAGCTCCACGATACATTAAGATCCCGCCTCAAGGGTCTGTGAGCATTTTCGCACACGAAGAGCGGATTCATCTGTGCAAAATCAATAAGCTTAGCTCGGCGCTAGCATTCAAAAGACTACTTGCTTAGGACCTCTAAGTCCAACCTCGTGTTGGTATTCATAAGGTCCCTTTTCCCCCAGGATCTTCAGGCCTTGCTTCGTGCTGGCATGAATGACCTTTGACATCAACGACCTTCGAGTCTACGATGTGCGATGATGCCAAAGGCCGACGGGCACAAGGCGTACCCGACATCAAAGACTGATAGTCGCAAGGATGAAAAGAGGAAAGGTTGTTACAAACAGAATGTCCCAAAGGGCTAGGAGCAATGTGCAGTAGGACCTAGGGATCTCCTTCAAAATACAAGGGTCGAAGAGGAGCTCCGCCATCAGGTCCCTGTCAGGTCCCTTCCAGATCCCAAAATCGGAGGGTACAACATACAAAGCGTACATAGCACAGGGAAAAAGCCCCTGACAGAGGCATATGAGCACAGGGGAGTTAAGCCACCTAAAACACTGCAGGTCCTATGATGTCTAAAAAAGGCCTTTCACTAAGTTCCCTGAGGAGTTGGAGATGACGTTCGAGATCAGCAGTGGGCCAGGACTTCTGGATGCTTCTCTACGGCAGGGAGCCAAAAGTGAGGGTACTCGAAGGCCTGCAGATCCCCTTGGGAACATTCGGAAAAAGGAAGGCCCGGAAGAGCATACACGGCCCCAGTTCCCGAAGACCCAGAGCCGGAAGCCCCCATGAAGCAGTGCCGCTTAGACATGGGGCCCTTCAGACAAGCTTAGCGCCAATCCTCAGCCAGAAACCCCAAAAACTTATTCCCGACAGTTGTAGGAAGACGATGCTGATGACAAATCTTGGCCCCTTCAGCCTTCGCATTCGCCATCTCGACTGCCATATGTGCCAAAGCTCCCGTCCCACTCAGTTTTCTCCTTAGCGAAGGAGCTCCACAGCTCCTCTTCGCACTGTTCCACGAGCAGGGTGTACTCCTGCCCTTCTTTATTCCTGGGAGCTCCACAGTTCCCTCTCGCGCTGCTCCACTAACTCGGCACGTCCATCCTCCACCTTTTTGCAACACGGATTCAATTTCCCTGGCTACCTCCGTCTTTCTGCCAACAGCCCGGCCTAAGCTTGTTCCAATTGGGTCCTCGAGATTCGATTAACTAGCTCGAACTCCTGGATTGACGATTGGAAGAAGAAGCAAAACTTAGAAAGAACGCTAGAATGGACTAGAAGACAATGGAGGATGGCACGCCAGTTCACCTTCGTTCGCCTCCGCAGATCATTGGGAGATGTCCCCCGATCATCTCGGAGCACCAAACGACTCACGAGGATCACCTTTCCAGCTATGTCCGGATGATCCACGGAAGCGGGGGGCTTGACCGCTGAGGTCCCTACAGATCCCAAAAGGGGCTCAGCACTTTGCTTCCTGAGGAAGAGTGAAGGAATCCCCTTTTTGCCTTTCCTTTCTAAACTTTTTGACGAAGTTGTTTTCCTTGTGACACCCGAGGTAGGGCGGTAATAGGAACTTCTTGAGCTCCCGTAACAGGAGAAGGAACTAAAGGAACATCCTCCGTCCCTACCAAAGGAGGAATCTCCTCACGAACGTCCGTAGCCACCAGGACACAAAGGAGCAAGGGAGCTACAGAGGGTGCTTAGAGGAACTTGGGAACTGATTCCCTTCTCCACCTTGCCCATTAGGCATATCATGAGGACGTCATACCTGCGCCAGAAACCCAAGACGCTGATCGAACCTGTAACCACTCACAAAGGCGCGTCCCTTCAAGAAATAATTTCGGTAGGTCCCTAATAAGGAGGTAAGGCCCATCTTACTATTTACTCTAATTAACTTTTGTCCCAAAAGACAAATTAGAGTAGGGGAGTGGTTGATATGGACTAAATAAGATGGGCCAAGAAATAAAAATAGGAAAGGCCCAACAAAGCCCACGAAAGGAGAAGCCCACACCCAGTCAAAGAAAATATCTCATGAAAGATCTGCAGGGACCTCTGGGTAAAGGGCGATATCCAGGTAAAAGAGGAACTTCCTCTGGGATTTCCAGACGAAAAGACAACAAAAAGGAGAAAAGAAGCCACAGGGACACGTGTCGACGTGTAAGAGGACGAATCCACTGTTTGAAAAGCTGCAGTCGTCACCAAAGGTTATTCAAGCAGCAGCTTTCTAGCTGCCCCTAGCCCTGCAGAGGTCACGTCCCTTAATTCCTGGGATTCTACATGGGAAAGACCGTTGGGAGCTCCTATAAAAGGAGGACTCCATCATTTTCACACACCATTCTCATTCTAACACTTTCACACACACGAAAAACACCTAGAAATATCTCTTTTTCATATAGACGTTCACATAGCGATTTCTCTCTGAAGCTTATTAGATAGTTAATGCATACTTTTCAATACTAGAAGAGTGAAAGTAAGGATTCATCGAGTGTGTAAATCATCAAGGTATAACCTTTGCATTCAAGGTTAGATTCAATCCTAATTCGTGAAGCTAACATCTCAACATTCGTGAAGTGCATGGATTCACCAAGTTAAACCTTTGCATGCCCACTTCGCGAAGCCATGCATGTAAACCCCTTTTGATTCGTGAAGTTTAGTTCGTGACTTATGGGACTCGTGAACCCTTCTAGACCTATGTTTGCGAAGTTAGTACGTGGCTAGTGCTTGGTGTTCCACCAATTCGCGAAGTAGAATTTCTGAGGATTCGCGAAGTGACCATGGCATGTGAAGTTCCCGATTCGCGAACTCGAGCTCTTGTGGATTCGCCATCTTGTACAATTCGTGAAGTTGATCCGCCAAGTCTCACTTCTTTCCACTTCGCGAAGTCACACCTTGCACGTACACTTCGCGAAGTTCAACATTTTTATTTGAGTTCGTGACATTAAATACCTAACATGTATTTCGCGAAGTGCCCTCTAATCGCCAAGTTTCACTCACTCGCGACTTGTCTCTTTGCGAACTACGCGACTTCACGAACCCTTTAGGCCTCCATTTTGCTTCGCGATATGTATGGAGTTCGCGAACCTCATCTTGCCAAAGGTTCGCGAACTAGGGTTCGTGAAGTTTACACTTCACTACCTCCATTATACAAAAACGCTTTTCTAATCCGCGAACCTAAAAACTTTCGACCTTACTACCACTTTTCTCAAGAACTCGATGAAGGTAAATATGGACTTTAAACCCTAAAAATCGAGTTAACTTTAGGACATGATTTTGGGCAGATTTTCAAGTGCCACTATCCTAATCATATTAAATCTAGGACATAAAAATCACAAGCTAGAAAACGTAAAAGCATAGTAGAAATTTCGTACCTTCTTGCAAAGCTTGGTTCCAGTTCTCCTCTCTCTCTCTAATTGGTGTTTTTAGTGTGAGAATTGAAGTATGGTTTTTAGATAAATATCTTTGGCTAACAAGGTATGGGTGATGGACTTAGGTTGACGTGAGTCTTCCTTATTTTAAGGAGCTTTGTTTCCCAAATAATTTCTAAGGGTTTTGGGCCTACGTTTGGATTTAAAGTTGGCCCAGTTGTAGCATTAGTCCAATTTCTATCCCAACCAATATTATTATCTCCATTTTCGAAAATGTCTCCTAAATTAGAAGTCAGCAAAAGCACATAATTTCATAGAATTCACTTAGGCACATAACCAGTGTACAAAATTTATTGAATCACATAAGCATAAAATGTCACATAGGCATAAAACGCGTATGCTAATTTTGTGCAGTCACCTAAGCATACTAATACACGAAATTTATGCAGTCACATAAACATAAACTGGCGTGCAAATTCATTGGCTAATTGACTCACGGGACTCGGGTTCTTCATCATCCCCCCTTAAAGAAGATTTCGCCCCCGAAATCAGTCCCTTTGGAACAATTCGGGGTAACGATCTCTCATCTCATCCTCACGTTCCCACGTAGCTTCCTCTATTGATTGATTCCGCCACAATACTTTTACTAAAGGAATGTCCTTATTCCTATGCCGTTTTGTCTCATGCATAAATATCTCTACTGGCGTTTCCTCGTAACTCCGATCCGGGTTGTTGATGTAGAACCTCATTCCTCAATACATGACTTGGATCAACGATGAATTTCCGTAACGTCGAGATATGAAAGACATCGTGAAGTTGCAACAACGACGCTGGCAGGTCCAACTGATATGCTACTTTGCCAACTCGTTTAATTATCCGGAACAGACCAATGTACCTTGGGCTCAACTTGCCCTTCTTTCCAAATTGCTTGACGCCTTTCGTCGGCGACACAAATACCCAATCATCCACCGCGAATTCCAACGGTCTGCGTCTCTGATCTGCATAGCGCTTCTGCCTGCTTTGAGCCGTTCGCATTCTTTCTCGTATCGTCGCTATGACTTCTGTCATCTCTCATAATGAATCTGGGCCTAGTATCGCCCATTCACCGATCTCGTCCAAATGTACCAGAGTTCTGCACTTACTTCCGTATAGGGCTTCGTATGGAGCCATTCCAATCGTAGCTTGGTAGCTATTATTGTATGAGAACTCGACGAGTGGAAGGTATCTGCTCCAATTACGTTTGAAATCCATTACACATGCTCGTAACATATCCTCTAAGGTTTGGATAGTCCGATTGACCGTCTGTCTGGGGATGGTATGCAGTACTAAATGATAGCTTCGTCCCCATTGCCTTTTGTAAGCTCGTCCATGTTGGGGATGTGCCCTCGGAATGCCATTCGAGGATGTAATGAATAGGCCATGTATTTAATAATCGATGTATTATTCATTATGTATTTGAATAATGTATTCTTATACGTATTAAGGGAATTTATACTTTATTATTTATTCTTTAAAAGGCATATTATTTATTTACCTATAAAGTCTTACTAGGCATCCGGTGAGACGGTAAATAAATAAATCCCATATATTGTGAGTTTAGTCACCGATTCTCATGGGATGAGAGAGGGGCACCGGTGAGCTATTATTCTCCGATATTAAATTAGTTCATAAGTCTTAGACCTTAGTAGGGTGACTGAGCGTCAATTACGACTTATTTGTTAACGACTCTTATATGGTTGTGCCAATCATTTGCTTGGGAAGCGGGAGGTCGTAACACTGGTATAAGTTGAATCAAGGGATTAACTTGTACTTGGACACGACTCGCAATCGACGATCACATGGGCCTTATCGTTACTCTGGGTAGCGTCAATGATCGATCGATTGACTATAGTAGTGTGCGTGGACCTTAGACCGAAGGGTTTTTGACGGAGTTGACTTTGGGGTCTTGACATGTCACTAGTTTGCTAGGCCCACCTTGTTCGGGGACGAACATGGGTCGGCGGCGACATGCGGTCTTGACAACAAAGGGTAACTGCCGTGCTTAGACTAACGTTAGGGATTCACTATCTCGTTAGTAACTGAGATATATGTCCTATGCATATTCGGGGACGGGAAATTACGAAGTCTTCGGCCGAAGCTATAAACTGACTTACGTGGGACGTAAGGGCAGTTTAGTAATTTCGCCAGTCACGAGTTAGTCATAGAGTCGAGTCTAGTGAGTTTGACGTAACCATGACTCTCACTCGATCGGGACATTTGTGAAGGGTCTATACGTACGACAATAATCTATAGTCGGTTCGTAGATCGAAGATCGTACTCAACACGGGATCTATTTGGTACCGCGGGATTGGCTAGGCGCTTACCAAATTCTTGGATTCCTCCCTTGCCGGGTTGAGACGAACCAAGAGAGTCGGGCTTAAAAATGATCACTGTGATAGTGCCTAACTAATATGAGATGTAAATGTTTTAACGATCTTAGAGACGTTAATAAAAATGTTAAATATATGTTTTAGAAACTATATTTACATGGACGGAAATTTATGGAACGGAAAAAGGTGAAGAATGAAGCGTAAATAGGGTTCACAATGACAAGCAAGGCTTGTCACGGTAATGAAGTCCCTTTGCAAAGTAGCAGTAGCTTTAAAAAATTCATATCTCACAATCTAGACCTCGGATTGAGAATCCCTTTGGTAAGAATCAAGATTGGTGAGTCTTTTAACTATGGTTAAAATTTCAGGTCAATCGGACATCGTTTACCCCTCCATCGGATCGAAATACGAAATTGCCGCAAAGCTGTCAGGGCTGTCACGGCCGTGACAGCCTTGCACGTGGCCGTGACGACTGGCAGAGGCGAGCAAAAATGGTGCCCGATGGTGTCACGGCCGTGACACTTCATGCCCAGGCCGTGACAGCCTCCAGAAGATGGTCACGGCCGTGACCGAGGCCGTGACGAGCGGCAGAAGTCGTCCAATGATGTGTCACGGCCGTGACAGGTCATGTCAGAGGCCGTGACCGACAGTTTTTTGGTCAAATTTGATCCAAATCAAATCCAATTTCGTTCCTTGTTCTTTTGTTATTATTGTGGGACAATATCTAGTCATTAAATGACATAATTCAAAGGAATCAAACAAGAAATGAGTCATGTAGGACATGATTTCATTTAATTAAGCTTAAAGTCATTTTCTTGGTTTGGAAATGGACTTTTAATATATTTTCTTAGAGAATTTCGTCCATAACTTGAATTAAGCTCTTTCCCACTCTATCTTTGAGTTTTAGAGAGAAGTGAGAGCATTTAGGGTGATCTTTGAGAAATCCCTAAGTGTTTGTGAGTTTTAGAAATCATACACATACATATACATCTCTACACAACACTCTACACCATCTCTAGCCATCCTTGGGGTGGTGTTGGTTTGTGGCACGTCATGGGGTCGGCGTGACTCTCTTCGGCACAGTTCGTGAGCTACGGGAACTAAGGATCTTCGCGACAAGGGTAAGATCCTTATACCTTATACGTGTTTACATGCGTTTTTCTTTATTTAACCGAGTATTCTGGGAAACCATATGGGGAACCCGGGAAAATTTTAAATTCCGCTGCGTCCGGGGCAAGGCCTCGGGTCACCCGGGGTTTCCCAACAGTGGTATCAGAGCCATAGGCTCGGTTCTAAGAAACGACATAAACGAGTCCGAAACGAACTCGGTTGTGCAAGTCACTAAGTTGCTCAAGCGTCAAAGCATGAGTTGTACTTAGTTCGAGTTTGTAAACCGAGCGCTCGCTTGGTCGGAGGTCGCTTAGTTGCGAGCTTTCCGACGTAGCGTGGCAACGTGGAGAGAAAACCCTAGTGGGAGTCTCGTCGCAGTTCGTAACTTGTGGGTCCGTAAGTCTAGGACTAGCCCAAATTTCGTTTTGGTTTCTTTGAGCGTTTTGTTGTTGTGAACGTGTTTATGTTGTATGTATATCTATGTATGACACGTATTAAGACGTCGGCGTGGACTTAGGCTCTATTTCCGGGTGATATGTTAAGGGTGACAAGGTCCCCCCCGGTTTGTAATTTATTCGTTAATATACGGGTTGTTTGGGACAGCTGATCCCCCCGTCTTGTACCTTATTAATTTTTAGAAAATTAGTTTAGCACGATGGCTGTATGAGGATGAGGAGGAATCATGAGATGGCCGTTCAAAGCCTTGGAGGTCGTTCGAGAACACGGTTTGAAGCCGACGGCGTAGAGACGTGTATTTTTATCAATATAAATGTAGTAGAGTAGAAATAGTCCACGCAGACGGTCTTATAAGCAAACTAGGTTTACTGCTATTACGTGCATGTTTGTTTGACGTTACGTGCGTGTATTTAAGTGCTTTTGTGTGTGAGACGTATTCTCCCGGTTGGACAAAATACTAAGTGGGTAAAGGACTGGGTCCTGTCTTCTATCAAGCTCGAAACCATTGCGCTTGGGTGTATGTGCGGTTTGTTCCGAGTTATCGGCGCCAATCATCTCGCTCTTGTCGTAGTTGGCTCGGGTGCATTAAGACAATAAAGTCAAGCTCGTTATTGAAACGACTTGGGTGTATGTGCGGTTGTTCCGAGTTATCGGCGCCAAACATTTCGCTCTCGTTGTTGATACTTCGGGTGACTGTCTAAACGCCGCTCTCCGAAACATATTCACGTCCTATAAAGAGTTATCCTACGGGCAGAATTTCTAAATGTTAGGATTGAGCCAGACGTTGATAGGTTACACTTAGACGGTTATTTCCCAATTACTCCTGTTAGGGTGAGGGTTCCTGACCGGAGACAAAGTAGTTGAAATACTCATGAGATGGATTCATGTTGGACACGGGTACGTCTATGGGTTCGTGTGGGACACGGCGCCGTCCGAGTAATGGGCCAACAAACTGTTAGGTTGAGGTTCATTTCTGCGGAGCGGGGAAATCAACTCCACTATGAAACTATCAACGAGGTTTCCGAAATCTCTATCGGGAGAATGAGATTTTGAGAAAAATAGTGGGAGCAAGCCAAATTGTTAAAGTCCTTAATTGTGCTTGTAGAATAACACGTTGACCCCTTCAATGCTTTATTTTCTGCAGATTGTTTTCTTTCTTGTTTGTATACAAAATGACGTCACCATTCAATTTACTGATCACGCAAAATCGTTTGGAGGGTCCAAACCTTGCGGACTGGCTCCGTAACTTGAGGATAGTCCTCACTCTGGAACGCCTAGAGTATGTCCTTGAGGGACCCATACCACTCGAACCCCAAGAGGGTGCGAGTGATGCTGATAGGGAATATTATGCCAAATGGATGGCTGATAGTGCCCGTGTCAAGGCTTATATGTTAGCTGGGATGAATAATGATCTGCAGCGCCAGCATGAGGGTATGCAAATGCGCGAGATATTGATTCATCTGAAGGAGTTGTATGGCGAGCAATCGAGATCGTCTCGATACCGTGCTGCCGACAATCTCTTTCATACCAAGATGCCTGAGGGCGCAGATGTTGCGGCACATGTGCGTAAGCTCATTGGGTACATCGAGGAACTGGCTTCTCTCGGTTGTCCCATTCACAACAAGCTTCAGATTGACCTGATCCTTCAGTCACTCCCAGCTTCATTTGCTCAGTTTATTATAAACTATAATCTGAGCGATAGACGATTTTTCATTCCTGAACTCATGAACACACTGGTTCAGACTCAGCGTGAGCTAAAGAAAGGAAAGGGAAAAGAGGTTGCGCTTGTTGCGACTACAAGGTCTAAGAGATCTAAGTCGAACAAGCCCAAGCCCAAGCCTAATAAGCCAAAAGGAGGGATTAAGAAAAAGGGCAAAGCCAAAATGAACGTGCCTAAAGTTCCGAAGGCGACTGATAGGTGTCTTCACTGCCCTAAGCTTCGAGCTTCTGGGGCATCAGGTAAAGTTTTGGAAACTTATTGTTCATTTACTGTATTTTCCACTTCGTGGATTCTTGACTCGGGAGCTAGTGCTCACATTTGTGTTTTGAACCAGGGTCTGGAACGAAGTAGGAAGCTGGCGGAACGAGAAGTCTTGATTAACGTTGGTAGCGGACATAGTGTACCAGCTAGTCATGTTGGATAAAAGACTCTTGTATTAAGTTCTGAACATGTATTATATTTATCCGATGTACTTGTATTGCCCAAGGGGCTGAAAAATATTATTTCTATTCCTGCTTTGAGTAAGAATGGTTATGAATTTCGGTTCAATAATAATATTTGTGATATTTATTTTGGAAATAAATGCGTCGGAAATGCAACGTTAATAAATGGTTTATATTACGTTAACGTCCAGGAACATGCGAATGTAGTTACAGACAAACGTAACTTAGAGTTAAATAAAAAGTATTTGTGGCATCTTAGACTTGGTCATGCCGGAGTTCGAAAGATTCAAGAGTTGGAGAAACACGGCATTATTAAGCCTACGGAATCAGATTCCTATCCAACGTGCGAGTCTTGTATCCTCGGCAAAATGACTAAGTCTCCTTTTACAGGGACTTTTCAAAGAGCCACTGATATTTTGGATTTGATCCATACAGACGTTTGTGGACCGTCTAGTGTAGCGGCCCGAGGTAATTTCCATTATTTCGTGACTTTCACAGATGATCACTCTCGATACGGCTTGGTGTATCTGTTGAAGCACAAGTCTGAAACGCTTGAAAAGTTCAAGGAATTCAAGACTTTAGTGGAAAATCAAACCGGGAGACAAATTAGAGTCGTACGATCAGATCGAGGCGGCAAGTATATGAGTCTCGAGTTCGATGATTTCTTGAAAGAAAATGGAATTATTTCGCAGTTTACACCGCCCGGGACACCACAACTGAATGGTGTTGCCGAACGCAGAAATCGGACATTTTAGATAAAGTTCGATCTATGCTAAGCTATACAGATCTTCCCATATCGTTATGGGGATATGCTTTCCAAACTGCAGTTTATGTTTTGAACAGACCCTTTCGAAATATGTAGATAGGGTACCTTACGAAATTTGGAATGGTAAGAAGCCCAGCTTGAATCACTTAAGGGTTTGGGGATGCCCCGCCTATGTGAAAAAGCTATTAGCAGACAAACTCGAATCTAGGTCCATGAAAGGACGTTTCGTCGGATATCCCGATGATAGCATGGGATATTATTTTTACTTCCATGATGATCAAAGGATCGTCGTAGCTATTCATGCTCATTTTCTCGAGGAACAGTTCGTTCGAGAAGGTGGAGCTGGCAGAGAAGTGACTCTTGGAGAGTTAGATGAAACGCTTCCAGAGACATCAGTGCCTGAGGGCACAGATGAGCAGTCTGAGACGCACCCAGAATTGCGCAGGTCGGGTAGAATATCTCGCATGCCTGAGAGATATGGTATGGTACATGTCGAGCACGGGGGTGCTGCGACTGAAGGGATCGTTGGTGACGACCCTGCTACCTATGACCAAGAATGATGGATGTCGACTCTAAGAAATGGGTCGAAGCTATGAAAGCAGAGATGGACTCGATGCATACCAACCAAGTATGGACTCTAGTAGATCTGCCCGAAGGTTTTAGACCTATAGGGTGTAAATGGATCTACAAGAGAAAGATTGGATCTAATGGGCAGGTTGAAACCTACAAAGCTAGGCTAGTAGCGAAAGGGTATAATCAAAAAGAGGGCATCGATTATGAGGAAACTTTTTCACCTGTTGCAATGATTAAGTCTATCCGTATTCTGCTTGCTATAGCAGCATACTATCATTACGAGATCTGGTAGATGGATGTGAAAACCGCTTTCCTAAATGGATTCCTTCAGGAGGAAATCTATATGGAGCAGCCCAAGGGTTTTACATCGCAAGCAGATGTTCACAAAGTGTGCAAGCTTAACTGGTCTATTTATGGACTTAAGCAAGCGTCTAGGAGCTGGAATCTTCGATTTGATGAAGTAGTTAGGAACTACGGATTCTTAAAGAATGAAGATGAGCCTTGCGTTTACAAGAAGGTCAGTGGGAGTAAGATATCGTTCCTCGTATTGTACGTGGATGACATCCTTTTGATGGGAAACGATATCGGAATGCTCTCGGAGGTGAAAGCTTGGCTTTCGACCGAGTTCTCCATGAAAGACCTGGGAGAAGCAACCTATATTCTTGGAATTCGCCTTTTTAGAAATCGAGCGAATCGAATGATAGGTCTATCTCAGGCCCTTTACTTAGAAAAGATCCTGAAACGATTTCGAATGGATGAATCTAAGAAAGGGTTCTTGCCAATGCGGCATGGGATTCATCTCTCAAAATCCATGTGTCCTCAAAGTGAGGAAGCAAGGAAGGAAATGAGTGATATCCCTTATGCATCAGCAATAGGTAGCCTAATGTATGCGATGCTATGTACGCGACCTGACATTGCGTATGCTTTGAGCATAGTAAGTCGGTATCAGTCGAATCCTGGTAAGGAACATTGGAATGCAGTAAAGAATATCTTTAAGTACCTTAGACGGACTAAAGATATGGTACTGATTTATGGAAACGGTGAATTAGAGGTGGACGGTTATACCGATTCGGATTTCCAGTCAGACGTGGATGATCGAAAATCCACTTCTGGTTTCGTCTATACGCTCAATGGTGGAGCAGTGACTTGGAAAAGTTCTAAGCAAAGCACTACTGCCGATTCCACCACTGAGGCTGAGTATATTGCGGCCTCTGAGGCAGCAAAGGAAGGTGTTTGGATGAGAAAGTTCTTAGAAGAACTTCAAGTTGTTCCAGGCATAGTGGACCGCCCGCTACCATTGTGGTGCGACAATAGTGGGGCAGTAGCACAAGCCAAGGAACCTAGGTCTCATTCAAAGTCCAAACACATAGAAAGAAAATACCACGTGCTGCGTGGGTTCGTTGAGAATGGCTACATAGCTGTGCAGAAAATAGCCACCGCGGATAACGTGGCGGACCCGTTCACCAAGCCTCTCTCACAGGCAGTGCTTGATCGACACCTCCATAAAATGGGGTTACGATATCATAGCGCATGGCATTGAGTGCAAGTGGGAGATTGTTGGGGATGTGCCCTCGGAATGCCATTCGAGGATGTAATGAATAGGGCATGTATTTAATAATCGATGTATTATTCATTATGTATTTGAATAATGTATTCTTATACGTATTAAGGGAATTTATACTTTATTATTTATTCTTTAAAAGGCATATTATTTATTTACCTATAAAGTCTTACTAGGCATCGGGTGAGACGGTAAATAAATAAATCCCATATATTGTGAGTTTAGTCACCGATTCTCATGGGATGAGAGAGGGGCACCGGTGAGCTATTATTCTCCGATATTAAATTAGTTCATAAGTCTTAGACCTTAGTAGGGTGACTGAGCGTCAATTACGACTTATTTGTTAACGACTCTTATATGGTTGTGCCAATCATTTGCTTGGGAAGCGGGAGGCGGTAACACTGGTATAAGTTGAATCAGGGGATTAACTTGTACTTGGACACGACTCGCAATCGACGATCACATGGGCCTTATCGTTACTCTGGGTAGCGTCAATGATCGATCGATTGACTATAGTAGTGTGCGTGGACCTTAGACCGAAGGGTTTTTGACGGAGTTGACTTTGGGGTCTTGACATGTCACTAGTTTGCTAGGCCCACCTTGTTCGGGGACGAACATGGGTCGGCGGCGACATGCGGTCTTGACAACAAAGGGTAACTGCCGTGCTTAGACTAACGTTAGGGATTCACTATCTCGTTAGTAACTGAGATATATGTCCTATGCATATTCGGGGACGGGAAATTACGAAGTCTTCGGCCGAAGCTATAAACTGACTTACGTGGGACGTAAGGGCAGTTTAGTAATTTCGCCAGTCACGAGTTAGTCATAGAGTCGAGTCTAGTGAGTTTGACGTAACCATGACTCTCACTCGATCGGGACATTTGTGAAGGGTCTATACGTACGACAATAATCTATAGTCGGTTCGTAGATCGAAGATCGTACTCAACACGGGATCTATTTGGTACCGCGGGATTGGCTAGGCGCTTACCAAATTCTTGGATTCCTCCCTTGCCGGGTTGAGACGAACCAAGAGAGTCGGGCTTAAAAATGATCACTGTGATAGTGCCTAACTAATATGAGATGTAAATGTTTTAACGATCTTAGAGACGTTAATAAAAATGTTAAATATATGTTTTAGAAACTATATTTACATGGACGGAAATTTATGGAACGGAAAAAGGTGAAGAATGAAGCGTAAATAGGGTTCACAATGACAAGCAAGGCTTGTCACGGTAATGAAGTCCCTTTGCAAAGTAGCAGTAGCTTTAAAAAATTCATATCTCACAATTTAGACCTCGGATTGAGAACCCCTTTGGTCAGAATCAAGATTGGTGAGTCTTTTAACTATGGTTAAAATTTCAGGTCAATCGGACATCGTTTACCCCTCCATCGGATCGAAATACGAAATTGCCGCAAAGCTGTCAGGGCTGTCACGGCCGTGACAGCCTTGCACGTGGCCGTGACGACTGGCAGAGGCGAGCAAAAATGGTGCCCGATAGTGTCACGGCCGTGACACTTCATGCCCAGGCCGTGACAGCCTCCAGAAGATGGTCACGGCCGTGACCGAGGCCGTGACGAGCGGCAGAAGTCGTCCAATGATGTGTCACGGCCGTGACAGGTCATGTCAGAGGCCGTGACCGACAGTTTTTTGGTCAAATTTGATCCAAATCAAATCCAATTTCGTTCCTTGTTCTTTTGTTATTATTGTGGGACAATATCTAGTCATTAGATGACATAATTCAAAGGAATCAAACAAGAAATGAGTCATGTAGGACATGATTTCATTTAATTAAGCTTAAAGTCATTTTCTTGGTTTGAAAATGGACTTTTAATATATTTTCTTAGAGAATTTCGTCCATAACTTGAATTAAGCTCTTTCCCACTCTATCTTTGAGTTTTAGAGGGAAGTGAGAGCATTTAGGGTGATCTTTGAGAAATCCCTAAGTGTTTGTGAGTTTTAGAAATCATACACATACATATACATCTCTACACAACACTCTACACCATCTCTAGCCATCCTTGGGGTGGTGTTGGTTTGTGGCACGTCACGGGGTCGGCGTGACTCTCTTCGGCACAGTTCGTGAGCTACGGGAGCTAAGGATCTTCGCGACGAGGGTAAGATCCTTATACCTTATACGTGTTTACATGCGTTTTTCTTTATTTAACCGAGTATTCTGGGAAACCATATGGGGAACCCGGGAAAATTTTAAATTCCGCTGCGCCCGGGGCAAGGCCTCGGGTCACCCGGGGTTTCCCAACAGTCCAAAACTTCGATAAAATCTGGAGTCTCGATCCGAGACGATTGACTTTGGGATTCCGTGGAGTCGCACTATCTCCTGAATATAGAGTTCTGCGTACTGCTCCAAAGAAAACATCGTACTTACTGGCAAGAAGTGAGCAGACTTGGTTGGTCGATCGACGATTACCCAAATCGCGTCATGCCCTTTCACATTCTTCGGCAGACCGACGACGAAGTCCATCGTTATATTATCCCACTTCCATTCCGGTATTGGTAACGGATGTATGGTCTCTGCCGGTAGCTGATGTTTCGCTTTGATTTGCTGACACCAGTAGTTAAGCCGTAAGTCTTTATACACTTAGTTAAGCCGCTTTGATATACTACTGGCTCACAAACACTGCTATATCCTTCTTCATTCATGGCCACCAGTAGTTAAGCCGCATGTCTCTATACATTTTTGTAGCTCCTGGATGTACTGAATACATTGTGGCGTGTGCTTCCGTTATTATAGTTCGTCGAAGCTCCGCATCATCGGGTATAGACAGTCGGTTCTTGTAATATAACTTTTCGTAGTCTTGAAACGTGAAGTCCGTCGCCGGCTATTCCGTTTGTGCTCCCTTGATTTTCGTATGGAGTTCGTCTTTTTCTTGCGCCTTTTTAATTTGCTCCAGTAGCGTAGGTTGGAGTGTTAAAGCTGCCAATCTGGTCCCGACTTTGCCCAATTGTACAATCTCCACCTCCAGTAACTGTAATTCTGCGCTTACTGCTTTTCGACTTAGTGCATCTGCTACCACATTTGCTTTGCCCGGGTGGTAGCTGATTACACAATTGTAATCCTTAACGAGTTCTAGCCACCGTCTGTGCCTCATGTTCAACTTTTTCTGCGTGAAGAAGTACTTCAGGCTTTTGTGGTCCGTGTAGATTTCACACCGTTCGCCATACAGATAGTGCCTCCTAATCTTCAGGGCGAAGATCACAGCTGCGAGCTCTAAGTCATGCGTCAGGTAATTCTTCTCGTACTCCTTCAGCTGACGAGAGGCATAAGCTACTACGTTTTCGTTCTGCATTAACACGCATCCTAAGCTGTTCATTGAGGCGTCGCTGTACACCGAAAATCCTCTTGTTCCGGTTGGTATTGTAAGAACTGGGGCTGTAGTGAGCCGCCTTTTCAGTTCTTGAAAACTTTGCTCGCACTCGTCGTTCCAATGAAATGGCATGTTCTTCCTTGTTAACTTCGTTAGTGTTGAGGCGATTTTCGAAAAGCCCTTAATAAACTTCCTATAGTAGCCTGCTAAGCCGAGGAAACTCCGTACCTTGGTCACATTTGTTGGTTGCGACCAGTTGCTTATGGCTTCATCTTGTTGGGATCAACCAAAATTCCCGCTTTAGAGATGATGTGTCCTAAGAAGGCAACTTGGTCTAGCCAAAACTCGCACTTCTTGAATTTGGCGTACAATTGCCTCTCCTGTAATATTCCAAGGACTATTCGCAGATGCTGCTCGTGTTCCTCCTTCGTCTTTGAATAGAATTGGATGTCGTCTATGAACACAATGACGAACTTATCCAAAAATGACTTGAACACACGGTCCATTAAGTCCAATAAAGCTGCCGGCGCGTTAGTCAGCCAGAAAGGCATGACTAAGAACTCGTAATGTTCGTAACGCGTACAGAAGGCAGTTTTCAGAATATCTTCTTCCCGAATCTTTAACTGGTGATACCCAGATCGCAAATGGATCTTTGAAAACACCGTGGTGCCTTGTAGTTGGTCAACTCCCTGTTGTCTATGCACAACCGCATTGATCCGTCTTTCTTTCGCACAAACAACACGGGCGCTCCCCAGGGAGAGAAACTCGGCTGGATGAATCCCTTCTGTAACAGTTCATATAATTGCTCCTTGAGCTCCTTCAATTCTGTCGGCGCTAGTCGGTAAGGTGTCTTGGATATTGGTGCTGCTCTAGGCACTAGATCTATCGTGAACTCAATCTCTCTGCCCCGTTGTAATCCTGGTAAGTCTTCAGGGAATACGTCCGAAAAGTCTCGAACTAGTGGCACTTCTTCCAACTTTGGGGATGAACTCTCTTCCGATTTCATCGCAAAAATGAAATACGCTTCACATCCGGTTAGGTTACCCGGTGTATCCTTGAGACGCCACGTCTCCGGGTACGGTACGGTACAAAAATTTTCTGGGTTCCCCGATTGCCCTCGTTGCTCGGATCAGAATAGTAACACATAGACACGTAATAGAGCGGGTCAAACCCGTAGAGATTTTCATGTTGACGCGAGTGGCAGCTCCTCGTCATTTTCTTCAAGACTTCGTCGATAGTGGTGGATGGCACTAGATCGTCACGCCGACCTCGCAGTATACCACAGAATCAGTTCTCTAAAGATGGCTAGAGAGAACCGAGCCGTCGCGTGGGAGAAAAGTGTGTGCGTTCGGTGTGTGTTTTTGTGCCTTTAGTTGATTTCGAAAATCACTTATTCTCTTCCTATGGAGCACGAAATTTAGCCTATTTAAAGGCTTGGATTTTGATTTCTAAGTCCTTAAAGTGTGAGATTTTTGCCAAATCTTACTCTCTTTTGAATTCCAAATCCAAACTTAAGGAAACTTGCTATTATTAGAAAACTAACTTAAATACCAAGTCAAACTAAGTATATTTAAAAATTCGAAACTTAATCCTAGATTAATTTCGAAATTTAGATAAGTAAATAATATTTATTCATATTTATCTATATCAAATATGCAAATTCCGAAAATACCCTCAAAGGCATATTTCCAAATTAGCTTAAGGTGAAATCAAATTTTATCCTCAAGCCCATTAAGCACTTGGCCAAGGCCAAGTCTTAAAGTTAGTTTCATAAGAAGTCCAACTTCGATCCAACTATATGGCCCGAGGCCCATTAAGGCGTGGTCCAACGTCCCAAGGCCCGTTAAGGCCCAAAACACTTTATCTCCTTATTAGTACACGTTGATGATCCTTTTTAAGCCCGACTCTCTAGGTTCGACTCAATCGGCAAGGGAGGAATACAAGAGTCCGGTAGTTACCTAGCCAATCCCGCAGTACCGGACCGTAACCCCATTCGAGTGCGAATTTCAACCCAGTCTTTATTCCAAAACCTCACTATAGATAACAGTGCTATGTATAAACCCTTCAGCTGTGTCCCAATCGAGTGAGAGCCATGGTCTATGTCAAACTCACTAAACTCAATTCTATGACAAAACGGAGACGAGACAAATTACCAAACTACCCTCTATGTCTCACATGAGTTAGTTCTATACCTTGGCCAAGGATTTCGCAATTTCCCGTCGCCGTCCTCATAGAACACTTATCTCGATTGCTTGCGAGCCTGTGAATCCGCACTCGGCGGTCTACGCCCGGCAATCACAAATCGTCATCAGACCGCATCTGACCCGCTGACCCATGCAACAACAAATCGGGTCGAGGGGAACCACTGACAGTCGAGACTTCAAAGTCAACTCCATCAAAGCACGTTTCGATCTGAGGTTCACGTAGACTACTATAGTGTTGTCGTCGGTCATTGACACTCCTTGAGTAATAAGCCATGTTCGACCGTACGACCTGTGAGTTAGTATCCATGAAACGATTCAATCCCTTGATTCGATTCGTATCACAAGTCATGACCTCCGCTTCCAAGAGGGATATCGGCACACGATAGGTCATCGACAAGTAAACCGTGATTGGTTATCCAGCGCCCAACTGGAGCCTCAGGCTTACGGACTTTTAATGTTCGAGGTTAAGAGTCCATTGGTGTCTTCCTCTCTCGTACCCATCAAGACAGTGACTTAACTCGACACATTTGGATTTGTTAATTTATTGCTTTACTGGATGCTAAGTAAAGAACTCATATATCAATAAACGAACAATGCCTTTCCATAAACACACGAAAATATTTTATTAACAAAAGTCGAATGATAAATAAGCTAATGTCCTATACAATCTAATCCTCGTATAGCATTCGAGGGCATATTCCTAACAATCTCCCACTAGCACTCAATGCCATGCACTGCAGTATCTAATACCCATCTTTTCGAGATGTCTAGCCAGCACTGATTGTGATAGAGGCTTGGTGAACGGGTCGACCACGTTATCCGCGGTCGCAATCTTCTGCACGGCTACGTAGCCATTCTCAACGAATCCACGTAACACGTGGTACTTTCTTTCTATATGTTTGGACTTGTTGTGAGACCTCGGTTCTTTCGCCTGAGCAATAGCGCCAGTATTGTCACACCACAATGGCAATGGCCTATCTGCTACAGGAACGACACCAAGTTCTTCAAAGAACTTTCTTATCCAAACACCTTCCTTAGCTGCCTCTAAGGTTGCTACATACTCCAATTCGCAGGTGGAATCTACAGTAGTGCTCTGTTTGGAACGTTTCCAAGACACTGCTCCACCGTTGAGCGTAAAGACAAATTTTGAAGTGGATTTTCGGTCGTCCACGTCAGACTGGAAATTCAAATCCGTATACCCTTCCACTTCTAATTCTCCATTACCATAGACCAGCATCATATCCTTAGTCCGTCTGAGGTACTTGAGGATAGTCTTGACTGCTGTCGAATGTTCTTTACCAGGGTCAGCCTGAAACGGACTGACTACGCTCACAGCGTACGCCAAGTCAGGTCGCGTGCAAAGCATTTCGTACATCAAGCTACCCACTACGGATACATAGGGGATTCCATTCATCTCTTTTCGCTCCAACTCACTTTGAGGGCTCATAGCCCTGGAAAAGTGAATTCCATGTCTCATAGGCAGGAACCCTTTCTTAGAGTTGTCCATATTATATCGCTTCAGGACCTTCTCTAAGTAAAGGGCCTGCGAGAATCCTAACATACGATTCGCTCGATCTCTATAAAGGCGAATACCCAAGGTAGCTTCTCCCAAGTCTTTCATGGAGAGTTCGGTCGAAAGCCATGCTTTCACCATCGAGAGCATTCCAATATTATTTCCTATCAAAAGGATGTCGTCCACGTACAATACGAGGAAAGATATATTGCTCCCACTGATTTTCTTGTAGACACAAGGTTCGCCTTCGTTCTTCAAGAATCCGTGGCCCTTGACCACTTCATCGAACCGAAGATTCCAGCTTCTGGAGGCTTGTTTAAGTCCATAAATGGATTTGTTCAATTTGCACACCTTATGGCATCTCCTTGCGATGTAAAACCCTTGGGCTGCCCCATATATATTTCCTCCTTGAGGTATCCATTTAGGAACGCATTTTTCACATCCATATGCCAGATCTCATAGTCATATTGCGCAGCTATCGCAAGCAATGTTCGAATGGACCTCATCATAACGACAGGCGAAAAGGTTTCCTCATAGTCAATGCCCTCTTTTTGCCTGTACCCTTTCGCCACAAGCCTAGCTTTGTATGTGTCAACCAATTCGTCAGATCCAATCTTTCTCTTGTAGCTCCATTTACACCCAATGGGTCTAAAACCATCTGGGAGGTCTACTAGAGTACAGACTTGGTTTTCGTGCATAGAATCCATTTCGACTTGCATAGCTATAATCCATTTCTCCGGATCTTTACCCCTGATTGCCTGGTCATAGGTAGTGGGATCGTCTCCGACGTTCTCTTCCATTGGCAGCAACCTCATGCTCGATGTGGACCATTCCGTATCTCTCAGGCTGGCGAGATACTCTACCTGACCTGCGGAACTCAGGTTGCGTCTCGGACTGCTCTACGGTGTCATACGACACTAGAGTCTGTGAAAGCACTTCCGACGACTCTACAAGAGTGTAGCACCCGGGTTCCCCGTAAGTATTTAGGGCCAATAAATTAGCAAAATATGACTTCGTGAATTATGTGCATTAAGGTGAATTAGGTGCATAAACGTGATTTACGTGCTCAATATGACTTAGGTGCAGCTTCGTGTTTCACGAAATTGGGTGCGATTAAATAGTGCTTATGTGACTTACTTGAAATTGTGTGGAAAATTACGTGCTTAGGCGATTTCTTAAATTTAGTGCAATTAATTCGTACCAAGTGACCCCTAACTTATTTAGGAATTTTCGAAAGTTGGACAAGGAAATTGGATCATGAGAGAAGATTGGACTATAGTTACTAATGGGCTATAATTAAATCCAAACTTAGGCCCAAATAAGACCTCAAACTTGGGCCCAATACCCTTAGAAATGAAATTTAGCAAACAAGATCCCTAAATCAAGGAAAACCCACGCCTATATCATGACCATCCCTTAAAATGAAAGAAAATATCTCATTTAACACATTCACACCTAATAACTAACGAAAGCAAGAAGAAAGAAAAGAGGCAAGGAAGACATCGAAGGAAGCTCAAGGTTTCACTCTCAAAATAGCTTGGAATTTCGGAAGTAGTAAGTGACGAAAATCCCTTAAGCCATTTCGATTTTATACTAAGAATTGCTTAGCTAAATTTCGAGCTTAGGTTTGTACTAAGGATGGTTGTTTGAGCAAATATGGAGTTAAGTAGCATAGCATGTGATTTAGAACTTAGAATGCTAGGTAGAACAAGCTGCGAAGTGAATTCGAGGGAGAAGAACGACGGAAAAACGAAGAAGATGATAAATGTCGTAGGAAATGTCGAACTGTCGCATGAAATGTCGACTAAACATATATCGACATTTTAATAAATGTCGAGATATCATGAAAATATCATGTCGACATTTCCTAATGAAAATGTCGAAACCCAAAGTCGAAGCCATGTTAGGAAAAATGTCGATAAAATGTCGAGGTGAAATCTCATGTCGACATTTTATGATCCAAGATGTCGAGATCTTTAAAGCCTTAAATGTCGAGTTCATGAACATATACAAAATGTCGAGATGTCTAAAGAAAAAGTCGAAACCATGTTATAGATAAAATGTCGAGTCCTTATACTAAAGAAGATGTCGAGCCGAATAAAAAGTCGAATTAAAAATGTCGAGGTGTACATTTAAATTCATATCGACATCTTGATGAAAAGTCGAGATAATGTCAAGTAAGAAGTCGAGTTCCACGAGGAGTTCATGTCGACATCTTTAGTCCAAAATGTCGAGAAATCCCATTTTATAAATGTCGAAATGTTAGGAAAAGATGTCGGGTTCTTACACATAAATGTCGAGACCAAATTAACCAAGCAACCCGAGATTATCAAATGTCGAAAGATGATGTCGAAACCCTCATGCATCTCGACATTTAGCTCCTTCATATCGACATCTTATAAATGTCGGGATTTGTGCGAGTTGCATGTCGATATTCTCTAACTCAAATGCTGAAGTATAAATGTCGAGACCCTAATTGAGTTAAATGTCGAGTCATTTTATTTGGAAAGAAATGTCGAGCCTCATGCATTTTGCGGGTCCTAGTTGGCGAATCAACTTCACGAATTGAACCCTTGGATTAATAAGAAAAATATTCCGATTCCAATGAGCATAGGCTCTTTCAACGCCCGATCATAATTGGCCTATCGGTATCCTTAGGGCCAATTTTCGGTATAGGTAGACATCGCATTCGATAGAATTTTGGAACGAAAATTTTATAGTTGATTTAAAATAATTTATGGACTGACTTTATAGCCTTGGCAGGCTTAAAGGACGAAATTTTAGAAATTTCACTAGACCGGCTAGCGAATAGTTTAAAGTCGAAAGTTAGGTTCATGACCTAAAATAATTCGAGTACTTAGCTAGCTGAATTAATTAATAGCTTACTGATACGAATGTTTTGGTGCCTAAGGTCGGGACATAGGAAAATCGCCAGGGCAGGTAGCAGTTAGTCTACGGACGCCAGGTAAGTGGAAGTCCAACTACGACACACAACATGTTTTACGTGCCTAAATTGTATGATTACGTGCTTATGTGGCTTCATGAATTTGTAAAGTGATTGAAGTATTTAAATGTGGTAAGCCTATGTTGCATTTACTTGCATCTGCATATGCATACTCACGTGCACACACGAACTCGTGAGGAAGGGTCGTGGGATTGAGTGTGCGTAATGATGTGTCGCATGTACGCGACGAGGACTTGCCGATATGGGCAAGTGTGTCGACTCATAGTTGAGTCAGGGGCTGTCTACTATGCTACCAGGGCGGCGTTTTAGCGTCGTCGTATTATTATTTTAGATATATATATATATATATTGATATCCTATGGATAGGATTTGGGCATGGCCCGTGGCGGTAAGGTGCGACCTGGAGGGTGCGACCTGAGGGTGTAAGCGACACAGGGTGGAACCCTGGTGTAGGCGACCTCAGCGTGGGCTACCAGCGTGATCGACCGCCGGACAGTCGGGGACGACCGGGATCATATGGCGACCTAGGGGAACGATGTGCATCCTAGGGTTCGGCCATCCGGCGTGGACCGCTGTCGTATTGTCCTTGAGGGACGTGAGCTCTTGTGGTGCATAGTGAGATTAGCCGAGGGCCCTGAGTGACATTAGTCTGAGTACGTTTGTACGATTGTTTTATGCATCGGCGCGGTTCGCCTTTGTGCGTGGTATATGCATTGGCGAGGATTGCCTTTGCGAGTGTCATATGCATCGGCGCGGATTGCCTTTGCGAGTGTTGTATGCATCGGCGCGGATTGCCGTTGCGGGGGAGTGACACGTGCACACATGCATGATTTCTGCTTACTGAGCCTCGGTGGCTCATTCCTTACGTTGTGTGTTGTAGGC
Source organism: Craterostigma plantagineum (assembly GCA_027422505.1). NCBI lineage: Eukaryota > Viridiplantae > Streptophyta > Magnoliopsida > Lamiales > Linderniaceae > Craterostigma > Craterostigma plantagineum. Next base: position 16,965,260 of record JAPQWV010000013.1, on the reverse strand, counting down.
ACTGGCGATCACGGTATGTGAGCGCGTTTTGAAGGCAAGGCTAACCTTTTGAAGCTTCGTGCTGCTTTTGGGGGTGGACGTGTGTGTGTGGATGACGACCTGTGAGGCCGGGCGCATAAGAGCTTTTGCTGTGCCGACACACCTTCGCCGTTGTAGTTAGACCATGTCTGGACCCTAATGTCCGACATGCATTCTTTTGTCTTGTATAGAACGATGTTACATTCCATGAATGAAAAATGAAAAATTTGTACGCGTTTTTGGTGCACTCCTTTACTTGCAAACTCGCTAGGCACGTAGATATGCGCTAGATTAGGCGGTTAGGAAGTCGGGTCGCGACAGAGAGTTACTTCGCGACCCGCTCCACTTTCTCGAACGAACTCTTATTCGAGAAAGTGAGCTTGAAGGGCTACAATGATCCTCTGATCGTCGCGGAAGTAAAACTGGTATCCCATGGAATCCTCAGGATACCCCACAAAACGTCCTTTCACAGCTTTCGATTTCAGTTTATCTGTCTTGAGCTTTTTCACGAATGCAGGGCTACCCCAAATTCTAATGTGATTCAAGCAAGGTTTTCGTCTTGCATATCTGATACGGAATACGATTAACAGACTTTGTAGGACATCTATTCAGAATGTGTGTCGCTGTCAACAGGGCATGACCCACAACGATATGGGCAAGTTTGTATAGCTCAGCATAGATCCGACCTTATCCAACAGAGTTTGATTTCTTCGTTCGGACAAACCGTTCAACAGCGGTGTTCCGGGCGGTGTCATCTGTGAAATGATCCCATTCTCTTTCAAGAACTCGTCAAACTCGAGGCTCATGTACTCGCCACCCCGATCTGATCGAACGCTTTAATGCTCTTTCCAGTCCGGTTTCCACCAAAGCCTTGTACTCTTTGAACCACTCAAAAGTATCAAACTTGTGCTTCATGAGATACACCTTGCCTAAGCGAGAGTGATCATCAGTGAAGGTCACAAAATAATGGAAGTTACCGCGGGCAGCTACCCCGAACGGTCCACAAACATCCGTGTGGATCAAACCGAGAAGTTCTGCGGCTCTTGTGAAAGTCCATGTGAAGAGCGACTTGGTCATCTTTCCAAGGATACAAGATTCGCAAGTCGGATTGGAATCAGACCAAAGCGGCTTTACAATGCCGATTTTCTCCAACTCGGGAATCTTCTGTTCTCCAGCGTGACCGAGTCTAAGATGCCACAGCAGTCTCGAGTTTGACTCTAATTTCGTTTGTTGGTGATTGTATTCACAGTTTTTGTTTTATCTTCGACATTTAGATAATACAATCCATTCAATAAACTTTCACTTCCGACGCATTTATTTCCATATATATATTGCATTTATTATTCCTAAAACGGAACTCGTAACCATTTCCGCTCAAAACGGGAATAGAAACAATATTCTTAAGCCCCTTGGGCAAAACTAAACAATCGGAAAGCAGTAAACTATGTCTAGTAGATAAAATGAGAGTTCTTGATCCAATGTGGGTCGCCGATACACTATGTCCACTTCCTACATTGATCATGATCTATCGGTCTGACAGCTTCCTACTTCATTCCAGACCCTGGTTCAAAACACAGATGTGAGCACTAGCTCCCAAGTCTAAGATCCACGAAGCGGAATATACCGTCATAGAACAATTAGTTTCTAAAACGTAAAGTTCTTTACATAAGGCGGCTAGCTTTGGGCAATCGCGCTTCCAATGGCCAAGCTCATTGCAGTGAAGGAATTTGTCCGTCGACTTGGCGCCTTTGAACACGTTCATCTTGGCCTTGCCTTTCGAAATTCGCCCTTTGGGCTTAGTGGGTTTGTCCGACTTTTTCTTTCTACTCGACCCTCGAGACTTAACATTTGCGACAAGAACAACTTCCTTTCCTTTCACCTTCTTCAACTGAGTCTACGCCACCGACAATTGGTTCATCAACCCAATCAATGTCATCTCGGCCTTGTTCAGATTAAAGTCCACGATGGATGAATTAAAGGAAGGTGGAAGCGATTGAAGTATGAGATCGTTCTCGAGTCTTTTGATCCAATCGATCATCTTGAGCACATGCTCTCCGACGCCACTACCCTCAGCCATTTTGCAATGGAATAGTTGCTCTGTCAGGGAATAGCAAACAATCCTGGAATGTTCGCCAAAAAGCTCCTTCAAATGAAGCAAAATGGTGCACACTTCCATTTCCGAGTGAGTGCGCTACAACTCATTGCTCATGGAAAGAAGTATGTAGCCCTTGACCTTTGGCTCGTCTATCTACCACTTGGCATACGCAGCCCGATATTCGTCACTCGCATCAGTCCCTGGGGCTTGCGGTACGGGGGAATCGAGGACATAAGTTAACGACTCCATACCTAGGACTATCCTCAGGTTACGGAGCCAGTCCACGTAGTTTGGTCCAACCAAACAATTTCTCTCAAGCAGCATAGTAATAATGTTCGTCATCGCGGTAAATAAAAGAAACATAAAGCTGCAGAAAATAAAGATCTAATTAGGTTTATCATATCATTCATCAAGCGCAAACAAGGACTTTTGTTTCGCTTGACTCCCATTGTTTTTCTCGAAAACACTACCCTCCCGAGAAGAGTTTCGGAAATCTCGTTGAAAGTTTCATAGTGGAGTTGATGTTCTTGACTCAACTAGATCCGCCTCAACCTTTAACGCAATGTTTGGCTCATATAATCTTATCGAAGTCACGTCAAACGTGAACTTATCCAATAAGAGTTTCAACTATCTTTGTCTCAGTCATTGACCGTCATGGCTAACCCTGCTTAATGGGTATAACAGCCTAAGTGTGACTCATCAACTTATGCTCAATTCGCACAGAATGTACCGCCCCTTGCTGCCATACGCTTCGTGGGGGTGGACTGGTATGACGAGCGTCGAGCGGCGTCCAAGACGCACCTGAGACGCTAACACTGGGGCGGGATATACGACGCCAACTTACTCGGAACAAATCACAAAACTCCCCAACGCTAGACATCTTGAACATGATAGAAGACAGGAATCCAACTCCTTTACCCACTTACTATTTATCAAACGGGTGAATAAACCATCTCACATAAGAGCACATTGAACATGCATATCACTTCAAAAACCAACACGCATGTAGGTAGTAAATTAACCCTAGGAAAATAAACTACAAGACAACACAAGCGGGTTATTTCTAGTCTATCCCTATTACATGCGTATTCAAAAAACCCAGGTCGTCGCACGGGTCTTGAAGTCGTCAGACGTCCTTCGTCACTCGAACGGCCTCAAAGTCACCGAACGTCCACCACCTTGTCACTGCCGAGGGTTGTCAACCATCAAATGGGCCCTCGTGTCATATTTAAGCTAATCTAATAAAACGGTAAATTACAACACGGGGGATCATAAATCCCGAACAACCCGTATTAAACAAATACAACCTGGGGGGACGTAACCCTTAACAAATGACCCAGAAACTAAATTCCTAAACCCACAAGTGCGCCTTAAATCACATTCATAACGTGCACGTTGACAATTACGTGATTTTAAAAAGAAACAGAAATTGGGCCTCAAATGGGCCAAGCCCATTAAAAGGCCTGTTAAGGCTTTGAGCGTGAAGCCCTAACGCAGCTGTCGCGACTCAAATTGCTCAGTCGTCAAAACAGGCCGGAGAGCCACGACGGAGAAGGCTGGCGGCAGGGAGTCCCGGGCTGAGCCAGAACAGCCGCGCCGCCGTCGATGACACGCCGTGCGCAACGCACGCGTGTTCAGCTCGCTGCAGAAAACTGCCGCGACTCCTTCGTCACCTCAGCCCCTCCGTGCCGGAGCCTCGCCGGGAGAGATCACCGCCGCAGCATTCCGGCCGATCCGGAGTCGCTGCGGCTGTGTTGCGCGGTGCACACCGTGTGCGGCATCGCATTCCGCGGCCAAAGCCGCGGATGATCTCTGTCGTGCCGCCGCCCGTTGCGGCGTCGCTGCCCGGGGCCGGTGCCTAAGCCACAATGGCTGGCATCGGTCCCGAAGTACGAGGCGGATTGGGCCGGCTCGAAGCATCCCATCCCGCGGCTGCAGCGTCGCTGCACCGCTCGTAGCCCACGCGCAATGCTCGGTTGCCCAATACTGTAACGACCCTACTTTTCTAATTCAATTATTTGGCGGATTTCCGCAACGAAAGCCACGAAAAGCCCATTTTGTAAAAACTTTTTAAATAGAAACATATACATATCATAAAATACTATGGCGTTTTACAAAAGCGTTCTTTATATGGGACGAAGCCCCAAAAATCAAAATAACTAATGCCGCTCCACAGGTCGCATCCATGTACCGCTTTCGCCCTCAAAAGCCCGTGGAGTCACCGCCGCCAGCCAGCCTTAGTCGCGACGTCTATCGACGCCGGACTCATCCATACCTACAACACATAAAGGCCTGAGCGATACGCTCAGTAGGTGAATTCATGCAAATGCAACGTGCACTCCATCCCGATTCCCGACACCTCACCACATGATAAGATGCAATGCACGCTCGTTCCCACGATCTACCCTATCTCAATATCAGGGCCCTAGGTCGGACTATGCACCTCATAAATGAACCTACGGCACCAACCGTAGAGTTCGAGCGGCACCAACCACTCATCTCGACGGCACCAACCGTCATCAGCGGCACCAACCACTGATCATACCGGCACCAACCGATCGCATAGTGCTAGGCGGCACCAACCACCTATCTCGACGGCACCAACCGTCATCAGTGGCACCAACCACTGATCATACCGGCACCAACCGGTCACATAAAGCCGGGCGGCACCAACCACCCGTCTCGACGGCACCAACCGTCAGGTGCACTAGTACCAACCTCAACTCGACTCCGAGTCGACGACCAAAATCGGTCACATCTACCCATATGCGCCTCGCGCTAACACCGTAAGGTGTCACCGTGCCAACACGGTCATCCTCTCTCACACTGACATGTCGTGCACATGCTATATAGTGCAAATAAAGATGCAACATTTCAAACATGAATAAGTATTTTCATAGAAATATTTCCACTCATACTGCGATTTACCAACAGTAATTCCTCAAGATTTTCTAACAAGTATTTCCTAATTTCCCGAAACAATTCTCCCGCATAATTCTAACTCAGCCCGTGAAACCTACTTACCTTGTGAAAATTATTTCAAGTAACGGAGATATATAAAATACCCCTAATCCATCCTATGTTCCAGAACTAATAATATCCTAAAATAATTCAACCCCGTAAATCTTTAGTGGTTTTAACCTCTGTTCCAATATTGGCAACCATCCTATACCGACTTAGAATTAACATAATTCAATCCAACATCTCAAAATTTAATCTCGCATCTAAGGTCATGAAGAATATCACATAGTTCATTTTAAATGAAAGGAACTTACGTAAGTCATGAAAACTTAAATTAATATCACTTCAGTCACACATATCAACTAGCATATGAGTCAAGAAAATAACATAAGCATATTGTTAGGTTGGAAATTATTATAATATTCGAAGATTTGAGATACCCTAAATGGCTCGAAAGTTTAAAGGGTTAGAATACCTAAATCCTTCAACATTATATTATTTAATTCATTAATAGAAATTCACCGTAGCTCGGCGAATCATCATTTACCGAAAATTCATTGAGCTGACATAAATCGACCGGAAGTTAATTACGATGAAAATCCTCTAACTTCGACAATTCTCATCATCGGCCGAAACTTAATCTCGGCGAAGCTTCTATGGCCCGCAAACTTATTTCACGACCCTAGGACTATTTTCTACCAAATAGCCATTCTAATCTCTATGAATAATGAGCTGCCCGAAGTTTCACTATGTCCCAAAATAGCAACACACCCAACCATAATTTCAACCCCATCTACACCTTAGGGTTTGGTTCTAGTACTAAATACTTCCTTATACATATTCGAAGTTCTTTAAACATACTACAACATTACTTATTTCTTGAAATCGATTTAAACCCAAATCTGCCCTTACCCAAAGCATGATTAAATCACAGCATTCTCCTTAAACACATCATCATATCCAAACATTAAATATGTAACACGAGCTCATTTCACCGTACATACAAATCAGGTAAATCACATAGAGCATGGAACATGTTTAGAATATTTATATACATGGGAGTTACGTATTGTAGGTGAGAATTTCGACCTACGAATTTCTTCAACCCTATTTATTCATGTACTTAGAGTATCTAAGGAAATTCTAATGCTAAATACTTTCTTAGACTTATTTGGAATTCTCTAAACATACTCATACGCCTCATTCTTAATCGTTGGGAAGGGATTCACCCGATTTAAAAACACTCGGCGATTTCACCTCCACTCAACACGTGGCATGGTAAGGAAATCGCCCGATTTAGGACTTCGATTTGGGGTCGCCCGAAACTCAACTAATTAGAAATACCCGACATTCCTAATTCGACTAAGTTCGCCCGATTCTAATTCCCAAATTGAGACCGCCCGACCTCACTTATATCTTGGGAATTTTATTTCAAAATTCTGAGTACGTTCCACCCGATTTCTCACGACACATACTCAAGCCTTGAGTATTGATCAAACGCCCGATTTCTAGTTTCGTCCAATTCTATATATAAAAAAAATAAATTTAAACATTGAACTTTGCCTAAGACTCGCTCGATTCCACGTAACACACCCAACCAAGCACATTAACTATTCTAAATCGCCCGAAACCCAACCAAGCACACTAACTATTATAAATCGCCCGAAACCCAACCAAGCACACCAACTATTATAAATTGCCCGAAACTCATAAATATAACCTTCTAAAATTCAATATACCCTAAATCGCCCGATTTTTGGTTACACTAAAATCACCCGAAAGCTAATCATCTAAGTTCGCCCGATTTCCTTATTCCACTAAAGTCGCCCGAAACCTTATTTAACCAAGTCGCCCGATTTCCCGCCTAACCCACTTCGACTAAAGTATTGGTCGATCGCCCGAATCATAGTTCTTCTACCCAAATTCATTTGTACACCCGAAATCTTCTCATACACATATAAGACATATATGGCATATATATATATATATTCACCCGAAAACCCATATATTGGGTTTAGAATTTAACACCTAACAATTAGAAATCAATAAACAACATTACGTAGGCCAAAGTTCATTGTTTCGAATTTGAAAGATTGAAAACACCCAAATTCGAAATCATTGAACTTATTTTATGTGTCGTAGGTGAAGAATCCACCTACCTTGCTTCCCAATTAAGCTAGACGAAATTTTGTGAAGTTGAACTAGCCGAAACGGACGGTTCTTGGTTTGGTTCGACACTCCCTACGCTTCAACTTCAACACTTCATCACACCATGCAAGGAATTAAAAGGGGACGTAAGCTAATGGAGGATTTACGAGTTGTAAGCATGGCACTTACCTCCTTAAGCTCGTTGAATCTAAATCTAGGTTGATTACGGCTCGAAATTGCCCAACACCCTTCTTTGCTTCTTTCTCCTTTTTTCCTCCCTTGTGTTTCGTTGGTTTTACCAAGTTATAAGTGGGGGTTTTTATTTCTTTTTCTTCTCCTCTTTAGACGTTTTTCCCTTGACCAACACAAGATATTTTTAGGCTAATTATTAAGTGAAGTATGGCCTTGACGTGTTTCTTCCATAAATCAAGGAACATTGTCCAAATCTTATTATATAATTCATTTGGGCCAAGATATTTGTTTATTTGGGCCTTTTTATTAATTTACTTAAGCCTTTCATAGATTTTTATTTTGGTTCTACTATTACTTTGGGCTCAATTATATTATTTTGACACATGCCATTTATTGGAGCGCATTGACTTGGGCCAAACTGTTTAGGTCGAATATTATTTGGGCCGAATTTCTCAACCGGTTCCCGACCCGCTCGAATTCTAATTTCACTGATTCGAGCTTATAGAAAATTTATTACGTCCTAATCCCGTATTAAAATTATGGGTGTTACATCCTCCCCCCCTTAAAAGAATTTCGTCCCCGAAATTCAGTGGCAGGGGAGTCGTGTTCGGCTCTACGACTAGGTTTGCCCATATATTTATTTATTATTATTATTTTTTTTTTTACGTTCTCAAGACATACCTATTTTTCTATCCCACCACGCCTCTAATATCTCAATACTAATATTTAACTTCTATCCCTCATTGATAGGATTTATTCCTATCTATGTCACGCAACGAGCCAACACATCCGAATGTGTTGCTCAACCATGAAGATAAAAACTAACGGGAAAGGGGCACATTATAAACAACGTACCCGTGGAAAAAGTAGGATTGGCCTCCGCCTCTTCGTTAGTTAGTGTAAAAACACGGGCGGGAACCAACGATGGTCGTTCTTGTGGTGGGGCTAAGTCTTGGGGCAAGTTTGCCCGACAATTCTTGGCATAGTGGCCTGACCGTCCACATCGGAAACATTGCATTTTGCGGTTTGGATTCGGATTTGTCCCGAAGCATATCCCAAAATGATAACGCCCACACTGCTGGCACTGGGGGGCAGGTCCACTAATTTGAGCAGGAGCATGGGTCAACTCTCCACTTGGCTTTTCTCGCCCAATCGGTCCCCTCGGGCGATTATCCTTGTTATTGGGGCCCATTCCGATGTTTTGGCGCTTCCGTTCGCCCCCGTTGCCATGTGGACCCTCCTTTCTCTTCCTTGCCTCCTGTGCTTCGACGATCTTAGCCTCCGCTTGCTCTGCAATCAATGCTCGCTCTGCCACTTGGGGAAATGCTAGCTCTCGACCTCCGCCTATACAAACGTCACGGTAAATTTCGGGTTTGAGGCCTACTTGAAAGCGTTCTACCTTTAGCTCGTTGGTCGCCACCATATGCGGGGCAAAACGCGACAGTTCCTCAAACTTACGGATATATTCTGCAACTGTCCTCTCGCCTTGCTTAAGATTGATGAACTCGTTCATTTTCCGAGTTCGGTCATGGGTGGTAAAATATTTTCCCCGAAATAGCTCCCTGAATCTTTCCCACGTCATGGTTATTGGGTCCTCCAAGATTTTGACGGTGTCCCACCAAAATCTGGCGTTCCCTCGGAGCATCGAGACAGCACAGAGTACTCGTTCATTTTCTGGGACTCGACTGTATAGGAACATGTCCTCTACAGTACATAACCAGTCATCTGCCACCGTAGGATCGATGGAATCCTCAAAAGTGGGAGGGTTCAACTTCCAAAACCGTTCCCCGATGATCTCCACACGCTCGGGCTGGGGAGGTGGGTGGCGTTCGGATGAACCGTGATGTCGGATAAGATCACTAATCTGATCCGATTGCCGTTGGATCAGCTCGGTGAGTCTCATAACTAAAGCGTCCCGTTCATTGGTCGGGGACTCAGGTTCGTCTCTACGACTCGACTCCCCTACGTATTCTCTACGCGTTCTCGGCATTTTCTCACTTATTCTCTACAGTCACCAGAATATAGAACGCATGTTAAAAGCATATAATCACATCATACCGTAAAACTTACAGGCAGGGCTGGTTCTCCCGGCTTTTGAGCGGCGGTACATGGACAGTCTTCAGAATCTAGAGCCGAAGCTCTGATACCACCTGTAACGACCCTACTTTTCTAATTCAATTATTTCGTGGCTTTCGTTGCGGAAATCCGCCAAATAATTGAATTAGAAAAGTAGGGTCGTTACAGGGTTACAAATACCGCCGCCACGCGGGTCCCATTCCGATCCGTGGTTCCTCGTCGGTCCGTACTGCACGAGTTGATGGCCGTGGGTTGGCAAACGACGCATCGGGCAGCACAACAACGGTCGAACCGCATCGGCATTTCAATCGTCTCCCACGCGCCTCGTTTCAATTTAAACACGTTATGATTTCGATCACGAGCGCCCGCTCTGATACCACTGTTGGGTTACTCGGTGTCTCCCGGAGACGCCACGTCCCCGGGTACGGTGCAGAACAAAAAATTTTTGGGTTCCTCGATTGCCCTCGTTGCTCGGATCAGAATAGTAACACATAGACATGTAATAGGGCGGGTAAAACCCGTAGAGATTTACTAGTTGACGCGAGTGGCAGCTCCTGTTCCTTTCTTCAAGACTTCGTCGATGGTGGTGGATGGCACTAGATCATCACGCCGACCTCGCAGTATACCACGGAATCAGTTCTCTAAATATGGCTAGAGAGAACCGAGCCGTCGCGTGGGAGAAAGTGTTTGCGTTCGGTGTGTGTTTTTGTGCCTTTACTTGATTTCGAAAATCACTTATTCTCTTCCTATGGAGCACGAAATTTAGCCTATTTAATGGCTTGGATTTTGATTTCTAAGTCCTTAAAGTGTGAGAGATTTTTGCCAAATCTTACTCTCTTTTGAATTCCAAATCCAAACTTAAGGAAACTTGCTATTATTAGAAAACTAACTTAAATACCAAGTCAAACTAAGTATATTTTAAATATGGTATTAATTGAAAACTTAATCCTAGATTAATTTCGAAATTTAAATAAATAAAATTCCAAATATTTTAATCCATATTTATTTATATCAAATATGCAAATTCCGAAAATACCCTCAAACGCATATTTTGAATTAGCTTAAGGTGAAATCCAATTTTATCCTCAAGCCCATTAAGCACTTGGCCAAGCCCAAGTCTTAAAGTTAGTTTCATAAGAAGTCCAACTTCGATCCAATAAATGGCTCGAGGGCAATTAAGGCATGGCCCAACGTCCCAAGGCCCATTAAGGCCCAAAACACTTTATCTCCTTATCAGTACACGTTGATGATCCTTTTTAAGCCCGACTCTATAGGTTCGACTCAATCGGCAAGGGAGGAATCCAAGAGTCCTGTAGTTACCTAGCCATCCCGCAGTACCGGACCGTAACCCGATTCGAGTGCGAATTTCGACACAGCCTTTATTCGAGAACCTCACTATAGATAAGAGAGCCATGTATAAACCCTTCAGCCGTGTTCCAATCGAGTGAGAGCCATGGTCTATGTCAAACTCACTGAACTCGATTCTATGATAAAACTGAGACGAGACAAATTATCAAACTACCCTCCATGTCTCACATGAGTTAGTTCTATACCTTGGCCAAGGATTTCGTAATTTCCCGTCGCTGTCCTCATAGGACACTTATCTCGATTACTTGTGAGACTGTGAATCCGCACGGTCTAAGCCCGTCAATCACAAATCGTCATCGAGACCGCATCTGACCCGATGTTTCATGCAACAGCAAATCGGGTCAGTGACAGTCGAGACTTCAAAGTCAACTCCGTCAAAGCCCCTTTCGGTCTAAGGTTCACGTAAACTACTATAGTGTTGTCGTCGGTCATTGACACTCCTCCAGTAATAAGCCATGTTCGACCGTACGACCTGTTAGTCAGTGTCCATGAAACGATTTTATCCCTTGATTCGATTCGTATCACAAGTCATGACCTCCGCTTCCAAGCGGGATATCGGTACATGATAGGTCATCGACAAATAAGCCGTGATCGGGTTATCCAACACCCAACTAGAGGCTCAGGCTTACGGACTTTGTTCGAGATTAAGAGTCCACTGGTGCCTTCTTCTCTCGTACCCATCAAGAACAGTGACTCAACTCGACATATTTGGATTTGTTCATTTATTGCTTTACTGGATGCTAAGTAAAGAACTCATATATCAATAATGCCTTTCCATAAACACACGAAAATATTTTAATACAAAAAGTCGAATGATAAATAAGCTAATGACTTGTACAATCTAATCCTCGTATAGCATTCGAGGGCATATTCCTAACACATTCCGCCCGAATAAATCGTTGGGCCTTCAATGCTGATATTCTCGAAACACTCCTTTCTTTTACCGTCCCCACGAAGGTAAAAGGCTCGCTTCCTTCTATGTTGAATGTGACTACTTTACGATTACAGTCTATAACCGCTCCGTACGTCGACAACCAGTCCATTCCAAGGATGACCTCATAATCATTCATCGGAATGACTATCAAATCTTTGGGTTGTTCATTATCGCCAACTAACACTGGGCAATCTCTCAGTATCTGATTGGTTCTAGTCGGACCGCCATGTGGCATAGCTACACTATATTCGCTCTCAGAATGGTGGGGAGTAACCCCGAGTCTCGTCACATACTTAATGGATGCAAATGAGTGCGCGGGTCCTGAATCTATTAGTATGCATGTTGGGGTTTGGTGTATTGATAGGATACCTGTCACCACGGACGGCTTTTCCTCTCCTCCGAGGTGATCGTGTAAACCCTAGCTGGCACGGCCGGTGGTCTTGTCTTACTCCCGGCTTGGCCTCCTGATGTATTCTCCGAGCAAATACTGTCAAAGTGCCCCGACTTCCCGCATTTGAAGTAGTTGTTAGTCTGGGCATAGCAGTCGCCAGAGTGCCTCTTCCCACACTTCGGGCAGTTCAGGATAGGCGCTGGAAATCATCATTGATTTGGGTTAGGTGGTCGGTTTGGAATCCTCGACGGGCGTTGTGGTGGCCTATTCTGGAAGTTCTGCCTTGCGCCCTTGGCAACAAACTGGCGCTTTTGGTTGCCTCCGCTCCACTGTGATCCCTGTACCTGTGCAAATTTCCTCTTCGCTTCCGGAGCGCGAACAATCCTAGCCTCGGCCTATTCCGCTATCATGGCCCTTTCTGCCACTTGCGCATATGTGGCCCCTTCTAGTCCAGCCATAGTTACGTCGCGGTATAATTCCGGCTTCAATCCCTCCAGAAAGCGTTCACTCTTCAGAGCATTCGTTCTCATTATATGGGTTGCGAACCTCGATAGCTGTTCGATTTCGGATGTACTCGGCCACCGTCATCGATCCCTGTCGAAGATTGATGAATTCGTTCATGCGCTGAGCTCTCACTGGGGCAGTAAGGTACTTTCCCCTGAACAGCTCCTTAAAGTGTCCCAGCTCATGGTTGCGGGGTTCTCAATAACCATGATGGTATCCCACCAGTGCCCCGCGCTTCCCCATAGCAGAAATGCAGTAAAGAGGGCTTTGTATGCTTCAGGGACTTGGCTGTACAAGAACATGCTTTCCAGAGTCCTAATCCAGTCTCCAGCTGCAGTTGGATCGGCAGTATCCTCAAAAGTCGGCGGATTCAGCCTGAGGAACCGTTCCCCCACTATTTCAGTTCTTTCAGCCTGTGTAGGTCCTACATTTGTGTTGTTCTGCTGGATTAATTGCTGGATCTGGGAGGACTGTTGACGAACTAATTCAGTCAGTTTGAAGATGGTCGCGTCCCAGTTATCGGTAGGGGCTGCATGCTCCATGTCCCGTTCGGCACCCCCACTACTCTCTCTAGTTCTTACCATTTTTCTGCTACCCTGACAGTCCCTATAGCCCATAAATTTGCGCAACATACAAGAAATCCACGTTATCATAGATTTCCAGGCAAGGCTGCTTCCACGCTTTTGGGTGTGTGCGCATGGACAATCTACAGAACTTGCGACCGAAGCTCTGCTACCACCTACGGCGACCCTACCCTTCGCCACCTATTCTAATGTTAATCTATGTGCCTAACGATGTCTTAAGTTAAATAGTCGTACGGAAATACGTATGAAATTTTTCCATTATGTAATGGAAGTCGTTCTTTACATGACAAAACATTTTCATAAACTTCTAAATTCATACAAGTCCTAATTACACGCGAAGTGTATACATGCACAGCAAAAGAAACCTATGCGCACGGCCTCACAGGTCGTCATCCATGCACACACTACCCCCAAAAGTCGCTTGGAAGCTTCAAAAAGTCACCTTGCCACCTAAGCGATCGCGTACCGTGTTCGCGTGCACCTACAACGCATAACGTAAGGGGTGAGGGATAAGCTCAGTATGTAGAAATTATGCATGATATGCACGTGTTAAACCACCGCAAAGGCAATCCACGCCGATGCATCTTAAGCCTCATAGATCAAACTCGATCTCATATCTTTAATCTCTCAGGGCCCCTGGCGAACTTACTAGGCGTAACCGTACAGAGCTCTAATCCAACCATGGGCATCAACACTGAGTATGAGGGCATCAACCCAACCATACTAACAAGGATATAAGGGCATCAACCCAACCATGATAATCCTCCGACACATCAACGTCGTTCGTAAAATTGGCGACGCATCAACGTCGCCGACGGCGCATCAACGCCGTCACGGTGCCCTAGAAGCCGCCCTTAACTTAACTATTAACCGACTCGTATTGCCCACCTCGGCAATCGTCGTTCACTTTTTGTGACGTCAATCATGCACGCTCAACTCGCATAACCCCCGAGTGTTTCGTGAAATGCATGGTGCATCAACGCCATAATGCTTACCATACCCATAGAACAACGTCATGTAAATTCACATAAGCACGTAGGTACTAAATCACATAATCACATAGGCTGCACGTAGAAACATGTTATGTGTTGTATTTGAATTCCCACTTACCTGTCGTCCGTCGATTAATTGCTACTGGACCCGTAAAATCCCTAATTTCGACCTTAGGCACATAATAATTATATCAGTACATTATCTAGTTTACTTAACTAACTAAGTTATCGAATCTCCTAAGTATTAGAATATTATATTTAATGCTATCTTCAAAAAGGTAATTATTTGAAAAGGGTTCGTTAACCATAATACATATAAGTTGTTAATTCACTAAGTCTACCCAATTCATGACATACCTAGTCCTACTTCGCGAAGTCTTATCTTACTTTATACCTAATTTGTGATCCATGAAATTCGTGAACTACCTTAAGTACACATCGCGAATTGCCCCAAACCTTAGGTTCGCGAACTCGTAAATCCTAGGGCTCGTCAAGTTCAAATTTGCTAAGTTCATGGTTTTGCAAACGTCGCTTCTCTCTCGACTTCACTAAGTCCTCTTTACCTTTAACTTCGCAAACGTCTATAGTTCGCCAAGCTCACTCGATTCATGAAATGCATAGTTCGCAATGTGTCATGCATGACTCCTACTTCGGCAACTTATCCTAATTCGTGAAGCTAACATCTCACCATTCGTGAAGTGCATGGATGCGCCAAGTTACACCTTTGCATGCCCACTTCACGAAGCCATGCATGTAAACCCCTTTTGATTCGTGAAGTTTAGTTCGTGACTTATGGGACTCGTGAACCCTTCTAGATCTAGGTTTGCGAAGTTAGTACGTGGCTCGCGAAGTCCTTGGTGTTCCACCAATTCGCGAAGTAGAATTTCTATGGATTCGCGAAGTGACCATGGCATGAAGTTCCCGATTCACGAACTCGAGCTCCTGTGGATTCTCCAACTTGTTCAATTCGTGAAGTTGATCCGCCAAGTCTCACTTCTTTCTATTTCGCGAAATCACACCTTGCACGTACACTTCGCGAAGTTCAACGTTTTTAGTTGAGTTCGTGACATTAAATACCTACCATGTATTTCGCGAAGTGCCCCCTAATTCGCCAAGTTTCACTCACTCGCGACTTGTCTCTACGCGAACTACGCGACTTTACGAACCCTTTAAGCCACCATTTTGGTTCGCGACATGTATGGATGCGAACCTCATCTTGCGAAAGGTTCGCGAACTAGGGTTCGTGAAGTTTACACTTCACGATCTCCATTATACAAAAACGCTTTTCTGATCCGCGAACATAAAAACTTTCGACCTAACTACCATTTTTCTCAAGAACGCGATGAAGGTAATATGAACTTTAAACACTAAAAATCGAGTTAGCTATAGGACATGGGCTGATTTTCAAGTGCCACTGTCCTAAACATATTAAATCTAAACTTCGGACCTAAAAATCACAAGCTAGAAAACGTAAAGCATAGTAGAAATTTCATACCTTCTTCCAAAGCTTAGTTCGAGTTCTCCCCACTCTCTCTAATTGGCGTTTTTAGTGTGAGAAGTGAAGTATGGTTCTTATATAAATATCTTAGGCTAACAAGGTATGGGTGATGGACTTAGGTTGACGTGAGTCTTCCTTATTTTAAGTAGCTTTGTTTCCCAAAAATTTCTAAGGGTTTTGGGCATAGGTTTGGATTTAATGTTGGCCCAGTTGTAGCCTTAGTCCAATTTCTATCCCAACCAATATTATTATCTCCATTTTCGAAAATGTCTCCTAAATTTCACCAAAAGCACATAATTTCATAGAATTCACTTAGGCACATAATCAGTGCACAAAATTCATTGAATCACATAAGCATAAAATTCATAAAGTCACATAGGCATAAAACGCGTATGCTAATTTCGTGCAGTCACCTAAGCATACTAATACACGAAATTTACGCAGTCACATAAACATATACAGGCGTGCAAATTCATTGGCTAATTGACTCACGGGACTCGGGTTCTACATCATCCCCCCTTAAAGAGGATTTCGCCCTCGAAATCAGTCCGTTTGGAACAATTTGGGGTAATGATCTCTCATCTCATCCTCACGTTTCCACGTAGCTTCCTCTATTGACTGATTCCGCCACAATACTTTTACTAAAGGAATGTCTTTATTACTAAGCCGTTTCGTCTCATGCATAAATATCTCTACTGGCGTTTCCTCTTAACTCAAATCGGGTTTCAGTTGTTGATGTAGAACCTCATTCCTCAATACATGACTTGGATCAGCGAGGTATTTCCGTAACGTCGAGATGTGAAAGACATCGTGAACGTGCGACAACGACGCTGGCAGGTCCAACTGATATGCTACTTTGCCAACTCGTTTAATTATCCGGAACGGACCAATGTTCCTTGGGCTCAACTTGCCCTTATTTCACTAATGTCTTGAATTCCTTGAACTTTTCAAGTGTTTCAGACTTGTGCTTCAACAAATACACCAAGCCGTAGCGAGAGTGATCATCTGTGAAAGTCACGAAATATTGGAAATTACCTCGGGCTGCTACACTAAATGGTCAAACGTCTGTATGGATCAAATCCAAAAGATTAGTGGCTCTTTCAAAAGTCCCTGTAAAGGGAGACTTAGTCATTTTGCCGAGGATACAAGATTCGCAGGTTGGATAGGAATCTGATTCCGTCGACTTAATAATGCCGTGTTTCTCCAACTCATGAATCTTTCGAACTCCGGCATGACCGAGTCTAAGATGCCAAAAATACTTTTTGTTTAACGCTAAGTTACGTTTGTCGGTAACTACATTCGCATGTTCCTGGAAGTTAACGTAATATAAACCATTTATTACGTTGCATTTCCGACGCATTTATGTCCAAAATAAATCTCACAACTATTATTCTTGAACCGAAATTCATAACCATTCTTACTCAAAGCAGGAATAGAAATAATATTTTTCAGCCCCTTGGGCAATACAAGTACATCGGATAAATATAGTACATGTCCAAAACTTAATACAAGAGTCTTCGATCCAACATGACTAGCTGGTACACTATGTCCGCTACCAACGTTGACCAAGACTTCTCGTTCCGTCAGCTTCCTACTTCGTTCCAGAACCTGGTTCAAAACACAAATGTGAGCACTAGCTCCCGAGTCAAGAATCCACGAAGTGGAAAATACAGTAAATGAACAATAAGTTTCCGAAACTTTACCTGATGCCCCAGAAGCTCGAAGCTTGGGGCCCAACTCTTGGCAGTGAAGGCACCTATCAGTCGCCTTCGGAACCTTAGGCACGTTTATTTTGGCCTTGCCCTTTTTCTTAATCCTTCCATTTGGCTTATTAGGCTTGTGCTTGGGCTTGTTCGACTTAGATCTCTTAGACCTTGTAGTCGCAACAAGTGCAGCCTCTTTTCCCTTTCCTTTCTTTAGCTCACGTCGAGTCTGAACCAGCGTGTTCATGAGTTCAGGAAGTGAAAATCGCCTATCACTCAGATTATAGTTTACAATAAACTGAGCAAACGAAGCTGGGAGTGACTGAAGGCTCAAGTCAATCTGAAGCTCGTTGTGAATGGGACAACCGAGAGAACCCAGTTCCTCGATATACCCAATAAGCTTACGCACATGTGCTGCGACATCTGCGCCCTCATGCATCTTTGTATGGAAGAGGTTGTTAGCAGCACGGTATCGAGAGGATCTTGACTGCTCGCCGTACAACCCCTTCAGATGAATCAATATCTCGCGCATTTGCATATTCTCATGCTGACGCTGCAGATCCTTATTCATCCCAGCTAACATATAAGCCTTGACACGGGCACTATCAGCCATCCATTTGGCATAATAATCCCTGTCAGCATCACTCGCATCCTCTTGGGATTCGAGTGCTATGGGTCCCTCAAGGACATACTCTAGGCGTTTCAGAGTGAGGACTATCCATAAGTTACGGAGCCAGTCCGCAAGGTTTGGACCCTCCAAACGATTTTGCGTGATCAGTAAATTGAATGGTGACGTCATTTTGTATACAAACAAGAAAGAAAACAATCTGTAGAAAATAAAGCATTGAAGGGGTCAACGTATTATTCTACAAGCACAAATAAGGACTTTAACAATTTGGCTTGGGTCCCACTATTTTACTCAAAATCCCATTCTCTCGATAGAGATTTCGAAAACCTCGTTGATAGTTTCATAGTGGAGTTGATTTCCCCGCTCCGCAGAAATGAGCCTCAACCTAACAGTTTGTTGGCCCATTACTCGGACGGCGCCGTGTCCCACACGAACCCATAGATGAACCCGTGTCTTACACGAGTTCATCTCATGAGTGTTTCAACAACTTTGTCTCCGGTCAGGAACCCTCACCCTAACAGGAATAATTGCGAAATAACCGTCTAAGTGTGACCTATCAACGTCTGGCTCAATCCTAACATTAGAAATTCCCGCATGTAGGATAACTCTTTATAAGGCGTGAATATGTTTCGGAGAACGGCGTTTAGACAGTCACCCAAAATATCCACGTCAAGAGTAAAATGTTTGGCGCTGATAACTCGAAACAAACCGCACATACACTCAAGTCGTTTCAATAATGAGCTTGACTTTATTGTCTTAATGCACCCGGACCAACTACGACAAGAGCGAGATGATTGGCGCCGGTAACTCGGAACAAACCGCACACGACACTCAAGCCGCAATGGTTTCGAGCTTGATAACAGGAACCCCGTCCATTTACCAACTTAGTATTTAGTCAAACCGGGAGAATACGTCTTACACACATAAGCACTTAAATACGCACGTAATGTCAAACAAACATGCAAGTATTCGCGGTAAACCTAGTTTGCCTATAAGACCGTCTGCGTGGACTATTTCTACTCTACTACATTTGTTTTAATAAAATTACATTTCTTCTCTTCGTCTTCACACTATGTTCTCGAACGACCTCCAAGTCTTCGAACGACCTTCTTATGGTCCCGTGTCGTACTCGTACGGCCATCGTACTTAAAATTAATTTTTTTAAAAATTAATTAAAGTACAAAAGTGGGGATCAACTGTCCCAGACAACCCGTGCAATGTCAAATAAAATACAAACTGGGGGGAACCTTGCCACCCTTAACATATCACCCGGAAATAGAGTCTAAGTCCACGCCGACGTCTTAATACGTGTCATACAAACATGCATACAACGTAAACATGTTCACGACAACAAAACGCTCAAAGAAACCGAAACAAAATTTGGGCTAGTCCTAAACTTACGCGCCCAGTGTCAAGTTACGAACCGTGGTGAGACTCCCACTAGGGTTTTCTCTCCACGTCTCTATGCTACGTCGGAACGATCGCAACTAGGCGACCTCCGACCAAGCGAGCAAACCGTTTGCAAACTCAAACTAAGTACAACTCATGCTATGACGCTTGAGCAACTTAGTGACTTACACAACCGAGTTTGTTTCGGACTCGTTTCTGTCGTTTCTTAGAACCGAGCCTATGGCTCTTATACCACTGTTGGGAAACCCCGGGTGACCCGAGGCCTTGCCCCGGACGCAGCGGAATTTAAAATTATTCCCGAGTTCCCCATAGGGTTTCCCTAGGATACTCGGTTAAATAAAGAAAGCGCACGTAGACACGTATAAGGTATAAGGATCTTACCCTCGTCGCGAAGATCCTTAGCTCCCGTAGCTCACGGACTATGCCGAAGAGAGTCACGCCGACCCCGTGATGTGCCGTAAACCTACACCACCCCAAGGATGGCTAGAGATGGTGTGGAGTATTGTGAAGAGATGTGTATTTGTGTGTGTGATTTCTAAAACTCACAAACACTTAGGGTTTTCTTAAAGAACACCCTAAATGCTCTAACTTCTCTCTAAAATCTCTTAGATAGTGTGAGAAAGATCTTGGAATTATTCTTGGACGAAATTAGTTCAAAGCCTAATAATAGAATTCCATTTTCAACCTTGAAAATGATTTTAACCTTAATTAAATGAGATCATGTCCTACATGACTCATTTATTGTTTGATTCCTTTGAATTATGGCATCTAATGACTAGACATTGTCCCACAAGTCTAACAAAAGAACAATGAACGAAATTGGATTTGATTCGGACCAAATTTGACCCAAAAACTGTCGGTCACGGCCTTTGACAGCGGCCTTCACGGCCTGGGTCAAGTCCTTCACGGCCATGACACTGTCTGGGCTCAAAATAAGCTCATTGCCGTGTGTCACGGCCACGTGCAAAGGTTGTCACGGCCGTGACGGCCATGACAGCTTTGCGGCAGTTTCTTATTTCGATCCGATCGAAGGGTAAACGATGTCCGATCGCCCTGAAATTTTAACCATAGTTAAAAGACTCAACAATCTTGATTCTGACCAAAGGGATTCTCAATCCAAGGTCTAAGATTATGAGATATTAATTTTTGAAGCTACTGCTACTTTGTAGATGGGCTTCAGGATCATGACAGCCTTGCTCGTCATTGTGAACCCTATTTACGCTTCGTTCTTTACCATTTTCGTTCCATAAATTTGTGTCCATGTAAATATAGTTTCTAAAACATAGATTTAACATTTTATTAACGTCTCTAAGACCGTTAAATTAATTTACATCTCATATTAGTTAGGCACTATCACGTGATCATTTTTAATCCCGACTCTCTTGGTTCGTCTCAACCCGGCAAGGGAGGAATCCAAGAATTCGATAAGTGCCTAGCCAATCCTGTGGTACCGAATAGATCCCGTGTTGAGTACGACTTCGATCTACGAACCGACTATCTCGTACGTATAGACCCTTCACAAATGTCCCGATCGAGTGAGAGTCATGGTTACGTCAAACTCACTAGACTCAACTCTATGACTAATTCGTGACTGGCGAAATTACTAAACTGCCCTTACGTCCCACGTAAGTCAGTTTATAGCTTCGGTCGAAGACTTCGTAATTTCCCGTCCCGGAATATGCATAGGACACATATCTCGGTTACTAACGAGATAGTGAATCCCTCACGATAGTCTAAGCACGGCAGTTACCCTTTGTTGTCAAGACTGCATGTCGCCGCCGACCCATGTTCGTCCCCGAACAAGGTGGGCCTAGCAAACTAGTGACAAGTCAAGACCCCAAAGTCAACTCCGTCAAAAACCCTTCGCTCTAAGGTCCACGTACACTACTATAATCAATCGATCGATCATTGACGCTAACCCAGAGTAACGATAAGGCCATGTGATCGTCGATTGCGAGTCGTGTCCAAGTACAAGTTAATCCCCTGCTTCAACTTATACTAATGTAACGACATCCCGCTTCCCAAGCGAATGGTTGGCACAACCATATTAGAGTCGTCAACAAATAAGTCATGATCGATACTCAGTCACCCTACCGAGGTCTAAGACTTATGGACTTATTTAATATCAGAGGCTAATAGTTCACCGGTGCCCCTCTCTCATCCCATGAGAATCGGTGACTAAACTCACGATATATGGGATTTATTTATTTACCGTCTCACCTGATGCCTAGTAAGACTTGATAGGTAAATAAATAATATGTCTTTTAAAGAATGAATAGTAAAATATAAATTCCATTAATACGTATAAGAATACATTATTCAAATACTGAGAGAATAATACATCAAAATATTAAATACATGTCATATTCATTACATCCTCGAATGGCATTCCGAGGGCACATTCCCAACAAATTAACCCTAATTGCAATTAGTATTTAATTCTATTATTATTTTATATTAAGTTTAAGTTAATTGTAGAAAGTGATGATGTGGCAATGCCACAATGAGTGCTCATATAAGGTGCTCACCTAGGTGAGCACCATATCATTGCTCATATATCTATTACTATTATAAAGCCAGAATATGGCCAGTTTCTAGAGTGGGTTGCCGGTCACTTAATTACTGATGATTGGTTGTGTAAGAAACTTATATATTCTGGTCCCATGGACTTAGCTCTAGGAGGTGGGAACTGGGAGCATGTTAATGTGTACCATTGCGTGTATATGTGTACTACATATATGACACGTTATCTATCGTTTATATTTATATAATAAAATTGTGCCTCGATCAAAGAAAAATATCATAATCACGTCACTTTACCTACATCAAATGTAGGCAATCATCACTTTCGATTCAGCTCTAAAGTCTAAATGTACACATGTTGCTCCGTCATAGATATGTATGTGTACTAAAAATAATTTAATTGTACTGTACTACTGTAAATAGATAATTTGTGATTGTACCTTGTGTTATATAATAAAATATGTGCCTTGCTCTTAGTAGAATATTAGAAGCATTTATAACACACGCAGTCGTATATTGTGAATCAGTTTGAAATCGGAATATATGAAGACACATAATAATGTCAAAGATAGGCATTATACATACCTTGTGTTGATTGGTATCTGAAAGAAGTTGTGGGATGTCGTAATTTACGTTGTAATTCTTTACTCTCGGTTTGTGAGGATTATGAGATGAAGTTTCTCTGACGTGATTCAAGTATCTATATATGTGATCTGGTCCTGGTGCTCAAGATAACTAACCGCTAAAAAAGTTAGCCGCCTGGAGTTATGATTCTTAGTTGCCCAACCTCGGAGAAACTAAATATGGGATGTGTAAATTCCAGATTATCCAAAAACACAGATTTACTTCAATGGATTAAAGCTTTGATAGTTCCTGTGAACAGTGCTTTGGAGGCGTAATTTGAGTTTTAGAGTTTTGAAAAATGAAAACGTAATTAATGATTGTTAGGGTTTAAACAAAAATACCTTGAAAGGTATTTAAGCCCATTGGGCCCCTAACATGCCCATTACAACTACAACCCAAACTAATTAGGAATAAAGCAATTAAAATACATCATAAAGAAGTGACAAGACTTATAACAAATATTTTGGACACTTCTAAAATATTCCTAACATTCTCCCCCTAAGTGTCCAAATTACACATAAGCCTAATATCTAAGTCTTCACTTCTTCTTTTTTCTTCGAGCGAGGAGGAGGCGGAGGTTCCCTGTGAGCTAAGTATGTCTTCCTGAATCCAAGAGCGGTCTCAAATTGTCTGATATCATTTCGGAGAACAAGTCGATCCCTGATTTTCTTAATGAGTTTATCCAGTACTTGTTTTTCTTCTAATTCTGTACCTTTAAGCTTTGCATCGTCAGGAATCGTCTCTTGTCTTGGCACGAGTTGGTTTAGGATTATCTTCAAAGTCCCATCAGAGAACTTGGTGACCTCTGATAACAATAAAGCCTGCATCTGATTTCGCTGACGTTGTAGATAAGTGATCGCATGTTGTGGTTCCAAGAAGATGTGTCCCTCGCCGAACTTCTCGAGATCTTTGTATTTGTTGTGAGGCTGAGTCAGGTTGACTTTGCTCATATTACTTTCCAAGGCCATCTGCAAGTCGTGCAAAGCATAATACTTGATCTGCCTCATCATACACTCTTTGATAGCTCTATAACCATCTCGTTTTGTATGAGTTTCAAGAGTGAACTTGTTGCGATATATGCTGTACATCTTGTTTAGTTCGCTCAAAGGGAATAGGGAAGATCTGCTTCAGTGTATTTCTCAATTCTCCTATCATACCTATCGATCATGTATACAGGTCCTGCATATCTCCCCATACCCCATTCTACGTCTACAATATCACTTATGGCCGTTTGAGCTCTGAGATGTCTTCGCCATTGTTCCTTACTCATCCTGCCTTTGTTAGAGTTTTCCCTGAGCATGATTCGATGATGAAGACCCCCGGTAGTTCCTTAGGTGCTCAAGACCTCGGAGATCGAGTTCGTTAATGCCCTTTATTTCTTCCTCCTTCCGCCAGATCCTTGGATAGCAGTATTCTAGGAACGGTGCTTTGATCTTCGCATTCCTCCAGCGAGTTTCTATGAACTCGTAACCTGGTGTAGGTCCTTCTGGCACTTGATGTCGAAGGAGGTCTGGAAGTTCTGGAGATCAGCTTCAGGGTTTTCTCCTTGCTCCTCTTCTTCTCACTCAATAAAACAGAAGTCTGAAGCCGCCGCTTTTAGGAAATGTCTGACGCTTTCAATTCTCAGGCGGGACTCTTCTTCTGTTTCCGTTCCCGTCAGCCATTCCTCTTCCAAGAAGTATCTGTCAATGTAGATATGAGGATCTCTGGGACGAGGCTGAAGGGTTGTGGTTGTTTGGACTAATTGGGTGGAGGTCATCGAGGGAACAGACTCGACTTCGCCAAGGAAAGTTGTCTGGTTCGGCCCTGGCGTAACTTGTCTGCCTCTGAAGGACCCAGGTGGTGGATTGGATGGTCGTGACGAACTGCATCCATGAATCTGAACTCCATGTCCACGTCCACCGCGAACAAGCGGAGTGGTTCTCTGCCTCTTCTCCCCCTCAGGACGATCCTGGTTGTCAGGATTGTCATGACGGCGCTTTTGACTTGAGCCTTCTTGACGACATGAAGTCGGGTGAGGTATGATTCCACCCGCAATCAACTTTTGGTAGAATTCTTCTTCTGCTGGAGTCCGCTGATTGTCGAGTTCAAGAAGGAGAGAAATTCCGACGTCGAAGAGTTCAAGTAGAGGCATATGATAGGGACTGGGTTCATGGGTTTCTCGTGGTGGTAGTGAGATGATGCGAGGCTGTGACGCTTGTAACGGCGGTTGTTCTACCATCGGGGCCTTTCCTTTGTCCGTGGAGGTGGCTTGGATTGCGGCTTTGATGAGTCCTTGAACACATGGCAGAGTCACTGTTTCGAAGAACTCGAACAGACGATTCTCCAGGTAGGCCGTCGTTACAACTGAAGGGATAGTACCAGCACCGCTAGCGGTAGCCGTTATCACACGTTCAGATCTAGGTTCTGTACGGTGGCCCTCTTCTACGGAAGTTCGTGGAACTTCAGTATCCATGGGTCTTTCGCCCTGTCCTTGCGACGCATTTCCTTGAGATGGTGCTCGAGGCGTTGAGGCCACGTCACTTGGACGGGCTTGTGTGGAGCTTTCACCGGGGCCACTTCCCGTTAGCACACGTCCAGAACTAGGTTCTAGACAGTGGCTCTCAGATGGTGAGCTGCTGATGTCATCATTATCCGTGAGTCTGCCGTCCAATCCTTGAGGAGCTTCAATTGTTGGCTCTTCTATGAACGTTGAGGCCTGTTTGTCAGGCTGTGGTTCGGGTAGTGTCGTAGAAATTATGACATCTTCAAGTGGAGCTGACACTTGACCCGAGGTGGTTGTGTTAGGAGGATGTTCGGGGGATTTTGAGACGCTTGCCTGCTGGGAGGCAAGCGAATGGTCGGGTTGGGGTTGGGCATGCGCCGTTGGGTCGATTTCGGCGTCTTCTACCCTACGGGTGGACCCGTGTTAGGAATATTTTAGAAGTGTCCAAAATATTAATTCTAAGTCTTGTAATTTCTTTTCTATGTATTTTATAGATGTTCTATTTATGTATTTGGGTTATAGTTGTAATGGGCTTGTTAGGGGCCCAATGGGCTTAAATACCTCACAAGGTATTTAAGCTTAAACCCTAACTTCATTAATGCATGTTTCCATTTTGCTAAATCTCACGTACTCAACACTAAACCTTAAAAGCAAACTATTCACATATTACGAAGGTTTAATCTGTTGAAGTGTTCTTGGATAATCTGGATTTACAAGTGGTATCAGAGCCAAGCGTGTAGGTGAGGAAACTTCATTTCAAGCTTTTAGGGATTAAGCAGTTTGAACTCTTGCGTGGTTGCTATTCTCTGTTTCAAAGCTTAAACTCTCGTTTATTAGCCATTCTCGGAGATACTCTGTTTGTTTAGGCAAGCTTGTATTGCTATCAATTCTGAGTCATCAAAGTGGTCTTCGTGGAGGTTATTTCAGTTTTTGTTGGATTTCTGTCCAAAAACATTGAAGAACAGCTCTGCTTCTCAGTCTATTCGTGAGTTTGCGCACGAAATTTCTTTTGGGAACTTTGTTTGCGAACTCAAGGATATCAGTTGTTGCACGGCTCATTCATCTCACAAGACTACTTTGCGAATCCAATCTTGGTTTGCTGTTTTTCAAGTTTGCGCATCGGCACTTCGCAAAGCTCTACTTTGCGAGTTCAAGGTCACCAAGCCGTCAGATTCTCGAAGATCAACGTCTCAGGATTTTCATCACATTGCGTTCTCCGGTCCACTTTGCGAATTGGAAACACTTTGCGACCTCTTGACTCTTTGCGAACTCACAACGGCTTTGCGAACCCAGGACAGTTTGCAATCTCATTTAATCACTGTGCGAACTTTGCTCACTTTGCGAACTCCAGTTTATTTTGCGAATTCGAAGCACTTTGCGAACTCAAGTTTACTTCGCGAATTCAACACACTTTGCGATATCTTGACTCTTTGCGAACTTCCAACTGCTTTGCGAACCGAGGACAGTTTGCGATCTCAGTTTATCATTGTGCGAACTTTGCTCACTTTGCGAACTCCAGCTTGTTTTGCGAATTCATAGCACTTTGCGAACTCAAATAGCACTTTGCGAACTCTGCACACTTTACGAATAAAGCTAGTTTGCGAATCTTCTCATTAAACCGTGAAGCGATAACTTTGCGAACTCACGATAAATTCGCAAAGCGATAACTTTGCGAACTCACGATCAATTCGCAAAGCGATAACTTTGCGAACTCACTCTCTCAATTCGCAAAGGAGCAAAATACCCTAATTCGCTAACACTTTGTCCTATCCACTCTTGCGATACACACCCATATACTTCAAAATCAATTCCAAATTTGATTTTGACCAAAATTCTCAATTCAATTTCAATTATTCCTCACATTACACGTTAACGATCATATCCAAAAACACTAGCAATGGACTCTTTCAGCATGGGAAATGATGTTAGACCTCCCATCATCCGACATGGAGAATACGCAGTTTGGAAGAGAAGATTCATCAACTTCATAGAAAGTAAGGACAATTCCGAGAACCTGTTGGAATCTATTTACAATGGACCCACACAGTACTGGACTATAATCCCCGCCACTACTGACACCACTCCTGCAAGAGAGGAACAGAGGATCTTGAAAACTGCTGACCAATGCAGTGATGAAGAAAAACTGCGACTAAAGGCAGACAAAGTGGCAAAATCATACATGATGCAGGCCATTCCCAATGACATTTTGATGCAACTCGAATGTGGTGATAGCGCAAAAGAAATGTGGGATGCTCTTCGAATCATGATGCAGGGGACAGAAGTCAATACAATGGCAAGAATGGCGAACACACTCATCTCTTATGACCGCTTTCATGCTAACAAAGGAGAAACTCTTCAAGAAACCTTTCATCGATTTCTTGTCCTTCTAAACGAACTAAAGATGAATGGAGTCACAAAAAGCGTAATGGAGATCAATATCAAATTCTTAGGATCACTTCATCCAGAATGGGAGGCGACTGCAATTATGATAAGACAAATGAACGACCTAACCAAAGTTAGCATTCATACGTTATTCGACTACCTCAATCAACATTCCAATCATGTGGAGAAACGAAGGGAGGAAATCAAATCAATAGGAAGCGACTCACTTGCTCTTATAACTGAACGATCATCAAGAAAACAAACCAAGGACAAAGAAATTTTGCAGTCATCACAAGTTAAGGAAGGAGGAGACTCTGATTCTGATGACGAATTCAAGGATCTTTCTAAAAATGGAGACCAGGAGATTACTCTCAAGGATCTTGCTAAGCAACTCGCTCTGGTCTCAAATTTTGTGCAGAAGAAATTTTATAAGAAGACTGGATCCTCCTCCAATCGTCAAAGGACCTCCTCCAACTCTAGAGGAAAGTCTCAGGATGAGGAAAACAATTCTGAAATTTCTCATCAAGGCGGAAAATGCTTCAATTGGGGAAAGATTGGACACTTTGCTAGAGAGTGCAGAATGCCCAAGAAAAAGGATGTTAATTATTACCGTCGAAAAGTTCAATTAGCTGAACAAAAGGAAAAGGGGCTGGTCCTAATGGCAGAAGAGGACCATTGGCTTGAAGATACCTCAGATAGCGAGAATGAGAATGCGGCTCTGATGGCCAAGCTGGATGACGAAGAAGATGGAGCTGGAGCTGAAGGAGGCGACTCAGACAGGGAAACTTCTAACCATTCAGAAATGGTGGAGGTAAGTGAAACAGATTATGATTCTTTACTTAAAATGAAAAATGAATTTTTATCCCTATATAAATCTAACAAATTAAGTAAAAGAAAAATCAAGGAACTAGAAGCTAATTTAGAGAAGAATTTAGTAGTATTAGATAAGTTTAGATATGATTATGCATGTGAAAAGAATCGTGTAATTGTAGCAAATGAAAAAATTGCTAAGCTAGAAATACAAGTACAAAAAACCGAAGCTAAAGCCAAGGATTTAGAAAAGGAAATGAAATCTCATAGAGATCAGGCAATGGACGCTACAATTAATATGACTTACTAAGTAAAGAACGGGAAAAATTATACTCCAAAATAAAAAATTGGAGGATCTTTTAACCGACGAGATCAATCGGAACAAACAATCTTTTTAAACAAACCAGCTAACATTGATTTTTACAATCCTTATAAGGGACTAGGTTTTGAAAACCCATGTAAGTTAAAAGAAGGAATATCAAGTTCACCCTATCTATACGATCTTAAATTTATGCAGACAGGCTGCCTTGCGAATCTAATGCCTTTTGTCAGTGAAAATGAGACAACAACACACAGTAAAACTCAAATATCTTTTGACTACACAGAATTAAATGATAGTGATAAAGAAAGAAATTGTCCAGCAATAACTGAATGTGAGACAGATATTTTTACCCAAATGAAGGAGAAACCTCAGGTACTTCGGAAAATA
Source organism: Craterostigma plantagineum (assembly GCA_027422505.1). Taxonomy (NCBI): domain Eukaryota; kingdom Viridiplantae; phylum Streptophyta; class Magnoliopsida; order Lamiales; family Linderniaceae; genus Craterostigma; species Craterostigma plantagineum. The sequence continues at coordinate 16,936,225 of JAPQWV010000013.1, read as the reverse complement.
AGACACCGATGATTACATATGCAACTGGATATATGCCTGATTGCATAAAGAAAATCAGTGATCTTCACTCCACTCTCGAAAGCGAGAGAAAGTCATTTGATGAAGAAAGACAAAAACTTCTTTATGAAATATCTTTACTTAAAGATAAATTGAGATTACACACGATTTCATACACCTTAATTTCAAATGACAAGATTTCCTGCACTAATTCATTAAAATTTTCAGGACCCACAAAAGAGCTATTGAAGGGTCAAGTATGGGTTAAAAAGGAAGATATCTTGAAGAAGAATCACGATCTTAATGTACCTTTTGTCATTGAGTATTTTCCTTCCAAAACGTTTGTACCATCTTTATTCTGTCATGTATCGAAAAAATTATCTTCTTCAACAAAAACAAAGCTTTCCATGCGTGATCATGTCATCAAACAAACTCACAAAACAATTCCTAAAAACAATACTACAACGTCAAAACAAGAATCAAAATCAAAAGCTATCAAAGAACCTGTCAAACTTACAAAAACCAAAAAACTCGAATCTAAACCTAAGACAAAAAGACCCTCACTAGAGCACAAATGGATCCCAAAGCTTCAACCCGCAGGAACACAAATTCCTATCCTAGAAATAGGTAGTGACTCTGTGTCTTCCCTTAACAAAAGAAAATCTAGGGAGTCTAAACAAACTAACAAAATTGACAGAGGTGGACCCATATTTCAATGGGTACCTAAAACCCTCTAGTTCTCTTTTTGCAGGCCCTTCATGTGTGGTACCTAGATTCTGGTTGCTCCACACACATGACTGGGACAAAGGAACTGTTGAGCAACTACGTTGATAGACCTGGAGGACTGGTACGCTTTGGTAATAGCAATGGAGCCAGAATCCTTGGTCATGGCGATCTCATATGCAATCGACTCACAATTAAACAAGTCTCGTATGTTGAAGGACTGACACACAACCTCTTATCAATAGGACAGTTCAGTGATTTTGGACTCCAAGTTGTGTTTCTAAAGAAAACTTGCAAAATTCTCAATGCCAATGGTGAAGAACTCCTTACTGGAACTCGCAAGACAAATCTTTACACCATTGATATTAGAACTGTCAAACCAAAGACTGATATCTGCCTAATCTCCAAAGCAACTTCAACTCAGAATGACTTATGGCACCAACGGTTATCTCATCTTAACTTCAAGACCCTCAACAAGCTGTCAACCAACAAATTGGCGATTGGACTACCACCACTGAAGTATCAAAAAGAGCATATATGCTCTGCTTGTGAGAAAGGAAAAATGAAGAAAGCCTCACATCCTACAAAACACACAGCTTCCACTCAACAACCTCTAGAGCTTTTACACATGGATCTGTGTGGCCCAATGCGAACTGAAAGCATAAGTGGAAAGCGATATATGCTGGTTATTGTTGATGACTATTCCCGATATACTTGGGTACGCTTTTTACGGACTAAATCAGAGACAGTCGATCATATTCCAAACCTAATCAGGACAACGCAGAACCTACTCCAGAGGAGTGTTAAAATAGTTAGATCAGACAATGGAACAGAATTCAAGAATCAACAGCTCAGCGACTTCTACGAATCCATAGGGATTACCCAACAGTTGTCTGCTGTCTACACACCTCAACAAAATGGGGTTGTTGAAAGGCGAAATCGAACACTCGTAGAGGCTGCACGAACAATGATCATTCAATCATCACTACCTCATTTTCTTTGGGCTGAAGCAATGAATACTGCTTGCTATACGCAGAATCGCACAAGCATTCATCTAAGATTTGGAAAGACGCCATATGAACTTATAAATGGCAGACTGCCCAACATTGCTCATTTTCGAATTTTTGGATGCAAATGCTTCGTCGCCAACGACCGGGAACACAAGTCCAAACTTGATCCAAAAGCAACTGAAGGAATCTTCGTAGGCTACTCTGCTCAATCTAAGGCGTACAGGATATTTCTCAGAGACAGAAGGATAATCATTGAAAGTATAAATGTCACCTTTGACGAGGGACTCGAACTTTTGACTGGACGTAGCAGTTTGGAACAAGTCTCTAGAACACCACACCTTATTCATTCTCAAATGAAGAAGGAGAATGTTCGAGAGATGCCTCTGAATGGAACTCTTCAGATCAACAAGCAACTGATTCCTCTAGACAAAGCAACCCCACATGCTTCACTCAACGAGCTCAAGAAGAACGGGATTTGGACCTACTTTTTGAGCATATTTATATCTCTCAAAATCAGACAAGACCATCTACTGATTCATTTCCAAATACTGAATCCAGTCCTAGTTCGTCAACTCATGATTCAGAACCTATTCCTAACCAGACCCTTCCTCCCTCAGATGCAGAAGCCTCGACCCCAACAACAACTTTGACCACAACGCAGACAGAGGCCTCCTCCTCAACTTCAGCTGGCAACATTATCGCGTCTGCAATCGACTATCCACTAAGTGATGAGTCGCAAATAGACGAAACGACACTACCCCACGAAAAGAAATGGGTTCGACATCATCCTACTGATCAAATAATAGGGGATCCAAATACAGGAGTAACGACTAGAAGATCACTTTCAAATGAATGTCAGTTCACCTGTTTCTTGAGTCAAACAGAACCTAAAAGAGTAGTTGACGCACTACGAGATCCTAACTGGATAGTGGCTATGCAAGAGGAGATTAATCAATTCGAACGCCTCCAAGTCTGGAACTTAGTTCCTCGCCCAAAAGGAAAAACGGTGATTGGAACAAAGTGGGTTTTTAAAAACAAAAAGGATAAAGATGGTGTTGTAATTCGGAACAAGGCTAGGCTTGTTGCTAAGGGATATAATCAACAGGAAGGAATTGATTACGATGAAACATTTGCCCCTGTAGCTAGAATCGAAGCTATTAGGTTATTCCTTGCATACGCAGCACACAAAGATTTCACTGTCTATCAAATGGATGTAAAAACAGCCTTCTTGAACGGAATTCTGAAAGAAGAAGTGTATGTGTCACAGCCAGACGGATTTCTCAATGCTGATCATCCCGACTTTGTTTACAAACTTGACAAATCACTGTACGGCCTTAAACAAGCTCCAAGAGCCTGGTATGAGGTGCTTTCCGACTTTCTTATCTCCTCAGGTTTCACTAAAGGGAAAATTGACACTACCTTGTTCGTAAAGAAAGATGGTTCTGATATCATGCTTGTGCAAATCTATGTGGATGATATCATTTTTGGCTCTACAAATCCTAAACTTTGTGAAGAATTTAGCATTCTGATGCAATCACAGTTTGAAATGAGTATGATGGGAGAAATGTCATTCTTCCTCGGATTACAAATCAAACAACTTCAAGATGGGATCTTTATTAATCAATCAAAGTATATTCACGATATTCTCAAAAAGTATGGGATTGACAAGAGCAAATCATCGAGTACACCATGTCCACATCATGCTCACTCGATGCAGATCATTTAGGTGAACCTGTTGATGTTACTCATTACCGAGGGATCATTGGATCATTACTCTACCTCACAGCCAGTCGGCCAGACATCTTATTCTCTACATGTCTTTGCGCTCGATTTCAAGCTAACCCCAAGGAGTCGCATCTTCATGCTGTCAAAAGAATCTTGAAGTATCTGAAAGGAACACCAGACCTTGGACTGTGGTATCCTAAGAACTCAAATATGAAACTAATAGGGTATTCTGACGCAGACTTTGCAGGTTGCAGATTAGACAGAAAAAGCACTTCTGGACACTTCCAATTCCTAGGCGACAAGCTTGTATGTTGGGCCTCGAAGAAACAAAATTGTGTGTCAACTTCCACGGCGGAAGCAGAATACGTGGCTGCAGCCAGTTGCTGTTCACAAATTTTATGGATCAGAACTCAACTACGGGACTACGGGTTCGATCTAAATAGAATTCCTATTTACTGTGACTCCAAGAGTGCAATTGCAATTACATGTAACCCTGTTCATCACTCACGCACTAAGCACATAGATCTTCGCTATCACTTCATAAAGGATCACGTAGAGAGAGGCATAATCGAAATGTACTTTGTCAACACAGAGATTCAACTAGCCGATTTGCTTACAAAAGCATTGGATGAAAAACGCTTCCAATTCTTAGTAGCAAAGTTGGGAATGTTGAACCTCAACTTTTAATTTTGCCTATGCCCTCCTACAAATCGCCATTTATCTATTTGCTATGCTACTAAACTCTTATTCTGTGCGTGTTTTCTATGTTAATTGGTTTATTAGGATTTATTTTTTTTCTTTCTTCTGGTTATTTTTCTCTCTATGGTTACTTTCTATTTTTCAATAAACTTTTTCTGTTTACAATAAGTCGATGTATCGCCAATGCTGATGGCCATACATCGAGGGGGAGAAAAGCTATATCCATATATCTAGGGGGAGTGAGTTCAATCATTTTTCAGATACTAGGGGGAGTTTTTCAACGAATATTTATTCAAGAAACTCAAACATTTAGGGGGAGTTTTCGTACAACAACTCAAATACTTATTCAAAGAAATCCAAACATTTAGGGGGAGCTCTCAAAAACTCGTATTCCCTATAAAAATCCAAAGCAGAATAGCAAGTAAAACAACGAATAAGCTCAAAAGAAGGTAAATCTCAAAAACAAGCATATTCAAATTATGCTCAAAGTTGCGTCTTAACTCTGCCTGTTCCTTGAGCTTCTTTTCTTCTTCTTGCTTCTGCCAATCCATCTGTAAACGAGAAAATAAGAAATTTGTTAGTTCTTAGATGTAAGGTACTTCAATGAGATTTGAGACCTATCTATTTATAAACACGAAGGAAACTTACGTCATTTATTGTCCCGACATTAAGACGAATTTTTGACTAAGGCGAAGATCTTTTTTTCAATAAGGATATCGTATCATGAAAATCGTTCTTGAAAAACCCATTGATTTGATGTTATCCTTGTAATTGATCGCGCTAAATTGGTAGTACTTGGGTCTTTTCTAGATTTTTGGTATCTTTCCCTAGTCAATTTCAAAAATTCCATTACAAATTAATTATTAGAATTTGGATTCGCAAAACTAAAATTAATTTGAACAATTGTTATTCGCAAACCATTTTCAATTTTGACCAGTCAATGAATCAAGTTGCGAACTCACGGCTCTCAATTCGCAAACTGATCGATTCGCAAACTACAACTTCGCGAATCTAAAGTGGGCCCTTATCTCAAAAGTTTACAGCCCAACTCAAAACTAGGGTTTACACTTTAGGCCCGCAAAGTTGCTTCTAAATACCAATTCGCAAACCTCTCTCAAATACACAACACTCTCAATTCGCAAACCTCTCTCAAACACGCAACACTCTCAAATCGCAAACCTCTGTCAGTTTAGATAAAATTTTGCGAACCTCAAATCGCAGTCTCAATAGCATATCCCAGTCCTCGCGTGTGTTCCTCTATCTCAATCACGTTCTCAGAAACCTTTCGGTGGTAAGGAATCACTCGATATAATTCCTACAATGAAATGTCTTTCTTTTTCAGCTTTGCAGGTTTGAATCGTGAAGAACAGGGCCATACTCGGATTTTTTATTATCGATGAATTTCTGTTAATGTTTTTTTGTTTCTGATTGGGATATCTCTGGGTAAATGTCGATTTTTGAGTTTCTGGGTTTGCTTGTTAATTAGAACTTTTAATTTCATTTTAAATGTCTTCGTTTAATCGTTCGAAGTACAGCTTTGCGAACTCAAAAACTGTTTTGCACAAATCGCAAACCTTGTGCTTTGCAAATCCTGTCAAAGTCGCAAACTTTGCGTTGCTTTGCGAATTCTACTTTGCGAATTCTAAGATTGCTCTACTTTGCGAATTCTAAGCTTATTCTGCGAATTCTAAGTTTACTTTGCATATTCTAAGTTTACTTTGCGAATTCTACTTTGCGAATTCTAAGATTGCTCTACTTTGCGAATTCTAAGCTTATTCTGCGAACTCTAAGTTTACTTTGCGAATTCTAAGTTTGTTCTGCGAATTCTACTTTGCGAATTATAAGACTGCTTTACTTTGCGAATTCTAAACTTATTTTGCGAACTCTAAGTTTACTTTGCGAATTCTAAGTTTTCTTTGCAAATTCTACTTTGCGAATTATAAGACTGCTTTACTTTGCGAATTCTAAGCTTATTTTGCGAACTCTAAGTTTACTTTGCGAATTCTAAATTTGCTTTGCGAATTCTACTTTGCGAATTCTAAGGTTGCTTTACTTTGCGAATTCTAAGCTCATTCTGCGAACTCTAAGTTTGCACATTTAGATATGCGCACGATTCACTTCGCGAATTGTTACTTTGCGACTCATAGTTTACCCGATATTTCAAATGCTCAATTCGCAAAGTTCTTTTTCAACTCAACCCGCAATCCATACTTAGAAAATTTTTCGGCCAAAATATTTCGTCACATAAATGGGCCCAACAGGAATGGGCCAAATCTTTTCTAAACGGTTTTTTTTTTTTGTTTTAAAGCCCATACTTTATCAATATTCTCTTGATATTCAATTGTTATAATATCATGACACTAATTCCATTATTCTTTCTTCTTGCAGTCTCAGCAGCACTTCCGGTGTCAAAAATATATTAAAAAAAAAAAAAAAAACAAAAACAAAAAAAAAATGACGACACCTACGGACATCGTTTACCCAACCTCACAATGGATAACGATCAAGGACAATAATTTCCAACTTGACCTTCATACATTCAAGTGCAAGGACGAAGTTATATTATCCATTCTGAGGAATCACCATCTTGGGTATGCCTTTTCGGCCTCGGTCCAAGTCCCTACAGTCTACCTTCAGCAATTCTGGGGGACGATGAAGACAAAAATCGCTCAGGATAACAGTATATACTACGAGGCCCAAATAGCAAATGAGACTGTCAGCATCACAAGCGATCTCATTCGGAGTATTCTCAGATTGCCAAGTCAACCTCACTACGAACCTGAGGCTTCTGAGAATGAGCTTGTGGATGATATGATGAAGATGGGATATTACACGCCTATCAAGTTTGTCTCCCATTTTCAGAACTCCATGATCCCGCATCCTTGGCGAACGCTCTTTACATTTGTCAATAAGTGCTTCTCACCCAAACACTCAGGATGGGATAGATGCAATATTACAATCCTTCGCATCTTCCATGGGATTGTGTTTCGAAGAAATTACGATTTTGTCAAGCTTATCATCACGGATCTCGACGACCAACTTCACCAACGTACAAAGTCCAAAAGGCCACAGAATTTGCCATATCCCCGGTGGTTCTCACTTATCATCAATCATTTCCTGACCACAACACCGGGAATACCCTCACGACCAGTAGAAGAAAATTTCACCCCACCCAAACTGCGCTACCTTCAGAAGGGAAAGCCTGATGACAAATATTCGCGCAAGGCAATGCCAATCCCTCACGAATTACTCGTTCTTGCAAACCCCGACCATATTGATGCCTATTGCAGCGTTTACAAAGTTCCTCACCCCACGACACAGGATAACCCACCTGAGTCTAACCCAGGGGTTAGTGAGACTGAGAGAGCAGAAATGAGCGAGAGAGAAAGAGAGAGTGAGACCTTGAGAGAAACCACAGAAACCAACCCTATCCCACACGCACCACAGTCTTCATCTCAAGAAACAATCCTCGACCAACCACTACCATCCTCTGAACACACAATACCTGAACCATCGCTCGACGAACAACCACACATAGATGTTCCCGAGACGATCACAACAGCAATAACTCAGTCAGAAAGAGCCGGGTCACTCCCTAGGATAGAAGACGTCGTAGTCGACCCAACGACGCATGAGCGAACCCCACCAGACCATTCACTTGTCTCCCAACAGACAAGTGTCTCAACACAACGTGAACCACCCCAAACCTCCAGCAGCTCGGTCCCTGTGTCTGAATCAACTCAAGAAATACCCATTCCCGTGACACAGACCGAGCCTCAGCCTGATCCTCAGGCAACAACGTTCATAGAAGAGCCCCAAATAGAGGCTCTTCAAGGATTGGACGGAAGTCTCTCGGATGTTGATGATTTCAGCAGCTCACCATCCGCGAGCCACCGTACAGAACCTAGTTCTGGACGCGTGCTAACGGGACGCCTTGACGATCCCGGAGATAGTTTCACCCAAGCCCGTCCCACTGACGTGGCAACAACGACCGGAGCACCATCTCCAATTGATGCGTCGCAAGGAGTGGTCGGAAGACCCAAGGATCCTGAAGTTCCACGAACTTCGGGTGACGAGGGCCACCGTCCAGAACCTAGTTCTGAACGTGTGCCAACGGCTCCCTCTAGTGGCGCCGGATCAATTCCAACACAGGTGACGACTGCCTACTTGGAGAACCGGCTGTTCGAATTCTTCGAGACCGTAACCCTACCAAGGGTCAAAGGTCTTATTAAGGAGGCGGTTCAAGCAACTTCCACCGACAAAGGAAAGGCTCCCATATCTGACCAACCTCCTCCTCAACAGCCGGTACTTCCCCGACTTCTCACCTTGCCACCACGCAACCCGCCGACACCCAACTTGTACACAGTGCCTCTGCTAGAGCTTTTTGATGTTGGCATTGCTCGCATAATTGAACTCGACAGCAACCGGAGCTTTGAAGAAGAAGACCTCTACAGGAAGCTGGTCGCAGGAGGCGTCATCCCATCTCAAGATGCGAGCATACCAACTGACACATGCCGCCAAGAAGGCCCCAGTCAGAAACGTCGTCACGACGATCCAGACGACCAGGATCGTCCTGAGGGGGAGAGCAGCAAGAGACCGAGAACCACGTCTTCTGTTGCTCGGGGCGGAAGAGGCAGAACACGCGGGGTTCAAACGCGTGGAGGCAGTTCGTCACGACCACCTAATCCACCACCAAGGTCCTCCAGGGGCAGACAAGCTACACCAGGGCCGAACCAGACAACTTCCCTTGGTGGAGTCGAGTCTGCTCCCTCGAGGATCTCCACCCAACCAGTCCAAGCAACTACAACTCCTCGTCAAAAGGATCCTCAAGACTACATCGGCAGATATATCTTAGACGAGGAATGGATGACGAGAACAGAGACAGCAGAAGAGTCCCGCCTAAGGATTGAAAGCGTTCGTAATTTATTAAAGGCGGCAGCAGCAGACTTCTGCTTCATCGAGCGAGAGGAAGAGGAGCAAGGAGAGAATCCTGAGGCAGAACTTCCAGAACTTCCAGAACTCCTTCAGCATCAGGTGCCCGAGGAACCAACGCCAGGCTACGAGTTCATAGAAACTCGTTGGAGAAACGCGAAGATCAAGGCACCCTTTCTTGAGGATCTTTATCCAAAGATCTGGAGGAAGGAAGAAGAAATAAGGGAGTCAACGAGCTGAATCTTCGAGGCCTTGAGCACCTAAGAGGGACGTATAGGGGACTTAGCCATCAGATCATGCTCTGGGAAGTCACGGCCAAGAAAGGGATGAATAGAGATCAATACAGGAAGTACATGAGAGATCAATCGGCCATCTGCGATATTGTGGACGTCGAATGGGCGGTAGGAAGATATGTAGGCCCTGTCTTTGTTATTGATCGATATGACAGGAAAATTGTAAGATATTCAGAAGCAGATCTTCCCTATCTTCCACTGGGCGAACTCAACAAGCTCTACAATATTTATCGCAATAAGTTTCCCCTGGACACTCACACAAGACGAGATGGTTATAGAGCTATCAAAGAGTGCATGCTGAGGCAGGTCAAGTACTTCGCTGCTCATGACTTCCAAATGGCCTTGGAAAGCAATATGAGCAAGGTCAACCTGACACGTCCAGACAACAGATATAAGGATCTCGAAAAGTTTGATGAGGGATTTATCTTCCTTGAACCACAACCAGGGGTCACCTATCTACAAGCTCAGAAGAAAGTAAAGCAGGTGCTACTTCTGTCAGAGATCTCCAAATTTTCAGATGGAACATTGAAGATTATCCTCAACCAACTTCGAACCAAGAAGAAGACAGTTTCCGAAGAGGACAAACTAGAAGGAACAGAACTGGAAGAGAAAGATGTCCTACGGAAACTCATCGAGAAGATAAGATATCGGATCGTTCTTCGGAACGACATCAGACAGTTCGAGACTGCCCTTGGATTCAGGAAGACCTACTTAGCTCATAGAGAACCTCCACCTCCACCTCGCTCGAAGAAAAAGAAATGAAGACTTAGTTTATTTGCTCGATTGTAATTTGGACACTTAGGGGGAGAATGTTAGGAATATTTTAGAAGTGTCCAAAATATTAATTCTAAGTCTTGTAATTTCTTTTCTATGTATTTTATAGATGTTCTATTTATGTATTTGGGTTATAGTTGTAATGGGCTTGTTAGGGGCCCAATGGGCTTAAATACCTCACAAGGTATTTAAGCTTAAACCCTAACTTCATTAATGCATGTTTCCATTTTGCTAAATCTCACGTACTCAACACTAAACCTTAAAAGCAAACTATTCACATATTACGAAGGTTTAATCTGTTGAAGTGTTCTTGGATAATCTGGATTTACAACCCGGTCGTTTCTGACTGTGGGAGCTCGGATGCTGTTTCCTCGTGAACGACTATTTGCGGTCGTTCTGTTTGTTCAGGTCGTTGTGGTGGTTCGAGTGGTTGTTCAGGGACTGTTTCTTGAGGGGTAATTTGTGGTTCCTGAGGAGTGGTTTCTATTTGTGTGGTTACTCGCTGGTCAGTGGTTTCTCTCTCACTCTCACTAACCCCTGGCTTAGACTCAGGTGGGTTGTCCTGAGTCGTGGGGTAGGCAACGTTGTATTTGTGGCAGTAGTTTTCTATGTGGTCTGGGTTTGCAAGGATTAGTAACTCGTGTGGAATTTTCATCGATGGACGCGAGTACTTTTCATCGGTCTTCCCTTTCTGGAGAAATTTGAGTTTGGGTGGCGTGTAGTTTTCTTCATGTGGTCATGGTTGTATCCCCGGCGTGTTGTAAAGAAATGGTGGATATTAGAGCGAACCACCGAGGATATGGCAAGTTCTGTGTCTTCTTCGATTTTGGCTTCATCTTCTGGTGAAGTTGATCGTCCAGGTCGACTGTGATCAGTTTTGCATAGTCAAAGTTTTTATTGAAGACAGTTCCATGGAAGATCCGTAGAATTGTGAGGTTGCATCTGTCCCATCATGAGTGCTTTGGTGAGAAGCACTTGTTGACAATTGCAAAAGGGTCCGCCATGGATGTGGAATCATTGATTGCTGAAAACGGGAAACAAACTCGAGTGAGGTATAGTAACCCATTTTGAGCATATCTGCGATTAGTTCGTCTTCAGATGCCTCCTCTTCATATTCAGGTTGCTGAGGCAGGCGGAAGATGCTTCGGATGAGTTCTTAGGTAATTTGGACTGTCTTGTAACAACCTGTCCCATATCGGGTGTCACTATAGCATCGGTCCCTACCGGGACCAGTGGGGTAGGGCCCACCACACTCCGACTGATAGTCTGGCCCCACTGTACCACCATTTAACCTTTTAGCGTGCTTCGTGCACTCGCTCACACGCACCCTGAGAAATTTCCAAGGGGGTCACCCATCCCTAGATTGCCCCAAGTCAAGCACGCTTAACTTCGGAGTTTCTATAGATGCTCCCGAAAAGGTAGGTCGACCTTGGTGATATGAGTAGTACTATCAATTCCCTTATACGATTCTTAGCCTGACACGCCCATACATTGTCAGTCTCAGGATCCCCTCTCATTCGGGTGTCGGATCGGTTCGTTCACGTACCCCTACGCCTAGAAGCCTGCCAGGAACCGCTCCTTGTCCGTGCACCTTCTCTGGCCGGCGATCACTCCCCCCCCCATCGGCCTCGAGCGTCACATGCACACCAGCTTCCGCCTGGTTCGTCCCCGAACCAGCACCGTACTGTGAGAGGCTGTGCTCTGATACCACCTGTAACAACCCGTCCCATACCGGGTGTCACTATAGCATCGGTCCCTACCGGGACCAGTGGGGTTGGGCCCACCACACTCCGACTGATAGTCAGGCCCCACTGTACCATCATTTAACCTTTTAGCGTGCTTCGTGCACTCGCTCACACGCACCCTGAGAAATTTCCCAGGGGGTCACCCATCCCTAGATTGCCCCAAGTCAAGCACGCTTAACTTCGGAGTTTCTATAGATGGACTCCCGAAAAGGTAGGACGACCTTGGTGATATGAGTAGTACTATCAATTCCCTTATACGATTCTTAGCCTGACACTCCCATACATTGTCAGGCTCAGGATCCCCTCTCATTCGGGTGTCGGATTGGTTCGTTCACGTACCCCTACGCCTAGAAGCCTGCCAGGAGCCGCTCCTTGTCCGTGCACCTTCTCTGGCACCGGCGATCACTCCCCGCCCTCATCGGCCCCGGGCGTCACATGCCCACCAGCTTCCGCCTGGTTCGTCCCCGAACTAGCAGCGTACTGTGAGAGGTTGTGCTCTAATACCACCTGTAACAACCCGTCCCATACCGGGTGTCACTATAGCATCGGTCCCTACCGGGACCAGTGGGGTTGGGCCCACCACACTCCGACTGATAGTCTGGCCCCACTGTACCACCATTTAACCTTTTAGCGTGCTTCGTGCACTCGCTCACACGCACCCTGAGAAATTTCCCAGGGGGTCACCCATCCCTAGATTGCCCCAAGTCAAGCACGCTTAACTTCGGAGTTTCTATAGATGGACTCCCGAAAAGGTAGGTCGACCTTGGTGATATGAGTAGTACTATCAATTCCCTTATACGATTCTTAGCCTGACACGCCCATACATTGTCATTCTCAGGATCCCCTCTCATTCGGGTGTCGGATCGGTTCGTTCACGTACCCCTACGCCTAGAAGCCTGCCAGGAGTCGCTCCTTGTCCGTGCACCTTCTCTGGCACCGGCGATCACTCCCCGCCCTCATCGGCCCCGGGCATCACATGTCTCATCTGCAATCTTGGCCTCGTAGAATGTTCTGTTGTCCTGGCCGATTTTGGTGGTCATCGTTCCCCACAACTGTTGAAGATAGACAGTGGGGACTTGGACGGATGCCGAGAAGGCATATCCAAGGTGATGGTTCCTCAAGATGGATGGAATGATTTCTTCTTGACATTTGAAGGAGTTCAGGTCAAGTTGAAAATTATTGTCTTTGATCACAAGCCAATTTGACGTAGCGTACACATGGTCTACCGGTGTCGTCATTTTCCTTTTTTTAATCACCGGGAAATCCTGCTTAACTGCAACATGAGAGACAACAAAGATTAGAATAAAATATATAATATGTGTATGTGTCATGAATAGTGTGGACTTGTTTATTTGTATGAAAATGAGATTGAGTTCGGCCCATCTGTAATACCCGAGTCCCGTAAGTAAGCCGGTCAATAAATATGCATATATATTATATGACTTACGTGACTGCATGAGACATGTTTTGTGACTTTTATGTGCTTAAATGATTTCATGATATATGCCAACATGACATGCATAAATTAGGAAGTAGATTTCTAATTTAGGTTAGTTATTGATTTTAGGGTTTCTAATACATGGTAAACTAACCTAGAAAATTTGATTTAATGTATTAAGTATTAATACCACATTTTAAGGAATATGAATTAGTAAGAATAGATTTCAAAAGGGTTAGATAGAGACTTTGATATATTAGGGTTTCGGAACTAGGAATCTCGAGATCTTTGGATCTCGAAATCCTTGAAGCTTGAAATATTAAATCTCTGAATGAATGAATGTCGAAATTTAAGGTATTGAAATGATGATATTGATAAATTAAAAATCTCGAAACCTTGAATGTCATGCTCAAGATTTATAAATTGTCGAAACCCTTAAAACTCGATAAAGAAGATAACTAAAATAAGTTCGATTACTTGGTCATATGGTAAGGTAATAAAATAATATACATTAGTTCATTTAAGATAAGGATTGGTATAGGATTGATGTCATTTGTTTCAATATACACGCCAAATGAAAATAAGGATGAAAAAGGAAACTCTTATACCATTAGATGAAAACTTACGATAGAAGTCATATACATAATAAAGAAAATTTCGAACACCACTTGGAGAAGAAAAGAAACTAAGACAAAGGTGTTGTAAGCTGAGTTGGTATGAATCTTCATCTTAATCTATCTATTTAAATTCATGCTTTTATTCATAATTAAGTATGTTAAGGTCTTTAGCGATTCAGTAGTTGCATAATTTTAGGTTTTACTTAAAAGTAGGGTTTTGATCGAAGTTATTCCATATAAGAAAGTGTTTTCGAGTTGTATGATTGTTAGTTTGTTAAATTTCGGAGTTATATTAACATTACAGGAATGATCTCGAGGTTGAAATGGAGATAGGTATCAAGACTGAACTCTGAGATTTATATCGAGATATTAAGAATTGATATGTCGAAATTTGTCTCCAAAGTTATATCGAAATTTTTATAACATATCGACATTCTTGAAAATATTGTTTTAAGTTCTAATATATATCGAGATACTCACATAAAACATCTCGACATTTTGAGTAAAATATCACCATTTCATGCTTTGTGTCGAGATGTATCTTGAACCATGCCGAGATCTTTAGGTAGTATTAAATATGCAATGTCGACATCTAATTATCATACAACTCGAGATCTTTGCATGTTATATATTGAGATTTATTCTATATCATGTATCGAGATTCATATAATATCGAAATCTATGCCAAACTTATGTGTATATGATGTCGAGATTTTTAGTCCATAGTAGCATAAATATATATCGAGATCTATCTTAAAATAATTTTCAGTTTAGGATAAAGTTTTAAATTTTAGGGTTTCGAAATTTATAGAAGTCGAAACTAGGGTTTTTAAATTAAGCCGATTTCGTGAAATCATAACTAGACTAACAAACCCTAATTTATTATGGTTGTTTATTTAGGGTTCGAAGGTTAGCGACGTACCATACGATAGGTTAAATAGCTAAGGATACCAGGTAAGTGGAAGTCCCATTTACAACACATAATTATATGTGCATGAATTAATACATTATATGTTTATGTGAATCCATGTGACTTCCTACGTGAATTACTTGTGTTACATGACACGCATAATTTAATTACGTACTATTATGGCATGACATGCATATTCACGACATGATCATATGCACGCACGTTTAGTACAAAAGGCATGAAATGAGAGCGTGCAAAATATACGATCGCCTGAGAGCGATAAAGATTCGCCGATATGGGCGTCTGATGTCGACTCACAGTTGAGTCACGGCTCTTCTATGCTACCATGGTGACGTCGTATGGCGCTACCGTTAAGACATGACATGTACAAGGCAAGACATGATTTTAGGGCTAATGCCCTCATGGCGGGTCGTGAAACCTGGAGGATGCGAGCTGAGGGAGTACGCGACACCGAGGGTACCTCTGGTGTTGACTACCTCAGATTAGGCTACCAGTGTGAAGCGTCCGCGTGGCGTATGAAACCACCTTGGGACAGAAAAGGTGCCCTAGGGTTAGCCTCCCTTGAGTGGGTATTGCCACTTATATTTATTTATCCCTTGTGGATTCGAGCTCCATGATGGTGCATAGCAAGATAGCCGAGGGCCCTATATGACAAGACAAGACAAGGAAAAATATGAGGTCTAGGGGAGCATTGGCGTGGATGCCTTTGCGAATTAGGGCACGTGCATGGCATGCATGGCTTTCACTTACTAAGCTTTATAAGCTCATTCCACGAATTTATGTGTTGTAGGTTCACGGGATCACGGTACGTGATCTTTCCAAAGGCGAGGCTATTTTTGAAGCTTCCGGAGGACTTTTGAGGTGGCAGTGTGTACATGGATACGACCTGAGTGGCGGCCCGATAGGTTATTTTGAACACGCATGCGCACTCTACCTTCTATTTATGTCCTAGGCATATTTTGTACTGTACAGGAGAATTTCCTTTGTATAAAAGGAAAAATTTTGTACGCATTTTCGTATATAAATTTCATTTATATCACATGCAGTCACATAAAATAGTAGTAAGAATGGGCGGTAGGAGTCAGGGCGCCGCAGGTGGTATCAGAGCTTTCGGTTACAAGTTCTGTAGACTGTCCATGTACACACACTCAAAAGCACGGAAGCGGCCTTGCTAGTAAGTTTTATGTTTCTATGAATGTTGTATGTGCGTAATTTATTTCCCATAGGGACTATTAGGGTATCAGGACAAGAATGGGTAGAACGAGAAGTGAGGGTAGTGGAAGCGTTAGTAAAGGCAAAGAACCCGAAACACAAGCCGATAATCGTGATACAGCGATTCTTCAACTCACCGAACTTGTTCGCCAGCAATCCGCACAAATTCAAGAAATGATGCAACAGCGAAATGCGGGCGGACAATCTAGTAATAATCTCCCTCAGGCAGAAAGAGTCGAAATTGTTGGAGAGCGATTTCGTAAACTCAATCCCCCGACTTTTGAAGATGTTGTTGACCCTACTGCGGCTGAAGACTGGCTCCGAACTCTGGAAAGCATGTTCCAGTATAGTAGGATTCCAGAAGATGAGAAGGTGTTATGTGCTGCCTTCCTGCTGAGGGGAAGTGCAGGCCATTGGTGGGATACAATTCTAGCCTTTGAAGACCCTATTACGATGACGTGGGATCGGTTCAAGGAGCTCTTTAGGAGCAAATACTTCACCGCCCCGGTACGAGCCCAAAAGATGAATGAATTCATCAACCTACGCCAGGGCCCGATGACTGTGGCAGAATACATCAGAAAGTTTGAGCAATTGTCCCGATTTGCAGCTCACATGGTGAGCACAGATGCGTTGAAGGTGGAGCGTTTCTTGGAAGGCCTGAAACCTGAATTATATAGAGATGTAAACATGGCCGGATCCCAAGTAGCTACCTATGCCCAGGTGGCTGAACGCGCATTAATGGCGGAACAAGCTGAACTCCGAATCATGCGGGCCCATGAAGCGAAACGAAAATTTATCCAAGGGCCGAAGTGGAGTGGAGGCAACCCAAAGAAGCCCTTTAACCCTAAAAATGCAAGGCCCACTTTCCAAAACCGACCCGGACCTCCACAACAATTCAGTCCTAATCAGGGAAGACCTCCAATGAGCATACCCCCATGTCCCAGATGCACACGACGACATCTGGGCGTGTGCTATTCTCAGAATGCAGTCTGTTATAAGTGTGGCAAGACAGGCCATTTCTCCAAGGCATGCACGGAAGTGGCATCTGGAAGTCAAGCCCCTGTTCAAACTAGGCCACCTACGGTACCTGCTAGGGTTTACACGCTGACTTCCGAGGAGGCGGAGAACAACCCGTCTGTGGTGGCAGGTACTCTCCTTATCCATTCGACCCCAACATGCATATTAGTTGATTCAGGAGCCACGCATTCATTTGCATCTACTAACTACGTGGCGAGACTCGGGGTTACACCTAACCTAGTTAACTACGAATACAACGTTACCATCCCTCGTGTAACCTCTACGAGAACCAACGAAATCTTACGAGATAGCCCCGTACTATTGAACGATAGGACCTTACCTGTTGACCTGATAGTCATTCCAATGAACGATTATGAAGTAATCTTAGGAATGGACTGGCTATCGAAATATGGAGCAGTTATTGACTGTAACCGTAAACAAGTGACCTTTAACCTAGAAGACACCGAACCATTCACATTTACGGGAAGTAGCAAGCGTAGTAAGATTCCCAAGATTTCGGCAATGAAGGCCCATCGATTACTCAAGACAGGATGTGAAGCTTATTTAATATTTGTGATATCATCCGAGGAACGTGCGTCCCCAAAGCTAAAAGAAGTCCCAATAGTCCGAGACTTTCCCGATGTGTTCCCTGAAGACTTACCCGGACTTCCGGCAGATCGGGAGATTCAATTCACGATTGACCTAGTACCAGGAGCTGAACCCATTTCTAAGGCAGCGTACCGAGTCGCTCCGGCTGAATTGAAGGAATTAAGGGAGCAACTGGATGAACTGTTAAAAAAAGGGTTCATTCAGTCGAGCTTCTCACCATGGGGAGCACCAGTTCTGTTCGTTAAGAAGAAAGACGGGTCGATGCGGCTCTGCATCGATTATAGGGAGCTGAACAAGATTACGATCAAGAACAAATATCCCCTCCCTCGAATTGATGATTAACTACAAGGCGCAACCGTCTTTTCGAAGATAGATCTGAGGTCAGGATATGACCAGTTAAAGATTCGAGAAGAGGATATTCCGAAGACTGCTTTCAGTACCCGTTACGGGCATTACGAGTTCCTAGTCATGCCTTTTGGGCTGACTAATGCGCCAGCAGTATTGATGGACCTGATGAACCGGGTATTCAAGCCATTCCTAGATAAGTGTGTCATCGTATTCATCGATGATATTCTCATCTACTCAAAGACCAAGGAAGAGCATGAACAACACCTGCGAATTGTACTGGAAATATTACGAGAAAAGCAGTTGTATGCGAAATTCAAGAAGTGCGAGTTCTGGCTCAACCAAGTCGCATTTCTTGGACATGTTATCTCAGGAGATGGAATTTCTGTTGACCCCAGCAAGATCGAGGCTATTAATAACTGGCCTCAACCGACGAATGTCACAGAAATACGGAGTTTTCTCGGACTAGCTGGCTATTATCGAAAGTTCATCAAAGATTTCTCCAAGATTGCATCAACCCTGACGAAACTAACGAAGAAGAATACTCCATTTAAATGGGACGACGCTTGCGAGGAGAGCTTTCAGAAACTAAGCGACGACTCACTACGACCCCAGTGTTGACTATTCCCACAGGCACTGGAGAATTTTCTGTTTATAGCGATGCATCTAAGAATGGCCTAGGGTGTGTCCTGATGCAGAATGGAAATGTCGTAGCTTATGCCTCACGACAACTCAAAGATTATGAGAAGAACTACCCAACTCATGACCTAGAGCTTGCCGCTGTAGTATTTGCTCTCAAGATTTGGAGGCACTACCTATACGGCGAGCGATGCGAGATCTTCACTGATCACAAGAGTCTCAAATACTTCTTCACTCAGAAGGAGTTAAATATGAGACAACGACGATGGCTTGAGTTAGTCAAGGACTATGACTGCGTGATTAGCTACCATCCGGGGAAAGCAAATGTAGTCGCGGATGCGTTGAGTCGTAAGACTGTAAACACGGAGTTACAGAGGCTCGAAGTAGAAGTAATACCTATGGGCGAGATTGAGACAAGACTAGCAGCCTTAACGCTTCGACCTACACAGATGGAGCAAATTACGAAGGCTCAAGGGAACGATGAATTATTTCTGAAAATTAAAGAAACCCCAATGGAACAAAGATCAGCAGACTTCACCATACGAGACGACGGGAGCTTATATTATAGAAGACGTTTATATGTTCCAAACGACGCCGAACTTCGAAAGACTGTAATGATGGAAGCTCATGCCACCATTTACTCAATCCACCTAGGAGCAAAAAAGATGTACAGAGATCTACGAGCCAACTATTGGTGGCCAGGGATGAAAAGAGAAATCGCAACCTTTGCGAGCCAATGCTTAACATGTCAGCAAATTAAGGCAGAACATCAACGACCGGCAGGAACCTTGCAATCCCTACCAGTACCTGAATGGAAATGGGATCACATTACCATGGACTTCGTTGTTGGCTTGCCTAAGACTGTGAAAGGCCACGACGCTATATGGGTCATTGTCGATCGATTGACCAAGTCCGCTCACTTCCTGCCTATCAGCTCAACGTTCTCAATGGAAAGATACGCGGAACTATATATTCAAGAAATAGTACGACTTCACGGAGTTCCAATCTCGATTATTTCCGATCGTGATTCAAGGTTTCTATCCAAGTTCTGGATGAGTTTGCAGAAAGCCATGGGAACTAAGTTATCTTTTAGTACTGCCTACCATCCTCAAACGGACGGGCAATCTGAACGAATGATCCAGACGTTGGAAGATATGCTAAGAGCCTGTGTGCTCGAAAGGAAATTGGAGCCGATATCTTCCTTTGATTGAATTTTCATACAACAACAGTTTCCATGCAACGATCGGAATGGCTCCATATGAAGCTCTATACGGACGCAAATGCAGATCCCCAATCCATTGGGATGAAGTCGGAGAACGAGCATTACTAGGTCCTGATCTAGTACAGGAAATGACAGAAGCCATTGCTCAAATACGAGAACGGATGAAAATAGCTCAAAGCAGACAGAAAAGCTACGCAGACCAAAGGCGTAGACCACTGGAATTCCAAACAGATGATTTTGTATTCTTGAAGGTATCCCCAATGAAAGGCGTGGAACGATTTGGGAAAAAGGGCAAGCTAAGCCCGAGATATATAGGACCGTTCCGAATCCTCAGAAAAGTTGGCGAAGTTGCCTATCAATTGGAACTGCCGAATTTGCTAGCTCAAGTACATGACGTCTTTCACGTCTCAACACTGCGAAAATATATCGCAGAACCAAGCCATGTGTTGAACACGGAAAATTTTCACCAATACCTCAAGCCTGATTTGAGTTACGAGGAAAAACCCGTGGAGATTCTAATGCACGATAGGAAACGATTACGGAATAAAGAAATTCCATTAGTCAAGGTTTTATGGCAGAATCAGTCCACGGAGGAAGCTACGTGGGAATGAGAAGATGACATGAGAAACCGCTATCCCGAGCTATTTCTCCCTGCCTGATTTCGGGGGCGAAATCCCTTTGAAGGGGGAAGGATGTAATACCCGAGTCCCGTAAGTAAGCCGGCCAATAAATATGCATATATATTATATGACTTACGTGACTGCATTAGACATGTTTTGTGACTTTTATGTGCTTAAATGATTTCATGATATATGCCAACATGACATGCATAAATTAGGAAGTAGATTTCTAATTTAGGTTAGTTATTGATTTTAGGGTTTCTAATACATGGTAAACTAACCTAGAAAATTTGATTTAATGTATTAAGTATTAATACCACATTTTAAGGAATATGAATTAGTAAGAATAGATTTCAAAAGGGTTAGATAGAGACTTTGATATATTAGGGTTTCGGAACTAGGAATCTCGAGATCTTTGGATCTCGAAATCCTTGAAGCTTGAAATATTAAATCTCTAAATGAATGAAATAGTAGTAAGAATGGGCGGTAGGAGTCAGGGGCGCCGCAGGTGGTATCAGAGCTTTCGGTTACAAGTTCTGTAGACTGTCCATGTACACACACTCAAAAGCACGGAAGCGGCCTTGCTAGTAAGTTTTATGTTTCTATGAATGTTGTATGTGCGTAATTTATTGCCCATAGGGACTATTAGGGTATCAGGACAAGAATGGGTAGAACGAGAAGTGAGGGTAGTGGAAGCGTTAGTAAAGGCAAAGAACCCGAAACACAAGCCGATAATCGTGATACAGCGATTCTTCAACTCACCGAACTTGTTCGCCAGCAATCCGCACAAATTCAAGAAATGATGCAACAGCGAAATGCAGGCGGACAATCTAGTAATAATCTCCCTCAGGCAGAAAGAGTCGAAATTGTTGGAGAGCGATTTCGTAAACTCAATCCCCCGACTTTTGAAGATGCTGTTGACCCTACTGCGGCTGAAGACTGGCTCCGAACTCTGGAAAGCATGTTCCAGTATAGTAGGATGCCAGAAGATGAGAAGGTGTTATGTGCTGCCTTCCTGCTGAGGGGAAGTGCAGGCCATTGGTGGGATACAATTCTCGCCTTTGAAGACCCTATTACGATGACGTGGGATCGGTTCAAGGAGCTCTTTAGGAGCAAATACTTCACCGCCCCGGTACGAGCCCAAAAGATGAATGAATTCATCAACCTACGCGGGCCCGATGACCGTGGCAGAATACATCAGAAAGTTTGAGCAATTGTCCCGATTTGCAGCTCACATGGTGAGCACAGATGCGTTGAAGGTGGAGCGTTTCTTGGAAGGCCTGAAACCTGAATTATATAGAGATGTAAACATGGTCGGATCCCAAGGAGCTACCTATGCCAAGGTGGCTGAACGCGCACTAATGGCGGAACAAGCTGAACTCCGAATCATGCGGGCCCATGAAGCGAAATGAAAATTTATCTCACGAACCTGTGGATCCTCAGCATTGTCTCTCGGTTGATTTCTTCCAACCTCTGCTAGATATTCCTCCTAATGACCTTTAGCGTTCCATCGCAAAACTTATCTCAGTCTTCAGCATTAACCTATTCTTCTTAGCTATTGGATTGTGGTAGGTGATGCCTAGGACTGAGCTGATGTGCACGTGATTGTTGGGAAGCCCTTCGATCTCAGGTCCTTTGTTGAGCGGAGCGGTTATGTTGACCTTCTTCATGTTGCTCTCCAGAGCCATCTGAAGGTCATGTGCACCGAAGTATTTGACTTGGCGCATCATGAATCGGTAGAGTCCCTCGAGTCCTTCTTTCTTGATGAAGCCTTGAGGACCTTTATACTTCTCCACATACAGCTGATATAGGTTGTATACTTCTTCAGCGGGGAGGTATGGTAGGTCACTCTCGCTTAGATCTTCTCGAGTTCTATCTACTCGCTCCATGGTGTAGTGAGGTGTTGGAAGTCCTCCTTTTGCACAGTAGACGCTGAGTAGTTGGCATATAGGGGATAGCTCCTTGAAGTGACTCTTCCGTCGTTCCTTCGGGATCCCCAACCTTACATCTGGTCCTAGTTGGGTCAGCATCCAGAGGTATATCTGCTGATCCCAGTGAGAGATCCCTCTCAGCTCGAACTCGTTCGGCTTCTTAACTCTGCCCGGTGACCTCCAAATATTTTCACGAACTTCTTCAAGGAAAGGGATTTCTATTCGGATGTTCTCCCACGGCGTGTCGATTCGAACGGTCCCTGGCGTTAGTCTTGTGGGGAAGCCGCTCGTTGCGCGATCAACTCTGGTAGCCTTGGGATATCTTGTTGGTAATCTTCACCTTCCTGAAGCTCGTCGTCTTCTATGATCACGAGGTCTACGGAGGCTTGTTGTAGGAAATGCCGAACGTCCTGAAGCCGTTGTCTTTGATGCTCCTCGGGCATGGAATGGGTCATCCACTGTCCTTCGAAGATGTATTTGTCTAGAACCTCGTGTGAATTGGCGCCATGTCCTGAGGGTCCCGGTTGGTCTGGAGAGAGAGCAACCGAGGGAGTAGCTTGAGTAGCTGCTAGGGCTACGAGCATCGCGGCACTTGCTTCTTCTTCCGAAAGCACGGGGCTTGTCAGAATCGGTGGTGTCGGCGAAGGCGTCCGTAGGTGAAAGTTTGGTGGGCCGATATGGGTTAGAGTGGTTGTGGGGTGCGTGGTGTGGGTAGTTTGGGTGTGGGTGGTTTGTGTTTGGGTTTGGGTTTGGGTTTCACCTGCTCCAGCGCTTGTTTGCGTTGCGCCTGAGCCTTGTCCTTGGCCACTCGTCGTTTCAGTCCTTGGCCTCTTCTCCCCCTCATGAGGATCCTGATCGTCAGGATCGTCATGTCGTTGTCTGGATTGGGAGCTTTGGCCTCGGCACGTTTGGGTTGGTGGCTCAGGATGGTCCACCAGGCGTCTATAGAGTGATTCCTCCTGAGGCGACCGGATGGTGAGACCAATGAGGCGGGCTAGCAGAATATCCTGGAGCTGTGTGATTGGGATGGTGTATGGGTTGATGAGGATGGAAGATTTTGTATAGGGTCGGTGGGAGTGGTTGTGAGGTGGGCTTGTGCTGAAGCTGGCTCCGAGACGGGTGTTTTCTCTCGATCTTGACGGGACGTCTCGATAGTCGTACGCACGCTCTCCATAATCTTGTCTTCAAAAGATTTAAGTGCTGAGGAGAGGGCGGCTTTGAGGTGGTCTTCAATCACAAATGGGGCGGACGCCTCCTGGGATGTTCCAAGACGACTGATGTCGCCTGTTATCAACCCTTGAGCAGACACCGGCTCCTCAGGTTGGCTCACAGTCACTTGAGGTTGTGACTGTATGAGACTTCCACCCAATCCTCGAGTCGAATCTTGAAGATTCTCCTCTATGGGTGTTTCGGCAGGCTCGGGTTGGGCCAGCGAACCAGACACCGATAGAGTATGTTGCGGCTCGAGATTGAGCGAAGAAGTGCCGGCAACACTTGAAGAAGTGATCAGCACGGTATCTGGTGCGGTGGTGACGGCCGGAAAGAGGGACTCGATTTGTATGCTAAGTAGCCTGGGAGTCCGTCTTTCCTCATCAGACTCCGTGTCGGACGAGGTGGCTGTTTGAGGAGTAGGGTCACGTTCAACGTCCTCAAGAGCCTGATTCGTCACCAGTGGAAGCGAGCTTTGCCCCATTTCTGCCTCGAGCTGTGCTTCTTGAAGAGGAACCTCCTCGATAGGCTCTTCAAGCACGCCAACATGTATGGGCACTTCCACTTGAAGCGTTTATGCTGGAGACTCTTGTTCCAACTCTGCAGCCACAACATCGATCAGCGTGGCATCTAAGTCAGGCATTGGCTCCTCGTGAGTTGGAGGCTCCAGGTCTAGTTCCTGAGCGACTTCATCAATCATCATGTCCTCAGGACGAGGCTGTTGTTCCTGATGTGGAGGGCTCACTTGGAAATCTATCGGGGGCCCTCGAATCATTTGCTCATTAAGGTGATCTTCCCGACAGTATCTCTGATATTCAGCTCCCGTGGGGTCGGCGAGCCGAAAAAGGTTGAGTGGAATGGCTATCGAAGGTTGAGCTAGGTCCACCAGCCGTGGGTTGTGGAAGAACTTGAGCCTTGGTGGCTGATAGTTTCCTCCCGGAGGCAGGCGAGGAATGTTCTGCTCGTACATCTCCATATGTTGGCGGATGATGACGGAGAACCATCTCGCATACGGACATTTTTGGACCGTTTGTTCTCTTTTTGTCTGATCTGTTCTGCGAGGTCGTTCCAGATCAGTTGAGCGAAATCGTAATTCCGCGAGAACACAACTTCGTGAAATATCTGGAGGATGTGGCCATTGCCTTTGTCGAAGCCTGCGTGCTTCGGGGATAGACACTTATTGATGATCCCGAATAGTGTCTTCCATGGATGGGAAATCCCGTTGCTCTGCATCTGAGCTAGCTTGGTGAGTAGCGGATGGTACCCCATCAGGAGGAAATCATTCACCAGTTCTGCATCTGATAGAAAGGGGTCGTAGTTTTGGCTGTGATGGAGGTCAAGTAGAACTCTGAACTCGTTCTTGCCCATGCAGATGTGCCTCGTCCCTACAACCGTGGTAAAGTGGTATGCCCCGTCCAAGATGATACTCTTGATCATCCCCCAAAACTGCTGGAGGTAGACCATCGGCACTGATGATGTCTCGGTAAGTGCGTGCCATAGGGGATGGCCTTGTAGGATGGACACGATTATGTCATCTGGACACCGGAAGGTGTTCAGGTCTAATTGGAAGTTCGTGTCGTAGAAGTTGAGGTATAAGGCCTTCTCGTAGATGTGATTGAATGTGGGGTGGGGTAGTGATCCATCTGAAATCCACATATGAAATGTAAATCATTAGTTCAAAAATTTGAGTCGAAAATAATTTGAAGAATGTATGGATTGGCACATAGGTATACGAGAGTGACAAAAAATGACATTTCGACCTATGAATAAGAGCCATATGAAAATTTAGTCGAAAATTTATCAAAGTGTTTAAAGGTACTGTTCACTCCGTGAAATTTTTCGCTCATAAAATTGAAATTTCAATTTAATTTCCCAAGTGCTGATTGTAAATCAAGATATCCGTTTATTTTAGCGATCGAAAATTTTATTCGCTTTTGAAGGCTACAGTGGAAAAGACTTAGAAATTTTCTAAGTTTGTTTTGACCTTTAGACACGGTACTGTATCTGAGAAATTTTACGATCGAGAAAAATCTTCGTGTAAATTTATTATTGAGAAATTGGATTTCCAAGTAAATTTACGATCGAAAAATTTTTCGCGCGTGAATAAAATTTTTGCTATGAAAATTAACGAGCGAGAAAATATTTCGATTTGAAGAGGTTTTTCGCTAGAAAGTTTTACGATCGAGAAAATTTTCAATTAGAGACTAAGTCAACCATCGAGAAAATTTTCAATCGATCAAAGTTTCGCGGCGTGTTTTTACGATCGAGAAATTTTATTGAAAAGAAAAAATAATTTTTCGCCGCTTAAAATTTCGATCGAGAACAACATTGACATCGAAATTTTCTACTGTAAGTTTTGCATCTATTTTATCTATTCCTCTCAGTAATATTTCGCTCGCATAAAATCCAAATTCGATTTCTCGATTGTAATTATTTTTCAATCAGCGTTATTTATCGTAGTGACTAACTTGAAAATATTTGCGATCGAAGATCTTTTACGATTCAAACAGTGACTTAATCAAATCGAATTTCAATTTTCACTGTTTGCGAGCGAGAAAGTTCTTCGATGCATTTAAACCTTTAAACTCCAGTTCAGTCCTAACTTTCAACCGAACACTAATAACGCAGAAAATCAAAGTTATATTCACCCACAACTAGACCTGGGCTTTGGGCTGGTCCAACCCAGAACCGGCCCAAAAACGGCCCGTTTACCTGGCCCAAAACCGGAACCGGTTGGCCCAGTTCTGGAACCGGTAACCGGCCCAGTTAAAATGAACTGGGCCGGTTCGCGGGCAGTGGAACCGCGGATTACCGGTTCCGGTTACCGGTTGGGCCAACGGGCCATTCTATTTTTTTATTTATTTATTCTTTAAAACTTTAAAAATTACATTTTTAACCCCAAACCATAAATCTATAAATACCACCTCATTTTAATCATTTTAACTCACAATTACATCCAAATCTCTTCCAATCTCTCTCAAAAAACTCTCAAAAAATCATCCTCATATTAATATTTAATATTGTTAACAATAATAATTATTTTATTTACACTACTACACACACTCACTTATTATTATACACCAATATAATTATTACTTTCGATATTTTTGAAGTACTAATGGCGTCGTCATCGAGAAATCCTAACCCGAACCCGAGCGACGATGTTTTTATGATTTTAGGACACGCCGATACGTTTAGGGGGAATGCCAACACCGACGAGGAGAGCGATGTACCGGAACCGACGGCGGCGACCGACGAGGGACCAAGTCAAGCTTTTACGGCGACTACAAGAAGGAAACAACAACCGCGTGGTCGGCGGTCTAAGGTATGGAATTTTTTTGATTTAGAAATGGATAAAAATAATCCCTCTGTAGGTACCGCATATTGCAAAATGTGCCGCCATCCCTACACAATTAAGACCGGACCGAATCAAGGTGAGACGGGCTCTTTGAAAAAACACCTCCAGAGGGCGCATAACTTCGGGGAGGATCTAGAGCCGGTAGGAATCGAACCCCGACAACAACAAATAAACGTAGGTACGGGTAGGAATTTTGTTATTACTAGGGAAATTTCTAAGAAAGCCTTAGTTAAATTCGTAGTAATGTGTGTAGAACCCTTTTGCATTGCGGAAAGTGAGGGTTTATCGAATTTACGAGTACGATACAACCCGGATTCCATAACGTGACCCGTAAAACCCTTAGGAAATATGTCTTAGAAACTTTTAAGGAATATCAGTCTAGCTTAATTAGTCATTTAGCCAACATTACGTGTAGGATTAGTTTGATTACCGATATTTGGACTAATATTACGTCGCAATCTTATTTAGTCGTCACCGCCCATTGGATAGATGAAACATGGACTATGCAAAAACGTATTCTTTCCCTATATCCCCTAGATTCGCAACATAACGCCACTACGATATCGAACTATGTGTTGAATGTCATTAATAAATATTGTATTCAAGATAAAATTATGTCTATCACATTAGATAACGCTAGCGCGAACAACGTAGCGATAGGGATCCTCCGTAGACATTTTAAGTTACCCTTAGACGGCCGATTACTACATGCTAGGTGCGCTTGTCATGTTATTAACTTGTGTGTGCAATGTGCTTTTGATGAAATTTTGGGAGATATTGTAGAAAATTTAAGACAATAGGTAAGTTACTTCGGGAACGCCGCCACGGAACGTCGTGGAAGCAAACTGTCCTTGCCGCCGGCCTCACATACAAGAAGTTTCCGTTGCCAGTCCCGACTAGGTGGAACTCGTTGTACCACCTCCTCAGCACCTTCATGCGCTACAAGGACTTGTTGATGCCTTTTTGGAACGAGGTCGCAGTCGGCAACAACTCCAGGTATGAATTACGAGAAATGAATTGGGATATTGCAGGTTTAGTCGTGTCCATACTTGAGGTGTTCAGCGAGGCTACGGAGAAATTTTCCGGAGTTCACTACCCGACGTCCCCATTGTTCATCCCAAACCTCTTCGCGATGTGCTACAAGTTCGTGGAATTTCGGAGTAGTCCATACTTGGGAGCTTTCATCCAAAGCATGGAGCAGAAGTTCAGGAAGTATTGGGAAACAATCCCAATAGTCCACGGTTTGTCTGGCTTACTCGACCCTAGTTGCGGTGTTGATACTTTCGATATTTTTTTCGATTATTATGCTCAGTTTCTTGGAAAGAAAGTGGACGACCAAAAGGCGTCAATTCACACTTCTCTCCAAGAACTTTTTTCTGTTTACGCAGCTGAGCAGGGACACAGTGTGGAGCAACCCGTACCAGCGAGCGAAGCCGGTTCGTCGGAAGGAGGCGGCGGCGCAATGGGACTACTACGAATATTGAAGGCACAAAAGACGAAGACCAAAACACGTGCGTCGGGGTCGAACACGAACGAGATCCAACTGTACTTGAGCCACAACTTCCAGACTCCTGAAGACTTCGACGTTTTGGCCTGGTGGAAGTCGAGCGCGACTCTATATCCGACCTTATCCGCCGTCGCTCGAGACGTTTTAGCCGTGCAAGCGTCTAGTGTCACCTCCGAGTCCGCCTTCTCTACATCCGGACGAATTATCGGCGACCGACGTGCGAGCCTTAGCCCGGTTTCCCTCGCAATGCTAACCTTATTGAAGGATTGGTATTTGGCCGAATCGAAGAACCGACGGGAGAACGCCATCGACGAGTTCCGTTCTTCTAGTTCGGACGAAGACGAAGAGGCCTCAAACATCGTCTTAGTTAATAGTCAAGTCGAATAAATTGTATTTTCTTATTTCGAATATTTTTCCTTTTTAAGTTTTAGTTTAGGTATTTTTTTCTTTCTTTTATGTTTTTATTTGTATTTTTTAGGTAGTTTTTCTTATTTTTTTGTACTTTTCTTATCTTTTTTTTTTTTTTTGAATAAAATTTTTGGATATTTTCTAGAATTTTTTCAAAGTTAAAAAAAAATAAAAAAAAAAAATGGGCCGGTTCCGATTTTGGAACCGGAGCCGGCCCAATAAAGGCCCGGGGGTTCTAGGTATGGTTCTGGGCCAGTCCCGGGAAAATGGTCCCGGGACCGGAACCGGAACAGGAATCGGTACCACGGCGGAACCGGTTGAACCGTAACCGGTGGAACCGAAACCGCCGGAACCGGCCCGGAACCTGCCCAATTCGGCCCAAAGCCCAGGCCTACTCACAACGATCAAGAAACATCGAAACTAGCCTATTATGCAGTTTTTAACCTAGACTAAACATAGAGAAGGTCTAAAATACTGCAAGCAAGTGTTTGAGTTCTCAGAATACGAACAGTCGAGAAATAATCACAAAATCAAACGAAATATTCCGAAATACAGACGCAAATCTAGTTTAAATGAACGAAAACCCCTAAAGGAAGTCAAATATACCTTCAAAAGACGAAAATTAGTTGAAAAATCGAAGGATTTTGAGGATTTTACTTTCGTCTTTTGAGAGAAAAGTTTTTCGCGAGAAAATTTGACTGTTGAATTTTGCGATCGAGGGTTTTGCGTGTATTTAGGGATTTTCGACTGCAAACTAATGATTTCGTTTTGGGCTGATTAGGCGTTTATGATACTTAGAGAATTAAGCCCGTTACTGTTTACGATTGAGAAGCTTACGATCCAGAATTTTGATTTGGTTACTGTTCAATTTTCGCTCGACAATTCCGATCGAAAATCTTTTTGGTTCCTGTTTAATTTTCGCTCGACAATATGAAGGCGAAACTTACAATGCGCTCGAGAAACTGCGAGCCCGTATTGCTCGATAGTGAGTTTACCTTAATATTTCAGATTGATCCTAAATTTTAAGAATAAACCACAGAATTACTCCTTCTAATTATAAACGAAAATGCAATTAGCTCCCTGTATTTCGAAGAAGTGACATCCGGCTCCAAAATTGGTCTTCGATAATCTGCATTACTTAGAGCAAAATGTCGTGAACATTAGAGTTAATCAAGAAGTAATTGATCTACTAAGGCTCCCCATGTATTGTTTTATCAATGTCTTGAGCTCACGATCGTAAAATTTTGTGAGGTCCTCCTTATTTAAGCATTGACCCAAGCAATTCTAGAATGAAAATTTCTGCAACACTTAAAGAAAAGAACATAAAAATATTTGGAGCTCAAAACATGGAATCATTGTAAATGCTCCCCCTCAAATAGTGCACATGAATCGATTTATCACGTAATCAAGCAAATCAATACAAGTAACAATCATTATTATACGCAATTTAGGCAATTTCACTTAGATACATGGTCCCCAAATCATGTATTCAAATGTTGCGGGAGGGTATGAGCATAAACAAGTAAAGTCGCATTTTAATCAATTCCGTACCAATGCAAGTTAAACATGCATTCAAAATGTGCGATTTATATATATATATATATAATTTTTTTATTTATTATTTTTATTATTATTATTATTTTTAAATTGTATATATTAATAGTATTATTAGTATGGGGTCAGATTATTTTGCTACGATCATCGTCACGCCTAAAATTTCACAAGACATTTGAAAGGATCACATACCGTCGAGTCATGTCGTCAAACTTAAAGAGTCTTAAGTTCATAGAATGATCCATTTCGACAACTCTCACTGGGTTCACTCTAGCACTCAATTGTTTTTGCCCTGGAATGATTATATTTTATATCACTCAAGTCAACACAAGCAATCTTAAGTCAATTTACTTGTGATCAAGGCGTATTTAATCATTTCACTATTGCGAGAGGTCGTCAATTTGGAATCATAGAGACTGTGAAGGGTTTTATTTTGGCTCTGACTAAGAAGGGTAGGATAGTTTTGGGATTGTGGACTAAGGATCTTCTTCCTTTTCTTCGTCGTTCTCCTTCTTTTAGGCGTTTTTCCTTTTATTGTTCGTTGTTCTCATCATTTCTTTGTCTCATTCTGCACTTGCTCAAGCTGAAGCTCCGCTTCTCTACGAGGCTGAGGGATTATCTAAGGCGAAGTTCTTCTTGTTCGTTCTTGGGCCGATACCGCGATCCTTTTCTCTTAGTCCCTAGCGAGGTTTCAGAGATTATCAATTTGAAGAAGTTTGCAGTTGTGGAATTCGAACCCAAGGCCGTGATCCTCTTCTCGTTGTCTCGATATAAGACCGGATTATCGTTGGAAAAGTTCACTTCTTAGTGCTCCTCTTTCCAGCCGTTTTGACGAGTGTACGAGATGGAGAAGTTCACAGAAAGATCCATGCCCCCTTCTAATGATATAAGATTATGATAGTCGAGGGGCAGGTTCTTTTGAACTGGTTTTCGTGCGTTGAGCATTCCTCGTGTGTGTTTTCCACCTTCTTTTGTCATCGTTTTTTTTTTGTCGTTTCGTTTTCTCCCCCTCCTTTTCTCGATTGAATATTCCATCAAAGACTGATTAGTTCAGTTTAAGGCTCAAAGGATTTTCAAGCAAAGAAAAGAATATCAGAGAAGGCTCAAGATGGATGACTAAAGGTTGTGTTAAAGAATTGAACTTTCAGTTTTGTAAGGCCAAGAAAAGAATTTCGTAAGTGCTCTAATCATTTTCCTAAAGATCTAACGAAAGGCGAGTATGAAGCCAAGAATTACTAGTTAAGACAAGCAATTGATGTGTGACTCACTCAAGAAGAAATCCAAGGAAAGGTGAAATATATCATGCTAGAATTCTCTCTTATATAAAGTGGCTTTGTGTCTAGTGGAGCAATCTAAATGAGCTTTAGACACAAGAATGCTACTTAGACTGACAAAATTAAGCAAGCAATCAGTCGCATGTCAGAGAAATTTAATTGTGACGTAGATCGAGCATCCAAAAGATTTCTTCATTCCCCTATATTACAGGTATATGTATAGTTTTTTTTTGTTTTGTTTTTTTTTGTTCTTTTTTTTTAATAATCACGCAAGATAGGAAAAATGAGCATGGAAAACACATAGAATAGAGCATGTAATCGCATAGGATATCAGGTAATGCACACATCACGGGAGATTCAACATGCCTAATTTTCCGACAAGGAATTGGAATCATTTTTCATCCAATGCCTTGGTGAAAATGTCGGCTAGTTGATATTCCGTGTTCACAAAGTACATTTCAATTGTGCCTTTTTCTACGTGATCTTTAATAAAGTTATATCTAATGTCTATGTGTTTCGTGCGTGAATGGTGAACGGGATTGCACGTAATCGCAATGGCACTTTGACTATCACTATATATGGGTATATTATTTAAATTGTAGCCATAATCGCGAAGCTGAGCCCGCATCCATAGCATCTGAGAGCAACAGCTGGCGGCTGCGACGTATTCAGCCTCAGCCGTCGAAGTTGAGATGCAGTTTTGCTTTTTGGATGACCAGCAGACTAGCTTTTCGCCTAGAAATTGAGCGCCACCGGAGGTGCTTTTCCTGTCCATTCGGCAACTTGCATAATCAGCGTCAGTATAGCCGATAAGTTTGAAGTCCGTACCTTTAGGATACCATAGTCCTAGGGTAGTTGTGCCCTTAAGGTAGCGAAGGATACGCTTCACCGCGAGCATGCGGGATTCTTTGGGATCGGCTTGAAATCGGGCACATAGACAAGTGGCAAACCCGATATCCGGCCGACTAGAAGTGAGGTAGAGAAGAGATCCAATTATACTGCGATAGAGTGTAATGTCGACCGATTTTCCTGTGGGATCAGCATCCAACTTGCAGCTTGTGGACATGGGAGTGCTGAGAGGCTTGCTCTGATCTTGATGGAACCTTTTCAGCATGTCCTTAATGTATTTTGTTTGATTGATAAATATACCATCTTCGAGCTGCCTGACTTGAAGTCCTAGGAAGAATCGCATCTCTCCCATGTGGCTCATTTCGAACTTACTCTTCATGAGATCTCCAAACTTCTTGCAAAGCCGTGGATTTGTTGAACCGAGAATGATGTCGTCGACGTAGACTTGAACGACCATCAAATCCTTGTCTTGCCATTTGATGAAGAGCGTCGTATCAATTGTTCCTCGAATAAATCCAGATTTTACGAGAAAGTTACTCAAGACATCGTACCAAGCACGTGGGGCTTGTTCTAGTCCTTAAGGAGCTTTATCCAATTGATAGACGTGATCGGGATGTTCTTGATCAACGAAGCCGTCTGGTGAGCGACATAGACTTCTTCTTTAAGTACGCCGTTGAGGAAGGCGGTTTTAACGTCCATTTGACAGACCTCGAAGT
This sequence comes from Craterostigma plantagineum, assembly GCA_027422505.1. NCBI lineage: Eukaryota > Viridiplantae > Streptophyta > Magnoliopsida > Lamiales > Linderniaceae > Craterostigma > Craterostigma plantagineum. The sequence continues at coordinate 16,902,871 of JAPQWV010000013.1, read as the reverse complement.
CCTTGTGAGCCGCATAAGCCAATAAGAGACGAATGGCTTCAATCCGGGCAGCAGGAGCATATGTTTCGTCGTAGTCAATACTGAATCCCTTTGCAACTAATCGTGCCTTGTTCCTAATCACTTCGTCATCTTCATTCTTTTTGTTCTTGAATACCCATTTTGTTCCTATGATAGTTTTCCCATGCGGGCGGTGTACTAATTTCCACACTTGAAGACGTTCGAATTGGTTAATTTCCTCTCGCATTGCAACTATCCCATCCGGATCTTGTAGTGCGTCTGCTACCTTAGTAGGTTCGTTTTGGCTTAAGAAGCAGCTGAAAAGACTGTGTTGATGCCTTGTCCTTACTCCGCTCGAAAGATCGCCAATTATCTGATCAACCGGGTGGGCTCTAGTCCACTTGCGCTCATGTGGCAAGGCTGAAGAAGATGCATCAGTCATTTGTGGGTCTAGATTTCCAATGATCTCCGATTGTTCATTTGTGTGAGGAAGTTCCAAATCAGCATTTGGAGGGAGCGACTCTGATGATTCTTCCTCAACACTCATGATAGGTTCTTCATTATTCTGTGACAAATCTGAATCGGGTGAGGTAGGGAAAGATGAAGAACTTCGTACTTCGGCCTCGTCGGGTGTATGGTTGACGTTAACTGGCGGATGTAATGGCTCAAAGAGGGAATCCAAGTCTTCTAACACAAGTCTCAGAGCTTCGTCTGGCGGTGATTGCTGATTTGTTGCCATCTTCTGTTGGTTTTGTGCCAACACACCAGTACGGGTTCTGAGGTGTTATCTTCAAAAGCCAACGGGTTGAGCACGGGTCCTGAACTGATGTGTTCAGTAACCATTCTGCCACTTCGTGGAAAGTGACATTATAGCTTTCCTTAATTGTTCGGTTGGACTTGATGTATACTCGGTATGCTTTTGATGTTGTAGAATACCCGACGAAAGTTGCCTCGAATGCTTTTGGGTCGAACTTAGCACGATGCTCTCTGTCGTTCGCCACAAAGCACTTCCACCCGAAGACTTTAAGGAATGAGATGTTGGGCACTCTGTTATTCACAATCTCGTACGGAGTCTTGTTGAACCGTTTGTGAACCACCGTCTTGTTTTGGGTAAAACAGGAGGTATTAACTGCTTCAGCCCAAAGAATGTGTGGAAGTCCGGAATGGATCAGCATTGTACGAGCGGCTGTTTGTTGACTAATTCCAAGCTTCTGATAAAACTCACTGAGATGTTTATTCTTGAACTCAGTGTCGTTGTCTGTTCGAATAACTTGAATAGTCTGTTGCAGCAGATTTTGAGTAGTGTTCACAAAGTTGATAATCAAGTCTCCTGTCTCATCTTTGGTTCGGAGGAACATTGTCCAAGTGTAGCGAGAGAAATCATCGACGATCACTAGCACGTACTTGCGTCCATTGATACTCTGTGTTTGCATTGGCCCACAGAGGTCCATGTGGATTAGTTCCAATGGTCGAGAAGTAGATGCAATTATCTTGACATGTTGAGACACTCGCTTCATCTTTCCTAATTGACATGCCGAACATTGATGCTCCTTTTGTAGTACTATAGCTGGAAGACCGTGAACCAACTTTTTCGTAGAAAGGCGTTGGAGAGCTTTCATATTCAGATGAGACAGTCGTTGATGCCATAAGTTGTTCCTCTGAAAATCAATCTGAGAGATGAGGCAGACAGCTGTCGAGGGCTGCACGGACGTCAAGTTGATCGTGTAAAGGTTGGATTTCCGAAGTCCATAGAGGAGTTCTGTGTCCTGACTGTCCAAAATTCTGCACAGGTCAGCGTGAAAGACCAGTTGAAATCCTTTATCACAGAATTGGCCTATGCTGAACAAGTTATGGCGGAGGCCTTCAACATAAGAGACATCTTTTATTGTCAGATTTTCCAAAATAATGTCCCCACATCCAAGAATGGGAGCTGAGTCATTGTTTCCGAATCTGACTTTGCCATTTGGTCGGTCTTTGTAGTTGCTCAGCAGCTCTTGTTTTCCATTCATGTGTGTGGAGCAACCAGAGTCGAGATACCACACATGATGGATCTGCAAAAACAAGTTAGAGAGCTTTAGGTACCCATTTAAGCATGGGTCCTCTCAGATTAGCAGATTTAATTTTTGGTTCAGATATGATTCCTAAATTATTACTTGAGGGAGTTCTAATAACCCATATCACTTTCGTAGAAGTGGTTTTGGGTGTTACCTCTTTAGGTGAGTTGGCCTTTTTGGTTGTTGTCGTCCTAGGCGGAGATTTAGGATCCCATTTGGGTTGAGCTTTGCAGGGAAGGTTAATTTCAGCACGTACAAATGCTTTGGTAGGCTTGTCTGAGGAAAAGATCTTTTCTTTTGATAATCTCCTAAGGTGCTTGGGGGACTCAATCTTTATGGGATACTGGTCGAGCAGATCGAGTAATAAAATAAAACGAATACTAACAAACTATCCTACGCTCAACAGGCAAGTGTACCTATCGAAATAGCATAGACGTGGCAAATATTCGAGTATCGAATCCCAAGAGAACTATATATTTTAGAAAATCTTTCGCTTAAATATCCTAGCACGAATGTTCGGTTGTCGAAACGGTAAATAATAATACTTATGAAATCCAACTGAGTAAAATGGTACGGAGAAGAAAAACCTTATGGAAACAAACGTATTTGAGACTCGAATCCCCCTAGCTCGACCAAAACAAATATCTACTATACGTAAATTAAGCTATCATTAGACCGTGGAGATTCCTACTACATGCGTACGAATTCATACGACTGACGAAACTGCGCCTTATCATACGAGACTCGCAAACAACTAATCAACGTATTAAATAGCTGGGCAAGCTTCCCTAACTACTTAACCGAAGATTGCATTAAAACACGATGAATCCCGCTATTAGATTTGACTCTAATTCGGCGGGGTAGTCCAACCTATCTCTAGTGATGGGTTTATTCGCTCGTTTACGAGTGGTCTAATCGTTCGCCCCTCTCTCGAGTGTAGCTAACGATTTCCCAACTACGTTAACTAAATCACATAGACATGATCGAGCTAACTAGACAATTTCAATCACATAGACATAATCAAAATCATATGCTTCTTAAACGAGTCATAACAATAGCAAAACATCAAATACCCGTAAACATACGATCGATCGCACTAGGGTTCATCTCATCTCAAATACACAATATTTAGCTACTCATAATGATCACAACAAAACACGTAATTAACACCGAAGATATCATAAATGCTTCCCTGAATTCGGCTTCGAAGTTAATCCCGTCCTTCACTGAGTAGTTTTATCGAGCACGTGGTGAGCGGACTATGGGAGGTTCTTGGGTTTTAATGAAGCAACGTGTATGTTTGTATGTAAGCACGTACCTCCTCCTCCTCCTCTTCTTCTCTTCAGCTGGGCTCTTTATATAGAGGTTTCTCCTTCCTTCTTGTGCATTTTCTTCAACGTGAGTTCCAAGGAGGAAATATTGGGAAGATCTTTTACCTCCAAAGTCTTAATTGCAGCCCCCAAAAACTGATTTCATGTGTGTCATTAAGTTGAATGGTTTGTCTTATGCAGAGATATGGTCCCAAACGTGATCTTCTCTTCCAAGTTGGTTCCAAAATTCGCCCTCAATGAGTTGCGTGCTTGACTTTTAAAATGGCCATGGAACGTTCACGGCCTTGTATATGCATTCTCACGGTCGTGACAACATAAAGCCTGAAGAAAATGATGTTTCTGCCCATGTTCACGGCTTCGTATCCTACCCTTCACGGCCGTGAAGCGTTCGGGGGTTAGAAAATGGGTTTCTGCCCGCCTTCACGGCCTCTAGCACCCTCTTTCACGGCCACGAAGCATCATTCACGGCCTGGTTGGTCAATGTTCACGGCCGTGACACAATCGGGTAAGAAAACAGCTCTCTGGTGCTCTTCACGGCCTCGTACAAGTCATTCACGGCCGTGACTGTTTTCCTGCAAAACAGCAGCACATTCAAAAATTCATATCTCCCGCTCTAGAACTCGGATTGAAAATCCGTTCGGTCAGAATCAAGATTAACGAGTCCTCTATCTATGGTTAAAATTTCAGGTTCATCGGACATCGTTTACCCCGTGATCATTGAGAAATATGAAACTGTCGCAAAACTGCCGTAAAACGTTTGATTTTGTTGTGAAACCATATTATAGCACAAAAATAATCAAAACGGCTTAACTTATCATGCAAATGACTTAAATATAACATATATAAACGTAAGAAAATACGTTTATCAAATTTCCCCACACTTAAACGTTTGCTTGTCCTCAAGCAAATAAATGCAAATGGCATATAAAGGATAAAATCATGCAACGTATCAATCAAGAACGAAATCACGTAAGAGATAATGCAAGTAAAGTCGGAAGGCATATTCGAAATCAACAACTAACCACACGACTTCCTTAGAAATACCTATCAAGATCCGCACCTCACAAAGATTCACTCAAATCACTAAGTGTATGGGTTAAGATGTCGGTGATATCTCTCGGGTCATGCACTAATCTAATCCCTATCATAAGCTTGCAAATGATTCGTAAATCTACCACTTTCAATGATCAAGCGTGAATCAGAAGGACTTTACCGGGTAGTAATATTGCTGAGATATGTAAGAAATGTAATGAATAAGCGTAAAAAGGATATGAGCAATAGTCGTGTCGGAATAATGCCATCATCTCGAATGCGCCAAATCCATCGTTCTCGTCCATCACCTCCATTCTTTTTGCATTCGTCTTCTTTTTTTTTTTCTTTTTTTTTTCACCAAGCCCTTCTTCTTTCGACTTCTCGATCTAGGAAATAGGTAATATGGTTTCGAGAGTGAAAGATTATCGGAGGAAGGGTTCTTAGTCATATATCTTTTTTTTTCTCTCTCTCTTTCTTCTTCTCTTTTTTCTTTTCTTTTTTTTTTTTTTTTTTTTTTTTGACATCAGCTCGGAAATTTAGTACGGGTTGCGCTTCTTAAATCCGGCACTCACCCTCCACTCTACTATCGCTCCAACGGGTTTATTTCTGAAGGCTTAATCAGGGTCGGCAATTTATAATACGGTTTTTCACAAATAAAAGGCTCAGGCTCAAAGTGGCTAACTACGGTGATCAAGCGTGGTCGGATACTTTGGCTATGGACTGAATTCCTAATGCCTTCCTCATTTTCACGCAATCACACGTCAAGTAGTTTCAAAACGTAATACACAAGCAAGTTCTGAAGAGAAATAAACTAAGCATGATTCACACAACCAAAGAAATGAGCGAAAAGCTCGTAGGCTCAAAAATCTCACAAAAATAGGGTTATGTGTGCGAATCTCTCAGGTATCGCCAAGTTCATCTATGTAAGAAAGAAGTCGACTCGCATATGTATCCTAATTACTCACAAGATTTCTAACATGAAATCACCCTTTGATTGAAGGAAACATGATTTTTGAAAAAGTTAATGCCAATTTTCGAAAAAATTTATACCAAAAATCAAGTCATGCACATATAAGATGTTTGCATTAATTTCGCAGAAATTCCCTCCCCACACTTAAGATTTACGTTGCCCTCAACGTAATAATTATGTAACACACGGAAGAGGAAATAAATAGACAAGCAAACTTCCCTGAATAGTCCGGCGTGCATGCTTCTTATGACTCCTCCCCACACTTGAGATTTAGAATTCCCTGCGATCATCGAAAAACGTAATCATAAAAACTGAAAAATACCCATAGAAATAACCGAAAAAAAAAAAAAAAAACATAAGATAGGCTTGGGGTGCCTCCCAAGTAGCGCTTTCTTTAATGTCTTTTAGCTAGACATAGTTCAGAGGATTTTAGCGTTGTGTGGTGTTGAGGAGGTGAATCGTTTCCGTCCCGAGTGCTTCGATGTCACCTCCGTAGTAATGCTTGAGACGCTGCCCATTCACCTTGAAAGTCCCTTTTTCTGGGTGTGTGATCTCGACCGTCCCGTAGGGAAACACTCGGGTCACCGTAAATGGACCCGACCACCTCGACTTCAGTTTTCCTGGGAATAATCGCAGCCGAGAATTGTACAACAAGACTTGGTCGCCTTCTTGGAACTCCCGCTTCATGATCCTTCGATCATGATATTGCTTCGTACGCTCTTTGTAGAGGCGAGTACTCTCGTAAGCCATTTGCCTCCACTCGTCGAGCTCGTTGATCTGCAAGTTTCGCTTTTCACCTGCACTATTCAAATCAAAATTTAGCTCTTTTAGAGCCCAATATGCTTTGTGTTCTAGCTCTACGGGTAAATGACAAGATTTTCCGTAAACAAGTCTGTAGGGCGTGGATCCGATAGGCGTCTTGTATGCTGTCCGGTACGCCCATAAAGCATCGTTCAGCTTGTCTGGCCAATCTCGCCTATGGTGCTCCACGGTCTTTTCGAGTATACGCTTTAGCTCCCTGTTTACGACTTCTGCTTGGCCGCTCGCCTGAGGATGGTACGCCGTGGTAACACTATGTTTCACGCCGTATTTTTCGAGCGTCCTTGCAAAATGAGTGTTACAGAAATGCGTACCTTTATCGCTAATTATGCAACGAGGTGAGCCAAATCGAGAAAATAATGTTTTCAAAAATTTAACGACTACCCTAGCATCATTAGTAGGTAGCGCTTGTGCTTCTACCCATTTTGAAACATAATCAACCGCAACTAGGATATATCGATTCTTGAAAGACGTAGGAAACGGACCCATAAAATCAATGCCCCAAACATCAAATATTTCACATACAAGAATAAAATTTTGAGGCATTTCATTCCGTTTAGAAATATTACCTGTCCGTTGGCACCTATCACATTCCTCCATGTATTTTTGAGCATCTTTAAAAATCGTAGGCCAATAAAAACCACATTCGAGTACCTTTTGTGCAGTTCGATTACCTCCGTAATGTCCTCCACATGGCCCGGAATGACAATGGCTCAAGATTTTAATCGTCTCGGGAAAGGACACGCATCGCCGGATTATCTTGTCTGCGCAAACCCTAAACAAATATGGATCATCCCAAAAATAATACTTCAAATCCGAGAAGAATTTCTTCCTCTGGTGATTTGTGTATCCTTTTGGCATGATCCTAGCGACAAGATAATTAGCAAAATCGGCATACCATGGGATTTCATCGAATACCTCACGTATAGCATATAAATGCTCGTCGGGAAAGTGGTCTCGGATGACTTCGTTGTTGGTAACCTCGTGGGCTGCGCCTTCAAGTCTTGACAAGTGATCGGCTGCGCAATTCTCGCTACCTTTTTGGTCACGAAATTCCACGTCAAATTCTTGGAGTAACAGAATCCATCGTATCAGCCTTGGTTTTGCATCCGGCTTCGCGAAGAGGTGTTTGAGGGCTGAATGGTCCGTGTAGATGATGACTTTTGAGAGAACGAGATACGGACGGAATTTATCGACGGCGAACACGACTGCGAGCAACTCCTTTTCCGTGGTAGTGTAATTCGCCTGTGCCTCGTTTAGAGTTTTGCTTGCATAGTGTATCGGCTGAAAATGTTTTTCCCGTCGCTGCCCTAAAACTGCACCTACTGCAAAATCGCTTGCATCGCACATTAGTTCGAATGGTAAGCTCCAATCGGGGGCTACCATAACAGGGGCGTTGATTAGCTTATCCTTAAGTATGGAAAATGCATTCAGGCATTCGGGTGTAAATTCGTAAGGTACGTCTTTCTCAAGTAAACGAGTTAAAGGCCTAGCAATTTTAGAAAAATCCTTGATAAATCTACGATAAAAACCCGCATGTCCTAGGAAACTTCTAATTGCCCTTACCGACGAAGGTGGAGGTAATCGTTCTATGGTTTCTATTTTAGCTCTATCTACCTCGATACCTCTCGACGATATTTTATGACCTAAAACAATACCCTCTCTTACCATAAAATGACATTTCTCCCAATTTAGCACAAGGTTTGTTTCCTCGCATCGCTGAAGTACTTTCTTTAAATTAAATAAGCATACCTCAAATGAGTCACCAAAAATCGAAAAATCATCCATGAATACCTCCATTCCGTCACCTATTAGTTTATCGAAGATAGCCATCATGCAACGTTGGAAGGTGGCCGGAGCATTGCAAAGTCCAAAAGGCATCCGTCGGTAGGCGAATGTCCCGAATGGGCACGTGAACGTCGTCTTCTCTTGATCCTCGGGGGCAATGGGAATCTGCAAATAACCTGAAAGTCCATCGAGAAAACAATAAAATTCATGACCAGACAACCGTTCAAGCATTTGATCAATAAAAGGAAGAGGAAAGTGGTCTTTTCGCGTTGCGTCATTTAATTTGCGGTAGTCAATGCAAACGCGCCATCCCGTGACAGTCCTCGTTGGAATGAGTTCATTTTTCTCGTTGGGTACAACCGTCATTCCTCCTTTTTTCGGCACTACCTGAACTGGGCTCACCCATGCACTGTCCGAGATTGGGTAAATCACTCCCGCGTCGAGCAGTTTAATTACCTCGGCCTTAACTACCTCCTTCATGTTGGGGTTCAGACGCCTCTGGTGTTGTATCACCGGTTTGAAGTCGTCCTCCATCAGAATTTTATGCATGCAAAACGCCGGGCTTATTCCTCGAATATCAGCTATTTTCCATGCGAGCGCCTTCTTGTGCTCCCGTAGTGTGTCTAAGAGCATAATTTTCTGCTCTTTCTCCAGATTTGATGCAATGATTACGGGAAGCTTTGCATTTCCCTCAAGGAAAGCGTATTCCAAGTGATCTGGCAATTGCTTGAGCTCGAGTGTTGGTGGTTCCTCGACCGAGCTTTTCTCGCGGTTTTCTTCGCTGCTCTTTTGCACATCGATCGTTGGTTCCTCCTTAACATCATCATATATATGTACTTGGCTGGGGGGTAGATCATCTTTCAGCTCTTCCTTCTGGAGTTCTTCTTTTTCCTCCATTTCTTGCTTCGAGATAAAGGAATCGGGTTGCGACAGTCCCTGCAATGATAAGAATTCATTCCATGCATCGATATAAAAACATTTATCGTCTAACTTCTCGGCATTGTTCATGGACTCGGCCATATCAAATGTCACTTTCTCACTATCTATGGTTAATGTCAATGTTCCGTTACGAACATCGACCATAGTCCCTCCGGTAGCGAGGAAGGGTCTTCCTAAGATTAGAGGAATATTTTCATCTTCCTCCATGTCGAGAATTACGAAATCTGCAGGAATGATAAATTTATCAACTTTAACAAGAACGTCTTCGATAATACCCCTAGGATATTTAACAGATCTATCCGCTAATTGTATACTCATCCTAGTAGGTTTGGGTTCTCCTAAGCCGAGTTTCTTGAACATCGAATAAGGCATTAAATTTATACTTGCACCTAAGTCAGCCAATGCCTTATGTACTACAAGATCGCCTATTAAACAAGGTATAGTAAAACTCCCTGGGTCTTTTAGCTTCTTTGGGATTTTGCTTTGTAGGATCGCCGAGCACTCCCCTCGTAGTTCGACTGTGGACACGTCTTCGAGCTTGCGTTTGTTTGTGATAAGATCCTTCAAAAACTTTGCCCAACGTGGCATCTGCGCAAGAGCTTCGACAAGAGGTAAATTAATATGTAATTGTTTAAAAATTGCAAGAAATTTACCAAACTGGTCGTCAACGATGTCCCTTTTAAGTCTCGCCGGATATGGAATTTTTGGTTGATATGCCTTGACAGGTGGCTTAGATACGGTCTCTTCTTCTTCGTCGGCCTCGACGTTTGCTTTCACGGGCTCAACATTCTTCTTCTTTAATTTCTGCACTTCCTCGAGCTCTCTCCCGTTACGAAGTGTCACCGCCTTTACATGGTGGTCCTTTGGGTTGGTCTCGGTGTAGCTTGGCAATGAACCGGGAGGACGTTGTTGGATCGATTCGGCAATCTGCCCAACTTGTTTCTCCAAGGCCCGTAGGGAAGACTCGGTGTTTTGCAGCCGTGCTTCTTGATTGTCCAGGCGAGAGTCGAGCTTTCCCATTAGCTTCTCGAGCATTCCCTCCAGTTTATCATTGCGACCTTCAGGGGCAACTTCGGAATTTCCACCGTGGTATCCATGCGACCTTTGATTTTGAAATCCCGGTGGAGCTTGTTGTTGATTCCCATAGGCCAGATTCGGATGAACTCGATTTGGAACGAAGTTTCGCTGACCTTGGTAATTTCCCATGTAATCGACTTGCTCAGTCGTAATAGCAGCGGGACAGTGAGCTGCGTCGTGGCTTCCTCCGCATGTAGCGCATGGCGGAATATACGTCGGATATGAATGAGAAGGCGCAATAGTTGTGGAAGTCCTCGGTGTGGGTTGTAATTGAACAGCGTTAACGGACGGCTTCATAGGCAAGAGCGCATTCATCAAAGTTTGCATTTGTTGTTGGAGGGCGTCGAACTTGGCGTTGATTGCGGTAGTTTCAGCAACGTCATACATTCCCGGTGGTTTACCTCGATTGCTTGAACTCCCTCGTCGAAAACTATTTGCACTATAGTCCTCGATAAGATTCCAACCCTCCGTAGCGCTGAGATTACATAAGCCTCCGTTGCATGCTCCGTCTAGTAATTGCACAGTATGGTCATTTAAAGATTCATGGAACCGCTGAATTTGCTCGCTCTTCGTCATCCCATGTTGAGGGAATCGGTTCAAAAGCGCTTTGAATCTAGTCCATACGTCATATAGATTTTCGCCTTCCTTCTGCTTAAATGCGGTGAGGTCCATCTTTAGTTTGAGAGCCTTGGAAGGTGGGAAGAAGTAATTGATGAAGGTGGCATGCATCTGGTCCCAAGTGGTGATAGAACGTTCGGGAAGTAGGTTGAACCACTCCTTGGCATTGCCCCGTAAAGAAAATGGAAATAGGTAGAGTCGAATGGCATCTGCACTTACACCTTGTACCCGTATTGCATCGGTCACGGATAAGAAGTCTCGGATGTGGCGATAAGCATCTTCCTCGGAGAGTCCATCGTATTGAGCTGTCGCCTGAAGCATTTGAAGCCAATGGTGTTTGAGCTCAAAATTGTTCGGCACCTGAGGAAGTACTATCGCCGAGCTAATCGTTCCTACGGCATTGTTCCTCCAGAGTTCTCTCATTGGTGGTTCTTGCACAGCCAATGGCATTTCATTGTTATTTTGAGTCGCCATTACGTCTTGCCTTGCGTTTTCTCGCGCGTTGCGTCGGAAAGTCCTTTCGATCTCCGGGTCTCCTTCCACTAATGGTAGTGTAGGGTTCCTTCGGGTCATGCACCTACGTACACGTACCTAGACCAAAAGAAATACGACTAAGCAAAGATTTTGATACTTAATAATAAATAGCTAGAATAATAAACTACGGTTTTTCTAATATCGATAGTTCCCCGGCAACGGCGCCAAAAACTTGGTCGAGCAGATCGAGTAATAAAATAAAACGAATACTAACAAACTATCCTACGCTCAACAGGCAAGTGTACCTATCGAAATAGCATAGACGTGGCAAATATTCGAGTATCGAATCCAAGAGAACTATATATTTTAGAAAATCTTTCGCTTAAATATCCTAGCACGAATGTTCGGTTGTCGAAACGGTAAATAATAATACTTATGAAATCCAACTGAGTAAAATGGTACGGAGAAGAAAAACCTTATGGAAACAAACGTATTTGAGACTCGAATCCCCCTAGCTCGACCAAAACAAATATCTACTATACGTAAATTAAGCTATCATTAGACCGTGGAGATTCCTACTACATGCGTACGAATTCATACGACTGACGAAACTGCGCCTTATCATACGAGACTCGCAAACAACTAATCAACGTATTAAATAGCTGGGCAAGCTTCCCTAACTACTTAACCGAAGATTGCATTAAAACACGATGAATCCCGCTATTAGATTTGACTCTAATTCGGCGGGGTAGTCCAACCTATCTCTAGTGATGGGTTTATTCCGCTCGTTTACGAGTGGTCTAATCGTTCGCCCCTCTCTCGAGTGTAGCTAACGATTTCCCAACTACGTTAACTAAATCACATAGACATGATCGAGCTAACTAGACAATTTCAATCACATAGACATAATCAAAATCATATGCTTCTTAAACGAGTCATAACAATAGCAAAACATCAAATACCCGTAAACATACGATCGATCGCACTAGGGTTCATCTCATCTCAAATACACAATATTTAGCTACTCATAATGATCACAACAAAACACGTAATTAACACCGAAGATATCATAAATGCTTCCCTGAATTCGGCTTCGAAGTTAATCCCGTCCTTCACTGAGTAGTTTTATCGAGCACGTGGTGAGCGGACTATGGGAGGTTCTTGGGTTTTAATGAAGCAACGTGTATGTTTGTATGTAAGCACGTACCTCCTCCTCCTCCTCTTCTTCTCTTCAGCTGGGCTCTTTATATAGAGGTTTCTCCTTCCTTCTTGTGCATTTTCTTCAACGTGAGTTCCAAGGAGGAAATATTGGGAAGATCTTTTACCTCCAAAGTCTTAATTGCAGCCCCCAAAAACTGATTTCATGTGTGTCATTAAGTTGAATGGTTTGTCTTATGCAGAGATATGGTCCCAAACGTGATCTTCTCTTCCAAGTTGGTTCCAAAATTCGCCCTCAATGAGTTGCGTGCTTGACTTTTAAAATGGCCATGGAACGTTCACGGCCTTGTATATGCATTCTCACGGTCGTGACAACATAAAGCCTGAAGAAAATGATGTTTCTGCCCATGTTCACGGCTTCGTATCCTACCCTTCACGGCCGTGAAGCGTTCGGGGGTTAGAAAATGGGTTTCTGCCCGCCTTCACGGCCTCTAGCACCCTCTTTCACGGCCACGAAGCATCATTCACGGCCTGGTTGGTCAATGTTCACGGCCGTGACACAATCGGGTAAGAAAACAGCTCTCTGGTGCTCTTCACGGCCTCGTACAAGTCATTCACGGCCGTGACTGTTTTCCTGCAAAACAGCAGCACATTCAAAAATTCATATCTCCCGCTCTAGAACTCGGATTGAAAATCCGTTCGGTCAGAATCAAGATTAACGAGTCCTCTATCTATGGTTAAAATTTCAGGTTCATCGGACATCGTTTACCCCGTGATCATTGAGAAATATGAAACTGTCGCAAAACTGCCGTAAAACGTTTGATTTTGTTGTGAAACCATATTATAGCACAAAAATAATCAAAACGGCTTAACTTATCATGCAAATGACTTAAATATAACATATATAAACGTAAGAAAATACGTTTATCAGATACCTTAGGTGAGTACATGCATGTACAGCGCCATAAGCTTTCTTTATGGCTGAATCTTGTTTCCTACGGGCCTTCCTAGTGGCATTTGTTTCAAAATGATTAATTTTAGCTTTAGATGTAGAGCCTATTTCGAAATTAGTGCTTCTAAGAATGGTAGGATGTAGAGTACTTGTAGAGGCAATTATTTGAAGCGAGTAAATGGCTCTTTATTTCTACGAGTGTCATTTATTCGTTAGGAGTAACATTCTTAAGCATACTCAAATCTACTTGCTCCTTCTTAAGACTAGACACTCTCGCCTTCGATTCTAGTGCTTGCCCTACGCTCCCAGTAGACGTAGGTATAGTAACTTTAGTCTTAGCACTTTTAACAGAATTATTAATGCACTTTTTATCTTTCGAAGGTGATTTTTCAATTTTCACGCTTTTCATAATAGCGTGACAGGTAGTTTGGGAGGATGAGGAAGCCTTGAGATTTTCATCTCTTTTAAGAACTTTTTCTTTTCAGCTTCGAAATTTTCTCTTTCTTTTTCTAATTTTGCTTGGGATTCCTCCATCTGTTTTATTAAAGGAGGTTTGTAGAGAGAATTTTTATAATGAGCGTCTTTGGCTTCCTCGAGGACTGTTTGGGGGTCAGGAAGTTAAGGTCAGAGACAGGTGTTAATGACGGTTTCATATTTCTGTCTCTTTCATTTAGCGCAGTGTAATCAAAGGGGATCTCAGGCCCATGTGAGGCTTTTCTCATAGATGAATCAAAATTATTTTGGTACGTCGATTCAGTAAATTCACTAAGAGAGGTTACTCCTAAACACATGTGCTTAATATCATATATTTCTTTCTTCCGTAGACACGTGGGTTAGTGAAACCTAAGCCATCTTTTGGATTATAGAAATCTACATCCTTGGGCTGATTTAGAAATATAGTCCGTCAGATTGTCCCCTACGCATAACTATATCATCTAACTTCTTAATTTTAGCATATAGTTTCTTGCGTTCCTCACCTAGGAGAGCATAATTATTTTCTACCGTCAGTTTGGTGGCTTGACAGCCATCTAGTTCTTTACTAAGCTCACTAACCTTAGCATTTGATATTTCTATTGAGCTTCTAAGTTAGTGATCTTAGTGGTAGCTTCGGTTATCCTACAATTCAAGGTGGCTTTCTCGTTGAGATTCCTAACCAAGCAACTGTAGTTATTTGCTAGCCTATCTTCTAATTCCTTAATCGTCCTAATTGAGGTTGACTAGTCTCTCTAGAATGTAGGCTCTTAGTAAGTTCTTCTATTTTAGCACTAGAGCTCCTAAGTTCTGATTCGAGACTATTTATCCTTTCATGAGACCTAGAAAGTTTATCCTCTACTTTCTTAATACTTTTCTGCTCACGTTTCATGTTAGCATATTGTTTTTGATATGAATCTAACATGGTCAATAATGTGGAAGCAGAGTCTACCTCTTGTGACGAGGTGGATGCGTCGTCTTCGTCCATCCTGTTGGATGTTTCGGCGTCTGATGTGTTATCCAGGCGGGCCATGAGAGCTAGATTCTCTTCTCTAGAATCGGATGTGTCTTCGAGCCAGTGATCCTGCTCTGCCATGAGAGCTATACCAGCTTCCTTCTGCTTTGAGAGTTGGAGCTTTCTGGAGTAGTAATTTGTATCTCTCTTCTTGCGAAGAGTGCATTCTCATGCAAAATGACCATGCTTGCCACAGTTGAAGCATTTGTTGGGCTCTTTGGTGTTCTTGACTTCGGAGCTCTCTGGTGCATGTTCCTTGTTTTTAGAGCTTCAGGTCCGAAGTCTGTTGGCGGAGGATGAGGACTTCTTCTTGAAATACTTCTTGCTCATCATTTGTCCGATTAATGCCAACTGCTTCCCTAGAGCCTTCATGCTTGGCTCGACGTCTGATTCTGTATCTCCTTCTGACTCAGATGAGGAGGGAGGCCTAACGATCTTCTCTTTGCGAGACTTTGTTCCACGCTTCTCTGAGACAAGGGCAACGGTGTCTTCAATCTGCTTGCCCTTCTGCTCTCTCTGAGTATCGCTAACGTCTTCCTCGTGTTGGGCGAGATTATCGAAGACGGCATGGATATCCAACTCTTCCAGATCCTTATTTTATCTAGTTGAGTGGATATCTTTTTCCAGGCCAAGGGCGGCGAGGATAGAAATCTGATGTTAGTCTCCATGTTGGTTTTCGAGATTTATATCTTTCTCATCTCATTGAGAAGAATGAGGTATCTTTGGTACACATCGTATAGGCTCTCCTCCGGCTTTGCTTTGAAGCAGTCATAGGCAGTGAGAATATTCGCCTTTTTGGCCTTGATGCCAACTTTCGTCCTCTGCATCATCCTACGCAATTCATCCCAAATTCCTTTAGCCGTTGGAAGGCTGTCTATCTGTCTGTAGATGTCGTTAGGGATGCCTTGCATGAGTGTGTTCATGGCTATCAGATCAGCCTTAGCGCGGGCTCTCTCCTCGATTGAATATTCCCTAGGCTCCTTTAGTCGCCTAGTAGCGGGAATTTGAGGAGTAACCGTATCATCACCGGCTACATTTACCCAGGATTGTGCGGTCCCTTCTTCGAGTGATTTTAGCAGATTTTCGGCTTGATCTTTTAGAGCTATGAAGTTTAGGAAACGGCTTCGCCATACTGTGTATTCGCCGCGTTGCAAGATTGGTGGACGGTTGTCATTTCCTACCGAGTAAGCATCCATCTCTTCTTTTTGTTGTTGACGAAGGATCTTCGTTCGTTGTTTTGATGGATTTGAGTGATGTTATGTGCTTTACAAGTAGCAAATTAGTTAGTAGCGTTTGATATTAAAGCAGTCGAGAATTATTTTCGAATCTATCTTTTAGATTTTCGATCGAAAATAATTCAGTCGGAATTAAGATGTACGTCACTGTTCTCGTGCGAGAAAGTGTGTCAGCGAGAAAATTTACGAGCGAAAAAATTTGTTCAAAAACTTTCGATCGAGAAAAATCCTTTAATCGTGAATTGATTTCGATCGCAAGAAACGGTACTTAAAGTAAGTTCCTTGCTTAGTCAAAATAAATTCGTTGACTGAAAAGTTTTTCGATCGAAAGTAATTTTCGCTTGGTCAAACTGTATAAGTTTTGACCGAAAAAAATTTCGACGGTAAGTTTTGCGAGCGCAAAGGTCAAAATTAGTCTTCGTCGAAATAGTTTTTCGCTAGATTTTGCTCGAGTAATAATTTTTTTTTTACTAAAATGGTTCTTAGTGAAGACGGTTTTAGTGCTGACTTAGTGCTCTGACCGATAAAAATTTTCGCACGGAGCGATCGAGAAATTTCTTCGATCGAATACTTTTGCGAGAAAACTTGAATTTCAACGAATAAAATCATAACCCTAATTAACACTGATTCAACCAAAGACAATGAATTAGTCTATGAAACCGCAGGTATTTGATCGTAATCAGATGGCTGATAAGCACAAACAGACAATTAAACACATTATGAAACAAAACATGTCAATTTTAATCAAAATCAAACTGTGTTCAAGTTCGTTCTTCGCGCAAACAGTAACGATTCAAATCTGATTAGCTCTCCTAAATCGACATTCAAACTGCTACGAATCTAATCGCCAAAGATTTCTATTGCTAGAACAAACACAGAAACATCAAATTCAAATCAGATAAGCACAGAATTAGGCACTTCAGATCGAAAAGCTTTTTCGCGCCAAAACTGTTCTTCGCGTGAACAGTTCCAGAAAATGAAATTCGATCCGAATTCTAACAATTTCGATTCAAAACAGAACGAATCTGCTCTGATACCAATTGTTAGGACCTCGTTGTCAACACAATTAATCCTAGGCATGAATTCTAAGGAAATCGATTAGAATGTAGATTGAAGTTCGATCGAAAACCTTTGATCGAAGAACACGAGAGAGAAAACCTTTAGTGTGAGAAAGTTATGTGTGTTTCTCTCTCTAGAAATGTATTCTGCAGCATTTCGGATCAATTCTCTAATTTTCTGTATTAAGCACAATGTTTATACAAGTATTTATACCAAACAAACTTGGTATAAATATCTAACTGGTCCTAATCTATGGACTAATACAAATAAAGCCCCTAATTACAAGGACAACTAATGAAATCAAGCACAATCTAAAATGTATACTCTACAGAATGTGTTTTCTTACCACAGATGAATCAGTGAGTGTGTGCGAAAATGTGAGGACGATGAACCACAGCAACAAAGATTTGGAAGAGTTTTTTTATAATTTGCGACAGAGAGAGTTTGAAGGTTTTAGAATTCGTGAAAATTTGATTTGGGAATTTTATGAATAAGGTTAAGTGAATTTTGCGGGCCGAGGGATTATGATTTGGGCCGTGAAATTTTTAGAAGGGCCCACTTATGGTTTGAGAATTCAATGAAGTTTTGTTTTGCGAATTGAAGAGATCTTTGAATTCGCGAATTGAGAGTTGATGTGCGAATTACAGTTTGTGAAGTTTCAGATTCGCGAACTGGCTGAACAACATAAGAACTGATTCGCGAGTTGATAAATTTGCGAATCAGGGATTTCAGCAGCAGTGACAAATTTCATCGGATTTCCAAAGTATGTATACTATGTATTCGCGAATTTAAGGGAATTTTACTAATTTTAAGAACTAATTCGCGATTAATTCTATGAAAAACAAATTTGACTCAATCAACCACTACAATAAATATCGAATCGTTGAGCTATCCCAAAGATTGATTTTGTCATGAGAAAAAAATCTGACAAACGACGAAGAAAATATCACTTTCTCTCGCGGCGCTGAACCCTTAAGTCAAATTTTCGTCTGTCTTTTGTCGGAACAATAATGAAGTTATTGTTTAATTTGTGCTTATGAATAGACACAACTCGGACCATACCAAAATACCAAAACTCTAACACTTATTCGCATTTTCACTCGCACAAATGAGTTGGTTGCAGAATCAAGGCCATGACAAGGAGAACGAAGAACCCTCCGAGTCAAGACGCAATTTTGAGCGCAATTTGGATAGTTTAGCGTTTCTTATTTTTGTTCTCGTATGTTTAATTGTCGTTGTACTAGCTATGCTGTTCTGTGCTCTCACACGGCATGTTAGCTTTTGAGTTTTTGTTTGTATTTTGAGTATTTTGAGAGTTCATGGAAGCTCGTTGAGGTGTTTTGAGAGTTGTTTTAAGAGTGTTGTAAGCTTATCCTATTTGTATTATGTATTTTGAGATTGTTTTTCGCATTTCTAAGAGACTCGTGTAACTTTGAAATATCAATTAAGCGAAAAATAATTACTCCCCCTCAATGTTTTGGAATTTGGAATAGTTACCCCAAACTCCCCCTAAATACTATGCCTAACGAGAATCCTAGAGCATTTGATATGTTACTTACTTCTCCTCGATGCATGGATATACCATTTCTCCCCCTCGATGTAATGCCATCAGCATTGGCTTTACATCGACTTATTGGAAAGCAAGAAATAAAAATTATTAGTGAAAATAAACTAAAAAACTAGAGCAAATAAAATAATTAACAAAGAGACACGCACAGAGTTGAAGAACTTAAAACAGAGCAGATGGACATGGAATGAACCGTAGGGAAGCATACTCGAAATTAGGGATTGAGATTCAACATCCCCAGTTTTGCCACTAATAATTGGAATCGTTTCTCATCCAATGCTTTTGTAAGCAGATCGGCTAGTTGACTCTCTATATTGACAAAATACATTTCTATTATGCGTCTTTCTACTTGGTCTTTATGAAATGATACCGTAGGTCTATGTGCTTAGTGTGTGAATGGTGAACAGGATTGCAAGTAATAGCTATGGCACTTTTAGAATCACAATAAATAGGAATTTTATTGAAATCAAACCCGTAGTCTCGTAGTTGGGTTCTAATCCACAAAATTTGTGAGCAGCAACTGGCGGCAACCACATATTCTGCTTCTGCCGTGGAAGTTGACACACAATTTTGTTTATTGGAAGCACAATAGACAAGCTTATCTCCAAGAAATTGGATGTTGCCTGATGTGCTTTTCATGTCCAGTCTGCAGCCTGCGAATCTGCATCAGAATATCCTACTAGTTTCATACCTGAGTTTATAGGATACCAAAGTCCAAGGTCTGGTGTTCCTTTCAGATACGTTAATATTCTCTTGACAGCATGAAGATGCGACTCCTTAGGATTGGCTTGGAATCGAGCACATAAACCTGTGGAAAAGAGAATATCTGGTCGGCTGGCAGTGAGATAGAGCAGAGACCCAATAATTCCTCTATGATGCGTTGGATCTACGGGCTCTTGGTGCTTGCTTTAGCCCATATAGAGCCTTGTCGAGTTTGTAGACGAAATCCGGATGTTCTTGATTGAGAAATCCGCCTGGCTGTGAGACATATACTTCTTCCTTCAAAATCCCATTCAAGAAGGCAGTCTTTACATCCATTTGATAGACAGTAAAGTCTTTGTGTGCCGCATATGCTAGAAACAGTCTGATGGCTTCTATTTATAAGCACGAATTGAACAAAAATGTCATTACGGTCCCGACAAAAATCGTCAATGATTCAGACGAATTCTTGACCTAAGGGTTCAGCGCCGCGAAAGAAAGCGATGCTTTCTTCGTCAGTTTTCTGATCTTGATTTACGCAAAGATCGACCTTGAGAAACTCGTCGATTTGGTGTTTATTAGGTTGGTTGATCTGGTCAAATTGATGTTGTCGTTTTTTTTTAGATTTTGTGCTTTTGATCAGTTGGAAAATTTCGCACATCAGATTTGTCCTGATTCGCAAAACCTGCATTTACTTCTTTCAACTAGGAGAATTTCTTTTGTATAATCAAGTTGACACATTCAGTTTCGTGAATCAGTCTCATGATGTCATCAAGTTTTGCGAATCAGATTAAGAACTGGGAGTTTCGCGAATTCAGTTCACTTTTCATTGAAACTCACGTTTTGCGAACCTTCTCCAGCTTCGCGAACCAGTTCGAATTTGTGAATCATTCAGTTCGCGAACCCATCCATTTTGCGAATCCAAATTCCAGTCCAGTTCGCGATCCAACTTCTCAGATCCAGTTCTATTTCACGAATCAAGATTTTTTCGCGAACCCAAGCACCCATTTTATAAACTCGGTACATTCTACTCTGAAAATTTTTCGAAAAACACCTAGTGAAACAACTACGTCTCCCAACATGGTTGGTATCTCTCGAGTTGCTCCACAACCCTGACTGGCATGCACCGTGAGCAGCTCCTAGCGTGTATGGTATCTCGAGCTGCTCCACAGACATGACTGGCTAGCTATGCGAGCAACCAAACGTAGGTAAATTCTATATGCATCCTTTTGTAACTTTTGCATGCAAATTAAGTTGAAAATTCAATTTACCTACGTTGAAAACAATAGGGTTCATTAGTTATGCATGCTTCAAAAAGACTTTAAATTCCAAATTTTCACATGCATACATGAGCTGAAATGCATAAAAACCCAGCTATAGGTATATTTTTCTTTATGCATACATCTTAAAGAATTTTTTAGCTTAAACTTTTATGTATGCATCTGAGCTGAATTGATAAATGCATGTATCTTTTAAATGGTACATTTTGAATATGCATATTCTTGCAAGATTTTGAAATTGATAAGGCATATTCCATGGTAAACTGATAGATACCATTTTATTTAAATTGAGCTAAATTTGAGGGGGAGCAATTTTTTTTTAAAGGGAAGCACTCCCATATTTGTGTTAAAGGGAGCAATTATTAAATTTTTGAGGGGGGCGAACTTAAATACTTGAACTTAAGGAAAGAGATTCGAAAGAAAAATTTGATTTTTTTTTGTGTGCACTGAAAAATTTTGAGATGATTTTGAAAATTGCGTGAAAATTACCAAAACTTCTCTACAATTTGCCAATAATGTCCTTAGTTGATTGTTGGATACGTGATTGTTGACGCGCTTTGTGGATTTGAAGAATATTTTTTTTTAAATTTGCTACAGTACCGCGGTCTAGTATTCGCGAACTTCTATCGCGAACTGTCAATTTGCCAACTGATTCATTTTTTTATAAATTTCAGGAATCACAATTCGTGACTTACACACTTCGCGAGCTTTAGCAAGTTTGCGAACTGAATTTTCGAACTGCTACAGTAACTTCGCTGGCTACAGTAACCCTGCGATCTACAGTGACTTTGCGAATTGATTTTTTACTTTAATAATTTTTTTGGAATTGCTACAGTAACTGTATTTCAAGCTGCTCCAGTTCAGGAAGAAGGTTTCGCGAACTGCTACAGTGCGTTCGCGAAATTACTACAGTGCATTCGCGAATTTATTTATTTATTTATTTAATTTTTTTAATTTTTTTTACGAATTGCTACAGTTAGCGAATTGCTACAGTAATCGCGACCTGCTTTCTCACGCACGAATACCAGAAAAACGATCCCCAATCCCATAAAATTGTTCAGAAACAGTTTGAGAAATGATCTTTAACGCTTATATCTACAATCCTAAACACTCAAGCATCATCCAAAGCACCAAAACATATTAAAATGTTTGAAATCAGTGAAGAACACCCAAAAATGGAATTTCAAAAATTTTCTCAAATCCGAGCGCGTTTGGCTCTGATACCAATTGTAAATTCCAGATTATCCAAAAACACAGATTTACTTCAATGGATTAAATTTTTTTAGTTCCTGTGAACAGTGCTTTGGAGGCGTAATGTGAGTTTTAGAGTTTTGAAAAATGGAAACTTAATTAATGATTGTTAGGGTTTAAGCTTAAATACCTTGAAAGGTATTTAAGCCCATTGGGCCCCTAACAAGCCCAATACAACTACAATCCAAACTAATTAGGAAAAAGCAATTAAAATACATCATAAAGAAGTGACAAGACTTATAATAAATATTTTGGACACTTTTAAAATATTCCTAACAGGATGATTGTTAAAAAAAAGGTGCATAAATACTTTTTTTTAGCATTTTTCGAATCGTATCAGCTGCAAGCATCAATGCGTTGCTGGTAATTTCCCTCGCTAAATAGGTTGATAAGATAGGTGGATGATTACAGCAACTCAAAGTTCAGTCGAGTAAAGATACACGAGAATTGATTTTGGCAACGTATGAAATTTGCTTGCTTGTCCTTTGTGATGCTTGTAGACATGAATGCGCACACTAACATCATCTGCTCATTCCCTAAGTTTTGTGCTTTAGCGGCACCATTGGCAGCTCGCTATAGAACATATGTTGTGGAGGCATATAGAAAAATAGTGAAATTAGTTTGTTTATTTTCCAAATTATTAGGTCGAATGACGATTGAAATTACGAAATTTCTAACTGAACAATACTAACGTTGTATGTGAGATTAATATTGGTCAAGCCCATGGAATAAATGTTGCATGATTTTTTCTAAGTAAGCTTTTTCTAGGAAATTATATTTGTGAATAGTTACTGTCACGGTGATTGTATTTGGTCGCAAATTAACTTTTTGTTTTTTGAATTAACGTTGCAGGATTTACGATTCCGGCACTCAATTATCATTTCTGACTAGTGTTCATGTCGTGATATGCACAGATTCAAAACCATGTCATCTCATTCCCTTTAAATTACGAGACTTGTTTACTTCACAATCATTTAACGAATCTGTGCTTAAATACCGAATATCCACAGACTTCACAATCATTTAACGAATCTCTGCTTATACATTGTTTACCTAAATAGACTTGATAGATAGCATGGTTTGGGATCATAAAAGAAAATATGCTTCGCTTGAAGAAAGATGGGAAAGAAAAACGAATGGCGGAATGAGAGAAGTGAAGGATATATTAATTTAAACTCCAAGCTTGATCGATTAATGTTCATAGTTGAAGAACCTTCCTATTGTGACTAACTGTAAGTTTAGCAATGCTAGACGCTTCTACTTAGAAGCGCCTGGATTATGCGAGACGAAATGCCACCTGACCTGGTAGATATACTTGGGTTGTTTTGAGGAGCTAAGAATTTTTGTATTACAACATCGTGTTCGGGTTTACGTCACTAGGAGTACGATAAGTCCTTAGCAAAAAGAAATAATGGAATTTATACGTTTCGGGTGCAGGGCAGCTCTACCATTTTTTGGATCATTAATACCAGCTGAAGATATAAATGTGCCTAAGAGGGGGGTGAATTAGGCCTATAGAAATTTTTGCTTCTTTTCACAATTTCTAGGTGTAGTGACTTGGATATGCCTATTGATGCTTTTGACGTGTATGCCTGATATATCCTATTTCGTCGGATGTGTTTCGGGTCTGTCTCACTGTGATAAGGAAATAACTGAAAAGTAAATGTAAGACAGGATTTTTATAGAGGTTATATCCCCAACTGGGGTTTACTCCTCTCCTTGGGGTTTGCTCCCCAAGAGTTTAACCAATCACTATAATGCACCATAGCTGGATACAAAACTGATTGGTTAGCCCAATACACAACCGAAACAAGTCGAACACTAGCAACTACTAGGTTACCACACGCCGAGTTTCGTTCCTCGGAATCTCCTTGATCCCGATAGACACAGCTCGCTACCGAAGGGCCCCCGGACTTGTCCTTCCCTTCACGTGTGCGTAAACGTCGACCTTGCCTCCTTGGTATTGCTCACGTCCGAAGACAACACGTCCGAAGACAGAATGTATGGCAGGAGGTTGGAATATCAAGGTGAATCACTCGCTCAGTGATGGATATGCAAGTTAAAGCTCAGGTGGGCAGAAAGCTATCGCAAGTGGAAACTCAGGAATCTCTTAGTATCTTTCTGCTTAATTTTCTCTCGTACGCTTATGTTCGTAGGTTTGAAAAACCTAAGTGTCTTCGAGAGTCTGAAGTGCAGTCATATATAATCATTTTCAAATAGCATTTCACATGGAAAATCATATCAAACAATAATTACCAAATCAAACATAGTTTCCATGCAACTTTCGAGTCAATCATACCATATAAATCATGCTTTTAACAAATCATCACAACGGTCATATAGCACATTTAAAGCATAAATATTTTCCATGTAACGGCTCAATTTCGTTCTCATGCACATTTAATCACTTTGCATATATTTACCATATCAGAACTTTCCATAAGTGATTCCCTGCTATCTGTTTCTGGTATAAATCAATCAAGACTAACTTTCCAAAAATAGCACATGAGATAGCATCACATCAGCACGTTTTCCATGTACAGCTCATAGCATTTAATCAATATATTTACCATGTTTAGCACACAAATCAGATCGGAGCATCCTTAATTCGATTTATCATAATATGGCAGAACTTTCCTTATATCAGAGATCACACCCGTTATAGCACATACCATATAAGAGCACCTTATCCATAAGGTTAATCAAATCAAATCTTTCCTAATTATAATATTCTAATCATCATAAGGAAAGATATCAATTCAATATATCGCATTTAATTCAGTGCAAAGCAAGCAAGGATCATACATATGATTTTCGTCCAGGAATAAACTAGTATCAACGGATATATTACTTTTCTTATATAAACAGCATATTTTCCATATATAGCTCAGTAGGATATCTCATGCATTATTTCCATATATAGCACAGAACGATATATCCTATCTCATGGAATGTCTATAACATGCGATCACCTAGTTCCATCAAATCATCACAGAATCACACGCAATTCAAATATTCAACACTTAATCGATTTATAGCTCATAAACAATGCATGGTTGAATATTATCATGAACTTAGACATTTTATTTGTCCCAAATCGAATTGCTTATTTTATAGACCTAATGTCATTACAATTACATCGTTCATCAAAACTCTCTAACATATACGGACCAAAAAGGTCAACATTCTCCCCCTTTTTGATGATGACATGTAATTGATGCAGCACGGAAGCAAGTAAGCATATTCGATAATGCAAGTCCTAGCGCATATGTCTAAGTGTTCCATAATCACAAAGCAGGGCATATGATTTTTCCTAATCGCATATGATACATATTTGCTCCCCCTGCCTAAGTGCAGTTATCTCTATGACATGCAAAGATATATCGTGAACTAATTTTGCTCCCCCTGCCTAAGTGCGGATATATCCTGTCATTTTCTATGTTATATCCTGAGTGTGAAAATTTTGAAATTACCCGTGAGTGTGATCCCCCTGCCTAAGTGCGCATTTTCCAAGCATGAGTCAAGCAATCACATAGTCATCGCAGCAGGCACTTAGCACTTATCAAGAGATCTCACATAAGTCAATTTGCACAGTTAAGTATCAGAGTATCACTATATCAGAGCATAAGATCAGATAGCGCAGTATAAGATTAAACAGATATATCCAAAGATCAAATCAAAACTATTAAGCATTAGAGATATATCATAAAAGCAAATATTATGAAGATTAGGGTTCAACCAACTTCCCTACCTACCATCATAAAAGCAAATATTATAAAGATTAGGGTTCAACCAACTTCCCTACCTACCACCAAAACACTTAGACGCTTAACGCCTAAACCTAAACACTTACCTTACTACTCCGCCTTCATTATCAAAAAGGCGGGAGGGATACCTAAAGCTGAACTGACAGAACGGAATATCCTAATATCAACTAGGAGCAGAAATAGAACAGGGGCAGCCTACTAGCTTGATGAGGTGTCAGAATCGACGGGCTTAGAAAGGGACTTCTTAATCAGCTTGGAGAGCTTGGTCAGTTTCAGCGATAGCTCGGTGTATTGCTCTTTGAGCTTGTGGAAGCGCTTCTAATTATCAGCCTTGATATCGGAGATATCGCGGCGCAACACCGAGATTCCAGCCTTCCCTACACTCAGCTCATCCTCGTAGTCCTCGTCGTCGTCGCTCTTCACCTTTGCTTTTCCTTTTGCAGCTGACCTTTTCTGAGCGCTATCAACGGACCTACCTTCCTTTGCCTTGAACCAACCTTGGCTCTTTGTGTAGTGAATACCCATCCGCTTCAAGGTCACTTGGTCCACGATGTGGACGGATCTATCTTCCCAGCCAGGCGGCAGAATAATGCCCTCGCACTCAAACAAGTGAGTGAGCAACATGCCATAAGGCAGAGCCTTATCTCTGCTTTCGAAGGCGTGGATCATGTGCTTCATGATGATATATCCTAGGTTGAACTTGAGGTTCTGGGATACCATGTAGACCGCAAAGGTACTCATGAAGTTCATCGTCGTCGAGTGGCCGCCGCTACCAATTTTGGCACTCCAGAGAGTCATGTTGAGTAGTTTGTGCAGGAAGAAGTAGTCGATAGGGAGTTGGTTCAGTGCTTCACCGTCAGAGAATCGAGGTTTCGTGCGGGTATTCCAGAGTGTATGAAGGACATTACCGAGATCAAACTCATCAGCGTGGCACCAGTCATTCATATCATAGTGCCGAAGGCCCTCATCAGCAACTCCCAGCATAGCATTCATCTTCTGAGTGGTCCACTCGATCTTATGGCCGAGAACATAGGAACGGATGTTGACATGCCCTTCGAACTCGTCGTAGTCGAGATTTGCATAGAATAGTATGACTACTTCAGGGAAGTGGGGTGTGTTGAGACTGAGGAATTGCTCCCATCCAAACTCCTTAAGCCAGGTGATTACGTTTCCAGGGGGCAGTTTGTCGAAGGCAACTCCGCGACCACGAGCGATATCTCTTTTGAGGAAGCTTTTGTAGGTGGTGCGGTTACTTTCTGCCAGAAAAAGCAGTTCAGCTGGGATCTCACTAGGTTTGGACAGATCGATAGGCGGGATGGCAGAGGATTTTGAACTTGATGGCGGAGGTGGCGAGGTTTTTTCAAGTGGTGAGGGCTGTTTTTCAGGAGACTTTGGCGGAGGTGAGGTTGATTTCTGGGTTTCGATTGGAGTTGGGGATCGCGGGGGCAATTTCTGGGTATCCTCAGGAACTTCTTCAGGAATTTCGGAGCTTGAGGCAGACTTTTCTGGTTCGGGCGTCTTGGATTTCTTGGTTTTCTTCTTCTTCTTTGCAGTTTTGGAAGGGGTTGGGATCTTTTCAGAAGGTTTGGCTTTGGATCGGGTTTGGCGAGGAGAAGGCGAGGCTTGTTTTGGTGATTTGGAAGGTGAGTTGAGTGGGGTTTCATCAGTATCGGTCATGGGTTCCTTACGTTTGCGGCTTGATGATTCAGGGTTGACAGCTTTGGATCCGGAAGTTCTGGCCATTTTCAGAGATTAGGGTTTGAGGAAGTTTGGAGAGGATGATGAATCACGAAGAAAGGGACGGTTTTGGATCTTTAACAAGGAGAGAGAGTCGGTTTATTTTGGAAAAGATAAGGATGGAATTCAAAATTTGAAATTCGAAATTTTGAAAGGAAAGTAATTAACTGTCAGAGATATCGGATTGATTTGACAGGATCTCATAATTATGGAAGGGATTTGACTGGATGAATAGGAATATACTTTGAATAATGAGTTTCCTGAAGTAACTGAACGGCTGGAAAGATATCTACGAGTTCCTTCCGAAAATAACCTTATCATATTAAAGGACAGATCCAGGAGATCGGATATTCCTAAAATAAACTAGATGGCTAAAGGAATGTCTATCTACGAATTTCTTCCTAAAATACGAGAATCGCTCAAGGAAAAATCTATAAGATTCACGGAAATATTCTAAAGGCTAAATGAATATCTTAAGGTAGAGTTACTATGGGTTTCTATCTAAAATAGAATAACCTAGAATAAATGATAGAATTAGGCAGATTTACTAACCTTATTAAGCTCGAGGATTCCCAATCGATCACGGATGTCGCAGAATCTTGCCTCTATTAGGGGTTTAGTGAAGATATCAGCGAGCTGATCATTTGTTCCACACTGATATTCTCCTTCTGAACATGGTCTCGTATAAAATGATGTTTAACCTCAATATTCTTAGTACGAGAATGATGCACGGGATTCTTAGTAATACTAATGGCACTAGTGCTATCACACAGAATAGGAATTTTGTCATAACTTAGCCCGAAATCACTAAGGGTTTGTTTCATCCAAAGAACCTGTTGACAACAATTTCCTAAGGCCATATATTCAGCTTCGGTTGTGGAGAGGGCGACAGTATTTTGCTTTCTACTAGACCAAGTTACCAAGGAATTCCCAAGTAATTGGCAAGTTCCACTGGTACTTTTCCTATCTTCCCTACAGCCGGCATAGTCGGCGTCGGAATATCCCATTAATGGGAAGTCATCCGTATAAGAGTACCACAGACCAAAATTGACAGTACCCTTGATATATCTAAGTATCCGCTTGCGGTCAAGTCAGATTCCCTAGGGTCAGACTGATATCTCGAACACATACCAACAGCAAACATGATATCAGGGCGACTAGCAGTTAAGTAGAGAAGACTTCCGATCATACCTCGATATTGTGTTTGATCAACCGGTGTACCTGATTCATCAATGTCTATTTTGGTGGTCTGATGCATAGGGGTGGAAATTGCTTTGGAATCACTCATCCCGAATTTATCAGTAATTCCCTGCTGTATTTCGTCTGGGATATGAAGGTTCCATTGTCAAGCTGCTTTATTTGCAACCCGAGGAAGTAGTTCAGCTCACCCATTAAGCTCATCTCAAATTCCTTCTGCATAGACTTAGAAAATTCCTCGCAGAGAAGGATATTAGTACTTCCAAATATGATATCATCAACGTAAATTTGGACCAGTATCATGTGATCACCTTCATACTTAATAAACAGCGTGTTATCAATAGTTCCAGTAGAGAATCCTATGTCAATTAGAAACTTACTTAGCCTTTCATACCATGCCCTAGGAGCCTGCTTTAAACCATATAATGCTTTATTTAATTTAAAAACATGATTTGGAAAATCTTCCCTAGCGAAGCCCGGTGGTTGTTCTACATAAACCTCCTCATTTATAAAACCATTTAAAAAGGCACTTTTTACGTCCATTTAAAAAAGTTTAAAACGTTTAAAACATGCATATGCAAGTAAGACACGTATAGATTCTAATCTAGCTACCGGAGCAAAAGTTTCATCGAAATCAATACCTTCCTCCTGGGAATAACCTTTTGCAACTAACCTCGCTTTGTTTCTTGTGGCATTTCCATGTTCGTCGAGGTTGTTGCGGAAGACCCATTTGGTTCTTATGATGGATTTTTCTTCCGGTCTCTCTACGAGTGTCCACACTTGGCTCTTTTCAAACTGAGATAGCTCATCTTCCATGGCAGAGACCCATGATATTTCATCTAGAGCTTCATGGACTGTCTTTGGTTCCATCATTGAGAGCAGTACATCATGAGATTCCTCCGTATCTTGATTTCGTACAGTTGCTCGAGTTTTGATTCCAGATCTGATATTTCCTATTACTTGATCTGTTGGATGACTGGAAGCATGTTTCCATTTTCTAGGTTGCAGCTCCCCAGCTTCTGGTTCCACTGTTTCAACATTTTCATCTTTAGGAATATCTTCCTCACTGTCTTTAATATCCTGCAATTCTGCACAAGGCAAATCTATACCTTCCTCATCAGTAGCATCTGCGTTAGGCATCTCATCAAAAGTAACATGTATGGATTCCTGAACAGTCAGCTTTCTTTTATTGTAAACACGATATGCCTTAGACGTAAGACTGTAACCAAGGAATATCCCTTCATCAACCTTAGAGTCAAATTTTCCTCTCTTATCTCTATCGTTCAAGATAAAACATTTACATCCGAACACGTGAAAGTAACCAATATTTGGAGTTCTACCATGCCAGATTTCATAAGAAGTCTTCTTTAATATCGGCCTAAGGAAGACACGGTTAGACACGTAACAAGCTGTACTAACGGCTTCCGCCCAGAACTGTTTAGGAATATCATACTCATGTAACATAGATCTAGCCATTTCCTGTAATACCCTGTTTTTACGTTCAACAACACCGTTCTGTTGGGGAGTTATAGGAGCAGAGAAATTATGACTATATCCATACTGATCACAGAATGATGCAAACGACTTACTATCAAATTCCAGCCCGTTATCACTTCGTATCCTACATAAGTTCGTTTCTTTTTCATTTTCAAGTCTCTTTACTAGCGATGCAAAGTTATCTAATGCCTCATTCTTATGTGCAAGGAATATCACCCATGTATACCTGGAGTAATCATCAACGATGACAAAGGCATATCTTTTACCTCGCAGAGACATCGTCTGAACAGGACCAAAAAGGTCGAGATGTAGCAGTTCCAGAGGTCTGGATGTGGATATCACATTCTTTGCTTTGAAAGATGTCTTAGTTTGCTTGCCCATCTGGCATGCCTTGCATGTTTTGTCCTTGACAAACTTTATGTCAGGAACACCTCGTATCAGTGCATTGCTTGTAATATGAGACAGTAATTCCATATTGGCATGTCCTAGGCGTCTGTGCCATAACCAGGTGTTATCCTGTGTAACTGCTAAACACTTGACATTCTGGTCAGTGATATCATCGAGTTATACAATATATATTTCTATCCCTAGATGCACTGAATAGTACCTTATCATTATTTCTAACTATACACTTATCATTTTCAAAGGTAACCGTATGACCTTTATCGCATAATTGACTGATGCTAATGAGGTTATGTTCTAGATTCTTAACCAACCATACGTCATCTATAGTAGTATGTAAAGTGTTACCGACAGTTCCAACTCCTATAACCTTAGCTTTTGTGTTGTCGGCGTAGGAGACATATCCTCTATCATACGCTTTCACCGACACAAACTTACTGATATCACATGTCATATGGTGGGAACACCCACTGTCGAGGTACCACTTGTTCTTCTTACTGGAGTTTCTTCTTTGTACCTGCATGAATCAGTTCTTTTCTGAGGTGCCCAATTTTGATTGGGTCCTAAACGGTTAGCAGCAAAATAATTCCTGTTAACACGTGGTATATCATGTATCACAGGCTGTGATCTCTCAGACACAGGCTGGCCAGAGTTAGAAACTTCATGAACTTTCTTAGGTCTCCAGACATATCTAGATTTATCAGCTTTCTTCAAGAAACAATGGTTAGCATAATGACCAAGACGACCACATGAAAAACATTTAGGTTTCCTAACATTTTGTGGAGGTGCAGCATGTTCATGTGTTGTGGAATATCCTAATACTGTTTTTCGATTTGTGCAGGAATACTAAGTAGCATATCAAGATTTTGTTGTCCTTCAAGAAATCTAACATTAGTACGAGATTTTTCTTCTAAGAAATCCTTAAGAGCGGACATGTCTCTAGATATATTCTTTTGCTTCCTAAATTTCTCGCAATTACACAAAGCTTTTTCTTTCTTAAGATTCTCTAGCTCGGCTCTCAGGCGCTCATTTTCTAGATCCGTTTGATGCTTCTCTCTAGCTACTTCATCTCGTTGCCTAATTAGACCCTTCACTTGTGAGTTGAGTGACTTAATCCTTCTTTCTGCATTTTGAATTATTTCAAACTTCTCTTCTTTTTCATCTACTTCAAAGGCTGAGGAAACGTTATCATGAGATTCATCTTGCCTAGCATATAATTCATTCAGAAATAATATTTTCTTAATAGTGGATGAATCCGATACCTGATCATCATCCGCGGCCATGTAGGCGAGATCTTCCTCTTCTTCGCTCCCGGCCTCTTCCCAGTTTGTGACCATGGCCTTCTGTTTCTTTATCTTTTTGTCACCATTTTCCATCGGGCAGTTTGAGGCAAAGTGGCCTGGCTTGTTGCACTTGAAGCATTTCTGTACATTGTTTCCGGATGACGATATTCCCTTGTACCTAGGTTGGAATTTGGAGTTTTCCCTGGAACTTTCTTCTCATCCGAAACTTATCAAACTTTCTGTTCAGCATGGCGATCTACTCCATCAGGTCCTCCTCAGATTCTTCTTCGCCTTCAGAATCGTGTTCTTGTTCGGTATTAAAGGCAATATTTGGTTGATTTCGGACTGGTGGTTTTTCCTTGATAGAGATCTGAGTCATCTCGTAGGTGGTCAGAGATCCGATCAGTTCTGACACTGAAAGTTCGTCCAAGTCCTTTGCTTCGTAGATGGCGGTCACTTTGGAATTCCATTCTCTAGGAAGAGATCTCAGGATTTTTCGCACCTTCTCACCATCTTCTATTTTCTTTCCCCAACGAGAACATTTGATTAATGATGTTCATGAATCTGGCATACATGTGGCTTATGGTCTCGTTGTCCTCCATCTTGAACAGCTCGTATTGGTGAGTCAAGAGGGCTATCCTTTCTTGCACAACTCGAGTGGTTCCTTCATGTGTGACTTGAAGCATGTCCCACATATTTTTGGCAGATTCGCATGAGCTCACACGATTGTACTCTTCTCTTGTGAGTGCGCAGGCTATCATGTTCTTAGCTTTGGCATTTAGGGAGATTCCTCGCTTGTCTGCTATATTGTAATCAGGGCCTTTCTTTGGAGTTCCATCTTCGTTTTTGGGAATGTAAGGTCCTGTTGCGATGATATCCCACAGGTCGTAGTTTGTAGCGATCAGGAATTCCTTCATACGATTTTTCCATATGGCGTAGTTTGTCCCGTCGAAGAGTGGTGGCCTGAAATGGGATTGTCCCTCTGCAAAAACATCAAAACTCGAAGAAGCCATTAGATCTTTAACTCAGGCTTGTTAGGCCCGTCGTTTGAGTAACCCGCTCTGATACCAAATGAAGATATAAATGTGCCTAAGAGGGGGGTGAATTAGGCCTATAGAAATTTTTGCTTCTTTTCACAATTTCTAGGTGTAGTGACTTGGATATGCCTATTGATGCTTTTGACGTGTATGCCTGATATATCCTAGTTCGTCGGATGTGTTTCGGGTCTGTCTCACTGTGATAAGGAAATAACTGAAAAGTAAATGTAAGACAGGATTTTTATAGAGGTTATATCCCCAACTGGGGTTTACTCCTCTCCTTGGGGTTTGCTCCCCAAGAGTTTAACCAATCACTATAATGCACCGTAGCTGGATACAAAACTGATTGGTTAGCCCAATACACAACCGAAACAAGTCGAACACTAGCAATTACTAGGTTACACACGCCGAGTTTCGTTCCTCGGAATCTCCTTGATCCCGACAGACACAGCTCGCTACCAAAGGGTCCCCGGACTTGTCCTTCCCTTCACGTGTGCGTAAACGTTGTAACGCCCGTAATTTTAATACGGGATTATTTTGTAATGCTCGAAAGTGATGAAGTTAATTTTCGAAAGAAAACCGGCTTTCGGAAGCGAGCCGAAAATATTAATTCGAGCTCGAGAGCGAATAATATACTATGGGCCGAAAATACTTAGGAAGCCCAAGTGGTAAAATAGATCAAACAAGAATAAGAGATAAAATAAGTCCAAAATAATAGTAGAGCCCAAATCAAATTAATGAAGGCCCCAACTTGAAATAAGTAAATTACAAAGGAATTAATAAAAGGCCCAATGAAGTAATAACTTGGCCCAAATAAATCTAAGGACAGAGATAAGCATGGGGTTTCCTTAAAACATGGGAAAACCCACGTGAAAGCCTATGCTTTTACTAGATATTTATCTTGAAAATCTTCATTGTTGGTCAAAGCTCAAAACGTGAAAAGCTAGGGACGAAAAGGGAAGAAAACAAAAAAAAAAAAAAAACCCAAGGGAGAAGAGCCGAGTATTAAGGAGGTAAGAATAATGTTTGAGACTTATAAATCCTCCCTAAGCTTACCTTTCTAAACCCTTTTTGTATGGTATAATGATTTGTTGAAGTTGAAGCAAGTGGGTGGCGAACCAAACAACGAACCATTGGTTTCGGCTAGTTCAACTTCACAAAATCCCTCTAACTTAAGCTTGGAAGTGAGGTAGGTGGATCTCTTCACCTACAACACATAAATAAGTTCAAAGATTCCAACTTGGGTGTTTTCGGCCATTCAAGTTCGAATTGATGAACTTTGGTATATGTGATTTCATTGTTTACTAATGGTTATGCATTATGTGTTAAGTTTCGGATCCAACATATGGGTTTTAACGTGATTACGTATGTCGTATGTTTAGGAGATTTTTCGGTATGCGATTAAGTTTGAATATATAGGCTAAATCGGGCGATGTAGAATAGTTTAGTGTGCTTGGGTGGTTCTCGGGCGAATTACAAATCGGGCGAACTAGAAATCGGGTGAGTGATCAATACTTAAGCATGTGTCGTGAGAAATCGGGTGAAACTTAGTTAGGATTTTGAGATAAAATTTCCATGATATAGGTGAGATCGGGCGATTTCAATTGGGAATTAAATCGGGCGAACTTAGTTGAATTAGGAATGTCGGGTATTTCTAATTAAAATGAGATTCGGGTGATCCCAATCAAAGTCCTAAATCGGGCGATTTCCTTACCCTGCCACGTGTCGAGTGAAGGTGAAATCGCCGAGCATTTTAAATCGGACGAGTCCAGATCACATCGCAAATCGGGCAGAATTGAGCCTCATGAGAAATCGGGCGAAATCGTCAACCAGGCGACTTCCAAATCGGGCGATTAGCTCGTTAAATCGAGAAATCGGGCGAAATAGAATTCGCCAAATCCTTAACTGAAGCCTTGAGCGGTACAGAAATCGGGCGATTTCTTACTATAACACGTGTCGAGTGGAAGCGAAATCGCCGAGTTCCTTTCTCCAAATCGCGCATTCCTCAAATCGGATGAAATTCCAAATCAAAGCTTCAAATCGGGCGATCCCAAATCCAGCTTCAAATCGGGCGTGCTCAAAACGAGTCAAGGACAGTGCTCGACCTCAAAACGGGCAAATTCCGCCAAGTCCCAAATCGGGCGAACTGTTGGTGACAACGAATTTTCAGTGACGACGACCGATAAGAATTTCAAGTCCAAGAGTTGACCAATTAGGCAATTTGACTTAGGCTTAACTTTAGTTGGGCTTAGCCAAAGAGTGGCCCAATTCCTTTGGTTAGTTCATAAATTATTACAAGGATGGGCTATGATTTAAATTAGGCCCAACTCTATACTTGCGTAGTTTAGAACAATAGGAGTTAGAAGACTCTTGGGGTGGATATGAATCGTAAAAAATTACTTCTAAGGCAATAAACAACATGTGTGATTTTATTTGCGTAAAATGGCTTGACTTGCAATTATCATTATTGTATGTGTTTTATAACGTGTGCACCGCATGTCACGTCATATCACGGCATTTTGGGGAGATGATGACCACGAGGGTGGTGACACCCTTCGGGGTTGTTGAGTGGGGTAGAACGAGATGATGGTGAGAATGAGGTTAGACTCGCAGGGCACCTGGTGGGAGACAGGCGTGATCGATCTGTCTACTCAGGTGTGAGCAGCCTGAGGTGCAAACCACCTTATATTTAGCTCAGGTGACGGCAGACAGGCGTGATCGATCTGTCTACCCGGGGAGAGCGTGGTAGCGCAACCCGGGGTGCAAAACCGTCGAGTGGGATTTCGGTTGTCGGTTGGTGCGGAGCGACCTGGTAGGAGGACATTGGCATGATCGTTCAGTGCACTACCAGAGTCGACTGCCGCGAGACTTGGGAGTAGCTACCCATTAGTCTTTTGCGCGCGGGGGTGCCGAGTCTAACCTAGGGCCCTGATATTGAGATAGAGTAGATTGTGGGAACGAGCGTGCATTGCATTATACCATGCGTGAGGTGTCGGGATTGGGGGTGAGAGCATACTGCATTTGCATGAATTCACCTACTGAGCAAATCGCTCAGGCCTTTATGTGTTGTAGGTCATGATGAGTCCGACGTCGGAGAACGTCAGGACTAGGTTAGCGGCTGGTGGCGGTGACTCCACAGACTTTTGAGGGCAAGGGCGGTACATGGATGCGACCTGTGGAGCGACTTTAGATAATTTGATTTTTTGGGGCTCCGGCCCGTGTAAAGATACTTTTTGTAAAACAACATTTTTATGATATGTATATATTTTATTTAAAAAGTTTTTATTAAATGAGTTTTCCGTAGCTTCCGTTGCGGAAATCCGCCAAATAAATTAATTAGGAAAGCAGGGTCGTTACAGGTGGTATCAGAGCTTCGGCTCTAGATTCTGAAGACCGTCCATGTACTGCCGCTCAAAAGCCGGGAGAACCAGCCTGCCCGTAAGTTTTCGGATGCTTTTACAAATGCGTGCTGAATATTGCTTGCTTATTTGCGTTAATTATAGATCTAACTGAGAATGCCGAGGACACGTAGAGAGTTTGCGGGCGAAACTAGCCGTGGAGCGGGGTCCGAGTCCCCTCCGAACGACGACCGCTCCACCATTCAACAACTAACTGACCTGATTCGACGACAGTCGGATCAGATCAACGAACTGATCCATCACCGAAGCTCGTCGGAACGTCGTTCCTCCCCACAACCGGAACGAGTCGAAATCATCGGGGAACGATTTCGAAAACTGAACCCCCCAACATTCAGTGAAGCCACCAATCCGGCAGTAGCTGAAGATTGGATCGGCACCATCGAGGATATGTTCGTATATAGCCGGGTACCTGATAACGAGAAAGTCCTCTGTGCTGTTTCCCTCCTTCGAGACAATGCACGCTATTGGTGGAGCACAGTGAAAGTGCTGGAGAACCCGATGACAATGGCGTGGGACAGGTTCAAAGAGTTGTTCTTCAGTAAGTATTTCACTGCCCATGACCAGGAGCAGAGAATGTACGAGTTCATGAACCTTAAGCAAGGCGACATGCCCGTCGCAGAGTACACTCGCAAGTTTGAAGAACTATCCCGATTCGCTCCACATCTGATTTCAACCAACACCTTGAAGGTGACACGATTCATTCAGGGGCTCAAACCCGAAATTTATCGGGATCAGAGCATAGCAGGAGCACGACAGATGGAGTTTGTGCAAGTGACTGAACGGGCTGTAATAGCCGAGCAAGCTGAGCGGGTAGTCGCAGAGGCTCAGGAGGCAAGGAAGAGGAGAGAGAACCAGCAAGGCGGAGTAGGAGGAGACAGAAAACGCCAGTTCCTCGGAAGGGTTGCCAACAACAGGGGAAATCAGACTGGTCAGCAAGGTTGGCGACCGAGGCAGATTCAGGGACCGGGAAACATTCCAAACCGACCTCCGAACACTGCACCGCAATGCCAGCAATGTGGGCGCTATCACCATGGGGTGTGCTTTGGAACAAGACCAAATGTGACACCGCAGTGCTTCCGATGTGGACAGATGGGGCACTATGCCAGGAATTGTAATGAACTGATGCCTCAAGTTTCGAGCCAACCGCTCATCCGACCGCCTCCTGTGCCAGCTCGGGTCTTCACCCTGACTAGCGAGGAAGCGGAAGCTAACCCCACCGTAGTAACGGGTACGTTGAAGATTTTTCACGTGCCCACTTCGATCCTATTCGACTCAGGCGCCACACATTCATTTGTGTCGGCTAGTTATGTGATCAGGACGGGAATCTGCCCCACCCATTCCAAGTTAAACTTTGTTGTTTCTCTACCCCACGGAGAACCAACTAAGACCAACTTAGTAGTAGAGAATTGCATGGTGAATATAGAGGGTAGAAACCTAAATGCTGACTTAATCGTAATCCCGATGAATGACTATGACATCATCTTCGGGATGGACTGGCTCTCGAAATTCGGGGCCATGATCGATTGTTCTAGGAAGGTTGTGAGATTCCGTTTACCCGAGGGAGACGAGTTTGTATTCTCCGGAAAAGCGAGTAGAGGTAAAGCCGCTCAGATCTCAGCACTTAAGGCTCAGCGACTCCTGAATACGGGCTGCGAGTCTTTCCTAGTATTCGCGGTAAAAGTCGAGGAATCATCTCCACCAAAACTCGAGGAAGTCCCATTTGTCAAGGAATACTCTGATGTATTTCCCGATGACCTTCCGGGTTTACCACCCGACCGGGAAATTGAGTTCGCAATCGATCTAGTACCGGGGGCAGCCCCAATATCTAAAGCCCCGTATAGGTTAGCGCCAAACGAATTGCGGGAGCTAAAGGAATAGTTAGAGGAATTGCTCGAGAAAGGATTTATTCAACCAAGATTCTCGCCTTGGGGTGCACCAGTGCTGTTCGTAAGAAAGAAGGACGGATCGATGAGACTGCGCATCGATTATCGTGAATTAAATAAAATCACGATTAAGAATAAGTACCCGTTGCCTAGGATCGATGACCTGTTTGATCAACTGCAAGGGGCAACAGTATTCTCGAAGATCGATCTGCGTTCTGGATATCATCAGCTGAGAATCCGTAAGGAGGATATCCCGAAGACAGCATTCAGCACAAGGTACGGGCATTACGAGTTCTTAGTCATGCCTTTCGGGCTGACGAATGCGCCGGCTGCCTTCATGGATTTGATGAATAGAATTTTCAAGAAATTCCTCGACCAGTTTGTCATCCCAAATCGGGTGATCCCAAATCCAGCTTCAAATCGGGCGTGCTCAAAACGAGTCAAGGACAGTGCTCGACCTCAAAACGGGCAAATTCCGCCAAGTCCCAAATCGGGCGAACTGTTGGTGACAACGAATTTTCAGTGACGACGACCGATAAGAATTTCAAGTCCAAGAGTTGACCAATTAGGCAATTTGACTTAGGCTTAACTTTAGTTGGGCTTAGCCAAAGAGTGGCCCAATTCCTTTGGTTAGTTCATAAATTATTACAAGGATGGGCTATGATTTAAATTAGGCCCAACTCTATACTTGCGTAGTTTAGAACAATAGGAGTTAGAAGACTCTTGGGGTGGATATGAATCGTAAAAAATTACTTCTAAGGCAATAAACAACATGTGTGATTTTATTTGCGTAAAATGGCTTGACTTGCAATTATCATTATTGTATGTGTTTTATAACGTGTGCACCGCATGTCACGTCATATCACGGCATTTTGGGGAGATGATGACCACGAGGGTGGTGACACCCTTCGGGGTTGTTGAGTGGGGTAGAACGAGATGATGGTGAGAATGAGGTTAGACTCGCAGGGCACCTGGTGAGAGACAGGCGTGATCGATCTGTCTACTCAGGTGTGAGCAGCCTGAGGTGCAAACCACCTTATATTTAGCTCAGGTGACGGCAGACAGGCGTGATCGATCTGTCTACCCGGGGAGAGCGTGGTAGCGCAACCCGGGGTGCAAAACTGTCGAGTGGGATTTCGGTTGTCGGTTGGTGCGGAGCGACCTGGTAGGAGGACATTTGCATGATCATTCAGTGCACTACCAGAGTCGACTGCCGCGAGACTTGGGAGTAGCTACCCATTAGTCTTTTGCGCGCGGGGGTGCCGAGTCTAACCTAGGGCCCTGATATTGAGATAGAGTAGATTGTGGGAACGAGCGTGCATTGCATTATACCATGCGTGAGGTGTCGGGATTGGGGGTGAGAGCATACTGCATTTGCATGAATTCACCTACTGAGCAAATCGCTCAGGCCTTTATGTGTTGTAGGTCATGATGAGTCCGACGTCGGAGAACGTCAGGACTAGGTTAGCGGCTGGTGGCGGTGACTCCACAGACTTTTGAGGGCAAGGGCGGTACATGGATGCGACCTGTGGAGCGACTTTAGATAATTTGATTTTTTGGGGCTCCGGCCCGTGTAAAGATACTTTTTGTAAAACAACATTTTTATGATATGTATATATTTTATTTAAAAAGTTTTTATTAAATGGGTTTTCCGTAGCTTCCGTTGCGGAAATCCGCCAAATAAATTAATTAGGAAAGCAGGGTCGTTACAAACGTCGACCTTGCCTCCTTGGTATTGCTCACGTCCGAAGACAACACGTCCGAAGACATAATGTATGGCAGGAGGTTGGAATATTGATCGACACGTGGTGTGTGAATGAAAAGTGCGACAAGTAATAATTAAAACGAATACCTAATTACTATCACCGACGTGCGATAGGCAGTGGACCTATCGTTTGTAGTGCAGTAAAGTGAGTAAACGAGTATCGAACACAAGGAATAAATCAAGTACTAGTAGTGACCTATCGACTCGATATTTAGCCTAATAAAATACGCAGATTGCTTTATGACTTAACCTAACAGATTATATCTAACTCAACTAGAGATTCAAAAACGCTTAAAACTGATACGAAGCTTCAGATAATAAAGATGTGCTCGGGATTCGAATCCCGCTAAGTGCTATCGGCTAAGACACTAAAATCGTTCCTACGTGATTTTGACTAGATCGCAGTAATTTTTCTACCCGCTCGCGAGTTTGCTGTCGCCCTAAACGCTCGCGGGGATCTAAAATTCAGTAATTACTAACGGCGAGGATCGAGTATTTGCTTTCGCCCTATACTCGATTCCTATCTTCTACGAACGGCCTAAACGTTGTTTAGCTGTCGCTCTAAACGTTTTTCCATACGATTACTTTAACACATAGACATATTAAAGTAACGAAACAAATTCATAGAACGATAAATAGTCAAACACATAGTCACGATAATCATAAGTCTTAACTACGAAACATCCTAGCGTTCATCTAATCCCAAACACAAAGGGGAATTAGCTACGCATAATCGACGGGAAAACAGCGAAAGAAATAAGGAATAAAGGTGAAGAATTCATTATCTTGATATACGGATGATCTGTTATGAAAGCGTTGATGATTCTTCGTTCTTCGCTAAATTGGGCGTGAATTCGTCGATGATCCGTCTCTTGCGCTCCGGGACGCGAATCTGTGTTCTTTTGTGCTATTTTTCGTCTCTAGAGGGATTAGGGTTGATCTCTGGTCGATTCTCCCCTTTCTGGGTCGAATTTGGGCTTTTTATAGTGAAATTCGACACTGTCACGGCCTAGGACAAGATAGGTCACGGCCGTGACACTCTCTGGGCAAAAATTGAGCTCACTGCCGCTCGTCACGGCCTGGAGCAGTAGCGTCACGGCCGTGACCCTCTCAACAGCTTTGCGGCAGTTTCGTATTTCTCTCGGATGAAGGGGTAAACGGTGTCCGATTGACTTGAAATTTTAACCATAAATAGAAGACTTGCCAATATTCATTCTGACCAAAGGGATTCTCAATCCAAGGTCTAGATTGAGAGATACGAATTTTCTAATGTTGCTGCTGCTATGGGTCACGGCCTGGTGCAAGAAGTGTCACGGCCGTGACCGTCTTCAGTCTAACTCTCTGCCATGTGTCACGGCCAGGTGCACTAGGTGTCACGGCCGTGACCTTCACCAGTTTTCATCGTTTTCGCGCCGTTTTGCCTCGTCCGAAACTCGTCCTAAAGCCTTATAATACCAAAACAAGTAGAAATAGGGTTAATAAGTGCATAAAATGACTACGAAAACTCTATTATGAGCCAATTAAATACTATGATAAACGTACTATAATACGTTTATCAAATATCAAGGTGAATCACTCGCTCAGTGATGGATATGCAAGTTAAAGCTCAGGTGGGCAGAAAGCTATCGCAAGTGGAAACTCAAGAATCTCTTAGTATCTTTCTGCTTAATTTTCTCTCGTACGCTTATGTTCGTAGGTTTGCAAAATCTAAGTGTCTTCGAGAGTCTGAAGTGCAGTCATATATAATCCTTTTCAAATAGCACTTCACATGGAAAATCATATCAAACAATAATTACCAAATCAAGCATAGTTTCCATGCAACTTTCGAGTCAATCATACCATATAAATCATGCTTTTAACAAATCATCACAACGGTCATATAGCACATTTAAAGCATAAATATTTTCCATGTAAAGGCTCAATTTCGTTCTCATGCACATTTAATCACTTTGCATATATTTACCATATCAGAACTTTCCATAAGTGATTCCCTGCTATCTGTTTCTAGTATAAATCAATCAAGACTAACTTTCCAAACATAGCACATGAGATAGCATCACATCAGCACGTTTTCCATGTACAGCTCATAGCATTTAATAAATATATTTACCATGTTTAGCATACAAATCAGATCGGAGCATCCTTAATTCGATTTATCATAATATGGCAGAACTTTCCTTATATCAGAGATCACACCCGTTATAGCACATACCATATAAGAGCACCTTATCCATAAGGTTAATCAAATCAAATCTTTCCTAATTATAATATTCTAATCATCATAAGGAAAGATATCAATTCAATATATCGCATTTAATTCAGTGCATAGCAAGCAAGGATCATACATATGATTTTCGTCCAGGAATAAACTAGTATCAACGGATATATCACTTTTCTTATATAAACAGCATATTTTCCATATATAGCTCAGTAGGATATCTCATGCATTATTTCCATATATAGCACAGAACGATATATCCTATCTCATGGAATGTCTATAACATGCGATCACCTAGTTCCATCAAATCATCACAGAATCACACGCAATTCAAATATTCAACACTTAATCGATTTATAGCTCATAAACAATGCATGGTTGAATATTATCATGAACTTAGACATTTTATTTGTCCCAAATCGAATTGCTTATTTTATAGACCTAATGTCATTACAATTACATCGTTCATCAAAACTCTCTAACATATACGGACCAAAAAGGTCAACACCAGCGACTAATGGAATCCCGAAAAATCTTCAGTTGTATTTTTACGATACCGACCATGAAATCTTGAAATGTATGTTAGCTAAT
The DNA here is from genome assembly GCA_027422505.1 of Craterostigma plantagineum. Taxonomy (NCBI): domain Eukaryota; kingdom Viridiplantae; phylum Streptophyta; class Magnoliopsida; order Lamiales; family Linderniaceae; genus Craterostigma; species Craterostigma plantagineum. The sequence continues at coordinate 16,860,289 of JAPQWV010000013.1, read as the reverse complement.
TCTAATTTTAAAGGGGTGGTTGTTGGAAAATTAGTTAATATTTTGCAATCTAATCCTTACGTCGAATTCTTCAGAAATCTCAGTAACTTTCCTGATCTACGTGAATATAAAATCGCTCTACACAGTGCTCCTATAACAGATGAACGTGTCTTCAACAGTCCAAATACGTCTCAAGTTGCTGGAGTATGGCTTGAATCAGAGTGTGAATCAAAATGCAAGCCCTCACGTACAAGTATATCCAAAGGATCATTCGGCCCAAATTATTAAACATTATTATGGTTGTTATGACCCGCTACAGTATCCTCTTATTTTTCCTAGCGGCAAACCGGGATGCCATCGGAAAATAGAACGCTTACATCGACAAAATAAATTAGGATCATTAAACGGACTAGTGAAGTTATTCCGAGCGTAGAATTAGGCTGAGGTGTTGAAGATATTCTAGCGTGTGAACATCAAGGTATTTTCAATTGGCGTTTATAGGTTCGTTAAACTTTATGGTATATTTTGATTAACAAGTGCATATTGTGATTTGTTTTATAGGCTCTACCGGGAAGACCGTTGGAAAGACAACTCTGTCGTGTCGTGAATATTATTGTTATACGTTGCAGGTAAGAGAAAAACACTTTCGAATTTGTTACATGTTGGTAGACTTCTTCAATAATATGTAATAGACATGTACTAATCGAGACATAAAGGCTAGACTTTTATAGAAATGAAGAAATGCAAAATCGGTTACGAAACGAAGTGTATCAAGGTTTGTTAGATAGTGTAAGGTAATCAAGTAAAAAATATCACCACATCATTGTATTAGTTTATTACTATATAGTTGATCACAAATATATGTGTATAAGATTTTGTTTTGTTCTATACCAGAATACATTTTCCCATGTCCGGGCTATGGTTAGAGGTTGCGCGGTTTCACTTTCTAGTATATGTAAATTATGATATGTTCAGCTGGGGATATGTTCGTCGATCATATACTTAAAGGAAGTAAAAGTTTCCAAACGGGTACCTGAGAAGAAAATAGTCTGACTATGTACTACTTCAAAATTTGTTAAATGAATAGGTATTAAAGTCTAGTTATTCTCCCTTATTATTGTTATTATAAAATCAGTTTCTGTATATTATTGCTATTTCAACGTTGTTCAGTCATATAAGCTGGCTTGGCGGGGTGGGTATGATCTGTTCATATCATAATGACGACAATCGGAAAAAATATACCCTTATAACTACACATCATGTGCTTGATCAAATTACTTCTCTTTAGATTCTCCTCCTAACCAATATATACCTAGTGAAGTTTTAAATGATCTAATACCCAAACAATTATAATATACTCATGACGTTGTTAAACATCCAATCAATATGTCTTTCAAACTTAATCACGGAAGTTTAGGGTTTATCTAAATTTTTTTCTGATTCTGTTGATCTTAATTATAACATAAGTGTAATGATGCATGCCTTATCTCAGTATACATCGATATGCTTTACAAAAATGTGATTGCCTAATTCTATATCAATGAACTTTAGATGGTATCGTTTTTTTTTAGTATAGTGAAATTAAGTTAAGAGAGTCTAGGTACATATAATTAGCACTATTACCGCATAGAGCATCAGCACGTCTGTAGGCGAGTTCACGCGATTACATTATTCAATTAATTGACCATATTAGGATAAACATATAATAAATTGCATATGAATATGTAAATATTAATTAAACTAGTCAGCAGTGTATGGAGATTATACTCAATATGTACATTAAGAATAAACTAATACTAGAGAAATTACAAGGAATGACATCGCCTAACCAATCTTACGTTACATTTGTGGTTTTACCATATTTACGCAAAAGTACGAGTCGTAGTGGCTCTCATTTAATGTAGATTTTCGCAAAGCAAGAGTCGTAACTGACCATCATTTATAGATTTTCTTAAGGGCAGACCTAGTGGATATGTCCGTAAAATTTCTAATCGGATGTCTAAGGTTCGATTAGCCTTGATCCTTTTCATTTGGGATACTTTCGGGATAGAAAAAAATATATCAGAGTGCAACAAATGGGGCCCATTGTCCACTCGCGAATGATTGTATTTACATGTGTATTTAAATATTAATCTTAAATCAACACTACTAGCTGAACATAAATCTTATAGTATCATCTGGATAAATCTCTATTTTGTATTGCCTACTTGGATATGTAACATTACATACATGTAATATGCATAGTCATTGGACATACTTTTCATTCCAAGGCAAACGAACAACTGGCAACCTAATATGAAATTAACCCAATTCCCATACCCAACCTACTACCCTTTCTGTTTCTTTTCTTCAAAATCCCAACATTTTATATTTATATGGATATATAATTAGAATATAGGGGCGATTGATTGTCAGACCCCATTTGAAATTTTACATAGAATTAAGGACCATGTCAGAAAAAATTTAATTTGAAGGACCCATTTCAGAATTTTAGTTAGAATTAAGGTTGTTGGACGAAAATACCCTCATAAAATAATAGTGATGAAGTGGTATCCAGCGCGCATGAAGTGGTATCCAGCCCAATATAACAGGAAGTGGTACTGTAGACCCATGAAGTGGTACGAGTGAACAGTGATGTGGTACTGTAGACCCATGAAGTGGTATGGTGAACAGTGAAGTGGTACTGTAGAACCATGAAGTGGTACGGGTGAACAGTGAAGTGGTACAAACATTGTAGACCCATGAAGTAATACTGTTGACCAGAGAAGAACTGGTACGGGAGACTCATGAAGTGGTATTGTTGACACCGAGAAGTGGTACAACATTTTGTAGGCCCATGAAGTGGTATTGTTGAACGGTGAAGTGGTACAGAAGAACTCTTACGTATTTCTTGTGCAAATATTTACCCGATTTCAGCAGAAACACTAAAGAATTCTACTGTACCACTTCTCCGTTCAACAATACCACTTCATGTGCCTACAAAATGCTATATCACTTCTCTGTGTCAACAATACCAGTTCATGTGTCTTCTGTACCAGTTCTTCTCTGGTCAACAGTATTACTTCTTGGGTCTACAATGTTTGTACCACTTCACTGTTCACCCGTACCACTTCATGGTTCTACAGTATCACTTCACTGTTCACCCATACCACTTCATGAGTCTACAGTACCACATCACTGTTCACCCGTACCACTTCATGGGTCTACAGTACCACTTCATGTACAGTTTATACCACTTCTTCAGAAGAAGGCGATGGCAATTCTATGTAATTTCCGCACACATGCAGGGGCAAATGCGTCATTTTCTTCAAAATTGGTTCTTAATTCTAAAACCAAACTTCAAATAGATCCTTATTTCTTTGTCAAACGTCATTGGGGCCTGAAATCTAATGAAAATTTGCTAATTGGGCCTGAAATCGAATTAACTCTAGAATATAACTTTGGGGCGTTAGGGTAATTATATCCTCTCTGTCTCTCTCTCCTTTACCTATCGTTTCTCTACATAAATAATGACACAGTTTAGGGTTCTTTCTCTTCCACTCTCACCCCGCGCAAGTGGCACCACGCACCAATCACCTCCCGGGACATTGAAGATCCATTTCCATAACCTTGAGTCCTTGACTGCCCTTCAGAGCCCCGCGTGGGGTAAACGCGCCGAATTAACGTTTGACTAGGGTTTGGGGAAAGACGTAGTGGATGAGTGATAAACGGTGCTGGGCCTCGCTGGCATATTACATACAACACATGGATGTAAGTATTTATTGTACGTAATGTGTATAATAACAAAAAGTTGAGTGTATAAAGAAAATGCTTGGCTTTGCTAAACCCAACCCATCACTTAAATTATTATTATTTTTTCTCAGTCTCTCCTCGTCTTCTTTTCCCAAGTTTTTCTCTCACTACAAAAACCAAAAAATTGCGAATTTAGACCTAAAACCTTAGGGTTCTCAGTCGTTAGGCACTTAAATTACTCCAACAAAGTCTCGGATCGCTTCAGGAGAATCAAACACGCGGCTAAGTTAGCTGAATTTCTATCCGAAGAGGGCTGTTCCACCGCGTTCCGTGGGCATCTGGGACGGTTTATGATCGGATTTGTCGATTGGAACTAAGGTTTGTCTTCATCTATTTACTTCGGTTTCTGATTGTTGGATGTGCGGATTTCTTTCGTTGCTCGGCTATTTTCAGCTCGTATTGGTTATGCACATCCTTATCAAGTGGGTTTCTTATCATTTAGTTTTTTTGTTCTATTTAAATTGCTGTCCTTTTATGTTTACATTTCTTTTTACCTTGCATTTTCTTCTCTCCGGTTATTCGTTACTGTTTCTGATGGATTTGGATTGAAGCTGGGCTCGTTCACTGAAGTGCCGCACCTTTGTTTTTATATTACTTGCAATAGTAAACCCTAACAACACTTGTTCGATTGGGCCATGAAATAATCTTATTTACTTTATTTTCCCATCTGATTTTTGAAATGAAGGATTTCATTGAATTTTGATTGTGTGGTGGTGATACATCTCCAGTAGGCACTTTTTCCCCAAAAGTTGTAGAAGTTTTCATAATTGATCCTTATGATCTTATTTGATTCATTTCATTGTTGAAGCTTCAGTTATATGCTTGACGACATGTAAATGTTTTTAATTCGCTGAAGTCTTAAGTTTTTTCACTTTTCTCCACTAGGGTTTTGTCATCTTTCGTAATAAAGGCTATCACTAGTGAGTTCCACGTTTAGTTTACCTTCGCGTTCTTACATCATTGGTAACAGCATTTGTAGGTTGTAGATTATCATTAATTGTCTGCTGGTGCCGTTTATCTGATGCTAGTCATTCCAAGTCTTTACAACTTACGATATGCACTGCACTTTGAACTCTCAACAGAATTCAAATATTTGTGTACTTATATGATGTACTTATTTCTCAACTAGTCATTCCATCTTATTCATAATTCCATATGAAATTTAACGTTTGTGTACTGATATTGTAGCTTTCTACGATGGATTTTAGGTTTTCTTTCCGAAATGGATAATGCTGTGGTGACAGTAGAAGAAAGTCAACGACAATCTGATTCTGGCACTTCTCTATCGAATTGTTCAGGCTCGCTTGTTCAGATAAACGCAATAGCAATTGATATTAGTGGTGCAGTGGAAGAGATGGACGACTCACCGGTTCATGAGCACTTCTGTATGCGGTAATGTTTTATTCTGGCATTTAATTTTGATTGGCATCAAATGATTACATGTATGATGGCATTCAGTTATTCGTGCGCCAACTCCTTGATTACATGAGACTCATTGCGATTACCAAAATTCAGTATTATCTTCTCCTTTCTCCGAACATATAGTTCTTCTATGGGGGCTAAGGTAGAACATATATAATTTTGCAATTGTTTTTCTTTTTTCCTTCTTAAAGTGGATATGTCGCTGGGATGAGGAAAAAGGATGCAAGAACTTGTTTTCCGTTTACGTCAGAAGGTGATTATAAAAGTGGCCTTTGCAATCTTCCTCCCTTGTGTGTTCCAACATTTCGCTGGTGGAGGTGTTCAAGCTGTGTCCCTGGTATCTCATCAGATTTGAGGAAAGAATCACTTGCTATGGATGTCAGCAAAAATCCTGGTACAAGATTTTATTACAAGTTACTGTTGTTTTGGTGTGATCTGATACGTTTTTAATAGTTTGTTATGCTTTTTTTTTCTACTTCGACAGTACCTGAGATTGGATTAGTGGAACATACAGATGGGAAGGACAATGATCACATAACAAACATCAGTGCTTGCTACAAAAAAGCTACAAGTAAGTATATTTTACGTAAGATCCTTATAGTTAGAGACTTGCTGCTCTACAACTCAAAATAACTATATTTTTCTCGTGTGTTCGATCACGTTCCATCAATAACATCCACTGTAGGCAAGAAAGGTAAAGAAGTATTCAAGGATGCAATGGCTGGAAGTCACCGTCCTGATATTCAAGAATCTTATCTGCTCTCGATAAGAGAAATACCCAGCAATGCTGGTAATGTTACAATATAACGTTCAAAATTTGCTTAGAACATAATTTGCTTGTATCATTACAAAAGCTGATAGAAATTTCTCATTTCTTTGTCAGACGCTTCTCATGTTGCTGCTTGTATTGTGCATCCTCCATGCACAGTTCGAATCGATAATGTGTCCTCAGGTAGTGATGCTTCCGGGCGATTACCGTGCAAGAGGAAGCCAAAATTACGTTTTCTTGCTGAGATAATGGTTAAAGAGAAGAAACCGATGAATACTGATAATTTGGATTCTAGATCTGCATCACCCATTGGAGTCCAAGTTACATCTACTGGGACAGAGCATTTAGCAATTCCTCAGCTAGAATTCGATGGTATCGATAAGGCTTCTAGAAGCCCTCGGAGGAAGAGAAAGAATGTCGCTGAAGAAGATGGCAGGATTATGAGGACAATAGGCAGAAGATCAAAGGGAGTTGTTTTAGATGCTGATAGAACGTGTAAAAGAGTCGATATCTCTGATCAAGAATCTGAAGAAAATGCTTCTACAAAAGCAGATATCCCAGTTGATGTAAGATCTCAGCTTATTAAGCCCAGAAACTCCAAATATTTTGGTGTTGGCAAAAAGTCAAGGCAAGCCCAAACTGAGGATGGCAGAGTTCTTCCAAGAGATTTGCGCAAGACAGTTGTTCCTTGCACTAATACTTTCGAGGAAAATACTGCCTCTTCAAAGACTAACGTGACAAAGATTAGACATGGTCCTACACTGGTGGAAGACATGGAAAAACTTTCGAGTTATTATCTGGATGGAAATCAAACAGATAAAGTACCTATGATTCCCAATACTGAGAGGTCAACAGGTGAAGCTGATCGTGAGGATTTGACACTTTCATCCAAGATCATCGCAGAAGATTGCGGTGCCAAAGGAAAAGTTGCTCTGGATCTTTCGCTTAACAGCTTTATGGACGTTGAGTCGAATTCCAACTATCGATCACCCACTGAAACTCGTAGGTTTATTCCCGATCTCAATGAGGAATTTCCCTTCCAATCAGCTGTCTCGCGTTATAATGAAGAATATGTGGATGCCGAAAGACATCTTGGAGTTTCAAATCATCAAAATAATGAATATGGTACGCAAATCGGTTCAGCCTCAGACGATATACCAATGGATATCGTTGAGCTATTGGCAAAAAATCAACGTGAAAGAGAACTCGAGAATGCAACGAAACATCTCATGCCTGAAAGAACAATCAGTTCTACCAGAAGTTACCCTCCAGCCCTACATTACGCTGATGGAAATCGATATACAATGAATTTTCCATTCGCTGCCGACAGAAGTCCTATAAACATGTCCGAAGGGCTTTTAGGAATTCCCGTGAGTTTCTCTCAATTAAGAAACTGTTCACGGGACAAAGCAAAGCTTAGAGAGAGCCAATTCAAAGTTTTCGATTCACTTTCCCCTAGCGAACAGAGGAAAAAGCATTTTTCAGGATCGTCAAATCCCATCGTTACAGATCCTAGAATCATCACTAGGACAGAGTTATATTGGCCTCCGCGGGGAGAGAACGACCCTTTTCCTGTTGGCCTGAATCAAAACAGAACATTTCTTCAGACAAACAACACAGGTCTACCGTTGTTTTCAGACAGATACGGCAAAGGAAAGACAAAGGAAATCGACAGAGGAAAATCTCTACACAATGGGATTTTGAATAAGAAGGGAAGAATTGGGTCAAGTTCGAAATTGTCTGTAGACCCTTATTCAAATGATACGATCCCAGCTCTGCAGCTGATGTCTTTGATGGATCAGGGAATCTCATCTGGCTCTTCGTTCGAAGTAGGCACCGAAAACTTTATTGGAAAACCTTTCACCCCGTGCAACCACCACCCTCGGGTGAATGGCAAGGAGAACCAGAACTTTATTGCAGCATCACAATCCTCAGAGAACAGCCAATTCAAGGACTTCCCTAAATTGCGAGACAGTTTTTTCTTTACTGGCGAAAGCTCGAAGAAAGCTTCGTCTCATTCACAAGGTTCTTTTTAGAAATTTCTTTGCTTATGCTTTTAGATGATACAATTTTCCTTGCATGTCTATCTTTGTGATATAGTACTCTTTTGTTTCAATAACTCATTTTTTCGCATATGTTGAGCTTTTGTAGGTCAAGCTCAGATTCATTTCGAGGGTTCTAATAACTTTATCGTCATGGAAACAGCTAAAACCATTCCACGACTGGGCGTTTGCACACTGAATAAGAACCCCGCTGAGTTTAGTGTGCCCGATGCACGAAACAAGTACACTATCACTGCACGAGATTTGAAGCCTCGAAAGAGAATAAATCTCCCGAAACAGAAACTGCACACTCTGACTGAAGATGGAAGAAAAGGTAAAAGGGTGAAGAAGCATTTCTCTACCAGAAAATCAAAACCAGCGCAGAAGTTAAGTATTGGGTGAGAGATCAAACCTCACAAACAATCAAGAAACTGGCGGGAACTTTCGCTATTTGGAGTTGTTGGGTCGTGTTTTTCCTTTTTCAGCAAGTGTGATGATGATGATGATGATGATGAATATTGTTTCTTTTCTGTCTGTTTTTTTAGTTGTGTGGAAGGTGAGTTATAGATGATTTCTGGACGTGTATTAAGGTTTGTGTACTCAGATAAACTTGTTGGATGTTGTATTTATTTATATAATAGTTTCCTGCCTGAAACGGCCATATGATCATCATATTAGATCAATATATCGTTCCTTTTCTTGTCGTTGGATAGAGAGGCCGTAAATCATTTAATGACGTGGGCTCGTTCGCTATTTCTCATTTAAGAAGAAAAGCATTTTTGTTCTCGATCCGATCAGTTATTGTCGGTGTGTTTATTAAGTAACGGTACTCTCAACTCCACCCCAACTATATGATCATAAACAATTAATATCTCTTGTACCTTTTTTTATTATTCAGACAAACCTTGACGGAGTATTACATTATATACGGTAGGAACAATTAATTAATGCATCCGACCGAAAATAATTAAAACTCTCTCAACCTGCAACAGCCTCTAAGTGATCGCCGGCCAAAACCTGCCGCCACGTGTCAAGAATAGTCTTTGGTGCGAGAGAAAAGATCAAACTCTAGCTTGTCTTGTTTGTTTCTCCATATTATTATTTATTCTCATTTTACACCCAAAAACATGCCATGTACTCCCACGCGCCTATTGGAGGTTCTGGGATATTTGTATCCTTTTATATTTGTAAGGGAATACGCTCGAATATTAGGAAGGAAGGCGAAGATTTATGGGTGTGTTTTTCTCAAGTTAATAAATATTCGTTACTCTTCCTTCTCTCATTTGTACGAATCCTAGCTTTAAGTTATAATTATTCAATGATAATAATAATGTTGCATGTGAAATTATTGATCTACTCAGGAAAAAGTAGTATAGAATTAGTCGACAACGAAATATTGCTGTGCTGCTACTATCGAAGATTATGAGTTTATGAATCGCGTGTGGTATAAGAGTTTGATGATAATGAATGTGCATTGTATACTTGTGTGTGTTCTCTATTACGGAGAGCCGAGAAACACCACGAAACTGTGATCGATTATTAGTGCTCGTTTGGTTAATAGGTTTATATTTATGAGGGTTTATTTAAGTAAAGGTTTATATAAAACAAATTAATGGGTATAAATAAAATACGTGTTTGGTTAGTGGGTATAAATATAATATGGTTGTTTGGTTAGATATGGGTTTAATAAATAATTTTAGCGAAAGTACAATTATACCCTCAAGATTAAATTAATAACTATCACGGAGCATAAATCAAAATCAGCATCTTTACCTTTCAAAAAAAAATAACTCGAGCATCTTTTCTTCAGATCTAGAAAAATCGAGCATCTTTATCACCTCCGTCACCCTCAAGACTGCCGGCCCACTTCATTTGCGGCGTATCCGGCCACTGTCGCGGCGGCATAAAGCTCGCCGTCACTGGTGGCGCCGCCGCTGGGGAGCAGCAGCTACGTCAACGTCGCCCACCACGGTTTTTCCACCATCTGATGCCCCTGCAGCCGCAAAAACCGTCACATACCATCGCCACCACAACAACACCATCTCAGCCGTCTGCATCTGTGGCGCTATCTACGTTGGTAGCCGACAATTTGAGGGTGGAGTTTCGTCCGTGCGTGTGTTGTGTGCCTGAAATTTCAGGGTTAATATTGTAAACATATGATGTGTTTAGATTAACCCACCTGAAGCGTGGGTTTTCTTAAACATGTATTTAAGGGTTTAGAACTGTATTATATAAACCTATGTTTTATATAAAACTAACAACCAAACACCCAAACGTCTAATAAACCCAGTTTTAAAATAGCCAAACCTATGTACCAAACACCCCCTAGGGTTTTCTTCTTTTCAATTCAATTGTTATTCTCCTTGTGATTAAACAAACATTCACCGAGTGAAAAGCCAAGACCGAGAGTTCAAGAAATACGATGCCGTGGCCAAATGCGTGTACTCACATCCACAACATAAAATAACCAAAAGGCTGATGCGCAAACGGAGGATGAAAGAACAACCAAGCAGTTTCCTATCTCATCTTCACAAAATTACCCCAAGCCGATCAAAACCTCAAATTTTCACTCGCTCAAGATAAAAAGATGTCGTCATAGAATAGGTGAAGAAACTAAACATGTGGCGAAACTCCGAAAATGCTTTTTGCGGAGTTTGTTGATATCTTGTATATTAATAGTGATGCCGTCGGAAAATGACGTATCATGTAAAATGCTAACGATCTTCTTCTGATACGAAGTAATCCCTAGTATTAGCTAGATGTCTATATGTTCTATTACGTGGGCAATTTACTCCTTTTTAAGGTCTGGTAGTTATATTTTTAGTACGTGGGTGTCGTATGTACTTTTAGGGCTGAGCAAAAATATCCGAAAACCGGATGTCGATCCGATATCCAGTTTTCAAAACCCGAAAATCCCGATATCCGGTTTTAAAAACCGGATCGGATACGGATAGTGGTTTGTCTAAAATCCGGATATCCAGTATCCGGTTTTATATTTAAAAAATAATAAAAATAAAAAAATAGCCCAAACTGAAAAATGAAGGTCAAAATGGAAAAAAATCCTACAGAGATAATTATATTTATATTGTTTATTACATAATTTTGAATCATGAATTCACATATTGTGTGAATTACTATGTGTTGAAATTTTTATATGAAAAAATAAATTTTTTATTTTGATAAGAAATAAAAAAAATGATTTTGAACAGAATATATTTTGAATCATGAATTCACATATTGTTTATTATTTATTATGTAATTTTGAATCATGAATTCACATATTGTGTTAATTACTATGTGTAGTAATTTTTATATGAAAAAGTATATTTTTTATATTGATAAGAAAAATAAAAAATGATTTTGTAAAGAAAATATGAAAAACTATACTACAAAAATAAATTTAAAAACCGGATGCGGATATCCGATTTAAATATCCGAATAAAGCGGATATCCGATTTTCGGATATCCGATTAAAACCGGACCGGATACGGATATCAATTTTTGATATCCGAAAATCCGGATATCTGAATTTCGGATATCCGAAAATCCGGATATCCGGTTTTGCTCACCCCTATGTACTTTATATTAGGCAGTTGGTTTGTGTACGAAGAAAGAGGGGAAAAAGTGTTGGTTCCGGTGTTGGCGTCCGGTCGGTGGCGCTCGTAAACTCGGACAGAGTTTCGATTATACGTCGAAGTCGAGGCACGTACGTCGTACGATTTCCGTAAGACGTTATTGCCTCGTATTTCAGTGCCTCCGGTTGTCGCAATACGTCCCGAAGATACAACGACTTCAGGAATTTCGAAACGTCGCACAGCGTAACGAAATTATCGGGCGAATCTACTAAAGACTCGAGCCTTTCTTGCTTTATTATTAACTTGGACTAGTATGCACTAACTCTAGAATGCTTGGGTGTGATTGAATGAATTTCCAAATTCGTCAGGGGTCTATTTATAGCTTTCCAAAGGTTGCTGGGTCAATCTGCGAATAGCTGCAACTGTTGGGCTATTCTGGCACCCTTTGACCTTTTGACCAGTGGTCATTTCGCCAATAGGCACAACTTTCGGGCCCCTTTGGAATAGGTACCCTTTCAGCCCATGCGGTTCGACCCTAGCCGAACCGACGCGACCCACCGGACCACAACTGGTCCAGCCACGTCACTTCGCCTAGTCAGCGCCACATTGCCCTCTTACGCTTACGTGTCATCGCCACGTCGCCTTCTCATGCCCGCGTGTTATTGCCACGTCATCAATCTCTCCATGTCACATGAAGCTCTCACCACCGCCACGTGGAGCTCTATCTAGTCGACACATCATCGCCGGTGCCACGTCATCATCACTGCCACGTCACCGGAGCATAAATTTAAATCCGGGTTTGGGCTTGGGCTAGCGGGCCGCGCGCGTGGGCTTGGGCCGGGCTCGCCGTGGGCCATTGAGCCCACCTCTTAAGCCCACCACTTGTTTGATGAGTAGTGAGGGGTGTCTATATATATAGTGGAAAAAGTTGAGGTGTTTTTCCAATGTGGGACATTTGACACCCCCTTTATACACTATCAAGCCACTTTATAAATTATTGGGCCGACTTAAGTAATTAATTTCTCATTCACCCGATATTGGTTTGAGCGTATTAATATTCGTTAGATTCCCCTCGAAACGTAGATTCGTAATCTTTCAACGATTTCTCGTTTCGGTGACCGATGGCTTCTCGATTTAATTAAATTCGTTTCAGCTTTTTATTAGTGGGTTAATTACCCACTTGGGCCCCAAGCCATCTTGGGCTCAAAAACCCAACAATCCCCCACATGAATGGAAATTAATGCAAATGCTATGCATGCTGACTCTTGCAAGAAAGTCCCGACGACCCATCACTGCATCGGGATAGGTAGCTTGTGGCTTTGAACCTTCCCTAGTGAAATACTATCGGATTTACTCGCTGCTCAGTGAACGTGATGTCTTGAACTGGCGGCTTTTTGTGTAAACCAAGACAACAGTATACACACAGTGATGAATCTGATCTCTTTTCGATTCTCACGTTGTGTCCGTTTCGGCCGTGGACCATATCTCCGATTCATAGGTGTTTTCCATTGAAGCGGCCCCACTTCACACTTATATAGGTGACCGACTATTAGGACTTAATCCTGGAGTAGCCCGAAATACTCCACCAATTTGGTATAGTCATCATTAAAAGCATACGTGCTTACCCTAACCACACGTCATCGGGAAATTACTTGGGCAGCTGTCGAGAATGGACTTTATTAGTTTCCAAGTATACTACTGAACTAATCACAGCTTAGTTGTCTCATTGAACCAAGTTCGTGGGATCTCCACTCATCGAGGTTGAGTTACCACTGCTTTTGTTCTTTGTTGTGTGGATTTTTAGTCCCATTCCCCTTACTGCGTTTTCTAACCGATCTCTAGCTATGCCTTTTGTGAGCGGATCCGCAATATTTTCCTTTGACTTTACATAGTCGGTGGAAATTATTCCGCTAGAGATAAGCTGTCTTACGGTGTTATGTCTCCGACGAATGTGCCGAGACTTACCGTTATACATACAGTTTTGTGCCCTGCCGATAGCTGCCATGCTATCGCAGTGAATCATAATTGGTGGCACAGGTTTGTTCCAACACGGAATATCCTCCAGAAAATTTCGAAGCCATTCTACTTCTTCACCGGCTTTATCTAGTGCGATGAACTCCGACTCCATCGTGGATCGAGCTATGCACGTTTGTTTGGAGGACTTCCAAGAAACTGCTCCTCCACCGATGGTAAATATATAACCACTCGTGGATTTCGAGTCTTTACTATCAGATATCCAATTCGCATCGCAGTACCCTTCTAGTACCGCGGGATATCTGGAGTATAGTATGCCGTGATTAATAGTGTGTTTCAAATATCTTAGCACTCTTCTTAGTGCTACCCAGTGGCTACTATCCGGGTTACTCGTAAACCTACTTAGATTACTAATTGAGTACGCTATGTCAGGTCGAGTGCAGTTAGACAAATACATCAGACTGCCAATCACCCGAACGTATTCGAGTTGCGATACAGGCTCTCCTCTATTTTTGGCTAAGTGTACGTTAGTGTCCACAGGTGTCTTAGCCGGAGGATCATCGAAGGCGTTAAATTTCTTTAACACGCTCTCAACATAGTGAGATTGTGTAATCACAATTCCTTCGGACGTCTTAGAGACATTTATTCCCAAAATGACGTCAGCCAAGCCCATATCCTTCATACTGAAATAATTTTTCAGCATATTCTTTGTATTCACGATTATTCTGTGACTGCTTCCCATGATTAACATGTCGTCTACGTAAAGACAGACAATCACAAACTCATCGGGTGTGTCTTTTATATAAACGCATTTATCACACTCATTAATCTTAAACCCATTCGACAACATCGTCATGTCGAACTTCTCGTGCCACTGTTTCGGCGCTTGCTTCAGCCCGTAAAGAGACTTCACGAGTCGGCACACTTTATTTTCCTGCCCAGGTACAATAAACCCTTCGGACTGCCTCATATATATTTCTTCCTCGAGTTCCCCGTTTAGAAAGGCCGTTTTCACATCCATCTGGTGTATCTCGAGGTCATACAACGCTGCTATAGCGATCAAGACCCGTATGGATGTAATCCTTGTCACGGGTGAGTATGTATCGAAGAAATCGTACCCCTCCATTTGGTTAAACCCTTTAGCTACTAAACGAGCTTTATATTTTTCGATTGATCCATCGGTCTTAAGCTTCCTTTTAAGGACCCATTTGCATCCTAAGGGCTTGCACCCCTTTGGGAGATCTACCAGCTCCCACGTATGGTTTTGCATTATGGACTCAATCTCGCTATTCACAGCTTCTTTCCAGAACGGAGCTTCTGGACTAGACAATGCCTCCTGCAAAGTTCGTGGTTCATCATCTAACATATAAGTTAGGAAATCAGGCCCGAATGACTTGGCCACCTTTTTACGTTTGCTTTGCCGTGGTTCCTCGTTTTCTTGAGGTGAACTCTCAACGGCATCGTGAGTTCGCTTATTATAGCTTATTTCTTTCTTTTCCTTATTTGGAAAAATATTCTCGAATAATACAGCGTTCCTCGACTCAAATATCATCCATGTGTTCATTTCAGGGTTTTCTGATTTGTGCACTAGAAATCTATATGCACTACTGTTATTAGCATATCCGATGAAAATGCAATCAACAGTCTTGGGTCCTATTTTAACCTGTTTAGGTTTAGGTACTTCGACCTTTGCTAGGCACCCCCACACTTTCAGGTAATTGTAGGACGGAGCTCTACCTTTTCATAGTTCGTATGGAGTCTTTTCTTTCTTTTTGTGTGGCACCATATTTAGAATGCGGTTTGCCGAGAGGATTGCTTCCCCCCACAAGTTCTGAGGTTGCCCAGAACTGATTAACATAGCATTCATCATCTCCTTAAGAGACCTATTTTTGCGTTCAGCAACACCATTTGACTGAGGTGAATAAGGCGCAGTTGTTTGATGAATAATGTCGTGCTCTTGGCAGAATTCTTCGAACGGCGCCACGTATTCTCCTCCTCTATCACTTCGAATTATTTTAATTCTTGAGTTTAGTTGATTTTCAACTTCACTCTTATATCTTTTGAAGGCATCAAGAGCCTCGTCCTTGCCACTTAACAAGTATACGTAGCAAAATCTCGTGCAATCATCGATAAAAGTAATAAAGTACTTTTTTCCACCTCTAGTCTGCACGAACTTCAGATCACATATATCAGTATGGATCAATTCTAGAGGCGCACTACTTCTCTCAACAGAGAAGAACGGAGCCTTGGCCATTTTTGCCTCGACACAGACTTCACATTTTTGTGTGAGTCGACTTCCATTTGTCGAAGCAGGTTTAAACTTATTAATTTTTTTATTTTATTTAAATCCACGTGTCCTAATCTATGATGCCATAAATTGGAAAACTCAACCAAGTAAGATGAACTTTCTTTATTATTATCAGCGAGCTTAATCTCGCGTATTACAAGCATTACATTCATCTTAAAGAGCCCCTTCTCGAGGTAGCCCTTTCCTATGAAATGACCGTTTTTGGTCAGTACATATTTATCACTCTCAAACACCTGTCTAAATCCGGCTTTGCTTAACAGGGAGCCGGACACCAAGTTCTTGCGGATGTCTGGCACATGCAGCACGTCCACAAGAGTGAGTTCCTTGCCCGAGGTCATCTTCAGCACTACCCTCCCTAATCCGACGATGTCAGAGGTGGCTGCGTTGCCCATAAATAGCTTCCTGCCTGAGATAGGGATGTAGGTTGAAAACATCTCCTTATCAGAGCAGATGTGGCGAGTCGCTCCAGAGTCGATATACCACGACCTAGGATTGTCTACCACGTTGGCCTCGTATACGACGGCGGCTAGGTCCATCTCTGTCAGATCTGTCCCCAGCTTGGCCTTGGTAAGGTGAGCTTGGCTCTTTTTGCTCTTTTTCTTCAGCCGACAGTCCTTAGCCATATGCCCAGGTTTGTCGCAGTTGTAGCAGTTGCCCCTAATTTTGTTCGGCTTCTGCTGCGTCGTATTAGGCCTCTTGCGCTTTTTGCCGGTGCTAGACTCGGCCAGGTTCGCACGTACCTCGACACTACCCCTTTTGTTCTTGGCCTCGATCCTTCGATTATCTTCTTCGATTCGAAGCCTCACGATCAGGTCCTCAAGCCCCAATTCCTTTCGCTTGTGCTTGAGGTAGTTCTTGAAGTCCTTCCACAAGGGCGGCAGCTTCTCTATTATAGCAGCTACCTGGAAGGATTCACTGATCTGCATATTCTCCGCGTGTCTATCGTGGATTATCAACTGCAGATCACGGACCTGGTCCAACACTGGTTTGGAGTCGGTCATCTTATAGTCCAAAAACCTGCCGACAATGAATTTCTTCAGTCCGGCGTCATCGGTTTTGTACTTTTTGTCCAACGAGTCCCACAACTCTTTAGCAGTCTTAGCGACCGCGTAGACGTTGTATAGGGAGTCGTCCAAGGCGTTCAAAATATAATTACGACACATGAAATCATTATGATTCCACGTGTCCAACGCCGCCTGTTGTTGTCCGTCCACTTCGAGTGCGTCGTCGTCTGCGGCACCGTCGGCGTTCACCTAGGGTGGGAGCTCTTTCAGAAAGCGCACCAGGTTCAAAGTCGTCAGATAAAATAGCATTTTTTGTTGCCATCTCTTGAAGTCCGCCCCGTCGAATTTCGCCGGCCTTTCGGCGTGGTTGCTACCCGTCAGCGGTACGGCGGTGGGAATATTCGCTATTGTCGCCATCGATCAGACGGAATAACGTCTTACGATTGTTGGTTCCGGTGTTGGCGTCCGGTCGGTGGCGCTCGTAAACTCGGAAAGAGTTTCGATTATACGTCGAAGTCGAGGCACGTACGTCGTACGCTTTCCGTAAGATGTTATTGCCCCGTATTTCAGTGCCTCGGGTTGTCGCAATACGTCCCGAAGATACAACGACTTCAGGAATTTCGAAACGTCGCACAACGTAACGAAATTATCGGGCGAATCTACTAAAGACTCGAGCCTTTCTTGCTTTATTATTAACTTGGACTAGTATGCACTAACTCTAGAATGCTTGGGTGTGATTGAATGAATTTCCAAATTCGTCAGGGGTCTATTTATAGCTTTCCAAAGGTTGCTGGGGTCAATCTGCGGATAGCTGCAACTGTTGGGCTATTCTGGCACCCTTTGACCTTTTGACCAGTGGTCATTTCGCGAATAGGCACAACTTTCGGGCCCCTTTGGAATAGGTACCCTTTCAGCCCATGCGGTTCGACCCTAGCCGAACCGACGCGACCCACCGGACCACAACTGGTCCAGCCACGTCACTTCGCCTAGTCAGCGCCACATTGCCCTCTTATGCTTACGTGTCATCGCCACGTCGCCTTCTCATGCCCGCGTGTTATTGCCACGTCATCAATCTCTCCATGTCACATGAAGCTCTCACCACCGCCACGTGGAGCTCTATCTAGTCGACACATCATCGCCGGTGCCACGTCATCATCACTGCCACGTCACCGGAGCATAAATTTAAATCCGGGTTTGGGCTTGGGCTAGCGGGCCGCGCGCGTGGGCTTGGGCCGGGCTCGCCGTGGGCCATTGAGCCCACCTCTTAAGCCCACCACTTGTTTGATGAGTAGTGAGGGGTGTCTATATATATAGTGGAAAAAGTTGAGGTGTTTTTCCAATGTGGGACATTTGACACCCCCTTTATACACTATCAAGCCACTTTATAAATTATTGGGCCGACTTAAGTAATTAATTTCTCATTCACCCGATATTGGTTTGAGCGTATTAATATTCGTTAGATTCCCCTCGAAACGTAGATTCGTAATCTTTCAACGATTTCTCGTTTCGGTGACCGATGGCTTCTCGATTTAATTAAATTCGTTTCAGCTTTTTATTAGTGGGTTAATTACCCACTTGGGCCCCAAGCCCATCTTGGGCTCAAAAACCCAACAATCCCCCACATGAATGGAAATTAATGCAAATGCTATGCATGCTGACTCTTGCAAGAAAGTCCCGACGACCCATCACTGCATCGGGATAGGTAGCTTGTGGCTTTGAACCTTCCCTAGTGAAATACTATCAGATTTACTCGCTGCTCAGTGAACGTGATGTCTTGAACTGGCGGCTTTTTGTGTAAACCAAGACAACAGTATACACACAGTGATGAATCTGATCTCTTTTCGATTCTCACGTTGTGTCCGTTTCGGCCGTGGACCATATCTCCGATTCATAGGTGTTTTCCATTGAAGCGGCCCCACTTCACACTTATATAGGTGACCGACTATTAGGACTTAATCCTGGAGTAGCCCGAAATACTCCACCAATTTGGTATAGATTCCCCTCGAAACGTAGATTCGTAATCTTTCAACGATTTCTCGTTTCGGTGACCGATGGCTTCTCGATTTAATTAAATTCGTTTCAGCTTTTTATTAGTGGGCCCACTTGGGCCCAAAGCCCATCTTGGGCTCAAAAACCCAACAAAAAGAATGAAATTCGTTTCTCCCAAACTCTTCTTCTTCTCTGTTCTAAATTCTAAACATATCATCTTCCCGCAAAAAAAAAGCCGCATACTTGATCCGAAAACTGCCAAAAAAGGTTAGGGAAGGGGTGGCGTTTGCCCTCTTGCCTCGGTCAAGAGGGCAGTTTCCTCTTCGGATGATGTAAAAAGAGTAAAATGTAGTGTGAAAATAGTAATGGAGGCGGTGGAAAATGATAACGGTGTCGACGAATGGCACACTCTAGGAGTGACTGACGGTATTTATAGTTTCCTAGGGACATACCTGGTCATCGGAGGTTTTCCATACGTTTTGCATTTTCCAATCTTCGGGTCGCCATCACTCTCCGTCAGGGGCGGATCCAGGAATGTTTGATCCGGGGGGTGGGGGCGTAGTATAAAATGTGTATATTAGCGTGGGTTATAAAAATAAAGTTTCATTTGCTCTTTATTGCATAAGTCGTCGGTGAAAACCAATATATATTCGAGATTTTTTAAGACAACCTGTTATTTTTTTACTTGATGTGTTTTTTTTACCTAAAAAGTGATTGTTTTAATTTTTAAAGGCTAATTAAATTATAATTTGGATATAAATTTTTACAACTGTCATTTATACGATAAGTTCATAATAAAAGTTTTTAATTCGAAACCATAATTCTTACATCGTCATTGATGGATCCAGAATAAACTGAAAAAAGACAAATAATATTTAATCTAAGAAATGTAGTAAATATACACCATGACAAACATTCAAATTATGTATATATGAGATTTATTTTTTATTATTATCAAATCGTGGTTAAATATTTAGAATCTTATCTAGTAGTATAAAGGTAAAAAGAAATAAGAAAAGTAGAAGGATAATTAAAATATATAAGTATTAACATTGTATTATGTTCGCTTGAGTAAAAGACACCTAAAAATATTAAAAACTAACAAGAGTAAAAAAACACTAAAAAGAATTAGAATCCCTTCAAGCCACAACGCTTGCATCGTTTATTAGAAACACAAAACAAAACTAAAAGAAATAAAAATTTAATAATATCTATAACTCAAAAAGAAATATATTAGCAAAGGCCCATACCAGATTTTTTGTAGATCTTTTGTTGTTTAAATTTGTGAACATGATGACATATACTTAGGGTTGCAAACGAATCGAATCGAGTCGAATACCGCAATATTCTATTCGTATTCGGATAACAGTCGAATACGAATACGAATACTCGAATATTTAGTCGAATCATAAAATCGATTCTTAATTCGAATATTTTCTCGAATATTCGAATCGAATATCGAATATTTGTATTCAAAGTCATCTTTGATTTTTTATTTAATAAAATATAAGAATATCATATTTAAAATATATATTGAATTATAATAAATTATATTTAAACATATATTGAATTATAATAAATTCTATTTAAACATATATTGAATTATAGCATATTATTTGTAAATATTTTAGTGAGTTATCATATATTATATGTGAATATATATTAATTATACTATATTTTATGTTATATTATTCGAATCGAATAATTCGGTTAATTTTCGAATCGAATATTGTGATTTCATATTCGTATTCGTATATTTCTCGAATCAGAAAAAATATTCTTATTCGGATTCCTATTCTAAATATTCGAATTCGAATCTTAAAATTTCGAATCGAATCGCGAATCGAACCAAAAAAGTTCTTTTTTATTTGGAATTTTGTCGGGCAGGCCAACCCACGCTTAGCTTATATATTCTTTTTTATTATTATTTTAAGCAAAAAATACTACAAGGGTTGGAAAGATTCGAACCCTAAACCTGGAGTACAGAAAGCTACTTCTGCAACGAATAGGCCAAATGTGCTTATCTGAAATATTTAGAAGAAAATCTTTATCTATCAATAATAATTTATATCACCTATATATAGTACTAAAAATTTTGAAAATTTCCGGGGGGTCCGTGCCCCCCGGCCCATGAATAGATCCGCCGTTGCTCTCCATGTTCCTCACATGATCTCACGTTCCTTCGACTTGCCTCTTCTGTCCCACGTTTAATTAGTCGCGCATGGGAAGCAGATCGTGCACAATCTTATGTCGGGAAACCTTCCTCCTAAGCCTTAATAAAAGAAACCTTCCTCCTAAGCCTCGGGAAACCTTCGCGAGCGCGGAGTAGGCTTATCATCTTCCTCGGGACCCTTTGCTCACTTTCTTCCTTTTTTCCCCAAGGTACAGCTTCGGGTGTTCCTCGGGCTAAATTCCCGAGGGATCCCTGAGGGCCATAAGGGGCATCATCTCTCAGTAGCATCACCTTGAAAATCCCGAGGCGCCCTCTTCTGGCTCAGGGTCTTATCTACTGTTTGTCTGGAGATGTCAGAGCACATCCTTCAGGTGATGATCTTCTCGAAGAGGTGGGTTAAGTTCGTTATAAACGATTGAGTGTTTTGTCGCGGAATCGGTAAATCCGAGGGTAACCAGTAGCTAGGCTTAATATTTATTACTCGTGCAGTTTGTGAAATGATTATTTTCCCACCCATCTATAAAGTAGAGATTGAATGCGTATGAAGAGATTTATTGCACACATGGATATTTCAAGTATGGGATTCGTTAGCTACACCACACAGTGCCGGATCTAAGTTGTGGCACGAGGAGGCCACGGCCACCGAGTATTTTTAGAAGTACTATATATGTATTATATTCGTTAAAGATTTAATATATAGACTTTTGATATTAAATATAATCAATATTTCGAGTAGCATAGTGGTAACTAATGTGAAGTCTTGCTTGCTGGGTCGGTGCTGCCCATGATACTCTTTTTCTAGTCTTTTTTGTTAATATTCGTTTAGTTGCCTTATTTTATTATTATAATTATTATTATTATTATTATTATTATTATTATTATTATTATTTCGTTCTTTTCTTCTTCTTTTTCTTAGGTTCTTTTTTCTTTTTAAAGTTATTTTAACGCTTCTTTTATTTTATGAATTTTATTTAGTTTTATATTATCTCCTTTTAGTTCTTTTATTTTTTCTTTCTTTTATTCTTATTGTGTTACTTATTAGTTATTTGGACACTTTTCTCTTTTTTTTTTTTTTGTCTTAATTCGTTTATTATTATTATTTTTATTAATACATTATTACATATTCGTCCTGACTCTCCTCTGCTCACTAAACCTTTCGTATCTCTCATCATCTCCTACTCTCGATCTTAATCTCTCAGTTTCTTCATCTTGGCTATCAATCTCTTTTTCATTCTCTATCTCTCTCACATTTCGTGACAATCATTTCACGGGATCTTACACATAGCTCTTTTAGTAATATGGCTTCATCTTGTCTCATGAGTAATCAGGGCCGTAGCTGAGAAAGCCCCGGCCTGAAGCGAAACTTAAATTTTGGGCCCCTGATCAATTTCCTTATGGGTAATCAAGATGAAGAATCAAGTAATAATCGTACTTGGTACGTTGATAGTGGATGAGTGAGTCACATGGCGAAAAAGATAAGGCCATTTTCCAAACTCTAGATAGCTCGATCCATGTGAAGGTGAAGCTTGCCAATGGTGATGTAGCTCAAGCTTAAGGAATGTTGTAGTTGTTCAAACAAAACAAGGTATCAAATGCATTCATAATGTGCTTTATATACCTTCGCTGTAGCTGTTCATAATGCATGCGATTAACAAAAACGAGACATGTGAGTTGATAAATGAATTTTCGGCTATATTTTACACTCTGTAAAAGCGCATTACCGGTGGTGATTTATCTGAATTTCATGAAATATCATACATTTACGTTTATATTTGCAACAGATATTGGAAGAACGACTACAACCGGGAACATTCGGGCTGGATCAAATTTGAGGAACCCCTAAAGCAAAATATTGGCCCAAAAACCAAGTGAGCCAAACACACACCAAAAAAAAAAAAGAAAAACCCAAAGCTCAAAACGAAGCCCAAGCCCATGAAGGAATATTAATGATATAACAGATACAATTAGGGTTGTCAATGGCGCGGGGAATCCCTGCTATTCTACCCCCGCTGGGCGGGGACGAGGGGAAATTTTTCCCCGTGGATACCCCTCGCCCCAATTATTAAAAGAATATATATTATGTTCAATTAATATTATTATAAGATAAATAATATTAAAATATACTTTGGATAATATTAAAATAATATAAATATGATTAAAAATGGTTTAAATAATATAAATAATATTAAAATATAGTTTAAATAACATATAATATTAAAATATAGTTTAAATAATATTAAAATAATATAAGTTAACATTTTTTAATAAATTAGGACGGGACGGGGACGCGTTTGCCTCGTCCCCGAACCCGCCCCGTTGACAACCCTAGATATAATAATATCACACATACATATACATACACACGCACACACGCCGCACGCAAAGAAAGAAAAAAGAAACAACGCTCACTGCTCAAGGAGGAAAAAGAAGATTACACGTAGTCTTAAGCAACCAGAAATGATTTTTGTCTCCCCTCTACCATCTATAAAAAGGGGCAGCAACAAAGAGAAAGGGGAAAGGAAAAAAAGGAAAAAAAGAGAAAGGAGGAAGGTCACATACACGTTGGAGGCAGTCCATTAAGCAAAGGCAGTGAAGCAGTGAGGTGAAGGTGGCAGCCAGTAGGCGGTGAGCAGGAAGGGCGGCAGCAAACGCGCATAAACCGCCCACCACCTGTTCGATAAAAGTCCTCAAAGAAAGATTAACCCCGGACGCGAAATTCAAGGAAGAAAACATGTTTTCCTTCTTGTCATTTACGCTTCCCGTCGTGTTAATACTTAATATGAGTAGCTAAATCCCGTCGTATTTGAGATGAGATGAAGCCTAGCGATATTGTACGTGTGTTTAACATAATGATGTTTTGCCATTATTATGGCTTGGTTATGAATTATGATATTGTTTTGATTATGTCTGTGTGATTAAGATAATTATTTGAAAATCGTAAGCTACGCTTGAGAGAGGGGCTAACGATTAGACCACCCGTAAACGAGCGGAATAAACTCATTGCTAGAGATAGGTTGAACTACCCTGCCGGATTTAAGTCAAATCTAATAGTGGGATTTATTGTGTTTTAATGCGATCTGTGGTTAACTAGTTAGGGAAGTTTGCCTAGCTATTTAATTCATATATTAGTGTTTGCGATTCTTATGTGGTAAGGCGCAGTTTCGTCAGTCGTATAAATTCGTACGCATGCTCTATGAATCCTCACGGTCTATTAGGTAGCTAAACTTTATTGTCACTCGTTTGGTCAAGCTAGGAGGATTCGGATTCTCAAATACGTTCGCTTTCATAAAGTCGCCTCAACCCCGTTATCGCTATTTATCAAATTTTTATTTTTGTGTTCATTGTTTATTTCGTTTATAGTTATTTTTATATATTTATCAAACGGAAAAAATTATTTACTAGGATATTTAAACGACGTATTCTAAAGTATATAGTTCCTTTGGAAAAATTCTAGTTTATTATTCTAGGGATTATTATTATTATTATTATTATTATTGTTATTTTTATTACTCGATCCGCTCGATCAAGTTTTTGGCGCCGTAGCCGGAGAACTATTTTCGAAAAATTCTAGTTTATTATTCTAGCTCTCTTAATTATTATTATTATTATTATTATTATTATTATTATTATTTTCCAACTATTTACTTTATTTTTGACATCATCATTATTACAAAAAAATATTATTATAGTGATTTTTATTTTCCTTATTATTTTTGTCTTTCTCATTATTAGCGCTCACCTTGCTTTTATTTTTTATTTAATTTTTTTGCAATATATTTGTTGTATTGGTTTTTATTTCTAATCTCTTATTGTTATTAATATTTTATTTTGTTTGTCTAGGTACGTGAACGCTCTCGTGCATGACCCGAAGAAACCATTCCCTACCATTTGTTGAAGGAGACCCGGAGATCGAAAGAATGTTCTAACACAACCTAAGAGAAAACGCAAGGCGGGTCGTAATGGCGACTCAAAATCGTGACGACATACCTCTAGTTGCTAGAGAACCTCCAATGAGAGAACTACGAAGAAACAATGCCATAGGATCGGTTAGCTTAGCAATAGTACATCCTCCGGTCCTGAATAATTTCGAGCTCAAACATCATTGGCTCCAAGTGCTTCAGACGACGGCTAAATATGACGGACTTCCGGAAGAAGACGCTTACCGACACATCCGAGACTTCTTGTCCGTCACCGACATAATACGAGTACAAGGAGTAAGCTCTGAAATGATCCGGCTCTACTTATTTCCGTTCTCCCAAAGAGGTAATGCCAAGGAGTGGTATAATCTAATCTACTACCCGCACGATCTATCCGCACTTGGAATGAGATGCACGCCACCTTCATCACACACTTCTTTCCACCATCAAAGGTAGCTGAGACTAAAAATGGACCTTACGACATTCAAGCAAAAGGAGGGCGAGAATTTATATGACGTACGGACACGTTTCAAAATGCTTTTGAACCGCTTCCCACATGGTTGACGAAGAGCGATTGATTCAGCGGTTCCATGAATCGTTGAATGACATTACCGTGAACTACTTGACGGGGCATTCAACGGAGGCTTATGCAATTCAAGCGCAATGGAAGGATAGAATCTGATCGAAGAATATAGCGCAAATAGCTTCCGACGCGGGAGTTCTAGCAATAGAAGCAAACCACCGGCGATGTACGATGTTGATAATACAATTGCGATAAATGCCATGTTCGACACACTCCAACAACTAATCGCAGCTAACAACCTCCAAATGCAAACGTTGATGAATGCACTATTACCCATGCTAACAACAAAGCCGGTTGTTAATGCTGTGCAGGTACAATCTTTCCCGAAGACTCCTGCAGCTGCTCCCCCTCCTCATGCATACCCAAATTATACTCCGCCATGCGCTACATGCGGTGAAAGCCACGACGCAACCCGTTGTCCAGCCACTATTCCAATGGCCCAAGTCGACTACATGCGTAACTACCAAGGCCAACGAAGCTACGTCCCGAACCAAGGCCAACGAAGCTCTGCCAGGATTTCAAACCAAAGAACGCAAGGATACCGTAGCGTGAATACTGAGCCCACCTCGTATAGTCGCGCAGACAAGCTTGAGGAGAATGTTCAATAAGCTAATGGAAAAACTCGACTCTCGCTTGGATAGTCAAGAAGCGCGGTTGAAAAATACCGAGTCTTCCCTGCGGGCCTTAGAAAAGCAAGTTGGGCAGATTGTCGAATCAATCCAACAACGTCCTTCCGGTCGTTGCCAAGTTACACCAAGACCAATCCAAAGGACCATCATGTAAAGGCGGTGACACTTCGCAATGGCAGAGAACTCGAGGAAGTACAGAAACCGAAAAAGAACGTTGAACCCAAGGAAGCAAGCGACAAGACCAATACGGAGGAAAAAGGCGTACCTAAGACACCCGTCAAGACGTATCAACCAAAGATACCATACCAGCGAGGCTTAAAAGGGACATCGTGGATGATCCGTTTGGTACATTTCTTTCAATTTTTAAACAACTACATATTAATTTATCTCTTGTCGAAGCTCTTGCGTAGATGCCCCGCTGGGCAAAGGTTTTGAAGGATATTAACACGAACAAGCGCAAGCTTGAAGACGTTTCCACCGTTGAGTAGCGAGGAGAGTGCTCTGCCATTCTACAGAACACGCTACCAGAAAAAAAGCTTAAGGACCCAGTGAGTTTTACTATACCATGTTTAATAGGCGATTTAGTCGTAAGTAACGCATTGGCCGATTTAGGAGCAATTGCCTTATTCTATTTTGAACGACTTGGTTTAGGGGAGCCCAAACCTACTAGGATGAGTTTACTATTAGCGGATAGATCTGTTAAGTATCCTAATAGAAGATGTGCTGGTTAAGGTTGATAAATTTGTTATTCCTGCAGATTTTGTTATTCGCGATATGAAGGAGGACGAAAATATTCATCTAATCTTGGGTAGGCCATTCCTCGCTACTGGAGGAACCATGGTCGATGTTCGTAACGGAACATTGACATTAACTATAGATGGCGAAAAAGTCACATTCGATATGACTGAATCCATGAAAAATTCCGAGAAATTAGACGATAAGTGCTTTTACATTGATGCATGGAATGACTTTTTATAATTGCAGGGACTATCACAACCAGAAACTTTTGCTTCGACGTCAGGATTAGCAGACGAAGAGCAGCAGGCGGGAGAGCAGAACCATGAAGCATCTCTTGACATTGACCATATATGCCCAAATGGCGATGGAAGGAACTAAATCGAGGTGCGGAAGAGCAATGATAAAGAACAAATGCTCGATTAAGGAGCCACCAGCCCTCGAACTCAAGAAATTGCCCGATCACCTAGGATCTTACCAAAGGGATACACAATTCACCAGAAGAAGAAATTATTCTCAAACTTGAAGTATTACTTTTGGGACGATCCCTATTTGTTTCGGATATGTGCAGATAATATATTCGACGGTGCATTTCCTACCCCAAAAATCAACATCATGGGACATTGTCATATGGGACAGTGTGGGGGCCATTATGGAGGCAATCGAACCACAATAAGGTACTTGAATGTGGGCTTTATTGGCCCACAATTTTCAAGACGCACAAGGGTATGTGGAGGAGTGTGATAGATGCCAACGGACTGGTAATATTTCCAAACGTAATGAAATGCCTCAGAATTTCATTCTTGTATGTGAAATCTATGACGTATGAGGCATTGCTTTTATGGGTCCGTTTCCGAAATCTTTTAAAAATCGATCTATCCTAGTAACAGTCGACTATGTGTCAAAATGGGTGGAAGCGCAAACACTGCCCAATAATGATGATAGGGTAGTCGTTAAATTTTTAAAAGCATTATTTTCTCAATTTGGCTCACCTCGTTGCATAATTAGTGATAATGGTACGCATTTTTGTAACACTTGATTCGCAAGGACGCTCGCGAAATATGGCGTGAAGCATAGTGTTACTACTGCATGCCATCCTCAAGCGAGTGGCCAAGCAGAAGTCGTAAACAGGGAGCTGAAGCGTATACTTGAAAAGACCATGGAACACCATAGGCGAGACTGGCCAAACAAATTAAAACGACACTTTATGGGCATACCGGACAATATAAGACGCCCTATAGACTTGTTTACGAAAAATCTTGTCAACTACCCGTCGAGCTAGAACACAAGGCGTATTGGGCTCTAAGAAAGCTAAATTTTGATTTGAATCTTGCAGGTGAAAAACGAAACTTGCAGATCAACAAGCTCGATGAGTGGAGGTAAATGGCTTATGAGAATACCCGCCTCTACAAGGAGCGTACAAATCAATATCATGATTTAAAAATCATGAAGCGGGAATTCCAAGAAAGCGACCAAGTCTTGCTGTACAATTCGCGGCTGCGATTATTCCCGTGAAAGCTGAAATCGAGGTGGTCTGGCCCATTCGCGGTGACTCAAGTATTCCCTTACGGGACCATCGAGATAACACATCCAGAAAAGGGGACCTTCAAGGTGAACGGCAACGTCTCAAGCATTACTGTGGTGGTGAGATCGGGGCGCTTGGAAAGGAAACGATCCACCTCATTGACACCATCCAACGCTAAAATCATCCGGACTTTTCCTAGCTAAAAGACATTAAAAAAAGCGCTACTTGGGAGGCACCCCAAGCCTATTATTCTATACGCATTTTTAGTTGTTATGGTTTTTCGATGATTGCAGGGAATTCAAAATCTCAAGTGTGGGGAGGAGCCGTACAAAGCATGCACATCGGACTATTCAGGGAAGTTCGCTTATCTATCCATTTCCTCTTCCGTATGTTACATTATTTTTATGTTGAGGACAACATAAATCTTAGGTGTGGGGAGGGGAATTTCTGCGAGGTTAATGCGAACATGTTATATGTGTGCATGTCTTGATTTTTTGTATAAATTTTTTCGAAAATTTGGCATGAATTTTTTTTTTCCGAAAATTATGTTTCGTATCATGAAGGGATGACTTTATGTTAGTAATCTTGTCAATAATTAGGATACATATGCGCAGTCTACTTCTTTCTTACATGATGAACTTGTCGATACTTGAGAGATTCGTACACATAACCCTATTTTTGTGAGATTTTTGAGTGGTCATTTCTTTGGCTGTGTGAATCATGGTTAATTTATTTTTCTTCAGAACTTGCCTGTGTATTATGTTTTGAATCTTCTTAAAGTGTGATTGCATGAAAATGAAGAAGGCAATAAGAATTCAGTCCATAGGCAAAGTATCCAACCACGACTTGCCCCCGTAGTTAGCCACTTTGAGCCTGAGCCTTATATTTGATAAAGTCGGATTATAAATTACCGACCTAATTAAGCCTTCAGACATAAACCCATCAAGCAATTGTAAAAGTGGAAGTTGAATGCTGGACTCAAGAAGCCAACCCGTGCTAAATTTCGGGGCTGAGCGTAAAAAAAAAAGAAAAACAAATAATATAGAAAAAAGGATAGATATATATTGACTAAGAACCCTTCCTCCGATAATCTTTCACTCTCAAAAGCGTATTATCTATTTCCTAGATCGAGCAGTTGAAAGAAGAAGGGCTTGGTGAATAAACGACAAATGCAAAAGAAGGAAGTGATGAACAAGAACAGGGATTTTGGCACATTCGAGATGATGGAATGATTCTGACACGGCTACATCTCACATCCTTTATATGCATATTCCTTGCATATGTTACATATATTAGGAATATTCGGGCTGGATCAAATTCCAGGAACAAGCAAAACATCGCACCAAAAACCAAGTGAGCCCAAACACAAAAAAAAGTCCAAAGCCCAAAACTAAGCCCATCCAATGTAGGAATATTAATGATATAATAGATACAATAATAAACACATACACACACACGCACACACGCTGCACGCAAAGAAAGAAAAAAAACAAAGATCACTTCTCAAGGAGGAAAAGAAAGATTTCACGCAGTCTTAAGCAGCCAAAATTGATTTTTGTCTCCCCTCTACCATCTATTAAAAGGGGCAGCAACAAAGAGAAAGGGGGAAGGAAAAAAGGAAAAAAAGAGGAGGAAGGTCACATACACGTTGGAGGCAGTCCATTAAGCAAAGGTAGTGGAGCTGTGAGGTGAAGGAGGCAACGAGTAGGCGGTGACCGGGAAGGGCGGCAGCAAACGAGGGCAGCGCAAGTGCCGAGAGGGTCACGCGCATATACCGCCCACCACCTTTTCGATAAAAGTCCTCAAAGAAGGATTAACCTCGGACGCGAAATTCAAGGAAGAAACATGTTCCTTCTTGTCATTTACGCTTTACGTCGTGTTAATACTTAATATGAGTAGCTAAACCCCGCCGTATTTGAGATGGGATGAACCCTAGCAATATTGTACGTATGTTTAACGTATTGCTGTTTTGCTATTATTATGACTCGCTTAAGAATCATGATACTGTTTTGATTATGTCTGTGTGATTAAGATAATTATTGGAAAATCGTAAGCTACGCTCGAGAGAGGGGCTAACGATTAGACCACTCGTAAACGAGCGGAGTAAACTCATCGCTAGAGATAGGTTGAACTGCCCTGCCGGATTAAAGTCAAATATAATAGTGGGATTTATTGTGTTTTAATGCGATCTGAGGTTAACTAGTTAGGGAAGTTTGTCCAGCTATTTAATTCATTGATTAGTTGTTTGCGATCTTATGTGATAAGACGCAGTTTCGTCAGTCGTATAAATTCGTACGCATGCTCTATGAATCCTCACGGTCTAATAGTTAGCTATATTTTATTGTTAATCGTCTGGTCAAGCTAGGGGAAATTGACGTCTCAAATAAGTTCGCTTTCATAAAGTCGCCTCAACCCCGTTATCGCTATTTTATCAAATTTTTATTATTGTGTTCTTCGTTTATTTAGTTTATCGTTATTATATTTTTATCAAACAAAAAAAATATTTACTAGGATATTTAAACGACGTTTTCTAAAGTATATAGTT
The DNA here is from genome assembly GCA_027422505.1 of Craterostigma plantagineum. Taxonomy (NCBI): domain Eukaryota; kingdom Viridiplantae; phylum Streptophyta; class Magnoliopsida; order Lamiales; family Linderniaceae; genus Craterostigma; species Craterostigma plantagineum. The sequence goes on along the minus strand of JAPQWV010000013.1, from coordinate 16,829,328 downwards.
CCTTTGGGTTCGATACTCGAATATTTGCCAATTTTATACTATTTTCGATAGGTACACTTTCCTATTGAGCGTAGGATAGTTCGCCGATATTCGTTTTTATTTTTGTTACTCGATCCGCTTGATCATGAGTTAGTCAAGCTGAATCGCCGGGAGCGATGTTGAAGTTACTTTACGGCTTGAAACAAGCTCCGGCTTAGTTGATAAATTTTGATTTAACGAGGTTGAAGCTACTCTTTATATGTTGATGACTTGCTCGTCAACATATTGAAATTATGTTTGTGATATTCGATTGGGAGAGATGTATTACTTTCTTGGAGCTCAAAGTCGTAGAAAGTTGTGACACAATCCTCAGTCAAAGCTGAGTATATCGTAGTTGCAAATGTTGCCAATCAAGCAATGTGGCTAAGGAAACTGTTGGTCCCTATTTGATCCAACAACACTGACCTAGGACGATTTACCACGCTAATAATGAAAGTTTTAAAGATCGAACGTGGGGTGGGTTAGTGTAGACGATGGGTGCTTTGAAAATGCTTTCTTACTATTCAACACACACACTCACACATACTACACCAAAAACACACACCCTAATGAATTAGGGTTTGGGGGTATATATACCACATTAGTTGGTATATTATACCCCTAGTAACTAAGAACTAGAATATTACAAACTAGCCCAAAGTTAATTAAATACAAACCAACTAAGATAAACACATTGAAATTGAACACTATAAAATATTCCTAACAGAAACTTAATGGAAGACTTTGGCGTGAAAAAATATGATGCGATAGTAAAGGGTCGAAACAAATCTGCAACGTTTATGGCAAAAATCCTCTTTCATTGCATATTAAAACATATAAAGGTGATGTTTCATGCATCGAGAGAAGTTGATTGAGCTACTTTAATGCAACTCACATGAGCAAGCTGTTGTTTTAACCAAGGCACTATGAAAGGGAATTTGAAGAACAAATGGGCATGCTTGGAGTACTTAAGAAGAAACTTAAGGAGGATTGCCACAGGATTAAGTTTTCTGCTAAATGCGTAATCCATCTTGAATCTCTTTCTTAGTATTTTGGAGTCAATAGTTGGTGAGATAAAAGTATGAATGAAAATCAGCACCTTTCTCACAAACATATGCTCATCTTCTTCTGTGCACATGGTTGTGTTATGTATCAGTGTATATGCATTATTTACTCGAGAAGGGTCTCTGTGCACGCAATTTCAATTTTCTAAATAGTTTTTTGACCTTCTTTCCGTATGGACTGTTGTGAAATCCTGCCGTACTGAAATTCCGCCCAAGATCCGCTGAAAATATAAACAGGAGAAAATACCAACACAAAGACTTAACGTGGAAAACCCTCTGTTAACGAAGAGGGAAAAACCACCAGGGCAACAAGGCCGCCGAAAATCCACTATGTGAATATTACAATCACACAATTCTGCTACGCTCGCCTACACACAAAACCCGACAACAACAACCCGAAAGTAATTCTACCCGCTAACCTAAACTCTCACCCAAAGGGAATTTTTCTAGAGTTAATTGTTAACACAAATAACTTTCTAATGTGTTGGTGTACATATAATTCAGGGTATAGCCATCCTTATATAGGAGAGGAAACCCCCATGCCTTATTGTTCTATCTAGTGGGGATAAATAACAAAGGCACAAAAATGGGCCTAAGCCCAACAACCCCACCTTGTGAATTTGTACGTCTTGACACTTTCACTCAGCGAAGATCCGCATGGCTTCCGCCATCATGCTCCACCATAAACGCATATCCACTTGAAATCCCACCCAAGCATTTCTTCGGCCCATGTCGAAATAACCTTGCTGAAATCTATGGTGCAACTTCCACGCTTGGCTTTTCAAGAAGTTCATCAGCTCTCGACACGAAATTTACAACACACACTTTGCATCAATGCCAAACCAATGCCCGTGTGTAAACTGTGGACCCGCTAATAGTAACACATCCTCTCTCATGACACTTAGCGACATGCCATAAGGACGCCCTTGTCTCTCTTAGCAAAACTCATCCGGTAGAGAGAGACAAAATTAGCGTCTTTCTCGGTATCTCCACTTACCGACCTGGAGCTGCTGACGAACCTGCTCCAGCTTTCTGACAATTTCTCTTTACGTGCCCAGATTTTCCACACGTTCAGCAAATCAGCTTGTTTCCCCTTGGAGTTCCTCTTCTTTCCCCCACATATGAACAAAGCTTGATATTTCGGTGAATTGTTCCGTCCACCATCTAGCCTTCTCTCCTCCGCAAGAAGTTTACCGGTGATTTTAGAAAAGACAATCTTCTCCTTCCCATGAATCAAGATCTGCTTCATGTGTTCATAAGAAGGTGGAAGAGACCAGATGAGTCTCAACGCCTGATCCTCATCATCAATCTTCACTCCAATGGATTCCACCTCCGAGACGATTCCATTGAGAACGCTTAAGTGATCTGAAATACTTTGAACTTCAGTCATCCGCAATGTATGAAATTGCTCCTTCAGATACACCCGATTCGAGACGCCTTCAGTCTGATACAACTCCTCAAGCTTCACCCTCAACGCTTTTGCCGCCGAAATTCCATGCACGTTTGCAAGAACATTCTTGGCCAAACACAGTCATATGGCACTTGCCGCTCTCAAATCCAGTTCCTCCCAATCGTCATCGCTCATTCCAGATTTGCTCCCAGCTATTTCCCCAGTGCTGCTGGTAGCACCGCCTTTGGGAACTTCCTTGCCCTTCAAATCTTTGTGTAACCCTGACTGAATCAATACATCCTTAACTTGCACTTGCCACAAGCCAAAGTTGATTATTCCGTCGAATTTCTCCACATCAAATCTCGCCAGATAAATCTACTTCCGTACATCCTTGTGGATTAGCGAACAAGAACTTTGCAGAAAACCGAACAGCACCTCGTCTGCTGAAAACCCTTCTGCGCTCAAGTTCCACCCGTCGCTAGCTCCACCGCACGAACAAACCTCCTGGGTATCTTTCTGATGTGGAAGATCAAACAACGCTGCAACCACAGAGCATACTCAGAACGCCAATTAGGTTTAACCTTGCTCTGATACCACTTGTTGGCAAATCCGACCGTACCGAAATTCTGCCCAAGATCCACCGAAAATATAAACAGGAGAAAATACCAACACAAAGATTTAACGTGGAAAACCCTCTGTTAACGAAGAGGGAAAAACAACCCGGGCAACAAGGCCGCAGAAAATTCACTATGTGAATATTACAATCACACAATTCTTCTACGCTCGCCTACACCCAAAACCCGACAACAACAATCCGAAAGTAATTCTACCCGCTAACCTAAACTCTCACCCAAAGGGAATTTTCCTAGAGTTAATTGTTAACACAAATAACTTTCTAATGTGTTGGTGTACATATAATTCAGGGTATAACCCTCCTTATATAGGTGAGGAAAACCCCATGCCTTATTGTTCTATCCGGTGTGGGATAATTAACAAAGGCACAAAAATGGGCCTAAGCCCAACATGGACAATAAGTCATTATGCTAAGCTGGATGAATTTCAATCGACACGTCACTTGAACAACAACTTTGATATTAGTCTTTAGCTTGATTCAGATTCAAATCTTGAATGGTTGATTACGCTCTAATTCTTGAATCAAGTCCAATCCAACAGACTGAAGTTGTTTTTATCTACCAATTTTTTCCAAGTGTTGGTCCAGTCTTCTCAAGCTCCAATCTATAAACTCATGCTGGTATTCTTGGACCGAAGTCAATGGCTAGGAATGTTCGTCGAATTCACAAAAGATCCAGTGAGGCAAGAGAGAGCGTGGAAAGGAACCTTATCTAGGTGAATAAGGTGAGAAAAGTTTGTTTAATGGGGTAGTTTAAGAATATGTAAAAAATACATCATTTGGGTTGGTAACGATCTCGGCTTGGGTTAAACATGAGCGTGAAATTGTACGGTATAATATTCTCAATATTGTAAAATGACTAGTGAATGGTTGTAACTATTATAAGGGTAATGATTAGCCTATAAATATTCTAGTTATATATATATATATATATTACATATATATGCGTGTGTTTATTTCCAACCACTCACATCTAGACTGATTTGTATCTTATCTTAGCTAATTATCATATTTTAATAATACTTCTACAATATATTTTTTAAAATTCTTATAAATGTGTATGGCAAAAGACTAGTGAATCGTTGTAATCTATTTATAGGGGTAATGATTAGCCTATTTTGGGAACATATACATTTTTTTCATTCTTTAATATATTAAATTGTATGCTTGTAAGTATAGTTGACTTTTGTACAAGTGTGTATATATAAAAAAAATCCCTATGTTCCATTATAAATGTCGTTTAAGACTTTTTTCACACATATTAAGAAACGAGTTAAAATGTGTCTTTTATCACTCATTAATTATTTGCCATGTCATCATTATCCCTCTTTTTTCCTCATTTAATATGAGGGGCAAATCTGGAATCACATATACATTGTTTTTTGAAAACCCAAAACGACATCCTTTAAGGAAAAAAAATTTGTAGGACGACATTCATATTGGAACAGAGGGAGTATCTACTTATTTTTATACTTATATATACTTAATTAAGTATACATATTGTTTCTTAATTATGATTATAAATTAACTTTTATATTTAATTAAGTATATTTGCATAGATAGGACCCGTCATCAAGGTTTTAAAATCGAGTTTTCGAACTGGACCGAATATTTTAGTGGATTAAGGTTTAGTGCTTTAACTGGTATTAAACCGGAATCAAACCGGGGTAAAATCGGTTCCAAAGGATAATAAAAATATATTTCATGTACCAATCAATCAAATAATATAAGTAAAATACAATTATATTTTATAAATTCGGGGTTCAATAAAACAATAGTAAAATGTCTGAAGATATCAAAATTTATTATAAAATGAGTGTAAAATATGGAATTTATAAATTTGGGGATAAAAAAAAATGTAACTATAAAATACGATTTAAATGAAATTTGTGGTAATCGAACCCGGGCACAATGCAAAAATTAACTTAAATGGATTTTACCACTACGCCAATATTATATTTTATTACATTTATTTTTTACTTTTTATTTTTTATTTCTTTTAATTGTTTTTCAGTTTTTTAAATTTAAATATGAACCAGACCGGGACCGGACCGAACCGGGATTTTTGACCGTTCCGGTTTATTAAAACCATGATGTCGGTTATTTTTTAGGCCCATTCGGGAGCGGGCCTAGGTGGGCCAACATGTGCAGGTTGCAAGGTATGACCGGGAGTGGGCATAGGCGGGCCACCATGGAAGGTCCGCCTATAATTAAAACAAATTAAAAGTTTTTAAATATGTAGGAAGACATAACATTAAAAGTTACATTATTGAACTTGATATTGTCGAAGTTAAGTTTTTTTATTCGTTGTAATTTGATTACATTAAAAGGTACATTATTGAATTTGATATTGTTCATATGTCTTTATTTATTGTTGAGATCGAAGATACATGAATTGAATTATTAGATTATTAAATAATAATCAATAAATAAACGTAATATGGGATCTGCGCCGCGCCTTGTTCGCGGCTCCGATTACTAGTATATATACATATATATTATATATATTGTCTCGAGGTGTATCAATCGTTGCTACAAATTTTAATAGAAAAATTCACGTACAAAACTAGATGAAAAAAGAAATCAATGGGGATATAAAAGAGATTCAATTGAGATTTTACCTTCCTTTCATTGTTTTCTTTTTCTTTCTTACATTACTTTTTTTTTCAAACAATAACTTGCTTTAACCTTAATCAAAAGATAAGTACGTGGGTTAGACAACCCGAAAGGTCTTTCCGGTGACAAAGAACAAACCGGTAAAGACAAAGGCTTACCTAACAAACAACAGTGAGCAAAATATCGAATACACAAAACTATTCAACCAAACTAATAAAACTATGAACTCTACTACAATTGAATTTAAAACTCCACGCCCATGAAACAAATATTAGATTACAATTTTTTAGACACTGAAGATGAGCGTGAACTCGAGAATAATTCCGCCTTTGATATGGCGAAAATACCTCTTTAGTCAAATCTACGAACTTCTCGAACCAAAACCCAAATGTGCTTCTCAAGTGGGAACGAAAACTCTTTAACAAAAGATTCATGAGTCTCTAATAAGAGAACAAACACCCCCATTAAAGGGAAAGAAGACCCCAAAAGGAGTAGAATACTTCCATTAAGGAAGACTAAGGTTGTTTTTGTATAAAAAAATTGGTGAGGAAAAGATAAGTAAACAAAAAATGATTTCCACTATCTTTTCTTTCCTTTTCCTCAAGATTTGGTGAACGATTGTTTTTTCATAGTTTTTCGTAGAACATAGTTCTTTATTATTTTTTCCACATATTTCTCTAATAAACCAAACATCAAAATTAGTTTCCTATTAATTTTCTTTTCTTTTCCCACTAAATTACTAAATGAAACATATCCTAAAGCTCCCACGAAGTGAGAATAACTTTAAGACCTAACATACGAAGTGGATGTTGGGTGTCAACCCAAGTCCATCAGATAATTAGAAGATTTTGAAGCTCCTTATAAGCTTGTGCGCTAACTTCCTCTATTGCTAATTGGTTTTAGAGATGAACTCCGCAAACTTTTATTATGTTGGGGCTTGGGCTAGAATTGGACCTGAAAATCCCTATAGTGGAAAAGAAGAAAAAAACAAAATGTAAATGGTGGACGGACCTCACCATCGGAGGTTAGGGGAGAATGATTTTCTTTCTTTTCTCTAGGGTTCTTTAGGGAGAGAAGCGGCTAGGGTTCGAGGCAAGAGTTAGCAAGCACCTTTTCTTATACTACCTCTGTACCAGTAAATTATGGACATTTGAGGCTCGCCGACCCCACGGGAGCCGAATATCAAAGGTTCTGTCGGGAGAATCATCTGACGGAACAGATGATCAGAGGGCCCCCGACAGATTTCACAGTCAGCCCTCACCAACAACAAAGCCCTGAGGACACGCTGATTGATGCAGTGGCCCAGGAGCTTGAGCAGGAGCACCCAGTCAAAGAAACTCAACTACCAGATCCTGATGTCACGATGGTCGATGAAGTGGCCCTAGAAATGGAAGTTGAAACACAAAATCAGGAGCTCCAAGTGGAAGTACCCATCCATGTAGGTGTGCTCGAAGAGCCCATTGAGGAGGTTCTTCAACAAGTAGCACAGCCCGAGGCAGAAGCGGGGCAAAGCTCACTCAGGCTCGTGAGGACGTTGAACGTGAACCCACTCCTCACACAGCCACCTCATTCGACACGGAGTCCGATGAAGAGATCCAACTAATGAGACGAACTCCAAGAAGACTAAGTATTCAACTGGAGTCTCTCTTCACCGCCGTCACCACCACATCAGACATCGCGCCGATATTATCTTCAAGTGTTGTGGACATTTCTTCGCTCAATCTTGAGCCGCCGCACAATCTACCAGTGTCTGATTTGCAGGTTCATTCAGAACCTGCCATAACACCCATAGAGGAGAATCGTCAAGATTCGACTCAAGGATTGGGTGGAAGTCTCCAATAGTCACAACCTCAAGTGACTGCAAGCCAACCTGAGGAGCCGGTGTCTGCTCATGGGTTGCTAACAGGCGACATTAGTCGACCTGGTCCTTCTTCGACGGAGGCGTTCGTCCAGTTCGTGACTGAAGCCCAGTTCCAGACCGCGCTCTCTGCAGCCATCAAATCTCTAGAAGACAAAATGATGGAGAGAGTGCTCGCTGCCATCGAGACATCCCAGCGCGACACTGGGAAAGCAACCGTCTCCGAGGGCCCTTCAGCGCAAACACACCCAACCCACAACCCTTTACCACCGACCCACTAGCAGATTCCTCAATCCTCACTAAACCATACACAATTCTCATTACATAGCTCCACGACATCCTTCTCGCTCGCCTTATCGGCCTTCCCACCCGAACGCCTCAGGAAGAATCACTCTACAGGCGTCTCGTGGATCACCCTGAGCCACCTACTCAGTCTTGCCGAGGACAACGCTCCCGCACACGACGTCGACATGACGATCCGGACGATCAGGATCATCATGAGGGGGAGAAAAGGCCTAGGACATCAACGTGTGGCCAAAGTGAAGGTTAAGAACAAGGCTCAGGCGCAATGCAGACAGGCGCTGGAGCAAGCCAAACCCAAACCACCACCCAAATTACCCAAACAACCCACACCATGCACCGCACCACCACTCTAGCCCAAATCGACCCACCATCCTTCTCCTTAAGGACGCCTCCGCCCACACCATCGAACCTCAGAAGCCCTGGCTTCCAGAAGAAGAAGCAAGTACTGCCATGCTCGTGGCCCTGGATCAAACTCAAGGAACTCCCTCAGTTGCTCTAGACCAACCGAGATCATCAGAACGTGGTGTCAATCCCCACGAGTTCCTCGATAAGTACATCTTCGAGGGACAGTGAATGGCCCATTCCATGCCCGAAGAGCATCAAAGGCAGCGGCTCAATTACGTTCGGCATTTTCTACAAGCAGCTTCGATGGATCTAGTCTTGATAGAAGACGAAGAACTTCAGGAAGGTGAAGACTATGAACAAGATCCCACAGGGCTTCCAGAGTTGATTGCGCAACGAGCGGTTTCCCCTACAAGACTAACACCAGGGACCGTTCGGATCGACACGCTGTGGGAGAATATCATAATTGAGATTCCTTCCTTGAAGAAGTTAGTGAGCACATTTGGAGGTCACCGAATAAATTCAAGAAGCCGAACAGTTCGAGCTCAGAGTGATCTCTCACTGGGATCAGCAGAAGAGAATGACGTACCTCTGGATGCTGACCCACCTTGGACCGGACGTGAGAATGGGGATGACTAAAGGACAAGCAAAGAGTCGCTATAAGAGTCTCTCCCCAATATGCCAGCTTCTAAGCATCTCCTGTGCCAAAGGAGGACTTCCAACACCATACTATGACATTGAGCGAGTAGACAGATCTCGAGAAGAACTACGCGAGAGTGACATGCCGTATCTCCCTGCCGAGGAGGTGTACAACCTCTACCAGCTTTATGTGGAGAAGTACAAAGGTCCTCAAGGCTTCATCAAGACAGAAGGTCTCGAGGGGCTCTACCGGTTCATGATGCGCCAAGTCAAGTACTTCGCCGCACACGACCTTCAGATGGCTCTGGAGAGCAACATGAAGAAGGTCAACATGACTGCTCCGCTCAGCAAAGGACCTGACATCGAAGGGCTTCCCGACAATCACGTGCACATCAGCTCAGTTCTAAGCATAACCTACCACAATCCAATTGCTAGGAAGAATAGGTTGATGTTGAAGACTGAAATCAACAAGTTCTGTGATGGGACACTCAAGGTCATCAGGAAGAATATAGAGCAGAGGTTGGAAGAAATCAACCGAGAGAAGATGCTGAGGATCCACCGGTTCGTGAGAGCACAGCCGCTCCCGATGGAACTTCTCGACGAAATCCAAGAGCGACTAGAGCTGAGGAATACTCTCAGGAACTACGAGTATGCACTGGGCTTGCGCAGGTCGTACTACGCCCGACGAGAACAGACAGCGCGGAAAAGAAATCAAGCACAAAGGGGGAGAATGTAGAATATCACTTGTAATTGTGCTTTGATTTATTAACTGTCCTTGTAACTTGGGGCGTTTCATATATTTGTCCTTAGTTTAGGACTAGTTTGATATTTATACCAAGTATGTTTGGTATAAATAGCATTGTAAACATGAGCTAATTAGAGAGAAGATTTTAGAAATTGATCCGAAAGTCTTGCAATTCAATTTCTAGAGAGAGAAACACACGAAATCTTCTCAGTCTAAGTGAAATTCTCTCAAGAGCTCTCAACGAAGGTTTTCGATCGAAATCTCAATCTTTCAATTTTAATCGATTGCCTTGGAATTCATGCCTAGGATCTCAAAGCTGATTAATTAGGACCTAACATTATATATCTCCCTATGGGATATTTTGTGCATGTTCTAGTACCTTTTGGCAAGGCAATAGGGAGATCATTATCCCCTTTTTGTACGATTGGACTTTCAGGACTACTATTGTAAGGTTCAGGGATAATAGGTAGAGGAATGGTTAGTTCATCTCCTCCTATTTTTTGAACGTTACTTCTAGAATAAACTCGAGGTTCGAGGATATCCTTGTTTTTTGATTCGAGAGATTGGTTAATAATAGTTGGAAGAGGCGCAGATGTTTCCCAAAAAATTTTTATTCCTGTAAATTCTCCCCAAGAATTATTTTTTTTGTAAAGTATGGTTTTGTTGCCATGAAAGTGGCATCGACTGTTATAAAAATACGTTTAGTAATGGGATTAAAAAATTTATAGCCTTTGCGATTTGCAGCGTAGCCCAAATATTTTGACCTGGACCTCTTTGGTATATGCACATAAGATGCAACCCAATATTTTTACGGTAAATCTGAATTGATACAAGATTTTGGAAAGTATTTTTTCAAACATTCTACTGGGGTAATATGTTTTAAGACTCGAGTAGGCATCCTATTTATCAAATATGCTGCAGCTAAAATTGCATCGCCCCACAAATATTTCGGAATATTCATGTAAATTTACGATATAATTCTTTCTCAAATTTAGGTCGATTTCAATAAATTTACTGTCAACTGTCATTCAACATTGTATAAAGTGCTAAAGTCAAGAGATCGTTGCTCCAAATTTTAATAGAAAAATTCACGACAAAACTAGATGAGAAAAGAAATCAATTGAGATATAAAAGAGATTCAATTGAGATTTACCTTCCTTTCATTTTTTTCTTTTTCTTTCTTACATTACTTTTTTTTCAAACAATAGCTTGCGTTATCCTTAATCAAAAGATAAGTACGTGGGTTAGACAACCCGAAAGGTCTTCCCGGTGACAAAGAACAAACCGGTAAAGACAAAGGCTTACCTAACAAACAACAATGAGTAAAATATCGAATACATAAAACTATTCAACCAAACTAATAAAACTATGAACTCTACTACAATTGAATTTAAAACTCCACGCCAATGGTGGCTAATAGAAACAAATATTAGATAACAATTTTTTAGACACTGAAGATGAGCGTGAACTCGAGAATAATTCCGCCTTTGATATGGCGAAAATACCTCTTTAGTCAAATCTACGAAATTCTCGAACCGAAACCCAAATGTGCTTCTCAAGTGGGAACGAAAAACTCTTTAACAAAAGATTCACAAGTCTCTAATAAGAGAACAAACACCCCATTAAAGGGAAAGAAGACCCCAAAAGGAGTAGAAAACTTCCATTAAGGAAGACTAGGTTTTTTTTTGTATCAAAAAAATTGGTGAGGAAAAGACAAGTGTAATACCCGCAAAATTTAATACGGGATTATTTCTATAACATTCGAAATGTGTGAAATCAATTTTCAAACAAAATTGATTTCTTTTCGAGACTAGCCCAAAATTTACAATTGGGCCCCAAAAGTTAAAATGGACCAAAAATTTATTTATGGGCCAAATGAAGAAAATAATGGCCCAAAATAAAAAGTTGGAAGTTTGATCCTTGAATAAAATTAAATGGACCGAGAATAAGAAATGAAAGCCCAAATAAATAAACAATAAAAAAATATAATAATAATAATAATAAGGGGCCCGAAATTATTTAGAGACAAAATAATAATAAAAAATAATAATAGTAATAATAATTTCGAGACGACAAAAACTTACAATCCAGGGGTCGTTTATATGTGCCACCCAATGAAGAGATCCGTCGAACTATAATGACGGAGGCGCCTACGGCAAACTACTCGATACATCCCAGAACAGCAAAAATGTATCGAGATTTACGAGTGAACTATTGGTGGCCAAGAATGAAGAAAGATATAGCTGCCTTTGTACAACGGTGCTTGAACTGCCAACAAATTAAGGCAGAACATCAAAAGCCTGCGGGTTTGCAACCTTTGACGACTCCCGAGTGGAAGTGGGACCATATCACTATGGACTTCGTCGTCGGGTTATTAAAAAAAACGTAAAGGGTCATGATGCAATTTGGGTAATCGTCGAAAGATTGACTAAATCAGCCCATTTCCTGCCAATCGATTAAACCTATTCCATGGAGAAGTACGCAGAGCTGTACATAGAAGAAATTGTGAGACTCCATGGCATTCCGATTTCAATTGTCTCGGATCGGAATTCGAGGTTTCTGTCCTAATCCTGGGGGAGCTTATAAAATGCCATGAGGACAAAATTGTCGTTCCGTACGGCATATCACCCTCAGACGGATGGACAGTCTGAAAGAACAATCCAGGCACTTGAAGATATGTTGAGAGCGTGCATTCTGGATTTCCGGGGAAGTTAGAGCAAATACCTCCACTAATCGAGTTTTCCTATAACAACAGCTATCAAGCCACGATTGCTGTGGTGCCTTACGAAGCCTTATACGGGCGTAAATGTCAATCCCAGTTCATTGGGATGAAATAGACGAGAAGGCGTTGTTAGGTCCCAAATGGTTCGTAAATGACTGAAGCTGTGAAAAAAACCTCCGAGAAAGGATGCAAACGGCTTAAAGTCGTCAAAAAAATTACACAGACAAAAGACGAAGGCCGTTGGAATTCAACAAAGGCGATCAAGCCTTTCTGAAAATTTCGCAAATGAAAAGCGTAAAACGTTCGGGAAGAAAGGGAAGTTGATTCCGAGATATATCGGACCTTTCACAATTGTGAAACGAGTTGGACTAGTGGCGTACAACTCGAGTTGTCCACATTGCTCGCACAACTCCATGATGTCTTCCACGTGTCTACATTATGGAAGTACGTCCTAGACCCGAGCCATGCAGTGCAAGGCAAATCATTTCATCAACAATTGAAGCCGAACTTGAGCTACGAAGAAAGGCCGGTGGATTTGATGTACGAGGTGAAATGCCTTCGCAATAAGAATATACCCCTCGTGAAGGTCTTGTGGCGGAACCAAGTATTGGAAGAAACCACTTGGGAACGAGAAGACGAAATGAGAGAGAAGTACCCTGAGTTATTTCCCATACTGTAATTTCGGGGACGAAATTCTTTTAAGAGGGGAGGATGTAATACCCGTAAAATTTAATACGGGATTATTTCTATAATATTCGAAATGTGCGAAATCAAGTTTTCAAATAAAATTAATTTCTTTTCGAGACGAGCCCAAAATTTACAATTGAGCCCCAAAAATTTAAATGGACCAAAAATTTATATATGGGCCAAATGAAGAAAATAATGGCCCAAAATAAAATGTTGGAAGTTTGGTCCTTTAATAAAAATTAAATGGACCGAAAACAAGAAATGAAAGTCAAAATAAATAAATAATAAAAAAATATAATAATAATAAGGGGCCCGAAATTATTTAGAGACCAAATAATAATAATAATAATAAATATAATGGCATCTCCATGATTCCATGTGAGTGTGGTAAATAAAAACAAGATCTAACAACCAAGCCACCTCCATAGAAAAGTGGACAATTTACTAAATTAAGGAAAAAGAGAAGAAGAAGAAGATGAAGAAGAAGAAGAAGAAGAAGAAGAGGGTCACGTTGGAATGCCATCGCCTTGCATGGACAAGAATCACTAAGGCATCTCCAAGACTCCGCCACCATACATGTGCCTCCATGAGAGTTAGGTTTCCTTGAGATAAAATAATAACATTCAACACCTAATATACCTACTATACTTTAGGACAAGTTATTAACTAATAAACTAAAGCTAATAGAGAGGAGGGAGTAAACCGTATGAGAGAGAGAGAGAGAGAGAAAAGAGAAAGAAAGGAAAAAGAGAGAAAGAAAGAAAGAAAGAAAGAAAGAAAGAGGGAGAGGCCGAGAGAGAGAGAGGGAGAAAGGTAGAGCAAGAAAAAGAGAGAAAGAACGGAAGGAGAAGAGGGAGGAGGAGAAACATTTCCGGGAAGCTCGAGATCGAAGTTCTAGGGCCGGGATCACGAAAAATAGCCCGTAAAGTATCTCTGTACGGACGTAAGGTAGGTGGAGATCATCTACATACATAAACAAAATTAGGATTCGTGAATTTTACGTGTTGCATGATCTCTTTCGAATTTTTCTTGTTTATGTGCTAGTGACGATTTATTTGCATGATTTTCTTGCTATATGTTTATGTGTGGTTTCGGCCATCTCTACCAAATTGGAGATCTAGGGAGATGAATATATTAGGATTGGAAAGTAGAAGTAGGATTTTTGAGGATGAATTTGATTAGATTTGGAAAATTGAGTATTAGTGAAAATTAGGGTTTTCTAGTGTTTATTTTAATTCAAAGGTCTAAAATAAATATTTAAAACTCGGTTGGGGTGATTTGTGTAATTTTCAGGAGTTTAGGTTGTTAAATAAATATTCTAAATCTCGGCTAGGGTCATTTTATAATTTTCAGAAGTTTTCGAGGTGTTAAATAAACAATTAAAATTCAGCTAGGGGCCTCTATGCAATTTTCAGAATTTTCGGAGAGTTAAATAAATATTCAAAACTCGGCTAGAGGATTCTATGCAATTTTCAGAATTTTCGGAGAGTTATATAAATATTCAAAACTCGGCTAGGGGCCTTTGTGCAATTTACTGAAATTCCGAGGGGCTAAATAAATATTGAATATTTCGGTTGGGGTTAATTGTAAATTTTCAGAAGTTTTCGGGTACTAAGTAAATAATAGATTTCTCGGCTAGGGTCAAATTGAAAATTTTCAGAAGTTTTCGTGACTAAATAATTATTAAAAATACTTGGCTGGGGTTAATTTTAAACTTTCAAAAGTTTCCGAACAGATTTGTAATTTCTGAAATTTTTTGAGACTTAAACTGAAATTTTAAAATCCTAGTCAGATTTGTAAATCTGAGAAAATTTTCGGGTCTTAAATACATTATGAGGATAATTTTCGGGTCATTTTTTAATTTTCAAAGATTTTCGAATTTTAAGTTAATTTTTAAATTCGTGTCCTTAAAAGTAAAATTATGAGATTGTGGGTTTTAAAGCTAAAATTTGGAAAAGTATTTTTAAATTAGGAATTTAAGAATTATTTTGAAAATTTGGGACTTAAAGTGAAAAGGATTAAATTTTGGAACCCTTAGTGAAATTCGGAGGGAGAGTTCGCTGAGTAAGGTTTCGGGCCGAGTAATTCGGAACGCGAGCTTTGGGCCCGATTATTTAGAGTACGATAGTTTTCGGATCGGGCCGTGCTGATACCTTGGGCCGATACGTGATATACAGATTTGCATTTTTATGTGTTGCATTTTGCTTGCACGACATTTGCATATATACGTGTTACAAGGGGAGAGAATCGTGAGGAGTCACGGTGACATTGTATAGTGTTGATGAGTGGGGTAGTTATGACCGAGTGATGGTCGTCGAATTGTATGAGTAGTGAGGTTAAAGGCGCACTATATGATTGAGATGTGGGGGGGAGTGGGCCTCCCGAGCTACTGACCCTTGTGGGGAGTGGGGCCTCCCGAGCACTGACCCCTGCGCGCGTGTTGCCTTTAGTTCCTAGCCAAGGCCCCTGATGTGATGAGTTGAGATAGGATGGGATATGAGAAAAGAGTCGTGCGTGCATTTTGTGAGATGTGTCGGGATGGGAGTCGAGTCGAGAGCACGTGAATTTATGTATATTTTCATCTACTGGGCAAAACCTCAGGGTTTACGTGTGTAGGTACGGACGTTGAAATACGTCACGACTAGGCGGCTGATGGCGGTGACTCCACGAACTTTTGAGGGTGGCGCAGTACATGGGGCGTGACCTATGGAGTGTTTTAAATTATGTTTCGTGTTTTTTTACTCGTTGGGCTTCGACCCAATAAATAAAAGTGTGTTTCGTTAAACATTTTATATTTCGGGTTTAGACTTTGAGGCTTCGGCCCAGTACTTGGATATTGTTATGTTTTAAAAAAAATTATTAAATGGGCTTTCCGCTGTTTACGCCGCGTTAACCCGCCAAAATACATATTTGAGAAGTAGGGTCGTGACAGGTGGTATCAAAAGCATTAGGTTAAAGGTTCTGTAGACTGTCCATGTACTGCCGCTCAAAAGCCTGGAGGATCAGCCTACGCCTGTAAGTTTAATACATAATTATGTGCCTTACGATTTTCTGATATATGCTTTACGTGAATATTTGTGTGAATTTTATGTGCTCGTGGATGTGTTCGAAAGTTAGAGATTTCGTACTTTAAAACTTAGATTGGTAGGAGAATCTCGATTGAATTAAGGTAGGAAGAAAATGATCAGAATTCGGATCTTTTAATGGAATTTGGGGTTGCTTTGAAATTCAGGTAAAGATTTATTTTTGGGTCAATTAGGAAATTTGGCGAAATTTGTCAATTTGGGCTCGACCGAATCGGACCAAGCTGAAATTAGGGAAGTTAAAAAAAAAAATAAACGGCGAAATAAAAGAGAGTCGAACAATATTAGATTTTTAAAATTCGGGGCTTGCATACAATTTCGAAGATGAAACGATGACGTAGAGAAACATGGGTTAATTGTAGAAATTTAGGAAATGAGACGAGGATGTAGAGAAAACATGATAGAGTCGATGCATAACGATTACATAACTCAAAATCATATTACAACCCGAATACGAAAAAAATAGAAGATAAATCATCGACGACGTTCGGAAAGTTCTGCCGGCGTCTTCTTCCGATACGCCCGAACAAGACACGGCTTCCCGTGACTTAACATTTACAAATTAGATGCAAGTGCATTGAGTAGCAACCCACGCCACAAAAATGGCGATCGCCACTGCAATCAAAGCCAAAAGGGTGAATAACTCGAATTTGAGCCTTCCAAGATTCTCTCTCCAAAAGGGTTCTTGAGGGACATCCTCACGATCCGCATTTCCTCCAAGATTATACATTTCGAAGTTTAAATGATGTGGTTGGAGAGAATTGTGTTGTGGTGCAAACTAGCGTGCATCAAGTACCTATTTATAGGCGTGAGTGAAGCGAAGGATAAGCATCATTAATTTCGAGTTTTCTTCGAACGTCGTAATATCGAATTGAGAAATTACACGCATGAAGAAAATTGCATTGGATTTATTATCACCAAATCTATTCTGAAATCTCGAAGAAAGATGTTTATATCCATTACGACAAAAGAAATCGTGCTCACGTTTAAATCAATGCCATAATTACATGCACAGCTTAGACTACGCTGTTGCATCAATGAAAACGTACGGCGAATTAAAGCACAAACACGGCTGAACTTCAGCCTATGTCCACGGATCAACCAAGCTTCCTTTCTTATTGATCATAACACGAAAGTTACAGATCTCTATCCCTTCTACAACTCTTGTGATTTCACCTCACGGTGATGTTCACTCGAAAAGAAGTTACATGTTCGAGAAGGTGAACTGGGAAATGTGACACTTATAAGTTCAAAATCATATTTTAAGTGCGAATCCACGATTTATCTTCACAGTCCATTTTACCCAATCGAACGCTCCACAAGTCGCCACGTGGTCTTGCATTGCCGCGTGTTAGAGCAAGAATCGCATGCAACTCTATAAGTGAAATAGCACATTCGCTTTCATCTGTCGATCTTTTCGCACGATAACCTACAAACTTAAATCTTCAGCTTTCAAATCCTGACCATTAGGTCGCGCGCCATCTTGGATCCAACGGTAGCTGCTCATCACGAACTTCTCAGCGTAGTTTCTTCAATTCCGAAGAAGAAAGGCCCACTTAAATGGACGGGAAGGTAAATGCATAAGCCTCCCGACAACAAACCGTACGAGAAGAATTATCCCACGCATGATCTGGAACTCGCAGCCGTGGTGTTTTCCCTGAAAACAAAATCTGGCGACACTATCTGTATGAGGAACGATGCGAAATTCTTTACGGATCACAAAAGCCTAAAGTACTTCCTCATGTAGAAGAAGTTAAACATGAGGCAAAGGCGAGGGCTCGAGTTAGTAAAAGACTACGACTGTGGGATAAATTATCACCTAGGCAAAGTGAACGTAGTTGCAGATGCTTTGAGCCGTAAATCAGTAAATACAGACCCGTGTCAACTCGGAGTGAAAATAATCAACTTCGGGAGATCAAAACGAAGCTGGCAGCGTTGAATTTGAAACCAACGCTGTCAGAACAAATCGTTGAGCACAAAAGAAAGACGAGCTATATCTAAAATAAATCCAGGCGAAACAAGATGGGAATGTTCCGTCGGATTTCGAATTTCGAGACGACGGAAACTTACAATCCAGGCGTCGTTTATATGTGCCACCCAATGAAGAGATCTGTCGAACTATAATGCCGGAGGCGCATACGGCAAACTACTCGATACATCCCAGAACAACAAAAATGTATCGAGATTTACGAGTGAACTATTGGTGGCCAACAATGAAGAATGATATAGCTGCCTTTGTACAACGGTGCTTGAACTGCCAACAAATTAAGGCAGAACATCAAAAGCCTGCGGGTTTGCAACCTTTGACGACTCCCGAGTGGAAGGGACCATATCACTATGGACTTCGTCGTCGGGTTATTAAAAAAAACATGAAGGGTCATGATGCAATTTGGGTAATCGTCGAAAGATTGACTAAATCAGCCCATTTCCTGCCAATCGATTAAACCTATTCCATGGAGAAGTACGCAGAGCTGTACATAGAAGAAATTGTGAGACTCCATGGCATTCCGATTTCAATTGTCTCGGATCGGAATTCGAGGTTTCTGTCCTAATCCTGGGGGAGCTTATAAATGCCATGAGGACAAAATTGTCGTTCCGTACGGCATATCACCCTCAGACGGATGGACAGTCTGAAAGAACAATCCAGGCACTTGAAGATATGTTGAGAGCGTGCATTCTGGATTTCCGGGGAAGTTAGAGCAAATACCTCCACTGATCGAGTTTTTCTATAACAACAGCTATCAAGCCACGACCGGGGTGGTGCCTTACGAAGCCTTATACGGGCGTAAGTGTCAATCCCCAGTTCATTGGGATGAAATCGACGAGAAGGCGTTGTTAGGTCCCAAATGGTTTGTAAATGACTGAAGCTGTGAAAAAAAATCCGAGAAAGGATGCAAGCGGCTTAAAGTCGTCAAAAAAATTACACAGACAAAAGACGAAGGCCGTTGGAATTCAACAAAGGCGATCAAGCCTTTCTGAAAATTTCGCAAATGAAAAGCGTAAAACGTTCGGGAAGAAAGGGAAGTTGATTCCGAGATATATCGGACCTTTCACAATTGTGAAACGAGTTGGAGAAGTGGCGTACCAACTCGAGTTGTCACATTGCTCGCACAACTCCTGATGTCTTCCATGTGTCTACATTATGGAAGTACGTCCTAGACCGAGCCATGCAGTGCAAGGCAAATCATTTCATCAACAATTGAAACCGAACTTGAGCTACGGAGAAAGGCCGGTGGAAATTTTGATGTACGAGGTGAAATGCCTTCGCAATAAGAATATACCCCTCGTGAAGGTCTTGTGGCGGAACCAAGTATTGGAAGAAACCACTTGGGAACGAGAAGACGAAATGAGAGAGAAGTACCCTGAGTTATTTCCCATAATGTAATTTCGGGGACGAAATTCTTTTAAGAGGGGAGGATGTAATACCCGTAAAATTTAATACGGGATTATTTCTATAATATTCGAAATGTGCGAAATCAATTTTTCAAATAAAATTAATTTCTTTTCGAGACGAGCCCAAAATTTACAATTGGGCCCCAAAAATTTAAATGGACCAAAAATTTCTATATGGGCCGAATGAAGAAAATAATGGCCCAAAATAAAAGGTTGGAAGTTTGGTCCTTTAATAAAAATTAAATGGACCGAAAACAAGAAATGAAAGCCAAAATAAATAAATAAAAAAATATAATAATAATAAGGGGCCCGAAATTATTTAGAGACCAAATAATAATAATAATAATAATAATAAATATGATGGCATCTCCATGATTCCATGTGAGTGTGTTAAATAAAAACAAGATCTAACAACCAAGCCACCTCCAGAGAAAAGTGGGCAAATTAATAAATAAAGGAAGAAGAAGAAGAAGAAGAAGAAGAAGAAGAAGAAGAAGAGGAAGAGGAAGAGGAAGAGGAAGAGGAAGAGGAAGAGGAAGAAGAAGGAGGAGGAGGAGGAGGAGGAGGAGACGAAGAAGAAGAAGAAGAAGAAGGAGGAGGAGAAGAAGCAGCCACCAATTAATCTAACACTTCACCGGTTGACTTGACTTAGGCAAACTCCAATATTTAATTATCCTATAGCTAAGCGTTTTAATACTTAGGAGATTCAACAATTTCGACAGTACACTGACGATATAATTTTATGCTTGGAATAGGGACTAATAATTTCGCAGGATCACTAGCTAATCATCTACGGACGCCAGGTAAGTGGGACTTTTCAACTACAACACATAAAAGTATGTGTGCATTTCTTACGTGGCTACGTGCTTCTATAAATCTATGTGAATTATGACATGGCATGAATTACACGATACATGACATGGCATGACAAGTCATTTGGCATTTCATACATGCATTTCACGAGCGTACACGAGTCTCACGAGAGTTTTATGACATGACATGAGATATGCATGATCGCCGGGGCGCGATAAATAGTTACTAATATTAATATGTCAAGACACGTGCAAGACAAGACGTGTAATACGGCTCTTCTAACGCTACGAGGTGACTTTCTATGTCACCGATGTCAAGACAAGACACGTGCAAGACAAGACGTGTAAATCGGGCAAATGCCCTCGTAGCAAGGATTAGCCGAGGGCCCTATAAGACAAGACACGTGCAAGACAAGACATGTATTAGGGACCCTACAAGACAAGACAAGACATGACACGATTTTGTGAGGAATAGTGAGCATTGGCGCATATGCCTATGCAAGTCATGACACGGGCACAGCATGCATAAATCCTACTTACTGGGCTATATAAGCTCATCCCACGTTTTATGTGTTGTAGGTTCCAGCGAACACGGTATGTGATCGCCTAGCCGGCAAGGCGTTCTTTTGAAGCTTCCGAGCGACTTTTGGGGGTGGTGTGTACGTGGATGACGACCTGTGAGGCCGGGCGCATAGGATCTTTCGCTGCACAAATATACACGCACATGTAGATAGAACCCGATTGTAATTAGAAAGTTTGGAAGCATTCTTTGGTCATGAAGATGTATTCTTTTGACGTGTACAGGAAGACAATGTTCCTTTACGAAAAAAGGAAAAATTTATTTCGCATTTCGTATTACTTCCAACTAAATACGTAGTTAGGCACGTAAGACAAGGCTAGAAATGGTAGCGATGGCTAGGGTCGCTATAGTTGGTATCAGAGCTTCGGTCACAGGTCCTGTATACTGTCCATGTACACACACCCAAAAGTGCGGAAGCGGCCTTGCCTGTAAGTGTTATGTTTATGTGAATTTCTTGTGTTGAGTAATTTATTGGCCGTAGGGACGACAGAGTAGAACGAAAGAAATGGTTAGAATTAGAGGTGAGGGCAGTAGGAATGCCGATCAAGATAGGGAAACCCCGGCCCCTACTAACAATCGGGATGCTATCATCCTGCAGCTGACGGAGTTAGTCCGCCAGCAATCAGCCCAAATTCAGCAATTGATCCAGCAGCAAAGTACTGGAGGGCAGCCCAATACGGGGCTTCCTCAAACTGAAAGGATCGAAATGGTTGGGAAGAGGTTTCGCAAGCTAAACCCCCCGACATTTGAGGATGCGATTGACCCCACTTCAGCAGAAGACTGGCTTCGAACGTTGGAAAGCATGTTCCAACACAGCCGTACCCCAGAAGCCGAAAAGGTCTTGTGCGCTACCTACCTACTGAGGGGGAGCGCGGGTCACTGGTGGGATACCATCCGAAGCATCGAAGACCCAGCTACGATGAGCTGGGATCATTTTAAAGAACTCTTCCGGAGCAAGTACTATACCGCCCCAATTCGTGCTCAAAGGATGAGCGAGTTCATCAACCTCCGCCAAGGAACGATGACGGTGGCGGAGTACATTAGGAAATTCGAACAACTATCCCGGTTTGCAGCCCATATGGTGAGCACCGACTCACTAAAGATTGAACGTTTCTTAGAGGGCTTGAAGCCAGAGCTATACCGCGACGTTAGCATGGCTGGACTCCAAGGGGCTACTTATGCCCAAGTCGCGGAACGTGCTATGGTGGCTGAACAGGCCGAATTGAGAATCGCACGAGCTCAGGAGGCAAAAAGGAAGTTCGTGCAAGGACTCAAAGGAGACAAGAACAACCCGAGGAAGCCGTATATTCCTAAGGACCCGAAACCCTATTTCCAAAATAACTCTGGACCACCCCAGCAACCCAATCCAAATCAGGAAAGACCTCCACCATTTCAACACACCATACCGCCATGCCCGAAATGTGGAAGGCGACATTCGGGCGTTTGTTACTCCCAGAACGCGACATGTTACAAGTGTGGCAAGACGGGTCACTTTTCTAGAGCATGTCCGGAGAACGCGTTCGGAAGCTAGACGGTGAGTCAGGTCAGGCCATCGACGGCAACTGCCCGAGTTTATACACTCACTACTGAGGAAGCAGAGGACAACCCGTCTTTTGTGGCAGGTACCCACCTTATTCATCAAACCATGACCCACATTCCAATAGATTCAGGAAACCATGCACTTCTTTTTATAACCAATAATTTCATGATGAAACTCGAGGTTACCCGTAGCCAATCTAAGTGAGAATATAACATGACCATTCCCCACGAAGTTTCGACCCGAACTGGCCAAAACTATATCCCTTCTTTATCAAATGTCCCTTCTTTCTAGAAAATGATGAGGAAGCCATGTTCGACTCCTTTCAGCATCACGGCCTGGTGCAGTAGCGTCACGGCCGTGACCACGACATCGCAAGTCAGTTTATAATGGAGAAGGAAATTATCTGAGGAAACCGGTATCTACCGTGTGAAGATTAACAGAGAACACCTTCTCTCTTCCTCTCGTTGTTTGGTGTCGATCTCCTTGTTCGGCGGGAATTTGGGCAAGTTGGATGGATCGCAAGCGTATGGTCTCGTCGTCACGGCCGTGACCATCTTCATTCCAACTCTCTGCCCAACGTCACGGCCTAGTGCACCATGTGTCACGGCCGTGAAGCCCAACGATAAGTGAGTATGATCCTTTCCCAAATCCTTCCATCAATTCTGGGATTGCATACACTCAGTATCGGAAGAACGCAGCGATAGAGTGGTGGATACTCATGTTCCCCAATCATCGCGTGAACACAATCAACTAGAATAGGTCAAAGTAGAAATACCGATTCGCTGAATAACTTAAGTTATAATCAGCTTACTATGGATGACCCTCCGTGACTTCCATTCAAGTTCCGTTTTAGAACAGCTTAGAATTAGATCTCCAATGGTATGGATTCGAGAAGAAGGAACTCTTATACGAACAAGTTAGGTGAGCAGTCACCTAACCAGGCTAACTCAATTCCCTACCCATCGCTACCCTGAATTATTCCGGCTGAAGGAATTTCGGAGGAGAAATTCTTTTAAGGGGGGGGAGGATGTAGCACCCGAGCCCCGTAATTAGACCGGCCAATAAATTGAGCGCATATTACGTGTTTTACGTGGCTATATGCACCTCATGGAGTAATTACATGCCCGCACGATTTCATGAATTTTGTGCAAATAATTATGTGTCGATGCGATTTCGTAAGTATGTAGGCCTTAAATATGTGCTTATGTGATTTTATTTATTGCATGCTATTAAGAAGACTTACTTAGTGGAATTCGAGTTGGGACTTAGAAATAATTCCGCATAAGGAATATTATTCCGGTAGGAGAAACTATTGATAGAAGCTAGAGGTGAGGAATTAGTATATTCGAAGTATATTAATAATATTTGAACTAGATAAATAATATTAAGAGCCATGTGAATAAATTTAAAATGCCCAAGTCAATTTGGCCCAGAGTAAAATATTATTTAAAGTAGCCCAAATTCTATAAGGATTTAATAACTAATATTAAGGCCCAAATGGGTTATGACATGACCCAATAAGGAATTTAAGGATGAGGATAACTTCTTTGGTCTAAGGAAAAACGTGACATGCCATGTCCCTACTTGCTTTATGGTCTAAGAACAATTATTGGGGTCAAAAGATACAAACGAAACAGAGAAACCAAAAGAAAGGGGAAAGACCGAACAAAGAAGAAACGAAGTCGACGAATGAGACCAAGAAGCTTTGGCAAGGTCATCACCCCAAGTTGCTCAAATCAAGCTTAAGGAAGGGAGTGAGAACTGATTTATCACATTAAAAACGACAAGATAGAAAGGAGGAGAAGAAACCGAACTTGGATTGGAGAAGGTAAAAGATTTCACTACGATCTTAGGTTTAAAATTCGAAGTTAACATGTTTAGAATGCTAGGACACTAGAAATCTGCCCAAAACTTGTAATTTTATTAACCTTGATTTTGGGGTTATGAGGTTTTGGGATGTTCAGCGTGTTCTCTTCTTGCAATATTTTGATCCAAAGTAAAGGGTCTGAATTGTTAAAAAGGTGTTTGCATGACTTGGAGTCGTGAAAGATGAATTTCACGAACTCCAATTCGCGAAGCCTTGATGAAATGGGGTTCGCGGACCCAACGAATCTCACGAGTATGGGTTCGCCAAATAGGTTTGGAAGGGATTCGCAAAGTGAGGATTTCACGGGTCCAGGGGATGAGTCGCGAACTGACTTAAGGTTGGCGAATTGTATGAGGGTTCGCAGACTCCATTTCGCATTTGAGTACGATGGGTTCCGAAGGACTTGGCAAATTGAGAGGGCCCAAAGACATATGGGAATAGTAAATTGGCCCAACTAAATAAAACTTGGACTATGGGTAATGGGTTAGAATTTAATTTCCAAACATTAAAGCCTAAACCAATTAAGAAAAGATATTTTAGTAGACAAAGCCCCTTAAGTTAAGGGCAATCCACGCCCATATATGTCCCATAAGCTTTTGCTAGTTTAATACTTATCTAAAACTTTAGATTGAAAAAAAAAAAAAAAGCTCGTTGAAGTAAGAAAATGAAAAAGAGATAGAAAGCAGAGGGGAAGAAACATTCGACAACTCTCGGTGGGGAAAGAAAGAGTTAAGGCCAACGAAGATCCAATCTCGCTTGGAAAAGGGTATAAACTATAATCATATTTAAAGTATGACTTAGTATGTGTTTGATATTATTAGGCTTGAAAAAGGATTCTATGACCATGCGGCTACACGCTCTAATTTTGTAGGTTTTAAGGTTGATTAAATTTTTGAAGAAGAAACACCTTTTGATGGAGGGTTTAGTGACTTCTCCGAGCTAATAATCCTGTCTTTGAGATTTAGCGTTAACATATTTAGGTATATGTAAGATTAGGAAATTTTATAAATTTAGTGTCAAGGGTCTTGGAAATTAATTAAAGTTTGTGTGGTACTTAAAATGTTCTTGGGGATAATAGCTTTCTGATCGAAAATCTTCAAGTTTTAAAAGTGATAGAAGCGTTACAAATTCCACTAGGGGCCGTGAGGTGTGAGATTCACGAACTATAAAGGTTCGTGAATCACTTGTGAAACGGGGATTCGCGAATTGGTAGAGCTTGATGAATCCTTAGTGTGAGGAGTGAGCTTCGCGAATCGATTGGGTGCCCGGCGAATTGAGTAAATTCGCGGAGTACGCGAGGTTCGCGAATTAAGCAGCTTGGGGAATTAAAAATGAGGTTCGCGAACTCAAAAAGTCACGAACCCTAAGCGAAATAAAGTTTGCGAATCCAAACAGTACCCCATGCACGGGTTCGCGAAGTGAGCATGCACAAATTAATTTGGCGAACTCGTAGGTATTTCACGAATTATGAGCTTTGCGAACCGAAGAGGAGGATCGCGAATTGGGAGATGTTCATATCGCAAACTTAGGTTCACGAACCCTAAGGTTCGCAATGCATGGCATCGCAAAGTGACGTGGTTCGCATATTTCGGCCTTCGCGAAGTGAAAGTAATTCGCGAACCATGCAACGAGTTTTGCGAATCGCTGGAGTTCGCGAACTTCACGCAGATCACGATCCAAGAATTTGAGTTCGCGAATCAAGAAGTTTGGCGAATTCCACCAATTAATCTAACACTTCACCGGTTGACTTGACTTAGGCAAACTCCAATATTTAATTATCCTATAGCTAAGCGTTTTAATACTTAGGAGATTCAACAATTTCGACAGTACACTGACGATATAATTTTATGCTTGGAATAGGGACTAATAATTTCGCAGGATCACTAGCTAATCATCTACGGACGCCAGGTAAGTGGGACTTTTCAACTACAACACATAAAAGTATGTGTGCATTTCTTACGTGGCTACGTGCTTCTATAAATCTATGTGAATTATGACATGGCATGAATTACACGATACATGACATGGCATGACAAGTCATTTGGCATTTCATACATGCATTTCACGAGCGTACACGAGTCTCACGAGAGTTTTATGACATGACATGAGATATGCATGATCGTCGGGGCACGATAAATAGTTACTAATATTAATATGTCAAGACACGTGCAAGACAAGACGTGTAATACGGCTCTTCTAACGCTACGAGGTGACTTTCTATGTCACCGATGTCAAGACAAGACACGTGCAAGACAAGACGTGTAAATCGGGCAAACGCCCTCGTAGCAAGGATTAGCCGAGGGCCCTATAAGACAAGACACGTGCAAGACAAGACGTGTATTAGGGACCCTACAAGACAAGACAAGACAAGACATGACACGATTTTGTGAGGAACAGTGAGCATTGGCGCATATGCCTATGCAAGTCATGACACAGGCACAACATGCATAAATCCTACTTACTGGGCTATATAAGCTCATCCCACGTTTTATGTGTTGTAGGTTCCAGCGAACACGGTATGCGATCGCCT
Source organism: Craterostigma plantagineum (assembly GCA_027422505.1). Taxonomy (NCBI): domain Eukaryota; kingdom Viridiplantae; phylum Streptophyta; class Magnoliopsida; order Lamiales; family Linderniaceae; genus Craterostigma; species Craterostigma plantagineum. The sequence continues at coordinate 16,802,508 of JAPQWV010000013.1, read as the reverse complement.
AGCCGGCAAGGCGTTCTTTTGAAGCTTCCGAGCGACTTTTGGGGGTGGTGTGTACGTGGATGACGACCTGTGAGGCCGGGCGCATAGGATCTTTTGCTGCACAAATATACACGCACATGTAGATAGAACCCGATTGTAATTAGAAAGTTTGGAAGCATTCTTTGGTCATGAAGATGTATTCTTTTGACGTGTACAGGAACACAATGTTCCTTTACGAAAAAAGGAAAAATTTATTTCGCATTTCGTATTACTTCCAACTAAATACGTAGTTAGGCACGTAAGACAAGGCTAGAAATGGTAGCGATGGCTAGGGTCGCTACACACTCTCTCCAAAAGTCACCCGTTCCAAGTCAAATAGCAGTCCTAAATCCACGAAATCGCCTACGAAACCGAAGAAGAAAAAGGCTAAGATCAATAAAATCCCTATTTCCTCTCCTGTCTCTTCCCATGATGAGTCTGTCCCTCTCGAGAAACCTGCCTCTCCAGAAAAATCTGTCTCTGCTCAGATCGAGTCTCCTCCTCGAGACAAACCCCCTCACTGGATCAGTCTGAGAAGGCCATGTTCAATCCTTAAAATCCGGAGAAAATCACCGACGAGATCAAATTTCTGACTGAGAGCGCCAAGGAACTTCACAAGAAACTCCAGAAGCGGCGAGTTGCACGAGGAAGAAGCGTCAACTTTGACGAGCTTGCTGAGAGCCAAGTAGCAACGTGGCTGACGGAGTATGGCTGGTAAAACTTTCTGAGGATAGACAAGTCTATGTATGTGGAGGCGGTGAAGATATTCTACGCCAATCTCACTTTCGTTGAAGACGAAACGGAGATTACAATGAAGTCTTATGAGCTTGGGACGAATGTAGAATGGTGTACGCCTGAGGTACCCCTGCGTGACTGTGTGAAAGCTCTATGGAATTCCCCCTGTTAGCCTAAGTTCTCATAAGGAGAAGCACTGAACAAACTTCATGTCGATCTGTTCTTCCTATACAAAGTTCTGCACTTTACGCTCTGGAGCGCCCGCGTTGGCAGTGGAGGCCATTCCACCACCATGAACAACATGAGCATGTTGACTCTCTATCTGGTATCCCGAAATAGGCCGCTCAATCTAGGTTACTTTGTTCTTAAGTACATGGTCCATGCCATTAAGAGCTCTGATAAGGAACTTCCATATGGAATGCTGCTTACGCACATGCTTGAATTCGAGGGAATCACTCTACCCAACGCTTGGGAAGATAGTGCAAAGCATGCAGTAGATATGGTCACACTCAAGCGTGTTGGTATACGCTTTGATGAGCGAAAAGGATGGTTCAAGACAAGGGATCTGAAGGCCCCTTCAAAGAGTCCGACCAAGAAGAAAAGGGATGACGATAGCGACGACGAGCAGGGAACGATTGCTGATCTGAAAAGGAGTATCAAGGGCCTTAAGGATGAGAACCGGAATAAATTCAAAGAGATCTCACGGAACTTCAAAAGGGTTAACAAATATCTGAAGGAGATCTCCGCGGTTCTGAATGTCGCTGAATCCTCATCTGCCTCATCCGATAGCGATTCCAGCCCTTAGGTCTTGATTCCTTAGTGATTCCCTAGCTCTAGTTTGTTTTCTTTCGCTGGTTCTTGGGTTTAAGGGTCGAGGTTGGTTGCCGGTATAGGTAGGTTGGTGGTGATTTGTTAAGGATTAAGGAATTCCGCACATAGGCAGGGGGATCATACTGATGTGATGTGATAACTTGAGTCCTTCCGTGGTAACTTGAGATGTTCCGTGTGATATAACCTGGTAATTGCTAAATCTCTGCGACTATGCTTTACTTAGGAATATTAGCAATTAGGCAGGGAGCATGCTATAAAACGTGATAAATTTATTTGCTCTGTCACATGCTTTGATACTTAAACATGCTACGTGCTTAATTGGTTTCATATTGAGTGTACTCATATGCTTAAGATAAGCATTAATTACTTGTCATCATCAAAAAGGGGGAGATTGTAGACTTTTTTGGTCCAAATGACTATGAGAGTTTTGATTATTCCAAGTATTATGTAAATTGGGGGGTACAACTTAGAAAACTCGATATGCATGTTATATGCTGGTTAAGTATGTGAAAATGTTCAATTAAGTGCTTAAATGTTATTAAACTGTTAAGAAAATCGAATTTGTGTGATCTTGTGCTTAACTGGAATATTTATGTGATCACCTTGTTATGAACGTTTTCATATGAATGGAATCTCATTGCGTGCTATATATGGAAAATATATTATGCTGAGTGATATGTGAACTGTCTGCGAGAATAAGTTATTTTAGGAAGGAATATCGATGTGATCACCCGATATGAATGACTATGTTGTATATATGGAAGACACATTCCGATTAAGTGCTTACATGTGATTGTCTATTTTAGGAAAGAATATCAATGATATATCCGTTGAGTGCGATATTATTTGTAACGACCCGTCCCATACCGGGTGTCACTATAGCATCGGTCCCTACCGGGACCAGTGGGTTGGGCCCACCACACTCCGACTAGTAGCCTGGCCTCACTGTACCACCATTTAACCTTTTACCATGCTTCGTGCACTCGCTCACACGTACCCTGAGAAACTTCCCAGGGGTCACCTATCCCTAGATTGCCCCAAGTCAAGCACGCTTAACTTCGGAGTTTCTATAGGTGGACTCCCGAAAAGGTAGGTCGACCTTGGTGATATGAGTAGTACTATCAATTCCCTTATACGATTCTTAGCCTGACACGCCCATGCATTGTCAATCTCAGGATCCCCTCTCATTCGGGTGTCGGATCGGTTCGTTCACGTACCACTTCGCCTAGAAGCCTGCTAGGAGCCTCACCGGCGATCACTCCCCGCCCTCATCGGCCTCGGGCGTCACATGCCCACCAGCTTCCGCCTGGTTCGTCCCCGAACCAGCACCGTACTGTGAGAGGTTGTGCTCTGATACCACCTGTAACGACCCGTCCCATACCGGGTATCACTATAGCATCGGTCCCTACCGGGACCAGTGGGGTTGTGCCCACCACACTCCGACTGATAGTCTGGCCCCACTGTACCACCATTTAACCTTTTAGCGTGCTTCGTGCACTCGCTCACATGCACCCTGAGAAACTTCCCAGGGGTCACCCATCCCTAGATTGCCCCAAGTCAAGCACGCTTAACTTCGGAGTTTCTATAGATGGACTCCCGAAAAGGTAGGTCGACCCTGGTGATATGAGTGGTACTATCAATTCCCTTATACGATTCTTAGCCTGACACGCCTATACATTGTCAGTCTCAGGATCCCCTCTCATTCGGGTGTCGGATCGGTTCGTTCACGTACCCCTTCGCCTAGAAGCCTGCCAGGAGCGCTCCTTGTCCGTGCACCTCTCTGGCACCGGCGATCACTCCCCGCCCTCATCGGCCTCGGGCGTCACATTATTTGAATCTTAAATCAGTGAATCATGATCTATCTTTCCTTATGCGACTTAGGATTAATATTTTGGAATGTGATTAATTGATTGGGCTTATATGTGATAAGATGCTGATTGAGTGTATTTATGGAATCTGCTGAAATCGAATGAGATCACCATACATGGAAAGTATGCTTTGCATTATACTCAGTAAATCACATCTTTCTCTCTGCGAATTGGCTATCATATTTTGGGAAAGATATCAGTTGATTGAGCTTACTATTGATAATATGCTGAGTGGAATTATATATGGAATGTGCTGACAACGGATGAGATTACCTTGGAATGAAAGTAGGACTGTGGTATTTATGGTAAGAATTCATGGATGACCGTTGAGCTTAATTGGTTTATTCTTGGCATGATTCTTTGACTTAATGCACGTGATTATTGAGCTTTCTCTTGCATAGTGCTTAACTTTCCATGTGAAGTGTAGAAGCGATTATTGGGACTATATAGAAGAAAACACTTCACTTTGAAGGGTAGGCAATGAACACACAAACAAACGAACCCCTTAGAGTTTTTGAGCTGAAATTTGCGATTCATTCGTAGTTTGTGTTGAGCTTACACTTGCGAAATATGTACCCTTTGAGCGATTTTTAGTAACACCCTACCCTAAATTCGGACGTGTTGTGTCTGCGGACGCGTTGAACGCACAAAGGAGCAGTCTTTCGCACGTGGAGGGACGAATTTGGTGGATTCGGTGGCCCTTCAGTAGCAAGCTGCATCCAGTAGGGGAATTGGTTTCCTGGGTTAACGACGATCAAAACTTGGCGTGCGACAGCCTAGGTGGAGGTCTAGTTTCCAAAGTGCTTCGATTGTGTCAGGGTCAATCATTTTGTAACCATAACCAGTAATACCTAGTGATTGATTGGAACTCTTGGGGAGATCACACCCCAAGGACAGTTGGGGTATAACATGTATAAAAATCTCGTCTCACTTTACTTTCTGCTATTTACTTTTCTGTGAGACAAACCCGGAACGCGCGCTAATATCTAGGTGATATCGTAGAAATCATTTCTGAAACTAACGTGATATTTTGAAACAGGGTTAGGGAGATAACTTTGACACTCGTACTATTTCTGGGAAATAACATACTCTGCAAATATCTTCTTAAAGAAAAGTATTTTTCAAAGAAGAACAAGCCAAATTTTTTATAGACTATGATGAAGTTTTCGCTCCGGTTACAAGAATGGAAACAATCCACATGCTCCTTGCCAAAGATGCACAACTTAGTTGCCCGATTTATCAAATGGACGTGAAGTCCTTTTTCTGAATTTGGAGAGCTTGAGGAGGAAGTCTGCGTGGAGCAGCCCCTGGGATACTCAAAATCCAGAGAAGATGGCAAAGTGTTGAAGTTAAAGTGCTCTACGGGCTGAAGCAAGTGTCTAGAGCATGAAACACTCGGATCGATGGGTACTTCAAAAGGAAAAGTTCGAGCAATATCCGTTCGAACATGCGCTATACGTCAAAAGAGAAGGAGGTGAATGATTATCGTCGCTCTCTATGTTGATGATCGTATTGCATGGGGAGGAGCGGGAAAATAATCAACGACTTCAAGAAAGCGATAACGAAGGAATTCGAGATGACGAACTTGGGACTAATGAAATATTTTCTTGTCTCGAAGTCGACCAAAGAAGCACGAGAATATTTGTGTCACAAGAAGTAAACACAACCGAATATCGAAGTCTCGTGGGAAGTCTGTGATACTTAACTTGCACGAGACCCGACATCGCTTATATCGCTGAAGTCATTAGCCGCTATAAGGAAAACCCGAGGCAGTCACATCTCAAAGCGATCAAGAGAATTCTTCGATACATCCGAGGAACACAATCACTAGGTTTGTTTTACTCAAAGGCGAGTGACGGCAAATTAATCCGATATTCGGAGAGTGGCTGGTGTGGAGATATCGATGATAGAAGAATCACGGGCGGATAGGTATTTTATCTAGAAAACACAGCATTCACGCGGCTATCAAAGAAGCAACCGATCGTGACTATCAAGTTGCGAAGCGGAATATGTGGTAGCATCGTGGTGTGTCTGTCACGCAATATGGCGAGAAATTTATTACTCGAACTGAATCATCAAGTACTATATATAATACATTTACAGCACTAACTAAGCACTAACTAAGCAAAGCAAGGCGTGATTTCATCCCAACTTAGGGAGTAAAACCAGGAACTAGCAACCCACTAATAAAGTAACAAAAAAATGCAATATTTTATAATATGTTTATATTCCTATTTCGGCATCCCCCTCAAGCTGGTTTAAAGTAATCTCTCATTCCCAGCTTGCCTAGTAACCATTCAAACTGTTTTTTGTATAGTCCCTTTGTTAATATGTCGGCTACTTGCTTCTTTATAGAAATATAATTCATGCAACGCCGTTGTCTATTTTTCTTTGATGAAGTGCTTGTCAACCTCCACATGCTTTCTGGGATCGTGAAGTATTGGATTATGAGTAATTGAGATTGCTGCTTTGTTATCACAATGTAATTTTGTTGGCACTGATTCTGAAATCTCTAACTCCAGCAATAATCTTTTGATCCACAAAACTTTACAGATTCCTTGTGCTAGGGATCTGAATTCAGCCTCCGCACTGCTCCGAGCTACCACATTCTGCTCTTGCTGCGCCATGTCACTAGATTGCCACCTACAAAAGAGCAATATCCTGAAGTAGACCTTCTATCAATAGGATTTCCTGCCCTGTCCGCATCAGTATAAGTTTCAACTTGCATATGTCCCTGACGACTAAACAGAAGACCTTTCCCGGGTGTGCCCTTAAGATATCTCAAGATACGGTAGACTGCTTCGAAGTGTTCAACTCCTGGCAAGTGCATGAACTGACTAACTTCACTTACCGGAAATGCTATATCGGGTCGAGTATGGGATAAATAAATCAATTTCCCAACTAGCCTCTGATAGAGCTCCGTTTCCTTCACAGATTTTTCATTTGCTAGTTGCAACTTGACGTTAGGCTCCATAGGTGACTCAACCGGCTTACATCGTAGCATACCTGTTTCCGATTTTAAATGACATACTTGCATTGATTCACAAATATACCTTCCTTGGACCTCGCAAACTCCATTCTAAGAAAGTATTTCAACACTCCCAGGTCTTTGATTTCAAAGTCTTTCCCAAGCTTTTCTTTAAGTTCCGCGAGTTCCTTATCATCACTTCTTGTCAAGATGATGTCATCAACATATACAATCAACACAACTACTTTACCTTCCTTTGCGTGTTTGTAGAACATGGTGTGATCGGCTTGACTTTGGGCATAGCCAAGTCGCTTCATGACATTACGTTCGAACTACGCTCTTGGAGACTGCTTAAGGCCATACAAGGCGTTGTTAAGTCTGCACAACTTTCCCGCATTAGACTTCGTTTCAAAACCTGGAGGAATACTCATAAACACTTCTTCATCAAGATCTCCATTGAGGAAGGCATTCTTAACATCTAGCTGGTATAGCGGCCAATCAAGATTGACCGCAAGTGACAATTGTGACGAGCCTCATTTTCTAACGAGGATTAGTGGCGGATTTTCAGCAACGTAAACCGCGGAAGGCCCGTCTAATTAAAACTTTTTCCTAAATAATATACATTAATATAAAATCTGTCTACAACGTCACTACTATACATGGGCCGAAGCCCCAAAATATCAAAAGAACAACAGTCCTAAAGCCGCTCCACAAGTCTTCATCCATGCACCGCTCCGCCCTCAAAAGTCCGTGGAGCACCGCCACCAGTCGCCTCAGTCTCGACGCATATCAGCGTCAGACTCAGTACCTACAACACGTAAACACTGAGCGATTTGCCCAGTAGGTGAATAAAATGCAAGTGTGCACTCAACCCCAATCCCAATATCTCGCAACATGATTTAATGCACACTCTTTCTTTTCTCACATTCCTATTTCACACAATACAGGGCCCTAGGTTAGGCTTGACACCTTCGCGCGCAATAGACTACAGGGAGGCCACCCCCAAGTCTCGCTGCCGCCTACCCTGGTAGTGCACTGGACGATCACGCCAATGGCCTCCTACCGGGTCGCTCCGCACCAAAAGCATACACTGATAATGCACTGGACGATCACGCCAATGGCCTCCTATCAGGTTGCACCAAAATCTCATCCGGCGGTATGCACCTCGGGACTGTCACGCCTGAGTAGACAGATCGGTCACGCCTGTCTCCGCCAGGTGCCCAGTGAGCCCAACCTCGACTCCTCTAAGAGTCACCAGTCACAAGCATCTCATTCTACCCCGTACGTCAATCTCATATCGTTACCGTCTCACTACGGTACAACACTCTTTTCCTGACGTGATATGCACGTGCCATGCATGTTCACAAAATCTCATGGAAGCATGATTTAAATAAAACGTACGTAGAACATGTAAACTCGTAAATCATATAAGTCACGTAAATCACAGAATCACATGAAAACACATAGATCACACATGTGTTTACGCATTGTAGATGGATGATCCACCTACCTGTCCTCCCGATAAAATTTGTCCCGAAATCTGGTAATTTCCCTACGCTTCGATCCTCTGAGTATTGGAAATATTATCATATCAATATATTTGTTAAGTCAGGTAAGCCTAAAATTCTCGAAGCCTAATTATCAAAATTTTAAAAATATCAAAAACCCTAAAATAATGAAAACCCTAAAATTCCTAAAAATGCTAAAATTACTAAATATCGAAAACTATTATATTTCGGAATCTTTGTATGATATAATTATCAAATCTCGAAGTCTTTCTATAACAATATCGAAACTTAGGAATATTATATATTAAATAGATATCGAGAACTTAGATGTCGAAATCTTTAGGAAGTTATCGAAGTCTTACTAGTTATCGAGATCTTATGTCGAATTTTATTATACATCTCGAAGTCTTTTTACTATATATCTCGAAATCTTTTCTAGTTATTATACTATTATATCTCGAGTTCTAACTGTGTTAAATCTCAAAACCTCTCGGTGAAACATCTCGAAATCATTCTACTAAGTATCTCGAGATCTTTTCATTGTATATCATGAAATCTGTCTATTATACCTACCTCGAAATCCTTCTGATTATTATGTCTCGAGATCTATCTATACATAGGGAATATATGTCTTAGATAAGTATTAAGATTTTGAAGTTAGAGATGATGGGACAAGTTGATGACGAATTCTTAGGTGTTGCGACAAATTCCCAAGTATCATTTTTCTTCAAGGCATTCATTTCTTCAAACACTGCTAAACCCCAATCCCGGTCTGCTAGTGCTTCTTGAATGTTTCTAGGCACAACATGTTTGAAATATTAGTAGTAAATGCCTTATGCGTTTCGGATAGATGACCATAGGTTATATATCTGGCTATGGGATATTTGGTTCAGGTTCTAGTACCTTTTCGCAAGGCAATAGGGAGATCATTATCCCCTTTTTGTAGGGTTGGACTTTCAGGACTGCTATTGTAAGGTTTAGGGATAATAGGTAGAGGAATAGAGTTAGGAGAGAAAAAGGTACCTGAAGTATCTCCAGTTCCATTGCCCGGGAGTTCGGATTGAGCTTGTGTTGGAATGGTTAGGTCGTCTCCTGCTATTTTTTGAACGTTCCTTCTAGAATAAACTCGAGGTTCGAGGATATCCATGTTTTTTTATTCGAGAGGTTGGTAGTTGGAAGAGGCTCAGATGTTAAAAAATTTGATTCCTGTAAATTCTCCCCCTGAATTAAATTTTTTGTAAAGTATGGTGTTGTTTCCATGAAAGTGGCGTCGACTGTTATAAAAATACGTTTAGTAATGGGATTAAAAAATTTATAGCCTTTGCGATTTGCAGCATAACCCAAAAAAAACGCACTTTTCTGCCCTTGGATCTAATTTTGACCTGGACCTCTCTGGTATATGCACATAAGCAATGCAACCAAATATTTTTAAGCGGTAAATCTGAATTGATTCGAGATTTTGGAAAGAATTTTTCCAACATTATGTTGGGGTAATATGTTTTAAGACTCGAGTAGGCATCCTATTTATCCAATATGTGCAGTTAAAATTGCATCACCACACAAATATTTCGGAATATTCATGTAAATTTACGATATAATTCTTTCTCAAATTTAGGTCGATTTCAATAAATTTACTGTGCAACTGTCATTCAACATTGTATAAGTGCGAAAGTCAAGAGATCGTTGGTACAAATTTTAATAGAAAAATTCACGTACAAAACTAGATGAAAAAAGAAATCAATTGAGATATAAAAGAGATTAAGTTGAGATGTTACCTTCCTTTCATTTTTTTCTTTTTTTTCTTACATTACTTTTTTTTTTTAACAATAGCTTGCTTTATCCTTAATCAAAAGATAAGTACGTGGGCTAGAAAACCCGAAAGGTCTTTCCGGTGACAAAGAACAAACCTGTAAAGACAAAGGCTTACCTAACAAACAACAATGAGCAAAATATCGAATACATAAAACTATTCAACCAAACTAATAAAACTATGAACTCTACGACAATTGAATTTAAAACTCCACGCAAATGGTGGCTAATAGAAACAAATATTAGATTACAATCTTTTAGACACTGAAGATGAGCGTGAACTCGAGAATAATTCCGCCTTTGATATGACGAAATACCTCTTTAGTCAAATATACGAAATTCTCGAACCGAAACCCAAATGTGCTTCTCAAGTGGGAACGAAAAACTCTTTAACAAAAGATTCACGAGTCTCTAATAAGAGAACAAACACCCCATTAAAGGGAAAGAAGACCCCAAAAGGAGTAGAAAAGTTCCATTAAGGAAGACTAGGTTTTTTTTGTATCAAAAAAATTGGTGAGGAAAAGATAAGTGTAATACCTGTAAAATTTAATACGGGATTATTTCTATAACATTCGAAATGTGTCAAAATTGATTTCTTTTCGAGACTAGCCCAAAATTTACAATTGGGCCCCAAAAGTTTAAATGGACCAAAAATTTATTTATGGGCCAAATGAAGAAAACCCCATTAAAGGGAAAGAAGACCACAAAAGGAGTAGAAAACTTCCATTAAGGAAGACTAAGTTTGTTTTTGTATCAAAAAATTGGTGAGGAAATGATAAGTAAAGAAAAAATGATTTCCACTATCTTTTCTTTCCTTTTCCTCAACATTTGGTGAACAAATTGTTTTTTTCATAGTTTTTTCGTAAAACGTAGTTCTTTCTTTTTTTTTCACATATTTCTCTAATAAACCAAACATCAAAATTAGTTTCCTTTTAATTTTCTTTTCTTTCCCCACTAAATTACTTAAACGAAACATATCCTAAAGCTCCCACGAAGTGAGAATAACTTTAAGACCTAACATACAAAGTGGATGTTGGGTGTCAACCCAACTCCATCAGATAATTAGAAGATTTTGAAACTCTTTATAAGCTTGTGCGCTAACTCCCTCTATTGCTAATTGGTTTTACATAGGAACTCGGCAAACTTTTATTATGTTGGGGCTTGGGCTAGAATTGGACCTGAAAATCCCTATAGTGGAAAAGAAGAAAAAAGACAAAATGTAAATGGTGGACTCCCTACCTCACCATCGGAGGTTAGGGGAGAGCGATTTTCTTTCTTTTCTCTAGGGTTCTTTAGGGAGAGAAGCGGCAGGGTTCGAGGCAAGAGTTAACGAGCACCTTTTCTTATACTACCTCTGTTCCAGTAAATTATGGACATTTGGGGTGTGGCGTGGTTGTTAAGAAACTGAATATTTTAATAATATTGTACAATTAAAGGTAAAAAGTGTATATTTTGACCTGCTTTTAAAAATATTTAATATTATGATATTGATTGTTTGTGATGGTTTTTTACTAAATAACGAAATGTATAAAAGATGTGGGACGCCCGATTTAGTAAAATGTACACAAGATAGTGGGACGGAGGGAGTATTAATTGAGTCGAGAAATTTCATAAACATAAATAATAATCAATCGGTTTTAATTTGCCTAGAAAAAACTTGTGGATCCTTACGAACTAAACAACACAGATGCAATAGAAAAAGTAACACAATCTTTCGTCTCCTAAACACAAGTTAATTATAACGGCTTAAACTTCACTCTTTGCTGGAGTAATGCATGAAAAAAATCACTGCTAATTGGAAACATAAGATATAAACATTCAAATCTAAATTATTTTCCCGGCGCTTGAAGTGAAAATGCTACGGAATCCATATGGAACCCTAGTCGGCATTGCGATTTTGGGGTTGATCATAGGAAAATCCATGGAATATTCAGTTCCAGTGAGATATCCTTGTCTCGTCACATCTCCGCTATTCATATTCAATCTCCATTCGTGGGCTCGAGTGAAAAGAAATCCATTACCATCGTCATGGCCGCTTACTGTATTATTATTTCGTTTAATCCCCTCGAAAACCATTTAAATTTGTTCTTGCCCAAGTCAGGGCCTGGTATGATTGATTCTGAGGCTCTACAAGCCTAACTTAGAATTTACCTCTTCGCCATCCTCGAAACAATTGATAATGTGAAAAGCACAGTTTGCTTCTACTTGAAACCACTTTGTGGAACTGACGTCTCTGTAACGAGGCATTCGCCAGTTCTTGCATATCTCTGATTCTCGAACTTTATTAAACTGAGTATTCAATTGCATGATTGTAAACAAAGAATCATGTAATGTATCATATTATACTATGAGAGCGTAAATGGATTTGGATAAAGCTTATATAATTACGAGCCACCGTTTATAATCCGATTAGGGTCTACGGTCAGTGGAAAGTCGAGGATCACGTTGAATCTAAATCACTAAGATAAACATAGATGAATACGTAGATATAAAATGTATGAAGCTTTTATTAAGCATATTTGGTGTGTTATAAGGCACATAGGCGCTGTAAACGTTCTTACTACCTATGTGCAACTCCTATTTCATGGCTAAGTGTACTCCTGTTGAACTCGAGATCCACTTTATGAATAAGCTTTGTTCCATCAGCTAAGGATCAGAAATCGGCTCATTTTTCAGGCTCGATAGGGAATAGTTGAGCTCGAGCTCGGCTCGTGAGCTCGATTGCGCGTTGAGCTCGAGCTCAGCTCATGAGCCTAAGCAATTAGAAAAAATAACACTTCCGAAAAAAACTAAAATTCATTCATCACAACAAATGGGATCGATTCTGTAAAAGATGGTGGAATCGGTAACCTAAGTTTCACTTAGAAGCACCCATTTGAGCACTTGAAGCTTTAACTACGTCTCACCTTCTCCAAAAGGCTTCAATCACCTCATCTTCTGCTTACGAAAGCTAATAACGATTTTGTGTAGCATTGGCGAGTTCTGCTATGTTGAAGATGTGTCTGGGAACATCGACATCAAATTTTTGTTTATTTCTTGGGTGTGAAAAGATGAGATGCGATGATGGAATGATGGGTGATGGTGTAGTGAATGGCGGCTGCAAAAATTTTAAAGTCCCTAGGGTTTTCACGGGAGAAGATGATTAACTTTAATATATATTTTATTTTTCAAAAATAATAAAATACAAAATAATAATAATAATAATAAAAAGCTCACGAGCAACGTTGATGGAGCTCGAGCTCATCTGTCTCGAGTTCGAGCTGAGCTTTTGTCAAGCCGGCTCATCGAGCTCATGAGCCAGCTCGACTCATCTTACGCCCCTAGACCTAATAGCTAAATCCGAGAGTTGGGGAACTCCGGCCCTCACAATCCGAGTGTCAAAGACACTGGCCTTCAAATATCCTAAACCTTGACTTCCCCCCTTATGCTGCTGACACTCCTCCTTTTATAAGAGAAACTAATCTAAAATATGCCCAAGATCCCTAATAAATCTTATTCAAACTAAAGATCCCTAGTAAGTCTCTCTACCCTAACTAAATCTTTTTCAAAATAAAATAATACTAATAATAAGAAAATAATAATAAAATATACTACCCTAACATTATCAACCCCTCGAAAAAACGCCTTGCCCTCAAGGCGGTAAATGGCACCAGTGTCCCATATCTTGAAAGTCGTGTAGTTTATAGCTTGTTCGGCTCGCACGAGAACGTCTTCCTTCTACATCTCTTGGTCGTTGACACAACGGAAAAGCGATTTGAATCTACCTTGTTTTGCTCGACGTGCTTCTCAAAATTTTTAGCGATATGTTCTTTCTTTGACACATTCTCTTGATCTTTCTGCTTGCTTGATGTTCCTACACTTACCACGACATTCTTTGCATGTCAGCGAGCTTTTCCTTCGCCATGGAAATCAAGGGCAACCCTTGGAGGAGCGTTCGTTGTTGATGAAGGGGCTGCTGTGATGATTATTTCTGTGAGTTGTTGAGAAGGTTGAGGCTGTTGTTGAGCAATCAATTCAGTGAGTGTCTGAGAAGGGTCCCAACCAATAGGATCCCTTCCGTTGAACGTGGGAAGGTCCACTCGTCGTTGAACCATAACCGACAGAGTGTCGCTAGGTACCTGAAACAAAGGGTTGGCTGTGTTTGGCGTAGCCATGTTCGCTGCCGCCGTCGAGACCCTTGGTGGTGGCGATTGGGAACGATGAAGGCGCGTCGTTATAAGGTCAAATAATCCGTCCATGCAGCTGGACAATTTTTTGTTGGATGTTTGAAGATTCTGTAGTTCCGTCGAAACAATATCCATTATCTTCTAACACTTCGAAATGCTGATCTGTCGAGCGCGTCATGATTAGTACTTGGCGGGGGTTCGGCAGCAGGTCGGACCAATTTGTTAGGGATTAAAGCGGTGGTAGACGAGAAATTCAAATAAAATAGCTTTTATTAATAAAGACGGATGAATCACATGGATATAAACGATACTAATAGCAACCTAATAGCTAAATCCGAGTGTTCGAAAACTCCAGCCCTCACAATCCGAGTGTCAGAGACACCGCCCTCAAATATCCTAAACCTCGACTTCCCCCTTATGCTACTGACGCTCCTCATTTTATAAGAGAAACTAATCTGAAATAAGCCCAAGATCAATAAATCTTTTTCAAACTAAAGATCCCTAATAAATCACTCTACCCTAACTAAATCTTTTTCAAAATAAAATAATACTAATAATAAGAAAATAATAATATTAAATATACTACCCTAACAGATCACACAACTAATTCAACTGTTTTCATATCCATAAAGTTTATTCATTTTTTTACCAGAAATGACACCAATTTCATAGTACAGTTTTCTCGCATCACAGCCCATTGTGACAAGCTCGCCGCTTCTGGAGCTCGCTGTGCGTTGTTAAAAAATCGTGTAAGAAGATAAATATACAATTATAAACGTCGATATTTATACTTAATTATGAATAAAGCTTAATCAAATGAAACACCTTAGGGTGCCTAGTGAAAGGTCGTGTCCACGTTCCATTAACGTCCCACTCGCCAAGTGTTTTGAGGGTATGAATGTCAATCTTGGGGCAGATAATTCTCAGCTGTCGAATAGAATTTCCCGGCATGCTCTATGATATTCGTATTGCTCATGTATTTATTCGGCGTGCCAAACCTTAGCTACATGTTTGGAAAAAAAAACCAAACATTTCTGCATATGAATAAAATAACATGAATGTTGAGTAAGATAAGATCCCTATTTAGAAGGAAGCTTGATATAACGGCAAGTGGATCGCCTTCCACGGTTGGTAGAAAATACGGTTGGTTTCTCTCCTTCTCCAATTTAAATGTCTCGGTTTCGACGTATTTGTTATTGTATGTTATTGTCCATTTATTATCTGTATCTTCGCTAAAATACAAAGCTGAAGCATTCCTTCTCGATCCAAATGCTACTTGTTCTTCCAAGTATGGATACAACTGATATTGAATCCCCCAATATTAGTGTTTGATCCTGAATTAAAATATCCCAAACGATCCAAATTTTCAACCTTATATCATCATTTCGTTTCTCTGTATACCTATTTAAATAAAGACATAGGCAGATATAAGTTACTGTTTCTTAAGTAAACTCCCTCAGGAAAACAACACAGATCTACATTCCCTATCAGTCAGATCACTACTTCTCACTGTTTTGAGCTGCTGCATCTTGATATCTGGGGTCTCTATAAGCAGTCTAGTATGTCAGGTTGTCATTATGTCTTGACAATTGTTGATGATCATAGCAGATACACGTGGATTTTCCTGAAGAAGTACAAATCACGGACATCAGATGTCTTCAAGACATATCTCAACTATGCTGAGAAGCAATATGAAGCTCGAATCCAGATTGTAAGATCTGATAATGGGTCAGAATTTCTCAGTTCTTCCTTTCAAGAAATTCTAGTAAAACAAGGAATGGTCCATCAAAGAAGTTGCCCTTATACTCCACAACAAAATGGAGTTCTGGAAAGGAAGCACATACACATTCTTCAAGTGCAAGATCACTCTTATTTCAATCCAAACTGCCCAAAGTTTTCAGGGGCGAATCTGTGCTTACCTCAGTTAATCTCCGTAACAGACTGCCCTCCAGAATCCTCCGATGGAAGAGTCCATTTGAGGTGTTGCACAAAAGAAAACCAGAATATAATCATCTGAGGAATTTTGGTTGCCTTGTTGATGTCATAAACTCTGATCCTGGAGTTTGATTCTAGATCCCTGAATGGAGTTTTTGTACGATATCCAGCTGGGCAGAAGGGATACAAGGTCTTCTGTCCTGACCTGAATAAGATCCTTGTTTCAAGGGATGTAAAATTCCATGAGACCAAATATTCTTATTTAAGTTCTGATGAACCAGAGACTGTGTTGCCTGACATATATCTTGGAGATTGCTTTGATGATGATGGGAAGGGTCTTCCAGATACGCACCCTTCTACCTCAGGGACAATTGATAACCATCAGAACACTTCACTTCTTCACAGTGATGTTCAAACCTCAGCTCCTGCTACTGACACCATCCTCACAGATGGTGATCAAGGTGCCATGCACACAACAAAATCCAAGGATTAGACAACCACCAATTGGGATGAAAGATTTCATTGGTGCTAATTCATGCTCAGACACAGATTCAGACTTTGTTCTAAGTGAAGCTCACAGGACATTTGTGGCTAATCTTTCCACAATCCATGAACCATCTACCTATAACAGTGCCAGAAATGACCAGAGATGGGTTGATGCGATGGAAGCAGAACTTCGAGCCCTTGAAGCAAATGACACTTGGGACCTTGTTGAGCTGCCGAAAGACAAAAATTGATTGGTTGTAAGTGGGTCTATCGAGTTGAGTGCAATGCAGATGGTTCAATCAACAAGTATAACGCAAGGCTTGTGGCAAAGGGTTTTACTCAGAGTGAAGGAGATGACTATTCAGAGGCTTTCTCACCAGTAGCAAACGTGCTGTTAAGGGTTGGGATTTACATCAGCTTGATGTCAATAATACTTTTCTGCATGGACACCTGGATGAAGACGTGTACATGAAGCTTCCTCCAGGATACAACTCGGCAGATTCCAGCAAGGTTTGCAAGCTGAAGAAATCCCTATATGGCTTGAAGCAAGCATCTCGGCAATGGAACCTCGAATTTACTTCTAAACTGCTTTCTTTTGGCTTCGAGCAGTCTGCACATGATCATTGCTTCTTCAAGTTTATCACAGATCAATTTCAGGTATTCTTGTTAGTTTATATGGATGATGTCCTTCTGACAGGAACCTCTGCAGCTAAAATTCTAGAAGTTAAGGTTTTTTGGATGATGCATTAACTATCAAAGATCTGGGGGAAGCAAAGTTCTTTCTTGGCATGAAATTGCTAGGTCTGACAAAGGAATGCACATCAGTCAAAAGAAATACATCATGGACATCCTTCAAGACACTCATATGCTGGATTGTCTTCCAGCCTCAACACCTCTACCAGGTGGTACTATCTTTACTTCCACAGACATGGATTCCATTGATTTGCTGGCAGATCCCTTGCAGTACAGGCGTTTGGTTGGGAGGCTACTCTATCTCAGTTTTGCTAGGCCAAACATCACTTATGGTGTACAGCAATTAAGTCAGTTTGTCCATGCTCCTCATACATCTCATTGGAATGCTGTTCAGCATGTTCTCAGATACTTGAAACATACCAGCTCTACAGGGCTGTTTTACTCGAGCAGCTCACCTTTGACGTTGCAGGCTTATAGTGATGCAGATTGGGGATCATGTAGGTCTTCCAGGCATTCTCTTACAGGATACTGTGTGTTCCTTGGTACCGGTTTGATCTCTTGGAAGACGAAGAAACAGTCTACCATTTCCTGTTCTACAGCAGAATCAGGGAACTTCAGCGGCTTTCATACATTTTCTCGGATCTTCAAGTACCTCTGTCACTCCCTCTGTTATTGCATTGTGATAACAAGGCGACTATCTACATTACATCGAATCCGGTCTTCCATGAGCGCACCAAACACATCGAAATTGACTGTCATGTGCTTCGGGATCAATACAAAGCTGTGTTCATTCTGCCCACTCATGTGAGTTCTTCCCAAAATCTGGCTGACTTCTTTACTAAATCTCTTCTTCCTAACGACTTTTACTCGCTCTTGTCCAAGATGAGCTTATGGTCACCCCATGCTCATCTTGAGGGGGGGGGGGGGTTGAAGAATTATCAAGATTGGGAGCAGAATTTGAAGACACAAGTGCAAGGAACATTTGAAGTTCTAGCTCGTGTACTGTTTTTGCTTGGTAGTTAGAAATAGTTAGGGGTATTTTAGTAATCTTTTTTAAGTTGCTCAATAGTATAAAACGCTAGATAGTACAGATGCGATGAACAATATGGAAAAATACACAATTAACAAAATCAGTTTTCTTCTAAGCTGCGGTCTTCTTTCCCGCGCTAATAAGGTTTGATTTGCTTAAGTCCAATCTGATTTTCTTCATATATAACTTAGTACTAACACGTAAGCTTTCTACCCATTGTTAACATTTGAAGACTTTGTCTAACTTTGTTAAAACATTTTATTATTTCGAATGTCTTCCTATTATACACACTTATCATTTATTTCGATATTTATACTTTTAATATCATACTTTCGGGATTTTTCTATTAAGCATTCAAGCCTTAATTTTATTCTTATCATTTTCCGAAACTTCTGTTATTTATATCTTTCACCCAAAGTTTCGAATTTCTTCACTAAATTATTTCCTTAATGCTTTATTTTTAATATATTGTAAACATCGTATTAAAATTTACGGGTATTACATTATACATTGGAGACAATTGTCGTAGAAGCACAATTCAAGAAAATATCTTACGGACAATAACGTAGTGCGTGCCTTGACTTCCTATTATTATATGCGGATTTCCAACCACTGAAAACTAGGGGCGGGCATTCGGATTCGGGTTTCGAGTATCCGACCAGACCCGATCGGGTTTTAACCCGATTGGAAGAAAAAACCCGATCGGAAGAAAAATCGGGTTAGATGTTGGGTATCGGGTTTCATGTACATCGGGTCGGGTATCGGGTAGCATTGCCAACGGATTTACCCGATCGGGTACCCGGCATAAAAAAAAATAATAATTCGCCTAATAGGCCATTTAATAAAATTTACTGGCCAATTAGTTAAACTATTTGTTTACATAAAAATTATAACTAAAAAAAATCCAGATGGCACCCGCACGTGCCACTGAAATTAAATTGGTATTTAACTAATTCAATATGGGATTCTATGGTGAGGTATGCATTTATATAGAAATAATTAACCCACAATTTGGGTGAACATTCGATGTTGGACAATTGATTTCCCATAAGAAACTGACCTACGAATAGTACTAGTAGAGCTTATGTAAAATATTAATCAAAAGTTCTACTAGTACTATACGTAGCTTTTTGATAATTGCTCCCCTCTTCATGATGTGGGTATGATTCCCACGTGCCACATCGTGTTTATTTTAACAAATTTTAAAAACCAAAAAAATAAAAAGTTAAAAATTAAGAAAAAAACAAACCGGACCCGAGGGTACCCACGGGTTTCGGTACCCGAAAGTCGAGTACCCGCATTTGATCAGGTCGGGATCAGGTATCCATTTCACTACCCGATATTATCGCCCGACCCGAAAAACTCGAAACTCGAAAAACTCGACCCGATCCCACCCTTACTGAGTGAAAACAAAACGTTCTTCAAAAGTTTGGTCAAAGAGGTCCACCGCCTCTTCTTCATATGGTGCCACATCCGCCTCATTAATAATGTGGAAGGAGAAACTACCTCCTGAGAAGATTCGGATGCTTGGTCTTCGTCCGTCTGGTTGGTGGTTTCGGCGTCAGAATCCTCGTCCAGACGGGCCATGAGGGCGAGATTCTCTTCCTAGATGTATCCTCGAGCCAGTGGTCTTATTCAGCCATTAGAGCTACTCCAGCTTCCTTCTATTTTGTAAGTTGAAGCTTCCTGGAGTAGTAGTTAGCGTCTCTTCTTTAGGAGAGTACATTCTCTGGCATAGTGACCAGGTTTTCCGCAGTTAAAGCACTTGGTCGGTTCTTTGATGTTCTTGACTTCAGAGGTCTTTGGTGCACGTTCTTTGTTCTCTGGTTTTGAGCTTCTCTTTTTCGAGACTAGTGCAACTGAGTCGTCGATAAGTTTGCCCTTCTGCTCCTTCTGAATATCTTCCTCGTGCTGGGCGAGATTGTCGAACATGGCGTGGATATCCAACTCCTCAAGATCTTTATTTTGTCGGATTTGAGTGGAAATCTTCTTCCATTCTGAGGGCAGAGAGGAAAGAAATCGGATGTTGGTTTCCATATTTGTCTTAGTGATTTCAATTTTCCTCATCTCATTCAAGAGTCTGAATATCTCTGGTAGAGATCATCTAAGCACTCATCGGGTGTAGCTCTAAAGAAGTCGTAAGCTGTGAGAATATTTCCCTTCTTAGCCTTGGTACCGACTTCCGTTCGTTGCATTATCTTATACAGCTCGTCCCACATTCCCTTAGCTGTTGGAATACTATCGATCTGTCGATAGATATCATTTGGATCCCTTGCATAATAGTATTTTTGGCTATCAGGTCAGCTTTAGCTCTCACTCTTTCCTCCGCAGTATATTCCCTAGGCTCTTTCAGTCGCCTAGAGGCAGGAATTGGAGCGTTAGCAGTGTTGTCACCGGTTACATTTACCCAGAACTAAGCTGAACCTTGCTCAAGTGATGAGAGAAGGTCTTCTGCTTGTTCCTATAGCTCGATAAAATTCAGAAATCGGCTTCTCCAAACTGTATATTTGCCTCTGTTGAGTATTGGGGACGGTTGTCGTTTCCAGTTGAGTAGGCA
The DNA here is from genome assembly GCA_027422505.1 of Craterostigma plantagineum. Taxonomy (NCBI): domain Eukaryota; kingdom Viridiplantae; phylum Streptophyta; class Magnoliopsida; order Lamiales; family Linderniaceae; genus Craterostigma; species Craterostigma plantagineum. Next base: position 16,781,904 of record JAPQWV010000013.1, on the reverse strand, counting down.
TCCATTTTATCTTCTAGAGTTGATGAAGGATCTTCGTTTGTTGTTTTGATAATTTGGACTGATGTTACGTGCTTCACAAGTAGTAAATCAGTTAGTAGCGTTTGCTATTAAAGCAGTCGAGAATTATTTTCGATTCAATCTTTAGAGTTTGATGGAGAATAATTGTATTGGTTACTGTTCTCGTGCGAGAAAGTCTTTGTCAGCGATTTTACGAGCAAGAAAAATGTTCGAAATCTTAATCGTGAATTTATTTCGACCACAAAGGAACAATACGTTTAGTAAGTTTCTCGCTAAGTCAAAATAAATTCGTTGACTGGAAAAGTTTCTCGGACACAAATGATTTTCGCTTAGTCAAACTTTGATTGTCTGACCGAAAATGTTTTTCGACGGAAAGTTTTGCGCGCGCAAAGGTCAAAATTAGTCTTCGTCGAAAACGTTTTTCGCTTAGTAATTCTCGCGCAGAGTTTTTCAATCGAGAAATTAACCTGATCGAAGAACCTAGCGCGAAAAATTAAGATGATCGAAAAAAATCATAGAATACAATTAACACTTATTCAAGCAAAAACGATGAATTAGACCGTGAAATTACAACTTTTTTTCTCGAAATCAACTACTGACTACGCACGAACAGGCAATTAAACACGTCATGAAGCAAAGTATATCGAATTTAAGCAAAATCCGTACGTGTTCAAACTGTTTTTCGCGCGAACAGTAACTTCTCAGATCAAATCAAATCTGCTAAATTGAAGTTCAAACCGATACGAATCTAATTGCAATCAACGTTATCACTAGAACGAGCACAGAAACATCAAATTCAAACCAATTAAGCACAGAATTGACATTTATTATTGTTGTTTAAATATTTGACTGGTGGAACGCATTCTATGATTTCACAACTTCGACGAATTCGAACGTGCGCACAATCCGCGAGTGCATTGAGCGCATGCAGCCGCATCAATTTACATGGACTCCGTACAACATGACGCTCCCGGAGATTGCCGCTCTTCCTGCAGAGTGCTTATACGGCTTGTCGATCGAGGTGTCCACTGATATTCTTCAATATCGTGGAGTTTCATTATCCCGGACGAGTACTTCGGCAATTTGGAATTATCCGAGGAATCCAATTATACCGCCATATCGAGACAACAATCTTCATACGTACGAGCGTCATCAGCGGTCGGGGATGGATTGGAGATCGCATCACGCAGTCTGGGTTGGCTTATGGGAGGAACGAGAGGACACGGTCGTGGATGGTCCTCCCGCGACTGGCTTCAACTCGGTGGAGGATGGATATTACGAGTGGTTTCATCGGATCACTCGCCTCTACATATCTCCACACGAGATACAGATGTCACAGGGCTTCCAGATGGGGGATGCTGTATTTATGGAGACCATTGTAAGTTTAATTTGTATATTAACGTTATTTGTTTAGTAGCCCAAATAATATAATTTACTCTTTCATTTTTAGGAACGCGGGGTTCACGACAGCCTTCGTTACGCGAGGACCGGCGAGCATGACTAGACCATCCGCTTACTAGACCAGATGGATGGCATGTTTATCTCGCCACGCCGAGTTCGACGAGGGAGTGAGGCCGGAACATCTCACATGCATGAGGCCGGAACATCTCACATGCATGAGGGCGCACTATCTCACATGCATGAGGCCGGACCATCACAAGTGCACGAAGCTGTCAACCCCTCATTCTTTGACGACTTGTCACCCTTTTTGCAATCATCTGCAGCCTAGCACAGCTCACAGCCAGAGTATATGGATCATCAGGTATATTCCTTCAATTTTGCATTTGAATCCCTTAAATTATTTACTAAAATTAAAATTTGGTTATCACATATTAGACGTTTACGACACCTTCCCCATGGCCGCGACGACCTCCAAGTCCGGGAGATGATGCGGAGCAAGGTAACCGTCGATGAAATAGAGTACGTAGGCCAGCTCGTTGTGGGACCCACGGCCATTTAGCGCATCATGGCAGATAGATTATGATGATTATTATTATTATTATTGTTATTGTTATTATTATTATAGTGACTATTATTATTATATACCGCTTTTTTGTATTCTTATTATATTTATTATGATGATTATTATTATAACGTTTATTGTTATTATTATTATTGCTATTATTATAACTATTATTATTATTATATTCGTTAGTTATTATTAATATTATTATATTTATTATGATGATGATTATTAAATTTATTATTATTGTTATTATTATTGTTATTATTATAATTATAACTATTATTATTATATTCGTTATTATTATTAATATTATTAAATTTATTATGATGATGATTATTATATTTATTATTATTATTATTGTTACTATTATTATGATAACTATTATTATTATATTCATTATTATTATTAGGTGAATCTATAGAAAAATACCCAATTAGATAAAATTTTTACACATAGGTACCCATGTCAGAAAATTTTACAGATATGTACCTAATTTAATTTTTACCATTTCTTTAGTCATGCGGTACTTTCCTGTGTGTATATTGCGTACTATAACACGTTGATATATGGTACCTAAATAAAGCATACGTCGTACCTACGGCATACCTGTGTGTTACATAGGGCGTACCTATATATAGCATACGTCGTACCATTTTCTGTTATATAGGTACCCAAATGTGTTGATATGTACCCAAATGTGTAGTATGGTGTACTTTCGGGGATCGGATACCTATGTGCAAAAAATTTATTATGTTAGATACCTACATATAAAAAGTCCTGACATGGTACTAAATTACATGTTTTTATCCACATAGGTACTTATGTGTAAAGACCCCTTATTATTATTACTATTATATTTATTATGATGATGATTATTATATTTATTGTTATTTTACTATTGTTATTATTATTATAACTATTATTCTTATATTCGTTATTATTATTACTATTATTATATTTATTATGATGATGATTATTATTATTATATATTTATTATTGAGAAATCAATATTGAAATTCAGTGGATATATAAGAATAAAACGGTCAAAACAACAAGTGTATTATTTTCATCGCCGTCCGCGTTGCTAGCACGAGTTTCACCCATATCCATCTCATTCCTGATGCGACTTCGACTATATCTACCGGGCCCAGTTCTCCCTCGACGAGATTCGTTATTAATAAGAGTCCAATCTTCCGGCGTCCAGTAACGTTCATCGTGCAATGGTTCAAAGGTACCTTCATATGTCTTCAAATACTCCGCCTTACTGTAATATTGTGCCACTAAATTACCGGAGTGAATTTGTCATTGATGACAAGCCGCTTGCGTGAGAACATGTGATGATGTTATACCTACTCCAATTTCCACATGTGCATGTTTTATCATTGATCCTTACCACATACGTGCGCTGATGAATTCCATAGGTTATGACTTCCGTTGTATGTTGTCGGACATCAAAACGGTATACAACGTGATCCCAAGATTCTGCCGTCCAACTTTGGAACAATCTCGTTGCATAACGTGACCAATCTGTTTCATTATTCGTCATTAGGGACGATTCTTCTTGAAAACGATCACGAAAATACTGACTGCACTTGTGAATTTTAAGAAATAAAAGAAGAAGTCATAACAACAAAATAAAAATGAAAAACTAAGGTCGTGATTAAAGCTTACCTATGAAAAGTGAAATCGACGATTGCTCTTGCGTGTAGCATTCGAGCACCTTTCAATACCCCGTTGAGCCCTTCTGAAATATTAGTCGTCATGACACCACATCGATAACCGCCGTCGTGTGCGAGCGTCCATTGCTCGACCCCTACTTTTTCTAACCAAGGCTTCGCTCCTTCATTAATTTGCACAATCTGAGCCATAATACGATCAAATTTATCCAATGTTGGCGCAGTACCGGCTCTATGACATAGATCCTTCAATTGTTGATCCTTGAATTTTTTGTAGAAGTTTGACTTTAAATGACGAAGACAGAAGCGATGCACTCCATTTGGTGGACGAAAGAATTCAGTGGCTTCTACTATTTCCCGTAACACATGTACACACCGTATACGCCACTAAAAGTAAGTGATTTTACGAAAATAACGAGTAATTACATTACAAAGATTAAATACCTGGGTCACGATCTGAAATAAGGCAAACCGATTGATTCTCTAGAACAAATATGTTCAAATTAGTAAGGAACCAAGTCCATGAGTGTGTAATTTCTTCCGTGACAATGGCAAATGCCAGGGAAAAGACGTTTTGGTTGGCGTCCAGCGACGTAACAATCAGTAATTTCTGTCTATAGTTGGAGTATAAATGCGTACCATCGACACAAACAACATTTCGACAATGTTTGATGCCATTGATGCTCGGTTTAAAAGCCCAGAAGACATACCCGAGCACGAAGTATCCAGGTCTCCCTGTCTGCAGATTCAGCCACCTCAAGATTTTCCCTGGATTGTAATGCTGCAACGCCTTCATAAATGTTGGGAGATTGATAACAGAATCTTCTCACGTACCGTAAAAATTTCCCATCGCTCTTTTCAGACCATGCCAAGCCTGAATATAGGAGATGTCGTAGCCATATTTATCTTTCACGGTTGGACGTTCTTGGGTAGGAACTGCGGATCGATTTTCACGGTTCCAACCAACAAATCAGCAAAAAAATTTCTACAGATATTACGGTGTGTGCTCGCCAGCTCAGTCATATGGCAAGTGTGCGGTCCTTCAAATTTTGTAACAGACCAGTAATCTTTTTTGGCTTGAAGGATGTCCTCAGTCTCCATGGGCGATCAGTCGTATGATTACATTGGACACTCCAACGTGTGTTGCTGCTCTCGTTGACGTGGTACTCGCGTCTAGCAGCCCTGATCGAAAAATCTTCGACGGCACGTTGTAAATGTTTTTTGTTTGAAAAATCATACCTCGACAAAACATTGAGTTTTCTCTGTCGTAAAACTCCTCGTAACCACCGTAGTCGTCACCACCAGGAGGTGGCATTTGGTATGTTTGGAAAAAGGGACGGACTGAAACAGTGTTGGAGCAGCGGAGTCCAGCGGAGTGGTATCATCTGGCGTATCGTCGTCGTCGTTCTCGTCGTCCTCGTTGGGATCGGGTAACTCGGATAGTGGATCCTCATCGTCCGCTTCCGAATCACTAACATCAACGTCTTCATCTGGTTCTGGCACGAAATCTGGCTCCGGTTCTGACACTGATTCCGGTATATTGAATGGAACACCAAGCGCCAGTATCTCCAGAGAAACATTACTGAACCCTGCCGTAACTGAGAGCAAGAGCAGCTTTCGGAACTACCATGATCTCCTGGTCCTTAGGAGAAGAAGGAGCCAACTCCTCGCGGACGTCTCTAGCCAGAGGAACCCCCGGGAGCATAGGAACTGTTGTAGACGATCGAACCGGGGGAACCAACGAAGTAGCTTCTTCCTCCACATCAACAGAGCATGCCAGGAACTCGTCATACCGTCCTCAAAGTGACCCAGGCACTAATCGAACATTTAAGAAACGTCCCTACAAGAGGTAATTACGGTAGGACCTAATAGGGAGGTAAGGCCCATCTTACTATTTTACTCTAATTACTTTTTGTCCCAGAAAACAAATTAGAGTAGGGCAGTGGTTGATACGGACTAAAACTAGATGGGCCTGAAAATTCAGAAAATGCCCATAGGCCCATGGGAGTATATTTAATATTTAGTAAATAACGATAAATAATAGAGATAGAGACCTTCAGGGACCTCCGATAGGTAGTTGACGACCCCTAAGAAGAATAAAGCTTCATCAGTACGCTTCCAGGTGAAAAGACAGGTAAGAGGTGAGAAAAAGCTATGAGTGACAACACTGTAGAAGCTGTCTGACAGGACTGGAAAAGCTGTGCATCACGTTGTCCTAGAGGGTCATATCATCAAGGATCTCGGGATGTACCTCCAGACAATATCCAAGAGCTCCTTTAAAAGCTGAACTTAGCCATTTTTTGCGGGATTCATTCATCATCAACACATGAAAAACACTTAGAATTCTCTCTTTTCACTGTGCTAAGCGTTTCCTCTTCAGTCCTTAATATATTTGAGCGAAAGTGAGTTATTTGAGTGTGTAATCTTCAAAAGTATAGTGAAAAGGAGTTCCCGAGCGCCCGTGGACGTCGGATCTGCAAAGATCCGAACCACGTACACCCTACTGCCTTTTTGTTTTACGTTCCAAACACGTCCCCAACGTCCTGAACATGTCCCAAACATGTCCAAACAAGTCTCAAACACGTCCCGAACACGTCACGACACATCCCAAACACGTCCCGACACGTCCCAAATACGTCCCGACACGTCCCAAATACGTCCCTTTCAGTTTTCTTACAAATAAGCACCTTACGCACGCCCCAAAACTTTGTAATACGTAATCCACCGCTATATAAATTTCCCGAACCACACATAAATCTCTTTGATTGGGATAGCCCCATATCACATACAAATAAGCCCTCGCGTCTTACCACTTTCGGCCTTAAACAAATGTAAAATCTCGTGTCTTATAACTTTACATTCCTCAGCAACAACTCCATCACGTGCATCTACAACAACCTCATCACCTCCATCGTGCACTCACTTCTCATCATTACTATTGCCTTCATCATCAACAATCTCTTTATGAGCCCACAAGCTCTCTTATAACACGTGCATGCTCCCTTAACTAGTAAGCCTCCGGCCGATCAGTGCGAGCTATCAAGTCAGGCTGTGAAACACCAATGCATTCAACTCCTTCCTTTTTGCATAGAAGGTTGAAGCACTTACAATCGATTCTTATCGTATATCTAATCTATTATGATGTAAACAAGTTGAACATCCAAGGGCATTGTAATTTCAGCCACAAATGAAAAAAATAATAAAATAAAATAATATTATATTATAATATTATTTTAATAAACGGTTCATATTGAAGGGCGACGCGGAGGATTCCTGGTCACCTGTTTCGAGCGGTCCAGAAGAGCTGAAGACATCTATAAATAGGCTGAGGATTCTTCAGTTATTATCATCACAAACTTATTCTAGTTTTACTATATAGAGAGAAGTAGATCGAGTGAATTGTGAGGTTATCAGTTCAGGTAGAAACTGATAGGGTTCCACATCCACAGAGAGGTGTGAGGTAAACACGAGTGGCAAAAGTGAGATAGTAAAAATTCGAGGGTTGTAATTTTTACTATAGTGAAGATTTTGCCGACTCGGCCGTGGTTTTTTCCCTCTTCGTTAACAGACGGTTTTCCACGTTAAATTTTTGGTGTTCTTTCTTACTATACTGTAATTTTATTTTTACCGTGGTAGTTACTGTGCAGGTCCGACCAAATTTACCCCGTGGGTCCCACTTCTCTCGATCGTCGCACCGAGCCAAATCGGGATCTGTTTCGCTGCGGGGCCCACTGACCAATGCGGGGCCCACCACCATTTCCAACAAGTGGTATCAGAGCCTGATAGTGTTCTGAGTATACTCTGTGGTTGCAGCTTTGACTGACCTTCCACATCAGAAAAGATATTAGTAGGTTGCTGGTAGATTTTGACGGCCATGGAGAACGACGGAAGAATGATCAAGCCGACAGTAACGAATTACTCCATATGGAAATCAAGGATGGAGGATTACCTTTATTGCAAAGACCTCTATGATCCAATCAAAAATGAAGGCAAGATGCCCGAAAGCGCGAAGGCTGACCTATGGAAGAAATTGCAAAGAAAGACGCTAGGTGTGATCCATCTATGGGTGGATACTAGCCTCTACAACCACGTCCGAAATGAGATAGACCCCTACAAACTCTGGACGAAATTGGAGGGTATGTACGAGGTGACGAATGCGCTAAGCAAGGTATTCATGATGTGAAAACTCATGAATGTGAAGCTGAACGAGGGACGATCAGTTGCTGAACAAGTGAATGACTTTGAAGGGCTGGTAAGTCAACTCTCAAGTGCCGGTCTAATCCTTGATGATGAGCTACAAGCATGTCTACTACTGGGATCTCTACCTGATAGCTGGGATGCGTTGGTGGTATCGCTCACTAACTCGGCAACAAGTGGTAACGTTACGATGGCGATGGTGAAAAACAGACTCTACAATGAAGAGTTGCGACAAAGGATGCTCTGCCAGTACTAGTACGAGAAATCAAGCCTTTGTCATAGATAATAGGGGTCGGAGCAAGAGTAGAGGACCAAAAGGATACGACAAGTCAAAAGATAGATCCAAGTCCAGGGAGATGAGGAAGTGCTACCATTGTGGAAAAATTGGCCGCTTACAAAGAAACTGTAGGCTTCTCAACAGAAAGCAGAAACAAGGTAATGACAAGAACACGTCTGCAGATGCCTCCAACGATGATGGAGAGGTTACTTTGGTGAATGAAGCAGACTGTTGTCATGTTGCGGATGCATGCACCGAATGGGTAGTGGACTGGTGTCTCCTACCATTGTGTTCCAAGGCGTGAATACATCTCCACATATAAGGCAGGAAACTTTGGCACTACCAAGATGGGTACGTAGATAAATCGAATCCCTGCATCTTTGTTGGGTAGACGAGGAGTTCGGCTACAGACTTTGGGATCCAAAGAAGAAGAAAACTGTTCGAAGTCGTGACGTAGTATTCCATGAGCATGAGACCATGTGCTACTCAGACATGGATGTAACAAAATCCACAGGTGGCGGTGTAGACGACACAACAGTCAGCATTCTATATGACGGTTCCACGGAGGAAGGAATGCAGCAATCAGAACATGAACCTGAAAAGCCAGCAATTGATGATGATGAACCTGTCATAGATGAACACACTGAAGGTACTGAGCAGGGGGAGCCTTCAGATGTGCAGGAAATAGTTGAACCTCAGCTGAGAAGGTCAACTAGGGAACGCCAACCATCTACGAGGTATCCGAGTTCTGATTATATTTTGATTACTGACGAGGGGGAGCCAGAGAGCTTCCAGAAATTACAATCTTGTAGGGACAAAGATTGTTGGATAAAGGCTATGCGAGAAGAGATGGATTCTCTGAAGAAGAATGATACGTACGAGTTGGTTCGATTGCCGAAAGGAAAAAAGACACTCAAGAACAAATGGGTGTACAAATTGAAGAAGGATGATGGCAAGCTGGTCAAATACAAGGCTTGATTGGTGGTCAAAGGTTTCACTCAGAGGAAGGGGATCGACTTTGACAAGGTATTTTCACCGGTCGTGAAGATGAGTTCAATCAGAGTCATACTGGCACTAGCTGCTACCATGGATCTTCACTTGGAACAACTCGACATGAAGACCGCATTCTTGCATGGTGATCTTGATGAGGAGATACATATGGAACAACCAGAAGGGTTCGAAGTTAGAGGTAAAGAGGACATGATCTGCCGGCTGAAGAAAAGCTTGTACGGTCTGAAGCAAGCTCCATGGCAGTGGTACAAGAAGTTTGATTCTGTCATGGTGCATCAGGTGTTCAAGAGAACAGATGCAGATCCATGTGTTTACGTCTGGAGATACTCTAACGGTAAATTTATGGTTCTTCTCATGTATGTTGATGATATGCTAATTGTCGGACAAGATGCAGAGATGATTAGCAGGTTAAAGAAAGATTTGTCAAAGACATTTGACATGAAGGATTTGGGTTCGGCAAAGCGGATTCTCGGAATGGAGATTACTCGAGATCGAAAAGCTGGGAAATTGCGGTTATCCCAGGAGCACTATACTGAACTAGTTCTCGGGAGGTTCAATATGAAGAATGCTAACCAGTTAGCACGCCACTTGCCGCGCACTTTCAGTTGCGAAAGAAAGCCGGTCCATCAACTAAGATGGAGAAGATGTCCCTGATGTTCCATATCATCGGTGGTTGAAAGTTTGATGTACGCCATGGTGTGTACGAGGCCAGATATTGTTCACGCAGTTGGCATTGTGAGTCGATTTCTATCGAATCCCGGGAAGTCACATTGGGAAGTAGTGAAGTGGATCATGAGGTACCTGAGAGGAACTTCAAAATTATGCCTAACATTTGGAAGTGGTAAATGTTCTCTTACAGGTTATACGGATGCTGATATGGCCGGTGATCTCGACAGCATAAAGTCGACGTCGGGATACATATTTACATTCTCAGGGGGAGCTATCTCATGGCAGTCGATGTTACAAAAATGTGTTTCTTTATCAACTACTGAAGCGGAGTATGTTGCAGCAACGGAAGCTGGCAAGGAGATGCTCTGGTTGAAGAGATTTCTTCAGGAGTTGGGAATTAAGCAGGAGGAGTACATAATATTTTGCGATAGTCAAAGTCCTTTGGGCTTGAGCAAGAATACTATGTATTATTCGTGGGCGAAACACATCGCCGTTCGACTGGCTCAGACTGGCTATTTGTAGCACCCGGGTTCCCCCGTAAGTATTTAGGGCCAATAAATTAGTAAAATGCGACTTTGTGATTTATGTGCATTAAGGTGAATTATGTGCATAAACGTGATTTACGTGCTCAATATGATTTAAGTGAAGCTTCGTGTTATATGAAATTGGGTGCGATTAAGTGGTGCTAAGTGGCCCCTAACTTGTTTAAAACGATTTTCGAAAATAGGCTACAATTTTAATGGGCTAGATTTAAAATTTAGGCCCAATATTGATTTAGGCCCAAACCACAAATAAAACAATTAAGAGACAAACTTCCCTAAAATAGGGAATGCCCACGCCACCCCACGCCTTATCTACCATAAGCTAAGGAAAATATCCAAATTAATTATTCAAACTCCACAACCACATCTAAGAAGAACATCGAAAGACAAGAGGGAGGAAAAGGAAGGAGCCGAGACGATTTTCACACCAAAAAGGCACTCCAAGTAGCTAAGACTTCGAGTGGTAAGTAAAGCATCCTTCCTAGTCTCGAAACCTTCATAATTTAAGATATCCCCGTTGTAAGAATCACATGAGGTTCACGAAACTTAGGGAATATTAGGGTCGTTACTTTGGGTGAACTAGGATAGGGTGATTTAGTGAATGATTTAGAACTTATAACCTTATTTTTGGGGTAGAGACTCACACAATTTTAAGGATGAAGAGAGAATGATATTCATAAGTTCGGCTAGAATGATAATGAGAAGTTAGTTTCGGGCGATTCGTGAATGAGAGGGACATATAATCGGGCGACTTCTGAGCATGTTAGTATAAGTTTAGATCAAGTAATAAAATCGGGCGATTTACCACGGAATAACTAGATCTCGGCGATTTCTAAATCGGGTGGAAACCAAGTTTAACAAACACCAAATCGGGCGATTTGAAACTGAGAGAGAACCTCGGCGATTTGAGGGATTCAATGCTAAGCAAATCGGGCGATTTCGCCCTACGAGGATCTCGGCGATTTCAGACAGCCAACTCATGCAAATCGGGCGATTTCCATCCTTGCAAGCCCTCAAATCGACCGAAAACAATTCCTACTCTATGCATGAATTCGGGATGACGTCATGATGATGACAAGGCACGGCGATTCCATCTCTTGAAGACCTCAAATCGGGCGAATCACTTTGAGCTACCCATGCATGAGAAATCGGGCGATTTCATGTGTGCAACCAAATCGGGCGAAATGTCTTGGGCGCACCATGCATGGAATCGGGCAAGGTGAATACAATGAAATCGGACGACTTAATTGGACATTCCACGTGGCACAAGTAGAACAAATCGCCGAACTTGGACTCATGCATGAAGAAATCGGGCGAAATCAAGAGCAAAGTGGGCGATCTGAAAACCTTAGAATCGAGCGATTAATAGACTTTCATATCATGAATCGGGCGATTTGCTCATGAATTTGAAAGTATTTGGAGATTAAATCGGGCAGATGAAATTCGTACAAAGACAAATCGGGCGATTCGGATAAATTATAGTCGGGCGAATTAAACGTGAACAAATCTTCTAAATTTCGCCGAACACCCTAGGTCACGAATTTTATACTAACCTTACTTAAAAATTTATTGGGTGAGGACTTGACCTAGTAAGTGCCGAACTACTTAGGATTCTAACGAAAATTAATGTAGTCCGATAATTTCGTTCGACCTAATTAATTAATTAACGAGGGCATAATACTAATACGATGATATTATGTTTAAAGGTCGTACGTTAGGAGCTAACGGGGAAGATATTAATTACGCTCGGACGACAGGTAAGTAGAAGTCCAACTACGACACACAACTTGTTTTACGTGCCTAATTTGCGTGATTATGTGCTTACGTGGTTTCATGAATTAGTAAATTGATTGAAGTACTTAAATGTGGTAAGTCTACGTTGAATCTACCTGCATCTGCATATGCATACTCACGTGCACACACGAACTCGTGAGAGAGGGTCGTGGGATTGAGCGTGCATAATGATGTGTCGCTTGTACGCGACGAGGACTTGCCGATGTGGGCAAGTGTGTCGACTCGTAGTTGAGTCAGGGGCTATCTCCTATGTTACCAGGGCGGCGTTTAGCGTCGTCGTACTATTATTGTAGATATATATATGTTGATATCCTATGGATATGATTGGGCATGGCCCGTGGCGGTAAGGTGCGACCTGGAGGGTGCGACCTGAGGGTGTAAGCGACACAGGGTGGAACCCTGGTGTAGGCGACCTCAGCGTGGGCTACCAGCGTGAGCGACCGCCGGACAGTCGGGGACGACCGGGTTCATATGGCGACCTAGGGGAACGATGTGCATCCTAGGGTACGGCCATCCGGCGTGGACCGCTGTCGTGTTGTCCCTGAGGGACGTGAGCTCTTGTGGTGCATAGTGAGATTAGCCGAGGGCCCTGAGTGACATTAGTCTGAGTACGTTGGTACGACTGTAATATGCATCGGCGCGGTTCGCCTTTGCGAGTGTTATATGCATCGGCGAGGATTGCCGTTGCGAGTGCTATATGCATCGGCGTGGATTGCCTTTGCGAGTGATATATGCATCGGCGCGGATTGCCGTTGCGGGGGAGTGACACGTGCACACATGCATGATTTCTGCTTACTGAGCCTCGGTGGCTCATTCCTTACGTTGTGTGTTGTAGGCACCGGCGATCACGGTATGTGACCGCGTCTTCAAGGCAAGGCCAACCTTTTGGAGCTTCGTGCTGCTTTTGGGGTGGACGTCTGTGTGTGGATGACGACCTGTGAGGCCGGGCGCATAGGAGCTTTTGCTGTGCCGACACACCTTCGCCGTTGTAGATAGACCATGTCTGGACCCTGATGTTCGACATGCATTCTTTTGTCTTGTATAGAACAATGTTCCATTTCGTAAATGAAAAATTTGTACGCGTTTTCGGTGCACTTCTTTATTTGCAAACTCACTAGGCACGTAGAAATGCGCTAGAATAGGCGGTTAGGAAGTCGGGGCGTGACAGGGTGGTATCAGAGCTTCGGTCACAGGTTCTGTAGACTGTCCACACACACACACCCAAAAGAGCGGAAGCGGCCTTGCAAGTAAGTGTTAAGTCTATGTGAATTTCTATGTCATATAATTTATTGGCCATAGGACAATCAGGATAGGGTATAAAGATGGTAAGAACGAGAGGAGAGTCGAGTGGTGGCGACGACCAGAACAGGGGAAACACGGCCCCTCCCGATAATCGGGATGCAACGATTTTCCAGGTAACGGAATTAGTCCGTCAGCAGTCGGCGCAAATCCAACAATTGATCCAACAGAATACTGCTAATGCTGGACCAACTCAGGCGGACAGGACTGAGGTGGTGGGAGAACGATTCCGAAGGTTGAACCCACCGACCTATGAGGACACAGCTGATTCGACAGCGGCTGAAGACTGGTTGAGGACTCTTGAGAGCATGTTCGTTTATAGCAGGGTCCCGGAGGCAGAAAAGGCCCTCTGTGCTGCGTTCCTACTACGAGGGAGCGCAGGACACTGGTGGGACACCATCATGGTGTTAGAAAACCCCGCTACAATGAGCTGGGAGAGATTCAAGGAGTTGTTCAGGGGCAAGTATCTCACCGCCCCTATTCGAGCACAGCGCCTGAATGAATTCATCAATCTCAGGCAGGGGCCCATGACGGTGGCCGAATACATAAGGAAGTTTGAGCAGCTGTCCAGGTTCGCTGCTCACATGATCAGCACGGAAGCTCTAAAGGTCGAACGCTTCCTGGAAGGATTGAAGCCTGAGCTCTACAGGGATGTGAGCATGGCGGGAATTCAGGGAGCGACTTACTCTCAAGTAGCAGAGAGAGCTATGGTCGCTGAACAGGCGGAAGCCAGGATGTTGAAGGCACAAGAGGCCAAACGCAAGTTCGCACAAATGCAAGGAGCGCAATGGAGCGGAGGAGACCAGAAACGACAGTTCGTGCCTAAAGGGGGCAAGAAGAAATTCCAGAACAGGCCTCCTCAACAGCCTCAGGGGACGATGAACAGACCCCCAAATCCAAACCAGAACCAGGGAGCAGCGCAGGGCCCATATTGCCAGAGGTGTGGGAAAAGGCACTTTGGGAACTGCAACATGCAAATCAACACCTGCTTTAGATGCGGGAAGCCGGGCCACTTTGTGAGACAGTGCCCGGAGGGTGCTTCGGGAAATCAGACCGGGAGTCAGGCAGGACCTCAAATGGTGCCAGCTCGGGTGTACACCATCACATCAGAGGAAGCAGAGAACAATCCAGAGGTGGTAGCAGGTATCCTACTGGTCCACCAAACTCCCACGTGCATTCTAGTAGATTCCGGGGCGACCCACTCGTTTGCGTCTGTGAAGTATGTGATGAAACTCGGGGTGACGCCTGAGCGAGTAGATTATGAGTATAGCGTAGCAATTCCAAGCGGGGCACCAACTAGGACTAGTCAAATGTTAAGAAATTGCCCAATCCTAGTTGATAATAGAGAATTACCTGTAGACCTAATAGTCATCCCGATGGACGACTACGAGGTGATCCTCGGGATGGACTGGCTCTCGAAGTACGGAGCAGTGATAGACTGTAACCGTAAGATGGTTACGTTCAGTTTAGAAGGGGAGGAACCTTTAACCTTCAAGGGGACAACGAAGAGGAGAGGCCCTCCGAGAATATCAGCCTTAAAAGCTCAGCGATTAATGAACTCAGGATGCGAGGCATACCTGGTGTTCGCGCTGAAGGCAGAAGAGAATACCCCCACGAAACTTGAAGACGTACCCGTGATTAAGGAATTCTCCGACGTATTCCCGGAGGACTTGCCGGGATTACCCCCAGACAGGGAAATTGAGTTTACGATTGACCTGGTGCCGGGAGCAGCACCAGTGTCCAAGGCTCCATATCGCTTAGCGCCAACCGAATTAAAGGAGTTGAAGGAACAAATAGATGAACTCCTACAAAAAGGATTCATTCAGACCAGCTTTTCTCCCTGGGGTGCGCCAGTCCTATTCGTACGAAAGAAGGATGGCTCGATGAGATTGTGTATAGACTACAGGGAGTTGAACAAGCTGACGGTCAAGAACAAGTATCCACTACCCCGAATAGACGACCTCTTCGACCAATTACAAGGCGCCACAGTATTTTCTAAGATCGACTTGAGGTCGGGCTACCATCAACTGAAAATCCGCAAGGAAGACATTCCCAAAACGGCGTTCAGTACCAGATACGGGCACTTTGAATTCCTAGTAATGCCCTTTGGACTGACGAACGCACCGGCGGCCTTCATGGACCTAATGAACCGCGTGTTCGAAGCCTATCTAGACAAGTTCGTGATCGTGTTCATAGATGACATCCTCGTCTACTCCAAGACGAAGGAGGAGCACGAACAACACCTACGAGTAGTACTGGGAGTATTGAGGGAAAAACAGTTGTACGCCAAGTATAAGAAGTGTGAATTTTGGCTGGATCAAATAGCGTTCTTGGGGCACATCGTCTCGGGAGCGGGAATCTCGGTGGACCCGAGCAAGATAGAAGCAATTAGTGACTGGCCGCAGCCGACTAACGTAACGGAAGTACGGAGCCTCCTAGGCTTAGCAGGCTACTATAGGAAATTCATCAAAGATTTCTCTAGAATCGCCTCTACACTGACAAAGTTGACCAAGAAGAACACGCCTTTTCAATGGAACAAAGAGTGTGAACAAAGCTTTCAAGAACTGAAAAAGCGGCTTACTACAGCCCCAGTACTAACGATACCCACGGGAACAGGAGGGTTCTCAGTGTATAGCGATGCCTCGAAGAGCGGGTTAGGGTGCGTACTGATGCAGAACGGTAACGTGGTGGCTTACGCCTCACGGCAACTAAAGGAGTACGAAAAGAACTATCCTACACACGACTTGGAGCTTGCGGCGGTAGTCTTCGCTCTCAAAATTTGGAGGCACTACTTGTATGGAGAGAGATGCGAAATTTACACCGATCACAAGAGTTTAAAGTATTTCTTCACCCAGAAGGAACTCAACATGAGGCAGAGAAGATGGCTGGAGTTAGTGAAAGACTACGATTGTGTGATCAACAACCACCCAGGAAAGGCGAACGTGGTAGCTGATGCTCTAAGCAGGAAATCAGTAAGCGCGGAACTTCAACGGCTCGACGTGGAAGTCGTACCATTGGGAGAAGTAGAGGTGAAGTTAGCAGCTCTGACTCTGCAACCAACGCTACTGGAGCAGATCAAAAAGGCACAGGAAAACGACGAGTTTTACCTAAAAATCAAGGAAGCGCAGACTGAGCAGTCGACGACGGACTTCGCATTTCGGGAAGACGGAAGCCTATACTACAAGAGTAGATTGTACGTTCCGAACGACGCGGACCTCAGACGAGTCATAATGACGGAAGCACATACCACGCCATATTCGATACATCCAGGGGCTACGAAGCTATATAGGGATCTAAGGACTAACTACTGGTGGTCGGGAATGAAAAAGGACGTAGCGACGTTCGTGAGCCAATGCCTCACTTGCCAGCAAATCAAGGCAGAACACCAGCGGCCGGCTGGGACACTACAACCTTTACCAATCCCAGAGTGGAAATGGGACAATATAACGATGGATTTCGTGAGCGGATTGCCAAGGAACGCGAAAGGACACGACGCAATCTGGGTAATCGTAGACCGACTTACGAAATCTGCCCATTTTCTGCCAATAAGTACTATGTTTACCATGGAGCGCTATGCAGAATTGTACATCCAAGAGATAGTAAGACTCCATGGGACCCCCTTAACGATAGTTTCGGACCGCGATTCACGATTTCTATCTAAATTCTGGACAAGTTTACAAAAGGCCATGGGGACAAAGTTGGCATTTAGCACAGCATATCATCCGCAAACGGACGGCCAATCCGAGCGGACGATCCAAACACTGGAAGATATGCTACGAGCCTGCGTACTTGATTTCAAAGGCAACTGGAGCAAGTACCTTCCACTTGTAGAATTCTCGTACAACAATAGCTACCAAGCTACAATTGCGATGGCTCCTTATGAAGCCTTATACGGGCGGAAGTGCAGATCCCCAGTGCATTGGGATGAAGTAGGTGAACGGGCGATGTTAGGCCCAGACATGATACGGGAAATGACGGAAATTATTACGATGATCCGAGAAAGAATGCGCACGGCGCAGAGTAGACAGAAGAGTTATGCGGATCGGAGACGTAGACCGCTAGAATTCGAAGTTGATGATTGGGTCTTTGTGAAGGTGTCACCGATGAAGGGAGTCAAAAGGTTCGGAAAGAAGGGAAAACTAAGCCCGAGATACATCGGTCCCTTCAAAATAATAAAGAGAGTTGGTGAAGTGGCATACCAACTAGAACTACCAGCATCGTTGTCGCAAGTACACGATGTATTCCATGTTTCCACGTTGCGGAAGTATATTACTGACCCAAGCCACGTGTTGATAAACGACTCACTGCACCAACACTTGAAACCAGACCTGAGTTATGAGGAAATTCCCGTAGAGATATTGATGCACGAGACGAAGAGACTTAGGAACAAAGAGATTCCTCTAGTAAAAGTTCTGTGGCGGAATCAGTCAGTAGAGGAAGCCACATGGGAACGCGAGGATGAGATGAAAACCCGCTATCCTGAATTGTTCCGAACGGGCTGATTTCGGGGGCGAAATCCTCCTTAAGGGGGGGAGGATGTAGCACCCGGGTTCCCCCGTAAGTATTTAGGGCCAATAAATTAGTAAAATGCGACTTTGTGATTTATGTGCATTAAGGTGAATTATGTGCATAAACGTGATTTACGTGCTCAATATGATTTAAGTGAAGCTTCGTGTTATATGAAATTGGGTGCGATTAAGTGGTGCTAAGTGGCCCCTAACTTGTTTAAACGATTTTCGAAAATAGGCTACAATTTTAATGGGCTAGATTTAAAATTTAGGCCCAATATTGATTTAGGCCCAAACCACAAATAAAACAATTAAGAGACAAACTTCCCTAAAATAGGGAATGCCCACGCCACCCCACGCCTTATCTACCATAAGCTAAGGAAAATATCCAAATTAATTATTCAAACTCCACAACCACATCTAAGAAGAACATCGAAAGACAAGAGGGAGGAAAAGGAAGGAGCCGAGACGATTTTCACACCAAAAAGGCACTCCAAGTAGCTAAGACTTCGAGTGGTAAGTAAAGCATCCTTCCTAGTCTCGAAACCTTCATAATTTAAGATATCCCCGTTGTAAGAATCACATGAGGTTCACGAAACTTAGGGAATATTAGGGTCGTTACTTTGGGTGAACTAGGATAGGGTGATTTAGTGAATGATTTAGAACTTATAACCTTACTTTTGGGGTAGAGACTCACACAATTTTAAGGATGAAGAGAGAATGATATTCATAAGTTCGGCTAGAATGATAATGAGAAGTTAGTTTCGGGCGATTCGTGAATGAGAGGGACATATAATCGGGCGACTTCTGAGCATGTTAGTATAAGTTTAGATCAAGTAATAAAATCGGGCGATTTACCACGGAATAACTAGATCTCGGCGATTTCTAAATCGGGTGGAAACCAAGTTTAACAAACACCAAATCGGGCGATTTGAAACTGAGAGAGAACCTCGGCGATTTGAGGGATTCAATGCTAAGCAAATCGGGCGATTTCGCCCTACGAGGATCTCGGCAATTTCAGACAGCCAACTCATGCAAATCGGGCGATTTCCATCCTTGCAAGCCCTCAAATCGACCGAAAACAATTCCTACTCTATGCATGAATTCGGGATGACGTCATGATGACGACAAGGCACGGCGATTCCATCTCTTGAAGACCTCAAATCGGGCGAATCACTTTGAGCTACCCATGCATGAGAAATCGGGCGATTTCATGTGTGCAACCAAATCGGGCGAAATGTCTTGGGCGCACCATGCATGGAATCGGGCAAGGTGAATACAATGAAATCGGACGACTTAATTGGACATTCCACGTGGCACAAGTAGAACAAATCGCCGAACTTGGACTCATGCATGAAGAAATCGGGCGAAATCAAGAGCAAAGTGGGCGATCTGAAAACCCTAGAATCGAGCGATTAATAGACTTTCATATCATGAATCGGGCGATTTGCTCATGAATTTGAAAGTATTAGGAGATTAAATCGGGCAGATGAAATTCGTACAAAGACAAATCGGGCGATTCGGATAAATTATAGTCGGGCGAATTAAACGTGAACAAATCTTCTAAATTTCGCCGAACACCCTAGGTCACGAATTTTATACTAACCTTACTTAAAAATTTATTGGGTGAGGACTTGACCTAGTAAGTGCCGAACTACTTAGGATTCTAACGAAAATTAATGTAGTCCGATAATTTCGTTCGACCTAATTAATTAATTAACGAGGGCATAATACTAATACGATGATATTATGTTTAAAGGTCGTACGTTAGGAGCTAACGGGGAAGATATTAATTACGCTCGGACGACAGGTAAGTAGAAGTCCAACTACGACACACAACTTGTTTTACGTGCCTAATTTGCGTGATTATGTGCTTACGTGGTTTCATGAATTAGTAAATTGATTGAAGTACTTAAATGTGGTAAGTCTACGTTGAATCTACCTGCATCTGCATATGCATACTCACGTGCACACACGAACTCGTGAGAGAGGGTCGTGGGATTGAGCGTGCATAATGATGTGTCGCTTGTACGCGACGAGGACTTGCCGATGTGGGCAAGTGTGTCGACTCGTAGTTGAGTCAGGGGCTATCTCCTATGTTACCAGGGCGGCGTTTAGCGTCGTCGTACTATTATTGTAGATATATATATGTTGATATCCTATGGATATGATTGGGCATGGCCCGTGGCGGTAAGGTGCGACCTGGAGGGTGCGACCTGAGGGTGTAAGCGACACAGGATGGAACCCTGGTGTAGGCGACCTCAGCGTGGGCTACCAGCGTGAGCGACCGCCGGACAGTCGGGGACGACCGGGTTCATATGGCGACCTAGGGGAACGATGTGCATCCTAGGGTTCGGCCATCCGGCGTGGACCGCTGTCGTGTTGTCCCTGAGGGACGTGAGCTCTTGTGGTGCATAGTGAGATTAGCCGAGGGCCCTGAGTGACATTAGTCTGAGTACGTTGGTACGACTGTAATATGCATCGGCGCGGTTCGCCTTTGCGAGTGTTATATGCATCGGCGAGGATTGCCGTTGCGAGTGCTATATGCATCGGCGTGGATTGCCTTTGCGAGTGATATATGCATCGGCGCGGATTGCCGTTGCGGGGGAGTGACACGTGCACACATGCATGATTTCTGCTTACTGAGCCTCGGTGGCTCATTCCTTACGTTGTGTGTTGTAGGCACCGGCGATCACGGTATGTGACCGCGTCTTCAAGGCAAGGCCAACCTTTTGGAGCTTCGTGCTGCTTTTGGGGTGGACGTGTGTGTGTGGATGACGACCTGTGAGGCCGGGCGCATAGGAGCTTTTGCTGTGCCGACACACCTTCGCCGTTGTAGATAGACCATGTCTGGACCCTGATGTTCGACATGCATTCTTTTGTCTTGTATAGAACAATGTTCCATTTCGTAAATGAAAAATTTGTACGCGTTTTCGGTGCACTTCTTTATTTGCAAACTCACTAGGCACGTAGAAATGCGCTAGAATAGGCGGTTAGGAAGTCGGGGCGTGACACTATTGAGGAGAAAGTGTTCAAGCTGCAGAAGATCCACACTATTGCGTCAGGCAAGCCGGCATGGGCTATTGCTGAGGCGGTAGGAGATCTTCCCCGCAATAATGAATGGGGCTGGAGGGGGAGAATTGTTGGCATAATTCGAGCTACAAATGAAAAAAATAATAAAATAAAATAATATTATATTATAATATTTTTAATGAACGGTACATAATGAAGGGCGACGCGGCGGATTCCTGACCACCATTTCGAGCGGTCCAGAAGAGCTAAAACATCTATAAATAGGCTGAGGATTCTTCAGTTATTATCATCACAAACTCATTCGAGTTTTACTATATAGAGAGAAGTAGTTCGAGTGAATTGTGAGGTTATCAGTTCAGGTAGAAACTGATAGGGTTCCACATCCACAGAGAGGTGTGAGGTAAACACGTGTGGTAAAAGTGAGATAGTAAAAATTCGAGTGTTGTAATTTTACTACATTGAAGATTTTGCCGACTCGGCCGTGGTTTTTTTCCTTCTTCCTTAACAGAGTGTTTTCCACGTTAAAGTTCTGGTGTTCTATCTTACTTTACGGTAACTTTATTTTTACATTGGTAGTTACTGTGCGGGTCCCACCAAATTTACCCCGTGGGTCCCACTTCTCCCGATCGTCGTACCGAGCCAAACCGGGATCTGTTCCACTGCGGGGCCCACTAACCACCGCGGGGCCCACCACCATTCCCAACAGACATGACTGATGACTCCACTTGCTTATGTACCAAATACTATTGCATATGAATTAAATAGATTAGACCAATCTATATACTCAGATATGCAGTACCAACAAACGAGATTTACAATACTAAAATCTTGTATATACAGGACTAATTAATACTATCACGATGTACCAAAATACCAAAATAAACAATTCAAATCAAGCAATATACAGTATAATTGTTAATTGCGAAAAGATAAAAAAAAAGTAATTGAGTACAAGACAACTACACTGATGGTCCTAATCGAAAAATAATCAAAGACCAACGAACCCAAAAATGCTCAATTTGAAACATAACATCCCAAATTGAAAACCTTTAATCAAAACTCTAATCGAAAGGTTAACCTACCAGAATCGAGCAACTAATTGAAATTTGTGACTGAAACAAAAAAAAAAGTAACTTACCCTGATCTCAATTGCGAGAGATATGTCAATCGGCAGCAAAATGGCCTTCTTAAGATTCATTCGATTTTGGGCGTCCATATCGCGAATTGGCCGGCGGGACGGTACAAGGTTTTTAAGTTCAAGATGCTCTCGTTTGTTTGGGGATTTTTTAAGTAAATAGCATTTGACTTGTTCGTCTTTTAAAAAATAGCACCCAAAATCGGATTTTACCTTTGTACCCTTACTAACTCTGCGCTAAAGACTATTTTACCCTTATTTAATGGCAATCGACAATCTCAAATCGAAAAAATTAAAGGGTTTACAGGGTTTTACTGTAGCAAATCTGAAGCATCAGACCCGTGATAGAAGAGTAAAAGTTAAAAAAAAACCAGTCACCTTCACTTTCAATTCTCAATCGTTCTCCGGCACACAAACGTTCTCTCCCCTGCACTGCAAATCGTTCTCCAGATCCAAACCTCAATCGACAATGGCAATCAGCGCGAACACCCAAAGAGTGAAGGTAATTGTTCTACTCTTCGTCTTCTTCAACTTAACGCGAGAAGGGGATCTGGGAATGAAGCATCGAACCCTAATTTTGTGCGGACCCCTGCTTGCAAGCATAGGGCCTTGCTTGGCAACATAGGACCCGTGCTTGTTAGCATAGGATCCGTGCTTGCAAGCATAAGACCTGTGCTAGCAAGCGTACGTCGCTTTTTAATGCATGGTCCCCGTGCTTGCAAGCACACGACCTCCGCTTACGATCTGGGGACCTGTGCGTATTTACATGGGACCCGTCCATAAGATGATGGTCCCAGCACGGGTCCCTTGCATATAAGCGCGGGTCCCGTGAGTTTAAGCGCGGTCCCCTGCTCATGACATGCGGGTCCCGTGACATTACGCGCTTATATGCAGGGGACCCGTGCTGGTACCGCGCAGATGCGCAGTGGTCTCATGCGCATCGGTGCTTGAATCTCAGTATATGCGATGCAGTCCCCTACGCATCTGTGCATTAGGTTTTCTATTTCAATATTCATACCACATCATTAGCTAAAATGTATTTTACGTATAAATTAGGTTGTGATGAAGAAGCAGTTGGGCACAGGGGACGAAGTTCCTGATTGCCATCTTACGCTGACCTCGTTATACGGCGAGGCCAGTGAGCTGATAAGACAATGTATGAACCAGCACGAGTGGCAGATTTTTAGGGTCGAGAGTCCGTTCGGCCGACTTGTTATTGTCGAGCCGGATTTTAACCTCTCGGCCCAGTTGGTGTGGTACCTCATAGGCAGACGACGTTGCACAACCGCGTCTCAGAATTCACCGTGAGACATTTTAGCGATAAATCAACAGTCCGCATGTCGCACGTCAAGTATGTGTTGGAGGCGTTGACTGGCGACGAGGAAGGTGTGGACTTCGAGAAGCTGAAGTTGGCGGACATCTACTTCGCCACCGCGGTGTTGATGCCTCAAAAGTCAAAGAAGGACACCGTCGTCACTCCCTGGGTCCTTCATCTCGCCGAAGATCAGTTTGCTTTCTCCCAATTTCCTTGGGGCAGCGTGGCTTTCAAGGAGGTCATACACGCTGTTAAAAAAAATCTACGGGAGACCTCACTGGAGTGGCTGATCAGTGGGTTCGTACAGTCACTTCAGGTGATTTATAATTAAGCTTTGCCATGCCTTGTTTTGTCATATAAATAATTGGTAATATTTTTGCGTTATTTTAATTCAGATACTAGCACACGAGGTGCATATCGGGCGTTCCACACGAGTATGCGGGGCGCAGAGAAGAAGATTTCACGCCATGCATACTAAGATGGGTGACAAACGGTTGGCGTCGCAACGAATGCCCGAGTTTGAAGAATGTCGCAGGTGCCGCCCACGGGTCCCCTGTACTAGGATTGTTAGTGCTGTCACCGGACGAGTTGGAGGCGGCGTACTTTTGGGACAACGTCTTTGATGTTGGGGCGGCACACGTGTGACGGGCCTACTCCTGCAGGGAGTGGATGTTAGGTATATGCGTGGCCACCGCGATCGCGCCGACGGTACTAGCCGACAGAAGTTTGAAACAGAGGCCATCCCCCAGATCGAGAGCAGTGGCCGTTGCGACGACGATATGATGATGCCTCATGTTAACATCCCCGAACCTCCACCCGAGCACGGGTTTCATGCACCTCCACGGATGGGTCCATCAAGTGGACATGGTTTCGCCTCGGAGGCACGCTTCGAGGAATGATCGAGTCATGTGAACCAAAACTTCACCGACTTGTTTGGGCAATTCGACCAAATTGGCACGCAGTTCCAACGGTTCCAAGACTTAGAGGGTCGATGGTGGTCGACGAACGGGAGAAGGTCGATTTTTGGTGGATCACACTCTCCGCCTGCCGAAGCCCTTACCATAAGGTTTTTATACTTATTTTTTTAATTAGTTGTGTAGATTACTTATCAGTTACTATTTACGATGTAGATGTCGATCCGAGCGAGTTTGGTGATGAATCGCACGCTACACACGCCGAAGCGCCTTACGGTAAATTTTAATACTTAAGTGTGGAAAATATTATATACTTATTTACGAATTTTCTTGTATAGATAATGATGAGAGATGGACCAGCTCGTACATGGGACCGTACGAGGGTCCGGGTCAGGTCGTATGGGACAGTCACAGTTCGTCCGAATGGGCGCATACCCATTACAATGATTATGTCCAACCGGAATGGACCGGCAAAAAGCCGAGAGAAAGGAAGATGTGGAGGTCGATCCATCGTTGTGGAGAGCCAGTTACGATGTCGGGGTACAGGACGTCGAGGCTCGGGAGGTTGATGCTTACGAGGTTGAGATGCACGCCGAGGCTTGGATTTTTTGATCGAGCGGCCGACAAAGGAAAAGGCGTCGTGAAGGAGAAGAACCCTGAGCGGACGAAGAAGCCATCTTGGTATCAGCTGACGCCGTTCATAGATTTCCCCTCGACGATTATAGTCAAAGCTCCAAAGCTTTCGACGTTCGAGCGGCATATCCAAACTAAGGTAACCAAATTTTTGCCCACCGTTGAAACACAGATTTTAGGGCTTATGAAGATATGCGGTTTGAAATTCGACGGCCGGTTACAAAGACATGACCCTAAATGGCTCCTGAACCTTACAGCTGAGGGTATGCCGCTCGATGATATTGTACGTATGAATTTACCGAATGCTTTTCTGCGCTTACTTGAATGCATTGAATAACGGTCTATATTTTATTGCAGTACGTCGATGAATGCATCGCTGGAATCCTCAACATGTAAAGAGCTAACAAATCGTGCACGCACAGAGTCGCGTACATGCCCCATAGCTTTAAGACGCAATTCGATGAGCGAGGGGTGGCACGCTACACAGGGAAGGCAGCAGGAAAAGGCTTCAAGTCATTGTTCCCATACGCTAAGGGAGAAGATGAACAGCGGAAGAACACGTCGTGGGATTTAGCGACCCACATTACCATCTCTATCCGTACGTGAGGTCGGTGGGCATTGTTCGTTGTTGATGTAGAAGCGAGAACGTTCACGATTTACGACTCGGATGCGTCTGCTGACTCCGACAAGCGCTATATCATAGATGACATTGATAAACTTCAGAACGTGAACTCGACGATTTTCAAGGAGCTCAAGGTGATAAAACGCGTTGTAACCAAGGGCAAGACGTGGCTAACTAGTTGGTGTCGCGACTTCAGTAGACAAAATTCGTAAGTTTTTATGAAATGTTGCATTTTATTTATAGTTTGTATTTATCGTGTTAAAAAATACGTATAATGTTGGATATTATTTTCAGTGGAGAAGATAGCGTGGCAATGTTGCGGGCGACAATATCGCTTATGGTAAAGAAAGACGACGTCGCCCGCCTGAATTGTGACGCCCGGGGCCGAAGAGGACGGGGAGTGATCGGTGCCAGGGTGCACGGACAATGAGCGGCTCCTGGCAGGCTTCTAGGCGAAGGGGTACATGAACGAACCGATCCAACACCAGAATGAGAGGGGATCCTGAGACTGACAATGTATGGGCGTGTCAGGCTAAGAATCGTATAAAAGAATTGATAGTACTACTCATATCACCAAGGTCGACCTACCTTTTCGGGAGTCCACCTATAGAAACTCCGAAGTTAAGCGTGCTTGACTTGGGGCAATCTAGGGATGGGTGACCCCCTGGGAAGTTTCTCAGGGTGCGTGTGAGCGAGTGCACGAAGCACGCTAAAAGGTTAAATGGTGGTACAGTGGGGCCAGACTATCAGTCGAAGTGTGGTGGGCCCAACCCCACTAGTCCCGGTAGGGACCGATGCTATAGTGACACCCGGTATGGGACGGGTCGTTACATGAATCAAATTCATATGAAGGATTCCAGAAAATACCTCGCCTGTTCTATTTTGAATAATGATTGGGGCAATTTT
Organism: Craterostigma plantagineum; assembly: GCA_027422505.1. Classification (NCBI taxonomy): domain Eukaryota; kingdom Viridiplantae; phylum Streptophyta; class Magnoliopsida; order Lamiales; family Linderniaceae; genus Craterostigma; species Craterostigma plantagineum. The sequence goes on along the minus strand of JAPQWV010000013.1, from coordinate 16,755,389 downwards.
TAGTATTTGTTTGTTTGTTGAATATAAATTTTATGTGTTGAATTTTAATTCTACTTGATTGATATTTTTTACGTGGGTTAGATATGAACTTAGGGTTTAGAATGTTAAAAGGTATTTTTCTGTGTTTTAGAACTCTTTCAGTATGAGAGTGATGTGTGATTTAACATGATAGTAACTGAAGGTGGGCTGAATATTAAGTGCGGCACTTTTGGTCCTCTGGTCATGCAACGCACGTTCCCTGCACGGGTCCCCTGATATAAGTGCGGGTCCCCTGCTCATAACGTGCAGGTCTTCTGCCCTTAACGCGTGGGTCGCCTGCTCATATCCTGCAATATTTTCGACGGGACCATGCAGCGACATGCGCATAATTTCGACGAACCATGTGGGACCCGGACATCTCAGTATGGGGACTATGCAATATGCGCGGATCTCCTGTTCTGAAGCGCGGGTCCCCTGCCCATAACATGCGGGTCCCCTGTGTTCATGTGCGATTTGCCATGTTAATTCACGGAATTAAGCGATTAACTGTGCGTATTTATACATTCTTTATCCTATACTACAATATAAAGTCAAAGTAAAATGTCACAGAACAAAACAATTGGATAAAATCAAGAATTGCATTCAGTTTATAAGATTGTTACGTTCTACAGAAATCACAAGCACGAGTATGTTTTTTGGGTGTGCTCTCTTACTATGTTCACGTCAGAGATCGTTCAACTTGAAATACATGTTGGAAAATATTAATTTTTTTTAAAACGTTGACTTAGGTATTGTTAATCTAGCTGTTTCGCGCACTTAGATTATCTTATTAAGAAATTTAATAAAATTAGATTTTCACATCCTTTCAATTATTAATAGGGAATCAAATGCCAAGTCATCTGTCATGTACATACTTTATAATGACACTGCTCTGACATGTCATTTTTAACCAATAATTGAAGACAATACTCTGACATGTCACTTTTGACCAATAAATGCACAATTATTGGTCCCACTCAATAAGCGAACGTGACCAACCCTGATGTGCGGGTCCCCTACGCATAACGTGCGGAACCCTGCGTGCAAGTCTCAAGGGACCCACGCTTTACGAGCATGGGACCAGAACGTTAAGGTCAGGGGACCCGCTTGCTAAGGGCAGGGGACCCGGCGGTAACCACAAAGATGCGCAGGGGTCCCATGCGCACCTGTGCATAAGGGTTTCTATTTTCATATTCATACCAAGTAATTGACTAAAATGTGTTACCTAAAGAAGCATAACATGGCAACGCAACACAAAATGACACGCACATAACACAACCTAACATAACACAACAAATGGCAACGTATAAACGTACGTGACCCAAATATGCGTAAACACTACAACGTTATCTCTACCAAATTAACCACCGAAGGCAAACCTTTCCGTGGTCGTCCACGTTGTGAACCGCGAAGAGGTTGCAACATCTCAATACTACTTTGCATGCAATCTGTTACCGGCCATATAGTCCCTTCGTAAGCTAACTTCTGGATCTCCAAGGTATAATAATCGTGCACTAATGAATACACCGGCACTTGGGCGTAACCACAAGCTGCAATCGCATGTGGACATGGGATACGATCGATGTCAAACATCATGCACGTGCATTTGTGCATCCCCAAATCGACCACCTCGTTCACATGCTGCCCGTACACGTTATATATTAGATGCCCGACTTCCGATGCATGAAATTTTTTGCGACTCGGCTAAATTTTCTCGTATCGACTCCATCTTCGGTGTAAACCTAGTCATGTCTGAGGTGAGTGAAGCTTCCGCAGATCGCCGATGCTTACTGAACCATGATGATGTTAGTCGTTGAATCGAGTCCAACAATCCAATAATTGAAAGCTCTCTATCCTTACGTAGAGCCGCATTTATAGACTCGCATCCATTGGTCGTCATTATGTTGTATCTTGATCTAGGGCAATATGCTCACGTCCACGTGCACGTCCTTGTATTTGTCTTCAAGCTGCGTAAAATAACGGTTGGACTCGCTCTGTGTGTGGACTCACTCTGTGTGTAGGCAGTCGCTACGCCAAAAAATCGGGGCAAGCACCTTTCTTCTTCGTTTTCGTTTTCACGTTTTGTTGAAGGTGCCAGGCACAAAAACCATGAAACGTGTTCAGAAAACAGCGGGAACTACATTCTTTATTCCATTGTTCCGATCAGAAATTATTACGAGATCATCGCTGTCCGCAACAAAACGTCGCAATCTCGTGCGAAACCACGTCCATGACTCGGTTGCCTCCGACCCGTCGGCAAGATCCCATGCTATAGGATAACGATAGTAATCGCTGTCTTCCACCGTGGCAATCATCATGACCCCCTTATACTTCCCTTTCAAAAAAATTGCGTCGATAGAAACGACTTTCCTCATGTACGTAAAGCCTCTGACGCATGCGCCGTATGCCAAGAACATGTACTTGAACCGATAGTCTTCGTCCATCTCCCAATCGGTGATACTGCCCTCGTTGGCTTGCCTCACTGCATCTAAGTACGACGATAGTAAATGTAGCAAGCGTCACTATTACCAACTACTTCATCGGTCGCAATTTCTTTCCCTCTCCAAGCCTTGTAGTATGAAACTTCTACTTCCTTGCTCTGCATCATCGACTGTATTGAACTGGGTGATAGAATGTGTTTAGGAGCCCTGAAATTTTCCAACAACGCGCACGATACGAGCGACAAACTTCCTTGCCGATGTCTACGGCGTCGATGAGACACGGCACATGTGTGCGTGTTGCAGTACTTTCGGATTGAGAAAAGGGGGGTTCTTGTGTTGTGCAGCTCGTACTCGCCATTCACAGTTCTCCTTCACACATTTCACTACGTACAAGGTTTTGTTTGACCTATCCAGTTGGAGTTCGAAGCACGCAGCAACTACGACTTTAGTGATTTCGTCCATTAATTCTTTCTTGCTACGAAATTCTTGTCCAACGTATAGGCGCGAACCATCCGTAAACGAATAGATACCATCTTCGGGCACATCTAGAGCGTCGTCCTGCTCATCGACATCAAACTCGTTATCATCATCATCTTCATCATTATCTGAAGCACCTTGCTAGTCTTCATTTTCATCTTCCCCACCGACTTGCTCGTTTTTATTATCATATTCTTCGCCGTCCATTCCGGAGTAATCGCCTAAATAGCGAATGCTTTCATTACTATGGTAAGGAGGGTTTTAAGATGTGCTGGGAAACCCTCAAATGGTTGGATTTCTGCGTTTATATCGGCACTACGCTATAAGGCCGGCGTCGAAGCTCGACAAATCATTATCATGACGTTGATGTGGCGGTGCAGCAATGACAGATAACTCAAGTTGCACGTGAAGATGTGGTCTTGACCGTGGACAACCAAAACCAAGGTACGCACGACGCCGTAATCGTTCTCGAAATAGATGGGGCACACACAACTATAGTTTATGCAAGGCATGTAGCTTATCCTGAGTTTGGTATTGTCGTTGCGTAACGACAGTGCCTTCAAAATCTAGTTACTGAGATCCTCTAATGTGCATGAACCGTCGTCGACCAAGATTGATTGCCACCGGCAACTTGGATCGGGAACCCAGTTCGACGTATTGTCCTCGCGAACTATCCACTGACCATCGACTTGAAAAAAATGCTCATGATCGTCATGATTGTCACCTATAAAAGATGTAAAGTTCAGTATATAACATTTGAAAGATGAAATTAGGGTTTAGAACCAGCGAATCTGCGCTGGTTCCCTTCACTAATGCACGATTCCCTGAATTTACGTGCGGAGACCCTCCATTTATGCGCGGGTCCCGTGATCGGACGCGCCTGATATAGCGCCGGGGACCCCGGCACTATGCGCGGGTCCCGTGAATTTACGTGCGGGGACCTGCACTTCTGTGCGGGTCCCGTGATCGGACGCGCCTGAATAGCGCCAGGGACCCCGGCACTATCGTGCGGGTCCCGCGAATCTACGTGCGGGGCCCTGTGTTTATGTGCGGGTCCCATGAGATGACGCGCCTGATATACCCGCGGGGTCCCTGATTTATGTGCGGGTCCCATGTTGGTCTAACGCGTGGGGCGCCTGCTTCCAAGCAGGGGTCCCATGATCAGCTGGGCGTATTAAAAGACGAACATTGAACACGTTCGTGCTTCCAACCGGAATTTCGAAGCTTTGACACCCCATTTAATTTGGAACAGGGTTTTAGGACTGAAACTTACAAATTTCGAGGGTTATATTAAAGATTCAACCATGAAAATACTTATAGTGACGAGTTTGAGGTGCGAAATTCTCTTTCAGCGAGGACTTTCGAAGGTTCTTTCGACTGTGAAGAAGCTGATATGAGGTCGGGTCAATTGACTTGCAGAAGAAGGTAGGTGATTTTTCTTAAGGATGATGATGATGAAGAAAAAAATTAGGTGAGCTTGCTTGGTGGAATGAATGCTTTCTACTGCAAAATGGATGTGCAGCTATTATTTCATTCAGGCACTGTTTTATTTTTGTTATTTCTTTCTTTTACTAATATTAAGGGATTAGAAGAAGATGATTAAGTGTTCATTAAAAGAGTGCTATTGACAAAAAAAAGTCAAGAGTGCTATTTTTTAAAAGTTGACAACGTCAAAGCCTATTTTTTAAAAAGACCCTTCTTTTGGTTTGAAATTTGGGGTTAATTTTTCTGTTCTTATTTAACTTAAAAGTTATGTAAAATTGTAATAAATGAGAAATATAAGGGTATAATGGTCAGATAGGTACCTAAGTGTTAAAATAGTTTCAAACGGGTAGTTTGTTCAAATTTCGGATAAAACCGAAAAAACCGGCCGAACCGAAAAGAACCGGAACCAAAAATAACCGAACCGAATTGTAAAAAACCGAACCGAACCAAATTAAAATGGTTCGAATATCGGATTAAGCATTCGTAAAATCTAAAAACGAAAAAAACCGAACTGAAATATCATACTACACTAAAAATATAAAAAATATTAAAAATCATTTGTTTTTTCTCCCATAACGTAAAAAACACAGTAAATATAATTTCATTGTTATACTTTTTTCCATTTTTAGGTGAATATTTTCCTTACCAATCAAAATCTATTTTTCTTCCAAATAATTTGTAGCATCTTAATATTTTTATATTTTGGTTAGATTTTGTTCCATTTTCATGTTGTTTTGTTTGGGACGATTTGAATTCAGGCCCCCCATAAATTTTGCAAATAGGATTCAGGCCCCTGTCTGAAATAATATAGTTTTAAGGACCTATCAGAAATTAACATAGAATAAAGGTTGAGTGACGAAAATACCCTCATAAGAATAGTTATGAAGTGGTATTCAGCGCGCATGTTCTGTTATCAAATTGCAACATAACAGGAAGTGATATTGATGAACCATGAAGTGGTACTGTAGACCCATGAAGTGGTACGGGTGAACAGTGAAGTGGTACTGTAGACCCATGAAGTGGTACTGATGAAAAGTCAAGTGGTACTGTAGATCCATGAAGTGGTACTGATGAACAGAGAAGTGGTACACCATTTGTAACTCATGAAGTGGTAATGTTGACTAGAGAAGAACAGGTACGGGAGATCCATGAAGTGGTACTGTTGACACAGAGAAGTGGTACAACATTTTGTAGACCCATGAAGTGGTATTGTTGAACGGAGAAGTGGTACAGAAGAACTCTTATGTGTTTCTTGTGCAAATATTTACCCGATTTCTGCAGAAACACTTAAGAATTCTGCTGTACCACTTCTCCGTTGAACAATACCACTTCATAGGTCTACAAAAATGCTGTACCACTTCTCTGTGTCAACAGTACCACTTCATGGGTCTCCCGTAGCAGTTCTTCTCTGGTCAAAAGTACCACTTCATGGGTCTACAAATGTAGTACCACTTCTCTGTTCATCAGTACCACTTCACTGTTCACCAGTACTACTTCATGGGTCTACAATACCACTTCACTGTTCACCCGTACCACTTCATGGGTCTACAGTACCACTTCATGTACATTGTATACCACTTCTTCATGGTTGAAGAAGGCGATGGCAATTTTGTGTAATTTCCGCACACAGGCAGGGGCAAATGCGTCATTTGTCTCAAAATTGGTCCTTAACTATAAGACCAAACTTCAAATAGATCCTTATTTCTTTTTCAAACGTTATTAGGTTCTAAAATCTAATGAAAATATGTTAAGTGGCCTGAAATGCAATTAAGTCTTTTTACCTTTGAATTGTTTTTGCTACATGTCACGTTTCATAAATCTTCTTTGTTAATAACCATAAATTGCTTTATGTATTTTTTAGCTCATAATATTTTTTTTGTTTATATTGAATTACTAACAGAAAAACCGAACCGAAAAAACCAAACCAAATTATAAAAAACCTAACCGAACTAAATTAAAATAGTCCGGATATCGGATTAAGCATACGTCAAACCGAAAACCGAAAAACCGAACCGAAATATGAAAAAACCGATCCGACCGAGGAACACCCCTACAAACGGGTAGTCCAGTGTAAAACGATGTTGACAGGGTACTGATGGATAAGATTTTTATACCACTTGGGAGTTAAGTGTCGATGTGCCATTTATTAATTAAAATTTAAAAATCGGCCTAAATAAGGTGACTATAGAAAAATACCCAATTGTATAAAAAATTTGCAAGTCAGTACTCATGTCAGAAAATTTTTTATATAAGTACCCGTTCGACTGTGCGTACCATTTTCTCGGTCTTGACGTACCTTTTTCTATGTGTATTGCGTACCACGTCACGCATTTATATGGTACCTATATACGTTCCATACAGTACCTTGCGGCTGACTATATGATGATACCATTTTCTAGCTGAATTACATACCATAATATGTTTCTCTAAGGTACCTAAATGTGTGATATGATGTACCTTGCGACGGGCAGTGTAGCAATGTGCAAAAATTTATTCTGACAGGTAATCTGCATGTAAAAAGATACTGACAGGGTACTGACTTGCTAATTTTTTATATTAATGGTATTTTTATGTAAAATCCCCCCTAAATAATTAAAATGGCCTACTTTTTAATGCATGAGTTTGTGTCGTTTTGGAATGGAAAAATCTCATTTTCCGAAGTTATCATTACCACCTTGCAATTGAATGGTTTTTTTTGTACAAATACGTATACATATTTACACCTGACATGACATTGAGTCACCAACAAGTCCAATCTAATTCATCAATCACATGATGAAGATGGCCTACGATATCCCTCCGTCATCACCACGTCATTGTTAGGATCCTCGCCGTCGTCACCGCCACCAACGTAAGCCAACAGATTCAAATACTTGTCTTTCTTCTCACCACCACCTCCGCCGCTCCTCCACCTCGAGCGGCAGAGAACGCAAGTCGCCACTTTTCTCCGACTGCTCCTCTTCCACGCCAAGAAACACTCCTCGTGGACCACATTCTTACACGTCCCACAAGCCACCAAAGGACGACGTACTACCTTATTGCTCTCCTCCTCCTCCGATCCTCCCATCTCCTCCAAACAAACCGGGCAGGCACCTTCCTCCGCCACCTCCGCCGCCTCCGCCGCTCCACCGTCGCCGTTCTGGCGGCGGAGGGCATGGAACCTTTCCCTGAGGACAGACCCGGCTAGGGCTTCGCTTGAGGTAGGAGATTCGAGTAGTCGCCGAAGCTGGCAAGGTCGAAGGCTCCGGCGCCAGAGGCAAGGGTCCTCCGGCGAGACGCCGAGGACGCGGACGAAGACGAAGAGGACGTGCTTGCAGCGGGCGGCTCGGTCTGGGCAGGTGCAGGTGGGGGTGGCTGAGACGGTGACCGTGTAGACGTTGCCTGTGGCACCGAGGACGTAGAAGGTGGAGTCGCCGGAGCGGTGGAGGAGGCGTAGGAGGTGCTGTTGGACTGCACGGTGGAGGCGGTCGGCGGAGAAGATTGTTCGGCGGTTGGATGCTGCTGTGGATTCCATGTTATTTTGGCGCTGTAAGCGGGTGGGTGTTTTGGAATTTGCTTTATTTATTGTATATTTCGTTACATTTCATGAATAAAAAGGGAAAGGGAGCTGTGGCGTGGATTAGCTTTTAAGTTTCTTTTTAGTTTTCTTTTTGGGGTATTAAACGTGGTGGAGATTCTTTGTGGAGTTTGGGGGACACGTGAGGGATTGAGTTAAGGTAAGAACAAAACTAATGGAGACATGGAAGACAAGAGAACTACTTGACTTGCTCTAAGATATGACGATTGTGTGTTTGTTTGTTTCTAAGGCACGTCATGGGCTATTTATATTTGTTACAATAAAATAAAAAGGGTCGAAACGTTACATGGGCCTGTTTGAAAACAACACAATCTTCCAAGCCCAAACCCTCGTTGGCTTTCTCTCTGTCAGCTCTTAAAGAACAATATGAAACTCGGGTCTTTTTAAAAATAGCATTTGACGTGGTCAACTTTAAAAAAAATAGCAATTTTGACTTTTTTTGTCAATAGCACTCTTTTTAATTACCACTTAATCATCTCTTCTAATCCCTTAATATTAATAAAAAACAAAAATAAAACAACTCCTGAATGAATTAAAAGCTGCAAGTCCATTTTGCGGCAGGAAACATTCATTCCACCAAGCAAGCTCACCTAATTTTCTTCTTCTTCATCATCGTCCTTAAGAAAAATCACCTACACTTTCTTCTCGCCTGCAAGTCAGTCGACCCGACCTCATATCAACTTATTCACAGTCGAAAGAACCTTCGAAAGTCCTCAGTGAAAGCTTCTTTACTTTAAGTATTTTCCTGGTCGTATTTTGAATATAACCATCTAAATTTGTAACTCTCAGTCCTAAACCCTGTTCCCCGCTAAATGGGTTCTCAAAGCTTCGAAATTTCGGTTGGAAGGACCAAGATGTTAATTGTTCGTTTTTTAAAACGTCCAGTTGATTAGGGGACCCTGCTTGAAAGCAGGCAAGCCGCGCGTTAGATCATGGGACCCCGCATAAAAGCAGGAGTCCCGCACAATAGTGCCCCGCATATGATTACGGGACCCGCACATAAACTCAAGGGACCCGCACATAAATTCATGGAACCCGCGCATCAGTGCATGGTTCCCACACATTAGTGCCGGCGCATTGGATCATGGGACCCGCACATAAATGCTGAGTTCCTGCGAGTAAAAATAGGTGACCCGCGGAGAATTGCTTCTTATTGATAGTCCCATGCCCCTACAAGCGTTGGTCGTAAACCCTAATTTCATTTTTCGAATGTTACAGTAAAACCTCTATAAATTAATACTTAATAAATTAATGAAGTCTCTAAATAATAAAATATTCCGTCTCGACTTGGGCCTTTGTAAAAAATCATCAAATTCGATAAGATAATAATATAATAATTTTTCGGAAAATCCCTTTATAAATGTTAGGTCCCATGAAAACTCTAAATTAATAATTCGTAAAAATTACAATTATAAATTATGGTAATTTGCATAAGAATCTATTTGTTACTAGATTTTCTTAAATTTTAATCTAATTGGATTTCATCCCTAACTTCTTTTAATTGCAATCAACAGTTCCAATGTTTAGTTCTCTAGCTGCAACAAAAAAATTGTGAAGGGTTGTAGTTGCCATGTGTCGCTTAATATCCCTTCCCTTCTGAAACTTGGTTGAATGATGAGTTAATTTTACATAATTTTTACACTTCATACGCAATATTCTACGTTGAATTGAATAAATGCGTTGAATTTTTAAATGAGTTGCCATGCGTTGAATTTTTACATAATTTTACATAATTTTTACACTTCATAATTTTTACATAATTTTTACACTTCATACGTTGAATTGAATAAATGCGAATTTATTTTGTTATCGCACATTCTAAATGTAATTCATTGGTACTAAATTGTTTAAATGCGATAAATTTTTCATTGCTCTTACCCTCACGCAATATCTTCAGTACATATTTTTGGGGACCATGTATATGTGCTTACTAGGTAAATTTTTGTGTTATATGCTCGTGACTTGAATTGATTTCATATGCTTGCATGTTTAGTCAATTCTTGCGCATTATTTGAGGGGGAACAAATATAAAAATCGTGCATTAGCTCCAAATATTTTTGACGTTTTTCTCTAAGCGGTTCAGATTCCTTCAAACAAAATTAAGGAGTGAGACGTCGACACTACAAGGAAAGGAGCTAGTCACAGACCAAATATTTCAAAAAAAAAATGCCTAAAATAATTGTTGATTAACTCCATTATGTCTAACGTTTTTCTCTAAGTGGTACAGATTTTTTAATTTCTGCCAGGGAAGCTAGACGTTATTACACAGAAAATACAGGGAGTTAATTGCATTTATTTTAATTCTGAGGGGGAGCTTTACAATATGATTTTATTTGAAATAGGGGTCAATCTGAAAATTTTAGAAGTACTTACTATCGAGAAACTGGATATAAGAATTAATTCGCGATCATAAGTTTCTCGATCGTAAACAGTGTTGGGAACGAGTTTGATTAGCCGCGATAATTTGCGATCGAAAAATTGAATTGAAGAGCAATTTTCGAATCAAAAATTTCTCGAGCGCAAATAGTAATGGGCCTGATCCATTTAATCGCAAAATGTCAAATCGCAAACCCAACATTGACTTACAGCTAGTTAATAAAAGTTCACTTTTTGGTCAATCGAAAAACATTTTGTCACGCAACCCTAAATCGCAAAAATTTCTCTCTCGAAAAACTTTCACAGACATTTCTCATTTCTCAAAAATCTTTCGATTTTTCAACACCAAATTGTCTGTTTAAGGTAGAAATGAGATTCTTTTGACATTTGCGTGTGATTTAACTTCATTAGCATCTGCATTTTGTAGCTGTTCGCATGATTAAGATTAGATTCTCGACTGTTCTTCAAAACTGAGAAAACCGTATGCTATTTTATAGTGATTTAGGCATGATTATGAGTTTTACCCGAGATTAATCCCTGCACTTAAGATAGTTTCGATGTTCTTTATGAATCTATTAGTATAAATCTTCGGAAAATCTGCATCTTCGACTCTAATTTGAGTTTAGATAAAACTGGGCATTTGAATGTTTGAAGCCATCGAAGAACTTTGTCGATTGCAAACATTCTTAATTGAATTCCGATTCAATTGAGATACTATTTGTATCGAATTAGTTTTCGATCGATAAAATTCTGACTTAGTCGCTAAGACAGAAGATTTTGACCGACAAATTAATTACCATCGAGAAATCTAATTAGGATTTTTCTGTGAGCGAAAAATTTAAGCACTGAATAGACAATTTAGATGCAAATTAGATCGAGCGTAAAACTTACTATCGCAAAATAGAATTTTCGATTTAATTTTATTTCGATCGCAAAAATTTAGCAGCGAAAAAAAAATTAATTTTCAACGCTTAATTTTTCGATCGTAAAATTCGCTGCATAGGATTTAATTGATCGAAAAATTTCTCGACGATCGACTTAGTTTTTCGTTGACTAATTTCTCGATAGAAAAATATCGCAACGAAAATTTTACTTCGGATCGAAATCACGTACCGCTCGACAAATTTCAAATCGAAAAATTTTATTCAATCGAGGAAAATTTTTCGATAGTAGATTTACCTGAGAAATAATTCCTCGATCGTAAATTTACGCGGAATTTTTCTCGATCGAAAAATTGATCGGCTACAGACTCACGATTCCAACTTCAACAGTTAGAAGATTTTTTTCTAAATCTTTTACACTGTAGCGAACATTAGCAAATAAAATTTTCTCGATCTTAAAATTAAACGGAGTTATTTCAATTGAAATCAATGCATAGGAAATCAATCTGTACCAAATTTATCGAGGGAAAAATATCTCGGCATGAACAGTGACATTTCCCACGATCAAATACCTAGAAAATTTCGAACTCTTTTCACGCGATTATATGTTTAATTCGAAATTACAATCATGCCATTACATTTCTTCAAAATCAAGTATCCTATATGCATGCTACACGATTTCAATTCAAAATTCATCAAACATGTCATGACTTGATACAATATTGTAGTTTGATGAAATTAAATCAATTTTCGACGAATCAATTTTCGACTAAAATTAAATTTATGAACTAATGAACTTTTATATCTCTTATTTTTCAGATGGATCGCTACCCTCGTTATAATCACATATACGACCACATCTTGTATCTGAAGGTCCAGGATACGAATTTCCAGCTCGATCTGAGCACCTTCGGTGGTTAGACGAGATCATTGTCTCTATTCTGCAAGGCCACCCCATCTGGCATGCATTGGCGGTCACCGTATCGGTGACGATGGTCTATCTCCAGCAATTCTGGGGATGTATACAAGGAGCAGTGGATAATGGAGCATTCTCCTTCTCAACCATAGTTGGGACGCGGCACATGGACAAAAACCAGTTCGGGATGATTCTGGACTTGCCATACAGCGCAAACTACAACCCGCTCCCATCAGACGCAGAAATGGTGCATGATTTCATGCAGATGGGATATCAACCGCAGCTCACCAAGCTAACTCAGGTCCAGAGCAGCGGTATGTCTCATCCGTGGAAGACACTGTTCGGGATTGTGAACAAGTGTCTATCGCCCAAGCATGCTGGCTTCGACAAGGGCAATGGCAACATACTCCGGATCTTTCACGGACTCGAATTCTCCAGACATTACGATTTCACGCAGCTGATCTGGAATGATCTTGCAGACTAGATTCGGCAAAAGGAGAATCGGAGATCGAAGAATGTGCCCTACGCTCGGTGGTTTAATGTAATCATCAAGGAATTCATGGAGATGCACGAGTCCATCCATCGTCTACCTCCCGGAGGAAATTATCAACCACCCAGGCTTAAATTCTTTCACAATCCACGGCTCACGGACATGGACCAACCGTCAAAGCCGATTCCTTTTGAACTTCTACGTCTCGCTGAACCCGGAGGAGAAGTATACCGTATGTACTGCCGGGAGAATCACCTCACCGAGGAGAAGATTCGAGGGCCCCCGACAGATTTTGGAGTTAGCCCTCCCCAACCGCAACAACACTCAAGCCCTGAGGCCATGTTGATTGATGAAGTGGCACAGGAGCTAGAGCAGGAGGTTCCAACTCAAGACGAACACATCGATGCTGTGGCGGCAGAGTTGGAACAGGAAGCTCCAACCGAAACATTCCAAGTGGAAGTGCCCGTACAGGTTGGCGTGCTTGAAAAGCCTATCGAGGAGGCTCCTCTACAAGAAGCACAGCCCGAGGTAGAAATGGGGCAAAGCTCGCTTCCACTGGTGACGAATCAGGCACTTGAGGACGTTGAACGTGACCCTACTCCTCACACAGCCACCCCGTCCGACACGGAGTCTGATGAGGAAATCAGCCTGATAAGACGGACTCCTAGGCGACTTAGCATACAGCTGGAGACCCTCTTCCCCGCCGTCTTCACCGCACCAGATACCGTGCTGATCACTTCATCAAGTGTTGCCGGCACTTCTTCGCTTAATGTTGAGCCGCAACCAAATCTACAGGTGTCTGGTTCGCAGGCCCAACCCGAGCCTGCCGAAACACCCATAGAGGAGATTCTTCAAGATTCGACTCAAGGATTGGATGGAAGTCTCATACAGTCACAACCTCAAGTGACTGTGAGCCACCTGAGGAACCGGTGTCTGCTCAAGGGTTGTTAACAGGCGATATCAGTCGTCCTGGTCCTTCTACAGAGGCGTCCACCCCATATGTGACCGAAGACCACCTCAACGCCGCCCTCTCCTCAGCTCTTAAATATTTCGAAGACAAGATTATGGAGCGTGCGTACGACTATCGAGACGTCCCGTCAAGATCGAGGGAAAGCACCAGTCTCGGATCCAGCTTCAGCACAAGCCGACCTCACAACCTCACAACCCACTCCCACCGACCCTCTACAAAACTCTTCCATCCTCATCAACCCATACACTATCCCAATCACCCAGCTCCACGACATTCTGCTAGCCCGCCTTATTAGTCTCACCATTCGGTCGCCTCAGGAGGAATCACTCTATAGGCGACTGGTGGACCATCCTGAGCCACAACCCCAAACATGCCGAGGCCAAAGCTCCCAATCCAGACGATCCGGATCCTCATGAGGGGGAGAAGAGGCCAAGAATTGAAACGACGAGTGGCCAAGGACAAGGCTCGGGCGCAACACAAACAAGTGCTGGAGCAGGTGAAACCCAAACCCAAACAAAAACTATCCACACCATGCACCGTGTTAGGATATTTAATTGATTGTGTCAATAGTTTAAGTCTTAGGATTTATTTTGTAATTGTCCTTAGCTTAGGCTTAGGACTATAATGTAATTATTTTATATTTAGTGATTGGGCCTTAATATACCTAGGGTTAATGTGGTATATAAGGTTTTACCAACTCACTTTTGAAGGTAATCAAAGAAAAAGGCTTATCTTAATTTTCACACAATACACACACTTGAAGGTGAGATCCTCTCCCTTTTTCATTCCATTAAAGCCTCTTTGATTCCTTGTTTGGTGCAATCTGGACCAACAAGTGGTATCAGAGCAAACGTGGATCGATCTGCATTGATTTGAATCCAGTTTCGTTCGATTCCGAGAAAGATCAAAGGTGTTTTGGGCAAAAATCACTTTCGGGCATTTTTGAACTCGTTTTGGGGTTTTAATGCTTTGTTTTTGTGTTTAAAACCTTCCCCAAGATCGATTCTATGCCTAAAATGTTTTAGAACACTTTTGGATCAGTTTTTAACGAGTTTTGAGCAAGATCGAAGCAAAAACTCTTCAGAAAAGGACATATCGACCATTCTCTGTTTTTGGTCGATTTGACCTATTTTTTGTTGTTTTTAGCTCACAAATCGGTCGATTATGTGTTTAGGAAAGAATTTCTGAAGTTTAGGATCAAGTTTGAGCGATTTTGGCTGAGATTTGAGCAAGAACGAGACGATTTTCTGGCAAAACGCGTGTAAGCAATGGAACAGTGAAAGCTTGTTCTTGCCCGCGAAACTTCTTGCTGAATCGTTCAAGTCCGCGAAAATTTCAAATCCGCGAAATTTTATTCCGAGAATTTTTTAAACCGCGAAAATTTCACTTTCACGGCACTTTTCGCAACTGCCTACTTTCAAAATCTGAGAAACTTTCATCTGCGAAATTTGCTTACTCTTCATAATCTGAGAAATTCCATATTCAAGAAAGCTTACTCCGCGAATTTCCTGAGCCGCGAAATTTTTCAGCCGAGAACTTTTTGAAATTTTTATATATCCGAGAAATTTTTCAAAACCAAGAAAAATTTGCAAATCCGCGAAATTTCATCTGAGAAAGTTTTTCAAAACCACGACTCTTTCAAATCCGAGAAAATTTCCTAACTGAGAATTTTTTTTCCCTTGCGAAATTTTATAACTTGCGAAATTTTCTTGCGAAGCTTTAAAATTCTCAACTGAGAATCTTCCTCACATGGGAAATTTTAAAATCCGAGAAATTTTCCACTGAGAATTTTTCTCTTCTTCCGAGAATTTCTCTTTAAAACTCACAAACATCGAAATTTCTCAACACATAATTTCTCGGATAACTCTTCGTATAAACACGTCCTTTAAAACCGCGAATTTTTTTTCTCTAACGTGTTAAGTCTTTTTCTCGTGTTGAAATCCTCTTGGGTTAAATTTTTCTCAAACTTATTTAAGATTTGATCCTTACACTTTAGTCCTATCACCCTAGACCACTTTTGACATAAAATATTATCCCGCCTCAAAAATCGTTTTCAAAATTTCTAGAACTTCTCCTAATTTCAAGATATATCTTCTCTTCATACATTATCGACCATCACACACGCTCACTTAGTTCTAAGAAATTCTTTAAACAATTTTTTCTCAAAACTCTACTCGTTAAACTCATATTTCTCATTTCGTTCGTTACTAACTCTCTTATCTATTTAAGATCAAAACCACGGACGATTCGACTGCACCAACCATGTCTACCACGAATGACATCTCAACAGTGGGCTCCGACACCAGGCCACCTATGCTGCGACAAGGCGACTACAACATATGGACAAACCGGTTCCTCACATTCATCAGGAACAAAGGCGCACCACTCTCTCAATACCTACTGGACTCCATCTTCAATGGTCCAGCACAATTCTGGACGATCATCCCTGCACAGCCAAACGCAAACCCTCCCATGGATGAACGCCGCACTCCAAGAGGTCCCATCAATGAGGATGAAGAGGCTCGCGTACAGGCCGACGAGACTGCCAAAGGATACCTCTTCCAGGCTATGGGCAACGAAGTATACGCTCACATCGAGTGCTGCACAACTGCTAAGGAAATATGGGATGAACTCGTAGAAATTATGGCAGGCACGACTGAGAGTGCTCAGGGGAGGAAATCAGCATGTCTCTCACAGTATGAACATTTCCAAGCCTATGAAGGAGAGGAGCTGCGTGACACATATCTCCGTTACTTAAAGGTCATCAATGAACTCAAGAAAGTCAGGATCTCGAGGGACAAATTCGATATCAACAACCGCTTCCTTGGTAGCCTCAAACCACATTGGGAAAATGCAACTGTTATGATGATTCAGAGTAAGGACCTCTCCAACACCTCCATCCATGCTCTCTACGACAGCCTATCTGCCTATGCTCCTTACGTGCAACCTCAGTCTAACAACACTCGAGTCGATCCGCTAGCTCTCCTCTCAAACAAGACTACCGAACGATCTTCCACCTCTAAGGCCAAACAGAACAAAGGGAAGCTACCAGCTGTTGTATCTGATGCCTCTTCAGGATCCGAAGCTGATACAGAATCGGATGAAGATGTTCGTGATCTACGCAAACAACTGGCAATGCTCACAAAGATGGTCACAAAGAAGATCGGGAAAAAATCCTCATCCTCCTCCAATCGCCAAAGAACCTTTAGCGGCAGCAAAAAGACCACTCCCACGGAAGAATCAAAGCCGATAAAGAAAGAGGATGACTCAGCACCTCAAAAGTCTGTGAAGTGCTTTCGATGTGGAAAGACAGGCCACTTTGCCAAGGAATGCCACGCCCCACGCGTGAAGGACTCAGGCTACTACGACCGTAAGGCCAGAATGACCCGCAAAATGGAAAGTGGCAAAGTTCTGCTTACTGAAGAAGCTGAATGGGTGAACGACACTTCAGAAGACGAGGAGCCTCAGGATGAAGATTGCTGCATGGCAAGGCTGGTCGAACATGACGGAGACGAAGAGATGACCAACACCGATGAGAACACAGCTAAGACTCCTACCAACGCCGAGTCTGAGGTACGAATCTCACAACTCGATGATGCGTTCAATCACCGTCACACTATTAAAAAACCCACTGTAGACGCTAGGGAGTATGAAGAACTTAAGCTAAAATTTGAAAACAACTATGCATTACTTAGTTTAAAAATAGAAGAGCTTGCTTGTGCAAACGAACGTCTAATGGCTTCCGAAGCGTTAGTCAAACGTCTGCAAAGCAAGAATAAGCAAAATGAGAATAAGGTGAAGGAAACCACACTGGCCATCAGTTCATGCGAAACATCTCGTCTCCTAACTGCATCCCAATATGAACTACTTACCAAGGAAAGAGTTAGGCTGTACCGAAAGGTGAAAGAACTTGAAGAGCAACTTCACCTTAGAAACGAAAACTCACGCATCTTATGCCTATTGAACCAACCAGTGGAAACAGAATTCTACAACGCCCGGGGGGGGGGATCGGACTGTCTAGCAATTGCAATCCAACACCGCTAACAGTTAAAAGATATAACATGTGCAACACTACGTTCCTGCAAACAAGAAATGGTGCTCCCCCGCAGCTTAAGCCATTTGTGAGATCATCCTCCGCTGTCATCTCAGAAGAAACAAGAGAACAGAACATTCATTGGGCAGAAATCGCGTATGACTACACAGAATTGAATACTAGAGATAAGACTAAGATATCCTCACTCTCGGAGGATGTCGAAACCTTACTCCCAAACAAAGAACAGGAAGTTGCTTTCCAAGATGTGCTCTCTCGCACCTACATCCCAAAGAAACTACTACTCATAGCAGAACTAGAACGACAACTAGAAGTAGAAAGGAAGGCCTTTGCAAAAGAGCGAGATGAACTACTTAGCAAAATCTTCACACTAGAAAAATTTCCCAATACGAACTATCCCTCTACATCGAGTCAAGTACCCGATTCTCAAACATGTAAATGTAAGAGGACGGCGAAAATGACTCATGAAGCTGACATATGTTCTAACACTAACTCTAGTATTCTTATGGATACAGGGAATGTGAGTTCGACGTCTCTGGAAGGCAGTTCGTATCAAATAAAGGAGAACCCTCTCTTCGATGACAAGAAGAAAAAACCATCCTATATTCGTCCTTCCTCTCTATGTACTAAATCCCACTATCCAAAGGTCGTAGACAATTATGTTGCCAAAACTTATCTTTGTTTTACCAAACTTATGTCTATGTGCTGCTGCAATGATTTTGTTCTCCCACGATTTCATGAATATGAAACACATGAACACGCAACCCTCAGACCTCGCAAGCGAACCTTCTCTACGACGTCTCTGAATTCTCCCATCTCGCCTAAACCTAAGGTCAAGCGAAAACGTCTCTCGTCGTCAAACGCAAACTCACCTACTACTCGCAAGCCAAAGGCGACCAAAACCGAAGCACGAAAACAACAACCACATTACCCACGCCAATTCATGCATAAGGCGCCATACATGCAAGCACAAGTTAGGAAAATATGGGTTAGAAAAACCATAATCCCGCCTCATCAAACAAATGACAAAGGGAAAGCTAAATTAGATTCTACACAATCTGATTCAGAATCCACATTTCCCATTAAGCGTATGAAAATTTTACTTGTATCACAAGAATGCCCCGTCCGTAAACGGGGACCCAACATTTGCTGATGATTGCAGGTCTGTCATGTGTGGTATCTAGACTCGGGTTGCTCCACACACATGACGGGAAACAAGGAGCTGCTGAGCAACTTCTCCTAGCGCTATCTCGGAAGGGTCTCCTTCGGAAACAGTCAAATGGCGCCAATTCTTGGAACTGGTGATCTCGTCCATGACAAACTGACGATCAAGGGCATCTCTTACGTTGAGGGTTTGAGCTACAATCTCTTCAGCATTGGTCGTTTCTGCGACAAAGGATACAAGGTTCTCTTCGAATCTGACATCTGCAGCATTATAGATGCCTCGGGACTGCCACTTCTTTCTGGAACGCGCACGTCTCACCTCTACGTACTCAATCTCACGACCTCTCGACCAGTATGCCTTCTCTCTCGGGCTGCACCCAAGTTGAATGATCTATGGCACCGACGTCTTTCACATCTCAATTTCAAGACTATCAACAAACTGCGTCAGAATAAACTCGTCAACCGTCTACCCCAACTAACATATCATAAGGAACACATCTGCTCTGCCTGTGAATTGGGGAAGATGAAGCGATCGTCTCACATATCCAAGGAAACACCGTCCTCTAAGCTCATCATCGA
The DNA here is from genome assembly GCA_027422505.1 of Craterostigma plantagineum. Lineage (NCBI taxonomy): Eukaryota > Viridiplantae > Streptophyta > Magnoliopsida > Lamiales > Linderniaceae > Craterostigma > Craterostigma plantagineum. The sequence continues at coordinate 16,735,964 of JAPQWV010000013.1, read as the reverse complement.
GCTCTTACACCAATGCCTATAGCCACACTCGGAGGAAGACGGTATATTCTTGTGATTGTCGACGATTTTTCACGCTATACGTGGACGAAACTCATTCGTACAAAAGATGAAGTTCCTGATATAATCATCGAGTTTGTTGTTACATCCCAAACTCTTCATCAACAGAAGGTTCGGATTATCAGAACTGACAACGGAACTGAGTTTAAGAATAAGAAACTCAATGATTTCTATGCCACTCAGGGCATCACTCAGCAGTTCTCAGCTGTGAAGACACCGGAACAGAATGGTGTCGTTGAGCGTAAGAACAGGACACTAGTTGAAGCAGCCAGGACTCTCCTCATCCAATCCGGACTTCCTCATTCTCTTTGGGGCGAAGCTATTCAAACGGCTTGTTACACACAGAACCGGGCTTCCATCCACAAGAGATTCAACCGCACCCCATACGAGATGCTGAATAACCGTCGTATCCCCGATATATCCTATCTAAGGGTCTTCGGTTGCCGATGTTTTATGGCCAATGATCGCCAACATCTTGGGAAGCTTGATCCAAAAGCACTTGAAGGCATCTTTGTTGGATATTCGCTGAACTCGAAGGCATACAGAGTCTATCTTAGGGAGAGACGATCAGTAATTGAGAGCACAAATGTCACCTTTGACGAAAGCGAAGGCGACCTCATGGCTTCTGCTCATATTAGTCCAGAACCAGGTCTTATACAGTCGTTGACAAAAGGTCAACCTTCAACGGCGGGAACTTCCTCATCTGAGAGCAACTCTGGTGAACTGGATCTCGATCTGCTTTTCGAGTACTTCTATCCAGTTCCCAAGACTCCCGCCGCCACCACTCAACCTACCGCTGCACCCACTCCACCTACACCACCAGCTATCGGCAATGACGTCGTTCCTCCAAACTTGGATGCACTCAATCTCAACGAAGACGACATTTTATCCAACCCTGGGAACATTGCTGATCCTGATGCTGAACCCTCTCAATCCACTACAGTTGAGATCTCTCCTTCGGACACCGGACCCCAATCTAATGAGCCTCCAATAGACACAAATGCGGCTAGCTCCTCACAGACCAATGTACCACTCTGGGCTCGGTCTCATCCTACAGACCAGATTATTGGGGACCCCACATCCGATGTTTCGACACGTTCAGCCACGATGAATGAAAGTCTGTTTGCTTGCTATCTCAGTCAAGTCGAACCATCACGAGTAGCTGAAGCTCTCAACGATCCTGATTGGCTGAGTGCAATGCAGGAGGAAATAAATCAGTTTGAACGTCTACAAGTTTGGGAACTCGTACCACGACCTCACAACAGATCCATTATCGGCACGAAGTGGATCTTCAAGAACAAAAAGGACGAAGACGGTGTTGTCATCCGCAATAAAGCAAGACTTGTGGCTAAAGGGTACAACCAACAAGAAGGCATCGACTACGATGAAACTTTTGCCCCCGTTGCCAGGATCGAAGCTATACGAATTTTTCTTGCCTTTGCTGCTCATAAGAACTTTAAAGTCTACCAAATGGATGTGAAGACTGCATTTCTGAATGGATTTCTCAAAGAAGAAGTGTACGTTGATCAACCTGAAGGGTTCTTGAGCGAAGAGTTTCCTCATCACGTATATCGACTCTACAAGGCTCTCTACGGACTAAAACAGGCTCCCCGAGCTTGGTATGACGTCCTTTCAGATTTCCTCGTTCAGTCTGGATTCAAGAAAGGATCTCTGGATACAACCCTCTTCACCAAGCGGAGTGACCCTGACATCATGATTGTACAGATTTATGTCGATGACATCATTTTTGGATCGACTGAACCACAACTGTGTGAAGAGTTCGCAGAATTGATGAAAGAAAAATTCGAAATGAGTATGATGGGCGAGCTGAATTTCTTTCTTGGTCTTCAAGTAAAACAACTCCCTGACGGAATCTTCATCAACCAGTCCAAATACATCCATGACATCCTCGAGAAATATGGAATGAAGGATGCTAAGACTGCTGCAACACTGTTGGTCCCTATTCGATCCAACAATACTAATCTAGGACGATTTACCACGCTAATGATGAAAGATTTGAAGCTTAGACGTGGGGTGTGTTTGTGAACGAAGGTGAAAGCTGTCAAAATAATTTTCTTACTATTCAACACACACGCACTCACACATACTACACCAAAACACACACCCTAATGAATTAGGGTTTGGGGGTATATATACCACATTAGTTGGTATATTATACCCCTAGTAACTAAGAACTAGAATATTACAAACTAGCCCAAAGTTAATTAAATACAAACCAACTAAGATAAACACATTGAAATTGAACACTATAAATTATTCCTAACAATCTCCCCCTTAGTGTTCAATCTTCAATTCAGCGCGGGTTATCTTTGTTGAGCACATGGAGAATCTCTCGAGTCCTAACAATCTCCTCTTGCTCCCCCTGCAAAGGCTGTCTCCTCTTCTTGTGGAGGATTTGAATGCAATTTCAGCTAGAACTCTCTTGTCTTAACGCTATACGTTGTAGATCGGATGTATGCTGTGATCCACGCCCCGATATTTGTTTCTTGATGATGTCGCAGATCTTTGAAATTCTGTTTGCATCTTGTCCGTGTCTTTTTCCGTATTTTGAAGTCGTCAAGTCTTCTCTAGTCTTCTTCTACTTAGTGCCAGATCCGTCTTCGTCGAAGGAAGTTGTCTGGTTCGGCCTCGAGGAAGCTTGTCTGGCTCCAGAAGAAGGTATGCGTGGGGTGTCTTTTAGCATATGCCAAAGCTCCTTTGGGATGTGGCATTGTAGGTTCCAGTGGAGTTCGGCTTCATCGTGGAAAGCGCGGCGGAATATTGATGGTGAGCGTGGGATGTGTTATAAAATGTGCCAAGGCTCCTTCTAAATTGACGTTTGAGTGCAGGAGAGCCCGGCTTCATAGTGGTACGCGCGGCGGAAGTTGGTGGGTGGTCCGACCTGTTTGTTTATATGTATCCCCTTCTCCCCCTCATGGCGATTCGTGTTAACGAGATCGGCATGCTTGTATAGGAGTCGAAGGAATAAACAAACGACAGGTCGGTGTGGGTAATAACCAGACGGAGCCACTAAGGCAATCCATCGACACGAGTTCAGAGTCAAACTCTGAGACGCGGCCTGTAAGCACAGGGCTTAGAACCGGAGCCACATAGGCGTTCCGTTAGCATCGATCTAGGAGCGTAGCTCGCAGACGATGGCCTGATGCCGTTGTTGTTTTGATGTTGCCACGGTAGGACTTCCTTCCAATCATGGAATCACATCTAAGAGGATGTGTCTATGGAAGTTCTGATCTGGTCACAAAGTCCAGATAAGAAAAAGTGTATGTGTCCTAAAAATTATAAAACATTTACGTAGTGAGGACACCTAGACTCGATGTGTTCAAGGAAGTTCAGTGGTGTGGGGCTAACTACCACTTAATTCAATATCTCCCGCTTCCAAGTGAAGCGGTGATAGCATGCGTGGCTCCCCGTGATTTGATGAAACATCGGTCTTTAGGGAGATCGATGAGTGGGTAAGGCTCGGTTGTGCATGCGCCATTGGACCAAATGAGGCGACTTCTACCCAGAGCTGATAGAAATCAACTCCTGCACCTATATGGGATGGTCCGAGTAATTTGTGAGCTCAGGGAATTTTGTATCTTCCGCTCTTTGGTCTTATCAAGAAATGCCAAATAGGGATGTGGCTTATGGACTTGAATTCTTCACTAACACTCGGCTATGTTCCGGGGTTAGGTTCAGTTTGGTCTGACTGAACCATGGGAACCTAGAATCCATGCGTCCGTCAATTTTGGTGAGTGCTGCTTCATCAGCAAGTCGGAGCAGGGCGGTTGAGATCGTTCTCGTGTTTGTGTATGGATGTCACGCCTTTTGTAATTCTCGAACTCTTGAGGGTCGAGTTTTCAGGTGAAGTCCGTCTTGTGAGGTGGAAGAATCTGAGAGGGTTTTTCTTTCTTTTTTTTTTTGCTTTTCTTTTCTCATTTTTTTTATGTATATATATATATATTATCGTAATAGTAGTAGATAAGTAGTAGCATAGTAATAATAGATATCGGTATATGTATACGTCTATGTATATAGGTTAAATGAAGTTTCTCCCCCTCAAATAGTGCACCTAAGATGTACTCCCCCTAAAAATGTACTCTTCCCTCGTAAATATGGAGTGATACTCCCCCTCAATGCATGCACATTAAAACATATAAGTTCTCTCCCAATAAAATAAGCGTGAACGTATTTATCTATTTTCGGATCAGATGCAAACTAAAGAATTATTGTTCTTAAAAAATGCATTAGAATGTACATCTTTCGCTTTTTTTTTTTTTAACACTTCCAAAAATAGGTATTTTGACAATTCAGCTTATATGCATACGCAATAGTTTAGGCTTGAAGTTCTTTAAGATATGTGCATAGTTACAATGTACCTATCATGGGGTATTAAACATTTCAGCTCATATGCATGCGAAAATTTAACATTTAAAGTACATTTGAGTCATGCATGTTATAATGTACCTATCATGGGGTATTAAACATTTCAGCTCATATGCATGCGAAAATTTAACATTTAAAGTACATTTGAGTCATGCATGTTATAATGTACCCTATTGTTTTCAAAGTAGGTATATTGTCTTTTCAGCTCAAGACGCATGCCAAGTTTCTTATGAGATGCATATAGAATTTACCTACGTAGTTGCTCGCATCGCTTACCAGTCGTGTATGTGGAGCAACCCAAGATACCATACACACTGGGATGTTTGGCTGCCCTCGTCGCATACCAGACATGAGTGTGGAGCAGCTCTCTTAGTACCTACGCATGCTGGGAAACTGCAAAAACTTTATCGGGACTTTGGTACCCATTTTTGAATGGGTCCTCCCTTGTTAGCAGAAAACAAGTTAAGCACATTTGGTTCAGATATTGATCCTAAATCATCCTTTAAAGTCCAATTCAATTTGATTTGTGATTTACGAATCCAGGTTTGGTGAACCTTAGAGGGAAATGACAATTCAGCGACGGTGAATGTGTGCCTAGGTGTAGAAGTCCTAAAGATTTTCTCCCTAGCCAGTCGCATAAGATGCTTTCTAGAATAAATATGGACTGGGTATTTCAAGCAGGAATATGAGCTTATGGCGCTATATGCGTCATTGGATGATGAGTCATATTGCCTACAAGGGCTCACATCATTCACTCTATAATTATGATTGTGCGGGATTTGAGAAGTTCGTTTGCTTAAGCTTGGAACTTCTTCTTTGCACGCTTCCCTTTTGATAGGAATGGGAGAGGAAAAATCTTGAACATTTTCGACTTTAATTTTCGAAGATAATATTGACTTTCCTTGCTCCTTCCTAATTTTAATTTGTTCCTTAGCTAATTTTAAAGCTCTACTTTTACTTAACGTTTCAGCTTCAGTCAAAATTGACTTAGAATGATTAATAAAAGCTTTCTCAGTTTTAGGAACAAGGATGCCTGTTTTAGTTTTAGTTTTATTTACCTGTTTCGAGGAACATGTATTATTTGACAAATCATTTGAAACAGATAAAGACGGGGAATTTTTGAGATATAAAATCTCCTTTAAAAGCCTTTCCTTTTCAGCGCCAAAACCTATCCTTTCAGAGTCCAAAGTATCTTGTAAATCTTTCAATTTACAAAGAGTCTCTGGAGTATCACATATAGTAGGTTTTTGATCATGTAAAATATTTTCCCCGTTAGGAAGTAAGTTAGAAGGAGAGTTTTGACTTGCTGGACCTATATTCGAAATAACATTCTCTAATTGTTTAATCTTAGAGTAAAGCATACGCTGTTCCTCTAAGACAGTCTCATATTTTGATGAGATTTCATTTCGCGCAGCTTCGTAAGAACGTAAATTTTTAGTCATCTCGCAGACCCTATTTTCACTATCTTCTAACTTAGTTTCTAAGCTAATTATATTTGACTTTGCGTTTGTCAAATCTTCATTAGCATAAGCTAGGCTTTCTTGTTGCTTAAGCAACACGGAGTAATTATTAGCAAGGCGTGCTTCTAATTCCTCAATCTTCCTAGCTTGAGCATCCATCTTAATTTAATTTTATATTTAATTAAACAATAGAAATTGGCTTTTGAAATTTCAGTGACGAAAAGTTTGGTTTACTCGAGAAGTATCGTGAAGTATCGAAGAAAGTCGGCGTCGAAAATTTTTTGGCGTGTACCGAAAAATTTTGTGATGATTTCGAAAACTTCGAGAAAATGACCCAAGCTTTTTCTATAATTTGCCAAATCGTCCTAAATAGATTATTGGATGATTGATCGTTGACACGTTTGTGGATTTGCTTTCAAAAATTTGACAGAAAAGCAGTCTACAACGAAAATTTTTGGACCGGAAGGAAAATTATAAACGGGCGTTAGGACTAACTATGCCCGTTGGACTCAGAATATTCTTCTCATCAAATGGTGAAAAAATAATTTTCCTCAAAAAGTGTTTTAATGATTGAAAACGTTTATGTGTGATTTTGAAGAGTGAGTTTGGATCGCCAAATGAGTTTTGATCGATGCAGATGAGTTTCGGGCGAAACAATTAACTTGGCTCAATATATAGAAATGTTTGAGTCTCGGTCGATTTTGGACCAAGAAGATTGAGTTTCGATCGAAAGAAATTGGGACAACGAGTTTTGATCGATTAATTTGGAGAGTTTCGATCGAAGAATCTGTCCAGCTCGGCGAAAGTGTGAAATTGAATTTGCTACAGTAATCAACAGTAAAAGCAATGCTCGGCGAAACTGTTTCGATCGAACGATAATTCAGAATGAGTTTCGATCGAAATAAAATTGAGAAACGAGTTTCGATCGAAGGCTGTCATCGAAGGTGTGTTTGATCGAAACAGAACTGAAAAACGAGTTTCGATCAGATGCTGGGTGTTTCGATCGAAACAGAACTGAAAAAAAAGGAGTTTCGATCAGAGGCTGAAAACGAGTTTCGATCAATTAATTGAGACGAGTTTCGATCAGAGGCTGAAAACGAGTTTCGATCGATTAATTGAGACAACGAGTTTCGATCGATGAAAATTCGAACAGCAGCTCGGCGAAACTGTTTCGACTGAAAGTGTTTCGATCGAAAGAGAAGCAAGGCCGAGACGATGTGGCAAGAAAGAAACTTGATCCAAACACAAAATTGTTCGAAATTACTCTGGGTTATGGATCGAAATTAAACACTAAGCAAGAACAGACAATCAATTTAACGAAATCAAAGCAAAATTGATCTAATTTTTGAAATTTCACGAAGAACAGTTCAAAAAGATAACATTCGATTAATCTTCAAAATGCACAGAAAGTTGGTTCGATCGATCAGAAATAAGTTCAGATCAAAGAGAAACACACAATCGATCAACAAAAACAGCTAAACATGTCGAAATTTTTGAGAATCTGTTCAAATGCATCGAAGAACTGTGACGGGAAAAAAAAAATTTCAGAAATCAGTCCAAATGTAATCCAAATCTAACATGTTTGCTCTGATACCACTTGTTGGTCCCTATTCGATCCAACAATACTAATCTAGGACGATTTACCACGCTAATGATGAAAGATTTGAAGCTTAGACGTGGGGTGTGTTTGTGAACGAAGGTGAAAGCTGTCAAAATAATTTTCTTACTATTCAACACACACGCACTCACACATACTACACCAAAAACACACACCCTAATGAATTAGGGTTTGGGGGTATATATACCACATTAGTTGGTATATTATACCCCTAGTAACTAAGAACTAGAATATTACAAACTAGCCCAAAGTTAATTAAATACAAACCAACTAAGATAAACACATTGAAATTGAACACTATAAAATATTCCTAACAAACACCTATGTCTCCCTCTGGCCGACCCGACGCGGACCCATCTGGTGCTCCCGTCGACCAAACCGTATATCGTGGGATAATAGGCTCTCTTCTGTACCTCACTGCTAGTCGACCGGATATCGTTCTCTCGACAGGAATCTGCGCTCGTTTTCAGGCTACACCGAAGGAATCCCATCTCACTGCTGTCAAAAGGATTCTCCGCTATCTCAAAGGAACACCCAATCTGGGTTTGTGGTACCCCACTCGATCGGACTTCAAGCTGGTTGGATTCTCTGACTCGGATTACGCAGGATGCAAGATGGATAGAAAAAGCACCTCTGGAGCTGCACACTTCTTGGGCGGTAAACTCGTGAGTTGGTCGTCTCGAAAACAAAACTGTGTCTCAACTTCGTCGACGGAGGCAGAATATGTCGCCGCCGCTAGTCACAGCTTTTGTGGATGAGAACCCAACTACGAGATTTTAATTTTCATGTTGATAAAATTCCCATTTATTGTGACTCATAGAGTGCGATTGCGATGACGAGTAATCCAGTACATCACTCGAGAACGAAACATATAGATATTCGTCACCACTTCATCAAAGAACATGTTGAACAAGGGACGATTGAATTGCACTACGTCACTACCGAAGATCAACTAGCCGACATTTTCACAAAACCGTTGGATGTCAAACGATTCCAACACCTTGTGACTATGTTGGGCATGTTGAATATTCAGTTGTGATCAATCGACCCTACATGAACTCTGATAAAGTGTACATATTTCCTTCTCCATTTCACTCCATTTTCTATGTGTCTTCTGAATTATATCTTTTGAGGGGGAGTTTTCGATTAAGGGGGAGCTTCTGATATTTCCATTATTTAAAAAAGGGGAGTTTTTCGATTAAGGGGGAGTTTCTGATTTTGGGTTGAAACTTTAAAGTTTGGACAAACTGAGTCAAAATTGGACCGATTAAAATATTTTGGGTTGAATTTTAAAATTTCTGGTCAAACAGGGTCAAAATTGGACCAATTGAATTTCAATTGGACCCAATGTTGACCAAGCCCGCAAAATTCAACTCAGTTGAGGTCTGACCAAGCCCACGAAATTTCGGCCCATTAACTCAAAAATTTCGCATAAACAGTGACTAAAACCCCTAAAACCCTAAACACTTAACACTTTTTACAATCCTAAAAATTCCCGAGAAAATTCAAAACTTTCGCAACCCCCTCTTTCAAAATTTCGCAACTCCTCGCATCTTCGTCGTCATCAAATCCGCAATCAAAATCTGTTTTCTGCTAACTCCAGTGCCACAAATCAGCATTTCGGTATGAATACACCTCAAATAACCCAAATTTCTGTTCGTTTTATCCTATTTTTGCCCCGCATTGATTAAATCCGTTAGGTTAGGATCAATTTTCTCGGCTCTGAATCGAACGCATATTAGGTTTTTGATGTTTAACACCCCCAAATATGCATTGCCCACCCAATTACGAGTCGATTGAGTCCCGATTATTGCATTTTGGTTGAGATTTGAGTAGGTCTAAGGCTAAAATCATTGCGTCGTTTCGCACGATGTCGCACTGTGTTCTTCACCGCGAAAAATTCTCAGAAAGATTGCTTTAAACGTTAAATTTCGCTGCTACAGTGAGCAAGGTTCCGCGAAAATTTTTCCGAGAAATTTCTTACGTTGAAATTTTCGCTGCTACAGTGACTAAGAAACTGCGAAACTTTCGCCAGAGAATTTACATGTGTTAAAATTTTTTCGCTGCTACAGCATGTTAAGTCCCGTGAAAGTTTATCTGAGAAAATCTTTTTCCCTCACGACAAAACTTTCTCTGTTACAGTGAGTTTAGCCCCGCGAAATTCTAGTACACTTCACTTCACCTTACATTCTTTCGCATCTTCACTTTTTCGCAACCACAGTAAAACACAAAATTTCTCAATGCACAAAGCTTTTTCCTTCCGCGAAACTTTCATAAAACATGCGAAAATTTTCATTATATGCGAAAAATTTGGACAACTTGCGAGATTTCTTAACTTGCGAAAAGTTTCCATAATTGCGAAATTTCACTCAGTCTGCGAAAATGACAAACATGTTTATGTGCTATCACTTGCGAAAATTTTCCATACTTGCGAAATTTTACTCGGTCTGCGAAAATTTCTCACGACCATGCTTATATGCTATCACTTGCGAAAATTTTCCATACTTGCGAAATTTTACTCAGTCTGCGAAAATTTATCACGACCATGCTTATATGCTATCACTTGCGAAAATTTCCTAATACATGCGAAAATTTTCTCTATGCTAAAATTTCTACGTGTTACACTTAGCGAATTTTCCATTACATGCGAACCTTTACACAACATGCGAAAATTTTTCTCTATCTGCGAAACTTTTCCTTGATATGCGAATTTTCCATCACACAATATGCTAACAATCTCTTGACATATCTATGTGTACTTAGCGAATTTTCTCATCTCACATGCACGCCCTCAAGTCAGAAATTTTCTAAGTATTGGAGAAACTTCGTTTAAAAATTGTCGATGTTTCCGTTTACAATTTGAGGCTACTGACATTGTTTCACCCACACTAATCAGTAGCAATCATATTACAATTACTGTCAAGCACAGATATGACCGACAAAGATCAAAGCACAATTGAAGCGCTTGAGGCGGCTGCAATCCAAAGGGACATTGCTCGCATCGAACTCAACACGCGTCTCTATGTCCCACCACCCGAGCAGATCTTCCCACTAAGTCAATGGGCGGCCCTGATTCCCAACAACTACATGGTGGACCTGCACAGCTTTCGGTGCGATGCCCCCGTCATTGTAGAATTCCTCAAAGGGCACCCACTTCGCCACGCCCTCACACATGGCGAGCCAGAAGTACAGGTGTATCTTCAACAATTCTGGCATACACTGCAGATAGCTGGACCACTCCATCTTGCCAAAACCTTATCCGCCCAAATTGATCAAGAAACGGTGGTCCTCACTCGCAAAATAGTACAAGAAGTGCTTCAACTCCCTGTCTACTCACCCTACGACCCACTACCGACGCACGAACAACTCATTGAAGACATTGACCGACTGGGCTATCAACCAGATAACAAGAAGAAGAAGGGCCCACTTGTCCTCAGTGAAGTCACCACCCGCAACCTACCTCAGCCCTGGCGAACACTGTACCTGCTGGTGAACAAGTGCATGTCAGGAAAGCATGCTGGTCAGGACCGCGGAAACCTTCAAATCCTCACCATCCTAACCGGCATCGCCCACAACCGCAAGTACAACTACGCCGACATCATCTGGATGGATCTCGTCGCAATAATCCAACGTCGCGACCGGGAAGTCGCCAAGGGAGTCACAAACCGCTTCGTCCCTTACATGCGGTGGCTCCCAGCCTTCATCAAACACTTCCGCATGCACTCCACCAACATTCGCATGCGGCCGGCAGCAGAACACTTCCTCATCCCCACTGTCGAGAAGTTCGCCAAGAAAAACACTCCGGCGAAAGATCGACACGCCATGATAATCCCGGACGACGTGCTCGCCTACGCCGACCCGACCAACCTGCATGTCCGAGAATACCGTGCCTTCACTGCATCCTTCCGTGAAAGCCCTCACCCACTATCCACTGTCCCTACGGAGCAGATCAACCCCCCTGCTCCTAACCTCGGGACTAGCCAAAACCCCACCACCACCTCCAAAAAATCATCGAGTCGCGCCGCATCCTCTTCCACCCGTGCTCCGAAAAAACGGTCGCGAGAGGATGACGTAAGCCGCCCCACGGAGCGTCGATCGAAACAAAAGCACGATCGACCTCCTCAGCCACAGATAAGCCGAGCCGAACCAATAGGTACAGGAGGTGATGTGTTCACCTCCCGAGTAGAAGTCGTGGCATCTGGCTCAACCACGCAAACGACCCCACCAATCTACTTATCTTCCTCTCTACAGGAAGATATTTCATTCCACGAGGAGCCACGTATGCCATCGACATCCCTCTTGGAGATAGTCGATGTTGAAACAAGCAGTCCCTCGCCTTAGACTGCATCCTCTTCATGCACATCGAGTATAGTGCCCTCACTCCCCATAGTTTCATACATTTCTAGGACACATACACCTTCTACCGCACCACAGAGTCTTCGTGACTCTGTCAGAACGCTCGGTGATGTCTCTGTGACTGAGAGCGGAAGACCTAGCACGGCCAACATCACAACAACCGTGAGCCTAGGCCATCATTCGATTGAGTCTGTCTCATCAATGATGCCAACGGGAAGTCTGAGTGACCTCGTCTTTTCCCGTCCTGTGCAAACGGGCGGCCGATCGACTATATTCTCCGATTCGGTGTCAGTTGGATTTCTTCGTGATTCCAACTTGTTAGATTTACCCCAATTCGTCACCGAGACCCCGCTAGAGACACGTCTTCAAGAGTTTGCAAAGACTCTTGAGGCGTCGATTCTCGGTAAAGTTTACGCGCATCTCTATGCGTCCACCGTCGACAAAGGGAAAGGTGTGGCCCCGGAGACGCCACCACCGACTCAAAATGTGGACGCTGAAGCCATTCTCTCTGCCATTTCCGCGAAGGAGCTCTTCTACCTCCTACGAGCAAGATTCGAGTCGATGACGGAACTCGACGAGGAGGAACAGCAGATGAAGAGAATGATGACTCAACCCATGACTTGCCGCGCTCAAGGCGAGTCCAGCAGGATCAGGCGCGACGATCAAGACGATGATCAAGATCGCCGCGAGGGGGAGAATAGGCAGCTAGGCCAACAATCCCAAGGACTCATGCACTCGACGCCGTCCTCCTCCTCCGGGCCTGAAACAACGCCCGTAACAGAAACCTCACACCCCACTAGCCAAAAATCCCACCTTATTTACACTGAGTCACTAGCCAAATCACCCTCACCACCACCCACTACCGTCTCCAAAACTCTTATCGTCACATCGGCGTTAGAGACCACCCCCACACCGTCTCCACCCACAGTCTCCGAACCTCTAACTATCACATCGACGTTAGAGGCCACCACCACACCTACACCACCCGACACCCAAATCATCCTTGCCAAAACCATCACCACAACTGAACCACCAGAATCTCCACCACAACCATCCCCACAATCCACAAACTCTTCCGACGCAACACCTTCGCCACCACACAGCCATACCCCTCTCAACACCGATTCCAATATATCTTCCGAGGATGTCTACTGCGCACAGAACGAGATCGAGGCCTACATCTTCAACGATGAATGGCTGTACACACCCGCCGATGCAGCAGCAGCCAGGAAGTTGGTGGAAAACGCTCGACGTCTGCTAAAGGAAGCCTCGCTCACGCTGATCAACACCGCAGACGACGAGAACGGAGAGGAGTACGACGCTGAACCTGCCGAGCTCGAGAACATCCTCCAATTCCAAGCGCAGCAAACTGAGGCTCCTGCTGCTCAAACGGATGTGCCCACGGTGGATATACCGGAAGCACCGTGGGAAAACAAAAAGATCACCGCGCCATTTCAAGAAGAGATCAGGAAGAGGATCTGGCGACGCAAGGAGCAGATCATCACAACCTTCGACGAATATGAGCTGATGAACATCCAAAATTGGAGCGAGAGAAAGAAGCAGCTCTAACGATGGAGCCTTCTTTGCCACAAATGCACAAAAAGGACGCTATCCGATGAGGAAAACATCACTCAGGAAATGAATCGGGCCCCCATCTGCAAAGTCACTGACCTCCGCCAAGAGTCCAAAGGACATGTCCATTACCCAGTATTCACAGTAATGAGGCAGGATGAGAGCTACTGTGAAGTCAGTGAGGCGGACTTCAAGTTTCTGCGCCTGGGCGACCTGTACAGCATGCTGGAATCCATGAAGCAGTTCAGACTCGTCCTCAGAAGTTCTGGACATCTCGTACGTGCTGAACCGGTCACCATGGGATATGTGGCTCTCAAACGCCACATGCTCCGACAGGTCAGATTCTTCGCCACCCACGATCTGCAGATGGCGGTGGAGCACAACCTGAAGAAGGTGAATCTGACTCGCCCATCTTTCAAGAACGCGGACGACTACCGAGAGGGCGATGTGATCGACGGAGATGATCCAGCGGTCGCCTACTCGAACTACAAAGGAAAGATGAGGTTGCTGCGCTGCTCCGAAGTGGAAAAATTCTCGGATGGAACGCTTACCATCATCCAAGACAAACTCATGAGGATTCGCCGCATCCTTTCGGAAGAAGATCCCCTCTGCCGATCCAAGTTCGCGAAGTTAATTGACGCTATAGCAGATCGAATGGTTCTTCGAAGGAATCTCCGCGCCTTCGAGTTCAAGCTAGGACTTCGCGAAACACTCACCCGCTAATCCACCACCACAACGCCCAAGATCCAAGACTCCCAACAATTGACACAAAGGGGGAGATTGTTAGGATATTTAATTGATTGTGTCAATAGTTTAAGTCTTAGGATTCATTTTGTAATTATCCTTAGCTTAGGCTTAGGACTATAATGTAATTATTTTATATTCAGTGATTGGGCCTTAATATACCTAGGGTTAATGTGGTATATAAGGTTTTACCAACTCACTTTTGAAGGTAATCAAAGAAAAAGGCTTATCTTAATTTTCACACAATACACACACTTGAAGGTGAGATCCTCTCCCTTTTTCATTACATTAAAGCCTCTTTGATTCCTTGTTTGGTGCAATCTGGACCAACACACCGCACCACCACTCTAACCCATATCGACCCACCAACCTTTCACCTAAGGACGCCTCCACCCACACCATCGATTCTGACAAGCCCCTTGCTTCCGGAAGAAGAAGCAAGTGCCGCGATGCTCGTAGCCCTAGCAGCTACTCAAGCTACTCCTCGGTCGCTCCAGACCAATCGGGCCCCTCCGAACATGGCGTCAATCCACACGAGGTTCTAGACAAATACATCTTCGAAGGACAGTGGATGACCCATTCCATGCCCGAGGAGCATCAAAGACAACGGCTTCAGGACGTTCGGAATTTCCTACAACAAGCCTCCATAGACCTCGTGATCATAGAAGACGACGAGCTTCAGGAAGGTGAAGACTACCAACTAGATATCCCCAGGCTACCAGAGTTGATCGTGCAACGAGCGGTTTCCCTCACAAGACTAGCGCCAGGACCGTTCGAATCGACACGCCGTGGGAGAACATCCGAATAGAAATCCCCTTCCTTGAAGAAGTTCGTGAAAACATTTGGAGGTCACCGGAGAGAGTTAAGAAGCCGAACGAGTTCGAGCTGAGAGGGATCTCTCACTGGGATCAGCAGAAGAGGATGACCTACCTTTGGATGCTGACCAAACTTGGACCTGATGTAAGGCTGGGGATGACTAAAGAACAAGTCAAGAGCCACTGTAAGAGTCTCTCCCCAATATGCCAACTACTCAGCGTCTACTGTGCAAAATGAGGACTTCCAACACCTCACTACACCATCGAGCGAGCAGATAGAACTCGAGAAGATCTAAGTGAGAGCGACCTACCGTACATCTCTGCCGATGAGGTATACCATCTCTATCAGCTGTACGTGGAGAAGTACAAAGGTCCTCAAGGCTTCATCAAGAAAGAAGGACTCGAGGGACTCTACCGGTTCATCATGCGCCAGGTCAAGTACTTCGCCGCACACGACCTTCAGATGGCTCTGGAGAGCAACATGAAGAAGGTTAACATGACCGCTCCGCTCAACAAAGGACCTGAGATCAAAGGGCTTCCCAAGAATCACGTGCACATCAGCTCCGTCCTAGGCATCACCTACCACAATCCAATAGCCAAGAAGAATAGGTTGATGCTAAAGACTGAGATTCATAAGTTTTACGATGGGACGCTCAAGGTCATCAGGAAAAACATCAAGCAGAGGTTGGAAGAAATCAATCGAGATACGATGCCGAGGATCCACAGGTTCGTGAGAGAACAGCCGCTGAGCTGAGGAACACGCTCAGGAACTTTGAGCATGCGCTGGGCTTGCGCAGATCATACTATGCCCGACGAGGACAAACAGCGCGGAGACGCAATCAAGCACAAAGGGGGAGATTGTAGAGTACACATTTTAGATTGTGCTTGATTTCATTAGTTGTCCTTGTAATTAGGGGCTTTATGTGTGTTAGTCCATAGATTAGGACTAGTTAGATATTTATACCAAGTTTGTTTGGTATAAATACTTGTACTAACATTGAGCTTAATAGAGAAAGTTTCGGAAATTGATCCGAAAGGCTTGCAATTAATTCCTAGAGAGAGAACAATAGTAACTTTCTCACTCTACTCGAATTCTCTCTCTTGTTCTTCATTTGAGTTTTTCGATCGAATCTTAATGTCAATCATTATCATCGAATTACTTAGAATTCATGCCTAGGATCATAGAGTTGTTAATCGTAGGACCTAACAAGAGGTAAGCGATATGCCTTTGTTATCATAGTCGACTATACTAGGTACACATGGGTCTTATTTCTTGCGCACAAAAGTGAGGCTTTAGATAACTTTGCACCACAAATTAAGAAGCTAGAAAATGAGAAAGAGATGAAAGTCCGTAAGATTAGGAGAGATAACGGTCTAGAATTTGATAGTAAATCTTTTGCATCGTTTTGTGATTAAAATTGTTCTATTCAACATTTTCCAGCCCCTATTACGCCTCAACAGAACGAAGTGGTCGAGAGGAAAATTAGAGAATAACACTGTGCAATACTTTTTCACTGAGTAATCGTTAATTGATGTAGGGAAAATTCCCAGTTCAATACTTCTTCAATGTTTCGATGATTTACTTTACATGGTATCAGAGCGTCGACGATTCATTTCATTCCTAATACAACTGAAAACTTCACAATCAATTAGCGCACACAGCAATGGGAGAATCTACTGATTGCGAAGAGTTGAAGACAGATGAGGATAATTCTCCAAAGGTATCGAAAAAGGATGAGGATGATTATCAAAAGGTAAGAAGAATTGAAATTGACTTTCAAGATCCTTTATACTTACATCCATCAGATACACCTAATCTTGATCTTGTGACGGAAGTGCTGCGCGGATCTGAAAATTACAAAATCTGGAGTCGTGAAATGATCATAACATTAGAGACGAAGAACAAGATAAGGTTTGTTAATGGAACCTGTAAGCCTCCCAATACAGATCATCCACACTATTACCAATGGCAAAAATGCAACGCCTGGAAAGGTCATGGATAAACAGGTCAATTTCTCGGGATCTAGTTCATGGTGTAGTATACTGCGATTCGGCTAGTATGGTATGGAAAGATTTGAAGGAGAGATTTGACAAGATTAACGGAGCAAGATTGTTTGGTTATACAAAGAGATCAATTCTATTAGTCAAGGATCGAATAATGTGACTGATTACTATTCGAAACAGAAACAATTATGGGATGAATATGACAGTCTCACGCCATCCCCTGCCGTGAATCTGACCAAAGAATATATCGATTATTGTTCTCAATTGAAGATGATGCAGTTTCTAATTGGATTGAATGAGCTTTTTGGAGCAATTAGATCACAAGTGTTGATGATGGCTCCATTGCCTTCACGCGGCCTGGTTTTTGCGATGGTCTTGAATGAAGAAACACAGAGGACAATAGGAATGTAACCACCTGCTACAGATGGCTCAATGGTTTTCTTGAGCAATATTTCAACAAAACAAAGGACGTGCTAATACACAAGTTGATAAGTCAACCCTGTTTTGTGATCACTGTAACTTCAGTGGTCATACTTAAGAGACCCGCTGTAAGATAAATGGATATCCACCCAATTATGTAAGAGGTGGAAGAAGAGGCGTAGGTGGGGAGAGGCAATGCTCGAGGATTTCAAGTTTTTGGAAGAGGAGATAGTCAGAATTCTAATAGGTTGTTTAAGGCAAATACCTCTAATGCTGATTCACCTAGCCATATTCAACAGATCACACTCAAGAGAAAGGAAGTGCACAAGAGACTATATCCGTTCCACAAATCACGAGTCAGCAACATCACCAACTAATGTCACTACTAGGTGCAGGGACAAGCCAGTCCGATCCTAATTAAGTAATGGCAGCTACAAGTCACATAGGTAAAGGGTCATGTATGGAAAATCCTGTCATTTTTTTAAATCCAATGACTCGATTATAGATTCAGGTGCTAATCAGCACATGATTTATCATTGTGGCTTGTTTGATCAATGTGAAATACAACCTGAGATAAACATGGCAGTTAGACTACATAATGGAAATATTAGCGAAGCTTCAAGGTTAGGAACAATGACTTTAGGAAAAAACTTTAGCGTATCATCAGTATTGTTTGTGCCAGAATTTAAGCATAATTTGCTTTTAGTTTCTAGGTTAGCTAGGGATGCTAATGTTCATGTTATTTTCTATCCCCTTTTTTGTCTAATTCAGGAGATCTTGACTGGCAAGATAAGGGGGATTGGTAAATTGAAGAATGGACTATACTATCTTCATTCTATTAGCAATGTTTCCAATAATTTTGCATGTAATAAAACCAAGTCTTGTGCCTCTATTAGTTCAGTTAAGGCAGATAAGATAGCATTGTGGCATAGGAGGTTTGGTCACATGTCATTTAGCAGATTTAAATTTTTACCTGATTTGTCATTGAGTGTAATAGATGATCACCAATATTGTCATGTATGCCCTTTGGCATAACATAGCAGAACAAAGTTTCCTAGTAAAGATACTGTTTCTACTCATGTGTTTGAATTAATTCATATTGATGTTTGGGGCCCCTGCAAGCAAAGCGCACACAATAATGAAAAATACTTGACTATTGTGGATGATTATTCAAGGGCCACATGATTTTTTTGATGAAGCTGAAATCAGAAGTTTCAGGTATGCTAGACAGCTTTTTTAAATATTCAAACAATCAGTTTGATCTTAGATCAAGACTGTGAGAACTGATAATGCAATGGAGTTCTTTAGCCATGAGTGTAAACATCTATTCGACTCATTAGTAATCATACATCAAAGTTCTTGCCCTTACACACCCCAACAAAATGGGCGGTTGAGAGGAAACATAGGCACATTTTAAATGTAGCTAGGGCTCTTAAATTTCAGTCTCATGTACCAATTAATATTGTGGTGAGTGTGTGAAAACAGCTGTGTATTTAATTAACAGAACTCCATCACCTTAGCTTGGGGGGAAAGCACCATTTTATGTTTTGTTCGGAAAGAATCCCAAGTATCACCACTTGAGAGTTTTTGGCTGTTTATGTTATGCAAAAATTCTGCATGTAACTGATAAATTTCAGGTCAGATCTAGACCATGTGTTTTTATGGAATACTCATTAACTCAAAAGGGATATAGATTATTGGATTTTGAAGCAAAACTTTTCTCATCTCAAGAGATATAATTTTCCATGAAATTTTTTTTCCTTTTTTCATCACCTTATCATCTGCCTGACAAAGGGAATAAGGTTGTTTTTTTAGATGATAACATGTATTATGATGATCTAGTATATCCCTATAGAAATATGCACGAGCAGGACATACAGCAAGATCAGAGTTCTGAATTTATGACAAAGGAACAAAATTTTGATGAAGGAGTTGTTGGGGAAGATTCACCAACAGAGGCTGGAAGAATAAAACATTCTGAACCTGTACAAGAACTTGAGTCTGCACATCATATGGATCATTCTGAGCCTGCACAACAACATGATACTTCACAGCAACAGGTAAGTGTTAGAAGGTCAGAAAGACATGTTAAGCCTCCACATTGGATGAGAGATTATATCTCACCATTTTCTGGAGGTCCCAACGTAAGTTATTATGTTGAATATCCTGTTTTTAACCATGTCAAGTATGATAATATCAGACCTCACTATAAGTCTTATCTAGCTGCCCACAATAGTGAGGTTATACCAAGAACCTACAAGGAGGCAGCCAATTCAAATAACTGGACAGAGGCAATGACCCATGAAATCAGTGCATTAAGGCAGAATAACACATGTAAAATAGTTGATTTGCCTAAAGGTAAGATTCCAATAGGTTGTAGATGGGTATATATACCATTAAATATAAATCTGATGGTACAATTGATAGATATAAGGCTAGATTGATCGCAAAGGTTTTAGTCAAAGTGAAGGTATAGACTATAGGACACTTTTTCCCTTGTTGTGAAACATGTGACTATTTGAATAATAATTTCCTATCTATTAACCATTGGCCAATTTGGCAAATGGATGTTAGTAAAGTTTTTTTGCACGGAAATATTGATGAGGAGGTGTATATGCTAGTTCCACCCGGCTTTGAAAAGGCAGAACAAAACAGGGAAGTTCTTGACAATGCAAAAATGGCAGAAACAGAATCAACCCTACAGATTCAGGTATAGTTCAGAAGGTATGTAAGTTAGAAAAACCATTGTATGGCTTGAAACAAGCAGAAGACAATGGAACAATAAATTCACTAGTGCTATAGTAGAGTTTGGCTTTACTCAATCCAAAAACGATTACTCATTGTTTACAAAAGGGGGAATGACGTTGTGATATTACTAGTATATGTGGATGATATCCTCATTACTGGAAATAACATAACAATGATGGAGAAAGCTAAAAATTATTTGAATAGCACTTTTTACATGAGAGATTTAGGAGATTTGAAATATTTCCTTGGGATTGAGATAGCTCGATCTAAAGAAGGAATTATTTTAAACCAAAGGAAGTATGCATTAGAGTTATTGGCTGAAGTAGGTATGCTGAATTGCAAGCCACTTGATTTGCCTATGGAACAGAATCTTAGATTAGCAGAAATAGATGATGAACATGATCCATTGCATGAGAATATCACTGAGTTTCAGAAAATTGTGGGGAAGTTGATTTATCTTTGTTTAACAAGGCCAGATATTTGTTATCCTGTTCAGATCTTGTCTCAATTTATGCATAAACCGAGAAGATCTCCTGTTAATGCTATGATTAGAATATTGAGATACATTAAGGGAAAAGCGGGGCTTGGAATTTTGATGAAGGCAGGCAATAAATTATGTTTAAATTCTTTTTGTGATGCTGATTGGGCAACTTGCCCAGTTTCTCGAAGATCTTTGACAGGTTATGCCGTATTTTTGGGTGATTCTCTACTATCTTGGAGAACAAAGAAGCAACATACGGTTTCAAGAAGCTCGGCTGAAGCCGAATATAAAGCAATGACCATGTTAACATCAGAGATATTGTGGCTTCTGAGCTTGTTAAAGGACCTGAAGATCACAGGTTTAGAGCTAGTTAAGATGTATTCGGACAGCAAATCAGCACTCCAAATAGCAGCCAATCCAGTGTTCATGAAAACACAAAACACATTGAGGTCGATTGCCCACTTTATCCGTGAGAAGATTCAAGCGAAAGTGATTCAGACATGTTATACTCATTCTGTTAAGCAACCAGCTGATATCCTCACAAAAGCTTTGGGAAAGAGAAAGTTTGAATACTTACTGTCCAAGTTCGGGGTCATTAATTTAGACCACAAACTTGAGGGAGAATATTGAAATATAGTTAGGGACCTATTTGTAACAATATTAATTAAGATAGGATCAGTCTGATAGATTTTATTTTGTTCAGGGATTAGTATGTATATAATAGATAAAATAGGTTATCTTCCTCATCGATAGAGAATAACACTGTACAATACTTTTTCACTGAGTAATCGATAAAATAGCCAGTTTTTCTACAAAATCCCCCCCCCCAAATCCAAAAAAACACAAGTCCTCGCACTCTCTCTAACTCTCAATATCTATCTAATCTATACTCTCGCTCACTCTCATCTCATCTCTCTAATTTCAACCACCACCGCTACGCACTGCCCGCCACCTCCCGTCCCGCTGCCCACCACCATTCGCCACCCCACCACCACTCGCCGCCACCACCACGTGTCCGCCACCTCCCGCAGGTCACCGCACCACCATGCGCCCCCCCTCTCGCTGGCCGCTGCCCACCACAACCACCACCACGCGCCACCGCCACTGCCCGCCGGTCGCCACCTCCCGTCGCCCGCTGCTCGCACCACCACAACCGGCCTCCATCGACTGCCCCCGGCCACCTCCCGCAACCGATCGCCGCCCCTGCCCGCCACCTCAGAGTCGGTAGTTTTTTCGTTCCCGTGTGTAGTGAAGTAGATGGATCGTTGTGGTGGTCGACGTGGTTCTTGTGCTTCGAGGGCCAGCAAAGGGAAGCAAGTCGTTGGTAGTTCATCGCAAGATGACTACAAATAATATGACTCGAACGAGATGTTGGATCTTACCGGCGTGCTCACCGCGCCCGCATCAACGGAGACGAAGGCGGAAGCGGAAGCGCCTACGCAAACCGGCACCGCCTGGCGGCTATAGTCGGACATCTTCGCGGTACATTTCAAAAAGGTACCTACTAGTATAGTTAACCAATTTAGAGATATTTGTAACTACTGTGGTAAGGAATATAATTTAAGAAAGGGGGCGGATATGGGTCAATGAATTCCCATCTCCGTTCGAAACACCCGACTAAGTTAGGACTACGACAAAACCAAACTTAAATGTTCGGCGGAACGGACTCGTCCGCTTCGGGCCCCGCCGGCAGAAGCGGAAGCACAACGACTTTGTTTCATTACAATGAAATCTTGTGCGCCGCGAGCTTGCAAAGTTCGTAGCCACAAAGCATTCGGTTCGTCGATGATTCGATTTACGAGCATTAATCAAAACGGCATATAACCCACAGACAAAGAAAGTTTTGCGGAGTACACTTACGCGGGACACTAGAAGACCGTACTCGCGCTTAAGCACGACTTCGTAGGTATTTAGGTAATTAGGAACTAATGTGTCGATTTGCTCCGATATATGGAGCGATCATTGGCAACGTTCATCGTACATGGGCGTGACATGTCACTGGGTCGATGATTCGTGGACGATACAAAAGCGCTTGATCGCATATAGGGAGTTTGATGAAGCACACACGGTGCAGAACATTGCGGTCAAGCTTAGGACTATCTTATCGGAGTATAGGATACTCAACAAAGTCTTTTAGGTATCGTTTTACAATGCGAGCGCAAACAACGCGAGCATAGAATGCTTGAAGGAGTATTATCAACCATCAGTCGGAGGACGGTTTTTCCGCATGCGTTGTTTTTGTCACATACTTAACCTTTGTGTGCAAGACGCGCTAGTTAGTTTAAAGGAACAAATGCAACCTATACGCTACGCAATCAGTGACCTGATGCGGCACCCTTCTTTATGAAAGAAGTGGAAGCATTTCTGCGCTAGAGAGGATGTTCCAGCTAAGAAGTTTAGTTTAGACGTACCCACCAGGTGGAATTCCACCTACATGTTGTTGTGTGGCTCGATGGAATATCGACAGCATCTCTGCGACTTCTTTGCCGAAAACAGAGTATTATCGTTCGATTTACTTCTGGAGATGTGGGACCCGTGCAACAGCTTATGTGAGATACTTCAAGTATTTCACGACGCCACCGAGGCGATGTCGGGTTTATATTACCCGACATCAATACTAGCGTTAGATCATTGCGTTAAAGTTGCAATCATCCTCGACGGGCTTCGGTTTGATGAGGTAGTCGGCGAGGCCGTTGGGAACATGACTACCAAGTGACTCAAATATTTTTGAGTTACCATATATCTTCATTAAAGCGAAGATATTGGATCGATCCGAGATGGCGTTTAGAGGGTATGTGCAGACTACTAGAATGCTACTATACGAAGATATCATCGGGACGTACCGTCGATATCATTTATTGGAAGAGCGTACTTGATCGAGCGTATTAATCTTTAAAGGATCTCTTTAAAGAGTATACGCCCGATTTCGGTTATGACTCGTTTCAATCGGGATCGGGGCGCAGTCAATTAGTTCTCCTAGTAGTCCATCTTCACGATTAACTGACTACTACGACATCCTCAACGCAAACATGTTGAGAAACCCCGGGTATGTGAAGAATGGTTGTGTAGAGATGTCTATGTGTGTGTGTGATTTCTAAAACTCACAAACACTTAGGGTTTTCTCAAGAACAACCCCAAATGCTCTAGCTTCTCTCAAAAATCTCTAAGATAATGTGAGAAAGAGCTTGGATTATCATGGACGAATCTCCAAGAAATATTAATAAAAGTCCATTTTCAACTTAGAAAATGACTTTAAGCTCAATAAAATGAGATCATGTCTACATGACTCATCTTCGCATTATTTCTTTTGAATCATGTCATCTAATGACTAGATATTGTCCCACCATAATAAAAAAAGAACAACAAACAAAATTGGGTTAGGTTTGGCTAAGAAAATGACATTTTGATGCACGTTTACGGCCTCAGCCGGCCTGTCATGGCCGTTAATCATCATTGGCCATCTTCGGCGGTTCGTCACTGCCATTGTCACTGTCGTGACTATAGCTTGGAGGTCTCACGGCCTCGGCTATAAGTGTCGTCGGGGCCACGTGCAAAAGACGTTCGCGGCCGTGACGCTTTTGACAACATTGCGGCATTTTTGTATTTCTCTCAGATCGAGGGGTAAACGATGTCCGATTGCCCTGAAAATTTAACCATTGATAACAGACTAACCGAATTGATTCTGAGCAAAGGGATTCTTAATCCAATTTCTAGATTGGGAGATATGAATTTTTTAAGCTACTGCTACTTTGCAGACAGGCTTCACGACCGTGACGAGGCTTGCTCGTCATTGTGAACACTATTCACGCCTCATTCTTCATCACTTCGTTCCTGACATTCACATCCATGTAAATACAGTTCTAAAACTTGCATTCAACATTTTTATTAACGTCTCTAAGACCGTTAAATCAATTTACATCTCATATTAGTTAGGCACTATCACAATGATCATTTTTTAAGCCCGACTCTCTTGGTTCTCAACTTAACAAAGGTAGGAATCCAAGAATTCGATAAGTGCCTAGCCAATCCCGCGGTACCGAATAGATCCCGTGTTGAGTACGATCTTCGATCTACGAACCGACTATAGATTATCGTCGTACGTTTAGACCCTTCACAAATGTCCCAGTCGAGTGAGAGTCATGGTTATGTCAAACTAACTATACTCGACTCTATGAATAATTCGTGACTAGCGAAATTACTAAACTGCCCTTA
Organism: Craterostigma plantagineum; assembly: GCA_027422505.1. Lineage (NCBI taxonomy): Eukaryota > Viridiplantae > Streptophyta > Magnoliopsida > Lamiales > Linderniaceae > Craterostigma > Craterostigma plantagineum. The sequence goes on along the minus strand of JAPQWV010000013.1, from coordinate 16,711,091 downwards.
CGTCCCACGTAAGTCAGTTTATAGCTTCGGTCGACCCATGTCCGTGGGCTAGCAATCTAGTGACAAGTCAAGACTCTAAAGTCAACTCCGTCAAAGACCCTTCGGTCTAAGGTCCATGCACACTACTATAGTCAATCGATCGATCATTGACGTTACCCAGAGTAATGATAAGTCCCATGTGATTGTCTATTGCGAGTCGTGCCCAAGTACAAGTTAATCCCCATATTCAACTTATACCAATGTTACGACCTCCCGCTTCCCAAGCGAATGGTTGGCACAACCATATAAGATGCATCAACAAATAAGTCGAATCGACACTCAGTACCCTACCGAGGTCTAAGACTTATGGACTTATTTAACATATGAGTCTAATCGCCCATCGGTGCCCCTCTCTCACCCCATGCTAATCGATGACTAAACTCACAATATATGGGATTTATTTATTTATTTACCGTCTCACCGAATGCCTAGTAAGACATGATAGGTAAATAAATAATATGCCTTTTTAAAGAGTAAATAATAAAATATAAATTCCATTAATACGTATAAGAATACATTATTCAAATACAGAGCGGATAATACATTGAATATTAAATACATGCCCTATTCATTACATCCTCGAATGGCATTCCGAGGGCACATCTCCAACAATCTCCCACTTGCACTCAATGTCATGCGCTATGATATCGTAACCCCATTTTATGGATGTGTCGATCAAGCACTGCCTGTGAGAGAGGCTTAGTGAACGGGTCCGCTACGTTATGCGCGGTGGCTATTTTCTGCACAGCTATGTAGCCATTCTCAACGAACCCACGCAGCACGTGGTATTCTTTCTATATTGGACTCCGAGTGAGACCTAGGTTCCTTGGCTTGTGCAACTATTGTCGCACCACAATGGTAGAGGGCTGTCCACTATGCCTAGAACAACTTGGAGTTCTTCTAAGAACTTTCTCCTTAGTGGTGGAATCGGCAGCAGTGCTTTGCTTAGAATATTTCCAAGACACTGCTCAAACATTGAGCGTATAGACGAAACCAGAAGTAGATTTTCGATCGTCCATGTCCGACTGGAAATCCGAACTGGTATAACCGGCCACCTCTAACGTTTCCATAAATCAATGCCATATCCCCATAACGATATGGGAAGATCTGCATAGCTTAGCATAGATCGAACTTTGTCTAATAATGTCCGATTTCTGCGTTCGGCAACACCATTCAACTGTGGTGTCCCGGGCGGTGTACACTGCAAAATGATTGCATTTTCTTTCAAGAAATTGTCGAACTCGAGACTCATATACTGCCGCCTCGATCTGATCGTACGACTTTAATTTGTCTCCCAATTTGATTTTCCACTAATCTCTTGAATTCCTTGAACTTTTCCAGTGTTTCAGACTTGTGCTTCAACAGATACACCAAGCCGTAGTGAGAGTGATCATCTGTGAAAGTCACAAAATATGGAAATTACCTCGGGCCGCTACATTAAACGGTCCACAAACGTCTGTATGGATCAAATCCAAAAGATTAGTGGCTCTATGGAAAGTCCCTGTGAATGGAGACTTAGTCATTTTACCGAGGATACAAGACTCGCACGTTGGATAGGAATCTTATTCCGTCGACTTACTAATGCCGTGTTTCTCCAACTCTTGAATCTTTCGAACTCCGGCATGACTGTAATACCCGAGTCCCGTAAGTACGTCGGCCAATAAATATGCATGCATATTATGACTTACGTGACTGCATGATACATGTTTTATTATATTCTACGTGCCTATATGATTTCATGCTATATGTAACGCAATATCGTACGTACTGCTAGGATAATTGACAGTTAGGCATTTGAGTGAATACCTAGAATAAATTTTCTATGAGGTACACGATTTTAGTAGGAGAAAATTTGGTAAAGTTAGACATAAATTGAATTATATAGCATTAGTAAGGTTACTTAGGCACAAGGGAAAAACGTCCTCCCATCGAATGGGTTAGTGTTAATCAAAGAATCGTCAATAGTACAAGGTGGTAGAGTAAGAAAAACCCTTGGATAACATAACTCGTTAAGCAAGAAACCCTAAGGTAAAGAATAGGGGTCGAACAAGAAGAATCCAAGAAAGCAAAGGTTAAATCAAGGACGAGAACTCCAACCAAAGAAGGTATAGCTCTACATAAGGGTTGTAAATCAATTTAAACATTTATCTCATGCTTAGTACTTCATGTAACTTAAAGATAGATGGAAGATGAAGGTGTACGATTTTCCTAGATTAACATAGTTTTAAGGAAAATTTTGATTTTGATACTAGGATGGTATTTTTAGGGTTTGGGTACAAAACCCTACTAACTGACAACTTAGGATATGTATGTTAGGTCCTACGATTAACAACTCTATGATCCTAGGCATGAATTCTAAGTAATTCGATGATAATGATTGACATTAAGATTCGATCGAAAAACTCAAATGAAGAACAAGAGAGAGAATTCGAGTAGAGTGAGAAAGTTACAATTGTTTCTCTCTCTAGGAATTGAATTGCAAGCCTTTCGGATCAATTTCCAAAACTTTCTCTATTAAGCTCAATGTTTGTACAAGTATTTATACCAAACAAACTTGGTATAAATATCTAACTAGTCCTAATCTATGGACTAATACAAATAAAGCCCCTAATTACAAGGACAACTAATGAAATCAAGCATAATTAAAATGTATACTCTACAATCTCCCCCTTTATGCTTGATTGCGTCTCCGCACTGTTTGTCCTCGTCGGGCATAGTACGATCTACGCAAGCCCAGCGCATGCTCAAAGTTCCTGAGCGTGTTCCTCAGCTCCAGTCGCTCCAAGATATCTTCATGTAGTTCCATTAGGAGCGGCTGTTGTCTCACAAACCTGTGGATCCTCAGCAACGTATCTCGATTGATTTCTTCCAACCTCTGCTCGATGTTTTTCCTGACGACTTTGAGTGTCCCATCGCAAAACTTATGAATCTCAGTCTTCAGCATCAACCTATTCTTCTTGGCTATTGGATTGTGGTAGGTGATGCCTAGGACAGAGCTGATGTGCACGTGTTTGTTGGGAAGCCCTTCGATCTCAGGTCATTTGTTGAACGGAGCGGTCATGTTAACCTTCTTCATGTTGCTCTCCAGAGCCATCTGAAGGTCGTGTGCGGCGAAGTACTTGACTTGGCGCATCATGAACCGGTAGAGTCCTTCGAGTCCTTCTTTCTTTATGAAGCCTTGAGGACCTTTGTACTTCCCCACGTACAGCTGATAGAGATGGTATACCTCATCAGCAGGGATGTACGGTAGGTCGCTCTCGCCTAGATCTTCTCGAGTTCTATCTACTCGCTCGATGGTGTAGTGAGGTGTTGGAAGTCCTCCTTTTGCACAGTAGACGCTGAGTAGTCGGCATATTGGGGAGAGAATCTTATAGTGGCTCTTGACTTGTTCTTTAGTCATCCCCAGCCTTATATCAGGTCCAAGTTTGGTCAGCATCCAAAGGTAGGTCATCCTCTTCTGTTGATCCCAGTGAGAGATCCCTCTCAGCTCGAACTCGTTCGGCTTCTTAACTCTCTCCGGTGACCTCCAAATGTTTTCACGAACTTCTTCAAGGAAGGGAATTTCTATTCGGATGTTCTCCCACGGCATGTCGATCCGAACGGTCCCTGGCGTTAGTCTTGTGGGGGAAACCGCTCGTTGCGCTATCAACTCTGGTAGCCTTGGAATATCTTGTTGGTAGTTTTCACCTTCCTAAAGCTCGTCGTATTCTATGATTATGAGGTCTATGGAGGCTTGTTGTAGGAAATTCCGAACGTCCTGAAGCCGTTGTATTCGATGCTCCTCGGGCATGGAATGGGTCATCCACTGTCCTTCGAAGATGTATTTGTATAGAACCTCGTGTGGATTGACGCCATGTCCGGAGGGGCCCGGTTGGTCTAGAGCGACAGAGGGAGTAGCTTGAGTAGCTGCTAGGGCTACGAGCATCGCGGCACTTGCTTCTTCTTCCGGAAGCAAGGGGCTTGTAAAGGTCAGTGGGGTGGATGGGGTCGACGAAGGCGTTCTGATGGTGGGTTGGTAGAATGGGCTTAGATGTTGTGTGCGGTGCGTGGTGGTGGTGGTTTGTATAGTGGGTTGTGAGGTTTCTCCGGCTCCAGTTCCTTTTTGCGCAGAGCCCGAGCCTTGGCCTTGTTCTTGACCACTCGTAGATGTCCGTGGCCTCTTCTCCCCCTCATGAGGGTCCTGATTGTCAGGATTGTCATGTCTGCGTCTTGAGTGCGAGCTTTGGCCTCGGCAAGTTTCAGTAGGGGGCTCAGGATGATCCACAAATCGCCTATAAAGGACTCTTCTTGAGGCGACCGGATGGAGAGGCCGATCAGGCGGGCGAGTGTGTCGTGGAGCTCGGTTATGGGTATGGTGTATGGGTTGATGAGGATGGATGAATTTTGTAGAGGGTCGGTGGGTGTGGGTTGTGGAGGTGTGAGGTTGGGCTGTGACGAGGTTCCTTCGGAGACAGGTGCTTTTCCGGTGTCTATGCGGGATGTCTCAATGGCAGTAAGAACTCTCCATTATTTTGTCTTCAAGCGATTGAACAGCAGCGGAGAGAGCGGCTTGGAATTACTCGTTAGTCACAAACGGTGTGGAAGACTCCATCGAAGATGTACCAGGTCGACTGATGTCGTCTGTTGACAACCCATGAGCAGGCACCGGCTCCTCAGGTTGGCTCACAGTCTCGAGGTTGTAACTGTATGAGACTTCCACCCAATCCTCGAGTAGAATCTTGAAGATTCTTCTCTATGGGTGTTACGGAATGCTCGGGTTGGGCCTACGAACCAAACACCGGTAGATTTGGTTGTAGCTCAAGATTGAGCGAAGAAGTGCCGGCAACACTTGAAGAAGTGATCAGCACGGTATCTGGTGCGGTGGTGACGGCGGGGAAGAGGGACTCTAGCTATATGCTAAGTCGCCTAGGAGTCCATCTTATCAGGCTGATTTCCTCATCAGACTCCGTGTCGGACGGGGTGGCTGTGTGAGGAGTAGGGTCACGTTCAACATCCTCAAGTGCCTGATTCGTCACCAGTGGAAGCGAGCTTTGCCCCATTTCTGCCTCGGGCTGTGCTTCTTGTAGATGAGCCTCCTCGATACGCTCTTCAAGCATGCCAACCTGTATGGACACTTCCACTCGGAATGTTTCAGTTGGAGCTTCCTGTTCCAACTCTGCCACCACAGCATCGATCAATGTGGCATCTATGTCAGGAATGTGTTCGTCCTGAGTTGGAACCTCCTGCTCTAGCTCCTGGGCCACTTCATCAATCAACATGGCCTCAGGGCTTGAGTATTGTTGCGTTGGGGAGGGCTAACTCCAAAATCTGTCGGGGGCCCTCGAATCATCTCCTCGGTGAGGTGATTCTCCCGGCGGTACATATGGTATGCGTCTGGGGTCAGCGAGACGTAGAAGCTCAAAAGGAATCGACATCGACGGTTGGTCCATATTCGTGAGCCGTGGATTGTGAAAGAATTAAGCTTGGGTGGTTGATAATTTCCTCCAGGAGGTAGACGATGGATGGACTTGTGCATCTCCATGAATTCCTTGATGATTACATTAAACCACCGAGCGTAGGGCATATTCTTCGATCTCCGATTCTCCTTTTGCCGAATCTGGTCTGCAAGATCATTCCAGATCAGCTGCATGAAATCGTAATTTCTAGAGAATGCGAGTCCGTGAAAGATCCACAGTATGTTGCCATTGCCCTTGTCGAAGCCAGCATGCTTGGGCGATAGGCACTTGTTCACAATCCCCAACATTGTCTTCCACGGATGAGGGATACCGCTGCTCTGGACCTGAGCTAGCTTGGTGAGCTGCGGTTGATATCCCATCTGCATGAAATCATGCACCATTTCTGCGTCTGATGGGAGAGGGTCGTAGTTTGCGCTGTATGGCAAGTCCAGAATCATCCCGAACTGGTTCTTGTCCATATGTATGTGCCGCGTCCCAATTATGGTTGAGAAGGAGAATGCTCCATTATCCACTGCTCGTTGTATACATCCCCGGAATTGCTGGAGATAGACCATTGGCACCGAGGCGTTGACCGTCAATGCATGCCAGATGGGGTGGCCTTGCAGGATGGAGACAATGATCTCGTCTGGAAACCGAAAGGTGCTCAGATCGAGCTAGAAATTCGTATCCTGGACCTTCAGATACAAGTTGTTGTCGTATATGTGATTATAACGAGTGTAGCGATCCATCTGAAAAATAAGAGATATAAAAGTTCATTAGTTCATAAATTTAATTTTAGTCGAAAATTGATTTAATTTCATCAAACTATAATATTGTATCAAGTCATGACATGTTTGATGAATTTTGAATTGAAATTGTGTAGCATGCATATAGGATACTTGATTTTGAAAAAATGTAATGGCATGATATTAATTTCGAATTAAACATATAATCGCGTGAAAAGAGTTCGAAAGTTTCTAAGTATTTGATCGCGGAAAATGTCACTGTTCATGCCGAGATATTTTTTCCCTCAATAAATTTGGTTTTCAAATTGATTTCCTATGCATTGATTTCAATTGAAATAACTCCTTTTAATTTTGCGATCGAGAAAATTTTATTCGCTAATGTTCGCTACAGTGTAAAAGACTTAGAAAAAAAATCTTCTAAGTGTTGAAGTTGGAATCGTGAGACTGTAGCCGATCAATTTTTCGATCGAGAAAACTTCCGCGTAAATTTACGATCGAGAAATTATTCTCAGGTAAATTTACTATCGAAAAATTTTCATCGGTTGCTAAGTAAAATTTTCGCTGCGATATTTTTCTATCGAAAAATTAGTCAACGAAAAACTAAGTCGATCGTCGAGAAAATTAAGCGTTGAAAAATCCTAAGAGGCGAATACTTTAAATCCTAAGCGGCGAATTTTACGATAGAAAAATTAAGCGTTGAAAAATCAATTTTTTTCGCTGCTAAATTTTTGCGACCAAAAATTAAATCGAAAATTCTATTTTGCGATAGTAAGTTTTACGCTCGATCTAATTTGCATCTAAATTGTCTATTCAGTTCTTAAATTTTTCGCTCACGGAAAAATCCTAATTAGATTTCTCGATGGTAATTAATTTGTCTGTCAAAATCTTCTGTCTTAGCGACTAAGTCAGAATTTTATCGATCGAAAACTAATTCGATACAAACAGTATCTCAATAGAATCGGATTTCAATTAAGACTGTTTGCGATCGACAAAGTTCTTCGATGGCTTCAAACATTCAAATGCTCAGTTTTATCTAAACTCATATTAGAGTCGAAGATGCAGATTTTTCGAAGTTTACACTACCAGATTCATAAAGAACATCGAAACTATCTTAAGTGCAGGCATTAATCTCAGATAAAACTCATAATCATGCCTAAATCACTATAAAATAGCATACGGTTTTCTCAGTTTTGAAGAACAGTCGAGAATCTAATCTTAATCATGCGAAAAAATGCAGATGCTGATGAAGTTAAATCACATGCAAATGTCAAAAGAATCTGATTTCTACCTTAAACAGACAATTTGGTGTTCAAAATCGAAAAATTTTTGAGAAATGAGAAATGTCTGTGAAAGTTTTTCGAGAGAGAAATTTTCGCGTTTTAGGGTTGCGTGAGAAAAAGTTTTTCGACTGACCAAAAAGTGAACTTTTATTAACTCGCTGTAAGTCAATGTTGGATTTGCGATTTGACATTTTGCGATTAAATGGATCAGGCCCATTACTATTTGCGCTCGAGAAATTTTTGATTCGAAAATTGCCCTTCAATTCAATTTTTCGATCGCAAATTATCGCGGCTAATCAAAATCGTTCCCAACACTGTTTACGATCGAGAAACGAATTAATTCTTATATCCAGTTTCTTGATAGTAAGTACTTCTACAATTTCAGATTGGCCCCTATTTCAAATAAAATCACATTGTAAAGCTCCCCCTCAGAATTAAAATAAATGCAATTAACTCCCTGTATTTTCTGTGTAGTAACGTCTAGCTTCCCTGGCAGAAATTAAAAAATCTGTACCACTTAGAGAAAAACATTAGAAATAATGGAGTTAATCAACAATTATTTTAGGCATTTATTTCTTCGAAATATTTGGTCTGTGACTAGCTCTTTTCCTTGTAGTGTCGACGTCTCACTCCTTAATATTGTTTGAAGGAATCTGAAACGCTTAGAGAAAAACGTCAAGAATATTTGGAGCTAATACACGATTTTTATATTTGATTCCCCTCAAATAATGCGCAAGAATTGACTAAACATGTAAGCATATGAAATCAATTCAAGTCACGAGCATATAACACACAAATTTACCTAGTAAGCACATATACATGGTCCCCAAAAACATGTACTGAAGTATTGCGTGAGGGTAAGAGCAATGAAAAATTTATCGCATTTAAACAATTCAGTACCAATGCAATCTAAAATTACATTTAGAATGTGCGATAACTAAATAAATTCGCATTTATTCAATTCAACGCATATGAAACATAATATTTCATGTCAGAATGTGCGAAATTTTCCTTTCACGATTTGTTTTTTTAGAAATTAAAAAAATATTAATTTTCTATATATATATGTATAATTTTTTTTTTGCATATTACTATTATTAAAGTATGGGGTCAGATTATTTTGCTTCGATCAGTCGTCACACCTAAAATTTTACGAGACATTTGAACGAAGAAAATGCCGTCAAGTCATGTCGTCATACTAAAGTCCTAAGTTCATAGACTGGTCCATTTCGACAACTCTCACTAGGTTCGCTCTAGCACTCAATTATTTTAACTTGGGATTTTTATAATTATATCACTCAAGTCAACACAAGCAATTTTAAGTCAATTTACCCGTGATCGAGGCATTTTTAATCATTTCACCTAAGCGAGAGACCGTCGATTGGAATGAAAGGGTTGTAAGGATTTTAGTTTGGCTAGGACTTAGAAGGGAAGGAATTTAGAGGAAAGTGAGCTTATCTCTTCGTCATCGTCCATTTCTACGTCCGTCTCCTTTTGCGTCTTTCTTCTTTTCAATATTTTCTTCCTCTTTTTCTTTTAAGAACTATCCCGTTTTATGCTATGTGTTAGGTCCTTTTTTATCCAACACAGATCGAATATAGAAGAATCGAATCGTAAATCTAAGAAATTCGAAGCTTACGTATGAGATTTACCTTCGTTGAAGATTGGGAGAGAAAACTTGTAGAACAAGTAAGGGTTGGCGATTTTTTCTCTCTAAAATTTTCGATTCTAATTTTCAATCTGTAATACCCTACAAAGCGCACTCCTAATTTTCTTAGGAGTTCACTTATATATACCACCTCGTGGTATATTTACACAAGTAGTCCTACAAAATGACTAATTACAATTTAGCCCAAGACTACTAATTTGCATAGCAAGACTAAGACAACTATATTAATTGAATACAATTAAATAGTTCCAACAATCTCCCCCTTTGTATTCAATTTCCAATATAGCGCGGGTTGTCTTCGTCTTGCAAGTGGAAAGAGTCCTCGAGTCCTTAAAATCTCCTCTTTAGAAAATCTTCAAGCACACCAGGTCTTCTAGGCATCGGCTTTTTATTTGAATCTTCCTTTGAAGTCCTTCTCCTAAATGTCGTAAGATGTACGAAGTATTCTTGCCGGATTTAGAAAGTCCGCGTTCCATTTCTTCCGTTGAAAGCACACGAAACTCCCCCTATTTGGTCCCTGATTCAGATGGACATGGTTGGCAACTTCAGTCCTTGATGATGCTTGAGTCACGTATCATTCGGTCCTCTGTCCTTGCTTCTTCTTCCGGAAGGAAGGGGCATGAGAGAGTCGAGGAGGGGGCTTGGGGTTTTAGCCATTTTCTCCGTTTCGCCAGATTCGTCCTCTCCGAATGGAAGTTGTATGGTTCGGCCTCGAAGAAGCGTCTCTAGTTCCAGAAGAAGGTAGGCCATCTCTTTCTTTGATTGTTTTAAGTTGTACCGAGCTTCCTTCGAATGTGGCGTTGTGAGAGAGCCCGGTTTCAGAGTGGTAAGCGCGGTAGAATTTTGGTGGGTGGACCGACCGATTGTGTATGCATAACCCCTTCTCCCCCTCATGGCGAATCCTGTTAACGATTTCGACATGTTAATTTCGAGGTAGGTAAGGACAATACCAAAAGGTCGGTGAGGGTATTAACCGGACGGAGCCACAAAGGCAATCCGTCGAAATGAGTACCGGGGCCACATAGGCGTCCCGTTGACATCAACTAGGAGCAGAGCTCGTAGAAGATGGCCGAAACCGTTGTTGCTTTGATGTTGCAACGGTCGGACTTCCTTCCGATCCTTGAAATGTCTTTTAAAAGAACATGTCTACGGAAGTTCTAACGTAATCACAAAGCTTAGGTGTATTAAAAAGTGTATGTGTCCTAAAAATTTGAAAATTTTGGGGAGTGAGGACACACTAGACGCGAGTGATCAATAAAAGCGTGGTACGGGGAGGAATACCACTAAGTTCAATATCTCCTGTTTCCGAGTGAAGCGGTGATAGCATACGTGGTTCCCCGTGATTTATGAAACACCTATCTTTTAAGAGATAGACGAGTGGGTAAGGCTCGGTTGTGCATGCGCCGTTGGACCTAATGCGACGACTTACCCGGGAGCTAATTAAAATTAGCACATGTACCTATGGGGGTTGGTCCGAAAATTATGTGAGATAAGGGAGTGATGTATCTTCAAAGACTTCCTAGGCATCATCGAAATAATCTTGCTTGGTCTCAAATGCTCGAACGCGTTCCGGGGTTAGGATCAAGTCGGATTAGACTGAACCATAGGAACATGAAATCCGTGCCTCCGGGTAATGTGAGAAGTGTTGCTCTAGTTGAATTAGCAAGCCGGAGCCGGTCGATGAAAATACGGAGCATTTGATCTTCACTTAGATCGTCACCGTCGTCTTTGGAAAGTTGTGTCCGTTTGAAAGCTCGAGATTCTTCGTGGTACGTCCATCTTTGGATGTGGGAGAATAAATCCGAGAAACATAGCGAAAAAATTTGTTTTTTTTGTTTTTCCTGTTTTTTGTTTTCCTTTTTTTTTGTTTTTTTTCTTTTCCTTTGTTTTTTTTTTTGTTTTTTTTTCTCTAAACTTTTTTTTTTCATATTTCCCTTTTTTTTATATCTCACTTCTTTTCATATTTCCCCTTTTTTTTCTTTTTTTTCATATCTCACTTTTTTTTCATATTTCCCCTTTTTTTGGATATATGTATATGTATATATATATATATATATATATATATACATGTACATTATTAATATAGTAGTATTATATTTATATCTCCCCAAAAAAAATGCTTCGAAAATAAATTTTCTCCCCCTAGAAATTTGCGTAGTTAGCTTGACGAATATTAAGAATCCTGCTTTCCCTTAAATCGCTAATTGTAAGTTTTCTCCCCCTCAAGAATTAAAATTTGTGCTTCCTTAAAAATATAAAGGTTGCTCTCATTAAAATAATGAGTAGCTCCCCCTCAATTAAAGCTCATTTGAAAGTATTAATCGAAAAATGATATTTATCGTTTCCGTTCGTAATATACATTTGAAAATTTTAAAACCATTTAAAGCGATGAAATGCATATCGAAAATGTATCCTTTGAAAAGTTTTGAAAGGAAATAGGTATATTTATTTATTTTTGACGAAACTCATATGCATATGTAAATTTTGAAATATACCTCATTGAAGCTTAGTTGTAGTAGCTCACGCCTCATCCCTTTATCATGTATGTGGAGCCACTACGTCGAATTCCATACATGAGGAAATATGCAAAACTATCGGGATTTTGGTACCCATTGTCGTATGGGACCTCGCTTATTAGCAGAAAACGAGTTAGTCGTAAATCGTGTAAAGTTAGATTGTGAGCCTAAGTTGGTCGAAGATTTAGTCTTAGGAATCCATTTTTGCTTGATTTTATACGGATAAGCAATTCTAGCATGTGAATATGTGCTCCTAAAATGTGTACTTGTAAAGGTCTTCTCAGTACCTAGTCGTAATAAATGCTTTTCGGAACGAATATTGACTGGATACTTTATGTAAGAATACGAGCAAATAGAGAGATAAGCATGTAAAGCAGAAGTGTCGTAATTCCTACGTGGAGAATGCACATTTTTCACATGAGAATAAGAATTTCGAAAATTATTTTCAAGTCTAGGCTTTTTAAGTGAAAAGTTAGTAGAATCATTTGAAACACATGATGAAGTTTGTGCGCTAGAACTTGACATATTTTCGTGAAAATTTTTCTTTTTGAGAGCGGGAGAGGAAGACTTTTGATCTTTATTATTCAGTCTTGGAGCTTTTCTGTTCTCTCGTTTCCGCGGGACTTGTTCCTTGAGTATAGGAAGTGCGGAACTTTTACTTTGAATTTCAGCTTTGGTCAAGATTGACGTAGAATTAGTTGAAGCCGTTTCGGTGGTAGGAATGAGACCATCCGTTTGCATTCCTTGATCATGTTTTGAAGACGAGGAAGCTTTGAGACTAGATATCTCCGTTAGAAGTGTATTCCTTTCTACAACAAAATTCTTTCGTTCCATTTCTAATGTAGAATTTAAATCCTCGATGTTCTTAAGAATAGAAGGTATATCAACGGAAGAAGAATTTTCAGAATGACGAGATTTTGCTTCCTCTGTCTTAGAAGTCGCAAGAAGATTTTCTAAATTTTTAATCTTAGAATAGAGCTTCTTACGTTCTTCACCTAAGAAAGCATAGTTAGCTTGAGCGGTGCTCTTTTCGATTTCACAGGCATTTAAACTCTTGGTCAATTCACTAGTCTTAGCATTAGAATTTTCTAATTGAGATTTTAGACTAGTGATCTTAGAGTTGGCATTTGTTAATCTGCAATTGAGGCTAGCTTTCTCGTTGAGGTTCCTAACCAAACAATTGTAATTATTTTCAAGTCTGACTTCTAATTCCTTAATTTTTGAGCTATGCAACTCAAGCTGTGGCGTCTTAGTCTCACTAATTCTCAAGCTCTTAGTTAGTTCATCTATTTTCACATTAGAGCTTCTAAGTTCTAATTCAAGACTAGCTATTTTCTCCTCAGACTTAGATAATTTTTTTTCTAACTCTTTTGTACTTTTCTGCTCATTTTTCATGTTAGCATACCTAGTTTGTAAGGATTCTAACATGTTAAACAATGTAGAGTTAGGAATAACTACTTCCTTAGAGGATGTGTTAGCTTCATCTTCGTGTGCCAAAGCCAAGTGCGTCTTTTGTTCGGAATTTGTAGTCTCTTGCTTCTTTGAGCGTGACTTGGTCTTTGTGGACTTCTTCTTTAACTCCTTTTCTATTAATCGTAGTTGACGCCCAAACTCCTTCAGTCGTTCATCAACGTCGGAGTCAGTGTCGTCGGACCGAATAATCGAGTAGGTGTCCATTTTGGTTTTTTTTATTTGTTTAGATTTTGGTTGGATAATTTGATCGTTAACGTGTTTTATGGATTTGAATCTTTAATATTGATTAAGATATTTGGCTATAAAATTTCAGTTTCGAAAAGATTTTGGTGTATAAAGTTTGATTTAGAAATTTAATAGTATAAACCAAAAGCTTTTTCCATAATGTGCCAATTTGTTACTGTTTTCGATCGAAAATAATTCTCGAGTAAAAGTTTCTTTTGAAAATGTAGAGAACTGTTTTCGATAGTTAACTTTTTTTCGATGTACTGTCTTTACAAAATAGTTTTGAATTACAAACAGTTATGTATAGACTTACGATCGTAAAAGTTTTGCGATTTGATAAAACGTCGTCGTTTTGAGAGTTTAATATCTAAACCGTTAAAATCAAATTTTTCGATCGCAAAAAGTTTTGCGGCCGAAAAATAAGTTTTGCGATATCTAAACCGTTAAAATCAAATTTTTCGATCGCAAAACGTTTTGCGGGCGAAAAATAAGTTTTGCGACGACAAACCTGTAAAAGCAACTAAACAAAATTTTGCGATCGTAAAGTCAAGTAAAAGAGTGAGAATTGAATAAAATTGAAAGTTCTGGGGTTAATTTGAAATTTTTGGACTAGACCAGAACTTTTTGGACTGAATTGAAAACTATTTGGGATCGAAATGTAACTGCAGGGACTAAAATAATATTTTTGGAACTTGAAATGCAATTTGGCCTTAAAATTTTCGATTGCTAAACGAAGAGAGATTTTCGATGGTTTTGCAAAGGTATTGCTGAGATTGTAACATGGCAATGCATGTGATGACTATATGATAATGAGAGTATGTGTAATGATGACAAAAATGGTTGTGCAATGATTATAAAATGGACTTGTGTTTGTGAGTATTGTAATCACGTGAATGCAATCAAGGGAGAGAGAAAATTTTTCGACAGCTATGGAATTACGAAGCAATGCCACGTGAATGATAATGATGACTAAATGCTTTGCAATGATTATTAATTTGACTTTTGCATAAGAACTTCTCTATAGCCTCCGTGATCTCCTCGGCATATCTTTGTGGACTGCCCAAGGGGCTAAGCGATTCTGGCGTTTGACTTCCATTCCCTCGAGTGTCGTGATGGCGGAGTCTCAATCGGCAGAGCGTTGGCTACGTTTGGCTGCTGAAAAATTACAAGATTCTGCATTCAATTACTTCCTCCTTGTTTGTTGGGAGATATGGAAGGCTCGTAATAAGTGGACCCTGGAGGGGTTGGAGACCAACCCTGAAGTGATCATGCATGGTCTGACTTGCTTTCCATTCGTTGCTCGAATCAGCTCAGTCGTATTCCCTCCAATCATCAGGACGCATGGGTTTGCCCTAGTGGTTGTGAAATAAAGCTCAACTTTGACGGTGCTATCCATAAGGATAGGAATGGCTCAACAATAGGAGTTGTGGCACGTGATGAGAGCGGAGCATGCCGGGGTTGGTGGGTTAGATCCTTTCGTGACTTAGCTAATTCTTTTAAACGGCTATTTATCTAATACAGTTCCAAATCTGATATTTCAATATTTAGGAAATACGAGAACTAGATAATCAAATAATTTAGATAGTATACTGACCTTGTAATTTTATGCTTAAGGTCGAAAATTAGGAATTTCGCCGGATCTGTAGCAAATAAATCAAGGGACGACAAGTAAGTGGGAATTTTCGCTACAACACATAAATAAATTATTTTTACAAATTTTATGTGACTATCTGCTTCTGTAAAATTATGTGAAATACCTAATACGTGATATGACATGATAAGTATTTTGTACTATTCACGTATGCATTTCCACGTGCATGCACGAGTTACACGAGGGTTATGAGATGTGAGCATGCATAGTGTATGATCGCTTATATGCAATGAATATTTGCCGATATTGGCATTTGATGTCGACTCGAAGTTGTAAGCCGTCGAATATATATACTTGAATTTTAATTGTAGCGGGAAGAAACGACCTGGCTTGAATTGCCCGATAAATAGCAACCCAATTAACTGGTGTGGGCACAGCCGGTGACCAGGGAAGGCAACTGCTAGATAGTTTGGCAACCAGTGAACGACTACCTAGGGGAAAACCCTAGTGTAGATCCAGCTGGAGTAGCCTATTAATTTGTATTTTATCCTTATTGGAATTGAGCTCAGGATGGTGCGCGTAGCAAGTCAGCTGAGAGCCCTGATTAGAATGAAAAAGAGAATGAGATACGAGAATTAGAAAGCATTGGCAAAAGAAGCCTTTGCAAATTACGACACGTGCACGGCATGCATAATTTCCACTTACTGAGCTTTATAGCTCATTCCATGTTTTTATGTGTTGTAGGTTCATGCGATCACGGTACGTGATCCGTTTGATGGCAAGGCCAACTTAGGAAGCCTCTGGGGACTTTTGAGGGTGGAGTGTGTGCATGGATGCGACCTGTGTGGCGGGCGCTAGAGTTTTCTTTTGCTGCGTCTATGTACCCATCCTATGTCGTGTTGGAACAATATTTTGATTGTACAGGATGATTTCCTTTATATAAAAGGAAATATTTTATGCATATTATCATATAACTTAACTATCAGTACTTAGGTAGTCATGCGAATTAGGAATAAAATAAGTAGTAGAAGGCGGGGCGCCACATAAGCACACGATGAAGTTTGTACGCTAGAACTTGAAATACATTCGTGAAAAATTTTCTTTTTGGAGGAAGAGCCACTTTCAAAGTTTGTACTTCTAAAATTGATGGGTTTAACGAACATGTAGAAGTAACGGCTTTAAAAATTGGAGTATTTGATCTATTGTCGTTCAAAGGTTCTTTTTCTTTCTTAACCTGTTTTAAGATTAACTTTTCTTGTGAGGAAGTTTTGAATTAGATATTTCTAATAAAAACGCATTCTTTTCTGCTTCAAAATTCTTTCTTTCCGTTTTCAATATAGAATTTAAATCCTCTATTTTCTTAAGACTAGGAGGTATATCGACGGAAGAAGAATTTTCAGAATGACGAGATTGGGCTTCCTTGGTCTTAGAAATCGCAAAATGATTTTCTAATTGACTAATCCTAGAATAGAGCTTCCCACGTTCTTCTCTTAAGAAAGCATAGTTATTTTGAGCAGTGCTCTTCTCGGCTTGACAGGAGTCTATACTCTTTCTTAATTCTAATCTTAGAATTAGATTTTTCTAATTGTGCTTCAAGATTAGCAACTTTCTCATTAGCATTCGACAATCTACAATTAAGGCTACATTTCTCATCTAAGCTCCTAACTTATAGTTGTTGGCTAGCCTGTCCTCTAATTCTTTTACTATCGAACTATGCTTCTCTAAGGGAATATTCTTAGTCTCGCTAATATTGGGGCTCTTAGATAATTCTTCAATTTTCGCACTAGAGCTCCTAAGCTTAAATTCAAGACTAGCTATTTCCTCCTTAGACTTAGTTAATTCGTCATCTAACTCTCTTGTAATTTTCCGCTCATTTTTCATATTAGCATACCTAGAGCTGGCAATATTGCCTCCGCCCCGCCGTCCGTTTTGACAGGTCTAAGCATACTTAGTTTGTAAGGATTCTAACATGTTAAATAATGTGGAGTTTGGAATCACTACCTCTTGAGAGGATGTGTTAGTTTCAACTTCGTATGCCATCAAAGCCAAGTGCGTCGTTTCTATGGAGTTTGTAGTCTCTTTCTTCTTTGAGCGTGACTTGGTCTTTGTAGACTTCTTCTTTAACTCATTATCAATTATTTGTAGTTGACGCCCAAACTTCTTTAGCTGTTCAGCAATGTCGGAGCCAATGCCGTTGGAGCTAGTGTCGTCGGATCGCGTAATCGTGTAGGTGTCCATTTTGGTTTTTAAATTTTGGTTGGATATTTTGATCGTTAACCTTTTTTATGGATTTGAACTGTTTATGTTTTTTTTAATATTGATTAAAAATATTTGGCTTTTAAAGTTTTAGTTTCGAAAAATATTTGGTTTATAAGATTTGATTTAAAAATATTAGAGTATATACCAAAAACGTTTTCTATAATGTGCCGATTGAAGGTTACTGTTTTTGATATAAAGAAAAATTTCGAGAATTTTTTTTTATGAAGATGTAGAGCACTGTTTCCGATTGTTTTGTTTTTCGAGCTACTGTTTACGAATGTTTTTTTTATTAAGTTTCTCGGTAAAAAAAATCTAATATTGTATGAAAGACAAAAATTTTCTATTGGTTTAGAAATTCAATGCAAGGTTCAATGATGCAAGGTGATGATGATAGAATGGTTATGCAATGACGACCAAAATGATGATGTAGTGATTCTGGCGTGAAGAATTACAGTTTTAGTTTGCGAGAGATAAGAAATTCAAAGCTTTTTCGATCATTAGTGAAAATGGTATTCAGTTTGACTTTTCAAAGGTTTAGAATGGAAATAGATTTTGATGTCGTGCTATATAATAATTTTTTTCGATGGTAAATAAAAAAAAGAAATCAATTTCGATGGTTTCTCAAAATTTTGTTGTGACTTTGATTTGATAATGCAATGATAATGCAATGATGAAGAGCAACGACGATCAATGATTGCTATGTTTCACTATATGATAAGGTAATGATTGCAAAGTTTTGGAATTCAGCATAAAGAGAGTTTTCGACAAAGACTTGTTCGATGACTTTTTCGATCGTGAATAGTACTCTATTTTTGATCGATCACATAAGACAAAAGACTCATTACTGTTTTCGATATAATTTCTCAATCGTAAAAGACATAAGAGCAGTTTCTCGGTCAAACCTGTTTTTCGAGCATAGGTAGCGTACTGTTTTCTATTGCTATTTTATTCGGTCACGTACTTAGTAGACTTGCAATCAAACTTTTGGGATCAATAGCTATTTTCGATGGCTTATTATTATTTTCGATCGTAAAACCGATTTAGTCAATTTAACTATTTTCAAACAGTAGTGTCGAAAATCTTTTACTAAGCTTACGAACACTTGCAGAAAATTCAGAATTCAACTAAAAACAATTAATAATAAAGACTAAGCATGGGTTATTGATCGAAAATCATAGAATAACAGTTCTTCTAACACAGAATCAAACCAGAAAACAACAAAACATATCAAATTTTGCAGAAAACGGATGAATTTACGAAGAACATGAAGAACACAATTCGTCACAAATCTGAACGAAAACAGCAAATCAGTCTACCAAAGTGAGGGTAATCGATCGAAATCATGAAATTGGTAAGAACAAACACTCAATTCAGCACAATCAAAGCAAAATCAGTCCAATTTTCGAAAAATTAGATTTAGTCCGCGAAGAACGATTCGATTAGATTTTCAATATTCGAAAAAATTTGTGCTTCAATCGAACGAAAACACGCTCAGATCAATTAGAAACATACAATCGAACCTCAATAACAGCAAAATGAGTCGAATTATGAAAAATCAGATCGAAATTCAGCGATGAACAGTGCGCGCGTGAATAGTTCTTAACGCCTGTAAAGCCGCCAAATTAACGGTGGAAAATAATTTTGCTCTCTTAGGAGAAGAACGTAAGAAGCTATACGCAAAAGTCAAGAAATTAGAACATCTTCTCGTAAAAAGGGCACAAACAGATCAAACAATATTCTTAAACCAACCCATGGACCAAGAATTCTATGACTATAAATTTGGCTTAGGTTTTGAGAATCCACGTTGCTTGACGAAATCGACTGCAAACAACTTTACGATGTCAAGTACGTGGGTTTAGGACTAACAAACCTTATTGTTTTTATTAACGCTGAAGAAATAGATGCCTTAGAAAAACCAAGAGAAAAGCTAAGATTAGGGTTGAAGTTCTCTTTTCCTACACGGAATTGAATCAAGGCTACAAGACTAGGGACATTCCCAAGGGTTGGAGTCTTGAGTCAATTCATCCTCCTAAAGATCGTTCTACAAACGAGGAAGCTCAAACTCACCATTCTGAAAACTTCTCTACCCCCTATTATTAGGAACATAGAAGGGTTAAGAGCCTCATTAGAAAAAGAACGATAGAATTTTGAAGCTGAAAAGAAAATGTTCCTAAAAGAGATGGAAAATCTCAAAGCTTCCTCCATATCCCAAACTACTTCTCACGCTTCTCCCTCACAAGATAAAATCATTTTGGAAAGTGCGAAGAAAGACAAATCGCCTTCCAAAGAACGAAACCTAAGAATAATATTCTTAAAAATAAGATCTCTAACCCTGTTTCCACTACGTCTACAGGGAGCGTAGTTAAGGAACTAGAGAAACCAAAGGCGAGAGTGCTTAGAAATAAAGAATGAGTCTCTAGATGTCAACATTCCAAATTTATCACCTCCTTCTGTAAAAACAAGGACACTCATAGAAATAAAAGAGTTGTTTCTTCTCTCAAAATAATTGCTTCTACTTGCTCCTTAAAGCCTACCACCTTCAGAAGCACTAACTTTGAAATAGGCTCTTCATCTACAATACCAAAAACTCATTTTGTGACTAATGCATCTTGGATGAACCGTAGGAAACAAGATCCAGCCATTAAGAAAGCATATGGCGCTATTCATTCCTGATCTCATCTAAGGTATCCTGTGAAGATCGAATCCCCCAAGCACCTTAGGAGACTATCAAATGAAAAGATCTTGTCCGTGCTCAAGCCTACTCATACATTTGCTAGTGCCGAAATTAATCTTCCCTGCCAGGTTCAACCCAAATGGGTTCCTAAATCTCCGCCTAAGAAGACAGAAGCCAAAAGGGCCAAGTCTTCTATGAAGGGCAAATCCAAATCCTTCGAAGATGGTTTGGGTTGCTAAAGTGTCTACTAGTGTTAATCTAGAAACTATATCTGAACCTAAGACGAAATCTGCTAATCTGAGAGGAGCCATTTATAAGTGGGTACCTAAAGCTCTCTAAATTGGTTTTGCAGATCCATCATGTGTGGTACCTCGACTCCGGTTGCTCCACACACATGATGGGAAACCAAGAGCTGCTGAGCAACTATCAAGACCGTCTAAATGGCAGTCAGATTTGGGAATAACGACTCGGCTCCTATACTAGGATTCAGTGACATCATTCTGGATAATCTGACTATCAATGATGTCTCCTACGTCGAAGGCCTCCGCCATAACTTGTTCAGCATAGTCCAGTTCTGTGATAAAGGATTCCTGGAGGTCTTCCTTGTTGACTGATGCAGAATATTGGACAGTCAGGACAAAGAACTCCTTCAAGGAATTCGGAAGTCAAATCTTTACACGATCAACCTGACGTCCGTGCGGTCTTCGATAGTTGTTTGCAAATTTCTCAGACTATAATTCAGAGGAACAGCTTATGCATCAACGTATGTCTCATCTCAACCTTAAGGCTCTTCAACATCTTTCAATGAAGAAGTTGGTTCACGGTCTACCAACCATACACTACCAAAAGAGCATCAATGTCCGACGAGCCAACTAGGAAAAATTAAGCGAGCATCTCATCATGTTAAATTAGTTGCCTCCACTTCACGTCCACTGGAACTACGACACATGGACCTCTGTGGATCGATGCTGACACAGAGCATCAACGGACGCAAGTACGTGCTAATTATTGTCGACGACTTTTCTCGCTACACATAGATGAAGTTCCACTAAAGATAAGACAGGGGACTTGATCGTCAATTTTGTGAACTCTTCTCAGAACTTACTGTAGCATACTATTCAAATCATCCGAACAAACAATGGAACTGAGTTCAAGAACAAGTATCTCAGTGAATTCTATCAGAAACTTGGGATTAGTCAGCAATTTTCAGCCGCAAAGACGCCTCACAAGAACGAGTTCGTCGAACAGAAGAACCGAACTCTAGTGGAAGTCGTGCGTACAATGCTGATTCACTCCGGCCTTCCACATTTTCTTTGGGCTGAAGCATGCCTGTTTCACTCAAAACTGGACGATTGTTCACAAATGCTTTGACAAGACTCCGTACGAAATAATCAACAAGCGAGTACCCAATATTTCTTTCTTTAAGGTCTTCGGGTACAAGTGCTTAGTGGCGAACGACAGAGAGCAAGGTGCTAAGTTCGGCCCTAAAGCATTCGAAGCCCATTTGTCGGGTATTCTTTAACTTCTAAGGCATACCAAGTATACATCAAGTCCAACCGGACAATCAAAGAAAGCTACAATATTACTTTAGCAGAGATGGCTTCTGGGCACATCAGTCCAGGACCCGTGCCCAACCCGATGCCTGAGCATCTCAGTTCAGGACTCGTGCCTAACCAAATGGCTTCTGAATACAACATTTCAGGACCCGTGCTCACTGGTGTGTTGGCACAAAACCAACAACGACCGGCAACAATTCACGACTCATTATCAGAAGAAGCCATGAGACTTGTTCTAGAAGACTTGGATTCTCTTTTTGAGACAGTATATTGGCCAGAAACCATAAATATTACACCTATAGTGGATACACCACTCGCCGAAGGCGATATACCAAGCTCTTCAAAATGTCCCCACCTCACCCGATTCAAAATTACCTCAGAATACTGAAAAACCCTCCATGGTTAGTGAGGAAGTGTCATCAGAGCCTCCCCCCCTCAAGTGTGGAATTGGAATTACCTCATTCAACTGACCAGCCTAAGATTGTTGCAAATCTCGGTCCACATATAGCTGATGCCTCAACTTCGGCCTTACCTCATGAGCGAAAGTGGACTCGAGCACATCCAGTTGATCAGATAGTTGGTGATCCGTCGAGTGGAGTACGGACAAGACATAAGCACAGTTTCTTTAGCTACTTCTTAAGCCAAAATGAGCCAACCAAGGTAGCAGACACACTTTTAGATCCGGATTGGGTAATTGCTATGCAAGATGAGATCAACCAATTCGAACGTCTTCAAGTGTGGACATTAGTACCCCGTCCGCATGGGAAAACCATCATTGGGACGAAATGGGTGTTTAAGAACAAAAAGAATGAAGATGGAGAAGTTATCCGGAATAAAGAAGACTGGTTGTGAATGGCTGGTTGCGAAGGGCCACAACCAACAGGAAGACATTGACTACGATGAGACGTATGCTCCTGTTGCCCGAATCGAAGCCATCCGTATTTTCTTGGCTAATACGGCCCATAAGGAGTTCAAAGTCTACCAAATGAACGTTAAGAGCGCCTTTCTCAACGGCGTGTTAAAGGAGGAAGTCCATGTCACTCAGCCAGAAGGCTTCGTTGACCTAGCACATCCCGATCACGTCTATCGTTTGGATAAAGCTCTCTACGGACTAAAACAAGCCCCACGTGCTTGGTATGATGTCTTGAGCGAATTCCTCGTGAAATCTGGATTCATCCGAGGAACGATCGATACGACACTCTTCATCAAATGGCAAGACAAAGACTTGATGGTCGTCCAAGTTTACATAGACGACATCATCTTCGGATCAACAAATCCTCGACTTTGCAAGAGGTTTGGAGAGTTAATGAAGGGCAAGTTTGAAATGAGTCACATGGGCGAGATGCAGTTCTTCTTAGGCCTTCAGGTCAGGCAGCTCGACGATGGAATCTTCATCAGTCAAACGAAATACATCAAGGATATTCTGAAGAAATTCCGTCAAGATGAGAGCAAGCCTCTCAGCACTCCTATGTCAACAAGTTGCAAGTTGGATGGTGATCCTACCGAAAAAGCGGTTGACATCACACACTATCGCAGCATCATCGGGTCTCTTCTCTATCTCACCATGAGCCAACCGGACATTATGTTTGCCACATGTCTCTGCCCCTGTTTCCAAACTGATCCCAAAGAATCTCACATGCTCGCGATCAAGCGGATCCTGCGCTACCTCAAAGGCACCTCGACCTTAGGACTGTGGTATCCCAGGGCACAAATTTCAAATTAACTGGCTATACTGACGCTGATTAAGCAGGTTGCCGAATGGACAGGAAAAGCACTTCCGGTGGCGCTCAATTTCTAGGCGAAAAGCTGGTTTGCTGGTCATCCAAGATGCAGAATTGCGTGTCAGCTTCAATGGCTGAGGCAGAATACGTCGCGCCCGCCAGCTGTTGCTCTCAAATGCTGTGGATGGGGACTCAGCTCCGCGATTATGGGTACAATTTAAATAATATACCAATTTATAGTGATAGCCAAAGTGCCAATGCGATAATGTGCAATCCTGTTCACCACTCACGCATGAAACACATAGACATTAGATATCACTTTATAAAAGATCACGTAGAAAAAGGCACAATTGATATGTATTTTGTGAACACGGAATATCAACTAGCGGACATTTTCACCAAGGCATTGGATGAAAAACGGTTCCAATTCCTTGTCGGAAAATTATGCATGTTGAATCTTCCGTAATATGTGCTTTACGTGCTCTAATGTGCTTTCATATGTTCTATTCTATGTGTTTTTGCATACTTAAATGCTATAATTTGCATGATACTTACAATAATAGTAAAATAAAATCCAAAAATATTATACATATACTTATAATATTAGGAGAATGACGATATCTTTAGGATGCTCGATCTGGTCACGTATAGATTTCCCTGACATGCGACAGGTTAATTGCTTAATTTCGTCAGTCTAAGTCGCATTCTTGTGTCTAAAGGTCATTAGTTTGCTCAACTAGACACAAAACCACTTCATATAAGTGAGGATTCTAGCCTTCTTATTCTTTCTTTCTACGTCTATTCTTGAGCGAGTCACACTTCAATTGCTTGTCTTAACTAGTGATTTTCAGCCTCATACTCGCCTTGTATTAGATCGTCAGGAAAATGATTAGGGCACTTAGGAAATTCCTCACTTGACCATATGTAACTCTCAATCCTTTGACATAGCTGTAGAATACCATTTGTAATTGTGATTTGATTTTATTAGTTGTCCTTGTGATTAGGGGCTTTATTTGTATTTGCCCTTAGATTAGGACTTATTTGTTATTTATACCAAGTGTGTTTGGTATAAACACATTTGTACACATTGATCTTATGGGAGAATTTTAGTCAATTGATCCGAAAGGCTTGCTCGTATCGCTGAACGAGCAATCCTAGCTGAGCAGGCGGAGAGCAGGGTCGCAAAGGCACAGGATGCAAAGCGGAGAATAGAAGGACAACAAGGAGGAGGGAACCAGAAACATCAATTCTTCGGTAAGGGATCAAATTATCGCGGGAATCAACCGGGTCAGCAAAATTGGAGGCCAAGACCGAACCAAGGGCCATTTAACGTTCCGAACCGGCCCTCAGGTGCTGCAACTCAATGCCGACAGTGTGGGCGTTTCCATTCTGGTACGTGCTATGGACCAAGACCAAACCCGACCCCACAATGCTTCCGATGTGGGAAAATAGGACACTACGCTAGGAACTGCAACGAAAATATGCCTCAAGTTCCGAACCGACCGTTGATTCGACCCCCTCCGGTGCCAGCACGAGTTTTTACTCTGACGAATAAGGAGGCCGAAGCAAATCCTTCCGTAGTAACGGGTACGTTGACTATCTATGACGTGCCCACTTTTGTGTTAATTGACTCTGGGGCTACACATTCATTCGTGTCGGCCAAATATGTGGAAAAGGTGGGAGTCCCTCCTATCTTATCTAAATGTTATTACGTAGTTACCTTACCACACGGTAATCCGACGCGCACTAACCAAGTGCTGGAAGGATGCTCCGTTAACATTGAGGGTAGAAATCTGAGCGTCGACCTGATTGTAATCCCAATGAACAACTATGATGTTATTTTTGGGATGGATTGGCTTTCGAGATACGGAGCCATCATAGATTGCAACAAGAAGGTCGTAAAATTTCAACTGCCCGAAGAAGAGGTGTTCACTTTTTCGGGAAAAACTACTTTGAATCGTATTCCGCAAATCTCTGCGTTGAAGGCTCAACGACTCTTGAGATCCGATTGTGAGTCTTATCTCGTATGTGCGGTGAATGTGGAGGAGTTACCTCAGCCAGAACTAAAAGACGTGCCGATAGTCAATGAATATGCCGATGTATTTCCCGATGATCTCCCGGGGTTACCCCCTGATCGAGAAATACAGTTCACGATAGATCTAATGCCGAGGTCCGCCCCAATTTCTAAAGCTCCTTATCACCTAGCGCCGAATGAACTGAAGGAGTTAAAAGAACAGCTAGAGGACTTGTTGCAGAAAGGGTTTATTCAATCCAGTTTTTCGCCATGGGGAGCGCCGGTTTTATTCGTACGAAAGAAAGACGGGTCGATGCGACTATGCATCGATTATAGGGAGCTGAATAAGATCACGATCAAGAATAAATATCCGTTACCGAGGATCGATGATCTGTTCGACCAACTACAGGGCGCCACGGTATTCTCGAAAATTGACCTCCGTTCGGGATACCATCAGTTGAAGATCAGGGAGGTAGATGTTCCTAAAACCGCATTCAGTACGAGGTAAGGCCATTAAGAGTTTCTGGTTATGCCTTTTGGACTGACAAATGCCCCAACTGCTTTTATGGACTTGATGAATCGGATCTTTAAGGACTATCTTGATCGTTTCGTAATCGTCTTTATTGATGATATCCTGATTTATTCTAAGACGAAGGAGGAACACGAGAATTACTTACGAATCGTCTTAGGAATCTTGCGTGAGAAACAGCTCTACGCCAAATTCAAGAAATGCGAATTTTGGCTTGAGCAAGTAGCCTTCTTGGGACACGTGATTTCCGGGAGTGGAATCTCCGTGGACCCAAGTAAGATTGAGGCCGTGAACAATTGGCCACGACCAACTACTCCGACCGAAGTCCGAAGTTTTCTAGGACTTGCGGGATATTACCGTAAGTTCATAGCTGACTTCTCAAGCATAGCCTCGACTCTGACGAACTTGACCAGAAAGAACATACCTTTCAAGTGGTCTGAAGCTTGCGAACAAAGTTTTCAGGAGCTGAAAAAGCGACTCACTTCTGCTCCTATTCTGACTATACTCTCGGGAACTGGAGGATTCTCAGTCTATAGTGATGCCTCAAAGAACGGACTAGGATGCGTGCTAATGCAGAATGGGAAGGTGATCGCTTATGCGTCACGACAACTAAAAGAATACGAAAAGAACTACCCAACCCACGACTTAGAACTTGCAGCAGTCGTCTTCACCTTAAAGATTTGGAGACACTACCTTTACGGAGAAAGGTGTGAAATCTTTACAGACGAGTTTGAAATATTTCTTTACACAGAAAGAGTTGAATATGAGGCAACGACGATGGCTGGAGCTTGTAAAAGACTACGACTGCGTTATCAATTATCATCTGGGCAAAGCGAACGTAGTCGCAGACGCGCTTAGTCGAAAGGCGATGAGTACGGAATTGCACAGGCTTGGAGTGGAAATAGTCAATTTGGACGAAGTCGAAACGAAACTAGCAGCGCTGACTCTTCAGCCGACGTTGCTAGAACGAATTTAAAGAGCACAAGAAGAGGATGAATTCTATCTAAGGCGAAGGATACACTACCCGAAGACTCCGAAATTCGGGCAGATGGAACCTTGTTATACACTATCGTCTTGGATCGAGATTCGAGATTTCTATCCAACTTTTGGCAAAGCTTACAGAAAGCGATGGGAACTAAACTCTCGTTCAGTACTGCATATCATCCCCAGACCGATGGGCAGTCTGAATGGACGATCCAAACCTTTGAGGACATGTTACGAGCGTGCGTGCTAGACTTCAAGGGAAACTGGAATAAATATTTGCCGCTGATCGAATTTTATTACAACAATAGCTTCCATGCTACGATCGGGATGGCACCGTACGAGGCATTGTACGGGCGCAAGTGTTGATCCCTTGTTCATTGGGACGAAATCGGTGAACGAGCCTTATTGGGACCCGATATAATTCGTGAAACAACCGAAACAGTGACCAAAATCCAAGAACGAATGCGAACGGCTCAAAGCCGATAGAAGAGTTATGCAGATCATCGACGACGACCTCTGGAGTTCGCAGAAGACGATCGAGTATTTCTAAAGATATCTCCAATGAAAGGCGTAAAGCGCTTCGGACGAAAGGGCAAGCTAAGTCCTAGATACATAGGCCCATTCAGAATCATAAAAAGGGTCGGCGAGGTTGCGTATCAGTTAGAGTTGCCAGCTTCCCTGTCACAAGTTCACGACGTATTTCACGTATCGACATTACGAAAATACGTCGCGGACCCGAGTCATGTCATTCAGAACGAGCTTCTTTATCAACAGCTCAAGCCTGACTTGAGTTACGAAGAGAAGCCTGTAGAAATTTTGATGTACGAATCAAAACGATTACGGAATAAGACTATTCCATTAGTTAAGGTTTTGTGGCGGAATCAATCAGTTGAGGAAGCCACGTGGGAGCGTGAGGATGATATGAGGATTCGTTATCCCGAGTTATTCCAGCCGGCGTAATTTCGGGGACGAAATTCTTTTAAGGGGGGAGGATGTAATACCCCTAAAAATTGAATACGGGATTTTGTTGTAATTAACTATGTAGTTTTGAGAATTACAAAGTTGATAACAAAATTTTAAGATTTTGGAACGAAAATATAAAGTGTGACAGTTTCGAAATTTTAGTTTTCGAAACGCAACTAAGGTATTAACCGAAATTAATAATGATAGAACAAAATAAATTTGGTGAATTAGTGTTGAGACCAAACTCAAGAGGGAAAAGTCTTCGTTATCTAACAAATAATTTAAGTAGAATATAACATGATTAAATAAAATAATAATAATAATAATAATTAAAAAAAAATCCAAGTTCTCGACCAAAAGGATAATTATTAGGTAACCTTTCTTAGGCTGGGTGATAAGCAATAGTCATCATCTTGTCACTTCAATACACAAGTTCCAATATTAAATTACTAAGATATATCCATTTTAGCATACAAGTAGAGAACCCTACGTTAGTAAAGGGAGGATTCGAAAACCAAAACCCAAGAAAAAAAGAGAAAACCTCATTAAGAAGAAGAAAAGACTTCGTAACTCCGGCAGGCTTAGAACTCTAAACAACTTGAGGATTAAAGCGTGGGGTAAGTGAGTTATCTGATATAACACGTAAATAACTTTATTTCTGATATTTTTGCGTGTTTTATATGGTCTTGCCAAGTCTTATGTGCTTACATGAATTCTCGAAGTATATGTCATGTACCTAAATTGTTTTGGACTTAATTTGTTATATATGCATGTTTAGGGAAGTTGAATATGTTCAGAAAGTTTCGTCATCTGAACACCTAAGTATTTTAAAGTAGAGGATTAGGTTAAGTGCTGAAATAATTTAGAGATTGATAAAGTTTTCATATAAGAGAGTGTTTTTGGGGGTTTTAGGGTTCTCGGCATCCCCTTATAGTTTTCATGTTCGGCATGGAATATTTTAGGGTTTCTTTATTAAGAATATTTCAATAACCAATAAATCTTCAGCAGGTGTAATTTACTTTCAGTAAGTTAATAAAGACTTCGGTACATGCATTAATTTTCGTGAGCTGTTTAAGTTCTCGACATTTTTTTATGACCTCGACATGTGTTCGAAATATAAAGTAGATAGATTTCGAGATATATTTTTAAGATATTGACATTCTATAGGTTTCGACATTTATCACAAAATGGATCTCGACATTATGTTAGGGTCTCGACATTTTTAAGGATTTCGACATTATTAGGGTTCGACAAGAGGGTCTCGACAATGTATATATGACTCGACATTTCTAAGGTCTCGACATTTATAGGATGTCGATATGGCTTGACGACTTCGACGTTAGTTATATATATATATTTATAGATCTCGACATCATCAAGTTAGAAAAGATTTCGATATTATATTTCAGTTAATAAATTTTCGGTATTTTAGAATTTTGCTATTTCTAGGATTTTCAATATTTTAGGGTTTATTTATTTTTAGGAATTTCATTATTTTTAGGTTTTCAGAAATTTTAGGGTTTTAATAATTTTAGCATTTTCGAAACTTATATGACTTAGTAAATTTATTAATATGAAAATATTTATTATATTCAGAGGATCGATATATAGGGACCACACCGGACTTATTTGACAATAGCGGGAGGACAGGTAGGTGGATCATCCAGCTACAATATGTAAACACATACGTGAATTATGTGTTTTCATGTGATTCTGTGATTTACGCGACTTACATGATTTATGTATTTACATGTTCTACGTACGATTTATATAAATCATGCTTTTATGAGATTTTGTGAACATGCATGGCACGTGCATATCACGGTAGGGTGAGATATGGTTGTACAGTAGGATGACGGTAAGGATATGAGATATTGACGTACGAGGTAGATTGAGATGTTTGTGATTGGTGACTCTTAGAGGAGTCGAGGTTGGGCTCACTGGGCACCTGGCGGAGACAGGCGTGATCGATCTGTCTACTCGGGCCTGACCGTCCCGAGGTGCATACCGTCGGATGAGACATTGGTGCGACCTGATAGGAGGCCATTGGCGTGATCGTCCAGTGCACTATCAGTGTATGCTTTTGGTGCGGAGCGACCCGGTAGGAGGCCATTGGCGCGATCGTCCAGTGCACTACCAGGGTAGGCTGCCGCGAGACTTGGGGGTGGCCTCCCAGTAGTCTTTTGCGCGCGAAGGTGTCGAGCCTAACCTAGGGCCCTGTGTTGTGTGAAATAGGAATGTGGGAAAAGAAGAGTGTGCATTATATCATGTTGTGAGATATTGGGATTGGGGTTGAGTGCACACTTGCATACACGCATTTTATTCACCTACTGGGCAAATTGCTCAGTGTTTATGTGTTGTAGGTACTGAGTCTGACGCTGATACGCGTCAAGACTGAGGCGGCTGGTGGCGGTGCTCCACGGACTTTTGAGGGCGGGCGGTACATGGATGAAGACCTGTGGAGTGTCTGTAGGACTTTTGTTCTTTTGATATTTTTGGGGCTTCAACCCGTGTACAGAGATGACAATGTAGACGGATTTTTATACTAATGTACATTATTTAGGAAAAAGTTTTAATTAGACGGGCCTTCCGCGGCTTACGTTGCGGAAATCCGCCACTAATCCTAGTTAGAGAGGTCGGGTCGCCACAATTTAAGCTTAAACCCTAACCCTCATTAATCAAGTTTTCCAATTCTAAACCCACGTACTCAATGTTCAAAGCCTCCAAAAGCACTATTCATATCAAATATCAAAGCTATAATCCATAGAAATAATCTGTGTTATTGGATAATCTGGACTTTACAAGTGGTATCAGAGCAAGCGTGTAGGTGAGGAAACTTCATTTCAAGCTTCAAAGAATCAAGAAGTGTAAGATTCATTTTCGCCATAGAGCTCAAAATTTTGGACCAAAGTTGCATCGCGTGATTCTAAGTTTTTCAAGCTACAAAGTTTAGCTTCTTTCAAGACCAAGATCTTTCAGTTGATTCTGGCAATTTTGGAGCTAGTTTCTGAAATTTTCGTCAACTAAGATGAAGAACAGCTTTGTTTATGTCTTCTATCTTTAAATTCGTGAACGGCGGGTATCTAGGGTTAATAATTCGCGAATCGGAGTTAAGTTTGACGAATTCCAACTTAAGGAAGAGTTTCGCGAATTGAAAGCATCAATTTCACGAATTAGGTTAACGGAGTTCGCAAAAGCTTGGTTTCGTGAATTGGAAATACAAGGGCCGTCGGATTCCTCAAGATCAACGTCTCATATTCACGCTTTGTCTTTTACGATCCAGCTTTTACGAACCCTTCTCTTCAGTCTGTTTGCGAATCCAAGATTTCGCAAATCGTTGTTCTCAAGTCAGTTCGCGACTCTTCATACCTGTTGCAAATCTACCATTTCGCAAATCTGTTATTTCGCGAATCCAGTCATCTTTTTGCGAACTCTCAGATCAATTCGCAATTCAAACATTCTGTGAATCCTACCTGTTAGGAAATATTTTGTAGTGTTCAATTTCATTGTATTATCTTTGTTGATTTGCTTTATTAAACTTTGGGCTAGCTCTTAATTGGGTTAGTTCTTAGTTATTCATGTAATGGGCCTTCACAAGAGGCCCACCTATTATATACCAACTTGTGGTATAAATAGGAAAACTCTAACACATAGTTAGGGGTGCTTGTGTGTGAAGATCAAATAAACAATTTTAGAGTGAGAGAGTCTCCTCAAGAACACCACCAAGCCCCACACGCCCCGAACCCAAATCTCGATCCTTAGGCGTGTTTAATCCGTCCTCCGTCGCATTGTTGGTGAAATCCCGGACCAACAAGTGGTATCAGAGCACAACGCGGCCGGATTTGTGTGTTTTGAGCAAGATTTGAGTGAAAATTGCTTGAAAAATTATTTTCGTCACTTTCAGTTTTTGGGCGATTTCGACCTCATTTTGTTGTTTTTAGACATCCCAAAGGTTGATTATGTGTTTAGGAATGTTTTTCTGATGTTTTGGAACAAGTTTCGTCGTTTTTGAGTGAGATTTGAGCGAAAACGAGCCATTTTTCTGGTAAAAGTCGCGCAGCTATGGAACAGTAATCTGTGTTCTTGGCCGAGAAATTTTCTTACCCGAGAAAATTCTTAGCCGAGAAAATTTCGCAGGCCGAGAAACTTTCGCTGCCCGAGAAATTTTTGCATCTACAGGCCGAGAAATTTCGCAGGCCGAGAAATTTTTCCGAGAAATTTCGCTGCTACAGCATGTGAAGCCCCGCGAAATTTTCATACACTTCACTTCATCATACATATTTTCGCATCTTCACTATTTCGCATCTACAGTGATCCAAAAAAATTTCAACTTCACTTTTTCGCATCATCACTTCACTTCCATATCACTTGAGAAAATTCAAACTTGCGAAATTTTTGCTAACTTGAAAACTCTTTCTAACTGCGAAAATTTAATACCGTTTTTAGAACAAATTTTCACCGCGAAATTTTTGGAATACATGCGAAAAATTTGGACAACTTGCGAGATTTCTCACTTGCGAAAATTTTCCATACTTGCTAAATTTTACTCAATCTACGAAAATTTCTCACGACGTGTCTATGTGCTATAACTTGCGAAAATTTTTATACATGCGAAATTTTACTCTGAATGCGCAATCTTCTTGATATGCGAAACTTTTACTGTACATGCGAAAATTTCCTTTGAATGCGAAATTTCCTTTTTTTTTCGCGACTCACTCTCACAACGAAATTTCTCGGGACAACATTTTTCGCACATCTTCACACCATTTTTCGCACCCCCCGAGAAATTTGCACGCAACCTTTAAACTTGATCCAAACACACCTTTTAGCTTCAAATCTCGCAAAAATCACTCTTTAAAATTACACTTGAACGTTTTTTACCACCAAAAATTTCTGGCCCCCCCTCGGATTAAATAAGGTTTAAGGAGCAAAAAAAAAAAAAAGGAAAGAAAATTTTTTCTAAGCCCAAGGAAAATTTATATCATTGGATAGAGAAAAATTTTCTAAGGCCTTTGGACTTTGTCTATTTTACACTTTTAAAATTTTTCGAAATAAATTTTTCTGGGCCAAAATTTTCGGTATAGACGACGTTTCTGTGAAATATTTGAAGGCAAATCCAAAACGCGGCAACAATCACCGTACCCAACGATCGACCTAGGACGGTATTGGCATATTATAGAAAAAGTTTTGGTAATACTCACGAAGTTTTCGAAATCATTTTATAAAATTTTTCGGTATCCACCAAAATTTTCGACACTCACGTTTTTCGAAACTTCACGATATTTCTCGACGAACCAAACTTTTTGGAGTAAAAATTTTCCAAAGCCATTTTTCTTCTTTATTTAAAATATTTTTGAAAACAAAAATGGATGCTCAAGCTAGGACAATCGCGAAATTAGAAGCACAATATGCTAATAATTACGCATTGTTAGAGACAAAATTGACGGAGCTAGCTGTAGCTAATGACGCTTTGGCTTCCGCTAAAGGAACATTAGTATCCTTCAAGTCAATTTTGACTAGCTTGGAATCTAAGGTAGCAATTAGTGAAAAGAGAGTCTGCGATCTAACTAAAAGCTTAGATATTTGCAAAGGTGAGCGAGATTGCCTCTCTTTGCAATATCAAATGCTCTTAGAGGAACGCAATACATCTTCAAAATTAGATTCGAACGGGGAAAATATTTTACATTCTGAAAAACCTATTCCATGTGATATCCCGGAGACTCTTCGTAAATTGAAAGATTTGCAAGAAACTCTGGAATTCGAAAGAATAAGTTTTGGCGCGGAAAAGAAAAAGCTTTTAGAGAAGATTTCTAATCTCGAAAATTCGTTTGAGTCTGAAAAGGAAATATTTTTAAATGAGATTTCAAATCTTAAAAATTCCCCGTCTCTACCTGTCTCCAATGATCTTTTAAAAGATACATCTTCCTCGAAACAGGTAAAGAAAAGAAAGTCAAGCATCTTTGTTCCAAAAAATAAAACTGCTTTTTATACAAATTCTGAGTCACCTTTGACTGATACTGAAATGTTTAGAAAAAGCAAAGTGCTTAAATTTTCGAAGGAACAATTAAAAGAAAAAATAAAGAGAGGAAAATCGACATTCTTTTTGAAAAACTTGAACAAAAATTTTAATGATTTTCCCTCTTCGACTCCTATTAAAAGGAGAGCATGCGAAGAAGTTCAGAGCTCAAGCAAGCGAACTTCTCAAACCACACCCCTCCATCATTATAGAGTGAATGATGTGAACTCTCGTAGGAAATACGGCTCATCAGCCGATGACGCATACAATGCGATAAGTTCGTATTCCTACTTGAAGTACCCAGTCCAGATTAAGTCTGAAAAGCATCTTCTGCGACTGGCTAGGGAGAAAATTTTTCGATCTTCTAAACCTAAACACACATTCACCGGCGCTGAAACGTCCTACCCGTGTCAAATCCATTCTAAATGGATTCCTAAGTCTACGATTACGTTAGATAATCCCACGCAAAACAGGGTACCTAACCGACCTTTATTAGACGATTTAGGACAAAATTCAAATTTGACACATTATGTGCCCAAACAGTTTTGTGCTAATCAGGGAGGACCCATTCTGAAATGGGTACCAAAGTCCCAATAACTTTTGCAGGCACCCAGCATGTATGGTACCCGGGTTGCTCCACATACATGACTGGTACACGACGTGAGCAACCACTCCCGGCATGAATGGTACATGGGTTGCTCCACATTCATGACCGGTATGCACTGCGAGCAACCACCCCATCATGCACGTTTAACGGGTTGCTCCACGTGCATGAAGGGATGTCAGAGAATCGAGCAACCATCATGACTTCTGTACAAATCCGTGCAGAACCCGTACCTACAAAGAAGGGTTGACAAGAGATCAACCAACCATCAGTGGACGCGCCATCCAATCTCAATGCTTAGACGATGTGGATCTCAGGTTCCAGACTACACCGTCCACCCACTGCCATCCATTCCATCATGGTGTGCTACATGGAAACGTCCTCTGCAACCATGCTCTTCACTACACCACCACCACCACATGACGAGTCTCAGAAGTGTCTGATCAACAGTTTTGGGCCACCCTCGTCGACATCACTCGTGGTCGCCTTTCAACGCGATCACGCCACGCCACCATAGTTCCCATGGATCAGTGAAACCCCCCTGATCCTAACCCAGGAACGAGCCTACCCTAGCCTCTTTAGTCTAGGTCTAGGTCGCGCGACATCCTCCTCCACGCAAAGATCCAATCAGCGATCTCGGGAGGATGACGTAAGTCGCTTGCAGGAGTTGCGAACCAACGACGACATGATCGCACTCCTCTGTCATATCTCACCACAACCCGGACCTCGCCCATAGGTACAGGAGACGACTCGCTCGTTTCCCGAGTAGAAGTCGCGGCATCTGGTCCAACCGCGCAATTAACCCCTCCCAACCACTCAGCTATCCTTTCGCAGATAGCTGTTTCATTTCGCACAAGAGGAACCACGTTAGCCATCACCGCCCCACTTGGAGACGGTTGATGTTGAACATGCAGTGCCCCGCCTCTCACTGCACCTCTTCCACCCACGTTGAGTCTAGTGTCCTCACCCACCGAAATTTTCCACTTTCTAGGACACAAACACTCTTTACGCACCGCAGGTTCTTCGTGAACTTGCCCGAACGCTTGATGACGTCCTTGTGACCGAGAGCGGAAGACCCACGACAGCCACCCTCACCACAACTGTCGATGGGCCACGGATACGAGCTTGTCTCATCGTCCGTGCGAACGGAAAGCCTTTGTGGCTCTCCGGTTCTTTTTGTCCTGTGCAAACAGGCGGCGCATCGGACACATGTTTCGATGTTGTGACGACGGAGCGTCTTTGTGACCCTCGTCTGGTTAGTTAACCCGTTCGTGATGGAGCCCCGACTCATAGCAATCAGCGAGGAACTTACACATTCCATGCCGCGCTCAACGAGGATCTATGAAGGAAAAGGTCCCATCACCGACACCACTCCACCACGCCTACGCTTACGCCACCACATGCTGCTCCGCCTCTTCCGAGTTCCGAAATGAACTTGGAGAAAAGTCAAATGCTGCTACTCCTGAGAATCCCACTTGATTGCCTCACTCAACACCACACCACACCATCATCACCACCATCAACACCAGAGGCAGACTCGTCCCACGGACGACGTGACGATCCCGAAGACGGAGATCATCTCAAGGGGGAGTAAAGGAGAAGAAATGAGTTGAAGATCGTACAGCAGCATCAGCAGCAACCATCATCCACGCCACCTCCACCAACTACGCCCCGCCGGAGGCTTCCACTACCTCCGCGCACATTCTTATGTGTCAAGCTATTATGTTCATAATGGAACACTCGAAGGAGCCATGGCACATCTCATCCACCACATTCCGCCACCACTGCGCTGACCACTCTGAAGACCGGGCTCCCTACTCTTGAAAGTCACATTTCAATAGAGCCTTGGCACATTTTTTACGCCCCACGCCCACCTTCTTCTGGAGCCAGACGAGTCATCTTCGAGGCCGAACCAGACAACTTCCATTCAAAGACGACAAATCCGGCGCCAAGAAGAAGAAGATTGGAGAATCTTAACAAGTGAGTCCTAGCCGAGCCATCAATGCCTCCGCAAGAAGAGGAGATATCCCTTGTAGGGGGAGTTTGCTAGGAATCGAGATCTCCAATATGCCCAACAAAGATATCCCGCGCTGAACTGAAGATTGAACACTAAGGGGGAGATTGTTAGGAAATATTTTGTAGTGTTCAATTTCATTGTATTATCTTTGTTGATTTGCTTTATTAAACTTTGGGCTAGCTCTTAATTGGGTTAGTTCTTAGTTATTCATGTAATGGGCCTTCACAAGAGGCCCACCTATTATATACCAACTTGTGGTATAAATAGGAAAACCCTAACACATAGTTAGGGGTGCTTGTGTGTGAAGATCAAATAAACAATTTTAGAGTGAGAGAGTCTCCTCAAGAACACCACCAAGCCCCACACGCCCCGAACCCAAATCTCGATCCTTAGGCGTGTTTAATCCGTCCTCCGTCGCATTGTTGGTGAAATCCCGGACCAACACTACCAACTCATCCTTATCATCTCGCGAACTTAACATTTCACGAATCTTGCTACTTCGCAAATCAGTCAATTCACGAATCCCGTACTCAATTCACGAACACGGATCATTTCACGAACTCGACTACACAAGTCAATTCACGAATCAATCATTTTCCATCCAATTCGCAAACCAAGTCAGAGTACCAATTCGCGAATTGCATCCTTGACCAAATTCACGACCCAAACCCTATAGTCAAAATCAAATTTCAAAAATAAATTTCGACCAAATTTCTCGTTTCAGATTCCAACTTTCCTCACAATACACGTCAACGATCATATCCAAAACACAAGAAATGGACTCTTTTAGTGTGGAAAATGATGTTAGACCTCCCATCATCAGGCACGGAGAATATGCAGTCTGGAAAAGAAGGTTCATCAATTTTATTGAAAGCAAAGACAACTCAGATAACTTGCTGGAATCCATATATAATGGACCCAAACAATATTGGACCATAATTCCAGCTACCACCGACACTACTCCTGCAAGAGAAGAACAGAGGATCTTGCGAACAGCCGACCAATGCAATGATGAAGAAAAACTACGACTAAAGGCGGATAAAATGGTGAAATCATACATGATGCAAGCAATTCCCAATGACATTTTGATGCAACTCGAATGTGGTGAAAGCGCAAAAGAAATGTGGGATGCCCTTCGAATCATGATGCAGGGGACAGAAGTCAACTCAATGGCAAGAATGGCGAATACTCTCATCTCTTACGATCGCTTTCATGCAAACAAAGGGGAAACTCTTTAAGAAACCTTCCATCGATTCCTTGTCCTTCTAAACGAGCTAAAGATGAATGGAGTCACAAAAAGTGTAATGGAGATCAACATCAAATTCTTAGGATCACTCTATCCAGAATGGGAAGCAACCGCAATAATGATAAGACAAATGAACAACCTAACCAAAGTTAGCATCCATACATTATTCGACTACCTCAATCAACATTCCAATCACGTGGAGAAACGAAGGGAGGAAATCAAATCAATAGGAAGCGACTCACTCGCTCTTATGACTGAACGATCTTCAAGAAAACAATCCAAAGACAAAGAAATTATCCGGTCATCACAAGTTAAGGAGGGAGGAGATTCTGATTCCCATGGTGAATTCAAGGATCTTACGAGACATGGAGACAAGGAGGTCACACTCAAAGATCTTGCTAAGCAACTCGCACTGGTCTCAAACTTTGTGCAGAAGAAATTTTATAAGAAGACTGGATCCTCCTCCAATCGTCAAAGAACTTCCTCCAAATCAAAAGGAAAGACTCGAGATGAGGAAAACAACTCTGAAACTCCTCATCAAGGTGGCAGATGCTTCAACTGCGGTAAGACTGGACACTTCGCTAGAGAATGCAGAATGCCCAAGAAAAAGCATGTCAACTATTATCGCCGGAAAGTTCAATTGGCTGAGCAGGAGGAGAAAAGATTGGTCTTAATGGCATAAGAGGATCATTGGCTTGAAGATACCTCAGACAACGAGGAAGAGAACGTGGCACTGATGGCCAAACTGGATGACGAAGAAGATGGAGCTGGAGCTGCAGGAAGCGAATCAGACAGGGAAACCTCCAACAACTCAGACATGGTGGAGGTAAGAGAAGCAGATTATGATTCTTTACTTAAGATGAAAAATGAATTTTTATCATTATATAAATCTAACAAACAAGGAAAAAGAAAATCAAAGAACTAGAAGCTAACTTAGAAAAGAATTTAGTAGTATTAGATAAATTTGGATATGATTATGCATGTGAAAAAAATCGTGTAATTATAGCAAATGAAAAGGTTGCTAAGCTAGAAGTACAAGTGCAAAAATCCGAAGCTAAGGCCAAGGATTTAGAAAAGGAAACGAAATCTCATAGAGATCAGGCAATGGACGCTACAACTAAATATGACTTACTCTGTAAAGAATGGGAAAGACTGTACTCCAAAATCAAAAAATTGGAGGACATCTTAACCCGACGAGATCAGTCAGAACAAACGATCTTCTTGAACAAATCAGTCAACATAGATTCTACAATCCTCATAAGGGACTAGGTTTTGAAAACACATGTAAGTTAAAACAAGGTATATCAAGTGCACCTTATCTATATGTTCTCAAATTCATGCAGACCGGTTGCCTTGCTAATCTCATGTATTTTGTCAGTGAAAACGAGACACCAACACACAGTAAAACTCAAACATCATTTGATTATACAGAGTTAAATGATAGTTATAAAGAAAGAAATTGTCCAGCAATAACAGAATTTGAGTCCGATATTCCACGTCCAAGTGAAGGAGATACCTCGGGAGATTATTTAGCATTGATTTACTCAAGGTGCAAATCGTCCGAATGTGATCAAGATTATCATAAGTTTCGATCGAAAGCTCTCTATGTCAAAACTCTTTCGCCCGATTTGCTTTTATATTCCAACCACTCGGTCGATTGATGACAATTAAGGTCTAGTTTTGCTGAGTGCCTTGGTTAGTGTCAAATTGCCTGATTTGTTTAGTTCCTATTATTTCCATCGCCCGATTGGATTATGTACATAAGCTAGTTTCGCCCGAACCCTATTCTACTTAATTCAAATCGCCCGAAAGTGATCATTATAATCTCCTAAGACTTGAAATACACTAAGTCGCCCGAGTTTTCCCTCAAAATTATTATTCTTTCAAAACCCTAAAAAACAGTACTATCAAGATCATCTTCCAAGACTATACTACTTACAGAAAATAATACGCCTTAAAACATCAGATCTTCACGAATATCACATGGTTCAAAAATCATTAAGACATATAATATAAATACCTATGATACATCGAACTTAGAGATTTAGGGTTTTCTAAACATGTATAATTTCGAAAGTCCTACTGTTAAGCATGAGATCACGTAGAAACATACAACATCAAAACTTTTACAAAGAATACTAAGTATTAAAGATATACCTTACTTCCTATTCTGTGTTTTAAATCTCGTTGGTGATGAGCTTGCCAAAGTTTTCTTTGTTCTTCGTGATTGTGGCTTCCCTTTAGAGTTTTATTTCTTCTCTTTCTTTAGCTAGAAATGTTCCTTTCTCTCTTATGTTCTTTTCTCTATTAGCCTACTAATGATTATTATTTGGATTGATAGTACCAAGGTGATAAGTATCTTACGTGAATTCCCTTTGAACTAAGTAATCTGTTCTTTTCTTTTACTTGGTTCATTCGATCATTTCATTTGGGCTTATGCACAATTACTTGGGCTGGTTTTTGAGTTGGGCTTGGGATGAAAAGCTCTTTATTTGGTCTACTCGAAAATTACCTTCATGAAATTGATTGTCAAAATACTAATTATGCTCTAAGTCCTGTATTAGAATTTACGGGTATTACATCCCCCCTTAAAAGAATTTCGTCCCCGAAATTATGCCGACTGGAATAACTCGGGATAACGAATTCTCATATCGTCCTCACGCTCCTAAGTGGCTTCCTCAATTGATTGATTCCGCCACAACACCTTAAATAACGGAATAGTTTTATTACGAAGTTGTTTCATTTCGTACATCAAAATATCTATAGGATTCTCTTCGTAATGTCGATACGCTCCCAAGTGGTCCGCGAGGTATTTTCGTAGTCGATACGTGAAATACGTCGTGAATTGCGATAATGAAGCCAATAACTCTAACTGGTATGCGACTTCGTCGACTCGTTTGATAATTCTGAACGGACCTATATATCTGGGGCTCAGCTTGCCCTTTCTTCCAAAGCACTTTACTCCTTTCATCGGGGAAATTTTCAGGAACACTCGTCATCCTTTGCAAATTCCAATGGTCGTCGTCAATGATCTGCGTAACTTTTCTGGCGACTCTATGCGGTTCGTACCTTTCCTTAATCTTCATCACAGCTTCTATCATTTCTCGGATCATACGGGTCCTAACAGTGTTCGCTCACCGATTCGTCCCAATGGACTGGGGATCAGCACTTATGCCCGTATAAAGCCTCGTACGGTGCCATTCCAATTGTAGCGTGGAAACTATTGTTCTAAGAAAACTCTATCAGTGGCAGATACTTACTCCAGTTTCCTTTTAAATCAAGCACACATGCCCGTAGCATATCTTCAAGGGTTTGAATCGTTCGTTCAGACTGTTCGTCGGTTTGGGATGGTAGGCAGTACCGAACGAGAGCTTATTTCACATTGCTTTCTGCAAGCTCTGCGAAAAATTCGATAGGAATCTCGAATCTCGGTCCGAGATGATAGAGGTTGGAATTCCATGAAGTCGGATAATTTCCTGAATATACAATTCAGCGTAACGTTCCATGGAAAAAGTAGAACTGATTGGAAGGAAATGAGCCGATTTCGTCAGGCGATCAACAATCACCCAAATAGCATCGTGGCTTTTCGTCGTTTTGGGTAAACCAATGACGAAATCCATCGTGAATGATCCCGCTTCCATTCTGGAATGGGTAGGGGTTGTAGAGTTCCACCGGGTCGCTGGTGTTCTGCTTTAATTAATTGACAGGTCATACATCGGATCACAAATACGGCGATGTCTTTCTTCATTCCTGGCCACCAGTACGTTATTCGAAAATCTTGATACATTTTTGTGGCTCCTGGGTGTACTGAGTATGTGGTCGCGTGTGCTTCCGTCATTACCGTCTGTCGCAACTTGATGTCAGGTACATAAAGACGGTCCTTGTATAATAAAGCTCCATCCTTTTGGATTTTAAAATCCTCGGGTCTCTTTCATTTTTAGGTAGATTTCGTCTTCTTGTTGCGCCTTCCTGGTCCATTCTAGCAGCGTGGGTTGAAGGGTTAACGCTGCTAGTCTTGCCTCAACCTCGCCCAAATTAACTACTTCTATTCCAAGCTGATGTAACTCTGCATTCACCGCTTTCCGACTTAGCGCATCTGCGACTACGTTTGCCTTGCCCGGATGATAGCTAATGACGCAATCGTAGTCCTTGACAAGCTCCAGCCATCTTCGCTGTCGCATATTCAATTCCTTCTGAGTGAACAAATACTTCCAGCTCTAATGGTCTGTGAAGATCTCACACTTTTCTCCGTAGAGGTAGTGTCTCCAGATCTTCAAAGCAAAGACCACTGCTTCTAATTCCAGGTCATGGGTCGGGTAGTTCTTTTCATATTCCTTTAGCTGTCGCGAAGCATAAGCAATCACCTTTCCATTCTGCATCAGCACGCATCCCAAGCCGTTCTTTGAAGCATCACTGTACACCGCAAATCATCTAGTTCCCGATGGTATAGCCAATATCGGGGCAGAGGTAAGACGTTTCTTCAGTTCTTGAAAGC
Source organism: Craterostigma plantagineum (assembly GCA_027422505.1). Classification (NCBI taxonomy): domain Eukaryota; kingdom Viridiplantae; phylum Streptophyta; class Magnoliopsida; order Lamiales; family Linderniaceae; genus Craterostigma; species Craterostigma plantagineum. The sequence continues at coordinate 16,669,039 of JAPQWV010000013.1, read as the reverse complement.
TTTGTTCGCATGCTTCGGTCCACTTGAACGGAACGTTCTTCCTCGTCAGATTGATCAACGTAGAGGCAATACTGGAAAAGTCTGCTATAAACTTACGGTAGTATCCCGCAAGTCCAAGAAAACTTCGGACCTCGGTGGAGTAGTAGGTCATGGCAAGTTATTCACAGCTTCGATCTTACTCGGGTCCACAGAGATTCCACTCCCAGAAATCACGTATCCCAGGAAGGCTACTTGCTCAAGCCAAAATTCATATTTCTTGAATTTGGCATAAAGCTGTTTCTCTAGCAGGATTCCTAAGACGATTCGCAAGTGATTCTCGTGCTCTTCCTTCGTCTTAGAATAGATTAGGATATCGTCAATAAAGACGATTACGAATCGATCAAGGTAGTCTTTAAAGACTCGATTCATGAAGTCCATAAAAGCAACTGGGGCATTTGTCAGTCCAAAAGGCATAACGAAAAACTCGTAATAGTCGTACCTCGTACTAAATACAATTTTAGGAACTTCTGCCTCCCTGATCTTTAACTGATGGTATCCCGAACGGAGGTCAATTTTCGAGAATACTGTCGCTCCTTGCAGTTGATCAAATAAATCATCAATCCTCGGAAGGGGGTACTTATTCGTGATCGTGATCTTGTTCAACTCTCGATAGTCGATGTACAGTCGCATCGACCCATCCTTTTTTTGCACAAAAAGAACGGGTGCGCCCCACTACAAGTACGTCCTTTAGTTTCGGCTGAGGTAAGTCCTCTGCCTTTTTCGCGTATACGAGATAAGACTCACAACCTGACCTCAAGAGTCGTTGAGCCTTCAGAGCTGATACTCGTGGAATACTATTCTTAACTACTTTACCCGAAAAAGTGAATGCTTCTTCTTCAGGCAGTTGGAATTTAACGACCTTCTTGTTGCAATCTATGATGGCTCCTTATCTTGAAAGCCAATCCATTCCGAAGATGACGTTGTAGTCGTTCATCGATATTACAATTAGGTCGGCACTCAAGTTCCTACCCTCAATCACTACGACGCATCCTTTCAGTACTTGGTTGGTACACTTCGGTTCACCGTGTGGTAGAGTAAATATATAGTTGCATTCAGATAAGGTAGGAGATATTCCTACCTTCATCACATACTTGGTCGATACAAACGAATGTGTGGCTCCAGAGTCAATTAGCACCGAAGTGGGCACGTTATAAATAGTTAACGTACCCGTCACTACGGAGGGACTCGCCTCAGCTTCCTCATTTGCAAGCGCGAAAACTCGAGCCGGTACAGGTGGAGGTCGAACCAGCGGTTGGGTTGGGTTCGGGTGGAGGTGCATCACAATTTCTAGCATAATGACCCATTTTTCCGCACCTGAAACACTGAGTGTTTGTAGTATACTCCAAAATGATATCGGCCACACTGCCTGCACTGAGGCGCGGAATTTGGTGGTCTATCCGGAGTATTCGTGGGTCCTTGGTTCAACAACAGGCGCCAGTTTTGTTGGCCCTGACGATTTCCCTGATTTCATTGGCCCTTGCCGAAGAATTGACGCTTACGATCATTTCCTGCTCCCTGCTGCCTTTCTTTGTTTTACCTCTTGAGCCTCTACAATCTGGGCTTCTGCTTATTCGGCAATCATCGCTCGTTCCGCCACTTGCGTAAATTCCATCTGTCGAGCTCCAGAGATGCTTAGATCACGGTAGATCTCAAGTTGAAGCCCGTAATGAACCTCGTCACCTTCAACATTTGTTGCTACCATGTGAGGAGCGAAACGGGACAGCTCCTCGAATCTGCGGATATATTAAGCCACGGGTCTTCCTCCTTGCTTGAGGTTCATAAACTCCAGCATCCGTCGTTCTTGTTCGTGGGCAGTAAAGTATTCGCTATGGAACAATTCTCTAAATCGTTCCCATGACATGAGCGTTGGGTCTTCCAGGACTTTAACGGTGTCCCATCAAACCGGGCACTTCCTCTAAACATAGAAACGGCACACAGAACCTTTTCGTCTTTCGGTACGCGGTTATAGACGAACATGTCTTCTATCTTTCGTACCCAGTCCTCTGCTGTCGGAGGATCAGTGGCATCCGCAAAGGTAGGGGATCCATGTTTCGAAAGCGCTCTCCTATAATTTCTATCCGAGCTGGCTGTGGGGAGGGACGATGTTCAGACGAGCTATGATGATGTAGTAACTCGTCGATTTGATCTAACTGACGGTTGATGTGATCAGACTGACGCTGAAGTAATTCAATCAGTCGTAGGATAGTGAAGTCCCTTTCAGGGGGAGAGGAATCTGGTTCAGGCCTACGGCTGGATTCACCCACATGTTCACTACGTGTCCTTGCCATTTTTCAACTATTATCCACAATAACACAAGGCATATATTAAATAATCACGTACTCACGAAGTCAAATATTAAACTTATAGGTTAGGCTGGTTCTCTAGGCTTTTGAGCGACAGTACATGGACAGTCTTCAGAATCTAAAGCCTACGCTCTGATACCACCTGTAGCGACCCTCATTTTCTAGTTAAAGTTAGTGGCGGATTTCCGCGACGTAAGCCGTGGAAGGCCCTTCTAACAAAACTTTTTTCCTAAAATACTATATATTACAACAAAAGATTTTCTACAGAGTCATTCTATACAAAGCCCGTAGCCCCAAAATATCAAAAGAACAAAAAGTCCCAAAGTCGCTCCACAGGTCTTCATCCATTTACCGCCCTGCCCTCAAAAGTTCGTGGAGCACCGCCACTAGCCGCCTCAGGCTTGACGTGTGTCGGCGTCAGACTCAATACCTACAACACGTAAACACTGAGCGATTTGCCTAATAGGTGAATAAACATGCATGAATGCACGTGTATGCTCAGTCTCAGTCCCAATACCTCGCATGCAATGTACACTCTTTCATTTTCCACAATCCTATTTTAAATCAAACAACACAGGGCCATAGGTCAAACTCGACACCTCGCACACCTATAACATGACGGAAGCATACTTAGCAGCGTTTTGACGTTCACGCAACTGCCCTGCTAGGTTGCTCTTCCGTAAGCGGTTGCCGACACTGACAACGTTTTCACGTTCACGCAACTGTCATGTCAGGTCCCTCCGCTGAAAATAAAAATCACGATGGTTTGCACCTCGGGACGTTCACGTCCGAGTAGACAGATCGATCACGCCTGTCTACCGTCATATGTCATACGATTACCAACCTCGACTCCTCAGCGAGTCGACAATCACAATCATCTCAGTCTACCCTACTCGTCACTATCTCAATTCATTGCCGCCTCAATATGATGTAAATATCTCACCCATGTGATATGATATGCATATGCCATGCAAATAAACGTGACAACATACGAAAACGTGATTCCACATGAAATATACGTAAAACACATAAATCACGTAAATCATCGAAGCATATAAAAGCACAAACTCAAATAAGTGTTTTCGCATTGTAGATGAATAATTCACCTACATGTCCTCCTGAGATAATCAGTCATGGTATCTGGTGGACTCCCTAAATCTCGGACCTCTGAATATATAAATATTATTAGTATATGTACTAGTCCCCGAACTGTCCTATTCTAAAATAGTTATTTTTAAGTATTTCCCTAGCAGTCAATGGTCAACGAGTTAAATTAAACTATACTGAATTTAATAAATCGCCCGATTGGTAGTCGAGACTAAATCCACGTTAGAGCCATCTAGGTTTTGTCAAAAGTGGGGTTATTTAATTTAAAAGTCGCCGATTGGTAAATAGGTCACAAATCGTCCAATTCTCCATGCTCCAACGTCGCCCGACTTGTCATGTTTCGAACTTACTTTCACCGTTATTCTAGTCGTCCAATTGTCACATGTTGTAGCTAACTTTCGCCCGATCATGTGCAGAGTAGAAAGAGGTTTCGATCAATCTAGTGTTGGCCAATCCTTTAATCATCAAATCGCCCGATTGTTTAGCCTTGAAGTCGCCCGATTCCCAAGCATTGATTTCCACTTTCGCCGAATTCTTGCCCGATTAGTAGCATTCGAAACTCTCTTTCGCCGAAGGTTTACTGATCGAGCGGATCGAGTAATAAAATAAAAACGAATATCGACAACTATCCTACGCTCAACAGGCAAGTGTACCTATCGAAAATAGCATAGAAATGGCAAGTATTCGAGTATCGAACCCAAAGGAACTATATACTTCAGAAAACCGTCGTTTAAATATCCTAGTAAATATTTTTGGGTTGTTGAGACGGTAAATAACAATAATTGAAAATACAACTGAGTAAAATGGTATGGAGAGGAAAACCCTTATGGAAACAGACGTATTTGAGATTTCGAATCCCCCTAGCTCGACCAAAACATATACCTAGTACACGTAAGCAACGCTATTATTAGACCGTGGAGATTCCTACAACATGCGTACGAATTCATACGACTGACGAAACTGCGCCTTATCATACGAGACTCGCAAACAACTAATCAACGCATTAAGTAGCCGGGCAAGCTTCCCTAACTACTTAACCAATGATCGCATTAAAATCACGGTGAATCCCGCTATTAGATTTGACTCTAATCCGGCGGGGTAGTTCAACCTATCTCTAGCGATGAGTTTATTCCGCTCGTTTACGAGTGGTCTAATCGTCCGCCCCTCTCTCGAGCGTAGCGCACGATTTCCCAACTATATTAACTAAATCACATAGACATGATCGAGTTAACTAGACAATTTCAATCACATAGACATAATCAAAATCATATGCTTCTTAAACGAGTCATAATAATAGCAAAACATCAAATACATGTAAACATACGATCGATCGCACTAGGGTTCATCTCATCTCAAATACACAATATTTAGCTACTCATAGTGATCACAGCAAAACACGTAGTTAACATCGAAGATATCATAAATGCTTCCCTGAATTCGGCTTCGAAGTTAATCCCGTCCTTCACTGAGTATTTCTATCGAGCACGTGGTGAGCGAACTAAATATGTGTATGGGAGGTGTTCTTTGGTTTTAATGAGGCAACGTGTTTGTACGTATATGAGCTTAGTTGTGTACCTTTTTACCTCACGTTCCTCCTCCCCTCTCTTCTCTTTACAATGGCCCTTTATATAGACGTTCATCTCCATCACTGTTTTTGCTCTTTTCTTCAACGTAAGTTCCAAGGAGTTGCCAAAATCAGATTTCTTGTCTCCCATGCTTAAAAGTATCCTCCAAAGTCGTAATTGTAGCCCAAAATTCAGATTTCTAGCCTCCAAAGTCGGATTTCTTGTCCCTAGTTTCGTTTCCAAGAAGATAAGATAAGTTAAGGATCATTTTCTTGTATGTGCTTGACTTTTAACATGGCCACATGGACGTTCACGGCCTAGTGTATGCATCCTCACGGCCGTGACAATGTTAAACCTGAAGAAAAACACGTCTCTCCCATGTTCACGGCTTGGAGGCTTCACGTTCACGGCCGTGACAAGTTCGGGCTTAAAAATCGACTTTCTGCCCACATTCACGGCCTCTAGCACCTCCTTTCACGGCCATGACTGGTCCTTCACGGCTTGGTTGGTTCAGGTTCACGGCCGTGACATCATCGAGCAAGAAAATGGCATTCTGGTAGCATTCACGGCCTCCTGCATAACAGTCACGGCCGTGACTCTTTTTCTGCAAAACAGTAGCAAGTTCAAAAATTCATATCTTTCGATCTACACATCGGATTTAAAATCCCTTTGGACAGAATCAAGATTTACGAGTCCTCTATCTATGGTTAAAATTTCAGGTCCATCGGACATCGTTTACCCTGTGATCATTGAGATAAACTTAACTGTCGCAAAACTGCCGTAAAACGTTTGATTGTGTTGTGAAACCATATTATAGTGCACAAATAATCAAAACGACTTAACTTGTCATGTAAACGACTTAAATATAACAAATATAAACGTAAGAAAATACGTTTATCAAATATCCCCACACTTAAGCGTTTGCTTGTCCTCAAGCAATGCAAATGGCATGTAAAAGGATAGAATCATGCAACGTATCAATCAAGAACAAAATCACGTAGGAGATAATGCAAGTAAAGTCAGAAAGCTTATTCGAAATCAATGACTAACCACACAACTTCCTTAGGAATACCTATCAAGATCCGCACCTCACAGAGATTCACTCAAATCACTAAGTGTATGGGTTAAGATGTCGGTGATATCTCTCGGGTCATGCACTAATCTAATCCCTACCATAAGCTTGCAAGGAATTCGTAAATCTACCACTTTCAAAGTTCAAGCGTGAATCGGAAGGTCTTTACCGGGTTATAAAAGGGCTCAACTGACTATATTGGAGAAAAATTTCCATCGAAAATATCAAAGTGGTCATGTCGGTGTCGTGCCATTGTTCGATAGCGCACCGGGTGCATCGTGAATAGCTCTTGCCGACTTGGATTTTTTTTTTAACCTTGGCTAAGCCCCTCTTCTCTCATTTTTTTTAGCACGAGAGATTATCAAAGGAAGGGTTCTTAACATCTTTTCCACGAATCTAAGCTCCTTTTCTCGTGTCATTAAGCTCCTCTTCTCTCAGTCCCTTTGCGGGTGAAAGATTATCGATGGAGGAGTTCTTAACGACAGATTATTTAAAGGAGATTTTTTTTTTTTTTTTTTTTAGAACAACGGCCGAGTTACACTTTTCGACATTGGCACTCAACCTCCATTTTCTCTATTAATCGGGTAATATGATATCTGAAAGCTTCTCAGGTCAGTGGTTTATAATTCAGGCACAAAGTGGCTAACTACGGGGCCAGTCGTGGTTGGATACTTTGGCTATGGACTGAATTCTTAATGCCTTCCTCATTTTCACACAATCACACTTTAAGTAGTTTCAAAACGTAACACACAAGCAAGTTCTGAAGAGAAATAAACTAAGCATGATTCACACAACCAAAGAAATGAGCAAAAAGCTCGTAGGCTAAAAAATCTCACAAAAATCGGGTTATGTGTACGAATCTATCAGGTATCGCCAAGTTCATCATGTAAGAAAGAAGTCGACTCGCATATGTATCCTAATTACTCACAAGATTTCTAACATAAAGTCATCCTTTGATCAAAGTAAACATGATTTTCAAAAAAAATTCGCGCAAATTTTCGAAAATTTTATAGCAAAAATGAAGTCATGCACATATATAAGATGTTCGCATCAATTTCGCAGAAATTTCCCTCCCCACACTTAAGATTTACGTTGTCCTCAACGTAACAATTACGTAACACAAGGAAAAGGAAATAAGTAGATAAGCAAACTTCCCTGAATAGTCCGATGTGCATGTTTTGTACAGCTCCTCCCCACACTTGAGATTTTGAGTTCCCTGCGATCATACGAAAAACAAAATAACATAAAACTAGAAATGCGCATAAGAAAATAAAAGGAAACATTGGATAGTCTTGGGGTGCCTCCCAAGTAGCGCTTTCTTTAATGTCTTTTAGCTAGACATCATTCATTAACGATATGACCACCGGTTTACTTAAGCTCCAAACATGGCGGTCCCTCGAATGAGCGCCTTTCTTTATCATGCACCTTACTTCCCTTAACAGCCATGTCATTCTTCTTAGTGACTTGCAACGTACAGAACTTGCCACCAACCATGTCCTTTGTTCGACTAGTTGGGTATGGAATCGCCGGTTCACACGCCTTGACAGGAAGCTTAGTCGCAATTTCTTGTTGCTCGCTGAGTTGCTCATCCTCTACATAAACTTCATCCGTTTCGACCTTCTCTACCACTTCCTTTACTTGCTCTTCTTCGTGTATCTCTTTTTGTTCATCAATGGCATTCCTTTTTGCAGCTTTCTTCATGGCGCTTATCTTGGCCATGTATTCTCCGAATGGATCTTTTGGTATTCCCCGTGTTAAAGCTGTCGGGAATGGAATTTTTGGTTGGTATGACCTCACGAATGGTTGATTGATCTCCTCCTCGCTTAAAACGGTACGGCAGTTCTCCTTCTGATTTTTCTCCATGTTGCCTGCTAATGATCTGGGAGGGCGTTGTTGAAGAGTCTTAGCGATCTGTCCGACTTGTTTCTCTAATGCTCTCAATGAGGACTCGGTATTTTGTAGTCGGGCTTCTTGAGTATCCAAGCGATAATCGAGCTTCTCCATCAACTTGGCAACCTTGTCTGCAAGCTTATCCATCCGGCACTCGGGAGCATTCTCATAACTTCCGCCTTGGAACCCATTTGCTATTTGATTCTGAAATTCTAGAGGAGGTGGTTGATAATTTTCGAAGGCCATGTTCGGATGAAATTGGGGAGCGAAATTTCTCGGACCTTCGTAATATCCTAAATAGTCGACCTGCTCCATCGAAATAAAGGATGGACATTGACTTGCGTCATGGCTGCCACCGCAAGTAGTGCATAGAGGGATATATGTAGGGTATGGACGAGGAGGCATGAAAGCTGTGGGGATCATCGGGGCATGCTGCAACTGTACAGTGTTAACGACCGACTGCGTTGTAAGATGCAGTAAGGCTGCATTCATTAAGGTCTGCATTTGAAGGCCGTTTGCTGTAATTTGTTGTTGTAGGACGTCGAACTTAGCATTGAACGCGGTTGTGTCGGTGACGTCATACATTTCTGGCAATTACTTTGCCTCCGATTTACCTAGAATAAGAGGAAAAAAATACTCGTAAATAATACTAAAAATAATAATAATCACACCCAATAATAATAATAACAGCAACAATAATAATAATAATAATAATATAGCTAGAATAATAAACTAAAGTTTCCCAAATATCAATAGTTCCCCGGCAACGGCGCCAAAAACTTGATCGAGCGGATCGAGTAATAAAATAAAACGAATATCGACAACTATCCTACGCTCAACAGGCAAGTGTACCTATCGAAAATAGCATAGAAATGGCAAGTATTCGAGTATCGAACCCAAAGGAACTATATACTTCAGAAAACCGTCGTTTAAATATCCTAGTAAATATTTTTGGGTTGTTGAGACGGTAAATAACAATAATTGAAAATACAACTGAGTAAAATGGTATGGAGAGGAAAACCCTTATGGAAACAGACGTATTTGAGATTTCGAATCCCCCTAGCTCGACCAAAACATATACCTAGTACACGTAAGCAACGCTATTATTAGACCGTGGAGATTCCTACAACATGCGTACGAATTCATACGACTGACGAAACTGCGCCTTATCATACGAGACTCGCAAACAACTAATCAACGCATTAAGTAGCCGGGCAAGCTTCCCTAACTACTTAACCAATGATCGCATTAAAATCACGGTGAATCCCGCTATTAGATTTGACTCTAATCCGGCGGGGTAGTTCAACCTATCTCTAGCGATGAGTTTATTCCGCTCGTTTAAGAGTGGTCTAATCGTCCGCCCCTCTCTCGAGCGTAGCATACGATTTCCCAACTATATTAACTAAATCACATAGACATGATCGAGTTAACTAGACAATTTCAATCACATAGACATAATCAAAATCATATGCTTCTTAAACGAGTCATAATAATAGCAAAACATCAAATACATGTAAACATACGATCGATCGCACTAGGGTTCATCTCATCTCAAATACACAATATTTAGCTACTCATAGTGATCACAGCAAAACACGTAATTAACATCGAAGATATCATAAATGCTTCCCTGAATTCGGCTTCGAAGTTAATCCCGTCCTTCACTGAGTATTTCTATCGAGCACGTGGTGAGCGAACTAAATATGTGTATGGGAGGTGTTCTTTGGTTTTAATGAGGCAACGTGTTTGTACGTATATGAGCTTAGTTGTGTACCTTTTTACCTCACGTTCCTCCTCCCCTCTCTTCTCTTTACAATGGCCCTTTATATAGACGTTCATCTCCATCACTGTTTTTGCTCTTTTCTTCAACGTAAGTTCCAAGGAGTTGCCAAAATCAGATTTCTTGTCTCCCATGCTTAAAAGTATCCTCCAAAGTCGTAATTGTAGCCCAAAATTCAGATTTCTAGCCTCCAAAGTCGGATTTCTTGTCCCTAGTTTCGTTTCCAAGAAGATAAGATAAGTTAAGGATCATTTTCTTGTATGTGCTTGACTCTTAACATGGCCACATGGACGTTCACGGCCTAGTGTATGCATCCTCACGGCCGTGACAATGTTAAACCTGAAGAAAAACACGTCTCTGCCCATGTTCACGGCTTGGAGGCTTCACGTTCACGGCCGTGACAAGTTCGGGCTTAAAAATCGACTTTCTGCCCACATTCACGGCCTCTAGCACCTCCTTTCACGGCCATGACTGGTCCTTCACGGCTTGGTTGGTTCAGGTTCACGGCCGTGACATCATCGAGCAAGAAAATGGCATTCTGGTAGCATTCACGGCCTCCTGCATAACAGTCACGGCCGTGACTCTTTTTCTGCAAAACAGTAGCAAGTTCAAAAATTCATATCTTTCGATCTACACATCGGATTTAAAATCCCTTTGGACAGAATCAAGATTTACGAGTCCTCTATCTATGGTTAAAATTTCAGGTCCATCGGACATCGTTTACCCTGTGATCATTGAGATAAACTTAACTGTCGCAAAACTGCCGTAAAACGTTTGATTGTGTTGTGAAACCATATTATAGTGCACAAATAATCAAAACGACTTAACTTGTCATGTAAACGACTTAAATATAACAAATATAAACGTAAGAAAATACGTTTATCATTTACTCAAGGTGCAAATCGTCCGAATGTGATCAAGATTATCATAAGTTTCGATCGAAAGCTCTCTATGTCAAAACTCTTTCGCCCGATTTGCTTTTACACTTCCAACCATTCGGCCGATTGATGACAATTAAGGTCTTGTTTCGCTGAGTGCCTTGGTAGTTGTCAAATTGCCTGATTTGTTTAGTTCCTATTATTTCCATCGCCCGATTGGATTATGTACATAAGCTAGTTTCGCCCGAAACCCTATTCTACTTAATTCAAATCGCCAGAAAGTGATTATTATAATCTCCTAAGACTTGAAATACACTAAGTCGCCCGAGTTTCCCCTCAAAATAATTATTCTTTCAAAACCCTAAAAAAACATTACTATCAAGATCATCTTTCAAGACTATACTACTTCCACAAAATAATACGCCTTAAAACATCAGATCTTCACGAATATCACATGGTTCAAAAATCATTAAGGCATATAATATAAATACCTATGATAAATCGAATTTAGAGATTTAGATTTTTCTAAACATGGTATAATTTTGGAAGTCCTACTGTTAAGCATGAGATCACGTAGAAACATACAACATCAAAACTTTTACTGAGTATACTAAGTATTAAAGATATACGTTACTTCTTATTCTGTGTTTTAAATCTCGTTGGTGATGAGCTTGCCAATGTTTTCTTTATTCTTCGTTGATTGTGGCTTCCCTTTAGAGTTTTCTTTCTTCTCTTTCTTTAGCTAAAACTGTTCCTTTCTCTCTTACATTCTTTTCCCTATTAGCCTACTAATGATTATTATTTGGATTGATAGTACCAAGGTGATAACTATCTTACGTGAATTCCCTTTGAGCTAAGTAATCTATTCTTTTCTTTGATTCGTTCGATCATTTCATTTGGGCCTATGCACAATTACTTGGGCTGATTTTTGAGTTAGGCTTGGGATGTAAAGCTCTTTATTTGGTCTACTCGAAAATTACCTTCATGAAATTGATTGTCAAAATACTAATTATGCTCTAAGTCCCGTATTAGAATTTACGAGTATTACAACAACGAACCCAAAGGACGGGACTAAACCCCAGTTGGGGATATAACCTGTATAAAATCCCGGCTCACTTTACTTTCAGTTATTTACTTTTCTGTGAGACAAACCCGGAATGCTTTCAAATAACTAGGTAATATCTTTGAAACGCTTTCAAAAAACTACGTGATATTTTTGAAATAGTGTTAGGGATTTAACATTGATACTCTTGCTGCTTTCCAGGAATAACGTTCTCCGCAATATCTTCTTAAAGGAAAGTATTTTCCGAAGACGAACAAGCCAATATTTTTTGTAGCCTAATTCACCCCCCATCCCCCTCTCTTAGGCATATTTTACACTTCAAATGATATATAGTATAGTATAATAGGGTACGTTCTCTTTTTATATGATTTCATAGCTGGGCCTTCACCAAGGTTGCTATGCTAAAGAATTGCAAATGGGACGACGACGTTTGCTTGTTGGTGGAAATCAACTATTTGCGATGGACTATCAGCTAATATATACGGAGTATAGTAATCAACTTGTTGGAAAGAAGCTATAATATCCAACACACCCGAGTTTTGTTAATATTTCACTCTTACCAAGTTTGATACATACTCCATGTTGTTGCCCTTGAGTTTCTCTCTTGTCCTGTAACATATCCGAGACAACTCGCCATTAAGAACCTAAAAATAAACGGAGCTGTCCTGGGAACATATTGACATCTTCGGGCAAACTCAGGAGTAGGATAGCTCGAGAAACATTGGATACGAAGATTGGTCACATGACATATCTAAAGGGAGTAATCATGAAACTTATAGATGACGGTTTCCAATATTATTACACCATCATACGGAGGCTTTAATGGGGAAATTATCTAGATGTTACCGATAAAATTATTAAAGTTAAGTCAACAAATACGAAGCAACTTGAAGCTGAAATATTACAGATGTTAGCTCAGACTTGCTGTGAAATATATGATGAAACATCGTCTCCAAAATTGTTGTGGTCTCTCAAGAATATGAAGTCACTTAAAGAAGTGCTTACGCTTTTATGTTAATCAGCAAGAGATGACATCTTTGCAGGAATTTACATCAATTACAAGGTGAGAACACGTGTTCAATCATGTGTAACAGCTTGTGTAGTGGTTGATTCATTCTTATGAAGAATACAACTTTATAGAACACAAATGTAGGTGATGTGTGCCCCAGAAAAGAAAAAAGAAAGATTTCATTGGCCCCTGGAGTAGGTTTATTCAGAAGTGAACACCGTAAAAATTCCCGAGATCAAAAAGTGTGTGAGTTCGGATTTTATATTGCAAACACGAGTGTTAACTAAAGAAACATATGAGATTCAACAAAGACAATCCTAACAAATTTGTTGGGGAGCGTGGAACAACACGTGATGCATTCAACAAGGTTCGATGTTGAAAAATTCACTTGTTTGAATGATTTCTCGCTATGGCAGATGAAGATAAGGGCATTTCTTCTACAATGGGGGTTCATAGAAGCTTTAGACAAAGCAAAAGAACTTCCAAAGGGGATGACTGAAGAACATAAGAAGAGTCTTGTTAGTCGAGCACACAATGCAATCATCTTGAGTTTGGGAGATCATGTTCTGAGGAAAGTCTCACACCAGAAGTTGGCGAGGGATGTATGGAAAAAGCTTGAGTCATTGTATATGACGGATTCTCTTGCTATAGGTTGTATCTGGAATAGGTTCTTTACTCATTCAAGATTATCGAGGATAAACCAATTTAAGAGGATTAAATGTTGATACTTGAGGTGAAAATAGGGGATGAGGATTAGACGTTGATGCTTCTTTGTGCACTACCTAATAGTTACTGCAACTTTAAGGAGACGATGTTTGGGAGACAAGGTCTAAAGTTTGAAGATGTACAAACTACAATTTTCTCGAAACAACTTAATAGCAAGCATGAGAGTAAGGCCATATAAGACGTTTGTGTCCTATTAGGCTCCAAGAGGAAAAGAAGACTATGGCTGAGAAATGAGAACTCTTTGTGGTTGTTGATGGGTTGAATAGGATGAGGTACTCTTGATTGTCGATAGAACGAAGCAATCGAAATACTTCATATTTCTACTCATATTTCAAATGATATAGATCTTGGTTCATCGAAGGAATGGATCATGGATTATGGCTGCACATTTCACTTATACCAAACAAATCTTGGATGGCAGATTTCCATGCAACCGAACGTGAATATGTGCTATTAGAAAATGACAGGCTCTATAAGGTTTGATCAGATTTTCTTGTACAGGAGACTGTGTTAAGAAATGTAAGGTGTATTCGTTACTAATAGAAATATGATTTTAGTATGAGTTCTAGAATATTTTGGCTATGCAATAAAGGCGTATAAAGGACAAATGAAGGTGTGTAATGGATTTTGACAGTGATGAACGAGTGAAAAGACGGGATTTACTCACGTCTCGGCTCTACTGAGGTGGGATCTTTTGATGTAACTAAGAGGTCTGATAACATAAGTAACTCATGACATCAAAGGTTAAACCAGCAAGCGACAAGGACTCGCTGAACTATCAAAACAAGGTATTTTGGGCACGAAACAATCTGAAATTTTGGGATATGCAAATGTTACATCACATGGATTGTCCTGATCCCAGTCATTTAAATTCATAATTAGCACATGTCACATATGACGAGTCCCGTATTTGTACCACGCAAAAGAGTCTTATAATAAAGAAAATGAGAATAGCATACGAGACGATGTAGAGCTCGAGATCACCAAAGATTTTTCACATGACCCTGTTACGAGTTCAATTGATTAAAAGGATGAGACAGAACTTGTTTAGATCTTGCTGAAGATGAAAGCATCGAGCAGGAATTCTATAGTCAGACATCGAGCAAGAATACTATAGTCAGGGATAAAAACAGACAGGGGATTAGGGATGTGCATAATTCTGTTTACCGAACCGAATTATCGAAAAACCGAAATTTCAGTACAAACCGAACCAAATCGAAAAAATTCGGTTCGGTATTCAGTTCTTCAAAAAGAAAATTCAATAATTCGGTTCACAATATTTTTTATTTCGGTAAATTCGGTATACCGAATTACCGAATTTTTAACTTCAAATATATTATAATTTTATTATTAAAAATATTACCTATAATTATATTAATATATATATTAATTTAAATATTACTAAAAATCTTTTTTATTGAAAATTCGGTTATTTCAGTAAAAATCGAATTTACCGAAAAAATTCGGTAAAAACCGAATATCGAATTGGGAAATCGGTATTCGGTTCGTAAGATTGTGGAACCGAAATTTCGGTTCGGTTTGTACCTAACGAACACCCCTACAGGAGATTGGGCTACCACAATGGTACGTGAATTTAGTTTCGTATACTTTATCAGTGACACAAGAAACAGGTGGAGGCAGCGAACTTTATACCTATTCGAGGCAATACCAGGTGCAGATTCTGAGTAATGCCTGGTAGTAATGAATGAAGAAATGGAGTACTGTACAAGAATAGTACTTGTATTCTTTGTGCTGCCGCCGAAGAAGAAAATAGTTGGATGTAAATGGATCTTTCAAGAAGAAAGAAGGTTTATCTGGATCTGACAATGCAAATGCATTATATGTTGATAAACTGTTCATTGCGGCTAAGAACCTTAGATAAATTAACCAATTGAAGACCTTATGGAACGATGAAATTGAGGATGAAGGATTTGGAAGCAGTAGAAGATTCTTGGTATGAAGGTTACACGTGATAGCAGATGTACAGCTGCCCAGGAAAGTTACATACAGAAGGTTTTGAAGAGATTTGGTATGCAAGATGCCAAACCAGTCAATACTCCTATTACTAGCCATTTTAGGCTATCTGGTGCTCAGTCACCATCAGAAGAAAAAGAGGAGTGTATGGCACAAGTCCGTTACTCGAGCGCAACTGGCAATATTATGTATAAAATGGTATGTACACACCTCCTGATATTTCATATATTAGTTTGTTAGCAGGTATATGCGTATTTCATGGAAAGAACACTAACAAGCAGTAGAGCGGGTCCTTAGATACTTAAAGGGTACTTCTAAGCACTTTTTAGAGTTTGGTAAAAATAGTGATATTTATGTTGGCTTCGTTTATTCAGACTATTCTAGTGACCTCGATAAACGGCAATATGTAGCTCTCAATTAGGGTTGACCAGATAGCTGAAAAGCTACTCTACAACATGTAGTGGCATATTCAAACAAAATGCATGGCCTTACATACGCAATCAAAGAAGCTTTTGATTAGTTATTCAGCAAATTAACTCACTGACAGGGATTCATGACGTGAAGTATCATTTTATCTGTAATGTCATTGATGATAATAAGTTGTTTATCAAGAATATCAACACAAAAAATAATTCTGCAGATATGTTTACGAAGACTCTTCCAGTTTTTCAGTTTAAGCATCGCTTGGATGAGTTTCGGAAGATTAAACTAGCCCATCGAGGCTAAGACATGAGAGAGACAAAGGTGCTACTAAGTCCAGGTGGAGTAATTTTATGGAACCAAAGGTAAAGGTGGAGATTTGTTGAGTTGTGACCTTTGGTCTATCATAGTGGCACATAAAGACAATAATCAAATATTCTCCGCGCTTGAGAAATGAAAAGGAAAACTTAACCAAAAAATATAAAAGAACTCATTTTTCATTCTGTGCGACGCTGTGCATGGGTTAGTAAGTTCGACAATATTAAATAAACAAGATCTTCATGAGGGACTTATGTTCAATTACATACAGGTTCGTCTATAAATAAGCATCATTCACCGAAGAAAAAACACACCACTACAACACAGATCTTTAGTCTTCTTTGATAATTTCTCTTAGTCTTCAAAATGAGAAGATTCAAGGTCGAAATGTTATCTGTTTATTTTTACTCACATTCGTCGTAGTTGTTTTTCTACATCTCCTCTTTGTGAATTATACCTTTGTAATTTTCTCCACATGATAAAGAAGTTTTACCTCCAGACCATAGACGTAGGTCATTTTGGTCAAACCGCGTAAACTCTCGTGTTCACTATCCAATTTATTTTTCTTTGTTCTATTTCTTAACCTCATTTTTCTTGGACTATATAATCACGATTTAAGTATCCTAACAATATGAATTAAAATACAGAGTTCTATTAATAACTAGTTTTTTGCACATTTGATATGTGCCTAAATAAATATTTAATAGTAACTTATATTTAATAGGTACAATTATAATATCAACTTTATTTTTATAATATTTTAAGTATATAAAAAACTAACTTTAGAGGATATAATGAGAATAGAAGTAAAGGATAAAATAGTAGTTATTATGACACCGAATAATTTAACTTTGAGTGGTTTGCTTAGACTATGTTTATCCATGACCTTCACAACCGGTTATGAGAATAAAATATTAATTTCTCTCTCCTCCACATTCACAACCTACACCTCAACAATTTTCATACTTTATCAACAACACATCACAACCTATAATATTTCTTTTTTATAATTATTTTTAGTAGTATTTGAATGTTTGAAAATAGATTACATTATATGATATAAAATTTAGATACTTTGGAGATAGAAAAATAATATGAATTATAATATATTATAGAATTTAATAGAGAAATAGATAATTTGAAATTGTGACTCAAATGTAGCAATATTGGTCTCTATTTGTAGAGAAAAAAACCAGACATTTTGGTAAAAAAATTAAAATAAAATTTTAATAGATAATTAAATGTATCATAAAAATCAATAAAAACCACAAAAACAATTTTGAAAATTGTGCACAACCGGTTGGTGACCAGGTTGATCCACCAACCGGATTGTGGGAGGTTGTGGGGAATATTTACTTGTTTGATTTATTTTATTTAATTATATTGCACAACCGGTTGTCCGGGTCATTGATAAACTAGTCTTAGCTGTTCGAACAAGAAGTCGTATAAATCGGGCCCATCACCAAAGCCCAATACTAGCCTAGCCTATATTTGTTGTCTTTTGCTTGAAGAATCGGCCACCGGCACAACACAAATAAAGGCTGGACTTCAATTCACAGCTCTTTCCAGGGCACACCTCCTGCGATCTGTATTTCGGATTTTACACTTTCGTGATTAACATCGTATTTATTCGAGGTTCCGCTGTGCAATAGCAAGTTTTCTTGCTGAATATATCAGTATTCTTTGGTCGATTTCTCATTTACTCCTTGCTTTGCAGCATTTACACGTGTTGGGTAAAATTTATGATATCTCCTACCATTTAACACGTTTGCTTTATTGCGTCCCAAAGATCTGTTATGGGTTCTCAGAGTCAGCTACCTTTCTACTCACGCATATTCATACGACTGCGTCAATAATCATCTCCCTAAAGGTGATACCTCTGTAACTCTTCAGTCTTCTCTCATACAACATGGGAACCCCCGAAACATCCCGAGAGCCATGTCCCGACCGCATCCTCGACGACGTCGGGGGAGCCTTCGGCATGGGAGCAGTCGGCGGGGCATCCTTCCATTTCATAAAAGGAGTCTACAATTCCCTGAAAGGCGAACCAATAATAGGAGGCTCCCAATTCGTGTTGGAAATGAACTCACGCTAACACAGTATTGATTTGTGAAGCTGAATCAACTACTGTTTCTGTAGCCTCTGTACTCCTTAAATAATAGTTTACAAGGAAACAATGTCTAAAATCAAGCTACAGATTTAGCCTACTCTATAAAGGAAAACAAAATTTTCTCCTAATCTAAATATAATATTTTCCTAATCTAATTAAGGAAATGGGCATCGGTGAGGATGTATACCGCGGTGGTCACAACCTCGCCCCAGAACCAGCCCGGCAGCCCCTTCGCCTCGAGCATACTCCTCGTTGTCGCCACCACCGTCCCGTTCCTCCGCTCGACCACGCCGTTCTGCTGCGGGCTGTATGGTGTGGTGTGTTGGCGATGTATTCCTTCTCCGGCGCAATACTCCGCGAATTCAATCGATGTGAATTCGCCACCACGATCGGTCCGGAGAGCCCCCAACTTCAGCTCGGACTCCCCTTCTGCCCGTTCTTGGAGTCCCTTGATGGCAGCCGCGGCACGATCCTTCGTAGGAATGGTGGCTACCCACATATAACGCCTAAGGTCATCGACGAGCAACAAGAAGTACATGTTTCCGCTTGGGGGTGCTGGTGTGATTGGCCCGCACAGATCGCCATGCGCAAGCTCAAGTCGCTGCTTCGCACGATACTCCGCTTTCGCCGGAAATGGGGTGCGCTTCTGCTTCCCAGCCAGACATGCATCGCACAACTGGTCCACATGTCCGATCTCCGGCAGTCCGCGCACCAGCTCCTCCCGAGCTAGCTTCCGGAGCGCCGCCATGTTGACAAGGCCGAAGCGATCATGCCAGCGCCATGCCACCTCGTCGCCGCGCCCGCGCACCGCTAAGCACATCGGCGGTGCTATCTTGATCGAAAGAAGGTATAGACGGTTCGCCCAACAGTTGACCGCCGAGCTCCCGAATCCGCATAATGCCATCTTCGATCTCGATCTTGTAGCGGACCTCGTCAAGCTGGCCAAGACTCACGATGTTCGTCGTCAACCGTGAAATGAAGTAGACGCCGTCGAATGAACGGAGCTCCCCGTTCTTGCACACAAAGATGACGGTGCCCCGCCCTTCAATGCGTGCCACCGAGTTGTTGCCGAAATGCACGGTGCCTCGTACCGCCACGTCAAGCTTCGAGAAGGCGGTCCTAGACCCGGACATGTGATTGGTTTCCCCCGAGTCCAGGACCCACGTCTCCGCTCCCGTTCCTCTTCTTCTTCCCCGAGCTGCGCGAACACCTTCTCTTCGCGGATCTCGATCTGGGCCACGGACGACGTCGACGAAGTCGCCGTCGATTGCGGCGTCGGTGGAGAGACAATGGGGGAGCACTTTGCGAGACAAAGTGAGGCCTCTTCCTCTTCGTGGACTGCATGGGCCTGCGCCTTCTTGGGCTTCGACCAGCACTCCCGTGCCCAGTGGCCCAGCTTCCCACAATTTCGGCACTCGTCGCCTGCGCGCTTGTTCGAAGTAGCCGGCCCACTCGATGACTTGCCAGCTCGCCCACGACCGCGCCCGCGTCGGCCGCCTCCCCAGTTCGCGCCACGACCGCGTGAGTGGTTCTCCGCCTCTCGCTTCTTTCGTTGCGCGTCCCACTGCTCCTCAGTGAGATATAGCTTGCCCTCGTGCTGTAGTGACGTTGGGGGTCCATTCAATTCCTCCTCCGCCTAGTGCAATCGCCCGGTGAGATCGACGACCGTCATGGTGGATGGTCGAGCAGGGTCTTGATCGCAATCGCGATCTGCTTGAAGCGGGGAGGCAGACTTCGTAGCGCCTTGGCTACGATTTCCTTTTCCTCCATCTCCTCCCCCAACACCGTGAGGTGCGCCGCCATATCATTGAGGCGTAGCGTGAACTCCTCAACGGTCTCGCCGTCGTTGAACGTGGCGAGGTCGAATTTGCGACGCAACTGCTGCGCCGTTGCCTTCTTCACAAGATCGTCTCCGATCCGCATGGTCGTGATCGCGCCCCAAGCCTCCTTGGACGTCTCCTTTGAGCCGATCGTCGACACCATCTCGGGTGGGACCGCACTCACCAGAGCATCGAGCACCATCATGTCTTCCTGCTCATCGGCAGTGCCCTTCTCGATGGTGTTCCATAGCCCTCTTGCCTTCAACTTCACCTTCATCATGAGTGTCCAATCGGAGTAATTGGTCTTGGTGAGAACGGGATAGCTATTTCTGCCCCCCACCTCACGAATCACTCGCTGGATCACGACGCCAGATGCATCGGCTTTGTTGCTTTTATCACCCATAGTTTTCGTGTTTTCATCACCCATAGCTCTGATACCAGTTGTTGGAAATGAACTCACGCTAACACAGTGAAACACAATATTGATTTGTGAAGCTGAATCAACTACTGTTTCTGTAGCCTCTGTACTCCTTAAATAATAAATTACAAGGAAACAATGCCTAAAATCAAGCTACAGATTTAGCCTACTCTATAAAGGAAAACAAAATTTTCCCCTAATCTAAATATAATCTTTTCCTAATCTAATTAAGAAAAATGGATCCTAATCTAATTAAGCAAAATGGGATCACAAGGATTATTTCCTAACAGTTCGAATAAACGCCCCTCGAGTCGGGGGGAAGCTTTGCATTCTGGGGAGGGCTGTTCTCGACCTTCGACTGCACGATGGTCTACGTTGGCCAGAAGGAAGACCCGTGGAACTCTATCATAGCTAGGGCAGCCACGGGGGATTCTTGCAGATGCGTCAGGGCTTGGGAGCTGCTTCGAGGTCGGCCGTGTTCGGGGGTGTTCTCCTCGCATTGATCGAGGGTTATGAGCGCTCCTCAGAATTTCCCGCCCATGGAGGAAGCTGTGGAGGGTCTGCCCGGCGGCGGCGGGTACCCGATGGGTCAGATTACGGGGTCAGGGGCAGGTGGGTGCTGCTGATGGGTTGGGATTATCTCAGGCATCTTCTTCTTCGTCTTCGAGTTCTTCTTGGTTTGGAGGGTTGTTTGGCGGTGGGAAGAAGGAAGAGGGCATTGGTGGTGGTTATGGGACTAAGGCTAAGGTTTTGGAGAGCTTCGATGCGCCGGCGCCTCATTCGTTTGAGTACAAGTGAAGAAGTGTCGGAGTTTATGGTTTGTTATTTTTGGCATTTATGTTTGAATCTAGGTTTCGAATTGATTTGGTTAGTGGTGATGATGCATACGTAAGGATTATAATGGTTTTTTTTGTTACATTTGGATTGGATAGGTTATGTTAAGATTTGAGTGTTTTGCGGGTACCCTGTTCTGTTGACGATGTAGATAGAGAGGATGGAATTGCATATTTGCTTTTGGCTCTCAGGCAAATATGCTGTGCTGAGCTTCTGCTATCATCGGAGACAAGAGTATGTGGCAGCTGGCGGTGTTTGTCACCTATAAAAATTAAAAAATAAGGTTTTTGTCGAAGATAACCTAATAATTTAGGAAATTCGATCTATTGTATTCTTTTGACGTTGTTGCAAGTCGACTTGGGTCAACATCTCAAGTCGAAGGCATGAGCTTGAAGTTGCAAGTTTTCATTTGCCACATGCCCGTGCCAGAAAAGTTGAGGCCTGAAGCGAAACTCCAATTCGGGCCGAACCCTTATTATATATTTTTTCCAAATGATATACGATATAAAGCATAAATTTATATCATAAGTGTAATTTAAATAACGAATATAAAGAAATACTCCATCTATTTTGAAATCAAGTCGTTTTAGACTTTTGTTTTTGTTTTTTAATACAAGTCGTTTTACTTTTTTTTTTTCAAGAAAAATAGCCGGAAACTTTTACAATTTTACCCCTTAAATAAAAATAATTAGACTAATAGGATAAAATAGTTAATTAAGTGTATAATAGAGATTTTGTTTTATTTCTTACTTTGTATGCAATTACCTTAAACGATTTGTATTTCAAAACAGAAAGAGTATATTTTATAATTAAATGTTCAATAAATACTTATATAAACACTATTTTTTAAGAAATTTTGGTTTGGATTGGGTAAATAGGAATGTATTGACGTCTAGTTTTTTAAAAAAGATAAAAATAATATTTATTGTTTGAGTAAAATTTTAATACAAGTAAAGTTTTTGCTCGCTTTTGTTAACTTTAAGGCGCATGTTTAACTAACAACTTTTGCACAATTTCTATTTTATTAATTAAATGAGATTATAAACCAACTTACTCTAATATATAACATATATTCATTTATATAAAAAATATTGGGCCCCCTTCCAAAGATGGGCCCGAGGCAACCGCCTCGTTGGCCTCATAGAAGGTATGGGCCTGATTTGCCATGCATATAGTAAACGTAACAAATAAAAATGAGTTCAAGCCGAGCCCTCTTGTATGCACTTGATCTCTTTTCTTGGGGTGAGAGATACCGTCCGAGCCGCTCCGCCCCGATTTGTAGGGTCTATTTTTAATTACCAAAAGCACCGTCTTGGCCGTACTGAATCAAAGTTTGTCTCCACATCAATTTACTATTTGTAATATATCAACATATTATATTGTCACGTTTTTGCCGCTCCGATATACTATACTGCCACATATTTAAGTCGATTGTAGTAGTAGGTGAAGATTGTAGTTGTAGTGTTGGTGAGAGTTAATTCGAAAATTCTTTATGTTTTGCTTGCTGCATTATATGTATCTGCCTGCGTTATCCAAGAACATATGCGGAAAATCTTACACCTCAGATCCCACATAGTTAACAAATTTTCTGTAGGCCGGTGATATTGCAGCACCATTCACAAGAAATTGTCTTCTTCTTCTTCTTCTTCTTCTTCTTCTTCTTCTTCTTCTTCTTCTTCTTCTTCTTCTTCTTCTTCTTCTTCTTCTTCTTCTTCTTCTTCTTCTTCTTCTTCTTCTTCTTCTTCTTCTTCTTCTTCTTCTTCTTCTTCTTCTTCTTCTTCTTCTTCTTCTTCTTCTTCTTCTTCTTCTTCTTCTTCTTCTTCTTCTTCTTCTTCTTCTTCTTCTTCTTCTTCTTCTTCTTCTTCTTCTTCTTCTCTTCTTCTTCTTCTTCTTCTTCTTCTTCTTCTTCTTCTTCTTCTTCTTCTTCTTCTTCTTCTTCTTCTTCTTCTTCTTCTTCTTCTTCTTCTTCTTCTTCTTCTTCTTCTTCTTCTTCTTCTTCTTCTTCTTCTTCTTCTTCTTCTTCTTCTTCTTCTTCTTCTTCTCTTCTTCTTCTTCTTCTTCTTCTTCTTCTTCTTCTTCTTCTTCTTCTTCTTCTTCTTCTTCTTCTTCTTCTTCTTCTTCTTCTTCTTCTTCTTCTTCTTCTTCTTCTTCTTCTTCTTCTTCTTCTTCTTCTTCTTCTTCTTCTTCTTCTTCTTCTTCTTCTTCTTCTTCTTCTTCTTCTTCTTCTTCTTCTTCTTCTTCTTCTTCTTCTTCTTCTTCTTCTTCTTCTTCTTCTTCTTCTTCTTCTTCTTCTTCTTCTTCTTCTTCTTCTTCTTCTTCTTCTTCTTCTTCTTCTTCCACCTTCATCTCCTCATAAAACAATTCAAGAACTCGGAGAATTCCCTCAGCATCTTCAACGATGAAATCGCCCGCGTGAAACTCACGAACCCGACCCGCCATCTCGACCCAGCTGCAGCCAGGCGTCTTGGCCACCCCCTTTCGTTTCATCATCAGCCTCATCTTAGCACACTCGTCCCACCTCCTCATATCTGCGTATATCTTCGAACTAATAACGTAATTCCCAGAATTTGAAGGCTCCATCTCTAACAAAAGCTTCACAACCCTTTCACCAATCTCAGCATTCTTCACCTTCTGACATGCACCAAGCAACGACCCGAGTAAGATTTCGTCGGGCTTTTGCGGCATCTTCTGCACTAACTCCCAAGCTTCGCAGACAAGCCCAGCCCGCGACAGAAGATCGACCATGCAAGAATAGTGTTCGACTTTCGGGCTCAGTCCGAAAGACGAGCCCATACTGTCGAACAATCGACGGCCCTCGTCGACCAGCCCGGCGTGCACGCACGCGGAGAGCAAAGCGACGAATGTGACCTCGTTTGGGCAGATTGGTCTTTCCTCTTTAATCATGAGCTGAAAAAGGGCGAGGGCGTCTTTTGGTTGGCCGTGGAAGGCGTGTGCTGAGATCATTGCGTTCCAAGAAACGTCGTTTCTCTGTGGCATGGTTTCGAAGACTTCTGATGCGCTGTCCAAATCGCCGCACTTTGCGTACATGTCTATGAGAGCTGTGGCGACGTAGATGTTGTAGCGTATTCCTCTTCTTGATGCGTATTCGTCGACCCATTTGCCCAAATCGAGTGCGCCGATTGAAGCGCATGCTGATAAAACTGCGATGAGCGTAATTTCGTTGGGTTCGGGTCCATGATCCCTTAACTCGCTGAACAGAGTGAGAGCCTCGCTGGACTGTCCATTTTGAGCGCAGCTATTCCATGCAAAAATAAGAATAGCAAAAACCTCATTACATTATGCTGAATAGCACAGAAGACAACCCAAAAGATGACGCAGAATGCAAGAATGTGAGCTAACCCAGTAATCATGGCATTCCAAACCACAATCTCTTTTCTTGCAGTATGATCGAAAACCTTCTTTGCCGAATCCAACTTGCCGCACTTGCCATACATGTTAATTAATGCAGAGCTAATGTAAGAATTTAATTCCATGCCTTTATCCTTCACGTATTCAGCGATCCACCTTCCCAAGCTCAAGTCTCCCAAATCACCACATGCCGCGAGAACGCTCACAAGTGTCATCTCTTCTGGGGCAAATCCTACGTCCCTCATTAGCCCAAACATGTCAACTGCTTCTCTTGCGTGGCCCGATCTTGAATACCCCGCGATCATTGAGTTCCATGAAACTGAGTCCCTATCACTCATTTCATCGAACACTTGACGCGCACAGCGCATCTCTCCACACCGTGCATACATAGTTATTAGCGAATTGGCAACGTGGAGATCTGAGATCAACCCAGCTTTCAACACCTCTCCGTGAACGACTCGTCCCAGATGCAACTTAGAAAGGTTCCCACAAGACATAAAAACAAACGGATATGTGAAATTGTCACGTTCCACGCCTAACAATTGCATTTCTGCAAAAGCCTCTAGCGCAAGATCGAATCTTTGCCACGTTGTGGCGAAACCCCTGATCATGACGTTGAACGCGTAACTATTTATGGCGATTTGTGTGAAGAAAAGTGTAGCATAACTGAAATCTCTGAGGTCGATTATATTGGAGAGTACGAAGTTCGGCATAGGCATTGGGATTGAGTTTACGAGCATCTGGGCGTGGATTTGCCGCACTGATTTCGCTGAGTTGCATTCTTTCAGTAGATTCAAGAGATGTTTGATGAGCGTGAAACCTTCTCTGCGTGGATGTTTTACTTGGATCATGAATTGTAGCGGGAAACCTTGTCTCAACTGAAGGCGGCGTTTGCGATAATTTGTAAAGACTATATTCGCAATTAATATAAAAATATTTTAACTATTTAATATTAGACTAATGATGATTATTGAGCGAAAACATTTTTATTCATTAATTCTCAAAATACATTTTCACAAAACCCAAATAAACTATTTATATACAAATCTATCAAACTGCATCCGCAAAGTAAAATATCACATAACTTATCAGGCTTTTTAATTAAAATAGGGTTATTTACACCCAAATTCGATAAAATAGGATTATTTTGGTCGAAATTACTAAAATCGAGCTAAAAGCAGGCATTAGACGCGTCGTCGCATCCATTGGACGCGACGATGATGTGGCAACGCGAGAAACCAAATGGGCCCGCCCGTGGCCCGCGTGGGCCCCGCGTCGCGTGCAATGGGCGCGACGCCGCGTTTAATAGACGCGATGCGTTGACGCAGCCCACTAACCCACTAAAATTCACTGATGGACGGCCCACTATCGTGTAATGAAATTGCGAGAATATTAATCCAAACGGTGAAGAATGACCCTCAGTATTTGCCCAAAAATGTGCAGCAGCTCGTAAAGGACACTTTTGGGTACGAAAGAACGCACCTGAAGCAACCGCAGAGCTCCACCGATGTTCATCTTCTGATGCTGGCACGAAGTACATAGCTCTCTGTACAAGAAAGCCAGCACGGCACTGCCCCAACTGTAAGTGTGCACGGCATCTATGTCTTCGAGCAGCGGGAGTAAAGTCATGGACGTCGAGCTTCCGCTGGAGTCGGGGAACAAAACCGATCCCATGAGCAGTAGCGCATATGCACGTGCGCGCTGATCGACCTCATAATCTGAGCTGTGATCATCGATCTTGTTGACATCTAGCCAGTCTGCAAACTTCCTCAGCGACACCTTCGTCCCGGGGTACGCTCCCACAGCAGGTCTGTAACCAGTAAGCTCCTCCAAGTAATCGTGCCACTGATCCTGCGTCCTGTGCTGGATAACACCACTCACCGAGTGACCATCAACGGGGAGTCCCCACAGCACACCGACGTCCTCAAGAGTGATGGTGGCCTCACCCACAGGCAAGTGGAACGTGTGCGTCTCCTTCCTCCACCTCTCTACGAGGGCCGTGATCAAGTGTGGATCTAACTTCTGTGATCCACAACTGTACACGCCGTAGAAGGACATGGTATCCAACCTCTCCAAAATACGACCGTGCAGCCTCACCGGTCGTGAAAGCTTACCCCACACGACACTCTCCAAACCCCTAACGGTCAAAGGCGTGTCGATGGCACCATCAGAATTGGATAGTACATCGTTACAACGATGACTATCCTGGAATATCAACAGGGAGCGATCTATCGGACCGTAATACTCGTACGAATCCATCCTAAATCGAACGTTTACAATCAATATCGCCACAACAACCAACAAACACACACATAAATTGAATCATGTAGTAAAATCGAATCAATCAACCTATCCTAATTTCAAAAATTAGGCTTCGAAATTAGGGAAAATTCCTAAATCGAATCAATTATGTAAAATTAACGTATTATATCAATCTACTAAGCAACCCACACTATATAAAGCACATATTATACGAAAAACATAAACTTAAACGCAAGAATTCGACGAAATTTAACGAAACATCAAAATAAAGATTTAAACAAATTAGGAGTTTCATACCCAAACGAAGCTTAATCGACGATGACGAGGACGAATAGATCTATCAAGGGCTGTTCGCCGGTGGTGTTCGCCGTTGTAATTCACCGGAATCGATGGGGAGGAAAAGAGGAGAAGTGAGGAAGAAGAAGAAGGAGTCGCGGCTTTATTACTCGCGTCGTCGCTGCTATTAAGCGCGACGTCGCGGCTAATAGGCGCGACGACTAGTTTACTGGGCCAACAGTCGGCCCAGTTTTTTTTTTTTTAAATTTCAGGCCCGAGTTTTAAATATCGGGCCCGATCAGGCCGCGTTAAGCCCTAGCGTCCTTGCCACGTCATCGTCGCGTCCATTGGATGCGACGACGCGTCTAATGCACGCGTTCCGCTCGATTTTAGTAATTTCGACCAAAATAACCCTATTTTGTCGAATTTGGGTTTAAATAACGCTATTTAAAAAGCCCAATTATCACATATACCATTCTTATCAATAAAGAAAAGAATCATATCGAACTTTCTCTACCTACATTCTTAACTTAACAATCCAACTTTTTACTTAAACACCACTTTATTATAATATACACACATCTTTAATTTAATATTTTCAGAATACCCTTAGCAGAGGTGTCTAGCGGGCCCGCGTCCCGCGGGTTGTAACTATTTTGGCCCGCAATGGAGCGGGCATGCCCGCGCGGGCCGCGAGCAGGCCCGCCAAAAAATAAAATAATATATATTTATATGATAATAAGATTTGTAAATATACTATATTGTTTTTATGATTTTTTTTGAGCTATGATTTGTAGTTTAATAACACAAATAAATTAATATTAAAGAAGTTAATTAAATTAGACATATTTCCAACTTGAATTCTTCATTTTTTTTTAATTTTTCCTATTTTTTATTTTTTATTATTTTTTTTCATATTTTTATTTTTTTGAAAATGGGCAGGCTAAGCCCACCAGGCCCGCTACCCGCCTGTAGGCGGGGCGGCCCTTTATTTCCCAGGCCCACCAGTAGGCGGGCTTGCCAGCGCCTGCCCCACCAGTGGCGGGCTTTGGCGGGCTACGGGCCGGCCCGTGCCTCCGGCCCATTTTGACAGCTCTAAAGCGTTACTTTGTTGATGCTTTTACTTGCTTTTCATTTTACTTTAAATACTATACTCGAGCTCAACGAAATGACTTCGAGGACGAGCTTAAAGTTCGAAAAATTTTTAAACTGGTCTTAACCTCAAAGTTCTAAATATCTATAATTTATAAAATTAAAAAAATTCAAGTTCGAAGAATTTTTAAACTGGTCTTAACTCACGAGCCAGCTCATTAACTTTCGAACAATCATGACGAAGCTTGCCGATTAGCTACGGAGCTCGAGCGAAGCTCACTATAGTTAAGATCCTTTGGATTCAATTCATAAAGATTACGACTTAGGGAGATTTTAATACATAACCCACGGTTATTACTTCGAATAACATATATCGGCGAACGATATTTTTAGTCTCCAATGTTTGAGGCATGGGCATTTCTGATCCTCCATGTTCCGAGGTGTCACTTTTACAATGTTACTAATTTGGGACAGTTTTGGTCCTCGATTATATTTATCGCTAATTTAGATAAATTTACACGTGAGAGTACATTATATCTTTTTACTCGACTTAAAACCTCAAAACACATCTTCTTCGACTTAAGCGCACATGAACATCATTATACGTCACATTTAGGAATGATACCTTGAAAATGAGTTAAATGTGATACGTAATGATGCTCACGTGCATTCTAGTTGAGAAAGATGATGAGTCATTAGGTGTTAAATCAAATTAAAGTATATCATATGCTCTCATGTGTTAAATTCTGTCTAGATTAGTGACTATGTTAATCGGAGGACTAAAACGGCCCAAAATCGATAAGATTGGGACTAAAAGTGGCAGTTCAGAACATGGTGTGACGACCCTAACTTTTTAACTACGATTATTAGCTGGTTTTCGCAACGAAAGCCGCAGAAACCCCATGTTACAAAAAGCACTTTTCTTAATATTAAATATATGACATCAAAATACGGTTCACAAAATCCTACAAGTGATGACCTCTCCAAACCCACCCATAAAATATGGTGAAATGTTTTTTTAATAGAATAAAATGATTTGCGGTGCTATATTTAAAATTTCTTAAACAATACCTACATAAAAATAAATACTTAAAATTACAAATACTTTAAAAGCACAAAATAATTATGTAAGTGCAAAACGTCATCAGTCAAACCGACATAATATAACAAACACTCGACTAGAATAAACTTGTAACATTATCGTACGCAGCCAAACGACTCAACTTGATTAAAAAAAAAAGACCTCAAAAGACGTCACAACAAGAACGCTTATGACTCGACATAACTCGACTCAACATTTATATAATTATATACTAGTTTATTGCCCGTGCAATCCACGGGTCTTATGAATCTGTATGATACAAAAACATAATTGAAAAAAATGAATGATCTATAATTAGATGATCTAACATAATTGAAAAAAATGATGATCTAACATAATTGCT
This sequence comes from Craterostigma plantagineum, assembly GCA_027422505.1. NCBI lineage: Eukaryota > Viridiplantae > Streptophyta > Magnoliopsida > Lamiales > Linderniaceae > Craterostigma > Craterostigma plantagineum. Next base: position 16,639,269 of record JAPQWV010000013.1, on the reverse strand, counting down.
TTTAAGATTGTAAGATATGCGAAGCAAGGTTCATGTGGTGGCGATCTATTATAATATAAAACATATAATTTTTAAATTCAAATTATTTGAAGCTATGAGTAATTAATATGTAAAACGGTCTGATATATAATGTCATCCATATTAAAGTTCACTCGTTACAACTGTCGCCGTTTGAAGTATAAATAATTATACTCTTCCTCCCAATCGACTCTGAAAACATACGATACCTTAATATCATCATCGTATGCGGTGGGCGCCCGTAGAATAAAATTAAATTCTGACATTAAACGACTATTTAGAAAATCTTGTATTAGGAATGGCCCATCATCTTCACCCTTCAAAATATAAAACTACTAAGGTTAACACGTAATTATAAAAATAATCATACGTAAGCTTATTATACCTCTGTAAAAATTTTCTTCATATCCGATGCTGATATGCCTACTATGATTTTTGCTTGATCATTCCAGCAAGTCAGTTTTTTGGAACATGATCTATCACTGATGGTTATATTCAATCGATACGTGAAGGATACATATTAATATGATATGAGAACACATAATTTGAGTTCTATATTTTCAGTATAGCAAGCTAAAACAAATGTAGAAAGTGGATATTATTCCTTACCTAGGTATAGTGAATGGGACCAACGTACTGCAATTTATGCAATAACCATCCGTGACTTTGTTGACCATACAGAAAGGGCACGATTCATACCAAATTGTTGCCATCGCAGAACTTGATTCGACCTCCACCTATACCTGCGCGAGTTTTCACGTTGACAAACGAAGTGGCGGAGGCGAACCCAGCTGTAGTCACGGGTACGTTGAATATTTTCCACGTACCGTTTTCAGTCCTTATCGATTCTGGAGCCGCACGATTGTTTGTGTTGGCTATTTTCGTGACCAGGGCGGGAATATATCCCACCCGTTCTTTGTGCAATTACGTAGTTTCTTCACCCCACGGGGATCGCCTGAAGGAGAGGATAGTTAGGTTCCGATCACCCGAGGGAGAGGAATTTGAATTTTCTATAAAGATAAATAGTAAACCAATCCCTCGGATTTCTGCCTTGAAAGCTCAGCGACTCGTAAATACGGGTTGCGAAGGATTTCTGCTCTTTGCAGTGAAAGCCGGGGAATCTTCTCTGTCGAAAGTAGGGCAAGTCCCGATAGTAAAAATCCCGATGTATTTCTCGAAGATCTCTCGGAATTACCTCCGAGTCGAGAAACCAAATTCGTTATTGATCCTATACCTGGAGCTGCTCCGATCTCTAGTCGTAGAACTAGAACTGGACCCAGATTCTCACCATGGGGAGCCCCAGTGTTTTCTGTTAAGAAGAAAGACGGGTCGCTACAAGACCACGTCTGATTACCATCAGTTGGAGATCTGTGAAACGGACTCTCTACTGAAGGTCTTGTGGCAAAACCAGACAATGGAAATAGGAGTGCGCAGCGGAAGCGTAGTGGAAATAGAAATAAGTAGGCCTAGAGAACGTAGGAACTAGATTGAACGAGTCTAGTCGTAGAACTAAACTCGAATTCCCTACCGCTGAATTTCGGGGACGAAATTCTTTTAAGGGGGGAGAATGTAATACCCGCAAAATTTAAAGTGGGATTACGATAGGAAATTTCAAGATAATTAGGGGAGAAAATATTAGGAATAAAATTCCTAAGAAATATTTTTGTGATGTTCGGAATTAATGAAGTTAATTTTCGGACAAAACGGATTTTTCGGAATTAGGCCCGAAAATAATAATTGGGCCCGAGAGTTGAATAAAACATTATGGGCCGAAATATAAGTAGACCAAAATAATAGTAGGATCCAAATAAAACTAAATGACAAATAACCCAAATAAATTAATAAAGATCCAAGTCAAATAATAGAAGGCCCAAAGAAAAGTTTGGCTTGGCCCAAATAGCTTGAGATAAGGATGAAGATTTCTTCATGGCATGGAAAAGCCACGTGAAACCCATACCCTAAAGTAGATAATTATCTTCAAAATCATCATTGTTGGACAAGGCTAAAAACGTGTAACTACAAGAAGAAAAATAAAAACCCTCAATTGTAACTTAAGGAAACCAACGAAAGGAGCAAAGGAAGAAAGCCAAAAACCAAAGTAAGAAAGGTCGAGTAAGGAGGTGAGAATTATACATAAGACTCATGAGAATGATTATAAGCTTATATGTTTAAGGTTTAAACGTGGGTTGGTGATTTAAAGGAGGTGAGAGTATAAAAGGAAGTCGAATCACGAAGGAGAAGCAAACTTTGGCAATTTTGAGCAAGCTTCAACTTAGGAAATTAATCAAATTTAGCTTGGAAGTGAGGTAGGTGGTTTTAAACCCCTACTACCCGTACGATTTTCCTCAAAAATTATTAGAACTCGTTTGGAAGGCCACTCGAGTTCATAAGTTTAAGTTTTATGATTTTTGTAATTTTCGTGATATGTTGCTATGTGTTTTGATGTGATTTCGAGCTCAACATATGAGTTCTTGGACTGGATGAATTAATCGATGTGTCTATGGGATGAAGAACTCGTTGAATTTCTGGGAATTTTGAGTTTTATGGTGTGAAGGTTTAAAAGAAATCGGGCGATTTTATGCTTTAGGGGGTTGGTAGGTTATGCGAATTTAGGGTTGAACGATTTCGGGCGACTTTAATTGATCGGGCGACTTCGTGAATTAGGAAGCTAGTAGTTTCGTGTGATTTTAATTCGGCGATTTTAATTTCACGGGCCAATTTTATTTTGCGAAATCGGGCGAAAATAGATTTTAAAAGTGATAGGAAATCGGCCGAATTGAGATTTCGGGTCGCGAATTTTGTCGCGGGCCAAAGGACTTTACGGTGTGTGTGTGAAATAGATTTCGCGGGCCAGAAGTCAGGTTTCGGGGGCCGAAGCCGTTTCGCGAGTTGTGAGATAGACCGCGGGCCAATTTTGGGTTTAGCGGGCCGATTTCAAATCACGGGGTGATTCCTGTGAGAGAGTCGGGTTTTTCGCGGGCTCAAACCAGGTTTCACGGGCCTAAATCGAACGATTAGCGAAATCGGCGATGGTCTTGCCGAATTGGACTTTAACTCGATAATTTGAGGGTTGACCAATTTTAATCGGGCGATTCGTGTTACGCAGTGAGTGATTTCACAAAAATCGGGCGTTGACCCGATCGTTTCGCGCGTTGACCAGTGTTTTGAAAGTGGGTTTCGGGCGATTATTGACTTGGGCTTTGACCAACGGTTTTGATTTTGGGCCTTGCCCTATTTTAGGCCCCAAATACTTTAATTAAAATCATTTTAAGCCCAAATCAATTTTAAAATAAAATACTTTCATATCATGATATACAAATAGGGTCAACCCATATTTTTAAATTATAAATAGTATTTTGGGATTTTAAAACCTTCGGCCTAGTATCGGATTTTAATAACGTATAACATTTTATGAGTTATACTATTTACGATTTTATGAAACGTGTGATGTGTTTTATGTGATTTATTATATGTGCATTTCACGACATGCACGGGAGAGATGATGGTACCGTATTTGTACGGTGACACCTTACGGTGTCGGTTGAGTGGGGTAGAGTGACCTTTATTGGTCGTCAAGGTTAGACTCGTGTAGCACCTGGTGGGAGAGGGGGTTTACGACACCCATCTACTCGGGATTGAGCCACCCGAGGTGCACACCACCGGATATTATTTGGCTCAGGGACGACCGACAGATGTGAGATTCCTGTCTACCCGGGTTGGTGGTAGGCCACTCGGGGAAAAGTCGTCGGGTTGAGATTGTGTGCGGAAGGAGCGATCCGGCACGGCCGGCGTGGGCTACCGCATGATTATGGCGTACTTTGCCATTGCGCGCGTGGGTGCTGAGTCTAGCCGAGGGCCCTGTTATGTGATGAGATGTGATGGGTTGAGTGTGCATATTTTATGTGTAAGGACATGGGATTGGGTTGAGTGCACGCACGCATACATTGCATGTTTTTACTACCACCTACTGGGCGTTTTTGCTCAGGGTTATATTTTTCAGGTGGGACTGAGCCCGACACCGACAGGTGTCAGGGATGAGATATAGGCTGGCTGGCGGCGGTGACTCCAAGGGCTTTTGAGGGCGGAGCGGTACATGGGACGTGACCTGTGGAGAGGCGGAGGATAGTCGGGTTTAGATTTTTGGGGCTCCGGCCCGTTATATTATACAGACGCATTTTGTAAACCCGACTTAGTTTATATATGTACATTATTTTCATTAAAAAGTTTTTAATAAATCGGGTCCTTCGCGACTTTCGTTGCGCAAATCCGCCAATTATTCTAATTAGGAAGTAGGGTCGCCACAATACGTGTGCAATGACACCAATATCTTTCACGTTGATCGAATGAGCAGCAAGCAAGCTTTGTAATTGATGTAAAGTTTTCTCTCTTCTTTGACACAATGAAATGTGCTTTTGTGCAATTGTATCCCTGTTATACCGGAAAATAATTATATTTTAGTTTAATGTCCCCACACGTGCGAAAATATGAATGATTAAAGTATAATATCTTAAAAGCATACCATGTACGGATCTCTTTTGCCTGTTTGATGTTTGGATCAACAAAAACCTTGCTAAATCTTGTCGTGTTTATATATGCACCTTAGAAGAACCACAACAATAGATGTAGAGAAAATAATTAAGTTCAAACTCGTATAAAAAATGGATAGAATATTAGAGCTATACTTGTCGAACTCACCATCGAATCTTTTCACTTCAACTCGTGATACAGCTAGAATTATAACTTTTTGCACATCACGAATAATTTGATAACATTCATCTGTGGCGAGATTTCCCCAGAGGGAAAGTTTTATTACATTCATGCTGAAAAGATATAAACAAATAGTTAGAACGATGTTAACGGTTAGGTTAGCAAAAAAATTAAAGAACTGTTTTGAGTAGGTTTGTACCTCATATCACAAAGTAAGACATTTCCAACGTGAGACTCAACGTCGGTGCCATTTTTGTTCTTCAAACTAACATTTTCCAAATCCCCGTCATAAACTACTAAGCCAATTCATCTACAATAAACAAATAAAGATTAGCAAGTAAGTTATATATCAAAACTGTAGCGTTGTAGAAGATTGCTCACCGACTAAGTGATCCTTGTTGGTAGCATAACATGGAATAGCATTAAGTTGATCAAACTGGAAGTTGTACAGAGGAATATCATGATCGAACTGTTGTTGACTATCCACAATTTTGGTAGACCTGTTAAACTTCAACTTGAAAGCGTTACGCACCGACCAATCCAACTCTGAAGCAGGCTCAACACTTAAATTGTCAGTGTAATAAACATTTCCTAATTTCAAAATATCGCGACTACATGGTAACTTGTATCTCTGTTGCCTGCAGAAAAAGCGTTAATAGCAATCATTATCCAATGAGAGTTGAATGATAAGGTGTAAAATGCAATATTTAATGATAATGATTTTCAAACCTCGACATCAATGAAGACTAAATTTTGTACCATGGATCGTACAGTAGTATAAAGATCGTAGCGCCACAATAAACGTCCTCGTAGATTCCATAAATAATTATAGGGGCATATACGACTAAATGGTTTGTATCTTATAAGCTCCATCTACAGTTATTAAAAAGCGTATTGTAATTAAATATTAAAATTTTCAAGTAATTATAAGATAAAAGCTAACAATAAAAAGATAACAAATAATTGAAAACTATGAGAATCAATGATGAACAAAGAACATGGTCCATAAATATTAAAATCACACGTTGGATAAAACTTCATTGTACACAACATTCTTCGTAACATTTTCTGGCAAAGCACACTTGTTGCGTATTAGAATCTTCAGTCCATTTGGCGATGTGACGCGGGAAATTGTGACATAAAGTTGTCCATGACTGAAGACTGGATTTGGAATATATAATCCAACAGATTTTAATGTCTGCACTTGACTTTTATTAATCGTAATCCCAAAGGCCAACTTGAGAGGAAATTGTCTTCTTCTTATGGCAAAACCCGTCGCTTGGTTAGAAGGCACAAATCAATCCTAGGTATGAAGACATTTTCTCCAGTCTTTGGGCCCAATAATACCGTTGCTTCAATCACCTTATCCCCGAGCTTATAAATAACTGATAAGTTGAGGTTTTACGGTATTTCTATACCCGTAAATCTGCGTTTTCAATCATTATTAATTTAAATTGCTTTGAATACTCTACTTTCAGGTTTATATTTAATAAATTGACAGATATCAAAGAAAATAAGCTTAAGACAATTCGAAAGAAAATAATTAATGGACAAAACAAGCCAAGATGGGTGGAAAATTGCAAACCATCAGCTCACGTAATTAGCTGATAAGTCAAGGACGAAAGGGAAGTTTTGTCATGTGATTCAATATTTTATTTTACATTAACAAATTGCACACATCACCATCAAGCTAGCTCATCACTATTGAAGATAACATGTGGGTGCTCACATTTCATGTAGACAGGCTCATTTACTAATTGATGCAGATTGCTTGTTCACAAAAGCCATCTAAACGTGGAGTCTCGGAGTGATAGTCAAAGATATTGTAATACTTTTCTTGGGATCTAAAATGAAGATGGTAAGAGAAGATCATGCGCGTGAAAAGAAGATCAAGAGAACAAGTTTTATAAACCCATCCAAGCAAGCACGACAAATAGATACGTACGCACACTGCTCAAGAAGAGAAAATAAAGAGACATTAATATCGTATGGCTGCGCAAGGGATTTTGAAGATCTTCAATCCCAGAAAAGAAAGACGCTCATTACAACTCTATGTGGGATATCAAAGTCTATTTATACCACCTCACGCTTGCTCAGGAGGGGAGGCTAAGATCCATGGATTAACACCTTACGCATATCCCTCCATTCATGCATATCACCAACTCAAGCAGCAGCCTGCTCTCAGCCTCACCAACCACGCACAGACCTCTCTTTGAAACACTTCAACTCACAGCCAAACTAATTCACGAAGCCATCATATCATCCTCAAGCCGGCAGCTCTAAAGCCTCACGAAGCTTCCAGCATCCATCAAGCAGATTCACGCTCGCAACCTAAGACGCAAGGACGTGGCACTACGAGGGAACTCGGCTTGATCCCTTCACCGTGACGGGAGAATTCGATAAGTATCTTTAGATGTTTATAGCGATGTTTACGTTAGTTTCATCGTTGTTTTCATCCTTTAATATGATAGCTCAAATTATTATGTGATTGAGGTCATATTAGGCCGGATTATGATTTCGTCTTAATGTCGTTATTATCCTTTTTAATCGTATGAGTCAAGTTATGTGTTCTTTGTCGAGTTTAATGCGTACATGTGATTGGCCACCATACGTATGATCCTAGATTGGGCTATGAGACAGACTAAGTGATTAGACCAATTGGAACAGAAACACTGAACACCACTACGTAAAACCGACCAGAAATGGAATTCGGTTTCGTACGTGTGGTTTCCGAGATCTTAGGCGCCGAAAGCGTTTAAACTCGGGGAACTTCATAAATATCGATGCATGCGTAGAAACTACAGTCATATAGACATATAGGGATTGGTTCTCTATTGCATAGAATCGTTATTGCGGGACAAACGAGTAGCGATTATTTTTGGAAATTCTACCTTGATTTAGATTCGTATTGATTAAGTAGAAGCTATTGCATGAAGTCGTAGGAATAATTCATGTCGAACTTGCACCTTGATCACGTTGTCATCAATTGATTTTAAATCGTCAATCGTCTATTTGCTCTAATTGTTTATTTGCGCTTTTATCTAATTTGATTATTTTTAATATATCAAAAAAAAATCATACAAATACCATATTTAAAATTTGCATTAGTCTAAATTAAATTTCAGAAGAATATCTTAAAATTAATCGAGCTGTACTTGTGGATCGATACTTGGACTCACGTTCATTTTATACTACTTGCACGACCTAGTACACTTGCTAGTACTCGAGCGTGTCAAGTTTTTGGCGCCGCTGCCGGGGACATCGGTATCATTAATTTTAAGTTTAGTTCCGAGTTAAATTTAGAAACTATTTTTATAAATTTTTATTAGTTTACTATAATATATAGATATATTTTTCTTCTAGTAGAAGCGTTATTATTAATAATATTAATATTATTTTCATTATATCATCATTATTACTTTTCCGTACATCACTACCAGTTATATATATCAAAAAAATATATTATTATTTTTATTAGTATCATAATTATTACTATTATTATTTTTTGCAGTAGAAGTATTATTTTTTTTAACTATTATTATTTTAGTATATTATAATTAGCATTAATATTATTATAATCATCATTTATTTTTTTCTTTACTTATATTTATTGTTTTTATTATTTATCTAAGTCATCACTACTTTATTATTATTATTATTATTATTAATATTATTTTTACCGTACTTATTTACTTTGATTTTTAAATCCTTTGTAGAAATATTATTCGGTGCATGACACGAAGCTCATATAAGGGACCATTATTATTCGACGCAGAAATCGAGGCGACATGCCGACGCAACAACCGAAATCGTAGACAAAAGATGGAGGATCAAGAACGAGAGAAGAATCATGAGGAACAACACAATCACGGGATGGTTGCTCTACGACCCACTTTGCTAAGCCAAGCACTTCCTGGGCACTTCGATGAGAGTGATCCGAATGCCATTCCACCAGGACCAAATAACCAATTCGAGATCAAACCTGTTACTATACAGATGGTGACCGGTTCAACATTCAGCGGCCTGACGAATGAGGACGCAAATGCCCATATTACCAAATTCTCACAAATTTGCAAAACTATTAAATATCCAGGTGTTTCTCGAGAAGTGATAAAACTGACATTCTTTCCGTTTTCTTTAGCAGGGAACGCTTCCGAATGGTTTTCGTCACTGCCGCATGCATCCATACATAGTTCGGATGAACTGGTAGAATGTTTCCTGGGCAAATACTACCCGTTATCAAGAACGAGCGAAATTAGGGCTGAACTCGTAAACTTCAAACAACAAGGAGGAGAAACACTAAGCGACGCATGGAACGGATACAAGAATCTCCTCAGGCAATGCCCAAATCACAACATCCCATTGATCGTACAAATGCAGTCGTTCTTTTTAGGATTAAGCACACAAAATAAGCGAATCGTTGATGGAGGGTGTTGGCGAAGTTTCATGGAGTTAGGAGATACTGACGCACTCGTAACCATAGAAAGGGTTGCAGCCTACCCGGCAAGATATACGGTACAAGATCTAGACCGACGGACAGCTGGCGTGTATGAGATAAATAGTTCAATGGAAGCACAATTCGAGGCTATTCACCGGAGGCTAGATGCGAGCAAGCCAAGGATCCGGAGTCAGCCAACTTCGTCCACAACAAATCAAAGAACATGTACTCAAACACATATGATCCGAGTTGGAGAAATCATCCAAACCTATCATATGGCAATTCACACTACGAGAAGCCTCCGGGATTTTCGATCCAACAAGAGGGACCTCCTTTTCAAAAGCATCAAGAACAGCAAAACACACAACCACAACAACCAAAAGCAAGTTGGGAGGAAGCGCTCGACAAATTGGTAGCGATACAAGGCAATGAGAATCGCAAGGCAGAGGAACATTTCCAAAGTCTAGAGACGAGGGTCAACACCAATTTCCAAGATCTACAGGCCACGATACACAACCTAGCAACAACAGTGGGGCAGCTTGCGGGCACAATATCCGAACACAAACACGGTGCACTCCCGAGTGACACCGAGAAGAATCCTAGAGAGTACGCGAAGGCCATTCAACTACGGAATGGAAAGACACTCGAGCCAGCTCCAGAAACCCAAAAGGCGATGGGAGATATCTAAACAGAAGATGCTGACCAAAGTACTTCCACGATCACAAAGACGCTGGACTCTCCACCATCCGAAAAGAAGGCCGAGCCGCTACCACCGATAAAGATTCGACCTCCATTTCCAGCTGCACTACGAAGGGGAAAACCTGATAAGCAATTTAAATGCTTTATTAATATTTTTAAGAAGCTTGAAATTAATATTCCTTTTGTTGAAGCACTTTTGCACATACCAAAGTATGCAAAATTCTTGAAGGAGCTATTGTCGAACCGGAATAAGTTGGAGGAACATGGTACGATAGCGCTCAACGAAGAATGTTCAGCCGTGCTACAAAGGAAGCTACCACCGAAGATCAAAGACAGAGGGAGTTTCTCTATCCCTTGTTCTATAGGCTCGCTTTCATTTACTAATGTATTATGTGATTTAGGCGCAAGCATCAATCTATTACCTTTTTCGCTTCTTAAGAAATTAGGAGTCGGTGAGCCAAAACCCACATCTACGATTCTCCAACTAGCGGATAGGTCGATCACATAACCACGAGGAATCGTCGAGGATGTACTAGTGAAGGTTGGAGAACACTACTTCCCAGCGGATTTTGTGGTATTAGACATGGAGGAAGATACCGACATGCCTTTAATACTTGGACGACCATTTCTAAATACGGCAAGAGCGCTCATTGACGTCGGTAATGGTAAACTCATTTTACAAATAGGGGATGAAAAAGTAGTATTTGATGTATATAAATCAATGAAACATCCCACTGATGATGATTCATGTTCCTTTATCGATACTATTGACTCATGCGCTTTTGAGTATTTTAAGGCGTTCAGGAACAAAGATGAGTTGGAAGCATGCTTGACTGGAGAAGATATAGATAACAAAGCTGAGTTGGAGTATACCGTGGCAAGTCTAGAGGCGAATACACCTCACCGAAAGTCATTTAAATCAAAATTTGAGCAACTCGATCGACTATTGGGACCACAACCACGACCATCAATCGAGGACCCTCCAACTCTAGAATTAAAGCCATTACCTAGTCATCTTAAGTATGTTTATCTTGGTGCCGCTGACACTTTACCTGTGATTATTTCTTCCTCGTTGACAGGTCTCATGGAAGAAAAGCTATTGAGAGTGCTAAGGGAACACAAGCGGGCATTCGCATGGACGGTTGCCGATATAAAATGAGTAAGTCCGACCATTTGCATGCACAAAATTTTAATGGAGGACTCGTACAAGCCGGTCGTACAACCACAGAGGCGTTTGAACCCAACAATGCAAGAAGTCATGAAGAAGGAGGTAATCAAGCTTTTGGACGCAGATATTATTTATCCTATCTCCGATAGCGCATGGGTTAGTCCGACACAGGTTGTACCAAAAAAGGGAGGTATAACTGTGATTAAAAATAATTCGAATGAAGTAATTACTACTAGGACAGTTACAAGATGGCGTGTATGCATAGATTTTAGAAAATTAAATGATGCAACACGTAAAGATCACTTTCCGCTTCCCTTTATTGATCAAATGCTAGAAAGATTAGCTGGACATGAGTTCTATTGTTTTCTAGATGGCTATTCTGGGTATAATCAGATTTCTATAGCACCTGAGGATCAAGAAAAAACTACTTTTACTTGCCCTTACGGGACCTTTGCATATAGATGTATGCCATTTGGATTATGTAATGCCCCAGCTACATTTCAAAGATGCATGCTTGCTATTTTCCATGATGTAGTTGAGAAATTTATGGAGATCTTTATGGATGATTTTTCTGTGTTTGGATCTACGTTCGATACATGCCTCGATAATTTAGATTTTGTTCTTAAACGTTGCGAAGAGACTAACCTTGTTTTAAATTGGGAGAAGTGTCATTTTATGGTACAAGAAGGCATAGTTCTTGGCCACAAGGTATCGCACAAGGGAATTGAGGTGGATCGAGCGAAGGTCGACGTAATTGAGCAGCTGCCACCACCCACGTCGGTGAAGGCGGTTAGGAGCTTTTTGGGACACGTAGGATTCTCCCGACGCTTCATTAAAGATTTTTCAAAAATAGCTAAGCCATTGTCGAACTTACTCGTTAAAGATGTTGTGTTTGACTTCACAGATGAGTGTCTACAAGCCTTTCAAACTTTAAAGGAGAAACTCACCACGGCCCCATTAATGGTTGCACCGAATTGGACTTTGCCGTTTATATTGATGTGTGACGCTAGCAATGGTGCTGTAGGTTGCTGTTTTGGGACGCAAAGATAAAGTATTTCAGGCCATTTACTACGCTAGCAAGACTTTGGACGATGCACAGAGAAACTACGCTACCACCGAAAAAGAGCTACTAGCTGTGGTATTTGCCGTAGATAAATTTCATTCTTATCTTGTGATGAATAAGGTAATAATATACACTGATCATGCTGCACTTAGATACCTATTCGCTAAAAAAGATGCTAAGCCTAGGTTAATTCGTTGGGTTTTATTGCTTCAAGAATTCGACCTAGAGATACGTGATAAGACAGGTGTCGAAAATGTGATAGCTGATAATTTATCTAGGCTAGAAAATTCACATGAGCGGGATAAGGAATGACCTATTGACGAGCGCTTTCCTGGTGAGCAAATATATACGTTACTCGGTACATCTTTACCTTGGTATGCGGATTTTGCAAATTATGCTGCTACAGGCGATATTCCAGCAGGGTTAACTTTTCATCAGAAGAAGAAATTTCTTTCTGATGCGAAGCATTATCTGTGGGACGATCCATTCTTGTACAAAATCTACTCCGATCAGGTAATTCGGCGATGTATTCCGCCGAAGAGGTAAATTCTGTTCTATCTCATTGTCATTCTGGTTTGACGGGTGGACATCATGGGCCTACAAAGACAGTATTTAAGGTGCTTCATTCTGGCCTACATTATTTAAAGATGCTCATGCATATGTGCTTTCTTGTGATCGTTGTCAGCGTACTGGTGGTATTTCTAGAAAGCATGAGATACCTTTGAATATTATGCTAGAAGTTGAGTTATTTGATGTTTGGGGTATTGACTTTATGGGACCTTTTCCTACTTCATGCTCTCATAAATATATTCTCGTTGTAGTGGATTATGTGTCTAAGTGGGTCGAGGCTGAAGCATGAAGAACAAATGATGCACGAGTAGTTATTCGATTTCCTAAGAAAAATATCTTCACTCGCTTTGGTACACCACGTGCAATAATTAGTGATTGGGGTACTCATTTTTGCAATAAGCTATTTGCTAATTTATTGTTGAAATATGGCGTTAAGCATAAAGTTTCTACCCCGTACCATCCTCAAACCAGTGGACAGGTAGAAATTTCCAATAGGGAGCTTAAGCAAATTTTAGAAAAGACAGTGAACGCCTCTAGGAAAGATTGGTCTTTGAAACTAGATGATAAATTATGGGCATATCGCACTGCATTTAAAACACCGATAGGAACTTCACCTTTTAAATTAGTTTACGAAAAAGCATGTCATTTACATGTGGAGTTAGAACATCGTGCATATTGGGCTGTTAAGAAACTTAACTTTGATTATGTCGAGGCAGGAAAAAACAGGTTACTCCAACTGAATGAGATGGAAGAATTTTGCCAAAATGCATACGAGAATGCAAAACTGTATAAGGAGCGAACGAAGAAATACCATGATAAGAAAATTGCACAAAGAGAGTTCAAAGTCGGGGATCGTGTACTACTATTCAACTCGCGGCTGCGCCTATTTCCCGGAAAACTGAAGAGTAAATGGACAGGGAGTGGAGCAAGTATTTCCATCTGGGGCCGTGCAGATCCTAATAAACGGGAAGGATTCATACAAGGTCAATGGGCAACGCCTGAAATTATACGACGGCAGGAGTATTGGAGAAGCAACTTCAATAGTTCTTGAAGAACCACGTAATACTAATACGACTGCTTTGAATTGTTCTATGTCTTTCAGGGATGCCTTGTCTGGAGAAAATACCAGCAAGCTGAAGGACCTCCACCACACCGAAGCAAGTCCAAATACCGATCTACCTTGATCGGTACAAGAGTCGAGCTAACGACTATAGAAGCAGCGCTTCTTGGGAGGCAACCCAAGTATTATCTATGCGTTACTGTTTTTCGTATTCGAGTCGTATATTTATCATATCGTATCTTATTAAGTGTGTTTTGCTTTTTCACGAGAATTCGTATCACGATGACGTCTAGTTATGCTTCCCCGCAGGCTCATAGTCTGTTTGGGGGTGGTTTGTTCGCAGAGCTAGCTCAATCTATGAAGGAACCAAAGTTTACCCACGACTCGCTTCGCATCGATCAACGCATTTCAGGGCAGTGTCACTTAAACTCTCACTTTACTTTAATTTTTTTACACATTGAGGACAATGTGATAACTAGTTTGGGGGTGGGGTGACACATGCTAGAGTTTATATGATATTGATATATTTGGTTTATCAATTAATTTAACTGATCAAGGTTATGATTCGAACATCACTTGTGAAATCTCATGTCGATGATGAAATTTTTTTAAAATTTTGCTTGAGTCGAGATAAAATTTAGCTAATTGTGTGTGAAAGTCTCGCATGTTACGTGTTTTGATATTAGCGTGATTATCTGATCACATTGATTGCTTCAGAAGAATAGAACGTATCATGAGACACAAAGCCAGAAAATATTGTGAGTTTTGAGCCGAAAGTAAAAAAATTTTAGAGCAACACAAAATGCTTGCTCGATGTGTTTTTCATGAGTGTCACCGCATGGTTTGAATATTTTCGAACTTGCTTTGTTATGCATGTCAATATCATGGTGTGGATTTTTGTGTACGAAAATGATAAAGGCGCTCAGGATAAGTCAGAGGCCTAAATATCTCCGTACCAACATAATTATCAACTAGTGAGCCCCTTTGAGCCTTATTAGCCTTATTTTTTTATTTGGAGCCACGATATTTAGTCAGGTATCCCGTTATTTTATCATTCATCCTCGAGTTCGCTAATCGCTTTTGAGTATTGAGTCTATTAAGTTAGAGGAAAGATGATTACGACATGTTATATCTGGTTGTGGTAGTATTTTTTATTGAAAAAGACAAAAAAAAGAGAGATCGAAAAAAAAAGAGTAAAAAAGGTATTGAAAAAGAGGAGAAAAAAAGAAAAATTATATAGTAGAAAAAAAATATATTATTTGAAAAAAAAAAGAAAAAGATGTTTACAATAGATTTTTAGAAATATTTTATTGAGTTCTTAGTAATATATTTTTTTTGGAGTGCGTTTTTTATAGTAGTACGAGTTTCCATTGTTTGAGTCGTATTTTGTGCTATAGAGTATAGACGGGGAAAGCGATTTAGTGAATAACATGCTTGACTATATTAGCTCACTCATCCCATATGCACACCTTTATCACCCCGAGCCCCATTACAACCATTATAAAGACCTTTTGATTCGTGCATGAGATTCCTAAGTGATTATAATGTGATATATTTGCAAGCTTAGAGTAATATCATTCTATGTCGTGAGCTGAGCGCTTTTATACAGATCCCATTAAATACTACGAGCGATTTGAGCGATCCATATGAGAGTTGTCACTTGATACGTGTTAGGATCTGGAAATATTTCCGTGCTATGATATGATTCCGAAGTATTACTTCATGTCCCATGTTTGACTAGATCATTCATTAGCTGATGATGATCTCGACCAATTGTGCTTTTAATTTTCTGAGAATAAACATAAGAATTCATTTAGTGATGTCGTAAAAACCTAACTTGATGTAGTTGTTATCCGCTTGTATGATCGAGGACGATCAAAGCTAGTTTGGGGGTTGTTGATAAGTTGAGGATTTACGGTATTTCTATACCCGTAAATGTGCGTTTTCAATCGTTATTAATTTAAATTGCTTTGAATACTCTACTTTCAGGTTTATATTTAATAAATTGACACATATCAGAGAAAATAAGCTTAAGACGATTCGACAAGAAAATAATTAATGGACAAAACAAGCCAAGATAGGTGGAAAATTGCAAACCATCAGCTCACGTAATTAGCTTGATAAGTCAAGGATGAAAGGGAAGTTTTGTCATGTGATTCAATATTTTATTTTACATTAACAAATTGCACACATCACCATCACTATTGAAGATAACATGTGGGTGCTCACATTTCATGTAGACGGCTCATTGACTAATTGATGCAGATTGCTTGTTCACAAAAGCCATCTAAACGTGGAGTCTGGGAGAGATAGTCAAAGATATTGTAGTACATTTCTTGGGATCTCAAATGAAGATGGTAAGAGAAGATCATCGCGTGAAAAGAAGATCAAGAGAACAAGTTTTATAAACCCATCCAAGCAAGCACGACAAATAGATACGTACGCACATTGCTCAAGAAGAGAAAACAAAGAGACATTAATATCGTATGACTGCGCAAGGGATTTTGAAGATCTTCAATCCTAGAAAAGAAAGACGCACATTACAATTCTATGTGGGATATCAATGTCTATTTATACCACCTTACGCTTGCTCAGGAGGGGAGGCTAAAATCCATGGATTAACACCTTATGCATATCCCTCTATTCATGCATATCACCAACTCAAGCAGCAGCCTGCTCTCAGCCTCACCAACCACGCACAGACCTCTCTTTGAAACACTTCAACTCACAACCAAACTAATTCACGAAGCCATCATATCATCCTCAAGCCGGCAGCTCTAAAGCCTCACGAAGCTTCCAGCATCCATCAAGCAGATTCACGCTCGCAACCTAAGACGCAAGGACGTGCATTACGAGGGAACTCGGCTTGATCCCTTCACCGTGGCGGGAGAATTCGATAAGTATCTTTAGATGTGTATAGCGATGTTTACGTTAGTTTCATCGTTGTTTTCATCCTTTAATATGATAGCTTAAATTATTATGTGGTTGAGGTCAAGGCCGGATTATGATTCGTCTTAATGTCGTTATTATCCTGTTTAATCGTATGAGTCAAGTTATGTGTTCTTTGTTGAGTTTAATGCGTACCTGTGATTGGCCACCATACGTATGATCCTAGATTGGGCTATAAGACAGACTAAGTGATTAGACCAATTGGAACAGAAACACTGAACACCACTACGTAAAACCGACCAGAAATGGAATTCGGTTTCGTACGTGTGGTTTCCGATAGGCGGCGAAAGCATTTAAACTCGGGGAATTTCATAAATATCGAATGCATGCGTAGAAACTACAATCATATAGACATATAGGGATTGGTTCTCTATTGCATATGAAGTAAAATATGTGCCTAAGATGGGGGGTGAATTAGGCAATTAAAAACTTTTTTTCTTTTATCAAATGTATCTTTTAAAAGAGAACAGCGGGATTAAGATGCTATGATGGTTATTCCCTTAACTGTTGGTCGAGTGAATCTTCGTGAGTGCAAGTGAACAGAAAAGTAAATAACACCTGGATTTATAGAGGTTATATCCCCAAGTGGGGTTTAGTCCTTTCCTTGAGGTTTCCTCCTCAAGAGTTTGATCAATTCACTATGTTACCGTAGCTGGTTACAGACGTGACCGATCGCCCTTACACAACCAAGACCAAGATGAACACTAGTCCGCAGCTAGGGTGCCTAACGTCGAGTTTCGTTCCACGTCGTTTCCTGAGAATCCCTATTCTCCGACTGGAAACAGCTCGCTCCCGAAGGTCATCTGGATCTCAAATCCTCCCTTCACGAAAAGCACGCTTCACTCTTGTCTCCTTGTGAGGCTCACTCACACTCAGACTGGGATGGTAGTTTTTCTAGCATTTGGAAATGAAGGTTCCATTGCACTGTTGCTTGATTTGGAGACCCAAAAAGTAATTTAGCTCGCCCATGAGACTCATTTCAAACTCTAGCTGCATAGACTTAGAAAACTCTTCACAGAGAAGGTTATTGGTACTTCCAAAAATGATATCATCAACATATATTTGTACCAGTAACATGTGATCACGATCATGCTTGATAAATAGTGTGTTATCAATAGTTCCAGTAGTAAATCCCATATCTATCAGAAATTTACTAAGTCTCTCATACCATGCCCTAGGTGCTTATTTTAAACCGTATAGAGCCTTATTTAATTTGAAAACATGGTCTGGAAATTCTTCATTTAAAAATCCAGGAGGTTGATCGACGTAAACTTCTTTATTTATAAATCCATTTAAGAAGGCACTTTTTACGTCCATTTGAAATAACTTGAATCTTTTAAAGCATGCATAGGCAAGTAGTATACGGATAGATTCAAGCCTATCTACGGGGGCAAAAGTTTCCTCATAATCTATAGCTTCTTGGGAATAACCTTTTGCGACTTACCTTGCTTTGTTACGGATGACCTCACCATTTTCATCGAGCTTGTTGCGGAAGACCCACTTGGTACCAATGACAGATTTGTCATGAGGTCGTTCCACAAGTGTCCACACATGACTCTTATCAAACTCAGCTAGCTCTTCCTGTATGGCAGATACCCATGAGTTTTCAGTGAGTGCTCCATTTACTGACCTGGGTTTCACCAAGGACAGTAGCGCATTTGGGGAATCCTCTGAAGATTGGTTTCGTGCAGTGGCTCTTGTTTTGATCTCGGAGGTGATATTCCCAATGACTTGATCAGTGGGATGGCTGGATGCGTGCTTGAACCTTCTTTGAGGTGGAATTTCAATGGGTTCTGGTTCAGCTATGGGATCTCCATCTTTATCCTGAGAAGACTCATCAGTTGGCACTTGTGGTATCTGTGAATCTGCAAGGGACATATCTAAACCTTCCTCATTAGTAGCACCTGATGTTATAAACTCATCAAAGGTTACATGCATTGATTCGTGTACAGTCTGTTTTCTTTTGTTAAATACACGGTATGCCTTAGAATGGAGACTATATCCTAAGAATATGCCTTCATCCACCTTTGAGTCGAATTTCCCTCTTTTATCCCTATCATTCAAGATAAAACATTTGCAATCAAAAACACGAAAGTATCCTATGTTGGGTGTTCTACCATTCCAAAGTTCATAGGGAGTCTTTTTCAGAATGGGTCTAAGAAAAACACGGTTTGAAACATAACTAGCTGTGCTAACTGCTTCTGCCCAAAATTTCTTAGGGAGATCATACTCATGTAACATTGTTCTTGCCATTTCCTGTAGTACTCGGTTCTTTCTCTCAACTACACCGTTTTGCTGAGGAGTAATGGGAGCTGAAAAATTATGTGTATAACCATGCTGATCACAGAAAGATGCGAATGAACCACTATCAGATTCCAATCCATTGTCACTACGAATTTTGCATAGAGTGGTATCCTGCACATTTTCTAATTTCGTTACTAGTGATATGAAATTTTCTAGAGCCTCACTCTTATGCGCAAGAAATATCACCCATGAGTACCTAGAGTAGTTATCTACAATCACAAATGCATATTTCTTACCTCGTAAAGACATGGTTTGAACGGGACCAAAAAGGTCAAGATGAAGTAGCTCTAGAGGTCTAGATGTAGAGATAGTGTTCTTACTATTAAAGGATGATTTGGTCTGCTTACCCATTTGACATGCCTGACATGTTCTGTCCTTTGAGAACTTACCAATCAGAACTCCACGCACTAAGTCTTTGTCAGTGATATGGGATATCAGTTCCATGTTGGCATGACCCAGGCGCCGGTGCCATAGCCATGAGGTATCCTGTGTGGCAGCTAAGCACTTAACATTTTGGTTAGTGATATCATCGAGCGTGATACAATATATATTCCCTTGTCTAGATGCACTAAAGATTACTTGATTATCTTTCCTAACTATGCACTTAATGTTTTCAAAAATAACGGAATGACCCTTATCACATAGTTGACTTATACTAATTAAGTTGTGCTCAAGATTCTTCACTAGCCACACATCATCTATAGTGGTATTAAGAGTGTTGCCTACTGTTCCAATGCCGATTATCTTAGCTTTTGTATTATCAGCATATGATACAAACCCACCGTCGCATGCTTTCAGGGAGACAAAATTAGTGATATCACCTGTCATATGTCGAGAGCACCCACTGTCAAGATACCACCTCTTTTTCTTGTTTGTGCTCTTTCTCTGTACCTGCAAGCATTTGAATTTTTCTGAGGTACCCAATTTCTGTTGGGTCCTAAGACATTAGCAGCAAAATAATTCGTGTTCACATGTGACAAGTTATTATTTTCAACAGATGATTCCACTACACTAGCATGCATGGGTGTAGTCACAGCGGTATTTTTAGATTTCCAAACATATTTAGACCTGTCGCAGTTTCAGAAAACAGTTGTAAGAATGATGACCATTTCTTGCACAAGTAAAGCACTTAGTTTTTGAAACCTCTGGAACTACCTGTTCTTCTACGTTGGAATATCCTATCCCTGATCTTTCAGTATACCTAGGAATGTTTAGTAGGATATCTAGATTTTGTTTCCCTTGAAGTAACCTATCAACAGTGCGCTCTTTCTCACTTAGGGATACTCTAAGTGCAGTGATATCACTGGTCAATTCCTTGTTCAATTTTTCTAGTACATCACATTTACATGCTCTCTTATCATTCCTCAAAGTTTCTACTTCACTCTTTAGACTCGTAATCTCTAGATCAGCTTGATGTTTCTCCTGACTAAGGTTATCTCTTTCTTTCATAATTTCTTTCACTAAAGCACTGAGAGACTTTATTTTTCCATAGGCATTTTGAATCAGTTCGCATAACTCTTCTTTGCTCTCATCTACATCAAACACTGAAGATGCACTTCCATCGGGATCGTTAGCATAGATTTCATTTAAGATATTAATTTTCTCAATACTTGATGAGTATGATACCTGATCATCGTCGGCCATGTATGCATGATTCTCGTCCTCCTCTGACTGTTCGTTCTCGGAATCATCCCAGTTGCTTACAATGGCTTTTCCTTTCTTTTGTTTCTTGTCATCGCTCGCTCGAGGACAGTTCTGTGCGATGGCCGGGCTTATTGCAGTTGAAGCACCGAGAGGTGTTGTGCTTGATAGTATTGCTTCCTTTATGTTGGAACTTGTTGAAGTTGCCTTTGGATTTGTTTCGGTGAAACCTCTCGAACCTCTTAGTGAGCATGGCGAGTTGTTGCATCATACTTTCCTCACTTTCTTCTCCTTCGTCAGATTCTTCTTCGGTTTGGTCAGCATTGAAAGCGATGGACTTCTGATTTCGAGGTTGTGTCATCTCGTTGATAGAAGTCTGAGTCATCTCTTAAGAGGTAAGAGATCCTATCAGTTCTGGAATCGTCAGTTTCTCCAGGTCTTTGGCCTCATAGATAGTAGTCACTTTGGCATTCCAGTCTTTGGGGAGTGATCTCAGTATCTTTCGAACCTTTTCACTTTCTGGTACCATTTTCCCAAGAGAGAACGGTTGATGATACCCATGAATCTGGCGTACATTTGGTTGATCGTCTCAATGGGTTCCATAGAGAACAGCTCATACTGGTGGGTGAGAAGAGCGATGCTTTCTTGTACCACCCTGGAAGTGCCTTCATGAGTTACTTGTAGCATGTCCCACATATCTTTTGCGGTCTCACAGGAGCTGATGCGGTTGTACTCTTCTTCGGTTAGTGCACATGCGATTAAGTTCTTTGCTTTGGCATTTCGAGAGAGTCCTTGTTTCTCAGCAGGAGTGTATTCAGTAGGGATCTTGCTGGTTCCATCGGTTTTTGTAGTGGGACTATAGGGTCCAATCGTGACGATTTCCCAGATGTCGTAGTCAACAGCGATTAAGAACTCTTTCATTCTATTCTTCCAGATAGCGTAGTTGGTACCATCGAATAGTGGAGGCCTGGTATGAGACTGACCTTCTGCAAACACATCAAAACTCAAAGAAGCCATTAGATCTTTTACTCAGGCTTGTTAGGCCCGTCGTATGAGTAACCTCGCTCTGATACCAATTGAAGTAAAATATGTGCCTAAGAGGGGGTGAATTAGGCAATTAAAAACTTTTTTTCTTTTATCAAATGTATCTTTTAAAAGAGAACAGCGGAATTAAGATGCTATGATGGTTATTCCCTTAACTGTTGGTCGAGTGAATCTTCGTGAGTGCAAGTGAACAGAAAAGTAAATAACACTTGGATTTATAGAGATTAAATCCCCAAGTGGGGTTTAGTCATCTCCTTGAGGTTTGCACCTCAAGAGTTTGATCAATTCACTATGTTACCGTAGCTGGTTACAGACGTGACCGATCGCCGTTACACAACCAAGACCAAGATGAACACCAGTCCGCAGCTAGGGTGCCTAACGCCGAGTTTCGTTCCACGTCGTTTCCTGAGAATCCCTATTCTCCGACTGGAAACACCTCGCCCCCGAAGGTCAGCTGGATCTCAAATCCTCCCTTCACGAAAGGCACGCTTCACTCTTGTCTCCTTGTGAGGCTCACTCACACTCAAATTGGGATGGTAGTTTTTCTAGCTTAGGGTGCACTCAACAATCGCAAAATGAAAGCACAAAATTAGAAAACAGAGAGTAAAAAATTCGCAAATCAAACGCTCTAATTCAAATCTCTGTTCTTGCTATCTCGTGTATGTTCGTTCGTTCTTTGCACCCGATGTAGAAGTGTTGACTTATATAATCCTGTTAGTATCACACACTTTATATGGAATGTCAATCGCAATCACCAGTTCAGCACATCATTCCACTATCATGCCAAATTAAGCTCTAAGCATCACAACGGTTATATTCATTAATTTGCATGAAATCTTACTCTAAATACTTTTCCTTACCATATAGGCAGATCTTATCCATATTAGCACTGTGGTACTTACGAAGATACCATAAATGGTTCCACTCAGCATCTTATCAATTATGCAGCACATAAATCACGAATTTCCATACAAATAAGTACCATGTTCGCACAGGGAAAGAATTCGTTTGACTTTAACATTTTAGATGCAATTGCTAATGATATCTGCATGATTTCTTCCTAAAGATAGACATGTTCCAGTGGATGACGTGTTTTCCATGTATAGCACAAGTGCAATAACTTAAACAGATAAGCACGAATTAAATGCATCCGTATCATATAATTCCTATTTCAGCATATCTTAAAACGGATAACATTCATGCAATTATATCCTTAGTATATAATATCCATATCTAGCACACTCAAGGATATAGAAGATCACATTCCATATATAGACAGATTCCAGCAGTAATATCATTACCATATATATCATTTTTATCCTATTTCAAATTAACGCATAATCCTTACTCTAATTTGCATAGCACAGCACATCAAGCATTAATCACGTCATTTTCCACAAAGATCAAAGTCACTTATCATTCGATTACTCATACTTTCCAAAATTACGTAACAATGATATCATGACGGTGGAATCAATAGTCACAGTGGTATCACATAAGTCATGTTGCAATGGAATCACAGTGTCAAGATGCAATTCACTCAAATACAAGCACATGATACATACATATTTCGAATTACTAAATTTGTAGTGCCTATCTCATCTTAAGTACATGGAATTATCAAAACTCAAATACAGTGCACGACCAAAAAGGTCAACAGCATAGAATCGTTATTGCGGGACAAACGAGTTGCGATTATTTTAGGAAATTCTACCTTGATTTAGATTCGTATTGATTAAGTAGAAGCTATTGCATGAAGACGTAGGCATAATTCGTGCCGAACATGCGCCTTGATCACATTGTTATCAATTGATTTTAAATCGTCAATCGTCTATTTGCTCTAATTGTTTATTTGCGCTTTTATCTGGTTTGATTATTTTTAATGTATCAAAAAAAGAATCATAAAAATACCATATTTAAAATTTGCATTAGTCTAAATTAAATTTCAGAAGAATATCTTAAAATTAATCGAGCTGTCCTCGTGGATCGATACTTGGACTCACGTTCATTTTATACTACTTGCACGACCTAGTACACTTGCTAGTACTCGAGCGTGTCAATAACCAACCGTGTTCCATTGCACAAACCTATCGACTGATTCATGTTACACAATAGAATGACTAGTGCTCCTACTTTTAACTCTAGGCAATGGTTGGGAAGCCCAGAAAAGTTGGTTGAATTGAGCAACTCTATGGGGTTCATTTGTTCCACTGATTCACCATCCTCCGAAGAACATAACTCTAGGCAATGGTTGGGAAGCTTCCATAAGATTTTTGCATTGAGATTGACCACATCAACATTTGTGGGTGCTAGTATTGCTCGCTCCTTAAGATAAGCCAAATCAGAATACCTTGTTGTTAAGTCGTGATAAGTTGCAGCAATTAACATTTCAGTACCGCGTGCGTCATCTTTTATCAAAAACTCAAATGGAACATCAATCCAATTTGACTCATTGATGTTTGTCAGTGACCTCCAAGGCAGTTTACCATCCCCTATTTGTAAGATCCATTCACCAAATTCTGTCATTCTTTGTAAATCTGCAGCTGAATAATGACAACCACGAAGACGCATGTTAATTTCTAACTTCATCAGCTGACATTGATCCCAAAAATTTGCACGATGTAATGTAGATGCAACAATCGATTCTCGACCGCCATTTGCAACAACCGGTAATATCTATCTGAAGTCACCGCCAAACACAAACAACTTTCCACCAAAAGGCGAATTATTATCCAAAATATCTTTAAAATGACAGTCGACGGTCTCAAACGCTAGTCGATTAGTCATGAGAGCCTCATCCCAAATTATCAACGACGCGAGTCGAATAAGTTCAGCTCGGGATGACAACTTATCAAATGAGCAAACAGAATTTTCTGTGGAAAATCTTTGACTGACTTGACATTTTTGTTGAGGACATGTTCAATTTCAAGAATTCCCAAATTTCGCCGTTCGTCGTCTGTGATGCGTAATTCAAAATTGTTAGTCTGACATTGAATCATATGCTCAATATCATCAGTCATGCTCTCCCAATGTGTTTAGTCTCAATGGATCGGCTACTTCCGTGAACATCAATATTGAGCAAACATATTTCGAAGTTGTGAACTTGTAGTCCAAGTAGATGCTTCCCTTAAAGCTTCATGCCATTCATGTTGTCGTCGAGCAGTCCTAGTTCATGACATGCTGCCTGAAATGTTGGTTGAACAACTCTAACCGTTCGTATATCCTCATATGACATTGCACCACGAACTTTCGTAAGTAGCATCCTAAGATAGTATGTTCACCAGTATTTGGATGCGTAAATGGTAGTCTACCAATTGAAACTCGTTGTTGACGTTTACTCCATACTCTGGTACGACGGTTCCAAACCATTCGGTTGGGAAATCTGAGTATGTCAAAGTTCGAGCGTCGCGATACCGCCTGTTTGCGTCAAACCACATTGTCAACATTGTATTTTGTGGCTGATTAATAATGTCGTGTAGGTCATCTGTCATGAAAGACGATGTTTTAATCGCATGGCAAATGAAACTGCATTCTTTCAACAGACGGGTATTGATGCTGTAGGTTAAAATAAAAAATCCTCCAGCATGCTTCTATGGCAGACACATAACGACAATCCAAATATTGTTTTGATCTCATCAACCCGTTGTGGTCGTACCTCATCAATGTTATTTCGGGGTTCACTATCTTCAATGACAAACGTTGAACGATCATGGCCTTTGTGGATGTACTTGTATAAGTACTTCACCACGCTTCGAACTGCTACGCGTTCAACATTTATGTGAGCATCATATTTGAAACACAAATCCCTATTGAAAGGTACTACCCATCTATTGTTGACTACCTGACCATTAGCTAAACTTGTTTCATCTGTTCTTCGCATGTACTGCACAAAGCTTCGATCATCAACAACCGTCTCGTCGGAAAATTTTTTCGGATAACGCTTTGAGCATTTACCATCAACTAAGCAAACACCGCACGATCCATGAATCATAAACTTTGTGACCGTTTCATACGCAAGGGGATCATTGTATTTATCCAGAATCTTGGCACTGATAAGTTTGTTAACATCACCCGAACATGTAGGCTTATCATTCGTAGCGACTGTAAGAAGAATATGTGAATGTGGAAGTCCGCGCTTTTGGAATTCCACAACATATAAATCTGCAGTATTATTTTAATTGTGTTAGCTCTCTATATAATAATAATATGAAAACTCAAAAGTATAAATCTTATAATTACCAGCAATTGTCGTTCCAAACATCCTTCTGTCCTTCAAATCACGTATAAATTCTTTCATTTTTAGCCTAAAACCCGAGCCACAACATCCGGACGATCTTCGACTCGCTCGTATTGTAGTAGCTCTCTTGTTATTTCAGGCCAATTAGGATTGCACGTGAAAGTGATGAAATAAGAAGGAGGACCCATTGAACGACAAATAGCGACTGCATCTTGATAATGTTGGATCATATTTCGTGGTCCACCAGTAAATGTTGAAGGCAGTATATATTTTCGTCCAACAGAATTTGCATTAACATCTCAACTTAAGACATCAAAAGCCCTCTATACAATTCTGTACGCAAGCGGTCTTGGTTACATTTGACATAATGAAGACGTTGTTGCTCAATAGCAGGACACACGTCAACAATAAATTGTTGGTATAGGCGACCACCTCTAACCAAACTATCCCCATCATCTTCCCTATATTGCATTCGAAATGCATAGAATTGTCTCATTGAAACTCTATCCCTTGAAGTACCGGAAGAGCCTATTTCTATATTTATTGACCAACCATCTGTTCCATAGGGAAATAATAAAGGATATTGGAGAGATACATAAGCTGGATGGGTTTCATCTATCCTTTGTAAATTTCCGCTCCCTGTATGTAAAATCACGTCTCTATGTCCCGTCTTCTGTACAATCACCCACCAATAAAGCAGCTACTTCACTTGATGTTAGACGCGTATACTGTCTACCTTCTCTTGCTTGAATGATACGTATGCGTAGATTTAAACTATGTTCTTGTTCGATCAGCATATCTCGAGCACTTCGGAAAACTGAAACATATGGGTTTACTTGATCAAGCATGTCTTGTAGGCCACGAAGTAGTTCCCCATTTACATTAGCACCGGACGATCCCATTGCATGCATACGATTGAGAACCTCATTTTCAGCGTCGTATATATATAGTTGAGCAAACTTAGGGCCAGTACCCGGTTCGGGGATTAGTGACCCAATTCGGTGGTAATTGATACCACCAATGCGAAAAACATAGGGTCCCCAACCATCATTGACATTGTTGTCGATCCTCCCTCCCATAGAAGTAAATGCCAATAATGAATTGTACATTCGGATTTTGTCTTTGAAGAATTGTTGTGACAACAGCGACTGAAGGTACGACGGTGATATTGGAATATTTGGCAGTTGAACTTGACCGTTTCTGCAACATAACTGAAATCTTGGATTTCTCAAACTACTGTCTCGAACTTTTTCAGAAACCCACATGAGGGCATTGCAGTTAGGACATTTGGTGTGTCTCTCTCCAATATCCAACCGTTGCGGCAAAATAAATCTTATAGCATTAGTAGTAGATGTTTCTACAAATATATTTTTGAATTTATTGTTAAATAATGTGTTAGTTATAAGCATTAACTTATTAATGTTTAGCAAAAGATAATTACCAGCTTGATGCTGGGTTGTCTGACTTCTTCTAGAATGCCTTAACAGATTATTGTGGTGCATTGTCATCCGCACAGCTCGGGCTTCACGTTGCGTTGACAATTGATGCATTCGTCTTGTTTGCATGTTATGATTTGAGTGACTACTGGATGTAAATGTTGTTCATCCATATTTGTTTTTAACTGATTGACGATCAATTGAGACGTAAAAGAAATGGTTACTATTAAAACTCAAAAAAAGTGCATTAAGTTAAAATATTGAAGTTTAACATAGAGTTTAACAGTCAAATGGCATCCATGAGGATGACATATAATTTTAGGTAGTTAAAAAATCATCTATTTGTTACCCTCAATAATAAAGAAAACTTAGTGTTAAAGTCAGCTACAAATTGAGTAAGCAAATTCAAATAAATACTGTTGACCTTTTTGGTCTATGTATGTTAGAGAGTTTTGATGGACAATGTAATTGTCATGACATTAGGTCTATAAAATAAGCAATTCGATTTGGGACAAATAAAATGTCTAAGTTCATGTTAATATTCAATCATGCATTGTTATGAGCTATAAAATCGATTAAGTGTTGAATATTTGAATTGCGTGTGATTCTGTGATGATTGGATGGGACTAGGTGATCGCATGATATAGACAGTCCATGAGATAGGATATATCGTACTGTGCTATATATATGGAAATAATGCATGAGATATCCTACTGAGCTATATATGGAGAATATGCTGTTTATATATGGAAAGTGATATATCCGTTGATACTAGTTTATTCCTGGACGAAAATCACTTATGCGATTCTTTGCATGCCTTCCACTGAATTTAATGTGCAATATTAAATTAATATCTTTCCTTATGTTGATTGAAATATTATATTTAGGAAAGATTTGACTTGATTGATTTTCTGGATAAGATGTTATATGCTATAAACGGATGTGATCTCTGAAATAAGGAAAGGTTGGGCCGTGATTGATAAATCGTATTAAGTATTCTCGGATCTGATTTCTGTGCTAAACATGGTAATTATACTATGAATTATACATGGAAAACGTGCTGATGTGATGCTATCGTATGTGCTATACTTGGAAAGAAAATCTGGACTGACTCGTTCTAGAAACAGATAGCAGGGAATCTCTTATGGAAAGTTCTGATATGGTAGTTATATGCGAAATGCTTGAATTTGCTTGAGAACGAAATTGACCTTTCTATATGAAATATAATCATGCGTAAATATGCTATATGACCGTTGTGATGATTTATTAAGAGCATGATTTATATGGTATGATTGCATGGAAACTATGCTTGATTAGGTAATTATTGTTTGATATGATTTTCCATGTGAAGTGCTATTTGAAAAGGATTATATATGAGGTGCACTTCATACTTTCGAAGTAGTTAGAATTTGCGAATATAAGCCTACGAAAGATTCTTGAGCAGAAACATACTGAAAGATTCCTGAGTTCCCACTTGAGATAGCTTTCTGCCCACCTGAGCGTTAACCGGCATATCCACCACTGAGCGAGTGATTTATCCTGATATTCCATTATCCCTGTCATACATTCTGTCTTCGGACGTGTTGTCTTCGGACGTGAGCAATACAAAGGAGGCAAGGTCGACGTTTACGCACACGTGAAGGGAAGGACAAGTTCGGGGGCCCTTCGGTAGCGAGCTGTGTCTGTCGGGATCAAGGAGATTCCGAGGAACGAAACTCGGCGTGTGGTAACCTAGTAGTGGCTAGTGTTCGACTTGTTTCGGTTGTGTATTGGGCTAACCAATCAGTTTTGTATCCAGCTACGGTGCATTATAGTGATTGGTTAAACTCTTGGGAAGCAAATCCCAAGGAGAGGAGTAAACCCCAGTTGGGGATATAACCTCTATAAAAATCCTGTCTCGCATTTACTTTTCAGTCATTTCTTTATTGCTGTGAGACAGACCCGACGCACATCCGACGTTACTAGGATATATCAGGCACTCGTCACAAACATTAGTAGGCATATCTAAGTCACCACACTTTGTATTTGTGAAAAGAAGCAAAAATTTCTATAGGCCTAATTCACCCCCCCTCTTAGGCACATTTATATCTTCATTTGGTATCAGAGCGGGTTACTCAAACGACGGGCCTAACAAGCCTGAGTTAAAGATCTAATGGCTTCTTCGAGTTTTGATGTTTTTGCAGAGGGACAATCCCATTCCAGGCCACCACTCTTCGACGGGACAAACTACGCCATATGGAAAAATCGCATGAAGGAATTCCTGATCGCTGCAGACTACGACCTGTGGGATATCATCGCAACAGGACCTTACATTCCCAAAAACGAAGATGAAACTCCAAAGAAAGGCCCTGATTACAATATAGCAGACAAGCGAGGAATCTCTCTAAATGCCAAAGCTAAGAACATGATAGCCTGCGCACTCACAAGAGAAGAGTACAATCGTGTGAGCTCATGCGAATCTGCCAAAAATATGTGGGACATGCTTCAAGTCACACATGAAGGAACCACTCGAGTTGTGCAAGAAAGGATAGCCCTCTTGACTCACCAATACGAGCTGTTCAAGATGGAGGACAACGAAACCATAAGCCACATGTATGCCAGATTCATGAACATCATTAATCAAATGTTCTCTTTGGGAAAGAGAATAGAAGACGGTGAGAAGGTGCGAAAAATTCTGAGATCTCTTCCTAGAGAATGGAATCCCAAAGTGACTGCCATCTACGAAGCAAAGGACTTGGACGAACTTTCAGTGTCAGAACTGATCGGATCTCTGACCACCTACGAGATGACTCAGATCTATATCAAGGAAAAACCATGTAGCGACCCTAGCCATCGCCACCATTTCTAGCGTGTTTCCTAAGTGTCTAACTAGGCGATAACTTAGAAGAGATACGAAAATGCGGAAGAAATTTTTTCCTTTTTCGTAAAGGAACTTCGTCTTCCTGTTCACGTCAAAAGAATACATCTATGACAAAAGGATGCTTCCAAACTTTCTAATTACATTTGAGTTCTATCTACATGTGTCGTGTCTACGTTCGCAGCAAAAGTAACCTATGCGCCCGGCCTCACAGGTCGTCGTCCACGTACACACCACCCCCAAAAGTCGCCCGGAAGCTTCAAAAGATTGCCTTGCCAGCTAGGTGATCACGTACCGTGTTCACTCGTACCTACAACACATAACGTAAGGGTGAGCTAAAGAGCTCAGTAAGCAGAAACTATATGCATGCAGTGCACGTGTCCTATCTCGCAATGACATCCGCGTCAATGCTTTTCTAGACTTCACTTTTCTCCTCATTCATTTCCTTTCCTATTCTCCTTCCTTTCATTTTTGGGCCCTCGGCTCCCCTATCTCGCTAATGCACCATCGTAGAGCTCATTTTAACTCATACATGCATACAAGTGTCAGCACACACACACACTGAGAGGCCACCCCTTAGTTCGCAATTTGCATTTGACTCCATGGCACCTTTTTAGCCCAACGCGATCCACATTGGGAGGCTGACGGTGCCTTTTTGGCCCAATGCGATCGTCGTTGAGAGGCAACCCTTATTCATCTCCGTGGCACCTTTTTAGCCCAATGCGATCCACATTGGGAGGCTAACGATGCCTTTTTGGCCCGATGCAATCGTCATTGAGAGGCAACCCCTCTTCATCTCTGTGGCACCTTTTTAGCCCAATGCGATCCACGTTGGGAGGCTAATAGCGCCTTTTTGGCCCAACGGTGGATATTGGGAGGCAACCCCAGCACGCAAATTGCTGTCCACATTGGGAGGCCGATAACGCCTTTTTAGCCCAATGCGGTCTCGAAGGTGTCCTTTTTGCCCAGCGCGGCCTGGCACACGTGCGCTTTACGCTAGTAGCCTACTCCGAGGTTGCCAACACCCGAGATGCCCTCGGTGTCGCGTCTTCCCTCGGGTCGCACCCTCCAGGTCACGCTTCCCGTCATAAGGGTCTTAACCCATCATAATTGTAACTCGGCGACGCCTTCCCGTCGCCCTGGTGACATAAGAGACTCGTGACTCGACAGTGGAATCGATAACAGATGCCCATGTTGGCAACTATTCATCGCTCGCAGGCGATCCTGACTCACACACGCTCTCGTGTCCTAACTGCCATACTAAGCGTGTATGCACGTGATCAGGTCGTGAAATCATGTACATATGCATGTCATGCCATAGATAGTAAGTAAAACATGTAGCATAAGCTTCACATTCTGTCAAGAAAGCACGTAGGCACATAATTATGCACATAAAAGTCATGTGTTGTAGTTGAAGTGTAGTTTCCACTTACCTGTCGTCCGTCGATTATTGGCTACCTGACCAGGCGAAACTCCTAAGTATCGACTTCGCGAAGTCCTTGATTCGCAAAACTCGGTTGATTCGCGAAATTCTAGCCTCCCTTTTCAATTCGTAAAACATCAAGGTTTGCGAACTCTCGCTTAATTCGCCAAAATTCTCCTTGCTCCTGCTTTGCGAATTCACCGATTTAAAATATTGGCATTCGTCCTATACTAACTGTTCGTGAAATAGGACCTGTGAAGTGCAATATAGCTTATAATATTATTCTATTACCACACCTAACTAAGTCTATCCCCCAAGTTCATGGGCCTACTATGTTCCTTGTAATGTTATTTTATTCCTTAATTCTCGTGAACCTCCCATAGTGTATGCCACCTCCCAACATTATTAAATTGGTGAAATTTGTTGCCTAGTATCCACTCATAAAGCTCTATGTGCTTATTATATTATTTTCATTTCATTGTGTCGTGAGCTTCCATAACGCACACTTCACTCAATTCGTGAAGTTCATAGCTTAGTATACTATTATTTTATTCCCCACTCAATTCGCAAAGTCTAAAGCCCTTCACCTAATTCGCAAAGCATATGGACTCGCCAAGTTCTACTTTGATTGCCCAATTTGATTGCCCACTTTGATTGCCCACTTTGCGAACTCCTTATGACCCGTGAACCTCTCATGTCCCGCGAAGTGCTCCCAATTCGCAAAGTGGGTTCGCAAAGCTCTTCAACCCGCGAAGTGCATGGACCCGCAAAGTGTCATGAGCCCGCCAACTTCAACCCGCGAAGTTCTCGTTGCCTTTGAGTTCGCAAAGTGCATGGGCCCGCAAAAGGTTTGAGTTCGCAAACCTTTCCAACCCGCAAACCTCCACGGATTCGCAAAGTGGCTTGGAGTTCGCGACTTGCTCGACCCGCAAAACTCCCATTTCGCGAGCTCATGAACTCACTTCGGGAACCACGGCATTTGGACCCTTTTGGATTCGCGAACCTCATTTGGCACCTAAAGTTCGCAACTTAGGGTTCGCAAAACTCACCCTTTACGATTTCTAGCTTACAAGAACACCTTTTTGACACCCAAACCCCAAATTGTCGATCTAAGTGCACTTTTCTCAAGAACTCCATGAATATCGTATGAACACTGAAGCTTAAAATCCGAACACTACTTTATGCATATTCTTAGTGGCTAAAATGCTAACACCCTAATCATGATAGATTTAAACGTAGAACATGAAATCTCAAGCCAAAATGTAAAAGTATTAGCAACGACTTCGTACCTTTCTTAGGTCAAGTTTCGAGCTCTCCCTCCCTCTCTCTAACTTTCGTTCCAGTGAGAGATGAAAATATCTATACTAAGCTTTCAAGTCATAATTTAAGGTGTGGTTGCTAGGGCTTTTGGGTGACGTGAATATCCCATGTTTTAAGGGAGCTTGTTTCCTAAAGTTCATCTCCAATGGTTTGGGCTAAGATAAATGCTCCACTTGGGCCTTGAAATCTTGGACCACTCATAATATATTTGGACCAAACCTATGACTCATCTTGGGTCTAAGTTTGGATTTAGACTCAATCCAATGGCAACTATAGCTATCCTTGGCTCACTAATATTATTTTCCCAAACTCCCTTCTTTATATGTTTTGGAAAAATTCCTATTAATTCATGTATTATTTAGGCACATATTTGTTTACACAAAATGAGTAAGATCGCGGAAACACATAATTAACGCGCAATATTCACAAAGTCACATGGGCACGTAGTTAATGTGCATAAAAAGAGTTCATATTTAATCACGTAAGCACATAATTCATATAATCACCTAGGCACGAAATTAATGCATGAAATTAATAAAGTCACATAAGCATGTAGTTAACGCACAATTATTCACAATTTCGCCTAGGCACATGTGATGCACAAAATTCTGCCGTCATGCGGGCATGAAAGTGATTCATGAAGTACACGGAATCATATAAAACACATTATGTGCACACCGATTTATTGGCCATACTAGCTTTCAAGGACGCGGGCCTTACATCCTCCCCCCCTTAAAAAGGATTTCGCCCCCGAAATCAGCCCGTTCAGGACAGTTCAGGGTAACGACCCCTTACCTCATTCTCACATTCTCAAGTCACTTATTCTATTGACTGGTTTCTCCCTAATAATTTTACTAAAGGAGTTTCCTTTTTCCTAGGTCGATTCGATTCCTATGTCGAATATCTCTACTGGCTTTTCATCGTAACTCAAATCTGGGTTTTGTTTTGGATGTGGGAATTCGTTCCTAAGTGCAGGACCTGGGTCAGCGACAAGGTTGGGGTGGGAAGGTCATTGGGAGCTTGCGACAATGCTGCGGTTATTCCAACTGTCATGCTACTTAGTTCATGCTGCGATCACTTTTATGAACGCCTGATTGACTGCAGTGAGTCTCCAAGGCCCGTGTCTTTTATTGGCATAGGTCTT
The DNA here is from genome assembly GCA_027422505.1 of Craterostigma plantagineum. Taxonomy (NCBI): domain Eukaryota; kingdom Viridiplantae; phylum Streptophyta; class Magnoliopsida; order Lamiales; family Linderniaceae; genus Craterostigma; species Craterostigma plantagineum. The sequence goes on along the minus strand of JAPQWV010000013.1, from coordinate 16,605,191 downwards.
TTGCCTAGTCTATGCTGCTTGCCGCTTGCGTATGTCGCCCCGACCTTTGCCACTTCTCGCATTAGATCTAAACTTGGTTCTAATCGGGTCCCGTTTGGGGTAGTCACCTCGCACTTGCTTTCGGCCAACTAGGTGTGACCTCAAGTTTCATCGTGCACTTAATGGATGCAATATCATACGGGGCTCGTGCTTCTACTGGTGTGCATGTTGAAGTTTTGTGTGTAGGTGAGATACCTGCTTCCACAGGCGGGTTATCCTCTGCTTCTCCCGACATGATTGCGTATACCCGAGCTGATGCGGTCGGGAGTCTGGTCTGTCTCTCGTCTTGACTTGCTGAGGGGTTCTCCTGGCATGCTCTGGAGGAGTGGCCTATCTTGCCACATTTGTTACACGTTGCATTTTGGTAGAAGCAGACACCCAGATGTCGCCGTGTACATCTCGGGCACACCGGTACGTTCGGTTGGGGCATTCCTTGGTTCCGATTGCGTTGCTGAGGTGGTCCGAACCTGTTCTGTCCACTCTGTTTCGCGCCATTGACCATGAACTGACGCTTCTGATCACGTCCACTCCATTGCGATGCTTGCGCAAGTTTTCGCTTCATTTCTTGGGCTCGAGTGATTTTGGCTTCAGCCTGCTCTGCCACTAATGCCCTTTCTGCCACTTGTGCGTACGTGGCTCCTTGTAGTCCAGCCATGCTTACGTCTCGATATAGCTCTGGTTTTAGGCCCTCGAGGAATCGTTCGATCTTCAGGTCATCCGTGCTTACCATGTGGGCAGCGAACCTTGAAAGTTGTTCGAACTTCCTTATGTACTCAGCTACGGTCATCGTTCCTTGCCGGAGGTTGATGAATTCGCTCATTCGCTGGGCTCGAACTGAGGCAGTATAGTACTTGCCTCTGAATAATTCCTTGAAGTGGTCCCAGCTCATTGTGGCAGGGTTCTCAATGACTTGGATTGTGTCCCACCAGTACCCAGCGCTCCCCCTAAGTAGGAACGTGGCACAGAGCACTTTTTCCGCCTCTGGGATTCGGCTGTACTGGAACATGCTTTCGATGGTTCTAATCCAGTCATCAGCAGTGGTTGTATCGGTTGCATCCTCGAAAGTGGGTGGGTTCAGTCTCCGAAATCTTTCTCCCACCAACTCGGCTCTTTCAGCCTGGGTCGGTCCAGCATTCGTGTTGTTCTGCTGGATTAATTGTTGGATTTGGGCTGACTGCTGGCGGACTAACTCCGTCAGCTGCAGGATGATAGCATCCCGATTGTCAGTAGGGGCCGGGGTTTCCCTATCTCGATCGGCGTCCATACTGCCCTCACCTCTAATTCTAACCATGTTCTTGTCCTACCCGGTTAGTCCCTACGGCCAATAAATTACTTAACACATGAAATTCACATAATCATAATACTTACAGGCAAGGCTGCTTCCGTGCTTTTGGGTGTGTGTACATGGACAGTCTACAGGACCTGTGACCGAAGCTCTGATACCAACTGTAGCGACCCTAGCCATCGCCACCATTTCTAGCGTGTTTCCTAAGTGTCTAACTAGGCGATAACTTAGAAGAGATACGAAAATGCGGAAGAAATTTTTTCCTTTTTCGTAAAGGAACTTCGTCTTCCTGTTCACGTCAAAAGAATACATCTATGACAAAAGGATGCTTCCAAACTTTCTAATTACATTTGAGTTCTATCTACATGTGTCGTGTCTACGTTCGCAGCAAAAGTAACCTATGCGCCCGGCCTCACAGGTCGTCGTCCACGTACACACCACCCCCAAAAGTCGCCCGGAAGCTTCAAAAGACTGCCTTGCCAGCTAGGTGATCACGTACCGTGTTCACTCGTACCTACAACACATAGCGTAAGGGTGAGCTAAAGAGCTCAGTAAGCAGAAACTATATGCATGCAGTGCACGTGTCCTATCTCGCAATGACATCCGCGTCAATGCTTTTCTAGACTTCACTTTTCTCCTCATTCATTTCCTTTCCTATTCTCCTTCCTTTCATATTTGGGCCCTCGGCTCCCCTATCTCGCTAATGCACCATCGTAGAGCTCATTTTAACTCATACATGCATACAAGTGTCAGCACACACACACACTGAGAGGCCACCCCTTAGTTCGCAATTTGCATTTGACTCCATGGCACCTTTTTAGCCCAACGCGATCCACATTGGGAGGCTGACGGTGCCTTTTTGGCCCAATGCGATCGTCGTTGAGAGGCAACCCTTATTCATCTCCGTGGCACCTTTTTAGCCCAATGCGATCCACATTGGGAGGCTAACGATGCCTTTTTGGCCCGATGCAATCGTCATTGAGAGGCAACCCCTCTTCATCTCTGTGGCACCTTTTTAGCCCAATGCGATCCACGTTGGGAGGCTAATAGCGCCTTTTTGGCCCAACGGTGGATATTGGGAGGCAACCCCAGCACGCAAATTGCTGTCCACATTGGGAGGCCGATAACGCCTTTTTAGCCCAATGCGGTCTCGAAGGTGTCCTTTTTGCCCAGCGCGGCCTGGCACACGTGCGCTTTACGCTAGTAGCCTACTCCGAGGTTGCCAACACCCGAGATGCCCTCGGTGTCGCGTCTTCCCTCGGGTCGCACCCTCCAGGTCACGCTTCCCGTCATAAGGGTCTTAACCCATCATAATTGTAACTCGGCGACGCCTTCCCGTCGCCCTGGTGACATAAGAGACTCGTGACTCGACAGTGGAATCGATAACAGATGCCCATGTTGGCAACTATTCATCGCTCGCAGGCGATCCTGACTCACACACGCTCTCGTGTCCTAACTGCCATACTAAGCGTGTATGCACGTGATCAGGTCGTGAAATCATGTACATATGCATGTCATGCCATAGATAGTAAGTAAAACATGTAGCATAAGCTTCACATTCTGTCAAGAAAGCACGTAGGCACATAATTATGCACATAAAAGTCATGTGTTGTAGTTGAAGTGTAGTTTCCACTTACCTGTCGTCCGTCGATTATTGGCTACCTGACCAGGCGAAACTCCTAAGTATCGACTTCGCGAAGTCCTTGATTCGCAAAACTCGGTTGATTCGCGAAATTCTAGCCTCCCTTTTCAATTCGTAAAACATCAAGGTTTGCGAACTCTCGCTTAATTCGCCAAAATTCTCCTTGCTCCTGCTTTGCGAATTCACCGATTTAAAATATTGGTATTCGTCCTATACTAACTGTTCGTGAAATAGGACCTGTGAAGTGCAATATAGCTTATAATATTATTCTATTACCACACCTAACTAAGTCTATCCCCCAAGTTCATGGGCCTACTATGTTCCTTGTAATGTTATTTTATTCCTTAATTCTCGTGAACCTCCCATAGTGTATGCCACCTCCCAACATTATTAAATTGGTGAAATTTGTTGCCTAGTATCCACTCATAAAGCTCTATGTGCTTATTATATTATTTTCATTTCATTGTGTCGTGAGCTTCCATAACGCACACTTCACTCAATTTGTGAAGTTCATAGCTTAGTATACTATTATTTTATTCCCCACTCAATTCGCAAAGTCTAAAGCCCTTCACCTAATTCGCAAAGCATATGGCTCGCCAAGTTCTACTTTGATTGCCCAATTTGATTGCCCACTTTGATTGCCCACTTTGCGAACTCCTTATGACCCGTGAACCTCTCATGTCCCGCGAAGTGCTCCCAATTCGCAAAGTGGGTTCGCAAAGCTCTTCAACCCGCGAAGTGCATGGACCCGCAAAGTGTCATGAGCCCGCCAACTTCAACCCGCGAAGTTCTCGTTGCCTTTGAGTTCGCAAAGTGCATGGGCCCGCAAAAGGTTTGAGTTCGCAAACCTTTCCAACCCGCAAACCTCCACGGATTCGCAAAGTGGCTTGGAGTTCGCGACTTGCTCGACCCGCAAAACTCCCATTTCGCGAGCTCATGAACTCACTTCGGGAACCACTGCATTTGGACCCTTTTGGATTCGCGAACCTCATTTGGCACCTAAAGTTCGCAACTTAGGGTTCGCAAAACTCACCCTTTACGATTTCTAGCTTACAAGAACACCTTTTTGACACCCAAACCCCCAAATTGTCGATCTAAGTGCACTTTTCTCAAGAACTCCATGAATATCGTATGAACACTGAAGCTTAAAATCCGAACACTACTTTATGCATATTCTTAGTGGCTGCTAACACCCTAATCATGATAGATTTAAACGTAGAACATGAAATCTCAAGCCAAAATGTAAAAGTATTAGCAACGACTTCGTACCTTTCTTAGGTCAAGTTTCGAGCTCTCCCTCCCTCTCTCTAACTTTCGTTCCAGTGAGAGATGAAAATATCTATACTAAGCTTTCAAGTCATAATTTAAGGTGTGGTTGCTAGGGCTTTTGGGTGACGTGAATATCCCATGTTTTAAGGGAGCTTGTTTCCTAAAGTTCATCTCCAATGGTTTGGGGTAAGATAAATGCTCCACTTGGGCCTTGAAATCTTGGACCACTCATAATATATTTGGACCAAACCTATGACTCATCTTGGGTCTAAGTTTGGATTTAGACTCAATCCAATGGCAACTATAGCTATCCTTGGCTCACTAATATTATTTTCCCAAACTCCCTTCTTTATATGTTTTGGAAAAATTCCTATTAATTCATGTATTATTTAGGCACATATTTGTTTACACAAAATGAGTAAGATCGCGGAAACACATAATTAACGCGCAATATTCACAAAGTCACATGGGCACGTAGTTAATGTGCATAAAAAGAGTTCATATTTAATCACGTAAGCACATAATTCATATAATCACCTAGGCACGAAATTAATGCATGAAATTAATAAAGTCACATAAGCATGTAGTTAACGCACAATTATTCACAATTTCGCCTAGGCACATGTGATGCACAAAATTCTGCCGTCATGCGGGCATGAAAGTGATTCATGAAGTACACGGAATCATATAAAACACATTATGTGCACACCGATTTATTGGCCATACTAGCTTTCAAGGACGCGGGCCTTACAAACCACCAGTCCGAAGTCAACCAAATATCGCCTTTAATACCGAACAAGAACACGACTCTGAAGGCGAAGAAGAATGTGAGGAGGACCTAATGGAGCAGATCGCCATGCTGACCAGAAAGTTTGATAAATTTCGGATGAGAAGAAAGTTCAAGGGAAATTCCAAATTCCAACCTAGGAACAAAGGAATATCGTCATCCGGAAACAATGTACAGAAATGCTTCAAGTGCAACAAGCCAGGCCACTTTGCCTCAAACTGCCCGATGGAAAATGGTGACAAAAAGATAAAGAAGCAGAAGGCCATGGTCACAAACTGGGAAGAGGCCGGGAGCGAAGAAGAGGAAGATCTCGCCTACATGGCCGCGGATGATGATCAGGTATCGGATTCATCCACTATTAAGAAAATATTATTTCTGAATGAATTATATGCTAGGCAAGATGAATCTCATGATAACGCTTCCTCAGTCTTTGAAGTAGATGAAAAAGAAGAGATGTTTGAAATAATTCAAAATGCAGAAAGAAGGATTAAGTCACTCAACTCACAAATGAAGGGTCTAATTAGGCAACGGGATGAAGTAGCTAGAGAGAAGCATCAAACGGATCTAGAAAATGAGCGCCTGAGAGCCGAGCTAGAGACTCTTAAGAAAGGAAAAAGCCTATGTAATTGCGAGAAAACTAGGGAGCAAAAGAATATATCTAGAGACATGTCCGCTCTTAAGGATTTCTTAGAAGAAAAATCTCGTACCAATGTTAGATTTCTTGAAGGACAACAAAATCTTGATATGTTACTTAGTATTCCAGCACATATCGGAAAAACAGGATTAGGATATTCCACAACACATGAACATGCTACACCTCCACAAAACGTTAGGAAACCTAAATGTTTTTCATGTGGTCGTCTTGGTCATTATGCTAACCACTGCTTCTTGAAGAAAACTGATAAATCTAGATATGTCTGGAGACCTAAGAAAGTTCCTGAAGTTTCTAACTCTGGCCAGCATGCGACTGAGAGATCACAGCCTGTGATACATAATATGCCACGTGTTAACATGAATTATTTTGCTGCTAACCATTTAGGACCCAATCAAAATTGGGCACCTCAGAAAAGAACTGATTCATGCAGGTACAAAGAAGAAAATCCAGTAGGAAGAACAAGTGGTACCTCGACAGTGGGTGTTCCCACCATATGACAGGTGATATAAGTAAGTTTGTGTCGGTGAAAGCGTATGATGGAGGATATGTCTCCTACGCCGACAACACAAAAGCTAAGGTTATAGGAGTTGGAAATGTCGGTAACACTTTACATACTACTATAGATGACGTATGGTTAGTTAAGAATCTAGAACATAACCTCATTAGCATTAGTCAATTATGCGATAAAGGTCATACGGTTACGTTTGAAAATGATAAGTGTGTAGTTAGAAATAATAATAAGGTACTATTCAGTGCATCTAGGGATAGAAATATATATTCTATAACTCTTGATGATATCACTGACCAGAATGTCAAGTGTCTAGCAGTTACACAGGATGACACCTGGTTATGGCACAGACGCCTAGGACATGCCAACATGGAATTGCTATCTCACATTACAAGCAATGCACTGATACGAGGTGTTCCTGACATAAAGTTTGTCAAGGACAAAACATGCAAGGCATGCCAGATGGGCAAGCAGATTAAGACATCTTTCAAAGCAAAGAATGTGATATCTACATCCAGACCTCTGGAACTGCTGCATCTCGACCTTTTTGGTCCGGTTCAGACGATGTCTCTGCGAGGTAAAAGATATGCCTTTATCATCGTTGATGATTACTCCAGGTATACTTGGGTGATATTCCTTGCACATAAGAATGAGGCATTAGATAACTTCGCATCGCTAGTAAAGAGACTTGAAAATGAAAAAGAAACGAACTTATGTAGGATACGAAGTGATAACGGTCTGGAATTTGATAATAAGTCGTTTGCATCATTCTGTGATCAGTATGGATATAGTCATAATTTCTCTGCTCCTATAACCCCCCAACAGAACGGTGTTGTTGAACGTAAAAACAGAGTATTACAGGAAATGGCTAGATCTATGTTACATGAGTATGATATTCCTAAACAGTTCTGGGCGGAAGCCGTTAGTACAGCTTGTTACGTGTCTAACCGTATCTTCCTTAGGCCGATATTAAAGAAGACTTCTTATGAAATCTGGCATGGTAGAACTCCAAATATAGGTTACTTTCATGTGTTCGGATGTAAATGTTTTATCTTGAACGATAGAGATAAGAGAGGAAAATTTGACTCTAAGGTTGATGAAGGGATATTCCTTGGTTACAGTCTTACGTCTAAGGCATATCGTGTTTACAATAAAAGTAAGCTGACTGTTCAGGAATCCATACATGTTACTTTTGATGAGATGCCTCACGCAGATGCTACTGATGAGGAAGGTATAGATTTGCCTTGTGCAGAATTGCAGGACATTAAAGACAGTGAGTAAGATATTCCTAAAGATGAAAATGCTGAAACAGTGGAACCAGAAGCTGGAGAGCTGCAACCTAGAAAATGGAAACATGCTTCCAGTCATCCAACAGATCAAGTGATAGGAAATATCAGATCTGGAATCAAAACTCGAGCAACTGTACGAAATCAAAATACGGAGGAATCTCATGATGTACTGCTCTCAATGATGGAACCAAAGACAGTCCATGAAGCTCTAGATGATATATCATGGGTCTCAGCCATGGAAGATGAGTTATCTCAGTTCGAAAAGAGCGAAGTGTGGACACTCGTAAAAAGACCAGACGATAAATCCATCATAGGAACCAAATGGGTCTTCCGCAACAAACTCGACGAACACGGTAATGTCACAAGAAACAAAGTGAGGTTAGTTGCAAAAGGTTATTCCCAGGAGGAAGGTATTGATTTCGATGAAACTTTTGCACCGGTAGCTAGATTAGAATCTATACGTGTCTTACTTGCATATGCATGCTTTAAACGATTTAAACTTTTTCAAATGGACGTAAAAAGTGCATTTTTAAATGGTTTTATAAATGAGGAGGTTTATGTAGAACAACCACCGGGCTTTGCTAGGGAAGATTTTCCAAATCATGTTTTTAAATGAAATAAAGCATTGTATGGTTTAAAGCAGGCTCCTAGGGCATGGTATGAAAGGCTAAGTAAGTTTCTGATTGACATAGGATTCTCGACTGGAACTATTGATAACACGCTGTTTATTAAGTATGAAGGTGATCACATGATACTAGTCCAAATTTACGTTGATGATATCATATTTGGAAGTACTAATATCCTTCTCTGCGAGGAATTTTCTAAGTCTATGCAGAAGGAATTTGAGATGAGCTTAATGGGTGAGCTGAACTACTTCCTCGGGTTGCAAATAAAGCAGCTTGACAATGGAACCTTCGTATCCCAGACGAAATACAGCAGGGAATTACTGACTAAATTCGGGATGAGTGATTCCAAAGCGATTTCCACCCCTATGCATCAGACCACCAAAATAGACATTGATGAATCAGGTACACCGGTTGATCAAACACAATATCGAGGTATGATCGGAAGCCTTCTTTACTTAACTGCTAGTCGCCCTGATATCATGTTTGCTGTTGGTATGTGTTCGAGATATCAGTCTGACCCTAGGGAATCTCACTTGACCGCAGTCAAGCGGATACTTAGATATATCAAGGGTACTGTCAATTTTGGTCTATGGTACTCCTATACGGATGACTTCCCATTAATGGGATATTCCGACGCCGACTATGCCGGCTGTAGGGAAGATAGGAAAAGTACCAGTGGAACTTGCCAATTACTTGGGAATTCCCTGGTAACTTGGTCCAGTAGAAAGCAGAATGCTGTCGCCCTCTCCACAACCGAAGCTGAATATATGGCCTTAGGAAATTGTTGTCAACAAGTTCTTTGGATGAAACAAACCCTTAGTGATTTCGGGTTAAGTTATGACAAAATTCCTATTCTGTGTGATAGCACTAGTGCCATTAGTATAACTAAGAATCCCGTGCATCATTCTCGTACTAAGCATATTGAGGTTAAACATCATTTTATACGAGACCATGTTCAGAAGGGGAATATCAGTGTGGAATTCGTAGGAACAAATGATCAGCTCGCTGATATCTTCACTAAACCCCTAATAGAGGCAAGATTCTGCGACATCCGTGATCGATTGGGAATCCTCGAGCTTAATAAGGTTAGTAAATCTGCCTAAATTTATCATTTATTCTAGGTTATTCTATTTTAGATAGAAACTCATAGTTATCCCATCTTAAGATATTCAGCTCTTAGAATATTTCCGTGGACCCTATAGATCTTTTCCTTAAGTGAAACTCTCATATTTTAGGAAGAAATTCGTAGTTATCCTTTCCAAGACATTCCTTCAGCTATCTAGTTTATTTTAGGAATATCCGATCTTCTAGATCTGTCCTTAAATGTGATTAGGTTATTTAAGGAAGGAACGCGTGGATATTGTTTCAGCCGTTCAGTTATTTTAGGGAACTCATTTTCTTTTATAATATATTCCTATCCAGTCCTGTCACATCCCTTCCTTAATTATGAAATCCCGTCAAATCAGCCCGATATCTCTGACAGTTTTTCCACTTTCCAACTTCGAAATTTCAAATTTCAAATTTCAAATCTCATCCTTATCTCTTCCTAAAATAAACCGACCCTACTCTTTAAATTCAAAACCGTTCCTTATCATTATAATCTCATTCATCTTCTCCAAACTTACTTTCAAACCCTAACTTCTGAAAAATGGCTAAAACTTCCACAACCAAGGCAGCCACTAAAGAGCCTTCAAGCCGAAAACGCAAGGAGCCCACTTCTGATGAATCCCCACTTGAATCTCCCTCTAAATCACCAGAACAAGCCTCAGCATCATCGCCTTCTGCTCGCAAAACCCGATCCAAAGCCAAATCCTCTGAAAAGATCTCAACCCCTTCCAAAACTGCAAAGAAGAAGAAGAAAACCAAAAAATCCAAGACGCCCGAACCAGAAAAATCTGCCTCAAGCTCCGAAATTCCTGAAGAAGTTCCCAAGGTTACCCAGGAATCGCCGCCGCGATCCCCAACTCCAGTCGAAACCCAGAAATCACCTCCGCCAAAGTCTCCTGAGAAACAGCCCTCACCACTTGAAAAAACCTCGCCACTTCCGCCATCAAGTTCAAAGTCCTTTGCCATTCCGCCTATCGATCTGTCCAAAACTAGTGAGATTCCAGCTGAACACCTTTTTCTGGAAGAAAGTAACCGCACCACCTACAAAAGCTTCCTCAAAAGAGATATCGCTCGTGGTCGCGGTGTTGCCTTCGACAAGCTGCCTGCTGGAACTGTTATAACCTGGATGAAAGACTACGGATGGGAGCAATTCCTTAGTCTCAACACGCCCTTCTACCCTGAGGTCGTCAAGTTGTTCTATGCCAACTTCGACTACGACGAGTTTGAAGAACATATCACCATCCGTTCCTATGTTCTCGGACACAAGATCGAGTGGACCACTAAGCAGATGAATGCTATGCTTGCAGTTCCTGATGAACCCTTCTGCCACTACGACATGAACGACTGGTGCCATGCTGATGGTTTCGACCCCAGTGATGTCCTTCAGAAACTCTGGAATACCCGCACCAAGCCCCGCTTTTCAGATGGAGAAGCTCTCAATCAACTTCCCATAGATTTCTTCTTCCTTCATAAGCTACTGAACATGACCTTGTGGAGTGCCAAAATCGGTAGTGGCAGCCACTCTACCACTATGAATTTCATGAGCACTTTTGCCGTGTACATGATATCCCAGACCGCAAGTTCAACCTCGGATATACCGTCATAAAGCACATGATTCAGGCCGTTGAGAGCAAAGACAAGGCGCTGCCCTATGGAATGCTGCTCACTCATATGTTCGAGTGTGAAGGTATTATACTGCCGCCAGCGTGGGAAGATAAGGCCGTCCACATTGTGGACCTTGTGACCTTGAAGCGGATGGGTATTCACTACACAAAGGGCCAAGGTTGGTTCAAGGCTAAGGAGAGTAGGTCAGTGGATAGCGCCCAGAAACGGTCGGCTGCGAAAGGAAAAGCGAAGGCCAAAAGCGACGAGGATGATGACTACGAGGATGAGCTGAGCATAGGGAAGGAAGGAATCTCGGTGTTGCGCCGCGATATCTCCGATATCAAGGCTGATAATCAGAAGCGTTTTCGCAAGCTCAAAGAGCAGTATACCGAGCTGACCCTGAAACTATCCAAGCTCTCAAAGCTCGTCAAAAAGTCCCTTTCTAAGCCCGCAGATTCCGAAACCTCTTCAAGCCAGTAGGCTGCCCTTCTAGTTCTTTCTGCTCCTAGTTGCCCCTAGGATATTCCAGTATCGCTCAGTTTTTAGTTGATCCTCCCGCCCTTTTTGATGATGAAGGGGGAGTAGTAGTAAGGTAAGTTTAGACATTTAGCGTCTAAGTATTTTAGTGGTAAGTGATGTATGGGGAGGCTCGTTGAACCCTAATATAATTTTTGCTGCTATTATGATATATCTCCTGTGCTTAACATCTTTTGCTCTGATCTTAGGATATATCATATGTTGATCTCATACTCTGATGCGTAACTGTGCTACTTGACTTGCATAAAATTTCTTGATAAATGCTAAGTGCCTGCTGAGATGATTACATGATTGCTTGAACCATGCTTGGAAAATGCGCACTTAGGCAGGGGGAGCACACTCACGGGTAATCTCTAAATTTTTAATACTCAGGATATAACATAGAAAAGATAGGATATATCCGCACTTAGACAGGGGGAGCAAAATTAGTTCAAGATATATCTTAGCATGTCATAGAGATAACTGCACGTAGGCAGGGGAGCAAATATGTATCACATGTGATTAGGAAATATCGTATGCTCTGCTTTGTGATTATAGAACACTTAGACATATGCGCTAGGACTTGCATGATCGAATATGCTTATATGCTTCCGTGCTGTGTCAATTACATGTCATCATCAAAAAGGGGGAGAATGTTGACCTTTTTGGTCTATGTATGTTAGAGAGTTTTGATGGACAATGTAATTGTCATGACATTAGGTCTATAAAATAAGCAATTCGATTTGGGACAAATAAAATGTCTAAGTTCATGTTAATATTCAACCATGCATTGTTATGAGCTATAAAATCGATTAAGTGTTGAATATTTGAATTGCGTGTGATTTGATGATTGGATGGGACTAGGTGATCGCATGATATAGACAGTCCATGAGATAGGATATATCGTACTGTGCTATATATATGGAAATAATGCATGAGATATCCTACTGAGCTATATATGGAGAATATGCTGTTTATATATGGAAAGTGATATATCCGTTGATACTAGTTTATTCCTGGACGAAAATCACTTATGCGATTCTTTGCATGCCTTCCACTGAATTTAATGTGCAATATTAAATTAATATCTTTCCTTATGTTGATTGAAATATTATATTTAGGAAAGATTTGACTTGATTGATTTTCTGGATAAGATGTTATATGCTATAAACGGATGTGATCTCTGAAATAAGGAAAGGTTGGGCCGTGATTGATAAATCATATTAAGTATTCTCGGATCTGATTTCTGTGCTAAACATGGTAATTATACTATGAATTATACATGGAAAACGTGCTGATGTGATGCTATCGTATGTGCTATACTTGGAAAGAAAATCTGGACTGACTCGTTCTAGAAACAGATAGCAGGGAATCTCTTATGGAAAGTTCTGATATGGTAGTTATATGCGAAATGCTTGAATTTGCTTGAGAAGGAAATTGACCTTTCTATATGAAATATAATCATGCGTAAATATGCTATATGACCGTTGTGATGATTTATTAAGAGCATGATTTATATGGTATGATTGCATGGAAACTATGCTTGATTAGGTAATTATTGTTTGATATGATTTTCCATGTGAAGTGCTATTTGAAAAGGATTATATATGAGGTGCACTTCATACTTTCGAAGTACTTAGAATTTGCGAATATAAGCCTACGAAAGATTCTTGAGCAGAAACATACTGAAAGATTCCTGAGTTCCCACTTGAGATAGCTTTCTGCCCACCTGAGCGTTAACCGGCATATCCATCACTGAGCGAGTGATTTATCCTGATATTCCATTATCCCTGTCATACATTCTGTCTTCGGACGTGTTGTCTTCGGACGTGAGCAATACAAAGGAGGCAAGGTCGACGTTTACGCACACGTGAAGGGAAGGACAAGTCCGGGGGCCCTTCGGTAGCGAGCTGTGTCTGTCGGGATCAAGGAGATTCCGAGGAACGAAACTCGGCGTGTGGTAACCTAGTAGTGGCTAGTGTTCGACTTGTTTCGGTTGTGTATTGGGCTAACCAATCAGTTTTGTATCCAGCTACGGTGCATTATAGTGATTGGTTAAACTCTTGGGAAGCAAATCCCAAGGAGAGGAGTAAACCCCAGTTGGGGATATAACCTCTATAAAAATCCTGTCTCGCATTTATTTTTCAGTCATTTCTTTATTGCTGTGAGACAGACCCGACGCACATCCGACGTTACTAGGATATATCAGGCACTCGTCACAAACATTAGTAGGCATATCTAAGTCACCACACTTTGTATTTGTGAAAAGAAGCAAAAATTTCTATAGGCCTAATTCACCCCCCCCTCTTAGGCACATTTATATCTTCAAATACAAATCATGAAAATTTCAATAAACTATCTACCTAATCGACATACGATTAATTTGTTTATGAGAATTAGGATCGACAGAAACGTCACATTTATTATTCCTATAGATAATCGATTTACTGAAAATTGAACCAAGGAACCACATGTGGAAACTATGACATCACAGGAATTACTACATTATTTATAAAGAGATCGTTACATACAAATAAGGTACCACAACAAAAAAATATTGAAACAAATAAAGTACCACGGAAACATATTTGAAATCTTGTTTCTGAAATAGAACAGTTGGATACCAAGCACATGTTGGGGTGGGCCCGATTAATCGACGCCGTCCCCCGAACAACGCAACGTGGCGATAGCGGAAGTGCGGTTCGAACCGATCGGCGTAGGGTGGCGAATTTTTGATTTTTAATATCTAAATTCGACCTTACGCCCTTCGGCTTCTCGCGAGGGTCCGTGATACTGCCCTAACACTCGGGAGATCGCGGTTAATTCGAATTACCAAAATTTTGGAATTTATTTGAAATTTATTCGAATAAATAAGTTAGATCCAAACTAATCGAACAAAGCGGCAGCCAGTCGTTTTTCGATTATTTGGAGACCGAAATGATTTCTGATTAACACCAAATTTTCCAGAATAATTCTACACTTCCAACATTCACAACGAGGGGTCTTTTGAAATATTCCGATGTCGTTTGATATTTTTCGTAAAATCAATTCAGTGGTTCGAACTATCAATTCGAGTAAAGCGGCAGCCTGCCGTTTTTCGACTACTTGATGATCGAAATGATTTCCGATTGATACCAAATTATCCAGAATAATTCTGCACTTCCCGACGTTTCCATCGAGGGGTCTTTCGAATTATTCCAATACCGTTTGGTATTTTTCGTAAACCAAATCGTTAGGGTTCGAGGTATACCTTCGGTGAAAGGGATTTCTTCTGTCGTCGCCTCGGATAGACGTTGCTGCTCCTTGTCTAGTTCCCGGGGCCTCCGGACTACATAGTCACGCCGGTATGACCTAGACCGAACTTCCAAAACCGCTCTCGATGGCTAGCGAAGTTCGGTTCGGGCGTCGGGTTCGTTGAACGATCCCGTCGGTTCAAAGTGGCTTGAGAAGTTCTACAATTCAACTCTATTTCTTTTCTCTCTTTAGTTCTATGTTAAGAAAATTAAACAAGTCACACAAATCTCCTTAGCATACACGTTTTTATGCGTGTGTTTATTAATTTTTTTTTAATTGAGACACTTGTTAATTAACAAGTGTCAAAATAAATAAATAATAAAATATAAAACATGACACATACATTCTACACATCCCAACGTGGATGTGTAGAGTTTTCTTTTTTTTTTCTTAATTTATTGATTTGATAATTTCCTTTTGGTCCTTGAGGTTTCTAAATCTCAATTTAGTCCCTCAATATTAAATAATAAAATAATTAAATCCAATCTAATTATTTTAATTATAATTGAGCCCACTTAGTGAATTAATTAAGCACTTAAGACAATCTCAAGTCCTAATTATTTCCGTGAACGTCACTGGAATTTAACTAAGTCGTCGACACCACGTATCAACTATGCCACTACCTCAACGAATCTCATTCGTTAGGTTCGAGAGAAAAGCCCACCGTTTTCGTTCGAGTTCTTTACAATTTTTAAGCGCGACTCTCTAGGTCCGTCTCAACTGGCATGGGAAGAATCCACGAGTCCCGGTATTCGCCTATCCAATGCCGCGGTACCTGACAGATCCCAGTTGAGAACGAATTTTGATCTAATTGAAATTCGGGCGAACCGATTATAGTGTATACATTAAATACTTCTTACGCCTTTCACTTGCGTCCCGGTTAGGTGAGAGCCATGCAAATGTCAAACTCACTAACCTAACACTATATTATAATCGAGACCGAACCGATTATTTAAACTCCGCTCCGTATCTAATACAAGCAAGTTTTCCAAGCTTCGCCGGAAGGCTTTATAATCATCGCTCTCCGATACCTCATAGAATATTAACATATACCAATATAGGCAGTGAATCCCGGTAGCAGTCAAAGCCCGGCAATCACCTCCGTAAAGTCGGTTGCGTTTCGTCGTTGACCCGTGTCTCATTTATGAACACTTGCGAGCCTAGCCGACTAGCGACAAACCGAAATCGCGAAAACAAATCCGTCAATGACCCTATCGGTCTGAGGCTGCTATAGTCATTCGTCCATTCATTGACAACATCCTAGCATGTGATTGAGACGAATACGAGCCGAATGTCCGAATACGCGATCTCTCCAATCACCGATATCTCCATCACGACCCACAACCTCTCAGGTAATCTGTAGCACCCGGGTTCCCCGTAAGTATTTAGGGCCAATAAATTAGCAAAATGTGACTTCGTGATTTATGTGCATTAAGATGAATTATGTGCATAAACGTGATTTACGTGCTCATTAAGTGAAGTTTCGTGTTTTACGAAATTGGGTGCAATTAAATGGTGCTAAGTGACCCTTAATTTATTTAGCAATTTTCGAAAATAGACTACAATTTTAGTGGGCTAAGTTTAAAATTAGGCCCAATATTGATTTAGGCCCAAACCACAAATAAAACAATTTAGGGACAAACTTCCCTAAAATAGGGAGTGCCCACGCCACCCCACACTTTATCTACCATAAGCTAAAGAAAATATCTAAGTTAATTATTCAAAACTCCACACCCACACTTGAAAGCCAACGAAAGGAAGAAGAAGAGAAGGAGGAAGCTGAGACGGATTTTCGAACCCAAAGCACTCCAAGAAGTTGAAGATCGAAATTGGTAAGTAAAGCTAGCTTCTAAACTAATTCGACATCTTGTATCAAGATTAGTTAGTTAAACATGTTTAGGGCTAGAAGATTTCCGAGACGAGGGAGCCATAAATTCGTGTTAAATGTTCTAAAGGTAGAGGAGAGGTTTAGAGCTTGAAATTCTAGGGAGAACAAGCTAAGAATCTCGTTCGGTAGAGATAAAGAATCGAAGATGATGAAAATGTCGAAAACACAATGTCGAATGGTTAGGAAAAATGTCGATATAAAAGTTGAGGCAAATAGTAAATGTCGAGGTTGAGATTAAAATGCATGTCGACATTTTCATTGTACAAAATGTCGAAGTATAATGTCGAGCCATGTTGAGTCATGTCGACATTTTCTTCAAAAAAGTCGAAATACAATGTCTAGGTAAGATAGCTAAAAATGTCGAGCTAAATGTCAGCAATAATGTCGAGATGTCTAATGATGGAATGTCGAGTTAAAAGTCGAAGTAAATGTCGAGATGCTAGTAAATATCGAAATGGTAGGATGTCGAGTCAACATATCGAGATAAAAGAAACAAAAATGACGAGATAAATGTCGAATTTAAAGTCGAGGTGAACCTCATGTCGACATCTTATGCTCCAAAAGGTCGAGATAAAAGGAATAAAAATGTCGAGCTTAATGTCGACATCAAAGTCGAGAAAAAAAAAAAAAATGTCGAAAGGATAGACGAGATGTCGACGTAGTATGTATCGAGATTTATTAAATGTCGAATTCATACACAAAATGTCGAGACCTCATCACTTGATAAATGTCGAATGATGGGTACAATGTCGAGTTAGATACCGAGATTTACTAAATGTCGAGTTTACTATCGAGATTTCTTTACAAGCTATGCCGAGATTTTTACATATCATATATCGACATTTAGAGATGTCGAGACTTTATCCGGGTATAAATGTCGAACTGGATGATAATGTCGAGAGGTCAAAATGTCGAGCCCTTATGAAATGTCGAGATCCTTCAACAGCCAAATGTCGAACCCTTACCAAAATAAATGTCGAGGTCAACAAATAATAAATATCGAGATCCATGTTGAGACATGTCGACATTTTCTGTTTTGAATGTCGATAACAATGTCGAGGCCTATTATATATATAAATTCACCTAAAAATCTCGAGATCAAGCTCGAGATCTATCAGACCCGAGATTTATTTCGAAAACAATAGCTCGAGATTTTCTTATAATGTCGAGATTTAATTTAACCAACAACTCGAAATCTATTTTAACCTATGATATACATTTAGGGCTCGAAGATTAGCATACCTAAACCATTAAATAAAATAGCGCACTGACACCAATATTTCATGCCTAAGGTCGGGACTTAGAAACACTTACGGGTCAAGTGACTGCTAATCTACGGACTCCAGGTAAGTAGAAACCCAACTACGACACACAACTTATCTTACGTGCCTAAATTGCTTGATTTCGTGTCTACGTGGTTTCATGAATTTGTAAATTGATTTAAGTATTTTAAATGTGGTAAGACTATGTTGCATTTACCTGCATCTGCATATGCATACTCACGTGCACACACGAACTCGTGAGTGAGGGTCGTGGGGTTGAGTGTGAGTACTATTATGTCGCTTGTATGCGACTAAGACCCGCCGATATAGGCCGGTGCGTCGACTCGTAGTTGAGTCACGGACGACTTCTATGGCACCCTATATGGCGTACGACGCCGATTATTATGATGAGGCAGGAGGAGCGACCCAGGAAGGAGCGACCTAGCTATGCTAGCGTAGGCTAACTGGCGTAGGCAACTGCCCTATTTGCGGAAGGAGCGACCTGGAAGGAGCGACCTAGGGGGAATCCTAGCGTAGGCTACCAGCGTGGGCTACCGTATGACAGAGGGGACGACCTGGGAGGGTGCGACCTAGGGAGACCTAGCGTAGGCTACCCAGCGTGGGTCGCTGTCACGATCCTATTGAGGACATTGAGCTCTTAGTGGTGCATAGTAAGTGCGTCGTGGGCCCTGAGTGATACTAGTATGAGTACTAGGAGCATTGGCGCGGATCGCCTTTGCGGAGTGTTATGTGCATCGGCGTGGATTGCCTTTGCAGGGGAGTGACACGTGCATACATGCATGATTTCTGCTTACTGAGCCTCGGTGGCTCATTCCTTACGTTGTGTGTTGTAGGCACCGACGATCACGGTATGTGATCGCGTTGTAAGACAAGGCTGATCTTTTGGGAGCTTCGCGCTGCTTTTGGGGTGGACGTGTGTGTGTGGATGACGACCTGTGAGGCCGGGCGCATAGGAGCTTTTGCTGTGCCGACACACCTTTGCCGTTGTAGTGAGACCATGTCTGGAACTTGATGTTCGACATGCATTCTTTTGTCTTGTATAGAACAATGTTCCATTTCGTAAATGAAAAATGAAAAAAAAATTGTACGCGTTATCGGTGCACTTCTTTACTTACAAACTCGCTAGGCACGTAGAAACGCGCTAGGTTAGGCGGTTAGGAAGTCGGGGCGCGACAGGGTGGTATCAGAGCTTCGGTTACAGGTTCTGTAGACAGTCCACACACACACACCCAAAAGAGCAGAAGCGGCCTTGCAAGTAAGTGTTGAGTCTATGTGAGTTTCTATGTTGTATAATTTATTGGCCATAGGACAATCAGGATAGGGTATAGAGATGGTAAGAACGAGAGGTGAGTCGAGTGGTGGCGACGACCAGAACAGGGGAAACACGGCCCCTCCCGACAATCGGGACGCGACGATCTTCCAACTGACGGAACTAGTCCGCCTGCAATCGACGCAGATCCAACAACTGATCCAACAAAATGCTACTAATACTGGACCAACTCAAGCAGAAAGGACCGAGATGGTGGGAGAACGCTTTCGGAGGTTGAACCCACCAACCTTTGAAGACACAGCTGACTCGACAGCGGCTGAGGACTGGTTGAGAACTCTTGAGAGTATGTTCGTATATAGTAGGGTTCCGGAGGCGGAGAAGACCCTTTGTGCTGCGTTCCTACTACGAGGGAGCGCAGGACACTGGTGGGACACCATCATGGTGTTGGAGAACCCCGCTACAATGAGCTGGGAAAGATTTAAGGAGTTGTTCAGGGGCAAGTACCTCACCGCTCCGATTCGAGCACAGCGCCTAAACGAATTCATCAATCTCAGGCAGGGGCCCATGACAGTGGCCGAGTACATAAGGAAGTTTGAGCAGCTGTCCAGGTTCGCTGCTCACATGATCAGCACGGAAGCTCTAAAAGTCGAACGCTTCCTGGAGGGATTGAAGCCTGAGCTCTACAGGGACGTGAGCATGGCAGGGACTCAGGGAGCTACATACTCTCAGGTAGCAGAAAGAGCTATGGTAGCCGAACAGGCGGAGGCCAGGATCGTGAAGGCACAAGAGGCTAAACGCAAATTCGCTCAGATACAAGGAACTCAATGGAGTGGAGGAGACCCGAAACGGCAGTTTATGCCTAGAGGGGGCAAGAAGAGATTCCAGAACCGGCCTCCTCAACAGCCTCAGGGAATGATGAACAGACCACCGAACCCAAACCAGAATCAAGGGGCAGTTCAATTCCCTAACTGTCAAAGGTGTGGAAGGAAGCACTTTGGGAACTGCAACACACCCGCCAATGCGTGCTTCAGATGCGGGAAGATTGGTCACTTCGCGAAGCAGTGCCCTGAAAACATTCCAGGGAATCAGGCAGGAAACCCAGTAAGACCCCCGATGGTGCCAGCACGGGTGTATACCATCACGTCCGAGGAAGCAGAGAACAACCCGGAGGTGGTAACAGGTACCCTACCGGTCCATCAAACTCCCACGTGCATTCTAGTAGATTCCGGGGCGACCCACTCGTTTGCGTCTGTGAAGTATGTGATGAAACTCGGGGTAATGCCTGAGCGAGTAGATTACGAGTATAGCGTAGCAATCCCAAGCGGGGCACCAACTAGGACTAGCCAAATGTTAAGAAATTGCCCAATCCTAATCGGTAATAGAGAATTGCCTGTAGACCTGATAGTCATCCCGATGGACGACTACGAGGTGATCCTCGGGATGGACTGGCTCTCAAAGTACGGAGCAGTGATAGACTGTAACCGTAAAGTAGTTACGTTTAGCTTAGAAGGGGAAGAACCTTTCACCTTCAAAGGAACAATGAAGGGGAGAGGCACTCCGAGGATATCAGCATTAAAAGCTCAGCGACTAATCAATTGCGGATGCGAGGCATACCTGATGTTCGCGCTGAAGGCAGAAGAGAATACCCCCACGAAACTCGAAGACGTACCAGTGATTAAGGATTTCCCAGAGGTATTTCCAGAAGAATTGCCGGGATTACCCCCAGACAGAGAAATTGAGTTTACGATTGACCTGGTGCCGGGAGCAGCACCAGTGTCCAAAGCTCCATATCGATTAGCGCCAACCGAATTAAAGGAGTTGAAGGAACAAATAGATGAACTCCTACAGAAAGGATTCATTCAGACCAGCTTTTCTCCCTGGGGAGCGCCAGTCCTGTTCGTACGAAAGAAGGATGGATCGATGAGACTGTGTATAGATTACAGAGAGCTTAATAAGCTGACGATCAAGAATAAGTATCCACTACCTAGAATAGACGACCTCTTCGACCAATTACAAGGCGCCACAGTATTTTCTAAGATCGACTTGAGGTCGGGCTACCATCAACTGAAAATCCGCAAGGAAGATGTTCCCAAAACGGCGTTCAGTACCAGATACGGGCATTTTGAATTTTTAGTCATGCCCTTCGGACTGACGAACGCACCGGCGGCCTTCATGGACCTAATGAACCGGGTGTTCGAAGCCTATCTAGACAAGTTCGTGATCGTGTTCATAGATGACATCCTCGTCTACTCCAAGACGAAGGAGGAGCACGAACAACACCTACGAGTAGTACTCGGAGTATTGAGGGAAAAGCAGCTGTACGCCAAATATAAGAAGTGTGAATTTTGGCTGGATCAAGTAGCGTTCTTGGGGCACATCGTCTCGGGAGCAGGAATCTCGGTGGACCCGAGCAAAATTGAAGCGATTAATGATTGGCCGCAGCCGACCAACGTAACGGAAGTACGGAGCTTCTTGGGCTTAGCAGGCTACTACAGGAAATTCATCAAAGATTTTTCTAGAATCGCCTCTACGCTGACAAAGTTGACCAAGAAGAACACGCCTTTTCTATGGAGCGAAGAGTGTGAACGAAGCTTCCAGGAACTGAAAAAGCGGCTTACTACAGCCCCAGTACTGACGATACCCACGGGAGCAGGAGGGTACTCAGTGTATAGCGACGCCTCGAAGAACGGGTTAGGATGCGTACTGATGCAGAACGGTAACGTGGTGGCTTACGCCTCACGGCAATTGAAGGAGTACGAAAAGAACTACCCTACACACGACTTGGAGCTTGCTGCCGTAGTCTTCGCTCTCAAGATTTGGAGACACTACTTGTATGGAGAGAGATGCGAAATTTACACCGATCACAAGAGTCTGAAGTATTTCTTCACCCAAAAGGAACTCAATATGAGGCAGAGAAGATGGCTGGAGTTGGTGAAGGACTACGATTGTGTGATCAACTACCACCCAGGAAAGGCGAACGTGGTAGCTGACGCTCTAAGCCGGAAGTCGGTTAGTGCGGAACTTCAACGGCTCGACGTGGAGATCGTACCATTGGGAGAAGTCGAGGTGAAGTTAGCAACCCTCACTCTGCAACCAACGCTACTGGAGCAGATCAAAAAGGCACAGGAAAACGACGAGTTTTACCTGAAGACGAAGAAAGCGCAAACCGAGCAACCAATGACGGACTTCGTGTTTCGGGACGATGGAAGTTTATACTACAAGAGTAGATTGTACGTTCCGAACGACACGGATCTTAGACGAGTCATAATGACGGAAGCACATACCACGCCATATTCGGTACACCCAGGAGCTACGAAGCTATATAGGGATCTAAGGACTAACTACTGGTGGCCGAGAATGAAAAAGGACGTAGCGACGTTCGTGAGCCAATGCCTCACCTGCCAGCAAATTAAGGCAGAACATCAGCGGCCGGCTGGGACACTGCAACCTTTACCCATCCCAGAGTGGAAATGGGACAACATAACGATGGATTTCGTGAGCGGATTGCCGAGGAACGCGAAAGGACACGATGCAATTTGGGTAATTGTAGATCGACTTACGAAATCTGCCCATTTTCTGCCGATAAGTACAACGTTTACCATGGAGCGGTATGCAGAATTGTACATCCAAGAGATAGTAAGACTCCATGGGGCACCCATAACGATAGTTTCAGACCGCGATTCACGGTTTCTATCTAAATTCTGGACAAGTTTACAAAAGGCCATGGGGACGAAATTGGCATTTAGCACAGCATATCATCCGCAAACGGACGGCCAATCCGAGCGGACGATCCAGACGCTGGAAGATATGTTACGAGCCTGTGTACTTGATTTCAAAGGCAACTGGAGCAAGTACCTTCCGCTTGTAGAATTCTCGTACAACAATAGCTACCAAGCTACAATTGGGATGGCTCCTTATGAAGCCTTATACGGGCGGAAGTGCAGATCCCCAGTGCATTGGGATGAAGTAGGTGAACGGGCGATGTTAGGCCCAGATATGATACGGGAAATGAAGGAAATTATTACGATGATCCGAGAGAGAATGCGCACGGCGCAGAGTAGACAGAAGAGTTATGCGGATCGAAGACGCAGACCGCTAGAATTCGAGATGAATGATTGGGTCTTTGTGAAAGTATCACCAATGAAGGGAGTCAAAAGGTTCGGAAAGAAGGGAAAACTAAGTCCGAGATACATCGGTCCCTTCAAGATAATAAAAAGAGTTGGTGAAGTAGCTTACCAACTAGAACTACCAGCATCGTTGTCGCAAGTACACGATGTATTCCATGTTTCCACGTTGCGGAAGTATATCGCTGACCCAAACCACGTGTTGATAAACGACTCACTGCATCAACACTTGAAACCAGACTTGAGTTATGAGGAAATTCCCGTAGAGATATTGATGAATGAGACGAAGAGACTTAGGAACAAAGAGATTCCTCTAGTAAAAGTTCTGTGGCGGAATCAGTCAGTAGAGGAAGCCACATGGGAACGCGAGGATGAGATGAAAACCCGCTATCCTGAATTGTTCCGAACGGGCTGATTTCGGGGGCGAAATCCTCCTTAAGGGGGGGAGGATGTAGCACCCGGGTTCCCCGTAAGTATTTAGGGCCAATAAATTAGCAAAATGTGACTTCGTGATTTATGTGCATTAAGATGAATTATGTGCATAAACGTGATTTACGTGCTCATTAAGTGAAGTTTCGTGTTTTACGAAATTGGGTGCAATTAAATGGTGCTAAGTGACCCTTAATTTATTTAGCAATTTTCGAAAATAGACTACAATTTTAGTGGGCTAAGTTTAAAATTAGGCCCAATATTGATTTAGGCCCAAACCACAAATAAAACAATTTAGGGACAAACTTCCCTAAAATAGGGAGTGCCCACGCCACCCCACACTTTATCTACCATAAGCTAAAGAAAATATCTAAGTTAATTATTCAAAACTCCACACCCACACTTGAAAGCCAACGAAAGGAAGAAGAAGAGAAGGAGGAAGCTGAGACGGATTTTCGAACCCAAAGCACTCCAAGAAGTTGAAGATCGAAATTGGTAAGTAAAGCTAGCTTCTAAACTAGACATCTTGTATCAAGATTAGTTAGTTAAACATGTTTAGGGCTAGAAGATTTCCGAGACGAGGGAGCCATAAATTCGTGTTAAATGTTCTAAAGGTAGAGGAGAGGTTTAGAGCTTGAAATTCTAGGGAGAACAAGCTAAGAATCTCGTTCGGTAGAGATAAAGAATCGAAGATGATGAAAATGTCGAAAACACAATGTCGAATGGTTAGGAAAAATGTCGATATAAAAGTTGAGGCAAATAGTAAATGTCGAGGTTGAGATTAAAATGCATGTCGACATTTTCATTGTACAAAATGTCGAAGTATAATGTCGAGCCATGTTGAGTCATGTCGACATTTTCTTCAAAAAAAGTCGAAATACAATGTCTAGGTAAGATAGCTAAAAATGTCGAGCTAAATGTCAGCAATAATGTCGAGATGTCTAATGATGGAATGTCGAGTTAAAAGTCGAAGTAAATGTCGAGATGCTAGTAAATATCGAAATGGTAGGATGTCGAGTCAACATATCGAGATAAAAGAAACAAAAATGACGAGATAAATGTCGAATTTAAAGTCGAGGTGAACCTCATGTCGACATCGTATGCTCCAAAAGGTCGAGATAAAAGGAATAAAAATGTCGAGCTTAATGTCGACATCAAAGTCGAGAAAAAAAAAAATGTCGAAAGGATAGACGAGATGTCGACGTAGTATGTATCGAGATTTATTAAATGTCGAATTCATACACAAAATGTCGAGACCTCATCACTTGATAAATGTCGAATGATGGGTACAATGTCGAGTTAGATACCGAGATTTACTAAATGTCGAGTTTACTATCGAGATTTCTTTACAAGCTATGCCGAGATTTTTACATATCATATATCGACATTTAGAGATGTCGAGACTTTATCCGGGTATAAATGTCGAACTGGATGATAATGTCGAGAGGTCAAAATGTCGAGCCCTTATGAAATGTCGAGATCCTTCAACAGCCAAATGTCGAACCCTTACCAAAATAAATGTCGAGGTCAACAAATAATAAATATCGAGATCCATGTTGAGACATGTCGACATTTTCTGTTTTGAATGTCGATAACTATGTCGAGGCCTATTATATATATAAATTCACCTAAAAATCTCGAGATCAAGCTCGAGATCTATCAGACCCGAGATTTATTTCGAAAACAATAGCTCGAGATTTTCTTATAATGTCGAGATTTAATTTAACCAACAACTCGAAATCTATTTTAACCTATGATATACATTTAGGGCTCGAAGATTAGCATACCTAAACCATTAAATAAAATAGCGCACTGACACCAATATTTCATGCCTAAGGTCGGGACTTAGAAACACTTACGGGTCAAGTGACTGCTAATCTACGGACTCCAGGTAAGTAGAAACCCAACTACGACACACAACTTATCTTACGTGCCTAAATTGCTTGATTTCGTGTCTACGTGGTTTCATGAATTTGTAAATTGATTTAAGTATTTTAAATGTGGTAAGACTATGTTGCATTTACCTGCATCTGCATATGCATACTCACGTGCACACACGAACTCGTGAGGGAGGGTCGTGGGGTTGAGTGTGAGTACTATTATGTCGCTTGTATGCGACTAAGACCCGCCGATATAGGCCGGTGTGTCGACTCGTAGTTGAGTCACGGACGACTTCTATGGCACCCTATATGGCGTACGACGCCGATTATTATGATGAGGCAGGAGGAGCGACCCAGGAAGGAGCGACCTAGCTATGCTAGCGTAGGCTAACTGGCGTAGGCAACTGCCCTATTTGCGGAAGGAGCGACCTGGAAGGAGCGACCTAGGGGGAATCCTAGCGTAGGCTACCAGCGTGGGCTACCGTATGACAGAGGGGACGACCTGGGAGGGTGCGACCTAGGGAGACCTAGCGTAGGCTACCCAGCGTGGGTCGCTGTCACGATCCTATTGAGGACATTGAGCTCTTAGTGGTGCATAGTAAGTGCGTCGTGGGCCCTGAGTGATACTAGTATGAGTACTAGGAGCATTGGCGCGGATCGCCTTTGCGGAGTGTTATGTGCATCGGCGTGGATTGCCTTTGCAGGGGAGTGACACGTGCATACATGCATGATTTCTGCTTACTGAGCCTCGGTGGCTCATTCCTTACGTTGTGTGTTGTAGGCACCGACGATCACGGTATGTGATCGCGTTGTAAGACAAGGCTGATCTTTTGGGAGCTTCGCGCTGCTTTTGGGGTGGACGTGTGTGTGTGGATGACGACCTGTGAGGCCGGGCGCATAGGAGCTTTTGCTGTGCCGACACACCTTCGCCGTTGTAGTGAGACCATGTCTGGAACTTGATGTTCGACATGCATTCTTTTGTCTTGTATAGAACAATGTTCCATTTCGTAAATGAAAAATGAAAAAAAAAATTGTACGCGTTATCGGTGCACTTCTTTACTTACAAACTCGCTAGGCACGTAGAAACGCGCTAGGTTAGGCGGTTAGGAAGTCGGGGCGCGACATAATCGGTGACACTACTGATACTATGTGGTCATCAATGGATAAGTCATATTCGGATATCTAGTCACCCACCTAGAATCCTTAGACTTACGGACTTTTTATTTAATGCTGAGATTAAGGACCATCCGGTGTCTCCTCTCTCGTCCCCACGAGAATCAGACGTCCAACTCAAACATTTGGGCGTTATTTATTTATCGCACTGCCGGATGCCAAGTAGACTTTTAATTCGATAAATAAATAATAATGCCTTTATTATATTGAAAATAATATTCATTTATTTATTTGACGGTATATACAATAAAATTGTCTAGCAACCTATACATCATCGTGCGCCCTATGCTACTCCTAGTCCTCGTATGGCATTCCGAGGGCACACTCCCTAAAAGCCTCCCACTTGCACTCGAATGCCATGCGCTGCACCTAATGCAAGTCACAATGGTATCGTAGCCCCATCTTGTCCAGATGCTTTTCCATAACTGCTTGTGGCAAGGGCTTCGTAAGCGGGTCCGCCACATTTTCAGCGGTGGCGATTTTCTGCACGGCGACCATCCCGTTTTCAACGAACTCACGTAATACGTGATACTTGGTATAAAACCTGAAGTAGATTTTCGGTCATCCACGTCCGACTGGAAGTCCGAATTGGTATAACCAACTATTTCTAGTCCCACTCCTCCATAAACCAGCGTTAAGTCTTTAGTCCGTCTAAGGTATTTAAAGATATTCTTAACGGTTGTCCAATGTTCTTCCCCTGGGTTTGCCTGAAACCGACTAACTAAGCTCACAATGTAAGCAATGTCCGGGCGTGTACACAACATCGCGTACATCAGACTACCCACTGCTGACGCATAGGGTATTCCACTCATCCATCGTCTGTCTTCCTCACTTTGAGGTGACATTGACTTCGACAAATGGATTCCATGTCGCATTGGTAAAAACCCTCTTTTAGAGTCATCCATTCTGAATTTCTTCAGGATTTCTCTAAGTAAAGGACCTGAGATAACCCGATCGTATGGTTTGCTCGATCCCTGAACAAGCGATTACCTAGTATATACGTCGCTTCTCCTAGGTCTTTCATGGAGAATTCGGTTGAAAGCCATGCTTTCACAGATGAGAGCATCCCGATGTCGTTTCATATCAAAAGGATATCATCCACGTACAATGCAAGGAACGACACCATACCACCACTGCTCTTTCTGTAGACACATGGCTCATCTACGTTTTTCACGAATCCAAAGTTCCGAACTGCTTCATCAAAACGTAGATTCCAGCTGCGAGAGGCATGTTTCAGTTCGTAAATGGACCGATTCAGTTTGCACATTTTGTGAGTATCTGCATGCGACTCAAAACATTTTGACTGCTTCAAATAGATCTCCTCCTTGAGGAATCCATTAAGGAACGCCCTTTTGACGTCCATCTGCCAAATCTCATAATCATAGTGCGCAGCTATGGCAAGCATTATCCGGATAGACTTGATCATAGCTACAGGCGAGAAAGTCTCCTCATAGTCGACTCCCTCTTTTTGGTTATAGCCCTTGGCAACCAACCTGGCCTTGTATGTCTCAACTTGTCCATCAGATCCAATCTTTCTTTTGTAAATCCATTTATAACCGATTGGTCTAAAACCACTCAGTAGGCCTACAAGAGTCCAGACTTTGTTGGAGTACATTGAGTCTATCTCAGCTCGCATAGCCTCAATCCATCTCGCTGAGTCAACATCAGATATAGCTTGATCGAAAGTAGCGGGATCTTCTCTTAGAAGTCCCCTAGTCGCAACATAATCATGTTCGACGTGTAACATGCCAAACCGCTGTGGTTGGCGTGGAACCCTTTCTGATCGTCGCAAGACTGGTTCACTCGGATCATCCGAATCCTGTGTGGGCGTTTCGGTCGACTGCTCCTCGAGAGTGACCTCACGACCAACGCCACAATCTCGAATGAACTCTTCCTCGAGGAAATGTGCGTGTAGGCCCACAACGATCCTCTGATCATCGTGAAAATAGAATAGGTACCCAATAGAGTCTTCGGGGTAACTTATGAAACGTCCTTTTATTGACCTAGACTCCAATTTGTCTGTTTTCAGCTTTTTCACATAGGCGGGGCAACCCCAAATCCTAATATGTGATAAGCTGAGTAAACGACTAGTCCATATCTCATACGGAATGCCATTAACAGACTTCGAGAGACACCGGTTAATGGTATACGCTGCTGTCAAAAGCGCGTATCCCCATAGTGACATCGGTAAATCTGTATAGCTTAACATAGAACGAACCATATCTAATAAAGTTCGGTTTCTACGTTCGGCCACGCCATTCAACTGTGGCGTGCCAGGCGGAGTCATCTGTGATATTTTACCATTCTCCTTCAAGAACTGGTCAAACTCAACACTCATGTACTCGCCACCTCGATCCGATCGAATGGCTTTAATAGCTTCGAAGTTTGATTTTCCACCAACACCTTATACTCTTTGAACCTTTCAAGTGCATCGGCTTTATACCTCATTAGGTTCACAAGTCCGTAACGATTGTAATCATCCGTAAAGGTAATAAAATAGTGGAAGTCACCCCGAGCTTTCACATTGAATGGCCCGCAAACGTCCGTGTGAATTAAACCGAGAATTTCCGTGGCTCTATTAAAAGTCCCGGTGAAGGGTGATCGGGTCATTTTACCTTGGAGGCACGACTCACAAGTCGGATAGGGATCTGATCCAACGGTGTCAATATCCCATTTTTCTCCAACTCGTGAATCTTGCGTTCTCCAGAACGACCTAATCGAAGATGCCACAAGTATCTCGCATTTATTCCCGTCTTTCGTTTATTTGTGACAATATTCACAGATACGTCGTTCTGGGTATTTAAATAGTAAAAATCATTAAATAGTGTCGCGCTGCCAACATTTTTATTTCTATACATAATGTGGCATGTATTATTATTAAAACTAAATACATAACCATTCCTACTCAAAACAGGAATGAAGACGATGTTCTTAAATCCCCTCGGGAGTACAAGACAATCGTACAAACGCAACACATGCCCAGAAGATAAAACAAGAGATCTTGATCCGACGTGGCTTGCCGAGATACTATCCCCGCTACCCAGTCTGACCTCGATCTCGCGCTCCCCAAGCGCTCTACTTGGTCCCGGACCCAGCGTGGACACACAAATTTGAGTACTAGCCCCTGAATCCAATATCCAAGAAGTAGAGTATACAGATGTAGAACAAACTATTTCTAAAACATTAAGTTCCTTACCTGACGCAGTCTGCTCACCCTTGAGCTTCGGACAGTCTCGCTTCTAGTGGCGTCGGCTTTACACCGGTCTGCTTTGATTTCCCAGAAGATATTTTCTTCTTGGAAACCTTGTCTGCTTGAGCTTGTTGCCCTTCTTCTTCTTGCCTTTCTGAGGCTTCGAAGAGGTAGCGGCAAGTGCAGTTTGCTTTGCCCTCTTCATCTGACTTTGCGCAGTTGCTAATTGATTCATCAGATCAGAAAGCAACAGCGTCATGCCGTTTAGATGATAGTTACAATGAACGCATTGAAGGACGGAGGCAGAGACTGCAAGATGAGATCATTTTGTAAGTCCGGATCAAATCGGAAATTGAGAGTCTCCAACCTCTCGATCATGGTGATCATGTTCATAACATGTTCGTTAACATTCTCACCCTCAGACATCCTCGATCGGAAGAGCTGCGACGAAGTCGCATAGCGAGCTGTCCTAGACGTCTCACCGTAAAGCTCTTTCAAATGTTGAACGATCACCCGAGCATCAGCCATATTTTCATGGCTACGCTGCAGTGCGTTACTCATCGATCCGAGGACATGAGCCTTTACGAGCTTCTCGTCGCGCAGTCGCTTGTCATAGGCGGCACGAGCCTGCTCGGATGCTCGCGCCCCTGGGGCTGGTGGCATTTCGGAGTCAAAGATATAAACTAGGTTCTCAATCTCAAGGAAAATCCTCAAGTTGCGAATCCAGTCTGAATAGTTTGACCCAGTCAACCTATTTTCCTTGAGTAGTACATTTAAAGTGGTCGACATAATTTCACAAAGAGAGAAAATGCTGCAGCAAATAAAAGGCATATTAAATCGATAGGTTATCAAACGCGAACAAGGACTTTTATTCCGTTTGACTCCCACTATCTTTTCATAAACACCATTCTCCCTACGGATGTTTTGGAAGTTTCGCTGATAACTTCGATAGTGGAGTTGATGTCCCCATGGACGGATGCAAACCTCAACCTCTGTTGTTTTATTGGTTTGCAGCGGCCCATGAAGTCGCGCTCCGCACGAATTCGACCTTGTCTAATGTCTCAACTATCTTTGTCTCAGTCAGGGACCCCCGCCGGCAAACCCGGAACAAGGCGATGTGACTTTCTAAGTGCAACCTATCAACTTTGCTCAAAACCGCACTTGAACCGTACGTTTTACCGCACAGTGTGGTCTTCCCGAGCGGCACAAATGCACCAAACCCTAGGAAAGCAAATGTAAGGCGCTGGCATACTCGAAACCAAACCTTGCATTTAGGTTTTGTAACAACTAGACCCGAGCTTGATAGAAGACAGAGCATCCAATCCCTTTACTCACTTAGTATTCGTACGGGAGATTTTTGTAACTCATAGCACATTAAAATAAAGCACGAGCACGTATATGCATTAAATAAATTCCTAACCCTAGGAAAGCAATTTAAATGGACAAATATGTGGGCTTTTTCTAGGCTGGTCCTATTACATGGGTCGTAAAACGACCGGGGTCTTTGATCTTCAAACGTCGACCATTGTCTCCATCGCGCCGAACCCTCCAACAACGACATGCGTCGAACGGCCTTCATTTTATCTAGTTTATCTAATAAAGCGATAAAATACAACACGGGGGGAATTGTTTCCCGAACATCCTGTAATCCATGTACATCCGGGGGCAGCTTACGACCCTTAAACAAATAACCCGGTTGAACCTAAGCCCGCCTAAATGTCCCACATAAACATGCAACACAGGATTTTCGACGCCGGGTACCCAACCGACGTCACGAGCGATGGTAGTCTCCAAACTACATCGACCGTTCGTTTGCCACATCGGCTTTCGAGGCCTTCGGTCGAAACATTCAAGAGCTTTGGCTCTGATACCACTGTTGGGGAGGGCCCAATTAATCGACGCCGGCCCCCGAACAGCGCAACGTGGCGATAGAGGAAGCGCGGTTCGAACCGATCAGCGTAGGGTGGCGAAGTTTTGATTTTTAATATCTAAATTCGACCTTACGCCCTTCGGCTTCTCCCGAGGGTCCGTGATACTGCCCTAAGCCTCGGGAGATCGCGGTTAATTTGAATTACCAAAATTTTGGAATTTATTTCAAATTTATTCGAATTAATAATTTAGATCCAAACTAATCGAACAAAGCGGCAGCCAGTCGTTTTTCGATTATTTGGAGACCGAAATGATTTCTGATCAACACAAAATTTTCCAGAATAATTCTACACTTCAAACATTCACAACGAGGGGTCTTTTGAATTATTCCGATGTCGTTTGGTATTTTTCGTAAAATCAATTCAGTGGTTCGAAACTATCAATTCGAGTAAAGCGGCAGCCTGCCGTTTTTCGACTACTTGATGATCGAAATGATTTCCGATTGGTACCAAATTTTCCAGAATAATTCTGCACTTCCCGACGTTTCCAACGAGGGGTCTTTCGAATTATTCCAATACCGTTTGGTATTTTTTGTAAACCAAATCGTTAGGGTTCGAGGTATACCTTTTGGTGAACGGGATTTCTTCTGTCGTCGCCTCGGATAGACGTTGATGCTCCTTGTCTAGTTCCCGGGGCCTCCGGGCTAGATAGTCACGCCGGTATGACCTAGAGCGAACTTCCGAAACCGCTCCCGATGGCTAGCGAAGTTCGGTTCGGGCGTCGGGTTCGTTGAAACGATCCCGTCGGTTCAAAGTGGCTTGAGAAGTTCTACAGTTCAACTCTATTTCTTTTCTCTCTTTAGTTCTATGTTAAGAAAATTAAACAAGTCACACAAATCTCCATAGCATACACGTTTTTATGCATGTGTGTTTATTTTTTTAATTTTTTTTAATTGAGACACTTGTTAAGTAACAAGTGTCAAAATAATAATAAAATAAAACATGACTCATACATTCTACACATCCCAACGTGGATGTGTAGAGTTTTCTTTTTTTTTATTTATTTATTTTGATAATTTCCTTTTGGCCCTTGAGGTTTCTAAATTCCAATTTAGTCCCTCAATATTAAATAATAAAATAATTAAATCCAATCTAATTATTTTAATTATAATTGAGGCCACTTAGTGAATTAATTAAGCACTTAAGACAATCTCAAGTCCGAATTATTTCTGTGACCGTCACTGGAATTTAACTAAGTCGTCGACACCTTGTATCAACTATACCACTACCTCAACGAATCTCATTCGTTAGGTTCGAGAGAAAAGCCCGTCGTTTTCGTTCGAGTTCATTACGATTTTTAAGCGCGACTCTCTAGGTTTGTCTCAACTGGCATGGGAGGAATCCACCAGTCCCGGTATTCGCCTAGCCAATCCCGCGGTAGCGGACAGATCCCAGTTGAGAACGAATTTTGATCTAATTGAAATTCGGGCGAACCGACTATAGTGTATACGTTAAATACTTCTTACGCATTTCACTTGCGTCCCGGTTAGGTGAGAGCCATGCAAATGTCAAACTCACTAACCTAACACTATATTATAATCGAGACCGAATCGATTATTTATACTCCGCTCCGTATCTAATACAAGCAAGTTTTCCAAGCTTCGGCCGAAGGCTTTATAATCGTCGCTCTCCGATTACCTCATAGGATATTAACCTATACCAATATAGGCAGTGAATCCCGATAGCAGTCATAGCCCGGCAATCACCACCGTAAAGTCGGTTGCGTTTCGTCGCTGACCCGTGTCTCATTTATGAACACTTGCGAGCCTAGCCAACTAGCGACAAACCGAAATCGCGAAAACAAATCCGTCAATGACCCTATCGGTCTGAGGCTGCTATAGTCATTCGTTCAATCATTGACAACATCCTAGCCATCTAATTGAGACGAATACCAGCCGAATGTCCGAATACGCGATCTCTCCAATCACCGATATCTCCATCACGACCCACAACCTCTCAGGTAATCGGTGACACTACCGATACTATGTGGTCGTCAATGGATAAGTCATATTCTGATATCTAGTCACCCACCTAGAATCCTTAGACTTACGGACTTTTTATTTAATGCTGAGATTAAGGACCATCCTGTGTCTCCTCTCTCGTCCCCACGAGAATCAGATGTCCAACTCAAACATTTGGGTGTTATTTATTTATCGCACTGCCGGATGCCAAGTAGTCTTTAAATTCGATAAATAAATAATAATGCCTTTATTATAATGAAAATAATATTCATTAATTTATTTGACGGTATATACAATAAAACTGTCTAGCAACCTATACATCATCGTGTGCACTATACTATTCCTAGTCCTCGTATGGCATTCCGAGGGCACACTGCCTAACATCACCGTCGATAATATTAAAAGAGGGAACAAGGTTAGAAGAACCGTGCGGAGTTTGAGATAAGTTCCTGAAATGTATGCAGACTAAGGGTAATTGTTCTGTATGTGCGACCATAATAAAAGGAATAAACAGTTTGAACATATCCATAATTGGTAAGCAAATAACAATATCATCTAAGTTTTAAATGCAGACAATGAAATATAATATTCAAATTTAATAAAAATATGCAATAATAGAACTTACAATGACGCCACAATACTTTAAAAAAATAAAGAATTGTGAGTATATTATCAAACATTAGACAGTAAGTAGAAACAACTTCAGAATCATATAGATGAAAGAAAAGCATTATGCAACCAAACATCAGATATATGAATGAAATTAGTAAGAAGTAAGCGATGCTAACCTTTAGTCTATATTATGATCTGGCATAGATTATTATAATTACTCCGCCAGACCTAAATATGGATGTAATTGCTGTTTTATGAATCGGGAAAGATCAATCTGCAACATAAAAACTGGGGTTACCTGAGCATAAAAATTTATTACATCAGTATTCAACTGAAATGCACGATACGTACGAATGTGGACAAATTTTGTAGCGCCCCATTTCCTATTACCTTTTTACGCAGCTATAAAATATTCATATAAAATTTTTCGCGATTCCCATAACCATTTCCTATAACAAAAATGGGCGCGTACATCGGGTCTCGTTCCTTTCACAATAATATACATACTTATCATACGAGTTACAAAATGCAACAGTCTATAGCTGTTTCTATTCTATATGCGAACGATGAACCAGAGGGGAGCAGGAGGAGAGCGTAGCTGCCAACCTTGAATCCATACTTTATGGTGATGCTTTCTACGCAGTCTGTTAATTATCTACACAACTGTGAAGACAACGATTCAGAGTATGATCGCAAAATGATAACTAATAACATACAAGTAATAAGGTAAACAGTAATCCATCCATTTTCATGAATACCCCACCCATTTCAAATCGCATATCCATTGTTCATATAACGGTCATTCACAAGATCCGTAGATCACATGCCATTCTATATGTCCATTTATTTTGATACTCCCGTTATAGACTGGCTAGACTGTACTGTACGCCCAGTCGGCACCCATGCATGGGACTCTGAACCATGTCGTAATCCCCCTATTTGTAGGGATACGTGTCACCTGTACATGACTCTGTAAAAATCCCCCGATTTGTAGGGATGTATGCCGTAGCATCCGTATCATATCATCTGTAGTCGTAGCAGTCATAACGGTTTCTCCCTTAATTTATATGTATGCAATGCTATATAAAATACCTTATATGCATGTAAATCATATGAAAGCACTTTATGGTCACATAATTCACATCGATCCATGAATAGCATATAAAGCACATATTAGTCAATTAATCCATATAAAGCATGTAAGCACACAAGGCACATAAGGTACATGTTGCAAATCATACTCAAATGTTTCGCCTATTTTCCGTTCGCTTACTCGACCTTGCCTTTGCCCCTATCCCATTCCTGACCTATATAATTATTTTATCCGTAAATACAAAATTCATATAATGACATGCATGCGTTATATGCATATTATTATGCACTATCGTTCCGATCCGTAGCCTTTACCAGAAATCCTAACTTAGTTTATATCGAAACCCTAAATATTGAACACTTTATGTAATATTGAAATTCTTTATATCTGTATCACAATTCCCTTTATTTCGCAATTCTATTTAATTGCATTTCTTAATTTCGAAATCACCTCTCGAAATCTTCCTAATTGAACTTCTGAATTTTAAAAATCATATTTTGAGCTTTTTCCTAATTCATCTCGAGATCTTTAAGGTTCTAAATTTCGAGTTATATCTCGAAATCTATACCTATCAAAAACTTGGTGGTACATGTCGAGATCTTTAAAGTGCAACATTTAGGATTTCGAAACACATTTCGACATTCTCCTAACCAACTTTCGAAACCCATGTCGAGAACTTAATATGACATCGAGATCTTTGAGTTTCCAAAACACATTACGAAATCTATCTAATATCTATTTGGTTTTGACTTTTAAATCTCGAGATCTTCCTTGCTAAATGCCGACATGTCTTGGGATCTCATTTCGAGATTTGACTAATTGATCTCGAGATCATATCTCGAGTCTTACTTAGTTCATTCGAGATTGTACCTCGGTATATATATCTCAGCATTCTTAGTAATTTCGACATCTAGTTCGAGATTATTAGATTTCGACAACTTTTCAGATAATTTCGAGAACTATTTCTATATATATAAGATGTCGAAACCCTAATTAGTAAGTAACCTATATCGAGAACCTTTCTACTCTCTATTCATCTCGAAGTCTTCTTTGGAGATTTACATTCCAACATTCTGTAGCTTTTGAGATCATGTCTCGAAATCTAACTAATTTATATCATCGAAATTCTTTTTCTAAAACATATTAAAATCCTGAAAGTGGTACACCTAAAAACATATTTTTCCCTCGAAATTTTTGGAAACTTTCGATCAAACTATAATTTCTTAAGAACATGGAAAATTTCTTCGAAGTCTCAAATATTTTGTATGTTGTTCGAATCTTATACTTCGATATAGGATGAATATAAAATTCACACATGTTAACACCTGAATCATGTTAAGTCAAAATTAAAGATGCTAAAATAAATTTATACCCTTCCTTAGCTTTCTTGGAATCGAGTTCTTCTCCCTTCCGTTCCTTAGTCTTCATGAGTTATGAAAGTGATATGGACAAATTTCTTCTTCTTCTTATCTTAAATATGCGTGTATTAGTAATTGAGTGACGTCAACAACTTTTTATTAATGTTTATCCTAAGTTCCTCTCATACACATTATATTATTATTATTATTAAGAACGTCTCCCTTACAACTATGTTTTCAAAATATTGATATATATATATATACTATATATATATATCTTATACATATAGATCTTGAATTGTTTATATTACTACGGTTTTATATCGAGAACCTAAGTTCTCGTGATCCTTATATTGAGGAAATCTCAAGTTCTTTGATTGAAGGATTTTGAGGTCCTCATTGAACCAATTTCAAGATCCTTGTTCCAAAAAGTTTCGAGTTCTTGCAATTTCTATATCAAGAATCTTGAAATTCTTAGTCGAAGAATTTCGAAGTCCTTAATAAATCTCGAAACCTTGATTGAGAAGTTTCGAAATCCTTTTTCAACCAATTTCGAAACCATAACTCAAAGAGTTTCGATATTATACTTAGGGCCCGTTTGGTTGGAGGGATGGGTTTAGATGGTATTAGTTTAAGTTGGGTTAATATAATGGAGGGTATGAATTTTTGGGAATGTTTGGTCGATGGGATTAAGTAATGATGTCTGACATGTTTGGTATATGGGTTTAAATGGTATTAGGTTTAATAATTATAATTACAAAATTACCCTTTCTTCAATTAAAATTTCCGGTAGAAAGAGAGTGGAGAGAGAGGAAGAGAGAGAGAGAGGAGAGGGAGAGTGGGGGAGAGAGAGAGAGAGTGGGGGAGAGTGGGGGAGAGGTGGAGACGGTGAGAGAGAGATGGAGAGAGATGGGGGAGAGAGAGAGAGAAGGAGACGGGGGAGAGAGAGAGGGGGAGGGATTAGAAAGGAAAAAAAGAAAAATAATAAAATTTGAAATAAATATAATTAATAATAAGGTGGTATTAAATAAAGGGAGGGGTGAGGACTCCTTTAATTAATACCTAATAAGGGGTATTAAGGGGGTATTAATTAAATCTCACCTTTAAATAAACCCTTCAACCAAACACTACTTTAGTAAATCCTATACTCCCTAATCCCCTCTAATACCTCCAACCAAACACACTCTAGGGTTTCGAATGATTTCTTCTTTAGTTATACTTTAATATTATTAAATATTTCTTCCACTTTAAAGAATCTCAAGAATATCGTTAAACTTCCTAATTTATTTAATTGCTTTAATTAGTGCACATATAAAGTTTCTCAGAACCTGAGAAAACCCTAGAAAATTCATACTTAGAAAAATTCTAATTCCATAACATTCACTTCTTTATCACTTATCTCTTTGAGAACCTAGAATTATAATACTTTAAATACCTTATTCTATCTATACCTCGGTTTTAAAATAACTTGTATGAATGCATGAATTTATGTAAATGCATGAAATTATAATATGAAGTTTCGGTTTCGTTTCCTGAAAATTCTCTCCCCTTTAAAAATTTTGACCTCGAAATTTAGTACATGTCTTAGTCAATAACCATGGGTACTGGGTCTTTATACTTTCTATTGTTTCCCATGTAGCTTCAGGAGCTGAATGATTCTTCCATCTCACTTTTACCATCGTAATCGTTTTATTTCGTAACTGCTTGTGGAATTTGCCTATAATAATCCGTTCCATTCAAGTATTGGAATGGCCCCATACGAAGCCTTATACGGTCGGAAATGTCATAACCCAATCTGTTGGGATATGGAAGGAGAATAAGTATTGAAAGGGCCAGACTTAATTCAGGATACAATGGAAAAGATTTAAGTAGTCAAACGTCGACCCAAAGCAGCCCAGGATAGACAGAAAGTTATATAGACCAACATCGACGAGAAATGGAATATGAAGTTGGAGAAAAAGTATTTTTGCGAGCATCCCCATGGAAAGGAGTTCTACGATTTGGAAAGAAAGGAAAGTTGAGCCCGCGTTATATTGGGCCATATGAGGTACTTGAAAGGATCGGACCGTTAGCATACCGATTGGCATTACCACCTGAATTATCACAGAACATTGTTCCACATTAGTATGTTGCGACGATACAGATCAGATCCTATTCATGTTCTGCGTGACGAACCGATAAATATTTCTGAGGATCTTAATTATGTAGAAGAACCGGCAGAAGTACTGGAATATGTTGATTAGCGCTAGATAATCATCCCATGATCCTTTGAATTCGACTACGCATGCTCAAAGCATGTCTTCTAATGTCTGTATCGTTCTTTCTAATTGTCCGCCTGTCTGTGGATGAAACGCCATACTAAAATGCAATTTAGTTCCGAGCACTTCCTATAAAATTCCCCAAAATCTGGAAGTAAATTGGGGATCACGATCAGACACGATAGAAATGGGTACCCCGTGTAGCCGAACTATCTCAATAACGTATCTTTTCGCTAAATATTTTAACGTAGAGCCCCATCGAAATTGCAAGAAATGAGCTGATTTCGTAAGTCTGTCGACAATTACCCAAACGGCATCATTTTTCTTAGCGGTTGGAGGAAGTCCATAGAGAAAATCCATCGTTATACGTTCCCATTTCCAAACCGGTATGGGTTAAGGGATGTAATTTACCCACTGGTGCTTGGTGTTCAGCTTTGATTTGCTGACATGTTAAGCATTTTAGGACATACTCGGCCACATCCTTCTTCATTCTCGGCCACCAATAATGGGATTTAAGAGTTCGATACGTCTTCGTATTGCCCGGATGCATGGCATAAGGAGCGATATGTGCCTCTTCCATGTCGACGATTATTGATATCGGGAACACATATGCGGCCCTTTATCGTCAAAGTTCCATTCTCGTCTATCATAAAAGACTTCCCCAACCCTTGTTTCACTTTATTAGAAATCTTAGCTAGCTTTTCGTCTTTAAGTTGTACTTGTCTAATTCGATCTAACATGATAGGTCGAACTATAATTGAGGCACAGATAGCACCGGTATCGTCTACTTTCATTTCCGTATTCATCTTCTTGAGATCAATCAAACTTGAGAAAGAACATATCGATAAATAAGAGATGGAACCATACGATTTCCGACTCAAGGCGTCAGCAACGACGTTGGCCTTTCCAGGATGGTATTCTATGGTACAATAATAATCCTTCAGTAATTCAATCCACCGCCCCTGTCTCATATTAAATTCCTTCTGGCTTAATAGATACTTTAAACTTTTGTGGTCAGTAAATATCTCAAATGTTGCACCGTATAAGTAGTGTCGCCATATCTTTAGTACGAACACCATGGCCGCTAGCTCTAAGTCGTGAGTTGGGTAGGATGTTTCGTATGGCTTCAGCTGTCGAGATGCATACGCCACTACTTTTCCGTGTTGCATTAGCACACATCCTAGTCCTTGATACGACGCATCGCTATAAATCACAAAACCTTCGGTACCTGATGGAAAAGTCAGCACAGGAGCTGTCGTTAATCGTTCCTTCAATTCTTCAAAACTCCTTTGGCCGTCATCAGTCCACTTAAATATAATTCCTTTACGTAGTAACTTCGTCATTGGGGTTGCTATCAGTGAGAAATTCTCGACGAACCGTCGATAATATCCGGCCAATCCCAGAAAACTACGAACTTCTGCTACATTTTTAGGACTTTCCCACCTGATTACCGCTTCGATTTTACTGGGATCGACTTGAATACCTTTATCAGAGACTACGTGCCCCAGAAATATCACTTAATCTAACCAAACTTCACATTTCGAGAGCTTCGCATATAACTTCTTTCCCCGTAGAGTCTGAAGTACAACCCTTAAGTATTGTTCGTGTTCCTCTTTTGACTTGGAATATATTAGAATATCGTCAATAAAGACAATCACGAACTGGTCTAAATAGGGTCGGAAGACATCATTCATTAATGCCATAAAGACTGCAGGAGCGTTCGTCAACCCAAAGGGCATAACTAGAAATTCATAATGCCCATATCTTGTTCTAAAGGCCGTCTTTGGAATATCACCATCCGCAATCTTCAATTGATGATATCCTGATCTTAGATCGATTTTCGAAAGACCCTAGAACCTTCCAATTGGTCGAATAAATCATCGATCCGAGGTAACGGGTATTTATTTTTCACTGTTACTTTATTCAATTATCGGTAGTCTATGCATAATCTGAGTGTCCCATCTTTCTTTTTAACAAAAAGAACGGGTGCTCCCCAAGGCGATACACTTGGCCGTACATAACCCTGATCGAGTAATTCCTTCAACTGTACCTTCAACTCATTCAATTCGATCGGAGCCATTCGATATGGTGGAATAGATATTGGCACCGTGCCTGGTTGAAGTTAAATAGTGAACTCCGTATCTCGATTGGTAACCCCGGTAACTCTTCGGGAAAGACATCAGGATATTCACTGACTACCGGAATATCTTCTATTTTCAATCCACTTAACTGCATCTATAACATTGGGTATATATCATTCGCATCCTTTACTAATCATCTTAGAAGCTTCTAAACTTGATATCTGATGTGACGTCCGTACGCTCTTTTCTCCCTTAAGTATTATATGGGTGTGATCTATAGGGGTCAATTCAATTTCCTTTTGGAAACAGTCAAGCTTCGCTCGGTATTTTGACAACCAGTCCATGCCTAATATTACGTCAAAATCCATTAAAGGAATAACGAACAGGGTTGTCCGCATTTTTATCCCGTTACTGACAACTTTGCATTCTGGGTATACGGTGTTTACTATAACTATTTCTCCCGTTGAAAGTCGAACGTATAACTCATCCTCTAGGGGTTCGGGTTTATCAGGTAATAGTGATGCAAATGTCCGTGATATGAATGAATGAGTGGAACCTGGATCAAATGAAACATATGCATCAATATCATAGATATATAATTTACCCGTAATTATGCGTGACCCCTCTTTAGCTTCCTCACGAGTCATGGTAAAGACTCGAGCCTGTGCTGGCGGTCTGTAAGCTTGGCCTCCTATATTTCCTCTAGCTGAGCCTGTAATAACTGGTCCTCAGCCTCTTCCTCTTCCACGGCTTGTGGAGGGTCCGCTCACCCTTGATGATTTACTGTAGGTTCTGTTCGCAATGTTGGGCAATTCCTAGCTATATGTCCTGGTTGACCACACGTAAAACATTCTCCTGTGAGCCATCTACATACACCCCTGTGGTTCTTCCCACAGTGTTTACATGTTGGTATTTGTTGCGAAGTCTCTATACCCCGTCCAGTAGTTCTTCGCCCTCATGTACTACCTTTTGCAGAGCTACTTTGAACACTCATTGGTCTCGGCGAACTATACGGCTTTTTCATTTTTCCACTAGAAGACTCTTCGCCTGACCTTCGTTTACTACTTTGAAATTCCGAGACTCGGTTTTCAATCTTTCGGCGCGAATAGCTGTTGCCCTCAATTTCCCATAGGACTCCATATCTGATGGCGTGATGCGATTTCTAATCATGTAGCGGAGTCCTGCTTCAAAATCTTCGACACTTATTTCTTGCAGTAGCAACCATATGCGAGGCATAACGGGATAGCTGATTAAACAACACTTCATACTCGCCTACGGACCTGTTACCCTTGTTTCAATTATAGAAATTCCTTCTCTTTCTGATCCTTGTAAACTTCAGGCATGTACGTATCGTTAAACTCCCGCAGAAAATCCTCCCAGGTCAGCACTAGAGGTTGGGTCATACTATCGGGGACTGTTTCCCACCATTCATATGCTTGCCCTTGAAGGAGTGAGACTGCATAATCAAACTTCTCGTCTGGGGTGCATTGCATCATATTAAATATCCTTTCAGTTCTTTTCAGCCATGTTTCTGCTTCCGCGGGATCTGCCGTACCCATAAAGTCCACAGCACCCATCTTTCTTAACTTATCATATCGTCGTTCTCGGGGAGTTGTCAGGGGGTGTTCAGATTCAAACTGTCTAAGCGTATGCGATGAATGGGATTCAGGTACGGCCGTTCTTCCTCCTCCCTCTATAGTAGGT
The DNA here is from genome assembly GCA_027422505.1 of Craterostigma plantagineum. Lineage (NCBI taxonomy): Eukaryota > Viridiplantae > Streptophyta > Magnoliopsida > Lamiales > Linderniaceae > Craterostigma > Craterostigma plantagineum. Next base: position 16,562,337 of record JAPQWV010000013.1, on the reverse strand, counting down.
TCATCACGTTCTATAGGTATTGGATCACCTATTGCCCTTTGCCTATATATGCAAGAAACGTTTAAGAGAAATTTATAACATACACATACTATGCAAATGTCTACAGAACCTAAAACCTAGACTCTGATACCACTACACGTAGCGCCTCGTTTCCTATTACCTTTTTACGCAGCTATAAAATATTCATATAAAATTTTTCGCGACTCTCATAACCATTTCCTTTAACAAAAACGGGAGCGTACATCCGGTCTAGTTCCTTTCACAATAGTATACATAAATGTACTTATCATACGAGTTACAAAATGCAACAGTCTATAGCTGTTTCTATTCTATATGCTAACGATGAACCAGAGGGAAGCAGGAGGAGAGCGTAGCTGGCCAACCTTGAATCCATGATTTATGATGATGCTTTGTACGCAGTCTGTTAATTATCTAGACAACTGTGAAGACACCGATTCAGAGTATGACCGCAACATGTTAACTAATAACACACAAGTAATAAGGTAAACAGTAATCCATCCATTTTCATGAATACCCTAGCCATTTCAAATCACATATCCATTGTTCATATAACGGTCATTCATAGGATACGTAGATCACATGCCATTCTTTATGTCCATTTATTTTTATACTTCCGTTATAAACTGGCTAGACTGTAATGTACGCTCAGTCGGCGCCCATGCATGGGACTCTGTAACCAGGTCGTAATCCCCCTATTTGTAGGGATACATGTTGCCTATACAGGACTCTGTAAAAATCCCCAGATTTGTAGGGATGTATGCCGTAGCAGTCATAACGGTTTCTCCCTTATTTTATATGTATGCAATGCTATATAAAATACCTTATATGACATGTACATCATATGAAAGCACTTTATGGTCACATAATTCACATCGATCCATGAATAGCTTACAAAGCACATATTAGTCAATTAATCCATATAAAGCATGCAAGCACACAAGGCACATAAGGTACATGTTGCAAATCATACTCACAAGTTTCGCCTATTTTCTGTTTGCTTACTCGACCTTGTCTTTGCCCCTATACCTTTCCTGACCTATATAGTTACTTTATCCGTAAATACAAAATTCATATAATGACATGCGTGCGTGATATGCATGTTTTATTATGCATGATCGTTCCTATTCGTAGCCTTTACAAGAAACCCTAACTTATTGTCTATTGAAACCCTAAATATTGAACAATTTATGTGATATTGAAATTGTTTATATCTGTATCACAATTCTCTTTATTTCGCAATTCTATTTAATTGCATTTCTTAATTTCGAAATCACCTCTCGAAATCTTCCTAATTGAACTTCTGAATTTTAAAAATCATATTTTGAGCTTTTTCCTAATTCATCTCGAGATCTTTAAGGTTCTAAATTTCGAGTTATATCTCGAAATCTATACCTATCAAAAACTTGGTGGTACATGTCGAGATCTTTAAAGTGTAACATAAAGGATTTCGAAACACATTTCGACATTCTCCTAACCAAATTTCGAGACCCATGTCGAGAACTTAATATGACATCGAGATCTTTGAGTTTCCAAAACACATTTCGAAATCTATCTAATATCTATTTGGTTTTGACTTTTAAATCTCGAGATCTTCCTTGCTAAATGTCGACATGTCTTGGGATCTCATTTCGAGATTTGCCTAATTGATCTCGAGATCATATCTCGAGTCTTACTTAGTTCATTCGAGATTGTACCTCGATATTTATATTTCAGCATTCTTAGTAATTTCGACATCTAGTTCGAGATTCTTAGATTTCGACAACTTTTCAGATAATTTTGAGAACTATTTCTATATATATAAGATGTCGAAACCCTAATTAGTAAGTAACCTATATCGATAACTTATCTACTCTCTATTCATCTCGAAGTCCTCTTTTGAGATTTATACTCCAACATTCTGTAGATTTCGAGATCATGTCTCGAAATCTATCTAATTTATATCATCGAAATTCTTTTCTAAAACAGATCGAAATCTTGAAAGTGGTACACCTAAAAACATACTTTCCCTCGAAATTTTGGAAACTTTCGATCAAACTATAATTTCTTAAGAACATGGAAAATTTCATCGAAGTCTCAAATATTTTGTATGCTGTTCGAATCTTATACTTCGATATAGCATGAATATAAAATTCAAACTTGTTAACACCTGAATCATGTTAAGTCAAAATTAAAGATGCTAAAATAAATTCATACCCTTCCTTAGCTTTCTTGGAATCGAGTTCTTCTCCTTTCTGTTCCTTAGTCTTCACGAGTTATGAAAGTGATATGGACAAATTTCTTCTTATCTTAAATATGCGTGTATTAGTAATCAAGTGACATCAACCACTTTTTATTAATGTTTATCCTAAGTTCCTCTCATACACATTATATTATTATTATTAAGAACGTATATATATATATATATATTATATCTTATATATATAGATCTCGAATTGTTTATATTACTACGGTTTTATATAGAGAACCTAAGTTCTCGTGATCCTTATATTAAGGAAATCTCGAGTCCTTTGATTGAAGGATTTCAAGGTCCTCATTGAACCAATTTCGAGATCCTTGTTCCAAAAGGTTTCGAGTTCTCGCAATTTCTATATCAAGAATCTTGAAATTCTTAGTCGAAGAATTTCGAAGTCCTTAATAAATCTCGAAGCCTTGATTGAGAAGTTTCGAAATCCTTTTTGAACCAATTTCGAAACCCTAATTCAAAGAGTTTCGACATTATACTTAGGGTTTCGAATGATTTCTTCTTTAGTTATACTTTAATATTATTTAAATATTTCTTCCACTTTAATGAATCTCAAGAATATCGTTAAACTTCCTAATTTATTTAATTGCTTTAATTAGTACCCATATTAAGTTTCTCAGAACCTGAGAAACCCTAGAAAGTTCATACTTAGAAAAATTCTAATTCCATAACATTCACTTCTTCATCACTTATCTCTTTGAGAACCTAGAACTATAATACTTTAAATACATTATTCTATCTATACCTCGGTTTTAAAATAACTTGTATGAATGCATGAATTTATGTAAATGCATGAAATTATAATATGAAGTTTCGGTTTCGGTTCCTGACAAATTTAATCACTGGAACAAAACACAATAAAACGAATTAAGTGACAGATTAAGCTAAATTTAGGTCACGTGTCATTAGATGTAGACATGGATATTGATATTCCCTAGCTCTATTTGACTAATAATGAGGAATCCAAATATTTGATAAAAATTTAACCATGGCACGTTTTATGTCAAAATTTAAGAACTAAAACAAATTTGACTCATTCAAAAACAAAAGAAACATAAGTAGTGGCAAACCTCAACCTTAGATGATTAAGTAATTAGTTTAAATTTTAAAATAACAATTAATGACAAATTTCCAAAACAAAGGAAACTTGAGACATTAAAAAATGCAACGAACCATTTTCATTGAATGTGTGGGCGGTAGTGAATAGAACATGTCTATAATTTAACCTTAATAATTTGGAGAGGTGGACACGAGTGGCAACTTCGATCGTCGATGCAGTGGACACGGTTGGCAACTTCGGTCCTTTATGCAGTGGACAAGGTTGGCAACTTCGGTCGTTGATGATGGTTGAATCACATATTGTTCGGTCGAGAAGAGGGCTTGGGTTTAGCCATCTTCTCCGTTTTGCCATATTCATCTTCTCCGAATGAAAGTTGTCTGGTTCGGCCTCGAAGAAGCGTCTCTAGTTGCGGAAGAAGGTAAGCCGTCTCTTTCTTCAATTTTTTTAAGTTGTACCGAGCCTCCTTTGAATGTGACGTTGTGAGAGAGCCCGGCTTCGAAGTAGTACGTGTGGCAGAATTGTTGGTTGGACCGACCGATTGTGTATGCATAGTAGAGTTGTCAAAAAAGCCCAAAGCCCGCGGGCCGGCCTGACTACCCCGCCCAAATAAAAAAAAATAATTTTTTATATTATTTAATATATCTTTAAATAACTTATATAGATTTTTTATATTTTGTAATTATAATTTTAATTGGAATTAAGTTTAATTTAGTTTAATAAAAATAAATAAATTATTATTATATAGTTAGGATTAAATTACAAATACTTTCCAAATAAAAATCTTCTTTTTAAATTTTTTTCCACTTTTTTTAAATTTTTCTCTTTTTATTTTTTTTTTAATTTTTGGCGGGCTAAGCCCGCCAGGCCCGCGGCCCGCCCAAGGGGCAGGGGGGCCTCCCTTTCTCAGGCCCGCCAAAAGGCGGGCTTACCCGCGCCCGCCCCGCCAGTTGGCGGGCTTTGGCGGGTAACGGCCGGCCCGCCCCGCCGGCCCGTTTGACAGCTCTAATGCGTAGCCCTTCTCCCCCTCATGGCGAATCGTTTTAACGATGTCGGCATGTTAATTTGGAGGTAGGTAAGGATATACCAAAATGTCGGTGATGGTAATAACCGGACGGGGCCACAAAGGCAAGCCGTCGAAATGAGTACCGGGGCCACATAGGCATCCCGTTGACATCAACTAGGAGCAAAGATCGTAGAAGATGGTCGAAACCGTTGTTGCTTTGATGTTGCAACGGCCGGACCTCCTTCCGATCCTCGAAGCATGTCTTTAAAAAGAACATGTCTACGGAAGTTCTAACATAATCACAAAGATTAGGTTTATTAGAAAGTGTATGTGTACTAAAAAATTTGAAAATTTTGGGGAGTGAGGACACACTAGACACGATTTATCAATAAAAGCGTGGTACGGGGCGGAATACCACTTAGTTCAATATCTCCCATTTCCGAGTGAAACGGTGATAGCATACGTGGTTTCCCGTGATTTATGGAACATCTTTTGAGAGACAGACGAGTGGGTAAGGCTTGGTTGTGCATGCGTCGTTGGACCTAATGTGATGACTTCTACCCGGGGGCTAATATTAGCACCTGTACCTATAGGGGTTGTTTCCGAAAAATATGTGTAACGACCCGTCGTTGGCACCGGTGATCACTCCCCGCCCTCATCGGCCTCGGGCGTCACATGCCCACCAGCTTCCGCCTGGTTCGTCCCCGAACCAGCACCGTACTGCGAGAGGTTGTGCTCTGATACCACCTGTAACAACCCGTCCCATACCGGGTGTCACTATAGCATCGGTCCCTACCGGGACCAGTGGGGATGGGCCCACCATACTCCGACTGATAGTCTGACCCCACTGTACCACCATTTAACCTTTTAGCGTGCTTCGTGCACTCGCTCACACGCACCCTGAGAAACTTCCCAGGGGGTCACCCATCCCTAGATTGCCCCAAGTCAAGCACGCTTAACTTCGGAGTCTCTATAGATGGACTTCCGAAAAGGTAGGTCGACCTTGGTGATATGAGTAGTACTATCAATTTCTTATACGATTCTTAGTCTGACACGCCCATACATTGTCAGTCTCAGGATCCCCTCTCATTCGGGTGTCGGATCGGTTCGTTCACGTACCCCTTCGCCTAGAAGCCTGCCAGGAGCCGCTCCTTGTCCGTACACCTCTCTGGCACCGGCGATCACTCCCCGCCCTCATCGGCCTCGGGCGTCACAATATGTGAGATAAGGGAGTGATGTACCTTCAAAGATTTCCGAGGCATCATCGAAGTAGTCTTGCTTAGTGTTCGGATGATGAGAAAGCGGTGGAAAGTTGAACCATCTCAATTGCTCGAACGCGTTCCGGGTTAGGATCAAGTCGGATTAGATTGAACCATAGGAACATGAATTTGTGCCTCCGGGATACGTGAGAACTGTTGCTCTAGTTGAGTTAGCATGCCGGAGCCGGTCGATGAAAATCCGAAGCATTTGATTTTCATTTTGATCGTCACCGTCGCGTTTGGGAATTTTTGTCCGTTTGAAAGCTCGAGATTCTTCGTGGTACGTCCATCTTTGGAGGTGGAAGAATAAATCCGAGAAGCATATCGAAAAAGAGAAAGGAGAGAGGTTTTTTTAATTTTTCATTTTTTCGTTCTTTTTTTATCTCTCTTTTTTAATATCTCCCCTTTTTTTGTATATCCCCTTTTTTTATCTCCCTTTTTTTATCCCTCTTTTTTTTATCTCCCTTTTTTTTCTTTTTATTAACTTTTTTCTCCTTTTTTTTCATACCTTTTTTTTATACCTTGTTTTTTATACCTTGTTTTATATATATATATATATATATATATATATATATATATGTATGTATAATATAATATAGTAGTATTATATTTATATCTTCGTGAAAGTGTGACGAAAAAAAATTTGTCAAGAAACTTTACGGTGAAAATTTCTCGATAAGGTGAAGAAAAATCGGCAAACTTTTTCGGAAGTTTTTATTTTTAACTTAAGTATAAAAGATAAAAAAAAAAAGCAAAGTATTTATTTATGCTTTCCTTCTCCCAAAGAAAATGCTTCGAAAATAAATTTTATCCCCCTAGAAATATGCTTAATTAGCTTGACGAATATTACGAATCTCATTCCCTTAAATCGTTCGTTGTAAGTTTTTCTCCCCCTCAAATATAGCTCATTTAAAAGGTATTAATAAAAAAATGGTATTTATCATGTCCGTTCGTAATATGCATTTGAAAATTTTAAAAATTGCTTAAAGCGATGAAATGCATATCGAAAATGTACCATTTGAAAGAAAATAGGTATATTTTTTTCGATGAAGCTCATATGCGTATGTAAATGTGAAATATACCTCGTCGAAAGTTAGTTGTAGTAGCTCACACCTCATCCCTTTCATGTATGTGGAGCCACTACGTCGAATTCCATACATTAGGAAAAATCTACCAAATTAGCGGGACTTTGGTACCCATTGTAATGTGGGTCCTCCCTTCTAAGTAGATAACGATTTAAGCATAAAAGGTGTCAAATTTAAATGTTGTTTTAAATCATCCATTAATGAATCTTTCGGTCAAATTTGTTTGGGACTACCTAAATTTCGTGAAGAAATAGGAACCCATGTGGGAGCGATTTGACACGGATAAGACGTTACAGCTCGGGTGAAAGTCTGTATGAGAGAAGGTTTAAAAATGTTCTCTGAGGCCAAGCGATAAGATGTTTCTTTGAATGAACCTTGATCGGATATTGCATATAGGAATACGAGCATATAGAAAATATGAATTTCGAAAATTATTTTCAGGTCTAGGCTTTTCAAATGAAAAATTAGTAGAATAATTTGAAGCACACGATGAAACGACCCTCATTTCTAATAAATATTTTGGCGGATTTTCGCAACGTAAGGCGCAGAAGACCCGTCTAATTAATTTTTTTTTCTAAAATAAAATATATTAAATTAAACATGATCTACATAGCCGTATAATATACACGCCATATCACTAAAATATCAAAATAGTAAAATTCTAACATCACTCCACAGGTCGCATCCATGTACTGCCCTGCCCTCAAAAGTCCGTGGAGTCACCGCCATCAGCCCGCCTAGTCGCGACGCGTATCAAAGCCGGACTCGTATGTACCTACAACACGTAAACTAAGTTCCTTGCCCAGTAGATGAAACATGCATCTATGAAATGTGCGCTCAACCCCATTCCCAAACACCTCACAAATGCACACACTCGACTAGGCTCTACTCATCTCAACACTAACATATCTCAACACCCCACTACTCGACCCTAAGTACATTTCAAATATCCCACTCAGGTCTCGTTAGAATAGGTTCCCACTCAGGTCACGTTAGAATAGGTTCCCATTCAGGTCTCGTTAGAGTGGGTGGCTACTCAGGTCTCGTTAGAGTCACATATCCCGCTCAGGTCTCGTTAGAGCGGTTAAGCTACTCAGGTCTCGTTAGAGTTGCCTTATACTCGAAATGTCCTACAATGTCTCAACACATCCCGTCACTCAATCCCTCGTACGCTCGGGCGGCCAGCTCAGGTCACGTTAGAGTTAGCACACACCCGAGTTTCCCCTCTGCTCTACACATAAACCCTCACATCTACATGTCATGCTCATGATATGCAAGTGCAGTGCAAAAAGAATCAGATATATATAAATGTGCAAAATATTTAAAACATGTAAAACACGTCATTCATCATATCATCTAAAAATTAACAAAATCATATATCACATAAAATTCACATAATGTTTACGCGTCGTAGGTGAGTTTCACCTACCTGTCGTCCTCAATTTTTGCAACTGTTAAATCTTTAATGTTCTGGACCTCTGAACCTTTTTCACGTACAAATATAATCATATAACTATATCTAGTAAGTCATCGAAGTATACAATATTCTTAAATTACTAAAGTCTATAAGTCAATCATATACCCTACATAAAGCAAGTATCAAAAATATTAATAGCATATAAATTCCAAACATCTTCATGAAAAATTAGTTCTCTTACCTACTAAGTCCATAAAAACTTTATGGTACTAAAGCTAAGTCCACGAAGACTTTTAATCATTAAGCACCTAATACCAAAAAGAATTATGATGAGATAGAAAATCGTATTTTGTCGAGAACTTCACAAACTAATAACATATACTATATTTTTAAAGTAATCATATATACTTAAGTAAGTCAATCCTTCAAAACTAAAGCAGTAACATATTGTTAACCACAACAATAAACACGAAAACCTCACCTAACTCGCTAATATAATATTCACTCAAACTAACCCCAATATAATCACGAAAACTTCATTTAATATACACTATACATGCCGAAACCTATTAGGTAGAAGTCGAAATCTTTTGTGAGCTTATCTAATACTTTTATGAAGAACCAAACTCATAAAATTAAAGATTATTAAACAATTCAAGCATCGACAAACCCTAGCTCCACAAAACTTGAGCTCAACGATTTCTTGACATGTAGAAAACTCTAATTATCATCATCTTTCAAAAATCATAACTAGTGAAACATCTTTCATTCAAGGATTATTAAAACTTACAATTAAACACAAAGTACAATTTAAACTTCTAAAAAAACATCAAAACCCTAATTTCTGAAAATCACTTTAATATTATACAAAAACATCATTTTTTGGAAAGTCCTAACGCACTCGATCGGAATAACAATTTCTATAACAAAATCAAAACGACTTCATACATGTTCAACCCGACTCCAAGTTATATGAAAAATGAACACATAAAACTTCCATGCTCACTACATTCTAAAATATCTAAACCACATACATAAAAATGTGAAGATCGTAAGATAGATTCATACCTTTCCAAAGTTTTGTTTCGAATCACTGTTAGAACTCTCCTCCTTCTCTCTAGGCTTAACTTTTCGAAACTTTACTAACGAATGAGCTATCCATCGTATCAAGATATTTGGTTAGTACTTAATCATTTGTCTCATCCAAATAAGAGTTTGTTCTAATCGTTCTCTTTATCTTGTTTAATGATTGTAATTATTAAGTTATTTTCTCCATTGACTAAACACTCTTAACACTTTTGTTCTTATTTCGAATCCTAACGTGTAATAATAAGTGTAGTTGTTGGCTGTTTTGTCCTTACTTATTTAGCTAGTATTATGTTATTAATTTAGTATTAAGTGACTTCCTTAATTGAAAAAATTTCGAAAGTTTAGTTCTTACTATACATACCTAACGTGTGAAGATGGTCTAATAGAGTTGGATGTTTTACTAACTCTTGTCCTTATGCTTCAGGTTGTTTTCTACCTTGACCTTGTCTCAAAAGATTTGTACTTATCCCCAAGGTTAACGTGTAATGACCTTAAATGATTATGGACATTTACCCTTTGTTTAAATAAGATCTGGATAAGATCTGCCTATATGGTAAGGAAAAGGTATTTAGAGTAAGATTTCATGCAAATTAATGAATATGACCGTTGTGATGCTTAGTGCTTAATTTGGCATGATAATGGAATGATGTGCTGAACTGGTGATTGCGATTGACATTCGATAGGAAATGTGTGATACAAACAGGATTATATAAGTCAACACTTCAACATCGGGTGCAGACAATGAACGAACAAACACTCGAAATAGCAAGATCAGAGATCAAAAGACGAGAGTTTTTTATTTGCGAATTACTGTGTTCTCTGTTAGTGCTTGTGCTTTCATTTTGCGATTGTTGAGTGCACCCTAAGCTAGAAAAACTACCATCCCAAACTGGGCGTGTGTGAGCCTCACAAAAAGACAAGAGTGAAGCGTTCCTTTCGTGAAGGGAGGATTTGAGATCCAGCTGACCTTCGGGAGCGAGCTATTTCCAGTTGGAGAATAGGGATTCTCAGGGAAGGACGTGGAACGAAACTCAGCGTTAGGCACCCTAGCTGCGGTCTAGTGTTCATCTTGGTCTTGGTTGGGTTAGGGCGATCGGTCACTTCTGTAACCAACTACGGTAACATAGTGAATTGATCAAACTCTTGAGGAGCAAACCTCAATGAGAGGACTAAACCCCACTTGGGGATATAACCTCTATAAATCTAGGTGCTATTTACTTTTCTGTTCACTTGCACTCATGCAGATTCACTAGACCAACAGTTAAAAGAATAACCATCATAACATCTTAATTCCGCTGTTCTCATTTTAAAGATACATTTGATCAAAGAAGCAAAACGTTTTTAGTAGCCTAATTCACCCCCTCTTAGGCACATATTTTACTTCAATTGGTATCAGAGCGAGGTTACTCATACGACGGGCCTAACGAGCCTGAGTAAAAGATTTAATGGCTTCTTTGAGTTTTGATGTGTTTGCAGAAGGTCAGTCACATACCAGGCCCCCACTGTTCGATGGTACCAACTATGCTATCTGGAAGAACATGATGAAAGAGTTCTTAATCGCTGTTGACTACGACCTCTGCGAGATCGTCACAACTGGACCCTACAGTCCCCCGACAATAACTGATGGAACCAGCAAGATCCTCACTAAATACACTGCTGTTGAGAAACAAGGTCTTTCTCGAAATGCCAAAGCAAAGAACTTGATCGCATGTGCACTGACAAAAGAAGAGTACAATCGCATCAGCTCCTGTGAGACTGCAAAAGATATGTGGGACATGCTGCAGGTAACACACGAGGGCACCTCCAGAGTGGTACAAGAAAGGATCGCGCTTCTCACCCACCAGTACGAGCTATTCTCTATGGAACCCCTTGAGATGACCAGCCAAATGTACGCCAGATTCATGGGTATCATCAACCAGATATTATCTCTTGGGAAAAAGATACCAGAAAGTGAAAAAGTTCGAAAGATACTAAGATCACTCCTCAGAGACTGGAATGCCAAAGTGACTTCTATCTATGAGGCCAAAGACTTGGAGAAACAGACGATTCCAGAACTGATAGGATCTCCTACTTCTTACGAGATGACTCAGACGTCCCTCAACGAGATAACACAGCCTCGGAATCAGAAGTCCATCGCCTTTAATGCTGAACAATCTGAAGAAGAATCTGACGAAGGAGAAGAAAGTGAGGAAAGCATGATGCAACAACTCGCCATGCTCACTAAGAGGTTCGAAAAATTTCACCGAAAGAAATTCAAGGGCAACTTCAACAAGTTTCAACCGAAGGGAGCCAATACTTCTAAGCGCAACACTTCTCGGTTCTTCAACTGCAATAAGCCCGGTCACTTTGCTCAGAATTGTCCTCAAGCGAGCGATGACAAGAAACAAAAGAAAGGAAAAGCCATCAACTGGGATGACTCTGAGAACGAACAATCAGAGGACGAGAATCATGCATACATTGCCGACGATGATCAGGTATCATATTCATCAAGTATTGAGAAAATTAATATCTTGAATGAAATCTATGCTAACGATCCCGATGAAAGTGCATCCTCAGTGTTTGATGTAGATGAGAGCAATGCGAACTGATTCAGAATGCCTATGGAAAAATAAAGTCTCTTAATGCTTTAGTGAAAGAAATTATGAAGCAAATAGATAACCTTAGCCAGGAAAAACATCAAGCTGATCTAGAGATTACGAGTCTAAAGAGCGAAGCAGAAACTTTGAGGGATGATAAGAGAGCATGTAAATGTGATGTACTAGAAAAATCGAATAAGGAATTGACCAGTGATATCACTGCACTTAGAGTATCCCTAAGTGAGAAAGAGCGTACTGTTGATAGAAGGGAAAAAAATCTAGATCTCCTACTAAATATTCCTAGGTACACTGAAAGATCAGGGATAGGATATTCCACTGTAGAAAAACAGGTAGTTCCAGAGGTCTCAAAAACTAAGTGCTTTACTTGTGGTAGAAATGGTCATCATTCTTATAACTGCTTTCTTAAACATGCTGACAGGTCTAAATATGTTTGGAAACCTAAACATACCACTGTGACTGCACCCATGCATGCTAGTGTAGTGGAATCATCTGTTGAAAACGATAGCTTGTCACATGTGAACAAGAATTATTTTGTTGCTAACGTGTTAGGACCCAACAAAAATTGGTTACCTCAGAAAAATACAAATGCTTGCAGGTACAGAGAAAGAGCACCAGCAAGAGGTGGTATCTTGAGAGTGGATGCTCTCGACATATGACAGGTGATATCACTAATTTTGTCTCCCTAAAAGCATGCGACGGTGGGTTTGTATCATATACTGATAATACAAAAGCTAAGATAATTGGTATTGGAACAGTAGGTAACACTCTTAATACTACTATAGATGAATGTTTGGCTAGTGAAGTATCTTGAGCACAACTTAATTAGTATAAGTCAACTATGTGATAAGGGTCATTCCGTGATTTTTGAAAACAATAAGTGCATAGTTAGGAAAGATGATCAAGTAATCTTTAGTGCATCTAGTCTAGACAGGGGAAATCACACTCGATGATATCACTAACCAAAATGTTAAGTGCTTAGCTGCCACTCAAGATACCTCATGGTTATGGCACCGCGTCTTGGTCATGCCAACATGGAACTGATATCCCATATCACTGACAAAGACTTGGTACGTGGAGTTCCGATTGGTAAGTTCTCAAAGGACAGAACACGTCAGGCATGTCAAATGGGTATGCAGACCAAATCATCTTTTAAGGTAGGAACACTATCTCTACATCTAGACCTCTTGAGCTACTTCATCTTGACCTTCTTGGTCCCTTTCAAACCATGTCTTTACGAGGTAAAAAATATGCATTTGTGTGCAGATGACAACTCTAGGTACTCATGGGTGATATTTCTTGCACAAAAGAGTGAGGCTCTAGAAAATTTCATATCACTAGTAAAGAAACTAGAAAATGAGCAGGATACCACTCTATGCAAAATTCGTAGTGGCAATGGATTGGAATTTGATAGTGGTTCATTCGCAACCTTCTGTGATCAGCATGGTTATACACATAATTTTTCTGCTCCTATTACTCCTCAGCAAAACGGTGTAGTTGAGAGAAAGAACCGAGTGCTACAGGAAATGGCGAGAACAATGTTACATGAGTATGATCTCCCTAAGAAATTTTGGACAGAAGCTGTTAGCAGAGCTAGCTATGTTTCAAACCGTGTTTTTCTTAGACCTATTCTGAAAAAGACTCCCTATGAACTTTGGAATGGTAGAACACCCAACATAGGATACTTTCGTGATTTTGATTGCAAATGTTTTATCTTGAATGATAGGGATAAGAGATGGAAATTCGCTCAAAGGTGGATGAAGGCATATTCTTAGGTTATAGTCTCCATTCTAAGGCATATCGTGTATTCAACAAAGAAAAGAGACTGTACAGGAATCAATGCATGTTTTTGATGAGTTTCTAACATCAGGTGCTACTAATGAGGAAGGTTTAGATATGTCCCTTGCAGATTCACAGATACTACAAGTGCCAACTGATAAGTCTCTTCAGATAAAGATGGTGATCCCACTGCTGAACCAGAACCCATTGAAGTTCCACCTCAAAGAAAGTTCAAGCACGCAACCAGCCATCCCACTGATCAAGTCATTGGGAACATCACCTCCGGGATCAAAACGAGAACCACTGCACGAAACCAATTTTCAGAGGATTCCCCAAATGCTCTACTATCCTTGGTAGAACCCAGGTCAGCCATGTGTGGACACTTGTGGAACGAACTCATGGCAAATCTGTCATTGGTACCAAGTGGATCTTCCGCAACAAGCTCGATGAAAATGGCAAGGTTATCTGCAACAAAGCAAGGTTAGTCGCTAAAGGTTATTCCCAAGAAGAAGGTATAGATTATGAGGAAACTTTTGCCTCCATAGCTAGGCTTGAATCCAACCGTATACTTCTTGCCTATGCATGCTTTAAAAGATTCAAGTTATTTCAAATGGACGTAAAAAGTGCTTTCTTAAATGCCTTTATAAATGAAGAACTTTACGTCGAACAACCCCCTGGATTTTTAAATGAAGAATTTTCAGACCATGTTTTCAAATTAAATAAGGCTCTATATGGTTTAAAGCAAGCACCTAGGGCATGGTACGAGTGACTTAGTAAATTTCTGATAGATATGGGATTAACTACTCGAACAAATTGATAATACCCTATTTATCAAGCATGATGATCACATGTTACTGGTACATATTTATGTTGATGATATCATTTTTGGAAGTATCAATAACCTGCTCTGCGAAGAGTTTTCTAAGTCTATGCAGCTAGAATTTGAAATGAGTCTCATGGGCGAGCTAAATTATTTCTTGGGTCTCCAAATCAAGCAACAGTGCAATGTAACCTTCATTTCCGAGACCGAATACACCAAGGAGTTATTATAAAAGTTCGGAATGGCTGATTCCAAGGTACTGTCCACTCCTATGCACTAGACAGCTAAGATTGACAGTGACGAATCAGGTACACAAGTAGATCAAGCTAAGTATCGTGCCATTATAGGTAGTCTACTTTATCTCACTGCAAGTAGGCCAGATATCATTTTTGCTGTTGGTATGTGCTATAGATATCAATCGAACCCTACGGAATCTCACTTGACTGCTGTTAAACGTATACTTAGATACCTTAAGGGAACCATGACTTTAGGTTTATGGTATGGAACTAGCGAAGAATTTTCTTTAGTAGGGTACTCTGATGCTGACTATGCGGGTTGTAGGGATGATAGAAAAAGTACCAGTGGAACTTGCCAATTACTTGGTAATTCCCTTGTAACTAGGTCTAGTAAGAAACAGAATGCGGTCGCCCTGTCCACAAACGAAGCTGAGATATGGCTCTAGGAAATTGTTGCCAACAACTGTTATGGTTAAGACAAACACTTAGTGATTACGGTCTAAGCTATGATGCAATCCCTGTTCTCTGTGACAGTACCAGTGCTATTAGTATCACTAAGAATTCCGTCTATCACTCTCGAACTAAGCACATAGAAATAAAACACCATTTTGTTCGAGATCATGTTCAAATAGGAAACATTAGCATTGACTTCATGGGTACCACAGATCACTTAGCTGATATTTTTTCTAAACCTCTCATAGAAAGTAGATTCAGTGATATCCGTCAGCGTTTAGGAATCTTAGAGCTAATTAAGGAAAGATGATCCCCTCCTTCAGCCTATTATCTCACAGCCTTAATTAGACGATATCCTTCAGAGGAAATCTCAATTAGGAAATAAAATCTCTACCTCAATTGTTTTCAAAAATAAGTTCTCGATTTAAGAGCCAAAATCCTTTCCTCTCTCTCACACGATCTCTTTTGAATTTTAAATCATCACATCCCATCGACCGTCTATATCTATCTATCTCTCTCTCATTTACTTCATCTTCTACCTTTCATCGTCCTTTTACATCCTTTTCCTCTGAAAACCCTAAAATAAAGGTGAGAACGGTCGGATCTAAGCAAGTCGACGCAGGCTCAAGCGCTGGGAAGAAGCGAAAAGAACCACCACCTAAGGAATCACCATCCCCCACTTCATCGCCTCCTTCCAGAACCACCCGCTCGAAAAATAAGTCCTCAGCGAAACCCTCAAAGTCCTCAAAATCATCCAAGAAAGCCAAAACCGTTCACAAAGATCCTTCTCCTAAGCCTTCACCCTCTCCTGATCACACCCCTGTTTGTGAACCCACTTCCCATATCTCTCAAGTTCGTGAATCTACTCCACAGTCATCTCCTGTTCGTGAACCTTCTCCAGCACCACCTTCAGTTCGTGAACCTACTCCTCAACCTCCTCCTGCTCGTAACCCTAGTCCACCTAAGCAGAACACCCCACTTAAGGAACCTTCTGTCTCTAAGGAAGGACATTCCAGTGAAGACGCGACAGAGGTAGATATCTATAAAGCAACCTTCGACGTCAACAAGCCCGATGAGATCCCTTTCGAGGTAAAATTTCTAGATCCCACTGCTGAAGAGAACCTTCAGAACCTGTTGAATCGTGATATCGCTAGGGGCCGTGAAATCCTGTTTGATGAGATCCCTTCCTGTACTACTCTTACATGGTTAGTTAGATTGGTGGGAGAAATTTCTTAGTATCAATAGGACCGACTACCCTGAAGCTGTGAAGCTCTTCTATTCCAACCTAGACTATGCAGAGACCGATTCTAACATTGTTATAACCTCCTATGTTCTGGGTAAGAAAATCGAGTGGAACTGTGAGAAGCTTAATGAGATGCTTCGGGTAAGTAACACTGGGATTAGGCATTTTACTATGAGTGAGTGGTGCGAGTCTAGTGAGTTCAGTTTGTCTGAGTGCACTAGAGCCCTGTGGAACAGCAATAGGAGACCTAAGTTTGCTGAAGGGGTAGCTCTTAAGAAACTGGGGATAGATCACTATATCCTTCATAAAGTCCTGGACATGACCCTATGGAGCGCTACGATAAGTAGCGGTGGACATTCCACCAACATGAATGCTATGAGCACCTTCGCCGTCTTCATGATCTCTAAGAACAAAAAGTTCAATCTAGCCTATGCTCTAATGAAATACATGATCTACGCCTTCGAAAGTCCTGAGAAACTGCTTCCCTATTGGATGATTCTGTCCCACCTGTTCGAACTCGAAGGAGTTCAGCTGCCACCTAATTGGGAGAACACTGCACAGCACGCAGTCGACCTCAAGACCTCAAACGCATGGGAATCTACTATGAGAAGCAAGTCGGATGGTTCAATGCCCAGGATAAGAAGACAGTCATGAGTTCTCTGAAAAAGAAAACCGTTGGTAAGGGCAAGCCCAAGGTTGTTGAGCTGACTGATAGTGATGAGGAACCTGCAGAAGAACACCAAGAAGACGATGATGTGATCACAGAGATTCGCACTGATATCGCGGCCATCTTCAAGAAAGTTGGCAAGCTCAAGCACCAGAACAGTGAGATCCTACGCAAGCTGTCAAAGCTTTGGAGGAAACTGAAGAAGCGCGCCTCGTCTGACAGCGAGTCCGATAGTGTTTAGTGCGATCTATGATCTTCCCATCCTTTGCTTTCTGCAGTTACGTTCCGCGTTTAGGAATCCCGTGTCTAAGTGTCTAGGAGTCTAAGTGTCTAAGTGGTTTTTGTCCTCACCCTTTTGATGCTGAAGGGGAGAGAATTATGGACTAAGTATGTAATAAAACAGGTACATGCGTGTGATCCCTGCAGTTGGGATAAGACTATGTTTATGATTATGGTTATGACTATGTCTATTTTTGCTCTGATTTAACCCTTGTGTGTGCTAACTCGTGCTGACTTATGCCTTGAGAAATTTTTTTTATATCTAAGTCAGGGGGGAGTGCAATAGTCATGATACTCATATGTGTTGTTTCTGTTGGAACCTTTATGTGATATCATGGAATCATGCGACATCATATCTGCACTTAGTCAGGGGGAGCAAATCGTGATAATTTGGTAACCTATGTGTGGTGCTTTCATTTATCTCTGCAATGATTAGTAAACATGCTATGAATCTCGACATGAAGTACTTGCACTTAGATAGGGGAGCATGCGCCTCTTATGTGAAACTTGATATCTCTCATGCTCTGCTCATGATTAAATTAGGCTCACACGTTACATGCCTACTTGTTCGAATATGCTAGTTACATTAGTAACATGTCATCATCAAAAAGGGGGAGAATGTTGACCTTTTTGGTCGTGCACTATATTTGAGTTTTTTGATTATTCCATGTACTTAAGATGGGATAGGCACTACAAATTTAGCAATTCGAAATGTGTATGTATCATATATATTTGAGTGAATTGCATCTTTACACAGTGATTCCATCGCAACGTGACTTATGTGATACCACTGTGATCATTGATTCCACCGTCATGATATCATTGTTACGTAATTTTGGAAAGTATGAATAAATCGAATGATAAGTGCCTTTGATCTTTGTGTAAAATGACGTGATTAATGCTTGATGTGCTGCGCTATGCTAATTAGAGCAAGGATTATGCACTAATTTGAGAAAGGATAAATATGATATACCTGGTAATGATATTACTGCTGGAATCTGTCTATATATAGAATGAGATCTTCTATATCCTTGAATGTGCTAAATATGGATATTATATACTAAGGATATAATTGCATGTATGTTATCCGATTTTAAGATACGCTGAAATAGGAATTATGTGATACGGACGCATTTAATTCGAGCTTATCTGTTTAAGTTATTGCACTTGTGTTATACATGGAAATGAGATGTACTATACATGGAAAACACGTCATCCACTGGAACTTGTCTATCTTTAGAAAGAAATCATGCAGATACCATTAACATGTTCGAATTCTTTCCCTGTGCGAATATGGTATTTATTTGAATGGAAATTCGTGATTTATGTGCTGTATAATTGATAAGATGATGAGTGGAACCGTTTATGGTATCTTCATAAGTACCACAGTGCTTATATGAATAAGATCTGCCAATAAGGTAAAGGGAAATGTATTTATAGTAAGATTTCATGCAAATTAATGAATATGACCGTTGTGATGCTTAGTGCTTAATTTGGCATGATAATGGAATGATGTGCTGAACTGGTGATTGCGACTGACATTCCATATGAAGTGTGTGATACTAACAGGATTATATAAGTCAACCCTTCAACATCGGGTGCAGACAACGAACGAACAAACACTCGAAATAGCAAGAACAGAGATCAAAAGACGAGAGTTTTTTATTTGCGAATTATTGTGTTCTCTTAGTGCCTGTGCTTTCATTTTGCGATTGTTGAGTGCACCCTAAGCTAGAAAAACTACCTTCCCAATCTGAGCGTGTGTGAGCCTCACAAAAAGACAAGAGTGAAGCGTGCCTTCGTGAAGGGAGGATTTGAGATCCAGCTGACCTTCGGGAGCGAGCTGTTTCCAGTCGGAGAATAGGGATTCTCAGGGAACGACGTGGAACGAAACTTGGCGTTAGGCACCATAGCCGCGGCCTAGTGTTCATCTTGGTCTTGGTTGTGTTAGGGCGATCGGTCACTTCTGTAACCAACTACGGTAACATAGTGAATTAATCAAACTCTTGAGGAGCAAACCTCAAGGAGAGGACTAAACCCCACTTGGGGATATAACCTCTATAAATCCAGGTGTTATTTACTTTTCTGTTCAATTGCACTCACGCAGATTCACTCAACCAACAGTTAAGGGAATAACCATCATAACATCTTAATTCCGATGTTCTCATTTTAAAGATACATTTGGTCAAAGAAGCAAAACGTTTTTGGTAGCCTAATTCACCCCCTTCTTAGGTACATATGTACTTTAGAATATTATTTATTTTAAGTTCTTGATCCAATGTGGGTCGCTGCCACTCGCTTCAACCGTTAATTCTCTACTGGTTTGTCCGAACGCAGAAATCGAACTCTGTTGGATAAGGTTCGATCTATGCTGAGCTATACAGACCTGTCCATATCGTTGTGGGGTCATGTCCCGTGGACAGCAGCATACATTCAAAATAGATATCCTACAAAGTCTGTCGATCGTATTCCGTATCAGATATGGACGGGACGAAAACCGAGCTTGAATCACATTAGAATTTGGGGTTGCCCCGTATTTGTGAAAAAGCTCAAGACAGATAAATTGGAGTCGAAGGCTGGTCGGTATCCTGAGGATTCCAAGGGGTCTAGTTTTACTTCCACGACCATCAGAGAATCGATGTTGCCCTTCAGGCTCATTTTCTCGAAGAAGAGTTCGTTCGAGAAGGTGGAGCGGGTCACGAAGTAACTCTTGGAGAGTCGTCAAAAGCGCTTTCACAGACTCCAGTGTCGGATGACACCGTAGAGCAGTCCGAGACGCAACCTAAGTTGCGCATGTTAGGTAGACTATCTCGCTAGCCTGAGAGATACGGGATGGTCCACATCGAGCACGAGGTTACTGTGATGGAAGGGAACATCGGAGACGATCCCACTACCTTTGACCACGCAATGACGGAACAGATTGAGATGGCTGAAGGCTATGCAAGATAACCTATCTACAAACAAACTGGTTGAGACGTACGGAGCTGGTCTCGTAGCAAAGGTTTAGCCAAACTTAGGGCATTGACTGAGGAAAGCCTTTCACCAAGTGCAATGATGAAATTGATTATAACCATGCTTGCGATAGCAACACACTATAAGTATGAGGTGCTCATAATGCATGCAAATTAACACGAGCCTAAAAATCTGGAACCTTCGGTTTTGATGACATAAACGACTACGGATTCACAAGGAACGAAGATCCTTACGTCGAAAAGAAAGCAGCGGGAGTCATATATAATTCCTCGTATAGTACTTGGATGACATCCTTTGGACATGACATGATATCGGGATGCTCCCAATGGTGAAAGCGTGGTTTTCGACCGTATTCTCCATGAAAGACTTGGGAGAAGTTACCTACATCTTGGGTATTCGCCTTCATGGAGATCGAGTGTAATACCCGGGTCCTGTAAGTAAGCCGGCCAATAAACTTGCATGCATATTATGTATATGACTGCACAATACATGAAAGCATATTATGTTTAACCTAACAAAGAACTAAATAAGGATTTCGAAAATTTTTTAGA
Organism: Craterostigma plantagineum; assembly: GCA_027422505.1. Lineage (NCBI taxonomy): Eukaryota > Viridiplantae > Streptophyta > Magnoliopsida > Lamiales > Linderniaceae > Craterostigma > Craterostigma plantagineum. Next base: position 16,541,566 of record JAPQWV010000013.1, on the reverse strand, counting down.
TAGAGAGAACTTGTGAAAAGATGAAGTGGCTAGCAATTTCGAAAGATGAGAATTTCGAAACTTAGATGTTCGAAAGAGAGATGCTAAATAGAAGAAATTCGAAACCTAGAATTTCGAAAAATAGGGTTTTCTAAGTATACTTTCATAAACTTAACCAAAGGGAAAGCTCATATATAATATTATAATGCTTATTTCTTAGGGATTAGATAAACATTGTTAAAGTAGGGTCAATGTCATTTGTTCATTAGAACACGTTAGTTATAGGATAAGAAGATAACGAAGTAAGTTATATCATGAAATCAACTTTCGAAGAACATATCTCAATAGCAATCGGAGATATAGAAACAGAAAGGAAACGAAGAACTCATCCAGAAAGCTTAGGAGAGGGTATAATTTCTTGCCCTGATTTTATGTTTTTGTTCATATTTAAACATGTTAAGTGTTTAGCTATACAAGAATTTGCATAATTTTAGGTTTGAAATAAGGTTTCAACTTTTGAAAATTTAACGTGCCTTAAAGCTTTTAAGTTCTTCGTATGTTCTTGATAAAAATATAGTTTGATCTAAGGATCGTAAAATTCTAAGTGTCATATATGTTATGAAAAACTTGCACGGGTTTATAGTTATTATATGGGTGATGATTATTGAAAGGGTTAAGTGTGTTCAAGTGTCATTTGAAGTTCGTCACGTTTTAGAAGAATGTGTAACGACCCTACTTCCTAATTAAATTAATTGGCGGATTTCCGTAGCGAAAGTCGCGGAGGATCCGATTTATCAAAAACGTTTTTAAAGAAATAATATACATATATAATCTAAAGCCGGGTTTACAAAACACGTCACTATAATACAACGGGCCGAAGCCCCAAAAATCTAAACCCGACTATCCTACGCCTCTCCACAGGTCGTGTCCCATGTACTGCTCCACCTTCAAAAGCCCATGGATTCACCGCCGCAAGCCAGCCTACAGCTCACTTTGACACTCATCGGTGTCGGGCTCAGTCTTACCTACAAAAATAAAACCCTAAGAAAATTGCCCAGTATAATGGTAATAAAAACATGGGATGCGTGCGTGCACTCATCCCAGTCCCAAATTCTCACATCACAATAAAATGCACGCTCAATCCTACTTACATCTCAACACGTAACAGGGCCCTCGGCTAGACTCGGCACCCACGCGCAGAATGGCAAAGTATGCCATAAACCATGCAGTAGCCGACTCGTGGCCTCACCAAGTCGCTCTTCCGCAATCTCAACCCGACGGTTTTTCCCCGAGTAGTGTACCACTAACCCAGGTAGACAGGAATATCACATCTGTATGCCGTCACTGAGCCAAATATATATCCGGTGGTATAAACCTCGGGTGGCTCAATCCCGAGTAGACAGGTGTCGCAAACCCTATCTCCCACCAGGTACCCAATTGAGTCTAACCTTGACGACCAATAACGGTCATTCTACCCCACTCGTCCAACACCGTAAGGCGTCACCGTATAAATACGGAACCATCACCTCCCACGTGCATGTCGTGAAATGCACACATAATTCATTCACACATAACACGTATCAGATAACTTGTACAATTATTAACCTAGGCCGAACGTTTTAAAATCCAAAATAAATCTTAAAATATTAAAATATGGGTTGACCCGAAAATCCTAACCGAAGTATAAAAATATTCTAATTTAAAATGGTTTGGGCCGAAAGTAATTTTATTTAAATTAAGTGGGCCGAAAATAGGGCAAAGCCCAAAAAATTAAAATAATCGGTCAACTCACACAAATTCGGTCAAAGCCCAAATCCTTAAATCGCACGATCGCACTTTTAAAACGCTGGTCAACCCGCGAAACACTTTCGGGTCTACGTCCGATTCCGCGAAGCTTTCGCCGAGTTCGCGAATCGCCCGATTGGACTTGCGAAGCCCGATGGAACTCTACGGATCCCCCGACTTCTCATAAGGAATCACCCCGCGAAATCAAATCGGCCCGCGAAACTCAAATCGGCCCGCGACGTCTCTCACAGGAAATCATCCTAATCTACCCGCGAAAGACTTAAGCCCGCGAGATATCGAATTTTGGCCCGCGAAAACACGTTTTAGTCACACATCGAATTTTTGGGCCCGCGACAAAACTTCGCGACCCGAAACCCAATCGGTCGATTTTCTTTTCATTATTAAAATCATTTTCACTCAATTAGCGAAATAAGAAACGGCCCGCAAAACTCCTTTTTGAGTATCTTATTCAAGTATTCATATTCGAGTATCTTATTCGAGTATCTCATTCGAGTATATTATTCGAGTATCTTATTCGAATAAGATGTTCGGATTCCCGAACTAAAGAATGGCCCGCGAACCTAAAATCGCCCGAAACCTAAAATCGGCCGATTCTTTCAAACCTTCATATTAAAAACCCTAAGTTTTTCTTCACTTACCCAATTTCAGATTCACGTAAACATGTACTCAGGTCACATAACTCATATATTGAGCTCAAATTCACATTATAGCACAATAAGAACATCACAGAAATTCTGAAAAACCGCAAAATAAACTATTTGAATTCGGATGACCTTTCAACCGAATTCTAAGCATTTCTAGGACTGTAATAAGGCTTTAAAAAGGTTTGTAGGGGTTAAAAGCCACCTACCTCACGTCCAAGCTAATTTTTTGATTAATCTCCTAGGTCGAAATTCGCTCAAGCTTACAAATCTTGCCCCTCCTTCGTTGTTCGACTTCCAACTATGCTCTAATTAGCTTAAATCCATCAAACCACATATAATAATTAACATATAAGTCTATAAGTAGGATTCTCACCTCCTTAGCTGCACTTTAAACGATTTTATGGTGTTGAACTTTACAACAATTCACTGTTCTTGGCTCCTCTCTTTTCGTTACCTTCTCTCGTCTTGGTTCTCTCTACTTTGCTTTCACGTTAGGTGTTAAATGGTTACTACTAATGCTCATCTTATGAAGTGACAACAAGGTGATAAGCTCCAACGTAGCTTACCCCTTCTATTAAGTAATCTCCTTTCAATTTGGGCTTCAACTATCTACATTGGGCCATTCCTCTATATCCTTTGGGCCATATTGTTATATTAGCCTCTCCATATATTTTAATCCTTATTTCCTTCCTTGGGCTTTCAATACTTTTCAGCCCATCTTAGTTTATTCAATTCTTGGCCTAATTATTATTTTCGGGCTTAATTTCGAAAAATTCGTTTTGTCCGAAAATCGACCCCATTAATGTAACGACCCATCCCATACCGGATGTCACTATAGCATCGGTCCTACCGGGACCAGTGGGGTTGGGCCCACCACACTCCGACTGATAGTCTGGCCCCACTGTACCACCATTTAACCTTTTAGCGTGCTTCGTGCACTCGCTCACACGCACCCTGAGAAACTTCCCAAGGGGTCACCCATGCTTACATTGCCCCAAGTCAAGCACGCTTAACTTCGGAGTTTCTATAGATGGACTTCCGAAAAGGTAGGTCGACCTTGGTGATATGAGTAGTACTATCAATTCCCTTATACGATTCTTAGCCTGACATGCCCATACATTGTCAGTTCAGGATCCCCTCTCATTCGGGTGTCGGATCGGTTCGTTCACGTACCCCTTCGCCTAGAAGCCTGCCAGGAGCCGCTCCTTGTCCGTGCACCTCTCTGGCACCGACGATCACTCCCCGCCCTCATCGGCCCCGTGCGTACGAATATTATTGAATAATCCTGTATAAATTTTGCGGGTATTACATCCTCCCCCCTTATGAGAATTTTGTCCTCGAAATTATAGTACGAAAAAATAACTCGGGGTACTTCTCTCTTATCTCGTCTTCGCGTTCCCAAGTGGCTTCTTCCAATACTTGGTTACGCCACAAGACTTTTACGAGGGGTATGTTCTTATTCCAAAGGCGTTTCACCTCGTACATCATAATTTCCACCGGCCTTTCTTCATAGCTCAAGTTCGGCTTCAATTGTTGATGAAGTGATTCGCCATGCACTACATGGCTCGGGTCTGGGACGTACTTCCATAATGTAGATACATGGAAGACGTCACGAACTTGTGCGAGCGATGTGGGCAATTCGCGTTGGCATGCCACTTCTCCAACTCATTCACAATTGTGAAGGGTCCAATATATCACGGACTCAACTTCCATTTCTTTCCGAAACATTTTACGCCCTTCATCGGCGAAAACTTCAGAAAGACTTGTTCGTCTTCATCGAACTCTAACGGCCTTCGTCTTTTGTCTGCGTAACTTTTCTGATGACTCTGGGCTGACTTCATCCTCTCGCGGATTTTTCCCACAGCTTCAGTCATTTCACGAATTATTTCGGGACCCAACAATGACGTCTCGCCGATTTCATCCCAATGAACTGGTTTTCGACATTTACGTTCGTGCATGGCTTCGTAAGGCGCCATCCCGATCGTGGCTTGATCGCTGTTGTTATAGGACAACTCGATTAGTGGGAGGTATTTGCTCCATTTTCCCCGGAAATCCAGAATACACGTTCCAACATATGTTCAAGCGTCTGGATTGTTCTTTCAGACTGTCCCTTCGTCTGAGGGCGATATGCCGGACTGAAGGACAGTTTCGTCCCCATGGCCTTTCGTAAGCTCACCCAGAACTAGGACAGAAACCTCGAATCCCGATCCGAGACAATTAAAATCGGGATCCCATGGAGTATCACAATTTCTTGTATGTACAGCTCTGCGTACTTCTCCATGGAATAGGTTTAATTGATTGGCAAGAAATGGGCTGATCTAGTCAATCTGTTGACAATCACCCGAAATACATCATGGCCTTCTATGTTTTTTTATAACCCTACGACGAAGTCCATAGTGATATGGTCTCACTTCCACTCGGGAGTCGTCAAAGGTTGTAACGTTCCCTCAGGCCTTTGATGTTTTGCCTTAATTATTGGCAGGTCAAGCATCGTTGTACGAAGGTAGCCACATCTTTCTTCATTCCTGGTCACCAGTAATTTATTCGTAAATCTCGATGCATTGTTTTTTGCTCCGGGATATATCGAGTAGATTGTCGTATGCACCTCCGTCATTATAGTTCGACGGATCTCTTCATCGGGTAGCACATATAGACGACCTTGGAATTGTAAGTTTTTCGTTGTCTCGAAATTCGAACTCCGATGAAACATTGCCGTCTTATTCCGCCTGGATCTTTAGATATAGTTCATCGTCTTTTGTGCCTCAATGATTCGTTCTAACAGCGTTGGTTTTCGAATTCAACGCTGCCAGCTTCGTTTCGATCTCCCTGTAATACCCGTAAAATCTATTTACGGGATTTACAATATAATTAGTGTGAAAGTATTTAAATTGAGATTTTATTGGATTAATTAAATAAAAAGGTTAGGATTATATGAGACAGTAGTTGTAACACAGATTAATTGGGGAACAAAGTATTAATATTTTTAGTACTTTACGTGACTTGCGTGTTTTCTGTAATATTACGTGACTACATGAGACACGTTTTGTGATTTTATGTGCTTAAATGATTTCATGTTATGTGCCAACGTGATTGCATATTAAATGTTATTAGGGTTACTAACCAAGTAAAAGGACTAATTGAACTTAGAAAGGATTTCCTATAAGATAGGAAGGGATGAGTTTTGATATACTAGAAACTCGAAATCTTTAATGTCTCGAGATTAAAGCATGTTAGATTTCGAATGAGGAGATGAGGCTCGATAACTTAGCCTTAAGGGAAAATAACGTCACCTCCCTGCCATCTTATCAATCACGATTTTCCAAGCTTTTATACTTACCAGGTAGACTATAAGTCATCTATAGAAAGATATCCTTATAAATTAACAACTATCGAAAGCTTCAGTATAAAGAGAAAAGAGAGGATTTAAGCCAGACGCATTAGCAAGCTTGGACTAGGTATATTTCTTACCTTGATTTCATGTTTTATTCATTAACTAACATGCCTTAAAGATTAGTAAATACGAAAAATACTATTTGTTTAGGCATTAATACAAGTCCTAATTTTCGAAGGTTTCAAAAATATTAAGTTCTTAGGGTATTCAAAGTATTTTGGAGAAAACCCTAATTGTTGAGCTTAATTCATGCTCATATGGTTGCTTAGATTGGTACGGGATTATGTTACGTCTGAAAATTAATAAAGAAGAGATTTTAAAGGTGTGAAAACTGAAGTATTAAATTGGATGATTTCTGTAGGGTATTTCGGTGGTAATATGATTCCTCAGGTTATGAATTTCGAAGTCGGGATACTTTTGTAGGAATGATCTCGAGCTCAAAGATGTCGAAATCTATGTTAAATCCATGTCGAAATGCATGTCGAAATTGTGTTGTTAAACCTCGAGATCAATCTCGAGATTCCTTTTGAAAATCATTTCGAAATCTATATTAGCCTTAATGTCGAAATTCTATGTGAGATCTCGAAATAAAACTCGAGATATATCTTGATGTTAATATCGAGATCCTTATTTATAATATCGACATCTTATTATAATTTCAACATGCAATCTCGATATTTTGTTGCAATTTCGATATGTAACCTCGACATCTTGGTTAAAATTCCAATGTACATCTCGAAAACTTTGGAATCTTTGTATATTATTAAACCTCGAAGCCTATGAATATTGTTTAATCAATTTCGAGTTCTTGTATAGAAGCTCGACATCCAAATTAAAGACTATGTCGAAATCAAAGTCCATGTTGAGATCAAGTTTAAACTTCACGTCCAGACCAAGCTCGATATTTATCAAACATGTCGAAATTTTTGTGTGGTCTAGTTAAGTCTCGAGATCTATTCATTCCGAAAACCTCTTTGAAATCAACCTCGACATTTTATGTGAAAACCTGATATATATCTCGAATTCCATGTCGAGATTTATTTTACAAGGCGTCTCGAAATCCATGTTAGGGTTTATATAACTCCAGGATCATGTCTAAGGGAGTTTCGAAATTTATAAAAGTCGAAAGTAGGGTGCTCAAATTAAGCCACTTTAGTGAGATTATAATTAGACTAACAAACCCTAATTTTATATGTTTCTATACTTAGGGTTTGAAGGTTAGCGATTTACCGTACGAAATAGCTAAGGATACCAGGTAAGTGGAAATCGCAACTACAACACATAATTTTTATGTGCATGAAATTATGTGTTATATGCTTTTATGATTTTATGTGACGTGTCTGATTTTATGTGAGTTCTTACGTGATTTAGTTACATTATATGATGACATGACACGCATATTCATGGCATGAGCATATGCACGCACGACTAGTATAAGAGTCAGGGAAAGAGAGCGTGCATGAGTATAAGATCGCTTAAAAGCGATATGTATAATTGCCGATATAGGCATTTGTGTTGACTCGATGATGAGTCACGGCTCTTCTATGCTACCTAAATATATTACGGCGATTCACGAGGCCGACTGCCTGATTCACGAGAGGCAGGTATATATGTATTACGGCGATTCACGAGGCCGACTGCCTGATTCACGATAGGCATGTAAATACCCCGTCGCAGGAGATGCAACCTAGAGGATGCGACTCGAGGGTACGATCGGCACCGAGGGAACCTCGAGTGTTGGCGACCTCGTAGTAAGCTACCAGTGGGAAGCGCCCGCGTGTCAGACCGCATTGTGATGGAAAGGCGCCTTAGGGTTAAACGAAATTTGTATGCCCGGGTTAGCCTCTCAATGGGACTGCGTTGGGATTGAAAGGCACTATTAGCCTCTCAATGTGGACCGCATTGGGATTGAAAGGCGCCATAGGGTTAAGCACAGATGGAGTACTCGGGTTTAGTCTCCCAGTGTGTGTACTGTCAGTTAATTATACCCTTAGGGGTTTGAGTTCTATATGGTGCATAGTGAGATTGAAAGCCGAAGGGGCCCAAATATGTCATGAAAGGTCAAGAAGAATGTGAGAAGTAGATAACATTAGCGCGGATGCTTTCGCTATTTAGATCACGTGCACCGCATGCATGATTTTCACTTACTGAGCTTTATAAGCTCATTCCACGTTTTTAAGTGTTGTAGGACCCCGCGATCACGGTACGTGATCATTTTCACAGCAAGGCCAACTTTTGAAGCTTCCGAGGGCTTTTGAGATGGAAGTGTGTGCATGGATGCGACCTCGTGGAGGCCCAGTAGATAGATTTACTTTGACCCGCATGAGCGCTTTCCTATGTAAATAGGACCCATGATGATTTTGTAGGAACAGTTACAATTCCTTTTCACGAAAGGAAAAATTTTATACGGAATTTCGTATCGTCTTTTTCTGTTCTACGACACTAGTTACGTAAACTAGTTAAGAAAGTAGTGGTGGAAGGCGGGGCTCCACACTCCCCGAACTTGATTATTTCAACTCCGGGTTGGCATAATTCCACATTTTCCGATTTTACGGCCCAAGGCATTTGCGACTACGCTTGCCTTTCCTGGGTGATAATTAATCACGCAGTCGTAGTCCTTCACCAATTTGAGCCAACGTCTTTTCCTCTTGGATTAAGGAATCTACAGTGCTTATCTTATAATATTGGCCCAAGGTATTTTATTTGTTATGGATTTTATTTCTTTTGGGCCTAATAATCTTTCTTGGGCCTTCATTTATTTTGTTTGGTCCATCATTATTTTCGGCCCTTGTCATTATTTTGTTTATCTGTTATTTGGGTTCTCATTTCTTATTTTCATCCCATCTAAGTTTTTTGGGCCCAATTGTAAATTTTAGGCTCCGCTCATAAAGAAATCGGTGTATGTTTGAAAGTCAACTCCACACGTTCCGAATATTATTGAATAATCCCGTATAAATTTTGCGGGTATTACAATTAATCTCGATCATTACAATAATCCAGAATTTCACAGGTATTACATAATGAAATTTTAATTATATGGTGTGAGATTTTCGCAAAAAGTTATAAAAGATTTTTGCAAAAGGATTTTCTAAAGAAGTTTCGAATCCATTTCGAAATTTTCATGTAGGTGTAAAAAGAGAAATTCGAAATTATTATATGTGTGTTAAAAGAAAATTTCGAAACAAAGTTCGAAACAAATTTCGAAACCCATTTCGAAATTTGTTTCGAAATTTATTTCGAAACTAAAGAAAAAAGTCTTCAAAATATTTTACGAAACAAATTCCGAAACCTTTTTACGAAACAATTTCCGAAGTATTTAATGTGTACAAATTCTTATGTGTACAGTTTCGAGATTCTTGTATGCACTATTTCGAATTTAATTTGTAACATTTCGAAAACAACACATGGTAAACTTAGTTAAATTTTGAAACCCTCAAACTATTAAAGCATGAAATTTTCGAAACCCTAGTATCCTTGAAGAAAACATGCATCTATCCCACTTAGATAGTTCGCAATTCATTTTAACCATCTAACTTAGACAATACACTGACAATAACATTTCTGTACGCAAGGCTCGTAACCTTAGGAAACTCACCAGGCAACAGGCAATTAGCAAATACTGTCGTGATACCAAGTAAGTGGAGATTTCAGCTACAACATATAATTTATATGCATGTATTATTTGACTATATGATTCTATGGCATTACGTGAATTCCTACGTGACATAATTGTTTACTATACATGATGACATGACATGCATGTTCATACAATTCACGTAAGCACGATCATATGCACGCACGACATGCAGGAGAGATACGAAATGAGAGCATGCATGGTACAAGATCGCCTGAGAGCGATAGATATTTGCCGATATGAGTGTTTGATGTCGACTCACAGTTGAGTCATGGCTCTTCCATGTCACCACGCCGACTTCCTATGTCGCCGACTTATGTACATGTTATTTCGGCAAATGCCCTATTTGCGGAAGGGGCGACCTGGAGGGTGCGATCTGAGGGAAGAAGCAACAACCGAGGGTATCTCTGGTGTTGGCGACCTCGGAGTGCGCTACTAGCGTGAAGCGTCTGCATGATAGACCGCATTGGGATTGAAGGCGCCTTAGGGATAAACGCAAATTGCGTACTAGGTTTAGCCTCTCAGTGTGGGTGTTGTCACTTATATCCCTAGTGGATTTGAGCTCTATGATAGTGCATAGCAAGATTAGCCGAGGGCCTTACATGAAATGAGAGTACAAGAATAAAGTGAGGATTAAAAAGCATTGGCGCGGATGCCTTTGCCTTTTACGACACGTGCATAGCATGCATGATTTCCACTTACTGAGCTTTATAGCCCATTCCACGTTTTTATGTGTTGTAGGCTCACGCAATCACGGTACGTGATCCTTTTGACGGAGAGGCCTACTTTTGAAGCTTCCGGGGGGACTTTTGAGGTGGAAGTGTTTACATGGATGCGACATGCGTGGCGGACCCAATAATTGATTTTGACACGCATGCGCACCTCCGTTGCGCAATTAGGATCTCAAATTATTTTGTATTGTACCTTATTATTTTCTTTATCTAAAAAGAAAAATTTTATACGCATTTTTGCATGTTCTGTCTCTTCTATATCAAGAATAGTCACATAAATTAGTATTAGAATGATTAGGAGATGGCAGGGCGCCACATCGAGCGAATAATGTGTTAGAACTCCCAGGCCCTTTACTTGTAGAAGGTCCTGAAGCGATATAATATGGACAACTCTAAGAAAGAGTTCCTGCCTTTGCGACATGGGACTCACATTTCCAAGGAACTCAAAGTGAGTTGGATTGGAAAGAGATGAGTGGAATCCCCTATGCGTGCGCAGTGGGTAGCTTGATGTGTGCTAAATGGAATTTATATCGTATTTTATATCCCGTAAAAGCGTAATTTCGGTTGTTATTTATTTTAATTTCTTCGAAAATTATGCTCTTACGTTTATATTGCATATTCGAAGATATTGGAGAAAACGAACTACAACCGGGAATATTTGGGCTTGAATTAATTTGAGGAACCGTTGAACGAAACATCGGCCCAAAAACAATTGGGCCGAAGAACAATTCAGCCCATCAGTTTCAAGCCCATCTACAACCCTTAGGCCCACGACCATATTAACCCAATACACTTCTCATTTAGATGATTCCCCTCAAAAGTAGATAATCGATGGCATCATTTTTCAACGTACACAAGCACGCGTGCGAGACAAAGCCATTTGGCGCAGCCATCGGTTACAATGCCCACATCGCCAAATTCAATGCTAGTTTCAGGCTGTTCTTGAGCAGCTGTGGCGACCCTACTTCCTAATTAGAATAATTGGCGGATTTCCGCAACGAAAGTCGCGGAGGACCCGATTTATAAAAACTTTTTAATGAAAATAATGTACATATATAAACTAAGTCGGGTTTACAAAATGCGTTTATATAATACAACGGGCCGTATGTCACGACCCGACTTCTTAATCACCTAATTCTAACGTATCCTATGTGCCTACCGTTGCTTTAACTTAAAAGAGTTGCGGAAACGCGTATTAAATTTTTCCATTTTTGTAATGGAAGTAGTTTCTATACATGACAAAAGAATTACATGACTTCCTAACTTCATGTGAATCCTAATTACACGAGATGTGTATACATGCATATCTAAAGAATCTCTGTGCGCCCGGCCTCACAGGTCGTCATCCATGCACACACTCCCATCCCAAAAGCTGCTGGAAGCGCCAAAAGATTTCCTTGCCATCTAAGCGATCACGTACCGTGGTCGCTCGCACCTACAACACATAACGTAAGGGATGAGCGATATGCTCAGTAAGTAGAAATCATGCATGACGTGCACGTGATCAAACCCCACAAAGGCAATCCACGCCGATGCATCTTATGTCTTATGAATCAACTTAATCTCATATCTTTTATCTTAGGGCCCTTGGCAGACTTTTACCCAGGCGTACACCGTAAAGAGCTCTATCCAACCACGGGCATCAGCCCAAAGTATGAGGGCATCAACCCAACCATACTAAAGCATGAGGGCATCAACCCAACCACGCTAATCAGGGATATAAGGGCATCAACCCGACCATGAGGGCATCAACCCAACCATGGTATCCCCCGACGCATCAACGTCGTTCGTATACTGGCGACGCATCAACGTCGCCGACGGCGCATCAACGCCGTCTCGGTGCCCCGGAAGCCGCCACCTATCTTAACTAATAATATCCTCATTGCCCACTTCGGCATTCGCTTTTCGCTATTTGCGACATATATGTGCACACTCATCATCTCATTTCCCCAACGTGTCGTGCATGCTCGTGCATATGCAAATGCATCATCGTCATAATGCTTACCAAAAGCATGAAACCATATCATACAAGTTCACATAAGCACGTAAACACAGCATCACATAATCACATAAATTAGGCACATACACATATGTTATGTGTCGTAGTTGGATTTCCACTTACCTGGCGTCCGTGGATTAGTCGCTACCTGACCCGGGTGTTCTCCTAAGTCCAGACCTTAGACATAGAATAGTTTCGTTAGGACACTATTTTAATTAATTAATTACGTACTGACTTAGGTATTTTCCTTGGTTATAAATATCTTTAGGAGTCCTAGTTAACTTAGTACATCTCACTTGACTTAGGGAACTTTATGAAGTTCACGAAGTTCATAAAGTTCGTCCATAAGCTATTTGCTAGCCGGTCTAGTGAATTTCCTAATATTTCATCCTTTAAACTCGAACAGGCTATAAAGTCAGCCTATACGTTATATCAGTTGACTACGTAAATTTTCGTACCAAAATTCTATCGAATGCAATGTCTAACTATACCGAAAATTGGCCCTGAGGACACCGCTAGGCAAATTATGATCGGGCGTTGAAAGAGCCTATGCTCATTGGAATCGGAATATTTTTCTTATTAAATGGTGCGAAAATATTTTTCCTAAAAAGGCGATTTTTCCTAAAAAGGCGATTTTTCCTATAAAGTCAGCCTATATTTTTTTTTTATAACTTAAATCGTTTTAATCTAAGGGGTTCAATTCGTGAAGTTGATTTGCGAAGTGTTTGAGTTCGCAAATCATTGGATTCGTAAACTTGATTCACCAAAACTGCAGCCCGCAAAGTGCTTGGACCCGCAACGCACGAGTTTGCGAACCCTCGGTCGGCCCGCGAAGTTGGTGAGTTGGCGAGGTGGGTTCGCGACTTATGTGGACTCGCAAAACCTTGGACCCGCGAAATGAATTGGGCCCGTGAACCTCCATTCGCAAACCTCATGGGGTTCGCAAAGTATGGAGGCCGCAAAAGGAGCACGGCCCGCGACATGGTTTGGGTCGGCAAAGTGGGTTCGCAAACTTCTCAACCCGCGAAGTGACTTGAACTCGCAAAGCTCGAGTTCGCAAAGTGGGTTCTATTCGTAAGATGGGGCCGCGAAGTGCATGAACCCGCAAAATGGAGTCGCAAAGTTCCTAACCGCTTGGGGTTCGCAAACCATCAACCCGCAAAGCTTCCGCTTGCATGGATTCGCAAACTTGGTGGGACTCGCAAATTTTAGCAGGACTCGCAAAGTAGCTTCGAAATTCTCCAGCCCGCAATCCTCTATGGATTCGCAAAGTGTGCTTGGCCTCGCGAAACTGCCGAGTTCGCAAAACGAGCGCGGCTCGTGAACGTCTCGAAGCCGCGAAGTGGGGTTTGCATGGGTTCGCAAACATCCCGCTACCTCCTCAATTCGCAAAATACTCCACTAACACTTCTCAGTTCGCAAAGTACTACTTTAAAAGATTAAAAGTCATTTTCTCCAAGAACATTATGAAGGCCGATTGGAACTGCAGGAACCCTAAAATCGAGCTAAACAATAACGCCAACCTTATCTTATATTTTCGTGCTTAAATTCCCTAAAACATGTTGTTATAGGACTAAAAACGCAAGGATTAAGGTTAGGGCATCTCTCAGTTCTTAAATTCGTGCCTTAGGCTCAAAACCTTACCGAAACCCCGTCATTTAAAGTCGCACAGCTCTAATCTTTAAGAAAACGTAAATGCTATGGTTTAAAGAACATACCTAGTCCCAATTTGTGAGCTTGGTATCTCGGCTCCTCCTTCTTTCTTTCTTGTCCCAACTCTCGTTACTTTCTTACACTGGGTTTGTGGACTTCAAATGGATTTTAGACTACATTTAATTCATTTTAAGGGATGGGGATGGGACTCAATTTACGAAAACATCCCTTATCTCAAGGAAATTTGTCCCTAAGCCATTAAATATTTTGGGCTCAACTCTCAATTTAGCCCATTAATGATCCTAGAAATTTTTGGGCCTAATTTTAATTTTAGCCCAAGCCTTGTTCATGGCCCAAATTTCTCTAACCTATCTTTCGAAAATTCCTAAATAAATTAAGGATCGGTTGGTACAATTTAACTGTTCAAAATTTCGTAAGATCACCTAAGCACGTAATTTACCACACGAAACTTCACGTAAGTCACATAATCGCGGAATTAATGCATGAAAAGCACATAATCGTGGTCAACATTTGTGCAAATTTATTGGCCCTACTATTCACGAGGACCCGGGTGCTACACCGTAGCCCCAAAAATCTAAACCCGACTATCCTACACCTCTCCACAGGTCGCGTCCCATGTACCGCTCCGCGCTCAAAAGCCCGTGGAGTCACCGCCGCCAACCAGCCTATATCTCAACCCTGACACCTGTCGGTGTCGGGCTCAGTCCCACCTGAAAAATATAACCCTGAGCAAAAACGGCCAGTAGGTGGTAGTAAAAACATGCAATGTATGCGTGCGTGCACTCAACCCAATCCCATGTCCTCACACATGAAATATGCACGCTCAACCTATCACGTCTCATCACTTAACAGGGCCCTCGGCTAGACTCAGCACCCACGCGCGCAATGGCAAAGTACGCCATAATCATGCGGTAGCCCACGCCGGCCGTGCCGGGTCGCTCTTTCCGCACACAATCTCAACCCGACGACTTTTCCCCGAGTGGCCTACCATCAACCCGGGTAGACAGGAATCTCACATCTGTCGGTCGTCCCTGAGCCAAATAATATCGGGTGGTGTGCACCTCGGGTGGCTCAATCCCGAGTAGATGGGTGTCGCAAACCCCCTCTCCCACCAGGTGCTACACGAGTCTAACCTCGACGACCAATAAAGGTCACTCTACCCCACTCAACCGACACCGTAAAGCGTCACCGTACAAATACGGTACCATCATCTCTCCTGTGCATGTCGTGAAATGCACATATAATAAATCACATAAAATACGTACATCGAAATCACGTAATCGTATAGTATTTAAACTAGGCCGATGGTTTAAAAATCCAAAAATAATATTTATAATTTAAAATATGGGTTGATCCGAAAATATATGTTATAATACGAAAATATTTTATTTAAAGTGATTGGGCTTAAAACCATTTTATTTAAAATATTTGGGCCTGAAATGGGGCAAAAGCCCAAAATAAATGTCGCTGGTCAACTCACACCAAAATCGGTCAAAGCCCAATTAAAATCGCCCGAAACCCACTTGGTCAACCCGCGAAAGTTGAGTCAACACCCGATTTCACGAATCGCCCGATTCTGCGTTAAAAAGCTCTGGTCAACCCGCGAAAGTAAGGTCAACGCCCGATTTCATGAGACTTTCGGCGATTTCGCAAATCGTCCGATTTAACGCTCGAAGCCCGATTTAAATCTCGCGAATCGCCCGATTTCTTTCACAGGAATCACCCCGCGATTTGAAATCGGCCCGCGAAACCCAAAATCGGCCCGACGCTCTCTCACAACTCGCGAAATGCTTCAGCCCGCGAAACACGAGCTCTGGCCCGCGAAACCCAAAATCGGCCAATCCTATCTCTTGAAAATCATTTTTCGCCCGATTTACACTCAAACACAGGCCCGCGATTTCAAAATCACCCGAAAACTTCAAATCGCCCGATTTTACTATTCTATCGAAATCATCTTCATTCAAACCCTAAATTTTTCCAGAATTTCTAACACATTCATCACAACGAACCATATAAGAACATAAATAAAATATCATATATTGAGTTCAAAATTCACGTAATAACACATTCCAAAAATTTATAAAATCATGAAACTTGAAGATTCAAATTCGAATGGCCTTCCATTCGATTTTTAACACTTTTCGGGAAAATATTACGGGTTGTAGGGGTTTAGAACCACCTACCTCACTTCCAAGCTAAGTTAACTAATTTGATGGTGTTGAACAAGCCGAACTCTATAGCTCCTTAGTTTCGTTCACCCGTCACCGTGTTCTAATCTCTGCTATACCAACAAACCATGTAAATAAACTTGTAGAAGGGTTATAGATTATAGATAAGGTTCGTTATTACCTCCTAGCTAGACTTAAATGATTTGTTGGTATGAATTTGCCAAAAATCCCTTCGGCTTTGATCGTTACCCTCCTTTCTTCTCCCTATTTTCTCCTCTTGATGCCTCTCACGTTTCTTACGGGCCTAGGAATGAGTGTTTTTAGCTAAGTATTATAGAGTGATGTGATATCAACGTGTATTTCTTAGCTCTTGTGCATGATTGGTCTCACACGTTTTACAAGGAGATAACAATGCCCCAACGTGTTTTACCCCTCTCATTAAGAAATGTCATACTTATCTTTACTTGGGCTTTATTATCTACTTTGGGCCAATGTCTCATTCTCACTTGGGTAATATTCATTACCTAGTATTTATTAAATTATCATATAGTTGGGCCTATTTATTTATTTGGTCTACTTATATTTCGGCCCATAATGTTTTATTCAACTCTCGGGCCCAATTATTATTTTCGGGCCTAATTCCGAAAAATCCGTTTTGTCCGGAAATTAACTTCATTAATTTCGAACATTACAAAAATAATCCCGTATTTATTTTACGGGTATTACATCCTCCCCCCCTTAAAAAAAATTTCGTCCCCGAATTTAAGTCGTCTGAAACAACTCGGGGTACTTCTCCCTCATTTCGTCTTCTCGTTCCCAAGTGGCTTCTTCCACTGTCTGGTTTCGCCATAACACCTTTACTAGGGGGATGTTCTTATTTCTAAGTCGCTTCACCTCGTACATTAAAATCTCTACCGGCCTTTCTTCGTAACTCAAGTCCGGTTTCAATTGCTGATGAAGCGTTTCACTTCGTAGCACATGACTCGGGTCCGGAACGTACTTCCGTAACGTAGATACGTGGAAGACGTCATGAACTTGTGCTAGCGATGTCGGCAGTTCTAGCTGGTACGCTACTTCACCGACTCTTTTCAAAATATTGAAAGGTCCTATATATCTCGGACTCAGCTTCCCTTTCCGTCCGAATCTCTTAACTCCTTTCATCGGTGATATTTTCAAGAAAACTTGATCACCTTCTTCAAATTCCAACGGCCTTCGTCTCTTATCCGCATAACTCTTCTGACGACTTTGGGCCGTTTGCATCCTTTCCCGAATTTTACTGACAGCTTCAGTCATTTCACGAATTATTTCGGGACCTAACAGCGCCTTTTCGCCTATTTCATCCCAATGGACTGGGGATCGACATTTACGCCCATACAAGGCTTCATAAGGCGCCATCCCAATTGTAGCTTGAAAGCTGTTGTTATATGAAAATTTGATCAACGGGAGATATTTACTCCAACTTCCTCGGAAATCCAGAACACAAGCACTCAACATGTCTTCGAGCGTCTGGATCGTTCTTTCGGATTGTCCGTCCGTCTGGGGATGATAAACTGAACTAAATGATAGTTTAGTTCCTAAAGCCTTTTGTAAGCTCCCCCAGAACTGAGACAGAAATCTTGAATCGCGATCGGAAACGATTGACATCGGAATCCCATGTAGTCTCACTATTTCGTGAATGTACAACTCTGCGAACTTCTCCATGGGATATGTCTGGTTGATTGGTAGAAAGTGGGCAGACTTCGTCAATCTATCAACGACTACCCAAATTGCATCATGTCCTTTCACCGTCTTGGGTAATCCGACGACGAAATTCATTGTTATGTGGTCCCACTTCCACTCGGGTACCGTCAACGGTTGTAACATTCCTGCCGACCTTTGATGTTCTGCTTTGATATGTTGGCAAGTCAGGCATCGGCTTATGAAAGCCGCAACATCTCTTTTCATTCCAGGCCACCAGTAATTAATCCGCAAATCTCGGTACATCTTCGTTGCACCAGGATGGACCGAATAGATCGTAGTATGTGCCTCTGTCATCAATGTTCGGCGGATATCTTCGTATTTTGGCACATACAGGCGACCTCTGAATCGTAAACTTCCGTCTCCTCGGAATTCGAATTCCGACGGAACATCTTCATCTCGTTCACCTCGAACCTTCAGGTATAATTCGTCTTCCTTTTGTACTTCTAGGATCCGATCTAACAGCGTCAGCTTGATAGTCAATGCTGCCAATCTCGTCTCAATCTCCCCGAAGTGAATTACTTCAACTCCAAGTTGGTACAATTCAGTATTCACGGTTTTTCGGCTCAACGCGTCCGCGACCACGTTAGCTTTCCCTGGGTGATAGTTAATCACGCAGTCGTAGTCTTTCACTAGTTCAAGCCATCGTCGTTGCCTCATATTCAACTCCTTCTGTGTGAAGAAGTACTTCAGGCTCTTATGATCCGTAAAGATCTTGCACCTTTCTCCGTACAGATAGTGTCGCCAGATTTTAAGAGCAAACACTACTGCGGCGAGTTCAAGATCATGGGTGGGATAGTTCTTCTCATACGGCTTCAACTGTCGGGAGGCGTATGCAATTACCTTCCCATTCTGCATTAATACGCACCCCAAGCCATTCTTCGAGGCGTCACTATATACTGAAAATCCTTCAGTACCCGAAGGTATTGCTAAGACTGGAGCAGTCGTCAGTCTTTTCTTCAGCTCCTGAAAACTTTGCTCACATTCTTCAGTCCACTTGTACGGAACATTCTTCTTCGTCAGGTTTGTGAGCGTCGAGGCTATACTGGAAAAATCTTTGATGAACTTCCGATAGTATCCAGCAAGCCCGAGATAACTTCTGACTTCCGTAGGAGTGGTCGGTCGTGGCCATTTATCTATTGCTTCAATCTTGCTGGGGTCTACTGAAATTCCATCTCCTGAAATAATATGCCCCAGAAAAGCAACTTGTCCCAACCAGAATTCGCGTTTCTTAAATTTAGCGAATAATTGTTTCTCTCTGAGAATTCCAAGGACCGTTCTCAAGTGTTCCTCATGTTCTTCTTCGGTCTTAGAATAAATGAGAATATCGTCAATAAAGACGATGACGAAGTGGTCCAGAAATTCTTTAAACACTCGGTTCATCAGATCCATGAAAGCAGCAGGAGCATTCGTTAGCCCGAAAGGCATGACCAAGAATTCATAGTGGTCGTACCTCATGCTGAACGCAGTTTTGGGAACATCCGTCTCACGAATCCTTAATTGATGATAACCGGAACGTAGGTCAATCTTCGAGAATACTGTCGCCCCTTGTAATTGATCAAATAGATCGTCTATCCTCGGCAACGGATACTTATTCTTGATCGAGATTTTATTAAGCTCACGATAATCGATGCACATCCTCATTGACCCGTCTTTTTTCTTAACAAAAAGTACTGGGGCTCCCCAAGGCGAGAAAGTGGGTTGAATAAAACCCTTTTGCATCAAATCTTCTAATTGCTCCTTTAGTTCTCGTAACTCGTTCGGCGCTAACCGATACGGAGATTTAGAGATCGGGGCAGCTCCCGGTACAAGATCAATAACAAATTCAATTTCCCAATCTGGAGGTAATCCCGGAAGATCCTCGGGGAATACCTCGGGGTATTCATTTACTACTGGAACTTCCTCAAGCTTCAGCTGGGAAGATTCCTCGGCTTTCACCGCGAAGATCAGGAACGATTCGCAATCCGTATTCACGAGTCGTTGAGCTTTCAAAGCAGAAATCCGAGGGATGGTCTTACCATTCTTCTTTCCCGAAAATTCAAATTCCTCTCCCTCGGGTGATCGGAACCTAACTACCCTCTTTGAGCAATCGATAATGGCTCCGTACTTCGAGAGCCAATCCATCCAGAATATGATGTCGTAATCATTCATCGGGATTACTATTAGGTCTACATCTAATTCCCTCCCTTCTATCTTAACAGGACAATTTTCTGCCACTAAGTTGGTCCGAGTTGGATCTCCGTGTGGTAGGGATACTATAAAATTGCATGAGGAGTGGGTGGGATATATTCCCGCCCTGGTCACGAAATTTGCCGACACAAACGAATGTGTGGCTCCGGAATCAATCAGAATGGAAGACGGTACGTGAAAGACATCCAACGTACCAGTCACCACGGCTGGGTTCGCCTCCGCCTCCTCATTGGTCAGCGTGAAAACTCGTGCAGGTACCGGTGGAGGTCGAATCAGATTCTGCGGCTGATTCTGCAGTCGAGGTTGACCTTCCGTGCAATTCCGTGCAATGTTCCCAGTCTTTCCGCACCGGAAGCACTGTAGATTCAGGCCCGGTCGTGGTCCGTAGCAGATGCCAAAGTGATTTCGTCCGCACTGCTGGCGAGGTGGCGCTGGCATCGCTGGTCGGTAGGGAACGTTGGTTGGTCCCTGGCTAAAATTCGGACGCCACATCTGCCGGCCTGGTCGACTACCTTTATTCTTTGGACCCTTGCCGAAGAATTGCCTCTTCTGGCTGCTTCCTCCCTGTTGACTCTCCCTCTTCCGATTCGCTTCTTGGGACTCTCTCATAACTCCTTCCGCCTGCTCAGCTATTAAGGCACGCTCTGTCGCCTGGCGAAATTCCAGCTAGCGCACACCCGCCACGCTGAGGTCTCGGTAGAATTCGGGTTTCAGTCCCCGAAGGAATCTCGTAACTTTAGAGCATTCGTCGCTACGAGATGAGGAGCAAACCGGGATAACTCTTCAAATCTGTGGATGTATTCCGCAACCGGCATTCGCCCTTGCTTCAGATTCATAAATTCGTACATTCACTGCTCTTGGTCGTGAGCAGTGAAGTACTTTTCGTAGAACAGTTCCCTAAAGCGCTCCCACGACATGGTAGCAGGATCCTCTAACACCTTCACGGTGTTCCACTAGAACCGCGCGCTTTCCCAAAGCAAGGAAACGGCACATAACACCTTCTCATTGTTCGGCACGCGACTATAAACAAACAGATCTTCAATGGTGCCGATCCGGTCCCCGGCCACCGCAGGGTTGGTGGCCTCGGCGAAGGTTGGGGGATTAAGTTTGCGGAACCTCTCCCCGATAATTTCCACACGATCGGGCTGTGGGAAGGAACGATGCTCGGATGAGCTTCTGTGATTGATCAGGTCGTTGATTTGGTCGGACTGACGCTGGATCAGTTCAGTCAGACGGTGGATGGTATCTCTCTCGCGAGTCGAGGACTCAGGTTCGTCCCGCCGACTCGTTTCTCCTGCGAACTCTCGTCTAGGTCTACCCCTCGACATTCCCAGGTACTATATAACATATAAATACGTAATTGAAAACACATAATCACATCGAAACACGTAATACCTACAGGCAAGGCTGGTTCTCCCGGCTTCTGAGCGGCAGTACATGGACAGTCTTCAGAATCTAAAACCTAACGCTCTGATACCACCTGTGGCGACCCTACTTTCTAATTAGAATAATTGGCGGATTTCCGCAACGAAAGTCGCGGAGGACCCGATTTATAAAAACTTTTTAATGAAAATAATGTACATATATAAACTAAGTCGGGTTTACAAAATGCGTCTGTATAATATAACGGGCCGGAGCCCCAAAAATCTAAACCCGACTATCCTCCGCCTCTCCACAGGTCGCGTCCCATGTACCGCTCCGCCCTCAAAAGCCCGTGGAGTCACCGCCGCCAGCCAGCCTATATCTCATCCCTGACACCTGTCGGTGTCGGGCTCAGTCCCACCTGAAAAATATAACCCTGAGCAAAAACGCCCAGTAGGTGGTAGTAAAAACATGCAATGTATGCGTGCGTGCACTCAACCCAATCCCATGTCCTTACACATAAAATACGCACACTCAACCCATCACATCTCATCACATAACAGGGCCATCGGCTAGACTCAGCACCCACGCGCGCAATGGCAAAGTACGCCATAATCATGCGGTAGCCCACGCCGGTCGTGCCGGGTCGCTCCTTCCGCACACAATCTCAACCCGACGACTTTTCCCCGAGTGGCTTACCATCAACCCGTGTAGACAGGAATCTCACATCTGTCGGTCGTCCCTGAGCCAAATAATATCCGGTGGTGTGCACCTCGGGTGGCTCAATCCCGAGTAGATGGTGTCGCAAACCCCCTCTCCCACCAGGTGCTACACGAGTCTAACCTCGACGACCAATAAAGGTCACTCTATCCCACTCAACCGACACCGTAAGGCGTCACCGTACAAATACGGTACCATCATCTCTCCCGTGCATGTCGTGAAATGCACATATAATAAATCACATAAAATACGTACATCGAAATCACGTAATCGTATAGTATTTAAACTAGGCCGATGGTTTAAAATCCAAAAATAATATTTATAATTTAAAATATGGGTTGACCCGAAAATATATGTTATAATACGAAAATATTTTATTTAAAAGTGATTGGGCTTAAAACCATTTTATTTAAAATATTTGGGCCTGAAATGGGGCAAAAGCCCAAAATAAATGTCGCTGGTCAACTCACACCAAAATCGGTCAAAGCCCAATTAAAATCGCCCGAAACCCACTTGGTCAACCCGCGAAAGTCGAGTCAACACCCGATTTCACGAATCGCCCGATTCTGCGTTGAAAAGCTCTGGTCAACCCGCGAAAGTAAGGTCAACGCCCGATTTCATGAGACTTTCGACGATTTCGCAAATCGTCCGATTTAACGCTCGAAGCCCGATTTAAATCTCGCGAATCGCCCGATTTCTTTCACAGGAATCACCCCGCGATTTGAAATCGGCCCGCGAAACCCAAAATCGGCCCGACGCTCTCTCACAACTCGCGAAATGCTTCAGTCCGCGAAACACGAGCTCTGGCCCGCGAAACCCAAAATCGGCCAATCCTATCTCTTGAAAATCATTTTTCGCCCGATTTACACTCAAACACAGGCCCGCGATTTCAAAATCACCCGAAAACTTCAAATCGCCCGATTTTACTATTCTATCGAAATCATCTTCATTCAAACCCTAAATTTTTCCAGAATTTCTAACACATTCATCACAACGAACCATATAAGAACATAAATAAAATACAGAACTCATATATTGAGTTCAAAATTCACGTAATAACACATTCCAAAAATTTATAAAATCATGAAACTTGAAGATTCAAATTCGAATGGCCTTCCATTCGATTTTTAACACTTTTTGGGAAAATATTACGGGTTGTAGGGGTTTAGAACCACCTACCTCACATCCAAGCTAAGTTAACTAATTTGATGGTGTTGAACAAGCCGAACTTTATAGCTCCTTAGTTTCGTTCACCCGTCACCGTGTTCTAATCTCTGCTATACCAACAAACCGTGTTCTAATCTCTGCTATACCAACAAACCATGTAAATAAACTTGTAGAAGGGTTATAGATTATAGATAAGGTTCGTTATTACCTCCTAGCTAGACTTAAATGATTTGTTGGTATGAATTTGCCAAAAATCCCTTCGGCTTTGATCGTTACCCTCCTTTCTTCTCCCTATTTTCTCCTCTTGATGCCTCTCACGTTTCTTACGGGCCTAGGAACGAGTGTTTGTAAGACCCGTAAAATTTAATTACGGGATTTACGATATAATTAAGGTGTAAATAATTAATTAGGGACATCGTTGGGATAATTACGTTAAGAAGCTAGGATTTTAGGTGAAATATTTTATTTAGGACGAGTGATTAACTCAAGCCTAATGGGCGATATTATGTTTCCATGCTTCTATGTCTATAAAACTATATTTTCGTGATTTCATGTTATGTGTGTTATGAAGTACAATTTAAGGCATGAATTTAGGAATTTGAGAAATATAGCCAACAATTTTATAGGTATAGTTAGGAACTAGTTTCGACCGATTAAAGCAAGAATCGATCGGAACTCATGCAACAGAATTTAAATTGTAGAAAGCGTCCAAATTGGACGATTTAATAATAAAATATTTAGATTTGAAATCGAGGACTCGGCCGATGCAAGACATAGATACATGTGTATTTGTATCTCACTTTCGCCGAACAAGAGAGAAGTTTCGGGCGATTGTTTGGTATGCAAATGATTGACTACATATAAATTAAATTGATTGATTCCCAAGGCTTAGAAGTAGTTTCGACCGATTTGTGAGCATAGTGTAGAGAACTTGACCAATCACAATCCATTTATAGTCAACTTTTGAGTTATTAAAATTGGGCTAGGAATATTAAATACTAATGGGCTAGAACTCAATAATGGGCCCAAAATGCAAAATGTCAACTTGGGAGACAAGCCCTCCTTAATATAAGGAGATTCCACGCATTGAAGTCCCCATCACCATGTCTCCCTTTTAATTAAAAATATCTACCCAACTATCTAATTTCCCTAACCTCACTAAGAACCCAACGAAAACCAAGTGAAGGGGCAAGGAGAAGAGGCCGAAGGAAACTCAAGCAACACCATTGAACAAGCTAGGACTTCGAGTAAGTAAACAAAATTACCACCTCAAACTATTATGTTTTCCGTTTGTAGGACTATTTAGTTAAGTTACGATAGGAATTAAGGAATTCAAGGAGTTTAAGTGTACCATAGAAGGCAAAACCCCTAACCTAGGGAGTAAACTCACATTCGAGGGTTTCCTTAGGATATTGCTAGATTTTAGCTAACCAAACAAATCTTAGGGCTTACAACCTTAACGCAAGAGGAGCTTACCCTAAAATTGGATGTTGTTGTGTAGAAGAAGAACCTTAGAACTTAGAATTTCGGGAAGGTGATTGAAAGCCTAGTAGAATCGGGGAATTTGGCAACAAATCGGGCCACTCTTGTTTGAGTAAGGAAATCGAGCGATTTAATTTAAGAATACTAAGTTCCACTAAAACCTAGTAAATCGGGCGATTTCGAGTTACTACAAACACACGGCGAATTGTTGCACGAAAGGAATCGGTTGAATTAAATGTGAGGGACAATTTAATCGTGCGATCTAAGCCTTAGGAGAATTCGGCGATTTGTGGTGTCTCAAACCCTGAAATCGGGCGAATTCATGCGAAACCTAAATCGGACGAATTAAACGAAAAATCCACGTGCCGAAAGGAGAACAAATCGCCGAGATAGAGCTCAACAAACCCTGAAATCGGGCGACTCCATGCAAGGTTGAAATCGGGCGATTTCACCCATGGAATGCCCTAAATCGGCCGAAAACAATCCCATTCCATGCATAGGTTTCGGGCTGACGTCATGATGACGAGGAAACGCGGTGATTTCCACCTCTTTAAGACCTCAAATCGGGCGAATTACCGTGAGCTACCCATGCATGCAAAATCGGGCGAAACCCTAGTTTAAGCACGCGAAGATCGGGCGATTTGATACCTTTAGAAACCTCAACGATTTGAGGGTTACAATGTCATGAAGTCGGGCAAATTGCATGAAGGTGAAATCGGACAAATCCATGCTAGTACAAATCGGGCGAATAAACGAGATTGCATGCAAGATCTAATCGGGCGATTTCGTGCTAATACCAATCGATCGAAATCAGCCCATAAGAGATCAAATCGAACAGCACTTAGATGTTTCGCCGAGCCCCTTAGATTAAAAGTTAGTACTAACATAACTTAGAAATTGTTGGGGCGGGACATTAGCCTAGAATCGAAGCTAGCGAATTATAGTCTAGCGAAATTAATGAAGGGGGATAATTTCGTGCGACCTAATTAATTAATTAACGAAGACATAATACTAATACGATGATATTATGTTTAAAGGTCGTACGTTAGGAGCTAACGGGGAGGATACTAATTACGCTCGGACGACAGGTAAGTAGAAATCCAACTACGACACATAACTTGTTTGAATGTGCTTGTTTTATGCGACTACGTGCTTCGGTGATTTCATGATTACGTGATTTAATTGATATGTCTTCACGTGAACGTGTCTGAAGTTTCTAATTGGATGACTAGGTGCTTCGAGGCTTATCTGAATTGTGATTACTTGATACTACGTGACTATATGCCTCGATGATTACATGAATTTCGTAGACCAGTTGTACATGCTGTCTCTTGGTAATTTCGTCTGGCATTTGCTGCATTTTCATACTCACGTGCATACACGATCATATGTGGGAGGGTCGTAGGAGTCAAGTATACATATATATGGTGTATCGCTTGAAAGCGATTGATACATTGCCGATGTGGGCATGTGTTGTCGACTCAGTTGAGTCAAGGGCTGTCTACTATGCTACCAGGGCGGCGTTTAGCGTCGTCGTACTATTATGTACATATGTTTGGGACCGCATTGGGCTAAAAAGGCGTTATCGGCCTCCCAATGTGGACAGCAATTTGCATACCAGGGTTGCCTCTCAATGACGATCGCGTTGGGCCAAAAGGCATCGTTAGCCTGCCAACGAGGGTCGCATTGGGCTAAAAAGGTGCCACGGAGATGAGTAAGGGTTGCCTCTCAATGACGATCGCGTTGGGCCAAAAAGGCATCGTTAGCCTCCCAACGAGGGTCGCATTGGGCTAAAAAGGTGCCACGGAGATGAGTAAGGGTTGCCTCTCAATGACGATCGCGTTGGGCCAAAAGGCATCGTTAGCCTCCCAACGAGGGTCGCATTGGGCTAAAAAGGTGCCACGGAGATGAATAAGGTTGCCTCTCAACGGTGAGTTCCATTGGGCCGTAAAGGCAATATGGGCCTCCTGAATGTGAACCGCGTTGGGCTGAAAAGGAGCCGTATACATATAGTACTATTATGTATATAATGAAATATATTAGGGCAATGCCCGTTGGCGAAGAGGCCGCGTAAATATATATTACTATTATGTACGTAATGAAATATACTAGGGCGGAGACCCGTTGGCGAAAAGGGCCACATATACATATATTATTATTATGTACGTAATGAAATATACTAGGGCGGAGACCCGTTGGCGAAAAGGGCCACATATACATATATTATTATTATGTACGTAATGAAATATACTAGGGCGGAGACCCGTTGGCGAAAAGGGCCACATATACATATATTATTATTATGTACGTAATGAAATATACTAGGGCGGAGACCCGTTGGCGAAAAGGGCCACATATACATATATTATTATTATGTACCTAATGAAATATATTAGGGCGATGCCCGTTGGCGAGAGGGCCATATATATGTATGTTTATGTTATAATTGGGCAATGCCCGGGGCGGTAAGGTGTGACCTGGAGGGTGCGACCTGAGGGTATAAGCGACACAGGGTGGAACCCTGGTGTAGGCAACCTCAGCGTGGGCTACCAGCGTGAGCGACCGCCGACAGTCGGGGACGACCGGGTACATATGGCGACCTAGGGGAACGATGTGCATCCTAGGGCATGGCCATCCGGCGTGGACCGCTGTCTATTTGTCCCTAGAGGACGTGAGCTCTTGGTGGTGCATAGTGAGATTAGCCGAGGGCCCTGAGTGATGTTAGTATGAGTATTAGGAGCATCGGCGCGGATTGCCTTTGCGAAATGTTATGAGCATCGGCGCGGACTGTCACGACCCACTTTTTCTATAACTAGTTTGGCGGATTTTTCGCAACGTAAGCTGCGGAAGACCCGATTTAAAAAAAAACTCTTATTTAATAATTTAATATTATACACTCGCACACATTTATTTCGCACACGTCCCGTTATGCAAACATTATAATTTAAAAGACTATAGCCAATATGTTAAAATATTTAAACACACTAATAACACCCCTCAGGTCGCATCCATGTACGCCCAGCCCTCAAAAGTACGTGGAGTCACCGCCACCAGCCTGCCATAGTCGTGACGTGACTCAACGTCCGACTCGTTCGTACCTACAACACATAAAACGTGGAATGAGCTATAAAGCTCAGTAAGTGGAAATATGCATGTATGCACGTGCCAACTAGCAAAGGCATCCGCGCCAGTGCTTTCTAATACTCACATACACATATCATTCTTATTTCTTTCTCATTTCTTTTTCATTTCAATCTGGGCCCATAGCTAACTTACTACTCGCACCACCATAACATGAGCTCAAATCCTATACGGATAAAAATACGATAGTTGGCCCACTCTGGCTAGGACAAAACTAGGGTTTATCTCCAGTTTTTCCATTCACCAGGTCGCCCCTCTATCTGACGATCGTCCTTTTTCCATAGCGGTTGCCTTTCCTGGCACTCTGGCTTACGCCATGTGTCTCGTCCAGGTGACCCTCGTCCGCTAATGACAATGACAGTTGCTACACACTGGGTGGCCTACGCTAGGTCTCCCTAGATCGCCCCTACCCAGGTCGCTCCTCCTGTCGGACAGTTGCTCCACACTGAGCGGCCTACGCTAGGTTTCCCTAGGTCGCCCCTACCCAGGTCGCTCCTCCTGCCTCACATAATACATTAGACGGCTTACATCCCGTCGTGGTGCCTTTGTAGAAGTAGCTATAATATTCGTTCTCATATGATTGTATACTGTGCATACTCATAAATGCAAATCCTCACATCTTCCGTGTATGCACATGCTCATGCCATATGAATGATGTCATACATGCCATGCTCGCGTACAAGCGATAAATGCAATGCACGTTCACCTTCCCATAATAACAATATCCAAACGTGCACATAATATACGATGATGGTGTACCAACTGGTTTCCCACGTCATCGCAAAATCATAAATAATGGCTCACCATGCGATTTCATTATCGCCAGTAAGCACCTCATGTAAAACAACCAACACAGGTTGCCACATAATCACATAATTTCACATAATTCACGTCACGTAAAATCCCTCACATAAAACAACCAACACACGTTACCATATAATCACGTAATTCAACATAATTCACTCACATAAAATCATACAACACAGATAACCACATAAGGCGAATATAAACATGTAGTTTATGTGTTGTAGGTGAGATTTCCACTTACTTGACATCCAAGCTACTTAGCTTATAATTCTGTAATTTCTTCTTTAATCCTCGATCCTTAAAACATAGTAACACTACAAAGTCAGTATACGCTAGTTCAGGTATACAACTAAGACTTTCGAATTAAATATAATAGTACCCATGTTTCGAAAATAACATGGTCTTAGAAAATGATTTGCTTTGCACACATGTAGGTTTCGAAATAACTTGCTAGTGTTACTGGCGTTTTCAAAAGTATATAGTACCAACATTATATTTCAAAAATCGCAAGACCTAAAAATTGAACTAAGTTTTCAAAAATCATACGAACAACACTATTTCATTCAAACACCTAACGCAACATAACGTCCATAACCTCTTTCGAAAATAATTCTCAAACCTTTACCTTTCAAAAGTCTAATAAAATTCAGTACATACACTTTCAAAAATTATTTCCGAAACTAAAAATTGTGGATATCTAACTTTTTAACATTCCCATCTTTCGAAAATCAATACTTCAAAAATAATTTCCTAAAATGTTTCTTTTTTCGAAAATCCTAAACACTACCAAATACGCCTTTCGAAAATCTCTTATTTTAAAAGCTAGCTCCTTAAAATTATACTTGTGACACCTAACTTTCGAAATTCATTAAAACCCTTTCAAAATCACATTTAGTTTGAGAAATCTTACAACACATCTACAAACATCCTTAACTAAGAAAACGACTTATTATTCCAAAAGAACCCCATCTGTGTTTGAAACTAAATCTTTCGAAAACATAAAACCCTTGTTTTTATTAAAACATCTTAAGCTTCGATCAAGATGCCTTTTCCCAAGAACATACTAAACCTTGTAAGAACTTATACATAACGTGTTTCAAAGCTTTCAAAAATTAGAACCTCTATTGAATATGAAATAATAAGGATTTTGTGCTTGCCAAACCCTAACTAAAGCTTAAAAGTCTTAGTAAAATCCATACCTTCTTCCCAAGCTAAATTACGAGCATCATACTTGAGTTTTTCTCTCGTCGCTCTCTACTTCTTTCCAACTCAACGTTGCATATTATTTCTAATGAGACATTTTCACATACTTTTCCTATCATAAATTATTTTTATTTTAGCTTAAGGGTTGTTTTCTTCCATGATTTATTGTTTCGCATTATTAGTACTTAGGTCCACTTAGTGAACTATTTCCACGTTGGCGTCCCAAAAGCTCATTATTATTTTGATTAAAGTAATTGTCTAGCTTAACTTTAAGTTTCTCAAAATTTGCTCTCATCCATACTTAGCCACGTTATTCCTTCCTACCGAAAATGACATATACCAAATCTTAATTCAAGTGTTAGTTCTTATCCCCAAGGTTAACGTGTAAATGATATGGACATTTACCCTTTGTTTAACTTAAGCTAAGTATTAGTCATTACATAATTACATTATTCATCCAATAATAATATATTTATAATAAAAGGTGTACCTCACCTCCAAGATCAGACCTTCAAATTGCTAAGACTCTGGTGAGTATTCTTGATTTGGTTAGTCCTTAGTTCGATATTATGTGTTAGCTTTATGAGGGTTTTTTTACTTATTAGCATTGAGTAATATATTTTTAATTTTAGCTAAATACGTTTAGGAATTTCAAAATTCCTTATTAGAGAATTTCGTAATATGTACTTAAGAAGTTTCAAATATTACTTATACCAACATGCCTAAATTTCGAACTCTTCATCTTCTTTCTAATTTATTTCTCGGAAGTTTTGTCTAATGATCACTTCAATTTTCTTCTCCTCAAGACTTGTGTTATTTAGATTAATATAGTTTTCTTCTTGTCTTTAAGTTTAATCAATTTGTATTTTTCCTAAGCCTAATCGTCAATGAGCTTCTAGAGAATTAGGACATTTACCTAATACCATCACAAACCAAATGTAAATAGTTTAAGCCTTTTATTATTCATTATTTAATAATAATTAAACTCCCAAGAACGAAATCCCTTACTAAGTTTTCCAATCTCACCACATGTATTACCAATAATTGTTGCTATACTATTTTGGGTCAACATTGGCCTTAATTTAATTTGGGCTCTAATACTAATTTGGTCTATTTTATTTATTAATTTCCATTGAATTTGGGTCAAGATCATTTGGGTCTAATATTAATATACCAGATTCCTCATTTGGGTCTCTTTGAATTTTAATTCCATTTACAGATATTTACCAGATTAATTCTATTCCCGTATTAAATTTACGGGTATTACACGGATTGCCTTTGCGAAATGTTATGAGCATCGGCGCGGACCGCCCTTGCAAAGTGTTATAGGTTTCGGCGTGAATTGCCGTTGCGGGGAAAGGGACACGTGCATACATGCATGATTTTTGCTTACTGAGCCTCGGTGGCTCATTCTTTTATGTTATGTGTTGTAGGTACTATCACGGTACGTGATCGCCTAGCTGGCAAGGCCTATCTTTTGAAGCTTCCGATCGTCTTTTGGGGGTGGACGTGTGTGTATGGATGACGACCTGTGAGGCCGGGTGCATAGGAGCTTTTGCTGTGCCATCGCAACCGTCCCGAGTAATTATGAACTAGGATTAGGGTGTAATTAGGACTCGAAGAAATTATTCTGTCGAGTAGTTATGTTCTTTTGACGTGTACAGGACAGGAACTCCTTGGGAAAAAAGGAAAAATTTCTACCGTATTTTCGTATCTTCTAAATTATCGTACCATTATACACTTAGAGTTCAGCTGGAAATGGTAGCGATGGCTAGGGTCGCTACAGTTGGTATCAGAGCTTCGGTCACAGGTTCTGTAGACTGTCCATACACACACACCCAAAAGCGCGGAAGCAGCCTTGCCTGTAAGTAATACGATTAATATGCTTATGTGCTTTTAATACGTGCCTCGTTGTTCCACTAATTGAAGAATGGCTAGCGAGTCTAGAGAATTGATTGGCGAATCAAGCCGCGGGGTGAGATCTGGATCACCTACAAATGAACAGAGCTCCATGCTCCTACACCTCACCGAATTGGTCCAACAACAGTCGGATAAAATCGACAAACTGGAAGACCAAGTTAGTGAACTCAAGGGTCAGATCTACGATCTTATCGACAAGCAGAGTTCCTTTGAATCCCGAAGATCCCCGCATGCGGGGATAATAGGAAAGGAATTCCCAGAACGAAACCCTCCAACTCCTACGAATGCTGCTAACCCTACTAGGAATGAGATCCAAATTTCCCAGACCCACAAAGGAAAGAGAAAAGCAGAAGGCGGGCCGGGACAAGGAAGTAACAAAAAGCTCCAAACTTTTCAACCCACCATACCAATGTGCCGAAGATGTACACGGCGACACCAGGGAGTCTGCCACTCCCAGAATGCCATTTGCTTCAAGTGTGGCAAAACGGGCCACTATCTGAGGGCATGTCCGGAGAATGGGTCCGGAAGTCAAGCTGGAAACCAGGCAGCACCACCAAGGGCACCGGCCCGAGTATACATGCTCACGACGGAGGAAGCAGAAGAGAACCCGCACATGGCGGCAGGTACCCTATCCATTTAGTGAACCCCAACTTGTCTTCTAGTGAACCTAAGACTAGGCATCCTTTGCATTCACTCCTTATTGTAGCGAGGCTCAGGATTAATCCTAGCCGATCTAATCGAGCCAGCTCGATATCCAATGCGAACAGCAGCCTAACAAATAAGCTTTCAAAATAGGAATCCGTATTTAAATTCCCTAGTAAAGGAACAAAGACTCCATAGGTCCAATATCAGAGCGGCGCAATGGAAGCGTGATGGATGCTAGTGATCCTGACATCTGCTGGAGTTAGAATTCTAGTTACTCCCATTAGCTCCTCGAGGCGATATGCGATCGATCACCTGAGCAATCTTTCTACTTACGTTACCAGGAAATTAGCTCATTAAATCCAAGGCAATAGGAAAGATTTTATTCTAACCGTTGTAGAATTCGCTTTTCTTCCTCTCACTCCGGATCGAATATTTAATCCTCGTTACTACGTGAAGATTATAGTTATCATTAGGATCGGTAGGCCCAAGAGGAAGGGCGCGATAAACTGTAGGCACGAGGAAACCAAAGATGGAAACCTATTCCCTTTTTGTCTATATCTCTTATTCATTCCCTAATGCTAGATCGAGATGACCTTCGGTCTAAGATTAAATTTCCCCTCTCAGAAGTACAAAGTTTGGAAAAATTATTCCACTTTCACGAGAATACACTAGTTCCATTCTTCGTAGTAAGGAAACATCTTTATGAGCAATACGGTGAATCCTTATCACCTAACCAAGCTAGCTCAACTCCCTACCCATTGTCACCCCGACTTATCCTAGCTAACGGAATTTCGGGGGCGAAATTCTTTTAAGGGGGGGAGGATGTAAGACCCGTAAAATTTAATTACGGGATTTACGATATAATTAAGGTGTAAATAATTAATTAGGGACATCGTTGGGATAATTACGTTAAGAAGCTAGGATTTTAGGTGAAATATTTTATTTAGGACGAGTGATTAACTCAAGCCTAATGGGCGATATTATGTTTCCATGCTTCTATGTCTATAAAACTATATTTTCGTGATTTCATGTTATGTGTGTTATGAAGTACAATTTAAGGCATGAATTTAGGAATTTGAGAAATATAGCCAACAATTTTATAGGTATAGTTAGGAACTAGTTTCGACCGATTAAAGCAAGAATCGATCGGAACTCATGCAACAGAATTTAAATTGTAGAAAGCGTCCAAATTGGACGATTGAATAATAAAATATTTAGATTTGAAATCGAGGACTCGGCCG
This sequence comes from Craterostigma plantagineum, assembly GCA_027422505.1. Lineage (NCBI taxonomy): Eukaryota > Viridiplantae > Streptophyta > Magnoliopsida > Lamiales > Linderniaceae > Craterostigma > Craterostigma plantagineum. The sequence continues at coordinate 16,507,925 of JAPQWV010000013.1, read as the reverse complement.
ATGCAAGACATAGATACATGTGTATTTGTATCTCACTTTCGCCGAACAAGAGAGAAGTTTCGGGCGATTGTTTGGTATGCAAATGATTGACTACATATAAATTAAATTGATTGATTCCCAAGGCTTAGAAGTAGTTTCGACCGATTTGTGAGCATAGTATAGAGAACTTGACCAATCACAATCCATTTAGAGTCAACTTTTGAGTTATTAAAATTGGGCTAGGAATATTAAATACTAATGGGCTAGAACTCAATAATGGGCCCAAAATGCAAAATGTCAACTTGGGAGACAAGCCCTCCTTAATATAAGGAGATTCCACGCATTGAAGTCCCCATCACCATGTCTCCCTTTTAATTAAAAATATCTACCCAACTATCTAATTTCCCTAACCTCACTAAGAACCCAACGAAAACCAAGTGAAGGGGCAAGGAGAAGAGGCCGAAGGAAACTCAAGCAACGCCATTGAACAAGCTAGGACTTCGAGTAAGTAAACAAAATTACCACCTCAAACTATTATGTTTTCCGTTTGTAGGACTATTTAGTTAAGTTACGATAGGAATTAAGGAATTCAAGGAGTTTAAGTGTACCATAGAAGGCAAAACCCCTAACCTAGGGAGTAAACTCACATTCGAGGGTTTCCTTAGGATATTGCTAGATTTTAGCTAACCAAACATATCTTAGGGCTTACAACCTTAACGCAAGAGGAGCTTACCCTAAAATTGGATGTTGTTGTGTAGAAGAAGAACCTTAGAACTTAGAATTTCGGGAAGGTGATTGAAAGCCTAGTAGAATCGGGGAATTTGGCAACAAATCGGGCCACTCTTGTTTGAGTAAGGAAATCGAGCGATTTAATTTAAGAATACTAAGTTCCACTAAAACCTAGTAAATCGGGCGATTTCGAGTTACTACAAACACACGGCGAATTGTTGCACGAAAGGAATCGGTTGAATTAAATGTGAGGGACAATTTAATCGTGCGATCTAAGCCTTAGGAGAATTCGGCGATTTGTGGTGTCTCAAACCCTGAAATCGGGCGACTTCATGCGAAACCTAAATCGGACGAATTAAACGAAAAATCCACATGGCGAAAGGAGAACAAATCGCCGAGATAGAGCTCAACAAACCCTGAAATCGGGCGACTCCATGCAAGGTTGAAATCGGGCGATTTCACCCATGGAATGCCCTAAATCGGCCGAAAACAATCCCATTCCATGCATAGGTTTCGGGCTGACGTCATGATGACGAGGAAACGCGGCGATTTCCACCTCTTTAAGACCTCAAATCGGGCGAATTACCGTGAGCTACCCATGCATGCAAAATCGGGCGAAACCCTAGTTTAAGCACGCGAAGATCGGGCGATTTGATACCTTTAGAAACCTCAACGATTTGAGGGTTACAATGTCATGAAGTCGGGCAAATTGCATGAAGGTGAAATCGGACAAATCCATGCTAGTACAAATCGGGTGAATAAACGAGATTGCTTGCAAGATCTAATCGGGCGATTTCGTGCTAATACCAATCGATCGAAATCAGCCCATAAGAGATCAAATCGAACAGCACTTAGATGTTTCGCCGAGCCCCTTAGATTAAAAGTTAGTACTAACATAACTTAGAAATTGTTGGGGCGGGACATTAGCCTAGAATCGAAGCTAGCGAATTATAGTCTAGCGAAATTAATGAAGGGGGATAATTTCGTGCGACCTAATTAATTAATTAACGAAGACATAATACTAATACGATGATATTATGTTTAAAGGTCGTACGTTAGGAGCTAACGGGGAGGATACTAATTACGCTCGGACGACAGGTAAGTAGAAATCCAACTACGACACATAACTTGTTTGAATGTGCTTGTTTTAGCGACTACGTGCTTCGGTGATTTCATGATTACGTGATTTAATTGATATGTCTTCACGTGAACGTGTCTGAAGTTTCTAATTGGATGACTAGGTGCTTCGAGGCTTATCTGAATTGTGATTACTTGATACTACGTGACTATATGCCTCGATGATTACATGAATTTCGTAGACCAGTTGTACATGCTGTCTCTTGGTAATTTCGTCTGGCATTTGCTGCATTTTCATACTCACGTGCATACACGATCATATGTGGGAGGGTCGTAGGAGTCAAGTATACATATATATGGTGTATCGCTTGAAAGCGATTGATACATTGCCGATGTGGGCATGTGTTGTCGACTCAGTTGAGTCAAGGGCTGTCTACTATGCTACCAGGGCGGCGTTTAGCGTCGTCGTACTATTATGTACATATGTTTGGGACCGCATTGGGCTAAAAAGGCGTTATCGGCCTCCCAATGTGGACAGCAATTTGCATACCGGGGTTGCCTCTCAATGACGATCGCGTTGGGCCAAAAAGGCATCGTTAGCCTGCCAACGAGGGTCGCATTGGGCTAAAAAGGTGCCACGGAGATGAGTAAGGGTTGCCTCTCAATGACGATCGCGTTGGGCCAAAAAGGCATCGTTAGCCTCCCAACGAGGGTCGCATTGGGCTAAAAAGGTGCCACGGAGATGAGTAAGGGTTGCCTCTCAATGACGATCGCGTTGGGCCAAAAAGGCATCGTTAGCCTCCCAACGAGGGTCGCATTGGGCTAAAAAGGTGCCACGGAGATGAATAAGGTTGCCTCTCAACGGTGAGTTCCATTGGGCCGTAAAGGCAATATGGGCCTCCTGAATGTGAACCGCGTTGGGCTGAAAAGGAGCCGTATACATATAGTACTATTATGTATATAATGAAATATATTAGGGCAATGCCCGTTGGCGAAGAGGCCGCGTAAATATATATTACTATTATGTACGTAATGAAATATACTAGGGCGGAGACCCGTTGGCGAAAAGGGCCACATATACATATATTATTATTATGTACGTAATGAAATATACTAGGGCGGAGACCCGTTGGCGAAAAGGGCCACATATACATATATTATTATTATGTACGTAATGAAATATACTAGGGCGGAGACCCGTTGGCGAAAAGGGCCACATATACATATATTATTATTATGTACCTAATGAAATATATTAGGGCGATGCCCGTTGGCGAGAGGGCCATATATATGTATGTTTATGTTATAATTGGGCAATGCCCGGGGCGGTAAGGTGTGACCTGGAGGGTGCGACCTGAGGGTATAAGCGACACAGGGTGGAACCCTGGTGTAGGCAACCTCAGCGTGGGCTACCAGCGTGAGCGACCGCCGACAGTCGGGAACGACCGGGTACATATGGCGACCTAGGGGAACGATGTGCATCCTAGGGCATGGCCATCCGGCGTGGACCGCTGTCTATTTGTCCCTAGAGGACGTGAGCTCTTGGTGGTGCATAGTGAGATTAGCCGAGGGCCCTGAGTGATGTTAGTATGAGTATTAGGAGCATCGGCGTGGATTGCCTTTGCGAAATGTTATGAGCATCGGCGCGGGTTGCCTTTGCGAAATGTTATGAGCATCGGCGCGGACCGCCCTTGCAAAGTGTTATAGGTTTCGGCGTGAATTGCCGTTGCGGGGAAAGGGACACGTGCATACATGCATGATTTTTGCTTACTGAGCCTCGGTGGCTCATTCTTTTATGTTATGTATTGTAGGTACTTACGATCACGGTACGTGATCGCCTAGCTGGCAAGGCCTATCTTTTGAAGCTTCCGAGCGTCTTTTGGGGGTGGACGTGTGTGTATGGATGACGACCTGTGAGGCCGGGTGCATAGGAGCTTTTGCTGTGCCATCGCAACCGTCCCGAGTAATTATGAACTAGGATTAGGGTGTAATTAGGACTCGAAGAAATTATTCTGTCGAGTAGTTATGTTCTTTTGACGTGTACAGGACAGGAACTCCTTGGGAAAAAAGGAAAAATTTCTACCGTATTTTCGTATCTTCTAAATTATCGTACCATTATACACTTAGAGTTCAGCTGGAAATGGTAGCGATGGCTAGGGTCGCTACAGTGTTTTTAGCTAAGTATTGTAGAGTGATGTGATATCAACGTGTATGTCTTAGCTCTTGTGCATGATTGGTCTCACACGTTTTACAAGGAGATAACAATGCCCCAACGTGTTTTACCCCTCTCATTAAGAAATGTCATACTTATCTTTACTTGGGCTTTATTATCTACTTTGGGCCAATGTCTCATTCTCACTTGGGTAATGTTCATTACCTAGTATTTATTAAATTATCATATAGTTGGGCCTATTTATTTATTTGGTCTACTTATATTTCGGCCCATAATGTTTTATTCAACTCTCGGGCCCAATTATTATTTTCGGGCCTAATTTCGAAAAATCCGTTTTGTCCGGAAATTAACTTCATTAATTTCGAACATTACAAAAATAATCCCGTATTTATTTTACGGGTATTACAGCAGCCAAGGGAAGTTTTTGTCTCCCCTCTACCATCTCTAAATAGGGGATGACATGAAGAACAAAGGAGGAGAGTTAGGGAGGAGACGAGGCCATATATACGTACAGTGGGAGGTGATGGTCTGCGTGAATTAGAGCGAACAAAGCACACACCTAAAGCAGTCACCTCCAACTTAACACACGTCACTCACCTCACAACAAAAGCCACGTTACTCACAAGGAAGGAACTCGAGGCAGTCGTGCATCAATTGGAGCGAGTATGGGGAGCCGTGCGCTTTGACGAGTTGATTTTAGCGAGCGGCAGCTGCGAAGGGCGATGAGGTGCATAGGAATTATTTCGGCTTGCTCCGTACGAGTCCAGATCCTTACGACTCACAGTCAATACCCTAAGTTTGACTAAAACCTTTTGTTATGAGCCCAGCTCCGTACGACTCAACCAGTTTGTTTGTGCATTTGAATTATTTCGGCTTGCATAGCTATAAGCCATTTCTCCGAATCTGTATCCCTGATTGCCTGGTCATAGCTAGTGGGATCGTCTCCGACATTCCCTTCCATAGCAGGAACCTCGTGCTTGATGTGGACCATCCCGTATCTCTCAGGCTGGCGAGTTACTCTACCCGACCTGCGCAACTCAGGTTGCGTCTCGGACTGCTCTACGGTGTCATTCGACACTAGAGTTTGTGAAAGTGCTTCTGACGACTCTCCAAGAGTTACTTCGCGACCCGCTCCACCTTTTCGAACGAACTCTTCTTCGAGAAAGTGAGCCTGAAGGGCTACAACAATTCTCTGATCGTCGTGGAAGTAAATCTGGTATCCCATGGAATCATCAGGATACACGACAAAACGTCCTTTCACAACCTTCAATTCCAGTTTATCTGTCTTGAGTTTTTTCACAAATGCGGGGCAACCCAAATTCTAATGTGATTCAAGCTCGGTTTTCGTCCTGTCCATATCTGATACGGAATATGATCGATAGACTTTGTAAGATTCTATTCAGAATGTGCGCCACTGTCAGCAGGGCATGACCCCACAACGATATGGGCAGGTATGTATAGCTCAGCACAGATCGAACCTTATCCAACAGAGTTTGATTTCTGCGTTCGGACACACCGTTCTACTGTGGTGTTCCGGGCGGTGTCATCTGTGAAATGATCCTGTTCTCTTTCAAGAACTCGTCAAACTCGAGGCTCATGTACTCGCCGCCTCAATCTGATCAAGCAGCTTTAATGTTCTTTCCAGTTTGATTTTCTACCAAAGCCTTGTACTTTTTGAACAAGTATCAGACTTGTGCTTCATGAGATACACTTTGCCGAAGCGAGAGTGATCATCAGTGAAATTAACGAAATAATGGAAGTTACCGCGAGCCGCTACCCCGAACGATCGGCAAACATCCGTGTGGATCAAACCGTTAAGTTTTGCGGCTCTTGTGAAAGCCCCTGTGAAGGGCAACTTGGTCATCTTTCCAAGGATATAAGATTCACAAGTCGGATAGGGATCAGACCCAAATGGCTTTATAACACCGGTTTTCTCCAACTCGAGAATCTTCTCTAGCGTGACCGAGTCTAAAGATGCCACAACAGTCTCAAGTTCGACTCCAATTTTCGTTTGTTGGTGATTGTATTCACAGTTTTTGTTTTATCTTCAACGTTTAGATAATACAATCCATTCAGTGATGCAATTATTTTCAAGATAAATATTGCATATATTACGGAACTCGTAACCGTTTCCGCACAAAACGGGAATATAAACAATATTTTTTTAAGTCCCTTGGGCAAAACTAAACAATCGGAAAGCAGTAAACTATGTCTATTAGATAAAACGGGAGTTCTTGATCCAATGTGGGTCGCCGCTACACTGTGTCCGCTTCCTACGTTGTCATGATCTCTCGATCCGCCAGCTTCCTACTTCGTTCCAGGCCCTGGTTCGAAACATAGATGTGAGCTCCCGAGTCTAGATCCATGAAGCAGAATATACTGTCATAGAACAATTTGTTTCCAAAATGTAAAGTTCTTTACCTGAGGTGGGTAGCTTTGGGCAATCGCGATTCCAATGGCCAAGCTCATTGCAGTGAAGGCACTTGTCCGTCAGCTTGGCGCCTTTGAACACGTTCTTCTTGGCTTGCCTTTCAAAATTCGTCCTTTGGGCTTAGTGTGCTTGTCCAACTTTTTCTTTTTCTACTAAACCCTCGAGTCTTACGACAAGAACAACTTCCTTTCCTTTTACCTTCTTCATCCGAGTCTGCACCGCCAACAACTGGTTCATCAACCCAGTCAATGTCATCTCGGCCTTGTTCAGATTAAAGTTCATAATGAACGAATTGAATAAAGGTGGGAGCGGCTGAAGTATGAGATCGTTCTGGAGCTCGTTATCCATGATAAAGGCCAGTGCCTCGGGTCTTTCGATCCAATCGATCGTCTTGAGCACATGTGCTCTGACGCCACTATCCTCAGCCATTTTGCAATGAAACAGTTGCCCTGTTAGGGACTAGCGAGAACTCCTGGTTGCCAAAAAGCTTCTTCAAATGAAGCAAAATGACGCCCACTTCCATTTCCGAGTGAGTGCGCTGCACCTCATTGCTCATGGAAAGAAGTATATAGCCCTTGACTAGGGGTGTAAACGAGCCGAGCCCGAACATGGCCCAGCTCGAGCTCGGCTCGAAAAAATATACTCGAGCTCGAGCTCGGCTCGAGCTCGATCGAACATCAAAACTTACTGCTCGAGCTCGGCTCGTGAAAATATCGAGCTGCTCTCAGCTCGAAAGGCTCGAAATTGATCAAACTTTGAGCTCCATTATCTCATGCTCTTCTTTTTTATTTTTTTTTCTGAAAATGAAAATAGAAGGAACTATACGATTCAGAACAATTCAACCAAATTCAAAAATAACATCTCCAAATTCTCAGCCGCAGATCCGAGCCCTACCTCTGTTGTGGGCTCTCACCCTTCTTCGCCAAGATCCCCATTATCCATCCTCAAGAACTCTCTCACCCTTCTGCTCCTATCGATTTCAGCGAGGCTTTTTCCGAGGTCGGCTTTTTTCAAGCACATGTTCTTGCCATCTTCGTGGGGCAGATCTGATGCTATGGCGTGCTCGTATATTTCTCTGGTGTTGTGACATCGAAGATTTCGGCTGCTATTGCTATGTATACGGTATACCTCGTACGTGCCCAGTTTCTCATTAGGAGGAATGGTCTTTGTTGCTTAATCTCATACTGTCATGGCCCTTTTAGCCGGTGTTTATTGCTTTGGTTGTATACTCTCTCATGAACTGCGATGTAGTGAAGTGAATGGAATGGGCAACGGAGTGCGGCTATCTGTACTTGTGGTGGGTGAAAAAGTATGATTTAGGGTTTTGGGGTATTTTAGTCTTTTATTAGAATATAATAATAATAATATAGAAAATAGATATGGGCTCGATGAGGCTCGACGAGCTATCGAGCCCATACAAATTCGGCTCGAGCTCGGCTCGATTAGTTATTGAGCCGGCTCGAGCTCGGCTCGAGCTCGATTTTGACCGAGCTCGAGCCGAGCTTTGACCGAGCTGCTCGCGAGCGGCTCGCGAGCAGCTCGGTTCGTTTACACCCCTACCCTTGACATTTGGCTCGTCTATCTGCCACTTGGCATACTAAGTCCGGTCTTCGTCACTCGCATCAGCCCCTGGGACTTGCGGTACGGGGGAATCAAGGACATAAGTTTGGGACTCCATACCTATGACTATCCTTGGGTTACGGAACCGGTCCACGTAGTTTGGTCCCACCAAACAGTTTCTCTCAAGCAGCATAATTATAATGTTCGTCATCGCAATAAATAGAAAGAACCGTAAAGCTGTAGAAAATAAAGATCTAATTAGGTGTATCTTATCATTTGGTCCCGATTTAATTTTCGTTTGAAAACTGGGAGCGAAAATTACCATTTGGTCCCAATTCAATTTTCGCTTGAGAAACTGCGATCGAAAATTACTAATTTCATCCAATTTCTCAATTGTAGGTTATCCTATTTTTCAGAGTGACCCTTTTTTCAATTAAAACCACATATTTTCTCCCCTATGTATTAAAAATTAAAAGCAATTAACTCCCTGAAACTCTGAACAATGACATCTGGCTCCACAGCTGATTTTCAACAAATCTGCATTACTTAGAGCAAAAAGTCCAAAATGTTAGAGTTAATCAACAAGTAATTTTAGGCTCCCCCTGAATTTTTTGGATCAATGCCGCAAGCTCCAAAACGTAAAAAATCGTGAAGTCCTCCTCATTGAAATGTGGTGTAGCAAGGAATCAGAATTGAAAATATCTGAAATGCTTAGAGGAAAACATCAAAAATATTTGGATCTCAAGGCTTAATATTTTGTAACTGCTCCCCCTCAAACAGTGCACCTTAATTGATTTAAGCATACAAACAAGTAAATCAATCTAAGTAGCAAACATTCAAAACACGCAATTTGATCAATTTAACTTAGATACATGGTCCCCTAATCATGTAATCAAACTTATGCGCGAGGGTATGAGTAAGAACAAGTATTCGCATTTACCAATTCAATACAGATGCAACATAAAATTGCATGACATAATGTGCGAATTATAACAACATATCGCATTTAATCAATTCAGTGTAGATGCAAAACAAAAATTGCGTATATCAAAATGTGCGATAGTCATATATATTTTTATTTATTTATTATTTTTTGCATAATACGGAAAAATGGAAGAAAAAGAAAAGACTTCAAGAAAAATTATCATATATGTATATATACTTTTCGTATGAATATTAATATTAATAATAGTATGGGGTCAGATTATTTTTCTTCGATCGACGTCACGTCTAAAGTTTCACAAGACACTTGAAAGATATTATGCCGTCAAGTCATGTGGTCAAACTAAAGTCCTACGTCCTAGTCTGCTGGTCCTCCAAGAAGCAGAACTGCGTCTCAACGTCGACGGCTGAGGCTGAATACGTCGCGACAGCCAGCTGTTGCTCGCAAATGCTATGGATGCGGACTCAGCTTCGCGATTATGGGTAAAATTTAAATAATATACCCATTTACAGTGGCGATTACGTGTAATCGTGTTCACCACTCGCGCACAAAACACATAGATATTCGATATCATTTTATAAAAGATCACGTAGAAAAAGGCACTTTTGACATGTATTTCGTGAACACGGAGTATCAACTTGCCGACATTTTTACCAAGGCATTGGATGAAAACGGGTTACAATTTCTTGTCGGAAAATTAGGCATGTTGAATCTTCAGTAATATTAATGTGCTCCTATGTGCTTTCATATTGTAATACCCGTAAAACTTAATTACGGGATTTACGATTTAATTAGCAGTAAATTAGAAACTTCGTTGGATTTATTAAATAAAGAAGTTAGGACTTTTAGTGAAAACCTTATTTATAACATATAATTATTTTGAGCTTAATGGGTGATACGATACTTTCATGCTTTTATGTCTTTCAGTAACTCATGTGTCTATGTAATTCCATGCTATACATGATATAGTCCTATATGGACTTATGTGCTACTAGAATAACTGACTTGGTAGGAAACTTAAGTTGGAACAAAAGTAATTTAATATAACGTACCTAAATTTTGGTAAGAGAAATTAATAATAAAATTTAAGAAATTCGAACCATATAATAGAACTAAAATTTGGACTATGTCATGATTTGGGGCTATATTTAAATTCGAGCCCAAGTATTAAGAGACCAAGAACTATGATTCGATTACTTAGTGAAAAGGGAAAAGGTTAAATTAATATTATAATGATTGTTACTTAGGAAGTTGATAAGTATGTATAAAATAGAGAGCAACGTCATTTAGACACTATGACACGTAAAATAAAGATAAGAAGAAACTCATATTTCATAACTCATTAGTAAAGAACGATTGAAATGCCTAGGCAGGGAGGAGAAAGAAGAACAATCAACAAAGAACGAGATTAAAACTTGGAAGATGTATAATTCTTTTACTATGATTTTATTTATGCATTTAAGTAGTAGCATGCTCTACGGGAGAGAAGTGTGAAAACATCAATTATTAGGATTTCATGTGGATTTTAGGGTTTAAGTTAAGTTAAAGCTAGTATAGTATTCAGGGAGTATGTTCGAGAAAAATAGGTCGTCCATCGAGGGTTTAGTGACTCTTAAGGTTAAGAACTATGCTCTTAGAATTTAAGGTTAACTAAAAATGATCTTTCGACAGTTTAATACAATTTAGGGTTTGATAATGTTTATACGACCTTTAAACTGTTCTTGAAGAGGTATAGAATTTTGATCGAAAGATTTAAAGATTTTAAGTGTTAAGGGGTTTAAATTCGCAAAGTGAACTTCACGAATGGGGAGGCTTGGAATTTCACGAATCCATAAGGTGAAATAAACTTCGTGAACCCTTTTAGTGTATTTCGCGAATTACTAGTTGGCGAAATAAACTTAGCGAATCCGTCTTCGCGAATCGAAGAGGAACTCAGCGAATCCTAAATCGCGAGTGCACTTCGCGAACTCTTAAGTTAAACTGTACTATGCGAATTAGAGTGAGAGCTTGGCGAATCAATATACAATTCGCAAATAGGTAATAAAATACTAATATTTTGTATTAAGTGGAACTAACATGGAATTGTGGATGCACATAAGGAGTCCACCTAGCCTAAAGGATTAAATAATATTATTGGCTATAAAAGTAGGAGAATTGACTAGCACTTTATCAATTGAGTGGACATGGGAATAGTGCATGTACATGTACCAATAACGTGGCTTTAAGGGAATAAAATAAAAGTATAGGACCTTACGAATTGTATGTATATGGCCAACTTTACGAATTGAGATGACATGTAGGGTGCGAAGTAGGGTTATGTGATGATAAATAAGGTCACGAATTAATTGAATTTAGCTAATTAACAGAAGATAGGAATATGAGATGAGAATTTCACGAATCAAAGTAAGTAAACTTCACGAACTATTATGGACCCCACAAATTGAGAGAGAACATGCTAGACCTCGTGAGTTGTGAGAATTAAAAATTTGGCAAATTGTGAGTAGTTACTTGGCAATTAGCTATTTGATGAACTTTACTTAGCAAACCCTAATTTGGCGAACCTAGCTTTGCAAATTAATGTATTTCATGAATTAGGGGTTCTAGAATTCGCAAGATTATAAATATTTATTTGTTTATATTATTCGTTGGCTAACTAAAATTAAAGGAATAGTGTACTAACATTTTAATTTCATCCTTAAGGTTGAAATCACGAATTTCACCGGATCAGTAACTAACAATCTACGTACGACAGGTAAGTGGAAATCGCAACTACAACACTTAATTATATGTGTAAGAATTGTGTCTATGTGCCTCCATGATTTTATGTGAGTTCTTACGTGATTCATTTACGTTATACAATGACATGACACGCATGTTCATGACATGAGCATATGCACGCACGACTAGTATAAGAGTCAGGGAAAGAGAGCGTGCATGAGTATAAAATCGCGTGAGAGCGATGTATATTTGCCAATATAGGCATTTGTGTCGACTCAATGATGAGTCACGGCTCTTCTATGCTACCATGGCGATTCACGATGCCGAATTACCTGATTCACGAAAGGTAGGGGAAATTCACCATGGCGATTCACGATGCCGATTGCCTGATTCATGATAGGCAGGTGGATACCCCGTAGCGGGAGATGCAACCTGGAGGATGCGACTCGAGGGACTAAGCGACACCGAGGGAACCTCGAGTGTTGGCAACCTCGTAGTAGGCTACCAGTGAGAAGCGCCCGCGTGTCAGACCGCATTGGGATGGAAAGGCGCCTTAGGGTTAAACGTAATTTGTGTGCCCGAGTTAGCCTCTCAATGGGACCGCGTTGGGATTGAAAGGCACTATTAGCCTCTCAGTGTCAGACCATATTGGGATGGAAAGGCACCATAGGGTTAAGCACAGATTGTACTCGGGTTTAGCCTCTCAGTGTGTGTACTGCCATTTATTTATACCCTTAGGGGTCTGAGCTCTATGAATGGTGCATAGTAAGATGGAAAGCCGAGGGCCCAATATGAAGTGAAAGTATGAGAAGGATGTGAAAAGTAAATAGCATTGGCGCGAATGCCTTCGCTATTTAGGTCACGTGCATTGCATGCATGGTTTTCACTTACTGAGCTTTATAAGCTCATTCCACGTTTTTATGTGTTGTAGGACCCCGCGATCACGGTACGTGATCATTTTCACGGTGAGGCCAATTTTTGAAGCTTCCGGGGGCTTTTGAGATGGAAGTGTGTGCATGGATGCGACCTTGTGGAGGCCCAATAGATAGTTTTCTTTTGACACGCTTGCGCATCTTCCTATGTAATTAGGACCCATGAGGATTTTTTACGAACCTTTACGATTCCTTTACATAAAAGGAAAAATTTTATACGAAATTTCGTACCATCTATTTCTTTTCTACGATGTTAATTATGTAAATTAGTTAACAAAGTAGTTGTGGAAAGCGGGGCGCCACATATTCTATGTGTTTTTCACTCTTAAATACTATATTTTGCGTGATACTTAAGTATTAAATATATAAATAATCCAATAGTAACAAAAATAAAATCCAAAAATATTATACATATACTTTGACGATATCTTAGGATGTTCGACCTAGTCACTTACGATTTTCCCCCACATGCGACTGATTAATTGCTTAATTTTGTCAGTCTAAGTCGCATACTTGTGTCTAAAGATCATTAGTTGTCGACTAGACACAAAGCTACTTTATACTAGTGAGGTTTTCTAGCCTTTTATTTCTTTCGCGGATCTATTCTTGAGCGAGTCACACAATAATTGCTTGTCTTAACTAGTGATTCTTGGCCTTATACTCGCCTTGCGTTAGATCGTTAGGAAATTGCTTAGGGCAATTAGGAAAATTCCTCACTCGGCCAAATATATGATTTTCAATCCTTTAAACATAGCCTTTAGTCGTCCATTTCGAACCTTCTCCGGATTCATTTTCTTCATTTAAAAACCCTTTAAGCCTTCAAACCGACTATCTAAGCTTTCGGCGGGATGTTCAATCGAGAAAAGGAGGGGGAGAAAACGATACGACAAAGAAAAAGATGACAAAAGAAGGTGGAAAGCGCACACTAGGAATGCTCAACGCAACAAAATCAGTCCAAAGAACATGCCCTCCTAATTATTGAGATCTTTTCGAAATCATAAGACGAGGGGCCCATGGATCTTGCTGTGAATTTCTTCCTTGATAATCTCATATGCTCGTCAAAACGGCGGGAAAGAGGAGCACCCCGAAGTGAACTTCTCCAACGATAATCCGGTCTTATATCGGGAAACGAGAAGAGAAGCACGGTATTGGGTTCGAATTCCACTGTGAACTCCTTCAAATCGATAATCTTTGAAACCTCTCTAGGGATTAAGAGAAAAGGAGCACGGTATCGGCCCGAGAATCAACAAGAACTTCGCCTTAGATAATCTCTCAGCCTCGTAGAGAAGCGGAGCTTCAGCTTGAGCAAGTGTAGACTGATACGAAAAATTGAAATTAAAGGATGAGAATGACAAAAGATATGAGAAAATGCCGAAAGAGAGAACAACGAAGAAATGGAAGACGACAAAAAGCTCACTTTTCCCAAACAATTTTCCTTCCCTTTTAAGTCATGGACAAATTAAATCCTTCAAAGTCTCTTTGATTCCAAATCGACGGTCTTTCGCACGGGTGAAATGATTAAAAGCGCCTCGATCATAGGTAAATTGACATAAAATTGTTTGTGGTGACTTGAGTGATATGAATATAAAAATCCCAAGTTAAAAATAACTGAGCGCTAGAGTGACCTAGTGAGAGTTGTCGAAACGGATCATTCTATGATATTAGGACTTTAGTTTGTCGACATGACTTGACGGCATATGATATTTTCAAGTGTCTTGTGAAATGTTAGACGTGACAATGATCGAAGCAAAATAATCTGACCCCATACTATAAATAATAACATTCATATGAAAAAAAACTATATAGATAAATGATAATTTTTTCTTGAAATTTTTTCTTATTATTATATGTAATGGAAAATTAAATATATATATATATATAATATATAAAAGATAAAACGCACATTATGATATGCAATATTACTTTCATTTGAATTGAATTGTATAAATGCGAATATTTATTCTTGCTCATACCCTCGCGCGAAATCATAATTACATGTATAGGGGAACATGTATCCAGGCTAATCTTGATAAATTGCGTGTTGTAAGTGACATGTATAGGGGAACATGTATCTAGGCTAATCTTGATAATTTGCGTGTTGTAAGTGTAACTTTGATTGATTTATATACTTACTTGATAAATCAATTAAGATGTATTATTTGAGGGGGAGCATTTACAAAATTCATGTCTTTAGCTCCAAATATTTTTGATGATCTTTCTCTAAATGTTACAGAAAACTTCAGTTCCGATTCTTGAATAACGCACATCAATGAGGAGGACTTCACGAATTGTCACGATTTGGAGCGTACGACATTGGTTTAAATTTTGGTTGGTTAAATAACCAATTTAACCAATTTTTCTTAAATAACCAATGATCGTTGGTGCGCTTTATGGATTCGAATTTAACCAATTTTTCTTAAAAAACTTTTCAGGGCGCCTGATTAGAAAAATTGCTTCCAAATTAATTATAATATTCTCGACATTTTTTTGCTCCAAGTATTGCAGATTTTCAAATTTCGACTATGGAGCCAGATGTCACCATTCAGAATTACAGGGAGTTAATTGCATTTGTTTTCATATATAGGGGGAGCAATTATGTGGTCTTTAATTGATTTAAGGGGAATCTGAAAACTTAGGAAAACTTCCGATCGAGAAACTAGATTTAGAATGTAATTTTCGATCATAAGTTTCTCGAGCGAAAATTAAAAATGGGCTTGTCAAATCAAGAACCCAATACGTCTTGTCGGCCCATTAATATTAGTTTACTTTTTGCAGCCGAAAAACTTTATCTCACGCAAAATCTACAGTGTCTCTTCATTTTTCACTCTCGCAAAACTTTCAAAAGACGATTCAATCTTTACTCAAATATTTCGATTTTTATCTAGGAATTGTCTTTTTAAGGTAGAAACAACACTTACTTGTTATTTGCTTGCAGTTAAACTCTGTTTGCATCTGTATTTTGAAGTTTTTCGTGTGATTTAGATTAGATTCTAGTCTGTTTTTCAAACTGCGAAAACCCGTATACTATCTTGCAATGATTAAGTCCTGCTTACGTGTTTAACTGGGTTAACATTTGCACGATTAAGATAGTTTCAACGTTTTCGCATCATTTAGTAATATAGAGTTTCGGAAATCAGAGTCTTATGGTTGAAATTTGAAGTACGACTTTGGGTTTTTTTTAAGAATTGAAGCTATCGAAGAACTTTTTCGATCGCAAACAATATTAATTGAATTCCGATTCAATTGAGATACTGTTTCGCATCGTAAAGATTTTCGATCGATAAAATTTAGTTAGTCGCTAAGTAGAGGACTTTGACCGAAAAATACTTACCATCGAGAAATGTTAACTCTAATTAGAATTTTATGCGAGCAAAAAACTTCAGAACGGAATAGATAAAATAGATGCAATTAATATCGAGCGCACAACTTACCATCGAAAACAGTAATTTCGATTTCATTTTATTTCGGTCGTAAATTTTAGCGGCGATAAAATTTAGTTTTTCGACGATAAAATTTCTCGATCGTAAAAGTACGTAGCGATGATTTTGATCGATCGTAAATTTTCTCGGCGAGTCTGTTGGTCCCTATTCTATCCAAACAATCTACAAGTAACGAATTTACCACGCAAATTGATGAAAGATTTGAAGATCGAACGTGGGGTGGGGTTAGTGTAGAAGATGGGTGCTTTCAAAATTGTTCTTTCTATTCTCAACACACACGCACTCACACATACTACACCAAAAATACACACCCAATGAATTAGGGTTTGGGGGGTATATATACCACATTAGTTGGTATATTATACCCCTAGTAACTAAGAACTAGAATATTACAAACATGCCCAAAGTTAATTAAATACAGGCCAACTAAGATAAACACATTGAAATTGAACACCATAAAAATATCCTAACAGAGTCACATAGTTTCTCGTAGTCAATTTTCTCGATCGTAAAATTTCGCAGCAAAAATCTAAAAATTGAAATACTTTCTCGCTCGATAACTTTCATGGCGGAAATTTTATTCACGCGCGAAAAATTTCACGATCGTAAATTTACACAGAAATCATTTTTCTCGATCGTAAATTTACCCGGAAATTTTTCTCGATCGTAAATTTACACGGAAATTTTTCTCGATCGTAAAATTTCTCGGCTACAGTTGTAGCGACCCTAGCCATCGCTACCATTTCTAGCGTAACTCTAAGCGTCTAATGATACTATAACTTAGAAGATACAAAAATACGGTAGAAATTTTTCCCTTTTTCATAAGGAGTTCGTTTCCTGTACACGCCAAAAGAATAACTACGCGACAGAATAATTTCTTCGAGTTCTAGTTATACCCTAATCCTAGTTCATAATTACTCGGGACGGTTGCGATGGCACAGCAAAAGCTCCTATGCGCCCGGCCTCACAGGTCGTCATCCATACACACACGTCCACCCCCAAAAGGCGCTCGGAAGCTTCAAAAGATAGGCCTTGCCGGCTAGGCGATCACGTACCGTGATCATAAGTACCTACAACACATAACATAAAAGAATGAGCCACCGAGGCTCAGTAAGTAGAAATCATGCATGTATGCACGTGTCCCTTTCCCACAACGGCAATCCACGCCGAAACCTATAACATTTTGCAAGGGCGATCCGCGCCGATGCTCATAACATTTCGCAAAGGCAATCCGCGCCGATGCTCCTAGTACTCACACTAACATCACTCAGGGCCCTCGGCTAATCTCACTATGCACCACAAAGAGCTCACATCCACTAGGGACAAATAGACAGTGGTCCACGCCGGATGGTCATACCTAGGATGCACATCGTTCCCCTAGGTTGCCATATTTACCCGGGCGTCCCCGACTGTCGGCGGTCGCTCACGCTGGTAGCCCACGCTGAGGTTGCCTACACCAGGGTTCCACCCTGTGTCGCTTATATCCTCAGGTCGCACCCTCCAGGTCGCACCTTACCGCCACGGGCATTGCCCAATCATATCATAAGTATGTTTATATGGCCACATTGCCAACGGGCATCGCCCTAATATATTTCATTATTTTTACAATAATAGTAGTATATGTATACGGCCCTTTCGCCAACGGGTCTCCGCCCTATTATATTTCATTACTTGTACAATAATAGTAATATATGTATACGGCCCTTTCGCCAACGGGTTTTCACCCTAATATATTTCATTATAAGTACAATAATAATAATATATGTATACGGCACTTTCGCCAACGGGTCTTCGTCCTAGTATATTTCATTACGTACATAATAATAATATATATATATACACGCGGTCACTTCGCCTGCGGGCCTGCCCTAATATATTTCATTAGGTACATAATAGTAATATATATATATAGGCGTTCTCTTCGCCAACGGGCATTGCCCTAATATATTTCATTAGATACATAATAGTAATATATATATATATAGGCGGTCTCTTCGCCAACGGGCATTGCTCTAGTATATTTCATTAGGTACATAATAGTAATAATATAATACAGGTACGGCCTCATTCGCCTAAATATATTTCATTACGTGTACAATAATAATAATATATGTATACGGCCTTTTCGCCATCGGGACATCTGCCCTAGTATATTTCATTGCATATACGATAATAGTAATATATGTATACGGCCCTCTAGCCATCGGGACCTCTGCCCTAATCATAATCCATACATATTTTATATAATATTATGACGACGCTAAACGCCGCCCTGGTAGCATAGTAGACAGCCCTTGACTCAACTGCGAGTCGACAGCACACGCCCATATCGGCAATGTATCAATCGCTTTCAAGCGATACACCATATATGTGCATACTTGACTGCTACGACCCTCCCACATATGATCGTGTATGCACGTGAGTATGAAAATGCAACAATGCCAGGCAAAATTACCAAGAGGCAGCATATACAATTAGTCCACGTAATTCATGTAATCACCGAGGCACATAGTCACGTAATATCAAGTAAACACAATTCAGGTAAGCCTCGAAGCACCTAGTCATCCAATTAAAAACTTCAGACACGTTCACATGAAGACATATCAATTAAATCACGTAAACATGAAATCACCGAAGCACGTAGTCGCATAAAGCAAGTACATTCAAACAAGTTATGTGTCGTAGTTGGATTTCTACTTACCTGTCGTCCAAGCGTAATTAGTATTCTCCCCGTTCGCTCCTAACGTACGACCTTTAAACATAAATATTATCGTATTAGTATTACGCCTTTATTACACTTAGATCGAACTGAATTATCGGACTTCATTAATTTTGCTAGAATCCTAAATCATTCGATTCTAATTAGGTCAAATCCTCACCCGAAATTTATTCTAAGGTAGGATACTAAATTCTTGATCTATTAAGTTCGGCGAAAGTTAGATGATTGTTAGTTGTTTGATTTGCCCGATTTTTGGTATCGGTCGATTTGCATTGCACTTGGAGTCGCCCGATTATTGGTGCCCGATTAGCTTGGTTCCACCCGATTTGGAAGTCGCCGTGACTTATTTCTACACACATACACATCGCCCGATTTAAATTTGCATGGCTAACTGAAATCGTCGAGGTCCTCATGTAGCGAAATCGCCCGATTTGCTCGACAATGAGAACCCTCAAATCGCCGCGTTCTGGCGTCATCATATCGTCACCGTGGTTCGCCCGATTTCATGCATGAAATGGTTAGAGCAATTCGGCAGATTTGAGTCATTCGATAGGAGGAAATCGCCCGATTTAGGGCTTGCATGAAATCGCCCGATTTAGGGTTTGTTGAGCTCTACCTCGGCGATTTGTTCTCCTCGTGCCACGTGTACTTTCTGTTTAATTCGCCCGATTCGTGCCCAATCAATTTGGTTCGCTCGATTCCATGTATGGAGTGCCTAAGGAGATTCGGCCGATTTGGAAATCGCCGATTGTTTTCGTCATCATGACGTCACGATTAGCCCGATTTGTGGAGTTTGCATGGCAATCGATTTCGCCCGATTACATGTCCCTCTCGTTCACTTTCGATCAATCTCTCTCTCATGCGCAAATCTCCCGATTTGTGGTGTACCCCAAACTAAATCGGCGAGACCTATACTATATGAAATTGGTTTCTAATCGCACGATTTGTCAGACAGCTACAATCGTCCGATTTATTATCTAATTTCCTCGATTATGTTAGGTTCCGTTAGGGTCTTATACTACCTAAGCTAAATTGCCCGATTTACTAACTTAATAATTAATTTGATCTAAACACAATTATATCTTAACCACATTCGAAGGTCCATTTAATTTCCTAGTTTCGACCGAAAGCCACGTTATTTAATTCGATGCTCACCGAATTTTTTTTTCTTAAATCTCTAATTCGTTCGATCAAGCACTTATCCCATCGAAACCTTGCTCGTATTTCATTCTGCCCAAGATTCCTCAAGTTCTAAGAGTTTCCCTCTCCTTCACAACGCTCAATCATTGCCCAAAGTTATCTTATACTAAGGTTATAGGCCTTAAGAACACGTTGCTTATCCTAAGGACTTCGAAATCTAATTAAAATTGTAACAAGATTACCCCCCCGGGATTATAATCGCACAAACCTTATCCTTTCATATGCTCGTGCTTATAATCCCTATAAATTATTATTATATGGGTCATATAGAAATTCAAGGTGAGAAAATTATACCTAGCTCCAAGCTTTAGGAGGGATTTCCTAGTCAACTTCTTCGTTTCTTCCCTCTTTTCGTTAGCTCTCCTTTCTCCTCAAGTGTTTCGATGGTTTTTCTTTCCAAAATGAGTTGTTAGAGGCTAATGGTTTTAGCTTAGATATTTTAGAAAAGAGGCATGGTGAGGGGACTATGGTAGACGTGATTTTCCCATAAATTAAGGGACATTGTCTCCCAAAGTCTTGACTTTGATACTTTGGGCCAAAGTAATTCATGTAGTTGGGCCTCATCATTAAGTTTTTCTATGTTATGTATTGAATTTAATTGGGTTGTCCAAAATTATTTGGGTCTAATATTAGTTCTCTCAATCCGAAGACCTTAAATCTTATATACTTCATACGAAATCATTTCTATGTCTTGATGACATCTCTTAAATCACAAAGCACGTAAAGCACCTAGGGCATGTAGCACGTAGTCACATAATTGCAGATAAGCCGTAAAACACGTACTATGACATCTCGTAAGCACATAATTGCATGTAAAATTCATGACATCGTGCGGGCATGCAATTAATCTATGAAGTTCACGTAAATCACATGGGGCATATAATGTTCACACACTAGGCTTGAATTAATTATATGTCCTAAATGAAATTTTTCACCCAAAATCCTAGCTCCCTATCGTAATTAACTCACTATGCCCCTAATTAATTATTTTCGCTCTTAATTATGCCGTAAATCCCGTAATTAAATTTCCGGGTCTTACATCCTCCTCCCCTTAAAAGAATTTCGCCCCCGAAATTCCGTTAGCTGGGATAAGTCGGAGTGGCGATGGGTAGGGAGCTGAGTTAGCTTGGTTAGGTGATAAAGATTCACCGTATTGCTCGTAAAGATGTTTTCCTTACTAGAAAGAAAGGAACTAGTGAATTCTCGTGAAAGTGGAATAAATTTTCCAAACCTTGCACTTTTGAGAGAGGAATTTAATCTTAGCCCGTAAGTCATCTCGATCTAAACATTAGGAGGCAGATAGGGGATGAAGACAAGGGAATAAGATTCCGTCTTTGGTCTACCGGTCATGAGGATGACTACGATCTCATAGCAGGAAACATAAGTATTTCATCTAAGCGTTTAGGTTCCAGCGCGGCCGGGGGAAACTACGATAAACTTATAACGTATCCCTCTCTTGGAAAAACTCGCCTAATTCTCATATCTTAGGGTGAAAAGTAATCTTCGTGTAGCGACGAGAAATAAAATATTCGATCCGGGGTAAAAGGAGGAAAAGCGAATTCTATAACGGTGAGAACAAGATCTTTCCGATTGCCTTGGATTTAATGAGCTAATTTCCTGGTAACGTAAGTAGGAAGATTGCTCAAGTGATCGATCACATATCGCCTCGAAGAGCTAATGGGAGTAACTAGGAAAGGTCGTGTCACCGATCTATTGTTCGACGAAATGGTACCCCCTTTCTGGGCTCATGCTATCTTCGTCAAGTTTCCTGAAAGTCAAGGTTTCACCTAAGATTTATACAGACTTCCTACGTGGTGACTGTAGGGTCCGTGTCTCAACAGTCGTCCTATTTTCCTATGCGGGGAGCGAAGTTTTACGACTGGTTCTTAACCTACTCTTCCTTTAAAACGATCTACTTATTCTTTATTTCTAGAGGTTCGAGAAAGAAGGTTCGTGTTACGACAGAAGAGAAGGGTATTCTATTTGGAATAGAAGGAGAGGAAGCAAGATCATAGGGTCTCGCTTGTCATCTCGAATCCTATCAGTGAACTCTGGATGCAGATGTGTGTGTCGCCCAATCTAGTCAAACCTACATCCGCTTTGACGAGCTATCCGAAAGGGCTATAATTCAGATTTTAGGCAGAAATTGAAATTTTTGAGTGCCGTCACGCTTCCGCTGCGCCACTCGGCTACTGAACATGCATGATTCATAGGAGGACGGAAAGATTGGGTCAGGGTCACATTCCGACACCATTGGGTTTAGATCTGTCGTGCTGAAGAGAAAAGATTGTAGCCTCGTAATTACACTCCAGAAAGAAAGAATATTCCAGAAGGGAGATTATGGTCTTGATCAGTTCGGGTCGAAGTCTCGTGAGAAATGGCGACTCTGATACTTATACTCAATTAACCAGGAGAAATCTCGAGTCTCGCCACGTAAGTAAAGAGTACACAAGGGTGTGCGGCTCCCAAGGTTACTAGAATTCATGGTGAGATTTGATGTGTATGTAGGATACCTGTCTCCACTGGCGGGTTCTCCCCTGCTTCCTCCGATATGGTTGCATATGCTCTAGCTGGTCCTGTTGATGGTTCTGCTTGACCACCGGTTTGGCTTCCCGGTCCCTTTCCCGGGCACGCCCTAGAATAGTGACCCGCCTTGCCACACTTGAAGCAGTTCGCATTCTGTGAGTGGCAGACTCCCTGGTGTCGCCGTGTACATCTTCGGCACATTGGTATGGTGGGTTGAAAAGGTTGGGGCCTTCCCTTATTCGGGGGCTGTTGGGCTGGTCCGGTCCTATCACCCATTTTCCGCTTTCCCTTCTGAGCTTGGGAAACTTGGATTTCCACTCTAATAGGGTTGGTAATATCCCTAGGAGCTGGAGGGTTCCGTTCTGGGAATTCCCTTCCTACTATCCCCGTGTACGAGGATCTACGGGGGTCAAAGGAATTCTGCTTGTTGATAAGATTATAGAGCATACCCTTGAGTTCAGTAACTTGGTCTTTTAGCTCGCCGATTTGATCCGACTGTTGTTGGACCAATTCGGTGAGGTGTAGGAGCATTGAGCTCTGTTCATTCGTAGGTGATCCAGATCTCACCCCGCGGCTTGATTCGCCAATCAATTCTCTAGACTCGCTAGTCATTCTTCAATTAGTGAAACAAAGCACGTATTAAAAGCACATAAGCATATTTATCGTATTACTTACAGGCAAGGCTGCTTCCGCGCTTTTGGGTGTGTGTGTATGGACAGTCTACAGAACCTGTGACCGAAGCTCTGATACCAACTGTAGCGACCCTAGCCATCGCTACCATTTCTAGCGTAACTCTAAGCGTCTAATGATACTATAACTTAGAAGATACAAAAATACGGTAGAAATTTTTCCCTTTTTCATAAGGAGTTCGTTTCCTGTACACGCCAAAAGAATAACTACGCGACAGAATAATTTCTTCGAGTTCTAGTTATACCCTAATCCTAGTTCATAATTACTCGGGACGGTTGCGATGGCACAGCAAAAGCTCCTATGCGCCCGGCCTCACAGGTCGTCATCCATACACACACGTCCACCCCCAAAAGGCGCTCGGAAGCTTCAAAAGATAGGCCTTGCCGGCTAGGCGATCACGTACCGTGATCATAAGTACCTACAACACATAACATAAAAGAATGAGCCACCGAGGCTCAGTAAGTAGAAATCATGCATGTATGCACGTGTCCCTTTCCCACAACGGCAATCCACGCCGAAACCTATAACATTTTGCAAGGGCGATCCGCGCCGATGCTCATAACATTTCGCAAAGGCAATCCGCGCCGATGCTCCTAGTACTCACACTAACATCACTCAGGGCCCTCGGCTAATCTCACTATGCACCACAAATAGCTCACATCCACTAGGGACAAATAGACAGTGGTCCACGCCGGATGGTCATACCTAGGATGCACATCGTTCCCCTAGGTTGCCATATTTACCCGGGCGTCCCCGACTGTCGGCGGTCGCTCACGCTGGTAGCCCACGCTGAGGTTGCCTACACCAGGGTTCCACCCTGTGTCGCTTATATCCTCAGGTCGCACCCTCCAGGTCGCACCTTACCGCCACGGGCATTGCCCAATCATATCATAAGTGTGTTTATATGGCCACATTGCCAACGGGCATCGCCCTAATATATTTCATTATTTTTACAATAATAGTAGTATATGTATACGGCCCTTTCGCCAACGGGTCTCCGCCCTATTATATTTCATTACTTGTACAATAATAGTAATATATGTATACGGCCCTTTCGCCAACGGGTCTTCACCCTAATATATTTCATTATAAGTACAATAATAATAATATATGTATACGGCACTTTCGCCAACGGGTCTTCGTCCTAGTATATTTCATTACGTACATAATAATAATATATATATATATACACGCGGTCACTTCGCCTGCGGGCCTGCCCTAATATATTTCATTAGGTACATAATAGTAATATATATATATAGGCGTTCTCTTCGCCAACGGGCATTGCCCTAATATATTTCATTAGATACATAATAGTAATATATATATATAGGCGGTCTCTTCGCCAACGGGCATTGCTCTAGTATATTTCATTAGGTACATAATAGTAATAATATAATACAGGTACGGCCTCATTCGCCTAAATATATTTCATTACGTGTACAATAATAATAATATATGTATACGTCCTTTTCGCCATCGGGACATCTGCCCTAGTATATTTCATTGCATATACGATAATAGTAATATATGTATACGGCCCTCTAGCCATCGGGACCTCTGCCCTAATCATAATCCATACATATTTTATATAATATTATGACGACGCTAAACGCCGCCCTGGTAGCATAGTAGACAGCCCTTGACTCAACTGCGAGTCGACAGCACACGCCCATATCGGCAATGTATCAATCGCTTTCAAGTGATACACCATATATGTGCATACTTGACTACTACGACCCTCCCACATATGATCGTGTATGCACGTGAGTATGAAAATGCAACAATGCCAGGCAAAATTACCAAGAGGCAGCATATACAATTAGTCCACGTAATTCATGTAATCACCGAGGCACATAGTCACGTAATATCAAGTAAACACAATTCAGGTAAGCCTCGAAGCACCTAGTCATCCAATTAAAAACTTCAGACACGTTCACATGAAGACATATCAATTAAATCACGTAAACATGAAATCACCGAAGCACGTAGTCGCATAAAGCAAGTACATTCAAACAAGTTATGTGTCGTAGTTGGATTTCTACTTACCTGTCGTCCAAGCGTAATTAGTATTCTCCCCGTTCGCTCCTAACGTACGACCTTTAAACATAAATATTATCGTATTAGTATTACGCCTTTATTACACTTAGATCGAACTGAATTATCGGACTTCATTAATTTTGCTAGAATCCTAAATCATTCGATTCTAATTAGGTCAAATCCTCACCCGAAATTTATTCTAAGGTAGGATACTAAATTCTTGATCTATTAAGTTCGGCGAAAGTTAGATGATTGTTAGTTGTTTGATTTGCCCGATTTTTGGTATCGGTCGATTTGCATTGCACTTGGAGTCGCCCGATTATTGGTGCCCGATTAGCTTGGTTCCACCCGATTTGGAAGTCGCCGTGACTTATTTCTACACACATACACATCGCCCGATTTAAATTTGCATGGCTAACTGAAATCGTCGAGGTCCTCATGTAGCGAAATCGCCCGATTTGCTCGACAATGAGAACCCTCAAATCGCCGCGTTCTGGCGTCATCATATCGTCACCGTGGTTCGCCCGATTTCATGCATGAAATGGTTAGAGCAATTCGGCAGATTTGAGTCATTCGATAGGAGGAAATCGCCCGATTTAGGGCTTGCATGAAATCGCCCGATTTAGGGTTTGTTGAGCTCTACCTCGGCGATTTGTTCTCCTCGTGCCACGTGTACTTTCTGTTTAATTCGCCCGATTCGTGCCCAATCAATTTGGTTCGCTCGATTCCATGTATGGAGTGCCTAAGGAGATTCGGCCGATTTGGAAATCGCCGATTGTTTTCGTCATCATGACGTCACGATTAGCCCGATTTGTGGAGTTTGCATGGCAATCGATTTCGCCCGATTACATGTCCCTCTCGTTCACTTTCGATCAATCTCTCTCTCATGCGCAAATCTCCCGATTTGTGGTGTACCCCAAACTAAATCGGCGAGACCTATACTATATGAAATTGGTTTCTAATCGCACGATTTGTCAGACAGCTACAATCGTCCGATTTATTATCTAATTTCCTCGATTATGTTAGGTTCCGTTAGGGTCTTATACTACCTAAGCTAAATTGCCCGATTTACTAACTTAATAATTAATTTGATCTAAACACAATTATATCTTAACCACATTCGAAGGTCCATTTAATTTCCTAGTTTCGACCGAAAGCCACGTTATTTAATTCGATGCTCACCGAATTTTTTTTTCTTAAATCTCTAATTCGTTCGATCAAGCACTTATCCCATCGAAACCTTGCTCGTATTTCATTCTGCCCAAGATTCCTCAAGTTCTAAGAGTTTCCCTCTCCTTCACAACGCTCAATCATTGCCCAAAGTTATCTTATACTAAGGTTATAGGCCTTAAGAACACGTTGCTTATCCTAAGGACTTCGAAATCTAATTAAAATTGTAACAAGATTACCCCCCCGGGATTATAATCGCACAAACCTTATCCTTTCATATGCTCGTGCTTATAATCCCTATAAATTATTATTATATGGGTCATATAGAAATTCAAGGTGAGAAAATTATACCTAGCTCCAAGCTTTAGGAGGGATTTCCTAGTCAACTTCTTCGTTTCTTCCCTCTTTTCGTTAGCTCTCCTTTCTCCTCAAGTGTTTCGATGGTTTTTCTTTCCAAAATGAGTTGTTAGAGGCTAATGGTTTTAGCTTAGATATTTTAGAAAAGAGGCATGGTGAGGGGACTATGGTAGACGTGATTTTCCCATAAATTAAGGGACATTGTCTCCCAAAGTCTTGACTTTGATACTTTGGGCCAAAGTAATTCATGTAGTTGGGCCTCATCATTAAGTTTTTCTATGTTATGTATTGAATTTAATTGGGTTGTCCAAAATTATTTGGGTCTAATATTAGTTCTCTCAATCCGAAGACCTTAAATCTTATATACTTCATACGAAATCATTTCTATGTCTTGATGACATCTCTTAAATCACAAAGCACGTAAAGCACCTAGGGCATGTAGCACGTAGTCACATAATTGCAGATAAGCCGTAAAACACGTACTATGACATCTCGTAAGCACATAATTGCATGTAAAATTCATGACATCGTGCGGGCATGCAATTAATCTATGAAGTTCACGTAAATCACATGGGGCATATAATGTTCACACACTAGGCTTGAATTAATTATATGTCCTAAATTATTTTTCACCCAAAATCCTAGCTCCCTATCGTAATTAACTCACTATGCCCCTAATTAATTATTTTCGCTCTTAATTATGCCGTAAATTTCCGGGTCTTACAACAGTACCACGCCTTAAGTCAAACACTTAGAAAATTTTCTCTAAGTCTTTTTAACTACAGCAGACCTTAGCGAATAAAATTTTCGATCGCAAAATTGAACGGAGATTTGAAATCAAAATTAGCACTTAGGAAATTAAAATTGAACTCTCAATTCTCGAGCGTAAACTTTAGCGGAGTGAATAGTGGTGATAGACACTTAGAATATTCTTTTGACAGAAACTTTATATGCTTTATATGTGAATGTCGAAATTTCATCATGACTTCAATGTTCACTTCGTATAACCTATGTGCAACACATACTTATCTCCAATCTCAAAATTTTATCAAACATGTTATAAATTGCTAAATAATTATAGTATGACATTATATTCCATTTCGATTCAAATTATTTTTGAGAACTAATGATTTGTTGTTCAAAATTGTCTTTCAGATGGATCATTACCCAGCTTACAACCACATATACGACAAGAACCTATACCTCAACTTCAGGACACCAACTATCAGCTCGACCTGACTACCTTTAGGTGTCCGGACGAGATTATTGTGTCTATACTCCAAGGCCATCCCCTTTGGCACGCACTTACTGTGACTGCCTCGGTGCCGATGGTCTATCTCCAACAGTTTTGGGGGGTGATCAAGAGTCATGTAGTTGAAGGAGCATATAGCTTCACTTCTGTGATCGGGACGAGACACATCAACATGAACAAGAACGACTTTGGGCTTGTCCTCGACCTTCCCTTCAGCCCACAACTACGACCCCTTGCCAACAGATGCTGAGTTGGTGCAAGATTTCTTCCAAATGGGATACCGTCCACCGCTCACCAAACTCGCACAATTGCAGAGGGATTCCTCATCCATTGAAGACACTTTGGAATCATTAACAAGTGTCTATCACCAAAGCACTTCGACAAAGGCAACGGCAACATCCTACGGATATTTCACGGAATTGTGTTCTCGCGGAATTACGATTTTGCTCAACTGATCTGGAACGATCTAGCAGAGCAGATCAGATAAAAAGAGAACAAGCGCTCCAACAACGTGTCGTATGCTAGATGGTTCTCGGTTATCATCAGACAACTCATAGGGCTACACGGGAACATTCCTCGCTTGCCTCTTAGAGGAAACTACCAGCCACCACGGCTCAAATTTTTCCACAACCCAAAGCTCACGGATTTAGATCAACCATCGATGGGCATTCCGTTCGAGCTGCTTCGTCTTGGCGACCCCTCGGGAGACGTTTATAAGTTGTACTGCCGAGAGAATCATCTCACGGAGCAGATGATTAGAGGGCCCCCGACAGATTTTCATGTGAGCCCTCCCCAACAACAACACCCAAGCCCTGAGGCTGCAATGATAGATGCAGTGGCCCAGGACCTTGAGCAAGAGCCTCCAATCCAAGAAGCTCAACTACCAGATCTTGAAGCCACGATGATGGAAGAAGTGGCCCACGAGCTGGAAGTTGAAGCTCAAGTTCAGAAGCTCCAAACAGAAGTGCCCATTATCGTTGGTGTGTTTCAAGGATCTGTCGAGGAGATCCTGCAACCAGAAGCACAGGCCGAAGCAGAACGGAGCACATCTCACCTCCACTGGATACAACGCCAGAAATCGAGGCTCTGATCTCAACGATTCAGTCCAACGAGCCTCTAATGATGGAACAAGCACGTGAGGATGTTGCACGTGGATCATCACTTCACACGGCTACCCTGTCAGACACCGAGTCAGACAAGGAAATTCGTTTGATAAGACGGACGACAAGGCGACTGAGCATCCCATTCGAGTCCATCTTCACACCTTTCACCACCATATCAGGCACGACGCCAGCTATCACTCCAAGGGCTACGGACCCTACTTCGCTCAAACTTGAGCTGCAGCCTAATTTATCAGCGTCTGTCGAGGCCAAGATTAAGATTCCCCCCACTACCGGCCTTGACCCTCAAGTGTCTGCTTCACATGTTCAATCAGAGCCTGTGCCAACATCCATAGATGAGAATCTACAAGATTCGAGTTAAAGATTGGATGGAAGTCTCGGACAGTCACATCCTCAAGTGACTACGAACCAGCCTGATGAGCCGGTGTTAGCTCAAGGGTTGACAACAGGCGATATCAATCGACCTGCTCCGTCAACGGAGGCGCCCGTCCAGTTTGTGACTGAAGTGCAGTTTAGCAGCTCTCTCTGCAGCCATCACATCCCTAGAAGACAAAATGATGGAGAGAGTGTTGGCAGCCATCGAGACGTCCCGACGCGACACTGGGAAAGGACCCGTCTCAGAGGGCATTTCAGCGCAGGCAAATCTCCCAATCCCACAACCCTCTTCCACCGACCCACTCACAAACTCATCCATCCTCATAACCCATAGACCATACCTATCATCCAACTCCATGATATCCTACCCGTCCGCCTTATAGGCCTTCCCACCCGAACGCCTTAGGAAGAATCACTCTGCAGGCTTCTCGTGTTGAGGCCAAATCTCCCACACACGACGTCGACATGACGATCCGGACGATCAGGACCGTCATGAGGGGGAAGACCTAGGACATCTTCGAGTGGCCAAGGAGAAGGTCAAGAACAAGGTTCAGGCGCAACGCAGACAGGCACTAGAGCAGGTAAAACCCAACCCACTACCCAAACAATCACCACCACGCACCGCATCACCCAAACTCTAACCCAAATCGACCCACCAACCTTCAATATAAGGACGCCTCCGCCCACACCAGTACAAGCCCTCACAAGCCCCTTGCTTTCGGAATAAGAAGCAAGTGTCGCCATGCTCGTAGCCTTGGCGCAGACTCAAGCAACTCCAAGCTCGATCGCTCCAGACCAATCGGGACCATCTGGACATGGTGTCAACCCACACGAGTTCCTCGACAAATATATATTCGAAGGACAGTGGATGATCCATTCTATGCCCGACGAGCATCAAAGACAACGACTCAAGGACGTTCGACACTTCTCGCAACAAGCTTCGGTCGACTTAGTTCTGTTAGA
This sequence comes from Craterostigma plantagineum, assembly GCA_027422505.1. NCBI lineage: Eukaryota > Viridiplantae > Streptophyta > Magnoliopsida > Lamiales > Linderniaceae > Craterostigma > Craterostigma plantagineum. Next base: position 16,477,530 of record JAPQWV010000013.1, on the reverse strand, counting down.
AGATGAAGAACTTCAAGAAAGGGAATACCATGAACAGATTCTCCAAGGGCTTCCAGAGTTGATTGCTCAACGAGCGGATTCTCCTACAAGACTAATGCCACGATCCGTTCGAATCGACACGTCGTGGAAAAATATCAGAATTGAAATTCCCTTCCTTGAAGAAGTTCGGGAACATATATGGAGGTCACAGGACAAAGTCAAGAATTTGAACGAGTTCGAGTTCAGAGGGATCTCTCACTGGGATCAACAAAAGAGAATGACATATCTCTGGAAGCTAACCCAAATTGGACCAGATGTGAGGCTGGGGATGTCTAAAGGACAAGCAAAGAGAGATTACAAGAGTCTATCCCCCATATGTCAGCTGCTAAGCATCTATTGTGCTAAAGGAGGTCTTCCAACACCATACTACGCCATAGAGCGAGTAGACAGAACTCGAGAGGCTAAGCGAGAGCGACCTACCTTACCTTCCCGCCGAAGAGGTGTACAATCTCTACAAACTGTACGTAGAGAAGTACAAGGGTCCTCAAGGCTTCATAAAGAAGGAAGGACTCGAGGGACTCTACCGGTTCATGATGTGCCAGGTCAAGTACCATGCCGCACATGACCTTCAGATGGCTCTGGAGAGCAATACGAAGAAGGTCAACATGACCGCTCCGCTCAACAAAAGACCTGAGGTCGAAGGGCTTCCCAACAATCATGTGCATATCAGCTCAGTCTTAGGAATCACTTATCACAATCCGATTGCCAAGAAGACTAGGATGATGCTGAAGACTGGGATTCATAAATTTTGTGATGGGACGCTCAAGGTCATCAGCAAGAACATAGAGCACAGGTTGAAAGAGATCAATAGAGAGACCATGCTGAAGCTTCACAGGTTCGTGAGAGAACAATCGCTTCTGATGGAACTTCTTGAGGACGTCGAGGAGCATCTGGAGTTAAGGAACAGCATTAGAAACTTCGAGCACGCGCTGGACTTGCGCAGGTCTTACTTTGCCCGACGTGGACAGGTGGCTCGGAAAGGCAATCAAGCACAAACGGGGAGAATGTAGAATACCATTTGTAATCGTGCTTTGATTTCATTAGTTGTCCTTGTAATTTGGGGCTTTATATGTATTTGTCCTTAGTTTAGGACTTAGCTTGTTATTTATAACAAGTATGTTTGGTATAAATACCTTGTAAACATTTGAGCTTAATAGATAATTTTAGTCAATTGATCCGAAAGGCTTCACAATCCAATTCTAGAGAGAGAAAGTCAGAAATCTCTCACTACACGAATTCTCTCTCGAAGTTAAACGAAGGTTTTCGATCGAAATTCTATTCCAATGATTCTAATCGATTTCCTTAGGATTGAAGTCTAGGATCGTAGAGTTGATAAATTAGGACCTAACAGCGTTTGCCCACTTGCCTCGGTCAAGAGGGTGGATTCTTTTCGATTTGTGTATGTGATGTAAAGTAAAATAAAACTAGCTTGTAAAAAGTAACAATGGTATCAACGGATGGTGCACTCTAGGAGTGACTAACGTATTTATAGCTCCTAAGGGACATACTTGTTCCTCAACCATTGTCCCACGTCCTGCGTTTTCCAGCTCTTCCGTTAGCCCCACGTTCTCCACACGAATCCACACTCCCTTATTCGCGTCATCCTTCCATGCTCCTTTGACCGCCTACGGGGTAAGGAATTTGTGTTGTCACGTTTATTGCCTCTTCCCTTAATTTTCATTAGGCGTTGCGTTGGGCCTTGGACCCTTTCGTTAAGGGGGTCACTTAACTCTTGAAAGATCGGCCCATAGGATCCCCCGGGCTGTCTACCCAAGGACCAATCCTCGCGCCTCGAGGGTTCAGCCTCTACGGCCCTTCGAGAAATCCACCCGAGGCTCACCTTGGCGTCCTGAAGGGTCGGCACCTATTGTCCCTCGGGCTACCTACCTGAGGGCTACTTTCACATTCCTATAGCTTTCTTCACGTCTCGAAAGTTCGGCCTATGTGACTTATCGGGATATTACCCTGAGGCTTCCCATGCGACATGGGGGTCCGGGTCCGGCGTCCACAGCTCATTGAGCTAGTGCTCGAGGGCCACCCTCGCGACTTAAGGGCTCGGCCTACGTGGCTCCTCGAGATATTTTCCCGATGACCTCCCTCGTGGATCGAGGGGTAGATGTCTATGTCTCCCGGAATTTTTTCCCGAGGACATCCCTCGCGGCTCGAGGGGTTGATGTTCACGACCATTGAGATGTGTTCCCGAAGACTTCCCTCGCGACTCGAGGGGTAGACGTCTATGTCTCCTCAGGATATTTAGCTCGGCCTACGTGGCTTCTCGGGACCTTTTCCCGAGGACCTCCCTCATGACTTGAGGGGTCGGCGTCCACGGCTCCTTGAGCTGGTTCCCGAGGGCTATAACCTCGCGTCCTTAAGGCTCGTTCTTCTCGGCCCCTCTAGGAAGATAAGGCTCCTCGAGGGGATGAAAACATGATTTTTCTGGGCGATCCTTGGGGGGTGGCCGAGTTCGTTTTCTTTTATTCGTTACAACTAATCCCGAGTGTTGTCGTTGACCCGGAAAATCCGAGGTTAACACATTGAATAACGAATTCGCCCGACGCTATAGACTTTGAATTCACAAAAAAATATGAGGAAGCATGATAAAGAACCTCTTACCATATTTTCTGAAAACAAATTTTACATCGATAAAAATAGTTTCGGAGGATGACCCGCATCCCTTGGTTGAATCTATGGAGAAAAAATTTCCTAGCTAAAAAATTATTGTGGCCCATTCTTCGTTCTATGGTAAATATATGACACAAGCTAAAAATTGAAGCAAGGGCAATTTTTTGGTTTATCCAGAGATTTTATCAACTAATAGAAATTATGTTTGGGCCCAATAGGCTCGGAAGTCGGAGATCGATAGGACTAAAAGTAATGTGGCACACTGATATTTAATGAAGACTCAAATAGTCCAAGTGTTTTGCTAATTTTGGACTTAATTGGGCTAGAACGTAACTAATTTATGTTGACTTTGCCATATAACTAATGCTGACTTATTAGTTAATACTGCCTATTGGAATAATTAGCTAATGAGCAAGTGTTCGAAAACCCCCTTCGAAGGGCACGACTTAGCGGATATGTCCATGGCATTTCATTCCTGAGGTCACTTAAGTTTGATGAAGGGATAGACTTTCGTTGGTTAGGTGTCGAGTGAGGTAAAATCACCTGGTTGCAGAGTAGTCCCGCAACATGGAGTTTGTTGTGCAGTCCATAATCGGCCCTATGTCGAATTATGTGGCGTAAGGCCAAGTCCATAGTCAATCGAGTTAGAATATTTCATAATAGCATAAAAGGAAAGTATTTGAAAGATTTGATAGGGTTGGTTACCCGATACCTAAACCGAAGCGGGTCAATCAAAATGTTAGTTGATATTTAGTACTGTCAAACGGGTCTGCGGTCTGCGGGCTGCCATTTCTCAGGCTCACCAGAGGGCGGGTCTCTGCGGGTAAGCCCGCGTGGGCCACGGGCTTTGGCGGGGCGGGGCGGACCTTAAAATATTTATTTATTAAAATTTAATATATGAATGAATTATATAGGTTTTTTATATTACTGATATTTTTAATTAAAGTTTAATAAGATAAAAATTTTGGTCTGTTTGGTAGGAGGACGAGTTTAGATGGTATTAGCTTTAGTTTATTTTTAAATAATGGAGGGTATGAATTTTTACGGTGTTTGGTTGATGAATTTAAATAATAATCTCGGATGGACTTGATAGATAAATTAAGATGTTTTTAAGTAAAAATAAATTCAATTACAAATTTACCCATAATTTGAATTGAATATATAATAAATAAATGAAAATTTTGTCATAAATACTTCGGATTAGCTAAAGGTATGGTCAGGGATAGCTTTAAGGTATTAACTAAATCTCACCTTCAAATAAGCCCTCCTACCAAACACTAGTTCACTTAATCCTAATACCTCTAATCCTAATCCCTTTAAAAAGAATCTAGATTTGATTATGAGTAATTCAACATAAATATTTTATTTCAATGTTTTTTTCTTTATTTTTTATTTTCTTTTCCTTTTTTTTTTTTTGGGCGGGCCGGGTCCGCCAACCACCCACAAGTAGGGCAGGACGGGCCTTTATTCTCCAGGCCAGTCAAATGGCGGGCTTACCGCCCCCACCTTGTGCGACTCTGGCTTTCTAACTAAGGTTAGTGGCGGATTTTCGCAACGTAAGTCGCAGAAGAACCGTCTAACAAAAACTTTTTCCTAAAACATATATATTATGACAAAACGTAATCCACATCGTCGTAATTATACAAAGGCCGAATTCCCAAAATATTTATAATAACAAAAACATCCTAACATCGCTCCACAGGTCGTCATCCATGTATAGCCTCACCCTCAAAAGACCGTGGAATACCGCCGTCAGCCTGCCTTAGCTATGACATTTCTCAACGTCCTACTCTATCGTACATACAACACATAAAAACGTGGAATGAGCTATAAAGCTCAGTAAGTGAAAATTATGCATGCCGTGCACGTGTCGTAATTAACAGAGACATCCGCGCCAATGCTTTCTAATCGTCACATTATTCTTGTATTATCATTCCATGAAGGGCCCTCGGCTAATCTTGCACCATCATGGAGCTCAAATCCACTAGGGATATATAAGTGACAATACCCACGCTGAGAGGCTAACCCTAGTACGCAGTTTGCGTTTATCCCTAAGGCGACTTTTCAATCCCAATGTGGTCTGTCACGCGGATGCTCACACTGCTAGCCTCACTCCGAGGTCGCCAACACCAGAGATACCCTCGGTGTCCGTTATTCCCTCAGGTCGCACCCTGTAGGTCGCACCTTTCCACCATGAGGGCATTTGCCCAAATGACATGTCATGAAATCGACGACATATGGAGTCGTCATGGTAGCATTGAAAAAGCCACGACTCAACTGTGAGTCGACATCAGATGCCTACATCGGCAATATCTATCGACTATCGTGCACAGGCGATCATGTACAATGCATGTTCGTATCTCAAAACCCCCGTGTATACATATGATAATGCGTACATGGACAATGCCAAAGTACTTGTCATGCCACTTAATATAACAATTAATTCACGCAATTAAATAGATCATGTAAGGTCATACTAGCCTAGTCACGAAATTCATGCACATAAAAGTTATGTGTTGTAGTTGGAATTTCCACCTTACCCGTCGTCCAAGCTAAATAGACTTACTTCTTCAGGAGTTCCTAATGTTCGACCCTTAGACAGAAATGTTCTAGTATCAATATCCTATCTAAATTAGATAACTAGGCCGAAATAAATTGTTTCGACTATACTAATCTGCTAAAACCCTAAGTCACTATTCTTAGTCTAAGTTAAGTCGATATTTAACTCTAACACATATAGAGCTCAATTCCTTAAGCCTAGAGTCGCCCGATTTCAAATGGTTTTAGGTCTTAGATGGCTCGGCGAAAGTACACATTTTGAAGCTCATTTGCTCGATTCCTAGGCTTCATCATCACCCGATCGAAGCTCACATTCACCGAACTCTACATCACCCGATCATCACACCTTCAATTCGGTCGATTCCTTGTGGTGTTTAAATGACACAGCGAAAGTCCCCATTTTGATGCATCTTTCGCCCGATCGTCCAAGTCCCATTTAAAACCTAGTTTCGTCCGAGTGTGCTTCAATCTTGAAATCGCCCGATTTGGCATGCACTGTTCCTACTTTCGCCGCGTATTCCGGAACTGAGAGAGGCCTCCTTCATACTTCATACATAAGTAAAAAGCTTCGGCTCCCTTTTCCTGCGCCCTAGGAGCCTATACCCACAACTAAATTAAATCAACATCAATGTTTCATTATATGATGAAATTGAAAGAAGAATGGGCCGACTTTATTCTATCAGTTATCTTAGGTAACCTCAACCATTGCTAATGCTAATAAAGTCAAAACAAAAGCTATGACCAAAATTCCTCGTTTTAAACGATGGTTCTACTTCTTAGGGCATATCGGCCGGAAATGGACGTTTTCATTAGAAGACCCTTCATATTCTGTTCGTGCTTCTATGAAGCATTGTTGCAGAATTTGGCCTAGGCGGCCGCCTAGTCGGCGCCTAGGCGCCAGGCGGGTATGGGCCGTGGCGAAAATGCCCTGTTCGGCAACTCTACTCGCTGGAGCCGCGTAATCGGCGCCTAGCCCGAGTAATCGGCGCCCAGCCCGCATAATTGCCCGCATAATCGCCAGAATAATTTTAGATTTGAGGGACTAATATGTAAATAAAGAAATCAAAATAAACCTCAGATTTGAGGGGCAGTAACGCGACTAATAAAGATCCAAACCCTAAATCAGCCCACCCACTCACCTCCTGCCATTGCTCGCCACCGCCCGCCGCTCGCCGCCGCCTGTCACCGCCTGCCGCCACCTGCTGCCACCTGCCCTGCCCTGCTTCTGTGCTAATTAAGGGGTAAAAGAAGTGGAAGGTCAGATTTCTTCTACACTAGCATCTCCGAGTTCCGACGCCCACCACGCACACCGTTCGTTGGTCTTGCTCGCCACCGCCGCCCACCGTGACTTCTACCGCCGCAGCCGTGTTAATTTAATTAAGGGGTAAGAGTGATTTTATGACTTGTGAATTATGATCTGTGAATTGTGATATGAAGTTATATCAATTCTTTTAATCTAAGCATTTGATTGATGAATGATGATCAATTAAGTAGGAGGTAAGTGAAAATCTACTTGAATTGATGTATGTCATTGTTGTTTCTTGATTAATCAATTAATTATTTTGGTTTCTTTCTATAACTAACAGGTGAAATGTTGGTTGGACTAGTGAAAGTTTTCCACGTGGATGAAAATCTGAAATGGTTCAAGATATTTGGAATTTTATTTTTATGTTGCTTATAAGTATGACAATTGAATGTTTGGGAACTATTTGGTCGTATTTATGCGTTTTGTATTTGTTAGATGCTTGTGAACTTGGTGTAATGTGATATTTTGAGTATTTGGCTTGATGTTGGACTTGCTTTGAATGCAACCTGGTTCTTACATTTTTCAATATTGGTTGCATTGAGATATTTTTTGTGTTGAAATGTAAACTATATTGACGAAAATTAGGTGAACCGTTTAATTTCCGCCTAGAAACCGCCTAGGCCCCGCCTAGGCGGTCTAGGCGCTAGGCCCCCCCCGGGCGCCCGACTAGCGCCTAGCGAATTTTACAACCTTGCTATCAAGTGTTGCATTCACACATCTGACCTTATCTCGTCCACCTAGATGTGGAAGAATTTGGTTTAATTTAGATTTTCTTCGGGTTGATTTGCTGATATCTTCACAAATCGCCCGATCCCTTGGTACTTAAGTTGCTCGATTGCCTATACTTTAAATAGTCCCATTCCTATTTGCGAGTGTTTCTTCCACTCAGATTTCTAAAGTTAGACTTACCTAAAATTATGTGCATGCATCACTCGATAGTCCATACAATTCTCTAGTTTCGACGGGAAGTAATCTTAGCTTCAATCGTTCAAAACTTGCTATCTAAATTTATTTCATTAAAGAACCTGTAATTTCTAAGTTCTCTTCTACCCCTAAACGTTCGTTCAAGCCAAAGATTATTATGTCCTGAAGTTCCAAATCCTAGAAATATACTATACAGCTCGTAAACAAACTCTTCAAACCAAATTAAATTCTTTTCCTTGAATTATCACCCTCACACCTGCCCAAAACTTATATAACGAATGTTAGTGTTGCTAAAATTCCAGATTTTAGGGTTTTCAAATCTTTATCATACCCGAAAATTTCCATAGACTTTGTTAAATCCTAGAAATATAATAATTTATAGAACCACGATGAAGTTTAAGAGTTGTAAGTAGGATTCTTACCTTCCTTATATCAGAAACATTTGCTAGAGGTTGTTGGTCAGGCCGAATTTGGTTCTTGATAGTGTTAATTACAACTTTGCTTTCGTTCTCTTTTTTCTTCTATTTTTAATTCTGAAGGTTTTCGTTGTGTGGGTTTCTTAAATTTCTTTTCATAGGTTAGTAGATAAGTATAAGAACTTAGAAGACTGTGTAGGAATTGACTAGTAGGTGACGTGTTTACCTCACTAGTTATGTAAAGACTCTCCTCTCCTCCCATCAAATATATGTAACTATCTCTTGGTACTATATATATTCATTATATGTAACTATAGTTATTCAAGTTTCCACTCCCTTGTTAAAATTGTAATCATTACCCGATTTAACTATCCAAAAATTATTTTACAATCGCCCGCTTCAACTCTCCTTTATTCGGCGAAAGTTAATACTTTCATATGTTGTAATCGGCCGATACTACTCAAGGGTTATCTGAATTGCTACACCTCAATCGTCCAATCTTATTAGTCTCTATATTGGTCAGCCAAAAATAATACCATTATCGATCGATTTTGTTGTACTTACTCAAACCCTACTTGCTCGGCGAAAGTTGACCATTACATGTGTTGGATTTTGTTAAGATAAATGGTTTTGGGCCCAAATGGATATTAACCCATTAATAAAATCAATTTCGGTATTTATTAAATGGAGAAGCCATCAAATGTCGAAACGAGAAATCGTTGAAAGATTACGAATCTATGTTTCACGGGGAATCTAACGAATATTAATAGGCTCAAAACCGAATTCGGGTGAATGAGAAATTAATTTTCGAAGTTGGCCCAATAATGAATAAAATGGTTGATAGTGTTTAAGTGTGGGATTTTAGTGTCCCACATTGGTTAGACACAAAGAAAAACTTCACTATAAATATAGAAAGTGGTTTATTCAAAGGGCTTGTCATGTGGGTGGGCTTATATGGGCTTAAGTGGGCTTAAGTGGGCTTAGTGGGCTTGAGAAGCTCAAGTGAGTTTTGGCCCAAATAATAGCTCGGGTGCGAGTCGGTGCCTCGCACCGACGAGCACCGAGCCCGAGCCCGTGGCCGAGGCCGGAGCCGTGCCAAAGTGCGCAATGGGCGCTTTGAGGCGCGCACTTTACACTTCGCACGCCGCATCGGAGCGAGGAGCATTTACGTAAGCGCTGATTTGGTAGCCCAGATGAGATGGTATGATCCATTGGATCAAATGGAAGCAATGGGTTGTTGGGCTGATCCGGCCCAACTAGAAATTGTCGGTCGGCCCAAGGAGAGGCGTCTGTAGCCGCCTCGGGCTGTCGGTCGGAGAACCGGGCCGCCGCCGGTGGGACATGCCAAAGATTCGGGCTGTCGGCCCGGGAATCGGGCCTGTCGCGGGCCAGTAAATAGACCGACAGTCCAGAGTTTTTGAAATGTCTCGTTCCGACCCCTGGAAAATTGCAGAATCAGTTCAACAAGTTCTGGAATTTGCGATTCAGTCCCTGCGTGAAAAAATCTATAAATAGACCCCTCATGAATTGGAAAAATTCATTCACTTCAACCCAAAAATTTGCATATTTCACTTCCAAAAACCCCTATTTCCCGAAGTAAGAAAAACTCAGTTTCGAGTACGATTCGTCGGAAAATTCTAGTCGTTGTGCTGCGATTATGAATTAAGAAAATGTCGTTGTATCTTGGGGACGATCGCTGTTAACCGAAAGCACTGTATATCGGGGCGATTTCGTCTTACGGACAGTGTGTTCAACACACGCCTCGACTACGTCTACGGTCATGGATAGTCTTCATCAACTCCAGGCCTATTTATTCTTCATGTTGTGTATAATAGTTATCACCTATGCGCTCATCATCATCTGGGTACTCACGAACTGTACCTGCGGTTGAAGACACTCCATCTTCCGACTATCTACTGCCGAAGTGTATTTATTGCCAAAGCTCTCTGCCACCGACCAGACGCAACCGACAAACAACAATCGTAAGACGAAATCTGTTCGTGATCTGATCGATGGCAACCAACGCATCAACGATCCCTGCCAGCAGCCACGCCAAACGTCCTGCCAAGTTCAACAGGACGGAGTTCAAACGTTGGCAGCAAAAGATGATGTTCTACCTGACGACGCTCCACCTTGTCCGATTCCTAAAGGAGCTCGCTCCTACGGTGACAGAAGTCGCCCCACCAGCTGAGGGTGAAAACCCTAACGACGCAGACTATGCTGCTCGTGTCGCTCAATCTGAGCAAGAAAAGGTTGCGTTTGACGCATGGAATCATAATGATTTCATGTGCCGCAACTATATTCTGAACGCCCTAGACGATTCCCTATATAACGTCTATGCAGTGGCTACGACTGCGAAAGAGTTGTGGGATTCGTTGGACAAGAAGTATAAGACCGACGATGCCGGACTGAAGAAGTTCATCGTCGGCAAATTTCTGGATTATAAGATGACCGACTCTAAGCCGGTGTTGGACCAAGTCCGTGATCTGCAGCTGATTATTCACGATATTCATGCTGAAAATATGCAGATCAGCGAAACCTTCCAGGTAGCTGCGATTATCGAGAAGCTGCCGCCTCTGTGGAAGGATTTCAAAAATTACCTCAAGCACAAACGAAAAGAGATGGGGCTTGAGGACCTAATTGTGCGGCTTCGGATCGAGGAAGATAACCGAAAGAGCGAAGCCAAGAACAAGAGGGGCAGTATGGAGGCGGGAGCCAACTTGGCCGAGCCGAGCTATGGAAACAAGCGTAAAAGGCCAGGTCCGCCGCAAAAGAAGCAAGACCCGAATTCCAAGAGAATTAGGGGCAACTGTTATAACTGCGATAAACCAGGGCATATGGCCAAGGATTGTCGTAAATAGAAGAGAGTTAATAAGACTCGGGCGCATCTCACTGAAGAGAAGCAGCTGGCGACAGACATGTCGGAGCTAGACCTGACTGCAGTTGTGTACGAGGCAAACGTCGTGGAAAATCCAAACTACTGGTACATCGACAGCGGAGCAACCGACAAAGAAATGTTCTCCACCTACACGCCTATTTCGGGTAGGACTCTCTATATGGGGAACGCGGCGACGTCCAACATCGTAGGATTGAGACGGGTGGTGCTGAAGATGACCTCAGGCAAGGAAGTGACGCTTGTGGACGTGCTGCATGTCCCAGACATCCGCAAGAATCTGGTGTCCGGCTCTCTGCTTAGTAACCCTGGATTTAGACAAGTGTTTGAAGCTGGAAAATATGTACTGACCAAAAATGGTCATTTTATTGGCAAAGGTTACCTCGAGAAGGGCCTTTTCAAGTTATCTGTAATGCCTGTAAAACGCGATATTAAGATCGCTGATATTAATAAAGCAAGTTCTTCTTACTTGGTTGAGTTTTCTAATTTATGGCATGGTAGATTAGGCCACGTGAGTTTAAACAAACTGAAAAAATTAATAAGTTTAAACTTACTTCCACAAATGGAGCACAACACAAGTGTGAAATCTGCGTAGAAGCAAAATGGCCAACGCACCATTTTTCTCTGTCGAAAGAAACAGTTCACCACTAGAATTGATCCATCATGATATATGCGATCTGAAATTCGTGCAAACTAGAGGTGGAAAGAAATACTTTATTACGTTTATCGACGATTGCACGAAATACTGTCACGTATATCTTTTAAGTGGTAAAGACGAAGCTCTTGATACCTTCAAAAGATATAAGAATGAAGTTGAGAATCAACTTAATTCTAAGATCAAAATAATAAGAAGTGACGGAGGAGGAGAATACGTGGCACCGTTTGTGGAATTTTGCCGAGAACATGGTATTAGTCATCAGACGACGGCGCCATATTCACCTCAATCAAATGGCGTTGCTGAACGAAAAAATAGAACTCTTAAGGAGATGATGAATGCGATGCTAATCAGTTCAGGGCTACCTCAAAATTTGTGGGGGGAAGCCATACTGTCATCAAATCGCATTCTAAATATGTTGCCACACAAGAAACGGGATAAAACACCATACGAATTGTGGAAAGGTAGACAACCTTCCTACGGATATTTTAAAGTGTGGGGGTGCGTAGCAAAGGTCGAAGTACCTAAACCAAAACAGGTCAAGATAGGACCAAAAACGGTTGACTGCATTTTCATTGGATATGCAGAAAATAGTAATGCATACAGATTTCTGGTGCATAAGTCAGAAATTCCCGACATGAATTCTGGGATGATTATTGTCGAGAAATGCTGTCTTCTTTGAGAACATCTTTCCAATGAAGGAGAGAAAAGAAATAAGTTGTAAAAGAAATTATGAAGCCGTTAAAGTTTCGCCTCCAGAAGTTGAGGAACCACGGCAAAGTAAGCGTAAAAAAGTGGCCAAATTATTTGGGCCTGATTTCCTAACATATATGTTAGACGATGAACCTAGGACAGTGCAAGAAGCTCTGTCGACTCCAGAAGCTCCGTTCTGGAAAGAAGCTGTAAACAGTGAAATTGAATCCATCATGCAGAATCACACTTGGGAGTTAGTAGATCTCCCTAAGGGGTGTAAACCTTTAGGATGCAAATGGGTCCTTAAAAGGAAATATAAAACTGATGGATCAATTGAGAAATATAAGGCTCGTTTAGTAGCCAAGGGATATTCCCAAAAGGAAGGGTATGATTTCTTCGATACCTATTCACCCGTAACGAGAATTACGTCATTACGGGTTCTATTTGCTATTGCAGCATTGCATGATCTCGAGATACATCAAATGGATGTAAAAACGGCATTCCTAAATGGAGATCTCGAAGAAGAAATCTACATGAATCAGCCTGAAGGGTTTGTAATACCTGGACAGGAAAACAAAGTGTGTCGACTCGTGAAGTCGCTTTACGGGCTTAAACAAGCACCGAAACAATGGCACGAAAAATTCGATATGACTATGCTATCGAATGGGTTCAAAATCAATGAGTGTGACAAATGTGTTTACATTAAGGGCACACCCGATGAATTCGTGATTGTCTGTCTTTATGTAGACGACATGTTAATCACGGGAAGCAATCATAAAATGATTGTAAATACGAAGATTATGCTGAAAAATAATTTCAGTATGAAGGATATGGGTTTGGCTAATGTCATACTAGGGATAAATGTCTATAAGACTCCCGAAGGAATTATGCTGACGCAATCTCATTATATTGAGAAAGTGTTGAAGAAATTTAATGCCTTCGATGATCCTCCGGCTAAGACGCCTGTAGATCTAAATCTACATCTGGCCAAAAACAGAGGAGAACCCGTATCACAGCAAGAATATGCTCGAGTGATTGGTAGTCTAATGTACCTAACTAACTGCACTCGACCTGATATAGCATATTCAATTAGTAAACTTAGCAGGTTTACGAGTAATCCTGGGAGTAGTCATTGGATAGCCTTGAGAAGGGTGCTAAGATATCTGAAGCACACGATTAATCATGGCATACTCTATACGAGATATCCAGCAGTTCTTGAAGGATACTGCGATGCCAACTGGATATCTGATAGCAAAGACTCCAAGTCCACGAGTGGTTATGTATTTACCATTGGTAGTGGAGCAATTTCTTGGAAATCCTCCAACCAAATGTGCATAGCTCGATCTACGATGGAATCGGAGTTTATTGCACTAGACAAAGCCGGCGAAGAGGCAGAATGGCTTCGAAATTTTTTGGAGGATATTCCTTGTTGGAATAAGCCTTACCGCCTATTATGATACATTGTGGCAGCATGGCTGCAATTGGTACAGCACAGAATAGTATGTATAACGGTAAGTCTCGGCACATACGTCGAAGACATAATACCGTACGACAACTGATCTCTAGTGGAATAATCTCTATTGACTATGTAAAGTTTAAAGAGAATATAGCAGATCCTTTGACTAAAGGCATTGCTAGAGATCAGCACTATAACGCAGTAAGGGGAATGGGGCTTAAAAACCACACACCCAAGAACGAGCTTGGTGGTAACTCAACCAATATGAGTGGAGATCCCACAAATTTGATTCAATGAGACAACTAAGCTGAGTGTAGTTCAGTAGCTTACTTGGATTTTTAATAAGCTCATTCTCATAAGCTGCCCAAGTAATTATCCGAAGACGTGTGGTAAAGGGTAAGCAATTTTGCTTTTAATGATAGCTATACCTGATGGTGGAGTATTTCGGGATACTCTAGGATTAAAGTCATAATAGTCGATGTAAGACCCGGAAATGTAATTACGGGATTTACGGCATAATTAAGAGCAGAGATAATTCATTAGAGACATAGTTGAGTTAATTACGTTAAGGAGCTAGGATTTTGAGTGAAATACTTTATTAAGACACGTAATTGATTCAAGCCTAATGTGCGAAATTATGTTTCCATGTTTTTACGTCTTTAAATGACTTCTGTGCCTATATGATTTCATGCTGTGTGATTTATAATACTTATGTGTGTTACAAACTATGACTTATGTGATGAAGTGATGACTTAGGAAATTTTAGATAGAAGTAGAATCGGGCGATTTCACAAGCCCTAAGAAAACTTAGGTTCGGGCGATAGTAAGAGTAATATAAAATATTAAATAAACCTTAAGGTCTATCGATTCATGTCCCAAAGAATTGTTCACTTTCGCCGAGCTAATTGAGGTGAGGGTATGAAATCGACCGATTCACGTACAAACCAAAGTAAATCGACCAACTGTTATATATGCATTAATTGAATATGTTCAAATTAAATCGATCGATTCTCAAGGCTCAAAGAAGTAGTTTCGATCGAAGCATGTGTATGTATCAACTTTTGCCGAGGGATAGAAATTTAAACATGGAATCGAGCGATTTCTAAATAGAATCAATCGATTTACGAGCATAGTGTGGAGAAAATTGGTCAACACCTGTTATTTGATTAGACCAATCACAATGTATATTAAGTTGAATAGTCAAAGGGGTAAGTAAGGATTTCTTAACGTAAGGGAATAAATCATTAGTCTAGTTACCTAGTTGTCTCCCCAATCCCATGCCTCTAAGTTTGTACCAATACTTATCCCTTTAAATCAAAGAACGACAAGGAGAGTTCATATAAGAAAAATAAAAAAAAAAAACAACAAAACCTCAAAATCTAAGTAAGAAGGAAGGGAAGGAACGAGCGAAGCTCCAATTGAAGAAATTCCCAACGAGTCTAAAGCCTTGAAGTTGGTAAGTAAAATATTACCTTTAAACTCCATAATTTCGTAGCTAAGGATATCTAGATGCTATAACTGTATATAATTAGTGGAATTTAAGAAGTTTAGGCGTGAAAAGGGGATAGAAACCCTAAGGCATGATGTAAAATCATAACCATGTGGATTAGAGGACGTTAAGTTAGGATTTCGGGTAACAAGGAATTTTCTTAAGTAGTATAACATGTTTTAAAAAATTCGCAGCCCCAAGTTTTGGTTAGTGCTTAACGATTTTAAGATGGCAGGGGATGCTTTGGGTAGCAGAAATCCTTAGCATTTAAGAATTTAGGGTCGAATGGAACTAAGAACCTAATTTCGGGTATATTAGACTATGAATATGGTTTCGGGCGATTTTAGTTCGAATGCCGAATCGTGCGAATGAAAACTCTAAGAAATCGGGCGATCTATGATGACAACAATCTCGGCGATTTCATGAATGGTACATAAGTAAATCGGACGAATTGGAACATACAGTCGATCGATTTGAAGGCTAACAAATCGGGCGATTTAGAGCTCCTACAAACACCCGGCGAAACATTACTCAACCTCAAACAAATCGGGCGATTGTTGAGTTAGTGATTCTCAAATCGGCGAAACAATATTTCAAAGCCACTTAAATCGGGCGATTCCGTCTTATGGAAATCTCGGCGATTTCAGCTAACCAACGCTTCAAATCGGGCGATCCGTGATGTTAAGTTAACGCGGCGATTCTTAAATCGGGCAACTCCATGCACACACAAATCGGGCGAAACCATGTGATGAACTCAAACGAATCGGGCGATTGCATGATGACGTAAGAACGCGGCGATTTGAAGAAGCTTTACACCATGCAAATCCGGTGACTTTGGTTTCCAAGAAGTCGGGCGATTCCACACATACAAGCTTCAAATCGGGCAATCCCATGTACGACGAAACTCACTCACCTACAAAATTAATCGGGCGAAACCTGCTGCCATGCAAGCTAAATCGGGCGATTTGAGGTTAATAAAATCGGCGATTTGAGAGCTAGCAAAATCGGGCGATTTCAAGCTAAACGAATCGTGCGATTTCAAGAGCGGCGAAACCCTCATGGCATGATGGAATCGAACGAATTTAACACGAAAATCTACTAACTTCTGTCGTGTCCCATATGTCAGAATTTAATACTAACATAACTTAGAAAGTAGTTGGGCATGGACTTGGCCTAGACTCGAAGCTAGCAAACTTAACGATTCTAGCACAATAATATAGTCAAAATAATTTAGTTCGACCCAAGTATTAAATAAAGGCATAATACTGATACGATAATATTTATGTTTAAAGGTCGTACGTTAGGAGCGAACGGGGAGAATACTAATTACGCTTGGACGACAGGTAAGTAGAAATCCAACTACGACACATAACTTGTCTGAATGCACTTGCTTTATGCGAATACGTGCTTCCGTGATTTTATGTTTACGTGATTTAATTGATATGCTTTTATATGAGCGTGTCTGAAGTTTAAATTGGATGACAAGGTGCTTCGAGGCTTACCTGAATTGTGATTACTTGATATTACGTGACTATGTGCCTCGATGATTACATGAATTACGTGGAATAATTGTATATTCTGTCTCTTGGTAATATCGTCTGGCATTTGTTGCATTGTCATACTCACGTGCATACACTATCATATGTGGGAGGGTTGTATGAGTCGAGTATGCATATATATGGTGTATCGCTTGAAAGCGATTGATACATTGCCGATATGGGCATGTGTTGTCGACTCAGTTGAGTCAAGGGCTGTCCACTATGCCACCAGGGCGACGTTTAGCGTCGTCAAACTATTATATAAAATATATGGATTATGATTAGGGCAGATGTCCCGATGGCGAAAAGGCCGTATACATATATTATTATTATTGTACACGTAATGAAATATATTACGGCGATTCACGAGGCCGACTGCCTGATTCACGAGAGGCAGGTATATATAGATATATTACGGCGATTCACGAGGCCGACTGCCTGATTCACGAGAGGCAGGTATATATATATTACGGCGATTCACGAGGCCGACTGCCTGATTTACGAGAGGCAGGTATATAAATATATTATGGCGATTCACGAGGGCCGTATATATATATTATTATTATGAACATAATGAAATATACTAGGGCGAAGGCCCGTTGGCGAAAGTGCCGTATACATATATTATTATTATTGTACTTGTAATGAAATATATTAGGGCGAAGACCCGTTGGCGAAAGGGCCGTATACATATATTACTATTATTGTACAGGTAATGAAATATAATAGGGCGGAGACCCGTTGGCGAAAGGGCCGTATACATATACTACTATTATTGTAAAAATAATGAAATATATTAGGGCGATGCCCGTTGGCAATGTGGCCATATAGACACACTTATGATATGATTGGGCGATGCCCGTGGCGGTAAGGTGCGACCTGGAGGGTGCGACCTGAGGGTGTAAGCGATACAGGGTGGAACCCTGGTGTAGGCTACCTCAGCGTGGGCTACCAGCGTGAGCGACCGCTGGACAGTCGGGGACGACCGGGATTATATGGCGACCTAGGGGAACGATGTGCATCCTAGGGTTCGGCCATCCGGCGTGGACCGCTGTCGTGTTGTCCCTGAGGGACGTGAGCTCTTGTGGTGCATAGTGAGATTAGCCGAGGGCCCTGAGTGATGTTAGTACGAATATGATGAGTATTGGCGCAGATCGCCTTTGCGAAGTATAGGTGCATCGGCGCGGATCGCCTTTGCGTAGTAGTATATGCATTGGCGCGGATTGCCTTTGCGGGGAAGGGACACGTGCATACATGCATGATTTCTGCTTACTGAGCCTCGGTGGCTCATTCTGTTATGTTATGTGTTGTAGGTACTTATGATCACGGTACGTGATCGCCTAGCCGGCAAGGCCTATCTTTTGAAGCTTCCGAGCATCTTTTGGGGGTGGACGTGTGTGTATGGATGACGACCTGTGAGGCCGGGCGCATAGGAGCTTTTGCTGTGACATCGTAACCGTCCCGAGTAATTATGAACTAGGATTAGGGTGTAATTAGGACTCGAAGAAATTATTCTGTCGCGTAGTTATATTCTTTTGACGTGTACAGGACATGAACTCCTTATGAAAAAGGAAAAAATTTCTACCGTATTTTCGTATCTTCTAAGTTATCGTGCCATTAGACGCTTAGAGTTAAGCTAGAAATGGTAGCGATGGCTAGGGTCGCTACAGTTGGTATCAGAGCTTCGGTCACAGGTTCTGTAGACTGTCCATACACACACACCCAAAAGCGCGGAAGCAGCCTTGCCTGTAAGTAATACGATAAATATGCTTATGTGCTTTTAATATGTACTTTGTTTCACTAATTGAAGAATGACTAGCGAGTCTAGGGAATTGATTGGCGAATCAAGCCGCGGGGTGAGATCTGGATCACCTACGAATGAACAGAGCTCAATGCTCCTACACCTCACCGAATTGGTCCAACAACAGTCGGATCAAATCGGCGAGCTAAAAGACCAAGTTACTGAACTCAAGGGTATGCTCTGTGATCTTATCAACAAGCAGAATTCCTTTGACCCCCGTAAATCCTCGTACACGGGGATAGTAGGAAGGGAATTCCCAGAACGGAACCCTCCAGCTCCTAGGGATATTACCAACCCTATTAGATTGGAAATCCAAGTTTCCCAAGCTCAGAAGGGAAAGCGGAAAATGGGTGATAGGACCGGACCAGCCCAACAGCCCCGAATAAGGGAAGGCCCCAACCTTTTCAACCCACCATACCAATGTGCCGAAGATGTACACGGCGACACCAGGGAGTCTGCCACTCACAGAATGCGAACTGCTTCAAGTGTGGCAAGGCGGGTCACTATTCTAGGGCGTGCCCGGGAAAGGGACCGGGAAGCCAAACCGATGATCAAGCAGAACCATCAACAGGGCCAGCTAGAGCATATGCAACCATATCGGAGGAAGCAGGGGAGAACCCGCCAGTGGAGACAGGTATCCTACATACACATCATACCTCACCATGAGTTCTAGTAACCTTGGGAGCCGCACACCCTTGTGTATCTTTACTTACGTGGCGAGACTCGAGATTTCTCCTGGTTAATTTAAGTACAAGCATGAAAGTCACCATTTCTCCCGAAACTTCGACCCGAATTGATCAAGACCATGATCTCCCTTCTTGAATATTCTTTCCTTCTGGAGTGTAATTACGAGGCTACATTCTCCTCTCTTCCGCACGACAGATCTAAACCCCGTGATGTCGGAATGTGACCCTGACTCAATCTTTCCGACCTCCTATGAATCATGCATGTTCAGTAGCCAAGTGGCGCAACGGAAGCGTGATGGCACTCGGAAATTTCAATTTCTGTCTAAAATCTGAGTTATAGCCATTTCGGATAGCTCGTCAAAGCGAAGATAGGTTTGACTAGACTGGGCGACACACACATCTGCTTGATCCCGAGTTCACTGATAGGATTCGAGACGACAAGCGAGACCCTATGATCTTGTTTCCACTCCTTCTATTCCAAATAGAATACCCTTCTCTTCTGTCGTAACACGAATATTCTTTCTCGAACCTCTAGGAATAAAGGATAAGTAGATCGTTTTGAGGGAAGAGTAGGTTAGAACTAGTCGTAAAACTTCGCTCCCCGCATAGGAAAATAGGACGACTGTTAAGACACGGACCCTGCAGTCACCACGTAGGAAGTCTGTGTAAATCTTAGGTGAAACCTTGACTTTCA
Organism: Craterostigma plantagineum; assembly: GCA_027422505.1. Lineage (NCBI taxonomy): Eukaryota > Viridiplantae > Streptophyta > Magnoliopsida > Lamiales > Linderniaceae > Craterostigma > Craterostigma plantagineum. The sequence goes on along the minus strand of JAPQWV010000013.1, from coordinate 16,457,759 downwards.
GGAAACTCGACGAAGATAGTATGAGCCCAGAAAGGGGTACCATTTCGTCGAACAATAGATCGGTGATACGACCTTTCCTAGTTACTCCCATTAGCTCCTCGAAGCGATATACGATCGATCACCTGAGCAATCTTCCTACTGACGTAACCAGAAAATCAGCTCATTAAATCCAAGGCAATCGGAAAGATCTTATTCTAACCGTTATAGAATTCGATTTTCTTCCTCTCACTCCGGATCGAATATTTAACCCTCGTAGCTACGTGAGGATCATAGTTATCATTAGGATCGGTAGGCCAAAGAGGAAGGCCGCGATGAACTGTAGGCACGAGGAAACCAAAGATGGAAACCTATTCCTTTTTGGTTTCCATCTCTTATCTATTCCTTAATGCTAGATCGAGATGACCTTCGGTCTAAGATCAATTTCCCTTCTTAGAAGTGCAAAGTTCGGGAGACCCATTCCGCTTTTGTGAGAATTCATTCCTTTCATTTTCTTAGTAAGGAAATACCATTGCGAGCAATTAGGTGATGTTCTATCATCTAACTAATGAGCTAGCACAACTCCCTACCCATCGTCGCCCGGCTTATCCCAGCTAACGGAATTTCGGGGGCGAAATTCTTTTAAGGGGGGGAGGATGTAAGACCCGGAAATGTAATTACGGGATTTACGGCATAATTAAGAGCAGAGATAATTCATTAGAGACATAGTTGAGTTAATTACGTTAAGGAGCTAGGATTTTGAGTGAAATACTTTATTAAGACACGTAATTGATTCAAGCCTAATGTGCGAAATTATGTTTCCATGTTTTTACGTCTTTAAATGACTTCTGTGCCTATATGATTTCATGCTGTGTGATTTATAATACTTATGTGTGTTACAAACTATGACTTATGTGATGAAGTGATGACTTAGGAAATTTTAGATAGAAGTAGAATCGGGCGATTTCACAAGCCCTAAGAAAACTTAGGTTCGGGCGATAGTAAGAGTAATATAAAATATTAAATAAACCTTAAGGTCTATCGATTCATGTCCCAAAGAATTGTTCACTTTCGCCGAGCTAATTGAGGTGAGGGTATGAAATCGACCGATTCACGTACAAACCAAAGTAAATCGACCAACTGTTATATATGCATTAATTGAATATGTTCAAATTAAATCGATCGATTCTCAAGGCTCAAAGAAGTAGTTTCGATCGAAGCATGTGTATGTATCAACTTTTGCCGAGGGATAGAAATTTAAACATGGAATCGAGCGATTTCTAAATAGAATCAATCGATTTACGAGCATAGTGTGGAGAAAATTGGTCAACACCTGTTATTTGATTAGACCAATCACAATGTATATTAAGTTGAATAGTCAAAGGGGTAAGTAAGGATTTCTTAACGTAAGGGAATAAATCATTAGTCTAGTTACCTAGTTGTCTCCCCAATCCCATGCCTCTAAGTTTGTACCAATACTTATCCCTTTAAATCAAAGAACGACAAGGAGAGTTCATATAAGAAAAATAAAAAAAAAAACAACAAAACCTCAAAATCTAAGTAAGAAGGAAGGGAAGGAACGAGCGAAGCTCCAATTGAAGAAATTCCCAACGAGTCTAAAGCCTTGAAGTTGGTAAGTAAAATATTACCTTTAAACTCCATAATTTCGTAGCTAAGGATATCTAGATGCTATAACTGTATATAATTAGTGGAATTTAAGAAGTTTAGGCGTGAAAAGGGATAGAAACCCTAAGGCATGATGTAAAATCATAACCATGTGGATTAGAGGACGTTAAGTTAGGATTTCGGGTAACAAGGAATTTTCTTAAGTAGTATAACATGTTTTAAAAAATTCGCAGCCCCAAGTTTTGGTTAGTGCTTAACGATTTTAAGATGGCAGGGGATGCTTTGGGTAGCAGAAATCCTTAGCATTTAAGAATTTAGGGTCGAATGGAACTAAGAACCTAATTTCGGGTATATTAGACTATGAATATGGTTTCGGGCGATTTTAGTTCGAATGCCGAATCGTGCGAATGAAAACTCTAAGAAATCGGGCGATCTATGATGACAACAATCTCGGCGATTTCATGAATGGTACATAAGTAAATCGGACGAATTGGAACATACAGTCGATCGATTTGAAGGCTAACAAATCGGGCGATTTAGAGCTCCTACAAACACCCGCGAAACATTACTCAACCTCAAACAAATCGGGCGATTGTTGAGTTAGTGATTCTCAAATCGGCGAAACAATATTTCAAAGCCACTTAAATCGGGCGATTCCGTCTTATGGAAATCTCGGCGATTTCAGCTAACCAACGCTTCAAATCGGGCGATCCGTGATGTTAAGTTAACGCGGCGATTCTTAAATCGGGCAACTCCATGCACACACAAATCGGGCGAAACCATGTGATGAACTCAAACGAATCGGGCGATTGCATGATGACGTAAGAACGCGGCGATTTGAAGAAGCTTTACACCATGCAAATCCGGTGACTTTGGTTTCCAAGAAGTCGGGCGATTCCACACATACAAGCTTCAAATCGGGCAATCCCATGTACGACGAAACTCACTCACCTACAAAATTAATCGGGCGAAACCTGCTGCCATGCAAGCTAAATCGGGCGATTTGAGGTTAATAAAATCGGCGATTTGAGAGCTAGCAAAATCGGGCGATTTCAAGCTAAACGAATCGTGCGATTTCAAGAGCGGCGAAACCCTCATGGCATGATGGAATCGAACGAATTTAACACGAAAATCTACTACTTCTGTCGTGTCCCATATGTCAGAATTTAATACTAACATAACTTAGAAAGTAGTTGGGCATGGACTTGGCCTAGACTCGAAGCTAGCAAACTTAACGATTCTAGCACAATAATATAGTCAAAATAATTTAGTTCGACCCAAGTATTAAATAAAGGCATAATACTGATACGATAATATTTATGTTTAAAGGTCGTACGTTAGGAGCGAACGGGGAGAATACTAATTACGCTTGGACGACAGGTAAGTAGAAATCCAACTACGACACATAACTTGTCTGAATGCACTTGCTTTATGCGAATACGTGCTTCCGTGATTTTATGTTTACGTGATTTAATTGATATGCTTTTATATGAGCGTGTCTGAAGTTTAAATTGGATGACAAGGTGCTTCGAGGCTTACCTGAATTGTGATTACTTGATATTACGTGACTATGTGCCTCGATGATTACATGAATTACGTGGAATAATTGTATATTCTGTCTCTTGGTAATATCGTCTGGCATTTGTTGCATTGTCATACTCACGTGCATACACTATCATATGTGGGAGGGTTGTATGAGTCGAGTATGCATATATATGGTGTATCGCTTGAAAGCGATTGATACATTGCCGATATGGGCATGTGTTGTCGACTCAGTTGAGTCAAGGGCTGTCCACTATGCCACCAGGGCGACGTTTAGCGTCGTCAAACTATTATATAAAATATATGGATTATGATTAGGGCAGATGTCCCGATGGCGAAAAGGCCGTATACATATATTATTATTATTGTACACGTAATGAAATATATTACGGCGATTCACGAGGCCGACTGCCTGATTCACGAGAGGCAGGTATATATAGATATATTACGGCGATTCACGAGGCCGACTGCCTGATTCACGAGAGGCAGGTATATATATATTACGGCGATTCACGAGGCCGACTGCCTGATTTACGAGAGGCAGGTATATAAATATATTATGGCGATTCACGAGGGCCGTATATATATATTATTATTATGAACATAATGAAATATACTAGGGCGAAGGCCCGTTGGCGAAAGTGCCGTATACATATATTATTATTATTGTACTTGTAATGAAATATATTAGGGCGAAGACCCGTTGGCGAAAGGGCCGTATACATATATTACTATTATTGTACAGGTAATGAAATATAATAGGGCGGAGACCCGTTGGCGAAAGGGCCGTATACATATACTACTATTATTGTAAAAATAATGAAATATATTAGGGCGATGCCCGTTGGCAATGTGGCCATATAGACACACTTATGATATGATTGGGCGATGCCCGTGGCGGTAAGGTGCGACCTGGAGGGTGCGACCTGAGGGTGTAAGCGATACAGGGTGGAACCCTGGTGTAGGCTACCTCAGCGTGGGCTACCAGCGTGAGCGACCGCTGGACAGTCGGGGACGACCGGGATTATATGGCGACCTAGGGGAACGATGTGCATCCTAGGGTTCGGCCATCCGGCGTGGACCGCTGTCGTGTTGTCCCTGAGGGACGTGAGCTCTTGTGGTGCATAGTGAGATTAGCCGAGGGCCCTGAGTGATGTTAGTACGAATATGATGAGTATTGGCGCAGATCGCCTTTGCGAAGTATAGGTGCATCGGCGCGGATCGCCTTTGCGTAGTAGTATATGCATTGGCGCGGATTGCCTTTGCGGGGAAGGGACACGTGCATACATGCATGATTTCTGCTTACTGAGCCTCGGTGGCTCATTCTGTTATGTTATGTGTTGTAGGTACTTATGATCACGGTACGTGATCGCCTAGCCGGCAAGGCCTATCTTTTGAAGCTTCCGAGCATCTTTTGGGGGTGGACGTGTGTGTATGGATGACGACCTGTGAGGCCGGGCGCATAGGAGCTTTTGCTGTGACATCGTAACCGTCCCGAGTAATTATGAACTAGGATTAGGGTGTAATTAGGACTCGAAGAAATTATTCTGTCGCGTAGTTATATTCTTTTGACGTGTACAGGACATGAACTCCTTATGAAAAAGGAAAAAATTTCTACCGTATTTTCGTATCTTCTAAGTTATCGTGCCATTAGACGCTTAGAGTTAAGCTAGAAATGGTAGCGATGGCTAGGGTCGCTACAGTCGATCACCTATATAAGTGAGAAGTGGGGCCGCTTCAATATAACACTTATGAAACCAAGATATGGTTCAAGGCCGAAATGGACACAACGTGAGAATCGAAAGAAATTAGATTCGTCACTGTGTGTACGCTGTTGTCTTAATTTACATAAAAGCTGTCAGTTCAAGACATCATGTTCACTGAACAGCGAGTAAATCCGATTGCGTTTCACTAGGGAAGGTTCAAAGCCACAAGCTACCTATCCCGATGGAGTGACGAGTTGTCGAGTTTTTTTTGGAAGAGTCAGCATGCATAGCATTTGCATTAATTTCCATTCATGTGGGGGATTGTTGGATTTTGTTAAGATAAATGGGTTTTGGGCCCAAATGGGTATTAACCCATTAATAAAATCAATTTCGGTATTTATTAAATGGAGAAGCCATCGAATGTCGAAACGGGAAATCGTTGAAAGATTACGAATCTATGTTTCACGGGGAATCTAACGAATATTAATAGGCTCAAAACCGAATTCGGGTGAATGAGAAATTAATTTTCGAAGTTGGCCCAATAATGAATAAAATGGTTGATAGTGTTTAAGTGTGGGATTTTAGTGTCCCACATTGGTTAGATACAAAGAAAACCTTCACTATAAATATAGAAACCCATGTGGTTTATTCAAAAGGGCTTGTCATGTGGGTGGGCTTACATGGACTTAAGTGGGCTTAAGTGGGCTTAGTGGGCTTGAGAAGCTCAAGTGAGTTTTGGCCCAAATAATAGCTCGGGTGCGAGTCGGTGCCTCGCACCGACAAGCACCGAGCCTGAGCCCGAGCCCGAGCCCGTGGCCGAGGCCGGAGCCGAGCCGTGCCAAAGTGCGCAATGGGCGCTTTGAGGCGCGCACTTTGCACTTCGCACGCCACATCGGAGCGAGGAGCATTGAGGAGCTTAAATTTATGCTCCGGTGATCAGTGATGGCGACGGTGATGACATGGCAGTCAAGGTGAGGTGGCGCTACGTAAGCGCTGATTGGGTAGCCCAGATGAGATGGTATGATCCATTGGATAAAATGGAAGCAATGGGTTGTTGGGCTGATCCGGCCCAACTAGAAATTGTCGGTCGGCACAAGGAGAGGCGTCGGTAGCCGCCTCGGGCTGTCGGTCGGAGAACCGGGCCGCCGCCGGTGGGACATGCCAAAGATTCGGGCTGTCGGCCCGGGAATCGGGCCTGTCGCGCTCCAGTAAATAGACCGACAGTCCAGAGGTTTTGAAATGTCTCGTTCCGACCCCTGGAAAATTGCAGAATCAGTCCAACAAGTTCTGGAATTTGCGATTCAGTCCCTGCGTGAAAAAATCTATAAATAGACCCCTCATGAATTGGAAAAATTCATTCACTTCAACCCAAAAATTTGCATATTTCACTTCCAAACACCCCTATTTCCCGAAGTAAGAAAAACTCAGTTTCGAGTACGATTCGTCGGAAAATTCTAGTCGTTGTGCTGCGATTATGAATTAAGAAAATGTCATTGTATCTTGGGGACGATCGCTGTTAACCGAAAGCACTGTATATCGGGGCGATTTCGTCTTACGGACAGTGTGTTCAACACACGCCTCGACTACGTCTACGGTCATGGATAGTCTTCATCAACTCCCGGCCTATTTATTCTTCATGTTGTGTATAATAGTTATCACCGATGCGCTCATCATCATCTGGGTACTCACGAACTGTACCTGCGGTTGAAGACACTCCATCTTCCGACTATCTACTGCCGAAGTGTATTTATTGCCAAAGCTCTCTGCCACCGACCAGACGCAACCGATAGACAACAACATGTATTGGGAATCGGCTAAATCTTGGCCTTTACTAAAGTCTATCGAGACTCACTTCACACTATCTTATTTTCGCCGAGACTTTCTAAAGTCTGTTTCCAAATTTCTCTCAAGTCTTAACATCTTTACATAAGTTTAAATCAGTAGGTAATGCAGCACACTTATATTGCTGTAGAACACATATTATGCAGTCACATAAACACATAATATGTATGAGAATTTATTGATCGAAAGTTGATTTTACATGGCTTAATCGAATTTAGTTATGGTACCCGGAATATTATTAGCAGGTTTTTCCACAAAACAATTTACGTGTTATAACTGATTCTCTTGTAATCCTAACCTCTTTATTTAATTCGCCATGCAAAATTATAGTTTAGGACATTATGTCGTTAATTATATTATAAATCTCATATTTAGATTTTACGAGTATGACACGCGCCGCTAAGCGGGCTTCGACGCTCTACGGGCCGGCCCGTTTTGACAGCACTACTTAAGCGGCCGTTCGTTTCTCCCGCACCGTCCATCCGCTTAGGTTGAAGTCTCGTCATTTCCAATTGATATTTAAGAAGAAACAGAGAACTGAATGTTCTCTCGTGTATCGACGACCTCTATGGCTGCGCGAGTAATCTCACGCGCCCTACCTTCTTCAGTCACCAACCTTCCTCTCCGACCTTCTCTCCCTCGCCTCTTCGTCGTGACGGCGTCGTACTCCGTTGCGTCCTCGCTCTTTGGGAGCTCTAGATTTAGTATCGGGAACGACTCTTGTGGATTGAAGGGTAAAAATGTCATCGTTTCTGCTCGGCGGGAATACCGACGGTCTCGCATCAGACGGGCGTCGGCTGCGGCGAAGAAGGCTAAAGAGAAGGATCTTGAGCTCAGCGTGAAGATTGGAATTGAAGAGCAGTTGCCTGAAGATCCCGAAATCTTGGTACTTTGCAGATATTATTGTGTTTGTTAGTTTGTATTGATTTTGTCTGTTTATTGCCATGAATGCACGGTGCTGCTAGTTTTGTTTGTCAAGATTGTTTGTCTGAATCGTATTTGTACGGAGCATTTTTTTTGTTTTCGCTGAAGTTGGTATACTTTTGTTGACCTCGTTTGTGTTTTTGAGATATTGTTCGCCTGAAAATGTTGCGTTGCTCTCTTGATGATTGATACTGACGTAGGTGTTTGCACTATGCATTTCAATTTTTACTGTATGAATTGTGGTTTGCAATAATACTTTAGTTAGGGTGGTTTTGTTCTTGCATAGGCCATATGCTTATTGTTTCTCACCAGAAGTTGAATTTATTAAATCAATTTGTCTTATTGGCTGTTGAGTGATTACAGGACATTGCTGAAATGATGCGTCTAAATGTTCCAATGGCGATGAAACTAGCATTGGAGCGACTTAATGATACAAATTATAAAACAAGAGAGACTGCTATAAATGATCTTAGCGGTTTCGAGAGCGTTGAGTTATCTGTGCTTCTTTGCAATGATGAATTTATTCGGAAACTCAATAAAGACTGGAGGGATGAAGACCATGCTACGGATGTCCTATCAATGTCCCAACATTTACCTGAAGTTAAATTTCACATTGTTAGTTTCTAATCTGTTCATCTAGTTATGTGCGGAATTTGCATGTATGAAGTTTGACAAGCATCACATTGTTGCAGCTAATGCTGGGTGACATTGTTATTTCTGTTGAGACAGCTGCAAGACAAGCAGAAGAGAGAGGGCACTCTCTGATAGACGAAATACGGATACTTGTGGTAAGTGCTAGAACCATTTTGGTTTTTTGTTGCATTTAATCGTAGCTCATACTGATCTGAGAGGGTAAAATACGTTGCAATCATTATGTTCTCGGCATGTCATAATATTAACAAGATCGTGAATATTGATGAAATGTGCGTTACCTGTAGGCTGTAAAGGCTTCGCAACAGCAATTCATGGCAGCTATATTTTGATACTGTCAAGAACTTCTCTATTGCTCTATCACTCATATTACAGTTTCGTTTGCTGTACATGGATTCCTATGATCATTAATCATCTATGGACTTAAAGCGCTGATGCCCTGAACTATCATGGATCTTCACCTTTTTAGGTTCATGGGCTGCTACACCTTTTAGGATTTGACCATGAATTGAGTGATGAGGCTGAAAGGGAAATGGAGAATGAGGAGGAAATGCTGCTGAAGGGTCTTGGCTGGAAGGGGAAAGGACTTATCCAAAGTGTATGTGAAAGCAGAGATAATGGAATTCCTCATGGAGACTACACAGATGGTAATGCATTGAATCGGTACTCATAAATTTTTGAGACAATCAGAGCTTTCTTAATGAAATAGTCACCTTCTTCACATCTCTAAATTTTCAAAAGACAGGAAGAAAGAAGGCAGCCTCCGATTTTACCGACCAAAATTCAGTTACATCTTTTGCGACATGGATGGTGAGGATTTTTAGTACATTTGAATTTCTTTCTTTTCTTTTTTGCTATTCTTAACTCATTTCAAACACTTCCATTTTTTCTTTTTCCTTTTCTCTATGATTAGGTACCCTGCTCAACAGCAAAAGTCAACTTTCCCTGGCAACTGCGGAAGCTCTGAAAGAAGCAACATTGAGGGGTGTAAAAGTAGTTATAGCTACTGGAAAAGTAAGAATTGTCTCCGACTTTTGATTCCCATTGTATTGTTTTGATGTTTCACTTATTTAATGCCCATGCTAGAAGTTTTGTAATCATAATTATTGGTTAAACGTTGATGTGCAGACCCGTCCAGCTGTAATTAACATCATGAAGATGGTGGATTTGGCTGGACAAGATGGCATTGTATCAGAATTATGTCCTGGAGTTTTTGTGCAGGTGTAACATTTGACATGAGTGATGCTGCAAATATTTAACTTACGTAAAGTTCGTCATTATCTAATTGAACTGGTGAATTGTGTTATTGGTGTCTTTTAATTTGAAAGTCATATACAAACTCTTATTTTCGCCATCTTCAACTTTTTTTCTTAACTCGTTATCTCTGCTCTTATTATTATATCCTACATATTCCCTCTTTCGTTCATGTACTCGAGTTTTCGTATTCCAGGGACTGCTCGTGTATGGGACGCAAGGGCGTGAAATTTTTAGAAGGAACTTGGATTCAGTTGTTTGCCGAGAGGTGGGTTTCCTTTTGCCTCCCAATGATAACTTGGTTATAATTTTCGTAACTTTTGCCTCCACACCAGTAGCTTTTGTTTTGTTGGGCTTAGTATTTACAGGTTATCCTCGATGAAATATATCATTTTTCTTTTTCATCATCACCATTAGCTTCTGTTGTCATTAATCTGATTTTCTCTCAATTTTTCATCATCCACCATGATGGAAACATGCTCTTCTTTTGTTCCCCTCCTTTAGAGTATCAGTCAAACCCATCTGCTTTTTACTGAGTTAATGTGGTCTATAATTATTTTTCCCAGTGGTTGACATTCACATGTATTGAAATTGTAGGCACTTCAATATTCGCTCAAGCATCAAATTCCTATTATCGCGTTTAGTGAAGACCGATGCTTAACATTGTTCGAAGACCCTCTGGTGAACTCACTTCATACCATATATCACGAGCCAAAGGTGTCTGTCTTATACATGAAATAATGTTATGGCTTCAGCAAGGCGAGTAGGTTGTTCCTACACCCACCATTTGTCGTAATAGTCATCTTCTCTATGTAGGCAGAAATTATACCTTCAGTTGAGCAGCTCTTGGCCGGAGCAGAGATACAGGTCTGGTAAACAAGATATGGGATAACCATCAATTATGTAGAAATTATACACATGATAATAACAGTTTCTTGTTTAGCATTACCCGAAGATCCTTTTCTTATCTTATTACAATAGAAGCTGATCTTCTTACACACTTCTGAGGGAGTAGCCAGAACTTTGCGGCCATACTGGGCAGAAACCATTAATGGTCGTGCATCTGTTGTGCAAGCAGTATCAGATATGCTTGAGATTGTCCCTCCTATGACTTCAAAAGGAAGTGGAGTCAAGATTCTTCTCGATCATTTAGGTGTTAGCCCAAACGAGGTACTGTACATCTGTTCCTTTTGTGCTAGTCTAGTATAATAAGCTTTTTTGAAATGGTATTAGTTACGTTGCTTGAGCTACATGTTTGTTCGTCTATTACTAGTGTATTCTGCATTAACTGAAGGATACATGGTAATCAAATTTATTTGAATGTGGTTTTGCCAGATTATGGCTATTGGTGATGGAGAAAATGATGTTGAAATGCTCGAAGTAGCTTCGCTTGGCGTTGCTCTCAGTAATGGTTCGGAGAAAGCTAAATCAGTAGCGAATGTGATTGGCAAAAGCAACGACGAAGATGGAGCTGCTGATGCAATATATCGATATGCATTCTGAAGATTTTTTTCAAACAATATATATTACCTTTACATTCACAATTATCATTTTTGAAGGAAGCAATTTCTTTGGAACAACGCCTTCAAAGGGCAGTGCACAAAACCTCCGGAAATTCTTAATTTTCGTCTAATTTATTAATCAATCGATTTAAGAGAACCTTCAGAGAATTCTCAGCTTTAGTAAACAGTTCATGATCTGCTTACTTCCACATGTTACTTTAGTAGGAAAAAGAAGTAAAAATCTTCTAAGTGTTTTCAGAATTGAGTTATGCTGTAAGAAACACAGATATTCCTGAAGCATTACGAGCTACATAGATATTTCCAAACCATATATGCAATAAGAGTATAAAAAGTGGATTTGCTTTATTACTGCACATACGCATAATGGCTCAAAAGCTTGAGAGGATCCTCTTCCCTCCTAAGTTTCGCAAGAGCAGACCTCTCCATTCGCCTTATCCACTCTTTACTCACACGAAGATGCTTCCCTATCTCATCAAGCGACTTGCACCTGCAATTCCCTCCAAGCCCATATCTCAGCATTATAACCTCCTTTTCCCTCTCCTTCAAACAATTGAGGAGGGCGTATACGTCTTCTACCGTGTGCTTTTTCATTACAGCTTCTTCGGGGCTCATCAACGACGTGTCGGGAACAAATTCCTTCATGTATAATAACCATTGAAAACTGAGTTTATATGCTTGGTACTAACTTATATATATATATATATATATATATATATATGTCATTACCAGGTATTTGGCATTGATGTTTTCTCCTACTTTCTGATCGATCGATCCCACAATTTTGAGGCACTTGCTAGCCTTTACGATCTTGGTTAAGGGCAAACCCGTAAATTTGGCTATCTCACAGTCGTCGGGTCATTTACCATGACTGGTAATGAGGGCCTTTCTGGCCTTTTGAACTTGATTTATCACCTTACTTAGAGTGCACTGAAGACAGATGATAAAAATAGTACATGAATCTATCTTTCTTTCATGCAATAATGTGTAATAAAAAGAAAAAAGAAAAGGGGATATAAGTAAGTATACATACAGGGATTCTGATCCCTCTTGCATGTTTCGCCACTAACATGGACATCGACTTTCGAATCCAATACTGTACGTACGTCGAAAATTTGTACCCTCTCGACTGATCGAATCTCTGCGCACCTTCTAACACGCCAATGTTTCCTGCCTGTAACAAAAAACATAAGTTCAAGATAAGTGAATTCAATCGAATCGAAGAAGGAGATGATGAAGGACCTGAATAAGATCTTCGAATGCTACGCCGAGACCACAATAGTTTCTTGCGATAAACAGAACTAAAGATCGGGTGCTTCTCAAGAGCTCGTCTCTGCAAAGCCTACCGTAGTGCAACTTCCTTTGAAAGTCTGCCTTTTTCATCCCAACAGCTTCAGCCCACGTGCTTAAGCTAGCCATTTGGCCCGTTTCTTGTTCGAGCATTTTTCGTATTTTTTCGAATTCTGCTACTGCCTGTCATTAAATCACTGTAGGATAAGACACACTCATATCTTTCTTTAAGACACAATTAGATAGAGGGAAATAGTTCTTTTGGCAATAACAACCTTGACTCCACTTGCCATATCAGCCTCATTCCTTGAAAGCTTTCGCCTTTTACTGTTTCGAGGTTTCGAAGAGGGTCTAATCACAGAGGAGAATAGCGTAGGCTGCTGAGGATCTGTGCTTTTCAAATATACTCTTTGCCTCCTTAACCTTCGCAGTTCTTTCTTGCCAGAAGATACAGTGACTTTTCTAATGCGATCTTCATCTGTTGCGCGATTGCCTGTCTTATCAGGATATTCGTCTTCTATACGCTGATCGGCGGACAGAGGAGAAGAAAAGCTCGAGCTTTTGAGAGTCCTGGACAGACATAAGTGGAACAAACTCAGAGCTCCAAGCCTTTCCAATTTGTTCAGAATATCGCTCTCCAACGTCGACACAGTGGTATCAGCAAACATGTTCTCCAACAAATCGAGGTTTTTCAGCAATAAACGGTACTGCGATGTTTGAGTTGCTTGTAGACTCGTGAGATATGACAACTTGTCATCGTCTATGTCTACTGAACCATCATTTGATCTCTTCTCATATCCAATCTGAATTTAGCATATACTCTTCAGAATTAAAGAAACAGTACAAGAAGATGGATCGGTATACTCATACATGTCGTCGCAAAGAATGAAACAAGAAAAGGGCAACCTTTATTACGTCTTTAGATCCCATGTAATCATGAACTGTGTCGACTGATGCAGCAGACAATCTCTGTAATAAACGGCCTTTACCTGTTTGTATGAGAAGGAACAAAACAACATCACGATAGACACAAATAAAGAAGGAAACTGAGACCAGGCAAGAAAAAAGAGGAAAATAGATATATGACGAATTGATGACCCACAAGAGTTAGAGTAGGAAGTGGAGGAAGAGTAAGTCCAAGACGATGATGTGGTGCTTGTGGAGAGAGGTGACTGAACTGAGAGAACGCTTCTCCATTTTAGATTTAGCCTCAAACCCATCAACAGAGAGAACAACACAAGGATTGTTTGTGTTATTGTACACTGCAATTTTGCTCATGTTAATTGTTGTTAAAACGAAGAGGCTCAGATCACTATGGGAGAGAGGTCTTGTACGCTCAGCCACTGGATCCACATCCCCAAACTATTTATCTATTTCTGTTCAATGCTCTTTCACTCGTTTTATTTTAGAGTTAATTTCGTTTCAGCCCCACATAAGCAACTTTCATTTGGATTCAGCCCCAATTGCTTTAAATTTCAGTTTAAAACACCCATCTCAAGTTTACCTTAGAATTAAGGATCCAAATGTGCTAAAAAGACCCATCTGTCCTCATCTGTTGCGAAAATTTACAAAGAATGCTATCATCCCTCTCCTGCGAACCATTAGCCCCAATTGCCATCTGTTGATTTATTTCAACACCCAAAAGCCTTGAAATCTCCGAAATCTCCGACGTTATTGAGCGGAAAAGGTAAAATCGAGCTCAATTTCTCATGGGTTCTCTTAACCAAGGAAAATTTCGATGTTATGTTGGAATAATGCTTCAAACTCAATTCGAAATTTTTGGTACAAACACGAGCGAAATCTTGACGTTTGTGCTCGAATAATGTGGATTCACACCAATTCGGATGTAGGTCTTAGTAATCGACACGAAATTACAACGAATCTAGCCGCGACCTAAGATCCGAACATTTTCAATTTCAGTAACAGATCACCTGATCTGGGTACCACTTTATGCTCGTTTGGAAACACTACCATGAAAAACTATACCAGATTCTTAACATTGGCGAATAAATGTTGCCTCACTAATAACAAATCAGTTCAGTTAGCACGCCACTTTATCTAGGTACCACTTTTTACTATTTTGGAAACCCTACCCTAAAAACAATAACAGATTCCTAACATTAGGGAATAAAAGTTGCATCATTTATAACATATAACGAGAAGACAATAACGATATGTTTCTTATAATAACTACATGCAACTAGTACAAAATAGGGCGTCAAGCCTGGCGAGGAACGATCGATCAAAAAATCGTACGACACCCAAAACTCTCTGAAATCACACAAATCTTCAACGTTAGTAATCGGAAAAGCTAAAACCGATCTCAATTTCTCATGGGTCCTCATAAACAAGGAGAATTTTCGATGTTAAGTTGGAATAATGCTTCAAACACAATTAAAAAATTTGGTAAAAAACGAGTGAAATCTCGACTTTAATGCTCAAATAATGAGTATTCACAGCAATTTGGGTGTGGGTCTTCGTAATCGACATGAAATAACAACAAATTTTGCTACGAACTAAGATCGAAACGTTTTCAATTTCAGTAACACATCACTTTATCTGGATACCATTTTCTGCAAGTTCCAAAACTCTACCTTCAAAAATCGTAACAGATTACTAATAAATGGTAACAAGTCTTGCCTCACCTATAACAAATAATAAAAAAACAATAACGGTTTGTTTCCTATAATTACTACATGCAACTGGTACGGACTAAGGTGTCAAGAGAAAGATAAAAAATTCGTATGCTACCCAAAACTCCCCTAAATTGAAGAAATCTTCAACGTTAGTAATCGGAAAAGGTAAAACTGATCTCAATTTTTCATGGGTTCTCATAAACAAGGAAAATTTTCGATGTTATGTTGGAATAGTGCAACAAACCCGATTCGAAAATTTGGTAAAAAAAACTAGTGAAATCTCAAATTTTATGCTCATGGATTCACACCAATTCAGGCGTGGGTCTTAGAATCGACAATAATTATCGATGCTAGTCACGGAATAACGATGATGCGAAGTATTGGAACGTTTGTCAATTAAAAAGTTGGTTGGTAACACTTCATTTATTTTGAGTAACGATTCACGCATTCTGGGTAACACATAACTAAGAACATTCTAGAAGGTTCTAAATTCTCAGAGATATTAACAGTACAATAACTTAATATTACCACATTGCCTGCAAATAATACCACATGTTTGATAAACAATAACAATATAAACAATGATTATACCACATTTGTAGCTACGAGAACTACAAAATAGCTAATCAATACCAAATTACTATTTTTGATTAATTCCGTTCGTAAATTCATTTCGTTGGGATGTATAAGATTGAAATTCATGAAAATAGGTGATATGATGAAGCTAAATCACAAAATTTCATTAAAAGACACGTTTTGCGAATGTTGATATCAATATGTGAAAGTTGAGATCAAAAGTCATGTAAACACATAGCTCTTCTTTCACAAAATATACTAGTATCTCTTTTGATGAGACATAACGTTATGAATTACATCCCAAACGTATTCAAAGTTCAACATTAAGGCACCAACAACATTTAATAGACCATAAGCTCAAAATTCGAGACCTCAAACTAAACAATCGAAGAAAAATGGATTTGTGAGCGTAACTAATGAAATGTTTTAGAATATTACCACATTACCTGCAAATAATACCAGATGTCTGATATAAAGAAACAATATCAACCGAATTTATGACACATTGTTTGGTATAGATACCACATAATACGCTTTTCAGTATAACATCATTAATTAGACTTATTTTGTTCGTAAATTCACTTTTTCCCGAATGTATAAGATTTGTGTTCATGTAAGTATGTGATTTTACTAAGTTAACAAACCAAATTTCCTTAAAGACATGTTATGCGAATGTTGATATCAATATGTGAAAGTTGAGGTCAAAAGTCATGTAAACATAGATCTTCTTTCACAAAATATACTAGTATCTCTTTTGATGAGAAATAACATTATGAATTCCATCACAACGTATTCAAAAGTTCAATATTAAAGCACGAACAACATTTAATAGACCATAAACTCAAAATTCGAGACCTCAAACCCTAAACAATCGAAGAAAAATGGATTTGTGAGCGAAATTAATGATATTAGTAGTGTGGTATGAAAAACCTATTATGCAGTATCAATATCTACAATAGTGTTAAAAATTGGATTTGTATTGTTCTTTTATATCGAAGATTCGGTATTATGTGGTAATATCCCTTGACAATATAGAACATTCCAGATAATGCAATTCCCGCCTAAATTATTGAGATCCCGCCTAAATTATTGAAATCTCGCCTAAAGTGGACAACACAAGTTACACAGAGAATAACAATTAATAACTTACTGGTACCACTTTCTTATTTCGAAAAATTAGGCAAATCTGGCGATTATATTTAAATTTCGGCAACCATGAGCGACGAACAATAGGCAAGTATTGTGCTTCAACGACTTGTCAGGATATGGGTCTCTCGAATTTGTGCGAAATATCTTCAATTTCGATCGAATCGGGATTCGATTTTCACCGTGTTTTAATTATTTCCGTCAAAAGAATTTGGGAAAATTTATCCGTAAAATCGAACATTCGAGACCTGAATAACATGATAAACCGTCTAGGACACACCTAACTTGGTTTGGTGCAGGTCGTGCAGAAGGAATAATATATATGATCGATTGTTTCGATCGAGTTTCCACTGTTACGGTGATACCTGATATTTGGCAAATGGTACCAAATCCAGGTTACTCGAACCTTTTAATTAGTATATACACCATATATCAACTTACCAATACCAGTTAACTTTATTACGGTGACTGATGTCTGACAATCCATACCACATTTGGGAACAGTTGTTTAGCAACAATCCGGCGATTTTAAATTTCGGCAAACCATGAGCGACGAACGATAGAGCCAGTATTGTGCTTCAGCGATTTGTTCAGGATATGGGTCTCTCGAATTTGAACAAAATATCTTCAATTTCGACCGAATCAGGATTTAATTTTCACCGTGTTTTAATTATTTGCGTCAAAAGAATTCGAAAATTTACCAATAAAAATCGAACATTCGAGACCTGAATAACATGATAAACCGTCTAGGACACACCCAACTTGGTTTGGTGTAGGTCGTGCAGATGGAAATAATATATACGATCGATTGTTTTGATCGAATTTTACTGTTGTAATGATACCAGATAATTGACATACGGTACCAAATCCAGCTTAAAGATACCTTTAAATCAGTATATATACCATATGCCAGCTCACAAATACCAGTTAACTGTTTCAGGGTGACGGATGCATGACGATTCATACCACGTTTCGGGAACAGATGTTTAGCCAACAATACGACGATTTTAAATTTCGGCTAACCACGAGCGACGAACAATAGAGCCAATATTGTGTTTCATAGATTTGTTTGGGTTATGGGTCTCTCGAATTTGTACAAAATATCTTCAATTTCGACGGAATCGAGATTCGATTTCATCAGTTTTTATTATTTGCGTCAAAAGAGTTCGAAAAATATGTCTGTAAAACAAAACATTTCGAGACCTGAATATCAAATAAACCTTCGGGGATAGATTCCGTTTCGTTCCGATGATCGTTCGAAAGATCTGCGAGTATTTTTGATCGTCAAAAGAATATTTTATTTACTTATTAATATGGTAACGATGATAACAGAAAACTGGTTCTGGATACCACTTCTTATACAACTTTGTAGGGGTATTTTGGTCAGATCATGTAGTTGGTCCTTTTCTCTAAACTTAAAAGATATTGGGTCCTTAAAACCGAGATTTATACTGACAGGGGCTGATTCATATTTTTGAAACTTAAAGAGGGGCTGATTCTTAAAAGCCCCTTTATTTTATTAGTTACCTTTTTTCCGCTTCAACCATTTTATCTGTGTAAATTTGTATGATGTCACAGTTACCTGCAAATGTTGAAAGACGTAGGTCAATGTTTTTAACATCCTATTGTTTTCTTTTTCTATTGTGAAGTGTCTATCATTCAACCGACTATGGGCTTCCACATTACATTTGGGGATAAGACCAATCTCGGGGCCAGCTGGCAATAACCGGTCCGCACCCAACATCGAAAGTCAAGGTCCCAGGAGGAATCAAACCCCTCACCTCAGTCTTGAGAGTCACAGCCATATCCAGTAAGTCATGTCCTCCGGGCTCACACTTTGGATTGAAATAAGTGGAATGAACGTGAAATATGGAATGAAATACATAAACAATGCTAAATAGGACTGTTCATCGGCCGATTCGGTTCAGTTTTCAAAATTTTTATTTTCGATTTACAGATGGTTAATCCAATATCTCGAACCGTTTTAAGTTTGGTACGATTCGGCTTTTGCAATTCGTTTCGATTTTTTGGTTCGGTTTCGTTAAAGGCTGAATTAACAGAGAAAAATATAAATTTGTATTAATGGTTTAACTAGGATGATGAAGATTATATTTTGAAAAATATTTGAGTTTTGAAGTCATAATAACTAAAATATAAAGATTTTAGGGTAAGAAATTGGGAAAAAATAGTATAGAAGGAACTAGGGGTGAGCAAAACCGGATATTCGGATTTTCGGATATCCAAAATTTGGATATCCGGATTTTCGGATATCAAATATTGATATCCGTATCCGGTCCGGTTTTAATCGGATATTCGAAAATCGGATTTCCGCTTTATTCGGATATTTAAATTGGATATCCGCATCCGGTTTTTAAATTATTCTTTTATATTTTTAATATTTTGTTTTCAAAATCATTTTTTTATTTCTTATCAAAATAAAAAATAAATTTTTTCATATAAAATTTCTATACATAAAATAATAAAAACAGTACCACAAATTCACATTAATTTTTTAACTTGCATCTCGATGTTTTTGTTTTGTTTTTATTTACAAAGGTTTTTGCAATAATAAAATAATATAAATATACATATTTCTACTTTGAGGATTTTTTTTCCTTTTTTGACCTTCATTTTTCATTTTGGGCTATTTTTTTTATTATATTAAATATAAGACCGGATACCGGATATCCGAATTTTAGACAAACCACTATCTGTATCCGATTCGGTTTATTTTAAAATAAATCGGATCGGATATCCGATCCGGTTTTTAAAACCGGGTATCCCTTTTTCGGGTTTTGAAAACCGGATATCGGATCGGAATCTGGTTTTTGGATTTTTTGCGCAGCCCTAGAAGGGATGCCATTTACGGAATAAAAACAATCAAGAAAAAATTAAAAAGATAAAGGATATGATAACAACTTCGCCACTTACTGGATAAGTGTGAAATTCAATATTTGTAACTTAATTTAATATACATTATTTTCAATAAAAAATATAAATATATTTTGGGCTTAAATATCAACTATAATCAGGTTATAGCTTTTAGTTTGAACCAATTCATTTACGCCATATAAATAATACCCCCTCTCTCCCATTTGCTTTTGTACATTTGGGGTATGATACGATTTTTAAGAAACTGTATATTTTAATAATATAGTACAATTAAAAGGTAAAAGAAGTGTATATTTTGCACGTCTTTTAAGAGTATTTAATATTATTATATTGATTGTTTGTGATAGATTTTTGCTAAAATAGGAAATGTACTAAAGATAGTGGGACGCCCGATATTGTACAAAAATTATTGGGACGGAGGGAGTATATATTAGGTAGGCTTAATTACTTTTTTTGGTCCCGTAACTTCTGGGGTGTGGCATTACAGGGATGGCTAATTTAAGATGTGGCATTATAGGGACAATAAGTTCTATAATCGTGCAATTTATAGACATTACACCTGATTTTTCCCCAAAATACATCAGTGCCACATCCGTGACCGATTTGTTTACCGAAAAATTGACGTGGCCAGACCGATGACATACCCTGTTTTGTTAATTTTTGGCGGACCGATGACATGTCCGTTTTACAGAAATGCCACGTCATTAAAATAATCCGACATGGCGCAATGTTAGAAGTTAATTTAAAAACAGAAAAATCTCTGTACGGGCATGTCATCGGTCTGGTGCCATGTCGGACCTTTCGTTATAAAATCGGTCATGAGTGGGACGTGATGTATTTTAGGGAAATATCAGGTATAAAAATCGGTCACGTGCGTGGCACGTGATGTATTTTGGGGAAAAATCAGGTATAATGTCTATAAATTGCACGATTTTAAAACTTACTGTCCCTATAATGCCACACCCTAGATTACCGGTCCCTATAATGCCACATCCCCTAAGTTACGGGACCAAAAAATAATTAAGCTGATTAGATATTTCAGTTTTAATTTCAGTTCGCTCCGTTTTTCTATTTTATCCAAAATTTGAACGCCCCTAATGCTAAGGGCTCTTTTAAAAAATGGCTTTCAACCATAAAAACTTCTATAAAGTAGCCTTCTTGATTTTTTTTGTCAATAGCCTCCACTTTGAACAGGTACTAACCATCTTCCTTAATTAATTTAAATATAAAAGAAAGGAATAAATGAAAAGGACAATATAGGAAAAGAAAAAAGAAAAAACTATAAACTACATTAAGCCATGACAACGACCCACATCTACCCAAACGTATGTCTCATTCAAATGTGGAAGAGCAAAACAATACGATAACACCCTTTTTCACATACATTGAAATAGTCGAACACTTCTCATACGAGATCTGTTGAAACAAACCAATA
The DNA here is from genome assembly GCA_027422505.1 of Craterostigma plantagineum. Taxonomy (NCBI): domain Eukaryota; kingdom Viridiplantae; phylum Streptophyta; class Magnoliopsida; order Lamiales; family Linderniaceae; genus Craterostigma; species Craterostigma plantagineum. The sequence goes on along the minus strand of JAPQWV010000013.1, from coordinate 16,436,743 downwards.
ATAAAGCACATTGAAGCTCATTTCACACATTAAGTCATGATTTTCCAGTCAATTAGCTGCGAAATTGAGTGGGTTTCGATGGATATGACGTGTGACAGTTCCAACAAAATTTGAGTTCAATCGATGCATTTTCGAATATTCTACATATTAAAACTAGGTCACCTGCGCATGAAACGTGCACATCATCTTCGCCGCGTGTTTGCTCCACGCTCACTACACCACTTGTTGGGAAATCGGCGCCGTTAGGTTCGCAATTCACTCTTCTATCTTGGGTCTGTGTGAATTGAATCAAGAAATTGGTTCTTGATTGTGATTGAATCGAAATTCGGGGAAGAACAAAAGAAAAACAGAGATCGATATAACGTGGTTCGGCCTACTCCAGGAACCAACTAGAGCGTTTTATTCCAAACCGAAAGAAGGGACTATAAGAATGATACTTCCTCTCCAACTTTCTGGTTTACAGCACTCGCTAAATCTCTCTCTATAGAAAGCTACGATCGTTTGAAGTCTGCTACTCGAACCAGATATTTGGTATTTATAAAGTAGAATTTACTGCTCGTGCATCGACGACTTGTACCACGCAGAACATGACTTGTACCTCGCGCGCTGCCCACTTATAAAAACGCAGTTTCAACTCTATAAGTGAAAATGCAACTCTTAATCTGAGCCATCAGATCATTAGCGTGCCAAGATCAACAGTCTGCATTTAAATTGAATCAAACTTAAAGACGTAGAAATTTTTCCAGCTTTGTTTAACTCTTAACAAGCCATGATGATCTTCAGCTTTGCTTCGATTCCTTCAGGCCTTGATTTGCAGAGTTTAAGCTCACAATCTTCAACAATCTCCACCTTGAGCTTATAACTCTCAACGTGTGCACCGAGTTTCGACTTTACAACCCAATCGAGTAACATACATGCGCTCGAACATCATACCAGCAATTTTCCAGCTTTGCTTCAGCTTCTGAAATTAGCATAATCTTGTTTGATTCATCTACAGCGCTCAATCAAGCTCCACCTTGATTAACAATCAAGCCCAGTTGGTCATCCTGCTCCTCTAGCAGCACCGAGCATCGATCGAAACCTTAGCAACTCCAAGCAAGATTGAAATCTCCCAGTTGGTCATCCCTCGAGCCCAATCTCTTCATGTCACATGAATTTCTTTTTTTCATAGCTTCATGAGCTCTCTTCCCAGCCCATCCACAGCTACCTTTCCAAGCTTCTTGGTCTTCATAACACGCACGACCTCAGCTTTGCTCAGTGAAGCTTCAAACTTAGTCACAGCTTCACTCTCGCTCACAGGTTCTGTCGCAACTTCGAGCTCCCCTTCTTGAGGTGTTTCTTCATCCTCTTTAACACTTTCAGGCACTATAGATTCATCCCTCAAATTAGCCTCACAAGTACTCCTTTCACTTGAAGAAATCGTCTCCACCTCGAACTTCGACGACTCATAAAATGAGCCTAACTCACCAAGACTCATTTCAGCAAATTTAACAGGTGCTTCGACCTCAGGTTTTGCTCCACCTTTCGCCACCTCGATCTGAGACCGACATGGCTTCTCCTGGACAGCATTCAAGCTCTTACATTCCTAGTTTCCATAGGTCCAGTTGTCTCCGCCGTACAACCCTCCAAGACATATATCCCATGCCTTCGAAAACTGCTCAGAACCAGCTTATTTCCCTTCAGGATCTGGATTTCTCTAGCTGCAATTTCAGCATTGAATCCCTTTTTATCCAAGGTTCCTATTGATATGAGGTTCCTCCTCATATCAGGAACTAATCTCACGTCTCTAGGAATCCCCACAATGCCAGATTTCAACCTCAAACGAACAGATCCACGGGCAAGAACTTGACAACTTTTATTGTTACCTAGCTTCACACTTTCTTGGTCCGCTTCTTGGAAACCTTGCAGCCAATCTCTGTTGCACGTGACATGGACTGAAGACCCCGAATCAAGAATCCATGCATTAATCTCTTCTTGCCCAGAAAGATTCAGACTTTCTGCAAACTCGCAATCATCATCTTGTTCTTGAGCTTTATCTGAAATTCCAGCCACGATCAAGTCATTCTTCTCTTTGATCTCTACCTCAAGACTCGGGTTTCCAACATTCTTTCGATTTGCAATCAAACATTGGCATAGTCTTGAGGTCGTCGGTCCACCTTTGGACACAACCAATGCCTCAGTCGAGCTATAATCATTACGATCACAGCCCCTGCTTCGTTTTGCCTTTGGGCTGCGACATTCTTCTTCGATGTGGGCACAACCTCCGAATGTGGCCTTCCCCATGGCAATGGTAACACCTTAAAGGCTTCTTGGACTTCTTTTTCTACTGCTCTCTTCGAATCCTTGCCGTCCCTGCTCACCCATTTCTTCCTCACACATAGCAACTCACCTGATTAACCCATTCTTGACTCGGTTCTTGCATTGAGCTGCTTTGAGGAGACCTTTGTGAGCACGTTCTTCGAATTCTAAGGCTTTCCATGTAGAGCTCGTCCAATTTCCTCCGTAGCAGGTCTGGTGGTTTGTCCTTCAACACATTTCGAAGCACACTTTCTTCAAGGCTCAAGATAATCAAGCTATGAGCCTTCGCTTGAACGATTCTCCTTTCGTCCGCCTTCAAATCCTTCGGTAGCATGTCCTTCCACATCTTCAAGGCTTCCTCCAATCCCTCTTGGATCAACGCAGCCTTCATCTTGAGCTTCCACATCCCAAGATCGTCCCCTTCGCCGAATTTCTTCATTTCGAATCTATCATGCGCCATCATCTTCGCCGCGTGTTTGTTCCACGCTCACTGCACCACTTGCTGGGAAATTGGTGCCGTTAGGTTCGCAATTGACTCTTCTGTCTTGGGTGTGTGTGAATTGAATCAAGAAACTGGTTCTTGATTGTGATCGAATTGAAATTCAGTGAAGAACAAAAGAAGAACAGAGAGCGATATAACGTGGCTCGGCCTACTCCACGGACCAATTAGAGCGTTTTATTCCAAACCGAAAGAAGGGATTACAAGAATGATTCTTCCTCTCCAAATTTCTAGTTTACATCACTCGCTAAATCTCTTTATCGAAAGCTACGATCGTTTGAAGTTTGCTACTCGAACCAGAATTTCTGGTATTTATAAAGCAGAATTTACTGCTCTTGCATTGACGACTTGTGTAATGCAGAACATGACTTGTACCTCATGCGCTGTCCACTTATAAAATCGCAGTAGCAACTTTATAAGTGAAGCTGCAACTCTAATCTGAGCCATCCGATCATTAGCGCGCCAAGATCAACGGTCTGCATTTAAACTTCAAGCTTAAAGACGTAGAACTTTTCCAGCTTTGTTTAACTCTTTACAAGCCATGACGATCTTCAGCTTTGCTTCGATTCCTTCAGGCCTTGATTTGCATAGTTTAAGCTCACAATCTTCAACACGATAGCTGATGAAAGAGATTACGTAAGGGGCTTGTTCCAATTATCTATAATTAACCCTAATGCCAATTAAAATCTAATTTTATTGTTATTTTAATTCAATCATATTTAATGAAGAATATTTATGTGGCAGTAGCACATGGAGTGCCCATATAAGGTGCTCACCTTTGCTCAACGAACATATGTATCCTCGTTGAATCGACAATGGAGGCAATGTGTCAATATCTCACACTACCATCAACGACCGCCAAAGTGCCCAAGTGAATATGGGCCCAAAGGATATCCTGACCCAACTATTGGGTGTGACCTAGGATTATAATCCTATATACGTGCCCTAGGACTATAAGCCTACGTATGAAAATATGAGAAAAAATCAATGTTGTAAAATTCGCTAGGCGCTAGTCGGGTGCTCGGATGGGGCCTAGCGCCTAGACACCCCAGGCGGTTTCTAGGCGAAAATTCGGTGTATATATATATTTTTATTATTATTGTACATTACAATTGTATATTAATTTATCTAGACACTCTAAATAAATATTGTCATTTACAACAATATAACAAAATAACATTAGTAACAAAATAATGTTATATGATTTCGGACGAAGTAATTCTATTTTTTTTGGTTTATATACATATATTTATATTTTATTTTAATATTTTTGCCATATGCAAGTGCAACAACCTCTCTTGATTAAATAAAATAGATATATAATTTAGAGAATCTAATTGGAGTTTTCCCAAAAAAAAAATTGGTAGAAATATGACTATCAATGTCATCTCCTTTGAATCACATCTTCTGTTAGTATTCCTTTACCCGCCGACTCTCTTCTCTTAGACTTTCAATTGATGGAAATTATATTGATAGAAACTCTTGATCTCTTTTACCGCCAAAGTTAACCCTATATTGGATGCATCATAAGATACGCTTTGGATATTTACTGTGCGTTTGGTCCGCGGAATCCGACACGAAAAATAAAAGAAAAATGTGATAATACGCATTGAATCGTTGTACATTACGCTTCATGTGTCGTACCATTCCACTTTTCCTTTTATTTTCCACGTCAAAATCCATAAACCAAACGGAGCCTTAAGAATAGATAGCGATCATGCCTGCAATGACGTTTAGGGATCGCATGCTGGCGAACAATCAATCACATCATAGTTCTTCAGACCCATGACTTATGGAGGAGCGCTGCCCAATATGACTGAAATTCACCCACCAAAAACAAGGAGGACGATAAGAAGAATGAACACAGGCGAATAACTAATCATACGAATTCATGACCCGGCGAAGCTGAAGCAGACGGAGAGGTGAGCTTGTCAAAGTTGGCGGCTGTTAGGTCCTCGATTATCAACTCAAACAATCCTAGGCATGAATTCTAAGGCAATCGACTAGAATGATAGAAATTGAATCACGATCGAAAACCTTTCTTTGAAGAACGCGAGAGAGAAACTTTTAGTGAGAGAAAGTATTTGTTGTTTATCTCTAGAATTTAATTTAAAAATCTTTCGCATAGATTCTCTAATTTTCTGTATTCAGCTCAATTGATTGTACAAGTATTTATTGTAACACCCGTAAAATTTAATTACGCGATTTACAACATAATTAGCAGTGAAAATGTTAAATAAGAAATTTCGTTGGATTAACTAAATAAATTGGCTAGGACTTTGGGTGAAAATATCATTTGTAACACATAATTATTCGGAGCTTGATGGGTAATATGACACTTTCATACTTTTATGCCTTTAAGTGACTTATGTGTTTAGGTGAACGCATGGTTTATGTGTTTTTTTGTGTCTATATGATTATGTGCTACGTGATTTATAATTTCCTATATGTGCTACCTGAATTATGACATATGTGGAAATATTAGGACTTAGGAGAATTTGGTGGTAACATTTAAATATAGGTGAGACTCTAGAAATCTTGGTGAAAATGAACTTATAGTATGAAATAAGTTTCGGCCGATTGTAGCGAGGATAGAGACTCGGATGAGGTCATGTGAGAAGTTTAATTTTTAGGTATAATAAGATCTTAACATTAAAGTAATACGCGAGAATTAGTTCGGCCGATAGCAATAGATAAGAAATTGAAAGTTCAGTAATAATTTCGCCGAGCAAAAGTGAAATCGGACGACTTCAGTATAATAACCCTTAGGAAAGTAATTTCGGCCGTTAGAAGGTATGTACTGAGTTTCGCCGATCAAATAAATAACAAATAAGGTTTGAATCGGGCGATTATGGCATCATTTTTCGATAACCAACATGAAACTAAAATTGGTCGATTTCGGCATAGGAAATCGGACAGGACAACACATAAAACTAAATTAAACCAATCATAACTCATATAGACTCAGCAAGATAGAATCGTGTAATTAAAAGAATAGGTTGCTTAGTTTTGGAGGCAAATTTGTCACCTCCTTGTCATTTCATTAACACATTCTAAGTACTTTATTTTAACATATATCTACTAGATCATAAACTAAATGCCCTTAGAAGCAAAAACGTAATAGGAAGAACTCTATATCTAGCAAGAAACAAAGTCAGCCAGTTTATACCACACACAGCAAATCAGTTCGGATCTTAGGTAAGTAAAGATCATATTTATAGCATTTAATTTAATTATGCTTATGTATTACCATGTTTCAATGAGCTTAGACATAGGAAAATTCGAGTATAATATGTTTCAAAAAACTCTAAATTCTGAAATTCATAAGTATGATAACACTCCAATTTAGATTCAAGTAGATGTAACCATAAAAGTTCACAAGGAGATGATTTAATAATTCGAATAGAAAGAATAACATCTGAGTGGTAAAGTTTTAAGGGTTTGAGGTTTTTAGGTGCTTACTTAGATAAACACGTAAATTGAATATGAACTTATGATAATTTTCATTAACTTTCAGGTAAGTCTAGACAATTTCAATCATAGCCATTGGGACATATCATCTAGTCCAGTTTACACAGAAGCATAAATATTAGGGTAGATGATTAAATGTTCTCATATGACTTAGTCAATTTTCGTAAAGTCGACTATAATAAAATATGAACAAGAAATGGAAACTCGGATAGTATATTAATATATTTTGTTGAATTCTTAAGCATGAATGTTGGATGATGGGTAGGGACCTTTGATGAATTCCGAAAGTTTGAATAATTTAATCATTGTTTCGGATAGTTGAAGGTGTGGGAAACTTAATTTTAGGATCTTGTCTAGGGATTGGGGATATTATTTTAATTGTACTTTTAGATGATGCAAATTGTGAGAACCTTTTATGTGGGAAATGGCTTTTGATCGATAGGAATTATAAGTGTCGCACGACACCATGTTTCGCCGAGGTATTTTATTTAAAATACAATTGACCCGATTTGACCATTATGTGAGCATACTTTCGATCGAACCAGCCACATGTAACAGTACTTTCGCCGTGTCATATGAATTAGATTAGATTCGACCGATTTTCAGTTTATAATAGGGAATTTGAGTTTCCAGTATGACAAATCGGCGAATACAAAATCGGGCAACACTTATATTGTTCTAACCTTGACCAAAATCGGGTATATTGATGTTTCGAGCGAATTTATTAAAAGACCACTTTCACCGAATTTTAGGTACAAAATCGGGTGTTGGCCTTATTTAGACTATTAATCGGATGATTTAAGTTTTTAAAATATTATGTTACACCGAAGGTATTTTCAAGCAATACAGAATAGTCGAACCAATTTATTTCGAAACAGTCGTCTAACTTATATATTATACTGACAATATAATGTTTTTATTTAAGGGTCGAAAACTTTGAATTTCCCGAAGCAGTAGGCTAATTTAGCTTGGACGACAGGTAAGTGGAAACTTCAACTACAACACATAAATGTATTATGTGCGCTTGATTTATGTGACTATCTGCTTGTGTGCTTTTATGTGATATGAATTATTTGCGACATGTCAATGCATGGTTAGTAAAGTAATTATTTTATTCCCATGCCATATTCATATGCACGCACGTTTCAATTGGGGGATTTCGATGTGTGAGCGTGCATTGTATATATGTTAGGTCCTACGATTAACAACTCTATGATCCTAGGCATGAATTCTAAGTAATTCGATGATAATGATTGACATTAAGATTGGATCGAAAAACTCAAATGAAGAACAAGAGAGAGAATTCGAGTAGAGTGAGAAAGTTACTATTGTTTCTCTCCTAGAAATTGAATTGCAAGCCTTTTTGATCAATTTCCAAAACTTTCTCTATTGATTGCGATTGTTTACAAAGTATTTATACTAAACACACTTGGTATAAATATCTAACTAGTCCTAATATTAGGACAAATAGAAGAAAAGCCCCTAAATACAAGGACAACTAATGAAATCAAGCACAATTAAAATGTATACTCTACAATCTCCCCCTTTGTGCTTGATTGCGTCTCCGCGCTGTTTGTCCTCGTCGGGCGTAGTATGATCTGCGCAAGCCAGCGCATGCTCAAAGTTCCTGAGCGTGTTCCTCAGCTCCAGTTGCTCATTGATTTCTTCTAGTAGTTCCATTAGGAGCGGCTGTTCTCTCACGAACCTGTGGATCCTCAGCAACGTATCTCGATTGATTTCTTCCAACCTCTGCTCGATGTTTTTCCTGACGACCTTGAGCGTCCCATCGCAAAACTTATGAACCTCAGTCTTCAGCATGAACCTATTCTTCTTAGCTATTGGATTGTGGTAGGTGATGCCTAGGACTGAGCTGATGTGCACGTGATTGTTGGGAAGCCCTTCGATTTCAGGTCCTTTGTTGAGCGGAGCGGTCATGTTGACCTTCTTCATGTTGCTCTCCAGAGCCATCTGAAGGTCGTGTGCGGCGAAGTACTTGACTTGGCACATCATGAACCTGTAGAGTCCCTCGAGTCCTTATTTCTTGATGAAGCCTTGAGGACCTTTGTACTTTTCCACGTACAACTGATAGAGATGGTATACCTCATCAACAGGGATGTACGGCAGGTCGCTCTCGCTTAGATCTTCTCGATTTCTATCTACTCGCTCGATGGTGTACTGAGGTGTTGGAAGTCCTCCTTTTGCACAGTATACGCTGAGTAGTTGGCATATAGGGGAGAGACTCTTATAGTGGCTCTTGACTTGTTCTTTAGTCATCCCCAGCCTTACATCAGATCCAAGTTTGGTCAGCATCCAGAGGTTGGTCATCCTCTTCTGCTGATCCCAGTGAGAGATCCCTCTCAGCTCGAAGTCGTTCGGCTTCTTAACTCTCTCCGGTGACCTCCAGATGTTTTCACAAACTTCTTCGAGGAAGGGGATTTCTATTTGGATGTTCTCCCACGGCGTGTTGATCCGAATGGTCTTTGGCGTTAGCCTTGTAGAGGGAGCCACTTGTTGCGCAATCAACTCTGGTAACCTTGGCATGTCTTGTTGGTAGTCTTCACCTTCCTGAAGCTCGTCGTCTTCTATAATCACGAGGTCTATGGAGGCTTGTTGTAGGAAACGTCGAACGTCCTGAAGCCGTTGTCTTTGATGCTCCTCGGGCATGGAATGGGTCATCCACTGTCCTTCGAAGATATACTTGTCCAGAACCTCGTGTGGATTGACGCCATGTCCTGAGGGGCCCGGTTGGTCTGGAGCGGCCGAGGGAGTAGCTTGAGTAGCTACTAGGGCTACGAGCATTGCGGCACTTGCTTCTTCTTCTGGAAGCAAGGGGCTTGTCAGTATCAGCGGTGTGGATGGGGTCGACGGAGGCGTTCGGATGGTGGGTTGGTAGAATGGGCTTAGAGGTTGTGTGCGGTGCGTGGTGGTGGTGGTCTGTGTAGTGGGTTGTGAGGTTTCTCTGGCTCCAGTTCTTGTCTTCGCAGAGCCCGAGCCTTGGCCTTGTTCTTGACCACTCGTAGATGTCTGTGGCCTCTTCTCCCCCTCATGAGGGTCCTGATCGTCAGGATCGTCATGTCTGCGTCTGAAGTGGGAGCTTTGGCCTCGGCAAGTTGCAGTAGGCGACCGGATGGAGAGGCCGATCAGGCGGACGAGTAGGATGTCGTGGAGCTCGGTTATGGGTATGGTGTATGGGTTTATGAGGATGGATGAAATTTGTAGAGAGTCGGTGGGAGTGGGTTGTGGAGGTGTGAGGTTGGGCTGTGACGAGGTGCCTTTGGAGACAGGTGCTTTCCCGGTGTCTCTGTGGGATGTCTCTATGGCAGTACGAACTCTCTCCATTATTTTGCCTTCAAGCGATTGAACAGCAGCGGAGAGAGCGGCTTGGAATTGCTCGTTTGTCACAAAGGGTATGGAAGCCTCCGTTGAAGATGGACTAGGTTGACTGATGTCGCCTGTTGTCAACCCATGAGCAGGCACCGGCTCCTCAGGTTGGCTCACAGTCACTTGAGGTTGTGACTGTATGAGACTTCCACCCAATCCTCGAGTCGAATCTTGAAGATTCTCCTCTAAGGGTGTTATGACAGGCTCTTATTGAACCTGTAGTGGGCTGCGGCTCTAGATTGAGCGATAAAGGGTCCTCAGCCCTAGAAGGTATGACAAGCGGCGCGTCTGACGTGGTGGAGACGACGGTGAAGAAGGACTCGATCTGAAAGCTCAGTCGACGTGGAGTCCGTCTTATAAGTTGGATCTCCTCATCAGACTCAGTGTCTGACGAGGAAGCCGTGTGAGGTGTTGGTTCTCGTGCTTCGTCCTCACTAGCGTGTTCCGTCGTCTCAGGTGGTGAGCTGTGCCCCGTTTCCGCCTCGGGCTGTGCCTCCTGAAGTAAAACCTCCAGTAGGCTCTTGGAGCACGCCTACATGTACGGGCACCTCCACCTGATATTCGTGTTCAGGAGCCTCGAGCGCCATCTCAGTAGCCACGACGTCTATCAGTGTATCATCTACTTCGGGCATTGGCTCTTCGACCAAAGGAGACTCCTGTTGAAGCTTCTGAGCAACAACATCTATCATCGTGTCCTCAGGGCTTTGTTGGTGTTGCGGTTGGGGGGCTAACTCCAAAATCTGTCGGGGGCCCTCGAATCATCTCCTCGATGAGGTGTCGGCGAGACGTAGCAGCTCAAAAGAAATCAGCATCGACGGTTGGTCCAAGTCTGTGAGCCGTGGATTGTGGAAGAATTTGAGCCTTGGTGGTTGATAATTTCCTCCAGGAGGTAGATGAGGGATGGACTCGTGCAACTCCATGAGTTCCCTGATGATCACATTGAACCACCGAGCGTAAGGCACATTCTTCGATCTCCGATTCTCCTTTTGCCGAATCTGGTTTGCAAGATCATTCCAGATCAGCTGCGTGAAATCGTAATTTCTAGAGAATGCGAGTCCGTGAAAGATTCGCAGTATGTTGCCATTGCCCTTGTCGAATTCGGCATGCTTGGGCGATAGACATTTGTTCACAATCCCGAACAGTGTCTTCCACGGATGCGGGATACCGCTGCTCTAGACCTGAGCTAGCTTGGTGAGCTGCGGTTGATATCCCATCTGCATCTGATGGGAGCGGGTCGTAGTTTGCTGTATGGCAAGTCCAGAATCATCCCGAACCGGTTCTTATCTATGTATGTGCCGCATCCCAAGTATGGTTGAGAAGGAGAATGCTCCATTATCCACTGTTCCTTGTATACATCCCCAGAATTGTTGGAGATAGACCATTGGCACCGATGCGGTGACCGTCAATGCATGCCAGATGGGGTGGCCTTGCAGGATAGATACGATGATCTCGTCTGGACACCGAAAGGTGCTCAGATCGAGCTGGAAATTTGTATCCTGGACCTTCAGATATAGGTTGTGGTCGTGTATGTGATTATATCGAGGGTAGCGATCCATCTGAAAAATAAGAGATATAAAAGTTCATTAGTTCATAATTTTGATTTAATTTCATCAAACTATAATATTGTAACAAGTCATAACATGTTTGATGAATTTTGAATTGAAATCGTGTAGTATGCATATGGTATAATTGATTTTGAAAAATGTAATGGCATGTTTGTAATTTCGAATGAAACATATAACGCGTGGAATAAACTTCGAAATTTTCTTAAGTGTTTGATCGTGAAAAATGTCACTGTTCATGACGAGATAATTTTCGCTCGAAAAATTTGATTTTCAAATTGATTTCCTATGCAATGATTTCAATTGAAATAACTCCGTGTAATTTTGCGATCGAGAACATTTTATTCGCTAACGTTCGCTACAGTGTAAAAGACTTAGATAAAAATCTTCTAAGTGTTGAAATTGGAATGGTGAGACTGTAGCCGATCAATTTTATTTCTCAGGTAAATTTGCTGTCGAAAAATTTTCCTCGATTGAAAAAAATTTTTCGATTTGAAATTTGTCGAGCGGTACGTGATTTTCGATTCTAAGTAAAATTTTCGCTGCGATATTTTTCTATCGAGAAATTAGTCAACAAAAAGACTAAGTCAATTGTCGAGAAATTTTTCGATCAATTAAATCCTAAGCGGCGAATTTTACGATCGAAAAAATTAAGCGTTGAAAAACTTATTTTTTCGCTGCTCAATTTTTGCGACCGAAATAATATGAAATCGAAAATTCTATTATGCGATAGTAAATTTTATGCTCGATCAAATTTGCATCTAAATTGTCTATTCAGCGAAGTTTTCGCTCGCAGAAAATCCTAATTAGATTTCTCGACGGTAAGTGATTTGTTGGTTAAAATCTTCTTTCTTAGCGACTAAGTCAAAATTTAGCGATCGAAAACTAACTCGAGACAAACAGTATCTCAATTGAATCGGAATTCAATTGAGACTATTTGCGATCGACAAAGTTCATCGATGGCTTCAAACATTCACATACCCAGTTTCTTTAAAAACTCAACTTAGTGGTCTAAGATGCAGATTTTTCGAAAGTTAAATCTACCAGATTAAAAAAACATCGAAACTATCTTAAGTGCAGGCATTAACCCAGATAAAACTCGTAATCATGCCTAGATCACTATAAAATAGTAGACGATTTTCTCAGTTTGAAGAACAGTCGAGAATCTAATCCTAATCAAGCGAAAAACTACAAAATGCATATGCTAATGGAGTTAAATCGCACGCAAATGTCAAATCAATCTCATTCCTACCTTAAACAGACAATTTGGTGTTGAAAATCGAAAGATTTTTGAGAGATTTGAACTGTCTGTGAATGTTTTTAGAGAGAGAATTTTTTGCGTTAGGGTTGCGTGAGATAAAGTTTTTCGACTGACAAAAAGTGAACTTTTATTAACTCGCTGTAAGTCAATGTTGGGTGATTGGACGTTTAGCGATTAAATGGATCAGGCCCATTACTATTTGCGCTCGAGAAATATTGAATCGAAAATTGCTCTTCAATTCAATTTCTCGATCGCAAATTATCGCGGCCCATCAGAATCGTTCTCAACACTGTTTACGATCGAGAAACATATGATTGCGAATTAATTCTTATATCCAATTTCTCGATTGTAAGTACTTCTAAAAATTTCAGATTGATCCCTATGTCAAATAAAATCACATTTATAATGCTCCCCCTCAGAATTAAAATAAATGCAATTAACTCCCTGGATTTTCTGTGTAGTAACGTCTAGCTCCCCTGGCGAAAAACTGCTGTACCACTTAGAGGAAAAACGTTAGAAATAACAGAGTTAATCAATAATTATTTTTGGCAAGTTTTCCTTTGAAATATTTGGTCTGTGACCATAGCTCCTTGTCTCGTAGTATCGACGTCACATTCCTTTATTTTGTTTGAAGGAATCTGAAATACTTAGAAAAAAAACGTCAAAAATATTTGGAGCTAATCCACGATTTTTATATTTGCTCCCCCTCAAATAATGCGCGAAAATTGACTAAACATGAAAGCATATGAAATGAATTCAATTTACGAGCATATAACACACACATTTACCTAGTAAGTACATATACATGGTCCCCAAAAACATGAACTGAAGATATTGTGTGAGGGTAAGAGCAATGAAAAATTTATCGCATTTAAACAATTCAGTACCAATGCAATCTAAAATTACATTTAGAATGTGCGATAACAAAAATAAATTCGCATTTATTCAATTCAACGCATATGAAACATAATATTTCATGTCTGAATGTGCGATTTTTTTTATGTATATAATATGTTTTTATATGGGGTCAGATTATTTTGCTTTGATCAATCGTCATACCTAAAATTTTACGAGACATTTGAAGGAAGAAAATGCCGTCAAGTCATGTCGTCAAACTAAAGTCCTAAGTTCATAGACTGGTCCATTTTGACAACTCTCACTAGATTCGCTCTTGCACTCAATTATTTCTAACTTGGGATTTTATATTTATATCGCTCAAGTCAACACAAGCAATTTTAAGTCAATTTACCTGTGATCGAGGCATTTTTAATCATTTCACCTAAGCGAGAGACCGTCGATTGGAATCAAAGGGTTGTAAGGGTTTTAGTTTGGCTAGGACTTAGAAGGGAAGGAATTTAGAGGAAAGTGAGCTTATCTCTTCGTCATCTTCCATTTCTACGTCGTCTCCTTTTTTTTCGGCGTCTTTATTCTTTTCAATCTTTTCTCCCTCTTTTTTTTAAGAACTATCCCATTTTATGCTATGCTCAAGCTGAAGCTCCGCTTCTCCACGAGGCTAAGGAGATTATCACGGCGAAGTTCTTTTTGTTGGTTCTCGGGCCGATACCGTGCTCCTCTTCTCTTAATCCCTAGAGAGGTTTAAGAGATTATCTTTTTGGAAAAGTTCACGGTTATGGAGTTCGTACCCAAGGATGCGCTCCTCTTCTCGTTTCTCGATATAAGACCAGATTATCGTTGGAGAAGTTCACTTCGTGGTGCTCCTCTTTCCAGCCGTTCTGACGAGCGTACGAGATTATCATTGGAGAAGTTCACAGCAGGATCCATGCCACCTTCTAGGAGATAGTCGGAAGGCAGGTTCCTTTGGTCTGATTTTTGCGCGTTGAGCAATGCCTTCTTTTGTCATCATCCTCTCTCCCCCTTTTTCTATTATTTTCTCCCCCTACTTTTCTCGTTTGAACAACCATCCGAAGAGTATAGAAGGCGGTTGAAGGCTGGGAATATGGTTCAAAGGAAGAAAATGACATCGGAGAAGGCTCAAAGTGGATGACTAAGGGCTAATTTGAGGGAAAAATTTTAAAAGACCGAGTGAGGAATAACCTAAGCCCCCTTATCATTTTCCTAACGACCTAAGGCAAGGTGAGTATGAAACCAAGTATCACTAGTTAAGACAAGTAATATATGTGTGACTCACTCGAGAAATAGATCCAAAGAAAGAAGAAACAAGGCTTGACTCCTCACTTATGGATAGTGGCGTTGTGTCTAGTGGAGCAACCTAATGATCTTTAGACACAAGAACGCGACTTAGACCGACAAAATTAAGCAATTAAATCGATCACATGTCGGGGTAAAATTCTAAGTGACTTTAGATCAAAGCATCCTAAAGGATTTCGTCATCCCCCTAATATTATATATAGTTATTTATTTCATGCAAGATAAAGCATATAAGCAAAGAAAACACATAGCATAGAACATTTAGTACCACAGAGGATCAAGTAAAGCACATATTACGGAAGATTCAACATGCCTAATTTTCCGACAAGGAATTGAAATCGTTTTTCATCCAATGCCTTGGTGAAAATGTCAGCTAGTTGGTACTCCGTGTTCACGAAATACATATCTATGGTGCCTTTTTCTACTTGATCTTTGATAAAGTGATATCTAATGTCTATGTGTTTTGTGCGTGAGTGATGAACAGGATTGCAGGTAATAGCGATGGCACTTTGACTATCACTATATATGGGTATATTATTTAAATTGTACCCATAGTCGCGAAGCTGAGTCCGCATCCACAGCATCTGGGAGCAACAACTGGCGGCGGCCACGTATTCCGCTTCTGCCGTCGAAGTTGACACACAGTTCTGCTTTTTGGATGACCAGCAGACCAGCTTTTCGCCTAGAAATTGAGCGCCACCGGACGTGCTTTTCCTGTCCATTCGGCAACCTGCATAATCAGCGTCAATATAGCCGATAAGTTTGAAATTCGTACCCTTTGGATACCATAGTCCAAGGGTAGGAGTGCCCTTAAGGTAACACAGAATCCTTTTAACCGCGAGCATATGGGATTTTTTGGGATCGGCTTGAAAACGGGCACATAAGCAGGTGACAAACATGATATCCGGCCGGCTTGAGGTGAGATAGAGAAGAGATCCATTGATGCTGCGATACAGCGTTCGACCGATTTTCCAGAGGGATCGGCATCCAACTTGCAGCTTGGTGACATAGGAGTGCTGAGAGGCTTGCTCTGATCTTGATGGAATTTCTTCAGAATATCCTTGATGTATTTTGTCTGACTGATGAAAATCCCATCTTCGAGTTGCCTGACTTGGAGTCCTAAGAAGAACTGCATCTCTCCCATGTGACTCATTTCAAACTTGCTTTGCATTAGATCTCCAAACTTTGTGCAGAGCCGTGGATTAGTTGATCCGAAGATGATGTCGTCGACGTATACTTGGACGACCATCAGATCTTTGTCTTGCCATTTGATGAAGAGGGTTGTGTCTATCGTTCCCCGTATGAATCCAGACTTCACGAGGAATTCACTTAGGACATCGTACCAAGCACGAGGGGCTTGTTTTAAACCGTAGAGAGCTTTGTCCAAACGATAGACGTGATCGAGATGTGCTTGATCGGCAAAACCTTCCGGTTGAGCGACATAGACTTCTTCTTTTAAAACGCCGTTGAGAAAGGCGGTCTGAACATCCATTTGATAGACTTTGAAGTCTTTGTGAGCCGCATAAGCTAAAAGAAGGCGGATAGCTTCGATTCGGGCAACAGGAGCATAAGTCTCGTCGTAGTCGATGCCTTCCTGTTGATTGTATCCCTTCGCAACTAGCCTTGCTTTGTTCCGGATCACTTCACCATCTTCATTCTTCTTGTTTTTGAATACCCATTTAGTTCCGACAATTGTTTTCCCATGCGGACGGGGTACTAAGGTCCACACTTGAAGACGTTCGAATTGACGAATTTCATCATGCATCGCTATTACCCAATCCGGGTCTTGAAGTGCGTCTGCTACCTTGGTAGGCTCATTTGTACTTAAGAAGCAGCTGAAGAGACTGTGTTAACGACGTGTCCTCACTCCATCCGAAGGATCGCCAATTATCTGATCAACCGGGTGACCTCTAGTCCACTTGCGCTCATGAGGCAAGGCTGAAGTCGATCCATCAGCCGTCCGTGGGTCTAGATTTCCTGTAGTCTCTGATTGATCAATTGCTTGAGGAAGTTCCAATGCTGCACTTGTCGACTCTGATGATTCTTCCTCAATAACTACTGTAGGTTCTTCGGTATTCTGTGGCAATTCCGAATCGGGTGAGGTAGGGACGTGAGAAGGACTTGGTACGTCGGTCTCGTCGGCTGGAAAATCCACTATAGGTGTAGCAGTGTGTGACCGACATACTGGCTCGAAGAGAGAGTCCAAATCGTCTAATGCAAGTCTCATTGCTTCTCCTGACGTTGAATTTGGGGTTGTTGCCATCTTCTGTTGGTTTTGTGCCAACACACCAGTGAAAACAGGTTCTGAACTGTTATATTCAGAAGCTATCTGGTTAGGTACGGGTCTTGAACTGAGGTGTGCAGGAGCCATTCGGTTAAGCACGGGTCCTAGACTGAAGTGACCAGAAACCATATCTGCCACTTCGTGGAAAGTGACATTGTAGCTTTCTTTGATTGTATGGTTGGACTTGATGTATACTTGGTACGCTTTCGAGGTTGACGAACACCCGACGAAATTGGCTTCGAATGCTTTAGGGTCGAACTTAGCACGTTGCTCTCGGTCGTTTGCCACAAAGCACTTGCACCCGAAGACTTTAAAGAAGGAGATGTTGGGTACTCGTTTGTTGATAATTTCGTACGGAGTCTTATCGAAGCGCCTGTGAACAATCGTCCTGTTTTGAGTGAAACAGACGGTATTTACTGCTTCGGCCCATAGGAAATGTGGAAGGCTAGAGTGAATTAACATCGTACGTGCTGCTTCCACTAAAGTTCTGTTCTTTCGTTCGACTACCCCATTCTGTTGAGGAGTCTTGGCGGCTGAGAATTGTTCTTATTCCAAGTTTCTGATAAAAATCACTGAGACATTTGTTCTTGAACTCGGTGCCATTGTCTGTTCGAATGACTTGGATAGTCTGCTGCAGCAAATTTTGAGTTGTGTTCACGAAATTGACGATCAAGTCCCCTGTCTCATCTTTTGTTCGGAGGAACCTTGTCCATGTGTAGCGAGAGTAGTCATCGACTATGACCAGCAGATACTTGCGTCCATTTATGCTCTGTGTCTTCATCGGTCTACAGAGGTCCATATGTAGCAGTTCTAGAGGACGTGAAGTAAAGGCCAATTGTTTGATATGATGTGATGCTCGCTTCATTTTTCCTAATTGGCACGCCAACATTGATGCTCCTTTTGTAAAGTTATAGTTGGAAGACCGTGAACCAACTTTTTCGTTGAGAGACGTTGAAGAGCTTTGATGTTGAGATGAGACATGCGTTGATGCCTGTTAGGAATTAATTATAGTGTCCTCTATTTATTTGTGTCTTGGGCTAAGATTTAAATATTAATAGGGTTGTAGTAGGTCGGGGAGACAACTTGTATTAGTAGAAGTTATGGTACTTGGGCTTTAATATACCAAAGAGCTGTGGTATATAAAGCCATATTTACCCTTGTTAGGGTTTTACCAAAAGAAAATTTACTGAAGCCGTTCTTGTTAAAACACACACACAAACACATACTAAAAGGTGCTTCATACGGTCTTAATCTTTCTAATAATCTTTTGATCCTTGTTTGGTAACAAGTGGGCCAACAAGTGGTATCAGAGCCAAACGTGGATCGATCTAATCAATTTGAATCCAGTTTTGTTCGATTCTGAAAAGATTTGAAAGAACACTTGCTCAAAATCCATTTTCGATTGTTTTGTGCCTTTTAAATCGTTTTTTTAACCATCTTTTGGTGTGGAAAATCGTTAATGAGTGCATTTCTGTTCTTTCACATAGATTATAGTCAAGTTTAAGTTGGATTTAAACCAGAAAATCGAGTCTGAGATTCATTTTTCCTGGGTCTATTCCTCACTTTCGGGTAGATGTTTCGCACAGCTTCTTGATTCTTGTAGGATTCGAAGGAGATGCTTTAATTTCGCAGGAATCGCCCGATTTCCTATCATATAAGAGAAAATCGCTCGATTGCACCAAAATCGCCCGATTTAAACCTCGGCGAATTTCAGTCTCTAAGACTAAATCGCCCGATTTCTTCCCTTCCTCCAAAAGGAAATCGTTTGATTCCACGGAATCGCCGATTTCACTGTAGCAAGCATGAATTCTCTTCAAAACACAAATTGCTAATCGGAGACGAATCGCCCGATTAGATAAATCACCCGATTTATAAACGCTCGATTCAACCTTATCCGATTTCGCTCAAATCGTCCGACTGACACATTCCTACCTAAACGCAAATCGTTCGATTTAAATCTCTTAATCATAAGTATCAAATCGTCCGATTTCCCATTTTAACTAAAGTCATGCGAATTAAATTCTTTTAACCTCAATTTGCCCGAAACTTATATCGCCCGATTTCAGTTTCTGACCCAACCTATCCAAGTAAATTAGTTTAGTCGCCCGATTTAGATCAATATTAAGTCACTCGATTTTCACAATTAGGATCTGAATTGTCTGATTCCAGTCCTTAACTTGTTCGATCAACTAAAACTTAAATTGTCCGATTTTTTGTTCTTAACCAAAAAAAAATCGCGAGAACTTAAAATTAGAAAGTAAAATCGACTGATCTTGACTAAATATTACTTTCTCTACTTCAAACTTGACTAAAATTGTTCGAAACTAACATTTTCATTTCGCAGTTCACTTCCACGTAACGATCACTACCAAACAACAAATGGACTCCTTAGCCACGGGAAGCGATATCCGTGTTCCAGTCCTGAGGCGCGGAGACTTCGGAGTCTGGAGAAGCAGATTCCTCAACTTCCTTGAAATAAAGGACAATGGCGAAGACATCATCGATTCTCTTGAGAATGGACCACAATAATTCTGGATCATAGTCCGTGGTGATAGCACCGTCTCCCCAGCAGTTCAAGAGAGCACAACACTCAAAACTCCAGCACAATACACTGATGCAGAAAAGAAACGAGCTAAAGCAGACCTTCTGGCAAGAAATTATTTGATGCAAGCCTTACCTAATGACATACTAATTCAAGTGGATAGCTTTCCAACCGCTAAAGCAATGTGGGATGAGGTTGCAAAGTTAATGCAAGGAACAGAGAGTGGACTAAGAGCTAAGAAAGCTAATACCCTAGCAGCAAACGATTCATTCAAGGCTAAGCCCGATGAGCAAATTGGCGAGACCTACAACAGGTTCATGGTCCTCGTGAATGAATTAAGGAAGATAACATCGTAAAAACGAACATGGAACTCAATGTCAAATTCCTCACCTCCCTGCATCCAGAATGGAAGAGAGTCACCACACTTTTAGGCTTAACAAGGACCTAGACCAGATTGATATTCACAGTGTTTACGAAAGTCTGCAACAGCACAGTGATGATGTTTATGAAGAAGTCGGAGATAAAAAGGGTAAAGCAATCATGGACACAGTTGCCCTAATTACAGATACTAATCTTAAGAAAAGTGCAAAAGTTGCAAGAATAAGTCTGCTAAGTCTTCCAGTACGTTAGAAAGTGAAGACTCTGAGTCAGAATCAGATCCTGAATTCAAAGACTTCGAGAATCACGTGGCTTACATAACGAAAAGAATGGGAAAACAATACTTCAAAAAGTCATCATCATCTGCCAATCGACAGAGAGTCTCGTCAAGTTCCAAACAGCCGCCAAAGTCTTTTCAACTGCAAGATACTAGAACCGACCCCGAGCCTAGCAAATGCTTTAATTGTGGAAAGCCTGGACATTTCGCTAGAGACTGCTTCCTTCCCAAAAAGAAGGATGAAGAATACTACACCAGAAAACTACAAATGCTCAAGCAGAAGAAATCTGGAGTTGCATTGATGGCTGAACAAGACCATTGGCTGGACGACACATCTGAAAGTGAGTCAGAGAAGGTAGCCCTAATGGCTCTGGTGGAAGAAGAAGGTGAGACTGAGTAGAAGGACCTTGAAGCTAATGCTGGTGATGAGGACAAGGAGCTGTCTTCCGGAAAGGAGGTAGAATCTCTTAACCATAAACTACATTCTGAACTTCAAGAAAATTACGTACTACTTCAAAGTGAACTTAAATATTCCAGGTCAACAGAATTAAAATTAGCTAATTCTTTAGAAATTCTAGAAACAACACGTGAAGAAGTAAGTAAATTAGAAACTAGCATGGCTGACTCAAGAACTAGCTTAATTGAATCTGAATTAAGAGTAAATGACTTACAAGCTCGTTTTGATAATAATTATGCATGTTGGTAAACGTATTTCAATGCGTTTATCATAGTATTTATTTGGGGTATAATAGAACTTTAGCAATGAATTTATGCATTTATTCGCCATATTTACACTTATGCTTATGTTAAAGGAGCCTAGGACGAGTTACGGGCGAAACGGAGCAAAAACGAGGCAATACGGTGCAAAAATGAAGAACACTGCCACATGTCACGGCCGTGACACCTTATGCACTTGGCCGTGACAGCCCTTGCACCAGACGTGACGCACGACAGAAAGTCAGGACGAAGACTCTATCCTTGGTCACGGCCGTGACGACCCTTGCACCAGACCGTGACATACGGCAGAGAGGTCGACTGAAGACGGTCACGGTCGTGACACCTCTTGCACGTGGCCGTGACACTGGGCAGTGAGCATATCAAGTTAAGTCGGCCATGGTCACGGCCGTGACGGCCCATGTCCCAGGCCGTGACCGTCACGGGAATCGCTATAAAAAGCCCAAATTCGACCCAGAAAGGGCACAACTCACCAGAGATCAATTCCCAACCATCCAGAGACGAGATTAGGGCGAAAAGAACAGGAAATCCCATCCCGGAGCGCAAGAGACGGATCATCGAAGAATTCACACCGAATTAACGAAGAACGAAGATCTTTCCCCGAGATCACCTCAGATTCATCAGTAGGAAAGATCATGAGTTCTTCATCTTTATCTTTTAATTCTTTCGTAGTTTTTCCTTCCATTATGAGTAGCTAAATCCCGTTGTGTTTGGGATTAGATGAACGCTAGGATATTTCGTAGTAAAGACATACATTATCGTGACTTTGTGTTTTTGACTATTTGTCGTTCTATGAATATGTTTCGTTGCTTTAATATGTCTATGTGTTAAAGTTATTGTGTGGAAAAACGTTTAGGGCGACAGCTAAACAACGTTTAGGCCGTTCATAGAAGATAGGATTCGAGTATAGGGCGAAAGCAAATACTCGATCCTCGCCGTTAGTAATTATTGAATTTTAGATCCCCGCTAGCTTTTAGGGCGACAGCAAATTCGCGAGCAGGTAGGAAATTACTGCGATTTAGTCTTAAGCACTTAGGAGCAATTTTACTGTCTTAGCCGATAATACCTAGCGGGATTCGAATCCCAAGCACGTCTTTATCATCTGAAAACTTTCGCATCAGTTAGTCGCGTTCTTTGAATTTCTGGTTGATTTAGGAGCGATCTGTTAGGTTAAGTCGTCAAACAATTTGCGTATTTTATTTAGGCTAAATATCGAATCGATAGGTCATTACTAGTACTTGATTTATTCCTTGTGTTCGATACTCGTTTACTCACTTTACTGCACTACAAACGATAGGTCCACTGCCTATCGCACGTCGGTGATAGTAATTAGGTATACGTTTTATTTATCACTTGTCGCACTTTCCATTCACACACCACGTGTCGATCAAGTTTTTGGTGCCGTTGCCGGGGAATAAGTTGATATTAGGAACACCGTAGTTCGGTAATTTAGCCACTTTTATTTTGACGTTTTCTTTGTCTTTGCTATTTGCGTCATTAGTGTTAACTTCGTTATTTGTTTTCCTACGTGATTATTAGTATCGTATTATTTTCGACGTATTTGTTTATTTCCTTGCTAATTTTTGTTTTCACGTCTTGAAGGTACGATTCAGCGGTGAATGACCCGAAGCCATCCATCGGGTCCCATCATTGACGCAGATCCGGATTTTGAGCGAAAGTTGCGAAGGAAGCTTAAGTACAATAACGAAGGAGCTTCCACCAGCTCTCAGGATCCTTTAGTTTGCTATTCAGAGGATAGTTCGCAGGAGTCAACCCAATACTCTCGTGTAGAGGCATCCGTAGAAGCCCAAACACGGAAGTAACCATGGCGGACCACCGAGTGCCCGTCCATCACATTCCAGAGGAGGAGCCATCACTTCAGGACCTCCTCAAGAATGCCGCGCTAGGCGGTACCGAGTCGGCGATTGTCATTCCGCCGATAGAGAACAATAACTTCGAGCTGAAGCACTCTTGGCTTCAGATGATCTTTCATACGGCCCAGTTCGAGGGCAACCCAGATGACGATCCTTATTCCCATCTGAAGGTGTTTCTGACGGTGACCGACACCATCAAAATCAATGGTGTCACGGGCGATGCAATCAAATTGATGCTGTTTCCGTTCTCGCTCAAGTTCAGGGCGAGAGACTGGTTGGATATGTTGCCGCCCAGATCGATCACTACCTGGGAGGAGATGCGAGCCGCCTTCATCAACCACTACTTCCCACTCACAAAGGTGTTAAGATTGAAGACGGAGATTTCTCTGTTCCACCAGAAGGATTCCAAAAACTTGTATGAGGTGTGGGAGCGTTACAAGGCGTTACTGAAGAGGTGCCCACAACACGGGATGTCGAAGGCAGCCCAGATCAACCGAGGGGCTCAATGATCAGGCGGTCCATATGTTAGACGGAGCCGCAGGAGGAAGGCTCGTGAAGCTCAACGCCACCGACGCGTGGAATTTGATTGAGGACTACTCGAGGAACAGTTTCATGAGGGGCAATGCCCGAATGAAGACACCCGGTGTGTTCGGAGTTAGCGAGGAGACGGCCACTAGTGCCAAGATCGAGGCGCTCCAGCAACAAATTGCCTCGACGAACTCCCAGTTGCAGACAGTGATTGGTGCACTACTTCCCAAGTCCGGACATACTCAGCCCGTGAACGCCGTAGCCACCACCACACCGACACAGCACACGACTTACGTGCCATTGTGCGGGATTTGCGGCGCAGCCCACGAGACCTCAGATTGCCAACTTGGGCAGCCGCTGGAGCACGTAGACTATATGGGCAATTACCAAGGTGGCCAGTGGAGTTACCAGCCCCGAGCGCATCCAAACCTGGCATACGGGAATCAGAACCATCAGGGCCAAGGACCACCAGAATTTCAGCCCAGACCGTCCGGATTCCAAAACGGGCCACCACGACAGTACCATAATGCGCCCGCGGGAGGATCCGACGACATGAGGGAGATGAAGGACATGATGAAGACGCTTCTCACGAATTTCAGTAGCACCACTGCAGCCCACGAAAGCCGAATGACAAAGATGGAGGAGTACATGGAGGCGAACGACTTGCGTGCTCAGAACACGGATGCCTCGCTCAAGAAGCGGGAGCAACAGATGGGACAGATGGCGAAGCAGTTGGCGGGGCGCACTCAGGGATCGCTCCCAAGCTACACCGAGCCGAATCCCAAGGAGTACTGTAAGGCGGTGACGCTAAGGAATGGGCGAGAGTTGCAAGAAGTGTCCGCCAAGAAGAAGGCCAAGGAGAACGCCAACTTCGAGAGCCACGACGAGCCCGAAGTAGAGGAGACCAGAGGCGACGACTTCGAGAAGGCCGAAGCTGAGAAGGAGAAGGTCGAGCCTGAGAAGGAAAATGTGACGGAGATCCAGCGGCCACCGGTGAAACCATACCAGCTGAAGATCCCGTATCCGGCCCGACTGAAAAAGGACAAGAATGAGGCGCAGTTTGGTAAATTTATGGGTATGTGTAAGGAGTTGCATATTAACTTACCTTTTGTTGAAGCTATTACGCAGATGCCCAGCTTCGCCAAGTTCTTGAAGGACATGCTGACGAACAGAAGGAAGCTCGAACACGTCTCCACCGTCTGCCTACGAGGAGAGTGCTCGGCGATTCTCCAAAGCAAGATCCCGAAGAAGCTTAAGGATCCAGGGAGTTTTACTATTCCCTGTCTTATAGGAGATTTAGTGATTGAGCGTGCGTTAGCTGATCTAGGTGCTAGTATTAATCTCATGCCATATTCTATGTTTAAGCGCTTAGGTCTAGGTGAACCACGACCCACTAGGATGAGCCTCCAATTAGCTGATAGGTCATTAAAGTACCCTCGAGGCGTTATCGAGGATGTCCTAGTCAAGGTCGATAAATTTGTGATCCCTGCTGATTTCGTTATTTTAGATATGGAGGAAGACGAAAATGTTCCTTTGATCTTAGGTAGACCGTTCTTGGCGACGGGGGAGACCATGATAGACGTTAGGAATGGGACATTGACCTTGACAGTAGACGGCGAGAAAGTTACTTTTAATATGGCCGACTCGATGAAAAAGAGTAGCGAGCAAGATGATAAATGCTATTTTTTAGACGTATTTGACCGCGACTTTCTCCTTTCCGTACAAGGTCTGTCACAGGTTGATGATCACGACATGCACACACTTATGGCGATCGATGAGTGTGGGGAGGAAGTCGACGAGCCCATAATAGCCATCGACAAGAGCAGCGAAGAGGACAAGGAAAAGAGCTCGGTCGAGGAGCCACCGGTCCTGGAATTGAAGCCGCTGCCCGAACATCTCGAGTACGCGTTCCTTAGCAGCAATGGAGGGCTGCCGGTCATCATCTCGTCGAGCCTCGACGACGGACAGAAAAGCCAGCTCTTAGACGTGTTGAAGGCGCACAAGAAGGCTTTGGCGTGGAAGATATCCGACATAAGGGGTATCAATCCGAGCTACTGCACGCACAAGATCCTCATGGAGGACAACTTCAAGCCGGTCGCTCAACGTCAAAGGCGCCTCAATCCCAACATGAAGGACGTTGTCAAGAAGGAGGTGATCAAGTTGCTAGACACGGGGATGATCTACCCCATTTCAGACAGCGCATGGGTCAGCCCGGTCCAAGTGGTCCCAAATAAAGGAGGCACGACGGTCGTTACCAACGACAAGAACGAACTGATCCCGACGAGGACCGTGACCGGATGGCGCGTCTGCATCGACTACAGGAAGTTGAATGATGCCACGCGAAAGGATCATTTCCCTTTACCATTTATCGATCAAATGTTAGAAAAGTTAGCCGATCGCTCATTTTATTGTTTCCTTGATGGTTTGTCAGGTTATCTACAGATTCCCATAGCACCTGAGGACCAGGAGAAGACCACTTTTACGTGCCCGTTCGGAACGTTTGCATACTGAAGGATGCCGTTCGGCTTATGCAATGCCCCAGCCACCTTCTAGCGATGCATGATGGCCATATTCGACGAATTGGTAGGTGAGGTAATGGAGGTATTTATGGATGATTTTTCTGTTTTCAGGTCGTCGTTTGATGCATGCTTATCGAATCTGAAGCTCGTACTCGCACGATGCGAGGAGACGAATTTGGCACTTAATTGGGAAAAGTGCCACTTCATGGTTCGAGAGGGTATAGTTCTCGGTCACAAGATCTCCTCTAAAGGAATCGAAGTGGACCGGGCTAAGTTAGAAACTATAGAAAAATTGCCTGTCCCCTCGAACGTGAAGTCGATTAGAAGTTTTCTAGGACATGCGGGGTTTTATCGTAGGTTTATTAAAGATTTTTCTAAGATCGCGAGACCCATGTCTAGGTTGCTAGAAAAAGATGCCCCGTTTGAATTTAATAACGAGTGTCTGCATGCTTTTAATTTGCTTAAGGAGCGTTTAGTCGCAGTACCTATTATGGTAGCCCCTGATTGGGGGCTGCCCTTTGAACTAATGTGCGGTGCTAGTGACTATGCAGTTGGGGCCGTGCTAGGGGAGCGTAAGGACAACCACTTCAGGACGATATACTACGCGAGTAAGACGCTAGACGCAGCCCAGGCCAATTACACGACCACCGAAAAGGAGCTGTTGGCCGTCGTCTTTGCTTTCGACAAGTTCAGGTCATATCTGATCCTATCTATAGTTATTGTTTTTACTGACCACTCTGCTCTTAAGTACTTGTTAGCAAAGCCCGATGCCAAGCCACGGCTAATTAGGTGGATCCTGCTACTGCAAGAGTTCGACATAGAGATCCGCGACAAGAAGGGTGCGGAGAACCTGGCGGCTGATCATCTCTCTCGACTAGAGGAGTCCGAGATATACCATAAGGACGAAAGGACGATACACGATCGGTTACCAGACGAGCACCTTTACTCGATACATGTGGTAAGTGACGACACTCCCTGGTTTGCAGATTACGCTAAATATCTTGTTGCGAAGGTCCTACCAAAGGAGTACACGAGTCAACAAAAGAAGAAATTCTTTTCTGATTTGAGATAATACTTTTGGGAAGACCCGTATCTTTTCAGGCGATGTGCAGACCAGGTGATACGGCGATGCGTGGCGGCCCCAGAATCGACACAGATCCTTAGACATTGCCACAACGGACCGACAGGAGGGCACTATGCAGCAAATCGTACCGCTCAGAAGGTGTTGGAGAGCGGATTCTACTGGCCCACGATCTTCAAGGATGCCCAAAGGTATGTTGACACTTGTGATCAGTGTCAGCGCGCAGGTAATCTCTCGAAACGCGACGAAATGCCCCAGAACTTCATCTTAGTTTGTGAAATTTTCGATGTATGGGGTATAGATTTTATGGGTCCATTTCCTAGCTCGTACAACAATAAGTACATCCTAGTCGCTGTTGATTATGTTTCTAAGTGGGCCGAGGCGCAAGCCTTACCCAAGAATGATGCTAGGGTAGTCGTTAGATTTTTGCGAGCATTGTTTTCACGTTTCGGGGCACCTAGATGCATTATTAGTGATAGAGGCACTCACTTTTTCAACAATTTTTTTTCTCCCTCCTTTTTCCCTCTCTCTCTCGCGATTTCCCCTCCTCTCCCTCTCATCTCTCTCAAACCACCACCTTCGACCACCGCCGCCGTCACCCCCAACTCCGGCGACACCCACAACACCACCCTCAACCTCCATTTAATTCGATTAAGAATTCAAGGTATGCTTTTTATCTTATCTCCTCCGAATTCGAAATTGTGGTCGAAATTGCTAATTTGTGGATGCTATTTGCTATTATTCGTTCACTATGTGCCGTAGATGCTAGAGAATCGCTTGATTACGTTAATGTGTGGATGAATTTCGTGATTCGTTGACGAACCCTAATTTTCGAAATTGGGGATTTTTTAAATTGGGCCTCAATTGTTGTTTATCTTGCTCTCTTATAATTAGATACATGCTATGAACGCTTTGGGTGTGCTTATTTACATGAATTCGTGGTTCAATTGGGGGGATTTTACGATGAACCCTAATTTCAAAAATTGGGGATTTCTGGAATTATTTGGTGAATTCCGTTGTGTGATGATGTTAATTAGCCTCGATTCATAATATTATATATTTGGGTACATTAGCTTGTTCAATTTTGGACTTGGATGGAGTGATTTTGGTTGCACGCCACATGTTCGACAAAATGCCACTTTGCGCCTTTCATGTGTATTGCATATACAAGTTGCTACTTTGTCGCTATTTTGGTCGAGTCGAGCTGCTTTGAATTTAATTGCTACATTCTCGTTGCGCTCACACTTTTCTTTTAGGTTCTATGGGTAGAAGTCGATCCTCGGCCTCACGTGACCCCGCCTCGCGTTCGCCGGTTCGTCAAAGACGACGCGGGCCCCCGCCGACAATGCTAGAAGCCATGGGTCAGTTCACTGACGAGGCCCAGACGGCACGATACACCAGGCTGAAGGGAATGGAGTTCATAGCCATGGACCAAATTGACCATGAGACGCTGGCGAAGCACCACATCGACCAGCAGGTCGCCCAGTACTTATCACTCAGTGGGTGGAACACATTCCTGGGCATCGACGAACCGGCGTACAAGGAACTCACCCTGGAGTTCCTTGCCATGTTCTCCTACGACGAATACGGCGACACCAAGCTCAGATTCCGGGCGTTCAATGAAGAGCAGATAGTGATGGACGACAACCTGTGCCATGCACTTGGCGTACCACGTCCACACCCACACGAGCCCTACGCGACTTATTTTGATCAATCGGGCGGACGACAGGGTTGCTGGGCTGACATCGCCCGACCCGGAGAGCCCGCGTACAGCGCAAAGACGTCGAAGGCGTCTGCACTGAGGAGCCCAGGACTGCGCTACATTCACCGCCTCCTGACGACCTCGCTTACACCGAGGGGTGACTCACACAGAGCAGTCACCCTCCGCGATTTATTTTACCTGGCCAAGCTACAGCGAGGCGAACGGGTCCATTTGGGGATGGCGGTGGCCCATGCCTTCAGCGCTCAGGCGGAAGCACGACGCAATGGGAAGATCGCTGTAGGACCACTCATCACCAAGGTGATCAAGGGATTAGGCTACTGGCCAGAGAATGCACCCGAGATGGAGATTGTTGGCGGGCGCCACCCCGTGAACGAGGAGGTATTAGTGAAGATGAAGATGCTCGTGAAGGCGCCCACCTGGACTCGTGCCAACAAGGTGTACATCT
Organism: Craterostigma plantagineum; assembly: GCA_027422505.1. NCBI lineage: Eukaryota > Viridiplantae > Streptophyta > Magnoliopsida > Lamiales > Linderniaceae > Craterostigma > Craterostigma plantagineum. The sequence continues at coordinate 16,407,716 of JAPQWV010000013.1, read as the reverse complement.
GGCACGAGATGTATCGTGGACAGACCGACCACGGAGCCGTCCCCGACGACCAGCTTTACCTCGAGGGTCCCCACCCAGTGGAGACAGACACGACGACTACAGGGCCCTCCTACTCATCCGGCGACGCCCGCTTCGCGTCTACAGCGGACCTAGAAGCACTGCGCCAGGATATGATGCGAATGAACGCCGACGCGCTGCAGCGGGACGAAGATGCCCGGCGATACAGCGAAGAGACTCGGCGCCGACAGGAAGAGTACGAGCGCCAGAACGAAGAAGCCCACCGCAGGTACGATGCAGAACTTGAGCGCTATAACCAGGCCCTTCAAGCCATGGACACAGCACTCAGGTATTCACAGCAGTCGATGGCTTTCCTTCGCCCGAGGCCACCATCGCCGCAGCCACCGCAGCCACCACCTTAGGGATTTGTTTCTCCTTTTACTTTTTATTGACATTTCGTGTTTGAGTGGTCGCGTGTGTTTTCAATTTATTTCCACCTTTACCGCTTATAACTATGTTTATAGTTAATCTATGACTACCCTCTATTTATGTCTACTTATCTCTTTAGCTAGCACCAGGATACGCCTAACGGATCACAACGTATAACGGCTTACAACACGACCCTCACGCGCGAAATAAACGACTACGTCACGACCACGGCAGGGGAGTCCCGTTCTTTTTAAACTCTTTTTCCTTCCCTTTTATCCTTTTTACGTTGGGGACAACGTCTGACTTAAGTGTGGGGAGGGGAATTTAGTTTGAGAACTTACGTGGAATTTTTTAAAATTTTTATGACGTGTCCGTGAATCGTTGAGTTCATTGGAAAGGCATGAATTACTGAATCAGGCATGATTGTTTGCGCCTATCTCAAGTTGGTCTGCATTCTATGAATTCTGTGAGCAATTAGGATATGCATGACTAATTGAATCTTATCTGCGTGAATAGATATAGCACTGCTTTGAAAGATCGTACACATAACCCTGTGTCATTGTGAGATTTTGAGCCTGAGCCTATTCGTTGCTTACCCCGTATGTTATAAAATGCCCCTGACCCGAATAAGCCTCCAGAGAGTATATGAACCCCAGTTAATTATAATAGAGCAGAAGTCGAACTTGAGAGTTACTGTTTCAGTGTATGATTTGATGTTCTTCTCTGCTATTCGAGAAATGACTCGTCCCTGACTTGACCGTTTTCTGAAATGACCCGATCCCTTTTATAAGCATGCTCATAACCCTTTGGCAAGATATAGGTTTCGGTAATAAGTATCTTTAGGTACACGACATTCGCTGTGACGATGTATTCTATGCGACAAAAGCCGAACCTTGATGTTTTTAGGGAATAAGGGCAGTGCATAAAAGTAGAGAGTAACTAAGGTGAAAGGGCAGAAAATGAAAGGGAACTGAGTCGAGGTGGTCGGGCAGAAAAGTCTAGAATTTCAGAGCGAGAATATCGAGTCGTATATTGGGGCATGTGATTATCATTTTGATTTTGCTATGTTTTTTGATAGTATTCGCTTACATGCCCTAGCTCTAAGATTACGTGACCATTACATGCTTATCGTTTTATAACTATGTGACCCATGTCCACCCGAAAAGACCCTCAAATTTATGCTTGCCACTTTAGATAGTAGAAATGCGATTAGCTTGCGAGCTTATGGTAGGGGTTGGACTAGTGCACGAATTGAGCGACTCATCATATGCTACCCTATACACTTGAGTGAATTGAATGAATCCTTGTGAGGTATAGGTCTCGCTTTGCAGCGCTAGGGAAGCTCATGATTGATAAGTGCAGGTCATTAGTGTAATGTCCGTGATTGTTTGCTTGATTTCGTATCGTGCTTTCTATGCTTTGATGATAAATTGCGAACAATAGTGCCGTTATCCTGATTGGATGCCTTTTCTGAACTCTAATTTACTTGAGGACAAGCAAATGCTTAAGTGTGGGGAGGTTTGATAAACGTATTTCAATGCGTTTATCATAGTATTTATTTGGGGTATAATAGAACTTTAGCAATGAATTTATGCATTTATTCGCCATATTTACACTTATGCTTATGTTAAAGGAGCCTAGGACGAGTTTCGGGCGAAACGGAGCAAAAACGAGGCAAAACGGTGCAAAAATGAAGAACACTGCCACATGTCACGGCCGTGACACCTTATGCACTTGGCCGTGACAGCCCTTGCACCAGACGTGACGCACGGTAGAAAGTCAGGACGAAGACTCTGTCCTTGGTCACGGCCGTGACGACCCTTGCACCAGACCGTGACATACGGCAGAGAGGTCGACTGAAGACGGTCACGGCCGTGACACCTCTTGCACGTGGCTGTGACACTGGGCAGTGAGCATATCAAGTTAAGTCGGCCATGGTCACGGCCGTGACGGCCCATGTCCCAGGCCGTGACCGTCACGGGAATCGCTATAAAAAGCCCAAATTCGACCCAGAAAGGGCACAACTCACCAGAGATCAATTCCCAACCATGCAAAGACGAAATTAGGGCGAAAAGAACAGGAAATCCCGTCCCAGAGCGCAAGAGACGAATCATCGAAGAATTCACACCGAATTAACGAAGAACGAAGAACTTTCCCCGAGATCACCTCAGATTCATCAGTAGGAAAGATCATGAGTTCTTCATCTTTATCTTTTAATTCTTTCGTAGTTTTTCCTTCCATTGTGTTTGGGATTAGATGAACGCTAGGATATTTCGTAGTAAAGACATACATTATCGTGACTTTGTGTTTTTGACTATTTGTCGTTCTGTGAATATGTTTCGTTGCTTTAATATATCTATGTGTTAAAGTGATTGTGTGGAAAGACGTTTAGGGCGACAGCTAAACAACGTTTAGGCCGTTCATAGAAGATAGGATTCGAGTATAGGGCAAAAGCAAATACTCGATCCTCGCCGTTAGTAATTATTGAATTTTAGATCCCCGCGAGCGTTTAGGGCGACGGCAAATTCGCGAGCGGGTAGGAAATTACTGCGATTTAGTCTTAAGCACTTAGAAGCAATTTTACTGTCTTAGCCGATAATACCTAGCGGGATTCGAATCCCAAGCACGTCTTTATCATCTGAAAACTTTCGCATCAGTTAGTCGCGCTCTTTGAATTTCTGGTTGATTTAGGAGCGATCTGTTAGGTTAAGTCGTGAAACAATTTGCGTATTTTATTTAGGCTAAATATCGAATCGATAGGTCATTACTAGTAGTTGATTTATTCCTTGTGTTCGATACTCGTTTACTCACTTTACTGCACTACAAACGATAGGTCCACTGCCTATCGCATGTCGGTGATAGTAATTAGGTATACGTTTTATTTATCACTTGTCGCACTTTCCATTCACACACCACGTGTCGATCACATGTCTACTTAAGCAGTTACGAGATAATAGCAACTTAGACTGTCTGTTAGAAGTAGCGCAATCAAAGATCGATAGTCGTGACTTAGAAATAGAAGATTTGAAAACACAGGTTAGTGAGTTAAAGGCCAAATGGACAAATAGCGAGGACGAGCGAATTACAAAAACGTGCGAATTTGAAGTCTTAAGCAATGAGCGTGTAAAATTATATGCTAGGATTAAGAAACTAGAGGACCTACTCGCTAAGAGAGGACAAACATATAGAACAATCTTCTTGAGTAAGCCTAGAGACATAGAGTTTTATAATCCACGAGAAGGATTAGGATTTAATCCAAACTCCATTCCGGCTATTAAAAAACCTCTACCTCTCTGTATGACGTCAGTTTCCTAGGATTAAATATGCCTAGTCTTATGCCATTTACTAACTCATCTGCATTCGATGCATTAGAGAAGAAGAAGAGACATAGAGAGGACAGGGCAGAAATTTCTCTTGACTATGATGAACTGAATAATAGTGATAAGACAAGGGATTTATCTGATGACTACTTACCTATCTATGCACCCTCTTCTGAAGAAGTAGATGTCGAAAAACCAATGATTTCTAATGCATATATACCAGCTATAATCAGAGAAATATCTAACTTGCGATCAAGTCTAGAGTCAGAAAGGATAATTATCAGTTAGAGAATCAAATACTGTTCAGTATAATCTCTTCATTTGAAAAACAAATCGACACTAACGAAACTTCAACCTTAACTCTGGAGGCAGAGAGGATAACCTTCCAGGTAGAAAATGAAACACTCGTACGCAAAATTTCCTCACTTGAAGAACAAATTAACACAAGCTTAGTTTCGCCCCCTCTGCAAACTTCGTTAGTTGACTCCCAAATTGACATCCCTAGCAAATCTCAATCAAAGAGAAAGCAGATTGCTTCCAGCAAATCCAAGCTTACTAACTCATCACTGCATGTACTCACAGGCAATCGTTTAAATAAGAAAGGGAAGAAGAAAGCCACATGAGACGACCTACCAAAGAACGATGTTGCTTATTCACTTAGAAAGAAGCAGCCCGTTAATTTTGAAGCGTCTAGTTCTAATTCTTGTAACAGGCGTCAAGTGTGTGCTAAGATTTATCTTGTTGAACCTTAATCTACTATTCTTCAGCCTGTAACGACTACTATGAATCGTGCCTTCTATGCTAGCCATGATGATGCTTTTATCTTAAATGCTAAATACCAGTCTACTAATGCCAGCATGTCCAAGGAAACACCACCATTTTCTCTTAAGACACAATACAAACCTGACAAAAGACAAGGACAAGCCAACAAAGCAAAGCCATTCCATAAAATCGAAACAAAAGCCAAAGCTATAGGAATGCCTAGCATATGGGTTACAAAACAACAACTCAGAGCATGGACAAATCACTGTCATCCTCTAGGGATTAGAATGATCTGGGTCCCTAAACAATCATCTGAAGTTGTAGATAAATCTAACACTAATCTTAGAAACAGACCCATAAGAAAGGCATACATAGACCATAAAACTAACAAGGGAGGACATGTCCTTAAATGGGTACCTAAATCCCATTAATTCTTTTTTGCAGATCCTTCATGTGTGGATACTTGACTCTGGTTGCTCTACACACATGACTGGAAGAAGAGAGCTACTGAGCAACTACACTCAACAATTCGGTGGAAATGTGCGCTTTGGAAACAATCACGCGGCTCCTATTATGGGAAATAGCGACCTCATTCATGACAACCTGACGATCACGGGGGTTTCATATATTGAGGGTCTTAGTCACAATATCTTCAGCATTGGCCAATTCTGTGACAGACAACTAAAGGTTCAATTTCATGCTGAAGGTTGCAGTATTACTGATGAGAGTGGTCGAGAGCTCCTAACTGGAACGAGAAAAACAAATCTCTATACCATCTATTTGAAAACTACTCGACCCTCATCCAAATTGTGTCTCATGACGAAGAACTCAATTCAACAGAGTGACCTTTGGCATCAAAGACTGTCCCATCTCAACATCAAAACATTGAATAGACTACACACTGACAAACTAGTGAGTGGATTACCAGCCTTAAAGTATCACAAGGAACGTCCGTGCAGTGCATGTGAAATGGGGAAGATGAGAAGAGCATCACACAAGGCAAAACTCGTAGCTTCAACGTCCCGACCATTAGAACTACTGCACATGGATCTGTGTGGGCCTATGAGAGTACAAAGCATCAACGGATGAAAATACGTTCTAGTAATAGTGGATGATTTTTCTAGATATACGTGGACAAGATACCTTAGGACGAAAGATGAGACGCCCGACTTGATCATAGACTTTGTGAGGAAAACTCAAAACTCACTGGAATGCAACGTTCAAGTGATTCGAACTGACAATGGTACTGAATTCAAGAATCAATTGCTTGACAATTTCTACTCATTACTTGGAATCACTCAGCAATTCGCAGCAGCTAGAACACCCCAACAGAATGGGGTCGTAGAAAGAAGAAATCGTAGTCTAGTTGAAGCAGCTCGTACAATGCTAATACAATCCAAGCTTCCTCATTTTCTCTGGGCCGAAGTAGTCAACACAGTCTGTTTCACTCAGAACAGAACTATCATTCACAAAAGATTCGGAAAAACTCCATATGAGCTTATCAACAAAAGGATACCAAACATCAGATTTCTTCGAGTTTTTGGCTGCAAATGCTTCGTCTTGAATGATAGAGAAGACAGAGGAAAATTTGATCCAAAAGCAGTCGAAGGAGTTTTCATTGGATACTCCGCCGGGTCCAAGGCATACAGAGTTTATCTACCACAAAGGCGAATTGTCATGGAAAGTGCAAATGTTACATTCGACGAAGTGCCAACTATCACCTCTGGACAGATAAGTCCAGAACCCGGACTCATAAGAATGTTGACGAAAACTCAACATAGTATTCAACCCGAGAAAAGACCATCTACCTCTCAACGATTCAATGAGGATGAGCTGGACCTTCTGTTTGATCAGATATACTTATGCCCTCGTCCACAATTGGACCCTACTCAAAACAATGAGAGTAGAGATACACCAGAACCACCCGTACACAGTTCAACTGGCCCAAATGAGATGCCTTTAAGCAGCCAACCTCAAATTACCACGACTCATCAATCCGGTCACAGTGAAGACGTAGAGAATGCTCCATCGGATAATTTAGATAATGAAGATCAAACCCCATTGAAATCACTAGTACCGGTGAAGCTGAACCTAGTGTGGAACTTGAACATGAGGAATTGAGTCAACCACTTCCTCACACAAGGAAATGGACTAGAGCTCACCCAATGTCTCAAATTATCGGTGATCCAAATCAAGGAATAAGCACACGCTCCTCAACAACAAACGAGAATCTATATGCCTGCTTTGTAAGTCAAAGCGAACCAAGTAAGATTGAAGATGCATTAGCTGATCCAGACTGGATACAAGCCATGCAGGAAGAAATCAATCAATTTGAGCGACTCCAAGTGTGGAGATTAGTCCCAAGACCACCAGGCAAAACAATTATAGGAACCAAGTGGGTCTTCAAAAACAAAAGAGATGAAGATGGAATCGTCATTCGGAACAAGGCCCGATTGGTAGCAAAAGGCTACAACCAAAAAGAAGGAATTGACTACGATGAAACCTTTGCTCCAGTCGCTCGAATTGAGGCCATCCGACTATTTCTTGTGTATGCTGCTCACAAAAACTTCACTGTTTACCAGATGGACGTCAAGACAGCCTTCCTCAATGGTGTACTAAAAGAAGAAGTCTACGTAGCACAACCTGCAGGCTTCGTGAGCGAAACTCGTCCTGACCATGTGTACTTTCTATAAAAAGCACTATATGGACTAAAACAAGCCCCACGCGCTTGGTACGAAGCACTCTCAGATTTTCTGAATAAATCCGGGTTTACAAAAGGGAAGATCGACACGACCCTCTTCATCAAAAGACATAAATCAGGAATTCTCCTCGTTCAAATATATGTTGATGATATTATCTTTGGATCCCCAAATCCAAAATTGTGCAAAGATTTTGGCGAGTTGATGAAGACAAAGTTCGAAATGAGCATGATGGGAGAACTCAACTTTTTTCTTGGACTTCAAGTTAAACAACTTTCAGAAGGCATCTTTATTAACCAATCAAAGTACATCCACGACATACTCAAAAAGTACAACTTGGATAATTCAACCACAAAGAACACCCCAATGTCCCCTTTGTGTAAGCTTGACTCAGACCCAGACGGAAAGTCGGTCAATCCAACCACATATCGGGGAATCATCGGATCACTCATGTATCTCACGGCCAGTAGACCTGACATCGTTTTCGCCACATGCCTATGCGCTCGTTTCCAAGCCAATCCAAAGGAGTCACATGCTGGCTGTGAAGAAAGTAATGAAGTATCTCAAAGGAACTCCAACACTTGGCTGTGGTATCCTAAAAACTCAAATTTTCAATTATTTGGTTATACTGATGCGGATTTTGCAGGATGTAAGATGGACAGGAAAAGCACATCAGGAGGGCTGCAATTCTTAGGTGACAAACTAGTAAGTTGGTCATCTAAGAAGCAAAACTGTGTATCCACATCCACTGCCGAGGCGGAGTACGTAGCTGCGGCGAGTTGCTTCTCTCAAATTTTGTGGTTACGAACGCAACTACAGGATTACGGGTTTGATTTCAATAATATTCCTATATATGGCGACTCAAAGAGTGCCATAGCCATTACCTGTAACCCTGTTCATCATTCTCGTACTAAGCACATAGATCTTAGGTATCACTTTATAAAAGACCACGTGGAGAAGGGCACAATTGCCATGTACTTCGTAAATACCGAGGTTCAGCTGGCTGACTTATTTACCAAGGCATTGGATGGAACACGATTCCATATCCTTGTATCCAAGTTAGGCATGCTAAATCGTGAACCTTAGACGATATGTCTCCACGGCGTCTTTGTGGGTGTATATTTTGTTTTGGATGTCTTATCTTTAAAAAAAAAAAAATAGGGGGAGCTTCATTATACCTATATGCTTAGTTAGAGAGGGAGTTTTTGTAGGACTTACTCTAATCTTGGGGGCGCGTTTTAACGATATACACAGATTAAGGGGAGTAGCTCTTTACTGAGTCTTACACTAATCTAGGGGGAGCTTCAGAACGATATGCATCAGTTGAGGGGGAGTAGTGTTCTTCGCAAACTAATTTTAAAAGTCTCATCCATTCTTCCAAATACGATAAACATTACAATAACTCAAACACACAAAACATCTTCAAAATCTCAAAAACACTCCAACAACGCAAATCATGAAAATAATATTACATCACACAAACTCAAAAACCAGTACGACTTGTAAGAACCCAAAACAGAACAAAATCTCGAGTACTAGCATTTCCAGATTGCGATTAAAGCGACGCACTAACTCTGCGCGTGTCTTTGTCCTCCTCCTGGTCTCGCTGTTGATTCCAGTTCATCTCTGTGACCTTGATTTGTTGGTATGAATGATTGATGGTAATACCGTGTGGTTCTAAATTGGGTCTATTTATAGGCAAGAATCGACTAACGAAACCATAAAGTCACGAAAACATAATTAATGACAGACGGATTTTTGACGATGCTTTCTTTGTCGATTCTCAGATTCTGTCTCACAGAAATCGATCTAGGAAAACTCGGTGATTTGATTTTAAAATTTTGGAAGCCTTGTAGCATAGATTAGTTGAGCTTTTTGATATCCTTGATATTCTTCAAAGCTACTCTATGCGATTTCCAATTTCTATGGGCAAACAACAGAATCGTCCGATCTTCTAAAACTGCCTAACTCAATAAAATTTCCTGAAATCCCCCGATTTATCAATTTGCCCAATTATCCTAAATTGTGCCATTCAGCAAAGTATTAATATCGGCGATTGGCTATTCGCCCGATTTCAAAATCGGCCATTCCGCTACAGTTCATCTCCCTCATATAAATAGTGAAATCGCTCGATTTCTCGTCAGTTTCCCCACTTCACGCGATTCACAGATAAAACTCTTCAAACTCTTGAACAGACTTCGTCGATCGGACTCTCAAATCTCTCCATTTGCGTCTTTCTGCAAATCCCTCCACTACAACGGTATGGGATTTCATTGGATTTGCAAGTTTTCGTTCGTTTACTACTCGATTTGCTTGGATTATTTCCATTTAGGGTTTTTCATCGCCTCGAATAGATGAAAATCTCTCTTAAATGTGTTCACTAGGTTGTTTTTAACACTTCTGATCGGTTTTGTGTAATTGTTCTTCAATTATTTCTGATTACATCTATCTTAGAGACGATTCAACATAAAATGCCTTTAAATCGCCCGATGACTCGTTTTACTCACAGCTGTCTCCAAATCGTCCAAAAATTATTTTTTTTCTCTCTAAACGTTCAATTTCAATCGCCCGATTCTATTTACAATCGCTGAATGCCCACTAACTTTAAATCGCCCGATTTGTCTTTAAAATTGCAACTTCCGATCTAATTGCCCGATTATTCACTAAATCTAGAATCGTTTGATTCCATCAACTGTGGACTATCACTAACCTTCAAATTGCCCGATTTGGCCTTCTGCTGAAATCGCCCGATTCAATCGTTCAATCGAAGTTGCCACCAACAGTGAAATAATAGCCCGATTCACTCGAATCTTTAACGTAAGCGACTAACTTCAACGATTGCATTAAATCGATCGATTCTACTTTCACAAATCAAATCGATCGCGTCCATTACCCCTATAGTTCATGCCCGATTCTGACTTGTGCTTAAATCGGCCGATTTAATCGATGCAATATTTCTCTCCGTCAATCGCCCGATTCTACCTTAACATACTTTCGATTCAAACTACCCGAATTGCACTTCATGCTATGTGATTTCACTGCCTTAGTCTCGTGCCACCAAATCATGCGATTTAACACCAACGACACTCTCTAAGTCGAGTCGCACTATCTAAGTCCCATAGAACGTATATTTAACATTTGTTAATGACTTTGCAGACCTTACAATTTTTGATTTCTCAACATTGTGATCATTGGATTATCAGCTAATGTTTTCTTTGATTTTTTGAAGGTTGATCAATATGGTGCGAGAAATTGACGATGTCTTCCCGTCTAAAGACTGGGCTCAGCGACTCCCTAATAACGTTCAATTAGACTTCGACAACACACAATGTACCGACCCTATTATCCCAAAAATTCTTCAAAACCACCCTCTAAACACAGCCTTTTCCATAACCGAGCGTGTCCCCGAGGTTTACGTCCAACAATTTTGGGCCACGCTCCAAAATCCAACCGACAACCGACAACCAACCCGTCTCTCCTCCTACATTGACAACACTTTTGTCGTCCTGTCCCCCGCCATCATACGCTCCACATTAAACCTACGAAACTCGCTCAATTACGACAAACATCCCACTTCTGAACAGTTGATCGCCGACTTCCTCTTTATGGGATACAAACCCAACGCCCAGAAAGTAATCCATCTCCCCGACTTCTACGCCAAAGACATACCTCGACCCTCGCGGACGCTGTTCTTAGTCGTCAACAAGTGCCTCTCACCTAAACACACTGGGTCAGGCCGCTGCAACCGACAAATCATGCTGATCTTCCATGGCATAGTCTTCAACAAAAAACTACGACGTTGCCCAATTGATATGGTCTGACCTTGTCGATCAATTACGAAGACGAAAGTTCAGCTCCACAAGGGTCCTCCCATACATAAGATGGTTTCCCATCCTGGTTCAGCACTTCATCGACCTCAACCCTGAGATCGAACGCCGTCCCCAGGTCGAAGGCTATGATATACCCAAGCTCGGCAAAATACAATCAACGAAGACCAAGTCGAAATTCGATGAAGCAGCCATGCTATTAGGGGAACACCTCATTCATCTTCTAGACAAGACGGATCCCGTGCTACAAGCCTATCTTCGAGCAAACAACCTCGAAGATATCCCCACGGTTCAATAGAATCCAGTTGAACCTAACCCCGGGACTAGCCAATCCCACCAACCAAGTATAGGTCTAGGACGTCCATCATCTCCAAAACAAAAACAAAAGCGAAAATCCAAAGGGGATGACGGATGCAGAACAAAGGAACGGCGTACCAAACAAAAACACGACCGTCCTCCTCCTTCCATCGGTCCACAAATAGCCCGGACCGAGCCCATAGGTACAGGGGATGACTTTGTCTTTCCCCAGTAGAAGTCGCGACATCTGGTCCAATCGCACAAAGTACCCAACCTGCCCACTCAATCATCTCTCAACAGATGATTGTTTCACATTCTCACGAGGAACCACGTCAGCCATCTCCTCCTCGCTCTGAGGGGGTCGATGTAGAAGTATGCAGTCCACCGCCTCACACTGCACTTTCCTTGTCCACAACGAGTCTAGTAACATCACCACCTCCATTTTTTCCCTTTTATAGAACACATACACCTCTTTATTCACTGTCAGATCTCGGTGACCTGACCAGAACGCTCTTCGATGTCTCTGTACTAGCTACTAGTCCGGAGGGTGAGGGTCGTCCCGAGGGGGAGAAGCAGCCAGAGCCACAGCCTCAACAACAGCAGACGACTCGAACCACCAAAACACCTACACCCTCACGAACAAAAAAATCTACCCGACCTACTACCAAAACAACCCAACAAGCCACATCATCAGATACACACCATCTAAGAAGCCCTCCAATATCTCCCTCATCTCCTACCAACGAGCCCATCCTATCCCTCGAAGAGTTATACAATCCTCACACCACTGTTGAAAAGTACATTTTCAACGAGGATTGGATAACAAAACCAATGGACCCAGCCATAGCTAAGGGCTTAATGGAGAATGCCAGATACTTTTTGATGAAAGCCAACGTAAGCCTTGCCCTAATTGACGATGATGAGCTCGAGGAAGGTGAAGACTACGAAACCGCAATCCAGAACTTCCCGAGCTTCTCAAACACCACGTCGTTGATGAAGAATGCCTCCCCTAAAGTTGAAGATAAGAGAAGAGCTTAATCTGCCATGGGAGAATGCCAAAGTGGTTGCTCCCCATCAAGAAGAAATACGACGGAGAATCTGGAGGAAAGAAGATAGGATTAAGAAGCTGGATGAGCTGGAACTCAGAGGACTAACCCATCTTTCAAGACCAACTGCCGTTCGGTACCTGCTTTCTCTCCGTCGAGGACTTACGATGAAAGGGAAAGGAGCTGATGTTGAGACTCTTCGAAGAGAAGAGAAGGAACGAGCCAGAGTTAATGCAATCATCGGAGTACGACGAGCTCGACTCGACTTCTACGAATTTCCCATTTACAAGATACGGCGAGAAGATGGAACGGTCGAAGAACTGACAGAAGGCGATCTCTCCTACTTAAGAGGTGAGGACATTGATCGGATGGTTGGAAGCTACAGGTTTCTTGGAACGCTTCAGAATCCCGACCTTAGGGTTGGATATGTCGCTCTTAAGCGATTTTTGATGCGCCAGATCAAGTTCAACGCGACCCATGACCTCCAAATGGCAGTGGAAAGCAATATGAAGAGGGTAAACCTTACAAAGCCGTCCTTCGAAGTTCCAGACACAAGTCTTGGCGAAGGACACATAATCAATGAAGACGTTGATCCGTCAGTCGTTTACATCAACTACAAGGGAGATAAAAGGCTAATGAAGACATCAGAGATTAACAAGTTCAGCGACGGTACACTTCAAATCATTCGAAACAAGCTTAGAAGTATTCTCGGGCAGCTAAAAATGAGGAACACGAAGTCCAAGTAAAGTACATAAAGCTGATCGAGATCATTTCTGAGAGAATATCATTTCGAAGAGTTTTACGGTCTTATGAGCACATCTTAGGACTTCGGAAGTCACCATACGTGCTGGCGAGCCCCAAGAAAAGGAAGACCCATATGGCATCAACAAGAGGACGAGGACACTAAGGGGGAGATTGTTAGGAATTAATTATAGTGTCCTCTATTTATTTGTGTCTTGGGCTAAGATTTAAATATTAATAGGGTTGTAGTAGGTTGGGGAGGCAACTTGTATTAGTAGAAGTTATGGTACTTGGGCTTTAATATACCAAAGAGCTGTGGTATATAAAGCCCATATTTACCCTTGTTAGGGTTTTATCTAAAGAAAATTCACTGAAGCCGTTCTTGTTAAAACACACACACAAACACATACGAAAAGGTGCTTCATACGGTCTTAATCTTTCTAATAATCTTTTGATCCTTGTTTGGTAACAAGTGGACCAACAATGCCATAAACTGTTCCTCTGAATTACAGTCTGAGAGATGAGGCAAACAGTTGTCGAGGGCCGCACGGACGTCAGGTTGATCCTGTAAAGGTTGGATTTCCGAAGTCCATAAAGAAGTTCTGTGTCCTGACTGTCCAAAACTCTGCACCGGTCAGCATGAAAGACCACCTGGAACCCTTTGTCACAGAACTGGCCTATGCTGAACAAGTTATGGCGGAGGCCTTCGACGTAAGAGACATCTTTTATCGTCAGATTTTCCAGAATGATGTCCCAACATTTAAGAATGGGAGCTGAGTCATTGTTTCCGTATCTGACTTTACCGTTTGGTCGGTCTTTGTAGTTGCTCAGCAGCTTTTGGTTTCCAGTCATGTGTGGGGAGCAACCAGAGTCGAGGTACCACACATGATGGATCTGCAAAAACAAGTTAGAGAGCTTTAGGTGCCCACTTAAGCATGGGTTCTCTCAGATTAGCAGATTTAGTTTTAGGTTCAGATATAATTCCTAAATTACTACTTGAGGGAGTTTTAATAACCCAAGTCACTTTCGTAGAAGTGGTTTTGGGTGTTGCCCTTTTAGGTGACTCGGCCTTTTCGGCTTTTGTCGTCCTAGGCGGAGATTTAGGAACCCATTTGGGTTGAACCTTGCAGGGAAGGTTAATTTCAGCACGTACAAATGCTTTGGTAGGCTTGACTGAGGAAAAGATCTTTTCTTTTGATAATCTATCTTTTGATAATCTATCTTTATGGCTGGATCTTGTTTCCTACGAGTCTTCCTAGTAGCATTTGTTTCAGAATGACTATTTTTAACTTGTGAGGTAGAGCCTATTTCGTAGTTGGTGCTTCTAAAGGTGATGGGCTGAAGAGTACATGTAGAAGCAATTATTCGAAGCGAAGAAATGGCTCTTTTATTTCTGCGAGTGTCATTATTAGTACAGAAGGAGTAACATTTTTAAGCATACTCAAATCTACTTGCTCCTTCTTAAGACTAGACACTCTCGCCTTCGATTCTAGTGCTTGCCCTACGCTCCCTGTAGACGTAGGTAAAGTAATTTTAGTCTTAGCACTCGTAATAGAATTATTAATAAACTTTTGATCTTTCCAAGGTGATTTTTCGATTTTCACGCTTTGAAGTATAGCGTGAGAGGTAGTTTGGGAGGATGACGACGCTTTGAGATTTTTCATCTCATTTAAGAACTTTTTCTTTTCAGCTTCGAAATTCTCTCTTTCTTTGTCTAATTTAGCTTGAGATTCCTCTATCTGTTTTATTAGATGAGGTATGTAGAGAGAATTTTTAGAATGAACGTCTTTGACTTCCTCGTTGTGTGCTTGAGATTCAGGAGGTAGGACTTGAGCTAAATCACAGACAGGGGTTAAAGATGGTTTCATATTTCTGTCTCTTTCATTTAGTTCAGTGTAGTCAAAGGGGATCTCAGGCCCATGTGAGGTTTTTCTCATAGATGAATCATAATTATTTTGGTACGTCGATTCAGTGAATTCTCTAAGAGAGGTTACTCCTAAACCATGTGCTTAATATCATACATTTCCTTTTTCCGTAGAACTCGTGGGTTAGTGAAACCTATACCTTCTATAGGATTATAGAACTCTATATCCTTGGGCTTGTTCAAAAATATTGTCTGTTCAGATTGTCCCCTACGCGTAACTATATCATCTAATTTCTTAATTTTAGCATATAGTTTCTTGCGTTCCTCACCTAGAAGAGCATAATTATTTTCTACCGTCAGTTTGGCGGCTTGACATGCGTCTAGTTCTTTACTAAGCTCACTAATCTTTGCATTTGATATTTTTAATTGAGCTTCTAAGTTAGTGATCTTAGTGGTAGCTTCGGTTATCCTACAATTTCGGGTGACTTTCTCATTGAGATTTCTAACCAAGCTATTATAGTTATTTGCTAGCCTGTCTTCTAACTCCTTAATCTTTTCGCTATGCTATTCTATTTGAGGTTGACTGGTCTCTCTAAAATGTAGGCTCTTAGTAAGTTCTTCTATTTTAGCACTAGAGCTCCTAAGTTATGATTCGAGACTATTTATCCTCTCCTGAGACCTAGAAAGTTTATCCTCTACTTCCTTAATACTTTTCTGCTCACGTTTCATGTTAGCATATTGTTTTTGATATGAATCTAACATGGTCAATAATGTGGAAGAAGAGACTACCTCTTGTGAAGTGGTGGATTTATTTTCGTCGTCCGTATTATTGGCAGTTTCAGCGTCCGATTCATGGTCGAGACAAGCCATCAGGGCTAGATTCTCTTCTTCAGAACTCGACGTGTCCTCGAGCCATTAGTCTTGTTCGGCCATGAGAGCTACTCCAGTTCCTTCTGTTTAGTCAATTGAAGCTTCCTGGAGTAGTAGTTGGCATCTATCTTCTTCGGAAGAGTGCACTCTCTAGCAAAGTGACCTGGCTTGCCACAATTGAAGCATTTGTTAGCCTCTTTTGGGTTCTTGACTTCGGAGCTCTCTGGTGCACGTTCTTTGTTTTTATAGCTTGTAGTCCAAAGTCTGTTGGCTGAGGTTGAAGACTTCTTCTTGAAGTACTTCTTGCTCATCATTTTTCCTATCAAGGCCAACTGTTTCCCTAGGGCTTTTATATTTGGCTCAACGTCGGAGTCCGATTCTTCTTCCGACTCTGAAGGTGAAGGAGGCCTAACAATCATTCTTTTCTTAGCTTTGAGCTCCTCTTCTCTGAGACTAAGGCAACAGCGTCTTCGATCTGTTTGACCTTCTGCTCCTTTTGAATCTCGCTAATATCATCCTCATGTTGTGCGAGATTGTCAAACACGGCATGGATATCCAACTCCTCTAGATCTTTATTCTGTCGAATTTGAGTGGATATTTTCTTCCATTCCGCGGGCAGAGAAGAGAGAAATCTGATGTTTGTCTCCATGTTGGTCTTCGTGATTTCTATCTTCCTCATCTCGTTGAGAAGAGTGAGGTATCTTTGGTAGATCTCATATAGACTTTCCTCCGGCTTTGCTTTGAAGGAGTCGTAAGCGGTGAGGATATTAGCCTGGCCTTTATGCTGACTTCCGTCCTCTGCATCATCCTATGCAGTTCGTCCCACATTCCCTTAGCCGATGAAAGGCTATCAATCTGTCTATATATGTCGTTGGAGATGCCTTGCATAAGAGTATTCATGGCTACTAGATCAGCCTTGGCTCGTGCCCTCTCCTCAATAGAATGCTCCCCAGGCTCCTTCAATCGCCTAGATGCGGGAATTTGAGGAGTCACTGTGTCATCACCGGGAATATTGACCCAAAACTGTGTGGGTCCCTCTTCTAGTGAACTCAGTAAATTTTCAGCTTGATCTTTCAAAGCTATGAAATTGAGGGAGCGGCTTCTCCAAACGGTGTATTCGCCTCGTTGCAGAATCAGTTGAGATTATCATTTCCAAGCGAGTATGCATCCATCTTGTTTTATAGTAGAGTTGTTGAAGGATCTTCGTTAAGTGTTTTGAAGGCTTGAAGATGATGTAATGTGCTTCACAAGTGACAAAGTTCGTTAGTAGCGTTTGATTCGTAAAATAGTTCGAGAATTATTTTCGATCTAATCTTTAAAGTTTGATTGAAAATAATTTCGTCGATATAGAATATAACGTGTACTGTTCTCGTGCGAGTTGCCCAAAATCGTTCGGTCGAGAAAAATTTCCAGATCGTGAATTTATTTCGATCGTAAAGAAACAGTACGTTAGTAAGTTTCTTGACAAGTCAAAATAAATCTGTTGACTAGAAAAGTTCTCGCGTGTAAATGATTTTTAGCTTGGTCTGACCGAAAATGTTTCTCGAGAGAAAGTTTTTACGCATGCAAAGTCAAAATTGGTCTCTCTCGAAAAAGATTTTCGCTGAATAATTCTCGAGAAATATTTCTAACTAAATCGTTTCTAGTGTTGACGTTTTTAGCGCTGACTTCGTATTCTGACCGAGAAAAATTCTCGCGCCAAGTTTTTCGATCGAGAAATTAATCTGATCGTAAACATAGCGAGAAAAGTTAGAACGATCGAGAAAAATCACTGAATATGATTAACACAGATTCAAGCAAAAACAACAAATTAGACAGTGAAATTTCAGGTAATTGCTCGCAATCATTTACTAACTACGCAGGAACAAGCAATTAAACACGTTATGAAGCAAAATATGTCGAAATTGATCAAAATCGGAACATGTTCTTCATGTTATTCGCAAACAGTAAATCACAGAATCAATTTAATCCTTAAAACGAAGTTCAAACAGCTACAGACCTGATCGCAATCAACATTTAGCACTTAAGCGACCACAGAAACATCAAATTCAAGTCAATTAAGCACAGAATTAAGCTATTGGATCGAAAATAATTTTTCGCGCCAAACTGTTCTTCGATGAACAGTACTCAGAAAAATTTTCAATCCAATTCTAACAAATTTCGATTCAAAACAGAACGAATATGCTCTGATACCAATTGTTAGGTCCTACGATTAACAACTCTATGATCCTAGGCATGAATTCTAAGTAATTCGATGATAATGATTGACATTAAGATTCGATCGAAAAACTCAAATGAAGAACAAGAGAGAGAATTCGAGTAGAGTGACAAAGTTACTATTGTTTCTCTCTCTAGAAATTGAACTGCAAGCCTTTCGGATCATTTTTCAAAACTTTCTCTATTGATTGCGATTGTTTACAAAGTATTTATACCAAACACATTTGGTATAAATATCTACCTAGTCCTAATCTAAAGACAAATAGAAGAAAAGCCCCTAAATACAAGGACAACTAATGAAATCAAGCACAATTAAAATGTATACTCTACAATATATTGCTTGAAAGTGATTGATATTTGCCGATGTGGGCATTTGTTGTCGACTCGGCAGTTGAGTCAGGGCTACTTCTATGCACCATGACGGCGTGGTGCGTCGTCGGTTATTACTTATATATATTTGGGCTGCGGCCCTGTTTATTTTATTTGGGCGAGTGCCCAGTTGGCGGTAGGGGTGACCTGGAGGGTGCCATCCGAGGGAATAAGCGACACAGGGTGTAACCCTGGTGTAGGCTGTAATTCCAGATTATCCAAGAACACTTCAACAGATTAAACCTTCGTAGAATGTGAATAGTGTGCTTTAGAGGTTTAGTGTTGAATACGTGAGATTTTAGTAAATGGAAACTTAGATTAATGAGTGTTAGGTTGTGAGGTATTTAAGCTCATTGGGCCCCTAACAAGCCCATTACAAATACAACCCAATTACATAAAATAAAACATCTATAAAATACATTGTAAAGAAATTACAAGACTTAGAATAAATATTTTGGACACTTCTAAAATATTCCTAACATTCTCCCCCTAAGTGTCCAAATTACAATCGAGCTTATTAACTAAGTCTTCATTTCTTTTTCTTCGAGCGAGGAGGAGGTGGAGGTTCTCTATGGGCCAAGTAGGTCTTCCTGAATCCTAGGGCAGTCTCGAACTGTCTGATGTCGTTCCGAAGAACGATTCGATATCTGATCTTCTCGACGAGTTTCCGTAGAACATCTTTCTCTTCCAGTTCTGTTCCTTCTAGTTTGTCATCTTCGGAAACTGTCTTCTTCTTAGCCAGGAGTTGGTTAAGGATAATCTTCAATGTCCCATCTGAGAATTTGGAGATCTCTGACAGAAGAAGCACCTGCTTCACTTTCTTTTGAGCTTGTAGGTAAGTGACCCCAGGTTGTGGTTCAAGGAAGATAAATCCCTCTTCATACTTCTCGAGATCCTTATATCCGTTGTTTGGACGTGTCAGGTTGACCTTGCTCATATTGCTTTCCAAGGCCATTTGGAAGTCATGAGCAACGAAATACTTGACCTGCCTCAGCATACATTCTTTGATAGCCCGATAACCATCTCGTCTTGTGTGAGTGTCAATGGGAAACTTATTGCGATAAATATTGTAGAGCTTGTTGAGTTCGCCCAGTGGAAGATAGGGAAGATCTTCTTCTGAATATTTTACGATTTTCCTGTCATAACGATCAATTACAAAGACAGGGCCTACATATCTTCCTACCGCCCATTCGACATCCACAATCACAGATGGCCGATTGATCCCTCATGTACTTACTGTATTGATCCCTACTCATTCCTTTCTTGGCCGTGACTTCCCAGAGCATAATCTCATGGCTAAGTCCCCTATACGTCCCTCTTAGGTGCTCAAGGCCTCGAAGATTCATCTCGTTGACTTCCTTTATTTCTTCTTCCTTCCTCCAGATCTTTGGATAAAGATCCTCAAGAAAAGGTGCCTTGATCTTCGCGTTTCTCCAACGAGTTTCTATGAACTCGTAGCCCGGCGTCGGTTCCTCGGGCACCTGATGTTGAATGAGTTCTGTATGTTCTGGAAGATCTGCCTCAGGATTTTCTCCTTGCTCCTCTTCCTCTTGCTCAATGAAGCAGAAGTCCGCTGCTACCGCCTTCAATAAATCACGAACATTTTCTATCTTGAGGCGGGACTCTTCTGCTGTCTCTGTTCTCGTCGTCCATTCCTCGTCTAAGATATATCTGTCAATGTAGCCTTGAGGATCCTTTGGACGAGGGGTTGTAGTTGCTTGGACTGGTTGGGTGGAGATCCTCGAGGGAGCAGACTCGACTTCACCAAGGGAAGTTGTCTGGTTTGGCCCAGGTGTAGCTTGGTGGTGGATTGGGTGGTCGTGAAGAACTGCCTCCACGCGTTTGAACTCCGCGTCCTCTACCTCTTCCGCCGCGAATAATTGGAGAGTTGGTTCTCGGTCTCTTGCTGCTCTCCCCTCAGGACGATCCTGGTCGTCTGGATCGTCATGACGACGTTTCTGACTGGGGCCTTCTTGGCGGCATGTGTCAGTTGGTATGCTCGCATCAGGAGGTGGGATGACGCCACCTGCGACCAGCTTCCGGTATAGGTCTTCTTCTTCAATGCTTCGTTTGCTGTCGAGATCAATTATGCGAGCAATACCAACGTCAAAGAGCTCAAGCAGAGGCACTGTGTACAAGTTAGGTGTCGTCGGGTTGCATGGTGGCAGGGTGAGAAGACGGGGAAGTACCGGCTGTTGAGGAGGAGGTTGGTCAAATATGGGAGCCTTCCCTTTGTCGGTGGAAGTTGCTTGGACCCCTCCTTAATAAGTCCTTTGACCCGTGGTAGGGTTACGGTTTCAAAGAACTCAAACAGCCGATTCTCCAAGTAGGCAGTCGTCACCTGGGTTGGGATAGATCCGGCGCCACTATGGGTAGCCGTTGGCACACGTTCAGAACGAGGTTCTGTACGGTGGCCCTCGTCACCCGAAGTTCGTGGAACTTCGGAGTCCTTGGGTCTTTCGACCTCTCCTTGCGACACATCTTTCGAAGATGGTGCTCGGGTCGTTGTGGCCACGTCAGTGTGACGGGCTTGGGTGGAGCTGTCACCGGGATCGCCAAGGCGTCCCGTTAGCACTCGTCCAGAACTAGGTTCTGTACGGTGGCTCGCGGATGGAGAGCTGCTGAAATCATCAACATCCGAGAGACTTCCGTCCAATCCTTGAAGAGCCTCTATTTGGGGCTCTTCTATGAAAGTTGAGACCTGAAGATCAGGCTGAGGCTCGGGCTGTGTCGTTGGAATAGTTATGATTTGTTTTGGAATGTACACGGAAGCCGAGGCGAATGTGAAAATGGGGGGTTCTGAGGATTTTGAGACACTTGCCTGTTGGGAGACAAGCGAATGGTCGGGTTCGGGTCGCTCGTGCACCGGTGGGTCAATTTCGGTGTCTTCTATCCTGGAGGGTGACCCGGCTTTTTCTGACTGTACAAATTCAGTAGTAGTTATCTCGGGAATGTCTAGTTGTGGTGGTTCTAGTTGTTCGGTATGTGGACGGTCCTCGAGTGATGTGTCAGGGATTGTTTCTTGGGGTGTAGTCGGCGGTTCGTGTGTGATTATTAAGGTTTCCGTAAGCTCTCTCATTCTCACTAACCCCTGGGTTAGACTCAGGTGGGTTATCCTGTGTCATGGGGTGGGTGTAATACCCGTAATTAAATACGGGAAATTAGGATATAATTAATCCGATAGATGTATGAATTAATGAAGTTAATATCCGAACGAATCAAAGGCCGAATGAGAAACTGGGCAAAATTAATATTCGACCCAATTGATCTTGGCCCAACTCAACAGAATTTAATAAATAAAATAATCCAAATTAATGTTAGAGCATTTTGAGGCCCAATTAGGAGTACGTAATTAATAAAGAAATTCGGCCCGATTAAAAGGTTTATTTAAAAGCTAATAATATTAGGACCAAAGTGAATAAATTCAAAAAGACCCAAGATAATTTTCATATTGCCCAACTAAGTGGAAAATGATCCAATAAATAATTTAGGCCAAGTAATATTAGAGCTCAACTAAAGGAGTTAAGAAGGCCCAAATGAAGATATATGCATATAAGAATAATAAGTTGGTCTAATTATAATTAATACAAGGAGTAATAGATATTGAAAATAATAACTTGGCCCAACCAAATAGAAATAGATAAGCAATAGGTATTGAAAATAACAAGGCCCAAGTAGAACAAATATTTGAGCCCAAGAACCTTAGAAGATATTTTGGGAGGCAAAAGTTTCCCCAAATTAAGGAGGACCACGTCTTAAGTCCATCACATACCAAAAACTTAGGATATTTTTCTCCCAAAAACCACTAAGCATTTCCTCACTCTAAACAACGAAATGAGAGAGAGGGGGAGACCAAGAGAAAGACCGAACAAATAAAGAACAAGTCGACGAGTGAGATCAACAAGTCCTTGGCAAGAACATCACCCAAGTTGCTCAGATCGAGCTAGAGCAAAGAGGTTTCGGCCAAAATCATCATCCCCAAACCATTCAAACTTAGTTAAGGAAGTAAGGTAGGCTTTTAAAATTCGGTCTTCATGTGGTTCGAACCTTACTTTCCATTTTTGAGTTGGTGATCCGTCTAGGTGCTTTCATGTTCGAATGAAACCCAAAATATAGGTTTAGAATCTGGATTCTTGGTGTGTTTAGATGATGTGAGGGTCTGAAATCGTATGGAAGTAAGGTAGGCGAGTTAGTTTCATTTACAACACGTGTAGGACTTTCTAAGATGTACCTAGTTCGAATTTTTATGCTCCATACTTGCTTACGTGATTTTTATGGAGTTACTTGATTCTTTTAGAACCCAATATATGATTGTAAATTCGTGCTCTCACATGTTTGAACGATTTGGAGTTCTGGGAATTATTTGAAGGAACTAAGGTTTAGGGCTTTAAGGGATTAAGAGTGGAAATGGAAATTTTTAGGAAATGTTAGCCATTTTGATTCGTTGGTTAAGGGTTTAGTTCACGGGCTTGAGATTTTTGCGAATTGGGGGATTTATCGGGCCAATAAAATTAGTTCACAGGTTGGGTAGTTCGTGAATAGGGGAGCGATTTTGGGTTGAAAAGTAGTTAGGCGGGTTAGAGACTTTCGCAACTTGGGGGACTCATCGGGCTAATAGAATCTGTTTGTGGGTTAGATTTGAGAGAGGGAATTAGATTTTTGCGGGCTAGGGACGTTCACGAATCTTGAGATAGGGCGGGCTGAAATTAGTTCACGGGTCGAGGGCTTCGTGAAATGAAAGACGTGTTCGGATCGCTAGGTAGATCGCATGCTAAGGGACTTCACGAATTTGGAGATGATTTTTGGGTCGTTAAGTAGTTTGTGGGTTAGAGACTTTTGTGAATTTTGAGTTAGGATCGAAGCTTTCGACATAGAATCTTCGTAGTAACACTTTAGGATAAGTGATTTTATACGAGTTTTAGTGCCTAACTTATTTTCGAGTTTATGAGGTTTATTGTTTTAAGATGTACCATTTTTCCACGTTAGGGATGATTTTTATAATAGTTAGTTTTGGGAAAATTTTGGGAATTATTGAAATCGGGTAGAATAATTTTTAGGTGTACGATGCATGTTTCAAAAAGGGATTTTTGATAATATATCAAATTTTGAAGGTTTCGACCAATTCTAGGTTTCGGGCAATTTTAAGTTGGGATCGATTTTAATTAGCGGGCCGTTTTATTTTGTAAGTTATGCTTGAAATAGAATTTCGAACTAATAGGAAAATCGGTCGAATGGGTTTCGGGTCGTGAAAGTCTTTCGCGGGCCCAAAGGATTTTATGTGTGAGTAAAATAGGTATTTCGCGGGCCAAGGCTTCGAGTTTCGCGGGCTTAAGTCTTTCGCGGGCCGACTGGAAGGGTGATTCCTGTGAGAGGCGTCGCGGGCCAATTTCAGTTTCGCGGGCCGATGGACTTTCGCGGGGTGATTCCTGTGAAGAGCATCGCGGGCCAACTTTAGGTTTCGCGGGCCGATTGATTTTCACGGGGTGATTCCTGTGAGGGAAATCGGCCGATTCGCGAACTTAAATTGGGTTTCGCGCGTCCAATCGGGCGACTCGCGAACTTAAATTGGACTCCGCGCGTCTAATCGGACGATTCTGCGAACGCGGCGAAAGTCCCGTGAATTCGAGTGTTGACCGCAAGTGTTTCGGGTTGACCATCTTTTGAAAGTGGGATCGGGCGATTTAAGATTTGGGCTTTGATCGGATTTGTGGGAGTTTGACCGATGCTTTACATTTTTGGGCTTTTGCCCTATTTCAGGCCAAATCATTTTAAGATAAATTATTTTCGGCCCAAGTCAGTTTTAAAATAAAGCATTTTCTTATGTTTAGTAATATTTTCGGGTCAACCTATATTTTGTAATTTAAAGGTTATTTTTGGATTTAAAATCTTCGGCCTAGCTTGATATTTTACGAGTTAATTTGATTTAGCGAACTCTTTTCAAACGATTACCTTTCAAATGTAGTTTCAAGCAATATTACTTCAAATATAGTATTAAATGTATTATGCAACGCTTAGGAAATTTAATAACGTAGATATTCAAGTAATTTAATGATGTACTGATGTGATGATTTTATGCCTAAGGTCAAGATTAGGAACATCGCTGAGCTAGTAACGGGTAATCGACGGACGACAGGTAAGTGGAAATTCAACTACAACACATAACATGTTGTACGTGCCAAATATGTGTCTATGTGACTAAGTGCTTACGTGGATTATTTGACGTGATTTATGATTATGGTAAGCATTATGATGATGATGCATTTGCATATGCACGACATACACGAAATGGGGGTAATAAGAAGATGAGCGTGCATGATTATGTCGCAAATAGCGAAAAGTGAATGCCGAGGTGGGCAATGAGGTTATAAGTAAAGTGAGGGGCGGCTTCCGGGGCACCGTGACGGCGTTGATGCGCCGTCGGCGACGTTGATGCGTCGCCAGTATACGAACGACGTTGATGCGTCGGGGGATTGCCATGGTTGGGTTGATGCCCTCATGGTTGGGTTGATGCCCTTATATCCCTGATTAGCGTGGTTGGGTTGATGCCCTCATGCTTTAGTATGGTTGGGTTGATGCCCTCATACTTTGGGCTAATGCCCGTGGTTGGATAGAGCTCTTTACGGTGTACGCCTGGGTAAAAGTCTGCCAAGGGCCCTAAGATAAAAGATATGAGAGTGAGTTTAGTCTATGAGACGTAATATGCATTGGCGTGGATTGCCTTTGCGGGGGAGTGACACGTGCATTCATGCATAATTTCTACTTACTGAGCCACGGCGGCTCATCCCTTACGTTATGTGTTGTAGGTACGATAGGTCGAACGTTGCGAAACGTCTCGACTAAGGCAAGCTGACGGCGGTACTCCACGGGCTTTTGAGGGCAAGGCTGTACATGGATGACGACCTGTGGAGCGATGTTAGGATGTTTTGTTAGTATAAATATTTTGAAGGCTTCGGCCTTTGTATAACTAGACAATGTAGATTACATCTCGTCGTAATATATTTATTTTAGGAAAAAGTTTTTGTAAATCGGGTCTTCCGCGGCTTACGTTGCGGAAATCCGCCGCTAGTTAGTATTAGAATGTGAGGGTCGTCACAGTGGGGAACTTTGTTTTTTAGGCAGTAGGCATCGATATGGTCGGGGTTTGCAAGGATGAGTAACTCGCGAGGGATTGGCATTGCAGTGCGCGAGTATTTCTCATCAGTCTTTCCTTTTTGAAGGTAGCGCAGTTTGGGTGGGGTGAAGTTTTCTTCCACGGGTCGTGATGGTATTCCTGTTGTTGTGGTCAGAAAATGGTGGATGATAAGTGAGAACCACCGAGGATATGGCAGATTCTGTGGCTTTTTGGACTTTGTTCGTTGGTGGAGTTGGTCGTCGAGATCTGTGGTGATAAGCTTGGCAAAGTTGTAATTTCTTCGAAACACGATCCCATGGAAGATGCGAAGGATTGTGATATTGCATCTATCCCATCCTGAGTGCTTGGGTGAGAAGCACTTATTGACAAATGCAAAGAGCGTTCGCCAAGGATGCGGGATCATTGAGTTCTGAAAATGGGAGACAAACTTGATCGGCGTGTAGTATCCCATCCTCATCATGTCCTTCAGGAGCTCATCTTCGGAAGCCTCAGGTTCGTATTGAGATTGCCTTGGCATTCTTAGGATAGTTCGAACGAGTTCCCTTGTGATGGTGACAGTCTCAGTTGCTATTTGGGCCTCGTAGAAGATGCTATTATCTTGAGCAATTTTGGTCTTCATTGCCCCCCAGAATTGTTGAAGGTAAACGGTAGGAACTTGGACCGAGGCGGAGAAAGCATACCCAAGATGGTGATTCCGTAGATGGATAAGATGATTTCGTCCTTGCACTTGAATGTATTCAGGTCGAGTTGGAAATTATTTTCTTTGGTTGTTATCCATTTCGAGGTTGGGTAGACTAGATCCGTGGGTGTCGTCATCATTTTTTTTTAACACCGGGAATTCCTGCTGAAACTGCAACACTGAAGATAAATATGATTAGATATGCCATGATAGTTGTTATGAATAGTGATGGGTTGGGAAAAAAAATTTCGTTTTATGAAAAAAAAAATCTTGGCCCAATACTTTGGCCCATTTGAGAAAATTTTGTCGAAACTTTCCTAAGTATGATTTGCGGGTTCACTTCAAAGTACTTAGTTTCATCTTGGCAAATCGTATTTTGCGAACTCAAAGGTTTGCGGGTTTAGTAAAAAGAACTTTGTGAAGTTTATCTTGCGAATTGAGAGGTTTGCAGGTTGGTTGAAAATAACTTTGCGTATTCTGTATCGCAACCTCAGGATTCGCAAATTGACCAGGTCAATCAAGGAATCGCAAAGCATCAATTCGCAGAATGAAATTTGCGAATCCCAAGATTCACGATCTTCGAATTCGCGAAGTAGGTAGTCAGACGGTCAAAGCCGCAAAGTGAAGGACCCGCAAAGTGAGTGATTCGCGAGTTTGAGAAAAATAAACACTTTTGGACCCGCAAAGTTCCATTATGAAGAATCAAAAGGTACCCTTTTTTTTAAAATTTCGAACCCTAATAAAAAGAATCCATTGATTTGAAAAACCAGATTTGAGAAGATAAACTCGATTTCAGTACATAAATCAAACAGACAAGCTCGTGTTATCACTAAAAACAACAAAATTTCTACAGGAAGCAACTGCAAAACACCTGTTCTTCGAGAAATCACTCCTGTAATTTAAGAAAATCAATCGTTAAAAAAAACTCCAGGAAAAGTTAAAGCAACTTTTCATTCATACCACAGAGAAGACGCGAGTATGTGACGGTAACGATTTGAGCAAGCAAACCACAGAATATGCAAGCGACGATGGAAGATTTGATGAACGGGATTCGCAAAGGAGGGGTTTATGAGGATTTTTTTTGTTTTGCGAGTTCAGTTTGCGAATTGGTTAAAATAAAAAAAAAACTTCGCGGGCCAAAAGTATGAACCCTAGTTTAGAGCTGGGCTGTAAACTTTTGAGATAAAGGCCCACTTTAGATTCGCGAATTCGAAGTAGATTGCAAAGTCACGGTAGTTTGCGAATCGATCAGTCTGTGACTTCGCAAATTTACTCATTGACTTGTCAAAATTGGAGATGGTTTGCGAATAACAGTTGTCTAAATGAGTTTTAGTTTGCGAATTCTAAGCTGAAAGAGAGAACTTTGCGAGCTTGTTGTTTTCAACCGCATAGTAATTTTGACAATTTCACGAATTGTTCACTAAGAGTTTAGCGAATTATGATTTCGCGAATTGAGCTTTTGATTCGCTAACAAGTATAGTTTGCGAATCTTAATTCTAATAATTGATTTGCAATGGAATTTTAGAAATTGACCTAGGAAGAAGAAAAAAATGAATGTACGAGATTTTCAACTTACCAACGATATCAAGTAATCTAGTAATGACCCAAATACTACCACGCAATCAATCACAAGGATAACATCAAATCTATGGGTTTTTCAAGATCGATTTTCATGATACGATATCCTTATTGGAGAAGAAAAATCGTCGCCTTAGTCAAAAGTTCGTCTTAATGTCGGGACAATAAATGACTTATGTTTCTGTCATCTAGTTTATAAATAGATATGTCTCAAGTCTCATTGAAGTACCTTACATCTAAGAACTAACTTATTTCTTATTTTCTCGTTACAGATGAATTGGCAGAAGCAGGAAGAAGAGAAGAAGCTCAAGGAACAGGCAGAGTTAAGACGTGACTTTGAGCATAATTTGAATATGCTGGTTTTTGAGATTTACCTTCTTTTGAGCTTATTCGTTGTTTTACTTGCTATTCTGCTTTGGGTTTTAATAGGGCATACGAGTTTTTGAGAGTTATCTTCGTATTATGAACGTTTTATGTGTTTGGGAGAGTTGTTGTACGAAAACTCCCCCTAAATGTTTTGATTTCTTGAATAAGTATTTGTTGAAAAACTCCCCCTAGATACAATGCCTATCGAGTATCTTAAAAAGTGATTGAATGAATTCACTTACTCCCCCTCGATGCATGGATATAGCATTTCTCCCACTCGATGTATTGCCATCAGCATTGGCGCTACATCGACTTATTGAAAACAGGAAAATTTATTGAAAAATAGGAAGTAAGCAAAAAAAATAGAGTCCTAATTAACTAATTAACATAGTAAACACGCACAGAATAAGAGAGAAGTAAAACATAGCAAATAGATAAATAGTGAACTGTAGGAAGGCATAATCGAAATTAAAAATTGAGGTTCAACATTCCCAACTTTGCAACTAAGAATTGGAAGCGTTTTTCATCCAATGCTTTTGTAAGTAAATCGGCTAGTTGAATCTCTGTATTGACAAAGTACATTTCTATTATGCCTCTTTCTACGTGGTCCTTTATGAAGTGATATCGAAGATCTATGTGCTTAGTGCGTGAGTGATGAACAGGGTTACATGTAATTGCGATAGCACTCTTGGAATCACAGTAAATAGGAATTCTATTTAGATCAAACCCGTAGTCCTGTAGTTGAGTTCTGATCCACAAAATTTGCGAGCAGCAACGTATTCTGCTTCCGCCGTGGAAGTTGACACACAATTTTGTTTCTTCGAGGCCCAACATACAAGCTTGTCGCGTAGGAATGGATGTGTCCAGAAGTGCTTTTTCTGTCTAGTCTGCAACCTGCAAAGTCTGCGTCAGAATACCCTATTAGTTTCATATTTGAATTCTTTGGATACCACAGTCCAAGGTCTGGTGTTCCTTTCAGATACTTCAAGATTCTTTTGACAGCATGAAGATGCGACTCCTTGGGGTTAGCTTGAAATCGAGCACAGAGGCATGTAAAGAATAAGATGTCTGGTCGACTGGCTGTGAGGTAGAGCAGTGATCCAATGATCCCTCTGTAATGAGTAACATCTACAGGTTCACCTAAGTGATCTGCATCGAGGGAGCATGAGGTGGACATTGGTGTGCTTGATGATTTGCTCTTGTCGATCCCATATTTTCTGAGAATATCGTGGATGTACTTTGATTGATTGATAAAAATCCCACCCTGAAGTTGTTTGATTTGTAATCCGAGGAAGAATGACATTTCTCCCATCATACTCATTTCAAATTGTGATTGCATCAGAATGCTAAATTCTTCACAAAGTTTAGGGTTAGTAGAGCCAAAAATGATATCATCCACGTAGATTTGCACAAGCATGATATCAACACCGTCTTTCTTTACGAACAAAGTAGTGTCAATTTTTCCTTTAGTGAAACCTGAGGAGATAAGAAAGTCGGATAGCACCTCATACCAGGCCCTTGGAGCTTGTTTAAGTCCGTACAGTGATTTGTCAAGTTTGTAAACAAAGTCGGGATGATCAGCATTGAGAAATTCGTCTGTCTGTGACACATACATTTCTTCTTTCAGAATTCCGTTCAAGAAGGCTGTTTTTACATCCATTTGATAGACAATAAAGTCTTTGTGTGCTGCATATGCAAGGAATAACCTAATAGCTTCGATTCTGGCTACAGGGGCAAACGTTTCATCGTAATCAATTCCTTCCTGTTGATTATATCCCTTAGCAACGAGCCTGGCTTTGTTTCGAACTACAACACCATCTTCATCCTTTTTGTTTTTAAATACCCACTTTGTTCCGATCACAGTTTTCCCTTTTGGACGAGGAACTAAGTTCCAGACTTTGAGACGTTCGAATTGATTAATCTCCTCTTGCATAGCCACTATCCAGTTAGGATCCCGTAGTGCGTCAACTACTCTTTTAGGTTCTGTTTGGCTCAAGAAACAGGTGAAATGACATTCATTTGAATGTGATCTTCTAGTCGTTACTCCTGTATTGGGATCTCCTATTATTTGATCAGTAGGATGATGTCGAACCCATTTCTTTTCGTGGGGTAATGTCGTTTCGTCTATTTGCGATTCCTCACTTAGTGGATAGTCGATTGCAGACGCGGTAATGTTGCCGGCTGAAGTTGAAGAGGAGGCCTCTATCTGCGTTGTTGTCAAAGTTGTTGGGATCGAGGCTTCTGCATCTGAGGGAGGAATTGTCTGGTTAGGAATAGGTTCTGAATCATGAGTTGACGAACTAGGACTGGATTCAGTATTTGGAAAGGGATCGGTGGATGGTCTTGTTTGATTTTGAGAGATATATATCAAAAAGTAGATCCCGATCCCATTCCTCTTGAGCTCGTTGAGTGAATCATGTGGGGTTGCTTTGTCTAGAATTGTCAGTTGCTTGTTGATCTGGCTTCAAACTTCCTTTGTCCGATCCCGGTTCTGAAGAGTTCCTTTCAGAGGCATCTCTCGAACACTCTCCTTCTTCTTTATGAGAATGAATAAGGCATGGTGTTCTAGATACTTGTCCCAAACTGCTATGTCCAGTAGAAAGTTCGAGTCCCTCATCAAAGGTGACATTTATACTTTCAATGATCATCCTTCTGTTTCTGAGAAATATCTTGTACGCCTTAGATTGTGCAGAGTAGCCTACGAAGATTCCTTCAGTTGCTTTTGGATCAAGCTTGGACTTGTCTTCGCGGTCGTTGGCGACGAAGCACTTGCATCCAAAAATTCGAAAATGGGCAATGTTGGGCAGTCTTCCATTTATAAGTTCATAGGGCGTCTTTCCAAATCTTAATGAATGTTTGTGCGATTCTGCGTATAACAAGCAGTATTCATTGCTTCAGCCCAAAGGAAATGAGGTAGTGATGATTGGATGATCATTGTTCGGGCAGCCTCTACGAGTGTTCGATTTCGCCTTTCGACAACCCCATTTTGTTGAGGTGTGTAGATAGCAGAAAACTGTTGAGTAATCCCTATGGATTCGTAGAAGTCACTGAGCTGTTGATTCTTGAATTCTGTTCCATTGTCTGATCTAACTATTTTAACACTACTCTGGAGTAGGTTCTGTGTTGTTCTGATTAGGTTTGGAATATGTTCGACTGTCTCTGATTTAGTTCGTAAGAAGCGTACCCAAGTATATCGGGAATAGTCGTCGACGATAACCAGCATATATCGCTTTCCACTTATGCTTTCAATTCGCATCGGGCCACACAGATCCATGTGTAAAAGCTCTAGAGGATGTTGAGTGGATGCTGTGTGTTTTGTAGGATGTGAAGCTTTCTTCATTTTTCCTTTCTCACAAGCAGAGCACATATGCTCTTTTTGATACTTCAGTGGTGGTAGTCCAATAGCCAATTTGTTGGTTGACAGCTTGTTGAGGGTCTTGAAGTTAAGATGAGATAACCGCTGGTGCCATAAGTCATTTTGAGTTGAAGTTGCTTTGGAGATTAGGCAGATATCAGTCTTTGGTTTGACAGTTCTAATATCAATGGTGTAAAGATTTGTCTTGCGAGTTCCAGTGAGAAGTTCTTCACCATTGGCATTGAGAATTTTGCAAGTTTTCTATAGAAACACAACTTTGAGTCCAAAATCACTGAACTGTCCTATTGATAAGAGGTTGTGTGTCAGTCCTTCAACGAGACTTGTTCAATTGTGAGTCGATTGCATATGAGATCGCCATAACCAAGGATTCTGGCTCCATTGCTATTACCAAAGCGTACCAGTCCTCCTGGTCTATCAACGTAGTTGCTCAACAGTTCCTTTGTCCCAGTCATGTGTGTGGAGCAACCAGAATCTAAGTACCACACATGAAGGGCCTGCAAGAATAAAACTAGAGGGTTTTAGGTACCCATTGAAATATGGGTCCACCTCTATTATGTTTGTTAGTCCGTTTAGACTCCCTAGATTTTCCTTTGTTAGTGGATGACACAGAGTCACTAATTATTTCTAGGGTTGGGATTTGCGTTCCTGCAGTTTGAAGCTTTGGAACCCATTTGTGCTCTAGTAAGGGTCTCTTTGTCTTAAGTTTAGACATGAGTTTTTATGTTTTAGCAAGTTTGA
The DNA here is from genome assembly GCA_027422505.1 of Craterostigma plantagineum. Classification (NCBI taxonomy): domain Eukaryota; kingdom Viridiplantae; phylum Streptophyta; class Magnoliopsida; order Lamiales; family Linderniaceae; genus Craterostigma; species Craterostigma plantagineum. Next base: position 16,375,409 of record JAPQWV010000013.1, on the reverse strand, counting down.
CAGGTTCTTTGATAGCTTTTGGTTTTGATTCTTGTCTTGAATTTGTAGTTTTGTTTTGAGGAATTGTTTTGTGAGTTTGTTTGGTGACATGATCACGCATGGAAACCTTTGTTTTTGTTGGAGAAGATAATTTTTTCGATACATGACAAAATAAAGATGGTACAAAGGTTTTGAAAGGAAAATATTCAATGACAAAAGGTGCATTGAGATCGCGATTCTCCTTCAAGATATCTTTCTTTTTAACCCATACTTGACCCTTCAATGGCTCTTTTGTGGGTCCTGAAAATTTCAATGTATTAGTGCAGGAAATTTTGTCATGTGAAATTAAGGTGTATGAAATTGTGTGTAATCTTAATTTTTCTTTAAGTGAAGATATTTCATGAAGAAGTTTTTGCCTTTCTTCATCAAATGACTTTCTCTCGCTTTCGAGAGTGGAGTGAAGATCACTGATTTTCTTTATGCAATCAGGCATATATCCTGTTGTAAATGTAGCCATCGATGCCTTACTTTCCGAAACACCTGAGGTATCTCCTTCATTTGGGCGTGGAATATCTGACTCAAATTCAGTTATTGCTGGAAAACTTCTTTCTTTATAACTATCATTTAAATCTGTGTAGTTAAATGATGTTTGAGTTTTACTATGTATTGATGTCTCATTTTCACTGACAAAAGGCATGAGATTTGCCAGGCAACCTGTCTGCATGAATTTGAGATCATATAGATAAGGTGAACTTGATATGCCTTGCTTTAACTTGCATGGGTTTTCAAAACCTAGTCCTTTATAGGGATTGTAGAAATCAATGTTAGCTGGTTTGTTCAAGAATATAGTTTGTTCTGACTGATCTCGTCTGGTTAAAATGTCCTCCAATTTTTTGATTTTGGAGTACAGTCTTTCCCTTTCTTTACATAGTAAGTCATATTTAGTTGTAGCGTCCATTGCCTGATTTCTATGAGATTTCATTTCCTTTTCTAAATCCTTGGCTTTAGCTTCGGATTTTTGTACTAGTATTTCTAGCTTAGCAATCCTTTCATTTGCTACAATTACACGATTCTTCTCACATGCATAATCATATCTAAACTTATCTAATACTACTAAATTCTTCTCTAAGTTAGCTTCTAGTTCCTTGATTTTTCTTTTACCTAATTTGTTAGATTTATGTAAGGATAAAAATTCATTTTTCATCTTAAGTAACGAATCATAATCTGCTTCACTTACCTCCACCATGTCTGAATTGTTAGAGGTTTCCCTGTCTGACTCGCTTCCTTCAGCTCCAGCTCCATCTTCTTCGTCATCCAGCTTGGCCATCAGTGCCACGTTCTCACTCTCACTGTCTGAGGTATCTTCAAGCCAATGGTCCTCTTCTGCCATTAAGACCAGTCCTTTTTCTTTTTGTTCAGCTAATTGAACTTTTCGGCGGTAATAGTTAACATCCTTTTTGTAGAACCCCGGTTCCCGCTAGTTAGGTCGGCCAATAAATTACGTGTATGACTTATGGGATTTTACATTAATTTCGTCTACGATGTATGCTTATGTGAACGTATGAATTTCACGCGCATGATTTATATAAGGATCGCGTGCGATTAAGCGCCAAGGGAAATTTCTGTAATGACAAGCGAAGAAAACAACTAATGATTGTGTGCAAAGGGCTTAATTATTATTGGGCTAGAAACCAAAAATTTGGCCCAATTATGGGAGAGACCCAAAATAGGAGACATAATTCCCTAATTCAAGGGAAAACCCACGTCTACCCTATGCCTTACCCTGCATAAGCCAAGGAAAATATCCAACACTAGAACACTCCATAACCCACCTAAAAACTAACGAAAGTCAAGAGGAGGAGAAAAAGGAAGGAGCCGATACAAAATTTGAACCAAGGATTTCCACAACTAGCTAAGGAATTCGAAGTTGGTAAGTAAAAATATCCCCCTCAAGCTTTTAAATTTCGTACCCTAGCTATAGTTGGAAGTATTAATGGCATTAATGGCAAGTAGTTGAGGAAAATTTCAAAGAAGCCCTAAATGCAGAATATAAGCCCGTAATAGAGTCCCGATTTAATAAATCAGTGTTAGGAGTTATTTCATATGCAACTGTGAACTTAGATAATCTGTTGTAAGAGGAAGCACACGATTTAGGCAACAAGAAGGGATGAAATGCAGAAGTTTCGATGAGTAATTTGGGAAGAAAGTAGTTTCGATCGAAAGTGAATAGTAAAGTAGGGTTTCGATTGAATGCTATTAGCCAATGGACTTTCGATCAAAAGTAGGGAATTAATTCTAGAGTTTCGGACGACATTTGAATAGATCTAAGTTCGATTAAATAATTGCAAGATGGTAAATTTAATAAGACATGAGTTTCGACCGAAACTCATTTTCACTACCTAAGTATCGATCGAAACCTTGTACCAAATCCATGCAATTGCTCGAAAGTGATACTTTCCCATGCCAAGTTTCGATCGAAACTAAAGGGAGGTCATGATGATGAAATACCTCAGCGAAACTCAAGGTGATCGAAAGTGGACAATTGAATTTAGGGTGGACACATGGAAGCAATGAATTAAGTTTCGATCAATTCAATTTTTAATAGTAAACTAAGCAAGTCATGAGTTTCGATCGAAACTCATTTCAATACATGGGTATCGATCGAAACTCCATACCAAATCCATGAAATCACTCGGCGAAACTAGTTAATTGAGAGAGTTTCGATCGAAGCAAAACTCGGCGAAACCCCCTCCATGTACATGCAATCGACGATCGAAACTCATCCTAACATGTTCAAATCGATCGAAACTAGGGTTTAGGGAATTCAATTTGATGAAATTGAATCGAGCGAAACTCTTATGAATAAGCTCAATCGATCGAAACCTAATACCAATTCCACACAATTTCTTGAAAGTGACCCTCAACTGTACATGATGATTGATCGAAACTAGGAAATTGAGGAACCTTAATTGTACAATTTCATTAGGCGAAACCCTAGGAATTTATGACTTTCGCCGAGCTTAGAATTGAAATGCAATAGGATAGGAATTTCTTAAGGGTTGCAACTTGGTGTAAACATAAGGAATCAACTCACTTAAGAAGCATAACAAGGCAAATCAATTAACTTGGAGTCTAAGAAATTAATACGAGTCCGAATAAGTAATAAGACAGAATTAACTATTTTGGTGAATTAAGCCTAACAAATTAACCCTTTTATTTTAAAAGGTCGTACATTAGGAGATTCACGGGGCAGTCCGCTAGATTAGCTTGGACGACAAGTAAGTAGAAATTCAACTACGACACGTAACTTGCCTACGTCCAATTATGTGAATTACGTGCTCGTGTATTTTGTATGAAATGTGTACGTATGATATGATTTATTTATATGCATGATGGCATGAAGTGCATATGTACATGAGCATAGCATGAGCACTTGCACGCATGTGTAGTACGTAAGGAGTGAGGTAAGAGCGTGCATAAGATCGCCGGTGTGCGATGTATACTCGCCGATATTGGCGTTTGTGTCGACTCAAATGAAGAGTCACGGCTTCCCCTATGCAGCCTTTAAGGCCTGAATAAGAGGCTACGCTAAGGCCTGAATAAGAGGCTACTCTAAGGCCTGAATAAGAGGCTCGGGAATACCCCGTATGCGGGAAGTACAACCTGGAGGATGTGGCCCGGGGCACACGCTGAGAAAGGGAAGATTCCTTCGGGTGACCTACTAGCGTGTAAAACACTACCCGGAGGGAAGATGCCTTCGGGTGACCTCCGAGGCCAGTGGCTTCGGTGTTGGCTACCAGTGTGAAGTACCCGCGTGGAGGCCACACTGAGAAAGGGAAGATTCCTTCGGGTGACCTTCTAGTGTGTGAACCTCCACACTTGAGATCTCTATGATATGGCGCATAGCGGGATAGAAAGCCGAGGGCTCGTACGAATTAAGAGTATAAGAAAAGAGTATGAGTCAGGAAAAAGAGTAAGAGTATGAGAAAAATAGTAAGAGCATTAGAAAACGACGACGTGGATTGTCGATCGTTAGGACACGTGCATACATGCATAATTTCTGCTTACTGAGCCTCGGTGGCTCAATATTTATGTTACGTGTTGTAGGTACTGACGATCACGGTACGTGATCCGACCCTTATGCGAGGCCGATCTTTTGAAGCTATCCGGCTGCTTTTGAGGTGGGAGTGTGTGTATGGATGACGACCTGTGAAGGCCGGGCGCATAGGGAGCTTTTGCTACGCACACACACACACATTTGTATTTTGTAGACACGATCAGGATGAACTATATAAAATTCTTTTGACTTGTATGTATAATTTCCGCACGCAATTTTAAAATGAAAAATTTTATCCGCATTTTTACGCTTTTACACATTAACGAGCGCTAGACGCTTAGAGTAGAACGTAATGTGAGGGCGGTACGTTGGGTCCTGACAGAGTGGTATCAGAGCTTCGGTCACAGGCCCTGCAGACTGTCCATACACACACACTCAAAAGCGCGGAAGCGGCCTTGCTCGTAAGTACTATGTTATGTGAATTGTTTGTATAGTTTAATTTATTGGCCTTAGGGATTATCAGGATAGGTTGAGGAGATGGTTAGACTTAGGGGTGAAGGAAGCAGGGAATCTGATCAGGGTAGGGATACTAATAATCTTCCTGATAGCCGGGATGCTACCATCCTGCAACTAACTGAACTGGTCCGGCAACAATCGGCCCAGATTCAGCAGCTGATCCAGCAGCAAAACGCTGGCGGACCATCAGCCAACCTACCTCCCCCGCCCGAACGAATTGAGATGATCGGGGAGAGGTTCAGGAAACTTAATCCCCCACTGTTTGAGGATGCTGTAGACCCCACGTCCGCCGAGGACTGGCTGAGGATGCTGGAGAATATGTTCCAGCACAGCCGCACCCCTGAGGCGGAGAAGGTCATGTGTGCTGCCTACCTTTTGAGGGGGAGCGCTGGACATTGGTGGGAAACCGTCTCAGCCATCGAGAACCCGTTAACGATGAGCTGGGATCGGTTCAAGGAGATCTTTAGGGGAAAGTACTACACCGCCCCTGTCAGAGCTCAGAGGATGAATGAGTTTATCAACCTCCGCCAAGGGGCGATGACAGTGGCGGAGTACATTAGGAAATTCGAGCAGCTTTCAAGGTTCGCTGCTCATATGGTTAGCACGAACGCGCTCAAGATCGAGCGGTTCATGGAAGGGTTGAAGCCCGAGCTGTATCGGGATGTAAGTATGGCTTGAATCCAGGGAACCACGTATGCACAAGTGGCGGAGAGAGCGCTTGTGGCGGAGCAGGCAGAGTCTAGGATTGCTCGCGCCCAAGAAGCTAAGCGCAAGTTCGCACAAGGGCTGCAAGGGAGCGGAAGTAATCCAAAGCGGCAATTCGTTGCCAAGGAAGGGAAACAGGGGTCCCAGAATCGACCTGGACCACCCCCACAGTTCAAGCCCAACCAGGGTAGACCCCAGCTGGATCTACCTGTATGCCCAAAGTGCGCACGGAGACACCCGGGAGTCTGCAACTCCCAGAACGCCGTTTGCTACAAGTGTGGCAAGACGGGCCATTATTTGAGGGCATGTCCGGAAGGTGGATCCGGAAACCAAGCTAGGAACCAGATAGAACCACCAAGGGTACCGGCCCGGGTCTACACCATAACCTCCGAAGAAGCAGAAAATAACCCGGCCGTAGTAACAGGTACCCTCATCGCCAATGGAATACCCACATGCATTTTAGTCGACTCAGGAGCGACCCATTCATTCGCGTCTACTAAGTATGTCGCGAGAGTAGGAGTCATGCCTCACCGAGCTGAGTGCGAATTTAGGGTAACAGTTCCGAACGGGAATCCCACCCAAACTAATCAAGTCTTACGGGATTGCCCATTAGTAATCGGGGACAAGAAACTACCCATAGACCTCATAATTATTCCCATGAATGATTATGAGGTGATCCTTGGAATGGATTGGCTATCGAAGTACGGAGCCGTCATAGACTGCCACCGCAAGATAGTCACGCTCAATATGGATGGTAATGATCCCCTTAAGTTCGTAGGAACTAGCAAGGGGACTATGATGTCTAGGATATCAGCGTTGAAAGCTCAACGACTGCTCAGATCAGGATGCGAAGCCTATTTGGTATTTGCTATCAAAGCGGAAGAGAACGCTTCCCCGAAGATCGAGGAAGTGCCGATGGTAAAGGACTTTCCCGACGTATTTCCCGAGGAGTTACCGGGACTACCACCCGAACGGGAAATAGAGTTCGCTATAGATCTGGTACCTGGAGCGGCACCAGTATCTAAGGCCCCATATCGGCTAGCACCGACGGAGATGAAGGAATTGAAGGATCAACTCGACGAACTCATGCAGAAGGAGTTCATACAACCGAGTTTCTCTCCTTGGGGAGCGCCGGTGCTATTCGTGAAAAAGAAAGACGGATCCATGCGATTGTGCATAGACTACAGGGAGTTAAACAAGTTAACGATAAAGAACAAGTACCCACTCCCTAGGATAGACGATCTGTTCGATCAACTGCAAGGTGCAACGATCTTCTCTAAGATCGACTTAAGATCGGGCTATCACCAACTAAGGATCCGGAAGGAAGATATCCCGAAGACGGCCTTTAGTACCCGTTATGGCCACTACGAATTTCTGGTGATGCCATTCGGGCTAACTAATGCGCCCGCAGCGTTTATGGACTTAATGAACTGGGTGTTCAAGCCATACTTAGATAGGTTTGTCATCGTCTTCATTGATGACATCCTAGTCTACTCGAAAACGAAGGAGGAGCACGAAGAACACCTGAAGACAGTTCTAGGAATACTACGGGAGAAGCAACTATACGCCAAGTTCAAGAAGTGCGAATTCTGGCTTGACCAAGTCGCCTTCTTGGGGCATATAGTGTCAGGAGAAGGGATTTCTGTGGACCCAAAGAAGATAGAAGCTATTAGTAATTGGCCCAGGCCGACGAACGTGACGGAAATACGAAGTTTCCTCGGTCTGGCCGGATACTACAGGAAGTTCATAAAGGACTTCTCAAAGATAGCATCGACACTGACGAGGCTGACCAAGAAGAATACGCCTTTTCAGTGGACCGTAGAATTTGAACGGAGCTTCCAAGAATTGAAAGAAAGACTTACGACGGCCCCAGTTCTCACACTACCTTCGGGAACTGGAGGATTTACGGTGTATAGTGATGCGTCGAAGAACGGGTTAGGATGCGTACTAATGCAGCACGGGAATGTAGTAGCGTACGCTTCTCGTCAACTAAAGGAGTACGAGAAGAATTACCCGACGCACGACTTAGAACTAGCGGCAGTGGTCTTTGCTCTCAAGATTTGGAGGCATTACCTCTATGGAGAGCGGTGTGAGATATACACTGACCACAAGAGCCTTAAGTACTTCTTTACGCAAAAGGAATTAAATATGAGGCAGAGGAGGTGGTTAGAGTTAGTTAAGGATTACGACTGTGTAATCAACTACCACCCAGGCAAGGCGAACATAGTAGCCGATGCCTTAAGCCGAAAAGCAGTGAGTGCAGAACTGCAACTGCTGGAAGTAGAAGTAGTACGGTTAGGCGAAGTTGAGGCACAGCTAGCGGCTTTAACTTTGCAACCGACACTGTTGGAGCAGATCAAGACAGCGCAAGGAGCAGACGAGTTGTATGCGAAGATTAAGGAGGCACAACCGGAACAACCCACTGGAGACCTTATGATACGGGAAGATGAACGATTATACTTCAAGAACCGGTTGTATGTGCCAGACGACGCCGAACTACGACGGCTAATAATGACGGAAGCACACGCTACGGCGTACTCGGTACATCCAGGAGCGACGAAGATGTACAAAGACCTCAAGGAAAACTACTGGTGGCCAGGCATGAAAAAGGACATCGCGACCTTCGTGAGTCATTGCCTGACGTGCCAACAGATCAAGGCCGAGCATCAAAGGCCGGCGGGAACCCTACAACCGTTACCCATTCCGGAATGGAAATGGGATAACATTACCATGGACTTCGTAGTAGGACTGCCTAGGAATGCGAAAGGGCACGACGCGATTTGGGTGATCGTCGATCGACTAACCAAGTCTGCCCATTTCCTACCAATAAGTACGACGTATTCCATGGAACGATACGCGGAGCTCTATATCCAAGAGATAGTGCAACTGCACGGCGTTCCATCATCGATAGTCTCGGATCGCGACTCCAGATTTCTATCGAAATTCTGGACGAGCTTGCAAAAGGCGATGGGAACGAAGCTATCTAGTACCGCCTACCATCCGCAGACGGATGGTCAATCCGAGAGAACGATACAGACATTGGAGGACATGCTGCGAGCATGCGTACTCGATTTCAAAGGAAATTGGAGTAAGTACCTCCCATTGATCGAGTTCTCGTACAACAACAGCTACCACGTCACCATTGGGATGGCACCGTACGAAGCGCTATATGGGCGTAGGTGCAGATCCCCAGTACATTGGGACGAAGTTGGCGAACGAGCAATGTTAGGTCCCGACATCGTACGAGAAATGACGGAAGCTATTACCACCATACGAGAAAGAATGCGAACGGCACAGAGTCGACAGAAGAGCTATGCTGACCGAAGACGTCGACCGCTGGAATTTGAAGAAGGCGATATGGTGTTTGTAAAAGTATCGCCAATGAAGGGTGTGAAAAGGTTCGGAAAGAAAGGGAAGCTAAGCCCTAGATATATCGGTCCATTTAGGATACTAAAGAGGGTTGGCGAGGTGGCCTACCAATTAGAACTGCCAGCCTCATTATCGCAAGTGCATGACGTGTTCCACGTCTCAACACTGCGGAAATACATAGCCGACCCGAATCACGTGCTAGGAAACGAGTCCCTACATCAGCAATTGAAGCCGGATCTGAGTTACGAGGAGACTCCGGTGGAAATATTGATGTACGAGACTAAGAAGCTTAGGAATAAGAATATTCCCTTAGTTAAAGTACTGTGGCGGAACCAATCCACGGAGGAAGCCACATGGGAACGGGAGGACGAAATGAGAATTCGTTACCCCGAGCAGTTTCACACGGGCTGATTTCGGGGGCGAAATCCTCCTTAAGGGGGGAGGATGTAGAACCCCGGTTCCCGCTAGTTAGGTCGGCCAATAAATTACGTGTATGACTTATGGGATTTTACATTAATTTCGTCTACGATGTATGCTTATGTGAACGTATGAATTTCACGCGCATGATTTATATAAGGATCGCGTGCGATTAAGCGCCAAGGGAAATTTCTGTAATGACAAGCGAAGAAAACAACTAATGATTGTGTGCAAAGGGCTTAATTATTATTGGGCTAGAAACCAAAAATTTGGCCCAATTATGGGAGAGACCCAAAATAGGAGACATAATTCCCTAATTCAAGGGAAAACCCACGTCTACCCTATGCCTTACCCTGCATAAGCCAAGGAAAATATCCAACACTAGAACACTCCATAACCCACTTAAAAACTAACGAAAGTCAAGAGGAGGAGAAAAAGGAAGGAGCCGATACAAAATTTGAAACAAGGATTTCCACAACTAGCTAAGGAATTCGAAGTTGGTAAGTAAAAATATCCCCCCCAAGCTTTTAAATTTCGTACCCTAGCTATAGTTGGAAGTATTAATGGCATTAATGGCAAGTAGTTGAGGAAAATTTCGAAGAAGCCCTAAATGCAGAATATAAGCCCGTAATAGAGTCCCGATTTAATAAATCAGTGTTAGGAGTTATTTCATATGCAACTGTGAACTTAGATAATCTGTTGTAAGAGGAAGCACACGATTTAGGCAACAAGAAGGGATGAAATGCAGAAGTTTCGATGAGTAATTTGGGAAGAAAGTAGTTTCGATCGAAAGTGAATAGTAAATTAGGGTTTCGATTGAATGCTATTAGCCAATGGACTTTCGATCAAAAGTAGGGAATTAATTCTAGAGTTTCGGACGACATTTGAATAGATCTAAGTCCGATTAAATAATTGCAAGATGGTAAATTTAATAAGACATGAGTTTCGACCGAAACTCATTTTCACTACCTAAGTATCGATCGAAACCTTGTACCAAATCCATGCAATTGCTCGAAAGTGATACTTTCCCATGTCAAGTTTCGATCGAAACTAAAGGGAGGTCATGATGATGAAATACCTCGGCGAAACTCAAGGTGATCGAAAGTGGACAATTGAATTTAGGGTGGACACATGGAAGCAATGAATTAAGTTTCGATCAATTCAATTTTTAATAGTAAACTAAGCAAGTCATGAGTTTCGATCGAAACTCATTTCAATACATGGGTATCGATCGAAACTCCATACCAAATCCATGAAATCACTCGGCGAAACTAGTTAATTGAGAGAGTTTCGATCGAAGCAAAACTCGGCGAAACCCCCTCCATGTACATGCAATCGACGATCGAAACTCATCCTAACATGTTCAAATCGATCGAAACTAGGGTTTAGGGAATTCAATTTGATGAAATTGAATCTAGCGAAACTCTTATGAATAAGCTCAATCGATCGAAACCTAATACCAATTCCACACAATTTCTTGAAAGTGACCCTCAAATGTACATGATGATTGATCGAAACTAGGAAATTGAGGAACCTTAATTGTACAATTTCATTAGGCGAAACCCTAGGAATTTATGACTTTCGCCGAGCTTAGAATTGAAATGCAATAGGATAGGAATTTCTTAAGGGTTGCAACTTGGTGTAAACATAAGGAATCAACTCACTTAAGAAGCACAACAAGGCAAATCAATTAACTTGGAGTCTAAGAAATTAATACGAGTCCGAATAAGTAATAAGACAGAATTAACTATTTTGGTGAATTAAGCCTAACAAATTAACCTTTTATTTTAAAAGGTCGTACATTAGGAGATTCACGGGGCAGTCCGCTAGATTAGCTTGGACGACAAGTAAGTAGAAATTCAACTACGACACGTAACTTGCCTACGTCCAATTATGTGAATTACGTGCTCGTGTATTTTGTATGAAATGTGTACGTATGATATGATTTATTTATATGCATGATGGCATGAAGTGCATATGTACATGAGCATAGCATGAGAACTTGCACGCATGTGTAGTACGTAAGGAGTGAGGTAAGAGCGTGCATAAGATCGCCGGTGTGCGATGTATACTCGCCGATATTGGCGTTTGTGTCGACTCAAATGAAGAGTCACGGCTTCCCCTATGCAGCCTTTAAGGCCTGAATAAGAGGCTACGCTAAGGCCTGAATAAGAGGCTGGGGAATACCCCGTATGCGGGAAGTACAACCTGGAGGATGCGGCCCGGGGCACACGCTGAGAAAGGGAAGATTCCTTCGGGTGACCTACTAGCGTGTAAAACACTACCCGGAGGGAAGATGCCTTCGGGTGACCTCCGAGGCCAGTGGCCTCAGTGTTGGCTACCAGTGTGAAGTACCCACGTGGAGGCCACACTGAGAAAGGGAAGATTCCTTCGGGTGACCTTCTAGTGTGTGAACCTCCACACTTGAGATCTCTATGATATGGCGCATAGCGGGATAGAAAGTCGAGGGCCCGTACGAATTAAGAGTATAAGAAAAGAGTATGAGTCAGGAAAAAGAGTAAGAGTATGAGAAAAATAGTAAGAGCATTAGAAAACGACGACGTGGATTGTCGATCGTTAGGACACGTGCATACATGCATAATTTCTGCTTACTGAGCCTCGGTGGCTCAATATTTATGTTACGTGTTGTAGGTACTGACGATCACGGTACGTGATCCGACCCTTATGCGAGGCCGATCTTTTGAAGCTATCCGGCTGCTTTTGAGGTGGGAGTGTGTGTATGGATGACGACCTGTGAAGGCCGGGCGCATAGGGAGCTTTTGCTACGCACACACACACACATTTGTATTTTGTAGACACGATCAGGATGAACTGTATAAAATTCTTTTGACTTGTATTTATAATTTCCGCACGCAATTTTAAAATGAAAAAATTGATCAGCATTTTTACGCTTTTACACATTAACGAGCGCTAGACGCTTAGAGTAGAACGTAATGCGAGGGCGGGACGTCGGGTCCTGACACTTTTTCTTGGGCATTCTGCACTCTCTAGCAAAGTGTCCATTCTTACCGCAATTGAAGCATTTGCCGCCTTGATGAGGAGTTTCAGAGTTGTTTTCCTCATCTTGAGTCTTTCCTTTAGAGTTGGAGGAGGTTCTTTGACGATTGGAGGAGGATCCAGTCTTCTTATAATACTTCTTCTGCACAAAATTCGAGACCAGAGCGAGTTGCTTAGCAAGATCCTTGAGGGTAATCTCCTGGTCTCCATGTTTAGTAAGATCCTTGGATTCGTCATCAGAATCAGAGTCTCCTCCCTCCTTAACTTGTGATGACTGGATAATTTCTTTGTCCTTGGATTGTTTTCTTGATGATCGTTCAGTCATAAGAGGCAGTGAGTCGCTTCTTATGATTTGATTTCCTCCCTTCGTTTCTCCACGTGATTAGACATGCCCAAAATCAACCGTAACCGGCGGTTGAACCGCCCAACCGCCGGTTACGGAACCGCCGGCAGCAACCGTAACCGGCAACCGCACACGGCCGGTTACGGGGCGGTTGGTCGATTTGACCAACCGCAAACCGCCGGTTTTTAACCGCCGGTTAGGCGGTTAGTAAATTCAAAAAAAAAATTAAAATTTAAAATTTTGAATTCACCGCCCAAATTCAAATTTAAAAAAAAATAAAAAATAAAAAATAAAAATAATTATCCGTTGTAACCGGCGATTAAACCGGATAACCGCCGGTTACAACGGTAAGAAAAAACATCTTTAAATAAATGATATCTGTCTCTCTCCCTCTCACTCTCTCTCTTTCGCTCTCACTCTGTCTCTCTCGCTCTCTCTCTGTCTCTCACTGTCTCTCACTCTCTCCTCTCTCTCTCGATATCATCTCTCTCTCTCTCGCCTCTCTTCCACGCGGCCACGCCCCACCAGCCAGCACCACCTCCCGCCGCCGCCGCCGACCACCTCCCGCCGCCGCCGACCACCTCCCGCCGCCGCCGACCACCTCGGCTCCTCCTGCCCCGACCACGCCAACCCCACCGCCCGCCACCTCGCCCGCCACCACCGCACCACCGACCACACCACCGCACCACCGCCGCCGCCGCCGACCACCTCCCGCCGCCGCCGACCACCTCGGCTCCGCCTGCCCCGACCACGCCAACCCCACCGCCCGCCACCTCGCCCGCCACTACCGCACCACCGACCACACCACCGCACCACCGCCGCCGCACCACCGCCCACCACCGCCGCACAACCGCCGCACCACCGCACCGCCGCACTACCGCACCACCGCCGCCTCACCAGCGCGCACCACCACCGCCACGCGCCTCCACGCGCCGTCACGCGCCGCCGCACCATTGCCACGCGCCGCCACGTGCCACGCCGCACCACCGACACGCGCCACCACGCGCCGCCGCTGCACCACCGCCACGCGCCGACACGCGCCGACAGCCCGCACCGCCACGTTTTGCCTCGGCACCGAGTCCGACCGTTGGTATTCTTTTCTTGGCCTGTTTTAGTTTTTTATCTAACCATATTTTTCGTACCCGTCCGTGTGTAGATTATTTTTAGATGGATCGTGGTGGTGGCCGACGTGGTTCTCGTGATCGTGCATCGAGGGCCAGCAAAGGGAAGCAAGTCGTTGGTAGTTCATCGCAAGATGACTACCAATAATACGATCCGAACGAGTTCTTGGATATCGCCGACGTGCTCGGCGGTGACTTGAACGAGGAGCCGGCCGGTTTCGAACCATCGCTGGGAGCAAGCTCGCATGCCGCGCAACATACGGAGGTGGAGGAGGCGGATCGGGAGATCGAAGCGCCTACGCAAACCGCCGCCGCCCGGCGGCTACAGTCGGACATCTTCGCGGTACACTTCAAGAAGGTACCTACTAGTATAGTCAACCAATTTAGAGCCATTTGTAACTACTGTCCCAAGGAATATAATTTTAGAAAGGGAGGCGGATATGGGTTAATGAATTCCCATCTCCGTTCGAAACACCCGAGTAAGTTAGGTATAGCACAAAACCAACAGCAAATGTTCGGAGGTACGGATTCGTCCGCGTCGGGACCCGCCGGCGGGAGCGGAAGCGCAACGTCGTTGTTTCATTACAACGAGGACGTTGCGCGACGGGGGCTTGCCAAGTTCGTAGCCGCGAAGCATCTACCGTTTCGATTTGCCGATGACCCGATCTACGAGCATTTGATCAAAACCGCATACAACCCACAGGCGAAGAAGATTTCAAGGAGCACCTTGACGCGGGATACTAAGAAGACAGTAATTGCGCTTAAGCGCGACTTAGTAGCGATATTAGGTAGTTTAGGAACGTCCGTGTCGATTTGCTCCGATATATGGAGCGATCATTGGCAACATTCATCTTACATGGGCGTGACATGCCATTGGGTCGATGATTCGTGGACGATACAAAAGCGCTTGATCGCATATAGGGAGTTCGATGAAGCGCACACGGCGCAAAACATTGCGATCAAGCTTAGGACGATCTTATCAGAGTATAGGATAGTCAACAAAGTCTTTTCAGTATCGTTCGACAATGCGAGCGCAAACAACGCGAGCATTGAACGGTTGATCGAGTATTGTCAGCCGTCAGTCGGAGGACGGTTTTTCCACGTGCGTTGTTTTTGCCACATACTTAACCTCTGTGTGCAAGACGCGCTAGCTAGTTTAAAGGACCAGGTGCAGCCTATACGCTATGCAATCTCCTACCTGATGCGACACCCGTCTTTGTGGAAGAAGTGGAAGCGTTTCTGCGCTAGAGAGGATGTAGCAGCCAAGAAGTTTAGTTTAGACGTACCCACCAGGTGGAATTCCACCTACAAGTTGCTGTAAAGTTCTATGGAGTATCGACAGCATCTGTGCGACTTTTTTGCCGAAAACAGAGTGTTGTCGTACATTTTAGTTCCGGAGATGTGGGACCCGTGCAACAGTTTATGTCAGATACTTCAAGTATTTCACGATGCCACCGAGGCGATGTCGGGTTCATATTACCCGACTTCCATACTTGCGTTAGATCATTGCGTTAAAGTCGCAATTATACTCGACGGGCTTCGGTTTGATGCAGTAGTCGGCGAGGCCGTTGGGAACATGACGACCAAGTGGCTCAAATATTTTTTTGAGTTACCGGATATCTTTTATAGCGAAGATATTGGATCCGAGATGGCGTTTAGAGGGTACGGGTAGACTACTAGAATGTTACTATACGAAGGTATCGTCGGGTAGGGTAGTCGATAGCATTTATTGGCAGAGCGTACTCGATCGAGCGCATAGCTCTTTAAAGGATCTCTTTAAAGAGTATAAGCCCGATTTTGGCCACGACTCATCCCGATCGGGATCGGGGCGCGGTCAATCTAGCTCTACTAGTAGTCGATCTTCTTCACGATTAGCTGACTACTATGACATCGTCAACGCAAACAAGCATCCAAGGTCCTCCCAAAACCCCTACATAGAACTCGATAACTTCATGTCGACGACTTTCGAGTTCGAGGACGAAGATGAGTTCAACGTGCTTAGATGGTGGTCGAGGGTGTCGCCAACGTATCCAACGTTGGCGAGGATCGCTCGGGAGATCCTTGCCGTCCCGGTATCGACCGTCGCGGTGGAGCATGCTTTTAGCATGGGCGGTTTGACCTTGAGCGAGAAGCGTTCGAACTTGAGTGTCGACAACCTCGAGTACCAATGTCTTCTCGACGATTGGACTCGAGCCGAGTATCGCACCCAAGATGAGCGTGCCAGCGACTCGCCTGACGACCTTTTGGAGGACACCACCGGCACGGAGACGAGCGGCGCCGGCGGCGGCGACGGTGATGATTATTAGAGGCATTCGGCGAGGCGTGGACTCCACATCAACCAACAAGCCCGAAAAAAGATAAGTATCCAACTATTATATTTTTTTTTTCCGTACAAATATTTATTATGTTTATATTGCTAACTAATGAATTGTTATTTTCAGGTACTAATTTATTTAAACAAGCCTATTAGGACGACGAAGCCCGAAAAAGATAAGTATCCAATCCAACAACTTATTTTTTTTGTACAAATATTTATATGCGTTTATATGGCACACTAATGAATTGTTATTTTCAGGTACTAATTAATTTGAACAAGGCTATTGCGACGAGTCACGACTCACGACGAAGCCCGAAAAAAGATAAGTAAATATTTCTATAATTGCATATTGTACTTCTTTTAAAATTATATAATGTAACTCATGCATGTTTATGCATTTTTTTTATAGGGAAGAAGATTACGAAGAAGAGGGGTTTCCGCAAGTGCAGTGCAAGTAAGTTAGCAACGTGTGATCTCCGGATGCTTTAACGGATCATAATTGATAGTTAATTCGTTAAGGCTCCTAAGATCATGCGCTGCTTTCTCCCATGCACTGCACTGCTGTAAATTGGCACAAGTGCAATCAAGTTAGCAACGTGTGATTTCAGGATGCGTTGACGGATCGTACTTGATAGTTGATTCGTCAACGCTCTTGAAATCATTCGCTGCTTCCCCACATGCACTTGCTTTGCCGGTACTTCAAGATTTGCGAAGATTTGCAAATGTGGCTTAGCCCGTGATGGGCTTCAGCAAGTTCAGCCGCCTAGCTAGGCGATTGGACTTGCTGAAGCCTTTCTCGGACAAAGCCCCTATATAAAAGACTTCAAATTTGCCTAGATGGATGTGGAGCGGACCGTACGGAGACGGAGGCTAATTTAATTTATATTTATGTATTGTATTCTAAATTTGTAATTAGTTAATTAAAATTTTGTCTACATATTGTGTTGTACAAGTTCGTTGTAAAATGTTGTAGATTTTTTTAATTGTCTTACAAATTATATAGAGGATTTCGATACATAATTCGATCAAATAATATACTAAACCTAACTTTATTAAAACATTAATTAAAAAAAATTAAAAAAAAATAAAAAAATCGGCGGTTGGAACCGCCGGTTAACCTTAACCGGCGGTTGTAACCGCCGGTTACTCTAACCGTCAACCGGGGGCGGCTAACCGGCAACCGCCCCCAGCCGGTTAGACGGCGGTTAGTCCTACGGACTAACCGCCAACCGACGGTTACCAACCGCCGGTTACGGTTAACCGGCGGTTGGGCATGTCTACACGTGATTGGAATGTTGATTGAGGTAGTCAAATAATGTATGAATGCTAACTTTGGTTAGGTCGTTCATTTGTCTAATCATAATTGCAGTAGCCACCCATTCTGGATGAAGTGATCCTAAGAATTTGATATTGATCTCCATTACGCTTTTTGTGACTCCATTCATCTTTAGCTCGTTTAGAAGAACAAGAAATCGATGGAATGTTTCTTGGAGAGTTTCCCCTTTGTTAGCATGAAAGCGGTCATATGAGATGAGTGTGTTCGCCATTCTTGCCATTGTATTGATTCTGTCCCCTGCATCATAATTCGAAGAGCATCCCACATTTTTTTTGCGCTATCACCACATTCGAGTTGCATCAAAATGTCATTGGGAATGGCTTGCATCATGTATGATTTCGCCACTTTGTCTGCCTTTAGTCGCAGTTTTTCTTCATCACTGCATTGGTCAGCAGTTTTCAAGATCCTCTGTTCCTCTCTTGCAGGAGTGGTGTCAGTAGTGGCGGGAATTATGGTCCAATACTGTGTAGGTCCATTGTAAATAGATTCCAGCACGTTCTCAGAATTGTCCTTGCTTTTTATGAAGTTGATGAATCTTCTCTTCCAGACTGCGTATTCTCCATGTCGGATGATGGGAGGTCTAACATCATTTCCCATGCTGAAAGAGTCCATTGCTTGTGTTTTGGATATGATCGTTAACGTGTAATGTGAGGAAAATTGGAATTGAATTGTGAATTTTGGTCAAAATCAAATTTAGAATTGATTTTGAAATATATGGGTATGTTTCGCAAGAGTGGATAGTACTAAGAGTTTGCGAATTGAGGAATTTTACTTGTTTGCGAATTGAGAAAGTGATTTGTTACTTTGCGAATTGATCTGTGAGTTCGAAAAATTATCGCTTCACGGGTTAATGAGAAGATTCGCAAACTATCTTGATTCGCGAAGTGAGCAGAGTTCGCAAAGTGCTATTTGAGTTCGCAAATTGACCTGAATCCGCGAAGTAGTAGCAAGTTCGCAATGAGTCAAGAGGTCGCAAAGTGTTTTGGATTCGCGAAGTAGACAAGAGTTCGCAAAGACCTGATTTTGCAAGTTGATAATTGAATCCGTGAAGTGAAGAAGAACCTGAGACGTTGATCTTCGAAAATCTGTCGGCTTGGTAACGTCGAACCCGCAAAGTAGAACTTTGCGAAGTGTCGATGCATAAACTTGAAAACCAGTAAACCAAGTGTGGAAACTTAGAATCGCAAAGTAGCCTTGTGAGATGAATGAGCCTAAAAAATCAAAAGAAATCCTTGAGTTCGCAAACCTAGTTCCCAAAAATAATTCCGTTCGCAAACTCAAGAACAGACTGAAGGACATGGCTGTTCTTCAAATGTTTTAGACAGAAATCCAACAAATCTGATACAACCTCCACGGAGACCAATTTGATGACTCAGAACTGATAGCTACACAAACTTGCCTTAACAAACAGAGTATCTCCGAGAATGGCTTATACACATGAGTCTGAGCTTTGTGACAGAGGATGACTACCACGCAAGAGCTCAAACTGCTTAATTCTTAAAAGCTTGAAATGAAGTTTCCTCACCTACACGCTTGCTCTGATACCACTTGTAATTCCAGATTATCCAAGAACACTTCAACAGATTAAACCTTCGTAGAATGTGAATAGTGTGCTTTAGAGGTTTAGTGTTGAATACGTGAGATTTTAGTAAATGGAAACTTAGATTAATGAGTGTTAGGGTTTAAGCTTAAATACCTTGTGAGGTATTTAAACTCATTGGGCCCCTAACAAGCCCATTACAAATACAACCCAATTACATAAAATAAAACATCTATAAAATACATTGTAAAGAAATTACAAGACTTAGAATAAATATTTTGGACACTTCTAAAATATTCCTAACATAGGCAACCTCGGCGTGGGCTACCAGCGTGAACGACCGCCTGGTAGAGGGGACGACCTGGGAAAACGACGTCCTAGGGGAAAACATGTGCATCCTAGCGTAGGCCACCCGGTGTGGGTCGCTGCCATATTTATTCTTATTGGATTTGAGCCATTTATGGTGCATAGTAAGATTAGCTGAGGGCCCTTTGTGAAAGTAGTACGAGTATTAAATGCATTGGCGCGGATGCCTCTGTGGGGTATTGGTCACTTGTATATCATGCATCATTTCTACTTAATGAGCTTTATAGCTCACCCCTTACATTATTTGTTGTAGGTATGATAGAGCCGGATATTGAGAAACGTCTCGACTAAGGCAAGCTGAAGGCGGTACTCCACGGTCTTTTGAGGGCGAGGCTGTACATGGATGACGACCTGTGGAGTGATGTTAGGATGTTTTGACATTTTGATATTTTGGGGCTACGGCCCGTGAATAGTAATGACACTGTAGATGATATCTTATCGTAATGTAAATTATTTTAGGAAAATGTTTTTGTTAGACGGGTCTTCCGCGACTTACGTTGCGAAAATCCACCACTAATCTTGGATAGAAAGTGAGGGTCACCACAGGAGGTATCAGAGCACAACCTCTCGCAGTACGGTGCTCGTTCGGGGACGAACCATGCGGAAGCTAGTGGGCATGTGACGCCCGGGGCCGATGAGGGCGGGGAGTGATCGCCGGTGCCAGAGATGTGCACGGACAAGGAGCGGCTCCTGGCAGGCTTCTAGGCAAAGAGGTACATAAACAAAACGATCCGACACCCGAATGAGAGGGGATCCTGAGACTGACAATGTATGGGCGTGTCAGGCTAAGAATCGTATAAGAGAATTGATAGTACTACTCATATCACCAAGGTCGACCTACCTTTTCGGGAGTCCATCTATAGAAACTCCGAAGTTAAACGTGCTTGACTTGGGGCAATCTAGGGATGGTATGACCCCCTGGGAAGTTTGCTCAGGGTGCGTGTGAGCGAGGACGAAGCACGCTGAAAGGTTAAATAGTGGTACATTGGGGCCAGACTATCAGTCGGAGTGTGGTGTGCCAAACCCCACTGGTCCCGGTAGGGACGGATGCTACAGTGACACCCGGTATGGGACGGGATGTTACAGGTGGTATCAGAGCTTAGGATATGGTTCTGTAGACTGTCCATGTACGGCCGCTCAAACGTCTGGAGGATTAGCTTTGCCTGTAAGCTTTACATTTTATGTGATTATGTGCTAACAATAACGTGACTATTTGTTTGACTAATTGTAGAATGACTAGCGAACATAGGGAATGCACTGGCGAGTCAAGTCGTGCGGTTGCACCTAAGTCCACTACGAACGGACGAGACTCAACACTCTTATACCTTACCGAACTGATCCAACAACAATCGGATCAGATTACTGAGCTTAAGGATCAAGTCGGAGAACTCAAAGACCTGATCTATAAACTCGTTGGTACTACCAACCCTAACCTGCTAGGAAAGAAGCCCAAATTTCCCAAGGTCAGAAAGGGAAGAGAAATTGGAAAAAAAAAGAAAGGGAAGAGAAAAGCAGAAGATAGGCTAGAACAAGCGGTTAACAGGAAGCAACGATCCCGTGAGGACCCAAACAATGTTCAAACTACACACCATGTTCGCGCTCCAAACTTTAAACCTCAATGTGAACTGCGGACGCTATCATGTAGGTATTTGCTATGGCTTAGGACCTAGACCCAACCCCAACCTTCAATGCTCACAATGTGGAGGAAGACACCTCGTGGCGCCCCTGACTTTCACCACCCATTCTTACTACTAATTCGTATGGCCGCATGTGTTATAAAGGAAATTACGTTTACGAAAATGCGTACAAAATTTTCCTTCTATATAAAGGAAACTTTTTTGTACAATACAAAATATTCCTAGGACATAGATACAAGGTGGAGTGCGCATGCGTGTTCAAAATAATCTATCGGTCCGCCACTCAGGTCGCATCCATGTATACACCGCCACCTCAAAAGTCCTCCGGAAGCTTCAAAATTTGACCTCGCCTTCGTAAAGATCACGTACCGTGATCCCATAAACCTACAACACATAAATACGTGGAATGAGCTCATGAAGCTCAGTGAGTGAAAGCCATGCACGTGTCCTAACTTGCCAAGGCATCCGCGCCAATGCTTCCTAGACCTCATAATTTTCCTTGCCTTGTCTTGTCATGTAGGGCCCTTGACTATCTTGCTATGCACCATCATGGAGCTCGAATCCACAAGGGATAAATAAATATACAAGTGGCAATACCCATTCATGGGAGGCTAACCCTAGGGCGAGTTTTCTATCCCAAGGTGGTTTCATACGCCACGCAGACGCTTCACACTGGTAGCCTATTCTGAGGAAGTCAACACCAGAGGTACCCTCGGTGTCGCTTACTCCCTCAGCTCGCATCCTCCAGGTTTCACGATCCGCCCTGAGGGCATTAGCCCTAAAATCATGTCTTGCTTGAACATGTCATATCTTGACAGTAACGACATACGTCACCATGGTAGCTAGAAGAGCCGTGACTCAACTGTGAGTCGACATCAGATGCCCATATCGGTGAATATTTATCGCTCTCAAGAGATCTTATATCATGCACGCTCTCATATCCTGCCTTTTGTACTAAACGTGCGTGCATGTGATCATGTCATGAATATGCGTGTCATGCCATCATACAGTGTAAATAAATTACATAAGAAGTCATGTAAAATCATAAAAGCACATAACACATAATTCAGGCACATAAGATTATGTGTTGTAGTTGGGACTTCCACTTACTGTATATCTTTAGCTACTTAGCTTATCGTACTGTAAGTCGCTAACCTTCGAACCCTAAGTATAGAAACATTTAAGATTAGGGTACGTTAGTCTAATTACAGTTTCATGAAAGTGTTTTTGTAGCGCCCCGTTTCCTATTACCCTTTTTCGCAGCTATAAAATATTCGTATAAAATTTTTCGCGATTCCCATAACCATTTCCTTTAACAAAAACGGGCGCGTACATCCGATCTAGTTCCTTTCACAATAATGTACATATATGTACCTATCATACGAGTCACAAAATGCAATAGTCTAAATCCGTTTCTATTCTATATGCTAACGATGAACCAGAGGGGAGTAGGAGGAGAGCGTAGCTAGCCAACCTTGAATCCATGCTTTATGATATGCTTTCTACGCAGCCTGCTAATTATCTACAACAACTGTGAAGATAACGATTCAGAGTATGATCGCAACATGTTAACAAATAACATATAAGTATTAAAGTAAGCAGTAACTCATCCATTTTCGTAAATACCATATCCATTTTCAATCATAAAATCATCGTTCACATAATCGTCATTCATACGATCCGTAGATCACATGCCATTTTATATGTCCGTTTATTTTGATACTCCCGTTATAGACTAGCTAGACTCGTATTCTGTAAGCCCAGTCGGCGCCCATGCATGGGACTCTGTCAATACTGTAAATATCTGTATGTGCCTGTACAGGACTCTGTCATCCCCCGATTTGAAGGGAAGTAACTGTCATCCCCCGATTTGGAGGGAAGTATGCCGTAGCATCCGTATCGTACCGTCCGTAGTCGTAGCAGTCATAACGGTTTCTCCTTTTATTTATATGTACGCAATGCTATATAAAATACTTTATATAACACATAAATCATATAAAGGCACTTTACCGTCACTTAATTCACATAAATTTATGAATAGCATATAATGCACATATTAGTCAATTAATCCATATAAGGCATGTAAACACATAAGGCACATAAGACACATGTTGCAAATCATACTCACAAGTTTCGCCTATTTTCTTCGTTCGCTTAATCGACTTTGCCCTTGCCTTTATCGGACTCCTGACCTATGCAATTATTTTATCCGTAAATACAAAATTCCTATAATGACATGCGTGCGTGATATGCATGCTTTATTATGCATAATCGTTCCTATCCGTAGCCTTTATCAGAAACCCTAACTTATTTTATATCAAACCCTAAATATCGAACACTTTATGTGATATTAAAATTCTATATCTGTATTTACAATTCTCTTTATTTCGAAATTTCATTAAGTTCGGTATTCTTGTTATTATAAGATTTTCATATATCTCGAAATTTTATGTCGAAATCTATGTAATATATGTTGACAACTTTAAAGTATAATGTGAAAGATTTCGAAATGTGCCATGAGACACATCTCGACATTTCATGTCGAAATCCCTCATCTTGATTTCTTAAGAACAAGATAAATTCCATCTAATTAGATATTAAAATCTCGACACTCAACTCGACATTATAACTTAATAATCTATCCAACTAAATTGCTAAATCTCTCGACATTATAATTCGACATTATAACTCATTATTCTATCTACTGAATTACTAAATATCTCGAATCCTTTCTAATGAATTACCATTACATGCAATCATATGTCGAGTTTTATCTAATTTATCTCGAGATTTATACCTCGAGATAACCATCTCATAAATCGAAGGTATCAGATAATCAATAATACTTATAAGCATATATCGAATTTTAGGGGAGTTAGGGTTTTCTATACATGTTAACCTTCGAAACTTCTCATACTTACTTCTGTTTCCTAACATCGAAGGTCATACCAAAAGTCTAAGTACAATCCCTTCACATGGAATAATTTAACTTATCAACCAACTATACTTATTACTATTTTTTATCCCTGTACATGCATAAATATATCATGAAAACGTTCTAAAATTCCCATACCTTCACGTTCTGTAGATAGCAGATTTAAGGTTGCCTAAGTTATTTTTCCTTTTCTTCAATTTCGTGATCTTTTACCTCCTTGTTCTTCTTTCCTTATTCACGATGGCTTTTACATTAGAGGTGTTAGGATAGATATCTCTTAAAAGTGATTTGACAAGTAGGTGATGCTTATTTACCTCCATCCTAAGCAAAGTTAATCTATATCCTATTTTTCCCTAAATCCTAAGTAAGCTTATCACCATGATAATTTTCGAAAGTTTGGCCCTGATTAATAATATTTTCAGCCCAAATGAATATGGTCCAAATCAATTTAATCCATAATTTAAATTCCTTTAACAATCATTTTTCATACTAAAGAGTTATAATACCTTAGTTAAATACTATTGTCATCTATATGTAAACATCATAAAATCAATTATGCAACTATATGAATTCATATAAATGTAGGCAATTATAGTACGAGTTTTGGGTTCCTGATAATTCTCCCCCCCTTTAAAAATTTCGACCTCGAAATTTCGTACCAGTTTCGGCTAATAACCATGGGTACTGGGTCTTTATACTTTCTACTGTTTCCCATGTAGCTTCGCGAGCTGAATGATTCTTCCACTTCACTTTTACCATTGGAATCGTTTTATTCCGTAATCGCTTGTCAGCAAATTCTAGTATTTCTGCTGGTTCTTCTACGTAGCTCAAATCTTCCGAAACATTTATCGGTTCGTCACGTAGAACATGAGTAGGATCTGATCTGTATCGCCGTAACATACTGACGTGAAAAACATTATGTATTTGTGAAAGTTCAGGTGGTAGTGCTAATCGATATGCTAACGGTCCAATTCTTTCAAGTATCTCGTACGGCCCGATATAACGCGGACTTAATTTTCCTTTCTTTACAAATCGCAACTCACCTTTCCAAGGAGATACTCGCAAAAATACTTTCTCTCCAACTTCATATTCCATTTCTCGTCGGTGTTGATCAATATAACTCTTTTTGTCTATCTTGGGCCGCTTTAAGTCGACTCTTTACTATTTTAATCTTTTCCATTGTATCCTGAATCAAATCCGGTCCTTCCAATACTTGTTCTCCTTCCACATCCCAACAGATTGGGTTACGACATTTCCGGCCGTATAAAGCTTCGTACGGGGCCATTCCAATACTTGAATGGAACTGATTATTATAGGCAAATTCCATTAGCGCTATATAATCGTCCCATGATCCTTTAAATTCAATTACGCACGCTCGAAGCATGTCTTCCAGGGTCTGTATCGTTCTTTCTGACTGACCGTCGGTCTGTGGATGAAATGCCGTACTAAAATGCAATTTAGTTCCGAGCGCTTCCTGTAAACTTCCCCAAAATCTGGAAGTAAATCGGGGATCACGATCAGATACTATTGATGTAGGTACTCCATGTAGTCGAACTATTTCATTAACGTATCTTTTCGCCAAATATTCCAACGTAGAACCCCATCTGAATGGCAAGAAGTGAGCTGATTTCGTAAGTCTGTCGACAATTACCCAAACGGCGTCATTTTTCTTAGCCGTTGGAGGAAGTCCATAAAGAAAATCCATCGTTATTCGCTCCCATTTCCAAACAGGTATGGGTAACGGATGTAATTTACCCGCTGGCGCTTGGTGTTCAGCTTTGATTTGCTGACACGTTAAACATTTTAAAACGTACTCGGCCACATCCTTCTTCATTCTTGGCCACCAATAATGAGTTTTAAGGGTCTGATACATTTTCGTACTGCCTGGATGCATTGCATAAGGAGCAGTATGTGCCTCTTCCATTATCTCTCGTCGAAGATTATCGATATCAGGAACACATAGGCGGCCATTTATTGTCAAAGTTCCATTCTCGTCTATCATAAAAGACTTCCCCAATCCTTGTTTCACTTTATCTGCAATCTTAGCTATCTCTTCGTCTTTAAATTGTACTTGTCTGATTCGATCTAACATGATAGGTCGAACTATAATTGAGGCACAGATAGCACCAGTATTGTCTACTTTCATCTCTGTATTCATCTTCCTAAGGTCAATTAGAGTTGATAAAGAACATACTGATAAATAAGAAATAGTACCATACGATTTCCGACTCAAAGCATCAGCGACGACGTTGGCCTTTCCAGGATGATACTCTATAGTACAATCATAATCCTTTAGTAGTTCAATCCACCGTCTCTGTCTCATGTTTAGCTCCTTCTGGCTCAACAAATACTTTAGGCTCTTATGATCAGTAAATATCTGAAATGTTGTTCCGTATAAGTAGTGTCGCCATATCTTTAGTGCGAATACAACGGCTGCTAACTCTAAGTCGTGAGTTGGGTAGGTTGTTTCATATGGCTTCAGCTGTCGAGATGCGTACGCCACTACTTTCCCGTGTTGCATTAATACGCATCCTAATCCTTGATATGACGCGTCGCTATAAATCACAAAACCTTCGGTACCTAATGGAATAGTCAGCACAGGAGCTGTCGTTAATCGCTCCTTCAATTCTTCAAAACTCCTTTGGCAGTCATCAGTCCACTTAAATATAACTCCTTTACGTAGTAACTTCGTCATTGGGGCTGCTATCAGTGAGAAATTTTCGACGAACCGTCGATAATATCCGGCCAATCCCAGAAAACTACGAACTTCTGCTACATTTTTAGGACTTTCCCACTTGATTATCGCTTCGATTTTACTGGGATCGACTTGAATACCTTTACCAGAAACTACATGCCCCAGAAATACTAATTGATCTAACCAAAATTCACATTTCGAGAGCTTCGCATATAACTTCTTTTCCCGTAAAGTCTGAAGTATAATCTTCAAATGTTGCTCGTGCTCCTCTTTTGATTTGGAATATATCAATATATCGTCAATAAAAACGATCACGAACTGGTCTAAATAGGGCCGGAACACATCATTCATCAATGCCATAAAGACTGCAGGAGCATTCGTTAATCCAAAGGGCATAACTAGGAATTCATAGTGTCCATATCTTGTTCTAAAGGCCGTCTTTGGAATATCACCATCAGCAATCTTCAATTGATGATATCCCGATCTAAGATCGATTTTTGAAAAGACCCTAGCACCTTGCAACTGATCGAATAAATCGTCGATCCGAGGCAACGGATATTTATTTTTCACCGTTACCTTATTCAACTGCCGATAGTCGATGCACAATCTGAGCGTCCCATCTTTCTTTTTGACGAAGAGAACAGGCGCTCCCCAAGGTGATACACTCGGTCTTATATAACCCTTATCTAATAACTCCTTCAGCTGTACCTTTAATTCATTCAATTCTATAGGAGCCATCCGATACGGTGGAATGGAAATCGGCGCCGTGCCCGATTGAAGTTCTATGGTAAATTCTTTATCTCGATCAGGTGGTAGTCCCGGTAATTCCTCGGGAAAAACATCAGGATATTCACTGACTACTGGAATATCTTCTATTTTCAATCCACTTAACCACGCATCTATAATATAAACTATATACCCTTCACATCCTTTACTAATCATTTTAGAAGCTTCTAAACTTGATATCTGATACGCCGTCCGTACGCTCTTTTCTCCCTTAAGTATTATATGGGTTTGATCCGTAGGGGTCAATTCAATTTCCTTTTTGAAACAATCAAGCTTCGCCCGGTATCTTGACAACCAGTCCATGCCCAATATTACATCAAAATCCATTAAAGGAATAACGAACAGAGTTGCTCGCATCTCTATCCCTTCACTGACCATTTTGCATTCTAAATATACTGTATTCACTATAACTACTTCGCCCGTTGGAAGTCGAACATACAATTTTTCTTCTAGGGGTTCGGGTTTATCAGGTAATAAAGATGCAAATGTTCGTGATATGAATGAATGAGTGGCACCTGGATCGAATAAAACATATGCATCAACATCACATAGATAATTTACCCGTAATCACGTGTGATCCCTCTTTGGCCTCCTCACGAGTCATGGTGAAAATCCTGGCTTGTGCTGGCGGTCTATAGGCTTGGCTTCCTATATTCCCTCTTCCTGAGCCTGTACTAAATGGTCCCCGGCCTCTTCCCCTTCCACGGTTTGTGGAGGGTCCACTCACTCTCGATTGGTCTACTGTGGGCTCTGCTCGCAATGTTGGGCAATTCCTAGCTATATGTCCTTGTTGCCCACACGTAAAACATTCACCGGTAAGCCATCTACATACACCCCTGTGGTTTTTCCCACAGTGTTCACAGGTTGGTATCTGTTGAGAAGTCTCTGTACCCCGTCCGATCGTTTTTGGCCCACTTATACTGCCCTTTATAGAGCCACTTTGAACATTTATTGGTCTAGGCGAACTATACGCCTTTTTCATTTTTCCACTAGACGACTCTTCACCTAACCTTCGTTTACTACTTTGAAAATTCCGAGACTCAGTTTCTAATCTTTCAGAGCGAATAGCTGCCGCCCTCAATTTCCCATAGGACTCCATATCTGAGGGCGTGATGCGATTTCTAATCATATAACGAAGTCCAGCTTCAAATCTTCGACACTTACTTCTTTCAGTAGCAACCATATGCGAGGCATAACGGGATAGTTGATTAAACAGCACTTCATACTCGCCTACGGACTTGTTTCCCTGTTTAAGTTCTAAAAACTCCTTCTCTTTCTGATCCTTGTAGACCTCGGGCATATAGGTATCATTAAATTCCCTAAGAAAGTCCTCCCAAGTCAGCACTGGGGGTTGAGCCATACTATCCGGGACAGTCTCCCACCATTCATATGCATGTCCCTGAAGGAGCGAGACTGCATAATCGAACTTTTCTTCTGGGTGCATTGCATCATATAAAATACTCTTTCCGTTCTTTTCAACCATGTCTCTGCTTCTGCAGGATCGGTCGTACCCGTAAAATCCACAGCACCCATTTTCCTTAATTTGTCGTATCGTCGTTCTCGGGGAGTTGTCAGGGGGTGTTCATCATACTGTCTAAGTGTATGCGATGAATGGGATTCAGGTACGGCCGTTCTTCCTCCTCCCTCTATAGTTGGTTCATCACGTTCTATAGGTATCGGATCACCTATTTCCCGTTGCCTATATATGCAGGAAAAGTTTAAGGGCAATTCATAACATGCACATACTATGCAAATGTCTACAGAACCTAAAGCCTAGGCTCTGATACCACTACATGTAGCGCCCCGTTTCCTATTACCCTTTTTCGCAGCTATAAAATATTCGTATAAAATTTTTCGCGATTCCCATAACCATTTCCTTTAACAAAAACGGGCGCGTACATCCGATCTAGTTCCTTTCACAATAATGTACATATATGTACCTATCATACGAGTCACAAAATGCAATAGTCTAAATCCGTTTCTATTCTATATGCTAACGATGAACCAGAGGGGAGTAGGAGGAGAGCGTAGCTAGCCAACCTTGAATCCATGCTTTATGATATGCTTTCTACGCAGCCTGCTAATTATCTACAACAACTGTGAAGATAACGATTCAGAGTATGATCGCAACATGTTAACAAATAACATATAAGTATTAAAGTAAGCAGTAACTCATCCATTTTCGTAAATACCATATCCATTTTCAATCATAAAATCATCGTTCACATAATCGTCATTCATACGATCCGTAGATCACATGCCATTTTATATGTCCGTTTATTTTGATACTCCCGTTATAGACTAGCTAGACTCGTATTCTGTAAGCCCAGTCGGCGCCCATGCATGGGACTCTGTCAATACTGTAAATATCTGTATGTGCCTGTACAGGACTCTGTCATCCCCCGATTTGAAGGGAAGTAACTGTCATCCCCCGATTTGGAGGGAAGTATGCCGTAGCATCCGTATCGTACCGTCCGTAGTCGTAGCAGTCATAACGGTTTCTCCTTTTATTTATATGTACGCAATGCTATATAAAATACTTTATATAACACATAAATCATATAAAGGCACTTTACCGTCACTTAATTCACATAAATTCATGAATAGCATATAATGCACATATTAGTCAATTAATCCATATAAGGCATGTAAACACATAAGGCACATAAGACACATGTTGCAAATCATACTCACAAGTTTCGCCTATTTTCTTCGTTCGCTTAATCGACTTTGCCCTTGCCTTTATCGGACTCCTGACCTATGCAATTTTATCCGTAAATACAAAATTCCTATAATGACATGCGTGCGTGATATGCATGCTTTATTATGCATAATCGTTCCTATACGTAGCCTTTACCAGAAACCCTAACTTATTTTATATCAAAACCCTAAATATCGAACACTTTATGTGATATTAAAATTCCTTATATCTGTATTTACAATTCTATTTATTTCGAAATTTCATTAAGTTCGGTATTCTTGTTATTATAAGATTTTCATATATCTCGAAATTTTATGTCGAAATCTATGTAATATATGTTGACAACTTTAAAGTATAATGTGAAAGATTTCGAAATGTGCCATTGTGGCGACCCTACTTCTCTAACAAGGATTATTGGCGGATTTCCGCAACGTAAGCCGCGGAAGGCCCGTCTGATTAAAACTTTTTCCTAAAAGATATTATAATACACAAAATATTATTTTACATAATAGTATCTGTACAATGGGCCGAAGCCCCAAAATGTCCAAAGGTCAAAAACCCTATCGCCGCTCCACAGGTCTTCATCCATGTACCGCCCCGCCCTCAAAAGTCCATGGAGCACCGCCACCAGCCGCCTCTGTCTTGACGCGTGTCAGCGTCAGACTCGGTACCTACAACACGTAAACACTGAGCTATTGCCCAGTAGGTGAATAAAATGCAATGCAGCGTGCACTCATTCCCAATCCCAATTCTCACAACATGATATAATGCACGCTCGTTTCCATATTTCTATCGTATCTCAATATCAGGGCCCTAGGCTGGACTCAGCACCTCGCGCGCAATAAAATAAAATATATCGTCTGGTCGCTAACGCCAGACTAGCGGTGCCCACGCCGATAGTGCGCTGATCGATCACGTCAACGTCCTCCTATCAGGTCGCCCCTTCCGCTACACAACTCATCCGACGGTTTGCACCTCGGGTCGCTCACGCCCGAGTAGACAGATCGCTCACGTCTGTCTCCCGTCAGGTGCCCCGCGAGTCCAACCTCAACTCCACTACGAGTCTGACTGCCAAAATCGGCACACTCTACCCCGCTCAATCGACACCTTAAGTCTTAAGGTGTCACCACTGATGTGGTCATTATCCCTCACAATGTCGTGCGATGTCATGCATATACATGATACACATGAAACGTGATGTCACATAAAATATACGTAAAACACGTAAGTCACATAAGTCACGTAATCACATAGTCGCAGATAAGCGTTTACGTGTCGTAGATGAATGATTCACCTACCTGCCCTCCTGCTATAGTTAATCAAAGGATCTGGTGGAATCCGTAAATGTCGAACCTCTAAATAAATAAATATTATTAGTATCTGTGCTAGTTCTCGAAAACCCTAAAATTCATAAAAACCCTAAATGATAAAAACCCTAAAATTTATGAAAACCTAAAAAGAATGAAATTCCTAAAAACAAATAAACCTTAAAATATTCAAAACCCTAGAAATAGCAATTTCTAAAATACCAAAAATTTATTAAGTGTAGAACACTTTTAAACTACTGAAATTATGTTAAGTGTCGAAAGAACATAGATGTCGAAATCCTAGCTAACATGGTAATGCCGAGATTTTTAATTAATGTCGACATCTTTATGAATGTCGATACTAACATGTTTCGAAACCTTTCTACTGTATATTTCGACTTCTAACTATATTAAATTCGGAAACCTCTTGGTAATACTCTCGAGATCTTTTCTAGTTTCTATACAATTATATCTCGACATATATATTGAAAACAAGCATAAATCGACATCTAATCTTCATGAAGCCTTATCGAAATTCATCCTATCTTTAATATTTTATATACAAGAGTCACTAATAGTCCTAGTTAGACAATTCACCAATAGTCCTAGTTAGACAACCCACATATCGAAATTAGTTATCATAAGCTTATTGAACTTTGTCGAGCTTAAGATGTCGAGGCACCTAAAAATATCGAGCTTAAAATATCAAGACATACAAAATGTCGAGTTCTTTTATACAACAAATGTCGAGAATCATCAGATATCGAGATTTCTTATTACATAGACATGTCTCGACTTTTATTTACTAGGCAGCTCGACATCTTCTCATTTACCTCTCGACATCTACTTATTCGACAGTTATCCTCTCGACTTTCTGATGCTAGTCTCGATGTCTTCCTAATAACAAGCCTTGATTCTTCCAGAAAACCCTAAAACCTTACCATTAAAATCCTCTTCCAAAATTACACTAATCCGAGAAACTAATACACCTTAAAACTTCGATTCCTCTTGGGGTATATTACATGTATCGGACATAAAATCAAACTCATAACTCCCCACTTAATCCTCATGGTTATAAATCGAGTCTGTAAGTTTCCTAGCATAGTAAGCTTCGAACCTTGTTATAGATCTCATGTAATCACGTAATTATAGATACATATACATTGAAGACGAAATTAAATATACATATTTAGTTCAAAGACCGTAGTATACCTTAAATTATCAAGTGTCTTAGACTTGTTGAAATTCGATTTCTTCACTGCTTCTCCTTTCGTGTTTCACCTTTCCTCACATAAGGGTTTTCTTAGGTTGATATTGATATAAACTATGTATTGGGATAAGTATTACAAATGTCGATATTTGTGTAGGGTTTGACATAACGAAATTTCCTTATAGCTTAAGTAATGTTATAAATTTGCTAAAACTTTTTCTTTTGAAAAGTTGGGCCGAAAATCATGTATTAACCATAGCCCATTATCTTAAGCCCTATATTATTATTTTATCTATAGTCCTAATATTTTAAGTACCTCTATTATTATTTTCGGCTATTCTTTGATTAATTTGATACTATAAAAATTTATGTCTTCGTTCCAAAATCTTCATTTTGCCACGGTTTCAATTCCCAATTTACATTAATAACATCAAAATCCCGTATCAAATTTACGGGTATTACATCCTTCCCCCCTTAAAAGAATTTCGTCCCCGAAATTACGCCGACTGGAATAACTCTGGATAACGAATTCTCATATCATCCTCACGCTCCCAAGTGGCTTCCTCAATGGATTGATTCCGCCACAACACCTTAACTAACGGAATAGTTTTATTCCGGAGCCTTTTTATCTCGTACATCAGAATTTCTACAGGCTTCTCTTCGTAACTCAAGTCAGGCTTGAGCTGTCGATAAAGAAGTTCGTCCTGAATAACATGGCTCGGGTCCGCGACGTATTTTCGTAATGTCGATACGTGAAATACGTCGTGAACTTGTGATAGGGAAATCGGCAATTCTAACTGATATGCAACTTCACCGACTCGTCTGATAATCTTGAATGGGCCTATGTATCTTGGACTTAGCTTGCCCTTCTTTCCAAATCGCTTCACTCCTTTCATCGGTGAGATCTTTAGAAACACTTGATCGTCTTCTGCGAACTCCAGAGGTCGTCGTCGGTGATCTGCATAACTCTTCTGTCGACTCTGAGCTGTTCGCATTCGTTCTCGAATTTTCGTCACGGCCTCTGTAGTCTCACGGATCATATCTGGTCCCAGTAATGCCCGTTCACCTATTTCATCCCAGTGAATAGGAGATCGGCACTTACGCCCGTACAATGCCTCGTACGGTGCCATCCCGATCGTAGCATGGAAGCTATTATTGTAAGAAAATTCGATCAGCGGCAAATATTTGCTCCAATTTCCCTTGAAGTCTAGCACGCACGCTCGTAACATGTCCTCAAGGGTTTGGATCGTCCGTTCAGACTGCCCGTCGGTCTGGGGATGATATGCAGTACTGAACGAGAGCTTAGTACCCATCGCTTTTTGTAAGCTTTGCCAGAAATTGGATAGAAATCTCGAATCTCGATCCGAGACGATGGAAATTGGAATTCCATGGAGTCGAACAATTTCCTGAATATACAATTCAGCGTAGCGTTCCATGGAGAAAGTAGAACTGATTGGAATGAAATGGGCTGATTTGGTTAGGCGATCAACAATCACCCAAATGGCATCGTGGCCTTTCGTCGTTTTAGGCAAACCAACGACGAAGTCCATCGTGATATGGTCCCATTTCCATTCAGGAATAGGTAAAGGCTGCAGAGTTCCAGCTGGTCGCTGGTGTTCCGCTTTGATCAACTGGCACGTCATACATCTACTTACGAACGTGGCGATGTCCTTCTTCATTCCCGGCCACCAATATATCATCCGTAAATCTTGGTACATCTTTGTAGCTCCCGGATGTACAGAGTATGTTGTTGCGTGGGCTTCTGTCATTATCGTTCGTTGTAACTCCTCGTCGTTGGGCACGTATAGCCGATTCTTGTATAATAAGGTTCCATCTGTCCGGATTTCGAAGTCTTCGGGTAGTGTATCCTTCGCCTTTAGGTAGAATTCATCCTCTTCTTGTGCTTTTTGAATTCGTTCTAGCAACGTCGGCTGAAGAGTTAGCGTTGCTAGTCTCGTTTCGAGTTCGCCTAAAGTGACTATTTCCACTCCAAGTCTGTGCAATTCCGTACTCATCGCCTTTCGACTGAGCGCGTCTGCGACTACGTTCGCTTTGCCCGGATGATAATTAATAACGCAGTCGTAGTCTTTTACAAGTTCCAGCCATCGTCGTTGTCTCATATTCAGCTCTTTCTGGGTGAAGAAATATTTCAGACTCTTATGGTCTGTAAAGATTTCGCACCGTTCTCCGTAAAGGTGGTGTCTCCAAATCTTTAAGGCGAAAACGACTGCTGCAAGTTCTAAGTCGTGGGTTGGGTAGTTCTTTTCGTATTCTTTTAGTTGCCGTGAAGCATAAGCGATCACCTTCCCATTTTGCATCAGCACGCATCCCAGTCCATTTTTCGAGGCATCACTATAGACTGAGAATCCTCCCATTCCCGAGGGTATAGTCAGAATAGGAGCAGATGTGAGTCGCTTCTTCAATTCCTGAAAACTTTTTTCGCAAGCTTCAGACCACTTAAAAGGCATGTTCTTCCTCGTAAGGTTTGTCAACGTTGAGGCAATGGTGGAGAAGTCAGCAATGAACTTACGGTAATATCCCGCAAGTCCAAAGAAAACTTCGGACCTCTGTCGGAGTAGTTGGGCGTGGCCAATTGTTCACGGCCTCAATCTTACTCGGGTCCACGGAGATTCCACTCCCGGAAATCACGTGTCCCAAAAAGGCTACCTGCTCAAGCCAAAATTCGCATTTCTTGAATTTGGCGTAGAGCTGTTTCTCTCGCAGGATTCCTAAGACGATTCGTAAATGGTTCTCGTGTTCCTCCTTTGTCTTAGAATAGATCAGAATATCGTCAATAAAGACGATCACGAAACGATCGAGATAGTCTTTAAAGATCCGATTCATCAAGTCCATAAAAGCAGCTGGAGCATTTGTCAGTCCAAAAGGCATGACCAGAAACTCGTAATGGCCGTACCTCGTACTGAATGCGGTTTTAGGAACATCTACCTCCCTGATCTTCAACTGATGGTATCCCGAACGGAGGTCAATTTTTGAGAATACCGTCGCTCCTTGTAATTGGTCAAACAGATCATCGATCCTTGGTAGGGGATATTTATTCTTGATCGTGATCTTACTAAGCTCCCTATAGTCGATGCATAGTCGCATCGACCCGTCTTTCTTTCGCACGAATAAAACCGGCGCTCCCCATGGTGAAAAACTGGGTTGAATAAACCTTTTTTGCAACAAGTCCTCCAGTTGTTCCTTCAATTCTTTTAGTTCATTCGGTGCTAGTCGATAATGAGCCTTAGAAATAGGGGCAGACCCGGCATCAGATCTATCGTAAACTGTATTTCTCGATCAGGGGGTAACCCCGGGAGATCATCGGGAAATACATCGGCATGTTCGTTAACTATCGGTACGTCTTTTAGTTCAGGCTGAGGTAGCTCCTCTGCCTTTACCGCATACACGAGATAAGACTCACAACCTGACCTCAAGAGTCGTTGAGCCTTTAGAGCTGATATTCTTGAAATACTATTCTTATCTGCTTTACCCGAAAAAGTGAATGCTTCTTCTTCGGGCAGCTGGAATTTAACGACCTTCTTGTTGCAATCTATGATGGCTCCATATCTTGAAAGCCAATCCATTCCGAAGATGACATCGTAGTCGTTCATCGGGATTACAATTAGGTCGACGCTCAAGTTCCTACCCTCGAGAATTACGGCGCATTCTTTCAGTACTTGGTTGGTATGCGTCGGATCCCCATGTGGTAGAGTAACCACATAGTTGCATTCGGAGGAGGTAAGGGATATTCCTACCTTCGCCACGTACTTAGCCGACATAAATGAATGTGTGGCTCCAGAATCAATAAGCACAGAAGTGGGCACGCTATAGATAGTTAACGTACCCGTTACAACAGAAGGGTTCATCTCGGCCTCCTCATTTGTCAAAGTAAAAACTCGCGCGGGAACGGGTGGAG
Source organism: Craterostigma plantagineum (assembly GCA_027422505.1). Lineage (NCBI taxonomy): Eukaryota > Viridiplantae > Streptophyta > Magnoliopsida > Lamiales > Linderniaceae > Craterostigma > Craterostigma plantagineum. Next base: position 16,339,138 of record JAPQWV010000013.1, on the reverse strand, counting down.
GTCGAGTTGGCGGTTGGGCCGGGTTCCGTACTAAGGGTAAATTCTCCGTACAAGCTCTAGCAAAATGACCGACCTTTCCGCACCGGAAGCACTGCGGAACCTGTCTTGCTCCGAAGCAGGCCCCGAAATGGTAGCGCCCGCATTGTCGACACCGGGGCGCAACATTTTGAGGTCGGTTGGAGATATTGATCGGTCCCTGCATTGGTCTCGGCCGCCAGTTTTGTTGGCCCTGACGGTTCCATTGGGTATTAGGACCCTTGCCGACGAATTGGCGTTTCTTATCTCCCCCGCTTCCCTGTTGAGCCTCTCTCCTCTTTTTCGCTTCCTGGGCTTCTACCACGACCGACTCTGCTTGTTCCGCGATTAGAGCACGTTCCGTTACTTGCATAAACTCTAGTTGGCGTGCACCTGCAATACTTAAATCCCGATAGATTTCGGGTTTAAGTCCCTTGATGAACCTGGTCACTTTCAACGAATTAGTCGCCACTAACTGCGGAGCAAATCGAGATAATTCTTCAAATCGACGGATGTACTCCGCCACCGGCATGCTCCCTTGCTTCAAGCTCATGAACTCGCACATCCTTTGTTCTTGATCATGTGCCGTAAAGTATTTGTTGAAGAAGAGCTCCCTAAACCTTTCCCAAGTCATTGTCATTGGGCTCTCCAACACCTTTACGGTGTTCCACCAATAACGCGCATTTTCTCGGAAAAGGGAAACGGCACAAAGAACCTTTTCGTTGTCAGGTACTCGACTATAGATAAACATATCTTCTATGGTGCCTATCCAATCTTCAGCCACCGCAGGATTGGTGGCTTCCGTAAATATTGGGGGGTTTAGCTTTCGAAATCGTTCCCCGATTAATTCTACTCGCTCAGGTTGCGGGGAATGTTCCGATGAGCTTCGGTGATGGATCAAGTCGTTGATTTGATCCGACTGTCGTCGGATCAGATCGGTCAATTGATGGATAGTAGAGCGGTCGTCATTCGGTGGAGATTCAGACCCCGCTCTACGACTGGAACTGCCTATATCCCGACGTCCTTTCGGCATTTTTATCTATTTCTACAATTATTCGCATAAAGTACATATCAAATAACACGTAATAATAAAATCAAATATTAAACTTACAGGCCAGGCTGGTTCTCCAGGCTTTTGAGCGGCAGCACATAGACAGTCTTCAGAATCTATATCCTAAGCTCTGATACCACCTGTGGCGACCCTACTTCTCTAACAAGGATTATTGGCGGATTTCCGCAACGTAAGCCGCGGAAGGCCCGTCTAATTAAAACTTTTTCCCTAAAATAATATACACTAATATAAAAATACGTCTACATCGTTATCTCTGTACACGAGCCGAAGCCCCAAAAATATCAAAAGAACAAGATCCTACAGACGCTCCACAGGTCTTCATCCATGTACCGCACCGCCCTCAAAAGTCCGTGGAGCACCGCCACCAGCCGCCTCAGTCTTGACGCGTGTCAGCGTCAGACTCGGTACCTACAACACGTAAACACTGAGCTATTGCCCAGTAGGTGAATAAAATGCAATGCAGCGTGCACTCATTCCCAATCCCAATTCTCACAACATGATATAATGCACGCTCGTTTCCATATTTCTATCGTATCTCAATATCAGGGCCCTAGGCTAGACTCAGCACCTCGCGCGCAATAAAATAAAATATATCGTCTGGTCGCTAACGCCAGACTAGCGGTGCCCACGCCGATAGTGCGCTGATCGATCACGTCAACGTCCTCCTATCAGGTCGCCCCTTCCGCTACACAAGTCATCCGACGGTTTGCACCTCGCGTCGCTCACGCCCGAGTAGACAGATCGCTCACGTCTGTCTCCCGTCAGGTGCCCCGCGAGTCCAACCTCAACTCCACTACGAGTCTGACTGCCAAAATCGGCACACTCTACCCCGCTCAATCGACACCTTAAGTCTTAAGGTGTCACCACTGATGTGGTGATTATCCCTCACAATGTCGTGCGATGTCATGCATATACGTGATACACATGAAACGTGATGTCACATAAAATATACGTAAAACACGTAAGTCACATAAGTCACGTAATCACATAGTCGCAGATAAGCGTTTACGTGTCGTAGATGAATGATTCACCTACCTGCCCTCCTGCTATAGTTAATCAAAGGATCTGGTGGAATCCGTAAATGTCGAACCTCTAAATAAATAAATATTATTAGTATCTGTGCTAGTTCTCGAAAACCCTAAAATTCATAAAAAAACCTAAATGATAAAAACCCTAAAATTTATGAAAACCTAAAAAGAATGAAATTCCTAAAAACAAATAAACCTTAAAATATTCAAAACCCTAGAAATAGCAATTTCTAAAATACCAAAAATTTATTAAGTGTAGAACACTTTTAAACTACTGAAATTATGTTAAGTGTCGAAAGAACATAGATGTCGAAATCCTAGCTAACATGGTAATGCCGAGATTTTTAATTAATGTCGACATCTTTATGAATGTCGATACTAACATGTTTCGAAACCTTTCTACTGTATATTTCGACTTCTAACTATATTAAATTCGGAAACCTCTTGGTAATACTCTCGAGATCTTTTCTAGTTTCTATACAATTATATCTCGACATATATATTGAAAACAAGCATAAATCGACATCTAATCTTCATGAAGCCTTATCGAAATTCATCCTATCTTTAATATTTTATATACAAGAGTCACTAATAGTCCTAGTTAGACAATTCACCAATAGTCCTAGTTAGACAACCCACATATCGAAATTAGTTATCATAAGCTTATTGAACTTTGTCGAGCTTAAGATGTCGAGGCACCTAAAAATATCGAGCTTAAAATATCAAGACATACAAAATGTCGAGTTCTTTTATACAACAAATGTCGAGAATCATCAGATATCGAGATTTCTTATTACATAGACATGTCTCGACTTTTATTTACTAGGCAGCTCGACATCTTCTCATTTACCTCTCGACATCTACTTATTCGACAGTTATCCTCTCGACTTTCTGATGCTAGTCTCGATGTCTTCCTAATAACAAGCCTTGATTCTTCCAGAAAACCCTAAAACCTTACCATTAAAATCCTCTTCCAAAATTACACTAATCCGAGAAACTAATACACCTTAAAACTTCGATTCCTCTTGGGGTATATTACATGTATCGGACATAAAATCAAACTCATAACTCCCCACTTAATCCTCATGGTTATAAATCGAGTCTGTAAGTTTCCTAGCATAGTAAGCTTCGAACCTTGTTATAGATCTCATGTAATCACGTAATTATAGATACATATACATGAAGACGAAATTAAATATACATATTTAGTTCAAAGACCGTAGTATACCTTAAATTATCAAGTGTCTTAGACTTGTTGAAATTCGATTTCTTCACTGCTTCTCCTTTCGTGTTTCACCTTTCCTCACATAAGGGTTTTCTTAGGTTGATATTGATATAAACTATATATTGGGATAAGTATTACAAATGTCGATATTTGTGTAGGGTTTGACATAACGAAATTTCCTTATAGCTTAAGTAATGTTATAAATTTGCTAAAACTTTTTCTTTTGAAAAGTTGGGCCGAAAATCATGTATTAACCATAGCCCATTATCTTAAGCCCTATATTATTATTTTATCTATAGTCCTAATATTTTAAGTACCTCTATTATTATTTTCGGCTATTCTTTGATTAATTTGATACTATAAAAATTTATGTCTTCGTTCCAAAATCTTCATTTTGCCACGGTTTCAATTCCCAATTTACATTAATAACATCAAAATCCCGTATCAAATTTACGGGTATTACAGCCATGAGACACATCTCGACATTTCATGTCGAAATCCCTCATCTTGATTTCTTAAGAACAAGATAAATTCCATCTAATTAGATATTAAAATCTCGACACTCAACTCGACATTATAACTTAATAATCTATCCAACTAAATTGCTAAATCTCTCGACATTATAATTCGACATTATAACTCATTATTCTATCTACTGAATTACTAAATATCTCGAATCCTTTCTAATGAATTACCATTACATGCAATCATATGTCGAGTTTTATCTAATTTATCTCGAGATTTATACCTCGAGATAACCATCTCATAAATCGAAGGTATCAGATAATCAATAATACTTATAAGCATATATCGAATTTTAGGGGAGTTAGGGTTTTCTATACATGTTAACCTTCGAAACTTCTCATACTTACTTCTGTTTCCTAACATCGAAGGTCATACCAAAAGTCTAAGTACAATCCCTTCACATGGAATAATTTAACTTATCAACCAACTATACTTATTACTATTTTTTATCCCTGTACATGCATAAATATATCATGAAAACGTTCTAAAATTCCCATACCTTCACGTTCTGTAGATAGCAGATTTAAGGTTGCCTAAGTTATTTTTCCTTTTCTTCAATTTCGTGATCTTTTACCTCCTTGTTCTTCTTTCCTTATTCACGATGGCTTTTACATTAGAGGTGTTAGGATAGATATCTCTTAAAAGTGATTTGACAAGTAGGTGATGCTTATTTACCTCCATCCTAAGCAAAGTTAATCTATATCCTATTTTTCCCTAAATCCTAAGTAAGCTTATCACCATGATAATTTTCGAAAGTTTGGCCCTGATTAATAATATTTTCAGCCCAAATGAATATGGTCCAAATCAATTTAATCCATAATTTAAATTCCTTTAACAATCATTTTTCATACTAAAGAGTTATAATACCTTAGTTAAATACTATTGTCATCTATATGTAAACATCATAAAATCAATTATGCAACTATATGAATTCATATAAATGTAAGCAATTATAGTACGAGTTTTGGGTTCCTGATAGGTTTAGTTTAAAAACCCTAGTTTTGACTTTTATGAATTTCAACATCTTAAAGTTCCGAACTTTGACCTAAATTGAAAGGTACTATTTCAAAATACTCTTAGACATGGTTTCAAATTATTTAAATAGTACACAGAATTTATAAAATAAACTTTGAAATGATTGACCAGAGTTCTCGAGATTGTTAAAGACATATAAGTTCTCGAGATGACTGCAAAATAAATCTTGACATGGTTCTCGAGATAAATCTCGAGTTTGACTTCAGAAGATGCTTTCGAGATCTTGTTTAAACCTACTTTATTAATTTTGAAATTCCATTAGACAAGATTGAAGATTTGATTAAATAGTATACACTGTTTCAAAATCTATGTTGTAGTGGATCTCGAGCTTGATTGTGGGATTTAGAGATCAATTTCAAAGATAGACTTCGACATGGTTCTCGAGATGAATCTCGAGCTTGGTTGTGAAATTTTATTAAACATGAATCTCGAGATTGATCTCGGGTTTGATTGTGACATTCTATTAAACATAAATCTCGAAATGGATTTCGAAATTCTTTTCTTCCCATAATTGATTTCGAAATTCATCTTATAACATTGACATGGTTTCAAAAATCATAAATTGTAAATCATATCTTATCAAAAACACTCTTTTGTACCGAAATCATCTAGACCTTTGATTAAAAACATACTCCTTAAGAACATAATGAACATCGGAAATCTCCAAAATTCGAAAATCACTTCCTATCAATAACTCGTAGTTCGAAAATCTTAAGAACAATTATTTACTCCAAAATCATAAATCCTTCGATCAAAAACCTTTTTAGAATACAAGAACTTCAACACGTTCGAACTCTTCAAAACTAATAAACTTGCAAGTAAATAGGAGTAAATGTAGTTTTCGTGTTCTCTAATTCTTTAAAGTATGCTAGGATGTAAATAAAAAACATGAGATTAAGGTGAAAATTACACCCTTTCTATGCTTTGTTCCGCCTCAAACCTTCGCTGTTCTACTTACTTTTTTCTTATCTTATATATTTTTTTGAAAGTTTTGTTAATAAGCTACGGTTTTACAAAAAGTTTCTTTTATGGTATAACTTACTTCGTTGTCTACTTATCCCTTAGTTAACGTGTGGAGATTATCAAATGACATGGAGGTCATGTTAACCCTTATCATATTCTAACTAATATGGATTATTATATTATTACTTTATTTTTCCTCCCACATTAGGTTTCGAAACTCATAGAAAACCCTAGATAAATAAGGTTTCGACATTCTCTTTGTTTGCAATTCCCTTCTTTCGAAATTCTTTAACTTCGAAATTCTCATCTTTCGACAATTAATCTTGCGAAACTCTAATGCATCGAGATTCTCATTTAGCTCTTTCGAATTTATTCTTCTACACAAATCAATATATCCTTTCGAAAACCATTGAATCGAAATTCACTTTATCCTATTACTTAATCCTATTTATTTGGAAACTTATTGCTTCAAATACCCTCTTGGCTAAATGCGGTCCTTACCCATATAATGCTAATTATTTTCCCTAAGTTAGAATCCTTCATAGCACGTAATTAAATAAACACCTAATATGTAATCACGTCAACACATAAAATCGTAAAACATGTTCCATGCCGTCACGTAAGTCATATAATATGTATGCATATTTATTGGCCAGCTTACTTACGGGACTCGGGTGTTACATCCTCCTTCCTTTAAAAGAGATTTCGTCCCCGTAATCAGGTAGGGAGAAATAGCTCAGGGTAGCGGTTTCTCATATCATCTTCCCGTTCCCACGTAGCTTCTTCCGTGGACTGATTCTGCCATAATACCTTGACTAATGGAATTTCTTTATCCCGTAATCGTTTCATATCATCATACATTATCTCCGCTGGTTTTTCCTCGTAACTCAAATCTGGCTTGAGCTGTTGATGAAGATTTTCAGTGTTCAACACATGGCTTGGATCTGCGACGTAGTTTCGCAGCGTCGATACGTGAAAGACATCATGTACTTGAGCTAGCGAATTCGGTAATTCTAATTGATAGGCAACTTGGCCAACCTTCTTAAGGATTTGAAACGGTCCTATATACCTTGGGCTTAACTTGCCCTTTTTCACAAACCGCTTTACGCCTTTCACCGGAGACACCTTTAGGAATACATAGTCTTCTGGTTCAAAGTCCAGCGGTCTACGCTTTTGCCTGCGTAGCTTTTCTGCCTACCCTGGGCCGTTTTCATTCTTTCTCGTATTTGAGCAATGGCTTCTTTCATTTCTTGTACTAGATCAGGGCCTAGTATTGCTCGTTCTCCCACTTCATCCCAGTGGATTGGAAATCTGCACTTGCGTCCGTATAGAGCTTCATATGGAGCCATTCCGATCGTTGTATGGAAACTGTTATTGTATGAGAACTCAATCAACATAAGGTATCAGCTCCAATTCCCCTTAAAGTCGAGCACACAGGCTCTTAGCATGTCTCTAATGTCTGAATGGTCCGTTCTGGCTGTCCGTCAGTTTGGGGATGGTAGGCAGTACTGAATGACAACTTGTGTCACGCCCCGACTTCCTAACCGCCTATTCTAGCGCATTTCTACGTGCCTAGTGAGTTTGCAAATAAAGAAGTGCACCGAAAACGCGTACAAATTTTTCATTTACGAAATGGAACATTGTTCTATACAAGACAAAAGAATGCATGTCGAACATCAGGGTCCAGACATGGTCTATCTACAACGGCGAAGGTGTGTCGGCACAGCAAAAGCTCCTATGCGCCCGGCCTCACAGGTCGTCATCCACACACACACGTCCACCCCAAAAGCAGCACGAAGCTCCAAAAGGTTGGCCTTGCCTTGAAGACGCGGTCACATACCGTGATCGCCGGTGCCTACAACACACAACGTAAGGAATGAGCCACCGAGGCTCAGTAAGCAGAAATCATGCATGTGTGCACGTGTCACTCCCCCGCAACGGCAATCCGCGCCGATGCATATATCACTCGCAAAGGCAATCCACGCCGATGCATATAGCACTCGCAAAGGCAATCCTCGCCGATGCATATAACACTCGCAAAGGCGAACCGCGCCGATGCATATTACAGTCGTACCAACGTACTCAGACTAATGTCACTCAGGGCCCTCGGCTAATCTCACTATGCACCACAAGAGCTCACGTCCCTCAGGGACAACACGACAGCGGTCCACGCCGGATGGCCGAACCCTAGGATGCACATCGTTCCCCTAGGTCGCCATATGAACCCGGTCGTCCCCGACTGTCCGGCGGTCGCTCACGCTGGTAGCCCACGCTGAGGTCGCCTACGCCAGGGTTCCACCCTGTGTCGCTTACACCCTCAGGTCGCACCCTCCAGGTCGCACCTTACCGCCACGGGCCATGCCCAATCATATCCATAGGATATCAACATATATATATCTACAATAATAGTACGACGACGCTAAACGCCGCCCTGGTAACATAGGAGATAGCCCCTGACTCAACTACGAGTCGACACACTTGCCCACATCGGCAAGTCCTCGTCGCGTACAAGCGACACATCATTATGCACGCTCAATCCCACGACCCTCTCTCACGAGTTCGTGTGTGCACGTGAGTATGCATATGCAGATGCAGGTAGATGCAACGTAGACTTACCACATTTAAGTACTTCAATCAATTTACTAATTCATGAAACCACGTAAGCACATAATCACGCAAATTAGGCACGTAAAACAAGTTGTGTGTCGTAGTTGGACTTCTACTTATCTGTCGTCCGAGCGTAATTAATATCTTCCCCGTTAGCTCCTAACGTACGACCTTTAAACATAATATCATCGTATTAGTATTATGCCCTCGTTAATTAATTAATTAGGTCGAACGAAATTATCGGACTACATTAATTTTCGTTAGAATCCTAAGTAGTTCGGCACTTACTAGGTCAAGTCCTCACCCAATAAATTCTTAAGTAAGGTTAGTATAAAATTCGTGACCTAGGGTGTTCGGCGAAATTTAGAAGATTTGTTCACGTTTAATTCGCCCGACTATAATTTATCCGAATCGCCCGATTTGTCTTTGTACGAATTTCATCTGCCCGATTTAATCTCCTAATACCTTCAAATTCATGAGCAAATCGCCCGATTCATGATATGAAAGTCTATTAATCGCTCGATTCTAGGGTTTTCAGATCGCCCACTTTGCTCTTGATTTCGCCCGATTTCTTCATGCATGAGTCCAAGTTCGGCGATTTGTTCTACTTGTGCCACATGGAATGTCCAATTAAGTCGTCCGATTTCATTGTATTCACCTTGCCCGATTCCATGCATGGTGCGCCCAAGACATTTCGCCCCATTTGGTTGCACACATGAAATCGCCGTGCCTTGTCGTCATCATGACGTCATCCCGAATTCATGCATAGAGTAGGAATTGTTTTCGGTCGATTTGAGGGCTTGCAAGGATGGAAATCGCCCGATTTGCATGAGTTGGCTGTCTGAAATCGCCGAGATCCTCGTAGGGCGAAATCGCCCGATTTGCTTAGCATTGAATCCCTCAAATCGTCGAGGTTCTCTCTCAGTTTCAAATCGCTCAATTTGGTGTTTGTTAAACTTGGTTTCCACCCGATTTAGAAATCGCCGAGATCTAGTTATTCCGTGGTAAATCGCCCGATTTTATTACTTGATCTAAACTTATACTAACATGCTCAGAAGTCGCCCGATTATATGTCCCTCTCATTCACGAATCGCCCGAAACTAACTTCTCATTATCATTCTAGCCGAACTTATGAATATCATTCTCTCTTCATCCTTAAAATTGTGTGAGTCTCTACCCCAAAAGTAAGGTTATAAGTTCTAAATCATTCACTAAATCACCCTATCCTAGTTCACCCAAAGTAACGACCCTAATATTCCCTAAGTTTCGTGAACCTCATGTGATTCTTACAACGGGGATATCTTAAATTATGAAGGTTTCGAGACTAGGAAGGATGCTTTACTTACCACTCGAAGTCTTAGCTACTTGGAGTGCCTTTTTGGTGTGAAAATCGTCTCGGCTCCTTCCTTTTCCTCCCTCTTGTCTTTCGATGTTCTTCTTAGATGTGGTTGTGGAGTTTGAATAATCAATTTGGATATTTTCCTTAGCTTATGGTAGATAAGGCGTGGAGTGGCGTGGGCATTCCCTATTTTAGGGAAGTTTGTCTCTTAATTGTTTTATTTGTGGTTTGGGCCTAAATCAATATTGGGCCTAAATTTTAAATCTAGCCCATTAAAATTGTAGCCTATTTTCGAAAATCGTTTAAACAAGTTAGGGGCCACTTAGCACCACTTAATGGCACCCAATTTCATAAAACACGAAGCTTCACTTAAATCATATTGAGCACGTAAATCACGTTTATGCACATAATTCACCTTAATGCACATAAATCACAAAGTCGCATTTTACTAATTTATTGGCCCTAAATACTTACGGGGGAACCCGGGTGCTACATCCTCCCCCCCTTAAGGAGGATTTCGCCCCCGAAATCAGCCCGTTCGGAACAATTCAGGATAGCGGGTTTTCATCTCATCCTCGCGTTCCCATGTGGCTTCCTCTACTGACTGATTCCGCCACAGAACTTTTACTAGAGGAATCTCTTTGTTCCTAAGTCTCTTCGTCTCGTGCATCAATACCTCTACGGGAATTTCCTCATAACTCAGGTCTGGTTTCAAGTGTTGGTGCAGTGAGTCGTTTATCCACACGTGGCTTGGGTCAGTAATATACTTCCGCAACGTGGAAACATGGAATACATCGTGTACTTGCGACAACGATGCTGGTAGTTCTAGTTGGTATGCCACTTCACCAACTCTCTTTATTATTTTGAAGGGACCGATGTATCTCGGGCTTAGTTTTCCCTTCTTTCCGAACCTTTTGACTCCCTTCATCGGTGACACCTTCACAAAGACCCAATCATCAACTTCGAATTCTAGCGGTCTACGTCTCCGATCCGCATAACTCTTCTGTCTACTCTGCGCCGTGCGCATTCTTTCTCGGATCATCGTAATAATTTCCGTCATTTCCCGTATCATGTCTGGGCCTAACATCGCCCGTTCACCTACTTCATCCCAATGCACTGGGGATCTGCACTTCCGCCCGTATAAGGCTTCATAAGGAGCCATCCCAATTGTAGCTTGGTAGCTATTGTTGTACGAGAATTCTACAAGTGGAAGGTACTTGCTCCAGTTGCCTTTGAAATCAAGTACGCAGGCTCGTAGCATATCTTCCAGTGTTTGGATCGTCCGCTCGGATTGGCCGTCCGTTTGCGGATGATATGCTGTGCTAAATGCCAACTTTGTCCCCATGGCCTTTTGTAAACTTGTCCAGAATTTAGATAGAAACCGTGAATCGCGGTCTGAAACTATCGTTAAGGGTGTCCCATGGAGTCTTACTATCTCTTGGATATACAATTCTGCATAGCGCTCCATGGTAAACATAGTACTTATTGGCAGAAAATGGGCATATTTCGTAAGTCGGTCTACGATTACCCAGATTGCGTCGTGTCCTTTCGCGTTCCTTGGCAATCCGCTCACGAAATCCATCGTTATATTGTCCCATTTCCACTCTGGGATTGGTAAAGGTTGTAGTGTCCCAGCCGGCCGCTGGTGTTCTGCCTTGATTTGCTGGCAAGTGAGGCATTGGCTCACGAACGTCGCTACGTCCTTTTTCATTCCCGGCCACCAGTAGTTAGTCCTTAGATACCTATATAGCTTCGTAGCCCCTGGATGTATCGAATATGGCGTGGTATGTGCTTCCGTCATTATGACTCGTCTGAGATCCGCGTCGTTCGGAACGTACAATCTACTCTTGTAGTATAGGCTTCCGTCTTCCCGAAATGCGAAGTCCATCGTCGACTGCTCAGTCTGCGCTCCCTTGGTTTTTAGGTAAAATTCGTCGTTTTCCTGTGCCTTTTTGATCTGCTCCAGTAGCGTTGGTTGCAGAGTCAGAGCTGCTAGCTTCACCTCGACTTCTCCCAATGGTACGACTTCCACGTCGAGCCGTTGAAGTTCCGCGCTTACTGATTTCCTGCTTAGAGCATCAGCTACCACGTTCGCCTTTCCTGGGTGGTAGTTGATTACACAATCGTAGTCTTTCACTAACTCCAGCCATCTTCTCTGCCTCATGTTGAGTTCCTTCTGGGTGAAGAAATACTTTAAACTCTTGTGATCGGTGTAAATTTCGCATCTCTCTCCATACAAGTAGTGCCTCCAAATCTTGAGAGCGAAGACTACCGCCGCAAGCTCCAAGTCGTGTGTAGGATAGTTCTTTTCGTACTCCTTTAGTTGCCGTGAGGCGTAAGCCACCACGTTACCGTTCTGCATCAGTACGCACCCTAACCCGCTCTTCGAGGCATCGCTATACACTGAGAACCCTCCTGTTCCCGTGGGTATCGTTAGTACTGGGGCTGTAGTAAGCCGCTTTTTCAGTTCTTGAAAGCTTTGTTCACACTCTTTGTTCCATTGAAAAGGCGTGTTCTTCTTGGTCAACTTTGTCAGCGTAGAGGCGATTCTAGAGAAATCTTTGATGAATTTCCTATAGTAGCCTGCTAAGCCTAGGAAGCTCCGTACTTCCGTTACGTTGGTCGGCTGCGGCCAGTCACTAATTGCTTCTATCTTGCTCGGGTCCACCGAGATTCCCGCTCCCGAGACGATGTGCCCCAAGAACGCTATTTGATCCAGCCAAAATTCACACTTCTTATACTTGGCGTACAACTGTTTTTCCCTCAATACTCCCAGTACTACTCGTAGGTGTTGTTCGTGCTCCTCCTTCGTCTTGGAGTAGACGAGGATGTAATCTATGAACACGATCACGAACTTGTCTAGATAGGCTTCGAACACCCGGTTCATTAGGTCCATGAAGGCCGCCGGTGCGTTCGTCAGTCCAAAGGGCATTACTAGGAATTCGAAGTGCCCGTATCTGGTACTGAACGCCGTTTTGGGAATGTCTTCCTTGCGGATTTTCAGTTGATGGTAGCCCGACCTCAAGTCGATCTTAGAAAATACTGTGGCGCCTTGTAATTGGTCGAAGAGGTCGTCTATTCGGGGTAGTGGATACTTGTTCTTGATCGTCAGCTTGTTCAACTCCCTATAGTCTATACACAATCTCATCGAGCCATCCTTCTTTCGTACGAATAGGACTGGCGCACCCCAGGGAGAAAAGCTGGTCTGAATGAATCCTTTTTGTAGGAGTTCATCTATTTGTTCCTTCAACTCCTTTAATTCGGTTGGCGCTAAGCGATATGGAGCCTTGGACACTGGTGCTGCTCCCGGCACCAGGTCAATCGTAAACTCAATTTCCCTGTCTGGGGGTAATCCCGGCAAGTCCTCCGGGAACACGTCGGAGAATTCCTTAATCACGGGTACGTCTTCAAGTTTCGTGGGGGTATTCTCTTCTGCCTTCAGCGCGAACACCAGGTATGCCTCGCATCCTGAGTTGATTAATCACTGAGCTTTTAAGGTTGATATTCTCGGAGGGCCTCTCCTCTTCGTTGTCCCCTTGAAGGTTAAAGGTTCCTCCCCTTCTAAACTGAACGTAACCATCTTACGGTTACAGTCTATCACTGCTCCGCACTTCGAGAGCCAGTCCATCCCGAGGATCACCTCGTAGTCGTCCATCGGGATGACTATTAGGTCTACAGGTAATTCTCTATTACCGACTAGGATTGGGCAATTTCTTAACATTTGACTAGTCCTAGTTGGTGCCCCGCTTGGAATTGCTACGCTATACTCATAATCTACTCGCTCAGGCGTCACCCCGAGTTTCATCACATACTTCACAGACGCAAACGAGTGGGTCGCCCCGGAATCTACTAGAATGCACGTGGGAGTTTGGTGGACCAGTAGGATACCTGCTACCACCTCTGGATTGTTCTCTGCTTCCTCGGATGTGATGGTGTACACCCGAGCTGGCACCATTTGAGGTCCTGCCTGACTCCCGGTCTGATTTCCCGAAGCACCCTCCGGGCACTGTCTCACAAAGTGGCCCGGCTTCCCGCATCTAAAGCAGGTGTTGATTTGCATGTTGCAGTTCCCAAAGTGCCTTTTCCCACACCTCTGGCAATATGGGCCCTGCGCTGCTCCCTGGTTCTGGTTTGGATTTGGGGGTCTGTTCATCGTCCCCTGAGGCTGTTGAGGAGGCCTGTTCTGGAATTTCTTCTTGCCCCCTTTAGGCACGAACTGTCGTTTCTGGTCTCCTCCGCTCCATTGCGCTCCTTGCATTTGCGCGAACTTGCGTTTGGCCTCTTGTGCCTTCAAGATCCTGGCTTCCGCCTGTTCAGCGACCATAGCTCTCTCTGCTACTTGAGAGTAAGTCGCTCCCTGAATTCCCGCCATGCTCACATCCCTGTAAAGCTCAGGCTTCAATCCTTCCAGGAAGCGTTCGACCTTTAGAGCTTCCGTTCTGATCATGTGAGCAGCGAACCTGGACAGCTGCTCAAACTTCCTTATGTATTCGGCCACCGTCATGGGCCCCTGCCTGAGATTGATGAATTCATTCAGGCGCTGTGCTCGAATAGGGGCGGTGAGATACTTGCCCCTGAACAACTCCTTGAATCTCTCCCAGCTCATTGTAGCGGGGTTTTCTAACACCATGATGGTGTCCCACCAGTGTCCTGCGCTCCCTCGTAGTAGGAACGCAGCACAGAGGGCCTTTTTTGCCTCCGGGACCCTGCTATAAACGAACATGCTCTCAAGAGTCCTCAACCAGTCTTCAGCCGCTGTCGAATCAGCTGTGTCCTCGAAGGTCGGTGGGTTCAACCTTCGGAATCGTTCTCCCACCACCTCAGTCCTTTCCGCCTGAGTTGGTCCAGCATTAGCAGTATTCTGTTGGATCAGTTGTTGGATCTGCGCCGACTGCTGACGGACTAATTCCGTTAGCTGGAAAATCGTTGCATCCCGATTGTCGGGAGGGGCCGTGTTTCCCCTGTTCTGGTCGTCGCCACCACTCGACTCTCCTCTCGTTCTTACCATCTTTATACCCTATCCTGATTGTCCTATGGCCAATAAATTATACGACATAGAAATTCACATAGACTTAACACTTACTTGCAAGGCCGCTTCCGCTCTTTTGGGTGTGTGTGTGTGGACAGTCTACAGAACCTGTGACCGAAGCTCTGATACCACCCTGTCACGCCCCGACTTCCTAACCGCCTATTCTAGCGCATTTCTACGTGCCTAGTGAGTTTGCAAATAAAGAAGTGCACCGAAAACGCGTACAAATTTTTCATTTACGAAATGGAACATTGTTCTATACAAGACAAAAGAATGCATGTCGAACATCAGGGTCCAGACATGGTCTATCTACAACGGCGAAGGTGTGTCGGCACAGCAAAAGCTCCTATGCGCCCGGCCTCACAGGTCGTCATCCACACACACACGTCCACCCCAAAAGCAGCACGAAGCTCCAAAAGGTTGGCCTTGCCTTGAAGACGCGGTCACATACCGTGATCGCCGGTGCCTACAACACACAACGTAAGGAATGAGCCACCGAGGCTCAGTAAGCAGAAATCATGCATGTGTGCACGTGTCACTCCCCCGCAACGGCAATCCGCGCCGATGCATATATCACTCGCAAAGGCAATCCACGCCGATGCATATAGCACTCGCAAAGGCAATCCTCGCCGATGCATATAACACTCGCAAAGGCGAACCGCGCCGATGCATATTACAGTCGTACCAACGTACTCAGACTAATGTCACTCAGGGCCCTCGGCTAATCTCACTATGCACCACAAGAGCTCACGTCCCTCAGGGACAACACGACAGCGGTCCACGCCGGATGGCCGAACCCTAGGATGCACATCGTTCCCCTAGGTCGCCATATGAACCCGGTCGTCCCCGACCGTCCGGCGGTCGCTCACGCTGGTAGCCCACGCTGAGGTCGCCTACACCAGGGTTCCACCCTGTGTCGCTTACACCCTCAGGTCGCACCCTCCAGGTCGCACCTTACCGCCACGGGCCATGCCCAATCATATCCATAGGATATCAACATATATATATCTACAATAATAGTACGACGACGCTAAACGCCGCCCTGGTAACATAGGAGATAGCCCCTGACTCAACTACGAGTCGACACACTTGCCCACATCGGCAAGTCCTCGTCGCGTACAAGCGACACATCATTATGCACGCTCAATCCCACGACCCTCTCTCACGAGTTCGTGTGTGCACGTGAGTATGCATATGCAGATGCAGGTAGATGCAACGTAGACTTACCACATTTAAGTACTTCAATCAATTTACTAATTCATGAAACCACGTAAGCACATAATCACGCAAATTAGGCACGTAAAACAAGTTGTGTGTCGTAGTTGGACTTCTACTTACCTGTCGTCCGAGCGTAATTAATATCTTCCCCGTTAGCTCCTAACGTACGACCTTTAAACATAATATCATCGTATTAGTATTATGCCCTCGTTAATTAATTAATTAGGTCGAACGAAATTATCGGACTACATTAATTTTCGTTAGAATCCTAAGTAGTTCGGCACTTACTAGGTCAAGTCCTCACCCAATAAATTCTTAAGTAAGGTTAGTATAAAATTCGTGACCTAGGGTGTTCGGCGAAATTAGAAGATTTGTTCACGTTTAATTCGCCCGACTATAATTTATCCGAATCGCCCGATTTGTCTTTGTACGAATTTCATCTGCCCGATTTAATCTCTTAATACTTCAAATTCATGAGCAAATCGCCCGATTCATGATATGAAAGTCTATTAATCGCTCGATTCTAGGGTTTTCAGATCGCCCCCTTTGCTCTTGATTTCGCCCGATTTCTTCATGCATGAGTCCAAGTTCGGCGATTTGTTCTACTTGTGCCACGTGGAATGTCCAATTAAGTCGTCCGATTTCATTGTATTCACCTTGCCCGATTCCATGCATGGTGCGCCCAAGACATTTCGCCCGATTTGGTTGCACACATGAAATCGCCGTGCCTTGTCGTCATCATGACGTCATCCCGAATTCATGCATAGAGTAGGAATTGTTTTCGGTCGATTTGAGGGCTTGCAAGGATGGAAATCGCCCAATTTGCATGAGTTGGCTGTCTGAAATCGCCGAGATCCTCGTAGGGCGAAATCGCCCGATTTGCTTAGCATTGAATCCCTCAAATCGCCGAGGTTCTCTCTCAGTTTCAAATCGCCCGATTTGGTGTTTGTTAAACTTGGTTTCCACCCGATTTAGAAATCGCCGAGATCTAGTTATTCCGTGGTAAATCGCCCGATTTTATTACTTGATCTAAACTTATACTAACATGCTCAGAAGTCGCCCGATTATATGTCCCTCTCATTCATGAATCGCCCGAAACTAACTTCTCATTATCATTCTAGCCGAACTTATGAATATCATTCTCTCTTCATCCTTAAAATTGTGTGAGTCTCTACCCCAAAAGTAAGGTTATAAGTTCTAAATCATTAACTAAATCACCCTATCCTAGTTCACCCAAAGTAACGACCCTAATATTCCCTAAGTTTCGTGAACCTCATGTGATTCTTACAACGGGGATATCTTAAATTATGAAGGTTTCAAGACTAGGAAGGATGCTTTCCTTACCACTCGAAGTCTTAGCTACTTGGAGTGCCTTTTTGGTGTGAAAATCGTCTCGGCTCCTTCCTTTTCCTCCCTCTTGTCTTTCGATGTTCTTCTTAGATGTGGTTGTGGAGTTTGAATAATCAATTTGGATATTTTCCTTAGCTTATGGTAGATAAGGCGTGGGGTGGCGTGGGCATTCCCTATTTTAGGGAAGTTTGTCTCTTAATTGTTTTATTTGTGGTTTGGGCCTAAATCAATATTGGGCCTAAATTTTAAATCTAGCCCATTAAAATTGTAGCCTATTTTCGAAAATCGTTTAAACAAGTTAGGGGCCACTTAGCACCACTTAATCGCACCCAATTTCATAAAACACGAAGCTTCACTTAAATCATATTGAGCACGTAAATCACGTTTATGCACATAATTCACCTTAATGCACATAAATCACAAAGTCGCATTTTACTAATTTATTGGCCCTAAATACTTACGGGGGAACCCGGGTGCTACAACTTGGTTCCCATAGCCTTCTGCAGGCTCATCCAGAATTTGCTAAGAACCTCGAATCACGATCGGAAATAATCGAGATTGGAACTCCGTGAAGTCGTACTACTTCTTTGATGTACAATTCTGCATATCGTTCCGTGGAAAATGTTGAGCTAATCGGCAGAAAGTGGACAGACTTGGTCAAGATCAACGATGACCCATATAGCGTCGCAGTCCTTTACTATCTTTGGCAAGCCGACGACGAAATCCATCGTAATGTGATCCCACTTCCATTCGGGTACTAGCAGGGATTGCAAGGTTCCTGCCGGTCGTTGATGCTCTGCCTTAATTTGCTGACACGTCAGGCATTGGCTTACAAATGTTGCTATTTCTCTTTTCTTCCCTGGCCAATAATGGCTTCGTAGATCTCTGTACATCTTCGTTGCTCCCGGGTGGATAGAATAGACGGTGGTATGGGCTTCCGTCATGACAGTGTTTCGGAGTTCAGTGTCGTTAGGAACATATAAACGAATATGTAGTATAAACTCCCGTCGTCTCGTATGGTGAAGTCTGCTGGTCTTTGTTCTGATTGTACTTCTTTGATTTTTAAGTACAACTCATCATTGCCTGTGCTTTTGTGATCTGCTCCATCAATGTAGGTCGAAGTGTTAACGCCGCTAGTTTTGTTTCAATCTCGCCCATTTGTATCACTTCTACTTCAAGCCTTTGTAATTCCATGTTTACAGTCTTGCGGCTTAGTGCATCAGCCACTACGTTTGCTTTCCCGGGTGGTAGCTAATTAAGCAGTCGTAGTCTTTAACCAATTCTAACCATCGTCTCTGCCTCATGTTCAACTCTTTCTGTGTGAAGAAGTATTTGAGACTCTTGTGGTCACTGAAAATTTCGCATCGCTCGCCGTAGGTAATGTTCCAAATCTTGAGAGCGAAAACGACGGCGGCAAGTTCTAAGTCATGCGTTGGAAATTCTTCTCATAATCCTTTAGCTGTCGGGAAGCATATGCAACTACATTCCCGTGTTGCATTAGAACGCATCCTAAGCCATTCTTAGACGCATCACTGTAAACAGAAAATCCTCCAGTTCCTGTGAAAATAGTTAGCACTGGAGCCATAGTGAGTCGTTGCTTAAGTTCCTGAAAGCTCTGATCGCAAGCATCGTCCCATTGAAATGGAGTATTCTCCTTCGTTAGCTTCGTCAGGGTTGATGCAATTTTGGAGATTGATGAACTTCCGATAATATCCGGCTAGTCCGAGAAAACTTCGTATTTCTGTCACATTCGTCGGTTGAGGCCAGTTGTTAATAGCTTCAATCTTGTTGGGGTCAACCGAAATTCCAGCTCCCGAGGTAACGTGTCCGAGAAATACGACTTGATTGAGCCAGAATTCGCACTTCTTGAATTTTGCATACAATTGTTTCTCTCGCAATATCTCCAATATAGTCCTCTGGTGTCGCTCGTGCTCCTCTCGTGTCTTTGAGTAAATCAGGTGTCGTCGATAAATACGATGACACATTTGTCCAGAAATAACTTGAACACTCGGTTCATTAAGTCCATGAATGCTGCTGGCGCATTAGTCAGCCCGAAAGGCATGACTAGGAATTCGTAGTGCCCGTAACGGGTACTGAAAGCTGTCTTCAGGACATCCTCTTCTCGAATCTTCAACTGGTGATATCCTAACCTTAAGTCAATCTTCGAAAAGACGGCTGCGCCTTGCAGTTGATCAAATAAGTCGTCAATTCGAGGGAGGGGGTATTTCTTTTTGATCGTAATCTATTTCAGCTCCCTATAATCGATGCAGAGCCGCATCTATCCATCTTTTTTCTTAACGAACAAAACTGGTGCTCCCCATGGTGAGAAGCTCAGCTGAATGAACCCTTTTTGCAACAGTTCATCCAGTTGCTCCCTCAATTCCTTCAGCTCAGCTGGAGCAAGTCAGTATGGTGCCTTAGAGATTGGTACAACTCCTGGTCCTAGTTCAATTTTGAATTGAATCTCACGATCCGACGGAAGTCCGGGTAAGTCTTCAGGAAACACCTCGGGATAGTCCTGTACTACTGGAACTTCTTCTAACTTCGGGGGTGAACGTTCTTCGGATGATATTGTGAATATTAGGTAAGCTTCGCATCCTGTTTTGATCAAACGATGTGCCTTCATTGCTGAAATCTTGGGAATCTTATTAGTCTTGCTAGTTCCCGTAAATGTGAATGATTCGGTGTATTCTAGGTTAAAGATCACTTTCTTATGGTTACAGTCAATGACTGCTCCGTACTTCGAACCCAGTCCATTCCAAGGATTACTACATAATCGTTCATTGGAATGACTATCAGGTCAACAGGTAAGGTCCTATCGTTCACTATTACTGGGCTATCTCGTAAAATCTGGTTGGTTCTCGTAGAGGTTCCATGAGGGGTGGTAAAATTGTATTCGTAGCTAACTAGGTCAGGGGTAACCCCGAGTCTCGCCACATAGTTAGTAGATGCAAATGAATGCATGGCTCCTGAATCAACTAATATGCATGTCGGGGTTGAGTGGATAAGAAGAGTACCTGCCACTACATACGGGTTGTTTTCCGCCTCCTCAGAAGTTAGCGTGTATACTCTAGCAGGTACTGTAGGTGGTTTAGTTTGAACAGGTGCTTGGCTTCCAGATGCAACTTCCGTGAATGCCTTGGAGAAGTGGCCTGTCTTGCCACACTTATAGCAGGTTCCATTTTGAGAGTAGTAGACGCCTAGATATCGCCGTGTGCACCTAAGACATGGAGGTATGGTCATAGGAGGTCTTCCCTGATTAAGACTAAATTGTTGTGGGGTCCAGGTCGGTTCTGGAAATTGGGCGTGGCATTCTTGGGGTTAAATGGCTTCTTTGGGTTACCTCCACTCCACTTCGGTCCTTGAACAAACTTTCTCTTTGCTTCATGGGCTCGCATAATTCGGAGTTCCGCTTGCTCCGCCATTAACGCCCGTTCTGCTACTTGAGCATAAGTAGCTCCTTGAGATCCAACCATGTTCACATCTCTATATAATTCGGGCTTGAGGCCTTTCAGGAAATGCTCCACTTTTAACGTTTCTGTGCTCACAATGTGAGCTGCAAATCGAGACAATTGTTCAAAAATTCCGAATGTACACCGCCACTGTCATTGGGCCCGGTCGTAGATTGATAGATTCATTCATCCTCTGGGCTCGTACTGGAGCGGTAAAGTACTTGCTTCGAAAAAGCTCCTTAAACCTTTCCCATGCCATCGTCATTGGATCTTCAAGGGCGAGAATGGTATCCCACCAATGACCTGCACTTCCCCTCAATAGGAAGGCAGCACATAACACATTTTCTTCCTCATGAATGCGATTGTACTGAAACATACTCTCCAGAGTTCGGTGCCAGTCCTCGGATGCAGTAGGGTCAATGGCATCTTTCCCCTACTATTTCAACCCATTCTGCTTGAGAGAGTCCACTGTTAGATTGTCCGCCTGTATTTTGCTGTTGCATCATCTCTTGAATTTGAGCGGACTGCTGGTGAACGAGTTCCGTGAGTTGAAGAATCGTCGTATCACGATTATCGATAGAAGTTGCGGGTTGTTTCCCTTATCCGCACTCCCACTACCATCACCCCGTGTTCTACCCATTATTTTCCTATACCCCAATAGCCCCTATGGCCAATAAATCATGCACATACGAAATTCATAGAAACATGAAACTTCCTAGCAAGGCCGCTTCCGTGCTTTTGAGTGTGTGTACATGGACAGTCTACAGAACTTGTAACCAAAAGCTCTGATACCACCTGTGGCGTCCCTGACTTTCACCACCCATTCTTACTACTAATTCGTATGACTGCATGTGTTATAAAGGAAATTACGTCTACGAAAATGCGTACAAAATTTTTCTTCTATATAAAGAAACTTTTCTGTACAATACAAAATATTCCTAGGACATAAATACAAGGTAGAGTGCGCATGCATGTTCAAAATAATCTATCGGCCCGCCACTCAGGTCGCATCCATGTACACACCACCACCTCAAAAGTCCTCCGGAAGCTTCAAAATTTGACCTCGCCTTCGTAAAGATCACGTACCGTGATCCCGTGAACCTACAACACATAAATACGTGGAATGAGCTCATGAAGCTCAGTAAGTGAAAACCATGCATGTCATGCACGTGTCCTAACTTGCAAAGGCATCCGCGCCAATGCTCCCAAGACCTCCTAATTTTCCTTGCCTTGTCTTGTCATGTAAGGCCCTCAGCTATCTTGCTATGCACCATCATGGAGTTCGAATCCACAAGGGATAAATAAATATATAAGTGGCAATACCCACTCATGGGAGGCTAACCCTAGGGTGCCTTTTCTATCCCAATGTTGTTTCATACGCCACGTGGACGCTTCACACTGGTAGCCTATTCTGAGGTAGTCAACACTAGAGGTACCCTCGGTGTCGCTTACTCCCTCAGCTCGCATCCTCCAGGTTTCACGATCCGCCCTGAGGGCATTAGCCCTAAAATCATGTCTTGCCTTGAACATGTCATACGACGTCATCATGGTAGCATAGAAGAGCCGTGACTCAACTGTCAGTCAACATCAGACGCCCATATCGGCGAATATTTATCGCTCTCAGGAGATCTTATATCACGCACGCTCTCATATCCAGCCTTTTGTACTAAACGTGCGTGCATATGATCATGTCATGAATATGCATGCCATGCCATCATACAGTGTAAATAAATTACATAAGAAGTCACATAAAATCATAAAAGCACATAACACATAATTCAAGCACATAAAATTATGTATTGTAGTTGGGACTTCCACTTACCTGATATCCTTAGCTACTTAGCTTATCGTACTGTAAGTCGCTAACCTTCGAACCCTAAGTATAGAAACATTTAAGATTAGGGTATGTTAGTCTAATTACAGTTTCATGAAAGTGGTTTAGTTTAAAACCCCTAGTTTCGACTTTTATGAATTTTCAACATCCTAAAGTTCCGAACTTTGACCTAAATTGAAAGGTACTATTTCGAAATCCTCTTAGACATGGTTTCAAGTTATTTAAATAGAACAAAGAATTAATAAAATAAACTTCGAAATGATTGACCAAAGTTCTCGAGATTGTTAAAGACATTTAAGTTCTCGAGATGAACTGCAAAATAAATCTTAACATGGTTCTCGAGATAAATCTCGAGTTTGACTTCACAAGATGCTTTCGAGATCTTGTTTAAACCTACTTTAATAATTTCGAAATTCCATTAGACAAGATTCAAGATTTGATTAAATAGTATACAATATGTCGAAATCAATGTTGACATGGATCTCGAGCTTGATTGTGGGATTTCGAGATCAATTTCAGAGATAGACTTCGACATGGTTCTCGAGATGAATCTCGAATTTGGTTGTGAAATTTTATTAAACATGAATCTCGAGCTTGATCTGGAGTTTGATTGTGACATTATATTAAACATAAATCTCGAAATGGATTTCGAAATTCTTTTCTTCTCATAATTGATTTCGAAATTCCTCCTATAACATTGACATGGTTTCAAAATTCATAAATTGTACATCATATCTTATCAAAACACTCTTTTGTACCGAAGACCTTTGATTAAAAACATACTCCTTAAGAACATAACGAACATCGGAAACCTCCAAAATTCGAAAATCACTTCCTATCAATAACTCGTCTTTTGAAAATCCAGTTAAATTAAATCTTAAGAACAATTATTTACTCCAAAATCATAAATCCTTCGATCAAAAGTTACCTTTTAAGAATACAAGAACTTCAACACGTTCGAACTCTTCAAAACTAATAAACTTGCAAGTTAATAGGAGTAAATGAAGTTTTTGTTTTCTCTAATTCTTTAAATATGCTAGGATGTAAATAAAAAACATGATATTAAGGTGAAAAATTATACCCTTCCCTGTTCTCCTTCCTTTTTTCTTATCTTATTTATGTTTTGTTTTGAAAGTTTTGTTAATAAGCTATGGTTTTACAAAAAGTTTCTTTTGTGGTATAACTTACTTCGTTGTCTCCTTATCCCTTAGGTAACGTGTGGAGATTATCAAATGACATGGAGGTCATGTAAACCCTTATCATATTCTAACTAATATGTATTATTATATTATTACGGGTTTGGAGATTATCAAATGACATGGAGGTCATGCAAGAACAGCTGCGACGTTAGTAAGGTGCCGGCATGATGATCTTGCACAAAGAAGGCTTCCCGTTCGTGTGCTTTTGGCGTAGGAGAGGGGCACTACGCCTCGGGGATTCGAATGATTCGAAGCTAGCCATCGTTAAGAGATTTCAACAAGGTATCATGACTGATCCTTTATCTCGTTATGTCAATACGTTCTCATGTTTGTAGCCGAGCGATCTTGGATAGGCGGGAAACCCCGTAAACTTTTAAAATTTCGTCGTTCTATGAACGTGGGTCCAGGGACCCTCGGAGATTCTCAACAGTGGTATCAGAGCCATAGGCTCGGTTAAAGTCACGGGACTATGACAAAAGGCCACGAAAAACACGAAAGCTTAGCCGTGTGCATGGCGCACACGGCGCCCGTGCAGCTCGCGCGCGGGGCGAGCGGGGCTGCGTCGAGTCGCATGCGAAGCGCGACTCAGGGGGGCTGCATGCAACATGAGGCCTTCTCCTAGCCGTGCGCAAGGTGCGCACGACACATGGGCAGCCGCGGGGTGCGCGACTCAAGACGGGCTGGCCACGAGCGTACCGCGGCGCATAGGGCTGACCGCACGTGGGGCATGCGGCACAAGAGGCACAGGCTGCACACATGGGTGCACGCAGCGCTCGGAAAAGCCGTGCGTGGATGTGCGAGCCGTGCTAGGCTAAGGGCGAACGCGGATCGGGGCTTGCCGCATGGTGCGCGCGGCACAAGTCTGGCAGCTCGCGTGTCGTGAGCATCCTCGACACAGGCCCGATAGGCCTGGTCTAGCCCATCCTACGACACGATATACATTGGGCTAGGCCCGGACCATTTAATAGCCAAAATTCTATTTCGGCTCGGAAATGTGTTAAATTTGTCGTGATGCATGTTATTTCAATAAACGTGGTGATTGATTGGGGATTAGGTTCTGTTTTGCCGGGTGATATGTTAAGAGTGACAAGATCTCCCCCGGGTTGTACTTTACAGTTTTTTTATTAGATAAGACGGACGGTTTTATTAGGGATAAATTCCCCGTCATAGGCTATTGTAGTTATGTTATGACGGCCGTACGAGTGTCGATCGAGAGGAACCTGAACGAACGAGCTGGTAGCCGAGGCGACCATTCGAGCAAAGCCCGAAGACGAAGAGTCTTATTGCTTTGTACAATTAGGATAGAACTAAAAATATTCCCGATCTTTCACATTTACTTTAATAGGTTGAAACTAGGTTTACTATTAACGTCCATTATGTGCGTGTTGGTTTCGAACGTGATAATGTGCATAATGTGCTCGTGTTAAAACTGTGAGGATTCTCCCGAGGTTAGACCTTTAATATCAAGTGAGTAATGGGGCTAGGCTCCTGTCTTCTATCAAGTCCAAAAATGTTGCGACTTAGGGGTACGATTGCGGTTGACCGAGTTACGGCGCCAAAACCCTCGCCTTTGCGTGAACGAGTTTGGATGCAATTATGAATTGCCGCTCACGACCACTCTTCACCCTCTAATAAAGAGTTATCCTACGGGGGATGAAGTTCACGGAAAAGTGGAAGGTGAGCAGGACGTTGATAGGTTGCACTTGGACAGTCATTCTCAATATGATCCGAGTTACGACTGAGGGACCCTGGCTGAGACGAAGCGTTGAATCTTCTGTGTGACAGAAACGTGCGGGGCACGACCTCGGCTAACCAAATGAGCCAATAAGCTGTTAAGTTGAGGCTAGTTTGTAGTAGCGCGGGGAACTCATCGCCACTATGAAAACCACTCAACAAGGTTTCCGAAATGCCTAGCGGGAGAAAGGGTTTCGAGAAAAATAGTGGTAGTCAGACAAAAAAATTTGAAGTCCTAATTTAGTCTGATTAAACACTATAAATCCTAACTATCCGTTTATTTTCTGCGCTTTATTTTCTTCTCTATTAGTTACGATGACAAACCCATTAATTACACTCTTGGAGAAACATTGTTTGGTGGGACCGAACTATGTAGACTGGCTCAGAATTTGAGGATCGTCCTCAGATTAGCAAAACTGGATTATGTCTTGGACATTACTGAGCCAAAATTTCCCACAACTGAATCCACTAATGAGGAGATTGCACTCCACTCCAGGATAAGTGGGTTGAAGATTCAGCGAAGGTGAACGTCTACATGCTTGTTGCGACTTCTACGTCCATGGGATCGAAGAAGAAGTCGAACAAGACAGGCGTGACCAAGGGTAGAGTCGACAAGAAGACGAAGACCACCAAGGTCGAAAGGTCGGGCGCAAAGCCCACGGATAAGTGCCTCCTTTGCAGCAGCTGGGCCATTGGAAGCGTGAATGTCCGAAGCTGGAGGCGTCTGACGCCTCAGGAAAACAATTAGTTTTTGAAGCTAATTGTTCTGTGTATTCTACTTCGTGGATACTTGACTCAGGGGCTAGTTCCCACATTTGTGTTTTGAACCAAGGTCTAGAACGAAGTAGGAAGCTTCGAGCTGGCGAGTTCTTGATCAACATAGGTAGTGGACATAGTGTACCAGCTACACACATGGGATCGAAGACCTTAGTCTTATCGATTACATTGTTTAGAACTTTCTGACATTTTGATTTTGCCCAAGGGGCTTAAAAATATTATTTCGATTCCTGTTTTGAGCAGACTAGGTTATGAATTTCGATTCATTGATAATGTTTGCCATATTTATTTTAGAAATGAAAATGTTGGAAGTGCGACGTTAATGGTTTATATTACGTCAACTTAAAAGACAATGTTGAAACTGTAAA
This sequence comes from Craterostigma plantagineum, assembly GCA_027422505.1. NCBI lineage: Eukaryota > Viridiplantae > Streptophyta > Magnoliopsida > Lamiales > Linderniaceae > Craterostigma > Craterostigma plantagineum. Next base: position 16,312,368 of record JAPQWV010000013.1, on the reverse strand, counting down.
TGCAATCACCAAATCATCGACTGGGTCGAACGATGGATACATGTGGCACTTATGACTAGGTCACGCAACAGAAGCGAAGATTGAACAGATGGAAAAGGACGGTTTGATTAGCATAGTGCGAACAGGCCCGATTTCTACCTGTCAGGCTTACATCTTAGGGAAAATGACCAAGTCGCCCTTCACAGGGACTTTCACTAAGGCCACGGAAGTGTTGGGTTTGATCCACACTGAAGTATGCGGACCATTTAAAGTAACGGCCCGAGGTAATTGCCGCTACTTCGTAACGTTCACGGACGATTTCTCCCGCTACTGGAATGTCTATTTGATGAGACAAAAGTCCGAAGCTCTTGAAGTGTTCAAAGAGTATAAAGCATTAGTGGAGAAGCAAACTGGCAAGTTCATTAAAGCTGTTTGGTCAGATCGAGGCGGTGAATACATGAGCCTTGAGGTTGATGCATTTCTTAGAGAAAATGGCATCATCATACAGTTTTCCCCACCAGGCACGCCGCAATTGAATGGCGTGGCCGAATGGAGAAACCGAACGCTTTTAGATATGGTTCGGTCAATGATGAGTTATACAGATCTCCGCATTTCTTTGTGGGCCTATGCCTTAGAAACAGCGGCCTATATCCTTAATAGGATACCTACCCGCTCTGTCGACAAGATTCCTTACGAGGCTTGGCATAATCGTAAGGCGAGTCTGAATCACATCAGGTTCTGGGGTTGCACCGCCTTTGTGAAAAAGTTGATGGCAGATAAGCTTGAATCAAGATCATTAATGGCAAGATTCGTCGGATATCCCGAGGACTCGATGGGGTATTGCTTCTTCATCCCAGACGTACACAGGGTGTTCGTCGCTTTACGTGCTACTTTCTCGGTGCAAGAATTCGTAGGCGAAGGCGGTAAAGGACGAGAAATAATTCTAAGAGAGTTAGAGGACGAATCGACTCCTATTCACGAGTCGTTGGACGAAGTTCCAGAAAACCCGGCTCAGCCTCAATTGCGTAGGTCCAGTAGGATATCTTATATGCCTGAGAGATATGGTATGGTACACGTCGAGCATGGGGATGCTGCGACTGAGGGATGCGTCGGGGACGATCCCATCACCTACGACCAGGCAATTGCTGGTACAGACTCCCTCAAGTGGCTTGAGGCTATGCAGGCCGAAATGGTGCACACAAACGAGGTTTGGACTCTTGTAGACTTGCCTAATGGTTTTAGACCAATTGGCAATAAATGGATCTACAAAACAAGATTGGATCTGATGGACAGGAAGCTAGGCTTGTAGCGAAAGGGTATAGTCAGAAAGAGGGAATTGACTATGAGGAAACCTTCTCACCTGTCGCAATGATAAAGTCCATTCGAATCATGCTTGCGATAGCAGCACACTACGACTATGAGATCTGGCAGATGGATGTAAAGGCCGCTTTCCTGAATGGATTCCTCCAGGAGGAAATCTATATGGAGCAGCCCAAGCGTCAGAAGCAGATGCTCGAAAAGTGTGCAAACTGAATCGGTCCATTTATGAGCTGAAACAGGATTCAAGGAGTTGGAATCTTCGGTTCGATGAAGTAGTTAAGAACAACGGATTCATAAAGAATGAAGATGCGCCCTGTGTTTACAGAAAGGCCAGTGGGAGCAAGGTGTCGTTTCTAGTATTGTACATAGATGATATCCTTTTGATAGGAAACGACATTGGGATGCTCTCAGAGATTAAAGCTCGGCTTTCAAACGAATTCTCTATGAAAGACCTCGGAGAAGCGACCTATATTTTAGGAATTCTCCTATTTAGAGATAGGGCGAAAAGGTCAATAGACTTGTCCCAGGCCCTTTACTTAGATAAGTCCTTAAAAGGTTTAAAATGGACGAGTCTAAGAAAGGGTTCCTACCTATGAGGCATGGGGTTCATCTCTCAAAGGCCATGTCTCCTCAGAATGAGGTACAAAGACAAGAGATGAGTGGAGTCCCCTATGCTTCAGCTCTGGGTAGCCTGATGTACGCGATGCTTTGCACACGACCAGACATAGCGTATGCTGTGGGCGTATTGAGTAGGTTTCAGGTTAACCCTGGTAAGGAACATTGGGCGACAGTAAAGACAGTTCTGAAGTACCTTAGACGGACTATGGACTTGATACTGATTTATGGCCCAGGAGAATTGGAAGTAGATGGATATACAGATTCGAACTTCCAATCAGATGTGGATGACCGAAAGTCTACTTTGGGTTTTGTCTTTACGCTCAATGGTGGGGCAGTGTCTTGGAAAAGCTCCAAGCAAAGCACGACAGCAGATTCCACCACTGAGGCAGAGTATATCGCAGCTTCAGAAGCTGCCAAAGAGGGTGTTTGGTTACGCAAGTTTCTGGAGGAACTACAGGTGGTACCTAGCATCGTGGATCGCCCGCTGCCATTGTGGTGCGACAACAGCGGGGTTATTGCACAAGCTAAGGAACCACGTGCTCACAGTAAATCCAAACACATAGAGAGAAAATACCACGTGCTGCGTGGGTTTGTTGAAAATGGCTCAATAGCCATGCGGAAAATCGCCTCTGTAGAGAATGCAGCGGACCCGTTCACGAAGCCACTACCACAGGAAGTGCTCGATCGACACCTCGATAAAATGGGGTTAAGATATGATAACACGTGGCATTAGTGCAAGTGGGAGATTGTTGAGGTATATGCCCTAGATGTCGTACGAGGACTGGGAGTACGAGGGCAATTTGCTAGTTTTGTAGTGTTTAGTGATGTAATTTGATTACTTCTATTAATGGAATGACTTTATAATTAATTATTGGATGAATAAATTAAAAGGCAAATTATTAATTAGTCTAAAGATTTCACCTTGCAATCTGGGTTGATAAGACAAATTAATAAAACTCAAATATTGATAGTTCAGTTATTGATTCTGTGGGGACAGAGAGGGGCACCAGTAAGCTGAGATACTGCAATATTAAAATAGTCCACAAGTCTAAGTCTCCAGTAAGGTGACTGGAATGACACGTACGACTTGTTTGTCGATTGGTCCAATATGGTTGTACCAACCGTTCACTTGGGAAGTGGGAGCCCATGACAATGATACAAGATGAATCAGGGGATTATCTGTATTTGGACACTGACTCGTACTCGAACGATCACACGCTTGGATTATCCTTGATCGATCGATTGATTGTAGTAGTATGCGTTAGACCGAAAGGGTTAACTTGGGGTTGATCTTAAGGTCTTAACTTGTCACTAGTTTGCTAGGCCCGTCTTGCCGGTGGCATGGGTCAGCGGCGAAATGCGGTCTTGACTTTTTGATGTGATTGCCGGTTGAACCGCAGAGCGGGATACGGTCTCGATTAAATTCGAGGTTAACGTCTTGGCAAGTTTAATGTGCGGGAAGTTATCCAAGTCTCTGGCCAGAGCATATAACTGACTCACGATAGTCGTGGAGTGCAGTTTCAGAACTTTCACCGACATAAACGACATAGAGTCGAGTTCTGTAAGTTTGACTATGCGTGACTTTCACTCGACCGGGACAAACATAAAGGGTTTATACGTATGACGAAAATCTACAGTCGGTTCATGGATTATGATTAGATCAAATTCGTACTCAACTTGGGATCTGTTCGGTACCACGGGGCTGGCTAGGTGAATACCGAACTCCTAGATACCTCCTGGGCCGGTTGAGACGAACCAAGAGAGTCGGGCTTAAAAATGGCAACCGATACAACGTCGTCATCAGAGAGAGAGACAAGGATAGGTCCTAGATTGTGACATTAGGGTTTGGGGCTTGGCCAAAACTTTGATCGGCCGAAAATACTAAGTTTTACTAGTGAGGGGTAAAATGGTCTTTCACCTCACGATATATTTTTGAAATAAAATATTTGATATTGAATATTTAGTATATGATTTAAATTAGATTTAGATCTTTATTATTTGCTTAGAGAAATAATATTATTTAATTTGGAATTAAATAATGTATATCGGATATATATATAAGTTTCGAATTTTTATTAGATAAAATTTCGAAAATTATTAAACATATTTATATTGGATATTATATATTTACAATATACTAAATATGATATTTTAATTAATTAAGGCATTGGATATTTAATTAATTAAACATAAAGTTTAAATTTTGAATTCATTACTTGGTAAAACGAAGACTTGGTAAAAGGGGAGGTTTGAGGATTTTTCTCCACCCACCTTAACCTATTTTTGGCTAATCCTAAGAGGTATAAAGAAGGATTTTCGAGATCCTAAAGTAAGTGGAAGCTAAAATTTCGAAATACAAGCCAAAGAAGAAAAAAACTAAGAGTTTTCTCCTCTCACCACTTTCTCTCTCGTACTCTCTCTCTCTGGGGCAGCAAGCAGTTCGTTCTTGGCCTAGCCGCACATGCAAGAACAGCTGCGACGTTAGTAAGATGCCGGCGTGATGATCTTGCATAAAGAAGGCTTCCCGTTCGTGTGCTTTTGGCGTAGGAGAGGGGCACTACGCCTCGGGGATTCGAAGCTAGCCATCATTAAGAGATTTCAACAAGGTATCATGGCTGATCCTTTATCTCGTTATGTCAATACGTTCTCGTGTTTGTAGCCGAGCGATCTTGGATAGGCGGGAAACCCTGTAAAATTTTAAAATTCCACTGTTCTAGGAACGTGGGTCCAGGGACCCTCGGGGATTCTCAACAGTACCGAGTTTCACCGATCAAATAAATAGCAAATACGGTTTGAATAGGGCGATTATGGCATCATTTTTGGATAACCAACTTGAAGCTAAAATTGGTCGATTTCTGTATAGGAAATCGGACAACACATAAAACTAAATTAAACCAATCATAACTCATGTAGACTCAGCAAGATAGAATCGTGTAATTAAAAGAAGAGGTTGCTTAGTTTAGGAGGCAAATTAGTCACCTCCTTATCATTTCATTCACACTTTCTAAGTACTTTATTTTAACGTATATCTACTAGATCATAAACTAAAAACCCTTAGAAGCAAAAACGTAATAGGAAGAACTCTATATCTAGCAAGAACAAAGTCGGCCAGTTTATACCACACACAGCAAATCAGACATCGGATCTTAGGTAAGTAAAGATCATATTTATAGCATTTAATTTAATTATGCTTATGTATTACCATGTTTCTATGAGCTTAGACATAGGGAAATTCGAGTATGATATGTTTTAAAAAACCCTAAATTCTGAAATTCATAAGTATGGTAACACTCCTATTTAGATTCAAGTAGATGTAACCACAAAAGTTCATAAGGAGATGATTTAATTATTCGAATAGACATAATAACATCTGAGTAGGTGAAGTTTTAAGGGTTTGAGGTTTTTAGGTGCTTACTTAGATAAACTCGTAAATTGAATATGAACTTATAATAATTTTCATTAACTTTCGGGTAAGTCTAGACAATTTTCAATCATAGCCATTGGGACATATCATCTAGTCCAGTTTAGGCAGAAGCATAAATATTAGGGTAGATGATTAAATGTTCTCATATGACTTAGTCAATTTTCGTACAGTCAACTATAATATAATATGAACAAGAAATGGAAACTCGGATAGTATATTAATATATTTTGTTGAATTCTTAAGCATGAATGTCGATGATGGGTAGGGACCTTTGATGAATTCCTAAAGTTTGATTAATTTAATCATTGTTTCGGATAGTTGAAGGTGTGGGAAACTTAATTTTAGGATCTTGTCTAGGGATTGGGGATATTATTTTAATTGTACTTTTAGATGATGCAAATTGTGAGAACCTTTTATGTGGGAAATGACTTTCGATCGATAGGAATTATAAGTGTCGCACGACACCAAGTTTCGCCGAGGTGTTCTATTTAAAATATAATTGACCCGATTTGACCATTATGTGAGCATACTTTCGATCGAACCAGCCACATGTAAGAGTACTTTCGCCGTGTCTTATGAATTAGATTAGATTCTATCGACTTTCAGTTTATAAAAGGGAATTTCACTAACAAATCGGCGAATACAAAATCGGGCAACACTTATATTGTTCTAACCTTGACCAAAATCTGGCGATATTGATGTTTCGAGCGAATTTAGTAAAAGACCACTTTCCCGAATTTTAGGTACAAAATCGAATGTTGGCCTAATTTAGACTATTAATCGGATGATTTAAGTTTTTAAAATATTATGTTACACCGAAGGTATTTCGAGCAATACAGAATAGTCGAACCAATTTATTTCGAAACAGTCGTCTAACTTAGATATTATACTGATAATATAATGTTTTTATTTAAGGGTCGAAAACTAGGAATTTCCCGAAGCAGTAGGTTAATTTAGCTTGGACGACAGGTAAGTGGAAACTTCAACTACAACACATAAATGTATTATGTGCGCTTGATTTATGTGACTATCTGCTTGTGTGCTTTTTGTTGGGGTAGGCCTGATTAATCGACGTTGGCCCCCGAACAGCGCAACGTGGCGATATCGGAAGCGCGTTTTGAAACGAGCGGCGTAGGGTGACGAAATTTCGATTTTCAACATCTAAATTCGACCTAGGGCCGTCGGCTTCTCCCAAGGGCTCAAGATACTTCCCTGAGCCTCAGGATACCACGTCTAATCCGAACTTCCCAGATTCGAATTTAATACAAATTTATTCGAATTAATAATTTCATGCCAAACTAGTTCGAACAAAGCGGCAGCCGACAGTGTTTCGACTATTTGGCGACCGAAACGATTTCCGATCGATACCAAATTTTCCAGATTGATTGTAAACTTCCCAACGATCGTAACGCGGGGTCTTCCGAATCATTTTGATATCGTTTGGTATTTTTCGTAAAATCATATCAGTAGGGTTCGAAACATACCGTCGATGAACGTGATTTCACCTCGGATGGACGTCGCTGCGCCTCGTCTGGTTCCCGGGGCCTCCGGGCTAGATTGTTACACCGGTATGACCTTGATCAATCCTCCGAAACTGCTCCCGATGGCTAGCGCAGTTCGGTTTGGGCGTCGGGACTCGTCAAACAATCCCGTAGCTTGACGTGGCTTGAGAAGTTCAAAACCTAAACTCACTTTTTTATTGTTGAGTTGTTGAGAGCATGTACCAAGTTCTCAAGCTTAGAAAACTTACTTCCATTTCGTGCTTATTTTTTTTTCTTTATTTATGCATGTATCTCCTTTTTATTTTCACACCTAAGCCCATGAGTGTAGTAAAATTCCACTATGGTTATTTTTATTATTTTTCTACAACACTTGTCATGCTCCCACAATGTGACTCATATGCCACCTCAACTTATGTGGCATGCTAGAAATTATACACATGTCCAAGACCAAGTCAACATGCAATTATTCCATTTTGGCCCTTTAGGTTTCTAAATTCTCAATTTAGTCCCTCAATTTTAAGTAATAAAATAATTAAATCCAATCTAATTATTTTAATTACAATTGAGCCTCATTTAGTTAATTAAGTAAGCACTTAAGACAATCTTAAGTCCTAATTATTCCCGTGACCGTCACCTAGAATCCTTAGACTTACGGACTTTATTTAATACTGAGATTAAGGACCGTCCAGTGTCTCCTTCCTCGTCCCCACGAGAATCAGACAACCTCAAACATTCGAGTGTTATTTATTTATCGCACCGACAGATGCCAAGCAGACTTTAAATTCGATAAATAAATAATAATGCCTTTATTATAATGAAAATAATATTCACTACTTTATTTTTGACATTATATACAATAAAACTGTCTAGCGACCTATACATCATCGTGTGCCCTATACTATTCCCAGTCCTTGTATGGCATTCCGAGGGCACACTCTCTAACAGCCTCCCACTTGCACTCGAATGCCATGTGCTGCACCTAATGCCAGTCACAATGGTATCGTAGCCCCATCTTGTCCAGATGTTGTTCCATAACTGCCTGGGACAAGGGCTTCGTGAGTGGGTCCGCCACGTTTTTCGCGGTGGCGATTTTCTACAACCCGTTTTCAACGAACTCACGTAGTACGTGTTATTTTCTCTCGATATGTTTGGACTTGCTATGAGATCGCGGTTCCTTTGCTTGCGTGACTGCACCGCTATTATCTCACCAAAGTGTAAGCGGTCTGTCCACAACTGGTACCACAGTAAGTTCCTCCAAGAACTTTTTCATCCAAACTGCTTCTTTAGCTGCCTCTGAGGCTGCTATGTACTCTGCCTCACACGTGGAATCGGCAGTCGTGCTTTGCTTGGAGCTTCTCCAAGACACTGCCCCACCGTTGAGCACGAATACAAAACCCGAAGTAGATTTTCGGTCATCCACGTCCGACTGGAAGTCCGAATCTGTGTAACCTTCTACTTCTAGTCCCGCTCCTCCATAGACAAGCTAAGTCTTTAGTCCGTCTAAGGTACTTAAAGATATTCTTAACGGCAGTCCAGTGTCCTTCCCCTGGGTTTGCCTGAAACCAACTAACCACGCTCACAGCGTAGGCAATGTTCGGCCGTGTACACAACATCACGTACATCAGACTACCCAGACGCATAGGGTATCCCACTCATCCGTCGTCGGTCTTCCTCACTTTGAGGTGACATTGATTTAGATAAATGGACCCCATGTCTCATAGGTAAGAACCCTCTCTTAGAGTTCCATTCTGAATATCTTCAGGATTTTCTCTAAGTAGAGGTCCTGAGATAAGCCGACCGTTCTGTTCGCTCGATCCCTGAACAAGCGAATACCGAGTATATACGTCGCTTCTCCCAGGTCTTTAATGGAGATTCGGTAGAAAGCCACGCTTTCACCGATGAGAGCATCCCAATATCGTTTCCTATCAAAAGGATATCATGCACGTACAATATAAGGAACGACACCATACTCCCAATGCTCTTTCTGTAAACACATGGCTCGTCTACGTTTTTCTCGAATCCGAAATTCTGAACTGCTTCATCGAAACGTAGGTTCCAGCTACGAGAGGCCTGTTTCAGTCCGTAAATGGACCGATCAGTTTGCGTACTTTGTGAGCATCTGCATGCGACTCAAATTTTGCCTGCTCCATATAGATCTCCTCCTTGAGGAATCCATTAAGGAACGCTATTTTGACGTCCATCTGCCAAATCTCATAATCATAGTGCACAGCTATTGCGAGCATTATGCGGATAGACTTGATCATGGCTACAAGCGAGAAAGTCTCCTCATAGTCGACTCCCTCCTTTTGGTTGTAGCCCTTGGCAACCAACCTGGCTTTGTATGTCTCAACTTGTCCGTCAGATCCAATCTTTCTCTTGGATATCCATTTACAACCGATTGGTCTAAAACCGCTCGGTAGGTCTACAAGAGTCCAGACTTTGTTAGAGTACATTGAGTCCACCTCAGCTTGCATAGCTTCAACCCATCTCTTTGAGTCAACATCGGATATAGCTTGATCGAAAGTAGCGGGATCTTCTCTTAGAAGTCCCCTAGTCGCAACATAATTTTGTTATACGTGTGACACGCCATACCGCTGGGGTTGGTGTGGCAACCTTTCTGATCGTTGCAAGGCTGGTTCGCTCGGACCATCTGATTTCAAATTTTGTGAGGGCGTTTCGGTCGACTGCTCCTCGAGAGTGACCTCTCGGCCAACGCCACAATCTCGAATGAACTCTTCCTCGAGAAAGTGTGCATGTAGGCCCACAACGATCCTCTGATCATCGTGAAAATAGAATAGGTACCCCATAAAGTCTGCGGGGTAACCTATGAAACGTCCTTTCATTGACCTAGACTCCAGTTTGTCTGTTTTCAACTTTTTCACATAGGCTGGGCAACCCCAAATCCCAATATGTGATAAGCTGGATAAACGACCAGTCCATATCTCATACGGAATGCCGTTAACAGACTTCGAGGGACACCGCTTTATGGTATACGCTGCTGTCAAAAGCGCGTGTCCCCACAATGACATCGATAAATCTGTATAGCTCAACATAGAACGAACCATATCTAATAAAGTTCGGTTTCTACGTTCCGCCACGCCATTCAACTGTGGCGTACCGGGCGGAGTCATCTGTGACAATATACCATTCTCTTTCAAGAACTGGTCAAACTCAACACTCATGTATTCGCCTCCTCGATCCGATCGAATGGCTTTAATGAGTTTCGACGTTTGCTTTTCCACCAATGCCTTATACTCCTTGAATTTTTCAAGAGCATCAGCTTTATACCTTATCAGATACACGAGTCCATAACGACTGTGGTCATCCGTGAAGGTAATAAAATAGTGGAAGTCACCTCGAGCCTTCACATTGAATGGCCCGCAAACATCCGCGTGAATCAAACCGAGAAATTTCGTGGCTCTATTAAATGTCCTTGTGAAGGGTGACCGAGTCATTTTTCCTTGGAGGCACGACTCACAAGTCGGATAGGGATCTAATCCCAACGGTTTCAAAATCCCGTTTTTCTCTAACTCGTGGATCTTGCGTTCTCCAGAATGCCCTAATCGAAGATGCCACAGGTACCTCGCATTTATTCCTGGCTTTCGTTTGTTTGTGATAGAATTCACAGATACGTCGTCCTGGGTCTTTAGATAGTACAAACCATTAAAAAGTGTCGCGTTGCCAACATTTTTGTTTCGATACATAATGTGGCATGTATTTTTATTAAAGTTAAATAAATAACCATTCCTACTCAGAAAAGGAATGGAGACGATGTTCTTAAAACCCCTCAGGAGTACAAGACAATCGTACAAACGCAACACATGCCCAGATAACAAAGTAAGAGATCTCGATCCGACGTGGCTTGCCGAGAGACTATCCCCGCTACCGACTCTGACCTCGATCTCTCGCTCCCCAAGCGCTCTACTTGGTCCCAGACCCTGCGTGGACACACAACTGTGAGTACTAGCTCCAGAATCTAATATCCAAGAAGTAGAGTATACAGATGTAGAACAAACTATTTCTAAAACATTAAGTTCCTTACCTGACGCAGCCTGCTCACCTTTGAGTTTCGGACAGTCCCACTTCCAGTGGCCCAGTGCACCGCAATGCAGACACCTATCCGTCGGCTTTACACCGGTCTGCTTCGATTTCCCAGAAGATTTGTTCTTCTTGGAAACCTTCCATGTTGGCTTGAGCTTGTTGCCCTTCTTCTTTTTGCCTTTTTGGGCTTCGAAGAGGTGGCGACATGTGCAGTCTGCTTTGCCTCTTCATCTGACTTTGCGCTGTTGCTAACTGATTCATCAGATCAGGAAGCGTCAGCGTCATACCGTTCAGATGATAGTTCACAATGAACGCGTTGAAGGACGAATGGAGAGACTGCAAGATGAGATCGTTTTGTAATTCCCGATCAAATTGGAAATTGAGAGTGTCCAAGCTCTCGATCATGGTGATCATGTTCATAACATGTTCGCCGACGTTCTCACCCTCAGACATCCTCGATGGGAAGAGCTGCGATGAAGTCTCATAGCGAGCTGTCCTCGATGTCTCACCATAAAGCTCTTTCAGATGTTGAACCATCGCTCGAGCGTCAGCCATACCCTCATGGCTACGCTGCAGCGTGTTACTCATCGATCCGAGGTCATGAGCATTTATGAGCTGCTCGTCGCGTAGTCGCTTGTCATAAGTGGCACGAGCCTGCTCGGTTGCCCGTGCCCCTGGGGCCGGCGGCAACTCGGAGTCAAGGATATACACTAGGTTCTCAATCTGAAGGAAAATCCTCAGGTTGCGAAGCCAGTCTGAATAGTTCGACCCAGTCAACCTATTCTCCTTGAGCAGTATGTTTAAAGCGGTAGACATAATTAACACTGAGAGAAAAAGCTGCAGAAAATAAAAGGCAAATTAAGTCGATTGTATAGATCATCAAATACGAACAAGGACTTTTATTCCGTTTGACTCCCACTATCTTTTCATAAACACAATTTTCTCCCATTGGATGTTTTGGAAGTTTCATTGATAACTTCGATAGTGGAGTTGATGTCCCCGTGGGCGGATGCAAACCTCAACCTCTGTCGTTTTATTGGTTTGCAGAGGCCCACGAAGTCGTGCTCCGCACGAATCCGACCTCGTCGAATGTCTCAACTATCTTTGTCTCAGTTAGGGCCCCCACCGGCAAATCCGGAACTAGGCGGTGTGACTGTCTAAGTGAGACCTATCAACTTTGATCAAAACCGCGCACTTGAACCGTACGTTTTACCGCACAGCGTTGTCTTGGCGAGCGGCGCTAAAGCACACGAGCAAATCGAAACGGAAACAAATGCAAGGCGCCGGCATACCCGGAACCAAACCTTGCATTTAGGTTTCGTAACAACTTAACCCGAGCTTCATAGAAGGCAGGGCATCCAATCCCTTTACTCACTTAGTATTTTATGGGAGTTTGTATTCTCATAGCAAATAAAAAATTAAGCACGAGCACATAAATGCGTTAATTAAATTCCTAGCCCTAGGAAAGCAATTTAAATGGACAAATGCGCGGGATATTTCTAAACTGGTCCTATTACATGGGTCGTAAAACGACCGGGTCTTTGATCTCCAAACGTCGACTCGTCGTCACGCGGGTCGTCGAACCCTCCAATCTCGCCTTGCGTCGAACGGCCGCCATTTTATCTAACTTATCTAATAAAGCGATAAAATACAACATGGGGGAATTATTTCCCGAACAACCCGTAATCCATGTACATACCAGGGGCAGCAAACGACCCTTAAACAAATAACCCGGTTAGAACCTAAGCCCGCGTAAATGTCCCACATAAACATGCAACACAGAATTTTGATGTCGGGTGCCCGACCGACGTCACGAGCGAGGATCGTCTCCAAACTACGTCGACCGTTCGTTCGCCACATTGGCTTTCGAGGCCTTTGGTCGAACCATGCATGAGCCGTAGCTCTGATACCACTATTGGGGTAGGCCCGATTAATCGACGCCGGCCCCTGAACAGCGCAACGTGGCGATAGCGGAAGCGCGTTTTGAACCGAGCGGCGTATGGTGCCGAATTTTCGATTTTCAACATCTAAATTCGACCTAGCGCCCTTCGGATTCTCCCGAGGGCTCAAAATACTTCCCTGAGCCTCACGAGACCACGTCTAATCCGAACTTATCAGATTCGAATTTAATACAAATTTATTCGAATTAATAATTTCATTCCAAACTAGTTCGAACAAAGCGGCAGCCGACAGTGTTTCGACTATTTGGCGACCGAAATGATTTCCGATCGATACCAAATTTTGCAGATTGATTTTACACTTCCCGACGATCGCAATGAGGGGTATTTCGAATCATTCCGATGTCGTTTGGTATTTTTCGCAAAATCAAATCATTGGTTCGAAATTATCAATTCGACTAAAGCGGCAGTCTGTCGTCTTTTCACAGTTTGACAACCGAAATGATTTTAGATCAATATCAAATTTTCCAGATTGATTCTACACTTCCCAATGATCATAACGACGAGTCTTTCGAATCATTCTGATCGTGTGGTATTTTTCGTAAAATTAAATCAGTAGGGTTCGAAACATACCGTCGATGAACGTGATTTCACCTCGGATGGATGTCGCTGCGGGTCGTCTGGTTCCCGGGCCCTCCGAGCTAGATTGTCACGCCGGTATGACCTTGATCGAACCTCCGAGACTGCTCCCGATGACTAGCGCAGTTCGGTTTGGGCGTCGGGACACGTCAAACGATCCCGTAGCTTGACGTGGCTTGAGAAGTTCAAAACCTAAACTCACTTTTTTCTAGTTCTCTTTTATTGTTGAGTTGATGAGAGCGTGTACCAAGTACTCAAGCTTAGAAAACTTACTTCCATTTCATGCTTATTTTTTTTCTTTATTTATGCATGTATCTCCTTTTTATTTTCACACCTAAGCCCATGAGTGTAGTAAAATTCCACTATGGTTATTTTTATTATTTTCTGCAACACTTGTCATGCTCCCACAATGTGACTCAAATGCCACCTCAACTTATGTGACTCAAATGCTTTAAAACTCTCAACTGAGAATCTTCCTCACATGCGAAATTTTAAAATCCGAGAAATTTTCCACTGAGAATTTTTCTCTTCTTCCGAGAATTTCTCTTTAAAACTCACAAACATCGAAATTTCTCAACACATAATTTCTCGGATAACTCTACGTATAAACACGTCCTTTAAAACCGCGAATTTTTTTTTTCTCTAACGTGTTAAGTCTTTTCTCGTGTTGAAATCTTCTTGGGTTAAATTTTTTTTCAAACTTATTTAAGATTTGATCCTTACACTTTAGTCCTATCACCCTTGACCACTTTTGACATAAAATATTATCCCACCTTAAAAAATCTTTTTCAAAATTTCTAGAACTTCTCCTAATTTCAAGATATATCTTCTCTTCATACATTATCGACCATCACACACGCTCACTTAGTTCTAAGAAATTCTTTAAACAATTTTTTTTTCTCAAAACTCTACTCGTTAAACTCATATTTCTCATTTCGTTCGTTACTAACTCTCTTATCTATTTAAGATCAAAACCACGGACGATTCGACTGCACCAACCATGTCTACCACGAATGACATCTCAACAGTGGGCTCCGACACCAGGCCACCTATGCTGCGACAAGGCGACTACAGCATATGGACAAACCGGTTCCTCACATTCATCAGGAACAAAGGCGCACCACTCTCTCAATACCTACTGGACTCCATCTTCAATGGTCCAGCACAATTATGGACGATCATCCCTGCACAGCCAAACGCAAACCCTCCCATGGATGAACGCCGCACTCCAAGAGGTCCCATCAATGAGGATGAAGAGGCTCGCGTACAGGCCGACGAGACTGCCAAAGGATACCTCTTCCAGGCTATGGGCAACCAAGTCAACATGCAATTATTCCATTTTGGCCCTTTAGGTTTCTAAATTCTCAATTTAGTCCCACTATTTTAAGTAATAAAATAATTAAATCCAATCTAATTATTTTAATTACAATTGAGCCCCATTTAGTTAATTAATTAAGCACTTAAGAGAATCTTAAGTCCTAATTATTCCAGTGACCATCATCGGAATTTAACTAAATCATCTACACCTCGTATCAACTTTGTCACTACCTCAACGAATCCCATTCGTTAGGTTCTAGAGAGAAGCCCGCCGTTTTCGTTCAAGTTCATTACCATTTTAAGCACGACTCTCTAGGTCCGTCTCAACTGGCACGGGAGGAATCCGCGAGTCCCGGTATTCGCCTAGCCTATCCCGCGGTACCGGACAGATCCCAGTTGAGAACGAATTTTGATCTAATCGAAATTCGGGCGAACCGACTATAGTGTATACATTTTAATAACTCTTACGCCTTTCACTTGCGTCCCGGTTAGGTGAGAGCCATGTAAATGTCAAACTCACTAACCTAACTCTATGTTATAATCGAGACACAACCGATTATTTAAACTCTGCTCCGTATCTAATACGAGCGAGCTTTCCAAACTTCGGCCGAAGGATTTACAATCGTCGTTCTCCAATTACCTCATAGGACGTTAACCTATACGAATATAGGCAGTGAATCCCGATAGCAGTCAAAGCCTGGCAATCATCTCCGTAAAGTCAGTTGCGTTTCGTCGCTGGCCCGTGTCCCATTTCCGAACACTTGTGGACCTAGCCAACTAGCGACAAACCGAAATCGCGAAAGGAAATCCGTCAGTGACCCTATCGGTCTGAGGCTGCTATAGTCATTCGTTCAATCATTGACAACATCCTAGTCATGTGATCGAGATGAATACGAGCCGAATGTCCGAATACGCGATCTCTCCGATCACCGATATCTCCATCACGACCCACAACCTCTCAGGTAATTGGTGACACTACCGATACTAAGTGGTCATCAATGAATAAGTCATATTAGAATATCTAGTCACCCACCTAGAATCCTAAGACTTACGGACTTTTTATTTAATGTTGAGATTAAGGACCGTCCGGTGTCTCCTCCCTCGTCCCCACGAGAATCAGACGTCCAACTCAAACATTCGGGTGTTATTTATTTATCGCACCGCCAGATGCCAAGCAGACTTTAAATTCGATAAATAAATAATAATGCATTTATTATAATGAAAATAATATTCACTACTTTATTTTTGACAATATTACAATAAAACTATCTAGCGACCTATACATCATCGTATGCCCTATACTATTCCTAATCCTCGTATGGCATTCCGAGGGCACACTCCCTAACAGCCTCCCACTTGCACTCGAATGCCATGTGCTGCACCTAATGCCAGTCACAATGGTATCGTAGTCCCATCTTGTCCAGATGTTGTTCCATAACTGCCTGGGACAAGGGCTTCGTGAGTGGGTCCGCCACATTTTTTTGCGGTGGCGATTTTCTGCAACCCGTTTTCAACGAACTCACGTAGTACGTGATATTTTCTCTCGATATGTTTGGACTTGCTATGAGATCGCGGTTCCTTTGCTTGCGCGACTGCACTGCTATTATCGCACCAAAGTGTAAGCGGTCTGTCCGCAACTGGTACCACAGTAAGTTCCTCCAAGAACTTTTTCATCCAAACTGCTTCTTTAGCTGCCTCTGAGGCTGCTATGTACTCTGCCTCACACGTGGAATCGGCAGTCGTGCTTTGCTTGGAGCTTCTCCAAGACACTGCCCCACCGTTGAGCACGAATACAAAACATGAAGTAGATTTTCGGTCATCCACGTCCGACTGGAAGTCCGAATCGGTGTAACCTTCTACTTCTAGTCCCGCCCACCATAGATAAGCGTTAAGTCTTTAGTCCGTCCAAGGTACTTAAAGATATTCTTAACGGCAGTTCCGTGTCCTTCCCCTGGGTTTGCCTGAAACCGACTAACCACGCTCACAGCGTAGGCAATGTCCGCCGTGTACACAACATCACGTATATCAGACTACCCACTGCAGACGCATAGGGTATCCCACTCATCCGTCGTCGGTCTTCCTCACTTTGAGGTGACATTGATTTCGATAAATGGACCCCGTGTCACATAGGTAAGAACCCTCTCTTAGAGTCATCCATTCTGAATTTCTTCAGGATTTTCTCTAAGTAAAGGACCTGAGATAAGCCGACCGTTCTGTTCGCTCGATCCCTGAACAAGCGAATACCGAGTATATACGTCGCTTCTCCCAGGACTTGCATGGAGAATTCGGTCGAAAGCCACGCTTTCACCGATGAGAGCATCCCAATGTCGTTTCCTATCAAAGGATATCATCCACGAACAATACAAGGAATGACACCATACTCCCACTGCTCTTTCTGAAGACACACGGCTCGTCTACGTTTTTCTCGAATCCGAAGTTCCGAACTGCTTCATCGAAACGTAGGTTTCATCTACGAGAGGCCTGTTTCAATCCGTAAATGGACCGATTCAGTTTGCACACTTTGAGCATCTGCATGCGACTCATAACCTTTTGGCTACTCCATATAGATCTCCTCCTTGAGGAATCCATTAAGGAACGCCGTTTTGACGTCCATCTGCCAAATCTCATAATCATAGTGCGCAACTATTGCGAGCATTATCCGGATAGACTTGATCATGGCTACAGGCGAGTAAGTCTCCTCACAGTCGACTCCCTCCTTTTGGTTGTAGCCCTTGGCAACTAACCTGGCTTTGTATGTCTCAATTTGTCCGTCAGCTCCAATCTTTCTCTTGTATATCCAGTTACAACCGATTGGTCTAAAACCGCTCGGTAGGTCTACAAGAGTCTAGACTTTATTAGAGTACATTGAGTCTACCTCAGCCTGCATAGCTTCAACCCATCTCTTTGAGTCAACATCGGATATAGCTTGATCGAAAGTAGCGGGATCTTCTCGTAGAAGTCCCCTAGTCGCAACATAATTTTGTTCGACGTGTGACATGCCATACCGCTGGGGTTGGTGTGGCTCTGATCGTCGCAAGACTGGTTTGCTCGGACCATCCGATTTCAAATTTTGTGAGGGCATTTCGGTCGACTGCTCCTCGAGAGTGACCTCTCGGCCAACGCCACAATCTCGAATGAACTCTTCCTCGAGAAAGTGTGCATGCAGGCCCACAACGATCCTCTGATCAACGTGAAAATAGAATAGGTACCACATAAAGTCTTCGGGGTAACCTATGACACGTCCTTTCATTGACCTAGACTCCAGTTTGTCTGTTTTCAACTTTTTCACATAGGCGTGGCAACCCCAAATCCTAGTATGTGATAAGCTGTGTAAACGACCAGTCCATATCTCATACGGAATGCCATTAACAGACTTCGAGGGACACCGGTTTATGGTATACGCTGCTGTCAAAAGTGCGTGTCCCACAATGACATCGGTAAATCTGTATAGCTTAACATAGAACGCACCATATCTAATAAAGTTCGGTTTCTACGTTCGGCCACGCCATTCAACTGTGGCGTACCGGGCGGAGTCACCTGTGATAATATACCATTCACTTTCTAGAACTGGTCAAACTCGACACTTATGTATTTGCCTCCCCGATCCGATCGAATGGCTTTAATGAGTTTCGACGTTTGCTTTTTCACCAATGCCTTATACTCCTTGAATTTTTCAAGAGCATCAACTTTATACCTTATCAGATACATGAGTCCGTAAGGACTGTGGTCATCCGTGAAGGTAATAAAATAGTGGAACTCACCTCGAACCTTCACATTGAATGGCCCGCAAACATCCGTGTGAATCAAACCGAGAATTTCCGTGGCTCTATTAAATGTCCCTGTGAAGGGTGATCGAGTCATTTTTCCTTGGAGGCACGACTCACAAGTCGGATAGGGATCTAATCCCAACGGTTTCAAAATCCCGTTTTTCTCTAACTCGTGGATCTTGCATTCTCCAGTATGCCCTAATCGAAGATGCCACAGGTACCTCGCATTTATTCCTGGCTTTCGTTTGTTTGTGAGAGTATTCACAGATACGTCGTTCTGGGTATTTAAATAGTACAAACAATTAAAAAGTGTCGCGTTGCCAACATTTTTGTTTCGTCATAATGTAGCATGTATTTTTATTAAAGTTAAAAACATAACCATTCCTGCTCAGAACATGAATGGAGACGATGTTCTTAAAACCCCTCGGGAGTACAAGACAATCTTACAAACGCAACACATGCCCGATAACAAAGTAAGAGATCTCGATCCGACATGGCTTGCCGAGAGACTATACCCGCTACCCACTCTGACCTCGATCTCTCGCTCCCCAAGCGCTCTACTTGGTCCCAGACCCTGCGTGGACACACAAATGTGAGTACTAGCTCCAGAATCTAATATCCAAGAAGTAGAGTATACAGATGTAGAACAAACTGTTTCTAAAACATTAAGTTCCTTACTTGACGCAGCCTGCTCACCTTTGAGCTTCGGATAGTCCCGCTTCTAGTGGCCTAGTGCACCGCAATGCAGACACCTATCTGTCGGCTTTACACCGGTCTGCTTCGATTTTCCAGAAGATTTGTTCTTCTTGGAAACCTTCCATGTTGGCTTGAGCTTGTTGCCCTTCTTCTTTTTGCCTTTCTGGGGCTTCAAAGAGGTGGCGACAAGTGCTGTCTGTTTTGCCCTCTTCATCTGACTTTGCGCTGTTGCTAATTGATTCATCAGATTTGGAAGCGTCGGCGTCATACCGTTCAAATGATAGTTCACAAGGAACGTGTTGAAGGACGAATGGAGAGACTGCAAGATGAGATCATTTTGTAATTTCTGATCAAATCGGAAATTGAGAGTCTCCAATCTCTCGATCATGGTGATCATGTTCATAACATGTTCGCCGACGTTCTCACCCTCAGACATCCTCGATCGGAAGAGCTGCGATGAAGTCGCATAGCGAGCTGTCCTCAACGTCTCACCATAAAGCTCTTTCAGATGCTGAACCATCGCTCGAGCGTCAGCCATACCCTCATGGCTACGCTGCAGCGTGTTACTCGTCGATCCGAGGACATGAGCCTTTACGAGCTGCTCGTCGCGTAGTCGCTTGTCATAAGCGGCACGAGCCTGCTCGGTTGCCCGTGCCCTGGGGCCGGCGACAACTCGGAGTCAAGGATATACACTAGGTTCGCAATCTGAAGGAAAATCCTCAGGTTGCGAAGCCAGTCTGAATAGTTCGACCCAGTCCACCTGTTCTCCTTGCGCAGTATGTTTAAAGCGGTAGACATAATTAACACTGAGAGAAAAAGCTGCAGAAAATAAAAGGCAAATTAAGTCGATTGTATAGATCATCAAATACGAACAAGGACTTTTATTCCGTTTGACTCCCACTATCTTTTCATAAACACCATTTTCTCCCATTGGATGTTTTGGAAGTTTCGTTGATAACTTCGATAGTGGAGTTGATGTCCCCGTGGGCGGATGCAAACGTCAACCTCTGTCATTTTATTGGTTTGCAGAGGCCCACGAAGTCGTGCTCCGCACGAATCCGACCTCGTCGAATGTCTCAACTATCTTTGTCTCAGTCAGGGACCCCCGCCGACAAGTTCGGAACAAGGCGGTGTGACTGTCTAAGTGGGACCTATCAACTTTGCTCAAAACTGCACACATGAACCGTACATTTTACCGCACAGTGTGGTCTTGGCGAGCGGCGCTAAAGCACACGAGCAAATCGAAACGAAAACAAATGCAAGGCGCCGGCATACCCGGAACCAAACCTTGCATTTAGGTGTCGTAACAACTTAACCCGAGCTTGATAGAAGGTAGGGCATCCAATCCCTTTACTCACTTAGTATTTTATGGGACGAGCACATAAAAGCGTTAATTAAATTCCTAACCCTAGGAAAGCAATTTAATAGACAAATGCGCGGGCTATTTCTAAACTGGTCCTATTACATGGGTCGAAAATCGACTAGGTCTTTGATCTCCAAACGTCGATTCGTCGTCATGCGGGTCATCGAACCCTCCGATCTCGTCTTGCGTCGAATGGCCGCCATTTTATCTAACTTATCTAATAAAGCAATAAAATACAACACGGGGGGAATTATTTCCTGAACAACCCGTAATCCATGTACATACCGGGGGCAGCAAACGACCCTTAAACAAATAACCCGGTTAGAACCTAAGCCCGCGTAAATGTCCCACATAAACATGCAACACAGAATTTTGACGCCGGGTGCCCGACCAACGACACGAGCGAGGATAGTCTCCAAACTACGTCGACCGTTCGTTCGCCACATCGGCTTTCGAGGCCATGTCGAACCATGCATGAGCCGTAGCTCAGATACCACTGTTGGGGCAGGCCCGGTTAATCGACGCCGGCCCCCGAACAGCGCAACGTGGCGATAGCGGAAGCGCGTTTTGATACGAAGCGCAACCTGCCCTCGAACAAAGCGGCAGCCGACAGTGTCTCACAGGTTTAGAAAAACCTAAATCTTTAAGTTATGGTTTAGACTCATGAGTACTTATATAATATGAATTCTAATGAAATCCATGCCCTTTAGAGGTTACTATGTTCTTTAGAAGTTACTATTTCAAGGGAGTACTGCTTTTTTTGAATTAAAATGAATTTCTAAGGTGATTATGGGAGTAGACGAGTTGATAATTAGGGTTTTCTCTCATAAGTAGTACAGCAACCAATAACGTTCTTGGTGTCTTCATAAAATTCCCCAATAAAGTTTTGATAATGTCTGAAGTATTAAGTTCTTATAAGAATTTGGAATTTGTGAACCATGACCTCGATAATTGATAACTAAGATCTCGGCACTTGAAAATTTCGATATGGTTATAAATGTTTTCGCCCCTTCTCCTAAGTAGATTTCAAGATGCTTTACAGGTAGGATTTCGAGACATAATAATGCAAAATGTCGAGATATAGCATGGAAGGATTTCGAGATATAATCATGAAAAGATTTCGACATTTAACCTCTAAGTTTCTCGAGATTTACCTTTTTCAACGTATAGAAGATCTCGACATCCTCCATGACACATTTCGACATTTAACCTTCCTAACCAATCTCGACAAGCTTGTAAAGATTTCGACACATTCTATTATCATGTATAAAGATCTCGACATTTTATAAGCATGTTATAAGATCTCGACATTTTTGGTGTTACTTAAAGTCTCGACATTTAATCTCCCCAACAAAATTTTCGGCACTAAGTAGTTCTCAGCAAATTAGGGTTCTCATCATTTTAGGGTTTTCGTAATTTTTAGGATTTTGATAATTTTAGGGTTTCGAGACAGTTTGGAAATTTTGAAGTTAGGTGACTTAGTAAATATACTGATATAATAATATTTTATGCTCAGAGATTAGAACTGTAGGGAATTCACCAGGATTGTCGACCGATTTTATCAGGAGGACAGGTAGGTGAATTATTCATCTACAATACGTAAACACATGTCTGTGCTTTATATGATTTTATGTGACTAAATAGTTTACGTGGTTTATATGTTTTATATACGTTTCATGTGGAATCATGTTTTCACGGTTATATGCATGGCATATGCATATCATATCACAGGAGTGAGATATTTACACCGTATTGAGACGGTGATGATTTGAGATATCGACGAGCGGGGTAGAATGAGATGTTTGTGATTTTTGCTGTTGACTCGTTGAGGAGTCGAGGTTGGTACTCGTATGACACCTGACGGCAGACAGGCGTGATCGATCTTTCTACTCGGGCGTGAACGTCCCGAGGTGCAAAACCGTCGTGATTGTATTTTTAGCGGAGGGAGCGACCTGACAGGGCAGTTGCGTGATCGTCAAAACGATGTCGGCGTAGGCTACCGCTTACGGAAGAGCGGCCTAGCAGGGCAGTTGCGTGATCGTCCAAACGCTGCTGGTGTAAGCTTCCGTATGTTATTATTATGGGCGCGCGAGGTGTCGAGTCTGACCTAGGGCCCTGTGTTGTGTGATTTGAAACAGGATTGTGGGAAAAGAAAGAGTGAACATTGCATGTGAGATATTGGGACTGGGAATGAGCGTTCACGTGCATACATGCATTTCTATTCACCTACTGGGCAAATCGCTCAATGTTTACGTGTTGTAGGTACTGAGTCTAACGCCGACGCACGTTAAGATTGAGGCGGCTGGTGGCGGTGCTCCACGGACTTTTGAGGGCAGGGCGATACATGGATGAAGACCTGTGGAGCGATAATAGGGTTTTTGTTCTTTTGACAGTTTTGGGGCTACGCCCGTTGTAAAGATACTACTATGTAAAATAATATTTTATTATATTATATTATCTTTTAGGAAAAAGTTTTTGTTAGACGGGCCTTCCGCGGCTTACGTTGCGGAAATCCGCCACTAATCCTAATTAGAAAACGAGGGTCGTCACAGGCCCTGTTTGTTTTATTTGGGCGAGTGCCCAGTTGGAGGTAGGGGTGACCTGGAGGGTGCGATCCAAGGGAATAAGCGACACAGGGTGTAACCCTGGTGTAGGCAACCTCTGCGTGGGCTACCAGCGTGAGCGACCGCCTGGTAGAGGGGACGACCTGGGAAACGGCGACCTAGGGGAAAACATATGCATCCTAGCATAGGCCACCCGGCGTGGGTCGCTGCCATATTTATTCTTATTGGATTTGAGCTCATTTATGGTGCATAGTAAGATTAGCAGAGGGCCCTGAGTGAAAGTAGTACGAGTACTAAATGCATTGGCGCGGATGCCTCTGTGGGGTATTGGGCACTTGCATAGCATGCATCGTTTCTACTTACTGAGCTTTATAGCTCACCCCTTACATTATGTGTTGTAGGTACGATGGAGTCGGACGTTGAGAAACGTCTCGACTAAGGCAACCTGAAGGCGGTACTCCAAGGTCTTTTGAGGGCGAGGTTGTACATGGATGACGACCTGTGGAGTGATGTTAGGATGTTTTGACAGTTTGATATTTTGGGGCTACGGCCCGTGAATAATAATGACACTGTAGATGATATCTTATCGTAATGTAAATTATTTTAGGAAAATGTTTTTGTTAGACGGGTCTTCCGCGACTTACGTTGCGAAAATCCGCCACTTATCTTAGATAGAAAGTGAGGGTCGCCACATTTATACAAAACAAGCTTGGTATAAATAACAAACTAGTCCTAATCTATGGACTAATACAAATAAAGCCCCTAACTACAAGGACAACTAATGAAATCAAGCACAATTAAATATAGTCTCTACAATCTCCCCTTTTGTGCTTGATTGCTCTTCCGTTCTATTGGTCCTCGTCGGGCAAAGTACGATCTTCTCAAGCCCAGCGCATGCTCAAAGTTCCTTAGACTTTTTCGAGTTCCAGGGGCTCCTCGATGTCATCAAGGAGTTCCAGCATCAGAGGTTATTCTCTTACGAACCGATGTATGGGCAGCATCGTCTCTCTGTTGATTTCTTCCAATCTATGTTCTATGTTTTTCCTGACGACCTTGAGCGTTCCATCACAAAATTTGTGAATCGCAGCCTTCAGCATCAATCTATTCTTCTTTGCAATTGGATTGTGATAGATGATTCCTAAGACTGAGCTGATATAAATGTGATTGTTGGAAAGTGCTTCGATCTCAGGTCCTATGTTAACAGGAGCGGTCATGTTAACCTTATTCATGTTGTTCTCCAGAGCCATCTGAAGGTCGTGTGCGGCGAAGTATTTGACTTGTCGTATCATGAGCCGGTAGAGTCCCTCGAGTCCTTCTTTCTTGATGAAACCTTGAGGACCCTTGTACTTCTCTACGTAGAGCTGGTAGAGACGGTACACCTTCTCGTAATAAAGGTAGAGTAGGTCGCTCTCGCTGAGTTCTTCTCGAGTTCTGTCTACTCTCTCAATTACATAGAACGGTGTTGGAAGTCCTCCTTTGGCGCAGTAGACGCTTAGCAGCTGGCAGATAGGAGATAGACTCTTATAATGATTTCTTGCTTAGCTTTAGTCATCTTCATCCTCACATCTGGTCTGAGATGGGTCAGCATTCAAAGATACGTCATTCTCTTTTGCTGATCATAGTGAGAAATCCCTCTGAGCTAGAATTCGTTCAACTCCTTTACTTTATTCGGTGACCTCTATATGTTTTCCCGAACTTTTTCAAGAAAGGGAATTTCTATTCTGATGTTCTCCCACGGCATATCTATTTGAACGGTTCCCAGCATCATTCTTAGAAGGGGATCCGCTCTTTGAGCAATCAGCTTGGGTAGCCTTGGGGGATCTGCTTCATGATCTTCACTTTCCTGACGCTCTTTGTCTTCTATGAGCACAAGGTCCACCGAAGCTTGCTGCAAGAACTGTCGAACGTCCTTGAGCCGTTGTCACTAGTTCTCATCGGGCATGGAGTGGGTCATCCACTGTCCTTCGAACATGTACTTGTCGAGGATCTCATGTGGGTTGACTCCACTTCCAGATGGTCCCGATTGGTCTAGAGCAATTGATGGAGTTGCATGAGTCAGTGCTAGGTCGATGAGCATGGCAGCACTTGCTTCTTCTTACGAAGCAAGGGGCTTGTGAAAGTCGGTGGTGTGGGCGGAGGCGTCCTTAGGTGCAAGGATGGTGGGTCGATTTGGGTTAGAGTATGGGTGGTACGGTGCGTGGTACGGGTTGTTCGGGTAGTTTGAGTGGTGGTTTGGGTTTGGCCTGCTCCAGCGCTTGTCTGCGTTGCGCCTGAGCCTTGTTCTTGGCCTTCACCTTGGCCACTCGTTGATGTCCTAGGCCTTTTCTCCCCCTCATGACGATCCTGATCATCTGGATCGTCATGTCGACGTCGTGTGCGGGAGCTTTGGCCTCGGCAAGACTAAGTAGGTGGCTCAGGGTGATCCACGAGATGCCTGTAGAGGGATTCTTCCTGAGACATTCTGGTGGGACGGCCGATAAAGCGGGCGAGAAGAATATCGTGCAGCTGGTTAATGGGAATGGTGTATGGGTTGATGAGGATAGAGAAGTCTGCGAGTGGGTCGGTGGGAGTGGGTTGTGGGGTTGGGTGTGTTCGTGCTGAAGGGCCCTCGGAGATGGGTGTTTTCCTAGTATAACGCTGGGACGTCTCGATGGCAGCGAGCATTCTCTCCATCATTTTGTCTTCTAGCGATTTGATGGCTGCAGAGAGTGCGGTCTGAAACTGCGCTTCAGTCACGAACTGGACGGAAGCCTCTGTCGAAGATGGACCAGGTCGACTGACGTCGCCTGTTATCAACCCTTGAGCAGACACCGGCTCCTCAGGTTGGCTCACAGTCACTTGAGGTTGTGACTGTTGGAGACTTCCACACAATCCTTGAGTCGAATCTTGGAGATTCTCCTCTATGGGTGTTTCGGCAGGTTCTGGGTGAACCTGCAAACCAGACACCGGTGGATTATGCGGCGGCTCAAGATTGAGCGAAGAGATGTCCGCAGCACTTGAAGATAAGATCGGCGCCACGTCAGGTACGGTGGTGACAGTGGTGAAGATAGACTCAAAAGATACACTTAGTCGTCTCGGAGTCCTTCTTATTAATTGAATCTCCTCATCAGACTCGGTGTCTGATGAGGTAGCCGTGTGAGGTGAGAGTCGTGCTACATCCTCACTGGCTGGTTCCGTCATCTGAGGCTCGGAGGGCTGAATCCTTGAGATTAGAGCCTCAGTCTCTGGCGTAGTAGCCAGTGGTGGTGAGGTGTGCCCCGCTTCTGCTTCGAGCGATGCTTCTTGAGATAGTACCTCCTCAATAGGTACTTCGAGCATGCTGACATGGATGGACACTTCAACACCAAGCGATACTTGTGGAGCTTCGAGTTCCAACTCTTGAGCCACATCATCGATCAGCGTGGCTTCAACATCTGGCACTGTTTCCTCATGATTTGGGGGCTCCATCTCTAGTTCTTGAGCCACTTCATCTATCATTTGTGTCTTCAGGACTAGCGTGTTATTGTTGTGGTTGTGGAGGACTGACGTTGAAGTCTGTCGGGGGCCCTCGAATCATCTGCTCAGTGAGATGATTTTCCCGACAGTAGAGCCTATAGGTGTCTCCCAAGGGGTCGGCGAGACGAAGCAGCTCAAATGGAATCGCCATCGACGGTTGGCCCAGATCCGTGAGCTTCGGGTGATGGAAGAACTTCAGACGAGGGGGCTGGTAATTTCCTCCAGGAGGCAGGCGGGGGATGTCCTCGTGTAGTTCCATGAATTGTCGAATGATAACGGAGAACCATCTCGCATACGGCACAGTTTTGGACTGTTTGTTCTCTTTCTGTCTGATCAGTTCTGCGATTTCATTCCAGATCAGTTGAGCGAAATCGTAATTTTGCGAGAACATTACTCCGTGAAATATCCGGAGGATGTTGCCGTTGCCTTTGTCGAAGCCTGCATTCTTCGGGGACAAACACTTACTGATTATTCCAAAAAGTGTCTTCCACGGATGGGGATCCCGTTGCTCTGCAACTGAGCTAGCTTGGTGAGCGGCGAACGGTACCCCATCTGGAGGAAATCGTGAATCAGCTCAGCGTCTGATGGCAGTGGGTCATAATTGTGACTGTAAGGAAGGTCGAGGACGAGGCCGAAATTGTTCTTGTTCATGTTGATATGCCTAGTCCCGATCATCGAAGTGAAGATGTACGCTCCTTAGATCACATGACTCGTGATCATTCCCCAAAACTGCTGAAGGTAGACCATCGGTACGGAGGCAGTTACCGTGAGAGCATGCCAGAGGGGATGGCCTAGTAGAATAGATACGATTATCTCGTCTGGACATCTGAAAGTTGTCAGGTCGAGCTGAAAATTTGTGTCTTATACATTCAGGTACATGTTTCGCTCATAGATGTGGTTGTATGTAGGATAACGATCCATCTGAGAATTAATGGGAAATCACAGATCATTAGTTCAAAATACACAATTTATATCGAAAATTTTATTTGTATCAAACCATAATGATTCAGAATGTGATAGTATGTTGTGGCAATTGAGAAACAGATATGAAGCACACAGGTCATACGAAGTGATGTTTTGAAAATAATTTTTCGACACATGTATATATGTTATAGTTAAGTGCGATCGAAAAATATTCTAAGTGTTTTTAAATCACTATTCACTCCATTCCTTTTATCGCGTGAGAATTAAAACTTCTCTATTTTAATTTCCTAACTGCTGAATTCAAATATAAAACCTCCGTCAATTTTACGATCGAGAATTTTATTTGCTAGATGTAGCGACAGTGAAAAAGACTTAGAAAAATTTTACTAAGTGTTGAAACGTTAATTGTGTCGCTGTAGCCGAGAAATTTTACGCTCGAGAAAAATTCCATGTAAATTTGAGATCGAGAAAATTAAAATCCGCCCAAATTTACGATCGAGAAATTTTTCTCGCTTTGAATAAAATTTTCGTCGTGATTTTAGTCGAGCGGGAAAGTTTTTCAATTGTAAGTAAGCTTTTCGCTGCGAAGTTCGACGATCGAGAATTTCGTCAATCAAAAGACTAAGTCAATCGTTGAGAAAATTAATTTTATTGATCAAATTTCGCTGCGTGTTTACGATCGAAAAATTTTATCGTCGAAAATTTTAATTTTATCGCCGCTAAAACTTTTTACCGAAATAGAAATGAAATGGAAAATTATTTTGCGATAGTACGTTTTGCGCTCGAATTAAATTGCATCCTTTTACCTATTCTACGCATCAATTTTTTCGCTCGCATAAAATTCTAATTGAATTTCTCGATGGTAAGTGAATTAACAATCTGCGTTACTTAACTTGTCGACTAAGTCAAAATTCAGCGATCGAAAATCTTTTACGACGTATCCCTATTAAATTTAAATCCAATTGGAACGATTTGCGATCGAGAAAGTTCTTCGACTGCTTCATATGTTCAAAAACCCAGAAAGTCGAATCTTAGAAATTGAACTTTAATACACAGATAATCAAAGATTTATCCTACTAGATTGATCCGAAATAACCTACGGTTTTCAAATATATCTCAGTCGAGAAACAAAATCGTAAATCGAACGAAAAATTCCGGAATGTGGATGCAAATGAAGAAAATCAATACGCAAACACATAAAAGTAGTCGAATCTACCTCTGAAAGACAGTTAAGAGTTGAAAATCAAAGAAAAAGTTGCTTGATTTTGAGATTCTGTCTTTCTGATGAGTTTTCGCGAGAGAAAAATTTTCGACTGTTGGTATTCGTGTAAGGGTTTTTTGCATAAAAGATTTTTGACTGTAAAAAGTGAATTTTTAATTGAGGGAGTGGATTTGATGTGTTGGGTTTTCGATGGGACATTTTCGCTACTGATATAGATCAGGCCCAACACTGTTTTCGCTCGAGAAACTATAGATGAGGCCCACTACTGTTTACGCTCGAGAAACTTTGAATTGAAAAATTTATCTCCTAGTCAATTCTCGAGCATAAGTTTTGCAATTGAGATAAAATTCAAGACCATCACTATTTACGCACGAGAAATTGGAATTGAAAATTACTCTTCTATCCAATTTCTCGATCGTATGTTTCTCTTAAATTTTCAGATTGACCACAACTTCAATATAAGACCACAAAATTACTCCCCCTAATTATAAACGATAGTGCAATTAACTCCCTGTATTTTCGACGGTATGACATTTGGCTCCAAGATTGATCTTCGAAATTCTGCAATACTTAGAGCAAAATGTCGAGAATATTAGAGTTAATTAGGAAATAATTGTTCTAATAAGGCTCCCCTTGAATTACCAATGTCTTGAGTTCACGATCATGAAAATTTGTGAAGTCCTCATTTTCTTCCTTTTTTTTTATTTAAGCATTGTCCAAGGCGAATCAAAACGAAAATTTCTGCAACACTTTAAAGAAAGAACATCAAAAATATTTGGAGCTCAAAACATGTAATCATTGTAGATGCTCCCCCTCAATTAGTGCACCTATATAGATTTATCACGTAATCATGCATATCAATACAAGTAACAATCATTATAACACGCAATTAATCAATTTAGACTAGATACATGTTCCCCTAAACATGTAATAAAGATTTGCGCGAGGGTACTAGCAAAATCAAATATTCGCATTTAAATCAATTCAATACCAATGCAAGTTAAATATGCATTCAAAATAAGCGATTTTTTTTTAATAGTATGGGGTCAGATTATTTTGCTTCAATTGATCGTCACTCCTAAATTTTCGTATGACACTTGAAGAAAACACACTGCCGTCAAGTCTTGTCATCAAACTAAAGTCTCAGGTTCATAGAAAGATCCATTTTGACAACTCTCACTAATTTCACTCTAGCACTCTATTATTTTTGACTCGGGGATTTTATATTTATATCCCTCAAGTCAACACAAGCAATTTTAAGTCAATTTACCTGTGATCGAGGCATATTTAATCATTTCACCTAAGCGAGAGATCGTCGTTGATCGACACGTGGTGTGTGAATGAAAAGTGCGACAAGTAATAATTAAAACGAATACCTAATTACAATCACCGACGTGCGATAGGCAGTGGACCTATCGGTTGTAGTGCAGTAAAGTGAGTAAACGAGTATCGAACACAAGGAATAAATCAAGTACTAGTAGTGACCTATCGACTCGATATTTAGCCTAATAAAATACGCAGATTGTTTTATGACTTAACCTAACAGATTATATCTAACTCAACTAGAGATTCAAAGACGCTTAAAACTGATACGAAGCTTCAGATAATAAAGATGTGCTCGGGATTCGAATCCCGCTAGGTGCTATCGGCTAAGACACTAAAATCGTTCCTACGTGATTTTGACTAGATCGCAGTAATTTTCCTACCCGCTCGCGAGTTTGCTGTCGCCCTAAACGCTCGCGGGGATCTAAAATTCAGTAATTACTAACGGCGAGGATCGAGTATTTGCTTTCGCCCTATACTCGATTCCTATCTTCTACGAACGGCCTAAACGTTGTTTAGCTGTCGCCCTAAACGTTTTTCCATACGATTACTTTAACACATAGACATATTAAAGTAACGAAACAAATTCATAGAACGATAAATAGTCAAACACATTGTCACGATAATCATAAGTCTTAACTATGAAACATCCTAGTGTTCATCTAATCCCAAACACAAAGGGGAATTAGCTACGCATAATCGACGAAAAAAACAGCGAAAGAAATAAGGAATAAAGGTGAAGAATTCATTATCTTGATATACGGATGATCTGTGATGAAAGCGTTGATGATTCTTCGTTCTTCGCTAAATTGGGCGTGAATTCGTCGATGATCCGTCTCTTGCGTTCCGGGACGCGAATCTGTGTTCTTTTGTGCTATTTTTCGTCTCTAGAGGGATTAGGGTTGATCTCTCGTCCGTTTCTCCCTTTCTGGGTCGAATTTGGGCTTTTTAATAGTGAAATTCGACACTGTCACGGCCTGGGACAAGATAGGTCACGGCCGTGACACTCTCTGGGCAAAAATTGAGCTCACTGCCGCTCGTCACGGCCTGGTGCAGTAGCGTCACGGCCGTGACCCTCTCAACAGCTTTGCGGCAGTTTCGTATTTCTCTCGGATGAAGGGGTAAACGATGTCCAATTGACCTGAAATTTTAACCATAGATAGAAGACTTGCCAATCTTCATTCTGACCAAAGGGATTCTCAATCCGAGGTCTAGATTGAGAGATATGAATTTTCTAATGTTGCTGCTGCTATGGGTCACGGCCTGGTGCAAGAAGTGTCACGGCCGTGACCGTCTTCAGTCTAACTCTCTGCCATGTGTCACGGCCAGGTGCACTAGGTGTCACGGCCGTGACCTTCACCAGTTTTCATCGTTTTCGCGCCGTTTTGCCTCGTTTTCGCTCATTTTCGCCCGAAACTCGTCCTAAAGCCTTATAATACCAAAACAAGTAGAAATAGGGTTAATAAGTGCATAAAATGACTACGAAAACTCTATTATGAGCCAATTAAATACTATGATAAACGTACTATAATACGTTTATCAAACCTCCCCACACTTAAGCATTTGCTTGTCCTCAAGTAAATTGAAAGTCAGAGAAGGTACAAATCAAGATAACGGCACGATTGTTCGCAATTTATCATCAAAGCTAGAAAACATGAAACGAAATCAAGCGAACAATTATGGACATCACACTAATGACTTGCACTTGTCTACCTAAACTCCCTTCGCACTGCCAATCGAGACTCATATCTCACATGGGATTCGCTCAAAATTACTCAGTGTATAGGCTATCATATAGTGAATCGCTCAATTCGTGCACTAGTCCCGCCCCTACCATAAACTTGCAAGCTAATCGCATCTCTACTACTTAATGTGGCAAGCATAAATCTGAGGGTCTTTTTGGGGAAACGGGTCGAATAATCATGAAGCGATAAGCATATATAATGAACACTTAATCTTAGAGCTAGGACACTTAAGCAAAAATTAACAAAGAACACAGCATGATCAAACAGACAATCACACGTCCCGACATAAGACTCAACATTCTCGCTCTGAAATCCTAGACTTTTCTGCCCGACCCTCTCGACTCAGTTCCCTTTCATTTTCTGCCCTTTCACCTTAGTTACGCTCTACTTTTGTGCACTGCCCTTATTCCCTAAAAACATCAAGGTTCGGCTTTTGTCGCAAAGAATACATCGTCACAGCGAATGCCGTGTACCTAGGGATACTTATTACCAAAACCTATATCTTGCCAAAATGTTTATGGGCAGGCTTATGCAAGGGATCGGGTCATTTCAGAAAACGGTCAAGTAAGGGACGAGTCATTTCACGAATAGCAGAGAAGAACATCAAATCAAACACTGGAACAGTAACTTTCAAGTTCGACTTCTGCTTTATTCTAATCAACTCAGGTTCAGATAATCTCTGGAGGCTTATTCGGGTCAGTGGCTCTTATAATTTATGAGGTAAGCAACGAATAGGCTCAGGCTCAACGTGGCTAACTAATGGGGTTCGTCATGGTTAAGAAAATTTTGGCCCTGGACTTGATTCCTATTGCCCTCATCATTTTCACACTAACACACCAAAACAGTTTCAACACGCATCAGACAGGCAAGTTCTAGAGAGATATAGACTAGGCACGTCACACAACCAAGAAAAATGAGCATAAGCTCGTCAGGCTCAAACTCTCACACGAAACAGGGTTATGTGTACGGATCTCTCAAAACAGTGCTACATCTATTCAGGCAGACATGATTCGATCAGTCATGCATATCCTAATTGCTCACAAGAATTCATAATAATGCAGACTAACTCGAGATAATGCGCAAAAATCGTGCCTGAATTCAATAAATTCATGCCTTTCAACGAAATTTATAGCTCACAGACACGTCATAAAAAATTTTTACGTGCATTTTCAGCCTAAATTCCCCTCCCCACACTTAAGTCCGACGTTGTCCTCAACGTAAAAACGGATAAAAGGAAGGGAAAAAGAAGGTTAAAAAGAGCGAAACTCCCCTGACGAATAAGTGACGTGGCCGTGCCTGAACGCGTGAAGATCGTGGATCGTGACTCGTGATATCCTGACATAACTAAAAAGAAAATGAAACGTAAAAAGGAACTAGACATAGATAATAATAATAATAGTAATAATAATAATAATAATAATAGATTTCATATGCATCATAGTCATAGGTAAATAAAAGAAAGTACTAGATAGATAAAACCTGGGTTGCCTCCCAAGTAGCGCTTCCTTTACCGTCTTCAGCCGGACGTGCTTTCGTTCGCTTAGGGTGGCTGGAAGTCGAGGTACAACACATCTTTTCTGCTTATGTCTCCCTCGCCTACATCCATACCTTGAAGGTGTCGTTTTTCGCCGGGTAGTGGTTTCAACTCTAGTGGTGGTCGCTTCTCGCCTGGACTCTTGTCCTTAACTTCGTCACTGTTCTCCTCGACGGCTATAATGGGCTCGTCGTCTTTCTCCTCGCTCAACACCTGTGATAAACCTTGCACAGAAGACGAGAAATCATGCTCACAAACATCCAAGTAGTAGCATCTATTATTGTACTCACTACTCTTTTTCATCGAGTCAGTCATATTAAACGTAACTTTCTCGCCATCTACATTCAAAGTCAATGTTCCGTTCCTAACATCTATTAGAGTCTCGCCTGTAGCTAAGAATGGTCTACCTAGAATTAATGGAATATTTTCATCCTCGTCCATCTCTAGGATCACAAAATCAGCAGGGATAACGAACTTATCGACCTTAACTAGAACATCCTCAATAACACCTAGGGGGTATTTTAACGATCTATCGGCCAATTGAATACTCATCCTAGTGGGTCGTGGTTCACCTAATCCTAAGCGCTTAAACATGGAGTACGGCATTAAATTTATGCTAGCGCCTAGATCAGCTAAAGCATGCTCAACAACTAAATCACCTATCAGACAAGGAATAGTAAAACTCCCTGGATCCTTGAGCTTTTTCGGTATCTTGCTCTGGAGTATCGTCGAGCACTCTCCTCGTAGGTATACCATGGAGACGTGTTCGAACTTCCGTCGATTCGTCAGCAAGTCCTTCAGGAACTTAACGAAACTGGGCATCTGCGCAATAGCTTCAACAAACGGTAAGTTAATATGTAATTCTTTGCACATACCCATGAATCTGCCAATTAGCGCCTCGTCTTTGTCCTTCTTCAGCAGTGCTGGATAGGGAATCTTCGGCTGGTACGGCATCACTGGTGGCCGCTCATTCTCCCTCGCTTTTTCTATTTCGGGTGCAGCCTCCTCCTTTTTAGGTTGAACCTTCTCTTTTTCAGGTGCAACTCCCCTCAACCGAGCTGGGTACGGGATCTTTGGTTGATACGGCTTCATGAATGGTCGCGTCTTTCCCTCGTCATCCTTGACCTTCTCGACTCCGTCGCCCTTGCTTTCCTCCACTTCTGGCTCGTTGTGGCCCTCGAAATTGACTTTCTCCTTTAAATTCTGATTGGCGAGAGCTCCTTGTAATCCTCTCCCGCTCCTCAGGGTTACCGAATTGCAGTACTCCTTGGGGTTTGTCTCGGTGTAGCTCGGGAGTGATCCTTGATTTT
Organism: Craterostigma plantagineum; assembly: GCA_027422505.1. Classification (NCBI taxonomy): domain Eukaryota; kingdom Viridiplantae; phylum Streptophyta; class Magnoliopsida; order Lamiales; family Linderniaceae; genus Craterostigma; species Craterostigma plantagineum. Next base: position 16,277,687 of record JAPQWV010000013.1, on the reverse strand, counting down.
GCCCCGCCATTTGCTTTGCTAATTGCCCCACTTGCTGCTCCAACCTCTTGATAGAGGCGTCTGTATTCTGAGCACGGATGTCATTCACCTCCATGTACTCCTCCATCTTTGTCATCCGACTCTCATGGGCTGCGGTGGTGCTGCTGAAGTTCGTGAGGAGCGTCTTCATCATATCCTTCATCTCCTTCATATCATCGAATCCTCTGGTGGGTGCATTCTGATATTGGCATGGCGCCCCGTTTTGGAACCCAGACTGTCTGGGCTGAAATCCGGATGGTCCTTGCCCCTGATGATTCTGATTCTCGTATGCCAGATTGGGGTGCACTCGAGGCTGGTAGCTTCGCTGGCCACCTTGGTAATTCCCCATGTAATCTGCGTGCTCCAGCGACTGCCCAAGTTGGCATTAAGATGTTTCGTGAGCTGCGCCACAGATCCCACACAGCGGTAGGTACGGTGTCTGCTGCGATGGTGAGATGGTCGTCACGGCGTTCACGGGCTGTGTCTGCCCGAATTTTGGGAGTAGTGCACCAATGACTGTCTGCAACTGAGAATTCGTCGCTGCGATTTGTTGTTGGAGCGCCTCAAATTTGGCATTCGTGGTCGTTTCCTCGCTTACCCCGAACAAGCCTGGCGTCTTGATCCTCATGTTACCCCTCATGAAACTGTTCCTCGAGTAGTCCTCGATTAGATTCCAAGCGTCGGTCGCATTCAGCTTCACGAGTCCTCCTCCTGCGGCTCCGTCTAGCATATGGACAGTCTGGTCATTGAGCCCCTCGTGAAATCGGTTGATCTGGGCTGCCTTCGACATCCCATGCTGCGGGCACCTCTTCAGTAGCGCCTTATATCGCTCCCACACCTCGTAGAGGTTTTCTGAGTCCTTCTGATGGAATAGGGAGATCTCTGTCTTTAACCTTCGCACCTTCGACAGTGGGAAATAGTGGCCGATAAACGCGGCTCGCAGCTCCTCCGATGTAGTGATTGAGCGAGGTGGCAACATCTCCAGCCAGTCCTTCGCTCTGAACTTCAGGGAGAATGGGAACAACATGAGCTTAATTGCATCACCGGAGACTCCGTTGATCTTGATAGTGTCGGTAACGGTTAGAAAAGCCTTCAGGTGCGAGTAGGGATCGTCATCTGGGTTGCCCTCGAACTGGGCCATCTGGAATATCATCTGAAGCCAAGAATGCTTCAGTTCGAAATTGTTGTTCTCAATCGGCGGGATGACAATCGCCGTCTCAGTACCACCTAGTGCGGCATTCTTGAGGAGATCCTGTAGTGATAGTTCCTCCTCGTGGACAGGGACTCTGTGGTCCGCCATACTTCTGTATCTGGACCAAAAGAAATCAACCCGTAAAAGAAATAACGAAAATAACAATGACTAGAAGCACAAATAACGCAAATAGTAATAAAGAAAAAAAAGGAAAACTTCAAATAAAAATGGCTAAATTACCGAACTACGGTGTTCCTAATATCAATCTATTCCCCGGCAACGGCGCCAAAAACTTGATCGACACGTGGTGTGTGAATGAAAAGTGCGACAAGTAATAATTAAAACGAATACCTAATTACTATCACCGACGTGCGATAGGCAGTGGACCTATCGGTTGTAGTGCAGTAAAGTGAGTAAACGAGTATCGAACACAAGGAATAAATCAAGTACTAGTAGTGACCTATCGACTCGATATTTAGCCTAATAAAATACGCAGATTGTTTTATGACTTAACCTAACAGATTATATCTAACTCAACTAGAGATTCAAAGACGCTTAAAACTGATACGAAGCTTCAGATAATAAAGATGTGCTCGGGATTCGAATCCCGCTAGGTGCTATCGGCTAAGACACTAAAATCGTTCCTACGTGATTTTGACTAGATCGCAGTAATTTTCCTACCCGCTCGCGAGTTTGCTGTCGCCCTAAACGCTCGCGGGGATCTAAAATTCAGTAATTACTAACGGCGAGGATCGAGTATTTGCTTTCGCCCTATACTCGATTCCTATCTTCTACGAACGGCCTAAACGTTGTTTAGCTGTCGCCCTAAACGTTTTTCCATACGATTACTTTAACACATAGACATATTAAAGTAACGAAACAAATTCATAGAACGATAAATAGTCAAACACATTGTCACGATAATCATAAGTCTTAACTACGAAACATCCTAGCGTTCATCTAATCCCAAACACAAAGGGGAATTAGCTACGCATAATCGACGGAAAAAACAGCGAAAGAAATAAGGAATAAAGGTGAAGAATTCATTATCTTGATATACGGATGATCTGTGATGAAAACGTTGATGATTCTTCGTTCTTCGCTAAATTGGGCGTGAATTCGTCGATGATCCGTCTCTTGCGCTCCGGGACGCGAATCTGTGTTCTTTTGTGCTATTTTTCGTCTCTAGAGGGATTAGGGTTGATCTCTCGTCCGTTTCTCCCTTTCTGGGTCGAATTTGGGCTTTTTAATAGTGAAATTCGACACTGTCACGGCCTGGGACAAGATAGGTCACGGCCGTGACACTCTCTGGGCAAAAATTGAGCTCACTGCCGCTCGTCACGGCCTGGTGCAGTAGCGTCACGGCCGTGACCCTCTCAACAGCTTTGCGGCAGTTTCGTATTTCTCTCGGATGAAGGGGTAAACGATATCCGATTGACCTGAAATTTTAACCATAGATAGAAGACTTGCCAATCTTCATTCTGACCAAAGGGATTCTCAGTCCGAGGTCTAGATTGAGAGATATGAACTTTCTAATGTTGCTGCTGCTATGGGTCACGGCCTGGTGCAAGAAGTGTCACGGCCGTGACCGTCTTCAGTCTAACTCTCTGCCATGTGTCACGGCCAGGTGCACTAGGTGTCACGGCCGTGACCTTCACCAGTTTTCATCGTTTTCGCGCCGTTTTGCCTCGTTTTCGCTCATTTTCGCCCGAAACTCGTCCTAAAGCCTTATAATACCAAAACAAGTAGAAATAGGGTTAATAAGTGCATAAAATGACTACGAAAACTCTATTATGAGCCAATTAAATACTATGATAAACGTACTATAATACGTTTATCAGTCGTTTTTGGAATCAAAGGGACTTTTAAGGGTTTAATTTGGCTATGACTTAGAAAGGAAGGAGTTTAGAGGTGAGCATATCTTTGTCGTCTTCCATTTCTACGTCCGTCTCCTCTTTTTTTTTCGGCAAAATTTTTCATTCGTTTCAATCCCCTCCCTTATTTTTGCTCAAGCTGAAGCTCCACTTCTCCATGAGGCTCTAGGAGATTATTGTAGGCAAAGTTCTTCTTGTTGGTTCTCGGGCCGATACCGTGCTCCTCTTCTCTTAATCCCTAAAGAGGTTTCAGAGATTATCGATTTGGAGAAGTTCACGGTTATGGAATTCGTGCCCAAGGGTGCGCTCCTCTTCTCGTTTCCCGATATAAGACCGGATTATCGTTGGAGAAGTTCACTTCGTGGTGTTCCTCTTTCCAGCCGTTCTGACGAGCGTACGAGATTATCGACGGAAAAGTTCACACCAGGATCCATGCCTTCTTTTTGTAATTTCAAAAGCAGGTTCCTTTGGTCTGTTTTTTTCTTGTGCATTGAGCATTGCCTTCTTTTGTCATCTTCTCGTCTTCTTTTACTTTTCTCCTACTTTTTTTGTTTGAACAGCCATTCGAATAGGATAAAATTGGTTGAAGATTGGAATGGGATTCAAATGAAGAAAAGGAATTCGGAGAAGGTCCAAAGTGGATGACTAAAGGCTTTGGTTTGGGAAAGGATTATATAAGGCCGAGTGAGGGATTACCTAAATTCCCAAATCATTTTCCTAACGATCTAAAGAAAGGCGAGTATGAAGCCAAGTATCACTAGTAAAGACAATCAACTGAAGTGTGATTTCACTCAAGAGATAGATCGAAAGAGAGAAAAATTGAAAGGCTAGAGACCTCACATTTGAAGGGTGATTTTTTGTCTAGTGGAGCAAACTAAAGACCTTTAGACACAAGAATGTGACTTAGACTGACAGAATTAAGCAGTGGAATCAGTCGTGTGTCGGGGAAAATTTTACGTGACTTAGATGGAAGCATCCTAAAGGATCTCGTCATCCCCCTATATTATAGGTATATGTATATTTTTTTATTTTCACGCAAGATAAGACAAATGAGCATGGAAAACACATAGAATAGAGCATGTGATGGCACGGAAGATCAAGTAAAGCACATATCACGGGAGATTCAACATGCCGAACTTTCCGACAAGGAATTGGAATCGTTTTTCATCCAATGGCTTGGTGAAAATATCGGCTAATTGGTACTCCATGTTCAGAAAATACATGTCGATTGTTCCTTTTTCTACGTGATCTTTGATAAAGTGGTATCTAATGTCTATATGCTTCGTGCGTGAATGGTGAACAGGATTGCACGTAATCGCAATGGCACTTTGGCTATCACTATAAATAGGTATATTATTGAAATTGTACCCATAATCGCGAAGCTGAGTCCGCATCCACAGCATCTGCGAGCAACAGCTGGCGGCTGCGACGTATTCAGCTTCAGCCGTCGAAGTTGAGACGCACGTTTGCTTTTTGGATGACCAGCAGACTAGCTTTTCGCCTAGAAATTGAGCGCCACTGGAGGTGCTTTTCCTGTCCATTCGGCAACCTGCATAATCAGCGTCAGTGTAGCCGATAAGTTTGAAGTTCGTACCTTTAGAATACCATAGTCCTAAGGTAGATGTGCCCTTGAGGTAGCAAAGAATATGCTTCACCGCAAGCATGTGGGATTCCTTGGGATCGGCTTGGAAGCGGGCACAAAGACAGGTGGCAAACATAATGTCCGGCCGGCTGGAAGTTAGGTAGAGAAGAGATCCAATTATGCTGCGATAGAGTGTGATGTCGACCAATTTTCCTGCGGGATCGGCATCCAACTTGCAACTTGTTGACATGGGAGTGTTAAGAGGCTTGCTCTGATCTTGATGGAACTTTTTCAAGATGTCCTTGACGTATTTAGTTTGACTGATAAATATCCCATCATCGAGCTGCCTGACTTGAACTCCTAGGAAGAATTGCATCTCTCCCATGTGGCTCATTTCGAATTTACTCTTCATGAGATCTCCAAACATCTTGCAAAGCTGTGGATTAGTAGAACCGAAAATGATGTCGCCGACGTACTGGTCGACCATCATATCCTCGTCTTGTCATTTGATGAAGAGGGTCGTATCGATTGTACCTCGGATAAATCCAGACATTATGAGGAAGTCACTCAAGACATCATACCAAGCACGTGGGGCTTGTTTTAGTCCGTAGAGAGATTTATCCAATCGATAGACGTGATCGGGGTGTTCTTGATCAACGAAGCCTTCTGGCTGAGAGACATAGACTTCTACTTTTAGTACGCCATTGAGAAAGGCGGTTTTACGTCCATTTGATAGACCTTGAAGTCTTTATGAGCCACGTAAGCCAATAAGAGACGAATGGCTTCGATCCGCGCAACAGGAGCATATGTCTCGTCATAGTCAATGTCTTCCTGTTGGTTATATCCCTTTGCAACTAATCATGCCTTGTTCCTGATCACTTCGCCATCTTCATTCTTTTTGTTCTTAAATACCCATTTCGTACCGATGACAGTTTTCCCATACGGACGGGGTACTAATTTCCACACATGAAGACGTACGAATTGATTGATTTCCTCTTGCATCGCAATTATCCAATTTGGGCCTTAGTAGGCTCACTTTGGTTTAAAAAGCAGCTGAAGAGACTGTGTTGATGACGTGTCTTTACACCGCTCGAATGATCGCCAATTATCTGATCAATCGGGTGAGCTCTAGTCCACTTGCGCTCATGGGACAAAGCTGAAGATGATGCATCAGCCATTTGTGGGTCTTGATTTCCAATGATCTCCGATTGGTCACTTGTGTGAGGAAGTTCCATATCTGCATTGGGAAGGAGCGACTCTGATGATTCTTCCTCAACAACCATGGTAGGTTCTTCATTATTCTGTGGCAATTCTGAATCGGGTGAAGTAGGGACCGTTGAAGAGCTTGGTACATCGGCCTCGTCGGGTGTAGGACAGATGGTGACTGGCTGATGTAGAGGCTCAAAGAGGGAGTCCAAGTCTTCTAACACTAATCTCATAGCTTCTTCCACCGTTGATTGCTGAGTTGTTGCCATCTTCAGTTGGTTTTGTGCCAACACACCAGTGAAAACGGGTTCTGAGGTATCGTCTTCAGAAGTCAGCTGGTTAGGCACGGGCCCTGAACTGAGGTGTTCCGGAGCCATCGGGTTAGGCTCGGGTCCTGGACTGAGGTGTTCAGGAGCCATATCTGTCGCTTCGTGAAAAGTGACATTGTAGCTTTCCTTAATCGTACGGTTGGACTTGATGTATACTCTGTACGCTTTTGAAGTTGAAGAATATCCGACGAAGGTTGCTTTGAATGCTTTAGGGTCGAACTTTGCGCGTTGCTCTCCGCCGTTCGCCACAAAGCACTTGCCCGAAGACTTTGAAAAATGAGATGTTGGGTACTCTGTTATTTAAGATCTCGTACGGAGTCTTGTTGAAACGTTTGTGAACACCGTCCTGTTTTGGGTAAAACAAGTTGTGTTTACTGCTTCAGCCCAAAGGAAGTGTGGGAGGCCGGAATGAATCAGCATGGTACGAGTGGCTTCCACTAGGATTCTGTTTTTCCTTTCAACTACCCCGTTTTGTTGAGGTATTTTTGCGGCTTTGTTGACTGATTCCAAGTTTCTGATAAAGCTCACTGAGATATTTGCACTCAGTGTCGTTGTCTGTTCGAATAACTTGAATAGTCTGTTGCAGCAAGTTTTGAGTAGTGTTCACAAAATTGATAATCAAGTCCCCTGTTTCATCCTTAGTTCGGAGGAACTTTGTCCAAGTGTAGCGAGAGAAGTCATCGACGATAACTAGCACGTACTTGCGTCCATTGATACTCTATGTCTGCATCGGCCCATAGAGGTCCATGTGGATTAGTTCCAAAGGACGAGAGGTAGACGCAATTCGCTTGACATGATGAGACGCTCGCTTCATTTTTCCTAATTGACAGGCCGAACAATGATGCTCCTCTTGTAGCACTATAGTTGGAAGACCGTGGACCAACTTTTTGGTAGAGAGACGTTGAAGAGCTTTTATATTCAGATGAGACATTCGTTGATGCCACAAGCTGTTTCTCTGAATCACAATCTGAAAAATGAGGCATACAGCTATCGAGGGCCACACGGACGTCAGGTTGATCGTGTAAAGATTGGATTTCTGAAGTCCGTAGAGGAGTTCTATGTCCTGATTGTCCAAAATTCTGCACCGGTCGGCATGAAAGACCACTTGAAATCCTTTGTCACAGAATTGGCCTATGCTGAACAAGTTATGGCCGAGGCCTTCGACGTAAGAGACATCTTTTATCGTCAGATTTTCCAAAATGATATCCCCAAATCCTAGAATTGGGGCTGAGTCATTATTCCCGAATCTGACTTTGCCGTTTGATCGGTCTTTGTAGTTGCTCAGCAGCTCTTGATTTCCTGTCATGTGTGTGGAGCAACCAGAATCGAGATACCACACATGATGGATCTGCGAATACAATTTAGAGAGCTTTAGCTACCCATTTAAGAATGGGTCCTCTCGAATTAGCAGATATAGAATTTGGTTCAGATATGGTTCCTAAATTATTATTTGAGGAGTTTTAGTAACCCAAGTAACTTTAAGAGAAGTGGTTTTGGGTTTTGCCTCTTTAGGTGACTTGGCCTTCTTGGCGGTTGTCTTCCTAGACGGAGATTTAGAAACCCATTTAGGTTGAACCTTGCAGGGAAGGCTAATTTCAGCTCGTAGAAATGCTTTTGTAGGCTTGGCCGAGGAAAAGATTTTTTCTTTTGATAATCTCCTAAGGTGTTTGGGGGATTCAATCTTTACGGGATACCTTAGGTGAGAGAAAGCATGAACAGCGCCATGTGCCTTCTTTATGCCAGGATCTTCTTTCCTACGGTTTATCCTAGATGCACTTATCTTAGAATGATTAGACTAAATTTGTGAAGTAGAGCCTATTTTGAAGTTGTTGCTTCTAAAGGTGATAGGCTGAAGTGAACAAGTAGAAGCAATTATTTGAAACGAAGAAATGGCCCTTTTATTTCTACGAGTGTCTTTTATTTGAACCGAAGGAGTAACATTCTTAGAAACATCCAAATCTACTGGCTCATTCTTTATCTTATCACTAGACACTCTCGCCTTCGTTTTTAGTGCTGGCCCTACGCTCCCTGTAGATGTACATGAGATAGATTTAGACTTAGCACTTCTAACAGAATTAACAATAAATTTTTGATCTTTTGAAGGCGCATTTTCTATTTTCACGCTTTTCACAAGAGCGTAAGAGGTAGCTTGGGAGGATGAGGAAGCTGTGAGATTTTTCATCTCTTTTAGAAACCTTTTCTTTTCGACTTCGAAGTTCTCGCGTTCTTTGCCTAGTTTCGCCTGAGATTCCTCTATCTTTTTTATGATAGGAGGTATGTAGAGAGTATTTTTATAATGAACGTCTTTGGCTTCCTCGTAGGATGTTTTAGGGTCAGGAGGTTGAACTAACACAGACAAGTGTTAGAGATGATTTTATATTTTTATCTCTGTCATTTAGCTCTGTGTAGTCGAAGGGGATTTGAGCCCTTTTGTGGTTTTTCTCTTGGCGATTTCTAGAACACCTTGTTCTTTTGCTTCAGTAAATGCCTTGAGAGTGGTTAGCCCTAACCCCATGTGCTTTATGTCATACATTTCTTTCTTCTTTAGCACACATGGGTTAGTGAAACCTATGCCTTCTAAGGGATTATAGAAATCTAAATCCTTGGGCTGATTTAGAAATATAGTCTGTTCAGATTGGCCCCTTCGCGTAAGAAGATCGTCTAATTTCTTAATTCTTCTTACATTCCTCGCCTAAGAGAGCATAATTATTTTCTACCGTCAGTTTGGCGGTTTGACAGGCATCAAGTTCTTTACTAAACTAATTTTTGCATTCGATATTCCTAATTCAGCTTCCAAGTTAGTGATCTTAGTGGTAGCTTCGGTTAACCTACAATTGAGGATGGCTTTCACATTGGGATTCCTAACCAAGCAATTGTAGTTATTTGCTAACCTATCTTCTAATTCTTTAATCTTTTCATTATGCTGCCCCATTTGAGGTTGACTAGTCTCCCTAGAATGTAGGCTCTTAGTGAGTTCTTCTATTTTAGTACTAAAGCTTTTAAGTTCTGATTCGAGACTAATAATCTTCTCCTGAGACTTAGAAAGTCTGTCCTCTACTTCATTTATACTTTTCTGCTCACGTTTCATGTTAGCGTATTTTATGTTATACGATTCTAACATGGTCAATAATGTGGAAGGAGAGACTACCTCTCGTGATGCGGTGGGTGCATCGTCATCGTCCGTCCAGTTTGAGGTTTCGGCGTCCAAGGTGTTGTCCAGGCGGGCTATAAGGGCTAAGTTCTCCTCTTCGGAATTGGACGTGTCTTCGAGCCAGTAGTCCTGATGTTCCATGAGGGCTACTCCAACTTCCTTCTGCTTTGAGAGTTGAAGCTTTCTGGAGTAGTAATTAGCATCCCTCTTCTTGGGAACAGTGTAGTCTCTGGCAAAATGACCAGGCTTGCCACAGTTGAAGCACTTGTTGGGCTCTTTGGTGTTCTTGAGTTCGGAGCTCTCTGGTGCACGTTCTTTATTCTTAGAGCTTGAGGTCCGAAGTCGGTTGGCCGAAGATGAGGACTTCTTCTTGAAGTACGTCTTGCTCATCAGTTTTCCGATTAAAGCCAACTGCTTCCCCAGTGCTTTCATGCTTGGCTCAGCGTCTGACTCCGAATCTTCTTCTGACTCTGATGGGGAGGGAGGCCTAACGATCTTCTCTTTGCGAGGATTTGTTCCACGCTTCTCTAAGACTAGGGCAACGGTGTCTTCAATCTGCTTGCCCTTTTGCTCCTTCGGAATCTCGCAGATATCTTGCTCGTGTTGGTTGAGATTATCAAAGACTGCAAGGATATCCAATTCCTCCAAATCTTTGTTCTGCCTGAGTTGAGTGGATATCTTTTTCCAGTCTGAGGGCATGGAGGATAGAAATCTGATGTTTGTTTCCATGTTTGTCTTAGAGATTTCTATTTTGCTCATCTCATTAAGAAGGGTGAGGTATCTTTGATATATGTCATGTAGGCTCTCATCCGGCTTTGCTTTGAATGAGCCATAAGCTGTGAGAATATTTGCCTTTTTGGCCTTGATGCCCACTTCCGTCCTTTGCATCATTCTATGCAGTTCATCCCACATCCCCTTAGCCGTTGGGAGGCTGTCTATCTGTCTATAGATGCCGTTGGGGATGCCCTGCATAAGTGTGTTCATGGCTATCTGATCTGCCTTAGCGCGGGCCCATTCCTCCATGGTGTATTCCCTAGGCTCCTTCAGTCACCTAGTAACGGGAATTTAAGGAGTAAACGTGTCATCACCGGCTACATTGACCCAGAACTGTGCGGGTCCCTCTTCGAGTGACTTTAGCAGGTTTTCGGCTTTCAAGGCTATGAAATTTAGAAAGCGGCTTCTCTAGACTGTGTATTCACCGAGTTGCAAGATTGGCGGACAGTTGTCTTTACCTAGTGAGTATGCATCCATCTTTTCTTTCTTTGTGGTAGAGTTGATGAAGGATCTTCGTTAGTTTTGACGAATGGATTTTTATGTAATATGCTTCACAAGTAGCAAATTAGTTAGTAGCGTTTGATTAAAAAAATGATCGAGAATTATTTTTGATTCAATCGTTACTGTTTGATCAAAAATAATTTCTTCGATTTCAACGTAATAATACTATTTTCACGCGTCAGGTACTGTTGGCGAAACTTTGTCGAGCGAGAAAAATTAGCCTTAAGTCTTTCGGTCGAGAAACTTTTTCAGTGTGTGAATTTATTTCGATCTTTAAGAAACAGCACAGTTAGTATGTTTCTCGCGAAGTCAAAATAAATTTTTTGACCGAAAAGTTTTGCGATCCTAAAAAATTTTTTGCTTGGTCAAACTTGAGAGTCTGACGGAGAAAGTTTCTCGATTGAAAAAATTTGCGCACGCAAAAATCTATTATGAATCTCTTGAAAACGGTTCTCGCTGAAATAACGCTCGTAAAACTTTCACACTCAAATCATTCTTAGCAGTAGCGACTTCTGTTCCTAATTCGTATCCTAATTGAGAAATTTTTCGCACGTTGTTTTTCGATCGAGAATTTATTCCGATCGAAGAACTTAGCGAGAAAAATTGAAATTACACAACAGTTCACAGAATACAGATTAACACATAATTCAAGCAATACTGAAAATTGATCGATGAATTGCAGGTATATTCTTGAAATTAGCTACTGAACCCTTACGAACAGATGATTAAACATGTTTTCAAGCAAATGATATTCAATTTTGCAAAAATCAGAACATATTCAAACTATTCTTCGCGCGAACAGTAAATTCTCAGAATAAAAAATTCGGTCTAAATCCTGATTCTAATTGCTACTGATCTAATCGCAGTTGATCTAAACTACTTATGCGAGCACAGACACATCAAAATCAGATCAAATAAGCACAGAATTAAGGCTATCAGATCGAAATCAATTTTCGCGCGTAAACTGTTCTTCGCACGGAACAGTTCCAGAATTAAATTTCGATCTGATTTCTAACCATTTTGATTCAAAACAGAACGAATCCGCTCTGATACCAATTGTTAGGTCCTCGATTATCAACTCAAACAATCCTAGGCATGAATTCTAAGGCAATCGACTAGAATGATAGAAATTGAATCACGATCGAAAACCTTTCTTTGAAGAACGCGAGAGAGAAACTTTTAGTGTGAGAAAGTGTTTGCTGTTTCTCTCTCTAGAATTTAATTCAAAAGCCTTTCGGATCGATTCCCTAATTTTCTGTATTCAGCTCAATTGTTTGTACAATTATTTATACCAAACAAGCGTGGTATAAATAACAAACTAGTCCTAATCTATGGACTAATACAAATGAAGCCCCTAATTACAAGGACAACTAATGAAATCAAGCACAATTAAATATAGTCTCAACAGCTGCAAGATGCTCGAGCATCTACAAATTTTTCGTATTATTGTATCACTCTCTACTCTTTTTTCAGTTTCGTCATCTCAATTCTCAAGACGTTTGTTCTCATGACTTTTGTAGATGTAGCGTGCAATTGTGATGTTTGAGTGTTTCTTATATGACAAATTAACTTAACATTAAATACAAATGGTATAGGCTGGTGCAATGCATGACATTCATTGAATAAGACTAATGCACAGCTTGAGAGGCTTAAAGCAAAAAATGTCATCACGTCTCTTTTGGCTCTTGGAGACGTGATCTCTGCTTTAGCAAACAAGCAAAAGTAACCACATTTCATTTTTTTTTAACAGTCATGATTTAGTGGTCTTTTCTGCTTGATTGTTTGAACTGTAGAAGTCAAAGCTAACTCACCTGCACCAAGGTTCGTCAAGTAATAAATATGTTTTTAGGGAAGACAACTTCCAATATGTTATCTAATTGTTTTGAAATTATTTAAGTTGATTAATTGGATGCAGTAAAGGTGATAATTTGCATATTTTACAGGTGGTAACTCTTGAATGCTCTCATGTTTGTGCAAATTAGTCGCTCTGATCAGTACTCGAGTAAAACTCTTAAGTTCGGTGAACTTTGCAACTTTTGAGTTCGAAGAGTTGAGTTTGGTCCGAATGGATAATAGCTAGAATCTAAAAGATGAAAATACTTCTAGCATGGCTAAATTGTAGATCAAAAGAACAGTATGAGAAAGCTCGAAGAGACTTTACAAAGCCTCGAAAGCAAGGGCAGATGAAAAGAATAGGTTAACAAGAATAGATTGAAAAGATAAAATAACATTGAAAATCAACATAATTAATAAACGAATTCAGCCTCTTTCGGATTTTTACAAGAAAACAAAAATTTTTATTCATTGTATATTAATTATACATAGATAATACTCGTGCATTGCACGGGCAAAAAACTAGTATCATCATACACAAATGTCAAAACAGTGTGTGCGTGCAACTTATCTCTTCTTCCTCCACCAAATATCCAAATACATATATTTGCGAAAGATCATCCAAACATATTCTTTGTACTGAATATGAACCAGCAGCAGCTTAAGTGAACATTACCTCCATTTTATAGTACAACCAATGATCTTTAAGTTTCATAGGGGTTCTGAAGTATTTACAAGGCAGCGATGAATATAAGCAAAAAGAATAAAGAGATCTACTACTTCAGTTCACAAATCTTATATATCTAAGGAAATGTAGGTTTAACCATAGGTTGGCACGTGTCCACCTATTAATTTAAAAATAATAATAAATAAATAAATAAAACACACGTTCTTAGTTCACTCACTTTCAAAAATACTCCCTTGTCGATTCAAATCCTAAAAATTCCTCTAAATAACCGATCCAATGCGCGGGGAGTATTGGGTCCGGCCCATACTTGGGTTGGCCCATATGTATATAGTTGATATTATGTAAAATAAAAAAAAACACTACTAGCACACGCACGCAAGAACAGAGAAGAAGATGAGCAGAAAGAAAGAAAAAAGAGAGAAGTGGAAAGAAAAAGAGGAAGAAGGAAAAGTCCCGATCCCGTCAATCCGGTACCGATTTCATTGAAACTTCAGGAGGAGAATCGCATCGATGTGCTCTACACATCTACCGGATCGGATTGTTCTATTCCTCACGTTGGGTGGTAACCCGTTTTCTATCTCTTCGTATATTTCGAGCTTGTAGCTCGAGGTTGTGGTATTCCGAGTTTGTAACTCGATGTTCTCGTTGCTCCCCTTGTCGGCGTAGTATTTTTCGGTGTGTCGTTGGGCTGTTGTTACCTCGAGACGTTCTCGGGAGGAGTTGTCGTTGTAATAGTGGAACTTGGTTATAGTGGATTGTTTCCTTGGATCGGGAGAGCGATCCCGTGGTTTTTCCCGTTTTGAGTTTTCCACTTTAAAAGTCTGGGTGTTATCTTCGCTTTGGTCGTTGGTTAATTGCCGTTATTTTTGTTCGTGATTTCGACAACCCCAACAAAGTGGTATCAGAGCGTTGCGTTGTGGTGCCGTGTTCGACATCATGGACGGCAATTCTAGTCGGATGGGTATGTTGAACGGCTCGAACTATCATATTTGGAAACGGAAGATGGAGGATCTTTTGTATGTGAAAGATTATCATTCGCTCGTGTTCTAGTTGGAGAAACCACAAGATAAAAGCAACAAGGAATGGGAATTGATCCATCGTCAGGTTTGTGGGTTTATTCGACAGTGAGTCGACGATAATGTTCTCAACCACATTAGCGACAAGAAACATGCGAGGACCTTATGGAGAAAGCTTGAGCAGTTATACGCTCAAAAGACTGGGAACAACAAGCTTTTCCTTATCAAGCAGATGATGAGTTTGAAGTATCAAGAAGGGAGCAACATGTCGAATCACTTGAATATATTCCAAGGAATTGTTAATCAGCTAGCTGGAATGGGAATTAAATTCAACGATGAAGTGCAGGGTTTGTGGCTTCTTGGTACATTGCCAGACTCATGGGAGACATTCAAGATGTCACTGTCCAATTCGGCTCCAAATGGAATTTGTTCGATGGAATTGGTGAAGAGCAGCGTACTCAATAAAGAAATGAGAAGAAAGTCACAATGTTCTTCTTCACAGTCCGATGTTTTAGTCACAGAGAATAAGGGAGGAGCAAGATTCGAGGCCCAGGTGATCGCAACAGAAGTAAAAGCGGAAGTATGCTAGCATCGAGTGTCATTATTGTCGTCTGAGAGAGAACAAGAATGCGAAGAGTCAAGATCATCAGACGACAGATGCTGATAAGGTTGACAAGGTAACTGCAGTCACGGCAAATTTCTTTGTTGTGCGCGACGACGATGCTGTTAATCTAACTAGTCATGAGACTAGTTGGGTCATCGATAGCGGTGCTACGATACATGCTACACCGCGACGGGATTTCTTTACCTCATACCTCTAGTGATTTTGGACGAGTAATTATGAGAGACGATGGTATTGCTAGAGCCATCGGTATCGGGGACATTCTTTTACAGACGAAGAACGGCAATATATTGATTTTGAAGACCGTGAAGCATGTTCTAGAACTTCGCATGAGTTTAATGTCCACCGGGAAGCTCGATGATGAAGGTTTTCACAGCCACTTCGGAGATAGGAAATGGAAGCTCACTAAAGGCTCCTTGATAGTGGCGAAGTGAGAGAAGACGTCATCTCGGCTATATATGACGGAGCTTTGGCATAATAGACTTAGTCACATGAGCGAAAAGGGACTGATGATACTAGCCAAGAATAATCTTCTATGTGCATGAGAAATCCTTCGTTACGGAGATGTGATCATTGCTTGGCTGGAAAGCAGACCTGAGTCGCATTCAAGAACATCACTCACTCACCTAAATTAGGTACACTTGATCTAATTCACTCCGATGTTTGTGGTCCTATGAAAACAAGAACACTTGGTGGTGCTGTGTATTTTGTTACATTTGTAGATGATCATTCGAGGAATATCTGGGCTTATTCACTGAAGTCCAAGGACCAAGTGCTAGATGTTTTCAAGCAATTTCACTCTTTGGTGGAGAGGCAGACAAACAAAAAGCTCAAGTGTATTCGGACGGACAACGGAGGGGAATATTGTGGTCCTTTGGATGAGTATTGCAAGAGATATGGTATTTGACATCAAAAGACGACTCCAAAGACACCTCAGTTAAATGGCTTAGCTGAGAGGATGAACAGAACACTGATCGAGAGAGTGAGATGTTTGCTTTCACAGTCACAGTTGTCGAATTCTTTCTGGGGTGAGGCGTTAAATACAGGTGTCCATGCTTTAAACCTCACACCTTGCGTTCCTTTGAGATTTGAGGTACCAGACAATGTTTGGTCGGAAAGGAAGTCTCGTATGGTCACTTGCGCGTGTTTGGGTGCAAGGTCTTTGTTCACATCCCGAAAGACGAGCGATCGAAGCTTGATGTGAAGACGGACCGTGTATATTGATCGGCAATTGACTTGATGAGTTCGGATACAGGTTCAATGATCCCGCGCAGAAGAAGCTTATCAGAAAAAGAGATGCTGTGTTTATTGAAGATCAGTGCATACGAGACATTCAGACAGAGAAGTCGCCTGAGAAGTCCAGCGGTGATCTCCCTGATTTAGATCCACCTCATGTACGTGTAGCATATCCCGATCAAGGGGAGATGTTCAAGAATCTAGCGGTGTCGGCAACGATGAAAATCCTGTAGGCGATGTTGATGTTGAGCCAGCGGAACCTATTGATGAAGCTGTCGAATAGCCTTCGGTTGAACCTCAGTTGAGAAGTTCTGCTAGGAAGCATTGTTCACCACGAGGTATCCTTCAGATGAGTACGTAATGCTAACAGACGCGGGAGAACCTGAGGATTACCAAGATGCAATTTCTGTTGACGACAAAAAGAGTGGATGAAGGCTACGGTGGAAAAGATGCGATCTCTTCATGATAATCACACTTATGATTTGGTAGAACTACCTCGAGCAAAGAAAGCTCCCAAGAATCGATGGGTTTATCGACTGAAGATTGAAGAAAATAATTGTCAGCCACGGTACAAAGCTCGATTGGTTGTAAAAGGCTTTGGTCAGAAGAAAGGCATTGACTTTGAAGATATATTCTCACCGATGGTGAAGATGTCCTCGATCCAAGTTGCTCTTGGTTTGGCGGCGCGCTTGAACTTGGAGATTGAGCAACTTGACGTGAAGGCTGCATTTCTTCATGGTGACCTTGAAGAAGACATTTATATGGAGCGGCCCGAGGGATTCAAAGTCAAGGAAAAAGAGCATCTTGTTTGCAAGTTGAACAAGAGTTTGTACGGCCTGAAACAAGCTCCACGACAATGGTACAAGAAGTTTGATTTTTTTATGACCAGTCACGGGTACACCAGAACCTCTTCGGATCATTGTGTATTCGTCAGTAGGTAATCCGATGATGACTTTATTATTCTTCTCTTGTACGTTGACGACATGTTCATCATCGACCATGATACTAGCAAGATTGCGGCATTGAAGAGAGAATTGAGCAAGTCTTTTGCGATGAATGACTTGGGAGCGGCGAAGAAAATTCTCGGCATGAAGATTTCTCGTGATAGGAAAAATCGGAAGCTATGGTTATCTCAAGAAGACTACATTGAGAAAGTTCTCGAGAGATTTCACATGAGTAAAGCCAAGGCGGGATGTTCTCCACTTGCAGGTCATTTCAGATTGTCATCTGAGAAATGCCCGAAAAGTGAGAAAGAAGAGGCCGACATGAGCAGAGTTCCTTATCAGTTTATTGTTGGTAGTTTGATATATGCCATGGTTTGTACTCGATCCGATATTGCCCATGCCATTGGTGTCGTTAGCTTTTTTCTCTTTAATCTGGGAAAAGAGCACTGAGAAGCCGTAAAGTGGATATTGAGATATCTCAGAGGCACTTCAAGACATGTTTGTGTTTTGGCAGCGGAGAGTCTTTGCTAATTGGATATACGGATTCAGACAGGGAAGGTGATATTGACTCCAGAAAATCTATTTCAGGTTTTTTGATGACTTTTGTAGGGGGAGCTGTGTCATGGCAGTCGAAGCTGCAGAAGTGCGTTGCGCTATCCACCACATAAGCCGAATACATTGCTCACGGAGGGTTGCAAAGAAGTTTTGTGGATGAAGAAGTTTCTCGAAGAACTTGGTCTAGGGCAAGACAAGTATGTTGTTTACAGCGATAATCAGAGTGCCATTCACCTCTCGACGAACTCGTCATTCCATTCGAGATCCAAGCATATCGACGTCAGATACCATTGGCTTCGAGATGTTTTCGAGTCGAAGCAATTGTATTTGGCGAAGGTACACACGAGCGAGAACGGATCAGATATATTGCCGAAGATTTTGTGGAATGAGAAGCTCAAAACATGTCAGCAGAAAGCGGGCTTGGTTGAGCCTACAGTATAAGCCGAAGGGGCAGTTTATTGGGTCCGGCCCATACTTGGGTTGGCCCATATGTATATAGTTGATATTATGTAAAATAAAACAAACACTACTAACACACGCACGCAAGAAAAAGAAGAAGACGAGCAGAAAGAAAGAAAAAGAAAGGCGAGGAAAGAAAAAGAGGAAGAAGAAAAAGTCCCGATCCCGTCAATCCTGTGCACCGATTTCATCGAAACTTCAAGAGGAGAATCGCATCGACGTGTTCTACACATCTACCGGATCGGATTGTTCGATTCCTCATGTTGGGTGGTAACCCGTTTTCTATCTCTTGGTATATTCCGAGCTTGTAGCTCGAGGTTGTGGTATTCCGAGTTTGTAACTCGATGTTCTCGTTGCTCGCCTTGTCGGCGTAGTATTTTTCGCTATGTCGTTGGCCTGTTGTTACGTCGAGACGTTCTCGGGAGGAGTTGTCGTTGTAATCGTCGAAGTTGGTTATAGTGGATTATTTTCTCGGACCGGGAGAGCGATCCCGTGGTTTTGTCCGCTTTGAGTTTTCCACGTTAAAAGTTAGCTTGTTATTTTCGCTTTCGTCGTTGGTTGATTGCCGTTATTTTTGTTCGTGATTTCGACAACCCCGACAGGGAGAAGAGGTGCCGATTACGACGATGACAAGGTTGGCAATGAAGAAGACTATGAAGCGAACTTAGACAACAAGTAGGAATAGGAGGATTACGACAACAGAGTACAATCGAAACGGAATACGACGCAAATCATTGTTTGTCGCTGACTACGCCGAGGGAATGATGACGAAGACGAGGACGACGATTATGAAGATTAAAGTTGAGGCAGTGATGAAAGAGATCGGAAGAGGCACTATAATAAAGGATCTAATTTTTTGACTGGGTTAATTACTTATTTTCTCTTCAAGTACATCATATTGGTGACACGTATGCTATCATATCTAATTTCATTTCTTCGATGGCATTAGCATTAGGCTTTTGCTATGATGTTTGGGGATCTCGAATGGTGCTGTCGATTTGCTATCCGATCTGGGATTTGAGGACTGCTTTGTTAGTTTTGGATTGCAAGGCACAATTGGTTGCTAAATCTGTTGCTCATTAAAGTTAGAAAAAAAAAACAGTTTCTTAGAGATTATTCCATCATATAACTTTACATGGATTTCATGATATGTGGGCAATGAAGGAATGGAGCCAAGAAAGGTACGACATCAAAGATTTATTTTACATATGCAAATTTTTAAGGAATAAAGGAATCGAACTCATAATTTTTTCTTGGAACATCTGATAATATAATGTTATTTCATGGATGATTTGGTTCAGCAGCATTCACTGTGATAGGGGTGACCTTCAGCCCAGCATTCCTCTTTACTCGGATACCTGAAGATAGCTACTTTTCGGACATAGGGCCAGATGGGTAGTACACCTGGGGACCTGCCACCCTGTACGGAAAAGGTAAGGTGGGTCCCGACAGCAAAGCAACTCGAGCGGGAAACGTTGGATAAGGTCGACCAGGAAACACGTGGCATTCTGGGAGTGGTCGACATTGTGAACAGTGAGGAGGCGCGCCAGTCTGACAACAGTACGACCGCAGGTGCTGTCCCTCCTAGGTTGTACCAGATGTCGCTATCAAGTGGTCCCGGGAGCGTGCCAGCTAGGAAAGCAAAGGGAATTTGGGTATATGGGAACAGAAACAGACGAGATAAGAGAGAGATTCAACACATTACACAAAACACTTAGACATTTTCACTGTGTTCATCTTCTTCGTCTTCATCATACACAAAAGCACTGTAATGAGCGAAGTAAGGTGGAGTGTGTAAATCCCGACTGTCAATAGTGAACACTATTTCCGGCGGCCCGTGGATGTAGGACACCTGTCCGAACCACGTAAAATCCTTGTCTCTTGCGTTTTCTTTCTTCTTTTAGCACTAAAATCAAACCCTAAGACACACCAAGAAATCAAGGCCCAGTCCGTTTCATCCATCACCGTCCTTCCCGAACCAAATATCGTTGATCGGGGTCACACCCGCATCAAATGGCGCCGTCTGTGGGAAAGATGGCTTGAGACGTGAGTGCGCTGGGTAGTAATAGCAAGGAAGGCAGGCTGTTTCTGGGTCTGTTTGAAGATAGGTTGAAGAAGGTAAGCCGAGCTTGTGTTATCTGAAGGTGAAACGTGAGAGAGATAGTGGAAGGTGGCCGTCGTTAAAGGAGTGATAGATCTCAGAGACGAATAGACGTTGGCCGCGATGGAGGGACAGCCGTCATTGGCGCAAAACCTGCAAGGACGGTTTG
This sequence comes from Craterostigma plantagineum, assembly GCA_027422505.1. NCBI lineage: Eukaryota > Viridiplantae > Streptophyta > Magnoliopsida > Lamiales > Linderniaceae > Craterostigma > Craterostigma plantagineum. Next base: position 16,257,437 of record JAPQWV010000013.1, on the reverse strand, counting down.
AGGAAGTCGTAGGGAAAGCTGGGGAGAGTCCGACGCCGGCTCCGACGCTGGCTTCACCGATCGAGGCCCCAGTGGTCACACCAACGCCCACCTTTGCAGGGCCGTCCGGAGCCGTACCGCCTCAAACTCCCGTGACCATGACGGCAGAGCAGCTGGATTTGTGGGTGAAGAATGCAGTGGACGCGGCCATAACCGCCAAGAAGGCGAGGAGCAAGGGCAAACGGAAGCAGTCCTTTTCCGTTCAGGGCAGAACCTCAGAGGGCCATGTCTCAGAGTGGGCAGAAACTGTAGGAGAAAACATGGTGGCCAGGGAGGAAGCCTTGCGTCGCCTGCCAGACAGGGACTTGCCCGGAAGAGAGGCTGCCCGGGAAGAAAGAAATGCTGGGCCGCGGGTCCCAACACTTAGGCGAGAAGGACCTTCTAGAGGAGTTCAGGAAGGACCAGTGAACACAAGGAATGCCGTACCTCCGACGACTATAGCCAGCGGATACATGGTGGAAGGAGAGGAAAAGACCGGAGAACACCAGGCGGAAGTGAGGAGCTATGGGACGCGCGGCCGAGAAAGAGCCGTCAGTTCCCAGGGACAGGATCTTAGGAGGCAAGTGTCTGACCTCAGGAAAGTAATAGACGAGATCCGAAACAAGACAACCAGGCCCCATCTGCGAGGGCTGCATCAGGCAGGTACGCCTTTTGCCAAAGGATTGTTGGAAGGAGAGGTGGCGCTCAACTTTAAGCAGCTGCCGTATGAGTATGATGGCACCACTGATCCGGAGGAACACGTGCTACGGTTCAAGAACACCATCCTACTACACAACTTCTCGGAAGGAGTGAAGTGCAGAGTCTTCCTGACAACTCTGGTGAGAGCCGCCCAACAGTGGTTCAGCCAACTCGAGCCAGAGGTTATCCACTCATTTGAGGAGTTCCAGGAGATGTTCATTAACCAGTTTGCTAGCGCCAGGAAGCCTCCTAAGTCAGACATGTCATTGTTTCAAGTCAAGCAGCGATCAGATGAGAGCCTTCGATCTTACATCAGAAGATTTAATGTGGCAGCCCTGGAGGTACCCTCCGCCACCACTTCCGTTAAAATTAACGCTTTGGTTCATGGTTTGCAAGTTGGCGACTTCTTCGCGTCGCTCTCTAAGAAGCCCCCGCAGACATTCGAGGAACTGCTGGGCAGAGCGGATAAGTACATAAATCTGGAGGAAAGTAGGCTGGCAAAGATCCGAGAAGGAACGTCCAGGGTGATATCTAAAAAAGAAACACAGAACCATAATCGAGGCAAGGCAAACGTCCGGGTTACTCACCCCCCAGCGATGAGAAGACCTATGGCAGGTGGCGTGAATAGATTCCCTCCTAGGTACCAGAAGTATACTCCTCTACGGACGAGTCTGGAGGAAGTCCTGGCCGTGGCATCACGACATCCAGACATGCGGTACCCTCGAGCCAGTCCGCGGAGACACCCAAAGCCTACGTCAGGACCCTTCTGCCGATACCATAACGAATATGAACATCATACTGACAACTGCACGCATCTGAAGAATGAGATAGAGAGGCTGATCAAGGCAGGACATCTTAAGGAGTTTATATACCGGGATCGAGGGCCAATCCCACCAGTACAACCCCGAGAGAGGGAAGGTCCGTTACCAGACAAGGGAAAGCAGCCTATACTGGAACCTAATAGGCCGGGGCCTAGCCAGCCAAGAGCTCACATCCTCATCATAGTAGGAGGCCCAGACGGTGGAGATTCACACAGAGTGCGGAAGTCGTATGCTCGAATGAGAGAGAGAGGAAAACTCCGGACAGAAGGCAGCCTGGTGGGTCAGATGGAGACCACAGGAAACATACAGTTCGGAGCGCAGGATGAGGCCGATGTCGTTCGGCCCCACAACGACGCTCTCGTGATCACCACGGACGTGGCAGGGTATAACGTGTCACGAGTATTTATAGACGGGGGTAGTTCAGCAGATATCCTGTTCTTAGACTGTTTCAAGCAAATGAAGTTGGGAACGGAGCTGAAACCGGTGGCCACCTCCCTATATGGATTCGGCGGAGCTGGCATCCAGCCTTTAGGCCAGGTCACACTCCCCGTGGGACTAGGAGAAGCCCCTCGGCGGGTGGTACGAATGGTCAACTTCCTGGTCGTTGACGCGACTTCTTCATACAATATCATATTGGGGCGTCCAGCCATAAACGGATTCAGGGCAGTACCTTCGACGTACCACTTAAAGATCAAGTTTCCAGTAGGAGATCAGGTGGGGGAGGTCTCAGGGGACCAGGTTAGCTCTCGCCGTTGTTATGCCAATGAGGTTAAGGTTGTGACAGGGGGAAAGGAAAGAGACGGAGTTGAAGCCAAACAAGCAAAACGAACGAAGTTAGAGCAGGAATACGGGGAGCCTACGAAGTTGCAGCCCCAACCTGACGAAGAACTGATGATAGTGGAACTTTACCCAGGAAGAGAGGGTTTCACTACCCAGGTGGGGACAAAGATGGATGAGGGGATTGCAGCGCAGCTGGTCGAATGCCTTAGGAGGAACGCTGATCTCTTCGCCTTTTCGCCAGCAGACATGACCGGGGTGGACCCGAGGATAGCCATGCACCACCTGAACATAATCCCAGGTAGCCACCCGGTGAAACAGAGACTACGACAGTTCGGAGCCGAAAGGGACCAAGATATCAGGACGGAAGTAGAGAAGTTGCTTAAAGCCGGACATATTAAAGAGGTACAGTTTCCCACCTGGCTGGCTAATGTTGTCATGGTCAAAAAAGGAAATGGGTCCTGGAGGATGTGTGTAGACTTCCGAGACCTCAACAAAGCTTGTCCTAAGGATCACTATCCTTTGCCAAGGATAGATCAGCTGGTAGATTCCACCTCTGGGTGTGAGATGTTAAGCATGATGGACGCTTATCAGGGGTATCATCAGATTAGGCTGAACCCGGAGGACGTGGATAAAGTTTGTTTCGTCACAGCAGGTGGCACATATGGTTATGTCCGGATGCCCTTTGGACTCAAGAACGCAGGAGCTACCTATCAACGGATGGTTGATGCGGTGTTTAAGAGCCAATTGGGTCGTAACATGGAGGTATACGTGGATGATATGTTGGTTAAATCGACTTGGGCCAAGGATCATGTGGCGGACTTAGAAGAAGCCTTCCGGACCATCCGGACCTGTGGAATGAAACTGAACCCTGCGAAGTGTACCTTTGGAGTGCAGTCGGGGAAGTTCCTGGGGTATATGGTGACTAAGAGGGGGATCGAGGTGAACCCCAATAAGGTGAAGGCCATACTGGAAATGCAGCCGCCGCGGAACATCAAGGAGGTTCAACGCTTAACGGGAAGGCTGGCGGCACTCAGCAGATTCATTGCCAAGTCCGCAGATAAAAGCCTACCCTTCTTCAGAATACTCCGGAAGGGATGCCGATTCGAATGGACAAAAGAATGCCAATCGGCATTCGAAGGGCTAAGAAATTACTTGCACAATATGCCGTTATTGACCAAGCCTTTACCCGGGGACGAACTAATCTTGTATTTTTCTACAGGGGAACAGGCCGTGAGTTCGGTTCTCCTGAAAGAAGAGGGTGACACCCAGAAGCCGGTATACTTTGTGAGTAAAACAATGCAGGGGGCCGAAAGCAGGTACTCTGAAATCGAGAAGGCAGCCTTGGCAGTAATGGTGTCGGTTCGGAGGCTACGCCCCTATTTCCTATCTCATAAAGTACGGGTACGTACCAATTTATTATTGAAGCAGACTCTGAGTAGGCCAGACCTTTCCGGAAGGATGGTCAAGTGGGCAGTGGAGTTGGGAGAGTACGACGTTGAGTTCGAAAGGCGACCCGCCATTAAGGGACAGGCCTTGTCGGACTTTCTGCTAGAATCTACCCGAGGAGAGGTGTCACTAACTTGGAAAGCTTATGTGGATGGCTCATCCACAGCGACTGGGGCCGGGGCAGGAGTCCTCATCATTACACCAGAGGGGGACGAACTACAGTTTGCTGTGACATTCGATTTTCCAGCGTCTAATAATGAGGCCGAGTACGAGGCCCTGGTGAGAGGGATGGAGATCCTTAACAACCTGGGAGCGGCAGCAGTAATTATATACTCGGATTCCCAGTTAGTAGCTCAGCAGGTCCAAGGAAATTATGAGGCTAAGAACGAGAAGATGGTGAGGTATGCTGAGCGAGTGGGGAAGCTGAAAGCCTCTTTCGACAGCTTCGAGATACGGCAGATCCCCCGGGAGGAGAATGGGCGAGCAGATTCCCTGGCAAAGTTGGCTAGTGCCGCAATCCCGGAGGGGACCCGAAAGGTGACGATGCTGACAGCTAGCCGGGAGGACCGGACAGAGCAGGTGGGGTGTATAGAAGAGGAGGAAGACTGGAGGGCTCCTATCCTGGAGGCCTTGCGTGATCCTGCACACAAGGACGCAGGAAAATTCAGGCAGAAGTTCTGCCTCATCGGGGGAGAGTTGTACAAGAGAACTTTTGTACATCCCTATGCTCGATGCTTGTCCAAAAAGGAGGGGATGTTAGTATTGGAAGAAGTGCACGAAGGATGTGCCGGCGACCATGCCGGGTATAAGGCGCTGGCCCGGAGAGTGGTCAGGGCCGGGTACTTTTGGCCGACCCTGTTGAGAGATGCTAAGGAACTGGTCAGACGATGCGAAAGCTGCCAGAAGCACGGCCCGAAGATCCACGTACCCGCGGAAGAATTGGGGTTGATGCATTCCCCTTGTCCATTCGACAAATGGGGGATAGACATAGTCGGGCCTATGCCAGTCGCTAAGGCTCAGAAGAAGTTCATCATAGTAGCCGTCGATTATTTCAGCAAATGGGTAGAGGCCAAGGCAGTGGCCAAAATTGATGAAACTAACGTGATAGATTTCTTGTGGCATAACATTTGCTGTAGGTTCGGAGCCCCCGGATCCTAATCTCCGATAATGGCACACAGTTTTGTGGAGCCCGAGTCCGTGAGTTCTGTGCGGGGATGAAGATACAGCAGAGGTTCGTCTCAGTGGGACACCCTCAAGCTAATGGACAAGTGGAGGTCACCAATCGTACCATACTCCACGGGATCAAGACCAGATTGGACCAGGAGGGTGGTAAATGGTTGGAATCCCTCGACCCCGTGTTATGGGCATATCGCGTCACTCCGCGAGAAGCTACAGATGAAACACCTTTCCAGTTAGTCTATGGATCCGCCGCCCTGATACCTGTTGAGATAGGGATGGAGACGCACAGGGTTATCCACTATGAAGAGGAGCAGAACGCACGGCTCAGAAGGGAGGATCTGGACTTAATAGGGGAAATCAGAGAGTTAGCCTTGATAAGGATGGAAAAATACAAGAGTCGAGTAAAAGCGGCTTACGACCGGAGAGTAAGGCCTCGGCAATTCCAGGTGGGAGACTTAATCTTGAGGAGAGCCGATGTACTTAAGCCGCTAAGAAAGATAGACTCGACATGGGAGGGTCCTTATAAGGTGGCCCGCGTTTTGGGAGGCGGCGCATACGAGTTGGAGGATGAAGATGGGCGCAGAATACCCCGCCCTTGGAACATCTCAAAACTCAAGAAGTATTACGCTTAGTGAAGGGTTGGGAGGTTGTATATAAATCAAACAGGAAGGTGTACTCTTTTTCCTTCGCCAAGGTTTTATCCCGAGGGGGTTTTACTTGGCAAGGTTTTAACGAGGCACCATCCGTTGAATGAAATGGTTTTTCAGAAACTCATGTCTTGATGGCCCCTCCCCCAAAATGGAGGATCACGAATCCTGTCTACAGCCTACCCTGTATTCCCCAATGGCCCAGACGTGGCCGCGCAGATTGCGCATCTATAGCCCAGACGTGGCTGGCCCAGATGCGGCCGTGCAGATTGCACACTTATAAGCCCAGATGTGGCTGGCCCAGACGTGGCCGCGCAGATTGCGCACCTATAAGCCCAGATGTGGCTGGCCCAGACGTGGCCGCGCAGATTGCGCACCTATAAGCCCAGATGTGGCTGGCCCAGACGTGGCCGCGCAGATTGCGCACCTATAGCCCAGACGTGGCTGGCCCAGATGCGGCCGTGCAGATTGCACACTTATAGCCCAAACGTGGCTGGCCCAGACGTGGCCGCGCAGATTGCGCACCTATAAGCCCAGATGTGGCTGGCCCAGACGTGGCCGCGCAGATTGCGCACCTATAAGCCCAGATGTGGCTGGCCCAGACGTGGCCGCGCAGATTGCGCACCTATAGCCCAGACGTGGCTGGCCCAGATGCGGCCGTGCAGATTGCACACTTATAGCCCAGATGTGGCTGGCCCAGACGTGGCCGCGCAGATTGCGCACCTATAAGCCCAGATGTGGCTGGCCCAGACGTGGCCGCGCAGATTGCGCACCTATAGCCCAGACGTGGCTGGCCCAGATGCGGCCGTGCAGATTGCACACTTATAGCCCAGATGTGGCTGGCCCAGACGTGGCCGCGCAGATTGCGCACCTATAAGCCCAGATGTGGCTGGCCCAGACGTGGCCGCGCGGATTGCGCACCTATAGCCCAAACGTGGCTGGCCCAGACGTGGCCGCGTTGATTGCGCACCTATAAGCCCAGATGTGGCTGGCCCAGACGTGGCCGCGCGGATTGCGCACCTATAGCCCAAACGTGGCTGGCCCAGACGTGGCCGCGTTGATTGCGCACCTATAGCCCAGACGTGGCTGGCCCAGATGCGGCCGTGCAGATTGCACACTTATAAGCCCAGATGTGGCTGGCCCAGACGTGGCCGCGCAGATTGCGCATCTATAGCCCAGACGTGGCTGGCCCAGATGCGGCCGTGCAGATTGCACACTTATAAGCCCAGATGTGGCTGGCCCAGACGTGGCCGCGCAGATTGCGCACCTATAAGCCCAGATGTGGCTGGCCCAGACGTGGCCGCGCAGATTGCGCACCTATAAGCCCAGATGTGGCTGGCCCAGACGTGGCCGCGCAGATTGCGCACCTGTAGCCCAGACGTGGCTGGTCCAGATGCGGCCGTGCAGATTGCACACTTATAGCCCAAACGTGGCTGGCCCAGACGTGGCCGCGCAGATTGCGCACCTATAAGCCCAGATGTGGCTGGCCCAGACGTGGCCGCGCAGATTGCGCACCTATAAGCCCAGATGTGGCTGGCCCAGACGTGGCCGCGCAGATTGCGCACCTATAGCCCAGACGTGGCTGGCCCAGATGCGGCCGTGCAGATTGCACACTTATAGCCCAGATGTGGCTGGCCCAGACGTGGCCGCGCAGATTGCGCACCTATAAGCCCAGATGTGGCTGGCCCAGACGTGGCCGCGCAGATTGCGCACCTATAGCCCAGACGTGGCTGGCCCAGATGCGGCCGTGCAGATTGCACACTTATAGCCCAGATGTGGCTGGCCCAGACGTGACCGCGCAGATTGCGCACCTATAAGCCCAGATGTGGCTGGCCCAGACGTGGCCGCGCGGATTGCGCACCTATAGCCCAAACGTGGCTGGCCCAGACGTGGCCGCGTTGATTGCGCACCTATAAGCCTAGATGTGGCTGGCCCAGACGTGGCCGCGCGGATTGCGCACCTATAGCCCAAACGTGGCTGGCCCAGACGTGGCCGCGTTGATTGCGCACCTATAGCCCAGACGTGGCTGGCCCAGATGCGGCCGTGCAGATTGCACACTTATAAGCCCAGATGTGGCTGGCCCAGACGTGGCCGCGCAGATTGCGCATCTATAGCCCAGACGTGGCTGGCCCAGATGCGGCCGTGCAGATTGCACACTTATAAGCCCAGATGTGGCTGGCCCAGACGTGGCCGCGCAGATTGCGCACCTCTAGCCCGGACGTAGCTGGCCCAGACGCGGCCTTATCGATGCATACTAATGAGCACTAGATGCAACTATGCAGGTGACTCCCATGCAGGGGGCGTCCTATCCCCAGGTCGCCGTGGGCCCATGCTCGGCGAACTTGAACAAGGCTACTAGTGAAGAGCCTTGTTGACTCCCAGGATCAGCCAAAGTCGACCTTGAAGAGGAGACAGGCTCGCCGATATCTAACGGATCTGGCAAAAAAGTTGTACGAGGCCAACGCTGGAGGCACCATTGAATCCCCCAGGTACACGTTTTTGCTTGTTAACATTTCTCTGAAGAGGAATTTCAAGACGAGCGTAACCCGACGGAATAATAGTCGGGGAAAGCAAGGCTAGTAAGTCAAAAGGAACGCTCTGGGTGTACTTCGAATACGCTGACGGACATCAGCGTCATTCGAAGTAGGGGGAGTAGAGAGTGGTAGTAATGCAGGACCTCAGCGAAAAGGGCCCAAAATATTTAATTTTGTATGCGATCAAGTTGGGAGGCAGACGAGAAAGGAAGAAAAACACGCCACAACATCAAGCATACAAAAGCAACAGAGTGTTCAAAATAGGAAAACAGCAAAATGAGTCCGAAAAAAGGAAAAATGACATTAATTGTTCAAAAGCGAGAAATAGATTAATGAGCTAGGGGGTGGAGCGCTGGAACCGGTCGCGGAGTCGAGGACCTCGGAAGCAGTAGACAGCTCATCCAGCTTGGAGAGCTGGCCTAGAAGGACCTCAGGTGAAACCTCCAGCAAAGTAGGAGAGCAATGGGGGACCCCAACAGACCAGAAGTCCGGATTTGGGGCTGCCTCTGGATTTCCCTTAAACGCCGGAGGGGCTCTCAGAGCATCCATCGCCGCATCTAGCGTCAAGGTGGACTCGCGACCAGCAGTGAAACCTCCCAGGAAGTAATGTTGCATGAACGGCGCAAAGTCCATCAGGGAAAGGGTGTCACGCAGATAGCCCTCATGCCAACTCTGGCTCAGCTGGGCCAGGAACTTCATACCGAGAGGGGAGCCAATGAGATGCTTCTGACAGAGCTGGACACCTTCCAGCTTTCCCGAGAAGTGACTACTCTCAACCTTAGCAGCGAAAGCCTGCTCCAACTCAACCCTCAAGGTTTTCTCCCTTTCAGCTAGCAGTTCGTTGACCCTCAGCTCGATTTGGGCCTGCTGCGCATCAATGAGCTGATGCAGATGGGTCGTAAGCTCGGTCTCCTTAGCAGCAAGAGCAGCTGCACCTTCCACCTCCAATTGACGTGACTTCTCCAAAGCTAAGTCTTTCACCCGAACCTCGCACTCTTTCTTTTCTTTTTCAAGTTCTTTTTCCAGCTGGGCGATCTTTGAGTCCCGCTCCTCGATGATTTCGAGCATGTGGCTCTCAGAAGAGGCGGGGCCACCGGGTGTTAAACCCCGATGAGAGATCGCGGACAAGAGAGCAGGCAGCAGAAAGGATAGCTGAGACAACCAAGCCCGAATTAACAAAGTACCGAGAAATAAACCAACGAAAGGAGGCCAAAGAGGAGAATTACCTCGGCCCAATGATGGACAGCAAGCTCAGCAACAGAAGCATCAGACCGACGACGGAGCACTTTTTGTTGTTCAGGAGGCACGATGGCTTGGAGGAACTTCATCTGTTCCTCAGGACTCAACGAATCGTAATTGTCGGGCAGGTCCAGCACCATCTTCCCATCAGCCCCCTGATCGATGCCCCACTCAGAGCCGTGGTGAACAAAAGGGGCGAACTCAGAAGTGTCAGGAGAGGGAGGAGTCGTCTCCACACGTGGCCTCTTTCCCTTTGCCACGGCAACCTTTTTCTTTTTCTTCTTGGGAGGCGCCGGCGAGGCACCTTTCTTGCTCACATCATCCTCTGAGTCAGATAGCACCACATGAGGAGAGGAAGATCCCACAGGAGGTTTCTCTTTCGCTTCCGAAGCTGGCGGGTCAGTCCCATCAGGACCTGCCGAGGGGTGAGGCGCAACGGGAACTTCGGATTCTTCTTGTTTCACAGGAAGCATACGAAACGCATCTCTCCAAGAGAACGACATATCTGCAAAAAGACATGCTAAGTCAGAGAGGAAAATCTAAAAAGGAGGTCAGTAAGCAGGAGGGAAACCTGCTTACCCTTGGGATCGAAGGGTAGAGACTTTGGGGAGAGGTTGAAGTGATGGAGAAGGCCGGGATAGGTTACCAACTCAACCATGTTAAACTTCTGTGCAGGGGCCCTAAGGTTCAGAAGGTTAAGAGCCGCCTCATTCTCCTCGGAGCATTCAGGCTGGACCCCTCGCAGCCTCTGAGGCACTTGGTGAACCCAATGGCGGTGAGGAAAGTCCCAGCTACCCTCTGTGGGGGCTACGAAGAAGTAAAAAGGGTGCCACTCCTTATCTTTGTGAGTGCCCCTGCTGAGGAAATGAACGAGACCGCGCGGATTCGCGCACAGATAGAAAAAGGGGGGAGCAGATTTAAGCTGAAACTGAGAAAGGACAAGTCCCATAGAAGGTCTCCCCCCTGCAGCAGTAACCAAGACGTAAAAAGCCGCCAACTGACGTATCGAAGAGGGACTGAACTGATTTAAAGGTATGCGAAAAGCCTGCGAGACGGCAGCGAAGAAGGGATGGATCGGAAAGCGTAAGCCGGCCCTTATCTGGCTCTCCCAGAAGGCAAGGGCCGGCGAAGGCGGGAAGTTGGCTCGCTGATTAGGATTCGGGACAGAGATGTGGAAGCCAGGGCTGTGGAAACCTTCTGGAACGAGCTTCCCTAAACGCTGGTAGGTTGACTTAGATGGGCCGAACATCTTCCAATCGTCCACCCTCGCGCTGTCTCCGGCAGCACTTCGTGAACGGGTCTGACGAGAGATGGGCGAATCGGGGGCTGGCTGCGCTGGTGTCGGTGCGACTGAAGATGTGTCGGCGGGAGTGTGAGAGGAAGAAGGCTGGGGAAGATCCGGCGCCGCCGCATCTAGTGATGGGGCCTTTCGCTTTGACCCCCTCTGGGCGGCAACGCCAAGCGCGGCGGAGGATGCAGAGACGCCCGGCGATGACGAGCGAGCACTTTCTGTGGCGGAAGTATCGGACATATCTTCGACGCGCAAAGGAGGAAATGGTGGAGACTGAGGCCGAATTGACTTGGAAAAGGTAAATAAGGGCAGAGTAGAGCAAGATAATACCTGGGAAAGTCGCGGGTAGAGAAGAAATCGGAACGTCGGCGAGTCTGAGCACTGTGCAATTCGAAAGGAGGCGCTAACGAAAACCCTAATGTGTCGAGTGGGATTCCTTTTGTTTTTGTTAAGTATGGAAGACAATTTTGAAAAGGGGGGAAAAAACGAAGAGAGACCGCCTCGAGGGATTCAAAAAGCAGAAATGACGGGTTTGGACACGTGTCGCCAGACGAATGGTGCCGCCCCCTGTTAAAAGCACAGAACCTGTCCCATCGGCATAAATGCGACACAGACTGACTAAAGAGTCCAGGGGCACCGCAGAAGAGGAATGCTCTTTCAAGTGTACTCTGAACCGTAATACCTGACGTATTACACCTCAGAGTAGGGGGACTGGATGATAGGGGTGACCTTCAGCCCAGCATTCCTCTTTACTCGGATACCTGAAGATAGCTACTTTTCGGACATAGGGCCAGATGGGTAGTACACCTGGGGACCTGCCACCCTGTACGGAAAAGGTAAGGTGGGTCCCGACAGCAAAGCAACTCGAGCGGGAAACGTTGGATAAGGTCGACCAGGAAACACGTGGCATTCTGGGAGTGGTCGACATTGTGAACAGTGAGGAGGCGCGCCAGTCTGACAACAGTACGACCGCAGGTGCTGTCCCTCCTAGGTTGTACCAGATGTCGCTATCAAGTGGTCCCGGGAGCGTGCCAGCTAGGAAAGCAAAGGGAATTTGGGTATATGGGAACAGAAATAGACGAGATAAGAGAGAGATTCAACACATTACACAAAACACTTAGACATTTTCACTGTGTTCATCTTCTTCGTCTTCATCATACACAAAAGCACTGTAATGAGCGAAGTAAGGTGGAGTGTGTAAATCCCGACTGTCAATAGTGAACACTATTTCCGGCGGCCCGTGGATGTAGGACACCTGTCCGAACCACGTAAAATCCTTGTCTCTTGCGTTTTCTTTCTTCTTTTAGCACTAAAATCAAACCCTAAGACACACCAAGAAATCAAGGCCCAGTCCGTTTCATCCATCACCGTCCTTCCCGAACCAAATATCGTTGATCGGGGTCACACCCGCATCACACAGATTAGTCTTGATGTGCGCCTTTGAGCGGAATCGCTTGATTCAATATCATTGGCCAGTGACATTATCTCCCATCTGTTTAATTTATTTCATAATTAGTGTTTCTTATTGATATACTGGTGAGACAAAATGTTTTTAGTAATTGATGTCCAAGATGCGATAGTTCTAGAGGAAATATGAACGGTTCTTGATTTCTCCCGAGTTATACAGCTACTTCGCCGTTCACGGTACTATAATCATCGAATCTTTATGCATTTCATATCTTCTTAGAACAGCAGAAACCTGAGCAGGAGACAAGAGGTGTACGATGCCTACCCCCATGATAGATCAAGGTGTTAATATGTATAAGTCATTTTTTGAGATCGTATGGGTGCACTTATGACCCAGTAAAGTCTCATTTGACACCTTTTTTTATTGCTCAATACTTATTAACCATTTTTTTTTTGTTTTTAGCTCACATTAAATAGCTATATATTTGAGACTATTTGCTTAACTCCGCAGATGAAGGTGCCTGAGGACTTGGGTTCGGATGTCTTAAAATGAATTGTGACTACCGATAATTCGATTAAGCAAGTGAAATGCCCTTTAACGAAGCTGTAAGCATTACTTTTCTTATGATGTTTTCATGTGGTGCTCTGATACAATTATCTGTGCAGGTCAATGGGGGTAAATTCCAAGAGCCAGATCTCTTGAAGATGATTCGCCTGACTATTGTATGCGCTCTTTTTAAATATCACATGTTTCGTCATCATAGAGCGACTGTTCCGAAATCTACGATCTCTATAGCGATCTTCTTACATTCTGACTGGGATAATTACTTATTTTAATAAAATCATATGGGAATCCAGCAAACAGCTTGCGATGGGCATAGCATTTGGTATAATGACGTCGCACGAAAAGGTAGCCTCACGGATTAACTAAGATCCTCCCATTTTGTTCTATTTGTGATATGATTATTTTTTATTTATTTTCTACTAAAAGAGATCTATATATTATATATTCTTTCTCCATGTAGCAACCCGCACACACGTTAAAAGATGGAGCCTGTGGACGTTTCTGAAATCTCCAACACAGACTCCACGTGTGACTTCCGCCGTCAATGAATGTTTTGGGCTACGTAATGTAAGATGAGAGGGTGTTGTTTTAGCAAACGGGCTTGGCGAGGCCACCGTATACTGCTTTTTGGTATTATGGCCATGAACTGTTGATTGTCGATTTAATTATATTTCTCCTATACATTTGCAATTTGTTTTGTGATTGTTTTGTGTTGTGGATCTTTTGGGAGTGTTTGTAGTCGAATTTTTTGTTGATGTAGCGTGTATGTGTGATGTTTGAGTTTTTATATGGGAAACTATGTTAAATCATCTTATAAACTTACATTTTATTATACACTAGATAAGCCTCGCCGCACGTTGTGCGGCTATGAGAAAAAATTGTAGCCCGAGGAATGAATCATACAACCATAGGAAAATACGTAAGAAAAGTGCACAATAAATTTTGTCTACATCGCCAAACTCATCTTCATCATCCAAAACAACATTTCAGAGCCTCAGCTTCGAAGACTTCACCCACATGATCGTCAAGTTGCTGACGTCTGTTGTCTCGAGATTATCAACATTCTCTCCAATATCGAGACGAACGACACTGATATGGCCAATCTTTTGGCATAATTCTCTTACACATTAACTCAAAGAGGCCAAATGTGTAATCTTTCGGGTGGAGCTTCCTCAAGACCGTCCTGCACGAGTATGAACGTGTCCAAGCTGGTTGCTTCCACGTAGATATCCTTAACAATTATTCAGGTCCATTCTAAAGATCTGACAGGGAGAGGGTTTCAATTTTAGGACAAGCGTCAAGGAGAAGACTAAAATCCCGGGCAGGTATGCTAACATACCTCAATCAAAAAGATGTGAAGCACGGCAATCTCAGATAACTTCGTGCAAACCAAGATAAAATCACCAAACTTGTACCTGCAACATTTTTCGACCATCTTTATGTTAAGACTCGTCATCACGTTGTAGTGTAGCTTACGCAGAGTGTGTAGGGAGTACATAATCCAGGGTATGATCGGTGTGGCGGAGAATTCATCAAATGTAAGAGTATGAAGATGATTTTCCCATGCTTCTTTCAACTTTCGACATCTAGCAGGATAACATCGGTCTTGCTGCACCAAGACGTTATGATATGCTCCAGCAACCTCCAGACGGAGATACTCCATCTCAAATGGACAGCTTCACAACGCAAAAACAGCGAAGCTTCCCAATCCGCCAAATGATATTAAATCAGATCAAAAACCAGTTGAGTTGCGGGAAAAAATAATTAAACCACACATCAATGTGATATTGAGAAGATATTATAAGATTGTAGTGATTTTACGTTCAAAGTTGTTCAACCCAACTCTCAGTAGTCATTATCCATCAAAATAAAATCAAGCAGAAAAAAGGGCAACGTCGATAACTCTTCGATGGATAGACTCCCGGCATACATAATAATGCAGAACCTCTGCCCGAATCATAAACTTTACAAAATCAAGCATAAAAATGGGCATTGATCTCAAACTATCGATACCCACGAAACCGAGAGAAAAACAAAATACTATAGCAGTAAACAAAACATAACGGGATGGCTTCCTCAGTCGAATCCTCCGACGAATTTCAGCGCTATCACAAGTCCATAACCATCGGCGAAAAGCAGAACAAATAAACGACTACCATCGTCGACTATGATGTACATGATGGACACCATCTGAGAACTCCAGCGGCGAGGACGAGGTCTTTATCGGCGAGGGTACCGATACTACTCATCGAATTCTCCCTGGAAACCTAATTTCATCAGTCCGAAACGAGCGGGAAAATTTCCGTAATAAAAGCATAGTTCTGATCATGGCTTCTGTGCAGCAATCAAATTGTATCCTTACGGCTTCTGTGATGATGCTATGGAGTACGGACTTTGGCGATGGTGTGGTGAGAACGGACGGACTTTGGCGATGGTGTGGTGAGAACGGACGGACTTTGGCGTGAGTGATGCTCCTGATCGAATCAAATACATGGGAATGGGAATTATACAGTAGTCACGCTATTTAATTACAATATTGTTCTTCAAGAGAAAGAATAATTACATTACTGCCATTGGTGACTGGAAACTGGGAGGAAACTGGCTATCAAAAGGTAGCTTCGCACTTTTATAGTAGTAGATAAATATTTAAGAATTGTGCATTGCATAAGCAAATAACTTGGTGGCAGTTGATGATGATGAAGCAAAAATACCACTTTGACCATTTCCACCCGAGAAACGCATTTCCAAACTCAAACTCCTTCCAAAATTAAAAATGCAGTAACTCTTCTCCAACCGTTGAACTCTTTTTCAAAATCAAAAGACAATTTTTGTAATATTCACTTAAAAACCAATTTTTACAAACCTACATATTTTGCAATGTTACGAATAAGACTACAAATATTATTTTAGATTAAATCGAGATAAAAATATGAAAATTAATAATAAAAAATATTTGTACATATAAAAGCATCGAAAAAAGAGGGAACCCTGATTTGAGCATGCCTAAGAAAGATTATTTTTATACTTTTAAAATGATATCAAATTAGAAAGGAATTTTATGCAATTTAAACAAATAAAAGGATTATTATGTATTTTAAAAACTAGAAACTCAGAAGTAGATTTAGATAGCATATATTGCTTAATTAGGAGAGAGAAATCATAAATCTCATTTTGGGTTCGGTTTTGGAGTTCTGCGAGGATTGGAGACCTCAGTTTTTTTTGGATATTACGTAAATAGTTCTGACAAAAAAATTATAACCCGTGCATTGCACGGGCAATAAACTAATCTTATATTAGAATAGAAATGTAGATGTGCTATAATTGTGCCACGTGTCACTTAATTTAAAAATAAATTAAATAATAAAATAAATAAATAAAATATCCCACGTGACTCGGGCAGTTTTACCTTTAGTTGCATTGGTGAGAGGTTTTCCACTCGTGTTATTTTCCTCGAGGGAAATTTTGATAAAGAGGAACGATTCATAACAGTTTTAAAAAAGAAATGGAACGGGGTACAAAATGACCAAAAACCCTTACTAGAAAACTGGTTAAGAAGATTAATTATGAAAAATTGCGGTTTAAGCGATTTATTAACTGGAAAACTATTCGAGTAAGTTATTCGAGTAAAATACTAAATCGAATAGGTTATTAGAATAATACTACTACTACATTCGGTGACTCGAATAAGATGCGTGACTCGAATAACGAATAAATTTTTCGAGTTACCAACTCGAATAAAGAACTTGGATACGATACTCGAATAAGTGTTGTTTTATAAGAGGCGAAAGGTAAACTAAAAAACACATTCGAAACCCTTACACTCTCAAAACTCTCTTGCGAACTCGAAATCTTTTCTTCTCACACTCGGAAAGACGAAAACACAATCCAGACATTAATTCGATCATCAATGGCGAAAACTAAAACGAAAGCGCCGTCTGTGCCTCAACGTAACCTTGTGGATGAGCAAATCGGTAGAGTCACGGTGAGTTTTCGGTTTTAATGGGTTTTGGGGTTGTTGTCTTCGTATAGTTAAATCATTCGTTTCTCATGTTAAATCGATCGATTTTAATGTAATTGGGTAAACGTCGTAATCTATCAGATTTTTTGTGTAATTCGTGATTTGCGATTATTCTAGTTGTTATTCGAGTAAATAGGGTTAGAATAATAGTTACTTCTAATCGAATGTCATTTAACTCGAATAGTTTACTCGAATAACAGTGATTTTCTGTGTTTTTTTTTGCATTTTCAAGTCTATTTTCCGACGAAGTTGCCGGCGGAAAATTTCTACCATGCCACCCTTACATTGAACGCAAAATACATATTAGTTGTAACAACCCGACTTCCTAACTACGTATTTTGGCGGAATTTCGCAGCGTAAGCAGCGGAAAGCCCATTTAATTAAAACTTTTTTTTTTAAACACAATTATTCATTGGGCCGAAGCCCAAAAGTCTAAATCCGAACACATAAACTAAATTGACGATTTTACGAAACACGCTCTTATTATTTGGGCCGAAGCCCCAAATGTAAAAATCCAAGTCAATGGGCCGAAGCCCAAAAAAAAAAATAAAAACCCGAATTGTAAGCTAAGTCGCTCCACAGGTCGCGTCCCATGTACTGCGCCGCCCTCAAAAGTCCGTGGAGGCACCGCCATCAGCTGCCTAGTCGCTACGTGTCTCGACGTCCGACTCGTCAATACCTACACACGTAAACCCTGAGCTATTGCCCAGTAGGTGAAAATATGCATGAATGCACGTGCTCTCACATCCCCATCCCGACACATCTCACAAAATGCAACGCTCGACTCTTTTCTCGTATCTCGTCTCATCTCATCTCATCTCAACCTATCACAATAGGGCCCTAGGCTAGGACTAAAGGCAACACGCGCGCATGGGTCAGTAGCTCGGGGGCCCCACTCCCCACAATCACAATCACAAGGGTCCGTAGCTCGGGAGGCCCTACTCCCCACATCACAATCACAAGGGTCCGTAGCTCGGGAGGCCCTACTCCCCACATCTCAATCATATAGTGCGCCTTAGTCCTAACCTCAACTCATACCATTCGACAACCATCACACGATCATAAACTACCCCACTCATCAACACTATAAAATGTCACCGTGACTAAGCACGATTCTCTCCCTCATAACACGTATGCAAATGTCATGCAAGTAAGATGCAACATATAAAAATGCAATAAATTCTCCCGATATTTCCATATTACATATCGGCCCGAGGTATTAGCTCGACCCGATCTCCAAAAAACTATCATACATCAAATAATTCGGGCCCGAAGCCCGCGTTCCGATTTGATCGGCCCGAAAACCTTAACCACACAACTCTCCCCGAATTTACACTAAAAGTTCTAAGATTTAATCCTTTTCACTTTTATGACCCTAATTTCACAATTGATCCCTAATTTAAAATATATTCTAAAACTATAACGCCCATCTTTCAAAATGTCACTTAAGTTCCTAATTAAAAATATTTTTCATTTAAGATCTCAAAATCTCATAATTTACTTGTTAGGACCCGAAATTGAAGTTTTAACTTAAGATCCGAATTTTTTTTTATAATTATAATAAAACCCGAAGATTCTCCTCAAAATTTATTTAAGACCCGAAAACTTTCTCAAATTTACAAATCTGCCCCAAATTTTAAATTACAATTAAAACCCTAAAATTTTCTCAAATTTGCAAATCTGCCTGGATTTTTAAAACTTCAGTTTAAGTCCCGAAAATCTTCAGAAATTACAAATCTGCCCGGATTTTTAAAATTTCTATTTAAATCCCGAAAACTTTCAGAAATTACAAATCTGCCCGGATTTTTAAAATTTCAGTGTAAGTCCCAAAAATTTTCAGAAATTACAAAACTGCCCAAATTTCAGTTTAGATCCTTAAAATTTCCAAAATTTCAGATCTGCCCCGAATCTTTAAAAATTTTAGATCTGCCCCGAAAGCTTTATATTTCTTTAAAAATCTCCCCTGTTCGAATTTACAATCTCAGTCCCCAGATTTGTAGAAATTTTAATCTAGTCCCCGAATTTTTGAAAAACAATTTTATACGGCTGTTTTGCGACAGTTTAGTATTTCTCAATGACCACGGGGTAAACGATGTCCGATGGACCTGAAATTTTAACCATTGATAAAGAACTTGCAAATCTTGATTCTGTCCAAAGGGATTATTAATCCGAGATCTGGATTGTGAAATATGAATTTTTGAACCTCTTGGCCGAAATGGATAAAGAAAACCCTAGAAAACCCTAATCCTCCCCAAGTTTTGTTCTATCATCTTAATCACAAGTCCCCTAACTCTATTCTTATGTTTCATGGACCTAAACTTCATAAAGATTAAGGTATTAAGCTGGCCGAATTTTAGCATGTAAGCATCATCGCGAAAATCATACAAGAAATTCACGTTTAGCACATAAACACGTATAAATTCGAAAGAGATCATGCAATCACGAAAAATTCACGGATTCAAAACTTGTTTACGTGTGTAGGTGATCTTCACCTACCTCATTTCCGTAATCCTGAGACCCTAGAGTTTTGATCCCTATCTTTCGAAGGTTTTTCTCCTCCTCCCTTTCTTTCCTTCTCTTCTTCCCTCCTTTTCTTTTCTTTTTTTTCTCTATTTTTCCTTCTTTCCTCTCTTCTCTCCCTCACGTCTTCTCCCTCTCTCTCTTTGTTTCTTATCTTTCTCTTTTTTTTTCTCCTCACTCTTTCTTTACCTTATTTATTATTATTGTGTCTTTATGAGATGTGTATTAGGTGTAGTCTTTTGTTTTTATTTCATCATGCACATTGGTTTTGGTTGTATTAGGTGTTTTCTTGTCCTCTCTTTTTTTTCTTTAATTTGTTAGTTGTTATATTTTTTTTTATTTTTTTATTGTTCTTATTTAATTTTATTGTACCAAACTCACATGGAGGTGACATTATTATTTTTATTTATTTTATTTCCGTCCACTTTTATTTAATTAACTTTTTATCATTATTATTATTTTTTATTTTATTTTATTTTTTATTGGGCCAAACTCCCAACCTTTTATTCATCTCATAAACTTAGGCCATTATTTTCTTTATTTGGCCCATAATAAATTTTTCGGTCCATTTATAACTTTATTTATTTATTATTATTTTTATTTGGGCTTTCATTTATTTCTTTCGGCCCATTTAAATTTTTCGGGCCCAATTGTAAATTTTTGGCCCGATTCGAAAAGGAATCTTTTCTTGTTCGAAACTTGATTTCGCCCATTTTGAATATTTTTTTGAAGTAATCCCGTATAAATTTTGCGGGTATTACATCCTCCCTCCCTTATAAGAATTTCGTCCCCGAAATTACAGTACAGAAAATAACTCGGGGTACTTCTCTCTCATTTCGTCCTCGCGTTTTCCCAAGTGGCTTCCCCCAATACTTAGTTCCATCACAAGACCTTCAGGAGGGTATATTCTTATTCTCGTTCATCAAAATTTGTATCGGTCTTTCTTCATAGCTCAATTCCAGCTTCAATCATTGATGAAGTGATTCGCGCTGCACTTCATGACTCAGGTCTGGGACGTACTTCGTAATGTAGATACATGGAAGACGTCATGAACTTGTGCGAGCGATGTGGGCAATTCGAGTTGATATGACACTTCTCCAACTCGTTTCACAATTGTGGAAGGTCCGATATATTTCGGACTCAACTTCGCTTTCTTCCCGAAGTTGGTTATTTCCACTTCGAGTTGGCATAGATCCGTATTCACGGATTTACGGCTCAAAGCATTTGCAACTGCGTTCGCTTTGCCTGTGTGATAATTTATCACACAGTCGTAGTCTTTTACTAACTCGAGCCATCGTCTGTGCCTCATGTTTAACTCCTCAGCGTGAAGAAGTACTTTAGGCTTTTATGATCTGTGAAGATCTCGCATTGTTCTCCGTATAGATAATGTCGCCCTTTTTTTTTTTTCAGGGCAAACACCACGGTTGCGTTTTCCAAATCATGTGTGGGGTAATTTTTTTCCTCGTACGGTTTTAGCTGGGAGGCATACGCAATTACCTTCTCGTTCTGCATCAACACGCATCCCAAGCCATTTTTAGAGGCGTCACTGTATTGCAAGAATAGGAGCTGTTGTTAGTCGCTTGCTTCAACTCCTGGAAGTTTTCTTCACACGCTTCCGTCCACTTAAATGGGACTTTCTTCTTGGTTAGAAATGAAGTTGAAAATTGAAGAAACTAAGTTGAGAAGATCACGATGAGCAGTTGCCGTTGGATCTAAACTGGCACGCGATCTAATGGCTAGGTTTTGAAAGCTGAAGATTTAATTTTGTTCGTAGGATATCGCGCGAAGAAGTCAACGGCTGAGATGTTTAGAAAGTGAATGAAGAGGATGGTGAATCGTGAGCGTCGGATCAAAGATCGGACGGTTGGTAGTGAAGGTGCTATTGCACTTATAGAGTCGCATGCGATTCTTGCTCCAACACGCGAAAATGTAAGACCACGTGGCGACTTGTGGAGTGTTCGATCGGATAATGTACGGCGAGGATAGATCTTGTACTCTCACTTAAAACAAAATCTGGCTTGTCCAAATTTCCCATTCCACTTTCTCGAGCATATAACTCACTTTAGAGTGAAAATCACCGTGAGGTGAAGCACAAGAGTTGTAGAAGGGATAGAGATCTGTAACTTTCGTGTTGTGATCGATAAGAAAGGAAGCTTGGCTGATCCGTGGACATAGACTGAAGTTCAGCCGTGTTTGTTCGTTAGTTCGCCGTACTTTTCAACATGTTTCTGTCGTGGACATTAATTTAAAAGTGAGCAATTTTTTTTTTGTATTGTATATCAACATCTTTCTTCGAGATTTTGGAGTAGATTTTTGCGATAAAACGTCCAAAGCGATTATCTTCATGCGCGTGATTTCTCAAATCCAGATTACGGCGTTCGAAGAAAAATCTGATCTCGAATTTAATGAAACTTACCTTTATACGGCGTTTGATGAAACTCGAAATTAATGAGGTTTATCCATTCGCTTCACTCACGCCTATAAATAGGTACTTGATGCACGCTATTTTTCACAACACAATTTTCTCAGTTTAGATCATTTAAACTTCACCATGTATAACTTTGGAGAAAATGCAGAGCGTGAGAACATCCCTCACGAACCTTTTGAGAGTCTCGAAAGACTCAAGTCCGAGTTATTCCTTCTCTTAGGTTTGCTCGCATTGGTGATTGCTATTTTCGTAATGTGGATTGTTACCCATTGCACTTGCTTCTAGTTTTGTGTAATTGTTGCTACTAAATAAGGAAGTTTTAATCTTCCAAGTTTTTTTTTTTTTTTGTAATATGCTTTTCAGTTATGTAATCGTTATGTAATGGAAAATTTCGCATATATATCGATTCTCCCATATTTTCTCTACGTCCCCGTCTAAATTTCCACATTCTCTAGACATACTTATTCCTATTCCTACCACGCTTCCGATGCGCACTCTATGCGCAGATGATTATTTTCTCCATAATATGTATTATACGTACATACTTATTTCAGCTCTATCCTAATATTTTGTTATATTCGAAAATAGTACGTAAAGTCCAAACTCTAATAAATATTTCAGATGAGGCCTAAATTTAATTATTGCCCAAAATTACTAGTTCCGGCAAGAATATAACTTTTTATCAAATAAACCTTGAATTTTACCAAATAATTTACACCGAGTTTTATCAAACTTTTTTTTTTGGTTGTGATACGATTCATGTTTCGTTTATGTAACGGCCATTTTCGCATATAACAAGTTCAACTCTTTTTATTTCGCCGATTATTAAATAATTTTTTTTTTAACTTCCCGAATTTCAGCTTGGTCCAATTCGATCAAGCCCAAATTTGACAAAGCCCAAATTTTGAAAAGGCTCAAACATTAAATTTCGTCAAATTCCTAATTGGTCCGAATTTTCACCTGAATTTCAAAGCAACCCCAAATTCGATCAAAGGTCTGGATTTTAATCATCCTCCTCTTACCTTAATTCAACCGAGATTCTCCTACCAATCTAAGTATAAAAGTACAAAATCTATAACTTTCGAACACATCAAGGAGCACATAAAATCACACAAATATTCATGTAAAGCATATATCAGAAAATCGTAAATCACGTATTAAACTTACAGGCGTAGGCTGATCCTCCAGGCTTTTGAGCGGCAGTACATGGACAGTCTACAGAACCTATAACCTAACGCTCTGATACCACCTGTAACAACCCGACTTCCTAACTACGTATTTAGGCGGAATTTCGCAGCGTAAGCAGCGGAAAGCCCATTTAATTAAAACTTTTTTTTTTAAACACAATTATTCATTGGGCCGAAGCCCAAAAGTCTAAATCCGAACACATAAACTAAATTGACGATTTTACGAAACACGCTCTTATTAGTTGGGCCGAAGCCCCAAATGTAAAAATCCAAGTCAATGGGCCGAAGCCCCAAAAAAAAAATAAAAACCCGAATCGTAAGCTAAGTCGCTCCACAGGTCGCGTCCCATGTACTGCGCCGCCCTCAAAAGTCCGTGGAGGCACCGCCATCAGCTGCCTAGTCGCTACGTGTCTCGACGTCCGACTCGTCAATACCTACACACGTAAACCCTGAGCTATTGCCCAGTAGGTGAAAATATGCATGAATGCACGTGCTCTCACATCCCCATCCCGACACATCTCACAAAATGCACGCTCGACTCTTTTCTCGTATCTCGTCTCATCTCATCTCATCTCAACCTATCACAATAGGGCCCTAGGCTAGGACTAAAGGCAACACGCGCGCATGGGTCAGTAGCTCGGGGGGCCCCACTCCCCACAATCACAATCACAAGGGTCCGTAGCTCGGGAGGCCCTACTCCCCACATCACAATCACAAGGGTCCGTAGCTCGGGAGGCCCTACTCCCCACATCTCAATCATATAGTGCGCCTTAGTCCTAACCTCAACTCATACCATTCGACAACCATCACACGATCATAAACTACCCCACTCATCAACACTATAAAATGTCACCGTGACTACGCACGATTCTCTCCCCTCATAACACGTATGCAAATGTCATGCAAGTAAGATGCAACATATAAAAATGCAATAAATTCTCCCGATATTTCCATATTACATATCGGCCCGAGGTATTAGCTCGACCCGATCTCCAAAAACTATCATACATCAAATAATTCGGGCCCGAAGCCCGCGTTCCGATTTGATCGGCCCGAAAACCTTAACCACACAACTCTCCCCCGAATTTACACTAAAAGTTCTAAGATTTAATCCTTTTCACTTTTATGACCCTAATTTCACAATTGATCCCTAATTTAAAATATATTCTAAAACTATAACGCCCATCTTTCAAAATGTCACTTAAGTTCCTAATTAAAAATATTTTTCATTTAAGATCTCAAAATCTCATAATTTACTTGTTAGGACCCGAAATTGAAGTTTTAACTTAAGATCCGATGTCTGTTATTTTTTTTTATAATTATAATAAAACCCGAAGATTCTCCTCAAAATTTATTTAAGACCCGAAAACTTTCTCAAATTTACAAATCTGCCCCAAATTTTTAAATTACAATTAAAACCCTAAAATTTTCTCAAATTTGCAAATCTGCCTGGATTTTTAAAACTTCAGTTTAAGTCCCGAAAATCTTCAGAAATTACAAATCTGCCCGGATTTTTAAAATTTCTATTTAAATCCCGAAAACTTTCAGAAATTACAAATCTGCCCGGATTTTTAAAATTTCAGTGTAAGTCCCCAAAAATTTTCAGAAATTACAAAACTGCCCAAATTTCAGTTTAGATCCTTAAAATTTTCCAAAATTTCAGATCTGCCCCGAATCTTTAAAAATTTTAGATCTGCCCCGAAAGCTTTATATTTCTTTAAAAATCTCCCCTGTTCGAATTTACAATCTCAGTCCGCAGATTTGTAGAAATTTTTAATCTAGTCCCCGAATTTTTGAAAAACAATTTTATACGGCTGTTTTGCGACAGTTTAGTATTTCTCAATGACCACGGGGTAAACGATGTCCGATGGACCTGAAATTTTAACCATTGATAAAGAACTTGCAAATCTTGATTCTGTCCAAAGGGATTATTAATCCGAGATCTGGATTGTGAAATATGAATTTTTGAACCTCTTGGCCGAAATGGATAAAGAAAACCCTAGAAAACCCTAATCCTCCCCAAGTTTTGTTCTATCATCTTAATCACAAGTCCCCTAACTCTATTCTTATGTTTCATGGACCTAAACTTCATAAAGATTAAGGTATTAAGCTGGCCGAATTTTAGCATGTAAGCATCATCGCGAAAATCATACAAGAAATTCACGTTTAGCACATAAACACGTATAAATTCGAAAGAGATCATGCAATCACGAAAAATTCACGGATTCAAAACTTGTTTATGTGTGTAGGTGATCTTCACCTACCTCATTTCCGTAATCCTGAGACCCTAGAGTTTTGATCCCTATCTTTCCGAAGGTTTTTCTCCTCCTCCCTTTCTTTCCTTCTCTTCTTCCCTCCTTTTCTTTTCTTTTTTTTTCTCTATTTTTCCTTCTTTCCTCTCTTCTCTCCCTCACGTCTTCTCCCTCTCTCTCTTTGTTTCTTATCTTTCTCTTTTTTTTTTCTCCTCACTCTTTCTTTACCTTATTTATTATTATTGTGTCTTTATGAGATGTGTATTAGGTGTAGTCTTTTGTTTTTATTTCATCATGCACATTTGGTTTTTGGTTGTATTAGGTGTTTTCTTGTCCTCTCTTTTTTTTTCTTTAATTTGTTAGTTGTTATATTTTTTTTTATTTTTTTATTGTTCTTATTTAATTTTATTGTACCAAACTCACATGGAGGTGACATTATTATTTTTATTTATTTTTATTTCCGTCCACTTTTATTTAATTAACTTTTTATCATTATTATTATTTTTTTATTTTATTTTATTTTTATTGGGCCAAACTCCCAACCTTTTATTCATCTCATAAACTTAGGCCATTATTTTCTTTATTTGGCCCATAATAAATTTTTCGGTCCATTTATAACTTTATTTATTTATTATTATTTTTATTTGGGCTTTCATTTATTTCTTTCGGCCCATTTAAATTTTTCGGGCCCAATTGTAAAGTTTTGGCCCGATTCGAAAAGGAATCTTTTCTTGTTCGAAACTTGATTTCGCCCATTTTGAATATTTTTTTGAAGTAATCCCGTATAAATTTTGCGGGTATTACATTAGTAGCCGAACGCATTCGTACATTTTTTTCGAAACGGTCGCTTTCTATATTCCATCAAAAGAAAAGTACAACAGGTTAAATAACCCCATAAAGCCCGGCTGTTTACAATGACACACAGCAGGGCAAACCAAACCGATTGGCATAACAATTGTAAGACACAAAAAAAAAAGGCTCAAACGAATTTAATCGCAAAACTTCATGAGTGGGGGCAAAAAGCAAGGAGAAAAACCTGTCTGCAAGGCTGGTAATCGCAGACAAAAACCCCCAAGATCCTAATTCACGCACTGGTAACTGGTTACCCTACTAGAACAAGGAAGAAGTCACAATCAGCACAAGTCCAAGGAGAAAAACTTAAGTCTGTAAGGACTCTTGCCACTCATCGCATGCTAGGTCAACTATAAGTTTCTCCTCTCTCCATTCCTTCTTGAAAACCCAAAGATTTCTTGTTTCCATAGCATCCATAATAAGTACACCGAAAGCTGGATCCTGTGGCTATAGATTTCATTTTTTGGACCTGACAGATAAATCCCCACCAATCTTGGAATGTACCTGATGCTGAAGGCGAATGATTCCAAGCGACGGGCGCCACCTTCCACATTTTCATGGCTTTAGGGCATCTGAAGAATAAATGCTCCAAGGTTTCCTCTTCATCTCCACACATCGGGCAGCGAGTATCCAAGTCAATTCCTTTCTGTTTGAGCTTGGTTCTAGTTGGCAAAAGATTGTGAATACATTTCCAAAGGAAGTGCTTAAGTTTGTGTTTGATATCCAACTTCCAAACAGATCTCCAAATGACCTTCATTTGTGAAGGTAAGGAATTTGGCGGCTTGGGTTTTCAACATGTTCAATCCTTTAATTTGGCCCTGTTGGCTAAGCAATTATGGAGAATAATTACCAATCCCAACTCTCTCTTGGCGAAAGTGTTGAAGGCTAAATACTTCCCACAAGGAAATCTCCTCACTGCTAAAATCCCATCAACAGCCTCCTGGCTTTGGAAATGTTGGAATCAAGCTAGATTCGTGCTGTCCCAAGGCTGTAAAGAGCAACCTAATGGAATTCACAAGGGGAAGCTCGTCTGGCAGAGACATTCGTACATTTTTTGAACGAAGATAAATTGGCGGAGATGGTCAATAGGACTCAGTTCGGGAATCTAATAAAGGTGGCCCGTAACCACTACAACTCGAATATGCTTTTGTGGTTTTTGATGAGCCGACAGGTGGAGTATATGCCTTTGTCGCAGGAGTTTTGGATGGTCTTTCGTGGGCGACCATTACGATTTTCGTTGGTCGAGTATTGCCTAATCACGTGCCTCGACTGTGGCGCTGCCGATCCGGTGATACCGTCATCGAACGGTTTTACAACGAAGCATTGGCCTGGTATGATTATCCTATTTTTTTATCATTTGAATCTTTTTTACTTTGATTTCAAAAACTATCGTTTGTTTTATGGCTCGTAGGCAAGCTCGTTATATATTTTCACGAATTGAATGCAAAAATGAATGAAATGATGCGTGATGCTGCCGCCGATGGAGACTCGGGCGTGAATATCGAAATTGAAGATCCCAGCGCTTTATTTTGTCGTCGGGATACTAGGAGGTGCCGAGTAAAGAAGGACTTGATCGTTAAGAGCGAGTGGCTCTGTCTGGTGGAGGATTTTGATCGCTTCAACGAATATCCTTGGGGAAGGATAGCTTTCGAGGAGGTCGTTTATGGTCTGAACAAAGACCTGTTGGAGAAGCACATTGACATGACTTTGAAGTGAAAAACCCATACAACCTTCGATATTAGCGTCTTCGTTCAACCGCTTCAGGTAAGTAATTTTGCTTTATTTAAGCCATATTATATTTTTTTAACTTATATTTACTCTCTTTCATCAGGTTCTGGCGTACGAGTGTTGGCCGAGCATCGGAGCCGAATTCACAGTGAGGACAACCGATGATAGACTCCCGATACCCCAAATTTGCCATTGGAAGACCAGATTTTTCACCAAGAGTTCTTCTCCGTCGTGGGAAGTGGTCGAGCGTGCATTCAATGCCGGGGAGATGGATGTAAGTATATATATTTATTTATAATATGGAATTTTAGAGTTCTACGCTAATTAGATTGAGATGTTTTAACTTGTACAAATACACAGGATGTGCGGTGTTGGCTTACACCAACCGATGTTGAAGTCGAATCAAGGCACTTCCGCACGGTCGCCGGCTTTTATGGCAGCATGGATGATGTTGTAGCCCAGAGGATAGTGGAGCATCTTCTAAATGGGATGGCGGTCTCCTGCAGTGACCATCGGCATGCTCCATCTCCTCTTCGGCGGTCTCATCCTTGGCGGTCTCCTCCTCCGCGGTCTTCTCCTCCGCGGGTCTCTCCGCCTCCTGCTTCTTCTAGCTCAATAGTCTCCCATATTGATAGAAGAATGGACAGGCTGGAAGCCAAGGTTAGGGATATCCGAACGGAGATTAGGGGCCTACGTTCGATCGTGCTCGAGGGTATGACTTACTTAATGTTATATTATAAAATTATATTGATATTACGTTGATAATACTCCGATTTCTAAATTATGTTGATAATACTCCCACTTTGTAGTCCTCGAGACCCTGAGGCCGACAATGGTACGGGATATTGCAAGGTCCTATGATCGGGATGTGCCTCCTCCTTCGTCGCAGTTCGACACGCCAATGTTCGGGAGGACGTCGAACGAACCCAAGACGGGGAGGACCGAGGGGGAGTTGGGGAATGCGACGGGGAATGAGGGCCACCAGGTGGCCGAGACCGGGAGGACGGGGAACGTGGCCGGTCTGACGGGAAACATGGCAGGGCCGACGGAGAACGTGGCCAGGACGACGGGGAATGTGGCTGAGACGACGGGGATCGTGGCCGGGCTGGAGACGACGGGGAACGTGGCCGAGACGATGGGGAACGTGGACGATGCCGCTTCGGCCACGACGGAGAACGTGGGTGGGCCGAAACACGGCAAACGGGTTAGAACCCGAACCGCCGAGCCCGTTACAAAACGGGATCAGCCTGGTCGCGAGAAGTAGAAGGCAAAGGTCCTGACGAGTCTGTATATGCCGTTGCTGGAGTCGACCCCTCCTGGTACAAAACCTCACCTCAACAACTTAGAGCATTTCATCGACTCGAGGTTGAAAAATTGGGAGGTGGTAAGGGTGGAGTTGGAAACAATGAGCGCAACTGATAAACGGATAGGCATCGTACAGTCTTATGACAAGAAATTCTTCGAAGACCTGTCTACTCAAAGAGTTTGACTCTCGGACGAGATATGTCCAATATGTTCTACTTAATTAACTATTTCGCTTAATAACATATTATGCTATTATTGCAGCACGTCAACGAGGTATCCCACGGTTTTATTGCGATGCAAGATCGCTTTGGGCTTCCTGTGGAGAGAGTGGCCTTCATGAGTACCAATTTTGCACAATTGGTTAGGTTAGAGTCCACCAAACCTCGCCCGTGGGATATGTCGTCGTTCGAACTACACGCTACGGGAGAATACAATTTCCCGAAGTTGCCGTCACTCAAATGGAGCCTAGCGGAGGTTGCCGTCATACCATTGGGGTACCATAGTCATTGGGTGCTTCTGGTCGCTCGGTTCAAGGAGAAAACCGTTCAGATTTTGGACTGCGACCGGGGAAGTGACAAGGACATGAGGTTCATAAAGCCATACGTCGAACCCCTCTGCGAGGTAATACCGCTGATGCTTCAACACGTGCGTGTAAATGACAATCTTGCTAAATTTACATATGCACGGTGCGGGACGTTCCCTCAGACGAAGATCAGGTAATTTTCATTTGTCTTATTTTTTTACTTTGCAAAAACATTGTCTAGAGTTTGAATTGTTCTATTTTTCCGGACAGTGGGGACTGTGGTGTATACATGCTCCGGGCGGCTATGTAGATGATGTTCGGTAAAAGAGATGATCTCTCCAAACTGAACAACGGAAAAATTCGCTTGTTTAGATTGTTTTTCGTTGTTAGTATTTGGTTTAACTATTGGGATGTTTGAACTGTTTTTGGAATGTTTTGGAATGGTTGAACTGTTTTAGATAGATATTTGAATGGATTGTTCAGTATTTGTATGGATTTTTTGGTTGTTCAGTTTGGTTTCTGGTTAGTTCATTTTCACATGTAAGTTTTTTTTTCCATCGACCTCTGTTATTCGAGTAAAGTACGCAATTCGAATAAGAGATAATTATGCGAATAACCTATTCGACTATATTCGAGTGACCTACGTAATTCGAATAATTGTATCATGCAAGCTTTTTTCCATCGTCCTCTGTTATTCGAGTAAAATTAATCATACGAATAAGTGTTAATTATTCGAATAAAGTATTCGACTTTATCGAGTTCCCTACATAATTCGAATAAATGTATCATATGCAAGTTTTTTATTCCATCGTCCTCTGTTATTCGAGTAAAATTAACCATATGAATAAGAGTTAATTATTCAAATAACGTATTCGACTTATTCGAGTACTCACGTTATTCGAATAAATTAAAAAACCAAAATTTTCTTATTATTGTAATCATGAAATGTTAAATGTGTGTCTTATTTATCTAAGTACTATAAGTTTTTGCAGATTCATGAAAGTAAATAATATCAAATAAAAGAAATCATCTTTACCAAATTGTTCTTTTATATGAAGAAAACATTGATAAGTATTCTACTAAAGTGTTATCTACCAACATATTCCATTATATGTCATGGTGCGATTTTTGTCAAACATTTTTAATCTTCATCAAGCGACTTATTAACATCATCAAGGCCCTAAAACATCAAAATATTGATATTTCTACATCTACGTATTGAGATAATTAAAAATCAAATTAACAAAATAAGCACTCGAAAGTTCGAATTACAATACATAATTCGAATATGGTTTCCGAATAAATTTGTCTGCTCGAATAAATTCTTGTTTGGAACTTAATAATATAATATACTTATCCGATAATACCTCCAATCGAAAAGTGATATTTAATCGAGTTTCGCCGTCGAGTTTATTCGAATTTCGGATGTTACTCGAAGATGTTCAGCTTTGCTTTTTCCGACTATTTAATATTTTTTCTTCGAGTTTCTTATTCGACTATATTCAAGTTTCTATTTTTACTCGAAATGCAGTGAATAATAAAGCAACTATGAAGCCAAATATGAATATTTTCCAACGACACAATCTCTCAAAATATCCATAACAACATATTAAAATATAATTAACGTCTACCACCAAACTCACTGACGGATGGAAACCTTCTTTCTTTTCTCCGACCACGCCTTGCTACGAACCATGGTGGCAGCACCAAGTGATCCACGGTATCCCATTCGGCTTGATCCGGAACCGGCGAAACTCGTCCATGATAAGCAAACTGCCACGTTAGGACAAAATAATAAGCCGAACACAATGGGTAGAAAGACGTGTGCGCTCGTAGACTCGCTGCAATTGCATGCGAACAAGGTCCTATCGATGTCGAATTGGCGGCACGTACATGTCTTTGATTGCAAGTTAACGACGGCACGACTCCCTGAAGATCGGTCGTCATACTCTTGCGGAGCGATTTCGCTAACTTCATACCCTTGACTTTGCATATACTTTTTACGGATTGACTTTTCCACCGTTGGGGTAAACTGTGTGGTTGATTGCATAGACTGCTGTCTGTATCCAGCAAACCAATCTCGTCATCCTCTGTATCGATTCCAGAAGCTCAATGATCGGGAGCTTCCTTTCTTCACAGAGTCTTGCATTGATTGATTCCACTCCGTTCGTAGTCATGATGTTATAGCGAGATGTTGGAGAATAAGCTCGACTCCATCGTTCCTTCTCAGTATTTGCTTCCAAATACGCATATGCCTCGGGAAACATTTTCTCAAAATCCTTATATTGTGAATCAAAGTCGCATTACTTGTATAATTTAGCAATCCGTATGAACGTCTCAGTTGCACCCTGCTTCTTACATCGGCCTTTCATATTTTGCGATAGATGCCAAATACAATGACCGTGGTGTGCATGACTGTAGACATTTGCAACGGCGGCTTTGATTGAAGGAGCACTATCGGATACGATAACAAGATCATCGTCATTGGGTACGACCGCCAAGAGCTCGTTCAAAAACCACGTCCAAGCTTCTATTGACTCCACATCTTCAATTATGCCCCAAGCTAAAAGAAATTGATGTTTGTCGCCATCCTATGCTGATGCAATGAGTAACGTACTGTTATACTTTCCTTTCAACCAAGTACCATCGATGCAAACAACCTTCTTCATATGACGGTATCCCACAATACAAGCACCGAGGGATAGGAATACGTGTTTAAATCTCCGCTCGTCGTCTAGATATAGACTCGCTATGGTTCCCGGATTCAACCTTCTCAACGTCGACAGGTATGACGGAACCAACTTGTAACTCTCATCGGGTCACCCTTCATTGCATTTTGTGCTAAAATGCCTCATTTCCATGCTTTGAAGTATGAAACTTCGATCCCACGATTTCTCATCATTGTTTGAATTAGTTTAGGGGCCGGTGTACTTGTAGAACCTTGAAAAGATTCAAGAAGCATATCACTAACGGAGGTTGATGATGCTTGAGTGAGTCAGGCGTTCCGATTTGCAAGGTCGCACGTATGTGTGTTGCAATATGTACGAACCGAGAATATGGTTGTATCCTTAATCCTTGCCGTCCATATCCTCCAAGTGCATCCCACCTATTTGCATCTCGCGCCGTAGTACGATCGAGAAGATTTTATAATCTTGACCACGAAGCATGCATCTATAGCAACTCTTTGGATCCTCTTCTTGACAGCCCTCTTATCCTCAAACTCATCACAGACTTTGATGGTGGAACCGTCGGTAAAAGAATACCGATCACTGGGAATAATTACATTTTCCTCCTCCTCATCATCCATGTCTACATCTTCTTCGTTTACGCCATCAAAATTGATGTGCACGTTCTGCCTTGTAACAACATTCTCCTCAGAGTTGACGTGCACGTTCGCCTCATTGTGACCTTCACCCCCATAGTTCACATCTTCGTCTCAGCCAAAGTCGATGATACGGTCAAAATAATCATCGGTGTAACCACCTCCACCGTTACGAACCTCAGTTGGAACAGGGCCAACTTCATCATCCGCAAGAGCTTGACGGGCAAGGGTCGTAGGGATTCCAATTTCCATACGAGAGAATCGGTCGTAGGGAACTGGATCGGCACTTCGACACGCTTAGCAACGTGGTTCGACACGCTTAGCAGCGCTCTTCGACACGCTCAGCGGTCGGTTCGAGCAGCTCGGAAACGACTTTTTGCAATTCTGCGGCGACTACAATCGACTCTCCGAAACGTACAAGGAGTGGTTCAACTCGATGCAAGGGTTGGGCAAAAGCATCCGGGAAGTTGCACATGAGTTGCAAGAGCTACGGCACGACTGGACAAGTTTATTCGGTCCATGCACGCATATGCACGGGACCCGCCTGAAAATGCGCGGGACCAATGCGCTTATGCGGTCCCATGCGCGTAACTGCAGGAACCACGTACATCAGCTAGTGCAGGTACCTTGATTTTAAAACCCTAACTTGAAAACCGTAACTTTAATAATGGACTTCAAAACCCGCATAATTAGGTTCTTTTACATTAGAAAACCCTAACTTTAGAGGTTTTACCTCCTGGTAAACTCGCCAACAGAATGCAACCTATTTTTATGTGGTCTCACACGTTGTTTCTCGCGAGGAGGTGACAGCATTTCAACACTTCTTTCAATGTGTTCGGACACCGGTCTAGACCTGGGTTTGGGCCGGGCCAACCCGGAACCGGCCCAAAACCGGCCCATGAACCGGTCCAGAACCGGAACCGGTAGAATCGGTTCTGGAACCGGTAACCGGCCCAGTTAAATGAACTGGGCCGGTTTGGGGAACTCGGAACCGCGGATTACCGGTTCCGGTTCCGAACCGGAATCGGAACAGGCCCAACGGCCTTCAATTTTTTTTCTAAAATTCTATAAACCCTGAAATTATCATTTTACCCCCAAACGAAAAATCTATAGTACCACCTCATTTTAACCATTTTAACTCACAATTACACCCAAATCAGTCCCTTCTCGCTCAAAAAACTCTCTAAAAATCATCCTCATATTAATATTTAATATTATTAGCAATAATAATTATTTTATTTACACTACTACACACACTCACTTATTATTACAAACAATTATATTTTTTATTATCTTTTGTATTATAAAAATACTAATCGCGTCGTCATCGAGAAATCCTAACCCGAGCGGCGCAGATGCTTTTATGATTTTAGGTCACGCCAATACGTTTAGGGGGAATGCCGACACCGACGAGGAGACCGATGTACCGGAACTGACGGCGGCGACCGACGAGGGACCGAGCCAAGCTTCTACGGCGACTACAAGAAGGTAGCAACAACCGCATTGTCGGCGGTCTAAGGTATGGAATTTTTTTGATTTAGAAATGGATAATAATAATCCCGCTGTAGGTACCGCTTATTGCAAAATGTGCCGCCATCCCTACACAATTAAGACCGGACCGAATCAAGGTGGGACGGTCGATGAAAAAACAACTTCAGCGACGATCTAGAGCCGGTAGGAACCGAACCCCAACAACAACAAAAGTACGGGTAGAAATTTTGTTATTACTAGGGAAATTTCTAAGAAAGCCTTAGTTAAAGTCGTAGTAATGTGCGAAGAACCCTTTTGCATTGCGGAAAGTGAAGGGTTTATCGTTTTACGAGTACGATACAAGCCGGATTCCATAACGTAACCCGTAAAACCCTTAGGAAATATGTCTTAGAAACTTTTAAGGAATATCAGTCTAGCTTGATTAGTCATTTAACCAACATTTCGTGTAGGATTAGTTTGACTACTGATATTTGGACTAACATTACATTGCAATTTTATTTAGTCGTCACCGCCCGTTGGATAGATGAAACATGGATTATGCAAAAAAGTATTCTTTCCCTAGATCCCCTAGATTCGCAACATAGCGCCACTATGTATTGAATGTCGTTGACAAATATAGTATTCAAGATAAAATTATGTCTATCACCTTAGATAATGCTAGCACGAACAACGTAGCGATAGGGATCCTTCGTGGACATCTTAGGTTACCCTTAGACGGTCGATTACTACATGCTAGGTGCGCTTGCCATATAATTACCTTGTGTGTGCAATGCGCTTTTGACGAAATTTTGGGAGATATTGTAGACAAATTTAAGGTAATAGGTAAGTTACTGCGGGAACGCCGCTACGGAACATCGTGGAAGCAAATCGTCCTCGCCGCCGGCCTCACATACAAGAAGTTTTCGTTGCCAGTACCGACTAGGTGGAACTCGTTGTACCACCTCCACAACACCTTCATGCGCTACAACGACTTGTTGATGCCTTTTCGGAATGAGTTCGCAGTCGGCAACAACTCCAGGTACGAATTACGACAAACTGATTGGAATATTGCAGGTTTGGTCGTGTCCATACTTGAAGTGTTCAGCGAGGCTACGGAGAAATTTTTCGAAGTTCTACCCGATGTCCCCATTGTTCATCCCGAACCTCTTCGCGATGTGCTACAAGTTCGTAGAGTATCGCAGTAGTCCTTACTTGGGTGGTTTCATCCAAAACATGGAGAAGAATTTCATGAAGTACTGGGAAACCATCCTAATAGTCCATGGTTTGTCTGCCTTACTCGACCCTAGTTGCGGTGTTGATACATTCGATATTTTTTTTCGATTACTATGCTCAATTTCTTGGAAATAAAGTGGACGACCAAATGACGTCAATTCACGATTCTCTCCAAGAACTTTTTCTGTTTAATCAGCTGAGCAGGGACACAGTGTGGAGCAACTCGTACCAGCGAGTGACGCCGGTTCGTTGGAAGGAGGCGGCGGCGCAACGGGACTACTACGAAGATTGAAGGCTCAAAAGACGAAGACCAAAACGCGTGCGTCGGGGTCGAACACGAATGAGATCCAACTCTACCTGAGCCACAACTTCCACACTCCTGAAAACTTCAACGTTTTGGCCTGGTGGAAGTCGAACGCGACTCTTTATCCGACCCTATCCACCGTCGCTCGAGATGCTTTAGCCGTGCAAGCGTCTAGTGTCGCCTCCGAGTCCGCCTTCTCTACATCCGGGCGAATTATCGGTGACGGACGCGCGAGCCTTAGCCCGGATTCCCTCACAATGCCAACCTTATTGAAGGATTGGTATTTGGCCGAATCGAAGAACCGACGGGAGAACGCCATCGACGAGTTCCGTTCTTCCAGTTTGGACGAAGACGAAGAGGCCTCAAACATAGTTTTAGTTAATAGTCAAGTCGAATAAATTGTATTTTTTTATGTTTTTTTATTTCGAATATATTTTTTCTTTCTTGTAATTTTTAGGTAGTTTTTTTTCTTTTATGTTTTTTGTAATTTTTAGGTAGTTTTATTTTTAATTTTTTGTACTTTTTTAATCTTTTTTGTTTTTTTGGAATAAAATTTTCGGATATTTTTTAAAGAATTTCTCAAAGTAAAAAAAAATTAAATAAATGGAACCGGAACCGGCCCATTACAAGCCCGGGGCTCCCTTCCACGGTTCTGGGCCGGTCCCGTGGAAATGGTATTTGAACCGGAACCAAAACCGATGCCATCTTGAAACCGGTTGAACCGGAACCGGTGGAACCGAAACCGGCCAAAAGTCGGACCATTACCCAGGTCTACACAGGCCATTTCAACACTATCCAAGATCTAACTGCTGTTCACTTCACATAGCGAAAGAAGCAAACGTAATGGCTCATGGGTGACATCTCCATTTGTGTAACACATAAATGATATAATTCCCACAGATATTGGCAAGTTTGGAAGGAAACCTACGTAGTAGTCAGCAAAGGATAACACTTAAGAGATATCAACGACGCAGCTTGGAAAAGATCACAAAAAAAAAGTCCCTTTTTCTCTACCCTTCTTCTCCCATGATCCTCTTTCCTCCATTACCATTTTGCGTTTCTTTTCTCGCCCTTCTCCAATCCGAGCTTGTTCGACGTCCTTCTGCACGGCGTCGTTTTAGATAGCCTCGGCTGCTTGTCCTTCGCTCAGAGCATCGTCGTCGTCGTGTGGGAATCTATCGATCTCGAGAGCATCGTCGTCGCCGTGTAGGAATCTGTTGATCTCGCCCACGATGAACGCCCTCCTTTGGGAGAGGTCGAGGACGAGGTCGGCCTCGAGACGGCGACAGACGGCGGTGGCCGTGGTAGTCTTGGGGTCGGAGCTACTGATGATTTCGTGGATGCGAGCGACGATTTGGGCGTCCGTCAGCATTCTTGTCGTTTTGTTTCTGGGATTATTTAAAAATGTTATTTTCGTATGCTGTGTGTTTGATAATGTGATTTCGAGACATAATTGAAACCCTAACAGCTTGTAAAACCCTAAGAGCTTTCGAAAACCCTAACATATAGTGCGGGACCCCTGCACTGCAGCTCGGGGCCAACTCACTGATGCGTGGGACTCCTGCTCTAGTGCGCGGGCGGCACTGATGCACTGGTCCTCGGCGCTCATGTGCGCGAGAGCGTGCTCTAGTGCACGAGATCCAAGCTCTAGTGTGTGGGACCCAAGCTCTTGTCCGCAGGACCCATGCTCTGGTGCGCGGCCCATGCGTTGATGCGTGGGACCCCCGCACCAGCGCCGGGGTCCCCTGTACTGATGCGCGGGACCCGTGCTCTAGTGCGCGCGGCCCCTGCACTGATGCGCGGGGACCACGTAAAGATGCGCGGTGCCCCTGAAGTTATGTGCGGGGCCCCGGATCTACTGCATGTGGCCCTTGTAATATATGTGCGGGTTTCATGAAGCATGACCACGAGTTTCGTCTTTCCAACTGGAAATTCGACACTCTCACGGGCAAACATCGTCTCTTTGACACAATCACGTAATTCGAGGGTTAAAATTCGTAATTCGAAACGATAAAACTTACTGCAAAGAGTTAGAGCTGGGTATTTCTTCAAGACTTGTTTCGCAGACTTCGAGCTACCTAGTGACGAAAATGAGGCTGTTTTTTCTTAGAGACAACGAAGAAGAAAGGATGGATCGATCTGGGTTGTTGTAGTAATTATTACGTGTTGCTGTGCGTTTAAATGGGATTTCGTTTCTCGAATATAGATACAGATCGTCTGTATGTATATTTATTTTTCTTTTTCTTTTATTTTTAGTTAATTAACAAGGGTTTAAAGAAGATGATTAACAGTTAATTAAAATGAAGGCAGTTGACAAAACGAGGCTATATTTTTAACATTGACTGAGTCAAGGCTATTTTTTTAAAAGACCCAAGAAAAATATCGGGTGACACAACTTGGATTATGACAGACCAATAGAGTTTCTTCCAGCGGCTTC
This sequence comes from Craterostigma plantagineum, assembly GCA_027422505.1. NCBI lineage: Eukaryota > Viridiplantae > Streptophyta > Magnoliopsida > Lamiales > Linderniaceae > Craterostigma > Craterostigma plantagineum. The sequence goes on along the minus strand of JAPQWV010000013.1, from coordinate 16,219,232 downwards.
GTGGTTAAGGGTTTCCGTCATTCGATTAAATGTTAAATAAAATACTAAATGTGGATGTCGACTCCGTCCTATATTGAAGATTGAATTCGTTTTTAAACTGTTGAAATGAATTTCATGGAAATTATAAATGCTCGATAAATGGGATTAATTAGGTAAATGGACCCGTAAGATACAAATTTTAAAGGGGCAATTTCATTTAAATCCTCGTTAGCTAAAATATCTATCAACTAAATATCCAGTTACCAGTTAAGGACTACATTAAAAAATACTATATCACATAAGGATCAAATTCGCTAAAAATCTATATTACACTTACTTTATAATTTTTTATTTTAGTTTTAGAGCTTTCCATTTATTACTCGACGATCAAAATTCATAATTTTGGATTTTATGTGGATCGACAAATGTTGGCACGGTATTAGTTTTTATCTGGTATGACAAAATACGTTAATTTGGTAGGGTATAACTCCATAATAAGGTACAATCACATATAGTCCAGTAGTACATTCTACTTTCTATAGTTGGTACAGCTTATTGGGGTAAGCATTTTTCGGTAGCATTGTATATTATTTTCGATACAGCAAGACGTTAGTATAAATAAGTATGTTGTAAGTTTTATTTCGTAATATATTCAGTTGATTAAACCTCAAAGATGTGGGTTTAGAGGAGTTTTGCAATGCCAGTTTCAGCCATGTGTTTGTGTAGGTGCTCTCCTTCAGACCTCCTTCCTCCATTTATTGGGCTTTAGTCAAATGTTAAAAGGTTCTTGGAGAGGTGGATGCTTCACGAAATTATGGCAGCAGGGGTGGGTCAATGTTGGCAACGAGTTGTGTCTTTTCCTTCATTTCTTTTTCTTGTCTTGAGCATTTGTGTTTCCTTGTTTGAAAAGGAAATAAATTCCACTCAGTAAGCTCCTTTGTACATCGTGATTCGTGGCTCTCAAAAATTAAAAATAAAATCAATTGCATAATTCCCCAAATCTTTGCAGAGTTAGCAAATAGATCCCGATAAATTTTAAACCATCTGTAAATTTATCTCGCATATTACAACATTAATACCCGTAATTGATTCAAAAAATCCACGAAAGATCATCGAATTATCGATGTATCAATGTATATCAATTGGCACTAAGGCTAATGACGAGTTTATTGTTGGAGTCATACATGCATTTAAGTAGAAGCTCAACATTCGTTTTTTTACAGTCCAATTTCATGAGTTGAGAAAAAAGAGCATTCAACTTGTTGATGTGCACTGTTACAGAAGAATGTTCTTTCATTACTGGAGAATAAGAGTTCCTTTTAAAGAAATTCTGCTACGAAGTGACTTGACTTGATACAGCTTTTCCAAGGTAATCCCAAATTGCTTTCACACTATTTTTCTCGTCAACGCTTGACAATATTTCATCTGCTAACGCCAAATGATTATTAGCGATGGCATCACCGTCTATCTTCTGTCATTAAGCATCATTAGTAATTGTTGAAGCTCTATTTTGATTGCGTCAATGTACAATGTCGCCCTTTATCCTCATTGTTTACAGTAAGTAGTTTGCTTGTTGAATTTCTCGATATCATATTTAGCTGTCACTTTTTTTTTCTGAATTAAGTCCTCAAAACCTTAAATGGACGAATAATAATCTAACAGACTTTCTGATTTGGAGGATCCACTATTTAGTAGCAACCAGAAAGCATACAATAAGTAGATTTTATAGACAACCAGATGAATCTGGTTATGATACCACTTGTTGAGAAATAACCATTATAATGATACTGAAATAACGATACGAATAAAAGGATACATGAGTTTTATGTGGAAAATTCTGAATTAATTAGGGCAAAAACTGTAGACAACGAAAAAAAATGTTGGGGAACCGCGGGTGCACCATGACGTAAGCCTAGGAGCAGCGGAAATTAAAATTTTTACCCGAGGTTAACCCTCGAGCCCCCGAATCTACTTTGTATATAAAGAAACAAGTATGACACGTAAGCACATAATAAGGTTAGGAGGATTTACCCTTGGAGCGAAGATCCCTCGGTAGCTGACGTATCGGCCTCGATACCCGCAAGCAAAGAGAGTCACGCCGACCCCGAGACATACCCATGACCAAAACCTCCTTGAGGATGGCTAGTGAGGTGTTGGAAGGTTTATAGAGATGTAGGGTTGTGAGTGATTTCTCAAACTCACTCACACTTAAGTTTTTCAAGCTTCGAACTTGAAAACACAAAGTATTTTTTTTTCTCAAACTCAAGTTTAGAGTAATAATAACTTAAGCCACGAAATCTGAGCCTTGGTATTTATTTTCAATCCTTGAAATATTTATTCCAAATAAAATGATATTTGTCCAAGACATGTAGGCCTAGGGTGAAATCACCCATTATACCATGTGATTAGCTTCCAAAACCTAACCACAATGACCTAAGATAAAGTTACGAAGGCCGCATGATCATTACATAACATTTTGGACGAAAAATGATGTCAAAATAAGATTGCCGACACCAACACGGCCATAGGCACGACCATGTAGGTGGTTACTATTCACCTACACGACCATGTGTCAAGCCGTGTGGCTAGGCCTAAACTTGCCAAGGTGGTTACTGTTCACCTACACGGCCATGTGTCAAGCCATGTGGGTGTGCCGAAAGTTTCCAAGGTGGTTACTGTTCACCTACACAGCCATGTGTCAAGCCATGTGGGTAGGCCGCTTGACTTGTGCGTTTTCGGTCATTTTTTGCTCGTTTTCGATCCTCTTTCGTTCGTTCAACTTGGGTATCTTTATCCGTGTTTAGATAGCTTCAAATGATCATACTTAGTCTCAATTATATTAACATCTCGAAGACCGTTAATAAAATGATACATCTCTATTTGCTAAGGTACTGTCTCAGTGATCCTTTTTAAGCCTGGCTCTCTTAGTTCGTCTCAACCCAGCACTGGGAGGAATCTAAGAGTTTGGTATTCATCTAGCCAATCCCGTGGTATCAAACCGATCCCGTGTTGAGTACGAATTTTGATCAAATCATAATTCACGAACTGATTATAGAGTATCGTCATACATATATACTTTTCACTTTGTCCCGGTCGAGTAAGAGTCATGGTTTATCAAACTTATTAATTCGACACTATGATAAATTCATGATATGAAATTACTAAACTACACGTCATACGTGAGTTAGTTTATTGCTTTGGCCAATGACTTCGTAATTTCTTATCACCGAATAGTCATAGGACACATATCTCGATAAATAACGAGACTGTGAATCCTTCACGAAGTCATGCCGAGTAGTTACACTTCTTTATCAAGACCGCATGTCACCGCCGATCCATGTCCATCTCCGAACAATAAGGACCTAGCAAACTAGTGACTAGTCAAGATATCAAAGTTAACTCTGTCCCTGACACTTCCAGTCTAAGGTCCATGTACACTACTATAATCAATCGATAGATCATTTACACCATGTTGGTCCATGTGATCATATGATTACAAGTCAGTATCCAAATGTAAGTTAATCATTTGATTCAACTTACATGAATGTTATGACATCTCACTTCCCAAGTGAATGATTGACAGAATAATATTAGATTCATCAACAAATAAGATATGATTGACATCTAGCACCCAACTAGAGTCTTAGACTTATGGATATATTTAATATGCAAGATTAATAGCTCACTGGTGCCCTTCTCTCATCCCATGAGAATCGGTGACTAAACTTGCTATATTTGGGTTCCATTTATTTACTTTCTTATTGGATGCCTAATAAGAATATACGGAAAATAAATGATTTGCCTATTGTAAAAACAATATGTAAAACCATATTTCATTTCAAAGATATTCAAATACAATATTTGATTACTATGATAATACATTAATATCGACGCGTGCCCTATTCAGTCATCCTCGAATGGCATTCGAGGGCACATCCCTAACAAAAAAGGGTATCAGGCCCCCTTTAAGTTTTAAAATCGGATTCATGCCCTGTCAGTATAAAATTTAGTTTTAAGGACCCGATTTCTGCAGTACAACTTCATTGTTCTGCAGTATGACTTTATTGTTCTGCAATACCACTTCATTGTTCTGTCGTGAACAACGAAGTGGTGCTGCAGAAATCGGGTCCTTAAAACTAATTCTTAGACTAACAGGGCCTGAAATCAATTCTAAAACAGTAACAGGGCCTGAAACGAAATTTACCCAAATAATTCTCTATACAAGAATAAAGATAAAGGTTACCACACCTTAGTTTACAAAGGAGAATCTCCACTATCCGTATTGTCGGAGAAAAGTCAGTAAACAAACTGTGTGTTCTAATTTCTCTCCCTAGTTTACTTTCTCTTCTTTGCTCTTTGATGATTTTTCTCCTACTGATTTATATCCAATTTATAGCATTTGACATGGATCGATCACATAAATGCTATCAAACAATGGAGTTAGAGCTGTCAAATCAGCCCGCGGGCAGCGGGTGTAATACACGTAAATTCTAATACGGGACTTAGAGCATAATTAGTATTTTGACAATCGATTTCATGAAGGTAATTTTCAAGTAGACCAAATAAAGAGCTTTTCATCCCAACCCAACTCAAAAATCAGCACAAGTAATTGTGCATAGGCCCAAATGAAATGATCAAATGAATCAAGTAAAAGAAAAGAATAGATTACTTAGCTCAAATGGAATTCACGTAAGATACTTATCACCTTGGTACTATCAATCCAAATAATAATCATTAGTAGGCTAATAGGGAAAAGAACGTAAGAGAGAAAGGAACATTTTTGCTAAAGAAAGAGAAAAAAGAAAACTCTAAAGGGAAGCCACAATCAACGAAGAATAAAGAAAACTTTGGCAAGCTCATCACCAATGAGATTTAAAACACAGAATACGAAGTAAGGTATATCTTTAATACTTAGTATACTCAATAAAAGTTTTGATGTTAGTATGTTTCTACGTGATCTCATGGTTAACAGTAGGACTTCCGAAATTATACCATGTTTAGAAACCTTAAATCTCCAAGTTCGATGTATCATAGGTATTTATATTATATGTCTTAATGATTTTTGAACCATGTGATATTCATGAAGATCCGATGTTTTAAGGCGTATTATTTTCTGGAACTAGTATAGTCTTGAAAGATGATCTTGATAAGTACTGTTGTTTTTAGGGTTTGGAAAGAATAATTATTTTGAGGGAAAACTCAGGCGACTTAGTGTATTTCAAGTCTTAGAAGATTATAATAATCACTTTCCGGCGATTTCAATTAAGTAGAATAGGGTTTCGAGCCAAACTAGCTTATGTACATAATCCAATCGGGCGATGGAAATAATAGGAACTAAACAAATCGGGCGATTTGACACTAACCAAGGCACTCAGCGAAACTAGACCTTAATTGTCATCAATCGGCCGAATGGTTGGAAGTATAAAAGCAAATCGGGCGAAAGAGTTTTGACATAGAGAACTTTCGATCGAAACTTATGATAATCTTGATCACATTCAGACGATTTGCACCTTGAGTAAACCTTCGGCGAAAGAGAGTTTCGAATGCAACTAATCGGGCGACGAAGAACTCAGCCAAAGTGGAAATCAATGCTTGGGAATCGGGCGACTTCAAGGCTAAACAATCGGGCGATTTGATGATTAACGGATTGGCTAACACTAGTTTGATCGAAACCTCTTTCTACTCTACACATGATCGGGCGAAAGTTAGCTACAACATGTGACAATCAGGCAACTACGGCGAAAGTAATTCGAAACACGACAAGTCGGGCGATGTTGGAGCATGGAGAATCGGACGACTTGTGACTTATTTACCAATCGGCGAATTTTAAGTTAAATAACCCCACTTTTGAGAAAACCTAGATGGCTCTAACGTGGATTTGGTCTCGACTACCAATCGGGCGATTTATTAAATTCGGTATAGTTTAATTTAACTCTTTGTACGATTCGAGCGGACTAACAAGGGTCTCGTGAGTTGACCATTGTCTGCTAGGGAAATACTTAAAAATAACTATTTTAGAATAGGACAGATCGGGGACTAGTACAGATACTGATAATATTTATATATTCAGAGGTCCGAGATTTAGGGAGTCCACCAGATACCGTGACTGATTATCTCAAGAGGACAGGTAGGTGAATTATTCATCTACAATGCGTAAACACTTACTGAGTTATGTGCTTTTATATGCTTTGATGATTTACGTGATTTACGTGTTTTACGTATATTTCATGTGGAATCAAGTTCTCGTATGTGAGATATTTACGTGATTTACGTGTTTTACGTGAATTATTCATCTACAATGCGTTTTACATGGCATATGCATATGCATATCACAGGGGTGAGATATTTACCATATTGAGACGGTAATGAATTGAGATAGTGACGAGTGGGGTAGACTGAGATGATTGTGATTGTAGACTCGCTGAGAAGTCGATGCTGGTACTCGTATGACACCTAACGACAGACAGACGTGATCGATATGTCTACTCGGGCGTGAACGTCCCGAGGTGCAAAACCGTCGTGATATTTATTTTCAGCGGAGGGACCTGACAGGGCAGTTGCTTGAACGTCAAAACGTTGTCAGTGTCGGCAACCGCTTACGGAAGAGCAACCTAGCAGGGCAGTTGGTTGAACGTCAAAACGCTGCTAAGTAAGCTTCCGTCATGTTATAGGCGCGAGAGGTGTCGAGTCTGACCTACGGGCCCTGTGTTGTGTGATTTAAATAGGATTGTGGGAAATGAAAGAGTGTACATTGCATGCGAGGTATTGGGACTGGGACTGGGACTGAGTGTAATACCCGAGTCCCGTAAGGAAGCCGGCCAATAAATATGCATACTTATTATATGACTTACGTGACGCATGAGACATATTTTGTGATTTTCATGTGCTTAAATGATTTCGCGTTATATACTAATATGACATATATGAATTAGAAATTAGAAGAATTAATTTAATTTAGGTTATTTATTTATTTAGGGTTTCTAGTACATGATATGCTAACTTAGAAAGTTTGATTTAATGTATTAAGTATTAATACCACGTTTTGGAGAGCACGAATTGGTAGGAATAATTTCAAAACACATCTCGAAATATTTAAAATCTCGAAATCTATGAATCTCAAGATCTATAGAGTTCGAATAGAACTTAAATTTGAAAGGGCGAAATACTGAAATTAGAAAATGTCGAACAACTTAATGTCGAAACATTGAGTATTAAATTCTAGGGTTTTCTATATGTTTCGAAACTTAGTGTAAAAGGAGAAATTAATGTAATAATAAGATAATACATGTTATACCATTAAGATAAGATCGACTAAATATCAATGATATTTATCTAACATTACACGCAACATCTTGGAAAAAGGATTAGAAAGAAATCAAACCATTCATTTGCCAAACTTCATAAACCCTACGGTAAAGAGGAACAAACAATTCCATTAAGAACAAGTGATCGAAGCTGAGAAAAGGTATAATTTTTACCATAATTTTATATGTTTAACTAGTAGTTTAACATACCCCAAGCATGTTGAATAGAAATAGCTACATACGATTAAAGTTTTGTAAGGTTCTAATTTTTGTAAACTTCGAACATACTTACGGTTCTTATAGGATTTATACTGCTCTTAGAAAAAAAAAGATAATATCTTTCGATCATGGTTTACATGATTCCCATACCAAGAAGAGGTTTTCAAGTGATATAAATTCCAGTTTGATAAGTTTCGAAGCCATGTTAGTTTGGTAGGAAGGAACTCGAAAGATTCATGAAAGTTTAGTTTAAGAATATCGAGAGCAAGCTCGAAATTCATTTCAAAGATTGGCTTCGAAACTTTGTTTAAAATCTCGAGATAGAGCTCGAGATTTATGTTTAATAGCATTTAGTAATCAAGCTCGAGATTGATCTCGATATTTATGTCGAAATTTATGCTAGTATCGACTTTAAAATTGTTGTATAGGATGTCGAGTTCATGTTGGAATTTACCTCAAACATATCGAGATCCTTAGGTGTAAGGGACATGCATCTCGACATCTATCCTTGTTGTAATATCGATATAATAACTTCTCAACATCTTAAGTCTAATATTAATATCTATGTATCTCGACATTAATTTTCTTATATGCGATTTCGGAAACACATATTGGGACTTATAAACCCATGTCGAGATGCAAAGTCTAAACTCCATGTCGAAACCCATCTTATAATACATGTCGAGATCTATCTGAAATGGTACTAGTTAAAGTTCTAAATTTTTACGGTTTCGAAAATTATAAAAGTCGAAACTAGGGTTTTCAAATTAAGCCAATTTCGTGAAATTATAACTATACTAACAAACCCTAATTTTATATATTTCTATACCTAGGCTTTGAAGGTTAGCGACGTACCGTACGATATTCTAAGTAGCTAAGGATACCAGGTAAGTGGAAGTTCCAACTACAACACATAATTATATGTGCATGAAAATTATGTGTTATTTGTTTGTACGATTTTATGTGACTTCCTACGTGAATTATTTGCGTTACATGACACGCATGATTTAATTACATGATATTATGGCATGACACGCATATTCATGACATGAGCATGTACACGCACGTTAGAACGAAAGGCATGATATGATAGCGTGCATAATATACGATCGCCTTAGAGCGATAAAGATTCGCCGATATGGGCGTCTGATGTCGACTCACAGTTGAGTCACGGCTCTTCTATGCTACCATGGTGACGTCGTATGGCGCTACCGTTATGACATGACATGTACAAGGCAAGACATGATTTTAGGGCTAATGCCCTCATGGCGGGTCGTGAAACCTGGAGGATACGAGCTGAGGGAGTACGCGACACCGAGGGTACCTCGGGTGTTGACTACCTCAGATTAGGCTACAAGTGTGAAGCGTCCGCGTGGCGTATGAAACCACCTTGGGACAGAAAAGGCGCCCTAGGGTTAGCCTCCCTTGAGTGGGTATTGCCACTTATATTTATTTATCCCTTGTGGATTCGAGCTCCATGATGGTTCACGGGATCACGGTACGTGATCTACACAAACGCGAGGCTATTTTTGAAGCTTCCGGAGGACTTTTGAGGTGCCAGTGTGTACATGGATGCGACCTGAGTGGCGGGCCAGTAGATTGTTTTGAACACGCAGGCGCACTCACCTATGTATTTATGTCCTAGGAATATTTTGTATTGTACAGAAGAATTTCCTTTATATAAAAGGAAATATTTTGTACGCATTTTCATATAAAGATTTCATTTATATCACATGCAGTCACATATAATAGTAGTAAGAATGGCGGTAGGAGTCAGGGGCGCCGCAGGTGGTATCAGAGCTTTTGGTTACAAGTTCTGTAGACCGTCCATGTACACACACTCAAAAGCACGGAAGCGGCCTTGCTAGTAAGTTTTATGTTTCTATGAGTGTTGTATGTGCGTAATTTATTGGCCATAGGGACTATTAAGGTATCAGGACAAGAATGGGTAGAACAAGAAGTGAGGGTAGCGGGAGCGTTAGTAAAGGCAAGGAACCTGAAATACATACCGATAATCACGACACGGCGATTATTCAGCTTACGGAACTAGTCCGCCAACAGTCTACCCAAATACAAGAATTAATCCAGCAGCGCAACACGGGCGGACAACCAAGTGGTGGACTTTCTCAAGCAGAAAGGGTTGAAATAGTGGGGGAAAGATTTCGCAAACTTAATCCCCCGACTTTTGAAGATGCTGCCGACCCTACTGCGGCCGAAGACTGGCTCCGAACTCTGGAGAGTATGTTTCAGTACAGTCGCATTCCAGAGGATGAGAAGGTGTTATGTGCTGCCTTCCTGCTGAGCGGGAGTGCATGCCACTGGTGAGATACAATTCTCGCCTTTGAAGATCCTATTACGATGACGTTGGACAGGTTCAAGGAGCTCTTTAGGAGCAAATACTTCACCGCCCCGGTACGAGCCCAAAGGATGAATGAATTCATCAACCTACGCCAGGGTCCGATGACCGTGGCAGAATACATCAGAAAATTTGAGCAATTGTCCCAATTCGCAGCTCACATGGTGAGCACATATGTGTTGAAAGTGGAGCATTTTCTGGAAGGCCTAAAGCCTGAATTATACAGAGATGTGAACATGGCCGGATCCCAAGGAGCCACCTATGCTCAAGTGGCTGAACGCGCGTTAATGGCCGAACAAGCGGAACTTCGAATTATGCGAGCCCATGAAGCGAAGAGAAAATTTATTCAAGGGCCGAAATGGAGTGGAGGTAGCTCGAAGAAGCCCTTTAACCCTAAAAATGCCAGGCCCACTTTCCAAAATCGACCCGGACCTCCACAGCCATTCAGTCCTAATCAGGGAAGACCTCCAATGAGCATACCCCCATGTCCCAGGTGCACACGCCGACATCTGGGCGTGTGCTATTCTCAAAATGCAGTCTGTTACAAGTGTGGCAAGACAGGCCATTTCTCCAAGGCATGCACGGAGAGTGCGTCTGGAAGTCAAGCCCCTGTTCAAACTAGGCCACCTACGGTACCTGCTAGGGTTTACACGCTGACCTCCGAGGAGGCGGAGAACAACCCGTCAGTGGTGGCAGGTACTCTCCTTATCCATTCTACCCCGACATGCATATTAGTTGATTCAGGAGCCACGCATTCATTTGCATCCACTAATTACGTGGCGAGACTCGGGGTTACGCCTAACCTAGTTAGCTACGAATACAACGTTACCATCCCTCACGGAACCTCTACGAGAACCAACCAAATCTTACGAGATAGCGCTGCACTAGTGAACGATAGGACCTTACCCGTTGACTTGATAGTCATTCCAATGAACGACTATGAAGTAATCCTTGGAATGGATTGGCTATCAAAATACGGAGCAGTTATTGATTGTAACCGTAAGCAAGTAACCTTTAACCTAGGAGACACCAAACCATTCACATTCACGGGAACTAGAAAGAATAATAAGATTCCCAGGATTTCAGCAATGAAGACACATCGTTTACTCAAGACAGGATGCGAAGCTTACTTAATATTTGCGATATCATCCGAAGAACGGTTACTTCCAAAGTTAGAAGAAGTCCCAATAGTACGAGACTTTCCCGATGTCTTCCCTGAAGACTTACCCGGACTTCCGCCAGATCGGGAGATTCAATTCACGATTGACCTAGTACCAGGAGCTGAACCCATTTCTAAGGCACCGTACCGACTCGCTCCGGCTGAGCTAAAGGAATTGAGGGAGCAACTGGATGAACTGTTGCAAAAAGGGTTCATTCAGCCGAGCTTTTCACCATGGGGATCACCAGTTTTGTTCGTTAAGAAGAAGGACGGGTCGATGCGGCTCTGCATCGATTAGAGGGAGCTGAACAAGATTACGATCAAGAAGAAGTACCCCCTCCCTCGAATTGATGACTTATTTGACCAACTACAAGGCTCAACCGTCTTTTCGAAGATAAACCTGAGGTCAGGATATCATCAGTTGAAGATTAGGGAAGAGGATGTCCCGAAGACTGCTTTTAGTACCCGTTATGGGCACTACGAGTTCTTAGTCATGCCTTTCGGGCTGACTAATGCGCCAGCAGCATTCATGGACTTGATGAACCGGGTATTCAAACCATTCTTGGATAAGTGTGTCATCGTATTCATTGATGACATTCTCATCTACTCGAAGACTAAGGAGGAGCATGAGCAACACTTGAGAATCGTACTGGAAATATTACGAGAAAGCAGCTGTACGCGAAATTCAAGAAATGTGAGTTCTGGCTCGATCAAGTCGCATTTCTTGGACACGTGATTTCGGGAGCTGGAATTTCTGTCGACCCCAACAAGATCGAGGCTATTAACAACTGACGAATGTCACAGAATACGAAGTTTTCTTGGACTAGCCGGATACTACCGAAAATTCATCAAAGATTTCTCCAAAATTGCATCGACACTGACGAAACTAACAAAGAAGAATACTCCCTTTCAATGGAACGATGCTTGCGAGCAAAGCTTTCAGGAACTTAAGCGACGACTCACTACGGCTCCAGTGCTAACTATCCGTACTGGCACTGGAGGGTTTTCTGTTTATAGTGATGCATCGAAGAACGGCTTAGGATGCGTTCTAATGCAAAACGAAAACGTAGTTGCATATGCTTCCCGACAGCTAAAGGTTTATGAGAAGAACTACCCGACTCACGACCTAGAACTTGTCGCTGTAGTATTTGCTCTCAAGATCTGGAGGCACTACCTATACGGCGAGCGATGCGAGATTTTCACTGACCACAAGAGTCTCAAATACTTCTTCACTCAGAAGGAGTTAAATATGAGACAACGACGATGGCTTGAGTTAGTCAAGGACTATGACTGCGTGATTAGCTACCATCCGGGGAAAGCAAATGTAGTCGCGGATGCGTTGAGCCTTAAGACTGTAAACACGGAGTTACAGAGACTCGAAGTAGAAGTGATACCAATGGGCGAAATTGAAACAAGACTAGCGGCGTTAACACTTCGACCTACGTTGATGGAGCAAATTACGAAGGCCCAGGGAACGATGAATTATATCTGAAAATCAGAGAAGCACCAATAGAGCAAAGATCCACAGATTTTACAATACACGACGACGGGAGCCTATATTACAGAAGACGTCTATATGTTCCTAACGATGCTGAGCTACGCAAGACTGTCATGACGGAAGCCCATACTACTGTCTACTCCATCCACCCGGGAGTGACGAAAATGTATAGAGATCTACGAGCCAACTACTGGTGGCCAGGAATGAAAAGAGAAATCGCAACCTTCGTAAGCCAATGCCTGACGTGTCAACAAATTAAGGCAGAGCATCAACGACCGGCGGGAACCTTACAATCCCTGCCAGTACCTGAGTGGAAGTGGGATCACATTACAATGGACTTTGTTGTTGGCTTGCCTAAGACTATGAAAGGCCACGACGCTATATGGGTCATCGTTGATCGATTAACCAAGTCTGCCCACTTTCTGTCTATCAGTTCAACATTCTCAATGGAAAGATACGCGGAACTATATATTTAAGAAATTGTACGACTTCACGTAGTTCCAATCTCGATTGTTTCCGATCGTGATTCGAGATTCTTATCCAAATTCTGGATGAGTTTGCAGAAAGCCATGGGAACCAAGTTATCCTTCAGTACTGCCTACCATCCTCAGACAGACGGGCAGTCTGAACTAACAATCCAGACGTTGGAAGACATGCTAAGAGCCTGCGTGCTCGACTTTAAAGGAAATTGGAACCGATACCTTCCGTTGATCGAATTCTCATATAATAACAGTTTCCACACAACAATCAGAATGGCTCCATATGAAGCTCTATACGGACGCAAATGCAGATCACCAATCCATTGGGACGAGGTCGGAGAACGAGCAATACTAGGTCCTGATCTAGTACAGGAAATGACAGAAGCCATTGCTCAAATACGAGAAAGAATGAAAACGGCCCAGAGTAGGCAGAAAAGTTACGCAGACCAAAAGCGTAGACCTTTAGAATTCCAAGTAGATGACTTCGTATTTTTGAAGGTATCCCCTATGAAAGGAGTTAAGCGGTTCGGAAAGAAAGGAAAGCTGAGCCCACGTTATATAGGACCGTTCCGAATCCTCAGAAAAGTTGGCGAAGTTGCCTATCAACTAGAATTACCGAATTCGCTAGCTCAAGTACATGATGTCTTTCATGTATCGATGTTACGAAAATATGTCGCAGACCCAAGCCACGTGTTGAACACAGAAAATTTTCATCAACAACTCAAGCTAGATATGAGCTACGAGGAGAAGCCAGTGGAAATTCTTATGTACGATATGAAACGATTACGGAATAAAGAAATTCCCCTAGTCAAGGTGTTATGGCAGAATCAGTCCACCGAGGAAGCTACGTGGGAACGAGAGATGACATGAGGAACCACTACCCTGAGCTATTTCTCCCTGCCTGCGGGGGCGAAATCCCTTTTAAGGGGGGAGGATGTAATACCCGAGTCCCGTAAGTAAGCCGGCCAATAAATATGCATACTTATTATATGACTTACGTGACTGCATGAGACATATTTTGTGATTTTCATGTGCTTAAATGATTTCGCGTTATATACTAATATGACATATATGAATTAGAAATTAGAATAATTAATTTAATTTAGGTTAGTTATTTATTTAGGGTTTCTAGTACATGATATGCTAACTTAGAAAGTTTGATTTAATGTATTAAGTATTAATACCACGTTTTGGAGAGCACGAATTGGTAGGAATAATTTCAAAACACATCTCGAAATATTTAAAATCTCGAAATCTATGAATCTCAAGATCTATAGAGTTTGAATAGAACTTAAATTTGAAAGGGCTAAATACTGAAATTAGAAAATGTCGAACAACTTAATGTCGAAACATTGAGTATTAAATTCTAGGGTTTTCTATATGTTTCGAAACTTAGTGTAGAAGGAGAAATTAAAGTAATAATAAGATAATACATGTTATACCATTAAGATAAGATCGACTAAATATCAATGATATTTATCTAACATTACACGCAACATCTTGGAAAAAGGATTAGAAAGAAATCAAACCATTCATTTGCCAAACTTCAGAAACCCTACGGTAAAGAGGAACAAACAATTCCATTAAGAACAAGTGATCAAAGCTGGGAAAAGGTATAATTTTTACCATAACTTTTATATGTTTAACTAGTAGTTTAACATACCCCAAGCATGTTGAGTAGAAATAGCTACATACGATTAAAGTTTTGTAAGGTTCTAATTTTTGTAAGGTTCTAATTTTTGTAAACTTCGAACATACTTACGGTTCTTATAGGATTTATACTGCTCTTAGAAAAAAAAAGATAATATCTTTCGATCATGGTTTATATGATTTCCCATACCAAGAAGAGGTTTTCAAGTGATATAAATTCCAGTTTGATAAGTTTCGAAGCCATGTTAGTTTGGTAGGAAGGAACTCGAAAGATTCATGAAAGTTTAGTTTAAGAATATCGAGAGCAAGCTCAAAATTCATTTCAAAGATTGGCTTCGAAACTTTGTGTAAAATCTCGAGATAGAGCTCGAGATTTATGTTTAATAGCATTTAGTAATCAAGCTCGAGATTGATCTCGATATTTATGTCGAAATTTATGCTAGTATCGACTTTAAAATTGTTGTATAGGATGTCGAGTTCATGTTGGAATTTACCTCAAACATATCGTGATCCTTAGGTATAAGGGACATGCATCTCGACATCTATCCTTGTTGTAATATCGATATAATAACTTCTCAACATCTTAAGTCTAATATTAATATATATGTATCTCGACATTAATATTCTTATATGCGATCTCGGAAACACATATCGGGATTTATAAACCAATGTTGAGATGCAAAGTCTAAACTCCATGTCGAAACCCATCTTATAATACATGTCGAGATCTATCTGAAATGGTACTAGTTAAAGTTCTAAATTTTTAGGGTTTCGAAAATTATAAAAAGTCGAAACTAGTGTTTTCAAATTAAGCCAATTTCGTGAAATTATAACTATACTAACAAACCCTAATTTCATATATTTTTATACCTAAGGTTTGAAGGTTAGCGACTTACCGTACGATATTCTAAGTAGCTAAGGATACCAGGTAAGTGGAAGTCCCAACTACAACACATAATTATATGTGCATGAAATTATGTGTTATTTGTTTGTATGATTTTATGTGACTTCCTACGTGAATTAATTGCGTTACATGACACGCATGATTTAATTACATGATATTATGGCATGACACGCATATTCATGACATGAGCATGTGCACGCACATTAGAACGAAAGGCATGATATGATAGCGTGCATAATATACGATCGCCTTAGAGCGTAAAGATTCGCCGATATGGGCGTCTGATGTCGACTCACAGTTGAGTCACGACTCTTCTATGCTACCATGGTGACGTCGTATGGCGCTACCGTTATGACATGACATGTACAATGCAAGACATGATTTTAGGGCTAATGCCTCATGGCGGGTCGTGAAACCTGGAGGATGCGAGCTGAGGGAGTACGCGACACCGAGGGTACCTCGGGTGTTGACTACCTCAGATTAGGCTACCAGTGTGAAGCGTCCGCGTGGCGTATGAAACCACCTTGGGACAGAAAAGGCGCCCTAGGGTTAGCCTCCCTTGAGTGGGTATTGCCACTTATATTTATTTATCCCTTGTGGATTCGAGCTCTATGATGGTGCATAGTAAGATAGCCGAGGGACCTATATGACAAGACAAGACAAGGAAAAATATGAGGTCTAGGGAGCATTGGCGCGGATGCCTTTGCGAATTTAGGACACGTGCATGGCATGCTTGGCTTTCACTTACTGAGCTTTATAAGCTCATTCCACGAGTTTATGTGTTGTGGTTCACGGGATCACGGTACGTGATCTACACAAACGCGAGGCTATTTTTGAAGCTTCCGGAGGACTTTTGAGGTGGCAGTGTGTACATGGATGCGACCTGAGTGGCGGGCCAGTAGATTGTTTTGAACACGCAGGCGCACTCACCTATGTATTTATGTCCTAGGAATATTTTGTATTGTACAGAAGAATTTCCTTTATATAAAAGGAAAATTTTGTACGCATTTTCATATATAGATTTCATTTATATCACATGCAGTCACATATAATAGTAGTAAGAATGGCGGTAGGAGTCAGGGGCGCCGCACTGAGCGTACACGTGCATTCATGCATGTTTATTCACCTACTGGGCAAATCGCTCAGTGTTTACGTGTTGTAGGTACTGATTCTGACGCCGACGCGCGTCAAGACTGAGGCGGCTGGTGGCGGTGCTCCACGGACTTTTGAGGGCAGGGCGGTACATGGATGAAAACCTGTGGAGCGACTTTGGGACTTTTTGTTCTTTTGATATTTTGGGGCTACGACCTTTATATAGAATGACTCTGTAGAAAATCTTTTGTTGTAATCTATAGTATTTTAGGAAAAAGTTTTTATTAGACGGGCCTTCCGCAGCTTACGTTGCGGAAATTCGCCACAAACTTTAACTAGAAAACGAGGGTCACTACAGCGGGGCGGGCTGTGATTTTTAGGACCGCTAAGGGGCGGGACGGGCCTGCCCGAAGGCCGACCCGCCAGTTATAATTATTATATATATTAGTATAATATATATTTTAAAAAAAATATTTATTAAATTAATAGCTAATAATTCATTAATTATACTACCGTTAATGACATATTTAGTAATAAATACACAATTAATTACATTTTTAAACATAATCTAGTAATAAATAAAATAACTATTTGAAAATTATAAGCTAATTATATTTTTTAAAATCAAATAAATAAAAAAAAAAACATTTTTTCAATGTGGGTGGGCGGGCCAGACAGCGGGTGTAACATCATGTCCAATACTGGGACCTATGGGATTGGGACCACCATACTCCGACTGATAGTCTATCCTCACTGTACCACCACTGCCTTCCCAGCGTGCTTTGTCCTCACTCACACGCACCCAGGGCAAACTTCCAAGTGAGTCACCCATCCTACTGCTACTACAAGTCAAGTACGCTTAACTTTGACGTTATTATGGATGGGCTCCCCGAAAAGGAATGTGCACCTTGGTGGTATGAGTAGCACTACCAAGTCTATGATATACTATTCCTTGACTTTACACTGCCCACCCAATATCCAGTCCCGGAATCTCTCTCATTTCGTGTGGGATCTGTTCATTCACGTACCACTCCGCCCAAAAGCCTGTCAGGAGCTGTTCCTTGTCCGTGCACGTCTCTGGCACTGCCGATCACTCTCTACTCTCATCGGCCCAGGGCCTCACAGCGAGCTTCGGCCGGTTACGGGCCGGCCCGCCCTGCCGGCCTGTTTTGACATCTCTAAACAGAATATCAAGTTTTCATTCTTGTGTGAACGCGTGTGGGTAAATTATGTTACTCTCGGGAAAGAATACATTTAGATGTAAAGACCATTGGATAAAAGCATGGTCAATGAGGGTAATTTAAGAAATTGACCAGGTAATGGTCGTTTGGGTAAATTATGTTACTCTCCAGTGGTTATATTAAAATGCATGTTACTGCCCTATGCTTTTTATTACGTGACCCCCTTAGACTTAGCATCGTACCCCCTATATTGTCTAAAACCCCGAAGGGTTTTATGCAATTTTCAAACCATATAGTGCATTGTGTTTGAACCACAATGGGTTTTATGCTTTTTAGCCTTTCTAAAAGAACCCGAGTTTCTTTTCAAGCTATTGAGATTTCTTTCTTCCTAGCTCTATGCATTTTTTTTTGTTTCATGTTTCCTGCCGTCTGTCTCTCTTCTTTCGTTGTGCTTAAGGAGCCATATTGTTGAGAGATGATGCACTCGATTGAAGATGAAGAATGATCAGCCCATTCAGAATATTTTTGTTTCGAAATAAAAAAGAACCATTTCTGTGTGTATTTTATCGATTTAGACACCTAATTGAAAGCTCATCTGTTTATTTAAAATATACCGCCATAGCATAGCATTACATAATCGCAACCAAGTACAACATTAAAAGCGGAAGCTATACTACATATAATGATTACAGATGCTTCTGAGCCGCTGCTATGTACTACACAGGAAGGACCACCATAATATCAAACAAGCCACACGACATAATAGACAAGACAACCGTATATATAATATATACACATAACATCCTTTATTCGATTATATAGAAGATAACCAACAACATAAAACAAGTTGGCCACAGTAATCAAAATCAATCAAGCACTAAAACCCCTTTGAAGAGAACTCCAAGAATTGGAAGGGAAACTAAGGCAAGCTTGCTTAGATGCCTCAGTCATGTGATCAACTGTCACGCCGGCGTTACACATGTTAGCAATAGAACGCATGTGTCTCATTCCGTACTGAGATAGCGACCCGCAATAACTCTCAAACGTTCGAACCTGCAAATAATAGAGAACACCTAGTGAATTAAACCTGATCTGTGACATAAATTTCGGGGGTTATTAGTAGTGACCACAAATTTAGAGGATGACATTATACGGACAATAATTTCGAAAATCAAAAAACATACGCCGTAACCTTATATGTTGCCCCAAATTTCAGGTTCCGACAAATTCAGGATTTTGGACTGTAACCGTTAAAATTAAGTTATTTTGTGACTATGGTTTCGGTGTATGAATCCCTAAATTGCTTAATTTTAAAGTAGTTGTCTTTTTAATGCCACCTAATTCTCTGTCTATGATGCAAACCCCCCCAAGTTAGGTACCGAAGAAATAATTAAGTAAACGAAAAAATGTTGGCGATATGAAATGACGAGATTATTTATTACCAGAGATTTAAGGCAGTTCCAATCATCAACGAGAGGTTGGCCTTGGGGTCGGACAGAGTCAATCACGCGGGAAACCTTATCGATTCCAAAGAGAAGTCGTCCTACGAGCTTGATGCTGTGGTCGAGGTGTGTGCGGTGTGCCATGGCTTCGGCGAGCTGCTTTTGAGCTTCGGTTTTTCGAGCAGATCCCTCACGGGCCTTACGAAACTGTCATAGGTATATATGTTATATATAGTCAAGACATATGCTAAGAAACAGTTACACCAAGATAAGGTTGTGAGGAAGACGGTTATGGTGAAAACTTATCTTTTTATTAAAACTGAAATAGGGAAAAAGAAAGGAAACATTTGGGTATTATTATTCTGAAAATAAATACCTTGTGCCAAAAGTGCAGGAGATCGGCGTCACGTTGGTTAACGGAGGGGCGAAGGGAATTATCATCCACGAAAGTAAAGTTATCATTTGCGGGGTTCGTACCCATGTAGAGATATAGCTGCTCCATACTTTGCTTGAGATCCCCATATTGCATGACGTGGGAGCCGTAATACGAATTCCCATTAGCTGTTCGCTTCTTCACCTGAATATATACACATGACCATTTAGCAGGCTTATTAAGTACACATACAAATCCAAGACATATATATCCTATAAAACCATAGGAACAAGAAACAGAGAAATGTGATATAGCCTGTCTTACCAGATAATATTGCTGCCTCAGATTTTCGGTTCGAAGGTTATGCACATCGCTGTTTACATTGCAAGGATATCAAACATCATTTAGCAAAAAGCGAACCAAAAAGCATCTATGTAGTAGCTGGGCAATAACTGACATTCGAATATCATATACGAATATAATAAGCGCACCTATCCTCCATCCAAGCAACGCTGTATAGGTCACCGAGACAGGTGTCATATTCTGGCGGAGGGCTCGGGTACTCTCCGGGGCAGTACGTTCCCCAACTACTCTCTTCTGCATTGGAAGCAGTTGTTGCGTATATGTTCAAACCTTCGGGGAGAAGGCCTTCGAATATGCTGCCAGACTCGCAAGCTTCTAAGTAGAACACCTACGGAAAGAAAAGACATATGAAAAATGTCAGAAAACTTGCTTTCTGAATCAAAAAGGGATAAACTGATGACTTACCAAACTCTTATATGAGCCAGACGCATGCATCTTCTTCAAGGTAGCAATCAGATCATCGGCGTACAAGTAAGGATACGTTGGCATCCCTGAGAGCAAGCAAGCAACAAATATACGATATACTACTCAATCATATATTGAGTAACTAACAGGTACTTGGAAGATTGCCTTGGTAATAACATAAACAATGTAAGAGCATAGAGAAGACTGAATAAAAGGCTCTGACCTAGCACGCCAGGTCCACCATGATCTGTGTAGTATATGAATATATGATCATCTGGGCCACTGTTAAGGACCTTTCCGCTGCCGCCAGTAAGTGCAGTTTTATTACCGAGTAGCACAGTAAGAAAGTTGTTGGCAGTAACATGATCTCCAACATAGTCCTATTTCAGATATTTGTGGCAAGAACATTAAGTACAAGTTTTCAAATGAACAATCTAAGCTACCACCAAGTGACAGATGAGATGACCTTTGGAACTCCTTTGTAAACATCCTCTCCATTAGGGCTGTTGATAATGACTCCGGGCCTAGGGTTCTCTTCGTTGTTGGCAATGTCGTCATACATGAAAACGATTATATTTTCATCCTTCAAGCCACCTCTCTTCAGTATTTGATACGCATGGCAAACGTCAGCCTAGTTCAAAGGAAAATGGTTTCATGATTAAAAAAAGACCACGGAAATTCATAACTCCAATTATGAAGCCAAGCTTACGATTTGCTTATGAAGACAGCGTTTACACTTGACCTAAAATATCAAAGAAGAACCAAAAAAAAAAAAATTTCCACAAGCAGCATTTATTAAATACTTCAAGCTCGAAAGTTAAGACATGATGGTATGCAATTAGTCTCCAAAGACAGATAGCTAATCCCACATCTGAAACCCATTAGAAAGAATCAAAACAGAAGTATGTGCAGTTGACCCACATGAAGAAACTTCATGACTACTACATCGTAATTAGCTTGTTCAGCTTAAGGGAAGAACAGCCTTCCATTGTAATAAATAATCTTTAGAATCACAAAAAGGAAAAAAAAAAAACTAAAAATTGAAGCACAGCACAGTGTAACACACTTAAACTCTGATGTGTTGATTTTGATCCCAAGATCAGTAACCAAGAACTAAATAAACAGAGAACCAAACGAAGACATAAATCAACAGTAATTGGCTCCCCAACACAATAAATCAAAGCTTTAACACCCGAAGCACCATCAACCAACATAAGCCGATAATAAGGAAAATCAGATAGATGAAACCACCATCCAAAAAATATCAACGTTCCAATAAAGGGAAACACAACAACGGATCACGGTTAGGGCGATGAGAGCGATCACCTGGTGCCTGTAATTCCAGTAGCCAGAAGACCCAGCCAATAAAACGGCCCATTTGGTCCCAACGACATCCTCACCGTCGATTCCTTCGGACGGAAGCTTGATGAAATTTTCCCGGCCATGAGCATCGGACAGGATCAAGAGTCCGAGGATCAACGTTGATGCTGCGGCCGCGTAGGATATCATATCCTAATCTTCCAACAAAGTTTCTGATGTTAAATGTCGCCGAGGAATAATTGAATTGTGGTGTGTATCTTCTTCTAGGATTTTATACTATTGAGAGATGGGGAGACAGATGTGATATTATAAATTATATCTTCTGTTCGACGACAGCGTTGGCGTGAAGAAAGAGCCGCAGTCCTCTGCTACGCGAATTGTGGGATAACTTTTAGTTAATTAATAGATTTGTTAATTATAATATAATTAGCTTTCTAATGACGAGGTCGATTGCTATTGGCTGCGTTCAATCAACGGCGAGCAGCAAGCGACTGATGAGTCGAATAGGACCCACTTTCCATCATATCTTTTCAAAATAATCAAGCCTGCGGTAAGTAGATTGGATTTCTGACATGAGGATAACGTTTTCGTGTTACCATACCATGTTTCCCAAGTTAAAAGTGGAACATTACGTTCTTTCATGATATTTATAGTGCTTAATGTCGAATTTAGAAAACTACCTAGTTAGTTACAGATCTTGGTGCCAGTGATATCATAGATATCACTGGTCAAGATAGACGCCTTACCTTTAAGGATTTGAGGTTAGATCGTGGGATCGGATCAGCCCTCGAATAATTTCTTTTCATCATGAGGTGCTTTCCCATGACTATCATTCTCATATAAATTTGGGACGTATTCATCTTGCCCCTGATAAGTCACACCACTTGTGTGGCGTAAGTCCACTCTGGTAATTCATAGCCAAGTTGAGTAGAGTTATCTCGGGAGAGAAAAAGAAAATACAAATATCGATCCCAATGGCATGACCTAGCGGATACGTCTAGGTAGAGGTGTTCATATGGTTTGGAAAACAATAATCAAACCGTAATTGCACTGTCGGTCAACGGTTCAATTAACTGTGGTCAACGGTTAAACTTCAAACCGTAACAGAACAGTCAATTATAAAGGTTCGGTTACGATTATTAATTTTTCCAACCGTAAACCAGCGGTTTTTATCCGTCTTTCATATAATAATTAAATATATATTGTTCATATTTAAGTAAATATTGGTCGTTTATTCACAATTTTTTATTTTTTGTTTTTAAACGATCATAAAATTAATGTTAGAAGACTTGGGAGAAAAATGGGCAATGAACATGATCTTAAGAAGGAGATGTCTATGAAAAGTGTACGTCGATTTCAAAATCGAGAAATGAGCGGTAATCACAGTATTTTTAAGGTGTAACTTATTTTCTTTCAATAATCTTCCATATTAACTTAGACTGGAAAGTTTTTTACCCAATTTTTATATATAAAAAAACAAAGTTCTTTACTTTCAATGAACAAGAGAATTTAACAAAATAAGAAATAAATTTTAAATCGTAAAGTGACGTTTCAAACTGTAACCATAACTGGCTCGATCGATTCAAGCACGGTTACAGATTACGTTAGAGAATTTTACTAACCGTAAACTGGTGGTTCATAACCGTGAGCCGTAACCATAATCGGATGAACACAGAACGGGTTTGACCAGGGCTTGGGACCTGCCCCGATTAGGGATGGCAATAGGACGGGTCTAGATCCAGACCCGCCTGGACCCTCCCCTAATGAAGCGGATTTTTTTAACTATTCGGGTATTGGGGCGGGTTACGGGTCTTAAGAGACTCAACCCGGCCTTGTCCGGGGTTGGTCCTGGGTCTTGCTAATCTTATCCTGAAACCTGCCCCGCATAAAAGGCTTTGTGTTCCAATGGATGAGTATAGTAGGTATATTGATATAGAGGTTTTGGGTCGATACCCAACTTGTCCAATTATATTTTATTATCCTTTTCCATTTCAAAAATAAATAAAAAATAAAAAACTGGGTTTGGTAGGTTCACTTGATTCGTTTGGTTTAGGGGCGGGTGGGCGGGGCGGGTCCAACTCGATTCAGGCCCGCCCGTTGCCATCCCTAGCCCCGATTAACTTGCGCTGAACCCAAACCCTAACAAACCGGTTTGTTCAGTCGCAAAATTTAATTTTTCTTTTTTCTTTTGGTTTCATTTTTGTAAATATAAAACAAAATTGTATATGTATATATATATATATATAAGTAGAATGTGGTCTCTCCTGGTGCAGCCACGTCAGCAATGCAAGCCTCGCCGGCCAATCAGAGTGCATGAAAGTATTTTATTTATTTTCGGAATTATTTTCGCGTGTCTAGGTGCAATGAATTTGACTGTTGAGCTGCTCTGCGATGCAAAAATGCTGCGTGCCATGCTGTGGTTGATTTTATTTCGTTTTTCAGGAAACAAATGGTGTCCCACACTTTTGTGTATCCTTTAATAGTTCTCTATATAACATGTTGGCAAGGCAAGCTTGGCGGCCATGGGACATTCAATAAACCGGTCAGTTTTTTATGAGCTAAAGTCTAGATGTGATAGCAAAACTATTGTCGTGCAGTTGCTTCGTTCATGGACAACAAGGAATTTGAAGAAAAATGGGGAGCCCATGAGTATTGATCTTATGGTGTTGGATGAAATTGTCAATGCGCCGACAATGTATCGCATGACTGACCATCGATACATGCTAAGGTTCACAGATCGTACGACCATGGAAGAGGTTGGTGAGGTTGCTTACTCTATTGCACTTGATAAATTTCGATTCCGTACGTATGAAGCATTGCTTAAGTTGGCTGGCAACAACTAGGACCTACCGGGTATGTTCTTCTATTTTAGTTGTCTAGCGTTTTATGCCTCCGAATTGTAGTTGCGGATGATATATCTATCCAAAATATGTGAGCGAGTGTTTTCTTTCCCAAGATGTAATCGGGTTGCTGTCTCACGTGGTTGAGCAGGAACATGGAACGAGTGGCAACGGTAGGCGAGCTATCATGCGTGCTATTCTGGATGGGTATGCATGCTTTCGTGGGGATCGCTTCATGTTTTCGTAACTGGCTTTCATGCGGTGTCACATACAATTTTTTCCCTTTTGTAGATTTGTGGACGTTTCCATTACGATTTGGAATGATAAGGCATCGGAGTTCTGCGATGCAGTCCGTTCTTCTGTCGGACAGAATACAGTTGTGGTGGTTACAAGTATTAACCCGAAAATATTTGGCGGTATTGCATTTTTCCCTAGCTGCTCCATGTCGGGAAAAAAATATGCTTTCAAGAAAGTGCAACACTCATGCATTTTGCATAAAGAAATACATATAAGCATGTCTGCATTGGACTTTTCTTATGCTGATTTATTCTATAGGTTGAATGTATTTATTATTATCGTTGTTTTCTATTCTACTATATATATATATATATATAATTGTGCAGGAAAGCTCTACTTAAACACTACATCTTCATTGAAGCTGTACGTAAACTACAAAGTGGACCATGTATGCGAGTTCAGGAAGATGTGCCTTACTCATGCGCAAAGTAATTGTTTTATTACATTATGGTGCGGGATGAATGCATTTGATAGGCCAATTTCAGTTTCGTTTGGAGAAAGGAATGCTGATTTGATGCCTTGCCGTGTTTTCGACATCCACGATTTCCTACACCATGAAGCGGAACAGGTATCCCATCCAAGTACGGTCAACAACGGTATTGTTTTGCCTTTCATTGGTTGATTTTTGAGCTGAAAATCATAATTTCTTTTTAAGGTTGAGTAATTTGCATGCATTGCTAAGATTTTTGAGGTATCGTCTAGGAGCGGTTGGCATTATATATCCTGTTCTAGGTGTTCAAGCAAGTTAGAAAAATCAGAGTCAGCGCTGAATTGCAACAAATGTGTTGATTCGAAGGATGTTGAAATTCTACGGTATGCAGAACATGCAGCCTTACATTGCTAATTCTTATTTTGATTGAATATTTCTCTTCTGTTCTTTCTTTTCATGGTATTCCGTTGTAGGTTTCGAATTGAAGTAATCGTTGACGATGGAAGTGATACTGCAACGTTGGTTATATTTGATGGAGCAAGTAGGAAGTACACAAACACCACTACAGAGGAAATAGTCAGCTCATCGGTCAGTTTTATGTAAATGTTTGTTAATTACTCCAAGTGTGCTGAATTTCATTCTCACTTCATTCGTTGCATACGCCTATATATTTTTAGCCTAATGATAGCGTCGAGGGCAACATTGGTCATGATGCAATACCAGAGTGCATACTCAATTTGGTTGGGAGAACCTTTCTGTTCTACGTAAGAATTAAACCCTTTGACTTCCAAAGCATGTATCGTAGCTTCGCTGTGTCGCGTATGATAGAGCAGGTGAAAACCCAAGTTGTGGCTTCTGAAAGTTAGGTAAATCATTTGTATATCACACATAATTCGACGTTTCTGTATCAGTTCTTATTTTGTGTTATTAGGATGGTGCACTAGATAGTGTTTTGACAAATTGTGAGGATGCACAAGAGGAAGCTCTCAAGTACCACCCTTTCCGCCAATGGTGTTTGCGCCAGCATCGAGACAGATGTAGTTGAAGCATGTGAGGACAAAGATAAGCACGCAGTTGAGATGGCTGTCGTTGACATGATTGTGCGGTGGATGACCTCGATTGAATTCCTTCAGTTGGGGGCTCCGATAGGCCATCGCGTGGGTTGACAAAACAGGATAGTTCTGTCAAGTCATGCCAAAAAAACCAAGCTCCTGCCGGTGGGCTGGCACTTAAAATAGGCAAAAGTCGAGCGTAGAATGAGTTTGTTGTGTGTTATTTGGAACGTGGTGCTTCAATTATTATATTGGAGTTATATTTTGGCTATATATGATTTCCGTATGGACTTGGCTATAAGTTTCTTGCGTTTGTGTTGGACAACCTTGCATTCTAATACAATATGATGGATGCGATAGGTGTGTGCAATAATAACTGGAAGAAATTATCTCATTGTGTCACGATGCATTGAACTATCCGCAGGTTTATAATACAACCAGTGCCACGCTACTATATGAAGTTTCATGTGCTGCGTGAATTCCCTTTATATTGTAATGCAATATGCTGATTGCGCTATATGCGTGCAATAATATCGTTATGGATTTAAGTGATCTTGACATAAAGTACTGAATGTTTAGCGTCTTCATGGCATTGCTATGCAAGTAAACTAACTGCGGGCGTGCATTTTCGCTGCATTGTTAGATTAAGTGACTGGATTATTCTGTTTTTAATTTATCGCATGGTGGGTAAGGCACTTACAAGAGGCGAAAGTCGAGTGTAGACTGGGTTTTGTTATGTTTTATTTAGGACGTGATGCTTCGATTATTATATGGGAGTTATGTCTTGGCTATATATGATTTGCGTATGGACTTGGCTATAAGTTTGCTACGTCTATTAGGCCATACGTTTTTCCCTGTGTTGGACAACCTTGCTTAATATTCAAATACAATATGCTGATTGCGATATGTGTGTGCAACAATAACCAGAAGAAATTATCTCATGGCGTCATTATATATTGAATTCTCCGCAGGTTCATAATGCAATCAGCGTAATGCTAATGTGTGAAGTTTCACAAATTGCGTGAGTTCCCTTAATATTCTAATGCAATATGCTGATTGCGCTATATGCGTGCAATAATATCGATATGGAGTGATCTGATCGTGGCATAAGGTATTGAATGTTTAGCACCTTCATCTCAATGCTATGTAAGATAAACTAAGTGCGAGCTGCATGCATTCCCGCTGCATTGTTAGATTAAGTGACCGGATGATCCTATTTTTAACTTATCACGTGGTTGCAAAGCACTTACAGGAGGCAAAAGTAGATTGTCGAACGAGTTTTTGTTATGTTTTATTTGGAGCCTGTTGCTTTAATTATTATAGTAGAGTTATGTATTGTCTATATATGATTTGGGTATGGACTTGGCTATAAGCTTCCTACGTCTATTAGCACCCAAGTTGTTACGTGTGTTGGACATGCTTGCTTAACGTTCTAATACGGTATGATCGTTGCGCTATGTGTGTGCAATAATAACCAGAAGAAACTATCCCATTGTTTAGCATCTTCGCGGCAACGCTACGCAAGATAAATTGAGTGTGAGCTGCATGCATTATGCCAATTCATGATTTTTGGTAATCAATGCAGTATTCCTTAAAAATTGCATAAAACTTCCGTCAATGTTTAATACAAACAAATTTATTTTTGTGACGTTATATGTCGCATTAAATGAGATGACTGTTTGAATTCCTACCCATCAAGCCCTTGGTATGATTATGCCTGTGCACATACACGCTATCAAATAGATTTAGGGTTTCACACCACCCTTTCGTCATTCCATACACATTAACAATAAAAGGTCGCCTAGTAAGTAATTGTTGCATCGTATGAGGTAATCAATGCATTGTTCTGTACACGCTATCGAATGCATTCAGGGAGTCACAGCACCCTTTCGTCATTCCATCCACGTTAAGTAATATGACTCTTTGTTTTCCTTCAACTGTGTATGAGTATTTATATGTACCTATGTAATTATGTGTTTGGGTGCCTTATAGATTTGTGAATTAGTTGAATGGATGTATTTATGACATTATATTATTACATTAAGACACTGGATGATTCAATCTTTTATTTAGGTAATCAATACAGTGTTCCGTACAAATTGCATACAAGCTACGTTAATTTTTAATGCAAACAAATTTCTTCTGGTGACGTTTGATGTTGCATTGAGTGACATGACTATTCGAATTCCTACTCATTGAAATCATATTATGAGGATGCATGTATTAATACACGTAATCGAATGTATTCGAAGAGCACGTCCCCATTTCGTGGTTCCATACGCATTAACGGGTGCATTGGAAAGGTCACCTGCAACATGCCTCTTTGTTTTCCTACAATTGTGACGATAAAAACAACAACTTTAGAGTCATATAGTGCAAGGTGCCAAATAAGAAAAATGGATAGGGTATCGAGATTACCATCTACACCAACACGAGGATATATAATGTTGAATTCTGCAATTCGATCATTGTAACCACGGTGACTAGCGTCTCGACCAGTGTGACCAAATGGATTGAAGAAATTGATGTTTCAAGTCCGACAATGGTTGGCCTCGACGCCGAGTGCCGGCCCGTTTGGACTCGCGGCGTTGTCAGTAAAGTAGCCACTCTACAATTGTACGTGGTCCATAAATGCATAATTATCCAACTAGCCCATCTCGAACAAATCAGTAAGTCCCTCAAGGATTTCATGTTAAACTCTAACCTCACCTTCGTCGGTGTTGCGGTTGGGGAAGACATGTCCAAGCTAATCCGTGACAACGCATTGTATAACTCGGGGAATTTCGTCGACGTGGCGTCTGTTGCAAAAGCACGTTGGCCGCCGGGGCATTTCTAAGGACCAGGATTGAAGGAACTTGCTCAAGTGCTTATGGTGATGGGCAAGCCCAAGCGCGTGACAATGAGCAATTGGGAGAAAGAGTTCTTAACCTCGCTCAGATTGAGTATACTTGCATCGATGCTTTTGTTTCTTACAAGATTGGGTGCCGCCTTCTCAAATAATTACGCTACCGTGTCTCTGTGTTCTTATGTGTTGATACAATTCTGGTTTTGATGACATATAAATTTGTTCAATGGAACTAATGGATGTTTTTGTTTTATGTGCAAATACAAGGTCCAATTTATTCCATACAATTTTCACCAGCAGTGAATATTCTTATCGAGTGTAAGTGCCAGTATTAAAAATGCATCATTTTTCATACATGTATTTTCCTAATTGGGTTTTGTATTCCACTATATTTTGGGGGCGGCCTGTGTAAGGCTGAGGATTTTATGATTCGTAATGAGTGTGTATTTGTGTGGTTTCACTCCCTATACATTTTCTTATTGCGTGCATGAATAAGTTATTACAATTTTTAAACGTTGATGTTGCACCACTATTTTGGTACACTGTTAAATTGACTAAATGATGGATGTGTGGTGTTTTATTAAATAAACAATACGTTATTGGCATCCCAACATTCTACAGTCTTGCGTAGCATTCAACAGGGGGTGTGTAATAAAGCAGTAGACCTTTTCCATTCTCAACACACATATACGTTATTGGCATCCCAACGTCGATTCACGCTAACGAATGTAGCCGAAAAGTCACTCCGGAATTATGTGTTTCTATGCACTGAGTACACTGCAAACGTCCCGTGAAAATTACATGCCTCTTCGTGCTAACTGTTGTGACTCTTTGTTTTCCTTCAACTGTAAGTATAAATACAATCTAATTTGTGGTTCCATTTCATGTTATAAATAAAATTATCGCATATTCCTTATTGTTCATTTATGGATAATTTAGTTTGTTTTGGTTCATATATAAAACCATGAATGACATGCGATAGCTCATCACACAAACTCTTGCCGAATTCTGCACTTCGGTCAATCGTTTTATTGCGATCGAGCATAAATTAGATGATTTTTATGTGTGTGCAAGTAGGAAATTCAATGAATTGTAGTTTAGGTACGACGCACATGTGGCTTCCATAGATCGTTTTGGCGTGAAGGCTGAAGGCTAATACATTGAAATTCATGAAAGGCTTTCTGCGATCGAGAAAAAACTTCGTACGTAGTTTATCTTTGTCTAAGTACCTTACATTACTATAAATGTGACTTTTTTACATTGTATGTAATTCAGGCCCGGACGGCCCTGCAAACATTGAAGGTCAGGGGTTATATGGTGCTGCTATAACTGATGTCGCACAATGTGACCTGCAAAAGGAAAATCAGAGGAACAAGAGAAGTGACGGAACATTCCGTGTGCTGAAGCGCAAGTATCAAAAGATTTCGCATGAGACAACCACAGGGAAATTGCCAAAACAATCCATGGCTATCGATATAGAGTCACCAGATTACAATATTATAGATTCAGGCAAATTTTCTGATAATACCGTACTTGATAGTCATATTAAAAGGTTGTTGAGGATGTTCACACATATATCCACAACTATACAAACAATGGGAGACGATGTTTGTGTAAAGACACTAATCAGGGGCGGCGTGATGTTCAGTACTTTAGAACCCTTATGACAAAGGCAAACTGACTGCACGATGATTGAGACCCTGTGATTTGTTATGTAATTCCCCCTTTAATTATCTAAGATTTTTTCTGCATAGCAGCACATTGATGAGTGTCTCCGAGGGTTCATTGAGAGGCAGAGGACTTCACATGTAGGAGGTTCGCGAGTTTCGTTCATGAGTGTCATGTTCAATCAGATCGTTGCAATGGAGTGTAGAGATTGGGAGGTACAGATCTTGCCGCACTACGGCCCTACGCGGAGGGCAGCGATGATGGATGGCAGTCCATTCCATGGAAATAATCTGATGTCATTGTTGTGCCGATAAAGATAAATAAGTGTCACTGGATTCTGTGTATGGTTGATTTCAGGAAGGAATTAATCACTGTCCTCGACTCTGACCCTTCTGTCGATGTCAACATGAGATTCTTCGACCTAGCATTCAGAAAAACTCAGCTTGCTATATCGTATTTGCTTCGTGATCTTGGAATGACAGACTCGATAATTTAATATATATCGAGACCCGAATTTTCCGCGACAAATTGAGGGGTAATGCATATAATAAATATCATAATTCTTCTAGAATGTTTCAACAACATTATTTTGATGTTTGTTTTGATGTTTTCAACCAAGGGTGAGTGTGGCGTGTAGTGCTCCGTGCTGCCTTTCTTTACTGTTTGCAGATGACTCGATGTACGATTTTGTTCCCGATCAAGTTGAGCTATTCCGGCAATATCTTACCATGTAAGTATTCCGTAATACTTGGAGCTAAATGTTGGACCATATATGATATTCTTGCTGTATTCGAATATGTATTTGGTGTTTGAAGCATTGAGTAATTTCTATATTAATTTCATAGCATCGTTTATATTGTGGCTGCATAAAGGTTTCTGCACGCCATTGTCCTTTATAACATTGATTTTTCCAGAATTAATATTACAATACAGCTGCAAAAAAATGCTATCATACCACCTGGCTTTATAGGATAGACTGCTTATACATTAAAGATGCCTCTTCTAATATAAATGTAAAAAGGGAATGGCTGTCGAAATAATAACCTGCTGGAACTTAATTTAATATTTAATAATACCAATTTTTTTTCTTAAAAAAAGTCGTACCATACAATTGGGCCATTTATTACTTTACTTATTAAACATTTGTGTGGTGTCAGAGCAAAACCTAACTTTACACCTCTTGGCGATTTTGTTTCTGCGACTTCTCTCCATCATCAGCTTTGTTCACTCCGTCAGCCAACTATTGTTCTCTTAGACGCATTTTCAGGGAATGCTCGGGACCATGGCAGCTAAACATTCTCAGGTCTGTAATTTTGTTTCTTATGTTTTACTTGAAAGCTGAGTTCGGATTTGAAGTGAGTATGTTCCTATCTAAAAGATGCGATTTTTTTGGCGTGGATCCTCTGCAATCTAAAAAGATTTCTTTTTCGATTCATCCCTGGCTTCATTCAAGAATGTTTTTTGATCCAATCCGTAGAAATCAATAGAAAAGGCAAATCTCTTATGATACACCAGATCCAGCTCGGTTACCGATAGAGTGAATAGATCTGCCATTTCTTGAAATCTTTATTATATTCCGTATTTTGGAAGTTCTCATGCCTTATTTGCACGATAATCTTCGTGTTTTGGATAACAAAAAATGTGGTATGAAAAACGTTACTACAAGTAACCTACGCATGGTACTTACTAGCATATGTTATGCTACTACCAACATCTATATATTAGTATTACAATCATTTGTATATTGGTACTGCAAATTAGCGTAAGAGATTTTCGACGCCGTTCGAATTATTTTTGGTCAGTGACTATGTTACCATAGTTATAGGTACTATACTGATCATTTGGTATCAATATTGGTGGGTAATATTTAGAAATGTGATTATTACATTGAAACACCAACTTTCTTTCTACTTAATATGATACTAGTAAGAATATCTTACTATAGTCAAGATTTTTTATCTATTTGAAGTTTGTGTTTACGTTTTAACTATATTCCGTATTTTGGAAGTCCTCATGCCTTATTTGCACAATAATCTACGTGTTTTCGATAACTAAAATCATGAAAAAGATAATAATAATAATAGTAACCAACGCATGTACCACACTATCATATATTATGGTACTACCAACATCTATATATTGGTACTACAATCATCTTTATATTGGTACTACAAATTAAGGTAAGAGTTTTTCGACGCCGTTAGAATTATTTTTGATCAGTGATTACATGGTTATAGGTAATATAATGATCATTTGGTATCAATATTGGTTTGTTAATATTTAGAATTATGATTATTATATTGAAACACCAACTTTCTTTCAACTATGGGATCAAATAGAAGCTATGGCATAATAAAGAGACAAAAGGAAAATAGTCGAGACAGACTCAATTAGGGATGGTCCGCGTCAACACCGCATGCCCACCCGTCGGGACTTCAATATCCGGGGCAACATCTGCAAGTGAGTCATCGAGGGGAAGGGAACTAAATGCTTCGTCCACACGAAGAAAGTCAAATGGATACTTGGACACGGAAAACCTTTTGGTCGAATTTGGGCCACACCCTTTGAAGCCATAGTCAAAGTAAACACACGCCTTCCAGCCACTTCATCTGCCGGCACATACTTGCGACTCCTCAAGTTTGAGCTGTCTCGTACTCTAGGGTTTTTTCTTGGCTTATCTTGAGTACTTCCCCCAGCTTGGCGACTTTCACCTCTAATGAGCTTTCTCGAGCCTTGTGTTCGTCGACCTCCAGGACATACTTTTTGGTCTTAACCTCCAAGTTCGGGTCGGCACGCTGCAACTTCGTGTTGGAGTCTCGAAGCGTGAGGATGCGCTCCACAGTCTCGCCCGACAAGGAGTAATCCTGCAAAAAGGAAGTCATGAGGGGAAATTCTAAGATCGTTAAATCAAAAAACGTTCCCAACAAACCTGTCCCTAAATCACGGTGAGTCTCGAGGAGTTCCTTGACCTTAAGATGTTAGAGGTAGTCCTGATCATTAGGGGAGGAAAAATTCCGAAGGAAGTTCAAGGAGCTCAGATCATCCGCCTCATGGAAAAATCAGTTCGATCCATGTTCGCCAGAGAAGAAGAGATTTCCGGGCCTTCAGGAGAGGTTTGGGGAGTTGGTATCTCGACGGACACTTTGGCATATTAGCCAAAGAACCTCTTCGGGTAGAAAGAGTCGCCGTCTTCACAGGAACCTTAGGCCGGGAGGTAGCCACAATGGAAGGAGAAGGAGCTTCGACATTCCCTTTGGCTTTCAGGCGCTCCCGAGCAACCATCGAAGTAGCCTTGTCCATCCTAGCATCTACGAAGGAAAAAGCGGAAATAAGCAAGAGAATATCACTGTACCATCAAGAAAATGGAGGAGGAAAATGGGAGGGGATATATAAAGGGATAATAAAAAATATACCTAGGTCCTCTATCTCGGGTAGCCTTCGAACAGAAACCAAAACAACACAGCAAATCATCTTTACCAGCTTGGGAATTAGATAGCGTGTCGACCCGACGGCAGCAAAAAGCTGTTCGGGTCCTTGGACTCGGGAGAAAGATGATACTTAGCTTGGGCAGTGTCGACCCAAGTGGCAGAAGGAAAGAGACTCTCCCGACTACCAAAAAGGGTTTCACATAAAAATGCTTTCCCATCCACCCCTTCCGAGAGGATGACTTCTCTTTAAGGAGCTCCTTGATGCAACATGGTAGGAAACAAAACTTGCCAGTTTCGCTTCTATGGATTTTCACAAGCGAGGTGAGAAGGGGTATCGACAGCGAAAAACGATAATATGAAAGAAGAACCCCCACGAACAGGAGAATGATATTATGACATAGGGGCGATTTGGTTCGGGCAGATCTGATAGTAGTCGCAAAGACTTAGTATGAAATTGGGGATGGGAAAGCGTACCCCTTTCCACTTGATCCACGAAGTAAGCTTGAAATCCCGCGGGAGAAGAACTCACCTAGTCCGATAGGCTAGGAACCCTAATCTCATACGTACTAGGCATCCCCGCTTTTGCTTGAAGGGCGAGAACCCCGGGGCTGAGAGGGTAGAAATCTTCAGCTGATGCCACGGTGCGCCCGAAGCTGCACGGGAACGCTCGGTCCGAACAACCCATTCGGAAACCGCGACCCTGTAGGGCTTACCACTATCAAATTAGCTACGGATAGGGGCGATAGAAGAATCGAGGGGACCTACCTGAGACGGATCGGCGGGGCAATCATCCCGAGTGACGGTTAAAAGGGATAGCCCGATCTCCTCCTCAAACACGTTACTAAAATCATTCCCAGAATGGGAGGAATCTTGTGAGATGATAGGTATCAAAGCTACAGAATATGCAGGCATTACTTGGGACAAGATTAAGGACGAGAACTTACAGGTATGCGAGTCGGGAAAGAAGCTCGGGACTCGGGCAAATAGTGCAGCGCTCCTCAACTGATCACACGACAGAACTTTCACCTTGGGAGGAAAGTGCTCGGCCAAATGAAGAGATGGCGGTGAAGATTCTGAGTGTTGCCAAGAATAGTGGAATATTTATAGGCCTGCTTAAAATGATCCTGGCCGTCGAAGCTATCTCTGATCAAACGCTTGATAGACCGCCACATCAGCCCTAAATTTTCTGGACGGAAAGGCAAACCCCAATAGGCCTGATTCAGATATGGGCTCATTAGGAAGACTCATGGGATGAGGCCCGAACCTAATTACACCCAGTGAGGTCCGAACAAGCTATGGGGCAAGAGCAAGATATATCTGATGGAGCTCCACAGGACATATGGACAATTCTAAAATACATATAACTTGGCACCTCGGTATTTCTCCGGAGAAACACCCCTCGGGAAACACAAGAAAGCAGAGTCATGGGATACAATCAACAAAATTAATTCCTAGAGGGATGTCTTAAAATGCGATTCGCGGATGAATCAAGGGAACAAAGCTATCGGACAGAAGGTACACAATATTTAGTATATGTTTTGATATTTTTCCATAGACATAAAGCCCTCCCCATGGAGGCACAGAAGTCAAGGTCTTAAACGAGGCTGAAGATCCCTCGCCGTGGGGCAGAAATCCCTCGCTAAGAGAGCCTGAAGATCCGTCCCCGTGAGGCAGAAATCCCTCTCTAAGAGGCAGAAGATCCCTCCTCGTGAGGCAGAAATCCCTCTCTAAGAGGCTGAAAATCCATCTCTAAGAGGCAGAAAATCCATACCCTTGAGGCTGAAAAATCCCTCTCAAAGAGGCAGAAAAAGTCCTGACTCGCGATGACAATGATAATGGGAAGTGGGAGCCCATGACAATGATACAAGATGAATAGGGGATTATCTGTATTTGGACACTGACTCGTAACCGAACGATCACACGCTTGGATTGTCCTTGATCTATCGATGGACTGTAGTAGTATATGTGAACCTTAGACCGAAAGGGTTAACTTGGGGTTGGTCTTGAGGTCTTGACTTGTCACTAGTTTGCTAGGCCCATCTTGCTGGTGGCATGGGTCAGCGGTGAAATGCGGTCATGATTTTTCGATGCG
This sequence comes from Craterostigma plantagineum, assembly GCA_027422505.1. Classification (NCBI taxonomy): domain Eukaryota; kingdom Viridiplantae; phylum Streptophyta; class Magnoliopsida; order Lamiales; family Linderniaceae; genus Craterostigma; species Craterostigma plantagineum. The sequence goes on along the minus strand of JAPQWV010000013.1, from coordinate 16,182,856 downwards.
ATTCCGGTTAAACCGCGGAGCGGGATTTACGGTCTCAAATAAATTCGAGGTTAACGTCCTATGGCAAGTTTAATGTGCGGGAATTTATCCAAGTCTCTGTCCAGAGCATATAGCTGACTCGCGATAGTCGTGGAGGGCAGTTTAGGTAATTTCACCGTCATAAACGAGATAGAGTCGAGTTCTGTAAGTTTGACTATGCATGACTTTCACTCGACCGGGACAAACGTAAAGGTTTATACGTATGACGAAAATCTACAGTTGGTTCGTGGATTATAATTAGATCAAATTCGTACTCAACTTGTGATCTGTCCGATACCATAGGGGTGGCTAGGTGAATACCGAAGTCCTAGATACCTCCTAGGCCGGTTGAGACGAACCAAGAGAGTCGGGCTTAAAAAGGGCAACCGACACAACGTCGTCACCAGAGAGAGAGAGACAAGGCTAGGTCCTAGATTGAGACATTAGGGTTTGGGGCTTGGCCAAAGCCCTGATTGGCCGAAAGTACTAAGTTTGACTAGTGAGGGGTAAATTGGTCTTTTCACCTCGCGATATATTTTTGAAATAAAATATTTGATATTGAATATTAGTATATGATTTAAATTAGATTTAGATCTTTATTATTGTCCTAGAAAAATAATATAATTTAATTCGAAATTAAATCTAATATATATATTTATATATATAAGTTTCGAATTTTATTAGATAAAATTTCGAAAATTATTAAATATATTTATATTGGATATTATATATTTCAAATATACTAAATATGATATTTTAATTAATAAAGATATTGGATATTTAATTAATTAAATTAAAGTTTTTATTTTGAATTTGTTACTTGGTAAAACGAAGACTTGACAAAAGGCCACGAAAAACCCGAAAGCCTTAGTCGTGCGCATGGCGCACACGGCGCACGGGCAGCCCGCACGCGCGGCTGGCGGGGCTGCGTCTAGTAGCATGCGAAGCGCGACTCAGGGCATGCTGCGTGCAGCGTGCGGCCTGCTCCTAGCCGGCGCGCAAGGCGCGCGGGGTGCCCGACTCAAGACGGGCTGGCCACGCACGGAGCGCGGCGTATAGGGCTGACCGCACGCGGGGCATGCGGCCCGTGAAGCACGGGTTGCACGTGGGTGCACGTGACGCTCGGGAAAGCCGAGCGTGGATGAACGGAAAGTAGGTATGACTGTGCGCATGTGTGCGAGCTGTGCTAGGCTAAGAGAGCACGCGTAGGGGTTTCTTTCGGTACATACCGTACCGACCCGAACCGAAATTTCGGTATACCGAAAATTCGGTACACCCCTAATAGGTACCGAATACCGAACCGAATTTCTCGGTTCGGTATTCGATATTTACCGAATTTACCGAAATTTAAATAATAATAATATAAAAACGGCAAAAATTAAATTAATATGTATATTAATATAATTATAATTTTATTTTCAATATTAATATAATAAAATATATTTTAATTTTAAAATTTCGGTAATTCGGTCTATCGAATTTACCGAAATTCAAAATCTGTACCGAACCGAATTTACCGAATACCGAATTTTTTTTAAGAACCGAATACCGAACCGAATTTTTTTGTTCGGTTCGGTTTTGTACTGAAATTTCGGTACTTCGGTTTTTTCGGTTGGTCTACCGAATAACGAACACCCCTAAGCACGCGGATCGGGGCTGCCGCATGGTGCGCACAGCACGGGGCTGGCAGCGCGCGCGAGCATCCCCGACACAGGCCCGATAGGCCTGGTCCCGCCCCTCCTACGGCCCAATACACATAGGTCTAGCACGGCCCATTTAAAAGCCAAAATTCAATTTCGGCTCGGAAATGTGTTAAATTTGTCGTGATGCATGTTATTTGAATAACGTGGTGATTGATTGGGGATTAGGTTTTCTTGCCTGGTGATATGTTAAGGGTGACAAGGTCCCCCCGGGTTGTACTTTACAATTTTTATTAGATAAGACGGGCAGTTTTATTAGGGATAGATTCCCCGTCATAGGCTATTGTAGTTTTGTTATGACGGCCGTACGAGTGTTGATCGACAAGAACCCGAATAAACGAGTTGGTAGCCGAGGCGTCCGTGTGAGCAAAGCCCGAAGACGTAGAGTCTTATTGTTTTGTATAATTAGGATAGAACTAGAAATATCCCCGATCTTTCACATTCTCCCGAGGTTAGACCTTTAATATCACGTGAGTAAAGGGGCTAGGCTCCTGTCTTCTATCAAGTTCAAAAAATGTTACGACTTGGGGGTACGGTTGCGGTTGACGGAGTTACGGCGCCAAAATCCTCGCCTTTGCGTGAACAGGTTTGGATGCAATTATGAATTGCCGCTCACCGACCACTCTTCACTTTCTAATAAAGAGTTATCCTGTGGGGGATGAAGTTCACGGAAAAGTGGAAGGTGAGCAGGACGTTGATAGGTGTGGACAGTCATTCCCAATATGTTCCGAGTTACTGCCGAGGGACCCTAGCTGAGACGAAGAAGTTTAATTTGTTGTGTGAGAGAAACGTGTGGGGCACGACCTCGGCTAACCAAACGAGCCAATAAGCTGTTAAGTTGAGGCTAGTTTGTTGTAGCGCGGGGAACTCAATGCCACTATGAAACCACTAAACAAGGTTTTCGAAATGCCTATCGGGAGAAATGGTTGCGAGAAAAATAGTGGGAGTCCGACAAAAATTTAAAGTCCTAATTTAGTCTGATTAAACACTACAAATCCTAACTATCTGTTTATTTTCTGCACTTTATTTTCTTCTCTATTAGTTACGATGACAAACCCATTAATTACACTCTTGGAGAAACATTGTTTGGTGGAACCGAACTATGTAGACTGGCTCACAAGTTTGAGGATCGTCCTCAAATTAGCGAAACCGGATTATGTCTTGGACGTTAAGGAGCCAAAATTGCCCACAGCTGAATCCACTAATGAGGAGATTGTACTCCACGATAAGTGGGTTGAAAATTCAGCGAAGGTGCACGCCTACATGCTTGTTGCGACTTCTAGGTCCAAGGGATTGAAGAAGAAGTCGAACAAGACAGGCGTGACCAAGGGTAGAGTCGACAAGAAGACGAAGACCAACAATTTTGAAAGGTCGGGCGCAAAGCCCACGGATAAGTGCCTCCTTTGCAGCAGCTGGGCCATTGGAAAAGTGAATGTCCGAAGCTGGAGGCCTCTGATTGTAAGACCCGGAAATGTAATTACGGGATTTACGGCATAATTAAGAGCAGAGATAATTCATTAGAGACATAGTTGAGTTAATTACGTTAAGGAGCTAGGATTTTGAGTGAAATACTTTATTAAGACACGTAATTGATTCAAGCCTAATGTGCGAAATTATGTTTCCATGTTTTTACGTCTTTAAATGACTTCTGTGCCTATATGATTTCATGCTGTGTGATTTATAATACTTATGTGTGTTACAAACTATGACTTATGTGATGAAGTGATGACTTAGGAAATTTTAGATAGAAGTAGAATCGGGCGATTTCACAAGCCCTAAGAAAACTTAGGTTCGGGCGATAGTAAGAGTAATATAAAATATTAAATAAACCTTAAGGTCTATCGATTCATGTCCCAAAGAATTGTTCACTTTCGCCGAGCTAATTGAGGTGAGGGTATGAAATCGACCGATTCACGTACAAACCAAAGTAAATAGACCAACTGTTATATATGCATTAATTGAATATGTTCAAATTAAATCGATCGATTCTCAAGGCTCAAAGAAGTAGTTTCGATCGAAGCATGTGTATGTATCAACTTTTGCCGAGGGATAGAAATTTAAACATGGAATCGAGCGATTTCTAAATAGAATCAATCGATTTACGAGCATAGTGTGGAGAAAATTGGTCAACACCTGTTATTTGATTAGACCAATCACAATGTATATTAAGTTGAATAGTCAAAGGGGTAAGTAAGGATTTCTTAACGTAAGGGAATAAATCATTAGCCTAGTTACCTAGTTGTCTCCCCAATCCCATGCCTCTAAGTTTGTACCAATACTTATCCCTTTAAATCAAAGAACGACAAGGAGAGTTCATATAAGAAAAATAAAAAAAACAACAAAACCTCAAAATCTAAGTAAGAAGGAAGGGAAGGAACGAGCGAAGCTCCAATTGAAGAAATTCCCAACGAGTCTAAAGCCTTGAAGTTGGTAAGTAAAATATTACCTTTAAACTCCATAATTTCGTAGCTAAGGATATCTAGATGCTATAACTGTATATAATTAGTGAATTTAAGAAGTTTAGGCGTGAAAAGGGGATAGAAACCCTAAGGCATGATGTAAAATCATAACCATGTGGATTAGAGGACGTTTAAGTTAGGATTTCGGGTAACAAGGAATTTTCTTAAGTAGTATAACATGTTTTAAAAAATTCGCAGCCCCAAGTTTTGGTTAGTGCTTAACGATTTTAAGATGGCAGGGGATGCTTTGGGTAGCAGAAATCCTTAGCATTTAAGAATTTAGGGTCGAATGGAACTAAGAACCTAATTTCGGGTAGATTAGACTATGAATATGGTTTCGGGCGATTTTAGTTCGAATGCCGAATCGTGCGAATGAAAACTCTAAGAAATCGGGCGATCTATGATGACAACAATCTCGGCGATTTCATGAATGGTACATAAGTAAATCGGACGAATTGGAACATACAGTTGATCGATTTGAAGGCTAACAAATCGGGCGATTTAGAGCTCCTACAAACACCCGGCGAAACATTACTCAACCTCAAACAAATCGGGCGATTGTTGAGTTAGTGATTCTCAAATCGGCGAAACAATATTTCAAAGCCACTTAAATCGGGCGATTCCGTCTTATGGAAATCTCGGCGATTTCAGCTAACCAACGCTTCAAATCGGGCGATCCGTGATGTTAAGTTAACGCGGCGTTTCTTAAATCGGGCAACTCCATGCACACACAAATCGGGCGAAACCATGTGATGAACTCAAACGAATCGGGCGATTGCATGATGACGTAAGAACGCGGCGATTTGAAGAAGCTTTACACCATGCAAATCCGGTGACTTTGGTTTCCAAGAAGTCGGGCGATTCCACACATACAAGCTTCAAATCGGGCAATCCCATGTACGACGAAACTCACTCACCTACAAAATTAATCGGGCGAAACCTGCTGCCATGCAAGCTAAATCGGGCGATTTGAGGTTAATAAAATCGGCGATTTGAGAGCTAGCAAAATCGGGCGATTTCAAGCTAAACGAATCGTGCGATTTCAAGAGCGGCGAAACCCTCATGGCATGATGGAATCGAACGAATTTAACACGAAAATCTACTAACTTCTGTCGTGTCCCATATGTCAGAATTTAATACTAACATAACTTAGAAAGTAGTTGGGCATGGACTTGGCCTAGACTCGAAGCTAGCAAACTTAACGATTCTAGCACAATAATATAGTCAAAATAATTTAGTTCGACCCAAGTATTAAATAAAGGCATAATACTGATACGATAATATTTATGTTTAAAGGTCGTACGTTAGGAGCGAACGGGGAGAATACTAATTACGCTTGGACGACAGGTAAGTAGAAATCCAACTACGACACATAACTTGTCTGAATGCACTTGCTTTATGCGAATACGTGCTTCTGTGATTTTATGTTTACGTGATTTAATTGATATGCTTTTATATGAGCGTGTCTGAAGTTTAAATTGGATGACAAGGTGCTTCGAGGCTTACCTGAATTGTGATTACTTGATATTACGTGACTATGTGCCTCGATGATTACATGAATTACGTGGAATAATTGTATATTCTGTCTCTTGGTAATATCGTCTGGCATTTGTTGCATTTTCATACTCACGTGCATACACTATCATATGTGGGAGGGTTGTATGAGTCGAGTATGCATATATATGGTGTATCGCTTGAAAGCGATTGATACATTGCCGATATGGGCATGTGTTGTCGACTCAGTTGAGTCAAGGGCTGTCCACTATGCCACCAGGGCGACGTTTAGCGTCGTCAAACTATTATATAAAATATATGGATTATGATTAGGGCAGATGTCCCGATGGCGAAAAGGCCGTATACATATATTATTATTATTGTACACGTAATGAAATATATTACGGCGATTCACGAGGCCGACTGCCTGATTCACGAGAGGCAGGTATATATAGATATATTACGGCGATTCACGAGGCCGACTGCCTGATTCACGAGAGGCAGGTATATATATATTACGGCGATTCACGAGGCCGACTGCCTGATTTACGAGAGGCAGGTATATAAATATATTATGGCGATTCACGAGGGCCGTATATATATATTATTATTATGAACATAATGAAATATACTAGGGCGAAGGCCCGTTGGCGAAAGTGCCGTATACATATATTATTATTATTGTACTTGTAATGAAATATATTAGGGCGAAGACCCGTTGGCGAAAGGGCCGTATACATATATTACTATTATTGTACAAGTAATGAAATATAATAGGGCGGATACCCGTTGGCGAAAGGGCCGTATACATATACTACTATTATTGTAAAAATAATGAAATATATTAGGGCGATGCCCGTTGGCAATGTGGCCATATAGACACACTTATGATATGATTGGGCGATGCCCGTGGCGGTAAGGTGCGACCTGGAGGGTGCGACCTGAGGGTGTAAGCGATACAGGGTGGAACCCTGGTGTAGGCTACCTCAGCGTGGGCTACCAGCGTGAGCGACCGCTGGACAGTCGGGGACGACCGGGATTATATGGCGACCTAGGGGAACGATGTGCATCCTAGGGTTCGGCCATCCGGCGTGGACCGCTGTCGTGTTGTCCCTGAGGGACGTGAGCTCTTGTGGTGCATAGTGAGATTAGCCGAGGGCCCTGAGTGATGTTAGTACGAATATGATGAGCATTGGCGCAGATCGCCTTTGCGAAGTATAGGTGCATCGGCGCGGATCGCCTTTGCGTAGTAGTATATGCATTGGCGTGGATTGCTTTTGCGGGGAAGGGACACGTGCATACATGCATGATTTCTGCTTACTGAGCCTCGGTGGCTCATTCTGTTATGTTATGTGTTGTAGGTACTTATGATCACGGTACGTGATCGCCTAGCCGGCAAGGCCTATCTTTTGAAGCTTCCGAGCGTCTTTTGGGGGTGGACGTGTATGTATGGATGACGACCTGTGAGGCCGGGCGCATAGGAGCTTTTGCTGTGACATCGTAACCGTCCCGAGTAATTATGAACTAGGATTAGGGTGTAATTAGGACTCGAAGAAATTATTCTGTCGCGTAGTTATATTCTTTTGACGTGTACAGGACATGAACTCCTTATGAAAAAGGAAAAAATTTCTACCGTATTTTCGTATCTTCTAAGTTATCGTGCCATTAGACGCTTAGAGTTAAGCTAGAAATGGTAGCGATGGCTAGGGTCGCTACAGTTGGTATCAGAGCTTCGGTCACAGGTTCTGTAGACTGTCCATACACACACACCCAAAAGCGCGAAAGCAGCCTTGCCTGTAAGTAATACGATAAATATGCTTATGTGCTTTTAATACGTACTTTGTTTCACTAATTGAAGAATGACTAGCGAGTCTAGAGAATTGATTGGCGAATCAAGCCGCGGGGTGAGATCTGGATCACCTACGAATGAACAGAGCTCAATGCTCCTACACCTCACCGAATTGGTCCAACAACAGTCGGATCAAATCGGCGAGCTAAAAGACCAAGTTACTGAACTCAAGGGTATGCTCTGTGATCTTATCAACAAGCAGAATTCCTTTGACCCCCGTAAATCCTCGTACACGGGGATAGTAGGAAGGGAATTCCCAGAACGGAACCCTCCAGCTCCTAGGGATATTACCAACCCTATTAGATTGGAAATCCAAGTTTCCCAAGCTCAGAAGGGAAAGCGGAAAATGGGTGATAGGACCGGACCAGCCCAACAGCCCCCGAATAAGGGAAGGCCCCAACCTTTTCAACCCACCATACCAATGTGCCGAAGATGTACACGGCGACACCAGGGAGTCTGCCACTCACAGAATGCGAACTGCTTCAAGTGTGGCAAGGCGGGTCACTATTCTAGGGCGTGCCCGGGAAAGGGACCGGGAAGCCAAACCGATGATCAAGCAGAACCATCAACAGGGCCAGCTAGAGCATATGCAACCATATCGGAGGAAGCAGGGGAGAACCCGCCAGTGGAGACAGGTATCCTACATACACATCATACCTCACCATGAGTTCTAGTAACCTTGGGAGCCGCACACCCTTGTGTACTCTTTACTTACGTGGCGAGACTCGAGATTTCTCCTGGTTAATTTAAGTACAAGCATGAAAGTCACCATTTCTCCCGAAACTTCGACCCGAATTGATCAAGACCATGATCTCCCTTCTTGAATATTCTTTCCTTCTGGAGTGTAATTACGAGGCTACATTCTCCTCTCTTCCGCACGACAGATCTAAACCCCGTGATGTCGGAATGTGACCCTGACTCAATCTTTCCGACCTCCTATGAATCATGCATGTTCAGTAGCCAAGTGGCGCAACGGAAGCGTGATGGCACTCGGAAATTTCAATTTCTGTCTAAAATCTGAGTTATAGCCATTTCGGATAGCTCGTCAGAGCGAAGGTAGGTTTGACTAGACTGGGCGACACACACATCTGCTTGATCCCGAGTTCACTGATAGGATTCGAGACGACAAGCGAGACCCTATGATCTTGTTTCCTCTCCTTCTATTCCAAATAGAATACCCTTCTCTTCTGTCGTAACACGAATATTCTTTCTCGAACCTCTAGGAATAAAGGATAAGTAGATCGTTTTGAGGGAAGAGTAGGTTAGAACTAGTCGTAAAACTTCGCTCCCCGCATAGGAAAATAGGACGACTGTTAAGACACGGACCCTGCAGTCACCACGTAGGAAGTCTGTGTAAATCTTAGGTGAAACCTTGACTTTCAGGAAACTCGACGAAGATAGTATGAGCCCAGAAAGGGGTACCATTTCGTCGAACAATAGATCGGTGATACGACCTTTCCTAGTTACTCCCATTAGCTCCTCGAAGCGATATACGATCGATCACCTGAGCAATCTTCCTACTGACGTAACCAGAAAATCAGCTCATTAAATCCAAGGCAATCGGAAAGATCTTATTCTAACCGTTATAGAATTCGATTTTCTTCCTCTCACTCCGGATCGAATATTTAACCCTCGTAGCTACGTGAGGATCATAGTTATCATTAGGATCGGTAGGCAAAAGAGGAAGGCCGCGATGAACTGTAGGCACGAGGAAACCAAAGATGGAAACCTATTCCTTTTTGGTTTCCATCTCTTATCTATTCCTTAATGCTAGATCGAGATGACCTTCGGTCTAAGATCAATTTCCCTTCTTAGAAGTGCAAAGTTCGGGAGACCCATTCCGCTTTTGTGAGAATTCATTCCTTTCATTTTCTTAGTAAGAAAATACCATTGCGAGCAATTAGGTGATGTTCTATCATCTAACTAATGAGCTAGCACAACTCCCTACCCATCGTCGCCCGGCTTATCCCAGCTAACGGAATTTCGGGGGCGAAATTCTTTTAAGGGGGGAGGATGTAAGACCCGGAAATGTAATTACGGGATTTACGGCATAATTAAGAGCAGAGATAATTCATTAGAGACATAGTTGAGTTAATTACGTTAAGGAGCTAGGATTTTGAGTGAAATACTTTATTAAGACACGTAATTGATTCAAGCCTAATGTGCGAAATTATGTTTCCATGTTTTTACGTCTTTAAATGACTTCTGTGCCTATATGATTTCATGCTGTGTGATTTATAATACTTATGTGTGTTACAAACTATGACTTATGTGATGAAGTGATGACTTAGGAAATTTTAGATAGAAGTAGAATCGGGCGATTTCACAAGCCCTAAGAAAACTTAGGTTCGGGCGATAGTAAGAGTAATATAAAATATTAAATAAACCTTAAGGTCTATCGATTCATGTCCCAAAGAATTGTTCACTTTCGCCGAGCTAATTGAGGTGAGGGTATGAAATCGACCGATTCACGTACAAACCAAAGTAAATCGACCAACTGTTATATATGCATTAATTGAATATGTTCAAATTAAATCGATCGATTCTCAAGGCTCAAAGAAGTAGTTTCGATCGAAGCATGTGTATGTATCAACTTTTGCCGAGGGATAGAAATTTAAACATGGAATCGAGCGATTTCTAAATAGAATCAATCGATTTACGAGCATAGTGTGGAGAAAATTGGTCAACACCTGTTATTTGATTAGACCAATCACAATGTATATTAAGTTGAATAGTCAAAGGGGTAAGTAAGGATTTCTTAACGTAAGGGAATAAATCATTAGTCTAGTTACCTAGTTGTCTCCCCAATCCCATGCCTCTAAGTTTGTACCAATACTTATCCCTTTAAATCAAAGAACGACAAGGAGAGTTCATATAAGAAAAATAAAAAAAAACAACAAAACCTCAAAATCTAAGTAAGAAGGAAGGGAAGGAACGAGCGAAGCTCCAATTGAAGAAATTCCCAACGAGTCTAAAGCCTTGAAGTTGGTAAGTAAAATATTACCTTTAAACTCCATAATTTCGTAGCTAAGGATATCTAGATGCTATAACTGTATATAATTAGTGGAATTTAAGAAGTTTAGGCGTGAAAAGGGGATAGAAACCCTAAGGCATGATGTAAAATCATAACCATGTGGATTAGAGGACGTTTAAGTTAGGATTTCGGGTAACAAGGAATTTTCTTAAGTAGTATAACATGTTTTAAAAAATTCGCAGCCCCAAGTTTTGGTTAGTGCTTAACGATTTTAAGATGGCAGGGGATGCTTTGGGTAGCAGAAATCCTTAGCATTTAAGAATTTAGGGTCGAATGGAACTAAGAACCTAATTTCGGGTAGATTAGACTATGAATATGGTTTCGGGCGATTTTAGTTCGAATGCCGAATCGTGCGAATGAAAACTCTAAGAAATCGGGCGATCTATGATGACAACAATCTCGGCGATTTCATGAATGGTACATAAGTAAATCGGACGAATTGGAACATACAGTTGATCGATTTGAAGGCTAACAAATCGGGCGATTTAGAGCTCCTACAAACACCCGGCGAAACATTACTCAACCTCAAACAAATCGGGCGATTGTTGAGTTAGTGATTCTCAAATCGGCGAAACAATATTTCAAAGCCACTTAAATCGGGCGATTCCGTCTTATGGAAATCTCGGCGATTTCAGCTAACCAACGCTTCAAATCGGGCGATCCGTGATGTTAAGTTAACGCGGCGATTCTTAAATCGGGCAACTCCATGCACACACAAATCGGGCGAAACCATGTGATGAACTCAAACGAATCGGGCGATTGCATGATGACGTAAGAACGCGGCGATTTGAAGAAGCTTTACACCATGCAAATCCGGTGACTTTGGTTTCCAAGAAGTCGGGCGATTCCACACATACAAGCTTCAAATCGGGCAATCCCATGTACGACGAAACTCACTCACCTACAAAATTAATCGGGCGAAACCTGCTGCCATGCAAGCTAAATCGGGCGATTTGAGGTTAATAAAATTGGCGATTTGAGAGCTAGCAAAATCGGGCGATTTCAAGCTAAACGAATCGTGCGATTTCAAGAGCGGCGAAACCCTCATGGCATGATGGAATCGAACGAATTTAACACGAAAATCAACTAACTTCTGTCGTGTCCCATATGTCAGAATTTAATACTAACATAACTTAGAAAGTAGTTGGGCATGGACTTGGCCTAGACTCGAAGCTAGCAAACTTAACGATTCTAGCACAATTATATAGTCAAAATAATTTAGTTCGACCCAAGTATTAAATAAAGGCATAATACTGATACGATAATATTTATGTTTAAAGGTCGTACGTTAGGAGCGAACGGGGAGAATACTAATTACGCTTGGACGACAGGTAAGTAGAAATCCAACTACGACACATAACTTGTCTGAATGCACTTGCTTTATGTGAATACGTGCTTCTGTGATTTTATGTTTACGTGATTTAATTGATATGCTTTTATATGAGCGTGTCTGAAGTTTAAATTGGATGACAAGGTGCTTCGAGGCTTACCTGAATTGTGATTACTTGATATTACGTGACTATGTGCCTCGATGATTACATGACTTACGTGGAATAATTGTATATTCTGTCTCTTGGTAATATCGTCTGGCATTTGTTGCATTTTCATACTCACGTGCATACACTATCATATGTGGGAGGGTTGTATGAGTCGAGTATGCATATATATGGTGTATCGCTTGAAAGCGATTGATACATTGCCGATATGGGCATGTGTTGTCGACTCAGTTGAGTCAAGGGCTGTCCACTATGCCACCAGGGCGACGTTTAGCGTCGTCAAACTATTATATAAAATATATGGATTATGATTAGGGCAGATGTCCCGATGGCGAAAAGGCCGTATACATATATTATTATTATTGTACACGTAATGAAATATATTACGGCGATTCACGAGGCCGACTGCCTGATTCACGAGAGGCAGGTATATATAGATATATTACGGCGATTCACGAGGCCGACTGCCTGATTCACGAGAGGCAGGTATATATATATTACGGCGATTCACGAGGCCGACTGCCTGATTTACGAGAGGCAGGTATATAAATATATTATGGCGATTCACGAGGGCCGTATATATATATTATTATTATGAACATAATGAAATATACTAGGGCGAAGGCCCGTTGGCGAAAGTGCCGTATACATATATTATTATTATTGTACTTGTAATGAAATATATTAGGGCGAAGACCCGTTGGCGAAAGGGCCGTATACATATATTACTATTATTGTACAAGTAATGAAATATAATAGGGCGGAGACCCGTTGGCGAAAGGGCCGTATACATATACTACTATTATTGTAAAAATAATGAAATATATTAGGGCGATGCCCGTTGGCAATGTGGCCATATAGACACACTTATGATATGATTGGGCGATGCCCGTGGCGGTAAGGTGCGACCTGGAGGGTGCGACCTGAGGGTGTAAGCGATACAGGGTGGAACCCTGGTGTAGGCTACCTCAGCGTGGGCTACCAGCGTGAGCGACCGCTGGACAGTCGGGGACGACCGGGATTATATGGCGACCTAGGGGAACGATGTGCATCCTAGGGTTCGGCCATCCGGCGTGGACCGCTGTCGTGTTGTCCCTGAGGGACGTGAGCTCTTGTGGTGCATAGTGAGATTAGCCGAGGGCCCTGAGTGATGTTAGTACGAATATGATGAGCATTGGCGCAGATCGCCTTTGCGAAGTATAGGTGCATCGGCGCGGATCGCCTTTGCGTAGTAGTATATGCATTGGCGTGGATTGCCTTTGCGGGGAAGGGACACGTGCATACATGCATGATTTCTGCTTACTGAGCCTCGGTGGCTCATTCTGTTATGTTATGTGTTGTAGGTACTTATGATCACGGTACGTGATCGCCTAGCCGGCAAGGCCTATCTTTTGAAGCTTCCGAGCGTCTTTTGGGGGTGGACGTGTGTGTATGGATGACGACCTGTGAGGCCGGGCGCATAGGAGCTTTTGCTGTGACATCGTAACCGTCCCGAGTAATTATGAACTAGGATTAGGGTGTAATTAGGACTCGAAGAAATTATTCTGTCGCGTAGTTATATTCTTTTGACGTGTACAGGACATGAACTCCTTATGAAAAAGGAAAAAATTTCTACCGTATTTTCGTATCTTCTAAGTTATCGTGCCATTAGACGCTTAGAGTTAAGCTAGAAATGGTAGCGATGGCTAGGGTCGCTACACTGATGCCTCAGGAAAACAATTAGTTTTTGAAGCTAATTGTTCTGTGTATTCTACTTTGTGGATACTTGACTCAGGGGCTAGTTCCCACATTTGTGTTTTGAACCAAGGTTTATAACGAAATAGGAAGCTTCGAGCTGGCGAGGTCTCGATCAACGCAGGTAGTGGACATAGTGTACCAGCTACACACATGGGATCGAAGACCTTAGTCTTATCGTCAATACATTGTTTAGAACTTTCTGACGTTTTGGTTTTGCGCAAGGGGCTTAAAAACATTATTTCGGTTCCTATTTTGAACAGACTGAGTTATGAGTTTCGATTTATTACTAACGTTTGGCATATTTATTTTAGAAATGAAAATGTTGGAAGTGCGACGTTAATAAATGGTTTATATTACGTCAACTTAAAAAGCAGTGTAAAAACTGTAAATGCAATCACCAAATCATCGATTGGGTCGAACGATCGATACATGTGGCACTTAGGACTAGGTCACGCAGCAGAAGTGAAGATTGAACTGATGGAAAGGGATAGTCTGATTAGCACAGTGCGAACAGGCCCGATTCCTACCTGTCAGTCTTGCATCTTAGGGAAAATGACCAAGTCGCCCTTCACAGGGACTTTCACTAGGGCCACAGAAGTGTTGGGTTTGATGCACACTGAGTATGCGGACCATTTAAAGTAACGGCCTGAGGAAATTTCCGCTACTTCATAACGTTTACGGATGATTTCTCCCGCTATGGAAATGTCTATTTGATGAGACAAAAGTCCGAAGCTCTTGAAATGTTCAAAGAGTATAAAGCATTAGTGGAGAAGCAAACTGGCAAGTTAATTAAAGTCGTCCGGTCAGATCGAGATGGCGAATACATGAGCCTTGACTTTGATGCATTTCTTAGAGGAAATGACATACAGTTTTCCCCGCCAGGCACACCGCAATTGAATGGAGTGGCCGAACGGAGAAACCGAACGCTTTTAGATATGGTTCGGTTGATTATGAGTTACACAGATCTCCCCATTTCGATGTGGGATATGCCTTAGAAACAGCGGCCTATATCCTTAACAGGATATACCCGCACTGCCGATAGGATTCCTTACGAGGCTTGGCATAATCGTAAGGCGAGTCTGAATTCGAAATTAAATAATATATATCTGCTATATATATATATATTATATATATATATATAAGTTTCGAATTTTATTAGATAAAATTTCGAAAATTATTAAATATATTTATCTTGGATATTATATATTTAAAATATACTAAATATGATATTTTAATTATTTAAGATATTGGGTATTTAATTAATTAAATTAGAGTTTAAATTTTAAATTCGTTACTTTATAAAACGAAGACTTGGTAAAAGGGGAGGTGTGAGGATTTTTCGCCAACCACCTCAACCTATTGTTGGCCATTTCTAAATAGTATTGTAGAATACTATTTGTAATTGTGCTTGATTTCATTAGTTGTCCTTGTAATTAGGGGCGTTTTGTATAGTAGTCCTTAGATTAGGACTAGTTTGATATTTATACCAAGTTTGTTTGGTATAAATACATGTAAATCAATTGAGCTTAATAGAGAAAGTTTTGAGAATTGATGCGAAAGGCTTGCAATTTGATTTCTAGAGAGAGAAACAACAGTAACTTTCTCACTCTACTCGAATTCTCTCTCTTGTTCTTCATTTGAGTTTTTCGATCGAATTCACTTGCTTATCTAAACGATCGAATTACTATGAATTCTAGCCTAGGATCGTAGAGTTGTTAATCGTAGGACCTAACAATTGGTATCAGAGCAGATTCGTTCTGTTCTGAATCGAAAATTGTTAGAATTGGATCGAAAATCATTTTCTGGATACTGTTCATCGAAGAACAGTTTGGCGCGAAAACCTTTTTTCGATCCAATAGCTTAATTCTGTGCTTAATTGACTTGAATTTGGTGTTTCTGTGCTTGTTTAAGTGATAGATCATCATTGCGATCAGTTCTGTAGCAGTTTAAACTTCGATTTCTAGGACTGAGTTGCTTCTGCGTGTTACTGTTTGCGAAGAACATGAAGAATACGTTCTGATTTTGATCAAATTCGATATATTTTGCTTCATAACGTGTTTAATTGCTTGTTCGTGCGTGATTAGTACCTAATTGCGAGCAATTGCCTCAAATTTCACTATCTGATTCTTTGTTTTTGCTCGAATTAGTGTTAATCGTATTCTGTGAATTTTTCTCGATTGCTCAAATTTTTCTCGCTAAGTTTTGCGATCGGATTAGTTTCTCGATCGATAAACCTAGCGCGAGAATTTTTCTCGGTCAGAATACGAAGTCAGCGCTAGAATCGTCATCAGTAGAAACGATTTTAGTTAGAAATATTTCTCGAGCATTATACGGCGAAAAACTTTTTCGAGAGAGACTTATTTTGACTTTGCATGCGTAAAAACTTTCACTCGAAAAACTTTTTCAGTCAAACCTTTTAACGTTTGACCAGGCAAAAATCATTTATACGCGAGAAACGTTTCGAGTCAACAGATTTATTTTGACTTGTCGAGAAACTTACTAACGTACTGTTTCTTTACGATCGAAATAAATTCACGATCAAGAAATTTTTCTCGACCGAATGATTTTGAGCAATTTATCTCGCTCGTAAAATATCTCGTTGAAAAAATTTCTCGCACGAGAACAGTACTCAGTACACTATCTCGACGGAATTAATTTCGATCAAACTTTAAGATTGAATCGAAAATAATTCTCGATCTAATTTTCGAATCAAAAGCTACTAACGAATTTTGTCACTTGTGAAGCACATTACATCATCTTCAACCTTCAAAACAATTAACGAAGATCCTTCAACAACTCGACTACAATACAAACATGGATGCATACTCACTCGGAAATGACAACCGTCCGCCGGTCTTGCAAAGAGGCGAATACACAGTGTGGAGAAGCCGCTTTCTGAATTTCATTGCTCTAAAGGATCAAGCCGAAAATCTACTGAAGTCCCTTGAAGAGGGACCGGCACAGTTCTGGGTTCATGTACCCGGGGACGAAACAGCTACTCCAGCAATTCCAGCTTCTAGGCGACTAAAGGTGTTGACCTTTTTGGTCTATGTATGTTAGAGAGTTTTGATGGACAATGTAATTGTAATGACATTAGGTCTATAAAATAAGCAATTCGATTTGGGACAAATAAAATGTCTAAGTTCATGATAATATTCAACCATGCATTGTTTATGAGCTATAAAATCGATTAAGTGTTGAATATTTGAATTGCGTGTGATTCTGTGATGATTTGATGGAACTAAGTGATCGCATGTTATAGACAGTCCATGAGATAGGATATATCGTACTGTGCTATATATGGAAATAATGCATGAGATATCCTACTGAGCTATATATGGAAAATATGCTGTTTATATATGGAAAGTGATATATCCGTTGATACTAGTTTATTCCTGGACGAAAATCACTTATGCGATTCTTTGCATGCTTTACACTGAATTTAATGTGCAATATTAAATTGATATCTTTCCTTATGTTGATTGGAATATTATATTTAGGAAAGATGTGATTTGATTGATTTTCTGGACAAGATGGTATATGCTGTAAAACGGATGTGATCTCTGAAATAAGGAAAGTTCTGCCATGATATGATAAATCGAATTAAATATGCTCTGATCTGATTTACGTGCTAAACATGGTAAATATATTGATCTAATACTATGAGCTGTACATGAAAAACGTGCTTATGTGATGCTATCTCATGTGCTATGTTTGGAAAGTTAGTCTTGATTGATTTATACCAGAAACAGATAGCAGGGAATCACTTATGGAAAGTTCTGATATGGTAAATATATGCGAAGTGATAAAATATGCATGAGAACGAAATTGAGTTTTTACGTGGAATATATTCATGCTTAAATAAGCTCTTATATGGAAAATAATCATGCTTTAATGTGCTATATGACCGTTGTGATGATTTATTAAAAAGCATGATTTATATGGTATGATTGACTCGAAAATTGCATGGAAACTATGCTTGATTAGGTAATTATTGTTTGATATGATTTTCCATGTGAAGTGCTATTTGAAAAGGATTATATATGAGCTGCACTTCATACTTTCGAAGTACTTAGATTTTGCGAACCTACGACAAATAAGCGTACGAGAGAAAAGTAAGCAGAAAGATACTAAGAGATTCCTGAGTTTCCACTTGCGATAACTTTCTGCCCACCTGAGCGTTAATTTGCATATCCATCACTGAGCGAGTGATTCACCTTGATATTCCAACCTCCTGCCATACATTCTGTCTTCGGACGTGTTGTCTTCGGACGTGAGCAATACCAAGGAGGCAAGGTCGACGTTTATGCACACGTGAAGGGAAGGACAAGTCCGGGGGCCCTTCGGTAGCGAGCTGTGTCTGTCGGGATCAAGGAGATTCCGAGGAACGAAACTCGGCGTGTGGTAACCTAGTAGTGGCTAGAGTTCGACTTGTTTCGGTTGTGTATTGGGCTAACCAATCAGTTTTGTATCCAGCTACGGTGCATTATAGTGATTGGTTAAACTCTTGGGAAGAAAATTCCAAGGAGAGGAGTAAACCCCAGTTGGGGATATAACCTCTATAAAAATCCTGTCTCGCATTTACTTTTCTGTTATTCCTTTATCGCTGTGAGACAGACCCGACGCACATCCGACGTTACTAGGATATATCAGGCATACTCGTCACAAACACTAGTAGGCATATCTAAGTCATCACACTTAGTATTTGTGAAAAGAAGCAAAAATTTCTATAGTCCTAATTCACCCCCCCCTCTTAGGCACATTTATATCTTCAAAAGGAGCCTAGAGAATACTCTCTGGAGGAAAGAGCTCGAGCTAAGGCTGATCTAGTAGCCATGAATAACCTTATGCAGGGCATCCCCAACGATATATACAGACAAATCGACAGCCTTACATCGGCCAAAGGGATGTGGGATGAGCTGCATAGGATGATGCAAAGGACGGAAGTTGGCATAAAGGCCAATGATGCGGCCCGAAAAATCGCCTCTCCTCGTTGGCGCGTGAAATAGACCGTTGGCTCCCGTCGCCGCCGTAGCATGCCTGAAATATCAGAGAAAAAACTAGAAAGGCGCCGTTTCGGCGACGCCCCTCCGACGCTCAAGTCAGATAATCATCTTCTTCATCAGAAACGGGCAATTACAGGTGCTAGGCTCAAAAAATGATTTCCGTGTTCGTAAAAACATACCTGCGAAATGATTCGGCCGTTACCTTTTATACTAGTTTCGTGTCCCTTCGCCTTGACCCGATCATCACCCAAGTCCGCTTCTCTTGCGGACCTCTCGCGGCAACGTGGTTCTCCCACGTTCTTCTCACGTTCTCCTTACGAAGCGCGACTGGTTCAACATGCCCATTTCGCGTCTTTAGGATTTAGTTGTTCGGCTCGCTCATGTGCTCGGCTCGTTCATGCTGACGTATCCGGGTCGCTCATGCTCGGCTCGTTCTCGCCGATGTGCTCGGGTCGCTTATGCCGACGTGCTCGATCGCTCAGGCTCGGGTCGTTCTTCGCCGATGTGCTCGAGTCGCTTATGCCCACGTGCTCGATCGCTCATGCTCGGCTCGTTCTTTGCCGACCTGCTCGGCTCGCTCCTGATTTCTCTTTTCATGTGTCTTATCATCATGTATCACAAGGGAGAGTTGTCGTAATACTCTTGTGTTGGCAAAAAAACCTCCTCCCTGCCTTTCTCCAAGCTTGTTTATATATATTCCATACAGTAAAGTGCCACACGATTTAGGTTAGTGGAAGTTCTGTAACCACCCATGTCCCCTGATTAGTGTATACGCTGTTTGAATTGGTCTTCTTTGTCTGTCCCACCTTCTAGAACATTTATTATCTTATGTACAATAGACACGCAGCTTGCCTTAGTGGGGTGCTCGAGCAATCCCACCACTCAATACCCGATTGTGCCATTTGGTTCTTCTCTCGGGACTTTGTCTTAGCATGCGCGATCTCAACCATTTAATCCCGAGCCCGGACCGTGCTCCCTCGGGCCTTAACCACCTCGGGAGGTATTTCCGCGGGCTTGTTGTCGCGGGAGATGTTTCCCGCCTTATTTGATTAGACTCGAATATTTGACCGGTTACATCCGGGGATAACAATAATCCCCCCCCCCCCAAAAAAAATAGTCCAAAAAGAGTGTAGTGAGTTTTGGACGTAATAGGTAAAATATTCGAGTTTGAAGAAGAAAAGAATCTTGTCTTGCCAAGATCTGTGCATGCCATGTTCGGGACCTGTTGTCGCGGGTCACATTTACTCGGGCGTTACTTAGCAACCTAACTCGTTCGTTCGGGGGTTTTCATCGAGGTTCGAGGACCTAAGATTTTTCACTCAAATTCATCGAGGTTGCCTTCCTTCACCGAGGAATTTTTGTGCCTCATTCATCGGGGATTTAGAGATTTTCGTGCCTCATTCGTCGATGACTTAGAGCATTTTTATGCCCATTCATCGAGGAATTGCCTCATTCATCGAGGACTTAACAATTTTGCCTCACTCATCGAGGACTTAATAATTTTGCCTCATTCATCGAGGGCTTAGGAAGTTTCGGGAATTTTCATGCCTCATTCATTGAGGACTTTAGGGATTTTCGTGCCTCATTCATCGAGGACTTAGAAATTTTTTGCCTCATTCATCGAGGACTTAAGAATTTTCGTGCCTCATTCATCGAGGACTTTTCGTCGTTTTTGATCGAACCTCGTTTGGAGATTTTATTCACCTTCTCGGGTGATCGGGCCTCATCCGAGGACATTATCATCCCTAATTCAATTAGGGTCTTCTCGGGCCTCTCTTGGGGACTTTATCATCCCTAATTTAATTAGGGTCTTGTCGGGCCTCATCCGAGGACTTTCTCATCCCTAATTCAATCAGGGTCTTGTCGGGCCTCATCCGATGACTTTTTTCACTCATTCGAGCGATCGGGCCTCATCCGAGGACTTTTTCATCCCTAATTCCATCAGGGTCTTGCCGGGCCTCTTCCGAGGACTTTTCCATCCCTAATTCAATCAGGGTCTTCTCGGGCCTCATCCGAGGACTTTTTTACTCATTCGAGCGATCGGGCCTCATCCGAGGACATTTTCATCCCTAATTCAATCAAGGTCTTGTCGGGCCTCATCCGAGGACTTTTTCATCCCTAATTCAATCAGGGTCTTGTCGGGCCTCATCCGAGGACATTTCTTCGTTTTCCCTCGAGCTTCATTTGGAGATTTTATTCACCTTTACGGGTGATCGGGCCTCATCCGAGGACTTTTCTTCGTTTTCCCTCGAGCTTCATTTGGAGATTTATTCACCCTTACGGGTGATCAGGCCTCATCCGATGACTTCTCTTCATTTTCCCTCGACCTTCATTTGGAGATTTTATTCACCCTTACGGGTGATCGGGCCTCATCCGAGGACTTTTCTTCATCTTCGATCAAGCTTCACAGCTCATCCAACGTATCGCCATACATTCGGGCCCGAGAGGCCTGCGTCACTGAGAAGATATAGTAACGATACGAATATTACATAGTTGATACCTTCGGGGAGGCATGGCTCATGTCGATCTGTTCAATTCTTCGAGATAGTCTAGTTAGGATTTTGCGCTGGCGACGTGACTTTGTTCGACGATTTTGCAGTTGTGGTTTAGCGCTGGATTCTTCGGCATCGGCGAGTTGTTGATCTTCCTCAATGATGACCGCTTCGGCCCCACAAATTTATTTTTCGAGGTCAGCAAATTTTCATCGCGGCGATGTAGACGACGTCTGTCGATAATATTCTCGCGTCGCGTAAGCACCTGAGAATTCCTGTACTCACATAGCTCAACGGAAATGGTGAATGCGCAATTAAGTCCGTGTATGCCGATACTAATATTATCCCTTCGAGCGTTCATGTTAACTTTTTGGGGTCACACAGTGAAACTCAGACAAATTTTCACTGAGATGAAAAACATTTACCGACTCATGTATTTCAGCAACTAGGCGAAATTGTTACGGCGGCTGAATCAAAGATAATTCCAGCAACCAAAATCAGGAGTAAAAGGCATATATAATCTATCCATTAATTATCGGTCCAAGTATTTTTTATTCAGCAGCCCCATGAAATTAATTCTAGAAGGCTAAGCGAAAAATCATAACAGCTGGCCCCTATAATTTTATTTCAGCGGCCCATGAAGAAAAACAATAGGCTCGAAGGAATTTCCAGCGCCCAACAAATGCGTATTAAGCCCAATAAGTAGTCCTACACTATCCATAAGAAATTTAGCTCATGTATTTTCACAATTCGTAATTTAACCCCCGGTTTTAAGATCTCACCCTATGTGCTCCCCAAAGGAATATCAGAACTCACCAACTAGATTAAGTAATTTCCAATCAACTCCAATACATAAGAAAAGCTTACAACCGGGTCCGAGCCATGAACGATGGTGGATCTGTCGCCGGTGGCCGAAAGGGGTGGCCATGGTGACGACCGTCGTACGTATGTGGATTGATCTCGCGGTGGTGACGCCCCGCAGAATCCGGTCCTCACGACTTCCAGGAGTATTTTGAGTTGATCATTCTTCTCTCTTCTTCGAACGGAGTCGCCAGTGATTTGACTTTGAAAAATATGGGCCACGTAGGAGAGAAAGTTAGGCATCCTAGGTACGAATGGGTTACCTTTAATTTCGCGAGACGATTGATTTCTCGAGGTTGGGTGGTCCGGGCTTTCTGTGTTCGATGTAATTTTGACCCTCGATTACGGCGACTGTAGTGATCTCGGTAGGCCGTGTCGGTCAGAGGTGTAACAGAGATGAACAGCGACGAAAATGAAGCGGTGGCCGGGACGTTGAACGCTGTTGAGTTGGGCCGAGGTTGGGTTGTTCGATCAAGTCGTGTAAATCATCGGTATGCTGTGCTCGTAATGTCACCGACGGGAATTCCGACTCTGCGTTTGGATCGGTGGCATCTCTGCCATCGGCAATCTCACATGCGACCAACATCTTCGTACGGGAGGTCTAATGGTTGTCTCGTCGTCTGTTGCTCAAGGTGGTCCTGGAGAGAGTGCTTCAAGGCGAATCTGGTTAAGTCTCGATGTTGGGCTGTCGGCTAGCGGGCTTTTTACCGCTAGATGTTGCCCGGGTGAAGGCAAATGGTACAGGAAATGCGCCATCTCAGGGTTGTCCTTCGTCGAGGTTTGTTCTCGCAGCGATGAGAGCTGGCCTGGTTGCCCAGAATTATTTATTATCCCGAGGGTCGCGAATTTTTGACGTGCTGACATCGGCGATGCCCGAGAGTCTTATGGGCTTAGAAATTCAGATCTGATAATCTCGAAGATGTCGGGTCTTTGGTGTAGGTGAAAATCTGCAACCAAGCAAATGACATAACTGAAAGCAATCTCGATGACATAAATGTTATTAGTTTAGGGTATCCCAGTAATGTATGAAAGTTTTCAGTGACACTTATCGGTATGGCCACTGTCTCAAGAGTCGAAGCCGTCCTTGAAAATTCTCAAGTAGAGCAGGCTGCTACTCGGATGTCAGCAGAACTTGGCTTTAATATCCCGACGCCCATAGTTTTTACTTCTATTCCTCAGTGGGAGAGAGGCCGCCGGGGATTGACGCGACCATTATCGTCGTAGTGGGGGTCTGAGGATCGGGCCGGTGGCGGTTTTCCGTTGAGAAATTAGGACATCGTGAGGTTATCGACATTTTCCTTCGGACCTTCTCTGCTCAAATCAGCGCCTGTCCGGTGGGGTCGGGTATGTGAGGCGAGGATATGACTTTGCCCGATAACGGGCTCGGCCCAACGACAGTCGCGTTTGGGCCGGCATGTATGGCTGAAAATGCGAGGGACGGGTCGTTCCGGTTACTGCGATAGATCTGCATGGTGGTGGCTGTGTGCGGTCGTCACCCCCCTCCCCCCGTCCAGCGATAGTTTCTTCGAGGCGACGCTGGTGAATTGATCCTTCACGGTGCACACTTCACGTTCAGACCTTGCTGATTTTTTGTTTGGTCATGGCTGGTTTTCGACTCGCCCATGGTGGTCGTTCTAGTCGACAGCAACGGGAGGGTCAATGGCTAACAACTTCGGAGTGGACACACTTTCTCGAAACGCATCGTACTATCTTCAATCGTCCCACAGACGGCGCCAATTGATGCGGCCCGAAAAATCGCCTCTCCTCGTTGGCGCGTGAAATAGACCGTTGGCTCCCGTCGCCGCCGTAGCATGCCTGAAATATCAGAGAAAAAACTAGAAAGGCGCCGTTTCGGTGACGCCCCTCCGACGCTCAAGTCAGATAATCATCTTCTTCATCAGAAACGGGCAATTACAGGTGCTAGGCTCAAAAAATGATTTCCGTGTTCGTAAAAACATAGCTGCAAAATGATTCGGCCGTTACCTTTTATACTAATTTCGTGTCCCTTCGCCTTGACCCGATCATCACCCAAGTCCGTTTCTCTTGCGGACCTCTCGCGGCAACGTGGTTCTCCCACGTTCTTCTCACGTTCTCCTTACGAAGCGCGACTGGTTCAACATGCCCATTTCGCGTCTTTAGGATTTAGTTGTTCGGCTCGCTCATGTGCTCGGATCGTTCATGCTGACGTATCCGGGTCGCTCATGCTCGGCTCGTTCTCGCCGATGTGCTCGGGTCGCTTATGCCGACGTGCTCGGTCGCTCAGGCTCGGCTCGTTCTTCGCCGATGTGCTCGAGTCGCTTATGCCGACGTGCTCGATCGCTCATGCTCGGCTCGTTCTTTGCCGACCTGCTCGGCTCGCTCCTGATTTCTCTTTTCATGTGTCTTATCATCATGTATCACAAGGGAGAGTTGTCGTAATACTCTCGTGTTGGCAAAAAAACCTCCTCCCTGCCTTTTTCCAAGCTTGTTTATATATATTCCATACAGTAAAGTGCCACACGATTTAGGTTAGTGGAAGTTCTGTAACCACCCATGTCCCCTGATTAGTGTATACGCTGTTTGAATTGGTCTTCTTTGCCTGTCCCACCTTCTAGAACATTTATTATCTTATGTACAATAGACACGCAGCTTGCCTTAGTGGGGTGCTCGAGCAATCCCACCACTCAATACCCGATTGTGCCATTTGGTTCTTCTCTCGGGACTTTGTCTTAGCATGCGCGATCTCAACCATTTAATCCCGAGCCCGGACCGTGCACCCTCGGGCCTTAACCACCTCGGGAGGTATTTCCGCGGGCTTGATGTCGCGGGAGATGTTTCCCGCCTCATTTGATTAGACTCGAATATTTGACCGGTTACATCCGGGGATAACAGCCAAGAAGGCGAACATTCTCACTGCTTACGACTCATTCAAAGCAAAGCCGGAGGAGAGTCTAAACGAGATCTACCAACGATACCTCACTCTTCTCAATGAAATGAGGAAGATAGAAGTAACAAAGACAAACATGGAGACAAACATAAGATTTCTATCCTCTCTGCCCACGGAATGGAAGAAAATATCCACTCAAATACGACAAAACAAAGATCTAGAGGAGTTGGATGTCCATCCCGTGTTCGACAATCTCGCTCAGCATGAGGAGGATATCCGCGAGATCACCAAAGAGCAGAAAGGCAAACAAACCGATGACACGTTGCCTTAGTCTCGGAGAAGAGGAGCACAAGATCAAGAAAGGACAAGATCGTTAGGCCACCTTCATCATCAGAGTCGGAAGAGGAATCGGACACCGACATCGAGCCGAACATGAAAGCCCTTGGAAAACAGTTAGCTCTCATTGGACAAATGATGAGCAAGAAGTACTTCAAGAAGAAGTCTTCAACCTTTGCCAATAGACTTCGGACTACAAGCTCCAAGAACAAAGAACGTGCTCCGGAGAGTTCCGAGGTCAAGAATCCCAAAGAGACTAACAAATGTTTTAATTGTGGCAAAGCAGGTCACTTCGCCAGAGAGTGCACTCTTCCGAAGAAAAGAGATGCAAACTACTACTCTAGGAAGCTTCAATTGACAAAACAAAAAGAAGCTGGAGTAGCTCTCAAGGCCGAACAGGACCAATGGCTCGAGGACACGTCGAGCTCCGAAGAAGAGAACTTAGCCCTCATGGCCCGTGTCGACAACGAATTGGAAGCCGAAACATCCACTCGTACGGATGACGACAATGCATCCACGTCTTCAAATGAGGTAGTCACTCCTTCCACATTATTGACCATGTTAGAATCATATCAAAAACAATGTGCTAACATGAAACGTGAGCAAAAAAGTATGAAGGAAGTAGAGAACGAACTTGAGAGAGCTCAGGAGAAGATAGATAGTCTCGAACAAGAACTTAGGAGCTCTAGTGCAAAAATAGATGAACTTACCAGGAGCCTCCATTCTAGAGAGACTAGTCAACCTCAACTAGGACAACAGAGCGAAAAGATTAAGGAACTAGAAGATAGGCTAGCAAATAACTACAATTGCTTGGTTAGAAATCTCAACGAGAAAGCCATTTTAAATTGTAGGATAACCGAAGCTACCTCTAAGATCACTAACTTAGAAGCTCAATTAGAAACATCGAATGCTAAGATTAGTGAGCTTAGTAAGGATTTCGATGCCTGTCAAGCCGCGAAACTAACCGTGGAAAGTAATTACGCTCTCCTAGGTGAGGAACGCAAGAAACTATATGCCAAAGTAAAGAAATTGGACGATATAGTTACGCGTAGGGGACAGTCCGAACAGACGATATTTTTGAACAAGCCCAAGGATATAGAGTTCTATTATCCTATAGAAGGCATAGGTTTCACTAACCCGTGTGTTTTATAAAAGAAAGAAATATATGATGTTAAACACATGCGCTTAGGAATAACCTCTCTTAGAGATTTTACTGAATCGTCCTATGAAAATACTTTCGATTCATCCATTAGACAAGGTCAACATGGTCCAGAAATCCCCTTTGACTACAAAGAACTAAATGAAAGGGACAAAAATTGGAAAGAAACTCTAACACCTGTCTGCAATTTAGTTCAAATTCTACCTCCTGATTCTCGAACATACCACGAGGAAGTTAAGACCATTAATTATAAAAATTCTCTCTACAAAAGTTAGAAAAAGAACGAGAGAATTTCGAAGCTGAAAAGAAAAAATTCTTTAAGGAGATGGAAAATCTCAAGGCTTCCTCGTCCCCCCAAACTACCTCTCACGCTATTACAAAAGCGTGAAAAATGAAAAATCGCCTTTGAAAGATAAATATTGTAAAAGTAATTCTGGTAAGAGTGCTATGTCTAATTTCACTTTACCTACGTCTACAGGGAGCGTAGCGTCAGCACTAAAAACAAAGGCGAGAGTGTCTAGCACTAAGATAAATAAGGAGCCATTAGACTTAAATGTTTCTGAGCATGCTACTCCTTCTGTTACAATAAAAGACACTCGTAGAAATAAAAGAGCTATTTCCACTTTTAAGATAATTGCTTCTACTTATTCACTTCAGCCGATCACCTTTAGAAGCACCAACTTCGAAATAGGCTCTACGTCAAAAATTAATCATTCTGAAACAAATGTGACAAGAAAGACACGTAGGAAACAAGATCCAGCCATAAAGAAAGCTTATGGCGCCATACATGAATGTACTCACCTAAGGTATCCCGTAGAAATTAAATCCCCCAAGCACCTTAGGAGACTATCACAAGAAAAGATCTTTTCCTCAGTCAAACCCTCCAAAGCATTTGTACGTGCTGAAATTAATCTTCCCTGTAAGGTTCAACCCAAATGGGTTCCTAAATCTCCGCCTAGGACGACAAAATCCAAAAGGGCCAAGTCTCCTATAGAGGCAAAACCCAAACCCACTTTTTCAAAAGTGCAATGGGTTATTAAGACTCTTCCAAAAATAGATTTAGGAGTCATATCTGAACCCAAAACTAAATCTGCTAATCCGAGAGGACCCATGTTTAAGTGGGTACCTAAAGCTCTCTAAATTGTTTTTGCAGATCCATCATGTGTGGTACCTCGACTTTGGTTGCTCCACACACATGACTGGTAGTCAAGAGCTGCTGAGCAACTACAAAGACCGACCAAACGGCAAAGTCAGATTTGGGAACAACGATTCAGCCCCGATTTTAGGACTTGGGGATATCACTCTGAAGAATCTGACCATCAAAGATGTCTCGTACGTCGAAGGCCTCCGCCATAACTTGTTCAGCATAGGCCAATTCTGTGACAAAGGCTTCCAGGTGGTCTTCCATGCTGACCGGTGCAGAATTGTGGATAGTCAGGATACAGAACTCCTTCAAGGACTTCGGAGATCCAATCTTTACACGATCAACCTGTCGTCTGTGCGGCCCTCGACAGCTGTATGCCTCATTTCTCAGACTGAGTTAGAGAGGAACAGCTTATGGCATCAACGACTGTCTCATCTGAATATGAAAGCTCTCCAACATCTTTCTACGAAAAAGTTGGTTCACGGTCTTCCAACTATACAACTACAAAGGGAGCATCACTGTTCGGCATGTCAATTAGGAAAAATGAAGCGAGCATCTCATCACGTCAAGCAAATTGCATCTACTTCTCGACCATTGGAACTAATTCACATGAATCTCTGTGGTCCGATGCAGACTCAGAGTATCAATGGGAGAAAGTATGTCCTAGTGATTGTGGATGACTATTCTCGCTACACGTGGACTAAGTTCCTCCGAACGAAAGATGAGACTGGTGACTTGATCATCAATTTTGTGAACACAACTCAAAATCTGCTGTAACAGACTATTCAAGTTGTTCGAATAGACAACGGCACTGAGTTCAAGAACAATCACCTCAGTGAGTTTTATCAGAAACTTGGAATAAGTCAACAATTTTCAGCCGCCAAAACACCTCAACAAAATGGGGTCGTTGAAAGGAAAAATCGAACACTAGTGGAAGCCGCTCGTACAATGCTGATCCAATCGGAACTTCCACACTCTCTATGGGCTGAAGCAGTCAATACCGCTTGTTTTACTCAAAACAGGATGGTGGTTCACAAAGGTTCAACAAGACTCCGTATGAGATTGTGAATAATAGAGTGTCCAACATCTCTTTCCTTAAAGTCTTCGGGTGCAAGTGCTTTGTGGCGAACGACCGAGAGCAACGTGCAAAGTTCGACCCTAAAGCATTCGAAGCTACATTTGTCGGGTATTCTTCAACATCAAAAGCGTACCGAGTATACATCCAGTCCAAACGAACTATTAAGGAAAGCTATAATGTCACTTTCCACGAAGTGGCAGATATGGCTTCTGGTCCATTCAGTCCAGGACCCGTGCCTAATCAGTTGGCTTCTGAAGACAACATTTCAGAACCCGTAATCACTGGTGTGTTGGCACAAAACCAACAGAAGATGGCAACAACTTCAGGATCAGTGTCAGACGAAGCAATGAGACTTGCAATAGGCGACTTGGATTCTCTTTTCGAACCGGTATATCAGTCATACACGCCTACACCAACAATGGATTATCTACCGAACGAGACCGACGTACCAAGTTCATCTCACACCTCTACCCCACCCGATTTAGAATTGCCACAGAACACCGAACAACCTACAGTGGTCATCGAGGAAGTATCATCTGAGACGATCAATCCAAGTGAAGTATTGGAACTTCCTCAGACAAATGATCAATCTGAGACTATAGGCAATCTAGATCTACAGATGGCTGACGCATCGACTTCAGCCTTGCCTCATGAGCGCAAGTGGACGAGAGGCCACTCGGTTGATCAGATAATTGGCGATCCCTCGGTTGGTGTGAGGACACGTCATCAACACAGTCTTTTCAGTTGCTTCCTGAGCCAAAACGAGCCTACCAAAGTAGCAGACGCACTTCGAGACCCGGATTGGACAATTGCTATGCAAGAGGAAATCAATCAATTCAAACGTCTTCAAGTATGGACCTTGGTACCCCGTCCACATGGGAAAACAGTGGTCGGAACTAAATGGGTTTTCAAGAATAAGAAAAATGAAGATGGTGAAGTGATTCGGAACAAAGCAAAGGCTAGTTGCTAAGGGATACAATCGACAGGAAGGCATCGACTACGACGAGACTTATGCTCCCGTTGCCCGTATCGAAGCTATCCGCCTCCTGCTGGCTTATGCGGCTCCCAAAGACTTCAAAGTCTATCAGATGGATGTTAAAACCGCATTTCTCAACGGCGTGTTAAAAGAAGAAGTCTACATGCTCAGCCGGAAGGTTTCGTTGATCAAGAACATCCCGATCATGTCTATCGCTTGGACAAAGCTCTCTATGGACTAAAACAAGCCCCACGTGCTTGGTACGATGTCCTGAGTGATTTCCTCGTGAAGTCTGGATTCATACGAGGAACGATAGACACAACCCTCTTCATTAAATGGCATGACAAAGATCTGATGGTCGTCCAAGTGTACGTCGACGACATCATCTTCGGATCAACAAATCCTCGGCTCTGCAAGAAGTTTGGAGATCTCATGAAGAGCAAATTCGAGATGAGTCACATGGGAGAGATGCAATTTTTCTTAGGACTCCAAGTCAGGCAGCTCAATGATGGAATTTTCATCAGTCAGACAAAATACATCAAGGATATTCTGAAGAAATTTCATCAAGACCAGAGCAAGACTCTCAGCACTCCTATGTCACCAAGCTGCAAGTTGGATGCCGATCCTTCTGGCAAGTCGGTCGACATCACACTGTATCGCAGTATCATTGGATCTCTTCTCTACCATACTTCGAGCCGGTCGGACATCATGTTTGCCACGTGCTTGTGTGCCCGTTTTCAAGCCGATCCCAAAGAATCCCATATGCTCGCGGTCAAAAGAATTTTACGCTACCTTAAGGGCACCTCTACCCTTGGCCTATGGTATCCAAAGGGTACGAATTTTAAACTTATCGGCTACACTGACGCTGACTATGCAGGTTGCCGAATGGACAGGAAAAGCACGTCCGGTGGCGCTCAATTTTTAGGAGAAAAGCTGGTTTGCTGGTCATCCAAAAAGCAGAACTGTGTGTCAACTTCGACGGCCGAAGCAGAATACGTAGCTGCTGCCAGCTGTCGCTCACACGCTGTGGATGCGAACACAGCTTCGCGACTATGGGTACAATCTGAATAATATACCCATATATAGTGATAGTCAGAGTGCAAAATCGCCATTACTTGCAATCCTGTTCATCATTCACGCACAAAACACATAGACATTAGATATCATTTTATCAAAGATCACGTAGAAAAAGGCACGATAGAGATGTACTTTGTGAACACGGAGTTTAGGCACGATATCATTTTCACCAAGGCATTGGATGAGAAACGATTTCAATTCCTTGTCGGAAATTAGGCATGTTGAATCTTCCGTAATATGTGCACTACCTAATCTTCTGTGCTATCACATGCTCTATTCTATGTGTTTTCTATGCTTATTGGTTCTTATCTTGCGTGATAAAAGTAAATATAAAAAATAATAATAACATATATATTTCTATATATAATATAAAGGGGTATGACGAAATCCTTTAGGATGCTTTGATCTAAAGTCACTTAGAATTTTACCCCGACATGCGATCGATTTAATTGCTTAATTTTGTCAGTCTAAGTCGCATTCTTGTGTCTAAAGGTCATTAGGTTGCTCCACTAGACACAACGCCACTATAAATGTGAGGATTCAAGCCTTGTTATTTTTTTCTTTCTTTGGATCTATTTCTCAAGTGAGTCACACATCAATTGCTTGTCTTAACTAGTGATACTTGGCTTCATACTCATCTTGCGTTAGATCATTAGGAAAATGATAAGGGAGTTTAGGATATTCCTCATTCGGTCTTATATAAATTTCCCCACGTTAGCCCTTAGTCATCCACTTTGAGCTTTCTCCGACATCCTTTTCTTCATTTAAAACCCATTCCCAGCCTTCAACCGAACTTTATACTCTTCGAATGGTTGTTCAAACGAGAAAAGGAGGGGGAGATAACAAAAGAAAAAGTAAGATGATGACAAAAGAAGGCATTGCTCAACGCGCAAAAATCAGACTAAAGGAACCGGCCTTCCGACTACCCTGTAGAAAGTGGCATGGATCCTGCTGTGAACTTCTCCAACGATAATCTCGTACGCTCGTCAGAACGGCTGGAAGAGGAGCACCACGAAGTGAACTTCTCCAACGATAATCCGGTCTTATATCGGGAAACGAGAAGAGGAGTGCAGCCTCGGGTACGAATTCCATAACTGAGAACTTCTCCAAATTGATAATCTCTGAAACCTCAATAGGGATTAAGAGAAGAGGAGCTCAGTATCGGCCCGAGAACCAACAAGAAGAACTTCGCCTACGATAATCTCCTAGAGCCTCATGGAGAAGCGGAGCTTCAGCTTGAGCATAACATAAAAAGGGATAGCTCTTAAAAGAAAAAGAGGGAGAAAAGATTGAAAAGAAGAAAGACACCGAAAAAAAAAGGGGAGACGGACGTAGGATTGGAAGACGGTGAAGAGATAAGCTCATTTTCCTTTAAATTCCTTCCGATCTAAGTCCTAGCCAAATTATAACCCTTACAACCCTTTGATTCCACATAGACGGTCTCTCGCTTAGGTGAAATGATTAAAAATGCCTCGATCACAGGTAAGTTGACTTAAAATTGTTGTGTTGACTTGAGTAATAAAAATATAAAAATCCCAAGATAGCTAATTGAGAGCAAGAGCGAACCTGGTGAGAGTTGTCGAAATGGACCAGTCTATGGACTTAGGACTTTAGTTTGACGACATGACTTGACGGCATTTTCTTCTTTCAAATGTCTCGTAAAATTTTAGGCGTGACGATTGATCGAAGCAAAATAATCTGACCCCATAAATGAAAAAAATATGAAAAAAATATATATATACATTTATATAATAATAAATAAATAACAAATAATAAAATTCGCACATTTTGATATGAAATATTATGTTTCATATGCGTTGAATTGAATAAATGCGAATTTCTTTAGTGTATCGCACATTCTAAATGCAATTATACATTGCATTGGTACTGAATTGTTTAAATGCGATACATTTCTCATTGCTTCTACCCTCACAAAACTTTAAAGTACATGTTTTCGGGGACCATGTATACATGCTTACTTGGTAAATTTGTGTGCTCGTGACTTGAATTGATTTCATATGCTTGCATAATTAGTCAATTCCTGTGCATCATTTGAGGGAGAGCAAGTATAAGACTTGTAGATTAGCTCCAAATATTTTTAACGTTTCTCTGAGTATTTCAGATCTTTCAAAATTAAAGAGCGAGATGTCGACACTACAAAGAGGAGAGCTAGACACAAGACCAAATATTTCAAAGATAAAACTCCCAAAAATTATTGTTGATTAACTCCATTATTTCTAACGCTTATCTCTAAGTGGTACAGATTTTTAATTTCTGACAGGGGAGCTAGACGTTACTACACGGAAAATACAGGGAGTTAATTGCATTTATTTTAAATACTAAGGGGGAGTCTTACAAAGGGTTTTATTTTGAAACAGGGGTCAATCTGAAAAATTTTAGAAGTACTTACTATCGAGAAACTAGATAGCAGACTTAATTCACGATCATAAACAGTGTTGGGAACGATTTTGATTAGCCGCGATAATTTGCGATCGAGAAAATTGAATTAAAGAGCAATTTTCGAATCGAAAATTTCTCGAGTGCAAATAGTAATGGGCCTGTTCCATTGAATCGCAAAATGTCAAATCGCAAACCCATCATCGACTTACAACGAGTAAATAAAAGTTCATTTTTATGTCAGTCGAAAAACTTTTTCTCACGCAACCCTAAATCGCAAAAATTTCTCTCGCGAAAAACTTTCACAGACAGTTCAAAATTGCTCAAAAATCTTTCGATTTTCAATACGAAATTGTCTGTTTAAGGTACAAATGAGAATCTGTTGCCACTTGCGTGTGATTTAACTTCGTTAGCATCTGCATTTTGTTGTTTTTCCATGATTTATGTTAGTTTCTCGACTGTTCTTCAAAACTGAGAAAATCGTATACTATTTCATAGTGTTTTAGGCTTGATTTTGAACTTTATCTGAGTTTAATACCTGCACTTAAGAGAGTTTCGATATTCTCTATGAATCTGGTAGAATGGATCATCGGAAAATCTGCATCTTCGACTGTAATCTGAGTTTTGATGAAACTGGGTATTTGAATTTTTAAAGCCATCGAAGAACTTTGTTGATTGCAAACAGTCTTAATTGAATTCTGATTTAATTGAGATACTGTTTGTGTCGAATATTAGTTTTTCGATCGGTAAAATTCTGATTAGACAATTTAGATGCAAATTTTATCGAGCGTTAAACTTACTATCGCAAAATAGAAATTTTCGATTCAATTTCAATTTGAGCGCAAAAATTTAGCAGCGAGAAATTAATTTTTCAACACTTAATTTTTCGATCGCAAAATTCGCCGCTTGAGATCTAATTGATTGAAAATTTCTCGACGATTGACTTAGTCTTTCGTTGACTAATTTCTCGATAAAATTATATCGCAGCGAAAATTATTTTACTTACAATCGAAAATCACATTCCGCTCGACAAATTTCAAATCGAAAATTTTATTCAATCGAGGAAAATTTCTCGATAGTAAATTTACCTGAGAAATAATTTCTCGATCGTAAATTTACACGGAATTTTTCTCGATCGTATAATAGGTCGACTACAGTCTCGATTTCAACTTCAATACTTAGAAAATTTTACTAAGTCTTTTACTCTGTAGCGGACCTTCGCGTATAAAATTTTCTCGATCGAAAAATCGAACTGAGTCATTACAATTGAAATCAATGCATAGGAAATCATTTTCAAAATCAATTTTATCGAGCGAAAATTTTCTCGACATGAACAGTGTCCTTTTTCACGATTCAACACTTAGAAAAATTTCGAACTATTTTTCACGCGATTTATACTTCATTCGAAATTACATTCATGCCATTACGAATTTTCAAAATTGAGCATATACTATGCATTTGATATGATTTCAATTCAAAATTCATCGAACATGCTATTACTTGCGATATTACTATAGTTTGATGAAATTTATTCATACTTCGACTGAAAATAAAATTGAACTAATAAACTTTTATATATCTTATTTTTTCCAGATGGATCGCTATCCAAGATATAATCACATATACGACCACAACCTGTATCTGAAGGTCCAGGATACAAATTTTCAGCTCGATCTGAGCACCTTTCGATGCCCGGACGAGATTATTGTCTCTATCCTGAGAAGTCACCCCATCTGGCATGCGTTAACGGCCACCGCATCAGTGCCGATGGTATATCTCCAGCAGTTCTGGGGCTGCATACAAGGAGAAGTGGACAATGGAGCTTTCAGGTTCTCAACAAGGATCGGGACGCGGCATATCAGCATGGACAAGAACCAGTTCGGCATGTTACTAGACTTGCCCCACAGCAATAATTACGACCCGCTCCCATCCGATGCCGAGATGATTCAAGACGTTTTGCACATGGGATACCAACCGCCGCTCACAAGATTAGCTCAGGTCCAGAGCAGCGGAATCCCACACCCGTGGAAGACACAATTCGGAATAGTGAATAAGTGTCTGTCGCCCAAGCACACAGGATTTGATAAGGGCAACAGCAACATTTTGAGGATCTTCCACGGCATCGCCTTCGCAAGAAATTACGACTACACTCAGCTGATCTGGAACGATCGAAGAACGTGCCTTATGCTCGGTGGTTCGGCATCATCATCAGGGAGATCATGGCGCTGCACCAGACCATCCCTACTCTGCCTCCTGGCGGAAATTACCAACCACCAAGGCTCAAGTTCTTCCACAACCCACGGCTCACGGACCTGGACCAACCGTCGATGCCGATCTCATTCGAGCTCCTTCGTCTCGCGGACCGCAACGGAGACGTCTACAAGCTATACTTTCGGGAAAGAAATCTCACCGATGAAATGATTCGAGGGCCCCCGACAGTGCTTGGAGCTAGCCCTCACCAACAACAACAACAGGTAAGCCCTGAGGACGCGATGATTGATGATGTCGCTCAGGAGCTAGCTCAGGAGCCACCATTGGTCGAAGAGCCAGCTCGACGTCGATGATACGCTGATAGAAGTCGTGGCTACGGAAATGGAACTCGAGGCTCCTGACCTCGAATTGCAAGTGAAAGAGCCCGTACATGTAGGCGTGCTCGAAGAAACCATTGAGGAGGTTCTTCTACAAGAAGCACATCCCGAGACAGAAATTGGGCAAAGCTCGCTTCCACTGGTGCCGGATCAGGCTCTAGGGGATGTTGAACGTGATCCCACTCCTCACACAGCTACACTATCCGACACGGAGTCAGATGAGGAGATTAGCCTGATAAGACGGACTCCCAGACGACTTAGTATACAAATGGAGTCCCTCTTCCCGGCCGTCATCAACGCCCCAGATACTCCGCTGACCACAACGACAAGGGTTGACGGCACTTCTTCGCTCAATCTTGAGCCGCAACCAACTCAAGTGGTATCTGGTTTGCAGGCGCAACCCGAGCCTGCAACAACACCCATTGAGACGAATCCTCAGGATTCGACTCGAGGATTGGGTGGAAGTCTCATACAGTCACAACCTCAAGTGACTGTGTGCCAACCCACAGAGTCGGTGTCTACTCAAGGGTTGATAACAGGCGACGTCAGTCGTCCTGGTCCATCTAAGGAGGCGTCCGCACCCTTCGTGACGACAGAACAGTTCCAGGCTGCTCTCTCTGTGCTGTACAGTCAATGGAAGAAAAGATCACAGAGAGAGTACTCCAAGCACTCGAGGCATCCCGAAGAGATACTGGGAAAGCACCTGCCTCTGAAGGCCCTTCGTCACGAACCAATGCTTGTAGCTCTAGCAGCTACCCAAGCTACTCCCTCAACCGCTCCAGACCAACCGGGACCCTCTGGACATGGTGTCAATCCACACGAAGCCCTAGACAAGTAAATCTTCGAAGGACAGTGGATGACCCACTCCATGCCCGAGGAGCATCAAAGACAACGGCTTCACGACGTTCGGCGCTTTCTACAACAAGCGTCCATAGATCTCGTAATCATAGAAGACGACGAGCTTCAGGAAGGTGAAGACTACGAGCGAGTTATCCCAAGGCTACCAGAGATAATAGCTCAACAGGCGGTTCCCTCTCCAAGGCTAACGCCAGGGACCGTCCGGATCGACACGCAATGGGAAAACATTCAAATTGAAATTCCCTTCCTCGAAGAAGTTCGTGAGATTATTTGGAGGTCTTCGGACAGAGTGAAGAAGCCGAACGAGTTCGAGCAGAGAGGGATCTCTCATTGGGATCAGCAGAAGAGGATGACCTACCTCTGGATGCTGACCAAACAAGGACCTGATGTTAGGCTGGGGATGACTAAGACACAAGCCAAGAGCCATTATAAGAGTCTCTCCCCAATAAGCCAACTACTCAGCGTCTACTGTGACAAAGGAGGACTTCTAACACCTCACTACATCATCGATCGAGTGGACAGGACCCGAGAGGAACTGAGCGAGAGCGACCTGCCGTACCTCCCCGCCGATGAAGTGTACCGTCTTTATCAACTATATGTGGAGAAGTACAAAGGTCCTCAGGGCTTCATCAAGAAAGAAGGCCTCGAAGGGCTCTACCGGTTCATGATGCGCCAAGTCAAGTACTATGCCGCACACGACCTTCAGATGGCTCTGGAGAGCAATATGAAGAAGGTCAACATGACCGCTCCACTCAACAAAGGACCTGAGATCGAAGGGCTTCCCAACTCAGTCCTAGGCATCACCTACCACAATCCAATAGCAAAGAAGAACAGGTTGATGCTGAAGACTGAGATTCATAAGTTTTGCGATGGGACGCTCAAGGTCATCAGGAAAACCATCGAGCAGAGGTTGGATGAAATCGACAGAGACACTATGCTGAGGATCCACAGGTTCGTGAGAGAACAGCCGCTCCTAATGGAATTGCTTGAAAATATCGAGGAGCGACTGGAACTTAGGATCACTCTGAGGAGCTATGAGCATGCGCTGGGCTTGCGCAGATCATATTACGCCCGACGAGGACAAACGGCGCTGAGACGCAATCAAGTACAAAGGGGGAGATTGTAGAATACTATTTGTAATTGTGCTTGATTTCATCAGTTGTCCTTGTAATTAGGGGTGTTTTGTATAGTAGTCCTTAGATTAGGACTAGTTTGATATTTATACCAAGTTCTTCGTCATTGATATTTGTTTCCTGCCTGCAATTATCAGTACCTAAAAATATATATTATATGTACAAAAACTATTAGCAATATCAACTCACTAATGGGGATTTCCCGTAACTACGCATGAAACTATCAAATGAAACATCAGAGTGAATGAATTCGTACCTTCTGTAAATTTCTGTGTTATCCTTTGCTTTTGTTTGATGTATATGTACAGAGAGATCTGATCAATGCTAGAAAGATGATGATTAGGACAACTGACGAAAAATTCGAAGGGGCAATTTTCAATTGTTAGTGCACGTATAGGTAACCAAGTCTTTTCCTTAATTGCCGGATTTTTGTTTACAGTTTAGCTGTGCTTTCCTTTTTTTTCCCTACTATTTATATTGAGCATTTGGTTATAACATGACAGGCAAAATTATAAAAATGGATCACTAAGTGTACCATTTTTAAATTTTGGATCACTATGTTTGCCAGTTACAAAACTAGGTCACAAAGTATGTATATGTAATGAAATTGGGTCACTAAGTATGTATATAGTAACAAAACTAGGTCACTAAGTATGTATATAGTTACAAATTTGGGTCACTAAGTATGTATATAATAAGAAAAAGAGGTCGTGACCCAATTTTATTACTTATATATACTTAGTGACCTAGTTTTGTAACTGGCAAACACAGTGACCAAAAGTCGAAAATTGGCATACTCTGTGACCTATTTTTATGATTTTCCCTAACATCACGTGTAGGCATAAGATAAATATCGTAAGCACAGTACCAACATAAGATTAAGTACGCAACCACAGTATAATTTAACCCCTTCAAGTCAGTTAATATATATCAGGCATCTACTATAATGATGGACTAATTGATAATATAGCACTGTAAATAAAGAACCAAAAACTATATTACAACATACAAGTTATACTATCTGGAGCTGAAGCTCTAAGAACAAGGAACGACCAGCCGAGCCTCAGAAATCAAGTGTGCCAAGGAACCACGAAAGTGATACAACTGTGGCAAAATGGACAGTCGCCAAGGAATGTCCACTACCAAAGAAGAAGGAGGTCAACTAAAAGCTACAACTGTCCAAACAGAAAGAAGCTGGAGTGGCTCTGATGGCAGAACAAGATCACTAGCTCGAATACATAACCCATTCGGAGCCAGAAAACTTCAAAATTGTTGACTGGTTAGCTTGCAAAACCTAAGGGTCGACAATCTCTAGGTCGCAAATAGTACCTATAAAAAAATCTTTGTTCTTTACTAATTTTCTATTCAAACTTTTTATTGGTCAAAAACCTAATTAGCGCCGTAAACAGCAAATTTTCGCGCGTTATTAGGACTCGTCAAAAATTCATCGTAGAATGATTTATATTCGAAATTTCATATGTAACTCTTCAATGATTTTGAAGTCGAAAAAGTTAGAGTCGAAAATCCTTCATTTCCCAACAGAATTTTATTCAATTGAAAAATACGACGCCGAAAACTTCACTTTTCTACAATTTTGCTTTAACATCGAAAACTATAGCACGAAAACCCTTATTCAGAGTTCTATTTCGATCGAAAAACTAAGCGCCGAAAAAGGTATGTTTTCGTCGCGTTTTTATTCGAGTACTATCTCGGCCGAAAAATAATGAGCCGCAAACAGTAACCTCGCTTTGTTTTTGTGGCGACCATCATTTTCGAACCATGGTTAGTGGCGGATTTCCGGAACAAAAGTAACGGAAACCCATTTTCCAAAAACATTTTTCGCAGAATAAAATATATTACGTCAAAATATCATTTACGAAGTCGTATATAAACAAAAATGGTAGCCCCAAAAAACATATCAAAACACCAAAAGCCCTAACGTCGCTCCACATGTCTTCATCCATGTGCAGACTTGCCCTCAAAAGTCCCTGGAGTCACCGCCATCAGTCTGCCTTAGTCGCGACGTACCTCGACGTTGGACTCACATACAACACGTAAATACTAAGCAATTGCCCAGTAGGTGAAAGTCGTGAATGTAGAGTGCACTCGAATCCCATCTCACAATACCTCACAATAAATGCACGCTCGACTTTTCCTTCTCATGCCCAACCTATTTAGTCACAATACATCACATCAGAGCACTAGGCTAGACTTGACACCACACGCGCAACATCGAGCGGTAGCCTACGCTAGTAGTGCATCTGGACGATCATGCCAAAGATCCTCCTACGATGTCGCTCCTTCCGCACATATCAGACAGTGTCACACCTCAAGCCAGACGCACTTATGCTTATCGGCCTGGTGTACCTCAGTCGCGGCCCAGACCCCACACACCGGACGCTTACAGGCCTAACACACCTGAGTCACTCACGCCCCAGGCCTCACGCACCGGAGTCTCACGCCAGCCTGTTGCACTTGAGTTGACGCAGTGCCTCGACGGCCACTACCGTCTATGCCCTAGTATTAATCTCAACTCTATCACGAGTCGATGCCCAACATCGGTCACGTTTTACCCCGCTTGTCGATACTTTAAAGTATCACCGTGTCAACACGGTCCTCATCACTTATACTGACATGTAATGCATGTGCAGTGCATATGAAATGCAGTACAATGCGAAATATAATTTTCTAAAAAGTTCCCTTCGTGCTCGACAATCGTCCTCTGCCCAAAACTTGGTTGTAAGACTCGAAAATGGCGAAAAATTACTTAAGTTCAAAAATTTAGTCAAAACTCAACTCCCAGAAATATTTAAATTGTAAAAGCATAATAATTCACTGTAGCGAAAACTTTGCTGAAGCCCAAAAATTAAGTCATACCCGAAAGTCAAACAAGTCTAAAACTTTGTCAAGGCCCGAAAATTACTATGCCGAAAACTTTGCCAAAGGCCCGAAAATTTACTGTTTCGAAAACCTATTAAATACCGAAAGACCTGATACTTTTGGTCAACGCCCGAAAACTTTATTTGAACACTGAAAGTTCGTTGACCCGAAAACATGGTCAACAACCGAAAATTTTGAAAGCCCAAAAACTCTAGTTTTAGCCAATGTCTAAAACTTCTTTTTGGCCCGGGAATATATTTTAAAATAACCCGAATTAATATAGGTGCCGAAAATTTATACCTATACCGAAATTATTAAACACCCGAAAATGTTTACATACCCAAAATTTGTACTAAGCCCCGAAACTAATAAGGTACCGGAAAACAATCAAAATTCATATAGTTCTTCTACCGAAATCTCTCCAGGTATTGAACATATTCAAATACCGAAATCTATGCATGTAATATATCAATGTAAACAAGGCTTCATATCCAAAATTTGGGTTTTTAACACACATATCACAAGCCAAAAACTTCAAATAATTATCACATAGATCACGTAAATCACATAAAATACTAACACATTAAGCACCAAGATATTTACGTTTCGTAGATGAAAATTCACCTACCTCACGTCCGAAGTAGACATTTATGGTTGTTGTCTACATTTAAAGTGACTTTTCTCGTCTAAGTTTCTAAGTAGACATGTAGGGTTGTTGTCTTGCCTGTCTCCTAGTTCCTTAACTACCGAACTATGTTTTTCCAACGAAATATGCTTAGTCTGATAGGTTTTGAGGCTCTTTGTTAGTTCTTCTATTTGGAAACTAGAGCTCATAAGATTTTATTCGAGACTATCTATTGTTTCCTTAGGCCTAAGAACTTTTTTCTCTAACTTTATGTAACGTTTGTACTCAAGTACCATGTAGCATACTTAGTTTGTATATCAACTAACAGGTCAAAATATGTAGAGTCAGGGGGTACTACCTCCTGAGACGAAGAGGATGCGTAGTCTTCGTTCGTCCTCGTGGAAGTTCCAGCTTGCTGATCATCATCGAGGCGCGCCATGAGAGCGAGGTTTTTGGCGTCGGAATATGAGGTGTCCTCTAGCCAGCGGTCTTGTTCAGCCATGAGAGCTACTCTAGCTTCCTTCTGTTTGGTCAGTTGAAGCTTCCTGGAGTAGTAGTTGGCATCCTTCTTCTTCGGAAGGGTGCACTCTTGGGAAAAGTGAGCAGTTTTCCCATAACTGAAACATTCAAGTGGGTCTTTGGATATTATTGCTTCCGAGGATTCATCTGGTCTCTCCTTCGAGCTTGTAGTTCGAAGTCTGTTCGCTGATGATGATGATTTCTTCTTATAGTACTGCTTCGTCATCATTTTAGCAACCAGCTGCTTTCCCAGTACCCCTACATCGGGATGAAGTTCACAGTCGGAGAAGTCTTCGTCTTCAGAAGAGCTAGGAGGCTTGACATGCTTTTCCTTTCTTGAGCGAAAGCTGTCATGACCCCTAACTTCGCCACGTATTTTATTGTAGTCCTAAGTGCCTAACGGTGCGTTGATTTGGAAGATACGTAAAATGTATATAAAATTTTTCCATTTTCATAGTGGGAGTCGTTCATGCATGTCAGAAGAATTACATAAGGTTCCTACGTTCGTACTAGTCCTATTCACACGAGAAGTGTGTACATGCACAACAAAGTAACTCTTATGCGCCCGGCCTCACAGGTTGTCATCCATGCACACACTCCCACCCCAAAAGCAACTGGAAGCTCCAAAAGATAGGCCTTGCATCCTAAACAATCACGTACAGTGGTCGCTGGTGCCTACAACACGTAACGTAAGGAGTGAGCCGCCATGGCTCAGTAAGCCGAAATTTGCATGTATGCGTGTCTCCTAACTCGCTACGGCAATCCTCGCCGAAGCTTACTAACGCTCATACTCTTTGTACTCTCACTTCATAAGGGCCCTCGGCTTTCTATCTTACTATGCGCCATTTCATAGAGCTCTAATCCTCAAGGGATTCATACATAGGTGAAGGTTCACACAATGAGAGATTACCCGAAGACACCTTTCCTGTCCTAGTGTGGCCTATCGCGCGGGTGCTTCTAACTGGTAGCCAACACCGAGGTCGCCAACACCAGAGGTTCCCTCTGTGTCGCGTTTCACTCGTGTCGCATCCTCCAGGTTGGATCTCCCCGCTATGGGGTATTCCCCCTGCCTATCATAACAGGTAAAATCGGCATCGTGCATCGCCATGGTCGCATAGAAGAGCCGTGACTCTACATTGAGTCGACATCAGACGCCGACATCGGCGAATATCCATCGCACACAGGCGATCTTATAACACGTATGCTCACGTTCCTATTTTTCATCCTATTAATGC
Source organism: Craterostigma plantagineum (assembly GCA_027422505.1). NCBI lineage: Eukaryota > Viridiplantae > Streptophyta > Magnoliopsida > Lamiales > Linderniaceae > Craterostigma > Craterostigma plantagineum. The sequence goes on along the minus strand of JAPQWV010000013.1, from coordinate 16,139,839 downwards.
GTGCATATGCTCGTGTTATGTTAATGGGTGTATGCATTCCATGATCTCATGCATAACAACTAAAACAAATCACGCATAGTTCACGTGTCGTCATGTGAGCACATAAGCACGTAGGTCATACCCAAGCAAGTTACGTGTCGTAGTTGAGTTTCTACTTACCTGTCGTCCGAGCTACGCGTTCTTACTGCTTCGGAAATTATCTACTGTTTGACCTTTAGACATAAATATCATGGCATCAGTGTTATGCCTTCATCAATTAAATAAGTCGAACTAAGTTGCTTGGACTACACAAACTTGCTAGAATTCTAAGTCGCACGATTCTAACTAGGCCAAGTCCCCACCCAAAATTTATTCTAAGTTGAAGTACTAAATTCTTGACCTAATGAGTTCGGCGAAAGTTAGAAGATTGTAGTGTTCAATTCGCCCGATTTGTAATGTTCATTACATGGTTTCGTTGAGAAATCCTTAAGTCATCGAATCGCCCGATTTACTTCTCACATTCCATGCATGGCATTGCCCGATTAGTGCTCGATTCGCTTGGTTTCAGTCGATTTGTGTTGAACTTGGAATCGCCCGATTGGTGCTTAAGCCACATTGCTTTCGCCTGATTTGATTGCATGGGATCATTCTCCATCGGCCGATTTGAAAATGCCATGTGCTCTCATCATCATGTCGTCATCTTCATTTCGCCCAATTCCATGCATGCGAACTCACACCCGATTCGATCATTCGTGGACTGATTTTGTCAAGTTTTTCTAGCCCTTAAATCGCCCGATTAAATTGTCCCCGACATTCATTTCGATCGATTCCTCACATGCAACCAATCGCCCGATTTCTCATGCATGCAAGCTCGCTCCCGATTCGATCATCAGGCTTCTTAAATCGCCCGACGCAAGAATGTAATGGAGATTAACATCGAATTTCTCGGATCACTTCATCTAGAATGAGAAGCAACAGCAATCATGATTAGACAAATGAACGATCTAACCACAGTCAGCATCCACACATTGTTCGATTACCTCAACCAACGCTCCAACCACGTGGAGAAACGAAAGGGGGAAACCAAACCAGTGGGAAGCGACACGCTCGCACTTATGTCCGAACGATCATCAAGAAAGCAATCAAAGGACAAGGAGATCATTCAATCATCTTACGCTCAACAGGGAGGAGATTCAGACTCCGCTGGGGAACTCAAGGACTTCTCAAAACATGGGGACAATGAGATCAGAATTAAAGAGCTTGCAAAACAACTCGCACTAGTCTCAAACTTTGTACAGAAGAAATTCTACAAGAAACCTGGATCCTCATCCAACCGCCAAAGAACTTCCTCTAACTCAACAAGAAAGGCCCAAGATGAAGAAAATACCTCTGAACCTATCTCTCAAGCCGGAAAGTGTTATAATTGTGGGATCTGGACATTTTGCCAGAGAATGCAGAATGCCCAAGAAGGATCTCAATTACTATAGAAGAAAAGTCCAACTGGCTGAGCAGAAGGAGAAAGGAATGGTCTTAATGGCTGAACAGGATCATTGGCTTGAGGACACTTCAGACAGCGAGGAAGAAAACATGGCACTGATGGCCAGACTCGATGACGAAGAGGATGAAGTTGAAGCTGAAGGAAATGAATCAGAAAATGAAACCACCAACAACTCAGACATGGTTGAGGTAAGCGAAGCTGACTATGATTCCTTACTTAAAATGAAAGCTGAATTTCTAACTCTTTATGATATGAACAACCAAAACAGAAAGAAAATTAGAGAATTAGAAGCAAATCTACAGAATAATCTAGAAGTTCTAGATAAGTTTAGGTATGAGTTTGCATGTGAGAAAAATCGTGTTGTTGTAGCGAATGAGAAAGTCTCAAAGCTAGAAGCTCAAGTGCTAAAATCAGAGACTAAAGCCAAGGAGCTAGCCGTAGAAATGAGGTCCCATAAAGATAAAGCAATAGACGCCTCAACTAAATATGACTTACTCTGTAACGAAAGGGAAAGACTCTACTTCAAGATTAAAAAACTGGACGACCTGTTAACTCAACGAGCTCAGTCAGAACAGACCACTTTCTTGAACAAACCTGCAAACATAGATTTCTATAATCCTGATAAAGGACTTGGTTTCAAAAACCCATGCATGATAAAACAAGTCATAAAAAATGCACCTTATCTATATGATCTTAAATACATGCAGATAGGCTGTATGACTAAACTCATGCCTTTTGTCAGTGAAGATGAGACACAAACACACATGAAAGCTCAAATATCATTTGATTACACAGAATTAAAAATGACAGTGATAAATTAAGAAAATGCCCTACAATAACTGAATTTGAATCAGATATTCCTCGTCCAGTCGAAGGAGATATCTCAGAAGAATCAACAAGTGAGTCGCAGATGACTACATACGCATCAGGGTATATGCCTGATTGCATAAATAAAATTAGGGATCTACACTCCACTCTCGAAAGAGAGAGAAAGTCCTTTGATAATGAGAGGCAAACACTTCCCGAGGAAATCTCTAAACTTAAGGAAAAATTAAGACTACAGTCACTCACATATACTTTGACTTCCAATGATAAACTTTCTTGTACTAATGGCTTAAAATTTTCAGGACCCACAAAAGAGCCATTGAAGGACAAGTCTGGGTTAGAAAAGAAGATCTTTTGAAGGAGACTCATGATTTTAGAGAACCTTTTGTTATCGATTATTTTTCATTCCAAAAGTTTTGTATCGTCATCACTTTCTCATGTATCGCCAAACTCATCTTTTTATTCGAAAAACAATTTTCCCATGCATAATCGTTTTTACACACAACATTACAAAACAACTTCAAAAGACACATCCTTAAAGAAAATGAACCAATCAAAAACTAAAACTGCCAAAGCACCCACAAAACAAGAAAAGACTCAAAAACGCGTCTCTACGCCTAAGACAAAAAGAGCTCCACTAGTGCAAAAATGGGTTCCAAAGCTTAAGTCTGAGGAAACTCAAATCCCCGCCCTAGAAAAGATTAATGACTCTTTGCATAAGAGTAAGTCTTCCGCTGAGAATGATAAATCTAGGCTAGGTAGAGTGTCTATACGGACTAACAAATACAACAGAGGTTGACCCATTCTTAAATGGGTACCTAAAACCCTCTAATCTAATTTTGCAGGCCCCAAATGTATGGTATATAGATTCAGGTTGCTCCACACACATGACTGGGAAGAAAGAATTGTTGAGCAACTACGTTCATAGGCCGGGTGGACTGGTGCGCTTTGGAAACAGCAATGGAGCTAGAATCCTTGGTTTGGAGATCTTATATGCAATCGTCTCACAATAAAGGAAGTTCCATATGTTAGAGGGCTAACACACAACCTCCTATCTATAGGACAGTTCAGTGACATAGGACTCCAAGTTGTGTTTCAAAAGAGAACGTGCAAAAATCTCAATGCCAATGGTGACGAACTTCTCACTGGAACTCGCAGAAAAAATCTATACACCATTGACATTAGGACTGTCAGACCAAAGACAAATATACGTCTGATCTCACGAGCAACATCCATTCAGAATAACGTATGGCACCAGCGGCTATCCCATCTTAATTTCAAGACTCTCAACAAGCTGCGACTAACAAATTGGCTATTGGACTTCCACCACTGAAGTACCAAAAGGAAATCTATGCCCCGCTGTGAGAAAGGGAAAATGAAAAAAAGCATCTCATCCTACGAAACACATAGCATCGACTCAACATCCACTAGAGCTATTCACATCGACATCTGTAGCACCCGGGTCCTCGTAAGTATTAGGGCCAATAAATTTTGCACAAATGTTGACCACGATTATGTGATTTTCATGCATTAATTCCGCGATTATGTGACTTACGTGAAGTTTCGTGTGGTAAATTACGTGCTTAGGTGATCTTACGAAATTTGGTACAGCTAAATTGTACCAACTGATCATTTATCTAGTTAGGAATTTTTGAAAGACATGCTAAAGAAATTTGGGCCATGAACAAGTTTTGGGCTAAAATTAAAAATTAGGCCCAAAATTTGTGGGTTGAGCCCAAAACATTAAATGGTTTGGGGACAAATTCCCCTAAAATAAGGGATATTTTCGTCAATTGAGTCCCATCTCATCCCTTAAAGGAATTAAATGTAGCTAAGAAACCATTTCAAGTACACCAAACTCCATAGCTAGGGAACTAACGTGAGCTTGAGCAAGGAAGGAGGAGAGGCCGAGATACGAAACGCGAGGGCTTTGGACTAGGTATCATTCCTTAACCATGATGTTTAGATTTTAGTTCTAGAATTAGTATATTTTAGGATTTAAGACACAAAAATACCACCTATTGGGACTGATGCGATTTTAAACCCTAAACGAACACCCTTTAAGCTTGATTTGGTGAGTTTAGCACTTTAAGGGCATGTTTAGGGAATATCAACTATGAAGAGTTGGGTTTAACTCGGTGATTTCGTTAAGCACGAATTTTAGGGTTTCTGAGGTTCATACGGTTTTCAAAGGTGTTCTTAATAAAAGCAACTTTTTGATCTTTAAGACGATGCATCGCGAACTAAAAGTTGTTTGGCAAGAATTCGCAAAGCATAAGCTTGCGAACTCCAAACCACTTTGCGTATCCACGAAGCTGCGAGGTGAAGGAGCCGCAAACCTACTTTGCGGGCTCCAAGCTTCGCGAGCTCCAAGCTTTGCGAATCCAACGATTTAAACTTGAGGGATCGCGTTCAATTGGCGAATTGAAGACTTTGCGGGTCCACACAAGCCGCAAACCTACTTTGCGAGCTCCATGCAACGAAGCGGTTGGCGAATCCAAAACTTTGCGGGTCCACGAAGCCGCAAACCCTACTTCGCAAAGCAAGGATTTTGCGAATGCTATAAGCACCGCGAACTCGGCGCTTTGCGAATCCTCACGCAGTTTGCGGGCCCAAAGTTGGCGGGTCCATCTTTGCGAACCCTAGCTTTGCGAATCCTTAGAAGTTTGCGAGTCCACATAAGGTCGCGAACCCACATTGCGAACCCACCCACTTTGCGGGCCGACCGAGGTTTGCGAACTCGGCATTCTGCGAATTCTCATGCACTTTGCGAACCCATTTTGCGAACTGAGCCTCATGCACTTTGCGGGTCCTATGAGGATGGCGAATCGAGTTTTACGAATCCAATGGTTTGCGAACTCAAACACTTCGCAAATCAACTTCACGAATTGAACCCCTTGGATTAAAACGATTTAAGTTATAAAAAATATTTTCGCACCATTTAATAAGAACAATATTCCGATTCCAATGAGCATAGGCTCTTTCAACGCCCGATCATAATTTGCCTATCGGTGTCCTTAGGGACCAATTTTCGGTATAGGTAGACGTCGCATTCGATAGAATTTTGGAACGAAAATTATATAGTTGATTTAAAATAATTTATGGACTGACTTCATAGCCTTGGCAGGTTTAAAGGACGAAATTTTAGGAATTTCACTAGACCGGCTAGCAAATAGTTTAAAGTCGAAAATTAAGTTCACGACTTAAAATATTTCGAGTACTTAGCTAGCTTAATTAATTAATAGCTTACGGATATGAATGTTTTGGTGCCTAAGGTCGGGACTTAGGAAATTCGCCAGGGCAGGTAGCAGTTAGTCTACGGACGCCAGGTAAGTGGAAATCCAACTACGACACATAACATATGTGTATGTGCCTAATTTATGTGATTATGTGATGCTGTGTTTACGTGCTTATGTGAACTTGTATGATATGGTTTCATGCTTTTGGTAAGCATTATGACGATGATGCATTTGCATATGCACGAGCATGCACGACACGTTGGGGAAATGAGATGATGAGTGTGCACATATATATCGCAAATAGCGAAAAGCGAATGCCGAAGTGGGCAATGAGGATATTATTAGTTAAGATAGGTGGCGGCTTCCGGGGCACCGAGACGGCGTTGATGCGCCGTCGGCGACGTTGATGCGTCGCCAGTATACGAACGACGTTGATGCGTCGGGGGATACCATGGTTGGGTTGATGCCCTCATGGTCGGGTTGATGCCCTTATAACCCTGATTAGCGTGGTTGGGTTGATGCCCTCATGCTTTAGTATGGTTGGGTTGATGCCCTCATACTTGGGCTGATGCCCGTGGTTGGATAGAGCTCTTTACGGTGTACGCCTGGGTAAAAGTCTGCCAAGGGCCCTAAGATAAAAGATATGAGATTAAGTTGATTCATAAGACATAAGATGCATCGGCGTGGATTGCCTTTGCGGGGTTTGATCACGTGCACGTCATGCATGATTTCTACTTACTGAGCATATCGCTCATCCCTTACGTTATGTGTTGTAGGTGCGAGCGACCACGGTACGTGATCGCTTAGATGGCAAGGAAATCTTTTGGCGCTTCCAGCAGCTTTTGGGATGGGAGTGTGTGCATGGATGACGACCTGTGAGGCCGGGCGCACAGAGATTCTTTTGATATGCATGTATACACATCTCGTGTAATTAGGATTCACATGAAGTTAGGAAGTCATGTAATTCTTTTGTCATGTATAGAAACTACTTCCATTACAAAAATGGAAAAATTTAATACGCGTTTCCGCAACTCTTTTAAGTTAAAGCAACGGTAGGCACATAGGATACGTTAGAATTAGGCAATTAAGAAGTCGGGTCGTGACAACATCTGTGGCCCAATGCGAACAGACAACATTAGTGGAAAGCGATATATGCTGGTTATTGAAGACGACTACTCACGTTACACTTGGGTCCGATTCCTAAGGACAAAATCAGAGACAGTTGACCATATTCCAAATCTTATCAGGACTACGCAGAACTTACTACAGCGCAATGTTAAGTAATTCGATCTGACAATGGAACAAATTCAAAAATCAACAGCTCAGTGACTTTTACGACTCTATAGGGATTACACAACAATTCTTTGCCGTCCACACTCCTCAACATAATGGAGTCGTAGAAAGGAAAAATCGAACGCTTGTAGAAGCTGCTCGGACAATGCTAATACAATCATCGCTACCTAATTTTCTTTGGGCAAAAGCCATGAACACCGCTTGCTTCAGAATCGAACCAACATTCATCTAAGATTTGGAAAGACGCCTTATGAACTAATAAATGAAAGATTACCCAACATTGCTCACATGAGGATTTTTGGATGCAAATGCTTCGTCGCAAATGACCGAGAAGACAAATCAAGCTAAATCAAAAGGCTACTGAAGGAATTTTTGTGGGCTACTTTGCGCAATCTAAGCCATATGGGTATATCTTCGTGAAAGGAGAATGATCATGGAAAGTGCAAATGTCACTTTCGATGAGGGTCTAGAAACTCATTCTGGACCAAACAGCTCAGGACTCGAACGCACACAAATCCGTTCTACTCGATCTCGTATGGAATTAGGAGAGTCCTCGAGTGGCGCTTCTGAACGCGATTGTTCAGAACCAGGATTAGACAAAGAAAGGTTGGGGAAATACCAACAACATGCCGTTGACGTCTCAGGACGCTGCAGCCCAACATGTTTAATCCACAAGTTCAAGAGGAAATGGATCTGGATCAACTCTTTGAACATATGTACTTCCCCACAAATCAAAACAGGACAATCGACGATCCTTCTCCAAATTCAGAATCCAGTCCTACTCCATCTACTTCTGAATTAGAACCCATTTCTGCACAAACATTTTCACCCTCAGACATTGATAACTCGATCCCTGAAGCACAGACAGAAGACTCAGCTTCCGCTAGCAATGATAATACCTCTGAGATCGAGTACCCACTTACGAAGTATCAGACATGGATGAAACTACATTACCTCACGAAAAGAAATGGATTCGCAGTCATCCTACAGATCAAATCATAGGTGATCCCACTGCATGAGTAAAGACTATAGGTTCGATCTCAAACTACTGTAATTTTACTTGTTTCTTGAGCCAATCAGAACCTACCAGAGTGATCGACGCACTACGTACCCGAACTCGATAGTAGCTATGCAAGAGGAAATCAATCAGTTCGAGCGTCTCAATGTATGGAACTTAGTTCCTCGTCCAAAAGGCAAGACAATGATAGGAACAAAATGGGTATTTCAAAACAAGAAAGATGAGGATGGTGTGGTAATCCAAGGCACGACTTGTAGCTAAGGGGTACAATCAGCAAGAAGGAATCGACTACGATGAGACTTTTGCCCCAGTAGCAAGAATTGAAGCCATCAGACTGTTTCTAGCATATGCAGCACACAAAGACTTTACTGTCTATCAAATGGATGTAAAGATTGCCTTCTTGAATGGGATTTTGAAGGAAGAAGTATATGTCTCACAGCCAGACGGATTTCTCAATACAGAACATCCGGACTTCATATACAAACTAGACAAGGCTCTATATGGGCTAAAGCAAGCTCCAAGGGCCTGGTACGAGGTTTTGTCTGACTTCCTTATCAACTCAGGCTTCACTAAAGGGAAAAATGATACCACACTATTCGTCAAAAAGGATGGTTCCGATATCATGCTTGTGCAGATCTACGTGGATAACATCATTTTCGGCTCTACAAAACCCGGAACTCTGTCTCGAATTTAACACGTTGATGAAATCACAGTTTGAGATGAGTATATGGGAGAAATGTCTTTTTTCCTTGGACTGCAAATCAAGCAACTTTAGGATGGGATATTTATCAATCAGTCCAAGTACACCCACGACATTCTCAGAAAATATGGGATCGACAAGAGGAAATCTTCAAGCACTCCAATGTCGACCTCGTGCACACTCGACGCTGATCAATTGGGTGAACCTGTAGATGCTACCCACTACAGAGGAATTACTGGATCTCTGCTCTATCTTACTACCAGTCGACCTGATATTCTATACTCCACTTGTCTTTGCGCAAGGTTTCAAGCCAATCCCAAGGAGTCGCACCTTCATGCCGTCAAAAGAATTTTGAAATATCTGAAAGGAACTCCAGACCTAGGACTTTTGTATCCTAAGAACTCAGGTATGAAACTAATAGGGTATTCTGATGCAGATTTCGCAGGCTGTAGATTGGACAGGAAAAGCACATCGGGCAACATCCAATTCCTTGGAGATAAACTTGTATGTTGGGCTTCTAAGAAACAAAATTGTGTGTCAACCTCCACGGCAGAAGCGGAATATGTCGCTGCTGCAAGTTGTTGCTCACAAATTTTGTTGATAAGGACCCAACTACGAGATTACGGGTTTGATCTAAATAGAATTCCTATTTATTGTGATTCCAAACGTGCCATAGCAATTACGTGCAATCCTGTTCACCATTCGCGCACTAAGTACATAGACCTAAGGTACCATTTCATAAAGGACCAAGTAGAGCGAGACATGATAGAAATGTATATTGTCAATACAGAGATTCAACTAGCCGATTTGTTTACAAAAGCATTGGATGAAAAACGGTTCCATTCTTACTTGCAAAGCTGGGAATGTTGAATCGGAACCTCTAGTTTCGATTATGCCTCCATACGGTTCATTACTTGTCTATCTGCTCTGCCTTTGAACTTCTTGATTTTATGCGTGTCTGTCAGTTAATTCAATTTTTTTCTTCTCGCTCTAGTTTTCTGTTTTAATTTCCTAATAATTTTTTTTAGTTTCCAATAAGTCGAAAAGCAAATGCTGATGGCGTCACATCGATGGGGAGAAATGCTATATCCATGCATCGAGGGGGAGTAAGTGTCTGATCAAATTAATTTTCAGATTCTCGATAGGCATTTTATTTAGGGGGAGTTCTTTAAGCATTTTATTTAGGGGGAGTTTAACTCTAAAATCCAAAATATTTAGGGGGAGTAGTAGGTGTTCTCATAAATTAATCATTCAATAATTTATAAATTTTTCAGAAAACGAAGAACACTCTCAAAAAATCCCAAATGCGAAAGTACACTCAACATACAATAACAAGCTCTCAAAGGCTAGAACGTCCTGTAAGGACATAATACAGAAGAACTAGAAAAGCCACCAATAAGCACAATAGAACGAAAAGCTCAAACGCCAGCATATTCAAATTGTGTTCAAAATTACGTCTTAACCCTTCATATTCTTCTGTCTCGTTCCCTTGGTCTTGCTGCATCCAGTCCATTTGTCCTTGCGAGAATGATGAAAATGTGAGAGTAAGTTAGTGGCAAACTTTGAAATTGTGGTATTGATTCGAGTCTTGTCTATTGATAGGCATAATCTGAACAATAACATCATTATCGCTCCAACCAACATAATCAATGATACAGACAAATTTTTGACTTAGACGGTTCATCGCTGCGAAAGAAAGCGACATTTTTTTGTCGACTCTCGGATTTTGCTTCAGACATATCAATTTTGAAAAACCCGTAGATTTGATTTTGTATAGTCGATAGAGTCGAATTGGTGGTATAGGGTTAAGTATTAAATTTTGTATTTTTGAGATTAGTAGAAAATCCCTCATTTCAACTTCTAAAAACATTGTTATCATTATTCGCGAATTTCATTTCACGAACTCAAATTCCCAACCAGTTTGGATCTTAATATCGTGAACTTCGTAATGGGCTTATCTTCATTTTGCGGCCCAAATCCACAGACCCACAAAGTTCCTTTTATCTATTCAGTTTCAATTCGCGAACTAAAATTTAATTCGCGAAATACACCTCCGTGTTACAATCCCTGATTCGCGAAATACACCTCCGCGTAATTAGTTCGCGAAGTCTCAATTCGCGAATCCTCTCAAACTTTGACTAGTCGAAGAGCTATTTTGCGAACTCACAGCTTCCAATTCGCAAACTATCCGATATGCAAACTACAATGATTTCGCGAATCCTCTGTGGGCCTTCATCTCTATTTCGCGGCCCAAATCAATCTTCAATCTCTCAGCCCGCGAAATTCACTTAACCTAATTCTGTTAGGTCCTCAGATTAACAACTCTACGATCCTAGGCTAGAATTCATAGTAATTCGATCGTTTAGATAATCAATTGAATTCGATCGAAAAACTCAAGTTAAGAACACTGAGAGAATTCAATTAGAGTGAGAAAGTTACTGTTGTTTCTCTCTCTAGAAATCGAATTGCAAGTCCTTCGGATCAATTCTCTAAACTTTCTCTATTAAGCTCAATTGATTACATGTATTTATACCAAACAAACTTGGTAAAAATATCAAACTAGTCCTAATCTAAGGACTACTATACAAAACGCCCCTAATTACAAGGACAACTAGTGAAATCAAGCACAATTGCAAATGATATTCTACAATCTCCCCCTTTGTGCTTGATCGCGTCTCCGCGCCGTTTGTCCTCGTCGGGCGTAATATGATCTGTGCAAGCCCAGCGCATGCTCGTAGTTCCTCAGCGTGACCCTCAGCTCCAGTCGCTCCTCGATATCTTCAAGCAATTCCATTAGGAGCGGTTGTTCTCTCACGAACATGTGGATCCTCAGCATAGTGTCTTTATTTATCTCTTCCAACCTCTGCTCGATATTCCTCCTGATGACCTTGAGCGTCCCATCACAAAACTTGTTGATTTCAGTCTTCAGCATCAACCTATTCTTCTTTGCTATTGGATTGTTGTAGGTGATGCCTAGGACTGAGCTGATGTGCACGTGATTGTTGGGAAGCCCTTCGATCTCAGGTCCTTTGTTGAGCGGAGCGGTCATGTTGACCTTCTTCATATTGCTCTCAAGCGCCATTTGAAGGTCGTGAGCGGAGAAGTACTTGACTTGTCGCATCATGAACCGGTAGAGCCCTTCGAGGCCTTCTTTCTTGATGAAGCCCTGATGACCTTTGTACTTCTCCACGTATAGCTGATAAAGATGGTACACTTCATCGGTGGGGAGGTACGGCAGGTCGCTCTCGCTCAGTTCTTCTCGTGTCCTGTCCACTCGTTCGATGATGTAGTGAGGTGTTGGAAGTCCTCCTTTGTCATAGTAGACGCTGATTAGTTGGCTTATTGGAGAGAGACTCTTATAATGGCTCTTGGCTTGTGCCTTAGTCATCCCCAGCCTAACATCAGGTCCTAGTTTGGTCAGCATCCAGAGGTAGGTCAACCTCTTCTGCTGATCCCAATGAGAGATCCCTCTAAGCTCGTCTTGACTCTGTCCGGAGACCTCCAAATATTCTCACGAACTTCTTCTAGGAAGGGAATTTCTATTTGGATGTTCTCCCATGGCGTGTCGATCCGAACGGTCCCTGGCGTTAGCCTTGGAGAGGGAACCGCCTGTTGAGCGATTAATTATGGTAGCCTTGGGATATCTTGCTCGTAGTCTTCACCTTCCTGAAGCTCGTCGTCTTCTATGATTACGAGGTCTATAGACGCTTGTTGTAGAAAGCGCCGAACGTCGTGAAGCCGTCGCCTTTGATGCTCCTCGGGCATGGAATGGATCATCCACTGTCCTTTGAAGATATACTTGTCTAGGACCTCGTGTGGATTGACGCCATGTCCAGAGGGTCCCGGTTGGTCTGGAGCGACTGAGGGAGTGGCTTGGGTAGCTGCTAGAGCTACAAGCATTGCAGCACTTGCTTCTTCTTCCGGAAGCAAGGGGCTTGAGTAGATCGGCGGTGTGGGCGGAGGCGTCCTGCGGAGAAAGGTTGGTGGGTCGATGTGGGCGGTGCGGTGCGTGGTGTGGGTAGTTTGGGTTTGGTGAGTAGTATGGGTTTGGTGAGTAGTATGGGCTTGAGTAGATCGGAGGTGTGGGCGGAGGCGCCCTGAGGTGAAAGGTTGGTGGGTCGATGTGGGCGGTGCGGTGCGTGGTGTGGGTAGTTTGGGTTTGGTGAGTAGTATGGGTTTGGTGGGTAGTATGGGTTTCGCCAGCTCCAGTGCTTGTCTGTGCAGCGCCCGAGCCTTGTTCTTGGCCACTTGTAGATGTCCTCGGCCTCTTCTCCCCTCATGAGGGTCCTGATCGTCAGGATCGTCATGTCTGCATCGTGAGTGGGAGCTTTGGCCTCGGCAGGTGTCAGTCGGTGGCTCAGGATGGTCCACCAATCGCCTATAGAGGGATTCTTCTTGCGGCGATCGGATGGAAAGGCCTATCAGACGGGCGAGGAGAATGTCGTGGAGCTCGGTGATGGGGATTGTGTATGGATTGATGAGGATGGAGGAAGTGGCTAGAGGGTCGGTGGGTGTGGGTTGTGGAGGTGTGGGGTTGATTTGTGACGAAGGGCCTTCAGAGGCACGTGCTTTCCCGGTATCTCTTCGGGATGCCTCGATTGCTTGAAGTACTCTCTCTGTGATCTTGTCTTCCATTGACTGTACAGCGGCAGAGAGAGCGGCCTGAAACTGCTCGTTCGTCACAAAGGGTGCGGACGCCTCCGTGAATGGACCAGGACGACTGATGTCGCCTGTTATCAACCCTTGAGTAGACACCGACTCTGCGGGTTGGCTCACAGTCACTTGAGGTTGTGACTGTATGAGACTTCCACCAATCCTCGAGTCGAATCTTGAGGATTCGTCTCTATGGGTGTTAAGGCAGGCTCAGGTTGCGCCTGTGAACCAGACACCACGTGAGTTGGTTGCGGCTCAAGATTGAGCGAAGAAGTGCCGGCAACACTTGTCGTTGTGGTTAGCGTAGTATCTGGTGCGGTGGTGACTGCTGGAAAGAGCGACTCCAACTGAATACTGAGTCTTCTGGGAGTCCTCCTGATCAGACTGATTTCCTCGTCAGACTCTGTGTCAGATGGGGTGGCGGTGTGAGGAGTAAGATCTCGATCGACGTTCTCCAATGTCTGATCTGTCACCACTGGAAGTGAAGTGTGCCCCATTTCCGTTTCGGGCTGTGCTTCTTGTTGAAGAACTTCCTCAAAAGTTTCTTCGAGCACGCCAATATGTACGGGCTCTTCCACTTGTAATTCGAGTGCAGGAGCCTCGAGCTCCATCTCTGTAGCCACGACATCGATTAGAGTATCTTCCACGTCGGGCATTGGCTCTTCGATCAAAGAGGACTCCTGTTGAAACTCCTGAGCAACGACGTCTATCATCGCGTCGTCAGGGCTTGGTTGGTGTTGGGGAGGGCTCACATGGTGATCTGCCGGGGGCCCTCTAATCATTTCTTCCGTTAAGTTGTGTTCCCTGCAGAATCTCTGATACTCAGCTCCCGCGAGGTCGGCGAGCCTGAGTAAGTTAAGTGGAATTGGCATCGACGGTTGGTCCAGGTCCGTGAGCCGTGGGTTGTGGAAAAACTTAAGCCTTGGCGGCTGGTAGTTTCCACCAGGAGGCAGCTGGGGGATGTTCTGGTGCAGCGCCATGATCTCCCTGATGATGACGTTGAACCACCGAGCATAAGGCACGTTCTTTGAGCGCCGGTTCTCCTTCTGCCGAATCTGGTCCGCGAGGTCGTTCCAGAGCAGCTGAGCGTAGTCATAATTTCTTGAGAAGGCGATGCCGTGGAAGATCCTCAAAATATTGCTGTTGCCCTTATCGAATCCTGCGTGCTTGGGCGACAGACACTTATTCACTATTCCGAATAGTGTCTTCCACGGGTGTGGGATTCCGCTGCTCTGGACCTGAGCTAATCTTGTGAGCGGTGGTTGGTATCCCATGTGCAAGATGTCCTGAATCATCTCGGCATCCGATGGGAGAGGGTCGTAATTATCACTGTGGGGCAAGTCCAGTACCATGCCGAACTGTTTCTTGTCCATGCTGATATGCCGCGTCCCTATCCTTGTTACGAATCTGAAGGCTCCATTGTCCACTTCTCCTTGTATGCAGCCCCAAAACTGCTGGAGATAGACCATCGGCACTGATGCAGTGACCGTTAACGCATGCCAGATGGGGTGGCCTTGTGGGATTGATACGATGATCTCGTCTGGACACCTAAACGTGCTCAGATCGAGCTGGAAGTTCGTATCTTGAACCTTTAGATAAAGGTTGTGATCGTAGATGTGGTTGTATTTCGGGTAGCGATCCATCTGAAAAATAGATATATAAAAGTTTATTAGGTCAATTTTATTTTTAGTCGAAATATGAATAAATTTCATCAAACTATAGTAATATCGCAAGTAATAGCATGTTCGATGAATTGTGAATTGAAATCATATCAAATGCATAGTGTAAGTTCAATTTCAAAAATCGTGATGGCATGAATGTAATTTCGAATGAAATATATGTCGTGTGAAAAATAGTTCGAAATTTCGCTAAGTATTAAATCAGTAAGTCACTGTTCATGCCGAGAAAATTTTCGGTCGAGAAAATTGAATTGCAATTTGATTTCCTATATATTGATTTCAATTGAAAGAATTCTGTCTAAATTTTGCGATCGAAGAATTTTATCCCTATTGTTAGCTACAGTGTAAAAGACTTAGAAAAATTTCCTAAGTGTTGAAGTTGAAAGCGTGACTGTAGTCGATCAATTTTACGATCGAGAAAAATTCCGTGTAAATTTACGATCGAGAAATTACGTCTCAGGTAAATTTACTATCGAAAAATTTTCTTCGATTCAATAAAATTTTTCGATTCGAAATTTGTCGAGCGGAATGTGATTTTCGATTGAAAGTAGAAGTTTTTCGCTGCGATATATTTTTATCGAGAAATTAGTCAACGAAAGACTAAGTCAAACGTCGAGATATTTTCCGATCAATTAAGTCCTAAGCGGCGAATTTTACGATCGAAAAATTAAGAGTTGAAAAATTAATTTTTCGCTGCTAACTTTTTTGCGCTCGATAAAATTTTCATCTAAATTGTCTAGTCAGTGCATAAGTTTTTCGCTCGCAGAAAATTACAATTGGATTTTTCGATGGTTAGTGTGACGGTTAAAATCTTTTATCGTGACGACTAAATCAAAATTTTGTGATCGAAAACTAAATCGACACAAATAGTATCTCAATTGAATTGGAATTCAATTAGGATTATTTGCGATCGACAAAGTTCTTCGACAGCTTCAAAACTTCAAAACCCAGTTTCATCTAAACTCATTTTAACGTCACAGATGCAGATTTTTCCGAAGTTTTAAACTATCTGTTTCATCAAGAACATCAAATCTATCCAAAAAAAAAACGGGCATTTAACTCAGAAAATCCAAGAAGCATGCCACAATTTTAGTGAAACAGTATACGTTTAACTAGTTTTTGAGGAACAGTCGAAAAATTTTAAGTAATCATGCGAAAAACTACAGAATGTAAATGCAAATCAAGTTATATCATTCGCAATCGTTAACCGAATCGAATTTCTACCTTAATCAGACGATTTGGAGTGAAAAATTGAAAGTTTTTGAAGGATTTTGTATCGTCTGAGAAAGTTTTGCGAGAGAGAGTTGTTTTTTTTTATTAGGTTTTGCGTGAGAAAAAGTTTTTCGACTGACAAAAGTTAAACTTTTATTAACTAGCATTGATTTGTTTTCGGGCTTGTGATTTGACATTTTGCGATTTAATGGATCAGGCCCATTACTATTTGCACACGAAAAATTCAATTTTTCGATCGCAAATTATCGCGGTTAATCAAAATCGATCCCGACACTGTTTACGATCGAGAAACTTTAGATTGCGAATTAACTCTAGTATCCAGTTTCTCGATAGTAAGTTATTCTAAAGAATTTCAGATTGACCCCTATTTCAAAATAAAACCCATTGTAAGGCTCCCCCTTAGTAATTGAAATAAATGCAATTAACTCCCTGTATTTTCTGTGTAGTAACGTCTAGCTCCCCTGGCAGAAATTTAAAAATCTGTACCACTTAGAGATAAGCGTTAGTAATAATGGAGTTAATCAACAATTATTTTTGGCAATTTTATCTCTGAAATATTTGGTCTTTTGTCTAGCTCCTCTCTTTGTAGTGTCGACGTCTTGCTCCTTAATTTTGAAAGATCTGAAATACTCAGAGAAAAAACGTCAAAAATATTTGGAGCTAATCTACGAGTCTTATACTTGCTCCCCCTCAAATGATGCACAAAAATTGACTAATTATGCAAGCATATGAAATCAATTCAAGTCACGAGCACACAAATTTACCAAGTAAGCATGTATACATGGTCCCCGAAAACATGTACTTTAAAATATTGTGTGAGGGTAGAAGCAATGAAAAATTTATCGCATTAAACAATTCAGTACCAATGCAATCTAAAATTGCATTTAGAATGTGCGATACACTAAAGAAATTCGCATTTATTCAATTCAACGCATATGAAACATAAAATTTCATGTCAAAATGTGCGAATTTTATTATTTATTATTTATTTATTATCATATATATGTATATATATATATTTTTTTATATGGGGTCAGATTATTTTGCTTCGATCAATCGTCACGCCTAAAATTTTACGAGACATTTGAAAGAAGAAAGTGCCGTCAAGTCATGTCGTCAAACTAAAGTCCTAAGTTCATAGACTGGTCCATTTCGACAACTCTCACTAGGTTCGCTCTTGCTCTCAATTATAGCTATCTTGAGATTTTTATATTTTTATCACTCAAGTCAACACAAGCAATTTTAAGTCAATTTACCTGTGATCGAGGCATTTTTAATCATTTCACCTAAGCGAGAGACCGTCTATGTGGAATCAAAGGGTTGTAAGAGTTATAATTTGGCTAGGACTTAGAACGGAAGGAATTTAAAGGAAAGTGAGCTTATCTCTTCATCGTCTTCCAATTCTACGTCCGTCTCTTTTTTTCGGCGTCTTTCTGCTTTTCAATCTTTTCTCCCTCTTTTTCTTTTAAGAACTATCCATTTTTATGTTATGCTCAAGCTGAAGCTCCGCTTCTCCATGAGGCTCTAGGAGATTATCGTAGGCGAAGTTCTTTTTGTTGGTTCTCGGGCCGATACCGTGTTCCTCTTCTCTTAATCCCTATAGAGGTTTCAGAGATTATCAATTTGGAGAAGTTCTCGGTTATGGAATTCGTACCCGAGGCTGCACTCCTCTTCGTTTCCCGATATAAGACCGGATTATCTTTGGAGAAGTTCACTTCGTTGTGCTCCTCTTCCAGCCGTTCTGACGAGCGTACGAGATTATCGTTGGAGAAGTTCACAGCAGGAACCATGCCACTTTCTACAAGGTAGTCGGAAGGCCGGTTCCTTTGGTCTGATTTTTGCGCGTTGAGCAATGCCTTATTTTGTCATCATCTTACTTTTTCTTTTGTTATCTCCCCTCCTTTTCTCGTTTGAACAACCATTCGAAGAGTATAGAGTTCGGTTGAAGGCTGGGAATGGGTTTCAAATGAAGAAAAGGACATCGGAGAAGGCTCATAGTGGATGACTAAGGGCTAACGTGGGGTAATTTATATAAGGCCGTATGAGGAATATCCTAAACTCCCTTACCATTTTCCTGACGATCTAACGCAAGATGAGTATGACACCAAGAATCACTAGGTAAGACAAGTAATTTATGTGTGACTCACTCGAGAAGTAGATCCAAAGAAAGGAAAAAGGAACAAGGCTTGAATCCTCACGCATGTAGAGTGACTTTGTGTCTAGTGGAACAATCAAATGACCTTTTAGACACAAGAATGCGACTTAGACTGACAAATTTTAAGCAATTAAATCGATCGCATGTCGGGGTAAAATTCTAAGTGACTTTAGATCAAAGCATCCTAAAGGATTTCGTCATACCCCTTTATATTATATATAGAAATATATATTATATATTTTTATTATTATTATTATTATATTTTATTTTTATATTATTTTTATCACGCAAGATAAGGACAAATAAGCATAGAAAACACGCAGAATAGAGCATGTGATAGCACAGAAGATCAGGTAATGCATATATTACGGAAGATTCAACATGCCTAATTTTCCGACAAGGAATTGAAATCGTTTCTCATCCAAGGCCTTGGTGAAAATGTCGGCTAGTTGAAACTCCGTGTTCACAAAGTACATCTCTATCGTGCCTTTTTCTACGTGATCTTTGATAAAATGATATCTAATGTCTACGTGAATGATAAACCGGATTGCAAGTAATGGCGATTGCACTCTGACTATCACTATATATGGGTATATTATTTAAATTGTACCCATAGTCGTGAAGTTGTGTCCGCATCCACAGCATCTGTGAGCAACAGCTGGCGACAACTACGTATTCTACTTCGGCCGTCGAAGTGGACACACAGTTCTTCTTTTTGGATGACAAGCAAACCAGCTTTTCGCCTAGAAATTGAGCGCCACCGGACGTGCTTTTCCTGTCCATTCGGCAACCTGCATAGTCAGCGTCAGTGTAGCCGATAAGTTTAAAATTCGTACCCTTTGGATACCATAGGCCAAGGGTAGAGGTGCCCTTAAGGTAGCGTAAAATTCTTTTGACCGCGAGCATATGGGATTCTTTGTTGATCCGAAGATGATGTCGTCGACGTATACTTGGACGACCATCAGATCTTTATCATGCCATTTAATGAAGAGGGTTGTGTCTATCGTTCCTCGTAATCCAGTCTTCACGAGGAAATCACTCAGGACATCGTACCAAGCACGTGGGGCTTGTTTTAGTCCATAGAGAGCTATCCAAGCGATAGACATTATCGGGATGTTCTTGATCAACGAAACCTTCCGGCTGAGCGACGTAGACTTCTTTTTTAATACGCCGTTGAGAAAGGCGGTTTTAACATCCATCTGATAGACTTTGAAGTCTTTGTGAGCCGCATTAGCCAGCAGGAGGTGGATAGCTTCGATACGGGCAACATGAGCATAAGTCTCGTCGTAGTCGATGCCTTCCTGTTGATTGTATCCCTTAGCAACTAGCCTTGCTTTGTTCCGGATCACTTTATCATCTTCATTTTTCTTATTCTTGAAAACCCATTTAGTTCCGACCACTATTTTCCCATGTGGACGGGGTACCAAGGTCCATACTTGAAGACGTTCGAATTGATTGATTTCCTCTTGCATTGCAATTGTCCAATCCGGGTCTCGAAGTGCATCTGCTACTTTGGTAGGCTCGTTTTGGCTCAGGAAGCAACTGAAAAGACTGTGTTGACGACTTGTCCTCACACTAACCGAAGGATCGCCAATTATCTGATCAACCGAGTGGCCTCTCGTCCACTTGCACTCATGAGGCAAGGCTGAAGTCGATGCGTCAGCCATCTGTGGATCTAGATTGCCTATAGTCTCTGATTGATCATTTGTCTGAGGAAGTTCCAATACTGCACTTGGATTGATCGTCTCTGATGATACTTCCTCGATGACCACTGTAGGTTCTTCGGTGTTCGCAATTCTGAATCGGGTGGGGTAGAGGTGTGAGATGAACTTGGTACGTCGGTCTTGTTCGGTAGAGAATCCATTGTAGGTGTAGTCGTGTATGACCGATATACCGGTTCGAAGAGAGAATCCTAGTCGTCTATTGCAAGTCTCGTTGCTTCGTCTGACACTGATCCTGTTGCCATCTTCTGTTGGTTTTGTGTCAACACACCAGTGATTACGGGTTCTGAAATGTTGTCTTCAGAAGACAACGGGTTGAGAACGGGTCCTGAACAGAATTAAGCAGGAACCAACGGGTTAGGCAAGGGTCCTGGACTGAATTGACCAAAAGCCATATCTGCCACTTCGTGGAAAGTGACATTATAGCTTTCCTTAATAGTTCGGTTGGACTTGATGTATACTCGGTACGCTTTTGATGTTGAAGAATACCCGACAAATGTAGCTTCGAATGCTTTAGGGTCGAACTTTGCACGTTGCTCTCGGTCGTTTGCCACAAAGCACTTGCACCCGAAGACTTAAGGAAAGAGATGTTGGGCACTCTATTATTCACACTCTCGGATTAGCAGATTTAGTTTTGGGTTCGGATATGACTCCTAAATCTATTTTTGAAAGAGTCTTAATAACCCATTGTACTTTTGAAAAAGTGGGTTTGGGTTTTGCCTCTATAGGAGACTTGGCCCTTTTGGCTTTTGTCGTCCTAGGCCGAGATTTAGGAACCCATTTGGGTTGAACCTTATAGGGAAGGTTAATTTCAGCACGTACAAATGCTTTGGAGGGTTTGACTGAGGAAAAGATCTTTTCTTGTGATAGTCTCCTAAGGTGCTTGGGGAATTTAATTTCTACGGGATACCAGGTGAGTACAGTCATGTACGGCGCCATAAGCTTTCTTTATGGCTGGATCTTGTTTCCTACGAGTCTTCCTTGTGGCATTTGTTTCAGAATGATTAATTTTTGACGTAGAGCCTATTTCGAAGTTGGTGCTTCTAATGGTAATCGGCTGAAGTGAATAAGTAGAAGCAACTATCTTAAAAGTGGAAATAGCTCTTTTATTTCTAAGAGTGTCTTTTATTGTAACAGAAGGAGTAGCATGTTCAGAAACATTTAAATCTATTGGCTCCTTCTTTATCTTAGTGCTAGACACTCTCGCCTTTGTTTTTAGTGCTGACGCTACGCTCCCTGTAGACGTAGGTAAAGTAAAATTAGTCATAGCACTTTTAATAGAATTACTTTTACAATTTTTATCTTTCAAATGCGTTTTTTCTTTTTTCACGCTTTTTGTAATAGCGTGAGAGGTAGTTTGGGAGGACGAGGAAGCCTTGAGATTTTCCATCTCCTTAAAGAATTTTTCTTTTCAGCTTCGAAATTCTCTCGTTCTTTTTCTAACTTCGCCTGTGACTCCTCTATCTGTTTTATGATGGGGGGTTTGTAGAGAGAATTTTTATAATTAACGGTTTTAACTTCCGCGTGGTGTGTTTGAGAGTCACGAGGTAGAATTTGAACTAAATTGCAGACAGGTGTTAGAGTTTCTTTCCTATTTTTGTCCCTTTCATTTAGTTCTTTGTAGTCAAAGGGATTTCTGGACCATGTGGACCTTGTCTAATGGATGAATCGAAAGTATTTTCATAAGACGATTCAGTAAAATTTCTAAGAGAGGTTATTCCTAAGCCCATGTGTTTAACATCGTATATTTCTTTCTTTTGTAAAGCACACGGATTAGTGAAACATATGCCTTCTATAGGATTATAGAACTCTATATCTCTGGGCTTGTTCAAAAATATCGTCTGTTCGGATTGTCCCCTACGCGTAACTATATCGTCTAATTTCTTTACTTTGGCATATAGTTTCTTGCGTTCCTCACCTAGGAGAGCATAATTATTTCCAAGGTTAGTTTAGCGGCTTGACAGGCATCGAAATCCTTACTAAGCTCACTAATCTTAGCATTCGATGTTTCTAATTGAGCTTCTAAGTTAGTGATCTTAGAGGTAGCTCGGTTATCCTACAATTTAAAATGGCTTTCTCGTTGAGATTTCTAACCAAGCAATTGTAGTTATTTGCTAGCCTATCTTCTAATTCCTTAATCTTTTCGCTCTGTTATCCTAGTTGAGGTTGACTAGTCTCTCTAGAATGGAGGCTCTTAGTAAGTTCATCTATTTTTGCACTAGAGCTCCTAAGTTCTTGTTCGAGACTATCTATCTTCTCCTGAGGTCTCTCAAGTTCGTTCTCTACTTCCTTTATACTTTTCTGCTCACGTTTCTGTTAGCATATTGCTTTTGATATGATTATAACATGGTCAATAATGTGGAAGGAGTGACTACCTCATTTGAAGACGTGGATGCGTTGTCGTCGTCCGTACGAGTGGATGTTTCGGCGTCCAATTCGTTGTCGAGACGGGCCATGAGGGTTAAGTTCTCTTCTTCGGAGCTCGACGTGTCCTCGAGCCATTGGTCCTGTTCGGCCATGAGAGCTACTCCAGCTTCTTTCTGTTTTGTCAATTGAAGCTTCCTGGAGTAGTAGTTTGCATCTCTTTTCTTCGGGAGAGTGCACTCTCGGCGAAGTGACCTGCTTTGCCACAGTTAAAGCATTTGTTAGTCTCTTTGGGATTCTTGACCTCGGAACTCTCCGGAGCACGTTCTTTGTTCTTGGAGCTTGTAGTCCGAAGTCTATTGGCTGAGGTTGAAGACTTCTTCTTGAAGTACTTCTTGCTCATCATTTGTCCAATGAGAGCTAACTGTTTTCCAAGGGCTTTCATGTTCGGCTCGATGTCGGAGTCCGATTCATCTTCCGACTCTGATGATGAAGGTGGCCTAACGATCTTTTCCTTTCTTGATCTTGTGCTCCTCTTCTCCGAGACTAAGGCAACCGTGTCATCGGTTTGTTTGCCTTTCTGCTCTTTGGTAATCTCACGGATATCATCCTCATGCTGAGCGAGATTATCGAACACGGCATGGACATCCAACTCCTCTAGATCTTTATTTTGTCGTATTTGAGTGGATATTTTCTCCATTCCGTGGGCAAAGAAGATAGAAATCTTATGTTTGTCTCCATGTTTGTCTTCATTATTTCTATCTTCCTCATCTCGTTGAGAAGAGTGAGGTATCGTTGGTAGATTTCGTATAGACTCTCCTACGGCTTTGCTTTGAATGAGTTGTAAGCAGTGAGAATGTTCGCCTTCTTGGCCTTTATGCCAACTTCCGTCCTTTGCATCATCCTATGCAGCTCATCCCACATCCCTTTGGCCGATGTAAGGCTGTCGATTTGTCTGTATATATCGTTGGGGATGCCCTGCATAAGGGTATTCATGGCTACTAGATCAGCCTTAGCTCGAGCTCTTTCCTCCAGAGAGTATTCTCTAGGCTCCTTTAGTCGCCTAGAAGCTGGAATTGCTGGAGTAGCTGTCTCGTCCCCGGGTACATGAACCCAGAACTATGCAGGTCCCTCTTCAAGGGACTGCAGTAGATTTTCCGCTTGATCCTTTAGAGCGATGAAATTCAGGAAGCGGCTTCTCCACACTGTGTATTCGCCTCTTTGCAAGATCGGCGGACGGTTGTCATTTCCGAGTGAGTGTGCATCCAGTTTGTATTATAGTAGTCGAGTTGTTGAAGGATCTTCGTTGATTGTTTTGAGGGTTGAAGACGATGTAAAGTTCTTCACAAGTGACGAAATTTGTTAGTAGCGTTTGATTCGAAGATCAGATCGACAATTATTTTCGATTCAATCTTTAGAGTATGATCGAAATTAATTTCATCGATATAGAATGTATTTACTGTTTTCGTGCGAGAAATTTTGTCAGCGGAAAATTTTACGAGCGAAATAAATTTCCCAAAATCGTTCAGTCGAGAAAAATTTCCTGATCGTGAATTTATTTCGATCGTAAAGAAACAATACGTTAGTATCTCGACAAGTCAAAATAAATCCGTTGACTAGAAAAGTTTCTCGCGTATAAATGATTTTCGCCAGGTCAAACGTTAAAA
The DNA here is from genome assembly GCA_027422505.1 of Craterostigma plantagineum. Classification (NCBI taxonomy): domain Eukaryota; kingdom Viridiplantae; phylum Streptophyta; class Magnoliopsida; order Lamiales; family Linderniaceae; genus Craterostigma; species Craterostigma plantagineum. The sequence goes on along the minus strand of JAPQWV010000013.1, from coordinate 16,115,815 downwards.
GGTTTGACTGAAAAAGTTTTTCGAGTGAAGTTATTACGATTGCAAGGTCAAAATTGGTCTCACTTGAAAAAGTTTTTCGCTGGATAATGCTCGAGAAATATTTCTAACTAAAAACGTTTCTGCTGATGACGATTCTAGCGCTGACTTCGTATTCTTACAGAGAAAAATTCTCGCGCTAAGTTTATCGATCGAGAAACTAATCCGATCGCAAAACTTAGCGAGAAAAATTTGAGCAATCGAGAAAAATTCACATAATACGGTTAACATAAATTCGAGCAAAAACAAAGAATTAGATAGTGAAGTTTGAGGTAATTGCTCGCAATCAAGTACTAATCACGCACGAACAAGCAACTAAACACGTTATGAAGCAAAATATATCGAATTTCATCAAAATCAGAACGTGTTCTTCATGTTCTTCGTCAACAGTAAAATTTCAGAATCAAATTAATCAAAATTCGACGTTCAAACTGCTACTGATTTAGTCGCAATGATCATTTATCACTTAATCTAGCACTGAAACATCAGATTCAAGTCAATTAAGCACAGAATTAAGCTATTAGATCGAAAAACTTTACGCGCCAAATCTGTTCTTCGATGGAACAGTGTTCGAAATAAACTTTCGATCCAATTCTAACAATTTACGATTCAAAACAGAACGAATCTGCTATGATACCAATTGTTAGGTCCTCAGATTAACAACTCTACGATCCTAGGCTAGAATTCATAGTAATTCGATCGTTTTTTAGATAATCAATTGAATTCGATCGAAAAACTCAAGTTAAGAACACTAGAGAGAATTCAATTAGAGTGAGAAAGTTATTGTTGTTTCTCTCTCTAGAAATCGAATTGCAAGCCCTTCAGATCAATTCTCTAAACTTTCTCTATTAAGCTCAATTGATTTACATGTATTTATACCAAACAAACTTGGTATAAATATCAAACTAGTCCTAATCTAAGGACTACTATACAAAACGCCCCTAATTACAAGGACAACTAATGAAATCAAGCACAATTGCAAATGGTATTCTACAAATTCTAATTCGTGAAATACACACCTTTTGTTTGCGAACTCCGAACTCGTAAAATTTCCCAAAATTCTCACCGTCTCCTTCCCAAATCGATTCGCAACACTCATCGATCTTCCCAGCTTTCACATTAACTGTGCTTCCTCGTCCCAAAAACACTCTTAGGCACACACACACGAATCTATTGTGGTAAGGAACCATCTGATTTAACCTCTTATGTATTTGATTTCGTATTCGCAGGTTCGATGTTGAAAGAACTGGGATTTCGGGCCTATCTTCTGGAGAAATCTTTCAAATGATTTTCGTTTTTAAGGGTCTTCGTCCAAATCGGTCGTCTTTTCTTCCAAATTGGTTTTGAAGTTCTAATATGCTTTTCAAGATGTTTTTCCTTTTCAGAAAAGGGGTTAGGTTTCGAAGTTTTTTTTAGGTGATGACCCTTTGATCTGTTAAACTATTTTTGCGAATCCAAAAATATGTTTTTGGCGAGTTCCATCGATTGCTGACTAGTCAAATTCGCGAAGCCCTCATTCTTACGATTTCAACTAATTCGCAAAATCAGCTTTTGTGAAACTAGAATTCGCGAACTGACCCAGCCACTCTGCGGACTCATTTCACAATATAGATTTCGCGAAGTCTTTAAAACGAAGTTCGCGAACTGGAACGATTTATAATTGACAAGTCAATTCGCGAACTGAGTACACGATTTTTTAAAACTGATTCGTGAAGTTTACTTAACAAATTTCAAACCTTGATTTACACAGATTTGCGAAACTCACTTAGCACAATTTCAAAGATTTCATCAAAATATTATTGTGCCGAACAGGTTTGGGCTCAACACAACTTTAAAACTGATTCGCAAAACTTAGCCAATTTCAAACCTTTATTTACACAAATTCGCAAAAACTCACTTGGTCAAATTTCAAAGATTTTATCAAAATTTTATTGGGCCGAACAGTTTTGGGCTGAAATAAATATGTATAAAATGACTTATCTTTTAAGCCAAAAATTTCCATATATGTTATATTTCTAATCTCGTTTTCTCTCGTGTTGCAGCTTCGGCATAAATTCTCGGTGTAAATAAAATGACAACAACGACAAACCTCGTTAACCTCAAAATGGATACCAATCAGAGACAACAACTATCAGCTCGACCTGAGCACCTTCAAGTGTCAGGACGGGATCATTCCATCCGTTCTGAGGAACCACCATCTGGGATATGCTTTCTCGGCTTCAGTCAAAGTCCCTACAGTCTACCTTCAACAATTTTGGGGGACTATACAGACCAAGATAGCTCATGATAACAGCACCTACTATGAGGCCCAGATTGCAAATGAGACCGTAAGCATCACTAGAGAACTTGTTCAACAAATCCTTCGATTATCAAGCCAACCAGAATATGAACCTGAGGCATCCGAGGACGAGCTGATCGCCGATATGCTCAAAATGGGTTATTACTCCTCACTTGAATTTGTCTCCCGTTTCAGCAATCAATGATTTCATATCCATGGCGTACTCTCTTTGCGATTGTCAACAAGTGCTTCTCACCGAAGCACTCAGGCTGGGACAGATGCAATATTACGATTCTTCGCATCTTCCACCGAATCATATTCAGGAAAAATTACGACTATGCCAAGTTGATCACAGTAGACCTAGATGATCAACTTCACTATCGATCAAAGTCAAAATCACAGAAGCAGAAGAACCTGCCCTATTCCCGGTGTCCCATTACTGATCCACCACTTTATGTCTACAAGATCGGAGATACCACCGCGACCAGAGGAAGAAAACCATACCCCACCCAAACTCAAATTTCTTCAGAAAGGGAAGAGCGATGAGAAGTACTCGCGCACAGCCATGCCAATTTTGCACGAGCTATTAGCTTTGGCCAGCCCCGACGAAGTGGAAGCTTACCACGGGTCGAGGATTCATTTGGGATGCCATGCAATCAGCCTCCACAGACAAAGGAAAGGCCCCCATGGTAGAACAACTACCGTCATAGCCTCGCATCATCTCACTACCACCACCACGAGTAACTCGTGAACCCAATCCATATCATATGCCACTACTTCAACTCTTTGACATTGGAATCTCTCGCCTTCTTGAACTTGACAATCAGCGGACTCCAGAAGAAGAAGAATTGTACCGAAAGCTGATTGCGGGTGGAGTCATACCTCACCCGACTACCTGCCGTCAAGAAGGCTCAAGTCAGAAGTGTCGTCATGATGATCCTGACGACAAAGATCGTCCTGAGGGGAGAAGAGGCCGAGAACCAATTCTCCAGTCGTTCGCGACGGACGAGGACGCGGAGTTCAAGCTCGTGGAGGTGGTTCGTCCCGACCATCCAATCCACCACACCAAGGTCCTCTAGAGGCAGACAAGCTACGCCAGGGCCAAACCAGACAAATTCCCTTGGCGTAGTCGAGTCTGGCTCTTTGAGGACCTCCACCAAGTCAGTCCAAACAACCACAACCCCACATCCCCAAGCTTCAGTCACTATCGATAATCCAACCATGCCAGCAGAAGAATTGTACAATCCACATGATATAGTGGAGAAAACATCTGTGGCGAAGAATGGAGGACTTATCCGGCAAATTCGACTATGTCCAGAAACTTAATTGACAATGTTAGATACTTTTTTTCGAAGGCAAACATTAGTCTAGTCCAAATTGAAGAAGATGAGCTCAGTGAAGGTGAAGATTATGAAGCAGAGATACCTTAACTTCCGAGCTTCTCCAACACACAGTCATAGACGAATATAGCCCTCTAGATAACCACAAAGGAATAGACGAGCTGAAACTTCCATGGAAAACGTGAAGGTGAATGCTCCATATCAAGAAGCAATACGAAAGAAAATCTGGAGGAGGGAGGATAAGATCTTGAAGAAGGATGAGCTTGACCTCAGAAGCTATTTAGTACCTGCTCTCTATCCGTCGAACACTAATGTTCAGAGGAAAAGGAACGAATGTGGATGATCTTCGAAGATTAGAGTCAAAACGACCCATAATCAAAGAAATTCTGACAGTTCGAAGGGAGCGATTCAGAGACATAGAATTCCCTATTTACTTAGTACGACGAGAAGATGAGTCAGTCGAAGAACTGAATGAAGGCGATCTCTCTTATCTCAGAGGTGAAGATATTGATCAATTAGTAGGGGATTACAGGACGCTTGGGGTACTCAGAACTCCAGAATTAATGATGGGTTATGCTTCATTGAAAAGATTCATGCTGCGCCAAGTCAAGTTTAACGCGACACATGACCTCCAAATGACACTTGAGAGCAACATGAAAAAGGTGAATCTCACGAAGCCCTCCTTTGAAGGACCTGAGTCGTTAGAGTGAAAACGATGGATTCGACGAAGAACGATAAAGAACTAGAATTTTATAGCAAACTAATAGCAAACCAAGAGTAAACTCTTATCCTCAGTACTGATATTCCCAAAACATACTACTAATCGTACCTACTGCCCTCCTTATATAGGAGTTAAGAAAGAGAAATAAAAGGAATTATTGAAACTAATAAGATCTAATCATATCCCACAATAATCGAACTAATCAGCTGATGGCTTTGAAATATTCAAACGTGTTCCCTCTTCCCTAATAATTTGTTCTTTGAGCTTATCTTCACGATCGATTCTCCCTGCATTCTCGAGCTCGACTGAAGGAGGATAATATCTTATCTTGACCCATTTTGCCCCTCCATTGATATACTTTAATCGGGGCTTTCTTCGGGGAACTTCTTGCCGTAACATTACCTTCCTCTTCCAAATGAGCCTTGTCCTCAAGGCAAAAGTGAGGGAACTGGCGTTGCATATCTGCTATTGGCATCCATGTCGCATCGTCCTTTCGCGTCCTTCCCATTTGATCAAAAATTGATCCTCCTGGACCTGGGTAGTCGTGATGGTCCGTTTTTGTAGGACCTGCTCGGGTTGTATCGGCACAGCTACCTCTTCTTCTAAGACCGGCGGAAGTTTTGCCTCGAGAGGGTGATCTCCGATAACCTTCTTTAATTGCGAAACGTGAAACACAGGATGAATGCGACTCGAAGTAGGGAGCTGTAAACGGTAGGCCACTGCTCCGATTCTTTCTAGCACCTTGAATGGTCCATAAAACCGAGCTGCCAACTTCTGATTGAGCCGTGAAGTTACTGTATTCTGGCGATAAGGGCGTAGCTTCAAGAAAACTGCATCACCTTCGCTGAATTGGACGTCCCGACGATGTTTGTTCGATGACTTATCATGTGTTGTTGGGCCCGAGTCAGATTATGCTTGAGTTGGCGAAGAATCTCATCCCGATCACCCAGTGCTTCAGAAACTGCTGCCACGCTACATTCCCAGGTAAAAATTGAACCAAGTTCGGGGGGTTCCGACCGTAGACTACCCGGAAAGGTGTCGTCCCGGCTGAAATGTGGAAGGCGGTGTTATACCAGTATTCTGCCCAATCCAACCATCGTGCCCACGTCCGTGGTTGTTCCCACGCAAAACATCGCAAATATGTCTCCAACGTGCGATTCAAGACTTCAGATTGCCCGTCCGTTTGTGGGTGATAGGCACTACTCATTTTTAATTTTGTCCCCTGTTTGCGGTATAATTCTTGCCAAAAATTGCTTAGGAAAATAGAATCTCGATCACTAACAATACTGCGGGGAATTCCATGTAGGCGAACCACTTGATGCACAAACCGATCCACGACTCGTCGGGGCGGTGTAATGGATGTTTCAATGGGATAAAATGACCATATTTTGAGAGGCGATCGACCACAACCATGATGCTGTCGTACCCCTGCGATTTAGGCAGCCCGTTCATAAAATCCATTGCAATATCTTCCCAAACTTGTTGCGGGATTGGTAAGGGCTGAAGCAGGCGGCTGGGGACATGGCCTCATATTTCGTTTTTTGGCATACTAAACACTCAGCAACATACGCTTGAACCCGTTTCATCATACCTCGCCAAAACAGCGTGGACGCCAACCGACGATACGTACGGAAGGCACCCGAATGACCCCCCATCGGGGTTGCATGAAACTCTTCTAGTAGTCGGGGAATCCAAGCTGAATTTGCTGGTATCGCTAATCGACCTCGATAGAATAACCAACCCCCAATCAGAGCGTATGGTGGTCGCGACGTAGGATCCCTCTTTAATGCTTCAGCGATAGGGCCTAGGGTTGCATCGTGGCTTACCTCCATGACTAGGGTGTCTCGATCTAGCCATTGTGGTAAACTTATCGCGTTAATCTGCATCTCATCATGTCGTCTGGATAAGGCGTGGCAAGCGTTGTTTGTGGTGCCGGGTTTGTATTCCACGTCGAAGGAGTATCCCAAGAGCTTAGCCGCCCACATCTGTTGGGCCGGGGTTGCCACCTTTTGGTGTAGTAAGGAGCGCAAGCTTCGATGATCAGTTCGGACGTGAAAGTGTTGCCCAAGTAAATATGGCCTCCAGTGTTGAATGGCCAAGACTAGCGCCATTAGCTCCTTCTCGTAGGTAGACTTCGTCCTTGAGCGATCCGAAAGAGCTTTGCTGAAGTAGGCAATGGGCTGTTTACCTTGCATCAGAACCGCTCCAAGGCCCGTTCCTGATGCGTCGCACTCGATGATAAAGGTTTAGAAAAATCTGGCATGGCTAGGACTGGGGCTGTCACGAGTGCTTGCTGGAATTTTACGAATGCCTCTTCCGCCGCGTCATCCCATACGAATTTCCCAATCGTATCCTTCTTCAATAATACCGTCAGTGGTTGTGCAATTTTTACGTAATCTTTAATGAATCTACGGGAATAACCTGTCAGCCCCAAGAATCCTCGGACTCCTTTCACAGATTTCGGGCGTTGGCCACCGTAAAACTGCTGTGACTTTATCCGGGTCCATTGCAACTCCGCCGGTGAATATTATATGTCCCAGATACTCGACCTTCCTCTTCCCAAACTGACATTTCTTTTGATTTACGTGGAACTGATGGGTAGTCAAAATCTCCATAACTCGAGATAACTGCTGCAAATGGAGCTCCCATGTGGCGCTATAAATCAGGATATCGTCGAAGAACACGAGCACGCCCTTGCGTAGATAGGGGCGAAAGATGTCGTTCATGGTAGCTTGAAAGGTGGCCGGTGCGTTTGTAAGCCCGAATGGCAAAAACTACAAATTCGTAGTGCCCATCATGTGTTCGAAAAGTTGTCTTCGGGATATCGGCGGCGTGACCCGAATTTGGTGGTAACCCGAACGCAGATCCAACTTTGTGAAATATTCGGCCCCGCCGAGTTCGTCCAAAAGCTCTTGAATGAGGGGAATTCGATACTTATCGAGGATGGTAGTACGGTTAAGCTCGCGGTAGTCAACACAAAACCTCCAACTTCCATCTTTCTTCCGAACTAATAGGACGGGACTGGAGAACGGACTGGCACTAGGTCAGATTAGGCCTGCTGCTAACATCTCTTTAACCAAACATTCGATGTCGTCCTTTTGGATATGGCCGTATCGGTAGGGGCGTACTGCCACGGGTTTGCTGCCAGGGATTAACTCGATTCGGTGGTCAGTGGTTCGGGCGGGGGTAAGGTCGTCAATTCCTTGAATATATCTGGAAATCTTTCCAGATCGCCCCCAATTCTTGTCGTTGAGCTGCCGATAGTTCGTCTGGAAGAGTAGAGGTTGTTTCTCAATTGGTTCAGCCATAAAAAAACCTTGATTTCTTCCGCGGGTAGTCTATTCAACGCCTTTAAACTTATTGGTGCCCGGGTTAGCGCCGTATCCCCTCGTAGAAGGTGCTGCCGCCTATCCCATTCAAATCTCATCTCGGATATGGCCCAATTGATCTTCACTTCCCCTAATTGTCTCAACCAGTTAACACCTAGTATGATGTCTACGCCTCCTGACTCGAACGCAAAGAAATTGGTCGTGATCGAGCACGTTCCCAGTCTTAGAGTGACCGACTGACATTCCCCTTCTGTGGCAGATTGCCTTCCGTCTCCTAGCCGCACTGTAAACCTATGATCAGGGTACGAGGAGTGCCAAGCGGTCGGCTATGAGTACGGAAATGAAATTGTGACTGGCGCCGCTGTCAATCATCACCACCACCTCCTCTCCTAGGACAAATAAAGGTAATTCAAGCATGGTGAGGTTGCCGCCCGAATTCTCTAACAGTGGGGAATCAGTGTCGTGAGTAGGTTCAATCTCCTCAAAACTCTCAATCTCATCATCTATCGATTGATCGTCTTCCCCCTATGAGCATTCGCAGCTCTTTATATGGGCAAATATATCCCGAGCATAGGGTTGATGGCAGCGAAAACATAGTCCTTTTGCTCGCAAGTCTTGAAAATCCTTATCTGAGATCCTTCGGTAGGGTTGGCTGCCGCTGGTGGAAAGGCGGGGTATCGTCCCTCGGGGGTCTTGCGATGTCCATGGGGCGGAATGTGGCGGTTACCTGGCGTGTATCCCGATGTCCCCCTTCATTACGGACTTCTGCTCCTATCCCTGGGCATTGATAAGTTTTGTATGGTGTTGTTGCTTGTACGGTAGTGGCGTTGTATTCCCCGTTTTTGGCCGCCAACAACTTGCGCTCAATTCCTTTAGCCAGCTCGTATGCTTCCTCGAGGTTGGTTGGTTTCAAACCTCTACTTCAGTCCGTAGGACGGGTGCATCCCTAGTAAAAAGAATCCCAAGTGTTGAGACGTGGGGATGTTCCTGCAAACTCATGACGACCGATACGAACTCATAAAAATACTCCTGAATCAGATTTGTTAGCTTGATGTTGGTAATCCGCTCCAGCTGGTTGCCGCGATGCTTATCATCAAACGTAGTCAGTAGTTTTCTCTTTAGGTCGTTCCAAGCTATCATGGGGTAGGTCGCCGTAATCCACAGAATCCACGACTGTGCGACGCCCTCCATACAAACCATGGCGCATGATACTTTTGGTTTTCTGGAGTTCGTTGAAAAGCAAAAGAATTGATCCGCCTTGCGATCCATGCTAGTGGGTCTGTTCCTTCAAAGACGGGAAGCTCTATGCGACGTTGCAACGTCGTGGGTACGTCGTCGTTTGGGAAAGGTGGGGTTGTGCCTCACTGTCACGATCAGAGTGGTCGTGATTCTTGTTGGTACTGATGAAGTCGTAGACGAGTTTGTGTAGTGTTTCCATGGATGTGTTGAACGAGCCCATCGTCTTCTCTAGATCTTCGACGCGTTGTTCCATCTGAGATCTTGTGATGGTCATCAACGGGTTCTGTTTTTTTTTTGGCGATGAACAGTAACTCGGCTTGGCGGGGGTTCGGCGGCAGGTCGGACCAATTTGTTAGAGTGAAAACGATGGATTCGACGAACAACGATAAAGAACTAGAATTTTATAGCAAACTAATAGCAAACCAAGAGTAAACTCTTATCCTCAGTACTGATATTCAAAAACATACTACTAATCGTACCTACTGCCCTCCTTATATAGGAGTTAAGAAAGAGAAATAAAAGGAATTAAAACTAATAAGATCTAATCATATCCCACAATAATCGAACTAATCAGCTGATGGCTTTGAAATATTCAAACGTGTTCCCTCTTCCCTAATAACTTGTTCTTTGAGCTTATCTTCATGACCGATTCTCCCTGCATTTTCTCGAGCTCGACTGAAGGAGGATAATATCTTATCTTGACCCATTTTACCCTCCGTTGATATACTTTAATCGGGGCTTTCTTCGGGGAACTTCTTGCCGTAACAGACAGCTATGGAGAAGGCCATATATTTGTAGGAGAAGACCCTTCAGTGATCTACATAAACTACAAAGGAGAGAAGAGACTGATGAGAACTTCAGAGATCCACAAGTTCAGCAATGGAACTCTCCGTATTATTCTAAATAAGCTAAAAAGGATCACCGAGGAAATGAGAGACGAAGAATATGAAGTCCAAGAGAAGTACCATAAAATGATCGAAACCATCTCTGCCCAAATTTCCTTTCGCAGAAGGTTGAGATCATATGAAATAAGACTTGGACTTAGAAGATCAGCCTACGAGCTTCTGGAACCTCGGCCTCCTCCTCGCTCAAAGAAATAGAAGAAGACCACGTATTCTGCTTCGGCCGTCGAAGTTGACACACAGTTCTGCTTTTTGGATGACCAGCAGACCAACTTTTTGCCTAGAAATTGAGCGCCACCCGACGTGCTTTTCCTGTCCATTCGGCAACCTGCATAATCAGCGTCAGTATAGCCGATAAGATTGAAGTTCGTACCCTTTGGATACCATAGTCCGAGGGTAGAAGTGCCGTTAAGGTAATGCAGAATCCTTTTGACCGCGAGCATATGATATTCTTTGGGATCGGCCTGAAAACGGCACATAAACAAGTGGCAAACATGATGTCTGGCCTGTTCGAAGTGAGGTAGAGAAGAGATCCAATGATACTGCGATATAGTGTGAGTCGACGGCTTTTAAGTGGGACCGGCATCCAACTTGCAGCTTGGTGACATAGGAGTGCTAAGAGCCTTGCTCTGATCTTGATGGAATTTCTTCAGAATATCCTTGATGTATTTTGTCTGACTGATGAAAATTCCATCTTCGAGTTGCCTGACTTGTAGTCCTAAGAAGAACTGCATCTCTCCCATGTGACTCATCTCGAACTTTTTTTCATTAGATCTCCAAACTTCGTGCAAAGCCGCGGATTTGTTGATCCGAAGATGATATCGTCGACGTATACTTGAACGACCATCAGATCTTTGTCTTGCCATTTGATGAAGAGGTTGTGTCTATCGTTCCTCGTATGAATTCAGACTTCACGAGGAATTCACTCAAGACAGTACCAAGCACGTGGGGCTTGTTTTAGTCCGTAGAGAGCTTTGTCCAATCGATAGACGTGATCGGGATGTTCTTGATCAATGAAGCCTTCCGGCTGAGCGACGTAGACTTCTTCTTTAAACACGCCGTTGAGAAAGGCGGTCTTAACATCCATCTGATAGACTTTGAAGTCTTTGTGAGCCGCAAGCCAGTAGAAGGCGTATAGCTTCGATTCGGGCAACAGAAGCATATGTCTCGTCGTAGTCGATGCCTTTCTATTGATTGTAGCCTTTGAAACTAGCCTTGCATTGCATTTGGTTCCGATTATTGTTTTTCCATGTGGACGGGGTACTAAGGTCCACACTTGAAGACGTTCGAATTGATGAATTTCTTCTTGCATCGCAATTATCCAATCCGGGTCTCGTAGTGCGTCTACTACTTTAATAGGCTCATTTTGGCTTAAGAAGCAGCTGAAAAGATTGAGCTGACGAAGTGTCCTTACTCCGCTCGAAATATCGCCAATTATCTGATCAACCGGATGAGAACTAGTCCACTTGTGTTCATGCGGCAGGGCTGAGGAAGATACGTCAGCCAGTTGTGTTCTAGATTTCCATTATCTCCGATGTTCATTATTTGAGGAAGTTCCACTTCTGCACTTGGAACGATCGTCTCTGATGATTCTTCCTCAGTAACCATTGTAGGTTCTTAGTTATTCTGTGGCAAATCTGAATCGGGTGAGGTAGGGACGTGAGAAGTACTAGGTACATCGGTCACGTTAGGTGGAGAACACTATAGGTGTAGTAGTGTGTGACCGATATACGGGCTCGAAGAGAGAGTCCAGATCGTCTAATGCGAGTCTTAATGCTTCTTCTGACGTTGAATTCAAAGTTGTTGCCATATTCTGTTGGTTTTGTGCCAACACACCAGTGAAAACAGGTTCTGAACTGTATATCCAGAAGCTATCTGTTGGATACGGGTCCTGAACTGAGGTGTGCAGGAGCCATCGGGTAAGCACGGGTCCTGGACTGACTTGACCAGAAGCCATTTCCGCCACTTCGTGGAAAGTGACGTTGTAGCTTTCTTTGATTGTGTGGTTGGATTTGATATATACTCGGTACGCTTTCGAGGTTGAAGAATACACGAGAAAGTTGCTTCGAATGCTTTAGGGTCGAACTTGGCACGTTGCTCTCGGTCGTTTGCCACAAAGCACTTGCACCCGAAGACTTTAAAGAATGAGATATTGGGTACTCTATTATTCACAATCTCGTACGGAGTCTTGCTGAACCTTTTGTGAACCACCGTCCTGTTTTGAGTAAAACAAGCGGTATTAACTACTTCAGCCCATAGAAACTTTGGAAGTCCGGAATGAATCAGTATTGTCCGAGCTGCTTCCAATATGGTTCGATTTTTCCTTTCAACGACCCATTTGGTTGAGGTGTTTTTGCGGCTGAGAATTGTTGACTTATGCCAAGTTTCTGATAAAATTCATGAGACGTCTGTTCTTGAACTCAGTGCCATTTGTTCGACTGACTTGGATAGTCTGCTGCAGCAAGTTCTGGGTGGGTTCACAAAATTAATGATCAAGTCAACGGTCTCATCTTTGGTTCGGATGAACTTTGTCCAAGTGTAGCGAGAGTAGTCATCGACGATCACTAGCACGTACTTTCTTCCATTTATGCTCTGAGTCTGCATCGGCCCACAGAGATCCATGTGGATTAGTTCCAATGTCGAGATGTAGACGCAAGTTGCTTGACGTGATGGGATGCTCGCTTCATTTTTCCTAATTGGCATGCCGAACACTGATGCCCCTTTGTAGTAGTATATTTGCAGACCATGAACCAGCCTTTCATAGAAAGACGTTGCAGAGCTTTCATATTCAGATGAGACAGTCGTTGATGCCATAAGCTGTTCCTCTGTAAATCAATCTGAGATATGAGGCGTACAGCTTTCGAGGGCCGCACGGACGTCAGTTGATCGTGTAAAAGTTTCGATTTCCGAAGTCCATAGAGGAGTTTTGTGTCCTGACTGTCCAAAATTCTGCACCGGTCAGCATGAAAGACCACCTGGAACCCTTTGTCACAGAATGGCTTATGCTGAACAAGTTATGACGGAGGCCTTCGACGTATGAGACATCTTTTATAGTCAGATTCTCCAGAATGATACCCCAAGTCCTAGAATCGGGGCTGAATCGGTTTTCCCAAATCTAACTTCCGTTTGGCTGTCCTTGTCGTTGCTCAGCAGTTCTTAATTTCCCGTCATGTGTGTGGAGCAACCCGAGTCAAGGTAGCACACTGATGGATCTGCAAAAACAAATTAGAGAGCTTTAGGTACCCATTTAAACATGGGTCCTCTCAGATTAGCAGAATTTTTTGGTTCTGATATAGTTCCTAAATTATTACTTCAGGGAGTTTTGATAACCGAGCCACTTTTGGAGAAGTGGGTTTGGGTTTGACCTCTTTAGGTGACTTGGCCTTTTCGGCTTTTGTCGTCCTAGGGGAGATTTAGGAATCTATTTGGGTTGAACCTTGCAGGGAAGGTTAATTTCAGCACATACAAATGCTTTGCTAGGTTTGGTGAGGAAAAGATCTTTTTCTTGATGTAATCTCCTAAGGTACTTGGGGGATTAATCTCCACGGGTACTTTAGGTGAGTACAAGCATGTACAGCGCCATAAGCTTTCTTATGGCTGGATCTTGTTTCGTACGAGTCTTCCTAGTGGCATTTGTTTCAGAATGATTAATTTTTGACGTAGAGCCTATTTCGAAGTTGTTGCTTCTAAAGGTGATCGGCTGAAGTGAACAAGTAGATGCAATTATCTTAAACGAGGAAATAGCTCTTTTATTTTTACGAGTGTCTTTTATTGTAACAGAAGGAGTAACATGCTCAGAAACATTTAAATCTAGTGGCTCCTTCTTTATCTTAGTGCTAGACACTCTCGCCTTTGTTTTATTGCTGACGCTACGCTACCTGTAGACGTAGGTAAAGGATAATTAGTCATAGGACTTTAACAGAATTATTTTTACAAATTTTATCTTTCAAAGGCGGTTTTTCAATTTCACGCTTTTTGTAATAGCGTGAGAGGTAGTTTGGGAGGACAAGGAAGCCTTGAGATTTTTCCATCTCCTTAGAGAATTTTTTCTTTTCAGCTTCGAAATAGTTCTGGGGCTGCATACAAGGAGAAGTGGACAATGGAGCTTTCAGGTTCTCAACAAGGATCGGGACGCGGCATTATCAGCATGGACAAGAACCAGTTCGGCATGTTACTAGACTTGCCCCACAGCAATAATTACGACCCGCTCCCATCCGATGCCGAGATGATTCAAGACTTTTTGCACATGGGATACCAACCGCCGCTCACAAGATTAGCTCAGGTCCAGAGCAGCGGAATCCCACACCCGTGGAAGACACAATTCGGAATAGTGAATAAGTGTCTGTCGCCCAAGCACACAGGATTGATAAGGGCAACAGCAACATTTTGAGGATCTTCCACGGCATCGCCTTCGCAAGAAATTACGACTACACTCAGCTGATCTGGAACGATCGAAGAACGTGCCTTATGCTCGGTGGTTCGGCATCATCATCAGGGAGATCATGGCGCTGCACCAGACCATCCCTACTCTGCCTCCTGGCGGAAATTACCAACCACCAAGGCTCAAGTTCTTCCACAACCCACGCTCACGGACCTGGACCAACCGTCGATGCCGATCTCATTCGAGCTCCTTCGTCTCGCGGACCGCAACGGAGACGTCTACAAGCTATACTTTCGGGAAAGAAATCTCACCGATGAAATGATTCGAGGGCCCCCGACAGTGCTTGGAGCTAGCCCTCACCAACAACAACAACAGGTAAGCCCTGAGGACGCGATGATTGATGATGTCGCTCAGGAGCTAGCTCAGGAGCCACCATTGGTCGAAGAGCCAGCTCGACGTCGATGATACGCTGATAGAAGTCGTGGCTACGGAAATGGAACTCGAGGCTCCTGACCTCGAATTGCAAGTGAAAGAGCCCGTACATGTAGGCGTGCTCGAAGAAACCATTGAGGAGGTTCTTCTACAAGAAGCACATCCCGAGACAGAAATTGGGCAAAGCTCGCTTCCACTGGTGCCGGATCAGGCTCTAGGGGATGTTGAACGTGATCCCACTCCTCACACAGCTACACTATCCGACACGGAGTCAGATGAGGAGATTAGCCTGATAAGACGGACTCCCAGACGACTTAGTATACAAATGGAGTCCCTCTTCCCGGCCGTCATCAACGCCCCAGATACTCCGCTGACCACAACGACAAGGGTTGACGGCACTTCTTCGCTCAATCTTGAGCCGCAACCAACTCAAGTGGTATCTGGTTTGCAGGCGCAACCCGAGCCTGCAACAACACCCATTGAGACGAATCCTCAGGATTCGACTCGAGGATTGGGTGGAAGTCTCATACAGTCACAACCTCAAGTGACTGTGTGCCAACCACAGAGTCGGTGTCTACTCAAGGGTTGATAACAGGCGACGTCAGTCGTCCTGGTCCATCTAAGGAGGCGTCCGCACCCTTCGTGACGACAGAACAGTTCCAGGCTGCTCTCTCTGTGCTGTACAGTCAATGGAAGAAAAGATCACAGAGAGAGTACTCCAAGCACTCGAGGCATCCCGAAGAGATACTGGGAAAGCACCTGCCTCTGAAGGCCCTTCGTCACGAACCAATGCTTGTAGCTCTAGCAGCTACCCAAGCTACTCCCTCAACCGCTCCAGACCAAACGGGACCCTCTGGACATGGTGTCAATCCACACGAAGCCCTAGACAAGTAAATCTTCGAAGGACAGTGGATGACCCACTCCATGCCCGAGGAGCATCAAAGACAACGGCTCACGACGTTCGGCGCTTTCTACAACAAGCGTCCATAGATCTCGTAATCATAGAAGACGACGAGCTTCAGGAAGGTGAAGACTACGAGCGAGTTATCCCAAGGCTACCAGAGATAATAGCTCAACAGGCGGTTCCTCTCCAAGGCTAACGCCAGGGACCGTCCGGATCGACACGCAATGGGAAAAATTCAAATTGAAATTCCCTTCCTCGAAGAAGTTCGTGAGATTATTTGGAGGTCTTCGGACAGAGTGAAGAAGCCGAACGAGTTCGAGCAGAGAGGGATCTCTCATTGGGATCAGCAGAAGAGGATGACCTACCTCTGGATGCTGACCAACAAGGACCTGATGTTAGGCTGGGGATGACTAAGACACAAGCCAAGAGCCATTATAAGAGTCTCTCCCCAATAAGCCAACTACTCAGCGTCTACTGTGACAAAGGAGGACTTCTAACACCTCACTACATCATCGATCGAGTGGACAGGACCCGAGAGGAACTGAGCGAGAGCGACCTGCCGTACCTCCCCGCCGATGAAGTGTACCGTCTTTATCAACTATATGTGGAGAAGTACAAAAGGTCCTCAGGGCTTCATCAAGAAAGAAGGCCTCGAAGGGCTCTACCGGTTCATGATGCGCCAAGTCAAGTACTATGCCGCACACGACCTTCAGATGGCTCTGGAGAGCAATATGAAGAAGGTCAACATGACCGCTCCACTCAACAAAAGGACCTGAGATCGAAGGGCTTCCCAACTCAGTCCTAGGCATCACCTACCACAATCCAATAGCAAAGAAGAACAGGTTGATGCTGAAGACTGAGATTCATAAGTTTTGCGAGGGACGCTCAAGGTCATCAGGAAAACCATCGAGCAGAGGTTGGATGAAATCGACAGAGACACTATGCTGAGGATCCACAGGTTCGTGAGGAGAACAGCCGCTCCTAATGGAATTGCTTGAAAATATCGAGGAGCGACTGGAACTTAGGATCACTCTGAGGAGCTATGAGCATGCGCTGGGCTTGCGCAGATCATATTACGCCCGACGAGGACAAACGGCGCTGAGACGCAATCAAGTACAAAGGGGGAGATTGTAGAATACTATTTGTAATTGTGCTTGATTTCATCAGTTGTCCTTGTAATTAGGGTGTTTTGTATAGTAGTCCTTAGATTAGGACTAGTTTGATATTTATACAAGTTTGTTTGGTATAAATACATGTAAATCAATTGAGCTTAATAGAGAAAGTTTTGAGAATTGACCTGAAGGGCTTGCAATTGATTTCTAGAGAGAGAAACAACAGCAACTTTTTCACTCTACTCGAATTCTCTCTCTTGTTCTTCATTTGAGTTTTTCGATCGAATTCAATTGCTTATCTAAACGATTGAATTACTATGAATTCTAGCCTAGGATCGTAGAGTTGTTAATCGTAGGACCTAACAGTATTAATAGGGATTTTCGAGATCCTAGAAAGGAGTAAAGCACAATTTTCGAAATAAAAGCTAAAGAGAGGAAAAATTGAGAGTTTTCTCCTCTCACCACTTTCTCTCTCGCACTCTCTCTCTCGGGGGCAGCAAGCAGCTCGTTCTTGCCTAGCAGCACTTGCAAGAATAGCTGCGATGTTAGTGAGGTGCCGGCGTGACGATCTTGCGCAAAGAAGGCATCCCACGTTCATGTGCTTTTGGCGTAGGAGAGGGGCACTACGCCTCGGGGATTCGAAGGATTCGAAGCTAGCCATCGTTGAGAGATTTCAACAAGATATCATGGTGATCCCTTATCTCTTTATGTCAATACGTTCTCGTGTTTATAGCTGAGGGATCTTGGATAGGCGGGAAAACCCGTAAAATTTTAAATTCCGCCGTTCTAGGAACGTGGGTCTGGGGACCCTCGGGATTTCAACAAGTTCACCATCTCTCAACTCACCAATCAAGTCCAGGCAATGCTTGAACTTCGTAACTGGAAGAGCTTCTGTAAACATATCCGCAGGATTATCCTTCGTGTTGATCTTCTTGATGAACACCTTCTTATCTGCAATGATATCACGAATAAAATGATATTTGACATCAATATGTTAGTCCTTTCGTGATACATCTGATCCTGGTCAAATGAATCGCACTTTGACTATTACAGAAAATAGTAATGGCTCCCTGACTCTGAGTTAGTCGCCGAATAACCCCGTTAACCATAATGCTTCCTTGATCGCATCAGTAACCGCCATGTATTCTGCTTCAGTAGTAGATATCTGATAAACGTATTTCAATGAGTTTATCATAGTATTTATTTGGGGTATAATAGAACTTTAGCAATGAATTTATGCATTTATTCGCCATATTTACACTTATGCTTATGTTAAAGGAGCCTAGGACGAGTTTCGGGCGAAACGGAGCAAAAACGAGGTAAAACGGTGCAAAAATAAAGTACACTGCCACGTGTCACGGCCGTGACACCTTATGCACTTGCCGGACACCACCCAGAGGCGTAATGTGAGACACTGCCCCAGGTCACGGCCGTGACAGCCCTTGCACCAGACCGTGACGCTCGGCAGAAAGTCAGGACGAAGACTCTGTCCTTGGTCACGGCCGTGACAGCCCTTGCACCAGACCGTGACATACGGCAGAGAGGTCGACTTAAAGATGGTCACGGCCGTGACGGATCTTGCACGTGGCTGTGACACTGGGCAGTGAGCATATCAAGTTAAGTCGGCCATGGTCACGGCCGTGACGGCCCATGTCCCAGGCCGTGGCCGTCACGGGAATCGCTATAAAAAGCCCAAATTCGACCCAGAAAGGCACAACTCACCAGAGATCAATTCCCAACCATCCAGAGACGAAATTAGGGCGAAAAGAACAGGAAATCCCGTCCCGGAGCGCAAGAGACGGATCAACGAAGAATTCACGCCGAATTTACGAAGAACGAAGATCTTTCCACGAGATCACCTCAGATTCATCAGTAGGAAAGATCATGAGTTCTTCATCTTTATCTTTTAATTCTTTCGTAGTTTTTCCTTCTATTATGAGTAGCTAAATCCCGTTGTGTTTGGGATTAGATGAACGCTAGGATATTTCGTAGTTTAGACATATATTATCGTGACTTTGTGTTTTTGACTATTTGTCGTTCTATGAATGTTTCGTTGCTTTAATATGTCTATGTGTTAAAGTGATTGTGGGAAAGACGTTTAGTGCGACAGCTAAACAACGTTTAGGCCGTTCATAGAAGATAGGATTCGAGTATAGGGCGAAAGCAAATACTCGATCCTTGCCGTTAGTAATTATTGAATTTTAGATCCCCGCGAGCGTTTAGGGCGACAGCAAATTCGCGAGGGGGTAGGAAATTACTGCGATTTAGTCTTAAGCACTTAGGAGCAATTTTACTGTCTTAGCGATAATACCTAGCGGGATTCGAATCCCAAGCACGTCTTTTCATCTAAAAACTTTCGCATCAGTTAGTCGCGTTCTTTGAATTTCTGGTTGATTTAGGAGCGATCTGTTAGGTTAAGTCGTGAAACAATTTGCTTATTTTATTTAGGCTAAATATCGAGTCGATAGGTCATTACTAGTACTTGATTTATTCCTGTGTTCGATACTCGTTTACTCACTTTACTGCACTGCAAACGATAGGTCCACTGCCTATCACACGTTGGTGATAGTAATTAGGTATACGTTTCATTTATCACTTGTCGCACTTTCCATTCACACACCACGTGTCGATCAAGTTTTTGGCGCCGTTGCCGGGGAATAGATTGATATTAGGAACACCGTAGTTCGGTAATTTAGCCATTTTTATTTGAAGTTTTCCTTTTTTTTCTTTATTACTATTTGCGTTATTTGTGCTTCTAGTCATTGTTATTTTCGTTATTTCTTTTACGGGTTGATTTCTTTTAGTCCAGATACAGAAGTATGGCGGACCACAGAGTCCCTTTCCACGAGGAGGAAATATCACTACAGGATCTCCTCAAGAATGCCGCACTAGGTGGTACTGAGACGGCGATTGTCATCCGCCGATTGAGAACAACAATTTCGAACTGAAGCATTCTTGGCTTTAGATGATATTCCAGATGGCCCAGTTCGAGGGCAACCCAAATGACGATCCCTACTCGCACCTGAAGGCTTTTCTAACCATTACCGACACTATCAAGATCAATGGTGTCCCGGGCGATGCAATCAAATCGATGCTGTTTCCGTTCTCGCTCAAGTTCAGGGCGAGAGACTGGTTGGGTATGTTGCCACCCAGATCGATCACTACCTGGGAGGAGATGCGAGCCGCCTTCATCAACCACTACTTCCCACTCACAAAGGTGTTAAGATTGAAGACGGAGATTTCTCTGTTCCATCAGAAGGATTCCGAAAACTTGTATGAAGTGTGGGAGAGTTACAAGGCGCTACTGAAGAGGTGCCCACAGCACGGGATGTCGAAGGCAGCCCAGATCAACCGATTCCACGAGGGGCTCAATGATCAGACGGTCCATATGTTAGACGGAGCCGCAGGAGGAGGGCTCGTGAAGCTCAACGCCACCGACGCGTGGAATTTGATTGAGGACTACTCGAGGAACAGTTTCATGAGGGGCAATGCCCGGATGAAGACACCCGGTGTGTTCGGAGTTAGCGAGGAGACGGCCACTAGTGCCAAGATCGAGGCGCTCCAGCAACAAATTGCCTCGACGAACTCCCAGTTGCAGACAGTGATTGGTGCACTATTTCCCAAGTTCGGGCAGACTCAGCCCGTGAACGCCGTAGCCACCACCACACCGACACAGCACACGACCATTGTGCGGGATTGCGGCGCAGCCCACAAGACCTCAGATTTCCAACTTGGGCAGCCACTGGAGCACGTAGACTATATTGGCAATTACCAAGGTGGCCAACGGAGTTACCAGCCCCGAGCGCATCCAAACCTGGCGTACGGGAATCAGAACCATCAGGGCCAAGGACCACCAGGATTTCAGCCCAGACCGTTCGGATTCCAAAACGGGCTACCACGACAGTACCAGAATGCGCCCGCGGGAGGATCCGACGACATGAGGGAGATGAAGGACATGATGAAGACGCTTCTCACGAATTTCAGCAGCACCACTGCAGCCCACGAAAGCCGAATGACGAAGATGGAGGAGTACATGGAGGCGAATGACTTGCGTGCTCAGAACATGGATGCCTCGCTCAAGAAACTGGACCAACAGATGGGCCAGATGGCGAAGCAGCTGGCGGGGCGCACTCAGGGATCGCTCCCAAGCTACACCGAGCCGAATCCCAAGGAGTACTGCAAGGCGGTGACGCTGAGGAATGGGCGAGAGTTGCAAGAAGTGCCCGCCAAGAAGAAGGCCAAGGAGAACGCCAACTTCGAGAGCCACGACGAGCCTGAAGTAGAGGAGACCAGAGGCGACGACGTCGAGAAGGCCGAAGCTGAGAAGGAGAAGGTGGAGCCTGAGAAGGAAAAGGTGACGGAGATCAAGCGGCCACCGGTGAAACCATAACAGCCGAAGATCCCGTATCCGGCCCGACTAAAAAAGGACAAGAATGAGGCGCAGTTTGGTAAATTTATGGGTATGTGTAAGGAGTTGCATATTAACTTACCTTTTGTTGAAGCTATTACGCAGATGCCCAGCTTCGCCAAGTTCTTGAAGGACTTGCTGACGAACAGAAGGAAGCTCGAACACGTCTCCACCGTCTGCCTACGGGGAGAGTGCTCGGCGATTCTCCAAAGCAAGATCCTGAAGAAGCTTAAGGATCCAGGGAGTTTTACTATTCCCTGTCTTATAGGAGATTTAGTGATTGAGCGTGCGTTAGCAGACCTAGGCGCTAGCATTAATCTTATGTCGTATTCTATGTTTAAGCGTTTAGGACTAGGTGAGCCACGACCCACTAGAATGAGCCTCCAATTAGCTGATAGGTCATTAAAGTACCCTCGAGGTGTTATCGAGGATGTCCTAGTCAAGGTCGATAAATTTGTGATCCCTGCTGATTTCGTCATTTTAGATATGGAAGAAGACTAAAATGTTCCCTTGATCTTAGGTAGACCGTTCTTAGCAACGGGGGAGACCATGACAGACGTTAGGAATGGGACATTGACCTTGATAGTAGACGGCGAGAAAGTTACTTTTAATATGGCCGACTCGATGAAAAAGAGTAGCGAGCAAGACGATAAATGCTATTTTTAGACGTATTTGACCGCGACTTTCTCCTTTCCGTGCAAGGTCTGTCACAGGTCGATGATCACGACAGGCACACACTTATGGCGATCGATGAGTGTGAGGAGGAAGTCGACGAGCCCGTAATAGCCATCGACAAGAGCAGCGAAGAGGACAAGGAAAAGAGCTCGGTCGAGGAGCCACCGGTCCTGGAATTGAAGCCGCTACCCGAACATCTCGAGTACGCGTTCCTTAGCAGCAATGGAGGGCTGCCGGTCATCATCTCGTCAAGCCTCGACGATGGCCAGAAGGACTAGCTCTTAAACGTGTTGAAGGCGCACAAGAAGGCTTTGGCGTGGAAGATATCCGACATAAGGGGTATCAACCCGAGCTACTGCACGCACAAGATCCTCATGGAGGACGATTTCAAGCCAGTCGCTCAACGCCAAAGGCGGCTCAACCCCAATATGAAGGACGTGGTAAAGAAGGAGGTGATCAAATTTCTAGATGCGGGGATGATCTATCCCATCTCAGACAGCGCGTGGGTCAGCCCGTCCAAGTGGTCCCGAAGAAGGGAGGCATGACGGTCGTCACCAACGACAAGAACGAACTGATCCCGACGAGAATGGTGACTGGGTGGCGCGTCTCCATTGACTACAGGAAGTTGAATGATGCGACGAGAAAGGATCACTTTCCTTTACCATTTATTGATCAGATGTTAGAAAAGTTAGCCGGTCACTCATTTTATTGTTTCCTTGATGGTTTGTCAGGTTATCTACAGATTCCCATAGCACCTGAGGACCAGGAGAAGACCACTTTTACGTGCCCGTTCGGAACGTTTGCATACCGAAGGATGCCGTTCGGTTTATGCAATGCCCCAGCCACCTTCCAGCGATGCATGATGGCCATATTCGACGAATTGGTAGGTGAGGTAATGGAGGTATTTATGGACGATTTTTCTGTTTTCGGGTCGTTGTTTGATGCATGTTTTTCAAATCTGAAGCTCGTACTCGCACGATGCGAGGAAACGAACTTGGCACTTAATTGGGAAAAGTGCCACTTCATGGTTCGAGAGGGTATAGTTCTCGGTCACAAGATCTCCTCTAAAGGAATCGAAGTGGACCGAACTAAGTTAGAAACTATAGAAAAATTGCCTGTCCCCTCGAACGTGAAGTCGATTAGAAGTTTTCTAAGACATGCGGGGTTTTATCGTAGGTTTATTAAAGATTTTCTAAGATCGCGAGACCCATGTCTAGGTTGCTAGAAAAAGATGCCCGTTTGAATTTAATAACGAGTGTATGCATGCTTTTAATTTGCTTAAGGAGCGTTTAGTCGCAGCACCTATTATGGTAGCCCCTGATTGGGGGCCGCCCTTTGAACTAATGTGTGATGCTAGTGACTATGCAGTTGGGGCCGTGCTAGGGCAGCGTAAGGACAACCACTTCAGGCCGATATACTACGCGAGTAAGACGCTAGACGCAGCCCAGGCCAATTACACGACCACCGAAAAGGAGCTGTTGGCCGTCGTCTTTGCTTTCGACAAGTTCAGGTCATATCTGATCCTATCTAAAGTTATTGTTTTTACTGACCACTCTGCTCTTAAGTACTTGTTAGCAAAGCCCGATGCCAAGCCAGGGCTAATTAGGTGGATCCTGCTACTGCAAGAGTTCGACATAGAGATCCGTGACAAGAAGGGTGCGGAGAACCTGGCGGCTGATCATCTCTCTCGACTAGAGGAGTCCGAGATATACCATAAGGACGAAAGGGCGATACACGATCGGTTCCCAGATGAGCGCCTCTACTCGATACATGTGGTAAGTGACAACACTCCCTGGTTTGCAGATTACGCTAACTATCTTGTTGCGAAAGTCCTACCAAAGGAGTACACGGGTCAGCAAAAGAAGAAATTCTTTTCTGATTTGAGATACTACTTTTGGGAGGACCCGTATCTTTTCAGCGATGTGCAGACCAGGTGATACGGCGATGCGTGGCGGCCCCAGAATCGACACAGATCCTTAGACATTGCCACAACGGACTGACCGGAGGGCACTATGCAGCAAATCGTATCGCTCAGAAGGTGTTGGAGAGCGGATTCTACTGGCCCACGATCTTCAAGGACGCCCAAAGGTACGTTGACACTTGTGATCAGTGTCAACGCGCAGGTAATCTCTCGAAACGCGATGAAATGCCCCAGAACTTCATCTTAGTTTGTAAAATTTTCAACGTATAGGGTATAGATTTTATGGGTCCATTTTCTAGCTCGTACAATAAGTACATCCTAGTCGCTGTCGATTATGTTTCTAAGTGGGCCGAGGCGCAAGCCTTACCCACGAATGATGCTAGGGTAGTCGTTAGATTTTTGCGAGCATTGTTTTCACGTTTCGGGGCACCTAGATGCATTATTAGTGATAGAGGCACTCACTTTTGCAACACCCAATTTGCACGCACAGAAGAACGTTACGGTGTTAGACACAGCCTATCCACCCCGTACCACCCCCAAGCTAATGGCCAAGTCGAAGTAGTGAACCGTGAGTTGAAACGCATCCTAGAAAAGACCATAGAAGGAAACCGTAGGGAGTGGGCAAATAAGTTGAATGATGCACTTTGGGCATATAAAACTGCATATAAGACTCCCATAGGGACTACACCATATAGATTAGTCTATGGAAGAGCATGTCATCTTCCCGTAGAAATAGAGCATAAGGCATATTGGGCTATCAAGTCCTTAAATCTTGATTTGGGGAACGCCGGCGGAAAGCGGCAACTCCAAATCAACGAGTTAGACGAGTGGCGTTTATCGGCTTACGATAACGCTCGCATGTACAAGGAACATTCTAAAGCCTATCACGATAAGAAAATTAGGCAAAGGCGAGAGTTTCAGGAGGGGGACCAAGTCCTTCTTTTTAACTCTCGACTTAGGCTTTTTCCTGGCAAGCTTAGATCACGCTGGTCAGGACCGTTCACTGTTACCCGTGTTTTCCCTTATGGTACTGTTGAGATTTCAGGTATGGAGCAGGGGACTTTTAAGTTGAGGAAGACGTGACCGAGAAGGAAGTGCTATACCTGGACTTCCAGACGTGAGCGAACAGAAAGACGTCCGGCTAATGACGGTAAAGTAAGCGCTTCTTGGGAGGCAACCCAGGTATTTTTATTTATGTTTTAGGTAGAAAAAAAAAACCGGTCACGGCCAACTGCTTAATCGGTCACGGCCGTGACGTGCATATATATGCACACTACCACGAGTCACGGCCAGAGGCTTAAGCCATCACGGCCGTGACGCGCGTACATATGCACACTGCCACGGGTCACGGCCAAAGGCTTAAGCCATCACGGCCGTGACCCAGAGGGAGCTTTCATCGAGACTTACTGCCTATTGTCACGGCCAATTGCCTAAGCAGTCACGGGCGTGACCCAGAACAGAGGAACTTGCTGCCAGCTGTCACGGTCAATGGCTTAAGCCATCACGGCCGTGACTTATTACGCAAAAAAAAAAAAATGCGACAGCGTCATGGCCTATGACGTAGACGTCATAGCCGTGACCCTGGCCAGGGCACACACTGCCTCTCGTCACGGCCAAGACCTTTATAGGTCACGCCGTGACGGTCACGGATTTAAGGGAAATCCACCCTTTTTTTCTCCTTTTTTTCCCCCTTTTTCCCTCTCTCTCTCGCGATTTCCCTCCCTCTCCCTCTCATCTCTCTCACACCACCACCTTCGACCACCTTCGACCACGCCGCCGTCACCCCCAACTCCGGCGACACCCACAACACCACCCTCAACCTCCATTTAATTCGATTAAGAATACAAGGTATGCTTTTTATCCTATCTCCTCCGAATTCGAAATTGTGGTCGAAATTGCTAATTTGTGGATGCTATTTGCCATTATTCGTTCACTATGTGCCGTAGATGCTAGAGAATCGCTTGATTATGTTAATGTGTGGATGAATTTCGTGATTCGTTGACGAACCCTAATTTTCGGAATTGGGGATTTTTTTGAAATTGGGCCTCAATTGTTGTTTATCTTGCTCTCTTATAATTAGATACATGCTATGAACGCTTTGGGTGTGCTTATTTACAGGAATTCGTGGTTCAATTGGGGGGATTTTACGATGAACCCTAATTTCAAAAATTGGGGATTTCTGGAATTATTTGGTGAATTCCGTTGTGTGATGATGTTAATTAGCCTCGATTCATAATATTATATATTTGGGTACATTAGCTTGTTAAATTTTGAACTTGGATGGAGTGATGTTGGTTGCCCGCCACATGTTCGACAAAATGCCACTTTGCGCCTTTCATGTGTATTGCATATACAAGTTGCTACTTTGTCGCTATTTTGGTCGAGTCGAGCTGCTTTGAATTTAATTGCTACATTCTCGTTGCGCTAACACTTTTCTTTCAGGTACTATGGGTAAAAGTCGCTCCTCGGCCTCACGTGACCCCGCCTCGCGTTCGCCGGTTCGTCAAAGGCGACGCGGGCCCCCGCCGACAATGCTAGAAGCCATGGGTCAGTTCACTGACGAGGCCCAGATGCCACGATACACCAGGATGAAGGGAATGGAGTTCATAGCCATGGACCAAATCGACCACGAGACGCTGGCGAAGCACCACATCGACCAGCAGGTTGCCCAGTACTTATCACTTAGTGGATGGAACATCTTCCTGGGCATCGACGAACCGGCGTACAAGTAACTCACCTTGGAGTTCCTTGCCACGTTCTCCTACGATGAATACGGCGACAGCAAGCTCAGATTTCGGGCGTTCAATGAAGAGCAGATAGTGATGGACACCAACCTGTGCCATGCACTTGGCGTACCACGTCCACACCCACACCAGCCCTACGCGACTTATTTTGATCAACCGGGCGGACGACAGGGTTGCTGGGCTGACATCGCTCGACCCGGCGAGCCGGCGTACAGCGCGAAGACGTCGAAGGCGTCCGCACTGAGGAGCCCAGGACTACGCTACATTCACCGCCTCCTAACGACCTCGCTTACACCGAGGGGTGACTCACACGGAGCAGTCACCCTCCGCAATTTATTTTACCTGGCCAAGCTACAGCGAGGCGAACGGGTCCATTTGGGGATGGCGGTGGCCCACGCCTTCAGCGCTCAGGCGGAAGCAAGACGCAATGGGAAGATCGCTGTAGGACCACTCATCACCAAGGTGATCAAGGGATTAGGCTACTGGCCAGAGAATGCACCCGAGATGGAGATTGTAGGCGGGCGCCACCCCGTGAACGAGGAGGTATTAGTAAAGATGAAGATGCTCGTGAAGGCGCCCACCTGGACTCGTGCCAACAAGGTGTACATCTGGCACGAGATGTATCGCGGCCAGACCGACCACGGAGCCGTCCCCGACGACCAGCTTTACCTCGAGGGCCCCCACCCAGTGGAAACAGACACGACGACTACAGGGCCCTCCTACTCATCCGGCTACCACCACGGCGAGTCATCCGGCATCGCCCGCTTCGCGTCTACAGCGGACCTAGAAGCGCTGCGCCAGGATATGATGCGAATGAACGCCGACGCGCTGCAGCGGGGCGAAGATGCCCGGCGATACAGCGAAGAGACTCGGCGCCGACAGGAAGAGTACAAGCGCCAGAACGAAGAAGCCCACCGCAGGTACGACGCAGAACTTGAGCGCTATAACCAGGCCCTTCAAGCCATGGACACAGCCCTCAGGTATTCACAGCAGTCGATGGCCTTCCTTCGCCCGAGGCCACCATCGCCGCAGCCACCGCAGCCACCACCTTAGGGATTTGTTTCTCCTTTTACTTTTTATTGACATTTCGTGTTTGAGTGGTCGCGTGTGTTTTCAATTTATTTCCACCTTTACCGCTTATAACTATGTTTATAGTTAATCTATGACTACTCTCTATTTATGTCTACTTATCTCTTTAGCTAGCACCAGGATACGCCTAACGGATCACAACGTATAACTGCTTACAACACGACCCTCACGCACGAAATAAATGACTACGTCACGACCACGGCATTGGAGTCCCGTTCTTTATAAACTCCTTTTCCTTCCCTTTTATCCTTTTTACGTTGGGGACAACGTCCGACTTAAGTGTGGGGAGGGGAATTTAGTTTGAGAACTTACGTGAAAATTTTTAAAATTTTTATGACGTGTCCGTGAGTCGTTGAGTTCATTGGAAAGGCATGAATTACTGAATCAGGCATGATTGTTTGCGCCTATCTCGAGTTGGTCTGCATTCTATGAAATTCTGTGAGCAATTAGGATATGCATGACTGATTGAATCGTGTCTGCCTGAATAGGTATCGCACTGTCTTGAGAGATTCGTACACATAACCCTCTTTCGTTGTGAGAGTTTGAGCCTGACGAGCTTATGCTCATTTTCTTGGTTGTGTGACGTGCCTAGTCTATATCTCTCTAGAACTTGCCTGTCTAATGCGTGTTGAAACTGTTTTGGTGTGTTAGTGTGAAAATGATGAGGGCATTAGGAATTAAGTCCAGGGCTAAATTTTCCCTACCATGACTAAGCCTCTTAGTAGCCACTTTGAGCCTGAGCCTATTCGTTGCTTACCCCGTAGGTTATAAAATGCCCCTGACCCGGATAAGCCTCCAGAGATTATATGAACCCCAGTTAATTAGAATAGAGCAGAAGTCGAACTTGAGAGTTACTGTTTCAGTGTATGATTTGATGTTCTTCTCTGCTATTCGAGAAGTGACTCGTCCCTGACTTGA
Organism: Craterostigma plantagineum; assembly: GCA_027422505.1. Taxonomy (NCBI): domain Eukaryota; kingdom Viridiplantae; phylum Streptophyta; class Magnoliopsida; order Lamiales; family Linderniaceae; genus Craterostigma; species Craterostigma plantagineum. The sequence goes on along the minus strand of JAPQWV010000013.1, from coordinate 16,087,386 downwards.
CCGTTTTCTGAAATGACCTGATCCCTTTCATAAGCATGCTCATAACCCTTTGACAAGATATAGGTTTCGGTAATAAGTATCCTTAGGTACACGGCATTCGCTGTGATGATGTATTCTATGCGACAAAAGCCGAACCTTGATGTTTTTAGGGAATAAGTGCAGTGCATAACAGTAGAGAGTAACTAAGGTGAAAGGGCAGAAAATGAAAGGGAACTGAGTCGAGGGGTCGGGCAGAAAAGTCTAGAATTTCAGAGCGAGAATATCGAGTCTTATATTGGGGCATGTGATTATCATTTTGATTATGCTATGTTCCTTGATACTATTCGCTTACATGCCCTAGCTCTAAGATTACGTGACCATTACATGCTTATCGTTGTATGACTATGTGACCCATGTTCACCCGAAAAGACCCTCGGATTTATGCTTGCCATTTTAGATAGTAGAAATGCGATTAGCTTGCGAGCTTATGGTAGGGGTTGGACTAGTGCACGAATTGAGCGACTCATCATATGCTAGCCTATACACTTGAGTGAATTGAGTGAATCCTTGTGAGTTATAGGTCTCGCTTTGCAGCGCTAGGGAAGCTCATGATTGATAAATGCAGGTCATTAGTGTAATGTTCGTGATTGTTTGCTTGATTTCGTATCGTGCTTTCTATGCTTTGAAGATAAATTGCGAACAATCGTGCCGTTATCCTGATTGGATGCCTTGTCTGAACTCTAATTTACTTGAGGACAAGCAAATGCTTAAGTGTGGGGAGGTTTGATAAACGTATTTCAATGCGTTTATCATAGTATTTATTTGGGGTATAATAGAACTTTACCAATGAATTTATGCATTTATTCGCCATATTTACACTTATGCTTATGTTAAAGGAGCCTAGGACGAGTTTCGGGCGAAACGGAGCAAAAACGAGGCAAAACGGTGCAAAAATGAAGTACACTGCCACGAGTCACGGCCGTGACACCTTATGCACTTGGCCGTGACTCCACCCAGAGGCGTAATGTGAGACACTGCCCCAGGTCACGGCCGTGACAGCCCTTGCACCAGACCGTGACGCTCGGCAGAAAGTCAGGACGAAGACTCTGTCCTTGGTCACGGCTGTGACAGCCCTTGCACCAGACCATGACATACGGCAGAGAGATCGACTTAAGATGGTCACGGCCGTGACGGATCTTGCACGTGGCCGTGACACTGGGCAGTGAGCATATCAAGTTAAGTCGGCCATGGTCACGGCCGTGACGGCCCATGTCCCAGGCCGTGACCGTCATGGGAATCGCTATAAAAAGCCCAAATTCGACCCAGAAAGGGCACAGCTCACCAGAGATTAATTCCCAACCATCCAGAGACGAAATTAGGGCGAAAAGAACAGGAAATCCCGTCCCGGAGCGCAAGAGACGGATCAACGAAGAATTCACGCCGAATTAACGAAGAACGAAGATCTTTCCACGAGATCACCTCAGATTCATCAGTAGGAAAGATCATGAGTTCTTCATCTTTATCTTTTAATTCTTTCGTAGTTTTTCCTTCTATTATGAGTAGCTAAATCCCGTTGTGTTTGGGATTAGATGAACGCTAGGATATTTCGTAGTTTAGACATATATTATCGTGACTTTATGTTTTTGACTATTTGTCGTTCTATGAATATGTTTCGTTGCTTTAATATGTCTATGTGTTAAAGTGATTGTGTGGAAAGACGTTTAGGGCGACAGCTAAACAACGTTTAGGCCGTTCATAGAAGATAGGATTCGAGTATAGGGCGAAAGCAAATACTCGATCCTTGCCGTTAGTAATTATTGAATTTTAGATCCCCGCGAGCGTTTAGGGCGACAGCAAATTCGTGAGCGGGTAGGAAATTACTGCGATTTAGTCTTAAGCACTTAGAAGCAATTTTACTGTCTTAGCCGATAATACCTAGCGGGATTCGAATCCCAAGCACGTCTTTATCATCTGAAAACTTTCGCATCAGTTAGTCGCGCTCTTTGAATTTCTGGTTGATTTAGGAACGATCTGTTAGGTTAAGTCGTGAAACAATTTGCGTATTTTATTTAGGCTAAATATCGAGTCGATAGGTCATTACTAGTACTTGATTTATTCCTTGTGTTCGATACTCGTTTACTCACTTTACTGCACTGCAAACGATAGGTCCACTGCCTATCGCACGTTGGTGATAGTAATTAGGTATACATTTCATTTATCACTTGTCGCACTTTCCATTCACACACCACGTGTCGATCAATAACGCCACTACATGTTGTAGAGTTGAGGAGTAAAATTCAAAAATCATATCTTTGAGATATTCTCGGGATTTTCGATTCTAACTTTAGTATAAATAGGGCATCCCTGTTTCATAATTTATGTGAGAAATTTCGTGCTTCATAGTGCGAGAAAATTCGTCCATCACAAGGCACAAATACACACACCGAATGCACCCACTTTTCTCCCACGCGACGGCACAGTTTCTCTAGCCATCTTTAGAGAACAGATTTCGTGACACACTGCGAAGTCGGCGTGATGATCTAGTGCCTTTCACCACCATCGATGAAGTGTTGAAGAAAAAGATAAGGAGCTGCCACTCGCTTCAACTGGTAATTCTCTACGGGTTTGACCCGTCCTATTACGTGTCTATGTGTTACTATTCTGATCCGAGCTACAAGGGCAATCGGGGAACCCGGAAATTTTTGTACCGCACCGTACCTGGGGACGTGGCGTCTCCGGGAGACACTGGGTAACCCAACAGTGGTATCAGAGCGGGTGCTCGTGATCGAAATCATAACGTGTTTAAATTGAACTGAGGCACGTGGGAGACAATTGAAATGCCAGCGCAGTTTGACCATTGTTGGGCTGACCGATGCGTCTTTTGCCAACCCACAGACACCAACTCGTGCGGTACGGACCGACGAGGAACCACGGACCGGACCAGGACCCACACGGCGTTGCATGCGGGCTGTGCACGATGCAGCGCCGCTGCAGCTGCGGGATCGGGCTGCTTCGAGCAGGCCCGATGCACCTCGAACTCCGGGATCGACGCCAGCCATGGTGGTTTAGGAACTGGCACTGGCCCCGGGAAACGCCGCCACAAGGTTCGGCGGCACGGCAGAGACTGAAGCCGCGGACTGCGATGGCGCGCGTGGTACACGCTAAGCAAGGAGCCGGAGTCGCTGCGGCGGCGATCTATCCCGAAGAGGCTATGACTCCGGCACGGAGGGTGTGTGGCGACGAAGGAGTCGCGATTGTTTTCTGCCGCGAGCTGGACATGCGCGTTGCGCGCCGTGTCGTCGCCAGCGGCAGTGGATTAGGCTCCGGCCGGGACTACTTTTCGTCTGTCGCTATGATGAAGTCCATTCGAACATTGCATGCGATAGCTGCGCATTATGACTATGAGATATGGCAGATTGATGTGAAAACTCGTTCCTAAATGGATACCACAAGGAGGAAATATATATGGAGCAGCCTAAGCATTTTACATCGCAAGGAGATGCTCGTAAGGTGTGCAGACTGAACAAGTCCATTTATGGACTGAAACAAGCCTCGAGAAGCAGGAATCTTCAGTTCGATGAAGTGGTCAATGGCCACGAATTCTTAAAGAACGAAGACGAACCTTGCGTCTACAAGAAAAGAAGTGGGAGCAAAATATCTTCCCTCGTATTGTACGTGTACGACATCCTTTTGATTGGAAATGATATCGGAATGCTCTCGATGGTGAAAGCGTGGCTTTCGACCGAATTATCAATGAAAGACTTGGGTATTCGACTTTATAAAGATCGAGCGAATCGTATGTTAGGACTCTCCCAGGCCCTTTACTTATAGAAGGTCCTAAAGCGATATAATATGGACAACTCTAAGAAAGGGTTCCTTCCTATGCGACATGGGATTCACCTTTCCAAGGCTATGAGCCTTCAAAGTGAGTTGGAGCGGAAAATAATGAATGGAATCCCCAATGCATCCGTAATGGGTAGCTTGATGTACGCGATGCTTTGCACGCGACCTGACTTGGCGTTTGTTGTGAGCGTAGTCAGTCGGTTTCAGGTTGACCCTGGTAAGGAACATTGAATAGCAATCCTCAAGTACCTCAGACGGACTAAGGATATGATGCTGGTCTATGGTAATGGAGAATTGGAAGTGGAAGGGTATACGGATTTGGATTTCTAGTCTGACTTAGACGACCGAAAATCCACTTCAGGATTCGTCTTAACACTCAACGGTGGAACAGTGTTTGGAAACGTTCCAAACAGAGCACTACTACAGATTCCACTTGTGAAGCGGAGTATATAGTGGCCTCAGAGGTAGCTAAGGAAGGTGTTTGGATGAGAAAGTTCTTGGAGGAACTTGGCGTCGTTCCTGTTGCAGATAGGCCACTGCCATTGTGGTGTGACAATACTGGCGCTATTGCTTAGGCGAAAGAACTGATGTCTCACAGCAGGTCCAAACATATAGGAAGAAAGTACCACGTGTTACGTGGATTAGTTGAGAATGGCTACATAGCCGTGCAGAAGGTTGCGACCGCGGAAAACGTGGCCGACCCGTTCACCAAGCCTCTATCATTGGCAGTGCTGGCTAGAAATCTCGAAAAGATGGGTGTTAGATACTGCAGCGCATGGCATTGAGTGCAAGTGGGAGATTGTTAGGAATATGCCCTAGAATGCTATACGAGGATTAGATTGTATAGGGCATTAGCTTATTTATCATTCGACCTTTTTGTGTAATAAAATATGATCGTGTGTTTATTGAAAGGCACTGTTTGTTTGTTGGATATAAGAGTTCTTTACTTAGCATCCGGTAAAGCAATAAATGAACAAATCCAAATATGTCTATTTGAGTCACTGTTCTCTATGGGTGTGACGACTTTAACTTTCTAATTAATTATATATTGCGAATTTCCGCAACGAAAGTTCCAGAGAACCCATTTACGAAAACTTTTACAATAAAACGAAATTACATTAGGCATGTCAAAATAATAATGTTTTACAACATACGCTCTATACACGGGCCCAAAAGAATAGCTAATCTACTAAACGCTCCACGGGTCGCATCCATGTACCGCTCCCGCCCTCAAAAGCCCGTGGAGTCACCGCCACCAGCTGCTAACCTAGTCCTGACGTTCGCCGTCGTCAGACTCATCATTACCTGACACATAAAGGCCTGAGTGATATGCCCAGTAAGTGAATTCATGCAAATGCAGCGTGCACTCAATCCCAGTCCCGACACGTCACCGCTTGATATAATGTAATGCACCCTCATTCCTACACTCAACTCTATCTCAATATCAGGCCCTAGGTTAGACTCAGCACCCTCGCGCGCAAAATACTATTGGGTAGCTACTCCCAAGTCTCGCAGCAGCCTACGCTAGGTAGTGCACTAAACGATCACGCCACTGTCATCCTACTAGGTCACCAAAACGAAAATCCCGTCCGATGGTTTTGCACCCCGGGTTGCGTTACCACGCTCACCCTGGGCCGTCCCTGAGCATAATAAAGGTGGTTTGCACCTCGGGCCGCTCACACCCGAGAAGACAGATAGATCACGCGTGTCTCCCACCATGTGCCCTGCGAGTCTAACCTCATCCTCACAACGATCTCATTCTACCCCGCTCACACACAACCCCCCGTAGGGTACGCGTCACCACCCTCGTGGTCATCATATCTCACAGTGTCGTGACATGTCTTGAATATGCTATGCACATTTAATAATCACATAAAATGATACTGTACGTCATGCCGTCGGAAACTTTAGAATTCCTTTCTAAGCTTTGAAAACCTACTCCTACAGTTAATTAATAGGCTAAATAATGGGATGAGCCTAAGTTTGGACCAAGGCCCAAAAACTCTAAGTCTGAGTCAACACAAAATAATCAGCACTTAGAAACTTGGATTCATCAGATTAAGGCTAAGGCATTTGGAAAGGGACTTCGCCCGATATTTGTAAGGATAGCTCGGTAAAAATTGAACACGTGCAAGTTTGGCCTGCCCGAGATTGTTCATGCTCACCTCTATGCGTGGAGAAGAAATTAGCCCGAAGTCTTGATGAGGGCTCGGCGAAATTGCACCTCCCCAAACCAGCTCGCCCGGAATTGCTCATGGAGGGGAAATTCGCCCGAAATTGGGTGATGGAGTTCGGAGAATTTGCCCCTTGAGCTGCCTGAAATTGCTTAGAAATCCTATCCTAAAAATCTCGGTGAATTTGGTCTATAGGTTACCCGAAAATGCTCATGAAATCTAGCCTATCAAGCGCTCACGAAATTGGCCTTGGGGTAACCGAATTTGCTCATTAATCCTTTCACCTAAAGCTTGGCATAATTGTTTATTTGTGCCACCCGAAATTGTTCTTGATTCTACCCGAATTTGGCCTAGTGAGTTACACGAAATTGGCCTAGCAAACTACCCGAAATTTGCCTAGAAGCTACCCGAATTTGCTCACGGTTCTATCCCTTCGTAACTAGTCGCCCGAAATTATCTTCTAAGCACTAAAGGCACGTATATTCATCCAAAGAAAACCCATATTGGGTTGAAACTTAGCACATAACATCGAATAATTAACATCACGTAGGCCGAAGTTCATCATCTCAAATTTGAATGGCCTAAACATCCGAATTCGAATTTTTGAACTTATTTATGTGTCGTAGGTGGAGAATACACCTACCTTGCTTTCTAAGCTTTGTTAAGATGCTTTGGGTGAGGTGAGCTTGCCAAAAATCCTTTGCTCTTGATCGGCAGTTCTTCTTTTCTTCACGTTGGTTTTCTTTCTTCTTTTTGGTTTTCTCCCTTATTATTTTCGTTGTGTGTTTTTTGTGAGTGTTGGTCCTCATACGGGATGACTAATGATTATTTTTATATAGGGTTAGGTTAAGGCATGGGAGCCATGCGTGCACTTCCCTTAATATAAGGAAAATATCACTTTGTGTTTCTTTTGGGCCAAAGTTTGGGGCCTAGCTAAATTCATTTGTTCGACAAAGGCAACGACAACATTCTGAGGATTTTCCATGGAATCGCCTTCTCGCGGAATTACCATTTCGCTCAACTGATCTGCAGTGATCTAGCCGAGCAGATCAGGCAGAAGAAAAACAAACGCTCAAAGAATGTTCCGTATGCCCCGTGGTTCTCCGTCACCATCTGACAATACATGGAGATGTACGAGCAGAACGTCCCTCGTCTACCTCCTGGAGGAAATTATCAACCACCAAGACTCAAACTTTTCCACAAACCCAAGCTCACGGACTTAGTTCAACCATCCATGGCCATCCCGTTCGAGCTACTGCGTCTCGCCGACTCCACGAGAGACGAATATTAGAGATACTGTCGGGAACATTATCTTACAGAGCAAATGATTCGAGGGCCCCCGACAGATTTCCAAGCGAGCCCTCAACCACATCACTCAAGTCCTGAAGCAACAATGATTGATGCTGTAGCTCAGGAGCTTGAACAGGAGCCCCCAGTCCAAGAAGCTCAGCTACCGGATCCAGAAGCCATGATGATCGACGAGGTGGCTCTCGAAATGAAAGCTGAAGATCAACTTCAGGAGCTCCAAGAGGAAGTGCCCATCACGGTAGGAGTGCTCGAAGAGCCCATTGAGAAGATTCTTCAACAAGCAGCACAGCCCGAGGTAGAAACGGGGCAAAGCTCACTTCCTCAGGTGACGGAACAAGCCCGTGAGGATGATGCACGTGAACTTACCCCTCACACGGCTACCTCATCAAACATTGAGTCAGATGAGGAGATCAGTTTGATGAGGAGGACTCCAAGGCGACTCAGTGTTCAACTCGAGTCCCTCTTCACCACCGTCACCACCACACCAGACATCGCGTCGATCGTCACTACAAGTATTGCGGACCACTCTTCGCTCAATCCTGAGCCGCCACACATCACACCGGTATCTGGTTGACAGTTCAATCAGAACCTGCCGCAACACCCATAGAGGAGAATCCTAGTGATTCCCCTCAAGGATTGGGTGGAAGTCTCGAACTGTCACAACCTCAAGTGACTCCGAGCCAACCCGAGGAGCAGGTGTTCGCTCAAGGGTTGTCAACAGGCGACATCAGTTGTCCTGGTCCATCATCGATGGAGGCATCCGTCCCGTACGTGATCGAAGACAGACTTCAGGCCGCCCTCTCCGAAGCTTTCAAGACGTTCGAGGAGAAAATTATGGAGAGCGTGCGGAATGCAATCGAGACATCCGCCAAGATCGTGGGAAAGCACCTGTCTCGGAGCCGTCTTCCTCACCACTTGTCCACACACCCACTCAACCTACACAACCCTTCCCTACACCCACACTAATCCTCACCCATAACAAAATAAATCCCGCAACCGTTCCCATCAGCAACCTCCACTCCATCTTGGTCGCCCGACTACTTGAGCTAACCACACGAACGCCCGAAGAAGAAGACCTCTTCCGCTCCCGCTCCCTCTCTGCTCCCCCTCCCGTCCGAAGAAGAAGACCTGTCTCGAGGTCACGGCTCCCGCTCCAAACGCAGACATGACGACCCAGACGATCAAGGACGTCATGAGGGGAGAGGAGACCTAGGCTTATGACTAGAAGTCAAGGACGGAGCTCGGGCGCAACACATACAAGCGCTGGAGCCGCTGAAACCTCACAACCAGTTACCCGAACAACCACCACCACGCACCATACCGCTCATACAACCCACCAAACCCAAATCGACCCACCATCCTTTTCCTTAAGGACGCCTCCTGTGGCGCCCCGCCTTCCACCACTACTTTCTTAACTAGTCTATGCGACTAATGTCCTAATAACAAAATAGATCGTGCGAAATTTCGTATAAAATTTTTCCTTTTATAAAAAGGAATCGTAAGGTTTCGTACAAAATCATCGTGGGTCCGATTTTTTACATAGGAAAGCGCGCATGCGTATCAAAATAAATCTATCTTCTGGGCCTCCACGAGGTCGCATCCATGCACACACTTCCATCTCAAAAGCCCTCGGAAGCTTCAAAAGTTGGCCTCGCCGTGAAAATGATCACGTACCATGATCGCGGGTTCCTACAACACATAAAGCGTGGAATGATCTTATGAAGCTCAGTAAGTGAAAACCATGCTTGCAATGCACGTAGCGAAGGCATTCGCGCAATGCTATTGACTTCTCACATCCTTCTCGTTTTTTTCCATTTCATATTTGGGCCCCTTCGGCTTTCAATCTTACTATGCACCATATAGAGCTCAAACCCACCCCTAAGGGTATAAATAAGTGACAGTACACACACTGGGAGGCTAAACCCGAGTACTCAATCTGTGCTTAACCCTATGGTGCCTTTCAATCACAATGTGGTCCACACTGAGAGGCTACTAGTGCCTTTCAATCCCAATGCAGTCCCATTGAGAGGCTACCCCGATCACACAAATTTCGTTCCCGAAGGTGCATTTGCATCCCAATGCGGTCTGAAACGCGGGCGCTTTTCACTGGTAGCTTACTACGAGGTCGCCAACACTTGAGGTTCCCCCGGTGCCGCTTATTCCCTCGAGTCGCATCCTTCAGGTTGCATCTCCCGCTACGGGGTATCCACCTGCCTGTCGTGAATCAGGCTATTGGCCTCGTGAATCGCCATGGTGTATCTCCCCTACCTCTCGTGAATCAGGTAATTCGCCCTCGTGAATCGCCGTGGTAGCATAGAAGAGCCGCGACTCATCATTAAGTCGACACAAATGGCCATATCGGCAAATATACATCGCTTGCACGCGATCTTATACTCATGCACGCTCTCTTTCCCTGACTCTTATTCTAGTCGTGCGTGCATATGCTCATGCTATGAGTACGTGTGTCATGTCATCGTATAATGTAAATTCATTACATAATTCATGGATGCCACATAAAATCATAAAAGCACGTAACACATAATTTCATGCACATACAATTATGTGTTGTAGTTGGGGCTTCCACTTACCTGGTATCCTTAGCTTATCGTACGGTAAATTGTTAACCTTCAAACCGTAAGTATAAAAACATATAAAATTAGGGTTTATTAGTCTAATTACCGTTTCACGAAAGTGGCTTAGTTAAAAAAATCCTAGTTTCGACTTTTATAAATTTCGAAACCCTAAAATTTCGTTGACTTAATTAAAAAGTATCTCGACATAGCATATTGCAAGGTTTCGAGATTTAAATTATTCAAAATCTAGAAATAAAATTCGACATGAATCTCGACATATTCTTAACATAGATGTCGAGCTTAATTTCGAGGTCCCACACAAGGTTTTAAAGTTGATCTTAAAACTAGATTTCGATACAGTTCATGAGGTAAATCTCGATATGGTTTTCGATAAATCTCGAGATGAATTATAAACAGAGCTCGAGCTTGCTTCTGGGATTTCGAGGTCTTTGTCAAGAATAGATCTCGATATGTATGTTGACATTATAAACTAAATTTCGAAGTCACTTTCACGTTAAATCTAAACATGGAATTCGAGATGCATGTTGAGATAATAACCAAAATGTCGAGATATGTTTCGACATTACACACAAGGATTTCGACATTTTCGACATTGTTGAAGACATAGGTGCTCGAGATAATATTTTAAAATAAATCTCGATATAGTATGTTCAAGAGTTCGAGATTTGAACAATACATGATTTTAAAATAACTTTCGATATGGATCTCGAGTTTCATTCCGAGACTCTGTCCCGAGTTTTGGTCTTGACATCCTTATATTCTCATCCTTGAGCTCGAGATCATTTCTACAAAACTACTATTACTTCGAGATCCATAATCTGGAGAAAGTATATTACTCGAAAACACCTTCAAATCTTCAACTACTCAAACTTAGTTCTTAAAACTATACTCCCCAAAATTCCCAGATCCTAAAATTCTTCTACCTTAAAATCATTACTAAGCCCCAAAATTATTCTACATCATGATTATGGATCCTAGAGCACTCCATACTTACTTAAAATATAGCTTAATCTAAATAAACATCCTAATATAAATTTATATTCGAAATTAGGGTTCACCCTCTTCCTTACGCTTGAATTTCTAGGTCTCCTTAATTTTTAGGATTAGAATATTTAGGAAAACTTAAAGTTACGAAATTTAATAAGGTCATAAGTAATATTCTTACTTACCAAACCTTGAATTCTAATATGCTTGGAAAGTTCTTGAGTTTGAGCTCCTTTCGGCCTTTCTTCTTCCTTTGTTAGTTTACAAGGGTTTTCTTATTTTCTAGGATCGTATTTTGGCTTTCATCTATTGTATGTTGTTTCTTTGATTTATTTGATAAGTATTACACGTAGAAAATTGTGCTTGAGTTTGACTACTAGGTGACTAAGCAATTTATTTTTACATCCTAAGGAAGCCTTACGTGTCATTTACTTATTCATTATATTATATATATAAGTAAATCATGATTAGTGAAGGTATGTGTACCGATTGAATTTTCATGTATCATGTAGCAATCGATCAATTGTTAATTCGATTTATTAGTTCTATCGAAATCTACATATTTCGACATTCACAGTATTTGATTTCAAAATCTACCTTCTCTCGCAAATTATAGGTTTCGAGATTTAACATTTCAAGCTTCAAAGATCTCGAGATCCAAAAGATCTCGAGATTCTTATGTATTGAATTTCTTCTTGTTTTGGCATCCTATCTTTCGACATTCTTCTATCCTTTACTTGACATTCTTTAGATTTGATATCTTCATTTTTAATAGCATACCTAGAAAAGCCTAATGTTTCACAAACTCCTTTTGTCTAGTTTCGGTTCTTACCAATGTAAATATTAGTTACTTTCCTAAGTTAGAATCATTCATAGTACGTAATTAATTCATCATTTAAAATTTTCTAAATTCTATGTTCATCACTTAAGTCATAATTCGTAACACACATAAGAATTATAAATCACACAGCATGAAATCATATAGGCACATAAGTCACTTAAAGGCATGAGAATATAAATGCATTGTATCATCGAAATTATTAATTAATCCAATGAAATTTTTAATTTACTGCTAATTAAGTCGTAAATCCCGTAATTAAATTTTACGGGTATTACATCTTCCCCCCTAAAAGAATTTGGCCCCCGAAATTCCGTCAGCTGGAGTAATGCAGGTGACGATTGGTAGGGAGTGGAACTGGCTTGATTAGGTGATAGAAATTCGCCCTAGGAAGTTATCAAGGAATCTCAAATAATTTTCGAGGATAGAAAAGAATAGGATCCTGATGAAATAGATATGAAGATCGTTCAAATTAATCGAACTCGTATGGCCTTGAGAAGCTTAACGAGAATAGCTACAGTTCTAACTCGGGCAGAGATCAAAGGTTATAAGCGTCCACCACGCTTTCGCTGTATCATTTTGACATCGAATGAAAATATTTCTCAGGATGAGCAAAAGATTGGGGCATAGGATTATATATACACCGGATATTATTGGATCATAGGTTTCAGGAATTCAGGTACGGATTCCTATTTCGAAAATCTACCTGCTAGGACTACTATTCGAGTCGAATATCGAGCTGGTGTCGATTAGGTCGGCTAGGAATAATCATGAGCCTCGCCACATGAAGGGTGGACGCAAAAGATGTATGGTTCCTAAATTCACTAGAAGGTAAGTCAATGTTTACTAAACGGACAGGGTACCTGCCGCCATAGGCGGGTTGTCTTCTGCTTCTTCCGCTGTGAGCATGTATACCCGAGCGGGTGCTGTCGGCGGCTTGGCCTCGTTTGTTCCCTGATTTCCAGATGCATTTTCTGGGCAGGCTACGGAGTAGTGGCCTGTTCTTCCACATTTATAGCAAGTAGCATTTTGTGAGAAGCAGACGCCCAGATGACGTCGTGCACATTTTGGACATATGGGTACGTTTGGTTGGGGTCTCCCTTGATTCGGATTGGTTTGCTGAAGTGGTTCAGGGTGGTTTTGAAAATTGGGTTTCACATTCTTAGGAACAAACGGTTTCTTCGGGTTATTTTCGTTCCCTTTGGGTCCTTGTTCGAATTTCCTCTTAACTTCCTGGGCTGGCACAATTCTACTTGTTCAGCCATCAGGGCTCGTTCCGCCATTTGGGAATAAGTAACCCCTTGGAATCCAGTCATGCCCACGTTGCGATAGAGTTCTGGTTTCAGGCCTTCCATAAATCGCTCGATCTTTAACGCATCCGTACTCACCATGTGGGTTGCGAATCGAGACAACTGTTCGAACTTTAGGATATACTCCGCCAACGTCATTGCTCCTTGGCGGAGATTGATGAACTCATTCATCATCTGGGCACGGACGGGAGCAGTGAAATACTTATTTCGGAAGAGTTCTTTGAAATGTTCCCAGGTCATTGTCAAGGGATCTTCGAGAGTTAGTATGGTATCCCACCAATGACCTGCGGTTCTCCTTAATAGGTAGCTAGCGCACAAGACTTTTTCTATTTCAGGGTTACGACTATGCTGGAACGTAGTTTCTAGAGTTCGGAGTCAATCCTCACCCGAGGTTGGGTCAAGAGCATCTTCAAAGGTTGGGGGGTTAAGTTTAAGAAATCTTTCCCCGACCATTTCGATTCTGTCTGTCTGAGGGGGTCCGTTGCTCGATTGCCCGCCAGCGTTTTGTTGCTGCATCAGTTGCTAAATTTGCGCAGATTGTTGGCGGACTAGTTCCGCAAGTTGAAGGATAGTCGCATCCCGACTATCGATAGGGGCTGCGGGTTCTTTACCTTTATCTGCACCCACTATTTTCATTTGTTGTTCTACCCATCGTTCTTCTATCCTAACGTTCCTAAGACCAATAAATCATGTAATACCAGAAAATTCATGAAAACATAATACTTACTAGCAAGGCCGCTTACGTGCTTTTGAGTGTGTGTACATGGACAGTCTGCATAACCTATACCCTAAGCTCTGATACCACCTGTGGCGCCCCGCCTTCCACCACTACTTTCTTAACTAGTCTATGCGACTTGTCCAAATAATAAAATAGATCGTGCGAAATTTCGTATAAAATTTTTCCTTTTATAAAAAGGAATCGTAAGGTTTCGTACAAAATCATCGTGGGTCCGATTTTTTACATAGGAAAGCGCGCATGCGTATCAAAATAAATCTATCTACTGGGCCTCCACGAGGTCGCATCCATGCACACACTTCCATCTCAAAAGCCCTCGGAAGCTTCAAAAGTTGGCCTCGCCGTGAAAATGATCACGTACCGTGATCGCGGGTCCTACAACACATAAAGCGTGGAATGATCTTATGAAGCTCAGTAAGTGAAAACCATGCTTGCAATGCACGTGAGCTAAATAGCGAAGGCATTCACACCAATGCTATTGACTTCTCACATCCTTCTCGTTTTTTTTCATTTCATATTTGGGCCCCTTCGGCTTTCAATCTTACTATGCACCATATCGAGCTCAAACCCCTAAGGGTATAAATAAGTGACAGTACACACACTGGGAGGCTAAACTCGAGTACTCAATCTGTGCTTAACCTTATGGTGCCTTTCAATCCCAATGTGGTCCACACTGAGAGGCTACTAGTGCCTGTCAATCCCAATGCAGTCCCATTGAGAGGCTACCCCGGGCACACAAATTTCGTTTAACCCTAAGGCGCCTTTCCGTCCCAATGCGGTCTGACACGCGGGCGCTTCTCATTGGTAGCTTACTACGAAGTCGCCAACACTCGAGGTTCCCTCGGTGCCGCTTATTCCCTCGAGTCGCATCCTCCAGGTTGCATCTCCAGCTACGGGGTATCCACCTGCCTCTCGTGAATCAGGCTATTGGCCTCGTGAATCGCCATGGTGTATTTCCCCTACTCTCGTGAATCAGGTAATTCGCCCTCGTGAATCGCCCTGGTAGCGTAGAAGAGCCGTGACTCATCATTGAGTCGGCACAAATGCCCATATCGGCAAATATACATCGCTTTCACGCGATCTTATACTCATGCACGCTCTCTTTCCCTGACTCTTATACTAGTCGTGCGTGCATATGCTCATGCTATGAGTATGCGTGTCATGTCATCGTATAATGTAAATTAATTACATAACAAATCACATAATTCATGGAAGCCACATAAAATCATAAAAGCACGTAACACATAATTTCATGCACATACAATTATGTGTTGTAGTTGGGGCTTCCACTTACCTGGTATCCTTAGCTTATCGTACGGTAAATTGTTAACCTTCAAACCCTAAGTATAAAAACATATAAAATTGGGGTTTATTAGTCTAATTATCATTTCACGAAAGTGGCTTAGTTAAAAAAAACCTAGTTTCGACTTTTATAAATCTCGAAACCCTAAAATTCCAAATTTTGACTTAATTAAAAAGTATCTCGACAAAGCATATTGCAAGGTTTCGAGATTTAGATGATACAAAATCTCGAAATAAAATTCGACATGAATCTAGACATATTCTTAAGATAGATGTCGAGCTTAATTTCGAGGTCCCACACAAGGTTTTAAAGTTGATCTTAAAACTAGATTTCGATACGGTTCATGAGGTAAATCTCGATATGGTTTTTGATAAATCTCGAGATGAATTATTTCGACTTTCATCTATTGTATGTTGTTTCTTTGATTTATTTGACAAGTATTACACTTAGAAAATTGTGCTTGAGTTTGACTACTAAGTGACTAAGCAATTTATTTTTACATCTTAAGGAAGCCTTACGTGTCACTTACTTATTCATTATATTATATATGTAAGTCATGATTAGTCAAGGTATGTGTACCGATTGAATTTTCATGTCTCATGTAGCAATCGATCAATTGTTAATTCTATTTATTAGTTCTATCGAAATCTACATATTTCGACATTCACAGTATTTGATTTCGAAATCTACCTTCTCTCGCAAATTATAGGTTTCGAGATTTAACATTTCAAGCTTCAAAGATCTCGAGATCGAAAGATCTCGAGATTCTTATGTATCGAAGTTCTTCTTGTTTTGGCATCCTATCTTTCGACATTCTTCTATCCTATACTTGACATTCTTTAGCTTTGATATCTTCATTTTTAATAGCATACCTAGAAAACCCTAATGTTTCACAAACTCGTTTTGTCTAGTTCGGTTCTTACCAATGTAAATATTAGTTACTTTCCTAAGTTAGAATCATTCATAGTATGTAATTAATTCATCATTTAAAATTTTCTAAATTCTATGTTCATCACTTAAGTCATAATTAGTAACACGCATAAGAATTATAAATCACACAGCATGAAATCATATAGGCACATAAGTCACTTAAAGGCATGAGAATATAAATGCATTGTATCATCGAAATTATTAATTAATCCAATGAGATTTTTAATTTACTGCTAATTAAGTCGTAAATCCCGTAATTAAATTTTACGGGTATTACACCTCCGCCAACACCAACGACCCTCACAAGCCCCTTGCTTCCGGAAGAAGAAGCAAGTGCCGCGATGCTCGTAGCTCTGGCGTAGACCCAAGCTACTCCTTCAGCCGCTCAAAATCAATCGGGACCATCAGGGCATGGAGTCAATCCACATGAGTTTCTCGAGAAGTACTTCCATGCCCGACGAGCATTAGAGACAACGGCTTAAGGACGTTCGGCACTTTCTACAATAAGCGTCGGTGGACCTAGTACTGATAGAAGACGAAGAGCTTCAGAAAGGTGAAGATTATGAACAAGATCCCACAGGGCTTCCAAAATTGATTGCGCAACGAGCGGCTTCCCCCACAAGGCTAACGCCAGGGACCATTCGGATCGACACGCCGTGGGAGAATATTCGGATTGAAATCCCTTTCCTTGAAGACGTTCTTGAAAATATTTGGAGGTCACCAGACAAATTCAAGAAGCCTAATGAGTTCGAGCTTAGAGGCATCTCTCACTGGGATCAACAGAAGAGAATGATGTATCTCTGGATGCTGACCCATCTCGGACCGGATGTGAGATTGGGGATGACTAAAAGCCATGCCAAGAGTCATTACAAGAGTCTCTCCCCAATCTGTCAGTTACTCAGCGTCTAATGTGCGAAAGGAGGACTTCAAACACCTCACTACGCAATCGAGCGAGTAGATAGGACTCGAGAAGATCTAAGCGAGAGTGACCTACCGTATCTCCCTGCCGAGGAGGTGTACAACCTCTACCAGCTTTACGTGGAGAAATACAAAGGTCCTCAAGGCTTCATCAAGACAGAAGGTCTCGAGGGGATCTACCAATTCATGATGCGCCAAGTCAATTACTTCGCCACACACGACCTTCAGATGGCTCTGGAGAGCAACTAAAGAAGGTCAACATGACCACTCCACTCAACAAAGGACCTGAGATCGAAGGGCTTCCCAACAATCACGTGCACATCAGCTCGGTCCTAGGCATCACCTACCACAATCCAATCGCTAAGAAGAATAGGTTGATGCTGAAGACTGAAATCCACAAGTTCTGTGATGGGACGCTCAAGGTCATCAGGAAGAATATAGAGCAGAGGTTGGAAGAAATCAACCGAGAGACGATGAGGATCCACCGGTTCGTGAGAGAACAGCCGCTCCTGATGGAACTCCTCGATGAAATCCAAGGGCGACTGGAGCTGAGAAATACTCTCAGGAATTATGAGTATGCGCTGGGCTTGCGCAGATCGTACTACGCCCGACGAGGACAGACAGCGCCGCGCAAGAGGAATCAAGCATAAAGGGGGAGATTGTAGATCATCATTTATTAATTGTGCTTTGATTTATTAGTTGTCCTTGTAATTAGGGACGTTTCGTATAGTTGTCCTTAGTTTAGGACTAGGTTTGTAATTTATACCAAGTTTGTATGGTATAAATAGATGTACAAACATTGAGCTTAATGGGAAGATTTAGAAAATTGATCCGAAAGGCTTGCAATTCATTTTCTAGAGAGCGAAACACACAAAATCTTCTCACTCTAAGCGAAATTCTTTCTCGAGCTCTCCAAGAAGGTTTTCGATCGAAATCTCATTCTATACAATTCTTATCGATTCTTTTATAATTCATGCCTAGGATCGTAGAGTTGATAAACTAGGACCTAACACTACTAACCTTCTATGGGATTATAGAATTCTATATCCTTGGGCTGATTTAGGAAACTTACCTGTTCGGCCTGTCCCCTCCGCGTAAGAAGATCGTCTAATTTTCTTAGTTTGGCATATAATCTCTTACGTTCTTCGCCTAAGAGAACATAGTTGTTTTCTACCGTTAGTTTGGCGGCTTTACAGGCATCTAGTTCTTTAACTAGTTCACCAACTTTAGTATTGGATTAATGTAGTTGGGCTTCTAAGTTAGTGATCTTAGCAGTAGCATCTGTTAATCTACAATTGAGGCTAGCTTTCTCGTTGAGATTCCTAAACAAGCAATTATAGTTATTCTCTAGCCTGTCTTCTAGTTCTTTAACTTTTAAGCTATGCTGCTCTGTCTGAGGCTTCGTATACTCACTAATTTTCAAGCTCTTAGTTAGTTCTTCTATTTTAGCACTCGAGCTTCTAAGTTCTAACGCGAGGCTAGCTATTCTCTCCTGAGTTCTAGATAGTTTCTTTACTACTTCCTCTACACTTTTTTATTTTATCTTGTGAGGGAGATGCGTGTGAAATGGTTTGGGAGAAGGATGAAGCTTTGAGATTTTCTATCTCCTTAGAGTTTTTTTCTTTTCTACTTCAAAACTCTCTCTTTCTTTGTCTACGGATTCACAATTCCTCTATCTGCTTAATGATAAGGGGTATGTAGAGAGAATATTTATAATGTACAATTTGAGCTTCCTTAATTTCGGTTTGAGGCTCAGGAGGTTTGACTAAATCCCAGTCACGTGTCAAGAGTATTCCCTGGACTTGTTAATGTCATTTAAATCTTTGTAGTCGAAGGCGATTGCAGCCCTATGTTTGGCTCGTCTTATAACTAGCTCTAAAGCGCCTAGTTCATCTGGTTTTGGAATGTTCGTAAGAGAGGTTACGCCTAAACCCATGTATGTTATATCGTATGCTTCTTTTTTCTTTAATGTACATGGGTTAGTGAAACCTAAGCCTTCTATGGGACTATAGAATTCTATATCCTTGGGCTGATTCAGGAAAATTATCTGTTCGGCCTGTCCCCGTCTAAGTTTCTATGTTTGGCATATAATCTCTTACGTTCTTCGCCTAAGAGAACATAGTTGTTTTCGACCGTTAGTTTGGCGGCTTTACAAGCATCTAGTTCTTTAACTAGTTCACCAACTTTAGTATTGGAATAATGTAGTTGGGCTTCTAAGTTAGTGATCTTAGCAGTAGCATCTGTTAATCTACAATTGAGGCTAGCTTTCTCGTTGAGACTCCTAAACAAGCAATTATAGTTATTCTCTAGCCTGTATTCTAGTTCTTTAACTTTTAAGCTATGCTGCTCCGTCTGAGGCTTCGTATACTCACTAATTTTCAAGCTCTTAGTTAGTTCTTCTATTTTAGCACTCGAGCTTCTAAGTTCTAACGCGAGGCTAGCTATTCTCTCCTGAGACCTAGATAGTTTCTTTTCTACTTCGTCTACACTTTTTTATTTTATCTTGTGAGGGAGATGCGTGAGAAATGGTTTGGGAGAAGGAGGAAGCTTTGAGATTTTCTATCTTCTTAGAGTTTTTTTCTTTTCTGGTTCAAAACAATCTCTCTTCCTTTGTCAACGGAGGCTCGCAATTCCTCTATCTGCTTAATGATAGGGGGTATGTGGAGAGAATATTTAGAATGTACAATTTGAGCTTGCTTAATTTCGGTTTGAGGCTCAGGAGGTTTAACTAAATCATAGTCACGCGTCAAGAGTATTCCCTGGACTTGTAAATGTCATTTAAATCTTTGTAGTCGAAGGGGATTGCAGCCCTATGTTTGGCTCGTCTTATAGCTAGCTCTAAAGCGCCTAGTTCATCTGGTTTTGGAATGTTCGTAAGAGAGGTTACGCCTAAACCCATGTATGTTATACCGTATGCTTCTTTTTTCTTTAATGTACATGGGTTAGTGAAACCTAAGCCTTCTATGGGATTATAGAATTCTATATCCTTGGGCTGATTTAGGAAAATATCTGTTCGGCCTGTCCCCGTCTAATTTTTTTAGTTTGGCATATAATCTCTTACGTTCTTCGCCTAAGAGAACATAGTTGTTTTCTACCGTTAGTTTGGCGGCTTTACAAGCATCTAGTTCTTTAACTAGTTCACCAACTTTAGTATCGGATTAATGTAGTTGGGCTCTAAGTTAGTGATCTTAGCAGTAGCATCTGTTAATCTACAATTGAGGCTAGCTTTCTCGTTGAGATTCCTAAACAAGAAATTATAGTTATTCTCTAGCCTGTATTCTAGTTCTTTAACTTTTAAGCTATGCTGCTCCGTCTGAGGCTTCGTATACTCACTAATTTTCAAGCTCTTAGTTAGTTCTTCTATTTTAGCACTCGAGCTTCTAAGTTCTAACGCGAGGCTAGCTATTCTCTCCTGAGACCTAGATAGTTTCTTTTCTACTTCGTCTACACTTTTTTATTTTATCTTGTGAGGGAGATGCGTGAGAAATGGTTTGGGAGAAGGAGGAAGCTTTGAGATTTTCTATCTCCTTAGAGTTTTTTTCTTTTCTGGTTCAAAACTCTCTCTTCCTTTGTCAACGGAGGCTCGCAATTCCTCTATCTGCTTAATGATAGGGGGTATGTGGAGAGAATATTCAGAATGTACAATTTGAGCTTGCTTAATTTCGGTTTGAGGCTCAGGAGGTTTAACTAAATCATAGTCACGCGTCAAGAGTATTCCCTGGACTTGTAAATGTCATTTAAATCTTTGTAGTCGAAGGGGATTGCAGCCCTATGTTTGGCTCGTCTTATAGCTAGCTCTAAAGCGCCTAGTTCATCTGGTTTTGGATTGTTCGTAAGAAAGGTTACGCCTAAACCCATGTATGTTATACCGTATGCTTCTTTTTTCTTTAATGTACATGGGTTAGTGAAACCTAAGCCTTCTATGGGATTATAGAATTCTATATCATTGGGCTGATTTAGGAAAATATCTGTTCGGCCTGTCCCCGTCTAATTTTCTTAGTTTGGCATATAATCTCTTACGTTCTTCGCCTAAGAGAACATAGTTGTTTTCTACCGTTAGTTTGGCGGCTTTACAAGCATCTAGTTCTTTAACTAGTTCACCAACTTTAGTATTGGATTAATGTAGTTGGGCTCTAAGTTAGTGATCTTAGCAGTAGCATCTGTTAATCTACAATTGAGGCTAGCTTTCTCGTTGAGATTCCTAAACAAGAAATTATAGTTATTCCTAACTTTTAAGCTATGCTGCTCTGTCTGAGGCTTCGTATACTCACTAATTTTCGAGCTCTTAATTAGTTCTTCTATTTTAGCACTCGAGCTTCTAAGTTCTAACGCGAGGCTAGCTATTCTCTCCTGAGACCTAGATAGTTTCTTTTCTACTTCGTCTACACTTTTTTATTTTATCTTGTGAGGGAGATGCGTGAGAAATGGTTTGGGTGAAGGAGGAAGCTTTGAGATTTTCTATCTCCTTAGAGTTTTTTTCTTTTCTGGTTCAAAACTCTCTCTTCCTTTGTCAACGGAGGCTCGCAATTCCTCTATCTGCTTAATGATAGGGGGTATGTGGAGAGAATATTTAGAATGTACAATTTGAGCTTGCTTAATTTCGGTTTGAGGCTCAGGAGGTTTAACTAAATCATAGTCACGCGTCAAGAGTATTCCCTGGACTTGTAAATGTCATTTAAATCTTTGTAGTCGAAGGGGATTGCAGCCCTATGTTTGGCTCGTCTTATAGCTAGCTCTAAAGCGCCTAGTTCATCTGGTTTTGGAATGTTCGTAAGAAAGGTTACGCCTAAACCCATGTATGTTATACCGTATGCTTCTTTTTTCTTTAATGTACATGGGTTAGTGAAACCTAAGCCTTCTATGGGATTATAGAATTCTATATCCTTGGGCTGATTTAGGAAAATATCTGTTCGGCCTGTCCTCGTCTAATTTTCTTAGTTTGGCATATAATCTCTTACGTTTTTCGCCTAAGAGAACATAGTTGTTTTCTACCGTTAGTTTGGCGGCTTTACAAGCATCTAGTTCTTTAACTAGTTCACCAACTTTAGTATTGGATTAATGTAGTTGGGCTCTAAGTTAGTGATCTTAGCAGTAGCATCTGTTAATCTACAATTGAGGCTAGCTTTCTCGTTGAGATTCCTAAACAAGAAATTATAGTTATTCTCTAGCCTGTATTCTAGTTCTTTAACTTTTAAGCTATGCTGCTCTGTCTGAGGCTTCGTATACTCACTAATTTTTGAGCTCTTAATTAGTTCTTCTATTTTAGCACTCGAGCTTCTAAGTTCTAACGCGAGGCTAGCTATTCTCTCCTGAGACCTAGATAGTTTCTTTTCTACTTCCTCTACACTTTTTTATTTTATCTTGTGAGGGAGATGCGTGTGAAATGGTTTGGGAGAAGGATGAAGCTTTGAGATTTTCTGTCTCATTAGATTTTTTTTTCTTTTCTACTTCAAAACTCTCCCTTTCTTTGTTTACGGATTCGCAATTCCTCTATCTGCTTAATGATAAGGGGTGTATAGAGAGAATATTTATAATGTACAATTTGAGCTTCCTTAATTTCGGTTTGAGGCTCAGGAGGTTTGACTAAATCACAGTCACGCGTCAAGAGTATTCCCTGGACTTGTTAATGTCATTTAAATCTTTGTAGTCGAAGGGGATTGCAGCCCTATGTTTGGCTCGTCTTATAGCTAGCTCTAAAGCGCCTAGTTCATATGGTTTTGGAATGTTCGTAAGAGAGGTTACGCCTAAACCCATGTATCTTATATCGTATGCTTCTTTTTTCTTTATTGTACATGGGTTAGCGAAACCTAAGTCTTTTATGGGATTATATAATTCTACATCCTTGGATTGATTTAGGAAAACTATCTGTTCGGCCTATCCCCTCCTCGTAAGAAGATCGTCTAATTTTTTAATTTTGGCATATAATCTCTTACATTCTTCGCCTAAGAGAACATAGTTGTTTACTACAGTTAGTTTGGCGGCTTTACAGGCATCTAGTTCTTTAACTAGTTCACTAACTTTAGTATTGATTAATGTAGTTGGGCTTCTAAGTTAGTGATCTTAGCAGTAGCATCTGTTAATCTACAATTGAGGCTGGCTTTCTCGTTGAAATTCCTAACCAAGCAATTATAGTCCTCTAGCCTGTCTTCTAGTTCTTTAACTTTTAAGCTATGCTGCTCTGTCTGAGGCTTCGTAGTCTCACTAATTTCAAGCTCTTAGTTAGTTCTTCTATTTTAGCACTCGAGCTTCTAACATCTAACTCGAGACTAGCTATTCTCTCCTGAGTCCTAGATAGTTTCTTTTCTACTTCCTTTACACTTTTTTATTTTATCTTGGGAGGGAGATGCGTGAGAAATGCTTTGCGAGAAGGAGGAAGCTTTGAGAATTTCTATCTCTCTTAGAGTTTTTTTCTTTTCTGCTTCAAAACTCTCTCTTTCTTTCTCTACGGAGGCTCGCAATTCCTCTATCTGCTTAATGATATGGGGTATATAGAGAGAATATTTAAAATGTACAATTTGAGCTTCCTTAATTTCGGTTTGAGGCTCAGGAGGTTTGACTAAATCACAGTCACGTGTCGAGAGTATTCCCTGGACTTGTTAATGTCATTTAAATTTTTGTAGTCGAAGGGGATTGCAGCCCTATGTTTGGCTCGTCTTATAGCTAACTCTAAAGCGCCTAGTTAATCTTGTTTTGGAAAGTTCGTAAGAGAGGTTACGCCTAAACCCATGTATGTTATATGGTATGCTTCTTTTTCTTTTAATGTACATGGGTTAGTGAAACCTAAGCCTTCTATGGGATTACAGAATTCTATATCCTTGGACTGGTTTAGGAAAATTATCTGTTCGGCCTGTCCCCTCCTCGTAAGAAGATCGTCTAATTTTATAATTTTGGCATAAAATCTCTTACGTTCTTCGCCTAAGAGAACATAGTTGTTTTCTACCGTTAGTTTGGCGGCTTTACTGGCATCTAGTTCTTTAACTAGTTCACTAACTTTAGTATTGGACTAATGTAGTTGGATTCTAAGTTAGTGATCTTAGCAGTAGCATCTGTTAATCTACAATTGAGGCTGGCTTTCTCGTTGAGGTTCCTAACCAAGCAATTATAGTTATTCTCTAGCCTGTCTTCTAGCTCTTTACCTTTTAAGCTATGCATCTCTGTCTGAGGCTTCGTAGTCTCACTAATTTCAAGCTCTTAGTTAGTTCTTCTATTTTAGCACTCGAGCTTCTAAGTTCTACCTCGAGACTAGCAATTCTCCCTTGAGACCTAGATAGTTTCTTTTCTTCTTCCCTTACACTTTTTTATTTTATCTGGTGAGGGAGATGCGTGAGAAATGGTTTGGAAGAAGGAGGAAGCTTTGAGATTTTCTATCTCCTTAGAGTTTTTTTCTTTTCTGGTTCAAAACTCTCTCTTTCTTTGTCTACGGAGGCTCACAATTCCTCTATTTGCTTAATGATAGGGGGTATGTGGAGAGAATATTTAGAATGTACAATTTGAGCTTCCTTAATTTCGGTTTGAGGCTCATGAGGTTTGACTAAATCACAGTCACGCGTCAAGGGTATTCCCTGGACTTGTTAATGTCATTTAACTCTTTGTAGTCGAAGGGGATTGCAGCCCTATGTTTGGCTCGTCTTATAGCTAGCTCTAAAGCGCCTAGTTCATCTGGTTTTGGAAAGTTCGTAAGAGAGGTTACGCCTAAACCCGTGTATGTTATGTCGTATGCTTCTTTTTTCTTTAATGTACATGGGTTAGTGAAACCTAAGCCTTCTATGGGATTATAGAATTCTATATCTTGGGCTGATTTAGGAAAATTTTCTGTTCGGCCTGTCCCCTCCGCGTAAGAAGATCGTCTAATTTTTTTAGTTTGGCATATAATCTCTTACGTTCTTCGCCTAAGAGAACATAGTTGTTTTCTACCATTAGTTTGGCGGCTTTACAGGCATCTAGTTCTTTAACTACTTCACTAACTTTAGTATTGGATTTATGTAGTTGGGCTTCTAAGTTAGTGATCTTAGCAGTAGCATCTGTTAATCTACAATTGAGGTTAGCTTTTCGTTGAGATTCCTAACCAAGCAATTATAGTTATTCACTAGCCTATCTTCTAGTTCTTTACCTTTTAAGCTATGCTGCTCTGTCTGAGGCTTCGTAGTCTCACTAATTTTCAAGCTCTTAATTAGTTCTTCTATTTTGGCACTCGAGCTTCTAAGTTCTAACTCGAGACTAGCTATTCTCTCCTGAGACCTAGATATTTTTTTTCTACTTCCTTTACACTTTTCTGCTCGCGTTTCATGTAAGTGTAATTTAATTGATACGATTCTAACATGGTCAGAATCGACCTCCTATAAGATTTGGATGCTTGGTCATCGTCCGTCCGGTTGGAGGTTTCGGCATCTGAGTCCTTATCCAAGCGGGCCTGGGGGCTAGATTCTCCTCATCAGAACTAGACGTATCCTCGAGCCAGTGGTCTTGTTCAGCCATGAGGGCTACTCCAGCTTCCTTTTGCTTAGTAAGTTGAGCTTCTTGGAGTAGTAATTCGCTTATCTCTTTTTCGGAGAGTGCACTCTCGGGCGTAGTGAACGGGTTTGCCGCAGTTAAAGCACTTGTTATTCTCTTTGACATTCTTGACGTCGGACGTCTCGGGTGCACGTTCCTTATTCTCTGAGCTAGAAGTCCAAAGTCGGTGGGCTGCTGACTGCTTGCTCATCATCTTTCCAATTAGGGCTAACTGCTTTCCCAGCGCTTTGATGTTTGGCTCGACGTCAGAGTCTGATTCGTCTTCCGACTGAAGGTGTGGGAGGCCTAATGGTCTTTTCTTAACATGATCTCGAGCTCCGCTTCTCTGAGACTAAGGCAACTGTGTCTTCCATCAGCTTGCCCTTCAGCTCCTTCCGAACTCGCTTATATCGTCCTCGTGTTGTGCGAGATTGTCAAACATGGCATGGATGTCCAGCTCCTCACGTTCTGTCGGATTTAAGTGGATATTTTCTTACATTCAGAGGGCAGGGAAGATAGAAATCGGATGTTAGTTTCCATGTTTGTCTTTGTGATTTCTATCTTCCTCATCTCATTGAGAAGTGTAAGGTATCTTTGATAGAGATCATGTAGGCTTTCCTCTGGTTTTGCTCTAAACAAGTCGTAACAGTAAGAATGTTTGCGTTCTTGGTCTTGATGCCTACTTCTGTTCTTTGCATCATTCTATGCAATTCATTCCGCATCCTTTAGCCGTTGGGAGGCTGTCTATTTGTCTGTAGATGTCATTTGGGTGCCTTGCATTAGTGTATCTTTGCTATCAGATCAGCCTTTGCTCGAATCCTTTCCTCATCCGTGTATTCCCTAAGCTTTTTCTGTAACACCCGTAAAATTAATTCGGGATTATTTTTGGTAATGTTCGACATTAATGGAGTTAATTTTCGGACAAATAGATTTTTCGAAATCAAGTCGGAAATAATAATTGGGCCCGAGAATTGGACAAAATATTATTGACCGAAAAGATTTGAAAGCCCAAGAAGGAAAAATAGGGATTTAAAATTGTCGAGGCCAAAGAAATAACAAGGCCCAAACAGTATATCAATTAGCAAAATATGTGGAATGGCCCAAATAAAATAAAAGCCCAATTTAATTAGTATGGCCGAAATGAAAATGGCACAAGTGAATGAATAAAGGCCCAACGAAATGATTAGCTTGGCCCAATAATTTGAGATAAGGATTGAATTACTTAAAAAATGATGTCTTATATCTATATGCTTGGTCCTAAAATGTTGAATAGGATTTTTCGAAATATTTATGACACTTAGATTATCACAGTACATAAGAACATAATAACTCTCTAAGCCATAATCACCCAGCATGCTATTCAACCTAATAAGCTGAGTACAGAAACTACCCACAACCACATATTCAGACTCAGTCGTAGAAAGAGAGACACTTGCTTCTTACTATACAAATACTCTAGATTGTTACCGAAGACGAAATAGCCATCACTGTGCTCTTTTGCTCTTTCGATCATCTTCGTCGCCTGCCCAATCAACATCACCGAACCCAACCGGATTAGTGTTAGTATCTTTTGAAAACCATAACCCGAGACTACATGTACCACTAACATACTTCAAAATTCTTTTGACAGTATAGTGAGAAACCTTTGGCTCAGCCTGATATCGCGCACATACACAAAACTACATATGTCTGGTCCACTAGCAGAAAGATATATCACGTTAATTATCATGGAACAATATAATGTTGGATCAACATTTCCTCCAACATCTCTACTTACCTTCTGTGAAGATCCCATAAGAGTTCCATTATCTTCATGTTGTCTAACTCAAATTTCTTCACAATATTCTTAGCCTAATTCTCCTGAGATAATGTCGTCTTTACTTTGCTTAACCTGTAGGCATAAGAAAAAAGTTAGTTCATCGATCATACTCATCTCCAACGTGGAATTCATAGCATGGACAAACTGATTATACATAGATCGAGAAGTAATCCAAACACAGTATCATCAACATATACTTTTGAGATTAAGAGATCCTTACAAACTCTTTTCACAAAAAGGTGTTTTATCGACTTCACCTCTAAAAAGCCAAAGTCTAAAACAAATGAAGTAAGTTTACATACCATGCTCAAGGGGCTTGCTTTAGGCCATAAAGTACATTTTGCAGTTTAAAAACATGATCAGAATGATGCGGATCTTCGAATCCCTTGGGCTGCTCAACATATATTTCTTTATCAATATAGCCATTCAAAAAGGCACCCTCAACATCCATCTGATGTAAGGTAATGTTGAGCCAACATGCAATAGAAAGCAGTAGCCTACCTAATAGATTCTAACATAGTTATGGAAGTAAATGTCTCATCAAAATCTATACCCTCAACTTGGGTAAGCCATTGGGCAACTAAACGGGCTTTATTTCTACCATGCTCATCAGATTTGTTTTTAAAAATCCACTTTGTGCTTATGATATTAACATAAGGCGTGGAACTAAAGGCCAAACTTGATTTTCTCAAATTGTAAAAGCTCTTCTTGCATAGCATTGATCCATAAACTTTCCTTAAGAGCTTCAAACACATTGTTTGGTTCAAACTCAGAGATAAAGCAGTTAAACCCTACCTCACTGTACATGGAAGTCATGCATACATTTTTTACCATCGACTTGTAGTCCTTCCGAGGTTTGTCTCTCGTCTTACGCCCTTCATCTAATCTTCCAATGAACTTATCAGTGGGATGTGCTTTCGCAAGGAATCTTTTTGAACAATCATGGTTTCATATTCAGTATTCTGTTCAGGTGTTGATGTTGAGGAAGATGTTGGGTCAACATTTGGTGCTTCAACATCCTCTGCTTGACCAGCCGCTGGAATCACATCTGCAATGTCAACGTGAGGAGTATTTATACTAAGATCAGATGAATCATCAAATTCAATATTAACGGACTCCTGAATAGTTTTCAATTTTAAATTGTAAACCCTATAATCGAACTTAGCACGTTCCTCTCTGTCGTTCGCCACAAAGCACTTGCATCCGAAGACCTTGAAGAAGGAAATATTGGGTACTCGGTTGTTTATTATTTCGTACGGAGTTTTTCGAAGCGCTTGTGAACCACCGTCCTGTTTGGAGTGAAACAGGCGGTATTAACTGCTTCATCCCAAAGAAAGTGTGGGAGACCAGAATGAATCAGCATCGTGCGTGTGGCTTCCACTAAGGTTCGGTTCTTCCTTTAAACGACACCGTTCTGTTGAGGCGTCTTGGCGGCTGAGAATTGCTGACTAATTCCAAGTTTATGATAAAATTCACTAAGGTACTTGTTCTTGAACTCAGTGCCGTTGTCCGTTCTGATGACTTGGATGGTTTGTTGCAGCAAATTCTGAGTAGTGTTCACAAAATTAATTATCAAATCCCATGTCTCATCTTTAGTTCGGAGGAACTTCGTCCATGTGTAGCGAGAGTAATCGTCAACAATGACCAGAATGTACTTGCGTCCATTGATACTCTGTGTTTGCATCGGTCCACAGAGGTCCATGTGAAGCAATTCCAAGGGACGTGAAGTAAATGCAGTCTGTTTCAAGTGATGGGATGCTCGCTTCATTTTTCCTAGTTGGCACGCCGAACATTGATGCTCTTTTTGTAGAATAATAGTTGGTAGACCGTGAACCAACCTTTTCGTTGATAATCGTTAAAGAGCTTTGATGTTTAGATGAGACACACGTTGATGCCATAAGCTGTTCCTCTGAATCATAATCTGGGAGATGAGGCAAATAGCTGTCGTGGTCTGCACGGATGTCAGATTAATCGTGTAAAGATTGGATTTCCGAAGTCCTTGGAGGAGTTCGTTGTTCTGACTGTCCAACATTCTGCACCGATCAGCAAGAAAGACAACCTGGAATCCTTTGTCGCAGAATTGGCCTATGCTGAACAAGTTATGGCGGAGACCTTCGACGTCAGAGACATCCTTTATCGTCAGATTATCCAGAATGATATCCCCAAGTCCTACAATACGAGCTGAGTCGTTGTTCCCAAATCTGACTTTTCCATTAGGTCGGTCTTGGTAGTTGCTCAGCAGCTCTTGTGTTCCCGTCATGTGTGTGTTGCAACCAGAGTGGAGGTACCACACATGATGGATCTGCAAAAACAATTTAGAGAGCTTTAGGTACCCACTTATTCAAGGGTCCTCTCAGATTAGCAGATTTAGATGTTGGTTCAGATATGATCCTAAATTAGTGTTAGTAGAAGCTTTAACAGCCCAGGTCATCTTCATCGAAGTTGATTTGGGTGTGCCCTTTGTAGAAGACTTGGCCTTTATAGCTTTCGTCTTTTTAGGCGGGGATTTAGGAACCCATTTAGGTTGAACCTTACAGGGAAGATTAATTTCAACGCGGACAAATGCTTTAGTAGGCTTGAGCGTGGAAAAGATCTTTTCGTTGGATAGTCTCCTAAGGTGCTTCAGGGATTCAATCTTAATGGGATACCTTAGGTGAGAACAGGCATGAATAGCGCCATACGCTTTCTTTATGGCTGGATCTTGTTTCCTACGGGTCATCCTAGAAGCATTTGTCTTAGAATGATCATTTTTTATGGTTGAAGTAGAGCCTGTTTCGAAATTGGTGCTTCTAAATATGGTAGGTTTTAAGGAGCAAGTAGAAGCAATATCTTTAGAAAGGAAACAACTCTTTTATTTCTACGAGTGTCTTTTATTTTTATAGAAGGAGATATATTCTTAGACGCATTCAAAACTACGGGCTCCTTCTCTACTTTTAGGCTAGACACTCTCGCCTTTGACTCTAACGCTGGCTCTACGCTCCATGTAGACGTACGCAAAACAGGATTAGAGTTAGAAATTTTTGAAGTATTATTTTTACGTTTTAGATCTTTTGAAGGCGCTCTTTCTTTTTTTTTGGAATAATTCCCGTGTGTATATATATAAAAATGGGTGAATGTACATGATGGGTGAGAGTAAACCTCTCACAAGGAACCAGTAACAGACTACTGGGTCCACAAAGAATAAAAAACCCAAAACCCAAATTCCAATCACCAATACCCAATCACAGCAAAGACTACCACGCTACTCGCCAAAGGCGCCGAATGGCTATCCTTTGAAGATCATACTTCGCCGAAATCCCACTGAGTCGCATGCAAACCATCTCCAGGACTGCCGTCACCAGCCTGTCAGGAGTCGTGATGCTCCCTTCCTTCCAGCGCTTGTTGCGTGCCTGCCAAATATGGTAAACCAAGGAGGCCAAGACATGACGATTAGCTGTCGAAAGAAGATGGTTGCCTCGCCATTTCTTCGTAGCCCACAAAATGCCATCGGCCCAGTCCCTATGAGGCCAAGCCCAGTGGATGCGTCGCCTAAGCAGCCGAAGACACTGATGAGAGAACTGACAATCAAAGTATAGGTGTTGTATCGTCTCATAGTGCAGCTCCTCACAGAGGACACACGCCGGCTACCCGCCCTCTGAGTGACCCACGGCTTGTCCCTAGTCGCCAACCTATCCTGTATCCCAAGTCAGAGGATGAACTCATGACTGGGAAGCTTCAGCGGACCGCCAAAAGGGGTACCCCAACAAACTGGTTCCCGTCAGAAGCGAATCGCTTCCCTCGCCGACTTGGCAGTCATAATCCCCGACGAGGAACCTGTCCATATCACCCCATCCCGATCACCCTTCACCACCTGATGAAGAAGGCGACTAATCTCGATATACTCGACAGACCCTTGCCCAGGCCACTTCCAGCCCTGGGCAATCGATCACCTCACTCAAGTGTGAGTCAGCAGGTAGAGCCATCGCAAGAGGACCTCGTGGAAACCTTTCGAGTAACGGGGTATGAAGAAGCCACGGGTCCTTCCACAACCATATGGCCGAACCATCTGCTACCCTATAGGAGATAAGGGTACGAACCAGAGGTCGCAACCGCAACATCTTCCTCCAGCTCCAGGCATCAGTGGGCGAGATTGGCAGATCCCACACCGAGCGAGAGTGAAGTCATGTCCTATAAAGCCACTCGACCCAAATCGAATCAGGGGCACGTGTGAGGACACTCCATAGATGCTTCATGAGAAGTGCCTTGTTGTCCGTCTCGATGGATCTGATGCCCATTCCTCCCTCAGACGTTGGCAGACATAGGACTTCCCAAGCCACCTTAGCCGTCGATCCCCCCATATGAATTTCCTAAACCGCGTCTCCAGCGCTCGGACGACGCCTTTCGGAAGCAAGAAGACCCCCGACCAATACGCATGCATGGCCTGAAGAACCGACTTAACCAACTGGAGTCGCCCGGCATACGACAACGACTGATTAAGCCATGACGATGCGCTGATCCACTCGCTGTAACAACAGTGCGCAATCTGCAATCGAAAGGTGCGTAGTAATAAGCGGTAGAGGCGCTCATTCTTTCCTCACGCTTTTCAGAATGATATTTTCATTTGAAGGAGATGCATGAGAAATGGCTTTTGAGATGGAGGAAGCTTTGAGATATTCCATCTCTTTTAGGAATTGCTTCTTTTCAGCTTCAAAATTCTCTCTTTCTTTATCTAATGCAGCTTGTAATTCCTCGATCTGCTTCACGATAGGAGGTTTGTAAGGAGAATTTTTAGAATGTATGAGTTCGGCTTCCTCGACTTCAGGTTGAGACTCAGGAGGTAGAACTAAATCACAGACTGGCGTCAAGGGTATTTCCCTATATGTGGCTCTTCTCTTAGCTAACTCTAAAGCACCTAGATCGTCTGCTTTAGTAAAGTTCATAAGAGTGGTTACACCTAAACCCATGTATTTTATATCATTAGCTTCTTTCTTCTTTAATACACGAGGGTTACTGAAAGCTAAGCTTTCAATGGGATTATAAAATTATGTATCCTTGGGCTGATTTAGGAAAATGGTTTGTTCTGATTGTCCCCTTCGCGTAAGTAGATTGTCTAACTTTTTCACTTTTGCGTATAACTTCTTACGTTCTTCTCCTAATAGAGCAAAATTATTTTCTACCGTTAATTTGGCGGCTTTACAGGCATCAAGTTCTTTCGTAAGTTCACAACCCTTAGCGTTGGATTTATCTAATTGGTCTTCTAGGTTAGTGATCTTAGATGTAGCGTATGTTATCCTACAATTGAGACTAGCTTTCTCATTGAGATTTTAATCAAGCAATTATAGTTATTTTCTCGCCTGTCTTCTAATTCTTTAATTTTTAAATCATGTGTCTCTATTGGAGGTTTCTTTATTTGAAGGTTCCTAGTCTCACTAAGTCTTAAGCTCTCAGTTAGTTCTTCTATTTTCGTACTCGAACTCCTAAGTTCTGATTCGAGACTAGTAATTTTCTCCTGAGACTTAGCTAGTTTCTTTGCTACTTCTTTTACGCTTTTCTGCTCATGTTTCATGTTAGTATATGCTAATTGATACGATTCTAACATGGTCAATAATGTGGAAGGAGAAACTATCTCCTAAGAAAATTCGGATGCTTGTTCTTCGTCCGTCTTGTTGGTGGTTTCGGCGTCAGAATCCTTGTCCAGGCGGGCCATGAGGGTAAGATTCTCTTCCTCTGAGCTGGATGTATCCTCGAGTCAGTGGTCTTGTTCTGCCATTAGAGGTACCCCAGCTTCCTTCTGTTTTGTGAGTTGAAGCTTCCTGGAGTAGTAGTTAGCGTCTCTCTTCTTTGGGAGAGTACACTCTCTGGCATACTGACCAGGTTTCCCGCAGTTAAAGCACTTGGTCGGTTCTTTGATGGTCTTGACCTCGGAGGTCTTAGGCGCACGTTCTTTGTTCTTTGTGCTTGAGGTCCTAAGTCGATTGGCCGATGATGAGGACTTCTTTTTGAAGTATTGTTTGCTCATCATTTTCCCAGTTAGTTCCAACTGCTTTCCCAGCGCTTCATGTTAGGCCAAGTCTGAATCTGTTTCATCTTCAGACTCTGAGGGGGTAGGAGGCTTGATGATTTTCTCTTTCGTGGTTTTGAGCTTCTCTTCTCCGAGACTAGGGCAACAGAGTCATCGATATGCTTGCCCTTCTACTCGTTCTGAATATCGCTAATGTCTTCCTCGTGCTGGGCGAGATTGTCGAACATGGCGTGAATATCCAACTCCTCAAGATCTTTATTCTGCCGGATTTGAGTGGATATCTTCTTCCATTCTGAGGGCAGAGACGAAAAAAATCGAATGTTAGTTTCCATGTTTGTCTTAGTGATTTCAATTTTCCTCATCTCATTCAAGAGTGTGAGATATCTTTGGTAGAGATCATGTAAGCACTCCTCGGGTTTGGCTTTAAAGGACTCGTAAGCTATGAGAATATCTGCCTTCTTAGCTTTGATACCGACTTCCGTTCCTTGCATCATCTTATACAGCTCGTCCCACATTCCCTTAGCTATTGGAATACTATCGATCGGCCGATAGATATCATTTGGGATCCCTTGCATAAGAGTGTTCTTGGCTATCAGGTCAACTTTAGCTCTCACTCTTTCCTCCGCAGTATATTCCCTAGGCTCTTTCAGTCGCCTAGAGGCAGGAATTGGAGGGTTAGCAGTGTTGTCACCGGGTACATTTACCCAGAACTGAGCTGGACCTTGCTCAAGTGATGAGAGAATGTCTTCTGCTTGTTCCTTTAGCTCGATAAAGTTCAGAAACCGGCTTCTCCATACAGTATATTCGCCTCTCTTGAGTATCGGGCGACGGTTTTCGTTTCCAATTCAATAGGCATTGATTTTATCTTCTGGAGTTGATGAAGGATCTTCGCTTGTTGTTTTGATACTTTGGACTGATGTTACGTGCTTCACAAGTAGTAAATCAGTTAGTAGCGTTTGATATTAAAGCAGTCGAGAATCATTTCGATTCAATCTTTAGAGTTTGATCGAGAATAATTGCGTCGAAATAAAATGTATTTGTTACTGTTCTCGTGCGAGAAAGTCTTGGTCAGTGAAAAATTTTACGAGCGAGAAAAATGTTCGAAATCTTTTGATCGAGAAAAATCGCTTAATCGTGAATTTATTTCGATCGCAAAGAAACAATACGTTTAGTAAGTTCTCGCTAAGTCAAAATAAATTCGTTGATTGGAAAAGTTTCTTGGACGCAAATGATTTTCGCTTAGTCAAACTTTGAAAGTCTGACTGAAAAAGTTTTTCGCTTAGTAATGCTCAAGAAATTTTTCTACTAAAGTCGTTCTTGTTAAAGACGACTGTTAGGTCCTACGATTAACAACTCTATGATCCTAGGCATGAATTCTAAGTAATTCGATGACAATGATTGACATTAAGATTCGATCGAAAAACTCAAATGAAGAACAAGAGAGAGAATTCGAGTAGAGTGAGAAAGTTACTATTGTTTCTGTAAGGCCCAGGTCGCCGAAAGCTAGAATGGCCAATAAATTCGCATGCATGTTATGTAGTTTATGTAACCTATATGAATTTCATGGAGTAAAAATGTGCCCGCACGACGTAATGAATTTTGGGCGTGCCATTAGACGCCTATGCGACTTTGTGAATAGTGGTACGTTAACTACGTGCTTACGTGATTTTATTAGTTTCATGCATTTATTATGTGCTTACGTGATTTTATATGGACTTTATGCACATTAATATGTGACTTAAGAGATGTTATTAGGGAGTAGAAATAATTTTGTACAAGGATTTGGATCTTGATGAGTGAGAAATTCACATACCCGAGATACTATAATATTATTTGGTTAAATATAAACCCAGATTTAAGCCCAAGCCAATCAATGAGTTAGGCCCAAAATGACTTATAGATTTGGTCCAAGTTAGTGGGGAGTAAATAAAATATTAATGCTAAATTATAAGGCCCGAGTTAGTGAGATTTCAATGAATTATGATAGGACTTCAAGGCCCAAAGTAGCACCTTAATCTAGACCCCCAATTATTAGAGATATTTTGATAGTTCCTTAAGATAAGGGAGTCCCACGCCACTTATGTCCCATCAACATGCTTTGATTATTTTAATAACTACTCACACCCTAAACAAGAAGAAAAACACGTCAACTTGAAGCTAAGAAATAAGAAAGACCGAAGAAGAAGCAAAGAAGAAGTCGAAGCAAGAAAAAGGAAAGGAGAAGAAGCCGAGCCAAATCCGAACCAAGAAGTTTGAGAATTCGAAGTTGGTAAGTAAAACCCCCTCCTTAAGCTCTTAATTCTTTACCTTAGAAGTAGTTGAAGAGCATTAATGGCGTTAAATGCAAATGGGTGGAGAAAGCCACGAGAAACCCTAAAACCGATCCTAGGCTCGAACTAAGGTTTAGGTAGGTGCAAATGTGAAGTTAAGTAGCTTAGTATGTGATTTAGAGCTCATAATTCTAAGAAGAACAAGTTATGAAGCGAATTCGAGGGAGAGAACGACGGAAAATCGAAGAAGATGATGAAAATGTCGAGTCAAATGTCGATATAAAAGACGAGGTAAAATTTGATGTCGACATCTAATGTTTCAAAATATCGAGTCATGCTATTAGGATAAATGTCGAGATGTTTAATGATGAATATCGAAACCTTAAAATGTCGAAGTGTTAAGGAAGAAAATGTCGATATAAAGTCGAGGTGGAATTTCATGTCGACATCTTAAGTTCCAAAATGTCGAGGTCTTCTATCCGGAATAAATGTCGAATGATAGTACGCCGAGTAAAATGTCGAGAGGCTATGGTGAAATGTCGAGACCCATGCAAGTTCCATGTCGACATTTTCCTCAAAATGTCGAGGTGTTAAAGTACAATGTCGAAGCTTTGTTAGGAATAAAAATGTCGAGACCTCAAGGTAGAAATGTCGAGATGTTAGGAAATACCGAAATATTAGAGAAGATGTCGAGCCTCATGTAAATGTCGAACTCGTACATGAAATGTCGAGACCCAAGACTAAATGTCGAAATGTTAGAAATAATATCGAGATCTTTAAATCAGTTAAATGTCGAGTCCATACACAAAGATGTCGAGGCCAATGTCAAGTAAAATGTCGAGTCCTGTTATTTGGAGAGAAATGTCGAGAACCATTGAAAAATGTCGAGGCCTGGGATACCGAGATTTATTACTTGCCGAGACCTTTACATACATTAACTGTCGAGACTCATGTTGAGCCATGTCGACATTCTCTTCAAATGTCGAGGCGAAATGTCGGGGTTAGACAGTTGAAAATGTCGAACCCTCACACATACAAATGTCGATATCTACCTCATTAACTATGTCGAGATTTACCACGACAATGATGTCGTGATTCATGATTGAGTACATAACGACATTTTCAGTTCAAAATGTCGAAACACAATGATTGATAGGGCAAGGTAAGTATCGAAGGGATAGATATAATGTCGAATAAAATGTCGAGCTTATATCGAAATCATGTTGAAGTCCCACACAGGCAAAGTCGGGCGAAACCTAATAAAAAAAAAAAAAAAAAATCAAACGACTTTCGCCGAGCTTTTCACAAAAGAAATTTAAATTCTCTAACTTAGAAATTTATCAAAAGGCCGAGAACTCTATTTAAATATAATACGGAATAGGAATTGATTGACTTGGGAAATTTAATAAAGCAAATCGAGAGATGAGAGGTCTAGGGAATTTGTACAAAGTCTAAATAACTAAACATGACGAAAATTATTGTTTCGACGAATTATCCGAGAAAAGCAAACGTGCTAACATCATAACCCTTTTATTCAAAAGGTCGTACATTAGGAGCTAACGGGGAGAATATTAATTACGCTCGGACGACAGGTAAGTGGGACTTCTCAACTACAACACATAGAAATTCTGTGCGCTTTATTTATGTGGCTATGTGCTTCTATGATTCTATTTGATGTACTTACATGACATGAACTGCATGTTACATAACATGACATGGCACGACAAGTCATTTGGCATTTCATACATGCATTTCACGAGCATGCACGAGTCTCACGAGAGATTAAGACATGACATGACATGACACGAGATATGCATGATCGCCGGGGCGCGACAAATAGTTGTTAACATTAAATTATTACTAATATTACTATAACAACACACGTGCAAGACAAGAGACGTGTGGTTACTAATATTACTATGTTAACACACGTGCAAGACAAGAGACGTGTGATACGGCCTTTATAATGCTACGAGGTGACTTCTACGTCACCGATATCATGACAAGACACGTGCAAGACATGAGACGTGTAAATCGGGCGAATGCCCTCGTAGCAGGAATTGCCGAGGACCCTACAATATAAGACACGTGCAAGACAAGAGACGTGTATTAGGGATCCTATAAGACATGACAAGACAAGAAAAGACATGACAAGACAAGACATGACATGACATGAATGTGTGAGGATAAAGGAGTATTGGCGTATATGCCTATGCAAGTCATGACACGGGCACTGCATGCATAAGTTTCACTTACTGGGCTATATAAGCTCATCCCACGTTTTCTGTGTTGTAGGTTCGTCTGATCACGGTACGTGATTGCCTAGCCGGCAAGGTATCTTTTGAAGCTTCCGGACGACTTTTGGGGGTGGTGTGTACGTGGATGATGACCTGTGAGGCCGGGCGCATAGGATCTTTTGTTGCACAAAAATACATGACACATGTAGATAGAACTCAAATGTAATTAGAAAGTCTGGAAGCACCCTTTTGTCATGATGATGTATTCTTTTGACTTGTACAGGACATGAGCTCCTTTACGAAAAAGGAAAAAAATTTCATACGCATTTTCGTATTTCTCCTAACTAAATACGTAGTTAGGCACGTAAGACAAGGCTAGAAATGGTAGCGATAGCTAGGGTCGTTACAGTTGGTATCAGAGCTTCGGTCACAGGTCCTGCAGACTATCAATGTACACACACCCAAAAGCGCGGAAGCAGCCTTGCTTGTAAGTGTTATGATTATGTGAACCTTCTCGTGTTGAATAATTTATTGGCCTTAGGAACGACAGGGTAGAACAAAAACACAATGGTTAGAATTAGAGGCGAGGGCAGTAGGGACGCCGATCGAGATAGGGAAACCCCGAACCCTACTGACAATCGGGATGCTATCATCCTACAGCTGACGGAGTTAGTCCGCCAGCAATCAGCCCAAATTCAACAACTAATCCAACAGCAGAATGCTGGAGGGCAGCCCAGTATGGGGCCCCCTCAAGCTGAAAGGACCGAAATGGTTGGGGAGAGGTTTCGCAAGCTAAACCCCCCAACGTTTGAGGACGCTGTCGATCCAACTTCGGCCGAAGACTGGCTTCGAACGTTGGAAAGCATGTTCCAACACAGCCGCACCCCAGAGGCCGAAAAGGTCTTATGTGCTACCTACTTATTGAGGGGCAATGCCGGCCACTGGTGGGATACCATCCGTACCATTGAAGACCCAGTCACCATGAGCTGGGATCGTTTTAAGGAGCTGTTCCGAAGCAAGTATTACACTGCTCCAGTACGCGCTCAAAGAATGAACGAATTCATCAACTTACGACAAGGAACGATGACGGTAGCGGAGTACATCCGGAAGTTCGAAGAACTGTCCCGGTTTGCGGCCCATATGGTGAGCACCGACCCCCTAAAGATCGAACGTTTCCTAGAGGGACTAAAACCAGAGCTATACCGTGACGTCAGCATGGCTGGACTCCAAGGGGCTACTTACGCGCAAGTCGCGGAACGCGCTATGGTGGCTGAACAAGCCGAAATGAGGATCGCACGAGCTCATGAGGCAAAAAGAAAGTTAGTACAAGGACTTAAAAGGGACGGGAACACCCTGAAGAAGCCGTTTATTCCCAAGGACCCGAAACCCTATGTTCAGAATAGGTCCGGACCACCCCAACAGCCCAACCCAAATCGGGGGAGGCCTCAACCTTTTCAGCCCGCCATACCAGCATGCCCGAGATGCGGAAGACGACATTCGGGCGTCTGCTACTCCCAAAACGCCACCTGCTTTAAATGTGGCAAGCCAGGCCACTACTCCGCAGCCTGTCCAGAGAACGCATCGGGAAGTCAGGGAGCAAACCAGGCCAAGCCACCGACGGCACCCGCTCGGGTATACATGCTCACGGCAGAAGAAGCAGAAGAGAACCCGCATATTGCGGCAGGTACCCCTTCTACTCATCAAACCAGACCTGAATTCCAATGGATACATGAAACCATGCACCCTTTTTGCACCACTAGTTTCATGGCGAGGTTCAAAATTTTTCCTAACCAATTCAAGCGCGAACGTAACGAAACCATTTCTCCGGATATTTCAACCCGAACTAGTTAAAACCATATTCCTCCCCTATCGAATGTTCCTTCATTCCGGAAAATGACGAGGAAGCTATGTTCTACTTCCTTCAGCACGATGAGTCTAGACCGAACGATATTGGTGCACGACCCCACGCCCCATTTCCCTCCATCCCTTCTGAGAATTGCATACACTCAGTATCGGAAGAACGCAGCGAAAGAGTGGTGGATACTCATGTTCCGCAATCATCGCCTGAACACAATCGACTAGAATAAGTCAAATTATAAATATCGATTCGCTGAATAACTTAAGTTATGATCAGCTTACTACGGATGACCCTCTGTGACTTCCATTCGAGTTCCGATCTAGAACAGGCTTAGGTTAGAGCTCCAATGGTATGGATACGAGAAGTAGGAACTCTTTTACGAACGCGTTAGGTGAGCAGTCACCTAACCCAGTTAACTCAACTCCCCACCCGTCGCTACCCTAAAACGGAATTTCGGGGGCGAAATTCTTTTAAGGGGGGGAGGATGTAAGGCCCAGGTCGCCGAAAGCTAGAATGGCCAATAAATTCGCATGCATGTTATGTAGTTTATGTAACCTATATGAATTTCATGGAGTAAAAATGTGCCCGCACGACGTAATGAATTTTGGGCGTGCCATTAGACGCCTATGCGACTTTGTGAATAGTGGTACGTTAACTACGTGCTTACGTGATTTTATTAGTTTCATGCATTTATTATGTGCTTACGTGATTTTATATGGACTTTATGCACATTAATATGTGACTTAAGAGATGTTATTAGGGAGTAGAAATAATTTTGTACAAGGATTTGGATCTTGATGAGTGAGAAATTCACATACCCGAGATACTATAATATTATTTGGTTAAATATAAACCCAGATTTAAGCCCAAGCCAATCAATGAGTTAGGCCCAAAATGACTTATAGATTTGGTCCAAGTTAGTGGGGAGTAAATAAAATATTAATGCTAAATTATAAGGCCCGAGTTAGTGAGATTTCAATGAATTATGATAGGACTTCAAGGCCCAAAGTAGCACCTTAATCTAGACCCCCAATTATTAGAGATATTTTGATAGTTCCTTAAGATAAGGGAGTCCCACGCCACTTATGTCCCATCAACATGCTTTGATTATTTTAATAACTACTCACACCCTAAACAAGAAGAAAAACACGTCAACTTGAAGCTAAGAAATAAGAAAGACCGAAGAAGAAGCAAAGAAGAAGTCGAAGCAAGAAAAAGGAAAGGAGAAGAAGCCGAGCCAAATCCGAACCAAGAAGTTTGAGAATTCGAAGTTGGTAAGTAAAACCCCCTCCTTAAGCTCTTAATTCTTTACCTTAGAAGTAGTTGAAGAGCATTAATGGCGTTAAATGCAAATGGGTGGAGAAAGCCACGAGAAACCCTAAAACCGATCCTAGGCTCGAACTAAGGTTTAGGTAGGTGCAAATGTGAAGTTAAGTAGCTTAGTATGTGATTTAGAGCTCATAATTCTAAGAAGAACAAGTTATGAAGCGAATTCGAGGGAGAGAACGACGGAAAATCGAAGAAGATGATGAAAATGTCGAGTCAAATGTCGATATAAAAGACGAGGTAAAATTTGATGTCGACATCTAATGTTTCAAAATATCGAGTCATGCTATTAGGATAAATGTCGAGATGTTTAATGATGAATATCGAAACCTTAAAATGTCGAAGTGTTAAGGAAGAAAATGTCGATATAAAGTCGAGGTGGAATTTCATGTCGACATCTTAAGTTCCAAAATGTCGAGGTCTTCTATCCGGAATAAATGTCGAATGATAGTACGCCGAGTAAAATGTCGAGAGGCTATGGTGAAATGTCGAGACCCATGCAAGTTCCATGTCGACATTTTCCTCAAAATGTCGAGGTGTTAAAGTACAATGTCGAAGCTTTGTTAGGAATAAAAATGTCGAGACCTCAAGGTAGAAATGTCGAGATGTTAGGAAATACCGAAATATTAGAGAAGATGTCGAGCCTCATGTAAATGTCGAACTCGTACATGAAATGTCGAGACCCAAGACTAAATGTCGAAATGTTAGAAATAATATCGAGATCTTTAAATCAGTTAAATGTCGAGTCCATACACAAAGATGTCGAGGCCAATGTCAAGTAAAATGTCGAGTCCTGTTATTTGGAGAGAAATGTCGAGAACCATTGAAAAATGTCGAGGCCTGGGATACCGAGATTTATTACTTGCCGAGACCTTTACATACGTTAACTGTCGAGACTCATGTTGAGCCATGTCGACATTCTCTTCAAATGTCGAGGCGAAATGTCGGGGTTAGACAGCACATACAAATGTCGATATCTACCTCATTAACTATGTCGAGATTTACCACGACAATGATGTCGTGATTCATGATTGAGTACATAACGACATTTTCAGTTCAAAATGTCGAAACACAATGATTGATAGGGCAAGGTAAGTATCGAAGGGATAGATATAATGTCGAATAAAATGTCGAGCTTATATCGAAATCATGTTGAAGTCCCACACAGGCAAAGTCGGGCGAAACCTAATAAAAAAAAAAAAAAAATCAAACGACTTTCGCCGAGCTTTTCACAAAAGAAATTTAAATTCTCTAACTTAGAAATTTATCAAAAGGCCGAGAACTCTATTTAAATATAATACGGAATAGGAATTGATTGACTTGGGAAATTTAATAAAGCAAATCGAGAGATGAGAGGTCTAGGGAATTTGTACAAAGTCTAAATAACTAAACATGACGAAAATTATTGTTTCGACGAATTATCCGAGAAAAGCAAACGTGCTAACATCATAACCCTTTTATTCAAAAAGGTCGTACATTAGGAGCTAACGGGGAGAATATTAATTACGCTCGGACGACAGGTAAGTGGGACTTCTCAACTACAACACATAGAAATTCTGTGCGCTTTATTTATGTGGCTATGTGCTTCTATGATTCTATTTGATGTACTTACATGACATGAACTGCATGTTACATAACATGACATGGCACGACAAGTCATTTGGCATTTCATACATGCATTTCACGAGCATGCACGAGTCTCACGAGAGATTAAGACATGACATGACATGACACGAGATATGCATGATCGCCGGGGCGCGACAAATAGTTGTTAACATTAAATTATTACTAATATTACTATAACAACACACGTGCAAGACAAGAGACGTGTGGTTACTAATATTACTATGTTAACACACGTGCAAGACAAGAGACGTGTGATACGGCCTTTATAATGCTACGAGGTGACTTCTACGTCACCGATATCATGACAAGACACGTGCAAGACATGAGACGTGTAAATCGGGCGAATGCCCTCGTAGCAGGAATTGCCGAGGACCCTACAATATAAGACACGTGCAAGACAAGAGACGTGTATTAGGGATCCTATAAGACATGACAAGACAAGAAAAGACATGACAAGACAAGACATGTCATGACATGAATGTGTGAGGATAAAGGAGTATTGGCGTATATGCCTATGCAAGTCATGACACGGGCACTGCATGCATAAGTTTCACTTATTGGGCTATATAAGCTCATCCCACGTTTTCTGTGTTGTAGGTTCGTCTGATCACGGTACGTGATTGCCTAGCCGGCAAGGTATCTTTTGAAGCTTCCGGACGACTTTTGGGGGTGGTGTGTACGTGGATGATGACCTGTGAGGCCGGGCGCATAGGATCTTTTGTTGCACAAAAATACATGACACATGTAGATAGAACTGAAATGTAATTAGAAAGTCTGGAAGCACCCTTTTGTCATGATGATGTATTCTTTTGACTTGTACAGGACATGAGCTCCTTTACGAAAAAGGAAAAAAATTTCATACGCATTTTCGTATTTCTCCTAACTAAATACGTAGTTAGGCACGTAAGACAAGGCTAGAAATGGTAGCGATAGCTAGGGTCGTTACAGTTTCTCTCTTTAGAAATTGAATTGCAAGCCTTTTGGATCAATTTCCTAAACTTTCTCTATTGATTGCGATTGTTTACAAAGTATTTATTCCAAACACACTTGGTATAAATATCTAACTAGTCCTAATCTAAGGACAAATAGAAGAAAAGCCCCTAAATACAAGGACAACTAATGAAATCAAGCACAATTAAAATGTATACTCTACAATCTCCCCCTTTGTGCTTGATTGCGTCTCCGCGCTGTTTGTCCTCGTCGGGCGTAATATGATCTGCGCAAGCCCAGCACATGCTCAAAGTTCCTAAGCGTGTTCCTGAGCTCCAGTCGCTCATGGATTTCTTCTAGTAGTTCCACTAGGAGCGGCTGTTCTCTCACGAACCTGTGGATCCTCAGCATTGTGTCTGTGTTGATTTTTTCCAACCTCTACTCGATATTCCTCCTGATGACCTTGAGCATCCCATCTCAAAACTTATGAACCTCAGTCTTCAGCATCAACCTATTCTTCTTAGCTATTGGATTGTGGTAGGAGATGCCTAGGACTGAGCTGATGTGCACGTGATTGTTGGGAAGCCCTTCGATCTCAGGTCCTTTGTTGAGCGGAGCGGTCATGTTTACCTTCTTCATGTTGCTCTCCAGAGCCATCTGAAGGTCGTGTACGGCGAAGTACTTGACTTGGCACATCATGAACGGGTAGAGTCCCTCGAGTCCTTCTTCTTTGATGAAGCCTTGAGGACCTTTGTACTTTTCCACGTACAACTGATAGAGATGGTCATCAGTAGGGATGTACGGCAGGTCGCTCTCGCTTAGTTCTTCTCCAGTTCTATCTACTCGCTTGATGGTGTAGCTTGAGTAGCTACTAGGGCTACGAGCATTGTGGCACTTGCTTCTTCTTCCGAAAGCAAGGAGCTTGTCAGTATCAGCGGTGTGGATGGGGTCGACGGAGGGGTCGGATGGTGGGTTGGTAGAATGGGCTTAGAGGTTGTGTGCGGTGCATGGTGGTGGTGGTTCGTGTAGTGGGTTGTGAGATTTCTCCGGCTCCAGTTCTTGTCTGCACAGAACCCGAGCCTTGTCCTTGTTCTTGCC
Source organism: Craterostigma plantagineum (assembly GCA_027422505.1). Lineage (NCBI taxonomy): Eukaryota > Viridiplantae > Streptophyta > Magnoliopsida > Lamiales > Linderniaceae > Craterostigma > Craterostigma plantagineum. The sequence continues at coordinate 16,042,814 of JAPQWV010000013.1, read as the reverse complement.
ACTCGTAGATGTCCGTGGCCTCTTCTCCCCCTCATGAGGGTCCTGATCGTCAGGATCGTCATGTCTGCATCTTGTGTGGGAGCTTTGGCCTCGGCAAGTTGCAGTAGGTGGCTCAGGATGATCCACCAATCACCTATAAAGAGATTCTTCTTGAAGCGACCGGATGGAGAGGCCGATCAGGCGGGCGAGTAGGATGTCGTGGAGCTCGGTTATGGGTATGGTGTATGGGTTTATGAGGATGGATGAATTTTGTAGAGGGTCGGTGGGAGTGGGTTGTGGAGGTGTGAGTTTGGGCTGTGACGAGCTGCCTTCGGAGACAGGTGCTTTCCCGGTGTCTCTGTGGGATGTCTCTATGGCAGTACGAACTCTCTCCATTATTTTGTCTTCAAGCGATTGAACAGCAGCGGAGAGAGCGACTTGGAATTGCTCGTTCGTCACAAAGGGTATGGAAGCCTCCGTCGAAGATGGACCAGGTCGACCGATGTTGCCTTTTGTCAACCCATGAGCAGGCACCGGCTCCTCAGGCTGGCTCACAGTCACTTGAGGTTGTGACTGTATGAGACTTCCACCCAATCCTCGAGTCGAATATTGAAGATTCTCCTCTAAGGGTGTTATGACAGGCTCAGATTGAACCTGTACGTCAGACATTTTGACGTCGAGGCCGGTAGTGATAGTGTGATCGACCGCCGTTGTGATAGTGGGCTGCGGCTCTAGATTGAGCGATGAAGGGTCCTCAGCCCTAGAAGGTATGACAAGCGGCGTGTCTGACGTGGTGGAGACGACGGTGAAGAGGGACTTGATCTGAAATCTCAGTCGACGTGGAGTCCGTCTTATAAGTTGGATCTCCTCATCAGACTCAGTGTCTGACGAGGAAGCCGTGTGAGGTGTTGGTTCACGTGCTTCGTCCTCACCAGCGTGTTCCGTCGTCTCAGGTGGTGAGCTGTGCCCCATTTCCGCCTCGGGCTGTGCCTCCTGAAGTAGAACCTCCTCAATATGCTCTTGGAGCACGCCTACATGTACGGGCACCTCCACCTGATATTCGTGTTTAGGAGCCTCGAGCGCCATCTCAGTAGCCACGACGTCTATCAGTGTATCATCTACGTTGGGCATTGGCTCTTCGACCAAAGGAGACTCCTGTTGAAGCTCCTGAGCGACAACATCTATCATCGTGTCCTCAGGGCTTTGTTGGTGTTGCGGCTAGGGAGGGCTAACTCCAAAATCTGTCGGAGGCCCTCGAATCATCTCTTCGGTGAGGTGATTCTCCCGGCGGTACATATGGTATACGTCTCTCTGGGGTCAGCGAGACGTAGAAGCTCACAAGGAATCGGCATCGACGGTTGGTCCATGTCCGTGAGCCGTGGATTGTGAAAGAATTTAAGCTTGGGTGGTTGATAATTTCTTCCAGGAGGTAGAATACGGATGGACTCGTGCATCTCCATTAATTCCTTGATGATTACATTAAACCACCGAGCATAGGGCACATACTTCGATCTCCGATTCTCCTTTTGCCGAATGTGATCTGCAAGATCATTCCAGATCAGCTGCATGAAATCGTAATTTCTAGAGAATGCGAGTCCGTGAAAGATCCACAATATGTTGCCATTGCCCTTGTCGAAGCCAGCATGCTTGGGCGATAGACACTTGTTCACAATCCCCAACATTGTCTTCCACGGATGAGGGATACCGCTGCTCTGGACCTGAGCTAGCTTGGTGAGCTGCGGTTGATATCCCATCTGCATGAAATCATGCACCATTTCTGCGTCTGATGGGAGCGGGTCGTAGTTTGCGCTGTATGGCAAGTCCAGAATCATCCCGAACTGGTTCTTGTCCATATGTATGTGCCGTGTCCCAATTATGGTTGAGAAGGAGAATGCTCCATTATCCACTGCTCGTTGTATACATCCCCAGAATTGCTGGAGATAGACCATTGGCACCGATGCGGTGACCGTCAATGCATGCCAGATGGGTTGGCCTTGCAGGATAGATACAATGATCTCGTCTGGACACCGAAAGGTGCTCAGATCGAGCTGGAAATTTGTATCCTGGACCTTCAGATATAGGTTGTGGTCGTATATGTGATTATATTGAGGGTAGCGATCCATCTGAAAAATAAGAGATATAAAAGTTCATTAGTTCATAATTTTGATTTCAGTAGAAAATTGATTTAATTTCATCAAACTATAATATTGTAATAAGTCATAACATGTTTGATGAATTTTGAATTGAAATCGTGTAGTATGCATATGGTATAATCGATTTTGAAAAATGTAATGGCATGTTTTTAATTTCGAATGAAACATATAACGCGTGGAATAAACTTCGAAGTTTTAGTGTTTTCGTGAAAAATGTCACTGTTCATGCCGAGATAATTTTCGCTTGAAAAATTTGATTTTCAAATTGATTTACTATGCATTGATTTCAATTGAAAGAACTCCGTGTAATTTTGCGATCGAGAAAATTTTATTCGCTAACGTTCGCTACAGTGTAAAAGACTTAGAGAAAAATCTTCTAAGTGTTGAAATTGCAATCGTGAGACTGTAGCCGATCAATTTTACGATCGAGAAAAAATTCCGCGTAAATTTACGATCGAGAAATTATTTCTCAGGTAAATTTACTGTCGAAAAATTTTCCTCGATTGAATAAATTTTTCGATTTGAAATGTGTCGAGCGGTACGTGATTTTCGATCCTAAGTAAAATTTTCGCTGCGATATTTTTCTATCGATAAATTAGTCAACAAAAAGACTAAGTCAATTATCGAGAAATTTTTCGATCAATTAAATCCTAAGCGGTGAATTTTACGATCGAAAAAATTAAGCGTTGAAAAATTAATTTTTTCGCTGCTCTATTTCTGCGACCGAAATAAAATGAAATCGAAAATTCTATTATGCGATAGTAAATTTTACGCTCGATCTAATTTGCATCTAAATTGTCTATTCAGCGCTTAAATTTTTCGCTCGCAGATAATCCTAATTAGATTTCTCGACGGTAAGTGATTTGTTGGTCAAAATCTTCTTTCTTAGCGACTAAGTCAAAATTTAGCGATCGAAAACTAACTCGAGACAAAAGTATCTCAATTGAATCGGAATTCAATTGAGACTATTTGCGATCGACAAAGTTCTTCGATGGCTTCAAACATTCAAATACCCAGTTTCTTTAAAAACTCAACTCAGTGGTCCAAGATGCAGATTTTTCGAAAGTTTAATCTACCAGATTAAAAAAAACATCGAAACTATCTTAAGTGCAGGCATTAACCCAGATAAAACTCGTAATCATGCCTAAATCACTATAAAATAGTAGACGGTTTTCTCAATTTGAAGAACAGTCGGGAATCTAATCCTAATCAAGCGAAGAACTACAAAATGCAGATGCTAATGGAGTTAACTCGCACGCAAATGTCAAATCAATCTCATTTCTACCTTAAACAGACAATTTGGTGTTGAAAATCGAAAGATTTTTGAGAGATTTGAACTGTCTGTGAAAGTTTTTCGAGAGAGAAATTTTTGCGATTAGGGTTGCGTGATGTTAGGAAATATTTTGTAGTGTTCAATTTCATTGCATTATCTTTGTTGGTTTGCTTTATTAAACTTTGGGCTAGCTCTTAATTGGGTTAGTTCTTAGTTATTTATGTAATGGGCCTTCACAAGAGGCCTACCTATTATATACCAACTTGTGGTATAAATAGGAAAACCCTAACACATAGTTAGGTGTGCTTGTGTGTGAAGATCAAATAAACAATTTTAGAGTGAGAGAGTCTCCTCAAGAACACCACCAAGCCCCACACGCCCCGTTCTTAAATCTCGATCTTTCGGCGTGTTTAATCCGTCCGAAGTCGTATTGTTGGTGAAATCTCGGACCAACAAGTGGTATCAGAGCCCAACGCGACCGGATTTGCGTGTTTTAAGCAAGATTTGAGTGAAAAATTGCTTGAAAAATTATTTTCGTCACTTTCAGTTTTTGGGCGATTTCGAACTCGTTTTGTTGTTTTTAGACATCCCAAAGGTTGATTATGTGTTTAGGAATGTTTTTCTGATGTTTTGGAACAAGTTTCGTCGATTTTGAGTGAGATTTGAGCGAAAACGAGCCATTTTTCTGGAAAAAGTCGCGCAGCTATGGAACAGTAATCTGTGTTCTTGGCCGAGAAATTTTCTTACCCGAGAAAATTCTTAGCCGAGAAAATTTCACAGGCCGAGAAACTTTCGCTGCCCGAGAAATTTTCGCATCTACAGTCCGAGAAATTTCGCAGGCCGAGAAATTTTTCCGAGAAATTTCGCTGCTACAGCATGTGAAGCCCCGCGAAATTTTCATACACTTCACTTCATCATACATATTTTCGCATCTTCAAAATTTTTCGCAGCTACAGTGATCCAAAAAATTTCAACTTCACTTTTTCGCATCCTCACTATTTCGCATCATCACTTCACTTCCATATCACTTGAGAAAATTCAAAACTTGCGAAATTTTTGCTACTTGAAAACTCTTTCTACCTGCGAAAATTTAATACCGTTTTTAGAACAAATTTTCACCGCGAAATTTTTGGAATACATGCGAAAAATTTGCACAACTGCGAAATTTCTTAACTTGCGAAAATTTTTATACATGCGAAATTGTACTCTGAATGCGAAATCTTCTTGATATGCAAAACTTTAACAGTACATGCGAAAATTTCCTTTGAATGCGAAATTTCCTTATTTTCGCGACTCACTCTCACAACGAAATTTCTCGGGACAACATCTTTCGCACATTTTCACACCATTTTTTCGCACCCCCCGAGAAATTTGCACCCAACCTTTAAACTTGATCCAAACTCGATTTTTAGCTTCAAATCTTGCAAAAATCACTCTTTAAAAATTGCACTTAAACGTTTTTGACCACCAAAATTTGCACCCAACCTTTAAACTTGAAATATTTTTTTAAGCCTAAGGAAAAATTATATCATTGGATAGAGAAAAATTTTCTAAGGCCATTGGACTTTGTCTATTTTAAACTTTTAAAATTTTCCGAAATAAAATTTTTCTGGGCCAAAATTTTCGGTATAGACGACGTTTTTGTGAAATTTTTGAAGGCAAATCCAAAACGCGGCAACGATCACCGTACCCAACAATCGACCTAGGACGGTATTGGCACATTATAGAAAAAGTTTAGGTCACCCCCAAACTTTTCGGAGCGGAATTTCCAAATGCCAATTTCACACCCCCCCAGCATGTATGGTACCCGGGTTGCTCCACATACATGACTGGTACACGACGTGAGCAACCACCACCCAGCATGCATGGTACCCGGGTTGCTCCACATACATGACTGGTACACGACGTGAGCAACCACCCCCCGGCATGAATGGTACATGGGTTGCTCCACATTCATGACCGGTATGCACTGCGAGCAACCAACCCCATCATGCACGTTACACGGGTTGCTCCACGTGCATGAAGGGATGTCAGAGAAGCGAGCAACCATCATGACTTCTGTACAAATCCGTGCAGAACTCGGACCCATAAAGAAGGGTTGACAAGAGTTCAACCAACCATCAGTGGGCGCGCCATCTAATCTCGATGCTTAGGCGATGTGGATCTCATGTACCAGACTCCACCGTCCACCCACTGCCATCCATTCCACCATGGTGCGCTACATGGAGACGTCCTAAGCTACCGTGATCCTCTTTACACCCTCACCACCACACCACCTGACGAGTCTCAGAAGTGTCTGATCAACAGTTTTGGGCCACCCTCGTCGACATCACTCGTGGTCGCCTTTCAACGCGATCACGCCACGCCACCATAGTTCCCATGGATCAGTGAAACCCCCCCTGATCCTAACCCAGGAACGAGCCTACCCTAGCCTCTCTAGTCTAGGTCTAGGTCGCGCGACATCCTCCTCCACGCAAAGATCCAATCAACGATCTCGGGAGGATGACGTAAGTCGCTTGCAGGAGTTGCGAACCAACGACGACATGATCGCACTCCTCTGTCATATCTCACCACAACCCGGACCTCGCCCATAGGTACAGGAGACGACTCGCTCGTTTCCCGAGTAGAAGTCGCGGCATCTGGTCCAACCGCGCAATTAACCCCTCCCAACCACTCAGCTATCCTTTCGCAGATAGCTGTTTCATTTCGCACAAGAGGAACCACGTTAGCCATCACCGCCCCACTTGGAGACGGTTGATGTTGAACATGCAGTGCCCCGCCTCTCACTGCACCTCTTCCACCCACATTGAGTCTAGTGTCCTCACCTACCGAAATTTTCCACTTTCTAGGACACAAACACTCTTTACGCACCGCAGGTTCTTCGTGAACTTGCCCGAACGCTTGATGACGTCCTTGTGACCGAGAGCGGAAGACCCACGACAGCCATCCTCACCACAACTGTCGATGGGCCACGGATACGAGCTTGTCTCATCGTCCGTGCGAACGGAAAGCCTTTGTGGCTCTCCGGTTCTTTCTGTCCTGTGCAAATAGGCGGCACATCGGACACGTGTTTCGATGTTGTGACGACAGAGCGTCTTTGTGACCCCCGTCTGGTTAGTTACCCCGTTCGTGATGGAGCCCCGACTCATAGCAATCAGCGAGGAACTTACACATTCCATGCCGCGCTCAACGAGGATCTATGAAGGAAAAGGTCCCATCACCGACACCACTCCACCACGCCTACGCTCACGCCACCACATGCTGCTCCGCCTCTTCCAAGTTTCGAAATGAACTTGGAGGAAAGCCAAATGCTGCTACTCCTGAGAATCCCACTTGATTGCCTCACTCAACACCACACCACACCATCATCATCACCATCAACGCCAGAGGCAGACTCGTCTCACGGACGACGTGACGATCCCAAAGACGGAGATCATCTCAAGGGGGAGTAAAGGAGAAGAACTGAGTTGAAGATCGTACAGTAGCATCAGCAGCAACCATCATCCACCTCCGCTCACACCACCTATGCCACCTCTCACAACACCTACTCCACCACCTCCACCAACTACGCCCCGCCGGAGGCTTCCACTACTTCCGCGCACATTCTTATGTGTCAAGCTATTATGTTCATAATGGAACACTCGAAGGAGCCATGGCACATCTCATCCACCACATTCCGCCACTACTGCGCTGACCACTCTGAAGACCGGGCTCCCTACTCTTGAAAGTCACATTTCAATAGAGCCTTGACACATTTTTTACGCACCACGCCCACCTTCTTCTGGAGCCAGACGAGTCAACTTCGTGGCCGAACCAGACAACTTCCATTCGAAGACGACAAAATCCGGCGCCAAGAAGAAGAAGATTGGAGAATCTTAACAAGTGAGTCCTAGCCGAGCCATCAATGCCTCCGCAAGAAGAGGAGATATCCCTTGTAGGGGGAGTTTGCTAGGAATCGAGATCTCCAATATGCCCAACAAAGATATCCCGCGCTGAACTGAAGATTGAACACTAAGGGGGAGATTGTTAGGAAATATTTTGTAGTGTTCAATTTCATTGCATTATCTTTGTTGGTTTGCTTTATTAAACTTTGGGCTAGCTCTTAATTGGGTTAGTTCTTAGTTATTCATGTAATGGGCCTTCACAAGAGGCCCACTTATTATATACCAACTTGTGGTATAAATAGGAAAACCCTAACACATAGTTAGGTGTGCTTGTGTGTGTTAAGAAAATAAACAATTTTAGAGTGAGAGAGTCTCCTCAAGAAAACCACCAAGCCCCACACGCCCCATTCTCAAATCTAGATCTTTAGGCGTGTTTAATCCGTCCGAAGTCGTATTGTTGGTGAAATCTCGGACCAACACGTGAGATAAAGTTTTTCGACTGACAAAAAGTGAACTTTTATTAACTCGCTGTAAGTCAATGTTGGGTTTGCGATTGGACGTTTAGCGATTAAATGGAGCAGGCCCATTACTATTTGCGCTCGAGAAATATTGAATTGAAAATTGCTCTTCAATTCAATATCTCGATCGCAAATTATCGCGGCCAATCAGAATCGTTCCCAACACTGTTTACGATCAAGAAACATATGATTGCGAATTAACTCTTATATCCAATTTCTCGATTGTAAGTACTTCTAAAAATTTCTGATTGATCCCTATGTCAAATAAAATGACATTTATAATGCTCCCCCTCAGAATTAAAATAAATGCAATTAACTCCCTGGATTTTCTGTGTAGTAATGTCTAGCTCCCCTGGCGAAAAACAATCTGTACCACTTAGAGAAAAAACGTTAGAAATAATAGAGTTAATCAACAATTATTTTTGGCAAGTTTTCCTTTGAAATATTTGGTCTGTGACAATAGCTCCTTGTCTCGTAGTATCGACGTCTCATTCCTTTATTTTGTTTGAAGGAATCTGAAATACTTGGAGAAAAAAAACGTCAAAAAAATTTGGAGCTAATGCACGATTTTTATATTTACTCCCCCTCAAATAATGCGCAAGAATTGACTTAACATGCAAACATATGAAATCAATTCAAGTAACGAGCATAAAATACGCAATATACCTAGTAAGCATATATACATGGTCCCCAAAAACATGTATTAAAGATATTGTGTGAGGGTAAGAGCAATGAAAAATTATCGCATTTTTAAACAATTTAGTACCAATGCAATCTAAAATTGCATTTAGAATGTGCGATAACAAAATAAATTCGCATTTATTCAATTCAACGCATATGAAACATAATATTTCATGTCAGAATGTGCGAATTTTTTTCTTTATGTATATAATATGTTTTTATATGGGGTCAGATTAGTTTGCTTTGATCAATCGTCATACCTAAAATTTTACGAGACATTTGAAGGAAGAAAATGCCGTCAAGTCATGTCATCAAACTAAAGTTCTAAGTTCATAGACTGGTCCATTTTGACAACTCTCACTAGGTTCGCTCTTGCACTCAATTATTTCTAACTTGGGATTTTTATATTTATATCGCTCAAGTCAACACAAGCAATTTTAAGTCAATTTACATGCGATCGAGGCATTTTTAATCATTTCACCTAAGCGAGAGACCGTCGATTGGAATCAAAGGATTGTAAGGGTTTCAGTTTGGCTAAGACTTAGAAGGGAAGGAATTTAGAGGAAAGTGAGCTTATCTCTTCGTCATCTTCCATTTCTACGTCCGTCTCCTTTTTTTTCGGCGTCTTTCTTCTTTTCAATCTTTTCTCCCTCTTTTTCTTTTAAGAACTATCCCATTTTATGCTATGCGCAAGCTGAAGCTGCGCTTCTCCACGAGGCTAAGGAGATTATCGTAGGCGAAGTTCTTCTTGTTGGTTCTCGGGCCGATACCGTGCTCCTCTTTTCTTAATCCCTAGAGAGGTTTCAGAGATTATCTTTTTGAAAAAGTTCACGGTTATGGAGTTCGTACCCAACGCTGCGCTCCTCTTCTCGTTTCTCGATATAAGACCGGATTATCGTCGGAGAAGTTCACTTCGTGGTGCTCCTCTTTCCAGCCGTTCTGACGAGCGTACGAGCTATCGTTGGAGAAGTTCACAGCAGGATCCATGCCACCTTCTAGGAGATAGTCAGAAGGCAGGCTCCTTTGGTCTGATTTTTGCGCGTTGAGCAATGCCTTCTTTTGTCATCATCCTCTCTCCCCCTTTTTTTATTATTTTCTCCCCATCCTTTTCTCGTTTGAACAACCATCCGAAGAGTATAGAAGGTGGTTGAACGCTGGGAATGGGATTCAAAGGAAGAAAAGGACATCGGAGAAGGCTCAAAGTGGATGACTTAGGGCTAATTTGAGGGAAAAATTTTAAAAGGCCGAGTTAGGAATAACCTAAGCCCCCTTATCATTTTCCTAACGATCTAAGGCAAGGTGAGTATGAAGCCAAGTATCACTAGTTAAGACAAGTAATTGATGTGTGACTCACTCGAGAAATAGATCCAAAGAAAGAAGAAACAAGGCTTGAATCCTCACTTATGGATAGTGGCGTTGTGTCTAGTGGAGCAACCTAATGATCTTTAGAACAAGAATGCGACTTAGACCGACAAAATTAAGCAATTAAATCGATCGCATGTCGGGGTAAAATTCTAAGTGACTTTAGATCATAACATCCTAAAGGATTTCGATTCCCCTAATATTATATATAGTTATTTATTTCACGCAAGATAAAGCATATAAGCAAAAAAAACACATAGCATAGAACATTTAGTACCGCAGAGGATAGGTAAAGCACATATTACGGAAGATTCAACATGCCTAATTTTCCGATAAGGAATTGAAATCGTTTTTCATCCAATGCCTTGGTGAAAATGTCAGCTAGTTGATACTCCGTGTTCACGAAATACATATCTATGGTGTCTTTTCTACATGATCTTTGATAAGTGATATTAATGTCAATGTGTTTTGTGCGTGATTGATGAACAGGATTGCAGGTAATAGCGATGGCACTTTGACTATCACTATATATGGGTATATCATTTAAATTGTACCCATAGTCGTGAAGCTGAGTCCGCATCCACAGCATCTGGGAGCAACAACTGGCGGCGGCCACGTATTCCGCTTCGGCCGTCGAAGTTGACACACAGTTATGCTTTTTTGATGACCAGCAGACCAGCTTTTCGCCTAGAAATTGAGCGCCACCGGACGTGCTTTTCCTGTCCATTCGGCAACCTGCATAATCAGCGTCAGTATAGCCGATAAGTTTGAAATTCGTACCCTTTGGATACCTTAGTCCAAGGGTAGGAGTTCCCTTAAGGTAACGCAGAATCCTTTTAACTGCGAGCATATGGGATTCTTTGGGATCGGCTTGAAAATGGCCACATAAGCAGGTGGCAAACATGATATCCGGCCGGCTTGAGGTGAGATAGAGAAGAGATCCAATGATGTTGCGATACAGCGTGATGTCGACCGATTTTCCAGAGGGATCGATCCAACTTGCAGCTTGGTGACATAGGAGTGCTGAGAGGCTTGCTCTGATCTTGATGGAATTTCTTCAGAATATCCTTGATGTATTTTGTCTGACTGATGAAAATCCCATCCTCGAGTTGCCTGACTTGGAGTCCTAAGAAGAACTGCATCTCTCCCATGTGAATCATTTCAAACTTGCTTTGCGTTAGATCTCCAAACTTTGTGCAGAGCTGTGGATTAGTTGTTCCGAAGATGATGTCGTCGATGTATACTTGGACGACCATCAGATCTTTGTCTTGCCATTTGATGAAGAGCGTTGTGTCTATCCTTCCCCGTATGAATCCAGACTTCACGAGCAATTCAATTAGGACATCGTACCAAGCACGAGGGGCTTGTTTTAATCCGTAGAGAGCTTTGTCCAACCGATAGACGTGATCGGGATGTGCTTGATCGACAAAACCTTCCGGCTGAGCGACATAGACTTCTTCTTTTAAAACGCCGTTGAGAAAGTCGGTCTTAACATCCATTTGATAGACTTTGAAGTCTTTGTGAGCCGCATAAGCTAAAAGAAGGAGGATAGATTCGATTCGGGCAACATGAGCATAAGTCTCGTCGTAGTCGATGCCTTCCTGTTGATTGTATCCCTTCGCAACTAGCCTTGCTTTGTTCCGGATCACTTCACCATCTTTATTCTTCTTGTTTTTGAATACCCATTTAGTTCCGACAATTGTTTTCCCATGCGGACGGGGTACTAAGGTCCACACTTGAAGACGTTCGAATTGATGAATCTCATCATGCATCGCTATTACCCAATATGGGTCTTGAAGTGCGTCTGCTACCTTGGTAGGCTCATTTGTACTTAAGAAGCAGCTGAAGAGACTGTGTTGACGACGTGTCCTCACTCCATCTGAAAGATCGCCAATTATATGATCAACCGGGTGACCTCGTCCACTTGCGCTCATGAGGCAAGGCTGAAGTCGATGCATTAGTCATCTGTGGGTCTAGATTTCCTGTAGTCTCTGATTGATCAATTGCTTGAGGAAGTTCCAATGCTGCACTTGTCGTCTCTGATTCTTCCTCAATAACTACTGTAGGTTCTTCGGTATTCTGTGGAAATTCTGAATCGGGTGAGGTAGGGACGTGAGAAGAACTTGGTACGTTGGTCTCGTTGGGTGGAAAATCCACTATAGGTATACTGGCTCGAAGAGAGAGTCCAAATCGTCTAATGCAAGTCTCATTGCTTCTTCTGACGTTGAATTTGGGGTTGTTGCCATCTTATGTTGGTTTTGTGCCAACACACCAGTGAAAACAGGTTCTGAACTGTTATATTCAGAAGCTATCTGGTTAGGTACGGATCCTGAACTGAGGTGTGCAGGAGCCATTGGGTTAAGCACGGGTCCTGGACTGAAGTGACCAGAAACCATATCTGCCACTTCGTGGAAAGTGACATTGTAGCTTTCTTTGATTGTGCGGTTGGACTTGATGTATACTCGGTACGCTTTCGAGGTTGAAAATTGGCTTCGAATGCTTTAGGGTCGAACTTAGCACGTTGCTCTCGGTCGTTCGCCACAAAGCACTTGCACCCGAAGACTTTAAAGAAAGAGATGTTGGGTACTCGTTTGTTGATAATTTCGTACGGAGTCTTGTCGAAGCGCCTGTGAACAATCGTCATGTTTTGAGTGAAACAGGCGGTATTGTGGAAGGCCTGAGTGAATTAACATTGTACGTGCTGCTTCCACTAAAGTTCTGTTCTTTCGTTCGACTACCCCATTCTGTTGAGGAGTCTTGGCGGCAGAGAATTGTTGACTTATTCCAAGTTTCTGGTAAAAATCACCGAGACATTTTTTCTTGAACTCAGTGCCATTGTCTGTTCGAATGACTTGGATAGTCTCCTGCAGCAAATTTTGAGTTGTGTTCACGAAATTGACGATCAAGTCCCATGTCTCATCTTTTGTTCGGAGAAACCTTGTCCATGTGTAGCGAGAGTAGTCATCGACTATGACCAGCAGATACTTGCGTCAATTTATGCTCTGTGTCTTCATTGGTCCACAGAGTCCATATGTAGCAGTTCCAGAGGACGTGAAGTAGAGGTCACTTGTTTGATATGATATGATGGTCGCTTCATTTTTCCTAACTGGCACGCCGAACATTGATGCTCCTTTTGTAAAGTTATAGTTGGAAGACCGTGAACCAACTTTTTCGTTGAGTGATGTTGAAGAGCTTTGATGTTGAGATGAGACATGCGTTGGTGCCACAAACTGTTCCTCTGAATTACAGTCTGAGAGATGAGGCAAACAGCTATCGAGGGCCGCATTGACGTCAGGTTGATCGTGTAAAGGTTGGATTTCCGAATCCCATAGAGGAGTTCTGTGTCGTGACTGTCCAAAATTCTGCACCGGTCAGCATGAAAGACCACCTGGAACCTTTTGTCACAGAACTGGCCTATGCTGAACAAGTTATGGCGGAGGCCTTTGACGTAAGAGACATCTTTTATCGTCAAATTTTCCAGAATGATGTCCCCACATCCAAGAATGGGAGCTGAGTCATTGTTTACGAATCTGACTTTGCCGTTTGGTCAGCCTTTGTAGTTGCTCAGCAGCTCTTGTTTTCCAGTCATGTGTGTGGAGCAACCAGAGTCGAGGTACCACACATGATGGATCTGCAAAAACAAGTTAGAGAGCTTTAGGTACCCACTTAAGCATGGGTCCTCTCAGATTAGCAGATTTAGTTTTAGGTTCAGATATGATTCCTAAATTACTACTTGAGGGAGTTTTAATAACCCAAGTCACTTTCGTAGAAGTGGTTTTGGGTGTTGGCCTTTTAGGTGACTTGGCCTTTTCGGCTTTTGTCGTCCTAGGCAGAGATTTAGGAACCCATTTGGGTTGAACCTTACAAGGAAGGTTAATATCAGGACGTACAAATGCTTTGGTAGGCTTGACTGAGGAAAAGATTTTTTCTTTTGATAATCTCCTAAGGTGCTTGGGGGACTCAATCTTTACGGGATACCTTAGGTGAGTACAAGCATGTATGGCACCGTAAGCTTTCTTTATGGCTGGATCTTGTTTCCTATGAGTCTTCCTAGTGGCATTTGTTTCAGAATGACTATTTTTAACTTGTGAGGTAGAGCGTATTTCGTAGTTGGTGCTTCTAAAGGGATGTGCTGAAGAGTACATGTAGAAGCAATTATTCGAAGCGAAGAAATGACTCTTTTATTTCTGCGAGTGTCATTTATTCGTACAGAATGAGTAACATTCTTAAGCATACTGAAATCTACTTGCTCCTTCTTAAGACTAGACACTGTCGCCTTCGATTCTAGTGCTTGCCCTACGCTCCCTGTAGACGTAGGTAAAGTAATTTTAGTCTTATCACTCGTAATAGAATTATTAATAAACTTTTGATCTTTCGAAGGTGATTTTTCGATTTTCACGCTTTGAAGTATAGCGTGAGAGGTACTTTGGGAGGATGAGGATGCTTTGAGATTTTTCATCTCATTTAAGAACTTTTTCTTTTCAGCTTCGAAATTCTCTCTTTCTTTGTCTAATTTAGCTTGAGATTCCTCTATCTGTTTTATTAAAGGAGGTATGTAGAGAGATTTTTTAGAATGAACGTCTTTGACTTCCTCGTTGTGTGCTTCAGATTCAGGAGGTAGGACTTGAGCTAAATCACATACAGGGGTTAAAGAATGTTTCATATTTCTGTCTCTTTCATTTAGTTCAGTGTAGTCAAAGGGGATCTCAGGCCCATGTGAGGTTTTTCTCATAGATGAATCATAATTATTTTGGTACGTCGATTCAGTGAATTCTCTAAGAGAGGTTACTCCTAAACCCGTGTGCTTAATATCATACATTTCCTTTTTCCGTAGAACTCGTGGGTTAGTGAAACCTATACTTTCTATAGGATTATAGAACTCTATATCATTGGGCTTGTTCAAAAATATTGTCTGCTCAGATTCTCCCCTACGCGTAACTATATCATCTAATTTCTTAATTTTAGCATATAGTTTCTTGCGTTCCTCACCTAGAAGAGCATAACTATTTTCTACCGTCAGTTTTGCGGCTTGACAGGCGTCTAGTTCTTTACTAAGCTCACTAATCTTTGCATTTGATATTTCTAATTGAGCTTCTAAGTTAGTGATCTTAGTGTTAGCTTCGGTTATCCTACAATTTAGGGTGGCTCATTGAGATTTCTAACCAAGCTATTATAGTTATTTGCTAGCCTGTCCTCTAACTCCTTAATCTTTTCGCTATGCTGTCCTATTTGAGGTTGACTAGTCTCTCTAGAATGTAGGCTCTTAGTAAGTTCTTCTATTTTAGCAATAGAGTTCCTAAGTTCTGATTCGAGACTATTTATCCTCTCCTGAGACCTAGAAAGTTTATCCTCTACTTCCTTAATACTTTTCTGCTCACGTTTCATGTTAGCATATTGTTTTTGATATGAATCTAACATGGTCAATAATGTGGAAGAAGAGACTACCTCTTGTGGAGTGGTGGATTTGTTTACGTCGTGCGTATTGGCAGTTTCAGCATCCGATTCATGGTCGAGACGGGCCATCGGGGCTAGATTCTCTTCTTCAGAACTCGACGTGTCCTCGAGCCATTGGTCTTGTTCGGCCATGAGAGCTACTCCAGCTTCCTTCTGTTTAGTCAATTGAAGCTTCCTGGAGTAGTAGTTGGCATCTTTCTTTGGAAGAGTGCACTCTCTGGCAAAGTGACCTAGCTTGCCACAATTGAAGCATTTGTTAGCCTCTTTTGGGTTCTTGACTTCGGAGCTCTCTGATGCACGTTCTTTGTTTTTAGAGCTTGTAGTCCGAAGTCTGTTGACTGAGGTTGAAGACTTCTTCTTGAAGTACTTCTTGCTCATCATTTTTCCTATCAAGGCCAACTGTTTCCCTTGGCTTTTATATTTAGCTCAACGTCGGAGTCCGATTCTTCTTCCGACTCTGAAGGTGAAGGAGGCCTAACGATCTTTTATTTTCTTAGCTTTGAGCTCCTCTTCTCTGAGACTAAGGCAACAGTGTGTTCGATCTGTTTGCCCTTCTGCTCCTTTTGAATCTCGCTAATATCATCCTCATGTTGTGCGAGATTGTCAAACACAGCATGGATATCCAACTCCTCTAGATCTTTATTATGTCGAATTTGAGTGAATATTTCTTCCATTCCGCGGGCAGAGAAGAGAGAAACTGATGTTTGTCTCCATGTTGGTCTTCGTGATTTCTATCTTCCTCATCTCGTTGAGAAGAGTGAGGTATCTTTGGTAGATCTCATATAGACTTTCCTCTGGCTTTGCTTTGAAGGAGTCGTAAGCGGTGAGGATATTTGCCTTTTTGGCCTTTATGCCGACTTCCGTCCTCTGTATCATCCTATGCAGTTCGTCCCACATTCCCTTAGTCGATGAAAGGCTATCAATCTGTCTATGTATGTCGTTGGGGATGCCCTGCATAAGAGTATTCATGGCTACAAGATTAGCCTTGGCTCGTGCCCTCTCCTCAATAGAATACTCCCCAGGCTCCTTCAGTCGCCTAGATGCGGGAATTTGAGGAGTCACTGTGTCATCACCGGGAATATTGACCCGAAACTGTGCGGGTCCCTCTTCTAGTGTACTCAGTAAATTTTCAGCTTGATCTTTCAAAGGTATGAAATTGAGGAAGCGGCTTCTCCAAACGGTGTATTCGCCTCGTTGCAGAATCGGTGGACGATTATCATTTCCAAGCGAGTATGCATCCATCTTGTTTTGTAGTAGAGTTGTTGAAGGATCTTCGTTAAGTGTTTTGAAGGTTTGAAGATGATGTAATGTGCTTCACAAGTGACAAAGTTCGTTAGTAGCGTTTGATTCGTAAAATAGTTCAAGAATTATTTTCGATCTAATCTTTAAAGTTTGATTGAAAATAATTTCGTCGAAATAGAATATAATGTGCACTGTTCTCGTGCGAGAAAGTCTGTCGGCGAAATATTTTTCGAGCGAAATAAATTGCCCAAAATCGTTCGGTCGAGAAAAATTTCCAGATCGTGAATTTATTTCAATCGTAAAGAAACAGTACGTTATTAAGTTTCTCGACAAGTCAAAATAAATCTGTTGACTAGAGAAGTTTCTTGCGTGTAAATGATTTTTAGCTTGGTCAAACTTTAAAGGTCTGACCGAAAATGTTTCTCGAGAGAAAGTTTTTACGCATGCAAAGTCAACATTGGTCTCTCTCGAAGAATATTTTCGCTGAATAATGCTCGAGAAATATTTCTAACTAAAATCGCTTCTAGTGTTGACGTTTTTAGCGCTGACTTCGTATTTTGACCGAGAAAAATTCTCACGCCAAGTTTTTCGATCGAAAAATTAATCTGATCGTAAACCTAGCGAGAAAAATCAGAACGATCGAGAAAAATCACAGAATACGATTAACAGAGATTCAAGCAAAAACAACGAATTAGACAGTGAAATTTCAGGTAAATTGCTCGCAATCATTTACTAACTACGCACGAACAAGCAATTAAACACGTTATGAAGCAAAATATGTCGAATTGATCAAAATCAGAACGTGTTCTTCATGTTCTTCGCAAACAGTAAATCATAGAATCAATTTAATCCTTAAAACGAACTTCAAACAGCTACAGATCTGATCGCAATCAACATTTAGCACTTAAGCGACCACAGAAACATCAAATTCAAGTCAATTAAGCGCAGAATTAAGCTATTGGATCGAAAATAATTTTTCGCGCCAAACTGTTCTTCAATGAACAGTAACCAGAAAAGTTTTCAATCCAATTCTAACAATTTTCGATTCAAAACAGAACGAATCTGCTCTGATACCAATTATTAAGTCCTACGATTAACAACTCTATGATCCTAGACATGAATTCTAAGCCAATCGATTAAAATTGTTATGAAATGAATTTCGATCGAAAACCTTCGTTGAAAGCTCGAGAGAGAATTTCGCTTAGAGTGAGAAGATTTCTTGTGTTTCTCTCTCTAGAAATTAAATTGCAAGCCTTTCGGATGAATTTTTCAAATCTTCTCATTAAGCTCTATGTTTGTACATCTGTTTATACCAAACATACTTGGTATAAATAACAAACTAAGTCCTACACTAAGGACCAATACAAGAAAACCCCCAAATCTACGAAGACAGCTAATAAATCCAAGCACAATTACAAATGATATTCTACACTACTTTAGGTTCAGTAACTAAACACGGATCATATAAGCTTCATGCACTCCTCACATTGCTAACCCCAAGACATTAACCACACGAGGACTTCACCGAACTTAATAACCACGAAAACTCCCTCAGTCACCAATATGATAATCACGAGAACTTCCTAGGTTCAACAATTAAATTAATACTTACTTTAACTCTTTTTTTTGGGAAACATACACTAGCATAGAAAAAGAAACAGGAGTACAGTGGTAGCGTACATGTGTCGCACACGACACAACAAGCGGTAGCGAAAAACCGACCCGACAGCACATCTAAACTGACGCAGCCCATACACCTACAAGGTTCCAACAGGACCCAAGCCAGCAAGACAAAAAAGCCAAAAAGAACAAAAACTGCAGCAACAATACAGCAGGGCAACGTAGGTGTCACAATCCACAAACAGTCAACAGGATCCTGACACAAGATGAAGTGCCAGCAGAGCGCCCAGGAGACGTGCAGGCGAGGCGCAAGCGCACAGCCGAGAACAATTTCAAATCGGAGATAAAAAGCGAGGGGAAGCAGTAAGTGCATCCGCAGGTCAGGCCGGGAAAGAACAGCGATAAACGCCAACTCCTGTTTCTTTTCGCCGAGGAGGAGCCAGTATCGCCAAGTGACGCCAAAGAGCAGCGCGAGCCGGAGAGGCAGCCCGCCAGGTCCCGTCGCAAAAACCACACCTGCGCAAAAACAAGAAAAAAACAGCAACGCGAGAAACAACGCAGAGTGCAGAGAGGAAGAGAAGGAGGAGAAGGTCTTCCCTAACCTAATCGAACCGTAACCAATAAAACCCCAGCAGCATCTCCATGGACACAAAGAGAAGCAAGTGCAAACCGAGACCTGAGATCCACGAAACAAACAACCAAACAAAAAACAAGAACCCCTACCTACCAAGCTATACACCACACACGTTTAAGAGCGCAGCATTGTAGCGCATACTTAGAGGGAAGGGTAGAAAGACGGAAGCATAGTAACGATTCAACATCAGCAATAATGTGACCTGGCTGGCGTTGCCTTCCATCATGCCATCTTTTGTTTCGCTCCATCCACAGGTGATACACCAACGAAATCAGCGCATGTCGCGGGCCCCAAGTTAGCAAGATGTTTACCCCTCCAACGTCGAGCCGCCCATCTGATGCCAGCGATCCAGTCCCCGATCGGCCAACCCATGCGCAGTTTCTGACAGAGAAGCCATAGGAAGCGTCTGGAGAAGGGACAATCGAAAAAAAGATGCCTAGTCGTCTCAACCTCATGAGTGTCACAAAGGAGGCAGGTAGAACAACCAGCCTTCGCCGCAACCCAAGATTTATCCCTCGTCGCCAATCTATCTCGAATAGCAAGCCACTGGATAATTTCATGTCTAGGAATGGCAAATGGGCCACCAAGGAGAGTGTACCAAGGGACCTTAGGCCGCCGCATACGAATACTCTCCCTAGCAGAGCGGGTAGAGAAGATACCGTTCGGAGAAGCATTCCAGATAATTGTGTCCGCCTCATTAGGTCTACCTGTGGGAGCAAAGGTTCGAAGTCGAGATACTCTATCGATGTACGGGTAGGCCAACACCAGCCATCCTCACGAATAACTTCACTGAGCATGGAATCAAGAGGAAGACCCATTATCATAGGACCCTGCGGGTAACGATCAATCATAGGGCCCGATATGAGCCAGGGGTCAGTCCACAGCCTGATAGAAGAACCATTCCCAATGCTGAAAGTGATAAGTGGTCGAATGAGGTCACGGAGCTTTAAGATCTTCTGCCAACTCCATGAAGTGCGAGCCGACGGTCTAATAGTCCACAGGGAAGTATTATGAAGACGAGTCTGCCTAATCCAAGAGACCCAAATCGAAGAATCCTCTATACTTAGAAGGTTCCAAAGGAGTCGCAACAGAAGGGCCTTATTGTCTGTTTCTATAGACCGAATCCCCAAGCCGCCCTCTTCCTTAGGTAGGTAGATATCGACCCAGGCTACTTCAGCAGAGGAGCCGTTCCATAGGAAATCCCTTAGTTTAGCCTCGACACTCTTGATGACACCTTTGGGGAGGAGAAAGACACTTGCCCAATACGTGTGAAAACCAAGCAGGACCGACCTGATAAGTTGTACCCGACCCGCGTAAGATAACGAGAGATTAGTCCATGATCCCACGTGCCGATCAATGCTGCTAAGGAGGGGAGCACAATCAGCAATACTGAGTCTCGAGGTGATGAGGGGGACCCCAAGGTAGCGAACAGGAAGGGAGCCGAGAGGGAACCCCATCACCATGTGGATTTGGTCCTTCAGGCGATCGGCCCCTCTGGATATGAACATTTCGCTTTTTTGAAGATTGGCTTGCAGATCGGAAAGCGTAGCGAAATGGTCCAGGCAGCCTTTGAAGGTGGCCACCGACTCAGTATCTGCATGCGAGAAGAGAAGAATATCATCCGCAAAGGAGAGTATAAAAAGTTTAGTGGTCTCACATTTCCAATGGTAGCGGAAGTTGATGTTACGACGAATCACGTCGATGATGATGCCATGCAACACTTCCATCACGAGCATGAAAAGGTAAGGTGAAATAGGATCACCCTGACGGAGGCTGCGCCGCCCCTGGAAGAAGCCTTCAGGTCTGCAATTATTGTTGACCGAGTAGAAGGGAGTCGTAAGACACGCTCGAATCCATCCCACAAAGGTATTATGAAAATTCAGTGCTTCAAGTGTTCCAAGAATGAAGCCCCATTCAACCCGGTCATAGGCCTTAGCAATGTCAACTTTGAACGCCACTCGCTCAGGTAAGCCCACGCTATTATACCCGTGGCAAATCTCTTGCGCTAGGAGGATGTTATCCGAAATGCGTCGTCCGGGGATAAAAGCCATTTGCGTAGGGTGAACAAGACGTCCCAGGCAGCCCTTTAAGCGATTAGCGATTACCTTAGAGATGACTTTGTAAAGCACATTGCAACATGATATAGGTCTGAAGTCCTTGGCGAATCGTGGGTTGCCGCTCTTGGGGATAAGCGTAATAAGCGTCGAGTTAAGCTCCTTTAGGAGGAAGCCCGTTCTGAAGAACTCCTTGATGGCATGAGTAATATCAGTCCCAACTGTGGCCCAAGCGTGCTTGAAAAAAGCCGCCGAAAACCCATCCGGACCGGGTGATTTATTGTCTCCCATGGAAAATAGTGCTCGCTTGATCTCGTCGTTGCTCACAGGCTGAATCATCATCGTGGCCTCGTCTCTACCCAGTTTCCTCTCTAGAAAGGGCGCAATTGAAGCAGCTGAGATGGGGTCGAACGGGTGGAATGGCCGAGGAGTTCCATGTAGTAGCGTAATAGCTCAGCCCGTACATGCGTGTCGCCCTCAAATGTGTCCCCCGCTTCATTTTCCAAGTTGAAGATCCGGATGATTGCACGCCGCGTGGTCACCTTCTTGAAGAAAAAGGAGGTGCATTGATCTCCATCCTTTAACCACGCCACTTTGGCGCGTTGAGTAAGCGCTAGGTGCTCCATTTCCACGGCTTTGGCATAGGCAAATCGGCAACGTTTTTCGAGGAGTAGTAGGTTTGGCTCCAGGTGGTGTTGTACGGCCATGTCCTGGACGATGTCAAGGAATCGTTTAGCTTCAAGCGTGTTGTGGTTCAGATTTTCTTTATCGCTACGGAGCCGCTTCATGACTTGTTTGACTCCTTTAAGTTTCTTCACGAAGGCGAACAAGGGCCAACCGTCCACAGGAATGTTCCACGAGTCTTCCACCAGCTTTGTAAATCGAGGATCCTTGGTCAGGAAGTTATCAAATCTGAACACGGCTCCCGAAGCCCGCGAAGGATTAGTAGTCTCCAAGATGAGCGAGGAGTGGTCGGAAGTAGATGGTAAAGCGCAGCGATAAACTAGGTCACCATAGTGGGCAAACCAAGCGGGATTTCCCACCATTCTATCCAATCTACGCCAAATTGCCGCGGTGCCGCTTTGCTGGTTGTACCACGTAACCAGTGGCCCCACACGTGGAATACTAATGAGGTCAGACGCAGTAAACCAAGCAGCCATCTCAGGGCAGCCACCACCCAAAACGCCACCACGGGCCTCCGAGTTGTCCATGATCGCATTAAAATCCCCCGTAACGACCCACGGAGTATCCACCCGAGATTGAGAAGTCGCGATAATATCGGCCCATAAGCTTCGTCGGTCCGTACGTATATTGAGCCCATAGATAAATGAGACATAGAAAGCCTGTCCATTTTCCAAGATGAGAGCTTTACAGTGGATGGCCTGATCAGTATATGCCTCGATAGTAACTGCCACGGAGCTAGCATCCCATCCAACCCAGATCCGAGAAGCAGGTCCACTCTCATATTCATAAAACCAACTCCAATTGTTTATAGATTGGATAACAGAAGAAGCGTTCTGCTCATAAACCCGTGTTTCAACAAGGCCCAAAATTTTTCAGATTATTTTTTCCCACCAACTCCTTAACAGCCCATCTGTGGTCTATCCTATTCAGACCACGCGTATTCCAAACAGCCGTAGGGATCATGGAGTACCCGTGGGAAGGGCTGCTGTAGGACCCTCGGTATTGTTATCCCATTCAAGCTCAGCGAGCACCATAAAAGGGTTGTGGTCAAGTGTAGGTACACTAGCAGAGGCTGTACTTGTCGAGCCTGCCTCAGTTGGTTGCCGTGCCGTAGTTCGGTGGTCTTGGGGTCTACGGCTATCTCGACCTCTGTTGTTTAAGTTAGTAGGGGCGGTGGTTTCCACGAGCGCCGCTTTGCCTTTGTCCTTTTTCGTTAGGTGGCGCCATTCATGTCGTGGCTGCAATCCACTGGTGGGTTGGTTATTTGGCCGTATGGGGCGTTGTACCTTCGGTTGAGCTTGCGGCCTTGGCTGCTCAGTCGGCCGTGTGGTATTTGACGGGGCTGAGATTTATGCTTGCAATCTGGCGGGTTCAGGTCTGTTCTTGGGGCAATTCCTAGCTCCATGATTCCAAGTATTGCACGCCACACATTTGTTGGGCTTCCAATCATATTCAACATGAATAGGTACAATGTTTTCTTGTCCGCCCTCTTTAGTAGGAATCCTAGCGTTAAATTGTTCGGCGAAAGGCTCCTCAAGTGACTTTTCGACGCAAACCCTCGCATATTCGAGGCATTCTGCATTAGCTGTCATAGAGTCCGCGAAAAGAGGTTTTCCTACGACGCTTGCCACGATACCAAGGTCTTCTTGGGTCCACAATTCCGTTGGAACGTTGCGAAGTTTAATCCATAGGGGAACGGCCATGTGCTGTTTCTTCTCAAACAATGCCAACCCGCCACGTTTCAAGGAATAGGGGCTGTCCCTGCATGATCCAAGGGCCCCCTTCCAAGACCGCCGTTAAAGCTTCGGTCGTCGCGAATCTGAACTTGTGGCTCGGACCTCAGCAATGTCAGACCACATAGATCTAGCGAACCGTTCGACATGAGGGAAGTATGGTCTCTTTCCCAAAAAATAGCCAACGAGGGTGTGGTCCCATCTAGTCGCCCCTTTCTTAACCACTTCCCAGGGTAGGCATGCCTCGGCTTTGCCGTTAATAATAGACGGACGGGGCCGTATAAGATAAGGCGAGGCGCTTCATAGGGGAGCGTCGTGGTTGGTTACGATTGATGATGGCACCTTGAACCACGGCTGTGTAAGACGTGTTGTTGGTATTAGACACAGCCTCCGAGGGGGATCGTGGATTATCCTGGAGGCCATTAGGACCATTATGAGTATGGTCATTCACGAAAGCCCTAGCCTGTCGTTTCGTTATTTGTGCCTCCTCAGCCCGTGTAATGTGTGGCTGTTCCATGCAAGGTGAGCACGTCGTGATCGGCCCTAAGCCGCCAGCCGGTGGAGGTGTGGCCCGGTGGTTAGGGAAACGACGATCACTAGTGAGGAGAAAATGCTGCTCGGTATCCGACGCATCTTCGACTATCGGGGCTGAATTATCCGAGCCCGTCAGCGCAACATGGTCCACATCGTGTCAAGAATCAGTTGACGCTCCGATGATCGGCCCCGAGCCCAGGTAAGGTGGTATTGAGCCTTGGTGCCCGGGGAGAGGGATGGCCCAATAATAGAAACCCTTGGCCCGTTCGAGGAGTCCCATTCGCATTGGGTGCGCCGGCCGCCGAGTGGGATGGCCCAAATAGAAACCCTTGGCCCGTTCACTAAAGGCATGGAAGCCGAAGGGTCACGCTGTGGGAATCTAGGGTTTTGGGCGACCTTCTGAACAGGCGCAACCACAGTAGGCGGAGCAAAGTCCTTCTCCTCAATAGGCGGTGGGTGAGACGTCACAGGTGGAGGGGTTCCTCGGTGCATAGGTGGACGTCGATCAAAGCTTGGGTCACGAACCGGCATTATATGATTGTGGTGCGTTTCTTCCGGCGATGGTGGGGCGGCGCTACCGACAGTTGGGTGGTGTCGACCATGGCCGAGCTAGAGGATGTTGCCGGCCCTTCAGAAGTGGCCACGGTCACCGTCGCAAGGCTCTTCATGAGAGGAACGCTGACGCGACTGACGCAAGCCTCGAAGGCGGCAACATCAAATCGATCCTCAAATCCGGGGATGTTGTTCCTAAGCCGTTCATAGTCCGGCAAGGGCGCAAGGAGATCCATGTCATCCATTAGAGGTGGGCTGAAGGTGGAGTTTAGCGAAAGGAAGCTGAAACGTCACTATGAAAGGGGGGTGAGAGAGACGGGACGGTTAGATGGGTTAAAGCCCTCCCATCGCCGTCTGATCCCGGCGATGAAGGGAGGCGAGGTGTGCGCCGCCGATCAGTAGCAGGTCAAGGTTGCTGGCGTGCTGAAGGTGGGCCGAGTTGGTGGTGGGACGATGGGAAGGTGAAGAGTCGAAGGTTTGGAGAGAGTTTTCCTAGAGAGAGAAAGCTAGAGAGAGGCCGTTTTTAATACTTACTTTAACTCAACATTGAATAGAAGTAATATGGTATCTCCCCTTAAGTATTGCATAATTATTCTAATACAGAAACAAAGTCCTCGAACCCTAATAGGTATTGCAACCCTTACTTGCCGAAGACTTTCAAGAGTTAAACTACTTTGAGCACCCAAAATTATTCCATGTATCTAAACATGTATTACCAAAATCATTTTGACATCTAATGTTGTCTCATAAGTTAGTAATTATCACATAATCACATATATTTTATAATGTAAATTACATAAACACATTGAACCTTGACAGAAATAATTTATACAACCTTAACACATTAAACACATGAAATTTATGTGTTGTAGATGAGAATTTCACCTACCTCACGTCCGCGAATTCGAATTTTGCTAAGGCTGCTAAGTTGTTGAGATTTATTTACTCTCACTGAAGTTTTCCTTGTCTTCTTCCTTTTCTTTTGTTGAATGCTCCCTACCTTCTTGTTATTTTCCTTTTTATATATTTCATAGAATGACTTATAGATATATCATGATGTTGGGAAATGTGAGAAGAATTGACAAGTAAGTGACGAGTGGATTTCCTCTTTGACTACGTAATCGTTTCCCCTTACGCAGTGGTGTAAAATACGGCGTAGGCGGCCGCCTAGGCGGCGCCTAGGCGCTAATCGGTGCCAGCCGCGGCGAATAAGGCCAAATCGTCCGTTCTAATCGGCCAGACCGCCTAGGCGCCGAACAAGCCGAGTAATCGGCGTATAGACCGATTTTCGGGCCGTCTAGTCGCTCATTTAAAAAATTATTTTTTTTAAAGACAGAAATGATAGATATATAGCTTCAGAAGCTAACAGACCTTCTCCACAGTCCACCTACCATCCCTTAGTCGTCGCCCCTTCGCCTGCCGCCGTCGCCGCCCCTTCGCCTGACTCCGAGTTGTCCATGATCGCATTAAAATCCCCCGTAACGACCCACGGAGTATCCACCCGAGATTGAGAAGTCGCGATAATATCGGCACATAAGCTTCGTCGGTCCGTACGTATATTGAGCCCATAGATAAATGAGACATAGAAAGCCTGTCCATTTTCCAAGATGAGAGCTTTACAGTGGATGGCCTGATCAGATATGCCTCGATAGTAACTGCCACGGAGCTAGCATCCCATCCAACCCAGATCCGAGAAGCAGGTCCACTCTCATATTCATAAAACCAACTCCAATTGTTTATAGATTGGATAACAGAAGAAGCGTTCTGCTCATAAACCCGTGTTTCAACAAGGCCCAAAATTTTGAGATTATTTTTTCCCACCAACTCCTTAACAGCCCATCTGTGGTCTATCCTATTCAGACCACGCGTATTCCAAACAGCCGTAGGGATCATGGAGTACCCGTGGGAAGGGCTGCTGTAGGACCCTCGGTATTGTTATCCCATTCAAGCTCAGCGAACACCATAAAAGGGTTGTGGTCAAGTGTAGGTACACTAGCAGACGCTGTACTTGTCGAGCCTGCCTCAGTTGGTTGCCGTGTCGTAGTTCGGTGGTCTTGGGGTCTACGGCTATCTCGACCTCTGTTGTTTAAGTTAGCAGGGGCGGTGGTTTCCACGAGCGCCGCTTTGCCTTTGTCCTTTTCTGTTAGGTGGCGCCATTCATGTCGTGGCTGCAATCCATTGGTGGGTTGGTTATTTGGCCGTATGGGGCGTTGTACCTTCGGTTGAGCTTGCGGCCTTGGCTGCTCAGTCGGCCGTGTGGTATTTGACGGGGCTGAGATTTATGCTTGCAATCTGGCGGGTTCAGGTCTGTTCTTGGGGCAATTCCTAGCTCCATGATTCCAAGTATTGCACGCCACACATTTGTTGGGCTTCCACTCATATTAAACATGAATAGGTACAATGTTTTCTTGTCCGCCCTCTTTAGTAGGAATCCTAACGTTAAATTGTTCGGCGAAAGGCTCCTCAAGTGACTTTTCGACGCAAACCCTCGCATATTCGAGGCACTCCGCATTAGCTGTCATAGTGTCCGCGAAAAGTGGTTTTCCTACGACGCTTGCCACGATACCAAGGTCTTCTTGGGTCCACAATTCCGTTGGAACGTTGCGAAGTTTAATCCACAGGGGAACGGCCATGTGATGTTTCTTCTCAAACAATGCCAACCCGCCACGTTTCAAGGAATAGGGGCTATCCCTGCATGATCCAAGGGCCCCCTTCCAAGACCGCCGTTAAAGCTTCGGCCGTCGCGAATCTGAACTTGTGGCTCGGACCTCAGCAATGTCAGACCACATATATCTAGCGAACCGTTTGACATGAGGGAAGTATGGTCTCTTTCCCAAAAAATAGCCAACGAGGGTGTGGTCCCATCTAGTCGCCCCTTTCTTAACCACTTCCCAGGGTAGGCATGCCTCGGCTTTGCCGTTAATAATAGACGGGGCCGTATAAGATAAGGCGAGGCGCTTCATAGGGGAGCGTCGTGGTTGGTTACGATTGATGATGGCACCTTGAACCACGGCTGTGTAAGACGTGTTGTTGGTATTAGCCACAGCCTCCGAGGGGGATCGTGGATTATCATGGAGGCCATTAGGACCATTATGAGTATGGTCATTCACGAAAGCCCTAGCCTGTCGTTTCGTTATTTGTGCCTCCTCAGCCCGTGTAATGTGTGGCTGTTCCATGCAAGGTGAGCACGTCGTGATCGGCCCTAAGCCGCCAGCCGGTGGAGGTGTGGCCCGGTGGTCAGGGAAACGACGATCACTAGTGAGGAGAAAATGCTGCTCGGTATCCGACGCATCTTCGACTATCGGGGCTGAATTATCCGAGCCCGTCAGCGCAACATGGTCCACATCGTGTCAAGAATCAGTTGACGCTCCGATGATCGGCCCCGAGCCCAGGTAAGGTGGTATTGAGCCTTGGTGCCCGAGGAGTGGGATGGCCCAATAATAGAAACCCTTGGCCCGTTCGAGGAGTCCCATTCGCATTGGATGCGCCGGCCGCCGAGTGGGATGGCCCAAATAGAAACCCTTGGCCCGTTCACTAAAGGCATGGAAGCCGAAGGGTCACGCTGTGGGAATCTAGGGTTTTGGGCGACCTTCTGAACAGGCGCAACCACAGTAGGCGGAGCAAAGTCCTTCTCCTCAATAGGCGGTGGGTGAGACGTCACAGGTGGAGGGGTTCCTCGGCGCATAGGTGGACGTCGATCAAAGCTTGGGTCACGAACCGGCATTATATGATTGTGGTGCGTTTCTTCCGGCGATGGTGGGGCGGCGCTACCGACAGTTGGGTGGTGTCGACCATGGCCGAGCTAGAGGATGTTGCCGGCCCTTCAGAAGTGGCCACGGTCACCGTCGCAAGGCTCTTCATGAGAGGAACGCTGACGCGACTGACGCAAGCCTCGAAGGCGGCAACATCAAATCGATCCTCAAATCCGGGGATGTTGTTCCTAAGCCGTTCATAGTCCGGCAAGGGCGCAAGGAGATCCATGTCATCCATTAGAGGTGGGCTGAAGGTGGAGTTTAGCGAAAGGAAGCTGAAACGTCACTATGAAAGGGGGGTGAGAGAGACGGGACGGTTAGATGGGTTAAATCCCTCCCATCGCCGTCTGATCCCGGCGATGAAGGGAGGCGAGGTGTGCGCCGCCGATCAGTAGCAGGTCAAGGTTGCCGGCGTGCTGAAGGTGGGCCGAGTTGGTGGTGGGACGATGGGAAGGTGAAGAGTCGAAGGTTTGGAGAGAGTTTTCCTAGAGAGAGAAAGCTAGAGAGAGGCCGTTTTTAATACTTACTTTAACTCAACATTGAATAGAAGTAATATGGTATCTCCCCTTAAGTATTGCATAATTATTCTAATACAGAAACAAAGTCCTCGAACCCTAATAGGTATTGCAACCCTTACTTGCCGAAGACTTTCAAGAGTTAAACTACTTTGAGCACCAAAAATTATTCCATGTATCTAAACATGTATTACCAAAATCATTTTGACATCTAATGATGTCTCATAAGTTAGTCATTATCACATAATCACATATATTTTATAATGTAAATTACATAAACACTTTGAACCTTGACAGAAATAATTTATACAACCTTAACACATTAAACACATGAAATTTATGTGTTGTAGATGAGAATTTCACCTACCTCACGTCCGCGAATTCGAATTTTGCTAAGGCTGCTAAGTTGTTGAGATTTATTTACTCTCACTGAAGTTTTCCTTGTCTTCTTCCTTTTCTTTCGTTGAATGCTCCCTACCTTCTTGTTATTTTCCTTTTTATATATTTCATAGAATGACTTATAAGATATATCATGATGTTGGGAAATGTGAGAAGAATTGAAAAGTAAGTGACGAGTGGATTTCCTCTTTGACTACGTAATCGTTTCCCCTTACGCAGTGGTGTAAAATACGGCGTAGGCGGCCGCCTAGGCGGCGCCTAGGCGCTAATCGGTGCCAGCCGCGGCGAGTAAGGCCAAATCGTCCGTTCTAATCGGCCAGACCTCCTAGGCGCCGAACAAGCCGAGTAATCGGCGTATAGACCGATTTTCGGGCCGTCTAGTCGCTCATTTAAAAAAATTATTTTTTTTAAAGACAGAAACGATAGATATATAGATTCAGACGCTAACAGACCTTCTCCACAGTCCACCTACCATCCCTTAGTCGCCGCCCCTTCGCCTGCCGCCGTCGCCGCCGTCGTTCCGCCGTCGTGCCGGCACCAGACGGCTGATTGCAGTGGTAAAAAGATGAAAAAAGCGGCTGAGCCTGTGATGAGAAATGAGAGTAGCAGCGTTCAAGTCAAGATAAAGAAAACCCTAAGTGGGTTAAATGGGCATTTTCATGTGGGCTTTTCTAATTTAGTTCAAAAAAATACACTTTATATAGGTGAATATATATAATCTATTTCGTGAGTTCAAAATTGCAATATTAATTGAACCGTTTAATTGCCGCCTAGAAACCGTCTAGGCCTCGCCTAGGCGGTCTAGGCGCTAGGCCCCCCTCGGGCGCCTAGCTACCTAGCGTATTTTACAACCTTGCCCCTATGTAAGAGATTTTATTGTTTGCCTAATTCATCTTTATCCTTTAATAGTATTGTGCTTATATATAAAATATATGTATACAAGTTCTTGAAAACTTAACTCCTCATGCCGAAAAATAATTCTTGGTTGAAAACTTTCTAGGTGTGTTTTATATATGAGTAATCACGAAAACATTCTAACACAACTAGCCATAGCCACAAAAACTTAGTATAATAGTAATTGCCGAAACATTCTATCTCTATCCTTTCCCCC
Organism: Craterostigma plantagineum; assembly: GCA_027422505.1. Taxonomy (NCBI): domain Eukaryota; kingdom Viridiplantae; phylum Streptophyta; class Magnoliopsida; order Lamiales; family Linderniaceae; genus Craterostigma; species Craterostigma plantagineum. Next base: position 16,012,680 of record JAPQWV010000013.1, on the reverse strand, counting down.
CACGAAAACATAGGTCTACTTACCTAAGAAATTTTCCACCTTACCTAATAAACTATTCTGTATAGATAAAGAACGAAAACTACACTTAAAGACCCGTATTGAATTTTTGGGTATTACAATGGTTGACAACAACATGTCATGTGATTCCTCAGCAGTATCATTTCGTGCAGGTGCTCTCGCTTTGATCCCTGAAGTGATATTCCCTATGACCTATTCAGTGGGATGGCTGGAGGCATGTTTGAATTTCCGGTGTTGTTGTTCGTCTGAAGCCTCAGGTTCCTCTGACTCAGTATCTAGTTTCAAGGGAATTGCGTTCACTCTTTATCAGTAACCTGTATACATGCAGGAGACACAACTATACCTTCCTCGATAGCATCTGTGTTTGGAAATTCATCAAATGTAATCGCAGATTCTTGAACAGTCTTCTTCCTATTATTAAATACTCGAAAAGCTTTGGAATGAAGGCTGTAACCAAGGAATATCCCTTCATCTACTTTGGAATCGAATTTTCCTATCTTATCCCTTTCATTTAAAATAAAACATTTGCAGCCAAATACATGGAAATATCCTATGTTAGGGTATTATCACTCTAAAGTTCATAAGGAGTTCTTTTAATAATCGGTCTAAGGAAAATCATATTCGAGACATAACAAGCCGTACTAACAGCTTCAGCCCAAAAATGTTTTTGAGTATTATATTCGCTCAGCATAGTCCTAGCTATTTCTTATAATACTCTATTTTTCCTCCCGACCACTCCGTTCTGTTGAGGAGTAGTAGGGGCTGAAAAATTATGACTATAACCACTTTCATCACAAAAATATGCAAAAGATTTACTATCAAATTCTAGACCATTATCACTCCTAATCTTACGGACTTTCATTTCTTTATCATTTTCAAGCTTCTTGATCAATGGTGCAAAGTTATCTAAGGCATCACTTTGTGCGCAAGAAACAAGACCCTTGTGTACCTAGTATAGTCGTCTACGATAACAAAGGCATATCGTTTACCTCTCAATGTCATAACCTGTACCGGTTTGAAGGACGTCTCGGTCTCTTTCCCTGATCGAGCGGATCGAGTTATAAAATAAAACGAACACTAACGAACTATCCTACGCTCAACAGGCAAGTGTACCTATCGAAATAGCATAGAAGTAGCAAGTCTTCGAGTATCGAATCCCAAGAGAACTATGTACCTTAGAAAAACTTTGCTTAAATATCTTAGTACATACTTTGGTGGTTGAAACGGTAAATAACAATACTTTAGAAAATACGACGTAATAAAATGGTACGGAGAGGAAACCCTTATGGAAACAAACGTATTTGAGACTTTGAATCCCCTTAGCTCGACCAAAACAAATATCAGGTGTACGTAAATAAAGCTATAGTAAGACCGTGGAGATTCTACTACATGCATATGAGTTATATAGCTGATGAAATTGCGCCTTACCATATAATGATCGCAAACAACTAATCAACGAATTAAATAGTCGGGCAAGCTTCCCTAACTACTTAACCGAAGATTGCATAAAAAACACGGTGAATCCCGCTATTAGATTTGACTCTAATCCGGCGGGGTAGTTCAACCTATCTCTAGCGAGGAGTTTATTCCGCTCGTTTTCGAGTAGTCTAATCATTCGCCCTCTCTCGAGCGCAGCGTACGATTTCGCGGATTACGTTAACTTAAACACATAGACATGACCAAGCTACCTAGATAATTGCAATCACATAGACATAATCAAAATCATATGCTTCATAAACCAGCCATAACAATAGCAATACATCAAATACACTTAAACATACAATCGATCGTGCTAGGGTTCATCTCATATCAAATACAAAATATTTAGCTACTCATCGTGATCACAACAAAGCACGTAACTAACATCGAATACATAGTAAATACTTCCCTCAATTCGACTTCGAAGTTAGTCTCGTTCGTCACTGGGTAATTCTACCGAACACGTGGTGAGCAAACTAAATGTGTGTTCTTGGGGTTTTGAAGGCAACGTGTATATATGTATATGAGCTTTAATGGTGTATCTATCACGTACCTCTTTTCACCTCACGTTTCCTTCCGCTTTTTTCTCTTCTCTTCACGTTGCTCTTTATATAGAGTTTTCCTTTCCTTATCTTGTGCATTTTCTTCAACGTGAGTTCCAAGGAGTTGCCAAAATCCATTTGAAAGATCTCTAGCCTCCAAAGCTGTAATTGCAGCCCAAAAATCGAATTTCTAACCTCCAAAGTCGGATTTCTTGTCCCTAGTTTCGTTTCCAAGAAGATAAGATAAGTTAAGGATCGTTTTCTTGTATGTACTTGACTTTTAACATGGCCACATGGACGTTCACGGCCTCGTGTATGCATCCTCACGGCCGTGACAACATAAAGTCTGAAGAAAATAACATTTCTGCACGGCCTATTGCACCCCATTGCACGGCCATGAGGTACCCTTCACGGCCTGGTTGGTTAACACGGCCGTGACACAATTGGGCAAGAAAATGGCTCTCTGGTGCGCGTCAGGGCCTCCTGCAAATCCTCGCGATCGTGACACTGTTCCCTGCAAAATAGCAGCGCGTTCAAAAATTCATATCTCTCAATCTAGACCTCGTATTGAAAATCCCTTTTGTCCAATTCGAGACTAACAAGTCTTCTATCTATGGTTAAAATTTTAAGTCCACCGGACATCGTTTACTCCGTGACCATTGAGAAATACAAAATTGTTGCAAAACTGCCGTAAAAACGTGTGATTTTGTTGTGAACCCACAATAAGCCTTTGCTTGTCCTCAAGCAAAGAAATGCAAATGGCATATAAAGAGATAAAATCATGCAACGTATAAATCAAGTACGAAATCACGTAGGAGATAATGCAAGTAAAGTCGGAAAGCATATTCGAAATCAACGACTAACTACACGATTTCCTTAGAAATACCTATCAAGATCCGCACCTCACAAAGATTCACTCAAATCACTAAGTGTATGGGTTAAGATGTCAGCGATATCTCTCGGGTCATGCACTAATCTTATCCCTACCATAAGCTTGCAAGTAATTCGTAAATCTACTACCTTTAATGATCAAGTGTGAATCGGAAGGTCTTTACCGGGTAATAATATGGCTGAGATGTAAGAAATGTAAAGAATAAGCGTAAAAAGGATATGAGTTGTAGTCGTGTCGGAATCATGCCATCATCTCGATTGCGCCAAAAATCCGTCGTTCTTGCTTATTACTTCCGTTCTTTTGCATTCGTCGTTTTTCACCAAGCCCTTCTTCTTTCAGCTTCTCAATCTAGGGAATAGATAATACGCTTTCGAGAGTGATTGATTATAAGAGGAAAGGTTCTTAGTCAATATATATTCTCTCTTTATTGTCTCTTTTTCTTCTTCTTTTTTTCTTCTATTATTTTTTTTCTTTTCGATGCTCAGCTCGGAAATTTAGTACGGGTTGCGCTTCTTAAGTCGCCCACTCAACCTTCACTTCTACTATCGCTCCAATGGGTTTATGTCTGAAGGCTTAAGCATGGTCGGCAATTTATAATCCGATTTTCACAACTAAGATGCTCAGACTCAAAGTGGCTAACTATGGGGCCAGTCGTGGTTGGATACTTTGGCAATGGACTGAATTCCTAATGCCTTCCTCAATTTTCACGCAATCACACTTTAAGTAGTTTCAACACGCAATACACAAGCAATTTCTGAAGAGAAATAAATTAAGCATGATTCACACAACCAAAGAAATGAGCAAAAGGCTCGTAGGCTCAAAAATCTCACAAAAATCGGGTCATGTGTACGAATCTCTCAAGTATCGCTAAGTTCGTCATGTAAGACAGAGGTCGACACGCGTATGCATCCTAATTACTCACAAGATTTCTAACATTCAGTCATCATTTGATCGATAAAGAACACAATTTCTTTTTTTTGAAACAAATTCGTGCCAATTTTAACAAATTTCAAAATTTTTAAACCAAAAATCAAGTCATGCACATATAGATGTTCGAATAAATTTCGTAGAAAATTCCCCTCCCACACTTAAGATTTATGTTGTCCTCAACGTAACAATTATGTAACACAAGGAAGAGGAAATAAATAGATAAGCAAACTTCCCTGAATGGTTCGATGTGCATGCTTTGTACGGCTCTTCCCCACACTTGAGATTTTGAATTCCCTGCGATTATCGAGAAACATAATTGTAAAGACTACAAATGCGCATAGAAATAAAGGAAAAACATAAGATAGGCTTGGGGTGCCTCCCAAGTATCGCTTTCTTTAATGTCTTTTAGCTAGACATTGTTGGGTGTTTTTTAGCTCTGGGTGGTGTTGAGGAGGTGAATTGTTTCCGTCCCTAGTCCTTCGATGTCACCACCATAGTAATGCTTGAGACGCTGCCCGTCCACCTTGAATGTCCCTTTTTATGGGTGTGTGATCTCGACCGTTCCGTATGGAAATACTCGAGTCACCGTGAATGGACTTGACCACCTCGATTTCAGTTTTCTCGGGAATAATCGTAGCCGCGAATTGTACAGCAGGACTTGGTCGCCTTCTTGGAATTCCCGTTTCATGATCCTTCGATCATGATATTGCTTCGTACGCTCTTTGTAGAGGCGGGAATTCTCGTAAGCCATTTGCCTCCACTCGTCGAGCTCGTTGATCTGCAAGTTTCGCTTCACCTGCAAGATTCAAATCAAAATTTAGCTTTTTTAGGGCCCAATACGCTTTATGTTTGTCCGGTACGCCCATAAAGCATCGTTCAGCTTGTTTGGCCAATCTCGCCTATGGTGCTCCCCGGTCTTCTCGAGTATACGCTTCAGCTCCCTGTTTACGACTTCTGCTTGGCCGCTCGCTCGAGGATGGTATGCAGTAGTAACACTATGTTTCGCACAGTATTTCTCCAACGTCCTTTCAAATAGAGTGTTACAGAAATGCGTACCTTTATCGCTAATAAAGCAACGAGGTGAACCAAATCGTGAAAATAAAGATTTCAAAAATTTAACGACTACCCTAGCATCATTAGAAGGTAGCGCTTGTGCTTCTACCCATTTTGCAACGTAATCAACCGCAACTAGGATATATCTATTCTTGAAAGAGGTAGGAAACGGACCTATAAAATCAATGCCCCAGACGTCAAATATTTAACACACAATAATAAAATTTTGAGGCATCTCATTTCGTTTAGAAATAGTACCTGTCCGCTGGCACCTATCACATTCCTCTGCGTATTTTTGAGCATCTTTAAAAATTGTAGGCCAATAAAAACCACATTCGAGTACCTTTTATGCAGTTCGATTACCTTCGTAATGTCCTCCACATGGCCCCGAATGACAATGGCTCAAGATTTTAATCGTCTCGGGAAAGGACACACATCGCCGGATTATCTTGTCCGCGCAAACCCTAAACAAATACGGATCATCCCAAAAATAATACTTCAAGTCCGAGAAGAATTTCTTCCTCTGATGACTTGTGCATCCCTTTTGCATCATCCTGGCGACAAGATAGTTAGCAAAATCGGCCTACGATGGGGTTTCATCGAGTACCTCACGTATAGCATATAAATGCTTGTCGGGAAAATGGTCTCGGATTATTTCCTCGTTGGTAGCCTCATGGTCTGCTTCTTCGAGTCTTGACAAGTGATCGGTTGCGCACTCGCTACCTTTTTGGTCATAAAATTCCACGTCGAACTCTTGGAGTAACAGAATCCATCGTATTAGCCTCGGTTTTGCATCCGGTTTCGCGAAGAGGTGTTTGAGGGCCGAATATCCATGTAGATAATGACTTTTGAGAGAACGAGATGGACGGAATTTGTCGACGGCGAACACGACTACGAGCAACTCCTTCTCTGTGGTAGTGTAATTCGCCTGGGCCTCGTTTAGAGTTTTGCTCGCATTGTGTATCGGCTGAAAATGCTTTTCCCGTCGCTGCCCTACTGCAAAATCACTTGCATCGCACATTAGTTCGAATCGTAGGCTCCAATCGGAGGCTACCATAACAGGGGCATTAATTAGCTTATCCTTAATTATGGTAAAAGCATTCATTCACTCGGGTATAAACTCGTAAGGCACGTATTTCTCAAGCAAACGAGTTAAAGGCCTAGCAATTTTAGAAAAATCCTTGATAATACGATAAAAACCTGCATGTCCTAGGAAACTTCTAATTACCTTTACCGACGAAGGTGGAGGTAATCGTTCTATGATTTCTATTTTAGCTATATCTGCCTCGATACCTCTCGACGATATTTTGGGACCTAAGACGATACCTTCTCTTACAATAAGATGGCATTTCTCCCAATTTAACACATGGTTTGTTTCCTCGCATCGCTGGAGCACTTTCTTTAAATTAAATAAGCATACCTCGAACGAGTCACCAAAAATCGAGAAATCATCCATGAATACCTCCATTCCGTCACCAATTAGTTTATCGAAGATAGCCATCATGCAACTTTGGAAGGTGGCCGGAGCATTGCGAAGTCTGAAAGGCATCCGTCGGTAAGCGAATGTCCAAAACGGGCACGTGAATGTCGTCTTCTCTTGATCATCGGGTGCAATGGGAATCTGCAAATAACCTGAAAGCCCATCGAGAAAACAATAAAATTCATGACCAGACAAACGTTCAAGCATTTGATCAATAAAAGGAAAAGGAAAATGGTCTTTTCGCGTTGCATCATTTAATTTGCGATAATCAATGCAAACGCGCCATCCTGTGACAGTCATCGTCCGAATGAGTTCGTTCTTCTCGTTGGGTACAACCATCATTCCTCATTTTTTCGGCACTATCTGAACAGGGCTCACCCATGCACTGTCTGAGATTGGGTAAATCACTCCCGCATTGAGCAGTTTAATTACCTCGGCCTTAACTACCTCCTTCATGTTGGGGTTCAGACGCCTTTGGTGTTGCATCCCTGGTTTGAAGTCGTCCTCCATCAGAATTTTATGCATGCAAAACGCGGGGCTTATTCCTCGAATATCAGCTATTTTCCATGCAAGCACCTTCTTGTGCTTCCGTAGTGTGTCTAAGAGCATAATTTTCTAATCTTTCTCCAGATTTGATGCAATGATTACGGGAAGCTTTGCATTTTTCTCGAGGAAAGCATAGTGATCAGGCAATTGCTTGAGCTCGAGTGTTGGTGGTTCCTTGACCGAGCTTTTCTCGGGATTTTCATCGATGCTCTTTTGCACATCGATCGTTGGTTCCTCATTGACATTCTCATCTACATCTGCTTGGGCAACGACGAGGGGTAGGTCATCGTTCGGCTCTTCTTTATGGAGATCCTTGTTTTCATCTATTTCTTGCTTTGAAATGAAGGAATCGGGCTGCAAAAGTTCCTGTAACGATAAGAATCCATTCCATGCATCGATATAAAAGCACTTATCGTCTAACTTCTCGGCATTGTTCATGGACTCGGCCATATCAAATGTCAATTTCTCACTATCTACGGTTTATGTCAATGTTCCGTTACGATCATCGACCATGGTTCCACCTGTAGCGAGGAATGGCCTTCCTAAGATTAGAGGAATATTTTCAACTTCCTCCATGTCGAGAATTACAAAATCTGCAGGATAGATAAATTTATCGACTTTAACAAGAACGTCTTCGACAATACCCCTAAGATATTTAACAGATCTATCCGCTAATTGTATACTCATCCTAGTAGGTTTTGGTTCCCCTATGCCGAGTTTCTTGAACATTGAATAAGGCATTAAATTTATACTAGCACCTAAGTCAGCCAATGCCTTATGTACTACAAGATCCCCTATTAAACAAGGTATCGTGAAACTCCCTGGATCTTTTAACTTCTTCGGGATTTTGCTTTGTAGGATCGCGGAGCACTCCCCTCGTAGTTCGACTGTGGACACGTCTTCGAGCTTGCGTTTGTTTGTGATAAGATCCTTTAAAAACTTTGCCCAACGGGGCATCTGTGCAAGAGCTTCGACAAGAGGTAAATTAATATGTAATTGTTTAAAAATTGCAAGGAATTTACCGAACTAGTCGTCAACAATGTCCTTTTTAAATCTCGCTGGGTATTGAATTTTTGGTTGATACGCCTTGACAGATGGCTTAGATATGGTCTCCTCTTCTTTGTCAATCTCGATGTTTGCTTTCACGGGCTCAACATCCTTCTTCTTCTTCTTCTTCAATTTCGACACTTCCTCGAGCTCTCTCCCGTTACGGAGCGTGACTGCCTTTACATGGTGGTCCTTTGGGTTGGTCTCGGTGTAACTCGGCAATAAACCGGGAGGATGTTGTTTGATTGATTCGGCAATCTGCCCAACTTGCTTTTCTAAGGCCCGTAGGGAAGACTCGGTATTTTGCAACCGCGCTTCTTGATTATCCAAGCGAGAGTCGCATCCCTTCTAGCTTATTACTGCGACCTTCAGGCGCAACTTCGGAACTTCCACCGTGGTATCCATGCGACCTTTGATTTTGAAATGGTGGAGCTTGTTGTTGATTCCCATAGGCTAGGCTCGGATGAACTCGATTTGGAATGAAGTTTCGGTGTCCTTGATAGTTTCCCAAGTAATCGACTTCCTCTGTTGGAATAGTGGCTAGTCACTGAGCTGCGTCATGGCTTCCTCCACATATAGTGCATGGTGGAGCATACGTCGGATACGGATGAAAAGGCGCAATAGTTGTGGGAGTCCTCTGTGTGGGTTGTAATTGGACAGTGTTAACGGTCGGCTTCATAGGCAAGAGAGTATTCATCAAAGCCTGCATTTGTTGTTGGAGGGCGTCGAACTTGGCGTTGATTGCGGTAGTCTCAGCGACGTCGTACATTCCCGATGGTTTACCCCTACTGCTTGAACTCCCTCGCCGGAAACTGTTTGCACTATAATCTTCGATAAGATTCCAGCCCTCCGTAGCGCTGAGATTACAAAGTCCTCCGTTGCACGCTCCATCCAATAATTGTACGGTATGGTCGTTCAGCGATTCGTGGAACCGCTGAATTTGCTCGCTCTTTGTCATCCCCTGTTGAGGAAATCGGTTCAAAAACGCCTTGAATTTGGTCCATACGTCATACAGATTTACACCCTCCTTTTGCTTGAATGCGGCGAGGTCCATTTTTAATTTGAGTGCCTTGGAAGGTTGAAAGAAGTAATTGATGAATGTGGCATGCATCTGGTCCCAAGTGGTAATAGATCTCTCGGGGAGTAGGTTGAACCACTCCGTCGCATTGCCTCGGAGAGAGAATTGAAATAGGTAGAGTCGAATGGCTTCCGAGCTTACGCCTTGTACCCGTATTGCGTCCGTGACAGACAAGAAGTCTCAGATGTGATGATAAGCATCTTCCTCGGTGAGTCCACCGTATTGGGCTGTCGTCTGAAGCATTTGGAGCCAATGACGTTTGAGCTCGAAATTGTTCGGCACCTGAGGAAGTACTATCGCCGAGCTAATCGTTCCTACGGCATTGTTTCTCCAAAGTTCTCTCATTGGTGGTTCTTGCACTGCTAATGGCATTTCATTGTTATTTTGAGTCGCCATTTCGGCTTGCCTTGCATTTTCTCGCACGTTGCGTCGAAAAGTCCTTTCGATCTTCGGGTCTCCTTCCACTATTGGCCGTGTAGGGTTCCTTCGGGTCATGCACCAACGTACACGTACCTAGAATAAAAGAAATAAGATTAAGCGAAGATTTTGATACTAAATAATAAATGTTTAGAATAATAAACTAAGGTTTTTCTAATATCAATAGTTTCCCGGCAACGTCGCCAAAAACTTGATCGAGCGGATCGAGTTATAAAATAAAACGAACACTAACGAACTATCCTACGCTCAACAGGCAATTGTACCTATTGAAATAGCATAGAAGTAGCAAGTATTCGAGTATCGAATCCCAAGAGAACTATGTACCTTAGAAAAAATTTTGCTTAAATATCCTAGACATATTTTGGTGGTTGAAACGGTAATAACAATACTTTAGAAAATACGACGTAATAAAATGGTACGGAGAGGAAACCCTCATGGAAACAAACGTATTTGGGACTTTGAATCCCCCTAGCTCGACCAAAACAAATATCAGGTGTACGTAAATAAAGCTATAGTTAGACTGTGGAGATTCCTACTACATGCATACGAGTTATATAGCTGACAAAACTGCGCTCACAATATAATGATCTCAAACAACTAATCAACGAATTAACTACTTAACCGAATATTGCATTAAAAACACGGTGAATCCCACTATTAGATTTGACTCTAATCCGACGGGGTAGTTCAACCAATCTCTAGCGATGAGTTTATTCCGCTCGTTTACGAGTGGTCTAATCATTCGCCCCTCTCTCGAGCGTAGCGTACGATTTCCCGGACTACGTTAATTTAAACACATAGACATGACCAAGCTAACTAGATAATTCCAATCACATAGACATAATCAAAATCATATGCTTCATAAACGAGTCATAACAATAGCAATACATCAAATACACTTAAACATATGATCGATCGCGCTAGGGTTAATCTCATCTCAAATACAAAATATTTAGCTACTCATCATGATCACAACAAAGCACGTAACTAACATCGAATACATCATATATACTTCCCTGAATTCGACTTCGAAGTTAGTCTCGTTATTCACTGAGTAATTCTATCGAACACGTAGAGCAAACTAAATGTGTGTTCTTGGGTTTTAAAGGCAACGTGTATATATGTATATGAGCTTTAATGGTGTATCTATCACGTACCTCTTTTCACCTCACGTTCCTTCCTTTTTTTCTCTTCTCTTCATGTTGCTCTTTATATAGAGTTTTCCTTTCCTTAACTTGTGCATTTTCTTCAACGTGAGTTCCAAGGAGTTGCCAAAATCCATTTGAAAGATCTCTAGCCTCCAAAGCTGTAATTGCAGCCCAAAAGTCAGATTTCTAGCCTCCAAAGTCGGATTTCTTGTCCCTAGTTTCGTTTCCAAGAAGATAAGATAAGTTAAGGATCATTTTCTTGTATGTGCTTGACTTTTAACATGGCCACATGGACGTTCATGGCCTCGTTTATGCATCCTCACAGTGGTGACAACATAAAGCCTGAAGAAAATAACGTTTTTGCCCACGTTCACGGCCTATTGCACCCCATTTCACGGCCATGAAGCACCCTTCACGGCCTGGTTGGTTAATGTTCACGGCCATGACACAATCGGGCAAGAAAATGGCTCTCTGGTGCGTGTCATGGCCTCCTGCAAATCATTCACGGTCGTGACACTGTTTCCTGCAAAATAGCAGCGCGTTCAAAAATTCATATCTCCAAATCTAGACCTCGGATTTTAAATCCCTTTGGTCAAATTCCAGACTAACAAGTCTTCTATCTATGGTTAAAATATCAATTCCATCGTACATCGTTTACCCTATGATCATTGAGAAATACATAACTGTCTTAAAACTGCCGTAAAAACGTGTGATTTTGTTGTGAACCCACAATTGCCCTAAAATTATTAAAATGACTTTACTTATCGTACAAACGACTTAAACTAACATATATAAATGTAAGGAAATACGTTTATCATTCCCCATTTGGCTTTCATATCTGGGATACCTCTCACCAGTTCACTGCATGATATGTGAGACATCAGTTCCATGTTAGCATGTCCCAAACATCTATGCTATAACCATATGATATCCTGCGTAACTGCTAGAAACTTGGCGTTCTGGTTAGCAATATCATCAAGAGTGATGCAGTAGATATTACCATGTCTAGATGCACTAAACACAACCTCATCATCCTTTTTGACAAAGCACTCATCTTTAGCAAAGGCTACGGTATGTCCATCATCACATAGTTGGCTAATGCTAATTAAATTATCTTCTAAGTTCCTAACATACCATACGTTATCTATAGTGATATTTAAATTGTTACCGACAGTACCAACTCCAACGATTTTGGCTTTTGCGTCGTTAGCCTACGAAATGTATCCCTCATCAACTGCCTTTAACGACAGAAAATTACCTATATCACCTGTCATGTGGTGGGAGCACCCGCTGTCGAGATACCATCTAGTTTTCTTGCTGGAATTCCTCCTTCGTACCTGTAGAAAGAAATACTCTTCCGAGGTACCCAATTTCTGTTGGGTCCTAACATGTTAGCGGGGAAATAACTTCAGTTACCATACGAGATATCATCCTACATAGAGGGTGATCGCCTGTTACAATCAGATACAAGAATGGCATTTACAGGTGACTTCTTAGGTCTCCAAACATGCTTAGTTTTATCAACTTTCTTTAAAGGACAGTTGTATGCATATGACCCTATCTACCACAACAGATATACTTAAGCTTAGGCACAGAATGTTTAGCATGCTTTCCTTCAGTGGAATAACTTATCCCTGACCTACCAATGTTCCTAGGAGTACTTAACAACATATCTAGGTTCTGCTTATGTAACACCCGTAATTTTTATACGGGGTTATGATGCAATTAATTTTGAGTGAGTTGGAAATTATGAACCCAATGTTCGAGTGGACCAAAGATCGAGTGAGGAAGTCGTCCCAAACAATTTTCCACTTAAACATTTTGGGTCAAAGTTAATAGAATTTAATAAACAACATTTCTCAAATTAATATATTTGAGCCCAAATTTAAATCAACTAAATAATCATAACAAAGGCCCAAATTAATAAGAATTAATGGGGAGGAAATACTTAGACAATAAGGCCCAAACTTAGCCCCAAATAACAAATGAGATATTTTGCTTATTTCAAGGACACCCAACGCATGGCTCCCATGTCCCTAGGCTAGATCTAAATAAAATAATCATTTACCATTTCAAGAATTGGGGGGGGGGGGGGGGGGGGTTTTTTTTTGGGGCGAGGAAATCACGTGAGGGTTAAAAATAATACATACCACTTACAACCTCACACAAAAATCGTATACTCACCACCCACTAAAGCAACGAACATCACAAAGAAAGGAGAAAAGGAAGAAGCAAAGGCCGAAAGAGAAGAACACAAGGGAGACTAGCAAGCTCGGGAGAATCTCGGCAAGGCTTGGCACGCCAAATCATCTAAACAAACTTAGGAAGGAAGGTAGGTGGATTTCTTCACCTACAACACATAAATAGGTTCAAAGATTTCGAATTTGGATGTTACGGATATTCAAGTTTGAGATTTATGAACCTTGGTATATGTGCTTTCGAAATCTGTTACTCGACATTATTTGATGTTATGTGTTAAGCTTCAAACCCATTATGTGGATTTTTGGGTGAGTACGCTTGTTGATATGCTTAGGCGATAGTTTTAATTCCATTAGCAACGTTTGGTTAGATGAACTAGTCTCGAGCGAAATCTTAGTCTAAGTTTTGTGTGAAGATTATTTATTTCGTATAGAATCGGGCGATTTGGGTAATAGTTTTTTTTTGTAAGGGTATTATGTGATGAAATCGGGCGAATTCAACGGGATTCACAATCAGGCCATTAGGACACAGTAAGTTGGGAATTTAAGCAACCTACATAATCGGGCGAAACCTACAAATCAATTTACAGAAATCGGGTAAATCCGTATAAAAGAAGATCGGGCGAATTTCAGTTGCAATACGTGTCGGGCTGTTGAGAAATCGCCGAGCCTTGGAACAAATCGGGCGAATCCTCTTCAATTTCGAGCGATTTCCAGTGAGCCAGAAATCGGGCGATTTCCGTCGGACCTCAAATCGGGCGATTGCTTCGTAGATTTGACCCTCCCAGAACTCGAAACAAATCGGGCGAAATACGTCGAACAACAAAGTCGGGCGATTTCCCGCTGTAGTACGTGTCGAGCAGCCATGAAATCGCCGAGCTTTTCTTCCAAATCGGGCGATTTCCTCTACAGCACGTGTCGATCAACCATTAAATCGCCGAGCTTCTGCCAAATCGGGCGATTCCCTGTTGTAAGACGTGTCGAGCGAGGATGAAATCGCCGAATTCTTTTCTCCAAATCGCTCGCCCCTCAAATCGGGCGATTTCCCGTTAATTCGAGCGATTTCTGTGAGCCCACAAAGCGGGCGAATTCCCTTCTCAAATCGAGCGATACCCAATCGGCCATTTCCACTGAAGCCAAAACGGGCGATTTCAAATGTCTAAAAGTTGACCACTTTGATGGGTTGACTTAGGTGTAAAAATAGTTGGGCTTCAACCCAAAGCAAGGCCCATTCCCTATTTTTACTTGTAACTAATTCCAAGAGTGAGCCTTAGGCTAGGTTAGGCCCAAATCTCTGTACTTGAGAAATAGTGAGAAATAGGAACTAGAAGACGAATGAATACAGTGACGATGGAACCCCGAAACTGTGATAGTCGGCCACTAGGATGGTTTGGCTTGGGCTTAGTGCTAATTGGGCTTTGACCCAAATTTAGGCTCATTCCTTAGTTGGACTATAATAAATCACAAGAATAGGCTTAGTATTTGTTGGGCTTAGCCAAAGTTTGGCCCATTCCTAATTAATTTTAAGAACGGGATTTAGTTGGAATTAGACCCAACTCAGTACTTAAGTATTGTGGCAATAGGTGTTAGAAGACTCTCGATATCTGGGGTAGATGCGAAATATATATATATATATATATATTATTGTTACGGCGAGAAATAACATAGGCTATTTTATTTACGAAAATGGCATAACGTGCAAGTATTATTTTATGCATTTTATAACATATGCATTTCACGTCACGACATATCACGGCATTGTGAGAGATGTTGACCGCGTGGGCGGTGACACCTTAAGGTGTCGGTTGAGAGGGGTAGTGTGTGCCGATTTTGGCAGTCAGACTCGTAGAGGAATTGAGGTTTAGACTCGCAGGGCACCTGGTGGGAGAGGGGGTTAGCGACACCCATCTACTCGGGATTGAGCCACCCGAGGTGCACACCACCGTATATATGATTTGGCTCATGGACGGCAGATAGGGTTAGCGACACCTGTCTACCCGGGTTAGTGGTACGCTACTCGGGGTGCAAAACCGTCAGTGATGTGACTGAGATTGTGATTGCGGAATCATAGCGACCTGACAGGGCAGTTGCGTGATCGTCAAAACGCTGTCAGTGTACGCTACCGCTGGATATGTGATTGAGGGATCATAGCAGCCTGACAGGGCAGTTGCGTGATCGTCAAAACGCTGTCAGGGTATGCTACCTCTTGAGATGGCTTAATGCCATTTGCACGCGAGGTGCCGAGTCTAGCCTAGGGCCCTGATATTGAGATAGAGTAGATTGTGAGAACGAGCGTGCATTGCATTATATCATGTGGGAGGTGTCGGGATTTGGGTTTGAGTGCACGCTGCATTTGCATGAATTCACCTACTGAGCGAAATCGCTCAGGCCTTTATGTGTTGTAGGTACTGTTGAGTCCGACGTCGGTGAACGTCAGGACTAGGTTAGCGGCTGGTGGCGGTGACTCCACGGGCTTTTGAGGGCAAGAGCGGTACATGGATGCGACCTGTGGAGTGATTTTTACATATTTTGAGTTTTGGGGCTTCGGCCCGTGTAAAGATAACTTTTGTAAACAATATTTTTATGATATGTATAACTTTTATTTAAAAGTTTTTATCAAATGGGCTTTCCGCGGCTTTCGTTGCGGAAATCCGCCAAATAATTTAATTGGAAAAGTAGGGTCGTTACAGGTGGTATCAGAGCTTCGGCTCTAGATTCTGAAGACTGTCCATGTACCGCCGCTCAAAAGCCGGGAGGACCAGCCTCGTCTGTATTTTTCTAGTACTTGGTAAGAAATAAGTAGTAACTAACATTTGCCTGCGGTATTATCTAGTTGAGAATGCCGAGACCACGTAGAGAATATGGGGGTGAATCTAGTCGCGGGGCGGGATCTGATTCCCCACCGGATGATGACCGCTCCATCATTCGACAACTGACTGACCTTATCCGACGGCAATCGGATCAAATAAATGCTTTAATCCATCATCGAAGCTCTTCGGAGCGTCGTTCCTCCCCGCAACCTGAACGAGTCGAAATAATCGGGGAACGATTCCGAAAACTAAACCCCCCAACGTTTAGTGAAGCCACCAACCCTGCGGTGGCTGAAGATTGGATCGGCACCATCGAAGACATGTTCATCTACAGTCGGGTGCCAGATAACGAGAAAGTCCTCTGTGCTGTTTCCCTCTTTCGGGACAACGCGCGCTACTGGTGGAGCACAGTGAAAGTGCTGGAGAACCCGATAACCATGACATGGGACAGGTTCAAAGAACTGTTCTTTAATAAGTACTTCACTGCTCATGACCAGGAGCAGAGGATGTACGAGTTCCTGAACCTCAAGCAAGGCAACATGCCTGTCGCGGAGTACACACGCAAATTTGAAGAATTGTCCCGATTTGCTCCACATTTGATTTCAACCAACACCTTGAAGGTGACACGATTCATTCAGGGACTCAAACCCGAAATTTATCGGGATCTGAGCATAGCAGGAGCACGGCAAATGGAGTTTATGCAAGTGACCGAACGCGCTTTAATAGCAGAACAAGCTGAGCGAGTAGTCGCAGAAGCTCAAGAAGCAAGGAAGAAGAGAGAGAATCAGCAAAGTGGAACAGGAGGAGACAGAAAACGTCAGTTCTTCGGCAAAGGCCCCAACAATCGAGGGGATCAACAAGGCCAGCAAAATTGGCGACCGATGATGAACCAAGGGCTGGAAAATATTCCAAACCGACCCCCGAACATTGCGCCCCAATGTGAGCAATGCGGACGTTACCATCATGGAGTGTGCTTCGGAATGAGACCAAATTTCACGCCGCAATGCTTTCAGTGCGGGAAGATGGGTATTTAGCTAGGAACTGCCAGCAGGGCGTGCCCCAAGCTCCGAATCAACCACTCGTCCGACCTCCGCCGGTCCCAGCTCGGGTGTTTACCCTAACAAACGAGGAGGTGAAAGCCAACCCGGGTGCGGTGGCAGGTACGTTGAAATCCTTTACGTGCCTACTTCTAACACGATCGATAGCCCTAAGGAACTAGTGAGGTTCCTAATTCCCGAGGGAGACGAATCGCACTCTCGGGAAAAGCAAACAAAAATAAAGTTGCTCAAATCTCATACTCTTAAGACTCAGCAACTCCTAGATTCGGGTTGCGAATCTTTCTCATCGATTGGACGAGGGAAGTTTCCTCAGCCTCAACCGAAAAATGTGCCAATAAATAATCGAAGCGCTGGTACCCAATAATATTCCAAAAATTACCCCAAATTTCGATAGAAGGCATGTTTCCCTCTTCATTAAGAATCTATCCCTCCCGAAATATGATAATGGAGCTACCCTTCATTTCTTCCAACACAACAAGTCCAAAACCTACAGCACCGGAGTATAACCCTACGCCTTGTTCTTCATTGTGCATCTGTGGTAGCAGCATACTCCGCATCAGAGTGGCGCAGCGGAAGCGTGGTGAATGCTCATGTTCTAGCTATTCCTCTTAGCTCAACGTCAAGGCGATACAGGTTCCATCAACTGAGGTGACCGTCACACTATTAGGAATCCATCGTTTAAACTCGCGACAACAAGAAAGAGCTTCCCTTGGCCTCAATGATCTTGTTTCCTTCCCTTTCACTCTCATACGATGTCCGCTTCTTGAACTCCAGTTATCGTACGGATGTGCCCCCCTAATCGTTAGGGATAAAGATTCGACGAGCCATAGATTTCCTTCCTCGCGTTGAGATTTACCTAAGCAAGATAAACTATAACTCGGTCGTTGTTAGACTTAGCCTTTTTGATAATCGTTAGACCCAAGCGTACTATAAAGGGGGGAGAGGACGAGAAGTAATGTTCACATGCTCTTCTAGTAAGTCGTCGTCCTTCTAGTAAGCTGCCGTTGGCAACCAATCGGTCGAGGAGGCCACATGGGAGAGAGAAGACGATGTAGAGGATCGTTACCCCGCCCGACTACCTAAATTTTGGGGACGAAATTTCTATAAGGGGGGAGGATGTAACACCCGTAATTTTTATACGGGGTTATGATGCAATTAATTTTGAGTGAGTTGGAAATTATGAACCCAATGTTCGAGTGGACCAAAGATCGAGTGAGGAAGTCGGCCCAAACAATTTTCCACTTAAACATTTTGGGTCAAAGTTAATAGAATTTAATAAACAACATTTCTCAAATTAATATATTTGAGCCCAAATTTAAATCAACTAAATAATCATAACAAAGGCCCAAATTAATAAGAATTAATGGGGAGGAAATACTTAGACAATAAGGCCCAAACTTAGCCCCAAATAACAAATGAGATATTTTGCTTATTTCAAGGACACCCAACGCATGGCTCCCATGTCCCTAGGCTAGATCTAAATAAAATAATCATTTACCATTTCAAGAATTTGGGGGGGGGGGGGGGGGGGCTTTTACTTTGGAGCTAGGAAATCACTTAAGGTTAAAAATAATACATACCACTTACAACCTCACACAAAAATCGTATACTCACCACCCACTAAAGCAACGAACATCACAAAGAAAGGAGAAAAGGAAGAAGCAAAGGCCGAAAGAGAAGAACACAAGGGAGACTAGCAAGCTCGGGAGAATCTCGGCAAGGCTTGGCACGCCAAATCATCTAAACAAACTTAGGAAGGAAGGTAGGTGGATTTCTTCACCTACAACACATAAATAGGTTCAAAGATTTCGAATTTGGATGTTACGGATATTCAAGTTTGAGATTTATGAACCTTGGTATATGTGCTTTCGAAATCTGTTACTCGACATTATTTGATGTTATGTGTTAAGCTTCAAACCCATTATGTGGATTTTTGGGTGAGTACGCTTGTTGATATGCTTAGGCGATAGTTTTAATTCCATTAGCAACGTTTGGTTAGATGAACTAGTCTCGAGCGAAATCTTAGTCTAAGTTTTGTGTGAAGATTATTTATTTCGTATAGAATCGGGCGATTTGGGTAATAGTTTTTTTTTGTAAGGGTATTATGTGATGAAATCGGGCGAATTCAACGGGATTCACAATCAGGCCATTAGGACACAGTAAGTTGGGAATTTAAGCAACCTACATAATCGGGCGAAACCTACAAATCAATTTACAGAAATCGGGTAAATCCGTATAAAAGAAGATCGGGCGAATTTCAGTTGCAATACGTGTCGGGCTGTTGAGAAATCGCCGAGCCTTGGAACAAATCGGGCGAATCCTCTTCAATTTCGAGCGATTTCCAGTGAGCCAGAAATCGGGCGATTTCCGTCGGACCTCAAATCGGGCGATTGCTTCGTAGATTTGACCCTCCCAGAACTCGAAACAAATCGGGCGAAATACGTCGAACAACAAAGTCGGGCGATTTCCCGCTGTAGTACGTGTCGAGCAGCCATGAAATCGCCGAGCTTTTCTTCCAAATCGGGCGATTTCCTCTACAGCACGTGTCGATCAACCATTAAATCGCCGAGCTTCTGCCAAATCGGGCGATTCCCTGTTGTAAGACGTGTCGAGCGAGGATGAAATCGCCGAATTCTTTTCTCCAAATCGCTCGCCCCTCAAATCGGGCGATTTCCCGTTAATTCGAGCGATTTCTGTGAGCCCACAAAGCGGGCGAATTCCCTTCTCAAATCGAGCGATACCCAATCGGCCATTTCCACTGAAGCCAAAACGGGCGATTTCAAATGTCTAAAAGTTGACCACTTTGATGGGTTGACTTAGGTGTAAAAATAGTTGGGCTTCAACCCAAAGCAAGGCCCATTCCCTATTTTTACTTGTAACTAATTCCAAGAGTGAGCCTTAGGCTAGGTTAGGCCCAAATCTCTGTACTTGAGAAATAGTGAGAAATAGGAACTAGAAGACGAATGAATACAGCGACGATGGAACCCCGAAACTGTGATAGTCGGCCACTAGGATGGTTTGGCTTGGGCTTAGTGCTAATTGGGCTTTGACCCAAATTTAGGCTCATTCCTTAGTTGGACTATAATAAATCACAAGAATAGGCTTAGTATTTGTTGGGCTTAGCCAAAGTTTGGCCCATTCCTAATTAATTTTAAGAACGGGATTTAGTTGGAATTAGACCCAACTCAGTACTTAAGTATTGTGGCAATAGGTGTTAGAAGACTCTCGATATCTGGGGTAGATGCGAAATATATATATATATATATATATATATATATTATTGTTACGGCGAGAAATAACATAGGCTATTTTATTTACGAAAATGGCATAACGTGCAAGTATTATTTTATGCATTTTATAACATATGCATTTCACGTCACGACATATCACGGCATTGTGAGAGATGTTGACCGCGTGGGCGGTGACACCTTAAGGTGTCGGTTGAGAGGGGTAGTGTGTGCCGATTTTGGCAGTCAGACTCGTAGAGGAATTGAGGTTTAGACTCGCAGGGCACCTGGTGGGAGAGGGGGTTAGCGACACCCATCTACTCGGGATTGAGCCACCCGAGGTGCACACCACCGTATATATGATTTGGCTCATGGACGGCAGATAGGGTTAGCGACACCTGTCTACCCGGGTTAGTGGTACGCTACTCGGGGTGCAAAACCGTCAGTGATGTGACTGAGATTGTGATTGCGGAATCATAGCGACCTGACAGGGCAGTTGCGTGATCGTCAAAACGCTGTCAGTGTACGCTACCGCTGGATATGTGATTGAGGGATCATAGCAGCCTGACAGGGCAGTTGCGTGATCGTCAAAACGCTGTCAGGGTATGCTACCTCTTGAGATGGCTTAATGCCATTTGCGCGCGAGGTGCCGAGTCTAGCCTAGGGCCCTGATATTGAGATAGAGTAGATTGTGAGAACGAGCGTGCATTGCATTATATCATGTGGGAGGTGTCGGGATTTGGGTTTGAGTGCACGCTGCATTTGCATGAATTCACCTACTGAGCGAAATCGCTCAGGCCTTTATGTGTTGTAGGTACTGTTGAGTCCGACGTCGGTGAACGTCAGGACTAGGTTAGCGGCTGGTGGCGGTGACTCCACGGGCTTTTGAGGGCAAGAGCGGTACATGGATGCGACCTGTGGAGTGATTTTTACATATTTTGAGTTTTGGGGCTTTGGCCCGTGTAAAGATAACTTTTGTAAACAATATTTTTATGATATGTATAACTTTTATTTAAAAGTTTTTATCAAATGGGCTTTCCGCGGCTTTCGTTGCGGAAATCCGCCAAATAATTTAATTGGAAAAGTAGGGTCGTTACAGCTTACCCTCAAGGAGTCTATCAACTTTCTGTTTATCTCTATCTAAGGAGTTCCTGAGTTCTACGATATCTCTAGATAAGTTACAGTTTTTTTTTCTAATTTCTCACCGTAAAATGTAATTTCCTCTTTCTCAATAGTAACTAACTCTCCTTTTAAACGTGAAATCTCTAGATTTGCCTTATGTTTTTCCTTAGCTAGGTCATCTCGCTGCTTTATCAGTTCCTTATACAAGGAATTTAGTGACTTAATCTTCCTCTCTGCTTTTTGAAGTAAATCACACAATTCTTCCTTACTTTCTTTTATATCAGAAACAGATGAGTCACTTTCATAGTCATTGTTATATAAAATATTTAGGACGTTAGATTCTGTCACCGTGGCTTTCTGCTTCCTTGGTTTCTCATTGTTGGTGGTTGGGCATTCATGTGCAAAGTGGCTTGGTTTGTTGCATTAGAAGCACCTTTGACCTTTTTTCTCGGATGTGGATATTCCTTTGCTCTTGTTTTGGAATTTGTTAGAGTTCCCTTGGAATTTCTTTTTCGGTTCGAATAAGCATGGCTAGGTCGTTCATCAAGCCTTCTTTTTCGTCTTCAGAATCAGATTCTTCTTGGTTGGATCTGAAGCAATAGACTTCTGATTTTTGTGCTGCGACTTCTCGTTCTTGACGTTTGAATCATTTCGCAAGAGATGAGAGAGCCAATCAATTTAGGGATGCTCAGTGTTGCTTCGTAGATGGCAGTAACCTTGGCATTCTATTCTCTTGGATGTGATCTCAGTATCCTTCTGACTTGTTCACTGTTGGGAACTTTCTTTCCGATAGAGTTGATGATTCCCATGAATCTAGCATACATCTAGCTTATGGTTTCGTCAGATTCCATTGAGAACAGTTCATACTGATAAGTGAGCAGAGCCAGTCTTTCTTGTACAACTCGTTGAGTTCCTTTGTGAGTAACTTGGAGCATATCCCACATTGCCTTTGCCGATGAGAAGCAACTAACCAGAATGTATTCTTCTCGTGTGAGTGCGCATGCGAGCATATTTTTTGCCTTTGCGTTTCACGTGATTCCCTTTTTGTCATCAGCAGTGTAAGCTTTAGCAGGCTTTGTGGTTCCATCATTTTTCGTAGACGTATATGGTCCATTAGTGATTGTCTCCGAAAGATCGTAGTCGACAGCGGTGAGAAATTCGATCATACGATGCTTCCAAACTGCATATTTTGTTCCATCGAAGAGAGGCGGCCTAGAGTGGGATTGACCCTCTGCAAATACATCAACACTCGAAAAAGTCATTAGCTTAACTCAGGCGTGTTAGACATTTCACTGAGTAACCTTGATCTGATACCAAATGAAAAGTAAAATATGCCTAAGACGGAGGGTGAATTAGGCTATAAAAATTATTGACTTGTTCTTCTTTAAAAATACTTTTCTTTTAAGAAGATATTTTCAAAGTGTGTTATTTACCGGAAAGCAGTAAGAGTATCAACGTTATCTCCCTAACCCTGTTTCACAAACTATTACGTTATTTTTCAAAAAGCGTGTCAACGATATTACCTAGTTATTTTTAGGCGTTCCGGGTTTTGTCAGGACCCGTCGTCCCGCCCTCGTATTCCTTTCTATTTCTAAGTGTTAATGTCTTGATATCGTGTAAACGCATAAAAATGCGAATAAAATTTTTCATTTTAAAAGTGCATGCGGAAGTCTTTATACACGTCAAAAGAATGTTCTAAATCATTCGACATTTTCATCATGTCCCTGTCTACAAAATACAAGTGTACGTGTGTGTGTGTGCAGCCAAAAGCTTCCTATGCGCCCGGCCTTCACAGGTCGTCATCCATACACACACTCCCACCTCAAAATCAGCCGGATAGCTTCAAAAGATCGGCCTCGCATAAGGTCGGATCACGTAACGTGATCGTCAGTACCTACAACACGTAACTTAAACAATGAGCCACCGAGGCTCAGTAAGCAGAAATTATGCATGAATGCACGTGTCCTAACGATCGACAATCCACGTCGTCGTTTTCAAACGCTCTTACTCTTTTCTCATACTCGTACTCTTTTCTTACGCTCTTACTCTTTTCTCATACTCGTACTCTTTTCTTACGTTCTTACTCTTTTTCTTATACTCTTATTTCATACGGGCCCTCGGCTTTCAATTCCCACTATGCGCCATATCATTGAGATCTCAATCCACGAGGGATTTGTACGTATGTGGAGGTTCACACACTCGAAGGTCACCCGAAGGAATCTTCCCTTTCTCAGTGTGGCCTCCACGCGGGTGCTTCACGCTGGTAGCGACCACCGAGGCCACTGACCTCGGAGATCACCCGAAGGCATCTTCTCTCCGGGTAGTGCTTTACACGCTAGAAGGTCACCCGAAGGCATCTTCCCTTACTTAGCATGTGCTCCGGGCCGCATCCTCCAGGTTGTACTTCCCGCATACGGGGTATTCCCCAGCCTCTTATTCAGGCCCTAGGGTAGCCTCTTATTCAGGCCTTAGAGTAGCCTCTTATTCAGGCCTTAGAGTAGCCTCTTATTCAGGCCTTAAAGGCTGCATAGGGGAAGCCGTGACTCTTCATTCGAGTCGACACAAACGCCAATATCGGCGAATATACATCGCACACAGGCGATCTTATGCACGCTCATAACTCGCTCCTTACGTACTACTCATGCGTGCAAGTGCTCATGCTATGCTCATGTACATATGCAAATCATGCCATCATGCATAGAAATAAATCATATCATACGTACGCATTTCATAGAAAATACACGAGCACGTAATTCACATAATTGGACGCAGGCAAGTTACGTGTCGTAGTTGAATTTCTACTTACTTGTCGTCCGTGCGTAATTACTATTCTCCCCGTTTGCTCCTAACGTTCGACCTTTGGACATAAATATCATCGTGTTAGTGTTGCGCCTTCTTAAGATCCCTAAGTCAAATTAAATCATCTAACCTCATTAAATTCGCTAGACCATAAGTCGTTAATTTCAAGTCTAGGCTAAGTCTCTTGTCCCATAACTTTCCTAAGGTTAGTATAAAATTCGTGACTTAGGAAATTCGGCGAAAGTTAGAGATTGGGATTGTATTCGCCCGATTTAGGCTTTATTTAACCTAGGTTTCGATCGATTTGCATTATGCATGAAATCGCCGATTTCATGTATGCAGTCTCAACATTTCGCCCGATTTCCCTTGCATTGCAAAATCGATTCGATTGCTTACTTAGTTAGCTAGTCCCATTGTTACTTCCTATCCCTTCTAATCGGCCGATTTGTAGATCGCCGTTCATTTCCATCATCGTGACATCATCCCGAAATCGCACATGGGATGTTCAACAAATCGCCCGATTTCCTTTGCATGGGAGATGTCCGATTCGATTGCATGATAATACTATCGCCCGATTTACAAATCGCCTTCCTTTTTCATCATCATGACGTCATCCCGAATTCATGCATGTAGTAGGAACTAATTTCGATCGATTTGAGGGTTTGCAAAGGTGGAAATCGCCCGATTTCAACCTTGCATGGATTCGCCCGATTTCAGGGTTTGTTGAGCTAAGTCTCGGCGATTTCTTCTCCTAATGCCACGTGTGCATTTTGATTGGAAATCGTCCGATTTGTGGTTTCACGTGAAATCGCCCCGATTTAGGTTTGCATGACTCGACCTCGGCGATTTGTTCTACTCGTGCCACGTGTAAACCTTATTAAAATCGCCCGACTTCATGCAGGAAATGCTTAAAGCATTTCGCCCGATTTGCACTATGGTGGTTTATCATTTCACCGTGTGTTGATAATAACCCAAGATCGCCCGATTCCTAGGGTTTCTTAATGCACTACAAATCGCCGAAATCTTATAGGGCTTAAATCGCCCGATTTCATCTCATATGAACTAGTTTCGATCGATTTTTCTCATGCACTAATCGGCCGATTTGTGAGGTATCAAAACTAAATCGCCCGATTTATTCAAAGTTTATGTCATCTACCCGAAATCACTTTCGTCGTTCTAAGGCTTTTAAGTTTTTCCCTTCTTCCCCAAAATCATCCCGTTGAAATCAGATTCATAGCTTGTTCTACCCAAATCAAAACCTCAACTTAAATATACACCTCGCATTTAGGGTTTTCTCGACACCTTCTTCAACTACCTCGCTTTTAATACCATTAATACTTCCAACTATAGCTAGGGTACGAATTAAGAGCTCGAGGAGGGTATTTTACTTACCAACTTCAAATTCCTAGCTAGTTGAGGAAATCCTTGGTTCGAATTTTGTATCGGCTCCTTCCTCTTTTCCTCCTCTTGGTTTTCGTTAGTTTTCAAGTGGGGTTATGGAGTATGTTAGATATTTTCCATGGCTTATGAGGGGTAGCCTTAGGTTAGACGTGGGTTTCCCTTGATTTAGGGAATTATGTCTCCTATTTTGACTTAATTCTAATTGGGCCTAATTGTAAGGTCTAGCCCAAAATGAATTCTAGCCAATATTTGGCTATCATTTTGTATTCTTATGGGCTTGGGCCTTTTTATTTATTTTCTAGTCCAATTCCCTTTCTTAGCCATGATCCAATAATAACTAAAATCCTAGCCCAACATAAATTCTATCAATTTCCCATTTAACTATCATTAGTTGTTTCCTTTGATATTTCGAAAATTACCCTTCTTAAATTAGGGTCATAATGGACACAAAATCATTGACACGTAATTACACATAGTTTCACATAATTCGTACACATAATTTATTGACCGACCTAATTTCCGGGGACCGGGGTCCTACATCCTCCCCCCCTTAAGGAGGATTTCGCCCCCGAAATCAGCCCGTGTGAAACAACTCGGGGTAACGAATTCTCATTTCGTCCTCCCATTCCCATGTGGCTTCTTCCGTAGACTGGTTTCGCCACAATACTTTCACTAAAGGAATATCTTTATTCCTAAGCTTCTTAGTCTCGTACATCAATATCTCCACCGGAATCTCTTCGTAGCTTAGATCCGGTTTCAATTGTTGCTGCAGGGACTCATTTCCTAGCACGTGATTCGGGTCAGCTAAGTACTTCCGTAGGGTTGAGACGTGGAACACGTCATGCACTTGCGATAATGACGCAGGTAGCTCCAATTGGTATGCTACCTCGCCTACTCTTTTCAGTATCCTAAACGGTCCTATGTACCTAGGACTTAGTTTTCCTTTCTTCCCGAACCTCTTAACACCCTTCATTGGCGATACTTTGACAAACACCATATCGTGTTCTTCAAATTCCAACGGTCGACGTCTTCGGTCTGCGTAGCTTTTCTGTCGACTCTGTGCCGTTTGCATTCTTTCTCGTATGGTGGTAATAGCTTCCGTCATTTCTCTCACGATGTCGGGACCTAACACTGCCCTTTCACCAACCTCGTCCCAATGCACTGGGGATCGGCACCTACGCTCGTATAGCGCTTCGTACGGTGCCATCCCGATGGTGACGTGGTAGCTATTATTGTATGAGAACTCGATCAGTGGGAGATATCTACTCCAATTTCCCTTGAAATCGAGTACACATGCTCGGAGCATGTCCTCCAATGTCTGTATCGTCCGCTCGGATTGACCGTCCGTCTGCGGATGGTAGGCGGTACTAAAGGACAACTTTGTTCCCATCGCTTTCTGCAAGCTCGTCCAGAATTTCGATAGAAATCTGGAGTCGCGATCCGAGACTATTGACGATGGAACGCCATGCAGTCGTACTATTTCTTGGATATAGAGCTCCGCGTATCGTTCCATGGAGTACGTCATGCTAATTGGCAGGAAATGGGCAGACTTTGTTAATCGATCGACGATTACCCAAATCGCGTCGTGTCCTTTCGCATTCCTCGGCAGTCCTACGACGAAGTCCATGGTAATGTTATCCCATTTCCATTCTGGAATGGGTAACGGTTGTAGGGTTCCCGCCGGCCTTTGATGCTCGGCCTTGATCTGCTGGCACGTCAGGCACTGACTCACGAAGGTCGCGATGTCCTTTTTCATTCCTGGCCACCAGTAGTTTTCCTTTAAGCCTCTGTACATCTTCGTTGCTCCTGGATGTACTGAGTATGCCGTAGCGTGTGCTTCCGTCATTATTAGCCGTCGTAGTTCGGCGTCGTCTGGCACATACAACCGGTTCTTGAAGTATAATCGTCCGTCTTCCCGTACCATGAGGTCTCCAGTTGGTTGTTCTGGTTGTGCCTCCTTAACTTCCGCATACAACTTATCTGCTCTTAATGCAGTCTTAATTTGCTCCAACAGTGTCGGTTGCAAAGTTAAAGCCGCTAGCTGCGCCTCAACTTCGCCTAACCTTACGACTTCTACTTCTAGCAGTTGCAGTTCTACACTGACTGCTTTTCGGCTTAAGGCATCGGCCACTACGTTCGCCTTGCCTGGGTGGTAGTTGATTACGCAGTCGTAATCCTTAACTAACTCTAACCACCTCCTCTGCCTCATGTTCAGCTCCTTTTGCGTAAAGAAATATTTGAGGCTCTTGTGGTCAGTGTATATTTCACACCGCTCTCCATAGAGGTAGTGCCTCCAAATCTTGAGAGCAAAGACCACTGCCGCCAATTCTAAGTCGTGCGTCGGGTAGTTTTTCTCGTACTCTTTCAGTTGACGAGAGGCGTATGCTACTACATTCCCGTTCTGCATTAGCACACACCCTAACCCATTCTTCGACGCATCGCTATACACGGTGAACCCTCCAGTTCCCGATGGTATCGTGAGAACTGGGGCCGTCGTAAGCCTTTCCTTCAACTCCTGGAAGCTCCGTTCGCATTCCGTGGTCCACTGGAAAGGTGTATTCTTCCTGGTTAGCATCGTTAGCGTAGACGCTATTTTCGAGAAGTCCTTTATGAATTTCCTATAGTACCCTGCCAGACCGAGAAAACTCCGTATTTCCGTTACGTTCGTCGGCCTGGGCCAATTGCTGATAGCCTCTATCTCCTTTGGGTCTACAGAAATTCCTTCTCCTGATACTATATGCCCCAAGAAGGCGACTTGGTCAAGCCAAAATTCACACTTCTTGAACTTGGCGTATAGTTGCTTCTCCCGTAGTATTCCTAGAACTGTCCTCATGTGTTCTTCGTGCTCCTCCTTTGTCTTCGAGTAGACTAGGATGTCATCAATGAAGACGATGACAAACCTATCTAAGTATGGCTTGAACACCCGGTTCATTAAATCCATAAAAGCTGCGGGCGCATTAGTCAGCCCGAATGGCATCACCAGAAACTCGTAGTGGCCATAACGGGTACTAAAGGCCGTCTTCGGGACATCTTCCTTCCGGATCCTTAGTTGATGATAGCCCGATCTTAAGTCGATTTTAGAAAAGACCGTTGCACCTTGCAGTTGATCGAACAGATCGTCTATCCTAGGGAGTGGGTACTTGTTCTTGATCGTTAACTTGTTCAGTTCCCTGTAGTCTATGCACAATCGCATGGATCCGTCTTTCTTTTTCACGAATAGCACCGGCGCTCCCCAAGGAGAGAAACTCGGCTGTATGAACTCCTTCTGCATGAGTTCATCGAGTTGATCCTTTAATTCCTTCATCTCCGTCGGTGCTAGCCGATATGGGGTCTTAGATACTGGTGCCGCTCCAGGTACCAGATCTATAACGAACTCTATTTCCCGTTCGGGTGGTAGTCCCGGTAACTCCTCGGGAAATACGTCGGGGAAGTCCTTAACTATTGGTACTTCCTCGAGTTTCAGGGAGGCGTTCTCTTCCGAATTGATAGCGAATACCAGATAGGCTTCGCATCCTGATCTGATCAATCGTTGGGCTTTCAGCGCTGATATCCTAGAGATCATGGTCCCCTTACTAGTTCCTACGAACTTAAGGGGTTCATTCTCATCCTTGTTGAGTGTGACTATCTTGCGTTGGCAGTCTATGACGGCTCCGTACTTCGATAGCCAATTCATTCCAAGGATCACCTCATAATCATTCATAGGGATAATTATGAGGTCTATGGGCAGTTCCTTGTCTCCGATTACTATTGGGCAATCCCGTAGAACTTGATTAGTTTGGGTGGGATTCCCGTTCGGAACTGTTACCCTAAATTCGCACTCAGCTCGGTGAGGCGTGACTCCTACTCTCGCGACATACTTAGTAGACGCGAACGAATGGGTCGCCCCTGAGTCGACTAGAATGCATGTGGGGGTTTGGTAAACGAGGAGGGTACCTGTCACCACGGCCGGGTTATTTTCTGCTTCTTCGGAGGTAATGGTGTAGACCCTGGCCGGTACCCTTGGCGGTTCTATCTGGTTCCTAGCTTGGCTTCCGGATCCACCTTCCGGACATGCCCTTAAGTAATGGCCTGTCTTGCCACACTTGTAGCAGACCGCATTCTGGGAGTTGCAGACTCCCAGGTGCCTCCGTGCGCACTTCGGGCATACAGGTATGTTCTGCTGGGGTCTACCCGGATTGGGGTTATACTGTGGGGGTGGTCCGGGTCGATTCTGGGGCCCCTGTTTCCCTTCCTTGGCAACGAATTGCCGCTTCGGATTACTTCCGCTCCCCTGCGGCCCTTGTGCGAACTTACGCTTAGCTTCTTGGGTGCGAGCTATTCTAGACTCTGCCTGCTCCGCCACAAGCGCTCTCTCAGCCACTTGCGCGTACGTGGCTCCTTGTATCCCGGCCATACTCACATCTCTGTACAGCTCGGGTTTCAACCCTTCCATGAACCGCTCAATCTTGAGCGCGTCCGTACTGACCATATGAGCAGCGAACCTCGAAAGCTGCTCGAACTTTTTGATGTACTCCGCCACCGTCATTGCCCCTTGGCGGAGGTTGATGAACTCGTTCATCCTCTGGGCTCTGACAGGAGCGGTGTAGTACTTCCCTCGAAATAACTCCTTAAACCGATCCCAGCTCATCGTTAGTGGGTTCTCGATGGCTGAGACGGTGTCCCACCAATGCCCTGCGCTCCCCCTCAGTAGGTAGGCAGCGCACATGACTTTCTCAGCCTCGGGTGTACGGCTGTGCTGGAACATATTGTCCAGAGTCCTGAGCCAGTCCTCAGCTGAGGTGGGGTCTACAGCATCCTCGAACATCGGAGGGTTAAGCTTTCGGAATCTCTCCCCGATCATCTCGATTCGCTCAGGTGGGGGAGGTAAGTTGGCTGATTGCCCAGCAGCGTTTTGCTGTTGGATCAGCTGTTGGATCTGGGCCGATTGTTGCCGGACCAGTTCCGTGAGTTGCAGGATGGTAGCATCCTGACTGTCGGTAGGGTTATTAGGGTCCCTACCTTGATCCGATTCCCTACTTCCTTCACCCCTAAGTCTTACCATTTCCACCTTTCCTGACAATTCCTAAGGCCAATAAATTAAACCATACAGGAAATTCACATAACATGGTACTTACGAGCAAGGCCGCTTCCGCGCTTTTGAGTGTGTGTGTATTGACAGTCTGCAGGACCTGTGACCGAAGCTCTGATACCACTCTGTCAGGACCCGTCGTCCCGCCCTCGTATTCCTTTCTATTTCTAAGTGTTAATGTCTTGATATCGTGTAAACGCATAAAAATGCGAATAAAATTTTTCATTTTAAAAGTGCATGCGGAAGTCTTTATACACGTCAAAAGAATGTTCTAAATCATTCGACATTTTCATCATGTCCCTGTCTACAAAATACAAGTGTACGTGTGTGTGTGTGCAACCAAAAGCTTCCTATGCGCCCGGCCTTCACAGGTCGTCATCCATACACACACTCCCACCTCAAAAGCAGCCGGATAGCTTCAAAAGATCGGCCTCGCATAAGGTCGGATCACGTACCGTGATCGTCAGTACCTACAACACGTAACTTAAACAATGAGCCACCGAGGCTCAGTAAGCAGAAATTATGCATGAATGCACGTGTCCTAACGATCGACAATCCACGTCGTCGTTTTCTAATGCTCTTACTCTTTTCTCATACTCGTACTCTTTTCTTACGCTCTTACTCTTTTCTCATACTCGTACTCTTTTCTTACGTTCTTACTCTTTTTCTTATACTCTTATTTCATACGGGCCCTCGGCTTTCAATTCCCACTATGCGCCATATCATTGAGATCTCAATCCACGAGGGATTTGTACGTATGTGGAGGTTCACACACTCGAAGGTCACCCGAAGGAATCTTCCCTTTCTCAGTGTGGCCTCCGCGCGGGTGCTTCACGCTGGTAGCGACCACCGAGGCCACTGACCTCGGAGATCACCCGAAGGCATCTTCTCTCCGGGTAGTGCTTTACACGCTAGAAGGTCACCCGAAGGCATCTTCCCTTACTTAGCGTGTGCCCCGGGCCGCATCCTCCAGGTTGTACTTCCCGCATACGGGGTATTCCCCAGCCTCTTATTCAGGCCCTAGGGTAGCCTCTTATTCAGGCCTTAGAGTAGCCTCTTATTCAGGCCTTAGAGTAGCCTCTTATTCAGGCCTTAAAGGCTGCATAGGGGAAGCCGTGACTCTTCATTCGAGTCGACACAAACGCCAATATCGGCGAATATACATCGCACACAGGCGATCTTATGCACGCTCATAACTCGCTCCTTACGTACTACTCATGCGTGCAAGTGCTCATGCTATGCTCATGTACATATGCAAATCATGCCATCATGCATAGAAATAAATCATATCATACGTACGCATTTCATAGAAAATACACGAGCACGTAATTCACATAATTGGACGCAAGCAAGTTACGTGTCGTAGTTGAATTTCTACTTACTTGTCGTCCGTGCGTAATTACTATTCTCCCCGTTTGCTCCTAACGTTCGACCTTTGGACATAAATATCATCGTGTTAGTGTTGCGCCTTCTTAAGATCCCTAAGTCAAATTAAATCATCTAACCTCATTAAATTCGCTAGACCATAAGTCGTTAATTTCAAGTCTAGGCTAAGTCTCTTGTCCCATAACTTTCCTAAGGTTAGTATAAAATTCGTGACTTAGGAAATTCGGCGAAAGTTAGAGATTGGGATTGTATTCGCCCGATTTAGGCTTTATTTAACCTAGGTTTCGATCGATTTGCATTATGCATGAAATCGCCGATTTCATGTATGCAGTCTCAACATTTCGCCCGATTTCCCTTGCATTGCAAAATCGATTCGATTGCTTACTTAGTTAGCTAGTCCCATTGTTACTTCCTATCCCTTCTAATCGGCCGATTTGTAAATCGCCGTTCATTTCCATCATCGTGACATCATCCCGAAATCGCACATGGGATGTTCAACAAATCGCCCGATTTCCTTTGCATGGGAGATGTCCGATTCGATTGCATGATAATACTATCGCCCGATTTACAAATCGCCTTCCTTTTTCATCATCATGATGTCATCCCGAATTCATGCATGTAGTAGGAACTAATTTCGATCGATTTGAGGGTTTGCAAAGGTGGAAATCGCCCGATTTCAACCTTGCATGGATTCGCCCGATTTCAGGGTTTGTTGAGCTAAGTCTCGGCGATTTCTTCTCCTAATGCCACGTGTGCATTTTGATTGGAAATCGTCCGATTTGTGGTTTCACGTGAAATCGCCCGATTTAGGTTTGCATGACTCGACCTCGGCGATTTGTTCTACTCGTGCCACGTGTAAACCTTATTAAAATCGCCCGACTTCATGCAGGAAATGCTTAAAGCATTTCGCCCGATTTGCACTATGGTGGTTTATCATTTCACCGTGTGTTGATAATAACCCAAGATCGCCCGATTCCTAGGGTTTCTTAATGCACTACAAATCGCCGAAATCTTATAGGGCTTAAATCGCCCGATTTCATCTCATATGAACGAGTTTCGATCGATTTTTCTCATGCACTAATCGGCCGATTTGTGAGGTATCAAAACTAAATCGCCCGATTTGTTCAAAGTTTATGTCATCTACCCGAAATCACTTTCGTCGTTCTAAGGCTTTTAAGTTTTTCCCTTCTTCCCCAAAATCATCCCGTTGAAATCAGATTCATAGCTTGTTCTACCCAAATCAAAACCTCAACTTAAATATACACCTCGCATTTAGGGTTTTCTCGACACCTTCTTCAACTACCTCGCTTTTAATACCATTAATACTTCTAACTATAGCTAGGGTACGAATTAAGAGCTCGAGGAGGGTATTTTACTTACCAACTTCAAATTCCTAGCTAGTTGAGGAAATCCTTGGTTCGAATTTTGTATCGGCTCCTTCCTCTTTTCCTCCTCTTGGTTTTCGTTAGTTTTCAAGTGGGGTTATGGAGTATGTTAGATATTTTCCATGGCTTATGAGGGGTAGCCTTAGGTTAGACGTGGGTTTCCCTTGATTTAGGGAATTATGTCTCCTATTTTTGACTTAATTCTAATTGGGCCTAATTGTAAGGTCTAGCCCAAAATGAATTCTAGCCAATATTTGGCTATCATTTTGTATTCTTATGGGCTTGGGCCTTTTTATTTATTTTCTAGTCCAATTCCCTTTCTTAGCCATGATCCAATAATAACTAAAATCCTAGCCCAACATAAATTCTATCAATTTCCCATTTAACTATCATTAGTTGTTTCCTTTGATATTTCGAAAATTACCCTTCTTAAATTAGGGTCATAATGGACACAAAATCATTGACACGTAATTACACATAGTTTCACATAATTCGTACACATAATTTATT
Source organism: Craterostigma plantagineum (assembly GCA_027422505.1). Taxonomy (NCBI): domain Eukaryota; kingdom Viridiplantae; phylum Streptophyta; class Magnoliopsida; order Lamiales; family Linderniaceae; genus Craterostigma; species Craterostigma plantagineum. The sequence goes on along the minus strand of JAPQWV010000013.1, from coordinate 15,979,065 downwards.
GACCGACCTAATTTCCGGGGACCGGGGTCCTACATCCTCCCCCCCTTAAGGAGGATTTCGCCCCCGAAATCAGCCCGTGTGAAACAACTCGGGGTAACGAATTCTCATTTCGTCCTCCCGTTCCATGTGGCTTCTTCCGTAGACTGGTTTCGCCACAATACTTTCACTAAAGGAATATCTTTATTCCTAAGCTTCTTAGTCTCGTACATCAATATCTCCACCGGAATCTCTTCGTAGCTTAGATCCGGTTTCAATTGTTGCTGCAGGGACTCATTTCCTAGCACGTGATTCGGGTCAGCTAAATACTTCCGTAGGGTTGAGACGTGGAACACGTCATGCACTTGCGATAATGACGCAGGTAGCTCCAATTGGTATGCTACCTCGCCTACTCTTTTCAGTATCCTAAACGGTCCTATGTACCTAGGACTTAGTTTTCCTTTCTTCCCGAACCTCTTAACACCCTTCATTGGCGATACTTTGACAAACACCATATCGTGTTCTTCAAATTCCAACGGTCGACGTCTTCGGTCTGCGTAGCTTTTCTGTCGACTCTGTGCCGTTTGCATTCTTTCTCGTATGGTGGTAATAGCTTCCGTCATTTCTCTCACGATGTCGGGACCTAACACTGCCCTTTCACCAACCTCGTCCCAATGCACTGGGGATCGGCACCTACGCTCGTATAGCGCTTCGTACGGTGCCATCCCGATGGTGACGTGGTAGCTATTATTGTATGAGAACTCGATCAGTGGGAGATATCTACTCCAATTTCCCTTGAAATCGAGTACACATGCTCGGAGCATGTCCTCCATTGTCTGTATCGTCCGCTCGGATTGACCGTCCGTCTGCGGATGGTAGGCGGTACTAAAGGACAACTTTGTTCCCATCGCTTTCTGCAAGCTCGTCCAGAATTTCGATAGAAATCTGGAGTCGCGATCCGAGACTATTGACGATGGAACGCCATGCAGTCGTACTATTTCTTGGATATAGAGCTCCGCGTATCGTTCCATGGAGTACGTCATGCTAATTGGCAGGAAATGGGCAGACTTTGTTAATCGATCGACGATTACCCAAATCGCGTCGTGTCCTTTCGCATTCCTCGGCAGTCCTACGACGAAGTCCATGGTAATGTTATCCCATTTCCATTCCGGAATGGGTAACGGTTGTAGGGTTCCCGCCGGCCTTTGATGCTCGGCCTTGATCTGCTGGCACGTCAGGCACTGACTCACGAAGGTCGCGATGTCCTTTTTCATTCCTGGCCACCAGTAGTTTTCCTTTAAGCCTCTGTACATCTTCGTTGCTCCTGGATGTACTGAGTATGCCGTAGCGTGTGCTTCCGTCATTATTAGCCGTCGTAGTTCGGCGTCGTCTGGCACATACAACCGGTTCTTGAAGTATAATCGTCCGTCTTCCCGTACCATGAGGTCTCCAGTTGGTTGTTCTGGTTGTGCCTCCTTAACTTCCGCATACAACTTATCTGCTCTTAATGCAGTCTTAATTTGCTCCAACAGTGTCGGTTGCAAAGTTAAAGCCGCTAGCTGCGCCTCAACTTCGCCTAACCTTACGACTTCTACTTCTAGCAGTTGCAGTTCTACACTGACTGCTTTTCGGCTTAAGGCATCGGCCACTACGTTCGCCTTGCCTGGGTGGTAGTTGATTACGCAGTCGTAATCCTTAACTAACTCTAACCACCTCCTCTGCCTCATGTTCAGCTCCTTTTGCGTAAAGAAATATTTGAGGCTCTTGTGGTCAGTGTATATTTCACACCGCTCTTCATAGAGGTAGTGCCTCCAAATCTTGAGAGCAAAGACCACTGCCGCCAATTCTAAGTCGTGCGTCGGGTAGTTTTTCTCGTACTCTTTCAGTTGACGAGAGGCGTATGCTACTACATTCCCGTTCTGCATTAGCACACACCCTAACCCATTCTTCGACGCATCGCTATACACGGTGAACCCTCCAGTTCCCGATGGTATCGTGAGAACTGGGGCCGTCGTAAGCCTTTCCTTCAACTCCTGGAAGCTCCGTTCGCATTCCGTGGTCCACTGGAAAGGTGTATTCTTCCTGGTTAGCATCGTTAGCGTAGACGCTATTTTCGAGAAGTCCTTTATGAATTTCCTATAGTACCCTGCCAGACCGAGAAAACTCCGTATTTCCGTTACGTTCGTCGGCCTGGGCCAATTGCTGATAGCCTCTATCTCCTTTGGGTCTACAGAAATTCCTTCTCCTGATACTATATGCCCCAAGAAGGCGACTTGGTCAAGCCAAAATTCACACTTCTTGAACTTGGCGTATAGTTGCTTCTCCCGTAGTATTCCTAGAACTGTCCTCATGTGTTCTTCGTGCTCCTCCTTTGTCTTCGAGTAGACTAGGATGTCATCAATGAAGACGATGACAAACCTATCTAAGTATGGCTTGAACACCCGGTTCATTAAATCCATAAAAGCTGCGGGCGCATTAGTCAGCCCGAATGGCATCACCAGAAACTCGTAGTGGCCATAACGGGTACTAAAGGCCGTCTTCGGGACATCTTCCTTCCGGATCCTTAGTTGATGATAGCCCGATCTTAAGTCGATTTTAGAAAAGACCGTTGCACCTTGCAGTTGATCGAACAGATCGTCTATCCTAGGGAGTGGGTACTTGTTCTTGATCGTTAACTTGTTCAGTTCCCTGTAGTCTATGCACAATCGCATGGATCCGTCTTTCTTTTTCACGAATAGCACCGGCGCTCCCCAAGGAGAGAAACTCGGCTGTATGAACTCCTTCTGCATGAGTTCATCGAGTTGATCCTTTAATTCCTTCATCTCCGTCGGTGCTAGCCGATATGGGGTCTTAGATACTGGTGCCGCTCCAGGTACCAGATCTATAACGAACTCTATTTCCCGTTCGGGTGGTAGTCCCGGTAACTCCTCGGGAAATACGTCGGGGAAGTCCTTAACTATTGGTACTTCCTCGAGTTTCAGGGAGGCGTTCTCTTCCGAATTGATAGCGAATACCAGATAGGCTTCGCATCCTGATCTGATCAATCGTTGGGCTTTCAGCGCTGATATCCTAGAGATCATGGTCCCCTTACTAGTTCCTACGAACTTAAGGGGTTCATTCTCATCCATGTTGAGTGTGACTATCTTGCGTTGGCAGTCTATGACGGCTCCGTACTTCGATAGCCAATCCATTCCAAGGATCACCTCATAATCATTCATAGGGATAATTATGAGGTCTATGGGCAGTTCCTTGTCTCCGATTACTATTGGGCAATCCCGTAGAACTTGATTAGTTTGGGTGGGATTCCCGTTCGGAACTGTTACCCTAAATTCGCACTCAGCTCGGTGAGGCGTGACTCCTACTCTCGCGACATACTTAGTAGACGCGAACGAATGGGTCGCTCCTGAGTCGACTAGAATGCATGTGGGGGTTTGGTAAACGAGGAGGGTACCTGTCACCACGGCCGGGTTATTTTCTGCTTCTTCGGAGGTAATGGTGTAGACCCTGGCCGGTACCCTTGGCGGTTCTATCTGGTTCCTAGCTTGGCTTCCGGATCCACCTTCCGGACATGCCCTTAAGTAATGGCCTGTCTTGCCACACTTGTAGCAGACCGCATTCTGGGAGTTGCAGACTCCCAGGTGCCTCCGTGCGCACTTCGGGCATACAGGTATGTTCTGCTGGGGTCTACCCGGATTGGGGTTATACTGTGGGGGTGGTCCGGGTCGATTCTGGGGCCCCTGTTTCCCTTCCTTGGCAACGAATTGCCGCTTCGGATTACTTCCGCTCCCCTGCGGCCCTTGTGCGAACTTACGCTTAGCTTCTTGGGTGCGAGCTATTCTAGACTCTGCCTGCTCCGCCACAAGCGCTCTCTCAGCCACTTGCGCGTACGTGGCTCCTTGTATCCCGGCCATACTCACATCTCTGTACAGCTCGGGTTTCAACCCTTCCATGAACCGCTCAATCTTGAGCGCGTCCGTACTGACCATATGAGCAGCGAACCTCGAAAGCTGCTCGAACTTTTTGATCTACTCCGCCACCGTCATTGCCCCTTGGCGGAGGTTGATGAACTCGTTCATCCTCTGGGCTCTGACAGGAGCGGTGTAGTACTTCCCTCGAAATAACTCCTTAAACCGATCCCAGCTCATCGTTAGTGGGTTCTCGATGGCTGAGACGGTGTCCCACCAATGCCCTGCGCTCCCCCTCAGTAGGTAGGCAGCGCACATGACTTTCTCAGCCTCGGGTGTACGGCTGTGCTGGAACATATTGTCCAGAGTCCTGAGCCAGTCCTCAGCTGAGGTGGGGTCTACAGCATCCTCGAACATCGGAGGGTTAAGCTTTCGGAATCTCTCCCCGATCATCTCGATTCGCTCAGGTGGGGGAGGTAAGTTGGCTGATTGCCCAGCAGCGTTTTGCTGTTGGATCAGCTGTTGGATCTGGGCCGATTGTTGCCGGACCAGTTCCGTGAGTTGCAGGATGGTAGCATCCCGACTGTCGGTAGGGTTATTAGGGTCCCTACCTTGATCCGATTCCCTACTTCCTTCACCCCTAAGTCTTACCATTTCCACCTTTCCTGACAATTCCTAAGGCCAATAAATTAAACCATACAGGAAATTCACATAACATGGTACTTACGAGCAAGGCCGCTTCCGCGCTTTTGAGTGTGTGTGTATGGACAGTCTGCAGGACCTGTGACCGAAGCTCTGATACCACTCTGTCAGGACCCGTCGTCCCGCCCTCGTATTCCTTTCTATTTCTAAGTGTTAATGTCTTGATATCGTGTAAACGCATAAAAATGCGAATAAAATTTTTCATTTTAAAAGTGCATGCGGAAGTCTTTATACACATCAAAAGAATGTTCTAAATCATTCGACATTTTCATCATGTCCCTGTCTACAAAATACAAGTGTACGTGTGTGTGTGTGCAACCAAAAGCTTCCTATGCGCCCGGCCTTCACAGGTCGTCATCCATACACACACTCCCACCACAAAAGCAGCCGGATAGCTTCAAAAGATCGGCCTCGCATAAGGTCGGATCACGTACCGTGATCGTCAGTACCTACAACACGTAACTTAAACAATGAGCCACCGAGGCTCAGTAAGCAGAAATTATGCATGAATGCACGTGTCCTAACGATCGACAATCCACGTCGTCGTTTTCTAATGCTCTTACTCTTTTCTCATACTCGTACTCTTTTCTTACGCTCTTACTCTTTTCTCATACTCGTACTCTTTTCTTACGTTCTTACTCTTTTTCTTATACTCTTATTTCATACGGGCCCTCGGCTTTCAATTCCCACTATGCGCCATATCATTGAGATCTCAATCCACGAGGGATTTGTACGTATGTGGAGGTTCACACACTCGAAGGTCACCCGAAGGAATCTTCCCTTTCTCAGTGTGGCCTCCGCGCGGGTGCTTCACGCTGGTAGCGACCACCGAGGCCACTGACCTCGGAGATCACCCGAAGGCATCTTCTCTCCGGGTAGTGCTTTACACGCTAGAAGGTCACCCGAAGGCATCTTCCCTTACTTAGCGTGTGCCCCGGGCCGCATCCTCCAGGTTGTACTTCCCGCATACGGGGTATTCCCCAGCCTCTTATTCAGGCCCTAGGGTAGCCTCTTATTCAGGCCTTAGAGTAGCCTCTTATTCAGGCCTTAGAGTAGCCTCTTATTCAGGCCTTAAAGGCTGCATAGGGGAAGCCGTGACTCTTCATTCGAGTCGACACAAACGCCAATATCGGCGAATATACATCGCACACAGGCGATCTTATGCACGCTCATAACTCGCTCCTTACGTACTACTCATGCGTGCAAGTGCTCATGCTATGCTCATGTACATATGCAAATCATGCCATCATGCATAGAAATAAATCATATCATACGTACGCATTTCATAGAAAATACACGAGCACGTAATTCACATAATTGGACGCAGGCAAGTTACGTGTCGTAGTTGAATTTCTACTTACTTGTCGTCCGTGCGTAATTACTATTCTCCCCGTTTGCTCCTAACGTTCGACCTTTGGACATAAATATCATCGTGTTAGTGTTGCGCCTTCTTAAGATCCCTAAGTCAAATTAAATCATCTAACCTCATTAAATTCGCTAGACCATAAGTCGTTAATTTCAAGTCTAGGCTAAGTCTCTTGTCCCATAACTTTCCTAAGGTTAGTATAAAATTCGTGACTTAGGAAATTCGGCGAAAGTTAGAGATTGGGATTGTATTCGCCCGATTTAGGCTTTATTTAACCTAGGTTTCGATCGATTTGCATTATGCATGAAATCGCCGATTTCATGTATGCAGTCTCAACATTTCGCCCGATTTCCCTTGCATTGCAAAATCGATTCGATTGCTTACTTAGTTAGCTAGTCCCATTGTTACTTCCTATCCCTTCTAATCGGCCGATTTGTAAATCGCCGTTCATTTCCATCATCGTGACATCATCCCGAAATCGCACATGGGATGTTCAACAAATCGCCCGATTTCCTTTGCATGGGAGATGTCCGATTCGATTGCATGATAATACTATCGCCCGATTTACAAATCGCCTTCCTTTTTCATCATCATGACGTCATCCCGAATTCATGCATGTAGTAGGAACTAATTTCGATCGATTTGAGGGTTTGCAAAGGTGGAAATCGCCCGATTTCAACCTTGCATGGATTCGCCCGATTTCAGGGTTTGTTGAGCTAAGTCTCGGCGATTTCTTCTCCTAATGCCACGTGTGCATTTTGATTGGAAATCGTCCGATTTGTGGTTTCACGTGAAATCGCCCGATTTAGGTTTGCATGACTCGACCTCGGCGATTTGTTCTACTCGTGCCACGTGTAAACCGTATTAAAATCGCCCGACTTCATGCAGGAAATGCTTAAAGCATTTCGCCCGATTTGCACTATGGTGGTTTATCATTTCACCGTGTGTTGATAATAACCCAAGATCGCCCGATTCCTAGGGTTTCTTAATGCACTACAAATCGCCGAAATCTTATAGGGCTTAAATCGCCCGATTTCATCTCATATGAACTAGTTTCGATCGATTTCCCTCATGCACTAATCGGCCGATTTGTGAGGTATCAAAACTAAATCGCCCGATTTGTTCAAAGTTTATGTCATCTACCCGAAATCACTTTCGTCGTTCTAAGGCTTTTAAGTTTTTCCCTTCTTCCCCAAAATCATCCCGTTGAAATCAGATTCATAGCTTGTTCTACCCAAATCAAAACCTCAACTTAAATATACACCTCGCATTTAGGGTTTTCTCGACACCTTCTTCAACTACCTCGCTTTTAATACCATTAATACTTCCAACTATAGCTAGGGTACGAATTAAGAGCTCGAGGAGGGTATTTTACTTACCAACTTCAAATTCCTAGCTAGTTGAGGAAATCCTTGGTTCGAATTTTGTATCGGCTCCTTCCTCTTTTCCTCCTCTTGGTTTTCGTTAGTTTTCAAGTGGGGTTATGGAGTGTTGAAGTGTTAGATATTTTTCATGGCTTATGAGGGGTAGCCTTAGGTTAGACGTGGGTTTCCCTTGATTTAGGGAATTATGTCTCCTATTTTTGACTTAATTCTAATTGGGCCTAATTGTAAGGTCTAGCCCAAAATGAATTCTAGCCAATATTTGGCTATCATTTTGTATTCTTATGGGCTTGGGCCTTTTTATTTATTTTCTAGTCCAATTCCCTTTCTTAGCCATGATCCAATAATAACTAAAATCCTAGCCCAACATAAATTCTATCAATTTCCCATTTAACTATCATTAACACGTAATTACACATAGTTTCACATAATTCGTACACATAATTTCTTGACCGACCTAATTTCCGGGGACCGGGGTCCTACAGGTTTGTCTCACAAAAAAGTAAATAACAGAAAGTAAATTGAGACGGGATTTTTATACAGGTTATATCCCCAACTGGGGTTAATCCTGTCCTTGGGGTGTGATCACCCCAAGAGTTCCAATCAATCACCGAGTATTACCAGTTATGGTTACAGAATGATCGACCCTTACACAACTGAAGCACTATGTATACTAGACCTCGTTCTAGGCTGTCGCGTGCCAAGTTTCGTTCCACGTCGTCTACACAGGAAACCAATTCCCTGACTGGACACCGATTGCTACCGAAGGGCAACCGAATCCACCAAATTAATCCATCCACGTGCGAAGGACTTCACTCGTGCTCCTTTGTGCGCTCAACACGTACAAAGACAAATCAAGTCCGAAGACAAGGGTTTTAGGGTAGGGTGTTGCTAAAAATCGCTCAAGGTTACAGATTTGCAAATGTAAGCTCAACACAAACTACGAATTTTTTTTGCAAATTAAAGCTCAAAAACAGTCTAAGGCATTCGATGGCTTGTGTGTTTGATTGTGAAGTGTGCTCCTACCCAATATAGCTTCAACACTTCACAAGGAAAGTAAAGCACAGATATGCAAGAGAAAGCTCAAAAATCACGTGCATTTATTTCATATAATCATGCCAAGAATAAACCAATTTAACTCAACGGTCAAACATGATCATTTACCATAAATTCCAGAGTCTTGCTTTCCTTCCACGGTAATCTCATCCGTTTGTCAGCACATTCCATATATAGACTCAATCAGCATATTACCACATATAAGCCCAATCAATTAATCACTTCCCAAAATATAAATCCCAAGTCGCATAAGGAAAGATAGATCATTGATTCACTGATTTATGAGTCAAACAAGATAGCAATCAAACGGATATATCATGATACTCTTTCCTAAAATAAACGTAATCACATGTACAGCTCAATCAGAATATCTTTTCTATATATAGCATAGTCATTCATATCCGGGTGATCACAGCGATATTCTTTCCAAAAATAACTCAATCACGTGTACATCTCACATATCACTTAGCAGAATGTATTTTCCATATATAGCACATAGTAATATTCCAGTCATACGAAAACGTTTGTAACCAGGTTATCACATCAATATTCCAGTTAAGCATTAGATCACATATATTCAATAACGATTTAAATCATATTGAAACACTTAATCGAATATTTTCACATACTTAAACATCATAAATCATACATATCGAATTTTCTAAATTGTACCCCTCCATAATACATAATTTCTTGCAATAATCAAAACTCTCATAATTATTTGGACCAAAAAGGTCTACACAAAGATGAGGAAACCACACCATGCACGCCCTTAGTGTTAGAGAAGCTAAATGATGTCATTTTGTGGAGTCTTTAGTTGTGAGTTGCAGAAAGTAGACCCACATTTGATTACAACGTTAGTAGATCATGGAGAATAGAGATACACGTGTTTCGCTTTTAGAGAAGCCACGATAACTTTGGCAACTGTTAGGATACTGTGGAGACTTTCCATTGATAGCATTGTATGTCTGGCGCGGTTCGCTCGACGTCGACTACACAATGGAGGGAAGATTGCAAACGATCAGGCCACCGGCCGAAATAAAGGAAAATCATTACAAATGAGAGCGTTGGCCAATTTTTACATAGCTAATCCGATCACGGATAAGAGTGATGGGGTAGAGGTGGAGCAAGTAGCACGTTGATAAGCAATGTTTGTTTTTGGTGTGATGGTGTTCCATGATTATACTGCAAACAATGTTTTGCTTACCCACCTAGTAGTTGGAGGACATTAATGAGGCGCAGGGGCAGTGCGGTGCTTGCGTTTTTATATAGAGGTTTGTTCAGCTTGTGAGCCAAAAAGCTTAACATAGGGTACTTGCAGACGCGCTTGCAAAGGGTACTTGGTGTGGCCAACATTTGCTATTCACTCACATTAAAATGCTACCCCATTATTTTTCCAATGTTTTTTGTTGTAATTTTTACCATGTATTTTGATAGTTTTCTGTGCATTATGCTCATTATGTTATTGCTTCGTCAATGACTTAAGATGTTTGCCTTATGTTATACAGTTCTTGAGGAGTATGAGAAGGAACAAATTTAACTTGATATGTATCGAGCTGTTGCAGTATTTATTTGAAGCTTGAGAAGTGAGTTCATATGCCATTGTTTGAAAATCTTTGCTAAGAGCACTATCGTCATTGAGTAGTAGGATCTTTATGAAACAAAGTTGCGAACGATATTTTGCAACAACTAAAAGGATCTGTATGGTTTTTTTGCATGTACACAAGTGGATGCTGCTACATTCCATTTACGTTTGGCCTCAGTAGCTGACAAGTGCAATGCTACGCATAGCCAGAGAAAGGTCAGTTAGCAGCATTAGTTTTTCGCTAGAATATAAGTATGTTTCTCTTCATGAGTTTGGATCATATATGTCCTTTCAATTATGCAGAGTCTATTTTGAAGCATGTAGTTCTAACTGACAATATTTTGATATGACATTGCGTTTACTTCGAGAACTTACATCTGATGTAGGCTTATCTGAGTGCCATAATCGTTGATCTTAGTGCAAGAAATTTCCAGCAAGCAACAATTCCATAATGTTTTTGCCAGTTTGTTGAAATTTTACCGTTCACCTTTTGTTTACAATATTTTCATCTTCAAATTAATTTTTAGAAAAATGACAACTTTTTCACGGGCTATCACCGTTGGGGCTATTTGCCTCTTCCCGTTGAGTCTATCCTGGAGCAGGGCTACTTAAATAATATGTGGATTTTTTAAATAAATAGCCTTTGACATGGTCAACGTTAAAAAAATAACCTCCAAATGTAAAATGACATTAATGCCCTTACTATTCGGGTCCCACAGTAGAAACCAATATGTTAAATGGGAACCGCGTTTGGGTGGGCGGGGTGTAGTCCAGTGGTTGTGTAGTCAGACGTGCAAATAATAGGTCGTGGGTTCAAGTCCCAGAATTTTTTTTATATATATATAGAACGGGACCCCTGCTATAGAAGGGGTCCGGTGCTCCATGGGACCCCTGCTATAAAGCAGGAGACCCATGGGGGTCCCCTGGGGTCCCATGGAGCACGGGACCTGTGCTATATAGCACGGGACCCCTGCTGTATAGCACAGGTCCCGTGCTCTATAGCACCGGTCCCGTGCTCCATGGGACCCCTGCTATAAAGCAGGAGACCCATGGGGTCCTCTGGGGTCCCATGGAGCACAGGACCTCTACTATAAAGTAGGGGACCCCTGCTGTATATATAAAAAAATTGTGTCAAAAAGACGAAAGTACCCTTAAATTGAAGGTTATGTTTCAAAACGTAGAAACGACGGGGCTATTTTTTTTAAAGTTGACCACGTCAAAGGCTATTTATTAAAAAGACCCAATAATATGTGGTCGATAATCAGAAGTAGGCAAGTTTTAACATTTAAACTTTACTCATTTGAGGAACTGCGTATTCATATTACTCATGTTGAATGTTTTGCTTCTTTTTAACAAGTAAATTGCATCGATTGTGTTATATGTTGTTGGCTGTTTTGCAGGATCGAAGCATTCTTCAGCAGTTATCATAATTGTGTCGCCACTAGACTTCTCAGTGCATATACAGACGGTAATATAATATGATTATAGAATACGGCGAATATTGGGGGCTGAACCGAAAAAGTTAAAAGATAGCAATTACAAATCAAGAACAATAACATATAAAGAGCTAAAGCATTCACAAAAAGAAAACGACGGGAGGGATGAGCAAAAAGCTTTTTACGGATGAATAAATGGAAGATGGCGGCTGCAAGCAAAGGCTGGAGGGCTGCGAAGGAGGATGACCGAGAGCAAGATAGCTCGAACACCGTAACGAAGGCGAATTCTTACCTTCTAATTTTGTCTTAGACAATGTTTTAATTAAATACATTCTCATTCTATTTACTTTATTTGGAACCAACAAATTTAATTTCGGTTTATAACCCATACTCGTGTGGTCGCTCGGGCATTGGCAAAATGCCATATAAACACCAGTGGGTATGTTAAGCTTCTCCGGCCTCCCAAATATATTAGAAGCAAAAATCTAAGAAATATGCATGCGTTATTTACAATCCAAGTACATTTCTTAAAAACTTTCATGAACGCGCTAAATTGTTAATTTTACGATATGATATGTTTATATTATGAAATTCATAAATATGAATGTAAGATGTGCAAAGTTCAATTCTAAATATATTTAGTAACTAATTCTTAAAGCCCGTGCATCGCACGGGCAATAAACTAGTATCACTTAACTGAATGTATTTTCCATATTAACACATAGTGTATTCCAGTCATACGAAAATGTTCATAACCAGGTGATCACATCAATATTCCAGTTAAGCATTAGATCACATATATTCGATTTTCTTCACGTTAAATCATATTGAAACACTTAATCGAATATTTTCACATACTTAAACATCATAAATCATACATATCGAGTTTTCTAAATTGTACCCCCCATAATACGTAATTACTTGGAATAATCAAAACTCTCATAATCATTTGGACCAAAAAGGTCTACACAAACAATGAGGAAACCACACCATGCACACCCGTAGTGTTAGAGAAGCTAAATGATGTCATTTTGTGGAGTCTTTAGTTGTGAGTTGCAGAAAGTAGACCCACATTTGATTACAACATTAGTAGATCATGATGAATAGAGATACACGTGTTTCGCTTTTAGAGAAGCCACGATAACTTTGGAAACTGTCGGGATACTGTGGAGACTTTTAATTGATAGGCATTGTATGCCTGGCTCGATTCGCTCGACGTCGACTGCATAATGGAGGGAAGATTGCAAACGATTGCTTGGTTATCAGGCCACCGACTGAAAAAATAAAGGAAAATCATTACAAATGAGAGCATTGGCCAATTTTCACATAGCTAATCCGATCACGGATAAGAGTGATGGGGTAGAGGTGGAGCAAGTAGCACGTTGATAAGCAATGTTAGTTTTTGGTGCGATGGTGTTCCATGATTATACTGCAAACAATGTTTTGCTTACCCACCTAGTTGTTGGAGGACATTAATGATGTGCAGGGGCAGTGCGGTGCTTGTGTTTTTATATAGAGAGTTTTGTTCGGCTTGTGAGCCAAAAAGCTTAATATAGTAGGATGGATCTCTATGGTTGTTGCAGGTAAAAACTTTAGACATAGCATTTTTCTTGATTATTATATTTTTTGCAATTTTAGGGATTGGCGTGGATAGATATCCTACCTTTATAGCCCATTCGCTTCCAAAACACATGGGATCAAGTTGCCGTTGTCAGCACAAGCTGCGAGGTATTATATTGCAATTTTTATTAATTATATAGTCATATACTTTTCAAACATTATTATACATTTACATATTGTAGGTGAAACACACAATGGATCATACGCGTTCGAAATTTACGCATCTTTCACAAAGTAATTGTTAGGTCCTCGATTATCAATCCCTAGATCATAGACTTGAAATCTAAGGCAATCGATTAGAATTGTTAAGAATTAGATTTCGATCGAAAACCTTCTTAGAGAGCTTCAAGAGAGATTTCGCTTAGCGAGAGTAAGTTTTCTAAATTTTTCTCTCTATAATATGATTTGCAAGCCTTTCGGATCAATTGACTATTTTTCTCTCTATTAAGCTCAAATGTGTACGAGGTATTTATGTGGCGCCCCTGACTTCTACCACTCATTTAATTACTAATTTACATGAGTGCACATGATAGAAAGGAAATATTATATACGAAAATGCATACAAAATTTTTTCTTTTATATAAAGGAATTCATAATGTACATTTCAAAACAAGCTTAGGATCCTAAATACAAGGTGAGTGCGCATGCGTGTCAAAATAATCTATTGGCCCTCCACTTCGATCGCATATGTACACACTTCCACCTCAAAAGTCCTCCGGAAGCTTCAAAATTAGGCCTCGCCTTCAGAATGATCACGTACTGTGATCATGTGAACCTACAACACATAAATACGCGGAATGAGCTTATAAAGCTGAGTAAGTGAAAGCCATGCATGCCATGCACGTGCCTAATTCGCCCGTGCCATGTTTCTTAGACCTTATGTTTTCCTTGCATTGTCTTGTCATGTAGGGCCCTCGGCTATCTTGCTATGCACCATCATGGAGCTCGAATCCAGAAGGGATATAAATATATAAGTGACAATACCCACTCATGAGAGGCTAACCCTAGGGCACATTTTCAATCCCAAGGTGGTTTAATAGGTCACGCCGACGCATCAAACTGGTAGCCCATTCTGAGGTTGCCAAACCAGAGATACCATCGGTGTCGCTTGTTCCCTCGGCCCCCATCCTCCAGGTTTCACGTTCCGCCAGAGTGCCCTAAAATCATGTATTGTCTTGAACATGCCATGTCTTGAAAGCGGCGACATAAAAGTCACCATGGTAGCATAGAAGAGCCGTGACTCAACTGTGAGTCGACATCAGGCGCACATATCGGCGGATATTTACCGCTCTCAGGCGATCTTGTATCATGCACGCTGTCGTATCCTGTCTTTAATACTAATCGTGCATGCATATTAACATGTCGTGAATATTCCTGTCATGTCGTAGTCGTCATGTAATGCAAACAAATCACGTAAAATCATAGAAGCACATAGACACATAAAATTGTGTGTTGTAGTTGGGACTTCCACTTACGTGGTATCCTGACAGTGTTTGATAATATCTGTAAGTGTTCCTAATGCTTGGCTCCTTATTCATGAAAATTACTAAGTTAGTATATAAACTAAGTCAGATGTTTCGAAATGCCTAAGTTATATGAATATGCATGTTTCGAAATTGCCTAAGTTCAATGATTGTATGTTTAAGAATTTCGAAATGAAATGTCTTTCGAAATTTAATTTCATAAAATAAGGATTTCAGAAATTTTTCATAGAAGGCTTCGAACTTTATTTAACTTGAAATCCGAAATTGGTTTTCGAAAGTGAGTTCGAAAGATGCTTAATTGAGAAAATTGATTAGGCCCGCGAGAAGCCCGTCCTTTCTCTCACACAGGTCGGCCTGCGAAATCATCTAAGCCCGACTTTTATTTCTACTGCGAAAACTCTTGGCCCGCAAAATCTTGTTTTGAAAATCAGTATTTCGAAAATAAAGTATTACGAAAACCTAATTTAATGAGAAATTGACCAAAGTTCTCGAAATAAATTTTGAAGTGGCTTTCGAAACAAACTTGGGACTTGGCTTCGAAATTATTTGCCTTGAAATTCGAAAATGGTTTCGTAAAATGTTTCGAAGTTTGTTTTCGTAAATTTTTCGAAATTCTATTTAGACATGTTTCGAAATTTGTTAAATAGTAAACAGAATTTTGAAGTCGATTTCGAACTGGATTTCGAAATGAATTTCGAACTTGGTTTCGAAATTCTAACAGAGTTTCGAAATTCCTTTTGAAATTCCTTATCTTAAAACTTCAATTTATATACATAAAAATGTTTCAAAATAAATTTCCCGAAATGAATTTCGAAATATTGTTCGAAACAAATTTCGAATTGAGTGCGTAATACATTTCGAACTTTGTTTCGAAATCCTTTGCTTTTCCAGACTTGATTTGGAAATTCCTCCTACAACAATGATATGGTTTTGAAAATCCTAATTTTGAAAATCATAAATTGGAACATAATATCTTATAAAAACACTCTTTTGTACAGAAAATACCTAATCATTCGATTAAGAAGACATATTTTCCATGAACACTGTGAATATCACTTGAATTTCGAAGTATACTTAAAACTTCAAAGTCTAGAACCTAAAAACGTGAATTCCTAAGGCTTTCGTGCATATTAGTACTAAAATATGCTATAATCGTGAATGAAAACGTAAACTCAAGGTAAGAAATTATACCCTCTCCTAAGCTTTAAGGATGTTTGCTACCCTAGTTCCTCGTCTTCTCTGTTCTTAGGTTTTACGAAAGTTTGTAAATTAACTACATTTTCTTCTTCTCTTAATTCTTATCTATGTATGGCATGTAATAATAAGTAAATGACATCGATGGTTATGTTAATATTTATCCTAAGTTACGAAATAGATATTATTTTAATACTACTTTAGTTTTCCCTACCCATGAAGTTTCCATAACTATACAAAGGGCAAACTTGGTATAAATAACAAGTAAGTCCTAATCTAAGGGCAAATACAAATAAAGCCCCAAATTACAAGGACGACTAATGAAATCAAAGCACAATTACAAATGATACTGTTAGGTCCTAGTTTATCAACTCTATGATCCTATACATGAACTCTAAGGTTATCGATTAGAATTGAATTACGATCGAAAACCTCTTTTGAAGAACACGAGAGAGAATCCTTGTAGTGAGAGAAGATATTTGCTGTTTCTCTCTCTAGAAAGTGAATTGCAAGCCTTTCAGATAAAATTTTCTAAAACTTCTCTATTAGCTCAATGTTTGTACATCTATTTATACCAAACATACTTGGTATAAATATCAAACTAGTCCTAAACTAAGGAGAATACATGAAACGCCCCAAATTACAAGGACAGCTAATAAATCAAAGCACAACTTAAGACATGATATTCTACATTCTCCCCCTTTGTGCTTGATTCCTCTTGTGCGCTGTCTGTCCTCGTCGGGCGTAGTACGACCTGCGCAAGCCCAGCGCATACTCGTAGGTCCTGAGAGTATTTCTCAGCTTCAGTCGCTCTTGCATTTCATCGAGAAGTTCCATCAGGAGCGGCTGTTCTCTTACGAACCGATGAATCCTCATCATCGTCTCTCGGTTGATTTTTTCCAACCTCTGCTCTATATTCTTCCTGATGACCTTGAGTGTCCCATTACAGAACTTGTTGATTTCAGTCTTCAGCATCAACCTGGTCTTCTTAGCGATTGGATTGTGGTAGGTGATGCCTAGGACTGAGCTGATGTGCACGTGATTATTGGGAAGCCCTTCGATCTCAGGTCTTTTGTTGAGCGGAGCGGTCATGTTGACCTTCTTCATGTTGCTCTCCAGAGCCATCTGAAGGTCGTGTGCGGCGAAGTACTTGACTTGGCGCATCATGAACCGGTAGAGCCCCTCGAGACCTTCTGTCTTGATGAAGCCTTGAGGACCTTTGTATTTCTCCACGTAAAGCTGGTAGAGGTTGTACACCTCCTCGGCAGGGAGATACAGTAGGTCACTCTTGCTTAGATCTTCTCGAGTCCTATCTACTCGCTCGATGGCGTAGTGAGGTGTTGGTAGTCCTCCTTTCGCATAGTAGACGCTGAGTAACTGACAGATTACGGAGAGACTCTTGTAATGACTCTTGGCTTGACTTTTAGTCATCCACAATCTCACATTCGGTCCGAGGTGGGTCAGCATCCAGAGATACGTCATTATCTTTTGCTGATCCCAGTGAGAGATCCCTCTGAGCTCGAACTCGTTCGGCTTCTTGACTTTATTCGGTGACCTCCAAATATGCTCACGAACTTCTTCAAGGAAGGGAATATCGATTCTAATATTATCCCAAGGCGTGTCGATCCAAACGGTCCCTGGCATTAGTCTTGGGGAAAACCGCTCGTTGCGCAATCAATTCAGGAAGCGCTGTGGGATCTTGTTCATAATCTTCACCTTCCTGAAGCTCATCGTCTTCTATCAGTACTAGGTCCACCGACGCTTGTTGTAGAAAGTGCCGAACGTCCTTAAGCCGTTGTCTCTGATGCTCGTCGGGCATGGAATGGGTCATCCACTGTCCTTCGAAGATGTACTTGTCGACGAACTCATGTGGATTGACACCATGTCCTGATGGTCCCGGTTGATTTTGAGCGGCTGAAGGAGTAGCTTGGGTCTGCGCTAGAGCCACGAGCATGGCGACACTTGCTTCTTCTTCTAGAAGCAAGGCCTTGTGAGGGTCGTTGGTGTGGTCGGAGGCGTCCTTAAAGAGAAGGATGGTGGGTCGATTTGGGTTAAAGTGGTAGTGCGGTGCGTGGTGTGGGTTGTTTGGGTGGTTTGGGTGGTGGTTTAGGTTTGGCCTACTCCAGCGCCTGTCTGCGTTGCGCCTGAGCCTTGTTCTTGGCCTTCACCTTGCCACTCGTTGATGTCCTAAGCCTTTTCTCCCCCTCATGACGATCCTGATCGTCTGGATCGTCATGTCGACGTCGTGTGCAGGAGCTTTGGCCTCGACAAGACTGAGTAGGTGGCTCGGGGTGATCCACGAGACGCCTGTAGAGAGATTCTTCCTGAGGCGTTCTGGTGGGAAGGCCGATAAGGCGGGCGAGAGGATGTCGTGGAGCTGGGTAATGGGAATTGTGTATAGATTGATGAGGATTGAGGAGTCTGCGAGTGGGTCGGTGCGAGTGGGTTGTAGGGTTGAGTGTGTTGGTGCTGAAGGACCCTCGGAGACGATGCTTCCTAGTGTCGCGCTGGGACGTCTCGATGGTAGCGAGCACTCTCTCCATCATTTTGTCTTCTAGGGATTTGAGGGCTGCAGAGAGCGCGGTCTGGAACTGAACTTCAGTCACAAACTGGACGGACGCCTCCGTCGAAGGTGGACCAGGTCGACTGATGTCGCCTGTTAGCAACCCTTGAGCAGACACCGGTCCTCAGGTTGGCTTGCAGTCACTTGAGGTTGTGACTGTTGGAGACTTCCACGCAATCTTAGAGTTGAATCTTGAAGATTCTCCTCTATGGGTGTTTCGGCAGGTTCTGAGTGAACATGCGAACCAGATACCGGTAGCCTGTGCGGCGGCTCAAGATTGAACGAAGAAATGTCCGCAACACTTGAAGGTAAGATCGGTGCGATGTCTGATGTGGTGGTGACGGTGGTGAAGAGAGACTCCAGTTGAATACTTAATCTTCTGGGAGTTCGTCTCATTAGTTGGATCTCCTCATCGGACTCCGTATCGGATGAGGTGGCTGTGTGAGGAGTGGATTCACGTTCAATGTCCTCACGAGCCTGTTCCGTCACCGGTGGAAGTGAGCTTTGCCCCGCTTCTGTCTCGAGCTGTGCTTCTTGGAGAAGAGCCACCTCTATGGGCTCTTCGAGCACGCCGACATGTATGGGCACTTCCACTTGAAGTGTTTCTGCTGGAGCTTCTTGTTCCAACTCTTCTGCCACAACATCAATCAACGTGGCATCGTTATCAGGGATTTGCACGTCCTGAGTTGGAGGCTCCTGCTCTAGCTCCTGGGCCACATCATCGATCAACGTGTCCTCAGGGCTAGAGTGTTATTGTTGTTGTTGAGGGCTGACTGTGAAGTCCGTCGGGGGCCCTCTAATCATCTATTCCGTCAGATGATTCTCCCGGCAGAACCTTTGGTATTCTGCTCCCATGGGGTCGGCGAGCCTTAACAACTCGAACGGTATGACCATTGTTGGCTGGTTCAAGTCCGTTAGCTTCGGGTTGTGAAAAAATTTGAGCCTTGGTGGTTGATAATTTCCTCCAGAAGGCAGACGAGGTACGTTCTGCTCGTACAGCTCCATTTGTTGTCTAATGGTAACGGAGAACCACCGAGCGTACGGCACATTCTTCGATCGTTTGTTCTCCTTCTGTCGGATTTGCTCGGCTAGATCATTCAAAATCAACTGAGCGAAATCGTCGTTGCGAGAGAAAGCGATTCCATGAAAAATCTGCAGAATGTTGTCGTTGCCTTTGTCGAAGCCGGCGTGCTTTGGCGATAGGCACTTATTGATAATGCCAAAGAGCGTCTTCCAAGGATGTGGTATCCCGTTTCTCTAAACTTGAGCTAATCTGGCCAGTGGAGGTCGGTATCCCATTTGGAGGAAGTCTTGCACCAGCTCCGCATCAGTTGGATGGGGGTCGTAGTTTTGGCTGAGAGGGAGGTTGAGGAGAAGCATGAACTCATTCTTGCTCATGCAGACGTGCCTCGTCCCTACAACCGTTGTGAAGTGGTACGCCCCGTCCATGATGAGGCTCTAAATCATCCCCCAAAACTGCTGGAGGTGTACCATCGGCACAGAGGCCGTCACCGTGAGAGCATGCCACAGGGGATGGCCTTGTAGTATAGACACCATGATATCGTCCAGACACCTAAAGGTGGCCAGGTCAAGTTGCAAATTGGTGTCGTGTACATTGAGGTATAGGGCCTTCTCATAATGTGATTGTAAGTAGGATAATGATCCATCAAAAATACAAATGTAAGTCATTAGCTAAATTTTAAATTGAGTCGAATATCAAATTCATCAAACCATAATGATGAAGCATTTTATAGCATGTTTGATAAAATTGTAATGGAAATATAAATTCACATATAGGTCATATAGAGTGAACGTTGAGGAAATAATATCATTTCGACACAAGCTTGTAAGTTCTATAAAAATTTGGTCGAAAATTTTTCTAAGTGTGATTTTGAATTATCTGTGTGTTAATTTGCGATCAAAAGAAATTTATTCGCCATTGATAGCTACAGTGATAAGGACTTAGAAAATTTTCCAAGTGTTTGAACTTAAGGTATGGTACTGTAGCCGAGAAATTTTTCGATTGAGAAAAATTTCTGCGTAAATTTACGAACGATAAATTAGATTTCTGAGTAAATTAACGATCGAGAAATTTGATTTACGATCGAGTATTTTTCACGCGTGAATAAAATTTTTCGCAGAGAAAGTTATCGAGCGAGAAAGTATTTCGATTTTAAAAGAAGTTTTCGCTGCGATATTTTACGATCGAGAAAATTGTCAACGAGAGAGTAAGTCAAGATTTTACGATCGATTAAAATTGTCGCTATGTGTTTTTATGATCGAGAAATTTTATCGTCGAAAAATACTTTATCGCCGCTAAAATTTTCGACCGAGAATCGAAATTGAAATCGAATAATTGTTTTCGACTGTAAGTTTTGCGCTAGAAACAAAAAAAATTGCACCTATTTTATCTATTCCTCTCATTAATATTTCGCTCGCATAAAATCAAAATTACATTTCTCGATTGTAAATGATATTCGATCTACGTTATTTATCTTATTGACTAAGTCAAAATGTGTGGCAGCCCCGCCTTCCACCACTACTTTCTACACTAGTCTACACGACTAATGTCCTATTAACAAAATAGATCTTGTAAAATCTGGTATAAAATTTTTCCTTTTATAAAAAGGAATCGTAACGGTTTCTACAAAATCATTCTGGGTCCTATTTACATAGGAAAGCGCGCATGCGGGTCAAAATAAATTTATCTACTGGGCCTCCACGAGGTCGCATCCATGCACACACTTCCATCTCAAAAGCCCACGGAAGCTTCAAAAGTTGGCTTCGCCGTGAAAATGATCACGTACCGTGATCGCGGGGTCCTACAACACATAAAAACGTGGAATGAGCTTATAAAGCTCAGTAAGTGAAAATCATGCATGCAATGCACGTGACCTAAATAGCGAAGGCATCCGTGCCAATGCTATCTACACCTCACATTCTTCCTGACCTTTCTCACCTTCTTCTTGACCTTTCATAACATATTTGGGCCCCTTTGGCTTTCAATCTTACTACGCACCATATAGAGCTCAAACCCCTAAGGGTATAAATATGTGACAGTACACACACTGGGAGGCTAAACCCGAGTACTCCATCTGTGCTTATCCCTATGGCGCCTTTCAATCCCAATGCGGTCCCATTGAGAGGCTAACCCGGGCACACAAATTTCGTTTAACCCTAAGGCGCCTTTCCATCCCAATGCGGTCTGACACGCGGGCGCTTCTCACTGGTAGCTTACTACGAGGTCGCCAACACTCGAGGTTCCTTCGGTGCCGCTCATTCCCTCGAGTTGCATCCTCCAGGTTGCATCTCCCGCTACGGGGTATTTACCCTACCTTTCGTGAATCAGGTAATTCGGCTTCGTGAATCGCCGTGGTAGCATAGAAGAGCCGAGACTCATCATTGAGTCGACACAAATGCCTATATCGGCAAATATACGTATCGCTTCCAAGCGATCTTATACTCATGCACGCTATCTCACTGGCTCTCATACTAGTCGTGCGTGCACGTGATGCCATGAAATCATATAAACATGCGTGCAATATTCATAAAATAATTTACGTCACATAAATTACGTAAATTTACGTCACATAGAAAACATAGAAGTGACATAAAACCATGAAAGGCACATAGACACATAATTTATACACACATAATTATGTGTTGTAGTTGCGATTTCCACTTACCTGGTATCCTTAGCTATTAGTTTATCGGTAAGTTGCTAACCTTCAAACCCTAAATATAGGAACATACAAAATTAGGGTTTATTAGTCTCATTCATAATTTCATGAAATTGGCTTAATTTGAAAACCCTAATTTTGACTTCTATAATTTTGAAACCCTAAAATTTAGAACTTAACTTAAACTGAGAAATACTTATTAGTATCCATCTCGATATTTTCAAATTGCATATAAGGATATCGATGTCAAATACAATTCTTGGGTTAAATGTCGAGATGGATATAGAGTTATAAATAAGATTTCGATATAAATTACGAGAGCATATCTCGACATTAATTAATGAATCTCGAGCTAGCTTCTATAATAGATCTCGACATGTCTCAATGATACATCTCGACATTTTATGACTTTCTATATAATTTTTGGATTTCAATGTGCTTCTCGAGATTTTTAATCATTACTCATACATAATACTTCAATTATATGTCGAGATGAATCTCGACATAAATGTCGAGCTTACTTAGATAATTATACAATGAAGACCTTCGACATTATTATATCTATATGATTTCGAGATTTGAACTCACTTGTACATTAGGTTTCGACATTTTCAAAATACTTCTCGATACAGTATATAAAATTTCGATATCTACACTATGCTCAAAGATCTATGCAAGGTTTCAATATTAAATAATACATAAGGATTTCGGTATCATTTGAGGACAATCTCGACATTTTCAAAATGAACTTCGATATAACATATAAACTTTCGATGTGTTCTTGGAATAATATATATATGGATCTCGAGTTATTCCTTCCAATTCATGCTCAAGTTATTCCTACCAATTCTCAATCTCGATCTCAACACCTGATATACTAATAAATCCATCTCCTAGATTAACATGCCATGTAATAGAAAACTAGTCAAACCTAAGAATCCTTAAAGTTCTACATGCGCTAGAAACCCTTAATCATATAAAATCTCTAAGCCTAATGATCCCTAGGAATCATTTTTCTCGTGCTTATTCTTTTTTTTAAGGCATTCGATTTAGAACAGAACATAATATTATTAGCAAATTTTATACTACTAATTCTTGCTTCCTAAATTGTAATGCTAAAGATGCTAGGTATAAACCCTTGGAACTAAGTCTGTATTATCTGAATTAATTACAACTTTTTGGTGCCTACTATACCTAAAACACGTTAACATGAACATAAAAACATGAAGTTTTAGTAAGAAGCTATACCTACTTCCAAGATAAATGATGAATTCTACTCCAGTTCTAGTTCGACTTTCTTCTTCCTCTATACATCAATCTTTCGTTAGTTTCTTCCTAATGAACTAAGATAAGTATGTTATCTTTTTATCATACTTGCGTGTTATTTAAGTAAGCTAAGTAACGTTGCTTTCTACGTTTTTTTTTACATACTTATCCAATTCCTTAGTAACAATCATTATAATATTAATTTTAATCATTTCCACCTTCCTAAGTTATCAAGCTATCTCTAAGTCCTTATTCCCTAAATAATAAGCCTCATAATATTATTAATAAATCGTGCCCACCTATTTAAATTTCTAAGTTTACAAATCTAATCTTACCTCATTCGAATTCTATTCCTACTAATTCGTATTTTCCAAAACGTGGTATCAACACTAAATCAAATATTCTAAGTTAGCATGTTATGTACTAAAAACCCTAACATCAATAACTAACCGAATTTCAATTAATTCTTCTACTTGGTTAGTAATCCTAATAGCACCCAATTTTGAAATCATGTTGACACATAAAATCGTAAAACACATCTCATGCAGTCACGTAAGTCATATAATGTGTATGCATATTTATTTAAGTATCGATTTTCTGGTAGTCCTAGCTTTTATTTAATTAGTCCAACGAAATTTCTAATTCACTGCTAATTAAATCGTAAATCCCGTAATTAAATTTTACGGGTATTACATCCTCCCCCCCTTAAAAGAATTTCGCCCCCGAAATTCCGTTAGCTGGAATGATTCAGGGTGACGATAGGTAGGGAGTTGAACTGGCTTGGTCAGGTGATAGAAATTCACCCTAGAAAATTATGAAGGAGTCTCAAATAATTTTCGAGGATAGAAAGAAATTCCTGATGAAGCGGATATAAAGATTGTTCCAGTTAGTGGAACCTGTATTACCTCAAAAAGCTAACGAGAATAATTATAATTCTAACTTAGACAGAGATCGAAGATTCTAACTACCCATCACGATTCCACTGCATCACTCTGATATTGAACGAATATGTTTTCTCAGGATGATCAAAAGATTGGGGCATAAGATTATACCCCGGATATTATTGGATCTTAGGTTTCAGGAATTCAGGTACAGATTTCTACTTCGAATGCCTATTTACTACGATCACGATTCAGATAGACACTCGAACTAGTCTCAACCAAGTTGGCCAAAAGAATCCTGAGTCTTACCACATAAGTGGTGAATGCAAAAGAAAATGTGGTTCATAAGCCCACCAGAATGCATTTTGAGGTTTAATAGATTAGAAGACTACCTTCCATCTCGGATGGGTCATTTTTAGCCTCTTCCGCTGTAAGCATGTATACCCGAGCGGGGGCCGTCAGCGGCTTAGCCTGGTTTGCTCCCTGACTTCCAGATGCATTCTCTGGGCACACTACAGAGTAGTGGCCTGTCTTGCCACATTTAAAGCAGGTGGAGTTTTGGGAGAAACAGACGCCAAGATGACGTCGTGCACATTTCGGACATACGGGTGCATTCGGTTGGGGTCTCCCTTGGTTCGGATTTGTTTGTTGAGGTGGTCGAGGGCGGTTTTGAAAATTGGGTTTCACATTCTGAGGAACAAACGGTTTCTTCAGTTTATTTCCGTCCCCTTTGGGTCCTTGTTCAAATTTCCTTTTTATCTCCTGGGCTCGTACAATTCGGCTTTCCGCTTGTTCAGCCATCAAGGCTCGTTCCGCCATTAGGGCATAAGTAACCCCTTGGAGTCCAGCCATGCCAACATCGCGATAAAGTTCTGGCTTCAAGCCCTCCATAAATCGCTCAATCTTTAACGCATCCGTACTTACCATGTGTGTGGCGAATCGGGACAATTGTTCAAATTTCCTAATATACTCCGCCACTGTCATTGTTCCCTGGCGGAGATTGATGAACTCGTTCATCCTCTGGGCACGGACTGGAGCAGTGAAATACTTATTGCGGAAAAGTTCTTTGAAATGCTCCCAGGTCATTGTCAGGGGATCTTCGAAAGTTAGTACTGTATCCCACCAATGACCTGCGCTTCCCCTTAATAGGTAGGTAGCGCAGAAGACCTTTTCTGGTTCAGGGGTACGGCTATGCTGGAACATAGTTTCTAAAGTTCGGAGCCAATCCTCAGCCGAGGTTGGGTCAACAGCATCTTCAAAGGTTGGGGGTTAAGTTTACGAAATCTTTCCCCGACCATTTCGATTCTGTCGGCCTGAGAAGATCCGTTGCTTGATTGCCCACCAGCGTTTTGTTGTTGGATTAGTTGCTGAATTTGGGCAGATTGTTGGCGGACTAGTTCCGCCAGCTGAAGGATAGTCGCATCCCGACTATCAGTAGGGGCTGCGGGTTCCTTACTTTTATCTGCACCCGCACTATTTTCATTTCTTGTTCTACCCATCGTTCTTCTATCCTAACCTTCCTAAAATTAACCAATCATGTAATATAAGAAATTCATAGAAACATAAACTTACAAGCAAGTCCGCTTCCGTGCTTTTGAGTGTGTGTACATGGACAGTCTGCAGAACCTATATCCTAAGCTCTGATACCACCTGTGGCAGCCCCGCCTTCCACCACTACTTTCTACACTAGTCTACACGACTAATGTCCTAATAACAAAATAGATCTTGTAAAATCTGGTATAAAATTTTTCCTTTTATAAAAAGGAATCGTAACGGTTTCTACAAAATCATCCTGGGTCCTATTTACATAGGAAAGCGCGTATGCGGGTCAAAATAAATTTATCTACTGGGCCTCCACGAGGTCGCATCCATGCACATACTTCCATCTTAAAAGCCCACGGAAGCTTCAAAAGTTGGCCTCGCCGTGAAAATGATCACGTACCGTGATCGCGGGGTCCTACAACACATAAAAACGTGGAATGAGCTTATAAAGCTCAGTAAGTGAAAATCATGCATGCAATGCACGTGACCTAAATAGCGAAGGCATCCGTGCCAATGCTATCTACACCTCACATTCTTCCTGACCTTTCTCACCTTCTTCTTGACCTTTCATAACATATTTGGGCCCCTTCGGCTTTCAATCTTACTACGCACCATATAGAGCTCAAACCCCTAAGGGTATAAATATGTGACAGTACACACACTGGGAGGCTAAACCCGAGTACTCCATCTGTGCTTATCCCTATGGCGCCTTTCAATCCCAATGCGGTCCCATTGAGAGGCTAACAGTGCCTTTCAATCCCAATGCGGTCCCATTGAGAGGCTAACCCGGGCACACAAATTTCGTTTAACCCTAAGGCGCCTTTCCATCCCAATGCGGTCTGACACGCGGGCGCTTCTCACTGGTAGCTTACTACGAGGTCGCCAACACTCGAGGTTCCTTCGGTGCCGCTCATTCCCTCGAGTTGCATCCTCCAGGTTGCATCTCCCGCTACGGGGTATTTACCCTACCTTTCGTGAATCAGGTAATTCGGCTTCGTGAATCGCCGTGGTAGCATAGAAGAGCCGAGACTCATCATTGAGTCGACACAAATGCCTATATCGGCAAATATACGTATCGCTTCCAAGCGATCTTATACTCATGCACGCTATCTCACTGGCTCTCATACTAGTCGTGCGTGCACGTGATGCCATGAAATCATGTAAACATGCGTGCAATATTCATAAAATAATTCACGTCACATAAATTACGTAAATTTACGTCACATAGAAAACATAGAAGTGACATAAAACCATGAAAGGCACATAGACACATAATTTATACACACATAATTACGTGTTGTAGTTGCGATTTCCACTTACCTGGTATCCTTAGCTATTAGTTTATCGGTAAGTTGCTAACCTTCAAACCCTAAATATAGGAACATACAAAATTAGGGTTTATTAGTCTCGATCATAATTTCATGAAATTGGCTTAATTTGAAAACCCTAATTTTGACTTCTATAATTTTGAAACCCTAAAATTTAGAACTTAACTTAAACTGAGAAATACTTATTAGTATCCATCTCGATATTTATACAATGAAGACCTTCGACATTATTATATCTATATGATTTCGAGATTTGAACTCACTTGTACATTAGGTTTCGACATTTTCAAAATACTTCTCGATACAGTATATAAAATTTCGATATCTACACTATGCTCAAAGATCTATGCAAGGTTTCAATATTAAATAATACATAAGGATTTCGGTATCATTTGAGGACAATCTCGACATTTTCAAAATGAACTTCGATATAACATATAAACTTTCGATGTGTTCTTGGAATAATATATATATGGATCTCGAGTTATTCCTTCCAATTCATGCTCAAGTTATTCCTACCAATTCTCAATCTCGATCTCAACACCTGATATACTAATAAATCCATCTCCTAGATTAACATGCCATGTAATAGAAAACTAGTCAAACCTAAGAATCCTTAAAGTTCTACATGCGCTAGAAACCCTTAATCATATAAAATCTCTAAGCCTAATGATCCCTAGGAATCATTTTTCTCGTGCTTATTCTTTTTTTTTTAAGGCATTCGATTTAGAACAGAACATAATATTATTAGCAAATTTTATACTACTAATTCTTGCTTCCTAAATTGTAATGCTAAAGATGCTAGGTATAAACCCTTGGAACTAAGTCTGTATTATCTGAATTAATTACAACTTTTTGGTGCCTACTATACCTAAAACACGTTAACATGAACATAAAAACATGAAGTATTAGTAAGAAGCTATACCTACTTCCAAGATAAATGATGAATTCTACTCCAGTTCTAGTTCGACTTTCTTCTTCCTCTATACATCAATCTTTCGTTAGTTTCTTCCTAATGAACTAAGATAAGTATGTTATCTTTTTATCATACTTGCGTGTTATTTAAGTAAGCTAAGTAACGTTGCTTTCTACGTTTTTTTTTACATACTTATCCAATTCCTTAGTAACAATCATTATAATATTAATTTTAATCATTTCCACCTTCCTAAGTTATCAAGCTATCTCTAAGTCCTTATTCCCTAAATAATAAGCCTCATAATATTATTAATAAATCGTGCCCACCTATTTAAATTTCTAAGTTTACAAATCTAATCTTACCTCCTTCGAATTCTATTCCTACTAATTCGTATTTTCCAAAACGTGGTATCAACACTAAATCAAATATTCTAAGTTAGCATGTTATGTACTAAAAACCCTAACATCAATAACTAACCGAATTTCAATTAATTCCTCTACTTGGTTAGTAATCCTAATAGCACCCAATTTTGAAATCATGTTGACACATAAAATCGTAAAACACATCTCATGCAGTCACGTAAGTCATATAATGTGTATGCATATTTATTTAAGTATCGATTTTCTGGTAGTCCTAGCTTTTATTTAATTAGTCCAACGAAATTTCTAATTCACTGCTAATTAAATCGTAAATCCCGTAATTAAATTTTACGGGTATTACAAAATGTTTTGCGATCGAAACTCTTTTACGATGGAAACAGTAACTTAATCAAATTGAGATTCAAAATTTTTACAGTTTGCGACTGAAAAGGTTTTTCGACGCCTTTAAACGTTGGAAAACCACCCAATTTAGTCTTATCTATTAATCGACCTATAATAACGCAGAAAATCGAAACAATCTATACTCAAAATGATCAAGAGACTTCGAACTGTCTTATATGCAGTTTTTATCCTAGATTATACTTAGAAATTGGTCTAAAACACTGCAAACAAGCATTCGAGTTCTCAAAATATGAACAGCGAGAAATGAACACAAAATCATGCAAAATATTTCAAAATACAGATGCAAATGAAGTTTAGATACACAATAATCCCTAAAAAAGGGCAAATCTACCTTCTAAAGACGAAAAGCAGAGGACAAAATCGAAAGATTTGAAGGGTTTTGACGTTCGTCTTTTGAGAGAAAAGGTTTTTCGCACAAAAATTTGACTGTTGAGTTTTGCGATCGAGGGTTTTTTCGTGTATTTAGGGATTTTCGACTGCAAGCAATGATTTCGTTTAATTGGGCTGATTAGACGTTTTACGAGACTTAGTGAATTTAAGCCCATTACTGTTTGTGATTGAGAAACTCACGATCGAGAAATATTCTTTGGTTACTATTTAATTTTCGCTCAACGATTCCGATCAAGAATCATTGGGTTCCTGTTTAATTTTCGCTCGTCACTATGAAAGAGAAAATTACAACTTGGTCCCAAATCAATTTTCGCTCGAGAACTTGCGAGGGAAAATTACGAAATTCGCCTGAATTTCTCGATAGTAAGTTGTTATTTGTTTTCAAATTGACCCTGAGTTTTAAAATAAACCACAGAATTGCTCCCCCTATGTATGAACATAAACGTAATTAACTCCCTGTAATTCCGATTGATGACATCTGGCTTCATATTTAAAGTTTATAACTCTGCAATGCTTAGAGCAAAAGATGTCGAAAATATTAGAGTTAATTTTGGAAGCAATTTTTCTATTTGATTCCCCTTAAAAACATTTCTTTAAGATAAGTTGGTTAAATTCAAATTTAAAACACGTTAACGATCCAAATATTAAACCAACCACAATTTGTACCACTGCCGTGCACTCCAAATCGTGATAAATTCGTGAAATCTTCCTCATTGTTTCTGCAACACTTAGAGAAAGATTATCAAAATATTTTGGAGCTCAAGGCATAACTTTTGTAAATGCTCCCCCTCAAATAGTGCACCTCAAGTGATTTATCAAACAAGTACATAAATCAATCTAAGGACCAATTATTCAACACATGCGATTTATCATGATTAGTCTAGATACATGCCCCCCTAAACATGTGTGGCGACCCTCGTTTTCTAATAAGGACTACTGGCGGATTTCCGCAACGTAAGCCGCAGAAGGCCCGTCTAAGTAAAACTTTTTCCTAAAATAATATACACTACTACAAAAATCTGTCTACATCGTCATCACTATTCATGGGCCAAATCCCCAAAATGTCAAAACATCAAAAATCCTAATGCCGTTCCACAGGTCTTCATCCATGTACCGCCACGCACTCAAAAGTCCGTGGAGTACCGCCACCAGCTGCCTCAGTCATGACGCGTATCACCTTCAGATTTAGTACCTATAACACGGGTGAATAAAATGCATGTATGCAAGTGCGCACACAACCCCGATCCAATATCTCACAAAATGATATAATGCACACTCTTTCTTTCCCCACATTCCTATTTCACATCACACAACACAGGGCCCTAGCTTAGGCTCGGCACCAACGCGCGCAATAGACTACTGGGAGGCCAACCCCAAGTCTCGCGACGAGCCATGCCGGAAGTGCACTGATCGATCACGTCAATGGCCTCCTACCAGGTCGTATATCTCCCGCACCAAATCAAAAATCCCATCCGACGGTATGCACCTCGAATCGATCACGTCCGAGTAGACAGATCGATCACGTCTGTCTTCGCCAGGTGCCCTGCGAGCCCAACCTCGACTCCGCTACGAGTCACAAATCACAATCACCACATTCTACCCCATACGTCAGTATCTGAAATGATCACCGTCTCAATACGGTGTACTCACCTCTCGTTCTGACGTGATATGCTTGTGCCATGCATGTACAAGAAATCTCATAAAAACATGATTCATATGAAAGGTATGTAAAACAAGTAACACGTAAGTTACGTAAGACATGAAACTCATGAAAGCACATAATCACGTATGTATTTACGTATTGTAGATGGATGATTCACCTACCTTCCTCCCGCTATTGCCAAATAAGATATCTGGTGTATGTAATACCCGTAAAATTAATACGGGATTATTTTTGTAATGTCCGAATTAATGAAGACGACTTTCGAACAAAACCGGATTTTCGGGAGTGAGACGAAGATATTAGTTTGGTCCCGAGAACGAATAAATACTATGGACCGAAAATATTTAGAAAGCCAAGTTGCAATGTAGATCAAATAGCATTAAGCCCAAATTAATTAGTAAGGGCCCAACTTTGGAGGACTAGTTTAGAATGAAATAGCCCAAGTGACTTAATGACCCAAAGGAATTAAATAATAGGATAAGTATGGAGGTTGCTTAAATTGTGGGAAAACCCACGTTGGGAGCCATGCCCTTAGTAGATATTTGTTCTAAAAATCATCGTTGTGGTCAAATGATAAAAACGTGATAGTGAGGGAAAAAAAAAGAAAAAGAAAAAAAACTTCACTTGCAACCTTTCAAATCAACGTGAAGAAGAAAGAAGAAAAAAGGGAATTTTCTTGGCAAGCTTGATCGATTTTCTCAACCTTGGGAATTGTCTAAACGAGCTTAGGAGGTAAGGATTATACATATAACTTATCAATCCTTCATAAGTTTACGGATTTTTATATTTTACACGGCTTGGTGATGGGTCGAAATTGAAGCATAGAGGGTGACGAGAGGAGCTGATTTTTGGTGGGATCAAGCCGAGCATCAAGTTAGGGAATTAGTCTAAATTAAGCTTGGAGGATAGGTAGGTGGTTTATACCCCTACAAACCCTTTTTAAAGCGTATTACATTCCGTAAAGGTGCTAAAATTCGATTGGAAGGCCAATCGAATTTTATATTTTTGAGTTTTATAATTTTGATAATTTTCGTGGCATGCTATGAATGTGTTTTGACGTGATTTCGAACTCAAAATATGAGTTCTTGGTTGATGATTTAAATGGTGTGTTGAGCGACGAAGAACTTGCTGAATTTCTGAAAATGTTGGGCTTTGCGAGTTGAATTTGTGAATTTGGAGGTTGGCGAATCGAGTGATAATTTATTTTGCGGGCCGTTCTTTATTTTGCGAATCGTGAGAGTGGATTTTAAAATAAAAATTGGCCGAATTGATTTTGAGTCGCGAAGTTTTGTTGCGGGCCCAGAAGTTTTGCGAACTGTGTGAGTCAGTGAAGTTTTTGCGGGTCAAAATTGGGATTTCGCGGGCTGAAGCTGTTTCGCGAGTTGTGAAATAAGTCGCGGGCCGACTTTGAGTTTCCGCGGGCCGACTTAGTTTTGCGGGGTGATTCCTGTGAGAAGGGTCGGGCTTCGCGCGGGCTTAAATTGTGTTCGCGGGCTTAATCGAACGATTCGCGAATTCAGCGAAGTAATTCGCGAATTCGAACGTTGACCCGCTGATGTGCGGGTTGACCAATTTTAAAACGGCGATTCGCGAAGCGCGAGTGATTTCGCGAAGTCGGGTGTTGACCCGATAATTTCGCGGGTTGACCAGCTTTTAAATGTGGGTTTCGGGCGATTATTGACTTGGGCTTTGACCAACGGTTTGATTTTGGGCTTTGCCCTATTTTAGACCCAAATACTTTAAATAAAATCATTTTAAGCCCAAATCAATTTTAAAATAAAATATTTTCGTATTATAATATATAAATAGAGTCAACCCATATTTTAAATTATAAATAATATTTTGGGATTCTAAAACCATCGGCCTGGTATCGGTTTTTAATAAAATATAGTATTTTCCGTGATTACTATTTACTATTGTATGAAATGTGATGCGTTCAGGTGATTGATTTTTTTTTATGTGCATATCACGACATGCACGGGTGAGAGTGATGATGATGTACCGTATTCATACGGTGACGCCTTACGGTGTCGGATGAGTGGGGTAGAGTTACCGATGTTGGTAGTCAGGTCTAGACTCGATAGGGCACCTGGTGGGAGAGGGGGTTTGCGACACCCATCTACTCGGGATTGAGCCACCCGAGGTGCACACCACCGATATTATATTGGCTCAGGGACGGCAGACAGATGTGAGATTCCTGTCTACCCGGGTAGTGGTAGACTACTCGGGGAGTTACACCAAGGTGTAACACCGTCGGATTGGGATTGTGTGCGGAAGGAGCGACCCGGCACGGCCGGCGTGGGCTACCGTACGATTATGGCGTACCTTGCCATGCGCGCGTGGGTGCCGAGTCTAGCCTAGGGCCCTGATAAGTGATGAGACGTGTGATAGGTCAAGCGTGCATATTTCATGTGTGAGGACATGGGATTAGGTTGAGTGCACGCACACATATGCATTGCATGTTTTTACTACCACCTACTGGGAATTTTTGCTCAGGGTTTTATTTTATAGGTGGGACTGCGCCCGACACCGAGGGGTGTCAGGGTTAGCTGTAGGCAGGCTGGCGGCGGTGACTCCACGGGCTTTTGAGGGCGGAGCGGTACATGGGACGCGACCTGTGGAGAGACGTAGTTTAGTTTAGTCGGGTTAGATTTTGGGGCTTCGGCCCGGTGTGTGGATATGACGCTTTTTGTAAAACCCGACCTTTGATATATGATGTATATTATTTTATTAAAAGTTTTTAATAAACCGGGTCCTCCGCGACTTCTGTTGCGGAAAATCCGCCAACTAATTTAATTAGGAAGTAGGGGCGCGACAGGTGGTATCAGAGCGTTAGGTTTTAGGTTCTGAAGACTGTCCATGTACCGCCACTCAGAAGCCGGGAGAACCAGCCTCGCCTGTAAGTTTTGTGTGCTAATGTGATTATGTGAGTTGATATGTGGTTGTTTATGTGTGCTATCTAGTATTCAAGAATGTCGAGGGGTAGACCTAGACGAGAGTTCGTAGGTGAAACTAGTCGGCGGGACGAACCTGAGTCCCCGACCCCTGAACACGATACCATTCGACGACTGACTGAATTGATACAGCGTCAGTCAGACCAGATCAATGACTTGATCAATCATCGGAGCTCATCTGAGCACCGTTCCTCCCCGCAGCCGGATCGTGTGGAAATTATCGGGGAGAGGTTCCGCAAACTGAATACCCCAAATTTTGCCGAAGCCACTAACCCAGCGGTGGCTGAAGACTGGATTGGCACAATTGAAGACCTTTTCGTATATAGTCGCGTGCCGAACAACGAGAAAGTGCTGTGCGCCGTTTCCCTACTTCGGGGAAGCGCGCGATTCTGGTGGAACACGGTGAAGGTGTTGGAAGATCCCGCTGCTATGACGTGGGAGCGTTTCAGGGAATTATTCTACGAAAAGTACTTCACTGCTCACGACCAAGAGCAGCGCATGTACGAGTTCATGAACCTGAAACAAGGGCGAATGCCAGTTGCAGAATACATTCGCAAGTTCGAGGAGTTATCCCGCTTCGCTCCTCATCTCGTAGCGACGAACGCCCTCAAAGTTACGAGATTCCTTCGGGGGCTGAAACCCGAATTCTACCGAGACCTCAGCGTGGCAGGTGTGCGCCAGCTGGAATTTCGTCAGGCAACAGAACGTGCCTTAATTGCTGAGCAGGCAGAAGGTGTAGTAAGGGAGGCTCAGGAAGTGAATCGGAAAAGGGAGGCTCAGCAAGGCGGAAGCAGTCAGAAGCGCCCATTCTTTGGCAAGGGTCCTAAGAACAAAGGCAACCGATCGGGCCAACAGACGTGGCGCCCGAATTTTAGCCAGGGAACGACCAACGTTCCCTATCGACCAGCAATGCCAGTACCACAATGCCAGCAGTGCGGAAGAAACCACTTCGGTATCTGCTACGGACCTCGACCGGGCCAGAATCTACAGTGCTTCCGGTGTGGAAAGATGGGGCACACTGCGCGGAACTGCACAGAAGGTCAGCCGCAGTTGCAGAATCAACCACAGAAATTGATCCGACCTCCACCCGTACCTGCGAGGGTTTTCACATTGACGAATGAGGAGGCGGAGGCGAATCCAGCCGTAGTGACTGGTATGTTGAACATCTTTCACGTACCGACTTCCATTCTGATTGACTCCGGAGCCACACATTCGTTTGTGTCGGCCAGTTTTGTGACCCGGGCGGGAATATATCCTACCCATTCTTCGTGCAATTACATAGTTTCCTTACCCCATGGAGATCCAACTAGGACGAACTTAGTAGTAGGAAACTGTCCCGTGAGAATTGAGGGTCGAGAATTGAATGTAGATCTGATAGTGATCCCGATGAATGATTACGACATCATATTCGGGATGGATTGGCTCTCAAAATATGGAGCAATCATAGACTGTGCGAAGAAAGTAGTTAGGTTTCAATCGACCAAGGGAGGGGAGTTTGAATTTTCAGGGAAAACGGACAATAAAACAATCCCTAGGATTTCTGCTTTGAAAGCTCAGCGACTCGTGAATACGGGTTGCGAAGCATTTTTGATCTTTGCGGTGAAATCCGAAGAATCTCCTCAGCCAAAACTAGAGGAAGTTCCTATAGTAAAGGAATATCCCGATGTATTTCCCGAGGATCTCCCGGGATTACCGCCGGATTGGGAAATAGAATTTGTAATCGATCTTGTACCCGGAGCTGCCCCTGTTTCTAAAGCCCCGTATCGGTTAGCGCCGAATGAATTGCGGGAGTTGAAGGAGCAATTAGAAGAACTGTTGCAGAAGGGTTTTATTCAACCCAGTTTCTCACCTTGGGGAGCCCCGGTACTTTTTGTTAAGAAGAAAGACGGGTCGATCAGGTTATGTATAGATTATCGTGAACTCAATAAAATCACGATAAAGAATAAATACCCGTTGCCGAGGATAGATGATTTATTCGATCAATTACAAGGGGCAACGGTGTTCTCAAAGATCGACCTGCGTTCCGGTTATCATCAGTTGAAGATCCGTGAAAAGGATGTTCCGAAAACTGCGTTCAGCACGAGGTACGGCCACTACGAATTCTTGGTCATGCCTTTCGGGCTAACGAATGCTCCTGCCGCTTTCATGGATCTGATGAACCGAGTATTTAAGGAGTTCCTAGACCGTTTCGTTATAGTTTTTATCGACGATATCCTCGTATACTCGAAGACGAAGGAGGAACACGAGGATCATCTGAGAACGGTCCTTGGAATCCTTCGGGAGAAACGGCTGTTCGCCAAGTTTAAGAAATGCGAATTCTGGTTGGAACAAGTGGCCTTTCTGGGACACATCATTACGGGGAGCAGAATTGCGGTAGACCCCAGCAAGATTGAGGCGATAGAAAATTGGCCACGACCGACCACTCCCACTGAAGTAAGGAGTTTTCTCGGGCTTGCTGGATATTATCGGAAGTTTATCAAAGACTTCTCCAGCATTGCTTCAACGCTCACAAACCTAACCAAGAAAAATGTCTCGTTCAAATGGACTGAACAGTGCGAGCAAAGTTTTCAGGAGTTGAAGAAGAGACTGACGACTGCTCCAGTTTTAGCAATACCGTTGGGCACTGAAGGATTTTCGGTGTATAGTGATGCCTCGAAGAACGGCTTGGGGTGCGTGTTAATGCAGAACGGGAAGGTAATCGCTAACGCCTCCCGACAGTTAAAGCCGTACGAGAAGAATTACCCCACCCACGATCTTGAACTCGCCGCAGTAGTGTTTGCTCTCAAAATCTGGCGACACTATCTGTATGGAGAAAGGTGCGAGATCTTTACAGATCACAAGAGCCTGAAGTACTTCTTCACACAAAAGGAGTTAAATATGAGGCAACGACGATGGCTCGAACTGGTGAAGGATTACGACTGTGTGATTAACTATCACCCAGGAAAAGCTAACGTGGTCGCAGACGCGTTGAGCCGAAAAGCTGTGAATACCGAATTGTGCCAACTCGGAGTTGAAGTAATTCACTTCGGGGAGATTGAGACGAGATTGGCAGCGTTGACTCTCAAACCGACGCTGTTAGATCGAATCCTCGACGCACAAAGGAAAGATGAATTATACCTGAAAATTCGGGGTGGACGAGATGAAGATGTTCCGTCGGAGTTCGAATTCCGAGGGGACGGGAGCTTACGATTCAGAAATCGCTTGTACGTGCCTAAAAATGAAGAAATCCGTCGAATGTTGATGACAGAGGCACATACAACGACCTATTCGGTACATCCTGGAGCAACGAAGATGTATCGAGATTTGCGGATGAATTACTGGTGGCCTGGAATGAAAAGAGATGTTGCTGCCTTCGTAAGCAGGTGTCTGACTTGTCAGCAGATCAAAGCAGAACATCAAAGGCCGGCAGGAATGCTACAACCATTGACGGTTCCCGAGTGGAAGTGGGACCACATAACCATGGATTTTGTCGTCGGATTTCCCAAGACGGTGAAAGGGCATGATGCAATCTGGGTAATCGTTGATAGATTAACGAAATCTGCCCACTTTCTACCGATCAACCAGACATATCCCATGGAGAAGTTTGCAGAACTGTACATTCAGGAAATAGTGAGACTACATGGGATTCCAATGTCGATCGTTTCCGATCGCGATTCGAGATTTCTGTCTCAATTCTGGGGGAGCTTACAGAAGGCTTTAGGGACCAAACTATCATTTAGTTCAGCCTATCATCCCCAGACGGACGGACAATCGGAAAGGACGATCCAGACGCTCGAAGATATGTTAAGGGCGTGTGTTCTGGATTTCCGAGGA
The DNA here is from genome assembly GCA_027422505.1 of Craterostigma plantagineum. Taxonomy (NCBI): domain Eukaryota; kingdom Viridiplantae; phylum Streptophyta; class Magnoliopsida; order Lamiales; family Linderniaceae; genus Craterostigma; species Craterostigma plantagineum. Next base: position 15,941,581 of record JAPQWV010000013.1, on the reverse strand, counting down.
AGCTGGAGTAAGTACCTCCCATTGATTGAATTTTCGTATAACAACAGCTTTCAAGCGACGATCGGGATGGCACCTTACGAAGCCTTGTATGGGCGTAAATGCCGATCCCCAGTACATTGGGATGAAATCGGCGAGAAGGCGCTATTAGGTCCTGAAATGGTTCGTGAGATGACCGAAGCTGTTAGTAAAATTCGGGAGAGAATGCAGACGGCCCAAAGTCGTCAAAAGAGTTACGCTGATAAGAGACGAAGGCCGTTGAAATTTGAAGAAGGCGATCAAGTCTTCTTGAAAATATCACCGATGAAAGGAATTAAGAGATTCGGACGGAAAGTAAAGTTGAGTCCGAGATACATAGGACCCTTCCATATTTTGAAAAGGGTCGGTGAAGTAGCGTACCAGCTAGAACTGCCTACCTCACTAGCACAAGTCCATGACGTCTTCAACGTATCTACTTTACGGAAGTACGTTTCGGACCCGAATCACGTGCTACGAAGTGAGACGCTTCATCAGCAGTTGAAACCGGACCTAAGCTATGAAGAAAGGCCGGTAGAAATTTTAATGTATGAGGTAAAGCGACTTCGAAATAAGAACATCCCCCTAGTAAAGGTCTTGTGGCGGAACCAGACAATGGAGGAAGCCACTTGGGAGCGAGAAGATGAGATGAGAGAAAAGTACCCCGAGTTGTTTACGACGACTTAAATTTCGGGGACGAAATTTCTGTAAGGGGGGAGGATGTAATACCCGTAAAATTAATACGGGATTATTTTGTAATGTCCGAATTAATGAAGACGACTTTCGAACAAAACCGGATTTTCGGGAGTGAGACGAAGATATTAGTTTGGGCCCGAGAACGAATAAATACTATGGACCGAAAATATTTAGAAAGCCAAGTTGCAATGTAGATCAAATAGCATTAAGCCCAAATTAATTAGTAAGGGCCCAACTTTGGAGGACTAGTTTAGAATGAAATAGCCCAAGTGACTTAATGACCCAAAGGAATTAAATAATAGGATAAGTATGGAGGTTGCTTAAATTGTGGGAAAACCCACGTTGGGAGCCATGCCCTTAGTAGATATTTGTTCTAAAAATCATCGTTGTGGTCAAATGATAAAAACGTGATAGTGAGGGAAAAAAAAGAAAAAGAAAAAAAACTTCACTTGCAACCTTTCAAATCAACGTGAAGAAGAAAGAAGAAAAAAGGGAATTTTCTTGGCAAGCTTGATCGATTTTCTCAACCTTGGGAATTGTCTAAACGAGCTTAGGAGGTAAGGATTATACATATAACTTATCAATCCTTCATAAGTTTACGGATTTTTATATTTTACACGGCTTGGTGATGGGTCGAAATTGAAGCATAGAGGGTGACGAGAGGAGCTGATTTTTGGTGGGATCAAGCCGAGCATCAAGTTAGGGAATTAGTCTAAATTAATCTTGGAGGATAGGTAGGTGGTTTATACCCCTACAAACCCTTTTTAAAGCGTATTACATTCCGTAAAGGTGCTAAAATTCGATTGGAAGGCCAATCGAATTTTATATTTTTGAGTTTTATAATTTTGATAATTTTCGTGGCATGCTATGAATGTGTTTTGACGTGATTTCGAACTCAAATATGAGTTCTTGGTTGATGATTTAAATGGTGTGTTGAGCGACGAAGAACTTGCTGAATTTCTGAAAATGTTGGGTTTTGCGAGTTGAATTTGTGAATTTGGAGGTTGGCGAATCGAGTGATAATTTATTTTGCGGGCCGTTCTTTATTTTGCGAATCGAGAGAGTGGATTTTAAAATAAAAATTGGCCGAATTGATTTTGAGTCGCGAAGTTTTGTTGCGGGCCCAGAAGTTTTGCGAACTGTGTGAGTCAGTGAAGTTTTTGCGGGTCAAAATTGGGATTTCGCGGGCTGAAGCTGTTTCGTGAGTTGTGAAATAAGTCGCGGGCCGACTTTGAGTTTCCGCGGGCCGACTTAGTTTCGCGGGGTGATTCCTGTGAGAAGGGTCGGGCTTCGCGTGGGCTTAAATCGGGTTCGCGGGCTTAATCGAACGATTCGCGAATTCAGCGAAGTAATTCGCGAATTCGAACGTTGACCCGCTGATGTGCGGGTTGACCAATTTTAAAACGACGATTCGCGAAGCGCGAGTGATTTCGCGAAGTCGGGTGTTGACCCGATAATTTCGCGGGTTGACCAGCTTTTAAATGTGGGTTTCGGGCGATTATTGACTTGGGCTTTGACCAACGGTTTGATTTTGGGCTTTGCCCTATTTTAGACCCAAATACTTTAAATAAAATCATTTTAAGCCCAAATCAATTTTAAAATAAAATATTTTCGTATTATAATATATAAATAGAGTCAACCCATATTTTAAATTATAAATAATATTTTGGGATTCTAAAACCTTCGGCCTGGTATCGGTTTTTAATAAAATATAGTATTTTCCGTGATTACTATTTACTATTGTATGAAATGTGATGCGTTCAGGTGATTGATTTTTTTTTTATGTGCATATCACGACATGCACGGGTGAGAGTGATGATGATGTACCGTATTCATACGGTGACGCCTTACGGTGTCGGATGAGTGGGGTAGAGTTACCGATGTTGGTAGTCAGGTCTAGCTCGATAGGGCACCTGGTGGGAGAGGGGGTTTGCGACACCCATCTACTCGGGATTGAGCCACCCGAGGTGCACACCACCGATATTATATTGGCTCAGGGACGGCAGACAGATGTGAGATTCCTGTCTACCCGGGTAGTGGTAGACTACTCGGGGAGTTACACCAAGGTGTAACACCGTCGGATTGGGATTGTGTGCGGAAGGAGCGACCCGGCACGGCCGGCGTGGGCTACCGTACGATTATGGCGTACCTTGCCATGCGCGCGTGGGTGCCGAGTCTAGCCTAGGGCCCTGATATGTGATGAGACGTGTGATAGGTCAAGCGTGCATATTTCATGTGTGAGGACATGGGATTGGGTTGAGTGCACGCACACATATGCATTGCATGTTTTTACTACCACCTACTGGGCGTTTTTGCTCAGGGTTTTATTTTATAGGTGGGACTGCGCCCGACACCGAGGGGTGTCAGGGTTAGCTGTAGGCGGGCTGGCGGCGGTGACTCCACGGGCTTTTGAGGGCGGAGCGGTACATGGGATGCGACCTGTGGAGAGACGTAGTTTAGTTTAGTCGGGTTAGATTTTGGGGCTTCGGCCCGGTGTGTGGATATGACGCTTTTTGTAAAACCCGACCTTTGATATATGATGTATATTATTTTATTAAAAGTTTTTAATAAACCGGGTCCTCCGCGACTTCTGTTGCGGAAAATCCGCCAACTAATTTAATTAGGAAGTAGGGGCGCGACAGTGTAGTATCTACATATTGATTTTCTGAATATAATAAGTATTGTTAGTATCTTAATCAACCCTCGAACCGTACAATCTAAAATAATTCTATCAGAAGTTATCAAAATATTCTAAGGTTGAGATGACCTAAATCGCACGACTTGTGGTCAACTCTAAGTCAACACCCGATTTATGTTTAACTTAACTTCATTCGATTTATCTTACAAATCAATATATTATATAACTCGCGAAAGCTTCTTACTGAAAGCATGTTTCGCCCGATTGGTTTTGTTTAGAAATCGTCCGATTGGTTGTGGTATTATCAATGTTCATTTGGTCGATTCGTCGTGATATCTTAAATCGCCCGATTTAAGATGTTTAGAGGCTAAAATTGCCGAGTGTCCATCATCCTTGAATTGCCCGGTTTCTTGATTTGCCTAGCAACACAAATCGCCTGATTGCATGGTAAATAGCCGAGTTCTTCATAAAGTGGAATCGCCCATTCCAAGCATGGTATTCCTCAAATCGCCGAGTGATGATGTATGATTCTTGGTTTCGCCCGATTTGACATGGCTTTCAATCGGCCGAAAACTTCATGCAACTTCAATCCTTCGATTGAATGTTAATCAAATCGCCCGATTGGCTCACATGCCTTTGCTCACTTTCGCCGAGATTTTCTTCACTTAATAAGTCCCCCGATTCCATACCATAATATCGCCCGACTTTGACTAGGGTTTCCGGCGGTATGCACCTCGAATCGATCACGTGTGAGTAGACAGATCGATCACGTCTGTCTCCGCCAGGTGCCCTGCGAGCCCAAACTCGACTCCGCTACGAGTCACAAATCACCACATTCTACCCCATACGTCAGTATCTCAAATTTTCACCGTCTCAATACGTTGTACTCACGTCTCGTTCTAACGTGACCCTATCATCGTTGTACTTAAATTGATCAATTCTTGACCCTATCATCATATCGATCGATATTCATACTGTACTGATTTACCTCAATCAATTCTTCTATAAAGTTCTCATGTATAAATGTCCTCCGGAATTCTCTAAGTCTTAAATAAATCACATAGCATATATTCCTATAGACAGATAAGTCACGTAAAGGCATGGAAGAATGAAAATATCATACTCCATGTTGAGTTCAAAAATACCTACGCATTATAAATAATATTTTCGCCTGAGGTCCTCGCTTTCTTATTTCATTAAGTAAGGCCTCTAATTAACCACTAGTTAAATTGTAAATCCCGCAATTAGATTTTACGGGTATTACAAGGGGATATTTATTTTTGATCGTGATCTTGTTCAACTCTCGATAGTCGATACACAGTCGCATCGACCCATCCTTTTTCCGTACGAACAGGACTGGTGCTCCCCAAGGTGAAAAGCTGGGCTGGATAAACCCTTCTGCAACAAGTCTTCTAGCTGTTCTTTCAATTCTTTCAGTTCATTCGGCGGTAGGTGATAAGGAGCTTTAGAAATTGGGGCGGACCCCGGCATCAATTCTATCGTGAACTGTATTTCTCGATCAGGGGGTAACCCCGGGAGATCATCGGGAAATACATCGACATATTCATTAACTATCGGCACGTCTTTTAGTTCTGGCTGAGGTAGTTCCTCCACCTTCACCGCATACACGACATAGGACTCACAACCGGATCTCAATAGTCGTTGAGCCTTCAGCGTAGAGATTCGTGGAATACGATTCGAACTTGCTTTACCCAAATAAGTAAACATCTCTTCCTTGGGCCGTTGGAATTTTACGACCTTCTTGTTACAATCAATGATGACTCCGTATCTCGAAAGTCAATTCATCCCAAAGATAACATCATAGTCGTTCATTGGGATCACAATTAGGTCGACCCTCAGATTTCTACCCTCAATGATCACGGAGCATCCTTTCAGCACTTGATTAGTGCTCGTTGGATCACCGTGTGGTAAGGTAACCCCATAATTGCACTCAGATAAGGTAGGAGAGACTCCTACCTTTTCCACATACTTGGCCGGCACGAATGAATGTGTGGCCCCAGAGTCAATTAACACAGAGGTGGGCACGTTATAGATAGTTAACGTACCCGTCACTACGGAAGGGTTCACTTCAGCCTCCTCATTCGTCTGAGTAAGCACACGTGCTGGTACTAGTGGAGGGCGGATTAAGGGTTGATTTAGAACTTGCGGTATTCTCTCGTTACAGACCCTGGCATAGTGCCCAATCTTTCCACACCGAAAACACTGGGGAGTTGGGTTTGGTCTTGTCCCATGGCATACACCGTAGTGGTAACGCCCACACTGTCGACACTGAGGTACAGTGTTTGGGAGTCGGTTTGGAACGTTAGCTGGTCCTTGGTTTGGCCTTGGTCGCCAATTCTGTTGGCCCTGTTGATTCCCACGGTTATTTGGCGCCTTTCCAAGGAACTGGCATTTCTGATTCCCTCCTCCTTGCTGTCCTTCCACTCTTCGCTTTTCATCCTGATCCTTTGTAACTCTAACCTCTGCCTGCTCAGCTAAAATTACTCGTTCGGCGATACGGGCATAGGTCTTCCCCTCGGCATCGTACATCCTTACTCAATCTCGGGTTTGAGACCTTCCAGGAAACGTTCAATTTTCAGCTCGTCAGTGGCCATGATATGTGGCGCAAACCTCGAGAGTTGCTCGAATTTGCGTATATAATCTGCTACCGACATCCCTCCTTGTTTCAGATTTATAAACTCATTCAGCTTCTGCGCTCTATCAGGCGCAGTAAAGTACTTGCCCCGAAAGAGCGTTTTGAACCTTTCCCATGTCATGGTGGTAGTATCCTCGAGTACTTGAATTGTGTCCCACCAGTATCCCTCATTCCCACACAGCATAAAGGTGGCACACGCACCATTTCGGTATCGGGTAAGTGACTCACACGCACCATTTCGGTATCGGCCTCCTCAAATGCAGGGGGGTTTAATCTTCGAAACCTTTCCCCGGCAGCTTCTACACGTTCTAATGCTGGGGACGCATGACGTTCCGAAGAGTTCTGACGGTGAATGAGATCATTAATCTGATCTGACTGTCGTCGGATCAGATCCGTCAACTGGTGGATTGTAGATCGGCATCATTAGGTGGGGACTCCGACCCCGCCCTACGACTAGTTTCACCAAGCTCTCTACGCATTCTCGGCATACGTAACTATTTCTACAATTATTCACATAAGGCATATATCAGATAACACATAATCACGTAATCAAGTATTGAACTTACAGGCCAGGCTGGTTCTCCAGGGTTTTGAACGGCAGTACATGAACAGTCTTCAGAACCTGAAGCCTAAGCTCTTATACCACCTGTGGCGACCCTCGTTTTCTAATAAGGATTAGTGGTGGATTTCCGCAACGTAAGCCGCGGAAGGCCAGTCTAATAGAACTTTTTCCTAAAATAATATACACTACTACAAAAATCTGTCTACATCATCATCACTACACATGGGCCAAACCCCAAAATGTCAAAAGATAAAAAATCCTAACGCCGATCCACAGGTCTTCATCCATGTACCGCCCCGCCCTCAAAAGTCCGTGGAGCACCGCCACCAGCCGCCTCAGTCATGACGCGTATCAGCATCAGATTCAGTACCTACAACACGTAAACACTGAGCTATTTGCCCTGTAGGTGAATAAAATGCATGTATGCAAGTGTGCACTCAACCCCGATCCCAATATCTCACAAAATGATATAATGCACGCTCTTTCTTTTCCCACATTCCTATTTCACACCACACGACACAGGGCCCTAGGTTAGGCTCGGCACCAACGCGCGCAATAGACTACTGGGAGGTGGTCGCGTCGTAAACGGCCAAAAATAAAATTTATAACCTTACTAATTAGTATAGCGAAAGTAAGGATCGTCTCCACAGGGAAGATGGTTGATTTACTTCTATATCAAAATTCGATCGATAATAATAATAATAATAATAATAATAATAATAATAATATAGTAGTAGTAGTAGTAGTAATAATAATAATAATAATAATAATAAAGGTGGGTTTTTAGTTTTTCATACGGAAATAAAAATTAAAGCAATTATAAATGAAAATATATTTTGAAAATAAACTGATATAAAAATGAAATTAAACTAAGAATAAACGAAGGAAAATATAGAAACTAACGACTATAAAATAATAGTTGAAATAATTGTTTTCCACCTTGATTTATATAATCGATCATAGATTCCTAAATAACGTGTACACATAAGCATAATCGGTTATAGTTGTCGACGAACGCCTAACAACCAATCTCTTCTTAATTTCTCGATAATTAAGAGACGCTCTATAACTACTTCCCTAATCGAAATAAAATAACCTCCGGGACGCCCTGCAAGGTTTAAGATTCCGACAGCATTAAAAATAAAAGAGACCCGATTATTGACTAACTCGCTCGGACGACGCTCGCGCAGGAAACGACGCTGGTCCGTTAAAATCAAACCGCATAAACTACAATATAACTTACACTTACCTAAGGTAGAGAAGTTGAATATTGTTCGCTACTTATTAAAACGAACAAACAATTACGGATTTGTCGTTCTAATTAGCGATGGACTCACCTAGATTAATTAAACATTTGCAACTATTTAATCAAACTAAGTTCATCAACTAAAATAAATTCAAGTTTAAACGAATACTCACGCGTTCACGAATAAAAGCACAATAATCTCACAATATTATAAATCAAGGTTTTGATAATACTTCAACTATAATAAACTTAACATACCAATTAAAACATATAGCAGCAACATAATTATATAAATAGAAATCGAATTCGCTTACAACCGTATTTGACGAACTTTAGTCCTGGTCCAACAATCTGCTCAAGCCCATCAATAAAATCAGCCCAAAAGACAGCACTTGCTACAGCGATTTTTGTTTCATCGTGTCCAACGATTCAACCAACAGCATCTCTAACTTTCTTCCTTATGTCCAGCTCTTGGTCTCACCCACTGCTCACGCGTTGTAGCTGCCTCGATCTGGACAGAACAGCTTTATACGTGCGGCTACTGTCACAGAATTTCAGCACATCTGCTGCCCCGTGAACTGCCCCGAATCGGCACGCGTTGTGCTTGCTCGATCTGCTCTGGAATAGCTTCAGCCGCTGCCCTTTCGCTTTGGAAATCAGCTCCGGTTTGTAAGGTTTGGTCAGCTTCGGATTGGGACAAATCTGGGAAGTTTGTGGAGTGATCGATGATGGTGCGAGAGCGATTGAGAGGTTCAGCAGCTCTACGTTTCTTCTTTTGGATATTTGGGAGATAACTCTAACGAAGCAGCTCTGCCCCTTTTAATAGACGTAGAAATCTCGACATCGATCACGCGTGCGTATCAAAAGTCTTTGGCAATCCCTTTTTTTCAGCGACAACTAAAACATCGAGCAGCCATAAGTTAGATCCATGTCTGTTATTTTCTCTGTCTTGAGCCTTGCTCCGAAGCTGAACAACCGTTCTTTACAATCACGCAGCCATTGTGTCTCTACTTTCTTCATAGAAACAGCTGTATGCTTTGGGAGGTTTTGGTCGTAAAGTGTATTTGTCCTTTCCTTTATTTATTTGTCCTGTAATAACACCAATTAATAGTTCTTGCCTTGTCCCACCTTAAATAAAAACAAAGATGTAAAATGAAATTTCCTAGCACGTCCAGTATTGTTTCATTTTAGTTCGGTTTGTCCCCATTATCTATTAAAAACCTTACAAAGCATACCGATGGATTAAAGTGCTAAAAATAATACAATACGACTCAATTAAGCATGGACACCGACTTAATATATCCGACCAAAATATGTTTATCAAAATCCCCCACACTTAAGCTTTGCTTGTCCTCAAGCAAAGTATATTAAAAGCAAATAAAAATAAATCATTACCACTTTAAGAATGACAATATGCATAGATATCATGTAGGCAACGTCGGAAAACACATACGAGATCAACGACTATCTACACGATTACCTTAGTAATACCAATCAAGATTCATACCTCACAAGGATTCACTCAAATCATTCGGTGTATAGGTAAAAATGTCAATGAATTCTCTCGGCTCATGCATTAATCTAATCTCTACCATAAGCTTGCAAACGATTCGTAAATCTGTTACTTTAAATGATAAAGCGAGAATAGGAAGGGTTTTTTTTTTTTTGGGTATAAGAGGGCTAAAGTATGTGAAGTAGGCAAATAGGTAGCAAAAAGATATGAGCAGTAGTCGTGTCGGGATCATGCCGTCGTCTCGACGCACCGAAACTTCTTCTTCTTTTTTTTTCTTAGTTCTTTTGACTTCATCGTTATTTCACCAAGCCCTTCTTCTTTCATTCATAGGATCACATATACTTTTTTTTTTTAGAAATTGAAAGATTATCGAAGGAAGGGTTCTTAGGATTTCGACGGTGCTAAGCTCCTCTTCTCTCGGCCTATTTGCGAGTGAGAGAATACCAATGGAGAAGTTCTTAACTTCTTTTCACGCTCAACTTTGGTATAGATCCGGCTGCGCTTTTCAACTCCCGCATTCAACCTCCACTTCTACTATTGCTCCGGTTGGATTTATTTCTGAAGGCTTATTTGAGTGGAACATTTTTTTTTTTTAGGTTTTCAGAAAGAAAAGGTTCAGGCTCAAAGTGGCTAACTACGGTGATCAGTCGTGGTCGGGAACTTTGGCTATGACTTATTTCCTAATACCTTCCATATTTCACACAATCTCACTTTAAGCAATTTCAAAACGCAATACGCAAGCAAGTTCTAGAGAGAAATAAATTAAGCATGATTCACACAACAGAAATGAGTAAAAAGCTCGTAGGCTCAAAAATCTCACAAAAAATTGGGTTATGCGTACGAATCCTTCGGTATCGCCAAGTTCATCATGCAAGAAAGACATCGACTACGCATGTGTATCCTAATTACTCACATTAATCTAACATGAAATCAATCTTTCAATGATAAGAAACATAAAAAAATTTACCCTTTTTTTTCCATGTAATTCAACAAATCATGCACATACAGTAACGTCCGCATCTGTTTCGCGCAATTCCCTCCCCCACACTTAAATTTTACGTTGTCCTCAACGTAATAATCATGTAACTCATGGAAGAAGAAATAATAATAGTTTAGCGAACTTCCCTGAATAATCCGATGTGCATGTTGTACAAAAGCAATTTCCCCACACTCGGGACTTGATTCCCGCTAACAGCTACCTTACCCAAACCAGCTTAGAACCTGTTGAAAATCATAGCTAAACGGCACGTCATAGCAAATTTACGATAACGAAATATAAGAAACGAAAACTTATTTTTTTATTTTATTTTTTATAATAGATATGCATCAATAATACTTGGGTTGCCTCCCAAGAAGCGCTTTTCTTTAATGTCTTTTAGCTAGACATAGCTCGGAAAAATTATAAAGGCGGTTGAAAATCATAGTGCGCCCTCAAACATGGAATGGTAGTTGTTCTTCGTTTTTCTGCATGTCGCCTTACCGAAAAGTCATATAACGCCTTTCAATTTTCCTCTTTCGTCTTCTCTTCTTCTAGTTAAACATAGCATACCTGTCGAGAAGATCGAGACTAGGCAAAGAAAATCGAGATTAGAAGTAGAAGTAAATCAATTTAGACACCACCTTCCCCGGCAACGGCGCCAAAATTTGGTCGCGTCGTAAACGGCCAAAAATAAAATTTATAACCTTACTAATTAGTATAGCGAAAGTAAGGATCGTCTCCACAGGGAAGATGGTTGATTTACTTCTATATCAAAATTCGATCGATAATAATAATAATAATAATAATAATAATAATAATAATATAGTAGTAGTAGTAGTAGTAGTAATAATAATAATAATAATAATAATAATAATAATAATAATAATAATAAAGGGGGGTTTTTAGTTTTTCATACGGAAATAAAAATTAAAGCAATTATAAATGAAAATATATTTTGAAAATAAATTGATATAAAAATGAAATTAAACTAAGAATAAACGAAGGAAAATATAGAAACTAACGACTATAAAATAATAGTTGAAATAATTGTTTTCCACCTTGATTTATATAATCGATCATAGATTCCTAAATAACGTGTACACATAAGCATAATCGGTTATAGTTGTCGACGAACGCCTAACAACCAATCTCTTCTTAATTTTTCGATAATTAAGAGACGCTCTATAACTACTTCCCTAATCGAAATAAAATAACCTCCGGGACGCCGTGCAAGGTTTAAGATTCCGATAGCATTAAAAATAAAAGAGACCCGATTATTGACTAACTCGCTCGGACGACGCTCGCGCAGGAAACGACGCTGGTCCGTTAAAATCAAACCGCATAAACTACAATATAACTTACACTTAACTAAGGTAGAGAAGTTGAATATTGTTCGCTACTTATTAAAACGAACAAACAATTACGGATTTGTCGTTCTAATTAGCAATGGACTCACCTAGATTAATTAAACATTTGCAACTATTTAATCAAACTAAGTTCATCAACTAAAATAAATTCAAGTTTAAACGAATACTCACGCGTTCACGAATAAAAGCACAATAATCTCACAATATTATAAATCAAGGTTTTGATAATACTTCAACTATAATAAACTTAACATACCAATTAAAACATATAGCAGCAACATAATTATATAAATAGAAATCGAATTCGCTTACAACCGTATTTGACGAACTTTAGTCCTGGTCCAACAATCTGCTCAAGCCCATCAATAAAATCAGCCCAAAAGACAGCACTTGCTACAGCGATTTTTGTTTCATCGTGTCCAACGATTCAACCAACAGCATCTCTAACTTTCTTCCTTATGTCCAGCTCTTGGTCTCACCCACTGCTCACGCGTTGTAGCTGCCTCGATCTGGACAGAACAGCTTTATACGTGCGGCTACTGTCACAGAATTTCAGCACATCTGCTGCCCCGTGAACTGCCCCGAATCGGCACGCGTTGTGCTTGCTCGATCTGCTCTGGAATAGCTTCAGCCGCTGCCCTTTCGCTTTGGAAATCAGCTCCGGTTTGTAAGGTTTGGTCAGCTTCGGATTGGGACAAATCTGGGAAGTTTGTGGAGTGATCGATGATGGTGCGAGAGCGATTGAGAGGTTCAGCAGCTCTACGTTTCTTCTTTTGGATATTTGGGAGATAACTCTAACGAAGCAGCTCTGCCCCTTTTAATAGACGTAGAAATCTCGACATCGATCACGCGTGCGTATCAAAAGTCTTTGGCAATCCCTTTTTTCAGCGACAACTAAAACATCGAGCAGCCATAAGTTAGATCCAGGTCTGTTATTTTCTCTGTCTTGAGCCTTGCTCCGAAGCTGAACAACCGTTCTTTACAATCACGCAGCCATTGTGTCTCTACTTTCTTCATCGAAACAGCTGTATGCTTTGGGAGGTTTTGGTCGTAAAGTGTATTTGTCCTTTCCTTTATTTATTTGTCCTGTAATAACACCAATTAATAGTTCTTGCCTTGTCCCACCTTAAATAAAAACAAAGATGTAAAATGAAATTTCCTAGCACGTCCAGTATTGTTTCATTTTAGTTCGGTTTGTCCCCATTATCTATTAAAAACCTTACAAAGCATACCGATGGATTAAAGTGCTAAAAATAATACAATACGACTCAATTAAGCATGGACACCGACTTAATATATCCGACCAAAATATGTTTATCAGGAGGCCACCTCCTAGTCTCGCGGCGTGCTACGCAGGTAGTGCACTGATCGATCACGTCAATGGCCTCCTACCAGGTCGTATATCTCCCGCACCAAATCCAAAACCCCATCCGGCGGTATGCACCTCGAATAGATCACGTCCGAGTAGACAGATCGATCATGTTTGTCTCCTTCAGGTGCCCTGAGAGCCCAGCCTCGACTCCGCTACGAGTCATAAATCACAATCCCCATATTCAACCCCATAAGTCAGTATCTCAAATCATCATCGTCTCAATACGGCGTACTCACCTCTCGTTCTAACGTGATATGCATGTGCCATGCATGTACAAGAAATCTCATAAAGACATGATTCATATGAAAGGAATGTAAAACAAGTAACACGTAAGTCACGTAAGACATGAAACTCGTTAAAGCACATAATCACGTATGTGTTTACGTATTGTAGATGGATGATCCACCTATGTGTCCTCCCGCTATCGCCAAATAAGATGCCTGGTATAGTCCCTATATATTGATTTTTTGAATATAATAAATATTGTTAGTATCTTAATCAACCCCCGAATCGTACAATCTAAAATAATTCTTTCATAAGTTATCAAATATTCTAAGCTTGAGATGACCTAAATCGGCCGACTTATGGTCAACTCTAAGTCAACACCCGATTTTATGTTTAATTTAACTTCATTCGATTTATCCTATAAATCAATATATCATATAACTCGCGAAAGCTTATTACTAAAGGCATGCTTCGCCCGATTGGTTTGGTTTAGAAATCGTCCGATTGGTTGTGGTATTATCAATGTTCATTCGGTCGATTCTTCGTGATATCTTAAATCGCTCGATTTAAGATGTTTAGAGGCTAAAATCGCCGAGTGTCCATCATCCTTGAATCGCCCGATTCCATGATTTGCCTAGCAACACAAATCGCCCGATTGCATGGTAAATCTCCGAGTTCTTCATAAAGTGGAATCGCCCGATTCCAAGCATGGTATTCCTCAAATTGCCGAGTGATGATGTATGATTCTTGGTTTCGCCCGATTTGACATGGCTTTCATCGGCCGAAAACTTCGTGCAACTTCATTCCTTCGATTAAATGTTCATCAAATCGTCCGATTGGCTCACATGCCTTTGCTCACTTTCACGAAGATTTTCTTCACTTAATAAGTCGCCCGATTCCATACCATCATATCGCCCGACTTTCACTAGGGTTATATTATACTACCTAATTTGCCCGATTTCTTATTGAGTGGACCTATGTTTCGATGGAAAGTTATGTTGCCCAATTCAAAATCATCGAATTCTACACCTTAAAATCGCCCCGATCATCCAAAAAAACCTAAAAGTAGGTATTCATACTATCAAGATCAGTGGAAAGCTTCGCTCCTAACTCATCAAATAGTACCTAACATGGTTATCTTATGAACCTTATGAACCTGAGATGTATTTCTTAGCATATTAGTTACGCAACTTCCAAAAAATCTATCCTAACCACATAGTATATTCACGTTAGGTCTTGACAAGCTAGGGTTTCTAAGTTATGCTAAATACCGAACCTCCTCAAGGTTAGTATTAGATTATGTATACACGTATACATATTATAAACATTTAACTTTTAAGTATACTGAACTTTACTTGAGTTTGAGAATATTTGCATACCTTGCTTCGAGATGTGTGGTTTGAACTTGATATTGTTCTCACGAGTTTTGCCTTAACTTCGTATTTCAGCTTATTCTGTTCGTTTCTCTAGCTCTTATTTCTTATAGTTCGTTCTTTATTTGATATGCATGACATCTTTGATTTTTGTGCATGATTAGACATTAAATTGACGTATTTTCCCCTAGACTTAAGTAATATGTTAAGCCTTATCATCATTACTCTTTTTTTTTATACGTTTGGGCCTTTAAACATTAGGTATAGTTCCTTAATTTGTTGGGCCTTATATTTAACTTAAGTCCATTATTAATCCTCATACTTTTGACCCTTTTTTTTATTAAATTAGAAACTATCCTATTTTTGTTCCAGAAATTCGCATCTCTTTACTAAAATTCCTAATTTCATAATATTGCATATTTGATTAGATCAAAATCCCGTATTTAAATTTTACGGGTATTACAACATGTAACTATATTTTCCGCAAGAGGGTATGAGCATGAACACCTATATCGCATTTAATCAATTCCGTTTAAATGCAAAGTCACAT
Organism: Craterostigma plantagineum; assembly: GCA_027422505.1. NCBI lineage: Eukaryota > Viridiplantae > Streptophyta > Magnoliopsida > Lamiales > Linderniaceae > Craterostigma > Craterostigma plantagineum. The sequence continues at coordinate 15,926,392 of JAPQWV010000013.1, read as the reverse complement.
TGCATATTAAAATGTGCGAATTAAAAGTATTTTTATATAAAATTTTTATTATTAAGATTATTATTATATTATATATATAATTTTATTAATAATATGGGATCAGATTATTTTGCTTCGATCATTGTCACGCCTAAAAATTCACAGGACAGTTGAAAGATTTTTATGCCGTCTAGTCACGTCAGCATACTAAAGTCCTAAGTTCAAAGTAGTATCCATTTCGACAACTCTCACTAGGTTCGCTCTAGCACTCATTTATTTTTAACTAGGGATTTTTATATTTATATCACTCAAGTCAACACAAGTCATATTAAGTTAACTTACCTGTGATAGAGGTGCTTTTAATCATTTCACCGAGCGAGAGACCGTCGTTTTGGAATTAAAGGGACTTTGAAGGCTTTAGTTTGGTTATGACTAAGAAGGGAAGGGAACTTATTGGGAAAAGTGAGTTTTATGTCTTCTTCCATTCCTTCGTCGTTATTCTTTTCTCCGGCATTTTTCTCTTTCGTCTTTTCATTCTCATCATTTATATTTTTTCATATTCCTCAACAGTTGCTCAAGCTGAAGCTCCGCTTCTCTACGAGGCTGAGATATTATCTGTGGCGAAGTTCTTATCTTGTTGGTTCTTGGGCCGATACCGTACTCCTTTTCTTAATCCCTAGAGAGGTTTCAGAGATTATCAATTTGAATTCGAGCCCAAGGCCGTGCTCCTCTTCTCGTTGTCTCGATATAAGATCGGATTATCGTTGGAGAAGTTCACTTCGTGGTGCTCCTCTTTCCAGCCGTTCTGACGAGTGTACGAGATCATCGCTGGAGAAGTTCACAACAAGATCCATGCCCCCTTCATAAATATTTTGCGATTGATAGTATCGAAAGGCGGGTATTTTGGTCTGCTTTTTGTGCGTTGAGCATTCCTCGTGTGCGCTTTCCACCTTCTTTTGTCATCTTTTTCTTTTTTTTTTCTTCTCATATTTCTCCCCCTCCTTTTCTTGTTTGAACATCCCCGCCGAAAATTGATAGTCGGTTGAAGGCTCAAAGGGTTTTCAAATAAAGAAAAAGAATTTGGAGAAGGCTCAAAATGGTTGACGAAAGGCAAAGTAAAAGGAATGAAAAATATTTATCTTTGGCCGAGTGAGGAATTTCCTAAGTGCCCTAATCATTTTCCTAACATTCTAACACAAGGCGAGTATGAGACCAAGAATCACTAGTTAAGACAAGCAATGATTGTGTGACTCGCTCAAGGATAGATCCGTTGAAAGAGATAAAAGGCTAAAAATCTCACTTATATAAAGTGGCTTAGTGTCTAATGGAATTTACGAAAGAACTTTAGACACAAGTATGCAATATAGACTGACACAAGTATGCAATATAGACTCATATGTCGCAAATTAATTGATCAGTCGCAGACTAGCTTTTCGCCTAGAAATTGAGCGCCACCGGTGTGCTTTTTCTGTCCATTCGGCAACCTGCATATTCAGCATCAGTATAGCCAATCAATTTGAAGTTTGGGTACCATAAACCTAAGGTCGAGGTGCCATTTAGGTAGCGAAGAATCCGCTTGACCGCGAGCATGTGAGATTCTTTGGGGTCGGCATGGAAACGGGCGCATAGACATGTGGCAAACATGATGTCCGGCCGGCTTGAGGTGAGATAGAGAATAGAGCCGATGATGCTGCGATATAATGTAATGTCGATCGCTAATCTAGTGGGATCGGCATCCAACTTGCAGCTTGTAGACATAGGAGTGCTTATCGGCTTGCCCTGATCTTGATGGAATTTTTACAAAATGTCTTTGATGTATTTATTTTGACTGATGAATATCCCATCATCGAGCTGCCTTACTTGAAGTCCTAGGAAGAACTACATCTCTCCCATGTGACTCATTTTAAATTTGCTCTTCATCAGATCTTCAAATCTCTTGCATAGCCTTGGATTTGTTGATCCGAAGATGATGTCGTCTACATAAACTTGGACGACCATCAAATCTTTGTCTTGCCATTTTATGAAGAGGGTCGTATCGATCGTTCCTCGAATAAATCCAGATTTTACGAGGAAATCGCTCAAGACGTCATACCAAGCACGTGGGGCTTGTTTCAGTCCGTAGAGAGCTTTGTCCAATCGATAGACGTGATCAGGATGTTCTTGATCAACAAAGCCTTCTGGCTGAGCGACGTAGACTTCCTCTTTTAACACGCCGTTAAGAAAGGTGGTCTTTACATCCATTTGGTAGACTTTGAAGTTTTTATGAGCCCCATAAGCCAGGAAGAGACGAATGGTTTCGATTCGGGCAGCAGGAGCATATGTCTCGTCGTAGTCAATTCCTTCCTGTTGATTATATCCCTTCGCAACCAATCTCGCTTTCTTCCTAATCACTTCGCCATCTTCATTCTTCTTGTTCTTAAATACCCATTTTGTCCCGATGATTGTTTTTCCATGCGGACGGGGTACTAAGGTCCACACATGAAGACGCTCAAATTGGTTGATTTCATCTAGAATTGCTATTACCCAATCTGGGTCTTTTAGTGCGTCTGCTACCTTGGTTGGCTCATTTTGGCTTAAAAAGCAGCTGAAGAGACTGTGTTGATGACGTGTCCGTACTCCACTCGAAGGATCACCAATAATCTGATCAACCAGATGTGCTCGAGTCCACTTTCGCTCATGAGGTAGTGCAGAGCTAGACGCATCGGTCATTTGTGGACTGGGACTTCCAAGGATTTCAGATTGTTCACTTGGTTGAGGTAAGTCAGATTCTGCACTTGAATCAAGTGATTCTGATGAGACTTCCTCATTGACTGTTGTAGGATCTTCAGTGATCTGTGGTAATTCTGAATCGGGTGAGGTAGGGACATTTGAAGAGCTCGGTACGTCGGCCTCGTCGAGTGGGGGCTCCACTAAAGGTGTAGCAATAATGGTTTCTGGCCGATATACGGGCTCAAAGAGAGAGTCCAAATATTCCAACACAAGTTTCAGAGCTTCTTCAGACGTTGAGTCCGAAGTTGTTGCCATCTTCTGTTGGTTTAGTGCCAACACACCAGTGTATACGGGTTCTGAACTGTCGTATTCAGAAGCCATCGAGTGGCACGGGTCCTGAACTGAGGTGTGTAGGAGCCATAGGGTTATACACGGGTCCTGGACTGATGTGACCAGAAGCCATCTCTGTCACTTCGTGGAAAGTGACGTTGTAGCTTTCTTTGATTGATCGGTTGGACTTGATGTAAACTCGGTACGCCTTTGATGTTGATAAATACTCGACGAATATAGCTTCGAATGCTTTAGGGTCGAACTTAGCACGTTGCTCTCTGTCGTTCGCCACAAAGCACTTGCACCCGAAGACCTTAAAGAATGAGATATTGGGTACTCGATTGTTTATTATTTCGTACGGAGTCTTATCGAAGCGCTTGTGAACCACCGTCCTGTTCTGAGTGAAACAGACGGTATTTACTGCTTCAGCCCAAAGGAAGTGTGGGAGGCCGGAATGGATCAGCATTGTACGGGCTACTTCCACTAGAGTCCTGTTCTTCCTTTCAACGACCCCATTCTGTTGAGGCGTCTTAGCGGCTGAGAATTGCTGACTGATGCCAAGTGTCTGATAAAATTCACTGAGATACTTGTTCTTGAACTCAGTGTCGTTGTCTGTTCGGATGACTTGGACGGTTTGTTGCAGTAAATTCTGAGTAGTGTTCACAAAATTGACTATCAAGTCCCCTGTCTCATCTTTGGTTCGGAGAAACTTTGTCCAAGTATAGCGAGAAAAGTCATCAACAATGACCAGAATGTACTTGCGTCCATTAATACTTTGTGGTTGCATAGGTCCACAGAGGTCCATGTGAAGCAATTCCAATGGACGGGAAGTAGAAGCAATCTGTTTTATTTGATGAGATGCTCGCTTCATTTTTCCTAATGCGCACGCCGAACAGTGATGCTCTTTCTGTAATACTATAGTTGGAAGACCGTAGACCAACTTTTTCGTCGAAAGCCGTTGAAGAGCTTTAGTGTGGAGATAACACATACGTTGATACCATAAGCTGTTCCTCTAAATTACAGTCTGAGAGATGAGGAAAACAGCTGTCGAAGGGCGCACGGACGTCAGGTTGATCGTGTGAAGATTTGATTTCCGAAGTCCTTCGAGGAGTTCTTTGTTCTGACTGTCCAAAATTCTGCACCAGTCAGCAAGAAAGACCACCTGGTATCCTTTGTCGCAGAATTGGCCTGTGCTGAACAAGTTATGGCGGAGACCTATCGACGTAGGGACATCCTTTATCGCCAGATTTTTCAAAATGATGTCCCCGAATCCTAGTATGGGGGCTGAGTCGTTGTTACCGAATCTGACTTTTCCATTTGGTCGGTCTTTGTAGTTGCTCAGCAGCTCTTGTATTTCCATCATGTGTGTGGAGCAACCAGAGTCGAGGTACCACACATGATGGATCTGCAAAAACAATTAGAGCGCTTTAGGTACCCAATTATAAATGGGTCCTCTCTGATTAGCAGATTTAGGTGTTGGTTCAGATATGGTTCCTAAATTAGTACACGTAGGTGTTTTAGTGACCCAAGTCATCTTCATAGAAGTCGATTTGGGTTTGCCCTTTGTAGAAGACTTGGCCTTTTCGGCTTTTGTTTTCTTGGGCGGAGTTTTGGGAACCCATTTAGGTTGAACCTTGCAGGGAAGATTAATTTCAGCGCGGACAAAAGTTTTGGTAGGCTTGATCGAGGAAAAGATCTTTTCATTCGCTAGTCTCCTAAGGTGCTTGGGGGATTCGATATTTTTTTTTTGAAGCCAAGGGTCAGTAATATTAATGATAGAGTAAAGTACATCGCTGAGATAGATCTACCAAGCTATACGGCATATCCTACGCTAGACACTGTAACTGATATGTAGGGCCAAAATTACATAATCTCATGCTAACAAGATGAAGAATAGTATCAACCACATGGTCAGCCGATCTCGAGCATCCTTCCTTCCATCGTCGGTTGCGCTCCATCCAAATATAGTAGACTAATGAGGCCAAGATATGTCGGTACGCAGCCCTATGTAGGGGTCGTCCTCTCCATCGGTGCGGAGCCCATTCAAGACCTAACCGCCAATCGCTATGTGGCCAGCGAAACCGGACATTGCGCTGAAGCAATCCTAAACAGCAACGCGGGAATGGGCACTCAAACAGAAGGTGTTGTGTAGTTTCGCATGCAGCCTCATCGCACAGCACGCACGTCATCGATCCCGCTTTCACTGCTATCCAGGGCTTGTCTTTCGTCGCCCACCGATCGCGGATTGCCAGCCATAAGATGAAATCATGTCGTGGTACCCGCAAGCATCCTCCAAGTAATACTGCCCAGATCACCCGTGGCTGCGAGTGTCGCAGCACTTCGCGAGCCGATCGTATGGTAAACTTTCCATCCGACGAACCTAACCAAGAGTAAGAGTCGTGATACTTGGGCCGTGCTGTTGGCAGGAGCGGAAGCAGCTCAAGGCATTCTGTCGTTGTCCGGGCTGTCCAATTCCAGTCTTCCCTGTTGAGCACCGCACTCAAACGTGAATCCTGTGGCAGCCCCATCACCATCGGCCCACGAGGGTAACGCGCAAGTGATGGTTCAGGGGACAACCATGAGTCTAGCCAAAGCAAAATCGTCTCGCCATTGCCCACTCAGAATTTCACCTGGCTACGGAAGACATGTCTCAGCTTTAGCATTTTATTCCATGTCCATGAGTTCTATTGCGACGTTTGCACACTCCACAGGGATTTGGATCGTAAGCGGGTGTGAAGCAGCCATTGTACCCAAATGGAGCCTTCGTCGCGTGTGACAATCCTCCACAGATGCTTTAGCAACATAGCACGGTTGTCCACCTCAATTGAACGAATACCCAGACCTCCTTCTATCGGCGGCAGACATAGTTCAGCCCACACCACTTTAGCAGTTCCGGCCCAAAGGAATTTTCGCATCCTCTTCTCTATTGCCCTTATTACGACTCCCTTGGGTATGAGAAATACCCCAGCCCAGTAGATAGGAAGTGCAAGGAGGACCGACTTCGTCAGTTGTAATCGCCCCGCGTACGATAAGGACCGGTTCAGCCATGCTCCCAGCCGACGATCAACCCTCTGGATCAGCGGCTGGCAGTCTTTTAATGTTAGGCGCGAGGTTATAAGTGGCACCCTGTGGCGACCCACACTTTCTAATACTAATTGTGGCGGATTTTCGCAACGTAAGTCGCGGGAGACCCGTCTAACTAAAAACTTTTTCGGAATAAAATATATTACGATATATCGTCTACACCATCATTACTATATACGGACCGTAGCCTCAAAATAACAACATCTCAAAATCCTAACGCCGCTCCACAGGTCGCATCCATGTACAGTCCTGCCCTCAAAAGTCCGTGGAGCACCGCCATCAGCCCGCCTTAGCCGCGACGCGCATCAGCGTCGGGCTCGATACCTACAACACGTAAAACCTTGAGCTATCGCTCAGTAGGTGAAATATGCGTGACATGCAACGTGCACTCACATCCCAACCCCAACATCTCACAAATGCAATGCACGCTCTTTCCACATCTCGATATTACCTCACTCGCTCGTTTATCATCTCTACCCTATCTTAATATTAGGGCCCTAGGTCGGACTATGCACCTCATAACTGAACCTACGACACCAACCGTAGAGTCCGAGCGGCACCAACCACTCATCTCGACGGCACCAACCGTCATTAGCGGCACCAACCACTGATCATACCGGCACCAACCGGTCACATAAAGTCGGGCGGCACCAACCACCCGTCTCGACGGCACCAACCGTCAGGTGCACTAGTACCAACCTCAACTCGACTCCGAGTCGACAACCGAAATCGGTCACATCTACCCACACGCGCATCGCGCCGATACCTTAAGGTGTCACCGTGCCAACACGGTCAACCTTTCTCGCACAGACGTGTCGTGTACATGCTATGCAGTGCAAATAAATGTACAACATTACAAACATAAATAAATATTATCCTCAAAAGTATTTCGGCTCTCCCCGTCATTCACTAACGGTAAATTTTCTGGAAATTCTCTAAGTAATATTTCCTTAATTCCCTAAAAGTAATTCCTCCAAATAATTCTAACTCTATTCGCAAATAAACCTACCTACCTGTAAGTTTATTTATTTGCCCGAAATAATACCCAAGCCCGAGAATATTCTTTATCGAAAACTACTAGAACTCCAAAAACCCTAAAACGTGGAACACCCTAAAAACCAATATTGCCGCAATCTTTTGAGATTCCCAAGTGCTTACTATTCTAAATTATTTCAAATGTCCAAAACATATATACCCGAAAACTTTCCAACCTAGTCCCTGCTTTCATATTGAAAATTCATCAGACTCAACCCATCGAAACACTGAACAAGTTCCAACACGTATGCACACATGTTGGTCAATGCGCAAAACCTAGGATACCAAATTCTATCCTATTTCTATCCTATAATCCAAAACTAATCATGTACCTAACCGCCCAAAACCATCCTTTGATTCCCACCATTAAATATTTCGTAAATCTGAGATCTATCCTAACACATAAATAACGAAAATTTTCACATAATTTATCCTAATCCCATATTAAAATCACGTACCCACATCCACAGAAATAGATTATAATAACCACATAAATCACTTATGTCAGGTGAACTATCCAATATATCGAAAACACATAATATGTCTAGGTGAAAACATAATTAAATCGGGTAATTCATATTAGACACACAAGAATCATCAAGAATCATGTAAGTCAAAAGCTCTTATTTCCCAAACCTTCGTGATTTACTAACCCTTAATCTACTAATTTATTTCAAGGTCTATAACATGTACTTGTCAAAATTATGCAAGCTAAATTACTGTCCTCATATCCTTATATCGAAATAAATCTCATAAACTAGTCATATATCACCCAAACAACGAGAACTATACCATACTTCTATTGTTTAATTATTTCGGCACTTGTCTCACCTCACATACAACACTTATGATATACCTAGAATGATATATTCAATTTAACCCTTAGGTTTCCAACCCAAATAATACTTCAAATTTCATAAACAACTATTAAACCCTCATATAAACCACATATGGCACATAAGTCATGAACACATCAAATAAAAGTCACTTAATACATCTTAGACAACTGAAGTCACGTGAATTCATATAAAAAAAAACCGAAACATATTAAACCCACAATTATTTACGTGATGTAGACATATACTATTCATAACCGAAATTCATCCTAAATATTATATTAAGCTCAGTCTACTCAACAGTTAACTCACTTGTCCGTATTTATCATACCACCACAACATAATATCAGGTGTAACTATATCCGCATGAGCCCTTTTACCCAAAACTCTAGGGTTCCTACAGACATGACACTTACTGTTTCCACATATAAATCACATAAAGTCACCAAAAATAGAACAACAGATATGCCATGGAATAATTTACGTGTTGTAGGTGTGATTTCACCTACCTCACGTCCAAACTTTGAACTGCTTAAGATTCCTAAGCTGGCCGAATTTTCCTCTTGATTGGAGCTTTCGGTTTACTCCATGTTTTTCACTTTCTTTCGTGTTTTTATTTTATGAGGGCTTTCTCTCGTTAGTTAACATATATAAGATATATATCAACATTTTAGAAAGTTGTGTTTGGAAATGACAACTAGGTGACAAGCTTACCTTTACCTTTCATATTAAGAAAAGCTCTCGTATGAATTATTCTCTTCCTTACCTAGATTATATATCTCATATAAATCTTATAGTTCGAATTTAAGGCTTATCATCTGAATTATTTTCCTATTAAGCAAGCATTTGAATTAATTTGAGGCTTCTATAATTTATATTTCTTCTGTTTCATTTTCCCTTCCTTGCTTTCTTTTCTATGTTTTCACGTTCTCTCATTGCCCATTCATCATTCTTTTTCAGCCCCAAAAATCGAGGAGATGACCAAGTAAATTTCCTTGAGGTGAAGAAAGGTTTATGCTTATCTCTAAGCCACTTGGGGCCAACCTCAAAAATCGAATTGGGTTTTTGCTTCTCATTTGGCTAACTCTCAGTTGGGCCTTTACTTATTTTAGTTGGGTCCTATTATTTTATCTAACTTATTAATTTACTCTCTTTATTGGGTTGGACCGAACTCCTTTCGTTAGATTATTATTTGGGCTAGAATTCTTATTTGAATACATTCTTTTTTGCGCCGTTCGAATACTAATCTCATTAATCCGAACATTTACAACGTCATTAACATTCTAAATCCCATATTAAAATTTACGGGTATTACACACCCCCAAATATCGAACCAGTAATTGCCCCATGGAGAACCCCATTATCGGCAGAATTACAGGGGTTAAGTGTGCAGCGCGCTTGGATAAGAACAGCTCACTTTTCTGTGGATTCGCCCGCAGCCCCGACAGATTAGCAAAGATTTCCAGCTAGGGCTGGGGAAAAATACCGAAATACCGAAATACCGTCCTTATCGTATCGAATCGTATCGAAAATATCAAAAATTTTGGTATACCGATGTTTTTGGTAACGTATGATACCGTACCGAAAATGTTCGGTACGGTAATGGTATGAAAGTTTTTAAAATTAGGTATATCGATTATACCGAATACCGAAATACTAAAAATTTTAATATATGTTATATATATCTATATATATATATACACACACCTACATATGTTATATTATTTCAAAAAATATAAAATGAAAAATTAAGGAGCTTCATAAACTTATTTAGCCCAATTATTAACTTATACACAACTTTCTAAAGATTAGGCCCACCATATTTTACTTATGTAACTCAAGTAACGTATAATTTTTACCTTTTTAATTTTTTTTTCAGGATTTTGAAAGCGTGAAGATGCAATGCAATTACTTTTTGTTAATCTTCACTAATTTTTTAAATATAGCCGCTTCGTTCTAATTAATCTGTATATAAAGTTGTATTTTGTGGTTATGTAAAGTTTTTTGTCTTACTAAAGAGACTGGCTAAAATATGTAAATTATTTAAGGTTAAAAAATCTTTTTTATTTTGAAAATTTTGGTATTAATAATCTATCTTATTGGGGCCTAAGGAGTTTGAATTGATTAAAAATTCCAAAACAACGGATCAACGAGTTACGAGACATGCATGGTAAAAACCCTTGTGTGAAGGTATAGAAGGTATGATACCGATACCATACCGAAATTTCGGTATGATACCGTATCGAAATTTAAGGAATACCGAAATTTTGGTATGGTATTGGTATGGGTTTTTTGGATACCGAAATTTCGGTACGGTACACGGTATCACGGTTTTGGTACGGTATGCCGTACCGAACCACCCCTATTTCCAGCCCCTCTTTCAGAATACCTATCGATTTAGTGTCCGCGTTCGAGAATAGGAGCAAATCGTCCGCAAGTGTAAGCATTACCAAGGATAAAGGTTCACATCGCCAATGAAAACTGAAGCCACTCCCCGCGCCTGTGTGCTTAGAATACCATGTAGCACCTCCATCACAAGCGTAAATAAGTACGGAGAGATCGGGTCACCTTGCCGTATTCCGCGTCGTCCGGCGAAGAAGCCCTTTGAACTTCCATTGATGTTGATGGAGAACCTGGCTGTTGTGAGGCAGACCCGTAGCCATCCAATGAATTTGGGATGGAAATTCGTACCTCGTAAAACTGCTAGAATACAGTCCCACTCCACACGGTCATATGCCTTTGCAAGATCTACTTTAAACGTTGCTCGGCCGGGCAAATGCGCTACATTATACCCATGGCAGAGTTCTTGTGCCAACAAGATGTTATCAGAGATACTCCTTCCAGGGATAAATGCAGTTTGGGTCGCATTCACCAGTTTAGCTAGCCGCCCCTTGAGCCTATTTGCTAGGACTTTTGATATAGTCTTATAGAGGACATTGCAACAAGCGATGGGGCGGAATGCCGCAGCCCGTCTCGCTGCCTCGCCTTTCGGAAGAAGCGCAATAAGGGTACTATTTAGCTCCTTCAGAAGATGACCTGTCCGAAAGAAATCCTGGACTGCTCCTATAACATCTAGCCCAACAATGCTCCAGGCTGCCTTAAAGAATGCCGAAGTATACCCATCGGGCCCGGGGGCTTTGTCATCTTTGATGGAAAATAGTGCTGCCTGATTTCAGCCGGGGTTGCTGGTTCAATCATGGATAATGCCTCTTCGTCCGTTAATGATGTTGTCAAATATCCCCCGATGGCGGCCAGATCACTGGGGCTGGGCGGGCAGTTTTGGCCCAACAGTTCCGAGTAAAAGTGGAGCAGTTCAGCCGTTACTCGTTCTTCTCCCTCAATGCTTTCTCCCATCTCATCCTCAAGGCTGAATATGCGATTGGCAGCCTTTCTTACTGCAATCTTCCTGAAGAAGAACGCAGTGCATTGGTCCCCTTCTTTTAAACAGGACAGTTTGGCCCGTTGGCGAAGCGACAGGTGCTCCATCTCCACAGCCGTCGCATACAGTCCTCGGCATTCCGTCTCCAGTATTTGGAACCGCACCTCACGGGGGTAGACTGTTGAAAAGTCCTGCACCACATCTAGGAATCCTTTCGCCTCTACCACTGTTGCCGAGAGATCGCCCATCTTCTGCCGCATCTTCTTTAATCTGGGTTTGAGCAGTTTTAAGCGCTGAAGTAGAGAAAACATAGGTACCCCTGCGCACTTTGTTTGCCAAGCCTCCTCCACCAAGGGGAGGAATCGCGGGTCCTTTGTCAAGCAGTTGTCAAAACGAAATGCCATAGCTTTGCGTGAATCGATAACAGCTTTCGCCAGGACTAGAGGACTGTGGTCCGAGGTCGCCGGCAGTCCACAAATGTAATAAATCTCAGGGAATTGGGCTAGCCACTTAGGATTAGCGATCATCCTATCCAGCCTCCGCCATATCGCATCGGGGCCCGTCTGGTGGTTGTACCATGTGAAGTGCGGCCCCACCGACGGGATTGGGTTGAGGTCAGATTGCGTGAGGCAGTGTAGGAAATCCCCCATTCAATTGGGTTCGGTGAACCGCCCCGCGCCTCATGTGGCCCCATAATCGCATTAAAATGCCCCATAGCCATCCATGGCTGCCAGCGTAGGAGCGGGACTCCTCAATTAATTCCCGCCACAATTCCTGCCATTCAGCGCGCTGATTCAATCCATAGACGACTGACATGACAGTCTCCTCCCCGTCCGGCAGTGATCTGACCTTGTAGTGAACAGCTTGGGTCGACACTTTATCTATGGATACCGTAGCATATCGAGCATCCCATCCACCCAGATTCGTGATCCTGGCCCCTCTTCATAATCAAAATACCAACTCCAGGCCTCAATAGATTGTGAGATCGATTCTGCCTTTACAGCCGATACCCTTGTCTCCACTAGTCTTATTATTTTGATGTCGTGTTTCGGAACCAGCTCTCGCACCGCCGCTCTGTGGTCTAACTTGTTTAGACCACGCACATTCCAGACGGAGATGTGTATCATTGGGAAACAGATTGAGGAAGGGTGCTTAGGCCCTTAGTATTGTCACTGGTGGATGGGACACTTGCCTCACGCATCACAGGTCCTTCTAGTACCTCATCAGCGAGGTCCACAAGGGCAGCAAAGGCATTGCTGTCCCTAGGTTTGGCTGGCCCTGTTTGGGCAGCTGTGGTCATAGCCCCTGGTGTGGAGCGCGCCTGGGCTTGGAGTGGCCGGTCTGTAACCTTTCCTGTGCAGGCCTTTTGCTGGTATTTCATTGTCTGCTCAACCTTCTTGCCATTAGGTACTCTGGGTTTTGGCGACAGCTGCGGTGCCGGCTTTGTCGGACATGAAGCCATGAGTAATTGCAGAACAGATCTGGCAAGGAGTTGGACGCCATTCATATTCCACCCTAACCGTAATCAGGCCAGCTTCACTCTCATCTGGTCTTGGCATCCGCAAGGTAAAACTATCAATATAGGGCTCCTTACTGTTCTTAGGGACACAGACTCGGGCATAGTCAATGCGTTCCATGCTCATCGTCTTGGCGTCAGGGAATAGTGGCTTTCCAATCGCGCTAGCTAGAACACTTAGTCCCTCCGTGGTCCAATATTCCAACGAAACATTTCGAAATTTCACCCACATTGGAATGTGCTCATGGTCTTGCTTTTCCAACGTTAGGCCAGGCCTCCATTCCTGTTGAAACAGAGGCTGGCCGCGATATATCCAGGGTCCTCCCTCGAGTGCTTCCTCCATCGCCGAGGCCGTGCTAAATCTCAGTTTGAAGAAGCCAGTGCTAGTCGCTCGGACCTCCACCAATTGAGACCAGATTGAACGAAAGAACCGCTCAGCGTGTGGATAGTAGGTTTTTCGGCCTAGGAAGTATCCCACAAGGGTATAACGCCAGGGTTCGATTTTTACAAGATACCTTCGGTGAGAGCAAGCATGAATAGCGCTATATGCTTTTTTAATGGCTGGATATTGTTTCCTATGGGTCTTCCTAGTCTCACTTGTTTTAGAATGATTATTTTTAATTTCTGATGTAGAGCCTATTTCAAAATTAGTGCTTCTAAAAATGGTAGACTGAAGAGAACAAGTAGAAGTAATTATTTGAACGGAAGAAACAGCTCTTTTTTTCCTAAGAGTGTCTATTTGTACAGAAGAAGATGTATTCTTGGAAGTTTTCAAATCTACAGTCTTCTTCTCTATTTCACTATTAGACACTCTCACCTTTGATTTTAATACTGGCCCTACGCTCCCTGTAAACATAAGTGAACCAGAATTAGATTTATCATTGATATTAATTTTTCATGATTGATCGTTTGAAGGGGATTTTTCTTTCTTCACGCTCTTTAGAATATTTTTATTCTTTGAGGAAGATGCGTGAGAAGTGGCTTGGGAGTAAGTTTTGAGATTTTCCATCTCTTTTCGGAATCTTTTCTTTTCAGCTTCAAAATCCTCTCTTTCCTTTTCTAAAGCAGCTCTTAACTCCTCTATTTTCTTAACTATGGGAGGGATGTAAAGAGAATTTTTAGAATGATGATTTTGAACTTCCTCATTGTTAGAATGATCTTCAAGAAAATTAACAATTTCAAAGCTCAAGCCCTTGGGAGGTACCCAAGTTTTGTCGCGTTGATTCAGTTCGATGTAGGAAAAGGGTATTTCAGCACTAGTGTTGGCTTGTCTCTTGGCTTCTTCTTCCTCAAACGTTAGTTTTGCGTTAGTAAAGTTCATGAGGGAAGTTAGTCCGAGACCCATGTACGAGATATCATAAGTTGTTTGCAGTTAACTTTCTTCAAGTTACGTGGGTTCTCATAGCCTAAGCCGTACTTATAGTCATAGAATTCTAAGTCCTTGGGCTGATTCAAAATATAGTTTGATCAGTATGTGCCCTTTTCACAAAAAGATCTTCCAATTTCTTAATTTTATTATATAGCTTCTTACGCTCAGCGTCTAAGGTAGCATAGTTATTTAGAGCGGTGCTCTTTTCGGCCTGATAGGCGTCTAGACTTTTACGTAGTTCACTAATCTTAGAATTTAACTTAGTCAATTCTTCTTCGAAATTAGTGCCCTTCTTAGTTGCTGCCTCAACTTTTTACAAGACTCTTTTCTTCCAAGTTCCTTAGTAGACATTTGTAGTTATTGTCTAGCCTGTCCTCTAGTTCTTTTATTACCGAACTATGCTTATCTAATGAGGTGTGCTTTAGACTGGAGTCTCTTAGTCAGTTCATCTATTTTGAGACTAGAATTCCTAACTTGTTCTTTGAGACTAGCTATGGTTTCCTTAGACCTAAGAAGCCTTTTCTCTACTTTTATTCCTCCTTTCTGCTCAGTTACCATGTTAGCAAATTTAGAGCTTACCCAGCTAACAAGTCAGAATTTGTAGAGTCAGAAGTTTCTACCTCCTGAGATGAGGTGGATGCTTTCTCGTCGTCCGTCTCTGCGGGAGTATCATCTTGGCGACTAATGCCAGCTGTTTGCCGAATTCTTTGATCTCAGAGGGAAGTTCTGAATCAGATGTGTCTTATCCTCTGATGAGCTAGGGAGCTTGACGTGATTTTCCTTGCGTGAGCAGGAGCTCTTCTTCTCAGAAACTGGAGCTATGGAGTCATCGGCCTGTTTCCCTTTTGCTCCTTTTGTAACTCGCCTATCTTCTTCATGCCGTGCGAGGTTATCAAAAAGAGCGTGAATATCCATCTCGTCCAAGTCCTTATTTTGTCGGAGTTGGGTAGAGATCTTCTTCCAGTTGGTGGGCAGTGCAGACAGGAACCGAATGTTCATCTCCATGTTAGTCTTTTTGATCTCAATCTACCTCATTTCGTTGAGAAGAGTGAGGTACCGCTGATAAAGATCGTGTAAGCTCTCCTCACTTTTGGCCTTGAAGGAGTCATAAGCTGTGAGTATGTTAGCCTTCTTAGCTTTGGCACCGACTTCGGTTCTTTGCATCTTTCGCTCAAGTTCATCCAACATCCCTTTAGCAGTTGGGATGCTATCTATTTGTCTATTGATATCATTCGGGATGCCCTGCATCAGTGTGTTCTTAGCTATAAGATCTGCTCTTGCTCTTCTTTTCTCAGCTTCGTCGTACACACTAGGTAATTTTATTCGCCTGGTGGGTTCGATTGGAGGATTGTTCGAGCTATCACCTTCTTGGGCTATGTAAAAAGTTTCCGGTCTCTCATGAAGTGAGTTGAGCAGATCTTCATCCTGATCTTTAAGTTCGATGAAGTTTAAGAACCGACTTCTCCAAACTGTGTATTCGCCCCTTTTGAGAATTGGAGGACGATTATCATTTCCTAGAGAATAGGTATCCATTTCTTCCTTGAGTTGATGTAGGATCTTCGTTTGTTGTTTTGATGTCTTGAACTGATGTGGTGTGCTTCACAAGTAGTAGATTAGTTAGTAGCGTTTGATTCTAGAGCAGTTTCGAGAATAATTTTTGACTAAATCTTTAAAGTTTGATCAAAAATTAATTCCTCGAGAAAAATTGGCACTGTTACTATTCTCGTGCGAGAAAGTACGTCAGTGAAAATTTTTCGAGCGAGAAAAATTGCTCAAAATATTTTGGTCGAGAAAACAAAATGGATCGTGAATTTATTTCGAGCGCGGAGAAACAATGTGTTTAATAAGTTCTTCGCTGGGTCAAAATAATTCGTTGACTGAAAAGGTTTCTCGTATGCAAATGATTTTCGCTTAGTCAAACTGAGAAGTCTGACCGAAAAAGTCGCGCGCAAAGTCAAAATTGGTCTTTTTCGAAAAAAAATTTCGCTAAGTAATGCTCGAGAAATTTTTCTACTAAAGTCGTTCTTTATAGGGGCGACTTTAGGTCTGACTCAGTATTCTGATCGAGAAAAATTTTTGCGCAGAGTTTTTCGATCGAGAAATTAATCTGATCGAAGAATCTTGCGAGAAAAATTAAAATTATCGCAAAAAAATTCACAGAAAATTTGAACGTGAAATTGCAGGTATTTGCTCGCAATCATCTACTTAGCACACACGAACAAGTAATTAAACATGTTATGAAGCAAAATATATGGAATTTAATCAAAATCAGAACAAGTTCAAACTATTTATCGCGTGAACACTAACCGCTAAATTCGACCGATTCTTCTAAATCGAAGTTCAAACAGCTACAAATCTACTCGCAATCATTGAATATCAATAAATCGAGCACAGACACATCAAATTCAAACTAGAAAACGTAAAATTGAGCTATTAGATCAAATTTGAGATTCGCGCCAAACTGTTCTTCGACGGAATAGTACCTGAACTCAAATTTCGATCCAATTCTAACAATTTTCGATTCAAAACAGAACGAATCAACTCTGATACCAATTGTTAGGTCCTAGTTTGTCAACTCTATGATCCTAGACATGAATTCTAAGGTTATCGATTAGAATTGAATAGAATCGAATTTCGATCGGAAACATCTTTTGAAGAACACGAGAGAGAATCCTTGTAGTGAGAGAAGATATTTGCTGTTTCTCTCTCTAGAAATTGAAAGCCTTTCGGATCAATTTTCTAAAACTTCTATTAGCTCAATGTTTGTACATCTATTTATACCAAGCATACTTGGTATAAATATCAAACTAGTCCTAAACTAAAGACAAATACGTGAAACGCCCCAAATTACAAGGACAGCTAATAATCAAAGCACAACTTAAGACATGATATTCTACAGATACTTTACATTCTCCCCCTTTGTGCTTGATTGCCCTTCTGCACTATCTGTCCTCGTCGGGCAAAGTACGACCAGCGCAAGCACAGCGCATGCTCATAGTTCCTTATGTTGTTCCTTAGTTCTTGTCGCTCATCGATGACTTCAAGTAGTTCCATTAGAAGCGGCTGTTCTCTCACGAACCTATGAAGGTTCAGCATGGTCTATCTATTAATTTCTTCCATTCTCTTCTCTATATTCTTCCTGATGACCTTGAGCGTCCCATCACAGAATTTATGAACTTCAGTCCTAAGCATCAACATATTCTTCTTAGCAATGGGATTGTGGTAGGTGATCCCTAAGACTGAGTTTATGTGCACGTGATGTTGGGGGAAGCCCTTCGACTTCAGGTCCTTTGTTGAACGGAGCGGTCATCTTGACCTTCTTCATGTTGCTCTCCAGAGCCATCTGAAGGTCGTGTGCGGCGAAGTATTTTACATGGCGCACCATGAACCGGTAGAGTCCCTCGAGTCCTTCTTTCTTTACAAAGCCTTGAGCACCCTTGTACTTCTCCACGTACAGCTGGTAGAGCTGGTACACCTCCTCGGCAGGGAGGTACGGTAGGTCGCTCTCGCTTAGCTCTTTCCAAGTTCTGTCTATTCGTTCTATGATGTAGAATGGAGTTGGAAGGTTGCCTTTTGTGCAGTAGACACTCAACAGCTGAAGGATCGGGATAAACTCTTGAAATGACTCTTCAATTGTCCTATTGGAATCCCCTGCCTCACATCTGGTCCAAGATGGTTAGCATCCAAAGATAAGTCATCCTCTTCTGCTGATCCAGTGAGAGATGCCTCTGAGCTCGAACTCGTTCAACTGCTTGACTTTGTTCGGTGACCTCCATATCTGCTCACGAACTTCTTCAAGGAATTGGATCTCCATAGCAGCGTGAACTCTCTCCATAAAGCGTTCCTAGAATTGCGCTAGAGCAGAGGAGAGAGCTGCCTGTAAGCGACCTTCCATCACGGAAGGGGTGGAAGGAGCCTCTGTAGATGGACTAGGTCGATTGATGTCGCTTGTTATCAACCCCTGAGGGAACACCGTCTCATCGGGTTGGCTCGTCGTCACTTGAGGTTGTGACGGGTCGAGACTTCCATCTAATCCTCGATTCGAATCTTGTAGATTCTCATCTATGGATGTTAGGGCAGGTTCTGATTGGACCTGCGTATAGACAGCTTCTAATATGGTCTCTTCGGATGCGACTTGTCGTGTGGGAGGCCGTCTTATTAGTCGAATCTCCTCGTCTGACTGTGTCTGACGGGGTCGTTATGAGGAGATGGATCACGTGCTACCTCCTCATGGGCTTGTGCTGTCGATTGAGGCTCGTCGTTGAATCGTTGAGATTAGAGTCTCGGTCTCGGGCGTTGTAGCCTGTGGTGGTGGACTGTGCCCCGTTTCTGCTTCGGGCTGTGCTTCCTATTGAAGGATCTCCTCAATAGACCCTTGGAACATGCCAACATTAATTGGCACTTCAGCTCCTAGTTCTTCGACTGGAGCCTCGACTTCTAACTCTTGAGCTACTTTGTCGATCAACGTAGCTTCAAGGTATTGGGCAGAAGCCGACATGTTTTGTCGTCGCCTTTTTCAAAGCCGACATGTTTTGGCGATACACTTATTGATTATCCTAAAAAGTGTCTTCCAAGGATGTGGGATCCCGTTGCTCTATATTTGTGCTAGCTTGGTGATCGCCCGATATCCCCCACAGTTGGCAGATGATCGTAGTTATGGCAGGGAAGTCGAGGATGAGCCCAAGGTCATTGTAACAACACTCATTTTCTAATCTACTTAGTGGCGGATTTTCACAACGTAAGTCGTGGGAAGACCCGTTTAATAAAAAACATTTCTAAAATAAAATATATTACATCAAAATATTCGTCTACATTGTCGTTACTGTACATGGGTCGTGGCCCCCAAATATCAAAATATTAAAAATCCAAACGTCATTCCACAGGTCGCATCCATGTACAACCACGGCCTCAAAAGTCCGTAGAGCACCGCCGTCAGCCTGCCTTATCCTCGAAGCGCACCAGCGTCGAGCTCGATACCTACAACACGTAAACCCTGAGCTATTTGCCTAGTAAGTGAAATATGCGTGAATGCAACGTCTGCTCGATCCCATCGCATACATCTCACAAATTCACGCTCGACTCGTCTCACTCATCTCAACACTAACACATCTCAACACCCCACAAGACTCGTCACTACACGTATTCGGGTATCCCACTCAGGTCTCTCGCGTTAGAGTGGGTAGGCTCCTCAGGTCTCTCTCGTTAGAGTCGCCTATGCCCGAATATATGTAATACATAAAACTAGAGGTTCGCACTCGGTCGGCCCACTCAGGTCCCTCGCGTTAGAGTGGTACGTACTAGAGTTTCCCTCTCTACCCACCGTAATAATCTCTCTGACGAGTGTCCCACTCAAGTCACGTTAGAGTGGCGCTCAATCGCTAATTTCTAATTCTATACCACTCGACGTCGTCCCATACGTTACTGTTCCGCACGGTATTCAATCCCCTCGCACTAACGTGGCATGCATGTGCAGCGCACATAATGTACACATGACGTGTAATGAATGTACATATGACGTGCAGCAAATACAATACGTAAAACACGTAACTCGCTAAGTTACATAATTTATTACACATAAATACAAATTTCGAATCACGTACACGTAAATTCACATTTTCATGAATTTCACAAAATCACATAAACACATAATTATGCGTCGTAGATAAAAAATTATTGGGTTACCCGGTGTCTCCCGGAGACGCCACGTCCCCGGGTACGGTGCGGAACAAAAATTTTACGGGTTCTCCGATTGCCCTCATAGCTCGGATCAGAATAGTAACACATAGTGTACCACGGAATTAGTTCTCTAAAGATGGCTAGAGAGAACCGAGCCATCGCGTGGGATAAAAGTGTGTGCGTTCGGTGTGTGTTTTATGCCTTTTAGTTGATTTTAAAATCACTTCTTCTCTTTACATGGAGCACTAAATTTAGCCTATTTAACGGCTTGGATTTCGATTTTTAAGTCCTTAAAGTGTGAGAGATTTTTGCCTAATCTTACTCTCTTTTGAATTCCAAATCCAAACATAAGGAAACTTGCTATTATTAAAAAAGTAACTTAAATACCAAGTCAAACTAAGTATATTTAAATATGGTATAAACTTCGAAACTTAATCCTAGATTAATTTCAAAATTTAAATAAATAATATTTCAAATATTTTATTCCATATTTATATATGTCAAATATGTAAGTTCCGAAAATACCCTCAAAGGCATATTTCGAAATTAGCTAAAGGTGAAATCCAATTTTATCCTCAAGCCCATTAAGCACTTGGCCAAGCCCAAGTCTTAAAGTTAGTTTCATAATAAGTCCAACTTCGATCCAATAAATGGCCCGATGCCCATTAAGGCGTGGCCCAACGGCCCAAGGCCCGTTAAGGCCCAAAACACTTTCTCTCCTTATCAGTACATGTTGATGACCTTTTAAGCCCGACTCTGTAGGTTCGACTCAATCGGCAAGGTCCAAGAGTCCGGTAGTTACCAAGCCAATCCCGCAGTACCGGACCGTAACCAGATACGAGTGTGAATTTCGACCCTGTCTTTATTCCAGAACCTCACTATAGATAAGTGCTATGTATAAACCCTTCAGCTGTGTCCCAATCGAGTGAGAGCCATGGTATATGTCAAACTCACTGAACTCGATTCTATGATAAAACGGAGACGTGGCAAATAACCAAACTACTCTCCATGTCACACATGAGTTAGTTCAATACTTTGGCGAAGAATTCGCCCCGTCGCCGTCCTCATAGGACACTTATCTGGATTACTGCGAGACTGTTAATACGTACTCGGCGGTCTAAGCCCGGCAATCACAAATCGTCATCAAGACCGCATCTAGCCGCTGACCCATGCAACAGCAAATCGGGTCGAGGGGAACCAGTGACAGCCGAGACTTCAAAGTCAACTCCATCAAAGCCCCTTTCGGGCTAAGGTTCACGTAGACTACTATAGTGTTGTCGTCGGTCATTGACACTCCTTGAGTAATAAGCCATGTTCGACTGTACGATCAGTGAGTCAGTGTACATGATACGATTCAATCCCTTGATTCGATTCGTATCACAAGTCATGACCTCCGATTCCAAGTGGGATATCGGCGAACGATAGGTCATCGACAAACAAGCCATGATCGGTTATCCAGTACCCAACTGGAGCCTCGGGCTTACGGACTTTTAATGTATGAGGTTAAGAGTCCAGTTGTGCCTTCCTCTTTCATACCCATCGAGAATAGTGACTCAACTCAGCACATTTGGATTTGTTCATTTATTGTTTCACCGAATGCTAAGTAAAGAACTCTTATATCCAATAAACGAACAATGCCTTTCATTAAACACAGGAAAGTTTCTCATGACACAAAATGTCGAGTGATAAATAATCTAATGCCTTATACAATCTAATACCCGTATAGCATTCGAGGGCATATTCCAAACAATCTTCCACTTGCACTCAATGTCATGCGCTACAGTATCTAATACCCATCTTTTTGACATGTCTAGCCAGCACTGCCTGTAATAGAGGCTTGGTGACCGGGTCGACCACGTTTTTCGCGGTCACAATCTTCTGCACGGCTATGTAGCCATTCTCAATGAATCCACGTAACACGTGATACTTTCTTTCTATATGTTTGGACCTGCTGATAGATCTCGGTTCTTTCGCTTGAGAAATAGCATCAGTATTGTCACACCACAATGGCAATGGCCTATCTGCTACAGAAACGACACCAAGTTCTTCCAAAAACTTTATCATCACACCTTCCTTGGCTGCCTCTGAGGCCGCTATATACTCTGCTTCACAGGTGGAATCTGCAGTAGTGCTTTGTTCGGAACTTTTCCAAGACACTACTCCACCGTTGAGCGTAAAGACGAATCCTGAAGTGGATTTTCAGTCGTCCACGTCGATTGGAAATCCAAATCCGTATACTCTTCACTTCAAATTCTCCATTACCATGGACCCGCATCATATCCTTAGTCCGTCTAAGGACTTGAGGATAGTCTTGACTGCTGTCTAATGTTCCTTACCAGGGTCAGCCTGAAACCGACTGACTACGGTCACAGCGTACGCCAAGTCAGGTCGCGTGCAAAGCATTGCGTACATCAAGCTACCCACTGCGGATGCATAGGGGATTCCATTCATCTCTTTCCGCTCCAACTCACTTTGAGGGCTCATAGCCTTTGGAAAGATGAGTGCCATGTCGCATAGGTAGGAACCCATTCTTAGTGTTGTCCATATTATATCGCTTCAGGACCTTCTCTAAGTAAAGGGCCTGGGAGAGTCCTAACATACGATCCGTTCGATCTCTATAAAGCTGAATACCCAAGATGTAGGTAGCTTCTCCTAAGCCTTTCATGGAGAATTCGGTCGAAGGCCACGCTTTCACCATCGAGAGCATTCCAATATCATTTTCTATCAAAAGGATGTCGTCCACGTACAATACGAGGAAAGATATTTTGCTCCCACTGTTTTTCTTGTAGACGCAAGATTCGTCTTCGTTCTTCAAGAATCCGTGGCCCTTGACCACTTCATCGAACCGAAGATTCCTGCTTCTGGAGGCTTGTTTAAGTCCATAAATGGACTTGTTCAATTTGCACACCTTATGAGCATCTCCTTGCGATGTAAAACCCTTGGGCTGCTCCATTTATATTTCCTCCTTGAGGTTATCCATTCAGGAACGTAGTTTTCACATCCATCTGCCAGATCTCATAGTCATAGTGCGCAGCTATCGCAAGCAATGTTCGAATGGACTTCATCATAGCGACAGGCAAAAAGGTCTCCTCATAGTCAATGCCCTCTTTTTGACTGTACCCTTTCGCCATAAGCCTAGCTTTGTATGTGACAACCAATCCGTCAGATCCAATCTTTCCCTTGTAGATCCATTTACACCCAATGGGTCTAAAACCATTTGGGAGGTCTACTAGAGTCCATACTAGGTTTCCCTGCATAGAATCCATTTCGGCTTGGATAGCTATAAGCCGTTTTTTCGAATCTCTATCCCTGATTGGCTGGTCATAGGTAGTGGGATCATCTCCGACGTTCCCTTCCATCACAGCAACCTCGTGCTCGATGTGGACCATCCCGTATCCCTCAGGCTGGCGAGATATTCTACCCGACTTGCGCAACTCAGGTTGCGTCTCAGACTGCTCTACGGTGTCATCTGATACTGGAGTCTGTGAAAGCGCTTCTGATAACTCTCCAAGAGTTATTTCGCGACCCGCTCCACCTTCTCGAACGAACTCCTCTTCGAGAAAGTGAGCCTGAAGGGCTACAACGATTCTCTGATCGTTGTGGAAGTAAAACTGGTATCCCTTGGAATCCTCAAGATACCCGACAAAACCTCATTTCACAGCCTTCGATTACAGTTTAGCTGTCTTGAGCATTTTCACGAATACGGGGCAACCCCAAAATCTAATATGATTCAAGCTCGGTCTTCGTCTTGTCCATATCTGATACGGAATACGTTCGATAGACTTTGTAGGACATCTATTCAGAATGTGTGCCGCTGTCAACAGGGTGTGACCCCACAATAATATGGGCAGGTCTGTATAGCTCAGCATAGACCGGACCTTATCTAACAGAGTTCGATTTCTGCGTTCGGACACACCGTTCGACTGCGGTGTTTCGGGCGGTGTCATCTGTGAAATGATCTCGTTCTCTTCCAAGAACTCATCAAACTCGAGGCTCATGTACTAGCCATCTCGATCTGATCGAATGGCTTTGATGCTTTTTTCAGTCTAATTTTCCACCAAAGCCTCGATCTTCTGTTCTCCAGTGTGACCGAGTCGAAGATGCCACAGCATTCTCGAGCTCGACTCCAATTTTCGTTTGTTGGTGGTTGTATTCACAGTTTTTTTGTCTTCGACATTTAGATATATAATTCATTCAGTAAACTTTCACTTACAACGCAATTATTTCCAAACTAAATATTGCATATATTATTACTAAGACGAAACTCGTAATTGTTTCCACTCAAAACGGGAATAGAAACAATATTCTTAAGCCCCTTGGGCAAAACTAAACAATCGAAAAGCAGTAAACTATGTATAGTAGATAAAAACGAGAGTTCTTGATCCAATGTGGGTCATCGGTACACTATGTCTGCTTCCTACGTTGATCATGATCCTCGGTCCGCCAGCTTCCTACTTTGTTCTAGACCCTGGTTCGAAACACAGATGTGAGCACTAGCTCCCGAGTCTATGATCCACGAAGCGAAATATACTGTCAAAGAACACTTAGTTTCTAAAACGTAAAGTTCTTTACCTGAGGCGGCTAGCTTTGGGCAATAGCGCTTCCAATGGCCAAGCTCATTACAGTGAAGACATTTGTCCGTCGGCTTGGCGCCTTTGAACACGTTCTTCTTGGCCTTGCCTTTCGAAATTCGTTATTTGGGCTTAGTGGGCTTGTCCGACTTTTTCTTTCTACTCGACCCTCGAGTCTTAGCATTCGCGACAAGAACAACTTCCTTTCCTTTCACCTTCTTCATCTGAGTTTGCGCCGTCGACAACTGGTTCATCAACCCAGTCAACGTCATCTCGGCCTTGTTCAGATTAAAGTTCACAATGAACGAATTGAAGGAAGGTAGGCAGCGACTGAAGTATCAGATCGTTCTGGAGCTCATTATCCATGATAAAGTCCAGTGCCTCGAGTCTTTCGATCCAATCGATCATCTTGAGCACATGCCCTCCGACATCACTACCCTCAGCCATTTTGCAATGAAATAGTTGCTCCATAAGGGAATAGAGAGCACTCCTGGAATGTTCGCTAAAAAGCTCATTCAAATGAAGCAAAATGGCGTACACTTCAATTTCCGGGTGAGTGCGCTGCAACTCATTGCTCATGGAAAGAAGTATATAGCCCTTGACCTTTTGATCGTCAATCTGCCACTTGGCATACGCAGCCCGGTCTTCGTCACTCGCATCAGCCAGTGGGACTTGCGGTACTGGGGAATCGAAGACATAAGTTAATGACTCATACCTAGGACTATCCTCAGGTTACGGAGCCAGTCCACGTAGTTTGGTCCAACCAAACAATTTCTCTCAAGCAGCATAGTAATAATGTTCGTCATTGCAGTAAATAGAAAGAAACGTAAAGCTGCAGAAAATAAAGATCTAATTAGGTTTATCTTATCATTCATCACGCGCAAACAAGGACTTTTCGTTTCGCTTGACTCCCACTATTTTCTCGAAAACACTATCCTCCCGAGAAGAGTTTCGAAAACCTCGTTGAAAGTTTCATAGTGGAGTTGATGTCCCCGACTCAACTAGATTCGCCTCAGCCTTTAACGCAATATTTTTTAGCTCATCTAATCTTATCGAAGTCACGTCAAACGCGAACTTATCCAATAAGAGTTTCAACTATCTTTGTCTCAGTCATTGACCCTCACGGCTAACCCTGCTTATTGGGTATAACTGCCTAAGTGTGACCTATCAACTTATGCTCAAATCGCACAGAATGTGCTGCCCCTTGCTGCCATACGCTTCGTGGGGGGCGAACTGGTATGACGAGCGGCATCCAAGACGCACCCGAGATGCTAACATTGGGGCAGGATATACGATGCCAACTTACTCGGAACAAATCGCAAAACTCCCCAACGCTAGACATCTCGACATTATAGAAGACAAGAATCCAACTCGTTTACCCACTTAGTATTTATCAAACGGGAGAATAAACCATCTCACATAAGAGCACATTGAACATGCATATCACTTCAAAAACAACACGCACGTAGGTAGTAAATTAACCCTAGGAAAATAAACTACAAGACAACACAAGCGGGTTATTTCTAGCCTATCCCTATTACATGCGTATTCAAAAAACCTCGGGTCGTTGCACGGGTCTTAAAGTCGTCAAACGTCCTTCGTCACTCGAACGGCGTCAAAGTCACCGAACGTCCACCAACTTGTCACCGCCGGGGGTTTGTCAACCATCAAATGGGCCCTCGTGTTTGTATTTAAGCTAATCTAATAAAACAGTAAATTACAACACGGGGGATCATAAGTCCCGAACAACCCGTATAAAACAAATACAACCCGGGGGGCCTAACCCTTAACAAATGACCCGAAAACCAAATTCCTAAACCCGCAAGTGCGCCTTAAATCACATTCATAACGAGCGCATTGACAATTATGTGATTTTAAAGAAAACGAAAATTGGGCCTTAAACGGGCCAAGCCCATTAAAAGGCTCGTTACGGCTTTGAGCATGAAGCCTAACGCAGCTGCCGCGACTCAAATCACTCAGCCGTCAAAACACGCCAGAGAGCCACGACGGAGCATGCCACCGGCGTGGAGCCCCGGCCAAAGTCGGAACCGCCGCCGTCGCCGGCGACGCAACGCGCGATTTCAGCACGCACAGAATTTTGCCGCGACTAATATGTTGTCCCGCTGCCGCTCGACGCGGAGGCACCACCTTGGAACGGTGCCGGACCTAGAGGTCACGGCTGATCGGGCCTGCTCCGAGCAGCCCGATGGTACGAGCATGCAGCCGCACGCAACGCGCAGCCACAGCCGAATTGCGTCGGCGCCCATGGCTGCCCGCATTCCGGTCTTGTCGGTGGCTGCCTCATCGGCCATGCCGGACGAGGTGGTGGCCATGGGATGGCAAACGGCGCATCAATCAGCCCCATGCCGGTCAACCCACGTTGGCTTTCGATCGTCTCCCAGGTGCCTCTTTCAATTTAAACACGTTATGATTCTGATCACGAGCGCCCGCTCTGATACCACTGTTGGGTTACCCGGTGTCTCCCGGAGACGCCACGTCCCCGGGTACGGTGCGGAACAAAAATTTTCCGGGTTCCCCGATTGCCCTCGTAGCTCGGATCAGAATAGTAACACATAGACATGTAATAGGGCGGGTCAAACCCGTTGAGAATTACCAGTTGAAGCGAGTGGCAGCTCCTCGTCCTTTTCTTCAAGACTTCGTCGATGGTGGTAGATGGCACTAGATCGTCACCCCAACCTCGTAGTGTACCACAGAATCAGTTCTCTAAGGATGGCTAGAGAGAACTGAGCCGTCGCGTTGGAGAAAAGTGTGTGCGTTCGATGTGTGTTTTGTGCCTTCAGTTGATTTCGAAAATCACTTCTTCTCTTTCCATGGAGCACTAAATTTAGCCTATTTAACGGCTTGGATTTCGATTTCTAAGCCCTTAAAGTGTGAGAGATGTTTGCCAAATCTTACTCTTTTTTGAATTCTAAATCCAAACTTAAGGAAACTTGCAATTATTAGAAAACTAACTTAAATACAAAGTCAAACTAAGTATATTTAAATATTTATGAAATTCGAAAGTTAATCCTAGATTAATTTCGAAATTTAAATAAATAATATTCCAAATATTTTATTCCATTTTTATTTATATCAAATATGTAAGTTCCGAAAATACCCTCAAAGGCATATTTCGAAATTAGCTAAAGGTGAATTCCAATTTTATCCTCAAGCCCATTAGCACTTGGCCAAGCCCAAGTCTTAAAGTTAGTTTCATAAGAAGTCCAACTTCGATCCAATAAATGGCCCGAGGCCCATTAAGGCGTGGCCCAAGGCCCGTTAAGGCCCAAAACACTTTCTCTCCTTATCAGTACACGTTGATGATCATTTTTAAGCCCGACTCTCTAGGTTCGACTCAATCGGTAAGGGAGGAATCCAAGAGTCCGGTAGTTACCTAGCCAATCTCGCAGTACCGGACCGTAACCGATTCGAGTGCGAATTTCCACCCAGTCTTTATTCCAGAACCTCACTATAGATAACACCGCTATGTATAAACCCTTCAACTGTGTCCCAATCGAGTGAGAGCCATGGTCTATGTCAAACTCACTGAACTCGATTCTATGATGAAACGGATACGAGGCAAATTACCAAACTACCTCCATGCCTCACATGAGTTAGTTCAATACCTTGGCCAAGGATTTCGTAATTTCCCGTCGTCGTCCTCATAGGACACTTATCTCGATTACTTGCGAGACCGTGAATCCATACTCGGCGGTCTAAGCCCGGCATCACAAATCGTCATCAAGACAGCATCTGGCCCGCTGACCCGTGCAACAGCAAATCGAGTCAAGGGGAACCAGTGACAGTCGAGACTTCGAAGTCAACTCCATCAAAGCCTCTTTCGGTCTAAGGTCCACGTAGACTACTATAGTGTTGTCATCGGTCATTGACAGTCCTTGAGTAATAAGCCATGTTCGACCGTACGACCTGTGAGTCAGTGTCCATGAAACGATTCAATCCCTTGATTCGATTCGTATCACAAGTCATGACCTCCGCTTCGAAGCGGGATATCGGCCGATGATAGGTCATCGACAAATAAGCCGTGATCGGTTATCCAGCACCCAACTGGAACCTCGGGCTTTCGGACTTTAATATTCGAGGTTAAGAGTCCACCGGTGCCTTCCTCTCTCGTACCCATCGAGAACAGTGACTCAACTCGACAAATTTGGATTTGTTCATTTAATGCTTTACCGGATGCTAAGTAAAAAACTCTTTTTTCCAATAAACGAACAATGCCTTCCATTAACACACGAAAATTTCTTATTACACAAAAGGTCGAATGATAAATAACCTAATGCCCTATACAATATAATCCTCGTATAGCATTCGGGGCATATTCCTAACAAAATCACCTTCCAGTACTCCTGCTACTATCATATACGAAACCCGATGGAGTCCCTAACCGTCGATCCTCTGAATAAATAAATATTATCAGTGTAGTGTCGAATTTAACTAATTATATGGAAGTAAATTTCGACTATACCAATTTACTAAATGTCCTACATCACTTGATTGGTTGTCTAAGTTAGGTTAGGGTTAAGACCATCTAGATTTTACTCGATTTGCTATGCTAAAACCCTAGTTTCGCTCGATTCTATAAGTCTCAAGGTCGTCCGATTCATTAGTCTTCAAATCGCCTAGTTTAATTTATCATCCCATTCTTGTTCGCCCGATTTCTTGAGCTTGGAGTCGCCCGATCCCATGTAGATTAAACCTGACATATACATATATATATACACCTCAACGAAAGTTAATCTTTATCCTATGGTCAATTCGCCCGATTCTATGGCACGGCGAATGTTTACATTTTACTGTCCCTATCGCCCGATCATGCCATGCTTAAAGATTACTTTTGCCGTTCATTGAGACGCCTGATTGGTTGGCTTCAATTCGACCGATTGTAACACCTCTTGAATCGCCCGATCGACTAGGCTCAATACTTAGTTTCGCTATGTGTCTCACGGATTCCAAATCGCCCGATTCGACATGGTTTCACCGCTTCATTATTCGCACGATTCATCATATATAAAATTGGTTTCGCCGAGTTCTTATTTTGCCCGACTCTATTCATGAATTCCCAATCATTCGGCTGATTCATCATGTATTATGCTTACATTCGTCGAGCCCTCCATTTATTCAATAATTCGCCCGATTGCATGGAATTCTCATCACCCGATTATTCACTGTTAAGTTAAGGGTTATGAAAACTTTAGTTTCGGTCGATGTTTACAAATTCTAATCGTCCGATTTCTTCTAAGTTCAGAAATTCATACACCTAAGAACAAACCCTATGTTCTCCCGAAAACAGTACACCCTAATATTCATCTGAATCACCTATGTAAATTATGCTAATTTCAGAAACTGGTACGGTCTAAAACATTAGTCCTTAGGAGATATATTCTACATCTAAAATAGTCAAAGCTCATAACTCGTCACTTAACAGCCATAGTTATAAACCGATTCTTCAAAGGCTAAATTCTAAGTATAATATGTTTCGAACACTTCTAAAATCCTCATGTGGTCACGTAAATATATACCTATATTGAAGACTTATATTAAACAAACATATTAAGTTTAAAGATTTTAACATACCTTGAATTATCAAATGCCTAGGCTTGTTGAAAAACTCACTTTCTATTCTCTACTGTTCCTTTCGTGTTTCACTACTCTTCATATGAGAGTTTTCTTTTCTTTGTTATCCTATGGTTTTCATCTAGTGAACGTTACGAGATATATTCAAATGCTTAGAAATGCGTGTGATATGACTAAATATGATCTTTAGTTTACCCATGCCTTAAGTAACGTTTTTATTAGTTTATTTTTGTACTTGAGCCAACCTTTGGAGGTTTAGTTTGGCCCACTTCAAACCTCGCCTACAATTATTATTTCTAATATTGTATTGATTAAATTTCGAAAACTTTTTGGGATTACTGAAATTTATATTGTGTTTGCAACTTATTTTCTCATCAAACATACTATTTTACTAAGTTATATATTTAATTACATCTACATCCCGTATTAAATTTTTACGGTTATTACAATCTCCCCCCTAAAAAGAATTTCGCCCCCGAAATTCGCCGACTGGTGAAACTCGGGGTAACGATTATTCTCTGACCTGTTCATATCCTGTTTTTAGTGACACATTTAAATGGGTGACTAAAATTCTAAAATCAGCTAATTCTTCATGTCTAGATTCCCCCGTATGTTTTCTATGTCCTCTACACATTCTTATATCTCTTCTCGCCACGCTTCCGCTGCGCAATTCTGATATCGAGCATATCAGAAAAAAGCGGTACATTATACTTAAATGGAGCTGAAATCAATTTCACTTACGTCACACATGTATTCGACACTAATAAACATGCGACTCTGGAATCAACTAATATAGGAGTGGGTATGCTTATAAATATTTCAACACACCCGTCATAATTGCTGAGTTCGGTTCTTCTTCTTCGCTTGTTAGAGCGTACACCCGGGCTGGTGCCAGAGGAGGTAGTACTGGTACTTGGGTTGGATTTCTAGGACATTTTTCTTGACAATTTCTGGCAATATGTCCCATTTTTCCACACTGAAAGCATTGCGGGTTGGGGTTAGGTCCGGCTCCGAAGCAAATGCCGGTGTTATATCGCCCGCATTGTTGACATTGGGGGTGGATAGTTGGGGGTCGAATTTTGGCCTCGGTCGCCAATTTTTGATTGTTACTGGGGCCTACATCGAAATTCTAACGTTTTGTACTGCCATGTCCTTGGTGATTTTTATTTCTTCTTTTCACCTCTTGTGCTTTTACAATTTGGGCCTCCACTTGTTCTGCGATAAGTGCTCGTTCTGCCACTTGAGCGAATGCAACGTTTCGAGTTCTAGCTATAGTAACATCTCGATAGATCTCGGGTTCGAGACCTACCTGAAATCATTCTATCTTTAAAGCATCATTCGCCACCATGTGTGGGGCGAAGCGGGACAATTCTCAAATTTGTGGATATATTCGGCGATGGATTTTTTGCCCTGTTTGAGGTTTATGAACTTGTTCATCTTCCAAGTTCGGTCATAGGTTGTGAAATATTTGTCGCGAAACAGTTCCTTGAATATTTCCCATGACATAGTCATTGGGTCTTCCAAGATTGTGATGGTGTGCCACCAAAACCTTGCGTTCCCTCGAAGCATGGAGATTGCGCTTAAAACTTGTTCATTCTTTGGGACCCGACCGTACAGGAACATATCTTCAATTGTGCGCAACCAGTCGTCAGCCATAGTAGGATCAATGGCGTCCTCAATGATAGGAGGGTTTAATTTCCGGAACCGTTCTTCTATTATCTCTGTGTTCAGGCTGAGGAGACGGTTGGTGTGCAGAGGGAGCTTGATGATGGATAAGAGCATTAATCTGATCCGTTGTCGCTGGATCAATTCAGTAAGTCTCATAATCGTCGAGTCGCGTTCATGTATCGGGGACTCAGGTTCGTCCCTGCGACTCGAACTACCTATGTTCTCTCTACGGGTTTTCGGCATTTTATTCCTATTCTCTACAAGTGCGTAAGCAAATATGTTATTGTAGGCAAATAATCACATCGTACCGTAAAATGTATAGGCAAGGATGATCCTCCACGCTTTTGAGCGGTCGTACATGGACAGTCTACGGAATCTATATCCTAAGCTCTGATACCACCTGTAAGAACCCTCACTTTCTAATCGTACTTAGTGGCAGATTTTCGCAACATAAGTCGCGGAAGACCTGTCTAATAAAAATCTGTTCTAAAATAAAATATATTACATCAAAATATTCGTCTACATTGCCGTTACTGTACACGGACCGTGGCCCCAAAATATCAAAATATTAAAAATCCAAACGTCGTTTCACGGGTCGCATCCATGTACAGTCCGCCCTCAAAAGTTCGTGGAGCACTGCCGTCAGCCCGCCTTAGCCTCGACGCGCACCATCGTCGGGCTCGGTACCTACAACACGTAAATCCTGAACTATTTGCCCAGTAGGTGGAATATGCGTGAATGCAACGTGTGCTCGATCCCATCCCATACACCTCACAAATGCACGCTCGACTCGTCTCACTCATCTCAACACTCACACATCTCGACACCCCACACGACTCGTCACTACACGTATTCGGGTATCCCAGTCAGGTCTCTTGCATTAGAGTGGGTAGGCTCCTCAGGTCTCTCTCGTTAGAGTCACCTATTCCCGAATATATGTAATACATAAAACTAGCGGTTCGCACTCGGTCGGACCACTCAGGTCTCTCTTGTTAGAGTGGTACGTACTAGAGTTTCCCCTCTCTGTCCACCGTAATAATCTCTCGCTCGAGCGTGTAGAACCCGAGTCCCCGTAAGCTAGTTTGGCCAATAAATTTACGTGGACGTTTTATGCGTACGTGATTTTATGAATTACGTGCCTATGAGATTTTATGAATTTTGTGCATTAATTTCGTGTCGTGTGATATCTAACTTACATATGCATTTTCGAAAATGAGGCCAAGGGAAATTGAGGCAATAATACTAGAAGTTGGGTTATGTTTATAATTGGGCTTGGATTAAAATTTAAACTTAGGCCCAAAACATTTAGGATAAAGCTTTGGAGACAACTGATTAAAATGAGGAAGAATCACGTCAACCTAAGTCCATCACCCATGTCTTGATAGCCTAAGATATTTATCTAAAAATCATAACCCAATTCTCACACTAAAAACGCCACTTAGAGAGAAGGGAGAGGAGCGAACCATAGCATTGAAGAAGGTATGAATTTTCTATGCTTTTCACATTTCTAGTTTATGATTTTAAGTTCTAAGTTTAGGGTTAACGTGTTTAGGGTATGTGCAACACTAGAAATAAGCATAAGCCCGTAAGTTAAGCTTAGTGAGATTTTAGGGTTTAAATGTTTGTGAGATATTCATAAATGTTCTTGAGAAAAAGGATAGTTAGATCGAGTGGATTAAGGTTCGCGAAGGGAAAGAGTGTTTTTGAGGAGTTGAGGTCGCGAATGTAGTGAACTTGGCGAGTTGTGGTAAGCTACAAACTTCGCAAATCAAGGGAAGAACAACTCTGCGTAGTATGTTTCGCGAACCCTAAGGCTCAAGTTCATAAGTTCGCGAAGTTAGCAGAGTAAGTTACGCGGGTTAAGCAAGTCGTGAACTTGAACTTGGCGAACCCTGTGTTCGCGAGTGGGCATGAAGGAATTAGAATTTGACGAGGGACAAAAGAGATAGAGTTCGCGAAATGAGCCTGAAGGCTTTCGCGAACCGGGTAAGTTGGCGAATCCATTGGGACTTCGCGAACTACTAACTGTTGGAACTATTTAATTGTATTCAATTAATATAGTTGTTTTAGTCTTGCTATGCAAATTAGTAGTCTTGGGCTAAACTGTAATTAGTCATTGTATAGGACTACTTGTGTAAATATACCATGAGGTGGTATATATTAGTGAACTCCTAAGAAAATTAGGAGTGCGCTTAGTCGGGTTTTACAGATTGAAAATTAGAATTGGAAATTTTAGAGAGAAAATTTCAAGCGCCTTTGTGTTCTTCAACGTCGTTTCTCTCTCAAACCTCAACGTTGGTAAATCTCAATCGTAAGTGTTCGAATTCTTCAGATTTACTATCCGATTCTTCGTATTTCGATCTAGGTTGGATATTAGGGGTCCTAACAATTGGTGTCAGAGCAGATTCGTTTTGTTTTGAATCGAAAATTGTTAGAATTGGATCGAAAATCATTTTCTGGATACTGTTCATCGAAGAATAGTTTCGCGCGAAAACCTTTTTTGATCCCATAGCTTAATTCTGTGCTTAAGTGACTTGAATTTGGTCTTTCTGTGCTTGTTTAAGTGTTAGATCATCATTGCGATCAGTTCTGTAGCAGTTTGAACTTCGATTTTTAGGATTGAATTGCTTCTGCGTGTTACTGTTTGCGAAGAACATGAAGAACACGTTCTGATTTTGATCAAATTCGATATATTTTGCTTCATAACGTGTAGCGACCCCCACCCTCTAATCGCTGATTAGCGATAACTCACGCCGGGTTTAGCAGCGAAAGCCGCGGAGAACCCATTTTACAAAAACATTTGTTTACACAAAAAGTTAATACAAATGGGCCTTACGCCCAAATCACCCTATCACTCGCCCACAGGTCGTCATCCATGTACAGCCCCGCCCTCAAAAGCCCATGGAAGCTCCGATAGACAGCCTCCACCGTCGCTTACCTACAACACGCAAACACTGAGCTATTGCCCAGTAGGTGAAATAGTGCACATGCACGTGTGACTCACTCACGTTCACTCACCCCCAATTCCCACCAATGCAATGCCACTCATCATCACTCATCACTCATCGCAACCGGGATACACTCACCACCTCACAACGGGCCCTGGGCTCCATACTGTGCATCATCACGCGAAATCACTACCACGATCACGATCACAACCACAACACGATCACTACACTACGGCAGTGGCCTACACTGAGCAGCCTCCCTGAGCCATATCAGGTCACACTCTCAGGTCGCCTCTTCTGCCAAATGCGGTGCCTACGCTGGTAGCCTACACTAGGTCCCATAAGGGTACCCAGGTCGCAACCTCCATGTCGCCTCCTCCCGCATGCGACAGCGTGGCCTACACCAGATAGCCTACTTGGGGATATCCCAAGTCGCTCCTTTCTAGGTCGCCCGCAGTCTGCCGCACAATGTCCAACGGGCCAATGGCTCACCGTCACAGGCGCTGATGCACAACAGATGCCCCCACTCACGTGACTCCTCTACGGGTCGACGGCCAATATCGGCTACTCGCTCACTAGGTACAATACAGTACCACCGTTCCACCATGGTACGCTTCGTGAAATGACGTGTAATGCACATGCAAACATTTACGTGATAATACATGAACCGTGATGCCACATGAAATGCACATAAAACACGTAAAACATATAATTCACCGAAGTACATAAAATCACATAATTATCAAATAGGTGTTTACGCGTTGTAGATGGATATTCCACCTACCTGTCCTCCTGATAAAATTAGTCATATAAATATCCTAAAATGCTGAAATCTTTATTACATACCCCGAAATCCTTAGTGGGACTATACCATGTCTAGATCTTATAAAAATCATGATCCTCCCAAAAACCCTAATTAATATCGAAAACTATGACGTGAGCCTTACTGAAATTTTTAAGGTTATACCGAAAACTTCCATTTGGGTGAATACCGAAAATCCACATGAAGAAATACGGAAAACATTATTGGATATAGAGGCACCGAAAACTTTTAGAAGTGGTTGCCGAGAACTACACCGAAGACTTTTTATTCCACCATGAGACTCGAAGACTTTATTTGAAAACCCTAATACAACGAAAGCTTAATAATGCGAAAAATAGTGATTTGCTGTAAACTTAAGTTAGCCATTTATATAATTGCCGAGAACTTTAAATTGTTAGACAACCATGTATCGAAAACTTCACACATGTGCTACGCTACTTACTTGTTAAACATCCAAACACTAGTTCATTTTTTAAAAGCTAATCATATATATCTAAGAAGGTAGTTCAACCTTCGAAGACTAAAATAGGAATATGTTGCTAGTCCCAATATAATAATCACGATTTCACTCAATTCACTATAATCACCTTCACTTAATTCACTATAATCGCATGTTCATGATGTACTATACCAGCCGAAATCTGGCTAACACCGAAAGCATCTTCTGAACTAAATATTTATGGAAGTACCGAAAATTATCATATACTTTGCAACTATATCAAACCCTAATAACGATAACATACTGAAATTCACCAAAAACTTATTTATTTAAGCACTAATTCTTACTTAGCATGGCTATTCAAAATCTTGGAATTTAACCTCAAGGTCATCACCTAATTCATGTAAACTTATAAAATATAAATACGGTTATGAATTGTAGGTGGAATTTTACCTGCCTAACCTCTTGTAACCTTTCCTTGTTTTTTTTTATACGATTTCTTTTCTTTAATCACTTGGTTTTCAAGAACATCTCTTTCTTTTCGTTGTTGAGTATTTGTTGGTATCCATATAATTTATATATATGTGCGTATGTTTCCCTAGGTGGTGATGTGTATTACCTCAGGGTTAAGGAAAAACTATCTTAGTCATGCTCAACAATAATGTCAAAGACCTCCACGTATAATACCCTAAGTTCTTAAATGGTTATTTAATTATTAAACATATGTATGCAGTAGATAGATATGTAAATTAATCATTACTTGATATGACATAAGTATCAAAAACTTTGTAGGAGGGATATCGAAAACTTTCCTATGATTTAAGAAATGCCGAAATCTTTGTTGCCATGATATGATATCGAAGAATTATGATTTCAATGTTTAGAATTTCGTTGTTCAACAATTTAGCTTGCTTATTCAAATCCCTTTTCAATTTTTCTCTTATTTTCGATTGCTATTTATTTTAGATTTCGAATTAATTTCTAATTTTCAATTTAATATTCTTACTTCAAGGTTTTATATTAGCTTAGTCAAAATCTCTAAATTATCTAACCCCATTGTTAATTACAGCAAAATCCCGTATTAAATTTTTTACGGGCATTACATCCCTCCCCCTTAAAAGAATTTCGTCCCCGAAATTATGCCGATTGGAACAACTCGGGGCATTGATTTCTCTTACTCTTACTGTAATTTGCAGATATTCATTGTCGCAATTCTCGTATTCGGGAAAAGCGATTGATCACTACCCTTTCAGAAAATTTTCAATTCTTATTTGGGATCATTTTTCCTTGATTTTCAGCTTTCTCCTGTTACTTAATTTAATTATATAAGTTGAACCATTAGACAAAATATTTATATTATCTTATCTTACAATACAAAAGATTTCCGGTTTTAAGTTTACAAGTTCACAAAATGATGGCATCTTATCTTACATATCTTGTTCTATTCTACCCTAGGTTGTTCTTCATCTTCTTCAGCAGTGAGGGTAAATACCCTAGCAGGTACCCCTCGGAGGTTGGTTCTGCATAGGTTGTTGATTCTGTGCAGGGGTCGGATTAACCGGCGGATTCTCACGACAAAATCGCGAGATATGGCCCGCCTTTCCACAGTTGAAGCACTTGATATTAGGATTAGGACCAAAACAGACGCCGACATGTTGACGTCCACAAAGTTGGCAAGTCGGCATCGGTTGTTTGGCCAGAGAATTGTTAGGTGGTCTTGCATTTGTCCTCGATCTTTAGATAGCCTCGCCTCGGCTTCTTCGGCCACCAAAGCTCGTTCAGCAGCCTTAGCATAAGTCATTTCTGGAGATCTCGTCACCGCGACATCTCGGTACAGTTCAGACTTCAGGCCAATTAGAAAACGTCCCACTTTAAGGTTGTCTGTTGCTACTATATGGGGAGCAAAGCGAGAAAGTTGCTCAAATTTGCGGATGTACTCCGCAACAGACATCCCGCCCCGACGTAGGTTGATGAATTCCTCCATTTTCGTGTCACGGGCAGAAACGCTGAAATACTTTTCCTCGAAGAGCTCTTTAAAGTGCTCCCATGTCATTGTGCTCGGATCTTCCATCACTGTGATGGTGTCCCACCAGTATCCGGCATTTCCCCGGAGTTGAAAGGCGGCACATAGAACTTTTTCCCCTTCGGGAGTTCGACTATATTGGAACGTGGATTCAATAGTCCTAAGTCACTCACCCGCTGCAATTGGATCTACAGTGTCTTCGAAAATGGGAGGATCGAGCTTACGGAACCTATGCCCGATAATTTCGGTTCTAACGATCTGGGGCGACGTATGTCGCTCTGACGAATTCTGGTTACGGATCAATGCATTAATTTGTTCGGAGTGGAGCCGAACAAGATCTGCAAGTTGGGAAATTGTACGGTTCGAGTCATGTTCATCGGGACTGGATTCCCTTTCCTCGTGGTGTTGTCGGCTTGATTTGCCATTAAACTCACTCCTAGTTCGTACCATTTTATCCTACTGACTATAATCAAAGTTTCACATTAGCACATAAGAATTATCACAGATACATAAACACTTACAGACGAGGCTGGGCTTCCATGCTTTTGAGCGGCCGTACATGGACAGTCTACAGAATCTATATCCTAAGCTCTGATACCATCTGTAGCGACCCCCACCCTCTAATCGCTGATTAGCGAGAACTCACGTCGGGTTTAGCAGCGAAAGCCGCGGAGAACCCATTTTACAAAAACATTTGTTTACACAAAAAGTTAATACAAATGGGCCTTAGGCCCAAATCACCCTATCACTCGCCCACAGGTCGTCATCCATGTACAGCCCCGCCCTCAAAAGCCCATGGAAGCTCCGATAGCCAGCCTCCACCGTCGCTTACCTACAACACGCAAACACTGAGCTATTGCCCAGTAGGTGAAATAGTGCACATGCACGTGTGACTTACTCACGTTCACTCACCCCCAATTCTCACCAATGCAATGCCACTCTTCATCACTCATCACTCATCGCAACCGGGATACACTCACCACCTTACAACGGGCCCTGGGCTCCATACTGTGCATCATCACGCGAAATCACTACCACGATCACGATCACAACCACAACACGATCACTACACTACGGCAGTGGCCTACACTGAGCAGCCACCCTGAGCCATATCAGGTCACACTCTCAGGTCGCCTCTTCTGCCAAATGCGGTGCCTACGCTGGTAGCCTACACTAGGTCCCATAAGGGTAACCAGGTCGCAACCTCCAGGTCGCCTCCTCCCGCATGCGACAGCGTGGCCTACACAAGATAGCCTACTTGGGGATATCCCAAGTCGCTCCTTTCTAGGTCGCCCGCAGTCTGCCGCACAATGTCCAACAGGACAATGGCTCACCGTCACAGGCGCTGATGCACAACAGATGCCCCCACTCACGTGACTCCTCTACGGGTCGACAGCCAATATCGGCTACTCGCTCACTAGGTACAATACAGTACCACCGTTCCACCACTGTACGCTTCGTGAAATGACGTGTAATGCACATGCAAACATTTACGTGATAATACATGAACCGTGATGCCACATGAAATGCACATAAAACACGTACATATAATTCACCGAAGTACGTAAAATCACATAATTATCAAATAGGTGTTTACGCGTTGTAGATGGATATTCCACCTACCTGTCCTCCTGATAAAATTAGTAACGAAATCTGGTATTCCCTCCGCTCCGATCCTCTGAGTATTGGAAATATTATCATATCAATATATTTATTGAGTCATATAAGTTTTGAAAACGCTAAAATTATCAAAACCCTAAAAAGAATGATATCCCTAAAATATGTAAACCCTAAACTGCCGAAAATTTGTTAAGTGTAGAAAACTTTTAAAATGCTGAAATCTTTATACAATGTCGAAATTTAGGAAATATCGAATTCTTATTAATGTCGATATCATAAATAAAATGTCGGGATAGTGTTTCATAATTATAAATGAGGATTTCGAGATGTAGGTTGGGATTATAACCAAGAAGTCGACATTACAAGCAAAATGTCGAGATATTGTGATAATAAATGTCGATATCATCCTTGAAGACAAATCTTGATATGGACTTTGACCTAAATCTTGGGATAAATGTCGAGTTTGATCTCGACATTTTATACTAACTTTATAAAATGAATTTTCACAATAAACCTCGATATCTATGTTTCGAAATCTATTTATTACATACCTCGAAATTTAGGTCAAAGTCCATATCAAGATTTGTCTTCAAGGATGATATCGACATTTATTATCAAAATATCTCGACATTTTGCTTGTAATGTCGACTTCTTGGTTATAATCCCAACCTACATCTCGAAATCTTCATTTATAATTATGAAACACTATCCCGACATTTTATTTGTGATATCGACATTAATAAGAATTCGATATTTCCTAAATTTCGACATTGTAAAGATTTCAGCATTTTAAAAGTTTTCTACACTTAACAAATTTTCGGCATTTTAGGGTTTACATATTTTAGGGATATCATTCTTTTTAGGGTTTTGATAATTTTAGCGTTTTCAAAACTTATATGACTCAATAAATATATTGATATGATAATATTTCCAATACTCAGAGGATCGGAGCGTAGGGAATACCAGATTTCGTTACTAGTTTATCGGAGGACAGGTAGGTGGAATATCCATCTACAATGCGTAAACACCTATTTGATAATTATGTGATTTTATGTACTTCGGTGAATTATATGTTTTACGTGTTTTATGTGCATTTCATGTGGCATCACGGTTCATGTATTATCACGTAAATGTTTGCATGTGCATTACACGTCATTTCACGAAGTGTACCGTGGTGCAACGGTGGTACTGTATTGTACCTAGTGAGCGAGTAGCCGATATTGGCTGTCGACCCGTAGAGGAGTCACGTGAGTGGGGGCATCTGTTGTGCATCAGCGCCTGTGACGGTGAGCCATTGGCCCGTTGGACATTGTGCGGCAGACTGCGGACGACCTAGAAAGGAGCGACTTGGGATATCCCAAAGTAGGCTATCTGGTGTAGGCCACGCTGTCGCATGCGGGAGGAGGCGACATGGAGGTTGCGACCTGGGTACCCTTATGGGACGTAGTGTAGGCTACCAGCGTAGGCACCGCATTTGGCAGAAGAGGCAACCTGAGAGTGTGACCTGATATGGCTCAGGGAGGCTGCTCAGTGTAGGCCACTGCCGTAGTGTAGTGATCGTGTTGTGGTTGTGATCGTGATCGTGGTAGTGATTTCGCGTGATGATGCACAGTATGGAGCCCAGGGCCCGTTGTGAGGTGGTGAGTGTATCCCGGTTGCGATGAGTGATGAGTGATGATGAGTGGCATTGCATTGGTGAGAATTGGGGGTGAGTGAACGTGAGTGAGTCACACGTGCATGTGCACTATTTCACCTACTGGGCAATAGCTCAGTGTTTGCGTGTTGTAGGTAAGCGACGGTGGAGGTTGGCTATCGGAGCTTCCATGGGCTTTTGAGGGCGGGGCTGTACATGGATGACGACCTGTGGGCGAGTGATAGGGTGATTTGGGCCTAAGGCCCATTTGTATTAACTTTTTGTGTAAACAAATGTTTTTGTAAAATGGGTTCTCCGCGGCTTTCGCTGCTAAACCCGACGTGAGTTATCGCTAATCAGCGATTAGAGGGTGCGGGTCGTTACAGGTGGTATAAGAGCTTAGGATATTGATTCTGTAGACTGTCCATGTACGGCCGCTCAAAAGCATGGTCGTCTGTAAGTGTTTATATCTCTGTGATGATTCTTATGTGCTAATGTGATATTTTGTTGTAGTAAGTAGGATAAGATGGTACCGAACTAGGAGTGAGTTTAATAGCGAACCAAGCCGAGACAATGAGGAACGGGAATCCAGTCCAGATGAGCAGAACTCGAATCGTACAATTTCCCAGCTTGCTGATCTTGTTCGGCTCCAATCCGAACAAATCAATGCCTTGATCCGCAACCAAAATTCGTCGGAGCGACATGTGCCGCCCCAGATCGATAGAACCGAAATCATCGGGCATAGGTTCCGTAAAATTGATCCTCCTATTTTCGAAGACACTGTAGATCCGATTGCGGCGGGTGAGTGGCTTAGGACCATTGAATCCACGTTTCAATATAGCCGAACTCCCAAAGAGGAAAAAGTTATGTGCGCTGCCTTTCAACTCCGGGGAAACGCCGGATACTGGTGGGATACCATCACAGTGATGGAAAATCCAAATACGATGACCTGGGAGCGCTTTAAGGAGCTCTTCGAGGAAAAGTAGTTTAGCATTTCTGCCCGTGACACGAAAATGGAGGAATTCATCAATCTACGTCAGGGCGGAATGTCCGTTGCGGAATACATCCGCAAATTTGAACAACTTTCTCGTTTTTGCTCCCCACGTGGTGGCGACAGACACCCTTAAGGTGGGTCGTTTTCTAATCGGCCTGAAATCTGAGTTGTATCGAGATGTCGCGATGACGAGATCCCCAGAAACGACTTATGCTAAGGCTGCCGAACGAGCTTTGGTGGCCGAAGAAGCCGAGGCGAGGCTATCTAAAGATCGAGAAGCAAAGAGAAAGATGGAGCAGGGACAATACGGTCGCGAAGGCAACGAAAAGAAACAATTGGTCGTCTGTGCTCCTAATCAGGCAAACCGCGGGAGGCCGAATGAACTCAGATGGGAACAAAGGCCAAATGCAAGACCACCTAACAATTCTCTGGCCAAACAACCGATGCCGACTTGCCAACTTTGTGGACGTCAACATGTCGGCGTCTGTTTTGGTCCTAATCTAATATCAAGTGCTTCAACTGTGGAAAGGCGGGCCATATCTCGCGATTTTGTCGTGAGAATCCGCCGGTTAATCCGACCCCTGCACAGAATCAACAACCTATGCAGAACCAACCTCCGAGGGTACCTGCTAGAGTATTTACCCTCACTGCTGAAGAAGATGAAGAACAACCTAGGGTAGAATAGAACAAGATATGTAAGATAAGATGCCATCATTTTGTGAACTTGTAAACTTAAAACCGGAAATCTTTTGTATTGTAAGATAAGATAATATAAATATTTTGTCTAATGGTTCAACTTATTTAATTAAATTAAGTAACAGGAGAAAGCTGAAAATCAAGGAATAATGATTCCAAATAAGAATTGAAAATTTTCTGAAAGGGTAGTGATCAATTGCTTTTCCCGAATACGAGAATTGCGACAATGAATATCTGCAAATTACAGTAAGAGTAAGAGAAATCGAATGCCCCGAGTTGTTCCAATCGGCATAATTTCGGGGACGAAATTCGTTTAATGGGGGAGGGATGTAATGCCCGTAAAAATTTAATACGGGATTTTGCTGTAATTAACAATGGGGTTAGATAATTTAGAGATTTTGACTAAGCTAATATAAAACCTTGAAGTAAGAATATTAAATTGAAAATTAGAAATTAATTCGAAATCTAAAATAAATAGCAATCGAAAATAAGAGAAAAATTGAAAAGGGATTTGAATAAGCAAGCTAAATTGTTGAACAACGAAAATTGTAAACATTGAAATCATAATTCTTCGATATCTTATCATGGCAACAAAGATTTCGGCATTTCTTAAATCATAGGAAAGTTTTCGATATCCCTCCTAGTTTTCGATACTTATGTCATATCATGTAATGATTAATTTACATATCTATCTACTGCATACATATGTTTAATAATTAAATAACCATTTAAGAACTTAGGGTATTATACGTGGAGGTCTTTGACATTATTGTTGAGCATGACTAAGATAGTTTTTCCTTAACCCTGAGGTAATACACATCACCACCTAGGGAAACATACGCACATATATATAAATTATATGGATACCAACAAATACTCAACAACGAAAAGAAAGAGATGTTCTTGAAACCAAGTGATTAAAGAAAAGAAATCATATCTAAAAAAAACAAGGAAAGGTTACAAGAGGTTAGGCAGGTAAAATTCCACCTACAATTCATAACAGTATTTATATTTTATAAGTTTACATGAATTATGATGATGACCTTGAGGTTAAATTCCAAGATTTTGAATAGCCATGCTAAGTAAGAATTAGTGCTTAAATAAATAAGTTTTTGGTGAATTTCAGTATGTTATCGTTATTAGGGTTTGATATAGTTGCTAAGTATATGATAATTTTCGGAACTTCCATAAATATTTAGTTCAGAAGATGC
Source organism: Craterostigma plantagineum (assembly GCA_027422505.1). Taxonomy (NCBI): domain Eukaryota; kingdom Viridiplantae; phylum Streptophyta; class Magnoliopsida; order Lamiales; family Linderniaceae; genus Craterostigma; species Craterostigma plantagineum. The sequence continues at coordinate 15,882,261 of JAPQWV010000013.1, read as the reverse complement.
TTTCGGTGTTAGCTAGATTTCGGCTGGTATAGTACATCATGAACATGGGATTATAGTGAATTAAGTGAAGGTGATTATAGTGAATTGAGTGAAATTGTTATTATTATATTGGGACTAGCAACATATTCCTATTTTAGTCTTCGAAGGTTGAACTACCTTCTTAGATATATATGATTAGCTTTTAAAATATAGACTAGTTTTTGGAGGTTTAACAAGTAAGTAGCGTAGCACATGTGTGAAGTTTTCGATACATGGTTGTCCAACAATTTAAAGTTCTCGGCAATTATATAAATGGCTAACTTAAGTTTACAGCAAATCACTATTTTTCGCATTATTAAGCTTTCGTTATATTAGGGTTCTCAAATAAAGTCTTCGAGCCTCATGGTGGAATAAAAAGTCTTCGGTGTAGTTCTCGGCAACCACTTCTAAAAGTTTTCGGTGCCTCTATATCCAATAATGTTTTCCGTATTTCTTCATGTGGGTTTTCGGGATCCACTCAAATGGAAGTTTTCGGTATAACCTTAAAGATTTCAGTAAGGCTCACGTCATAGTTTTCGATATTAATTAGGGTTTTTGGGAGGATCATGATTTTTATAAGATCTCGACATGGTATAGTCCCACTAATGATTTCGAGGTATGTAATAAATAGATTTCGAAAGATAGATATCGAGGTTTATTGTGAAAATTCATTTTATAAAGTTAGTATAAAATGTCGAGATCAAACTCGACATTTATCCCAAGACATATATCGAGATCCATGTATAAGTCTATATCGAGATTTAGGTCAAAGTCCATATCAAGATTTGTCTTCAAGGATGATATCGACATTTATTATCAAAATATCTCGACATTTTGCTTGTAATGTCGACTTCTTGGTTATAATCCCAACCTACATCTCGAAATCTTCATTTATAATTATGAAACACTATCCCGACATTTTATTTGTGATATCGACATTAATAAGAATTCGATATTTCCTAAATTTCGACATTGTATAAAGATTTCAGCATTTTAAAAGTTTTCTACACTTAACAAATTTTCGGCATTTTAGGGTTTACATATTTTAGGGATATCATTCTTTTTAGGGTTTTGATAATTTTAGCGTTTTCAAAACTTATATGACTCAATAAATATATTGATATGATAATATTTCCAATACTCAGAGGATCGGAGCGTAGGGAATACCAGATTTCGTTACTAGTTTATCGGAGGACAGGTAGGTGGAATATCCATCTACAACGCGTAAACACCTATTTGATAATTATGTGATTTTATGTACTTCGGTGAATTATATGTTTTACGTGTTTTATGTGCATTTCATGTGGCATCACGGTTCATGTATTATCACGTAAATGTTTGCATGTGCATTACACGTCATATCACGAAGTGTACCATGGTGGAACGGTGGTATTGTATTGTACCTAGTGAGCGAGTAGCCGATATTGGTTGTCGACCCGTAGAGGAGTCACGTGAGTGGGGGCATCTGTTGTGCATCAGCGCCTGTGACAGTGAGCCATTGGCCCGTTGGACATTGTGCGGCAGACTGCGGGCGACCTAGAAAGGAGCGACTTGGGATATCCCCAAGTAGGCTATCTGGTATAGGCCACGCTGTCGCATGCGGGAGGAGGCGACCTGGAGGTTGCGACCTGGGTACCCTTATGGGACCTAGTGTAGGCTACCAGCGTAGGCACTGCATTTGCAGAAGAGGCGACCTGAGAGTGTGACCTGATATGGCTCAGGGAGGCTGCTCAGTGTAGGCCACTGCCGTAGTGTAGTGATCGTGTTGTGGTTGTGATCGTGATCGTGGTAGTGATTTCGCGTGATGATACACAGTATGGAGCCCAGGGCCCGTTGTGAGGTGGTGAGTGTATCCCGGTTGCGATGAGTGATGAGTGATGATGAGCGGCATTGCATTGGTGAGAATTGGGGGTGAGTGAACGTGAGTGAGTCTCACGTGCATGTGCACTATTTCACCTACTGGGCAATAGCTCAGTGTTTGCGTGTTGTAGGTAAGCGACGGTGGAGGCTGGCTATCGGAGCTTCCATGGACTTTTGAGGGCGGGGCTGTACATGGATGACGACCTGTGGGCGAGTGATAGTGTGATTTGGGCGTAAGGCCCATTTGTATTAACTTTTTGTGTAAACAAATGTTTTTGTAAAATGGGTTCTCCGCGGCTTTCGCTGCTAAACCCGGCGTGAGTTATCGCTAATCAGCGATTAGAGGGTGGGGGTCGTCACAAAAGGAGCCTAGAGAATACTCTCTGGAGGAAAGAGCTCGAGCTAAGGCTGATCTAGTAGCCATGAATACCCTTATGCAGAGCATCCCCAACGATATATACAGACAAATCGACAGCCTTACATCGGCCAAAGGGATGTGGGATGAGATGCATAGGATGATGCAAAGTACGGAAGTTGGCATAAAGGCCAAGAAGACGAACATTCTCACTGCATACGACTCATTCAAAGCAATGTCGGAGGAGAGTCTAAATGAGATCTACCAACGATACCTCACTCTTCTCAATGAAATGAGGAAGATAGAAATAACGAAGACAAACATGGAGACAAACATAAGATTTCTATCCTCTCTGCCCACGCAATGGAAGAAAATATCCACTCAAATACGACAAAACAAAGATCTAGAGGAGTTGGATGTCCATGCCGTGTTCGACAATCTCGCTCAGCATGAGGAGGATATCCGCGAGATCACCAAAGAGCAGAAAGGCAAACAAACCGATGACACGGTTGCCTTAGTCTCGGAGAAGAGGAGCACAAGATCAAAAAGGGATAAGATCGTTAGGCCACCTTCATCATCAGAGTCGGAAGAGGAATCGGACTCCGACATCGAGCCGAACATGAAAGCTCTTGGAAAACAGTTAGCTCTCATTGGACAAATGATGAGCAAGAAGTACTTCAAGAAGAAGTCTTCAACCTCAGCCAATAGACTTCGGACTACAAGCTCCAAGAACAAAGAACGTGCTCCGGAGAGTTCCGAGGTCAAGAATCCCAAAGAGACTAACATGTTTTAATTGTGGCAAAGCAGGTCACTTCGCCAGAGAGTGCACTCTCTCGAAGAAAAGAGATGCAAACTACTACTACAGGAAGCTTCAATTGACAAAACAGAAAGAAGCTGGAGTAGCTCTCATGGCCGAACAGGACCAATGGCTTGAGGACACGTCGAGCTCCGAAGAAAAGAACTTAGCCCTCATGGCCCGTCTCGACAACGAATTGGACGCCGACACATCCACTCGTACGGACGACGACAACGCATCCACGTCTTCAAATGAGGTAGTCACTCCTTCCACATTATTGACCATGTTAGAATCATATCAAAAGCAATATGCTAACATGAAACGTGAGCAGAAAAGTATAAAGGAAGTAGATAACGAACTTGAGAGAGCTTAGGAGAAGATAGATAGTCTCGAACAAGAACTTATGAGCTCTAGTGCAAAAATAGATGAACTTACCAAGAGCCTCCATTCTAGAGACTAGTCAACCTCAACTAGGAAAACAGAGCGAAAAGATTAAGGAGTTAGAAGATAGGCTAGCAAATAACTACAATTGCTTGGTTAGAAATCTCAACGAGAAAGCCATTTTAAATTGTAGGATAACCGAAGCTACCTCTAAGATCACTAACTTAGAAGCTCAATTAGAAACATCGAATGCTAAGATTAGTAAGCTTAGTAAGGATTTCGATGCCTGTCAAGCCGCGAAACTAACCGAGGAAAATAATTACGCTCTCCTAGGTGAGGAACGCAAGAAACTATATGCCAAAGTAAAGAAATTAGACGATATAGTTACGCGTAGGGGACAGTCCGAACAGACGATATTGTTGAACAAGCCCAAGGATATAGAGTTCTGTAATCCTATAGAAGGCATAGGTTTCGCTAACCCGTGTGTTTTACAAAAGAAAGAAATATATGATGTTAAACACATGCGCTTAGGAATAACCTCTCTTAGAGATTTTACTGAATCGTCTTATGAAAATACTTTTGATTCATCAATTAGACAAGGTTCACATGGTCCAGAAATCCCCTTTGCCTACAAAGAACTAAATGAAAGGGACAAAAATAGGAAAGAAACTCTAACACCTGTCTGCAATTTAGTTCAAATTCTACCTCCTGATTCTCGAACATACCACGAGGAAGTTAAGACCATTAATTATAAAAATTCTCTCTACAAACCCCCTATCATAAAACAGATAGAGGAGTCACAGGCAAAGTTAGAAAAAGAACGAGAGAATTTCGAAGATGAAAAGAAAAAATTCTTTAAGGAGATGGAAAATCTCAAGGTTTCCTCGTCCCCCCAAACTACCTCTCACGCTATTACAAAAAGCGTGAAAAATGAAAAATCGCCTTTGAAAGATAAATATTGTAAAAATAATTCTGTTAAGAGTGCTATGACTAATTTCACTTTACCTACGTCTACAGGGAGCGTAGCGTCAGCACTAAAAACAAAGGCGAGAGTGTCTAGCACTAAGATAAAGAAGGAGCCATTAGACTTAAATGTTTCTGAGCATGCTACTCCTTCTGTTACAATAAAAGACACTCGTAGAAATAAAAGAGCTATTTCCACTTTTAAGATAATTGCTTCTACTTATTCACTTCAGCCGATCACCTTTAGAAGCACCAACTTCGAAATAGGCTCTACGTCAAAAATTAATCATTCTGAAACAAATGCCACAAGAAAGACACGTAGGAAACAAGATCCAGTCATAAAGAAAGCTTATGGCGCCATACATGAATGTACTCACCTAAGGTATCCCGTAGAAATTAAATCCCCCAAGCACCTTAGGAGACTATCACAAGAAAAGATCTTTTCCTCAGTCAAACCCTCCAAAGCATTTGTACGTGCTGAAATTAACCTTCCCTGTAAGGTTCAACCCAAATCGGTTCCTAAATCTCCGCCTAGGACGACAAAAGCCAAAAGGGCCAAGTCTCCTATAGAGGCAAAACCCAAACCCACTTTTTCAAAAGTGCAATGGGTTATTAAGACTCTTCCAAAAATAGATTTAGGAGTCATATCTGAACCCAAAACTAAATCTGCTAATCCGAGAGGACCCATGTTTAAGTGGGTACCTAAAGCTCTCTAAATTGTTTTTGCAGATCCATCATGTGTGGTACCTCGACTCTGGTTGCTCCACACACATGACTGGTAGTCAAGAGCTGAGCAACTACAAAGACCGACCAAACGGCAAAGTCAGATTTGGGAACAACGATTCAGCCCCGATTCTAGAACTTGGGGATATCACTCTGAAGAATCTGACCATCAAAGATGTCTCGTACGTCGAAGTTCTCCACCATAACTTGTTCAGCATAGGCCAATTCTGTGACAAAGGCTTCCAGGTGGTCTTCCATGCTGACCGGTGTAGAATTGTGGATAGTCAGGACACAGAACTCCTTCAAGGACTTCGGAGATCCAATCTTTACACGATCAACCTGACGTCTGTGCGGCCCTCGACAGTTGTATGCCTCATTTCTCAGAGTGATTTACAGAGGAACTGCTTATGGCATCAACGACTGTCTCATCTGAATATGAAAGCTCTCCAACGTCTTTCTACGAAAAAGTTGGTTCACGGTCTTCCAACTATACAACTACAAAGGGAGCATCACTGTTCGGCATGTCAATTAGGAATAATGAAGCGAGCATCTCATCACGTCAAGCAAATTGCATCTACTTCTCGACCATTGGAACTAATTCACATGGATCTCTGTGGTCCGATGCAGACTCAGAGTATCAATGGAAGAAAGTATGTCCTAGTGATTGTGGATGACTATTCTCGCTACACGTGGACTAAGTTCCTCCGAACGAAAGATGAGACTGGTGACTTGATCATCAATTTTGTGAACACAACTCAAAATCTGCTGCAACAGACTATTCAAGTTGTTCGAACAGACAACGGCACTGAGTTCAAGAACAATCACCTCAGTGAGTTTTATCAGAAACTTGGAATAAGTCAACAATTTTCAGCCGCCAAAACACCTCAACAAAATGGGGTCGTTGAAAGGAAAAATCGAACACTAGTGGAAGCCGCTCGTACAATGCTGATCCAATCGGAACTTCCACACTTTCTATTGGCTGAAGCAGTCAATACCGCTTGTTTTACTCAAAACAGGACGGTGGTTCACAAACGGTTCAACAAGACTCCGTATGAGATTGTGAATAATAGAGTGCCCAACATCTCTTTCCTTAAAGTCTTCGGGCGCAAGTGCTTTGTGGCGAACGACCGAGAGCAACAAGCAAAGTTCGACCCTAAAGCATTCGAAGCTACATTTGTCGGGTATTCTTCAACATCAAAAGCGTACCGAGTATACATCAAGTCCTACCGAACTATTAAGGAAAGCTACAATGTCACTTTCCACGAAGTGGCAGAGATGGCTTCTGGTCAATTCAGTCCAGGACCCGTGCCTAACCCGTTCGCTTCTGAAGACAACATTTCAGAACCCGTAATCACTGGTGTGTTGGCACAAAACCAACAGAAGATGGCAACAACTTCAGGATCAGTGTCAGGCGAAGCAACGAGACTTGCAATAGACGACTTGGATTCTCTCTTCGAACCGGTATATCGGTCATACACGCCTACACCAACAATGGATTATCTATCGAACGAGACTAAAGTAACAATATGTTTTTTCCTATTCCAGAAAGCATTAGGAAGATCGTTACATATTTGCAACGTAAATTCATTAGTAATAATTTAATTTTTTCTTGCAACTTAAGATTCTGAAGTTTATCCTCAATTATAAGTATAATTTCATACTTAAGGTAATTTACCTGATTTTCTTTTGCTTTAATAAGAATAGATTAACAAGAATTACTTGGTTCGTAATATTCTTGAAAAGTATACTTCTTTATTTTGGAAGCTTCCTTTAAATCCATATTCACCAATGTTCCAAATGGGAAATATTTTCCTAAGGAATGGAGTACCAAGAATTACTTGTTTCGTAATATTCTTGACTAGCAAGAATGACGTAGGTATACAGACCTTATTTTTACAAATAAAGGCCTTAGGAATTTTGTAAGTAATCTGCAACTTTACTCCGCTTGCAGAGCTAAGAGAATGAGTTATTTTATGGAAATATTGGGTAGGAATTATTCCTTCTTGAATGCAATTTAAATCTGCTCCACTATCGATTAGCGCTGTAAGATTTTTTTTTGAAAATTTCCATTTATAAGTAACGATATTTTTACTAACCTTTTTTGAGAAGTACTAACATCAAGTATTGAAAGAAAATTATCATCTTCTACATTTTCTGAAATATTAGCAAATTCTTCATAAGATTTAGATTCTTCAACAATTTCTTTCCTTTTTCTATATTAGAAATCTTCTTTCTAAGTCTATATGACTTAATTATAGATTTTTAATTTCAGTTTTAAGATTTGAAATTTCCGATGTTAAATCTCTAATATTAGTAGGAGATTCGGTTTTATTAAATTTATTTTTGTTATGAAGTAATTTCATCACTTCGGACGTACTATAGGGTTCAGATTTAGGAATATTTTCTTCTCTTTTTGAATTATTCTTTTAATAATTAGATTTTTTAAATCTGGATCATTCTTTAATATTTCGAGAAGATTATTGTCAAGGACATTGACTTCTTGAAATTGGGATATAATTTGATATACATTATTATCTTCTATTTCAGATTCTGAACTATCTAAATTTTTGGAACATGGTTGTCCTATTTGACAATTTTGGCGTTCATCAGATTCTGACAAGATTTATTCGATGATATTATTATTTACATCATTTGAAGAAGATTCTGATTCACTATCAGATTCTAAAAGAATTTTGATAATGTTTCTCTTAGTTCATTATCTATTTCCAAACTATTAATCTTTTTAGTCCAGCAAATTTTTGCTTTATGACCAATTTTACCGCATTTTCGACAAATAATAGGAGGAAAGTTATTTTTGTATTGATAATTTTTATTATCTTTTGAGAATTTTTGTTCTCTTCTTTTAGTTTTTCGACGTTTTTTCTTTCGTATTGTTTAGAAGAATGTTTTTGGTTTTATGTTCTTTATGAAAGGATTTTCCATACCAAATTGGCCACAGAATTCTCCTACTTGTTTGTTTTCATCTAAAGAATGTCCCTTGACTTGTTTATTTAATTTTTTTTGTTACATAAGGCTAAACCTTGTTGTATACAAGTTCCTATGAGTTTACCATAAGTATAGGAGTTATAATCAATACTTGATTCTCCTTTCCTAAGGTTATTCCTTACTCTTCCTACAAGGGTGCAGGTAGCATCTATAAATTTAGATTTTCAATGAGCGCTATTCGACTCGGGGAGTTCCATAACTCGACTAAGAAAGGTATATTTATACCATCTAAAAGATGTAATAGTTTTACACCTAAGATTTTGGAGAGTTCTGATGTTTCAGAAGGACCATCGGCCTGGGAAATGTTCTGTAATATTTACGCACAATGTATAAACAGAGTTTTCGACGATTTCGTCGTTTTCTTCTTTCATGGTAAGATAAATATCTTCTTGTTCTCGTTGAGTTAAATAATTATTCCGCCATCCTTTTAACTGACCAGTAAAGCCAACAACGATCATTTCAGCAACAACTCTATCACTATTGTGATTAGCTTTGCAAATTGTGCTATACATTAACATTCTATGAATCATGTTAAAGATTTGTCTATCGGTATAACCGTCCCACTCATATACGTCTTCCACTATACGAATTATTGAGTGTAAATTCTTGTTCTTCGAACAATACGTCTTGAGGAGTTGGCATAAGGTAATCGTATTTACTTTGAATTGGCCTACTAGCATATTTTTTATGCTTGAGTTTATTATTTCTTCATTAAATGTGTTTTGAATATTATCAGAATTTTCAAGTCGATCTTCAAATTCTTCACTAAAGTATTAATCTTAAGATTAGTTTTTCTTCAAGTAGATTTTCAATATGAGAAATCGATTTTAATTTAAATCAATAATTTCTGGAGGGGGTTGAACACTCGGAGAAGCTTTAACTGTTCCAAGTACGATTTTATCTTTTAAAAGATGATATTTAATATCTTTTACTGAAGACGAAATTTCTTCAATATTTTTCTTTAGTATCCTAAAACAATAACATCATATTTGTATAATTTTGTTGTTTTAAAAGAGAATTAATAGGACTTATAGTTATTGTAAGCGTATCATTTTCAAATAATTTTTGAAAAGCATTAAAATATCTACTTTCGTTTTCTTTTTTCATTTCGAAACTAGTGTAAGGAGGATAAATTGAATTCAGATTTTTCCCTGTTGAAAGCTTATAATTTATTTCAAGAACAGAAATCATATTTTTAAAGTATTTTGTCAAAAAACATGGAATAAAGGATAAAATTTCGTTTCATGTTGACAGGTCATTACAAAATGTTTCTTGAATAACACTTTTATCTTCTTTATTAAAGCTTTCAAAAGACCATTTTCGAAAAAGTTCCCATTTTGGTAGATTAAATTCTTGTTGAATTTTCTTTCTTCCCGGTGAACCCGGACTAAAATCAATTTTGGGTTTTAAATCCATTAAACATGAAAATCCATTTCTGACTCGGTAAATTCCTCGTCTTGATTTTTAACTCCGTGAACTATATTATCAGAATTAATTCTTAATTCCTCTACCTTATTTTGTAGGTAATAACTAGAGATTGATTCATTAATTTGAGAGGTCGAAGCTCTAGAAGGAGACCTTATCAAATAATCACATGGTGATATATGATAATGAGAAGAAGCTGATCTAGTCATTCTAGACTTAGAAGTTTTGATAAATCTTTGATTTTGTTCGAATTATATTTGAACAGTTCCATCTGTTGTTGGTATTATTTGAGTAGGATTATTTTTAATTTTGGGTTGAGGAGGCATAGCTCTTTTGATTATCCAGTTTTCAGGGAGTTGTATTTCTTCCCATTTTATGGATCTTCGAGTTGTAATATTAGATCTACTAAAATTGGTTTCTATTAGAACAGTTTCGTTGATAGGTATATCAACAACTTTGGATTGTGGATTAAGCGTATATAAAGACTTATAATAAATTTTATAACAAATATATATTATTTCCGATCCTGGAGCGTAATTATATCCGTGAGTTTTAACATTTAATGTCAGAGCATCCAAAATATTGACATCAGTCAATGATAATTGGAGATTAGGATAGACGTTAAAATAAACCGGACCGTGAGCAAGGCTAGACTGAATTATTCCGATAAAGGATTGTTTCCAGTCGAGATTTCTACCGTCTCTAAGAGCTGTAAAACTCTCTGGTAGACCTTCTAAGGTCAAAGACTTAAAGGCTACCTGTACTAACCCGATATGAATAAACTTATGATTTATTCTATATTTTTCTAAGTCTCTATTGCTTGGAAGTCTACTAACCATTTCTTAACTATTCAAAGAAATTGTTTCTCAGTGGTTTTTACTACCTGTTTCAAGTCTAATTTCTCGAAAGTTCCTAATTCATAGATGATTTTATAATCTTAGGAATTGTCCAACAATTCAATTTGTCTATATCTTGAGGGATATCATACTCCTATTCTATACTGTTTTTAACAGTATCTTTTCGTCTCATCAAATCCGTATGATAAAGACCGTTAAACTACACCTCAACTTCTTAATACCCCACCATGGCTCTGATACCATACGGAGAGGATCTTTACATAAGTCTGAAAAACTGTACAAAAAGTTAATTCATGGCCTATCGAACCAGTTATCAAGCTGTAAACAGTTTGATCCCGTTCGGTTCAAAGATTGTCCAGTCGATAAACCATAAATCAAACAAAAGTAAAATCGAAATATAAAACTTATTTTTGTGATCGTAAGAATTACATCGTCGAATACAAGGATTTTTACATAAAATTTTCATTTAATTAATTCAATCGGTAACAGCCAACGCCCTCAAACGCCTTCCTTTAGGCAACACGGGCAACGCCAAGAGCCGACACAGAATTAATTAAAACCAAATTTTATTACAACCCTTATCCCAAATTTAGTTGTTTCAATCAATTTTGAAAAGAAAATAATATATCATATTAATATATATATAATATGATATAGAACCATGATTAAAGTATTAAGCCATTTTGGTGTAGTTTAACGAAGGAATTAACCTTCCATTAAGGCTAAGTGGGACTAAAAATAAATATGTAAAAACAAAATATAAAACTTACTTGAAAAAGAGATCGTAGAAGAGACTTCAACTTTTTTTCTTAGAATGTTTTACAACAGAGGGAATTACAAAGAATGGAAAGTGAGAGAGAAAGTGGGTGCGTAAGAAAACGCGGGCTTAAGGCCATATTTAAAGAAAAAGAAAACAAAGTAAAGTGCATAGTAAACATCAATAATTCGCCAAAGAATTTCTTCGACTCTTGTTCTTGCTTTATGAGCTGGCTTCACCTTCTTGAAATGCTGGTCGTTCCTTTAAAGGATGAACAATTATGTTTTGTCGCCTTATTAAAGTACTCAACTTTACCTTGAAAGTCTTCGTAATTATCTTTACTTTATTAAAGTGTCGTCCTTCTTTCGGAAGTGGACGAAGTGGCAATTATCTCTTATCCTTTTCTTGGACTTTATTGAGTACAGCATCTTAACGAGTTCAATTGCCCACCATAATATCATCCGGATTTTACGGTTCTTGTCCTTCTCCACCAAGGCAAAATTCATCGTCTTTAGACGATGTTTCCATTGAAAAAGCAACAGAAGCATCAACTCCAAGATTTTTGACAATCTTTTTTCATAATATCAAAATAAGCCTGAACAATTTCTTCAGTCTTCATTTTTCCTTTTTGGATATTTGTCCTTTCGAAATTATTTCGAAAGGACTTGGAGGTTCTCTTTGTTGATGATTAGTAATCATCTCTTTATATTGAGAAATTTTCTCTTCGATTTTATTGATAGTATGCTGACATTCATATTCATCAGTAACAGTTTTTCGTGTCATCTTTTTCCAAATTTTATATAAACATTTCGTTTAAGACATAGGATTTTTTGTTGGGTGTAACCCACTTCTGGCGTCCATCTCCAAATCCAAGGAATACTAAATTCGATATAAAAGTGTAAAAAAATCATTCCTTCAATACATACTTTTTTATGCTCCGCTTCTATAAGATTTGGGGAAATTTTAACCCACTCTTGATATAATCCAAAAAAGGGTTCTTTAAGAATTTCAATCGAAGCTCCATACGAAAGCCACCATTGATAAAAATCAATTAGGAATTTCAGACTTATAAACATCCTCACAAATTTTAATCCACCAAGAATGTTTCTTATTCTCATTCTGGTATAAAAACACTTTATAAAAGGCTTCAATATAGTCATAATAATTAAATTTAATCAAAATTTTGACACAGGATGGAAATATTCTCTATCCTTCAATGGGTGTAGCCTATTTTTCAAGTGAAATAATTTGTTTGAAAATAATTTTACTGAAGGTATAACATCTTTCAAAGCACTTTGAAAATTTCCCGCAGTAAAATGTTCAAAATCACACGTTCCTGTGGATTTAAGAATATTTTCATAATTATCACGATTTTTATAAAACGTGGCTGCATATGATGCTTTTTCTAAATACCTCGACAATAAAGTCCAAGGTTCATCAGACCATTTAAATCTTTAAATTCGAGTAGTATTATTACCTTTGTATGAGAAATTTTCTCATAGTCAACATCATCTTCTTCTTCCGCAATAATTTTAGCGTAAAAAGTTCCTTCATTGGAATACTTAGATTCTGCTTCTTGAATTCAAGAAATTGTTTACAAATTTGTTGATCTTCGCTCTCAAAGTACTACTAAAGGAGACTGGGAAATTTTCTTTAAACAGTTTTTTATTGCTCATTTGAGCAATAACGTTCTTGCCACCTCTTTCATCTCTATTAGAGGGGAAATTTCTCCCCTATTCGGACATACCTGCAAAATTCATGAAAGATATTCACGAGTTAGATAATCAGGAAGACTATTATTCTATATATATAATATACGTGAAAGTGATTGGGCCTGTAGTTGATTAAATGGCCCACATTGATTAGTTTATTATAAAATATAATAGTTTTTTCAATTTTAATCTCAAAATCCAAGCATTAGCTAAACTGAAATTTCGATTGCTACTGAGATTTTAACTTTAGAAAAATTCTCTGTTTTTCTTTTTTAAAAAAAATCGGCTTTCCAATTTTCATTGAAACCGGACCGATGAAGTTCAGTTTTTACCAAAACCAAACCGATTAAATTCGGTTCGGTATTCAGTTTCAAAAATTTTGAACCGAAAAGTTCGATTAATCGAATCTTCGTTTCGGCTCGGCTCGGTTAGGTTTTTACCGAATGAACAATGCTGAATGTATGAGATTTCATAGCCAAATCGATCTTTCACAAGCTGCACATCTTTTGATAGGCACTGAGTATTTGTCTTCACGATTCCAACCAGCAAATCAGCAATAACATTTCGTCAAATATTACGACACGTGCTCGAAAACTCATTCATGTAGCCTGTTTGTGGTATGGAGAATTTGATCACCTTCCAGTGACCTTTTATTGGCTTGACGCAGAATGTTCATGCACACCATTCACTTTGATTGCGATGACATTTTCATAATGTACTCTTACTTTCTTTAACATAGAACTCATATCTAGGCACCCTAATCGAATAATTATGGACAACATGTCACGTATGTTCTTTAGTTTCAAAAACCATACCTTGAAAAAATAAGACTTCTACTGTCATAAAATTTGTACCCGCCATAGTAATCAACTTTTCACATGGTGGCATCTAATCACTACGATTGAAAGGCACTGGTTGGTATAACGTTTGGGCTGTGATAGGGGCTTCAGTTGTAGAATCACCATCAGTGTTCTCGCCAGGATCATCAGGTAAGGTAATTCTGACAAAAACAATTATCGTTGGCTTCAGAGTCACGAATATCATCGTTTGCTTAGATTATGGCTCGGGCTTTGACTCGACTTCTGGCACGTATTGGTTACATGACGAACCTCAAAATAATTGAGTTCTGATTCAATATGTAGGAAAAATGATAAATTATTGTCATTTTGTAAAGGCTCAATATGAGAGACCGGTGGATATATTCAGCCTCCGCACGAACAAACAAGACCTATTGACACCTATGATTTCAAACAACAGAGAATTCAGAAAAACTAATATTACTATGAATCCATATCCAACTGGAATGATAACACTTTTTATGATTGAATCAAGTGGTTGAATGATTTCACAATAAGAAAAAGACGATGACTTGTATTTGCTTGGACACTATTTTAGTTGTTGGAATCAAAAGAATGAGGATGTAGTATATAGTGTTGGTTTTTAATTTTAGTATATGAGTGTTATCGAGTAAGAATATAGGAAGGAAAAATAAATATGGTTTGGATGGCTATATCTTTGAAGAGGATGAAAAGCACACCAACATCGTAACATACATGATACATAGAACATTTTCATACATTGTAACTTACATTCCATACTACACGTGGTTCATATATATATATATATATATATATATATATTGGTAACTCATGACCAGAACCGCATAGAAACATGACAACATCAATAACTAAATCACAATAAAATTAACACATAATAAAACTTAACATACTTTGACTCATACCAAATACATTATAACCTAAAACATATTAACTAAACAATTTCAATCATTTAGAAAATATTATAATTTTTCCAACACTTCTCCTAAATATTTTTCTTAACGCAATTAAATCGATCGAAATAATGTCGAGTTTCGTCTTGCCATGACCCTTGATGTCAACATGTTCCATTACTCCGCTAGTAGAGGTATTTTGAAATTTTCTCGACTTCCTTCGTTGATTGTTAAATGACTTCTTAGTCACAACACATCCACGAGAAAAGCACTTTTATTACCTTTTGAGGATTTTCACCTTGAACAAGATGTTTCGGTTTGGGATTGCTCCTCCTTGCTTTTGAGTCCTTCAATGACCTTAGAACTTTATTTTCTTTAGTCACATGCTTCTTCTCCTTCATCATAAACCCCCCTTCAAGATATTTTGTTACTGCTTCGGATGAGGAAAGTTCCAACGTCGCGGAGATGCATTTTTCTTCAACACCTTGACATTTTTCATTGCACTTCAAAGAAAAACTTTTCCGGTCATACTCGCCCTTGCAAACATCACATCATTCGATTCATACACGGTGCATGCGTTGTCTTTAAATACAACGGAGTATCCTCTTTCAACCATGCGCGTAACGCTAAAAAGGTTTTGGGTTAAGGAAGGAACAAAGAGTACGTCGGAAATATACTTTGTACCTTGCTTAGGGTTGATCCGTATTACTCCTTCACCTTCCGCTTGAATTGCTTTGCCATCTCGAAGTCGAATCTTCATCTTGATTGATTTGTTTAACCGTGAAAATATTTTCTCGTCTTTACACATGTGACTTGTGCAACCACTATCGATCAGCCATGTTTGTTCATTCGCCTCTTCATTCGCCATAAGAAGAGCCTCTTTTTGACCTACGAAAAAATTCGCTTGTTGTAGCTGAATATGTTCTCGATTTTCAGTCTGCAATACCTTTCAAGATGTTCGATTTTATTACAATAGTATCATCGGAGTGAACCTTTTCCTTTGTACCAACAAGCGCTTTCTTCGTGATTGTTTCTGAAGCAGATTTTGCATGGTTGTGTCTGCTTCGCTTTGTATTTGAAATTTTCGGCAACATTTTTTTCCTCATCGTGTTCAACATTGTTTGTATCCTCATTTGCTTGTCTTCCTTTTCCGCTCACTTTAAATGCCGCTAGAGCTCCTTCGGTGGCACCTTCGTCTCTCATAACTGTTTTCTTCTCAACCATACGTTGTTCATGTGCTTGTAGGGTACCGGTCAACGCATCCACTGACATCTTTGACAAGTCATGCGCTTCTTCAATCGCCACCACAATATGATCGATTTATCGGTTAGCGATCGTACAATTTTCTCGACAATAGCCACATCTTCTAGCTTTCCGCCGTATAGTTTCATTTGATTTGTCAACACCAGTAGTCGTAGTTTGAAACTGATTCACTGGCCTCCACCTGCGACCTTCGTATTGTCGCCTTAGCGTCTGCAGTCGGACTTTCTTCACCTTGTCATCTCCTTGGTATGCCGTCATAAGAATTTCTCAGGCTTTCTTTGACGATGTGCTGCTTCGATCTTTTCGAACACCTCATCGGTTGCTCCATGTTGAATAAGGAACAACGCATTCTTATCTTTTTTCTTACTTTCACGATAAATAGCCTTCTGTGGATCGGTGGCGGTATCGTTGACTTCATCGAAGCCTTTCTTTATGATCACTAGCAATTTGTGGTAGTCGACGAGGACTTCCATCTGAGCCGCCCATCTGTTGTAATTTTTGCCATCCAATACTGGAACCATAAGCGAGCTGCTCATCGCTATAGCTCTGATACCACTGTTGGTTTCATTTTTAGTATATAAGTGTTATCGGCCAAGAATATAGAAAGGAAAAATAAATATGGTTTGGATGGCTATATCTTTGAAGAGGATGAAAAGCACACCAAGATCATAACATACATGATACATAGAACATTTTCATACATTGTAATTTGTAACTCATGACCAAAACCACATAGAAAGATGACAACATCAATAACTAAATCACAATAAAACTAACACATAATAAACTTAACATACTTTGACTGATACCAAATACAATATAACCTAAAGCATATTAACTAAACAATTTCAATCATTTAGAAAAATATTATAATTTTTCCAGCATATAGAAACTCGTAACTCTTATTCAATATGTACGAATTAGTAACAAGTTTTGTGCTTCCCCGCACGGTCAGTCGAATCGAATTTAATCTTTCAATCTTGCACAAATTAAATGATAAGGAACAAACTTAAGTATCTCGTTGTAATAGATACGAAATATGCGTTGAGGCCACGTGGAGATGCCACATGGAGAGTGAATACAGCAACGCCAAAGTGCTTTGTATTCATTGATATCGTATGGATTACATACGAAAATGCTCATTTTATTAATATCGTGTACTTTCTACTTTAACAAATGGAAACCCGAAAAAAAGGATTATATAATTAAGAAAAGCCTTATTCTGATATATGTAGGTTTTGTCTTTCCTACCCAATCGGGTATTACCCAACTCCACCTAAAAAAATGATGTGGCTCATTACACTCTATCCCAACCATGTAAAAACACACGTAGGTGTGTATCACTATACACACATAACTCATGTCATATTTTTATTGGGAGTTGTGTTATACACACGGGCCACAATGAAGCCAATAACAAAACTTCGGCCCTTCTGGCCAATCCAACTAGTAGGTGGTTGCTCAACGAAGTGGGGGGAGCCTTGCACAGCGAATAAAGCATTTTTTAGATATAAATCATAATTCATAGTTCGTAGTTCATCTGCCAAGCATCTGAGTCTCTCTAGTCTAGGGTTTGTCTGACGCACACAATTGCGGGAAGGGATCGGTGCGGTGGTGATGGAGCAGATAAGAAGAGCATCTCACGCCGGATCATGGTACACTGGCAATCGTAAGCACCTAAATCGCTTACCAAGTATTCATCTTTAGTACGGATTCCTTTTCCCCCTTTGAGTGGACGGAAATTTCGTTCGTCTTTTGGTTGAGTTTGTAGCTGGGAAATTAGCGGGCGAGCTTGATGGCTGGCTCGCTGCTTCGGGCGTGGCCAAATCATCCGATGTGAGAGGCGTTATTGCACCGTAAAAGCCTTATTACCCTGACAATTCAACTTTTCTTAGTACTGTCTATATTATATTTAACTGTTTGCCTTTTTATCAGTACAGTCATGCAGGTTACTCTTACTCGGGTCGAGCTGCTGCCTACGCTTTTGGGTCCATAGACCCTGCAAACATGTTGGCTTTGCTTTTGCTATTATCTTAAATGTTTGTCCACTACAAATGGACTCTATTAGAACTTAAGTTTCCTTGACTTGCAGTTCCCGGGTTTTCCTACTAGGCCCATCCCACCATTATTACACTCCAAGGTGTGCTCTTTCAAAAGCCATTGTCTACAGGACGCCTATAGGAGACCTGACGATCGATCAAGAAGGTGAATGAATCCTTGTTTTTTCTTTTTACTTTTAGCTCCTAGGTGCTGATTTGTTGACCTTCATAGTTTATGCGTTGAGGTCGTACTCATTTTTTCGCTGATAAAGAAAGGTTCCATGGTTTGGTATCTGTGAAATTTATTAATCGATCATATTATCTGTTAGGAAGGAAACAGGACGTGATTTTTAGTGTATGCCAAATGGACCGTGTGATTGTAAGCTTGAACTATTTCATTGTCTTATAACTTATTTGTCTCCTATAAAGCAATCTCAATTGTTATGTTGATTCATACTGTATTCGAAATTTTAAAAATTCATAACTATAGAAAAATATTCATATATTATTGTAACTGATATTTCAAGCATTGTAGTGGAGTCAGTTTGTGTTCATTTAGTGATAAAAAGTAACGATATATCAAATCAAGCCAGTGAAATTTGGATTGACTATAATGAAACTCCTACACATAGTGATGGAAAATGTGTTTTTGGAGTTAATATGGTGTATGTAGTCCTTTCAATTAAGACCATGATTTTTAACTGATAATATTTGTTTCAATGTGCTCAAAATGAATCTTAAATGGCTGGATTTTACCTATAATGGTTGACACATAAGTCAGCATTAAAGTTCTTAAAATCATAGCATTCACTGTCTGTAGTATGATCTGATGCTACATGATGCCCATTTATTGCCAACATGACAATGAATTATTAGGCCATACTCATAGTCTCAATATGAAAGTAGAACAAAATAGATTATGGTATCATTTACTTGTTGCTCAACTTATCTAAGCTGTTTGAATTAACTGTAATCCGTTCGTACATGCTTGGTTGTTTGCTTTTTCATTTGAAAGTTGTGGAGGAGATGAAAGCTACAGGGAAATTTGAGATGATGAATATTCGCGTTGATGAGGCAGAACACAGCATGGAAATGCACCTGCCTTTTCTTGTTAAAATATTTCAGGGGTAGGTTTTATCAAGAAGCAGTTTTGCATTCATATGCACAGAGACGCAGACACAAATGTTTTTCAAGATATCCATCTGACTCTGCTCAACAAATTACATATGTTTATGCAGTCATCCAATTAAGATCGTGCCCATTTTGGTTGGTGCTCTGAGTGCTGAAAGTGAAGCCATGTACGGTCAATTGCTAGCAAAGTATGTGGATGACCCTACTAATTTCTTCTCCGTATCCTCAGACTTTTGCCATTGGGGTGCCCGGTATGCCTGTTCCTAAAAAATATTTTATCTTTGACGAGTACTTTCTCAATCATCAGAATCTTCTCTGTTTTTTATGAATTAGAAGAAGATGAACAAAAAGTGAAGATATGGACTGAATACAATAAATGATGTAAAACATGTTAGTTTGTGATATTTAAGGTGTCTGTGAAGCCCACATGGACCTCGGTTTTTATTCCACCATAGTCTTGCTTAGTACTTACTATTCCCAACACATGAATTAAGTATAAGAACATTCACATTTGGACAACTTGGTGCCGTGCGAGGGTTGGAAACGGAATATATTTATCCACTGTGCTGATGATGTTCTCTCTCTAAGGTTCAATTACACCCATTACGACAAAAAACACGGAGCAATTCACCAATCTATTGAAGCTCTGGACAAAGAGGGCATGGACATAATAGAAACTGGAGATGCAGATGCATTCAAGCAATACCTTGTGGAGACTGACAATACAATTTGTGGTCGCCACCCAATAAGTGTTTTCCTTCATGTAAGTTTTCTGACTTGCTTTAGTTATAATTTTGCTTGCTGACAAAATTTTTTGATGGGATTTTCAAATGTGTATTAGCAGATGCTGAAGAATAGCTCGACAAAGATAAAGATTCAATTCGTTCGATACGAACAATCAAGTCAGTGCAAATCTATGCGGGACAGCAGTGTAAGTTATGCATCTGCAGCCGCTAAAGTTGTTTGAATAATGAAAAAGAACCATGGCCTTTTTATTTCTAGGAATGACCGACGACTTTTCGATGTATTCTACTATCTAATTTACTGGCTGTTCCACTTGATTCTGGTTAATTCATGAAGTTTAAGATTCACCATTTGAAAATAAAAATCTCTCATAGGACGATGTCATTTTTACGCTTTGTATTTTTGCAGATGAAGTACGTATGTATTTGTGCAGGAAAAAAAACCAGATTAATTTCTTACGCGGCAACACAGGAACTAAAATGTATCTGGTCAATATAAGGTTGATATAAATCGGAAATGGCTTTCTTTCAGGCATCACAATCTCTCTCAAAGGTTTTATTCCGTTGAGATATAACGACGCTTGCAAAGCTTTGCAGCAGTGAAAATGGTAAGACATCAGTATTTATCGTTGAACTAGGTTTGCCCCCGTGCGATGCACGGGGTAGTTTGTTGCCATGAAAATTGAATTATTATTCAGTTACGTTGGATTTTCTCTTTCAGTTATATACTTCAATCATTCCATTCGTAATTTGAAGCGAAAACTAATACAACTCCTTAATTTAAGGGGAATTTAGAGATAAATACCTATATGAAGTTTGGTAATAGGATTCAGTCCCTCCACGTTTAATTTTGGAAATTAATACCTCAAAGTTAGTTTTAACTCCCTAAATGATCAATTGACTATAATGCCCTTCCAATCATACACGACATTATAAATTCGTCCTTATTTTATATGGGTTATATGCTATAAATAAATAAACACATCCAATTTATTATTTATTTCATGCCGATCAAAATGATACCCATATGTAATATTTTTCGATATGCATAAGAATTATTATCTAATATTTGAAAATTTCACAATATTGGACATCAAATTGAATTTGGGTTTAAATACTCAAATTGAGGTAAAGAGTACCAAACATTCATAAAGTAATACTGATATTTGCATAAAAAGTAAATGTAATGATGAGTATATTCCAAGATAAAAAAAAAAGGATGCTTAAATTGAATGAAATACATGAATTAATCGTTAAAATACCTTAGTCGAGACTAAAGTACCACCGAAATCAATAACATATCTCGCCCCCCTCTCAAAAGTATTTTTGTATGAGAATCGGTATTTTATATGGTAAATCAAATATTTCTGCTCATAATTTAAGTATTTTTGTTCGAATTCAGGTATTCGACAGATTATGTAGGGCAAGTATAAAAAAACTAGTTTCTTCTTGATTTTGGTGATTCATGTCATTAACACTTGATATGGTTCATTAAAACAACAATTTTTGTGGAATGTATCTCGCTCCCTTTCAAAGTATTTTTGTATGAGAATCGGTATTTTATATGGCAAGTATAGTATTTCTGCTCATAATTTAAGTATTTATTGTTCGAAATCAGGTATTCGACAGATTATGTAGGGCAAGTAGAAAAAAACTAGTTTTCATGTTTTTGGTGATTCATGTCATTAACACTTGATATGGTTCATTATAGCAACAATTTTTGTGGAATGTATCTCGTCCCCTTTCAAAAGTATTTTTGTATGAGAATCAGTGTTTTGTATGGTAAATCGAGTATTTCTGCTCATAATTAAGTATTTTTGTTCGAATTCAGGTATTCGACAAATTATGTAGGGCAAGTAGAAAAAAGCTAGTTTTTCATGTTTTTTGTGATTCATGTCATTAATACTTGATATGGTTCATTAGACAACAACTTTTGTGGCATGTATCTCGCCCCCTTCCAAAACTATTTTTTGTATGAGAATCAGTATTGTATATGGTAAATCAAGTATTTCGGCTCATAATTTAAGTATTTTTCGTTCGAATTCAGGTATCGGACAGATTATGTAGGGCAAGTAGCAAAAACTAATTTTTTCATGTTTTTGGTGATTCATGTCATTAACACTTGATATGGTTCATTAAAGCAACTAGTTTGTGGAATGTATCTCGCCCCCTTTCAAAAGTATTTTTGGTATGAGAATCAGTGTTTTATATGGTAAGTCGAGTATTTCTGCTCATAATTAAGTATTTTTTTCGAATTCAGGTATTCGACAGATTATGTAGGGCAAGTAGAAAAAAGCTAGTTTTTTCATGTTTTTTGTGATTCATGTCATTAACACTTGATATGGTTAATTAAAACAACAATTTTTGTGGAATGTATCTCGCCCCATTCCAAAAGTATTTTTTGTATGAGAATCGGTATTTTATATGGTAAATCAAGTATTTTTGCTCATAATTTATGTATTTATTGTTCGAATTCAGGTATTCGACAGATTATGTAGGGCAAGTAGAAAAAAACTAGTTTTTTCATGTTTTGGTGATTCATGTCATTAACACTTGATATGGTTCATTAAAGCAACATTTTTTGTGGAATGTCTATCAGTCCCCTTTCAAAATATTTTTTTTGTTTGAGAATCGGTATTTACATGGTAAATCAAGTATGTCTGCTTATAATTTAAGTATTTTTTGTTCGAATTCAGGTATTTTTTGTATGTGAATCCTTTTTTATATTGGAATACACGCACCATTACGGGTACTTCTTATGCAAATATCAGTATTACTTGATGAATGTTTGGTACTTTTTATCTCAATTTGAGTATTTTAACCCAAATTCAAGTATTTGATGTCCAATATTGGGAAATTTTCAAATATTTGAAAAAATTCTTATGCATATCGAAAAATATTTCATATGGGTATCATTTTGATCGTCATGAAATAAATAATAAATTGGATGTGTATATTTATTATATAAAATAAGGACGAATTTATTAATGTGGTGTATTATATGATTGGAAGGGCATTATAGTCAATTGATCATTTAGGGAGTTAAAACTAATTTTGAGGTATTCATTTCCAAAATTAAACGTGGAGGGACTGAATCCTATTAGCAAACTTCCATTAGGTATTTATCTCTAAATTCCCCTTAATTTAAATACGATGAATTCATCAAATACAATCATATTCATAATAAACGACGACACGATATGTTGGTCGATGGTGTTGAAAACACTGTGGTATACTATGTTGGTTAACCGGTTATCTTCTACGTCGTCTTCTTTGATTCGCATGATATGTTCATCAGACAAAGATTAAATCTCTTTTCATAAATCATGCATATCACTTTCAAAAGCTTTAGTCCCAGATAACATAAATGGTGATTCTCGAGTTGTCTCCATGATACTATATATAAATGGTGATTTTATGTTATCATTCATGAGATAAACACCAGCGTGATCCATAGGTTTCAGATCAACGTCTGATACCAAAATTCTATGGAATATGCAGAAGTTTGTTTCAATGATGTTGTAAAACTTCGTAAGACTGCTTTAGTGTAAGACTGCAAAGAACTGTAAGACTTTTTTTTTTCGCGATTGAACTGTAGAAGGCTGCACCCATATGTTTGACTGGAAACTACGTAGAATTGCTTTAGTGTAAAACAATAACTTAAAAACACTTATGTTCAGAAGCTAAATAAGAAACTGAATTTCAATGTTTAGAAAATGGCGTATCTCGTTAATGAAATAACAAGCAGTGTCGACGCAAAGCAGTTCTGAAAAATGTTGTTTAAAGATACAAAAGGCATTTCTATAATATATGTTGTCACAAAAAGTTATCTTCCGTTGTCATCTTGTCCTTTACACCACGGCTTCTTAAGAGCTCATATTTGACCAGGAATAATAAGCACCAAATTGTAGACATCAAAATTATGATCTCTTTGAAATCTTCTTGGTAGGTGGTACTTCCGTAGTGGACGTGTTATCATAGTAGAGGCAGCATCCATGTTTCCTTGCACAGGCCGGAAGTAGACAGGATCCAAGAATTTTGGCTCTAACTGAACTGATTTAGGAATTGATTCCTTTTCAAGTTAGGTTCCGTGACTCCATCTACTTCTCAGTCTGTGCAACGAAACTGAGTCCTAAAAGACTCGAGCTGAAAACTCCTCCGCTGGTGCGATTGAAAGATCGTTTTCACTCAACAACGAAAGGAATTTCGATAAGAATTGTAGCTATGGAAAACCCATCTTCCGTTGTCAGGTTGTCACTTAAACCACGGCATCTTAAACCTCATATTTCACCTGAAAGAATAAGGAAACAATTGTAAACACCAAAATACCCATCTCTGATAAAATCATATTGGCTAGCGGGACTCCCTTTGCGGACGTGTTGTCACACTAGAGCTCGCATCCACGCTTCCTTGCACAGTCGGAAGTACACGCAGTCCACTAACTTGGTCTCTAACTGAACCGATTTAGGAATGGATTCCTTTTAGGCCGTTGACTCCATGTACTTCTCGGCATGTGCAACGAAACTGAGTCATAAAAGACTCATGAGCTGAAGTGCAGACTGCTTTCAGGCGATATGCAAGAGATGGCCTGAAGCTTGCGAAGGGTGTTTACCCCTGAAATTCCACAAGTGAATTCCACATTTGACAAACGCGGTTCATTGCAATATTCAAGTGGTGCACATGTAGAGGAAGGATTGGGCTGCACATTTCATCGAACATATTAGGGGAGTCAGCAGCTTCGCCACAATGGGGTTATTTTGGAGCAGTCCCTGAGAGAGGGCGTAATCAAACAAACAAACGCCGATCTGAAATTTATTTAATAAAACATGAAACAGTTTGAAAGCGGAGATCCGTCATCAGAAGAGGAAGTAATGATTTATGGGAAATGAAAACGGTATAAACACTAAAGTAGAAACCCAAAATACCAAAGTTTCTTTCTGCTTCTCTAAATATGACTATATTTTAGGGCTTCACATAGAAAATTGATGATGATGAAGTGCAGTGTAAACATGTTGGCAAAACAGCATATGAAATTAGGTTCAACTGATTGTTCTTAGAGTAACCATACCATGTGGAACTTCTTCAGATTAATACAATGACTTAAGAATGTCCATGGCGTAGTCGATCATGTTGGTGTGATTCAGCAATTGTATCTTCGCCTTCAGCATGCCTTCCTCAGAATACAATCCCCTCTCCCGCAAGAACTCAAGCAAGGGGAAGACCAAGTGACTGACCATGCGTGAGGTCGTACTTCTCCGCCGCGTACGTACTACAGCCTCGTCGATTGATTTGGGATTTGGTTTAGGGCTTCTTCGGTCGGTTGCGTTTGAAGCTATATAATATAAATACTTTGTTCTGAAAGTTGAGGCTCGGTCCCTTGCCGTTCATTACTATAGTTGCAGCCCAGCCCATTGAATATATTGTTTTTACATTTTTCTTAGTAAAAAAAAATAAGCAAATAAATAAGCATGCAAAAATAGTAAATATGGTAACACGCTAAATAACTGTTATTAATAGGGAGTGCAGAGCGGGCACGGATAGACGGTCATACACGTAAGCCATTCCTGTAGCTTTTGGTTCGTAAACATAATCGTACCCACAGCCTCACCATTTTATAATCTTGCATTGACTACAATTTGTTTGAAATTAGTGTTGTGCCTTATAATACTACGTCTTCAGGTTCATATTTAATTATTGTGGGTTCGTGGGCTTAAATTGTGTTTTTTTGTGTCATATCGAATTAGTGCCATGTCATCTTTTGTCTTAGTCTTAAAAGAATAGTTTCGAACATAGATTGCAGTATAAAGTTTTACAGTCATACAGGTCGAAGCGTTTGGGATGTCTGCAATGTATATGTTGTATGGGTGGTGCTTGATAGGTGTGGTCATATTATGTAAATGAGCAGCGAAGCATAATTCATAAGTTTATACGGCCAAGCTATTGTTCGGAAAACATTTTGAAAATTACAAAATATAGTGATTTATAGCGATGCAATAATGAGATATTCATTATATTGTCGCAGTAAGAGCTAAGACCAGTTGCTGAAGAATATTGAGACGGTCAGAAATTCTCGGAACTCGTGAATCATATCGGGTGTAACATCGTGCACACCGTCTTCTGCAAACATCAATGAAAACACTGATCGCAGCATGTATACACCACATTCGCCGCTAATTCAGATTGGGAAAAAGACATGAATACTTAGTTTACGAAATATTAAGGCTGCAAATTACACGCATAAAGAAACTTCTGGTACCTGATAGACTGGTGGGGGAAGACAGGATTTATGTAGAGATTGAAGTCCACAATCGCGTCAGTCATGCGCAAGTCTCGAAGAATATATGGGATTGTAAGTCGTGTTCTGTGAAATGCTTCTTCAAAGAATCTCATATCCATATCAACCGTAGGGTCAGAGTCGTGTACTAATATTAATCGTTTCCTATAATCCACAATGCATAGTATCAAGTGGCACTCATTTATGTTCATTGGGATAACTATAAGGTCCGCCTCCTGCCACGGAACACATGGCCAATTCTCGACAATACCTTGTACATATGGGCGAATGGCGGATAGGTCTGTACGTCCATTAGCTCTGAATTCCGTCGTAACTATTTGGTTAAATGTTGTGCTCATGAAAGCAACTGCTGATTTTGGGAACTTTGTATGCCGCTGTTTCTCGATAAAACCACGCAGGCATTCCTCTATGTGCTGTTGCAGAAGACAATATATTATAAGTATAACAATTTGTTCAGACAGTTGACACGCAATGATATAATTTGTGTACCTCATCATGTAGCCAAATTCCCTTTGTCATAATATCTTTGAAGAATTGGAAGCCACGTTCTTCTTCTAATATTGTATTGATCGAATCTTCCTGGTTCATTGTTCCTATTGCTGCTGTTACGCGGGGGAACAACTTTGCGAGTTTCTTCACATTCATCGCAAGGGTTCTGTCGTTCGGGACTTTTTTTTAACAGAGACGTTTTTCGTGCAACGGGTTTGTAGTTTTGTTCTTAGATCGTTTCTGCAACGGAGTATGTGTGGATTCTTTGGAAATGTTTGAGCGCTTTCTCTGTGAAGGACTGTCAGTTACGATTTTTCTCTGGCTGGTTACCACCAGGTGTAGGCTTGATTTTTCCTGGCAAAACAATTGTATGGGGAGTAATATGTAGTAATGTTGTATTCTATTGTGGGGAAAACTGTTTACCTACCAAGTGTCTGCTCTATATTGGACAGTCGTTGTTGGAATTCAGAGTAATTCTGGTTGATCTACGTGGTCAACTCATTTAGTGCGGTGATCTGGCGATTGTGCCTTGCATGCAGATCAGTGAACCTTTGAGCAGCATATTCCACATACGTATCTATCTTCAGCTCTATCCTGTCAACAAATTGTCTGGCAGCCTGACGAAGATCTGCCACAACATTGTCAACATAATTTCTTATTTCATTCATCATTTTATGCAATATTTTGCGCATGGTTAGAGTGTGAAATCTGATCGATATATAATGTAATTTAATGTGTTGGAATTCGAAAAGTCACTTCTAATAACGCCTTGTCACGTAATTAGTTATTATGAAATTAATGCATGGACATTATGTAATTGGTAACGAACGTGCCCCTAAAATGAATCGTTGCGTTTGTTTACATAAGTGCATGACTTTATGTACTTAGTGGCTGTTCGTCGTTGCATCAATATTACTATTCAGTGAATGTGCGTCAATATTTCTATCAATTGAATGCATATAATGTGCTGTTTAAGCGATAATAATAATTCGATGTTGGTGGTGAAGGCAATGGTCGCCGTTATTATGGACCAATTACCGAGTAATGAATTTGTTCACAGTTATTGGAATGATGAAGCGTTTTTTTTGGTGTTTTCCTTGAATAGTATTGTGTCGATACAAATAGGTATAATTATTTATTGTGGCATATTTATATTTCATTGCCGCCTATTTCACTTTATTACATTGGTTTATACTGTTGTTCTGTTTAACTATAACTAAATAAAACTGCATATAACGGAGTCTCAAGCAAGAAGTCAAAAAGTTATTAGACATTTTCCTATAAATCAGTCAATAATGTGATTGTATTTATTTCTGTATAATTCTTTCGACAATGATATTTTCCAATAGTGTGTCAGTACGTCGTGCCTTTAATTCAACGTTGATTAATTTACTTTGAATTATAGTGTTATTTATGTTGATAATATGTCGTTCAACTATTGTCCAGACTATTTTATATTTGCAGTGTTTTTTAGATATTAATTTTTACGCCTGGCTCATTTTATATGGAAATTAAGATTTCCCCCATACAGTGATTTGTTTTTTTTTTGCCAACCCGCTTTGTTGGTCTTTAGAAAGGTTCTTCCATTATTGTTGCTGTATAGATTTACATCCATACGTGTTTACCATTATATTTTACTATGTTGTCTCTGTTATATACACTCTTTCATTTATGTTGCTGTATATTTACATCCATACGTGTTTACCGTTTTTTTACTATGTTGGTTGTGTTGTGCAGTCTTCCATTTTTGTTGTTGTATAGATTTACATCCACACGTGTTCACACCAATGGTGTTCATTGACAGTCATACAGTGTTCCTAGCGATACTATTCAATAACATAGCAATTGGAATGTAACACTGAATAACATTGTTACAACATATTTGAAACAATACTGTCATACAACAATTTTCTACAGAACTTAGTAAGAGTACTACATAATACCTTGTTATTTGTTAGGCACTTAAACGTTGTTGAAAACTTCATGGGAAACCATGTTTACAACCTCGTCTTTTATGTCGCCTTCGTTCATGCTTATTATTCTGACTCCCACAGGTGATGTAACTCTAGATAGTGCCACATAAAGTTGGCCATGTGTGAAAACTGGACTGGGAAGATACACTCCAACCCTTTTTAGGCTCTGACCTTGACTTTTATTTACTGTCATTGCGTAGCAGACTTTAAGTGGGAATTGTCTACGTCGCAGTTTGAAGGTCCAGATTGTGTCGGAGGGAGACATAATTATCCTTGGCAATTAGCACTTTACTGCCAACATGCCTTCCAGTTAAGATTTCTACTTCAACAACGTGTTCCAAGGCGCAAAACAATGAGTCTTGTTCTATTGCACAGTCCGTCTCTCTGATTTAAATTCCGTAATAACATTACAGGAATTCCATGCTTAAGGATGAGTATGTGGTTTGGGACACCTGAAATCTCAAGCATGCTTAAAACTCAACTGGATACATCGTAGTTGCGCTGATTTCCACGTCACCTTCCAATTCCAAGCTATCTGAACTTAAGTATTCTGTCTCATGTCCTGGTACTATGGATAGCATGAAGTCATTGACTTCGTCAACTGTTTTGTTTCGGGGTGTCAGGACGGCTCTCTCCTTAATATAATGTTGATTAGTCATATTGTCTTCGAAGTCAACGTATACGTAGTTACATATGCTACGAATCGTATCACTGTGACAATCAATAGACATGTTTTTTGGAACCTTAATAGTCTCCACGTCTGTATCTGCAACAACTTGCGCATTTCCATTGCCAACTTGCAAAATCCAATCTGCAAATTCTATTTCCGAACGATGTAATCTCATGTTCTGTGTAAGGGTATGCACATGACAATGCCATAAATATGACATGTTTATGGTTGATTCAACCGTATCTTGTCTGGAACCATTACATATAACTGGGAGTAACTGTCTGAAATTGCCCCAACAGCACGGTATTTCCACCAAACGGCTTGTCCTCAAGTTCTCAGTAGTTTTGGACATCAGGTCCCTCATAGTTCTACCCGATGCCTCAAAAGCATACTTGTTTGTTATCGGCGCTTCATCCTAGATGATCAATTTTGCTTGCGCCAAAAGTTCAGCCAACATCGTCACTTGCTTTATGTCGCACATGGAGTTCTCTTGTAGTGTAAAAGTGATCTTGAACCTTGAATGTGCAGTTCTTCCACTTGGTAGTAGCAAAGCTGCAATACCTGATGATGCAACTGGTATTACAATCTGATTTGCAGACCTTAATTTTGTAATGATTGTTTTGTAAACATGTGTCTTCCCCGTTCCTCCAGGGCCATACAGAAAGAACAGGTGCCCACTATTGTTTGCAACCAAGTTGATGACTTCGTTGAATATGTTATGTTGCTCTTCATTGAAGGTCGCAATAAGACGCTGATGCTCAATGTCGTTCTCCTTAGTGTTGTAATAGATTTCTTCCATTAGTAAGCTGTTGTTGAGATCTTTTAGCACGTTCGTTGACGGCAGTAGCATTGGAGGGAAGTCAGAAAGAGTCTTTGAGTTCTGTATCATCAGTTTTTCTATCTCAGTCAGCGCATAGTTTTTTACCTGATTGTTTGTAAGATGCATTTCTGTGAACCCAAATAATCGTTTTTACCGCAATGGTATGTCTTCTGACAGAGTTTTCCAGAAGCTATTCCAGAAATTGAGAGGGTTTGTTACTTCACAGAAAATTAGTAATGTAACAAAAAGCTGTCGAAGCTGGTTCGGAGTAGCCCATTGCGCAGCTTCATCCATTGCATGATGCCACTCTGAGTCCCCATCTAATAATCCTCTTCTATAACATGCTTTTTTGAAAGTTGGTAGGACTTCACCATTTACCGTACGTATGTCTTGATACGACGTGGCCCCCTAACAATTGTTAATAACATTTTCATATAATATATCTCACCCGTCGTTGGATGTATGTTAACTACCATTCCAATGACAAATCCTTTCTCCGTGGTGTCCAACTCTTCTTCGAGGCGTTCCATACAAATTTTGATGGGAACTGAATATAAGTAAGGTTTTTTGCCTCATCACTGTGTTTGATCGTTTCCATCCATTCTATCATTATTGTTTTGTGTATGCCATCTCTGTTCAACATATTGCTGAGGTCAACAGACTCATCGTATACTAAACTTTGTTCTCCCTCCAAATGAAGTGGTAATCACTGTACTGTTGGCGTTCTGTAGTGCACGTCAAATGCAAATATTCTCCACATAGCTTCACAGGCCGATAGATATATCTACAATCAAGGTATCTTGATCTATTTCATCACATTTCTGGGCAGCTGGTTCAGCAGAAGATTGAATTGGATTCACCAGATTTTCAATTATCATTGTGGCCTTGTACCCCTTTCGTGATGTACTTGAACAGATACTTAATAGCTCGACTCCTGTTGCACCACTCTTCATTAATGTGCGCCCTGTATTTTTCAGCAGTTGTATATTATGCGGGACTACGTATCTGTTGTCCATGACCACATTCTTTTAAATTACATACCTGCTTTCATTCCTCCTTCGCTTTTACCAGGTATGGTCCAACGTCATCAACAGTCGTACGACTGTTGTACTATTTCGGGAAATGCTTTTTGCATTTGTTATTTTCCATGCACGGTGAGTTCACGCCTTCAAAACCACACGGTCCATGCATCATAAACTGTTCAACTAAAGCATGCCCTTCTTCATCAATTTGACGGTCAGGGATTTCTGCTGAAATTATTTCATTGACCTTCGCTGGAGTCGGTTCTGTTCCACTTCGATTCAACCAAACCAATATATGTGCATGGGGGCGGGCAACCCACGCTTCTGAAATTCGATTGTATACAAAACTGCATTTTTTTTGGAAAGATAAAATAAGCGGAAAACGTTGTCAACGCTTCATGTGCAAGTAAAGAAACATGTGATCGACAATAAACATGCATGACTCTAAGTATGTGAAGTCAATGAACAGAGCATGTGAAACAGTATGACTACAGAACTATAAAACAATACTTATTTGATAATTACAAAACTGCATTTTTTGTGCGGGAAAAAGATGTGTAAACATTAAATGAATGTTAAACATATTTGAATTACATATCTGCTTTGTAACTTTTGAAGAAATGTCCTCTTCTGATATCTTCTATTAACTGTTCCAGTTTTATCTTGAATAATCTGCATTGTAAGTTTGGCCTGTTTGAAATGTCGTTTCCATACTTCTGTAGATGGAGACCGATTTCATCCCATTTCGGGTTGGTAGTAATGGTTATGAAAAGATGAGGATTGCCGTACCATCTGCATAAAACAAGTGCATCATGATAATTTTCTACCATATACCTCGGAGATCCTGTAAAAGACGATGGCATAATAATTTTTTCCCAACAGTTTTTGCGTCCGTCTCTCCTCTTGAAACTGCACCCCATATATTGTTGTAAACATCTGCCCTCAATGTTGGTTATTTCTTACCCAACGCAACCGTTCTTGTTCGATATCCGTGTATCCATCAACAGCGTACTGATGAAATAAACGACCTCCGTGAATGATTCCTCTCCCTTCAGCCAACCTCGTCTGTAATTGGTATGCGTAAAATTCATGCATGGTTACGAACTTTCTTTTTAACGACGAATGAATTCTTTCACTATATAGAATTTGGTTATGGAATCCAATTTCGCCAAATGGGAATAACAGCGGGTACTGCATTGCCATGAACGACGGATGTATCTCGCTTATTCTCTGAAGTTGGCATATCTTCATTTGAACAATTACATCGCGTTGCAGATGACGAAAGATCGTATTCTTTGTCTTGGCGTGCACTGTGGCGCCCCGCCTCTCACCACTATTTTCTTAACTAGTCTACGTGACTAATGTTATTGTGAAGAGCTAGATTGTGCAAAAAGGCATATACAATTTTTCCTTTTATAAAAAGGAATCGTAAAAAGTTGTCTACAAAATCATCGTGGGTCCTAATAACATAGGAAGGTGCGCAAGCGTGTCAAAATAAAACTATCTACTGGGCCTCCACAAGGTCGCATCCATGCACACACTTCCACTATTCTCATTTCTCGTTCTACCCATCGTTCTTTTATCCTAACGTTTTTAAAGTCAATAAATCATGTAATACCAGAATTCATAAGAACATAAAACTTACGAGCAAGCCGCTTCCGTGCTTTTGAGTGTGTGTACATGGACAGTCTGCAGAACCTATATCCTAAGCTCTGATACCACCTGTGGCGGCCCGCCTCTCACCACTATTTTCATAACTATCTACGTGACTAATGTTATTTTGAAGAGCTAGATTGTGCAAAAAGGCGTATAAAATTTTTTCTTTTATAAAAAGGAATCGTAAAGTTGTCTAGAAAATCATCGTGGGTCCTAATAACATAGGAAGGTGTGCAAGCGTGTCAAAATAAAACTATCTACTGGGCCCCCCACAAGGTCGCATCCATGCACACACTTCCATCTCAAAAGCCCCCGGAAGCTTCAAACGTTGGCCTCGCCGTGAAAATGATCACGTACCGTGATCGCGGGGTCCTACAACACGTAAAAACGTGGAATGAGCTTATAAAACCCAGTAAGTGAAAATCATGCATGCAATGCACGTGACCTAAATAACAAAGGCATCCGCCAATGCTATTAACTCCTCACGACTTTCTCATTTCCTCATTTTATATTGGGCCCTCGGCTTTCAATCTTACTATGCACCATTCATAGAGCTCAGACCCCTAAGGGTAATAAGTGACAGTACACACACTGAGAGGCTAAACCCGAGTACTCAATCTGTGCTTAACCCAATGGTGCCTTTCCATCCCAATGTGGTCCACACTGAGAGGCTAATAGTACCTTTCAGTCCCAATGCGGTTCCCTTGAGAGGCTAACCCGGGCACAAATTACGTTTAACCCTAAGGCGCGTTTTCATCCCAATGTGGTCTGACACGCGGGCGCTTCTCACTGGTAGCCTACGACGAGGTCGCCAACACTCGAGGTTCCCTCGGTGTCGCTTATTCCCTCGAGTCGCATCCTCCAGGTTGCATCTCCCGCTACGGGGTATCCACCTACCTATCGTGAATCAGGTAATCGGCATCGTGAATCGCCATGGTGTATTTCCCCTACCTTTCATGTATCAGGTAATTTGGCATCGTGAATTGCCATTGTAGCATAGAAGAGCCATGACTCGTCATTGAGTCGACACAATTGCCCATATCGATACTTATTCACCGCTCTCAGGCGGTCTTATACTATGCACGCTCTCCTTCCCTGACTCTTATACTAGTCGTGTAAACATGCATGTCGTGTAATTACGTAAAATAAATTATGCCACATAGAAGGTCACATAGAGTCATAGAAGCACGTAGTCACATAGGTCATACACATAAAGATTACGTGTTGTAGTGGTGATTTTCACTTACCTATTTTCCAAGCTTACGTAATTTATTGGTTCGGGACGTCCTTACTTCCTGACCCTTAGACGTAAATATTATAGTGTTAGTATCATACCGTAATTAGGTACCTGTAGCGAACTAATTTATTTGAACTATAATGATTGTGTAAAAATCCCTAAGTTCGAGCTCATAACCTAAGTCAAGTTCAACATTCGATTATGACCTATGTGGAGCTCGGCGAAAGTTGAGGGATTTGAAATGTTAGATTCACCCGATTACATAAACTCCAATAAATCCAATTGCATGGAATTTGTGGCTTTAGAATCGTCCGAATGCATGTCACGTCGTTTCGCCCGATTGTGCATGTGCGGGAGTGGGTTTCGCCCGATTCCATGAAACCCTCAATTCGCCGAGTTCTACTAATTTCCCAAATCGCCCGAATTCTTGTATGCTTAAACCTCATTTCGGCCGATTGAAGTATTCAAAAGCTAGAATCGCCGAGGGTTTCTTTTGATATGTAGTCGCCCGATTTAATGCATGGAGTTCCTACTTTCGCCCGATTTGTCAAGTTTCCATCATGATTTCGCCGAGTGTTAGCCACATCACCAAGTCGCCCGGTTTGTTGGCCCTCATTTTCTATGTAACACCGTAGAATTGCCCGATTTAATCACACCTGGACTAGTTTTGCCGAGCCTTTCATTCGCCCGATTCGTCTCTAATTTCTAATTATTCGGCCGATTCTACACTTATTTAAAGAACATAACGAAAGTCCTATGTCTAGGTTAAATCGTCCGATTTATCATGCAGTTTCTATATTCGATCGAAACCTTCAAAATCTCATCCATCCAAAATGAAATTCATTATCTATCCTTGCCCAGAAATTATAAATTCTAACTTCCCTTCTAGTTTTTAAGACATCCTATACAACCCAAAGATTAGCTTATACTTAAGTTATAAGCCTTAAAAATACGTTAGGCTACCCCAAAACATACCTAAATCTAAGGAAGCACTTAAATGTGAATGTACACTCTAAATTAGGGTTTTCACGTCTACCTTAAAGCCTTAGTTCCCATGCTTTCGTTAATTCTCTGAATTAAAATGTTTAAGCAACCTAAGTTACGAATTTTACAAAAATCATGAGTACTAATCCCCTTACCAAACTTTAAGCTTGTTTGGAATTTCCCCCAGTTGTGCGCTCATCGTCTTCTTCTTTTCTTTCTATTTGGCGTGTTTGTGTTATGGGGTTTTCCTTTACTTCCGTTCCTTCTATCAATCCTTACTCATATTCTTTTGAATTTCTTGATAATTATTAAACCTAGAATAATGTGCTTTGAAATGACTAGTAGGTGACTAAGCTATTTGTCTTTACCTTATGCATTAAGAAATCCTTAGTTAATCGAAAGTTCATGACTTATAATTGGTCTAATCCTTTCTTCATGTTGCTCGAATTTCTCATATTGAAATCGGTCGATTAACTCAAGACCATGTAATGATTGCCCGATTCGAATCTTATCATTCATTTGATCGGCAGTTAACACATACACCTGATTCGATCGAAATGCTCCTAAGCTTTGGGAATCGGCCGATTTGTTCTAATCGTGACTCATCACATTGCACATGACAATCGTTCAATTTCTTAATTATTTAGCCGAAACACGGGAAAAGTTAGATACACCTATATGTATCTAGGAGTTTTATCGGCCGATTCTAGTTCTTTCCTGTGTGAACATCGATCGAATTTCCATCTTACTTAAATCGATCAATTCTTGACCCTATCATCGGATCGATCGATATTCATCCTGTACTAATTTACCTCAATCAATTCTTCTCTAAAGTTCTCATGTATGAATGTCCTTCGGAATTCTCTAAGTCTTAAATAAATCACATAGCATATATCCTATAGACACATAAGTAACGTAAAGGCATGGAAGCATGAAAATATTGTACTCCACGTTGAGTTCCAAAATACCTACGCATTAAAAATAATATTTTCGCCTGAGGTCTTCGCTTCTTTATTTCATTAATTTAGTAAGGCCTCTAATTAACCACTAGTTAAATTGTAAATCCCGCAATTAGATTTTACGGGTTTTACATGCACGACCTACCAACCTTATTGAAAATTCCGTAGTTTGATGTGCTTCGTATTTGTCTCTTTCCATTCTAAACACCTTCCTAGGTTCGTTATTTTCATCCATAATCTTGGTTAGCTGTGCCACAACGTCTGTGTCTAAGCCCCAGAACTTGCGCGTCAGTGTATTCAAGCGGTTAGAAACTTCGTTAGCAGTGTCGTAAATGTATAACTGAGCGAATCTTGGTCTATTGCCTTCAGCAGGCAGCAAAGAACCTATGTTATGATTGTTTTGTCCGTGAATTCGATAAACGTAGGCGCTTGACTTCTGGCTCACCGATGAGTCAACTTTTGCTCCCATAGACGTGAACACTAGAATTGAATTATACACCCTGATATATTGGCGGAAACTATGTTCTGAGAACTTGTTTATCAGGTATTGAGGCGCTTGATGTAGTGGGGGTAATGACACACTGCCCTGGCTACAACAGATAGAAAAATGGTTATTAGTAAGTTGTCCTGTCCCTTTTGTCGCCTCAGCTCTCCAAACCAATGCATTACAGAAATGGCAATGCAGAAGTTCTTCTTTTTTTGTAATGTGTATTGTGATGTTCTGCAAAATAATAGTCAGCACACTTCAAACAATTCTGAAAAACTTATTCGGTGAATAATGATTTTGCAAACATGAGAACCTGTGAAGCAATTGCTGGTCTTTGCCATTGGTTCGATTTTTCAATAATTTGGCACATGACATGATAATGCTATCTGAATGCATGAATTTTTTTTTACATAATGAACCCACTATTTAAGGTATTATGGGAAGTGATGCACAAATATGATGTCCACCTTGTGCCATACTTGTATGTTCCCAGCGTTCGTTGTTTAAACGACGCTTGCTCTCTAAAATTTTGATGCGGATGTGCCTTGCTTGTTTTGCATGATCGTATACCATATTACCTGAAAAGAACGGATCTGAATGAATAACTGTACTCATTTTGTTAATAGAAAATATATTTTCTACCGAACAAATTTTGTAACACATAAAGCGGCCAACATTTAGATTGAAGTAAATTACCAATATTTTGTCTTGTCTGATTAACAATGCGGTTTGCCTTCTTTATTCGCTCGATGCTGATGTTGAATGTGATCATTATATTTGTCGTTCTTGAGAACCCCTATGGCAGTATGCGTGTGCAAATCAACGCATGTGGTTTGGTGCTGGACATTGACAACGGTTCCTGAATAGAAACAGTAGAATATGTCAAACTAATATTCCTATGCTCATGTGTGGTTGAGCGGGCCAGTAAAATCACTGCATTATACTTGCATTACCAACTGTTGCATTTATCCTGTGAAGTGTTGCGCTCACATCAGCGCATTGTTTGTCAAAACCCCCCACTGCCCGTTATATCTCTCTTTGATAGATACTATCTCAGTGATCCTTTTTAAGCCCGACTTTCTTGGTTCGTCTCAACCCGGCAAGGGAGGAATCCAAGTATTCGGTAAGCACCTAACCAATCCCGCGGACCGAATAGATCCCGTGTTGAGTACGATCTTCATCGTTTTCACGAGCCGACTATAGATTATCGTAGTACGTATAGACCCTTCACTTATGTCCCGGTCGAGTGAGAATCATGGTTACGTCAAACTCACTAACTCAACTCTATGATTAATTCGTGAAGGCAAAATTACTAAACTACACTCCACGTCCACGTGAGTTAGTTTATTGCTTTGGCCAAAGACTTCGTAATTTCCCGTCACCGAATATACATAGAATATATATCTCGATTACTAACGAGACCGTGAATTCCTCACGTCTGTCTATGACCGGCAGTCAACTTCGTTGTGAAGACCGCATGTCGCAGCCGACCCATGTTCTACCTCGAACAATGCGGGCCTAGCAAACTAGTGACAAGTCAAGACCTCTGAAGTCAACTCCGTCAAAGGCCCTTTGGCTTAAGGTCCACATACACTACTATAGTCAATCGAATGATCATTGATGCTTCCCACAGTAATAGGCCATGTGATCATCGATTACGAGTCTGTCCAAATATAAATTAATCATCGATTCAACTTATATCAATGTAGCGGCCTCCCACTTCCCAAGTGAATCGTTGGCACAACCATTTTGGAGTTGTCAACAAATATGTCATAATCGACATTCAGTCACCCTACTGAAGTCTAAGACTTATGGACTAATTTAATATCAGAGAATAATAGCTCACCAGTACCTCCCTGTAATATCCGTAAATTTAAAGTGGGATTACAATAGGAAATTTCAAGATAAATAGCGATGGAAATATTAGGAATAAAATTTCCTAATAAATTCCTACGAACGAAAATATAAACTGTGACAGTTTTAAATCATTTCGGAATTTAATCAAAAATAATATTTAATTAAGCAAAAATAATAAAGTGGGAATAAAATTGGGCTATAATGAACTTGATCTTCAAAATTTGGGCCCAAATTCTCAAAATAAAAATATGAAGTTCGTACTTAGAGAAGAAAGGTTTGAAAAATTTCTTAACCCCATGCGATACCATATATTTAATTTATATAGAGTAGATATAAAAGATATAACCACACATACCCATACCTAAAATAAGGTTCACCCCATCAAATCAAAGGCTAAGAATACACGTGGTGATCTTGAAAGTAATATTAGGAATGCCTAATAGAACTTTTCTTAACCAAAGGGTAATCGACATCACCACTTGATAAGCACCAATGTATGCACACCCTAACAATCGAGATACATAGATATAAATAAACTACCACTCTAAAAGAGGGAAGTAGAAAAGAAGCAAAGAACGAAACTAGGAAAGGAAGAGAAACTGGAAATTTGGCTAGCTGGAATCATCTAAAAATCGCAAGGCTTGCAAGTAAGGTAGATATTTCATTTACAACACAATAATATGCTTATGTCTTACGTGTATCCGAAGTGTTATATGATTTAACTTACATATTTGAATTATGAGATAATTACATAAGTTCAACCTGTGATTAGAATAAGTT
This sequence comes from Craterostigma plantagineum, assembly GCA_027422505.1. Classification (NCBI taxonomy): domain Eukaryota; kingdom Viridiplantae; phylum Streptophyta; class Magnoliopsida; order Lamiales; family Linderniaceae; genus Craterostigma; species Craterostigma plantagineum. The sequence goes on along the minus strand of JAPQWV010000013.1, from coordinate 15,843,274 downwards.
ACGTAAAGTTTTCCGTGATTATTGGTTAGTAAAAATCTGGGGTTTTGAAATAAGCTACGTTAAATATACCTTCGTATTTAACTGTGAATTTTTCGACTACAGAATATTTATAGAAACCCTAAGTTTCGATTTAGATTCATAAGTATTTATATAATATGAATTTTAATGATTTCGAAACATGTTCTTTAGAAATTTATGGTTTTAGGGTATACCCTTTTCTGGGTTAGGAATAATTTTCGAAGATAAACATGATAGTATATGAATGTTAGTTTTAGGGTTTTTGAAGGAGTCGGGCGATTCCACTTCATTTGAGAATCGGCCGATTTATGATGATAGGCTTCGACTGATTGCTAGAATTCGCCGAGTTTAGATTGCTTAGTAGTTTCGGCCGATTGAAATTAAATAGGGTCTTCGCTTTCGACCGATTGTACATAAGAATCGCCGAAATATATAGAATATTTACTAGGAGAAATCGGGCGATTGAATAGGTGAATCGAGCGACAATTTGATTTTCGGGTTGAAAGTTATTTCGCGGGCCAAAGTGCGAATTTCGCGGGCTTTTCACGGGCCTGGATAACAGCTCGCGAAAAATCGGCCGAATGTGTGAAATTCGGGTCACTTTCGCCGAAATAATTTTCGCAGGTTGACCAAAGCTTTTAAACCTACGACTTTCGGGTGTTGACTAAAACTTGTATTTTCGGTCTTTTAAATAAGTGAATTTTGACCAGAGTTTAGCGGGTTGACCAAGCTTTATAATTTATTTCGGCGAATCCAATTTTCGGGCGTTGACGCCACTGTTGTACGTTGACCCAGTATTAAAACATAATTATTTTAGACTATTTCAAGAATTTGTACGCATACTAATAATATTTATATGTTCAGATAGGGATTGCACCCGATTGCTTGATTTTCTGTATCAGGAGGACAGGTAGGTGGAATATCCATCTACAACGCGTAAACACTTATTTGATAATTATGTGATTTTATGTGCTTCGGTGAATTATATGTTTTATGTGTTTTATGTGCATTTCATGTGGCATCACGGTTCATGTATTATCACGTAAATGCCTGCATGTGCATTACAAGTCATTTCACGAAGTGTACCGCGGGGGAACGGTGGTACTGTATTGTACCTAGTGAGCGAGTAGCCGATATTGGCTGTCGACCCGTAGAGGAGTCACGTGAGTGGGGGCATCGGTTGTGCATCAGCGCCTGTGACGGCGAGCCATTGGCCCGTTGGACATTGTGCGGCAGACTGCGGGCGACCTTGAAAGGAGCGAGTTGGGATATCCCCAAGTAGGCTATCTGGTGTAGGCCACGCTGTCGCATGCGGGAGGAGGCGACCTGGAGGTTGCGACCTGGGTACCCTTATGGGACCTAGTGTAGGCTACCAGAGTAGGCACCGCATTTGGCAGAAGAGGCGACCTGAGAGTGTGACCTGATATGGATCAGGGAGGCTGCTCGGTGTAGGCCACTGCCGTAGTGTTGTGATCGTGTTGTGGTTGTGATCGTGATCGTGGTAGTGATTTCGCGTGATGGTGCACAGTATGGAGCCCGGGGCCCGTTGTGAGGTGGTGAGTGTATCCCGGTTGTGATGAGTGGTAGTGAGTGGCATTGCATTGGCGAGAATTGGGGGTGAGTGAACGCGAGTGAGTCACACGTGCATGTGCACTATTTCACCTACTGGGCAATAGCTCAGTGTTTGCGTGTTGTAGGTAATCGACGATCGAGGCTAGCTATCGGAGCTTCCATGGGCTTTTGAGGGCGGGCTGTACATGGATGACGACCTGTGGGCGAGTGATAGGATGATTTGGGCCTTCGGCCCGTTCGTATTAACATTTGTATAAATAAATGTTTTTGTAAAATGAGTTCTCTGCGGCTTTCGCTGCTAAACCCGACGTGATTTGTCGCTAATTAGCGATTAGAGAGTGAGGGTCGCTACAGGTGGTATCAGAGCTTAGGATATAGATTATGTAGACTGTCCATGTACGGCCGCTCAAAAGCATGGAAGCCCAGCCTCGTCTGTAAGTGTTTATATCTCTGTGATGATTCTTATGTGCTAATGTGATATTTTGTTAGTTAGTAGGATAAAATGGTACGAACTAGAAGTGAGTTTAATGGCGAACCGAGCCGACATAATGAAGAACGGGTGTCCTGTCCTGACGAGCAGGACTCGAATCGTACAATTTCCCAGCTTGCAGACCTTGTTCGGCTCTAATCCGAACAAATCAATGCCTTGAAACGCAACCAAAATTCGTCGGAGCGACATGTGCCGCCCCAGATCGATAGAACCGAAATCATCGGGCATAGGTTTCGTAAACTTGATCCTCCTATTTTCGAAGACACTGTAGATCCGATTGCGGCGGGTGAGTGGCTTAGGACCATTGAATCCACGTTTCAATATAGCCGAACTCCCGAAGAAGAGAAAGTTCTGTGCGCTGCCTTTCAACTCCGGGGAAATGCCGGATACTGGTGGGATACCATCACAGTGATGGAAAATCCAAATACGATGACCTGGGAGCGCTTTAAGGAGCTCTTCGAGGAAAAGTATTTTAGCATTTCTGCCCGTGACACGAAAATGGAGGAATTCATCAATCTACGTCAGGGCGGAATGTCCGTTGCGGAATACATCCGCAAATTTGAACAACTTTCTCGTTTTGCTCCCCACGTGGTGGCGACGGACACCCTTAAGGTGGGTCGTTTTCTAATCGGCCTGAAATCTGAGTCGTATCGAGATGTCGCGATGACGAGATCCCCAGAAATGACTTATGCTAAGGCTGTTGAACGAGCTTTGGTGGCCGAAGAAGCCGAGTTGAGACTTTCTAAAGATCGAGAGGCAAAGAGAAAGATGGAGCAGGGACAATACGGTCGTGAAGGAAACGAGAAGAAACAATTGGTCGTCCATGCTCCTAATCAGCCAAACCGCGGGAGGCCAAATGAACCCATATGGGAACAAAGGCCAAATGCGAGACCTAACAATGCTCTGGCCAAACAGCCGATGCCGACTTGCCAACAGTGTGGACGTCCACATATCGGCGTCTGGTTTGGTCCTAATCCCAATATCAAATGCTTTAATTGTGGGAAGGCGGGACATATCTCGCGATTTTGTCGTGAGAATCCGCCGGTAAATGCAACTCCTCTGCAGAACCAACCTCCGAGGGTACCTGCTCGAGTATTTACCCTCACTACTGAAGATGAAGAACAACCTAGGGTAGAACCGAATATGTAAGATAGGATACCCTCATTTGGTGAACTTGTGAACTTAAAAGCGGTAATATTTTGTACTGTAAAATAGTATAAATATTTTGTCTAATGCTTCGATCTAATTAAATTAAGTAACGGGAAAAAGCTGAAAACCAAATGAAATAAAAGATGAAGGATAATAAATCCTATCCCCATAATATCATTCCAAATAAGAATTGAAAGATTCTCAAAAAGGGTAGTGATTATTCGCTTTTCCCGAATACGAGAATTGCGACAACAAATATCTCCAAATCACGGTGAGCATAAGAGAAATCGATGCCCCGAGTTATCCCAATCAGCGTAATTTCGGGGGCGAAATTCTTTTAAGGGGAGGGTGTAATATCCGTAAATTTAAAGCGGAATTACAATAGGAAATTTCAAGATAAATAGCGATGGAAATATTAGGAATAAAATTTCCTAATAAATTCCTACGAACGAAAATATAAACTGTGACAGTTTTAAATCATTTCGGAATTTAATCAAAAATAATATTTAATTAAGCAAAAATAATAATGTTAGTGGGAATAAAATTGGGCTATAAAGAACTTGATCTTCGAAATTTGGGCCCAAATTCTCAAAATAAAAATATGAAGTTCGTACTTAGAGAAGAAAGGTTTGAAAAATTTCTTAACCCCATGCGATACCATATATTTAATTTATATAGAGTAGATATAAAAGATATAACCACACATACCCATACCTAAAATAAGGTTCACCCATCAAATCAAAGGCTAAGAATACACGTGGTGATCTTGAAAGTAATATTAGGAATGACTAATAGAACTTTTCTTAACCAAAGGGTAATCGACATCACCACTTGATAAGCACCAATGTATGCACACCCTAACAATCGAGATACATAGATATAAATAAACTACCACTCTAAGAAAGAGGGAAGTAGAAAAGAAGCAAAGAACGAAACTAGGAAAGGAAGAGAAACTGCAAATTTGGCTAGCTGGAATCATCTAAAAATCGGAAGGCTTGCACGTAAGGTAGATATTTCATTTACAACACAATAATATGCTTATGTCCTACGTGTATCCGAAGTGTTATATGATTTAACCGACATATTTGAATTATGAGATAATTACATAAGTTCAACCTGTGATTAGAATAAGTTGCGTAAAGTTTTCCGTGATTATTGGTTAGAAAAAATCTGGGGTCTTGAAATAAGCTACGTTAAATATACCTTGGTATTTAACTGTGAATTTTTCGACTACAGAATATTTATAGAAACCCTAAGTTTCGATTTAGATTCATAAATATTTATATAATATGAATTTTAATGATTTCGAAGCATGTTCTTTAGAAATTTATGGTTTTAGGGTGTACCCTTTTCTGGGTTAGGAATAATTTTCGAAGATAAACATGATAGTATATGAATGTTAGTTTTAGGGTTTTTGAAGGAGTTGGGCGATTCCACTTCATTTGAGAATCGGCCGATTTATGATGATAGGCTTCGACTGATTGCTAGAATTCGCCGAGTTTAGATTGCTTAGAAGTTTCGGCCGATTGAAATTAAATAGGGTCTTCGCTTTCGACCGATTGTACATAAGAATCGCCGAAATATATAGATTATTTACTAGGAGAAATCGGGCGATTGAATAGGTGAATCGGGTGACAATTTGATTTTCGGGTTGAAAGTTATTTCGCGGGCCAAAGTGCGAATTTCGCGGGCTTTTCACGGGCCTGGATAACAGCTCGCGAAAAATCGGCCGAATGTGTGAAATTCGGGTCACTTTCGCCGAAATAATTTTCGCAGGTTGACCAAAGCTTTTAAACCTACGACTTTCGGGTGTTGACTAAAACTTGTATTTTCGGTCTTTTAAATAAGTGAATTTTGACCAGAGTTTAGCGAGTTGACCAAGCTTTATAATTTATTTCGGCGAATCCAATTTTCGGGCGTTGACGCCACTGTTAGTACGTTGACCCAGTATTAAAACATAATTATTTTAGACTATTTCAAGAATTTGTACGCATACTAATAATATTTATACGTTCAGATAGGGATTGCACCCGATTGCTTGATTTTCTGTATCAGGAGGACAGGTAGGTGGAATATCCATCTACAACGCGTAAACACCTATTTGATAATTATGTGATTTTATGTGCTTCAATGAATTATATGTTTTACGTGTTTTATGTGCATTTCATGTGGCATCTCGGTTCATGTATTATCACGTAAATGCCTGCATGTGCATTACACGTCATTTCACGAAGTGTACCATGGGGAACGGTGGTACTGTATTGTACCTAGTGAGCGAGTTGCCGATATTGGCTGTCGACCCGTAGAGGAGTCACGTGAGTGGGGGCATCAGTTGTGCATCAGCGCCTGTGACGGGAGACATTGGCCCATTGGACATTGTGCGGCAGACTGCGGGCGACCTAGAAAGGAGCGAGTTGGGATATCCACAAGTAGGCTATCTGGTGTAGGCCACGCTGTCGCATGCGGGAGGAGGCGACCTGGAGGTTGCGACCTGGGTACCCTTATGGGACCTAGTGTAGGCTACCAGCGTAGGCATCGTATTTGGCAGAAGAGGCGACCTGAGAGTGTGACCTGATATGGATCAGGGAGGCTGCTCGGTGTAGGCCACTGCCGTAGTGTTTTGATCGTGTTGTGGTTGTGATCGTGATCGTGGTAGTGATTTCGCGTGATGGTGCACAATATGGAGCCCGGGGCCCGTTGTGAGGTGGTGAGTGTATCCCGATTGTGATGAGTGGTAGTGAGTGGCATTGCATTAGCGAGAATTGGGGGTGAGTGAACGCGAGTGAGTCACACGTGCATGTGCACTATTTCACCTACTGGGCAATAGCTCAGTGTTTGCGTGTTGTAGGTAATCGACGATCGAGGCTAGCTATCGGAGCTTCCATGGGCTTTTAAGGGCGGGCTGTACATGGATGACGACCTGTGGGCGAGTGATAGGATGATTTGGGCCTTCGGCCCGTTCGTATTAACATTTGTATAAATAAATGTTTTTGTAAAATGAGTTCTCTGCGGCTTTCGCTGCTAAACCCGACGTGATTTGTCGCTAATTAGCGATTAGAAAGTGAGGGTCGCTACACTCCTCTCTCATCTCATGAGAATTGGTAACTAAACTCGTATATGTGTGATTTACTTATTTACCGTCTTACGGATGCCAAATAAGAAATGAAGGTAAATAAATAATAAGCCTATAAAAGAATAATGTAAAATCATATATAAACAAATATTCCATAATTAATTATTCGACAACATTCATATACACGGTGAATAATACATCGGGTAAATATAAATGCCCTATTCATTTCATTCTCGAATGGCATTCTGAGGGCACACCCCTAACAATCTCCCACTTGCACTCAATGCCATGCGCTATCATAACCCCATCTTATCAAGGTGTCTATCAAGCACTGCCTGTGAAAGAGGCTTAGCGTGGGTCCGCCACGTTATCCGCGGTGTCTATCTTCTGCACGGCTATGTAGCCTTGTTCAACGAATCCACGCAACACATGATATTTTCTTTCTATATGTTTGCACTTGCTGCGAGACCTAGGTTCCTTCGCTTGAGCGATTGCCCCACTCGCACCACAATGGCAGTGGGCGATCAGCTATACCTGGAACAACTTCGAGTTCCTCTAAGAACTTTCTCATCCAAACACCCTCCTTAGCTGCCTCAGAGGCTGCAATATACTCCGCTTCTTTGGTGGAATCGGCGGTAGTGCTTTGCTTAGAGCTTTTCCAAGACACTGCTCCACCATTAAGCGTATAGACGAAACCAGAAGTAGATTTTCCGTCGTCCACGTCTGCTTGGAAATCCGAATCGGTATAAGCGTCCACTTCTAATTCTTCGTTTCCGTAAATCAGTATCACATCCTTAGTCCGTCTAAGGTACTTGAGGATGCATTCTAATGTTCTTTGCCAGGGTTAGACTACTATGCTCACAGCATATGCTATATCAAGTCGTGTGCAAAGCAGTGCGTATATCAAACTACCCACGGCAGATGCATAGGGGATTCCACTCATCTCCTTCCCGTCTTCCTCATTTTGAGGACGCATGGCTTTCGAAAGATCAATCCCAATGGCGCATTGGCAAGAACCCTCGCTTAGATTCATCCATCCGGTACCGTACCAGGACCTTTTCTAAGTAGAGGGCCTGCGATAAACCTATCAATTTGTTTGCAAGATCTCTATAAAGTCGAATACCAAGAATATAGGTTGCTTCTCCCAGATCTTTCATGGAGAATTCGGTCGAAAGCCAAGCTTTCACCTCAGAGAGCACTCGAATATCGTTTCCTATCAAAAGGATGTCATCCACGTACAATAAGAGGAATGATATCTTACTCCCACTGACCTTTTTGTAAACGCATGGTTCGTCTTCATTCTTTACGAATACTTCTCCGGTAGGGTGACCGGATTGATCACATAAACTTGATATGTCGACGAGTCCGATGTGACTGTGCCAGTCGCTCACTCAGGGGAGTGGGAGCTCGTGACATTGATTCAACACGAATCGAGGATCGTCTGTATTTGGACACTGACGCATAGTCGAATCGATCGCATGCTGGGAATGTCATAAATCCAATCGACTGACTATAGTAGCATACGTGAACCTTGGACCGAAAGGGTCAACGTTGGAGTTGGCCTCGGGGTCCTGACTTTCCACTAGCTTTGCTAGGCTCAGAGTGCTTTTGCTAGAGTCGACGGCAACGTGAGGTATTGGCAACGGGGCGTGATTGTCAACTTGATCGCTGAGCGGGATTCACGGTGAGATACGTGTCCAATGAGAGTTTCGGGGACGGAAAATTACAAAGTCTTTGGCCAAAGCATTGAAACTGACTCACTTAGATGTGGATGGTAGTTTCGTAATTTTTCCGATCACGATTCATCATAGAGTAGATTCCTGTTTAGGGTGGCCACAGTTCGGTAAACCGACCGAACCGAACCGATTACCGGAATTTCGATACGTACCGAATACCGAACAAATAATTCGGTTCGGTATTCGGTTTTAAAATTCTGAAAATTTCGGTAATCGGTTCGGTTCGGTAATTTATTTCTGTTTACCGAACTGTACCGAAATACCAATCGTTAATTTTTTAATAATTACATGTATTAATAATAATAATAATAATCTGGGCCTTTTACTTCAAAATCAGGCCTGCTTCAAATTGGCCTTTTACTTCAAAATTGGACTTAATCATTAAATATGTTAAGAGTAATAATAATTCACATATCTCAGTACACACAATCGACCTTTTACAGTTTTACTTCAAGATCCCAATTAGAATTCACACTTCAAAGCCTTAACTCGTCAAGAACTCAAGATCGAAGAAGGCTTAAAGCTCTATCTCAAAATCTGTCTATCATCGCGTCAATGAAGAAGGTATACACTCGATCTAAAAAAAACATCCATCTCAAAATCTGCCCGTCATCGCGTCATCTCTCCTTTGAAGTTCGTCAGTTCGATCATCTTGTAGTCTTGTATGTTGATGAATTTAGGGATGGATAGTCAAGGAGGTCATCGCGTCATCTCTCCTGTTGACTTTTTGTTTTGTGTAGTTGTTAAAAGGCAAAACATCTTTGATATATGATTGTTTGGTTTCTTCACTCGAAGTGGATTTTTCAACTTTTTACAGTAATTCGGTTAACCGTTCGGTAAAACCTGAAATAACCGAACTTAATTCGGTAAAACCGAATAACGAACCGACTAATTCGGTTCGGTATTCGGTTTTAGAAAAATAAAAAATTTCGGTTCGGTTAACCGAAATTTCGGTACGGTTCGGTTCGGTCCGTACCGAATGCCCACCCCTATTCCTGTTAGATTGACATTACATGACTATCACTCGACCGGGACACATGTAAAGGGTTTATACGTATGACGATAATCTGTAGTCATTCGTGAATTTCGAATTCGGACTCGACTCGGGGTCGGCTCGGTACTGCAAGATTAGCTAGGCGCTTACCGAGCTCTTGGATTCCTCCCAATGCCGAGTTGAGATGAACCAGAGGAGTCGGGCTTAAAAAGGATTACTAAGTACGGGTCAGGTTAGGAGATAATTGGACTTGGAGTCTTAACGGGCTCGGCCCGATCGAATGTGTTTGGCCAAATTCACAGATAAATTTGGGCTTTATATTAATTCTAAGGCTTGGCCGAAAATTAATTACTATGGGAGAATTTTTATTTATTTTTGATAATTAAAAATAAATTTCATAGTAAGGGTAAATTGGGAATTTTCCCTCATGCCATTTTTGAAAATAGCTTATTGGATAAGGTGGGATTTTTCGAAATTAAATGGGAATTAATATATTTGATATATGGTATATATTCTTTAAGAAAAAATATGTCAAATATTCTTTTTGAAAGATATGGTAAGATTTGATTTGATCTTTCAAATAATAAGGAAATAATATCTCAACCACCCACCTTATATAAAGGGGGTGGATAGATCCACACAAAAACAGACAAGCGACGGATTTCAGAAAGCGCGCTCTCTCTCGATAAACTCGATCAACCTCTCTAGCTATCCATCGGGGGTCGATCGAAAGTGTGCTCGGAAAGGAATCGGCGTGACGAATCTTTCCGTAACCTCGCCGACCGTTCTTCTCCGTCAAATTCACCACGAAAATACCGGGTAAGTTTCCAATGAATCCCCATTCAATAACGTTATTACCTTTCGTATTAAAACCGAGCGATCCGGAAATGGGAATCGCCGGAGAATTTTAAAATCTCGGGGGTAATCCGGCGTTACAACAGTGATATCAGAGCGTAGGCTTGATTCACGGACGGGGCGTAAAACGATTTGGAGAAACGATTGGATCGGGAAACGAACACACGGGATTGTCCCACAGGAGCGAACGCAGCGACGCACGGCAGTGAGACGCAGGCTACGGCTGCAATTCGTGCCTGCATCGTGGTAGCGGCAACGAACAGCGCAGAACGGCAGCGCGGTCGCTGGATTCCGGCGATGCGCGGCTTATCGCCTTCTGCGACTGCTTCTGGACAGACTCTACGCGCCCGCGCGAGGCCGTCCTGCGACGCGGAGCTGCGAGACGCGGCCAGAGGCCGCGACACGCGCCGGCGACGCCGATACTGCAGATAATTTCTTGTTGCAGCAAGATTTCTACTGCGCACTTGCCAGAAAATTCTGCAGCGGTGTGCAGCAAACAACCGCCACAGCGGCGCTGTCCGCGATGACGGAACAAGGTCCGACCAGTCAGGGACTGACCCGAGCTGCGATGGCACTGCTTCGAGCAGCGCACATCTGCGCGATCGTAGTGGCGCCGGCGATGTCGCTTCGGCGACGATGCATGCGCACGACGGCAGCGATTCGTGCAGCCGGGCTGCGACGACCGCTAGGGTTTGTAGGAGGATCCGACGAAGATTCGGGCCGAATTTTGAATTTTGGGCCGAAGACTTTTTCGGATTGTTGCGCGCCAAATTTGCGCAAACATGCTTAGGGTTAGGGCTAGGCCCATTATGGAACCCTAATGGGCTTGGGCTTGGCTCGGCCCAACTGAGGGACCAAATCTCGATTGCGCTAATGGGATTGGGCTTGGGCCAGGCCCAACTAAGGGCCAAATATCGATTCGAGCCCAACTAAGGGCCAAATATCGATTCTCCCACGCGAGCTCGGCGTGATGATCTAGTGCCTTCCACCACCATCGACGAAGTCTTAAAGATAAGGACGAGGAGCTGCCACTCGCTTCAACGGGTAATTCTCTACGGGTTTGACCCGCCCTATTACGTGTCTATGTATATTATTCTGATCCGAACTACGAGGGCTATCGGGTAACCAGAAAAATTTTTGTTCCGCACCGTACCCGGGGACGTGGCATCTCCGGGATACACCGGGTAACCCAACACAAAGTTGGTAGGGGGCATAGCGTCTCGCTTGTCATATAGGATCTAGATCTCTTGTACTGTCCTCTGGACATAAGTTAGTTCTTACAAATATTTTGGTTTTGCTCAATGGGCTTAAGAATATTATTTCGATTCCTGTTTTGAGCAGACTCGGTTAGTTTCGTTTTAATAATAATATCTGCACCATTTATTTTCGAAATGAATGTGTCGGAAATGCTAACTTAATAAATGGTTTATATTACTTAATTGTCGAGGACAAAATTGAAACTGTAAATGCAGTCACCACAAGTTGATCGGATCGAATAAACGTCTCTTGTGGCATTTTAGACTGGGCATTCGGGGGGACCAAAAGGTCGAACAGTTGGAGAAAGACGACATTATCAAGCTGTCCGGATCAGGTCTTTATACAACGTGTGAATCCTGTATTCTAGGAAAAATGACCAAGTCTCCCTTCATAGGGACATTTCATAGAGCCGCAGATGTATTGGGTTTGATCCATACAGATGTTTGTGGGCCGTTTAGCGTAACGGCTCGTGGTAACTTCCATTACTTCATCACCTTTACTGATGATCATTTCTGCTATGGAAAAGTCTATTTGACGAGATACAAGTCGGATGCTCTTGAATTGTTCAAGGACTATAAGATTTTAGTGGAAAAGCAAATTGGGAAACTTGTCGAAGCCGTCCGATCAGATCGAGGTGGTACATGAGTCTCAAGTTCGATGACTTTCTTAGAGAAAACGAAATCATCGCACAGTTCACTCCTCCAGGAACGCCTCAATTGAATGGCGTTGCCGAGCGGAGGAATCTAACGCTTTTGGAAAAAGGTTCGATGCATGCGGAGTTACACAGACCTCCCCATTTCACTATGGGGATACGCCTTAGAAACAGCCACATATATTTTGAATAGAATCCCTTCAAAGTCTGTGGATAAGATCCAGTACGAGATTTGGAATGGTCGTAAGGTAAGCTTAAATCACATTAAGGTTTGGGGTTGCCCCGCTTTCGTGGAAAAAGTTGCAAACAGACAAACTGGAATCGAGATCGACTAAAGGACGTTTCGTAGGTTACCCCGATCACTCCGTGGGGTACTAATTCTACTTTCCCGTTGACCATAGGGTCATCGTGGCACGGCACGCGCATTTCGTCGAAGAGGAGTTCGTTCGAAATGGCAGTGTAGGAAGAGAAGTAATTCTTAGAGAAGAGGACGAGACGACTCCAGTGTTGCAATCATCGATGGTCGATGAGGTACAGTCAGAGACGCAACCCGAATTGCGAAGGTCGAGTAGAGTATCTCGCATGCCTGAGAGATACGGTATGGTACATGTCGAGCATGTGGTTGCTGCGACAGACAGCCTCGTCGGGGACGATCCCACTACAAAGCTAGGCTTGTAGCGAAAGGTTATAGTCAGAAATGGATTCAATGTATGCAAACCAGGTTTGGACATTGGTAGACCTTCCTGACGGTTTTAAACCGATCGGTTGTAAATGGATCTACAAACGAAATATTGGATATGATGGACTGGTGGACACGTACAAAGCTAGGCTTGTAGCGAAAGGTTATAGTCAGAAATAGGGCATTGACTATGAGGAAACCTTCTCACTAGTGGCGATGTTAAAGTCCATTAGAATCTTGCTGCCTTAGCAGCATAATACGATTATGAGATCTGGCAGGTGGATGTAAAAACCGCTTTCCTAAACGGATACCTCCAGGAGGAAATCTACATGGAGCAGCCCAAAGATTTTACATCTCAAGGAGATTCTCATAAGGTGTGCAAGCTTAATCGGTCTATTTATGGATTGAAGCAAGAATCCAGGAGCTGGAATCTGCGGTTCGATGAACTGGTTAGGAACCATGGATTAATAAAGATCGAAGACGAGCCGCGCGTCTACAAGAGTAGTAGCGGGAGCAAAGTGTCGTTTCTCGTATTGTACGTGGATGACATCCTTGTGATAGGAAACGGCATAGGAATGCTCTCATAGGTGAAAGCTTGGCTTTCAACCGAATTCTCCATGAAAGACTTAGAAGAAGCTACCTACATTCTGGGAATTCGACTGTATAGAGACAGACCGAATTGAATGTTAGGACTCTCCCAAGCCCTAGGTCCTTAAACGGAGATGGACGAATCTAAGAAAGGTTTCTTGCCGGTGTGGCATGGCATTCATTTCTCGAAGTCTATGTCACCTCAAAGTGAGGAAGATCGGAAGGAGATGATTGGAGTTCCCTGTGCCTCCGCAGTCGGTAGCCTGATGTACGCGATGCTTTGCACGGGACCCAACATATCCTATGCTGTGAGTAGAGTGAGTAGATTTCAGGCTAACCATGGCAGAGTGGATGGCCGTAAAGAATATCTTGAAGTACCTTAGACGGACTAAAGACTTAATATTGATTCACAGTATTTTAAAATTACAAATGGATGGATTTACGGACTCGGACTTCTAGTCGGACGTGGATGACCGAAAATCCACCTCCGGTTTTGTCTTTACGCTTAATGGTGGCGCTGTCTCTTGGAGAAGCAACAAGCAAAGCACGACTGCTGATTCCACCAATGAAGCAGAATATATAGCAGCCTCAGAGGCAGCTAAGGAGGGTGTTTGGTGATGAAGTTCTTGGAAGATCTTCAAGTGGTCCCTAGCATTGTGGATAGACCGTTGCCATTGTGGTGTGACAATAACGGAGCTATCGCACAGGCTAAGGGACCCCGAGCTCACAGTCGGTCCAAACACATAGAGAGAAAATACCACGTGGTATGTTGATTCATTGAGAACGGCTACATAGCCGTGCAGAGAGTCACGTCCGCAGAGACATGGCAGACGTATTCACCAAGCCGCTATCTCAGGCAATACTTGATAAATACATCATAGTACGCATTGAGTGCAAGTGGGAGATTGTTGGGAATATGCCCTCGGAATGCCGAGAGGATTAGATGAATAGGGGCTATATAATCTATGTAATATTCACGGTAACTTTTATATCTCGATTGTATGACATTACGATTTCTAAAGGCATGTTATTCTTTTTATCATATTTTCTTACAAGGCATTCTGTTTAAGAAGATAAATTAAATAAAACCCAAACGTCAGAATTTAGTTATCGATTCTGCTTGGCAGAGAGGGGGCACTGATAAACTATTACTCTCTGAGGTTAAAATAGTCCACAAGTTAATATCTCCGGTAGGGTGACCAGATTGATCACATAAACTTGATATGTCGACGAGTCCGATGTGACAGTGCCTTTCGCTCACTCAGGGGAGTGCAAGCTCGTGACATTGATACAAGACGAATCGGGGATTGTCTGTATTTGGACACTGACTCATAGTCAAATCGATCGCATGCTGGGAATGTCAAAGATCGAATCGACTGACTATAGTAGCATACGTGAACCTTAGACCGAAAGAGTCAACGTTGGAGTTGGCCTCGGGGTCCTGACTTTCCACTAGCTTTGCTAGGCTTAACGTGCTTTTGCTAAAGTCGACGACGTGCGGTCTTGACAACGGGGCGTGATTGTCAACTTGATCACTGAGCGGAATTCACGATCTCGAAAGAAATACGTGTCCTATGAGAGTTCCGGGGACGGAATTACAAAGTATTTGGCCAAAGCATTGAAACGGACTCAGTCAGATGTGGAAGTTTAGTAATTTCGCTGGTCACGATTCATTATAGAGTCGATTCCTGTTAGTTTGACATTACATGACTATCACTCGACTGGGACACATGTGAAGGGTTTACGTATGGCGATAATCTGTAGTCGTTCGTGAATTTCGAATTCGGACTCGACTCGGGGTCGGCTCGGTACCGCAAGATTGGTTAGGCGCTTACCGAGCTCTTGGCCTCCCAATGCCGAGTTGAGACTAACCAGAGGAGTCGGGCTTAAAAAGAATTACTAAGGACGGGTCAGGTTAAGAGAGAATTGGACTTGGAGTCTTAACGGGCTCGGCCCGATCGAATATGTGTTTGGCCGAATTCACATATTAAATTTGGGCTTTATATTAATTTTAAGGCTTGGTCGAAAATTAATTAGTATGGGATAGTTTTTATTTTATTATTTGATAATTAAAAATAAATATTTATTTCCGGGGGTACGAATGGTATATTACCCCAACTTACCAAGAAGGGTAAATTGGGAATTTCCCCTCATGCCATATTCGAAAATTGCTTATTGGATAAGGTGGGATTTTTCAAAATTAATTTGGAATTAATATATTTGATATATGCTATATATTCTTTGAGGAAAATATGGCAAATATTCTTTTAGAAAGATATGGTAAGATTTGATTTGATTTGATCTTTCAAATATAATAATAAGGAAATAATATCTCAACCACCCACCTTTTATAAAGGGGGTGGATCGATCCACACAAAAACAGACAAGCGACGGATTTCAGAAAGCGCGCTCGCTCTCGATAAACTCGATCAATCTCTCTAGCTATCCATCGGGGGTCAATCGAAAGTGTGCCCGGAATGGAATCGGCGTGACGAATCTTTTCGCAGCCTCGCCGGCCGTTCTTTTCAGTCAAATTCACCGCGAAATTACCGGGTAAGTTTCCAATGAATCCCCATTCAATAACGTTATACGGTTCGTATTAAACCCGAGCGTTCCGAAAAAGGGAATCGCCGGAAAATTTTAAAATCCCGGGGATAACCCGGCGTTACCCAATAATACATACACCACATAAACACGTATATGACAATAAAACGTTCTAAGGAACCGAAATGAAATTTGGCTTTAATTATAGACCATCGATCCCAATTGGGTATTAAGTTGGGCCTAAATCTAGTGAAGCCCATATACTATATTTTGGGCCATACTTTTAGATCCAAATATGAAAGGAATTGGACCATTTCATAATTAGCCCATCGGGGTTTCTAAAACCCCGAAGCCCAAAATGAAAACCACCGGCCCTTATCGCTACTCCTACCGGAGGCAGACTTCGCTGTCACCGGAGTTAAATCCGGATCCATTGAATGTCAAGGTCCCGTTAAAAGTAATACTTTACTTTAACGCCCGACAAGGGGCAGCAGCTCGTTTTCGAGATTTCAACCTCACTATTTCTAGGTATCGCTAAAATTTCCAATTCATATCACGGAACGACCAAAATTCCCAGATACAAGCCATCTACACAAATAATACCCTAACCTCACGACCAAGCGTGAAGTAATAAATCGCGGGGAGGTAACGCTATGGTTTCCCACCACATCGCATCGCTACGTCGAACCGCTCGTAACGAGACGGTCCCGACCATGCGAGCGCTCGATTTGCAAACTCGAACCGAGATCGACTCATGCTACGACGCTCGAGCGATTCAGTGACTTACGCGACCGAGTTCATTTCGGGTTCGTTTATGTCATTTCTTAAATCCGAGCCTAGCTCTGATACCACTGTTGGGGCGAGTGAATTTCAAAATTTTTCTCATCACCGTTACTAAGATCGTGCTCGGTATAAAGAAACGTACATGTACGACACATAATAGAGTAGAGTGCATTACCCTCGTAGCGAAGATCCCTAGCTCCCGGTTGTAGGAAACCGTTCCACGCTTCCACGAGATGCGCTCTTATCCATTTTACAGCATTTTCCGCACAGCCCACACACACTAACACACCAAGAACACACACACATACTCTCTCACCCTCCTTTCATCTTCTCTTTACCTTTTAGGGATTGGAATCACTTGTAAACATTAGAGAAGGTGAGATTGAGTGTGTAATCTTATTTGATCATAGTGAACATCATTCGGCGGCCCGTGGACGTAGGATTCACCCGATCCGAACCACGTAAATCTCTGTCCCTTTATTTTTCTGTTCTTTTTCGTATATTCCATCCACGATTTGTCCGTCTCGGCCCTCATCTTGATTTTTCCCGGACCATAAATCTTGTTGATCGGGGTCGTACCCACATCAAATGACACCGTCTGTGGGAATCGAGGGTTGGAACGTGAGTTATGGAGTCATGGCTTGGATTAGACGACTGTTTTTGGAAGTTTTTTGGGTTGCTATTCTTAGGTTTTCTTCTACGGCATTTCATCGAACACTTGCCAAGGAAGACTGGCAAGGTCCACAGTATTGCAACCCGGCTCCCCCGGCAACATACGAAGACCTGGCTTTTGGAGCAGGAGTTATACATCAACTCTTCGTCGACAAAGAGACCTGATCTATGCAATCAGGAGTCCAGCTTCGAACGGATGAACGAAGACCTGATCTACCTTCTCCCGTATATCCAAGATCGCTCGGCTACAAACACGAGAACGTAATGACATAAGGAGATAAGGGATCAGCCATGATACCTTGTTGAAATCGCTCGACGATGGCTAGCTTCGAATCTTTCGAATCCCCGAGGCGTAGTGCCCCTCTCCTACGCCAAAAGCACACGAACGGGACGCCTTCTTTGCAGAAGATCATCACGCCGGCACCTCACTAACGTCGCAGTTGTCCTTGCATGTGCGGCTAGGCCAAGAACGAGTTGTTTGCTGCCCCCGAGAGAGAGAGTGCGAGAGAGGAAGTGATGTGAGGAGAAAACTCTTAGTTTTTCCTCTCTTGAACTCAAATTCCAAAATTTTGCTTCTTCTCTTCTTTAGGATCACGAAAATCCTTATTTATACCACTTAGGATAGCCCAAAAATAGGTTGAGGTGGTAAGAGAAAAATCCTCACACCTCCCCTTTTACCAAGTCTTCGTTTTACCAAGTAACGAACAATATCTTAATTAATTAAAATACGAAATTTAGTATATTTTAAATATATAATATCCAATATAAATATATTTAATAATTATCGAAATTTTATCTAATAAAATTCAAAACTTATTTATATTCGATATTAGTTTATTCCAAACTAAATAATATTAGTTCTCTAAGACAATCTAAATCTAATTTAAATCATATACTAAATATTCAATATCAAATATTTATTTCAAAAATATATCGTGAGGTGAAAAGACCATTTTACCCTCACTAGACAACCTTAGTATTTTCGGTCAATCAGGGTTTTGGCCAAGCCCCAAACCCTAATGTCTCAATCTAGGACATAGCCTTGTCTCTCTCTCCGATGATCACGTTGTCTCGGTTTCCCTTTAAAGTCCGACTCTCTTGATTCGTCTCAACCGGCCTAGGAGATATCCGATGAGGTATGTGAATCTGCCTCTAATGAATTTACAAAGGAAGAGCTACTTCAAGCTCTTCAAGAAATGGCTGATGA
The DNA here is from genome assembly GCA_027422505.1 of Craterostigma plantagineum. NCBI lineage: Eukaryota > Viridiplantae > Streptophyta > Magnoliopsida > Lamiales > Linderniaceae > Craterostigma > Craterostigma plantagineum. Next base: position 15,825,005 of record JAPQWV010000013.1, on the reverse strand, counting down.
ATATCAGAAGTTACTAAGAAAATTAAGCAAAAGGGTACAATCACATCGACTGATCAAACCGAATGTGATTTCAATCAAATAAGGGTTCTGACTGAGGAGGTAAGGCAACTTAGGAAGGAAATAGTGCAACTGAAACCTGAAAACTCTAAGTTAAACACTATTGTTCAGTCCTGGACTCAGTCCAAGAAAAAGGAACCTTCAGAACAACCTGAAGGATAGCAACGATAAGACCGGACTGGGATTCAAGCACACCGGACCAGGTGCATCCTCATCACACGCGAAGAATACCGGGTGGATCAAGTTTGTCCAAGCTAGCTCTTCACAAGCTAGTGTACCGACTATACGCAGAAGTCCACAGTTAGAACGGAGAAAGAATGTATATCAAACGAGAAACCATCGATTGCTTCCTCACAAACTAGGCAGGTTAGGCATAAACACAGGGGGAATCAAGGGTACTACTATAAGCATAGGAACTGGGGTAGACAATACCGGACAGGAGAAATAGGAACGACTAGATCTAGGAATATTAGATATCTAATAGACCCAGGTACCGGACGGACTATCAGAGTCATCCAGATCTAGGTACCTAAGAACCTAATCTATTCCGAACCCAAGTAAGACTGGGTACCAATACATATATATATACTTTTCTTTTTCAGGAATATATCGAGGAGCTAGTAGGTATGGTATCTGGACAGTGGATGTTGTCAACACATAACCGGAAATGAAGGGCTGTTGAAAAAGCTAAAGCCGCATACCGGTCCGACCATCACTTTTGGAGACAACGGTAAAGGTAAAACAATTGGGAAGGAAGTAATCACTCATAGGAACCTTACCCTAAAAGATGTACACTTAGTACAAAACCTTCACTACTAATTAGTGTTAATCAGTTGTGTCGTAATAACCTTCTAGTGTCCTCTGAAAAAAATAAGTGTCTTGTGAAGGATCAACCAGGTCATAGAAACGGTGGCACATATATAGTCTATTGGGGAGATCAGTTGGTATCCACAAACATGTCTTATTGCTCATAACTCTCCAAAAGTTGGCTATGGCACAAACGCCTGAACCATCTAAACGTTAAACCATTTCAGTTCTTAGGAGACGCGAAGCGCGTCTCCTAACCTGAAGTTTTCAAAAGATAAACACTGTACTGCATGTCAGTTAGGTAAACAAATTAGGTCAACTTTCAAAAATAAAGGGAATATAGAGTCAAACTGGTGTCTAGATTTACTTCACATGGATCTATTTGGACCAATACCGGTAGTCAGTCTTGGTGGTGCTAAGTACACACTAGTAGTAGTTGATGATTTCTCTAGGTTTACTTGGGTTATATTTTTAAAATCTAAAGACCAAACCACAGTTAACTTAATGAAACTCTTCAAAAGAATGCGGAATAAACAAAGTAATAACATATCTACGCTCAATACTAGCAAGTGTACAAGTTCATGCAAGTAGTATAACGAAGAAGTTCAAGTATCGATCCGCTAAAACAGCTCAATTAATTCGAAGATATTAATCCTAATTTTAATTTAGACTAAGGGAATTTTTATTGTTTTGGTAATATGATAAAACAGATAAAACACAAATAATAAAATTAACGCAAATAAAATAGATGAGGATAGAGCAATTGACGATGACGTGATTAAGACACATGGTCGATACGAACTATTCCTGTCTTCATGCAATCTAATCTATCGAATCAACATGAACCGAGTCAGTGAGAAATTTCCTAATAAGCGTGCTACCTCTGGAAGGTCAATAGACACCTCAAACGTAATACCCGTAAAATATAATACGGGATTCATTGATATAATTAGTAGGGTGATAATTAAAATTAGAAATCCTGTTTTGAAACGTTGGAATGAAATATAAATTATACAAATAATAAGATCTAATACTTGATATTGAAATACGGGGTCTTCGATGTAAATTAGTATTGTAATTATTCAATTTAGAAGCTTTTCAGGTAGGACGTCTACAAATGCATATAAGTTTTCGTAGTATAATATAGAACTCATCAAAGTTTTGTAGAGATGTAAGTTTTCGTGAGAGGCTAATTTTGGGGCAAAAACGTTTTCGTGGATGTGTACTAAGGCTAGGAAGTTTTCGTGAAATTAGATGGGTACAAATGATTTGATGATGTGACTACTTAAGTAGAATTAATCCATATGGAACCCAAAAGACACGTGGTGATCACGTATGTATTTACATATGTGACTAATATAAAAAAATAAAATTCCTTAACTCTAAGGTAATCGATGTCATCATTGGGATATATGTAAATATATATCAATAAGTCACCACCATTAGAAGCAAAAGAAGTGGAAAAGAGTAGAAACGAATTTGGAGAAGGGAAACCATTTAGCAAGCTTAAAAAAAAAAAGAGAAATCCCTAATTAATTCAAAGTTCGAAGGAAGAAGGTAAAGACCTTACCCTTATTTCACAACTTTCATACATCTAATTTATATATGCATTTATTTGTTTCATAACTTGCGTGATTTCGTGTTAACCATTTGAAATTTCGACTGTTGGATATTCATACAAAACACTTAATTGTCGAAGTGAGAAACGTGAAGATTTTTACTTTCAGTTCCTGCACTTAGTATGTGATTATATACTTTCCGTAACTTACGTATTCAGATGTTAGTCATGTGATGTTCCAAACAAGCTAGATATAACCAAGAGTTTGAATTCTTAAGTTTTATTCAGAACTGGTCTTATAGAAGTTTTAGGACTTTCGAAGACACAAAAAGTTTTGAGGTTAGATTTCAGGGTATATGGTTTTCGGGGAATTAGAGTTTTCAGCCATATTAGGTCTTTGGTACAGAGTTTTGAGTTATCTAGGAATTTTGGATACTAACATATTTTCGACATAAGAACTATGATGACATTTAAAAAGGTTTTCGGGATTTATAAATGAGAATTTCGATATCCATTCTCACAAAGGTTTTCGGTATTTACCTAACACGTGAAGTTTTCGGCGTCATCATCATCTAAAAGTTTTCAATATTGTTAATGTTTTTGGCATAGGCATTTCATGGAAGTTTTCGGCATTTATTAATGTTCGGCATTTTAGGGTTTTTACTAATTTAGGGTTTTCAGTATTTTCAGGGTTTTCACTATTTTAGAGTTTTTGGTATGTTAGGGTTTTCGAAAGACGTAGCATTTTTAAAGAATCGGGCGATTTTATTGGTTTTCGAGTCTTAGAATATGATAATGTCACATTCGGCCAGTTAGATGAGAATTATGTGACTATCGATCGATTTACTCAATTCAAGCTTAAGAATATTTTAAAACATTTAAGCGTATGGAGTTTCGGGCGATTGGATTTTAGGGAATCGAGCGATTTGTCATTCGGTCGATTTGAGAGTTCGCCAAGTTATATATTATGTTAATTTATGAGATGAATCGGGCGATTGGATGACTTAGATAGACCTTGGCGATTTTGGAATCGGGCAACACCACTTTCGCCGATAGTTTTATAAATTAGGGTTGACCGTTGACTACTGAATTTAATATATAAATATAATTATGTTAGACTATGTACAGTTCGAAAAATGAGTACGTACACTGATTTTATTATTATATCCAGAGAATCGATCTTTAGAGGGTCCATCAGACTTCGACAATAATTTTAGCAGGAGGACAGGTAGGTGGATCATCCATCTACAATACGTAAACACAATTATGTGTTTTCATTGTGATTATGTGATTTACGTGACTTATGTGATTTATATGTTTTACGTACGTTTTATATAAATCATGTTTTATGATATTTTTATATGCGTGGCACGTGCATATCACGTTAGGGCGAGAGATGATTATACCGTGGTGTGACGGTAGGATATGAGATATTGATGTACGGGGTAGAATGAGATGTTTGTGATTGGCGACTCTTAGAGGAGTCGAGGTTGGGCTCACTGGGCACCTGGCGGAGACAGACGTGATCGATCTGTTTACTCGGACGTAATCGATTCGAGGTCCATACCGCCGGATGGGATTTTGATTGGTGCGGGAGATATACGACCTGGTAGGAGGACATTGACGTGATCGATCAGTGCACTACCGGCGTAGCTCGCCGCGAGACTTGGGGGTGGCCTCCCAGTAATCTATTGCGCGCGGAGGTGTCGAGCCTAAACTACGGCCCTGTGTTGTGCGAAATAGGAATGTGGGGAAAGAAGAGTGTGCATTATATCATATTGTGAGATATTGGGATTGGGGTTGAGTGCACACTTGCATACATGCATTTTATTCACCTACTGGGCAAATTGCTCAGTGTTTACGTGTTGTAGGTACTGAGTCTGACGCTGATACGCGTCAGGACTGAGGCGGCTGGTGGCGGTGCTCTACCGACTTTTGAGGGCGGTGCGGTACATGGATGAAGACCTGTGGAGGGGCGTTAGGGCTTTTTGTTCTTTTGATATTTTTGGGGCTTCGGCCCGTGTACAGAGATAACGATGTAGAAGGATTTTTATATTAGTGTATTATTTTAGGAAAAGTTTTAATTAGACGGGCCTTCCGCGGCTTACGTTGCGGAAAGCCGCCACTAATCGTAATTAGAAAAGTAGGGTCGCCACAGGTGGTATCAGAGCCTAGGATATAGATTCTGAAGACTGTCCACGTACTGCCGCTCAAAAGCCCGGAGAACCATTCTGGCCTGTAAATTTAAAGATTGATTATGTGATTACTTGTTATTTGATATATGTACTTTCTATGACTGATTGTAGAACTAGTTGAAAATGCCAAGGACACGTAGAGAAATTGGCAAAACTAGTCGTAGGGCGGGTTCCGAATCCCCACCGAATGAGGGTCGCTCTACCATCCATCAATTAATCGATCTGATCCGACGACAGTCAGATCAGATTAACGACCTCATCCACCGTCAAAATTCCTCGAAGCGTCATTCATCCCCAGGCCTAGAACGTGCTGAAGCGGCCGGAGAGAGGTTTCGAAGATTAAATCCCCCTGCCTTCGAGGAAGCCGCTGATCCTACCTATGCGGAGGATTGGCTTAGAACCATCGAGAATATGTTTCGCGTTAGCCACCTACCCGATACTGAGAAGGTGACTTGTGCCACCTTCATGTTATGTGGGAACGCGGGCTACTGGTGGGACACCATTCAGGTGCTCGAAGATCCCACTATGATGACCTGGGAGAGGTTTAAGACACTCTTCCGAGGAAAGTACTTCACGGTGCCAGATCGAGCGCAGAAGCTGAACGAATTTATCAATTTGAAACAAGGAGGGATGTCTGTAGCTGACTACATCCGTAAATTCGAGCAACTCTCTAGGTTTGCGCCACATATCGTGGCCACAGATGAGTTGAAGATCGAACGCTTTCTGGAAGGTCTCAAACCCGAGATCTTTCGAAGCGTAAGCATGTACGACACGGAGGGGAAGACGTACGCGCGTATCGCTGAACGAGCCATCTTAGCTGAACAGGCGGAGACCAGAGTTGCTAAGGCGTAAGATGCAAAGCGGAGATCAGAAGGACAACAAGGAGGAGGGAACCGAAAACGCCAATTCTTCGACAAGGGGCCAAACTATCATGGGAATCAGCAAGGTCAACAAAATTGGAGACCAAGACCGAATCAAGGGTCATTTAACGTTCCAAACCGACCCCCAAACACTGTACCCCAGTGTCGACAGTGCGGACGTTACCATTACAGTGCATGCCATGGGACAAGACCAAACCCAACTCCCCAGTGTTTTCGGTGTGGAAAGATTGGCCACTATGCCAGGGTCTGTAACGAGAAAATACCGCAAGCACCAAATCAACCTTTAATCCGACCTCCACCGGTACCGGCGAGAGTCTTTACTTTCACCAATGAGGAGGCCGAAGCGAATCCTTCTGTAGTAACGGGTATGTTAACTATTTATGACGTGCCCACTTCTGTGTTAATTGACTCTGGGGCCACACATTCGTTCGTGTCAGCCAAGTATGTGAAAGAGGTGGGAATCTCTCCTACCTTATCTGAATGCGATTACATAGTTACCTTACCACACGACAATCCAACACGCACTAACCAAGTGTTAAAAGGATGTTCCGTGGACGTTGAGGGTAGAAAGTTGAGCGTCGACCTGATTGTGATCCCAATGAATGACTACGATGTTACCTTTGGGATGGATTGGCTTTCAAGATATAGGGCCATCATAGATTGTAATAAGAAGGCCGTAAAATTTCAACTGCCCGAGGAAGACGTGTTCACTTTTTTGGGTAAAACAGCTCTGAATCGTATTCCGCGAGTCTCTGCATTGAAGGCTCAACGACTATTGAGATCCGGTTGTGAGTCTTATCTCGTGTACGCGGTGAAGGCGGAGGAATTACCTCAGCCAGAACTAAAAAGCGTACCAATAGTTAATTAGTATGCTGATGATTTCCCAATGATCTTTCCCGGGGTTACCCCCTAATCGATAAATACGGTTCAGGATAGCTCTGATTCCAGGGTTTGCCCCTATTTCTAAACTCCTTATCGCCTAGAGTGCGCAGCAGAAGAGTGGTAGGAATATGAATATGTATGCCTAGAGAATGTAGAAAATATGCGGGCGAGTTTAGACATAGAGAAATTGTTGATCTTAGAAAGTTAGGCCACAAATTTAAATGTGTCGCCTAAATTTAGTAGGAAAGGTGCCTTGATAGGGTACTGATAAATCAAGGGATAGGAGAAATCGTTACCCAAGTTATCTGCTTCGGCGTAATTTCGGGGACGAAATTCTTTTAAAGGGGGGAGGATGTAATACCCGTAAAATATAATACGGGATTCATTGATATAATTAGTAGGGTGATAATTAAAATTAGAAATCCTGTTTCGAAATGTTGGAATGAAATATAAATTATACAAATAATAAGATCTAATACTTGATATTGAAATACGGGGTCTTCGATGAAAATTAGTATTGTAATTATTTAATTTAGAAGTTTTTCAGGTAGGAGTCTACAAATGCATATAAGTTTTCGTAGTATAATATAGAACTCATCAAAGTTTTCGTAGAGATGTAAGTTTTCGTGAGAGGCTAATTTTTGGGCAAAAACGTTTTCGTGGATGTGTACTAAGGCTAGGAAGTTTTCGTGAAATTAGATGGGTACAAATGATTTGATGATGTGACTACTTAAGTAGAACTAATCCATATGGAACCCAAAAGACACGTGGTGATCGTGTATGTATTTACATATGTGACTAATATAAAAAAATAAAATTCCTTAACTCTAAGGTAATCGATGTCATCATTGGGATATATGTAAATATATATCAATAAGTCACCACCATTAGAAGCAAAAGAAGTGGAAAAGAGTAGAAACGAATTTGGAGAAGGGAAACCATTTAGCAAGCTTAAAAAAAAAAAGAGAAATCCCTAATTAATTCAAAGTTCGAAGGAAGAAGGTAAAGACCTTACCCTTATTTCACAACTTTCATACGTCTAATTTATATATGCATTTATTTGTTTCATGACTTGCGTGATTTCGTGTTAACCATTTGAAATTTCGACTGTTGAATATTCATACAAAACACTTAATTGTCGAAGTGAGAAACGTGAAGATTTTTACTTTCAGTTCGTGCACTTAGTATGTGATTATATACTTTCCGTAACTTACGTATTCAGATGTTAGTCATGTGATGTTCCAAACAAGCTAGATATAACCAAGAGTTCGAAATCTTAAGTTTTATTCAGAACTGGTCTTATAGAAGTTTTAGGACTTTCGAAGACACAAAAAGTTTTGAGGGTTAGATTTCAGGGTGTATTGTTTTCGGGGAATTAGAGTTTTCAGCCATATTAGGTCTTTGGTACAGAGTTTTGAGTTATTTAGGAATTTTGGATACTAATATATTTCGACATAAGAACTGTGATGACATTTAAAAAGGTTTTCGGGATTTATAAATGAGAATTCGATATCCATTCTCACAAAGGTTTTCGGTATTTACCTAACACGTGAAATTATCGGCGTCATCATCATCTAAAAGTTTTCAATATTGTTAATGTTTTTGGCATAGGCATTTCATGGAAGTTTTCGGCATTTATTAATGTTCGGCATTTTAGGTTTTTTACCAATTTAGGGTTTTCGGTATTTTCAGGGTTTTCACTATTTTAGAGTTTTTGGTATTTTAGGGTTTTCGAAAGATGTAGCATTTTTAAAGAATCGGGCGATTTTATTGGTTTCGAGTCTTAGAATATGATAATGTCACATTCGGCCAATTAGATGAGAATTATGTGACTATCGATCGATTTACTCAATTCAAGCTTAAGAATATTTTAAAACATTTAAGCGTATGGAGTTTCGGGCGATTGGATTTTAGGGAATCGAGCGATTTGTCATTCGGTCAATTTGAGAGTTCGCCAAGTTATATATTATGTTACTTTATGAGATGAATCGGGCGATTGGATGACTTAGATAGACCTCGGCGATTTTGGAATCGGGCAACACCACTTTCGCCGATAGTTTTATAAATTAGGGTTGACCGTTGACTACTGAATTTAATATATAAATATAATTATGTTAGACTATGTACAGTTCGAAAAATGAGTACGTACACTGATTTTATTATTATATCCAGAGAATCGATCTTTAGAGGGTCCATCAGACTTCGACAATAATTTTAGCAGGAGGACAGGTAGGTGGATCATCCATCTACAATACGTAAACACTATTATGTGTTTTCATGTGATTATGTGATTTACGTGACTTATGTGATTTATATGTTTTACGTACGTTTTATATAAATCATGTTTTATGATATTTTTATATGCATGGCACGTGCATATCACGTTAGGGCGAGAGATGATTATACAGTGGTGTGACGGTAGGATATGAGATATTGACGTACGGTGTAGAATGAGATGTTTGTGATTGGCTTAGAGGAGTCGAGGTTGGGCTCACTGGGCACCTGGCGGAGACAGACGTGATCGATCTGTTTACTCGGACGTGATCGATTCGAGGTGCATACCGTCGGATGTGATTTTGATTGGTGCGGGAGATATACGACCTGGTAGGAGGACATTGACGTGATCGGTCAGTGCACTACCGGCGTAGCTCGCCGCGAGACTTGGGGGTGGCCTCCCAGTAATCTATTGCGCGCGGAGGTGTCGAGCCTAACCTAGGGCCCTGTGTTGTGCGAAATAGGAATGTGGGTAAAGAAGAGTGTGCATTATATCATATTGTGAGATATTGGGATTGGGGTTGAGTGCACACTTGTATACATGCATTTTATTCACCTACTGGGCAAATTGCTCAGTGTTTACGTGTTGTAGGTACTGAGTCTGACGCTGATACGCGTCAGGACTGAGGCGGCTGGTGGCGGTGCTCCACCGACTTTTGAGGGCGGTGCGGTACATGGATGAAGACCTGTGGAGGGGCGTTAGGGCTTTTTGTTATTTTGTTATTTTTGGGGCTTCGGCCCGTGTACAGAGATAACGATGAAGACGGATTTTTATATTAGTGTATTATTTTAGGAAAAAGTTTTAATTAAACGGGCCTTCCGCGGCTTACGTTGCAGAAATCCGCCACTAATCGTAATTAGAAAAGTAGGGTCGCCACACAAACCATTACAATGGGAGAATCAAAACCTGATTTACGTGATACAAACCTTGCGTGTGTGTGTGTTGTGCATGTTTTTGGCTTGGGAGCACCGTAGCGGCCAATTCTCAAGAGAATATTGTATTTGATTCACATTCAATAAAGTGTAGGGTTTAAGTATTTATACCGTAAACTAGGTACAAACTGTTGGGCCCCTACTTGGCCCATTAAAACTACTAGCAACTCAATAGAGTCTACATATTGGACTCTAGTTCACTTGATAAGAAATTACATGACTTAGACTAAATAAATATATTGGACACTTTAATATATCTACAACCTCCCCCTAAGTGTCCAAATACAAATAATCGCCTAGCATCTTAAGTCTCCTATTTCTTCTTTTTCTTTCTCGAGCGCGGAAGATGTGGAGGTTCCCTATGAGCGAAGAATGACTTCCTGAATCCAAGAGTAATCTCGAAGTGTCTTACATCGTTTTTCTGAGATCTAGTAGCTCTTGAATTTCCTCGATGATCTTCTTGAGAAGAGATGGTTCTCTGCTGCTATTGCAAGGCTGCTCTTCCAGAACCATATGAAGGTCATGAGTAGCATGGAATTGGACTTGTCTCAGCATGTAGAGTTTGTCCCCTCGAACCCTGCTCTTCCTTCTGGCGTGTTGAGGATGAATGCACGGTGCATCCAGAACATCTGGTGGATGTCGCTCATTGGAAGGTAGGGAAGTCTGCATTGGTTATCTTTTCGACGGCCCTGTTATTTCACTCGATCACATAGACCGTGCTAGCGTATCTTTCTATTGATTGCTCTATATCTACGATCTTGAATATTGGGTTATGCTTCAGTATATATTGTTCTGCTACTTTGTGCTGCAGCCCGTGTTTGGCATGTCCAGATCATTATCACGTGTTGGAGACCCTTAGCTTTCCCTTTGCGGTGAGGCAGGCCTCCAAGGCGAAGCTCGTCGACTCCCTTTATCTCGTCCTCCTTTTGTCATATCCTTGGATAGTAATCTTCAAGGTAAGATGCATTGAACTTCTTGTTGTCCCAAGGTATCACCGTCTTTTTGATGTTGGTCGCCTCTTTCTCGAGCGCCTGATAGTCGAGTAGATCTGGCCGCCCTGGGAGTTCGGCTTCTCCATTAACTCCTTCCTCTTTTCCTCTGGCTCGATAAAACAGAAGTCCGTCGCAGCTCTTCTTAAGCATACTCTAACGTTTTCGATGAGTAGGCAGGTCTTTTCTTCTGTTTCTGTCCTCCCAAGGCACTCTTCTTCCAGTTTATATTTGTCTATATATCGGGGTAGGGTTGTAGGAGGGCTGTCGAGAAATTGTGGTTGTTTGGACTATTTGGGTTGATTGAGCGGAAGTGGTAGTGGATTGCATGGGGGCTAGGGCTTGGGGTGGTTGGGATGATGGTGGCTGGATGTTGATGAGGCTCCAGATTCACGAGATTCTCGTCACGACCGCCTTTAGTGGTCTTCTGTCGCTTTTCCCTCTCAGGGCGATCCTAGTCGTCAGGATCGTCATGTCGGCATTTTGGGCAGGAGCCTTCTTCAAGGTAGGTTCTGCGTGCAGGCGGGTCAGAGCGATCGATTAGGCGTCCTGTAGAGTTTCTCCTCGGCATGGGTCCTCTCTTCGATCGGTTTGATGTATTTGTTGTCCAAATTTGGTGTTCTAAACTTGCATGGACATCAAATTTGAGGGTAGAGTTGACAAGTATAAATATATTCTTCATATGATCTGTTTGTAGTATTCAATATTCCGAGGCTGAGTTATGAACAGAATATAAGTAAGGAGTGGAATATATCTAAGGAAAGTAACATAGTTGTATATATATACGTTGTTAGTGTAAATGTATTGTATCAAATGATTAATGAGAAGTGCGTTTGTAATTTTACTCTTCTATTGCTTACATGGTGGATTATATAACTTAGAAAAATTAAGACAGAGAAAATTCTGAGCCACATCATTTAATACCGGTCAAAACAAGGCCAATGTAAGAGATATTGGAAAAGTACGGGGCATGGAGGATCCCATGTGCTAGGGGTACCGCTCATCTAGCCAGTGAAGATCGTGGCTCAATTGATTTTTATCATACAAATAAAACTTTCTCGAATTCGTCACGAGCTGGAGATCGAGACTAATAATTTGTGTATGAGCTCAAGCTCAAGTTCAGAATTTGAAGCTTGTCGAGGTCGAACCTAGTAATAAACTTTTGAGCTCAAGCTAAAAAATGAGTCTAGCTCGGCTCGTTTACACCGCTAATCGAAGTTAACGGACGGTGCCATGAAGCATATGATAATTCTGCTTAATATAATAACATAAAAAATACAGTGACAACCTAATTATTATCTATAATTCCTTTCTCAGGCTCGACAATGGTGGGCCTTCCGGCGACCGCCCCGCCGTCACGTTGACAACCTAATTTATCTTGTCCATGGTTCGCCGTCACGGCGAGGCCGTCGCGGCCGTATCAGAGCGGGACTTGTTCTGTGGTAAATGAAATTTATTTTACCAAAAAAAAGAGATTTGAATCGAGCCAAGAAAAATCATATTCAAGTCCGATAAATCAACTGATATTTGAAAAGTTAGTTTTTGGACCGTCCAGATGAGATCCTGCGGTTCATATGTAATAAAGGTTTACTTATAAACGTGCGGCTAACTTATGTGAAGATTGGCTATGCGATGAAGCATGCAGAGTGTACAAGAAATCAATGCAGAGCAGTTCAACACAAAGAACCGATCCACGTTAGAAGCTCTTGTCAATTTCCCGTTTTCAGCTTGACTCTTTTCATTATTGATCAATTTTACCCATCTGAAATCAGTTCCTATGTTGACCCCTACATAGCCCTTAATGATAAACATCACAACACTCCATCGATGGACTGTAAATTTTGATCAATAAATGGTACACTTACATTATTTAACCAGCACAAAGCATCACGACTTCATCAATGTCATAAGAATCCAACCTACATTGCTTGGCATTACAAGACAAACTTAACACTATTTCAAGTATGGTATTATCATTATCACCTCATTTTTATGTAAAGAAAAAGGATTTAGAACTTCTGTAGTAATGAGGAAGTTGCCTACAGCATGGAGCTTCTGAAGGCCGATAGAACTTTTGGGGATAAAAGCAAAAGGAAGGCAAGAACAGAGCCAAACAGTATTTTCATAGCATTGACCAAAAGGTTATTGCTCTCAGTTTCTTCTTCCTTTTTAGAGGTTGATAATGCCATAGCCGAAGGCAATGCTTCGACTACTGCATCTGCAAGATCTCCGATGAACGATGGCGTGCAGTTAAGAGCAGGGACACGGCCCCAATTCACTATCCCAGACTCGATAGCCAATTCTCTGTACTCCATGTCGATTTCTTCAAGGGTTTCTATATGCTCGCTCACAAAACTGCAAAGCACTTGACACAAGTCACACATGTTTCCTTGCCAACACAAGAGAGAGAGAGAGAGTTTAGGACGCACCTAATTGGAACAGCAAGGAGATACTTGACGCCTTGCTGGCCAAGTTGGACTAGAACTTCGTCGGTATAAGGCTTTAGCCATTGGACAGGTCCCACACGACTCTGTTAGACCAAAAGTTGCAAAAAATTGGAACTCAAAAAAGTGTTCAAGATTGTTCCTATTGAGTTCTTGATAAATAGCCAACCTGGTAAGCAAGAGTATGATCGTTCGCAACTAATCGAGATTTCAGTTCTTGCATTATCAAGAAGATGCACTCTTCCATCTGATCTTTGTAGGGATCGCCAGCCTCTTCGACATAACTGACAGGAACTCCATGCGCGCTGAAGAATATCATGGCCTAAAATGACCAGAAAAGGAAGTGCTAAAACAGATCATATATATTGTTAAATTTGAGTGCTCGACCATCGAAGGAACTGCTGGAACCTATTTGGTTTACATATTTAAATAGGTTGCGATCTTTCACAGCATAACATTTAATACCGCGGAAGACGCTCAACAAAATGAATAGACAGTACAAACACACATAACTCACCTCTTTGGGGTTTGAGAAAGTTTGTAGCTCTTTCTCGATTAAGTCTGCCATGGATTGAATATATCCTTCCCGTTGGTACCATGATTGTATTATAGCAACAGGCAATCTTGACAAATAAGCATCATCCCTGTGATTATACATGGAAGCAATTAGTACATGGCAATAATAACGAGAATCGTCAAGTGAATGAGAACCGTATGAAGTAGTTTACCTAAACATGTTTCGTAGGACACGGATGCTTGACCCCGTCGTTGAGATGGAATACTGAGGATATAAAGGGAGAACTACAAGTCTTGTAATTTTATCTCTCTTAATCTGTGACCAAACAAATGAAGCAATGTGGTGACACGAAAATATTGTAGACATGTTAGTATCTACATATCTAGACGACTAATCCAGCAACTAAGACATAAATTAGGAGAGATGAATTAAAGTTCTCTATACCTATATATAAACAAACTCGATAGAAAGCATGAGGAGTCGTTGTATAAAGAAAACATATATAGAAAAAGGATAACGCCAATCAGTATCAACACCAAACACGCAATAACCACAGTATATTGCTTTTGCTAACTTGCCTGACGAACAGCTTCCTCAGTGAAAGGGTGCCAATACCGCATGGCAACGTACACATTAGCTGGAACGTCCTTACCTTCAAGGGCCATTTTGAGCGCTGATGCCTTGAAAAAGTAAAAAAAAAAACAATCAACTTAGCACATGGAATATAGCAATCATATATACAACATAAAAAAGACTTGGTGATCCATATGCAGAACCCATGGATATACCTGTTCATCAGTTATCTTACGCAAAGGTGATCCACCTCCAATTGCAGCATACCCTTCTTTGCTTTTGGGAGCCCTCACTACTGATATTAGTTGTGCCAAAGGACGCTGGAGGAACCTGAACAACCTTGGAAGCCGAATAATATCCTGTGACATAGGTATAAATCATGGCAGTCAAGTACTTATAGATTAAAATGACGCCAACACAGGATTTTACGAAGATTGGGTTATTAAATAAGACATAAAAACATACGGGATCAGCAAATAAATTGAACAAAAATGGCTGAACATCCTGTAGAGTCTCTGGGCCTCCAAGATTCAATAGCATTACACCGATCTTTTCATCTGTAGTGTGAGAAGGTGACTCGACATTGACGATGGGGTAAGTGGTAAGCCACTCGACGATGATGATCTTACTACATAATCCTTCTTATGCAATGGAATTTCAAGAGACAACCCTCTCACAAAAGCATTGTTCTTATCATGTGAATCAGAACACAATGCTTTGGTAGTAACAAACAAAGTTGTGTTCAATTTAGCATGAAATGGAAACCTGCAAATTGCACAAAGAGATCGTACTTAGAATCCCCCTACAGTTCCAATCGCCAAGCATAATCATATTCATTATTGATGGATCCAGTCAGTCAATAGCATACCCATTTTTTAACAGTAAGGTTGTATTTTCCAGCTTGTTCACCAATAAGAACACCTTGAACCGACGTTATTTATATCAAAATAAAAAGAACCGTAAATCATGTAAGAAGAAAGTTACACCCATAGATCCAGAAACATGCGTAAAAATCAACTACGATCCTCGCTAGCACTAAAACAGAGCTACCAACAGAAAATAAAGGAAATAAAATCGTAAACACAGATCAAACAAATCTTACGAAGTCGAGTAAGGATGTAAATTCACGCGACGCGCAATCGAACTTCCCGCAGCTGCCTCCATCGCTTGCGTAATCTGTAAGTCGACTCCAAATATATACTTTTTGCAGTTTATTATATTGAAAAAGAAAAGGGGAGAAGGTCAAAGCGATGATTATTTAACAAGAGTTGGGATAGATTGAGGCACGAAATGATACTCGTAGTCGTAACCAGGGAATATTTGATTGATTTGATCCATGGAACGAAGAAATAAAGAAAGAGGTTGGTCAAAGAAAATGACGTGTACTAAATTCAAAAGGGGCTTTTAACAATCAGCCACTTCTTAAGTTTCAAAATATGAATCAACCGCTGTCAGTATAAATCTCGGTTTTAAGGACCCAATATCTTTTAAGTTTAGAGAAAAGGACCAACTACATGATCTGACCAAAATACCCCTACAAAGTTATATAAGAACTGGTATCCAGAACCAGTTTTCTGTTATCATCGTTACCATATTAATAAGTAAATAAAATATTCTTTTGACGATAAAAAATACTCACAGATCTTTCGAACGATCATTCGGAAACGAAACGGAATCTATCCCCGAGGGTTTATTTTGATATTCAGGTCTCGAAATGTTTGGTTTTACAGGCATATTTTTCGAACTCTTTTGACGCAAATAATAAAAACTCGATGAAATCGAATCTCGATTCCGTCGAAATTGAAGATATTTTGTACAAATTCGAGAGACCCATAACCTAAACAAATCTCTAAAACACAGTATTGGCTCTATTGTTCGTCGCTCGTGGTTAGCCGAAATTTAAAATCGTCGTATTGTTGGCTAAACATCTGTTCCCGAAACGTGGTATGAATCGTCATGCATCCGTCACCCTGAAACAGTTAACTGGTATTTGTGAGCTGGCATATGGTATATGTACTGATTTAAAGGTATCTTTAAGCTGGATTTGGTAGCGTATGTCAATTATCTGGTATCATTACAACAGTAAAAATTCGATCAAAACAATCGATCGTATATATTATTTCCATCTGCACGACCTGCACCAAACCAAGTTGGGTGTGTCCTAGACGGTTTATCATGTTATTCAGGTCTCGAATGTTCGATTTTTATTGGTAAATTTTCGAATTCTTTTGACGCAAATAATTAAAATACGGTGAAAATCAAATCCTGATTCGGTCGAAATTGAAAATATTTTGTACAAATTCGAGAGACCCATATCCTGAACAAATCGCTGAAGCACAATACTGGCTCTATCGTTCGGCGCTCATGGTTTGTCGAAATTTAAAATCGCCGGATTGTTGCTAAACAACTGTTCCCAAATGTGGTATGGATTGTCAGACATCAGTCACCGTAATAAAGTTAACTGGTATTGGTAAGCTGATATATGGTGTATATACTAATTAAAAGGTTCGAGTAACCTGGATTTGGTACCATTTGCCAAATATCAGGTATCATCGTAACAGTGGAAACTCGGTCGATAATAAGAAAGTGGTACCAGTAAGTTATTAATTGTTATTCTCTGTGTAACTTGTGTTGTCCACTTTAGGCGAGATTTCAATAATTTAGGCGGGATCTCAATAATTTAGGCGGGAATTGCATTATCTAGAATGTTCTATATTGTCAAGGGATATTACCACATAATACCGAATCTTCGATATAAAAGAACAATACAAATCCAATTTTTAACACTATTGTAGATATTGATACTGCATAATAGGTTTTTCATACCACACTACTAATATCATTAATTTCGCTCACAAATCCATTTTTCTTCGATTGTTTAGGGTTTGAGGTCTCGAATTTTGAGTTTATGGTCTATTAAATGTTGTTCGTGCTTTAATGTTGAACTTTGAATACGTTGTGATGGAATTCATAACGTTATTTCTCATCAAAAGAGATACTAGTATATTTTGTGAAAGAAGATCTATGTTTACATGACTTTTGACCTCAACTTTCACATATTGATATCAACATTCGCATAACATGTCTTTAAGGGAATTTGGTTTGTTAACTTAGTAAAATCACATACTTAACATGAACACAAATCTTATACATTCGGGAAAAAGTGAATTTACGAACAAAATAAGTCTAATTAATGATGTTATACTGAAAAGCGTATTATGTGGTATCTATACCAAACAATGTGTCATAAATTCGGTTGATATTGTTTCTTTATATCAGACATCTGGTATTATTTGCAGGTAATGTGGTAATATTCTAAAACATTTCATTAATTACGCTCACAAATCCATTTTTCTTCGATTGTTTAGTTTGAGGTCTCGAATTTTGAGCTTATGGTCTATTAAATGTTGTTCGTGCTTTAATGTTGAACTTTGAATACGTTTGGGATGTAATTCATAACGTTATGTCTCATCAAAAGAGATACTAGTATATTTTGTGAAAGAAGAGCTATGTGTTTACATGACTTTTGATCTCAACTTTCACATATTGATATCAACATTCGCAAAACGTGTCTTTTAATGAAATTTTGTGATTTAGCTTCACCATATCACCTATTTCCATGAATTTCAATCTTATACATCCCAACGAAATGAATTTACGAACGAAATTAATCAAAAATAGTAATTTGGTATTGATTAGCTATTTTGTAGTTTGCGTAGCTACAAATGTGGTATAATCATTGTTTATATTGTTATTTTTATCAAACATGTGGTATTATTTGCAGGCAATGTGGTAATATTAAGTTATTGTACTGTTAATATCTCTGACAATCTAGAACCTTCTAGAATGTTCTTAGTTATGTGTTACCCAGAATGCGTGAATCGTTACTCAAAATAAATGAAGTGTTACCAACCAACGTTTTAATTGACAAACGTTCCAATACTTCGCATCATCGTTATTCCGTGACTAGCATCGATAATTATTGTCGATTCTAAGACCCACGCCCGAATTGGTGTGAATCCACG
This sequence comes from Craterostigma plantagineum, assembly GCA_027422505.1. NCBI lineage: Eukaryota > Viridiplantae > Streptophyta > Magnoliopsida > Lamiales > Linderniaceae > Craterostigma > Craterostigma plantagineum. The sequence goes on along the minus strand of JAPQWV010000013.1, from coordinate 15,806,870 downwards.
AGCATAAAATTTGAGATTTCACTAGTTTTTTTTACCAAATTTTCGAATTGGGTTTGTTGCACTATTCCAACATAACATCGAAAATTTTCCTTGTTTATGAGAACCCATGAAAAATTGAGATCAGTTTTACCTTTTCCTATTACTAACGTTGAAGATTTCTTCAATTTAGGGGAGTTTTGGGTAGCATACGAATTTTTTATCTTTCTCTTGACAGTCTGTACCAGTTGCATGTAGTAATTATAGGAAACAAATCATTATTGTTTTTTTATTATTTGTTATAGGTGAGGCAAGAATCGTTACCATTTATTAGTAATCTGTTACGATTTTTGAAGGTAGAGTTTTGGAACTTGCAGAAAATGGTATCCAGATAAAGTGATGTGTTACTGAAATTGAAAACGTTTCGATCTTAGTTCGTAGCAAAATTTGTTGTTATTTCATGTCGATTACGAAGACCCACACCCAAATTGCTGTGAATACTCATTATTTGAGCATTAAAGTCGAGATTTCACTCGTTTTTTACCAAATTTTTTAATTGTGTTTGAAGCATTATTCCAACTTAACATCGAAAATTCTCCTTGTTTATGAGGACCCATGAGAAATTGAGATCGGTTTTAGCTTTTCCGATTACGAACGTTGAAGATTTGTGTGATTTCAGAGAGTTTTGGGTGTCGTACGATTTTTGATCTTCCTCTTGACGCCCTATTTTGTACTAGTTGCATGTAATTATTATAAGAAACATACCGTTATTGTCTTCTCGTTATATGTTATAAATGATGCAACTTTTATTCCCTAATGTTAGGAATCTGTTATTGTTTTTAGGGTAGGGTTTCCAAAATAGTAAAAAGTGGTACATAGATAAAGTGACGTGCTAACTGAACTGATTTGTTATTAGTGAGGCAACATTTATTCGCCGATGTTAAGATTCTGGTATAGTTTTTCATGGTAGTGTTTCCAAACGAGCATAAAGTGGTACCCAGATCAGGTGATTTGTTACTGAAATTGAAAATGTTCGGATCTTAGGTCGCGGCTAGATTCGTTGTAATTTCGTGTCGATTACTAAGTCCTACATCCGAATTGGTGTGAATCCACATTATTCGAGCACAAACGTCAAGATTTCGCTCGTGTTTGTACCAAAAATTTCGAATTGAGTTTGAAGCATTATTCCAACATAACATCGAAATTTTCCTTGGTTAAGAGAACCCATGAGAAATTGAGCTCGATTTTACCTTTTTTCGCTCAATAACGTCGGAGATTTCGGAGATTTCAAGGCTTTTGGGTGTTGAAATAAATCAACAGATGGCAATTTGGGCTAATGGTTCGCAGGAGAGGGTTGATGGCATTCTTTGTAAATTTTCGCAACAGATGAGGACAGATGGGTCTTTTTAGCACATTTGGGTCCTTAACTCTAAGGCAAACTTGAGATGGGTGTTTTAAACTGAAATTTAAAGCAATTGGGGCTGAATCCAAATGAAAGTTGCTTATGTGGGGCTGAAACGAAATTAACTCAATTCAAAACTGAGGGGTAGTCGCGACTGAAACCTAACCTAACACAACACCTAACTTTCCAAATTATTGAGAAAGTCAAAGCACTACTCGTTAACTGTTTTTATTAGGACTAAAAGAAACAAATGAAAAAAAAGAAAGGGGAAAGCAGAAACCTTAATCTTGAAGGCTGAGGAAAATGACAAGCAATTAACAGGCTGGGTCGTGAAGAGTTGGCCGAGTACATTAATCCATTGGTCCTTTGGCAGCTGAACTCAGCTCATTTTGTAGTTCGAGATTGATTAGTGACAAATGCCAATCAAGCTCGAGATAAAAAGTTAAAATTTTGAAAAACAAAAAAGTGTAAAAAGACCAGCGAGCTATCGAGGACTAATAAACGAGCTCGACGAACATGAGCTCAAACTCGATTTCACGAGTTCAGACTGCTAGTAATACGAATTCAAACATTCGGATGGTGTTGACATAACTTAACTACCAGTGGCTTAAGACATGAAACCGGAGACTCAAAATATCGGTCTGCACTAAGGAACGGATTCTACATTAAAAGACCGGATTGAACTAAGTACGAAGGAAGAACTTGATCGCATACAGGTTCGCTACAATTACCGGTCAAGAACAGACAGCTCTGAAACAAGATTGACCGAATTTGGACAGTACTAAGACAAAAAGAAAGATTCAGACAGACATTCAATGCAAGGCTGCTAGCCAAGAGGAAACCAGAAGTCAACAGCGCAAATAAGGAATGAAGCAAACGTGACAGGATAAACTGCAGCAAAACCGGACACCCATTTTGGGAAAGTCAATTAATGCAGTGTCCAGAGTGAAGAGTTTATCTCACGCGGCATCAAATTCAAATCTCAGCTATAAAAGGAGGAATATAAGCTGAAGACAATTACTTCAAAAATTCTGAGCTATCATCGACGACCTTCAAACACTTTTAAAGTGAAGTCAAAAGACAAAACTGTTCATAGTTTATGTTCTTTTCCCCAACGGACTGTAAAAAGCTGTTGAAGTAGGTGGATTATTATATACGACTGCCTAGGTGATTCACTAGATTAAGCTGTGTTTAGGTGCGTAGGTTGTACTCTATCTTGTATAACTGAAGATCTAGTGAACCTTCCTCTTGAAGAAGAAGGGGAGACGTAGGAGAGTTTAACTCCGAATTTCCATAAACAACTCGGTTCTTCACACACTCACACACCTCATTGTCATATCGGTTACAAACGTTCAGTATCATCTTCCGCATTAATACTGAATAGTCACTGATTGAATACCAGTCTACGCACAAACCAATTAAATAATCGAAAAAGAGCCAAGTGTTTATTCACCCGCTCTAAACACGTTAACTGATCCTAACAAGTGGTATCAGAGTGGGTTATTCAATCATCAACCGATAAAAATGAATACCTCTAGCAAGCTACCGATGTTCTCCCGGGAAAACTTCATGGAATGGAAAGTCCGTATGATGACTCATCTAGCGGCCCAAAATGAAGATATGTGGGACGTAATCACAGATGGACCTCCAACGCTGACAAAGATCAACCCACTACATACTCGAGATAAGTCACAACCACAAACAGTTGCCAAGGTAAAAAGTGAATGGACAGAGGGCGAAAAGAAACTGATGAATCTGGACAATGTGGCCATTCTGTTCAAAACACTGGATAGCGGAACATTCAGACAAGTCATGCTGTGCAAAACCGCAAAGGAGGTCATGACTAAACTCTGTCAAATCTGTGAAGGGAATGAATCTACAAGAGAAAATAAACTTATAGTAGGTGTTCAAAATTACAATGGGGTGAAGATGAAGCAGAGAGAATCAATGACTGACTTCGAGAGCCGATTCATGAACATCATCAATGATCTAATTGCTCTTGGAAGAACATTGGAAAACCGAGATGTTGCTATCAAAATCATGAAAGCTCTTCTCGTGAATGGGATGTAAAGACCATGGCCGTGAGAGAATCAAAAGATCTCAGCAAGATACTGGTTCACGACCTCTTTGCTGATCTCAAGGCCTATGAATTTGAGCTACAAACGAGGATGGAAGAAGCAGTTACGGAACAACCGGTCAAAGCACTTGTAGCTCCAGAAGCCCCAACCTCAAAAACCTATGAGGAACTGGCAGATGAAGTCATGGCACTTTTCATGAAAAGATTCGGGAAGTTCATGAAGAAAAACCAAAGCAGTACTTCGGACGGTAAGAAATCATCAAGCAATAAAACTTATATCTCCTGTTTAAATGTGGCAGGAAAGGACACTATGCTGTTGACTGCCGAGTTTCTAAGAAAGAAAAGGAGAAAGCTAGTAACAAAACCAAGAGGTATCAAAAGGCACTGGTAGCTAAAATGGAAAAACATGGGATGATACCTACTCTGAAGAATCAGATAGTGATGAGTCAGACGCCAGCAGTGGCCAGGAAACCCATGAATGTCTAATGGGCAACATGAGGTCTGTGAATCTATCTCTGATGAATTTACAAAGGAAGAGCTACTTCAAGCTCTTCAAGAGATGGCTGACGAATATTGGAATCTATCTCAGAAAATTAAGCAACAGAAGGGTAAGGGTGCTATCACATCGATTGATCAATCAATCGAAAGTGACCCCAGTCAATCAGGGGATCTGACTGAGGAGGTAAAGAAACTTATGAAGGAGACCATGCAATTAAAATCTTATAATTCTATGCTAAATTCTATTGTCCAGTCTTGGAATCTATCCAAGATGAAGGTCGACGATCTTCAGAACAACATGAAGGATAGAAACGATAAGACAGGGCTAGGATTTAAGGAACACGTCGCACTGTTCGCATCCTCATCACGCACTAGGAATACCGGATGGATCATGTTTGTCCAAGCTAACTCCTCACAAACTAGTGACATCAGCAAGATACCTAAAACCCCAGTTAGAACTGAAAAAGGATATCAACCTAATATGAAACCGTCAATGGTTGTTGCTCCTCAAATTAGGCCGATACTAAATGGGCATGAACACAGGGGGAATCAAGGGTACTGTTACGAGCATAAGAACATGGGTAGGGGTAGAAAAAATAGGAGTAACTAGGTCTAGAAACATTAAATATTTAATAGCGGACTATCAAAGTCATCCAGATCTGGGTACCTAAGAACCTAATCTACACAGGACCCAAGTAAGATTGGGTACCAATATCTGTTTATATATATATATATTCAGGGATATATTGAGAAGCTAAATCAATCAGTATGGTATCTAGACAGTGGACGCTATCAGCACATGGTCGGAAATGAAAGATTGCTGAAGCAACTAAAGCCACATACCGGTCCGATCATCACCTTTGGAGACAACGGTAAAGGTAAAACCATTGGAAGGGAGTGATCACTCACAGGAATCTTACCCTAAATAGTACAATACCTTCACTATAATCTAATTAGCGTCAGTCAGCTATGTCAAAATAACTATCTAGTTTCTTCCGAAAAAGACATGGGTTATGTGAAAGATCAAACTGAGCACATACTGTTAACTGGTTATAGAACCGGTGGCACGTATAGAGTCCAGTGGGGAGATCAATCGGTATCTACACAAACATGTCTTATTGCTCATAACTCCAAAAGCTGGCTATGGCACAAGCACCTGAACCATCTTAACTTTAAAACTTCTCCATCCTTAGGAAAAATAGCCTAGTAAATGGTTTACCTAACTTAACGTTTTCAAAGGATAAACATTGTACCGCATTCCAGGTAGGTAAACAAATTAGATCAACTTTCAAAAGTAAAGGGAATATCGAGTCAAACCGGTGTCTAGATTTACTCCACATGGATCTTTGGACCTATACCGGTGATCAGTCTTGGTGGGACTAAGTATACATTAGTAGTAGTTGATGACTTTTCACGGTTTACTTGGGTTGTATTTTTAAAGACTAAAGACCAAACTCCAGTTAGTTTAATGAAACTTTTCAAGAGAATGCAGAATGAACAAAGTAAGAATGTAAACCGAATACAAAGTGACCGAGGTACAGAATTCGTGAATTCTATGCTAACTGAATTTCTTGAGAACCATGGTATCCGCCATGAGTTATCTGCTGCTAGGACACCACAGCAAAATGGCGTAGCTGAAAGGAGAAATCGAACTCTCAAGGAAGCAGCAAGAACAATGTTAGCAGATGCAAACATTTCGCACAAGTTCTGGGCAGAAGCAATCAATACTGCATGCTATACTCAGAATCGGTCAATGATATGCAAAACAGAGCAAAACACCGTACGAAGTATGGACCGAAAATATTCCTCATTTCAGAACCTTCGGCAGCAAGTGTTTCATCCACAACAACGGGAAAAATCAGCTGTCAGCGTTTGATGCAAGGTCAGAAAAAGGGATTTTTCTTGGATATTCATCAGTCAGCAAAGCTTACCGAGTCTTCAACATTAAGACTATCTATTGAAGAATCAGCACAAGTGGTCTTTGAAGAATCAGAAACCGATGATCAAATTCCCAGCAACATTAGTCGTTTAAGCAGCCAACTGGAGAAGTCTCATCTTGAAGACGAGAGTGATGAAGAAAGGGATCATCCAGTTTCAAAGCACACTGGAATACCTCTCACGGAGGAAACCGGTACTCTGGTTAATCCTGCAGAGATATCGGTGGAACCAAACAACTCTTGTGATGCTGATCATGAGGTCGTCCCTGAAAATGGGATCAATACTGATACTCAAGACATACCGGAGGAATTAACTGAGGGGGAACGCATCAAATGAAATCGTACAAAGCTGAACCATCCTCAACAACTAATCATAGGAGATCCTACAGCACCTATGAAAAGAAGACGACAAACTAACACAAATCTATTCAGCCATGCGTTCATATCTCAGATACAACCAACAAAAGTCGATGAAGCCCTCAAGGATGACAACTTGATAGAAGCCAGGCAAGAAGAACTGAACCAGTTTGAGCGTAGCAAGGTTTGGACTCTCGTTCCAAAACCAGCTCAAACTGTGATTGGTACAAAATGGGTATTTAAGAACAAGCTAAATGAAGATGGGCTTGTTACTCGGAACAAGGCCAGATTGGTTGCTCAAGGATACCGGCAGGAAGAAGGAATTGACTATGATGAAACCTTCGCACCGGTTGCAAGACTTGAAGCCATACGGATATTTTTAGCATATGCAGCACACAAGGACTTCAAGGTATTTCGAATGGATGTTAAGAGTGCATTTCTGAATGGAACAATATCCGAAGAAGTATACGTCGGTCAACTACCTGGTTTTGAAAATCATGAACATCCTATCATGTCTACCGGTTGAAAAAGGCTCTCTATGGATTGAAACAAGCACCAAGAGCTTGGTACGGAACAATCTCAAAGTTCCTAACCGATCACAACTTCACCATTGGAGGAGTGGATAAAACTCTATGCAGATTTACCAAGGGTGATCATCTACTGATTGTTCAGATCTATGTAGAAGGCACGGCTCAACGATGCTAAGTTGTGTAAACGGTATTAAAAAATGTGCAAGATCAGTTTGAGATAAGCATGATGGGCGAATTTACTTTCTTTTTGGGACTTCGAGTAAGACAGATGGAGCATGGGATATTTTTAAATCAAGCCAAATATACAAAGGAACTGCTCAAAAAATTCCGGATGGAGAATTGTTCTCAAGGATGAAAATGGAACTCCAGTAGAAGTTATCAAATATCGGGGATTGATTGGTTCATTACGCTATCTCACACCTAGCAGACCGGACATTATGTATAGCGTTTGCTTGTGTGCCCGGTTCCAATCTGATCCGAAGGAAAGTCACTTCACAGCAGCAAAAGGAATACTCAAATACTTAAAAGGGACAATCAATGTAGGACTATGGTATCCTAAAGACTCAAGTTTGTCTTTGCATGGTTATACTGATGTTGACTATGCCGGTTGCAAGATAGATAGAAGGAGCACTAGTGGCACATGCTAGTTCCTCGGTGACCGGTTGATTTCCTGGTTCAGCAAGAAGCAAACTTCGATAGCCACATCAACAGCTGAAGCAGAATACTTGGCGGCTAGGAGTTGCTGCTCTCAGATTTTGTGGATACAACATCAACTGGAAGACTATGGCATCAAGGAAACTGATACCCCTATATCCTGTGATAATACGAGTGCAATTGCCATCACCCAGAATCCAGTATTCCATTCGAGGACCAAACACATTGAAATCCGACATCACTTTATACGAGATCATGTGCTGAAGAAAAATGTCAGATTGGAACACATCTCAACCGACCTACAAGTAGCATACATATTGACCAAACCGCTACCGGAAGCTAAGTTCATTTTATTTCAAAATGCTCTAGATTTATTAGATTTATCCTAATAAACCTAAGGATGGAGTCAGGGGGAACACTGTTATATCAAATTGATTGATACAATTAGTTGCCTAGACACTACAACAAACGGTGCAACTTGATGATCGTGGTAAACCTCCTTATAAAACAGTTCATATTATCAAAATACACCAATCATGTCAGTTTCGACTAAAACTGACCTTAGTCACAAATCCTTTCCTCAATACTGAATTTCTCTTCTCTCATTCTCTATTTCTGAAACCGGTTACTCTCTACCATAAAACCGACAATTTTTCCTCAGAACGGCAATCCTGACCAATGACTGACTGAAATCATTTTTAATAAATAGACGTCATCAGTTCCACACATTCGTAGTACTTTTTCTCAGGAATACTGGCGACAGGCACTGTACAAATCAACAGAGATATGTGGTGCCGCATTTAATGATGTGAGAGGAAGGCTAAACGACAAGACGTCTTGTGCATTTAATGTGAAAACACGCTTTATCCCGCTCAAAATACTTGTTTTCCTGATCAATTGAGGAGTTCCCATCATTATCTTCAACTCACCAAAGCAGAAATCTATCTCTCCCAAATTCCTCCATAATCCTCTTCTAAGCTCAACAGAAATCAGACAGCAATGGCACCCGTTCACAACGACCTTACCAGAACCGCACTGCAAATCAACTTCGACAACAGCATGGACACCGAGCATGAGGGTTTTGTCCCCATCCTTGAAGCCCTAATTACGATCGGGCTCCGAACGTCTCTTCAGTGCACCTCTGAGTTCGACGCAGACATGCTGCATCAGTTCTTCGCCACCGTTCTCGTCGTTGGCGATTGTCTGCAGTGTCTCATCAATGGTCTGCAGGTTGAAATCACCGAGACCTATTTCGCCGAGCTATTTAACATGCCAACTACTGTGGCAACCATCATTAACGTCTCAGTTAATGTCAAGGAATCTATGAAGGCTATGATGTCCTTGACGGAAAAATCATTCAAGGTTTCAGATAAGCGAGTGGTTCTGAAATTGGAATTTTGTATGATTCATGATGTGGTGGCGAAGTCAGTTTTGGAAAATGCTGGTTCCTTTGACATGCTGACTGGCGACAAAGTTCAAGCCATGGTTGCCATCATGACCAACATGGAGATCAACTGGGCTTCCTTGATCTTCTCGGTACTGAAGGGAATACTGCCAATTCATGAGACCCAGTTCAAGAACTTTGCTCCTCAATTCTCCTTTCTCCTCAGACACAAGGTTCCCGATGTTAGGTCAGTCCAACTGCTGGGGAGTGTTCAGATAGTCATGGCTGAGTTCATCCGCCAAATGGTCGTAATGACTGAAAAGGAAGGCTTCTGAAGAATCTAATGCTTCCCGGATTTATTCTCCCACATCCAAAGATAGACGTACCACGAAGAACCTCGAGCTTTCAAACGGAAAAATATTTCCAAAGACGACGATGAAAATCGAAATGAAGATCAAATGCTCCGAATATTCATCGACCGGCTCCGCTCCGGCTTACTAATTCAAGAAGAGCAACACTTCTCACGTATCCCGGAGGCACGGATTTCATGTTCCTATGGTTCAGTCTAATCCGACTTGATCCTAACCCCGAAACGCATTCGAGCATTTGAGACGATTCAAATTTCCACCGCTTTCTCTGTTGAGGCATATGCCCTAGATGCCGTACGAGGACTGGGAGTACGAGGGCAATTTGCTAGTTTTGTAGTGTTTAGTGATGTAATTTGATTACTTCTATTAATGGAATGACTTTATTCATCATTAATTAATTATTGGATGAATAAATTAAAAGGCAAATTAGTAATTAGTCTAAAGATTTCACCTTGCAATCTGGGTGGATAAGACAAATTAATAAAACCCAAATATTGGTAGTTCAGTTACTGATTATGTGGGGATAGAGAGGGGCACCAGTAAGCTGAGATACTGCAATATTAAAATAGTCCACACGTCTAAGTCTCCAGTAGGGTGACTGGAATGACACGTACGACTTGTTTGTCGATGGGTCCAAAATGGTTGTGCCAACCGTTCACTTGGGAAGTGGGAGCCATGACAATGATACAAGATGAATCAGGGGATTATCTGTATTTGGACACTGACTCGTAATCGAACGATCACACGCTTGGATTGTCCTTGATCGATCGATTGATTGTAGTAGTATGTGTGAACCTTAGACCGAAAGAGTTAACTTGGGGTTAATCTTGAGGTCTTGACTTGTCACTAGTTTACTAGGCCCGTCTTGCCGGTGGCATGGGTCAGCGGCGAAATGCGGTCTTGACTTTTTGATGTGATTGCCGGTTGAACCGCGGAGCGGGATTTACGGTCTCGATTAAATTCGAGGTTAACGTCCTATGGCAAGTTTAATGTGCGGGAAGTTATCCAAGTCTCTGGCCAGAGCATATAACTGACTGAAGATAGTCGTGAAGTGCAGTTGCAGAACTTTCACCGACATAAACGACATAGAGTCGAGTTCTGTAAGTTTGACTATGCGTGACTTTCACTCGACCGGGACAAACGTAAATGGTTTATACGTATGACGAAAATCTACAGTCGGTTCACGGATTATGATTAGATCAATTTCGTACTCAACTTTGGATCTGTTCGGTACCACGGGGCTGGCTAGGTGAATACCGAACTCCTAGATACCTCCTGGGCCGGTTGAGACGAACCAAGAGAGTCGGGCTTAAAAAGGGCAACCCATACAACGTCGTCATCAGAGAGAGAGACAAGGCTAGGTCCTAGATTGTGACATTAGGGTTTGGGGCTTGGCCAAAACCTTGATCGGCCGAAAATACTAAGTTTGACTAGTGAGGGGTAAAATGGGCTTTTCACCTCACGATATAATTTTGAAATAAAATATTTGATATTGAATATTTAGTATATGGTTTAAATTAGATTTAGATCTTTATTAATTTCTTAGAGAAATAATATTGATTAATTTGGAATTAAATAATGTATATCGTATATATATAAGTTTCGAATTTTTATTAGATAAAATTTCGAAAACTATTAAATATATTTATATTGGATATATATTATTTTAATTAATTAAGGTATTGTATATTTAATTAATTAAATATAAAGTTTTGAATTCATTACTTGGTGAAACGAAGACTTGGTAAAAGGGGAGGTTTGAGGATTTTTCTCCACCCACCTTAACCTATTTTTGGCTACTCCTAAGAGGTATAAAGAAGAATTTTTGATATCCTAAAGGGAGAGGAAGCTAAATTATCGAAATACAAGCCAAAGAAAAAAAAACTAATAGTTTTCTCCTCTCACCACTTTCTCTCTCGCACTCTCTCTCTCTCTCGGGGGCAGGAAGCAGTTCGTTCTTGGCCTAGCCGCACATGCAAGAACAGCTGCGACGTTAGTAAGGTGCCGGCGAGATGATCTTGCGCAAAGAAGGCTTCTCGTTCGTGTCCTTTTGGCGTAGGAGAGGGGCACTACGCCTCAGGAATTCGAAGGATTCGAAGCTAGCCATCGTTAAGAGATTTCAACAAGGTATCATGGCTGATCCTTTATCTCTTTATGTCAATACGTTCTCGTATTTGTAGCCGAGCGATCATGGATAGGCGGGAAACCCCGTAAAAGTTTAAAATTCCGCCGTTCCAAAAACGTTGGTCCAGGGACCCTCGGGGATTCTCAACAGTGGTATCAGAGCCATAGGCTCGGTTAAAGTCACAGGACTATGACAAAAGGCCACGTAAAACCGGAAAGCCTTAGCCGTGTGCATGGCGCACACGGCGCCCAGGCAGCCCGCGAGCGGGGCGAGCGGGGCTGCGTCGAGTTGCATGCGAAGCGCGACTCAGGGCGGGGCTGCACGCAGCATGAGGCCTGCTCCTAGCCGTGCACATGGTGCGCACGACACACGGGCAGCCGGCGCGCAAGGCGCGCGGGGTGCGCGACTCAAGACGGGCTGGCCACGGACGTACCGCGGCGCATAGGGCTGACCGCACGCGGGGCATGCGGCACAAGAGGAACGGGCTGCACACATGGGTGCACGCAGCGCTCGGAAAGACGCGCGTGGATGCGCGGAAAGTAGGCATGACCGTGCGCGTGTGTGCGAGCTGTGCTAGGCTAAGAGCGCACGCGAATCGGGGCTTGCCGCATGGTGCGCGCGCCACGAGGCTGGCAGCTCGCATGGCGCGAGTATCCTCGACACAGGCCTAATAGGCCTGGTCCAGCCCATCCTACGACCCGATATACATTGGGCTTGGCCCGGACCATTTAAAAGCCAAAATTCGATTTCGGCTCGGAAATGTGTTAAATTTGTCGTGATGCATGTTATTTGAATAAACGTGGTGATTGATTGGGGATTAGGTTCTGGTTTTTGCCGGGTGATATGTTAAGGGTGACAAGATCCCCCCCCGGGTTGTACTTTACAGTTTTATTTTATTATATAAGACGGACGGTTTTATTAGGGATAGATTCCGCGTCATAGGCTATTGTAGTTATGTTATGGCGGCCGTACGAGTGTCGATCGAGAGGAACCCGAACGAACGAGCTGGTAGCCGAGGCGTCCGTTCGAGCAAAGCCCGAAGACGTAGAGTCTTATTGTTTTGTACAATTAGGATAGAACTAGAAATATCCCCGATCTTTCACATTTACTTTAATAGGTTGAAACTAGGTTTACTATTAAAGTCCATTATGTGCGTGTTGGTTTCGAACGTGATAATGTGCATAATGTGCTCGTGTTAAAACTGTGAGGATTCTCCCGAGATTAGACCTGTAATATCAAGTGAGTAAAGGAGCTAGGCTCCTGACTTCTATCAAGTCCAAAAATATTGCGACTTAGGGGTACGGTTGCGGTTGACCGAGTTACGGCGCCGAAACCCTCGCCTTTGCGTGAACGGGTTTGGATGCAATTATGTATTGCCGCTCACCGACCACTCTTCACCCTCTAATAAAGAGTTATCCTACGGGGGATGAAGTTCACGGAAAAGTGGAAGGTGAGCAGGACGTTGATAGGTTGCACTTGGACAGTCATTCCCAATATGATCCGAGTTACGGCTGAGGGACCCTGGCTGAGACGAAGATGTTGAATCTTCTGTGTGACAAAAACGTGCGGGGCACGACCTCGGCTAACCAAACGAGCCAATAAGCTGTTAAGTTGAGGCCAGTTTGTAGTAGCGCGGGGAACTCAACGCCACTATGAAATCACTCAACAAGGTTTCCGAAATGCCTTGCGGGAGAAAGGGTTTCGAGAAATCCTAACTATCTGTTTATTCTAACTATAAATCCTAACTATCTCTTTATTTCGAGAAAGAGTCAGACAAAAAAAATTTAAAGTCCTAATTTAGTCTGATTAAACACTATAAATCCTAACTATCTGTTTATTTTCTGCACTTTATTTTCTTCTCTATTAGCGATGACAAACTCATTAATTACACTCTTGGAGAAACATTGTTTGGTGGGACCGAACTATGTAGACTGGCTCAGAAATTTGAGGATCGTCCTCAAATTAGCAAAAGTGGATTATGTCTTGGACATTAAGGAGCCAAAATTGCCCACAACTGAATCCACTAATGAGGAGATTGTACTCCACGATAAGAAGGTTGAAGATTCAGCGAAGGTGAACGTCTACATGCTTGTTGTGACTTTTACGTCCAAGGGATCGAAGAAGAAGTCGAACAAGACAGGCGTGACCAAGGGTAGAGTCGACAAGAAGTCGAAGACCACCAAGGTCGAAAGGTCGGGCGCAAAGCCCACGGATAAGTGCCTCCTTTGCCAGCAGCTAGGCCATTGGAAGCGTGAATGTTCGAAGCTGGAGGCGTCTGACGCCTTAGGAAAAATTAGTTTTTGAAGCTAATTGTTCTGTGTATTCTACTTCGTGGATACTTGACTCAGGGGCTAGTTCCCACATTTGTGTTTTGAACCAAGGTCTAGAACGAAGTAGGAAGCTTCGAGCTGGCGAGGTCTTGATCAACGTAGGTGGTGGACATAGTGTACCAGCTACACACATGGGATCGAAGACCTTAGTCTTATCGTCATTACATTGTTTAGAACTTTCTGACGTTTTGGTTTTGCCCAAGGGGCTTAAAAACATTATTTTGATTCCTGTTTTGAGCAGACTGGGTTATGAATTTCGATTCTATAATGTTTGCCATATTTATTTTAGAAATGAAAATGTTGGAAGCGCGACGTTAATAAATGGTTTATATTACGTCAACTTAAAAGACAATGTTAAAACTGTAAATGCAATCACCAAATCATCGACTGGGTCGAACGATCGATACATGTGGCACTTACGACTAAGTCACACTGCAGAAGCGAAGATTGAACAGATGGAAAAGGACGGTCTGATTAGCATAGTGCGAACAGGCCCGATTTCTACCTGTCAGTCTTGCATCTTAGGGAAAATGACCAAGTCGCCCTTCACAGGGACTTTCACTAAGGCCACAGAAGTGTTGGGTTTGATCCACACTGATGTATGCGGACCATTTAAAGTAACGGCACGAGGTAATTGCCGCTATTTGATAACGTTCACGGACGATTTCTCCCGCTACGGGAATGTCTATTTGATGAGACAAAAGTCCGAAGCTCTTGAAGTGTTCAAAGAGTATAAAGCATTAGTGGAGAAGCAAACTGAATACATGGGCCTTGAGTTTGATGCATTTCTTACAGAAAATGGCATCATCATACAGTTTTACCCGCCAGGCACGCCGCAATTGAATGGCGTGGCCGAACGGAGAAACCGAACGCTTTTAGATATGGTTCGGTCGATGATGAGTTACACAGATCTCCCCATTTCTTTGTGGCGATATGCCTTAGAAACAGCGGCCTATATCCTTAATAGGATACCTACCCGCTCTCCCGACAAGATTCGTTATGAGGCTTGGCATAATCGTAAGGCGAGTCTGAATCACATCAGGGTCTGGGTTGCCCCGCCTTTGTGAAAAAATTAATGGCAGATAAGCTTGAATCAAGATCATTAATGGCGAGATTTGTCGGATAGCCCGAGGACTCAATGGAGTATTGCTTCTTTGTCCCAGACGAACACAGGGTGTTCGTCGCTTTACGCTACTTTCTTGGAGCAAGAATTCGTAGGCGAAGGCGGTAAAGGACGAGAAATATCTCTAAGAGAATTATAGGACGAATCGACTCCTATTACAGAGACGGTGGACGACGTTCCAGAAAACCCGGCTCAGTCGCAATTGCGTAGGTCCAGTAGGATATCTTATATGTCTGAGAGATATGGTATGGTACACGTCGAGCATGGAGATGCTGCGACTGAGGGATGCGTTGGGGATGATCCCGTCACCTATGACCAGGCAATTGCTGGTACAGACTCCCTCAAGTGGCTTGAGGCTATGCAGGCCGAAATGTATCGATGCACACAAACGAGGTTTGGACTCTTGTAGACCTGCCTAATGGTTTTAGACCAATTGGCAATAAATGGATCTACAAGAAAAAGATTGGATCTGATGGACAGGTGGAGACGTACAAAGCTAGGCTTGTAGCGAAAGGGTGTAGTCAGAAAGAGGGAATTGACTATGAGGAAACCTTCTCACCTGTCGCAATGATAAAGTCCATTCAAATAATGCTTGCGATAGCAGCACACTGCGACTATGAGATCTGGCAGATGGACGTAAAGATCGCTTTCCTGAATGGATTCCTCCAGGAGTGAAACTATATGGAGCAGCCCAAGGGTTTTACGTCAGAAGCAGATGCTCAAAAAGTGTGCAAACTGAATCGGTCCACTTATGGGCTGAAACAGGCTTCAAGGAGTTGTCGGTTCGATGAAGTAGTTAAGAACTACGGAGTCATAAAGAATGAAAATGAGCCCTGTTTACAGAAAGGCCAGTGGGAGCAAGGTGTCGTTTCTAGTATTGTACGTAGATGATATCCTTTTGATAGGAAACGACATTGGGATGCTCTCAGAGATTAAAGCTTGCCTTTCAAACGAATTCTCTATGATAGACCTCGGAGAAGCGACCTTTATTTTAGGAATTCGCCTATTTAGAGATAGGGCGAAAAGGTCAATAAGCTTGTCCCAGGCCCTTTACTTAGATAAAGTCCTTAAAAGGTTTAAAATGGACGAGTCTAAGAAAGGGTTCCTACCTATGAGGCATGAGATTCATCTCTCAAAGGCTATGTCTCCTCAGAATGAGGTACAAAGACAAGAGATGAGTGGAGTCCCCTATGCTTCAGCTGTGGGTAAGCCTGATGTACGTGATGCTTCGCACACGACCAGACATAGCGTACGATGTGGGCGTATTGAGTAGGTTTCAGGCTAACCCTGGTAAGGAACATTGGGCGGCAGTAATGACAGTTCTGAAGTACCTTAACGGACTAAGGACTTGATACTTATTTATGACCCAGGAGAATTGGAAGTAGATAGATATACAGATTCGGACTTCCAATCAGATGTGGATGACCGAAAGTCTACTTCGGATTTTGTCTTTCTGCTCAATAGTGGGGCATTGTCTTGGAAAAGTTCCAAGCAAAGCACGACTGCAGATTCCACCACTGAGGCAGAGTATATCGCAGCTTCAGAAGCTGCCAAAGAGGGTGTTTGGATACGCAAGTTTCTGGAGGAACTACAGGTGGTACCTAGCATCGTGGATCGCCCGCTGCCATTGTGGTGCGACAACAGCGGGGTTATTGCACAAGCTAAGGAACCACGTGCTCACAGTAAATCCAAACACATAGAGAGAAAATACCACGTGATGCGTGGGTTTGTTGAAAATGGCTCAATAGCCATACAGAAAATCGCCTCTGTAGAGAATGCAGCGGACCCGTTCACGAAGCCACTACCACAGGCAGTGCTCGATCGAGACCTAGATAAAATGGGGTTAAGATATGATAACACGTGACATTAGTGCAAGTGGGAGCTTTTTGAGGTATATGCCCTAGATGCCGTACGAGGACTGGGAGTACGAAGGCAATTTGCTAGTTTTGTAGTGTTTAGTGATGTAATTTGATTACTTCTATTAATGGAATGACTTTATTCATCATTAATTAATTATTGGATGAATAAATTAAAAGGAAAATTATTAATTAGTCTAAAGATTTCACCTTGCAGTCTGGGTGGATAAGACAAATTAATATAACCCAAATATTGGCAGTTCAGTTACTAGTGAGGACAGAGAGGGGCACCAGTAAGCTGAGATACTGCAATATTAAAATAGTTCACAAGTCTAAGTCTCCAGTTGGGTGACTGGAATGACACGTACGACTTGTTTATCGATCGGTCCAATATGGTTGTGTCAACCGTTCACTTGGGAAGTGGGAGCCATGACAATGATACAAGATGAATCAGGGGATTTTCTGTATTTGAACAGCGACTCGTAATCGAACGATCACACGCTTGGATTGTCCTTGATCGATCGATTGATTGTAGTAGTATGCGTGAACCTTAGACCGAAAGGGTTAACTTGGGGTTGATCTTGAGGTCTTGACTTGTCACTAGTTTGCTAGGCCCGTTTTGCCAGTGGAATGTGTTAGGAATATTTTGTAGCATCCTTTAATTTGTATGTTATCTTGGGTTAACATGTTTATTTAGTGGGTTGTAGTAGTTTGGGGTGACTT
Organism: Craterostigma plantagineum; assembly: GCA_027422505.1. NCBI lineage: Eukaryota > Viridiplantae > Streptophyta > Magnoliopsida > Lamiales > Linderniaceae > Craterostigma > Craterostigma plantagineum. The sequence continues at coordinate 15,789,530 of JAPQWV010000013.1, read as the reverse complement.
ATGGTATTAAGTCATAGTTTTGTATTGGGCTTTAATATACCAAATACTTGTGGTATATAAAGCCCCACTTACCCTAATTAGGGTTTTATGAAAAGAATTAGAAAGGTAAGCCACCTTGTACTTTTCCTTACAAACACACACACTAACACGCACTCAAGGTGTTCTTCACGTTTTACACATTCAAACATTTCTTTTGATCCTTGTTTGGTAATATAAGGGCCAACAGCATGGGTCAGCTGCGAAATGCGGTCTTGACTTTTTGATGTGATTGCTGGTTGAACCGCGGAGCAGGATTTACGGTCTCGATTAAATTCGAGGTTAACGTCCTATGGCAAGTTTAATGTACGGGAAATTATCCAAGTCTCTGGCCAGAGCATATAACTGACTCACGATAGTCGTGAAGTGCAGTTTCAGAACTTTCACCGACATAAACGACATAGAGTCGAGTTCTGTAAGTTTGACTATGCGTGACTTTCACTCGATCGGGACAAACGTAAAGGGTTTATACGTATGACGAAAATCTACAGTCGGTTCATGGATTATGATTAGATCAATTTCGTACTCAACTTGAAATCTGTTCTGTACCACGGGGCTGGCTAGGTGAATACCGAACTCCTAGATACCTCCTGGGCCGGTTGAGACGAACCAAGAGAGTCGGGCTTAAGGAAACCGATACAACGTCGTCATCAGAGAGCGAGACAAGGCTAGGTCCTAGATTGTGACATTAGGGTTTGGGGCTTAGCCAAAACCTTGATCGGTCGAAAATACTAAGTTTGACTAGTGAGTGGTAAAATGGTCTTTTCACCTCACGATATAATTTTGAAACAAAATATTTGATATTGAATATTTAGTATATGATTTAAATTAGACTTAGATCTTTATTATTTTCTTAGAGAAATAATATTGTTGAATTATATTTATATTGGATATTATATATTTAAAATATACTAAATATGATATTTTAATTAATTAAGGTATTGGATATTTAATTAGGTTTGAGGATTTTTCTCCACTCACCTTAACCTATTTTTGGCTAATCCTAAGAGGTATAAAGAAGGATTTTAGAGATCCTAAAGGGAGAGGAAGCTAAATTTTCGAAATACAAGCCAAAGAAAAAAAAACTGAGAGTTTTCTCCTCTCACCACTTTCTCTCTCGCACTCTCTCTCTCTCGGGGGCAGCAAGCAGTTCGTTCTTGGCCTAGCCGCACATGCAAGAACAGCTGCGACGTTAGTAAGGTGCCGGCGTGATGATCTTGCGCAAAGAAGGTTTCGCGTTCGTGTGCTTTTGGCGTAGGAGAGGGGCACTACGCCTCGGGGATTCGAAGGATTCGAAGTTAGCCATCGTTAAGAGATTTCAACAAGGTATCATGGCATATCCTTTATCTCTTTATGTCAATACGTTCTCGTGTTTGTAGCCAAGCGATCTTGGATAGGCGGCAAAACCCCGTAAAATTTTAAAATTCCACCGTTCCAGGAACGTGGGTCCAGGGACCCTCGGGGATTCTCAACATTCTCATCATTCGAACACACTAAACAAGATTATTTCGATGATGCCTAGGAAGTCTTTGAAGGTACATCACTCCCTTATCTCACATAATTTTCGGACCCAACCCCTATAGGTACAGGTGCTGATTTTAATTAGCTCCCGGGTAGAAGTCGTCGCATTAGGTCCAACGGTGCATGCACAACCAAGCCTTACCCACTCTTCTATCTCTTAAAAGATAGGTGTTTCATAAATGCGGGGAATAAACGTCTGCTATCACCGCTTCACTCTGAAACGGGAGATATTGAACTAAGTGATATTCCGCCCCATACCACGCTTTTATTGAACACTCGCGTTTAGTGTGTCCTTACTCACCAAAATTTTCAAATTTTTTAGGACACATACACTTTTTAATACACCTAATCTTTGTGATTACGTTAGAACTTCCGTAGACATGTTCTTTTTAAAGACATGCTTTGAGGATCGGAAGGAAGTCCGACCGTTGCAACATCAAAGCAACAACGGTTTCGGCCATCTTCTACGAGCTCTGCTCCTAGTTGATGTCAACGGGATGCCTATGTGGCCCCGGTACTCATTTCGATGGATTGCCTTTGTGGCTCCGTCCGGTTATTATCCACACCGACCTTTTTGTATGTCTTTTCTACCTCCAAATTAACATGCCGAAATCGTTAAAACGATTCGCCATGAGGGGGAGAAGGGGTTATGCATACACAATCGGTCGCTCCACCCACCATTCGGAGAAGACGAATCTTGCGAAACGGAGAAGATGGTTAAAACCCCGAGCCCCCTCCTCGACTTTCTCATGCCCCTTGCTTCGGGAAGAAGAAGCAAGGCCGAGGATCGAACTACACATGACTCAAGCATCGTCAAGGACTGAAGTTGCCAACCGTGTTCACCTATCCAAACCTCACATCGGATTCCCCGATCTCAACACAAGGTTGACCCAAATAGGGGAAGTTTCGAGTTTCGTGCGCTTTCAACGGGAGAAATGGAACGGGGACTTTCTAAATCCGGCAAGAATACTTCGTACATCTTACGACATTTAGGAGAAGAACTTCAAAGGAAGATTCGAAGAAAAAGCCGATGCCTAGAAGACCGGGTGAGCTTGAAGATTTTCTAAAGAGTAGATTTCAAGGACTCGAGGACTCTTTCCATTGCAAGACGAAGACAATCCGCGCAATGTTGAAAATTGAACAAGGGGGAGATTGTTGGAACTATTTTATTGTATTCAATTAATAGAGTTGTCTTAGTCTTGCTATGCAAATTAGTAGTCTTTGGCTAAATTGTAATTAGTCATTGTATAGGCATACTTGTATAAATATACCACGAGGTGGTATATATAAGTGAACTCCTAAGAAAATTAGGAGTGTGTTGTACAAGAGATTGAAGGAACAAAAATTTTGGAGAGAAAAAATTGCACCTCCCTTGCTTCGTATCAAAGTTTTTCTCTCATAAGCTTCCAAATGAGGTAATCTTCGATTTAACTCTCAATTCTTAAATATTATCAATCGATTCCTTCTAGGTTGGATAAATTTGGACCTACCAAAAAATTAAACTAAAAAGGAAAATAAATTAAAACTAAAAAGGAGAATAAATTAAAACTAAAAATATTAAATTAAAACTAATAAGAAAAATAAGAACTAGTATTCAATCCCCATGCCAATTTGTAGGAGGAATTATGTGTAAGGCTAACTACCACTAGGCTAAGAGACAAATCCAACAAAATAACTAAATTCATGTCTCATATTTGTTTTAATGTCAGACCACCCCAGTTCTCTAATTGTCGGTCGGCCGCCCGGGGGGTCAACAGACCCCCCGAGCCCCGACGTAGGTCCGTCCCTGAATTAACATGAAAATTTTATACTTCAATTTATGTCTTAAATATTAAAAAGAATAAATAGACAATTTAGTCTTTTGATATTTGTTTAAAAATAAAAACTAAGAAGGAAAATAAATTAAAACTGAAAAGGAGAATAAAAAACTAAAAATAAAATTAAATTAAAACTAAAACAATAAATAAGAACTAGGACACGATCCCAGGCAATTAATAGGAGGAACCATGTTGTAAAGCTAACTACCACTAGGCTAAGAGACAATTCACAACGAAATAGCTAAATTTATGTCTCATATTTGTTTGAATGTGCAGACCACCGTAGTTGTCTGATTGTCGATCGGCCGGCAAGGGGGTCAACGGACCCTCCGAGCCCCTATTTGGTCCGCCCCTGTCGTGAATTGTAGAGGTGCCTAATATTTTTCTTGTAACTCAACTTTATTGTTATTATAATTATTGTAGGAGGTGAGGGAGAAAATTGAAAGCGATCAAGCATAAACAAAGAATCAAATGAGTAACAAACAAATGATTGACATGTTCAACCCGGAGTTTCCGAACCTTGCTCTTTCTCCAGCCTTTTCCCCGATCCTAAGGCGATAGAGAGAATCCCTATTGAGTTACCTTTCTAGGAGAGGTATCAGGTTAAGCAGGGGATCAAGACTCTAATGCTTTGGTTTTGGGGGATCTAAGGGCAAAGAGGGGTCTTATTCTATTATCGATGTCTTAGTCTTAGCACAACGCTTTCTATTGGGATAGCGTCGAATACTGTAAATCTCCCACTAGATCCAGTGTCAGTCCCACAGCATATTCAATAGGTTGAGCTTGTTCAATTGAAGCATTTGCTATGCTCCTTGTTCAAGAGAATTGCAAATGCATGAATTGCTTCACCCGAGACTTTCACTTCACCACCAACTTCTACAGATTGCAAGGACTTCGGATGCTGGGCTTGGAGCTATATCCCCAGGTCTCAGTCTAGACGCTCAAGGCTGGCTCGAGGAAAGGACCTAGCTAACATCCTACGCGTCTACCCGTGCTACAAATTCAATCAGTCCTAACTTGATCCCTTTTCACGGTGGGTGCGAGTTTAGCAAAGCTGGGCTCATTTATGATCAAATGGTGCAACATCGAATCCTCTTACTTCAAATGGAAGCGATAGATTAGTTGACCCCAGTACAGATGGTTTCAGTTTTATCTCTTCAACAAGTTTAGCAATGAGTATAATGGCCCTATGACGGTTTAAGCTAACACCTGTTTCAGCATATCACCTCGCTCGATTCCAAAGCCCTTGGTCTTTGTTCTATCGCGCTCGATTAGGGGGCCAATGATGGCTAGAGAATCAAAAAGACATTGCTAGTCGAGCTATCGAACCTGTTGCTATATCTTATTATTGTGTGATATTTCCGTAATAAAATGGAGGTTGCGTTAATCACGGTGTGATATTTCGGTTTTGAAGACTGAGAACGGGAATCTCAAAGAGCAATTACCTGATATGAAATGGGATGTGGAAGCACTCCGAGAGAAGATGGTGCACTCCGAGAGCAGATGGTGCTTGCAAGCCATAGTTATCATTGGAGGTAGTGAGACTGGACCTAATGAACCTGTTGTTCCTCAATTTTGTCCTCCAATCGGGTTTGTTGGTTTCGCTTATAAGTTATAACTAGTCTTTTACTAGGGTTGTTCCGATCTTTTTTTTTTTTATTTTTTTTTCTTTTTTATAAATTTATTAACTTTTTTTAAAAGCTCGAGATCGAGATCGAGCTCGAGTTCGAGCTCATCAAGCAATAAATGAGATCGAGCACGAGCCGTGGGCCGAAGAGCTCGACGAGCTCGAGCTTGGCGCATTACACCACTATACCAACACTTAGAAAATTGAACTGCCAAAAATTCCACGTCCAATGATAAGAAGAAGCAATGGTTGTTTTAGAACCAAGATAACCTTTCATTCATATTAGAAGTCCACACTGCCGTCGAAACATGGATATTAAAAACATCATAGCTAAAATATCTAAGTCATGCGTATACAACAAAACATCAAATTGAAAACCAACTGCAAAAGAGAATAAAATCAAACATTAAAACCATTTGCAATAGTTCTAAGAAGAACTCTGATGATTTTGAATGAAGAAGAAAAAGAAAATGGCGCGAGATGAGAAAAGTATATTTCGATTATGTTGAATAAATCAATACAAGCGCTGTTTATATAGAGCGCTTTTACTTACCGTTATCGAAACAACTAATAAAAATGTCGCTAACAGTAGCGGCTATTACTTAACAAAGCTACTGATATAAAAGGTGGTAAATTGAACTAGCACTTTAATAAGTATTAAGTGCTTTTGCCTCTGTTTGTGTTTGATCAACAGCCCGCGCATAAGCAGCCTTCAAACTGTGAGCTTGTGCATGATCCGCATGATTTTCTTGTCTTGATTTCAACAGCCCCCCATGTAATACCCGAGTCTCATAGGCAAGTAGACCAATAAATATGCATGCATTTTATATGACTTACGTGACTGCATGATGCGTGTTTCGTGACATTATATGTGCTTCAATGACTACATGTAGGGGTGTGCATTCGAATTCGTGTTTTCGGGTAAAACCCGACCTGATCGGGTTCGAGTACATCGGCTCGGCGGACCCGATAACCGAAGTAAGTATTTCGGGTCGGGTGTCGATACTTACGACAGTGCCCAGTATTCGATTGGGTACCCGACTAAATTAAGCCCATTAATATTCATAAGTATTAGAGCCCATTGACTAATTATACCACAACCCATTAATAAATCAGACGCACTAATATTCAGAAAGTTACAGCCCATTGATTAATTATACCAGCCCATTAATAAATCAAAGAATAAAAGTAACCCTTTCCTCACTCTCTTTGAAAGGAAGAAATTGCGTTACATCGTGAAATTAGGAAACCTAGAATTTATAAATAATTGTGGAACTAAAAGGTATGTAAAGACTTCAATACCAACTTCTTCTTTGTCTGGTTGTGCAAGGTGTGTGTAATCATATGTACATATTTAATATTGTGCGACTTGCGAGTGCGTGTTGTGTGGTGTGTAACATGTTTCTTCAAAGCATAATATTAAGTGTCTTTACTGTGTGAAGGGTGAGCTTGCTTTTGTCTGTGTCTCATATTCGGTATTGAGATATGCAACTTGTGAGGGCATTGTAGAATATCACTTGCAATTGTGCTTTGATTTATTAGTTGTCCTTGTAATTTGGGGCGTTTCATATATTTGTCCGTAGTTTAGGACTAGTTTGATATTTATACCAAGTATGTTTGGTATAAATAGCATTGTAATCATGAGCTAATTAGAGAATATTTAGAAATTTGATCCGAAGGGCTGCCAATCCAATTTTAGAGAGAGAAAGTCAGAAATCTTCATCTCACTAAGTGAATTCTCTCTCGAGGTTTGAAACAACTTTCTCGATCAATCTTTGATTTCTATACAATTCTAATCGATTAACTAAGGATTGAAGTCTAGAATCTTAGAGTTGATAATTCAGGACCTAACAATTGGTAACAGAGCAGATTCATATCTGTTTTGAAGCTGAATTGTTAGAATTGGATCGAATTCGAAATCTGCTACTGTTCTATCGAAGAACAGTTTGTCGCGAAAACAATTTTCGATCTGATTTGCTTAATTCTATGCTTAAGTGATCTGAATTTGATGTTTTTGTGCTAGTCGAAGTAGTATAAATCAATCAGGAATAGATCGGTAGCAATCAGAATCATGACTTAAGCTGAATTCTCGATTCTATGATTTCACTGTTCGCGCGAAACAGTATGAACCTGTTCTGATTTTTGTCGAATTGAACATCATTTGCTTTAAAACATGTTTAATCGTCTGTTTGTGAGTACTCAGTAGCTTACTTCGAGCATATACCTGCAGTTTCAACGATTAAGTTCCAGTATCTGCTTGAATCAGTGTTAATTAGAGTTCTTCGACTGTTTAAGTGATTTCAATTTTTCTCGCTCAAGTTTCCGATCGAATTACATTCTCGATCGAGAACTTTGTGCGATAATTTTTCTCGGTCAAGAGTCTAAAGTCAGCACTAAAGTCGTCGTCGATAGAAGCGATTTTAGATGAAAAATTTCTCGAGCATTACTTAGCGAAAATCTTTTTCGACGAAAACCAATATTGACCTTTGCGCTCGCAAAACTTACCGTCGAAAAACATTTCCAGTCAAACTATCATATTCTGACCTAGCGAAAATCATTTACAGTCGAAAAATTTTCAAGACAACGGATTTATTTTGACCAAGCGAGAAACTTACTTGACGTACTGTTTCTTGCGCTTGAAATAAATTCACGACCCAATTTTTTTCGATCGAAAGATTTTGAGCAATTTTCTTCGCTCGTAAAAATTTTCGCTGACGTACTTTCTCGCACAAGAACAGTAACAGCGACAATTTTTCTCGACGAATTAATTTTTGATCAAACTTTAGAGCTTGAGTCAAAAACTATTCTCGAAACCGCTCTAGAAGCAAACGCTACTAACTAATCTGCTACTTCTGAAGCACATCACATCACATCAATTCAAACCAACCAAACAACAAACGTAGATCCTACATCAACTCGAAGAAGAAATGGATGCCTATTCTCTAGGAAATGATAATCGTCCTCCAATTCTCAAAAGGGGCGAATTTACAGTATGGAGAAGCCGCAACATTGCCCGATTTGGCATGTATCGAAATCCACTTTCACCGAGACTTTTTACATTAAGTTCATTTAATGATTGCATGCGCATCGCCCGATTTGAAGTGTCCCCAAGCCAAAATCGCCGAGTTCCATTAAATCATTAAATCGGCCGATTGGTTTCACATTAAAGCCTAGTTTCGGTCGATACTCACACCAATTCCAATCGTCCCAGGTTCATTTTAAACCCAGAAATTCATATACTCTAAGAACATCAAACCCTAAAATTATCAAAATTTATTATTACTATAGTCACCTTCGAAAACTATACTGATTCCAGAAAATCTTACACCCTAACTCAGCCCTTACTAACACTTTACCGATTCATAGGGTTATATAATTAATATCGTTCTTACCAAACTTACATATCATTGAAAGTAACTTGAGTATTCAACCTGTATTAGCTCATTAACCGTAAAGCTTTGTTGATGAATGGTCTAGGGCCGAAAACTCAATATTAAACCAACAATTAACACTTAATATGACTAGCTCATGGGTCTGAGACTTTATCTTAATCGTACAAGTCACATGAGTTTTCTAGAATTTACTCTATTCATCTAATGAAATCACGTGTCTCATGTAGATTAATCACAACACATGAAGGTAAATATGTTTACCTTAAGTCCAAGCTTTCGAGTTTGCTGAAGTTTCTTCTTCTTTCTTTAGTCCTTGCTTTTGTTTCCTTGTTCTTCTTTTTCCTAGAATGATGGTTTTCTTTGTTTACTAATCATTTCGACATGTACTAGATATGTATTAAATATTTCGACAGTTGTGTTGATAAGAATAGTTGGTGATCCTTATTTTCCCTAAGGCTTAAGTAATCTTATCATGCCCTTTTGTTCGAAAGTTTGGGTATTCTATTTAACTATTTCAACTTTGGCCCAATCTACTTTGTACTATCTTTATTACGAAAGTTTATTTCTAATAAGTTGGGCCTAAGTTAGAAATTAAATATAGCCTAATTTTAAATATATCCCAAATTTTATTCTTACTAATACTATTATTTTTTTCTTAATTCTTTGATTAACTTCCGAAATATTCTCGGGACTAGTTTATTATTTTAGTTTCTAGAATTTTCATTAATAAATATTTATTAGGAATTTTATTCCTAATATTTCCTTCGCTAATTGTCTTGAAATTTCCTATCGTAATCCCGCTTTAAATTTTGCGGGTATTACATCCTCCCCCTTAGAAGAATTTCGTCCCCGAAATTCAGTGGGAGGGGACTTGAGTTAGGCTCTACGACTAGACTCGTCCATTTATTTTCTACGTCCTCTAGACATATACATATTTCTATTCCCATCACACTTCTGCTGCGTACTCTAGGCGTTAAGGAGTTTTAGAGATTGGGGCGGACCCCGGTATAAATTCCATCGTGAATTGTATATCTCGATCAGGGGTAACCCCGGGAGATCATCTGGAAATACATCGGGATATTCGTTGACTATCGGCACTTCTTTTAGTACTAGTAGAGGTAATTCCTCCGCCTTCACCGCATATACGAGGAAAGACTCACAACCTGATCTCAATAGTCTTGGAGCCTTCAGAGCTAATATTCGCGGAACATTATTCTTATTCGACTTACCCGAAAATGTGAATACTTCTTCTTCGGGCAGTTGAAATTTTACGACCTTCTTCTTACAATCTATAATGGCTCCATATTTTGAAAGTCAGCCCATCCCAAAGATGATATCGTAGTCGTTCATTGGGATCACAATTAGGTCGACGCTCAGATTTCTACCCTCAATAATCACGGAGCATCCTTTCAGCACTTGGTTAGTGCGCTTTGGATCACCGTGTGGTAAGGTAACCACATAATTGCATTCAAATAAGGTAGGAGAGATTCCCATCTTTTCCACATATTTGGCCGACACGAACGTGGCCCCAGAGTCAATTAACACGGAAGTGGGCACGTCATAGATAGTCAACGTACCTGTTACTACAGAAGGATTCGCTTCGACCTCCTCATCTGTCAGAGTAAAAACTCGTGCTGGCATCGGAGGGGGTCGAATCAACGGTTGGTTCTAAACTTGTGGCACATTCTCATTGCAATTTGTGGCATAATTGTAGCGACCCTAGCCATCGCCACCATTTCTAGCGTGTTTCCTAAGTGTCTAACGAGGCGATAACTTAAAAGAGATACAAAAATGCGGAAGAAATTTTTCCTTTTTCGTAAAGGAACATCGTCTTCCTGCTCACGTCAAAAGAATACATCTCCATGAAAAAAGAGAATGCTTCCAAACTTTCTAATTACATTCGAGTTACATCTACATGTGCGTGTATATTTGTGCAGCAAAAGAATCTCTTATGCGCCCGGCCTCACAGGTCGTCGTCCACGTACACACCACCCCCAAAAGTCGCTCGGAAGCTTCAAAAGAGTGCCTTGCCAGCTAGGTGATCACGTACCGTTTTCGCTCGTACCTACAACACATAACGTAAGGGTGAGCTAAAGAGCTCAGTAAGTAGAAACTATATGCATGCAGTGCACGTGTCCTATCTCGCAATGACATCCGCGTCAATGCGGTTCTAGACTTCACTTTTCCTCTCATTCTTTTCCTTTCCTATTCTCCTTCCTTTCATATTTGGGCGCTCGGCTCTTCTATCTCGCTAATGCACCATTGTAGAGCTCATTTTAACTTCATACGTGTATACGAGTGTCAGTACACACACACACTGAGAGGCCACCCCTTAGTTCGCAATTTGCATTCGACTCCATGGCACCTTTTTAGCCCAACGCGATCCACATTGGGAGGCCAACGACGCCTTTTTAGCCCAATGCGATCGTCATTGAGAGGCAACCCTTATTCATCTCCGTGGCACCTTTTTAGCCCAATGCGATCCCCATTGGGAGGCTAACGACGCCTTTTTGGCCCAATGCGATCGTCATTGGGAGGCAACCCCTATTCATCTCTGTGGTACCTTTTTAGCCCAATGCGATCCACGTTGGGAGGCTAGTAGCGCCTTTTTGGCCCAACGGTGGACATTGGGAGGCAACCCCAGTACGCAAATTGCTGTCCACATTGGGAGGCCGATAACGCCTTTTTAGCCCAATGCGGTCTCGAAGGTGTCCTTTTCAGCCCAGCGCGGCCTGGCACACGTGCGCTTTACGCTGGTAGCCCACTCCAAGGTTGCCAACACTCGAGATACCCTCGGTGTCGCGTCTTCGCTCGGGTCGCACCCTCCAGGTCACGCTTCTAGTCATAAGGGTCTTAACCCATCATAATTGTGACTCGGCAACGCCTTTCTGTCTCCATGGTGACATAGGAGAGTCGTGACTCGACAGTGGAATTGATAATAGATGCCCATGTTGGCAACTATTCATCGCTCGCAGGCGATCCTGACTCACACACGCTCTCGTGTCCTAACTGCCATACTAAGCGTGTATGCACGTGATCATATCGTGAAATCATGTACATATGCATGTCATGCCATAGATAGCAAGTAAAACATGTCGCATAAATTTCACATTCTGTCAAGAAAGCACGTAGGCACATAATTATGCACATAAAAGTCATGTGTTGTAGTTGAAGTGTAGTTTCCACTTACCTGTCGTCCGAGCGTAATTAATATCCTCCCCGTTAGCTCCTAACGTACGACCTTTAAACATACATATTATTGTATCAGTATTTCGCCTTTATTAATTAATTAAGTAGGTCGAACGACATTATCGAACTTCATTAATTCCGCTAGGCTATAAATTGCTAGCTTCGAGTCTAGGCTAATTTCCCGCCCCAACAAATTTCTAAGTTATGTTAGTACTAATTTTTAATCTAAGGGGCTCGGCGAAATGTCTAAGTTATAAAACGCATAAAATACTTGCACATTATGTCATTTTCGTAAATAAAATCACTTATGTTATTTCCCACCGTAACAATAATATATATACATATTTCGCATCTACCCCAAATATCGAAAGTCTTCTAACACCTATTACACAATTACTAAGCCCATTCTTAAACTAATTATAAGATAACCAAGGGAATGGGCCAAACTTTGGCTAAGCCCAACAACTACTAAGCCTATTCTTATGATTTACTATAGTCCACTAAGGAATGAGCCTAAAGTTGGGTCAAAGCCCAAATTAATCCTAAGCCCAGGTCAAACCATCATAGTGGTCAGCTATTCAACTTTGGGAGTTTCATCGTCGCTGAAATCATCCGTCATCGAGAGTTCACCCGATTTGGGTCGCAGTTAAAGTCGCCCGACTTGAGAGACTTCGATGGAAGTCGCCCGATTTGTGAAAGTAGGTTGAACTCGACTTGTTGTGGAGACGCTCGATTTGAAGCCCGGCTAGAAACGCATGGTTTGGGTTCAACTGTTAATTTACCCGATTTGTTTCGGATTTCTGGAAAGGGCATGTCGAGGGCAAATCGCCCGATTTGGGGTAGGACTCGGCGATTTCTCGGCAAGTCGACACGTGCTGTAGAGGAAATCGCCCGATTTGGAAGAAGCCTGACGAGCTCGACGATTTCGCCCGATTTCTCACGAGGCTCAGTTCTGCCCGATTTGGATCAAGAAACTCGGCGATTTCGTGGCAGATCAACACGTGTTGGGGTAGGAATTTCGCCCGATTTCCTCCTCAACTTATTTCGCCCGATTTGAGCAGCGTTCGAAATGAAGACGTCCGATTCTTCGTTTGGATGAAATCGCCCGATTTAGGTCTTCGAATGGAATCGCCCGACTTGGGTCCTCGGCTAGAATCGCCCGATTTGGGCTTTGGCTGGAATCGCCCGATTTGAGGCCTGGCGAAATCTACCCGATTTTCTTGTAGACAGTGCTTGATCGATTTTATCCGTTTGGAACAGAGACGCTGTCTTGTAATTCTACAGAATTTGCTCAGTGATTTTACTTTGATATTTATCATTTACCCGATTTCAGTCCTACTCCTTTTTGCCCGATTTCTCCAAGTTACACCCACCACCTTCAATCGCTCACTGAATCGCCCAAATGTATTAAACAATTCTAAAGAAAACTAAACTATCCTAACTCGCACAGCATCCAATCGATCTTATGAATCTCATTCTCTATTCATTCTTAAAATCGTGTGGCTCTACCCCAAAAGTAAGGTTATAAGCTCTAAATCGTTCATTGAATCACCCTATCCTAGTTCACTCAAAGTAACGGCTCTAATACTTCCTAAATCTCGTGAACCTCATGTGATTATTACAACTAAAATGTCTTAGATTATGAAAGTTTCGAGACTAGAAAGGATGCTTCACTTACCAACTCGAATTCTTAGCTACTTGGAGTGCCTATTTGTGGTGACAATCGTCTCGGCTCCTTCCCTTTCCTCCCTCTTGTCTATCGATGTTCTCCTTAAGTGTGGGTGTGGAGTTTGAATAATTAATTTAGATATTTTTCCTTAGCTTATGGTAGATAAGGCATGGGGTGGCGTGGGCATTCCCTATTTTAGGGAAGTTTGTCTCTTAATTGTTTTATTTGTGGTTTGGGCCTAAATCAATATTGGGCCCAATTTTTAAATCTAGCCCACTAAAAATTGTAGCTTATTTTCGAAAATTGTTAAACAAATTAAGGGTCACTTAGCACCATTTAATCACACCAATTTCGTAAAACATTAGGCTTCACTTATGTCATATTGAGCACGTAAAATCACGTTCATGCACATAAATCACAAAGTAGCATGAAATCCTATAGACCCGAAATTAATGGCACATAAGTCAAATAATGCACATGAATCACGTTAATGCGTATAGGTCATATAGATGCACACATAGTTCAAGGTCATACTTCGCTAATTTATTGGCCCTAAACACTTACGGGAAACCCGGGTGCTACATCATCCCCCCCTTAAGGAGGATTTCGCCCCCGAAATCAGCCCGTTCGGAACAAATTCAGGGTAACGACCTCTTATCTTATCCTCACGCATCTAACTCACTTCCTCTATCAATGAGTTCGGCCCTAACAGTTTCACTAAGGGAATTTCTTAATTTCCTAAGCCGCTGCGGTTCATACGCCAGACATCCCTATTAGAACTTCCTCATATCCTAGATCTGCGTCCTAGCTATTGATGGGGAACTCATTTCAAAATTCGTGGCTCGGGTCGGGGGTATTTATTCCTAGGGTTGGAGTGTGAAGGTTATTGGGAACTTGTGGCAACGATGCGGATATCTCCAACCGATATGCTATTACAATCGCTTTCTCATTACTCCTCGTGAACATCCGATCGTCTACTAAGAGCTTCGAGGGTTCGTATATCTGGTCTGTTTAGCTTTTAAGTCTATTGTGGGCCACACGCTTTCTTTTGTGTGTTGTCGCCATGACCTCTGCCATCTCTCGCTCCCAAATCTTGACTTAATTTTGGCATCTTGTCGCTTTTGTTGCAATCTTTACTGAACAATCTAGCAAACTTTGATGGGTCCCAGGCGGGGGTCCGTTTGGGATAGTTACATCATACTCGCCCTCGGACTGTCTAGGTGTGACCTCTAGTCTCGTGGTATGCTTAATGAATGCAAATGCATTCGTGGCTCCTGGATCTACTGGTATGCATGTTCGGATTTGATGTATAGCTGTGGTACCTGTCTCCTCAGGCGGGTTCTCATTTGCTTCCGTCGATGTGATTGCGTATACTTGTGCTGATGCGGTCGGGAGTCTGGTCTGGCTCCCGTCTTGATTTCCTGGGGGGTTCTCCTGGCATGCCCTGGAGGAGTGGCCTATCTTGCCACATTTGTTACACGTTGCATTTTGGTAGAAGCAGACACCCAGATGTCGCCGTGTACATCTCGGGCACACCGGTACGTTCGGTTGGGGCATTCCTTTGTTCAGATTGCGTTGCTGAGGTGGTCCGAGCCTGTTCTGTCCACTCTGTTTCGCGCCATTGACCATGAACTGACGCTTCTGATCACCTCCACTCCATTGCGATGCTTGCGCGAGTTTTCGCTTCATTTCTTGGGCTCGAGTGATTTTGGCTTCAGCCTGCTCTGCCACTAATGCCCTTTCTGCCACTTGTGCGTACGTGGCCCCTTGCAGCCCAGCCATGCTTACGTCTCGATATAGCTCTGGCTTTAGGCCCTCGAGGAATCGCTCGATCTTCAGGTCATCCGTGCTTACCATGTGGGTAGCGAACCTTGAAAGTTGTTCGAATTTCCTAATGTATTCCGCTACCGTCATAGCTCCCTGACGGAGGTTGATGAACTCGTTCATCCTTTGGGCTTGAACGGAAGCGGTGTAATACTTTCCACGGAAGAGTTCTTTGAAGTGTTCCCAGGTCATTGTTACCGGATCTTCCAGGGTTAGAATCGTGTCCCACAAGTGGCCGGCGCTTCCCCTTAACAGGTATCCCGCGCACAAGGCCTTTTCAGTGTTGGGGGTACGACTATGCTGGAACATGCTTTCTATGGTTCGGAGCCAGTCCTCGGCCGAACTTGGGTCAAGGGCATCCTCAAATGTCGGGGGTTTAAGTTTACGAAACCTTTCCCCGATCATTTCAATCCTTTCGGCCTGAGGCGGTCCGGTACTTGACTGTCCTCCAGCGTTTTGCCGCTGGATTAGCTGCTGGATTTGAGCTGATTGCTGACGGACTAGCTCCGTCAGCTGCAGGATGATCGCATCCCTACTATCTGTAGGGGCTGCCGTTTCCCTACTTGGTTCGGCATCCCTACTCCCCTCGCCTCTAATTCTAACCATCGTATTTCGTTCTTCCTGACAATCCCTAAGGTAAGTCAATTACATCATACAAAAATTCACGTAATTGTAATACTTACAAGCAAGGCTGCTTCCGCGCTTTTGGGTGTGTGTACATGGATAGTCTGCAGGACCTGTGACCGAAGCTCTGATACCAACTGTAGCGACCCTAGCCATCGCCACCATTTCTAGCGTGTTTCCTAAGTGTCTAACGAGGCGATAACTTAAAAGAGATACAAAAATGCGGAAGAAATTTTTCCTTTTTCGTAAAGGAACATCGTCTTCCTGCTCACGTCAAAAGAATACATCTCCATGAAAAAAGAGAATGCTTCCAAACTTTCTAATTACATTCGAGTTATATCTACATGTGCGTGTATATTTGTGCAGCAAAAGAATCTCTTATGCGCCCGGCCTCACAGGTCGTCGTCCACGTACACACCACCCCCAAAAGTCGCTCGGAAGCTTCAAAAGAGTGCCTTGCCAGCTAGGTGATCACGTACCGTGTTCGCTCGTACCTACAACACATAACGTAAGGGTGAGCTAAAGAGCTCAGTAAGTAGAAACTATATGCATGCAGTGCACGTGTCCTATCTCGCAATGACATCCGCGTCAATGCGGTTCTAGACTTCACTTTTCCTCTCATTCTTTTCCTTTCCTAATCTCCTTCCTTTCATATTTGGGCGCTCGGCTCTTCTATCTCGCTAATGCACCATTGTAGAGCTCATTTTAACTTCATACGTGTATACGAGTGTCAGTACACACACACACTGAGAGGCCACCCCTTAGTTCGCAATTTGCATTCGACTCCATGGCACCTTTTTAGCCCAACGCGATCCACATTGGGAGGCCAATGACGCCTTTTTAGCCCAATGCGATCGTCATTGAGAGGCAACCCTTATTCATCTCCGTGGCACCTTTTTAGCCCAATGCGATCCCCATTGGGAGGCTAACGACGCCTTTTTGGCCCAATGCGATCGTCATTGGGAGGCAACCCCTATTCATCTCTGTGGTACCTTTTTAGCCCAATGCGATCCACGTTGGGAGGCTAGTAGCGCCTTTTTGGCCCAACGGTGGACATTGGGAGGCAACCCCAGTACGCAAATTGCTGTCCACATTGGGAGGCCGATAACGCCTTTTTAGCCCAATGCGGTCCCGAAGGTGTCCTTTTCAGCCCAGCGCGGCCTGGCACACGTGCGCTTTACGCTGGTAGCCCACTCCGAGATTGCCAACACTCGAGATACCCTCGGTGTCGCGTCTTCCCTCGGGTCGCACCCTCCAGGTCACGCTTCTAGTCATAAGGGTCTTAACCCATCATAATTGTGACTCGGCAACGCCTTTCTGTCTCCATGGTGACATAGGAGAGTCGTGACTCGACAGTGGAATCGATAATAGATGCCCATGTTGGCAACTATTCATCGCTCGCAGGCGATCCTGACTCACACACGCTCTCGTGTCCTAACTGCCATACTAAGCGTGTATGCACGTGATCATGTCGTGAAATCATGTACATATGCATGTCATGCCATAGATAGCAAGTAAAACATGTCGCATAAATTTCACATTCTGTCAAGAAAGCACGTAGGCACATAATTATGCACATAAAAGTCATGTGTTGTAGTTGAAGTGTAGTTTCCACTTACCTGTCGTCCGAGCGCAATTAATATCCTCCCCGTTAGCTCCTAACGTACGACCTTTAAACATACATATTATTGTATCAGTATTTCGCCTTTATTAATTAATTAAGTAGGTCGAATGACATTATCGAACTTCATTAATTCCGCTAGGCTATAAATTGCTAGCTTCGAGTCTAGGCTAATTTCCCGCCCCAACAAATTTCTAAGTTATGTTAGTACTAATTTTTAATCTAAGGGGCTCGGCGAAATGTCTAAGTTATAAAACGCATAAAATACTTGCACATTATGTCATTTTCGTAAATAAAATCACTTATGTTATTTCCCACCGTAACAATAATATATATACATATTTCGCATCTACCCCAAATATCGAAAGTCTTCTAACACCTATTACACAATTACTAAGCCCATTCTTAAACTAATTATAAGATAACCAAGGGAATGGGCCAAACTTTGGCTAAGCCCAACAACTACTAAGCCTATTCTTATGATTTACTATAGTCCACTAAGGAATGAGCCTAAAGTTGGGTCAAAGCCCAAATTAATCCTAAGCCCAGGTCAAACCATCATAGTGGTCAGCTATTCAACTTTGGGAGTTTCATCGTCGCTGAAATCATCCGTCATCGAGAGTTCACCCGATTTGGGTCGCAGTTAAAGTCGCCCGACTTGAGAGACTTCGATGGAAGTCGCCCGATTTGTGAAAGTAGGTTGAACTCGACTTGTTGTGGAGACGCTCGATTTGAAGCCCGGCTAGAAACGCATGGTTTGGGTTCAACTGTTAATTTACCCGATTTGTTTCGGATTTCTGGAAAGGGCATGTCGAGGGCAAATCGCCCGATTTGGGGTAGGACTCGGCGATTTCTCGGCAAGTCGACACGTGCTGTAGAGGAAATCGCCCGATTTGGAAGAAGCCTGACGAGCTCGACGATTTCGCCCGATTTCTCACGAGGCTCAGTTCTGCCCGATTTGGATCAAGAAACTCGGCGATTTCGTGGCAGATCGACACGTGTTGGGGTAGGAATTTCGCCCGATTTCCTCCTCAACTTATTTCGCCCGATTTGAGCAGCGTTCGAAATGAAGACGTCCGATTCTTCGTTTGGATGAAATCGCCCGATTTAGGTCTTCGAATGGAATCGCCCGACTTGGGTCCTCGGCTGGAATCGCCCGATTTGGGCTTTGGCTGGAATCGCCCGATTTGAGGCCTGGCGAAATCTACCCGATTTTCTTGTAGACAGTGCTTGATCGATTTTATCCGTTTGGAACAGAGACGCTGTCTTGTAATTCTACAGAATTTGCTCAGTGATTTTACTTTGATATTTATCATTTACCCGATTTCAGTCCTACTCCTTTTTGCCCGATTTCTCCAAGTTACACCCACCACCTTCAATCGCTCACTGAATCGCCCAAATGTATTAAACAATTCTAAAGAAAACTAAACTATCCTAACTCGCACAGCATCCAATCGATCTTATGAATCTCATTCTCTATTCATTCTTAAAATCGTGTGGCTCTACCCCAAAAGTAAGGTTATAAGCTCTAAATCGTTCATTGAATCACCCTATCCTAGTTCACTCA
Organism: Craterostigma plantagineum; assembly: GCA_027422505.1. Taxonomy (NCBI): domain Eukaryota; kingdom Viridiplantae; phylum Streptophyta; class Magnoliopsida; order Lamiales; family Linderniaceae; genus Craterostigma; species Craterostigma plantagineum. The sequence continues at coordinate 15,770,643 of JAPQWV010000013.1, read as the reverse complement.
AAGTAACGGCTCTAATACTTCCTAAATCTCGTGAACCTCATGTGATTATTACAACTGAAATGTCTTAGATTATGAAAGTTTCGAGACTAGAAAGGATGCTTCACTTACCAACTCGAATTCTTAGCTACTTGGAGTGCCTATTTGTGGTGACAATCGTCTCGGCTCCTTCCCTTTCCTCCCTCTTGTCTATCGATGTTCTCCTTAAGTGTGGGTGTGGAGTTTGAATAATTAATTTAGATATTTTTCCTTAGCTTATGGTAGATAAGGCATGGGGTGGCGTGGGTATTTCCTATTTTAGGGAAGTTTGTCTCTTAATTGTTTTATTTGTGGTTTGGGCCTAAATCAATATTGGGCCCAATTTTTAAATCTAGCCCACTAAAAATTGTAGCTTATTTTCGAAAATTGTTAAACAAATTAAGGGTCACTTAGCACCATTTAATCACCCCAATTTCGTAAAACATTAGGCTTCACTTATGTCATATTGAGCACGTAAAATCACGTTCATGCACATAAATCACAAAGTAGCATGAAATCCTATAGACCCGAAATTAATGGCACATAAGTCAAATAATGCACATGAATCACGTTAATGCGTATAGGTCATATAGATGCACACATAGTTCAAGGTCATACTTCGCTAATTTATTGGCCCTAAACACTTACGGGAAACCCGGGTGCTACAATAATGCCCGATCTTTGCACACCGGAAACATTGTGGGGTCAGGTTTGGTCTTGCTCCATAACACACACCGGGGTGGTAGCGTCCACACTGTCGACATTGGGATGCAGCATTTGGGGGTCTGTTCGGAATATTAAATGATCCTTGATTCGGCCTTGGTCTCCAATTTTGCTGGCCCGGTTGACTCCCACGGTTGTTCAGATTCTTGCCAAAGAACGGGCGTTTTTTATTTCCTCCACCTTGTTGTCCTTCCGCTCTTCGCTTTGCATCCTGAGCCTTTGTAACCCTAACCTCCGCCTGCTCAGCTAAAATTGCTCGTTCAACGATACAGACATAAGTCTTCCCTTCCGTATCGTACATACTTACGCTCCGAAAGATCTCGGGTTTGAGACCTTCCAGAAACCTTCGAGCTTCAGCTCGTCGATAGCCACTATATGTGGCGCAAACCTCAATAAATGCTCGAACTTGCGTATGTAATCTCCCACTGACGTTCCTCCTTGCTTGAGGTTAATAAACTCGTTTAGCTTTCTGCGCTCTATCCGGTGCTGTAAAGTATTTTCCTCGGAAGAGTGTTTTGAATCTCTCCCAGGTCATATTAGCGGGATCCTCAAGCACCTGAATGGTATCCCACCAGTAGCCCGCGTTTCCACGTAGCATGAAGGTAGCACATGTCACCTTCTCGGTGTCCGGTAAGTGGCTGACGTGGAACATGTTTTCGATGGTTCTGAGCCAATTCCCCGCATAGGTAGGATTAGCGGCTTCCTTGAAGGCAGGGGAATTTAATCTCGGAACCTTTCCCCGTCAGTTTTGACGCGTTCTAACCCCGGGGAAGCATGACGTTCTGAAGAGTTCTAGCGATGAATAACATCATTAATCTGATCTGACTGTCGTCGAATCAGATCGGTCAACTGATTGATAGTAGAGCGGTCCTCATTCGCTGGGGATCCAGATCCAGCACTAGGACTAGAACTACCTATCTTCCGACGTCCCTTTGGCATTTTCAACTAGTTCTACAATCATTCATAGAAAGCACACATATCAAATATCACATAATCACAAAATAATATATTAAACTTACAGGCTAGGCTGGCCCTCCAAGCTTTTGAGCGGCAGTAAAAGGACAGTCTTCAGAACCTGAAGCCTAAGCTCTGATACCACCTGTAGCGACCCTACTTTTCTAATTAAATTAGTTGCGGATTTGCGCAACGTAAGCCGCGGAAGGCCCGTCTAATTAAAAATTTTTCCTAAAATAATATACATTACTATAAAAATCCGTCTACATTGTCATCACTATACATGGCCAAAGCCCCAAAATGTCAAAAGAACCAAAAGCATAAAGCCGCTCCACAGGTCTTCATCCATGTACCGCATCGCCCTCAGAAGTCCGTGGAGCACCGCCACCAGCCGCCTCAGTCTTGACGCGTACCGACATCAGACTCAGTACCTACAACACGTAAACACTGAGCGATTTGCCCAGTAGGTGAATAAAATGCATGTATGCAAGTGTGCACTCAACCCCGATCCCCACATCTCACAACATGATATAATGCACACTCTATCTTTTCCCACATTCCTATTTCACACAACATAGGGCCCTAGGTTAGTCAACACCTTCGCGCGCAAAAGACTACTGGGAGGCCATCCCAAGTCTCGCGGCTGCATACCCTGGTAGTGCACTGAACGATCATGCCAATGGCCTCCTACTGGGTCGCTTCGCACCAAAACAAAAGCATACACTGATAGTGCACTGGACGATCACGCCTATGACCCCCTATCGGGTCGCACCAAAAGTCTCATCCGGTGATATGTGTTGGGTTACCGGTGTCTCCCGAAGACGCCACATCCCCGGTTACGGTGCGGGACAAAAATTTTCCGAGTTCCCCAATTGCCCTCGTTGCTCGAATCAAAATAGTAACACATAGACACGTAATAGGGCGGGTCAAACCCGAAGAGAATTACCAGTTGAAGCGAGTGGCAGCTCCTCGTCTGTTTCCTTAAGACTTCGTCGATGGTGGTGGATGGCACTAGATCATCACGCCGACCTCGCAGTGTACCACGGAATCAGTTCTCTAAAGATGGCTAGAGAGATCCGAGCCGTCGCGTGGGAGAAAAGTATGTGCGTTCGGTGTGTGTTTTTGTGCCTTAGTGATGGACGAAATTTGTCATATGGTGCACGAAATATTTCATATAAAATATGAAATAGGGCTGCCCTACTTATACTAAGCTAGAATCGAAAATCCCAAGAATATCTCAAAGATATGATTTTCGTATTTTACTCCTAAAGTTGAGAGATTGTTTTGCCATATTTTTCTCTCTTTTGAATCCCAAATCCAAACTTAAGAAAACTTGCTAAAATTAGACAACTAACTTAAATACCAAGTCAAACTAAGTATCTTTAAATATGGTATTAAAATTCGAAATTTAATCCTTGATAAATTTCGAATTTTCCAACTTAAAATAAATAATATTCCAAATATATTATTTCCATATATAAATTTAATGTCGAAATTATTTTCCAAGGTATAATTTGAAATCAGCTTAGGGTTAAATTCCAATCTTACCCTCAAGCGTTTTAAGCATACCCAACCCAAGTCTTAAAGTTAGTTTCATACGAAGTCCGACATCGGTCCATTAAACGGCCCGAGGCCCACTAAGGCGCGACCCAACGGCCCAAGGCCTATTAAGGCCCAAAATACTTTCTCTCCTTATCAGTACACGTTGATGACCCTTTTTAAGCCCGACTCTCTAGGTTCGACTCAATCAGCAAGGGAGGAATCCAAGAGTCCGATAGTTACCTAGCCAATCCCGCAGTATCGGACCGTAACCTAATTCGAGTGCGAATTTTGACCCAGTCTCTATTCCAGAACCTTAATAGATTTTAGTACTATGTATAAACCCTTCAGCTGTGTCACAATCGAGTGAGAGCGATGGTCTATGTCAAACTCACTAAACTCGATTCTATGACAAAACTGAGATGGAGCAAATTACCAAACTACCCTCCATGTCTAACATGAGTTAGTTGAATACCTTGGCTAAAGATTTCATAATTTCCCGTCGCTATCCTCATAGGACACTTATCTCGATTACATGTGAGACTGTGAATCCGTACTCTGCGGTCTAAGCCCGGCAATCACAAATCGTCATCAAGATCGCATCTGGCCCGCTGACCCATCCAACAGCAAATCGGGTCGAGGGGAACCAGTGACAGTCGAGACTTCGAAGTCAACTCCGTCAAAGCTAATGCGCTATACAATCTAATCCCCGTATAGCATTCGAGGGCATATTCCTAACAGTATGCACCTCGGAACGATCACGCCCGAGTAGACAAGTCGATCACATATGTCTCCGCCAGGTACCCAATGAGCCCAACCTCGACTCCTCTAAGAGTCACCAATCACAAACATCTCATTCTACCCCGTACGTCAATATCTCAAGTCGACATCGTCTCACTATGGTGTAAGTATCTCTCGGCCTGACATGAAATGCATGTGTCATGCGTATACATGAAGTCTCATAAAGCATGATCCACATAAAACGTATGTGCAACAGATAAAACATGTAAATCACATAAGTCATAGAAATCTTCGAATCACATGAAAACACATAAATCAGCATTGTAGATGGATAATCCACCTACCCGTCCTCCCGCTTTCGTCAAATAGGAAATCTGGTGGAGTCCCTATAGGTCGGTCCTGTGAATAAATAAATGTTGTTATCTGATTTCTTGAACTGTAGTTGTATAAATAATTATATTTTAATAATAGTCTAAGTTGAGTCTATACTCGACTGGTCCCTAATTTAAGATTTGTTCGATCACTTGGTTTTCATTTCACCCGATTTGTTATATTTTAAAACTTAGTCTCGGCCAATCATGTCCTATATTCAAATCACCGATCATAAGGTTCTTCAACTTTCGGCCGATTCATCACACATTAGGGTTTACTTTCGCGGAGTTTAGTTGCTCTCCAAATCGTCCGATCCTTTGTAAGATCGACCTAGGTTTTGGCTAAGTTCACTCACATAATAATCAAAATCGGCCGATCCTAATGTAAATGGAAAAATCTCAGCGAAGCATAGAATTGCCCGATTGACCTAGTTATAAAAATCTTGTATACTACATTCGGCCGATTCTCTTAACACGGCGAAAGTCACCTTTTTTAACCTTGTTTCGCCCGATTCATCTAGCTCTAGTCGTCGTCCGACTCTTCATGTAAATTAGATCTAAGTTTCAACCGAAAGTGGTGTTTAGTCGATTCCAAAATTGCCGAGTCTTCTTCTTCTTAGAATCGGCTGATTCTCAGTTTCGCCAAGTGCATTGGATGGTATCAAATTGCCCGATTTCACGTCATGGAGTCGCCCGATTGTCCAAGCCACAACATTGCCCGATTTGGCATGTATCGAAATCCACTTTCGCCGAGACCTTTAACATTAATTTCATTCAATGATTACATGCATGCATCGCCCGATTTGAAGTGTCCCAAGCCAAAATCGCCGAGTTCCATTAAATCATTAAATCGGCCGATTGGTTACACATTAAAGCCTAGTTTCGGTCGATACTCACACCAATTCAAATCGTCCCACGTTCCTTCTAAACCCAGAAATACTCTAAGAACATCAAACCCTAAAATTATCAAAATTTATTATTACTATAATCACCTTCGAAAACTATACTGATTCCAGAAAATCTTACACCATAACTCAACCCTTACTAACATTTTACCGAAACTTCATAGGGTTATATAATTAATATCGTTCTTACCAAACTTACATATCCTCGAAAGTAACTTGAGTATTCAACCCGTATTAGCTCACTAACCGTAAAGCTTTGTTGATGAATGGTCTAGGGCCGAAAACTCCATATTAAACCAACAAATAATACTTAATATGACTAGCTCATGGGTTGAGACTTTATCTTAATCGTACTAGTCACATAAATTTCCTAGAATTTATTCTATTCATCTAATGAAATCACGTGTCTCATGTAGATTAATCACAACACATGAAGGTAAATATGTTTACCTTAAGTCCAAGCTTTCGTATTTGCTAAAATTTCTTCTTCTTTCCTTAGTCCTTGCTTTTGTTTCCTTGTTCTTCTTTTTCCCAAAATGAGGGTTTTCTTTGTTTACTAATCATTTCGACATGTACCAGATATGTATTAATATTTCGATAGTTGTGTTGATAAGAGTAGTTGGTGATACTTATTTCCCTAAGCCTTAAGTAATCTTATCATGCCCTTTTGTTCGAAAGTTTGGGTATTCTATTTAACTATTTCAAATTTGGCCCAATCTAATTTGTACTATCTTTATTACCAAAGTTTATTTCTAATAAGTTAGGCCTAAGTTGGAAATTAAATATACCCTAATTATAAATATATCCAAAATTTTATTCTTACTAATACTATTATTGTTTCTTAATTCTTTGATTAACTTCCGAAATATTCTCGGGACTAGTTTATTATTTTGTCGTTCATAAATATTTATTAGGAACTTAATTCCTAATATACCTTCGCTAATTGTCTTGAAATTTCCTATCGTAATCCCGCTTTATATTTGTGTGTATTACAACCATAGACCACGGATGGGTGTCCCTTTTAGGTATTTGAAGATCCTTTTGACGAAGAGCATGTGTGACTCCTTCGGATCAGCTTGAAAGCAAGTACAGAGACACGTGGCGAACATTATGTCTAGTCGACTGGACGTGAGATAGAGTAGAGAACCTATCATGCGTCGATAAACTGTTTGGTTGACAAATTTTCCTGAGAAATCTGCATCCAGTTTGCATGTGGTGGACATAGGAGTGCTTGCAGTTTTGGAGTTGTCCAAGTTGTACTTCTTGAGAATGTCGTGAATGTACTTGGATTAGTTGATCAAGATTCCATCGTGAAGCTGCTTTACTTGAAGACCCAACAAGAAACTTAGTTCTCCCATTATGCTTATTTCGAATTTCTACTTCATTAGATCTCCAAAGTTCCCGCACATTTTTTGTGTCCGTCGAGCCAAAGATGATGTCGTCGACGTAAATATGTACGAGCATAATCTCTGAGCCGTCCTTCTTGATGAAAAGTGTCGTATCTATCTTCCCTTTTGTGAAACCGGATGAAATGAAAAAATCTAAGAGGACCTCGTACCAGGCTCTGGGAGCTTGTTTGAGTCCATAGAGTGCTTTGTCAAGCCGGTAGACGTGGACATGAAATTGCTCGTTCACAAAACCTTCAGGCTGAGATACAAAAACTTCTTCCTTCAGTATTCCGTTGAGGAATGTACTTTGGACGTCCATCTGGTAGACTGTGAAGTTCTTGTGTGCAGCGAAAGCTAAGAAAATCCTGATGGCTTCAATTCTTGCGACTAGTGCATAACTCTCGTCGTAATAGATTCCTTCTTGTTGATTGTATCCTTTTGCTACCAGTCTTGCTTTATTTCTAATAACGACTCCTTGCTCGTCCTTCTTGCTTTTGAAGATCCATTTGGTACCTATTATGGTTTTCCAAGGTGGTCTAGGCACTAAGTTCCAGACTTGCAGTCTTTCAAACTGGTTGATTTCTTCCTGCATTGCGATGATCCAATCTGGGTCGGCAAGGGCTTTAGCCACTTTGCTAGGTTCATTTTGATTGAGAAAGCAAGAGTAAATACTCCCATTAAGTGTTAAGGCACGAGTTGTTACACCACTGGTGGGATCGCCAATTATCTATGAGTTTGGGTATGCACGGGTCCACTTTTTTATATGAGGTTGTGATGATTCGGCTACATCGGTATCTGTAACAATTTCGTGGCTTTGACCAGTCTGATGTCCCGTAGGCTCAGCATGTTGGGATATTGACAATTCTGAAAAAATTTCAATTGTCGAATCGGTGGGTTGAGGAGAGGCTGTTTCTGAGCTAGAGATGATCTCAGTATCTGTTGAAAGTTCACTGTCGTCATCCATGTGTAGATGCTGTAACGTGGGAGGAGAACTATCATTGTGTTCACTGATGTCTCAATGTTGAGATTTTCCAAAGTGGGAGGATAAATATTATCATTGTTTGGTGCTTCAGAAATTGTTGCGGTGGGTGGCGGTGGTTTTGAATAGAGATCCTCAAATAAAATGTCGAGTTCCACTTTGCTCAGTGTATGGAATTTGAAGGTTCTCCCACCCTGGATGTTCTTGGTTCATCTTTTGTCAACTCTCGTAGTAGTCCGGGTTCTAGACTGATTTGTGCAGAAGCCAAACGGTCTACATCAAGTGTAACATTGATGCTTTCCATGACTAATATTTTCTCTTTGAGGTATACTCGATAAGCTTTGGAGGTAGTCGAGTATCCCATTACTATCCCTTCGAACGTTTTTGGGTCATGTTTGCCTCCATCTTCACGATCGTTAGCCACGTAACACCTGCATCCGAACACTCGCAGGAAGGAGACGTCTGGTACTCTGCGATTGATCAGCTCGTAGGGAGTCCTATTGAATCTCTTGTGAAGTGAGGCACGATTCTGTGTGAAACAAGCCGTATTCAGCGCTTCAGCCCATAAAAAGTGAGGCGATCCAGAGTGAATGAGAAGTGTTTGAGTTGCTTGAACTAAGGTCCTGTTCTTACGTTCAACTACTCCGTTTTCCTGGTGATTCCAAACGACGCATAGAAGTCAATGAGCTTCTTATCTTTGAATTTCTTCCCATTGTCAGTTATGATAATTTGAACACTTAGTTGGTAGATGTTTTGTGCCGTCTTGATGAACTCAATGATCGGACTTGGTGTTTCGTCCTTGGTTCTGAGAAATTTGGTACAAGTGTAGCGTGAGAAATCATCTACGATAACTAACACATATTTGCGCCCATTGATGGCCTGAGTCGCATAGGTCCACACAGATCCATATGAGTGAGTTCAAGTGGTTTGGAGGTTGAAGCTATGGGTGAGCAAAACCAGATATCCGATTTTTCGTATATCCGGATTTTTGGATATCGAAAAATGGTATCCGTATCCGCTACGGTTTTAATGGGATATCCGGTTTATTAATATTTACACCGGATATCCACATCCGGTTTTTAAATTTATTTTTCTTAAATTTTTTAATATAAGAATTTCTACACATAGTAATTCACACAATATATGAATTTATGATTCAAAATTACATAATAAATGATAACCACAATACCACAAATTCACATTAATTTTTTAACTTGCATCTCGATGTTTTTATGTTTTTTTTTATCTCAATTCTCTAACAAAGTTTTTTGCAATAATAAAATAATATAAATTTTAATATTCTACTTGATGATATTTTTTCCTTTTTCGACCTTCATTTTCTTTGGACTATAATTTTATTATTTTTATTTTTTAAATATAAAACCGGATGCCGGATATCCGGATTTTAGACAAATCACTATCCGCATCCGATCCGTTTAGTTTAAAATAAATCGGATCAGATATCCAATCTGGTTTTAAAACCAGGTATCAATTTTTCGGGTTTTGAAAACCGGATACCGGATCGGAATCTGATTTCCGGATATTTTTGCTCACCTCTAGTTGAAGTTGTGTGTTTGGTGTTGTGGGTTGCTTTCCTTATCTTTTCCATTTCACACGCTGAGCACAAATGCTCTTTGTGATATCTGAATGAGGGAAGTCCTTTGACCAGATTTTTTGATCTCGGTTTGTTTAGATCCTTGAAATTGAATGAGAGAGTCACTGATGCCAAAGATCGTTCTGATGTAGGGAGGCACTGGAGATGAGACACACTGGTCGAACAGTCTTTAGATCAATGGAGTAGAGATTCGTCTTTCTATGACCAGTGAGCAGTTCCCTTCCCTTGTCGTCGGTGACGCTACATTTCTTAGTTTCGAATTCACTTTGTAGACTTTGTCACAGAAGCGTCAAATACTGAATAGATTGTAGCTTAACCCTTCGACATATGAGACTCATTTGATGGTGAGTCTGTCATGGATGAGATCGCCTGTTCCTGGCATGGGTGCGGATTGACCATTTCCGAAGTAGACCTTCCCGAGAAATCCCTCGGAAAATTTTCTCAACAACTCTTTATTTCCCATCATGTGTGAGGAGCAACCTGAATCTAAGTACCACACATGACGGACCTGCAAAACAAGTTAAGTAAGCTTAGGTACCCATTTGAGAACGGGTCCTTCTTTAATAGCAGGTGAGGAATTCAACTTATTAGTTGTTATTTTGAGTTCTTTGTCAGGTTATTGGAAAACTGACTTGAGAACCCAGACGTGACAATTGCCTATTGGATGCAGTTGGGATTTTGGAACCCAAACTTGTCTTAGACTTAATTTCTTATTGTGCTCGATATTGGATGAGGTGTATTTCTTTCTCTTGGCTTTGTGAGTATGTTTGTCTGGCTTGGGAGGTACACCTTCAGTACTATAGCTATGTGGAGTGGAAGCGTTTTGGCAAAATTTATCGTTATGAGAATGTTGGAGTACATCATATTTAACATAACGATATCTAGATTTTTCAGCACAAAATAAGGAAACACGGTCTGCGACATTACAAGAGTTCACTTCGGGAAACGTAAAGGAATTTAAAACATGTGAAGTAAGGTTGAAGGCTGATTTCTTCCTCTTATAGGGCTCTGTAGACTTCTTCTCTGGACCAGATCGAACCTTCTTCGTCTCCTTAGAACTCATGCCTTGGGCACATGTGATACAAAGTTAGTATGAGATAAAGGAGTTTTCCCTGTAGTTATCGTGCAGTTACAACTGGAAGGTGTGTGAGCGTTAGGAAAGTTTTCAAGAGTGTAAATTGTGCTTAACAAAATAGTCTTCTCTTCTGCATGGGCTTTCTTTTCTGATTCCAGAGAGGTTGTAAGGTCGCCTATTTTACGAGTAATTTATGGAATGTAAATAGATGGATAAATGGGTTTAGTCTGTTAGTTAGTGCTTTCCTGAATTTCAGGGCCAAATGGTGACATGTAACATTAGAGAGCGTTGTCTTTCTGGTTCTGTAGCTATTATTAATTTCTGTGTAATTACATGAAATTTGGGCCCAATCTTTGTTCCTCTATTTCTGTTCGTCAGATTCGGTCACCTCTGTTGATCCTACGAAGGGCATTAGATCTTCAAGGCTCAACCAAAGCGTTTAATGTTGTGCAGAGGAAGTACTTCATCTTTCTTTGGGTTTGTCGTCACTTGAAAGCCCAATCCTTTGCGAGGATTATAGAAGTCTATATCTCTAAGTTGATTAAGAAATATGGTTTGATCGGTTTGACCTCTTTTGGTGAGAAGATCCTCTAATTCTTTGACTTTCTTATATAGCCACACGTTCTTCAGTGATTATTTTATAAAGCAGACATGTTAATTCGCTCGTCCTGTCTGTAAGTTTTTACATGCATCACTGATTTGTTTTCTTTATTCTCTACCTTTTCTATTAAAGTATTTACTTTAGATTCGGATATGGTTAAAGTTTCTTGAAGAATAGCTACCTCTTCCTGTTGTTTACTTAGTAAAGCGTAATTTTTGTCAAAGTTTCTTTGGAGTTCTGTGTGATCTCTACGATGCATGGAGAGTTCGTTTATCCTACGTTCTAGTGTAATGATGTCATTTATGGATGGAGAATATACCTCCAGGTCGGATGAGGATACATCCGTCTTGTCTGTACCGATGCCTGGTTCTTCCTCATCGGGATAATAGTCATTGCTTTTTACCATGAAGGCCACTTCATCCTCCTTCTCATCAGACGTGTCCTCTAGCCATTCCTCTTCCTCAACAACAAGGACAATTCTCGCCTCCTTGCGTTGGGAAAGTTGAAACTTCTTCTTGTAGTGTTCGGTGTTTTTCTTCTTAGGTCGGAAGCATTCTGAAGCAAAGTGACCCGGTTTACCATAGTTGAAGCACTTCTTTGAAACTTCAGCTTTCTTTGTTTCGGGTTCTTCGGGAGCAACGAACTTTTGTTTCCCGCTAGAGGTTCGTTGTTTGTTGAATGAAGATGATGATTTCTTGGAGATCATCTTATTGTCTGTCTCTAAGATCATGGCTAGTTTCTTTCTGATTCAAGTTCGTCCTCAGATTCTTGGTATGATTCAGCGTTGTCTGATGTGTCAGATTGTATGACCTGTTTTCCTTTAGAAGTTTTCGAGCTTCCGTGGATTGATTTAGAGATTACGAGTACAATGGGTTCCATCTCGACATTTTTCTTTCCTTCGTTATTGATCTCTTTGGCATACTGGGAGTATTAAGAGAGGTTTCATATAGGGAGTGAGTGTCCATAGCATCTATATCTTTGTTCTGTTGCTTAACCAGAACTGCAATCCGTCCCCACTCAGGTTGAAGTGTGGAGAGGAATTTGATGTTGTGCTCAAGGTTGGAACGTTGGATGTTGATCTTTCTCATCTCGTTGATGATGGTCAGGAAACGATGATAACTATCTCGAAGTTCTTCCCCTCCTTAGCTTTGAAGGAATCATAGGTAGTAAAGATGCTAGATTTCTTAGATAGGTTGCTAACTTCTGTCCCAAACATCATTTTGCATACTTCATCCTATATCTCCTTTGCAGTGACCATTACGTCTACTTGTTGGTAGACATCATTTGGTAAAGCCTAAAGTACATAGTGCGAGCAAGCTTGTCCGCTCTGGCTCGTGCTCCCTCGGCGTCATTGTATCGACTGGGATCCTTAGGATTTCTTCTCTCTGGAATGAGAGGAACTCCATCTGGTTGAGCAGGAATGATGGTGCAAAATTGAGCGGGACCCTAAAAATGGAGTAAAGCATGTCGTTGGCGAGGTCTACATCCTTGATTTCTATGAAGTTGATGCAGTGTTGCTTCCAAATGCCGTACTCTTTCCATCTTAGCAGTGGTGTGGGGTTGTCAGATCCAATAGCAAGACCATCCATGTTTTGTTTGGTAATGATCGTTAACGCGAAATAGATCTGCGTAATGAAATGTTTTAGTTTCGAGCAACAATAGTCAAGTTTGAACGATTTTTGTGTTTCGAGTATGCAAGTTATCTGAATTTAGTCTTTCGTGTGATAAGAGTTGAGGGATTTTGTCTAATTTGTTGATTTAAGTTAGTAGTGTTGACAATAGGTCGACTCTAGCTCTACACTATCAGGATCTGGCGATTTTAGTCCTAGTTCCTGAAATCGGGCGACTGAATTCAAGAAATCGGGCGACCCAAGGTTCAGATTGAGAATCGGGCGATTTTCTCATATGGTTGTGGATTGGGCGATTCAGTCTTAAAAGACTGAGATTCGCCGAGGCTTTGATAGGGCGATTCCTACAAAATGAAACACGTTTCGGCCGAATCCTTTAAATAACTTAGTACTGTGAATAAAAATCTACTCGAAAGCGACGAACAGACCCAGAAAAATAGATTTTTTTTCCTCATTTTTGCTCAAATCCTACTCAAACTTGACGGAAATCGACGTGAAAGATCAGTAAAATGCTCATAATTAGTTTTCTAATGTCTAAGGGAAAGAAATCAATGAAAACGATTTGAAAAACACCCAAAAACAGAGAAAATACGAAAATGAGTTTTCAAGTAAGAACTTCCTCAAACCACTTGTTGGTCATATTTATTACCAAACAAGGATCAAAAGTTTGTTTGAATGGTTAACAACAAAGTCCACCTTTAGTGTGGGTAGTGTGTGTGTTCTTGGAGGAAAACGTACAAGGTGGCTTGAATGCTAATACTTTTGATAAACTCTAATTAGGGTAAATATGGGCTTTATATACCACAAGTAATTGGTATATTAAAGCCCAGTCCAAACTTCAACAAAATATCATTAGTTCTCCGAACTACAACATATAAACCCAGGATTACAATAATTAAAGGATGCTACAAAATATTTCTAACAATTAAGGATCCATTTCTTGTGCCAATCTTGACTGCCATTGTTGGCTGTCATCATGGCACGATTATGGATCTGATCATCCTTTGTCTGTATGCCTCCAGCAACCATGGATCTTTGCCTTTCTTCCTGAACCAAAAGACTAAAAACTTTGTTAATTGTTGGCAAAGGATCGATGAGCAAGATTTGGCCCCATATTTGTGAGTACGAGTCATTCAAGCCCATCAAAATGCAAGAACATGCTCCTCATTAATGTAGTCCTTCATGATCTTGATCGTTCCGCATGTGCACTGATAGCTAGGCTGATAATTTGCCAACTCGTCACATAGGGTTTTGAGCTTGGTGAAGTTCTCCGATGTTGCTCGATCCTTGTGCCAGGTTGATTACTTCCTTCTTCAATTGGAAGACCCTAGGCCGGTTTGATTGCCCAAATCTTTCCTGAAGATATTCCCATACCTCTCTTGCTGTGGAATTGTATAGGATGCTGGCCGATATTTCCTTCGAAACTGCATTTAATATCCAAGAAATCACAAATTATTGTTCCTTCTCCATGCAATGACTTTGTTCTGATCAGCTGCGTTGGGTGGCAAAAGATCTCCATTGATGAAGCCTTCCTTGTTTCTTCCAGTAAAGGCGATCATCATTGCTTGGCTCCATGTTGTATAATTTTCCCCATTTAAGGGTTCATGAACGAGCTACTGCCCATAAGTGTCCCCATTGCTCAAGAAGTTGGGATCATTTATCAGGTTCAAGGCTATCACACTTGGAGAGATTGATTCTGTGAAGGGAGGCGACTGTTGTTGTTGTTGATCAGCCAAGCCATTCGCTGTGGTTCAGTCATTCTTTGAGTGTTTGAGAGGATCTTGAATCTTGAATCCTCGAAGAAGAAGACGAAACAGAGTTTAGCGTTGCTCTGATACCATAAGAAGAACTCTGATGATTTTGAATGAAGAAGGAAAAAAATGGCGCGAGATGAGAAATGTGTATTTCGATTAAGTTGAATGAGTCAATACAAGTGTTTTATATTGAGTGCATTTTGTAACCATTATCGGAACAACTAATAAAAACGTCGCTAACAGTAGCGGCTATTACTTAACAAAGCGACTGATATAAAAGGCGGTAAATTGAACTAGCATTTTTATAAGTATTAAGTGCTTCTGCCTCTGTTTGCGTTTGATCAATAGCCCGCGCATAAGTAGTCTTCAAACTGTGAGCTTGTGCATGATCTGCATGATTTTCTTGTCTTAATTTCAAAAGATTAAACAGCAAACTTGAAAATCTGGACTTCTTTATACGGATGCAAAAGAACGCGATGCCAACTCTTCACTTCTTGAAAATCCTCATAAGCAGATGATGTTGGATTCCACGCCAATAATATCAAATACACTATATTGTCCTAATAATATCGAATACACTGTATTTGCTATATCATATTTATTCTTTGAATTAAATTGTATTCCTCTTCCGCTAATTTAATTTGAGTCCTACGAATCCAGTCGACAACATATTAAAGATTGAGCAATCTTTGGTGTTAGGGAAGCTCGAAAGTCATCAATAACTCGACCTCGGTGTTAAAGGCGGACGTAGAAGCAACTCTATATACGGACATGGCAAACCCATCACGAGTCAATCATATGGAATCATATACTATGTTGTTTCCACCACCTAATAATATCAAATACATTGTATTGTCCTAAGCTTGTTCACTTAAACACATATCCCCCTCTAATTGGTTTAATCCGCGACTTTGACAATAAATCTCGATAATCTAGTAATAACCTCGTGTAGTATTTGTTCCAGTCCGATATTCACTACCCCATGCAGAAGCACTCGTGTTTCTCCAAAAACATGGTGCGTAGATAATGTAGAAAAGTTTTTCCTATAATCATCCAAAATCTCATAAAGAGCATTCCTTACCATATCTGTCATTTCCTAGCTATGATCGACCACATATCTCTTCTTTAGAACAAACTAAAGTTAATTAAATTTATGACAAGGGTTAAGCAAGACATCCACAAAGATCAATATTCATTTTCTCTATATTTCCCCAATACTGTTGAACTTCACTCTCATACCCATTGAAATAGAAGCTACGATTTTATCATCAAAGTCAGCCGGTCCTTTCAACAACATATCCATTTCACTAAGTTCATCTAAAAGCGTGTTAGAATGTCGCATACAACGAACGAGAAACTCAATTAGAAAAACCGTAGAAATGCCACAAGACTTTTACTAACAGTTCAATAATCGTGAAATGCATTCAATTAGATGTTTCAATAAAGTCTGCACGAAAATCAGAATCGTAAATATTATACCTATCAAATACTCCTTGAAATGCCACAATAGTCTATCATTGCAGTGACAAAATTCCATTCTATTTGGAACATCTAAAGACAATAATTTCTTACTTTCATACCTTTTTCTTCAATAGCAAAAATTATTAAATTTTGTCATTCTAAAAGGTGATCGTCGGACATACGGAACCACCATACGAACACGTTCCAACAATAGATTCATTTCTTTAAGTATGTCTTTCACAACAAGATTAACATATGTGCCACGCATCTCATGTGTTAAAACTTTCCACCACAAATTTTCGTGCCACAACTAAGAAGTCTTCTTTTTGAGTAGCTAACCATAGTGCCATTAGGAGAAACATATCAACTGTAATTGTAAAAATATTATCGATTCCCCAATCAAGAAAACACTTCTCTATCAACAAGCCAACCTCATCACTTTTATGTATACGTCATGAAATAACTATTCACCATATTCAACTCCCAATTGTCATCCATATAGTGGCCGGTCTAGCAAAAATAGTTGAGCTTGATTCGAAGACCATGTATCAGTGGTTACTGAAACTCTCTTTCCAATTGATTGACGATAACCCTTCAACTTTTCTTGCTCTTCAAAATATAGCTTGTAACAATCTCTAGCTATTGTTGATCTTGAAGGGACGTAGAATTGAGGACAAATCACTGATATGAACTTCAAAATTCTTCATTTTCAACTAATTTGAAAGGTAATCTATCCATGATAGTTCTCTGAGCTAGCGCTTTTCTAATAGTCTTGATCGAACTTCCAGTTAGAAGGCATTTCTCTCAATTCTCCCGTCACACTTTGAAAAAAAAACTCCAAATCGTTTCTCCAAGATTCTTGGGATGTTTCTCACAACCCTTTATTCACACCAGATGTCCGCTTTCTCGAAGAACTAGCATAGTACAATTTCTTGCAGCACTTGCATTTAGATCTCGTTTTTCCTTCTTTATCGGTACACACGGTGAAATGATCAGAAACTCAAGATCTCTAAGATATATCCTTTCTCTATGACCTTTTACTTTGCGCCCCCACTTTGTTCCTCCATTTCAGCATCAAACAAAACATTATTGATTGCATTTTTGCGAGTTGGAGATTCCATAGAAGCTGCCGAACTAGGAAAATTTCGTACTCCGGTGTTCACGCCTAAGAATAATTAATGTACATGTAAACATAAAAAGCAAACACAAGTACCATCAATTCCAAATGCTCCATCGAATAAATCAAGTAGAATTTTTGTTTAACCAAATTTCGGAATCTAAAACCCGAAATTTTTGGTTTCACAGTTTTGAGAACCGAAAAACGTAACTGAACTTTTATGTCGGCATTTGGTACGACCGAACTTTCGATATGTTCGGTCGGTTAACCGACTTTTGAACACCTCAACTTCTTCGTCATTGCCTAAAATGGTTTGGCACTACCTTTGCATGTTGGTAAGTGATGGCGAGTTTGTCTTTTTCTTTTACAGTTTAGTTTCTGTTTCTCTAGGAATCCCAATAGCTTCGACAGATTAGATTAGTTTTTATTATATTTTTTTAAATCTTGTGTTTATCGTAAATATTATTATGTGTTGCTTTCATTATTAATTATATTTTTTCAGATTTATTTATTTGATTTTTTAAAATAAATAGTTTTAAAAATATTTAGAAATAAACTAAAAATATACTAAGATATTTATATATAATATTTGATGAATTAGTCTAAAAAGTTATATAGTAAATTATTTATTTTTATTTAGCTAGGTATGATAAATATTAATATAATTAATATTCATTTTTTTCCGTTAATATGATATTTTGTATTATGAAATTAAACAAATTGTAGTTAAATATGAATTAGGGGTTCGACTGATATGTCATCGATTGTTTTGTTTGCCGCTATACATCGACGTAACATCCGTCATTTTGCCGTCTAAAACTTCTCTCTACGAAAGCATCGACAATTTCTTCTTTTTCGACAAAGATATATTCGACGGGAATTATCCATGAGAACGACATCGACATGTTTGTTTTCGACGGGTCCTCTATGGTTTCCGTCGTCGAGGTTTCCGAAATGTGTTGTAGTTTAGGCAATGTATGTAGCCTTCATTTGAAAGGGTCACACAAAAATATAAGTTTATGTTACGTTCATTTTCATGCTCATACATTTTGATTACAATGCAAACTAATATTACTTATACTTAATTTCATAATAAAAGCTTTACATAAAAAACAAATATTTTATAACAACGATTATATTTACAACTCACGAATGCACGTCTTGGTGTCTCCCAGTCCGTAGGATAGTTGAACATTTGATAACTATGTACTAAATATAGCCGATCGTCGTTTTCCTCCAGACAAACAGAGCACAAGTGCTTCAGAGTGAGAATCGATCATACATGATTGACAATTCTTGAATTGAATTTGAAATCAATCGTTACGTTTGTGGAAAATATTATGATCTAAAAACGATGGATCTGGCAAATGTAAATCTATGCGAGACAGAGAGCGTCTCCAAGCTGGCTACTATCGCATTTTACATGCTTGGATTCTTCTTCATCGTTTTCCTCTGCAATTTCTTGCACATTCTGCTCCGCCCCCTCTCCCAACCTCGGATCATATCCGAATCCATTGTAATAATACATTAATTGCAATTAATTAACAACGAATAATCTTTTTGCTGATTTTATTCTTTCTTTCGCAGGTGGGCTTATTTCTGAGCCACCTCCCAATCATACGCAGAAACACAATCGACGAAGGGCTACACAACACACTTCTGTACATAGTCGAGGGCGGAATGATCCTCCACATGTTCGTCGTAGGCTTAGAAGTCGACCCCAATATCTTCCTCCAAATTCACCTCCCCGAGGCCAAAGTGGCCTACACGGGCGTCCTCGTCACCTTCATCATGGCCTCGTTCCTAACGCCATTCCTCAACGTCCCCGCGAAGGCGAACATGCCCTTCAACCTATGCCTCTCAGTGATTCTCTCAGGAACGGCTTGCCCTCTCTTGGCTCGAATCATAACCGATCTCAAGATAGGCAAATCGGACATAGGTAGGTTCATGGTTTCATCGGGCGTTCACAACGACTTGGTTTCGACTCTCTTCATCTGCGTAGGGTTCATAATCTTCGACCCTTCGAACGATTTCGGTTACAGAAACCCTAAGCAGGTCCTCACTATGTTCTCGCTTCTTGTCATCGAGACTCTTTTAGCAGCAAAGCTTACGCCTTTCATGATGAACTGGGTCAATCGGGAAAATCCTGAGGGGAAGCCCATGAAGGGCTCGCATTTGATCCTAGCGATGGCTTACGTGGTTTTGGTGTGTTGTTTTTCGCCCATTCTTGCGAGTTATAACAAGCTTTTGAGCGCATTCTTGGCCGGGGTGTTCATGCCGAGGGAGGGGAGGATAGCGAAGATGATGATAAGCAAGGTGAACTACTTCTTCACCGCTATATTCTATCCGCTCTTCTTCTTTTGGGTGGGTATCGAGGCTCAGTTCACTCAGCTCGAGGCCGGGAAACTGGGGACGTGGGCTAAGTTGATCTGCCTTTTCGTGATAGCCACGGCGGGGAAAGTGCTAGGCTCGTTCGTCGCGGGGGTAATGATGGGATTTCACTGGAAAGACTCCATAGCCACCGGCCTGCTGCTCAACATCAAGGGCCACTTTCATGTCTACTTGGCCATAATGTCCTCAACAGTAAGAACCAAGAACAAATAAACCTTTTGCTTCTTTTGTTTCTATCAAATTGACATGAACGGTGCATTTGGTATGAGAATTGGATACCTAAATAAAGAAAAGTGATTTGGTACGTAGAATGGTTCACTGCCTACCACCACATTTTTTCTTTTATTTTTTTCATCGATTTCCGCATACCAAACTTATCCTAAATTCCGAAACCAAACACACCCTATAGAAAATAAAATGGTGCACAGATGGGGTTTACAAGCATCTCGACGAGCATAATGATGGTGATAGCGGTCTTCCTTTCGTTCATATATACGCCGCTTGTGGTAAACAACATCATCGAGCGGGCGAGGAAGCGGTCCCCGACCCAGAAGATGGCCCTCCAGTGGCGCAACCCGTTGAACGAGCTTCGGATCCTTCTGTGCGTCCACGGCCCGCAAAACGTCCCGTCTGCCGTGAACTTCATGCAGATCTCCCGAGGCCCGTCCAACCCGGGGATCATGGTATTCCTAACGGACATGATCGAGCTCAATGATAGAATAGCCGCCACCATATCGCACAATCAACAACAGGAAACGTGTTCGGAGCAGCAGGTGACGGTGACCGACCCCGAAGTCGTGGAGATGAGGGAGGCGATCACGAGGGGCGTGAGCAGTTACCTGAACGACGACGAGAATGGGGATGATGGGATCGCTGTGAGGAGAACGATGGCGCTCTCGACCCTCAACAGCATGCACCAGGACATCTGTATACTGGCTGAGGATCTCATGTCTTCCCTCATCGTCTTGCCCTTTCATAAGCAGCAGGAAGTTGTCGGCAATCGCCTTAACATGGGCCATTCTGGCT
Organism: Craterostigma plantagineum; assembly: GCA_027422505.1. Taxonomy (NCBI): domain Eukaryota; kingdom Viridiplantae; phylum Streptophyta; class Magnoliopsida; order Lamiales; family Linderniaceae; genus Craterostigma; species Craterostigma plantagineum. Next base: position 15,750,360 of record JAPQWV010000013.1, on the reverse strand, counting down.
TCAGGCATGTCAACCGCAAGGTAATTCTTTCATTTATGACGATCCTAAGGACGACGCCATTTCTAGTCTCCAGTGTTTGGGGTATGGACGTTTTTAATCCTCATGTTTTGATATATCACTTTTAGTCTCCAATATTACCTATGTTGTGCTGTTTTTTGATCCCCTGATTACTTTAACCCTCAATTTGGATGGATACGAGTGGACAAGCAAATATTATGGGCCAGACAGGGTCAACCCGAATATTTTCGGAATGGTCCGCCTGTAAAGTAATGGTTAAATCAATCAAGAGACCAGAAACGACACAAAATTGGCAACATTGAGAACTAAAGTGACATCTTGAAACATGGGAACCCATATTACGAACATTGGGTTCCGAAAATGGCATTCTCTCGTGATCTTAAAGCATACATGCATGACGTTTACGATTAACACTCGACCCCAACAGGTTCTTCGCTATGCTCCATGCTCGGTGGGGATCCTGGTTGACCGAGGTCTCGGAAGGACGATCATATCGCGATCGGCCATATCTCTCCTCGCGGCCGTGATATTCATAGGCGGTAAGGATGACAGGGAGGCGTTGGCATACGCGGGCCGCGTGGCCCGCCACTCGGGGGTGAAGCTCACGGTGATACGATTCCTTCTAGAAGCTTCCGGGGACAGCGTGACTTCGAGGATCACCATAGCCAAGGCCAACACGTCGGAGCACCTCGAGGAGATGAAGGTGGATGACGAGTGCTTCGCAGAGTTCTACGACCGCCACGTGGCGGGCGGGCACGTCGCCTACGTGGAGAAGTACCTCGTCAACTCCGGCCAGACTTTTTCGACACTAAGGATGCTCGAGGGGCAATACGGTCTTTTTATAGTGGGGCGGGGCGGGAGGGTCAACTCCGTGCTGACGTTGGGGATGAGCGACTGGGAGGACTGCCCCGAGCTGGGGCCTATTGGGGATATTTTGTCTGCCTCGGATTTTTCGGCAACGGCCTCGGTTTTGGTCGTGCAGCAGCATAGCCTTAAGAGCGAGTTAGATGGTTTGCAGGAGGAGTTTTCTATCATGTGAAATTGTAAGATTTAGCCTTCCACTATCGTGATTTAGCCTTAAAATCATTTAGGACCAAAGAATATTCTTACGTAGGTTTACCAGCAAATATATATTAGAAGCCTTCCACTACCATGATTTACAAATGGTTATGAGAAATCTAGACTGATGTAATAGGCCAACCATAAGTTATTGCGTGGACACAGAGAATCCCAAGAACGTTGTTGTTTGGCGTAATAATGCCGTGTGCGTATATTATTTATCCTTACCTGCTTCCAAGTTATCATTCGATATAAGTTAGATAACGTAGTACTCGAAACACATGGTCTAGATCAACATTTAAGGGTTTACGGTGGATTTTGTCATGGTTTTGCCTTGGGTTTCGTTGCTGTTTTCTGCTGTGAAAAATGAAAGAGATGAAAATGGAAGGATTTGATTGATTTCCTCTTTGCAAAAAAAAACTTATCGAAACTGTTGAGAATGAAAGTAGTAGAGCACAAGGTACTTAGCATGCCACGAAGACAACTACCAAAAGACAAATTTTTTTATTTTTTTTATTTTTTATTTTTTATTTTTTTTGGGGACTTAATAATAATTAATCCCAAAAGTTAACTGATTCTCTCTCTAGAAACCTCTCCCTTGTGAAACCCTTGGACTTCTACGTGACTTTTCATCTTCCCATACAAACCTTCAGCAGTCCACCTTTCGACGCCGGTTTGGGCGGTTCCTGACGACGGCCGCCGGCCTCCATCGCCGGGTTCAGACGGCGCGTGGAAGGCGACCCTCCTCACTCTCCTCTCCCGTCTCATAACAGCTCTCTTCTCACTCTTTTTCCACCGTCGTTTCTGGTGTGGCCGAGTTTGGTCACCCGGCCGGTGTCGCTCCCCCCTTCGCCGTCAGCTGTGCGGTACGAGGTGGTTCTCGTGGGTTCTTCTGGTCCTGTTTCATTAGGGCGTCTAGTTTCTCTTCTAGGTTTCTTTGGGCTGCGGATTATCTGACATGGCAACGGCTTCGTCCACGTGTGGGTCGTCCATGTCTGCCTCGAGCTCCTTTCCTAATGGGATGCCTCCTACTGGGCTGGAGGATTTACGCCGGAAATTCCCAGATTTCGGTGTGGCTTTTGATTCGACTTCTTTTCTTGGGTTGATGGCTAGGGTTCAGGGCACGCCATCTGCGGGTGGTGTTGGGTCCACGGTGGTTGAACCGATCATGCAGACGACCAACCCTACTGTTATTGCTAATAGCCATTCAGGCCAGCATGCCGTGGAGACGAGGCGCGTGAGGGACCACGAACGTGAACCAGGCTGGGTGCCTCTGAAAAGACGGGGGACACCACCGCACCCGGGACGGCGGGCTGGGCTCAATAGGCAGAGGGTGGAGGGTGCCTCTGAAGTGCCCCAGCCACCAAACAAGGCGGTGTTCGGCGGTGAGGGCGAGAGGTCCCAGCTGCAGCATAACGAACCGGGGCCGGAAGTAAATAGTCCTCATCGTGCTACAGACCGGGAGCAGCTGCCTCTTAGATCTCCACCAAGAACCTTTGCGGAAGCCACCAAGAACATTCGACGCGAGGCTGTGATACATCCACCCAAAAGGGTTATGCTTACGTATACCCCTCCAGAGATCGTGGATGGGGTTGCGGTGGTTTCCCCCCCGTGGGAGATTGCGGAAAAAGGAATGAAGCGACGGGCCTGCACTCTCGTGGGCTACTTCTTGGGTAAAAGGCCCTACTTTCCTATGGTCGAACGCTACTTTCGCTCAGAATGGGCTAACCTTGTCGAGGTTCGATCTGCCACTAACGGTTTTTTCAAGTTCCGGTTCAATTCGGATGAATATATGACACATGTTCTGGAGGGTGGCCCGTGGCTGTTCCAAGGCCAGCCTATGTTCCTTGAAGTGTGGCGGCCCGGGATGTCCTTTGAGCGCAAGGAACATAGTGAGGTCCCATTATGGGTGAAACTGTAAAACGTGCCACATGAATTCTGGAACCCTGAGGGGCTAGGGATCCTCGCCAGTGCGGTTGGACGACCGCTTTTCGCTGATTCGGTTACTCAGAGAGTCGCTAGGCTTGATTTTGCAAGGGTTTGTATCCTTAAAACCCTCGCTTCCCCTTTCGCTGACCATTTCGAGGTTCGGCTGCCTCGAGCAGAAGGAGGATCGGTGGGGAAGGTCAAAGTTAAGGCTGAGTACGAGTGGCGACCTTCTAAATGCCCGGTCTGTGCGTCTTTCTCCCATCAGGAAGCAAAATGTCCGATTCGAGCTGCCCCAAAGCAACCAGCCCCGAATAATACGGCTGAAGATCTTGTGGTGATACCACGCGCTACCAAGCCTAGGGTTGAATGGCGCCAAGTTGGGGCTAAAGGCAAGGCTGTGAGAATAAAACCCCGAAATGAGGTGGAAACAAGTGGGAATCTTACTAAGGAAGACACATCGACCTCTGGAGACAATTGTGGATTGATTGAGGTGAATGCTAATGTGGAGGAGGGATCCTCGGCTGATGGAGAGGACGATAGAACGGTTACGGTGAACCCTTTCGCAGTTCTTGCTAATGTTGGCGATGGGGATGATTTGATTGATTTTACTGACTCTTTGGGCTCTAAAAGTGATGCGGCCCCTTCCATGGGTGATCCATGATCCCCACAGCCGTATGGAACGTACGTGGCCTCAACAAGAGGGACCACGGAAGGGCGGTACTGGACTTATTGGCAATAAATAATTTGCAGTTGGTAGGTTTACTTGGGACAAGAGTTTCGGAGCAAAATGCGGCTATGATCTCGTCTGGCATTAGGGCTTCGTGGACTTCGTTTTTTGAGTATCTTGCTGGTCCCGGAGCACGAATTTGGTTGGGATGAGATTCAATTGTCCTTGATGTCACTATTCTGAACTTTTCCACCCAAGCCATTCACTGCTTGGTTGTCTCACGGGCCACACGGGAGAGGATATGCGTTTCCTTTGTGTATGGGAAGAATCGACGTGAAGAGAGAGCTGAGCTATGGGCTGATATTATTGAGATATCCACTAATCGCACTGTTGACCCGTGGGTGGTAATGGGGGACTTCAATGCGGTAGCCGATACTAATTAAGCTCGAGGAGGTAATCTCGCTAATGTGGAAACGGAAGATCTGCGAGCTTGCCTTACTGCAGCTGACCTCACGACTCTCCAATCGTCGAGCCAACACTTTACATGGTATAATCAGTAAAGGGGTGATGCAGGAGTTTGGAGGCGTTTGGATCGCATGGCTGGCAATCCTGCATGGTTCGCAGCTTACCTCGACTGGGCTTATCATTGCGACCTCCCCGCGACCTCTGATCACTGTCCGCTTCTCCTCCGCGATGTGGCCCTGTGACACGCTCTAATACTAGCAAGTAGACTAGGTCGTGCAAGTAGTATAAAATGGACAAGTCCAAGTATCGATCCACGAGGACAGCTCGATTAATTTTAAAATATTATTCTGAAATTTAATTTAGACTAATGCAAATTTTAAATGTGGTATCTTTATGATTTTTGATATTAAAAATAATCAAACCAGATAAAAGCGCAAATAAACAATTAAAGCAAATAGACGATTGACGATTTAAAATCAATTAACGACAATGTGATCAAGGCGTATGCTCGGCACGAATTGTTCCTACGTCTTCACGCAATCAATCATAAATAATCAAAACAAGTCTTAGTCAAGGTAGAATTTCCTAAAATAATCGCTACTCGTTTGTCCCGCAATAACGACCCTATGCGATAGAGAACCAATCCCTATATGTCTATATGACTGTAGTTTCTACGCATGCATTTAATATTTATGAAATTCCCCGAGTTTAAACGCTTTCGGCGCCTAAGGTCTCGGAAACCACACGGACGAAACCGAATTCCATCTCTGGTCGATTTTACGTCGTGGTACTCGCTATCTATTGTTCTAACCGGTCTAATCACTTTGTCCATCTCATAAACCAATCAAAGGTCATGCACATGTTGATCAGACATACGCAAGCATTAAACACAGATAACGAACACGTAACTTAAATCTTATAATTAGTAAAATACAAATAGCACCAACATGCAATAATAGTTCGGCCTAACACGCCCTTAACCACAAAGTAATTTAAGCTAACATGGGACAATCGTAATCAACAAAATGTAGTTGAAAATAAGATATTAAAGGTAAAGAAATACGCCCCTTCACGACGCTCGAGTTGTCACGTGTCGCCTCGGTTTCTCTCCTGTCGTGGAAGAGGCACCTTGGAGACCCTCGGGGTCGTGCTTGTAGCTTTCTCGGTTCTTCTTGGTCGTCAATGATACGGCAAAGGTCGTGAGTCTCGGCTCGTTTGCAGCTGTTGAAAGATTGCCTCCGTGTTCACTGCCCCTCCACCCGTACAAGAGCTGGCTGCTTGGAGAATTTCAACCTTGAGGTATGCGCTGCCCTAGAGCAGCTTGGTTGGTGGCTCCTGCTTGCTCCTTGAGCTATTAGCTCCGATTGACAGCGAGGTGAGCGGGAAGGTGTTGTCCGCTGAGAGGTGTGTGCTACAATAATCTCGGCCTTGTGGATGTTCAGCGTGAGGGAGACGTCGGACGTGTGATGTGAACGGAGAGCAGCGATCTTGATGATTCGCAGCCGCAGCAGCCCGGACTGTGCCGTCTGTGTTGGTTGCTCTGCCGAATTTTATTGTAGGTGGCCTTAAGCAAGATTTGGGAGGATGAAAATATGATCTAGCGTCTGTGTTTCAAACCCCCCAGTTTTTTTTTTTCCCTTTTGCCTTCTGCTTTATAAATACTCAGCTGAGAAAATCATGCGCGTGATACTAAAAGTCTTCTTCAGCAGCCAATAAAGATCTCACGCAGCCAACAAGTTTTCCTTAAGTCGCATGCGCTGAATTAGCGACCTTCTCCCTTGTTTTCAGTCGTTGAATAGACCTAAAGTTAAAGCCATAAAGTCAATTGAAATGCTTGAGCAGTATAAGCACGTGCGTGGGCTCCTTAGTTTTCTTCTAGCCGTTTGCTTGATGTGTGGTAGTTGGCTGTATTATAAAATACTGAACCAACCCAATTATTAGTTTCTAGTTTGACTCGTTATTTTCTACTTGAGCAGCTTCCATGCAATATACGCCGCACATAGATTGGCTTATTTTAAGCATGATCTTGCGTGTTTTCCAGCTCGATTTCTTTGGCTTATTTTTACGTCCGAATCTTCCTATTTCAAGCTCCTTTCTCAAATATCTGTCAAATATAAAATATAAAAGTAGGCAAAGGATATTTGACAAAATTTGAGTTAATAACAACCAATAATACATTTTTATGGGGATTAAAATTACTTAAAATTCTAACTTATCAACAACCCCCAAACTAGCTTCGATCGTCCTCGATCATAAAAGCGGAATGAACTAAATCAAGTTAGGATTTTACACGTCACTAATTGAGTGCTCATATTTTCTCCCCAGAAAATGTGAAAGCAAAGAAGGTCGAAATAATCATCAACTAATGAATGATCCAGCTAAACACGAAACATGAAGTAATATTTCGCAATCATATCGTAGCACAAAAATATTTCCAGATCGTAACACGTATCAAGTGACAACTCTCACATGGATCGCTCTATTCGCTCGAAGTGTTTAATGGGATCTGTATAAAATCGCTCAATCCACAACATAGAAGGATATTATTCTAAGCTTGCAAATATATCACACCATATTCACATAGTAGATATCGTGAACGAATCAAAAGGTCTTTATCAAGGTTGTAATGGGGCTCAGGGTAATGAGGGTGTGACAATTGGGATGAGTGAGGTAATATGGTCAAGCATGTTAGTTACTAAATCGCTTTTCCCGTCTATACTCGATAGCACAAAATACGACTCAAAAAATGAAGACTCAAACTACTATAAAACTCACGAAAAACTATTACTGATAACTCGAGAAAATAATTCTAAAAACTACTGTAACCCTCTTTTTTTTCAAATAATATATTTTTTTTCTACTATATATTTTTTTTTCTTATTTTTTCTTCCTTTTTTTTTCGATACTCTTTTTTTTTATCCTTTTTTTTTATTTTTCTCTTTTTTTCCAAATAAGTAAAATAAAATACCGCAACCAGAAAAAAACAAGCCGTAATATTCATTCCTCTAAACTAATAGACTCAATACTCCGAAGCGACTAGTAAGCTAACATGCTGACAGTGGGTTTGAGGATGAAGGATAAAATAATGGGATAACGTGGCTAAATATCGTGGCTCCAAATCAATAAATAAGGCTAATAAGGCTCAAAGGGGCTCACTAATTGATAACTATGTCGGGTGCAGAGATATTTAGGCCAGTGACTCATCCTAATTGCCTTCATCATTTTCGTACACAAAAATCCACAGTGATATTGACATGCATAACAGAGCAAGTTCGAAAATAATCAGACTATGCGTGGCACTCATGAAAAACACATTGAGCAAGTATTGTGTTGCTCTAATTTTTTTTTTTTCGGCTCAAAACTCACAATATTTTCTGGGTTTGTGTCTCATGATACGTACTATTTTTCTGAAGCAATCAATGTGATCAGATAATCATGCTAATATCAAAGCACGTAACATGCAAGACTTTCACACACAATTAGCTAAATCCTATCTCAACACATTCAAAATTTTAAAAATTTTCATCATTGACATGAGATTTCACAAGCGACGTTCAAATCATAACATTGATTAGTTAACCCAACTAATAAACCAAGGAGATCGATATCAAATCTAGCATGTGTCACCCTACCCCCAAACTAATTATCACATTGTCCCCAATGTGTAAAATTTAAAACAAAGAGAGAGTTTAAGTGACACTGCCCTGAATAATGTGTTGATCGATGCATGATGGATAGTGAGAAGCTTTTCGTTCCTTCATAGATCGAGCTAGCTCTGCGAACAAACCACCCCCAAACTGACTTTGACCCTGCGAGGAAACACACTTAAGATACGATGCAATAGATATAAGATTTTAATATGAAATAATAATGCGTAGATAGTGCTTGGGTTGCCTCCCAAGAAGCGCTCCTTTTATAGTCGATAGCTCGACTCCTGTTCGTCTAGACGGTCCACGATTATGTATGTTCAGAAGAAGTACTGAACATTTTGATTTCAACTTTTTGGAGAGGAGTTTGATCTCGGAGTGATATAGCTTCATGTGGTTGCAGTCTTTAAACTCTCTCCATAGGTCGACTTTCGGATCCCAACTAACATAAGAATCAACGATCACCAGTGTCTTAACAAATTCCTCCGTGACTATGCTCTTCGAGTGATCTATTGAATTCATAGCCGCTCGTAGAAACGGATCAAAACTCTCAGGTTCCATCTTTCTCTTCTCCACAAAATTGTATGATGCAAATTCCTCGCTTTTTGTCGTTCGCTCAATATCTTGGTGAACTACGCAGTCAACGACTTTAAAACTCTCGCACCACTCGATTTTGACAACAGCCTCATTGGTTGGAAGCATATGCTCGATAATTTTCTGATCAGTAAATGATTCGGGTTCTTCTTTCGACGTCGCATGACTAGGAATATCCTCAAGGACTTCCGGAAGGCTCGGCTTTGTTGGAATGGAATCTACAGTAGCCTCTGCGGGTTGATCGGCTTTTTCTGGCTCGATCTCATCTTCATTTTCATTTAGTTCCAACATTGGTTCTCGTGATGTTTCATAGCCCAGCTGAATGACTTCCGTGTCCTCTTTCGGATTTGTCTCTGTGTCGCTCGTGAGTGCAAAAACTGCATTCTTAAGTTTTTCCACTTGGAATGTCAAACTCTTCATCGTCGCTTCTAAACTGTTAGAGCTCGTATTGACAAAGATGTTTGAATTCCGGTATCGCACTTCAGCCTGTCGGCCCTGGTCAGCCAGTCTCTCGAGCGCTTTCTCCCAGACGGGTTGCTCTTTCTGAGGCGATGAACTATAATTAGCCGAAAAATAATCTGAGCAGTCGCCGTCGTATGAGTGGTGCTTGTCGTTATAACATGTTTGTGGATAATTTTGGTTGAATTGCGGTACATGGTCTGCAGAATATGTTGCTCTCGTAGAATCTTCATACCGATAATCCCAATATTTTGTGTTGTCAGGTGCTTCATATTGATTATTCTCCCCTCGCCCGACGTACCATCCAAGAGGTTTATACTTGCATTGACTAGTTAGATGTGAACATCCACACCAGTCGCATTCTAGTTCATCATCAGATGTCTCGTAGGACTCGGGAGAATATCTTGAATATCGTTCCATCTGCAAAACACAAATGAGAAAGATGAGAGTATCACAGTAATAATAATAATAACAACAATAATAATAAAAAAAATAAATGATGATGACGATAATGATGATAATAATCAAGATAAAATAAATATTTTATATAAATATATTTTTTTTAAACTCTTTTTTTTTAGAAAATACTAATAAAAATAATAGAAATAAAAATATTTAAACTAAAATTCAGACTAATATCTTAAAATTAATATTTCCGCTATCCCCGGCAACGGCGCCAAAAACTTGACACGCTCTAATACTAGCAAGTAGACTATGTCGTGCAAGTAGTATAAAATGGACAACTCCAAGTATCGATCCACGAGGACAGCTCGATTAATTTTAAAATATTATTCTGAAATTTAATTTAGACTAATGCAAATTTTAAATGTGGTATTTTTATGATTTTTGATATTAAAAATAATCAAACCAGATAAAAGCGCAAATAAACAATTAAAGCAAATAGACGATTGACGTTTTAAAATCAATTAACGACAATGTGATCAAGGCGTATGCTCGGCACGAATTGTTCCTACGTCTTCACGCAATCAATCATAAATAATCAAAACAAGTCTTAGTCAAGGTAGAATTTCCTAAAATAATCGCTACTCGTTTGTCCCGCAATAACGACCCTATGCGATAGAGAACCAATCCCTATATGTCTATATGACTGTAGTTTCTACGCATGCATTTAATATTTATGAAATTCCCCGAGTTTAAACGCTTTCGGCGCCTAAGGTCTCGGAAACCACACGGACGAAACCGAATTCCATCTCTGGTCGATTTTACGTCGTGGTACTCGCTATCTATTGTTCTAACCGGTCTAATCACTTTGTCCGTCTCATAAACCAATCAAAGGTCATGCACATGTTGATCAGACATACGCAAGCATTAAACACAGATAACGAACACGTAACTTAAATCTTATAATTAATAAAATACAAATAGCACCAACATGCAATAATAGTTCGGCCTAATACGCCCTTAACCACAAAGTAATTTAAGCTAACATGGGACAATCGTAATCAACAAAATGTAGTTGAAAATAAGATATTAAAGGTAAAGAAATACGCCCCTTCACGACGCTCGAGTTGTCACGTGTCGCCTCGGTTTCTCTCCTGTCGTGGAAGAGGCACCTTGGAGACCCTCGGGGTCGTGCTTGTAGCTTTCTCGGTTCTTCTTGGTCGTCAATGATACGGCAAAGGTCGTGAGTCTCGGCTCGTTTGCAGCTGTTGAAAGATTGCCTCCGTGTTCACTGCCCCTCCACCCGTACAAGAGCTGGCTGCTTGGAGAATTTCAACCTTGAGGTATGCGCTGCCCTAGAGCAGCTTGGTTGGTGGCTCCTGCTTGCTCCTTGAGCTATTAGCTCCGATTGACAGCGAGGTGAGCGGGAAGGTGTTGTCCGCTGAGAGGTGTGTGCTACAATAATCTCGGCCTTGTGGATGTTCAGCGTGAGGGAGACGTCGGACGTGTGATATGAACGGAGAGCAGCGATCTTGATGATTCGCAGCCGCAGCAGCCCGGACTGTGCCGTCTGTGTTGGTTGCTCTGCCGAATTTTATTGTAGGTGGCCTTAAGCAAGATTTGGGAGGATGAAAATATGATCTAGCGTCTGTGTTTCAAACCCCCCAGTTTTTTTTTTTCCTTTTGCCTTCTGCTTTATAAATACTCAGCTGAGAAAATCATGCGCGTGATACTAAAAGTCTTCTTCAGCAGCCAATAAAGATCTCACGCAGCCAACAAGTTTTCCTTAAGTCGCATGCGCTGAATTAGCGACCTTCTCCCTTGTTTTCAGTCGTTGAATAGACCTAAAGTTAAAGCCATAAAGTCAATTGAAATGCTTGAGCAGTATAAGCACGTGCGTGGGCTCCTTAGTTTTCTTCTAGCCGTTTGCTTGATGTGTGGTAGTTGGCTGTATTATAAAATACTGAACCAACCCAATTATTAGTTTCTAGTTTGACTCGTTATTTTCTACTTGAGCAGCTTCCATGCAATATACGCCGCACATAGATTGGCTTATTTTAAGCATGATCTTGCGTGTTTTCCAGCTCGATTTCTTTGGCTTATTTTTACGTCCGAATCTTCCTATTTCAAGCTCCTTTCTCAAATATCTGTCAAATATAAAATATAAAAGTAGGCAAATGATATTTGACAAAATTTGAGTTAATAACAACCAATAATACATTTTTATGGGGATTAAAATTACTTAAAATTCTAACTTATCACCCTGGATAGAAGACGGACTAGCTTTCGCTTCGATATTTTTTTAGCGAGGGACCCGCTGTTTCTACCTGCTGTTCAGGAGATGTGGCAGAAGCCGGTGGCTGGGTACCCGATGTTGTGCTTTATTAGGCGGCTTAAGATGCTCAAACTGAGGTCTCTTCGACGTGCTAAAGGTAACCTCACACGCAACGTTGTCGAGGCCAAGGCGTTCCTCAATTTAAGCCAGACCTTCTCGGCTAGGTACCCTATGAAAGATCTTTTTCATATTTTCGAGGCGATGTGTAGGGGTATCTACGAACGTGCTATGGCTATGGAGCAATCGGCTCTGTCTCAGAGGGCTAAGCTGGCTTGGCTGAAGGACGGGGACCAATGTTCCTCGTTTTCCTTCAAGAAAGTGGCGATGCGTCGTGTTGGAAATCGCATATTCGCTCTTGAAGGCGATAATGGTGCGGTCTTTGATGGGGAACAGGCAATAAGTGCCGAGCTTATTCGCTACTATCAGGAACTCTTGGGCCAATCCACGTGTACAACTTCTGTCACGCAACAGCATGTGGAGGATTTCATCACGCGCAAACTTTCCTTGACTGACGCGACGTCCATGGTGGAACCGGTGACTAGTAAGGAGATTTAAGGATATTCTGTCCTCATTTGGGGACGAAAAAGCACCGGGGCCTGATGGTTACACTGCCGCCTTCTCAAGGCGGCTTGGGACATTGTGGGAGCTGATTTGGTTGGTGCTGTCTTTCTTTCTAAGGGGCACGCTTTTGCGCGGGTTGAATATCACTCTAATCACGCTCATTCCCAAAGGCATGACGCCGCGGAGACCATCTGATTTTCGACCAATCTCGTGCTGCATTGTTATTTATAAGGTGATCTCAAAGATCTTAGCGAATCGGATGCGGCCATACCTGGCGGGCCTTATACATGCCTCGCAAACTGCCTTTGTTCCCGGTCGGCGAATCAGCGACAATATCCTTCTTGCTCAGGAGATTTTCTGTGGTTATCGTAGTCGTAGCCACCCAGGGCACACTGCGTTCAAAGTTGATTTAGCAAGGCGTACGATAAGGTAGAATGGAGCTTTGTGATCGCCACACTTTCTGCGATGAATTTTCACTCGACGTTTATTGGATGGATTGAAAGGTGCATGACGACCACTACGTTCTCTATTTATCTGAATGGAAACTCGGTTGGTTTCTTCGAGGGACGTCGGGGTATTCGTCAAGGAGACCCGATATCACCGTACCTTTTTACCATTATCATGAAAGTGCTTCACGGTATGGTGGCTAAGTATATCGACCGGTCGCTCATGTTCCGGTACCATTGGTGATGCGAGATCACCTCGTTGGCCATGTTGACATTTGCGGACGATCTACTCTTATTCTGTCATGCGGACACATCGTCGGCGAGTGTTTTAAAACAGGCTCTTGAGGACTTTGCGGTTTTGTCTGGTCTTCGACCCAACGCCGCTAAGAGTGAAATGTTTATTTCCGCACGGGCGGAACCTCTGGCTGGCCCCTTATTTCAAATTATGGGTTTCCCACTTGGTCACCTACCTGTGCGGTATCTTGGTGTTCCTCTTATCACGTCCCGTCTTTCGATTAGTGACTGTAATCCTCTTTTGGAGAAGATTGATGCAAGACTCGGCTCTTGGTTGAACAGATCACTTTCCTACGCGGGTAGACTCCAGCTAATCAAATCTGTTCTTATAGCCATGGCTACCTACTGGTCCGGGGTCTTTATTCTGCCCAAAGGGGTTATCACGGGGATTGAAGTGCGATTTAGACGATTCGCTCGGCAAAGGTTGCTTGGGTTGAGGTTTGTACCCCCAAGAGCGAGGGGGGCTGGGAATCCGAGCTATTCAGCTGGATAATCGGGCCCTTATGCTGAAACATTTATGGCATTTGGTCTGTCGCGATTCGGATTCGGTTTGGGTTACATGGATGTTGGGTACGAAGTTACGCACCAAGTCAGTGTGGGATGTTAACCCGCCCTCAAATGATTCTTGGAGTTGGAGGAAACTTCTTAGCTTGAGGTCGACGCTACGATCCCTTGTTTCATTCCAAATCGGGGATGGGGCTAATACTTGGCTTTGGAAGGACCGTGGCTAACTGTCGAGCCTCTCCTTGTGCAATTTCCTTGGGGGCCAATGGTTATGGGCGTGCCCAGCGACGCGCGGCTTAGTTCGGTGATTACGGCGGTGGGGTGGGCTTGGCCGGGCCAATCGGCGATTGAATACTTGGAAATTCAACCAAGCCTTCCGCAGGTGCATCCCATGGAGAGCGATAGGATTTGTTGGACGGGTTCGAATACGGGGAGGTTTTCCACTGCATCGGCAAGGGCTGCCATTCGCATTCCACATGAACCGGTGTTTTGGTCTACCTTATTTGGGGGCCCACTTAAGGTCCCGAGGTTCGAATTTATCTTTTGGCTTGCCATCCGGGATCGACTAGCTACGCGAGATAAGGCTTGGGTGGCCCTTAAGGCTGGCACGTCGACTTGTGCACTTTGCAACCTGAATAGTGTGGAGACTACGGCGCACTTATTCTATTGTTGCCCTTTCACGAAGCGGCGCTTCCTTCTCATTCGCCAGTAGACGCGTTCGTGTTGGCCGATTGATGAGTGGCTTCGGGGCCTTGCATGGGCTGCGGTTAAATGGCGCGGTGCCGCCCATCGACATATCTTATCTTCCTTGGTGTACCATGTGTGGCAGGAGCGAAACAACAGATGGAATACGAGCAAAAGGCTATCACCGGAGCAGGTGGTGGCGAGGATCATGGGTACCGTCTGTATGCGGATTTCGACGGTGGCAACGAAGCACCCGCTCCAGGTGGCCGCTATCCGTAGGATTTGGAGGGTTGCTTGGTCAGTTTAGAAGGCATGTTAGCTTGTGCTCGCTTGTGTTACCTTTGTGTGCCCTGCGTGTGTCTGCGTGAGGGTTGTTTGGTTATGTCGTGCTTGTGTGTGGCCCGGTAGGCTGTTACCGGTTGCTTTGACGTGAGGTTACCTCCCGTCTTTTTTCTGTACTCTCTCTTGTTTTTGTTTATAGTTTGAACATTTCGCCAAAAAAAATATATTTGGACTCGAAAAGCAATCATAATTAGGGGTGGTTCGGTACGGTATACCGTACCAAAACTGTGATACCGTATACCGTACCGAAATTTCGGTATCCAAAAAATCGTACCAATATCATACCAAAATTTCGGTATACCTTAAATTTCGATACGGTATCATACCGAAATTTCGGTATTGTATCGGTATCATACCTTCTATACCACTCATACGGAGGTTATTTTACCATGCGTGTCTCGTGACTCGTTAATTCGTTGTTTTGGAATTTTTAATCAATTCAAACTCCTTAGGTCCCAATAAGATAGATTATATATACCAAATTTTTCAAAATAAAAAGATTTTTTAACCTTAAATAATTTACATATTTTAGCTAGTCTACTTAGTAAGACAAAAAACTTTACATAACCACAAAATATAACTTTATATACAGATTAGTTAGAACAAAGCGGCTATATTTAAAAAGTTAGTGAAGATTAACAAAAAGTAATTACATTGCTTCACGCTTTCAAAAATCATGAAAAAAAACATTAAAAAGGCAAAAATTAAACGTTACTTGAGTTAGATAAGTAAAATATGGTGGGCCTAATATTAGAAAGTTGTGTATAAGTTAATAATTTATGGGCTAAATAAGTTTATGAAGATCCTTAATTTTTCATTTTATATTTTTTGAAAAAATATAATATATATAGGTGTGTATATATATGTATAAAATATATTAAAAATTTTAGAATTTCGGTATTCGGTATAATCGGTATACCTAATTTTAAAAACTTTCATACCATTACCATACCTAAAATTTTCGGTACGGTATCATACCTTATCAAAAACTTCGGTATACCAAAATTTTCGATATTTTCGATACGATTCGATATGATAAGGACGGTATTTCGGTATTTCGATATTTTTCCCCAGCCCTAATCATAATAATAAAAATCAATTTTTTCACCACATGAATAGTAATATTTCTTACCACTAATGTGATGTTCGACAACAACAGGCAGCCCTCTCATCTTGAAGAATTTATCCTTTGGACGAGCTATCGTAACTCGAAAGTATGTTCACTTGATCATCGAGGGTCAACAACATTTTTATTCCGAGTTCCACTTTTAGACGCTTGGGTCGTTTTGGCCCCACGATTAACCTAATCACCAATTTAAACAGAATTGAACGCATGAGAGCACATGATTTCATTTTACTTGACTTAACACCCCATAACTTATAATTTTCTTGGACTTTAGTGCACATGAGCATCATTATGTAGCACATTTAACTCAGCTTTAAGGTCGTCAATCATTTCCCAAATGTGATGCGTAATGGTGATCACATTCATTTACGTCGAAGACGAACATGGATTATGAGCTTTTATGTCGAGTAAAAGTAGATCATGTGCTCTGACGTATCCATTTAAATTAGCGCTTAATTTAATCTAAGGACCAAACGGCCCAAAACCAGTAACATTGAAAAGTAAAAGTGGCACCTCGGAACATGATGGAGTAAAAGTGTCCATAAGCCAAATATTGGCAACTAAAAATATCGTTCCCCTTTATATTCGGACTTGTAAAACGTGAGGTGCACTTCAGCATCTTCGATTGCTTGTTGCGTGACTTAGATCGAAATATGTCTTTTTCGATTGTGATAATCTAGATTCTTAGACATAGCAATGGCTCGACCGGCCAAAGTTAGTATTAGTTATACTAGTGTTATCAATGTTTAATGAAATTGATGGCCTTTTCATCTGCTCGAAAGTCCGCCTATTAAATATTATTGCACACTTCATATTTATTGCGTTTTATTGGTGAAGACAGATTAATTGTTGATTTAACTAAGGAATCAAAAGTAAATAAAATATTCACACCAAGAGTAGTAACAGTCTCAGCGTTACAAAGATATGAAGAGCTGTCTTATTAGTTATTTAAATGAAGCCCTCTAACCTACCTACGAAACAACTTGCATATTATTAACTAAGAAAATCTGATGTGGGTTGACGTTGCAATGTAGGTTTGAAATAGGATAATCAATTATATATATAACGATATGCGATGATAACACTAGTATTGCTCGTCCTATCTTATGTAATTTTGTTATCATTTACGCATATGCAGTATCGCAGTTGAAAGAAGTTTATCTCATATATTGAAGAAGATCCGTGATTATTATTATTATTAGTATGATTATTATTATTAGTATTATTATTTTTATTGTTATTAATATTATTATTATTATTATTACTACTACTGCTATTATTGTTATTATTGTTTTTTTATTACTTAAAATGTAATTTCCTTAATTGCATGTTATCCCAAAGTCAACTCTAATATATCGATTATATAACTAATACTTGGATATCATCTATATGCATTTTGATGTATCGCTGTAGAAGCTCAGGGGATAGGCTTATCACCTCTTTCCTTGAATAAATAAGGGGTTTTTAATTAAATAATAATAAAAAACAATCATTAACAAAATAAACATCAAATGAAAACTATTTATAAAACAGCAATTTTCGTACTCTGGGAGTACGAGTTACTAACTCGTATTCCAGGAATACGAGTTACTACTCCACGCTGGCATGCTGACCATGACATGACTTTT
The DNA here is from genome assembly GCA_027422505.1 of Craterostigma plantagineum. NCBI lineage: Eukaryota > Viridiplantae > Streptophyta > Magnoliopsida > Lamiales > Linderniaceae > Craterostigma > Craterostigma plantagineum. The sequence goes on along the minus strand of JAPQWV010000013.1, from coordinate 15,733,200 downwards.
CAAGTAACTCGTATTCCTGGAATACGAGTTACTCTTTTCTTTTTCCTTTTTTTTTAATTTTAACTTATTTTATATTATTAATAATAAAATCCACCAAATCATAAAATCATCGTTATCTCATGTAACTACATTATAAAAATCCATAAACGCATCTAAATTACTGTTTGTTTCGCGACGATTAAAATGACATGCATATCTTATATTTTTCGAATATCGGATATATATTTTATGTTTTCCGATAATAATTTATTGGACTGTAATTCATCATCTTCATTTTGTTTGGCAAAGCAGAACTGTAACAGACACATACAACAAGAAATGGACCCGCAAAAACTACATATTATGGAAGAAAACTTTAAAGAGAGGCTCGTACTAAAACAGAGCAAAACTAGATGAAATAATACACCACTATATCTACATAAAATAAATAAAAAATAAAAAATATATTTCTGATATTCGAAAAATATAAGATATGCATGTCATTTTAATCGTCGCGAAACAAACAGTAATTTAGATGCGTTTATGGATTTTTATTATGTATGTTACATGAGATAACGATGATTTTATGATTTTGGTGGATTTTATTATTAATAATATAAAATAAGTTAAAATTAGAAAAAAGGAAAAAGAAAAGAGTAACTCGTATTCCAAGAATAAGAGTTACTTGAAAAGCCATGTCATGGTCAGCAGGCCAGCGTGGAGTAGTAACTCGTATTCCTGGAATACGAGTTAGTAACTCGTACTCCCAGAGTACGAAAATTGCTGTTTTATTAATAGTTTTCATTTGATGTTTATTTTGTTAATGATTGTTTTTTGTTATTATTTAATTATAAACCCCAATAAAAAATGATTAAGGTATCAACTTTTAATATTAGGCAAGCACATTCTCTAACAAGTTTTTGGCTAAACAGACCCTAGGCCGAGTCTAGCGGCTCTGGTTATGCTAACACTAGTACTGATGTGTAATGATCCTCAGTGTTAGAAATATGCCATCGGAATGCCATTGAGGATTAACTAGTACAGAAATACACATGGGCGACGGTTGTTATAGGCCATAGGTGACGGTTTATGTGCGTCGCCCAGAGCCCATCGCCCATGTGCGTGATTTTGGGCGACGGGCGTGCAGCCGTCACCGGCCACCCCATAGCAGCCCCGCCTCCACCCCAACACCCAAATCTGATGCAGCCCAACACCACCAAATCTGTCGCCGCCCAACACCACCACGCTCAGATCCGCCGCTACGACATCCGACCGCCACAACATCTGCCAGATCTGAGTAGCGGAGAAAAGATGAAAGGAAAAGAACGGAGGAGAGAAGAGGAGAGAGAGAAGTGCTAGATAACCTCTGCTTTTTTCACGGCCGCCCCCGTCTTCCTTGCTCTAATTCTTCGACCCTTAGCTGGGCGAGCTCGACGTCTTGCTTGGCTTTTTTTTCTTCGGTTTTATGCTTGGCTTGGATTGGAGAGAATATACGAGAAGAGAGAGATGAGTGGGAGAGAGCATGAAAAAGAGAGGGAAAATGAGATAAAAAGTAATTTGGGAGGGTTAGTAAAATTTCAGAAACCCGCCCCCATTTTCGCAAAATTTCATGGGCGACGGGTGTTAGCTAAAAACTCACGTAACCGACGCCCAAACTCATTGAAAAAAAAAAAACAAATAAGACCTTGGGCGACGGTTTCTACACAACAATCGTCGCCCAAACACATATTTAAAAAAACAAATATGAACCGATGTGGAAGACCTTGGGCGACGGTTTCTAGTCAACAACCGTCGCCCTTGTTTATATTTAAAAAAAGAAATAAATAAAAAGTGTATAGGATGGTTGTTCTTATCAACGAGGAAACCGTCGCCCATGTTTAAATTTGAAAAAAATAAATTAAAAAAACTTATAGGCGACGGTTATTGGAGAGGAAACCGTCGGCGGAGGCTTTCGTCAATTATAGGCGATAGTTTCGGCCAAGAAACCGTCGCCTATGACGAACAAAAACTACAAAAAATTGCGAAAGTGCCACCGCGTCCACTATAGGCGACGATTTTTGGGAAACCGTCGCCCAATGTGCCGTCGCCTATGGATCATTTTCTACTAGTGGTTAGACGATATATGACATTTGCTATTATTTATCATTCACCTAGTACGTTTCGAATAACGGTATTTATGTGTGTTATTAATATATATAGATTTTTACTTGGCATCGGTAAAACAAGAAATGAATAAAATCCATATGTTGCAAGTTAGTCATTGATTCTCGATGGATACGAGAGAGGAAAGGCGCTAGTGGACTTATAACCTCGAACATAAAAATCGTCCATGAGCTTAAGGACTCTAGTTGGGTGCTAGATGACCGATTACGACTTACTTGTCAATGACTTATAATGAATGTGTCTATCATTCACTTAAGAAGTGTATTGTCGACGACTTTTCTCGCTACACTTGGACGAAGTTCCTCCGAACTAAAGATGAGACAGGGGACTTGATCGTCAACTTTGTGAACTCTACTCAGAACTTGCTGGAGCAGACTATCCAAGTCATCCGAACGGACAATGACACTGAGTTTGAGAACAAATATCTCAGCGACTTCTATCAGAAACTTGGGATTAGTCAGCAATTCTTAGCCGCCAAGACTCCTCAACAGAATGGAGTTGTTGAAAGGAAGAACAAAACTCTAGTGGAAGCCGCACGTACGATGGTGATTCATTATGGCCTCCCACACTTCCGTTGGACTGAAGCAGTAAATACCGCCTGTTTCACTCAGAACAGGACGGTGGTTCACAAGTGCTTCGATAAGACTACGTACGAGATCATTAATAAGCGAGTACCCAACATCTCATTCTTCAAGGTCTTCGGGTGCAAGTACTTTGTGGCGAACGATAGAGAGCAACGAGCTAAGTTCGACCGTAAAGAATTCTAAGCCACCTTCGTCGGGTATTCTTCAACTTCAAAGGCGTACCGAGTATACATAAGTCCAACCGAACTATCAAAGAAAGCTAAAATGTCACTTTCCACGAAGTGGCAGAGATGGCTTCTGAATACAACAGTTTAGAACCCGTATTCACTGGTGTGCTGGCACAAAACCAACAGAAGATGGAAACAACTCAGGATTCAACGCCAGAAGAAGCTATGCGACTTGCGTTAGAGGACTTGGGCTCTCTCTTTGAGCCCGTATATCGGCCAGACACCATCACTGCTACACCTTTAGTGGATTGTCCACTCAATGAGGCCAATGTACCGAGCTCTTCAAATGTCCGCACCTCACCCTATTCAGAATTACCACAGAACAAAGAAGAACCTACCATGGTTGTTGAGGAAGTATCATCAGAATAGCTCAATCCAAGTGCAAAAATGGAACTACCTCAATCTAATGAACAACCTGAGATTTTCGAAAATCTCGACCCACAAATGGCTGATGCATCTACTTTAGCTTCGCCTCACGAGCGCAAGTGCACTCGAGCACATCCCGTTGATCAAATAATTGGTGATCCTTCGGGTAGAGTACGGACAAGACATCAACCTCTCCAGCTGCTTCTTAAGCCAAAATGAGTCAACCAAGGTAGCAGACGCACTTAAAGACCCGGATTGGGTAATAGCAATGTAAGACAAAATCAACCAATTCGAGCGTCTCCAAGTGTGGACTACCCCGTCCGCATGGGAAAACAATTACCGGAACGAAATGGGTGTTTAAGAACACAAAGAATGAAGATGGCGTACTGATCCCGAAAAGGCAAGACTGGTGGCAAAGGGCTACAACCAACAGGAAGGCATTGACTACAACGAGACATATGCTCTTGTTGCCCGAATCGAATCCATCCGTCTCTTCTTGGCTTATACGGCTCATAAAGACTTCAAAGTCTACCAAATGGACGTTAAGACCGCCTTTCTCAACGGCGTGCAAAGGAGGAAGTCTATGTCGCTCAACCAGAAGGTTTTATTGATCAAGGACATCCCGATCACGTCTATCGATTGGATAAAGCTCTCTACGGACTGAAACAAGTTCCACGTGCTTTGTATGATGTCTTGAGCGATTTCCTCATGAAGTCTGGATTCATCCAAGGAACGATCGATATGACCCTCTTCATCAAATGGCAAGACAAAGAATTGATGGTCGTCCACATAGACGATATCATCTTCGGATCAGCTAATCCACGGCTCTACAAGAGGTTCGAAGATTTAAAGAAGAGCAAGTTTGAAATGAGTCACATGGGAGAGATGCAATTGTTCTTGGGACTCCAAGTCAGACAGCTCGAAGATCGCATCTTCGTAATTCAGACAAAATACATCAAGGACATTCTGAAGAAGTTCCATCAAGATCAGAGCAAGCCTCTCAGCACTCCTATGTTAACAAGCTGCAAGTTGGATGCTGATCCCACTGGAAAAATGGTCGACATCACACTATCGCAGCATCATCAGCTCTCTTCTCTATCTCACCTCAAGCCAGTCTGATATTATGTTGGCCACCTGCCTCTGTGCTCGTTTCCAAGCCGACCACAAAGAATCTCACATGCTCGCGGTCAAACGGATTCTTCGCGGTCAAATTAATAGGCTATACTGACGCTGATTATGCAGGTTGCCGTATGGACAGGAAAAGCACATCCAGTGGCGTTCAATTTCTCGGCGAAAAGCTAGTCTACTGGTCATCCAAGAAGCAGAACTGCGTCTCAACATCGACGGCTGAGGCTGAATACGTCGCGGCTGCCAGTTGTTGCTCGCAAATGCTATGGATGCGGATTCAGCTTCGCGAGTATGGGTACAATTTAAATAATATACCATACAGTGATAGCCAAAGTGCCATTGCGATTATGTGTAATCCTGTTCACCACTCACGCACAAAACACATAGATATTCGATATCATTTTATAAAAGATCACGTTGAAAAAGGCACGATTGACATGTATTTCGTGAACACGGAGTATCAATTTGCTGACATTTTCACCAAGGCATTGGATGAAAAACGATTCCAATTTCTTGTCAGAAAATTAGGCATGTTAAATCTTCCGTAATTTGTGCTTTACGTGCTCCTATGTGGTTTCACATGTCCTATTCTATGTGTTTTCACCCGTAAATGCTATATTCTGCGTGAAAAATAAAGAATCATATAATAAATAAAATTATCCTAATAAAATAAAATAAAATAAAAACATTATACATATACGTATAATATTAGGGGAATGACGATATCTTTAAGATGCTCGATCTAGTCACGTATGATTTCCCTGACATATGACTGATTAATTGCTTAATTTTGTCAGTCTAAGTCGCATTCTTGTGTCTAAAAATCATTAATTGATTCCACTGGACACAAAGCCATTTTATATTAGTGAGGTTTCTAGCCTTAAGGATCTATTCTTGAGCGAGTCACACAGTAATTGCTTGTCTTAACTAGTGATTCTTGGCCTCAAACTCGCCTTACGTTAGATCGTTAGAAAATGATTAGGGCACTTAGGAAATTCCTCACTCGCCCAAATAGTAAAAAAAAAGAAAATTTTTCAATCCCTTAACTTAGCCTTTAGTCATCCATTTTCAGCCTTCTCCGAATACCTTTTCTTCTTTTGAAACCCCTTTGAGCTTTCAACCGACTATTTAAGTACACGATGGGACGTTCAAACGAGAAAAGGAAGGGGAGAAAAGGATACGGCAAAGAAAAAGATGACAAAAGAGAGGTGGAAAACGCACACGAGCAATGCTCAACGCACAAAAGTCAGTCCAAACGAACCTGCCCTCCTAATTATTGAGATGTTTTAGAAATCATAAGACGAGGGCATGGATCTTACTGTGAACTTCTCCCTTGATAATCTCGTATGCTCGTCAGAATTGCTGGAAAGAGGAGCACCCCAAAGTGAACTTCTCCAACAATAATCCGGTCTTATATCGGGAAACGAGAAGAGGAGCACGGCCTTGAGTTCGAATCCCATAGCTGTGAACTACTTCAAATCGATAATCTCTGAAACCTCTCGAGGGATTAAGAGAAAAGGAGCACGGTATCGGCCCGAGAACCAACCAGAAGAACTTCGCCTTAGATAATCTCTCAGCCTCGTAGAGAAGCAGAGCTTCAGCTTTAGCAAGTGTAGACTGATACGAAAAAATATTAAAGGATGAGAATGACAACAGATATAAGAAAATGCCGAAAGAAGGAGAACGACGAGGAAATGGAAGACGACAAAAAGCTCACTTTTCCCAAAAATTTTCTTTCCCTTCTAAGTCAGAGCCAAATTATAAATCTTTCAAAGTCCCTTTGATTCCAAATCGACGGTCCTTCGCAAAGGTGAAATGATTAAAAGCGCATCGATCACAGGTAAAGTGACATAAAATTGTTTGTGTTGACTTGAGTGATATAAATATAAAAATCCCAAGTTAAAAATAATTGAGCGCAAGAGTGAACCTAGTGAGAGTTGTCGAAATGGATCATTCTAGGAACTTAGGACTTTAGTTTGTCGACATGACTTGACGGCATATGATCTTTTCAAGTGTCTTGTGAAATTGTAGGCGTAACAATGATCGAAGCAAAATAATCTGACCCCATACTATAAATAATATTAATATTCATACGAAAAAATATATAGATAAATGATAATTTTTCTTGAAATTTTTTCTTCCTCTTTTTCTTACTATTATATGTTATTTTTAAAAAGATAATATATATATATATATATATATAAGATATTACGCACATTCTGATATGCAATATTACTTTGCATTTGAATTAAATTGATTAAATGCGATATTTTGTTTTAATTCGCACATTATGTCATGCAAATTCGGTTTGCATCTAGTTTGAAATGTATAAATGCGAATATTTGCTCTTGCTCATACCCTCGTCCGAAATTATAATTACATGTATAGGGGAACATGTATCTAGGCTAATCTTGATAAATCTTGTTTTTTTAAGAGTGTGATTTTGATTAATTCATATACTTGGTAAATCAATTGAGATGCATTATTTGAGGGGGAGCATTTACAAAATTTATGTCTTGAGCTCCAAATATTTTTGATGATCTTTCTCTAAGTGTTGCAGAAAACTTCAGTTCTTATTCTTGAATAACGCACCTCAATGAGGAGGACTTCACGAATTGTCACGATTTGGAGCGCACGACATTGGTTTAAATTTTGTTGGTTAAATATTTTGATCGTTGACGTGCTTTACGGATTCGAATTTGACCAATTTTTCTTAAAAAAATTTTCAGGGGGCGCCTGATTAGAAAAATTGTTTCCAAATTAACTCTGATATTCTCAACTTTTTTTGCTATAAGTATTGCAGATTTTCAAATTTCGACTATGGAGCCAGATGTCACCATTCAGAATTACAGAGAGTTAATTGCATTTATTTCATATATAGGGGGAGTAATTATGTGGTCTTTACTTGATTTAAGGGTCAATCTGAAGACTTAGGAAAACTTCCAATCGAGAATTAAAAATGGGCTTGTCAAATCGAGAACACAATACGTCTTGTCTGCCCATTAATATTAGTTTACTTTTTGCAGTCGAAAACCTTTATCTCACGCAAAACCTAATCGCAAAATCTACAGTGTCTCTTCGTTTTTCTCTCTCGCAAAACTTTCAAAAGACGATTCAATCTATACTCAAATCTTTCGATTTTTATCGTGGAATTGTCTTTTTAAGGTAGAAACGACACTTATTGTTATTTGCGTGCGATTAAACTCGGTTTGCATCTGTATTTTGTAGTTTTTCGTGTGATTTGGATTAGATTCTCGTCTGTTTTTCAAATTGCGAAAACTATATTGCAATGATTAAGCCCTGTGTACGTGTTTATCTGGGTTAATATTTGCACGATTAAGATAGTTTAGTGTTTTCGCATCATTTGGTAATATAGAGTTTCGGAAATCATGGTATGGTTGAAATTTGAAGTACGACTTAACTGTGTTATTTGAAGAGTTGAAGCTATCGAAGAACTTTTTCGATCGCAAACACTATTAATTGAATTCCGATTCAATTGAGATACTGTTCGCATCATAAAGAATTTCGATCGATAAAATTTAGTTAGTCGCTAAGATAGAGGACTTTGACCGAAAAATTACTTACCATCGAGAAGGGTTAACTCTAATTAGAATTTTATGCGAGCGAAAAACTTCAGAACGGAATAGATAAAATAGATGCAATCAATTTCGAGCGCAAAACTTACCATCAAAAACAGTAATTTCGATTTCATTTTATTTCGGTCGTAAATTTTAGCGGCGATAAAATATAATTTTTCGACGATAAAATTTCTCAATCGTGAAAGGACGTCGCGATGATTTTGATCGATCGTAAATTTTCTCGGCGAGTCACATAGTTTCTCGTTGTTAATTTTTTCGATTGTAAAATTTCACAGCGAAAATCTATTTCGAAATCGAAATACTTTCTCGCTCGATAACTTTCACGACGAAAATTTTATTCAAGCGCGAAAAATTTCTCGATCGTAAATTTACACAGAAATCAATTTTCTCGAACGTAAATTTACGCGGAAATTTTTCGCGATCGTAAAATTTCTCGACTGCAGTACCACGCCTTAAGTTCAAACACTTAGAAAATTTTCTCTAAGTCTTTTCCACTATAGCAGACCTTAGCGAATAAATTTTCGATCGCAAAATTGAACGGAGATTTGAATTCAAAATTAGCACTTAGGAAATTAAAATTAGACTCTCAATTCTCGAGCGTAAACTTTAGCGGAGTGAATAGTGGTGATAAACACTTAGAATATTTTCTTTTCGACAGAAACTTTATATGCGTTATATGAGAATGTTGAATTTCATCATGACTTCAATGTTCGCTTCGTATAACCTATGTGCAACATACTTATCTCCAATTTTAAAATTTCATCAAACATGTAATAAATTGCTTATAGTATAACATTCTATTCCATTTCGACTCAAATTAATTTTTTTGAACTAATGATTTGTTGTTCCAAATTGTCTTTCAGATGGTTCACTACCCCGCTTACAATCACACATACGCAAGAACCTGTACCTCAAGGTTCAGGACACAAACTTTCAGCTCGACCTGACTACTTTTAGTTGTCCGGACGAGATTATTGTGTCTATACTCCAAGGCCATCCCCTTTGGCACGCAGTTACGTGACAGCCTCGGTGCCGATGGTCTATCTCTAACAGCTTTTGGGGATGATCAAGAGTCACGTAGTTGAAGGAGCATACAGCTTCACTTCTGTGATCGGGACGAGACACATCAACATTAACAATAACTACTTTGGGCTCGTCCTCGACCTTCCATTCAGCAACAAATACGACCCCTTGCCAACAGATGCTGAGTTGGTGCAAGATTTCCTCCAAATGGGATACCGTCCACCGCTCATCAAACTCGCGCAATTGCAGAGCAACGAGATTCCTCATCCATGGAAGATACTCGTTGGAATCATTAACAAGTGTCTATCACCGAAGCACGGGCTTCGACAAAGGCAACGACAACATTGTAAGGATATTTCACGGAATTATGTTCTCGCGGAATTACGATTTCGCTCAACTAATCTGGAACGATCTAACAGAGCAGATCAGACAAAAAGAGAACAAGGGCTCCAGGAACGTGCCGTATGCGAGGTGGTTCTCGGTTATCATCAGACAACTCATGGAGCTACACGAGAACATTCCTCGCTTGCCTCCTGGAGGAAACTACTAGCCACCACGGCTCAAAATTTTCCACAACCCAAAGCTCACGGATTCAGATCAACCATCGATGGCCATTCCATTCGTGCTGGTTCATCTTGCCGACCCCTCGAGAGACGTTTATAAGCTGTACTGCCGGGAGAATCATCTCACAGAGCAGATGATTAGAGGGCCCCCGACAGACTTCAATATAAGCCCTCCCAAACAAAAACATCCAATCCCTGAGGCTGCAATGATAGATGTAGTGGCCAGGAGCTTGAATAGGAGCCTCCAATCCGAGAAGCTCAACTACCATAACTTGAAGCCACGATGATCGACGAAGTGGCCCACGAGCTGGAAGTTGAAGCTCAAGTTCAGGAGCTCCAAACAAAAGTGCCCATAATTGTTTGTGTGTTTCATGGATCTGTTGAGGAGATCCTGCAACCGGAAGCACAGTCCAAAGCAGAAACGGGGCACAACTCACCTCCACTAGCTACAACGCCAGAAACCGAGGCTTTGATCTCAACGATTCAGCCCAACGAGCCTCTAGTGATAGCACAAGCACGTGAGGATATTGCACGCAGATTATCATCTCACACGGCTACCCCGTCAGACACCGAGTCAGACGACGAAATTCGTTTGATAAGACGGACTCCAAGGCGAATGAGTATCCCATTCGCGTCCATCTTCACAACTGTCACCACTACATCAGACACGACACCAGTCATCACTCCAAGTGCTGAGGCCGAATCCCAAAATACATTTATTACCAGCCTAGTCCAACCGGTGTCTGATATGCAGATTCACTCTGAACCTGCCCCAACATCCATAGATGAGAATCTACAAGACTCGAGTGAAGGATTGGATGAAAGTCTCGGACAGTCACAACCTCAAGTGACATGAGCCAGCCTGGGGAGCCGGTGTTAGCTCAATGGTTGATAGCAGGTGACATCAGTCGACCTGGTCCATTAACTGAGGCGTCCGTCCAATTTGTGACTGACGCGCACTTCCAAGCAGCTCTCTCTGCAGCCATCACATCCCTTGCAGACAAATGATGGAGAGAGTGCTGACAGCCATCGAAACGTCCCGACGCGACACTGGGAAAGCACCTGTCTCAGAGGGCACTTCAGCGCAAGCAAACCTCCAACCCCACAACCCTCTGCCACGACCCACTCATAAACTCATCCATCCTCATTAACCCATACAAAATACCCATCAACCAACTCCATGATATCCTACTCGCCCGCCTTATAGGCCTTCCCACCTGAACGCCTCAGGAAGAATCACTCTACAGGCATCTCGTGGATCACCCTAAGCCACCTACTCAATCTTGCCGAGGCTAAAGCTCTCGCACACGACGTCGTTATGACGATCCAAACGATCAGGACCATCGTGAGGGGGAGAAATGACCTAGGACATATTCAAGTGGCCAACGAGAAGGTCAAGAACAAGGTTCAGGCGCGAGGCTGACAAGCGCTGGAGCAGGTGAAACCCAACACACTACCCAAACAACCACCACCACGCACCGCACCACCCAAACTCTAACCCAAATCGACCCACCAACCTTCAATATAAGGACGCCTCACCCCACACCACTACAGGCCTTCACAAGCCCCTTGCTTCCGTAAGAAGAAGCAAGTACCGCTATGCTCGTAGCCCTGGCGCAGACTCAAGCAACTCCAAGCTTGATCGCTCCAAACCAATCGGGACCATCTGGGCATGGTGTCAACCCACACGATTTCCTCGACAAATATATATTCAAAGGACAGTGGATGACCCATTCTATGCCCGACGAGCATCAAAGACAACGACTCAAGGACGTTCGACACTTCTTGCAACAAGCTTCGATCAACTTAGTTATGTTAGAAGACGAAGAACTTCGGGAAGGGGAAGACCATGAACAGATTCCCCAAGGGCTTCCAGAGTTGATTGCTCAACGAATTCTCCCACGAGACTAATGCTAGGATCCGTTCGAATCGACACGCCATGGGAAAATATCAGAATTGAAAATTCCCTTCCTTGAAAAGTTCGGGAACATATATAGAGGTCACGGGACAAAGTCAAAAAATTGAACGAGTTCGAGCTCAGAGGGATCTCTCACTGGGATCAACAAAAGAGAATGACCTATGTCTGAATGCTAACCCATCTTGGACCAGATGTGAGGCTCGGGATGTCTAAGGAAAAGCAAAGAGCCATTACAAGAGTCTATCCCCCATATGTCAGCTGCTAAGCACCTATTGTGCTAAAGGATGTCTTCCAACACCATACTACGCCATAGAGCGAGTAGACAGAACTCGAGAGGAGCTAAGCGAGAGCGACCTACCTTACCTTCCTGCCGAAGAGGTGTAAAATCTCTACAAACTATACGTAGAGAAGTAGAAGGGTCCTCAAGGATTCATAAAGAAGGAATGACTCGAGGGACTCTACCTGTTCATGATGCGCCAGGTCAAGTACCATGCCGCACACGACCTTCAGATGGATCTGGAGAGCAATATGAAGAAGGTCAATATGACCGCTCCGCTCAACAAAGGACCGATGTCAAAGTGTTAGGAATATGCCATCGAATGCTATACGAGGATTAGATTCTATAGGGCATTACATTATTTATCGTTCGACCTTTTGCGTAATAAGACATTTTCATGTGTTTAATGCGTTTATTGGATATAAGAGTTCTTTACTTAGCATCCAGTAAAGCAGTAAATGAACAAATGCAAATGTGTCGAGTTGGGTCACTGTTCTCGATGGGTACGAGAGAGGAAGGCTCTAGTGGACTCTTACCTCGAACATTAAAAGTCCGTAAGCCTGAGGTTCCAGTTGGGTGCTGGATAACGATCACGGCTTATTTGTCGATGACCAATCGTGTGCCGATATCCCGATTGGAAGCGAAGGTCATGACTTGTGATATGAATCGAATCAAGGGATTGACTCGTTTCATGGACAGTGACTCACAGGTCGTACGGTTGAACATGGCTTATTACTCAAGGAGTGTCAATGACCGACGACAACACTATAGTAGTATACGTGAACCTTAGACCGAAAGGGGATTTGACGGAGTTGACTTCGAAGTCTCGACTGTCACTGGTTCCCCTCGACCTGATTTGTTGTTGCATGGGTCAGCGGGCCATATGCGGTCTTGATGACGATTTGTGATTGCCGGGCTTAGACCGCCGAGTACGGATTCCCAGTCTCGTAAGTAATCGAGATAAATGTCCTATGAGGACAGCGACGGGAAATTACGAAATCCTTGGCCAAGGTATTGAACTAACTCATGTGAGACATGGAGGGTAGTTTGGTAATTTGCCTCGTCTCCATTTTATCATAGAATTGAGTTAGTGAGTTTGACATAGACCATGGCTCTCACTTGATTGGGACACAGCTGAAGGGTTTATACGTAGCACTGTTGTCTATAGTGAGGTTCTGGAATAAAGACTGGGTCAAAATTCGCACTCGAATCGGGTTACGGTCCGGTACTGCGGGATTGGTTAGGTGACTACCGGACTCTTGGATTCCCCTTTGCCGATTGAGTCGAACCTAGAGAGTCAGTCTTAAAAAGGATCATCAACGTGTACTGATAAGGAGATAAAGTATTTTGGGCCTTAATGGGCCTTGGGCCGTTGGGCCACGCCTAAATGGGCCTCGTGCCATTTATTGGATCGAAGTTGGACTTCTTATGAAACTAACTTTAAGACTTAGGCTTGGCCAAGTGCTTAATGGGCTTAAGGATAAAATTGGATTTCACCTTAAGCTAATTTCGAAATATGCCTTTGAGGGTATTTTCGTTGCATATTTGATATAACTATATATGGAATAAAATATTTGGAATATTATTTATTTAAATTTCGAAATTAATCTAGGATTAAGTTTCGATTCCATACCTTATTTAAATATACTTAGTTTGACTTGGTATTTAAGTTAGCTTTCTAATAATAGCAAGTTTCCTTAAGGTTGGATTTGGAATTCAAAAGAGAGTAAGATTTGGCAAAAATCTCTCACACTTTAAGGACTAAGATATCAAAATGCAAGCCTTTAAATAGGCTAAAAATTTCGTGCTCCAAAAAGAGAGAGAAAAGAAGTGATTTTCGAAATCAACCAAAGGCACAAAACACACACCGAACGCACACGTTCTTCCCACGCGACGGCTCAGTTCTCTCTAGCCATCTTTAGAGAACTGATGCCGTGGTACACTGCAAGGTCGGCGTGACGATCTAGTGACATCCACCACCATCTACGAAGTCTTGAAGAAAATGACGAGAAGCTGCCACTTGCATCAACTAGTAATTCTCTACGGGTTTGACCTGCCCTATTGCATGTCTATGTATTACTATTCTGATCCGAGCTACCGGGGCAATCAGGGAACCAGGAAAATTTTCATTCCGCACCGTTCCCGGGGACGTGGGCTCCGGGAGACACAGGGTAACCCAACAGTGGTATCATAGCGCGCACTCGTGATCGGAATCACAACGCAAGGCGTGTGGGAGACGATCGAAATGCCAACGCAGTTTGACCGTTGTTGGGCTGTCCGATGCGTCGTTTGCCAACCCACGACCATCCACTCGTGCGGTACGGACCGACGAGGAGCCACGTATCGGACCGGGACCCGCGCGGTGGCAGGGTCCGGGCAGCCGCGCATTGCGCTCGGACTGCGAGCGGTGCAGCGATGCTGCAGTCGCGGGATCGGGCTGCTTCGAGCTGGCCCGATCCGCCTCGTACTCCGGGACTGGGCCAACCATGATGGCTTAGACACCAGCCCCGGGCAGCGCCACTGCAAGGGGCGGCGGCACCGTAGAGATCGTTCGCGGCTTTGGCCGCGGACTGCGACTCCGGTTCGGCCGGAATGCTGCGGCGGTGATCTCTCCCAGCGAGGCTCCGGCACGGAGGGACTGAGGCGACGAAGGAGTCGCGGTATATTTCTACCGCGAGATGAACACGCGCGCATTGCGCGACGTGTCCTCGCTGGCGGCGCGGCTATTCCGGCTCAGCCCGGGACTCCCCGCCGGCGGCCTTCTCAGTCGTGGCTCTCCGGCGTGTTTTGAAGGCTGAGTGATTTGAGTCGCGGCAGCTGCGTTAGGGCTTCACGCTCAAAGCCTTAATGGGCTTTTAATGGGCTTGGCCTATTTGAGGCCCAATTTTTGTTTCTTTTTAAAATCACGTAATTGTCAACGTGCTCGTTATGAACGTGATTTAAGGCGCACTTGCAGGTTTAGGAATTTGGTTTCCGGGTCATTTGTTAAGGGTCACGTCCCCCCGGGTTGTATTGGTTTTATATGGGTTGTTCGGGACTAATGATCCCCCCATGTTGTAATTTACCGTTTTATTAGATTAGCTTAATTACGAACCCGAGGGCCCATTTTATGGTAGACAACCCCCCGGCGGTGACAAGGTGGTGGACGTTCGGTGACTTTGAGGCCGTTCGATGTGACGAAGGACGTTTGACAACTTCAAGACCCGTGCGACAACCGGAGGTTTTTTGAATACGCATGTAATAGGGATAAACTAGAAATAACCTGCTTGTATTGTCTTGTAGTTTATTTTCCTACGGTTAATTTACTACCTACGTGCGTGTTGGTTTTTGAAGTGATATGCATGTTCAATGTGCTCTTATGTGAGATGGTTTATTCTCCCGTTTGATAAATACTAAGTGGGTAAAGGAGTTGGATTCCTGTCTTCTATCATGCTTGAGATGTCTAGCGTTGGGGAGTTTTGCGATTCATTCCGAGTAAGTTGGTGTCGTATATCCCGTCCCATTGTTAGCATCTCGAGTGCATCTTGGACGCTGCTCGTCATACCAGTCCGCCCCCACGAAGCGTATGGCAGCAAGGGGCGGTACATTCTGTGCGATGTGAGCATAAGTTGATAGGTCACACTTAGGCAGTTATACCCAATAAGCAGGGTTAGCCGTGAGGGTCAATGACTGAGACAAAGATAGCTGAAACTCTTATTGGATATGTTCACTTTTGACGTGACTTGGATAAGATTAGATGAGCCAAATATTGTGTTAAAGGCTGAGGCGAATCTAGTTGAGTCGGGGACATCAACTACACTATGAAACTTTCAACGAGGTTTTCGAAACTCTTCTCGGGAGGATAGTGTTTTCGAGAAAAATAGTGGGAGTCAAGCGAAACGAAAAGTCCTTGTTTGCGCTTGATGAATGATAAGATAATCTAATTAGATCTTTATTTTCTGCAGCTTTACGTTTCTTTCTATTTACTGCGATGAAAAACATTATTACTATGCTACTTGAGAGAAATTGCTTGGTTGAACCAAACTACGTGGATTGGCTCCGTAACATGAGGATAGTCCTAGGTATGGAGTCGTTAACTTATGTTCTCAATTCTCTCGTACCGCAAGTCCCAGGGGCTGATGCGAGTGACGAAGACCGGGCTGCGTATGCCAAATGGCAGATTGACGAGCCAAAGGTCAAGGGCTATATACTTTTTCCAAGAGCAATGAGTTGCAGCGCAGTCACTCAGAAATGGAAGTGGGCGCCATTTTGCTTCATTTGAAGGAGCTTTTGGAGAACATTCCAGGAGTGCTCGCTATTCCCTTACGGCGCAACTATTTCATTGAAAAATGGCTGAGGGTAGTGACGTCGGAGAGCATGTGCTCAAGATGATCGATTGGATCGAAAGACTCGAGGCACTGGACTTTGTCATGAATAATGAGCTCCAGAACGATCAGATACTTCAGTCGCTCCCACCTTCCTTAAATTCGTTCATTGTGAACTTTAATCTGAACAATGCCGAGATGACGTTGACTGGGTTGATGAACCAGTTGTCGGCGGCGCAAACTCAGATGAAGAAGGTGAAAGGAAATGAAGTTGTTCTTGTCGCGAATGCTAAGACTTAAGGGTCGAGTAGAAAGAAAAAGTCGGACAAACCCACTAACCCAAAGGACGAATTTCGAAAGGCAATGCCAAGAAGAACGTGTTCAAAGGCGCCAAGCCGACGGAGAAATGCCTTCACTGCAATGAGCTTGGCCACTGGAAGCGCGATTTCCCAAAGCTAGCCGCCTTAGGTAAAGGACTTCACGTTTTAGAAACTAATTGTTCTATGAGAGTATATTCCGCTTCGTGGATCTTAGACTCGGGAGCTAGTGCTCACATCTGTGTTTCGAACCAGGGTCTGGAACGAAGTAGGAAGCTGGCGGACCGAGAGATCATGATCAACGTAGGAAGTGGACATAGTGTACCGGCGACCCACATTGGATCAAGAACTCTCGTTTTATCTACTAGACATAGTTTACTGCTTTCCGATTGTTTAGTTTTGCCCAAGGGGCTTAAGAATATTGTTTCTATTCCCGTTTTGAGCAGAAATGGTTATGAGTTCCGTTTTAGTAATAATATATGCAATATTTATTTTGGAAATAATTGCGTTGGAAGTGCAAGTTTACTGAATGGATTATATTATCTAAATGTCGAAGATAAAACAAAAACTGTGAATACAATCACCAACAAACAAAAATTGGAGTCGAACTCGAGACTGCTGTGGCATCTTCGACTCGGTCACGCTGGAGAACAGAAGAATCTCGAGTTGGAGAAAACCGGCATTATAAAGCCGCTTGGGTCTGATCCCTATCCGACTTGCGAATCTTGTATCCTTGGAAAGATAACCAAGTCTCCCTACACAGGGACTTTTGCGAGAGCCGCAGAACTTCTCGGTTTGATCCACATGGATGTTTGCGGAACGGCTCGCGGTAACTTTCATTATTTCTTTACCTTCACAAATGATCACTCTCGCTTCGGCAAGGTGTATCTCATGAAGCACAAGTCTGATACTTTTGAATGGTTCAAAGAGTACAAGGCTTTGGTGGAAAATCAGACTGGAAAGAGCATCAAAGTCGTTCGATCATCGAGGCGGCGAGTACATGAGCCTCGAGTTGACTAGTTCTTGAAAGAGAACGAGAGCATTTCACAGTTGACACCGCCCAGAGCACCGCAGTTGAACGGTATTTCTGAACGCAGAAATCGAACTCCGTTGGATAAGGTTCGATCTATGCTGAGCTATACAGATCTGCCCATATCAATGTGGGTCATGCCTTGTTGATAGCGGCACACATTCTGAATAGATGTCCTACAAAGTCTGTCGATCGTATTCAGTGTCAGATATGGACAGGACGAAGACCGAGCTTGAATCACATTAGAGTTTGGGGTTGCCCAGCATTAATGAAAAAGCTCAAGACAGATAAACTGGAATCGAAGGCTGTGAAAGGACGTTTTGTCGGGTATCCTTTGGATTCCATGGGATACGAATTTTACTTCCACGACGATCAGAGAATCGTTGTAGCCCTTCAGAAGTTCTTTCACAGACCCCAGTGTCAGATGACACCGTAGAGCAGTCAGTCTGAGACGCAACCTGACTTGCACAGGTAGGGTACAGTATCTCGCCAGCCTGAGAGATACGGGATGGTCCACATCGAGCACGAGGTTGCTGCGATGGAAGGGAATGTCGGAGACGATCCCACTACCTATGAGCAATCAGGGATAAAGATTCGGAGAAATGACTTATAGCTATTCAAGGCGAAATGGAATCTGCGCACGAAAACCAAGTCTGGAATCTAGTAGACCTCCCAGATGGTTTTAGACCCATTGGGTGTAAATGGATCTACAAGAGAAAGATTGGATCTGACGGATTGGTTGACAGATACAAAGCTAGGCTTGTGGCGAAAGGGTACAGTCAAAAAGAGGGCATTGACAATGAGGAGACCTTTTCGCCTGTCGCTATGATGAAGTCCATTCGAACATTGCTTGCGATAGCTGCGCACTATGACTATGAGATCTGGCAAATGGCTGTGAAAATTGTGTTCCTAAATGGATACCTCAACGAGGAAATATATATGGATTAGCCCAGGGTTTTACATCGCAAGGAGATGCTCATAAGGTGTACAAATTGAACAAGTCCATTTATGGACTCAAACAAGCCTCCATAAGCTGGAATCTTCGGTTTGATGAAGTGGTCAAGGGCCACGGATTCTTGAAGAACGAAGACGAACCTTGTGTGTACAAGAAAAGCAGTGGGAGCAAAATATATTTCCTCGTATTGTACGTGGACGACATCCTTTTGATGGAAAATGATATTGGAATGCTCTCGATGGTGAAAGCGTGGCTTTCGACCGAATTTTCCACGAAAGACTTGGGAGAAGCTACCTACATCTTGGGTATCCGCTCGAGCGAATCGTATGTTGGGACTCTCCCAGGCCCTTTACTTAGAGAAAGTCCTGAAGCCATATAATATGGACAACTCTAAGAAAGGGTTCCTGCCTAAGCGACATGGGATTCACCTTTCCAAGGCTACGAGCCCTCAAAGTGAGTTGGAGCGGAAAGAGATGAATGGAATCCCCTATGCATCCGCAGTGGGTAGCTCGATGTACGCGATGCTCTGCACGCGACCTGACTTGGCGTACGCCGTGAGTGTAGTCAGTCGGTTTCAGGCTGACCCTGGTAAGGAACATTGGACAGCAGTTAAGACTATCCTCAAGTACCTCAGACGGACTAAGGATATGATGCTGGCCTATGGTAATGGAGAATTGGAAGTGGAAGGGTATACGGATTCGGATTTCTAGTCTGACGTGGACGACCGAAAATCCATTACAGGATTCGTCTTTACGGTCAACGGTGGAGCAGTGTCTTGAAAAAGTTCCAAACAGAGCACTACTGCAGATTCCACCTGCGAAGCAGGGTATATAACGGCTTTAGAGGCAACTAAGGAGGGTGTTTGTGGTGACCCTACTTCTCTAACTAAGATTATTGGCGGATTTCCGCAACGTAAGCCGCGGAAGGCCCGTCTAATTAAAACTTTTTCCTAAATTAATATACAATACTATAAACATCCGTCTACATCGTCTGTACACGGGCCGAAGCCCCAAAAATATCAAAAGAACCAAAAGTCCTAAAGCCGCTCCACAGGTCTTCATCCTTGTACCACCCCGTCCTCAAAAGTCCGTGGAGCACCGCCACCAGCCGCCTCAGTCCTGACGCGTATCGGCGTCAGACTCAGTACCTACAACACGTAAACATTGAGCAATTTGCCCAGTAGGTGAATAAAATGCATGTATGCAAGTGTGCACGCAACCCCAACCCAAATATCTCACAACATGATATGATGCACACTCTTTATTTTCCAATGTTCCTATTTCACACAATACAGGGCCCTAGGTTAGGCTCACGTGCGCAATAAATATCGTGGGTGGTCACGTGATCACACCCGAATCCAATGTCATGGGTGGTTAAACCCGTATCCATAAGTCATGGGAGATAACGCCCGTATCCATATATATATATCATGGGTGATAACACCCGTATCCCTTCTGGCGGTGTGCACCTCGAACCGACCACGTCCGAGTAGACAGATCGATCACGTCTGTCTCCGCCAGGAATCCTGTGAGCCTAACCGGTCACAAAATATTCTCAATCTACCCCACGTAACAACATGTCGAATCATCACCGTCTCAATACGGTGGAAATCATCTTTTTAGCCTGACGTGATATGCACGTGCCATGCATATAATCGCAATAATACATAAAAACATGATTCACATTGTAGCACCCGAGTCCTCGTAAGCACATTAGGGCCAATAAATTTGCATAAAAACGTGGAATGCAATTATGTGCTTTTCGTGTGTTACCTTCATGCTTATGTGACTTACTTGAAACTTGTGTGGAAAATTACGTGCTTAGGTGATCTTATGAAATTTGGTACAGTTAAATTGTACCAACTGACCCTTAATCTAGTTAGGAATTTTTGAAAGATAGGCTAAAGAAATTTGAGCCATGAACAAGGTTTGGGCTAAAATTAAAATTAGGCCCAAAAGTTGCTAGGATCACTAATGGGCTAAATTGAGAGTTGAGCCCAAAATATTTAATGGCTTAGGGACAAATTTCCTTAAAATAAGGGATATTTTCGTAAATTGAGTCCCATCCCCATCCCTTAAATGAATTAAATGTAGTCTAAAATCCATTTGAAGTCCACAAACCCAGTGTAAGAAAGTAACGAGAGTTGGGACAAGAAAGAAAGAAGGAGGAGCCGAGATACCAAGCTAACAAATTGGGACTAGGTATGTTCTTTAAACCATAGCATTTACGTTTTCTTAAAGATTAGAGCTGTGCGACTTTAAATGACGGGGTTTCGGTAAGGTTTTGAGCCTAAGGCACGAATTTAAGAACTGAGAGATGCCCTAACCTTAATCCTTGCGTTTTTAGTCCTATAACAACATGTTTTAGGGAATTTAAGCACGAAAATATAAGATAAGGTTGGCGTTATTGTTTAGCTCGATTTTAGGGTTCCTGCAGTTCCAATCGGCCTTCATAATGTTCTTGGAGAAAATGACTTTTAATCTTTTAAAGTAGTACTTTGCGAACTGAGAAGTGTTAGTGGAGTATTTTGCGAATTGAGGAGGTAGCGGGAGGTTTGCGAACCCATGCAAACCCCACTTCGCGGCTTCGAGACGTTCACGAGCCGCGCTCGTTTTGCGAACTCGGCAGTTTCGCGAGGCCAAGCACACTTTGCGAATCCATAGAGGATTGCGGGCTGGAGAATTTCGAAGCTACTTTGCGAGTCCTGCTAAAATTTGCGAGTCCCACCAAGTTTGCGAATCCATGCAAGCGGAAGCTTTGCGGGTTGATGGTTTGCGAACCCCAAGCGGTTAGGAACTTTGCGACTCCGTTTTGCGGGTTCATGCACTTCGCGGCCCCATCTTACGAATAGAACCCACTTTGCGAACTCGAGCTTTGCGAGTTCAAGTCACTTCGTGGGTTGAGAAGTTTGCGAACCCACTTTGCCGACCCAAACCATGTCGCGGGCCGTGCTCCTTTTGCGGCCTCCCTACTTTGCGAACCCCATGAGGTTTGCGAATGGAGGTTCACGGGCCCAATTCATTTCGCGGGTCCAAGGTTTTGCGGGTCCACACAAGCCGCAAACCTACTTTGCGAGCTCCATGCAACGAAGCGGTTGGCGAATCCAAAACTTTGCGGGTCCACGAAGCCGCAAACCCTACTTCGCAAAGCAAGGATTTTGCGAATGCTATAAGCACCGCGAACTCGGCGCTTTGCGAATCCTCACGCAGTTTGCGGGCCCAAGGTTGGCGGGTCCATCTTTGCGAACCCTAGCTTTGCGAATCCTTAGAAGTTTGCGAGTCCACATAGGTCGCGAACCCACATTGCGAACCCACCCACTTTGCGGGCCGACCGAGGGTTTGCGAACTCGGCATTCTGCGAATTCTCATGCACTTTGCGAACCCGTTTTGCGAACTGAGCCTCATGCACTTTGCGGGTCCTATGAGGATGGCGAATCGAGTTTTACGAATCCAACGGTTTGCGAACTCAAACACTTCGCAAATCAACTTCACGAAAAATATTTTCGCACCATTCAATAAGAAAAATACTCCGATTCCAATGAGCATAGGCTCTTTCAACGCCCGATCATAATTTGCCTATCTGTGTCCTTAGGACCAATTTTCGGTATAGGTAGACGTTGCAATCGATAGAATTTTGGTACGAAAATTTAGGTAGTCAACTGATATAATTTATGGACTGACTTTATAGCCTTGGCAGGTTTAAAGGACGAAATTTTAGAAATTTCACTAGACCGGCTAGCAAATAGTTTAAAGTCGAAAATTAGGTTCATGACTTAAAATAATTCGAGTACTTAGCTAGCCTAATTAATTAATAGCTTACTGATACGAGTGTTTTGGTGCCTAAGGTCAGGACTTAGGAAATTCGCCAGGGCAGGTAGCAGTTAGTCCACGGACGCCAGGTAAGTGGAAATCCAACTACAACACATAACATGAATGTATATGTCTAATTGATGTGGTTACGTGATGAGGTGTTTACGTGCTTATGTGTACTTGTATGATATGATTTCATGAACTTAGTAAGCGTTATGGCATTAACGCATTCTGCATATGCACGAGCATGCACGAAACACTTGGGGTTAATGAATTGGTGAGCGTGCATGATTATGTCGCAAATAGCGAAAAAAAAAAGCCGAAGTGGGCAATGATATCATAAGCTAAGATAGCGGGCGGCTTCCGGGGCACCGAGACGGCGTTGATGCGCCGACGGCGACGTTGATGCGTCGCCAGTATACGAACGACGTTGATGCGTCGGGGGATTACCATGGTTGGGTTGATGCCCTCATGGTTGGGTTGATGCCCTTATATCCCTGATTAGCGTGGTTGGGTTGACGCCCTCATGCTTTAGTATGGTTGATACGAACGACGTTGATGCGTCGGGGGGTTACCATGGTTGGGTTGATGCCCTCATGGTTGGGTTGATGCCCTTATATCCCTGATTAGCGTGGTTGGGTTGATGCCCTCATGCTTTAGTATGGTTGGGTTGATGCCCTCATACTTTGGGCTGATGCCCGTGGTTGGATAGAGCTCTTTACGGTGTACGCCTGGGTAAAAGCCTGCCAAGGGCCCTAAGATAAAAGATATGAGATTAAGTTGATTCATAAGACATAAGATGCATCGGCGTGGATTGCCTTTGCGGGGTTTGACCACGTGCACGTCATGCATGATTTCTACTTACTGAGCATATCGCTCATCCCTTACGTTATGTGTTGTAGGTGCGAGCGACCACGGTACGTGATCGCTTAGATGGCAAGGAAATCTTTTGGCGCTTCCAGCAGCTTTTGGGATGGGAGTGTGTGCATGGATGACGACCTGTGAGGCCGGGCGCACAGAGATTCTTTTGATATGCATGTATACACATCTCGTGTAATTAGGATTCACATGAAGTTAGGAAGTCATGTAATTCTTTTGTCATGTATAGAAACTACTTCCATTACAAAAATGGAAAAATTTAATACGCGTTTCCGCAACTCTTTTAAGTTAAAGCAACGGTAGGCACATAGGATACGTTAGAATTAGGCAATTAAGAAGCCGGGTCCTGACACACATGAAACGTACGTAGAACACGTAAATTACGTAAATCACATAAGTCACGTAAATCACATAATCACATGAAAACACAAAAATGTGTTTACGTATTGTAGATGGATGATCCACCTACCTGTCCTCCTGCTAGCGTCAAATAAAAAGTCCGGTGTAGTCCATATATATCGATCCTCTGAATATAATAAATATTTTCATATTAATATATATTTATTAAGTCATATAAATTTTGAGAATACTAAAATTATCAAAACTCTAAAATTTATGAAAACCTAAAAATAATGAAATTTCTAAAAATAAATAAACCCTAGAATATTGAAAACCTTAGAAATAGCAGAATTCTAAAATACCGAAAATTTATTAAGTGTAGAAACCTTAAGACAATGTCGAAATCTTTAGACAATGTCTAGAACTATGATGTCGAAATCCTCAAAATGTCGAGACCTCTATATACATACAAATATTATCGAGATCTGTTAAGGAATTAAATGTCGAACAGTACCATGGAGGATGTCGAGACCTATATACACTGCGAAAGGTAGATCTCGAGAAGCTTGAAGAGTAGATGTTGAAATATTTTAGATCAAATGTCGAGATTATTAATAAATGTCGGGTTCATCAAGTCATATCGACATCCTATAAATATCGAGATCTTATCAACTTCTATAAGGTGTCGACATCTTTCAATACAATGTCGAGATCATATTACAATAGGGAATATCGAGATCATATTTGTCCGAGAACTTGGATGTCGAAATTAAAATGTCGAGACCTTAAACTAATGTCGAGATTATATATCGATATCCTTAAGCAATGCCGACATCATACAAATGTCGAGCTCTATGAGCTTGCCGAGATCTTTGGAAAACAAATGTCAGGGTCATATCAAGTTTTATAAATGTCGAGACCTATCATCTCGAGATCTTTTCATGTGAAAAACTATCAAATCTCGAGTTCTTTCTATTATATATATATTTCGATATCTATCAACATCTTTCTATATATATACCTCTCGACTTTCTATGCTAGTCTCGACATCTTCTATGCTTAGCATAACTCATGTATCGAGATCTATTCCAAACATCTGAAAACAACTACAGTTCTTGAAATATTCTACCCCAAACGTTTCCACAGATTCACAAGTTGAAATCAACTACCTGAAGTTAACTAGGGTTTTATATTTCCGAGTACTAACAAACCTTCGAGAGTTTCTCATAATCATTACTCACCCCTATAATCGCAAATTACATACATATAGCTTATCGAAATTAACTTAAGTATATTAAATTTAGAGAACATTTCGTATACCTCTCTTTGAAATTTGATGAAACCCTTACAAGTTCTTGTCCTTAGCTTCACGTTATCCTTTCGTTAGTCAAGTTCTTGCTTTTGCCTAGTACCCCTTTTTGCCCCAAGTTCGTATGTGATGAATGAGGGTTTTTCCTTATCTTTCCTCCTTGTTATAACATCTTCATTAGATAAGTATTAACTATTGGAAAATGGGAATGATGGGACAAGTTAATGACGTGAGTTTTCCTTTAACTTTAAGCAACTTCATTCTTAGTATTTATCTTAGTTACTTGGGCTCTAAATATCGTATCATAAATATAGCCCATCATTATAAATTTTTATACTGTTTATTATTTTATGGTTCTAACATTATAAATACTTATATTATTATTTTCGGACCTTATTTGAAATAAAAAAATCGATCTTAATTTCACAAATTATATTGATTTCGTCAAAACCTCGTATTAAATTTTTCGGGTATTACAGTGTTTGGATGAGAAATTTTTCTTGTTCTTGGAAGACCTTGGTGTCTTTTCTGTAGCAGATAGGCCATTGCCATTGTGGTGTGACAGTACTGGCGCACTTACTCCGGCGAAAGAACCGAGATCTCACAGCAGGTCCAAACATATAGAATGAACGTACCACGTGTTACGTGGATTCATTGGGAATGGCTGCATAGCCGTGCAGAAGATTGCGACTGCGGAAAACGTGTCTAGACATCTCGAAAAGATGGGTATTAAATACTGCATCGCATGGCATTGAGTGCAAGTGGGAGATTGTTAGGAATATGCCCTCGAATGCTATACGAGGATTAGATTATTTAGGGCAATAAATTATTTATCGTCCGACCTTTTGTGTAATAAAATATTTTCATGTGTTTAATGAAAGACATTGTTCGTTTATTGGATATAAGAGTTCTTTACTTAGCATCCGGTAAATCAATAAATGAACAAATCCAAATGTGTCGAGTTGGGTCACTGTTCTCGATGGGTACGAGAGAGGAAGGCACCAGTGGACTCTTAACCTCGAACATTAAAAGTCCGTAAGCCTGAGGCTCCAGTTGGGTGTTGGCTAACCGATCAAGGCTTATTTGTCGATGATCTATCGTGTGCCGACATCCCCCTTGGAAGCGGAGGTCATGACTTGTGATACGAATCGAATCAAGGGATTGACTCGTTTCATGGACACTGACTCACGGGTCGTACGGTCGAACATGGCTTATTACTCAAGGAATGTCAATGACCGACGACAACACTATAGTAGTCTACGTTAACCTTAGACCGAAAGGGGCTTTGATGGAGTTGACTTCGAAGTCTCGACTGTCACGGTTCCCCTCGACCCGATTTGCTGTTGCATGGGTCAGCGGGCCAGATGCGGTCTTGATGCGATTTGTGATTGCCGGGCTTCGACCGCCGAGTACGTATTCACAGTCTTGCAAGTAATCCAGATAAGTGTCCTATGAGGACGGCGTCGGGAAATTACGAAATCCTTGGCCAAGGTATTGAACTAACTCATGTGAGACATGGAGGGTAGTTTGGTAATTTGCCTCGTCTCCGTTTTATTATAGAATCGAGTTTAGTGAGTTTGACATAGACCATGGCTCTCACTTGATTGGGACACAGCTGAAGGATTTATATGTAGCACTGTTATCTATAGTGAGGTTCTGGAATAAAGAGTGGGTCGAAACTCCCACTCGAATCGGGTTATGGTCCGGTACTGCGTGATTGGAAAGGTAACTACCGGACTCTTGGATTCCCCCCTTGCCAATTGAGTCGAACCTAGAGTCGGGCTTAAAAAGGATCATCAACGTGTACTGATAAGGAGAGAAAGTGTTTTGGGCCATAACGGGCCTTGGACCGTTGGGCCACACCTTAATGGCCTCGGGCCATTTATTGGATCGAAGTTGGACTTCTTATGAAACTAACTTTAAGACTTGGGCTTGGCCAAGTGCTTAATGGGCTTGAGGATAAAATTGGATTTCACTTTTTCACTTTAAGCTAATTTCGAAATATGCCTTTGAGGGTATTTTCGGAATTTGCATATTTGATATAAATAACTATGAAATAAAATATTTGGAATATTATTTATTTAAATTTCAAAATTAATCTAGGATTAAGTTTCGAATTCCATACCATATTTAAATATACTTAGTTTGACTTGGTATTTAAGTTAGTTTTCTAATAATAGCAAGTTTCCTTAAGGTTGGATTTGGAATTCAAAGAGAGTAAAATCTCTCACACTTTAAGGACTAAGATATCGAAATCCAAGCCTTTAAATAGGCTAAGAATTTCATGCTCCAAAAGGGGAGAGAAAAGAAGTGATTTTCGAAATCAACCAAAGGCACAAAACACACACCGAACGCACACACGTTTCTCCCACGCGACGGCTCAGTTCTCTCTAGTCATCTTTAGAGAACTGATTCCGTGGTACACTGCAAGGTCGGCGTGATGATCTAGTGCCATTCACCACCATCTACGAAGTCTTGAAGAAAAGGACGAGGAGGTGCCACTCGCGTCAACTGGTAATTCTCTACGGGTTTGACCCGCCCTATTGCATGTGTATGTGTTCCTATTCTTATCCAAGCTACGAGGGCAATCGGGGAACCCGGAAAAGTTTTATTCCATACGGTTCCCGGGGACGTGGGGTCTCCGAGAGACACCGGGTAACCCAACACAAAGGGCTTCCCCACAATCACGTTCATATTAGCTCAGTCTTAGGAATCACCTACCACAATTCGATTACCAAGAAGACTAGGATGATGCTGAAGACTGAGATTCAAAAGTTTTGTGATGGGATGCTCAAGGTCATCAGGAAGAACATATAGACGAGGTTGGAAGAGATCAATAGAGAGACCATGCTGAATCTTCACAGGTTCGTGAAAGAATAACCGCTTCTGATGGAACTTCTTGAGGACATCGAGGAGCGGCTGGAGCTGAGGAGCAGCATTAGAAAATTCGAGCACGCGCTGAGCTTGCGCAGGTCTTACTTTGCCTGACGAGGACATATGGCTCGGAAAGGCAATCAAGCATAAATGGGGAGAATGTAAAATACCATTTATAATTGTGCTTTGGATTTCATTAGTTGTCCTTGTAATTAGGGGCTTTATTTGTATTTGTTCTCAGTTTAGGACTTAGCTTGTTATCTATACCAAGTATGTTTGGTATAAATACCTTGTACACATTTGAGCTTAATAGAGAATTTTAGTCAATTGATCCGAAAGGCTTGACAATCCAATTCTAGAGAGAAAAAGTCAGAATACATTATCTTACTACACGAATTCTCTCTCGAAGTTATTCAACGAAGGTTTTCGATCGAATATCTATTTCTATAATTCTAATCGATTTCCTTATGATTGAAGCTTAGGTAGTAGAGTTGATAAATTAGGACCTAACAAATTATTTCAAAATCAAATGGGGATAAATGAGCCTGCCATCTCGCAAACATTTGTTTAGAGACGTCATGTTTAAAATCTTTCTGAAACATAAATTTTGCAGCTTGACAATCAGTTTTTATCAAAAACTTTTGATTATATAAATCATCCTGGAATTTAAGAACGCACTTAACAATAGCAAGTACTTCTCGAGCTATAGTAGCAGAATTTTTCTGAGCATTATTCCATTTCCCCGAATGGAACCTAACTAAGTATCTTTCTTATCTTCTGGAGTAACTTGTTTTAAGATTCCTCCAAACCCTAAATCAGGCGCATCAGTCTCAATAATTTTTTGCCAATTAGGGTTAGCATGCATAAGACATGGTAAATGCGTAACTTTATTCTTAATTTTTTTTGGTAAAATGAGTTTTTCATTTACCACGAACTCAAATTGTTCTATATATCACACCTCAACTAAATCATATATAAGAACATGACTGTTGGAAAAAACTAGTGTTAGCAATCTTCTTCATGCTTGTAAAGTTCCTCAGCTTCCTTTTCATCTCACGAGTGATCAGTATAGACAACTGCTCCACATTCTTCCAGCCCACGTTAGAATCAGAATGCAGCCTTTGATTCCTCTCATACCAGATATAGTACAGGATGGCAGCAAGGCAAGCCATGCGAATGCTGTTCTGTATGCTTCTCTTTCCACCAACGGTTGTTATCCATCTGCTTAGCTCCTCAAACGTACAATCAACCTCATTCAAACGCATCCATCCAGTTAACTTCCATATCAGTTGTTGGCAGACTGAACACTCCAGGAAAAGATGCTCAATAGTCTCATCAGCATTTCCACATAATCTGCATTTAGCATCAGAGACATTCGGTCCCCAACTCTGCAACCTATCCATAGTTAGTAGTCTCTTTTGTATCATCAACCATACAAAGAAGGAATGCTTAGGAATATTCAGTTTATTCCAGACAGCTCTGCAGCAGGGGAAATTTGGGTGATTCCTTTGAGCCAGATATATCCTGAAGTGACAGAATATTTACCATCTGCAACTGGTATCCATCTTTTGTCCATATACCCCCCTAAATCTGTCCTTAAGCCTGTGAAGCTTTTTCCAGTGCCAGCAAGAATCCACTGGCGGATTGAAATCCCCAGAAACTGGTTCCTTTCAGGTAGAACACATTTATCCATTTAATCCATAGTGAATCAGCCTCCATAGTTATATCCCAGATCTGTTTAACCGCAAGCGCACTATTCCAGGTAGCACAGTCCTTCAAATTCAATCCTCCTTTGCTTCTAGGCAACCACACTTTATCCCAACTGATGAGGGGAATGCATCTGCCCTGTGCCCTTTCGCCCCATAGGAATTCTTTACATGCCCTATCCACCTCCTTTGACACTGATTTGGGCAGTACAAAGACTGAGCCCAGTATCCATGTGTAGCCGGTAGGACAAAGTTTATTAAGCATAATCTGCCCGCATATGACAGATTTCGGGTAGTCTAACACCTTATTCTTGCTATGATCTTTTCCACAAGCAGCTGACAAGAGGCTCTATTCCATTTAGTAGGCGAGATAGGTATACCCAGATACTTCATTGGAAACTAATTGTAGACCTTTTTGGTCCAAATGATTATGAGAGTTTTGATTATTCCAATTAATTATGTAAATTGGGGATACAAATTAGAAAACTCGATATGCATGTTGTGTGATGTTTAAGTATGTGAAAATGTTCGATTAAGCGCTTAAATGTGATTAAACTGTTAAGAAAATCACATTTGTGTGATCTTGTGCTTAACTGGAATATTTATGTGATCACCTAGTTATGAGCGTTTTCGTATGAATGGAATCTTATTGCGTGCTATATATGGAAATTATATCATGTTGAGCGATATGTGAACTGAAAACGAGAGTTATTTTAAGAAAGAATATCACTGTGATCACCCTAATATGAATTATTGTATGTTATATATGGAAGAGATATTCTGATTGAGCTGAAAACGTGATTGAGTTATTTTAGGAAAGAATATCTATGTGACCATCCGGATATGAATGACTATGCTGTATATATGGAAATGATATTTTGATTAAGTGCTTACATGTGATTGATCTAATTTAGAAAAGAATATCAATGATATATCCGATGAGTGCGATATTATTTGACTCTTAAATCAGTGAATCATGATCTATCTTTCCTTATGTGACTTAGGATTTATATTTTAGAAAGTTATTAATTGATTGGGCTCGTATGTGGTAAGATGCTGATTGAGTCTATTTATGGAATGCGCTGAAATCGGATGAGATCACCATACATGGAAAGTATGCTTTGCATTATACTCAGTAAATCAAATCTTTCTATGTGCGAATTGGCTATCATATTTTGGGAAAGAAATCAGTTGATCGAGCTTACCATTGATAATATGCTGAGTGGAATTACATATGGAATATGCTGACTAACGGATGAGATTACAGTGGAATGAAAGTTAATCTGTGGTATTTATGGTAAATTATCATGTTTAACCGTTGAGCTTAATTGGTTTATTCTTTGCATGATTCTTTGAGTTAATGCACGTGATTATTGAGCTTTCTATTGCATATTCTGTGCTTAACTTTCCTTGTGAAGTGAAGAAGCTATTCGTGGTCTATATAGAAGAAAACACTTCACGTTGATGGGTACACAACGAACACACAAGTTTTCGAATTCCTTAGAGCGATTGATCGTTAATTTGCGATTCATTCGTAGTTTCCGTTGAGCTTAAATTTGCGAATCTGTGCCCGTGAGCGATCTTTAGCAATACCCTATCCAAAACTCTTGTCTTCGGACGTGTTGTGTCTGCGGATGCGTTGAACGCTATTTTGAAACAGGGTTAGGGACATAACTTTGATACTCGTACTGCTTTCTGGAAAATTATTTACTCTGCAAATTATCTTATTAAAGAAAAGTATTTTTCAAAGAAGAACAAGCCAAATTTTTTATAGCCTAATTCACCCCCTCTTAGGCGTATACACCTCACTTGGTATCAGAGTCAGGTTACTCAACAAAAGGCCTAACACGCTTGAGTTAAGATCTAATGGCTTTTTCGAGTGATGTTTTTGCAGAGGGTCAATCCCACTCTAGGCCACCTCTTTGATGGAACGAACTACGCAGTGTGGAGGAATCGTATGCTCGAGTTGTAATCGCTGTCGACTACGATCTTTGGGAAACAATCATCAACGGACCATACGCGGCTGTGAAAGAAGATGGAACCCCAAAGGTGCCAAAGAATACAACGCTGATGACAAAAAGGGAATCACGCGAAACGCAAAGGCGAAGAACTTGCTCGCATGCGCACTCACACGGGAAGAATACATTCAGGTCAGTTCCTGCTCATCAGCAAAGGCCATGTGGGATATGATCCAAGTCACTCATGAAGGAACCCAAAGAGTTGTGCAAGAAAGACTGGCTCTGCTTACTCATCAGTATGAACTTTTCTCGATGGAATCTGACGAGAATATAAGCCAGATGTATGCCAGGTTCATGGGAATCATCAACCAAATGTTCTCTCTCGGCAAGAAGGTTCACGACAGTGAACAAGTGAGAAAGATACTGAGATCACTGCCGCGGGAATGAAATTCCAAAGTTACTACCATCTACGAAGCAAAGGATCTAGAAGCACTTAGCATCTCCGAACTGATTGGATCTCTTATATCCTACGAGAAGATTCAAACATCAATGAATGAGAAGTCGAAGAACAAAAATCAGAAGTCCATTGCATTCAAATCCAACCAAGAAAAATCTGATTCTGACGACGAAGAAGAGAACTTGATGAACGACCTAGCCATGCTTACAAAAAGATTTGAAAGATTCCAGCAGAAAAAAAAATTCCAAGGGAACGTCAACAAATTCCAGAACAAGAGCAAAGGAATATCCACGTCTGGGAAGAAAGTTCAAAAGTGTTTCCGATGCAACAAACCAGGCCATTATGCACATGAATGCCCAGCAACCAACAATGAGAAACCAAGGAAGTAGAATGCTATGATGACGGAATCAAATGACTCTGAACCAGAAAAAAGTGAGGACGAGGATCACGCTTACATGGCTGACGAGGATCAGGTATCCCGCTCTTCCTCTATTGAGAAAACTCATATCCTAAACAGTTTATATAACAATGATTGTGAAAGTGACTCATCTGTTTCTGACATAGAAGAAAGTAAGGAAGAATTATGTGATTTACTTAAGAAAGCTGAGAGAAAGATTAAGTCACTAAATTCCTTGAATAAGGAACTAATAAAACAGCGAGATCACCTAGCTAAGGAAAAACACGAGGCTGACCTAGAGATCTCACGTTTGAAAGGAGAGTTAGTTACTGCTAAGAAAGAGGGAATTCCCTGTGACTGTGAGAAAACAGAAAAGAAAAATAGTGACTTATCCAGAGATATTGTAGAACTTAAAAACTCCTTAGAGAGAGAAAAATAGAAAGTTGATAGACTCCTTGAGGGTAGGCAGAACCTAGACATGCTGTTGAATACTCCTAGCAACATTGGTAGGTCTGGAATAGGTTATTCCACTGAAGAAAAGCATACTAAACATTCTGTACCTAAGTTTAAGTGTTTCTGTTGTGGTAGAAATGGTCATTATGCATACAACTGTCCGTTAAAGAAAGTTGATAAAGCTAAGTATGTTTAGAGACCTAAGAAGTCACCTGTAGATGGCACTGTTGTATCTGATTCAAACAGGAGATCACCGTCTATGTAGAATGATATCTCATCTGTTAACAGAAGTTATTTCTCCGCTAACACGTTAGGACCCAACAGAAATTGGGTACCTCAGAAGAGTACTTCTTTCTACAGGTACGAATGAAGAATTCCAGTAAGAAAAATAGGTGGTATCTCGACAGCGGGTGCTCCCGCCACATGACAGGTGATATAGGTAATTTTGTGTCGTTAAAGGCGGTTGATGGAGGATACGTTTCGTACGATAACGATGCAAAAGCCAAAATCGCTGGAGTTGGTATTGTTGGTAACAATTTGAATATGACAATAAATAATGTATGGTTTGTTAGGAACCTAGAGCATAAGTTTATTAGCATTAGTCAACTATATGATGATGGACGTACTGTGGCTTTCGCCAAAGATAAGTGGTTCGTTAAAAAGGATGATGAGATTGTGTTTAGTGCATCTAGGCATGGTAACATTTACTGCATCACTCTTGATGATATTGCTAACCAAAACGTCAAGTGTCTAGCAGTTACGCAGGATATCACATAGTTATGGCATAGACGTCTGGGACATGCTAACATGGAACTGATGTCTCACATATCATGCAATGAATTGGTGAGAGGTATTCCAGATATGAAAGCCACCAAGGACAGAATCTATAAAGCGTGCCAAATGGGAAAACAGACCAAGACGTCCTTTAAAACTAAGAATGTGATATCTACATCCAGACCACTAGAACTGCTGCATCTTGACCTTTTTGGTCCGGTACAGGTTATGTCATTGAGAGGTAAACGATATGCCTTTGTTATCGTAGACGACTATACTAGGTACACATGGGTCTTATTTCTTGCGCACAAAAGTGAGGCTTTAGATAATCTTGCACCACTGATCAAAAAGCTAGGAAATGAGAAAGAGATGAAGGTCCGTAAGATTATGAGTGATAATGGTCTAGAATTTGATTGTAAATCCTTTGCATCCTTTTGTGATGAAAATGGTTATAGTCACAATTTTTCAGCCCCTATTACGCCTCAACAGAAGGGAGTGGTCGAGAGGAAAAATAGAGTATTACAAGAAATGTCTAGGACTATGTTGAGCGAATATAATACTCCAAAACATTTTTGGGCCGAAGCTGTTAGTACATGTTATGTCGCGAATAGGATTTTTCTTAGACCGATTATTAAGAAAACTCCCTATGAACATTGGAACGATAAAACCCCTAACATAGGATATTTCCATGTATTTGGCTGCAAATGTTTCATTTTTGAATGATAGGGATAAGAGAGGAAAATTCGATTCCAATGTAGATGAAGGGATATTCCTAGGTTACAGTCTTCATTCCAAAGCTTTTAGAGTGTTTAATAATAGGAAAAAGACTGTTCAAGAATCTGTGCATGTTACATTTGATGAATTTCCTATCGCAGATGCTACTGAGGAAGGTATAGTTGTTTCTCCTGCAGGTATACAGGTTACTGAAAAAGGAGTGAATGCAATTCCGTTGGAACTAAATACTAAGTCAGAAGAATCTGAAGCTTCAGACGAACAACAGCACAAAATGCAAACATGCTTCCAGCCATCCCACTGAACAAGTCACAGGGAATATCACTTCAGGGATCAAAACGAGAGCAACTGCACGAAACGATGTTGCTGAGGAATCACATGACGTGCTGTTATCAAGCATGGAACCTAAGACAGTGAATGAAGCGCTTAACGATGAATCGCGTGGGTGATTGCCATGGAAGAAGAGCTAGCACAATTCGAAAAGAGCCAGGTGTGGACTCTTGTGGAAAGACCTAGCGACAAGTCAATAATAGGCACGAAGTGGGTGTTTTGCAACAAAATTGAGTAGGTTTCTACTAGACCTGGGCTTTACAACAGGAACAATAGATAACACTCTGTTTATAAAGTGCGAAGGGAATCACATACTACTTGTGCAGATATACGTTGATGATATCATATTTGGTAGCACTGACATCACTCTTTGCGAGAAATTTTCTAAGTCTATGCAGCCGGAATTTGAGATGAGCCTAATGGGAGAACTCACGTACTTCCTTGGATTGAAAATCAAGCAATTAGATACGGGAACATTCATATCTCAAACGAGGTACACGAAGGAACTTCTTGAAAAATTCGGAATGGCTGATTCCAAGGTACTTCCCACTCCTATGCATCAGACCGCAAAAATTGACAGTGATGAACAAGGTACGCTTTTTGACCAAACTAAATATAGAGGTATGAATGGAAGTTTGCTCTACCTTACGGCAAGCAGACCCGATACTATGTTTGCTACTGGTCTATGTTCTAGATATCAATCGATTCCTAGGGAATCACACTTGACAGCATTCAAGTGGATACTTAGATATTTGAAAGGAACAATCAATTTGGTATGTGTTATCCAGATTCCAAGGAATTCCCGTTGATGGGATACTCGGACGCGGATTACGCCGGTTCTAGGGAAGATAGGAAAATCACTAGTGGTACTTGCCAAATACTAGGCAATTCCCTAGTAACTTGGTCCAGTCGGAAACAGAATGCTGTGGCCCTATCCACAACCGAAGCAGAATATATGGCCTTAGGAAGTTGTTCTCAGCAAATTCTTTGGATGAAACAGACCTTGAGTGATTACGGTTTAAGGTACGACCAAATTCCTATTTTTTGTGATGTACTAGTGCCATTAGTATCACTAAGAATCCCGTACACCACTCTCGAACTAAGCATATAGAGGTGAAACATCATTTTATTCGAGATCATGTTCAGAAAGGGAATATCAGCGTGAACTTCGTTGGAACTAATGATCAGTTGGCTGATATCTTCAAGAAACCCCTTATTGAGAGTAGATTTTGTGATATCCGTGACCGACTAGGAATTATTGAGCTCAAATAGGAAACGGGACTAGATATGTTAGCCCTTAGTATTTCCTTGATAGTCCTTTAGAATCTCCTCGATTTTATACCTTGATTCTATTAACAATTTTTTCCTTCTTCGATACTTATGTCAAAATCTATTTTCAGCCAAAAATTCCTTATTATTTTTGAACTCTGATAACTAGTCCTTATTTCCTTCCTTAATCTCCACGAGATATCCTCTGATCTTCATTTAATTCCATCTAATGGGCAGTTTCCTTATCCAGCCGTGATCTTTGAAATTCAAATTTTGAAATCTTTTCCTTATCAGCCTCACGTCTAATCGATATCACATCTCTCCAAAATCCTTTTCATTCTTATCCAAGAAGTTTCAGCCTTTCTAACCATCCAATCTCTTCTTTATCATTTCATTCAACCCCAAGTCTTTCACTTAATTATTTCGCTCTCAATCCTTCGATCTCAATCGTGACGAAAACCAAAGGCGCCGGATCTGTCTCCGACAAGAAGCAAAAGACTGCTCTGATCAAATCCAATCTCACCGAAAGCCACTTGTTCGAAACCAGGAAGAAAAGGGATGATGAGAGCGACGACGAGCAGGGAACCATAGCTGATTTGAAACAAAGTATCAACGGCATCAAGGATGATAACAAAAACAAGTTCGATGAGATCTCACGGCACTTTAAAAGGGTTAAAAAGTTTATGAAGGAGATCTCCACGGCTCTGAATATCACTGAATCCTTATCTGCCTCATCTGATAGTGATTCCAGCCCTTAGAACTTCGATCCCCAGTGATCTCCTAGCTCTAGTATGCCTAGTTCCCGTTTGCGCTTAGTACTAAGTTCTTTTATTTTGTTGGTTTTTGGGTTAGTAGGCTGTGCTAAGTTGCACGTTTTTTGGTAAGTTAGTGGTGTTTTGGATTCTTCCTTTTTGATGCTGAAGGGGGAGAATTTTGGGCAATTAATGCCGTATTTTGGGTGTTTTGGTTTGGTGTTGAGTCTTTTGGCCGTTAGTTATCGGCTTGCTTTTATATGCTTATCTCTTAATCCCTTTGTGCTTGAGTTTGTGATTTATTAAGGATTAAGGAATTCCGCACATAGGTATGGGGAGCAAACTGATATGGTGTGATAATTTGCGATATTCCATGGTAACTTGTGACATTCCATATGACATGATCTGAAAATTTGTGTCATTCCATGGTGAGTTGTGACATTTCGTATGATATGACTTGGTAGTTGTTATATGTTTTTGCTGTTGTGCTTTACATGGGAATACGAGCAATTAGACAGGGGGAGCATGCTTTGAAATCTGATAAAATTATTTGCTCTGATCATATGTCGCATGCTGTGATACTTAAACATGCTACGTTCGTAAATGACTTCATATCTAGTGTACTCATATGCTTAAGATAGGCATTAATTACTTGTCATCATAAAAAAGGGGGAGATTGTAGACCTTTTTGGTCCAAATGATTATGAGAGTTTTGATTATTCCAAGTAATTATGTAAATTGGGGTTACAAATTAGAAAAGTCGATATGCATGTTGTGCGATGTTTAAGTATGTGAAAATGTTCGATTAAGCGCTTAAATGTGATTAAACTATTAAGAAAATCGAATTTGTGTGATCTTGTGCTTAACTGGAATATTTATGTGTTCACCTAGTTATGAGCGTTTTCTTATGAATGGAATCTCATTGCGTGCTATATATGGAATTTATATCATGTTGAGCGATATGTGAACTGAAAACGTGATTGAGTTATTTTAGTAATAAATATCACTGTGATCACCCTGATATGAATGTCTGTATGTTATATATGGAAAAGATATTCTGATTGAGCTGAAAACATGATTGAGTTATTTTAGGAAAGAATATCTATGTGATCATCCGGATATGAATGACTATGCTGTATATAGGGAAAGGATATTCTGATTAAGTGCTTACATGTGATTGATCTAATTTAGAAAGAATATCAATGATATATCCGATGAGTGCGATATTATTTGACTCTTAAATCAGTGAATCATGATCTATCTTTCCTTATGCAACTTAGGATTTATATTTTGGAAAGTGATTAATTGATTGGGCTCATATGTGGTAAGATGCTGATTGAGTCTATTTATGGAATGTGCTGAAATCGGATGATATCACCATACATGGAAAGTATGCTTTGCATTATACTCAGTAAATCAAATCTTTCTCTGTGCGAATTGGCTATCATATTTTGGGAAAGAAATAAGTTGATTGAGCTTACCATTGATAATATGGTGAGTGGAATTATATATGGAATATGCTGACTAACGGATGAGATTATAGTGGAATGAAAGTTAAACTGTGGTATTTATGGTAAATTATCATGTTTGACCGTTGAGCTTAATTTGTTTATTCTTGGCATGATTCTTTGAGTTAATGCACATGATTATTGAGCTTTCTCTTGCATATTCTGTGCTTAACTTTCCTTGTGAAGTGAAGAAGCTATTCGTGGTCTATATAGAAGAAAACACTTCACGTTGATGGGTACACAACGAACACACAAGCTGTCGAATTCTTTAGAGTGATTGAGCGTTAATTTGCGATTCATTCGTAGTTTCTGTTGAGCTTAAATTTGCGAATCTGTACCCGTGAGCGATCTTTAGCAATACCCTATCCAAAATCCTTGTCTTCGGACGTGTTGTGTCTGCGAACACGTTGAACGCACAAAGGAGCACAGTTGGAGTCTTTCGCACGTGGAGGGACGAATTTGGTGGATTCGGTGGCCCTTCGGTAGCAAGCTGCATCCAGTCGGGGAATTGGTTTCCTGGGTTAACGACGTTGATCGAAACTTGGCGTGCGACAGCCTAGGTGGAGGTCTAGTTTTCAAAATGCTTCGGTTGTGTAAGGGTTAATCATTTTGTAACCATAACCGGTAATACTTAGTGATTGATTGGAACTCTTGGGGAGATCACACCCCAAAGACAGGATTAAACCCCAGTTGGGGATATAAGCTGTATAAATATCTCGTCTTTTTTTCTGCTATTTACTTTTCTGTGAGACAAACCCGGAACACGCTCAAATAACTAGGTGATATCGTAGAAGCATTTTCTGAAACTAACGTGATATCTTGAAACAGGGTTAGAGATAACTTTGATACTCGT
Source organism: Craterostigma plantagineum (assembly GCA_027422505.1). Classification (NCBI taxonomy): domain Eukaryota; kingdom Viridiplantae; phylum Streptophyta; class Magnoliopsida; order Lamiales; family Linderniaceae; genus Craterostigma; species Craterostigma plantagineum. The sequence goes on along the minus strand of JAPQWV010000013.1, from coordinate 15,694,368 downwards.
ACTGCTTTCTGGGAAATTACTTACTCTGCAAATATCTTCTTAAAGAAAAGTATTTTTCAAAGAAGAACAAGCCAAACTTTTTATAGCCTAATTCACCCTCGCTCTTAGGCGTATTTTACACTTCACTGACCAACCTGGAACCCTGTACTCTGGTAGATCTGTTCAGCTGTGGAACTTTGAACCCCACAAGGTATATGTTAGATTTCTGATGGTTAGCTTCCAGTCCAGAGACAGCTTTGAACTGTTCCATTGCTTCTATTATCACCAACATTGTATCAGATTTCCCTTTACAAAAGATCATCAGATCGTCAGCAAAACATAAATTCACCAAATTCAGCTGCTTATATAGAGGATGAAACCTGAACCGAGGCTCTTTAGAAGTTAGCTGTAATTTCCTAGTTAAATATTCCATGGCCAGCACAAATGGTAGCGGGGATATGGGGGTCTCCCTGTCTCAAGCCCCTTGCTCCTTTAAACCAGCCCACCTGAGCCCCATTAATAGAGATGGTATAAGAAGCACGTGTGACACACTCCATTACCCAATTTACAAATTTCAGGGGAACCTAAGAATACATAACCAGTCACTTAAGAATTCCCAATCCAAAGTATCATATGCCTTTCTAATGTCCACCTTTAGTAATGCTCTGGCTGATGTAGACTTCCTGTTGTATAGCCTGATTAGGTCCTGACATAGCAAAATGTTATGTACAATAGACCTCCCTTTCACAAACGCACTTTGGTTGGCTTGGATGATTTTAGGGAGCAGAGGTATCAGCCTTGAACATAGCATCTTAGATATGCATTTATACAATGTATTGCAGCAGGAGATAGGTCTAAATTCTTGGGCTGACCTCGGGGATGTAGTTTTCGGAATAAGACATAAGACAGTCCTATTCACTTCTGGTAGCATTTTCCCTGTTTCAAAAAATTTCATGACAGCTGAGGTGATCTGATCTCCTACATCTAGGGGTGAGCAAAACCGGATACGGATTTTCGGAATGGATATCAAAATGATATCCGTATCCGGTCCGGTTTTAATCGGATATCCGAAAATCGGATATCCGCTTTATTCGGATATTTAAATCGGATATCCGCATCCGGTTTTGAAATTTATTTTATAGTATAATTTTTCATATTTTCTTTACAAAATCATTTTTTATTTCTTATCAAAATAAAAAATATATTTTTTCATATAAAAATTACTACACATAGTAATTAACACAATATGTGAATTCATTATTCAAAATTACATAATAAATAATAAACAATATGTGAATTCATGATTCAAAATATACTTTGTTCAAAATCATTTTTTTTATTTCTTATCAAAATAAAAAATTTAATTTTTCATATAAAAATTTCTACACATAGTAATTCACATATAATGTGAATTCATGATTCAAAATTATGTAATAAAACAATATAAATATAAATATTTCTATAGGATTTTTTTCCTTTTTGACCTTCATTTTTCATTGTGGGATATTTTTTTAATTTTTTTTTTAAATATAAAACCGGATGCCGGATATCCGAACTTCAGACAAACCACTATCCGTATCCGATCCGGTTTATTTTAAAATAAATCGGATTTTCGGGTTTTGAAAACCGGATATCGGATCGGAATCCGATTTTCGGATATTTTTGCTCAGCCCTACCTACAACAGACCACACTTGCTTAAAAAATCCACTTCCATATCCATCCAGCCGAGGAGACACCTCATCATGGATAGATTTTAGAGTTTCCCACACTTCTTTCCTGTAAAATGGTTGGACAAGTTGCAACTGGTCAGCTAGGGAAAGTGTGTATCCCTCAGTAGCAACCATTGGGTCAGGAATCTGATGCATCTGTTTTCTAGTACCCAACATCCCCTTGAAAATATTCAATTATGTGTTGCTGCACTTCCTGTCTATCAGTTAAGAGTTTTCCAGCAGAATCATTGAGGGACCGGATCTGTTTTTATATGCTCGTTGTTTGATCACAACATGAAAGTATGCTGAGTTCCTATCTCCTTTGTCCAACCATCGAGCTTTCGCTTTTTGCCTCAGAAATTTGTCATTAGCCACACTCAAAAAAACTGTATTCCAGCTTGAGAGCTGCCTCTTTCTTCAATAGCTCAGAAGACATGGGATTATCATGCAATGCAAGCTGTCATTCCTCAAGCTCTGTATGTATCAAGGCTGTCATGTTAACCGTCTGCAAACAGCTCTCTGTTCAAGACTCTAAGAGGTCTCCGTAGTTTCAGCAGATTCCAACATACATGCCTCATTGTACTCCCATTCCTGTCTGACCAGTGTTTACCCACAGTACTCAGGGAGTTCGGAGCAGTACTCCACATGTTAAAGTATTTGAATGCCTTCCTAGTTTCAAAATCCATAAGTGGCACTCCTCAAGAGTATTGGGGAGTGGTCTGAGACTCCTCCATTAAGAAAAATGGTGGAATGATCATAGTACTTAGAGATCCATGCAAGGTTGCCAAATGCCCAATCAATTTTGCTCCATATCCTCCTACCTGGGCCCTGTTTATTGGACCATGAGAATTGGCATCCACTACTCTTAAGCTCCTCAAGTTGACAGTCCTGCAGACACTCATTAAATTCCACGAATTCAGAAGAGCTGAACAGGTGACCCTCCTATTCTATCTTCAAAACCTCTGACATTATTGAAGTCCCCCCACACCATCCATGGCTCAGTTGTGGACCTGCAATCTGCCTAATAATATCCCAGAGGTTGCTTCTAGCTCCACTGTCATTCTGCCCATACACAATTGTTAGGTAGGTAGTCTGTACACTATCTCTGGTAACCATAAAATGCATGTGTTGGTCTGATTTGGAGAGCATCTCCAATTCATATCCATCTCTCCATACAACCATGATCCTCCCGTTAGGATGGCTACTAAAGTTGTTGTAGAATACCATTTGTAATTGTGCTTGATTTCATTAGTTGTCCTTGTAATTTGGGACGTTTTGTATAGTAGTCCTTAGATTAGGACTAGTTTGATATTTATACCAAGCTTGTTTGGTATAAATACATGTAAATCAATTGAGCTGAATAGAGAAAGTTTTTAGAATTGATCCGAAGGGCTTGCAATTCAATTTCTAGAGAGAGAAACAACAGTAACTTTCTCACTCTACTCATATTCTCTCTCTTGTTCTTCATTTGAGTTTTTCGATCGAATTCAATTGTTTATCTAAACTATCGAATTACTATGAATTCTAGCCTAGGATCGTAGAGTTGTTAATCGTAGGACCTAACAATTGGTATCAGAGCAGATTCGTTCTGTTTTGAATCGAAAATTGTTAGAATTGGATCGAAAATCATTTTCTAGATACTGTTCATCGAAGAACAGATTTGGCGCGAAAACCTTTTTCGATCCAATAGCTTAATTCTCTGCTTAATTGACTTGAATTTGGTGTTTCTGTGCTTGTTTAAGTGTTAGATCATCATTGCAATCAGTTCTGTAGCAGTTTGAACTTCGATTTTTAGGATTGAATTGCTTCTGCGTGTTACTGTTTGCGAAGAAGATGAAGAACACGTTCTGATTTTGATCAAATTCGATATATTTTGCTTCATAACGTGTTTAATTGCTTGTTCGTGCGTGATTAGTACTTGATTGCGAGCAATTACCTCAAATTTCACTATCTGATTCTTTGTTTTCGCTCGAATTTGTGTTAAATCGTATTCTTTTCTCGATTGCTCAAATTTTTCTCGCAAAGTTTTTCGATCGGATTAGTTTCTCGATCGATAAACTTAGCGCGAGAATTTTTTCGGTCAGAATACGAAGTCAGCGCTAGAATCGTCATCAGTAGAAACGATTTCAGTTAGAAATATTTCTCGAGCATTGAACAGCGAAAAACTTTTTCGAGAGAGACTTATTTTGACTTTGCATGCGTAAAAACTTTCACTCGAAAAACTTTTTCAGTCAAACCTTTTAACGTTTGACCAGGCGAAAATCATTTACACGCGAGAAAATTTTTCTAATCAACAGATTTATTTTGACTTGTCGAGAAACTTACTAACGCACCGTTTCTTTATGATCGAAATAAATTCACGATCAAGAAATTTTTCTCGACCGAATGATTTTGAGCAATTTATCTCGCTCGTAACGCTGACAAAATTTCTCGCACGAGAACAATACTCAGTACATTCTATCTCGACGGAATTAATTTCGATCAAACTTTAAAGATTGAATCGAAAATAATTGTCGATCTAATTTTCGAATCAAACGCTACTAACGAATTTTGTCACTTGTGAAGCACTTTACATCATCTTCAACCTTCCAAACAATTAACGAAGATCCTTCAACAACTCGACTACAATACAAACATGGATGCATACTCACTTGGAAATGACAACCGTCCGCCGATCTTGCAAAGAGGCGAATACACCGTGGAGAAGCCGCTTTCTGAATTTCATCGCTCTAAAGGATCAAGCCGAAAATCTACTGAAGTCCCTTGAAGAGGGACCGACACAATTCTGGGTTCATGTACCCGGGGACGAAACAGCTACTCCAGCAATTCCAGCTTTTAGGCGACTAAAGGAGCCTAGAGAATACTCTCTGGAGAAAAGAGCTCGAGCTAAGACTGATCTAGTAGCCATGAATACCCTTATGCAGGGCGTCCCCAACGATATATACAGACAAATTGACAGCCTTACATCGGCCAAAGGGATGTGGGATGAGCTGCATAGGATGATGCAAAGGACGGAAGTTGGCATAAAGGCCAAAAAGGCGAACATTCTCACTGCTTACGACACACTCAAAGCAAAGCCGGAGGAGAGTCTAAACGAGATCTACCAACGATACCTCACTCTTCTCAATGAAATGAGGAAGACAGAAATAACGAAGACAAACATGGAGACAAACATAAGATTTCTATCTTCTCTGCCCACCGAATGGAAGAAAATATCCACTCAAATACGACAAAATAAATAGAGGAGTTGGATGTCCATGCCGTGTTCGATAATCTCGCTCAGCATGAGGAGGATATCCGCGAGATTACCAAAGAGCAGAAAGGCAAACAAACCGATGACACGGTTGCCTTAGTCTCAGAGAAGAGGAGCACAAGATCAAGAAAGGAAAAGATCGTTAGGCCACCTTCATCATCAGAGTCGGAAGATGAATCGGACTCCGACATCGAGTCGAACATGAAAGCCCTTGGAAAACAGTTAGCTCTCATTGGACAAAGGATGAGCAAGAAGTACTTCAAGAAGAAGTTTAACCTCAGCCAATCGACTTCGGACTACAAGCTCCCTGAACAAAGAACGTGCTCCGGAGTGTTCCGAGGTCAAGAATCCCAAAGAGACTAACAAATGCTTTAACTGTGGCAAAGCAGGTCACTTCGCCAGAGAATGCACTCTCTCGAAGAAAAGAGATGCAAACTACTACTCCAGGAAGCTTTAATTGACAAAACAGAACGAAGCTGGAGTAGCTCTCATGGCCGAACAGGACCAATGGCTCGAGGACACGTCGAGCTCCGAAGAAGAGAACTTAGCCCTCATGGCCCGTCTCGACAACGAATTGGACGCCGAAACATCCACTCGTACGGACGACGACAACGCATCCACGTCTTCAAATGAGGTAGTCACACCTTCCACATTATTGACCATGTTAGAATCATATCAAAAGCAATATGCTAACATGAAACGTGAGCAGAAAAGTATAAAGGAAGTAGAGAACGAACTTGAGAGAGCTCAGGAGAAGATAGATAGTCTCGAACAAGAACTTAGGAGCTCTAGTGCAAAAATAGATGAACTTACTAAGAGCATACAGTCTAGAGAGACTAGTCAACCTCAACTAGGACAACAGAGCGAAAAGATTAAGGAATTAGAAGATAGGCTAGCAAATAACTACAATTGCTTGGTTAGAAATCTCAACGAGAAAGCCATTTTAAATTGTAGGATAACCGAAGCTACCTCTAAGATCACTAACTTAGAAGCCCAATTAGAAACATCGAATGCTAAGATTAGTGAGCTTAGTAAGGATATTGATGCCTGTCAAGCCGCTAAACTAACCGCGGAAAATAATTATGCTCTCCTAGGTGAGGAACGCAAGAAACTATATGCCAAAGTAAAGAAATTAGACGATATAGTTACGCGTAGAGGACAATCCGAACAGACGATATTTTTGAACAAGCCCAAGGATATAGAGTTCTATAATCCTATAGAAGGCATAGGTTTCACTAACCCGTGTGTTTTACAAAAGAAATAAATATACGATGTTAAACATATGGGCTTAGGAATAACCTCTCTTAGAAATTTTACTGAATCGTCTAATGAAAATACTTTCGAATCATCCATTAGACAAGGTCCACATGGTCCAGAAATCCCCTTTGACTACAAAGAACTAAATGAAAGGGACAAAAATAGGAAAGAAACTCTAACACCTGTCTGCAATTTAGTTCAAATTCTACCTCCTGACTCTCGAACACACCACGAGGAAGTTAAAAACTTTAATTATAAAAATTCTCTCTACAAACCCCCTATCATAAAACAGATAGAGAAGTCACAGGCCAAGTTAGAAAAAGAACGAGAGAATTTCGAAGCTGAAAAGAAAAAATTCTTTAAGGAGATGGAAAATCTCAAGGCTTCCTCGTCCTCCCAAACTACCTCTCACGCTATTACAAAAAGCGTGAAAAATGAAAAATCGCCTTTGAAAGATAAATATTGTAAAAATAATTCTGTTAAAAGTGCTATGACTAATTTCACTTTACCTACGTCTACAGGGAGCGTAGCGTCAGCACTAAAAACAAAGGCGAGAGTGTTTAGCACTAAGATAAAGAAGGAGCCATTAGATTTAAATGTTTCTGTGCATGCTACTCCTTCTGTTACAATAAAAGACACTCGTAGAAATAAAAGAGCTATTTCCACTTTTAAGATAGTTGTTTCTACTTATTCACTTCAGCCGATCACCTTTAGAAGCACAAACTTTGAAATAGGCTCTACGTCAAAAATTAATCATTCTGAAACAAATGCCACTAGGAAGACACGTAGGAAACAAGATCCAGCCATAAAGAAAGCTTATGGCGCCGTACATGAATGTACTCACCTAAGGTATCCCGTAGAAATTAAATCCCCCAAGCACCTTAGGAGACTATCACAAGAAAAGATCTTTTCCTCAGTCAAACCCTCCAAAGCATTTGTACGTGCTGAAATTAACCTTCCCTGTAAGGTTCAACCCAAATGGGTTCCTAAATAAGGCCTAGGACGACAAAAGCCAAAAGGGCCAAGTCTCTTATAGAGGTAAAACCCAAACCCACTTTTTCAAAAGGGCAATGGGTTATTAAGACTCTTCCAAAAATAGATTTAGGAATCATATCTGAACCCAAAACTAAATCTGCTAATCCGAGAGGACCCATGTTTAATTGGGTACCTAAAGCTCTCTAAATTATTTTTGCAGATCCATCATGTGTGGTATCTCGACTCTGGTTGCTCCACACACATGACTGGTAATCAAGAGCTGCTGAGCAACTACAAAGACCGACCTAACTGGAAAAAAAGATTTGGGAACAACGATTCAACCCCGATTCTAGGACTTGGGGATATCATTCTGAAGAATCTGACCATCAAAGATGTCTCATACATCGAAGGCCTCCGCCATAACTTGTTCAGCATAGGCCAATTCTGTGACAAAGGCTTCCAGGTGGTCTTCCATGCTGACGTCTGTGCGGCCCGCGACAGCTGTATGCCTCATTTCTCAGACTGATTTACAGAGGAACAGCTTATGGCATCAACGACTGTCTCATCTGAATATGAAAGCTCTACAACGCCTTTCTACGAAAAAGTTGGTTCACGGTCTTTCAACTATACTACTACAAAAGGAGCATCACTGTTCGGCATGTCACCTAGGAAAAATGAAGCGAGCATCTCATCACGTCAAGCAAATTGCGTCTACTTCTCGACCATTGGAACTAATTCACATGGATTTTTGTGGTCTGATGCAGACTCAGAGTATCAATGGAAGAAAGTATGTCCTAGTGATTGTGGATGACTATTCTCGCTACACGTGGACTAAGTTCCTCCGAACGAAAGATGAGACTGGTGACTTGATTATCAATTTTGTGAACACAACTCAAAATCTGCTGCAACAGACTATTCAAGTTGTTCGAACAGACAACGGCACTGAGTTCAAGAACAATCACCTCAGTGAGTTTTATCAGAAACTTGGAATAAGTCAACAATTTTCAGCCGCCAAAACACCTCAACAAAAAGGGGTCATTGAAAGGAAAAATCGAACACTAGTGGTAGCCGCTCGTATAATGCTGATCCAATCGGGACTTCCACACTTTCTATGGGCTGAAGCAGTCAATACCGCTTGTTTTACCCAAAACAGGTCGGTGGTTCACAAACGGTTCAACAAGACTCCGTACGAGATTGTGAATAATAGAAAGCCCAACATCTCTTTACTTAAAGTCTTCGGGTGCAAGTGCTGTGTGGCGAACGATCGAGAGCAACGTGCAAAGTTCGACCCTAAAGCATTCGAAGCTACATTTGTCGGGTATTCTTCAACATCAAAAGTGTACCGAGTATACATCAAGTCCAACCGAACTATTAAGGAAAGCTATAATGTCACTTCCCACGAAGTGGCAGAAATGGCTTCTGGTCAATTCAGTCCAAGACCCGTGCCTAACCCGTTGGTTCCTGCTCAACTCAGTTCAGGACCCGTTCTCAACCCGTTGGCTTCTGAAGACAACAATTCAAAACCCGTACTCACTGGTGTGTTGGCACAAAACCAACAGAAGATGGCAACAACTTCAGGATCAGTGTCAGACGAAGCAACGAAACTTGCAATAGACGACTTGGATTCTCTCTTCGAACCGGTATATTGGTCGTACACGCCTACACCAACAATGGATTATCTACCGAACGAGACCGACGTACCAAGTTCATCTCACACCTCTACCCCACCCGATTCAGAATTGCCACAGAATACCGAAGAACCTACAGTGGTCATCGAGGAAGTATCATCAGAGACGATCAATCCAAGTGCAGTATTGGAACTTCCTCAGACAAATGATCAATCGGGGACTATAGGCAATCTAGATCCACAGCTGACGCATCGACTTCAGCCTTGCCTCATGAGCGCAAGTGGACGAGAGGCCACTCGGTTGATCAGATAATTGGCGATCCTGCGGTTGGTGTGAGGGCACGTCGTCAACACAGTCTTTTCAGTTGCTTTCTGAGCCAAAACGAGCCTACCAAAGTAGCAGACGCACTTCGAGACCCGGATTGGACAATTGCAATGCAAGAAGAAATCAATCAATTCGAACGTCTTCAAGTGTGGACCTTGGTACCCCGTCCACATGGGAAAACAGTGGTCGGAACTAAATGGGTTTTCAAGAATAAGGGATACGTAACAAAGCAAGGCTAGTTGCTAAGGGATACAATCAACAGGAAGGCATCGACTACGACGAGACTTATGCTCCTGTTGCTCATATCGAAGCTATTCGCCTCCTGCTGGCTTATGCGGCTCACAAAGACTTCAAAGTCTATCAGATGGATGTTAAAACCACCTTTCTCAACGGCGTGTTAAAAGAAGAAGTCTACGTCGCTCAGTCGTAAGGTTTCGTGGATCAAGAACATCCCGATCATGTCTATCGCTTGGACAAAGCTCTCTATGGACTAAAACAAGCCCCCACGTGCATGGTACGATGTCCTGAGTGATTTCCTCGTGAAGTCTGGATTCATACGAGGAACGATAGACACAACCCTCTTCATTAAATGGCATGACAAAGATCTGATGGTCGTCCAAGTATACGTCGATGACATCATCTTCGGATCAACAAATCCTCGGCTCTGCAAGAAGTTTGGAGATCTCATGAAGAACAAATTCGAGATGAGTCACATGGGATAGATGCAAATTTTTCTTAGGCCTTCAAGTCAGGCAGCTCAATGATGGAATTTTCATCAGTCAGACAAAATACATCAAGGATATTCTGAAGAAGTTTCATCAAGACCAGAGCAAGCCTCTCAGCACTGCTTTGTCACCAAGCTGCAAGTTGGATGTCGATCCCTCTGGTAAATCGGTCGACATCGCACTGTATCGCAGTATTATTGGATCTCTTCTCTACCTCACTTCGAGTCGGCCGGATATCATGTTTGCCACCTGCTTGTGTGCCCGTTTTCAAGCCGATCCCAAAGAATCCCATATGCTCGCGGTCAAAAGAATTTTACGCTACCTTAAGGGCACCTCTACCCTTGGCCTATGGTATCCAAAGGGTACGAATTTTAAACTTATCGGCTACACTGACGCTGACTATGCAGGTTGCCGAATGGACAGGAAAAGCACGTCCGGTGGCGCTCAATTTTTAGGCGAAAAGCTGGTTTGCTGGTCATCCAGAAAGCAGAACTGTGTGTCCACTTCGACGGCCGAAGCAGAATACGTAGCTGCCGCCAGCTGTTGCTCACAGATGCTGTGGATGCGGACACAGCTTCGCGACTATGGGTACAATCTAAATAATATACTCATATATAGTGATAGTAAGAGTGCAATTGCCATAACTTGCAATCCTGTTCATCATTCACGCACAAAACACATAGACATTAGATATCATTTTATCAAAGATCACGTAGAAAAAGGCACGATAGAGATGTACTTTGTGAACACGGAATTTCAACTAGCCGACATTTTCACCAAGGCATTGGATGAGAAACGATTTCAATTCATTGTCGGAAAATTAGGCATATTGAATCTTCCGTAATATGTGCATTACCTTATCTTCTGTGCTATCACATGCTCTATTCTATGTGTTTTCTATGCTTATTTGTCCTTATCTTGCGTGAATTTAATAAAATAAATATATAAGAATAATAATATACTATACATATACATATAATATATAGGGGTATGACGAAATCCTTTAGGATGCTTTGATCTAAAGTCACTTAGAATTTTACCCCGACATGCGATCGATTTAATTGCTTAAAATTTGTCAGTCTAAGTCGCATTCTTGTGCCTAAAAGTTCATTTGATTGTTCCACTAGACACAAAGTCACTCTACATGCGTGAGGATTCAAGCCTTGTTCCTTTTTTTCCTTTCTTTGGATCTACTTCTCGAGTGAGTCACACATCAATTGCTTGTCTTAACTAGTGATACTTGGCTCCATACTCATCTTGCGTTAGATCGTCAGGAAAATGATAAGGGAGTTTAGGATATTCCTCATACGGCCTTATACAAATTCTCCCACGTTAGCCCTTAGTCATCCACTTTGAGCCTTCTCCGATGTCCTTTTCTTCATTTGAAACCCATTCTCAGCTCTTCGAATGGTTGATCAAACGAGAAAAGGAGGGGGAGATAACGAAAGTAAAAGTAAGATGATGACAAAAGAAGGCATTGCTCAACGCGCAACAAACAGACCAAAGGAACCGGCATTCCGACTACCTTGTAGAAAGTGGCATGGTTCCTGCTGTGAACTTCTCCAACGATAATCTCGTACGCTCGTCAGAACAGCTGGAAGAGGAGCACCACGAAGTGAACTTCTCCAACGATAATCCGGTCTTATATCGGGAAACGAGAAGAGGAGTGCAGCCTCGGGTACGAATTCCATAACCGAGAACTTCTCCAAATTGATAATCTCTGAAACCTCAATAGGAATTAAGAGAAGATGAGCTCAGTATCGGCCCGAGAACCAACAAAAAGAACTTCGCCTACGATAATCTCCTAGAGCCTCATGGAGAAGCGGAGCTTCAGCTTGAGCATAATATAAAAAGGGATAGTTCTTAGAAGAAAAGGAGGGAGAATGATTGAAAAGGAGACAGACGTAGAATTGGAAGACGATGAAGAGATAAGCTCATTTTCCTTTAAATCCCTTCAGTTCTAAGTCCTAACCAAATTATAATCCTTACAACCCTTTGATTCCACATAGACGGTCTCTCGCTTAGGTGAAATGATTAAATATGCCTCGACCACAGGTAAATTGACTTAAAATTGTTGTGTTGACTTGAGTGATAAAATATAAAAATTCCAAGATAGCTAATTGAGAGCAAGAGCGAACCTAGTGAGAGTTGTCGAAATGGATCAGTCTATGGACTTAGGACTTTAGTTTGACGACATGACTTGACGGCATTTTCTTCTTTCAAATGTCTCGTAAATTTTAGGCGTGACGATTGATCGAAGCAAAATAATCTGACCCCATAATAAAAAATATATATATATATGCATATATATAGTAATAAATAAATAATAAATAATAAAATTCGCACATTTTGACATGAAATGTTATGTTTCATATGCGTTGAATTGAACAAATGCGAATTTCTTTAAGTGTATCGCACATTCTAAATGCAATTTTAGATTGCATTGGTACTGAATTGTTTAAATGCGATAAATTTTTCATTGCTTCTACCCTCACACAATATTTTGAAGTACATGTTTTCGGGGACCATGTATACATGCTTACTTGGTAAATTTGTGTGCTCGTGACTTGAATTGATTTCATATGCTTGCATAATTAGTCAATTCTTGTGCATCATTTGAGGGGGAGCAAGTATAAGACTTGTAGATTAGCTCCAAATATTTTTGACGTTTTTTTCTCTGAGTATTTCAGATCTTTCAAAATTAAGGAGCGAGACGTCGACACTACAAAGAGAGGAGCTAGACACAAGATCAAATATTTCAAAGATAAAATTGCCAAAAATAAGTGTTGATTAACTCCATTATTACTAACGCTTATCTCTAAGTGGTACAGATTTTTAAGTTTCTGCCAGGGGAGCTAGACGTTACTACACAGAAAATACAGGGAGTTAATTGCATTTATTTTAATTACTAAGGGGGAGCCTTGCAAAAGGTTTTATTTTGAAATAGGGGTCAATCTGAAAATTTTAGAAGTACTTACTATCGAGAAACTAGATAGAAGACTTAATTCACGATCATAAGTTTCTCGATCGTAAACAGTGTTGGGAACGATTTTGATTAGCCGCGATAATTTGCGATCGAGAAAATTGAATTGAAGAGCAATTTTCGAATCGAAAATTTCTTGAGCGCAAATAGTAATGGGCCTGTTCCATTGAATCGCAAAATGTCAAATCGTAAACCCATCATCGACTTACAGCGAGTAAATAAAAGTTCACTTTTATGTCAGTCGAAAAACTATTTCTCACGCAACCCTAAATCGCAAAAATTTCTCTCGCGAAAAACTTTCACAGACAGTTCAAATTTCTCAAAAATCTTTCGATTTTCAACACGAAATTGTCTGTTTAAGGTAGAAATGAGAATCTGTTGCCATTTGCGTGATTTAACTTCGTTAGCATCTGCATTTTGTAGTTTTTCGCATGATTTATATTAGTTTCTCGACCGTTCTTCAAAACTGAGAAAACCGTATACTATTTCATAGTGTTTTAGGCTTGATTTTGAACTTTATCTGAGTTTAATGCCTGAACTTAAGATAGTTGCGATATTCTCTATGAATCTGGTAGAATGAATCATCGGAAAATCTGCATCTTCGACTGTAATTTGAGTTTTGATGAAACTGGGTATTTGAATGTTTAAAGCCATCGAAGAACTTTGTCGATCGCAAACAGTCTTAATTGAATTTTGATTTAATTGAGATACTGTTTGTGCCGAATTAGTTGTTCGATTGGTAAAATTCTGATTTAGTCGCTAAGATAGAAGATTTTGACCGAAAAAAAAAATTTTACTTACCATCGAGAAATCTAATTAGGATTTTTGTGAGAGAAAAACTTACGCACTGATTAGACAATTTAGATGCAAATTTTATCGAGCGTAAAACTTACTATCGCAAAATGGAATTTTCGATTTAATTTCAATTTGGTCGCAAAAATTTAGCAGCGAAAAATTAATTTTTCAACACATAATTTTTCGATCGTAAATTTCTCGACGGTTGACTTAGTCTTTCTCGATCGAAAAATATTGCAGCGAAAATTTTTACTTAGGATCGAAAATCACATTTCGCTCGACAAATTTCAAATCGAAAAATTTTATTCAATTGAGGAAAATTTCTTGATAGTAAATTTACCTGAGATATAATTTCTCGATCGTAAATTTACGCGGAATTTTTCTCTATCGTAAAATTGATCGGCTACAGTCTCACGATTTCAATTTCAACACTTAGAAGTTTTTTTCTAAGTCCTTTACACTGTAGCGAACATTAGCGAATAGAATTTTCTCGATCACAAAATTAAACGAAGTTATTGCAACTGAAATCAATGCATAAGGAAATCAATTTGACACCAAAATTTTCGAGCGAAAAATTTCTCGGCATGAACAGTGTCATTTTTCACGATTCAACACTTAGAAAATTTCGAACTCCTTTTCACGCATTACATATTTAATTCGAAATTACAATCATGCCCTTACGTTTTTTTTAAAACAAGAATCCTATATGCATATCATACGATTTCAATTCAAAATTCATCAAAACATGTCATGACTTGAAACAATATTATAGTTTGATGAACATAATTCATTTTCGACCAATATCAAAAATAAAATTGAACTAATAAACTTTTATATATCTTATTTTTCAGATGGATCGCTACCCAAGATACAACCACATATACGATCACAACCTATATTTGAAGGTCCAGGATACGAACTTCCAGCTCGATCTGAGCACATTTCGGTGCCCGGACGAAATCATGGTATCTATCCTGCAAGGCCACCCCATCTGGAACGCATTGACGGTCATCGCCTCAGTGCCGATGGTCTATCTCCAGCAATTCTGGGGATGTATACAAGGAGTTGTAGCGAATGGGGCATTCTCCTTCACAACAAGAATCGGGACGCGGCATATTCATATAGCAAGAGCCAGATCGGGATGATACTGGACTTGCCACACAGCGACAACTACGACGCGCTCCCGTCGGACGCAGAAATGGTCCATGACTTCATGCAAATGGGATATCAACCAAAGATCACCAAATTAGCTCAGGTCCAGAGCAGCGGTATCCCTCACCCCTGGAAGATACTATTCGGGATCGTGAACAAGTGTCTATCACCAAAGCATGCCGGTTTCGACAAGGGCAACGGGAATATACTGCGAATCTTTCACGGTCTCGCCTTCGCCTTCGCCAGAAACAAGAAGCACAGCCCGAGACAGAAATTGGGCAGAGCTCGCTTCCACTTGTGACGGATCAAGCTCTAGGGGATGTTGAACGTGATCCCACTCCTCACACAGCTACACCATCCGACACGGAGTCAGTTGAGGAGATTAGCTTGATAAGACGGACTCCCAGACGACTTAGTATACAAATGGAGTCCCTCTTCCCGGCCGTCACCAACGCACCAGATACTACGCTGACCACAACGACAAGTGTTGCCGGCACTTCTTCGCTCAATCTTGAGCCGCAACCAACTCACGTGGTGTCTGGTTCGCAGGCGCAACCTGAGCCTGCCTTAACACCCATAGAGACGAATCCTCAGGATTCGACTCGAGGATTGGGTGGAAGTCTCATACAGTCACAACCTCCAGTGACTGTGAGGCAACCCACAGAGTCGGTGTCTACTCAAGGGTTGATAACAGGCGACATCAGTCGTCCTGGTCCATCTCAGGAGGCGTCCGCACCCTTCGTGACGAACGAGCAGTTCGAGGCCGCTCTCTCTGCCGCTGTACAGTCTACGGAAGACAAAATCACAGAGAGAGTACTCCAAGCACTCGAGGCATCCCGAAGAGATACCGGGAAAGCACCTGCCTCTGAAGGCCCCTCGTCACCAATCAACCCCACACCTCCACAACCCACACCCACCGACCCTCTAGCCACTTCCTCCATCCTCATCAACCCATAAACAATCCCCATCATTGAGCTCCACGACATTCTCCTCGCCCGTCTGATAGGCCTTTCCATTCCGAGCCACCTACTGATACTTGCCGAGGCCAAAGCTCCCACTCAAGGCGCAGACATGACGATCCTGACAATCAGGACCCTCATGAGGAGGAGAAGAGGCCAAGGACATCTACAAGTGGCCAAGGACAAGGCTCGGGCGCTACGCAGACAAGCGCTGGAGCTGGTGAAACCCAAACACAAACCACCCACCAAACACAAACCACCCAAACTACCTACACCACGCACCGCACCACCCACATCGAACCACCAACCTTTCACCTCAGGACGCCTCCGTCCACACCACCGATCTACTCAAGCCCCTTGCTTCCGGAAGAAGAAGCAAGTGCTGCGATGCTTGTAGCTCTAGCAGCTACCCAAGCCACTCCCTCAGTCGCTCCAGACCAACCGGGACCCTCTGGACATGGCATCAATCCACACGAGGCCCTAGACAAGTACATCTTCGAAGGACAGTGGATGACCCATTCCATGCCCGAGGAACATCAAAGGCGACGGCTTCACGACGTTCGGCACTTTCTACAACAAGCGTCTATAGACCTCGTAATCATAGAAGACGACGAGCTTCAGGAAGGTGAAGACTACGAGCGAGTTATCCCAAGGCTACCAGAGTTAATCGCTCAACAGGCGGTTCCATCTCCAAGGCTAACGCCAGGGACCGTCCGGATCGACACGCAATGGGAAAACATCCAAATAGAAATTCCCTTCCTAGAAGAATTTTGTGAGAATATTTGGAGGTCTCCGGACAGAGTGAAGAAGCCGAACGAGTTCGAGCTTAGAGGGATCTCTCATTGGGATCAGCAGAAGAGGATGACCTACCTCTGGATGCTGACCAAACTAGGACCTGATGTTAGGGTGGGGATGACTAAGACACAAGCCAAGAGCCATTATAAGAGTCTCTCCCCAATAAGCCAACTACTCAGCGTCTACTGTGACAAAGGAGGACTTCCGACACCTCACTACATCATCGATCGAGTGGATAGGACCCGAGAGGAACTGAGCGAGAGCGACCTGCCGTACCTCCCAGCCGATGAAGTGTACCGTCTTTATCAGCTGTACGTGGAAAAATACAAAGGTCCTCAGGGCTTCATCAAGAAAGAAGGCCTCGAAGGGCTCTACCGGTTCATGATGCGCCAGGTCAAGTACTATGCCGCACACGACCTTCAGATGGCTCTGGAGAGCAATATGAAGAAGGTCAACATGACCGCTCCACTCAACAAAGGACCTGAGATCGAAGGGCTTCCCAACAATCACGTGCGCATCAGCTCAGTCCTAGGCATCACCTACCACAATCCAATAGCAGAGAAGAATAGGTTGATGCTGAAGACTGAGATTCATAAGTTTTGCGGTGGGACGCTCAAGGTCGTCAGGAAAAACATCGAGCAGAGGTTGGAAGAAATCAATCGAGACACTATGCTGAGGATCCACAGGTTCGTGAGAGAACAGCCGCTCCTAATGGAACTATTAGAAGATATTGAGGAGCGACTGGAGCTTAGGATCACGCTGAGGAACTACGAGCATGCGCTGGGCTTGCGCAAATCATATTACGCCCGACGAGGACAAACGGCACGGAGACGCGATCAAGCACAAAGGGGGAGATTGTAGAATACCATTTGTAATTGTGCTTGATTTCATTAGTTGTCCTTGTAATTTGGGGCGTTTTGTATAGTAGTCCTTAGATTAGGACTAGTTTGATATTTATACCAAGTTTGTTTGGTATAAATACATGTAAATCAATTCAGCTGAATAGAGAAAGTTTTAGAATTGATCCGAAGGGCTTGCAATTCGATTTCTAGAGAGAGAAACAACAGTAACTTTCTCACTCTACTCATATTCTCTCTGTTGTTCTTCATTTGAGTTTTTCGATCGAATTCAATTGTTTATCTAAACGATCGAATTACTATGAATTCTAGCCTAGGATCGTAGAGTTGTTAATCGTAGGACCTAACAATTGTTACAACCATCCCATCCAGAGGAGATTTTATTCATAACTAAGTTTCCATTCTCCATCTTTATTCTTAATTTTCTAATTGCTTCATTGTGACTATTTGTCCAATGACAAGGAATCTTTTTCAACCTATCATATAAAATAGATGTGTCAATCACAAGATTTTTATAATAAGGAGAAATGTAATTAAGACTCCCTAAAAATATTTGAAGCAAACTCAATACTTCTATTAATAGGATTAACATTATCTTTTTCAATGGTACGACCAAAAAATCTAACTTTAGTTTGAAATAAAACCATGTTTAAAATGAGTTTCGATATCTTTAGAAAAGATTAAAATATCATCAATATAAACGATAATAAAATTACTCTAAGGAACAAAAATATCGTTCATAGTATTTTGAAACTCAGAAGGAGCATTTTTTAAAAGTAGTTTTATATCTATCTTTTTCATTTGCCAAAAACCTGATTTTAAATCGAATTTTGAAAATATAATGGCGTTAAATAATCTATCTAAAAGATCTTTTTTATTCGGAATAGGATACCTAAACCATTTCAAAACCTTATTTAACGGTTTATAATTAATAACTAACCTGGGTGCTTCCCTTTCCTTTTCGGCATGATTATTAATATAAAATGCAGTGCACGACCAAGGTGATTTTGAAGGTTTTATTAAACCTTTCTGTAACAGAGAACATATTTCTTTTTACATAATTCTAATAATTCAGAATTCATTTGACAAGGACGAGCTTTAGTGGGAATATTTTTCTCACTAAAATGGTAAATAAAACTATATACTTCTTTCTATTCCAAAAAGCATTAGGAAGATCGTTACATATTTGCAACGTAAATTCATTATGTAATAATTTAATTTTTTTCTTGTAACTTAGGATTCTGAAGCTTATCTTCAATCGTAAGTATACTAATTTCTTATTTAAGGTAATTTACCTAATTTTCTTTTGCTTTAATAAGAATAGAATCCTTAATTTCATTAAGAATCCTAGAAAGGGTTCAGTAATGAATTCAAAGTACACTTCTTTTTTTCAAAGCTTCCTTTAAATCCATGTTCGTCAATATTTTTGATAGGAAATATTTTCCTAGGGAAGGGAGTACCAAGAATTACTTGGTTCGTAATATTCTTGACAAGCAAGAATGACTTAGGAATACAGACCTTATTTTTACAAGTGAAGGCCTTAGGAATTTTGTAGTTAATTTGCAATTTTTCTCCGCTTGCAGAGCTAAGACAGTGAGTTGTTTTGTGGAAATATTGGGTAGGAATTATTCCTTCTTGAATGCAGTTTAAATCTGCACCACTATCAATTAACGCAATAAGATTCTTTTTAAAATTTCCGTCAATTAGTAACGATATTTTTACTAACCATTTTTGAGAAGTGATTACTTCTAAAAATAATTTATCATTTTAAACATTTTCTTGAAATATTAGCGAATTCTTCGTTAGTAAATTCTTCAACAATTTATTTTCCTTTCTCTAATTTAGAAAATCTTCTTTCCAAGTCTATATGACTTAATTTTAGATTTTTAATCTCAATTTCTAAATTTGAAATTTCTGATGTTAAATCTTTAATATTAGAGGGAGATTCACTTTTATTAAATTTATTTTTATTATGAAGTAGTTTCATTACTTCGGACATTCTGTAAGGTTTAGATTTAGGAATAATTTCTTTAGAAGTTTCTTCATCTTTTTGAATTATTCTTTTTATAATTCGATTTTTTTAAATATGGATTATATGTTCCTTTTAATATTTCGAGAAGATTATTATCAAGAACATTATTTCTTGAACATGGTTGTCCTATTTCTGAACTATCTAAAATTTTAGAACATGGTTGTCCTATTTGACAATTTTGGCATTCGTCAGATTCTGACGATGAGATTTTTTCGATGATATTATTATTTTCATCATTTGAAGAAGATTCAGATTCACTATCAGATTCTAAAATAATTTTTGATAATATTTCTTTTAATTCATTATATATTTCTAAACTATTAATTTTCTTTTTGGTCCAGCAAGTCTTTGCTTTATGACCCACTTTTCCGCATTTTCGACAGATAATTGGAGGAAATTTATTTTTGTATTGATAATCTTTTGAGAATTCTTGTTCTCTTCTTTTAAATTTTCTATTTTTTTTCTTTCATATTGATTAGAAGAATATTTATTTATTTTTTTTTTATCTTCTTTACGAGATTTACTCGAAGAAGGATTTTCCATGCCAACTTGGCCACATAATTCTCCTAATTGTGTCTTTTCATCTAGAGAATGTCTCTTGACTTGTTTATTTAATTTTATTTAATTACATAACGCTAAACCTTCTTGTATTCAAGTTCCTATAAGTTTACCGTAGGTATAGGAACTATAATCAATATGTGATTCTGCTTTCCTAAGGTTATTCCTTACTCTTTCTGCGAAGAGTGAAGGTAGGCCATATATAAATTTAGATTTCCAATGAGTACTATTTGACTCAGGGAGTTCCATGACTCGACTAAGGAAGGTATCTTTATACCATCTAAAGGATGTAAGAGTTTTACACCTAAGATTTTGGAGAAGAATTCTGATATTTTCAGAAGTATCAGACCATCGGCATGTTCTATTATATTTACACATAGTGTATAAACGACATTTTCGATGAGTTCTTCATTTTCTTCTTTCATGGTAAGATAATATCTTCTTGTTCTCTTTGAGTTAAATAATTATCCCAGCAAACTTTTAACTGACCAGTAAAGCCAACAACTATCATTTTAGCCACAACTTCATCACTATTATGATTAGCTTTGCAAATTATGCTATGCATAAAACATTCTATGCATCACATTAAAAATTTTTCTTTTCGAACCGTCTAGATTCCAGTCATATATGCTTCTTCCACTATACGAATTATTGAGTGTGTTCTTCGAACAATACGTCTTGAGGAGTTGGCCTAGGTAATAGTATTTAGTTTGAATTGGCTTACTAGCTTATTTTGAATGCTTAAGTTTATTAAGTTCTTCGTTGAAAATATTTTGAATATTATCAGAATTCTTCACTTAAAGTATTAATCTTAAGATTTTTTTAACTTTTCTTCAAGAAAATTATCAATGTGAGAAATTGATTTTAATTTAAAATCAATAATGTCGCCAAACTAAAATTGATTTTTATGTATATTAATATTATTAATAGTATGGGGTCAGATTATTTTGCTTCGATGAACAAAAGACAGTTGAAAAGATCATATGCCGTCAAGTCATGTCGACAAACTAAAGTCCTAAATTCATAGAATGATCCGTTTCGACAACTCTCACTAGGTTCGCTCTAGCACACGGTTATTTTTAACTTGGGATTTTTATATTTATATCAATGAAGTCAACACAGACAATTTTGAGTCAATTTACCTATTATCGAGGCGTTTTTAATCATTTCACCTAAGCGAAAGAACGTCGATTTGGAATCAAAGGGACTTTTAAGGATTTTAATTTTGGCTCTGACTTAGAAAGAAAGGAAGAATTTTGGGAATTGTGAGGTTTTGCCGTCTTCCATTTCTTCGTGTTTGTCCTTCTTCGGCATATTTTTCTTTCTTCTTTTGTCTTTTCTCATCCTTATTGTTTTTCGTTATTTTTCTACACTTGCTCAAGCTGAAGCTCTGCTTCTCTACGAGGCTAAGAGATTATCTAAGGCGAAGTTCTTATTGTTGGTTCTCGGGCCCATACCGTGCTCCTTTCTCTTAATCCCTAGAGAGGTTTCAGAGATTATCGATTTGAAGAAGTTCACAGTTATGGAATTCGAACTCAAGGCCGTGCTCCTCTTCTCATTTTCCGGTATAATACCGGATTAGCATTGGTGAAGTTCAGTTCGTGGTGCTCCTCTTTTCAGCCGTTCTAACGAGCGTACGAGGTTATTTTTTGGAGAAGTTCACTATTAGGTCCTCGATTATAAACTCTTATGACCTTAGACTCAAATCCTAAGGAAATTTATTAGAATTATAGAAAGAAATGAGATTTCGATTGAAAACCTTCTTCGAAGAACTTGAGAGAGAATTCGTGTAGTGAGAGAATGAATTCTGATTTTCTCTCTCCAGAATTAGATTTGCGAGTCATTCGGATCAATTGACTAAAATTCTCCACTAAGCTCAAATGTGTACAAGGTATTTATACCAAACAAACTTGGTATAAATAACAAGCTAGTCCTAAACTAATGACAAATACAAATAAAGCACCAAATTACAAGGACAACTAATTAAATCAAAGCACAATTACAAATGGTATTCTACATTCTCCCCCTTTGTATTTGATTGCTCTTCCGTGCTATCTGTCCTCGTCGGGCATAGCATGACCTGCGCAAGCCAGCGCATGCTCATAGTTCCTTATGCTATTTCGCAGCTCTAATCGCTCCTCGATGGTTTCAATTAGTTCCATCAGAGGCGGTTGTTCTCTCACGAACTTATGAAGCTTCAGCTTGGTCTCTCTGTTGATCTCTTCCAATCTCTTCTCTATATTCTTCTGATGACCTTGAGCGTCCCATCATAGAATTTATGAACTTCAGTCTTCAACATCAACCTATTCTTCTAGCAATAGGGTTGAGGTAGGTGATTCCTAAGACTAACTTATGTCCACGTGATTGTTGGGAAGCCCTTCGACCACAGGTCCTTTGTTGAACAGAACGGTCATGTTGACCTTCTTCATGTTGCTCTCTAGAGCCATCTGAAGGATGTGTGCGGCAACGTATTAGACTTTCTTCTTGATGAAGCCTTGAGGACCCTTGTACTTCTCTACGTACATCTGGTAGAGATGGTACACCTCATCGGCATGGAGGTACGATAGGTCGCTCTCGCTTAGCTCTTCTTGAGTTCTATCTATCCGTTCTATGACGTAGAATGGAGTTGGAAGGTTGCCTTTTGTACAGTAGACACTTAGCAGCTGGCATAATGTGGATAGACTCTTGAAATGACTCTTCAATTGTCCTTTCAAAATCCCTAGCCTCACATCAGGTCCAAGATGGGTTAGCACCAAAGATAAGTCATCATCTGCTGCTGATCCCAATGAGAGATGCCTCCGAGTTCGAACTCGTCCAGCTGCTTGACTTTGTCCAGTGACCTCCATATGTGCTGACGAACTTCTTCAAGGAATGGGATTTCGATCCTAATGTTTTCCCATGGCGTGTCGATTCGAACGGACCATGGCATTAGTCTCGTAGGGGAATCCGCTCGTTGAACAATCAGCTCTGAAAGCCTTTGAAGAATTTGCTCATGATCTTCACCTTTCTAAAGTTCTTGTCTTCTATCAGGACCAGGTCAACCGAGGCTTGTTGTAAGAAGTGTCGAACGTTCTTGAGCCTCTGTCATTGAATGCCATCGGTCATAGTGTGGGTCATCCGCTGTCCTTCCAATATGTACTTGTCGAGGAACTCATGTGGGTTGACTCCACTTTCTGATGTTCCAAACTACTCTGGAGCGGTCGAGCTGGGAGTTCCTTGTGAAAGTCGATGGTGTGGGCGGAGGTGTCCATAGGTTAAAGGTTGGTGGTTCGATTTGGGTAGAGTTTGGATGGTGCGATGCGTGGTGGTGGTTGTTTTGGTAGTAGGTTGTGAGGTTTCAGCGGCTCATGTACTTGTCCGTGCCGCGCACGAGCTTTGTCGGCGTGATCATCAGGATCATCATGTCGGTGTTTCGATAGGGAGCTTTGACCTAGGCATGCGTCGGTAGGAGATTCAGGCGCGAGACGTCGGAAGAGATCTTCTCTGCAGGTGTCCGGATGGTCAGCTCAAGTAACCGGGCGACTAGGATGAAGTGGAGGCCGCTGATGGGTATGGTGGCAGGGTTATAAGGTTGTGTGTGAGGATTGGAGTGGCGATTGATGTGGGTTGAATGGGTGTGAGGGTAAGTTGTGAGGGTTGTCCGGACGATTGTGCCTCAGAGAATGGTGCCTTCCCGTTATCTCGTCGGGAAATCTCTATAGCAGCATGGACTCTCTCCATCAAGCGGTCTAACAAAGATCTCATGGTCGTCCAAGTATACATCGACGACATCATCTTCGGATGTACTAATCCCCGACTATGTCAAAAGTTTGGAGATCTCATGAAGACCAAGTTCGGAGCCATAATGCAGTTCTTCTTAGGACTCCAAGTCAGGCAGCTCGAAGATGAAATTTTCATAAGTCAAACTAAGTACATCAGAGACATCTTGAAGAAATTTCATCAAGATCAGAGCAAGCCACTCAGTACTCCCATGGCAACGAATTGCGAGTTGGATGCTGATCCTTCAGGAAAAGCAGTCGACATCACACTCTACCAAAGCATCATCGGATATCTACTCTACCTCACTTCGAGTCGGCCGGACATCATGTTTGCCACATGTATCTATACCAATTTCCAAGCCGATCCCAAATAATCTCACATGCTCGCGGTCAAGCGTATCCTTCGCTACCTCAAGGGCACCTCGACCTTCGGATTGTGGTATCCTATAGGCACAAATTTCAAACTCATCGGCTATACTGACGCTGATTATGCAGGTTGCCAAATTGACAGGAAACGCACCTCCTGTGGTGCTCAATTTCTAGGCGAAAAGCTCGCCTGCTGGCCATCCAAGAAGCAGAATTGCATTTCAACGTCAACGGCTGAGGCAGAATACGTCGCGACCGCCATCTGTTGCTCGCAAATGCTATGGATGCGGACTCAGCTTCGCGATTATGGGTACCATTTAAATAACATATCCATTTACAGTGATAGCCAAAGTGCCATTGCGATTACGTGTAATCCTGTCACGCACAAAACACATAGACATTAGATATCACTTTATAAAAGATCACGTAGAAAAAGGTAAAATTGATATGTATTTCATGAACACGGAGTATCAACTAGCTGACATTTTCTCCAAGCCATTGGATGAAAAACGATTCCAATTTCTTGTCGAAAAATTAGGCATGTTGAATCTCACGTGACATGTGCTCTACCTGATTTTCTGTGCTTTCATATGGTCTGTTCTATGTGTTTTCAAGCTTAAATGCTATATTTTGCGTGATACTTAAAACAATAATAATACATAAAAAATCTAAAAAATTCCAAAAATATTATACATATACTTATAATATTAGGGGAATGACGATATCTTTAGGATGCTCGATCTAGTCACGTATGAATTTCACTGACATTCGACTGATTAAGTGCTTAATTTCGTCAGTCTAAGTCACATTCTTGTGTCTAAAGGTCATTAGCTGCTTTCACTAGACACAAAGCCACTTTATATTAGTGATGTTTCTAGCCCTTCTATCTTTTTTAAGGATTTATTCTTGAGCGAGTCACACAACAATTGCTTGTCTTAACTAGTGATTCTTGGCCTCATACTCGCCTTGCGTTGGATCGTTACGAAAATGATTAGGGCACTTAGGAAACTCCTCACTTGGCCAAATAGAAAAATTTCAATCCTTTAACATAGCCTTTAGTCATCCATTTTGCGCCTTCTACGAATACCTTTTCTTCACTTGAATCCCCTTCGAGCCTTCAACCGACTGTCTAAGTTTTCGGCGGAATGTTCAATCGAGAAAAGAGCCGGGAGACAAAGATATGACAAAGACAAAGATGACAAAAGATGGTGGAAAATGCACACGAGGAATGCTCAACGCACAAAAAGCAGTCAGAAAGAACCTGCCCTTCCAATTATTGAGATCTTTCAGAAATCATTAGAAGGGGGCATGGATCTTGCTGTGAACTTCTCCGTTGATAACCTCGTATGCTCGTCAGAACGGCTGGAAAGAGGAGCACCACGAAGTGAACTTCTCCAACGATAATCCGGTCTTATATCGGGAAACGAGAAGAGGAGCACGACCTTGGGTTCGAATTCCATAACTGTGAACTTCTTCAAATCGATAATCACTGAAACCTCTTTAGGGATTAAGAGAAAAGGGGCACGGTTTCGGCCTGAGAACCAATAAGAAGAACTTCGCCATAGATAATCTCTTAGCCTCGTAGAGAAGCGGAGCTTCAGCTTCAGCAAGTGTAGACAGATATAAAAAAATAATAAAAAGGATGAAAATGACAAAAGGAGATACAAAAAGAGAAAAGCCGATGAAGGAGAAAGACTAAAGAAAAGGAAAACGAAGACTCTAAGCCTATTTCCCAAATATTTTCCTTCCCTTCTAAGTCAGAGCCAAATTAAAACCCTTCGAAGTCCCTTTGATACCAAATCGACGCTCTTTCGCTTAGGTGAAATGATTAAAAAGTTCCTCGATCACAGGTAAATTGACATAAAATTGCTTGTGTCGACTTAAATGATATAAATATAAAAATCCCAATGTAAAAATAATTGAGCGCTAGAGCGAACCTAGTGAGAGTTGTCGAAACGGATCATTCTACGTACTCGACGGCATATGATCCGTTTACGTGTCTTGTGAAATTTTAGGCGTGACGTTGATCGAAGCAAAATAATTTGACCCAATACTATTAATAATAATAGTATACATAAGGAAATTTAAAAATAAAAAATATAAAAATAAATAAAAATAATAATAATAAAAAATACATACATATATAACTTACATATTAATAAAAATATATATATATATGTTTTTTTATATTTTTAACTCGTTCAATAAAAATTTTAATTAAAAAAAAATATTTTTTAATTAGATCATTTTAAATGCATGTTTAGCTTGCATTGACATTGAATTGTATAAATGCGAATATTTGTTCCTGCTCATAAGGCGCGAAATTTTAGTTACATGCTTAGAAGACCATGTATCTAGGCTAATTTTGTTAAATCGCGTATAACATAATTGTTACTTGGATTGGTGTACTTGCTTGATAAATCAATCTAGACGCATGATTTGAGGGGAGCATTTACAAAATATTATGTTATAAACTCCAAATATTTGTGATGATCTTTCTCTAAGTGTTGCAGAAAATTCCGATCTGATTTCCCTAGTACAACACACTTCAATGAGGAGTTCACGAATTTTCACGCTTTGGAGCGCACAGCACTGGTTTAAAAAAAATCGAGGGGAGCCTGATTAGAACAATTGCTTCCAAATTATCTCTAATGTTCTCGACATTTTTGCTCTAAGTATTGCAGATTTTCAAAATTCGACTATTGAGCCAGATGTCACCATTCAGAATTACAGGGAGTTAATTGCATCTATTTTCATACTTAGGGGAAGCAATTGTGTGGTTTTAATTGAAAATAAGTATCAATCTGAAAACTTAGGAAAACTTACAATCGAAAAACTGGTTTGGAAATGCAATTTGCGACCCTAAGTTTGTCAAGCGTAAACAGTAATGGGAAGTCATAGTCGAAAACGTCTAATCAACCCACTTAAATAATGTTACTTTCGCCAGTCGAAAACCCCTAAATACACGCAAAACCCTTCGCAAAATTCAACAGTCGAAAATTTTTCTCTCGCGAAAAACTCATCAGAAACACGAACGTCTAAATCAAACTATTTCTTTGATTTTCAACTGGTTATTGTCTTTCTGAGGTAGATTCGACTTCTGTTAGATGTTTGCGTGTCAATAATCTCCATTAACATCTGCATTTTGTGTTTTTTCGCTTGATTTGTTGACAAATTTCTCGTTTATAAACTGTTTGAAAACCCTTATGCGACTTTCAGTAATCTAAGACCTTTAGATGTGTTTATCTGGTTCGATTTCTGTGTTTTATCATAGTTTAAGTGTTTTCGGTCATTCTGAGAGTAGGAATTTTCGATAATATGCATCTAAGAGTTGAAATCTAAGGTTCGACTAAAACTGAGTTTTTGAATGTTTGAAGCAGTCGAAGAACTTTCTCGATCGCAAACAGTTTCAATTGAATTTAAATTTGATTGACATACTGTTTGCGTCATAAAAGATTTTCGATCGCTAAAATTTTGACTTAGTCGTTAAGATATGTAAGGTCCTACGATTAACAACTCTAAGATCCTAGGCAAGAATTCAAAGTAATTCGACGATAATGATAATCAGTAAGATTCAGAAAACTCATTTGAAGAACGAGAGAGAGAATTCGATTAGAGTGAGAAAGTTACTGTTGTTTCTCTCTCTAGAAAGTGAATCGCAAGCCTTTCGGATCAATCCTCTAATTTTCTGTAAAAGCACAATGTTTTTACAACTATTTATACCAAACAAACTTGGTATAAATATCAAACTAGTTCTAAACTATGGACTAATACAAATAAAGCCCCACTTACAAGAACATCTAATGTAATCAAGCACAATTTAAAATCAGTACTCTACAATCTCCCCCTCTGTGCTTGATTGCGTTTCCGCGCCGTTTGTCCTTGTCGGCGTAATACGATCTGCGCAAGCCCAGCGCATACTCGTAGTTCCTTAGCGTGATCCTCAGCTCCAGTCGCTCCTCGATAGCTTCAAGCAGTTCCATTAGGAGCGGCTGTTCTCTCACGAACGTGTGGATCCTCAGCATGGTGTCTCTATTAATTTCTTCCAACCTCTGCTCGATATTCCTCCTGATGACCTTGAGCGTCCCATCAAAAAACTTGTTGATTTCAGTTTTCAGCATCAACCTATTCTTCTTTTCTATTGGATTGTGGTAGGTGATGCCTAGGACTGAGCTGATATGCACGTTATTGTTGGGAAGCCCTTCGATCTCAGGTCCTTGTTGAGCGGATCGGTCATATTGACCTTCTTCATGTTGCTCTCCAGAGCCATCTGAAGGTCGTGTGCGGCATAGTACTTGACTTGGCGCATCATGAACCGGTAGAGACCCTCGAGACCTTCTTTCTTGTTGAAGCCTTGAGGACCTTTATACTTTTCCACATACAGCTGATATAAGTTGCAAACTTCTTCAGTAGGGATGTACGGTAGGTCGCTCTCGCTTAGATCTTCTCGGGTTCTATCAACGCGGTCAATGGTGTAGTGAGGTGTTGGAAGTCCTCCTTTGTCACAGTAGACGCTGAGTAGTTGGCATATTGGAGAGAGACTCTTATAATGGCTCTTGGCTTGTGCCTTAGTCATCCCCAGCCTTATATCAGGTCCTAGTTTGGTTAGCATCCAAGGTAGGTCATCCTCTTCTGCCGATCCCAATGAGAGATCCCTCTAAGGTCGAACTCGTTCGGCTTCTTAACTCTGTCCGGAGACCTCCAAATGTTCTCACGAACTTCTTCTAGGAAAGGGATTTCTATTCGGATGTTCTCCCATGGCGTGTCGATCCGAACGGTCCCTGGCGTTAGCCTTGTAGAGGGAACCGCCCGTTGAGCGATTAACTCTGGTAGCCTTGGGATGTCTTGCTCGTAGTCTTCACCTTCCTGAAGCTCGTCGTCTTCAATGATCACGAGGTCTACAGATGCTTGTCGTAGAAAGCGCCGAACGTCTAGAAGCCGTCGTCTTTGATGCTCCTCGAGCATGGAATGGGTCATCCACTGTCCTTCGAAGATATGCATGTCTAGAACCTCGTGTGGATTGACGCAATGTCCTGAGGGGCCCGGTTGGTCTGGAGCGACCGAGGGAGTAGCTTGAGTAGCTGCTAGGGCTATGAGCATCGCGGCACTTGCTTCTTCTTCCGGAAGCAAGGGGCTTGAGTAGATCGGTGGTGTGGGCGGAGGCGTCCTGAGGTGAAAGGTTGGTGGGTCGATGTGGGCGGTGCGGTGCGTGGTGTGGGTAGTTTGGGTTTGGGTGGTTTGTGTTTGGGTTTGGTGTGTAGTTTGGGTTTCACCAGCTCCAGCACTTGTCTGCATAGCGCCCGAGCCTTGTCCTTGGCCAGTTGTAGATGTCCTTGGCCTCTTCTCCCCCTCATGATGGTCCTGATCGTCAGGATCGTCATGTCTGCGCCGGGAGTGGGAGCTTTGGCCTCGGCAAGTGTTAGTAGGTGGCTCAGGATGATCCACCAATCGCCGATAGAGGGATTCCTCTTGGGGCGACCGAGTGGAAAGGCCGATCAAGCGGGCGAGTAATATGTCATGGAGCTCGGTTATGGGTATGGTGTATGGGTCGATAAGGATGGAAGAAGTGGCTAAAGGGTCGATAGGTGTGGGTTGTGGAGGTGTGGGATTGGTTTGTGACGAAGGGCCTTCAGAGACAGGTGCTTTCCCGGTATCTCTTTGGGATGTCTCGATTGCTTGGAGTACTCTCTCCGTGATTTTGTCTTCCATGAACTGTACAGCGGCAGAGAGAGCGGCCTGGAACTGCTCGTTCGCCACAAAGGGTGCAGACGCCTCCTTGGATAGACCAGGACGACTGATGTCGCCTGTTATCAACCCTTGAGTAGACACCGACTCTTCAGGTTGGCTCACAGTCACTTGAGGTTGTGACTGTATGAGACTTCCACCCAATCCTTGAGTCGAATCTTGAAGATTCGGCTCTATGGGCGTTGGGGAAGGCTCGGGTTGCGTCTGCGAACCAGACACCACGAGATTTGGTTGCGGCTCAAGATTGAGCGAAGAAGTGCCAGCAACACCTGTAGATGTGGTCAGCGTAGTATCTGGTGCGTTGGTGACAGCCGGGAAGAGGGACTCCAGCTAAAGGATAAGTCTCCTGGGAGTCCTCCTTATCAGCCTTATTTCCTCGTCAGACTCCGTGTCAGACGGGGTGGCCGTGTGAGGAGTGAGGTCACGATCGACGTCCTCCAGTGCCTGATCCGTCACCGGTGGAAGAGAGCTTTGCCCCATTTCAACTTCGGGTTGTGCTTCTGGTTGAAGAACCTCCTCAAAGGTTTCTTCGAGCACGCCAACATGAACGGGCACTTCCACTTGATATTCATGTGCAGGAGCCTCGAGCGCCATCTCGGTAGCCACGACATCTATCAAGGTATCATCTACGTCAGGCATTGGCTCTTCGACCAATGGAGACTCCTGTTGAAGCTCTTGGGCGACATCTATCATCGTGTCGTCAGGGCTTTGGTGATGTTGCGGTTGGAGAGGGCTCATATGTACATCTGCCGGGGGCCCTCTAATCATTTCCTCGGTGAGGTGATGTTCCCGGCAGTATCTCTGATATTCAGCTCCTGTGGGTTCAGCGAGCCGAAGAAGGTTGAGAGATATGGCCATTGAAGGCTGTGCAAGGTCCACCAGCCTTGGGTTGTGGAAGAATTTGAGCCGGGGCGGCTGATTTCCTCCCGGAGGTAGGCGAGGAATGTTCTGCGCGTACATCTCCATGTGTTGGCGGATGATGATGGAGAACCATCTCGCGTACGGCACGTTCTTGGACCGCTTGTTCTCCTTTTGTCTGATCTGTTCTGCAAGGTCGTTCCACATCAGCTGGGCGAAATCGTAATTCCGCGAGAACACAACACCGTGAAAAATCCGGAGGATGTGACCGTTGCCCTTGTCGAAGCCGGCGTGCTTCGGAGATAGACACTTGTTCACGATCCCGAACGTCTTCCATGGGTGAGGGATACCGTTGCTCTGAACCTGAGCGAGCTTGGTGAGCGACGGACGGTACCCCATTTGAAGGAAATCAGCCACCAGTTCTTCATCTAATGGGAGGGGGTCGTAGTTTTGGCCGTGAGGGAGGTCAAGTAGAGCTTTGAACTCGTTCTTGCCCATGCAGATGTGCCTCGTCCCTACAACCGTTGTGAAATGGTATCCCCCGTCCAAGATGATGCTCTTGATCATCCCCCAAAACTGCTGGAGGTAGACCATCGGCACCGATGCTGTCACGGTAAGTCCATGCCATAGTGGATGGCCTTGAAGGATAGACACGATAATGTCGTCTAGACACCAGAAGGTGGCCAGGTCCAATTGGAAGTTCGTGTCGTGGACATTGAGGTATAAGGACTTCACGTATATGTGATTATATGTTGGATAGCGATCCATCTGAAAAAAAAGTAAGAAATATAACAAATCATTAGTTCATAATTTTTTATATTAGTCGAGAATGAGTTTAATTTCATCAAACTATAATATTGTATCAAGTCAGGACATGTTTAATGAATTTTGAATTGATATCTTATGATATGCATATAGGATTCTCGATTTTGAAAAAAATTTAATGGCATGATTGTAATTTCGAATTATAACACTATTGCGAGCACATAGACATCAAATTCAAATCACATAAGCATAGAATTGAGCCTTTAGATCGAAATTTCAGTTTCGCACCAAAAAGTTCTTCGAGAGATCAAAAAACTTCCCAGAATTGAATTTCGATCTAAATCTAACAATTCAGCTTCAAAAAGGTACAAATCCACTCTAATACCAATTGTTAGGTCCTTGGATTATCAACTCTAAGATCCTAGGCATGAATTCCAAGTAATTCGATGAGAATGATTGAGATATGTAGTGCGATCGAAAAACTTCTACTAGGAGCTCGAGAGAGAATTTCAGTTAGAGTGAGGATGTACTTGTTGTTTCTCTCTCTATAAAGTGAATTGGCAGCATTTCGGGTCAAATTCTAAACTTTCTCTATTGATCTCTGATGTGTATAATAGCATTTATGCCAAACAAACTTGGTATAAATACAAGTTAGTCCTAAACTAAGGACAAATACAATAAAAGCCCTAAATCACGAAGACAACTAATAAAATCAAAGCAGAATTAACGTGTATATTCTACACCTTGTAACGTTCAATTTTTCCTTGAGCATCATCTTCTTCTTATAACCCATTTGACTCCAATGGGTTTATGCTCGTTTGGCAACTCCACAAGTTTCCCTGTGTCGTTCTTTTCAATCGCCTTTATTTTCTCGTCCATCGCTGTTCTCCATCTCTTGTCTCTTACGGCTTCTTCGAAGCTAATTTGTTCCAAGTCAACCAGCAAGCAGACTAGGTGAACCTGTTCGGCTGTGTCGTACAGATCATGCATTTTTCGCATCCTGGACTGTCTTGGTTTATCCTCTCGTTATTTTCTTGAGATGAAACTGAGACGGGTGTTGGTGCAATGCACAACGGATCTCCATGCGTTGTGTTTTCTTCATCCTTCTAGTCCCACGAACTTTATTCGTCTACTCGAATATCCCGACTTACTATCACCTTTTTATTTTTTGTATCAGAGAGCCGATAGGCCTTCTTCTTCTCAGCGTACCCAATAAACACGAGCTTTTTGCTTTTGTCGTCGAGCTTGGTTCTTCTCTGGTTGGGCACATGTGCATACGCCATGCTTCAAAATATTTTGAATTGCGCTACAGTCGGTTTTCGGCCAGTCCACTCCTGTGGTGCTCGATTCTCGAGGTTGTGATGTGGACATCGGTTCTGATTATATATCGCACATTGAACTGCCTCGGCCTAGAATTCCTTTGGCATTTCCTTGCTTTTCAGCATTGATAGAACCATGTCAAGTATGGTTCGGTCTAAAGAACCTTCTGACGCCCTGTTCATCGCAAAATATTACGAAAGCGCCTGAAATATATTCTCCACCTCTGTCTGAGGGGATGGCCTTGATGTTTGAACTCGTCGCCTTCTCAACCATAGTTTCGAATTTTTTAAACGTCTTGAGCGCTTCTGATTTTTCCTTCAGAATATACACCCACATCTTTCTTGAGTAGCCATCGATGAAAGTGATAAAATATCTCTTTCCGTCGAATGATTCTGGTGGCATTGGCCGCATATGTTTGTGTATATGAGCTCAAGCGGTTTGCGCGCTCGATATTCTGCCTGCTTCTGGAACGTCGTCCTTGAATGTTTCCCGATTACGCAGCTTTTACAAAGCTTTTTTCTGCCTTCTATCTCCCGCATTCTTTCGACCATGCCTCTTTCGGAGAGCTCCTTTAGGCCACCGTAGTGCAAATGGCTAAACCGCATATGCCACAAATGGTCTTTGTCCTCCACGTCAACTTGCAAACATTTTCTTGAATCGCCTTCAGGTTGAGTTTGAACATTTAGTTCCTTTCCATCTCGACACGTGCGATCATTCTTCCCTCTTTGTTTCTTAGTTGTAATGAGCGGTCCTTCATGAACACTGAACATCCTTTTTCAAGCGACTTCCCCATGCTTAAGATGTTCGTCTTCAAGTCGGGTACAAAATAAAATGTCCTCGATCGATCCCTGTTAGCCATTATTTTGAGAGAAACAAATTTTCCCTTAGCCTTTGACTTCTATCTTCGATGCTTCTCCGATAGACATGTGGCCGTCATCGATTTTCTTCAGATCCGTGAAGAGATGTTTATGCCCGCTCATATGTGTGCTGGCACCGGTGTCAAGATACTGCACCATATCGCTGCCCGAACTTGTACCCTCGAGCGCCATTGAGAGAACGCCTTCGTCTTTGGCTCTTCTTGTATGATTACATTCACATTTTTGCCCACCTTCTTTTCGAACCAACAGTCTTTTGTAAAATGTCCGAACTTCCCGCAGTTGTAGCATTCGATGCTCGGTCGATTTGAGCGACCACCTCTCCTTGGACTCGACCTCGTCCTCTCCAATTTTGATTGCTCGTTTGTCGTTGTTCCGGATTATATCCTCGTCCTTGGCCTGAATTTTTGCCAAAACCTCGTCCTCGTTGACCTCGTCGTCGTCCTCGGCCGTGATGCATATATAGCACCTTGTCCTCTTCAAGTGATAATTTTGTCTGTAGAGCCTCGTCCAGCGATTCCTGCTTCTTCTTTTTCTTTCGTTGCTCCTGAGCTTCGATCAAATTGGAGAGTTCACAGCCTGTCATTTCTTCGAGATTTTTGGATTCTTCGATCGCACATACCACGTTCTCGTACTCGTCCAATCAGGCAACGGAGAATTTTCTCAACGACCCGGGCTTCCATTAGGCCTTACCGTTACTCTTCAACTGATTCGAGATGGTTTGAATTCTCGTTCTATAATCGGACATGCCTTCGTCGTTCTTCATTCTCGTCATTTCGAATTCGCCACGAAGAGTTTGCAGCCGTACTTGTTTTACTTGGACGCCTTTGAACGCTTTCTCCAGTTTTTCCCATGCTTCTTTTGAATTCTTTACATAGTTGATTTTTTCGTAATCGGCAAAACCTAGGCCGTCGTATATGATGGTGAGCGCAGTGTTATTTAACTTTCGAGAATCGTCCAATGCCTTTAGCTGGACAGCCGTGTACTCGTTCGTTTTTCAGGTTCGGTGTACCCGTCTTTAACGATATTCCTTACGCCTTTCGAGCCGAGGTGCTTTCATCTGAATACTCCAATTATCATAATTGGACTTTGTGATGCGTGGAACGCGCATGCCACCGAACAACATGACTCTGATACCAATTTGTTGTTCTTCAGATGTAGAAGATCGAGTGTTTGCTGTGTGAGAGGAGAAAATATTTTCTGCCATAATTTGGTGTGTTTTTAGAAGGGTATATTATGTTTCAGGCCCCAAAAATGTTTTAAAATAGGTTTCAGGCCCTTTTGGAAAAATCATTAGTTTAAAGCACCTAATTTTCGTAAATTTTAGAGATAAGGACCTAAAGTTACACAAGTGTTACTTCAGAGCAATGAAGTGTTACTGAGGAACAATGAAGTGTTATTTCAGAACAATAAAGTGTTACTGGGGGAACAATGAAGTGTTATTGCAGAACTAACAAGTGTTACTGAGGAACAATGAAGTGTTATTGAGGAACAATAAAGTGTTACTGCAGAACAATTAAGTGTTGTTGCAGAATAATGAAATGTTATTGCAGAAATCGGGTCCTTAAAACTAATTATTTTTCTGTCAGGGCCTGAAACCTAAGTTCAGACCCTGACAGGGGCCTGAAACGTAATTTCCCCTTTTTAGAATTGGGTACAGGAGAGAGATATATATTTTCGTTAGTGTTGGAAAAAGTATCTGGCAGCAAGAATAATATAGCTTTCTTTCTTACATGCAAAACTCTACTGCTCCTCTCTCTCATTTTTTTCACCTTACTTCTCTATTACACATTAACACACATAAATATAGCAGTAGAAGATAACATAGAAATACTACAAAATCCTTTCTACCACGCGTGTATCTCTTAGGATATGTTACGGTTTTGTTTCCTTCTCAGACAAAGTCTTGAAGTGGTTCTGTCCTCATCATTTTTTTATTATATCTCCACTTGCATGATTTTTTCGGTTTAGAGATCTCACTTTTGATTTTGCATGTTTAACTCTCATTTTTTATTATTTTTTCATATATTTATCTAGGTATTGGACTTATTCAACATGATCGACATTGATTGTTTTTTATTAATAGTTTGTTTTGCGCATCTAAATCTAGTGAGTATCAAAGTTAGCAGAGATGATAACATGGTTCGCCGGAACCCCGTTAAGACGCCCGGAACGGCCGCATCGGAACTGGAACGAAGGCCTCCGTGCCAAAGTTCCGGCCTTTTGACGTTCTGCGTTGTCACGGCCGTTAAGTCGGCCGGAACGGCGTTTTAGCGGGCGGATCGGAGTTGAAACGGGTCAAAACGGCGTTTTATCCGTGTTAACGGCCGATTTGTTGGAGATGGTAACATTAGGGTTTCAGAGCTTGGCTGCAAGGTGGTGGTGGTGGGAGGTAGAAGACGGTCGAATTTTATCAAAATTGAATATTTTATTCTTTTACTAATGGGCCTATCGGTATACTTTTTCTAATGGGCCTATCTTGTTTTAAACTTTTTAAAAACAAATTAACTTTCACTATTATTAATTATTATACCTGATTGTAAATAAATAATTTAACGTTTATTTACATTATATAATTTTTAATATCACATAATTACGAATTTACAAGATCAATTGAAATACCTATATTAGATTCGAATATATAAATTGAGATATTTAACCTCATAAGTTATGTTTTTTAAGGTATTCATTATATTTGTAACTCTGATAAACTTATTATGTTATTTTATATTTTTACATGTATAATATGTATATTTATATATTTATTTAAGAAAAATAGCGGAACGTCCGTTACCGATCCGCGATAATGCAATGGAACTGGAACGATCGTCTCCGTTCCGTTGTCCGTTCCCGTTTCGGCGAACCATGGATGATAACGCAAGGGAATGATGCTACCTCAACAAAGCAACTGAAGAAGCAGCAAATGAGGACCAATTCTTTATCTTCTATCTCTTCTTATTACAAGATTTAATAAAAAAAAAAAAGTCTCCCCTTTCCATCTAATGTATACCCTGTCCTTATGATAGAAAGAGGCAAATAACTGTACAATCGTCTCTCTTTGAGTTAGGGAACTTTCGCTTCCACGAAGCAATTGCCGCATCAACCACCTCCTTTGCTGCTGCTTCTCCATCGCGAGTCGAGGATACGACAGACACAACTTGATCGTTACTCATGACGTCCCATACCTAAGTTTTCATTAAACGGTAAATATTGTTAGTCATTCGTACTAAACAAATAGCAGAGAGGGAATAATAATGGATTCATAATATTTGATTATTACCCCATCACTTGCTATAACCAGAAATTCGTCATCTAGCGATATGCGATGAAACGATACGTCGGGGATTGCAATAATTCCATGGTTCTTGAGTACAAAATCCCCGAAAGCCCTAGACATGGCTAATCCAGGCGAGTAGTCGTTGGGTAACCACACCCTTTGTATATGTGGTTCTTCTTTTAGTGCCAAGACTCTTCCATTGCACTTTGTTATCCTCTCTGCTTCAGCTGCACAATCACAACATATATTTATTACATGCATACTATATGTTAACCACTGCAGCAACATGATATGTTTTGAAAGATTACTATAGGCGACCCACTGTTTGAGTATGGTCGTTTTTTGTCCATATATTTCGAGATGTCACTTTAGTCCCTATTGTTATCGATTTTGTGCCGTTTTAATCCACAATGTTACCCATTTTGGGCCGGGACAAAAACGTTCTAGAATCGATAAAATTAGGAATTAAAGTTACATCTTGGAATATATTGGACAAAAACCTTCAATACTCAGACATAGCATCTTGGAATATAAGGACAAGAGACGTCCATACCGTCAAATATTGGGGACTAAAAATATCATTCGTCCGAATATTATATATAAAAACATGGAAGAACAACAATATATTATATCCTTACCAGGAACTCCAGGTTTCAAGTCAGTAGTCAACTGAACTGCTTTGATTCCATTTTCTGTCCTCGTTCCGAGAACAGCCCTCGTGTCACCAAGATTCGCGATTACAAGATCATTTCCCTATTATATTGAAAAGAAGGGTTTTTTCGTCGCATATATAATTTAGTTTTCGATGATTTTACTAAGGACATAGTTTATTATATATCTTTACCTGCTTTAAAACTACCAAAGCAGTACTTCCGCTGGACGAGCAGTCCAAAGAATCAACAAGCTTGATCTCCTTATCCATCACTTTGAAAGCACTAACAAAAGCTTCTTGCCTTTTAATGAGGTTCTTGTTCGGCGACGACGGAAGATCGATGTTTAGCTTTGATGGGCTATTATTATTAGCCTTTGATGTTAGGGCACTTCTCTGGTTTAAGAGCAAAGCTGGCAATCTTTCTCTTACCATTTTGCTCACTATGTGCCCATTCTTACCATGTCCATCGAAGACAGCGCATAAAACCCCATCTTCTGTACCATAGCCCTGCAAGCAATTTATGAAAGAAAAATGAACAAATGTACAAAAATAAACAGATGATTAGTTACTCTTAACTTATTCAACGATTTATATATTATATTATTACCTGGTAAAGAATTGCAAAATCTTGATTCAGACCTTTGCTTCCAGGGTGAGAATGCGTGGACCCAACACTAGACGAAGATTCATTGGAATTAACTATCCCTCTGTAATACACAGCGTTTTCACGGCCATAAGTATCATGATCTGAATGTGATGATGCTGATGATGAAGAAGATGAAACAGATGCACAAAGACCCATCTTTTGTCAACTCTTTGGTAATTCACTACTATTATTATTGGTTTGTGTTGTGTATACTCATAGACGACATCCACATATATAGGGAGATGGTCCACGGGAATATGCTTGTTGGCTCTCCCAGCAAGTTGAAAATCACACACTTGGGTTCAATTATTTGCTTTGTGTTGTATTTTTTATTATTTACAAGGTACCCCAAGATTCATTTCAAAGGGCATCTTATGTCTATACATGTAGGATTAAACAAAGGGACCTTGTCAGAGTGTTGACTTTTATATTTTGTGAGCAAGTGAATCCGAAGGAAACTAATTATCGAGAATACTAAATTAGCTTTCCTTGATAACTCAAAGGAGATATGAGATTCCGATAAATATTCTTGGTCTTATCTACTGATGAATTATTTATTAATGGAAGCTGATACACACTCAAATGGGCAAAGGAAATCAAATCTAAAATGAGAGCTTAGAGAGTAGAATCAGCTCTGAAACTTCGATTCATGATAGTTTCGTTACAGAGAATGATAGAGACGAAGAACACACTGAATCCAATGCGGGAATTCTGTCACACGCGCGTCACAGCTCCAAAAGATTGGAAAAAATATAAACGAAAAATAGCATCTTTATAGAATTGAAGCTGATGAAACGTGTAAGCATCTTCAAATTACTTCCGCGCTTAAGCTCCCACAGAAGTCGTCGATGCTGCCTGCGTTTTATTTTAAACAGTAACACTCCCCTCTCCTTAAAATAATTCTTGACCTCAAGAGTTAGTGAAGGAAGAAAATTGCTGCTGAATAGCAACCAATCCTCCCACCTGCTATCCTTCGGTGGAGCATTAACCCACTTAGCCCATACCTTAGTAACCAATTTGTTGTCTCTTGATCATCCTTCACTCCAAAATAGCCTCAGGTGCCAGCATAATATGTCCATGAGAACTCAAGAAAGATGGAATTTGGGGCAATACCTGATGAGTTCCCACCTTCTTCTTGAGCTGTGATACATGGAATGTGGGGTGGATTCTGCACTCTGCTGGAAGTTGCAGACTATAAGCAACCTAACCGATTTTCTGCAGAACTTTGAAGGGTCAAACGGATCGAGCAGAGAGCTTGTTATAGGCGTGTGGTTTGAGAGAAAGCTGCCTGTAGGGCTGCAGTTTCACCAATACCCAATCATCCACCTCAAAAGACTGTTCACTACGCCTTTTGTCTGCTTGTCTACTGTTAATTTTCTTGTAGTATACACATAGAGATAAAAAGAGAAATCTTGTATTTCATATATCTCTATTACAAATGAGAATGAACCCATTATATAGATTTATTTTCTAACTAGCCGTTGAGACAATAATTGATTAAGCTAACTAGCCGTTCTGATTTTGTGCCTTGATTGGTGGAGTATTTTCTTCCATCTTCAACACTCCCCCTCAAGTTGGGTTCATATATATTTATAGAGCCCAACTTGATCAAAAACCTTTCAAATAATTTTTGATCAACCGCCTTTGTAAATATGTCTGCTAGCTCATTCTGGCTTTTGACAAACAGTGTCTCGATTTCTTTAGCTTGTACCTTTTCTCGAACGAAATGGCAATCCACTTCAATGTGTTTTGTCCTCTCATGGAACACCGGGTTGGATGCTATGTGTCTCGCTGCATTATTGTCGCAATATAATTGCATCGGTTCTTTGTACTCTATCTTCATGTCTTGTAATAGTTGTTTTATCCATATTAGCTCGCATGCTGTTGAAGCCATAGCCCGATATTCTGCTTCAGCACTTGATCTGGCTACGACTTTCTGTTTTTTGCTTTTCCATGTGACAAGGTTCCCTCCAACAAATGTGCAATAACCTGTCGTTGATCTTCTATCATAGCTTCCTGCCCAATCAGCGTCGGTGTAGCCAACATTGTCGTTTGTCTTGTTTGTTCTCATCCAGATTCCACGTCCAGGTGTCCCCTTTAGATACCTTAAAATTCTGTCTATCGCTTCGAGATGACTGGACCTGGGAGCCTGCATAAACTGACTGATACAACTAACAGCAAATGAAATGTCAGGCCGTGTAGCAGTCAGATATATAAGTTTTCCTACTAATCTTTGAAATCGACCGATGTCTTGCAGAGGTTCTCCGTCTTCTTGATTCAATTTTTTATTAACGTCCATGGGAGTTCTAGAAGGTTTTACTCCCAACTTTCCAGTTTCTTTGAGTAAATCTAGGGTGTATTTTCTTTGGGAGAGAAATAAACCTTTTTCTGAATGTGCGATTTCTATCCCTAGAAAATATTTGAGGTGTCCCAAATCTTTTATTTCAAACTTCTGTTTCAAGTAATTTTTTATGTTTTTCTTCATTATTATTTCCAGTTATAATTATGTCATCGACATATATTACAATTATGATGATAGTTTTATTTTGATTTCTAACGAACATCGATGTATCAGCAGAGCTTTTATCAAATCCTCGTGCAAGAAGTGCATGACTTAATTTAGTATACCAAGCTCTTGGAGATTGTTTTAAACCGTAGATGGATTTATTA
The DNA here is from genome assembly GCA_027422505.1 of Craterostigma plantagineum. Taxonomy (NCBI): domain Eukaryota; kingdom Viridiplantae; phylum Streptophyta; class Magnoliopsida; order Lamiales; family Linderniaceae; genus Craterostigma; species Craterostigma plantagineum. The sequence continues at coordinate 15,653,454 of JAPQWV010000013.1, read as the reverse complement.
AGTTTACACGCTAACCTTTTGTTGTTTTCTTCAAGTTTATGCCCCAGAGGTAGGTTCATATAGATTTCTTCTTCTAGGTCTCCATATAAAAATGCATTTTTAACATCCATTTGAGATAAATTCCAACCGGAGTTTACAGCAACAGATAATAAGATTCTGATAGTATTCATTTTGGCAACCGGAGCAAAGGTTTCCTCGTAATCTATGCCATAAGTCTGAGTGAAACCTTTTGCCACCAGTCTAGCTTTATATCTTTCTATAGTTCCGTTACTATTAAATTTTATTTTGTAAACCCATTTACAGCCGACAGGTTTTTTATCTTTTGGTAGTGGAACAATATCCCAAGTATGATTTTTTTCAAGTGCATCAACCTCTTCTTCCATGGCTTTACACCAAATTGGTTGTTTAAGTGCTTCATTATAATTCACAGGTTCAACTTCTCTCTCTATAGTGATTAGAAAACTTCTGTGTTGAGACGATATCTTATTATATGAAATATAATTTTGGATAGGGTACGTTATATGATTTGTTACATAGTCATTGAATTTTTTTGGTCGCTTAGTTGGTCTAGTTGATCTTCTAATTACTTGATTTTCTCCCCCTGAATACGATTCCATGTTTTCATTTATTGCCCCATCATTTGGGTCTTCTATTCTGGCATTATATTTAGGATTTGTCTCTTCAAGGAAAGTTAACTCGGGAAGAGGTATATTATTTTCATCCTCTTGATTAAAATTTGTTGATTCTTCTAAATTAGGATAATATGATTCATTTTCGAGAAATGTCACATCTCTGGAAATATATAATTTTTTTGTTTTGGGATCGTAACACTTGTATCCTTTCTTTTGGGATGAATACCCTAAAAATATAGCTTTTATGGAGTTTGAGTCGAGCTTGTCAAGTCTTTTGATGTGTACATAGCAAACGCATCCAAAGACTCGCAAGTGCCCCGAGTTGGGTTCTCTATTTAGGAGAATTTCCATTGGACTTTTAAAATTCAAGACTACACTAGGTAATCTATTAATAAGGTATGTGGCTGTAAGCAGTGCATCAGACCAAAATATTTTGGGAACATTGTTTTGAAATAATAGTGATCTTGTCACTTCAAGGAGATGACGGTTTTTTCTTTCAGATACTCCATTTTGTTCGGGAGTATTAATACATGTTGTTTGATGCAAAATTCCTTTTTGTTTAAAAAACTCTGAAAAATTTCTATTCAATACTCAGTTCCATTGTCGGATCTGAAGATTTTAATTGTGGAATTGTACTGATTTAGCACAAGATTTGAAAATTCCAAAAAACATGAAAAACATCAGATTTATTCTTTAGTAAATAAAGCCATGTAATACGCGAATAATCATCTATAAATGTAACAAAATATTTGAAATTATTATAAGATTCAACTGGAGCTGGACCCCATACATCCGAATGTATTAAATCAAACATTTTTCTGGATTTAGTTGTAGAAATATGAAAAGGTAATCTAGTTTGTTTTGAAAATTTACAAATATCACAATTATGAGTATCAAAAGTAACATCGGGAAAAACTTTAGTAAGAATTTTATCTGAAGGGTGACCAAATCTTTTATGTAAGATCGTACTTTGGTTAGAGGAGTGTTTTGTGGTGTATAGGACACTATTGGGAATATCGACTATATATAGTCCGTTGTCTAGTTTTCCTTCCCCAATAATATTTCCTGTTATTCTATTTTGAAATATAACTTTATTATCTGTGAAGATTACTACGCTACAATTAGATCTTTAGTAATTCTTTTCACAGATAACAAGTTTGATTTTCATTTGGGCAGATAAAGAGTATTTGGTAGCTTTTTCGAAAATATTTCTGAGGTACCTATACCTATTATTGGAACTTTATTTCCATTAGCTACAGTTACGAATTGAGACGTGTCCTGATAATTTATATTATATATATTATTTCTATCACAAGTCATATGATCAGTAACTCCAGAATCTATAATCCAATAATTTTTTAAGATATTTCTATTTTCATAACTCATACCGGTAAAATTAAATTGAGACTTCATACCTGAGTTGTGTTTACCTGTTTTGCATCCCACTGGGCGTGCCAGATTAGATATTCGGTTCACTGGATATATTATTTCATCAACATTTGCTTTAGCCCACTTTGATATTGGCCCATCAGTACCTCCAATTTCTTTTGATTCAGCCCATCTGCCCTTCTTTAATAATTTCTCCTTTGATGGCTTCGACACTTCTGTGTAAACATCTATATCCTCATCCAAGATCTCCACTGCCTCATCTCTATCCTCATCGAAACTTCTTGTGCACATGGATGTCACGGGTACCACGATGGATCTCGTATTAGGGCTTTGGGGGAGAACCCATCTGCGATCGAGGCAGCCGCTCTCTATTTCTTGATGGCTCGGATCTGAGATTAGTGATAGATGACAGTTTCGTTTGTGGTGTTGTAGTGTGTTTTGGATTCTCGAGGAAATAGATACGCAGGGTTTTTGTGGCTTTTTGCTTCCGACCATGGTGTGATTTCTTACAAGGTGTTTGGAAGGGTCTGTGTATGTGGTTTTGACTGCCATGGTCGAGATCTCATCGAGACCTTTTTCCTTTAGGTGCGTGTTTTAGCAACGCCTGCTCTGATACCATGTTAATTTTCTTGTAGTATACACATAGAGATAAAAAGAGAAATCTTGTATTTCATATATCTCTATTACAAATGAGAATGAACCCATTATATAGATTTATTTTCTAACTAGCCGTTGAGACAATAATTGATTAAGCTAACTAGCCGTTCTGATTTTGTGCCTTGATTGGTGGAGTATTTTCTTCCATCTTCAACATCTACAATCTATTCTGAGCCATTGCAAGATGTTCCTTCACCACTCTGATGGTAGTTTTCTCGATGTGTTAAGCTTGTGTCCACTAATTCAGCATGGGAAGAACCCTCCAAGTAAGGAATATGGGGTGGTGGAGGCTGTCCATAAACCACCTGGTATGGTATGGTGCCAATAGACCGGTGATAACTGGTATTGTACCACCATTCAGCTAAATTGAGCATGTGACCCAACTTCTTGGTTCTGTCCCCGCACATACACCGCAAATAGCATTCCAAGCATGGACTAACCACCTCTGTTTGGCCCAGTTTGCGGAGGATATGCAGTTGAAGTTAAGAGCTACAGTCCCTGATATTTGAGGAGAAACTTGAGTAGATCACACTCTTTTCCTAAGCTGAGAAACGAGTCTGTAGAGTTTATCTCAGGAAGCTCAAAAGAACTCTCGCTCCGTCTTTCAGCCGCGTGCATTTTCACCCAGTTATGAGCCTTAGCTTGATATTGCTTGATCAATCTGAGGGTAGCATCCCTGTGCATCAATCTTCCGTCCACCAAATCAACATAAGCACCTCCAGATAAGGAATATACACAGGGGTGGAAGTTTGGGAGGCTTGTCGAAAGTCTCTTGGCACTCCTCCGTTAGTTCGCTCACACACTTGCCCTTCGTCATTGGTTCCACTCATGTTAATCATGAAATCTGTTCCTCGTTTCGCACCATCATTCCCTGATTATTGATCAAGGAATCTTCAGCAAGATCCTTCATCTCTTCCACTTTACCAGCCTCATTAGAACCAACAGCATGCTCACCCATCTTCCCCTCATAATCCTTCTGATCCTTCATCTCTTCTTTATCACCCTCCTCCGAACCACTAGCATGCTCGTCCGTCTTCCCATCATCATCCTCCACTTCTAAGCTTCCTCCAACAGTACCTGACATAGGAGCGCTCTTGATAGTCAACTTGATTGCTTGCTCTTGTAGTTTTGCCAAATTTACAACCTCGGATAAGGATCTTGGCCGAAACATCCTGAGAGCCCCTGCTATTTCGGGTCTTAAACCCCCCAAAAAACACATCACTAGGTACTGCTCATTGAGCTCCAAACCGTTCTTTAATTCCTCTAACCTACCCAAATATTCCTTAACAGATCCACGATATTTAAGGTTCAGTAGTTGATAAACTGATTCAGAAGAATCATCGCACTCCTTACCGCTGCCTTTAACTCCCAACTTATTTTCTACAGTAGATCTACTCACCACAGATGTAATCATTTGTCGCAGATCTACTAGCTGCTTGTTGATGGAAGCGTTCCTCTCCTTCACCTTATCCTAGAGCATTTCCATCTCCTTGCATAAATCAACCGTGCAGTTTCCTTCTGCCATCTCCGTGTGGTTTCAGCGATTGGGATCGATGCTCTGATACCAATTTGATACACACTAAATGGGAAAAGGAAATCAAATCGAAAATGAGAGCTTAGAGGGTAGAATCAGCTCTGAAACTTCGATTCATGATAGTTTCGTTATAGAGAATTGATAGAGACGAAGAACACACTAAATCCAACGAGGGAATTCTGTCACACGCCCGTCACAGCTCCAAAAGATAGAAAAAAATATAAACGAAAAATAGTATCTTTTATAGAATTGAAGCTGATGAAAACGTGTGAGCATCTTCAAATTACTTCCGTGCTTAAGCTCCCACAGAAGTCGTCGATGCTGCCTGCGTTTTATTTTAAACGGTAACAGAAGCTCAATTGTTTTGATTTGTTCGTGTGCTATGAATCGATCGGTATCTCATGCGCTTTCCAACAGAGGGAAGACTCAGCCCGCTACAAGAAACAGCTGGTAAAAGCGCACATATATACTCGGATTGGTATCATTCAAGTTTTCGAACCTTATCTAGGGATGGTAATGGTAGGGTATGAGTAGACCCACTTTGACCCATACCCAAACCCAATTAACTATATGGGTATGGACCCTACCCAATCTTTGATGGGTCCAATTAATTGGGTATGGATCCAAATCCATTAAATCTAACGGGTAAACGGGTCTTAATTGGGTATTGAAGGAATATTTAACTTTTAACGGAAAATTAACCAAATGAGCCAATAAGTACTTTGTAGTATCAATTGATATAACAATATCAATGATAGCACTAGTCATTAAGCTGTAAATAAGAAATGAATACAAAGTTTGAAGTTTAAGAATTACGAAAACGAAGAAACTATTCATTTTAAAAGTAGTATATATTTATTATATATGGTAATATTGTAAAAAGTTATTTATTTCTCATTACAGCCTCAAAGGCTGGCCATGCGTTACATACAGCGATGCCCCGCGACACGTAGTATAGGAACTAGAGATGCAAACGAATCGAATCGTGTCGAATATCACAATATTCTATTCGTATGCGGATGGCGATCGAATACGAATACGATTACTCGAGTATTTAATCGAATCATAAAATTGGTTCTTATTCGATTATTTTCTTGAATATTCGAATCGAATATCGAATATTTCGAAGTAATCTTTTGTTATCTATCAATAAACATAAACAATTTATAAAATATATATTGAATTGTTATAAATTATATTTTATACATATATTGAATCATAATATACTATATTTAAATGTTTTATTGTAGTGTCATATATTATATTGAAATATATATTGAATTATACTATATTCTAAATATTTTTAATGGCCTATTAAATTACAAGTATTATAACTTATAAATATATATTAAATTATTCGAATTGAATATTCGATTGAGATTCGAATTGAATATTGTGATTTCATATTCGTATTCGGATATTTATCGAATAAAAAAATATTCTTATTCGGATTCGTATTCTAAATATTCGAATTCGAATATTAAAATTTCGAATCGAATCGCGAATCGAACCAAAAAAGTTGGATCCGTTTGCTACCCCAATAGGAACCATTCTTCAAGTCTGTTATTATGTTATATATTTTTATTGCAAATTGACAGTGCGTTATCAGACAACAACTGTACTTATATCTCACAGAGATTTACTTGTAAGAAAACCATCAAATTTGGGATATGATATATTTGATAATGCTCGTTCAAAGTCAAAGGAAAGCAAAAAGACTGTTTTTTATCATGCATATGATTAGCTGCATGGCTTGACCAACGGTTCAATTAAATAACTCATCTAAAAAAGTCTCTGTCTCTCTATCTCTCTCTCTCTCTCTCTCTCTCTCTCTCTCTCTTTCTGTGTGTGTATGTATCCTAACATGTATAGCTAAACACGCCCACTATACCGCGCCACAATCGGACATAGATAAGAATAGTAAGCTCGACTTTAGTTTAAATTGTTTTGGTAGATGGGTAAATGGGTAATACCCATTTAAGATCCAAATTAATTTAATTGAGTCTGGATCTGACCCATACTCATTAAGTTTAATTTTTAAAGACACATACCCATAATTAATGGGTAGGGTCTTATGGGTATGGGCAGGGTCAAAAAAATTGCCATCCTAACCTTATCAATAGTAGATTTGAAATTATTTACATTATTATAATTTATATTTCATTCTTCTTCAATATGTATTCAAATCGGCCATTTAATTCTCAGGCTAGACCTTCTCATTTTATAGATTTTCTTAAACATAACGACGAAGATGCTATAAATTATACATGTCGGTCGTAATTTCTTATCTTTCAGTATATTGTTACAAAAGTTTCGGGTTCTGTATGTACGTCTCTATATATTTATATACAACTTAACATGTAATATACCGATCATACACGTAATGCAAACTGATTTTATTGGCGAGGCTAGCATTAGATATTATGTCCTTAAAACGATATTGTTCTGCTCACAACGTTTACTCTTGACGACAATCGTTTCTCGCCATAGAATGATAATCGTCTCGTAATAAGAGCACTTGGGGGTCTCTGAACAGTTCAAGGAGGTAACGGTAGTTTATTTCCGGTATTCATATTCCACATCGTCAAAATTTATTCAGAAGCTTTTGACATGTGCTATAAATTTCTTGAATATCATACAAACCTATACTTGGGTGAAGTCGTCCAAAGTTCAGAAAATATCGGGAAAATATTTTAATTGTCCACGGCGGCTTGCTCGACCCCAGTCGTGGTTGTGAAATTTTGGAAAAAAATTTCGAGCATTATCATACCTTTCTTAGAAAGAGTGTTGACGATCAAAAGCGTCAATTACTCGTTTTTTTTCCTTTTTATGTATCTCAACAACATGAAATAGTTATTGAAGTGGAGCCTCACATAACCGAGGTTTCAAGCGGTTCTAGTTCACGCGGTGGTGGTGCGGGAGGGATCTTATGACAATTGACGCTGCAAAGAAGGGTAAGGCACATGTGATGACTAACTCAAATGAGATTCAACTCTATTTGAGCCACAACTTCCAAAACCCGACGATTTTGACGTTCTTGAGGGGTGGAAGACGAACGCACATTTTTACCCGATACTAGCAACAATGACAAGGGATCTTCCAGTTGTGTAAGCTTCTAATTTTCAGTCCACATTTTCCACATGTGGTCAAATCACCAGAGACCGAAGAACGCGCCTTAATCCGACTTTTCTTCCAATGCTAACTTTGTTGAAGAATTGGTTCTCCGTCAAATCGAAGAACCGAAGGGAAACTGCGATCAACGAGTTCCATGCTTCAAGCTTCGATTCCGACGAAGAGGCATTAAAAGTTGTACTGATTAATAAGAATATTGACATGTAGTTTATTTCTTTAATTTAATTTTTTAACTGTAATCTTTAATATATTTTTGGGCGAACGATATGTTTAGTCCCCAATGTTTGTGGATGAGCGTTTCTGATCGCCCATATTCCAAGGTGCCATTTTTAGTCCCCAATGTTTTCGATTATCGGCCGTTTTGGTCTTCCGATAAACTTAATCGCTAATTTAGACGGAATTGAAGAAACGTGAGCACATGATATCATTTTACTCGACTTAAAACCTCAACACATCTTCATCGTCTTAAAGAAATGTGAGTGTTAGTGCTGACTCAGTCGGATCAGTTCTTGAGTCAACACCAGTTGACCAAGACTAGTCAAACTTGATTTTGTGGCTTTATTTACTGTGTGCATGGGTTATTTTAAAGCTGGAATAGTTTAAAGATATTGGAGTTTGTTGGAGCCACAAATGAGAGATACACTTACCACAAATAGAAGATATGAAGATCAAGGGTGCATGTGATGCCCGGGCCAAAGAGGGTGGGGAGTGATCGCCGATGCCAGAGAGGTGCACGGACAAGGAGCGGTTGCTGGCAGGCTTCTAGGCGAAGGGGTACATGAATGAACTGATCCCACACCCGAATGAGAGGGGATCCTTAGACTGACAATGTATGTGCGTGTCAGACTAAGAATCGTATAAGAGAATTGATAGTACTACTCATATCACCAAGGTCGACCTACCTTTTTGAGAGTCCATCTATAAGAACTTCAAAGTTAAGCGTGCTTGACTGGGAAGTAGCTCAGGGTACATACAGTGCAAAGCACGCTGGAAGGTTAGTGGTGATACAATGGGGCCAGACTATCAGTCGGAGTGTGGTGGGCTCAACCCCACAGGTCCCGGTAGGGACGAATGTTACAGGTAATACCCGGTATGGGACGGGATGTTACAGTGAATAAGGCTAGCATTTACTAAAAATAGAGATTATGGAGATCAGATGATAAAATATAGATCATAGATCAACTAGTCAATATATGGAGAGAAGATCTTTGATGAACAAGCATTTACTAAAAATAGAAAATATACGAGACCGGCTGAGAAGATATGGAGATCATGGCTGAACGAGGCAAGCCCGGAGCAACTATAAATAGCGGACTCTCATATCAAAGAAATAAGTACTAGAGAGATGGAATTTAGACACGAAGACCATACGAGCGAACGAAAAAAATACGAGAGAGCTCTCATTGAAATATATGTGTCAATCTGTTTTTGCCTAAAGTTTTACCTTTATATATTGTAAAGATTAGGAGAGCCTTTAGATTCTTTTCTAGGCCAGCTTTACTATCTTCGATAGTTCTTAGTTTTGTAATCCGTTGAGCAATGGAATTTTTCCCTAAAGGCGCGTAGCAAGTCGCAAGACTTGCTGCGTATTGTTAAAACTGTGTCTGTACTGGTAAGTTTAATTTTTCTGTTGTGCTTAAACTTTCTGTCCCGATTATTGTTTCAATAGGGTCAACATCTAATTTCTACTTTAACTTAGCGTGCATCCGTATCCGGACCACTTCAAAGTGGTATCAAAGCCTCCACTTGATACACTAAGCGTTTTAATCCTTTTACTATGGATGCTTTAAGCTCAAACTATTTAGGTAAGGTTCCCATGTCAGATAGATCGAACTGTGCCTATTGGAAAATGTATATGCGCCAAGGCATAATGTCTATTGTGTCTCGTGAGTGGGACGCTGTTCTCAATGGTTATACCCCTCCCAAAATTGCTCCTGCTGAAGATGGGAAAGTCTTCAAAAACCCATTTCTGAATGGACCGGTTTTGAAGAACATCATACTGGATATACTTTGTTAGCAGATGTTGATCCAACATTGGACTCAACATCTGAAAAACATTATTTTTTATTATGATGATTCGAGTTATTTTGATGGGTATTTGATTTTTATGATACTGGAAAAGAAATTGATGATATTGACAAATCCATGATAATAATGTAGAGACATACCGGGTTCTTTCGGATGAATTCTCAAAAGAAAGGAGCTGAATGCAAAGCTGAAGGAAACCATTAAGGCGTTTACGGAGGAAAATCAGAACAATAATAAGGTAATCTCAAGTCTACTAGATGAAATAAGTAAGATGGATGCCTTGTTGACTAGGAAGGACATGTAAATGGACAAGCTACAAAAGCAAGTCAACAATGCCGAAGATACGTTCTCTACATTGAATAAAGGCAAATCGACTCTTGATGAGGTGCTTTCTTTAGGTATTTTTGATAAAGGAATAGGATATCAATCACAGCTTGTGCTTAACGAAAAACCTGATCATGTCTTTTTAAAACCAAAACATACTTTTGAGCACAAATCCAATCGTATTCTGATTTAAAACCTAAGCATGATTTTAATGCAAAGCCTAAGCATACTGCTGGTAAGTTCAGGAAAAGGAGTTTCATGTCATTACTTTTTAAGCCTGAGTATATCAAAACTTTCTGTTGGAAACTAAAAGCGGAAAATTTCCAAAAAAATTGTTGACTGAAAAACCATCCAACATTCGATCCAACATTGATAAATCAGTGTTGATGAAAATGGCTAGAGGCATTCGATGACTTTAGTGTGAATTCCATCTTTCATAAGAATAGAAATGTTAGAATTCCTCATAAAGTTTGGGTAGCAAAGTCTTTTCTTAAATGTAATGTTGTTTACGCTTCCTTGAAGGCTACCTTGTTTGTGCCATATGGCTGGTACGAAAGATTATCTTTTACATTATGTGCCTTTAAGTAGTGGATCAGTCACCTTCGATGGTGGAACAAAAGGCAAAATACTCGGATGAGGTAAACTCAATGTTGCCGGATTTCCTAATTGAGCAATTTTCTCCATGTGGAAGGACTTGTTGCTAATTTAATCAGCATAAGTCGATTATGCGACAATGACCTCGAGTGATAACTATTATCTAGTCGGTGACATGTCCGTGAATAGAGAGGTTTGCCAACTCTCAAAGGTCGAATATGACTTTTTGTGGCACAATAAGTTGGGCCATGTCAGTTACAGAACCATGGAGCAACTGATTTCGGCATGAAACGATCACAGGGATCCCCAATCTCAATGAGTTTGGTAAGGTTGAATGTGAACAGTGTTTGAATGCAAGCAAACGCATGCCAATCATAATGTTGATCAACGTGTTGCTCAACATTTTAGGACTGCTCACTGCTTTCTTCTTATTTATATTGATCTTGTGGGTCCTATGGAGGTGGACAATTTAGGTGATAGGAAATATGCTTTTGTCCTGATTGATGATTTTTCTAGGTTTTCGTAGATATTGAAGTGTAAAATATGCCTAACGGGGGGGTGGGGGGGCGGGTGTGGGAGGGGTGAATTAGGCTATAAAAAGTTTTTGCTTGTTCTCATTTGAAAAATACTTTTCTTTAAGAAGATATTTGCAGAGTATGTTATTTCCCGAAAAGCAGTACGATCAACGTTATCTCCCCAACCCTGTTTCAAAATGTCACGATATTTCAGAAATCATTTCAACGATATCACCTAGTTATTTGCAGGCGTACCGGGTTTGTCTCACAGAAAAGTAAATAGCAGAAAGTAAAGTGAGACGCAATTTTTATACAGGTTATATCCCCAACTGGGGTATAATCCTACCCTTGGGGTGTGATCTCCCCAAGAGTTCCAATCAATCACTAAGTATTACCGGTTCTGGTTACAAAATGATTGACCCGTACACAACGAAGCACTTTGGAAACTAGACCTCCACCTAGGCTGTCGCACGCCAAGTTTCGATCCACGTCGTTTACCCAGGAAACCAATTCCCCGACTGGATGCAGCTTGCCACCGAAGGGCCACCGAATATTCGTCCCTCCAAGTGCGAAAGACTCCAACCGTGCTCCTTTGTGTGTTCAACACGTCCGAAGACACAACACGTCCGAAGACAAGGGTTTAGGGTAGGGTGTTGCTAAAGATTCGCTCACGAGTACAGAATCGCAAATGAAAGCTCAACACAAACTACGAATAAATCGCAAATTAACGCTCAATAACTCTAAGGGATTCATTTGCTTGTGTGGTCATTGTGTCCCCTTCAACATGAAGTGTTTTCTTCTATGACCCAATAATCGCTTCTACACTTCACAAGGAAAGTTAAGCACAAAATATGCAAGAGACAGCTCAATTATCACGTGCATTAACTCAAGAAATCATGCCAAGAATAACCCAATTAAGCTCAACGCTCAACATGATCATTTACCATAAATACCACAGACTTACTTTCATTCCACGGTAATCTCATCTGTCTGTCAACACATTCCATATATAGACTCAATCAGCATATTACCACATATAAGCCCAATCAATTAATTACTTTTCAAAACATAAATCCCAAGTTGCATAAGGAAAGGTCGGTCATTGATTCACTGATTTAAGAGTCAATTAAGATAGCACTCAAACGGATATATCATGATATTCTTTCCTAAAATAGATCAATCACATGTAAGCACTTAATCAGAATATCTTTTCCATATATACAACATAGTCATTCATATCCGAGTGATCACGTCGATATTCTTTCCTAAAATAACTCAATCACGTTTTCAGTTCGCATATCGCTCAACATGATATATTTTCCATATATAGCACGCAATGAGGTTCCATTCATACGAAAATGTTCACAACCAGGTGATCACATAAATATTCCAATTAATCACAAGATCACACAAATTTCATTTTCTTAACAATTTAATCACATTTAAGCGCTTAATCGAACATTTTCACATACTTAAACATCATATAACATGCATATCGAGTTTTCTAATTTGTATCCCCAATTCACATAATTACTTGGAATAATCAAAACTCTCATAGTCATTTGGACCAAAAAAGGTCTACAGATATTTTTCTTAGGGAAAAATCCGAAACTTTCGATTTTTTCAAAACATTTTGTGCTATGGAAAAAAATAATTTTGGGCTCCCATCTTTCGTATTAGAACTGATCATGACTGAGAGTTTGAAAATCAGTCTGTAAAGAGTTTTGTGATAAAAAGGGTATCCTTGAGTTTCTTCTCCTGACACCTCAACAAAACGGGGTAACCGAAAGGAAGAATGAGACACTTCAAGAAATGGCTCGTGTTATGCTCCATTCTAGGAGTCTCCAAAGGGATTATGGCCTGAAGCTTTTATCACGACATGTCATATTTCAAATGGAGTTTACTTTGGGCATCTTACAAAGAAAACTTCCTATGAGCTTTTAAAGGGTAAAAAGCTTCCTGTTAAGCACTTTCATGTGTTTGGTGTACATGCTATATATTGAATGATCGTCAAAAGTTGACAACATTTGATTTGAAAAATGATAAGTTCATTTTCTTGATATTCTACTAACAGTCGAGCTTACTAAAGCGTTCGAAGCCACATTCGTCGGGTATTCATCAACTTCAAAGGCGTACCGAGTATACATCAAGTCCAACCGTTCAATCAAAGAAAGCTACAATGTCACTTTCTATGAAGTGGCAGACATGGCTCCTGCACACCTCAGTTCAGGACCCGTGCCTAACTAGATGGCTTCTGAATACGACAGTTCGGAACCCACATTCACTGGTGTGTTGGCACAAAACCAACAGAAGATGGCAACAACTCAGGATTCAATGTCAGAAGAAGCTCTAAGACTTGCGTTGGAGGAATTGGATTCTCTATTTGAGCCCGTATATCGACCGGACACCATTACTGCTACACCGTTAGTGGACCACCACTCGTCGAGGCCGATGTACCAAGTTATTCAAATGTCCCTACCTCACCCGATTCAGAATTTCCACTGATCACTGAAGAACCTACAATAGTCAATGAGGAAGTCTCATCAGCGTCGCTCAACCCAAGTGAAGAATCAGCCTTACCTCAACCTCATGATCAACCTGAGGTAACTGGAAATCTTGATCCACAAATGGACGATGCATCTACTTCAGCTCTGCCACATGAGCGCAAGTTGGCTGGAGTACGGACACGTCATCAAAGCAGTATCTTCAGCTGCTTCTTAAGCCAAAATGAGCCAACCAAGGTAGCAGATGCACTTAAGGACCCGGATTGGGTAATAGCAATGCAAGATGAGATCAACCAATTCGAGCGTCTTTAAGTGTGGACCTTAGTACCCCGTCCGCATAGGAAAACCATAATCGGGACGAAATGGGTGTTTAAGAACAAAAAGAATGAAGATGGAGAAGTGATCCGGAATAAAGCAAGACTAGTTGCGAAGGGATACAATCAACAGTAATGCATTGACTACGACGAGACCTATTCTCATGTTGCCCGAATCGAAGCCATCCGCCTTTTCTTAGCTTATGCGGCTCACAAAGACTTCAAAGTCTATCAAATGGACGTTAAGACCGCCTTCCTCAATGGCGTGTTAAAGGAGGAAGTCTATGTCGCTCAGCTAGAAGGCTTTGTTGATCAAGAACATCCTGATCACGTCTATCGATTGGATAAAGCTCTCTAAAGCTCCTCGCGCTTGGTATGATGTCCTGAGCAATTTTCTCGTAACATCTGGGTTCATCCGAGGACAATCGATAAGACCCTCTTCATAAAATGATAAGGCAAGGACTTGATGGTCGTCCAAGTTTATGTAGACGACATCATCTTTGGATCAACAAATCCATGGCTATGCAAGAGATTTGGAGATTTGATGAAGATCAAATTCGTAATGAGTCACATGGGAGAGACGCAATTCTTCTTGGGGCTCCAAGTAAGGCAGCTCGAAGATGGCATCTTCATAAGTCAGACCAAATACATCAAGGACATTCTGAAGAAGTTTCATCAAGATCAGAGCAAGCCACTCAGCACTCCTATGTTAACAAGCTGCAGGTTGGATGCCGATCCCACTGGAAAATCGGTTGACATCACACTTTATCGCAGCATCATTGGCTCTCTTCTCTATCTCACCTCAAGCAGGCCGGACATCATGTTTGCCACATGTCTATGCACCCACTTCCAAGCCGACCCCAAAGAATCTCACATGCACGCGGTCAAACGGATTCTTCGCTACCTAAAGCGCACCTCGACCTTAGGTTTATGGTACCCTAAGGGCACAAATTTCAAATTGATTGGCTATACTGACGCTGATTATGCAGGTTGCCAAATGGACAGGAAAAGCACATCCGGTGGCGCTCAATTTCTAGGCAAAAAGCTAGTCTGCTGGTCATCGAAGAAGCAGAATTGCGTCTCCACGTCGACGGCCGAGGCTGAATACGTCGCGCTGCCAACTGTTGCTCGCAAATGCTATGGATGCAGACTCAGCTTCACGATTATGGGTACAATTTAAATAATATACCCATTTATAGCGATAGCCAAAGTGCCATTGCGATTACGTGTAATCCTGTTCACCATTCACGCACAAAACACATAGATATTAGATATCATTTTATAGACGATCACGCAAAGGCACGATTGACATGTATTTTGTGAACACGGAATATCAACTAGCTGATATTCTCACTAAGGATTTCGATGAAAAATGGTTCCAATTCCTTGTCGGAAAATTAGGCATGTTGAATCTCTGCAATCTGTGCTCTACGTGCTCCTATGTGCTTTTACATGTTCTATGCTATGTGTTTTCTATACTAAAATAAAATACTAAATCTCGCGTGAAATTTCCCTGACATGCGACTGATTAATTGCTTAATTTTTCTCAGTCTAAGTCGCATTCTTGTGTCTAAAAGTTCTTTCGTAGACTCCACTAGACACAAAGCCACTTTATATTAGTGAGGATTCTAGCTATTTTATTTCTTTCGACGAATCTATTTCTTGAGCGAGTCACACAACCATGGATTTTCTTAACTAGTGATTCTTGGCCTCATACTCACCTTGTGTTAGAACGTCAGGAACATGATTAGGGCACTTAGGATATTCCTCACTCAGCCAATTATGTAATTTTCAATCCTTTAACTTAGCCTTCAGTCATCCATTTTGGGCCTTCTCCAAATTCTTTTTCTTCATTTGAAAACACTTTGAGCCTTCACCCGACTATCTAAACTTTCGGCGGGATATTCAATCGAGAAAATGAGGGGGAGAAAACCGAAGATGAAAAAGAAAAAGATGGTAAAAGAAGGTGGAAGACGCACACGAGGAATGCTCAACGCACAAAAAGCAGACCAAAAGAACCTGCCTCTCGAACTATCACAACCTCAAATCATTTAGAAGGGGGCATGGATCTTGCTGTGAACTTCTCCAGCGATAATCTTGTACACTCGTCAGAACGGCTGGAAAGAGGAGCACCACTAAGTGAACTTCTCCAACGATAATCCGGTCTTATATCGAGACAACGAGAAGAGGATCACGGCCATGGGTTTGAATTCCATAACTATGAACTTCTTCAAATCGATAATATCTGAAACCTGGCTAGGGATTAAGAGAAAAGAGCACGGTATCGGCCCGAGAACCAACAAGAAGAACTTCGCAAATGTGTATGGTTAGTAAAGCATGGTCCAAGTTGAATGTTTTGGTATGTCTTTATCACCATGCCATATTGTGTGTTAGAATAGAAAAAGCATGGTTATGGTTGAAACTTTTGTACCTTGTAGTTATCATGTAGTCTTTATAAGGTAGATGTTTGTGATGTAATTAAAGGTATGTATGCATGTATGAAAAACCCTATGAATGAATGATGATGTTCTAAGTTAAAAAGGTTACAACTTATCTCCGTCATTTTCCTTTCCTCTACTTACAAGCTTCAATCAATCTCTCATATGTTCATAAACTCCAACATGGTGTCAGAGCCATATTCTTAAGGTTGTGAGTTGTGAAAAAAAATACACCGTATAAGAAAGCGACGAATATGGCGAGCAACTCTCTAAGCACGGGGCCTCCGGTTTTCAATGGCGAAAACTATCACATATGGTCGATCAAAATGAAGGCGTACTTGAAAGCGCTATGTCTACGGAATGTGGTGGAAAGTGATGAAGAACCACCGGCCTTACGAGCAAACCCGACGATCGCACAAATGAAGAAGCACGGAGAAGAAGTCGCCAAAAAACCAAGAGCTCTCATATTCTTACACTCGGCTCTCTCCGATACGATCTTCACAAGAATCATGACTTGTGAAAATCCGAAAGAAGCTTGGGATAAGTTGAAGGAAGAGTTTGAAGGAAGCGAACGTGTGAAGAGCATCAAACTCTTAACACTAAAAAGAGAGTTTGAAATGTTGAAGATGAAGGATGGAGACTCGGTGAAGGAGTATTCTTCCAAACTCTTAGACATCTTTAACAAAGTTAACAAAATAAGGTTGACAGGAGAAGAGTTCAACGATGAAAAGGTGGTGGAAAAGATGATGATAAGTCTACCTTCAAAATTTGAGGCGAAAATCTCGGCTATTGAAGAATCATGCGACCTCAAGACTATCCGTTGCCGATCTCATTAGCAAGCTTCAAACTCAAGAGCAACGAGCAAACATGAGAGAAGAAGATGCCACCGAATGAGCTTTTCTGGCCTTTAAAGTGAAGATGAAAGAAAAACAAGCAAGAAGGCGCATCCCAAGATCAAGACAAGGATGATGAAGAAAAAGGTGCTCAAAATTTCAAATACAAAGCAAAGCCGTCCCGATCGTGCAAAATATGCTTTCGAAACAACCACGTCAAAATTGATTGTTGGTACAAAGAAAAAGGCGCAATCCGATGCAACCATTGCAAGAAAATGGGGCATGTTGAAAGGAATTGTCTGTGGCAGCCCCGCCTTCCACCACTACATTCTACACTAGTCTATGCGACTAATGTCCTACTAATGAAATAAATAGTATGAAATTTCGTATAAAATTTTTCCTTTTATATAAAGGAATCGTAACTGTTCCTACAAAATCATCCTTGGGTCCTATCTACATAGGAAAGCGCGCATGCGGGTCAAAAGAAATCTATCTACTGGGCCTCCACGAGGTCGCATCCATGCACACACTTCCATCTCAAATGCCCCCGGAAGCTTCAAAAGTTGGCCTCGCCGTGAAAATAATCACGTACCGTGATCGCGGGGTCCTACAACACATAAAAACATGGAATGAGCTTATAAAGCTCAGTAAGTGAAAACCATGCATGAAATGCACGTGACCTAAATAGCGAAGGCATTCGCGCCAATGCTATTGACCTCTCATATTCTTCTCGTTCTTTTCATTTCATATTTGGGCCCGTTCGGCGTTCAATCTTACTATGTACCATATAGAGCTCAAACCCCTAAGGGTATAAGTGACAGTACACACACTGGGAGGCTAAACCCGAGTACTCAATCTGTGCGTAACCCTATGGTGCCTTTCAATCCCAATGCGGTACACACTGAGAGGTTACTAGTGCCTTTCAATCCCAGTGTGATCCACACTGAGAGGCTACTAGTGCCTTCCAATCCCAATTCAGTCCCATTGAGAGGCTAATAGTGCCTTTCAATCCCAATGCGATCCCATTGAGAGGCTAATAGTGCCTTTCAATCCCAATGCGGTCCCATTGAGAGGCTAATAGTGTCTTTCAATCCCAATGCGGTCCCATTGAGAGGCAAATAGTGCCTTTCAATCCCAATGCGGTCCCATTGAGAGGCTAATAGTGCCTATCGCTTTCAGGCGATCTTATACTTATGCACGCTATCTCCCCGACTCTCATAATAGTCATGCGTGCATATGCTCATGCCATGAATATGCGTGTCATGTCATTGTATAACGTAATTAAGTCACGTAAGAATTCACATAAAATCATAGCAGCACATAGACACGTCATATAAAATCACATAAGACATAATTTCATGCACATAAAAATTAAGTGTTGTAGTTGCGATTTCCACTTACCTGGTATCCTTAGCTATATCGTACACCAAATCGCTAACCTACAAACCCTATGTACAAAAACATATCAATTAGGGTTTGTTAGTCTAATTACAGTTTTGCTAAAACGATATAAATTTCGAAACCCTAAAATTCCGAATTTTGACCTAATTAAAAAGTATCATTTTGAAATTCCTAAGGATCTTGGGTTGCATAGTAACTCAAATCTCGACATAGTATAGGTTTCGAGATTTGAATGATACAAGATTTTGAAATAAAATTCGACATGGGTGTAGATATAAATCTCGAGCTAGGTGGTACTGTAGATCTCGCCATATTCATGATAAATCTCGATATAGTTTTGAAATGAATCTCGAGATGCATTGTAAAGTTAATCTCGATATGGACTTCGAAATTTCATTGGACATGTTTCGATATTATAAACAATATTTCGAGAGGTATGTCGATATTAGAACAAAATGTCGAGATGTGTCTAAATAATAAGAAGATGTCGAGATGTGTCTAAATTACAAACAAAATTTCGATATCAATATCAAAGATAAATTTCGTGCTCCTACACAACTTTCAAAGTCAATACCAAGATAACTTTCGATATAGTCTCGAGTTCAATTGCTAAATCCTATAATCCTAAATCTCGACATTGACCTTACACCGTCCGATCATGAGTTTAATTAAAAAAAATGTTATTCCTAACCTCCTAAATACGAAGATTCATATTGAAGAACATATGAATTAATAAGGATCAACACCAAGTTAAATGTCCAAGGTTACTTCCTACCCAAGAGTTATCCTAAATCGATCTCATATCTAGTTTACTCACAATTTATCTAAATAAATCCTCCAAAAATTCAGTCTGAACAATATAACTAGCATGCTAGCATCAAGTACAATTTCCAGAAATTAGGGTTTCTCGACATTACCCTATCCGATCCGTAGCTACAAGTTTCATAAATTTTTAGGAATATAATAAAACATAAGCCATAAAAATTACAAAGTTATAAGGAATATACTTACTAGACTTCAAGCTTCTAAACGTGGTCATGAGAATTCAAAAACCCTTTAGGGTTAATTCTATACAGATCATAAACATTAATAAAATCTTTCGTGCCTAGTATCTTCTAAAACATGTAAAGACACAAGTAAAATACATGGTTATGATAGGAGTATACCTCTTTTATTAGCTTAGCTCGACTAGTTCTTGAGTTCTTAATGAGTTTTACGGCTTTCGAGGGTTTATCGCACGAGAGGTTCCTTTCTCCCTTATTCAAACTTTTGTTATTCTTTTTCCAAGAATTTAAAACATATCTTTTCTTTTATCACACCTTGCGTGTTATATTAGTTAAGTTACGTTGGCTTTTATCAATACTTGTCTAGTTTATGTAACATTCTTGTAATATTATTATACTATATACATTTCTTTGTAACTTAGAAATCGAACTCTAGAATTCAGAATTCCAATGTTTCGAAATCTATTTGTTCGACATTCTTTAATTTCGACATTTATTTTGCTTAATTTCGAAATCTATCTTCTCCCGCAATTTATAAGATTCAAGGATTTCGAGTTCCTCTTATTTTACACGTGATTTCTTTCGACATTATTAATTTTGAAAGATACTTACTCGACATTCTTGTTACTTTACTGTCGAAATCGACTTTCTCTCGAGAACTATAAATCTCGAGGCTCCAAGATTTCGATCTTCTAATGTAGCGAAATCCTTTCTTAGTTATTTCTAGATTCACTCATTTCGTGATCTTCTTGTTTTGATATCTTTATTTTTGAAAGCATAAGTAGAAAACCCTAATGTTTCACAAACTCCTATTGTCTGGTTTCGATTCTTACCAATGTAAATGTTAATTACTTTCCTAAGTTAGAATCCTTCATAACACGTAATTAATTCATCATTTAAAATTCTTTAAATCCAACGTTCATCACTTAAGTCATAATTCGTAACACACACATAAGAATTTTAAATCACATAGCATGAAATCATATAGACACATAAGTCAATTAAGGGCAGAAAAGCATAAAAGCATCGTATCACTCAAAGTCTTAACTCCTTTATTTATTTAATCCGACGAAATTCCTAATTTACTGCTAATTACGTCGTAAATCCCGTAATTAAATTTTACGGGTATTACATCCTCCCCCCTTAAAAGAATTTCGCCCCCGAAATTCCGTTGGTTGGAATAATTCAGGGTAACGATTGGTAGAGAGTTGAACTGGCTTGGTTAGGTGATATAAATTCACCCTAGGAAATTATCAAGGAATCTCAAATAATTTTCGAGGATCGAAAGGAATAGAATCATGGTGAAGTAAACATGAAGATTGGTCCAGTTAGTGGAACCCGGATTATCTCGAAGAGCTAACAAGAATTCCTATAATTCTAACTTAGGCAGAGATCGAAGGTTATAAGTGTCCAGCATGCTTCCGCTGCGCTACTCTGATATCGAACAAATATGTTTCTTAAGATGAGCAAAAGATTAGGGCATAGGATTATACCCGAATATTATTGGATCTTAGGTTTCAAGAATTCGGGTACGGATTCTTATTTCGAAAATCTATCTGCTACGATTACGATTCAGGTCGACACTCAAACTAGTATCAACCAAGTCGGCTAAATGAAATCCCTAGTCTTACCACGTAAGTGGAAGATATCAAAGAAAGTGTGGAACCTAAGTCCACTAGAATGCATGTTGAGGTTTTAATAGACTAGAAGGCTACCTTCCATCTCGGATGGGTTGTTTTCAGCTTCTTCCGCCGTAAGCATATATACTCGAGCAGGGGCCGTCAGCGGCTTGGCCTGATTTGCTCCCTGACTTCCAGATGCATTCTCTGGGCACACTACGGAGTAGTAGCCCGTCTTGCCACATTTAAAGCAGGTGGAGTTTTGGGAGAAACAGACGCCAAGCGGCTTGGCCTGATTTGCTCCCTGACTTCCAGATGCATTCTCTGGGCACAGTACGGAGTAGTAGCCCGTCTTGCCACATTTAAAGCAGGTGGAGTTTTGGGAGAAACAGACTCCAAGATGACGTCGTGCACATTTTGGGCATACGGGTGCATTCGGTTGGGGTCTCCCTTGATTCGGATTTGTTTGTTGAGGTGGTCGAGGGCGGTTTTGAAAATTGAGTTTCACATTCTGAGGAACAAATGGTTTCTTCTGATTATTTCCGTTCCCTTTGGGTCCTTGTTCGAATTTCCTTTTAATTTCCTGGGCTCGCACAATTCTGATTTCGGCTTGCTCAGCCATCAGGGCTCGTTCCGCCATTTGGGCATAAGTAGCCCCTTGGAGTCCAGCCATGCCAACATCACGGTAAAGTTCTGGCTTCAAACCCTCCATAAATCGCTCAATCTTTAACGCATCCGTACTTACCATGTGTGTGACGAATCGGGACAATTGTTCAAATTTCCTAATATACTCCGCCACCGTCATTGTTCCCTGGCGGAGATTGATGAACTCGTTCATCCTCTGGGCACGGGCGGGAGCAGTGAAATACTTATTGCGGAAAAGTTCTTTGAAATGCTCCCAGGTCATTGTCAGGGGATCTTCGAAAGTTAGTACGGTATCCCACCAATGACCGGCGCTTCCCCTTAATAGGTAAGTAGCGCACAAGACCTTTTCGGTTTCAGGGGTACGGCTATGTTGGAACATAGTTTCTAGGGTTCGGAGCCAATCCTAAGCCGAGGTTGGGTCAACAGCATCTTCGAAGGTTGGGGGGTTAAGTTTACGAAATCTCTCTCCGACCATTTCGATTCCGTCGGCCTGAGGGGATCCATTACTTGATTGTCCGGCGTTTTGTTGCTGGATCAGTTGCTGAATTTGGGTAGATTGTAGGCGGACTAGTTCCGCAAGCTGAAGGATAGTCGCATCCCGACTATCGGTAGAGGATGAGGGTTCCTTACCTTTATCTGCACCCCCACTATTTTCATTTCTTGTTCTACCCATCGTTCTTCTATCCTAACGTTCCTAAGATCAATAAATCATGTAATACTAGAAATTCATAAAAACATAAAACTTACAGGCAAGGCCGCTTCCGTGCTTTTGAGTGTGTACATGGACAGTCTGCAGAACCTATATCCTAGGCTCTGATACCACCTGTGGCAGCCCCGCCTTCCACCACTACATTCTACACTAGTCTATGCGACTAATGTCCTACTAATGAAATAGATAGTACGAAATTTCGTATAAAATTTTTCCTTTTATATAAAGGAATCGTAACTGTTCCTACAAAATCATTGTTGGGTCCTATTTACATAGAAAAGCGCGCATGCGGGTCAAAAGAAATCTATCTACTGGGCCTCCACGAGGTCGCATCCAATGACACACTTCCATCTCAAAAGCCCCTGGAAGCTTCAAAAGTTGGCCTCGCCGTGAAAATGATCACGTACCGTGATCGCGGGGTCCTACAACACATAAAAACATGGAATGAGCTTATAAAGCTCAGTAGTGAAAACCATGCATGAAATGCACGTGACCTAAATAGCGAAGGCATTCGCGCCAATGCTATTGACCTCTCATATTCTTCTCGTTCTTTTCATTTCATATTTGGGCCCGTTCGGCGTTCAATCTTACTATGTACCATATAGAGCTCAAACCCCTAAGGGTATAAGTGACAGTACACACACTGGGAGGCTAAACCCAAGTACTCAATCTGTGCGTAACCCTATGGTACCTTTCAATCCCAATGCGGTACACACTGAGAGGTTACTAGTGCCTTTCAATCCTAGTGTGATCCACACTGAGAGGCTACTAGTGCCTTTCAATCCCAATTCAGTCCCATTGAGAGGCTAATAGTGCCTTTCAATCCCAATGCGGTCCCGTTGAGAGGCTAATAGTGCCTTTCAATCCCAATGCGGTCCCATTGAGAGGCTAATAGTGCCTTTCAATCCCAATGCGGTCCCACTGAGAGGCTAATAGTGCCTTTCAATCCCAATGCGGTCCCATTGAGAGGTTAATAGTGCCTATCGCTTTCAGGCGATCTTATACTTATGCACGCTATCTCCCTGACTCTCATACTAGTCATGCGTGCATATGCTCATGCCATGAATATGCGTGTCATGTCATTGTATAACGTAATTAAGTCACGTAAGAATTCACATAAAATCATAGCAGCACATAGACACGTCATATAAAATCATAAAATCACATAAGACATAATTTCATGCACATAAAAATTATGTGTTGTAGTTGCGATTTCCACTTACCTGGTATCCTTAGCTATATCGTACACCAAATCGCTAACCTACAAACCCTAAGTACAAAAACATATCAATTAGGGTTTGTTAGTCTAATTACAGTTTTGCTAAAACGACTTAATTTAGAAAACCCTAGTTTCGACTTTTATAAATTTCGAAACCCTAAAATTCCGAATTTTGACCTAATTAAAAAGTATCATTTTGAAATTCCTAAGGATCTTGGGTTGCATAGTAACTCAAATCTCGACATAGTATAGGTTTCGAGATTTGAATGATACAAGATTTTGAAATAAAATTCGACATGGGTGTAGATATAAATCTCGAGCTAGGTGGTACTGTAGATCTCGCCATATTCATGATAAATCTCGATATAGTTTTGAAATGAATCTCGAGATGCATTGTAAAGTTAATCTCGATATGGACTTCGAAATTTCATTGGACATGTTTCGATATTATAAACAATAGTTCGAGAGGTATGTCGATATTAGAACAAAATGTCGAGATGTGTCTAAATTATAAGAAGATGTCGAGATGTGTCTAAATTACAAACAAAATTTCGATATCAATATCAAAGATAAATTTCGTGCTCCTACACAACTTTCAAAGTCAATACCAAGATAACTTTCGATATAGTCTCGAGTTCAATTGCTAAATCCTATAATCCTAAATCTCGACATTGACCTTACACCGTCCGATCATGAGTTTAATTAAAAAAATGTTATTTCTAACCTCCTAAATACGAAGATTCATATTGAAGAACATATGAATTAATAAGGATCAACACTAAGTTAAATGTCCAAGGTTACTTCCCACCCAAGAGTTATCCTAAATCGATCTCATATCTAGTTTACTCACAATTTATCTAAATAAATCCTCCAAAACTTCAGTCTGAACAATATAACTAGCATGCTAGCATCAAGTACAATTTCCAGAAATTAGGGTTTCTCGACATTACCCTATCCGATCCGTAGCTACAAGTTTCATAAATTTTTAGGAATATAATAAAACATAAGCCATAAAAATTACAAAGTTGCAAGGAATATACTTACTAGACTTCAAGCTTCTAAACGTAGTCATGAGAATTCAAAAACCCTTTAGGGTTAATTCTATACAGATCATAAACATTAATAAAATCTTTTGTGCCTAGTATCTTCTAAAACATGTAAAGACACAAGTAAAATACATGGTTATGATAGGAGTATACCTCTTTTATTAGCTTAGCTCG
The DNA here is from genome assembly GCA_027422505.1 of Craterostigma plantagineum. Classification (NCBI taxonomy): domain Eukaryota; kingdom Viridiplantae; phylum Streptophyta; class Magnoliopsida; order Lamiales; family Linderniaceae; genus Craterostigma; species Craterostigma plantagineum. The sequence continues at coordinate 15,628,743 of JAPQWV010000013.1, read as the reverse complement.
ACTAGTTCTTGAGTTCTTAATGAGTTTTACGGCTTTCGAGGGTTTATCGCACGAGAGGTTCCTTTCTCCCTTATTCAAACTTTTGTTATTCTTTTTCCAAGAATTTAAAACATATCTTTTCTTTTATCACACCTTGCGTGTTATATTAGTTAAGTTACGTTGCCTTTTATCAATACGTATCTAGTTTATGTAACATTCTTATAATATTATTATACTATATACATTTCTTTGTAACTAAGAAATCGAACTCTAGAATTCAGAATTCCAATTTTTCGAAATCTATTTGTTCGACATTCTTTAATTTCGACATTTATTTTGCTTAATTTCGAAATCTATCTTCTCCCGCAATTTATAAGATTCAAGGATTTCGAGTTCCTCTTATTTTACACGTGATTTCTTTCGACATTATTAATTTTGAAAGATACTTACTCGACATTCTTGTTACTTTATTGTCGAAATCGACTTTCTCTCGAGAACTATAAATCTCGAGGCTCCAAGATTTCGATCTTCTAATGTAGCGAAATCCTTTCTTAGTTATTTCTAGATTCACTCATTTCGTGATCTTCTTGTTTTGATATCTTTATTTTTGAAAGCATAAGTAGAAAACCCTAATGTTTCACAAACTCCTATTGTCTGGTTTCGATTCTTACCAATGTAAATGTTAATTACTTTCCTAAGTTAGAATCCTTCATAACACGTAATTAATTCATCATTTAAAATTCTCTAAATCCTACGTTCATCACTTAAGTCATAATTCGTAACACACACATAAGAATTTTAAATCACATAGCATGAAATCATATAGACACATAAGTCAATTAAGGGCAGAAAAGCATAAAAGCATCGTATCACTCAAAGTCTTAACTTCTTTATTTATTTAATCCGACGAAATTCCTAATTTACTGCTAATTACGTCGTAAATCCCGTAATTAAATTTTACGGGTATTACATTGTCGGCTAAAGAAACAAGCCAGCATTCAACCACAACAAGCCAACGTTTCCGATGATCATGAAGAGGCTAAAGATTACCTTTTTATGGCGATGCCCGAAGCAAAAGATGAGCAAGCTTGGCTCATTGATAGTGGTTGCACGAGCCACATGTGTAAAGACGAAAGGATGTTTTCAAGCTTGAACAAATCCATCAAGAGTAAGGTTCGACTCGGAGATGGGAAAGTCATTCAAGCCGAAGGAAAAGGTTCGATACCGGTCAAAACGAAGCGACACAAAGTATATTACCGATGTTCTCTTTGTTCCTCATTTAACTCGAAATCTTTTGAGCGTTGCAAGAATGGTTGAAAGAGGATACTCTCTTTTGTTTAAAGACAATGCATGTGTTGTCTATGATCCGAATGATGAGATGTTGACGAAGGTGGCTATGATTGAAAATTGTTTCTCTTTCAAGTTCAATGAGAAACATGAAGGTGCTTGCTATGTTTCGAATGATGACGATGATTCACCTCTCGTCTCATCTATGTCGAAAGCGAAGCCTATAACGACGACGGATGAAAGATGCATGTTAAGTTAGAACCTTCCTCGGTAGAAGTAATGAAGCATGATGACTGGGAACATGCGATGAAGGAGGAGATGGCGATGGACGGAAATTTTCAAATTCAACATTTGACGCGCAATTCCTTAAAGAGGTCTAAAATGAGGAGGAGCATGCCGAAGCCAAAACTTTTCGTTCACGATGAAGCCGCTGCACCGTCAATCAAGTTCCATGCTATTCGACGAGCTAAAGAGGATGTTAAGGTGAAATTCAATCATTGTCGTTCCGATGATCAACATGCTATTTAGAAGAAGTCATTGCCTAGAGGAAGAATCACTCTTAAGGGTCGGTTAGGCATCATTAAGGAAAATATTAAGGAGGAGTGTTAAATATTAAAATATTTTAACATTTTCCTTAATTAGAATGATGTTGTCTTTTGCAAAGTTAAGGTAGACCATGCTTTAAAATGTGTTTGGTTAGTAAAGCATGGTCCAAGTCGAATGTTTTGGTATGTCTTTATCACCATGCCATATTGTGTGTTAGAATAGAAAAAACATGGTTATGGTTGAAACTTTGTACCTTGTAGTTATCATATAGTCTTTATAAGGTAGATGTTTGTGATGTAATTAAAGGTATGTATGCATGTATGAAAAACCCTATGAATGAATGATGATGTTCTAAGTTAAAAAGGTTACAACTTATCTCCTTCATTTTCCTTTTCTCTACTTACAGCTTCAATCAATCTCTCAGATGTTCATAAAATCCAACACTTCAAGCCTTGTGCAATTTGCCTTCAATATGCTCGGAGAGACATGGTTACACGAAATCATACGCTGTCTAAACACAAATGTACAACAAAATTTTAACATTATTAACTTGGAATGTCAAATTTGATACAAGTTTAATTTGCTAGAATTAAGCAAATTTGATATATTAAAAAAAATGTACTGAAAAAACATGTATATCTCCGCGTAGTATATTGTTTTTGCACATTGTGTATATAACATTTTCAGGATAGATGTATCCATGTTTTAAGTCAGCTCAGCTCCATAGAGACTTTTACAAGTAACTCGAGTATACTTGTAATATTGTTAATTTATCACAAGAATAAGTATATATTGAGGACTTAGTAACTTGAGTATAAATGTAAATATGTACGTTGTCATTATTTACACTACAATTGTCAGGGACGAGACGCACATTTACATATGCAAGAGGTGTATGGCATTGTTGCTCGGATTCTACTTTTATAAATAATGCTACCAAGCAGTTCCAGTTTTACTTTGAATTATTCCGTTTCTCTTCTACTCTTATCTTTTTATTTCGTGCTTTTAAGGTGTTGATTTTTTCTATAAAAACTTATGTAAAGATTTTAATTCAGTACAACTTCACAGACAAGTACAAATATCACATGCACATGTAAAATGTAAAACATCATCATATATCGTATCCATTAAATTAAGCATCAGTTACTCGGACCAAGTAATATCCATCTCCCCCCAATCACTCTCTGGAACTCCTAGAGCCTCCCAAACAGCCTTCGAAGCATCAACGATATTGTTATTACACGGTGGTTGATAGTCATGATCATCGTCACATCCCATGGTTGAATCACACTCATCGACCACCATAGCATCCACACTTCTCCCATTACCACTTATTGTAATGTTGTGAAAACACCTATTCCCATTATGATACCATCCTGTTGACAGTGCAACAATTGGTGTATCATCAGAGTGATAATGATTGTCACATTCAGAAGGGCCACCACCATCTCCACCCTTTTGGAAGCTATTTTGTGTAAGAATGGCTTTAGTAGCCTCTGAAACTGGCGGAGAACACTTATATGTCTTGTAAGATTCTCCAGGTTTGCAACACTCTGAGTTATTTTCTTGGTTGCACTGCCCCGGTGGTGGCTTTACCCCTATAATTCGCCCGCTTGGGTCGCACGTCTCGAACAATCGAATGGCTAAGGTGTATTCAACATTAACCATGAGAATGAGAAGAAGCATGATGGAGATAGACTTGATCTTCATGTTTTTTTTTTATTCTTTTTTCTCGTTTTTGCACTATATGTTGGAAAAAGAGAAGGCTAGATTAATATAACAATATGAATAACTTAATTTCCTTTATATAAGTTTGAAGCTGGTGGAAGTTCCATGGAAGTGTTCAAAGTTTTACTTAAATTTTAAAAATATTATTAAATTGATTGAGAACTATGTTATGGACATTAGCGAATACGAGTATCTTTAGTGGACATCAATTTTGTTTTACTTCAACATGTGATAAGTTCAAAGCAAGAGTTAAGATAGAACAAGATTATGGTGTGACTAAAATAAAATAGGTTAATTTCATATTGTTGCACATTTGGAGTCTCATCATCATGAGTGTTGTCCAGGAATTAAAATATTTTGGGACTAAGGATGCATTTGGTATACGGAATTCATACGTGGAAAAGACGAAGAGAAACTAATTTAGCACGCCGACTCATTGTACGTTGCGCTTTGAATGTCGTACAATGACACTTTTCCTTTTATTTTTCCACATTGAAATTCTAAGGATGCATTTGGTATACGGAATTCATACGTGGAAAAGACGAAGAGAAACTAATTTAGCACGCCGACTCATTGTACGTTGCGCTTTGAATGTCGTACAATGACACTTTTCCTTTTGAAGTGTAAAATATGCCTAAGAGGGGGGGGGGGGGTGAATTAGGCTTTTAAAAAATTATGGCTTTTTCTCCTTTGAAAACTACTTTTCTTTAAGAAGATAATGCAGAGTACGTTATTCCCTAGAGAGCAGTAAGATTGTCTATGTTATCTCCCTAACCCTGTTTACAGAATATCACGTTAATTTCAGAAATGATAGCTACGATATCACCTAGATATTAGCGCGTGTTCCGGGTTTGTCTCACAGTAAAGTAAATAGCAGAAAGTAGAGTGAGACGAGATTTTTATACAGGTTATATCCCCAACTGGGGTTTAATCCTGTCCTTGGGGTGTTATCTCCCCAAGAGTTCCAATCAATCACTAGTTATTACCGGTTATGGTTACAAAATGATTGATCCTTACACAACCGAAGCGCTTTGGAAACTAGACCTCCACCTAGGCTGTCGCACGCCAAGTTTCGATCCACGTCGTTAACCCAGGAAACCTATTCCCGACTGCATACAGCTTGCAACCGAAGGGCCACCGAATCCACCAAATTCGTCCCTCCACGTGCGAAAGACTCCAACCGCGCTCCTTTGTGCGTTCGACGTGCCCGCAGACACAACACGTCCGAAGACAAGGGTTTTAGGGTAGGGTGATACTCAAGATCGCTCACGGGTACAGATTCACAAATTAAGCTCAACACAAACTACGAGTTTTTCGCAACTTAACGCTCAAAAACAGTCTAAGGAACTCGAAGGCTTGTGTGTTTGTTTCGTACCCTTCGCGTGAAGTGTTCTCTTCTATATAGAACCACGAATAGCTTGTCCACTTCACAAGGAAAGTTAAGCACAGAATATACAAGATAAAGCTCAATAATCACGTGCATTAACTCAAACAATCATGCCAAGAATAAACCAATTAAGCTCAACGGTCATGCATGATCACTTACCATAAATACCACAGATTAACATTCATTCCAATGTAATCTCATCCGTTAGTCAGCATATTCCATATATAATTCCACTCGGCATATTATCAATGGTAAGCTCAAACAACTGATTTCTTTCCCAAAATATGATACCCAATTCGCACAGAGAAAGATTTGATTTACTGAGTATAATGCAAAGCATACTTTCCTTGTATGGTGATCTCATCCGATTTCAGCACATTCCATAAATAGACTCAATCAGCATCTTACCACATATAAGCTCAATCAATTAATCACTTTCCAAAATATAAATCCTAAGTCGCACAAGGAAAGCAGGATCATGATTCACTGATTTAAGAGTCATTTAATATCACACTCAACGGATATATCATTCATATTCTTTCCTAAAATAGATCAATCATATGTAAGCACTTAATCAGAATATCTTTTCCATATATAGCATATTCATTCATATCCGGATGATCACAGTGATATTCCTTCCTAAAATAACTCAATCACGTTTTCAGCTCAATCAGAATATCTTTTCCATATATAGCACACAAGAGATTCCATCATACGAAAACGTTCATAACCAGGTGATCACATAAATATTCCAGTTAAGCATAAGATCACACAGATTCGAATTTCTTAACAGTTTAATCACATTCAAGCGCTTAATCGAACATTTTCACATACTTAAACATCACACAACATGCATATCGAGTTTTCTAATTTGTACCCCCCAATTTACATAATTACTTGGAATAATCAAAACTCTCATAATCATTTGGACCAAAAAGGTCTACAATCTCCCCCTTTTTGATGATGACAAGTAATTAATGCCTATCTTAAGCATATGAGTACACTCGATATGAAGCCATTTACGCACGTAGCATGTTTAAGTATCACAGCATGCGACATATGATCAGAGCAAATAATTTTATCAAATTTCGAAGCATGCTCCCCCTGTCTAATTGCTAGTATTCCCATGTAAAGCACATCAGCAAAAACATATAGCAATTACCAGGTCATATCATATGAAATGTCACAAGTCTCCATGGAATGTCACACATTTTCAGATCATATCATACGGAATGTCACAATACCATGAAATCTCGCAAATTATCATGGAATGTCTCAAGCTATCACATCGCATCAGTTTGCTCCCCCTGCCTATGTGCGGAATTCCTTAATCCTTAACAAATTATCAAACTCAAGAACAGAGGATTAAGACATAAGCATATAAAAGCAAGCAAGCCGATTATATTATGGCATTCCAAGATAACGCATTTCAAAATAACAAAATGACACGACCCAACACCGAAACCAAAACACGGCATACCATATCGCATTAATTTCCCTAAATTCTCCCCCTTCAGCATCAAAAAAGAGGGATCCAAAACACCACTAACTTACCAAAAACGTGCAACTTACCTCAACTTACTAACCCAAAAACCAGCAAAGTAAAACAACTTAGTACTAAGGGCAGATGGGAATAGGCATACCAGAGCTAGGAGATCACTGGGGATAGAAGTTCTAAGGGCTGGAATCACTATCAGATGAGGCAGATGAGAATTAAGTGACACTCAGAGCCGTGGAGATCTCCTTCACAAACCTTTTTTAACCCTTTTAAAGTGCCATGAGATCTCATCGAACTTCTTCCTGCTATAATCCTTGATGCCTTTGATACTCCGTCTCAAATCAGCTATGGTTCCATGCTCGTCGTCGCTCTCTAGATCCTTTTTCTTCCTAATTTCGAACGAGTGGCTTTCGGAGAGATTTGGATTTGATCAGAGCAGTCTTTCTCTTCTTGTCAGAGACAAATCCGGCGCCTTTGGTTTTCGTCACGATTGAGATCGAAGGATTGAGGAGCGAAATAATGAAGTGGAAGACTTAGGGTTGAATGAATTGAATAAAGAAGAGATTGGCTGGTTAGAAAGGCCAAAACTTCTTGGATAAGAATGAAAAGGATTTTGCAGAGATGTGATAATGTTTTGACGTGAGGCAGATAAGGAAAAGATTTCAAATTTGAATTTCAAAGATCATGGCTGGATAAGGAAACTGCCCATTATGGAATTTGCTAAGGATAAAAACGATATCTCGCGGAGATTAAGGAAGGAGTTAAGTGAAGATCAGAGATCAAGGAAAATATTAGCTGAAAATAGATTTTGTCATAAATGTCGAAGGAGGTTTAAAAATAATCTCTTCATGAATGGAAAGGATTTGAATAGATAATGAAGATATTATTAATAGAATTAAGGAATAAAATCGCAGAGATCCTAAAGGATAAGATCAAGGAAATACTAAAGGCTAACACATCTAGTCACCTTTCCTATTTGAGCTCAATAATTCCTAATCGGTCACGGATATCACAGAATCTACTCTCAATAAGGGGTTTCGTGAAGATATCAGCCAACTGATCATTGGTTCCTACGAAGTTCACGCTGATATTCCCTTTCTGAACATGATCTCGAATAAAATGATGTTTCACCTCTATATGCTTAGTTCGAGAGTGGTGTACGGGATTCTTAGTGATACTAATGGAACTAGTACTATCACAGAATATAGGAATTTGGTCGTACCTTAAGCCGTAATCACTCAAGGTCTGTTTCATCCAAAGGATTTGCTGAGAACAGCTTCCTAAGGCCATGTATTCGGCTTCGGTTGTGGATAAGGCTACGGCATTTTGTTTCCGACTAGACCAAGTTACAAGGGAATTCCCTAGTATTTGGCAGGTTCCACTAGTGCTTTTCCTATCTTCCCTAGAACCGGCGTAATCCGCATCCGAGTATCCCATTAATGGGAATTCCTTGGAATTTGGATACCATATACCATGATTGATTGTTCCCTTCAAATATCTAAGTATTCGCTTGACTGCCGTCAAGTGAGGTTCCCTAGGACTCGATTGATATCTAGAACACAGACTAGTAGCAAACATGATATCGGGTCTGCTTGCCGTAAGGTACAGCAAACTTCCGATCATACCTCTATATTTAGTTTGGTCAAAGGGCGTACCTTGTTCATCACTATCGATTTTAGCGGTCTGGTGCATAGGAGTGGGATGTACCTTGGAATCAGCCATTCCGAATTTTTCAAGTAGTTCCTTCGTGTACTTCGTTTGAGATATGAATGTTCCCGTATCCAATTGCTTGATTTGCAATCCAAGGAAGTACGTGAGTTCTCCCATTAGGCTCATCTCAAATTCCTGTTGCATAGACTTAGAAAAATTCTCGCAAAGAGTGATGTCAGTGCTACCAAATATGATATCATCAACATATATCTGCACAAGTAATATGTGATTCCCTTCGCACTTGATAAAAAGAGTGTTATCTATTGTTCCTGTTATAAATCCCATGTCTAGTAAAAACCTACTCAATCTTTCATACCATGCCCTCGGGGCCTGTTTCAAACCATATAAAGCTTTTTTTTAATTTAAAAACGTGATTTGAAAATTCCTCTTTTTCAAAACCGGGAGGTTGCTCGACAAAAACTTCCTCATTTATAAAACCATTTAAAAATGCACTTTTTACGTCCATTTGGAAAAGCTTAAATCTTTTAAAAGATGCATATGCAAGTAAAATGCGTATTGACTCAAGCCTAGCTACGGGTGCAAAGGTTTCTTGAAAATCTATACCTTCTTCTTGGGAATAACCTTTGGCGACTAACCTGGCCTTATTTCGTGTTACATTACCGTTCTCATCCAGTTTGTTGCGAAACACCCACTTCGTGCCTATTATGGACTTATCGCTTGGTCTTTCCACAAGAGTCCACACCTGGCTCTTTTCGAATTGTGCCAGCTCTTCTTCCATGGCAATCACCCATGATTCGTCGTCAAGTGCTTCATTCACTGTCTTAGGTTCCATGGTTGACAACAGCACGTCATGTGATTCCTCAGCAGTATCGTTTCGTGCAGTTGCTCTCGTTTTGATTCCTGAAGTGATATTCCCTATGACCTGTTCAGTGGGATGGCTGGAAGCATGTTTGAATTTTCTGCGTTGTTGCTCGTCTGAAGCTTCAGGTTCCTCTGACATATCATCTAGTTCCAATGGAATTGCGTTCACTTGTTTGTCAGTAACCTGTATATCTGCAGGAGACACAACTATACCTTCCTCAGTAGTATCTGCGTTAGGAAATTCATCAAACGTAACATGCACAGATTCTTGAACAGTCTTCTTCCTATTATTAAACACTCTAAAAGCTTTGGAATGAAGGCTGTAACCTAGGAATATCCCTTCATCTACCTTGGAATCGAATTTCCCTCTTTTATCCCTATCATTCAAAATGAAACATTTGCAACCAAATACATGGAAATATCCTATGTTAGGGGTTTTGTCGTTCCAAAGTTCATAGGGAGTTCTCTTAATAATTGGTCTAAGGAAAATCCTATTCGAGACATAACATGCCGTACTAATAGCTTCGGCCCAAAAATGTTTTGGAGTATTATATTCGCTCAACATAGTCCTAGCCATTTCTTGTAATACTCTATTTTTCCTCTCGACCACTCCGTTCTGTTGGGGCGTAATAGGGGCTGAAAAATTATGACTATAACCATTCTCATCACAAAAAGATGCAAAGGATTTGCTATCAAATTCTAGACCGTTATCACTCCTAATCTTACGAACTTTCATTTCTTTCTCATTTTCTAGCTTCTTAATCAGTGGTGCAAGATTATCTAAAGCCTCACTTTTGTGCGCAAGAAATAAGACCCATGTGTACCTAGTATAGTCGTCTACGATCACAAAGGCATATCGTTTACCTTTCAATGACATAACCTGTACCGGACCAAAAAGGTCAAGATGCAGCAGTTCCAGTGGTCTGGACGTAGAGATCACATTCTTAGGCTTAAAGGACGTCTTGGTCTGTTTCCCCATTTGGCACGCTTTACAGATTCTGTCTTTGGTGGCTTTCATATCTGGAATACCTCTCACCAACTCATTGCATGATATATGAGACACTAGTTCCATGTTAGCATGTCCCAGACGTCTATGCCATAACCATGTGATATCCTGCGTAACTGCTAGACACTTGACGTTTTGGTTAGCAATATCATCAAGAGTGATGCAGTAAATATTACCATGCCTAGATGCACTAAACACAATCTCATCATTCTTTTTAACAAGGCATTTATCTTTGGCGAAAACTACGGTATGTCCATCATCACATAATTGACTAATACTTATTAAATTATGTTCTAAGTTCCTAACGAACCGAACGTTATCTATGGTGATATTTAAGTTGTTACCAACAGTACCAACTCCCACGATTTTGGCTTTTGCGTCGTTGGCGTACGAAACGTATCCTCCATCTACCGCCTTCAACGACACAAAATTGCCTATATCACCTGTCATGTGGCGGGAGCACCCGCTGTCGAGGTACCACTTACTTTTCTTACTGGAATTCTTCCTTCGTACCTGTAGCAAGAATTACTATTCTGAGGTACCCAATTTCTGTTGGGTCCTAACTCTTCTTTCAAACGTGAGATTTCTAGAACAGCCTCATGTTTTTCCTTAGCTAGTTCATCTCGCTGCCTTATTAATTCCTTATTCAAGGAATCTAGTGACTTAATCTTTCTCTCCGTTTTTTGAAGTAACCTACACAGATCTTCCTTACTTTCTTCTATATCAGAAACAGATGAGTCACTTTCATAACCATATAAATTGTTTAGGATATGAATTTTCTCAATGGAGGAAGAACAAGATACCTGATCCTTGTCAGCCATGTAAGCGTGATCCTCGTCCTCACTTTGTTCCAGTTCAGAGTCATTTGATTCCGTCACCATAGCCTTCTGCTTCCTTGGATTCTCATTGCTAGTTGCGGGGCATTCATGTGCATAGTGGCCTGGTTTGTTGCATCGGAAACACTTCTGAACTTTCTTCCCAGACGCGGATATTCCCTTGTTCTTGTTCTGGAATTTGTTGAAGTTTCCTTTGAATTTCTTTTTCTGCTGGAACCTTTCAATTCTTTTTGTAAGCATGGCCAGATCGTTCATTAGGTCCTTTTCTTCGTCGTCAGAATCAGAATCTTCTTGGTTGGATTTGAATGCAATGGACTTCTGGTTTTTATTCTGAGACTTCTCATTCATTGATGTTTGAATCATCTCATAGGATATAAGAGATCCAATCAGCTCGGAGATGCTAAGTACTTCTAGATCCTTTGCTTCGTAGATGGCAGTAACCTTGGCATTCCATTCTCGTGGCAGTGATCTCAGTATCTTTCTTACTTGTTCACTGTCGGGAACTTTCTTGCCGAGAGAGAACATCTGGTTGATGATTCCCATGAATCTGGCATACATCTGGCTTATATTTTCGTCAGATTCCATTGAGAACAGTTCATACTGGTGAGTGAGTAGAGCCAGTCTTTCTTGCACGACTCGTTGGGTTCCTTCATGAGTGACTTGGAGCATATCCCACATGACCTTCGCTGATGAGCAAGAACTCACCCGAATGTATTCTTCACGTGTGAGTGCACATGCGAGCATGTTTTTCGCCTTTGCGTTTCGCGTGATTCCCCTTTTGTCATCAGCAGTGTAATCTTTTGTGTCCTTTGGAGTTCCATCCGATTTCGCAGCTGTGTACGGTCCGTCGATGATTGTCTCCCAAAGCTCGTAGTCGACAGCGATCAAAAATTCGATCATACGATTTTTCCATACCGCGTAGTTCGTACCGTCGAAGAGAGGAGGCCTGGAGTGGGATTGACCCTCTGCAAAAATATCACTCGAAAAAGCCATTAGATCTTAACTCAGGCGTGTTAGGCCTTTCGTTGAGTAACCCGCTCTGATACCAAGTGAAGTGTAAAATATGCCTAAGAGGGGGGGGGTGAATTAGGCTTTTAAAAAATTATGGCTTTTTCTCCTTTGAAAACTACTTTTCTTTAAGAAGATAATGCAGAGTACGTTATTCCCTAGAGAGCAGTAAGATTGTCTATGTTATCTCCCTAACCCTGTTTACAGAATATCACGTTAATTTCAGAAATGATAGCTACGATATCACCTAGATATTAGCGCGTGTTCCGGGTTTGTCTCACAGTAAAGTAAATAGCAGAAAGTAGAGTGAGACGAGATTTTTATACAGGTTATATCCCCAACTGGGGTTTAATCCTGTCCTTGGGGTGTTATCTCCCCAAGAGTTCCAATCAATCACTAGGTATTACCGGTTATGGTTACAAAATGATTGATCCTTACACAACCGAAGCGCTTTGGAAACTAGACCTCCACCTAGGCTGTCGCACGCCAAGTTTCGATCCACGTCGTTAACCCAGGAAACCTATTCCCCGACTGGATACAGCTTGCTACGAAGGGCCACCGAATCCACCAAATTCGTCCCTCCACGTGCGAAAGACTCCAACCGCGCTCCTTTGTGCGTTCGACGTGCCCGCAGACACAACACGTCCGAAGACAAGGGTTTTAGGGTAGGGTGATACTCAAGATCGCTCACGGGTACAGATTCACAAATTAAGCTCAACACAAACTACGAGTTTTTCGCAAGTTAACGCTAAAAAACAGTCTAAGGAACTCGAAGGCTTGTGTGTTTGTTTCGTACCCTTCGCGTGAAGTGTTCTCTTCTATATAGAACCACGAATAGCTTGTCCACTTCACAAGGAAAGTTAAGCACAGAATATACAAGATAAAGCTCACTAATCACGTGCATTAACTCAAACAATCATGCCAAGAATAAACCAATTAAGCTCAACGGTCATGCATGATCACTTACCATAAATACCACAGATTAACATTCATTCCAATGTAATCTCATCCGTTAGTCAGCATATTCCATATATAATTCCACTCGGCATATTATCAATGGTAAGCTCAAACAACTGATTTCTTTCCCAAAATATGATACCCAATTCGCACAGAGAAAGATTTGATTTACTGAGTATAATGCAAAGCATACTTTCCTTGTATGGTGATCTCATCCGATTTCAGCACATTCCATAAATAGACTCAATCAGCATCTTACCACATATAAGCTCAATCAATTAATCACTTTCCAAAATATAAATCCTAAGTCGCACAAGGAAAGCAGGATCATGATTCACTGATTTAAGAGTCATTTAATATCACACTCAACGGATATATCATTCATATTCTTTCCTAAAATAGATCAATCATATGTAAGCACTTAATCAGAATATCTTTTCCATATATAGCATATTCATTCATATCCGGATGATCACAGTGATATTCCTTCCTAAAATAACTCAATCACGTTTTCAGCTCAATCAGAATATCTTTTCCATATATAGCACACAAGAGATTCCATCATACGAAAACGTTCATAACCAGGTGATCACATAAATATTCCAGTTAAGCATAAGATCACACAGATTCGAATTTCTTAACAGTTTAATCACATTCAAGCGCTTAATCGAACATTTTCACATACTTAAACATCACACAACATGCATATCGAGTTTTCTAATTTGTACCCCCCAATTTACATAATTACTTGGAATAATCAAAACTCTCATAATCATTTGGACTAAAAAGGTCTACACCTTTTATTTTTCCACATTGAAATTCTTATACCAAACGCACCCTCAATCATTCACTATTTGACATGTAAACCTACTGGTAGACATTTTTGTTGTGCTCTACTATTCGTTATCTTCGTATTTTATGGCGTTTCTTAATAAACAATAGTGTAGGATCCAAATGTAATTATACCAAGTAGATAGGTATAAACAGCGATGTACACTATTGTGAATAAATGTTAGACGAAAAGATTTGAAAGGCTTGAAGTTACATGCTAGAGAGAGAAACACTAAATACACTCTCTCACACTACACTTTTTCTCTCTCGTGTTCTGCGATCGAAACTATTCGTCCATGGGTAAGATTTAAATTTCTTATCGAAAACCTTATAATTCAAGACTAGGATTAATCGTAGTTGAGACCTGACAATAGGTATCACAGAATACCTTGACTGTTTTGGACCAAATTTCTGCTTTTTAGATCGAAATATATTGTGAAATTTGTTTTCAATTGATATTTACGTGTGAAACTATTTTCGATCTAGAATCTGAATTGTGAGAAATTCGTTGTTAAATCTGTTGTGAAACTGCTCGATTCTCTGTTAGAATCAAGTTGCGTATCTAGTTCATGATTTTGATTGATAGCCCAGATTTACATTGCTTGATTTGAAGATTTTTAGTTGAATTCGTGAAATCCTGTTTAAAATATTTCTGCTCAGAGTTCTTCTCTTGTTTTTCGCTCGAAATTTGGCACGAAAACTTGACTTTTGAATATAAGCTTTTTTGGTCCTAACGCTGCAAAACTTTCTCAAGTCTACCTAAGCGTGAAATATTTCCACTAATACTTTTATCGCTACGCTCAAACATTTAACTAAAAAAAATCTGTTTTTCGATCTCAAGTTTTTCAATCTCAAGTTTTTCGTTAAATTTTTTCTATCTCAAGTTTTTTTATACTAAAAATTCTCGAGTCAAAACCTAGCGAAAAACTCTTCCTCATAACTGTTGCACTAGAATAAGTTTAACTATTTGAGTCAAACTTATCGAAATATTTCAAATCTCAAATTTGCGATCATTCAAATTTTTTATAAACAATTTTTCGACTTCTTTGAAAATATTTCGATAAATATTTTTGAAAAACCACTCTCCAAAATCAGTTTACTCGAAAAACATTTATTTTGAAAAAAAAAATTCGTTAAGCAGACTCGAAAAATTTTCAATCGAAATTTATCTATTCGAAAAACTTTTACACTATCGAAACATCTTCTAACGCAGATAGAGGGCGAACGACATTTTTAGTCCCCCATGTTTGGAGCTTGGATGTTTCGGTCCCCCTTGTTCCCAAGTGACACTTTTAGTCCCCAATGTTACCGATTTTGGACGGTTTTGATACTCAATTAGTTTATTTGCTAAGACGAAATTTAACACCTGAGAGCCCATGATTTCCTTTTACTCGACGTAAAACCTCATAGCACATCTTCTTCTTCGACTTAAACGCACGTGAGCATCATTACGTATCACATTTAACTCATTTTCAAAGTTGTCGATCCATTCCTAAATGCGATGTATAATGATATTCATGTGCGTTTAAGTCGAAGAAGAAGATGTGTTATGAGGTTTTACGTCGAGTAAAAGGAGATCTTGAAGAATGTCGTCTGCCCCATGAAGAAATCGTGCTTGAGGGAGGTGCCCAGAACATAACCGAGGATATTGGTAAATGAACAAGTGATTTCATCAAAGTCGACTCAGCGAAATGAACTACCAAGAAAGTCCCACCCATTTAGTTTCCAACGACAAAGACTCGATCTTTGACGATTCACCACAGACCCATGGAGTGGAAGTAGTCGACGACAACACTGACGAGGTTTCAAGGAGTAAGGTCAAACACAGTAACTTTACTAGGACCTATTCAGGTTGAAAGTTCGAAATCAAGCTTAGGACATCTCTGGCTGAGGAGATGCACAAATTGGAGGCGAGGAGGCCAAAGACAGTTAGGAGTTCTAAAGCAGGCGAAGGTGATGATGAGGTCGACTCAAAGGCCGATGACTTTATCAACAGATTCAAGCATCAGCTGAAGCTTCAGAGGTTGGATTCTGTTGTCAGGTACAGAGACGTTGGTGGGGGAAATGAAATGACGTTGTTCTCTTTCGTAGGTGCATATGTAATTTCGTGCATTTTGAGGGTTATTTTCCAATTTTAGATAATCTGGAGGGAGTCCTTCTGCGATAATGGATAGACTGTGTAACCCCACGTTAAGGCCAACTCCATGTGGTTTTGGGGAGGCGTGTAGCTCATTATTTACATCTAGTCTGTAAGTTATTTAGACTGGACTTGATTGACCTTTTAGTGTCTGAATCTTGATTTTAAGCTTTTGTCATGGATTTCTTTAGGGGCAATTACGGATCAGGCCCTAGAAAAGTTTCAATTTAGTGATCAAGCCCTGTCAGAATAATCTTTAGTTTAAAGGACCAGTTTTTTAAAAAATTCAAAGGTAAAGGCCCAAACTATATTTTTACTAAAATACCCTTCGTAAAGGGTTCTCTGAAGTGGTATTCGACACGATATTTACGTTACATAGATCTGACGACTTGTTACCGTAATAACCAAATACGTTACTTTAAACTAATAAAATGTTACTTCCCGATAGTAAACTGTTTTTTATGCATTTTTATATATATTCGGCTAATCGAAACCCAGTTTTCGCAGAATCAAGCACAATCGACTACCCCATCAACCAATCAATTTCAACGTGTTCACGTAGGATTTATCTGATATTGCTGAAGTACGATGTATGAATTTTGATGAATTTTTATACGGTTTGAAATTTGAGAAAAAAGGGCCAAATCGAACTATATTTTCGTAGCAATTGCAGCTAATCTTTGTGTATTCGAGGTACCCATCGTTTGGGCATTTCATAGGCTCTGTCAATTTTGAACAATCGTCACCTCATCAATTTTGAAACGTACGTTGTGTGAAAGTGGTCGTATGGAAGGCATAGATTCATCTGGAATAAGTGTTACTATTTTATGCATTCTTGTTACTGATTTATGTTTTCATGTTATAAACGTACGAACAAAGTGTATCATGATACAAAAGGTAACTTATAATTGATTTGGTCATTTTTGGTATATTATGACCTAATTTTGTTTCTCAAAAGTATTGTTGTGGTATTTTGCTTAACGGACCTGTTTCGATAATTTTTGGCACAGAACTGTTACTTCATGAAATAGAAACATTACTTGGATTTTCTAAGATGGTATATTATGATGTATTTTTGTTTTAAGCATCAATGTGTTATTTTATTTTTCTTAGCAGACCTGTTACGATAATTTGGGGCACTTAATTGTTACTACCTCAAAAGTTACTTGGAATATCCGACGTGGTATATTCTGATCTCCTTTTGTTTTTCATAAGTATTGATATGGTATTTTATTAGCAGGCTGTTTCGATAATTTGGCATGGAACTGTTACTATATGAAATCGAACCTTTACTTTTTTTTATCTGAAGTGTTATACTACGGCCTACTTTTGTTTTCATATGTATTGATGTGGTATGTTTTTTAGCAGACCTGTTTCGATTTATTTGACGTGGAACTGTTACTAAATAAAATATAAGTGTTACTTGTTCTATCGAAAGTGTTACTAAAAGTACATGAGTTGTTACTAAATAAACAATAAACATTACTGTGGATTTGGGGGATTTGGGGATTTGGGCGGAATTTGGGGATTTACGATACATGGTAAATTTTGGGCGGGATTTGTGGATTTGGGCGGGATTTTGGGGTTTGGGCTGGATTTGGGATTTTGGCAATATGGTATCGGGCCGTGTTACTAAAAACTATTTAACTGTTATCGGTGACTTAAATTATGTTACTGAACGTTGTTTATGTGTTACAAATTGCTGCCGTTATCGTACTGGGGTTTAGGGTTATGTGTTTATGGAGATTGGTGGCATTCGCAACAATAAACCCAAGCTGTAAACATGTTAATGCTCCAAAAGATATGGGTTTTAAACGGATTTACGATACATGGTAAATTTTGGGCGGGATTTGGGGATTTTGGCAATATGGTATCGAGCTGTGTTACTAAAAACTATTTAACTGTTACCGGTTACTTAAATTATGTTACTAAACGTTGTTTATGTGTTACAAATTGCTGGCTCCTTTCACTATCATCCACCTTCATCGAACAATGTGGCTTTTAAAGGAATTTGGTGTGATAAATGGATCAAATCATACATCTACAAGTTGTTAATCTTGTAAATCTCGATCAATGTGCATTTATGAATGAAATTAATCGAATTAGTAATGTGGTACTGGAAACCTATTATGTGGTATCATAATCTGTAAACACGTTATTCGCTAGGTTTGCATTGTTATTTTATAGCAAACATGTAGTATTACATGCGGGCAATCTGGTACTGGTGACGATAACGAACCATCCTATTAAAATTCCTTAACAAATAACTTCGAGAATGTATCAAATACAGATTTACGACATATAAAATGATATTTGTGGTTTAATTTTAAACTTTGAATATGTTTGTGATAAAATTCGTAATGTTATGTCTCATTAAAAGAGATACTAGTGTATGTTGTGAAGGAATAGCTATATTTATACATGATGTTTTATCTCAACTTTCACATATTGATATCAACATTCGCAAAACGTGTCTTTTAAAGAAATTTTGTGATTTAGCTTCATCATATCATCTATTTCTATGAATTTCAATCTTATATAACCGAACGAAATGAATTTATGAACGAAATTTAATCGAAATAGTAATGTGGCATTGATTAGCTATTCTGTGGTACTTGTAGCTACAAATTTGTTATAAATATTGCGTATATTGTTATTTTTTATCAGATATGTGGTATTATTTGCAGGCAATGTGTTATTGTACTGTTAATATCTCTGACATTCTAGAAACTCCTAGAATGTTCTTAACGAAATGTTACCCAAATTGCATGAATTGTTACTCAGAATAAAGAAAATGTTACCGACCAACTTTTTATTGGCAAACGTGTTATTTACGGGTAACGAGTCGTTATTAATCTCTCATTATTTGTTACGTTTTGCGGATATATTTGTTATGAATATCTAGACATATTGTATTATTGTTCCACGAATTGTTACCCAGAAAGCATGAAGTGTTATTCAGTGACCATTTTAATTAGCAAACGTTTACCACTTAGATCTCATCAAAATTCTTCATTATTCCATGATTAACATCAATAATTGTCGTCGATAACTAAGGCCCATGATGAAATCGTGTCGAATTTACATTATTCGGTCATTAAACTCGAGATTTCACCGTATTAAACGTATGTTTGGAGCATTCGTGCTTTATGAATCTCGAAAATTCTCTTTAATTATGAAGACCCATGAAAAATCGAAGCCAATACAACGTTTGCTGTTAGTAACGTCGAGATTGGATCGAATTTCAAACATGAATTTTTCAGCTTATTAAACGTATGTTTTTTCAGCTTAAAACAATTATTTTGGGGGCACTAAACATGTGTTATTTACGGGTGACGGGTCGTTATTATTTTCTCACTATATGTTCGTTTTGCCGAAATATTTGTTATAAACATCAAGACATATGGTATTATTGTTCCAAGAATTGTTACCCAGAAAGCATGAAGTGTTATTCAGTAACCATTTTAATTAGCAAACATCCGCTTAGATCTCATCAAAATTCTTCATTATTCCATGATTAACATCAATAATTATTGTCGATAACTAAGGCCCATGATGAAATTGTGTCGAATTTACATTATCTGGTCATTAAAGTCGAGATTTCACCGTATTAAATGAAATTTCCGAATTGTGTTTGAAGCTTTTGTGCTTTATGAACTTCGAAAATTCTCTTTGAGTATGAAGACCCATTAAAAATTGAAGCCGGTACAACTTTGTGCTGTTAGTAACGTCGAGATTGGATCAAATTTGGAACATGAATTTCTTCTTTCGATCGATTGAGTGTAAGGAATGTGTTATTGCAGGAAGCGGTATTATTTTTGAATGATATGTTACTTTTGCAACATGATTTGTTATTTATTAAAAGAAACGTGGTATTTTCTGCTATACGGGAAACATTTATTTTCTCACAATTAACGTCACTAATATCTGAAATTTATCAACACTTATGATCAAATTAACGATAATTTCACCTTATATCATCACAATCGTGGAGATATCTTCGGGTCTTATATCATCACATTATATTAAGTATTTTTTTCGTCGATTTGGCATATGTCGAGTTAAATATGCATCATTTAGGTATTTTCGTCTGATTTATTCGTTTATTAGTATTGGTATTATAATTGATAAAGTTATTACAAAATATATGCGATATTGTACTCAATACAGACAATTTGTTATCCAAATGAATGGAAGTGTTTTTTTAAGCCCAAAACTGTTATAATTATCTCGACAGCTGTAACGGATCATTTAGGTATCCTGTGGTAAATTTCGCATATGTCAGGGATATTTATGTCTTTTTGCAGCCTTTAGGTAGTTTTCACTGAACTTTTCGAAAACTAGGTCCTTTAGCCTAAATTAAATTCAAGTGGGGCCTGAACCCAAACTTAAATATGCTATTGGGGCATGAACTTTAATTAACCCATTTCTTTAGTGCTGTTTATTTGGCAGTCGGGGCCCCCCATTTAGCGGGCCTTAAAAACTGGAGCCCGCCCCGCCCCACGGAGGACCGCGGGCTTGGCGGGCCGGGCTTGCCCAATTTTAAAAATTTTGAATTTAATAATAAATGTTTATTAATTATGGTATTTATTAAAAAATTAAGTATAAACACGACATTAACTATGTATTTATTAATAAAATATGTCACTAATTTGTTATAATAATCAATGAATCATTCATTAAATTATCTAATTAATTTAATGTTTATTTTTTCTTCTTTTTGTTTCGAAAGGGCTGTAATAAATTTCCTCAAGTACATTAATTTGTAAATGGAGGGAGGGACCAATAAAAGGTAGAGGGGCATAGGTCTTGCTTTTACAACATTAGTGATAGGGGGTGGTCTTCGATCCAGCAGTCCACCTGACCTAACAAATTGCAGAGAGTAACTTTCAGCTCTGGTTGATAGGGGTAGAACCCCGAGCACGCTGGAAATAAAGATAAAGGACTAGGTGCGGGGTTCGGCCATAGGCGATGTGAAGATGATATTTGGAGGAGTTAGGGAGATATTCCGGAAAGCTACAGAACTATTCGGAAGGGCTAAAGGAAGCAATCGGGATAGCTAAGGAAGCGTTCGGGAGACCTGACGAGGGGAAGCAATAAAAAATCCTAGACGCGCCTACAATATAAAGTAAGGACTCTTATCCATTTTACAGCATCTTCTGCACAACCCACACATACTAACACACCAAGAACACACACACATACTCTCTCACCCTCCTTTCATCTTCTCTTTACCTTTTAGGGGTTGGAATCACTTGTAAACATTAGAGAAGGTGAGATTGAGTGTGTAATCTTATTTGATTAATATTGAACATCATTCGGCGGCCCGTGGACGTAGGATTCACCCGAATCCGAACCACGTAAATCTTTGTCCCTTTATTTTTTCTGTTCTTTTTCGTATATTCCATCCATGATTTGTCCGTCTCGGCCCTCATCTTGATTTTTCCCGGACCACAAATCTTGTTGATCGGGGTCGTACCCGCATCAAATGACACCGTGTGTGGGAATCGAGGGTTGGAACGTGAGTTATGGAGTCATGGCTTGGATTAGACGACTGTTTTTGGAAGTTTTTTGGGTTGCTATTCTTAGGTTTTCTTCTACGTCATTTCATCGAACACTTGCCAAGGAAGACTGGCAAGGTCCACAGCAATTGCAACCCGGCTCCCCCGCCAACATACGAAGAACTGGCTTTTGGAGCAGGAGTTATACATCAACTCTTCGTCGACAAAGAGACCTGATCTATGCAATCAAGAGTCCAGCTTCGAACGGATGAACGAAGACCGATCTACCTTCTCCCGTATATCCAAGATCGCTCGGCTACAAACACGAGAACGTAATGACATAAGGAGTTAAGGGATCAGCCATGATACCTTGTTGAAATCGCTCGACGATGGCTAGCTTCGAATATTTCGAATCCCCGAGGCGTAGTGCCGCTGTCCTACGCCAAAAACACACGAACGGGATGCCTTCTTTGCAGAAGATCGTCACGCCGGCACCTCACTGACATCGCAGTTGTCCTTGCATGTGCGGCAGGCCAGTGATGAGAGGAGAAAACTCTTAGTTTTTCCTCTCTTGAACTCAAATTCCAAAATTTTGCTTCTTCTCTTCTTTAGGATCACGAAAATCCTTATTTATACCACTTAGGATAGGCCAAAAATAGGTTGAGGTGGTAGGAGAAAAATCCTCACACCTCCCCTTTTACCAAGTCTTCGTTTTACCAAGTAACGAACCAAAATTAAGTTTAATTAATTAATTAAAATACCATATTTAGTATATTTTAAATATATAATATCCAATATAAATATATTTAATAATTATCGAAATTTTATCTAATAAAATTCAAAACTTATATATATTCGATACATATATTATTTAATTCCAAACTAAATAATATTAGTTCTCTAAGACAATAATAAAGATCTAAATCTAATTTAAATCATATACTAGATATTCAGTATCAAATATGTTTTTCGAAAATATATCGTGAGGTGAAAAGACCATTTTACCCCTCACTAGACAAACTTAGTATTTTCGGTCAATCAGGGTTTTGGCCAAGCCCCAAACCCTAATGTCTCAATCTAGGACATAGCCTTGTCTCTCTCTCTGATGATGACTTTGTGTCGGTTGCCCTTTTAAAGCTCGACTCTCTTGATTCGTCTCAACCGGCCTACGAGGTATCTAGGAGTTTCGTATTCACCTAGCCAGCCCCGTGGTATCGAACAGATCCCAAGTTGAGTACAAATTTGATCTAATCATAACCCACGAGCTGATTGTAGATTTTCATCATATGTATAAACCTTTTACATTTGTCTCGGTCGAGTGAAAGTCACGCATAGTCAAACTTACAGAACTCGACTCTATGTCGTTTATGTCGGTGAAAATACCTAAACTGCCCTCCACGACTATCACGAGTCAGCTATATGCTCTGGCCAGAGACTTTGATAAATTCCCGCACATTAACCTTGCCATAGGACGTTAACGTCGAATTTATTCGAGACCGTAAATCCCGCTCCGCGCAACCAGAAATCGCATCGAAAAGTCATAACATCGAATTTATGCTCTGACCCATGCCACTGGCAAGATGTAACACCCGTAAAATTTAATTACGCGATTTACAACATAATTAGCGGTGAAAATGTTTAATAAGAAATTTCGTTGGATTAACTAAATAAAGAGGCTAGGACTTTGGGTGAAAATATCATTTATAACACATAATTATTTGGAGCTTGATGGGTAATATGATGCTTTCATACTTTTATGCCTTTAAGTGACTTATGTGTTTAGGTGAACGCATGGTTATGTGTTATTTGTGTCTATATGATTATGTGCTACGTGATTTATAATTTCCTATATGTGCTACCTGAATTATGACGTATGTGGAAATATTAGGACTTACGAGAATTTGGTGGTAACATTTAAATATAGGTGAGACTTTAGAAATCTCGGTGAAAATGAACTTATAGTATGAAATAAGTTTAGGCCGATTGTAGCGAGGATAGAGACTCGGATGAGGTCACATGAGAAGTTTAATTTTTAGGTATAATAAGATCTTAACATTAAAGTAATACGCGAGAATTAATTCGGCCGATAGCAATAGATAAGAAATTGAAAGTTCAGTAATAATTTCGCCGAGCAAAAGTGAAATCGGACGACTTTAGTATAATAACCCTTAGGAAAGTAATTTCGGCCGATTAGAAGGTATGTACTGAGTTTCGACGATCAAATAAATAACAAATAAGGTTTGAATCGGGCGATTATGGCATCATTTTTGGATAACCAACTTGAAGCTAAAATTGGTCGATTTCGGTATAGGAAATCGGACAACACGTAAAACTAAATTAAACCAATCATAACTCATGTAGACTCAGCAAGATAGAATCGTGTAATTAAAAGAAGAGGTTGCTTAGTTTAGGAGGCAAATTTGTCACCTCATTGTCATTTCATTACACTTTCTAAGTACTTTATTTTAACGTATATCTACTAGATCATAAACTAAAAACCCTTAGAAGCAAAAACATAATAGGAAGAACTCTATATCTAGCAAGAAACAAAGTCGGCCAGTTTATACCACACATAGCAAATCAGACATCGGATCTTAGGTAAGTAAAAGTCATATTTATAGCATTTAATTTAATTATGCTTATGTATTTACCATGTTTCTATGAGCTTAGACTAGGAAAATTCGAGTATAATATGTTTTAAAAAACCCTAAATTCTGAAATTCATAAGTATGATAAAACTCCTATTTAGATACAAGTAGATGTAACCATAAAAGTTCATAAGGAGATGATTTAATAATTCGAATAGACAGAATAACAACTGAGTAGGTAAAGTTTTAAGGGTTTGAGGTTTTTAGGTGTACTTAGATAAACTCGTAAATTGAATATGAACTTTTGATAATTTTCATTAACTTTCGAGTAAGTCTAGACAATTTTCAATCATAGCCGTTTGGACATATCATCTAGTCCAGTTTAGGCAGGAAGCATAAATATTAGGGTAGATGATTAATGTTCTCATATGACTTAGTCCATTTCGTACAGTCGACTATAATATAATATGAACAAGAAATGGAAACTCGGATAGTATATTAATATATTTTGTTGAATTCTTAAGCATGAATGTCGGATGATGGGTAGGGACCTTTGATGAATTCCGAAAGTTTGAATAATTTAATCATTGTTTCGGATAGTTGAAGGTGTGGGAAACTTAATTTTAGGATCTTGTCTAGGGATTGGGGATATTATTTTAATTGTACTTTTAGATGATGCAAATTGTGAGAACCTTTTATGTGGGAAATGACTTTCGATCGATAGGAATTATAAGTGTCGTACGACATCATGTTTCGCCGAGGTGTTCTATTTAAAATATAATTGACCCGATTTGACCATTATGTGAGCATACTTTCGATCGAACCAGCCACATGTAAGAGTACTTTCGCCGTGTCATATGAATTAGATTAGATTTGACCGACTTTCAGTTTATAACAGGGAATTTGAGTTTCAAGTATGACAAATCGGCGAATACAAAATCGGGCAACACTTAAATTGTTCTAACCTTGACCAAAATCGGGCGATATTGATGTTTCGAGCGAATTTAGTAAAAGACCACTTTCGCCGAATTTTAGGTACAAAATCAGGTGTTGGCCTAATTTAGACTATTAATCGGATGATTTAAGTTTTAAAAATATTATGTTACACCGAAGGTGAGCAATACAGAATAGTCGAACCAATTTATTTCGAAACAGTCGTCTAACTTAGATATTATACTGATAATATAATGTTTTTATTTAAGGGTCGAAAACTAGGAATTTTCCGAAGCAGTAGGCTAATTTAGCTTGGACGACAGGTAAGTGGAAACTTTAACAACAACACATAATGTATTATGTGCGCTTGATTTATGTGACTATCTGCTTGTGTGCTTTTATGTGATATGAATTATTTGCGACATGTCAATGCATGGTTAGTAAAGTAATTTATTTTATTCGCATGCCGTATTCATATGCACGCACGTTTCAATTGGGGTATTGGGCACTTGCATAGCATGCATCGTTTCTACTTACTGAGCTTTATAGCTCTCCCCTTACATTATTTGTTGTAGGTACGATAGAGTCGGACGTTGAGAAACGTCTCGACTAAGGCAAGCTGAAGGCGGGTACTCCACGGTCTTTTGAGTGCGAGGATGTACATGGATGACGACCTGTGGAGTGATGTTAGGATGTTTTGACATTTTGATATTTTGGGGCTATGGCCCGTGAATAGTAATGACATTGTAGATGATATCTTATCGTAATGTAAATTATTTTAGGAAAATGATTTTGTTAGACGAGTCTTCCGCGACTTACATTGCGAAAATCCGCCACTAATCTTAGATAGAAAGTGAGGGTCGCCACACAAGACGGGCGTAGCAAACTAATGACAAGTATCATTGTCAGGGGCTCTCACTTCCCAAGTGAACGGTTGGCACGTTTTGGATCCATCGACGAACAAATCATACTTGTCGATCCAGTCACACTACTGGAGACTTAGGCTTGCGGACTAATTTTAATATTGCAGTATCTCAGCTTACTGGTGCCCCTCTCAGTCCCCACAGAATCGGTAACTGAACTGCCAATATTTGGGTTTTATTAATTTGTCTTATCCACCCAGACTGTAAGGTGAAATCTTTAGACTAATTAATAATTTTCCTTTTAATTTATCCAATAATTAGTTAATGATGAATAAAATCATTGCATTAATAGAAGTAATCAAATTACATCACTAAACACTACACAATTACCAAATCACCCTCGTACTCCCGATCCTTGTACGGAATCTAGGGCATATACCTCAACAGATTTCCAGGTCAGTTCTTTGGATTCCAGGTCAGTCCTCGCCCACAAGCTTGATCTGCTCGATGCTAATTTACAAGTCCAGTTCTATGCTCGCCTGGAAAGACCTCATTCATCTACTTGGGATTTCTGAGCCAGCTCCATGCTAGTGTGTAAAAAGCCCCTTCATCTGTTCGAGGATCCCAAGTCCGGCTCCAGGCTGGCAAGCAAAGATCTGATATACCCCGTCATGACGTTTTAAGTCCAAATCTAACTGGTAGGCGGAGAACTGACTTATATTGTTCGTTTGTCTGAAGCTAGGTCTCCGCCGACTCATCATAATCTATATGATCAAGATTTTTAAATCCAACTCTCTACTGACGAAGAGGACCTAATCTACCTAATCAGGATTTCGAAGGTCAGCTTTCCACCAACAAGTAAGGAACTAGTCTACTAATCAAGGGCCCAACTACGAGCTAGCAAGTGAAGGACTCGATCTATCCAATCGGGATATCCGACGATGCACAGGGTTAGTAAATATCCAATCCATCTGGTCGAGATTGCAGAGTATATCTCCGTGCAGACATGTGAAATTCCTAAGCTGTTTGGGACTTCTTGGGCAATGGGAGAAAATGGTAATTGATCGGGGTAGAATATCGAGCACGCCGGAAATAAAAATAAACAACAGAGTAGGAGGTTGGGTCTGAAGTAGACACGGACTAGATACGAGGGGCAATGAACGAAGGTGATGTTTGGAGGAGCTAGGGAAGCGTTAAGGAGAGCTACAGAACTATTCAGAAATGAAGCTGTTAGGGAATGCTTGAGTAGAAATTAAGGAAACGAAAGGAGGAATGCTTTCTTAGTAATACTCCGAAGCATTACTTTGCATATTGCAATTCAGAGTAGGGGGACTGGTTGATAGGGGTGATCTTCGATCCAGCATTCCTCCTGACCTAACAACATGCAGAGAGTAACTTTCAGCTCTGGTTGATAGGGTTAGAACCCCGAGCACGCCGAGAATAAAGATAAAGGACTAGGTGCAAGGTTCGGCCAGAGGCGATGTACGAAGATGATATTTGGAGTTCCGAGAAGCTACGGAACTATTCGGAAGGGCTAAATGAAGCATCGGAATAGCTAAGGAAGCGTTTGGGAGACCTGACCAGGGGAAGCAATACGAAACCAGAGACGCGCCTACAATATAAAGTAAGGGCTCTTATCCATTTTACAGCATCTTTCGCACAGCCCACACACACTAACATACCAAGAACACACACACATACTCTCTCACCCTCCTTTCATCTTCTCTTTACCTTTTAGGGGTTGGAATCACTTGTAAACATGAGAGAAGGTGAGATTTAATGTGTAATCTTATTTGATTAATAGTGAACATCATTCGGCGGCCCATGGACGTAGGATTCACCCGAATTCGAACCACGTAAATCTCTGTCCCTTTATTTTGTCTATTATTTTTTGTATATTCCATCCACGATTCTATCCGTCTCGGCCCTCACCTTGATTTCCGGGACCATAAATCTTGTTGATCGGGGTCGTACCCGCATCAATTAGCATGTGCTTTTAATGCTTATCTATTTAAGTCTTCCATTTGTCGTTTTCCACCGACGAGCATGTTCCTTTTATAATGGCTGACACCTTATGTCTACTTGAGATGGCAAGAAAACTTAAAATGGTTTCTTAAAGAATATCAGAGTTTCTAGTTGATGAAAAATATAGGTTTTGTTATAAAAATATTATTGTGATTAATATTTATTGTAAAATCAGATTATCCAACTAAAACATATATTTAAACATATTACCATATTGAAGATGGAAAGAATTGAAGCGGCGTGGGGTGTTGCGTGAGTTTTCTTGCGGAAGGTTAGGGGCTCCTTGGAAAAATTATCTTTCTGTTGATTTCTCACACAAAAGACACCCTAACAACGTGTTAGGGTTTCGGTACTTATACCACATGTTGGTAAATAGTATTTGGGTCCTCGTAAGCACATACAAGTAAAAAGGCATATATTAAATAAGCCCACTAGAAGTATAAGCTCACTAGGCTCTACAAAATAAAAACCTAGCTCACTTAAATAAATACAAAACTAAGTTAAACTAATTAATTGAAGACACTCCTAACAATCTCCCCTTTATGTTCAATTTACAATTAGACGCTGGTTATCTTCGTCTCGTGTGGTGATCCTGAGTCCTCGAATAACACATATCAGGTAACGTAAGCTAAAGTGTATGCGCGCGTGTTCTTCCTCAGTCACCACCTCTTTTGTCTTGTCCTGAGACCTCTTCTTTAGGAGATCTTCAAGCTCACCGTCTCTTGAACTTCTCTTCTCGAAAGGTATTCGAAGTTGCTTGCCGGGTCTTTTCTCTTCGCTATGACACAACTCCCCCTGCAGTTGTTCAACCTTGTGCTGGGATAAGGGAGTTCTCTTCAGATTCAGAGAGGCGTACATGTGGCGAAAACTTCATCTTTGGAGGTCGTGTTGGCTGCTTGCCATATCTGCTCTTTTGTGTCCGATCTCTCCTTTCAATAATCACAGCTCCCGTACTATTCTTCAACCTTGTGTTGGGATTTGGGGAGTTCTTTTAACTTGGAGAGGTGTACCCGAGGCAGATCTGTTCTTTTGGTGTTCCAGCTCTCCCTTTGCTAATCGCAACCCCTACATTTGTTCAACCTTGTGTTGGGGTTGGGAGTTGTCTTTAAATTGGGAGAGAGCTATACACGAGGCAGAAGCTTCGGTTTTTTAAGTACATGGTGTTCGCTTGATTCTCCGTCGACGCTTGAGGATTTAGCGTTTCTGACTATCTTGCACTTTCGTCGTAGTATTGCTCCCATGTTGTTGTAGTATTCCTCCCCCTCATGAAGATCGAGTTAGAGAGATCGTCATGCGATGGATCAAAATTGGGTATCGTCTTTGGCAAGAATGCCACGTCGTCGGGACAAGAAGATGGAGTTGATTGGAACTCACGGAAACTCTTCTTCTTGGCATTAGATTCGTCTTCTTCGAAGGAAGTTGTCTGGTTCGGCCTCCAGGAAGCTTGTCTGGCCCCAGAAGAAGGTACGCGTGTGCTGTGTTTAAAGTGTCCCTGGAGTCCTTCGGATTTTTCCATCAGTTGCTTGAGAGCCCAGCTTCAGAGTGGTTAGCGTGGCGGAAATGGTGATTACTCAGTTTAATCTTCTCTTTTACGGCGCTTGATTCGTCTTCGCCGAAGGAATTTGTCTAGTTCGGCCTCGGTGTAATACCCGCAATTTTTAGCGGATTACTATAGCAAATTTTAGGTAATTAGCAAATGTAAATATCAGAAATAAAATTCTTAGGAAAATAATATTAGCCCAAGTAAATTTTAAGTTTGGCCCAAACGATTTAAGGCTAAGATTTAAGAATGAGAAAAAAAAAAATATTTCTTAAACTGGAAAGAAAGCCACGTACACATGTTGGGACACCTTCACCTTATTAACATTCAGGTTAAAACCACCATTAGAAAGATATACATAAAAGATAAGCAAAAGGAAAAATCAAGGGTTTACATGTACAGTAAACACACGAATATACATATACATAGATATATAAATATAATAATTTCATGCGTATGAATACATACATAAACCAAACCACAAATTTAAAATACACGTGGCAAACATTTAATTAAGATACATGGCCTAATAAAAGGTTTCTTAGCCTTAAGGAAATACACATCACACCCACGTGCACCCTATATATATATATATATATATATATATAGAGAGAGAGAGAGAGAGAGAGAGTAATGTTATGGTGCTCACCTTGCGTGAGCACCTTCGTGAGCACCAACCACATTAACGCGCTAAATCAGCATATAATGGGATTTTTTATTGACCTATAACCTACACATGGGATTAGTGAACCCGTCGGGGGTTGATTTGACATGTTGACGTGGCACAAAAATATGCCACACAAGAGGTGCCCACGGATGGTGCTCACGCAAGGTGAGCACCATAACATTTCTGTATATATAAATATATATATATATATATATATATATGAATATTAATACTTTATTCAACTTCAAATAAGATTAACGCACACAAATAAGAAACCTCAGTATATACGATCAACAAAAAATAGTAAAGGAAACAAAGAAATAAAGGAGGAACAGCAAAACAACCAAGAACTGAAATGTTTCATCCAAAGTTCATCCCCTCATAACCACAAATCTGTTCGAACATAGCTTGAAAGTGAGGTGGGTGAAATCCTCACCTACAACACGTAAATGTTGTGTTTAATTTAAATTATGTTCTTCATGTGAAAACTCGAAAAGCGTCTGTGACTTTAATAGGTGTTTAGATAAATTTATGTGATATTAAATATTTGTCGTAGACTCCAATGCGTGATGGTGTTTAAGGATTCAGATTCTTTAGTTACGTGCCCTTATTTATATGTTAGGAGGTGTATATGTGTTGGGGAAGTTTTCGAGACTTGAACATGTTATTACTTGATAGCATTTACGTGGATTACATGATTATGACTGTATTGTTAAGTTAATAGTTGAGCTTAGTGATAATTAGCTGAAGTTTCGTGACCTATGTATTAAAGTTAGATTTTAGATATTTAAAATGACTAGGTGGAGTATGTACTAGTGCTTGAATAAGTAGGTTTCGGTATTAGAACTATGATGAAACATGTAAAGGTGAGAAGTGTAATATAATTTTTGGGGTTTGATCGATTATTGAGTGTATGATTAGTTATTGGGACATAGAGTAGATTTCAATATGAACGGACATTTAGGTATCCTAGATTTTGGAAATTCCTAGGAGCTTTCGTCAATTAAGAGTTATTGATCTGGAGGGTTTCGGTAATATTAGGTTTGGCACTTAGGATTTAATTATTTACAAGTTTTTTTTTTTGGAATCCTAGAACGTGATAACTTAGGTTTTATTTTAGGGTTTTCAGATTTAAAAGTTTTAAGTTTGAATATATTTTTGGGGATTTATCACTTACATTATTTCGAGTGAATAGATTTATTTCGGACTAAATTAGGCATTTTGGGAGGATTATTTTGGTAAATTTAGGGAAATAGTTTTAGAGAATGAGGAACTATCGCTAGTAAGTTTTGGCTAGGGTTGGAATATTTTCGAGGGAAATTTATTTATTTACAATATTGCATCTTATTGCACTGCATTGTACTTGCATACCATACCATATTAGTGCGATGATTGAACACCGTATGAAACGGTGAAGTTGTGACGTATTGACGAGCGAGGTAGAAAGAGTTTGTGACCAATACTGGTGGGTCTGCCTGGCGCATGCGACCAGTATATGCTACCATCGATTTGGTAGGGCCGCCTGGCGTAAGTGACCAGTATTTGCTACCTGTATATGTGAGGGACCTGGTAGGACTGCCTGGCGTAAGCGACCAGTATATGCTACCAGTGGTCTGGTAGGGCAGCCTGGCGTAAGCGACCAGTATTTGCTACCAGTGGACCCGGATGCGATGTGATGTGATGTTTGAGAGTTTGTGGTTAGGGCTGGTAGGTCGGCCTGGCGTAAGCGACCAGTATATGCTACCAGTGAATTGGTAGGGCAGCTTGGCGTGAACGACCAGTATTTGCTACCAGTATCGAGTACCTAAGTGGGGGCTGTGATATTGTATGAGGTTGTCAGATGTGTTAGTGTTGAGATGAGTGAAGACGAGTCGAGCGTGCATTTGTGAGGTGTTTGGGAATGGGGTCGAGCGCACGTTGCATATCATGCATATTTCCACCTACTGAGCGAGGAGCTCAGGGTTTACGTGTTGTAGGTACATCTGAGTCCGGTGCTGAGTTATGACTAGGCGGGCTGACGGCGGTGCTCCATGGACTTCTAAGGGCGAGGCTGTACATGGATGCGACCTGTGGAGCAACACAATGGTTTAAGATTGTATACCGATGACGATGTAGACGATATTCGTCGTAATATATTTTATTTAAGAAAATGATTTTTGTTAGACGGGTCTTCCGCAACTTACGTTGCGAAAATCCGCCAAAATTAGTATTAGGAAGTGAGGATCGCTACACTCGGCGAAGTGGTCTTTTAAAAAATAGAGCCATTGACTCAGTCAATGTTAAAAAAATAGCCCCGTTGACGTTTTTTTTGTCAATGGCCTTCATTTAATTAACTGTTAACCATCTTCTTTTTTTTTGGTAAAATGAGCTTTTTCATTTACCACAGGCGCCTAAAACAACTACAGCACCCCAATACAACAGCACCACACACTACAATGCGGGAAATACACACACACACGTTGAAATACAAGTGATGTCACAGCATTTTTCCTAAAGCATACATTCGTGATCCGCCACTTCATTTCCCCACCTATCGTCTGGAAAATCTGCTCCTCTATTCGTGCTTCCACGCCATGGACCCTTCTGTTTCGCTCAAACCATAAATGGTACACTAGTGATGCATAAACGGCCACCTTAATTCGGCTCTGAACATTTATTTTGGATCCCATTCGTTCCATCCATGAACATAGGCTCCCATAGGATTTCAGTTTCTCATCACATTGCAACCATGTCTGAATTTTTGAAAGTAACACTTGACTGAAACTGCATTCCAGAAAATGTGATGTATTGTTTCAGCACAGTTGCCACATAGTCAACAGCTATGATCCTGAACATTCATACCCCACTTATGCAATCTGTCCATAGTCAGTAGCCTGTTATGCAGTAGCAACCACAACACAAACGACTGTTATGCAATAGCACTATAAGCCTTCTGAATGGCTGGATCTTGTTTCCTACGACTCATCCTAGTTGCATTTGTTTTAGAATGATTAATTGGTATTGTAGAAGAAGCCTATTTCAATAGTGCTTCTAAATGTGGTAGGATTTAAGGAGCAAGTAGAAGCAATTATTTTGAGAGAAGAAACAGCTCTTTCATTTCTACGAGTGTCTTTTATTTTTACAGAAGGAGGTGACAAGCTTGGAATTTTAACATCTAGAGACTCCTTCATTTCTAAGCTAGACACTCTCGCCTTTCTCTAGCTCCTTAACTACGTTCCCTGTAGACGTAGTGAAAACCGGGTTAGAGATAGGATTTTTAAGAACACTATTCTTCCATTTCGTTCTTTGGAAGGCGATTTTTCTTTCTTCACGCTTTTCAAAATAACTTTATCTTGTGAGGGAGATGCGTGAGAAATGGTTTGGGGATAGGGAGGAAGCTTTGAGATTTTCCATCTCTCTTAGGAACATTTTCTTTTCCGCTTCAAAATCCTCTCGTTCTTTTTCAAATGTAACTCGTAATTCTTCTATCTTTTTGACGATAGGGGTATGTAGAGAGAATTTTCAGAATGATGAGTTTGCACTTCCTCTGATTTAGAACGACTTCGGGAAGATAAATCGACTCAAAGCTCCAAGCCTTGGGAAGTTCCGTAGTTTTGACACTTTGATTCGATTCGGTGTAGGAAAAGGGAATTTCAGCCTTAGTCTTGGCTTTTCTCTTAGCTTCTTCTAACGGGTTAATTTCTTTTGCATTAGTAAAAATCATAAGAGACGCTAGTCCTAGACCCATGTACTTCACATCATAGAGTTGTTTGCAGTCAACTTTCTTCAAGTGTCGTGGATTCTCGAAGCCTAAGCCAAACTTATAATCATAAAATTCTATGTCCTTGGACTGATTCAAAAATATAGTCTGATCAGTTTGATCCCTTTTCACAAGAAGATCTTCTAATTTCTTAATCTTAGTATATAGCTTCTTACGTTCGGCGTCTAAGGTAGTATAGTTAATTAGAGCAGTGCTCTTTTCGGCTTGACAGGTATTTAGACTCTTCCCTAATTCACTAATCTTAGAAATTGATTTTTCTAATTCAGCTTCTAGACTAGTGACCTTTTTAGTTGCTGCCTCAGGTCTACTTTTAACAAGGCTCTTCTCATCTAAGTTCCTTAGTAGACATTTGTGGTTATTGTCTAACCTGTCTTCTAGCTCCTTTACTACCGAACTATGCTTTTCTAATGAGATATGCTTAGTCTCATATGATTGGAGTCTCTTAGTTAATTCGTCTATTTTGAGACTAGAGCTACTAACGTTTTCTTCGAGACTAGCTATGGTTTCCTTAGACTTAAGAAGCTTTTTCTCTACGGTTATACTTCATTTTTGCTCAAGTACCATGTTAGCAAATTTCTAATTTAATTCAGCTAATAGGTCAAAATGTGTAGAGTCAGAGGTTACTACCTCCTGTATGATGTGGATGCGTTGTCGTCGCCGTTTCCGCTGAAGTTCCATCTTCCTTTTCATCCTCGAGGCGCGCCATAAGAGCGAGGTTTTTGGGGTCAGAATCTGAGCTGTCCTCTAGCCAGTGGTCCTGTTCAGCCATTAGAGCTACTCCAGTTTCCTTCTGTTTGGTAAGTTGAAGCTTCCTGGAGTAGTAGTTAGCATCCTTCTTCTTCGGAAGGGTGCACTCTCTGGAAGAGTGACTAGCTTTCCCACAGTTGAAACATTAAGGGTTCTTTTGCAGTTGTGGTTTCTGAGGACTCAGTTGGCTTCTCTTTGTTCTTCGAGTTTGTAATTCGAAGACGATTAGCGGAGGATGACGACTTCTTCTTGAAGTATTGTTTCGTCATCAGTTTGGCAACTAAAGCCAACTGTTTTCCAAATTCTCTTATTTCAGAAGGAAGTTCAAAATCCGATGGTTCCTCATCCTCTGAAGAACTAAGAAACTTGATATTCTTTTCTTGCATGAGCGGGAGCTCCTCTTCTCTGAAACAAGAGCAATTGAGTCTTCGGCCTGTTTACCCTTTTGCCCCTTTTGTATCTCGTAGATGTCTTCTTCATGTTGTGCGAGGTTGTCAAAAATAGCGTGTTTATCCATCTCATCCAAGTCTTTGTTCTGTCGGAGTTGAGTCGATATCGTTTTTCATTCGGTGGGCAGCGAGGACAGAAATCGAATGTTCTGCTCCATATTTGTCGTTTTGATCTCAATTTTCCTTATTTCGTTGAGAAGGGTGAGGTACCCCTGATAAAGATCATGTAAGCTATTCTCATTCTTAGTTTTGAAGGAATCATACGTCGTGAGTATATTCGCCTTCTTAGCCTTGATGCCTACTTCCGTTCTTTGCATCATCCTCTCCAGTTCATCCCACATTCCTTTAGCCGATGAGAGGCAATCTGTCTATAGATGTCGTTGGGAATGCCCTGCATTAGTGTGTTCTTGGCTATCAGATCTGCCTTTGCTCTTCTTTTCTCAGCATCGTCGTACTCGCTACGTAGTTTCACTGGCCTAGTGGGTTCGAATGGAGGATTATTCTAGCTATCACCTTCTTGATTTATATAAAATAGTTCTGGTCCCTCACAGAGTGATTTAAGCAAGTCTTCAGCCTGGTCTTTAAGCTCAATGAAATTCAAGAACTGATTCCTCCACACTGTGTATTCGCCTCTTTTGAGAATTAGAGGACGATTGTCGTTTCCAAGAGAGTAAGCATCCATTTTGTTTGTTGAGTTGATGAAGGATCTTCGTTTGTTGTTTGATGATTTGAACTGATGTGATGTGCTTCACAAGTAGCAAAATTGTTAGTAGCGTTTGATATTAAGAGAATGATCGAGAATTATTTTTGATTCAATTTTTAAAGTTTGATCAAAAATAATTTCGTCGATTTAGAATAGTATTACTATTTTGAGCGCCAAGTACTGTTCGCGAAAAATTTTTCGAGCGAAAAAATTTGACTTGTATGTAATTTTGCGATGAGAGACTATTTAAACAGTGAACTCAATCGACAAATTGTTTAGTGAAGTTTTGGGATCGAAAATTTTAAACGTCGAAAAAATTTTTTTGACCAGAATTCAAAATGTAAACTTTTTCAAAATATTGACTCGAAGCCTAGCGGTCGAAAAACTTTCTCGAAACATTAATTGATTTTGGTCGAGGTGAAACAGTACCTAATGGAGTTCCCATCCACATGGTACGGCGAGAACATGAAAATTACGAAGAACTGAATGAAGCCGATCTCGCCTACATCAGAGGTGAAGACCTGAGATAGTGGGAGACTTCAGAACGCTTGGAGCATTTAAGACTAGAACTCAGGTTGGGTTACACCACATTGAAAAGGTTCATGCTGCGCGAAATCAAATTCAATGCAGCTCATGACCTCCGAATGGAGCTGGAGAGCAACCTGAAGAAGGCGAATCTTACGAAGCCCTCCTTTGAACTCCTCTAGTCAGACTGTTACAGTGAAGGCCAGATCTTTGTAGGAGAAGATCCCTCAGTGGTCTACGTAAATTATAATGGAGCGAAAAGGCCAATGAGGACTTCAGAGATTACCAAGTTCTGCGATGGAACCCTCCTCATTATACGAGACAAGCTAAGAAGAATCACTGAGGAGTTAAGGTTCGAAGAATATGAAGTCCAAGAAAAGTACCACAGCCTAATCGGCACCATCTCTGCCCGAATATCTTTTTTGCAGAAGGCTTCGATCGTATGATTCAATCCTAGGACTCAGAAGGTCTCCTTATACGCTGCTGAAGCCCAAGAAAAAGAAGACACAAAAGACGCCAACAAGACGAAGATGACACTAAGGGGGAGATTATTAGGAATTAATTATAGTGTCCTCTAATTACTTAGGTCTTGGGTTTATATTTTGTTATTTAGTGGGTTATTAGTAGTTTGCGGAGACAAATGATATTTTGTATAAGTTAGGTGACTGGGCTTTAATATATCAATGACTTGTGGTATATAAAGCCCATACTTACTCTAATTAGGGTTTTATCAAAAGAAGTTCAAAAGTAAGCCAAATTGTACCTTTCCTTAGAAAACACACACTTACACACACTCCAAGGTGTTCTTCACGTTTTATGCATACAAGTCACTCTTTTTATCCTTGTTTGGTAATATAAGGACCAACAATGTCTTGTGCACATAATACATCAAAAATAGTTACGTCATGCTTAGAGATAACACAACAAATTTAGTGATTTAAGTACCACACAAACACATAATATGGTTGATAATATACATATAAAAAGATTCGTAAACGATGGTAAAATGGTAATCTAAATCAAACAAGTACGTGTGTGTAAAAATCTTATTCTGCTAGGTTCATCTATATAAATTAGTCTGACGGGGCTTCAACTAGTACATTTTTTTTACTTTTAGGTATTTAAGTATAGTTACACCTTATTATTATTATTAATATTATCATTATTCTTATTCATTACTATTGTTATCATCATCATCATCATCATCACTATTTACAAAAAATTATTACTAGCTCGGCTTCGGATTTCGAAATGGACCTTTTTGTCATGAAATTTCAAAATTCGATGAATAATAAAACTTTAAAGTTGTTGACCTTTTTGGTCTTGCACTGTATTTGAGTTTTGACAATTCCATGTATTTAAGATGAGATAGGCACTGCAAATTTAGCAATTCGAAATGTGTATGTATCATGTACTTATATTTGAGTATTTGATTGTAACGTGATTCATGTGATACCAATGTGATCATTGATTCCATCATCATGATATCATTGTAATGTATATTTGGAAAATGTATGCATAAATGGAATGAAGACTGACTGTGATCTTGAAACTATTTGTGGAAAATAACACGTGATTAATCATTAATATGATGTGATTGTGTTAATTAGAGTAAGGATCACTATGATATACTTGGTAAATATATTTCTGTTGGAACCTACATATATGGAATGCGATCATGACTATATCCTTGAATATGCTAAATACGGATATTATATGTTAAGGATATATTTGCATAAATGCTTATCCAGTTAAGATATGCTAAAATAGGAATTATATGATGCAGATACAATTTAATTCGTGCTTAACTGTTTAAGATCTCGCATTTGTACTATACATGGAAAGGATATGTGCTATACATGGAAAATGCGTCATCTACTGGAACCTGTCTATTTTTAGGAAGAAATCACGCTCACATCACTAAGAACATCTTAAATGTTTGAGTCAACATGAATTCTTTTCATATGCGACTTTGGTATTTATTTGAATCGAAAGTTTGTGATTAATGTGCTATACATTTGATAAGATGCCGAGTGAAACTATTTATGGTATCTTCGTAAGTATCATCGTGCTAATATGGATGAGATTTACCAATATAGTATGGAAAAGGTATTTAGAGTAAGATTTCATGCAAATTAATGAATATGACATTTGTGATACTTGGAGCTTGATTTGGCATGATGGAATGATGTGCTGAACTGGTATTGTTATTAACATTCCATATGAATAGTGTGATGCTAACAGGTTTATATAAGGCGACACTTCTACATTGAGTGCAACCAACGAGCGAACAAACATACCAAATAGCAAGAACAGAGATCTTAGAATGAGTGTGTTGATTTGCAAATTATTGTAATATCTGTTAGTGCTTGAGCTTTCATTTGAGATAGTTGAGTGCACCCTAAGTTAGAAAAACCACCATCCTAATCTGAGCGTTAAACAAGGAGACGAGAGTGAAGCATGCCTTTCGTGAAGGGAGGATTTGAGATCCAGTTGACCTTTGGGAGCGAGTTGTTTCCAGTTGGAGAATAGGGATTCTCAAGGAACAGCGTGGAACAAAACTCGGCGTTAGGCATCCTAGCTGAGTACTAGTGTTCGTCTTGGTCTCGGTTGTGTAAGGGCGACCGATCACTTCTGCAACCAACTACGGTAACATAATAGTGGAATGATCAAACTCTTGAGGAACAAACCTCAAGGAGAGGACTAAACCCCACTTGGGAATATAACCTCTATAAATCATGGTGTTCTTTACTTTTCAGTTCAGTTGCATTCACAAGGTTCCACTCGACCAACCTTTAAAAACCAGGAAACTGTTTTTAAGGGAATAACCATCAAAATGTTTTTAATTCCGTTGTTCTCATTTTAAAGAAACTTTTTATCAAAGAAGCAAAAAGTTTTTAATAGCCTAACTCACCCCCTCCCCCTCTTAGGCTTCAAAAGTAACCTCGGATTTGGATGAAATCGAAATCCGAATCTGAATGTTTCCCAAACGGATGATATGAACGAATGCCATAATTCAAATCAAAATCTGGGTAGCCGAACAGACCATGTTAACTACTCGGATGTGGTTGATGTTACTTATTTTTAGCCTTGTGTGTGGTTTGATATATCTATATAATACTAGTCGTTACAGTTCAAATACTTAGTTCACGAATTGTCCAAATAGTTTTCATGTCATTGCCGCATTCAGAATACTACGGTATTTCAAATCAGCACCAATATTTGGTGTGCTAATATTAAGCTGTTGGGTTTGTGTTGGTAATTTCTTGTTTCATTGACAAGTAAAATAACAAATATGTGTCGCTTTATACAACCGAAACAGAATATCAAGCTATGACTCAAGTTACGTGAATTAATTTGGATAATTGGACTGTTAATGACATGATAGTTAATAATTTCAAGTCCTGCAAAACTGTTTTGTGAAACTACGGTATCGCTTTGGATGGCGGACTTTTCACTTCAGTGAACCTTATAATGGGTTTAGCTCCGGGCCGATGGTTGCGGTTAGGCCGATAAATAAACTGCAATGTTGGGAAATTCTTAAATCACCCATATAAAATAAATAAAAATATAGAATTGGAAATTGCACGCTTATTTATTAGTAATTATTATTCATTATTCTTAGTAACAATATATTACATCTTATTTATATTTATTTTTTATTTATATTACATCTTATTTATATTTATTTTTTATTTATATATAATATTTTAGTTAAATATTTTTGTGTAAAGTTATCAAATATATGAATATTAATGGAAGTTGCCAAAGTTGGTTTGATATAATATTCTACTGATTTTCTTTTGAGTCAGAGAATAAG
This sequence comes from Craterostigma plantagineum, assembly GCA_027422505.1. Lineage (NCBI taxonomy): Eukaryota > Viridiplantae > Streptophyta > Magnoliopsida > Lamiales > Linderniaceae > Craterostigma > Craterostigma plantagineum. The sequence continues at coordinate 15,588,890 of JAPQWV010000013.1, read as the reverse complement.
TTTAATGGTTGTGGAATAATTACTGCATTTTGCGTTTTGTCAACGAGTTTTCGGATGAAGATTGTCTAACAGGCACGTGATCATTTTTAAGTGAGGGATCATTTTTTCACACACTCGATCACATAATAGTCCTCAGTCAGGCTAGGCAATCTAACTCTAGCTATCTCTAAGCGATTTGTCTTGATACACTCGTTAAGAACTTAATGAGAAGAAGGTAATTACAATACTGAAAGAAAGCTGTCTCCGTTAATTAGAAAAGCTACAACTACACAAGTCGTGATTTATAGCAGGTTAGTGATTCTGCAGGCAGTAATGGTGGGGCCTAGTGGTAGAGAGACAACGTTTATTTTATACCTATATTTATTTCAAGATAATATAGTAATTGTAGTAATCAACCATTGTCGTTGTCCTCGAGAAGACATCGAGTAAACTCTTTATATCATTTTTCTAAGATGAAAGAGGAACAAATAACGATAATTTTAGTGACAACATAGAAATATAGCTAATTTTTACTACAGTTTTTACAGTGCTTTTACTCAAATCCATAAACTCTATATTCTACCCTAATTTTTACTAGGCTAATACAAAATTAGAGGTGAGAACCTACTATATCTTAGGGTTATAGTGTTTTCAAGGCTCCAGTATTCGAGCAAAGAACCTGTATATAGCTGAAAACCCGATTATATAAGTGGTAAAAATATACTATAAATTAAGCTCATGACTGAAACGATATTTTTCTTATGAAGACCAATACATATTTGTCCTAGGATGGCAGTGGCATCGAAGTATCAGGGAAAAGAGCATCTTTCCCATCGAAGATGCCAGAGAATATCAAGCATTTATAAATAACTGGTCAATGATTAAGAGATACTTTAGTTTATAATCCCTCGCAAACGAGGGAGCATCAATGTTCGTCTTTATATGAAGATTCTTAGCAGCTCTTCCAAAATTACTGTCCGAAGACGTAACAAATGCTTTGTCTTACACGGCCCTACATACTGCAATAAAAATACTGGATTGCTACTCACCGCCCCCCTTTTCCTAGTCACAACACTTTTGATATTGCAATCACACATCCAAATCAGAGTCAAACATAACAAAAAAAAAAAAATCAAATCGCAATGAATCGTCTATTTGGGAAAGGGAAAGGTCAAAAGAAAGGGTCTATTGGCACGGATGGTAAGCAAATTCTCGTAATTTCGTTCGTATGGACGTGAATTCTCGAACATCGATCGAATTCGATCGAAAAATTCGGCCCGGCCGAAGTATAATTTCGGTCAACACAAGGGGTGACCGAACAACAATTTCGGCCACTCCTTGTGACGGCCGAAAAAATATTTCGGTCACCCTCTGAGGTGGCTGAAATTCTTGCTCGGTCGTGGCTGTCAGAGCCGAAATTTTTATTCGGCTGGGACGGTGGCGGCCGAGATAAGATTTCGGCTCCTTTGGAGGTGGCCGAAATCTATTTTCGGTCGCCTCTTATAGGCGCCGAAAATCCATTTCGGCTCTGATTTTTTTTTTCAGACTTGGAGAGTGTCCCGGGGGATTCCATGGGCGACGGGATAAACTACAGTGAGCATTTCCGCGAAGGAGGACGATTTCCGACCGACGTGGAAGCCATTAACTGGGCGAAAGGCGTCGCTATTGCTCTTGGTTTCGAGGTGATTATTTCGTCGCATAAGAAATGCGGCACGAAAAAATTGATTAGATGTTCTCGCGGAGAACGTTATAGAGGCAAGGAGGATGAATTGGAGAGGCTGTAGAAGTCTAACAAGTACAGGTGTCCGTTTGTAGTCATAGCCCAGCAGGATCCAGCTACTAGGGAATGGTACATTCGTACGGGTGCACCTGAGAATTCCATACACAATCACCCTCTGATACAGTATCCCGAGGGACACCGCCAGACGAGTGGGTTAAGCAGCCAGGCAAAGAATCGTAGAGGAAATGACTGCTGCGCAAGCGAAACCAGCACATATCCTCTCAGCGATGAGGGCTCGACAAGCAGAAGATAACGCGACGATCCGACATATATATAATTACAGAGATCGTTTGAAGAAGTAATATTCTGAGGGTCGAGACGTGGTGAGCCAGTTGATGCACCAGGCGACATAGTCCGGATATTTTGTTGAAGCGCTAAGAGACGAGGAGACTAATGTGCTGACACATGTCTTTCTCGCACACCCGGAGTCACTCGCACTGCTGAGGACGTATCCTTATTTTATTGGGATTGACTCGACGTACAAGACCAATAGATATAAGATGCCTCTAGTTGAGATTATAGGGATGACTCCCTGTAATCATAACTTTCTGTGTGGGTTTGTCGTCATGGAGGACGAGACGGAGAGAAGTTACGGGTGGATGTTGCATTCTATCAGGGATATTCTAGGACCAGGTGTCCACCCGTCGGCGATTGTGACTGATCGTGAGTTGGGCCTTGTTCGACAGGTACATATGGTATTTCACCATTCTCACCATCTGCTGTGCACGTGGCATATTTATAAAGATGTGGAGAACAAAGTTTATTGGTTTGGAAAGAGCAAAAAGACCGCAGCTCACTTCACGCACAAGTCCTGGAAAGCAGTCGTGGAAGCTCCGACGGTCGATGAATACGAGAAGACAGTGAATGACATGCGTCTGCGTTGGCTAGCCGACTCAGAAATCGTTAGTGATGTTGAGCAGACGTGGTTGGTGCATAAGGAGAAGTTCGCCAGAGCTTGGACGAACCATGTGCTTCATTTCGGGAACACCACTACATGTCGTGTGGAGAGTGCTCACAGAGAACTGAAAGGATGACTGAATTCGGCCACTGGGTCTCTTGACACCGTATGGGTGAAGGTGCACGAGCAGATTCAGAATCAGTTGAATCGCATCAGAAAGGTAAATTAAATTATTATTACGTGTCAGATATCCTTACTAAAAATTATTTAATGTTGACATGCAGACACTTGAGGAGTCCCGGTCGAAACGACCTATTCCGATGTCAGGATTTCCATTCCTAACATTATTATACAGAGTTTCACACCATGCAATATTAATTATGGGAAGTGAGCTGCGGCGGGCCAAAGAGTTGTCGAATGAGGTTTACTCCAGGTGCGGATGTGTAGTACGACATACGCACCAACTACCATGTGCTTGCGAGCTTCAGCAATGCGTGGACAACAACTATCCAGTTTCGGTAGAATGCTTGGACGACTTCTGAAGGACACTCACAATCGGCGAGGGCGTAATTCCCGATATTTCTGATCAAGATTGCTTATACGACCTCGTGCGTGAGGCATAAGATCGCGATCCCGCCGTTATGCGTGGCCTCCATCGAGTAGTTCACGAACATCTCTATCCCGAGGCCCAAGAGTGGAATGAGCCTGTTGTTAAGACATCTGTAAAAGGTCGGCCAAAGAAAAGAGACTCGACGAAACGTGATCGAAGTACTTGGGAGTATGCAATCCCAAGGGGGGGACGCAGCGGAGGGCGCAGCAGTACCAGTCGTAGCAGCTAGGGTCGTAGCAGTCATGGCCGTACGTCATCTTCGTCTGCGAAGCAATCTCGTACTTCAACTACGGAGACAGGTACTACTATCTTTCACTCCTAAATTCATACGAACATGGATGCACCTCTAATCCTGTAAAATGCTTTGTACATGTGAATCCAACTTCTTCCACAGCCGCTTGCAGTACCACGTAACATCAGTCATCCATCCGTATATAGTTAGTTATAAGGATGTGGTGGCTGACGGCAACTGCGGATTTCGCGCTATCGCTTCCCATATTTACAATGACGAGGACGAATGGGTCACCGTAAGGAATAACGTCGTGAACGAAATCGAGGCCCATTGGGATCGTTACTCGGCATTGTACTACGGTGAGTCATTGGAAATGCAGTTGGATCGTATACGCTGGGAAGGGGGGCCTTGCTTGGCAAACCACTGGATGTTGACACCGTGCGATCTGTGGGCTGTTGCGACAATTTGGAACGCAGTAGTTATCCTCTACGGGTACGGCAATGGATCGACCACCAACATGCATTGTACGACGATACTTCCACTGCGTGCCGTTCGGACTGCTAATGGACCGAACCGAACTATCGTCATAGCGCACCTTGGAGACGAGTACCAGCATTATATTAGACTGAATTTATGTCCAGACTTTCCTATGCCCGTCTTGCATCCATATTGGTTCACGTATCGTGATCGTCGACTTGCTGGTTGGGAACTTAGATATCAGAACAGATTCGAACACTGGGTGCACCTCATGCGTAAGAATGGTCTATTGTAATTCCGTTTGTATTAGTATTTTTTTGTTGTAATTTGTAATATTATTTTTTGTGTTATTGACTTCTAATATTTTTTTTTGTTGTTATTATTTTGTAATATTAATATTTTTTTGTTATTAATATTTTTTGTTGTAATTATTTTGTAATATTAATATCGGTTGTCATTATATTATTTTATAATATTAATAATATTAATATTACAATATTAATAATATTATATTATTTTTTGTTATTATATTTTTTGTTGTTATTATTTTATAATATCAATATTTTATTTATAATTATTTTGTAATTTTATTATTTATTGTTATTAATATTACGCTGTTGTTATTATTTTGTAATATTAATTCTTTATTATAATTAATTTGTAATATTATTATTTTTTGTTATAATTATTTTGTAATATTATTATTTTTTGTTATAATTATTTTGTAATATTAATATTTTTGTTATTAATATCACATTGTTGTTATTATTTTGTAATATTAAAATTCCAAACGTAAACAGTAGAGACATATAAATTTTGTAATAAAAAAGTACGAGTCCGATACATAAACAAAGCATAAACAAAATAAAAGCACGTCAGGGGGCATTGCGCCAACGGTCGTTCAGGTCGTCCAGCCTGTCTCTGTACTGCTCCGTATGCGTCGATCCCTCAAGCTCCATCGTAGCTAGCATACCGCTAGTCAAGGTGTACATCGAGCTGTACCACTGTACACAGAAATGATACATATAAAACGTGATTAAACATACAAATATAAAAAATCCAAATCACATTAAATTACGTACGTAGTCAGCGTGGGTGCGGGGGTATGCCGCCCGATGAGGATCTCGACTCCGACGAAAACAGACGAGGATGAGAATGTCGCTCATACCAGTCCATGTATCCTGCAACGGTCTCACCAAGGTACTCTGCGGCCGCCCGACTGATGTACGACAGGTTGAGGATGTACGCGTACGGGAACTGTCGGCAAGCATGCTCTGCCGCATCCGCAGAATAGTGCACCCTATACCTCGACGGGTCTGCTGGCATGACCGCCTTATGTGGCAGACTCATTGGCGGCGGTATGAGCTGCACGTACCCCAGCTGGCGCAACACCCTCGAGGGTGCGTAGGGCTCCACAATGTCGCGATATCTAACCCAGCCCACGAAAAGAGTCCTCAGGTGCTGCGCCGCTGGATCGGGACCGTACGGCAACCAAGCAACCTGATAACAGTTCACAATTTTTATATAATTGTCGTGAATATTGAGTATAAATTGTTAATATACCTCGCTCGCAGTCATCATGTCTAGCTGACGGCGGATCTCAATCAAACGGTGGCCCGTCCGCTCGTACTGAGATACGGACTACATGCGTGATCGTGCCTGGCCAGGCTCCACATGATGGGGTAGACGGTGTGGGCGGAAGCATGGGAAGTACTCGTAGATCCACGACTGTAGTAACGACAGGCACCCAGCTAAACCCCTTGCATCCGCTCGGCTTGCTAGGCCAAGCTGGCGATAGAGGTAAGCAAGAGCGGCCGAACCCCACGAGTAATGACTGGCAGATGGCAGCGAGCGGTAGAACTCGTGCATGATGTCGGGCTTCACCCGGTTCCAGCTCTTGTCGACGAAAGCGTCGACCCCAATAGAATCCACAGCCAAGCGATGGCCTGGAACCCCCCCCCCCCCGACCCTCTCGCATCCACGTCTTTCGACGCAACCCCACCGCCTCTCCAAAAACCCCTCAGCACGTCTGCGGAGACGCCCATAATCTCCCTCACCGCGATCTGCTGGTCGCCGGCGTCTGGTGTGCCCGATACCGTCGTCCCGTCGATCGGGATACGCAGGATTTAGAAACATCCAATCCCAAAAACCCTGTCTTCGGACGTGATTTGTCTTCGAACGTGTTGAGCGCACAAAGGAGCACGAGTGGAGTCTTTCACAATGTGGAGGGACGAATTTGGTGGATTCGGTGGCCCTTCTGTAGCAAGCTGTGTCCAGTCAGGGAATTGGTTTCCTTGGTAAACGGCGTGGAACGAAACTTGGTGTGCGACAGCCTAGGTGGAGGTCTAGTTTCCATAGTACTTCGGTTGTGTAAGAATCGGTCGTCCTATAACCATAACCAGTAATACTCAGTGATTGTTTGGAACTCTTGGGGTGATCACACCCCAAGGACAGGATTAAACTCCAGTTGGGGATATAACCTGTACAAAAATCCCGTCTTACTTTACTTTCTACTATTTACTTTTCTGTGAGACAAACCCGAAACGCCTGCAATTAACTAGGTAATATCAATATTTGGTGAAACAGGGTTAGGGAGATAACGTTGATACTCTTACTGCTTTCTCGGAAACAACACACTCTGAAAATATCTTCTTAAAGAAAAATATTTTTCAAAGAAGAACAAGCCAAAATTTTTATAGCCTAATTCACCCCCTCTTAGGCATATTTTACACTTCATATTTAAAAGTGGAATATGGTCTCTCATGGTGCAGCCACGTCAGCAACCAATGCCTCCCCAGTCAATCAGAGTGCAGGAAATTTTTTATTATTTCAAAGTATTTTCGTTTGTCTAGATTCAATGTATTTGACTGTTGAGTTGCTGCTATGCTAACGTGCCATGCTGGGGTTGAGTTTTATTTCTTTTTGCGCAGAACGGCAGCTAAACAGGCTTCCATATGTGTAGTATTCAATAATGTTTTAGAATGTTTTTATTGAGGGTATTTGAAGAGCCCTTCGAATGCAATCGTTAATTTTAGGGACATGCATGTGCATTCAATACAATTTCCTTTCATCATGCACTGTATCTCCGCATAGTTTGAAGTATCAATGAGTAAGAAACATTTCCTAACTGCATTTATGGTCCCGGAAACAAATGGTCTCGCACATTTTTATGTATCCTTTAATAGTTCTCTATATAACGTCTTGCATGGCCAGCTTAACGGCCTCGCAGCTTGGCGGCCATTGGACATTTGATAAATCGGACAATTTTTTATGAGCTCAATCGTAAATGTGTAGTAAAACTATCCAAGTCATCCGTACGGACAATGACACTGAGTTTAAGAACAAACAACTCAATGATTTTTATCAAAAACTTGGGATTAGTCAGCAATTCTCAGCCGCCAAGACACCTCAACAGAATCGGGTAGTTGAAAGGAAGAACAGAACTCTAGTGGAAGCCACACTTACAATGCTGATTCATTCCGTCCTCCCACACTTCCTTTGGCCTGAAGCAGTAAATACTGCCTATTTCACTCAGAACAGGACGATGGTTCACAAGCGCTTCGATAAGACTCCGTACGAGATCATTAATAAGCGAGTACCCAACATTTCCTACTTCAAAGTCTTCGGATGCAAGTTCTTTGTGGTGAACGACAGAGAGAAACGTGCTAAGTTCGACCCAAAAGCATATGAAGCAATTTTCGTCGGTATTCTTCAACTTCAAAGGCGTACCGAGTATACATCAAGTCCAATCGCACTATCAAAGAAAGCTACAATGTCAATTTCCACGAAGTGGCAGAAATGGCTCCTGCACACCTCAGTTCAAGACCCGTACCAAACTCGATGGCCTCTGGTCACATCAGTCCAAGACCCGCACCTAACTAGTTGGCTTCTGACCACAACAGTTCAGAACCCGTATTCACTGGTGTGTTGGCACAAAACCAACATAAGATGGCAACAACTTAGGATTCAACGTTAGAAGATGTTATGGGACTTGCTTTAGATGATTTGGACTCTCTCTCTTTGAGCCCGTTTATCGGCCAGACACCGTAAATAATGTACCTTTAGTGGCACCTCCACTTGACGAGGTCGATGTACCAAGCTCATCAACTGCCCCAACCTCACCCGATTCAAAAAATTGCCTCAGAATACTGAAAACCTATAATGGTTATTGAGGAAGAATCATCAGAGTCGCTCAACTAAAGTCCAGATATGGAACTACCTCATACAATTGACCAATCTGAAATGTTGGAAATCTCGGTCCACAAATAGCTGATCGCTCTACCTCAGCATTGCCCCATGAGCACAAGTGGACTCGAGCACATCCGGTTGATCAGATAATAGGTTATCCTTCGGGCGGAGTAAGAAAAAGATGCCAGCACAGTCTCTTCAGCTTAAGCCAAAATGAGCCAACCAAGGTAGCAGACGCACTTAAAGACCCGGATTGGGTAATAGCTATGCAAGATGAGATCAACCAACCCGAGCGTCTCCAAGTGTGGACATTAGTACCTCGTCCGCATGGGAAAACAATTATCGGGAATGGGTGTTTAAGAACAAAACGAATGAAGATGGGGAAGTGATCAGGAATAAAGCTAGATTGGTTGTGAAGGGCTACAACAACAGGAAGGCATTGATTACGACGAAACGTATGCCCCGGTTGCCCGAATCGAAGCCATCCGTCTTTTATTGGCTTATGCGGCTCATAAAGACTTCAAAGTCTACCAAATTACTTTAAGACCGTCTTTCTCAACGGCGTGTTAGAGGAGGAAGTCTATGTGGCTCAACCAGAAGGCTTTGTTGATCAAGAACATCCCGATTACGTCTATCGATTGGAAAAAGCTCTCTACGGACTGAAACAAGCTCCACGTGCTTGGTATGATGTCCTGAGCGATTTCGTAGTTAAGTCTGGGTTCATCCAAGGAACGATCGATACGACCCTCTTCATAAAATGGCAAGACAAAGACTTGATGGTCATCCAAGTTTATGTAGACGACATCATCTTCGGATCAACAAATCCACGGCTGTGTAAGAAATTTGGAGATTTGATGAAGAGCGAATTTGAAATGAGTCACATGGGAGAGATGCAATTCTTCTTGGGACTCCAAGTCAGGCAGCTCGAAAATGGCATCTTCATAAGTCAAACTAAATACACAGGGACATTCTAAAGAAGTTCCATCAAGATCAGAGCAAGGGTCTCAGTACTCCTATATCAACAAGCTGCAAGTTGGATGCCGACCTCACTGGAAAACGGTCGACATCACACTTTATTGCAGCATAATCGGCTCTCTTCTCTATCTCACCTCAAGCCGGTCGGATATTATGTTTGCCACCTGCCTGTGTGCTCGTTTCCAAGCCGACCCCAAAGAATCTCACATGCTTGCGGTCAAGCGGATTCTGCGCTACCTCAAGGGCACCTCAAACTTAGGTTTATGGTATCCTAAGGGCACAAATTTCAAATTAGTTGGCTACACTGATGCTGATTATGCAGGTTGCCGAATGAACAGGAAAAGCACCTCAGGTTGTTGGTAAACCCCCGGTGACCCGAGGCCTTGCCCCGAACGCAGCGGAATTTAAAAATTTTCTCGGGTTCCCCATACGGATTCCCCAGGATACTCGATTAAATAAAGAAAAACGCATGTAGACACGTATAAGATATAAGCAACTTACCCTCGTCGCGAAGATCCTTAGCTCCCGTAGCTCGCGAACTGTGCCGAAGAGAGTCACGCCGACCCCGTGACGTGCCGCAGACCAACACCTCCCCAAGGATGGCTAGAGGAAGTGTGGAATGTTTTAAGAGATGTGTGTGTATATGTGATTTACTACAAAGTCACTTACACTTGGGTTTTCTCAAAGATCAAACCCAAATGCTCTCACCACTCTCTAAAACTCTACATTTAGTGTGAGAAAGCTTAGGAACTTGTTATGGACGAAAATAATAAATCTCATTATTATAAAACCAAGTTTTAAATCATGAATTAGACTTTAGATTTGTTTAAATGAGATCACATCCTACGTGACTCATTTTTGTTTGATTCTTTTGTTATTTTATCATTTAATGACTAGATATTGTCCCACAAATCATAACAAAAGAACAAGAAACGAAATTGGGTTAGGTTTGGCAAAGAAAATGACATTTTGATGCGCATTCACGGCCTCGGCCCGGCCTGTCACGGCCGTGAATCATCATTGGCCAACTTCCGCCGCTCGTCACGGCCTTAGTCATGGCCGTGACCATCTTCTGGAGGCCTTCACGGCCTGGGCATGAAGTGTCACGGCCGTGACACTGTCGGGCAGCATATGGCTCGCCTACTGCCGGTCTTCACGGCCACGTGCAAGGTGTTCACGGCCGTGACACTTTTGACAGCATTGCGACAGCTTCGTATATCTCTCAGACTGAGGGGTAAACGATGTCCGATTGCTCTGATATTTTAACCATATATAAAAGACTCACCAATATTGACTCTGACCAAAGGGATCCCAATCAGAGGTCTGGATTGTGAGAAATGAATTTTTGAAGCTACTGCTACTTTGTAGATAGGCTTCACGGCCATGACGATCCTTGCTCGTGGTTGTGAACCCTATTTACGCCACATTCTTCATCACTTTGTTCTGTGAATTTACGTCCATGTAAATACAGTTTCTAAAACTTGTATTCAACGTTTTTATTAACGTCTCTAAGAGCGTTAAATCAATTTACATCTCATATTAGTTAGGCACTATCACAGTGATCATTTTTAAGCCCGACTCTCTTGGTTCGTATCAACCTGGAAAGGGTGGAATCCAGGGATTCGGTAAATGCCTAGCCAATCCCGCGGTACCGAATGGATCCCGTGTTTAGTACGATCTTCGATCTACGAACCGACTATAGATTATCGTCGTGCATATAGACCCTTCACAAATGTCCTGGTCGAGTGAGAGTCATGGATACGTCAAACTCACTAAGACTCGACACTAAGACTAGTTCGTGACTCACGAAATTACTAAACTACTCTCCACGTCCCACGTGAGTCAGTTTATAGCTTTGGCCGAAGGCTTTGTAATTTCCCGTCCCCGAATATGCATAGGACATATATCTCAGTTACTAACGAGACAGTGAATCCCTCACAAGCTCGGCAGCTACCCATCGTTATCAAGACCACATGTTGCCGCCGACCCATGTTCGTCCCCGAACAAGGTGAGCCTAGCAAACTAGTGACAAGTTAAGACCCCGAAGTCAGCTCCGTCAAAGACCCTTCGGTCTAAGGTCCACGCACACTACTATAGTCAATCGATCGATCATTGACGCTACCCAGAGTAACAATAAGACCATGTGATCGTCGATTGCGAGTCGTGTCCAAGAACAAGTTAATCCCCTGATTCAACTTATACCAATGTTACGACCTCCTGCTTCCCAAGCGAATGGTTGGCACAACCATATTAGACTCGTCAACAAATAAGTCATGATCGACACTCAGTCACCCTACGGAGGTCTACAAGGACTAATTTAATATCGGAGGATAATAGCTCACCGGTGCCCCTCTCTCATCCCATGAGAATCGGTGACTAAACTCACGATATATGGGATTTATTTATTTACCGTCCCATCGGATGCCTAGTGAGACTTGATAGATAAATAACTAATATGCCTCTTAAAGAATAAATAATAAACTATAAATTCCATTAATACGTATAAGACTTCATCATTCAAATACAAAGCGAATAATACATCAATTATTAAATACATGCCCTATTCATTACATCCTCGAATGGCATTCCAAGGGAACATCCCCAACACCGGTGGTGCTCAATTTCTTGGCAAAAAGCTAGTCTGCTGGTCATTCAAGAAGCAGAACTGCGTTTCAACGTCGACGGCTAAGGCTTAATACGTCGCAGCTGTCAGCTGTTGCTCGCAAAAGCTATGGATGCGGACTCAGCTTCGCGATTATGGTTACAATTAAATAATATACCCATTTACAGCGATAGCCAAAGTGCCATTGCGATTCGTGTATTCATGTTCACCACTCACGCACAAAACACATAGACATACTATATCACTTTATAAAAGATCACGTAGAAAAAAGCACCATTGATATGTATTTTGTGAACATGGTCAACTAGCTGACATTTTCACCAAGGCATTGGATGAAAAACGGTTCCAATTCCTTGTCGGAAAATTAGGCATGTTGAACCTTCCGTAATGTGTGCTTACGTGCTCCTATGTGCTTTCACCTGTTCTATGCTATGTGTTTTCTATACTTTAATGCTATATCTTGCGTGAAATATTTCATAATAATAAACATAATACAAAAATCTAATGAAAATCCAAAAATATTATACATATAAGTATAATATTAGGGGAATGACGATTTCTTTAGGATGCTCGATGTAGTCACGTATGAATTTCCTTGACATGCGACTGATTAAATGCTTAATTCTGTCAGTCTAAGTCACATTCTTGTGTCTAAAGTAGTTGATTCCACTAGACACAAAACCACTTTATCATTAGTGAGGTTTCTAGCCTTTTATTTCTTTCGACGGATCTATTCTTGAGCGAGTCACACAATCATTGCTTGTCTTAACTAGTGATTCTTGGCCTCAACTCGCCTTGCGTTAGATCGTTAGTAAAATGATTAGGGCAATTAGGAAATTCCTCACTTGCCAAATATTTAATTTTCAAACCCTTACCATAGCCTTTAGTCATCCATTTTGTGCCTTCTCCGAATTCCTTTTCTTCTTTTGAAAACCCTTTGAGCCTTCGACCAACTATCAATGCTTTCGGCGGGATGTTCAATCGAGAAAAGAAGGGGAGAAAACGAGACAACAATGAAAAAGATGACAAAAGAAGGTGGAAAACGAACACGTGGAATGCTCAACAGACAAAAAGCATACTAAAAGAACCTGCCTCTCGACTATCACAATCTGAAATCATTAGAAGGGGGCATGGATCTTGCTGTGAACTTCTCCATCGATAATCTCGTACACGCGTCAGAACGGCTGGAAAGAGGAGCACCACGAAGTGAACTTCTCCAACGATAATCCAGTTTTATATCGAGACAATGAGAAGAGGAGCACGGCCTTGGGTTCGAATTACATAACGGTGAACTTCTTCAAATCGATAATCTCTGAAACATCTCTAGGGATTAAGGGAAAAGGATCACGGTATCGGCCCGAGAACCAACAAGAAGAACTTCGCCTTAGATAATCTATCAGCCTCGTAGAGAAGCGGAGCTTCAGCTTGAGCAAGTGTAGACTAATACGACAAATAAAAGGATGAAAATGACAAAAGCTACGAAAAAGAAATGTGTCGAAAGAAGGAGAACGACGAAGAGATGGAAGACGACAAATTAAAGCCTTCAAAGTCCCTTTAATTCCAAAACGACGTTCTCTCGCATAGGTGAAATGATTAAAAGCGCCCCGATCAATGGTAAATTGACTTAATATGCTTGTGTTGACTTGAGTGATATATATATAAAAATCCCTAGTCAAAAATAATTGAGAGCTAGAGCGAACCTAGTAAGAGTTGTCGAAATGGATCATACTTTGAACTTAGGACGTTAGTTTGCTGACATAACTTGAGGTATAAAATCTTTAAAGTGTCTTGTGAATGTTTAGGCGTGACGTTGATCGAAGCAAAATAATCTGACCCCATACTATTAATAAAATTAGTATACATAATATATTTATATATTCTATATATATAATATAATAATAATATTTATATATAAAAAAAATTATTATTTTTTCGCACATTTTGATAAGCAATCACTTTGCGTTTGATCTGAATTGATAAAATGCGAATATTTTGTTCATGTTCATACCATCGCGCAACATTTTGAATACATGATTAGGGGACCATGTATCTAGAGAAATTGTCTAAATTGCATATTACCTGTTTGGTACTTGAAATTGATTCTATGTGCTTTCATGCTAAATCAATTTTTGGTGCACTATTTGAGGGGGATCATTTACAAAAGTTTATGCCTTGAGCTCCAAATATTTTTGATGGTCTTCCTCTAAGAGTTGCAGAAACACTGAGGATGACTTCACGAATTATTCATGACTTGGAGTGCACAGCATTGGATTAAATTTTGATCGTTGACGTGATTTATGGATTTGAATTTAACCAACTCTCTTCAAATTTTACAGAGGGGTGCCTCGCCTAAATAGAAAAATAGCTTCCAAAATTAACTCTAATGTTTTCGACATTTTTGCTTTAAGTATTGCGGATTTTCAAAATTCAGCTATGGAGCCAGATGTCATCGTTCTGAATTACATGGGGTTAATTGCGTTTATTTTCATACATAGGGGAAGCACTTGAAATTAGAGTCAATCTGAAAACTTAGAAAAACTTACTATCGAGTTGGGCGAATTTTGTAATTTTCGATCACAGTTTATCGAGCAAAAATTGATTTGGGACCTAAATTTAATTTTCGCTTCCAATTTGTAAAGCGAAAGTTAAGCAGGACCCAAATAAATTCATCGAGCGAAAATTAAAAAGGTATCAAATGAAAATTCTCGATCATAAGTTTCTAGGTCGTAAACAGTAAATGGGCTTAGAAATTGCTAAGTATCGAAAACATCTAATCAGCCTACTTAGATAAAATTAACGTATGCAGTCAAAAATCCCTAAATACACGCAAAAATCCTCGATCGCAAAATTCAACAGTCGAAATTTTTCTCTCTCGCAAAACTCTTGTCAAAAAGACGAACGTCAAAATCCTTTAAATCTTGCATTTCCGACTGGTCTTTATAAGGTAGAATCGACATTCCTAAGGGACAAGCGTGTGTTTAAACTCCATTTGCATCTATATTCTGTGATCTTTCGCATGATTCTGTGATAAATTTTCGTCTGTTCAAAATATGAAAACTCGAGTGCTATTTCGCAGTGTTTACGACCATTTTAGGTGTAAAATCTGGGCTATAACCTGCATTTAAAATAATTTCGGTGTTTTTAATCATTCTAGGGGTATATGTTTTCGATTATATGTGTTCTTAAGGATCAATTGAGAGTTAGATTGAACGGGGTTTTTAAACGTTTAAATGCGTCGAAGAACTTTCTCGCTCGCAAAACTTTCTCGCTCGCAAAAAATGTCAATTAAATTTCAATTTAATTGAGTTATTGTTTGCATTGTAAAAGGTTTTCGATCGCTAAATTCCTGACTTAAATCGATAAAATAAATAACATAAGTCGAAGTACACTTACAATCGAGAAATCGAATCTTGATTTTATGCAAGCGAAAAGATTACTGTACGGAATAGTTCAAATAGATGTAATTAAGTTTCGAGCGCAAAATTTACAATCGAAAACAGCAATATCGATTTCAATTTTCTCGGTCGAAAATTTTAGCGGCGATAAAATTAATTTTTCGACGATAAAATTTCTCGATCGTAAAATTTCGCAAATCGAAATACTTTCTCGCTCAATAACTTTCACGGAGAAAAATTTTATTCACGCGCGAAAAATTTCTCGACTGCAAATTTACACTGAAATCAATTTTCTCGATCGTAAATTTACACGAGAATTTTTCTCGTTCGCAAAATTTCTCGGGTACAGTACCACGCGTATATCGTTCAACACATAGCAAAATTTCCTAAGTCTTTTTCACTGTCGCCAACTATAACGAATAAAATTTCTCGATCGCAAATTAGAACGGAGATTCAAATTCAAAATTCGCACTTAGAAAATCAAATTGAGAATTTCAATTCTGGCGCGATAAAAAGAACGGAGTGAACAGTGCTTCATTTTCCGATTTTAACACTTGGAATATTTTCGACTGAACTTACATGAACTCTTATCTGCACATGTCGAAATATGATTATATCTTAAATATTCACTTCGTATGATCTATGTGCAGATTCATGATTTCAATTACGAATTTGTCAAAAATGCTACGACATGATCCATTATTATGGTTTGATATATTCAAACTTCGACTCAAATTAAGTATTTGGACTAATGATTTGTTTTTCTAAATTGTACTATTTCAGATGGCAAGATATCCAGCGTTTGACCACATATACGACCACAATTTGTACCACAGCGTACCAGACACTAACTTCCAGCTCGACACGACCACCATTAGGTGCTCTGACGAGATTATAGTGTCACTACTTCAAGGCCATCCCCTCTGGCACGCGCTGACGGTAACTCGTCGGTTCCAATGGTCTGTCTCCAACAGTTTTGGGGAAGAATCAAAAGCCTCATAGTGGATGGCACATACCGTTTCACCATGGTGATTGGGACGAGGCACATCAGCATAAGCAAGGTCCAGAGACGGTGTAGAGACGGTGCGTGATTTTTTTCAGATGGGATACCGTCCGCCGCTCATTGATCTTGCCCAGGTCTAGAGCAATGGCATCCCGCACCCATGGAAGACACTGTTTGTAATTATCAACAAGTGTCTATCACCAAAGCTCGCAGGCTTCGGCAAAGGCAACGACAATATTCTCAGAATTTTCCACGGGATTGCGTTCTCGCGAAATTACGATTTCGCTCAACTGATTTGGAATGATCTAGCAGAACAGATCAGACAAAGGGAGACCAAGAGATCAAAGAATGTACCGTACGCCCGGTGGTTTTCGGTCATTATCAGACAAATCATGGAGATTCACGAGAACATACCTCGTCTACCTCCTAAAGGGAATTACCAACCACCAAGACTCAAATTCTTCCATAACCCAAGACTCACGGACTTGGATCAACCATCGATGCCAATTCCATTTGAGTTGCTTTGTCTAGCCGACCCCTCGGGAGACGAATATCAACGTTATTTTCGGGAACACAATCTCACGGAACAGATGATTCGAGGGCCCCCGACAGACTTCACTGTGAGCCCTCCCCAACAACAACACTCAAGCCCTGAGGCTGCGATGATCGCTGCAGTGGCCCAGGAGCTTGAACAGGAGCCTCCAATCCAAAAAGCTCAACTACCAGATCTTGAAGCCACAATGATCGACGAAGTGGCACACGAGCTGGAGTTAAAGCTCAAGTCTAGGAGCTCCAAACAGAAGTGCCCATTATTGTTGGCGTGCTTCGAGGGTCAGCTGAGGATATCCTGCAACCGGAAGCACAGCCAGAAGCAGAAACGGGGCACAACTCATCTCCACTAGCTACAACGCTAGAAACCGAGGCTCTGATCTCGACGATTCAACCCAAAGAGCCTCTGGTGATAGAACAAGCACGTGAGGATGTTGCACGCGAATTATCACCTCACATTGCTACCCCGTCAGACGCCGAGTCAGACGAGGAAATTAGTTTGATAAGACGGACTCCAAGGCGATTGAGCATCCCGTTCGAGTCCCTCTTCACACCTATTACCACTATATCAGACACGACCCCAGCTATCACTCCAAGTGCTGTGGACCCTACTTCGCTCAATCTTGAGCCGCAGCCTACTCTATCAGCGTCTGTCAAGGCCGAGACTCAGATTCCACCCACTACCGGCCTTGACCCCCAAGTGTCTGCTTCGCAGGTTCGTCAGAACATGCCCCAACATCCATAGACGAGAATCTAAAAGATTCAAATCAAGGATTGGATGGAAGTCTCGAACAGTCACAACCTCAAGTGACTACGAGCCAACCTGAGGAGCCGGTGTTAGCTCAATGGTTGTCAACAGGCGACATCTGTCGACCTGGTCCTTCCACGACGGAGGCGTCCGTCTAGTTTGTGACTGAAGCACAATTCCAGACAGCTCGCTCTGCGGCCATCAAATCATTAGAAGAAAAAATGATGGAGAGAGTGCCGGCAGCCATCGAGATGTCCCGACGCGACACTGGGAAAGCACCCGTCTCAGAGGGCACTTCAGCACAAGCAAACCTCCCAACCCCACAACCCACTCCCACCGACCCAACTTCACGACATACTTCTCGCCCGCCTTATAGGCCTTCCCACCCGAACGCCTCAGCAAGAGTCACTCTACAGGCATCTCGTGGATCCCCCTGAGCCACCTAATCAATCATGCTGAGGCCAAAGCTCCCGTACACGACGTCGACATGGCGATCCAGACGATCAGGACCGTCATGAGGGGTAGAAAAGGCCAAGGACATCATCGAGTGGCCAAGGTTAAGGTAAAGAACAAGGCTCAGGCGCAACGCAGACAGGCGCTAGAGCAGGTGACACCCAAACCACTACCCAAACTACCCAAACAACCCATACCACGCACCGCACCACCACTCTAACCCAAATCGGCCCACCATCCTTTATTTTAAGGACGCCTCCCCCCACACCAACGACCTTACAAGCCCTTGCTTCCGGAAGAAGAAGCAAGTGCCGCCATGCTCGTGGCCCTGGCGCAGACCCAAGCAACTCTCTCAACCGCTTTAGACCAATCGAGACCGTCAGGACATGGTGTCGACCCACACGAGTTCTTCGACAAATACATCTTCGAAGGACAGTGGATGACATTCCATGCCCGACGAGCATCAGAGACAAAGGCTCAAAGACGTTCGACACTTCTTACAGCAAGCTTCGGTGGACTTCGTGCTGATAGAAGACGAAGAACTTCAGGAAGGTGAAGATCATGAACCAGATCCCCAAGGCTTCCAGAGTTGATTGCGCAATGAGCGGATTCCCCCACAAGACTAATGTCTGGTATCGTTCGGATCGATACGCCATGGAAATATCAGAAGAGAAATTCCTTTCCTTGAAGAAGTTCGACAACACATATGGAGGTCACCGAACAAGGTGAAGAAGTTGAACGAGTTCGAACTCAGAGGGATTTCTCACTTGGATCAGCAAAAGAGAATGACTTACCTCTGGATGCTGACCCACCTTGGACCAGATGTGAGGCTGAGGATGATGAAAGGACAAGCAAAGAGTCACTATAAGAGTCTATCCCCGATATGCCAGCTTCTGAGTGTCTTCTGTGCTAAAGGAGGACTTCCAACACCTTACTACGTCATCGAGCGAGTAGACAGAACTCGAGAAGAACTTAGCGAGAGCGACCTACCATACCTCCCTACCGAGGAGGTGTAAAATTTCTACCAGCTATATGTAGAGAAGTATAAGGGTCCTCAAGGCTTCATCAAGAAAGAAGGACTCGAGGGACTCTACCGGTTCATGATGCGCCAAGTCAAGTACTTCACTGCACACGACCTTCAGATGGCTTCCCAACAATCACGTACACATCAGCTCAGTCTTAGGCATCACCTACCACAATCCAATTGCTCAGAAGACCAGGTTGATGCTGAAGACTGAAGTTTATAAGTTTTGAGACGGAACGGTCAAGGTCATCAGGCAGAATATAGAGAAGAGGCTGGAAGAGATCAACAGAGACACGATGCTACATATTCACAAGTTCGTGAGAGAGCAACCCTGCCTGATGGAACTACTTGATGAAATCCAGGAACGACTGGAGCTGAGGAATACGCTCAGGAACTTCGAGTATGCGCCGGGCTTGCGCAGGTCGTACTATGCCCGACGAGGACAGACAGCGCGGAAGAGAAATCAAGCATAAATGGGGATAATGAGGAATATCATTTCTAATTGTGCGTTGATTTATTAGCTGTCTTCGTAGGTTGGGGCTTTTATTATATTTATCCTTAGTGTAGGACTTGTTATTTATACCAAGAATCATTGAGCTTAATGGAAGATTTTATTCAATTGATTCGAAAGGCTTGCAAATCAAATTCTAGAAAGAGAAGTCAGAATTCATTCTCTCACTACTCGAAATCTCTCTCGAAGCTCTCAACGAAAGGTTTTGGATCGAATCTAACTCTCTACAATTCTAATCAAATTTCAAGTTTAGGATCTACGAGTTGATAAATTAGGACCTAACAAAAACTGTTATTGTTCGGCTGCTCCATTCACGGACGACAAAAATTTTAAAAAAAATGGGGAACCCATGAGTGTCAATCTTATGCTGTGTTGGTCCCTTGTTACCAAACAAGGATCAAAAGATTCTTAGAAAGATTTAAGCGTATGATCACCTTGTAGTGTGTGTTCGTGTGTGTGTTTAACGAGAGCGACTTCAAAAACAGTTTCTCTTGATAAACCCTAACAAGGGTAATTATGGGCTTTATATACCACAACTCTTTGGTATATTAAAGCACAAGTACCTACATATTACAAATTGTCTCCCCAAACTACTACAACCCATAAATATAGAAATATAAATCCAAGACTTAAATAATTAGAGGATACTACAAATAATTCCTAACATCCCCCCTTAGTGTCCTCGTCCTCTTGTTGATGTCTTCCGGATCTTTCTTTTCTTGGGGCTCACCAGCACATATGGAGATTTTCTAAGTCTTAAGAAATGCTCTACGACCGCAAACTTCTTTGATATGATATTCTCTCAGATATGGTTTCGATTATCTTCATGTACTTTGCTTGGACTTTGTGTTCTTCGTTTCTTAGCTGCTCGAGAATGCTTCTGAGTTTGATTCGGATGATTAGAAGAGTATCGTCGCTGAACTTGTTAATCTCTGATGTCTTCATTAGTCTTTTCTCCCCCTTGTAGTTAAATGTAGACCACTGGATCGTTGTCTTCATTGATTATGTAGCCTTCACCAAAACCTGAGTTCGGAACTTCGAAGGACGGCTTTGTGAGGTTTACCCTCTTTATATTGCTTTCCACTGCCATTTGGAGGTCGTGGGTTGCGTTGAACTTGACTTGGCGCTTCATAAATCGCTTGAGAGCTACATATCCAACTTTGAGATCTGGATTCTGAAGTGCCAAGGAGCCTGTAGCTTTCCATCATCTGATCAATGTCCTCACCCTGATGTAAGAGAGATCGCCTTCTGTCAGTTCTTCAATCGTTCCATCTTCTCGCCGTACCTTGTAGATGGGGAACTTATAGAAGTCAAGGCGAGCTCGCACCCCCATGATTGCACTGATTCTGTCTCGTTCCTTTTCTTATCTTCGAAGAGTATCAACGTCTGCTCCTTTTCCTTTGATCATTAGTCCTCGACGAAGAGAGAGTAGGTTCCTAACGGCAGTTGGTCTTGAAAGATGGGTTAGGCCTCTGAGTTCCAGCTCGTCTAACTTCTTAATCCTGTCTTCCTTCCTCCAGATTCTCCTTCGTATCTCTTCTTGATAAGGAGCAACCACTTTGGCATTTCCCATGGTAGATTCGGTTCTTCTCTTATCTTCGACTTCAGGGGAGGGCACTCCTCATCGACGACCGTGTGTTTGAAAATCTCGGGAAGTTCGGGAATGTTAGCTTCATATTCTTCACCTTCCTCAAGCTCATCATCGTCAATTAGGGCCAAGCTAATATTTGCCTTCATCAGGAAGTACCTTGCATTCTCCATTAAGTGCTTGGCCATGACTGGATCCATTGGCTTTGTTATCCAATCATCATTGAAGATGTATTTCTCGACGGTCGTGTGAGGCTTATAAAGTTCTTCAAGGGATACGATAGGTTCATCTGTCCGAGGAGATAATATTGGAGATGATGAAGGATTCAAGGGACTAGGGAGGAAAGGGCTTATAGTGGCTACGTCGTGGGTGGTGGAAGATGTAGTGTGGGTTGGTGAGAAGGCCCGTTGGGTTGTTTTGGTAGTAGTTCGGGTGGATTTTTTGTTTGTGTGGGTGTTTGGGTTCGAGTTAGTGTTTTGGTTCGAGTTTGTGGTTGCGGTTGAGGCTGAGGCGCTTGCGTATTCTGCCCCTCGGGACGGCCCTCACCCTCTGGGTCGTCACGTGGCTGACCAGATGGCTAGGCCTCGCCTCGGCAGGTGAATGGAAGCTCAAGACGTCGGAGGACCTCCGCTTCATAGTCGGAGAGTTTCGGCGCAGAGCGGAGTCTGGCAATCCCGACGTCGATGAGTTCCGTTACTGGAACATTCCAAGGTCCTCCGTCGAGATCGGCGGTCGAAGCAGGTGGAGGACGTTCTTCTTCGGTGACTGGGGCTTTGCCTTTGTCGCGAGTGGAGGTGCCAATGGCATCGTATATGCGAGTCATGATGGAGTCTTCGAGGCCTTTCGCAAACTCAGCGAGACGAGCATCAAGTGTGGCATTGAGGGTAACCACCGTCACGAACGGGGAAAATAATGGGACGAGTCACGAAAACGTTCCATTGTCACAACATCAGAAGGTGTACCTGATGTGCCGCCTGTTTGCACAGGACTTGAGAGACGGCTCAGATCGATGGCCAAAGTCAGTAGCTGTTGTGATATTGACTACTGTGGGTCTTCAGCTTTGTTCCGTACTAGCTTCAGTACGGAGACATTGTGTAGCGTTCTGTCCAGATCATTCAGATCTAGAGGTGCAACAAATGGTGTTTGTGTCCTAGTAAATGGAAAAATTATTGGTGGTGAGGATACTAGACTCGATGTGATCAAAGAAGGTGCCGTCTGAGGCGGAGGACTGCTTGAAGTAACATCAACCGACTCTGAGTGAGGCGGTGATGGTTGTCGTGGCTCCTCATGTGTATGTGAAGCAATCATCTGTTGGGAGATGATTGAGTGGGTAGGTTGGGTACTTTGCGCGAATGGATCAGGTGTCGCGACTTCTACTCAGGGGAGGACAAAGTCATCCCCTGTACGTATGGGCACGGTCCGGGCTGTTTGTGGACTGGAGGAAACGGTCGTGTTTTTGTTTGGTACGCTGTTCCTTCTTGCTGCTTCCGTCATCCCCTTTTGATTTTCTCTTTTGTTTTTGTTTTGAGGACGCGGGTTGCCCTAGACCTAGACTTGGTTGGTGGGGTTGGTTAGTCCCGGGGTTAGGTTCAACTGGGTTGTGTTGAACCGTGGGAATTTTCTCGAGATTATTTGGTCGTAGGTAGGCTTGAAGTATAGGATCCGTCTTCTCGAGGAGTTGTAGAAGATGTTTCCCCAAAAGCAGGCCCTCGGCATCAAATTTGGACTTGGTCTTGGTTGCTTGTATTTTGCCGAGTGGGATTTCGTAGCCTTCGGCCTGGGGACGGCGTTCAATCTCAGGGTGGAGGTCAAGGAAATGTTGAATGAAGATGGGAAGCCATCGTAGGTATGGGAGGACCTTTGTTGATCCGAACTTCCGTCTTCGCAGTTGGTCAAGAAGGTTAGACCATATCAATTGGGCGACATCGTAGTTTTTGTTGAAGACGATGCCGTGGAAGATCAGCATTATTTGGCAGTTGCAGAGGTCTGACCCAGTGTGCTTAGGACATAAGCACTTTTGACAATTAAGAATAGCGTACGCCATGGTTGAGGTATGTCTTTGGCGCAGAAATCAGGAAGATGAATGGATTTCTGGGACGTTTTGTTTGTATCCCATGAAGAGGAAGTCTGCAATTAGATTATCAGTAGTGGGATGTTTGTCGTAGGTAAGTGATGTTGGTAGGTTTAGTTGGAGCGTATGATGACTGGGGTCAAAACGACAATGGTGTTTCCAATATGAGCGGAGAGGCGGGTTGTATGTGGGTTGTCGGTTGGGTTTTGGAGCGATTGTTGTACGTAAACTTCGGGGACATGCTCGGTTATACAAAAGACAGTTTTGAGAGGATGGTTTTGAAGGATTTTGACGATGATAGGGTCGGGGCACTAGGTGTTTTCAAAATCTAATTGGACGTTATTTGAAAGTAGTTGAGCCCAGTCTTTAGACGGGAAAACGTCGTCAATTTCTCGCACCATAGTGATCAATCCGTAATCCTGTAGTTGTGTTCGCAACCACAGGATACAACAGGCCACAGCAACGTACTCCGCTTTGGCAGTGGAGGAGGAAACACAGTTTTGCTTCTTAGTGACCAACTTACTAGTTTGTCACCTAAGAATTGTAGACCTCCAGATGTACTTTTTCTGTCCATCTTACACCCTGCAAAGTCTGCGTCAGTATAACCAAGTAATTGAAAATTGGAGTTCTTAGGATACCATAGTCCAAGTGTCGGGGTTCCTTTGAGATACTTCATTATTCTCTTCACTGCTAGCATGTGTGACTCCTTTGGATTGGCTTAAAAACGAGCACATAGGCATTTGGAGAACACAATGTCGGGTCTGTTGGCTGTGAGAGACATGAGCGATCCGATGATTTCCCGATATGTGGTTGGATTGAGCGGCTTTCCATCTGGGTCCGAGTCTAGCTTACAACAGGAAGGGGACATTGGGGTGTTCTTCGTAGTAGAATTATCCAAGTTGTACTTCTTGAGTATGTCGTGGATGTACTTTGATTGGTTAATGAAGATGCCTTCTGAAAGTTGTTTAACTTGAAGTCCAAGAAAGAAGTTGAGTTCTCCCATCATGCTTATTTCGAACTTCGTCTTCATTAAATCGCCAAATTCTTTACACAATCTTGGATTTGGGGACCCAAAGCTATTATCATCAACATATATTTGAATGAGAAGAATTCCTGATTTATGTCTTTTGATGAAAAGGGCCGTGTCGATCTTTCCTTTTGTGAACCCTGATTTAATCAAAAAATCTGAGAGCGCCTCGTACTAAGCGCGTGTGGCTTGTTTAAGTCCATATAGAGCCTTCTCTAAAAAGTACACATGGTCATGATGAGTTTCGCTCACAAAGCCTGCAGGTTGTGCCACGTAGACTTCTTCTTTCAAGACCCCGTTAAGGAAGGCTGTCTTGACGTCCATCTGGTAAACATTGAAGTTTTTGTGAGCAGCATAAGCAGGAAAGAGTCGGATGGCCTCAATTCGAGCAACGGGAGCAAAGGTTTCATCGTAGTCAATTCCTTCTTGTTGATTGTAGCCCTTTGCACCAATCGGGCCTTGTTCCGAATGACGATTCCATCATAATCTCTTTTGTTCTTGAAAACCCACTTAGTTCCTATAATTGTTTTGCCCGGTGGTCTTGGGACTACTCTCCACACTTGGAGTCGCTCAAATTGATTGATTTCATCCTGCATGGCTTGTATCCAGTCTGGATCAGCAATGCATCTTCGATCTTACTTGGTTCACGTTGACTTAGAAAGCAGGCATATAGATTCTCGTTTATTGTTGAGGAGCG
Source organism: Craterostigma plantagineum (assembly GCA_027422505.1). Classification (NCBI taxonomy): domain Eukaryota; kingdom Viridiplantae; phylum Streptophyta; class Magnoliopsida; order Lamiales; family Linderniaceae; genus Craterostigma; species Craterostigma plantagineum. The sequence goes on along the minus strand of JAPQWV010000013.1, from coordinate 15,564,062 downwards.
TGTGCTTATTCCTTGAATTGGATCTCCGATTATTTGAGACGTTGGGTGAGCTCTAGTCCATTTCCTTGTGTGAGGAAGTGGTTGACTCGATTCCGTATCGTTAAGTTCCTCACTAGTTTCAGCTTCGTCGGTACTAGAGATCTCAATGGCGGTTTGATATTCGTTTCTTGATTTATCCGACGTAGCATTCTCTACATCTTCGGTGTGGATTTGCTGGGGATTAGTGGGAACTTGAAGTTGGATACTTGAAGTCATCTCATCAGCCTCTGTTGAAGTGTGTATAGATGGAACTGATGTATCATTCAGTTGTGGGCGAGGACATAGATATAATTGATCAAACAGGAGATTCGGTTCGTCTTCATCAAATGTCTGAGAAGTAGATGGTCTTCTATCAACACTCTTAAGAATCCAGGTTCTGGACCTATCTGTTCAGCAGCAATAGATGGCGCTTCATCGAATGTAACATTTACACTTTCCATGACAGTTCGCTTTTGTGGCAGGTAGACTCTGTATGCCTTGGAGTCAGCAGAATATCCAATGAATATCCCTTCGACTGCTTTAGGATCAAATTTTCCTCAATCTTCTCTATCATTTAGAACGACGCATTTGCAGCCAAAGACCCGAAGAAATCCGATATTGGGTATTCTTTTGTTGATGAGGTCGTGTGGAGTTTTCTCGAATCGTTTGTGAATGCTTGTTCTGTTTTGGGTGAAACATGATGTATTTACTGCTTCGCCCCAGAGAAATGAAGGAGTTTTGACTGGATAGCATTGTGCGAGCTGCTTCAACCAGACTGCGATTCCTCCTTTCCACGACTCCATTCTGTTGGGGTGTCCTAGCTGCTGAGAATTGCTGAGAGATTCCAAGTGATGAGTAGAAGTTGTCAAGCAGTTGATTCTTGAACTCGGTACCGTTGTCAGTTCTAATCACTTGAACTTTGCATTCTAGTGATTTCTGAGTTTTTTTCACAAAGTCTATGATCAATTCTGGAGTCTCATCTTTCGTCCAACGGAATCTTCCATGTATATCTAGAGAAATCATCTACGATCACCAAAATGTATTTTCGTTCGTTGATTCTTTGTATTCTCATGGGTCCACATAGATCCATGTGTAATAGTTCTAGTGGTCGAGAAGTTGAAGCTACTAGCTTTGTCTTGTGTGATGCTCTTTTCATTTTCCCCAATTCACAAGCACTGCAAAGGTGTTCCTTGTGATACTTCAAGGCTGGTAGTCCACTAACTAGTTTGTTAGTGTGTAGCTTATCAGCGTTTTGAAGTTGAGGTGGGACAGTCTTTGATGCCAAAGATCACTTTGTTGAATTGAGCTCTTTGTCATGAGACAGAGTTTTGACGAAGGCCGAGTAGTCTTCAAATTGATGGTGTAGAGATTCGTCTTCCTTGTTCCAGTGAGAAGTTCTCTACCTCCCTCATTAGTAATGCTGCACCCCTCAGCATGGAAGTGAACTTTTAGTCGCCATCGCAAAATTGACCTATGCTGAAGAGATTGTGACTAAGACCCTCGACATATGAAACCTCCTTGATCGTTAGGTTGTCATGTATTAGGTCCCCATGTACTAAGATAGGGGCCACGTGATTGTTCCTAAACCACACATTTCCACCGAAGCGTTCGGTGTAGTTGCTCAATAGCTCTTTTCTTCTAGTTATGTGTGTAGAGAAACCAGAATCAAGTATCCACACATGACGGATCTGCAAAATGATTTAATGGGATTTAGGTACCCATTTAAGGACGAGTCCTCCCTTATTAGTTATATAGTCTACGTATGACATTCTTACAGGTCTATTTCTAAGGTCAACGCTAGATTTATCTACGACTCTAGATGGTTTCTTAGGGACCCAAATCTTCCTAACTTCTAGAGGATGACATAGATTTGTCCATGCTCTAAGTTCTTGTTTTGTAACCCATATGCTTCGCATTCCTATAGCTTTGGCTTTCGTTTTAGTTTTATGGGACTTCATTTTGTTAACGTGTCCTCAGGTTTGAATCCTGACTTAGGAGGAGGTGATGATGTTCCCTTAGTCATTTTGGCATTTGCTATTGAGCATTCAAGATAAGAGCATCATTATAGCTGGAATAGAAGTTACGATGGTTAGTAGTCGTTACAGGCTTAAGAATAATAGATGGAGGTTCAACAGGATAATTATTAGCACACACTTGACGCCTATTACAAAAATTAGAACTAGACGCTTCAAAATCAACGGGCTGCTTCTTTCTAGGAGAGTAAGCGACATCGTTCTTTGGTAGACTGTCTCCTGTGGCTTTCTTCTTTCCTTTCTCATATAGAGAATTGCCTGTGAGCACATGCAAGGATGAGTTTTTTTTTTTAAAAGGTCAGTAATATTATGGACAAGTAAAGTGTGAGTACATCGCTAAGAGAGCATAACTACCAAGCTATTCGCCAAATCCTACGTAATGCTACAAGCTGCAGCTGATGTGAAGGTACTAACGTAGAAATGCGCATACTAAGGAGGTGTAGAACGTCATCAATAAGTCGGTCGGCCATACGCGAACAGTCCTCCTTCCATCTACGATTCCGCTCCAACCAAAGGTGATATACCAGCGAAGCTAGGATATGGCGGTACCCAGCCATATGGAGATGGCGGCCCCTCCATCTGCGGGCAGCCCAGTCCAGCGCCGGCGGCCAATCCCTATGCGGACAGCAGAACCGTACCTTACGTTGGAGGATCGTTAAGCAGTCCCGAGAAAACGGGCAATCAAAAAGTAGATGTTGCGTAGTTTCCTCAGCCTCTCCGCACAGCTCGCGCTCCAACGATCCCACCGCCGCTGCTATCCATGGCTTATCGCGCGTCGCCCACCTGTCACGGATTGCCAACCAAAGAATAAAGTCATGCCTGGGGACTCGTAAACAGCCCCCAATTAGAATAGCCCATCGCACGCGCGGTTGCGTGTGCCTCAGCACATCCCGGGCACTTCTCGTTGTGAACTTGCCATCCACGGAGCCCATCCATCTGATGGAGTCTGCAGCGAGTGGTCGGGCAGGGGGGAGCAGGGGCAAAATCTCAATGCATTCCACCGTCGTTGGTGCTGGCCAATGCCATCCATCCCTGTTGATGACCGCGCTTAGCCGGGAGTCGAAAGGAAGTCCCATCACCATCGGCCCTCGTGGGAACCTCGCAACCAAGGGTTCAGCTAATAGCCACGGGTCTAGCCACAGCAGCAACGTCTCGCCATTACCCGCACAAAACTGTATCTGATTTCGGAGGATGGGTCGCAGCTTGAGCAGTTTGTTCCATACCCAGGCAGCCTGAGAAGACGGATGCACACTCCATAAGGATTTGTGCCGCAGCCGGGTTGTCAGAATCCTTTGGACCCAAATCGAGTTCTTGTCCCGGGTGGCTAGTCGCCATAGTTGCCGAAGGAGCAAAGCACGATTATCCACTGCAATTGATCTCAGCCCAAGCCCGCCCTCCTTTGATGGGAGGCATACGTCAGTCCATGCCACCTTAGCCGAGCCCGCCCACAGGAATCTGCACAGACGCTTCTCGATAGCCCGTATGATGCCTTTGGGTATGAGAAACACCGCTGACCAATATACCAATATCGCTAGGAGGACTGACTTTATCAATTGCAGGCGCCCCACGTACGATAGGGATCTGTTCAGCCACGCTCCTGGCCCGCGGTCCACGCTCTGAAGCAGCGGCTGGCAGTCCTGTATGGTCAACCGTGCAGTAATTAAGGGGACCCCTAAATAGCGCACTGGCAAATGTCCGAGAGGATATCCCATAATCGCCTGAAGTTCGGGTGTACTGTGCACAGCACCCTTCGAGAGGAAGAGCTCGCTTTTCTGTAGATTCACCTGCAAGCCCGACAACTGAGCAAAGGTTTCCAGCCCATCTTTAAGGATGCTCACCGACGTGGCGTCCGCGTGTGAGAACAATAGTAGGTCATCCGTGAAAGAAAGCATAAACAATGGCAGGGATTCACATTCCCAATGATATCGGAATCCACTCCCCACGCCCGTCCGCTTCTTCAGAATTCCATGTAAGACCTCCATTACAAGGGTGAACAAGTACGGTGAGATGGGGTCACCTTGTCTGAGGCCTCGCCGCCCATCAAAGAACCCCTGTGGGCAGCCATTAATGTTGATGGAAAATTTCGTTGATGTGAGGCATGTGCGAATTCAGCCTATGAATCTGGTGTGAAAGTTCAGCCCCCTCAAGATGGCTAGGATAAATTCCCATTCCACCCGGTCATACGCCTTGGCGAGGTCCACCTTAAATGTTGCCCCCCCGGGGAGGTGTGCTACATTGTATCCGTGGCACAGCTCTTGCGCCAAGAGGATGTTATCCGTTATGTTCCTACCAGGAATGAATGCATTCTGGGTCGGATGTACCAGTTTGGCTAGCTGTCCCTTAAGGCGATTGGCTAGAACCTTCGAGATGACCTTATATAGTACGTTACAACATGCAATTGGCCGAAATGCCGCAGCTCACCGAGCAGCCTCACCCTTCAGGATGAGGGCAATGAGGGTGCTGTTAAGCTTCTTCAAAAGATAGCCTGTTCGGAAGAATTCCTGTATCGCAGCTGTGATGTCCGGCCCTACGATATGCCTGGCGCTTTGTCATCCTTGATAGAATACAGCGCGTCCCTGATTTCTGCCGCGGTCACTGGCTCAACCATGCTGAGGGCCTCCTCCGTTGTTAATCTAGTAGACAGATAGTCGCCCACCGTAGTGATACGAACCCGGATGGAGGTTCGAACGTGAGCTGAGATCGTCCTTGAAAGATTTGACTCGAAGAATGAAATGACACGAACTCAAAATAAAAATAGAATAAAACTAGTAGACACGGAAAATTACTAGACTCGATACGAACCGGGAAATGGTAGGATGCAATTTGAAGGACCCGAATGGCGCGAGTTGAACACGGCAAAATTAGGATGGACCTAACTCCTCCGAATCACAACGAACGGCTTTCGAAAAATCCTATCCCCTCACCCTAACCGACCCTCAAACAACAATATTAGGACGACGCCTAACACCTTTGAATTACGGGCTACGTTTGGACGAAAGTTTTGACGCCACAACTAGCTAAATTGCAACAAAACACTAGTTGATAAGTCGGGTGGAATTGCGAAGCAAGTCCGGGCTAATTTGCGAGAAACTAGCGAAAGGAAAATAAACTCACAAGGTTTATCGAATAATCAAAGTCTACCACTCATTGACACGAGACAACACCTAAATAGAATATCATGCCGCACACAAAACTAGAATCAAAGATAACATTAAAATATTTGAAGTTGAAAACTGAAAATAACATGACTCCTTCGGATTAACATGTAGTCAAAGTGACTCCACCAACTTCCATGTAGTCAAGGCAACTCGTGGGTCATTCAGCCTCATGTCCCTTAATATTCCTTGGATTTATTTAGCTTATTTGGGCCTTCTAATGTTGCAGCCCATAGGTGCTTGGGCTGGCCTCGAGCCCACTTGGTTCTTCCATCAGCTCGATGATGTTGTAGAATTTGGCCCGGTCGTCTTTCCTTGTAGTAGACCCTTGTTCAAAAGTTTGGTGAATTAATCCGTTCAAAGCGTCGTCCATTTGTTTCTTCCTTGATCGCGTAATTGGCCCGCTTATGTTGTGAAGTGGATCGTCTGGTGTTTTTATATTTTCTTGGTTAGCCGTCGTCGCATCCTCACTATCGACTTGTTCACTTGCCTGTTTCGCATCACGTAGCAAAGTCACTAGTAGATGGATGACAAGATTGGCCCAATAGGTCTGTGTAAATCGAAGCATTTCTGCCGTTACTTTATCTTGCCCCTCAATACTCCTTCCCTGGTCATCCTCTAAGCTGAAAATCCGATTGGCGGCTTGCCGTATCGCAATCTTCTTGAAGAAAAAAGCGGTACACTGATCCCCTTCTTTGAGCCACGTCAGTTTGGCTCGTTGGCGGTACGACACATGCTCCATTTCCACTGCTCTCGCATACACTATTCGGCAGTCATCTTCCAGTAGTTGGAACCGTAATTCTCGAGGGTAGATGGTTGTATATTCCTGCACCACATCAAGAAAACCCTTCGCTTCTACCACTAATGCTGAGAGATTGCCCAGAGTGGGCTGTGATCTGATGTTGCCAGCATTTCACACTTGTAATGCGCCCTAGGGAAGTGCGTAAACCAGGCAGGGTAGCCACCATCCTGTTCAAGCGTCGCCAAATCGCAGCCGAGCCCGTTTGATGATTAAACCCGGTGAAGTACGGCCCTACCGATGGGACAGGGCTGAGGTCTGATTGTGTGAAGCAGTCCTGAAGGTCTACCCATTCCGCCGGGTTTGGCGATCCGCCTCTCGCCTCGTGCGATCCCGTTATCGCGTTGAAGTCTCCCAGCCAGGGGCTACTAGCATATGAGAGAGAAGCATCAATTAGCTCCCGCCACAGATCCTGCCGCTCAGCGCGTAGATTTGAGCCATAAACCATTGAGATGACAGATTCCTCTCCGTTTGGTAGTGATCTCACCTTGCAATGAATCGCTTGGGATGACATTTTGTCAATTGCCACCGCTACATAGCGAGCATCCCAGCCTCCAAATTCGTTACCCCGGCCTCTCGTCATAGTCAAAAAACCTACTCCACGCCGCTACCGATTGTGAGGTAGTCTCCGCATTCACAGCTGAGACCCGCGTTTCAACGAGGCCCACCAGCTTAATTTAATGTTTTCGGATCAGTTCCCGCACCGCCGCCCTATGGTCTAATTTGTTTAGACCACGCACATTCCATACAGAGATGTGTATCATTGGGAACCAGGTTGGGAAAGGGTGCTTAGACCCTTACTGTTGTCTCCAAGCTGAGGTAAAACCTTTGACCCAGCCATGGTAGGTCCTTCAAGCAGTTCATCAGCTAAATCCACCAGAGCTGCAAAAGAGTTGCTATCCCGGCCAGTTGTGGCTGTTCACGGGCGGGCCCCTGGACCTTGTGTAGGTATCAGCGGATTTGGTTGTGGGTGTTCACGGGCGGGCCGGGTTACAGCTTTCCCCTGTCTGCCCACTAGGTGCCACTTCGTTGCCTGCTCGGCCCCTCTATTCTTGGCTGTTGTGGCCTTGGGCACCGGGTGCTGCGCCTGTCGCTTCGGGCAGACATTCTTGCTGTGCGTTATTGCCGAGCAGATTTGGCAAGGAGTAGGTCGCCATTCATATTCCATTCTTATCGTGATTAGGCCAGCTTCACTGTCATCTGGCCTTGGCAATCGAAGGGTAAAGCTGTCAATATATGCCTCCTTGAGATTTTTCAGTACGCAAACTCGGGCATAGTCGATTCGTTCCATACTCATTTTCATGGCATCTGGGAATAGTGGATGGCCTATCGCGCTGGCTATAACACTGAGGCCTTCCGTGGTCCAATATTCTAGCGGGACATTGCAAAGTTTCACCTATGTGGGGATGTGCTCATGGTCCTGTTTCTCCAGCGTAAGCCCCGGCCGCCACTCCTGTAGGAACAGAGGCTGGCCTTGATAGATCCAGGGACCTCCCTTGAGTGCTTCCTCCATCGCCGCCGCCGAGCTAAACCGCAATTTGAAGAAACCAGAGCTAGTCGCGCGTACCTCCTCCAACTGAGGCCATAGCGAGCGGAGATATCGCTCAGCATGAGGGTAATAGGGCTTCCGGCCAAGGAAATAACCCACAAGGGTATGTCTCCATCGCTCAATCCCTTTGGCTGCTATCTCCCATTTTGGCTGGACTATCACCCCTCCCTCTCGAGTCATTAGTGGCCTATATGTGAGGCAGGGACGCGTGGACCTGACCTTCTCGCCCTGGAGCGCTCGAATATAGCTAGGCAGTGTAACTGGAGCCGCGACTTGACTGACATATTGTTGACCTGACTGGGCTAGCCGAAGGTGGTATAGGACCTGCTCCAAGGTTGGCCTCCTTAGCAGGCGAAGGCACCACCATCCTTTCATAACCCCCTGAGATTTGTCCAGCATCTTGGCTCGAGACAGCCTGGCCAGTCTCCGGCGTGTGGGGCATAGTACTCGTCCCTGACTCAGAATCTGTCGGTGAGCTACTGCCTGTCGTGCGTATCGGCGGCCCCGGGCTTTTCAGAACTACAAGCTGGTACGACGGCCCGCGCACCGGCTGGATAACTGCAAAGCTCCGGCGAGAGTGATATCCAATCGGCGGTAGATGCTCCGACTCAGGCCTAGTGTTAAGGATCTCAGATCCATGAACCCTAGCTTTCAATGCTGCAAAAGTTGTAACATCAAATTTCGCTGCAAAATTGTGGTAATCGCTCCTTAGGGCTCCTAATTCAGAATCCATGAGGGTAGAGCCTGTGAATCCGACTGTAGACGACATCATCGATCCACACATTGCTGATGTAGATCCCATGGTGGTGCGATTAGTTGCGTGGTGGCGTCTGCGTACAGGCGACGCAGGTGAGTGACTCATCCTCTCGCCGGCGGTTGCCGGCGTTCGGGACAACTTCTGCCTTCCACCGGCCGGCCAAGTCTGCGGGGATGGCCGGAGACGGCGATGGTAGGCGGTGCGTGGCTGTATTGATCGTTCGTGACTATTTCTCTCTCTACTTTCTCTCTCTAGCGTGACTGTTAACTCTTCAAGGATGAGTTAGTAAGCTTGGATTTGCCAGATGCAATCTGCTTTCTTTTCATCCTAGTATTGGTGGGGATGGATATTTGAGATTTGACTAAAGGAGTTTGTAGAGAGGCTGAAGCTATGCCGATGTCTATTTGATTCTCGATGGAGGAAATTATACTTAATAGGATTTCATTCTCTACTTGGAAAGTTATACTTTCTGACTCTAGAGTTGAGACTGTAGTTCTGCTAGTGTAGATTTGTTTTTCTAGTGAGGAAATTATACTAAGCAATATCTCATTCTCTATCTGGAACGTTATCCTTTCAGACTCCAGATTTGATCGCAAGTCAGATATTTCTCTGATTATAGCTGGTGTATATGCATTAGAGGTATTTGGTTTTTCGACACCTACGTCATCAGATGAAGGCGTATAGATAGGTAAGTAGTCATCAGGATTAGACAACGGTATCTCACTTGTCTTGTATCTATTATTCAGTTCTTCAAAGTTAAGAGAGATTTCTGCCCGATCCTTTCTATTTCTCTTTTTCTTTTCTAGCGCATCGAGTGCAGATGAGCTTGTGAAAGGCATCATAAAAGGCAAATTTAATCCAAAGAAACTAACATCATAGAGAGGTAGAGGTTTCTTTACTATTGGGATAGAGTCTGTATTGAAACCTAATCCTTCACGTGGGTCATAGAAGTCTATGTCTCTAGGCTTATTCAAGAAGATCGTTCTATCTGTTTGTCCTCTCTTAGTAAGTAAGTCCTCTAGCTTCTTAATCTTAGCATATAACTTTACGCGCTCTTTGCTTAAAATTTCGAATTCGCACGTTTTTGTGATCGCTCGTCTTCGCTCGTTGTCCATTTGGCCTTTAGCTCCCTATTTTGTGTTTTCAAACCTTCTATTTCTAGGTCACGACTATAAATTTTCGACTGTGCTACTTCTAGCAGACAATCTAGGTTGCTATTATCTCGTAATTGCTTAAGTACACAGGCATAATTATTGCCAAAACGAGCTTGTAAGTCGTTGACTTTTGATTCAGATTCAGATAAGTTAGCTCTCGAGTCAGCTAGGCAAGTTTCTAATCTACTTACTTCTTCACGGATCGTATCTAGAATTTCTAATGTATTAGCTAACTTCACTTCTGTTGACCTGAAGTATTTAAGTTCATTTTGAAGTATTGCGTATTGTTCTTGAAGTTCAGTGTATAGTCTTTAGTTAAGAGATTCTACCTCCTTTCCTGAAGACAACTCCTTGTCCTCAGTATCAGCATTGGCTTGCAGGTCCTTCTGCTCAGAGTCGCCTTCTTCCACCAGAGCCATTAGGGCTATCTTCTCTGTCTCACTTTCAGACGTGTCGTCTAGCCAGTGGTCCTGTTCAGCCATCAATGCAACTCCAGATTTCTTCTGTTTGATCAGCTGAAGTTTCATGGTGTAGTATTCCTCATCCTTCTTCTTGGGAAGGTAGCAGTCTCTAGCAAAGTGTCCAGGCTTTCCGCAATTAAAACATTTGCTAGGTTCAGAGTCATTCCTAGTGTCGGGCTGTTGGAAAGATTTTGGTGGCTGTTTGGAGCTTGACGAAAACCTTTGTCGATTGGCAGATGATGATGACTTCTTGAAATACTGTTTGGCCATTTTTTTGTTATGAAGCCACATGCTTCTCGAAGTCTTTGAATTCGGGATCTGATTCAGATTCGGAGTCTTCACTGTCTAATGGACTAGACGACTTAGCAGACTTGTACTTTGCAGATTTTGTGCTTGTTTTAAGACTGACGTCTGTTCACTGCCTTACCCTTCTTATCTCCGATTTCTTCAAGAACATCGTCACTCTGCTGCTCAAGACTTTCATAAACGCTTTGAATTCAATTTGGTCAAGGTCCTTGTTAAGTCTGAAGTGTGTGGTGACTCTTTTCCATTCTGGATGCAGTGACGTGAGAAATTTGACGTTGAGTTCCATGTTCGTTTTAATGATGCTTATCTTCCTTAATTCGTTCACAAGGACCATGAACCTGTTGTAGGTCTCACCAATTTGTTCATCGGGCTTGGCCTTGAAGGAGTCATATGCTGCTAGGGTATTGGCTTTCTTAGCTCCCACTCTCTGTTCCTTTCATTAATTTTGCGACTTCATCCCACATTGCTTTACCAGTTGGGAAGCTGTCGACTTGGATCTGTATGTCATTCGGCAACGCTTGCCTCAGATAGTTTCTTTCTAGAAGATCTGCTTTAGCTCGTTCCTTTTCTGCTTCAGTGTATTGCGAAGGAGACTTGAGCATTCTGCCTCCTTGAACTGCTGGCGTGACTGTATCATCACCACTACTGTGACCCAGACTTCTTGTGGTCCTTCCTCAAGGGACTCGATGATGTCCTCGTTGTCTTTTTTTTCAAGAAAGTTGAGAAATCTGCTTCTCCAGACTCCAAAATCCCCACGTCTCAGAACTAGTACACGAACATCGCTTCCCATAGCTAAGGAGTCCATTTGTTGTTGTTTGGTAGTGATCGTTACGTGGAAATGATCCGTGAAATGAAGAGTTAGCTTCAAACAATTATCGTCAAGTTTGGAAACAAAACAAAATTTTAAATAGTTTGTGGTTCAGGTGATGTAATTCTAAAGCGATCAAAATCGGTCGACTTTAGTAAAATAGTTTCAGGTTCGCGCGACTTTATTTTGATAGATTGATAATCGGTCGATTTAAGGTTTTAAATCAATCGGATGAGTCTAATACTGAAATCAGCCGATAGGTACTTTCAAATATAATTAGTCGAATCGTGGGTGAAATCAGGTAACAGAGGATTTTGTTCGATTTGGTCCTTAAGCTTTAAAATTGATCGAAAGTGTCAAAAAATTTAATCGGGCGAGACAAGCTTTCGGGCAATTGAAAATTAATTGGTTTGATTCGGGCGACTTTGGTTCGAAAGAGAAACCGGACAATTCGATGGACTAAACTTAGAAACTGAAATCAGGCGACTTGAAAAAATGAGTCAATCGGGGGCGACTTAAGTGAAATCGATCGTATTCAATCGGTCGATCTGAGAATCGGGCGATTTACATGAATTTGATGCTTGGTGATTTTGAAGAGAATTTTGTGTTAGTAACAGTGTAATCGGGCAATTTTTACAAATCGAACGATTTTCTCTAAGGAAGGTCGGGCGATTTTAGTCCTAGAGACTGAAATTCGCCGAGCCTTTAATCGGGCGATTCCTTGCAAAATCAAATCATTTCGTCGAATCTTCAAATTATGAAAAGCTGTGTGATAATTTTACCCGAAAGTGGAAAACAGACCCATAAAAAAAATTCAGACTCGATTTTTTTTCTTTGAAATCTAACTCAAACTTGACTGAAATCGATGAAAAAGAACAGGAATGCTATCATTTACAATTTTTTCTCACAAAATGCAGTTAAAAGCGATTTAAAACATCCAAAAACTCCTGTAAAATTGAAAATTTTTTGAGCGATTGTTCTTTCAAATCTTGTTGGAATCGAACGAAACTGGATTCAAATCGTTAAGATCGATCCACGTTTGGCTATGATACCACTTGTTGGTCCACTTGTTACCAAACAAGGATCAAAAGATTATTAGAAAGATTTAAGCGTATGAAGCACCTTGTAGTGTGTGTGTTAGGTCCCCGTTTGTCAACTCAATCAATCCTAGGCATGAATTCTAAGGAAATCGATTAGAATTATTGAACATTGAAATTCGATGGAAAACCTTCAATGAAGAACACGAGAGAGAATTCCTTTAGTGAGAAGATGATTTCTGAGTTTCTCTGTAATGCCCGGGTCCCTGAAAACTAGTATGGCCAATAAATCTCGTGCATATTCTATGCCTATGTGGTCCACGAATTTAGCGGTTACGCAACTACATGAATTTGCATGTTTATTATGTGTTTTATGTGACCTACACGAACTTCAGGGATTAACTACATGTCTGCATCACGTCATGAATTCCGTGCATGGAACCATGTGCCTAAGAGATTTTGTGAATAACTGCACGTTAATTTCGTGCTTACGTGATTTTATTAATTTCATGCGTTAATTATGGTCGTAGGAGGTTTTACGTGAATTTTATGCACATTAAATATATGATCATGTGCTACATGATATAGGTGTTTTACTTGAGTTAAGACCTCAGAGATGTTATTAGGACTTGGAAATAATTTCGTATAAAGTTTATAATATTGTAAGTATTCGGATTAAGAGAATTACTATTAGACCCAAATGATCTTGGCCAACCCAATTAAATTCAATATATAATATAGGTAAACTTAATGATGGAGCCCAACTAAATTAATACAATTGGCCCAAAATAAGGATTGGTCCAACTTAATAAAAATTTATTAAAATAATGAAATAAGATGGCCCAACTAGATAATTAGGCTTGGCCCAAACATATTAGAATAAGGAGAATCGGGCGATTGTACCCCTTAGTGGGTGTGCGATGTCAATTAACCCATTTGATTAGAATCGGTCGATTCCCAAGCAAATGAGAATTAAAATCGGCCGATCAATTTAAGTAATACAAGGACCCGATTGAGACATGCACAACTTCAATTTTGACCAATCATAATTGGTATAAGGTTGAATAGTCAAAGGGCCGGTGAGGATTTCTTAATTTAAGGGGAAAATCATTAGCCTAGTTGCCTAGTTGTCATCCTCACACCCATGTCCCTAAGCCTATACATAATACCTTTCATAAAATCAAATATCGAAAGGCTCATAAAAGGAGAACAAAAACTCTAATTTAAATAAGAATGAAGCAAGAGGACGAGTGAAGCTTCAATTGAAGAAATTTCCATCGAGTCTAAGCCTTGAAATTTGTAAGTAAAATACCCCCCCTTATGATCTTGGTAAAATTCTTATTAGCCTAGATTGTTTAAATACAGATTTCATATAATTGATAAAAGAAAACGTTGGAACCAAGGTATAAGATTGGTAAGGAAAACTCTAGCTTAGGGACGTAATTCAATATTTAGGTGCCTCCTTGAGTTTGGCTATACTTTGGGGGAAGTCTTGTATGTTTTAAGTCTTATAACCTTATTATAAGGTGACCTTAGGTAGTATGGGACGTTTTAATGGTGAAAAGAAATGTTAGAACTTGAGAATTTCGTAAGAACCCTGACCCTAAAAGGTTAAGGCAACTTAAGAATATAGGTGTAAGAAAGACACCAAAAACCCTAGTTTAGGATATAAAATCGTGTTTGAGTATTTCCTTAGATTTAATCAAATTCATGGGTAAGCCTAAGGTGTTCATAGAGCTCGTAACCTTAGCATGAGACGATTCTTGAGTAGTGTTGAACACTTTGGAGTGGAAGAGAATTTTAGAAATTCTGAAATCTGGGCTGATTGAATTATAAGTTTTGTTTTGATGATATGAATATTTGAAGGTGATTTCGGGCGATTTGCGTACAATTTTGGAACATAGCCAATCGGGCGATTTGAGTGGCTTGAGAAACCCTCAAATCGGGCGATGTGTATATGTGTAGAAATAAGTATCGGCGATTTCGACTTAAGTAACCAACTTAGTAAATCGCGTGAAATGAAAACCCTAGAAATCGGGCGAATTGTTGCATGCGAGAGATCGATAGAAATGAATGTGAGGTCTAACAAAATCGGGAGATTTAGTTTCAGGGATACTAGGATCGATCGGAACATAGTGAATCGGGCGAATTGCCAAAGATAAGATTAATTTAGGCAAAACTGAATTACATACACTACCAAATCAATCGAAGGTTTATCCCATGTACAAATCGGGCGATTTTGAGTTCCTACAAACACACGGCAAAATGTTGTTCAGCCTCAAACAAATCGGGCGATCGTATGATGACGTAAGAACGCGGAGATTTGAAGAAGCGTCACACCATGCAAATCGGGCGACTTAGGTTTCCAAGAAGTCGGCCGAAACCATGATCGAGGCTTAATCACCAACAATCGGGCGATTTCAAGTGCAACACAAATCGGCCGAAAACTAGCGAATCGAGCACTAATCGGGCAATGCTACGCGGGGAGGGTGAGAAGTAAATCGGGCGATTCGATAATTTAAGGAATTCTTAACGAAACCATGCAATGAACATTACAAATCGGGTGAACCAAACACTAACAACCTTCTAACTTTCGCCGAACTCATTAGGTCAAGAATTTAGTACTTTAACTTAGAATAAATTTTGGGTGGGGACTTGGCCTAGCTAGAATCGAGCGACTTAGAATTCTAGCAAGATTGTGTAGTCTAAACAATTTAATTCGACTTAGTTGTTCGATGAAGGCATAACACTGATATGATGATGTTTCTATTTAAAGGACGAACGGTAGGAAATTTCCCGAAGCAGTGAATTAGCGTAGCACGGACGACAGGTAAGTGGGACTTTTCAACTACAACACATAAAAGTATGTGCGCATTTCTTACGTGGCTACATGCTCTATGATTCTATGTGAATTATTACATGGCATGAATTACACGATACATGACATGGCATGAAAAGTCATTTGGCATTTCATACATGCATTTCACGAGCATACACGAGTCTCACGAGAGTTTTATGACATGACATGACATGAGGTATGCATGATCGCCGGGGCGCGACAAATAAGCTTCTAACATTAGTTAATTACTAATTACCAAACAACACACGTGCAAGACAAGACGTGTGATACGACTCTTCTAATGCTATGGGGTGACTTCTATGTCACCGATGTCAAGACAAGACACGTGCAAGACAAGACGTGTAAATCGGGCGAATGCCCTCGTAGCGAGATTTGCCGAGGACCCTACAAGACAAGACACGTGCAAGACAAGACGTGTATTAGGGATCCTATAAGACATGACGAGACAAGACAAGACATGACATGACATGATTTTGTGAGGATTAATGAACATTGGCGCTTATGCCTACACGAGTCATTACACGGGCACTGCATTGCATAAGTTTCACTTACTGGGCTATATAAGCTCATCCCACGTTTTATGTGTTGTAGGTTCGTCTGATCACGGTACGTGATCGCCTAGTCGGCAAGGCAGACTT
This sequence comes from Craterostigma plantagineum, assembly GCA_027422505.1. NCBI lineage: Eukaryota > Viridiplantae > Streptophyta > Magnoliopsida > Lamiales > Linderniaceae > Craterostigma > Craterostigma plantagineum. The sequence continues at coordinate 15,548,487 of JAPQWV010000013.1, read as the reverse complement.
TTGAAGCTTCCGGACGTCTTTTGGGGGTGGTGTGTATGTGGACGACGACCTGTGAGGCCGGGCGCATAGGATCTTTTGCTACACAAATATACACGCACATGTAGATAGAACTCGAATGTAATTAGAAAGTTTGGAAGCATTCTTTGTCATGAAGATGTATTCTTTTGACGTGTACGGGAAGACGATGTTCCTTTACGAAAAATGAAAAATTTATTCCGCATTTTCGTATCTTTCCAACTAAATACGTAGTTAGGAACCTAGGACAAGACTAGAAATGGTAGCGATGGCTAGGGTCGCTACATTCTCTCTCTAGAATTGAATTCGACAACCTTTTGGATTGATTCTCTAATTTTCTGTATTAAGCTCAATGTTTGTACAACTATTTATTCCAAACAAACTTGGTATAAATATCAAACTAGTCCTAATCTAATGACTAATACAAATAAAGCCTCTATCTACGAAGACAGCTAATGAATCAAAGCACAATTAAAATTGATATTCTACATTCTCCCCCTTTGTGCTTGATTTCTCTTCCGCGCTGTCCTCGTCAGGCATAGTACGACCTGCACAAGTCCAGCGCATGCTCAAAGTTCTTGAGCGTGTTCCTTAACTCCAAACACTCCTCGATATCATCTAATAGTTCCATTAGGAGCGGCTGTTCTCTCACGAACCGATGGATCCTCAGCATTGTATCTTTATTGATTTCTCCCAACCTCTACTCTATGTTCTTCCTGATGACCTTGAGTGTCCCATCACAGAACTTGTTGATTTCAGTCTTCAACATCAACCTGTTTTTCTTAGCGATTGGATTGTGGTAGGTGATGCCTAGGACTGAGCTGATGTGCACGTGATTGTTGGGAAGCCGTTCGATCTCAGGTCCATTGTTGAGTGGAGCGGTCATGTTGACCTTCTTCATGTTGCTCTCCAAAGCCATCTGAAGGTCGTGTGCGGCGAAGTACTTGACTTGGCGCTTCATGAACCGGTAGAGTCCCTCGAGACCTTCTTTCTTGATGAAGCCTTGAGGACCTTAGTACTTCTCCATATACAGCTGATAGAGATTGTATACATCGTCAGCAGGGATCTACGGTAGGTCGCTCTCGCTTAGATCCTCTCGGGTTCTATCCACTCGCTCGATAATGTAGGTTGGGGTTGGAAGACCTCATTTAGCACAGTAGACGCTGAGAAGCTGGCAAATCGGGGAGAGACTCTTATAGTGGCTCTTGACTTGTGCTTTAGTCATCCCCAGCCTTACATCAGGTCCAAGTTTGGTCAGCATCCAGAGGTAGGTCATCCTCTTCGGCTGATCCCAGTGAGAGATCCCTCTCAGCTCAAACTTGTTCGGCTTCTTGACTTTGTCCGGTGACATCCAAATATTTTCACTGACTTCTTCAAGGAAAGGTATCTCTATTCGAATATTCTCCCATGACGTGTCGATCCGCACGGTCCCTAGCATTAGTCTTGTGGAGGAAGCCGCTCGTTGCGCGATCAACTCTGGTAGCCTTGGGATGTCTTGCTCGTAGTCTTCACCTTCCTGAAGTTCTTCGTCTTCTATGAGTGCGAGGTCTACCGAGGCTTGTTGTAAGACGTGTCGAACGTCCTGCGCCGTTGTCTTTGATGCTCCTCGGGCATGGAATGGGTAATCCACTGTCCTTCGAATATGTATTTGTCTAGGACCTCGTGTGGGTTGACACCATGTTCGGACGGTCCCGGTTGGTCTGGAGCAATTGAGGGAGTCACCTGAGTCTGCGCTTGGGCGACGAGCATGGCAGCGCTTGCTTCTTCTTCCAGAAGCAAGGGGCTTCTGAAGGTCAATGGTGTTGGCGGAGGCGTCCTTATTTGAAAGGTTGGTGGGTCGATTTGGGTTAGAGTGGTGCGGCTAGCGGTGGTGGTTGTTTGGGTAGTGGGTTGTGAGGTTCCAGCAACTCCTTTACTTGTCTGAGTCGCGCCAGGGTTCTGTCTCTGACCCCTTGTAATTATCCTTGGCCTCTTCTCCCCTTCATGATGGCCCTGATCGTCTGGGTCGTCATGTCGACGTTTGGAGTGGGAGCCTTGGCCGCGGCACGTTTCTGATGGGTCAGGACGATCCACGAGACGGCGGAAGAGATCTTCTTCTTCCGGCGTTCGTGTGGTCAATTCCAACAGCCTGGCGACCAGAATTGAGTGGAGTTCGCTGATGGGTACGGTGGCAGGATTTATTAGGTTGTGGGTGAGGATGGGTGTTGGTGTTTATGTGGATATTATCGGTTGAGTGGGTGTGAGGATGGGTTGTGACGAAGATGGCTCCGAGACGGGTGCTTTCCCACGATCTTGGCGGGACGTCTCGATGGCATTGCGCACGCTCTCCATAATTTTGTCTTCAAAACCAGTCAGCGCGTTAGCGAGAGCGGCCTGAAGTCGATCTTCTGTCACATACGGAGCGGACGCCTCTGCTGTGGATGGTCCAGGATGACTGATGTCGCCTGTTATCAACCCTTGAGCTAACACCGGCTCCTCAGGTTGGCTCAGAGTCACTTGAGGTTGTGACTCTTCGAGACTTCCACCCATTCCTTGAGTCGAATCTTGGAGATTCTCCTCTATGGGTATTAGGGCAGGTTCTGATTGTTCCTGCGTATCAGACATCGGAGCTTCAGGTCCCGCCGTGACGTGCTGCGGCTCAAGATTGAGCGAAAAGGGGTCTGCAACACTTGTAGTGATGGTCGGCGCTGTGTCTGATGGTTCGGTGACGGTTTCCAAGAGGGACTCGAATCTCGGAGTCCTTCTAATCAATCTAATCTCCTCATCTGACTCGGTGTCTGATGGGGTAGCCGTGTGAGGCGAGTCATCGTGCTACATCCTCACTGGCTGGTTCCGTCATCGGAGGCTCGATCAGTTGTATTGTTGATATTAGAGCCTCTGTTTCTGGCGTAGTAGCCACCGGTGGTGAGATGTGCCCCGTTCCTGCCTCGGGCTGTGCTATTTGAAGACCTTCTTCAATAGGTTCTTCGAGCACGCCGACAATGATGGGCACTTCCACTTGGAGTGTTTCTGCTGGAGCCTCTTGTTCCAACTCTGCCGCCACAGCATCGATTAGGATGGACTCAACATCTGGTACTGTTTCCTCGTGAGTTGAAGGCTCCAGCTCTAGTTCCCGAGCCACTTCATCAATCATCGTGTCTTCAGGACTAGGCTGTTGTTGTGGATGTAGAGGGCTGATGTTGAAGTCTGTCGGGGGCCCTCTAATCATCTCCTCAGTCAAATGATGTTCCCGACAGTATCTCTGATATTCGTCTCCCGCGGGGTCGGCGAGATGTAATAGCTCGAGCGGAATGGCCATCGATGGCTGAGCTAGGTCCGCGAGCTTGGGGTTGTGGAAGAACTTGAGCCTGGGTGGCTGATAGTTTCCTCCCGGAGGCAAGCGAGGAATACTCTGCTCGTACATCTCCATTTGTTGACGGATGATGACGGAGAACCATCTCGCATATGGCACATTTTTGGACCGTTTGTTCTATTTCTGTCTGATCTGTTATGCGAGGTCGTTCCAAATCAGTTCAGCGAAATCATAATTTCGCGAGAACAGGACTCCGTGAAATATCCGGAGGATGTGGCCGTTGCCTTTGTCGAAGCCTGCGTGCTTCAGGGACAAACACTTGTTGATGATTCCAAAACGTGTCTTCCACGGATGGGGAATCCCGTTGCTCTGCATCTGAGCTAGCTTGGTGAGCCGCGAGCTGTACCCCATCTGGGGGAAATCATGCACCAGTTCTGCATTTGATGGGAGGGGGTCATAATTTTGGCTGTGAGGGAGGTCGAGGAGAAGTCTGAAGTCGTTCTTGCTCATACAGACGTGCCTCGTCCCTACAACTGTAGTAAATTGATAAGCCCCGTCCATTGGCATGATCGTCCAGTGCACTATCAGTGTATACTTTTGGTATGGAGCGACCCGGTAGGAGGCCATTGGCGTGATCGTCCAGTGCATTACCAGGGTAGGCTACCGCGAGACTTGGGGGTGGCCTCCCAGTAGTCTTTGCGCGCGAGGGTGTCGAGCCTAAGCTAGGGCCCTGTGTGTGTGAAATAGGAATTGTGGATAAAGAAAGAGTGTGCATTAAATCATGTTGCGAGATATTGGGATTGGGGTTGAGTGCACACTTGCATACATGCATTTTATTCACCTACTGGGCAAATTGCTCAGTGTTTACGTGTTGTAGGTACTGCGTCCGACGCTGATACGCATCGTGACTGAGGAGGCTGGTGGCGGTGCTCCACGGACTTTTGAGGGCATGGCGGTACATGGATGAAGACCTGTGGAGCGGCGTTAGCGCTGTTTATTCTTTTGATATTTTTGGGGCTTCGGCCCATGTATAGAGATGACAAAGTAGATGGATTTTTGTACTAATGTACATTATTTAGGAAAAAGTTTTAATTAGACGGGCCTTCCGCGGCTTACGTTGCGGAAATCCACCACTAATCGTAGTTAGAAAAGTAGGGTCGCCACAGGTGGTATCAGAGCTTCGGCTTTAGATTCTGAAGACTGTCCATGTACTGCCGCTCAAAAGCCTGGAGAACCAGCCCGGCCTGTAAGTTTAAGAACCGATTATGTGATTACATGTTATTTGATATATGTGTTTCCTATGTCTGATTGTATAACTAGTTGAAAATGCCAAGGACACGTAGAGAAGTGGGTGAAACTAGTCGTAGAGCGGGTTTCGAATCCCCATCGAATGAGGACCGCTCTACCATTCATCAGTTAACTGATCTGATTCGGCGGCAGTCCGATCAGATTAACGACCTTATCCACCGTCAAAATTCCTCTGAACGTCACTCATCCCCTGGCCTAGAACGTGTAGAAGCAGCCGGGGAAAGGTTCCGAAGGTTAAACCCCCCTTCGTTTGAGGAAGCCGCCGATCCTACTTATGTAGAGGATTGGCTCAGGACTATTGAAAATACGCGTCAGTCATCTTCCTGATACTGAGAAGGTGACTTGTGCCACTTTCATGTTACGTGGGAACGCGGGCTACTGGTGGGACACCATCCAGGTGCTCGAGGATCCCACTATGATGACCTGGGAGAGGTTTAAGACCCTCTTCCGAGGAAAGTACTTCACGGCACCAGATCGAGCACAGAAGTTGAACGAATTTATCAATTTGAAACAAGGAGGGATGTCTGTAGCCGACTACATCCGTAAATTCGAGCAACTCTCTAGGTTTGCGCCACACATCGTGGCCACAGACGAGCTGAAGATCGAACGTTTTCTGGAAGGTCTCAAACCCGAGATCTTCCGGAGCGTAAGTATGTACGATACGGAAAGGAAGACTTATGCCCGTATCGCTGAACGAGCAATCCTAGCTGAGCAGGCGGAAAGCAGGGTTGTAAAGGCACAGGATGCAAAACGGAGATCAGAAGGACAACAAGGAGGAGGGAACCAGAAACGCCAATTCTTCGGTAAGGGGCCAAACTATCGTGGGAATCAGCAAGGTCAACAGAATTGGAGACCAAGACTGAACCAAGGGCCATTTAACATTCCGAACCGGCCCTCAGGTGCTGCAACTCAATGCCAACATTGTGGGCGTTACATGCTGGTATGTGCTATGGACCAAGACCAAATCCGACCCCACAATGTTTCCGATGTGGGAAGATCGGACACTATGCTAGGAACTGCAACGAAAATATGCCTCAAGTTCCGAACCGACCGTTGATTCGACCCCTCCGGTGCCAGCACGAGTTTTTACTCTGACGAATGAGGAGGCCGAAGCAAATCCTTCTGTAGTAACGGGTACGTTGACTATCTATAACATGCCCACTTCCGTGCTAATTGACTCTGGGGCCACACATTCGTTCGTGTCGGCCAAGTATGTGGAAAAGGTGGGAGTCCCTCCTACCTTATCTGAATGCAATTACGTAGTTACTTTACAACACAGTGATCCGACGTGCACTAACCAAGTGCTGAAAGGATGCTTCGTTAACATTGAGGGTAGAGATCTGAGCGTCGACCTGATTGTAATCCCAATGAACGACAATGATGTTATTTTTGGGATGGATTGGCTTTCGAGATACGGAGCCATCATAGATTGCAACAAGAAGGTCGTAAAATTTCAACTGCCCGAAGAAGAGGTGTTCACTTTTGAGATCTCTGCGTTGAGGTGTTCACTTTTAAGATCTCTGCCCGAAGAAGAGGTGTTCACTTTTAAGGAAAAACTACTATGAATCGTATTCCGCAAATCTCTGCGTTGAAGGCTCAACGACTATTGAGATCCGGTTGTGAGTCTTATCTCGTGTATGCGGGAAGGCGGAGGAGTTACCTCAGCCAGAACTAAAGAACGTACCGATAGCCAATGAATATGCTGATGTATTTCCCGATGATCTCCCGGGGTTACCCCCTGATCGAGAAATACAGTTTACGATAGATCTGATGCCGCGGTCCGCCCCAATTTCTAAAGCTCCTTATCGCCTAGCGCCGAATGAACTAAAGGAGTTGAAGGAACAGCTAGAGGACTTGTTGCAGAAAAGGTTTAGTCAACCCAGTTTTTCACCATGGGGAGCGCCGGTTTTATTCGTACGGAAGAAAGATGGGTCGATGCGACTGTGTATCGACTATCGGGAGTTAAACAAAATCACGATCAAGAATAAATACCCATTGCCGAGGATCGATGATCTGTTCGACCAACTACAGGGTGCTACGGTATTCTTGAAAATCAATCTCCGTTCGGGATACCATCAGTTAAAGATTAGGGAGACAGATGTTCCTAAAACTGCGTTCAGTATGAGGTACGGCCATTACGAGTTTTTGGTCATGCCATTCGGACTGACAAATGCCCCAGCTGCTTTTATGGACTTGATGAATCGGGTCTTTAAAGAGTATCTCGATCATTTCGTAATCGTCTTTATTGACGATATCTTGATCAATTCTAAGACAAAGGAGGAACACGAAAACCATTTACGAATCGTCTTAGGAATCCTACGAGAGAAACAACTCTACGCCAAGTTATGCGAATTTTGGCTTGATCAAGTAGCCTTCTTGGGACACGTGATTTCTGGGAATTGAATCTCCGTGGACCCGAGTAAGATTGAGGCCATCAACAATTGGCCACGACCAGCTACTCTGACCGAGGTCAGAAGTTTTCTTGGACTTGCGGGATTTACCGTAAGTTCATAGCTGACTTCTCAAGTATTGCCTCGACTCTAACGAACTTGACCAGAAAGAACGTACCTTTCCAGTGGTCCGAAGCGTGCGAACAAAGCTTTCGGGAATTGAAGAAGCGACTCACTTCTGCTCCCATTCTAACAATTCCATCGGGAACAGGAGGATTCTCAGTTTATAGCGACGCTTCGAAGAACGGCCTAGGGTGTGTGCTAATGCAAAACGGAAAGGTATCGCCTACGCTTCAAGACAATTGAAAGAATACGAGAAGAACTATCCGACTCACGACTTAGAGCTTGCAGCAGTCGTGTTTGCCTTAAAGATATGGCGACACTACCTCTACGGAGAAAGGTGTGAAATTTTCACTGACCATAAAAGTTTGAAGTAATTCTTCACTCAGAAGGAGTTAAATATGCGACAACGACGATGGCTGGAGCTTGTAAAAGACAACGACTGCGTTATCAATTATCATCCGGGCAAAGCGAACGTAGTCGCAAACGCGCTTAGTCGATAGGCGATGAGTACGGAATGGCACAGGCTTGGAGTGGAAATAGTCAATTTGGGCGAAGTCGAAAAGAAACTAGCAGCGCTGACTCTTCAGCCAACGTTGCTAGAACGAATTCAAAGAGCACAAGAAGAGGGTGAATTCTACCTAAAGGCGAAGGATACACTACCCGAAGACTCCAAAATCCGGGCAGACAGAACCCTGTTATACAAGAATCGGCTGTACGTGCCCAACGACGAGGAGTTACGACGAACGATAATGACAGAGGCGCACGCAACAACGTACTCAGTACACCCGGGCGCGATAAAGATGTACCAAGATTTGCGAATCATATATTGGTGGCCGGGAATGAAGAAGGATATTGCCACGTTCGTAAGTAGATGTATGACGTGCCAGCTGATCAAAGCGGAACACCAGCGACCAGCTGGAACTCTGCAGCCTTTACCGATTCCTGAATGGAAATGGGACCATATCACGATGGACTTCGTCATTGGTTTGCCTAAAACGACGAAAGGCCACGATGCCATTTGGGTGATTGTTGATCGCCTAACCAAATCAGCCCATTTCCTTCCTATCAGCTCTACTTTTTCTATGGAACGGTATGCTGAATTATATATTCAGGAAATTGTTCGACTCCATGGAATTCCAATTTCTATCGTCTCAGATCGAGATTCGAGATTTCTATCCAACTTTTGGCAAAGCTTACAGAAAGCGATGGGAACTAAACTCTCGTTCAGTACTGCATATCATCCCCAGACCGATGGGCAGTCTGAACGGACGATCCAAACCCTTGAGGACATGTTACGAGCGTGCGTGCTAGACTTCAAGGGAAAATGGAATAAATATTTGCCGCTGATCGAATTTTCTTACAACAATAGCTTCCATGCTACGATCGGGATGGCACCGTACGAGGCATTGTACGGGCGCAAGTGTCGATCCCCTGTTCATTGGGACGAAATCGGTGAACGAGCCTTATTGGGACCCGATATAATTCGTGAAACAACCGAAGCAGTGACCAAAATCCGAGAACGAATGCGAACGGCTCAAAGCCGACAGAAGAGTTATCCAGATCATCGATGACGACCTCTGGAGTTCGCAGAAGACGATCAAGTATTTCTAAAGATCTCTCCAATGAAAGGCGTAAAGCGCTTCGGACGAAAGGGCAAGCTAAATCCTAGATACATAGGCCCATTCAGAATCATAAAAAGGGTCGGCGAGGTTGCGTATCAGTTAGAGTTGCCAGCTTCCCTGTCACAAGTTCACGACGTATTTCACGTATCGACATTACGAAAATACGTCGCGGGCCCGAGTCATGTCATTCAGAACGAGCTTCTTTATCAACAGCTCAAGCCTGACTTGAGTTACGAAGAGAAGCCTGTAGAGATTTTGATGTACGAGTCGAAACGACTACGGAATAAGACTATTCCATTAGTTAAGGTTTTGTGGCGGAATCAATCAGTTGAGGAAGCCACTTGGGAGCGTGAGGATGATATGAGAGTTCGTTATCCCGAATTATTCCAGTCGGCGTAATTTCGGGGACGAAATTCTTTTAAGGGGGGAGGATGTAATACCCGTAAAATATAAATACGGGGTTTTGACATGATTAGTTATGAGATTTTGTGGACGAAGCATGAGATAAATTAATTAAAACTTTGAATCGAAAATATAGATGTTGGATGACTTCAAATTAAAAATGAAACTTAATTAAAGAACTTTTGAAAATAATTATAAAAGACTTACAATATTAAGTGGGTAAATTGATAATATAGACTTGAGATATTAAGCTTGGTTTAAATACATGACTTTGGCCCAAACATTTTTACACGATGAGATTAATAATTACGTTGCTTGAGTGGGAAGGAAGTAACAATCACCGCCTAGTCATTTCAGATTTATTAAATCAAAGTATGATACTTATCTCCAAGTTGTACAACTAACAGAAACATATACAAGAACAAGTGTTAAAGAGAGAGAGCGTGAGCAAGGAGAAGAAAACGATAGGAAGCCACCAAACTTTTAACTTCAAAAGAGAAACTAATCAACGAGTGAGGTATGAAATTTTATAACATATATTGAGTTGTTTCTTTTGTTTGGATAATTTACGAATATATAGGGCTGAGTCACGATTATAAAGGACACTCAAAAGCTAACATAAATCGAAAACCCTAGTTCATAAGAATTCAGTTTGTAATCATAAGGGGTTAAGATGATGTAAGTCTTAATGATTTTACAGCATGAGGTGTTTTGAGGGATGTTGTGTTCTATAAAACTTAATGTCTTAAGGTAGATGAATCTCGATCTTTAGGTTTTCAGCATTTCCATAAGGTTCGACATTGATAAGGATCTCGAAATATATAACAGATTACGACATTAGTAAGAATTTGATAAGATCTCGAGGCCTACAATACCAAGATTTCGAAAATGAGTAAGATTTCGATATTATATGTCTCGACATTTTTTTTAAGTTAACATCTCGACATCTGATCTGAAACATCTCGATATCTAATCTTTAAGTCTCTCGAAATGTACCTTTAGCAATTTATATAGATCTCGACATCCTCCCTGGCACAGTTCGACATTTAGTTTCCTTAACAGATCTCGATATTATTTATATGTATATAGAGGTCTCGACATTATTAGAAGATCTCGGCATTGTCTAAAAGATTTCGACATTGTCTTAAGTTTCTACACTTAATAAATTTTCGGTATTTTAGGGTTTTGTTATTTCTAGGGTTTATTTATTTTTAAGCATCTCATTATTTTTAGGTTTTCATAAATTTTAGGGTTTTGATAATTTTAGCATTTTCAAAATTTATATGACTTAGTAAATTTATTAATATGAAAATATTTATTATATCCAGAGGATCGATATATAGTGTAATACCAGTAAAATTAGTACGGGATTATTTTTGTAATGTTCGAAATTAATGAAGATGACTTTCGAACAAAACCGAATTTTCGGGAGCGAGCCGAAAATATTAGTTTGGGCCGAAATTTTTAGAGACCGTTATAAAGTAGACCAAATAATATTCAAAGCCCAAATTAAATGAAGGCCCAACTTGGAGATAATAAAGGACAGGCCTAAGTGGAAATTAAAAAGGTATGGCCCATGTTAGCATGAGCTTGGCCCAATGGTGATTTAAGGATAAGTATGCACTATTCTTAACCTCAAGGGAAACTTACGTTTCCATATGCTATCACCTCGGTAATTGGTCTAAAGGCCATCATTGGTAGTCAAATAATTATCATCAAGGCTAAGAGGAGAAAAACCAAAAGAGAGGAAACAAAGAAGTGAGCCAGACGTGAGGAAGCAGAGGAAACCTTGGGCGAATTCATGCTGAATATCCAACTTAGGAAATTATCAAACTAAGCTAAGGAGGCAATGATTTTATCTTACGTGTGAACCTCCTACTAGCTTATGTATTTAGTCATATTACATGTTACATGATTTGATGAATTTCACCAAGGAGCCGAAGCAAGGAAACGAAGGAGACGAGGCAAACAAAACCAGTTTTCGGCTAATTCAATTTCATAACAATTACATAGCTGAGTTCGGAAGTGAGGTAGGTGGTTTTAAACCCCTACTACCCGTATGATTTTCCTCAAAATGATTAGAATTCGATTGGAAGGCCGATTGAATTCAAAGTTTTAAGTTTCATGATTTTCATAAATGTCGTGATGTGTTGCTATGTGATATTACGTGATTTTGAACTCAATATATGAGTTCTTGGACTGGATGATTTAACTGATATGTTTATTCGATGAAGAACTTGTTAAGTTTCTGGAAAATTTAGGGTTTTATATGAAGATGAGTCCAATAGAACAGTAAATCGGGCGATTTGTAGGTTTCGGACGATTTTTAATTCGCGGGCCTGTATTTAGTTTACAAATCGGGTGAAAATGATTTTCAAGAGATAGGATTGGTCGATTTTGGGTTCGCGGGCCGATTTCAAATCGCGGGGTGATTCCTGTGAAGGAAATCGGGCTTCGAGCGTTAAATCGGACGATTTGCAAAATCGCCGAAAGTCTCACGAAATCGGGCGTTGACCTTACTTTCGCGGGTTGACCATAGCTTTTTAACGCAGAATCGGGCGATTCGTGAAATCGGGTGTTGACTCGACTTTCGCAGGTTGACCAAGTGGGCTTCGGGCGATTTTAATTGGGCTTTGACCGATTTTGGTGTGAGTTGACCAGCGACATTTATTTTGGGCTTTTGCGCCATTTCAGGCCCAAATATTTTAAATAAAATGGTTTTAAGCCCAATCACTTCTAATTAAAATATTTTCGTATTATAACATATATTTTCGGGTCAACCCATATTTTAAATTATAAATATTATTTTTGGATTTTTAAACCATCGGCCTAGTTTAAATACTTACGATTGCGTGATTTCGGTGTACGTATTTTATGTGATTTATTATATGTGCATTTCACGACATGCACGGGAGAGATGATGGTATCGTATTTGTACGGTGACGCCTTACGGTGTCGGTTGAGTGGGGTAGAGTCACCTTTATTGGTCGTCGAGGTCAGACTCGTGTAGCACCTGGTGGGAGAGGAGGTTTGCGACACCCATCTACTCGGGATTGAGCCACCCGAGGTGCACACCACCGGATATTATTTGGCTCAGGGACGACTGACAGATGTGAGATTCCTGTCTACCCGGGTTGGTGGTAGGCCACTCGGGGAAAAGTCGTCGGGTTGAGATTATGTGCGGAAGGAGCGACCCGGCACGGCCGGCGTGGGCTTCCGCATGATTATGGCGTACTTTGCCATTGCGCGCGTGGGTGCTGAGTCTAGCCGAGGGCCCTGTTATGTGATGAGATGTGATAGGTTGAGCGTGCATATTTCATGTGTGAGGACATGGGATTGGGTTGAGTGCACGCACGCATACATTGCATGTTTTACTGCCACCTACTGGGTGTGACGCCCGGGGCCGATGAGGGCGGGGAGTGATCGCCGGTGCTAGAGAGGTGCACGGACAAGGAGCGGCTCCTGGCAGGCTTCTAGGCGAAGGGGTACGTGAACGAACCGATCCGACACCCGAATGAGAAGGGATCCTGAGACTGACAATGTATGGGCGTGTCAGGCTAAGAATCGTGTAAGGGAATTGATAGTACTAGTCATATCACCAAGGTCGACCTACCTTTTCGGGAGTCCATCTATAGAAACTCCGAAGTTAAGCGTGCTTGACTTGGGGTAATCTAGGGATGGGTGACCCCCTGGGAAGTTTCTCAGGGTGCGTGTGAGCGAGTGCACGAAGCACGCTAAAAGGTTAAATGGTGGTACAGTGGGGCCAGACTATCAGTCGGAGTGTGGTGGGCCCAACCCCACTGGTCCCGGTAGGGACCGATGCTATAGTGACACCCGGTATGGGACGGGTCGTTACAGGTGGTATCAGAGCGTGGTTTTAGGTTGTGAAGACTGTCCATGTACTGCCGCTCAGAAGCCGGGAGAACCAGCCTCGCCTGTAGGTATTATGTGCTAATGTGGTTACGTGACCTTATTTGCTCATTTATATGTTATATAGTACTTGGAAATGTCGAGAGGAAGACCTAGGCGCGAGTTTGTGGGAGAAACGAGTCGAAGGGACGAACCTGAGTCCCCGACTCGAGAACGTGACACCATCCATCGTCTGACTGAATTGATCCAATGACAGTCAGACCAAATCAACGACCTGATCAATCGTCGGAGCTCATCTGAGCACCGTTCCTCCCCGCAACCTGATCGAGTGGAAATCATTGGGGAGAGATTCCGTAAGCTAAATCCCCCAACCTTCGCCGAGGCCGCTAACCCTGCGGTGGCCGAGGATTGGATCGGCACCATAGAAAATCTCTTCATCTATAGCCGTGTGCCGAATAATGAGAAGGTGCTGTGTGTCGTTTCCCTGTTACGGGGAAGCGCACGTTTCTGGTGGAACACCGTGAAGGTGTTAGAGGATTCCGCTACTATGACGTGGGAACGCTTCAAGGAACTCTTTTACGAAAAGTACTTCACTGCTCACGACCAAGAGCAGCGAATGTACGAATTTATGAATCTGAAGCAAGGGCGAATGCCGGTTGCGGAATACATCCGTAGATTTGAGGAGTTATCCCGGTTTGCTCATCATCTCGTAGCGACGAATGCTCTGAAAGTTACGAGATTCCTTCGGGGACTGAAACCCGAATTCTACCGAGACCTCAGCGTGGCGGGGGTGCGCCAGCTGGAATTCCGCCAGGCGACAGAGCGTGCCTTAATAGCTGAGCAGGCGGAAGGAGTTATGAGAGAGTCCCAAGAAGCGAATCGGAAGAGGGAGAGTCAACAGGGAGGAAGCAGCCAGAAGCGGCAATTCTTCGGCAAGGGTCCGAAGAATAAAGGTAGTCGACCAGGCCAACAGATGTGGCGTTCGAATTTTAGCCAGGGACCAACCAACGTTCCCTACCGACCAGCGATGCCAGCGCCACCGTGCCAGCAGTGCGGAAGAAATCACTTCGGCATCTGCTACGGACCTCGACCTGCGCTGAATCTACGGTGCTTCCGGTGTGGAAAGACGGGACACACTGCACGGAATTGCACGGAAGGCCAACCTCGACTACAGAATCAGCCGCAGAATCTGATTCGACCTCCACCGATACCTGCACGAGTTTTTACGCTGACCAATGAGGAGGCGGAGGCGAACCCAGCCGTGGTGACTGGTACGTTGAATGTCTTTCACGTACCGTTTTCCATTCTGATTGATTCCGGAGCCACATATTCGTTTGTGTTTGCAAATTTCGTGACCAGGGCGGGAATATATCCCACCTACTCCTCATGCAATTTCATCGTATCCCTACCACACGGAGATCCAACTCGGACCAACTTGGTGGTAGAAAATTGTCCCGTTAAGATAGAAGGGAGGGAATTAGATGTAGACCTAATAGTAATCCCGATGAATGATTACGACATCATATTCGGGATGGATTGGCTCTCGAAGTACGGGGCCATTATTGATTGCTCAAAAAGGGTAGTTAGGTTCCGATCACCCGAGGGAGAGGAATTTGAATTTTCGGGAAAGAAGAATGGTAAGACCATCCCTCGGATTTATGCTTTGAAAGCTCAACGACTCGTGAATACGGGTTGCAAATCGTTCCTGATCTTCGCGGTGAAAGCCGAGGAATCTTCCCAGCCGAAGCTTGAGGAGGTTCCAGTAGTAAATGAATACCCCGAGGTATTCCCCGAGGATCTTCCAGGATTACCACCAGATCGGGAAATTGAATTTGTTATTGATCTTGTACCGAGAGCTGCCCCGATTTCTAAATCTCCGTATTGGTTAGCACCGAACGAGTTACAAGAACTAAAGGAGCAATTAGAAGATTTGATGCAAAAGGGTTTTATTCAACCCAGTTTCTCGCCTTGGGGAGCCCCAGTACTTTTTGTTAAGAAGAAAGACGGGTCGATGAGGATGTGCATCGATTATAGTGAGCTCAATAAAATCACGATCAAGAATAAGTATCCGTTGCCGAGGATAGACGATCTATTTGATCAATTACAAGGGGCGACGGTATTCTCGAAGATTGACCTACGTTCCGGTTATCATCAATTAAGGATCCGTGAGACGGATGTTCCCAAAACTGCGTTCAGCACGAGGTACGGCCACTATGAATTCTTGGTCATGCCTTTCGGGCTAACGAATGCTCCTGCTGCTTTCATGGATCTGATGAACCGAGTATTTAAAGAGTTTCTGGACCGCTTCGTCATCGTCTTTATTGACGATATCTCATTTATTCTAAGACCAAAGAAGAACAGCCTCGACGCTCACAAACCTGACGAAGAAGAATGTTCCGTACAAGTGGACTGAAGAATGTGAGCAAAGTTTTCAGGAGCTGAAGAAAAGACTGACGACTGCTCCAGTTTTAGCAATACCTTCGGGTACTGAAGGATTTTCAGTATATAGTGACGCCTCGAAGAATGGCTTGGGGTGCGTATTAATGCAGAATGGGAAGGTAATTGCATATGCCTCCCGACAGTTGAAGCCGTATGAGAAGAACTATCCCACCCATGATCTTGAACTCGCTGCAGTAGTGTTTGCCCTTAAGATCTGGCGACACTATTTGTACGGAGAAAGGTGCGAGATCTTTACGGATCATAAGAGCCTGAAGTACTTCTTCACACAGAAGGAGTTGAATATGAGGCAACGACGATGGCTCGAACTGGTGAAGGATTACGACTGCGTGATTAACTATCACCCAGGAAAAGCTAACGTGGTCGCGGACGCGTTAAGCCGAAAAGCCGTGAATACAAAATTGTGCCAACTTGGAGTTGAAGTAATTCACTTCGGGGAGTTTGAGACGAGATTGGTAGCGTTGACTATCAAGCCGACGCTGTTAGATCGGATCCTCGAAGCACAAAAGGAAGACGAATTATACCTGAAGGTTCGGGATGAACGAGATGAAGATGTTCCGTCGGAATTCGAATTCCGAGGAGACGGAAGTTTACGATTCAGAGGTCGCCTGTATGTGCCAAAAGACGAAGATATCCGCCGAACATTGATGACAGAGGCACATACGACAATCTACTCGGTGCATCCTGGTGCCACGAAGATGTATCGGGATCTACGTATGAACTATTGGTGGCCTGGAATGAAAAGAGACGTTGCTACATTTATAAGTCGATGCTTGACTTGCCAACAGATCAAAGCAGTGCACCAAAGGCCAGCAGGAATGTTGCAACCGTTGACGGTTCCTGAATGGAAGTGGGACCACATAACAATGGATTTTGTAGTAGGATTACCCAAGACGGTGAAAGGACATGATGCAATTTGGGTAATCGTTGATAGATTGACGAAATCTGCTCACTTTCTACCGATAAACCAGACATATGCCATGGAGAAATTCGCAGAGCTGTATATTCAGGAAATAGTGAGACTACATGGGATTCCGATGTCGATCGTATCCGATCGCGATTCGAGATTTCTGTCTCAATTCTGGGTAAGTTTACAGAAAGCATTAGGAACTAAATTGTCCTTTTGCTCAGCTTATCATCCCCAGACGGACGGACAATCGGAAAGAACGATCCAGACGCTCGAAGACATGTTGAGGGCTTGTGTTCTGGATTTCCGAGGAAGTTGTAGTAAATATCTCCCGTTGATCGAATTTTCATATAACTACAGCTTTCAAGCTACAATTGGGACGGCGCCTTATGAAGCCTTGTATGGGCGTAAATGTCGATCCCCAGTCCATTGGGATGAAATCGGCTAGAAGACACTGTTAGGTCCCGAAATGATTCGTGAAATGACTGAAGCTGTCAGTAAAATTCGAGAAATGATGCAAACGGCCCAAAGTCGTCAGAAGAGTTACGCGGATAAGAGACGAAGGCCGTTGGAATTTGAAGAAGGCGATCAAGTTTTCTTGAAAATATCACCGATGAAAGGAGTTAAGAGATTCGGACGGAAAGGGAAGCTGAGTTCGAGATATATAGGACCTTTCAATATTTTGAAAAGAGTCGGTGAAGTAGCGTACCAGCTAGAACTGCCGACATCGCTAGCACAAGTTCATGACGTCTTCCACGTATCTACGTTACGAAAGTACGTTCCGGATCCGAGTCATGTGCTACGAAGTGAGATGCTTCATCAACAATTGAAACCGGACTTGAGTTACGAAGAAAGGCCGGTAGAGATTTTATTGTACGAGGTGAAGCGACTTAGGAATAAGAACATTCCCTAGTAAAGGTGCTATGGCGAAACCAGACAGTGGAAGAAGCCACTTGGGAACGAGAAGACGAAATGAGGGAGAAGTACCCCGAGTTGTTTCAGACGACTTAAATTTCGGGGACGAAATTTCTTTTAAGGGGGGAGGAACCCGTAAAATTAGTACGGGATTATTTTTGTAATGTTCGAAATTAATGAAGATGACTTTCGAACAAAACCGAATTTTCGGGAGCGAGCCGAAAATATTAGTTTGGGCCGAAATTTTTAGAGACCGTTGTAAAGTAGACCAAATAATATTCAAAGCCCAAATAAAATGAAGGCCCAACTTGGAGATAATAAAGGAAAGGCCTAAGTGGAAATTAAAAAGGTATGGCCCATGTTAGCATGAGCTTGGCCCAATGGTGATTTAAGGATAAGTATGCACTATTCTTAACCTCAAGGGAAACTTACGTTTCCATTTGCTATCACCACGGTAATTGGTCTAAAGGCCATCATTGGTAGTCAAATAATTATCATCAAGGCTAAGAGGAGAAAAACAAAAAGAGAGGAAACAAAGAAGTGAGCCAGACGTGAGGAAGCAGAGGAAACCTTGGGCGAATTCATGCTGAATATCCAACTTAGGAAATTATCAAACTAAGCTAAGGAGGTAATGATTTTATCTAACGTGTGAACCTCCTACTAGCTTATGTATTTAGTCATATTACATGTTACATGATTTGATGAATTTCACCAAGGAGCCGAAGCAAGCAAACGAAGGAGACGAGGCAAACAAAACCAGTTTTCGGCTAATTCAATTTCATAACAATTACATAGCTGAGTTCGGAAGTGAGGTAGGTGGTTTTAAACCCCTACTACCCGTATGATTTTCCTCAAAATGATTAGAATTCGATTGGAAGGCCGATTGAATTCAAAGTTTTAAGTTTCATGATTTTCATAAATGTCGTGATGTGTTGCTATGTGATATTACGTGATTTTGAACTCAATATATGAGTTCTTGGACTGGATGATTTAACTGATATGTTTATTCGATGAAGAACTTGTTAAGTTTCTGGAAAATTTAGGGTTTTATATGAAGATGAGTCCGATAGAACAGTAAATCGGGCGATTTGTAGGTTTCGGACGATTTTTAATTCGCGGGCCTGTATTTAGTTTACAAATCGGGTGAAAATGATTTTCAAGAGATAGGATTGGCCGATTTTGGGTTTCGCGGGCCAGAGCTCGTGTTTCGCGGGCTGAAGCATTTCGCGAGTTGTGAGAGAGCGTCGGGCCGATTTTGGGTTCGCGGGCCGATTTCAAATCGCGGGGTGATTCCTGTGAAAGAAATCGGGCGATTCGCGAGATTTAAATCGGGCTTCGAGCGTTAAATCGGACGATTTGCGAAATCGCCGAAAGTCTCACGAAATCGGGCGTTGACCTTACTTTCGCGGGTTGACCAGAGCTTTTTAACGCAGAATCAGGCGATTCGTGAAATCGGGTGTTGACTCGACTTTCGCAGGTTGACCAAGTGGGCTTCGGGCGATGTTAATTGGGCTTTGACCGATTTTGGTGTGAGTTGACCAGCGACATTTATTTTGGGCTTTTGTGCCATTTCAGGCCCAAATATTTTAATGGTTTTAAGCCCAATCACTTCTAAATAAAATATTTTCGTATTATAACATATATTTTCGGGTCAACCCATATTTTAAATTATAAATATTATTTTTGGATTTTTAAACCATCGGCCTAGTTTAAATACTATACGATTGCGTGATTTCGGTGTACGTATTTTATGTGATTTATTATATGTGCATTTCACGACATGCACGGGAGAGATGATGGTGCCGTATTTGTACGGTGACGCCTTACGGTGTCGGTTGAGTGGGGTAGAGTGACCTTTATTGGTCGTCGATGTTAGACTCGTGTAGCACCTGGTGGGAGAGGGGGTTTGCGACACCCATCTACTCGGGATTGAGCCACCCGAGGTGCACACCACCGGATATTATTTGGCTCAGGGACGACCGACAGATGTGAGATTCCTGTCTACCCGTGTTGGTGGTAGGCCACTCGGGGAAAAGTCGTCGGGTTGAGATTGTGTGCGGAAGGAGCGACCCGGCACGACCGGCGTGGGCTACCGCATGATTATGGCGTACTTTGCCATTGCGCGCGTGGGTGCTGAGTCTAGCCGAGGGCCCTGTTATGTGATGAGACGTGATAGGTCGAGCGTGCATATTTCATGTGTGAGGACATGGGATTGGGTTGAGTGCACGCACGCATACATTGCATGTTTTTACTACCACCTACTGGGCGTTTTTGCTCAGGGTTATATTTTTCAGGTGGGACTGAGCCCGACACCGACAGGTGTCAGGGTTGAGATATAGGCTGGCTGGCGGCGGTGACTCCACGGGCTTTTGAGGGCGGAGCGGTACATGGGACGCGGCCTGTGGAGAGGCGTAGGATAGTCGGGTTTAGATTTTTGGGGCTCCGACCCGTTGTATTATACAGACGCATTTTGTAAACCCGACTTAGTTTATATATGTACATTATTTTCATTAAAAAGTTTTTTATAAATCGGGTCCTCCGCGACTTTCGTTGCGGAAATCCGCCAATTATTCTAGATAGGAAGTAGGGTCGCCACATATAGGGACCTCTCCGGACTTATTTGACAATAGCGGGAGGACAGGTAGGTGGATCATCCATCTACAATACGTAAACACAAACGTGAATTTATGTGTTTCAATGTGATTCAATGATTTACGTGACTTACGTGACTTATGTGCTTTACCTGTTTTACGTACGATTTATATAAACCATGTATATATATGAAATTTCATACATATGCATGTCACGTGCATATCACGTTAGGGCGAGAGATGATTGTATCGTAGTGAGACGGTAGTGATATGAGATATTGACGTACGGGGTAGAATGAGATGCTTGTGACTGGTGACTCTTAGAGGAGTCGAGGTTGGGCTCACTGGCACCTGGCGGAGATAGGCGTGATCGATCTGTCTACTCGGGCGTGACCGTCCCGAGGTGCATACCGCCGGATGAGATATTGATGTGACCTGATAGGCCATTGGCATGATCGTCCAGTGCACTATCAGTGTATACTTTTGGTGACCCGGTAGGAGGCCATTGGCGTGATCGTCCAGTGCACTACCAGGGTAGGCTGCCGCGAGACTTGGGGGTGGCCTCCCAGTAGTCTTTGCGCGCGAGGGTGTCGAGCCTAACCTAGGGCCCTGTGTTGTGTGAATAGGAATTGTGGGAAAAGAAAGAGTGTGCATTAAATCATGCTGCGAGATATTGGGATTGGGGTTGAGTGCACACTTGCATACATGCATTTTATTCACCTACTAGGCAAATTGCTCAGTGTTTACGTGTTGTAGGTACTGAGGTCGACGCTGATACGCGTCGTGACTGAGGCGGCTGGTGGCGGTGCTCCATGGACTTTTGAGGGCAGGGCGGTACATGGATGAAGACCTGTGGAGCGGCGTTAGCGCTTTTTGTTCTTTTAATATTTTTGGGGCTTCGGGCCATGTACAGAGATGACAATGTAGACGGATTTTTGTACTAATGTACATTATTTAGGAAAAAGTTTTAATTAGACGGGCCTTCCGCGGCTTACGTTGCGGAAATCCGCCACTAATCGTAGTTAAAAAACTAGGGTCGCCACAATCGCCAATTATCTGATCAACCGGATGAGCTCTAGTCCACCGGCGCTCATGCGGCAAAGCTGAAGATGATGCATCAACCATTTGTGGGTCTAGATTTCGAATGATTTTCGATTGTTCATTCGTGTGAGGAAGTTCCAAATCTGTACTGGGTGGGAGCGACCCTGATGATTCTTCCTCAATACCCACGATATGTTCTTCATTGTTCTATGGCAAATCTGAATCGGGTGAGGTAGGACTGTGGAAGAACTCGGTACATCAACCACGTCGGGTGTAGGATTGACGGTGACTGGCGGATGTAGAGGCTCAAAGAGGGAATCCAAGTCTTCTAACACAAGTCTTAGAGCTTCGTCTGGCGGTGATTGCTGAGTTGTTGCCATCGCCTGTTGGTTTTGTGCCAACACACCAATGAATACGAGTTCTGAGATGTTGTCTTCAGAAGCCAACGGGTTGAGCACGGGTCATGAACTGTTTTGTTCAGAAGCCATCTCGTTCACTTCGTGAAAAGTGACGTTATAACTTTTCTTAAAGGTTGGACTTGATGTATACTCGGTATGCTTTTGATGTTGAAGAATACCCGACGAAAGTTGCTTCGAATGCTTTAGGGTCGAACTTTGCACGTTGCTCTCTGTCGTTCACCACAAAGCACTTGCGCCCGAAGACTTTAAGGAATGAGATGTTGGATACTCTCTTATTTACAATCTCGTACGGAGTCTTGTTGAACCGTTTGTGAACCACCGTCCTGTTTTGGATAAAACAGACGGTATTTACTGCTTCAGCCCAAAGAAAGTGTGAAGGCCGGAATGGATCAGCACTGTACGAGCGGCTTCCACTAGGGTTCTGTTTTTCCTTTCAACCACCCCATTTTGTTGAGGTGTTTTTGTGGCTGAGAATTGTTAACTTATTCCAAGTTTTTGATAAAACTCACTGTGATATTTATTATTGAACTCAGTGTCGTTGTCTGTTCGAATAACTTGAATAGTCTGTTGCAGCAGATTCTGAGTTGTGTTCACAAAGTTGATAACCAAGTCCCCTCTCTCATCTTTGGTTCGGAGGAACTTTGTCCAGGTGTAGCGAGAGAAATCATCGACGATCACTTGCACGTACTTGCGTCCATTGATACTCTGAGTCTGCATCGGCCCACACAGGTCCATATGGATTAGTTCCAATGGACGAGAGGTAGACGCTATTTGCTTGACATGATGAGACGCTCGCTTTATTTTCCTAATTGACATGCCGAACATTGATGCTCCTTTTGTAGTAGTATAGTTGGAAGGCCGTGAACCAACTTTTTCGTAGAGAGGCGTTAGAGAGCTTTCATATTCAGATGAGACATTCGTTGATGCCATAAGCTGTTCCTCTGAATCACAGTCTGAGAGATGAGGCATACAGCTGTCGAGGCCGTACGGACGACAGGTTGATCGTGTAAAGATTGGATTTCCGAAGTCCGTAAAGGAGTTCTTGTGTTCTGACTGTCCAAAATTCTGCACCAGTCAGCGTGAAAGACCACTTGAAATCCTTTATCACAGAATTGGCCTATGCTGAACAGGTTATGCGCGGAGGCCTTCAACATAAGAGACATCTTTTATTGTCAGATTGTCCAAAATAATGTCCCCACATCCAAGAATGGGAGCTGAGTCATTGTTTCCGAATCTGACTTTGCCGTTTGGTCGGTCTTTGTAGTTGCTCAGCAGCTCTTGCTTTCCAGTCATGTGTGTAGAGCAACCAGAGTTGAGGTACCACACATGATGGATCTGCAAAAACAAGTTAGAGAGCTTTAGGTACCCACTTAAGCATGGGTCCTCTCAGATTAGCAGATTTAGTTTTAGGTTGAGATATAATTCCTAAATTATTACTTGAGAGTTTTAATAACCCATATCACTTTTGGAGAAGTGGGTTTGGGTGTTGCCTCTTTAGGTGACTTGGCCTTTTCGGATTTTGTCGTCCTAGGAGGAGATTTAGGAATCCATTTGGGTTGAACCTTGCAGGAAAGGTTAATTTCAGTACGTACAAATGCTTTGGTAGGCTTGACTGAGGAAAAGATCTTTTTTTTGATAATCTCTTAAGGTGCTTGGAGGACTCAATCTTTACGGGATACCTTAGGTGAGCACATGCATGTACAGCGTCATAAGCTTTCTTTATGGCTGGATCTTGTTTCCTACGGGCCTTCCTAGTGGCATTTGTTTCAGAATGATTATTTTTAATTTGTGAGGTAGAGCCTATTTCGTAGTTGTTGCTTCTAAAGGTGATGGGCTGAAGAGTACATGTAGAAGCAATTATTCGAAGCGAAGAAATGGCTCTTTTATTTCTACGAGTGTCATTTATTTGTCCAGAAGGAGTAACATTTTTAGTCATACTCAAGGCTACTAGCTCCTTCTTAATACTAGACACTCTCGCCTTCGGTTCTAGTGCTTGCCCAACGCTCCCTATAGACGGCGGTAAACTAGATTTAGTCTTACCACTCTTAACAGAATTATCAATGCACTTTTGATCTTTCGAAGGTGATTTTCGATTTTCACACTTTGCAGAATAGCATGAGAGGTAGTTTGGGAGGATGAGGAAGCTTTGAGATTTTCCATCTCTTTTAAGAACTTCTTCTTTTCAGTTCGAAATTCTCTCTTTCTTTATCTAATTTTTCTTGAGATTCCTCTATCTATTTTATTATAGGAGGTTTATAGAGAGAATTTTTATAATGAACGTCTTTGACTTCCTCGTAGTGTTTGAGATTCAGGAGGTAGAACTTGAACTAAATCACAGACAGGTGTTAAAGATGGTTTCATATTTCTGTCTCTTTTCATTTAGTTTTGTGTAGTCAAAGGGGATTTCAGGCCCATGTGACTCTCTTCTCTTGGATGAATCTAATGTACTTTGTTTTGTCGCTTCAGTAAAATCTCTAAGAGAGGTTACTCCTAAACCCATGTTCTTAATATCATATATTTCCTTTTTCCGTAGAACACGTGGATTAGTGAAACCTATGCCTTCTATTAGATTATAGAACTCTATATCCTTGGGCTGGTTTAGAAATATCATCTGTTCAGATTGTCCCGTACACGTAAGATCATCTAATTTCTTAATTTTCGCATATAACTTCTTACGTTTCTCGCCTAGGAGAGCATAATTATTTTCTACCGTCAGTTTAGCGGCTTGACAGACATCTAGATCTTTACTAAGCTCACTAACCTTATTGTTAGACATTTCTAATTGAGCTTCTAAGTTGGTGATCTTAGTGGTAGCTTCGGTTATCCTACAATTTAGGGTGGCTTTCTCATTGAGATTCCTAACCAAGCAAATGTAGTTATTTGCTAGCCTATCTTCTAACTCCTTAATCTTTTCGCTATGCTGTCCTATTTGAGGTTGACTAGTCTCTCTAGAATGTAGGCTCTTAGTAAGTTCTATTTTAGCACTAGAGCTTCTAAGTTCTGACTCGAGACTATTTATCTTTTCCTGAGACCTAGAAAGTTTATCCTTTACTTCCTTACTACTTTTATGCTCACCTTTCATGTTAGCATATTGTTTTTGATATGATTCTAACATGGTCAATAATGTGGATGAAGAGTCTACTTCTTGTGATGAGGTGGATGCACCATCTTCGTCCATCTGATTGGATGTTTCGGCATCACTGTCGTTATCAAAGCGTGCCATGAGGGCAAGATTCTCGTCTCCAGAACTAGACGTGTCTTCAAGCCAGTGGTCCTGCTCTGCCATGAGGGCTACACCTGCTTCCTTTTGCTTCATGAGTTGAAGCTTCTTGGAGTAGTAATTAGCATCTCTTTTCTTGGGAAGAGTGCATTCTCTGGCAAAATGACCAGGCTTTCCACAGTTGAAGCACTTGTTGGGCTCTTTAGTGTTCTTGACTTCGAAGCTCTCTGGTGCATGTTCCTTGCTCTTAGAGCTTGAGGTCCGAAGTCTGTTGGCCGAGGAAGAGGACTTCTTCTTGAAGTATTTCTTGCTCATTATCTTTCCGATTAATGCCAACTGTTTCCCCAGTACCTTCATGCTTGGCTCGGCGTCTGATTCTAAATCTTCGTCTGACTCGGATAATGAGGAAGGCCTAACGATCTTCTCTTTGCGAGGCTTTGTTCCACGCTTCTCTGAGACTAGAGCAACGGTGTTGTCAACCTGCTTGCCCTTCTGCTCTCTCTGAGTCTCGCAAACATCTTCCTCGTATTGGGCGAGATTATCAAATACTGCAAAGATATCCAACTCCTCCAGATCTTTGTTTTGTCTAAGTTGAGTGGATATCTTTTTCCAGTCCGAGGGCAGAGAGGATAGAAATCTGATATTTGCTTCCATGTTTATTTTCGAGATTTCTATCTTCCTCATCTCGTTGAGAAGAGTGAGGTATCTTTGGTATGCATCATAGAGGCTCTCCTCCGGCTTAGCTTTGAAGGAGTCATAAGCAGTGAGAATATTAGCCTTTTTGGTCTTGATGCCTACTTCCGTCCTTTGCATCATCCTATGCAACTCATCCCACATTCCCTTAGCCGTTGGGAGGCTGTCTATCTGTCTATAGATGTCGTTGGGGATGCCTTGCATGAGTGTGTTCATGGCTATCAGATAGCCTTAGCACGGGCCCTTTCCTCGATGGTGTATTTCTTAGGTTCCTTTAGTCCCCTAATAGCGGGAATTTGAGGTGTAACCGTGTCATCATCGGCTACGTTGATCCAGAACTGTGCAGGTCCCTATTCAAGTGACTGCAATAAATTTTCGGCTTGATCTTTCAGAGCTACGAAGTTTAGGAAGCGGCTTCTCCAGACCGTATATTCACCGCGTTGCAAGATCGGCGGACGATTGTCGTTTCCTAGCGAGTATGCATCCATCTCTTCTTTCCCTTTCTTTTTTTTTTCTGTTGACAAAGGATTTTGCTTTGTTGTTTTGATGGATTTGAATGATGTTGTGTGCTTCACAAGTAGCAAATTCGTTAGTATCGTTTGATATTAAAGCAGTCGAGAATTATTTTCGATTCTATCTTTAGATTCTCGATCGAAAATAATTCAGTCGAGATTAAAAGGTATGTTACTGTTCTCGTGCGAGAAAGTGTGTCAGCGAGAAAATTTACGAGCGAGAAAAATTTGTTCAAAAACTTTCGATAGATAAAAATCTTTCAATCGCGAATTTATTTCGATCGCAAAAAACAGTACTTAAAGTAGGTTTCTTGCTTAGTCAGAATAAATCCGTTGACTGCAAAAGTTTTTCGATCGTAAGTAATTTTTGCTTGGTCAAACTGTATTAGTTTTGACCGAAAAAATTTCGATGGTAGTTTTGCGAGCGCAAAGGTCAAAATAGGTCTTCGTCGAAAACGTTTTTCGCTAAGTAACGCTCGAAAAATTTTCTACTAAAATCCTTCTTAGTAAGGATGGTTTTAGCCTGACTTAGTGCTCTGATCGATAAAAATTCTCGCGCGGAGTTTTGCGATCGAGAAATTTCTGCGATCGAAAACTTTAGCGAGAAAAATTGAAGTCCCACGAATAAAATCAGAACCTAATTAACCCTGATTCAACCAAAAACGAAGAATTAGACTATGAAATTGCAGGTTTCTGCCGTAATCAGATGTTTGATTCGCAAAAACAGACAATTATACACATTCTGAAGCAAAATATGTCAATTTTAATCAAAATCAAACCGTGTTCAAGCTTGTTCTTCGCGCGAATAATATCGATTCAAATCTGATCTATTCTGTTAAATTGATATTCAAACTGCTACGAATCTAATCGCCATCGATTTTTATTGCTAGAACAAGCACAGAAACATCAAAATCAAATCAGATACGCACATAATTAGGCAATTCAGATCGAAAAATTATTGCGCGCCAAAACTGTTCTTCGCGTGAACAGTTCCAGAATGTAAAAATTCGATCAAAATTCTAACAATTTCGATTCGAAACAGAACGAATCTGCTTTGATACCAATTGTTAGATCCCCGTTTGTCAACTCAATCAATCCTAGGCATGAATTCTAAGGAAATCGATTAGAATCATTGAACATTGAAATTCGATCGAAAACCTTCAATGAAGAACACGAGAGAGAATTCCTTTAGTGAGAGGATGACTTCTGAGTTTCTCTCTCTAGAATTTAATTCGACAGCCTTTTGGATTGATTGTCTAATTTTCTATATTAAGCTCAATGTTTGTACAACTATTTATACCACACAAACTTGGCATAAATATCAAACTAGTCCTAATCTAAGGACTAATACAAATAAAGCCCCTATCTACGAAGACAGCTAATGAATGAAAGCACAATTAAAATTGATATTCTACAGTGTGTTTGTGTGTGTTTAACGAGAGCGGCTTCAAAAACAGTTTCTTTTGATAAACCCTCAGGGTAATTATGGGCTTTATATCCACAACTCTTTGGTATATTAAAGCCTAAGTACCAAAGTTCTACTTATTGCAAATTGTCTCCCCAAACTACTACAACCCATAAATATAGAAATATAAACCCAAGACTTACATAATTAGAGGACACTACAAATAATTCCTAACATGTTGTTACATGAAAAGGCGATTTGCAGTCATATTTTCTGGTTGTCTTACAGAAATGTGTATTAATAATTTGTCCTCTCTTTCGCGTTGTCAGGATATGTTGATGCAGGCTTCCATCCATATTCAGAAGGCTGATCGTTTAAAGCTTTTAGTAAGAATGGACGGGTTCTATCAATATCTTATTTTGAAGTTGTCAATGCACCTACGATGTATCCTATAAAGCATTGCTCAAGTTGGCTGGCAACAATCAGGACCTACTGGGTATGCTCTTTTAGGTGTCTACCATTTTATATTGCCCTATTGTAGTTGTGGATGATATATGAATCCAAAATTTGTGCGCAACTGGTTGCTTTGCCAATTTAGATGTAATCGGGTTGCTTCTCGCGTGATGGAGTCGGAACATGGTGGAGGTGGTAGTGCTAGACGAGCTGTCATGCGTGTTGTTCTGGAGAGGTATGCATAGTTTCGTGCGGGATTGCTTCATGTTTTCGAAACTGCCTTCCGTACAATATTGCATAAAATATGTTTTCCTTTTGTAGTTTTGTGCACGTCTCCCTTACGATTTGGAACGACAAGGCATCGGAGTTCTGCGATGCAGTCCGTTCTTCTGTCGGCCAGAATACAATTGTGATTGTCACAAGTATTAACCAAAAAATATTTGGAGGTACTGCTTTTTTCCATGACTGTCGCATGCCCAAAAAAATTGTATACTTTCAAGAAATTGCAATATTCATGCGTTTTCCAGCAAGAAATACATATAAGCACGACTGCAGTAGTCGTTGATTCTGTCGATTCATTATTTGAGTTGAATGTATTTATTATTGTCATTGTTTCTATTATTAATATTGTTACTATTATTATGCAGGAAATCTATACTTAAATACCACATCATCATCGAAGCTGTATGTAAACTACGAAGTGGATCCTGTCTGGGAGTTCATGAAGAGGTGCCATAATCAATTTGTGTATTTTCTAACGTTGTACACGGTGAATGCATTTCATAGGCCAATTTCAGTGTTATAGCATAGAGGAACTCTGATTTGATGCCTTGCCATGTTTTCGTCATACACGATTTCTTGCATCGGGAAACGGAGCAGGTATCCCATGCAAGTTGCCTTGACGATCATCAAAATTTGTTTTGCATTTCACTAGTTGATTTTGAAGCTGAAATTTAAAATTTCTTTTTAAGGTTAAGGAATTTGCATGTATTGCTAAGATTGTTATTGTCTAGTAGTGGTTGGCATGTTATATCATGTTCTAAATGTTCGAGCAAGTTAGAAAAATCAAATGAATTGCAACAAATGTATGGATCCGAAAGCTGTTGGAATTCTATCACATATAAGGACTTAATCAGAATATCTTTTCCATATATAGCAATAGTCATGCATATCCGGGTGATCACATCGATATTCTTTCCTAAAATAACTCAACCTCGCAGACAGTTCACATATCACTCACCATAGTATATTTTCCATATATAACACACAGTGAGATTCCATTCATAACAAGGTGATCACAGCAATATTCCAGTTAAGCACAAGATCACACAAATTCGATTATCTTAACAATTTAATCACCTTTAAGCACTTAATCGAATAATTTTACATACTTAAACATCATAAATCATACATATCGAGTTTTCTAAATTGTACCCCCCATAATACATAGTTACTTGGAATAATCAAAACTCGCATAATCATTTGGACCAAAAAGGTCTACGATCTCCCCTTTTTTTGATGATGACAAGTAGTTAATGCCTATCTTAAGCATATGAGTACACTTGATATGAAACCATTTTAGCACATAGCATGTTTAAGTATCAAAGCATGTGACATATGATCAGAGCAAATTAATTTATCAGATTCTAAAGCATGCTCCCCCTGTCGCTAATATTCCTATGTAAAGCACAGCAGTAAAAACATATAGCAATTCCCAGGTCATATTGTACAAAATGTCACAAGTCACCATGGAATGTCGCGAATTTTCAGATCATATCATATGGAACGTCACAAGTTACCATGGAATGTCGCAAATTATAAGATCATATCAGTTTGCTCCCCCTGCCTATGTGTGGAGTTCCTTAATCCTTAACAATTCACAAACTCAAGCACAGAAAGATTAAGACATAAAAGCATATAAAAAGTAAGCCGATAGTATTAATCGCATTCCAAGATTCCTAAGGGCCAAAAAAGTGAACGACCCGACATCAAAGCCCAAAATTCTCCCCTTTCAGCATCAAAAAGGAGGGATCCAAAACACCACTAACTTACCAAAAACGTGCAACTTACCACAACCTACTAACCCAAAAACCAGCAAAATAAAAGAACTTAGTACTATGTGCAGACGGGAACTAGGCATACTAGCGCTAGGAGATTACTGGGGATCGAAGTTCTAAGGGCTGGAATCACTGAGGCAGATGGGGATTCAGTGATATTCAGAGCCGTGGAGATCTCTTTTATAAACTTTTTAACCCATTTAAAGTGTCGTGAGATCTCATTGAACTTCTTCATGTTATCGTCATTGATGCCTTTGATATTTCATTGCAAATTAGCTATGGTTCCCTGCTCATCGTCGTTCTCTTGATCCTTTTTCTTTCTGCTTGGACCCTTTGAAGGTGTCTTCGGTTTTCGTCGTGGTTGAGATCGAACATTGAAGAGTGAAATAATAATGTGAAAGAATTAGGGTTGAATAGATTCAAGAAGGAAGAGAGTGGGTGGTTACATAAATGTCGAAAGCTTCTTGGATAAGATTGAAAAGAAATTATGTAAAGATGTAATATCGACTAGAAGTGAGGCGGATAAGGAAACGATTTCAAAATGAATTTTAAAAATCATTGGTAAAAAGGAGAAAATGCCAGTTAGATGGAACTAAATGAAAATCGGAGGATATCTCGCGGAGATTAAGGAAGGAAGTAAGGACTAAGATCAGAGTTCAAACATAAGAAGGAATTTTTGGCTGAAAATAGATTTTAACATAAATCTCGAAGAAAATCTATTTCGAGAGATAAGTTTGAAAAACATTTTCCCTATGAATGGAAAGAAATAAAATAGATAAGGAAGGTAGAATCAAGAAAAATATCAATAAAATTAGGAGATTCTAAAGGATAAGATCAAGGAAATACTAAGGACTAACTTTTCTAGTCACCTTTCCTATTTGAGCTCAATAATTCCTAATCGGTTGCGAATATCAAAAAATCTAATCTTAATAAGGGGTTTCGTGAAGATATCAGCCAGCTGATCATTAGTTCCTACGGAGTTCACACTGATATTTCCTTCTGAACATGATCTCAAATAAAATGATGTTTCACCTCTATATGCTTAGTTCGAGACTGGTGTACGGCATTCTTAGTGATGCTAATGGCACTAGAACTATCACAGAAAATAGGAATTTGGTTGTACCTTAAACCGTAATCAGTCAAGGTCTGTTTCATCCAAAGGATTTGCTGAGAACAACTTCCTAAGGCCATATATTCTGCTTCGATTGTGGACAGGGCGACGGCATTTTGTTTCCGACTGGACCAAGTTACGAGGGAATTCCTTGGGAATTGGCAAGTACCACTGGTGATTTTCCTACCTTCTATAGAACCGGCATAATCAGCGTCCGAGTATCCCATTAATGGGAATTCCTTGGAATTTGGATACCACATTCCAAAATTGATTATTCATTTCAAATATCTAAGTATCCGCTTGACAGCTGTCAAGTGTGATTCCCTAGGACTCGATTGATATCTAGAACATAGACCAGTAGCAAACATAATATCGGGTCTGCTTGCCAAAAGGTAGAGCAAACTTCCGATCATACCTTTATACTTAGTTTAGTCAAAGGGTGTACCTTGTTCATCACTATCAATTTTGACGGTCTGATGCATAGGAGTGGGAAGTACTTTGGAATCAGCCATTCCGAATTTTTCAAGTAGCTCATTCGTGTACTTCGTTTGAGAAATGAATGTTCCCGTGTCATTGCTTGATTCGTAATCCAAGGAAGTACGTGAGTTCTCGCATTAGGCTCATGACAAATTCCTGTTGCATAGACTTAGAAAAATTCTCGCAAAGAGTGATGTCGGTGCATCCAAATATGATATCATCAACGTAGATCTGCACAAGTAATATGTTATTCCCTTCGCATTTTATAAACAGAGTGTTATCTATTGTTCCTGTTGTAAAGCCCATGTCTAGTAAAAATCTACTCAATCTTTCATACCATGCCCTAGGGGCCATTTTTAAACCATATAAAGTTTTGTATAATTTGAAGACGTGATTTGAAAATTCTTCTTTTTCAAAACCGGGAGGTTGTTCGACAAAGACTTCCTCATTTAAAAAACCATCTAAAAATGCACTTTTCACGTCCATTTGAAAAAGCTTAAATCTTTTAAAAGATGCATATGCAAGTAAAATGCGTATAGACACGAGCCTAGCTACAGGTGCAAAGTTTTCTTGAAAATCTATACCTTTTCTTGGGAATATCCTTGGGCAACTAACCTGGCTTTGTCCCGTGTTACATTACCATTTTTGTCCAGCTTGTTGCGAAACACCCACTTCATGCCTATAATTGAATTGTCGTTAGGTCTTTCCACAAGAGTCCACACTTGGCTCTTTTCGAATTGTGCTAGCTCTTCTTCAATGGCAATCACCCACGATTCATGGTCAAGATCTTCATTCACTGTCTTAGGTTCCATGGTTGACAACAGCAGGTCATGTGATTCCTCAGCAGGGTCATTCCGTGTAGTTGCTTCGTTTTGAACCCTGAGTGATATTCCATATGACTTGTTCAGTAGGATGGCTGGAGGCATGTTTGAAATTTTCTGCGTTGTTGTTCGTCTGAAGCCTCAGGTTCCTCCGACTTAGTATTTAGTTCCAATGGGATTGCGTTCACCTCTTTGTCAGTAACATGTATGCCTGTAGGAACACATCTATACCTTCCTCAGTAGCATCGACGTTAGAAATTAATCAAATGTGACATGCAAAGATTCTTGAACTGTCTTCCTCCTTTTATTAAACACTTGAAAAGCTTTGGAATGAAGGCTGTAAACTAGGAATATCCTTCATCTACTTCGGATTCGAATTTTCCTCTCTTATCCCTATCATTCAAAATAAAACATTTGCAGCCAAATACATGGAATATCCTATGTTAGGGGTTTCATCATTCCAAAGTGCATAGGGAGTTCTCTTGGTCTAAGGAAAATCCTATTCGAGACATAACAAGCCGTACGAACAGCTTCTGCCCAAAAATGTTTTGGAGTATTATATTCGCTCAACATAGTCCTAGCCATTTCTTGTAATACTCTACTTTTCCTCTAGACCACTCCGTTTGTGAGCGTAATAGGGGCTGAAAAATTATGACTATAACCATTTTCATCACAAAAAGATGAAATGATTTACTATCAAATCTAGCTGTTATCACTTCTAATCTTACGGACTTTCATCTCTTTCTCATTTTCTAGCTTCTTAATCAGTGTTGCAAAATTATCTAAGGCCTCACTTTTGTCGCAAGAAATAAGACCCATGTGTTAGTGTAGTCGTCTATGATAACAAAGCGTATCGTTTACCTCTCAATGACATGACATGTACCAGACCAAAAAGGTCAAGATGCAGCAATTCTAGTGGTCTGGACGTAGATATCACATTCTTATGTTTGAAGGACGTCTTGGTCTGTTTCCCCATTTGGCACGAAGATTCTGTCCTTGGTGGCTTTCATATCTGGAATACCTCTCACCAATTCATTGCATGATATGTGAGACATCTGTTCCATGTTGGCATGTCCCAAATGTCTGTTCCATAACAATGTGATATCCTGCGTAACTGCTGGACACTTGGCGTTCTGGTTAGCAATATCATCAAGAGTGATGCAATAGATATTACCATGCCTAGACACACTAAAGACAACCTCATCATCCTTTTTGACAAAGCACTTATCTTTAGGAAAGGCTACGGTATGTCCATCATCACAGAGTTGGCTAATGCTAATTAAATTATGTTCTAAGTTCCTAACAAACCATACGTTATCTATAGTGACTTTTAAATTGTTACCGACAGTACCAACTCCACCGATTTTGACTTTTGCGTCGTTAGCGTACGAAACGTATCCTCCATCAACCGCCTTTAGCGACACAAAATTACCTATATCACCTGTCATGTGGCGGGAGCACCTGCTGTCGAGATACCACCTGTTTTTCTTGCTGGAATTCCTCCTTCGTACCTGTAGAAAGAAGTACTCTTCTGAGGTACCCAATTTCTGATGGGTCCTAACATGTTAGCGGGGAAATAACTTCTGTTAACATATGAGATATCATTCCGCATAGACGGTGATCTCTTGTTACAATCAGATACAACAGTGGCATTTACAGGCGACTTGTTAGGTCTCCAAACATACTTATCTTTATCAACTTTCTTTAAAGGACAGTAGTATGCATAATGATTATTTCTACCACAACAGAAACACTTAAACTTGAGCACAGAATGTTTAGCATGCTTTCCTTTAGTGGAATACCTACCCCTGACCTACCAATGTTCCTAGGAGTACTTAACAACATATCTAGGTTCTACATACCCTCAAGGCGTCTATCAGCTTTCTGTTTTTCTCCATCTAAGGAGTTCCTGAGTCTATGATATCTCTAGATAAGTCACTGTTTTTCTTTTCTAATTTCCCACAGTCACATGGAATTTCCAATATGGTCATGCCCAATAATATTCTTTCTGTATTCCAATATATATTTAGTTTTATCATACATTAAGGAATTTCTAATATAATTTCATAGCTTCGTTTATATGTGAAGTGTAAAATATACCTAAGAGGGGGAGGGGGGTGAATTAGGCTATAAAAAATTTGGCTTGTTCTTCTTTGAAAATACTTTTCTTTAAGAAGATATTTGCAGAGTATGTTATTTCGCAGAAATCAGTACGGGTATCAAAGTTATCTCCCTAACCCTGTTTCAATCACGTTAGTTTCAGAAATCACATAATTTCGAACTCAACAGATATATCATTGATATTCTTTCCTAAAATATATCAATAACATGTAAGTACTTTATTAGAATATCTTTTCCATATATAACATAGTCATTCATATCCGGATGATCACAATTCTTTCCAAAAATAACTCAATCACATGTACAGCTCACATATCACTTAACATAATATATTTTCCGTATATAGCATAATCATTCATATCCGGATGATCACAGTGATATTCTTTCCAAAAATAACTCAATCACGTGTACAGCTCACATATCACTTAACAGAATATATTTTCCATATATAGCACGGAACGAGATTCCATTCATACAAAAACGTTCATAACCAGGTGATCACATTAATATTCCAGCTAAGCATAAGATCACTCAAATTCGACTTTCTTAACAGTTAAACCACATTCAAGCGCTTAATCGAACATCTTCACATATTTAAACATCACATAACATGCATATCGAGTTTTCTAATTTGTACCCCAATTTACATAATTACATGGAATAATCAAAACTCTCATAACTGTTTGGACCAAAAAGGTCTACAATCTCCCCCTTTTTGATGATGACAAGTAATTAATGCATCTCTTAAGCATGTGAGTACACTCGATATGAAGTCATTTAAGCACGTTTAAGTGGACATGCCCAAATTCGACCGTAACCGGCGGTTGAAACCGTCAACCGCCGGTTATGGAACCGCCGGTTACGGTTACAAACCGTAACCGGCACCAACCGTAACCGGCAACCGTAAATTGCCGGTTACGGGCTGTTGATCATTTCGACCAACCGCCAACCGCCGGTCGAAAACCGCCGGTTACACGGTTAAACGGCGGTTAGATTTTTTTTAAAAAAAATTCAAAATTCAAATTTTAAAAGAACCGCCATTTGAAATATTAAAAAAAATAAAAAATAAAAATAAAAAAAAGGAATAGAGCCGTTGTAACCGGCGGTTAACCGGGCCAACCGCCGGTTAGGTTGGCCAACCGCCTGTTACAACGGCTCCAAAGAGCTTTTTTCCTACTAAAACCCCACCCCACCGGCCACCACACCACCCACCACACTCTCTAGTCTCTAGACTCTACTCTCTAGCTCTCACTCTCTCTCTCTCAGTCTCTGTCTCTCTCGCTCTCTATCTCTCTCAGTCCCAATCTCTCTCGCTCTCTATCTCTCTCGCTCTCTATCTCTCACTCTCGTCTCTCAGTCCGCCACCGGCCACCCACCGGGCACCGGCCACCCTACTGCCCTCCGCCGCGCCGCCGAGCACAGCCGCGCCATCACCACCGCCGGCACCACCATCACCACCGCCGCCCCACCCCCACCGCCGCGCCCCCCACCGCCGCGCCCCCCACCACCACAGCTGCACCACCGTCGCCGCCGCCCACCCCCACCGCAGCGCCATCACCACCGCTGGCACCACCATCACCACCGCCGCCCCACCACCACCGCCGCGCCCCCCGCCGCCACGCCACCACCACCGTCGCCCCACCACCACCGCCGCGCCCCCCACCACCACAGCTGCTCCACCGTCGCCGCCGCCCACCCCCACCGCAGCGCCGCCACCGGCCACAGCCGCGACCCGCGCCGCCACCCACCTCCGCCGCGCAACCACCACCGCACCACCACCGCCGCCGCCACGCCACGACAGCCCAGCCGCGACCCGCGCCGCCACCCCACCTCCGCCGCGCAACCACCACCGCACCACCACCGCCTCGCCTCTCCTCTGTCTTGGTATCTTTTGTTGTCGTTTTTCATTTTTTTATCTAGCCATATTTTTTGGTACAGTTTTTTAGATGGATCGTGGTCACGACCATCATGGTTCTCGTCATTCGGGTGCCAGCAAAGGGAAGCAAGTCGTTGGTAGTTCGTCGCAAGTTGACTACCAACAGTACGACCCGAACGAGTTGTTGGATCTCGCCGGCGTGCTCGGCGACGACCTCAACGAGGATGCGTACCCGTACGTCGCCGGATTCGAGCAGTCGGCCGCCGGGTGTGAGCCGTCGCCGGGAGCAAGCTCGCATGCCGCGCAACGGACGGAGGCGGAGGAGGCGGATCGGAAGACCGAAGAGCCTACCCAAACCGCCGCCGCCCGGCGGCTACAGTCGGACATCTTCGCGGTACACTTCAAGAAGGTACCTACTAGTATAGTCAACCAATTTAGAGCAGTTTGTAACTACTGTCCCAAGGAATATAATTTTAGAAAGGGAGGCGGATATGGGTCAATGAATTCCCATCTCCGTTCGAAACACCCGACTAAGTTAGGTATAGCACAAAACCAACAGCAAATGTTCGGAGGTACGGATTCGTCTGCGTCGGGACCCGCCGGCGGGAGCGGAAGCGCAACGTCGTTGTTTCATTACAACGAGGACGTTGCGCGACGGGAGCTTGCAAAGTTCGTAGCCACGAAGCATCTACCGTTTCGATTTGCCGATGATCCGATCTATGAGCATTGGATCAAAACCGCATACAACCCTCAGGCGAAGAAGATTTCGAGGAGCACCTTGACGCGGGATACTAGGAAGACAGTAATCGCGCTTAAGCGCGACTTAGTAGCGATATTAGGTAGTTTAGGAACTAACGTGTCGATTTGCTCCGATATATGGAGCGATCATTGGCAACGTTCATCTTACATGGGCGTGACATGCCATTGGGTCGATGATTCGTGGACGATACAAAAGCGCTTGATCGCATATAGGGAGTTCGATGAATCGCACACGGCGCAAAATATTGCGATCAAGCTTAGGACGATCTTATCAGAGTATAGGATAGTCAACAAAGTCTTTTCAGTATCGTTCGACAATGCGAGCGCAAATAACGCGAGCATTGAACGGTTGATCGAGTATTGTCAGCCGTCAGTCGGAGGACGGTTTTTCCACGTGCGTTGTTTTTTCCACATATTTAACCTCTGTGTGCAAGACGCGTTAGTTAGTTTAAAGGACCAGGTGCAGCCTATACGCTACGCAATCTCCTACCTGATGCGGCACCCGTCTTTGTGGAAGAAGTGGAAGCGTTTCTGCGCTAGAGAG
This sequence comes from Craterostigma plantagineum, assembly GCA_027422505.1. Lineage (NCBI taxonomy): Eukaryota > Viridiplantae > Streptophyta > Magnoliopsida > Lamiales > Linderniaceae > Craterostigma > Craterostigma plantagineum. Next base: position 15,511,086 of record JAPQWV010000013.1, on the reverse strand, counting down.
GATGTAGCAGCCAAGAAGTTTAGTTTAGACGTACCCACCACGTGGAATTCCACCTACAAGTTGCTGTACAGTTCGATGGAGTATCGACAGCATCTGTGCGACTTCTTTGCCGAAAACAGAGTGTTGTCGTACATTTTAGTTCCGGAGATGTGGGACCCGTGCAACAGTTTATGTGAGATACTTCAAGTATTTCACGATGCCACCGAGGCGATGTCGGGTTCATATTACCCGACTTCCATACTTGCATTAGATCATTGCGTTAAAGTCGCAATCATACTCGACGGGCTTCGGTTTGATCCAGTAGTCGGTGAGGCCGTTGGGAGCATGACTACCAAGTGGCTCAAATATTTTTTTGAGTTACCGAATATCTTCATTATAGCAAAGATATTGGATCCGAGATGGCATTTAGATGGTACGGGTAGACTACTAGAGTGCTACTATACGAAGGTATCGTCGGGCAGAGTAGTCGATAGCATTTATTGGCAGAGCGTACTCGATCGAGCGCATGGCTCTTTAAAGGATCTCTTTAAAGAGTATAAGCCCGATTTTGGCCACGACTCGTCTCGATCGGGATCGGGGCGCGGTCAATCTAGTTCTTCTAGTAGTCGATCTTCACGATTAGCTGACTACTACGACATCCTCAATGCAAACAAGCGTCCAAGGTCCTCCCAAAACCCCTATATAGAACTCGATAACTTTATGTCGACGACTTTCGAGTTCGAGGACGAAGATGAGTTCAACGTCCTTAGATGGTGGTCGAGGGTGTCGCCAACGTATCCAACGCTGGCGAGGATCGCTCGGGAGATCCTTGCCGTCCCGGTCTCGACCGTCGCGGTGGAGCATGCTTTTAGCATGGGCGGTTTGACCTTGAGCGAGAAGCGTTCGAACTTGAGTGTCGACAACCTCGAGTACCAATGTCTTCTCGACGATTGGACTCGAGCCGAGTATCGCACACAAGATTCGCGTGCCAGCGACTCGCCCGACGACCTTTTCGAGGATACCACCGGCACGGAGACAAGCGGCGGCAACGGCGCCGACGGCGAGGATTATTAGAGGCATTCGGTGAGGCGTGGACTCCACATCAACAAACAAGTCCGAAAAAAGATAAGTATCCAACTCTTATATTTTTTTGCGTACAAATATTTTTTATGTTTATATTGCTAACTAATGAATTGTTATTTTCAGGTACTAATTTATTTGAACAAGCCTAACGACGAAGCCCGAAAAAGATAAGTATCCAACTCTTATATTTTTTTGCGTACAAATACTTATTATGTTTATTGGCTAACTAATGAATTGTTATTTTCAGGTACTAATTTATTTGAACAGGCCTATTACGACGAGTCACGACGAAGCCCGAAAAAAGATAAGTAAATATTTGTATAATTACTTCTTGTTCTTTTATTAAAATTAAACTTATAATGTAAATCATGTTTATGCATTTTTTTATAGGGAACAAGATTACGAAGAAGAGGGGTTTCGGTAAGTGCAAGTAAGTTAGCAACGTGTGGTCTCCGGATGCCTTGACGGAATAATTGATAGTTGATTCGTGAGGGCTCCTGAGATCATACGCTGCTTTCTCGCCTACACTTGCGGAAGCCCGATCGAAAAGTCGAAGAATCGTGGCTTCGCCCGTGATGGGCTTCAACAGGTGCAGGCGTCGGGCCGGCCCGACGCTTGGACCTGTTGAAGCCTTTCTCGGACGAACTCCGAAAAGAAGACTGATTTAATTTACATTTATGTATTCTATTGTAATTGATGAATTAAAATTTTGTAATACAATACAAGTTCTTTGTAAAATGTAAAATGTAATTTTTTTGTAATTGTCTTACAAATTATATAATACTAGTTTTCGGTACATAATTCGATTTGACCAAATAATATATCAAACTTTACACAAACACTAAGAATTAAAATATATAAAAAAAATGGCGGTTTCAACCGCCGGTTAACCGTAACCGGCGGTTAGTCAACCGGCGGTTGGTCTAACCGTCAACCGGGGGCGGCTAACCGGCAACCGCCCCCGGCCGGTTAGACGGCGGTTAGTCCAAGACTAACCGCCAACCGCCGGTTACCAACCGCCTGTTACGGTTAACCGGCGGTTGGGCAAGTCTACGTTTAAGTATCAAAGCATGTGATATATGATCAGAGAAAATAAATTTATCAAATTTCATAGCATGCTCCCCCTGTCTAATTGCTAATATTCCTATGTAAAGCACATAAGCAAAGATTTAGCAATTACCAGATCATATCACATGGAATGTCACAAGTTACCACGGAATGTCGCAAGTTATCATGGAATGTCTCAAGCTATCACATCACATCAGTTTGCTCCCCCTGCCTATGTGCGGAATTCCTTAATCCTTAACAAATCATCAACTAAAGCACAGAGGATTAAGACATAAGCATATAAAAGCAAGCAAGCCGATTATATTATATTTTTCCAAAATAACAAAATAAGGCATTATTTGCCTAGACTTCTCCCCCTTCAGCATCAAAAAGGAGGGACCAACACCACCAACATACCTAAACCTGCAACCAACCTCGACCATCAAAACCAAGAACCAGCGAAAAACAAACTAGGTTTAATCCTATCAGAGCTAGGGAATTACTAAGGAACAAGATCTAAGGGCTGTAATCGCTATCAGATGAGCCAGATGAGGATTCAGCGACATTAAGAGCCGCGGAGATCTCCTTCAAATAGGGATGGCAATGGGGCGGGGCGGGGGCGGGGATCTAATCCCCATACCCGTCCCCGCGATGCATTCGGGGACGAAATCGTCCCCGTCCCCGTCCCCACGGGGATTCTCCGCCCCTTAATTTTCTTTAAAAAAATAATATCTTTAATATAATATATAAAATTTAATAAATTTGTGTAATAAATATTATATAAATTATAATTTTATATATTATTTGTATTAATTTAATATTTTTAATCTATATCTTGATATTATTTTACTATTATTTAAATTATAATTTAATATTATATATATTGTAACATATAAAAGAGGGTTCGGGGACGGGGCGGGGATCCCCGTGGGGATCCCACGGGGAGACATCATTCCCCGTCCCAGCCCCGCGGGGATAAAATCTCGGGGATTCCCCACCCCGTTCGGGGCGGATCCCCGCGGGGACGGGCAATCCCCGCCCCATTGCCAACCCTACCTTCAGATACTTGTTAACCTTTTTGAAGTTCCGTGAGATCTTTTTGAACTTTTTGCGGTTCTCATCCTTAAGGCCCTTAATACTCTTTTTCAGATCTGCTATCGTTCCTTGCTCGTCGTCGCTATCGTCATCCCTTTTCTTCTTGAAGGGATTTGAAGGGGTCTTCAAATCCCTTATTTTGAACCAGCCTTGGCGCGCATCATAGTGTATACCAACACGCTTCAGTGTGACCAGATCCACATCATGCTTAGAGCTGTCTTCCCAAGCCTTGGGCAGAGAGATTCCCTCGGTCTCAAACAGATGTGTCAGCACCATACCATAGGGAAGTTCCTTATTTGAGCTCTGACTGGCATAGATCACGTACTTAGTGACGAAATATTCTAAGTTGAGTGGCCTATTTTGGGACACCATGTAGAGAGTCAGCATGCTCATGTTGTTCATTGTAGTGGAATGGCCTCCACTGCCAACACGGGCGCTCCATAGCGTAAAATGCAGGACCTTGTAGAGAAAGAACAGATCTATGGGAAGTTGGTTCAAAGATTCTCCTTCAGAGAACTTTGGCTTTCGCACAGTCTCGCATGGGTACTTCAGAGGTACACCATTGGACAAAGTCAAAGTAGCGGAGCCCTTCGTTCTCAACTTGTAATACCCGTAAAATTTAATACGGGATTTTGTTATAGTTAATTTTGTAAGTTAAGATTGGGATAAATTAATTTAAGTCTTAGAACGGAAAATATAGATTTTTATAGATTCAAATTAATATTAAAGACATAGTTAAATATATATATATATATATAATAATGATACAAAGACTTATAATATTGGATATGTTTAATAAAAATAATAACAATATAGGGATTCAACGTTGGCCTAACACATAATGAAGGCCCAAGTTTTTGCAAAGATAGATATTGAGGATTAAGTTACTTACACCTTAGGGAAATTCACGTCATCAACTTGTCTTGTCAATTCCAAAATTCGAAGTCTTGATATACATCCATAAACATAAGAAACGTTAAGACTACACATTAGAACAACGACACTAAGTAAAAGAAAAATTCAATCAAAAGCTAGGAAAAGAAGAAGTTTAGCAAGCTCCAATCATTAGCTAACCCAAAGAGCTCGAAGTAAAGGAGAGGATCGAAGCGTAGGAAATTTACCAGATTTCGTGACTAATTTTATCAGGAGGACAGGTAGGTGAATCATTCATCTACAACACGTAAATGTTTACCTGCTACTATGTGATTATGTGATTTGATGATTTACGTGTTTTACGTATGTTTTATGTGACATCACGTTTTCATGTGTATCACGTATATGCATGGCATCGCACGACATTGTGAGGAATAATGACCACATTAGTGGTGACACCTTAAGGCTTAAGGTGTCGATTTAACGGGGTAGAGTGTGCCGATTTTGGCAGTCAGACTCGTAGCGGAGTTGAGGTTGGACTCGCGGGGCACCTAACGGGAGACAGACGTGAGCGATCTGTCTAGCGGGCGTGAGCGACCCGAGGTGCAAACCGTCAGAGGAGTTGTTTAGCGGAAGGGGCGACCTGATAGGAGGACGTTGACGTGATCGATCAGCGCACTATCGGCGTGGGCACCGCTAGTCTGGCGTTAGCGACCAGAAATGTGGGAACGAGAGTGCATTATATCATGTTGTGAGAATTGGGATTGGGAGTGAGTGCACGCTGCATTGCATATTCACCTACTGGGCAATAGCTCAGTCTTTTACGTGTCGTAGGTACCGAGACTGACGTTGACATGCGTCAAGACTGAGGCGGCTGGTGGCGGTGCTCCACGGACTTTTGAGGGCGGAGAGGTACATGGATGAAGACCTGTGGAGCGGCGATAGGGTTTTTGACCTTTTGACATTTTGGGGGCTTCGGCCCATTGTACAGATACTATTATGTAAAATAATATTTTGTTGTATTATAATATCTTTTAGAAAAAGTTTTTATTAGACGGACCTTCCGCGACTTACGTTGCGGAAATCCGCCACCAACGTACTTAGAAAACGAGGGTCGCCACACAACTCCCAGCATCTCATTCACTTTAGCGCTATTCCATTCAAGGGTCTTACCAAGCACATATGACTTCACAGTGATCTCAGTTCCGTCTTCAACGAAAGTGAGATTGGCATAGAAGAATTTCACCGCCTCCACATACAAGGACTTGTCAATCCTCAGGAAATTTTCCCAGCCATATTCCGTCAGCCACGTCACGACTTGGCTGTCGGCCAACTCATCAAACTTAACGCACCTACCTCGTGTAACGTGTCGCTTCTGAAGCTTTCCATGAAGTTCCTTGTCATTCTCAGTAAGGAATTTGATTTGGTCGGTGATTTCCTCTAGATTATCAGGGTTGAATAGTGTGCCGGTTTCAGCATCACGGCTGGTGTCTCGTGGAGATGACTCGATTTGAGCAGAAACAGATTTTTCTGGTGAGGCAAATTTTTCGAGTGAGGCCGATTTCTCTGGAGATGCAGGCTAATCGTGAGAAGGGGCAGGAGTTTTCTCAGGAGATGCAGGCTGATCGTGAGAGGAAGCAGGAGATGGAATAGGGGGTTTGACAATCTTCGCTTTCTTCTTCTTCGGTTTCGTAGGAGATTTCGTGGATTAAGGGCTACTTCTTGACTTCGAACGGGTGGCTTTAGGAGAGAGTGGGGTTTCAGTTAGGGAACTCTTTCGCTTTTTGTCGGACTCAGATCCGGCGCCTTTGGTTTCCACCATGGTTGTGATCGAAGGAGACGGAAATTATAAATTGAGGAATTTAGGGTTTGAATGAGTTTTGAAGAAACAGGAAGTGACGGTTATAAAGGCAGAGTTTGGATAAGGATGGAAAGATGTTAAAGAGAGAAGTGATCTCGACAAGACGTGTGTCAGATAAGGAAGGGATTCAAAAATTTGAATTTTAAAAAATACTTAGTGTAGAAAAGGAAACTACCTGTTATATGGAATTTACTAAGGATAAAAAGATATCTCGCGGGAATTAAGGAAGGAAATAAGTAAAGATCAGAGATCATGGAAAATATTGGCTGAAAATAGATTTTGACATAAATGTCGAAGAAGGTCTAAAAATAATCTCTTCATGAATGGAAAGGATTTGAATAGATAATGAAGATATTATTAATAGGATCAAGGAATAAAATCGCAGAGATCCTAAAGGATAAGATCAAGGAAATACTAAAGGCTAACATATCTAGTCACCTTTCATATTTGAGCTCAATAATTCCTAATCGGTCACGGATATCACAGAATCTACTCTCAATAAGGGGTTTCGTGAAAATATCAGCCAACTGATCATTAGTTCCTACGAAGTTCACGCTGATATTCCCTTTCTGAACATGATCTCGAATAAAATGATGTTTCACCTCTATATGCTTAGTTCGAGAGTGGTGTACGGGATTCTTAGTGATACTAATGGCACTAGTACTATCACAGAAGATAGGAATTTGGTCGTACCTTAAACCATAATCCCTCAAAGTCTGTTTCATCCAAAGGATTTGCTGAGAACAACTTCCTAAGGCCATATATTCCGCTTCGGTTGTGGATAGGGCCGCGGCATTTTGTTTCCGACTGGACCAAGTTACAAGGGAATTTCCTAGTATTTGGCAAGTACCACTAGTGCTTTTCCTATCTTCCCTAGAACCGGCGTAATCCGCATCCTAGTATCCCATTAATGGGAATTCCTTGGAATTTGGATACCACATACCATGATTGATTGTTCCCTTCAAATATCTAAGTATTCGCTTGACTGCTGTCAGGTGAGATTCCCTAGGACTCGATTGATATCTAGAACATAGACCAGTAGCAAACATAATATCGGGTCTGCTTGCCGTAAGGTATAGCAAACTTCCGATCATACCTCTATACTTAGTTTGGGCAAAAAGCGTACTTTGTTCATCACTGTCAATTTTAGCGGTCTGGTGCATAGGAGTGGGAAGTACCTTGGAATCAGCCATTCCGAATTTTTCAAGTAGTTCCTTCGTGTACTTCGTTTGAGATATGAATGTTCCCGTATCCAATTGTTTGGTTTGCAATCCAAGGAAGTACGTGAGTTCTCCCAATAGGCTCATCTCAAATTCCTGTTGCATAGACTTAGAAAATTCTCGCAAAGAGTGATGTCAGTGCTACCAAATATGATATCATCAATGTATACCTGCACAAGTAGTATGTGATTCCCTTCGCACTTTATAGACAGAGTGTTATCTATTGTTCCTTTTGTAAAGCTCATGTCTAGTAAAAACCTACTCAATCTTTCATACCATGCCCCAGGGGCCTGTTTTAAACCATATAAAGCTTTGTACAATTTGAAGACGTGATTTGAAAATTCTTCTTTTTCAAAACCGGGAGGTTGTTCGACAAAGACTTCCTCATTTACAAAACCATTTAAAAATGCACTTTTCACGTCCATTTGAAAAAGCTTAAATCTTTTAAAAGATGCATATGCAAGTAAAATGCGTATAGACTCGAGCCTAGCTACAGGTGCAAAGGTTTCTTGAAAATCTAAACCTTCTTCTTGGGAATAACCTTTGGCAACTAACCCGGACTTATTTCGTCTCACGTTACCATTCTCGTCCAGTTTGTTGCGAAACACCCACTTCGTTCCACAAGAGTCCACACTTGGCTCTTTCCGAATTGTGCCACCTCTTCTTCCTTGGCAATCACCCACGATTCATCGTCAAGCGCTTCATTTACTGTTTAGGTTCCATGGTTGACTACAGCACGTCATGTGATTCCTCAGCAATATCGTTTCGTGCAGTTGCTCTCGTTTTGATCCCTGAAGTGATATTCCCTATGACTTGTTCACTGGGATGACTAGAAGCATGTTTGAATTTCTGCGCTGTTGTTCGTCTGAAGCCTCAGGTTCCTCTGACTCAGTATCTAGTTCCAACGGAATTGCGTTCGTTCCTTTGTCAGTAACCTGTATATTTGCAGGAGACACAACTATACCTTCCTCAGTAACATCCGCGTTAGGAAATTCATCAAACGTAACATACACAGATTCTTGAACAGTCTTCTTCCTATTATTAAACACTCTAAAAGCTTTGGAATGAAGGCTGTAACCTAGGAATATCCCTTCATCTACCTTGGAATCGAATTTTCCTCTTTTATCCCTATCATTCAAAATGAAATATTTGCAACCACATACATGGAAATATCTTATGTTAGGGGTTTTATCGTTCCAAAGTTCATAGGGAGTTCTCTTAATAATCGGTCTAAGGAAAATCCTATTCGAGACATAACATGCCGTACTAACTGCTTCGGCCCAAAAATGTTTTGGAGTATTACATTCGCTCAACATAGTCCTATCCATTTCTTGTAATACTCTATTTTTCCTCTCGACCACTCCGTTATGTTGAGGCGTATTAGGGGCTGAAGAATTATGACTATAACCATTTTCATCACAAAAAGATGCAAAGGATTTACTATCAAATTCTAGACCGTTGTTATCACTCCTAATCTTACGGACCTTCTTCTCTTTCTCATTTTCTAGCTTCTTAATCAGTGGCGCAAGATTATCTAAAGCCTCACTTTTGTGCGCAAGAAATTAGACCCATGTGTACCTAGTATAGTCGTCTATGATAACAAAGGCATACCGTTTACCTTTCAATGACATAACCTGTACCGAACCAAAAAGGTCAAGATCCAGCAGTTCCAGTGGTCTGGACGTAGAGATCACATTCTTAGGTTTAAAGGGCATCTTGGTTTGTTTCCCCATTTGGCACGCTTTACAGATTCTGTCCTTGGTGGCTTTCATATCTGGAATACCTCTCACTAATTCATTGCATGATATGTGAGACATCAGTTCCATGTTAGCATGTCCCAGACGTATGCCATAACCATGTGATATCCTGCGTAACTGCTAGACACTTGACATTCTGGTTAGCAATATCATCAAGAGTGATGCAGTAAATGTTACCATGCCTAGATGCACTAAACACAATCTCATCATCCTTTTTAACAAAACACTTATCTTTGGCGAAGGCTACGGTATGTCCATCATCACATAATTGACTAATGTTAATTAAATTATGTTCTAAGTTTCTAACAAACCATACGTTATCTATAGTGATATTTAAATTGTTACCGACAGTACCAATTCCCACGATTTTGGCTTGTGTGGTTGGCGTATGAAACGTATCCTCCATCAACCGTCTTTAACCACACAAAATTACCTATATCACCTGTCATGTGGTGGGAGCACCCGCTGTCGAGGTACCACCTACTTTTCTTACTGGGATTCTTCCTTTGTACCTGTAAAAAAAGAATTATTCTTCTGAGGTCCCCAATTTCTGTTGGATCTTAACATGTGCGATATCATTCTGCATAGATGGTGATCTCCTGTTAGAATCAGATACAATAGTGGCATCTACAGGTGACTTCTTAGGTCTCCAAACATACTTAGCTTTATCAACTTTCTTTAACGGATAGTTGTATGCCTAATGACCATTTCTACCACAACAGAAACACTTAAACTTAGGCACAGGATGCTTAACATGCTTTTTATCAGTTGAATAACCTATCCCTGACCTACCAAGGTTGCTAGGAGTATTCAACAGCATGTCTAGGTTCTGCCAACCCTCAAGGAGTCTATCAACTTTCTGTTTTTCCCTCTCTAAGGAGTTCATAAGTTCTACAATATCTCTGGATAAGTCACTGTTTTTCTTTTCTGTTTTCTCACAGTCACAGGGAATTCCCTCTTTCTTTGCAGTAACTAACTCTCCTTTCAAACGTGAGATCTCTAAATCAGCCTCATGTTTTCCTTAGCTAGGTGATCTCGCTGCTTTATCAGTTCCTTATTCAAGGAATTTAATGACTTAATCTTTCTTTCTGCTTTTTGAAGTAGATCACACAGCTCTTCCTTACTTTCTTCTATATCAGAACAGATGAGTCACTTTCATAATCATTGTTGTATAAACTGTTTAAGATGTGAATTTTCTCAATGGAGGAAGAGTGAGATACCTGATCCTCGTCAGCCATGTAAGCGTTATCCTCGTCCTCGCTTTGTTCTGATCGGGAGTCATTTGATTCCGTTACCATGGCCTTCTGCTTCCTTGGTTTCTCATTGTTGGTTGCTGGGCATTCATGTGCATAATGACCTGGTCTGTTGCATCAGAAGCATTTCTGAACTTTCTTCCCAGACGTGGATATTCCCTTGCTTTTGTTCTGGAATTTGTTGAAGTTCCCTTTGAATTTATTTTTCTGCTGGAATCTTTCAAATCTTTTTGTAAGCATGGCTAGGTCGTTCATCAGGCCTTCTTCTTCATCGTCAGAATCAGATTCTTCTTGGTTGGATTTGAATGCAATGGACTTCTGATTTTTGTTCTGCGACTTCTCATTCATTGACTTTTGAATCATCTCGTAGAGAGATCCAATAAGTTCGGAGATGCTAAGTGCTTCCAGATCCTTTGCTTCATAGATGGCAGTAACCTTGGCATAAATCAGCAATCACTGCCAAACGAAGCTCTAAGACTTGTGTTAGAAGAATTGGATTCCCTCTTTGAGTCTCTACATCCGCCAGTCACCGTCAATCCTACACCCGACGTGGCTGATGTACCAAGTTCTTCCACAGTCCCTACCTCGCGCGATTCAGATTTGCCACAGAATAATGAAGAACCTACCGTGGGTGTTGAGGAAGAATCATCAGGGTCGCTCTCACCCAGTACAAATTTGGAACTTCCTCACACGAATGAACAATCGGAAATCATTTGAATCTAGACCCACAAATGGCTGATGCATCATCTTCAGCTTTGCCGCATGAGCGCCGGTGGACTACAGCTCATCCGATTGATCAGATAATTGGCGATCCTTCGAGCGGAGTAAGGACCGACATCAACACAATCTTTTCAGCTACTTCTTAAGCCAAAACGAGCCTACTAAGGTAGGAGACGCACTACAAGATTCGCATTGGATAATTGCAATGCAAGAGGAAATCAACCAATTCGAACGTCTTCAAGTGTGGAAATTAGTACCCCGTCCACGTGGGAAAACTATCATCGGGATAAAATGGGTATTTAAGAACAAAAAGAATGAAGATGGTGAAGTGATTCGGAACAAGGCACGATTAGTTGCAAAGGGATACAACCAACAGGAAGGCATTGACTACGACGAAACATATGCTCCTGTCGCCCGGATTGAAGCCATTCGTCTCTTATTGGCTTACACAGCTAAAGACTTCAAGGTCTATCAAATGGACGTTAAAACCGCCTTTCTCAATGGCGTACTCAAAGAAGAAGTCTATGTCACTCAGCCAGACGGCTTCATTGATCAGGAACATCCCGATCACGTCTATCGATTGGATAAAGCTCTCTACGGACTAAAACAAGCCCCACGTGCTTGGTATGATGTCTTGAGTGACTTCCTCGTATGTCTGGATTTATTCGAGGAACAATCGATACGACCCTCTTCATCAAATGGCAAGACAAGGATCTGATGGTTGTCCAAGTTTCCGTCGACGACATCATTTTCGGCTCAACAAATCCACTGTTGTGCAAGAAGTTTGGAGATCTCATGAAGAGTAAATTCGAAATGAGCCACATGGGAGAGATGCAATTCTTCCTAGGACTTCAAGTCAGGCAGCTCGATGATGGGATATTTATCAGTCAAACAAAATACATTAAGGACATATGTATTTTTATATGCTTTTTATATGCTTATGTCTTAATCTCTCTGTGCTTGAGTTTGTGAATTGTAAAGGATTAAGGAACTCCACACATAGGCAGGGGGAGCAAACTGATATGATCTTATAATTTGCGACATTCCATGGTAACTTGTGACGTTCCATATGATATGATCTGAAAATTCGCGACATTCCATGGTGACTTGTGACATTTTGTACAATATGACCTGGTAATTGCTATATGTTTTTACTGCTGTGCTTTACATAGGAATATTAGCGACAGGGGGAGCATGCTTTAGAATCTGATAAATTAATTTGCTCTGATCATATGTCACATGCTTTGATACTTAAGCATGCTATGTGCTAAAATGGTTTCATATCAAGTGTACTCATATGCTTAAGATAGGCATTAACTACTTGTCATCATCAAAAAAAGGGGAGATAGTAGACCTTTTTGGTCCAAATGATTATGCAAGTTTTGATTATTCCAAGTAGCTATGTATTATGGGGGGTACAATTTAGAAAACTCGATATGTATGATTTATGATGTTTAAGTATGTAAAATTATTCGATTAAGTGCTTAAATGTGATTAATACTATAGTATTACGCCCTCGTTAATTAATTAATTAGGTCGAACGAAATTATCGGACTACATTAATTTCGCTAGATTTCTTGCTAACTTTGAGTCTAGGCTAATTTCCCGCCCCAACAATTTCTAAGTTATGTTAGTACTAACTTTTAATCTAAGGGGCTCGGCGAAATATCTTAAGTGTTCAAGTCATTTGGTCGATTCATATATTATATAGTTAGGTCGATCGATTATATAAACACGTATTTGCCCGATTTGTACTTAGCATGAATGTGTCCGATTTCCCCTTTATGCAATTTGCCCGATTTCTTGTTGTTCCAATTTAAACTCGGCGATTTCTTCTTAGCGTGCCACGTGTTCATGTTGCTCAATCGCCCGAAATGTGGCTTTATGGAGCTTGGCGGAATCGCCCGATTTCAGCATCAAATGACTTACCACTCCATACTATAATCGCCCGATTTGGTGTTTGTTAAACTTGGTTTCCACCCGATTTAGGAATCGCCGTGCTTTTTCATCAGCATGACGTCATCCCGAATCCATGCATGGATTGATTTAAGCATTTCGGCCGATTTTAGGGTTCGCAAGGATGGAAATCGCCCAATTGTAAATATACCCAACTTGTGGGTATATTAGTTAACTTGGGCCCAATAGCCCGTTAGGGCTTATGTATAAATACCCTAGACGATACATCGTTTAGGGTTGCTGATTCATTAATAGAGTTGACATATTATTGCTGAAGAACTCGCGCGCTCTCTGTTTCAACTCTACAATCCGTCCAGAGGTATTACTGTTCAATCGCTTCCGTAATCAACATATAAGGTAATACTAATTCTAGGAATCAGATCAAGGTTGGATAAATCGGCCTAACAAGTGGTATCAGAGCAGAAATCGTGGATCAAATTCATCAAAGTTTATTGATATTTTACTCTGTTTGAATCTCGATTTTTCGCACTGTGCTTCAAATTATCAAATCCTCCTCGTCACTCCCAGATTGCTCTCGGCGTTTAAAGAATCGTATAGGTACTTATCTGCTTTATCATAACTCTACATCAAAATTACTAGTTTTCCTTTTCAGCCGAGGAGCAGATTTTGACGACGAACAGGAAATCTTCTCCGAACTCAGTTTAAATTGCTCGAAATTTTGCTCGACATTCATCTCGAGATCTTCCTCGACATTTTTCTAAGTTCAAAGATCTCGATATCTTTTGAAATCTTCCTTAGTCGAAGTCTATCATTAAATTGTGTGAGTTCTCGACATTTTTCAAGCTTCTCGACATTTGAAATCTCTCGACATCTTCCTTAGTCGACGTCTTCCAAAATCTCTCGACATTCTCTTTTATCTCGATATTTACTTAAACATTTAAGAAACTCGACATCTAAGATCTCGACATCCTCTCATTCGGCATCTACAAATACCATCTCGAATTCTTCTATTGATTGAAGTCTCAAGTTCTCGACAGTGCTCTCGAAATTCATTTTTAATTCCTATTTAATTCCGATTTCGCAATTCACGAAATTTGCCTTGAATTTAATCTCGTACCCCTCGATATTATTGTCGAAATCTGCCTCGAAATATTTCTCAATTCCATTTGTTTTCTCTCGACATATTTTTCGAAGCTCAGTTTTAATCATATATCGACATCCTTCTCGACTTTTGTGGTTCGCCTTAAATCTTCAATTAATTATCTTTCGTTTTTCATGAAATATTTTATATTTTATTCTACCCCTCGTCAAACATCTTCAAATCACTACTTAAATCTCAATTCCCATTTAAATCTTCAATTAATTATCTCAATTCCATTTCGTTTGTTACTATCTCAATTCTACCCCTCGTCAAACATCTTTCGAAATCACTACTTCAAATCTCGAGATTTCCTATCTATAACAATATTTTATTATACCTTTTTCTTTTCTTTTATTATTTATCGAAATTAAATCCTCATTAAATAATATTAATCAGATATTGTACTCATCTTATTTCGTATATCTTCTCTAACCTTATCTGTCTTCTTTGAGTCTAAGATTTAGCTGATCAACACGATTAAGATCCACATCCAACCTACTACAAGATTGGCACATTATAGAAATTTTTAGTATCTTTTCGAAGTTTTCGACATTACTTCAAAACTTTTCGGTGTACACTAAAAAGTTTTCAACGCTTAAATTTTAGAAACTTCTCCGTATTTCACGAAATACTAAAACTTTTCGAACAGATTCTTTAAAAGCCAAACATTCTAATATCTACATCATTCAACGAAAATTGCACTTCCCTAGTTTTTATTATCTTGTGATTATCTTATTTCCTATATATATATATATATATGTATCCTCTAACATTATTTGATTTTTTGTTAGAGATCTATGATTTAGCTGATCAACACGATTAAGATCCATATCCAACCAAAACTAATTCTAGAACTGAACTTTCAATATCCACTTTCAATATGTCATATATGCCGTATCATTGGGAACAGAAAGTGAACAAACAAGCTAAAGAAATTGAGGAATTAAAAGCTCGCTTAGAGAATAATCATAAATGTCTCCTTGCCAGCTTAAGTGAAAAAGCGCATCTCAATTGCAAGATTGAAGCAATGCAAATGAGAGTCGATGATCGTGACAAAGAAATAGAAAGACTGAAAGTGAAAATTAGTGAGTCAACTACTAGTTTGAAAAAGAGCGAAGACGAGATACTCACTAAGACTTGTCAATATAACTTCATATATAGCGAGCGTAACGAGTTATACTCTAAAATTAGGAGTTTAGAGGACATTCTAACAAAAAGAGGGCAAGCGGATCAAAATTCCTCTAAGAACCTAGCATCAAACGGGGAAAATATTTTACATTCTAACAAATTTACTTCTTGTTGGGAAATTCCAGAGGTTGCTGATAAAATTTCTAAATTGAACGCAACTTTGGAATCAGAAAGAGTAGGTTTTCAAGCAGAAAAACAAAAACAGTCGGATGCCGTATTCATGGCAGAACAGGAATCATGGCTCAAGGATACCTCTGAAAGTGAAGACGAAAACCTGGCTCTCATGGCAAACGTCGAAGCTGACTCTGAAGATGAAGCACATACCACTGCAGCTACTTTCCCAACTGACTCATCTTCTGAGACTGAGGTACACGACTCTCACTCCAATTTACATAAACAATTATGTCTTCTTCAAGATAGACTAACATCTGTGTCTAGTGAAAACCAATCATTAAGAAAACTAAAAACTAGTTAGCGAACAATGAAAAGGTCTTGCGAGCCGAACTAGTAGAAAAAGCTAAGTTAAACTCGTTTCTAGAACAAGCTCAGGATACATCCCTCAGACATGAGACTAGGATAAGATATCTAGAAGAAAAACTTTCCGAAAAGGAAAATGATTTCAAGAAGAGTGAGGAAGAGCGTAATTCCATATTCCAAAAATATGAATTCTTATCCAAGGAACGAAATCGTCTATATTCCAAAATAAAGAAACTTGAGGATCTCCTAACAAAAAGAGGACAAACAGATAGAACGATTTTTTTAACAATCCTAGAGACATAGAATTTTATGATCCCCGTGAAGGATTAGGCTTTGTTCCAGGTTCCCTACAAACAGTCAAGAAACCCCTCCCTCTTTATGATATTAGCTTCCTAGGCTTAAATATACCGAGTCTACTCCCTTTCACTAGTTCATCTACACTTGACATCCTAGAAAATAAAAAGAGAAATAGAGAGGACAGGGCAGAAATCCCATTGACTATGAAGAACTGAATAAACGTGACAGAACCACGGACACATCCTTGTCTGACGACTACTTACCTCTATATACACCCTCTTCAGAAGACGTAAGTGGCCAAAATTCAAATCCCTCTACTACATATATCCCAGCATCTCTCAAGGAAATCTGTGATTTGCGCTCGACTCTTGAGTCCGAAAAGATTGCCTTCCAAGTGGAAAAAGACGTACTTCTAACAGTCATATCGACACTTGAAGACCATATCAACAATCCCATAGGTTTTTGCTCACAACCGCCTCCAGCCGAGTCGAAAATAGAAGCATCACTTCACAAGACAACAAAAGGGAAAGAAAAAGCCACAAGAGACGATTTGCTATTTGAAAAATATGCTTCTCCTTCAAATCATTACTATTCCTACGATGATGCACTTCCCCTAAATTCTCGTTTCAGACTAGCAAGTGCCATCACAACCAAGAACGAGGCATGCTTCTTCGCTAAGTCAGGCTCGCAAACTCAACCAGACAAGACACAAACAAAAGGAACGACTGAGTTTCTAGCTGAAATCTCGCATCTCCAGAACATCAATAAATTACAAGCAAAGGAACACAAAAATCAAATTGAAATCTTCAAGTTCGAAAAAGAGAAACTACTAAATGAAATTTTCCTCCTAAGAAATCTCAACGATCATTCATCTGAAGTTGGTTCATCTTCGACTTATGATTTAACTCCTAACAATGTGTCAAATTTAGCAACATGCAAGAAACTAACCAAGAAGACGAATACGATGGACTGGGTCAGGAAATCAAAAACCTAAACCCTCTACTACCAAGGCTTTCTACTCTACAAACTATGGTCTGATGAACATAACTTCATTTCATCGAAGACTATTAAGTATTGTGATGTTTCCCGTTTTAATAAATCTAATATTTATAAGATGCATCATTCATCTACTCGACAGCCATCATCTCATGCAAGCCACGTCTCGGACACTCCTGTATTCAATCGATTGATGCATAAGAACTCAACAGGGTATAGTCCTAATGTTAAACAATTTGGGTGCCCAAGCAAAAACATCACTCCACATCCCCTCAACACTCAAAACAAGAATTGAAGCTATGGATTCCTAAATCACAAATCAAATTGAATAGGACTTCAAATGATGACTTAGGATCAATATCTGAACCAAATGTGCTTAACTTGTTTTCTGCTAACAAGGGAGGACCCATCCAAAAATGGGTACCAAAGGCCCGATAATATTTTGCAGATATCCCAGCATGAGTAGGTACTAAGAAAGCTGCTCCACACTCATGACTGGTATGCGATGAGGGCAGCTAAACATCCCAGCGTGTATGGTATCTCGGTTTCCTCCACATACACGCCGGCTAGCGATGCGAGCAACCAAACGTAGGTAAATTCTATATATGCATTCCATAGTTAAACTTTTGGCATGCATATCGAAATGAAAAGATTATATACCTACTTTGAAACTAAAGGGTACATTATAGTTACGCATGCTTCAAAAAGACATTAAATTCCAAATTTTCGCATGCATATATGAGCGTAAATGCATTAAATACCATGTTACAGGTATATTTTTATTATGCATACATCTTAAAGAAGTTTCGAGCCTAAACATTCAAGTGTGCATATAAGCTGAATCGTCGGAAATACGTATTTTAACTGAGAGCTATAAAATGGAGAAAGGTGTATTTTAATATGCTCAATTTTAAAGAAAATTATGTCTTTAAATATGCATCTGATTTGAAAAGAAATACATGATATTTTCATCACGATCATTTTCTTTGGGGAGAAGAGCTACATTTTCAAACATGCATGCATTGAGGGGAGTATCAATTCGAATATGCATCATTGAGGGGGAGTAATTTAGTTTTAAGAAGCATGATTTGCGGGGGAGGATTTAAAATATATATATATATATCTATATATACTATATAAATAATATAATATATAATTACTATTATATTATTATTAAGATAATACATATATATATATAAAAAAGAGGCAAAAAAAAAAAAGAAAGAAAAAGAAAGGCCTCACACTCTCATATCTTACTTTAAAAGAATTCCCCTGTCTTTCAAAGATGTATTTGAAGGACGAATCTCAAGCCTACAAGAGTTCAAGAATTCCAAAAGGCGTGACAGCCGTACACTATCACGAAGATGATCTCAACCGACCTGCTCCAACTCGCTGATCAAGCAGCACTCAAATAGACGGACGCATGATTTTCAGTTCCTATGGTTCAGTCAACCAAACTGAACCTAACCCCGGAACGCAGCCGAGTGTTAGTAAAGATTTCGAGCCTAGAAAAGCCACACCTATTTGGAAATTCTTGACAAAACCGAAGAGCGGAAGATAAAAAAAATATTCCGTAGCTCACAAATTACTCGGACCAACCCCCATAGGTACATGTGCTAATATATTAGCCCCCGGGTAGAAGTCGCCTCATTAGGTCCAACGGCGCGTGCACAACCGAGCCTTACCCACTCATCGATCTCCCAACAGACCGATGTTTCATTAAATCACGGAGAGCCACGTAATCTATCACTGCTTCAATTGGAAGCAGGAGATATTGAACTAAATGGTAATCAGCCCCACACCAATGAATTTTATTGAGCACATCGAGTCTAGTGTGTCCTCACCATCCACATGTTTTATATCTTTTTAGGACACATACACTTTTTTTCTTATCTGGACTTTGTGACCAGATCAGAACTTTCGTAGACATGTCCTACTACGACATGCTTTGATGATTGGAAGGAAGTCCTACCGTTGCAACATCAAAACAACAACGGTTTCAGGCCATCGTCTTTGAGCTAGTCTCAATAACGATGTAAACGGAACGCCTATGTGGCTCCGGATTCGCAGCCCTGTTCTTACAGGCCACGTCTCAGAGTATAACTCTGAAGTCGTGTCGACGGACTGCCTTTGTGGCTCCGTCAGGTTATTACCCAATCTGAGTGACCACCAATCAACTCCATCATCTTGTCCCGACGACGTGATCTTCTTACAAAAGACGATGCCTCAGTTTGACCCATCTCATAACGATCTCCCCAGCTCGATCTTCATGAGGGGGAGGAGTACTAAAGCAAAATGGGAGCAACACCACGACTAAAGTGCAATATAGATCAGAAAATGCCAAATCTCAAGCGCCGAATCAAACGAAGACCACAGAGTCCAACGACTGAAGTTGTCGCCTCATGTACGACTCTCCGATTTTAAGGAAACTCCCCAATCACAACGCAAGGTTGAACAAACGTAGGGGGAGTTGAGCCGCAATCGAACGGAGAGATCGGACTCAAATGACAAGATACGGCCAACAACTTCAGCATGGACTTCAAGATCAAAGCTGCCGACTCGTGTACAGCTCTTCGAGTTTAAAGAAAACTCCTAATCCCAACACAAGGTTGAACAAATGCAGGGAGAGTCGCGACTATCGAAGGGAGAGCTGGAACACAAGAAGAGAAGATCATAACACGGTGAGCTTGGAACTCCTAAAGAAGAGGTCACAAGACAAGATAAAGGAGGAGGAGATTGAAGAAGAACACGCAAGCAAATGCTTTCGCGGACAGAACTCTGATACGTGTTCTCTGAGGACTCAGTACGATAACAAGACGAAGATAACCAGCGCTAAATTGCAGATTGAACACAAAGGGGGAGATTGTTAGGAATATTTTATTGTGTTCAATTAAAATAGATTATCTTAATCTTGTGATTTAGGACCTAATTGTAAATATACCCAACTTGTGGGTATATTAGTTAACTTGGGCCCAATAGCCCATTAGGGCTTATGTATAAATACCCTCGTTTAGGGTTGCTGATTCATTAATAGAGTTGACATATTATTGCTGAAGAACTCGCGCGCTCTCTGTTCCAACTCTACAATCTGTCCAAAGGTATTACTGTTCAGTCGCTTCTGTAATCAACATATAAGGTAATACTAATTCTATGAATCAGATCAAGGTTGGACAAATCCTCTCCTTTTTCATTACAGACACGACGCGAGGGACGAAGCGAATTCAAAGGCGATCGATTTCCGGCGACAAGTAGCTTCATTTGGCAATTTCGAGCTAAGAGAACACGGTAGAACACCTCAACCCATTTCCTTTCACTAAGCTTTCATTTTATTGCTTTAATTTGTCGAAATATCGAGATTTTCACAGATGTGGTTTTCGATTTTGAGCCGATTTCGGGGCTAAATTTATGCGATTTGAGGTTAGGTTTAGGCTTAGGCTTGCGTTATATTCGATTTGAGGTTGATTTGGAGCTTTATTAATGCGAAAAAAGTGGCAAATTTTTGGTTTTTTGGGCTTAGATTGAGTTCGAATTTTTCGACTTTGTAGTTGTTTTGTGCGATTTCATGGCTTAATGTATGCTATTTGAGGCTTATGCTTGTGTTATATTCGATTTGAGGTTGATTTGAAGCTCTATTAATGCGAAAAAGTGGCGAAATTTTGGTTTTTTGGGTTTACGTTGAGTTCGAATTTTTCGACTTTGTAGTTGTTCTATGGATTTGATGGCTTAATTTCTGCTATTTTAAGCTTAGGCTTTGTGTTATATTCGATTTGAGGTTGATTTGGAGCTTGGTTTGTGCGAAAAAAGTGGAGAAATTTTGGTGTTGGCTTATTTTCCGAGTTTGGAGAAGTTTTGTGCGATTTCATGGCTAATATTATTCGATTTGAGGTTTAGGCTTGTGTTTATTCGATTTGAGGCTTAGGCTTGTGCAGAAATCTGTGGCTAAAATTTCTTTTATGTTTGTTTCTTAGTTCGTTTATTGATTGATTGCTTTGGAAAGCTGAGCCGATTCACAAAACGATTTCAATGGCAATAAGCATCTGATTTTGTTTTGGTGATTTTTCATGAAAATTAGGTTTTTTGGTCAATTTTTCGCTATCGCTTTAGGATGTAAATTTATTTGTTATCCAACTTAGGTGGTTGGAATTGATCGGGGTTGGATGTCTAGTAAGCGAACAACGACCGAGTATTTGAATGATGTATGAATTGTGCTAAGCAAAATCGTAGAAAAAAGAGGCAATCCAAGATTTCATGTCCTTGTTGTAATTGTATTAACATAAAGTGGTGGAATAGTGAGACTGTTAGGGATCATCTGATAGTTTCGGATTTTAAACCTGATTATACAAATTGGAATAGTGAGACTGTTAGGGATCATCTGATAGTTTCGGGTTTTAGTCGTGTGGGTGAAGGTTCTAGTACAAGAGTGCAAGCTGGGGCAGACGACGATGTTTTAGCTACATGTACGACATTGTGAGAGATGTCGGCTACCAGCGGCAAAATCTGACAAGGTATGATAAATTTAAAAGCATCGATAATCAAATATGCTCAGTTATAACTTTTACGAATCGTGTTAATGTTTTAGGTATTGGAACACGCCGTCTACAATAAAGAAATACATGAAGTAGTTCGAGAGTTGTGGGCGAAGTACTCATTGAAGTATGTCTGCAAGAGTAGGTTAAGACTTCCCATTTCGTTTTGTAGTTCACTTTAGGCTTTAGGTTGTTTTGTAAATATGCGATTGAGATGGATATTTTTAATGATTATATTGAGTTGAACTTCCGAACCTGTGTCGTGTATCATTTGAATGTTGTTTTGGATTGCCGGGCTGCTTATACAGGTCTTGGGGTAGTAAAAAATAAAATATTTAAAAAAAAATAAGGAATCGGCGACCGTTGTTTGAAAAAACGGTTGCCAATGCACGTTTTTATTTCTTTTATTTTAACTTTTGGCGACTGTTGTTACGAACATCAGTCGCCCATGCCTATTTCTTTTATTTTTTTAACTTTCGGCGACCGTTGTTAGAAAAAACGGTCGCCAATGCACGTTTTTATTTTTTTTATTTTAACTTTTGGCGACTGTTGTTGCCAATGCCTATTTCTTTTATTTTTTAACTTTTAGTGACTGTTGTTAGGAAACAACAGTCGCCGATGATTGGGATATGGGCGTCCGATAACAACGGACGCCGATAGCCCGACCTATTGGCGTCAATGCTCCCGGCGTCTGCGACCAACGGTCGCCCATTAGCAATTAGCAGGGCTGTTCATTCGGTTAAAACCGAACCGAACCGAAAGTTCAGTAACCGAAATTTTCGGTTCATATATTTTAAAACCGAAAACCGAACCGAACTTAGTCGGTTCGGTTTCGGTTACAACCGAAATTTTTTCGGTTATCAACCGAAAAAACCGATTTGAATAAAACCTGAAATATGAAATATGCACAACACATCATCATATTTCATGCTAAAGCTGAAGCATCAACGTACAGAGCAAAATCATGAACTAAAAAACAAGAAAACCAAAAACAGTTATGATGTTTCACATGCATACTGCCAATGAAATTACATGCCAAAATCAACAAAATAAATTCACAATTATCATCCCAAAAGTAACAAAAGAACAGCAACTTGTGCATCTTGACTTCAGTTCTTGGAACTCTATTCCAAGCCTCATACCAAAATCAACAAAATAAATTCACTATTATCATCCCAAAAGTAACAAAAGAACAGCAACTTGTGCATCTTGACTTCAGTTCTTGGAACTCTACGCCAAGCCTAACACTTTAACTCTTTAAAATTCTTATATGCCGATGATGGTGGATTCCGGGCCGAGACTCGTACACAGCTCTTTTTAGCCAAACACAACAAATCATCAAATAAAGAAGTAGACATATGAGCTAAATACGAAAAATAAAAGAATACTTGACAATACCTTGTTCGATTTTCTGAATTGAGTCGTAGTCCTCTTCCACTGAGTTGATTGGAGTCCTGCGAAGCCAATCTTGACAACAAATCAAAGATTGAGCCATCTTGGGTGTTAGAGAAGCTCGAAAATCATCAATAACTCGTCCTCCAGTGCTAAAGGTAGACTCCGAGGCAACAGTAGATATGGGCATAGCAAATACTTCACGAGTCAATCTCGATAATATAGGAAATCTTACACTATGAAGTTTCCACCACCCAAAGATATCAAAATCCATTGTATCATCCTCAGCCCGTTCACTTAAGTACACGTCCACTTCTGATTGGTTTAAACCACCACTTTGTGACAACAATTCTCTATAATTCTGTCGATAACCCCTTGCCACCCTTTTTGCAGTTTGACATTCACCACCAGATGCAGAATTCATCGTGCTTCTAGAAGAACATGACGTAGATGAAGTGCTTTTCCTATAATCATCAAAGATCTCATAAAGAGCGTTTCTTGCCATGTTGGCCATTTCCTCGCCACGATCAAGCCCATATATCTTCTTTAAAACAAACTGAAGATAATCAAACTTATGACAAGGGTTAAGCAAAACCGCCACAAAGATCAATAGATTCATTTTATCAACATTTCCCCAATATTTATCGAACTTCGCCCTCATACCCTTTGACATGGAAGCTAAGATATCGTCGTCGCTCTCGGCCCATTCTTTCAATAACATATCCATTTCACTAAGTTCATCTAGAAAAGTGTTAGACGTCACATACAACGAACCCGAAACTCGATTTGTAAAATCGTAAAAATGCTTCAACATTTCACTAATCGCTCAACAACAATCCAATCTTCTTTTTCAGGTAGACCAATCTTTCCATGAACACCATCGGGCATAAAGTCACCACGAAAATCAGAATCACAAATACTATACCTATCAAATACTCCTTAGAATACCACAGCGGTCTCTAGCATTGTGAAGACCGAGTTCTGTAATACCCGTAAAATTAATATGGGATTATTTTTGTAATGTCCGAATTAATGAAGACGATTTTCGAACAAAACCGGATTTTCGGGAGTGAGACGAAGATATTAGTTTGGGCCCGAGAACGAATAAATACTATGGACCGAAAATATTTAGAAAGCCAAGTTGCAATGTAGATCAAATAGCATTAAGCCCAAATTAATTAGTAAGGGCCCAACTTTGGAGGACTAGTTTAGAATGAAATAGCCCAAGTGACTTAATGACCCAAAGGAATTAAATAATAGGATAAGTATGGAGGTTGCTTAAATTGTGGGAAAACCCACGTTGGGAGCCATGCCCTTAGTAGATATTTGTTCTAAAAATCATCATTGTGGTCAAATGATAAAAACGTGATAGTGAGGGAAAAAGAAAAAGAAAAACTTCACTTGCAACCTTTCGAATCAACGTGAAGAAGAAAGAAGAAAATGGGAATTTGCTTGGCAAGCTCGATCAAGTTCTCAACTTGGGGAATTATCTAAACAAGCTAAGAAAGTAAGAACCTTGTTTAACGAAATTTAATCCTCCATAAGCTCACGGTTTCTAATATTTTATACGGGTTGATGATTGGTCGAAGTTGAAGCATCGAGAGGAGCCGATTTTTGGAGAAGTCGAGTTGAGTTTCAAGATAGAGGATTTTCTAATTTGGCTTGGAGGATAGGTAGGTGGTTTATACCCCTACAAACCCTTTTTAAAGCGTATTACATTCCGTAAAGATGCTAAAATTCGATTGGAAGGCCTTTCGAATTTATACTTTTGAGTTTTACGATTTTGATAAATTTTCGTGGTATGTTTCTATGTGTTTTGATGTGATTTTGAACTCAAAATATGAGTTCTTGGTTGATGATTTAAATTATGTGTTGAGCGACGAAGAACTTGTTGAATTTCTGAAAATGTTGTGTTTTGCGAGTTGAATTTGTGATTTTGGAGGTTGGCGAATAGAGTGATAGTTTGTTTTGCGGGTTGGAATAGTTCGCGAATTAGGTATATAGTTTGCGGGTTGATTTTAAATTCGCGGGTCTAGTTTTATTTTGCGAATTGTGTGAGAGGGTAAGGTTTTCGCGGGTCCAAGCAGTTTGCGAATCGTGAGAGAGAGAGGAAATATTTCGCGGGCCGTGTTATTTTGCGAACTGTGTGAGTGAGTAAAGATTTCGTGGGCCAGATTTGAGTTTCGCGGGCTGAAACCATTTCGCGAGTTGTGAGATGAGTCGCGGGCCGACTTTGAGTTTTCGCGGGCCGACTTAACTTCGCGGGGTGATTCCTGTGAGTGACGTCGGGCTTCGCGCGGGCTTAAAGTTGGATTTCGCGGGCCTAATCGAACGATTCGCGAATTCGGCGAAGGTTTTGCGAATTCGAACTTTGACTCGAAGTTTTGCGGGTTGACTAAAACTTTAAAACGTCGATTCGCGAAGCGCGAGTGATTTCGCGAAGTCGGGCGTTGACCCGATAATTTCGCGGGTTGACCAGCTTTTAAAAGTGGGTTTCGGGCGATTATTGACTTGGGCTTTGACCAACGGTTTTGAGTTTGGGCTTTGCCCTATTTTAGGCCCAAATACTTTAAATAAAATCATTTTAAGCCCAAATCAATTTTAAAATAAAATATTTTCGTATTATAATATATAAATAGAGTCAACCCATATTTTAAATTATAAATAATATTTTGGGATTTTAAAACCTTCGGCCTAGTATCGGATTTTAATAAAGTATAATATTTTTCGTGTTTAACTAGTTACAATTTTATGAAATGTTATGTGTTCATGTGATTGATTTTTTTATGTGCATATCACGACATACACGGGTGAGAGTGGTGATGTACCGTATTTATACGGTGACGCCTTACGGTGTCGGATGAGTGGGGTAGAGTTACCGATGTTGGTAGTCAGGTCTAGACTCGATAGGGCACCTGGTGGGAGAGGGGGTTTGCGACACCCATCTACTCGGGATTGAGCCACCCGAGGTGCACACCACCGATATTATTTGGCTCAGGGACGGCAGACAGATGTGAGATTCCTGTCTACCCGAGTTAGTGGTAGACTACTCGGGGAGTTACACCAAGGTGTAACACCGTCGGGTTGAGATTGTGTGCGGAAGGAGCGACCCGGTACGGCCGGCGTGGGCTACCGCATGATTATGGCGTACCTTGCCATGCGCGCGTGGGTGCCGAGTCTAGCCTAGGGCCCTGATATGTGACGAGACGTGTGATAGGTCGAGCGTGCATATTTCATGTGAGAGGACATGGGATTGGGTTGAGTGCACGCACGCATACGCATTGCATGTTTTTACTACCACCTACTAGGCGTTTTTGCTCAGGGTTTTATTTTATAGGTGAGACTGTGCCCGACACCGATGGGTGTCAGGGTTAGCTGTAGGCGGGCTGGCGGCGGTGACTCCACGGGCTTTTGAGGGCGGAGCGGTACATGGGACGCGACCTGTGGAGAGGCGTAGTTTAGTTTAGTCGGGTTAGATTTTGGGGCTTCGGCCCGGTGTGTAGATATGACGCTATAACTTTTGATATATATATAATGTAAATTATTTTATTAAAAGTTTTTAATAAATCGGGTCCTCCGCGACTTCTGTTGCGGAAATCCGCCAGCAAATTCAATTAGGAAGTAGGGGCGTGACAGGTGGTATCAGAGCGTTAGGTTTTAGGTTCTGAAGACTGTCCATGTACCGCCACTCAGAAGCCGGGAGAACCAGCCTCGCCTGTAAGTTTTGTGTGCTAATGTGATTATGTGAGTTGATATGTGGTTGTTTATGTGTGCTATCTAGTATTCAAGAATGTCGAGGGGTAGACCTAGACGAGAGTTCGTAGGAGAAACTAGTCGACGGGACGAACATGAGTCCCCGACTCCTGAACACGACACTATTCGGCGACTGACTGAGTTGATACAGCGTCAGTCAGACCAGATCAATACCCTGATCAATCATCGGAGCTCATCTGAGCACCGTTCCTCCCCGCAGCCTGATCGCGTGGAAATTATCGGGGAGAGATTCCGCAAACTCAATCCCCCAAATTTTGCCGAGGCTACTAACCCTGCGGTGGCCGAAGATTGGATCGGCACGATTGAAGACCTCTTCATTTATAGCCGCGTGCCGAACAACGAGAAGGTGCTATGTGCCGTTTCCCTACTTCGGGGAAGCGCACGATTCTGGTGGAACACCGTAAAGGTGTTAGAAGATCCTGCAACCATGACTTGGGAGCGTTTCAGAGAATTGTTCTACGAAAAATACTTCACTACTCATGACCAAGAGCAGCGAATGTACGAATTCATGAACCTGAAACAAGGACGAATGCCAGTTGCAGAATACATTCGCAAGTTCGAGGAGTTATCCCGCTTCACTCCTCATCTCGTAGCGACGAACGCTCTCAAAGTTACGAGATTCCTTCGGGGGCTGAAACCCGAATTCTACCGAGACCTCAGCGTGGCAGGTGTGCGCCAGCTGGAATTTCGTCAGGCAACAGAACGTGCCTTAATTGCTGAGCAGGCAGAAGGTGTAGTAAGGGAGGCTCAGGAAGTGAATCGGAAAAGGGAGGCTCAGCAAGGCGGAAGCAGCCAGAAACGCCCATTCTTCGGCAAGGGCCCGAAGAATAAAGGTAGCCGACCAGGCCAGCAAATGTGGCGTCCAAGTTTTAATCAGGGACCGACCAACGCTCCCTATCGACCAGCAATGCCAGCGCCACAGTGCCAGCAGTGTGGGCGAAACCACTTTGGCATCTGCTACGGACCTCGACCGGCGCAGAATCTGCAGTGCTTTCGGTGCGGAAAGATGGGACACACTGCACGGAACTGCACGGAAGGTCAGCCTCAGTTGCAGAACCAACCACAGAAGTTGATCCGACCTCCACCCGTACCTGCGAGGGTTTTCACATTGACGAATGAGGAGGCGGAGGCGAACCCAGCCGTAGTGACTGGTACGTTGAACATCTTTCACGTACCGACTTCCATTCTGATTGACTCCGGAGCCACACATTCGTTTGTGTCGGCCAGTTTTGTGACTCGGGCGGGAATATATCCTACCCATTCTTCGTGCAACTACATAGTTTCCTTACCCCACGGAGATCCAACTAGGACGAACCTAATAGTAAAAGACTGTCCCGTGAGAATTGAGGGTCGAGAATTGAATGTAGACCTGATAGTGATCCCGATGAATGATTACGATATCATATTCGGGATGGATTGGCTCTCAAAATATGGAGCAATCATAGACTGTGCGAAGAAAGTAGTTAGGTTTCAATCGACCGAGGGAGGGGAGTTCGAATTTTCGGGAAAGATGAACAATAAAACAGTCCCTAGGATTTCTGCTCTGAAAGCTCAGCGAGTCGTAAATACGGGTTGCGAAGCATTTCTGATCTTTGCGGTGAAAGCCGAAGAATCTCCTCAGCAAAAACTAGAGGAAGTTCCTATAGTAAAGGAGTATCCCGATGTGTTTCCCGAGGATCTCCCGGGATTACCGCCGGATCGGGAAATAGAATTTGTAATCGATCTTGTACCCGGAGCTGCCCCTGTTTCTAAAGCCCCGTATCGGTTAGCGCCGAATGAATTGCGGGAGTTGAAAGAGCAATTAGAAGAACTGTTGCAGAAGGGTTTTATTCAACCCAGTTTCTCACCTTGGGGAGCCCCGGTACTTTTTGTTAAGAAGAAAGACGGGTCGATGAGGTTATGTATAGATTATCGTGAACTCAATAAAATCACGATAAAGAATAAATACCCGTTGCCGAGGATAGATGATTTATTCGATCAATTACAAGGGGCAACGGTGTTCTCAAAGATCGACCTGCGTTCCGGTTATCATCAATTGAAGATCCGTGAGAAGGTTGTTCCGAAAACTGCGTTCAGCACGAGGTACGGCCACTACGAATTCTTGGTCATGCCATTCGGGCTAACGAATGCTCCTGCTGCTTTCATGGATCTGATGAACCGAGTATTTAAGGAGTTCCTAGACCGTTTCATTATCGTATTTATCGACGATATCCTCGTATACTCGAAGACGAAGGAGGAACACGAGGATCATCTGAGAACGGTCCTTGGAATCCTTCGGGAGAAACAGCTGTTCGCCAAGTTTAAGAAATGCGAATTCTGGTTGGAACAAGTGGCCTTTCTGGGGCACATCATTTCGGGGAGCGGAATTTCGATGGACCCCGGCAAGATTGAGGCAATAGAAAATTGGCCACGACCGACCACTCCCACTGAAGTAAGGAGTTTTCTCGGGCTTGCTGGATATTATCGAAAGTTTATCAAAGACTTCTCCAGCATTGCCTCAACGCTCACAAACCTAACAAAGAAGAATGTCTCGTTCAAATGGACTGAACAGTGCGAGCAAAGTTTCCAGGAGTTAAAGAAGAGACTGACAACTGCTCCAGTCTTAGCAATACCTTCGGGTACTGAAGGCTTTTCGGTGTATAGTGATGCCTCGAAGAATGGCTTGGGGTGTGTATTAATACAAAACGGGAAGGTAATTGCATATGCCTCCCGACAGCTGAAACCATACGAAAAGAATTACCCCACACATGATCTTGAACTCGCCGCAGTAGTGTTTGCTCTCAAAATCTGGCGACACTATCTGTACGGAGAAAGGTGCGAGATCTTCACAGATCACAAGAGCCTAAAGTACTTCTTCACACAAAAGGAGTTAAATATGAGGCAACGACGATGGCTCGAATTGGTGAAGGATTACGACTGTGTGATTAACTATCACCCAGGAAAAGCTAACGTGGTCGCAGACGCGTTGAGCCGGAAAGCTGTTAATACCGAATTGTGCCAACTCGGAGTTGAAGTAATTCACTTCGGGGAGATTGAGACGAGATTGGCAGCGTTGACTCTCAAACCGACGCTGTTAGATCGAATCCTCGACGCACAAAGGAAAGATGAATTATACCTGAAAATTCGGGGTGGACGAGATGAAGATGTTCCGTCGGAGTTCGAATTCCGAGAAGACGAGAGCTTACGGTTCAGAAGTCGGTTGTACGTGCCTAAAGATGAAGAAATCCGTCGAACGTTGATGACAGAGGCACATACGACGACCTACTCGGTACATCCTGGTGCCACGAAGATGTATCGGGATTTACGAATGAATTACTGGTGGCCTGGAATGAAAAGAGATGTTGCTGCCTTCGTAAGCAGGTGTCTGACTTGTCAGCAGATCAAAGCAGAACATCAAAGGCCGGCAGGAATGCTACAACCGTTGACGGTTCCCGAGTGGAAGTGGGACCACATAACCATGGATTTTGTCGTCGGATTTCCCAAGACAGTGAAAGGGCATGATGCAATATGGGTAGTCGTTGATAGATTAACGAAATCTGCTCACTTTCTACCGATTAACCAGACATATCCCATGGAGAAGTTTGCAGAACTGTACATTCAGGAAATAGTGAGACTACATGGGATTCCAATGTCGATCGTTTCCGATCGCGATTCGAGATTTCTGTCTCAATTCTGGGGGAGCTTACAGAAGGCTTTAGGGACCAAACTATCATTTAGTTCAGCCTATCATCCCCAGACGGACGGACAATCGGAAAGGACGATCCAGACGCTCGAAGATATGTTAAGGGCGTGTGTTCTGGATTTCCGAGGAAGCTGGAGTAAGTACCTCCCATTGATTGAATTTTCGTATAACAACAGCTTTCAAGCGACGATCGGGATGGCACCTTACGAAGCCTTGTATGGGCGTAAATGCTGATCCCCAGTACATTGGGATGAAATCGGCGAGAAGGCGCTATTAGGTCCTGAAATGGTTCGTGAGATGAACGAAGCTGTTAGTAAAATTCGGGAGAGGATGCAAACGGCCCAAAGTCGTCAGAAGAGTTACGCTGATAAAAGACGAAGGCCGTTGGAGTTCGAAGAAGGTGATCAAGTTTTCCTCAAGATATCACCTATGAAGGGTGTTAAGCGTTTCGGACGAAAAGGAAAGTTGAGTCCGAGATACATAGGACCCTTCCATATTTTGAAAAGGGTCGGTGAAGTAGCTGTTAGGAATATTTTAGAAGTGTCCAAAATATTAATTCTAAGTCTTGTAATTTCTTTTCTATGTATTTTATAGATGTTCTATTTATGTATTTGGGTTGTAGTTGTAATGGGCTTGTTAGGGGCCCAATGGGCTTAAATACCTCACAAGGTATTTAAGCTTAAACCCTAACTTCATTAATGCAAGTTTCCATTTTGCTAAAATCTCACGTACTCAACACTAAACCTCAAAGACCAACTATTCACATATTACGAAGGTTTAATCTGTTGAAGTGTTCTTGGATAATCTGGATTTACAAGTGGTATCAGAGCCAAGCGTGTAGGTGAGGAAACTTCATTTCAAGCTTTTAGGGATTAAGCAGTTTGAACTCTTGCGTGGTTGCTATTCTCTGTTTCAAAGCTTAAACTCTCGTTTATTAGCCATTCTCGGAGATACTCTGTTTGTTAAGGCAAGCTTGTATTGCTATCAATTCTGAGTCATCAAAGTGGTCTTCGTGGAGGTTATTTCAGTTTTTGTTGGATTTCTGTCTAAAATATTTGAAGAACAGTCCTGCTCTTCAGTGTGTTCTTGAGCTTACGAACGGAACTATTTTGGGGAACTTGGATTGCGGACTCAAGGATTTCTGTTGTTTCACGGCTCATTCATCTCACAAGGCTACTTTGCGATTTCAAATTACCACACTTGGTTTGCTGTTTTTCAAGTTTGCGCATCGGCACTTCGCAAAGCTCTACTTTGCGAGTTCAAGGTCACCAAGCCGTCAGATTCTCGAAGATCAACGTGTTGGTCCCGATTAGCACCAACAATACGACTTCGGACGGATTAAACACGCCTAAAGATCGAGATTTAGGTTCGGGGCGTGTGGGGCTTGGTGGTGTTCTTGAGGAGACTCTCTTACTCTAAAATTGTTTATTTGATCTTCACACACAAGCACACCTAACTATGTGTTAGGGTTTTCCTATTTATACCACAAGTTGGTATATAATAGGTGGGCCTCTTGTGAAGGCCCATTACATGAATAACTAAGAACTAACCCAATTAAGAGCTAGCCCAAAGTTTAATAAAGCAAATCAACAAAGATAATACAATGAAATTGAACACTACAAAATATTTCCTAACAATCTCCCCCTTAGTGTTCAATCTTCAGTTCAGCGTGGGATATCTTTGTTGGGCATATTGGAGATCTCATTCCTAGCAAACTCCCCCTACAAGGGATATCTCCTCTTCTTGCGGAGGCATTGATGGCTCGGCTAGGATTCACTTGTTAAGATTCTCCAATCTTCTTCTTCTTGGCGCCGGATTTGTCGTCTTCGAATGGAAGTTGTCTGGTTCGGCCTCGAAGATGACTCGTCTGGCTCCAGAAGAAGGTAGGCGTGGGGCGTAAAAAATGTGCCAAGGCTCCATTGAAATGTGACTTTCAAGAGTAGGGAGCTCGGTCTTCAGAGTGGTCAGCGCAGTGGTGGCGGAATGTGGTGGATGAGATGTGCCATGGCTCCTTCGAGTGTTCCATTATGAACATAATAGCCTGACACATAAGAATGTGCGCGGAGGTAGTGGAAGCCTCCGGCGGGGCGTAGTTGGTGGAGGTGGCGTGGATGATGGTTGCTGCTGATGCTGCTGTACGATCTTCAACTCATTTCTTCTCCTTTACTCCCCCTTGAGATGATCTCCGTCTTCGGGATCGTCACGTCGTCCGTGGGACGAGTCTGCCTCTGGTGTTGATGGTGGTGATGATGGTGTGGTGTGGTGTGGAGTGAGGCAATCAAGTGGGATTCTCAGGAGTAGCAGCATTTGGCTTTCCTCCAAGTTCATTTCGAAACTTGGAAGAGGCGGAGCAGCATGTGGTGGCGTAAGCGTAGGCATGGTGGAATGGTGTCGGTGATGGGACCTTTTCCTTCATAGATCCTCGTTGAGCGCGGCATGGAATGTGTAAGTTCCTCGCTGATTGCTATGAGTCGGGGCTCCATCACGAACGGGGTAACTAACCAGACGGGGGTCACAAAGACGCTCCGTCGTCACAACATCGAAACATGTGTCCGATGCGCCGCCTGTTTGCACAGGACAAAAAGAACCGGAGAGCCACAAAGGCTTTCCGTTCGCACGGACGATGAGACAAGCTCGTATCCGTGGCCCATCGACAGTTGTGGTGAGGGTGGCTGTCGTGGGTCTTCCGCTCTCGGTCAAAAGGACGTCATCAAGCGTTCGGGCAAGTTCACGAAGAACCTGCGGTGCGTAAAGAGTGTTTGTGTCCTAGAAAGTGGAAAATTTCGGTGGGTGAGGACACTAGACTCAATGTGGGTGGAAGAGGTGCAGTGAGAGGCGGGGCACTGCATGTTCAACATCAACCGTCTCCAAGTGGGGCGGTGATGGCTAACGTGGTTCCTCTTGTGCGAAATGAAACAGCTATCTGCGAAAGGATAGCTGAGTGGTTGGGAGGGGTTAATTGCGCGGTTGGACCAGATGCCGCGACTTCTACTCGGGAAACGAGCGAGTCGTCTCCTGTACCTATGGGCGAGGTCCGGGTTGTGGTGAGATATGACAGAGGAGTGCGATCATGTCGTCGTTGGTTCGCAACTCCTGCAAGCGACTTACGTCATCCTCCCGAGATCGTTGATTGGATCTTTGCGTGGAGGAGGATGTCGCGCGACCTAGACCTAGACTAGAGAGGCTAGGGTAGGCTCGTTCCTGGGTTAGGATCAGGGGGGTTTCACTGATCCATGAGAACTATGGTGGCGTGGCGTGATCGCGTTGAAAGGCGACCACGAGTGATGTCGACGAGGGTGGCCCAAAACTGTTGATCAGACACTTCTGAGACTCGTCAGGTGGTGGTGGTGGTGAGGGCGTAAAGAGGATTACGGTGGCTTAGGACGTCTCCATGCAGCGCACCATGGTGGAATGGATGGCAGTGGGTGGACGGTGGAGTCTGGTACAAGAGATCCACATCGCCTAAGCATCAAGATTGGATGGCGCGCCCACTGATGGTTGGTTGAACTCTTGTCAACCCTTCTTTATGGGTCCGGGTTCTGCACGGATTTGTACAGAAGTCATGATGATTGCTCGCTTATCTGACATCCCTTCATGCACGTGGAGCAACCCGTGTAACGTGCATGATGGGGTTGGTTGCTCGCAGTGCATACCGGTCATGAATGTGGAGCAACCCATGTACCATTCATGCCGGGGGGTGGTTGCTCACGTCGTGTACCAGTCATATATGTGGAGCAACCCGGGTGCCATACATGCTGGGCAGGTGTGAAATTGGCATTTGGAAATTCCGCTCCGAAAAGTTTTGGGGTGACCTAAACTTTTTCTATAATGTGCCAATACCGTCCTAGGTCGATTGTTGGGTACGGTGATCGTTGCCGCGTTTTGGATTTGCCTTCAAAAATTACACAAAAACGTCGTCTATACCGAAAATTTTGGCCCAGAAAAATTTTATTTCGGAAAATTTTAAAAGTTTAAAATAGACAAAGTCCAATGGCCTTAGAAAATTTTTCTCTATCCAATGATATAATTTTTCCTTAGGCTTAAAAAAATATTTCAACTTTTTTTTTTTTTTTTTTTTTTTTGCTCCTTAACCTTATTTAATCCGAGGGGGGGCCAGAAATTTTGGTGGTCAAAAACGTTTAAGTGCAATTTTTAAAGAGTGATTTTTGCAAGATTTGAAGCTAAAAATCGAGTTTGGATCAAGTTTAAAGGTTGGGTGCAAATTTCTCGGGGGGTGCGAAAAAATGGTGTGAAAATGTGCGAAAGATGTTGTCCCGAGAAATTTCGTTGTGAGAGTGAGTCGCGAAAATAAGGAAATTTCGCATTCAAAGGAAATTTTCGCATGTACTGTTAAAGTTTCGCATATCAAGAAGATTTCGCATTCAGAGTACAATTTCGCATGTATAAAAATTTTCGCTAGTTAAGAAATTTCGCAGTTGTGCAAATTTTTCGCATGTATTCCAAAAATTTCGCGGTGAAAATTTGTTCTAAAACGGTATTAAATTTTCGCAGGTAGAAAGAGTTTTCAAGTAGCAAAAATTTCGCATAGTTTTGAATTTTCTCAAGTGATATGGAAGTGAAGTGATGATGCGAAATAGTGAGGATGCGAAAAAGTGAAGTTGAAATTTTTGGATCACTGTAGCTGCGAAAAATTTTGAAGATGCGAAAATATGTATGATGAAGTGAAGTGTATGAAAATTTCGCGGGGCTTCACATGCTGTAGCAGCGAAATTTCTCGGAAAAATTTCTCGGCCTGCGAAATTTCTCGGACTGTAGATGCGAAAATTTCTCGGGCAGCGAAAGTTTCTCGGCCTGTGAAATTTTCTCGGCTAAGAATTTTCTCGGGTAAGAAAATTTCTCGGCCAAGAACACAGATTACTGTTCCATAGCTGCGCGACTTTTTCCAGAAAAATGGCTCGTTTTCGCTCAAATCTCACTCAAAATCGACGAAACTTGTTCCAAAACATCAGAAAAACATTCCTAAACACATAATCAACCTTTGGGATGTCTAAAAACAACAAAACGAGTTCGAAATCGCCCAAAAACTGAAAGTGACGAAAATAATTTTTCAAGCAATTTTTCACTCAAATCTTGCTTAAAACACGCAAATCCGGTCGCGTTGGTCTCTGATACCACTTGTTGGTCCCGATTAGCACCAACAATACGACTTCGGACGGATTAAACACGCCTAAAGATCGAGATTTAGGTTCGGGGCGTGTGGGGCTTGGTGGTGTTCTTGAGGAGACTCTCTTACTCTAAAATTGTTTATTTGATCTTCACACACAAGCACACCTAACTATGTGTTAGGGTTTTCTTATTTATACCACAAGTTGGTATATAATAGGTGGGCCTCTTGTGAAGGCCCATTACATGAATAACTAAGAACTAACCCAATTAAGAGCTAGCCCAAAGTTTAATAAAGCAAATCAACAAAGATAATACAATGAAATTGAACACTACAAAATATTTCCTAACACAACGTCTCAGGATTATTCTTCACTTTGCGTTCTCCGGTCCACTTTGCGAATTGGAAACACTTTGCGACCTCTTTGACTCTTTGCGAACTCACAACGGCTTTGCGAACCCAGGACAGTTTGCGATTTCATTTAATCACTGTGCGAACTTTGCTCACTTTGCGAACTCTAGTTTATTTTGCGAATTCATAGCTCTTTGCGAACTCAAGATTACTTCGCGAACTCAGGACAAGTTGCGAACTCAAATAGCTCTTTGCGAACTCAAGATTACTTCGCGAACTCAGGACAAGTTGCGAACTCAAATAGCACTTTGCGAACTCTGCACACTTTGCGAATTAAGCTAGTTTGCGAATCTTCTCATTAACCCGTGAAGCGATAACTTTGCGAACTCACGATAAATTCGCAAAGCGATAACTTTGCGAACTCACGATCACTTCGCAAAGTGTGGCGACCCTCACTCTCTAATCGCTAATTAGCGATAAATCGCGTCGGGTTTTAGCAGCGAAAGCCGCAGAGAACCCATTTTACAAAAATATTTGTCTACACAAATTGTTAAAATAGATGGGCCTAAGGCCCAATACACTCTATCACTCGCCCACAGGTCGTCATCCATGTACAGCCCCGCCCTCAAAAGCCCATGGAAGCTCCGATAGCCAGCCTCGATCATCGATTTCCTACAACACGCAAACACTGAGCTATTGCCCAGTAGGTGAAATAATGCATGCACGTGTGACTCGCTCACGTTCACTCACCCCCAATTCTCACCAATGCAATGCCACTCACTATCACTCATCACAACCGGGATACACTCACCACCTCACAACGGGCCCTGGGCTCCATACTGTGCACCATCACGCGAAATCACTACCACGATCACGAACACAACCACAACACGATCACAACACTACGACAGTGGCCTACACCGAGCAGCCTCCCCGAGCCATATCAGGTCACACTCTCAGGTCGCCTCTTCTGCCAATGCGGTGCCCACGCTGGTAGCCTACGCTAGGTCCCGTAAGGGTACCCAGGTCGCATCCTCCAGGTCGCCTCCTTCCGCATGCGACAGCGTGGCCTACACTAGCTAGCCTACTTGGGGATATCCCAAGTCGCTCCTTTCTAGGTCGCCCGCAGTCTGCCGCATAATGTCCAACGGGCCAATGGCTCACCGTCACAGGCGCTGGCGCACAGCAGAAGCCCACACTCACGTGACTCCTCTACGGGTCGACAGCCAATATCGGCTACTCACTCACTAGGTACAATACAGTACCACCGTTCCACCACGGTACACTCCGTGAAATGACGTGTAATGCACATGCAGGCATTTACGTGATAATACATGAAACGTGATGCCACATGAAATGCACGTAAAACATGTAAAACACATAATTCACCGAAGCACATAAAATCACATAATTATCAAATAAGTGTTTACGCGTTGTAGATGGATATTCCACCTACCTGTCCTCCTGCTATGATTAAATAAGAAGTCCGGTGTAGTCCCTATATATCGATCCTCTGAATAAATAAATGTTATTAGTTTAATGTGCTAGTTCTCGAAAACCCTAAATTCATAGAAACCTAGAAATAATGAAATTTCCAATAAATAAATAATACCCTTAAAATATCGAAATTTATTAAATGTCGAAATTAAAATGTCGGGTCATATATATAATGTCGAGATCTATGTATATATACTACTAATGTCGAAAACCTCAACCATATCGACATTCTATTAATATCGATAGAAATGTCGAGTATATTGAAAATGTCGAGCCTTCTTAGTAAATGTCGATATCTATATCGAATAAATGTCGAGACCATGGTAAATATGAAATATCGAAACCTTAGAAATGTCGAGTTCTATTCCTTGAAAAAGTCGACATCATTGTAAAATGTCGAGGCTATGATAAACATGAAATATCGGTATCTCCTAAGGAATTAAATGTCGATACTTTGTAAATGTCGAAGTGTTTGTAAAATATCGAGACTTTATTAAATGTCGAGGTAACAAATGTCGATATCTATTCCTACCAGAATGTCGAATGTAAAAGTCGAGACCTTCTAAATGTCGAAACCATAAAAATGTCGAAGGCTTGTATAATGTCGAAACCCTCTAAATATAAATGTCGGGATATCACCTATTACGAGATCCTGTTTATTAAAATGTCGAGACATCTTTGGTTAAAAAAAATGAAAATGTCGAGTTCCTTGTAAAAATAAAAATCGCTTGAAATGTCGAGATCCTTAAAAATGTCGAGACCCTAAACAATATAAATGTCGAAGAGGTTCATAGAAGATGTCGAGACCTTAACAAAATGTCGAGATCTCTTATAGTTAAGAAAGAACAAATATCGAAATCATTACTTCTTGAAAATATCGAATCCTTTGTAAAATGTCGGGACAACACAACATACCGAGATTTATGTCGACATTTTCCCTAAACACCTCGAGATCTTATCTAAAAACTGTAATTCGCCCAGAAACCCTAAAACGAAATTCTTACATTCTTCAGATTAGCTCTAAAAATGATTTCTAACCCAGAAAAGGGTACACCCTAAAATTCAAACCTTCACAAACATTTCATCATATCAACACTTTCGAATACAAACTAAAATTTGCAAATTCTAAGATTCCTAAGCATTTTAAATCTCGAAAACCCTCTAAAGTTCTCATATAGTCATGTATTAGCATATTGATATAAAAAAAATAAATTGAACACTAAACTAAGGACAAAGTGATTATACCTTCGAAAGGTATCACTTTCGAACTCCTTACGTTGTTAATTCTCAATTTTCGTTTTTGTGAAGAAGCTCAGCTGTCGTCCCTTTGTTTCTCCTCCAACTTTCGTTACTTGTGAGGGTTTTTACTCGAGAACTTAATAGATAAATATGTCTTAGATAATCGTGTATGACGTGACTAAGAGATGATAAGTTTTCCACCCACGCTAAGTAACTTATTATAAGTTTACTAACGATTGTTTTCATATAATAGTGACAAGATGGTGATGAAGTACTAACGTGTATTCCCCTATAACTAAGTAATTCTATTACCAAAATTTATCTTTAATAACTTGGGCCTAGGTTAGAAATTAAATATAACACAATTATAAATATAGCCCAAATTTTATTCTCACTAATATTATTATTTTTGCTTGATTAAATTTTGAAATATTCTCGGGACTATTTTATTATTTTAGCTTCACCCGAATTTCCTTTAATAAATATTTATTAGGAATTTTATTCCTAATATTTCCTTTGCTACTTGTCTAAATCTCCAATCGTAATCCCGCTTTAAATTTTGCGGGTATTACATCCTTCCCCCCTTAAAAGAATTTCGTCCCCGAAATTACGCCGATTGGAATAACTCGGGGCATCGCTTTCTCTTACTCTCACCGGATTTCGAGATATTCGTCGTCGCATTTCTCTTATTAGGGAAAAACGATTGATCACCACCCTTTCTGAAAATTTTCGATTCTTATTTGGAATCATTATTCCTTGATTTTAGCTTTCTCCTGTTATTTATTTTAATTGGGTTGAACTATTAGACAAAATATTTATATTATTTTATCTAACAGTACAAAATATTACCGCTCCTAAGTTCATAAGTTCACAAAATGAGGGTATTCTATCTTACATATTCGGTTCTACCCCAGGTTGTTTTTCATCTTCTTCTGCAGTGAGGGTAAATACTCTAGGAAGTACCCTCGGAGGTTGGTTCGGCACAGGTTGTTGATTCCGTGCAGGGTTCGGATTAACTGGTGGATTCTCACGACAAAATCGCGAGATATGGCCCGCCTTTCCACAGTTGAAGCACTTGATATTAGGATTAGGTCCAAAACAGACGCCGACATGTTGGCGTCCACACAGGTGGCAAGTCGGCATCGGTTGTTTGGCCAGAGCATTGTTAGGTCTCGCATTCGGCCTTTGTTCCCATCTGGGTTCATTTGGCCTCCCGCGGTTTGGCTGATTAGGAGCATGATCGACCAATCGTTTCTTCTCGTTTCCTTCGCGACCGTATTGTCCCTGCTCCATCTTTCTTTTTGCTTCGCGATCTTTAGATAGCCTCGCCTCGGCTTCTTCGGCCACCAAAGCTCGTTCGGCAGCCTTAGAATAGGTCATATCCGGAGACCTCGTCACCGCGACATCTCGGTACAGTTCAGACTTCAGGCCAATTAGAAAACGTCCCACCTTAAGGTTGTCTGTCGCTACTATATGGGGAGCAAAGCGAGAAAGTTGCTCAAATTTGCGGATGTACTCCGCAACAGACAATCCGCCCTGACGTAGATTGATAAACTCCTCCATTTTCGTGTCACGGGCAGTAATACTAAAATACTTTTCCTCGAAGAGCTCCTTAAAGCGCTCCCAGGTGATCGTATTTGGATTCTCCATCGCTGTGATGGTATCCCACCAGTATCCGGCATTTCCCCGGAGTTGAAAGGCAGCACATAGAACTTTCTCCTCTTCGGGAGTTCGGCTATATTGGAACGTGGATTCAATAGTCCTAAGCCACTCACCCGCTGCAATTGGATCTACAGTGTCTTCGAAAATGGGCGGATTGAGTTTACGAAACCTATGCCCGATGGTTTCGGTTCTATCGATCTGGGGCGACGTATGTTGCTCTGACGAATTCTGGTTACGGATCAAGGTATTAATTTGTTCGGATTGGAGTCGAACAAGATCTGCAAGTTGGAAATTGTACGGTTCGAGTCATGTTCATCGGGACTGGTTTCCCTTTCCTCGTGGTGTTGTCGGCTTGATTCGCCATTAAACTCACTCCTAGTTCGTACCATTTTATCCTACTAACTATAATAAAACATTACATCAGCACATAAGAATCATCGAAGACACATAAACACTTACAGACGAGGCTGGGCTTCCGTGCTTTTGAGCGGCCGTACATGGACAGTCTACAGAATCTATATCCTAAGCTCTGATACCACCTGTGGCGACCCTCACTCTCTAATCGCTAATTAGCGATAAATCGCGTCGGGTTTTAGCAGCGAAAGCCGCAGAGAACCCATTTTACAAAAATATTTGTCTACACAAATTGTTAAAATAGATGGGCCTAAGGCCCAATACACTCTATCACTCGCCCACAGGTCGTCATCCATGTACAGCCCCGCCCTCAAAAGCCCATGGAAGCTCCGATAGCCAGCCTCGATCATCGATTTCCTACAACACGCAAACACTGAGCTATTGCCCAGTAGGTGAAATAATGCATGCACGTGTGACTCGCTCACGTTCACTCACCCCCAATTCTCACCAATGCAATGCCACTCACTATCACTCATCACAACCGGGATACACTCACCACCTCACAACGGGCCCTGGGCTCCATACTGTGCACCATCACGCGAAATCACTACCACGATCACGAACACAACCACAACACGATCACAACACTACGACAGTGGTCTACACCGAGCAGCCTCCCCGAGCCATATCAGGTCACACTCTCAGGTCGCCTCTTCTGCCAATGCGGTGCCCACGCTGGTAGCCTACGCTAGGTCCCGTAAGGGTACCCAGGTCGCATCCTCCAGGTCGCCTCCTTCCGCATGCGACAGCGTGGCCTACACTAGCTAGCCTACTTGGGGATATCCCAAGTCGCTCCTTTCTAGGTCGCCCGCAGTCTGCCGCATAATGTCCAACGGGCCAATGGCTCACCGTCACAGGCGCTGGCGCACAGCAGAAGCCCACACTCACGTGACTCCTCTACGGGTCGACAGCCAATATCGGCTACTCACTCACTAGGTACAATACAGTACCACAGTTCCACCACGGTACACTCCGTGAAATGACGTGTAATGCACATGCAGGCATTTACGTGATAATACATGAAACGTGATGCCACATGAAATGCACGTAAAACATGTAAAACACATAATTCACCGAAGCACATAAAATCACATAATTATCAAATAAGTGTTTACGCGTTGTAGATGGATATTCCACCTACCTGTCCTCCTGCTATGATTAAATAAGAAGTCCGGTGTAGTCCCTATATATCGATCCTCTGAATAAATAAATGTTATTAGTTTAATGTGCTAGTTCTCGAAAACCCTAAATTCATAGAAACCTAGAAATAATGAAATTTCCAATAAATAAATAATACCCTTAAAATATCGAAATTTATTAAATGTCGAAATTAAAATGTCGGGTCATATATATAATGTCGAGATCTATGTATATATACAACTAATGTCGAAAACCTCAACCATATCGACATTCTATTAATATCGATAGAAATGTCGAGTATATTGAAAATGTCGAGCCTTCTTAGTAAATGTCGATATCTATATCGAATAAATGTCGAGACCATGGTAAATATGAAATATCGAAACCTTAGAAATGTCGAGTTCTATTCCTTGAAAAAGTCGACATCATTGTAAAATGTCGAGGCTATGATAAACATGAAATATCGGTATCTCCTAAGGAATTAAATGTCGATACTTTGTAAATGTCGAAGTGTTTGTAAAATATCGAGACTTTATTAAATGTCGAGGTAACAAATGTCGATATCTATTCCTACCAGAATGTCGAATGTAAAAGTCGAGACCTTCTAAATGTCGAAACCATAAAAATGTCGAAGGCTTGTATAATGTCGAAACCCTCTAAATATAAATGTCGGGATATCACCTATTACGAGATCCTGTTTATTAAAATGTCGAGACATCTTTGGTTAAAAAAAATGAAAATGTCGAGTTCCTTGTAAAAATAAAAATCGCTTGAAATGTCGAGATCCTTAAAAATGTCGAGACCCTAAACAATATAAATGTCGAAGAGGTTCATAGAAGATGTCGAGACCTTAACAAAATGTCGAGATCTCTTATAGTTAAGAAAGAACAAATATCGAAATCATTACTTCTTGAAAATATCGAATCCTTTGTAAAATGTCGGGACAACACAACATACCGAGATTTATGTCGACATTTTCCCTAAACACCTCGAGATCTTATCTAAAAACTGTAATTCGCCCAGAAACCCTAAAACGAAATTCTTACATTCTTCAGATTAGCTCTAAAAATGATTTCTAACCCAGAAAAGGGTACACCCTAAAATTCAAACCTTCACAAACATTTCATCATATCAACACTTTCGAATACAAACTAAAATTTGCAAATTCTAAGATTCCTAAGCATTTTAAATCTCGAAAACCCTCTAAAGTTCTCATATAGTCATGTATTAGCATATTGATATAAAAAAA
Source organism: Craterostigma plantagineum (assembly GCA_027422505.1). NCBI lineage: Eukaryota > Viridiplantae > Streptophyta > Magnoliopsida > Lamiales > Linderniaceae > Craterostigma > Craterostigma plantagineum. The sequence goes on along the minus strand of JAPQWV010000013.1, from coordinate 15,468,131 downwards.
ATAAATTGAACACTAAACTAAGGACAAAGTGATTATACCTTCGAAAGGTATCACTTTCGAACTCCTTACGTTGTTAATTCTCAATTTTCGTTTTTGTGAAGAAGCTCAGCTGTCGCCCCTTTGTTTCTCCTCCAACTTTCGTTACTTGTGAGGGTTTTTACTCGAGAACTTAATAGATAAATATGTCTTAGATAATCGTGTATGACGTGACTAAGAGATGATAAGTTTTCCACCCACGCTAAGTAACTTATTATAAGTTTACTAACGATTGTTTTCATATAATAGTGACAAGATGGTGATGAAGTACTAACGTGTATTCCCCTATAACTAAGTAATTCTATTACCAAAATTTATCTTTAATAACTTGGGCCTAGGTTAGAAATTAAATATAACACAATTATAAATATAGCCCAAATTTTATTCTCACTAATATTATTATTTTTGCTTGATTAAATTTTGAAATATTCTCGGGACTATTTTATTATTTTAGCTTCACCCGAATTTCCTTTAATAAATATTTATTAGGAATTTTATTCCTAATATTTCCTTTGCTACTTGTCTAAATCTCCAATCGTAATCCCGCTTTAAATTTTGCGGGTATTACATCCTTCCCCCCTTAAAAGAATTTCGTCCCCGAAATTACGCCGATTGGAATAACTCGGGGCATCGCTTTCTCTTACTCTCACCGGATTTCGAGATATTCGTCGTCGCATTTCTCTTATTAGGGAAAAACGATTGATCACCACCCTTTCTGAAAATTTTCGATTCTTATTTGGAATCATTATTCCTTGATTTTAGCTTTCTCCTGTTATTTATTTTAATTGGGTTGAACTATTAGACAAAATATTTATATTATTTTATCTAACAGTACAAAATATTACCGCTCCTAAGTTCATAAGTTCACAAAATGAGGGTATTCTATCTTACATATTCGGTTCTACCCCAGGTTGTTTTTCATCTTCTTCTGCAGTGAGGGTAAATACTCTAGGAAGTACCCTCGGAGGTTGGTTCGGCACAGGTTGTTGATTCCGTTCAGGGTTCGGATTAACTGGTGGATTCTCACGACAAAATCGCGAGATATGGCCCGCCTTTCCATAGTTGAAGCACTTGATATTAGGATTAGGTCCAAAACAGACGCCGACATGTTGGCGTCCACACAGGTGGCAAGTCGGCATCGGTTGTTTGGCCAGAGCATTGTTAGGTCTCGCATTCGGCCTTTGTTCCCATCTGGGTTCATTTGGCCTCCCGCGGTTTGGCTGATTAGGAGCATGATCGACCAATCGTTTCTTCTCGTTTCCTTCGCGACCGTATTGTCCCTGCTCCATCTTTCTTTTTGCTTCGCGATCTTTAGATAGCCTCGCCTCGGCTTCTTCGGCCACCAAAGCTCGTTCGGCAGCCTTAGAATAGGTCATATCCGGAGACCTCGTCACCGCGACATCTCGGTACAGTTCAGACTTCAGGCCAATTAGAAAACGTCCCACCTTAAGGTTGTCTGTCGCTACTATATGGGGAGCAAAGCGAGAAAGTTGCTCAAATTTGCGGATGTACTCCGCAACAGACAATCCGCCCTGACGTAGATTGATAAACTCCTCCATTTTCGTGTCACGGGCAGTAATACTAAAATACTTTTCCTCGAAGAGCTCCTTAAAGCGCTCCCAGGTGATCGTATTTGGATTCTCCATCGCTGTGATGGTATCCCACCAGTATCCGGCATTTCCCCGGAGTTGAAAGGCAGCACATAGAACTTTCTCCTCTTCGGGAGTTCGGCTATATTGGAACGTGGATTCAATAGTCCTAAGCCACTCACCCGCTGCAATTGGATCTACAGTGTCTTCGAAAATGGGCGGATTGAGTTTACGAAACCTATGCCCGATGGTTTCGGTTCTATCGATCTGGGGCGACGTATGTCGCTCTGACGAATTCTGGTTACGGATCAAGGTATTAATTTGTTCGGATTGGAGTCGAACAAGATCTGCAAGTTGGGAAATTGTACGGTTCGAGTCATGTTCATCGGGACTGGTTTCCCTTTCCTCGTGGTGTTGTCGGCTTGATTCGCCATTAAACTCACTCCTAGTTCGTACCATTTTATCCTACTAACTATAATAAAACATTACATCAGCACATAAGAATCATCGAAGACACATAAACACTTACAGACGAGGCTGGGCTTCCGTGCTTTTGAGCGGCCGTACATGGACAGTCTACAGAATCTATATCCTAAGCTCTGATACCACCTGTGGCGACCCTCACTCTCTAATCGCTAATTAGCGATAAATCGCGTCGGGTTTTAGCAGCGAAAGCCGCAGAGAACCCATTTTACAAAAATATTTGTCTACACAAATTGTTAAAATAGATGGGCCTAAGGCCCAATACACTCTATCACTCGCCCACAGGTCGTCATCCATGTACAGCCCCGCCCTCAAAAGCCCATGGAAGCTCCGATAGCCAGCCTCGATCATCGATTTCCTACAACACGCAAACACTGAGCTATTGCCCAGTAGGTGAAATAATGCATGCACGTGTGACTCGCTCACGTTCACTCACCCCCAATTCTCACCAATGCAATGCCACTCACTATCACTCATCACAACCGGGATACACTCACCACCTCACAACGGGCCCTGGGCTCCATACTGTGCACCATCACGCGAAATCACTACCACGATCACGAACACAACCACAACACGATCACAACACTACGACAGTGGCCTACACCGAGCAGCCTCCCCGAGCCATATCAGGTCACACTCTCAGGTCGCCTCTTCTGCCAATGCGGTGCCCACGCTGGTAGCCTACGCTAGGTCCCGTAAGGGTACCCAGGTCGCATCCTCCAGGTCGCCTCCTTCCGCATGCGACAGCGTGGCCTACACTAGCTAGCCTACTTGGGGATATCCCAAGTCGCTCCTTTCTAGGTCGCCCGCAGTCTGCCACATAATGTCCAACGGGCCAATGGCTCACCGTCACAGGCGCTGGCGCACAGCAGAAGCCCACACTCACGTGACTCCTCTACGGGTCGACAGCCAATATCGGCTACTCACTCACTAGGTACAATACAGTACCACCGTTCCACCACGGTACACTCCGTGAAATGACGTGTAATGCACATGCAGGCATTTACGTGATAATACATGAAACGTGATGCCACATGAAATGCACGTAAAACATGTAAAACACATAATTCACCGAAGCACATAAAATCACATAATTATCAAATAAGTGTTTACGCGTTGTAGATGGATATTCCACCTACCTGTCCTCCTGCTATGATTAAATAAGAAGTCCGGTGTAGTCCCTATATATCGATCCTCTGAATAAATAAATGTTATTAGTTTAATGTGCTAGTTCTCGAAAACCCTAAATTCATAGAAACCTAGAAATAATGAAATTTCCAATAAATAAATAATACCCTTAAAATATCGAAATTTATTAAATGTCGAAATTAAAATGTCGGGTCATATATATAATGTCGAGATCTATGTATATATACAACTAATGTCGAAAACCTCAACCATATCGACATTCTATTAATATCGATAGAAATGTCGAGTATATTGAAAATGTCGAGCCTTCTTAGTAAATGTCGATATCTATATCGAATAAATGTCGAGACCATGGTAAATATGAAATATCGAAACCTTAGAAATGTCGAGTTCTATTCCTTGAAAAAGTCGACATCATTGTAAAATGTCGAGGCTATGATAAACATGAAATATCGGTATCTCCTAAGGAATTAAATGTCGATACTTTGTAAATGTCGAAGTGTTTGTAAAATATCGAGACTTTATTAAATGTCGAGGTAACAAATGTCGATATCTATTCCTACCAGAATGTCGAATGTAAAAGTCGAGACCTTCTAAATGTCGAAACCATAAAAATGTCGAAGGCTTGTATAATGTCGAAACCCTCTAAATATAAATGTCGGGATATCACCTATTACGAGATCCTGTTTATTAAAATGTCGAGACATCTTTGGTTAAAAAAAATGAAAATGTCGAGTTCCTTGTAAAAATAAAAATCGCTTGAAATGTCGAGATCCTTAAAAATGTCGAGACCCTAAACAATATAAATGTCGAAGAGGTTCATAGAAGATGTCGAGACCTTAACAAAATGTCGAGATCTCTTATAGTTAAGAAAGAACAAATATCGAAATCATTACTTCTTGAAAATATCGAATCCTTTGTAAAATGTCGGGACAACACAACATACCGAGATTTATGTCGACATTTTCCCTAAACACCTCGAGATCTTATCTAAAAACTGTAATTCGCCCAGAAACCCTAAAACGAAATTCTTACATTCTTCAGATTAGCTCTAAAAATGATTTCTAACCCAGAAAAGGGTACACCCTAAAATTCAAACCTTCACAAACATTTCATCATATCAACACTTTCGAATACAAACTAAAATTTGCAAATTCTAAGATTCCTAAGCATTTTAAATCTCGAAAACCCTCTAAAGTTCTCATATAGTCATGTATTAGCATATTGATATAAAAAAAATAAATTGAACACTAAACTAAGGACAAAGTGATTATACCTTCGAAAGGTATCACTTTCGAACTCCTTACGTTGTTAATTCTCAATTTTCGTTTTTGTGAAGAAGCTCAGCTGTCGTCCCTTTGTTTCTCCTCCAACTTTCGTTACTTGTGAGGGTTTTTACTCGAGAACTTAATAGATAAATATGTCTTAGATAATCGTGTATGACGTGACTAAGAGATGATAAGTTTTCCACCCACGCTAAGTAACTTATTATAAGTTTACTAACGATTGTTTTCATATAATAGTGACAAGATGGTGATGAAGTACTAACGTGTATTCCCCTATAACTAAGTAATTCTATTACCAAAATTTATCTTTAATAACTTGGGCCTAGGTTAGAAATTAAATATAACACAATTATAAATATAGCCCAAATTTTATTCTCACTAATATTATTATTTTTGCTTGATTAAATTTTGAAATATTCTCGGGACTATTTTATTATTTTAGCTTCACCCGAATTTCCTTTAATAAATATTTATTAGGAATTTTATTCCTAATATTTCCTTTGCTACTTGTCTAAATCTCCAATCGTAATCCCGCTTTAAATTTTGCGGGTATTACACAAAGCGATAACCTTGCGAACTCACTCTCTCAATTCGCAAACGAGCAAAATACCTTAATTCGCAAACACTTTGTCCTATCCACTCTTGCGATACATACCCATATATTTCAAAATCAATTCCAAATTTGATTTTGATCAAAATTCTCCATTCAATTTCAATTTTTCCTCACATTACACGTTAACGATCATATCCAAAACACTAGCAATGGACTCTTTCAGCATGGGAAATGATGTTAGACCTCCCATCATCCGACATGGAGAATACGCAGTTTGGAAGAGAAGATTCATCAACTTCATAGAAAGTAAGGACAATTCTGAGAACCTTTTGGAATCTATTTACAATGGACCCACACAGTACTGGACTATAATCCCCGCCACTACTGACACCGCTCCTGCAAGAGAGGAACAGAGAATCTTGAAAACTGCTGACCAATGCAGTGATGAAGAAAAACTGCGACTAAAGGCGGACAAAGTGGCAAAATCATACATGATGCAGGCCATTCCCAATGACATTTTGATGCAACTCGAATGTGGTGATAGCGCAAAAGAAATGTGGGACGCTCTTCGAATCATGATGCAAGGAACAGAAGTCAATACAATGGCAAGAATGGCGAACACACTCATCTCTTATGACCGCTTTCATGCTAACAAAGGGGAAACTCTTCAAGAAACCTTCCATCGATTTCTTGTCCTTCTAAACGAGCTAAAGATGAATGGAGTCACAAAAAGCGTAATGGAGATCAATATCAAATTCTTAGGATCACTTCATTCAGAATGGGAGGCTACTGCAATTATGATAAGACAAATGAACGACCTAACCAAAGTTAGCATTCATACACTATTCGACTACCTCAATCAACATTCCAATCATGTGGAGAAACGAAGGGAGGAAATCAAATCATTAGGAAGCGACTCACTTGCTCTTATGACTGAACGATCATCAAGAAAACCAACCAAGGACAAAGAAATTTTGCAGTCATCACAAGTTAAGGAAGGAGGAGACTCTGATTCTGATGACGAATCCAAGGATCTTTCAAAAATTGGAGACCAGGAGATTACTCTCAAGGATCTTGCTAAGCAACTCGCTCTGGTCTCAAATTTTGTGCAGAAGAAATTTTATAAGAAGACTGGATCCTCCTCAAATCGTCAAAGGACTTCCTCCAACTCTAGAGGAAAGACTCAGGATGAGGAAAACAACTCTGAAACCCCTCATCAAGGCGGAAAATGCTTCAACTGCGGAAAGATTGGACACTTTGCTAGAGAGTGCAGAATGCCCAAGAAAAAGGATGTTAACTATTACCGTCGAAAAGTTCAATTGGCCGAACAAAAGGAGAAGGGACTGGTCTTAATGGCAGAAGAGGACCATTGGCTTGAAGATACCTCAGACAGCGAGAATGAGAACACGGCACTGATGGCCAAGCTGGATGACGAAGAAGACGGAGCTGGAGATGAAGAAGGCGAACCAGACAGGGAAACCTCTAACAATTCAGAAATGGTGGAGGTAAGTGAAACAGATTATGATTCTTTACTTAAGATGAAAAATGAATTTTTATCCCTATATAAATCTAACAAATTAGGTAAAAGAAAAATCAAGGAACTAGAAGCTAACTTAGAAAAAAATTTAGCAGTATTAGATAAGTTTAGATATGATTATGCCTGTGAGAAGAATCGCGTAATTGTTGCAAATGAAAAAATTGCTAAGCTAGAAATACAAGTGCAAAAAACCGAAGCTAAAGCCAAGAATTTAGAAAAAGAAATGAAATCTCATAGAGATCAGGCAATGGACGCAACAATTAAATATGACTTACTAAGTAAAGAACGGGAAAAATTGTACTCCAAAATAAAAAAATTGGAGGATCTTTTAACCCGACGAGATCAATCGGAACAAACAATCTTCTTAAACAAACCAGCTAACGTTGATTTTTACAATCCTTATAAGGGACTAGGTTTTGAAAACCCAGGTAAGTTAAAAGAAGCCATATCAAATTCGCCCTACCTATACGATTTCAAATTTATGCAGACAGGTTGCCTTGCGAATCTAATGTCTTTTGTCAGTGAGAATGAGACAGCGACACACAGTGAAACTCAAAAAACTTTTAACTACACAGAATTAAATGATAGTTATAAAGACAGAAATTGTCCAGCAATAACTGAATTTGAGACAGATATTTTTCATCCAAATGAAGGAGAAACCTCAGGCACTTCGGAAAATAAGACACCGATGACTACATATGCAACTGGATATATGCCTGAGTGCATAAAGAAAATCAGTGATCTTCACTCCACTCTCGAAAGCGAGAGAAAGTTATTTGATGAAGAAAGGCAAAAACTTCTTCATGAAATATCTTCACTTAAAGAAAAATTAAGATTACACATGATTTCATACACCTTAATTTCAAATGACAAAATTTCCTGCACTAATTCATTAAAATTTTCAGGACCCACAAAAGAGCCATTGAAGAGTCAAGTTTGGGTTAAAAAGGAAGATATCTTGAAGGAGAATCGTGATCTTAATGTACCTTTTGTCATTGAGTATTTTCCTTCCAAAACCTTTGTACCATCTTTATTTAGTCATGTATCGAAAAATTTATCTTCTTCAACAAAAACAAAGCTTTCCGTGCGTGATCATGTCACCAAACAAACTCACAAAACAGTTCCTAAAAACAAAACTAAACAAGAATCCAAATCAAAAGCTATCAAAGAACCTGCCAAACTTACAAAAACCAAAAAACTCGAGTCCAAACCTAAGATAAAAAGACTCTCACTAGAGCACAAATGGATTCCAAAGCTTCAAACTGCAGGAACACAAATCCCTATCCTAGAAATAGGTAGTGACTCTGTGTCATCCCTTAACAAAGGAAAATCTAGGGAGTCTAAACGGACTAACAAAATTGACAGAGGTGGACCCATATTTCAATGGGTACCTAAAACCCTCTAGTTTTATATTTGCAGGCCCTTCATGTGTGGTACTTAGATTCTGGTTGCTCCACACACATGACTGGGACAAAGGAACTGTTGAGCAACTACATTGATAGACCTGGAGGACTGGTTCACTTTGGTAATAGCAATGGAGCCAGAATCCTTGGTCGTGGCGATCTCATATGCAATCGACTCACAATTAAACAAGTCTCGTATGTGGAAGGACTGACACACAACCTCTTATCAATAGGACAGTTCAGTGATTTTGGACTCCAAGTTGTGTTTCTAAAGAAAACTTGCAAAATTCTCAATGCCAATGGTGAAGAACTCCTTACTGGAACTCGCAAGACAAATCTTTACACCATTGATATTAGAACTGTCAAACCAAAGACTGATATCTGCCTAATCTCCAAAGCAACTTCAACTCAGAATGACTTATGGCACCAACGGTTATCTCATCTTAACTTCAAGACCCTCAACAAGCTGTCAACCAACAAATTGGCAATTGGACTACCACCACTGAAGTATCAAAAAGAGCATATATGCTCTGCTTGTGAGAAAGGAAAAATGAAGAAAGCCTCACATCCTACAAAACACACAGCTTCCACTCAACATCCTCTAGAGCTTTTACACATGGATCTGTGTGGTCCAATGCGAACTGAAAGCATAAGTGGAAAGCGATATATGCTGGTTATCGTTGATGACTATTCCCGATATACTTGGGTACGCTTTTTACGGACTAAATCAGAGACAGTCGATCATATTCCAAACCTAATCAGAACAACGCAGAACCTACTCCAGAGGAGTGTTAAAATAGTTAGATCAGACAATGGAACAGAATTCAAGAATCAACAGCTCAGCGACTTCTACGAATCCATAGGGATTACCCAACAGTTGTCTGCTGTCTACACACCTCAACAAAATGGGGTTGTTGCAAGGCGAAATCGAACACTCGTAGAGGCTGCACGAACAATGATCATTCAATCATCACTACCTCATTTTCTTTGGGCTGAAGCAATGAATACTGCTTGCTATACGCAGAATCGCACAAGCATTCATCTAAGATTTGGAAAGACGCCATATGAACTTATAAATGGCAGACTGCCCAACATTGCTCATTTCCGAATTTTTGGATGCAACTGCTTCGTCGGCAACGACCGGGAAGACAAGTCCTGACACCAAAGCCCAAAATTCTCCCCTTTCAGCATAAAAAAGGAGGGATCCAAAACACCACTAACTTACCAAAAACGTGCAACTTACCACAACCTACTAACCCAAAAACCAGCAAAATAAAAGAATTTAGTACTAAGCACAGACGGGAACTAGGCATACTAGCGCTAGGAGATTACTGGGGATCGAAGTTCTAAGGGCTGGAATCACTGAGGCAGATGGGGATTCAGTGATATTCAGAGCCGTGGAGATCTCTTTTATAAACATTTTAACCCATTTAAAGTCCTGTGAGATCTCATTGAACTTCTTCATGTTATCGTCATTGATGCCTTTGATATTCCATTGCAAATTAGCTATGGTTCCCTGCTCGTCGTCGTTCTCTTAATCCTTTTTCTTTCTGCTTGGACCCTTTGAAGGTGTCTTCGGTTTTCGTCGTGGTTGAGATCGAACATTGAAGAGTGAAATAATAAAGTGAAAGACTTAGGGTTGAATAGATTCAAGAAGGAAGAGAGTGGGTGGTTACATAAAGGTCGAAAGCTTCTTGGATAAGAATGAAAAGAAATTATGTAAAGATGTAATATCGACTAGAAGTGAGGCGGATAAGGAAACAATTTCGAAATGAATTTTAAAAATCATTGGTAAAAATGAGAAAATGCCAGTTAGATGGAATTAAATGAAAATCGGAGGATATCTCGCGGAGATTAAGGAAGGAAGTAAGGACTAAGATTAGAGTTCAAACATAAGAAGGAATTTTTGGCTGAAAATAGATTTTAACATAAATCTCGAAGAAAATCTATTTCGAGAGATGAGTTTGAAAACATTTTCCCGATGAATGGAAAGAAATAAAATAGATAAGAAAGGTAGAATCAAAAAAAATATCAATAAAATTAGGAGATTCTAAAGGATAAGATCAAGGAAATACTAAGGACTAACTTTTCTAATCACCTTTCCTATTTGAGCTCAATAATTCCTAATGGTCGCAGATATCAAAAATCTAATCTTAATAAGGGGTTTCGTGAAGATATCAGCCAGCTGATCATTAGTTCTTACGGAGTTCACACTGATATTCTCTTTCTGAACATGATCTCAAATAAAATGATGTTTCACCTCTATATGCTTAGTTCGAGACTGGTGTACGGGATTCTTAGTGATGCTAATGGCACTAGAACTATCACAGAAAATAGGAATTTGGTCGTACATTAAACCGTAATCAGTCAAGGTCTGTTTCATCCAAAGGATTTGCCATATATTCTGCTTCGATTGTGGATAGGGCGACAACATTTTGTTTCCGACTGGACCAAGTTACAAGGGAATTCCTTAGGAATTGGCAAGTACTACTAGTGATTTTCCTACCTTATCTAGAACCGGCATAATCAGCGTCCGAGTATCCCATTAATGGGAATTCCTTGGAATTTGGATACCACATTTCAAAATTGATTATTCATTTCAAATATCTAAGTATCCGCTTGACTGCTGTCAAGTGTGATTCCCTAGGACTCGATTGATATCTAGAACATAGACCAATAGCAAACATAATATCGGGTCTGCTTGCCATAAGGTAGAGCAAACTTCCGATCATACCTTTATACTTAGTTTAGTCAAAGGGTGTACCTTGTTCATCACTATCAATTTTGACGGTCTGATACATAGGAGTGGGAAGTACTTTGGAATCAGCCATTCCGAATTTTTCAGGTAGCTCATTCGTGTACTTCGTTTGAGATATGAATGTTCCCGTGTCATTGCTTGATTCTTAATCCAAGGAAGTACGTGAGTTCTCGCATTAGGCTCATGTCAAATTCCAGTTGCATAGACTTAGAAAAATTCTCGCAAAGAGTGATGTCGGTGCATCCAAATATGATATCATCAACGTAGATCTGCACAAGTAATATGTGATTCCCTTCGCATTTTATAAACAGAGTGTTGTCGATTGTTCCTGTTGTAAAGCCCATGTCTAGTAAAAATCTACTCAATCTTTCATACCATGCCCTAGGGGCCTGTTTTAAACCATATAAAGCTTTGTATAATTTGAAGATGTGATTTGAAAATCTTCTTTTTCAAAACCGGGAGGTTGTTCGACAAAGACTTCCTCATTTACAAAACCATCTCAAAATGCGTATAGACTCGAGACTAGCTACAGGTGCAAAGGTTTCTTGAAAATCTATACCTTTTTCTTGGGAATATCCTTGGGTAACTAACCTGGCTTTGTCCCGTGTTACATTACCATTTTTGTCCAGCTTGTTGCGAAACACCCACTTCATGCCTATAATTGACTTGTCGTTAGGTCTTTCCACAAGAGTCCACACTTGGCTCTTTTCGAATTGTGATAGCTCTTCTTCAATGGAAATCACCCACGATTCGTGGTCAAGATCTTCATTCACTGTCTTAGGTCCATGGTTGACAACAGCAGGTCATGTGATTCCTCAGCAGTATCATTCCGTGTAGTTGCTTCGTTTTGATCCCTGAGTGATATTCCCTATGACTTGTTCAGTGGGATGGCTGGAGGCATGTTTGAAATTTTCTGCGTTGTTGTTCGTCTGAAGCCTCAGGTTCCTCCGACTTAGTATTTAGTTCCAATGGGATTGCGTTCACCTCTTTGTCAGTAACATGTATGCCTGTAGGAGACACTTACCTTCCTTAGTAGCATCGGCGTTAGAAATTCATCAAATGTGACATGCACAGATTCTTGAACTGTCTTCCTCCTTTTATTAGACACTTGAAAAGCTTTGGAATGAAGGCTGTAAACTAGGAATATCCTTCATCTACTTCGGATTCGAATTTTCCTCTCTTATCCCTATCATTCAAAATAAAACATTTGCAGCCAAATACATGGAATATCATATGTTAGGGGTTTTATCATTCCAAAGTGCATTGGGAGTTCTCTTGGTCTAAGGAAAATCCTATTCGAGACATAACAAGCCGTACGAACAGCTTCAGCCCAAAAATGTTTTGGAGTATTATATTCGCTCAACATAGTCCTAGCCATTTCTTGTAATACTCTACTTTTCCTCTCGACCACTCCGTTTGTGAGCGTAATAGGGGCTGAAAAATTATGACTATAACCATTTTCATCACAAAAATATGAAAGGATTTACTATCAAATCTAGACCGTTATCACTTCTAATCTTACGGACTTTCATCTCTTTCTCATTTTCTAGCTTCTTAATCAGTGTTGCAAAATTATCTAAGGCCTCACTTTTGTCGCAAGAAATAAGACCCATCTGTTAGTGTAGTCGTCTATGATAACAAAGCGTATCGTTTACCTCTCAATGACATGACATGTACCAGACCAAAAAGGTCAAGATGCAGCAATTCTAGTGGTCTGGACGTAGATATCACATTCTTATGTTTGAAGGACGTCTTGGTCTGTTTCCCCATTTGGCACGCTTTGAAGATTCTGTCCTTGGTGGCTTTCATATCTGGAATACCTCTCACCAATTCATTGCATGATATGTGAGACATCAGTTCCATGTTGGCATGTCCCAAATGTCTGTTCCTTAACAATGTGATATCCTGCGTAACTGCTGGACACTTGGCGTTCTGGTTAGCAATATCATCAAGAGTGATGCAGTAGATATTACCATGCCTAGACACACTAAAGACAACCTCATCATCCTTTTTGACAAAGCACTTATCTTTAGCAAAGGCTACGGTATGTCCATCATCACAGAGTTGGCTAATGCTAATTAAATTATGTTCTAAGTTCCTAACAAACCATACGTTATCTATAGTGACTTTTAAATTGTTACCGACAGTACCAACTCCACCGATTTTGACTTTTGCGTCGTTAGCGTACGAAACGTATCCTCCATCAACCACCTTTAACGACACAAAATTACCTATATCACCTGTCATGTGGCGGGAGCACCCGCTGTCGAGATACCACCTGTTTTTCTTGCTGGAATTCCTCCTTCGTACCTGTAGAAAGAAGTACTCTTCTGAGGTACCCAATTTCTGATGGGTCCTAACATGTTAGCGGGGAAATAACTTCTGTTAACATATGAGATATCATTCCGCATAGACGATGATCTCTTGTTACAATCAGATACAACAGTGGCATTTATAGGTGACTTCTTAGGTCTCCAAACATACTTAGCTTTATCAACTTTCTTTAAAGGACAGTTGTATGCATAATGATCATTTCTACCACAACAGAAACACTTAAACTTGAGCACAGAATGTTTAGCATGCTTTTCTTTAGTGGAATACCTACCCCTGACCTACCAATGTTCCTAGGAGTACTTAACAACATATCTAGGTTCTACTTACCCTCAAGGCGTCTACCAGCTTTCTGTTTTTCTCCATCTAAGGAGTTCCTGAGTTCTATGATATATCTAGATAAGTCACTGTTTTTCTTTTCTAATTTCCCACGGTCACATGGAATTTCCTCTTTCTTAGCAGTAACTAACTCTCCTTCCAAACGTGAAATCTCTAGATCAGCCTCATGTTTTTCCTTAGCTAGGTCATCTCGCTGCTTTATCAATTCCTTATTCAAGGAATTTAGTGACTTAATCTTTCTCTCTACTTTTTGAAGTAATTCACACAATTCTTCCTTGCTTTCTTCTATATCAGAAAGGGATGAGTCACTTTCATAATCATTCTTATATAAACTGTTTAGGATATGAATTTTCTCAATGGAGGAAGAACGAGATACCTGATCCTCGTCAGCCATATAAGTGTGATCCTCGTCCTCGCTTTGTTCCATTTCAGAGTCGTTAAATTCTATCACCATGGCCTTCTGTTTCCTTGGTTTCTCATTGTTGGTTGTTGGCATTCATGTGCATAGTAGCCTGGTTTGTTGCATCGGAAGCATTTCTGAACTTTCTTCCCCGACGTGGAGATTCCCTTGTTTTTGTTCTGGAATTTGTTAGAGTTCCCTTTGAATCTCTTTTTCCGTTCGAATCTTTCGAATCTCTTTGTAAGCATGGCTAGGTCATTTATCAAGCCTTTTTTTTGTCGTCAGAATCAGATTCTTCTCGGCAATATCTTATTGTGTTAGTATTCTGTAATGTTTGGAGCTGAATGTTGGACCATGTATCGCATGTGGTCATGCCCAATAATATTCTTTCTGTATACCAATATACATTTAGTTTTATCAAACATTAAGGAATTTCTAATATAATTTCATAGATTCGTTTATATGTGAAGTGTAAAATATACCTAAGATGGGGGGGGGGGGGGGGGAATTAGGCTATAAAAAATTTGGCTTGTTCTTCTTTGAAAATACTTTTCTTTAAGAAGATATATGCAGAGTATGTTATTTCCCAGAAATCAGTACGGTATCAAAGTTATCTCTCTAACCCTGTTTCAAAATATCACGTTAGTTTCAGAAATCACATAATTTCGAACTCAACGGATATATCATTGATATTCTTTCCAAATAGATCAATCACATGTAAGTACTTTATTAGAATATCTTTTCCATATCTAACATAGTCATTCATATCCGGATGATCACAGTGATATTCTTTCCAAAAATAACTCAATCACATGTACAGCTCACATATCACTTAACAGAATATATTTTCCATATATAGCATAATCATTCATATCCGGATGATCACAGTGATATTCTTTCCAAAAATAACTCAATCACGTGTACAACTCACATATCACTTAACAGAATATATTTTCCATATATAGCAAAGGAACGAGATTCCATTCATACGAAAACGTTCATAACCAGGTGATCACATTAATATTCCAGCTAAGCATAAGATCACTCAAATTCGACTTTCTTAACAGTTAAACCACATTCAAGCGCTTAATCGAACATTTTCACATACTTAAACATCACATAGCTTGCATATCAAGTTTTCTAATTTGTACCCCAATTTACATAATTACTTGGAATAATCAAAATTCTCATAACTGTTTGGACCAAAAAGGTCTACAATCTCCCCCTTTTTGATGATGACCAGTAATTAATGCATATCTTAAGCATGTGAGTACACTCGATATGAAGCCATTTAAGCACGTTTAAGTATCAAAGCATGTGATATATGATCAGAGAAAATAAATTTATCAAATTTCATAGCATGCTCCCCCTGTCTAATTGCTAATATTCCTATGTAAAGCACATAAGCAAAGATTTAGCAATTACCAGATCAATCACATGGAATGTCACAAGTTACCACGGAATGTCGCAAGTTATCATGGAATGTCTCAAGCTATCACATCACATCAGTTTGCTCCCCCTGCCTATGTGCGGAATTCCTTAATCTTTAACAAATCATCAACTAAAGCACAGAGGATTAAGACATAAGCATATAAAAGCAAGCAAGCCGATTATATTATATTTTTCCAAAATAACAAAATAAGGCATTAATTGCCTAGACTTCTCCCCCTTCAGCATCAAAAAGGAAGGACCAACACCACCAACATACCTAAACCTGCAACCAACCTCGACCCTCAAAACCAAGAACAAGCGAAAAAACAAACTAGGTTTAATCCTATCAGAGCTAGGGAATTACTAAGGAACAAGATCTAAGGGCTGGAATCGCTATCAGATGAGGCAGATGAGGATTCAGCGACATTAAGAGCCGCAGAGATCTCCTTCAGATACTTGTTAACCTTTTTGAAGTTCCGTGAGATCTTTTTGAACTTTTTACGGTTCTCATCCTTAAGGCCCTTAATACTCTTTTTCATATCTGCTATCGTTCCTTGCTCGTCATCGCTATCGTCATCCCTTTTCTTCTTGATCGGAGTCTTTGAAGGGGTCTTCAAATCCCTTGTTTTGAACCAGCCTTGGCGCGCATCATAGTGTATACCAACAAGCTTCAGTGTGACCAGATCCACATCATGCTTAGAGCTGTCTTCCCAAGCCTTGGGCAGAGAGATTCCCTCGGTCGATAGATGTGGCAGCACCATACCATAGGGAAGTTCCTTATTTGAGCTCTAACTGGCATAGATCACGTACTTAGTGACGAAATATCCTAAGTTGACTGGCCTATTTTGGGACACCATGTAGAGAGTCAGCATGCTCATGTTGTTCATTGTAGTGGAATGGCCTCCACTGCCAACACGGGCGCTCCATAGCGTAAAATGCAGGACCTTGTAGAGAAAGAACAGATCTATGGGAAGTTGGTTCAAAGCTTCTCTTCAGAGAACTTTGGCTTATAGGGGGAATTCCAGAGAGCTTTCGCACAGTCTCGCATGGGTACTTCAGAGGTACACCAGTGGACAAAGTCAAAGTAGCGGAGCCCTTCGTTCTCAACTTGTAATACCCGTAAAATTTAACACGGGATTTTGTTATAGTTAATTTTGTAAGTTAAGATTGGGATAAATCAATTTAAGTCTTAGAACGAAAAATATAGATTTTTATAGATTCAAATTAATATTAAAGACTTAGTTAAATATATATATATATATATACTTATAATAATGGATATGTTTAATAAAAACAATAACAATATAGGGATTCAACGTTGGCCTAACACATAATTAAGGACCAAGTTTTTGCAAAGATAGATATTGAGGATTAAGTTACTTACACCTTAGGGAAATTCACGTCATCAACTTGTCTTGTCAATTCCAAAATTCGAAGTCTTGATATACATCCATAAACATAAGAAGCGTTAAGACTACACATTAGAACAACGATACTAAGTAAAAGAAAAATTCAATCAAAAGCTAGGAAAAGAAGAAGTTTAGCAAGCTCCAATCATTAGCTAACCCAAAGAGCTCGAAGCAAAGGAGAGGATCGAAGCGTAGGAAATTTACCAGATTTCGTGACTAATTTTATCAGGGGGACAGGTAGGTGAATCATTCATCTACGACACGTAAATGTTTACCTGCTACTATGTGATTATGTGATTTGATGATTTACGTGTTTTACGTATGTTTATGTGACATCACGTTTTCATGTGTATCACGTATATGCATGGCATCGCACGACATTGTGAGGAATAATGACCACATTAGTGGTGACACCTTAAGGCTTAAGGTGTCGATTTAACGGGGTAGAGTGTGCCGATTTTGGCAGTCAGACTCGTAGCGGAGTTGAGGTTAGACTCGCGGGGCACCTAACGGGAGACAGACGTGAGCGATCTGTCTAGCGGGCGTGAACGACCCGAGGTGCAAACCGTCAGAGGAGTTGTGTAGCGGAAGGGGCGACCTGATAGGAGGACGTTGACGTGATCGATCAGCACACTATCGGCGTGGGCACCGCTAGTCTGGCGTTAGCGACCAGATGATATATTTTATTTTATTGCGCGCGAGGTGCCGAGTCCAGCCTAGGGCCCTGATATTGAGATACGATAGATATGTGGGAACGAGAGTGCATTATATCATGTTGTGAGAATTGGGATTGGGAGTGAGTGCACGCTGCATTGCATATTCACCTACTGGGCAATAGCTCAGTCTTTTACGTGTCGTAGGTACCGAACTGACGCTGACATGCGTCAAGACAGAGGCGGCTGGTGGCGGTGCTCCACGGACTTTTGAGGGCGGAGCGGTACATAGATGAAGACCTGTGGAGCGGCGATAGGGTTTTTGACCTTTTGACATTTTGGGGGCTTCAGCCCATTGTACAGATACTATTATGTAAAATAATATTTTCTTGTATTATAATATCTTTTAGAAAAAGTTTTTATTAGACGGACCTTCCGCGACTTACGTTGCGGAAATCCGCCACCAATCGTACTTAGAAAACGAGGGTCGCCACACAACTCCCAGCATCTCATTCACTTTAGCGCTATTCCATTCAAGGTTCTTAAAGCACATATGACTTCACAGTGATCTCAGTTCCGTCTTCAACGAAAGTGAGATTGGCATAGAAGAGTTTCACCGCCTCCACATACAAGGACTTGTCAATCCTCAGAAAATTTTCCCAGCCATATTCCGTCAGCCACGTCACGACTTGGCTGTCGGCCAACTCATCAAACTTAACGCACCTACCTCGTGTAACGTGTCGCTTCTGAAGCTTTCCATGAAGTTCCTTGGCATTCTCAGTAAGGAATTTGATTTGGTCGGTGATTTCCTCTAGATTATCAGGGTTGAATAGTGCGCCGGTTTCAGCATCACGGCTGGTGTCTCGTGGAGATGACTCGATTTGAGCAGAAACAGATTTTTCTGGTGAGGCAGATTTTTCGAGTGAGGCCGATTTCTCTGGAGATGCAGGCTGATCGTGAGAAGGGGCAGGAGTTTTCTCAGGAGATGCAGGCTGATCGTGAGAGGAAGCAGGAGATGGAGTAGGGGGTTTGACAATCTTCGCTTTCTTCTTCTTCGGTTTCGTAGGAGATTTCGTGGATTAAGGGCTGCTTCTTGACTTTGAACGGGTGGCTTTTGGAGAGAGTGGGGTTTCAGTTAGGGAACTCTTTCGCTTTTTGTCGGACTCAGATCCGGCGCCTTTGGTTTTCACCATGGTTGTGATCGAAGGATACGGAAATTATGAAATGAGGAATTTAGGGTTTGAATGACTTTTGAAGAAACAGGAAGTGACGGTTATAAAGGCTGGATAAGGATGGAAAGATGTTAAAGAGAGAAGTGATCTCGACAAGACGTGTGTCAGATAAGGAAGGGATTCAAAATTTTGAATTTTAAAAAATACTTAGTGTAGAAAAGGAAACTACCTGTTATATGGAATTTACTAAGGATAAAAAGATATCTCGCGGGAATTAAGGAAGGAAATAAGTAAAGATCAGAGATCAAGGAAAATATTGGCTGAAAATAGATTTTGACATAAATGTCGAAGGAGGTCTAAAAATAATCTCTTCTTGAATGGAAAGGATTTGAATAGATAATGAAGATATTATTAATAGAATCAATGAACAAAATCGCAGAGATCCTAAAGGATAAGATCAAGGAAATACTAAAGGCTAACATATCTAGTCACCTTTCCTATTTGAGCTCAATAATTCTTAATCGGTCACGGATATCACAGAATCTACTCTCAATAAGGGGTTTCGTGAAGATATCAGCCAACTGATCATTAGTTCCTACGAAGTTCACGCTGATATTCCCTTTCTGAACATGATCTCGAATAAAATGATATTTCACCTCTATATGCTTAGTTCGAGAGTGGTGTACGGGATTCTTAGTGATACTAATGGCACTAGTACTATCACAGAAGATAGGAATTTGGTCGTACCTTAAACCATAATCCCTCAGAGTCTGTTTCATCCAAAGGATTTGCTGAGAACAACTTCCTAAGGCCATATATTCCGCTTCGGTTGTGGATATGGCCGCGGCATTTTGTTTCCGACTGGACCAAATTACGAGGGAATTTCCTAGTATTTGGCAAGTACCACTAGTGCTTTTCCTATCTTCCCTAGAACCGGCGTAATCCGCATCCGAGTATCCATTAATGGGAATTTCTTGGAATTTGGATACCACATATCATGATTGATTGTTCCCTTCAAATATCTAAGTATTCGCTTGACTGCTGTCAGGTGAGATTCCCTAGGACTCGATTGATATCAAGAACATAGACCAGTAGCAAACACAATATCGGGTCTGCTTGCCGTAAGGTATAGCAAACTTCCGATCATACCTCTATACTTAGTTTGGTCAAAAGGCGTACTTTGTTCATCACTGTCAATTTTAGCGGTCTGGTGCATAGGAGTGGGAAGTACCTTGGAATCAGTCATTCCGAATTTTTCAAGTAGTTCCTTCGTGTACTTCGTTTGAGATATGAATGTTCCCGTATCCAATTGTTTGATTTGCAATCCAAGGAAGTACGTGAGTTCTCCCATTAGGCTCATCTCAAATTCCTGTTGCATAGACTTAGAAAATTCTCGCAAAGAGTGATGTCAGTGCTACCAAATATGATATCATCAACGTATACCTGCACAAGTAGTATGTGATTCCCTTCGCACTTTATAAACAGAGTGTTATCTATTGTTCCTTTTGTAAAGCTCATGTCTAGTAAAAACCTACTCAATCTTTCATACCATGCCCTAGGGGCCTGTTTTAAACCATATAAAGCTTTGTATAATTTGAAGACGTGATTTGAAAATTCTTCTTTTTCAAAACCGGGAGGTTGTTCGACAAAGACTTCCTCATTTACAAAACCATTTAAAAATGCATTTTTCACGTCCATTTGAAAAAGCTTAAATCTTTTAAAAGATGCATATGCAAGTAAAATGCGTCTAGACTCGAGCCTAGCTACAGGTGCAGAGGTTTCTTGAAAATCTATACCTTCTTCTTGGGAATAACCTTTGGCAACTAACCTGGCTCGTGTCACGTTACCGTTCTCGTCCAATTTGTTGCGAAACACCCACTCCGTGCCTATTATGGACTTATCGTTAGGTCTTTCCACAAGAGTCAACACTTGGCTCTTTCCGAATTGTGCCATCTCTTCTTCCATGGCAATCACCCACGATTCATCGTCAAGCGCTTCATTTACTGTCTTAGGTTCCATACAGCACGTCATGTGATTCCTCAGCAATATCGTTTCGTGCAGTTGCTCTCGTTTTGATCCCTGAAGTGATATTCCGTATGACTTGTTCACTGGGATGACTGGAAGCATGTTTGAATTTTCTGCGGTGTTGTTCGTCTGAAGCCTCAGGTTCCTCTGACCCAGTATCTAGTTCCAATGGAATTGCGTTCGTTCCTTTGTCAGTAACCTGTATATTTGCAGGAGACACAACTATACCTTCCTCAGTAGCATTTGCGTTAGGAAATTCATCAAACGTAACATGCACAGATTCTTGAACAGTCTTCTTCCTATTATTAAACACTATAAAAGCTTTGGAATGAAGGCTGTAACCTAGGAATATCCCTTCATCTACCTTGGAATCGAATCTTCCTCTTTTATCCCTATCATTCAAAATGAAACATTTGCAACCAAATACATGGAAATATCTTATGTTAGGGGTTTTATCGTTCCAAAGTTCATAGGGAGTTCTCTTAATAATCGGTCTAAGGAAAATCCTATTCGAGACATAGCATGCCGTACTAACTGCTTTCGGCCCAAAAATGTTTTGGAGTATTATATTCGCTCAACATAGTCCTATCCATTTCATGTAATACTCTATTTTTCCTCTCGACCACTCCGTTCTGTTGAGGCGTATTAGGGGCTGAAAAATTATGACTATAACCATTTTCATCACAAAAAGATGCAAAGGATTTACTATCAAATTCTAGACCGTTGTTATCACTCCTAATCTTACGGACCTTCATCTCTTCCTCATTTTCTAGCTTCTTAACCAGTGGCGCAAGATTATCTAAAGCCTCACTTTTGTGCGCAAGAAATTTGACCCATGTGTACCTAGTATAGTCGTCTACGATAACAAAGGCATACCGGTTACCTTTCAATGACATAACCTGTACCGGACCAAAAAGGTCAAGATGCAGCAGTTCCAGTGGTCTGGACGTAGAGATCACATTCTTAGGTTTAAAGGGCGTCTTAGTTTGTTTCCCCATTTGGCACGCTTTACAAATTCTGTCCTTTGTGGTTTTCATATCTGGAATACCTCTCACTAATTCATTGCATGATATGTGAGACATAAGTTCCATGTTAGCATGTGCCAGACGTATGCCATAAACATGTGATATCCTGCGTAACTGCTAGACACTTGACATTCTGGTTAGCAATATCATCAAGAGTGATGCAGTAAATGTTACCATGCCTAGATGCACTAAACACAATCTCATCATCCTTTTTAACAAAACACTTATCTTTGGCGAAGGCTACGGTATGTCCATCATCACATAATTGACTAATGCTAATTAAATAACGTTCTAAGTTTCTAACAAACCATACGTTATCTATAGTGATATTTAAATTGTTACCGACAGTACCAACTCCCACGATTTGGCTTTTGCGTCGTTGGCTTATGAAACATATCCTCCATCAACCGCCTTTAACCACACAAAATTACCTATATCACCTGTCATGTGGCGGGAGCAACCGCTGTCGAGGTACCACCTACTTTTCTTACTGGGATTCTTCCTTCGTACCTGTAAAGAAAGAATTATTCTTCTGAGGTCCCCAATTTCTGTTGGATCCTAACATGTTAGCGGGAAAATAACTTCTGTTAACATGTGCGATATCATTCTGCATAGATGGTGATCTCCTGTTAGAATCTGATACAACAGTGGCATCTACAGGTGACTTCTTAGGTCTCCAAACATACTTAGCTTTATCAACTTTCTTTAACGGATAGTTGTATGCATAATGACCATTTCTACCACAACAGAAACACTTAAACTTAGGCACAGAATGCTTAACATGCTTTTCATCAGTGGAATAACCTATCCCTGACCTACCAAGGTTGCTAGGAGTATTCAACAGCATGTCTAGGTTCTGCCTACCCTCAAGGAGTCTATCAACTTTCTGTTTTTCCCTCTCTAAGGAGTTCCTAAGTTCTACAATATCTCTGGATAAGTCACTATTTTTCTTTTCTGTTTTCTCATAGTCACAGGGAATTCCCTCTTTCTTTGCAGTAACTAACTCTCCTTTCAAACGTGACATATCTAAATCAGCCTCATGTTTTCCTTAGCTACGTGATCTCGCTGCTTTATCAGTTCCTTATTCAAGGAATTTAATGACTTAATCTTTCTTTCTGCTTTTTGAAGTAGATCACACAGTTCTTCCTTACTTTCTTCTATATCAGAACAGATGAGTCACTTTCATAATCATTGTTGTATAAACTGTTTAAGATGTGAATTTTCTCAATGAGGAAGAGTGAGATACTTGATCTTCGTCAGCCATGTAAGCGTTATCCACGTCCTCGCTTTGTTCTGATTGGGAGTCATTTGATTCCGTTACCATGGCCTTCTGCTTCTTTGGTTTCTCATTGTTGGTTGCTGGGCATTCATGTGCATAATGACCTGGTTTGTTGCATCAGAAGCATTTTTGAACTTTCTTCCCAGACGTGGATATTCCTTTGCTTTTGTTCTTGAAGTTCCCTTTGAATTTCTTTTTCTGCTGGAATCTTTCAAATCTTTTTGTAAGCATGGCTAGGTCGTTCATCAGGCCTTCTTCTTCATCGTCAGAATCAGATTCTTCTTGGTTGGATTTGAATGCAATGGACTTCTGATTTTTGTTATGCGACTTCTCATTCATTGACGTTTGAATCATCTCGTAGGATATAAGAGATCCAATAAGTTCGGAGATGCTAAGTGCTTACAGATCCTTTGCTTCATAGATGGCAGTAACCTTGGCATAAATCAGCAATCACCGCCAGACGAAGCTCTAAGACTTGTGTTAGAAGACTTGGATTCCCTCTTTGAGTCTCTACATCCGCCAGTCACTATCAATCCTACACCCGACGTGGCTGATGTACCAAGTTCTTCCACAGTCCCTACCTCGCCCGATTCAGATTTGCCACAGAATAATGGAGAACCTACCGTGGGTGTTGAGGAAGAATCATCAGGGTCGCTCTCACCCAGTACAGATTTGGAACTTCCTCACACGAATGAACAATCGGAAATCATTTGAAATCTAGACCCACAAATGGCTGATGCATCATCTTCAGCTTTGCTGCATGAGCGCCGGTGGACTAGAGCTCATCCGGTTGATCAGATAATTGGCGATCCTTCGACCGGAGTAAGGACCGACATCAACACAATCTTTTCAGCTGCTTCTTAAGCCAAAACGAGCCTACTAAGGTAGCAGACGCACTACAAAATCCGCATTGGATAATTGCAATGCAAGAGGAAATCAACCAATTCGAACGTCTTCAAGTGTGGAAATTAGTACCCCGTCTGCATGGGAATACTATCATCGGGATCAAATGGGTATTTAAGAACAAAAAAAATGAAGATGTTGAAGTGATCCGGAACAAGGCACGATTAGTTGCAAAGGGATACAACTAATAGGAAGGCCTTGACTACGACGAAACATATGCTCCTGTCGCCCGGATTGAAGCCATTCGTCTCTTATTGGCTTACACAGCTAAAGACTTCAAGGTCTATCAAATGGAAGTTAAAACCGCCTTTCTCAATGGCGTACTCAAAGAAGAAGTCTATGTCACTCAGCCAGACGGCTTCATTGATCAGGAACATCCCGATCACGTCTATCGATTGGATAAAGCTCTCTACGGTCTAAAACAAGCCCCACGTACTTGGTATGATGTCTTGAGTAACTTCCTCGTAATGTCTGGATTTATTCGAGGAACAATCGATACGACCCTCTTCATCAAATGGCAAGACAAGGATCTGATGGTTGTCCAAGTTTACGTCGACGACATCATTTTCGGCTCAACAAATCCACGGTTGTGCAAGAAGTTTGGAGATCTCATGAAGAGTAAATTCGAAATGAGCCACATGGGAGAGATGCAATTCTTCCTAGGACTTCAAGTCAGGCAGCTCGATGACGGGATATTTATCAGTCAAACAAAATACATTAAGGACATCCTGAAAAAGTTCCATCAAGATCAGAGCAAGCCTCTCAGCACTCCCATGTCAACACGCTGCAAGTTGGATGCCGATCCCACAGGAAAATCGGTCAACATCACACTTTATCGCAGCATGATTGGATCTCTTCTCTACCTCACTTCTAGTCGGCTGGATATCATATTTGCCACTCGTATTTGTGTCAGTTTCCAAGCCGATCCCAAAGAATCCCACATGCTCGCGGTGAAGCGTATTCTTCGCTACCTTAAGGGCGCAACTACCTTAGGACTATGGTATCCTAAAGATACGAACTTCAAACTTAACGGCTATACTGACGCTGATTATGCAAGTTGCTGAATGGACAAAGCTAGCCTGCTGGTCATCCGAAAAGGAAAATTGCGTCTCAACTTCGACGGCTGAAGCTGAATACGTCGCAGCCGCCAGCTGTTGCTCCCAGATGCTATGGATGCGGACTCAGCTTCCGATTATGGGTACAATTTAAAAAATACCCATATATAGTGATAGCCAAAGTGCCATTGCGATTACGTGCAATCCTGTTCACCATTCACGCACGAAACACATAGACATTAGATATCACTTTATCAAAGATCACGTAGAAAAATGCACCATTGACATGTAATTTGTGAACACGGAATATCAACTAGCTGACATTTTCACCAAGGCATTGGATGAAAAACGATTCCAATTCCTTGTCGGAAAATTAGGCATGTTGAATCTCCCGTGATATGTGCATTACCTGATCTTTTGTGCTATCACATGCTCTATTCTATGTGATTTCCATGCTCATTTGTCTTATCTTGCGTGATAATAAAATTACCTAAATAATAAAAACAAATAAAAAACAATATATATATAATATACTATACATAAACCTATAATATAGGGGAATGAAGAAATCTTTAGGAGTTCGATCTACGTCACAATTAGATTTCCCTGGCATGCGACTGATTGCTTGCTTAAATTTGTCAGTCTGAGTCGCATTCTTGTGTCTAAAGTTCTTTTAGTTTGCTGCACTAGGCACAAAACCACTTTACAAAAGTGAGGATTCTAGCCTGTTATTTTTCATTTCTATTGATTTATTCTTGAGCGAGTCACACATCAATTGCTTGTCTTAACTAAGTGATTCTTGGCTTCATACTCGCCTTTCGTTAGATCCTTAGTAAAATGATTAGAGCACTTAGGAAATTCCTCACTTGGCCTTACATATATAAAACCTCAATCCTTTAATACAGCCTTTAGTCATCCATTTTGAGTTTTCTCCGATATCCTTTTCTTCACTTGAAAATCCTTTGAGCCTTCAACCGAACACCTAAGTCTTCGACGGGATATTCAATCGAGAAAAGGAGGGGGAGAAAAAGAGACAACAAAGAAAAAGATGACAAAAGAATGTGGAAAACGCACACGAGGAATGCTCAACGCACAAAAGGCAGTCCAAAAGAACCTGTCCCTCGACTATCACAATCTCATATCATTAGAAGGGGGTATAGATCTTGCTGTGAACTTCTCCATCGATAGTCTCGTACACTCTTCAGAACGGCTGGGTAGAGGAGAACCACGAAGTGAACCTCTCCAACGATAATCCGGTCTTATATCGAGACAACGAGAAGAGGCCTTGGGTTCGAATTCCACAACTGCGAACCTCTTCAAATCGATAATCTCTGAAACCTCACTAGGGATTAATAGAAAAGGAGCGCGGTATCGGCCCGAGAACGAACAAGAAGATCTTCGCCTTAGATAATCTCAGCCTCGTAGAGAAGCTGAGCTTCAGCTTGAGCAAGTGCAGACTGAATCAAGGAAAAATCATTAAAGGATGAGAATGATAAACAATAAAAAAAGGGAGGAGAACGACGAAGAAAAGGAAGAAGATCCCTAGTCCACAATTCCAAAGCTATCCTTCCCTTCTTAGTCAGAGCCAAATTAAAACCTTTCACAGTCTCTATGATTCCTCATCGACGATCTCTCACAAAGGTGAAATGATTAAAAACGCCTCAATCACAGGTAAATTGACGTAAGATTGCTTGTGTTGACTTGAGTGATATAAATATAACCATCCCAAGGCAAAAATAATCGAGTACTAGAGTGAACCCAGTGAGAGTTGTCGAAATGGATCATTCAATGAACTTAGGACTCTTTAGTTTTACGACATGACTTGACAGTATGTGATCTTTTCAAGTGTCTTGTGAAATTTTAGGCGTGACAATGATCGTAGCAAAATTATTAATATGCATACGAAAATTATATATATATATATAGATATATGATAATTTTTTTCTTCTCGATAATCTTAAAAAAAAAACTTCGCACATTTTGAATGCAAATTTAACTTGAATTGGTATTGAATTTATCAAAATGCGAATATTTGATTTTGCTCATACCCTCGCGCAAATCTTTATTACATGTTTAGGGGAACATGTATCTAGTCTAAAGTGATTAATTGTGTGTTATAATGATTGTTACTTGTATTGATTTGCATGATTATGTGATAAATCGATACAGGTGCACTATTTGAGAGGGAGCATCTACAATGATTCCATCTTTTGAGCTCCAAATACTTTTGATGTTCTCACTTTATCAAAGATCACGAAGAAAAATGCACCATTGACATGTAATTTGTGAACATGGAATATCAACTAGCTGACATTTTCACCAAGGCATTGGATGAAAAACGATTCCAATTCCTTGTCGGAAAATTAGGCATGTTGAATCTCCCGTGATATGTGCATTACCTGATCTTTTGTGCTATCACATGCTCTATTCTATGTGATTTCCATGCTCATTTGTCTTATCTTGCGTGATAATAAAATTACCTAAATAATAAAAACAAATAAAAAAACAATATATATATATATATAATATACTATACATAAACCTATAATATAGGGGAATGAAGAAATCTTTAGGAGCTCGATCTACGTCACAATTAGATTTCCCTGGCATGCGACTAATTGCTTGCTTAAATTTGTCAGTCTGAGTCGCATTCTTGTGTCTAAAGTTCTTTTAGTTTGCTGCACTAGGCACAAAACCACTTTACAAAAGTGAGGATTCTAGCCTGTTATTTTTCATTTCTATTGATTTATTCTTGAGCGAGTCACACATCAATTGCTTGTCTTAACTAAGTGATTCTTGGCTTCATACTCGCCTTTCGTTAGATCCTTAGGAAAATGATTAGAGCACTTAGGAAATTCCTCACTTGGCCTTACATATATAAAACCTCAATCCTTTAATACAGCCTTTAGTCATCCATTTTGAGTTTTCTCCGATATCCTTTTCTTCACTTGAAAATCCTTTGAGCCTTCAACCGAACACCTAAGTCTTCGACGGGATATTCAATCGAGAAAATGAGGGGGAGAAAAAGAGACAACAAAGAAAAAGATGACAAAAGAATGTGGAAAACGCACACGAGGAATGCTCAACGCACAAAAGGCAGTCCAAAAGAACCTGTCCCTCGACTATCACAATCTCATATCATTAGAAGGGGGTATAGATCTTGCTGTGAACTTCTCCATCGATAATCTCGTACACTCTTCAGAACGGCTGGGTAGAGGAGAACCACGAAGTGAACCTCTCCAACGATAATCCGGTCTTATATCGAGACAACGAGAAGAGGCCTTGGGTTCGAATTCCACAACTGCGAACCTCTTCAAATCGATAATCTCTGAAACCTCACTAGGGATTAATAGAAAAGGAGCGCGGTATCGGCCCGAGAACGAACAAGAAGATCTTCGCCTTAGATAATCTCAGCCTCGTAGAGAAGCGGAGCTTCAGCTTGAGCAAGTGCAGACTGAATCAAGGAAAAATCATTAAAGGATGAGAATGATAAACAATAAAAAAAGGGAGGAGAACGACGAAGAAAAGGAAGAAGATCCCTAGTCCACAATTCCAAAGCTATCCTTCCCTTCTTAGTCAGAGCCAAATTAAAACCTTTCACAGTCTCTATGATTCCTCATCGACGATCTCTCACAAAGGTGAAATGATTAAAAACGCCTCAATCACAGGTAAATTGACGTAAGATTGCTTGTGTTGACTTGAGTGATATAAATATAACCATCCCAAGGCAAAAATAATCGAGTACTAGAGTGAACCCAGTGAGAGTTGTCGAAATGGATCATTCAATGAACTTAGGACTCTTTAGTTTTACGACATGACTTGACAGTATGTGATATTTTCAAGTGTCTTGTGAAATTTTAGGCGTGACAATGATCGTAGCAAAATTATTAATATGCATACGAAAATTATATATATATATATATAGATATATGATAATTTTTTTCTTCTCGATAATCTTAAAAAAAAAAACTTCGCACATTTTGAATGCAAATTTAACTTGCATTGGTATTGAATTTATCAAAATGCGAATATTTGATTTTGCTCATACCCTCGCGCAAATCTTTATTACATGTTTAGGGGAACATGTATCTAGTCTAAAGTGATTAATTGTGTGTTATAATGATTGTTACTTGTATTGATTTGCATGATTATGTGATAAATCGATACAGGTGCACTATTTGAGAGGGAGCATCTACAATGATTCCATCTTTTGAGCTCCAAATACTTTTGATGTTCTCACTTTATCAAAGATCACGTAGAAAAATGCACCATTGACATGTAATTTGTGAACATGGAATATCAACTAGCTGACATTTTCACCAAGGCATTGGATGAAAAACGATTCCAATTCCTTGTCGGAAAATTAGGCATGTTGAATCTCCCGTGATATGTGCATTACCTGATCTTTTGTGCTATCACATGCTCTATTCTATGTGATTTCCATGCTCATTTGTCTTATCTTGCGTGATAATAAAATTACCTAAATAATAAAAACAAATAAAAAAAACAATATATATATATATATATATAATATACTATACATAAACCTATAATATAGGGGAATGAAGAAATCTTTAGGAGCTCGATCTACGTCACAATTAGATTTCCCTGGCATGCGACTGATTGCTTGCTTAAATTTGTCAGTCTGAGTCGCATTCTTGTGTCTAAAGTTCTTTTAGTTTGCTGCACTAGGCACAAAACCACTTTACAAAAGTGAGGATTCTATCCTGTTATTTTTCATTTCTATTGATTTATTCTTGAGCGAGTCACACATCAATTGCTTGTCTTAACTAAGTGATTCTTGGCTTCATACTCGCCTTTCGTTAGATCCTTAGGAAAATGATTAGTGCACTTAGGAAATTCCTCACTTGGCCTTACATATATAAAATCTCAATCCTTTAATACAGCCTTTAGTCATCCATTTTGAGTTTTCTCCGATATCCTTTTCTTCACTTGAAAATCCTTTGAGCCTTCAACCGAACACCTAAGTCTTCGACGGGATATTCAATCGAGAAAAGGAGGGGGAGAAAAAGAGACAACAAAGAAAAAGATGACAAAAGAATGTGGAAAACGCACACGAGGAATGCTCAACGCACAAAAGGCAGTCCAAAAGAACCTGTCCCTCGACTATCACAATCTCATATCATTAGAAGGGGGTATAGATCTTGCTGTGAACTTCTCCATCGATAATCTCGTACACTCTTCAGAACGGCTGGGTAGAGGAGAACCACGAAGTGAACCTCTCCAACGATAATCCGATCTTATATCGAGACAACGAGAAGAGGGAATAAAATTACCTAAATAAAAAAACAAATAAAAAATAAATATAAAACAAAATATATATATATATATATAATAATATACTATACATAAACCTATAATATAGGGGAATGAAGAAATCTTTAGGATGCTCGATCTACGTCACAATTAGATTTCCCTGGCATGCGACTGATTGCTTGCTTAATTTTGTCAGTCTGAGCCGCATTTTTGTGTCTAAAGTTCTTTTAGTTTGCTCCACTAGACACAAAGCCACTTTACAAAAGTGAGGATTCTGGTCTGTTATTTTTCCTTTCTATTGATTTATTCTTGAGTGAGTCACACATCAATTGCTTGTCTTAACGAAATGACTCTTGGCTTCATACTCGCCTTTCGTTAGATCCATAGGAAAATGATTAGAGCACTTAGGAAATTCCTCACTTGGTCTTACATATATAAAATCTCAATCCTTTAATACAACCTTTAGTCATCCATTTTGAGTTTTCTCCGATATCCTTTTCTTCACTTGAAGATCCTTTGAGCCTTCAGCCGAACACCTAAGTCTTCGACGGGATATTCAATCGAGAAAAGGAGGGGGAGAAAAAGAGACTAAAAGAAAAAGATGACAAAAGATGTGGAAAACGCACACGAGGAATGCTCAACGCACAAAAAGCAGTCCAAAAGAACCTGTCCCTCGACTATCACAATCTCATATCATTAGAAGGGGGTATGGATCTTGCTGTGAACTTCTCCATCGATAATCTCGTACACTCGTCAGAACGGCTGGAAAGAGGAGCACCACGAAGTGAACTTCTCCAACGATAATCCGGTCTTATATCGAGACAACGAGAAGATGGGCGCGGCCTTGGGTTCGAATTCCACAACTGCGAACTTCTTCAAATCGATAATCTCTGAAACCTCACTAGGGATTAATAGAAAAGGAGCGCGGTATCGGCCCGAGAACGAATAAGAAGATCTTCGCCTTAGATAATCTCAGCCTCGTAGAGAAGCGGAGCTTCAGCTTGAGCAAGTGCAGACTGAATCAAGGAAAAATCATTAAAGGATGAGAATGATAAACAATAAAAAAGGGAGGAGAACGACGAAGAAAAGGAAGAAGATCCCTAGTCCACAATTCCAAAGCTATCCTTCCCTTCTTAGTCAGAGCCAAATTAAAACCTTTCACAGTCTCTATGATTCCTCATCGACGATCTCTCACAAAGGTGAAATGATTAAAAACGCCTCAATCACAGGTAAATTGACGTAAGATTGCTGGTGTTGACTTGAGTGATATAAATATAACCATCCCAAGGCAAAAATAATCGAGTACTAGAGTGAACCCAGTGAGAGTTGTCGAAATGGATCATTCAATGAACTTAGGACTCTTTAGTTTTACGACATGACTTGACAGTATGTGATCTTTTCAAGTGTCTTGTGAAATTTTAGGCGTGACAATGATCGTAGCAAAATTATTAATATGCATACGAAAATTATATATATATATATATAGATATATGATAATTTTTTTCTTCTCGATAATCTTAAAAAAAAAACTTCGCACATTTTGAATGCAAATTTAACTTGAATTGGTATTGAATTTATCAAAATGCGAATATTTGATTTTGCTCATACCCTCGCGCAAATCTTTATTACATGTTTAGGGGAACATGTATCTAGTCTAAAGTGATTAATTGTGTGTTATAATGATTGTTACTTGTATTGATTTGCATGATTATGTGATAAATCGATACAGGTGCACTATTTGAGAGGGAGCATCTACAATGATTCCATCTTTTGAGCTCCAAATACTTTTGATGTTCTCACTTTATCAAAGATCACGTAGAAAAATGCACCATTGACATGTAATTTGTGAACACGGAATATCAACTAGCTGACATTTTCACCATGGCATTGGATGAAAAACGATTCCAATTCCTTGTCGGAAAATTAGGCATGTTGAATCTCCCGTGATATGTGCATTACCTGATCTTCTGTGCTATCACATGCTCTATTCTATGTGATTTCCATGCTCATTTGTCTTATCTTGCGTGATAATAAAATTACCTAAATAAAAAAAACAAATAAAAAATAAATATAAAACAAAATATATATATATATATATATAATAATAATATACTATACATAAACCTATAATATAGGGGAATGAAGAAATCTTTAGGATGCTCGATCTACGTCACAATTAGATTTCCCTGGCATGCGACTGATTGCTTGCTTAATTTTGTCAGTCTGAGCCGCATTTTTTTGTCTAAAGTTCTTTTAGTTTGCTCCACTAGACACAAAGCCACTTTACAAAAGTGAGGATTCTGGTCTGTTATTTTTCCTTTCTATTGATTTATTCTTGAGTGAGTCACACATCAATTGCTTGTCTTAACGAAATGACTCTTGGCTTCATACTCGCCTTTCGTTAGATCCATAGGAAAATGATTAGAGCACTTAGGAAATTCCTCACTTGGTCTTACATATATAAAATCTCAATCCTTTAATACAACCTTTAGTCATCCATTTTGAGTTTTCTCCGATATCCTTTTCTTCACTTGAAGATCCTTTGAGCCTTCAGCCGAACACCTAAGTCTTCGACGGGATATTCAATCGAGAAAAGGAGGGGGAGAAAAAGAGACTAAAAGAAAAAGATGACAAAAGATGTGGAAAACGCACACGAGGAATGCTCAACGCACAAAAAGCAGTCCAAAAGAACCTGTCCCTCGACTATCACAATCTCATATCATTAGAAGGGGGTATGGATCTTGCTGTGAACTTCTCCATCGATAATCTCGTACACTCGTCAGAACGGCTGGAAAGAGGAGCACCACGAAGTGAACTTCTCCAACGATAATCCGGTCTTATATCGAGACAACGAGAAGATGGGCGCGGCCTTGGGTTCGAATTCCACAACTGCGAACTTCTTCAAATCGAAAAACTCTGAAACCTCACCAGGGATTAAGAGAAAATGAGCGCGGTATCGGCCGGAGAACGAACAAGAAGATCTTCGCCTTAGATAATCTCTCAGCCTCGTAGAGAAGCGGAGCTTCAGCTTGAGCAAGTGCAGACTGAATCAAAGAAAAATCATTAAAGGATGAGAATGATAAACAATAAAAAAGGGAGGAGAACGACGAAGAAAAGGATAAAGATCCCTAGTCCACAATTCCAAAACTATCATTCCCTTCTTAGTCAGAGCCAAATTAAAACCTTTCACAGTCTCTATGATTCCACATCGATGATCTCTCACAAAGGTGAAATGATTAAAAATGCCTCAATCACAGGTAAATTGACTTAAGATTGCTTGTGTTGACTTGAATGATATAAATATAACCATCCCAAGGCAAAAATAATCGAGTACTAGAGTGAACCCAGTGAGAGTTGTCGAAATGGATCATTCAATGAACTTAGGACTCTTTAGTTTGACGACATGACTTGACAGTATGTGATCTTTTCAAGTGTCTTGTGAAATTTTAGGCGTGACAATGATCGTAGCAAAATAATCTGATCTCATACTATTAATAATATTAATATGCATATGAAAATTATATATATAGATATATGATAATTTTTTTCTTCTCGATAATCTTAAAAAAAAACTTCGCACATTTTGAATGCAAATTTAACTTGCATTGCTATTGAATTTATCAAAATGCGAATATTTGATTTTGCTCATACCCTCGCGCAAATCTTTATTACATGTTTAGGGGAACATGTATCTAGTCTAAAGTGATTAATTGCGTGTTATAATGATTGTTACTTGTATTGATTTGCATGATTATGTGATAAATCGATACAGGTGCACTATTTGAGGGGGAGCAACTACAATGATTCCATTTTTTGAGCTCCAAATACTTTTGATGTTCTTTCTTTAAGGGTTGCAGAAATTCTCGTTTTGATTCGCTTTGGACAATGCTTAAATAAGGAGGACTTCACAAATTTTCATGAATGTCAGCTCAAGACATTGGTAAAACAATTCAGGGGGAGCCTTATTAGAACAATTACTTCTTAATTAACTCTGTTAATCCCAGTATATCCAACTAAAACATATTTCTAGCATTTTAACCACGAAAATAATGGGAAGAATTTAACTTATCGTGGGGGCGTGTGTGCGTGTTCTTGCGAGGGGTTTGAAGCTTTTCTCACAAAAATTAATTTCTCTGTATTTCTCACACACACAAGACACCTAACTATGTGTTAAGGTTTTAGTATTTATACCACATTTTGGTATATAATACTTGGGCCCTTGTAAGCCCATTACAATTCTAAGCTCACTGGGCTCTAAAACATTAAAGCCCAGTTCACTTAAATAAAATACAAGACTAGGATAAAATAATTACTTGAACACAATAAAATATTCCTAACAATCTCCCCCTTTGTGTTCAATTTACAGTTAAGCGCTGGTTATCTTGGTCTTGTAATCGTCCTGAGTCATCAAAGAACACGTATCAGAGTTGCATATGCGAAAGTTTGTGCATGCGTGTTCTTCTTCAATCACGTCCTCCTTTGTCTTGTCTTGTGACCTCCTCCTTAAAAGATCTTCAAGCTCACCATCTCTTGAACTTCTCTTCTCTTAAGTGTTCAAAGCTGCTCGATGATCGTCTCTTTTTGTGTTCGATCTCTCCCTGGATAGTCACCACCCTCCCTATGTTTGTTCAACCTTTTGTTGGGATTGGGGAATTTCCTTTAAATTTGGAGAGATTTACACGAGTCGGCAGCTTTGATGCTTGAAGTCCATGCTGAAGTTGTTGGTCGTAGTTTGTCATTTGAGTCTGATCTCTTCGTTCGATTGAGACATCAACTTCAATCCTTGGTCTCTATGGTCTTCGCTTAATTCTTTGACGAAGCTTGATATTTGGCATTTTCTGATTGGTATTGCACTTTCGTCGTGGTGTTGCTCCCATTTTACTTTGGTATCCCTCCCCCTCAAGATCGAGCTGGAGAGTTCGTCATACGATGGGTCAAAATTGGGGCATCATCTTTGGTAAGAAGATTGTGTTGTCGGGACAAGATAATGGAGTTGATTGGTGGTCGTGGTTACTATTCTTCTCGGTGTTAGATTCGTCATCTTCGAAGGAAGTTGTCTGGTTCGGCCTCGAAGAAGCTTATCTGGCTCTAGAAGAAGGTAGGCGTGGAGTGTGTTTTCTGACAATGTGTTTGGGATCCTTGAGATTATCCATTCAATTGCATGAGAGCCCGACTTCATAGTGGTTGGCGTGGCAGAAATAGTGGATACTCAGGTTAGTCTTCTCCTTCGCTGGAATTGAGACATGGTGAATCTTCTTCTTCACGCTCCAGATTCGTCATTGCCGAATTGGTTCGGCCTCGGTGAAGCTCGTCTGGCTCCTGAAGAAGGTGTAAGTGGGGTGTGTTTTAAGTTGTACCGATGCTCATTTGGAATGTTCCTTTCAAATGCCTTAGAGCCCGGTTTCAGAGTGGTACGCTCGGTGGAATTTGGTGGGTGGTCCGACCTGTTTATTTGTACGTATCCCCTTCTCCCCCTCATGGCGATTCGTGTGAACGAGATCGGCATGCTTGTATAGGAGGCCAAGTAGGAGACAATAGACATGTCGGTTAGGGTAATAACCAGACGGAGCCACTAAGACTATCCGTCAACACTGCTTCAGAGATAAACTCTGAGACGTGGCCTGTGAGTACAGGACTTGATAAACCGGGGCCACATAGGCAGCCCGTTAACATTGTTCTTGAGACTAGCTCGAAGACGATGGCCTGAATCGTTGTTGTATTGATGTTGCAACGGCAGGACTTCCTTCCGATCATCGAAGCATGTCTTAAAATGACCTGTCTACGGAAGTTCTGATCTGGTCACAAAGTCCAGATAAGAAAAGGTGTATGTGTCCTAAAAATAATATAAAACATTTAGGTAGTAAGGACATCTAGACTCGATGTGTTCAAGAAGGTTCAGTGGTGTGGGGCTGACTACCACTTAGTTCAATATCTCCTGCTTCCAAGTGAAGCAGTGATAGATTACGTGGCTCCCCGTGATTTGATGAAACATCGGTCTATTGGGAGATCGATGAGTAGGTAAGTCTCGGTTGTGCATGCGCCATTGGACCAAATGAGGCGACTTCTACGCGGGAGCTAATAAAATTAGCACCTGTACCTAACGGGGTTGGTCCGAGTAATTTGTGAGCTAAGGGAATTTCGTATTTTCCGCTCTTCGGTCTTATCAAGATTTCCAAATATGGGTAGCTTTATGAGTTTGAGATCGTCAGTAATACTCGGCTGTGTTCCGGGGTTAGGTTCAGTTTGGTCTGACTGAACCATGGGAATATGAAAACCATACGGCCGGTACGAAGTGATGCGTGCTGCTTGTTTTTGGTCAGCAGTTCGGAGCATGTCTGTTGAGGTTGCCGAGTTAGCACTAGAAGCCACTATCGCCTTTTGAAGAGAGTTGACCGTTGTAGGCTTGAAATTCGTCCTTGAAGTTTATCTTTGGAAGACAGGGCAATTCTTTAGAAGCAAAATTACGAGAGTATGAGGCCTTTCTTTTCCATTTTTTTTTTTTTTTTTGTAAGGATGTACGAATCGTTTAAAGACTAGTTCGCGAAACACATCTACTCCCCCTCAATATTTGAAGTTTTGGGAATTTGAACCTCAAAAATAAAAACTTAAAGCAAAGAAATATTTTAATAAATAAAAATATTTCCCCGATTCTTAAGTTCGGGCGATTTAAAAGTTGCAAAGGAAGTTTCGAGCGATGCTCAGTTTCGGGCGATTCATAGGCTCGGTCAATTAATTAAAATAAAATCCAAAGTAGTTCCGAGCGATTCTTAGTTCTCCGAGAAAAAAAACATATTAATTTGAAATTTCAGTTCAAAATTTTATAAAGGTAAAATTGACGAAATATTTCAAAACCTCCCCCTAAATTAATTGATTTTGTAAATTACTTAATCATGTAAACTAGGATTGAAAATGTTTTTCAGAATAAAATGCAGTTCTTCCTAGATTTTACTAACATAGTAGGTATGCAATTCATTTGAGCGCATATGCATATTGAAAATACAGTGAACTACGAACACGTAATTTTATGCATATTTAGAATTTACCAAATTTGTCAGTGTAGTTTTAGCTGTCCACATTCCATTCCTTAATCACGTATGTGGGGCTGCTTCAGGTACCATACGTGAGGAATAATCGTGGTTACTCGCGTCGCCAACCAGTCACAGGTGTGGAGTAACCATCTCTATGTACCTACCCATGCTGGAAACTGCAAAACATCTCAAGCAGATTTTGGTACCCATCTAAGAATGGGTCCTTTCGTATTAGATCTAGAGTTTATGCATGCGTCTTTCATAGATTTATGTCCTACGTCAACTTTAGGTTTATCTATGGCGTTAATTGTTGATTTAGGAACCCAAATCTTTCTAATTCCTAAGGGATAACAAAGGCTAGTGCTTGCCCTAAGTTCTTGTTTTGTAATCCAGATTTTCTTAATTCCCAAAACTTTAGCTTTAGCTTCAGTCTTAGGGTGCTTTGATTGGATGCTTCTGTGATCTTCTCGTTTGTCAAGTTTAGAACTGGACTTGGGAGACGGATGTGTAGGCTTTTTCTTTCTGTTCGTTTGAATCATCTCCTTTTGAGTTTGCGAGTCTAACTTAGCAAAGAAGCGTTCATCGTTCTTGGTTGTACGTGCATTTGCTAATCTAAAACGAGAATTTAAGGCTAGTGCATCATCATAAGAAAAGTGAAAATTAGAGAGCATAGATGTTCGTACAGGTTCAGAAAATGAAATAATGGATGGAGATGATGTTAGATTTAGCTTGTGACTGTTGCCTGCTTTGCGAATTTGAACATGATGCTCTAAATTTAATTGTCTCCTTCTTTTTAAAAGAAGGAGCACAATCAAATAATAGGTCGTAGCCTGTGGCTATCTCCTTTCCTTTCATTCTATTTAAAATTTTACCTGTAGGTGCATGCGAGGATAAGTTGGTACGCATTGATTTTCTCGATGCATTCTGCTTCCTTAGTGTCCTAGGCTTGGTTAGAGTTTCTATTTTAGACTCAGCTAGAGACATTTGTGGAGACGTTGAAGCTATAATGTTATGGATTTGTTTTTCGAGTGAGGAAATTATTGTCAATAGCACGTCATTTTCTACCTGAAAAACAATCTTTTCGGACTCTAGGATCGAGCGCAAGTCAGATATTTCCTTAATTGCTGGTGGGATATATGCACTAGAGGGGCTGGACTGTGCTAAGTCATGGGACGTGTTCTCGAGGATGATTGGTGTTGAAGGTGGAATAAGAGTATCTAAGTAGTCATCAGACAAAGGTACTTCCCTTGTTTTGTAGCTATTATTCATAGCTTCATAGTCAAGTTGAATTTCTACTCCTGTCCTCCTATCTCCATCACTTTCTGGTGTGAAGGCCATTAATTTAGGCATGTTAATCCCTAAATAGCTAATATCATACGGATCATATGGGTTTAGGGATTTCTTCACAGCTAGAGTAGGGTTTGGAACAAAGCCTAGACCTGCACGTGGATCGTAGAATTCTGTGTCCTTAGGCTGGTTCAAGAAGATCGTTCGATCTGTTTGTCCTCTTTTTGTTAGGAGGTCCTCTAGCTTTTTAATCCTAGCATACAGTTTTACACGTTCTTTATTCAGGAGATCGAACTCGCATGTTTTATTGATTCGCTCATCGATGCAAGTTGTCAATTTAACGTTTAGCTCGCTAACCTGTGTCTTCAACTTTACTATTTCAGCGTCACGAGTGTCAATTTTTGATTGCGCTACTTCCAGCTGGCAATCAAGATTACTCATCTCTTGAAGCTGCCTGAGCAGACATTGATAATTGTTATCAAACCGAGTTTGCAAGTCGTTGATTGTCCTCTCGTGATCAACACATTTGCTTGTTGTTTGCTTGTAGTTTGAGACTTTGTTAGTTAAATCAATGACTTTTGACGCTGATTCAGCTAAATTGGCTTCAGAATTAGCTAAGCTAGTTTCTAGTCTATCTACGTTGTCGCGTGTCATATCTAGATCGACTATAGTCTTAGCTAGTTCATTTTCTACTGACCTAAACTTGCTATGAAGAGCCGTAAATTTTTCTTGGAGTTCGAAATACAAAAGGGGGTCAATAGATTCTACCTCCCTTTCTGAAGACGCTTCCTCGTTTTTACCACCATCGACTGCTTCCATGTCATTCGGCTCCGATTTATCTCCTTTTACCAGGGTTATTTTGACTACACTCTCTTGCTCGCTTTCAGATGTTTCATCGAGCCAGCTGTCTTGTTCTCCCATCAAGGCTACTTCAGCTTTTGTTTGCTTAATCCGTCGTAATTTTCTGGAGTAGTACTCCTCAGCCTTCCTTTTGGTTAGAAAGCAGTCTATAGCCGTGTGCCCAGGTTTGCTGCAATTATAGCATTTGATTGGCTCTGCCTTTTTCTTACTATGGGAGTTGTGGAAGGGTGCCATTGATTCGAAGTTTTCAGAATTTAAGCGTTGAAAAACTTTTGGTGTACCCCCGAATACTGTGTGATGATTTCGAAACTTCGAGAAAATGTCAAGTCTTTTTCTATAATATGCTTGAATGTTCTAAGTAGATCGTTGGATATGTGATCGTTGACACGTTTGTGGATTTGGTTTAAAAAAAAATTGTGGATTTTTTTTATTTTATTTTTTATTAAGAAAGCTTTAAGTGTGATGTTCTAAGGGTGATTTAGTTAGAATTGGATCGCCCGATTAGAAATTCAAATGATGAAGATTTTGACTGAAAAATCTAAATTTTTGAAATCGTGTGAATTTGCAAAATGAAGTTTTCGCTGAATTTAATTCAGGCGAATTGCTGTTCAAAGAGGATCAGAATCGGGCGATTGTTTATCAAAGGACCGAAATTCGCCGAGAGTTTCAAATCGAGCAATTTGCAAATTCTAGCTACAGTACCAAATCGTCCGACTCAGTGTTGAAATTGAATTCAAAATGGGACCAAAGAAATCGTGCGATTTGGTGCAATTGATTCTCAATCGTTGCAATCGGACGATTAATGGAATTTGCTACAAATATTTGTTACAGTGATTTTTTTTTTTGCTACAGTAGATCACTCGATTTGCTACAGTGAATTTGTGAAAAATGTTTGCAATCGGGCGATTGGGTGAAATCACTGCAATGAATTTGCTACAGTAAATTGGCGCTACAGTAATCGGGGGTGCTACAGGGAAATTGATACAGTAATCGGGCAAATTTGAAATAGCTATAGTAATCGGGCGAATTTGAAATCGGGTGCTACAGTGATTCGCACCAGTAAATATGCTACATTGATTTGAAATCGGGCGAATTTGAAATCGGGTGCTACAGTAAATATGCTACAGTGAAATAAGAAGTTTCGATCGAAACAAGATTTGATTATTTCGCTACAGTGAAATCACTTTGCTACAGTGTTGAAGTGTTTCGCCCGAAATAATTGTTACATTGATCTTATTGAATTTGCTACAGTGTTGAAGTGTTTCGCCCGAAATATGCTACAGTGAATTTGTGAAATCGGGCGATTATCGAGTGCAACAGTTATCGGGCAAGAATCGGGTGCTACAGTGAATAAATCGCTACAGTAAAATCGTCCAATTTGAATTGCTACAGTAATCGGGCAAATTTTGAAATCGCTACAGTAAATCGCCCGATTTGAAAATTGCTACAGTAAACGGACGAATTTGCTACAGTAATCGGGCGATTTGTTCATCTGCCCGATTCTGGACTGAAAATTGACGAAAAGCAGATCCGATTTCTACCCAAAACTCACTCAAATCAACTGGAAAATGTTGGGTAATCACTACAAATCACTCGAAAATAACCTAATTACCTCTTGAGCTTGCAAAATCAGTAAAATCAACTCAAAAACTCAAGAAATGACATAAATTCGAAACTGAAAAAAATTTAGAAACTTGCTCAAATCCTAACGTGTTTAGCTCTGATACCAATTGTTAATCCCAGTATATCCAACTAAAACATATTTCTAGCATTTTAACCACGAAAATAATGGGAAGAATTTAACTTATCGTGGGGGCGTGTGTGCGTGTTCTTGCGAGGGGTTTGAAGCTTTTCTCACAGAAATTAATTTCTCTGTATTTCTCACACACACAAGACACCTAACTATGTGTTAGGGTTTTAGTATTTATACCACATTTTGGTATATAATATTTGGGCCCTTGTAAGCCCATTACAATTCTAAGCTCACTGGGCTCTAAAACATTAAAGCCCAGTTCACTTAAATAAAATACAAGACTAAGATAAAATAATTACTTGAACACAATAAAATATTCCTAACAAACTCTAATATTCTCGACATTTTGCTCTAAGTATTGCAGATGTTCGAAGATCAATTTTGGAGCCAGATGTCATTTCTTCGAAAGTACAGGGAGTTAATTGCACTTTCGTTTACACTTAGAAGGAGTAATTTTGTGGTTTATTCTTAAAATTTAGGATCAATCTGAAATATTAAGGAAAACTTACTATCGAGAAATTCGGGCGAATTTTGCAATTTCCATTCACAGTTTCTCGAGCGAAAATTGATTTGGGACCAAGTGGTAATTTACGCTCTCAAAATTGACGAGCGAAAATTAAACAGGAACCAAAGGTAAATTTTCGATCGGATGTTGTCGAGCGAAAATTTAAACAGTAAACGAAGAAGGTTTCTCGATCGTAAGTTTCCTGATCGTAAATAGTAATGGGCTTAAATTCACTGAGTCTCACAAAAAACGTCTGATCAGCCCAAATTAAACGAAATCATTACTTGCAGTCGAAAATCCCTAAATACACGCTAAAGCCCTCGATCGCAAAAATCAACAGTCAAAAGTCTCGTGCGAAAAACTTCTTCTCTCAAAAGACGAACGTCAAAATCTTCAAAATCTTTCGATTTTTCATCTGATTTTCGTCTTTAGAAGGTAGATTTGACTTCTTTTAGGGATTATCGTGTATTTAAACTACATTTGCATCTGTATTTTGGAATATTTCGCTTGATTCTGTGACTATTTCACGACTGTTCATATTCTGAGAACTCGAACACTTGTCTGCAGTATTTTAGATCATCTCTAAGTATAATCTGGGTTAAAAAACTGCATAATAGGCTAGTTTCGACGTTTCTTTATCATTTTGAGTGAATATAACTTCCATTGTCTGCGTTATTAGCGTTCGATTTAAAGATAAGACTAAACTGGGGTTTAAACTTTTAAACGCGTCGAAGAACTTTCTCGCTCGCAAACAGTGAAAACTGAATCTCAATTTGATTAAGTCACTGTTTGCATCGTAAAAGATTTTCGATCGCTAACCTTTTGATTTAGTCATTAAGATTAATAACATAGATCGAAAATTACTTACAATCGAGAAACACAATTTTGATTTTATGCGAGCGAAATATTAATGAGAGGAATAGCTAAAATAGATGCAATCCCTTTAAATTTTCGAGCGCAAAACTTACAGTCGAAAATTTCGATTTCAATTTTGATTACGGTCAAAAAATGTTAGCGGCGATAAAATTAATTTTTCGACGATAAAATCTTCTCGATCGTAAAATTTTGCAGCGAAAAACCTCTTTAAAATCGAAATACTTTCTCGCTCGTAAACTTTCATAGCGAAAAACTTTATTCACGCGCGAAAAATTTCTCGATCGTAAATTTACACGGAAATTTTTCTCGATCGTAAAATTTCTCGGCTACAGTATCGTATCTTGAGCTCAAAAACTTAGAAAATTTTCTGTCCTTTTCACTGTAGCTTTCACTAGCGAATAAAATTTTTTTGCAAATTAAATCAGAGAATTGTATCTATAATTTGCACTAAGGCAATTTGATTGAGAACTTCAATTCTCGCGCGATAAATAGCACGGAGTGAACAAGTGCTTACCACACTTAGGAAAATTTCGACTGAACCTCTATGAGACCAACATCTTATGACGAAATAAATTTATCTAATCAAAACTCACTTCGTATGATCTTATGTGCAAACTTTCATATTCCGCTTATATAAAACCATGTTATGACATGATACATCATTATGGCTTGACAGATATTGAACTTCGACTCAAAATTTTTGAACTAATGATTTACATTCTCATGAATATTTCAGATGGATCACTACCCTACTTACAACCACATGTGCCAGAAGGCTATGTTCCTTAACGTACACGACACGAACTTCCAACTAGACCTGACCACCTTCCGGTGTCCAGACGACATCATCATGTCCATACTGCAAGGCCATCCACTTTGGCATGATCTTACAGTGACGGCCTCAGTGTCGATGGTCTACCTCCAGCAGTTTTGGGGGATGATCAAGAGCCTCATCGCGGATGGGGCGTATCACTTTACTACAGTTGTAGGGACGAGGCACGTCTGTATGAGCAAGAACGATTTCAGACTTCTCCTCGACCTCCCTCACAGCCAAAATTACGACCCCCTCCCATCAGATGCAGAATTGGTGCATGATTTCCTCCAGATGGGATACCGCTCGCCGCTCACCAAGATAGCTCAGATGCAGAGCAACGGGATTCCCCATCCGTGGAAGACACTTTTTGGAATCATCAACAAGTGTTTGTCCCCGAAGCACGCATGCTTCGACAAAGGCAACGGCCACATTCTACGGATATTTCACGGAGTCCTGTTCTCGCGAAATTACGATTTCGCTCAACTGATCTGGAACGACCTCACAAAACAGATCAGACAGAAAGAGAACAAACGGTCCAAAATGTGCCATATGCGAGATGGTTCTCCGTCATCATCCGTCAACAAATGGAGATGTACGAGCAGAGTATTCCTCGCTTGCCTCCGGGAGGAAACTATCAGCCACCCAGGCTCAAGTTCTTCCACAACCCCAAGGTCGAGGACCTAGCTCAGCCATCGATGGCCATTCTGCTCGAGCTACTACGTCTCGCCGACCCCGCGGGAGACGAATATCAGAGATACTGTCGGGAAAATCATTTGACTGAGCAGATGATTAGAGGGCCCCTGACAGACTTCAACATCAGCCCTCTACATCCACAACAACAGCCTAGTCCTGAAGACACGGTGATTGATGAAGTGGCTCAGGAATTAGAGCTGGAGCCTCCAACTCATGAGGAAACAGTACCAGATGTT
Organism: Craterostigma plantagineum; assembly: GCA_027422505.1. Lineage (NCBI taxonomy): Eukaryota > Viridiplantae > Streptophyta > Magnoliopsida > Lamiales > Linderniaceae > Craterostigma > Craterostigma plantagineum. The sequence goes on along the minus strand of JAPQWV010000013.1, from coordinate 15,423,982 downwards.
GAGGCCATCTTAAATGATGCTGTGGCGGCAGAGTTGGAACAAGAGGCTCCAGCAGAAACACTCCAAGTGGAAGTGCCCATCATTGTCGGCGTGCTCGAAAAACCTATTGAGGAAGGTCTTCAAGTAGCACAGCCCGAGGCAGGAACGGGGCACATCTCACCACCGCTGGCTACTACGCCAGAAACAGAGGCTCTAATATCAACAATACAACTATCGAGCCTCCGGTGACGGAACCAGCCAGTGAGGATGTAGCACGAGGACTCTCGCCTCACACAGCTACCCCATCAGACACCGAGTCAGCTGAGGAGATTCGGTTGATTAGAAGGACTCCGAGACGATTGAGCGTATCATTCGAGTCCCTCTTCGAAACCGTCACCGAACCATCAGACACATGGCCGACCATCGCTCCAAGTGTTGCGGACCCTTCTTCGCTCAATCTTGAGCCGCAGCATTTCCCGGCGGGACCTGAAGCTCTGATGTCTGATACGCAGGAACAATCAGAACCTGCCCTAACGCCCATAGAGGAGAATCTTCAAGATTCGACTCAAGGATTGGGTGGAGTCTCGAAGAGTCACACCCTCAAGTGACTCTGAGCCAACCTGAGGAGCCGGTGTTAGCTCAAGGGTTGATAACAGGCGACATCCGCTCCGTATGTGACAGAAGATCGACTTCAGGCAGCTCTCGCTAACGCACTGACGGATTTTGAAGACAAAATTATGGAGAGCGTGCGCAATGCCATCGAGACATCCCGCCAAGATCGTGGGAAAGCACCCGTCTCGGAGCCGTCTTTGTCACAACCCATCCTCACACCCACTCAACCGATAATATCCACACAAACACCAACACCCATCCTCACACACAACCTAATAAATCCTGCCACCGTACCCATCAGCGAACTCCACTCAATTCTGGTCGCCAGGCTGTTGGAATTGACCACACGAACGTCGGAAGAAGAAGATCTCTTCCGCCGTCTCGTGGATCGTCCTGACCCATCAGAAACGTGCTGCGGCCAAGGCTCCCACTCCAAACGCCGACATGACGACCCAGACGATCATGGCCGTCCTGAGGGGGAGAAGAGGCCAAGGATAATCACAAGGGGTCAGAGACAGAACCCTGGCGCGACTCAGACAAGTAAAGGAGTCGCTGGAACCTCACAACCCACTACCCAAATAAGCACCACCGCGCGCCGCACCACTCTAACCCAAATCGACCCACCAACCTTTCGAATAAAGACGCCTCCGCCCACACCACCGACCTTCACAAGCCCCTTGCTTCCGGAAGAAGAAGCAAGCGCTGCCATGCTCGTCTCCCAAGCGCAGACTCGGGCGACTCCCTCAATTGTGCTCCAGACCAACCGGGGACCGTCCGGACATGGCGTCAACCCACACGAGGTCCTAGACAAATACATATTCGAAGGACAGTGGATGACCCATTCCATGCCCGAGGAGCATCAAAGACAACGGCTTCAGGACGTTCGACACTTCTTACAACAAGCCTCGGTAGACCTCGCACTCATAGAAGACGTAGAACTTCAAGAAGGTGAAGACTACGAGCAAGACATCCCAAGGCTACCAGAGTTATCGCGCAACGAGCGGCTTCCTCCACAAGGCTAATGCTAGGGACTGTTCGGATCGACAGTGGGAGAATATTCGAATAGAGATACCTTTCCTTGAAGAAGTCCGTGAAAATATTTGGAGGTCACCGGACAAAGTCAAGAAGTCGAACGAGTTTGAGCTGAGAGGGATCTCTCACTGGGATCAGCAGAAGAGGATGACCTACCTCTGGATGCTGACCAAACTTGGACCTGATGTAAGGATGGGGATGACTAAAGGACAAGTCAAGAGCCACTACAAGAGTCTCTCCCCGATTTGCCAGCTTCTCAGCGTCTACTTTCTAAAGGAGGTCTTCCAACCCCAACCTACGCTATCAGCAGTACGTGGATAGGACCCGAGAGGATCTAAGCGAGAGCGACCTACCGTACATCCCTACTGATGAGGTATACAATCTCTATCAGCAGTACGTGGAGAAGTACAAAGGTCCTCAAGGTTTCATCAAGAAAGATGGTCTCGAGGGACTCTACCGGTTCATGATGCGCCAAGTCAAGTACTTCGCCGCACACGACCTTCAGATGGCTCTGGAGAGCAACATGAAGAAGGTCAACATGACCGCTCCACTCAACAAAGGACCTGTGTCGCGCCCCTACTTCCTAATTAAATTAATTGGCGGATTTCCGCAACAGAAGTCGCGGAGGACCCGATTTATTAAAAACTTTTAATAAAATAATTTACATTATATATATATCAAAAGTCGGGTTTTACAAAAAGCGTCATATCTACACGCCGGGCCTACGCCCCAAAATCTAACCCGACTAAACTAAACTACGTCTCTCCACAGGTCGCGTCCCATGTACCGCTCCGCCCTCAAAAGCCCGTGGAGTCACCGCCGCCAGCCCGCCTACAGCTAACCCTGACACCCATCGGTGTCGGGCGCAGTCTCACCTATAAAATAAAACCCTGAGCAAAAACGCCCAGTAGGTGGTAGTAAAAACATGCAATGCATATGTGTGCGTGCACTCAACCCAATCCCATGTCCTCACACATGAAATATGCACGCTCGACCTAACTCACGTCTCATCACATATCAGGGCCCTAGGCTAGACTCGGCACCCACGCGCGCATGGCAAGGTACGCCATAATCATGCGGTAGCCCACGCCGGCCGAACCGGGTCGCTCCTTCCGCACACAATCTCAACCCGACGGTGTTACACCTTGGTGTAACTCCCCGAGTATCTACCACTACCCGGGTAGACAGGAATCTCACATCTGTCTGCCGTCCCTGAGCCAATATAACATCGGTGGTGTGCACCTCGGGTGGCTCAATCCCGAGTAGATGGGTGTCGCAAACCCCCTCTCCCACCAGGTGCCCTATCGAGTCTAAACCTGACTACCAACATCGGTAACTCTACCCCACTCATTCGACACCGTAAGGCGTCACCGTATGATTACGGTACATCATCATCCTCACCCGTGCATGTCGTGATATGCACATACAAATCAATCACATGAACACATCACATTTCGTAAAATAGTAAATAGTAAAACACGGAAAATATTATATTTTATTAAAATCCGATACTAGGCCGAAGGTTTTAAAATCCCAAAATATTATTTATAATTTAAAATATGGGTTGACTCTATTTATATATTATAATACGAAAATATTTTATTTTAAAACTGATTTGGGCTTAGAATAATTTTATTTAAAGTATTTGGGCCTAAAATAGGGCAAAGCCCAAAATCAAAACCGTTGGTCAACTCTGGTCAAAGCCCAAATCTGATTTCGCCCGAAACCCACATTTAAAACCTTGGTCAACGCGCGAAACGATCGGGTCAATGCCCGATTTTGTGAAATCACTCACTGCGTAACGCGAATCGCCCGATTTAAAATTGGTCAACCCGAAACAGCACGGTCAACACCCGATTTCATGAGACTTTCGGCGATTTCGCAAATCGCCCGCTTTGACGCTGAAGCTCGATTTGAATCTCGCGAATCGCCCGATTTCTCTCGCAGGAATCACCCCGCGATTTGAAATCGGCCCGCGAAACCCAAAATCGGCCCGGCGCTATCTCACAGCTTGCGAATTGCTTCAGCCCGCGAAATCTGATTTCTGGCCCGCGAAATCCGTTTTTACTCACACTTAAAAATCAATTGGGCCAGCGACAAAATTCACGACCCGAAATCCAATTCGGCCGATTTCCTATCAGTTAAAAAAAATCACTTTTCGCCCGATTTGTAAACTAAATACAGGCCCGCGAATTAAAATCGTCCGAAATCTACAAATCGCCCGATTTACACTCAAACACAGGCCCGCCATTTCAAAATCGCCCGAATTAAAATCACTCGATTTTCAAATCGCCTAATTCGTCAAAATCAGTCCACCCGCGAAACTAAATTCGCCCGAAACTCGTCTAATTTTAAAATCAATCGAAACTATAATCGCTCGATTTCGAAATCGCCCGATTTCACTAATCCTTCATACTATCATCCTAACATTTTCAGAAATCTCACACGTTCTCCATCACCTAAGCACTTCGATTAATTCATCCAATCCAAGAACTCATATGTTGAGCTCGAAATCACGTTAAAACACATAGCAAACATACCACGAAAATTATCAAAACTGTAAAACTCAAAAACATAAAATTCGATTGGCCTTCCAATCGATTTTTAGCAACTTTACCGAATGTAGTACACTTTAAAAAGGGTTTGTAGGGGTATAAACCACCTACCTTTCCTCCAAGCTTGTTTGAGATAAATTCCTAGCTAGAAGATTAGTTCGAGCTTGCCTAAATCTGCTCTCTTTCGTTCGGCACTATTATAACATGCAAAAGATTAAAGAAAACATAAGCTTATGGAGGATTTGATTTCGTTAAACAAGGTTCTTACCTCCTTAGCTTGTTTAGATAATTCCCTAGGTGGAGAAATTCGATCAAGCTTGCCAAAGGAATTTCCTTTGCTCTCTTCGTCACTTTGAAGGTTTCAAGTGAAGGTTTTTATTTTTCTTTTTGCACCAATCTCACGTCTCTCTCTTTGACCAAATAATGAATATTTTATGCAAAATATCTAGGAAAGGCATGGTCTCAACGTGAGGTTTCCCACAAATTAGGGAATTTCCATACTTATCCTATTATTTAAATTCTTTTGGGTCAAATTAATCATCTCTTGGGCCTTCCTATTTATTTCTTTGGGCCATTTTTGTTTCCCAAGTTAATTACTTCAAGTTGGGCTTTATTTAATTAAATTTGGGCTCTACTATTATTTGACCTATTTTATTACTTGTACTTCCTAAACAATTTCGGCCCAACTAATATTTTCGGCTTACTCCCGAAAATTCGGTTTCGTTCGGAAATCATCTTCATTAATTTCGGACATTACAAAAATAATCCCGTATTAATTTTACGGGTATTACATCCTCCCCCCCTTACAGAAATTTCGTCCCCGAAATTTAAGTCGTCGTAAACAACTCGGGGTACTTTTCTCTCATCTCATCTTCTCGCTCCCAAGTGGCTTCCTCCATTGTCTGGTTCCGCCACAAGACCTTTACTAGGGGGATGTTCTTATTTCGAAGTCGCTTCACCTCATACATTAAAATCTCTACCGGCCTTTCTTCATAGCTTAGGTCCGGTCTCAATTGTTGATGAAGCGTCTCACTTCGTAGCACATGACTTGGATCCGAAACGTACTTCCGTAATGTAGATACATGGAAGACGTCATGGACTTGTGCTAGTGAGGTAGGCAGTTCTAGTTGGTACGCTACTTCACCGACCCTTTTCAAAATATGGAAGGGTCCTATGTATCTCGGACTCAACTTTCCTTTCCGTCCGAATCTCTTAACTCCTTTCATAGGTGATATTTTCAAAAAGACTTGATCGCCTTCTTCAAATTTCAACGGCCTTCGTCTCTTATCAGCGTAACTCTTTTGACGACTTTGGGCCGTTTGCATCCTCTCCCGAATTTTACTAACAGCTTCGGTCATCTCACGAACCATTTCAGGACCTAATAGCGCCTTCTCGCCGATTTCATCCCAATGTACTGGGGATCGGCATTTACGCCCATACAAGGCTTCGTAAGGTGCCATCCCGATCGTCGCTTGAAAGCTGTTGTTATACGAAAATTCGATCAACGGGATGTATTTACTCCAGCTTCCTCGGAAATCCAGAACACACGCCCTTAACATATCTTCGAGCGTCTGGATCGTTCTTTCCGATTGTCCGTCCGTCTGGGGATGATAGGCTGAACTAAATGATAGTTTGGTCCCTAAAGCCTTCTGTAAGCTCCCCCAGAATTGAGACAGGAATCTTGGATCTCGATCTGAAACGATCGACATCGGAATTCCATGGAGTCGCACTATTTCTTGAATATACAACTCGGCGAACTTTTCCATGGAATATGTTTGATTGATTGGCAGAAAATGGGCGGACTTAGTTAGTCTGTCAACTATCACCCATACTGCGTCGTAACCCTTTACCGTCTTCGGTAGCCCGACGACGAAATCCATTGTTATGTGGTCCCACTTCCACTCGGGAACCGTCAACGGTTGTAGCATTCCTGCCGGCCTTTGATGTTCTGCTTTGATCTGTTGACAAGTCAGACACCGGCTTACGAAAGTAGAGACATCTCTCTTCATTCCAGGCCACCAGTAACTCATTCGTAAATCCCGATACATCTTCGTGGCACCAGGATGCACTGAGTAGATTGTCGCATGTGCCTCTGTCATCAACGTCCGACGGATTTCTTCATCTTTAGGCACGTACAACCGATTTCTGAATCGTAAGCTACCGTCCTCTCGAAATTCGAACTCCGATGGGGCATCTCCATCTTGTTCATCTCGAATTTTCAAATACAGCTCGTCCGCTTTTTGCGCCTCAATGATACGATCTAACAGCGTCGGTTTGAGAGTCAACGCTGCCAATCTCGTCTCAATCTCCCCGAAGTGAATTACTTCAACTCCGAGTTGGCATAATTCAGCACTTACTGCTTTCCGGCTCAACGCGTCTGCGACTACATTAGCTTTTCCTGGGTGATAATTTATCACGCAGTCGTAGTCCTTCACTAGTTCGAGCCATCGCCTTTGCCTCATATTCAACTCCTTCTGTGTGAAGAAGTACTTCAGGCTCTTATGATCTGTGAAGATCTCGCACCTTTCTCCATACAGATAGTGTCGCCAGATTTTGAGAGCGAACACTACTGCGGCGAGTTCAAGATCATGGGTGGGATAATTCTTCTCGTATGGCTTCAACTGTCGGGAGGCGTAAGCGATTACCTTCCCGTTCTGCATTAACACGCACCCCAAGCCGTTCTTCGAGGCGTCACTATACACCGAAAATCCTTCAGTGCCCGACGGTATTGCTAAAACTGGAGCAGTCGTCAGTCTCTTCTTCAACTCCTGAAAACTCTGCTCGCACTGTTCAGTCCATTTGAACGAGACATTCTTCTTTGTCAGGTTTGTGAGCGTTGAGGCAATGCTGGAGAAGTCTTTGATAAACTTCCGATAATATCCAGCAAGCCCGAGAAAACTCCTTACTTCAGTGGGAGTGGTCGGTCGTGGCCAATTTTCTATTGCCTCAATCTTGCTAGGGTCCACCGAAATTCCGCTCCCCGAAATGATGTGCCCCAGAAATGCCACTTGTTCCAACCAGAATTCGCATTTCTTAAACTTAGCGAACAGCTGTTTCTCCCGAAGAATTCCAAGGACCGTTCTCAGATGTTCTTCGTGTTCCTCCTTCGTCTTCGAGTATACGAGGATATCATCGATAAACACTATAACGAAACGGTCTAGGAATTCCTTAAATACTCGGTTCATCAGATCCATGAAAGCGGCAGGAGCATTCGTTAGCCCGAAAGGCATGACCAAGAATTCGTAGTGGCCGTACCTCGTGCTGAACGCAGTTTTCGGAACATCCTTTTCACGGATTTTCAACTGATGATAACCGGAACGCAGGTCGATCTTTGAGAACACCGTTGCCCCTTGTAATTGATCGAATAAATCATCTATCCTTGGCAACGGGTATTTGTTCTTTATCGTGATCTTATTGAGTTCACGATAATCTATACATAACCTCATCGACCCGTCTTTCTTCTTTACGAAAAGTACCGGGGCTCCCCAGGGCGAGAAACTGGGTTGAATGAAACCCTTCTGCAATAATTCCTCCAGTTGCTCTTTCAACTCCCGCAGTTCATTCGGTGCTAGCCGATACGGGGCTTTAGAAATAGGGGCAGCTCCGGGCACAAGATCGATTACGAATTCAATTTCCCGATTCGGCGGTAATCCCGGGAGATCCTCGGGAAACACATCGGGATACTCCTTTACTATAGGAACTTCCTCTAGTTTTGGCTGAGGAGATTCTTCGGCTTTCACCGCAAAGATCAGAAATGCTTCGCAACCCGTGTTTACGAGTCGCTGAGCTTTCAGAGCAGAAATCCTAGGGATTGATTTATTGTTTGTCTTTCCCGAAAATTCAAACTCGCCTCCCTCGGTCGATTGAAACCTAACTACTTTCTTCGCACAGTCTATGATTGCTCCGTACTTCGAGAGCCAATCCATCCCGAATATGATGTCGTAGTCATTCATCGGGATCACTATCAAATCTACATTCAATTCCCGACCCTCAATTCTCACGGGACAGTTTTCTACTACCAGGTTCGTCCTAGTTGGGTCTCCGTGGGGCAAGGAAACTATATAGTTGCACAGAAGAGGTAGGATAGATTCCCGCCCGGGTCACAAAACCGGCCGACACAAACGAGTGTGTGGCTCCAGAGTCAATCAGAATGGAAGATGGTACGTGAAAGATATTCAACGTACCAGTCACTACGGCTGGATTCGCCTCCGCCTCCTCATTCGTCAATGTAAAAACCCTCGCAGGTACGGGTGGAGGTCGGATCAATTTCTGTGGTTGATTCTGCAACTGCGGCTGACCTTCTGTGCAGTTCCGCGCAGTGTGCCCCATCTTTCCACACCGGAAGCACTGTAGATTCTGGGCCGGTCGAGGTCCGTAGCAGATACCGAAGTGGTTTCGTCCGCATTGTTGGCATTGGGGCGCCGGGTTCGGTGGTCGATTAGGGACGTTGGTCGGTCCCTGATAAGTGTTCGGGCGCCACATCTGCTGACCCGCTCGATTTCCTCTATTCTTCGGGCCCTTGCCGAAGAATGGGCGTTTCTGACTGCTTCCGCCTTGTTGAGACTCCCTCTTTCTGTTCACTTCCTGAGCTTCCCTTACTACACCTTCTGCCTGCTCAGCAATTAAGGCGCGCTCTGTCGCCTGGCGGAATTCCAGCTGGCGCACACCCGCCACACTGAGGTCTCGGTAGAATTCGGGTTTCAGTCCCCGAAGGAATCTCGTAACTTTGAGAGCGTTCGTTGCTACGAGATGAGGAGCGAAGCGGGATAACTCCTCGAACTTGCGAATGTATTCTGCAACTGGCATTCGCCCTTGTTTTAGGTTCATGAACTCGTACATTCGCTGCTCTTGGTCATGAGCAGTGAAATACTTTTCATAAAAGAGTTCTCTAAAACGCTCCCACGTCATAGTCGCGGGATCTTCCAACACCTTCACCGTGTTCCACCAGAATCGCGCGCTTCCCCGAAGTAGGGAAACGGTGCACAGCACTTTCTCGTTGTTCGGCACGCGGCTATAAACAAATAGATCTTCAATTGTGCCAATCCAGTCTTCGGCCACCGCAGGGTTAGTGGCCTCGGCAAAATTTGGGGGATTCAGTTTGCGGAACCTCTCCCCGATAATTTCCACACGATCCGGCTGCGGGGAGGAACGACGCTCGGATGAGCTCCGATGATTGATTAGATCATGGATTTGTTCTGACTGACGTTGGATTAGTTCAGTCAAACGTTGGATGGTATCACGCTCACGAGTTGGGGACTCAGGTTCGTCCCGCCGACTAGTCTCACCTACGAACTCTCGTCTCGGTCGTCCTCTCGACATTTTCCAAATACTATAACACATAAGTGAGCACATAAGTATCACATAGTCACGTCAGCACACAACACTTACAGGCGAGGCTGGTCTCCAGGCTTCTGAGCGGCGGTACATGGACAGTCTTCAGAACCTAAAACCTAACGCTCTGATACCACCTGTCGCGCCCCTACTTCCTAATTAAATTAATTGGCGGATTTCCGCAATAGAAGTCGCGAAGGACCCGATTTATTAAAAACTTTTAATAAAATAATTTACATTATATATATATCAAAAGTCGGGTTTTACAAAAAGCGTCATATCTACACGCCGGGCCTACGCCCCAAAATCTAACCCGACTAAACTAAATTACGTCTCTCCACAGGTCGCGTCCCATGTACCGCTCCGCCCTCAAAAGCCCGTGGAGTCACCGCCGCCAGCCCGCCTACAGCTAACCCTGACACCCATCGGTGTCGGGCGCAGTCTCACCTATAAAATAAAACCCTGAGCAAAAACGCCCAGTAGGTGGTAGTAAAAACATGCAATGCATATGTGTGCGTGCACTCAACCCAATCCCATGTCCTCACACATGAAATATGCACGCTCGACCTAACTCACGTCTCATCACATATCAGGGCCCTAGGCTAGACTCGGCACCCACGCGCGCATGGCAAGGTACGCCATAATCATGCGGTAGCCCACGCCGGCCGAACCGGGTCGCTCCTTCCGCACACAATCTCAACCCGACGGTGTTACACCTTGGTGTAACTCCCCGAGTAGTCTACCACTACCCGGGTAGACAGGAATCTCACATCTGTCTGCCGTCCCTGAGCCAATATAACATCGGTGGTGTGCACCTCGGGTGGCTCAATCCCGAGTAGATGGGTGTCGCAAACCCCCTCTCCCACCAGGTGCCCTATCGAGTCTAAACCTGACTACCAACATCGGTAACTCTACCCCACTCATCCGACACCGTAAGGCGTCACCGTATGATTACGGTACATCATCATCCTCACCCGTGCATGTCGTGATATGCACATACAAATCAATCACATGAACACATCACATTTCGTAAAATAGTAAATAGTAAAACACGGAAAATATTATATTTTATTAAAATCCGATACTAGGCCGAAGGTTTTAAAATCCCAAAATATTATTTATAATTTAAAATATGGGTTGACTCTATTTATATATTATAATACGAAAATATTTTATTTTAAAACTGATTTGGGCTTAGAATAATTTTATTTAAAGTATTTGGGCCTAAAATAGGGCAAAGCCCAAAATCAAAACCGTTGGTCAACTCTGGTCAAAGCCCAAATCTGATTTCGCCCGAAACCCACATTTAAAACCTTGGTCAACGCGCGAAACGATCGGGTCAATGCCCGATTTTGTGAAATCACTCACTGCGTAACGCGAATCGCCCGATTTAAAATTGGTCAACCCGAAACAGCACGGTCAACACCCGATTTCATGAGACTTTCGGCGATTTCGCAAATCGCCCGATTTGACGCTGAAGCTCGATTTGAATCTCGCGAATCGCCCGATTTCTCTCGCAGGAATCACCCCGCGATTTGAAATCGGCCCGCGAAACCCAAAATCGGCCCGACGCTATCTCACAGCTTGCGAATTGCTTCAGCCCGCGAAATCTGATTTCTGGCCCGCGAAATCCGTTTTACTCACACTTAAAAATCAATTGGGCCAGCGACAAAATTCACGACCCGAAATCCAATTCGGCCGATTTCCTATCAGTTAAAAAAAATCACTTTTCGCCCGATTTGTAAACTAAATACAGGCCCGCGAATTAAAATCGTCCGAAATCTACAAATCGCCCGATTTACACTCAAACACAGGCCCGCCATTTCAAAATCGCCCGAATTAAAATCACTCGATTTTCAAATCGCCTAATTCGTCAAAATCAGTCCACCCGCGAAACTAAATTCGCCCGAAACTCGTCTAATTTTAAAATCAATCGAAACTATAATCGCTCGATTTCGAAATCGCCCGATTTCACTAATCCTTCATACTATCATCCTAACATTTTCAGAAATCTCACACGTTCTCCATCACCTAAGCACTTCGATTAATTCATCCAATCCAAGAACTCATATGTTGAGCTCGAAATCACGTTAAAACACATAGCAAACATACCACGAAAATTATCAAAACTGTAAAACTCAAAAACATAAAATTCGATTGGCCTTCCAATCGATTTTTAGCAACTTTACCGAATGTAGTACACTTTAAAAAGGGTTTGTAGGGGTATAAACCACCTACCTTTCCTCCAAGCTTGTTTGAGATAAATTCCTAGCTAGAAGATTAGTTCGAGCTTGCCTAAATCTGCTCTCTTTCGTTCGGCACTATTATAACATGCAAAAGATTAAAGAAAACATAAGCTTATGGAGGATTTGATTTCGTTAAACAAGGTTCTTACCTCCTTAGCTTGTTTAGATAATTCCCTAGGTGGAGAAATTCGATCAAGCTTGCCAAAGGAATTTCCTTTGCTCTCTTCGTCACTTTGAAGGTTTCAAGTGAAGGTTTTTATTTTTCTTTTTGCACCAATCTCACGTCTCTCTCTTTGACCAAATAATGAATATTTTATGCAAAATATCTAGGAAAGGCATGGTCTCAACGTGAGGTTTCCCACAAATTAGGGAATTTCCATACTTATCCTATTATTTAAATTCTTTTGGGTCAAATTAATCATCTCTTGGGCCTTCCTATTTATTTCTTTGGGCCATTTTTGTTTCCCAAGTTAATTACTTCAAGTTGGGCTTTATTTAATTAAATTTGGGCTCTACTATTATTTGACCTATTTTATTACTTGTACTTCCTAAACAATTTCGGCCCAACTAATATTTTCGGCTTACTCCCGAAAATTCGGTTTCGTTCGGAAATCATCTTCATTAATTTCGGACATTACAAAAATAATCCCGTATTAATTTTACGGGTATTACAACCTGAGATCGAAGGGCTTCCCAACAATCATGTGCACATCAGCTCAGTCCTAGGCATCACCTACCACAATCCAATCACTAAGAAGAATAGTGTAGAATACTATTTGTAATTGTGCTTGATTTCATTTGTTGTCCTTGTAATTAGGGGCGTTTTGTATAGTAGTCCGTAGATTAGGACTAGTTTGATATTTATACCAAGTCTGTTTGGTATAAATACTTGTAAATCAATTGAGCTGAATAGAGGAAGTTTTGAGAATTGATCCGAAAGGCTTGCAATACGATTTCTAGAGAGATAAACAACTGTAACTTTCTCACTCTACTCGAATTCTTTCTATGGTTCTTCATTTGAGTTTTTCGATCGAATTCAATTGCATATCTAATCGATTGAATTACTATGAATTCTAGCCTAGGATCGTAGAGTTGTTAATCGTAAGACCTAACAATTGGTATCAGAGCAGATTCGTTCTGTTTTGAATCGAAAATTGTTAGAATTGGATCGAAAATTTAATTCTGTTCACTGTTCATCGAAGAACAGTTTGGTGCGAAATCTGTTTTGGATCCAATAGCTTAATTCTGTGCTTAATTGACTTGAATTTGGTGTTTCTGTGCTTGTTTAAGTGATAGATCATCATTGCGATCAGTTCTGTAGCAGTTTAAACTTCGATTTCTAGGATTGAATTGCTTCTGCGTATTACTGTTTGCGAAGAACACGAAGAACACGTTCTGATTTTGATCAAATTCGATATATTTTGCTTCATAACGTGCTTAATTGCTTGTTCGGATTAGTACTTAATTGCGAGCAATTGCCTCAAATTTCACTATCTGATTCTTTGTTTTTGCTCGAATTAGTGTTAATCGTATTCTGTGAATTTTTCTCGATTGCTCAATTTTTCTCGCTAAGTTTTGCGATCGGATTAGTTTCTCGATCGATAAACTTAGCGCGAGAATTTTTCTCGGTCAGAATACGAAGTCAGTACTAGAATCGTCATTAGCAGAAACGATTTTAGTTAGAAATATTTCTCGAGCATTATACAGCGAAAAACTTTTTCGAGTGAGACTTATTTTGACTTTGCATGCGTAAAAACTTTCACTTGAAAAACTTTTTCTAGTCAACAGATTTATTTTGACTTGTCGAGAAACTTACTAACGTACTGTTTCTTTACGATCGAAATATATGCACGATCAAGAAATTTTCTCGACCGAATGAATTTGACCAATTTATCTCGCTCGTAAAATATCTCGCTGACAAAATTTCTCGCACGAAAACAGTACACAGTACACTCTATCTCGACGGAATTAATTTCGATCAAACTTTAAAGATTGAATCGAAAATAATTCTCGATCTAATTTTCGAATCAAACGCTACTAACGAATTTTGTCACTTGTGAAACACATTACATCATCTTCAACCCTCAAAACAATTAACCAAGATCCTTCAACAACTCAACTACAATACAAACATGGATGCTTACTCACTCGGAAATGACAACCGTCCGCCGATCTTGCAAAGAGGCGAATACACAGTGTGGAGAAGCCGCTTTCTGAATTTCATTGCTCTAAAGGATCAAGCCGAGAATCTACTGAAGTCCCTTAAAGAGGGACCAGCACAGTTCTGGATTCATGTACCCGGGGACGAAAAAGCTACTCCAGCAATCCCAGCTTCTAGGCGACTAAAGGAGCCTAGAGAATACTCACTGGAGGAAAGAGCCAGAGCTAAGGCTGATCTAGTAGCCATGAATACCCTTATGCAGGGCATCCCTAACGATATATACAGACAAATCGACAGCCTTACATCGGCTAAAGGGATGTGGGATGAGCTGCATAGGATGATGCAAAGGATGGAAGTTGGCATAAAGGCCAAGAAGGCAAACATTCTCACTGCTTACGACTCATTCAAAGCAAAACCGGAGGAGAGCTTAAACGAGATCTACCAACGATACCTCGCTCTTCTCAATGAAATGAGGAAGACAGAAATAACGAAGACAAACATGGAGACAAACATAAGATTTCTATCTTCTCTGCCCACGGAATGGAAGAAAATATCCACTCAAATACGACAAAACAAAGATCTAGAGGAGTTGGATTTGCATGCCGTGTTCGACAATCTCGCTCAGCACGAGGAGGATATACGCGAGATTACCAAAGTGCAGAAAGGCAAACAAATCGACGAGACAGTTGCCTTAGTCTCGGAGAAGAGGAGCACAAGATCAAAAAAGGATAAGATCATTAGGCCACCTTCATTATCAGAGTCGGAAGAGGAATCGGACTCCGACATCGAGCCGAACATGAAAGCCCTTGGAAAACAGTTAGCTCTCATTGGACAAACGATGAGCAAGAAGTAATTCAAGAAGAAGTCTTCAACCTCAGCCAATAGACTTCGGACTACAAGCTCCAAGAACAAAGAACGTGCTCCGGAGAGTTCCGAGGTCAAGAATCCCAAAGAGACTAACAAATGTTTTAACTGCTGCAAAGCAGGTCAGTTCGCCAGAGAGTGCACTCTCCCGAAGAAAAGAGATGCAAACTACTACTCCAGGAAGCTTCAGCTGACAAAACAGAAAGAAGCTGGAGTAGCTCTCATGGCCGAACAGGACCAATGGCTCGAGGACACGTCGAGCTCCGAAGTAGAGAACTTAGCCCTCATGGCCCGACTCGACAACGAATTGGACGCCGAAACATCCACTCCTACGGACGACGACAATGCATCCACGTCTTCAAATGAGGTAGTCACTTCTTCCACATTATTGACCATGTTAGAATCATATCAAAAGCAATATGCTAACATGAAACGTGAGCAGAAAGTATAAAGGAAGTAGAGAACGAACTTGAGAGAGCTCAGGAGAAGATAGATAGTCTCGAACAAGAACTTAGGAGCTCTAGTGCAAAAATAGATGAACTTACTAAGAGCCTCCAGTCTAGAGAGACTAGCGAAAAGATTAAGGAATTAGAAGATAGGCTAGCAAATAACTACAATTTCTTGGTTAGAAATCTCAACGAGAAAGCCATTTTAAATTGTAGGATAACCGAAGCTACATCTAAGATCACTAACTTAGAAGCTCAATTAGAAACATCGAATGCTAAGATTAGTGAGCTTAGTAAGGATTTCGAAGCCTGTCAAGCCGCGAAACTAACCGTGGAAAATAATTACGCTCTCCTAGTTGAGGAACGCAAGAAACTATATACCAAAGTAAAGAAATTAGACGATATAGTTACGCGTAGGGGACAGTCCGAGCAGACGATATTTTTGAACAAGCCCAAGGATATAGAGTTCTATAATCCTATAGAAGGCATATGTTTCACTAACCCGTGTGTTTTACAAAAGAAAGAAATATATGATGTTAAACACATGCGCTTAGGAATAACCTCTCTTAGAAATTTTACTGAATCGTCTTATGCAAATACTTTCGATTCATCCATTAGACAAGGTCCACATGGTCCAGAAATCCCCTTGACTACAAAGAACTAAATGAAAGGGACAAAAATAGGAAATAAACTCTAACACCTGTCTGCAAATTTAGTTCAAACTCTACCTCCTGATTCTCAAACACACCACGAGGATAAAGCCATTAATTATAAAAATTCTCTCTACAAACCTCCTATCATAAAACAGATAGAGGACTCACAAGCAAAGTTAGAAAAAGAACGAGAGGATTTCGAAGGTGAAAAGAAAAAATTCTTTAAGGAGATGGTAAATCTCAAGGCTTCCTCGTCCCCCCAAACTACCTCTCACGCTATTACAAAAAGCGTGAAAAATGAAAAATCGCGTTTGAAAGATAAATTTTGTAAAAATAATTCGGTTAAGAGTGCTATGACTAATTTCACTTTACCTACGTCTACAGGGAGCGTAGCGTCAGCACTAAAAACAAAGGCGAGAGTGTCTAACCCTAAAATAAAGAAGGAGCCATTAGATTTAAATGTTTCTGAGCATGCTAATCCTTCTGTTACAATAAAAGACACTCGTAGAAATAAAAGAGCTATTTCCACTTTTAAGATAATTGCTTCTACTTATTCACTTCAGCCGATCACCTTTAGAAGCACCAACTTCGAAATAGGCTCTACGTCAAAAATTAATAATTCTGAAACAAATGCCACAAGGAAGTCACGTAGGAAACAAGATCCAGCCATAGAAAGCTTATGGCGCCGTACATGAATGTACTCACCTAAGGTATCCCGTAGAAATTAAATCCCCCAAGCACCTTAGGAGACTATCACAAGAAAAGATCTTTTCCTCAGTCAAACCCTTCAAAGCATTTGTACGTGCTGAAATTAACCTTCCCTGTAAGGTTCAACCCAAATGGGTTCCTAAATCTCCGCCTAGGACGTCAAAAGCCAAAAGGGCCAAGTCTCCTATAGAGGCAAAACCCAAACCCACTTTTTCAAAAGTGCAATGGGTTATTAAGACTCTTCCAAAAATAGATTTAGGAGTCATATCTGAACCCAAGACTAAATCTGCTAATCCGAGAGGACCCATGTTTAAGTGGGTACCTAAAGCTCTCTAAATTGTTTTTGCAGATCCATCATGTGTGGTACCTCGACTCTAGTTGCTCCACACACATGACTGGTAGTCAAGAGCTGCTGAGCAACTACAAAGACCGACCAAACGGCAAAGTCAGATTTGGGAACAACGATTCAGCCCCGATTCTAGGACCTGGGGATATCATTCTGAAGAATTTGACCATCAAAGATGTCTCGTACGTCGAAGGCCTCCGCCATAACTTGTTCAGCTTAGGCCAATTCTGTGGCAAAGGCTTCCAGGTGGTCTTCCATGCTGACCGGTGCAGAATTGTGGATAGTCAGGACACAGAGCTCCTTCAAGGACTTCGGAGATCCAATCTATACACGATCAACCTGACGTCTGTGCGACCCTCGACAGTTGTATGCCTCATTTCTCAGACTGATTTACAGAGGAACAGCTTATGGCATCAACGACTGTCTCATCTAAACATGAAAGCTCTCCAACGCCTTTCTACGAAAAAGTTGGTTCACGGTCTTCCAACTATACAACTACAAAGGGAGCATCACTGTTCGACGTGTCAATTAGGAAAAATGAAGTGAGCCTCTCATCACATCAAGCAAATTGCATCTACTTCTCGACCATTGGAACTAATTCACATGGATCTCTGTGGTCCGATGCAGACTCAGAGTATCAATGGAACAAAGTATGTCCTAGTGATTGTGGATGATTATTCTCGCTACACGTGGACTAAGTTCCTCCGAACGAAAGATGAGACTGGTGACTTGATCATCAATTTTGTGAACACAACTCAAAATCTGCTGCAACAGTGTAACAACCCGTCCCATACCGGGTGTCACTGTAGCATCGGTCCCTACCGGGACCAGTGGGGTTGGGCCCACCACACTCCGACTGATAGTCTGGCCCCACTGTACCACCATTTAACCTTTCAGCGTGCTTCGTCCTCGCTCACACGCACCCTGGGCAAACTTCCCAGGGCGTCACCCATCCCTAGATTGCCCCAAGTCAAGCACGCTTAACTTCGGAGTTTCTATAGATGGGCTCCCGAAAAGGTAGGTCGACCTTGGTGATATGAGTAGTACTATCAATTCTATTATACGATTCTTAGCCTGACACGCCCATACATTGTCAGTCTCAGGATCCCCTCTCATTCGGGTGTCGGATCGGTTCGTTCATGTACCCCTTCGCCTAGAAGCCTTGCCAGGAGCCGCTCCTTGTCCGTGCACCCTGGCACCGGCGATCACTCCCCGCCCTCTTCGGCCCCGGGCGTCACATGCCCACCAGCTTCCGCCTGGTTCGTCCCCGAACCAGCACCGTACTGCGAGAGGTTGTGCTCTGATACCACCTGTAACAACCCGTCCCATACCGGGTGTCACTGTAGCATCGGTCCCTACCGGGACCAGTGGGGTTGGGCCCACCACACTCCGACTGATAGTCTGGCCCCACTGTACCACCATTTAACCTTTCAGCGTGCTTCGTCCTCGCTCACACGCACCCTGGGCAAACTTCCCAGGGGGTCACCCATCCCTAGATTGCCCCAAGTCAAGCACGCTTAACTTCGTAGTTTCTATAGATGGGCTCCCGAAAAGGTAGGTCGACCTTGGTGATATGAGTAGTACTATCAATTCTATTATACGATTCTTAGCCTGACACGCCATACATTGTCAGTCTCAGGATCCCCTCTCATTCGGGTGTCGGATCGGTTCGTTCATGTACCCCTTCGCCTAGAAGCCTTGCCCGGAGCCGCTCCTTGTCCGTGCACCCTGGCACCGGCGATCACTCCCCGCCCTCTTCGGCCCCGGGCGTCACAAACAGATTATTCAAGTTGTTCGAACAGACAACGGCACTGAGTTCAAGAACAATCACCTCAGTGAGTTTTATCAGAAACTTGGAATAAGTCAACAATTTTCAGCCGCCAAAACACCTTAACAAAATGGGGTCGTTGAAAGGAAAAATCGAACACTAGTGGAAGCCGCTCGTACAATGCTGATCCAATCGGCAGTTCCACACTTTCTATGGGCTGAAGCAGTCAATACCGTTTGTTTTACTCAAAACAGGACGGTGGTTCACAAACGGTTCAACAAGACTCCGTATGAGATTGTGAATAATAGAGTGCCCAACATCTCTTTCCTTAAAGTCTTCGGGTGCAAGTGCTTTGTGGCGAACGACAGAGAGCAACGTGCAAAGTTCGACCCTAAAGCATTCGAAGCTACATTTGTCGGGTATTCTTCAACTTCAAAAGCATACCGAGTATACATCAAGTCCAACCGAACTATTAAGGAAAGCTATAATGTCACTTTCCACGAAGTGGCAGATAAGGCTTCTGGTCAATTCAGTCCAGGACCCGTGCCTAACCCGTTGGCTTCTGAAGACAACATTTCAGAACCCGTAATCACTGGTGTGTTGGCACAAAACCAACAGAAGATGGCAACAACTTCAGGATCAGTGTCAGACGAAGCAACGAGACTTGCAATAGACGACTTGGATTCTCTCTTCAAACCGGTATATCAGTCATACACGCCTACACCAACAATGGATTATCTACCGAACGAGACCGACGTACCGAGTTCATCTCACACCTCTACCCCACCCGATTCAGAATTGCCACGGAACATCGAAGAACCTACAGTGGTCATCGAGGAAGTATCATCTGAGACGATCAATCCAAGTGCATGGAACTTCCTCAGACAAATGATCAATCTGAGACTATAGGCAATCTAGATCCACAGATGGCTGACGCATCGACTTCAGCCTTGCCTCATGAGCGCAAGTGGACGAGAGGCCACTCGGTTGATCAGATAATTGGCGATCCCTCGGTTGTGTGAGGACACGTCGTCAACACAGTCTTTTCAGTTGCTTCCTGAGCCAAAACGAGCCTACCAAAGTAGCAGACGCACTTCGAGACCCGGATTGGACAATTGCAATGCAAGAGGAAATCAATCAATTCGAACGTCTTCAAGTGTGGACATTGGTACCCCGTCCACATGGGAAAACAGTGGTCGGAACTAAATGGGTTTTCAAGAACAAGAAAAATGAAGATGGTGAAGTGATCCGGAACAAAGCAAGGCTAGTTGCTAAGGGATACAATCAACAGGAAGGCATTGACTACGACGAGACTTATGCTCCTGTTGCCCGTATCGAAGCTATCCGCCTCCTGCTGGCTTATGCGGCTCACAAAGACTTCAAGGTCTATCAGATGGATGTTAAAACCGCCTTTCTCAACGGCGTGTTAAAAGAAGAAGTCTACGTCGCTCAGCCGGAAGGTTTCGTTGATCAAGAACATCCCGATCATGTCTATCGCTTGGACAAAGCTCTCTATGAACTAAAACAAGCCCCACGTGCTTGGTACGATGTCTTGAGTGATTTCCTCGTGAAGTCTGGATTCATACGAGGAACGATAGACACAACCCTCTTCATTAAATGGCATGACAAAGATCTGATGGTCGTCCAAGTATACGTCGACGACATCATCTTCGGATCAACAAATCCTCGGCTCTGTAAGAAGTTTGGAGATCTCATGAAGAGCAAATTCGAGATGAGTCACATGGGAGAGATGCAATTTTTCTTAGGACTCCAAGTCAGGCAGCTCAACGATGGAATTTTCATCAGCCAGAAAAAATACATCAAGGATATTCTGAAGAAATTTCATCAAGACCAGAGCAAGGCTCTCAGCACTCCTATGTCACCAAGCTGCAAGTTGGATGCCGATCCCTCTGGCAAGTCGGTCGACATCACACTGTATCGCAGTATCATTGGATCTCTTCTCTACCTTACTTCGAGCCGGCCGGACATCATGTTTGCCACGTGCTTGTGTGCCCGTTTTCAAGCCGATCCCAAAGAATCCCATATGCTCGCGGTCAAAAGAATTCTACGCTACCTTAAGGGCACCTCTACCCTTGGCCTATGGTATCCAAAGGGTACGAATTTTAAACTTATCGGCTACACTGACGCTGACTGCTGACTATGCAGGTTGCCGAATGGACAGGAAAAGCACGTCCGGTGGCGCTCAATTTTTAGGCGAGAAGCTGGTCTGCTGGTCATCCAAAAAGCAGAACTGTGTGTCCACTTCGACGGCCGAAGCAGAATACGTAGCTGCTGCCAACTGTTGCTCACAGATGCAGTGGATGCGGACACAGCTTCGCGACTATGGGTACAATCTGAATAATATACCCATATATAGTGATAGTCAGAGTGCAATCACCATTACTTGCAATCCTGTTCATCATTCACGCACAAAACACATAGACATTAGATATCATTTTATCAAAGATCACGTAGAAAAAGGCACGATAGAGATTACTTTGTGAACACGGAATTTCAGCTAGCCGACATTTTCACCAAGGCATTGGATGAGAAACGATTTCAATTCCTTGTCGGAAAATTAGGCATGCTGAATCTTCCGTAATATGTGCATTACCTGATCTTCTGTGCTATCACATGCTCCTTTCTATGTGCTTTCTATGCTTATTTGTCTTTATCTTGCATGATAAAATATATATATATATATATTTCTATATATAATATAAAGGGGTATGACGAAATCCTTTAGGATGCTTTGATCTAAAGTCACTTAGAATTTTACCCCGACATGCGATCGATTTAATTGCTTGATTTTGTCAGTCTAAGTCGCATTCTTGTGTCTAAAGGTCATTAGGTTGTTCCACTAGACACAAAGCCACTATATATGTGAGGATTCAAGCCTTGTTATCTTTTTCTTTCTTTGGATCTATTTCTCGAGTGAGTCACACATCAGTTGCTTGTCTTAACTAGTGATACTTGGCTTCATACTTATCTTGCGTTAGATCGTTAGGAAAATGATAAGGGAGCTTAGGATATTCCTCATTCAGGCCTCATATAAATTTCCCCACGTTTACCCTTAGTCATCCACTTTTAGCCTTCTCCGACGTCCTTTTCTTCATTTAACACCCATTCCCAGCCTTCAACCGCACTTTATACTCTTCGAATGGTTGTTCAAACGAGAAAAGGAGGGGGAGATAACAAAAGAAAAAGTAAGATGATGACAAAAGAAGGCATTGCTCAACGCGCAAAAATCAGACCAAAGGAACCGGCCTTCCGACTACCTTGTAGAAAGAGGCATGGATCCTGCTGTGAACTTCTCCAACGATAATCTCGTACGCTCGTCAGAACGGCTGGAAGAGGAGCACCACGAAGTGAACTTCTCCAACGATAATCCAGTCTTATATCGGGAAACGAGAAGAGGAGTGCAGCCTCGGGTACGAATTCCATAACCGAGAACTTCTCCAAATTGATAATCTCTGAAACCTCAATAGGGATTAAGAGAAGAGGAGCTCAGTATCGGCCCGAGAACCAACAAGAAGAACTTCGCCTATGATAATCTCCTAGAGCCTCATGGAGAAGTGGAGCTTCAGCTTGAGCATAACATAAAAAGGGATAGTTCTTAAAAGAAAAGAGGGAGAAAAGATTGAAAAGAAGAAAGACGCCGAAAAAAAAGAAGAAGGAGACGGACGTAGAATTGGAAGACGATGAAGAGATAAGCTCACTTTCCTTTAAACTCCTTCCGTTCTAAGTCCTAGCCAAATTATAACCCTTACAACCCTTTGATTCCACATAGACGGTCTCTCGCTTAGGTTAAATGATTAAAAACGCCTCGATCACAGGTAAATTGACTTAAAATTGTTGTGTTGACTTGAGTGATAAAAATATAAAAATCCCAAGATAGCTAATTGAGAGCAAGAGCGAACCTAGTGAGAGTTGTCCAAATGGACCAGTCTATGGACTTAGGACTTTAGTTTGACGACATGACTTGACGGCATTTTCTTCTTTCAAATGTCTCGTAAAATTTTAGGCGTGACGGTTGATCGAAGCAAAATAATCTGACCCCATACTATAGTAATAGTAACATAAAAATAATAATAATAAATATATATACATATATATAATAATAAATAAATAATAAATAATAAAATTCGCACATTTTGACATGAAATGTTATGTTTCATATGCGTAGATTTGAATAAATGCGAATTTCTTTAGTGAATCGCACATTCTAAATGCAATATTAGATTGCATTAGTACTGAATTGTTTAAATGCGATAAATTTTTCATTGCTTCTACCCCACACAAAATTTTAAAGTACATGCTTTCGGGGACCATGTATACATGCTTACTTGGTAAATTTGTGTGCTCGTGACTTGAATTGATTTTATATGCTTGCATAATTAGTCAATTCATGTACATCATTTGAGGGGGAGCAAGCATAAGACTTGTTGATTAGCTCCAAATATTTTTGACGTTTCTCTGAGTATTTCAGATCTTTCAAAATTAAAGAGCGAGACGTCGACACTTCAAAGAGAGAAGCTAGACTCAAGACCAAATATTTCAAAGATAAAACTGCCAAAAATAATTGATGATTAACTCCATTATTACTAACGTTTATCTCTAAGTGGTACAGATTTTTAAACTTCTGCCAGGGGAGCTAGACGTTACTACACGAAAATACAGGGAGTTAATTGCATTTATTTTAATTACTAAGGGGGGGCCTTATAATGGGTTTTATTTTGAAATAGGGGTCAATCTAAAATTCCTTAGAAAACTTACCATCGAGAAACTAAATCTTAGAATTAATTCACAAACTAAAGTTTCTCGATCATAAACAGTGTCGGGATCGATTTTGATTGACTGCGACAATTTGCGATCGAAAAATTCGAATTTTTCGTGTGCAAATAGTAATGGGCCTGATCCCTCATATCGCAAAAGTGTCAAATCACAAGCCCGGCAACATTTTACTGCTAGTTAATAAAAGTTAACTTTTGTCAGTCGAAAAACTTTTTCTCACGCAAAACCTAATCGACAAAAATTCTCTCTCGCAAAACTTTCTCAGACGATACACAATCCTTCAAAAATCTTTCCATTTTTCACTTCAAATCGTCTGATTAAGGTAGAAAATCGATTCGGTTAACGATTGTGAATGTTATAACTTGATTTGCATTTCCATTCTGTAGTTTTTCGCATATTTAGTTAAGATTTCTCGACTGTTCTTCAAAAACCATTTAAACGTATACTGTTTCACTAAATCTAGGCATGCTTCTTGGATTTTCTGAGTTAAATGCCTGTTATTTGGACAGATTCGAGGTTTTTGATGAAACAGATAGCGTAAATCGTTGGAAAATTTTCATCTGTGATGATAAAATGAGTTTCGATGAAACTGGGTACTTTGAAGTTTTGAAGCTGTCGAAGAACTTTGTCGATCGCAAATAGACTTAATTTAATTCCAATTCAATTGAGAATCTATTTGTGTCAATTTAGTTTTCGATCGCAAAATTTTGACTTAGTCGTCACAATAAAAGAGTTTAATCGTTACACTTACCATCGAGAAATCCAATTATAATTTTCAGCGAGCGAAAAACTTATGCACTGACTAGACAATTTAAGATGAAAATTTTATCGAGCGAAAAACTTAAAATCGCAAAATAGAATTTTCGATTTAATTTCAATTTGGTCGCAAAAATTTTAACAGTGAAATTTTTTTTTAACACTTAATTTTTCGATCATAAAATTTCTTACGGATTGACTTAGTCTTTCGTTGACTAATTTCTCGATCGAAAAATATTGAAGCGACAATTTTTACTTAGGATCGAAAATCACATTTCGCTCGACAAATTTCAAATCGAAAATTTTATTCAATTGAGGAAAATTTCTCGATAGTAAATTTACCTGAGTTAATTTCTCGATCGTAAATTTTCACGGAATTTTTCTCGATCGTAAAATTGATCGACTACAGTCTAGATTTCAACTTCAACACTTAGAGAATTTTTCTCTAAGTCTTTTACTCTGTAGCGAAAATCGCAAATAAAATTTCTCGATCGAAAAATTTTACACGGAAAAGTTTCAATTGAAATCAGTGTATAGGAAATCAAATTGCAATTCAATTTTATCGACCGAAAATTTTCTCGGCATGAACAGTGACTTACTGATTTAACACTTAGCGAAATTTCGAACGATTTTTCACGCGACAAGTATTTTATTCGAAATTACAATCATGCCATCACGATTTTTGAAATTGAACATACACTATGCATTTCATATGATTTCAATTCAAAATTCATCAAACATGCTATTATTTGCTATATTACTGTAGTTTGATGATATTTATTCATATTTCGACTGAAAATAAAATTGAACTAATAAACTTTTACATATCTTATATTTCAGATGGATCGCTACCCAAGATACAACCACATATACGATCACAATCTGTACTTGAAGGTTCAGGATACGAACTTTCAGCTCGATCTGGACACATTTCGGTGCCCGGACGAGATCATCGTATCCATCCTCAGAGGCCACCCCATCTGGCATGCGTTAACGGTCACCGCATCGGTGCCGATGGTCTATCTCCAGCAGTTCTGGGGATGCATACAAGGCGCCGTAGCAGACGGGACATTCTCCTTCATAACCCGAATCGGGACGCGGCATATTCACATGAGCAAGAGCCAGTTCGGCATGATACTGGACTTGCCTCACAACAATAACTACGACCCGCTCCCGACGGACGCAGAGATGATTCAGGACTTTCTGCACATGGGATACCAACCGCCGCTCACAAGATTGGCCCAGGTCCAGAGCAGCGGAATCCCACACCCGTGGAAGACACTATTCGGAATAGTGAATAAGTGTCTGTCGCCCAAGCACGAAGGATTCGATAAGGGCAACAACAATATTTTGAAGATTTTCCACGGGCTCGCCTTCTCAAGAAACTATGACTACTCACAGCTGATCTGGAACGACCTCGCGGACCAGATTCGGCTAAAGGAGAATAGAAGGTCGAAGAACGTGCCCTATGCTCGATGGTTCAGTGTAATCATCAAGGAGTTCATGGAGCTACATGCAGAGAACATCCCTCGGCTGCCTCCTGGTGGAAACTACCAGCCGCCAAGGCTTAAGTTTTTCCACAACCCACGGCTCACGGACCTGGACACAACCATCGATGCCGATTCCACTCAACTTACTCAGGCTCGCCGACCCCGCGGGAGCTGAGTATCAGAGATTCTGACGGAAACACAATTTAACGGAGGAGATGATTAGAGGGCCCCCGGCAGATGTACATGTGAGCCCTCCCCAACCGCAACAACACCAACCAAGCCCTGACGACACGATGATCGATGTTGTCGCTCAGGAGCTAGCTCAGGAGCCACCATTGGTCGAAGAGCCAATGCCCGACGTCGATGATACGCTGATAGACGTCGTGGCTACGGAAATGGAACTCGAGGCTCCTGACCTCGAATTGCAAGTGGAAGAGCCCGTACATGTTGGCGTGCTCGAAGAGACTTTTGAGGAAGTTCTTCAACAAGAGGCACAGCCCGAAATGGAAATGGGGCAAAGCTCTCTTCCACCAGTGACAGATCAGGCACTGGAGGACGTCTATCGTGACCTCACTCCTCACACGGCCACCCCGTCCGACACAGAGTCTGACGAGAAAATCAGTCTGATCAGGAGGACTCCCAGAAGACTGAGCATTCAACTGGAGTCTCTCTTTCCTACCGTCACCGTCGCACCAGATACTCCGCTGACCACAACGACAAGTGTTGTTGGCACTTCATCGCTCAATCTTGAGCCGCAACCAACTCACGTGGAATCTGGTTCGCAGGCACAACCCGAGCCTGCAACAACACCCATAGAGACGAATTCTCAGGATTCGACTCGAGGATTGGGTGGAAGTCTCATACAGTCACAACCTCAAGTGACTGTGAGCCAACCCCAAGAGTCGGTGTCTACTCAAGGGTTGATAACAGGCGACATCAGTCGTCCTGGTCCATCCATGGAGGCGTCCACTCCCTTCGTGACGAACAAACAATTCCAGGCCGCTCTCTCTGCCGCTGTACAGTCAATGAAGAAAAGATCACAGAGAGAGTACTCCAAGCACTCGAGGCATCCCGTAGAGATACCGGGAAAGCACCTGCCTCTGAAGGCCCTTCGTCACGAACCTACCCCACACCTTCACAACCCACACCCACCGACCCTTTAGCCACTTCCTCCATCCTCATCAACCCATACACAATCCCAATCACCTAGCTCCACGATATACTCCTCGCCCGTTTGATAGGCCTGTCTATCCGATCGCCTCAAGAAGAGTCCCTCTATCGGCGATTGGTGGATCATCCTGAGCCACCGACCGACACCTGCCGCGGCCAAAGCTCCTAGTCACGGTGCAGACATGACGATCCTGACGATCAGGACCCTCATGATGGGGGAAGAGGCCTAGGACATCTGCATCTGGCCAAGGACAAGGCTCGGGCGCTACGCAGACAAGCGCTGGAGTTTCGTGAAACCCAAACACAAACCCAACAAACCCAAACACACACCACTCACCAAACACAAACCACCCACCAAACACAAACCACCCAAACCGCCCACACCACGCACCGCATCGCCCACAACCCACCATTCTTTCACCTTAGGATGCCTCCGTCCACACCACTGATCTACTCAAGCCCCTTGCTTCCGGAAGAAGAAGCAAGTGCTGCGATGCTTGTAGCTCTAGCAGCTACCCAAGCCACTCCCTCTGTCGGTCCGGATCAACCGGGACCCTCTGGACATGGCGTCAATCCACACGAGGCCATAGACAAGTACATCTTCGAAGGCCAGTGGATGACCCATTCCATGCCCGAGGAGCATCAAAGACAACGGCTTCACGACGTTCGGCGCTTTCTACAACAAGCGTCCATAGATCTCGTAATTATAGAAGACGACGAGCTTCAGGAAGGTGAAGACTACGAACGAGTTATCCCAAGGCTACCAGAGTTAATAGCTCAACAGGCGGTTCCCTCTCCAAGGCTAACGCCAGGGACCGTCCGGATCGACACGCAATGGGAAAACATTCAAATTGACATTCCCTTCCTCGAAGAAGTTTTTGAGAATATTTGGAGGTCTCCGGACAGAGTGAAGAAGCCGAACGAGTTCGAGCTCAGAGGGATCTCTCACTGGGATCAGCAGAAGAGGATGACCTACCTCTGGATGCTGACCAAATTAGGACCTGACGTTAGGCTGGGGATGACTAAAACACAAGCCAAGAGTCATTATAAGAGTCTCTCCCCAGTAAGCCAACTACTCAGCATATACTGTGCCAAAGGAGGACTTCCAACACCTTACTACATCATCGAACGAGTAGACAGGACCCGAGAGGAACTGAGCGAGAGCGACCTGCCATACCTCCCCACCGATGAAGTGTACCGTCTTTATCAGCTATACGTGGAGAAGTACAAAGGTCCTCAGGGCTTCATCAAGAAAGAAGGCCTCGAAGGGCTCTACAGGTTCATGATGCGCCAAGTTAAGTACTATGCCGCACAAGACCTTCAGATGGCTCTGGAGAGCAATATGAAGAAGGTCAACATGACCGCTCCACTCAACAAAGGACCTGAGATCGAAGGGCTTCCCAATAATCACGTGAACATCAGCTCAGTCCTAGGCATCACATACCACAATCCAATCGCAAAGAAGAATAGGTTGATGCTGAAGACTGAGATTCATAAGTTTTGCGATGGGACGCTCAAGGTCGTCAGGAAAAACATCGAGCAGAGGTTGAAAGAAATCAACAGAGACACTATGCTGAGGATCCACAGGTTCGTGAGAGAACAGCCGCTCCTAAATGAATTCCTTGAAGATATCGAGGAGCGACTGGAGCTTAGGATCACTCTGAGGAACTACGAGCATGCGCTGGGCTTGCGCAGATCATATTACGCCCGACGAGGACAAACGGCGCGGAGACGCAATCAAGCACAAAGAGGGAGATTGTAGAATACTATTTGTAATTGTGCTTGATTTCATTTGTTGTCCTTGTAATTAGGGGCGTTTTGTATAGTAGTCCTTAGACTAGGACTAGTTTGATATTTATACCAAGTCTGTTTGGTATAAATACTTGTAAATCAATTGAGCTGAATAGAGAAAGTTTTGAGAATTGATCCGAAAGGCTTGCAATTCGATTTCTAGAGAGATAAACAACTGTAACTTTCTCACTCTACTCGAATTCTCTCTATTGTTCTTCATTTGAGTTTTTCGATCGAATTCAATTGCATATCTAAACGATCGAATTACTATGAATTCTAGCCTAGGATCGTAGAGCTGTTAATCGTAGGACCTAACAAATAGGTTGATGCTGAAGACTGAAATCAACAAGTTCTGTGATGGGACACTCAAGGTCATCAGGAAGAACATAGAGCAGAGGTTGGAAGAAATCAATAGAGATACAATGCTGAGGATCCATCGGTTCGTGAGAGAACAGCCGCTCCTAATGGAACTATTAGAAGATATCGAGGAGCGTCGGAGCTAAGGAACACGCTCAGGAACTTTGAGCATGCGCTGGGCTTGCGCAGGTCGTACTACGCCCGACGAGGACAGATAGCGCGGAAGAGAAACCAAGCACAAAGGAGGAGAATGTTGAATATCATTTTTAATTGTGCTTTGATTCATTAGTTGTCTTCGTAGATAGGGGCTTTATTTGTATTAGTCCTTAGATTAGGACTAGTTTGATATTTATACCAAGTTTGTTTGGTATAAATAGTTGTACAAACATTGAGCTTAATACAGAAAATTAGAGAATCAATCCGAAAGGCTGTCGAATTCAATTCTAGAGAGAGAAACTCAGAAATTATTCTCTCACTAAAGGAATTCTCTCTCGTGTTCTTCATTGAAGGTTTTCTATCGAATTTCATTGTTCAATAATTCTAATCGATTTCCTTAGAATTCATGCCTAGGATTGATTGAGTTGACAAACGGGGACCTAACATTACCCTTTAAATATATTCCCATTTCCGTTCCTTCGAACTCTAATACCACTACTTCAGTAATTTATTAAATTAATTGCATTCAAATCCCATATTAAATTTACAGGTGTTACAATGGGCACGAGAGAAGAATGCACCAGTGAACTATTGACCTCGAACATTAAAAGTCCGTAAGCCTGAGGCTCCAGTTGGGTGCTGGATAACCGGTCACGGCTTATTTGTCGTTGACCTATCGTGCGCCGATATCCCGCTAGGAAGCGGAGGTTGTGACTTGTGATACGAATCGAATCAAGGGATTGAATCGTTTCATTGACACTGACTCACGGGTTGTACGGTCGATCATGGCTTATTACTCAAGGAGTGTAATGAACGACGACAAAACTATAGTAGTCTACGTGAACCTTAGACCAAAAGGGGCTTTGACGGAGTTGACTTTGAAGTCTAGACTGTCACTGGTTCCCCTCGACCCGATTTGCTGTTGCACGGGTCAGCGGGCCAGATGCGGTCTAGATAATGATTTGTGATTGTCGGGCTCAGACCGCCGAGTACGGATCACAGTCTCGTAAGTAATCGAGACAAGTGTGCTATGTGGACAGCGACAGGAAATTACGAAATCATTGGCCAAGGTATTGAACTAACTCATGTTAGACATGGAGGGTAGTTTGGTAATTTGCCTCGTCTCCGTTTTATCATAGAATCGAGATCAGTGAGTTTGACATAGACCATGGCTCTCACTCGATTGGGACACAATTGAAGGGTTTATACGTAGTACTACAATCGATAGTGAGGTTTTGGAATCAAGACTGGATAGAAATTCGCACTCGAATCGGGTTATGGTCCGGTACTGCGGGTTTGACTAGGTAACTACCGGACTCTTGGATTTCTCCCTTGCCGATTTAGTCGAACCTAGAGAGTCAGGCTTGAAAAGGATCATCAATGTGTACTGATAAGGAGAGAAAGTGTTTTGGGCCTTAACGGGCCTTGGGCCCGTCGGGCGGCGCCTTAGTGGGCCTCGGGCCGTTTAATGGACCGGAGTCGGACTTCGTATGAAACTAACTCTAAGACTTGGGCTTGGCCCTAAGCTGATTTTCGAATTATACATTGGGAAATAATTTCGAAAAGTAAATATAAATATGAAATAATATATTTGGAATATTATTTATTTTAAGTTGGAAATTTCGAATTTAATCTAGGATTAAATTTTGAATTTTATATCATATTTAAAGATACTTAGTTTGACTTAATATTTAAGTTGGTTTTCTAATAATAGCAGGTTTGCTTAAGTTTGGATTTGAAATTCAAAAGGGAGTAAAATATGGCAAAAGAATCTCTCCACTTAAGGAGTAAAATTCAAAAATCATATATTTGAGATATTCTTGGATTTTCGATTCTAGTTTAGTATAAATAGGGCAGCCCTATTTTATAACTTAAGTGAGAAATTTCGTGCTCCATAGTGTGAGAAAATTCGTCCATCACAAGGCACCAAAACACACACCGAACGCACACACTTTTGTCCCACGCGACGGCTCAGTTCTCTCTAGCCATCTTTTGAGAACTGACTCCATGGTACACTGTGAGGTCGGCGTGATGATCTAGTGCCATCCACCACCATCGACGAAGTCTTGAAGAAAAGGACGAGGAGCTGCCACTCGCTTCAACTGGTAATTCCGTAGGGGTTTGATCCGCCCTATTACGTGTCTATGTGTTACTATTCTGATCCGAGCTACGAGGCAATCGGGGAACCCAGAAAAATTTTATTCCGCACCATACCCGGGGACGTGGTGTCTCCGGGAGACACCGGGTAACCCAACACATTATCCATGATAAAGCACAGTGCCTCGAGTGTTCGATCCAATCGATCATCTTGAGCACACGCTCCGACGTCACTACCCTCAGCCATTTCGCAATGAAATATTTCGTAAGGGAATAGCGAGCACTCCTGGAATGTTCGCCAAAAAGCTCCTTCAAATGAAGCAAAATGGCGCCCACTTCCATTTTCGAGTGAGCGCGCTGCAATGGCTCATGGAAATAAGTATATAGCCCATGACCTTTGGCTCGTATGTCTCCACTTAGCATACGCAGTCTGGTCTTCGTCACTCGCATCAGCCCCTAGGACTTGCGGTACGGGGAAATCGAGGACATTAGTTAACGACTCCATACCTAGGACTATCCTCAGGTTACGGGGCCAGTCCACGTAGTTTGGTCCCCCCAAACAGTTTCTCTCAAGCAGCATATACTAATTTTCGTCATCGCAGTTAATAGAAAGAAACTTAAAGCTGCAGAAAATAAAGATCTAATTAGGTTTATATTATCATTCATCAAGCGCAAACAAGGACTTTTCGTTTCGTTTGACTCCCACTATTTTTCTCGAAAATCTATCCTCCCGAAAAGAGTTTCGGAAACCTCGTTGAAACTTTGATAGTGGAGTTGATGTGCCCGACTCGACTAGACTTGCCTCAGCCTTTAACGCAATATTTGGCTCATCTAATCTTATCGAAGTCACGTCAAACGTGAACTTATCCAATAAGAGTTTCAACTATCATTGTCTTAGTCATTGACCCTCACGGCTAATCATGCTTATTGGGTATAACTGCCTAAGTGTGACCTATCAACTTATTTTCAAATTGCAGAATGTACCACCCCTTGCTGCCATACGCTCCGTGCGAGGCGGACTAGTATAACGAGCGGCGTCCAAGACGCATCTGAGATGCTAACACTGGGGCGGGATATACGACGCCATCTTACTCGGAACAAATTGCAAAACTCCCCAACGCTAGACATCTCGAGCATGATAAAAGACAGGAATGCAACTCCTTTACCCACTTAGTATTTATCGAACGGGAGAATAAACCATCTCACATAATTGCACATTGAACATGCATATCACTTCAAAAACCAACACGCACGTAGGTCGTAAATTAACCCTAGGAAAATAAACTACAAGACAATACAAGCGGGTTATTTCTTAGTCTATCCCTATTATATGCGTCTTCAAAAGACCTCAGGTCGTCGCACGGGTCTTGAGGTCGTCAAACGTCCTTCGTCACTCGAACGGCCTCAAAGTCACCGAATGTCCACCACCTTGTCACCGCCGGAGAGTTGCCTTCCATCAAATGGGCCATCGTGTTCCTATTTAAGCTAATCTAATAAACGGTAAATTACAACAGGGGGGATCATAAGTCCCGAACATCCCGTATAAAACAAATACAACCCGGGGGTACGTAATCCTTAACAAATGACCCGGAGACCAAATTCCTAAACCCGCAGGTGCGCCTTAAATCACTTTCATAACGAGCACGTTGACAATTACATGATTTTAAAAAGAAACAAAAGTTGGGCCTCAAACGGGCCAAGCCCATTAAAAAGCCCGTTAAGGCTTTGAGCGTGAAGCCCTAACACAGCTGCCGCGACTCAAATCGTGCAGCCGTCAAAACACGCCAGAGAGCCACGACGGAGAAGGCTGCTGGCGCGGAGTCCCGGCCAGAGCCGAAACTACCGCCGCCGGTGACGACACGGCACGTAACACGCGTGTTCAGCTTGCGACAGAAAACTGCCGCGACTCATTCGTCGCCTCAGGCCCTCCGTGCCGGAGTCATAGCCTCCCCAGGAGAACACCGCCGCAGCGTTCCGGCCGAGCCGGAGTCGCTGCGGCTGTCTTGTGCAGCGCGCACCGTGCGCGCCATCGCGGTCCGCTGCCGAAGTCGTGGACAATCTCTGTCGTGCCGCCTCACATTGTGGCGGTGCAGCCCGGGGCCGGTGCCTAAGCCACCATGGCTGGCGTCGGTCCCGGAGTTCGAGGTGGATCGGGCCTGCTCGAAGCAGCCCGATCCCACGACTGCAGCTTCGCTGCCCCGCAAGCAGCCCCCATGCAACACGCAGCTGCTCGAATCCCGCCGCAGCGCGGATCTCGGTCCGGTCTGTGGTTCTCGCCGGTCCGTACCGCACGAGTTGGTGGCCGTGGGTTAGCAAACGACGCATCGGGCAGCCCAACAGTGGTCGAACCGCGATGGCGTTTCAATAGTCTCCCACGCGCCTCGTTTCAATTTAAACACGTTATGATTCCGATCACGAGCGCCCGCTCTGATACCACTGTTGGTTACCCGGTGTCTCTCGGAAACGCCACGTCCTTGGGTACGGTGCGGAGCAAAAAATTTCCAGGTTCCTCGATTGCCCTACTCGCTCGGATCAGAATAGTAACACTTAGACACGTAATAGGGCGGGTCAGACCCGTAGAGAATTACCAGTTGAAGCGAGTGGCAACCCCTCGTCCTTTACTTCAAGACTTTGTCGATGGTGGATGGCACTAGATCGTTACGCTGACCTCGCAGTGTACTACAGAATCATTTCTCTAAAGATGGTTATAGAGAACTGAGCCGTCGCGTGGGAGAAGAGTGTGTGCGTTGGACGAAATTTCTCTTATGGAGCACGAAAATTCTCTTTCAAAATATGAAATAGGGCTGCCCTATTTATGCTAAGCTAGAGATGAAAATCCCAAGATCTCAAAGATATGATTTCGAATTTTACTCCTTAAGTGGAGAGACTCTTTTGCCATATTTTACTCTCCTTTGAATTCCAAGTCCAAACTTAAGGAAACTTGCTATTACTAGAAAATCAACTTAAATACCAACTTAAACTAAGTATCTTTAAATATGATATAAAATTCAAAACTTAATCCTAGATTAATTTCGAAATTTCAACTTAAAATAAATCATATTCCAAATATATTATTTACTATATTTATATTTAATTTTCCAAATTACGTCCCACGATATAATTCGAAAATCAGCTTATGGTTTAATTCCAATTTTATCCTCAAGCCTTTTAAGCACTTGGCCTAACCTAAGTCTTAAAGGTAGTTTCATACGAGGTCCGACTTCGGTCCATTAAACAGTTCGAGGCCCACTAAGGCGTGGCCCAACGGTCCAAGGCCCGTTAAGGCCCAAAACACTTTCTCTCCTTATCAGTACACATTTATGATCCTTTTTAAGCCCGACTCTCTAGGTTCAACTCAGTCGGCAAGGGAGGAATCCAAGAGTCCGGTAGTTACCTAGCCAATCCCGCAGTACCGGACTGTAACCCGATTCGAGTGCGAATTTTGACCCAGTCTTTATTCCAGAACCTCACTATAGATCGCTGTACTACGTACAAACCCTTCAGCTGTGTCCCAGTCAAGTGGGAGCCATGGTCTATGTCAAACTCACTAAACTCGATTCTATGATAAAACGAGACGAGGCAACTTCCAAAACTACCCTCCATGTCTAACATAAGTTAGTTCAATACCCTTGCCAAGGATTTCGTAATTTCCTGTCGCGGTCCACATAGGACACTTGTCTCGATTACTAATGAGATTGTGGATCCGTACTCGGCGGTTTGAGCCCGGCAATCACAAATAGTTATCCAGACCGCATTTGACCCGATGACCCATGTAACAACATATCGGGTCGAGGGGAACCAGTGACATAGAGACTTCGAAGTCAACTCCGTCAAAGCCCCTTTCGGTCTAAGGTTCACGTAGACTACTATAGTGTTGTCGTCGGTCATTGACACTCCTTGAGTAATAAGCCATGTTCGATAGTACAACCGGTGAGTCAGTGTCCATGAAACGATTCAATCCCTTGACTCGATTCGTATCAGAAGTCACGACCTCTGCTTTCAAGCGAGATATCGGCACACGATAGGTCATCGACAATAAGCCGTGATCGGTCCAGCACCCAACTCGACCCTCAGGCTTACGGACTTTTAATGTTCGAGGTTAAGAGTCCACTGGTGCCTTCCTCTCTCGTGCCCATCGAGAACAGTGACTCGACTCGACACATTTGGATTCGTTCATTTATTGCTTTGCCGGATGCTAAGTAAAGAACTCTTATATTCAACCAACGAACAATGCTTTTAATAACCACACGATACTATTTTATTACACAAAAAGGTTGAATGATAAATAAGCTAGTGCCCCACATAATCTAATCCTCGTATAGCACTCGAGGGCATATTCCTAACCCGAATTATGCACACCCCTAACCCGATCACATATCTATACTACTACAATTTCATTATTAAACCTAATTACATTTACTACAATCATACACCTCATCTTATCAACATCAATAGTCAACTAATTTTTACAACATTCAATATAATACCACAAAATCTTAATACTTCTAAATATCAATAATTCAAAACATTCACGTCTAACTTATTATTTCATAATAGTTCATAATACATAATGCAATTCAAGTTAATGAGATACCTCTAACAAGTTAAGGAAGAGTTATCATCTTGTAACAGACAAATCATTAAATTGAGCCTAATTAATGGGCTTTTATTTGGGCCTCTCATAGGACCAGCCAATTCTCGGCTTTCCACCACTCGAGCCAATTCTCAGTTGATTCTAAAACAAGTTTTAATTTATTTCGAAATCGAAGCAAGTACATTAGGTTAAAAAAAATTCTCTTGCGGCAAATGAACACCAGCAGAGAAAGACTATTAAAAGTAATAATTTCCACGTCGAACTAATCTTTAGAATCTATTGATTGGGATTCAACTGATCCCAGATTTCGAGAAGCCAATAAACAGAAATCAAAACAAAGAACAAGAGAATTTTAACGTGGTTCGGATCCAATGCGAATTCTACCTGCACGGATCACGATTACTGATGTGGAGCCGAAATTGGGCAGGCTGAAATGGAATTAAATAAATAATTAGTCTAGGACAGTTTAACTTAGTCATGAAATGAGATTTAAAAAACTATTAAGTTAGTAAACGGAGAGTTTTAGGGATCTCCCATACCACTCGGCAGTTCCCGTGGGAGAAATGTAATAGGGTTTTGTGGAACATGTTTTGGGTAAAGTAATATTTTCAGGAAACTAAATACACAAGGAACTAGCACCTGTGTGAAGGAAGTATTTTGCGTGGACCTCTTATATTAAATAGCAAAAAGGAAGTGCTAGGAAGAAGCTTTACTTGTAGGGTCAGAAGCCAAAAAGACATTATCAGGAAATAAACATGTTAATCGCCACGTGTCAAATATAGGGCCGCACCACTGCACAAAAGCTGAACACCATGCAAAAGCTCTTAGGACATGACAGCTCACTGTTCCTAACAGGACAAAAAATGTTCCATATACGGGAAATTAAACGCAAATCTTGAATCCTTGGGAGAAAATAACTATAAAAGGAGGGCTTCATTCATTTTGCAAGAGGATCACATAGTGAAGGAGAAAAGCACTTAGCTGCAAAGTACTTCAATAGTTGTCATTTGACATGTTCTTGAGAGAAAAAATAGAGAAAGTAAGTATTATGAGTGTGTAATCTCCAAAGTGATAAAGGAAACGTTGAATGCGCCCCGTGGACGTAGGATTCGAAAGAATCCAAACCATAACCTTCTATCTTTCTTTTACACCCCTATTCGTCCGTCCAAAACTCACACACACCATCACGTTTTCGCTAAAACATGACTCTTTTGCTACGTTATAGCCTGGACCTAAAATTTTGTTGATTGGGATAACCCCTTATCAAATTGTGTCATCTAAGAACTTCGAGTATATGCGTGAGTGTCATATCCACGTAAATTTGAAGCTGTGCTTTGGGAGTTCCTTTAGAAGCAGCTTCTCTACCTCTTGTTTTTCAACATATCCGATACACACTGTCGCTTCAAAAGCTGAACGATATTGCGAAGAAGAGAATAAGCCCAGCACTGTGCTGGTATACGAAGACCCGAGTTATATGATCGGGACCTTTAAGCCTAGCTGAGCGCTGCTGGCTTATGATGGTCTCACATTCGGGATCTGAGGCCCAGCTCTGCACTGGCATGAAGACCTGATATCCGGGATATAAAAGCCCCGCTGGTATGAAGTCCCAATATTCAGGACCTAAAACACAATTTCTGCACTGGCATGAAGACCCGATGTATGTTCGGGATTTACGAGCTAACATGAAGACTCAATTGACGTGTTCAGATTTACAAGGCAGCTTCGCGCTACTGTACCGACTTATATGTTCGGATTTACAAGTCAGCTGTGCTGGCGTACGAAGGCCGAGGTATCAGATCGATATCTAAGCCAAGCTTCCACCGGTATAAGAAGACTTAATCTCCCAATGGGGAATTACGAAAACCAGCTCCGCGCTGGAAACGAAGACCCGACCTATGGGTTCGGGATCTAAAAGCCCAGATCTGCGCTGGCATATGAAGACCCGATCTATCAGGTCGGGATTTGTAAGCCCAACTCCCTGTTGGCATGAGAAAATTCAATCACCCAATGGGGATCTATAAAGACCATCTCCGCGCTGGTAACAAAGAGACGATTTACATGTTCTGATTTTTTTGTAGATGAGTTCGTTTGAAGTCTTCTCGAACCGCTTCTGAATGATGGTCCTCTTCTCTGTGTAGTAGCTAGTGATCGATTCGGCCCAAAGGAATTGGGGAAGGCTCAAGTTAGCATCGTCCGAGTTGCTTCTACTATAATTCAGTATCTTCTCTCCACTACTCCATTTGCTTAGGAGTCTTAGCAGCTGAGAATTGCTAAGAGATTCCAAGTGTGATTGATAGAAGTAGTAGACCAGTTGATTCTTGAATCGGTGCCATTATCGATGCGAATCACTTGGGCATTGTATCTGAGCCAGTTCTGAGTTTTATTTACAAAGGATTTCATTAGATTAGGTGCCATCCTTCGTTTTTCAGAAATCTTGTCCATCGGTATCGAGAGAAGTCGTACAATCACTAATAACGTACTTGCGGCCTTACTCTGAACTGTCACGGGCGCAGAGAAATCCATATGAAGTAAGCTCAAACGGCCACGAGGTTGAGGTTATTTGTTCTGCTGTGGGACGCTTTTATTTTCCCAATCTTGCATGCGGTGCATAGATGCTCCTTGTGATACTTTAATGTTGGTCTGGTGACTAGCTTTTCGAAGTGTAATTGATTCAGTGTCTTGAAGTTGAGGTGGGACATTCTTTGATGATAGATCCTTAGAATGCACTACTGTCCGTATCGGACTCATCGATATTTCAAGGAAGCCTACAACAGACAGATGGTTGTCGAAGGGCAAACGGTCTTTTAAGTTGATGGCGTAGAGATTGTTCTCCCTAGTTCCTCCGAGGAGTTCTCTTCCACTTTCATTACTTATACGACGTCCTTCAGCGTGAAATAAAGTTGACCATCAGTCTTATATCGCAGAACTGTCTAATGCTGAAGAGTTTGGCTGAGGCCCTTGACGTAAGAGACATCCTTGATCGTTAGATTATCATGAATGAGGTCTCCGTGTCCTAATATGGGAGCAGATTGGTTGTTCCTGAAACGCACTTTCCCACTGGAACTCTCAACGTAGTTGCTCAACATTCCAATCATGTGTGTGGAGCAACCTGAGTCTAGGTACCACACATGATGGATCTGCAAAATAGATTAGGGAAATTTAGGTACTCTTTCAAGGATGGGTCATCCTTTATTAGCAGATAATGCTTTACGTGCACTTGTTGTATATTCTAAGTTAGTCTCAAATGTATCTTTTGGCTCAGTATCTGACTGAGGAACCCATGTCTTTTTAACACCTGGTGGATAGCATAACTTAGTGGTTGATGCAAACTCATGTTTTATTACCCATATTTTTCTAGTTCCTAAAACTTTAGCTTTACCGTAGTTTTAGGGTGCTTTGTCTCTTTGATTGTACGTTCTTTCTTTGTGTAAGGTTTAGAACGAGACTTGGGAGAAGAACATACATTTGACAAGAGTTAATAATACATGCCTCATCATGATAATCATAGGAATTAAAGTGCTTAGATGTTTTTACATGTCCAAATTTAGAAAGCATAGACGATAACATAGCAAAATGATTCTTAACACAAGATGAAAGTCTTTTATAAGAGTTTGAATAGACATTTATAAGGGAGAAAAAGATAAGGGTATCTCCTTCTTTTCGAAAAGGGAGTAGCGTCCTCCTTTCGTGTCTCTGTGGCTTTCTCCTTCCCCTTACTACTTCGGATTTGACATGTGAGCACATGCAAATTAGTCAAGTTGTTTTCTCTAATGACAACTTTTTTGCTAGTTTTCTAGCCTGAGTGGGGGTATTTTACGAGGTTTGGCTAGAGATACACTTTTTGAGGTTGATGCTTCACAGGTAGACGTGTTCATTCGGTTACGTTTCACGGTTATGAACTGTTCGAATCACAATTACGGTTACGGTTTTTGTTAGGTCCTCGATTATCAACTCTATCAATCCTAGGCATGAATTCTAAGTAATTCGATCATAATAGTCGAGAATCAGATCTCGATCGAAAAACTCAATTGAAGAATCGGGAGAGAATTTTACTATTGTGAGAAAGTCCTTTGTGTTTCTCTCTCTAGAATATGAATTGGCAGCCATTCGGATCAAATTCTAAAACTTTCTCTATTGATTTCGAATGTGTACATGGTATTTACACCAAACAAACTTGGTATAAATAAGCAAGTCCTAATCTAAGGACAAATACAAGTAAACCCTAATTACAAGGACAACTAATTAAATTAAAGCACAATTATAAGTTGTATTCTACAGTTTCGAACCGTCCGAACCAGGTATTATTATTGGTTGAAACCATCGGTTTACGATTTACTTTTTTAAATTCTTTTCTCTTGTAATAATTGAAATATAGGGTTTATGGTTATGGTTTGAAATCGTCGGTTACGGTTTAATTTTTTAAAATCTTTTCTAATGTAATAATAGAAATATATTAATGAACTTCGGTTTTTTATATTAAAATTCAAAAAATCTTTTCATTCCAACTTAGAATTTTTTATAAATATAATGTTCAATATTTCAAAACGGAAACACCTTAAAATTACAAAGAATACTACGATTATCTCTAGTTCTTCGATTTCGAAAATTGGACACTCGTCGAATCGTAGGCAGTTCCTCCTAAAGATCACGTTTATCATTCA
Source organism: Craterostigma plantagineum (assembly GCA_027422505.1). Classification (NCBI taxonomy): domain Eukaryota; kingdom Viridiplantae; phylum Streptophyta; class Magnoliopsida; order Lamiales; family Linderniaceae; genus Craterostigma; species Craterostigma plantagineum. The sequence goes on along the minus strand of JAPQWV010000013.1, from coordinate 15,383,415 downwards.
AATATTCACCGAGTTTCTTAAGTTAATTTTATGATCGTTGAAAAACAAAATGGCGATTAAACTACCATTGGTTACTATAACAACAAATAAAATCATAGAGTTAATTATTGTATAAAAGCCCGTTATAAACTGTAATACCCGTAATTAAAATGCAGGATTAGGGCGTAATTTATTTTGTTCAAGTCGAATAGATAAAGTTGGTATTCGAACGGATTAAATGCCGAAAGAGGAACTCGGCCTAATTAATATTCGACTCAAATAATCTCGGCCCAATTCACTGGAAAATATCAATAAATAATCTATGTTAAATGAAATAGTAGAGCCCTATATGCATGAGTCGCGAATTGTGAGGTAGCAAAGGTCGCGAATTATGAGTCATGAGGATCACTTCGCAAACCAAAAGCCGAGAATTTCACTTTACGAATTAATAAATAAGAGCCCAGGAATATTATTTATTTTAAGTTGGAAAATTCAAAATTAATCTAGGATTAAATTTCGAATTATATATCATATTTAAAGATACTTAGTTTCACTTGGTATTTAAGTTGATTTTCTAATAATGGCAAGTTTCCTTATGTTTGGATTTGGAATTCAAAAGAGAGTCAAATATGGCAAAAGAATCTCTCCACTTAAGGAGTAAAATTCGAAAATCATATCTTTGACATATTCTTGGAATTTTTTATTCTAGCTTAGTATAAATAGGGCAGCCCTTCATAATTGATGAGAGAATTTTCGTGCTCCATGGGAGAAAATTTCGTCCATCACAAGGCACTAAAACACACACCGAACGCACACACTTTTCTCCCACGCGACGGCTCGGTTCTCTCTAGCCATATTTGGAGAACTGATTCCGTGGTATTACTGTGAGGTCGGCGTGAAGATGTAGTGCCATCCACCACCATCGACGAAGTCTTGAAGAAAAAGACGAGGAGCTGCTACTCGCTTCAACTGGTAATTCTCTACGGGTTTGACCCGTCCTATTACGTGTCTATATGTTACTATTCTGATCTGAGCTACGAGGGCAATCGGGGAACCCGGAAAATTTTTGCTCCGCAGTCCGCACCCAACCCGAGGACGTGGCGTCTCCGGGAGACACCGAGTAACCCAATAGTGGTATCAAAGCGGGCGCTCATGATCAGAATCATAACATGTTTAAATTGAAACGAGGCGCGTGGGAGACGATTAAAATGCCGACGGGGATCGACCGTTGTTGGGCTGCCCGATGCGTGGTTTGCAACCCACGGCCACCAACTCGTGCAGTACGGACCGACGAGGAACTACGGATCGGAACGGGACTTCCGCGGCGGCGATACACGGGCAGCCGCGCGTTGCGCGGGATGCGAATGCTGCGGTCGCGGGGTTCGGCTGCTTCGAGCAGGACCGATCCACCTCGAACCCTGAGTCCGACGTTAGCCACGGTGGCTTAGACACCATCCCCGAGCAGCACCGCCCACAGAAGAGATCGTCCACGGCTTTGGCCGCGGACTGCGATGGCGCGCACGGTGCACTGCGGCGGCGGTCTCTCTCGGCAATGCTATGACTTCGACACAGAGAGGCTGAGGCAACGAAAGAGTCGCGGTAGCTTTCCGCCGTGAGCTGAACACGCGCGCGTTGCACAACGTGTCATCACCGGCGGCGGCTATTCCGGCTCCGGCCGGGACTCTACACCGGCGGCCTTCTCCGTCATGGCTCTCCGGCGTGTTTTGACGGCTAAGCGATTTGAGTCGCGGCAGCTGCGTTAGGGCTTCACACTAAAAGCCTTAACGGGCCTTTTAATGGACTTGGCACGTTTAACCCAGAATTTTCGTTTCTTTTTAAAGTCATGTAATTGTAAACGTGCTCGTTATGAATGTGATTTAAGGCGCACTTGCGAGTTTAGGAATTTGCTTTCCGGATCATTTGTTAGGGTTACGTCCCCCCGTGTTGTATTTGTTTTATACGGGTTGTTCGGGACTTACGATCCCCCCATGTTGTAATTTACCGTTTTATTAGATTTGCTTAAATACGAACATGGGGGGCCCATTTGATGGAAGGCAACCCCCCAGCGGTGACAATGTGGTGGACGTTCGGTGACTTTGAGGCCGTTCGAGTGACGAATGACGTTTGACGACTTCAAGACCCGTGCGACGACTCGAGATCTTTTGAAGACGCATGTAATAGGGATAGACTAGAAATAACCCGCTTGTGTTGTCTTGTAGTATATTTTCCTAGGGTTAATTTACTACATACGTGCGTGTTGGTTTTTGAAATGATATGCGTGTTTTATGTGCTCTTATGCGAGATGGTTTTTCCCCCGTTTGATAAATACTAAGTGGGTAAAGGAATTGGATTCCTGTCTTCTATCATGCTTGAGATGTCTAGCATTGTGGAGTTTTGCGATTTGTTCCGAGTAAGTTGGCGTCATATATCCCGCCCCAGTGTGCGCCGCTCGTCATACTAGTTAGCGGTATGGCAGCATGGGGCGATACATTCTGTGCGATTTGAGCATAAGTTGATGGGTGACACTTAGGCAGTTATACACAATAAGAAGGGTTAGCCGTGAGGGTCAATGATTGAGACAAAGATAGTTTAAAATCTTATTAAATAAGTTCGTGTTTGACGTGACTTCGATAAGATTAGAGGGGCCAAATAATGTGTTTAAGGCTGAGGCTAGTGTTCTTTGACTGCCCTTTTTCTGCTAGGTGCGTTGGTTTGATGGAGGATAGGCGGATCTTTGAGTGGAAGCACCATGACTGGTTTGGTGTATCTCTTCGGTGGCGCACCACTGGCGACGCCATCACCTGTCTTGGATGATCTATCGACATACCCTTTCTTCGTTGGTCTACCACCTATGGATAGAGCGTAATTCGCGATGGCGGGAGGGACGACGACGACCCCCGGAGCAGCTCGCTGCTGATATCGAGACACTAGCCTGTCTGCGCTTAGCCACACTTCCGGCGAAGTACCAACTGCAGACCACTGCCATGCGTCGTGTTTGGCACATTGCTTGGTAGTTTTTTCTGTTCTGTTGTGCTCCGGTAGCCTGTTACCGGATTGGTGCGGTTCGCCGCTGTTTTTTGTACCCTCGTTTATTTATATTAGTGACCATTTCCCCAAAAAAAACGTGGTTTCCGAAATTCTTCTCGGGAGGATAGTTTTTCACGAAAAATAATGGGAGTCAAGCGAAACGAAAAGTCCTTGTTTGCGCTTGATGAACGGTAAGATAAACCTAATTAGATCTTTATTTTCTGCAGCTTTACATTTCTTTCTGCTTACTACGATGACGAACATTACAACTATGCTGCTTGAGAGAAACTGTTTGGTGGGACCAGGGGCTGATGCGAGTGACGAAGACCAGGCTGCGTATGCCAAGTGGCAGATAGACGAGGCAAATGTCAAGGGCTATATACTTCTTTCCATGAGCAATGGCTTGCAGCGCACTCACTCGGAAATGGAAGTGGCGCCATTTTTGTAACGACCCTACTTTTCTAATTGAATATTTGGCGGATTTCCGCAACGGAGGCTACGGAAAGCCCATTTATTAAAAACTTTTTAAATGAAAACATATACATATCAAAAATATTGTTTACAAGAGTTATCTTTACACGGGCCGAAGCCCCAAAAATCAAAATAACTAATGCCGCTCCACAGGTCGCATCCATGTACCGCTCTCGCCCTCAAAAGCCCATGGAGTCACCGCCACCAGCCACTAACCTAGTCCTGACGTTCGCCGACGTCGGACTCATCATTTCCTACAACACATAAAGGCCTGAGCGATACGCTCAGTAGGTGAATTCATGCAAATGCAGCGTGCACTCAATCCCAATCCCGACACCTCGCCACATGATATAATGCAATGCACGCTCGTTCCCACACTCTACTCTATCTCAATCTCAGGGCCCTAGGCTGGACTCGCACCTCACGCGCAATATATAACATATCTGGCCTAGCGGTGCCCACGCTACGGTCCACTGATCGCTCACGTCAGCTTCCTCCCGTAGGTCGCCCCTTCCGCTACAGAGCTCAAACGACGGTTTGCACCTTGGGTTGCTCAAGCCCAAGTAGACAGATCGCTCACGTCTGTCTCCCGTCCGGTGCCTCATGAGTCCGACCTCAACTCCTCTAAGAGTACGACTGCCGAAATCGGCACACTCTACCCCGCTCAAACGACACTATAAAGTGTCACCGCCCACGCGGTCATCATCTCTCACAATACCGTGATATGCCGTGGTATGCTATGCACATGTTATAAAACACATAAAATAATAATTGCAAGTCCTGTCCTTTTTCATAATTAAAATCACGTATGTTATTTATTTCGTGCCGTAAAAATAATAGGTACCATTCACGTCTACCCCAAGTATCGAAAGCCTTCTAACTCCTATTGTTCCCAACTACTCAAGTATAGGGTTGAACCTAATTCAAACTAAAGCCCATTCTTAAATCAGTTATGAGCTAGCCAAGGGAATGGGCCCAACTTTTGTGAGCCCAACTAATACTAAGCCTAGGTCAACTCATCTAATTGGTCAACCTTCAAAATCTGGGAATTCCGTCGGCTAATATTCGAAAATGGTCACTGAAGCTATTTCAACCCCAAGAATTTCGTTCGTCTTGACCACTGTGAGGAACTCGCCCGATTTGAGACCCCACAGAAATCGTCCGATTCGAGGGTTCAGTTGAAATCGCCCGATTTGCGTTCGATTGGGAAATCGCTCGATTTGGGAGTCTCGATGAAATTCGCGTGATTTGAGAAGGGCACGTTGCATTCGATTTGTTTTTGGAGTCGCCCGATTTGGCTCGACATCGCCCGATTTGAGGACCCATTGGAGTCGCACAATTTGGAATCGTCTTGAGATCGCCCGATTTGAGGGCTTACTGAAATCGCCCGATTTCTGGGCTCACTGGAATCGCCCGAATTGAGGGGAAATCGCCCGAATTTTGAGGGCTCACAGAAATCGCCCGATTTCTGGGCTCACAGGAATCGCCCAAATTGAAGCAAAAGCTCGGCGATTTCATGGCTGTTCGACACGTGTTACAGCTGGAAATCGCCCGATTCTCTTCCCGACGTAATTCGCCAATTTTTGCCCGATTCCTCTCGCTGCTACATTTCTCCCGATTTGAAACAGCAGCTCGGCGATTTGTTGTCTGTACGACACGTGTTGCAGCTAAATAAAATCGCCCGACCTCATTATAGCATAATTCGCCCGATTTCTGTGAAGTACTAAATCGATTTCGTCCGATTTGAGAGTTGACTGTGTTTGGCATAAATCGCCCGATGTGAAGAAGCTGGACAGATTTTTTTTGGCTGAATTCACTTGATTTTGGAGCAGTAGCAAGTAGAGGCTTTATCATATTCTACTCGATTATTGGAGCTACTCGTACGAAATTTATTAGTGATTTACCCTTCTATGTCCTAATGGCCCGATCATTGAATACTATTGAATTTGCCCGATTCACCACAAGGCACTCTCAACTTAATACTATCAACCAATCCCTCTATCGCAGTTCATTTACTAAAATAATTCAAGCACCCCAAAATTATATTCTAAGCATATAAACTTCAATAATCACCCAAAAACCCACATATTAGGTTCGAAACTTAGCAACTAACAAGTAGAAATTCATAAACAACAAAGTCACATATACCAAAGTTCATCGATTCGAACTTGAATGGCCGAAACAACCAAGTTCGAAACTTTGAACTTATTTATGTGTTGTAGGTGAAGAATACACCTACCTTGCTTCCTAAGCTTTGGTTCGATGATATGAGGCGTGACGAACTTTGCCGAAAATCCCGAGCTCCCAACTCGTCTCCTTGGTTTTCTTCTCCTTTGCTTTCTTTCTATTTTTCTTTTGCTAGGTGGCTCTTGGAAAGTTTCGTCCCTTGCATGAGGTGGTGAGACTGTGGGTGTTGGTATGGGTTTTTCATGTGGGGTTTAAAAGTGGTGGCATGGAGTTCGCGTGGCTTGTCTTGCTCCCAAGTAAAATTCCATGTTTTAGGGAGACTAATAATTATTGGACATAGGTTTTGGGTTAAGGCATGGGAGCCATGCGTGTACCTTCCTTAATTTTAGGAGAAATATCTCTTTTGTTTTCTGTATTGGGCTCAAGTTTGGGTTTTAAGTTATTAAATCATTTGGGCCCTATATTAATATTATTTAACTACTTCCTCTTGGGCTCAAACATTACTTTTTGGCATATGCTATTTAGGTCGAATATTGTTTGGGCCGAATTTCTTACCCGATTTTCGGTCCGCTAGAGCAAAGGGGTTGATTAATTTCGAACTTGCTCAAGATTAATTACGTCCTAATCCCGTATTAAAATTACGGGTGTTACATCCTCCCCCCCTTATAAAAATTTCGTCCCCGAAATTTAGGTCATCGGGAACGACTCGGGGTAATGATTCTTCTTATTATCCTCGCACTCCCATGGGGCTTCTTGTACCGATTGGTTGCCATAGCCCTTGACTATCGGAATATCTTTATTCCGATGTCGTTTTACTTCTCGCATCTAGATCTCTCAGGTGTCGCAACTTAGATCTGGTTGAAACTATTGATGGAGCCTTTTTACTTCTTAGCACAGACTGGGATCTGCAACTTGCTTCCGTGATGCCGCCTCAGAACAGACATCGTGGACATGTTTCAACGACGCTGGCCGTTCTAATTGGTACGCAGCTTCGCCAACTCATTTAAAAGTTTGCAGAGGGCCTATATGTCTCGGGCTCAACTTCCCTTTCTGTCTGACTCTCTCCACGCACTTCATGGGTGATGTCCTTAAACTACCTCTTGCAAATTCTAACGATCTTCGCCGTTTGACCGTCGCAACTTCTCTAACATCTTTGGGTGCTTGCACCCTTTCCTGACCATTGGTTGATGATGGCGACTCACTGTTAGGTATTGCAAACACTACATCTCTCTCTCTCTCTCTCTCTCTCTCTCTCTCTCTCTCTCTCTCTCTCTCTCCCTCTTATAGTGCTCCTAGGTCTAACGACTACCAGAAAGGAGAAATCTATCATCGGTCGAGTTATAGTCCTCTCACCTAGATAAATTTCAAAGTGAGGAAGGGAAGGTATGGATCGTCGAATCTTTATCCCTAGAGATTGGAAAGGCACGTCCGCGCAACAACTGGAGTTCAAGAAACAGACATCGTATGAAAGCGAGAGGGAGGGGGAACAAGATTTATTGAGGCCAAGGTAAGCTCCTTCTTGTTGTAGAGGGTTTAAACGATGGATTCCTAATTAGTATGAGGCTCACCTAAGTTTGGTCGAACCCATATCGTCTTGAGGTTGAGCGAAGGGGACTAGCTATAGTTTCGATTCGGGCGAGGATCTAGAATTAGGAGCATTCACCATGCTTCCGCTGCGCCACTCTGGTGCTGACATATACGACTACCGATATACGGTAAGGACTGGGCCGTAGAGTTGTACTCCGGTGCTATAGGTTTTGGACTTGTTGTGCTTTTTCGGTTAAGGCTGAGGAAGTTTCCCTCGTCTAACAGAGGCGAGAAAGATTCGCAAGTTGAATCCAGGAGTTGTTGAGCCTTAAGGCTGAGATTTGAGCAATTTTCATTTCTGCTTGCTTGCACCGAGATACGAAATCGTCTCCCTCGGTTAATAGGAATCCTGCTAGTTTCTTAGAGCAACTGGTCATGATTGAAGTAGGCACACGAAAAAAATCTTCTACGTACCTGTCATCACAGCTGGGTTGGCTTCCAACTCCTCGTTGGTCAGGGTAAATACTCGAGCTGGCACAGGTGGAGGTCGCGTAAGCTGTTGGGGTTGGTTCTGTGCCAAAGGTAGATTCTCCGTGCAGGTCCTGGCAAAATGTCCCTCCTTTCCGCATCTGAAACACTGCGGAGTGGGTCTCTGTCCAAAGCAGGCCCCGGAGTGATATCGTCCACATTGTTGGCACTGTGGCATTCCATTTAGAGGTTGACTGGGGGTGTTGGAGGGTTCCTGATTGGGTCTCGGGTGCCAGTTCTGCTGGCCCTGGCGGTACCCGGGGTTGTTAGAACCCTTGCCAAGGAACTGGCGTTTCCTGTCTCCTCCGCCCCCACTCTGCTGGTTATCTGTCTTCCTCCTTGCCTCCTGCGCTTCCATGACTACCCGTTCAGCTTGTTCGGCGATCAGGGCGCGTTCAGTCACTTGCATAAACTCAAGCTGTCGTGCGCCCGCGATACTCAAATCCCGATATATTTCAGGCTTGAGCCCCTGGATAAATCGGGTTACCTTCAGCGTACTGGTGGAGATAAGATGTGGAGCAAACCGAGACAATTCTTCAAATTTGCGGGTATATTCCACAACAGGCATATTCTCTTGTCTCAAGTTCATAAACTCGTACATCCTCTGTTCTTGGTCGTGGGCTGTGAAGTATTTGTTGAAGAATAACTCCTTGAACCTCTCCCACGTCATCGTGATTGGGCTTTCCAACACCTTCACAGTATTCCACCAGTACCGCGCGTTTTCCCGTAAAAGGAAGGCGGCGCACAGGACTTTCTCGTTGTCAGGCACTCTACTATAGACGAACATGTCCTCTATGGTTCCTATCCAGTCTTCAGCCACCGCAGGGTTGGTGGCTTCAGTAAATATTGGAGGATTCAGCTTGCGGAATCGTTCCCCGATGATTTCAATTCGTTCTTGTTGCGGGGAGGAATTACGTTCCGACGAGCTTTGTTGGTGGATTAGGGCATTGATTTGGTCCGATTGCTGTCGGATAAGGTCAGTTAGTTGGCGAATGGTGGTGCGGTCATCATTTGGTGGGGATTCAGATCTCGCCCCACGACTCGATTCCCCCGCAAATTCTCTACGTGGTCTCGGCATTCTCAACTAGATAATACCATAGGCAAACGTTAGTCACTACTTATTTCTTACCCGGTGTTAGAACATACAGGCGAGGCTGGTTCTCCCGGCTTTTGAGCGGCGGTACATGGACAGTCTTCAGAATCTAGAGCCGAAGCTCTGATACCACCTGTAACGACCCTACTTTTCTAATTGAATATTTGGCGGATTTCCGCAACGGAGGCTACGGAAAGCCCATTTATTAAAAACTTTTTAAATGAAAACATATACATATCAAAAATATTGTTTACAAGAGTTATCTTTACACGGGCCGAAGCCCCAAAAATCAAAATAACTAATGCCGCTCCACAGGTCGCATCCATGTACCGCTCTCGCCCTCAAAAGCCCATGGAGTCACCGCCACCAGCCACTAACCTAGTCCTGACGTTCGCCGACGTCGGACTCATCATTTCCTACAACACATAAAGGCCTGAGCGATACGCTCAGTAGGTGAATTCATGCAAATGCAGCGTGCACTCAATCCCAATCCCGACACCTCGCCACATGATATAATGCAATGCACGCTCGTTCCCACACTCTACTCTATCTCAATCTCAGGGCCCTAGGCTGGACTCGCACCTCACGCGCAATATATAACATATCTGGCCTAGCGGTGCCCACGCTACGGTCCACTGATCGCTCACGTCAGCTTCCTCCCGTAGGTCGCCCCTTCCGCTATCCGTAACAAAGGTCTGGTCGCTCACGCCAGACTAGCGGTGCCCACGCTACAGTCCACTGATCGCTCACGTCAGCTTCCTCCCGTAGGTCGCCCCTTCCGCTACAGAGCTCAAACGACGGTTTGCACCTTGGGTTGCTCAAGCCCAAGTAGACAGATCGCTCACGTCTGTCTCCCGTCCGGTGCCTCATGAGTCCGACCTCAACTCCTCTAAGAGTACGACTGCCGAAATCGGCACACTCTACCCCGCTCAAACGACACTATAAAGTGTCACCGCCCACGCGGTCATCATCTCTCACAATACCGTGATATGCCGTGGTATGCTATGCACATGTTATAAAACACATAAAATAATAATTGCAAGTCCTGTCCTTTTTCATAATTAAAATCACGTATGTTATTTATTTCGTGCCGTAAAAATAATAGGTACCATTCACGTCTACCCCAAGTATCGAAAGCCTTCTAACTCCTATTGTTCCCAACTACTCAAGTATAGGGTTGAACCTAATTCAAACTAAAGCCCATTCTTAAATCAGTTATGAGCTAGCCAAGGGAATGGGCCCAACTTTTGTGAGCCCAACTAATACTAAGCCTAGGTCAACTCATCTAATTGGTCAACCTTCAAAATCTGGGAATTCCGTCGGCTAATATTCGAAAATGGTCACTGAAGCTATTTCAACCCCAAGAATTTCGTTCGTCTTGACCACTGTGAGGAACTCGCCCGATTTGAGACCCCACAGAAATCGTCCGATTCGAGGGTTCAGTTGAAATCGCCCGATTTGCGTTCGATTGGGAAATCGCTCGATTTGGGAGTCTCGATGAAATTCGCGTGATTTGAGAAGGGCACGTTGCATTCGATTTGTTTTTGGAGTCGCCCGATTTGGCTCGACATCGCCCGATTTGAGGACCCATTGGAGTCGCACAATTTGGAATCGTCTTGAGATCGCCCGATTTGAGGGCTTACTGAAATCGCCCGATTTCTGGGCTCACTGGAATCGCCCGAATTGAGGGGAAATCGCCCGAATTTTGAGGGCTCACAGAAATCGCCCGATTTCTGGGCTCACAGGAATCGCCCAAATTGAAGCAAAAGCTCGGCGATTTCATGGCTGTTCGACACGTGTTACAGCTGGAAATCGCCCGATTCTCTTCCCGACGTAATTCGCCAATTTTTGCCCGATTCCTCTCGCTGCTACATTTCTCCCGATTTGAAACAGCAGCTCGGCGATTTGTTGTCTGTACGACACGTGTTGCAGCTAAATAAAATCGCCCGACCTCATTATAGCATAATTCGCCCGATTTCTGTGAAGTACTAAATCGATTTCGTCCGATTTGAGAGTTGACTGTGTTTGGCATAAATCGCCCGATGTGAAGAAGCTGGACAGATTTTTTTTTGGCTGAATTCACTTGATTTTGGAGCAGTAGCAAGTAGAGGCTTTATCATATTCTACTCGATTATTGGAGCTACTCGTACGAAATTTATTAGTGATTTACCCTTCTATGTCCTAATGGCCCGATCATTGAATACTATTGAATTTGCCCGATTCACCACAAGGCACTCTCAACTTAATACTATCAACCAATCCCTCTATCGCAGTTCATTTACTAAAATAATTCAAGCACCCCAAAATTATATTCTAAGCATATAAACTTCAATAATCACCCAAAAACCCACATATTAGGTTCGAAACTTAGCAACTAACAAGTAGAAATTCATAAACAACAAAGTCACATATACCAAAGTTCATCGATTCGAACTTGAATGGCCGAAACAACCAAGTTCGAAACTTTGAACTTATTTATGTGTTGTAGGTGAAGAATACACCTACCTTGCTTCCTAAGCTTTGGTTCGATGATATGAGGCTTGACGAACTTTGCCGAAAATCCCGAGCTCCCAACTCGTCTCCTTGGTTTTCTTCTCCTTTGCTTTCTTTCTATTTTTCTTTTGCTAGGTGGCTCTTGGAAAGTTTCGTCCCTTGCATGAGGTGGTGAGACTGTGGGTGTTGGTATGGGTTTTTCATGTGGGGTTTAAAAGTGGTGGCATGGAGTTCGCGTGGCTTGTCTTGCTCCCAAGTAAAATTCCATGTTTTAGGGAGACTAATAATTATTGGACATAGGTTTTGGGTTAAGGCATGGGAGCCATGCGTGTACCTTCCTTAATTTTAGGAGAAATATCTCTTTTGTTTTCTCTATTGGGCTCAAGTTTGGGTTTTAAGTTATTAAATCATTTGGGCCCTATATTAATATTATTTAACTACTTCCTCTTGGGCTCAAACATTACTTTTTGGCATATGCTATTTAGGTCGAATATTGTTTGGGCCGAATTTCTTACCCGATTTTCGGTCCGCTAGAGCAAAGGGGTTGATTAATTTCGAACTTGCTCAAGATTAATTACGTCCTAATCCCGTATTAAAATTACGGGTGTTACAATTTTGCTATATTTGAAGGAGCTTTTCGGCGAACATTCCAGGAGTGCTCGCTATTCCCTGACGGAGCAACTGTTTCATTGCAAAATGGCTGAGGGTAGTGACGTCGGAGCGCATGTGCTCAAGATGATCGATTGTAACGAAAGACTCGAGGCACTGGACTTTATCATGGATAACGAGCCCCACACGATCTCATACTTCACCCACCTTCCTTCAATTCGTTCATTGTGAACTTTAATCTGAACAAGGCCGAGATGACATTGACTAGGTTGATGAACCAGTTGTCGACGACACAGACTCAGATGAAGAAGGTGAAGGAAAGGAAGTTGTTCTTGTCGCAAATGCTAAGACTCGAGGGTCGAGTAGAAAGAAAAAGTCGGACGAGCCCACTAAGCCCAAAAGACGAATTTCAAAAGGCAAGGCCAAGAAGAACGGCTTCATAGGCACCAATCCGACGAACAAGAACCTACACTGCAATGAGCTTGGCCATTGGAAGCGCGATTGCCCAAATCTAGCCGCCTCAGGTAAAGAACTTTACGTTTTGGAAACAAATTGTTCTATGACAGTATATTCCGCTTCATGGATCTTAGACTCAGGAGCTAGTGCTTACATCTGTGTATCGAACCAGGGTCTGGAACGAAGTAGGAAGCTGGCGGATCGAGAGATCATGATCAACGTAGGAAGCGGACATAGTGTACCGGTGACCCACATTGGATCAAGAACTCTCCTTTTATCTACTATACATAGTTTACTGCTTTTCGATTGTTTAGTTTGCCCAAGGGGCTTAAGAATTGTTTCTATTCCCGTTTTGAGCGGAAACAGTTACGACTTCCGTTTTAATAATAATATATGCAATATTTATTTTGGAAATAATTGCGTCGGAAGTGCAAGTTTACTGAATGGATTGTATTATCTAAATGTCGAAGATAAAACAAAAACTGTGAATACAATCACCAACAAACGAAAATTGGAGTCGAACCTGAGACTGCAGTGGCATCTTTGTAAGGTCCCGTCCCATACCGGGTGTCACTATAGCATCGGTCCCCACCGGGACCGTGGGGTTGGGCCCCAGCACACGCCGGCTGATAGTCTGGCCTTACTGTACCACCATTTAACCTTTCAGCGTGCTTCGTGCACTCGCACACACGCACCCAGAGAAACTTCCCAGGGGTTACCCATCCCTAGATTGCCCCAAGTCAAGCACGCTTAACTTCGGAATTTCTATAGATGGACTCCCAAAAAGGTAGGTCGACCTTGGTGATATGAGTAGTACTATCAATTCTATCATACAATTCTTAGTCCGACACGCCAATACGTTGCCAGTCTTAGGATCCCCTCTCATCCAGGTGTCGGATCGGTTCGTTCATGTACCCCTTCGCCTAAAAGCCTGCAAGGAGCCGCTCCTTGTTCGAGCACCTCTCTGGCACCGGCGATCACTCCCCGCCCTCATCGGCCTCGGGCGTCACAATCTTCGACCCTGTCACGCTGGAGAACTGAAGATTCTCGAGTTGGAGAAAACCAGCATTATAAGGCCGCTTGGGTCTGATCCCTATCTGACTTGATAATCTTGTATCCTTGGAAAGATGACCAAGTCGCCCTTCACAGGGACTTTTGCGAGAGCCGCAGAACTTCTCGGTATGATCCACACGGATGTTTGCGGGACCATTCGGGATAGCGGCTTGCGGTAACTTCCGTTATTTTGTTACCTTCACTGATGATCACTCTCGCTTCCGCAAGGTGTATCTCATGAAGCACAAGTCTTATACTTTTGAATGGTTGAAAGAGTACAAGGCTTTGGTGGAAAATAAGACTGGAAAGAGCATCAAAGCCGTTAGATCAGATCGAGGCGGCGAGTACATGAGCCTCGAGTTTGACGAGTTCTTGAAAGAGAACGGAATTATTTCACAGATGACACCTCCCGGAACACTGCAGTTGAACGGTGTGTCCGAACGAAGAAATTGAACTCTGCTGGATAAGGTTCGATCTATGCTATGCTAAAGAGACCGCCCATATCGTTGTGGGGTCATGCCCTGTTGACAGCGACACACGGATGTTTGCGGACCGTTCGGGGTAGCGGCTCGCGGTAACCTCCATTATTTCATTACCTTCACTGATGATCACTCTCGCTTCGGCAAGGTGTATCTCATGAAGCACAAGTGTGATACTTTTGAATTGTTCAAAGAATACAAGGCTTTGGTGGAAAATCGGACTGGAAAGAGCATTAAAAACATTCGATTAGATCGAGGCGGCGAGTACATGAGCCTCGAGTTTGACGAGTTCTTGAAAGAGAACGGAATCATTTCACAGATGACACCTCCCGGAACACTGCAGTTGAACGGTGTGTCCGAACGAAGAAATTGAACTCTGCTGGATAAGGTTCGATCTATGCTATGCTAAAGAGACCCTCCCATATCGTTGTGGGGTCATGCCCTGTTGACAGCGGCACACGGATGTTTGCGGACCGTTCGGGGTAGCGGCTCGCGGTAACTTCCATTATTTCATTACCTTCACGGATGATCACTCTCGCTTCGGCAAGGTGTATCTCATGAAGCACAAGTGTGATACTTTTGAATTGTTCAAAGAATACAAGGCTATGGTGGAAAATCGGACTGGAAAGAGCATTAAAGTCATTCGATTAGATCGAGGCGGCGAGTACATGAGCCTCGAGTTTGACGAGTTCTTGAAAGAGAACGGAATCATTTCACAGATGACACCTCCCGGAACACTGCAGTTGAACGGTGTGTCCGAACAAAGAAATTGAACTCTGTTGGATAAGGTTCGATCTATGCTATGCTAAAGAGACCCGCCCATATCGTTGTGGGGTCATGCCCTGTTGACAGCGGCACACGGATATTTGCGGACCGTTCGGGGTAGCGGCTCGCGGTAACTTCCGTTATTTCATTACCTTCACTGATGATCACTCTCGCTTCGGCAAGGTGTATCTCATGAAGCACAAGTGTGATACTTTTGAATTGTTCAAAGAATACAAGGCTTTGGTGGAAAGTCAGACTAGAAAGAGCATTAAAGTCATTCGATTAGATCGAGGCGGCGAGTACATGAGCCTTGAGTTTGACGAGTTCTTGAAAGAGAACGGAATCATTTCACAGATGACACCTCCCGGAACACCGCAGTTGAACGGTGTGTCCGAACGAAGAAATTGAACTCTGCTGGATAAGGTTCGATCTATGCAATGCTAAGGAGACCCGCCCATATCGTTGTGGGGTCATGCCCTGTTGACAGCGGCACACGGATGTTTGCCGACCGTTCGGGGTAGCGGCTCGCGGTAATTTCCATTATTTCATTACCTTCACTGATGATCACTCTCGTTTCGGCAAGGTGTATCTCATGAAGCACAAGTGTGATACTTTTGAATTGTTCAAAGAATACAAGGCTTTGGTGGAAAATCTTACTGGAAAGAGCATTAAAGTCATTCGATTAGATCGAGGCGGCGAGTACATGAGCCTCGGGTTTGACGAGTTCTTGAAAGAGAACGGAATCATTTCACAGATGACACCTCCCGGAACACTGCAGTTGAACGGTGTGTCCGAACGAAGAAATTGAACTCTGCTGGATAAGGTTCGATCTATGCTATGCTAAAGAGACCCGCCCATATTGTTGTGGGGTCATGCCCTGTTGACAACGGCACACGGATGTTTGCGGACCGTTCGGGGTAGCGGCTCGCGGTAACTTCCATTATTTCATTACTTTCATCGACAAGAGATTAGCTTCACATCTCCAGTGGTAGCGAAACTGGTTCGTGTGGGATAATCCCCTCACTCACCTTGTACATTTTCCCATTCTTTAATATATATACGGAACTTACTCCAAAAAAAAAGAAACTGCGGCTCCACCCGTATGCGCTCGTCGACTATGCCATGAAGGATTTCCATAACGAGCGTGAAGAGGTAAGGTGAAATTGGGTCCCCCTGTCGTAGTCCCCATTTACCGGAGAAGAACCCCACCGATCGGCCATTAATGTTAATGGAAAAACGTGGAGTAGTCACACAAGCCCTAATCCACTCAATATATCTTGGGTGAAAGCCCATGGCCTGAAGCGTTGGCAAGTAAAAAGCTCCATTCGACCTTATCATAGGCCTTGTCGAGGTCCACCTTGAGCATCGCCCTAGGTGGGCGACCCTTGCTCGCATATTCAAGGCATAACTCCTGCGCCATTAGTATGTTATCACTGATACGCCTCCCAGGAGCAGTTTGCGAATTATGCACCAGATCCCCCAAGGAAGTCTTCAGCCGGTTTGCCAAAACCTTCGAAATTACCTTGTAGATAACATTACAACAAGATATCGGGCGAATCCGTGGACCGCCGAGGCGTTTGACACTTAGGGATCAGTGTAATAAGGGTGTTATTCAGCCCCTTCAAGAGGTCGCCAGTGACAAAGAAATCCTGAACCGCCTTAATAAACTCTGGCCCCAACACCTCCCACGTTGCCTTGAAGAATGCAACCGTGTATCCATCCGGACCAGGCGCCTTCTCATCCCCCATAGAGAAAAGCGCTTGACGTATCTCATTGGGATCAACTGGCCGAACATATCAATAGTTGCCGCTGGGGTAAGCGTGCGCTGAATGAACTCTTGGACTTCGGCCCTTGTGACAGGAGAATCCCTCGCAGTCTGACCTAATAGCCCTTGGTAAAAATCTAGTAGCTCTCCCTCCACTTCCGCCGGCGTTTGTAAATGCGCCCCACTAGCACTTTCCAAAGACAAGATGCGGTTGGTGGCACGACGAAGGGTAACCTTCCTAAAGAAGTAGGCCGAGCACTGATCCCCATCCTTGAGCCAAGCCAACTTAGCTCGTTGAGACAAGGCCGTATGCTCGACTTCCACGGCACGTGCATATAGTAGCCGACAATGACGCTCAAGGTCATGAAATAGGCCTTCCAACGGATATCTCGAGGCGAAGTCTTGAGCAATCCCTAAAAACCGCATGGCTTCCGCTACATTAGCCGCAAGATCTCCCTTAGCACGACGCATTCGCCTAAAAATTGGCTTAAGCTGCTTCAGCCTACTCACCAAGACGAACATAGGGAACCCCTCCATCGATGCATCACAAACCTGACGAACCTGCTCACGGAAGGCCGGCTCCTTAATAAGAAAATTTTCGAATCGAAACATCTGTCCCCTCGGTTGCGTCTGCACCCCACCTACCGTAATTGGCGAATGATCAGACGTGGCTGGGAGGTCACATCGATAGTAAACGTCTGGGCACCTTACAAATCATTGAGGATTTCCCAACATGCGATCCAATCTGCGCCATATACTCGCCAGCGCCCGCTGCTGGTTATACCAAGTGACTCCTGGCCCGTAACTGGAAGAGTTAACAAATCCGCTTGTACTAAGCAGTTGTGAAACTCCGCCATATCAAGTGCGTTAGGTGCCCCTCCCCGGCCCTCACCCACATGCAAGATGGTGTTGAAATCCCCGGCCACCAACCATGCATCATCAACTCGTAATTTAGAGAATTGTATTAGCTCCTCCCAGAGGGAACGGCATTCGTCACGCCTAGAATTCCCATAAACAAAGGAAACAAAGAAGATGTCACTCGTGCCAAGCATTTCAACTCGACAATGCACCGCCTGGTTCGACTTCTCGACAATAGTGACACGAAGCGAGGACGGGTCCCAACCCACCCAAATACGGGTGCCAAGACCATCATCATAATCGAAAAACCACGTCCAGCGTGGCCTCAGCCCTTCCGAAATGCGAGCTGCATGTGCAGCCAAAACTCGCGTTTCAAGAAGCCCCACAAGTCGCAAATCAGCATGTCCTACCCACTCCCCCACCGCCCTTCCGTGGTCTTACCTGTTAAGACCACGGACGTTCCACGAGCCCATTTGAATTATGAATGGGGCAGCTGATGGGCTGCATCTTCTTTAGGGCCCATAGTAAGCGTTGTCACGATATTATCATCCTCCAAAACCCGCAGAATGGCAAACGAATTATTGTCACACTTGCCCGAGTCCGCCGAGCGTTGCGGTAGGCGGGGCTGAGAATACGAGGAACACGCCTCGGTTGATCCCAAACGTAATGTCGTAGCTGTGCATGGCATTGAGGGACTCGGCTCGACCCTTACTGCCTTGCCTTTGGCGCCAACTTGACGCCAATCTGTCAAGTTTCCGCCAGTCTTCGATCGACTGCGTCACGCACCTGGCCGAGTATTATCCCTATCCTGAGCCGCCAAGTTAGTGGCTGGCACCGTCTGGTGAGTAGTCGCTGGTCTCCCATGACGGTTATGACCCACCGTAGACGCCTTCGGCTTAGGCTTAGGCGTTGGCTTAGGCCTCGGCCCACGCTTTGGACATCGTGTGTCGCCGTAAGCCCACGACTCACACATGCTGCATCGGTTAGGTCGCCATTCATACTCCACCTTAACTGGTATCGTCCCCGATACACTCCCATCCTCAGTAGGCACCTCAATGTGAACCGCTTCGATGAACGGCGTAGCAAGCGTCTTCATGAGACATACTCGTGCGTAGTCCATCCGCTTACCTGTAGTCGTGATCCCATCAGCAAACAATGGTCGCCCAACCCCGCTAGCTACAATGGTTAGCCCTGATTTTGTCCAGTACTCACTTGGGACATTCAATAGCTTCACCCAAAGGGGAACCTCAACAAGCACCTTTCGCTCCATTGACTTACCTGGTCGCCACATCTCCAAGAATAGGGGCCGCCCTTAGTAGATCCACGGCCCACCTTCCAATACCGTGTTCATGGCCGCCGTTGAGTCAAACCGAAACCGGAAAAAACCATTCGTGGCAGCTTGCACTTCCACCAAGCCAAGCCATCGTGCACGCGCAAATTGTTCGACGAAGGGAAAATACGGTTTCCGCCCAAGGAAATATCCAACCAAAGAATTCTCCCACCTAGCCAAACCTTGTCGGGCTACCTCCCACGTTGGAGACACTACCGCAATGCTATCCCCAAGCGACTTCGGCGCCACATACTCAAGAGCAAGTAGGTGCTAGTCCTTCCTAGCCGTACTTACCCCCGGTGGTGGGGCACCGGACACTATCGATCCAGCCACAACTGCAGCAAAACTCGGTGTGGAGACAAGCTGGGTAGATTCCCCACAGGGAATCATGTCAAGCACCGGCCCCGACACCCCACCAGTAGGTTGCGCCGTGAAGTTGGCTGCTAACGAGGCCGAATTCGAAGAAACGGGCTGCGATTCAGTGATCGAAACCCTAGTTTGGATCGTCGGATTCCCAAGAGGCAATCCATCATAACGCTCGACAACAATCTCCTCATCCACCCGCTCATCCTCCATCGCCGCCGATCCCATGTCCACAAATCGCCGCGCTGATAGACGCGTAGGTGGTGGAGTGGCCGATCGCCCCCATTGCTTCCGACTTTTGGAGTGGCGAAGGATGCCCTTAAGCGGAACAGCCACCCCGACGAACGTAGGTTGGGATCGGTTCGTAAACCTAGTCTCCATGGTCGCATCAACCGCAGCCATGCTCACGATCGGTGCGATCGCCGAAACCCTAGCAGATACCGTCCTCATATCAGATGATGCCCTAGCCGCCTCACGCAAATCATCACTGAGAGCAGGCCCAAGAAACCGGGCCGTTTCAGTCGTCCCCTGAACGCGGCCGAAGAGGTCACGGAATCGCCCCTCGTCGAAGCAGGCGGCGAATTTCGGGTACGCAACACATAAAGCCGCCAGGTCTGGTAGCAGTGGAAGCTGAGGTTGCGGGCCTGGATCAGGAGGCACCGCCGGGACAGTAGAACGATCAGCGTCCATAAAAAAAACCCTAACCTCGCACAAAAACGAATCAAAACCCCCAAAAACTTCAATCGCCGGCAGCCAAAGTGGGTCCCCAAACATCGGCCGACCACCACCGAGGGATGCTGGCCGAAAACAACGGCGATCGGACGTCAAACACACGAAGATAAGGCCTGAACTTTGAGTTGTTGCCGCTCTATGTTGGTCTTGTGCCAACACACCAGTGAGCACAGCTTCTGAACTGTCCTATTCAGAAGTCATCTGGTTAGGCACGGGTCTTGGAATGATGTGCCCAGAAGCCATCTCTACCACTTCTTGGAAAGTGACAGTGTAGCTTTCCTTGATTGTTCCGTTGGACCTGATGTATACTCTGTACGCCTTATAAGTTGAAGAATACCCGACGAAAGTGGCTTCGAATGCTTTAGGATTGAACTTAGCACATTGTTCTCTGTCGTTCGCCACAAAGCACTTGCACCCGAAAACCTTGAAGAATGAAATGTTAGGTACTCGCTTGTTAATGATCTCGTACGGAGTCTTATCGAAGCGCTTGTGAACAACCGTCCTCTTCTGAGTGAAACAGACGGTATTTACTGCTTCAACCCCAAAAAAAGTGTGGGAGGCCGGCATGAATCAGCATCATACGTGTGGCTTCCATTAGCGTTATGTTCTTCCTTTCGACTACCCCTGTTGAGGCGTCTTTGCGGCTGAAAAGTGCTGACTAATCCCACGTGTTTGAGAAAGTCACTGAGAAATTTGTTATTGAACTCAGTTCCATTATCAGCGCGGATGACTTGGATAGTCTGCTGCAGTAGATTCTGCGTTGAGTTCACAGTCCCCTGTCCTTTGTTCGGAGGAACTCGTCCAAGTGTAGCGAGAAAAGTAATCTACTATCACCAGCACATACTTGCGTCCGTTGATCCTCTGTGTTTGCATCGGTCCACAGAGGTCCATGGGAAGTAATTCCAGAGGACGTGATATAGAGGCAACTAGCTTGACGTGATAAGAGCCTCGCTTCATTTTTCCAAGCACGTCGAACAATGATGCTCTTTTTGTAGTGTTATAATGGTAGACCATGGACCAACCTCTTCATTGAGAGTCGTTGAAGAGCTTTAATGTTGACATGAGACATGCGTTGATGCCGTAGGTCCCGCGAGGGTACCCAGGTCGCGTCCTCCAGGTCGCCTCCTCCCGCATGCGACAGCGTGGCCTACACTAGCTAGCCTACTTGGGGATATCCCAAGTCGCTCCTCTCCTTTCTAGGTCGCCCGCAGTCTGCCGCACAATGTCCAACGGGCCAATGGCTCACCGTCACAGGCGCTGATGCACAGCAGATGCCCCCACTCACGTGACTCCTCTACGGGTCGACAGCCAATATCGGCTACTCGCTCACTAGGTACAATACAGTACCACCGCTCCACCACGGTACACTTCGTGAAATGACGTGTAATGCACATGCATGCATTTACGTGATAATACATGAAACGTAATGCCACATGAAATACACATAAAATACGTAAAACACATAATTCACCGAAGCACATAAATTCACATAATTATCAAATAGGTGTTTACACGTTGTAGATGGATATTCCACCTACCTGTCCTCCTGATAAAATTATTCACGAAGTCGGGTAAACTTCCTACGCTTCGATCCTCTGAATATTGAAAATATTTTCACATCAATAAATTTACTAAGTCATATAAATTTTGAAAATGTTAAAATTATTAAAACCCTAAAATTTATAAAACCCTAGAAATAAGGAAATCCCTAAAAATAAATAAACCCTAGAAATAGTAAAATCCTAAAATACTGAAAATTTATCAACTGAAATACAATGTCGAGATCATTGTTTATGTCGATATCTATTACCTTTCGAGATCTAATAAATGTCGAGAATTCATTGTAAAGTAAGTATCGATATCATCACACAACCTCGAGTTCCTTCTTTGGTTTATATCTCGACATCTTGGTGATATATAGCTCGACATCTTTGGTATTGCACCTCGAATTCTTTGTATTGCCCGAGATTTTCTTATCGAAATCCTAACAATGTCGATAACTCTAATGATGTCGATATCTTATGAAGTATATCTCTAAAGGTCACCAACTAGTCTACCATCGTAATCTTCCTAAACAATATTTTGAGATCTTACTGACTCTATAAGGTGTAAATATCGAGATCTTCTAAGGCTGAATTAATTCCAATCGTTCGAATGCTCTATCTCTCTCATACACCCACTTTATCGCTATCGATCTAAACTTATGTTGAATTTATTAAAGTCTTCTAAGTGCTACTCGTATTTGATCTCTCTTAAAAATATACCTGATCCATGATAAAGTTGACTACTCACAATTAATTAAGTCTCTAATTATCTTATACTACTCGTAAGTATCATATACCTAACAACATCCCACCAAATTAATTATTCTAAGTTAGCATGCAAAATTTCCATCATACAACTTAAGAATTTTGGTCACATATTCAAAACAACAGCTTACGTGAATGTTTAAAACAATAACTTTAGCATATATTCAACTCAGAAATTTAGGGTTTTCTAGGCATCACAAACCTTCGTAAGTTTTCATACAATCTTCACCCTATTACGACTTCAGCATCTAATGATAATTATCGAAAGTATTCTTAAATAAGCTAAGTGTAAGAAATATACCTCGGTTTTGTTTTTGAATTGTTGAGTTATAGAACTAAGCTTCTTTCATTCCTTCTTCCTTTGGTGCTTTAATGTGGTTCTTTGTTCCTTGACCTTTACTCACTAAAATGAATACTTCTCTACTAATAATAATAATCTCCTTATATGTTGGGGTAAATACAATACTAAGGCTTCGATATTTGTGATGATGGGACATTATGGTGACGTTACATTCCCTTATGATTAAGCAAGGTCATAAGTTATCTTTATAGTTTTTGTGTTTATTTAGGAAATTTACTAAGTGCAGTCCAAAATGTAAATTCTAATACCACTATTTTCGTCTAGACCTTTACGGGTATTACATTGATCGTGGAAAAGATCTTTTCGCTAGAGAGTCTCCTAAAGTGCTTTGGGGATAGGGGTGGGCATTCGGTACGAACCGTACCGAACCGAAATTTCGGAACCAAAATTTCGGTTCGATGATTTCAGGAACCGAATACCGAACCCGAACTCAATCTCCATTTCTCTGCAATTCGCCGTCACCTCCCTTTTCTCGTCGTTTCTCCATTTCTCGTCATTTCAGGGCTGTCGTCGTCACAGGCGATGTTAGAAGCTCGAGTTGTCTTGCTGTTTATTTTTCATTTTTTATTTTCTGAGAAGCTTCGTGTAGATGAAGAAGATGAAGAAGGGTAAAGAAGAAACCTAAATTGGAAATATTTAGTTGGGTTATATATTATTGGGTTGGGCTGTGTGTGGGATGTATATTTATTGGGAGTCTTAAAAATATCTAGGCCCATTCGAAACATATACCTAATAAATTTAATATATATATATATATATTATTCTGAATTCGGTAATTCGGTATACCGAAAATACCGTACCAAAAAGCTTGTACCGAACCGAAATACCGAATTTTTTTAACAAACCGAATACCGAACCGAATTTTTCGGTTCGGTTCGGTTTTGTACCGAATTTTCGGTATTTCGGTTATTCGGCTCGGTTAACCGAATAACGCACACCCCTATTTGGGGATTGGATCTATATGGGATACCTTAGGTGAGAACATGAATGAATGACGTCATAAGCTTTCTTAATGGTTGGATCTTGTTTCCTACGAGTCATCCTATCGATATTTTTCTTAGAAGGATTATTTTTAATTTCTGAGGTAGAGCCTATTTCGTAATTAGCGCTTCTAAAAATGGTAGGCTTTAGGGAGCATGTAGAAGCGATAATTTGAAGCGAAGAAACGGCTCTTTTATTTCTACGATTGTTCTTTATTTCTATAGAAGGAGAATTAGCATTTAATATTTAAATTGACGGACTCCTACTCTTTTTTATTCAAGACACCCACGCTTTCGACTCCTTATGCTTGGGTACTACGCTCCGTGTAGACGTAGGAGAGACAAAATTAGGAATAATATTTCTTAAAACAATTTTCTTATGTTTGGATCTTGGGAAGGAGATTTTTCTTTCTTCACGCTTTTCATAACTATATTCTCTTGTGAGGGAGATGCGTGAGAAATGGTTTGGGAGAAGGAGGAAGCTTTGAGATTTTCTATCTCCTTAGAGTTTTTTTTTTTTCTGCTTCAAAACTTTCTCTTTCTTTGTCTACGGAGGCTCGTAAGTCCTCTATCTGCTTAATGATAGGGAGTATGTAGAGTGAATATTTAGAATGTACAATTTGAGTTTCCTTAATTTCGGTTTGAGGCTCAGGAGGTTTGACTAAATCACAGTCACGCGTCAAGGGTATTCCCTAGACTTGTAAATGTCATTTAAATCTTTGTAGTCGAAGGGGATTGCAGCCCTATGTTTGGCTCGACTTATAGCTAGCTCTGAAGCGCCTAGTTCATCTGGTTTTGGAAAGTTCATAAGAGAGTTACGCCTAAAACAATTTATGTTATATCGTATGCTTCTTTTTTCTTTAATGTACATGGGTTAGTGAAACCTAAGCCTTCTATGGGACTATAGAATCCTATATCCTTGTGCTGATTTAGGAAAATAATCTGTTCGGCCTGTCCCTTCCTCGTACGAAGATAGTCTAATTTTTTAGTTTTGGCATATAATCTCTTACGTTCTTCACCAAAGATAACATAGTGGTTTCTACCGTTAGTTTGACGGCTTTACAGGCATCTAGTTCCTTAACTAGTTCACTAACTTTAGTATTAGATTAATGTAGTTGGGCTTCTAAGTTAGTGATGTTAGGAAATATTTTGTAGTGTTCAACTTCATTATATTATCTTTGTTGGTTAGCTTTATTAAAACTCTGGGCTAGTTCTTAGTTGGGTTAGTTCTTAGTTATTTTGTAATGGGCTTACACAAGGGCCCAAGTATTATATACCAACTTGTGGTATAAATACTAAAACCCTAACACATAGTTAGGAGTGCTTGTGTGTGTTAAGAAAATAAACATATGTTAGAGTGAGAGAGTCTCCTCAAGAACACCACCAAGCCCACACGCCCTAACCTAAATCTCAATCTTTAGGCGTGTTTAATCCGTCCGAAGTCGTATTGTTGGTGAAATCTCGGACCAACAATTGGTATGAGAGCCCAACGCGACCGGATTTGCGTGTTCTAAGCAAGATTTGAGTGAACAATTGCTTGAAAAATTATTTTCGTCACTTTCAGTTTTTGGGCGATTTCGACCTCGATTTGTTGTTTTTAGACATCCCAAAGGTTGATTATGTGTTTAGGAATGTTTTTCTGAAGTTTTGGAACAAGTTTCGTCGATTTTGAGTGAGATTTGAGCGAAAACGAGCCATTTTTCTGGTAAAAGTCGCGCTGCCCATGCTTTGTTCTTGGCCGAGAAATTTTCTTACCCGAGAAAATTCTTAGCCGAGAAAATTTCGCTGGCCGAGAAACTTTCACTGGCCGAGAAATTTTCTTACCCGAGAAAATTCTTAGCCGAGAAAATTTCGCTGGCCGAGAAACTTTCACTGCCCGAGAAATTTTATCAACCCGAGAAACTTTCACCGCCCGAGAAAGTTTTGCAAAAACTGAGAAATTTTTTTTCAAATCCGAGAAATTTTGCAAAACTGAGAAATTTTTTTAATCCGAGAAATTTTCAACTGAGAAAATTTACACTTCGAAAATTCTCAACCTGAGAAAATTTCATCTGAACTAACTTCCACCTGAGAAAGTTTTTCAACCTGAGAAATTTCCAAACCGCGAAAGCTTCATACCTGAGAAAATTTTTATACATGCGAAATTTTACTTTAAATGTGAATTTTCTCTCGACATGCGAAATTTTTATACATGCGAAAATTTCTATACATGCGAAACTTTTATACATGCGAAATTTTACTTCAAATGTGAATTTTCTCTCGACATGCGAAAATTTTCAGTACATGCGAAAATTTCCTCTGAATGCGAAATTTCCGTGCTATATGCGAAAATTCACTGTGAATGCGAAATTTCCTTATTTTCGCGACCCACTCTCACAACGAAATTTCTCGGGATAACATTTTTCGCACATTTTCACACCATTTTTCGCACCCCCCGAGAAATTTGCACCCAACCTTTAAACTTGATCCAAACACACCTTTTAGCTTCAAATCTTGCAAAAATCACTCTTTAAAATTACACTTGAACGTTTTTTACCACCAAAATTTCTGGCCCCCCCCGGATTAAATAAGGTTTTAAGGAGCAAAAAAAAAAAAAAAAAAAGGAAGGAAATTTTTTTCTAAGCCCAAGGAAAATTTATATCATTGGATAGAGAAAAATTTTCTAAGGCCTTTGGACTTTGTCTATTTTACACTTTTAAAATTTTTCGAAATAAATTTTTCTGGGCCAAAATTTTCGGTATAGACGACGTTTTTGTGAAATTTTTGAAGGCAAATCCAAAACGCGGCAACGATCACCGTACCCAACGATCGACCTAGGACGGTATTGGCACATTATAGAAAAAGTTTAGGTCACCCCCAAACTTTTCGGAGCGGAATTTCCAAATGCCAATTTCACACCCCCGGCATGAATGGTACATGGGTTGCTCCACATTCATGACCGGTATGCACTGCGAGCAACCAACCCCATCATGCACGTTACACGGGTTGCTCCACGTGCAAGAAGGGATGTCAGAGAAGCGAGCAACCATCATGACTTCTGTACAAATCTGTGCAGAACCCAGACCTACAAAGAAGGGTTGAAAAGTTCAACCAACCATCAGTGGGCGCGCCATCCAATCTTGATGCTTAGGCGATGTGGATCTCTTGTACCAGACTCCACCGTCCACCCACTGCCATCCATTCCACCATGGTGCGCTACATGGAGAAGTCCTAAGCCACTGTGATCCTCTTTACGCCCTCACCACCACCACCACCTGACGAGTCTCAGAAGTGTCTGATCAACAGTTTTGGGCCACCCTCGTCGACATCACTCGTGGTCGCCTTTCAACGCGATCACGCCACGCCACCATAGTTCCCATGGATCAGTGAAACCCCCTGATCCTAACCCAGGAACGAGCCTACCCTAGCCTCTCTAGTCTACTAGGTCGCGCGACATCCTTCTCCACGCAAAGATCCAATCAACGATCTCGGGAGGATGACGTAAGTCGCTTGCAGGAGCTGCGAACCAACGACGAGATGATCGCACTCCTCTATCATATCTCACCATAACCCGGACCTCGTCCATAGGTACAGGAGACGACTCGTTCGTTTCCCGAGTAGAAGTCGCGGCATCTGGTCCAACCCCGCAATTAACCCCCCCAACCACTCAGCTATCCTTTCGCAGATAGCTGTTTCATTCGCACAAGAGGAACCACGTTAGCCATCACCGCCCCACTTGGAGACGGTTGATGTTGAACATGTAGTGCCCCGCCTCTCACTGCACCTCTTCCACTCACATAGAGTCTAGTGTCCTCACCCACCGAAATTTTCCCTTTTCTAGGACACAAACACTCTTTACGCACCGTAGGTTCTTCGTGAACTTGCACGAACGCTTGATGACGTCCTTGTGACCGAGAGCGGAAGACCCACGACAGCCACCCTCACCACAACTGTCGATGGGCCACGGATACGAGCTTGTCTCATCGTCCGTGCGAACGGAAAGCCTTTGTGGCTCTCCGGTTCTTTCTGACCTGTGCAAACAGGCGGCACATCGGACACATGTTTCGATGTTGTGACGACGGAGCGTCTTTGTGACCCCCGTCTGGTTAGTTACCCCGTTCGTGATGGAGCCCCGACTCATAGCAATCAGCGAGGAACTTACACATTCCATGCCGCACTCAACGAGGATCTATGAAGGAAAAGGTCCCATCACCGACACCACTCCACCACGCCTACGCTTACGCCACCACATGCTGCTCCGCCTCTTCCAAGTTTCGAAATGAACTTGGAGGAAAGTCAAATGCTGCTACTCCTGAGAGTCCCACTTGATTGCCTCACTCAACACCACACCACACCATCATCACCACCATCAACACCAGAGGCAGACTCGTCCCACGGACGACGTGACGATCCCGAAGACGGAGATCATCTCAAGGGGGAGTAAAGGAGAAGAAATGAGTTGAAGATCGTACAGCAGCATCAGCAGCAACCATCATCCACGCCACCTCCACCAACTACGCCCCGCCGGAGGCTTCCACTACCTCCGCGCACATTCTTATGTGTCAAGCTATTATGTTCATAATGGAACACTCGAAGGAGCCATGGCACATCTCATCCACCACATTCCGCCACCACTGCGTTGACCACTCTGAAGACCGGGCTCCCTACTCTTGAAAGTCACATTTCAATAGAGCCTTGGCACATTTTTACGCCCCACGCCTACCTTCTTCTGGAGCCAGACGAGTCATCTTCGAGGCCGAACTAGACAACTTCCATTCGAAGACAACAAATACGGCGCCAAGAAGAAGAAGATTGGAGAATTTTAACAAGTGAGTCCTAGCTGAGTCATCAATGCCTCCGCAAGAAGAGGAAATATCCCTTGTAAGGGAAGTTTGCTAGGAATCGAGATCGCCAATATGCCCAACAAAGATATCCCGCGCTGAACTGAAGATTGAACACTAAGGGGGAGATTGTTAGGAAATATTTGTAGTGTTCAACTTCATTATATTATCTTTGTTGGTTAGCTTTATTAAAACTTTGGGCTAGTTCTTAGTTGGGTTAGTTCTTAGTTATTTTGTAATGGGCTTACACAAGGGCCCAAGTATTATATACCAACTTGTGGTATAAATACTAAAACCCTAACACATAGTTAGGAGTGCTTGTGTGTGTTAAGAAAATAAACATATGTTAGAGTGAGAGAGTCTCCTCAAGAACACCACCAAGCCCACACGCCCTAACCTAAATCTCAATCTTTAGGCGTGTTTAATCCGTCCGAAGTCGTATTGTTGGTGAAATCTCGGACCAACAAGTGATCTTAGCAGTAGCATCTGTTAATCTACAATTGAGACTAGCTTTTTCGTTGAGATTCCCAACCAAGCAATTATAGTTATTCTCTAGCATGTCTTCTAGTTCTTTAACTTTTAATCTATGCTGCTCTGTCTGAGGCTTCGTAGTCTCACTAATTTTCAAGCTCTTAGTTAGTTCTTCTATTTCAGCACTCGAGCTTCTAAGTTCTAACTCGAGACTAGCTATTCTCTCCTGAGACAAAGAATGTTTCTTTCTACTTCCTTTACACTTTTTCTATTTTTATCTTGTGAGGGAGATGCGTGAGAAATTGTTTGGGAGAAGGAGGAAGCTTTGAGATTTTCTAACTCCTTAGAGGTTTTTTCTTTTCTGCTTCAAAACTCTCTCTTTCTTTGTCTACGGACTCGCAATTCCTCTATCTGCTTAATGATAGGGGGTGTGCAGAGAGAATATTTAGAATGTAAAATTTGAGCTTCCTTAATTTCGGTTTATGGCACAGGAGTTTTGACTAAATCACAGTCACGCGTCAAGAGTATTCCCTGGACAGTTAATGTCATTTAACTCTTTCTAGTCGAAGGAGATTGTAGCCCTATGGTTGGCTCGTCTTATAGCTAGCTCTAAAGCGCCTAGTTCATCTGGTTTTGCAAAGTTCATAAGAGAGGTTACGCCTAAACCCATGTATGTGATATCGTATGCTTCTTTTTTCTTTAATGTACATGGGTTAGTGAAACCTAAGCCTTCTATGGGATTATAGAATTCTATATCATTGGGCTGATTTAGGAAAATTATTTGTTCGGTCTGTCCCCTCCTCGTAAGAAGATCGTCTAATTTTTTAATTTTGGCATATAATCTCTTACGTTATTCGCCTAAGAGAACATAGTTGTTTTCTACCGTTAGTTTGGCGGCTTTACAAGCATCTAGTTCTTTAACTAGTTCACTAACTTTAGTATTGGATTAATGTAGTTGGGATTCTAAGTTAGTGATCTTTGCAGTAGCATCTGTTAATCTACAATTGAGTCTAGCTTTCTCGTTGAGATTCCTAACCAAGCAATTATAGTTATTCTCTATCCTGTCTTCTAGTTCTTTAACTTTTAAGCTATGCTGCTCTGTCTGAGGATTCGTAGTCTCACTAATTTTAAAGCTCATAGTTAGTTCTTCTATTTTAGCACTCGAGCTTCTAAGTTCTAACGCGAGACTAGCTATTCTCTCCTGAGACCTAGATAGTTTCTTTTCTAATTCCTTTACACTTTTTTATTTTATCTTGTGAGGGAGATGCGTGAGAAATGGTTTGGGAGAAGGAGGAAGCTTTGAGATTTTCTATGTCCTTAGAGTTTTTTTCTTTTCTGCTTCAAAACTCTCTCTTTCTTTGTCTACGGACTCGTAATTCCTCTATCTGCCTAATGATAGGGGGTATGTAGAGAGAATTTTTATTTTTAAAAGGTAGAGAGAATGTTGAGAATGTACTATTTGAGCTCCCTTAATTTCAGTTTGAGTCTCAGGAGTTTTGACTAAATCACAGTCACGCGTCAAGAGTATTCCCTGGACTTGTTAATGTCATTTAAATCTTTGTAGTAGAAGGGGATTGCAAACCCTATGGTTGGCTCGTCTTATAGCTAGCTCTAAAGCGCCTAGTTCATCTGGTTTTGGAAGGTTCATAAGAGAGGTTACGCCTAAACCCATGTATGTTATATCGTATGCTTATTTTTTCTTTAATGTACATGGGTTAGTGAAATATAAGCCTTCTATGGGACTATAGAATTCTATATCCTTGGGCTGATTTAGGAAAATTATTTGTTTGGCCTGTCCCTCCTCGTAATAAGATAGTCTAATTTTTTAAATTTGGCATATAATCTCTTACGTTCTTCGCCTAAGAGAACATAGTTGTTTTCTACCGTTAGTTTGGCGGCTTTACAGGCATCTAGTTCTTTAACTAGTTCACTAACTTTAGTATTGGATTAATGTAGTTGGGCTTCTAAGTTAGTGATCTTAGCAGTAGCATCTGTTAATCTACAATTGAGGCTAGCTTTCTCGTTGCGATTCCTAACCAAGCAATTATAGTTATTCTCTAGTCTGTCTTCCAGTTCTTTAACTTTTAAGCTATCCTGCTCTGTCTGAGGCTTCGAAGTCTCACTAATTTTCAAGCTCTTAGTTAGTTCTTCTATTTTAGCACTCGAGCTTCTAAGTTCTAACTCGAGACTAGCTATTCTCTCCTGAGACCTAGATAGTTTCTTTTCTACTTCCTTTACACTTTTTTATTTTATCTTGTGAGGGAGATGCGTGAGAAATGGTTTGGGAGAAGGAGGAAGCTTTGAGATTTTCTAACTCCTTAGAGGTTTTTTCTTTTCTGCTTCAAAACTCTCTCTTTCTTTGTCTACGGACTCGCAATTCCTCTATCTGCTTAATGATAGGGGGTATGTAGAGAGAATTTTTTTTTGAAAAGGTGGAGAGAATATTTAGAATGTACAATTTGAGCTTCCGTAATTTCGGTTTGAGTCTCAGGAGTTTTGACTAAATCACAGTCACGCGTCAAGAGTATTCCCTGGACTTGTTAATGTCATTTAAATCTTTGTAGTCGAAGGGGATTGCAGCCCTACGGTTGGCTCGACTTATAGCTAGATCTAAAGCGCCTAGTTCATCTGGTTTTGGAAAGTTCATAAGAGAGGTTACGCCTAAACCCATGTATGTTATATCGTATGCTTATTTTTTCTTTAATGTACATGGGTTAGTGAAACCTAAGCCTTCTATGGGATTATAGAATTCTATATCCTTTAGAATGTACAATTTGAGATTCCTTAATTTCGGTTTGAGTCTCAGGAGTTTTGACAAAATGCAGTCACGCGTCAAGAGTATTCCCTGGACTTGTTAATGTCATTTAACTCTTTCTAGTCGAAGGGTATTGCAGCCCTATGGTTGGCTCGTCTTATAGCTAAAGCGCCTAGTTCATCTGGTTTTGGAAAGTTCATAAGAGAGGTTACGCCTAAACCCATGTATGTTATATCGTATGCTTCTTTTTTCTTTAATGTACATGGGTTAGTGAAACCTAAGCCTTCTATGGGATTATAGAATTCTATATCATTGGGTTGATTTAGGAAAATTATTTGTTCGGTCTGTCCCCTCCTCGTAAGAAGATCGTCTAATTTTTTAATTTTTTGGCATATAATCTCTTACGTTATTCGCCTAAGAGAACATAGTTGTTTTCTACCGTTAGTTTGGCGGCTTAACAGGCATCTAGTTCTTTAACTAGTTCACTAACTTTAGTATTGGATTAATGTAGTTGGGCTTCTAAGTTAGTGATCTTAGCTGTAGCATCTGTTAATCTACAATTGAGGCTAGCTTTCTCGTTGAGATTTCTAACCAAGCAATTATAGTTATTCTCTAGCATGTCTTCTAGTTCTTTAACTTTTAAGCTATGCTGCTCTGTCTGAGGCTTCATAGTCTCACTAATTTTCAAGCTCTTAGTTAGTTCTTCTATTTTAGCACTCGAGCTTCTAAGTTCTAACTCGAGACTAGCTGTTCTCTCCTGAGACCTAAATAGTTTCTTTTCTACTTCCTTTACACTTTTTTATTTTATCTTGTGAGGGAGATGCGTGAGAAATGGTTTGGGAGAAGGAGGAAGCTTTGGGAATTTCTATCTCCTTGGAGCTTTTTTCTTTTCCGCTTCAAAACTCTCTCTTTCTTTGTCTACGGAGGCTCGCAATTCCTCTATCTGCTTAATGATAGGGGGTATGTAGAGAGAATATTTAGAATGTACAATTTGAGCTTCCGTTTGGAGAAATATAGGAAATGAGAATCGTCCTCCAATCCTCAAAAGTGGAGAATACACAATTTGGAGAAATCAGTTCTTAAATTTCATCGAACTTAAAGCAGGCTGAAGATCTACTCAAATCACTTCATGAGGGACCGGAAATCTTTTATATAAATCAAGAAGGTGATAGCTCGAACAATCCTCTAATCGAACCCAATAGGCGAATAAAATTACCTAGTGAGTACGGTGAAGCTGAGAAAATAAGAGCAAGAGCAGATCTTATAGCTAAGAACACGCTGATGCAGGGCATCCCGAATGATATCTATAGACAAATAGATAGCATCCCCTTTGAGACGGCCCAACATCTCTTTTTTGACTGCCCATTCTCACGGCAATGCCTGCGGCTTTTGCGGCGGCGGATTAGGTGGATCTGGCCCTATCAGGAATGGAGCACTGGTATTCAGTGGGCGGCCTCCCGGTGGTGAGGGAAGCATCTTTTACAGGCTGCCTATCGACATGTTCTTGCCTCTCTTGTTTATCATATTTGGCAGGCGAGGAACAGACGCTGGAAGGAAGGGATAATCACTACGCCTCACAGGCTGGTTGGGAGTGTTCTTGCATTTGTTATCATGCGTATTGGTGGTACGTCCGCCAAGTACGAGCTGCATCGAGTGGCCATACGCAGACTTTGGCGTGTGGCTTGGTAGG
Source organism: Craterostigma plantagineum (assembly GCA_027422505.1). Taxonomy (NCBI): domain Eukaryota; kingdom Viridiplantae; phylum Streptophyta; class Magnoliopsida; order Lamiales; family Linderniaceae; genus Craterostigma; species Craterostigma plantagineum. Next base: position 15,350,314 of record JAPQWV010000013.1, on the reverse strand, counting down.
CGCTTTTTTGACTTACGTTGTTAGAGTTTGTGCTTGTGCCCAGTAGCCTGTTACTGGTTGATTGCGGAGCTCGTCTCCTGCTCACTATGTACATACCTTTTCGCTTACATATATATGGGACATTACACCAAAAAAATAGATAGCATCCCAACTGCAAAAGGGTGGGATGAAATGGAGCGAATGATGCAAAGAACCGAAGTCGTTGCCAAAGCTAAGAAGGCTAACATACTCACAGCGTATGACTCCTTCAAGGCCAAAAGTGAGGAGAGCTTACATGATCTTTATCAGCGTTACCTCACTCTTCTCAACGAAATGAGGAAGATTGAGATCAAAAAGACTAACATAGAGATGAACATTCGGTTCCTGTCCGCACTGCCCATCGACTGGAAGAAGATCCCTACCCAACTCCGACAAAATAAGGACTTGGACGAGATGGATATTCATGCTGTTTTTGATAACCTCGCACAGCATGAAGAAGACATAGGCGAGTTACAAAAGGAAGCAAAAGGGCAAACAAGTCGAGGAATCCATAGCTCTAGTCTCTGAGAAGAAGAGTACCCGCTCACGCAAAAAAAGCACGTCAAGCTCCCGAGCTCCTCAAAGGATAACGACACATCCGATTCGTAACTTCCCTCTGAGATTAAAGAATTTGGGAAACAGCTTGCATTAGTCACCAAGATGATGACAAAGAAGTACTTCAAGAAAAAGTCGTCATCGTCCGCCAACAGACTTCGAACTACAAGCTCGAAGAATAAAGAAAAGCCGACTGAGTCCTCAGAAGCCACAATTTCCAAAGATGTACTAAAATGTTTTAATTGTGGAAAAACAGGTCACTTTGCCAGGGAATGCACCCTCCCAAGGAAAAAGGATGCTACATACTACTCGAGGAAGCTTCAACTCTCCAAACAAAAGGAAGCTGGAGTAACTCTTATGGCAGAACAGGACCACTGGCTAGAGGACAGCTCAGATTCTGACACCGACAATCTTGCCCTAATGGCACGCCTTGATGATGAAAAGGAAGATGATACTCCCGCATAGATGGAGGACGAGAAAGCATCCACATCATCTCAGGAGGTAGAAACCTTCGACTCTACAAATTCTGACTTGTTAGCTGATTTAAGCTCAAAATATGCTAACATGGTAACTGGCAGAAATGAGGAACAATAGTAGAGAAAAAGCTTCGCAGGTCTAAGGAAACTATAGGCAGTCTCAAAGAACAAGTTAGGAGTTCTAGTCTCAAAATAGACGAATTGACTAAGAAACTCCAATCTAGAGAGACTAAGCATATTTAATTAGATAAGCATAGTTCGGTAATAAAAGATCACAAATGTCTACTAAGGAACTTAGAAGAAAAGAGTCTTGTCAAGAGTAGACTTGAGGCAGCAACTAAGAAGGTCACTAATTTCGAAGAGGAATTGACTAAGTCAAATTCTAAGATTAGTGAACTACGGAAAAGTCTAGACGCCTGTCAGGCGTAAAAGAGCACCGCTCTAAATAACTATGCTACCTTGGACGCTGAGCGTAAGAAGCTATATAATAAAATTAAAAAACTAGAAGATCTTGTTGTCAAAAGGGCACATACAGATCAAGCTATATTATTGAATCAGCCTATGGACTTAGAATTCTAGACTATAAGTATGGCTTAGGCTATGAGAACCCACGTAACTTGAAGAAAGTAAACTGCAAACAACTATATGATATCTCGTACATGGGTCTCGAATTAACCTCTCTCATGAAATTTACTAACGCAAAAGTAATATTTGAGGAAGAACAAGCCAAAGCCAATACTAGGGCTGAAATACCCTTTTCCTACATCCAACTGAATCAACGCGACAAAACTTGGGTACCTCCCAAGGGCTGGAGCCTTGAAAACAGTTGATTTTATCGAAGATCATTCTAAAAATGAGGAAGTTCAAACTCATCATTCTAAAAATTCTCTCTACATCCCTCCCATTGTTAAAAAAATAGAGGAGTTAAGAGCCGCCTTAGAAAAGGAAAGAGAGGATTTTGAAGCTGAAAAGGAAAAATTCCGAAAAGAGATGGAAAATCTCAAAACTTCCTCTATCTTCCAAGCCACTTCTCACGCATCACCCTCAAAGGATAGAAATATTCTAAAGAGCGTGAAGAAAGAAAAATCGCCTTCAAATGATCAAAAACGAAAAATTAATTTCTTGAAAAATGATAAATCTAATTCTGGTTCACTTATGTTTACGGGGAGCGTAGGGCCAGTATTAGAATCAAAGGCGAGAGTGTCTAATAGTGAAATAGAGAAGAAGACCGTAGATTTGAAAACTTCCAAGAATACATCTTCTTCTGTACAAATAAAAGACACTCGTAGGAATAAAAGAGCTGTTTCTTCCGTTCAAATAATTGCTTCTACTTGTTCTCTTCAGCCTACCATTTTTAGAAGCACTAATTTTGAAATAGGTCTACATCAGAAATTGAAAATAATCATTCTAAAACAAATGTGACTAGGAAGATCCATACGAAACAAGATCCAGCCATTAAAGGCTTATAGCGCTATTCATGCTTGCTCTCACCTAAGGTATCCTATAAAAATCGAATCCCCCAAGCATCTTAGGAAATTAGCAACTGAAGATCTTTTCCTCGATCAAACCTACTAAAACAATTGTTCGCGCTGTATTATTCTTCCCTGTCAGGTTCAATCTAAATGGGTTCCCAAAACTCCGCCCAAGAAAACTAAAGTCGGAAAGGTCAAGTCTTCTACAAGGGACAAACCCAAATCAACTTCTGTGAAGATGACTTGGGTCGCTAAAACTCCTACATGCACTAATTTAGGAACCACATCTGAGCCAACACCTAAAGCTGCTAATCTGCGAGGACCCATTTATAAGTGGGTACCTAAAGCGCTCTAATTGTTTCTGCAGATCCATCATGTGTGGTACCTCGACTCTGGTTGCTCCACACACATGACGGGAATACAAGAGCTGCTGAGCAACTACAAAAACCGATCGAATGGAAAAGTCAGATTCGGAAACAACGACTCAGCCCCCATACTAGGATTTGGGGACATCATTCTGGAAAATCTGACGATTAAGGATGTCTCTTACGTCGAAGGACTCTGCCATAACTTATTCAGCATAGGCCAATTCTGCGGCAAAGAATTCCAGGTGGTATTTTTTGCTGACCGGTGCAGAATATTGGACAATTAGGACAAAGAACTCCTCCAAGGATTTCGGAAATCAAATCTGTACACGATCAACCTGACGTCTGTACGGCCTTCGACAGCTGTTTGCCTCATCTCGTAGACTGTAATACAGAGGAACAACTTATGGCATCAACGCATGTCTCATCTCAACATTAAAGCTCTTCAACGGCTTTTGACGAAAAGGTTGGTCCACGGTCATCCAACTATCGTATTACAGAAAGAGCATTAACGTTGGGCATGCGAATTGGGAAAAATGAAGCGGGCATCTCATCAAATTAACAGATTGCCTCTACTTCTCGTCCACTGGAACTGCTTCACATGGACCTCTATGGACCTATGCAAACACAGAGTATTAATGGACGCAAGTACATTCTGGTCATTGTTGATGACTTCTCTCGCTACACTTGGACAAAGTTCCTACGAAATAAAGATGAGACAGGGGAATTGATAGTAAATTTTGTGAACACTACTCAGAATTTGCTGCAACAAACCATCCAAGTCATCCGAACAGATAACGGCACTGAGTTCAAGAACAAGTATCTCAGTGAATTTTATCAAACACTTGGAATAAGTCATCAATTCTCAGCCGCTAAGACGCCTCAACAGAACGGGGTCGTTGAAAGGAAGAACATGACTCTAGTCCGTACAATGCTGATCCATTCCGGCCTCCCACATTTCCTCTGGGCCGAAGCAGTAAATACCGTCTGTTTCACACAGAACAGGACGATGATTCACAAGCGCCTCGATAAGACACCGTACGAACTAATAAACAAGCGAGTACCCAATATCTCATTCTTTAAGGTCTTCGGGTGCAAGTGCTTTGTGGCGAACGACAGAGAGCAACGCGCTAAGTTCGACCCTAAAGCATTTAAAGCTACATTCGTCGGGTATTCGTCAATGTCAAAGGCGTACCGAGTTTAAATCAAGTCCAACCGATCAATCAAAGAAAGCTACAACGTCACTTTCCACGAAGTGGCAGAAAGGCTCCTTCACACCTCAGTTCAGGACCCGTGCCAAACTCGATGGCTTCTGAAAATGACAGTTCAGAACTCGTACACTGGTGTGTTGGCACAAAACCAACAGAAGATGGCAACAACTCCAGATTCAACGTCTGAAGAAGCACTGAAACTTGCGTTGGAAGATGTGGACTCTCTCTTTGAGCCCGTATATCGGCCAGAAACCATTACTGCTACACCTTTAGTGGAGCCCCCACTCGACGAGGCCGACGTATCGAGCTCTTCAAATGTCCCGACCTCACCCGATTCAGAATTACCACAGATCAATGAAGAACCTACAACAGTCAATGAGGAAGTCTCATAATCACTCAATCCAAGTGCAGAATCTGACTTACCTCAATTGATTGAACAATCTGAAATCATTGGAAGTCTCAGTCCACAAATGGCCGATGTGTCTAGCTCTGCACTACCTCATGAGCGAAAGTGGACTCGAGCACATCCGACTGATCAGATTATTTGTGATCCTTCACGTGGAGTACGGACACGTCATCAACACAGTCTATTCAGGTGCTTCTTAAGCCAAAATGAGCCAACCAAGGTAGCAGACGCACTAAGAGACCCGGATTGGATAATAGCAATGCAAGATGAAATCAACCAATTCGAGCATCTTCAAGTGTGGTCCCTAGTACCCCGTCCGCATGGGAAAACAATCATCGGGACGAAATGGGTATTTAAGAACAAGAAGAATGAAGATGGCGAAGTGATTATGAATAAGCGAGATTGGTTGCAAAGGGCTATAACCAACAGGAAGGAATTGACTACGAGGAGACGTATGCTCATGTTGCCCGAATCGAAGTCATTCGTCTTCTCGTGGCTTATGCGGCTCATAAAGACTTCAAAGTCTACCAAATGGATGTTAAGACCGGCTTTCTTAACGGCGTGCTAAAAGAGGAAGTCTATGTCACTCAGCCAGAAGGCTTCGTTGATCAAGAACATCCCGATCACGTCTATCGATTAGACAAAGCTCTCTACGGACTGAAACAAGCCCCACGTGCTTGGTATGACGTTTTGAGTGACTTTCTCATCAAATCTGGATTCATTCGAGGAACAATCGATACGACCCTCTTCATAAAATGGCGAAACAAAGATTTGATGGTCGTCCAAGTCTATGTAGACGACATCATCTTCGGATCAACTAATCCGCGACTACGCAAGAGATTTGGAGATTTGATGAAGAGTAAATTTGAAATGAGTCACATGGGAGAGATGCAGTTCTTCCTAGGACTTCAAGTGAGGCAGCTCGATGATGGGATCTTCATCAGTCAAACTAAATACATCAAGGACATTTTGAAGAAATTCCATCAAGATCAGAGCAAGCCGATAAGCACTCCCATGTCTACAAGCTGCAAATTGGATGCCGATTCCACTGGAAAAGCGATCGACATCACATTATATCGCAGCATCATCGGCTCTCTTCTCTATCTCACCTCAAGCCGGCCAGACATCATGTTTGCCACATGGCTTTGCGCCCGTTTTCAAGCCGACCCTAAAGAATCTCACATGCTTGCGGTCAAGTGGATTCTTTGCTACATAAAGGGCACCTCGACTTTAGGTTTATGGTTACCCTAAAAGCACAAACTTCAAATTAATTGGTTACATCAGTCAAACTAAATACCTCGACTTTTGCCGAATGGACAGGAAAAGTACATCCGGTGGCGCTCAATTTCTTGGCAAAAAGCTAATCTGCTGGTCCTCGAAGAAACAGAACTGCGTTTCGACATCGACGGCCGAGGCAGAATACGTCGAGGCTGCCAGCTGTTGCTCGCAAATGCTATGGATGCGGACTCAGCTTCGCGATTACGGGTACAATCTAAATAATATACCCATTTATAGCGATAGTCAAAGTGCCATTGCGATTACATGTAATCCTGTTCACCACTCACGCACAAAACACATAGACATACGATATCACTTCATCAAAGATCACGTCAAAAAAAAGGCACCATTGACATGTATTTTGTGAACATGGAATATCAACTAGCTGACATTTTCACCAAGGCATTGGATGAAAAACGATTCCAATTCCTTGTCGGAAAATTAGGCATGTTGAACCTTCCGTGATTTGTGAATTATGTGATCCTATATGCTTTCACATGTTCTATGCTATGTGTTTTCTATACTTAAAAAGCCTATATCTTGCGTGAAATATTTTTTAATAAAACAAATAAAAATAATTATACTTCAAAAATACAAAAATAGTGTATAATATTAGGGGCATGGTGATATCTTTAGGATGCTCGATCTACGTCACGAATAGAATTCACTGACATGAGCCTGATTACTTGCTTAAATTTTGTCAGTCTAAGTCGCATTCTTGTGTCTCAAGGTATTTAGTTTGTTCCACTAAGACACAAAGCCACTTCATATAAGTAAGGTTTCTAGCCTATTATTTCTCTCGCCGGATCTATTCTTGAGTGAGTCACACATTAATTGCTTGTCATTAACTGGTGATTCTTGGCCTCATACTTGCCTTGTAATAGATCGTTCCGAAAATGATTAGGGCACTTAGGAAATTCCTCATTTGCCATATTTAAATTTTCATTCCTTTAAAACTGCCTTTAGTCATCCATTTTGAGCCTTATCATAATTCCTTTTCTTCAATTGAAAACCCCTTTAAGCCTTCAACCAACAAGTTAATGATCTCGATGGAATATTCAATCAAGGAAAGGAGGGGGAGAAAAACTAGACGACAAAGAAAAAGATGACAAAAGAAGGAGAACATGCCTTAGATAATATTGGTGGTACGTCCGAAAAGCAGATCAAAAGAACATGCCTCTCAACTATCACACTCTCAAAACATTAAGACGGAGGCATTGATCTTGGTGTGAACTTTTCCATCGATAATCTCGTACACTCGTCAGAACGGCTGGAAAGAGGAGCGCCTAGAAGTGAACTTCTCCAACGATAATCCGGTCTTATATCGAGATAACGAGAAGAGGAGCACGGCCTTGGGTTCGAATTCCATAACCATGAACTTCTTCAAATCGATAACTTTTGAAACCTCTCTAGGGAATAAGAGAAAAGGAGCATGGTATCGGCCCGAGAACGAACAAGAAGAACTTCGCCTTAGATAATCTCTCAGCCTCGTACAGAAGCTGAGCTTCAGCTTGAGCAAGTGCAGACGAATATGAAAAAATTAAAGGATGAGAATGAAAAGACGAAAGAGAAAAATGCCGGAGAAAAGGAGAACGGCAAAGAAACGGAAGATGACATAAAGCTTATTTTTCCCAAAAAATTATCCTTCCATTCTATGTCAGAGCCAAATTAAACTCCTTCAAAGTCCCTTTGATTCCAAATCGACGGTCTCTTGCAAAGGCAAAATGATTAAAAGCGCGTCGATCACAGGTATTTTGACTTAATATGACATGTGTTGACTTGAGCGATATAGATATAAAATCCCTAGTCAAAAATTAAATAAGTGCTAGAGTGAACCTAGTGAGAGTTGTCGAAATGGATCATTCTCTGAACCTAGGACTAGTTTGCTGACATGACTTGACGGCATTAAAATCTTTCAAATGTAGTGTGAATTTTTTAGGCGTGACAATGATCGTAGCAAAATAATCTGACCCCATACTATTAATAAGAAATAGTATATTAATAGAATACAACAAAACTAATTTGCATACAAAAAATAATAATAATATTTAATAATAATATAATTCTACTCGCACATTTTGAACGCATATTTGGTATTGAATTGATTAAATGCGAATACTTGATTTTGCTCATACCCTCGCGCAAATCTTTATTACATGTTTAGGGGAACATGTATCTAGTCTAAATTGATTAACGCGTGTTATAATGATTGTTACTTGTATTGATTTGTATGATTACGTGATAAATCAATATAAGTACACTATTTGAGGGGGAGCATTTACAAAAAATTATGCCTTGAACTCCAAATTATTTTGATGATCTTTCTCTAAGTGTTGCAGAAACGATGAGGAGGATTTCACGAGTTTATATCGACTCGGAGTACACGACACTGGTTCTAATGTTGGTTGATTAAATATTTGGATCGTTAACGTGTTTTATGGATTTGAATTTAACCAATATCTCAAAAATATTTTTCAAGGGGAATCAAATAGAAAAATTGCTTCCAAAATTAACTCTAACATTTTCGACATCTATGGCTTTAAGCATTGCAGATCGAAGACGGAGCCAGATGTCATCAACCAGAATTACAGGGAGTTAATTTGAGTTTATTTTCATATGTAGGGTGAGCAATTATGTGGTTTACTCTTAAACTTAGGATCAATCTGAAAAACATAGAAAAACTTACCATCGAGAAATTTGGGCGAATTTTGCAATTTTCAATCTCAGCTCTCGAGCGAAAATTGATTTGGGACCAAGTTGTAATTTTCGCCTTCATATTGACGAGCGAAAATTAAACAGGAAACCAAATAATTCTCGATCGGAACTGACGAGCAAAAACTAACAGTACCCAAAGAAAATTTCTCGAACGTAAATTTCGCTATCACAAACAGTAATGGGCTTAAAATCACAGTCTTGTAAAACGTCTAATCAGCCCAATTAAACGAAACCATTACTTGCAGTCGAAAATCCCTAAATACACGCTAAAACCCTCGATCTCAAAATTCAACAGTCGTGCGGAAAACTTTTTCTCTCAAAAGACGAACGTCAAAATCTTCAAATCTTTCGACTTTTCCTCTTATTTTCGTCTTTAGAAGGTAGATTTGACTTTTTTTATGGATTATCGCGTGTTTAAACTTCATATGCATCTGTATTTTGAAATATTACGCATGTTTCTGTGTTCTTTTCTCGACTGTTCATATTCTGGCTTGATTGTAGTACTTTAGGCCAATATCTAAGTATAATCTAGGTTAAAAACTGCATATTAAGATAGTTTCGAAGTCTCTTGATCGTTATATGGTAGATTGTGTTGATTCTCTGCGTTATTTGAGTTCGATTGAAAGAACAACTAAAACTGGGATTTTACCATTTGAAGGCGTCGAAGAACTCTTTCGCTCGCAAACAGTGTCAATTGAATTTCAACTGTTCTACTGTTTGCACTGTAAAATTTTTTCGATCGCTAAACTTTTTGACTTAGTTGTTAAGAAAGATAACGTAGATTGAAAATTAACTACAATCGAGATTTAATTTGAATTTGGATTTTATGCGAGCAAAAAGATTACTGAATGAAATAGATCTAATAGATGCAAATAATAAGTTTCGAGCGCAAAACTTACAATCGCAAATAATAATTTCGATTTCAATTTCATTTTCGATTGAAAATTTTAGCGTCGATAAAATTAATTTTCGACGATAAAATTTCTCGATCGCAAACATGCACAGTAATGAATATTATCGATCGAAAATTTTCTCGGAGAGTCACCAAGTTTCTCGCTGTCAATTTTCTCGATCGTAAAATTCCATAGCGAAAAACTATTTTAAAATCGAAATACTTTCTCGCTCGAAAACTTTCACAGCGAAAAATTTTATTCACGCGCGAAAAATTTCTCGACAGTAAATTTACTCAGAAACTTCATTTCTCGATCGTAAATTTATACAGAAATTTTCTCGATCGTAAAATTTCTCAGATACAGTACCGTATCATAAGTTCAAAAACTTAGAAAAGTTTCTAAGTCCTTTTTACTGTAGCTTTTAATAGCGCACAAAAATTCTCGATCGCAAATAAAAACATAGAATTGCATTTAAAATTTGCACTAAGGCAATTAAACTGAGAACTTTAATTCTCGCGCGATAAATAGTACGGAGTGAACAGTGCTTAAAAACTTAGAAATTTTTTTACTTCTATAAGGCTAACATACTTGTGTCGAAATATACTTATCTATTATTATTATACGAATGTATTCAAATATGCTATGACATGATCTTTTATTATGGTTTGATAATTCAAAATTTCAACTCAAAAATAACGATCTTTAACTAATGGTTTACATTTCTTATTTGTATTTCAGATGGATCACTATCCTACATACAATCACATCTATGAGAAGGCCATGTACCTCAACGTACACGACACAAATTTCCAGCTCGACCTGACTACCTTTAGTGTCCTGACGAGATCATGGTGTCTATACTACAAGGCCATTGTGGCATGCTCTTACGGTGACGGCCTCAGTGCCGATGGTTTACCTCCAACAATTCTGAGGGATGATTAAGAGCCACGTCATTGAAGGGGCATACAGCTTCACAACGGTGATAGGGACGAGGCACATTAATATGAACAAGAATGACTTCTGTCTTATCCTCGACCTCCCCTACAGCCCAAACTACGACCCCCTTCCTACTGACGCGGAGCTCGTGCATGACTTCCTTCAGATGGGATACCGTCCGCAACTGGCCAAGCTTGCTCAAGTGCAGAGCAACGGGATTCCTCATCCGTGGAAGACACTTTTTGGAATCATAAATAAGTGTTTATCCCTTAAGCATGGAGGATCCGACGACATGAGGGAGATGAAGGATTTGATGAAGGCGCTCCTCACGAACTTCAGTAGTACCACCGCAGCCCACGAGAGCCAAATGATGAAGATGGAGGAGTACATGGAAGCAAACGACGTGCCCAGAACACAGACGCCTCGATTAAGAAGTTGGAGCAGCAGGTGGGCCAATTAGCAAAGCAACTGGCCGGGCGAAATCAAGGATCACTCCCGAGCTACACCGAGACAAACCCTAAAGAGTACTGCAATGCCGTAACCCTGAGGAGCGGGAGAGGATTGCAAGAAGTTCCCGCCAAGCAGAATTCGAAGGCGAAAGTTGATTTCGAGGGCCACGACGAGCCAGAAGTGGAGGAAAGCAAGGGCGACGAAGTCGAGAATGTTAAGGATGACAAGGGAAAGGCGCGACGGTTCGTGAAGCCGTACCAGCCGAAGATTCCGTATCCAGCTCGGTTGAGGGAAACTGAAACTGAAAAAGAGAAGGTCGAACCTAAAAAAGGAAAGCTGTGCCTCATAAGGAAAAGGCGGAGGAGAATACGCGACCACCAATGAGGCCGTACCAGTCGAAAGTTCCCTACCCAGCACGTTTGAAGAAGGACAAAGACAAGGCGCTGTTTAGCAGATTTATGGTATGTGCAAAGAACTACATATTAACTTACCATTTGTTGACACTATTATGCAGATGCCCAGTTTCGCGAAGTCCTGAAGGACTTGCTGACAAATCGGAAGCTCGAACACGTCTCCACTGTATACCTACGAGGAGAGTGCTCGGTGATATTCCAAATCAAGATACCGAAAAAGCTCAAGGACCCAGGGCGTTTTACTATTTCTTGTCATATTGGTGACTTAGTAGTTGAGCATGCTTTAGCTGATCTAGGCGCTAGTATAAATTTGATGTCGTACTCCATGTTTAGGCGCTTAGGATTAGGTGAACCACGACCCACTAGAATGAGTATTCAATTGGTCGATACATCGTTAAAATACCCCCTAGGTGTTATCGAGGATGTTCTAGTTAAGGTTGATAAGTTCGTTATCCCTGCTGATTTTGTGATCCTAGAGATTGACGAGGATGAAAATGTTCCATTAATTCTAGGTAGACCATTCTTAGCTACAGGTGAGACTCTGATAGATGTTAGGAATGGAACATTGACTTTGAATGTAGACGGCGAGAAAATTACGTTTAATATGACTAACTCGATGAAAAAAGAGTAGCGGCATGATAATAAGTGCCATTACTTGGATGCTTTTGAGTACGATTTCTCGTCTTCTATCCAAGGTTTATCACATGTTTTAAGCAAGGAGGAAGTCGATGAGCCCACAATAACCATCGGCAAAAGCAGCGAAGAAGTTAAGGAAAAGAGCCCAGTTGAGAAGCGACCGACACTAGAGTTGAAATCGCCGCCCGGCGGAAAGCGACAACTCCAAGGCTTGGATGTAGGCGAGGAAGACTTAAGCAAAAAGGAGGTACTGTATCTAGACTTCCAGCCACCTAAGCGAACGAAGGTACGTCCGGCTAAAGACGCTAAAGGAAGCGCTTCTTGGGAGGCAACTCAGGTTTTATCTATCTAGTACTTTCTTTTTATTATGTATATTATTATCATTCATGTTTTTTTGTTACGTTTAATTTTCCCTTTAGTCATGTCAGGCATCACGAGTCACGATACGACAAGCATCACGCGTTTAGTCATGACCACGTCAACATTTTTCGTCAGGGGGGGTTGGGTTCTCTTAAACCTACATTTCCCTTTCGTTTATTCAATTTTTACGTTGAGGACAACGTACGTCTTAAGTGTGGGGAGGGGAAAGTAGGTTGAGAACTTACTTATGTAAATTTTTTTTTATGACGTGTCCGTGAGTCATTAATTTCGTTGGGAAGGCATGATTTGTTGAAATCAGGCATGATTTTTTGCGCTTATCTCGAGTTGAATTGCATGACATAAAATTTTGTGAGCAATTAGGATATGCACAATTGATTGAATCGTGTCTGCTTGAACAGATATAGCGCTGCTTTGAGAGATTCGTACACATAACCTTTTTTCGTTGTGAGAGTTTGAGCCTGACGAGCTTATGCTCATTTTCTTGGTTGTGTGACGTGCCTAGTCTAGTCTCTCTAGAACTTGCTTGCCTGATACGTGTTCAAACTATTTCTTGTGCGCTAGGATGAAAATGATGAGGGCATAAGGAATTAAGTCCATGTCCAAATTTCCCTACCATGATTAATCCCCTTAGTTAACCACGTTGAGCCTGAGCCTATTTGTTTGTTTACCTCGTAAATTATAAGAAGCCACTGACCCGAATAAGCCTCCAGAGATTATCTGAACCTGAGTTGATTAGAATAGAGCAGAAGTCGAACTTGAGGGTTACTATCTCAATGTCTGATATAATGTTCTTCTCTGCTATTCGTGAAATGATTCGACCCTACTTGACCGTTTTCTGAAATGACCCTATCACTTGCATAATCATGCCCATAAACCTTTTGCAATATATATGTTTTGGTAATAAGTATCCCTAGGCACACGGCATTCCCTGTGGCGATGTATTCTTTGCGACAAAAGCCAAACATTGATGTTTAGGGAAAAGGGCAGTGCACAAAATTAGAGCGTGACTAAGGTGAAAGGGCAGAAAATGAAAGGGAACTGAGTTGAGAGGGTCGAGCAGAAAAGTCTAGGATTTCAGAGCGAGAATGTTGAGTCGTATGTTGGGGCATGTGACTATCTGTCTAATCATCCTATATTCTCTGATTTTTTGCTTATGTATCCTAGCTTTAAGATTACGTGTTCAGGATATGTGCTCGTCACTTCAATATTATTTGACCCGTTTCGACCCGTAAAGAGCCTCAGATTTATGCTTGCCGCTTTAAGTAGTAGATATGCGATTAGCTTGCAAGCTTATGGTAGGGGTCGGACTAGTGCACGATTTGAGCGATTCACTATATGCTAGCCTATACACTGAGTGATTTGAGCGAATCATTGTGAGGTATGATTCTTGACTAGCAGTGCTAAGGAAGTTCAGGTTAATAGGTGCCAATCATTAGTGCATTATTCATGATTATTTGCTTGATTCCATTTTGTGCTTTCTAGCTATGATGATAAGATGCGAACAATCGTGCCGTTATCTTGATTTGATGCCTTCTCTGACTTCTAATTTACTTGAGGACAAGCAAATGCTTAAGTGTGAGGGGGTTTGATAAACGTATTTCACTACGTTTATCGTAGTATTTAGTTGGGTTAAAATAGAGCTCTAGCTATCATTTTATACATTTATTCACCATATTTACACTTCTTTCGATATTGAAGGACCTTAGGACGGCTCTCGGGCGAAAAGGAGTGAAAATGAGGCAAAACAGAGCAAGTATGAAGAAATCAGTCATGTGTCACGGCCGTGACACTCCTTGCACCAGGCCGTGACAATGGACAGAACCAAAGCCAAGACACTGGTCTCCATCACAGCCGTGACACACATTGCACCAGGCCGTGACAAGAGGCAGAAAGGAAGCCAAGCGATGCAGAGCACAGTCACGGCCGTGAAGCCCGCCTGAAAAGTAGCAACGGACTAAAAAATTCATATCTCTCAATCTAGACCTCGGATTAAGAATCCCTTTGGTCAGAATCAATATTGGCAAGTCTTCTATCTATGGTTAAAGTTTCAGGTCTATCGGACATCGTTTACCCCTCCATCTGAGAGAAATACGAAAGTATCGCAAAGCTGTTGAAAGTGTCACGGCCGTGACACTACTGCATGAGGCCATGATGCACGGCAGTGAGCTCATTTTGTGCCCCGATAGTGTCACGTCCGTGACGTATCTTGTCCCAGGTCGTGACCACGTCGAATTTCAATATAAAAGCCCAATTTTAACTCAGAAAGAGGGGACACTTACCAGATATTAATCATAATTCCTGAGTAGGGTTGTCAACGGGGCGGGTTCGGGGCGGGGATCTAATCCCCGTCCCCGCCCCGCGAGGCAAACGGGGACGAAATCGTCCCCGTCCCCGTCCCCACGGGGATTCCCCGCCCCGTCAATATTTAAAAAAAAATTACTTTATATTATTTTAATATTATTTAAACTATATTGTAATATTAGTTAAATTATTTAAACTATATTTTAGTCATATTTAAATTATTTTAATACTATTCAAAGTATATTTTCATATTATTTATCTTATAATAATATTAATTGAATATAATAACTATTATTTTAATTTCGGGGACGGGGCGGGGAACGGGGCGGGGGTATCCGTGGGGAAAAATATTCCCCCGTCCCCGCCCCGTGGGGATAGAATAGCGGGGATTCCCCGTCCTATTCGGGGCGGATCCCCGCGGGGACGGGGAATCCCCGCCCCATTGACAACCCTATTTCTGAGAGACGAATTACAGACGCCAGAAATGCAGAATTCCACTGGAGAAGTGCAAGAGATGGATCAACGAAGAATTCACGCCGAATTGATCGAAGAACGAAGATTCATCCACGCTAGCATCCCCGATCATCAGTACATCAAGATCATGAGTCTTCCTTCCCCGTTTTCTATTTCTTTCGTTGTTTTCCCGTCTATTATGAGTAGCTAAATTCCCTATGTGTTTGGGAGTAGATGAACGCTAGGTTATTTCGTAGTTAAGACATAGAATTATCGTGACTCTGTGTTTTGACTATTTATCGTTCTATGAAGTTGTTTCGTTGCTTTAATATGTCTATGTGTTAAAGAGATCGTGTGGAAAATCGTTTAGGGCGACAACTAAATAACGATTAGGCCGTTCGTAGAAGATATGATTCGAGTATATGGCGAAAGCAAATACTCGATCCTCGCCGTTAGTAATTACCGAATCTTAGATCCCGCGAGCGTTTAGGGCGACAGTAAACTCGCGAGCGGGTAGGAAATTACTGCGATTTAGTCAAGAATCACGTAGGAACGATAATTCATTGTCTTAGCCGATAGTACCTAGCGGGATTCGAATCCCGAGCACATCTTTATCATCTGAAAACTCTCATACCAGTTAGCCGTGTTCTTTAAATCTCTAGTTGCTTTAGGTTTGGTCTGTTAGGTTAATTTGTAAAACAATCGGTGTATTTTTTTTAGGCTAGATATCGAGTCGATAGGTACTCAGTTTATTCCTCGTGTTCGATACTCGTTTACTCACTTTACTGCACTACACACGATAGGTCCACTGCCTATCGCACGTCGGTGATAGTAATTAGGTATTCGTTTTATTTTATCCCCGACTGTTTGTCTACACAAGATTTTGATGGAAGATTCTTACAAGCCTATCGCTCAACCACAGAGGTGCCTAAATCCAGCGATGCAAGAAGTGGTGAAAAATGAGGTAATTAAGCTTTTGGACGCAGGTATTATCTACCCTATCTCTGATAGCGCATGGGTTAGTCCGACACAAGTTGTTCCTAAAAAGGGAGGTATGACTGTCGAAATTCGAACTCGAATCGGGTTACGGACCGGTACAGAGGGATTGGCAAGGTAACTACCGGACTCTTGGATTCCTCCCTTGCCGATTGAGTCGAACCTAGAGAGTCGGGCTTAAAAAGGATCATCAACGTGTAGTGATAAGGACAGAAAGTGTTTTAGGCCTTAACGGGCCTTGGGCCGTTGGGCCACGCCTTAATGGGCCTCGTGCCACTTATGGATCGAAGTTGGACTTCTTATGAAACTAACTTTAAGACTTGGGCTTGGCTAAATGCTTAGTGGGCTTGAGGATAAAATTGGATTTCACCTTAAGCTAATTTCGAAATATGCCTTTGAGGGTATTTTCGGAATGTGCGTATTTGATATAAATAAATATGGAATAAAATATTTGGAATATTATTTATTTAAATTTCGAAATTAATCTCGGATTAAGTTTCGAATTCCATACCATATTTAAATATACTTAGTTTGATTTGGTATTTAAGTTAGTTTTCTAATAATAGCAAGTTTCCTTAAATTTGGATTTGGAATTCAAAAGAGAGTAAGATTTGGCAAAAGACTCTCACACTTTAAGGTCTAAGATATTGATATCCAAGCCTTTAAATAGGCTAAGAATTTCGTGCTCCAAAGGTAGAGAAAAAAGAAGTGATTTTCGAAATCAACCAAAGGCACAAAAACACACACCAAACGCACACACGTTTCTCCCACGCGACGGCTCAGTTCTCTCTAGCCATCTTTAGAGAACTGATTCCATGGTACACTGCGAGGTCGGCGTGATGATCTAGTGCAATCCACCACCATCGACGAAGTCTGGAAGAAAAGGACGAGGAGCTGCCACTTGCGTCAACTGGTAATTCTCTACGAGTTTGACCCGCCCTATTGCATGTCTATGTGTTACTATTCCGATCCGAGCTATGAGGGCAATCGGGGAACACAAAATTTTTATTCCGCACCGTTCTCGGGCGGGCGCTCGTGATCGGAATCACAACGTGTTTAAATTGAAACGAGGTGGAGATGATCGAAATGCCGATGCGGTTCGACCGTTGTTGGGCTGTCTGATGCATCGTTTGCCAACCCATGGCCATCCACTCGTGCGTACAGACCGACGAGGAACCACGGACTGGGCCAGGACCCGCGCGGCGGCGAGATCCGAGCAGCCGCGCGTTGCACGCGGGCTGCGAGCGGTGCAGCGATGCTGCAGCCACGGGATCGGCTTCTTCATGCAGGCCCGATATGCCTCGTACTCTGGGACCGGGCCAGCCATGGTGGCTTAGGCACCGGCCCGTAGCGCCGCCGCAAGGCGCGGCGACACCGCAAAAATCGTCCCCAGTTTTGACCGCGGGCTGCGACGGCGCGCTGCGCAAGACAGCCGTAGTGACTCCGGCTCGGCCGGAATGCTGTGGCAGTGATCTCTCCCAGCGAGGCTCCGGCACGGAGGGACTGAGGCGACGAAGGAGTTGCGGCAGTTTTCTACCACGAGATGAACATGCGCGCGTTGCGCGCGGCGTGTCATCGCCAGCGGCGCGGCTGTTTCGGCTCAGCCCGGGACTCCCCGCCAGCGGCCTTCTCCATCGTGGCTCTCCGGCGTGTTTTGACGGCTGAGCAATTTGAGTAGCGGCAGCTGCATTAGGTCTTCACGCTCAAAGCCTTAACTGGCGTTTGAATGGCCTTGGCCCGTTTGAGTCCCAATTTTCGTTTCTTTTTAATCACATAATTGTCAACGTGCTCGTTATGAATGTGATTTAAGGCGCACTTGCGGGTTTAGGAATTTGGTTTCCGGGTCATTTGTTAAGGGTCACGTCCCCCCGGATTGTATTTGTTTTATACGGGATGTTCGGGACTTATGATCCCCCCGTGTTGTAATTTACCGTTTTATTAGATTATTTTAAATATGACCACGAGGGCCCATTTGATGGTAGACAACCCCCCGGCGGTGACAAGGTAGTGGACTTTCGGTGACTTTGATGTCGTTCGAGTGACGAAGGACGTTTGACGACTTCAAGACCCGTGCGACAACCCGAGTTTTTTAATATGCATGTAATAGGGATAAACTAGAAATAATCCGCTTGTGTTGTCTTGTAGTTTATTTTCCTAGGGTTAATTTCCTACCTACGTGCGTGTTGGTTTTTGAAGTGATAGGCATGTTCATGTGCTCTTATGTGAGATGGTTTATTCTCCCGTTTGACAAATACTAAGTGGGTAAAGGAGTTGGATTCATGTCTTCTATCATGCTTGAGATGTCTAGCATTGGGGAGTTTTGCAATTTGTTCCGAGTAAATTGGCGTCGTATATCCTGCCCCAATGTTAGCGTCTTGGGTGCGTCTTGGACGCCTCTCGTCATACCAGTCCGCCCCCCACGAAGCGTATCGCAGCAACGAGCGGTACATTCTATGCGATTTGAGCATAAGTTGATAGGTCACACTTAGGCAGTTATACCCAATATCAGGGTTAGCCGTGAGGGTCAATGACTAAGACAAAGATAGTTGAAACTCTTCATGGATAAGTTCACATTTGACGTGACTTCGATAAGATTAGATGAGCCAAATATTGCGTAAAAGGCTAATGCGAATCTAGTTGAGTCGGGGACATCAACTTCACTATGAAACTTTCAACGAGGTTTCCGAAACTCTTCTCGGGAGGATAGTGTTTTCGAGAAAAATAGTGGGAGTCAAGCGAAACGAAAAGTCCTTGTTTGCGCTTGATGAATGATAAGATAAACCTAATTAGATATTTATTTCTACAGCTTTACGTTTCTTTCTACTTACTGCGATGACGAACATTATTACTATGCTGCATGAGAGAAATTGTTTGGTTGGACCAAACTACGTGGACTGGCTCTGTAACCTGAGAATAGTCCTGGTATGGAGTCGTTAACTTATGTCCTCGATTTCCCCGTACCGCAAGTCCCAGGGGCTGATGCGAGTGACGAAGACCGGGCTGCGTATGCCAAGTGGCAGATTGACGAGCCAAAGGTCAAGGGTTATATACTTCTTTCCATGAGCAATGAGTTGCAGCGCACTCACTCGGAAATGGAAGTGGGCGCCATTTTGCTTCATTTGAAGGAGCTTTTTGGCGAACATTCCAGGAGTGCTCGCTATTCCCTTACGGAGCAACTATTTCATTGCAAAATGGCTGAGGGTAGTGACGTCGGAGAGCATGTGCTCAAGATGATCGATTGGATCGAAAGACTGGAGGCACTGGACTTTATCATGGATAATGAGCTCCAGAACGATTTGATACTTTAGTCGCTCCCATCTTCCTTCATTTCGTTCATCGTGAACTGTAATCTGTACAAGGCCGAGATGACGTTGACTGGGTTGATGAACCAGTTGTCGGCGGCACAAACTCAGGTGAAGAATGTGAAAGGAAAGGAAGTTTTTTTGTCGCGAATGCTAAGACTCGTGGGTCGAGTAGAAAGAAAAATTCGGACAAACCCACTAAGCCCAAAGGACGAATTGAAAGGAAAGGCCAAGAAGAACGTGTTCAAAGGCGCCAAGCCGACGGACAAATGCCTTCACTGCAATAAGCTTGGCCATTGGAAGCGCGATTGCCCAAAGCTAGCCGCCTCAGGTAAAGGACTTTACGTTTTAGAAACTAATTGTTCTATGACAGTATATTCCGCATCTTAGACTGGGGAGCTAGTTTCGATCCAGGGTCTGGAACGAAGTAGGAAGCTGGCGGATCATGATCAACGTAGGAAGCGGAAATAGTGTACCGGCGACCCACATTGGATCAAGAACTCTCGTTTTATCTACCAGACATAGTTTACTGCTTTCTGATTGTTTAGTTCTGCCCAAGGGGCTTCATAATACTGTTTCTATTCCCGTTTTGAGCGAAAACAGTTACGTATTCCGTTTTAGTAATAATATATACAATATTTATTTTGGAAATAATTGTTTCGGAAGTGCAAGTTTACTGAATGGATTATATTATCTAAATGCCGAAGATAAAACAAAAACTGTCAATACAATCACTAACAAAGGAAAATTGGAGTCGAACTCGAGACTGTTGTGGCATCCTCGACTCGGTCACGCTGGAGAACAGAAGATTCTCGAGTTGGAGAAAACCGGCATTATAAAGCCGCTTGGGTCTGATCCCTATCCGACTTGAGAATCTTGTATCCTTGGAAAGATGACCAAGTCGCCCTTCACAGGGATTTTTGCGAGAGCCGCAGAACTTCTCGGTATGATCCACACGGATGTTTGCGGACCGTTCGGGGTAGCGGCTCGCGGTAACTTCCATTATTTCGTTACCTTCACTGATGATCACTCTCGCTTCGGCAAGGTGTATCTCATGAAGCACATGTCTTATACTTTTGAATGGTTGAAAGAGTACAAGGCTTTGGTGGAAAATAAGACTGGAAAGAGCATCAAAGCCGTTCGATCAGATCGAGGCGGCGAGTACATGAGCCTCAGGTTTGACTAATTCTTGAAAGAGAACTGGATCATTTCACAGTTGACACCGCCCGGAACACCGTAGTTGAACGTGTGTCCGAATGCAGAAATATAACTCTGTTGGATAAGGTTCGATCTATGCTGAGCTATAAAGACCTGCCCATATCATTGTGGGGTCATACCCTGTTGACAGCGGCACACATTCTGAATAGATGTCCTACAAAGTCTGTCGATCGTATTCCGTATCAGATATGGACAGGACGAAGACCGAGCTTGAATCACACAGAGTTTGGGGTTTCCCCGCATTCGTGAAAAGCTCAAGACGGATAAACTGGAAATGAAGGCTGTGAAATGACGTTTTGTCGGGGATCCTGAGGATTCCGTGGGATACCAATTTTACTTCCACGACGATCAGAGAATCGTTGTAGCCCTTCAGGCCCACTCTCTCGAAGAAGTGTTCATTCGAGAAGGCGGAGCGGGTCGCGAAGTAACTCTTGGAGAATCGTCAGAAACGCTTTTACAGACTCCAGTGTCAGATGACACCGTACAGTAGTCCGAGACGCAACCTAAGTTGCGCAGGTCGGGTAGAGTATCTCGCCAGCCTGAATGATATGGGATGGTCCACATCGAGCCCGAGGTTGCTGCAATGGAAGGAAACGTCAGAGACGATCCCACTAGTTATGACCAGGCAATCAGGGATAAAGAATCGGAGAACTGGCTTATAGCTATGCAAGCCAAAATGGATTCTATGCACGAAAACCAAGTCTAGACTCTAGTAGACCTCCCAGATGGTTTTAGACCCATTGGGTGTAAATGGATCTACAAGAGAAAGATTGGATCTGACGGATTGGTTGACACATACAAAGTTAGGCTTGTGTCGAAAGGGTACAGTCAAAAAGAGGGCATTGACTATGAGGAGACCTTTTCGCCTGTCGTTATGATGAAGTCCATTCGAATATTGCTTGCAATAGTTGCGTACTATGACTATGAGATCTAGCAGATGGATGTGAAAACTGCGTTTCAAAATGGTTACCTCAAGGAGGAAATATGTATAAATCAGTCCAAGGGTTTTACATCACAAGGAGATGCTCATAAGGTGTGCAAATTGAACAAGTCCATTTATGGACTCAAACAAGCCTCCAGAAGCTGGAATCTTTGGTTCGATAAAGTGGTCAAGGGCCACGGATTCTTGAAGAACGAAGATGAACCTTGCGTCTACAAGAAAAGTAGAGGAAGCAAAATATCTTTCCTCCTATTGTACGTGGACGACATCCTTTTCATAGGAAATGATATTGGAATGCTCTCGATGGTGAAAGCATGGCTTTCGATCGAATTCTCCATGAAAGACTTGGGAGAAGCTACCTACTTCTTAGGTATTCGCCTTTATCGAGATCGAGCGAATCGTATGTTAGGACTCCCAGGCCCTTTACTTAGAGAAGGTCCTAAAGCGACATAATATGGACAACTCTAAGAAAGGGTTCCTGCTTATGAGCCCTCAAACTGAGTTGGAGCGGAAAGAGATGAATGAAATTCCCTATACATCCGCAGGGGGTAGCTTGATATACGCGATGCTTTGCACGCGACATGACTTGCCGTTCGCTGTGGGCGTAGTCAATCGGATTCAGGCTGACCCTGGTAAGGAACATTGGACAGCAGTCAAAACTATCCTCAAGTACCTCAGACGGACTAAGGATATGATGCTGGTCTATGGTAATAGAGAATTAGAAGTGGAAGAGTATACGGATTCGGATTTCTAGTCTGACGTGGACGACCGAAAATCCACTTCAGGATTCGTCTTTACGCTCAACGTTGGAGCGGTGTCTTGGAAAAGTTCCAAAGAGAGCACTACTGGAGATGCCACCTACGAAGCAGAGTATATAGCGGCCTCAGAGGCCGCTAAGGAAGGTGTGGATGAGAAAGTTCTTGAAAGAACTTGGTGTCGTTCCTGTAGCAGATAGGCCATTGCCATTGTGGTGTTACAATACTGGCGCTACTTCTCAGGTGAAAGAACCGAGATCTCACAGCAGGTCCAAACATATAGAAAGAAAGTACCACGTGCTACGTGGATCCGTTGAGAATGGCTACATAGTCGTGCAGAAGATTGCGACTGCGGAAAACGTGTAGAAGATTGTGCTGGCTAGACATCTCGAAAAGATGGGTATTAGATACTGCAGCGCATGGCATTGAGTGCAAGTGGGAGATTGTTAGGAATATGCCCTCGAATGCTATACGAGGATTAGATTGTATAAGGCATTAGCTGATTTATCATTCGACCTTTTTGTGTAATGAAATATTTTCTGTTTTAATCGAAAGGCATTGTTCGTTTTTCGGATATAAAAGTTCTTTACGTAGCATCCGGTAAAGCAATAAATGAACAAATCCAAATGTATCGAGTTGAGTCACTGTTCTCGATGGGCACGAGAGAGGAAGGCACCAAGTGGACTCTTAACCTCGAACCTTAAATGTCCGTAAGCCTTAGGCTCCAATTGGGTGCTGAATAACCGATTACAGCTTATTTTTCGATGACCTATCATGTGCTGATATCCCACTTTGAAGCGGGGGTAATGACTTGTGATACGAATCGAATCAAGGGATTGAATCGTTTCATGGACTCTGACTCGCGGGTCGTAGGTCGAACATGGCTTATTACTCAAGGAGTGACAACGACCGACAACAATACTATAGTAGTCTACGTGAACCTTAGACCAAAAGGGGCATTGACGGAGTTGACTTCGAAGTCTCGACTGTCACTGGTTCCCCTCGACCCGATTTGCTGTTGCATGGGTCAGCGGGCTAGATGCGATCTTGATAACGATTTGTGATTGCCGGGCTCAGACCGCCAAGTACGGATTCGCAGTCTCGTAAGTAATCGAGACATGTGTCCTATGTGGAAATTGAACAAGTCCATTTATGGACTCAAACAAGCCTCCAGAAGCTGGAATCTTTGGTTCGATAAAGTGGTCAAGGGCCACGGATTCTTAAAGAACGAAGATGAACCTTGCGTCTACAAGAAAAGCAGAGGGAGCAAAATATCTTTCCTCCTATTGTACGTGGACGACATCCTTTTCATAGGAAATGATATTGGAATGCTCTCGATGGTGAAAGCATGGCTTTCGATCGAATTCTCCATGAAAGACTTGGGAGAAGCTACCTACTTCTTAGGTATTCGCCTTTATCGAGATCGAGCGAATCGTATGTTAGGACTCCCAGGCCCTTTACTTAGAGAAGGTCCTAAAGTGATATAATATGGACAACTCTAAGAAAGGGTTCCTGCCTATGCGACATCGGATTCACATTTCCAATGCTATGAGCCCTCAAAGTGAGTTGGAGCGAAAGAGATGAATGGAATCCCCCTTGGCATACGCTGTGAGCGTAGTCAGTCGGTTTCAGGCTGGCCCTTGTATGGAACATTGGACAGCAGTCAAGACTATCCTCAGGTGCCTCAGACGGACTAAGGATATGATGCTGGTCTATGGTAATGAAGAATTGAAAGTGGAAGGGTATACGGATTCGTATTTCCAGTCTGACGTGGACGATAGTAGATCCACTTCTGGATTCGTCTTTACGCTCAACGGTGGAGCAGTGTCTTGGAAAAGTTCCAAACAAAGCACTACTACAGATTCCACCTGCGAAGCAGAGTATATAGCGGCTTCAGAGGCAGCTAAGTAAGGTGTTTGGATGAGAAAGTTCTTGGAAGAACTTGGTGTTTCTGTAGCAGATAGGCCATTGCAATTGTGGTGTGACAACACTGGCCCTAAACCGAGATCTCACAGCAGGTCCTAACATATTGAAAGAAAGTACCACGTCTTACGTGGATTCATTGAGAATAGCTACATATCCATGAAGAAGATTGCGACCGCGGAAAATGTGGCCGACCAATTCACCAAGCCTCTATTACAGGCAGTGCTTGCTAGAATATCTCGAAAAGATGGGTATTAGATACTGCAGCGCATGGCATTGAGTGCAAGTGGGAGATTGTTAGGAATATGCCCTCGAATGCTATACGAGGATTAGATCGTATAGGGCATTAGATTATTTATCGTTCGACCTTTTGTGTAATAAAATACCAGTGGAAGGCACCACTGGACTCTTAACCTCGAACATTAAAAGTCCGTAAGCCTGAGGCTCCAGTTGTGTGCTGGATAACCGATCACGGTTTATTTGTCAATGACCTATCGGTGCCGATATCCCGCTTGGAAGTAGAGGTCATGACTTGTGATACGAATCGAATCAAGAGATTGACTCGTTTCATGGACACTGACTCACGGGTCGTACGGTCGAACTTGGCTTATTACTCAAGGAGTGTCAATGACCGATGACAACACTATAGTAGTCTAAGTGAACCTTAGACCGAAAGGGGCTTTGACGGAGTTGACTTTGAAGTCTCGACTGTCACTGGTTCCCCTCAAGCCGATTTGCTATTGCATGGGTCAGCGGACCGATGCAATCTTGATGACGATTTGTGATTACCGGGCTTAGACCGCCGAGGACGAATGCACAGTCTCACAAGTAATCGTGATAAGTGTCCTATGAGGACGGCAACGGGAAATTACGAAATCCTTGGCCAAGGTATTGAACTAACTCGTGTGAGACATGGAGGGTAGTTTCATAATTTGCCTCCTCTCCGTTTTGTCATAGAATCGAGTTTATTGAGTTTGATATAGACCATGGCTCTCACTTGATTGGAACAGAGCTGAAGGGTGTATACGTAGCACCGTTATCTATAGTGACGTTCTGGGAGACTGGGTCGAAATTCGCACTCGAATTGGGTTACGGTCCGATACTGAGGGATTGGCTAGGTAACTACCGGAATCTTGGATTTCTACCTTGCCGATTGAGTCGAACCTAGAGAGTCAGACTTAAAAAGGATCATCAACGTGTACTAATAAGGAGAGAAAGTGTTTTGGGCCTTAACGGGCCTTGGGCCGTTGGGCCACGCCTTAATGGGCCTCGGGCCATCTATTGGATTGAAGTTTATTTTTGGAAAGTTCAATAAAAAGGAAATAAAGGAGTACATGACAGCGGACATGATATCGCTAATGGCGCACCAAGCGGTAATGTTCAACGGCCAGACAGCACACACACAACGAAGTAGCCCAGACATCCCACAAGGTCCCAAAAGACCTAAGCCAAAGCAGAGACACAACAAACAAAGTCAATAAAGCAAACGCTACGAGAGAGGTCAAGACCACAACCATCAACAGGTCCCTGGCACCAGGTGTAGTACCAGCAGGCTAAGAGGCCGGGAGGCAAAACAGTGCAGAGCGCAAAACAGAAGACCAATCACTGGGATGGTCTTCAGGCAGACAAGTGAGAGCAATAGGTGCAACCGCAGATCAGGCCGGGGGGCGTACAAATGCCAACTCCAATCTTTCCAAAGAGAAGATAAGAAGACGTCAGCAGGCAAGGTGAACAGCGTGACATCGACACCAAGTAGGCCGCAAGCTTTCCACCCAAAGACAGGACGCCAAGGACGCCAGCGAAGAACCAGACCTGCAACCAAGAAAGGAGGCAGAAGAAGGCAAGCAAAAAACACGAGACAAGATCAGTGCGTCAGAAAAAACTTTCCTAGCTCATCCAAGTAATACGCCAAACCCTATGCATCGCGTGGAGTTGGAGCTGGTATTTGTGTGGCATAGTGGATAGGCGCATGCTCAGGATCGTCTCAATTTCGTTGACTACACTCTCAGGAGTTCTCCGTCTTCCTTCACGCCAACGTCTGTTGCGTTCCCACCAAAGATGGTAGACAAGTGGGGTAATAACATGGCGCGGGCCCATCGAGGCGGGGTGCTTGCTGCGCCACCGTCGAGCAGCCCAACGGATCCCCTCAAACCATTCCCTGCAAGGCCATCTAAAATGCCTATGATTACGCAATAATTGTAAACAGCATTTAGAAAAAGGGCAGTCGAAAAAGAGGTGGCGCGTAGTCTCCGCAATTCCGGCATCGCAAAGGAGACACGTAGAGGTTCCTGCAGCTTCCGCAACCCACGGTTTGTCGCGTGTTGCCAGTCTGTCCCTAATCGCAAGCCAAAGGATGAATTCATGCCGAGGAATGGAGATAGGTCCGCCGAAAAGCGTGCACCAGGGGACAATAGGCCTTCGTGTCCGCAGCTTCTTATTAAACTAACTTAATACTTGGGCTTGGCCAAGTGCTTAATGGGCTTAAAATTGGATTTCACCTTAAGCTAATTTCGAAATATGCCTTTTAGGGTATTTTCGGAATTTGCATATTTGATATAAATAAATATGGCATAGAATATTTGGAATTAAGTTTTGAATTCCATACCATATTTAAATATACTTAGTTTGACTTGATATTTAAGTTAGTTTTCTAATAATAGCAAGTTTCCTTAAGTTTGGATTTGGAATTCAAAAGAGAGTAAGATTTGGCAAAAATCTCTCCAAGGACTAAGATATCGAAATCCAAGCCTTTAAATAGGCTAAGAATTTCGTGCTCCAAAGGTAGAGAAAAAAGAAGTGATTTTCGAAATCAACCAAAGGCACAAAACACACACCAAACGCACACACGTTTCTCCCACGCGACGGCTCAGTTCTCTCTAGCCATCTTTAGAGAACTGATTTCGTGGTACACTGCGCGGTCGCATGATGATCTAGTGTCATCCACTACCATCGACAAAGTCTTGAAGAAAAGGACGAGGAGCTGCCACTCGCGTCAACTCGTAATTCTCTACGAGTTTGACCCGTCATATTGCATGTCTATGTGTTACTATTTCGATCCGAGCTACGAGGGAAATCGAGAAACCCGGAAAATTTTTATTCCGCACCGTTCCCGGGGACGTGGGGTCTCCGGGAGACACCGGGTAACCCAACATGCATATGCTCTAGGAAACGACAATCGTCCTCAAATAAAGATCAGGCTAAAGATCTTCTAAAATCACGTCATGAGGGACCATAAATATTCTATATAAATCAGGAAGGCGATGGCTCGAATAATCCTCCAATTGAACCCACTAGGCGAGTAAAATTACCTAGTGAATACGACGAAGCTGAGAAAAGAAGAGCAAGGGCAGATCTGATAGCTAAGAACATGCTGATGCAGGGCATCCCCAATGATATCTATAGACAAATCGATAGCATCCCAACGGCTAGAGGGATGTGGAATGAACTGGAGCGGATGATGCAAAAAACCGAAGTCGGCGCTAAAGCTAAGAAGGCTAACATACTCATAGCATATGACGCCTTCAATGCTAAAAACTGAGGAAAACTTGCATGATGTTTATCAGCGGTGTTAGGAAATATTTTGTAGTGTTCAATTTCATTGTATTATCTTTGTTGATTTGCTTTATTAAACTTTGGGCTAGCTCTTAATTGGGTTAGTTCTTAGTTATTCATGTAATGGGCCTTTACAAGAGGCCCACCTATTATATACCAACTTGTGGTATAAATAGGAAAACCCTAACACATAGAGGCCCACCTATTATATACCAACTTGTGGTATAAATAGGAAAACCCTAACACATAGTTAGGTGTGCTTGTGTGTGAAGATCAAATAAACAATTTTAGAGTGAGAGAGTCTCCTCAAGAACACCACCAAGCCCCACACGCCCCGAACCTAAATCTCGATCTTTAGGCGTGTTTAATCCGTCCGAAGTCGTATTGTTGGTGCTAATCGGGACCAACAAGTGGTATCAGAGCCCAACGCGACCGGATTTGCTTGTTTTGAGCGAGATTTGAGTGAAAAATTGCTTGAAAAATTATTTTCGTCACTTTCAGTTTTTGGGCGATTTCGAACTCGTTTTGTTGTTTTTAGACATCCCAAAGGTTGATTATGTGTTTAGGAATGTTTTTCTGATGTTTTGGAACAAGTTTCGTCGATTTTGAGTGAGATTTGAGCGAAAACGAGTCATTTTTCTGGTAAAAGTCGCGCAATGAAATAGTACTGTTCTTGGCCGAGAAAGTTTCATACCCGAGAAAGTTTGCATGCGAAAATTTCGCTGGCCGAGGAACTTTCGCTGGCCGAGAAATTTGAAACCGCGAAATTTTTTTTTTCTCATGTTGAGAAATTTTGAAACCGCGAAATTTTTCCAGGTTGAGAAATTTTGAAACCGCGAAATTTTTTTTCCAAGTTGAGAAATTTTTGAAACCGCGAAATCTTTCCAGGTTGCGAAATTTCTTGAAACCGCGAAACTTTGAAACCGCGAAACTTTCTAAGGCTGAGTCAAACTGAGAAATTTTCCACTACATGCGAAAATTTTACAGTACATGCGAAACTTTTACAGTACATGCGAAAATCTTCTTGATATGCGAAACTTTTACTGTACATGCGAAAATTTACTCTGAATGCGAAATTTCCTTATTTTCGCAACTCACTCTCACAACGAAATTTCTCGGGACAACATCATTCGCACATTTTCACACCATTTTTTCGCACCCCCCGAGAAATTTGCACCAAACCTTTAAACTTGATCCAAACTCGAATTTTTAGCTTCAAATCTTGCAAAAATCACTCTTTAAAAATTGCACTTAAACGTTTTTGACCACCAAAATTTCTGGCCCCCCTCGGATTAAATAAGGTTAAGGAGCAAAAAAAAAAAAAAAAAAATTTCTAAGCCTAAGGAAAATTTATATCATTGGATAGAGAAAAATTTTCTAAGCCCATTGGACTTTGTCTATTTTACACTTTTAAAATTTTCCGAAATAAATTTTTCTGGGCCAAAATTTTCGGTATAGACGACGTTTTTGTGAAATTTTTGAAGGCAAATCCAAAACGCGGCAACGATCACCGTACCCAACGATCGACCTAGGACGGTATTGGCACATTATAGAAAAAGTTTAGGTCACCCCCAAACTTTTCGGAGCGGAATTTCCAAATGCCAATTTCACACCACCCAGCATGTATGGCACCCGGGTTGCTCCACATACATGACTGGTACACGACGTGAGCAACCACCCCCCGGCATGAATGGTACATGGGTTGCTCCACATTCATGACCGGTATGCACTGCGAGCAACCAACCCCATCATGCACGTTACACGGGTTGCTCCACGTGCATGAAGGGATGTCAGAGAAGCGAGCAATCATCATGACTTCTGTACAAATCCGTGCAGAACCCGGACCCATAAAGAAGGGTTGACAAGAGTTCAACCAACCATCAGTGGGCGCGCCATCCAATCTTGATGCTTAGGCGATGTGGATCTCTTGTACCAGACTCCACCGTCCACCCATTGCCATCCATTCCACCATGGTACGCTGCATGGAGACGTCCTAAGCCACCGTGATTCTCTTTACGCCCTCACCACCACCACCACCTGACGAGTCTCAGAAGTGTCTGATCAACAGTTTTGGGCCACCCTCGTCGACATCACTCGTGGTCGCCTTTCAACGCGATCACGCCACGCCACCATAGTTCCCATGGATCAGTGAAACCCCCTGATCCTAACCCAGGAACGAGCCTACCCTAGCCTCTCTAATCTAGGTCTAGGTCGCGCGACATCCTCCTCCACGCAAAGATCCAATCAACGATCTCGGGAGGATGACGTAAGTCGCTTGCAGGAGTTGCGAACCAACGACGACATGATCGCACTCCTCTGTCATATCTCACCACAACCCGGACCTCGCCCATAGGTACAGGAGACGACTCGCTCGTTTCCCGAGTAGAAGTCGCGGCATCTGGTCCAACCGCGCAATTAACCCCTCCCAACCACTCAGCTATCCTTTCGCAGATAGCTGTTTCATTTCGCACAAGAGGAACCACGTTAGCCATCACCGCCCCACTTGGAGACGGTTGATGTTGAACATGCAGTGCCCCGCCTCTCACTGCACCTCTTCCACCCACATTGAGTCTAGTGTCCTCACCCACCGAAATTTTCCACTTTCTAGGACACAAACACTCTTTACGCACCGCAGGTTCTTCGTGAACTTGCCCGAACGCTTGATGACGTCCTTTTGACCGAGAGCGGAAGACCCACGACAGCCACCCTCACCACAACTGTCGATGGGCCACGGATACGAGCTTGTCTCATCGTCCGTGCGAACGGAAAGCCTTTGTGGCTCTCCGGTTCTTTTTGTCCTGTGCAAACAGGCGGCGCATCGGACACATGTTTCGATGTTGTGACGACGGAGCGTCTTTGTGACCCCCGTCTGGTTAGTTACCCCGTTCGTGATGGAGCCCCGACTCATAGCAATCAGGAGGAACTTACACATTCCATGCCGCACTCAACGAGGATCTATGAAGGAAAAGGTCCCATCACCGACACCATTCCACCATGCCTACGCTTACGCCACCACATGCTGCTCCGCCTCTTCCAAGTTTCGAAATGAACTTGGAGGAAAGCCAAATGCTGCTACTCCTGAGAATCCCACTTGATTGCCTCACTCCACACCACACCACACCATCATCACCACCATCAACACCAGAGGCAGACTCGTCCCACGGACGACGTGACGATCCCGAAGACGGAGATCATCTCAAGGGGGAGTAAAGGAGAAGAAATGAGTTGAAGATCGTACAGCAGCATCAGCAGCAACCATCATCCACGCCACCTCCACCAACTACGCCCCGCCGGAGGCTTCCACTACCTCCGCGCACATTCTTATGTGTCAGGCTATTATGTTCATAATGGAACACTCGAAGGAGCCATGGCACATCTCATCCACCACATTCCGCCACCACTGCGCTGACCACTCTGAAGACCGAGCTCTCTACTCTTGAAAGTCACATTTCAATGGAGCCTTGGCACATTTTTTACGCCCCACGCCTACCTTCTTCTGGAGCCAGACGAGTCATCTTCGAGGCCGAACCAGACAACTTCCATTCGAAGACGACAAATCCGGCGCCAAGAAGAAGAAGATTGGAGAATCTTAACAAGTGAATACTAGCCGAGCCATCAATGCCTCCGCAAGAAGAGGAGATATCCCTTGTAGGGGGAGTTTGCTAGGAATCGAGATCTCCAATATGCCCAACAAAGATATCCCACGCTGAACTGAAGATTGAACACTAAGGGGGAGATTGTTAGGAAATATTTTGTAGTGTTCAATTTCATTGTATTATCTTTGTTGATTTGCTTTATTAAACTTTGGGCTAGCTCTTAATTGGGTTAGTTCTTAGTTATTCATGTAATGGGCCTTTACAAGAGGCCCACCTATTATATACCAACTTGTGGTATAAATAGGAAAACCCTAACACATAGAGGCCCACCTATTATATACCAACTTGTGGTATAAATAGGAAAACCCTAACACATAGTTAGGTGTGCTTGTGTGTGAAGATCAAATAAACAATTTTAGAGTGAGAGAGTCTCCTCAAGAACACCACCAAGCCCCACACGCCCCGAACCTAAATCTCGATCTTTAGGCGTGTTTAATCCGTCCGAAGTCGTATTGTTGGTGCTAATCGGGACCAACAAGCGGTACCTCACTCTTCTCAACGAAATGAGAAATCTTGACATCAAAAAGACAAATATGGAGATGAACATTCGGTTTCTGTCAGCACTGCCCACCGATTGGAAGAAGATCTCTACTCAACTCCGACAAAATATGGACTTGGATGAGATGGATATTCACGCTATTTTTGATAATCTCGCATAGCATGAAGAAGACATAGACGAGTTACAAAAAGAGCAAAAGGGCAAACAGGCCGAGGACTCCATAGCTCTAGTTTCAGAGAAGAAGAGCTCTCGCTCACGCAAGGAGAAGCATGTCAAGGTCCCTAGCTCCTCAGAGGATGAAGACACATCTGATTCAGAACTTCCCTCTGAGATCAAAGAATTTGGGAAACAGCTGGCTTTAGTCGCTAAAATGATGATGAAGAAATACTTCAAGAAGAAGTAGTCATCCTCTGCTAACAGACTTCGAACTACTAGCTCAAAGAATAAGGAGAAGACAACTGAAACCTCAGAAGCTACAACACCCAAAGACACACTAAAATGTTTTAATTATGGAAAAACAGGTCACTTTGCCAGGGAATGCACCCTTCCAAAGAAGAAGGATGCTAACTACTACTCCATGAAGCTTCAACTGATCAAACAAAAGGAGCTGGAGTAGCCCTAAGGACGGAACAGGACCACTGGCTAGAGGACAGCTAAGATTCTGACGCCGAAATCTTGCTCTAATTGCGAGCCTCGAGGATGAAGAGGAAGATGGAACTCACGTAGATACTGTAGCACCCGGTTCCTCGTGAATAGTAGGGCCAATAAATTTGCGTGAATGTTAATTAAAATTATGTGCCTTTCGTGCGTTAATTTCGTGCCTATGTGACTTGCGTGAAATTTAGTGGGGAAAATTACGTGCCTAGGTGATTTTGTGAAATTTGGTGCAACTAATTTGTACCAAGTAATCCTTGATTGATTTAGGAAATTTTCGAAAATAGGCTAAAGGAAATTTGGGCCATGAATAAAGCTTGAACTAGATTAAAGAATTGGGCTAAATTAAAACCTTGGGCCCAAACTCACCTAGGGATATTGCTAGGACAAACTTTCCCTAATTTATGGGATATTTCGTTCCATCCCATCACCATCACTTAATAAACAAATAATTACCTAAAAACCATTTTGGAACCTCACGAACTCCATTGGAGAAGGACCACCGAGAGCTCAAGCAAAAAGGGAACGAGAGGTTGGGTTGAAAGCCACACAAGTTCGAGCTAGGTATCGGTCCCTAACTGTGATGTTTATATTTTATCCCGGGAATTAGTATCATTTAGGGATTTGAAGCACGAGAATAGCATACGTTAGGACTTGGGCGATTTTAGTCCTTAAACACACACTTTCTTGCCTTGATTTGGTGTTCTAAGTGTAGATTAACATAAATTAGGAATTATTAGGCATGAAAAATAAGTTTAGGTTGGCATTTTGTTAACCTCGAATTTTAGGGTTTAAAATGTTCAAATCAGCCTTCAACGGATTCTGGAAGGAAATAACCTTTTTGATCTTTAAAAGTGGTACTTTGCGAACGGGAAAGTGTTAGTGGGGTATTTTGCGCATTCAAGCACTTTCGCAGGCCAAGGGAGAATTGCGAGTCCATGCAATTGGCGAATCCTTAGCTTTCGCGAACCTATATCAAGTGGCACATTTGTTCCACGAACTGGGAGCTGCCTGATGTTTTGCGAATCCCACGTATCGAAGGTTTTGCGAACTCCACGCAAAGTTGCGACTCCAAGACTGACGAAAGCAATCGGCGAACTAAGGATTTGGCGAATGCGTGGAAGCTTGGCGAACTAAGCAAGAGAGAGTTGCGAATCCGTGATTTGCGAATTCATGAGTTTTGCGGGTCCAGCATGCTTCGCGAATCGGATCTTTTGCGAGTCCACTTCACGAGCCGCGCACAATCTGACGAACCCATAGTTTTGCGAACACGACTATTTCACGAATCATGCAAATTTGGCGAGTCCTCCATTTCGCGAACTCGACATGGCACGGCATGCTGCGGGTTTGATTTTGCGAATCCAAGCCTTTTGCGGGCTGACATGAAATTGGCAAACTCGTAACAGTTTGCGAACCCTCAACAAGATGCGAACAATTTTGCGAACCCAAGCCATTTTACGAACCCTTCCATTTTCACGGGCCGAACGACGTTTGGCTAATCCCGAGCTAGGTCTAGTTAATTCGTGTACTAAGCGATTTGGCGAATCTGCGGTTAAGGTGCACTTTGCGAACCGGCTTTGGCGAACTGAGATTCGCGAATCCAAGCGAAGTTGGCGGGCGGCATTTTGCGAATCCATCCCAGTTTGGCGAATCAAGGTTCAGCGGGCCACATCACGAATTCATTTCACGGGTTCAATCCTCCGCGAATCCACGTGCTCGACAATTCGCGAATCCAGTGGATGGCGAACTGATCAACATCGCGAACCAACTATTTGCGAATTCAAGCAAGTTCTACGAATCCATCAAGGTTTGCGGGTTATGTTTTGCGGACTCCTCAAGTGCGAACTCGACCTCTCCGAATTTGGCGAACTTGACCACGGCTCATTTGGCCAATCCATTCCGCGAGCCCAAAGTGGAGAATTGTGAACCCGATTGGCGAATTTAGGGATTTTGCGAATTGGCTTCGCAAATTAGGTCGTTTAGCGAACCTTGGTTCCTTAGAAATACACATCGCGAACTTAGGACTAGGATAACTTCGTGAATTATATAGTGCAATGACATAGGTTTCGCGAACCCTAGAAAATTATGAGTGCAATTCGCGAAACACACTTAGCAACTTGGAACAATTATGGAACTTCACGAGTCATGCGAGAATTTCGAATCCAATTAGAGTTCTCAAATATATTTATGACTTAGGACGTTATTTAAGTTCTTAAGCAATTTATTAACTAAAATAGTGCCCTAACGATAACGTTTTATGCCTAAGGTTTGGACTTAGGAAAATCCACGGGGCAGGTAGCTAGAAATCATCGGACGACAGGTAAGTAGAAATCCAACTACAACACATAACTCGAGTGTTATATGTTTTATGAGACTATGTGCCTACATGATTTCGTGATTTCGTGAATTGTTTGTAGCGCTTTCATGTGGTAAGCATAAGTTGCATTTGTTTGAATATGCATATTCATGTGCACGCACGAACTCATGGGGAATGGTCGTGGGACTGAGTGTGCATAATTATATGTCGCTTGTACGCGACGAGGACTTGCCAGTGTGGGCAAGTGTGTCGACTCGCAGTTGAGTCAGGGGCTGTCTACTATGCTACCAGGGCGGCGTTTTAGCGTCGTCGTACTATTATTGTAGATATATATATTGATATCCTATGGATAGGATTTGGGCATGGCCCATGGCGGTAAGGTGCGACCTGGAGGGTGCGACCTGAGTGTATAAGCGACACAGGGTGGAACCCTGGTGTAGGCGTCCTCAGCATGGGCTACCAGCGTGAGCGACCGCCGGACAGTCGGGGACGACCGGGTTCATATGGCGATCTAGGGGAACGATGTGCATCCTAGGGTTCGGCCATCCGGCGTGGACCGCTGTCGTACTGTCCTGAGGGACGTGAGCTCTTGTGGTGCATAGTAAGATTGGCCGAGGGCCCTGAGTTTTACTAGTACGAGTATTAGGTGCATCGGTGCGGATTGCCCTTGCATAGAAATTTATGCATCGGCAGGGTTTGCCTTTGCGGGGAAATGGACACGTGCATACATGCATGATTTCTGCTTACTGAGCCTCGGTGGCTCATTCTTTTATGTTATGTGTTGTAGGCGCCAGCGAGCACGGTACGTGATCGCGTTAGATGACAAGGCCAATCTTTTGAAGCTTCGCGCTGCTTTTGGGGTGGACGTGTGTGTATGGGTGACGACCTGTGAGGCCGGGCGCATAGGAGCCTTTTGTTGTGCTGACACACCTTCGTCCTCGTAGCTAGATCATGTCTGGAACTTAGTGTTCGACATGTATTCTTTTGACTTGTATAGAACATCATTCCATTATGTAAATGGAAAAAGAAAAATTTTATACGCATTTTCAGTGTACCTTACTACTCATAACTCGCTAGGCACATAGGAATGCGCTAGAATAGGCAGTTAGGGAAGTCGGGTCGTGACAGATACGGACGAAGATAATGCTTCCACAACATCTCAGGAGGTAGAACTCTCTGACTCTACAAATTTTGACCAGTTAGCTGAATTAAATTCGAAATTTTCTAACTTGGTACTTGAGCAGAAACGACGTATAAACGTAGACAAAAAGCTTCTTAAGTCTAAGGAAACTATAGTCAGTCTCGGAGAAAGCATAAGGAGTTCTAATCTCAGAATAGATGAACTAACTAAGAGACTCCAATCGTATGAGACTAAGCATATATCTCATTAGAAAGCATAGTTCGGTAGTAAAGGAACTGGAAGCCAGGTTGGACAATAACCATAAATGTCTACTAAGGTGTAGCACCCGGGTTCCCCGTAAGTATTAGAGGCCAATAAATTTGCATAAAAGACGAATGCGATTATGTGCATTTCGTGAAATTATTTTTGTGCTTGTGTGATTTATGTGAAACTCGCGTGCTAGATTATATACTTCCGTGACCTTACGAACTAAGTACAACTAAATTGTTTGCTTTTACCATGTTTAATTGGTGTGAGAATTTTCGAAAGTGGGCTAAGGAAAAACAAAGTGGAAAGTTTTGTTGAGACTAGGATTTGGGTTAAGATGTTGGGCTTAGGACTTAAACTTAGGCCCAATGTGATTGAAGTCAAATCCTTAAGAGACCAAGATCCTTAAAATAAGGAGATCCCACGCCTTGAATCCCCTCACCATGTCTCCTTTTCATTAAAATATCTACCTCACTACCTAAATTCCCTAATCTCACCAAGAACCCAACGAAAACAAAGAAAGAAGAAAACCAAGTGAAGGAGCAAAGAGAAGAGGCCGAAGGAAACTCAAAGCAACGTTATTGAGCAAGCTAGGATTTCGAGTAGGTAAATGAAATTTCCACCTCGAGCTATTACGTTTTCCGTTAGTAGGCCTAATTAGTTATATTATGTTGAGAACTAAGGAATTCAAGGAACTCGGTGCATCATAGAAGGCAAAAGCCCTAACCTTGGACGAAAATCCATAAGCTAAAGATTCTCTTGAGCTTAGATAAATGTTGGGTAGAATAAGCTATAACTTAACTTCGATGGGATGAAGAAGATGATAAATGTCGAAATGTTAGCTAAGATGTCGAATTGTCATATCGAGATTTCCATTGTATAAATGTCGAAATGATAAGGGTAGAATGTCGAGTTAAATGTCGAGATGTAGTAAGTGCCGAGATTTATTAATCGAATGAATAGAATGTCGAGATAAAAAGGAATAAAAACGTCGAGCTAAGATGGTTAAAATGTCGAGTCCTTATACTAAAGAAGATGTCGAGCCGAGCAAAAAGTCGAATTAAGAATGTCGAGGTTAGATAGTTAAAAATGTCGAGATGCATGATAAAATGTCGGGTTCAAATAAATCAGTATAAATGTCGAAACCTTGCTAAGAAAGATGTCGAAATGTTAAAATAGGATGTCGAGATCTTCTATCCGAGCAAATGTCGAAATGCTAGGAAAATGTCGAGAGCTAATAAAAATGTCGAAACCACAAGGGAAAAATGTCGAGTGGAATTGAGTATAAAATGTCGAGTTCCTCCTGTTTGGAAACAAATGTCGGGTCCTTCTAACTAGATAAATGTCGATATAAATGTCGATATCTTTAAATAGTTCAAAATGTCGAATTCAAAGAAAGTGATATAAATGTCGAGACCATGTGAGTTTCATGTCGACATTTTCAGCACAAAATGTCGAGAGCCAATGATAAATATCGAAACACTCAAAATGTCGAAGTGTTAAGGAGAAATGTCGAAACCTTGTTGGGAAATATGTCGAGACCCTTTAGCTAAATGTCGAAACACAATACCAAGATTTCCCAACAATGTCGAGGTCTAATAATATCGAGATCCTCAAATAATCTCGGGTCTTGTAAATGTCGAATTCTTCACGCGATGTCGAGATCCATTTTAAATGCTAAATACGAACTCTCATAGAAACATATCGAAATCATGATGAAGTCCCACACATGCAAAGTCGGGCGAAACCTAATAAAATCAAACGACTTTCGCCGAGCCTTTCACAAAGAAATTTAAATCCTCTAACTTAGAAATTTATTAAAGGGCCGAGAACTTTACTTAAAGATAATACGGAATAGGAATCGACTGACTTGGGAAATTAATAAGGCAAATCGAGAGATGTGAGGCCTAGGGAATTTATACAAAGTCTAAATAACTAAGCATGACGCAAATTATTATTTCGACGAATTAGCCGAGGAAAGCAAAAGTACTAACATCATAACCCTTTTATTCTAAAAGGTCGTACATTAGGAGGTTCACGGGACCATACGCTAGGTTAAGCTTGGACGACAGGTAAGTAGAAGTCCAACTACGACACACAACTTGTTTTACGTGCCTAAATTGCGTGATTTCGTGTTTATGGGATTTCATGAATTTGTAAATTGATTGAAGTATTTAAATATGGTAAGTCTATGTTGCATTTACCTGCATCTGCATATGCATACTCACGTGCACACACGAACTCGTGAGGGAGAGTCGTGGGGCTGAGAGTGCATACTATTATGTCGCTTGCATGCGACTAAGACCCGCCTATATAGGCCGGTGTGTCGACTCGTAGTTGAGTCACGGACGACTTCTATGGCACCCTATATGGCGTACGACGCCGATTATTATGATGAGGCAGGAGGAGCGACCCAGGAAGGAGCGACCTAGCTATGCTAGCGTAGGCTAACTGGCGTAGGCAACTGCCCTCTTTGCGGAAGGAGCGACCTGGAAGGAGCGACCTAGGGGGAATCCTAGCGTAGGCTACCAGCGTGGGCAACCGTATGACAGAGGGGACGACCTGGGAGGGTGCGACCTAGGGAGACCTAGCGTAGGCTACCCAGCGTGGGTCGCTGTCACGATCCTATTGAGGACATTGAGCTCTTAGTGGTGCATAGTAAGGGCGTCGTGGGCCCTGAGTGATACTAGTAGGAGTACTAGGAGCATTGGCGCGGATCGCCTTTGCGGAGTGTTATGTGCATCGGCGTGGATTGCCTTTGCAGGGGAGTGACACGTGCATACATGCATGATTT
This sequence comes from Craterostigma plantagineum, assembly GCA_027422505.1. Taxonomy (NCBI): domain Eukaryota; kingdom Viridiplantae; phylum Streptophyta; class Magnoliopsida; order Lamiales; family Linderniaceae; genus Craterostigma; species Craterostigma plantagineum. Next base: position 15,311,362 of record JAPQWV010000013.1, on the reverse strand, counting down.
CTGCTTACTGAGCCTCGGTGGCTCATTCTTTACGTTGTGTGTTGTAGGCACCGACGTCCACGGTATGTGATCGTGTTGTAAGACAAGGCTGATCTTTTGGAGCTTCGCGCTGCTTTTGGGGTGGACGTGTGTGTGTGGATGACGACCTGTGAGGCCGGGCGCATAGGAGCTTTTGCTGTGCCGACACACCTTCGCCGTTGTAGTGAGACCATGTCTGGAACTTGATGTTCGACATGCATTCTTTTGTCTTGTATAGAACAATGTTCCATTTCGTAAATGAAAAATGAAAAATTTGTACGCGTTTTCGGTGCACTTCTTTACTTACAAACTCGCTAGGCACGTAGAAATACGCTAGGTTAGGCGGTTAGGAAGTCGGGGCGTCACAGGGTGGTATCAGAGCTTCGGTCACAGGTTCTGTAGACTGTCCACACACACACACCCAAAAGAGCGGAGGCGGCCTTGCAAGTAAGTGTTAAGTCTATGTGAATTTCTATGTCGTATAATTTATTGGCCATAGGACAATCAGGATAGGGTATAAAGATGGTAAGAACGAGAGGAGAGTCGAGTGGTGGCGACGACCAGAACAGGGGAAACACGGCCCCTCCCGACAATCGGGATGCAACGATTCTCCAGCTAACGGAATTAGTCCGTCAGCAGTCGGCGCAGATCCAACAACTGATCCAACAGAATACTGCTAATGCTGGGCCAACTCAGGCGGAAAGGACTGAGGTGGTGGGAGAACGATTCCGAAGGTTGAACCCACCGACCTTCGAAGACACAGCTGACTCGACAGCAGCTGAGGATTGGTTGAGGACTCTCGAGAGTATGTTCGTCTATAGTAGGGTTCCGGAGGCGGAGAAGGCCCTTTGTGCTGCGTTCCTACTACGAGGGAACGCAGGACACTGGTGGGACACCATCATGGTGTTGGAGAACCCCGCTACAATGAGCTGGGAAAGATTCAAGGAATTGTTCAGGGGCAAGTACCTCACCGCCCCGATTCGAGCACAGCGCCTGAACGAATTCATCAATCTCAGGCAGGGGCCCATGACAGTGGCCGAGTACATAAGGAAGTTTGAGCAGCTGTCCAGGTTCGCTGCTCACATGATCAGCACGGAAGCTCTAAAAGTCGAACGCTTCCTGGAAGGATTGAAGCCTGAGCTCTACAGGGACGTGAGCATGGCAGGGACTCAGGGAGCTACATACTCTCAGGTAGCAGAAAGAGCTATGATAGCCGAACAGGCGGAGGCCAGGATCGTGAAGGCACAAGAGGCTAAACGCAAATTCGCTCAGATACAAGGAGCTCAATGGAGTGGAGGAGACCCGAAACGGCAGTTTATGCCTAGAGGGGGCAAGAAGAGATTCCAGAACCGGCCTCCTCAACAGCCTCAGGTAATGATGAACAGACCACCGAACCCAAACCAGAATCAAGGGGCAGCTCAATTCCCTAACTGTCAGAGGTGTGGAAGGAAGCACTTTGGGAACTGCAACACACCCGCCAATGCGTGCTTCAGATGCGGGAAGATTGGTCACTTCGCGAAGCAGTGCCCTGAAAACATTCCAGGGAATCAGGCAGGAAACCCAGTAAGACCCCCGATGGTGCCAGCACGGGTGTATACCATCACGTCCGAGGAAGCAGAGAACAACCCGGAGGTGGTAACAGGTACCCTACCGGTCCATCAAACTCCCACGTGCATTCTAGTAGATTCCGGGGCGACCCACTCGTTTGCGTCTGTGAAGTATGTGACGAAACTAGGGGTAACGCCTGAGCGAATAGATTACGAGTATAGTGTAGCAATTCCAAGCGGGGCACCAACTAGGACTAGTCAAATGTTAAGAAATTGCCCAATCTTAGTCGGTAATAGAGAATTGCCGGTAGACCTGATAGTCATCCCGATGGACGACTACGAAGTGATCCTCGGGATGGACTGGCTCTCAAAGTACGGAGCAGTGATAGACTGTAACCGTAAAGTAGTTACGTTTAGCTTAGAAGGGGAAGAACCTGTCACCTTCAAGGGGACAATGAAGGGGAGAGGCACTCCGAGGATATCAGCCTTAAAAGCTCAACGATTAGTCAATTCCGGATGCGAGGCATACCTGGTGTTCGCGCTGAAGGCAGAAGAGAATACCCCCACGAAACTCGAAGACGTACCAGTGATTAAGGATTTCCCAGAGGTATTTCCAGAAGAATTGCCGGGATTACCCCCAGACAGAGAAATTGAGTTTACGATTGACCTGGTGCCGGGAGCAGCACCAGTGTCCAAAGCTCCATATCGATTAGCGCCAACCGAATTAAAGGAGTTGAAGGAACAAATAGATGAACTCCTACAGAAAGGATTCATTCAGACCAGCTTTTCTCCCTGGGGAGCGCCAGTCTTGTTCGTACGAAAGAAGGATGGCTCGATGAGACTGTGTATAGATTATAGGGAGCTTAACAAGTTAACGATCAAGAATAAGTATCCACTACCCCGAATAGACGACCTCTTCGACCAATTACAAGGCGCCACAGTATTTTCTAAGATCGACTTGAGGTCGGGCTACCATCAACTGAAAATCCGCAAGGAAGATGTTCCCAAAACGGCGTTCAGTACCAGATACGGGCATTTCGAATTTCTAGTCATGCCCTTTGGACTGACGAACGCACCGGCGGCCTTCATGGATCTAATGAACCGGGTGTTCGAAGCCTATCTAGACAAGTTTGTAATTGTATTCATAGATGACATCCTTATCTACTCCAAGACGAAGGAGGAGCACGAGCAACACCTACGAATAGTGCTAGGAGTATTGAGGGAGAAGCAGCTCTATGCAAAGTTCAAAAAGTGTGAATTCTGGCTGGACCAGGTAGCATTCTTGGGGCACATCGTCTCGGGAGCAGGAATCTCGGTGGACCCGAGCAAAATTGAAGCGATTAATGATTGGCCGCAGCCGACCAACGTAACGGAAGTACGGAGCTTCCTAGGCTTAGCAGGCTACTACCGGAAGTTTATAAAGATTTCTCGAAAATTGCCTCTACACTCACGAAGCTAACCAGAAAGAACACACCTTTCCAATGGAGCGAAGAGTGTGAGCAAAGCTTCCAAGAACTGAAAAAGCGGCTCACTACAGCCCCAGTACTAATGATACCCACGGGAACAGGAGGGTTCTCAGTGTATAGCGATGCCTCGAAGAACGGGTTAGGGTGCGTACTGATGCAGAACGGTAACGTGGTGGCTTACGCCTCACGGCAATTGAAGGAGTACGAAAAGAACTACCCTACGCACGACTTGGAGCTCGCGGCGGTAGTCTTCGCTCTCAAGATTTGGAGACACTACTTGTATGGAGAGAGATGCGAAATTTACACCGATCACAAGAGTCTGAAGTATTTCTTCACCCAAAAGGAACTCAATATGAGGCAGAGAAGATGGCTGGAGTTGGTGAAGGACTACGATTGTGTGATCAACTACCACCCAGGAAAGGCGAACGTGGTAGCTGACGCTCTAAGCCGGAAGTCGGTTAGTGCGGAACTTCAACGGCTCGACGTGGAGATCGTACCATTGGGAGAAGTCGAGGTAAAGTTAGCAACCCTGACTCTGCAACCAACGCTATTGGAGCAGATCAAAAGGGCACAGGAAAACGACGAGTTGTACCTAAAGACTAAGGAAGCGCAAACCGAGCAACCAACGACGGACTTCGTGTTTCGGGACGACGGAAGCTTACACTACAAGAGTAGATTATACGTACCGAACGACGCGGATCTTAGACGAGTCATAATGACGGAAGCACATACCACGCCATATTCGGTACACCCAGGAGCTACTAAACTATATAGGGATCTAAGGACTAACTACTGGTGGCCGGGAATGAAAAAGGACGTAGCAACGTTCGTGAGCCAATGCCTCACTTGCCAGCAAATCAAGGCAGAACACCAGCGGCCGGCTGGGACACTACAACCTCTACCAATCCCAGAGTGGAAATGGGACAACATAACGATGGATTTCGTGAGCGGATTGCCAAGGAACGCGAAAGGACACGACGCAATCTGGGTAATCGTAGACCGACTTACGAAATCTGCCCATTTTCTGCCAATAAGTACAACGTTTACCATGGAGCGGTATGCAGAATTGTATATCCAAGAGATAGTAAGACTCCATGGGACACCCTTAACGATAGTTTCAGACCGCGATTCACGGTTTCTATCTAAATTCTGGACGAGTTTACAAAAGGCCATGGGGACGAAATTGGCATTTAGCACAGCATATCACCCGCAAACGGACGGCCAATCCGAGCGGACAATCCAAACGCTGGAAGATATGTTACGAGCATGTGTACTTGACTTCAAAGGCAACTGGAGCAAGTACCTTCCACTTGTAGAATTCTCGTACAACAACAGTTACCAAGCTACAATTGGAATGGCTCCTTATGAAGCTTTGTACGGACGGAAGTGCAGATCCCCAGTACATTGGGATGAAGTAGGTGAACGGGCGATGTTAGGCCCAGATATGATACGGGAAATGACGGAACTTATTACGATGGTCCGAGAGAGAATGCGCACGGCGCAGAGTAGACAGAAGAGTTATGCGGATCGGAGACGTAGACCACTAGAATTCGAAGTGGATGATTGGGTCTTTGTGAAGGTATCACCGATGAAGGGAGTCAAGAGGTTCGGAAAGAAGGGAAAACTAAGTCCGAGATACATCGGTCCCTTCAAGATAATAAAGAAAGTTGGTGAAGTGGCATACCAACTAGAACTACCAGCATCGTTGTCGCAAGTACACGATGTATTCCATGTCTCCACATTGCGGAAGTATATCGCTGACCCAAGCCACGTGTTGATAAACGACTCACTGCACCAGCATTTGAAACCAGACCTGAGCTATGAAGAAATCCCAGTGGAAATATTGATGCATGAGACGAAGAGGCTTAGGAACAAAGAGATCCCTCTAGTAAAAGTTCTGTGGCGAAACCAATCGATAGAAGAAGCCACCTGGGAACGCGAGGATGAGATGAAAACCCGCTATCCTGAATTGTTCCGAACGGGCTGATTTCGGGGGCGAAATCCTCCTTAAGGGGGGGAGGATGTAGCACCCGGGTTCCCCGTAAGTATTAGAGGCCAATAAATTTGCATAAAAGACGAATGCGATTATGTGCATTTCGTGAAATTATTTTTGTGCTTGTGTGATTTATGTGAAACTCGCGTGCTAGATTATATACTTCCGTGACCTTACGAACTAAGTACAACTAAATTGTTTGCTTTTACCATGTTTAATTGGTGTGAGAATTTTCGAAAGTGGGCTAAGGAAAAACAAAGTGGAAAGTTTTGTTGATACTAGGATTTGGGTTAAGATGTTGGGCTTAGGACTTAAACTTAGGCCCAATGTGATTGAAGTCAAATCCTTAAGAGACCAAGATCCTTAAAATAAGGAGATCCCACGCCTTGAATCCCCTCACCATGTCTCCTTTTCATTAAAATATCTACCTCACTACCTAAATTCCCTAATCTCACCAAGAACCCAACGAAAACAAAGAAAGAAGAAAACCAAGTGAAGGAGCAAAGAGAAGAGGCCGAAGGAAACTCAAAGCAACGTTATTGAGCAAGCTAGGATTTCGAGTAGGTAAATGAAATTTCCACCTCGAGCTATTACGTTTTCCGTTAGTAGGCCTAATTAGTTATATTATGTTGAGAACTAAGGAATTCAAGGAACTCGGTGCATCATAGAAGGCAAAAGCCCTAACCTTGGACGAAAATCCATAAGCTAAAGATTCTCTTGAGCTTAGATAAATGTTGGGTAGAATAAGCTATAACTTAGCTTCGATGGGATGAAGAAGATGATAAATGTCGAAATGTTAGCTAAGATGTCGAATTGTCATATCGAGATTTCCATTGTATAAATGTCGAAATGATAAGGGTAGAATGTCGAGTTAAATGTCGAGATGTAGTAAGTGCCGAGATTTATTAATCGAATGAATAGAATGTCGAGATAAAAAGGAATAAAAACGTCGAGCTAAGATGGTTAAAATGTCGAGTCCTTATACTAAAGAAGATGTCGAGCCGAGCAAAAAGTCGAATTAAGAATGTCGAGGTTAGATAGTTAAAAATGTCGAGATGCATGATAAAATGTCGGGTTCAAATAAATCAGTATAAATGTCGAAACCTTGCTAAGAAAGATGTCGAAATGTTAAAATAGGATGTCGAGATCTTCTATCCGAGCAAATGTCGAAATGCTAGGAAAATGTCGAGAGCTAATAAAAATGTCGAAACCACAAGGGAAAAATGTCGAGTGGAATTGAGTATAAAATGTCGAGTTCCTCCTGTTTGGAAAGAAATGTCGGGTCCTTCTAACTAGATAAATGTCGATATAAATGTCGATATCTTTAAATAGTTCAAAATGTCGAATTCAAAGAAAGTGATATAAATGTCGAGACCATGTGAGTTTCATGTCGACTTTTTCAGCACAAAATGTCGAGAGCCAATGATAAATATCGAAACACTCAAAATGTCGAAGTGTTAAGGAGAAATGTCGAAACCTTGTTGGGAAATATGTCGAGACCCTTTAGCTAAATGTCGAAACACAATACCAAGATTTCCCAACAATGTCGAGGTCTAATAATATCGAGATCCTCAAATAATCTCGGGTCTTGTAAATGTCGAATTCTTCACGCGATGTCGAGATCCATTTTAAATGCTAAATACGAACTCTCATAGAAACATATCGAAATCATGATGAAGTCCCACACATGCAAAGTCGGGCGAAACCTAATAAAATCAAACGACTTTCGCCGAGCCTTTCACAAAGAAATTTAAATCCTCTAACTTAGAAATTTATTAAAGGGCCGAGAACTTTACTTAAAGATAATACGGAATAGGAATCGACTGACTTGGGAAATTAATAAGGCAAATCGAGAGATGTGAGGCCTAGGGAATTTATACAAAGTCTAAATAACTAAGCATGACGCAAATTATTATTTCGACGAATTAGCCGAGGAAAGCAAAAGTACTAACATCATAACCCTTTTATTCTAAAAGGTCGTACATTAGGAGGTTCACGGGACCATACGCTAGGTTAAGCTTGGACGACAGGTAAGTAGAAGTCCAACTACGACACACAACTTGTTTTACGTGCCTAAATTGCGTGATTTCGTGTTTATGCGATTTCATGAATTTGTAAATTGATTGAAGTATTTAAATATGGTAAGTCTATGTTGCATTTACCTGCATCTGCATATGCATACTCACGTGCACACACGAACTCGTGAGGGAGAGTCGTGGGGCTGAGAGTGCATACTATTATGTCGCTTGCATGCGACTAAGACCCGCCTATATAGGCCGGTGTGTCGACTCGTAGTTGAGTCACGGACGACTTCTATGGCACCCTATATGGCGTACGACGCCGATTATTATGATGAGGCAGGAGGAGCGACCCAGGAAGGAGCGACCTAGCTATGCTAGCGTAGGCTAACTGGCGTAGGCAACTGCCCTCTTTGCGGAAGGAGCGACCTAGAAGGAGCGACCTAGGGGGAATCCTAGCGTAGGCTACCAGCGTGGGCAACCGTATGACAGAGGGGACGACCTGGGAGGGTGCGACCTAGGGAGACCTAGCGTAGGCTACCCAGCGTGGGTCGCTGTCACGATCCTATTGAGGACATTGAGCTCTTAGTGGTGCATAGTAAGGGCGTCGTGGGCCCTGAGTGATACTAGTAGGAGTACTAGGAGCATTGGCGCGGATCGCCTTTGCGGAGTGTTATGTGCATCGGCGTGGATTGCCTTTGCAGGGGAGTGACACGTGCATACATGCATGATTTCTGCTTACTGAGCCTCGGTGGCTCATTCTTTACGTTGTGTGTTGTAGGCACCGACGTCCACGGTATGTGATCGTGTTGTAAGACAAGGCTGATCTTTTGGAGCTTCGCGCTGCTTTTGGGGTGGACGTGTGTGTGTGGATGACGACCTGTGAGGCCGGGCGCATAGGAGCTTTTGCTGTGCCGACACACCTTCGCCGTTGTAGTGAGACCATGTCTGGAACTTGATGTTCGACATGCATTCTTTTGTCTTGTATAGAACAATGTTCCATTTCGTAAATGAAAAATGAAAAATTTGTACGCGTTTTCGGTGCACTTCTTTACTTACAAACTCGCTAGGCACGTAGAAATACGCTAGGTTAGGCGGTTAGGAAGTCGGGGCGTCACATAAGGAACTTAGATGAGAAGAGTGTCATTAAATGTAGACTTGAACCAGCAGTGTAAAGAATCACTAGTCTAGAAGCTGACTAGAAAAATCCAATTCTAATATTAGTGAATTAGGGAAAAGTCTAGACACCTATCAAGCCGAAAAGAGCACTGTTCTAAATAACATGCTACCTAGATGCCGAGCGTAAGAAGCTACACAACAAGATTAAGAAATTAGAGGATCTTATAGTGAGAAAGGGACATTCTAAACAAACTATATTTTTGAATCAGCCCAAGGACTTAGAATTTTATGATTATAAGTATGGCTTAGGCTTTGAGAACCCACGTAACTTGAAGAAAGTTAACTGCAAACAACTCTACGATACCAAGTACATGGGTCTCGTACTGACCTCCCTCATGCATTTTACTAACGCAAAAGTAACATATGAAGAAGAAGAAGAAGCTAAGAGACAAGCCAAAACTAGGGCCGAAATGTCCTTCTCCTACATCGAACTGAATCAACGCGACAAAACTTGGGAACCTCCCAAGGGCTGAAGCCTTGAATCAGTTAATTTTCTTGAAGATCACTCTGCCAATGAGGAAGTGCAAACTCATAATTCTGAAAATTCTCTCTACATCCCTCCTATAGTTAGGAAAATAGAAGAGTCACGAGCCTTACTAGGAAAAGAAAGAGAGAATTTTGAAGCTGAAAAGAAATTGTTCCTAACGGAGATGGAAACTCTCAAAGGTTTCTCCATCTCACAAGCTATTTCTCACGCTACTCCCTCAACTGATGAGATTATTCTAAAAAGCGTGAAGAAAGAAAAAGCGCCTTCAAAAGCTCAAAAACCTAAAAATAATATCTCGAAAAACTCTAAATCTAATTCTGTTTCACTTACGTCTACAGGGAGCGTAGGGCCAGCTTTAGAGTTGAAGGCGGAAGTGTCTAGTTTAAAAATAGAGAAGGAGCCCGTAGTTTTGAATGCTTCTAAGAATATATCTCCTTCTGTACAAATAAAAGACACTCGTAGAAATAAAAGAGTTGTTTCCCCTCTCAAAATAATTGCTTTTACTTCTTCCTTAAAGCCTACCACATATAGAAGCACTAACTTCGAAATAGGCTCTACTTCAACAATAAAAACTGATCATTCTAAGACAATTGCCTCTAGGATGACCCATAGGAAACAAGATCCAGCCATAAAGAAATCATATGGCGCTATTCATGCTTATTCTCACATAAGGTATCCCGTTAAGATCGAATCCCCAAAGCACCTTAGGAGACTATCCAATGAAAAGATCTTTTCCACGCTCAAGTCTACTAAAGTATTTGTCCGCGCTGAAATTAACCTTCCCTGTAAGGTTCAACCTAAATGGGTTCCTAAATCCCCGCCTAAAAAGACGAAAGTTGTAAAGGCCAAGTCTAAGGGCACACCCAAATCAACTTCTTTCAAGATGGCTGGGGTCGCTAAAGCTCCAACTACCGATAACTTAGGAACCATATCTGAACCCACCTCCAGATCTGCTAATCTGAGAGGACCCATTTACAAGTGGGTACCTAACGCTCTCTAATTTGTTTTTGCAGATCCATCATGTGTGGTACCTCGACTCGAGTTGCTCCACACACATGACAGGAAATCATGAGGGGGAGAAAAGGCCTAGGACTTCATAGAGTGGCCAAGGCAAAGGTCAAAGACAAGGCGCAGGCGTAACGCAGACAGGCGCTGGAGCAAGACAAACCCAAACCACCACCCAAACAACCCAAACAACCCATACCACGCACCGCACCACCACTCTAACCCACATCGACCCACCATTCTTTACCTTAAGGACGCATCCGCCCACACCAACAACCCTCACAAGCCCCTTTCTTCCAGAAGAAAAAGCAAGTCCCGCCATGCTCGTGGCCCTGGCGCAGACTCAAGCTACTCCCTCAGCCGCACCAGACCAACCGGGACCATCAGGACATGGTGTCAACCCACACGAGTTACTCAACAAGTATATATTCGAAGGACAATGGATGACCCATTCCATGCCCCATGAGCATTAGACACAACTCAAGGACGATCGACACTTCTTACAGCACTTCGGTGGACCTTGTGCTGATAGAAGACGAAGAACATCAGGAAGGTGAAGATCATGAACAAGATCCCCCAAGGCTTCCAGAGTTGATTGCGCAACGAGCGGCTTCCCCTACAAGACAAATGCCAGGGACCGTTCGAATCGACACGCCATGGGAGAATATCAGAATCGAAATTCCCTTCCTTGAAGAAGTTCGAGAACACATTTGGAGGTCACCGGACAAAGTCAAGAAGCCAAATGAGTTCAAGCTAAGAGGGATCTCTCACTGGGATCAACAAAAGAGAATGACATATCTTTGGATGCTGACCCACCTTGGACCGGATGTGAGACTGGGGATGACTAAAGGACAAGCGAAGAGCCATTATAAGAGTCTCTCCCCAATTTGTCAGCTACTCAGCGTTTCCTGCGCTAAAGGAGGTCTTCCAACACCATACTACGCCATCGAGCGAGTAGATAGAACTAGAGAAGAATTAAGCGAGAGCCACCTACCGTACCTCCCTACCGAGGAGGTGTACAATCTCTACCAAATGTATGTGGAGAAGTACAATGGTCCTCGAGGCTTCATCAAGAAAGAAGGTCTCGAGGACTCTACCGGTTCATGATGCGCCAAGTCAAGTACTTCGCCGCACACGACCTTCAGATAACTCTGGAGAGCAACATGAAGAAGGTCAAGATGACCGCTCCGCTCAACAAAGGATCTGAGATCGAAGGGCTTCCCAGCAATCACGTGCACATCAGCTCAGTCTTAGGCATCACCTACCACAATCCAATTGCTAAGAAGACCAGGTTGATGCTGAAGACTGAGATTCATAAATTCAGTGATGGGACGCTTAGGGGTGTTCAAACGGTAATTACCGTACCGTACCGTACCGAACAACCGGTAACCGAAATTTTCGGTTTTAAAAATCTCATACCGAATACCAGACCGAAGTAAACCGCTTCGGTAATAACCGAAAAATTTCGGTTATTTTCGGTAAATAACCGAACCGAAATAAATTAAAAAAATTGAAAAATTAATGTTTATGAAATTAGATATATTTAATTCTTCAGATTTTTATATTTTTAAATTATTTTTTCCTATTTTTTATTATTTTTTTCTTATTTTCCCCTATTTTTTCTTATTTTATTTTTTGTTTAAATGGTATATATATAATATACATATATATATTAATATTATGTATAATATATATTTCTGTAATTATATATTATTATGTATTATTATATAAATTTCGGTAATCCGATCGGTTACGGGTCGGTAACCGAGTTACCGCACCGAAATTACCGAAAAATTTCGGTTCAAATTTTTTTATACAGATTACCGAACCGAACCGAAATTTCGGTATTCGGTTTGTACCGAACTTTCGGTATCGGTTCGGTACGGTCGGTTTACCAACTTTTGAACACCCCTAGGGACGCTCAAGGTCATTAGGAAGAACATAGAGCAGAGGTTGGAAGAGATCAACAAAGAAACGATGCTGAGGATTCACAGGTTCGTGAGAGAACAAACGCTCCTGATGGAAATGCTTGAAGACATCGAGGAGCAACTGAAGCAGAGGAATACGCTCAGGAACTTCGATTATGCGCTGGGCTTGCGTAGGTCGTACTTTGCCCGACGAGGATAGATGGCTCGGAAAGGCAATCAATCACAAAGGGGGAGAATGTAGAATATCAGTTTTAGTTGTGCTTTGATTTTATTAGTTGTCCTTGTAATTAGGGGCTTTTATTGTATTTGTCCTTAGTTTAGGACTTAGTATGTTATTGATACCAAGTATGTTTGGTATAAATAGATGTACACATTGTGCTCAATGAGAAGATTTTGGAAATTAATCTGAAAGGCTTGCAGTTCGATTTCTAGAGAGAGAAACAGCAAATATCTTCTCACTCTAAGCGAAATTCTCTCTCGAGCTCTCAACGAAGGTTTTTGATCGAAATCTTAATCTCTATCGAAATATTAATCTCTACAATTCTAATCGATAACCTATAATTCATGTCTAGGATCATAGAGTTGATTAATTAGGACCTAACAATGATTACATGTTAAATCAATTTCGGTGCATTATTTGAGGGGGAGCATTTACAAAATTTGTGGCTTGAGCTCAAAATAGTTTTGATGATCTTTCTCTAAGTGTTGCAGAAAATTCAGTTCAGACCTTTGTATAACGCACTTCAATGAGGAGGACTTCATGAATTTTCACGATTTTCTTAAAAACTTTTCAGGTGACGCCTGATTAGAAAAATTGCTTTCAAATTAATCTAATATTCTCCACATTTTTGCTCTAAGTATTGTAGATTTTCAAATTTCGACTATGGAGCCAGATGTCACCATTCAGAATTACAGGGAGTTAATTGCATTTATTTTCATGTATAGGGGGAGCAATTATGTTTTTTTTTTTAATTGAACTAAGGGTCAATCTGAAAACTTAGGATAACCCACATTTGAAAAATTGGATGAAATTAGTTCGATCGACGTTTCTCGAGCAAAAGTTGAATTGGGACCAAGTGGTAATTTTCGTTGCCTGGTTATCGAGCGAAATCACTTCGTCGATAAAGCTTCTCTCGGAAAAAACTCAACAGTAAAGACGAATTCCAAAATCCACCAAATCTTTTAATTCTCAACTGATTTTCATCTTTCTAAGGTAGAATCGACGATTATTAGGTGTTTGTGTGTGATTAAACCTCGTTCTCATCTACGTTGTATCGTCTTTCGCTTGATTCTGTGAGTAGATTTTTGGATTATTCGAACTGTGAAAAACCACATGCTAGTTCTATGAGATTTTCTGTGTTTATCTGGGTTAAAATCTACGTCCTAGGATAGTTTAAGGGTTTTCGATCGTTGTAGGAGTATATAGTTTCGATTATCTGCGTTTTTAGAGCTCGATTTAAAGTTCGACTAAAACTGGGTTTTAAACGTTTAAAGGCGTCGAAGAACTTTCTCGATCACAGATTGAGTTACTGTTTGCATCGTAAAAGAATTCGATCGCTAAATTTTTTACTTAGTCAATAAGATAAATAACGTAGATCGCAAATACTTACAGTCGAGAAATCTAATTTTGATGTTATGCGAGCGAAAGATTACTGAGTGGAATAAGGTAAAATAAATGTAATTACGTTTCGAGCGCAAAACTTACCGTCGAAAACAGTAATTTTGATTTCAATTTTGTTCTCCGTCGTAAAATTTTTAGCGGCGATAAAATTAATTTTTCGACGTTAAAATTTCTCGATCATAAAAAAATGCAGCGTTAATTTTGTTCCATCGAAAATTTTCTCGACAGTTGACTTAGGTTCTCGTTGACATCTTTCTCGAACGACAAACTTCGCAGCGAAAATCGACTTTCAAATCGAAATACTTTCTCGCTCGATAACTTTCACGACGAAAAATTTTATTCACGCGCGAAAAATTTCTCGAACGTAAATTTACGCAGAAACTCAATTTTCTCGATCGTAAATTTACACGGAAATTTTTCTCGATCGTAAAATTTCTCGGCTACAGTACCACGCCTTAAGTTCAAACCATTAGAAAATTTTCTTTAAGTCTTTTCCACTGTAGCGGACCTTAGCGAATAAAAGTTTTTTCGATCGCAAATTAGAACGGATACTTGAATTCAAAATTCGCACTTAGGCAATTACATTGAGGATTTTAATTCTCCAGCGATAAAAAGAACGGAGTCAACAGTGCTTGATTTTATGATTCAACACGTAGAATAATTTTCGAACGGAACTTTATAGACTTTATATTCAACTTTCGAAAATTCCATTACCAAATACCAATTAATTAGTTCACTTCCATATACCTATTTGCCGAATTACATATTCATCAAACATACTATGAAATGATAGACTATTATGGTTTTATGAAATTAAATATGACCGGAGCTTCTTGAGGTACGGGCAACGGCGAATGGTTTCTTCAAATTTCGCTTTGCGACGGCCGAGGCGTCTACCTTCGTCCTCGAGGGTGGGCCGTGGCTCATGCAAGGTCAGCCAATATTTCTTCAACCGTGGCAAATGGGGATGCCTTTCGAGAAAAACCAACCTGAGGAGGTTCCCCTTTGGGTGAAGTTGCGCCATATTCCAAGCGAATTTTGGACACAAGATGGCCTTAGCATTGTTGCCAGTGTATTGGGACGGCCTTTATTTGCAGATGAAATGACTGCTAAGGGGGAAAGGCTATAGTATGCACGAGTATGCATAATGAAGAAACTTGCCGAGCCCTTCACTGACAACTTCAACCTTCGCCTACCGAGTATGGACGGGGGCTCGTCGGGAGTGGTGGTGGTCCACGTCGAATATGAGTGGAGACCCAAGAAATGCACTACCTGTGATGCATGGACGCATGGCAGTGGAACTTGCCCCGCAAACCGACCACAACAAGCTCAACGCAACCACCCCAACAAGAAGAAAGAGAATCGACGCAACCAACGGGGGCAGCCGATAGACAATCAACAGGGACCACTGAATGAGAAGGGATACAAGCAATTGTGTCTTGATCGAGCGGATCGAGTAATAAAAATAAAACGAATATTACGAACTATTCTACGCTCAACAGGCAAGTGTAGCTATCGAAGATAGTATAGAAATGGCAAATATTCGAGTATCGAACCCAAAGGAACTATATACTTTAGAAAACCGTCGTTTAAATATCCTAGTGAATATTTTTGTGATTATTTTTGTGATGTTCGTAAATTTAAATAACGATAAACACTTAAAATAAACAGTTTAATAAAAATATAAAAACGGCGACCTTATGAACGAAAACGTATTTGAGACTTAGAATCCCCCTAGCTCGACCGAACGACAAATAAATAATATATTTAGCTAATTATTAGACCGTGAGGATTCCTATGATATGTATACGAATTTCTATGATTGGGCGAAACTGCGCTTACTCGCTTTGACTCGCAACAACTAATCTACGTTTTAAATAGCTGGGCAAGCTTCCCTAACTACTTAATCACAGACCGCAATAAATAACGATGAATCCCGCTATTAGATTTGACTCTAATCCGGCGGGGTAGTTCAACCTATCTCTAGAGATGAGTTTATTCCGCTCGTTTACGAGTGGTCTAATCGTCGCCCCTCTCTCGAGCGTAGCGATCGATTTTCCAACAATTATTTCGACCACATCGACATAATCAAAATAACAATATAAATCATACTCGAGTCGTAACAATAGCCAAACACAACAATACTTAAAACATGCGTACGATGTCGCTAGGGTTCATCTAGTCTCAAATACTACGGGATTCAGCCACTCATATTAAACTTTAACAAAACGACGAGCGTAAATAACAACGAGAAATACATGATTCTTCCCTGAATTTTTCGGCTTCGTTCGTTGAGGAATTTTCTCGAGCAGGTGGTAAGCGAGTTGTGAATACACACTGAAATCGCGTCTGCTGCCCCTTATCTGACTCCTAACACGCATACAACCCAATCGTAACCGAAACTTAGCTTGTTACCTCACTCGTGAACCAGGCTCGGGTCAGCCCTTCCGCAGTCCACGCAGCTGCTGCCTCGTAGATGTTGCTCACACGCATCCTCTCACAGCTCAAGCAGTCGCGGCTCCTCGCCTTCGCTTCACAGTCCCGAGATCAGCCCTCCCGCGCTGCCGTCGTCGATCAGCCGCAGCTTTCTTCACAACCCCAAGCTTGCTCTTTACAATCACGTCGTGTGTATGGCCTCCTTCCTCCCTCTCCACTCTAGCAGCTGACCTTATTTATAGATGATGGAGGGAGGGACATCAAATCTTCATGGCAGCTCAAGAACGGCATGATCTTCATTTTCTTCCTTGACCGTCTTCACTTTTGTGTGCTTGGCCGATCTTGTATGTGACGTTTTTGTTTTGTTTGTTTTCTTTTTTTTTTCTCTTTCGTCACATGCTTGTGTAGTACGTATCTCCTTGATTGCATTAAAGATATTTCTAAGAATGGGATTGGGCTGTTTGGCTTGGGCCGATTTCACTTTGGGCTCAATTAGTTGTCGGGCCGAGTGCAATCCTTTTCTGCATAGCAAAGCAGCAGTGAGTTCAAAAAAATTCAAATCTCCCAATCTCAAACTCGGAATAGAAATCCCTTCGGTCAAAATCAATAACAACGAGTCTTCTTGCATCTGTTAAATTTTCAAGTCCACCGGACATCGTTTACCCCGTCAATTCGAAGGAATTCGAACCTGCCGCACAACTGTCGTTAAAAGTTTGATATCGTCGTTAAATCATATTTAAGTGCTATAATTTTAATCACGCAAACGATTTAAAAGTAACAAATATAAACGTAAGGAAATACGTTTATCAAAATTCCCCACACTTAAACGTTTGCTTGCCCTCAAGCAAATAAATTAAAAAGGCATAGGAAAGGATAAAATCATGTAACGTACCAATCAAGAATGAAAGCACGTAGGAGAAAATGCAAGTAAAGCTGGAAAGCATATTTGAAATCAACGACTAACTACACGATTTTCTTTAGCGATACCTATCAAAATCCGCACCTCACAGAGATTCACTCAAATCACTAAGTGTATAGGTTAAGATGTCAGTGATATCGCTCGGGTCATGCACTAATCTAATCTCTACCATAAGCTTGCAAGCAATTCGTAAATCTACCACTTTCAATGATCAAAGTGTGAATCGGAAGGTCTTTATCGGGTTATAAAGTGGCTGAGATATGTAGGATATGCAAGGAATAAGCATAAACAGGATATGAGCTGTAGTCGTGTCAGAATTATGCCATCATCTCGAAGCGCCAAATCCGTCGTTCTTATTCATCACTTCCTTTCTTTTGCAGTTTTTTTTTTTTTCACCAAGCCCTTCTTCTCTCAACTTCTCAATCTAAGAAATAGATAATAGGCTTTTGAGAGTGAAAGATTATCGGAGGAAGGGTTCTTAGTCAATATATTATTTTTTTCTTTTTTTTCCTTCTTCTTCTATTTTTTTTTTTTGCATCAACTCCGAAATTTCGTACGGGTTGCGCTTCTTAAGTCAGGCACTCAACCTCCACTTCTACTATCGCTCCAATGGGTTTATGTCTGAAGGCTTAATCAGTGTCGGCATTTTATAATCGGTTTTTTTTTCAAATGAAAGGCTAAGGCTCAAAGTGGCTAACTACGGGGTCAGTCGTGGTTGGATACTTTGGCCATGGACTGATTCCTAATGCCTTCCTCATTTTCACGCAATCTCACTTTAAGTAGTTTCAACACGTAATACACAAGCAAGTTCTGAAGAGAAATAAACTAAGCATGATTCACACAACCAAAGAAATGAGCAAAAAGCTCGTGGGCTCAAAAATCTCACAAAAATCGGGTTATGTGTACGAATCTCTCAAGTATCGCCAAGTTCATCATGTAAGAAAGAAGTAGACTACGCATATGTATCATAATTACTCACAAATTTCCTAACATAAAGTCATCCCTTCATGATAAGAAACATAATTTTCGAGAAAAACATGTTATGCCAAATTTTCGAAAAAATTTGTACCAAAAATCAAGACATGCATATATATAACATGTTCGCCTAAATTTCACAGAAATTCCCCTCCCCACACTTAAGATTTACGTTGTCCTCAACGTAACAATCATGTAACACAAGGAAGGAAATAGAAAGATAAGCGAACTTCCCTGAATAGTTCGATATGCATGCTTTGTACGGCTCCTCCCCACACTTAAGATCTTGAATTCCCTGCGATCGTTGAAAGACAAAATCATAAAAACTAAAAATGCGCATAGAAATAAAGTAAAAAACATAGGATAGGCTTGGGGTGCCTCCCAAGTAGCGCTTTCTTTAATGTCTTTTAGCTAGACATTCTTCGGTGATTTTTAGCTCCGAGTGGTATCGAGAAGGTGGATGGTTTTTTTTTCGAGCGCCTCGATGTCACCGCCATAGTAATGCTTGAGTCGGTGCCCGTTCACTTTGAAGGTCCCCTTCTCCGGATGTGTGATCTCGACAGTTCCATACGGGAATACTCGGGTCACCGTGAATGGTCCAGACCATCTCGATTTCAGTTTACCAGGAAACAGCCGCAGGTGCGAGTTGTAAAGCAAGACCCGATCGCCTTCTTGAAATTCCCGTTTCATGATTTTACGATCATGATACAGCTTCGTACGCTCCTTGTATATGCGAGTATTTTCGTATGCCATCTGACGCCACTCATCGAGCTCGTTGATCTGCAAATTTCGTTTTTCACCTGCAAGATTCAAATCAAAATTTAGCTTTTCAGAGTCCAATACGCCTTGTGTTCAAGCTCGACGGGTAGATGACAAGATTTTCCGTAAACAAGTCTATAGGGTGTGGATCCAATAGGCGTCTTATATGCTGTCCGGTATGCCCATAAAGCATCGTTTAGCTTGTTCGGCCAATCCCGCCTATGGTGTTCCACGGTCTTCTCTAGTATACGCTTCAGCTCCCTGTTCACGACCTCCACTTGGCCGCTCGCTTGAGGATGGTATGCAGTGGTAACACTATGTTTAACGCCGTATTTATCGAGCGTCTTTGCAAATTGGGTGTTACAAAAATGCGTGCCTTTATCACTGATAATGCAACGAGGCGCGCCGAATCGTGAAAATAAAGATTTCAAAAATTTAACGACTACCCTAGCGTCATTAGTTGGTAGCGCTTGCGCTTCCACCCATTTTGACACATAATCGACTGCTACTAGGATATATCGATTTTTAAAAGATGTCGGAAACGGACCCATAAAATCAATGCCCCATACGTCAAAGATTTCACAAACGAGTATAAAATTCTGAGGCATTTCATTGCGCTTAGAGATATTACCTGTTCGTTGGCACCTATCGCACATTTTTACATATCTTTGGGCGTCCTTGAAAATTGTTGGCCAGTAGAATCCACATTCTAGTACCTTTTGTGCGGTTCGGTTGCCTCCATAATGACCTCCGCACGGTCCCGTATGGCAATGTCCCAAGATATCGATTGTTTCGAGGAATGTTACGCATCGCCTGATTATGTTATCCGCACAGATCCTAAAGAGATAAGGATCATCCCAAAAGTAATACTTCAAGTCCGAGAAGAATTTCTTCCTCTGGTGACTCGTGTATCCCCTTGGTAAGATCCTAGCTACAAGATAGTTAGCAATATCGGCATACCATGGAAGTTCATCAGGTACCTCATGTATAGCGTAAAGGTGTTCATCGGGAAAATAATCATGGATCGTCTCCTCTTTTGTAACCTCGCAGGGTGTCTCTTCTAGTCTCGATAAGTGGTCTGCAGCAAGATTCTCTGTTCCTTTTTGGTTGCGAAACTCCACGTCGAACTCTTGGAGTAGTAGAATCCATCGGATCAGCCTTGGCTTTGCATCCGGCTTCGCAAAGAGATGCTTAATGGCTGAATGATCTGTGTAAATGATGACCTTCGATAGGATAAGATATTGACGGAACTTGTCGATTGCATACATGACTGCAAGCAATTCCTTCTCGGTTGTAGTATAATTTGATTGTGCCTCATTTAGAGTCTTGCTTGCATAGTGTATCGGCTGAAAATATTTTTCCCGTCGCTGCCCCAAAACTGCACCTACTGCAAAATCACTGGCATCGCACATTAGTTCGAATGGTAGCCTCCAATCGGGGGCTACCATGACAGGAGCATTAATAAGCTTATCTTTAAGTAGAGTAAAAGCATTCATACAATCGGTCGTAAACTCATACGGTACATCTTTTTCTAGCAAGCGAGTTAAAGGTCTAGCAATTTTAGAAAAATCTTTAATAAATCTACGATAAAAACCAACATGTCCTAAGAAACTTCTAATTGCTTTTACTGACGAGGGTGGAGGTAATCGTTCAATAGTTTCTATTTTTGCTCTATCTACCTCGATTCCTCTAGCCGATATCTTATGACCTAAAACGATACCTTCTCTAACCATAAAATGACATTTTTCCCAGTTTAGCACAAGGTTTGTTTCCTCGCATCGTTTAAGCACCGCCTTAAGATTGGAAAGACATACTTCAAATGAGTTACCAAAAATCGAAAAGTCATCCATGAATATCTCCATTCCTTTACCAACTAATTTGTCGAAAATGGCCATCATGCACCGTTGGAAGGTAGCCGGGGCATTGCACAGTCCGAAAGGCATCCTCCGATATGCAAAGGTTCCGAATGGGCATGTAAAAGTCATTTTCTCTTGATCTTCTGGTGCGATCGGGATCTGTAAATAACCAGAAAGACCATCAAGAAAACAATAAAATTCATGGCCGGATAAACGTTCAAGCATTTGATCAATGAACGGTAAAGGAAAGTGATCTTTTCGCGTCGCGCCGTTTAATTTCCGGTAATCAATGCACACTCGCCACCCTGTCACGGTCCTTGTTGGAATGAGTTCGTTTTTCTCGTTGGTTACCACCGTCATTCCTCCCTCTTCGGCACCACTTGAACTGGGCTCACCCATGCGCTGTCGGAGATCGGATATATGACTCCCGCATCAAGTAGCTTTATAACCTCAGCTTTTACTACCTCCTTCATGTTCGGGTTTAGACGCCTTTGATGTTGCACCACCGGCTTGAACTCGTTTTCCATCAGGATCCTATGCATGCAGAAGGTCGGGCTGATTCCTCGGATATCTGATATCTTCCATGCAAGCGCCTTCTTATGCTCCCGTAACAGGTCTAGGAGCATGATTTTCTGTTCCTTCTCCAAATTTGATGCTATAATTACGGGGTGTTTCGAGTTTTCCTCGAGAAACGCATACTCCAAGTGATCGGGCAGTTGCTTGAGTTCGAGGTTTGGTGGCTCCTCAATCGAACATTTTTCTTTTTCCTCTTCTTTGTTCGGGTGCACTTCGATGTTAGGTTCCGCCTCGTCTTCATCTGCGTCTATTTGGTCAACCTCAAAAGATCATTCATGAATGGGCTCTTCAGTCTCTGCTAATCCTGACATCGAAGCAAACGTTTCTGGTTGTGATAGTCCCTGCAATGATAAAAAGTCGTTCCATGCATCAATGTAAAAGCATTTATCATCTAATTTCTCTGAATTTTTCATTGATTCGGTCATATCAAATGTAACTTTTTCGCCATCTATAGTTAACGTCAATGTCCCGTTACGAACATCGACCATGGTTCCTCCAGTAGCAAGAAATGGCCTACACAATATTAGAGGAATATTTAATCCTCCTCCATATCGAGAATAACAAAGTCAGCAGGAATTATAAATTTATCGACTTTAACCAGCACATCTTCTATGATACCCCTAGGATACTTAACAGATCTATCCGCTAATTGTAAACTCATCCTAGTGGGTTTGGGCTCTCCTAAACCAAGTCGTTTAAACATAGAATAAGGCATCAAATTAATACTTGCTCCTAAATCGGCCAATGCCTTACTTACGACTAAATCGCCTATTAAACATGGTATAGTAAAACTCCCTGGATCCTTAAGCTTTTTCGGTAGCTTGTTCTGTAGAATGGCAGAGCACTCTCCTCGCAACTCAATGGTGGAAACATCTTCAAGCTTGCGCTTGTTCGTGATAAGATCCTTCAAAAACTTTGCCCATCGGGGCATCTGCGCAAGGGCATCAACAAGTGGTAAATTAATATGTAATTGTTTAAAAATAGCGAGAAATTTACCAACTGATCATCAACGATTTCCCGTTTAAGTCTTGCTGGGTATGGAATTTTTGGTTGATACGCCTTGACAGGTGGCTTAGACACAGTTTCTTCTTGTATGCCGGCCTCGCCGCTCGGTTGCGTGGGTTCAGCGTTCTTCTTCACTTTCTGTACTTCCTCGAGCTCTCTCCCGTTACGAAGTGTCACCGCCTTTACATGGTGGTCCTTAGGATTGGTCTCGGTGTAACTTGGTAACGATCCGGAAGGACGTTGTTGGATTGATTCGGCAATCTGCCCAACTTGCTTCTCTAAGGCCCGTAGGGAAGACTCGGTGTTGTGCAACCGTGCTTCTTGATTATCCAAGCGAGAGTCGAGCTTTCCCATTAGCTTCTCGAGCATTCCCTCGAGCATATCAACGCGATTATACGAGGTGGGCTCAGCATTGGCGCCATGGTATCCTTGCGTTCTTTGGTTTTGAAATCCTGGTGGAGCTTGTTGTTGATTACCGTAGGCCAAGTTCGGATGAACTCGGTTCGGGACGTAGCTTCGTTGGCCTTGGTAGTTACCCATGTAGTCGACTTGCTCCATCGGAATAGTGGATGGACAACGGGTTGCGTCGTGACTTTCGCCGCATGTAGCGCATGGCGGAGTATAATTTGGGTACGCATGAGGAGGTGGAGCAGCTGCAGAAGTCCTCGGGATAGATTGTACCTGCACAGCATTAACAACCGGCTTTGTTGTTAGTGTGGGTAATAATGTATTCATCAACGTTTGCATTTGGAGATTGTTAGCTGCGATTTGTTGTTGGAGTGTGTCGAAGTTGGCATTTATCGCAGTTGCATTATCGACATCGTACATCCCCGGTGGTTTGCCTCTATTGCTAGAACTCCCGCGCCGGAAGCTATTTGCGCTATATTCTTCGATTAGATTCCAGCCTTCCGTTGCGCTTAAATTGCATAAGCCTCCATTGCATGCCCCGTCAAGTAGTTGCACAGTAATATCATTCAACGATTCATGAAACCGCTGAATCAATTCGCTCTTCGTCATACCATGTTGTGGGAAGCGATTCAGAAGCGTCTTGAAACGTGTCCATACGTCGTATAAATTCTCGCCTTCCTTCTGCTTGAATGCCGTAAGGTCCATTTTGAGTTTCAACACCTTTGATGGTGGAAAGAAGTGTGTGATGAAGGTGGCGTGCATCTCGTCCCAAGTGGTGATGGATCGTTCAGGTAGTAGATTATACCACTCCTTGGCGTGCTTAGGGAGAATGGAAATAACTAAAGCCGGATCGTTTCAGGGCTTACTCCTTGTACTCGTATTGTGTCGGTGACGGACAGGAAGTCTCGTATGTGTCGGTAAGCGTCTTCCTCGGAGAGTCCATCGTATTGAGCTGTCGTCTGAAGCATTTGAAGCCAATGATGCTTCAGTTCAAAGTTGTTCGGGACTTGAGGAAGGACTATCGCTGAGCCGACCGACCCTACGGCGTTATTTCTCCACAGTTCTCTCATCGGAGGTTCTCTAGCTTCTAAAGGCATGTCGTCATGATTTTGAGTCGCCATTTCGACTCGCCTTGCGTTTACTCGTAGGTTGTGTCGGAACGTTCTTTCGACCTCCGGGTCTCCTTCAACTAATGGTAGCGAATGGGTTCTTCGGGTCATGCACGAACGTTCACGTACCTATGTAAATAAAAATAACAATAACAATAAGAGATAAATAAAAACCAATAAAACAAAATATAGTGCTAAAAAAATAAAAATAAAAATAAGTGAGTGCTAATAACAATAAGGAAATAATAATAACTATAATAATATTTTTTTTTGTAATAGTGATAAAAATAAAATAGATAGTTTGAAGAAATAATAATAATATTTATATTAATAAACGTACCTAGACCAAAAGAAATCCGATTAAGCAAAAATATATATATATAATATATATATAATATATATTTACTAAAAAATAATAGCAAATAATACTAATTAAAATAGCAAAACTAACGAAGAAAAAAAAATTAATAAGCGTAGAAATAATAATAATAATAATAATAAAGCTAGAATAATAAACTATAGTTCTCCAAATATCAATAGCTCCCCGGCAACGGCGCCAAAAACTTGATCGAGCGGATCGAGTAATAAAATAAAACGAATATTACGAACTATTCTACGCTCAACAGGCAAGTGTACCTATCGAAGATAGTATAGAAATGGCAAATATTCGAGTATCGAACCCAAAGGAACTATATACTTTAGAAAACCGTCGTTTAAATATCCTAGTGAATATTTTTGTGATTATTTTTGTGATGTTCGTAAATTTAAATAACGATAAACACTTAAAATAAACAGTTTAATAAAAATATAAAAACGGCGACCTTATGAACGAAAACGTATTTGAGACTTCGAATCCCCCTAGCTCGACTGAACGACAAATAAATAATATATTTAGCTAATTATTAGACCGTGAGGATTCCTATGATATGTATACGAATTTCTACGATTGGGCGAAACTGCGCTTACTCGCTTTGACTCGCAACAACTAATCTACGTTTTAAATAGCTTGGCAAGCTTCCCTAACTACTTAATCACAGACCGCAATAAATAACGATGAATCCCGCTATTAGATTTGACTCTAATCCGGCGGGGTAGTTCAACCTATCTCTAGAGATGAGTTTATTCCGCTCGTTTACGAGTGGTCTAATCGTCGCCCCTCTCTCGAGCGTAGCGATCGATTCCCCAACAATTATTTCGACCACATCGACATAATCAAAATAACAATATAAATCATAATCGAGTCGTAACAATAGCCAAACACAACAATACTTAAAACATGCGTACGATGTCGCTAGGGTTCATCTAGTCTCAAATACTACGGGATTCAGCCACTCATATTAAACTTTAACAAAACGACGAGCGTAAATAACAACGAGAAATACATGATTCTTCCCTGAATTTTTCGGCTTCGTTCGTTGAGGAATTTTCTCGAGCAGGTGGTAAGCGAGTTGTGAATACACACTGAAATCGCGTCTGCTGCCCCTTATCTGACTCCTAACACGCATACAACCCAATCGTAACCGAAACTTAGCTTGTTACCTCACTCGTGAACCAGGCTCGGGTCAGCCCTTCCGCAGTCCACGCAGCTGCTGCCTCGTAGATGTTGCTCACACGCATCCTCTCACAGCTCAAGCAGTCGCGGCTCCTCGCCTTCGCTTCACAGTCCCGAGATCAGCCCTCCCGCGCTGCCGTCGTCGATCAGCCGCAGCTTTCTTCACAACCCCAAGCTTGCTCTTTACAATCACGTCGTGTGTATGGCCTCCTTCCTCCCTCTCCACTCTAGCAGCTGACCTTATTTATAGATGATGGAGGGAGGGACATCAAATCTTCATGGCAGCTCAAGAACGGCGTGATCTTCATTTTCTTCCTTGAGCCGTCTTCACTTTTGTGTGCTCGGCCGATCTTGTATGTGACGTTTTTGTTTTGTTTGTTTTCTTTTTTTTTTCTCTTTCGTCACATGCTTGTGTAGTACGTATCTCCTTGATTGCATTAAAGATATTTCTAAGAATGGGATTGGGCTGTTTGGCTTGGGCCGATTTCACTTTGGGCTCAATTAGTTGTCGGGCCGAGTGCAATCCTTTTCTGCATAGCAAAGCAGCAGTGAGTTCAAAAAAATTCAAATCTCCCAATCTCAAACTCGGAATAGAAATCCCTTCGGTCAAAATCAATAACAACGAGTCTTCTTGCATCTGTTAAATTTTCAAGTCCATCGGACATCGTTTACCCCGTCAATTCGAAGGAATTCGAACCTGCCGCACAACTGTCGTTAAAAGTTTGATATCGTCGTTAAATCATATTTAAGTGCTATAATTTTAATCACGCAAACGATTTAAAAGTAACAAATATAAACGTAAGGAAATACGTTTGTCAAAATTCCCCACACTTAAACATTTGCTTGCCCTCAAGCAAATAAAATAAAAAGGCATAGGAAAGGATAAAATCATGTAACGTACCAATCAAGAATGAAAGCACGTAGGAGAAAATGCAAGTAAAGCTGGAAAGCATATTTGAAATCAACGACTAACTACACGATTTTCTTTGGCGATACCTATCAAAATCCGCACCTCACAGAGATTCACTCAAATCACTAAGTGTATAGGTTAAGATGTCAGTGATATCGCTCGGGTCATGCACTAATCTAATCTCTACCATAAGCTTGCAAGCAATTCGTAAATCTACCACTTTCAATGATCAAAGTGTGAATCGGAAGGTCTTTACCGGGTTATAAAGTGGCTGAGATATGTAGGATATGCAAGGAATAAGCATAAACAGGATATGAGCTGTAGTCGTGTCAGAATTATGCCATCATCTCGAAGCGCCATATCCGTCGTTCTTATTCATCACTTCCTTTCTTTTGCAGTTTTTTTTTTTTTCACCAAGCCCTTCTTCTCTCAACTTCTCAATCTAAGAAATAGATAATAGGCTTTTGAGAGTGAAAGATTATCGGAGGAAGGGTTCTTAGTCAATATATTATTTTTTTCTTTTTTTTCCTTCTTCTTCTATTTTTTTTTTTTTTGCATCAACTCCGAAATTTCGTACGGGTTGCGCTTCTTAAGTCAGGCACTCAACCTCCACTTCTACTATCGCTCCAATGGGTTTATGTCTGAAGGCTTAATCAGTGTCGGCAATTTATAATCGGTTTTGTTTTTCAAATGAAAGGCTAAGGCTCAAAGTGGCTAACTACGGGGTCAGTCGTGGTTGGATACTTTGGCCATGGACTGATTCCTAATGCCTTCCTCATTTTCACGCAATCTCACTTTAAGTAGTTTCAACACGTAATACACAAGCAAGTTCTGAAGAGAAATAAACTAAGCATGATTCACACAACCAAAGAAATGAGCAAAAAGCTCGTGGGCTAAAAAATCTCACAAAAATCGGGTTATGTGTACGAATCTCTCAAGTATCGCCAAGTTCATCATGTAAGAAAGAAGTAGACTACGCATATGTATCCTAATTACTCACAAATTTCCAAACATAAAGTCATCCCTTCATGATAAGAAACATAATTTTCGAGAAAAACATGTTATGCCAAATTTTCGAAAAAATTTGTACCAAAAATCAAGACATGCATATATATAATATGTTCGCATAAATTTCACAGAAATTCCCCTCCCCACGCTTAAGATTTACGTTGTCCTCAACGTAACAATCATGTAACACAAGGAAGGAAATAGAAAGATAAGCGAACTTCCCTGAATAGTTCGATATGCATGCTTTGTACGGCTCCTCCCCACACTTGAGATCTTGAATTCCCTGCGATCGTTGAAAGACAAAATCATAAAAACTAAAAATGCGCATAGAAATAAAGTAAAAAACATAGGATAGGCTTGGGGTGCCTCCCAAGTAGCGCTTTCTTTAATGTCTTTTAGCTAGACATTCTTCGGTGATTTTTAGCTCCGAGTGGTATCGAGGAGGTGGATGGTTTCTTTTTCGAGCGCCTCGATGTCACCGCCATAGTAATGCTTGAGTCGGTGCCCGTTCACTTTGAAGGTCCCCTTCTCCGGATGTGTGATCTCGACAGTTCCATACGGGAATACTCGGGTCACCGTGAATGGTCCAGACCATCTCGATTTCAGTTTACCAGGAAACAGCCGCAGGTGCGAGTTGTAAAGCAAGACCCGATCGCCTTCTTGAAATTCCCGTTTCATGATTTTACGATCATGATACAGCTTCGTACGCTTCTTGTATATGCGAGTATTTTCGTATGCCATCTGACGCCACTCATCGAGCTCGTTGATCTGCAAATTTCGTTTTTCACCTGCAAGATTCAAATCAAAATTTAGCTTTTTCAGAGTCCAATACGCCTTGTGTTCAAGCTCGACGGGTAGATGACAAGATTTTCCGTAAACAAGTCTATAGGGTGTGGATCCAATAGGCGTCTTATATGCTGTCCGGTATGCCCATAAAGCATCGTTTAGCTTGTTCGGCCAATCCCGCCTATGGTGTTCCACGGTCTTCTCTAGTATACGCTTCAGCTCCCTGTTCACGACCTCCACTTGGCCGCTCGCTTGAGGATGGTATGCAGTGGTAACACTATGTTTAACGCCGTATTTATCGAGCGTCTTTGCAAATTGGGTGTTACAAAAATGCGTGCCTTTAACACTGATAATGCAACGAGGCGCGCCGAATCGTGAAAATAAAGATTTCAAAAATTTAACGACTACCCTAGCGTCATTAGTTGGTAGCGCTTGCGCTTCCACCCATTTTGACACATAATCGACTGCTACTAGGATATATCGATTTTTAAAAGATGTCGGAAACGGACCCATAAAATCAATGCCCCATACGTCAAAGATTTCACAAACAAGTATAAAATTCTGAGGCATTTCATTGCGCTTAGAGATATTACCTGTTCGTTGGCACCTATCGCACATTTCTACATACCTTTGGGCGTCCTTGAAAATTGTTGGCCAGTAGAATCCACATTCTAGTACCTTTTGTGCGGTTCGGTTGCCTCCATAATGACCTCCGCACGGTCCCGTGTGGCAATGTCCCAAGATATCGATTGTTTCGGGGAATGTTACGCATCGCCTGATTATGTTATCCGCACAGATCCTAAAGAGATAAGTATCATCCCAAAAGTAATACTTCAAGTCCGAGAAGAATTTCTTCCTCTGGTGACTCGTGTATCCCCTTGGTAAGATCCTAGCTACAAGATAGCTAGCAATATCGGCATACCATGGAAGTTCATCAGGTACCTCATGTATAGCGTAAAGGTGTTCATCGGGAAAATAATCTTGTATCGTCTCCACTTTTGTAACCTCGCAGGGTGTCTATTCTAGTCTCGATAAGTGGTCTGCAGCAAGATTCTCTGTTCCTTTTTGGTTGCGAAACTCCACGTCGAACTCTTAGAGTAGTAGAATCCATCGGATCAGCCTTGGCTTTGCATCCGGCTTCGCAAAGAGATGCTTAATGGCTGAATGATCTGTGTAGATGATGACCTTCGATAGGATAAGATATTGACGGAACTTGTCGATTGCATACATGACTGCAAGCAATTCCTTCTCGGTTGTAGTATAATTTGATTGTGCCTCATTTAGAGTCTTGCTTGCATAGTGTATCGGCTGAAAATATTTTTCCCTTCGCTGCCCCAAAACTGCACCTACTGCAAAATCACTGGCATCGCACATTAGTTCGAATGGTAGCCTCCAATCGGGGGCTACCATGACAGGAGCATTAATAAGCTTATCTTTAAGTAGAGTAAAAGCATTCATACAATCGGTCGTAAACTCATACGGTACATCTTTTTCTAGCAAGCGAGTTAAAGGTCTAGCAATTTTAGAAAAATCTTTAATAAATCTACGATAAAAACCAACATGTCCTAAGAAACTTCTAATTGCTTTTACTGACGAGGGTGGAGGTAATCGTTCAATAGTTTCTATTTTGCTCTATCTACCTCGATTCCTCTAGCCGATATCTTATGACCTAAAACGATACCTTCTCTAACCATAAAATGACATTTTTCCCAGTTTAGCACAAGGTTTGTTTCCTCGCATCGTTTAAGCACCGCCTTAAGATTGGAAAGACATACTTCAAATGAGTTACCAAAAATCGAAAAGTCATCCATGAATATCTCCATTCCTTTACCAATTAATTTGTCGAAAATGGCCATCATGCACCGTTGGAAGGTAGCCGGGGCATTGCACAGTCCGAAAGGCATCCTCCGATATGCAAAGGTTCCGAATGGGCATGTAAAAGTCATTTTCTCTTGATCTTCTGGTGCGATCGGGATCTGTAAATAACCAGAAAGACCATCAAGAAAACAATAAATTCATGGCCGGATAAACGTTCAAGCATTTGATCAATGAACGGTAAAGGAAAGTGATCTTTTCGCGTCGCGCCGTTTAATTTCCGGTAATCAATGCACACTCGCCACCCTGTCACGGTCCTTGTTGGAATGAGTTCGTTTTTCTCGTTGGTTACCACCGTCATTCCTCCCTCTTCGGCACCACTTGAACTGGGCTCACCCATGCGCTGTCGGAGATCGGATATATGACTCCCGCATCAAGTAGCTTTATAACCTCAGCTTTTACTACCTCCTTCATGTTCGGGTTTAGACGCCTTTGATGTTGCACCACCGGCTTGAACTCGTTTTCCATCAGGATCCTATGCATGCAGAAGGTCGGGCTGATTCCTCGGATATCTGATATCTTCCATGCAAGCGCCTTCTTATGCTCCCGTAACAGGTCTAGGAGCATGATTTTCTGTTCCTTCTCCAAATTTGATGCTATAATTACGGGGTGTTTCGAGTTTTCCTCGAGAAACGCATACTCCAAGTGATCGGGTAGTTGCTTGAGTTCGAGGTTTGGTGGCTCCTCAATCGAACATTTTTCTTTTTCCTCTTCTTTGTTCGGGTGCACTTCGATGTTAGGTTCCGCCTCGTCTTCATCTGCGTCTATTTGGTCAACCTCAAAAGATCGTTCATGAATGGGCTCTTCAGTCTCTGCTAATCTTGACATCGAAGCAAACGTTTCTGGTTGTGATAGTCCCTGCAATGATAAAAAGTCGTTCCATGCATCAATGTAAAAGCATTTATCATCTAATTTCTCTGAATTTTTCATTGATTCGGTCATATCAAATGTAACTTTTTCGCCATCTATAGTTAACGTCAATGTCCCGTTACGAACATCGACCATGGTTTCTCCAGTAGCAAGAAATGGCCTACACAATATTAGAGGAATATTTCATCCTCCTCCATATCGAGAATAACAAAGTCAGCAGGAATTATAAATTTATCGACTTTAACCAGCACATCTTCTATGATACCCCTAGGATACTTAACAGATCTATCCGCTAATTGTAAACTCATCCTAGTGGGTTTGGGCTCTCCTAAACCAAGTCGTTTAAACATAGAATAAGGCATCAAATTAATACTTGCTCCTAAATCGGCCAATGCCTTACTTACGACTAAATCGCCTATTAAACATGGTATAGTAAAACTCCCTGGATCCTTAAGCTTTTTCGGTAGCTTGTTCTGTAGAATGGCAGAGCACTCTCCTCGCAACTCAATGGTGGAAACATCTTCAAGCTTGCGCTTGTTCGTGATAAGATCCTTCAAAAACTTTGCCCATCGGGGCATCTGCGCAAGGGCATCAACAAGTGGTAAATTAATATGTAATTGTTTAAAAATAGCGAGAAATTTACCAAACTGATCATCAACGATTTCCCGTTTAAGTCTTGCTGGGTATGGAATTTTTGGTTGATACGCCTTGACAGGTGGCTTAGACACAGTTTCTTCTTGTATGCCGGCCTCGCCGCTCGGTTGCGTGGGTTCAGTGTTCTTATTCACTTTCTGTACTTCCTCGAGCTCTCTCCCGTTACGAAGTGTCACCGCCTTTACATGGTGGTCCTTAGGATTGGTCTCGGTGTAACTTGGTAACGATCCGGAAGGACGTTGTTGGATTGATTCGGCAATCTGCCCAACTTGCTTCTCTAAGGCCCGTAGGGAAGACTCGGTGTTGTGCAACCGTGCTTCTTGATTATCCAAGCGAGAGTCGAGCTTTCCCATTAGCTTCTCGAGCATTCCCTCGAGCATATCAACGCGATTATACGAGGTGGGCTCAGCATTGGCGCCATGGTATCCTTGCGTTCTTTGGTTTTGAAATCCTGGTGGAGCTTGTTGTTGATTACCGTAGGCCAAGTTCGGATGAACTCGGTTCGGGACGTAGCTTCGTTGGCCTTGGTAGTTACCCATGTAGTCGACTTGCTCCATCGGAATAGTGGATGGACAACGGGTTGCGTCGTGACTTTCGCCGCATGTAGCGCATGGCGGAGTATAATTTGGGTACGCATGAGGAGGTGGAGCAGCTGCAGAAGTCCTCGGGATAGATTGTACCTGCACAGCATTAACAACCGGCTTTGTTGTTAGTGTGGGTAATAATGTATTCATCAACGTTTGCATTTGGAGATTGTTAGCTGCGATTTGTTGTTGGAGTGTGTCGAAGTTGGCATTTATCGCAGTTGCATTATCGACATCGTACATCCCTGGTGGTTTGCCTCTATTGCTAGAACTCCCGCGCCGGAAGCTATTTGCGCTATATTCTTCGATTAGATTCCAGCCTTCCGTTGCGCTTAAATTGCATAAGCCTCCATTGCATGCCCCGTCAAGTAGTTGCACAGTAATATCATTCAACGATTCATGAAACCGCTGAATCAATTCGCTCTTCGTCATACCATGTTGTGGGAAGCGATTCAGAAGCGTCTTGAAACGTGTCCATACGTCGTATAAATTCTCGCCTTCCTTCTGCTTGAATGCCGTAAGGTCCATTTTGAGTTTCAACACCTTTGATGGTGGAAAGAAGTGTGTGATGAAGGTGGCGTGCATCTCGTCCCAAGTGGTGATGGATCGTTCAGGTAGTAGATTATACCACTACTTGGCGTTGCCTCTTAGGGAGAATGGAAATAAGTAAAGCCGGATCGTTTCAGGGCTTACTCCTTGTACTCGTATTGTGTCGGTGACGGACAGGAAGTCTCGTATGTATCGGTAAGCGTCTTCCTCGGAGAGTCCATCGTATTGAGCTGTCGTCTGAAGCATTTGAAGCCAATGATGCTTCAGTTCAAAGTTGTTCGGGACTTGAGGAAGGACTATCGCTGAGCCGACCGACCCTACGACGTTATTTCTCCACAGTTCTCTCATCGGAGGTTCTCTAGCTTCTAAAGGCATGTCGTCATGATTTTGAGTCGCCATTTCGACTCGCCTTGCGTTTACTCGTAGGTTGTGTCGGAACGTTCTTTCGACCTCCGGGTTTCCTTCAACTAATGGTAGCGAATGGGTTCTTCGGGTCATGCACGAACGTTCACGTACCTATGTAAATAGAAATAACAATAACAATAAGAGATAAATAAAAACCAATAAAACAAAATATAGTGCTAAAAAAAATAAAAATAAAAATAAGTGAGTGCTAATAACAATAAGGAAATAATAATAACTATAATAATATTTTTTTTGTAATAGTGATAAAAATAAAATAGATAGTTTGAAGAAATATAATAATATTTATATTAATAAACGTACCTAGACCAAAAGAAATCCGATTAAGCAAAAATATATATATATATAATATATATATAATATATATTAAATAAAAAATAATAGCAAATAATACTAATTAAAATAGCGAAACTAACGAAGAAAAAAAATAATAAGCGTAGAAATAATAATAATAATAAAGCTAGAATAATAAACTATAGTTCTCCAAATATCAATAGCTCCCCGGCAACGGCGCCAAAAACTTGATCGAGCGGATCGAGTAATAAAAATAAAAGAATATTACGAACTATTCTACGCTCAACAGGCAAGTGTACCTATCGAAGATAGTATAGAAATGGCAAATATTCGAGTATCGAACCCAAAGGAACTATATACTTTAGAAAACCGTCGTTTAAATATCCTAGTGAATATTTTTGTGATTATTTTTGTGATGTTCGTAAATTTAAATAACGATAAACACTTAAAATAAACAGTTTAATAAAATATAAAAACGGCGACCTTATGAACGAAAACGTATTTGAGACTTCGAATCCCCCTAGCTCGACCGAACGACAAATAAATAATATATTTAGCTAATTATTAGACCGTGAGGATTCCTATGATATGTATACGAATTTCTACGATTGGGCGAAACTGCGCTTACTCGCTTTGACTCGCAACAACTAATCTACGTTTTAAATAGCTGGGCAAGCTTCCCTAACTACTTAATCACAGACCGCAATAAATAACGATGAATCCCGCTATTAGATTTGACTCTAATCCGGCGGGGTAGTTCAACCTATCTCTAGAGATGAGTTTATTCTGCTCGTTTACAAGTGGTCTAATCGTCGCCCCTCTCTCGAGCGTAGCGATCGATTTCCCAACAATTATTTCGACCACATCGACATAATCAAAATAACAATATAAATCATAATCGAGTCGTAACAATAGCCAAACACAACAATACTTAAAACATGAGTACGATGTCGCTAGGGTTCATCTAGTCTCAAATACTACGGGATTCAGCCACTCATATTAAACTTTAACAAAACGACGAGCGTAAATAACAACGAGAAATACATGATTCTTCCCTGAATTTTTCGGCTTCGTTCGTTGAGGAATTTTCTCGAGCAGGTGGTAAGCGAGTTGTGAATACACACTGAAATCGCGTCTGCTGCCCCTTATCTGACTCCTAACACGCATACTACCCAATCGTAACCGAAACTTAGCTTGTTACCTCACTCGTGAACCAGGCTCGGGTCAGCCCTTCCGCAGTCCACGCAGCTGCTGCCTCGTAGATGTTGCTCACACGTATCCTCTCACAGCTCAAGCAGTCGCGGCTCCTCGCCTTCGCTTCACAGTCCCGAGATCAGCCCTCCCGCGCTGCCGTCGTCGATCAGCCGCAGCTTTCTTCACAACCCCAAGCTTGCTCTTTACAATCACGTCGTGTGTATGGCCTCCTTCCTCCCTCTCCACTCTAGCAGCTGACCTTATTTATAGATGATGGAGGGAGGGACATCAAATCTTCATGGCAGCTCAAGAACGGCGTGATCTTCATTTTCTTCCTTGAGCCGTCTTCACTTTTGTGTGCTCGGCCGATCTTGTATGTGACGTTTTTGTTTTGTTTGTTTTCTTTTTTTTCTCTTTCGTCACATGCTTGTGTAGTACGTATCTCCTTGATTGCATTAAAGATATTTCTAAGAATGGGATTGGCTGTTTGGCTTGGGCCGATTTCACTTTGGGCTCAATTAGTTGTCGGGCCGAGTGCAATCCTTTTCTGCATAGCAAAGCAGCAGTGAGTTCAAAAAAATTCAAATCGCCCAATCTCAAACTCGGAATAGAAATCCCTTCGGTCAAAATCAATAACAACGAGTCTTCTTGCATCTGTTAAATTTTTAAGTCCATCGGACATCGTTTACCCCGTCAATTCGAAGGAATTCGAACCTGCCGCACAACTGTCGTTAAAAGTTTGATATCGTCGTTAAATCATATTTAAGTGCTATAATTTTAATCACGCAAACGATTTAAAAGTAATAAATATAAACGTAAGGAAATACGTTTATCACGCCCCAACCCAGCTACTGCTCACCCAAGGAAAAGTGTAGAGGATAAGGGAAAGGGTAAGCTCACTGTGGATGCCATAGACAGCACCCGGGACGAACAGCACATGGAGCTTAAAAGCCACAAACGAACGGATGGTGCATCGACTAGTACCACCAATGGGCGAAGTATGGATATGGTGCTATACAATCCGTTCCAAGTCCTTGCTAACATTGAGGAGGAAGACACTCATCTCAAGGGTCCTACAGCAGTCCTTCTGAAGGGTCTTCCATGATCCCTATCGCCGTATCGAATGTACGTGGTCTAAACAGGTTAGACCACAGATGGGCGGTGAAGGAGCTTATTTTGAGACATAACTTGCGGGTCATGGGGCTGATTGAGACGCGAGTTTCTGAACAAAACGCTTCTTCGATCGCAGACTCGATAAGGCAGTGGAGCTGGTTTTACGATTACGATGATGGCCCTGCATCTCGTATATGGTTAGGATGGGACCCACAATACGTGGCGCTCACTGTTGAGGCATCTACCGTTCAAGCAGTACACTGTAAGATTCATATATTAGACGGGAAGGTAGACTTCTACGCCTCGTTTGTGTACGGGCAAAATACGCGCGTGGAACGAAATGCGTTATGGGCCGATATCACGATCGTTTCGGGTTCACGGGCCGACTTACCATGGGTCGTCATGGGAGACTTCAACGCAATTACGGACGGTACGGAGGCTAGAGGAGGACTCCATACTGGGGGCTGCGGTGATATGCGCGCGTGTCTAACATCGTCTGATCTCATTCAATTGCCGCGCGTTGGCGCCTTTTACCTGGTACAACCAGCAGAGTGGATCTTCAGGGGTGAGCTAGATAGGGTTCTCGGTAACCCTGCTTGGTTCGCCAGGTTTGGGGATATGGTTTATCGATGTGCTACCCCTGTTACCTCAGACCACTCTCCACTCATTATTGAGGCTGCTACTCCATCTGGAGCCAAGGGAGGTAACTTTCGTTTTGATAACTTTCTTACCCATGACTCCCGCTTTTTCCCAATTGTAGAGAAGGCCTAGAACCAACACGTGGGAGGCTACCCGATGTTCTCGGTAGTCAAGCGACTTAAGCTGATGAAACCTATACTCTGGAATCTACGATGGGACAAGGGGGACCTCAATCGTAACGTACTAGAGGCGCGCTAGTTCCTTGACACGGCCCAAGAACTCGCAATCCTACATCCGCTGGATGCTCAACTACTAATACTAGAGAAGCGTTGCAGATTCGCCTATGCTAGGGCGGTTGAACTCGAACACTCGGCTCTAGCCCAG
Source organism: Craterostigma plantagineum (assembly GCA_027422505.1). Taxonomy (NCBI): domain Eukaryota; kingdom Viridiplantae; phylum Streptophyta; class Magnoliopsida; order Lamiales; family Linderniaceae; genus Craterostigma; species Craterostigma plantagineum. The sequence goes on along the minus strand of JAPQWV010000013.1, from coordinate 15,275,222 downwards.
CGAGCAAAGGTGGCGTGGCTTAAGGATGGGGACAAATGTACGGCTTTCTTCTTCAAGAAGGTAGCCTCCAGAAGGGCGATCAACCGCATCTTCTCACTCGAAAATGAGGCGGGTGAGACATTATATGACGATATCCAAGTTAGGGCTGAACTGGTAAGATTCTACACGGATCTCCTCGGACAATCTATTCGGGCTACTCCACTCTCCCCGTCGACCATTACGCCTTTTCTCGAAAGGAAGCTTGATATGGCCGATGCCGAGGTGTTGATATGGCCGATCACGGATGGGGAAATCGTTACAGCCTTGCACTCTATTGGGGATAATAGATCCCCCGGGCCTGACGGTTTCACCGCTGCCTTTCAAGCGCTCATGGGATATCGTAGGTGCGGATGTTACACATGCCATTCAGGAATTCTTCCGTCGGGCTGTCTTCTGAGGGAGTTAAACTCTACAATCATCACCTTGATCCCCAAGAATAATACCCCGAGAATGGCGAAGGACTTCCGACCCATTTCATGCTGTAACGTGCTATACAAGATAATCTCGAAGATCCTAGCTAATCGCATGCGGGGCTACTTAGGGAAACTTGTCCATCCTACCCAAACGGCATTTGTCCCTGGGCGTCGTATATCAGATAACATCCTGTTAGCACAGGAGCTATGCCATGGATACAATAGTATGGGGCTGCCAGGACGGGTTACCTTTAAAGTGGACCTTGCGAAAGCATACGACCGAGTTGAATGGGACTTTATCTTGGCTACGCTAGAGGCCCTGAACTTCCACCCGACATTTGTGCAGTGGGTTCGTGCTTGCCTAACTACACCATACTTTTCTATTAATATTAATGGCAGGCCCGAGGGTTTTTTCAAAGGAAGGCGAGGCTTACGTCAAGGGGATCCAATCTCGCCCTACCTCTTCACTTTGGTCATGGAAGTGCTGCATGGCATATTAGGTGACCGTATCAGGCGGAGTGGCGAATTTCGCTACCATTGGCGCTGCGAAAGCACAACTACGTTCATGCTTACCTTCGCCGATGACCTCTTACTATTCTCGCATGCGGATGTTGCATCGGTTAGCGCATTTAAAGAAAGTCTTGATTTATTTTCTGCCGTATCAGGTTTAAGGGCAAATCCCGATAAGAGCGAGATGTTCATTTCGGAACGCGCCGAACCTATGAAAGACGCGCTAATGGCTATTATGGGATTCCCCACGGGCTCCTTGCTAGTTCGCTATTTAGGGGTCCCTTTGATTAGCTCACGCTTGACGATTGCGGATTGCGATCCCCTTATTGCAAAGATAGATCGACGACTGGGTTCTTGGACTAATCTGTCGCTTTCTTATGCGGGTCGGGTACAACTAATCAAGTCTGTCCTACTCGGTATTCATACTTATTGGGCTGGGGTATTCCTACTACCAAAGGGGGTAATCCGTGTACTCGAGGCACGATTTAGAGCCTTTCTTTGGAAGGGGAAGAGGGCCAAGGTCGCATGGGCGGACATATGTACACCGAGAGAGGAAGGGGCCTTGGGCTACGGTCAATTGAGGTTGATAACAAGGCATTGATGATGCGCCTCCTCTGGTGTCTTCTGAATGGAGATGTCACCTCGATCTGGGCCACTTGGATACGCCAAACCCGTCTACACAATACATCCTTATGGTCAATTCGGCCCAAATCTCGAACATCGTGGAGTTGGAAGAAAATTCTGAAATTACGACATCTCCTTCGACCCCTTATTCAGTTCCGTATTGGGAATGGGGCAAGTATTCGTCTTTGGACAGACCCGTGGCTGTTCGAGTACCCTATGGCGGAACACTTCCCGCGTGGGCCAACGGTTATGGGCCTCCCTATTGATTCGAAATTGTGTGCAGTTATCAATGCTGATGGCTGGAATTGGCCAGCTCGGACCACGACTGAATTCTTGGAGATAGAGCCACACCTACCCACTGTCAGGCCACAAGAGGAAGACCGGATTATATGGATCGCTTCTGGGGATGGACGCTTCATGACGGATTCGGCTAGGGCGAAGCTAAGGCAGGGCCGCCCACACGTCCCTTGGTACACACTGTTTGGCGGCCCAATATCCATCCCAAGACATGAATTCATCCTCTGGCTGGCGATAAGGGACAGACTGGCTGTAATACCCGCAACTTTAAAGCAGAATTACGATAGGAAATTTCAAGATAATTAGCGAAGAAAATATCAAAACTTTGGATGAAACCAAAATAATAAAATAATCCCGGAAAGTATTTCAACGGGCCTCATTTAAGAACCGAACCCAAGTGAATAATAATAATTTTGGGCTGGATTGAAAGTATGGCCCAAATAAATTTTTAAACAATGACCAAAATGATTAAAAGGCCCAAATGCTTAAATAACATATTAAAGCCCAATTTAAACAAGAGGTTCCTTAAGCTATAGGTAAGTCACGTCATTACCTCATCACTAGACCTGGGCTTTGGGCCGGATTGGGCCGGTTCCGGGCAGGTTCAACCGGTTCCGGTTAACCGGTTCCGGCACTGTTCCGGTTCCGGTTCCGGGTCCGGTTCCGGAACCATTTTCCAGGGACCGGACTAGAACCATACGAAGAACCCCCGGGCCTCTTTTGGGCCGGTTCCGGTTCCAGAACCGGAACCGGCCCGTTTAATTTTTTTTTTTTTTTCTATGAAAAAATTCTTTAGAAAATATCCAAAAATTTTATTCCAAAAAAACAAAAAAAAAAAGATAAGAAAAGTACAAAAAAATAAAAAAAACTACCTAAAAAATACAAATAAAAACATAAAAGAAAGAAAAATAAATCTAAAACTTACAAGTTACAAAATACAAAAAAGGAAAAAATATTCGAAATAAAAAATACAATTTATTCGACTTGACTATTAATTAAAACTATGTTAGAGGCCTCTTCGTCTTCGTCCGAACTGGAAGAACGGAACTCGTCGATGGCGTTCTCCCGTCGGTTCTTCGATTCGGCCAAATACCAATCCTTCAATAATGTTAACATTGCGAGGGAAGTCGGGTTAAGGCTCGCGCGTCTGTCGCCGATAATTCGCCCGGAGGGAGAGAATGCGGACTCGGAGGCGACGCTAGACGCTTGCACGGCTAAAACGTCTCGAGCGACGGCGGAGAGGGTCGGATAAAGAGTCGCGTTCGACTTCCACCAGGCCAAAACGTCGAAGTCTTCGGGAGTCTGGAAGTTGTGGCTCAGGTAGAGCTGGATCTCATTCGTGTTCGACCCCGATGCACGCGTTTTGGTCTTCGTCTTTTGCGCCTTCAATCTTTGTAGTAGTCCCATTGCGCCGCCGCCTCCTTCCGACGAACCGGCTTCGCTCGCTGGTACGGGTTGCTCCACACTATGTCCCTGCTCAGATGCATAAAAAGAAAAAAGTTCTTGGAGAGAAGCGTGAATTGACGCCTTTTGGTCGTCCACTTTCTTTCCAAGAAACTGAGCATAATATTCGAAAAAAATATCAAATGTATCAACACCGCAACTAGGGTCGAGTAAGGCCGACAAACCGTGTACTATTGGGATGGTTTCCCAATACTTCTTGAACTTCTTCTCCATATTTTGGATGAAGTTACACAAGTATGGATTGTTGCGAAACTCCACGAACTTGTAGCACATCGCGAAGAGGTTCGGGACGAATAATGGGGACGTCGGGTAGTGAAGTCCGGAAAATTTCTCCGTAGCCTCGGCGAACACTTCAAGTATAGACACGACCAAACCTACAATATCCAATCAAGTGGTCGTAATTCATACCTGGAGGTGGTGCCGACTGCGGCCTCGTTCCAAAAAGGCGTCAACAAGTCCTTGTAACGCATGAAGGTGCTGAGGAGGTGGTACATCGAGTTCCACCTAGTCGGGACTGGCAACGGAAACTTCTTGTACGGGAGGCCGGCGACAAGGACGGTTTGCTTCCACGACGTTCCGATGCGGCGTTCCCGAAGTAACTTACCTATTACCTTAAACTTTTCTACAATATCTCCCAAAACTTCGTCAAAAGCACATTGCACACACAAGTTAATAATATGGCAAGCGCACCTAGCATGTAATAATTTGCCGTCTAAGGGTAACCTAAGTTGCCTACGAAGGATCCCTATCGCTACGTTGTTCGCGCTAGCATTATCTAAGGTGATAGACATAATCTTATCTTGAATACAATATTTATTAACGACATTCAACACATAGTTCGATATCGTAGTGGCATTATGTTGCGAATTTAGGGGATCTAGGGAAAGAATACGTTTTTGCATGGTCCATGTTTCATCTATCCAATGGGCGGTGACGACTAAATAAGATTGCGACGTAATATTAGTCCAAATATCGGTAGTCAAACTAATCCTACACGTAATGTTGGCTAAATGACTAATTAAGCTAGTTTGATATTCCTTAAAAGTTTCTAACGCATATTTCCTAAGGGTTTTACGGGTCACGTTATGGAATCCGGGTTGTATTGTACTCGTAAATTCGATAAACCCTTCACTTTCCGCAATGCAAAAGGGTTCTTCACACATAACTACGAATTTAACTAATGCTTTTTTAGAAATTTCCCTAGTAATAACAAAATTCTTACTCGTACTTACGTTTATTTGTTGTTGTCGGGGTTCGTTCCCTACCGGCTCTAGATCGTCCCCGAAGTTATGCGCCCTGTGGAGGTGTTTTTTCAGCGAGCCCGTCCCACCTTGATTCGGTCCGGTCTTAATTGTGTAGGGGTGGCGGCACAATTTGCAATAAGTGGTACCTGAAGTGGGATTATTTTTATCCATTTCTAAGTCGAAAAAATTCCATACCTTAGACCGCCGACCACGCGGTTGTTGCTTTCTTCTTGTTGTCGCCGTAGAAGCTTGGCTCGGTCCCTCGTCGGTCGCCGCCGTCGGATTCGTTTCCGGTGCATCGGTCTCATCGTCGGTGTCGGCATTTCCCCGAAATGTGTCGGCGTGACCTAAAATCATAAAAGCATCTTCGTCACGAGGGTTAGGATTTCTCGATGACGACGCCATTAGTGTAAAATAATAATTCAATTATTTGTAATAATAAAATAAGTGAGTGTGTGTAGTGTAGTAGTGTAAATAAAATAATTATTAGTGTTAATAATATTAAATATTAATGGGATGATTTTTTTGAGAGCTTTTTGAGAGAGTTTGGAAGAGATTTGGATGTAATTGTGAGTTAAAATGGTTAAAATGAGGTGGTATTTATAGATTTTTCGTTTGGGGTTAAAACTGTAATTTTCCAGTGTTCAAAAATTTTAAAAAAAAATAAAAAACAAAGTGACGTTGGCCCAACGGCTATATAGCCGTTGGGCCGGTTCCGGTTCCGCGGAACCGGAACCGGAACCGCGGACCCGGATCCGGGAACCGGAACCGGTGATCCGCGGTTCCACGGCCCGCTAACCGGCCCAGCCCAATTTAAATGGGCCGGTTACCGGATCCAGAACCGGTTCTACCGGTTCCGGTTTTGGGCCGGGTTAGCGGGCCGGTTTTGGGCCGGTTCCGGGTTGGACAGGCCCAAAGCCCACGTCTACTCATCACCTCCTTATCAAATCATTCGCTACTTTCAAGGTGTTCCATATATATCTAACCAAGTGAGATAAGGCCTTCACTAAGCAAAAACCATCACCAACTACGTACGAATACAAAGGAAGAGGAAAAGAGAGATTTCAGTGAAACCTAGGATCTTTAACAATTCGAAATCAAAATTTCAAAGAGAGAAAGGTAAACTCCCATCTACCCTACGTGAATATACTCATGCTTATTTTAAAATCATGTTCTAGGAGATTTACGTAACATTTATGTGTCTACAATGTTATGTATGTTTCAAAAAGTTAAGAGTTACCTCGATCTGTGCTTATAGTTATATGCTTTATATACAATTAAGTGGATAAGATGAAGTAGTAAGCATGTTAGACATTGAACTTGTATTTTTGAATTAAGTTACGTATAAGTTCGTAATCATACATGTTTGTAAGTTCCGATGGTGAAACAACCGTGAATTCAAGACCTATGATTAATTATTATTTTATCAATTAATGTGCTTAGGGTATATGATACTTAAGTAGTTAAGAATTTTCTATACTTAGTTTCGTTAAGTTTAAGTTCCGTGATGTGAGGGTTTACAACACAATTACTTTTTGGTGTTAAGCCATTGGCACATGAGGAATACTTCCTGTTACGATGTCATTTAATCTATATAAAATATGTGATGCTTAATTGAAGTTTTCGTGACTAAGGCAATTTTCACATATGCTGATGTTGTTATAATATTTCGTGTGGATGATGGGTAGTTATGTGAAGTTTCGAAATATGTATATGTGTAGGAACACGGTCCCCGTAGTTTAGGTCGGCCAATTAATTACGTGTATGATTTACGTGGGTTTCAGGAATTCTGTATGTTACTGTATGCTTATGGGAATTTATGAATTTTATGCTCGTGAAATACTACGAGAATTATGTGCAATTAAGTGTTAATGACGTGAAATTGTGTTGGCTCTTAATTTAGGAAGGGTAAATTCTTGGAAATACCAAGGGAAATGGCAAATGATAGTTGAATTAGGAATTTAATTGGCTAATGGGCTAGAGGATAAGAAAGGGCCCAAATGGAAACCCATGCCCTAACCAATAAAAAGTAAGGAAAATATCCAAATCACTTTAACACCTTAAACACACCAAAAAGTAACGAAAGAAAGAGGAAGGAGCAAGGAGCCGAAACAAGAATCAAAGGAGGGTCTTTCAACTAGCTAAGAGTCTCGAGAATTGTAAGTGAAATACCCTCCCTAAGCTTTTAATTTCGTACTATAGGAGTAGATGAAGAGTATTAATGGCGATTAAATGCAAATGGTAGGAGAAAGCCACGGGAAACCCTAAATACCGATTCTAAGCTCGAACTAAGGTTTAGGTTGGTGCAAATGTGAAGTTAAGTAGCTTAGTATGTGCTTTAGAACTTAGAATGCTAGGAAGAACGAGCTACGAAGCGAGTTAGGGGAGAAGAACGATGAAAAATCGAAGAAGATGATGATAAATGTCGAATTAGATGTCGACATAACATATCGACATTTTATAAATGTCGAGAGTCATGTTAGGTCTTGTCGACATTTTCCTCAAAATGCCGAAGTGTTAAAGTACAATGTCGAACTGTTAGGAAAATGTCGAAACATATGATAAATGTCGAGGTTCACGTAAAATGCATGCCGACATTTTCTAATCCAAATGTCGAATATAATGTCGAAACATAATGTCGAATGTTATATGAAATGTCGACATAACATACATATCGACATTTTATAAATGTCGAGACCCGCGCGAATTCATGTCGACGTTTCTAACCATAAATGTCGAGCCATGTTGAGCTATATCGACATTTACCCCAAATGTCGAATTGAAATACTAGATAAAATGTCGATATCTCATGTTCCAAATTAACAAAATAAAATGTCGAATGAAACTGAACGTAAATGTCGAGACCCTAAACTAGTTAAATGTCGAGTTCATACACACAAAAATGTCGAGTCAAATGTCGACAATAAAGTCGAGATCGATGTCGAGTAGAATTGAGTAGAAAATGTCGAGGTCTCAAATCATGTAAATGTCGAGACCTTATAACCGAATAAAATGTCGAGAGCTAACAAAAATGTCGAGATCTTCAAATAGATCAAAATGTCGAATCCTTACACATATAATGTCGAGATCTGATGAAATGACGAACTCGAAGGAATCAATACAAATGTCGAAACCTTAAGCATGATGTCAAAGTATATCTCGACATTGGTATATCATAAGTAATCTCGGAAACACATATCGAGATCTTTACGAACAATACTAAGGAAAATATTTCAACACCTTTCAAAAACATAAATAACCAATATTTTAGATAATGTACTGATATAATAATTTTATGATTAAGGTCGAAAAATTAGGAATTTCGCCGAACCAGTAGCAGCTATACTACGGACTCCAGGTAAGTAGAAATTCAACTACGATACGTAACTTACCTGCGTCTGTTAATGTGAAATTTACGTGCTCGTGTAATTTCTATGAAATGCGTACGTATGACATGATTTATTTCTATGCATGATAGTATGATTTGCATATGTACATGAGCACTTGCACGCATGAGTAGTACATAAGGAGCGAGGCATGAGTGTGCATAAGATCGCCTGTGTGCGATGTATACTCGCCGGTATTGGCGCTTGTGTCGACTCGAATGAAGAGTCACGGCTTCCCTTATGCAGCCTTTAAGGCCTGAATAAGAGGCTACTCCAAGGCCTGAATAAGAGGCTGGGGACATACCCCGTACGATAAGGCCTGAATAAGAGGCTGGGTAAATACCCCGTACGATAAGGCCTGAATAAGAGGCTGGGTAAATACCCCGTACGATAAGGCCTGAATAAGAGGCTGGGTAAATACCCCGTACGATAAGACGGAATAAGAGGCTGGGGAAATGAAAGCCGAGGGCCCGTATGAAATAAGAGTATAAGATAAAGAGTAAGAGCGAAAGAAAAGAGTACGAGTATGAGAAAAAGAGAGTACGAGCGTTAGAAAACGACGACGTGGATTGTCGTTCGTTAGGACACGTGCATTCATGCATAATTTCTGCTTACTGAGCCTCGGTGGCTCATTATTTATGTTACGTGTTGTAGGTACTGACGATCACGGTACGTGATCTGACTTTTATGCGAGGCCGATCTTTTGACGCAGTCCGACCGCTTTTGAGGTGGGAGTGTGTGTATGGATGACGACCTGTGAAGGCCGGGCGTATAGGAAGCTTTTGGCTACACACATACACACACACACATACACACACACTTGTATTTGTGTAGACACGATTTCGATGGTTTGTAGAACGAATCACGAATATTCTTTTGACATGTATATAAGTCTTCCGCATGCACATTTTAAAATGAAAAATTTTATTCGTATTTTATGCGTTTACACGATATCAAGACATTAATACTTAGAAATAGAAAGGAACACGAGGGCGGGACGACGGGTCCTGACAGAGTGGTATCAGAGCTTCGGTCACAGGTCCTGTAGACTGTCCATACACACACACTCAAAAGCGCGGAAGCGGCCTTGCTTGTAAGTACCATGTTATGTGAATCTCTTGTACGGTTTGATTTATTGGCCTTAGGAATTGTCAGGATAGGTGAAAATGGTAAGAATTAGGGGTGAAGGAAGTAGGGAACCGGATCATGGTAGGGACTCTAATAACCCTACCGACAGTCGGGATGCTACCATCCTGCAACTCACGGAACTGGTCCGGCAACAATCGGCCAGATCCAACAGCTGATCCAACAGCAAAACGCTGCTGGACAGTCAGCCAACTTACCTCCCCCACCAGAGCGAATCGAGATGATCGGGGAGAGATTCCGAAAGCTTAACCCTCCGATGTTCGAGGATGCAGTAGACCCCACCTCAGCTGAGGACTGGCTCAGGACTCTGGACAATATGTTCCAGCACAGCCGCACACCCGAGGCTGAGAAAGTCATGTGCGCTGCCTACCTGCTGAGGGGGAGCGCAGGGCATTGGTGGGACACCGTCTCAGCCATCGAGAACCCACTAACGATGAGCTGGGATCGGTTTAAGGAGTTATTTCGAGGGAAGTACTACACCGCCCCTGTCAGAGCCCAGAGGATGAACGAGTTCATCAACCTCCGCCAAGGGGCAATGACGGTGGCGGAGTACATCAAAAAGTTCGAGCAGCTTTCGAGGTTCGCTGCTCACATGGTCAGTACGGACGCGCTCAAGATTGAGCGGTTCATGGAAGGGCTGAAGCCCGAATTATATCGTGATGTAAGTATGGCGGGAGTGCAAGGGGCCACGTATGCACAAGTGGCTGAGAGAGCGCTCGTGGCAGAACAGGCCGAGTCTAGAATAGCTCGCGCCCAAGAAGCCAAGCGCAAGTTCGCACAAGGGCCGCAGGGGAGCGGAAGTAATCCGAAGCGGCAATTCGTCGCCAAGGAAGGGAAACAGGGGTCCCAGAATCGACCTGGACCACCCCCGCAGTTCAAGCCCAACCAGGGTAGACCCCAGCTGGATCTACCCGTATGCCCGAAATGCGCACGGAGACACCCGGGAGTCTGCAACTCCCAGAACGCCGTTTGCTACAAGTGTGGCAAGACGGGCCATTATTCGAGGGCATGTCCGGAAGGTGGATCCGGAAGCCAAGCTAGGAACCCGATAGAACCTCCAAGGGTACCGGCCAGGGTCTACACCATAAACTCTGAAGAAGCAGAAAATAATCCGGCCGTGGTGACAGGTACCCTCCTCGTTTACCAGACCCCCACATGCATTCTAGTCGACTCAGGAGCGACCCATTCGTTCGCGTCTACTAAGTATGTCGCGAGAGTAGGAGTCACGCCTCACCGAGCTGAGTGCGAATTTAGGGTAACAATTCCGAACGGGGATCCCACCCAAACTAACCAAGTGTTACGGGATTGCCCAATAGTAATCGGGGACAAGGAACTGCCCATAGACCTCATAATTATTCCTATGAATGATTATGAGGTGATCCTTGGAATGGATTGGCTATCGAAGTACGGAGCCGTCATAGACTGCCACCGCAAGATAGTCACACTCAACATGGAACGGTACGCGGAGCTCTATATTCAAGAAATAGTGCGACTGCACGGCGTTCCATCCTCAATAGTCTCGGATCGCGACTCCAGATTTCTTTCGAAATTCTGGACGAGCTTGCAAAAGGCGATGGGAACGAAGCTATCTTTTAGCACCGCCTACCATCCGCAGACGGACGGTCAATCCGAGCGGACCATCCAGACCCTGGAGGACATGCTCCGAGCGTGTGTACTCGATTTCAAAGGGAATTGGAGTAAATACCTCCCGCTGATCGAGTTCTCCTATAATAATAGCTACCATGTCACCATTAGAATGGCACCGTACGAAGCGCTATACGGGCGTAGGTGCAGATCCCCAGTACATTGGGACGAGGTTGGCGAACGGGCAGTGTTAGGCCCTGACATAGTACGAGAAATGACGGAAGCCATTACCACCATACGAGAAAGAATGCGAACGGCACAGAGTCGACAGAAAAGCTACGCAGACCGAAGACGTCGACCACTGGAATTTGAAGAGGGCGATATGGTGTTTGTTAAAGTATCGCCGATGAAAGGCGTGAAAAGATTTGGGAAGAAAGGGAAGCTAAGTCCTAGGTATATAGGACCCTTTAGAATACTGAAGAGGGTAGGCGAGGTAGCATACCAGCTGGAGCTACCTGCGTCATTATCGCAAGTGCATGACGTGTTTCACGTCTCAACACTGCGAAAATACATAGCTGACCCAGACCACGTGCTAGGAAACGAGTCCCTACATCAACAATTGAAGCCGGATCTAAGTTACGAAGAGATTCCGGTGGAGATATTGATGTACGAGACCAAAAGACTTAGGAATAAAGACATTCCTTTAGTGAAAGTGTTGTGGCGGAACCAGTCCACGGAAGAAGCCACATGGGAATGGGAGGACGAAATGAGAATTCGTTACCCCGAATTGTTTCACACGGGCTGATTTCGGGGGCGAAATCCTCCTTAAGGGGGGGAGGATGTAGGACCCCGGTCCCCGTAGTTTAGGTCGGCCAATTAATTACGTGTATGATTTACGTGGGTTTCAGGAATTCTGTATGTTACTGTATGCTTATGGGAATTTATGAATTTTATGCTCGTGAAATACTACGAGAATTATGTGCAATTAAGTGTTAATGACGTGAAATTGTGTTGGCTCTTAATTTAGGAAGGGTAAATTCTTGGAAATACCAAGGGAAATGGCAAATGATAGTTGAATTAGGAATTTAATTGGCTAATGGGCTAGAGGATAAGAAAGGGCCCAAATGGAAACCCATGCCCTAACCAATAAAAAGTAAGGAAAATATCCAAATCACTTTAACACCTTAAACACACCAAAAAGTAACGAAAGAAAGAGGAAGGAGCAAGGAGCCGAAACAAGAATCAAAGGAGGGTCTTTCAACTAGCTAAGAGTCTCAAGAATTGTAAGTGAAATACCCTCCCTAAGCTTTTAATTTCGTACTATAGGAGTAGATGAAGAGTATTAATGGCGATTAAATGCAAATGGTAGGAGAAAGCCACGGGAAACCCTAAATACCGATTCTAAGCTCGAACTAAGGTTTAGGTTGGTGCAAATGTGAAGTTAAGTAGCTTAGTATGTGCTTTAGAACTTAGAATGCTAGGAAGAACGAGCTACGAAGCGAGTTAGGGGAGAAGAACGATGAAAAATCGAAGAAGATGATGATAAATGTCGAATTAGATGTCGACATAACATATCGACATTTTATAAATGTCGAGAGTCATGTTAGGTCTTGTCGACATTTTCCTCAAAATGCCGAAGTGTTAAAGTACAATGTCGAACTGTTAGGAAAATGCCGAAACATATGATAAATGTCGAGGTTCACGTAAAATGCATGCCGACATTTTCTAATCCAAATGTCGAATATAATGTCGAAACATAATGTCGAATGTTATATGAAATGTCGACATAACATACATATCGACATTTTATAAATGTCGAGACCCGCGCGAATTCATGTCGACGTTTCTAACCATAAATGTCGAGCCATGTTGAGCTATATCGACATTTACCCCAAATGTCGAATTGAAATACTAGATAAAATGTCGATATCTCATGTTCCAAATTAACAAAATAAAATGTCGAATGAAACTGAACGTAAATGTCGAGACCCTAAACTAGTTAAATGTCGAGTTCATACACACAAAAATGTCGAGTCAAATGTCGACAATAAAGTCGAGATCGATGTCGAGTAGAATTGAGTAGAAAATGTCGAGGTCTCAAATCATGTAAATGTCGAGACCTTATAACCGAATAAAATGTCGAGAGCTAACAAAAATGTCGAGATCTTCAAATAGATCAAAATGTCGAATCCTTACACATATAATGTCGAGATCTGATGAAATGACGAACTCGAAGGAATCAATACAAATGTCGAAACCTTAAGCATGATGTCAAAGTATATCTCGACATTGGTATATCATAAGTAATCTCGGAAACACATATCGAGATCTTTACGAACAATACTAAGGAAAATATTTCAACACCTTTCAAAAACATAAATAACCAATATTTTAGATAATGTACTGATATAATAATTTTATGATTAAGGTCGAAAAATTAGGAATTTCGCCGAACCAGTAGCAGCTATACTACGGACTCCAGGTAAGTAGAAATTCAACTACGATACGTAACTTACCTGCGTCTGTTAATGTGAAATTTACGTGCTCGTGTAATTTCTATGAAATGCGTACGTATGACATGATTTATTTCTATGCATGATAGTATGATTTGCATATGTACATGAGCACTTGCACGCATGAGTAGTACATAAGGAGCGAGGCATGAGTGTGCATAAGATCGCCTGTGTGCGATGTATACTCGCCGGTATTGGCGCTTGTGTCGACTCGAATGAAGAGTCACGGCTTCCCTTATGCAGCCTTTAAGGCCTGAATAAGAGGCTACTCCAAGGCCTGAATAAGAGGCTGGGGACATACCCCGTACGATAAGGCCTGAATAAGAGGCTGGGTAAATACCCCGTACGATAAGGCCTGAATAAGAGGCTGGGTAAATACCCCGTACGATAAGGCCTGAATAAGAGGCTGGGTAAATACCCCGTACGATAAGACGGAATAAGAGGCTAGGGAAATGAAAGCCGAGGGCCCGTATGAAATAAGAGTATAAGATAAAGAGTAAGAGCGAAAGAAAAGAGTACGAGTATGAGAAAAAGAGAGTACGAGCGTTAGAAAACGACGACGTGGATTGTCGTTCGTTAGGACACGTGCATTCATGCATAATTTCTGCTTACTGAGCCTCGGTGGCTCATTATTTATGTTACGTGTTGTAGGTACTGACGATCACGGTACGTGATCTGACTTTTATGCGAGGCCGATCTTTTGACGCAGTCCGACCGCTTTTGAGGTGGGAGTGTGTGTATGGATGACGACCTGTGAAGGCCGGGCGTATAGGAAGCTTTTGGCTACACACATACACACACACACATACACACACACTTGTATTTGTGTAGACACGATTTCGATGGTTTGTAGAACGAATCACGAATATTCTTTTGACATGTATATAAGTCTTCCGCATGCACATTTTAAAATGAAAAATTTTATTCGCATTTTTATGCGTTTACACGATATCAAGACATTAATACTTAGAAATAGAAAGGAACACGAGGGCGGGACGACGGGTCCTGACAATATGTGATTTGGGTAGTGTATTTTCATTTAGGTTTCGGTTATCTTTAGTAAGGTTTTTGGTGGTTTAAGACTCTAGGTATTCTAAAGTCTCGGCAATATTGATATTGAGAAATAGTCTCGGTGTTTTATATGTATGTGTCCAAAGTATTATATGATCTATATGGTACATATATATATATATATATTATGGGATGTCAAATGAGTTACGTGACTTTAAATGGGTGGTTAGGATAAATTCTAGGAAGCTTCCGTGATGATTATGTTACGGAATCTTAGGTCCATGAGTTAGCCATCTTAAGTACTAATTGTTGATTAGATATGATGTTATATGACTGTATAAGTTAGATTTTAAAGTCCATATCTTCGGTTTGTCACGTTAGGTTGCACGCTGATGTTTTTCAGGGATAGTTTTTGGTTTTAGAACAGAGATTAAAACCCTAGAATTTTGATTTAAGTTCATAAGTATTTATTTGATGTCTTGAGAATGCGAGCTTCTTGGGGTGCACCACATTATGGTTAGGAATGATTTTCGAAACTGATATTGATAGAATATGAATTCCTTTTTCTTTAGGGTTTTCGGCATGATGATTTACCTTTTGGTACAGTTTGTAAAGCTTTGGCTAGGTTACAAAAGTTTTCTGGAATTTAGGGTTTTTGGGAATTTTAGGGTTCTCGTTACTTAGACTTTAAAAAGTTCCAGAACTAGAACATATACAAATAATTTTATATATTCAGATGTCCGAGAGTTAGGAATCCCACAGATATCGCGAATAACTTTAGCAGGAGGACAGGTAGGTGGATCATCCATCTACAATACGTAAACACAATTATGTGTTTTCATGTGATTATGTGATTTACGTGACTTATATGATTTATATGTTTTACGTACGTTTTATATAAATCATGTTTTATGATATTTTTATATGCATGCACGTGCATATCACGTTAGGGCGAGAGATGATTATACCATGGTGTGACGGTAGGATATGAGATATTGACGTACGCGGTAGAATGAGATGTTTGTGATTGGCGACTCTTAGAGGAGTCGAGGTTGGGCTCACCGGGCACCTGGCGGAGACAGACGTGATCGATTTGTCTACTCGGACGTGATCGATTCGAGGTGCATACCGCCGGATGGGATTTTTTATTTGTGCGGGAGATATACGACCTGGTAGGAGGCCATTATAGAAAGGATTAGAGAAAGGATAGAGCATGTAGATGAATTTATCATCTACAACCCGTAAATATATTTTGAATGTAATAAGTTTCAGTATCATGTGCGAAATACACGAATTAACTGAAACTATGTGAAGTTACGTGGCATATAACTTATATGATTTTAATGTGTGCTTAAGATGAATTATATGAAGTTACATGACTTCATTTGTTTAAGATGAATTACGTGATATTTATTTGATCTGCTCGTGACTTATGTGGCATATGTGGTTTATATGATGTTTAATAGTTGTTTATGAAATTGGAAGTATTATTTGGGTTGGATAAACCTAAAAGTTAAATTGAATATATCATTCTAGGTATATCATAAGTATTGTATGTAAGTTGAGACAACTGTTGAAACAATTGAAGAATAGAAGTATAGTTCTCATGGTTTGGGTTATATATGATTAGTTTATGAGATATTTCGATATAAGAATACGAGGACAGTAATTTAGCTTGTATGTTTACGGCAGATACATGTAATAAACTTTGAAATAATTTAGTAGATTAAGGGTTAGTGAATGACGAAGGTTTGGGAAATGCGAACTTTGTGACTTACATGATTCTTGTGTCAATGTGATTTACGTGATTTGGTATACGTTATGTTAACAGTGACTTAAGTGACAATTATCTGTAAGTTTTTGTGGCTTATGTGATTTATATACATGTTCAAGGTGAATCATATAATATCCTCTTCGTGACTTAGGTGTTAAGATTAACTTTTAGATGTCTGAAATAATTGGGTTAAGTAGGTATTAGTACTTGAACAAATAGTCGTCAGTATTAGAACTAGGGTGGAAATACTTAATGAGTTGCAATATAATAGTGTCAACGAAGTTTGGGCTAACTGTTAAGTATATAATAGTTTTCGGTATATTAATAAGTGATTAGTTTAGTATATATATTTCCGATGCTATCTAATATCAATATCTAGGTTTCGCCACATTAGGCAAGCTTTCGACAAGTTTAATTAAACTTTCGGCAATAAAGTTTTTGGTAGAATTCAGTGGAGATTTCGGCATTTGTATGTTGGAGATTTGAAAAAAAAAATTGAATATCTAAGTATGTGCAATTTCTAGAAGTTCTTGGCAATATTATGTATTCGGCAAAATTAGGGTTTTCAATAACTGAATAATTTGGTATTTGTATGATTTCGACACAACTCAAGAAAGTTTTTGGTACTGTTTAATTAAAAAGGTTTTCAGTATAGGGGTGTAAAGTTTTCGGTTTATATATATTTTTCGGATGTTCTGAAAGTTTTCTGCGAATTTTAAGTTTTCGGGCATGGGTAAGAATAGTTTTCGTTATTTAATAAGTTTTCGCAATTGCGGGCCAAAACTAGTTTTTGTGGGTTGGAAAGTTCTAGTGAACTTTTGGGAAGCTGGAATATTTTAAGGAAAATAAATATTTACCTATAATACCACATTTTTTCAACTATGCCTAGAGTGCGCAGCGAAAGCGTGATGGAAATAAGAATAAGTAAGCCTAGAAGAAGTAGAAAATCCACGAAAGAATATGGACGTAGATCCTAGAAAACATGGTCACACATTTAGATGTGTCGCCTAAATTGTATAATAAATTCTACCTTAATAGGATGCAAGTAGATCATGGAATCGAAGAAATCGATACCCCGAGTTATTCCAACCGGCATAATTTCGGGGACGAAATTCTTTTAAGGGGGGGATGTAATACCCGCAACTTTAAAGCAGAATTACAATAGGAAATTTCAAGATAATTAGCGAAGAAAATATCAAAACTTTGGATGAAACCAAAATAATAAAATAATCCCGGAAAGTATTTCAACGGCCTCATTTAAGAACCGAACCCAAGTGAATAACAATAATTTTGGGCTGGATTGAAAGTATGGCCCAAATAAATTTTTAAACAATGACCAAAATGATTAAAAGGCCCAAATGCTTAAATAAGCCCAATTTAAACAAGAGGTTCCTTAAGCTATAGGTAAGTCACGTCATTACCTCATCACCTCCTTATCAAATCATTCGCTACTTTCAAGGTGTTCCATGTATATCTAACCAAGTGAGATAAGGCCTTCACTAAGCAAAAACCATCACCAACTACGTACGAATACAAAGGAAGAGGAAAAGAGAGATTTCAGTGAAACCTAGGATCTTTAACAATTCGAAATCAAAATTTCAAAGAGAGAATGGTAAACTCCCATCTACCCTACGTGAATATACTCATGCTTATTTTAAAATCATGTTCTAGGAGATTTACGTAACATTTATGTGTCTACAATGTTATATATGTTTCAAAAAGTTAAGAGTTACCTCGATCTGTGCTTATAGTTATATGCTTTATATACAATTAAGTGGATAAGATGAAGTAGTAAGCATGTTAGACATAGAACTTGGATTTTGGAATTAAGTTACGTATAAGTTCGTAATCATACATGTTTGTAAGTTCCGATGGTGAAACAACCGTGAATTCAAGACCTATGATTAATTATTATTTTATCAATTAATGTGCTTAGGGTATATGATACTTAAGTAGTTAAGAATTTTCTATACTTAGTTTCGTTTAGTTTAAGTTCCGTGGTGTGAGGTTTTACAACACAATTACTTTTTGGTGTTAAGCCATTGGCACATGAGGAATACTTCCTGTTACGATGTCATTTAATCTATATAAAATATGTGATGCTTAATTGAAGTTTTCGTGACTAAGGCAATTTTCACATATGCTGATGTTGTTATAATATTTCGTGTGGATGATGGTTAGTTATGTGAAGTTTCGAAATATGTATATGTGATTTGGGTAGTGTATTTTCATTTAGGTTTCGGTTATCTTTAGTAAGGTTTTTGGTGGTTTAAGACTCTAGGTATTCTAAAGTCTCGGCAATATTGATATTGAGAAATAGTCTCGGTGTTTTATATGTATGTGTCCAAAGTATTATATGATCTATATGGTACATATATATATATATGTATATATATATATATATGATTTATGGGATGTCAAATGAGTTACGTGACTTTAAATGGGTGGTTAGGATAAATTCTAGGAAGCTTTCGTGATGATTATGTTACGGAATCTTAGGTCCATGAGTTAGCCATCTTAAGTACTAATTGTTGATTACATATGATGTTATATGACTGTATAAGTTATATTTTAAAGTCCATATTTTCGGTTTGTCACGTTAGGTGCACGCTGATGTTTTTCAGGGATAGTTTTTGGTTTTAGAACAGAGATTAAAACCCTAGAATTTTGATTTAAGTTCATAAGTATTTATTTGATGTCTTGAGAATGCGAGCTTCTTAGGGTGTACCACATTATGGTTAGGAATGACGAAACTGATATTGATAGAATATGAATTCCTTTTTCTTTAGGGTTTTCGGCATGATGATTTACCTTTTGGTACAGTTTGTAAAGTTTTGGCTAGGTTACAAAAGTTTTCTGGAATTTAGGGTTTTTGGGATTTTTAGGGTTCTCGTTACTTAGACTTTAAAAAGTTCCAGAACTAGAACATATACTAATAATTTTATATATTCAGATGTCCGAGAGTTAGGAATCCACCAGATACCGCGAATAACTTTAGCGGGAGGACAGGTAGGTGGGTCATCCATCTACAATACGTAAACACAATTATGTGTTTTCATGTGATTATGTGATTTACGTGACTTATATGATTTATATGTTTTACGTACGTTTTATATAAATCATGTTTTATGATATTTTTATATGCATGCACGTGCATATCACGTTAGGGCGAGAGATGATTATACCATGGTGTGACGGTAGGATATGAGATATTGACGTACGCGGTAGAATGAGATGTTTGTGATTGGCGACTCTTAGAGGAGTCGAGGTTGGGCTCACCGGGCACCTGGCGGAGACAGACGTGATCGATTTGTCTACTCGGACGTGATCGATTCGAGGTGCATACCGCCGGATGGGATTTTTTATTTGTGCGGGAGATATACGACCTGGTAGGAGGCCATTGACGTGATCGATCAGTGCACTACCGGCATAGCTCGCCGCGAGACTTGGCGGTGGCCTCCCAGTAGTCTTTTGCGCGCGAAGGTGTCGAGCCTAACCTAGGGCCCTGTATTGTGCGAAATAGAAATGTGGAAAAAGAAAGAGTGTGCATTGTATCATGTCGTGAGAAATTGGGATTGGGGTTGAGTGCACACTTGCATACATGCATTTTATTCACCTACTGGGCAAATTGCTCAGTGTTTACGTGTTGTAGGTACTGAGTCTGATGCTGATACGCGTCAGGACTGAGGCGGCTGGTGGCGGTGCTCCACGTACTTTTGAGGGCGGTGCAGTACATGGATGAAGACCTGTGGAGCGGCTTTAGGGCTTTTGTTCTTTTGATATTTTGGGCTTTGGCCCATGTACAGAGATGACGTTGTAGACAGAGTTTTATAATAATGTATATTATTTTAGGGGAAAAGTTTTAATTAGACGGGCCTTCTGCGGCTTACGTTGCGGAAATCCGCCACTAATGCTAATTAGAAAACGAGGGTCGCCACACTGGCGACTAGAGATAAACCTTGGGTGGCGACTGCGGCGGGAAACACTACGTGCCTTTTATGTGACACTGGCACTATGGAAACGACACACCATTTATTTTTTGAGTGCCCTTTTTCTCGGCAGTGCTTACGATCATTGCGTACTAAATTGCAGTTTCGATGGCCGTACAGGGACTGGACGAATGGGGTACGATGGGCGGCCTGCAAATGGCGTGGCAAACAGTTAGCGTGGCTGGGGCCGCGGCATGCCATTGCCTCCTTGATATACCACCTTTGGTCGGAACGGAATAGGCGATGGCGTAAAGGGATTCGCCGACCACCTGCAAGCATTGTTATGGACATTGAGTCTATCCTTAGTGGGCGGCTTTCTACCCTCTCGCCGAAGTAACAGCTACAAGCGCAGGCTCTACGCCGGGTGTGGCATATTGCCTGGCCGTATTAGGGAGTCCTCTCTCTCTCTCTTTCTCTTTCTCTTTCTCCTCACCACTTTTCGCTCAGGGTTCTGATTTTCCCCTAGTCTGTCTTCTTTGTTTATGACGTACGTGGGGACTTGCTTACCGATGTGGCGGAGTCCTGTGCTGGCCTGTTTCGCATGTCTTGGAAGGATTCAGGAGTCCCGACCATTCTTGCGGATGCATTCATTGCATTATCATCTCCGCCTGAAGCTTATCCATCGTGATTTGTCTTCTTCGTTGTGCGTTCGCGCTTGTTCACTCTCCCTGGCTGCCCTGCTGGTGCCACAACTGGTACCAGAAACCTGAAGATTGATGTTGGTTCGGACGCCTACTTCTGCCTCAGTAGTGACTTTATATATATCTTTGGCTTGGGTCTTGTTGGGATCCTGTAGGCTGTCTGGGTTGTCACGGGCTAGTGATATCATGAGCGATATCACGCTGCTTTGTACTCCTGTTTTCCTTAATATTAGTGACACAAAAAAAATATCAAATTTCGATTCAATTTAATTTTTGAACTAATGTTTTGGTTTTCTAAATTGTCTTTCAGATGGATCACTACCCCGCTTACAACCACATTTACGATAAGAACCTGTACCTCAAGGTTCAGAACGCCAATTTTCAACTCGACCTGACTACCTTTAGGTGTCCGGACAAGATAATTGTGTCCATACTACAAGGCCATCCCCTCTGACACGTGCTCATGGTGATGGCTCCGTGCCGATGGTCTATCTCCAGCAATTTTGGGGAAGATTAAAGAGTCTCGTAGTTGATGGCACCTACCGATTCACCACGGTCCTCGGGACGAGACACATCAGCTTCAGCAAGGATAATTTTTGGGCTCGTCCTAGACCTATCTTCAGCGTCAACTATGACCCTCTGCCTTCGGATGCAGAGATGGTGCGTGACTTTCTCCAAATGGGATACCGTCCACCGCTCACCAAGCACGCACAAGTCCAAAGCAACGGCATCCCGCATCCATGGAAGACAATGTTTGGAATTATCAACAAGTGTCTGTCGCCAAAGCACTCCGATTTCGACAAAGGCAGCGGCAACATTCTCCGCATTTTCCACGGCATAGCATACTCGCGGAATTACGATTTTGCTCAACTGATCTGGAACGATCTAGCAGAACAGAAAGAGAACAAGAGATCGAAGAATATCCCGTATGCCCGGTGGTTCAACGTCATCATCAGACACTCATGGAGATGCATGAGAACATCTGTCGTCTACCTCCTAGAGGGAACTACCAACCCCCGAGACTCAAGTTCTTTCACAATCCTAGGCTCACGAATCTTGATCAACCGTCGATGCTGATCTCGTTCGAGCTGCTTCGTCTCGCCGACCCCTCGGGAGACGTTTATAGGCTATACTACCGGGAGAATCATCTCACATAGCAAATGATTCGAGGGCCCCAGCCACAGACTTCAATATGAGCCCTCCTCAACAACAGCACCAACCTAGCCCTGAGGCCGAGTTGATATATCAAGTGGCCCAGGAGCTTGAACAGGAGCCTCCAACTCAAGAAGCTCAACTACCTGATCCAGATGCCATGCTGATCCATTCAGTAGCACTAGAGTTGGAACTCGAGGCTCCCCAACAAGCACTCGGTGCTGAAGTGCCCATCAATGTTGGTGTATTTCAAGTGTCTATTGATCCTTCAACAGGAAGCACAGCCCGAAGCAGAAAGGGGCACAGTCCACCACCACAGGCTACTACGCCTGAACCAGAGGCCGTGATCCCCAGAATCACTCCTCACGAGCCTCACCGACAGCCCAAGCCCATGAGAACGCTGAAAGGGAACTGACTCCTCATACGACTACCTCGTCTGAAGCCACGGATTCTGACGAGAAGTTTCAACTGACCAGATGGGTTCCACGACGTCAACTCCCTATCTCCGAGCCTGTCATCACAGTTGTCGCTTCTACATCAAACACGATACCAGTTATCACTCTAGGTGCTGAGGCCGAAGCCTAGAATCCACTCATTACCGGCCCAGTCCAATCGGTGCCTGATACGCACGTTCAATCTAAACTGCCCCAACATCCATAGATGAGAATCTTCCATATTCGAGTCAAGAATTGGATGGAAGTCTCGAAAAGTCACAACCTCAAGTGACTACGAGCCAGCCTGAGGAGCCGGTGTTAGCTCAAGGGTTGAAAACAGACGACATCAGTCGACCTGGTCCATCTACGGAGGCGTCTCTCCCGTTTGTGACTGAGGCGCATTTCCAGGCAGCCCTCTCCGCGGCCATCAGATCCCTTGAAGACAAAATGATGGAGAGAGTGCTGGCAGCCATCGAGACGTCTCGTCGCGACACTGGGAAAGCACCCGTCTCAGAGGGCACTTCAGCAAAAGCTAACCTCCCAACCCCACAACCCTCACCACCGACCCTCTCATAAACTCATCCATCCTCATCAACCCATATACCATACCCATCACCGAACTCCATGATATCCTACTCGACCGCCTCATAGGCCTTCCCACTCGGACGCCCCAGGAAGAATCCCTATACAGGCGTCTCGTGGATCATCCCGGAGCCACCTCCTCAATCCTGCCGAGGCAAAAGTTCACGCACACGACGTCGACATGATGATCCCGACGATCAAGATCGTCATGAGGGGGAGAAGAGGCCTAGGACATCTTCGAGTGGCCAAGGAGAAGGTCAAGAACAAGGTTCGGGTGCGATGCAGACAAGCGCTGGAGCCGGTGAAACCCAACCCACTACCCAAACAACCACCACCATGCACTGCACCACCCATACTCTAACCCAAATCGAACCTCCAACCTTTCACCTAAGGACGCCTCTGCCCACACAACCGACTTTCACAAGCCCCTTGCTTTCGGAAGAAGAAGCAAGTGCCGCCATGCTCGTAGCCTTGGCGCAGACTCAAGCAACTCCAAGCTCGATCGCTCCAGATCAATCGGGACCATCAGAAAGTGGAGTCAACCCACACAAGTTCCTCGACAAGTACATTTTCGAAGGACAGTGGATGACCCACAGCATGCTCAAGGATATTCAAAGACAGAGACTCAAGGACGTTCGACAATTTTTACAGCAAGCTTCGGTTGACCTTGTCCTGATAAAAGACGAAGAACTTTAGGAATGTGAAGATCATGAACAAATTCCCTCAAAGGCTTCCAGAGTTGATTGCTCAATGGGCGGATTCCCCGACGAGACTAATGCCAGGATCCGTTCGAATCGCACGCCGTGGGAGAACATTAGGATTGAGATCCCATTCCTTGAAGAAGTTCGTGAACATTTATAGAGGTCACCAAACAAAGTCAAGCAGTTGAACGAGTTCGAGCTCAGAGGCATCTCTCACTAGCATCAGGAGAAAAGGATGACGTATCTTTGGATGCTAACCCATCTTGGACCAGATGTGAGGCTGGGGATTCCAAAGGACAGTTAAGAGTCATTTCAAGAGCCTATCCCCAATCTTTTAGCTGCTAAGTGTCTAAGTACAAAAGGCAACCTTCCAACTCCATACTATGTCATAGAACGGGTAGATAGAACTCGAGAAGAGCTAAGGAGAGTGACCTACCGTACCTCCCTGCCGAGAAGGTACCATTTCTACCAGCTATACGTAGAGAAGTACAAGGGTCCTCAAGGCTTCCTCAAGAAGGAAGGGATCGAGGGACTCTACAGGTTCATGGTGCGCCAAGTCAAATATTTTGCCGCACACGACCTTCAGATGGCTCTGGAGAGCAATATAAAGAAGGTAAACATGATCGCTCCATTCAACAATGGACCTGAGGTCGAAGGGCTTCCCAACAACCACGTTCAATCAGCCCAGTCTTAAAAATCACCTACCACAATCCGATTGCCAAGAAGACTAGGTTGATGCTGAAGGCTGAGAGTCATAAATTCTGTGATGGGACGCTCAAGGTCATCTGGAAGAACATAGAGAAAAGATTGGAAGAGATCAACAGAGAGACTGCTGAAGTTTCAGAAGTTTGTGAGAGAACAACCGCTTCTGATGGAACTACTTGAGGACATCGAGGAGCGGCTGGAGCTGACGAACAGCATACGGAACTACGAGCACGCGCTGGGCTTGCGCAGGTCTTACTTTGCCCGACGAGCACAGATAGCTCGGAAAGGCAATCAAGCACAAAGGGGGAGAATGTAGAATATCAGTTTTAGTTTTGCTTTGATTTCATTAGCTGTCTTTGTAATTAGGGGCTTTATTTGTATTTGTCCTTAGATTAGGGCTTTGATTTCTCTCACTAAGCGATATCTCTCAAAGTTCTTCACGAAAGATTTTTCGATCGAAATCTATTTCTTAACAATTCTAATCGATTACCTCAGATTTCAAGTCTAGGATCTAGGAGTTGATAATTGAGGACCTAACAGTATATTTAATTAACGGGCTTGGAGACGTTAATAAAATACCTAAATATGAGTTTAGAAACTATATTTACTTGGATTTAGATTCTCGAAATAAAACAGCTCAAAAATAGACCCACAGCCACAAGCAGGAGACTGAGAAGCCCATGTCGCGGGCATGAAGCCTACTGCAGGAGGTTGTGAAGCTGATATCATGGCCCTGAGCCTGCTGCATGAGGCCGTGAAGCAGGGCTGTGGCTGGCCAAGACTGAGAGGCCACTGTCACGGCTGTGAAGCCTGCTGTAGGAGGCCGTGAAGCAGGGCTGAGGGTGAATAAGTCACTGCGCGACATGGTCACGACTGTGGCACCTCATGGAGAGGCCGTGAAGGCCTCATCACGGCTTGTTGCAGGCCGTGACGCCAGCTGTGACAACGGTCCGAAAGTTGGCCAAGCCCTTTCACGGCTGTCACGCCTTCCGTAAGATGCTTTGTCCGACACTTTTGTGGCCAATTTTGATCCAAATCAAATCCAATTTCATTCCTTGTTCTTATGTAACACATATGGGATATAGTCTAGTCATTTGATGACTTAATACAAAGGAATCATACAAGAATAAATCATATAGGACATAATTTAATTTTAAGTAATTTCAATAGTTGAAAAATTATTTTTATCATAGCTTCGAGCAATTTCGTGATTCATAAGTTCTAAGTCTATTCTCCTCACTCTAACTTTGAGTTCTAGAAAGAGTTGAGAGCAAAAGGTTTGAACTTCGAGTGAAAAACCAAAGTGTGTTTGAGTTTTTAGAAAATCAAACACACACACACACACATCTCTACAGCCATTCCATACCCTCTCTAGCCATCCTTGGGAGGGCCTTGGTCTGCGGCACGTCTTGGGGTCGGCGTGATTCTCTTTGGCACGGCTCCTGGAAGCTTGGAACGGTTTACTACAACCGGGAGCTTGGGATCTTCGCTACGAGGGTAATTTTCTACACCCTTTTATGTGTCATACGTGCTAGTTTCTTTACTTACCGAGTGATTTGGGGCTAACTTACTGGGATTCCCGGAAAAATTTTAAACTTTTGCTGCGTCCGGAATTCTATCTCGGGACACCCGGGGTTCCCCAACAAGTGCTTCACATTTTATTCGAGCTTTATGATCTTCACTGTCATGTTGACCAACGTGAATATTTAATTTATCCTTCATCTTGTAAATCCTTCGCTAACAAATGTCTCGCCATCGGATTGTTCTCCCTTAGTTGTCTAGAAGAGATAAAAATATAAACAACATGCTGCATCTTTTTCAATACTACATTCCAACCAGTCTTCATATTCCTCAAACCATGATGGAACCGTCGAAATTGAGTTGTTCCAAATTTCCTTTTCGGAAATTCATGAACCGAAGGTTGACACGGACCCTTTGCAAATACGCCCTTCGAACTTGATCTTGCACGTTAGGATCGTATTCGCAAATTGGAATCCTTCACCCTGGATCTACTTGTAGTTGTGAAAAACTAAATGCTTCAACACTCACATCTCTGATGATATGTTCTCCGGTTTCTGAAGCTTTTCTTGTAAAATATCTTTGCATTGTGGTAGCTGATAGACGGATTATTGGGATTTGGGAGCTGTTGCTGTGTGATTAATTATAGTCGTATATATAGATTAGCATGGGATCTATCTATATTAACAAATAGAATCTCGTACCAAATTCAAAAGGGAA
The DNA here is from genome assembly GCA_027422505.1 of Craterostigma plantagineum. Classification (NCBI taxonomy): domain Eukaryota; kingdom Viridiplantae; phylum Streptophyta; class Magnoliopsida; order Lamiales; family Linderniaceae; genus Craterostigma; species Craterostigma plantagineum. Next base: position 15,248,775 of record JAPQWV010000013.1, on the reverse strand, counting down.
TCAATAATTTCTACTATGTAATCGGATTCCTTAGTTAGAAGTCCCACGCACAAATTTTGAGGCACATACAAGTAAACTATCTAATGGTGGACCCCACACAAAACTAATATATTTTAATTGTTATAGGCATAATAGAACGGACAAAGCCGCAAAGTCCCCACTAATATGTATAAAACAACATTTCAGGATAAGCAAACACTAGTATATGTAATATCATATACATATATAGTTAAAACAAAAATTTCAGGGTAGGCAGTGGGCAGTAGGAGGCTCCACCCCTGGATGACGACCTGTGTGGTGGGCCGTTATATTTTGTCTTTGCTGTGCCGATGAATGAGGGTAGACGTTATATGTATGCATAGGATCTGAATTATATTATTGTCATGTACAGAATGGTTTCGTTTTATAAAAGGAAAAAATTTATATGCATTTTTGTAAGTTATAATATTACACATGGCTAGTTGCCACAGATTGGTACCAGAAAAAGGTAATAGTAGGCGGGGCGCCACATTAATGAACCATTAATTAATTCTATAATTAATTTAAGTTATATTTAACATTTAATATTTATTAAATATTTTTATAAGCAGGCGGGCCGAACCGCAGGCTGGCCCGCCCTCTGGCGGCCCAAAAAAATCGTAGTCGCCCCGCCCTTTCGGCTTGGCGAGGCGGGCCTAATTGACAGCACTACTTTTCAAAGGGGAATCTGCACGGCCTTGAATGCATGGTTTCTCTTGATTCGGAAGTTTTTCACTTGAACTTGACAAATATTTATCGGAAAGATTATGCGAGGAAGGTCCGTGCCAAAAATTTTAAACTGTACATGAGGATATACATGTGCATATGTTGTGTTTAGAGTTGTCAAATGGGCCAGCCCACCTATTATCTTTTAAAAATATATATAAATTTACATATATTTAGTTCTATACTAGTTTTTTGCCCGTGCGATGCACGGGTCTTAAGAATCTGTATAATTAAAAACCATAACTTAAAAAGAAAGATGGTATTATTTTATAAGTTTGAATAATAATATACAACAATTGTTGATAGTTTCTAAGATTGTGAGATATGCGAAGCAAGGTACATACGTGTGGTGACGTTCTATTATTATATCAATCACATAATTTTTAAATTCAAAATATATGAAGCTATGACTAATTAATATATGTAAAATGGTCTGATATATAAGATGATCGATAATAAAGTGCATTCGTTACAATTGTCGCCGTTTGAAGTATAAATAATTATACTCTTCCTCCCAATCGACTCTGAAAACATATGATACCTTAATATCATCATCGCATGTGGTGGGCGCCCGTAGAATAAAATTAAATTCTGACATTAAACGACTATTTAGATAATCTTGTATTAGGAATGGCCCATTATCCTCACCCTACAAAATATAAACTACTAAGATTAACACGTAAGTATAAAATAATCGTACGTAAGCTTAGTATACCTCTGTAAAAATTTTCTTCATATCTGATGCTGATATTCCTATTATGATTCTTGCTTGATCATTCCAGCAAGTCTGTTGTTTGGAACATGATCTGTCACTGATCGTTATATTCAATCGATACCTGAACGATACATGATAATATGGTATGAGAACACATAATTTGATTTATGTTTTTCAGTATAGCAAGTTAAAACAAATGTAGAAAGTGGATATTATTCCTTACCTCGGTATAGTGAATGGGACCAACTACTACAATTTATGCAGTAACCATCCGTGACTTTGTTGACCGTACAGAAAGGGCAGGATTCATACCAAATTGTCGCCATGTCAATATGGGATATGGATGCACGTACACGAAAATATTGTACCCGACCCTAATGGATAAGATGTTAATATTTATTCTTATAATATATTAAATAAACTATTTTGCGGAAAATGCAGGAAATCATACATGTGCAATGCACCAATATCTTTTACGTTGATCGAATGAGCAGCAAGCAAGCTATGTAGTTGATGTAAAGTTTTCCCTCTTCTTTGACACAATGAAATGTGCTTTTGTGCAATTGTATCCCTGTTATACCTGAAAATAATCCACGCGTTAGAAAAATATGAATGATTACAGTATAATAGCTTAAAGGCATACCATGTACGGATCTCTTGTGCCTGTTTGATGTTTGGATCAACAAAAACCCTGCTAAATCTTGTTGTGTTTATATATGCCCCTTAGAAGAACCACAACAAAAGATGTAGAGAAAACAATTAAGTTTAAACCCCTACCAATAAATAGATAGAAAATTATAGATATACTTGTCGAACTCACCATCGAATCTTTTCAGTTCAGCTCGTGATACAGCAAGAATTAGAACTTGTCGCATTTTACGAAAAAATTGATAACATTCATCTGTGGCGAGATTTCCCCAGAGGGAAAGTTTTATTACATTCATGCTGAAAAGATACAAACAAATAGTTAGAACGATGTTAATGGTTATGTTAGCAAAAAAACTAAAGAATTGGTGTTGAGTAGGTTTGTACCTCATATCACAAAGTAAGACATTTCGAACGTGAGACTCAACATCGGCACCATTTTTGTTCTTGAAGCTAACATTTTCCAAATCCCCGACATAAACTACTAAGCCAATTGCATCTACAATAAACAAATAAATATTAGCAATTAAATATAAACAAATAAAGATTAGCAATTAAATAATATATGAAATATGTAGAGTTGTCGAAGATTACTCACCGACTAAGTGATCCTGGTCAGAAGCATAACATGTAATAGCATTAAGTTGATCAAACTGGAAGTTGTATAGAGGAATATCATGATCGAACTGTTGTTGACTATCCACAATTTTGGTAGACCTGTTAAACTTCAACTTGAAATCGTTACGCACCGATCAATCCATTTCTGAAGCGGCTCAACACTTAAATTGTCAATGTAATAAACATTTCCTAATTTCAAAGTATCGCGATGTTTATCAATATCTCCATTTTGTATGGTAACTTGTATCTCTGTTGCCTGCAGAAAAAACGCTAAAACCAATAATTAGACAATGAGAGTTGAATAGTATGGTGTTATATGTAATATGTAATTATAATGATTTCAAACCTCGACATCAATGAAGACTAAATTTTGTACCATATACTCTTGGTTGGATCGTACAGTAGTATGAAGATCGTATCGCCACAATAAACGTCCTCGTAGATTCCATAAATAATTATAGGGGCATATACGACTAAATGGTTTATCTTATAAGCTCCATCTACAGTTATTAAAAAACGTATTGTAATTAATTTATAAAAATGCTAATAATTATAAGATAAAAGCTAACAACACAAAGATAACAAATAATTCAAAACAATGAGAATCAATGACAAGCAAAAAACATGGTCCATAAAGATTAAAATCACATGTTGGATAAAACGTCATTGTACACAACATTCTTCGTAACATTTTCTGGCAAATCACTCTTGTTTCGTATTAGAATCTTCAGTCCATTTGGCGATGTGACGCGAGACATTGCGACATAAAGTTGTCCATGACTAAATACTGGATTTGGAAGATATAATCCAACCGATTTTAATGTTTGCCCTTGACTTTTGTTAATCGTAATCGCAAAGGCCAACTTGAGAGGAAATTGTCTTCTTCTTATGGCAAAACCCGCCTCTTGGTTAGAAGGCGATAAATCAATTCTAGGTATGAAGACATTTTCTCCAGTCTTTGGCCCCGATAATACCATTGCTTCAATCACCTTATCCCCGAGCTTATAAATAACCAACCGTGTTCCATTGCACAGACCTATCGACTGATTCATGTTACGCAATAGAATGACTGGTGCTCCTATTTTCAACTCTAGGCAATGGTTGCGAAGCCCAGAAAAGTTGGTTGAATTGAGCAACTCAATGGTGTTCATTTGTTCCACTGAGTTACCATCCTCCGACGAACATACTCTGTGACGCCCGGGACCGAAGAGGGCGGGGAGTGATCGCCGGTGCCAGGGTGCACGGACAATGAGCGGCTCCTGGCAGGCTTCTAGGCGAAGGGGTACATGAACGAACCGATCCAACACCAGAATGAGAGGAGATCCTGAGACTGACAATGTATGGGCGTGTCAGGCTAAGAATTGTATAAAAGGATTGATAGTACTACTCATATCACCAAGGTCGACCTACCTTTTCGGGAGTCCATCTATAGAAACTCCGAAGTTAAGCGTGCTTGACTTGGGGCAATCTAGGGATGGGTGACCCCCTGGGAAGTTTCTCAGGGTGCGTGTGAGCGAGTGCACGAAGCACGCTAAAAGGTTAAATGGTGGTACAGTGGGGATAGACTATCAGTCGGAGTGTGGTGGGCCCAACCACACTGGTCCTGGTAGGGACCGATGCTATAGTGACACCCGGTATGGGACGGGTCGTTACAGGTGGTATCAGAGCACAACCTCTCGCAGTACGGTGCTGGTTCACGGACGAACGAGGCGGAAGCTGGTGGGCATGTGACGCCCGGGGCCGAAGAGGGCGGGGAGTGATCGCCGGTGCCAGGGTGCACGGACAATGAGCGGCTCCTGGCAGGCTTCTAGGCGAAGGGGTACATGAACGAACCGATCCAACACAAGAATGAGAGGGGATCCTGAGACTGACAATGTATGGGCGTGTCAGGTTAAGAATCGTATAAAAGGATTTATAGTACTACTCATATCACCAAGGTCGACCTACCTTTTCGGGAGTCCATCTATAGAAACTCCGAAGTTAAGCGTGCTTGACTTGGGACAATCTAGGGATGGGTGACCCCTTGGGAAGTTTCTCAGGGTGCATGTGAGCGAGTGCACGAAGCACGCTAAAAGGTTAAATGGTGGTACAGTGGGGATAGACTATCAGTCGGAGTGTGGTGGGCCCAACCCCACTGGTCCTGGTAGGGACCGATGCTATAGTGACACCCGGTATGGGACGGGTCGTTACATACTCTATCCGAACTCAAGTAATTGCGGGAAGTACCGGGAAGCATCGATAAGATTTTTGCGTTGAGATTGTCAACATCAACATTCGTGGGTGCTAGTATTGCTCGCTCCTTAAGATAGTCCAAATCAGAATACCTTGTTGTTAAGTCGTGATACGTTGCAGCAATTAACATTTCAGTACCGCGTGCATCATCTTTTATCAAAAAATCAAATGGAATATCAATCCAATTTGACTCATTGATGTTTGTTAGTGACCTCCCAGGCAATTTACCATCCCCTATTTGTAAGATCCATTCTCCAAATTCCGTCATTCTTTGTAAATCTGCAGCTGAATAATGACAACCACGAAGACGCATGTTAATTTCTAACTTCATCAGCTGTCATTGATCCAAACTTGCACGATGCAATGTAGATGCAACAATCGATTCTCGACCGCCATTTGCGACAACTGGTAATATCTGTCTGAAGTCACCGCCTAACACAAACAGCTTTCCACCGAAAGGCGAACTATTATCCAAAATATCTTTGAAGTGACGGTCGACGGCCTCAAACGATAGTCGATTAGTCATGGGAGCCTCATCCTAAATTATCAACGATGCGAGTCGAATAAGTTCAGCTCGAGATGACAACTTATCAAATGAACAAACAGAATTCTCAGCAGGATTTAGCGGTATCTTAAATGTCGAATGAGCAGTTTTACCCCCAGGAAGTAATAGTGCAGCGATTCCCGAGGATGCGACTGAAATAACCACTTCCCTGTTGGACCTTAATTTTGATATTAAGGTATTCCACAAGTATGTCTTTCCAGTCCCATCACTGCCATAAACAAAGAACAAACCACCACTATTTTGAGAGTGAGCTTGCATAATGGAAGAAAATACCCTATATTGGTCTTCATTTAGACCCTGAGCAACACGTTCGTAATTTTCCATCTCTTTTGATGTATCATAATCGAATTCGTCTCTTATCAATCGATTTATGGCACGATTTGCATACTCTGAAGATGGCTGGGGTATCTGTGGAAAATCTTTGAGTGACTTGCCATTCTTGTTGAGGACATGTTCAACCGTTGCGGCAAAATAAATCTTTTAGCAGTAGTTGTAGATGTTTCTACAAATATATTATTTGAATTAATATTTTAATATTGATGTTAGTTATAAGTATAACTTGTTAAAGTTCAGGAAACGATTATTACTAGCTCGATGCTGGTGTGGCTGACTTCTTCCAGAATGCCTTAACTGATTATTGCGTTGCATTGTCATACGCACAGCTCGGGCTTCACGCTGCGTTGACAATTGGCGCATTCATCTTGTTTGCATGTTATGATTTGAGTGACTACTGGATAGTAAATGTTGTCCATCCATATTTGTTATTAACTGGTTGACGATCTATTGAGACGTAAAATAAATGGTTATTATTTAAAATTAAAAAATGCATTTAGCTAACGTATTAAAATTTAATTTCGAGTTTAGCAGTCAAATGGCATCCATGAGGATGACATATAGTTTTAGGTAGTTAAATAAGAAAGAAAACTTAAAGTCATCTATAAATTGAGTAAGCAAATTCAATTAAAGCGAAAGCATGAAAATTTCAATACACCATCTACCTAAGCAACATACGGTTATTTTGTTTATGAGAATAATAAGGATAAACAGAAACGTGACATTTATTTTACCTATAGATAATCGATTTACTGAAAAATTGAACCAAGGAACCACACGTAGAAACTACGACATCACAGGAATGAACCAGCATTCATAAAAAGATCGTTACATAAAAATAAAGTAGAACAGCATGACCACATTTTTCATAAAAATATAGAAACAAATAAAGTACCACGGAAACATCTTTCAAATCATGTTTCTATTTTATAACTCAATAAAAATCAAAACAAAAGGAACATACCGGGATAGAACAGTTGGATACCAAGCACCGTCGAAAAGATGGAAGAAGATTAGAATAACCGCGCGGAGTTTGAGAGAAGTTCCTGAAATGTAGTTTATGAAGTAAATTGATAAAATAGGTTAATAAATGATAATTTATACACGACTTTTATAATTGGAAATACGTGGTATATTTCTTTAATGTGTGAATCATTAAAGAAAAAACAAATACACAATGCATCATATCAAATAATATTGGAGTATTCAAATTATTATACAACGGGCTTCAAAAAAATCAAACGCATCCAAGCGATGAAAATATTAGAAAAGATAATCCTACACGTATTTTGGAGGACATTTAAAAGATGGCATATACGCCCCATATCAGCTTCTTGCGTCCAAATCTAAATAAGCACGGATATCCCGCTTGGCCGTGTGGCAGCGCAACTCCACACACAAATATTCCTATAATTAAAAAATAACGTTATGATTGTTGACGGAAAATAAGAAGTGTGCTTAGTTGAGCAAAAATATTGGTGAAAGCAACAATAACGAAGAAGATAATAAATAAGAATGTGGATAAATTTAGTAAGTGGAGAAACGCAATAAATGAAGTTAACCATGCATCTGTACAACCCAAAATATAATCGTAGCACCAGAATAGTAGTAATTATGGGAGCAACTCACATAAATATTGCAGATCCTGCCAAAGTAAAATGATAGACATAAATATTGTACGTCATTAAAGCTCACTATAAAAGAGAAGAGGCACTGGCGGACTGACATTAGAAAAAAAAAAGGAAGCACACAGAATAGTCGATAGTTAAAAATAAATCACCTTTTGCCGAGTTCTTCGATCTGTAAAGCAATAGAAATAAAAGAAAATATGTTTTATGTCATGACAGCTATGCGTGGATTACTGTGATAGTGGGTTAGGAATTTTCAATTGTATATATTGAGAACTATAGTTGTCCAATAACGTGGGGTGTTGTGGTGTTGTGCAGTTATTTTATTTGAAAGTTACGGTTCCTTTATCTATGAATAACGTGGCTTAGAGCAGTTTTTTTATTTATGAACGTATGGCCCTTTGTTCCTATGTATAAAACGGTTGTTATTTTATGGAAACGTGTGTATATGAGTTTTTTTATTTATAAATGACGGCTCCCTCTTTTCTATGTAAAAAAAATTAATTAAATATATATATTTGAGAGGACACATGGCAGTAGTAGGTGAAACCTACATTTCCTTAGATATATTAGATATGAGTAGACACTCTTCGTGATGTTTTTTGGTCCAGTGGTAGTGGTTTGGTGTTCTATTCCTTCATTTCTCTAATTTTTTAATGCATAAGGCGAGCAGACCGATCCCGTTGGGCCCGCAGCCCGAAGCGAGGCAGAGCTCAATTTCTAGACTCATCACGCCAAACACCGAATATTAGTAACCGATGAGTCCTTCCTAAAACCAACCGGTGATATGAGGATAAAACATCTTATCTTTTCTATTATATGAAAGGTCTAGGGTAGCTAAAAACTGCAAGATTCATTTTATTTGCAATTTAGTCCCTCTTTGTAATTTAATAATTAATTTAATAAGTTTTTCAATTCTAAATTGTTTAATTAGTGTAATATTACCCCTACACATTGGTTTTCATTTTATATGTTTAAACCTATGTCTCATCTATTATATATTATATTAAATATTATAATATCAAAACTAAAGTAAAATAATTTTTTGGAGTAAAATAAATATAAAATTAAATTAAATTATACAATTTTAAAGTAAATTAATTATGATTAGATGTTTAAGCACTACCATGGAGTCCGAAAAGTACTAATATATATAGTAACTTGAGGAGCTTGAATTATTCAATATGCACTAGTACAGAAAATAGCATGGGCGACGGTTTTTATAGGTCATGGGCGACGGTTTCAGTGCGTCGCCAGAGCCCGTCGCCCATATACAAGAGTTTAGGCGACGGTTGTGCACCCGTTGCCCAAAGTACTCCGTAGGGAGCTGTTTTGCGGGATTGGGCGACGGTTTCTAGCTAATATTGCGGGATTGGACGACTTTTTATAAGCTAGGAACCTTCGTCCATGTTACTAATTTTTTTTTTCGTTTTCATAATGTCCAACAATCAAATCCAAAAGAACCAAAAAATCAACCCAAGAGATCAATTCCAACAATAAATCCTCAACAATAACTAATAATAGTCAATAAAATCAAGAGTTAAATCATCCAACAAATATCTCATAACATAACACAAACATATATTAACGCAAAAGTCTAACCTACAAGGACGCTCGTAAAATGCTCCGCCCCGCAATTCCAGTAATTCGTCCATGCTTCGCAGCATATACTTGTGAAAGTTGCAAGAATATGGCAGCTTATGGGTCTGCATTTACCAAATAAACCAAGCATAGGAATACAATTACAAACAAATGAAACTAGTCCAAAAAAGAGACAAATTTGACCCAAACAATGATGGAAAATAGTTATGAGAAACCTTACCTTGTTGTCGTAGCCCGGAGTTGTCGGAAAAGATTCGTGGTCGCCGGAAAAAGTCGCCGAGAGAGAAGAGGTTGCGGCCAAATTCGACCCAAAAATCCCATATTGTCCAAACTTTACCCAAAAACCTAATTTTTGCAAATCTATAAGTGGATCTTTAATTAATCGCAAAATACAATGAGGGAAAATAGTTATGAGAGATCTTACCTTGTTGTCGTAGCTCGGAAACGTCGGAAAAGAGTCGTGGACGCCGGAAAAAGTCGCCGAGAGAGAAGAGGTCGCGGACAAATTAGACCCAAAAATGCCAAATTGTCCAAACTTTACCCAAAAACCTAATTTTCGCAAAGATCAAGCTCAATATCAACCTTATATCAAATATAACAACAAGAATAAGCTATGAAATTGCATAAATCAAGCTCGGAAAACCCAAAAATTCGAAACCCATTTTTTTTACGAAACTACGAATTTCGAAAATTTCAAGCCGTAAATCGCGAAATACAAAGAGGGTAATTGCTCGGAAAGGTCGGAAATCGTTCGAAGATCGCCGGAAAATCACCTAGCCACGCGATTTTGTTTTTAGTTTCTCTTCTATTTTGCTAAGTGGGGAAGGAGAGGGGTTTTCTAAAAGATCTCATGGGCGACGGGTGTTAGCCAAAAATCCCGTAACCGTCGCCCAAACTTAAACAAATAAAGAATTAAAAATAAATGTGAAACCTTGGGCTGACGGTTTCTATGTAATAACCGTCGCCCAAACCAATTTTTTTAAAAAAATAAAAACAAATGAAGAATTAAAAAAAAAATGTGAAACGCCCAAACCCAAACTCATCAGCTTTAGGGTTCACAACAGCTGAAATGTGGCTAATATCTCGTCCATGTCTCCTTAGTGGCACTTGCGGGCTCAGTAGCTTCGAAGATATAATCCTTCTCTTGGCATCTTAGATTTTGGAACTGGATCAATCATTAGCAACGTAGCAACCGTCAACCAAGTTCATATTTAAAAAAAAATCAAACTAATAAAGTATATAGGCGACGGTTATTTTAGATGAAACCGTCGTCGGAGGCTTTCGTCCATTATAGGCGACGGTTGTGGCCAAGAAACCGTCGCCTATGACGAACAAAAACTAAAAAAATTACGAAAGTGCCACCGCGTCAACTATAGGCAACGGTTTTTTGGGAACCGTCGTCAAAGTGCGGTCGCCTATGTATCATTTTCTACTAGTGATGGAACAAAGGACAATTTAAAATCTCAACACCGGGCTTTGCTGGCTATGGTTGTAACCTCGGGACAGAAAAAAATATGTTGGACCTAGGTAGCTTTATTTTTCATATGAATGCCTCAACCGTGACAATTTTGAGAAAATGGTTTCCTACAAAATATAGTCTCTCATTGCTAATCGAAATTATCATTATACTATATATCTTGACTTGTGGCCACATAAAAGATAACCACTAGTATAGGAAGAAAAATTGGCGTTGGCACTATGGGAGTCCATTGTACATAAACGGACGCCTACACTACCCGCGGGACATTTTAATTTTTTTTACTTTTTGGTACTATCGGCGACTGTTATCGGCTAATAACAGTCGCCGATAGTTTACGTGCACAATTGGCGTCCGTTGTTGACGAGTAACAGACGCCAAAAGTTTTTCCCTTTTTTAATTTTTTATTTTACGACCTTCGGCCACTGTTGATGAGCACAACAGTCGTCAATTAGTTTTCTGTTTTTTATTCTTATTTTCTTTTATTTTTTGGCCTTTTGCGACTGTTGCTCTCCACAATAGTCGCCAATGAATTTTCGTTTTTTATTTTTAGACTTTTGGCTACTATTGCTCTCCACAACAGTCGCCAATGAGTTTTATTTTTTGTTTTTTCGACCTTTGACAACTTGTTGCTCTCCACAACAGTCGCCAGTGAATTTTCGTTTTTTATTTTTTTTTATAATTAGACTTTTGGCGACTGTTGCTACACACAACAGTCGCCAATGAATTATGAATTTTTATTCGTTTATTGTTTGTAACTATTGGCGACCGTTACGCATTACAACGGTCGCCAATGGGTTTAAATTAAACCCACAAAATCCTCTCCTTTTATTTGGGAAACGGTCACTAAAATAGCACAAGATAGAAATAATGTACATATAAGACGTGCAGATGCACACACCAACCGGTAACATGCTACCAGCTCACAACGAAGAAAGAATGCACAATCCAACCCCAACCCCAAATCTCAAGCGTCGTCAAGAATCAAACGAATACCACAGAGTCCAACGATTGAAGTCGTACTCTTATGTACGACTCTCCGATTTTAAAGAAACACCCTAATCACAACGCAAGGTTGAACAAACATAAGATGAGTTGAGCTACAATCGAACGGAGAGATCGAACTCAAATGACAAGATACGGCCAACAACTTCAGCATGGACTTCAAGAATCAAAGCTGCCGACTCATGTACAGCTCTTCAAGTTTAAAGAAAACTCTCAATCCCAACACAAGGTTGAACAAATGTAGGGGGAGTTGCGACAAGTGAAGGAAGAGCTGGAACACCTAAAGTGAAGATTCGACTTTTGTACGTCTCTCCAAATTTAAAGAGAACTCCTCAATACCAACAAAAGGTTGAACAAACGTAGGGGGAGTGGTGACTATCCAGGGGAGAGATCGAACACAAGAGAGACGATCCAACAAGCATCTTTGAAAACTTAAGAGAAGAGAAGTTTAAGAGACGGTGAGCTTGAAAGATCTTTTAAAGAAGAGGTCACAAGACAAGACAAAGAAGGATATGATTGAAGAAGAACACGCATGCAAATGCTTTCGCGTAAACAACTCCGATACGTGTTCCTTGAGGACTCAGGACGATTATAAGACGAAGATAACCAGCGCTGAATTGCAAATTGAACACAAAGGGGGAGATTGTTATGAATTTTTTATTGCAAATAGATTATCTTAATCTTGTGATTTAGGACCTAATTGTAAATATACCCAACTTGTGGGTATATTAGTTAACTTGGGCCCAATAGCCCGTTAGGGCTTATGTATAAATACCCTAAACGATACATCGTTTAGGGTTGCTGATTCATTAATAGAGTTGACATATTATTGCTGAAGAACTCGCGCGCTCTCTGTTTCAACTCTACAATCCGTCCAGAGGTATTACTGTTCAATCGCTTCCGTAATCAACATATAAGGTAATACTAATTCTAGGAATCAGATCAAGGTTGGATAAATCGGCCTAACAAGTGGTATCAGAGCAGAAATCGTGGATCAAATTCATCAAAGTTTATTGATATTTTACTCTGTTTGAATCTCGATTTTTCGCACTGTGCTTCAAATTATCAAATCCTCCTCGTCACTCCCAGATTGCTCTCGGCGTTTAAAGAATCGTATAGGTACTTATCTGCTTTATCATAACTCTACATCAAAATTACTAGTTTTCCTTTTCAGCCGAGGAGCAGATTTTGACGACGAACAGGAAATCTTCTCCGAACTCAGTTTAAATTGCTCGAAATTTTGCTCGACATTCATCTCGAGATCTTCCTCGACATTTTTCTAAGTTCAAAGATCTCGATATCTTTTGAAATCTTCCTTAGTCGAAGTCTATCATTAAATTGTGTGAGTTCTCGACATTTTTCAAGCTTCTCGACATTTGAAATCTCTCGACATCTTCCTTAGTCGACGTCTTCCAAAATCTCTCGACATTCTCTTTTATCTCGATATTTACTTAAACATTTAAGAAACTCGACATCTAAGATCTCGACATCCTCTCATTCGGCATCTACAAATACCATCTCGAATTCTTCTATTGATTGAAGTCTCAAGTTCTCGACAGTGCTCTCGAAATTCATTTTTAATTCCTATTTAATTCCGATTTCGCAATTCACGAAATTTGCCTTGAATTTAATCTCGTACCCCTCGATATTATTGTCGAAATCTGCCTCGAAATATTTCTCAATTCCATTTGTTTTCTCTCGACATATTTTTCGAAGCTCAGTTTTAATCATATATCGACATCCTTCTCGACTTTTGTGGTTCGCCTTAAATCTTCAATTAATTATCTTTCGTTTTTCATGAAATATTTTATATTTTATTCTACCCCTCGTCAAACATCTTCAAATCACTACTTAAATCTCAATTCCCATTTAAATCTTCAATTAATTATCTCAATTCCATTTCGTTTGTTACTATCTCAATTCTACCCCTCGTCAAACATCTTTCGAAATCACTACTTCAAATCTCGAGATTTCCTATCTATAACAATATTTTATTATACCTTTTTCTTTTCTTTTATTATTTATCGAAATTAAATCCTCATTAAATAATATTAATCAGATATTGTACTCATCTTATTTCGTATATCTTCTCTAACCTTATCTGTCTTCTTTGAGTCTAAGATTTAGCTGATCAACACGATTAAGATCCACATCCAACCTACTACAAGATTGGCACATTATAGAAATTTTTAGTATCTTTTCGAAGTTTTCGACATTACTTCAAAACTTTTCGGTGTACACTAAAAAGTTTTCAACGCTTAAATTTTAGAAACTTCTCCGTATTTCACGAAATACTAAAACTTTTCGAACAGATTCTTTAAAAGCCAAACATTCTAATATCTACATCATTCAACGAAAATTGCACTTCCCTAGTTTTTATTATCTTGTGATTATCTTATTTCCTATATATATATATATATATGTATCCTCTAACATTATTTGATTTTTTTGTTAGAGATCTATGATTTAGCTGATCAACACGATTAAGATCCATATCCAACCAAAACTAATTCTAGAACTGAACTTTCAATATCCACTTTCAATATGTCATATATGCCGTATCATTGGGAACAGAAAGTGAACAAACAAGCTAAAGAAATTGAGGAATTAAAAGCTCGCTTAGAGAATAATCATAAATGTCTCCTTGCCAGCTTAAGTGAAAAAGCGCATCTCAATTGCAAGATTGAAGCAATGCAAATGAGAGTCGATGATCGTGACAAAGAAATAGAAAGACTGAAAGTGAAAATTAGTGAGTCAACTACTAGTTTGAAAAAGAGCGAAGACGAGATACTCACTAAGACTTGTCAATATAACTTCATATATAGCGAGCGTAACGAGTTATACTCTAAAATTAGGAGTTTAGAGGACATTCTAACAAAAAGAGGGCAAGCGGATCAAAATTCCTCTAAGAACCTAGCATCAAACGGGGAAAATATTTTACATTCTAACAAATTTACTTCTTGTTGGGAAATTCCAGAGGTTGCTGATAAAATTTCTAAATTGAACGCAACTTTGGAATCAGAAAGAGTAGGTTTTCAAGCAGAAAAACAAAAACAGTCGGATGCCGTATTCATGGCAGAACAGGAATCATGGCTCAAGGATACCTCTGAAAGTGAAGACGAAAACCTGGCTCTCATGGCAAACGTCGAAGCTGACTCTGAAGATGAAGCACATACCACTGCAGCTACTTTCCCAACTGACTCATCTTCTGAGACTGAGGTACACGACTCTCACTCCAATTTACATAAACAATTATGTCTTCTTCAAGATAGACTAACATCTGTGTCTAGTGAAAACCAATCATTAAGAAAACTAAAAACTAGTTAGCGAACAATGAAAAGGTCTTGCGAGCCGAACTAGTAGAAAAAGCTAAGTTAAACTCGTTTCTAGAACAAGCTCAGGATACATCCCTCAGACATGAGACTAGGATAAGATATCTAGAAGAAAAACTTTCCGAAAAGGAAAATGATTTCAAGAAGAGTGAGGAAGAGCGTAATTCCATATTCCAAAAATATGAATTCTTATCCAAGGAACGAAATCGTCTATATTCCAAAATAAAGAAACTTGAGGATCTCCTAACAAAAAGAGGACAAACAGATAGAACAATTTTTTTAACAATCCTAGAGACATAGAATTTTATGATCCCCGTGAAGGATTAGGCTTTGTTCCAGGTTCCCTACAAACAGTCAAGAAACCCCTCCCTCTTTATGATATTAGCTTCCTAGGCTTAAATATACCGAGTCTACTCCCTTTCACTAGTTCATCTACACTTGACATCCTAGAAAATAAAAAGAGAAATAGAGAGGACAGGGCAGAAATCCCATTGACTATGAAGAACTGAATAAACGTGACAGAACCACGGACACATCCTTGTCTGACGACTACTTACCTCTATATACACCCTCTTCAGAAGACGTAAGTGGCCAAAATTCAAATCCCTCTACTACATATATCCCAGCATCTCTCAAGGAAATCTGTGATTTGCGCTCGACTCTTGAGTCCGAAAAGATTGCCTTCCAAGTGGAAAAAGACGTACTTCTAACAGTCATATCGACACTTGAAGACCATATCAACAATCCCATAGGTTTTTGCTCACAACCGCCTCCAGCCGAGTCGAAAATAGAAGCATCACTTCACAAGACAACAAAAGGGAAAGAAAAAGCCACAAGAGACGATTTGCTATTTGAAAAATATGCTTCTCCTTCAAATCATTACTATTCCTACGATGATGCACTTCCCCTAAATTCTCGTTTCAGACTAGCAAGTGCCATCACAACCAAGAACGAGGCATGCTTCTTCGCTAAGTCAGGCTCGCAAACTCAACCAGACAAGACACAAACAAAAGGAACGACTGAGTTTCTAGCTGAAATCTCGCATCTCCAGAACATCAATAAATTACAAGCAAAGGAACACAAAAATCAAATTGAAATCTTCAAGTTCGAAAAAGAGAAACTACTAAATGAAATTTTCCTCCTAAGAAATCTCAACGATCATTCATCTGAAGTTGGTTCATCTTCGACTTATGATTTAACTCCTAACAATGTGTCAAATTTAGCAACATGCAAGAAACTAACCAAGAAGACGAATACGATGGACTGGGTCAGGAAATCAAAAACCTAAACCCTCTACTACCAAGGCTTTCTACTCTACAAACTATGGTCTGATGAACATAACTTCATTTCATCGAAGACTATTAAGTATTGTGATGTTTCCCGTTTTAATAAATCTAATATTTATAAGATGCATCATTCATCTACTCGACAGCCATCATCTCATGCAAGCCACGTCTCGGACACTCCTGTATTCAATCGATTGATGCATAAGAACTCAACAGGGTATAGTCCTAATGTTAAACAATTTGGGTGCCCAAGCAAAAACATCACTCCACATCCCCTCAACACTCAAAACAAGAATTGAAGCTATGGATTCCTAAATCACAAATCAAATTGAATAGGACTTCAAATGATGACTTAGGATCAATATCTGAACCAAATGTGCTTAACTTGTTTTCTGCTAACAAGGGAGGACCCATCCAAAAATGGGTACCAAAGGCCCGATAATATTTTGCAGATATCCCAGCATGAGTAGGTACTAAGAAAGCTGCTCCACACTCATGACTGGTATGCGATGAGGGCAGCTAAACATCCCAGCGTGTATGGTATCTCGGTTTCCTCCACATACACGCCGGCTAGCGATGCGAGCAACCAAACGTAGGTAAATTCTATATATGCATTCCATAGTTAAACTTTTGGCATGCATATCGAAATGAAAAGATTATATACCTACTTTGAAACTAAAGGGTACATTATAGTTACGCATGCTTCAAAAAGACATTAAATTCCAAATTTTCGCATGCATATATGAGCGTAAATGCATTAAATACCATGTTACAGGTATATTTTTATTATGCATACATCTTAAAGAAGTTTCGAGCCTAAACATTCAAGTGTGCATATAAGCTGAATCGTCGGAAATACGTATTTTAACTGAGAGCTATAAAATGGAGAAAGGTGTATTTTAATATGCTCAATTTTAAAGAAAATTATGTCTTTAAATATGCATCTGATTTGAAAAGAAATACATGATATTTTCATCACGATCATTTTCTTTGGGGAGAAGAGCTACATTTTCAAACATGCATGCATTGAGGGGAGTATCAATTCGAATATGCATCATTGAGGGGGAGTAATTTAGTTTTAAGAAGCATGATTTGCGGGGGAGGATTTAAAATATATATATATATCTATATATACTATATAAATAATATAATATATAATTACTATTATATTATTATTAAGATAATACATATATATATATAAAAAAGAGGCAAAAAAAAAAAAGAAAGAAAAAGAAAGGCCTCACACTCTCATATCTTACTTTAAAAGAATTCCCCTGTCTTTCAAAGATGTATTTGAAGGACGAATCTCAAGCCTACAAGAGTTCAAGAATTCCAAAAGGCGTGACAGCCGTACACTATCACGAAGATGATCTCAACCGACCTGCTCCAACTCGCTGATCAAGCAGCACTCAAATAGACGGACGCATGATTTTCAGTTCCTATGGTTCAGTCAACCAAACTGAACCTAACCCCGGAACGCAGCCGAGTGTTAGTAAAGATTTCGAGCCTAGAAAAGCCACACCTATTTGGAAATTCTTGACAAAACCGAAGAGCGGAAGATAAAAAAAATATTCCGTAGCTCACAAATTACTCGGACCAACCCCCATAGGTACATGTGCTAATATATTAGCCCCCGGGTAGAAGTCGCCTCATTAGGTCCAACGGCGCGTGCACAACCGAGCCTTACCCACTCATCGATCTCCCAACAGACCGATGTTTCATTAAATCACGGAGAGCCACGTAATCTATCACTGCTTCAATTGGAAGCAGGAGATATTGAACTAAATGGTAATCAGCCCCACACCAATGAATTTTATTGAGCACATCGAGTCTAGTGTGTCCTCACCATCCACATGTTTTATATCTTTTTAGGACACATACACTTTTTTTCTTATCTGGACTTTGTGACCAGATCAGAACTTTCGTAGACATGTCCTACTACGACATGCTTTGATGATTGGAAGGAAGTCCTACCGTTGCAACATCAAAACAACAACGGTTTCAGGCCATCGTCTTTGAGCTAGTCTCAATAACGATGTAAACGGAACGCCTATGTGGCTCCGGATTCGCAGCCCTGTTCTTACAGGCCACGTCTCAGAGTATAACTCTGAAGTCGTGTCGACGGACTGCCTTTGTGGCTCCGTCAGGTTATTACCCAATCTGAGTGACCACCAATCAACTCCATCATCTTGTCCCGACGACGCGATCTTCTTACAAAAGACGATGCCTCAGTTTGACCCATCTCATAACGATCTCCCCAGCTCGATCTTCATGAGGGGGAGGAGTACTAAAGCAAAATGGGAGCAACACCACAGAGTCCAACGACTGAAGTTGTCGCCTCATGTACGACTCTCCGATTTTAAGGAAACTCCCCAATCACAACGCAAGGTTGAACAAACGTAGGGGGAGTTGAGCCGCAATCGAACGGAGAGATCGGACTCAAATGACAAGATACGGCCAACAACTTCAGCATGGACTTCAAGATCAAAGCTGCCGACTCGTGTACAGCTCTTCGAGTTTAAAGAAAACTCCTAATCCCAACACAAGGTTGAACAAATGCAGGGAGAGTCGCGACTATCGAAGGGAGAGCTGGAACACAAGAAGAGAAGATCATAACACGGTGAGCTTGGAACTCCTAAAGAAGAGGTCACAAGACAAGATAAAGGAGGAGGAGATTGAAGAAGAACACGCAAGCAAATGCTTTCGCGGACAGAACTCTGATACGTGTTCTCTGAGGACTCAGTACGATAACAAGACGAAGATAACCAGCGCTAAATTGCAGATTGAACACAAAGGGGGAGATTGTTAGGAATATTTTATTGTGTTCAATTAAAATAGATTATCTTAATCTTGTGATTTAGGACCTAATTGTAAATATACCCAACTTGTGGGTATATTAGTTAACTTGGGCCCAATAGCCCATTAGGGCTTATGTATAAATACCCTCGTTTAGGGTTGCTGATTCATTAATAGAGTTGACATATTATTGCTGAAGAACTCGCGCGCTCTCTGTTCCAACTCTACAATCTGTCCAAAGGTATTACTGTTCAGTCGCTTCTGTAATCAACATATAAGGTAATACTAATTCTATGAATCAGATCAAGGTTGGACAAATCCTCTCCTTTTTCATTACAGACACGACGCGAGGGACGAAGCGAATTCAAAGGCGATCGATTTCCGGCGACAAGTAGCTTCATTTGGCAATTTCGAGCTAAGAGAACACGGTAGAACACCTCAACCCATTTCCTTTCACTAAGCTTTCATTTTATTGCTTTAATTTGTCGAAATATCGAGATTTTCACAGATGTGGTTTTCGATTTTGAGCCGATTTCGGGGCTAAATTTATGCGATTTGAGGTTAGGTTTAGGCTTAGGCTTGCGTTATATTCGATTTGAGGTTGATTTGGAGCTTTATTAATGCGAAAAAAGTGGCAAATTTTTGGTTTTTTGGGCTTAGATTGAGTTCGAATTTTTCGACTTTGTAGTTGTTTTGTGCGATTTCATGGCTTAATGTATGCTATTTGAGGCTTATGCTTGTGTTATATTCGATTTGAGGTTGATTTGAAGCTCTATTAATGCGAAAAAGTGGCGAAATTTTGGTTTTTTGGGTTTACGTTGAGTTCGAATTTTTCGACTTTGTAGTTGTTCTATGGATTTGATGGCTTAATTTCTGCTATTTTAAGCTTAGGCTTTGTGTTATATTCGATTTGAGGTTGATTTGGAGCTTGGTTTGTGCGAAAAAAGTGGAGAAATTTTGGTGTTGGCTTATTTTCCGAGTTTGGAGAAGTTTTGTGCGATTTCATGGCTAATATTATTCGATTTGAGGTTTAGGCTTGTGTTTATTCGATTTGAGGCTTAGGCTTGTGCAGAAATCTGTGGCTAAAATTTCTTTTATGTTTGTTTCTTAGTTCGTTTATTGATTGATTGCTTTGGAAAGCTGAGCTGATTCACAAAACGATTTCAATGGCAATAAGCATCTGATTTTGTTTTGGTGATTTTTCATGAAATTAGGTTTTTTGGTCAATTTTTCGCTATCGCTTTAGGATGTAAATTTATTTGTTATCCAACTTAGGTGGTTGGAATTGATCGGGGTTGGATGTCTAGTAAGCGAACAACGACCGAGTATTTGAATGATGTATGAATTGTGCTAAGCAAAATCGTAGAAAAAAGAGGCAATCCAAGATTTCATGTCCTTGTTGTAATTGTATTAACATAAAGTGGTGGAATAGTGAGACTGTTAGGGATCATCTGATAGTTTCGGATTTTAAACCTGATTATACAAATTGGAATAGTGAGACTGTTAGGGATCATCTGATAGTTTCGGGTTTTAGTCGTGTGGGTGAAGGTTCTAGTACAAGAGTGCAAGCTGGGGCAGACGACGATGTTTTAGCTACATGTACGACATTGTGAGAGATGTCGGCTACCAGCGGCAAAATCTGACAAGGTATGATAAATTTAAAAGCATCGATAATCAAATATGCTCAGTTATAACTTTTACGAATCGTGTTAATGTTTTAGGTATTGGAACACGCCGTCTACAATAAAGAAATACATGAAGTAGTTCGAGAGTTGTGGGCGAAGTACTCATTGAAGTATGTCTGCAAGAGTAGGTTAAGACTTCCCATTTCGTTTTGTAGTTCACTTTAGGCTTTAGGTTGTTTTGTAAATATGCGATTGAGATGGATATTTTTAATGATTATATTGAGTTGAACTTCCGAACCTGTGTCGTGTATCATTTGAATGTTGTTTTGGATTGCCGGGCTGCTTATACAGGTCTTGGGGTAGTAAAAAATAAAATATTTAAAAAAAAATAAGGAATCGGCGACCGTT
This sequence comes from Craterostigma plantagineum, assembly GCA_027422505.1. Classification (NCBI taxonomy): domain Eukaryota; kingdom Viridiplantae; phylum Streptophyta; class Magnoliopsida; order Lamiales; family Linderniaceae; genus Craterostigma; species Craterostigma plantagineum. The sequence continues at coordinate 15,227,764 of JAPQWV010000013.1, read as the reverse complement.
GTTTGAAAAAACGGTTGCCAATGCACGTTTTTATTTCTTTTATTTTAACTTTTGGCGACTGTTGTTACGAACATCAGTCGCCCATGCCTATTTCTTTTATTTTTTTAACTTTCGGCGACCGTTGTTAGAAAAAACGGTCGCCAATGCACGTTTTTATTTTTTTTATTTTAACTTTTGGCGACTGTTGTTGCCAATGCCTATTTCTTTTATTTTTTAACTTTTAGTGACTGTTGTTAGGAAACAACAGTCGCCGATGATTGGGATATGGGCGTCCGATAACAACGGACGCCGATAGCCCGACCTATTGGCGTCAATGCTCCCGGCGTCTGCGACCAACGGTCGCCCATTAGCAATTAGCAGGGCTGTTCATTCGGTTAAAACCGAACCGAACCGAAAGTTCAGTAACCGAAATTTTCGGTTCATATATTTTAAAACCGAAAACCGAACCGAACTTAGTCGGTTCGGTTTCGGTTACAACCGAAATTTTTTCGGTTATCAACCGAAAAAACCGATTTGAATAAAACCTGAAATATGAAATATGCACAACACATCATCATATTTCATGCTAAAGCTGAAGCATCAACGTACAGAGCAAAATCATGAACTAAAAAACAAGAAAACCAAAAACAGTTATGATGTTTCACATGCATACTGCCAATGAAATTACATGCCAAAATCAACAAAATAAATTCACAATTATCATCCCAAAAGTAACAAAAGAACAGCAACTTGTGCATCTTGACTTCAGTTCTTGGAACTCTATTCCAAGCCTCATACCAAAATCAACAAAATAAATTCACTATTATCATCCCAAAAGTAACAAAAGAACAGCAACTTGTGCATCTTGACTTCAGTTCTTGGAACTCTACGCCAAGCCTAACACTTTAACTCTTTAAAATTCTTATATGCCGATGATGGTGGATTCCGGGCCGAGACTCGTACACAGCTCTTTTTAGCCAAACACAACAAATCATCAAATAAAGAAGTAGACATATGAGCTAAATACGAAAAATAAAAGAATACTTGACAATACCTTGTTCGATTTTCTGAATTGAGTCGTAGTCCTCTTCCACTGAGTTGATTGGAGTCCTGCGAAGCCAATCTTGACAACAAATCAAAGATTGAGCCATCTTGGGTGTTAGAGAAGCTCGAAAATCATCAATAACTCGTCCTCCAGTGCTAAAGGTAGACTCCGAGGCAACAGTAGATATGGGCATAGCAAATACTTCACGAGTCAATCTCGATAATATAGGAAATCTTACACTATGAAGTTTCCACCACCCAAAGATATCAAAATCCATTGTATCATCCTCAGCCCGTTCACTTAAGTACACGTCCACTTCTGATTGGTTTAAACCACCACTTTGTGACAACAATTCTCTATAATTCTGTCGATAACCCCTTGCCACCCTTTTTGCAGTTTGACATTCACCACCAGATGCAGAATTCGTCGTGCTTCTAGAAGAACATGACGTAGATGAAGTGTTTTTCCTATAATCATCAAAGATCTCATAAAGAGCGTTTCTTGCCATGTTGGCCATTTCCTCGCCACGATCAAGCCCATATATCTTCTTTAAAACAAACTGAAGATAATCAAACTTATGACAAGGGTTAAGCAAAACCGCCACAAAGATCAATAGATTCATTTTATCAACATTTCCCCAATATTTATCGAACTTCGCCCTCATACCCTTTGACATGGAAGCTAAGATATCGTCGTCGCTCTCGGCCCATTCTTTCAATAACATATCCATTTCACTAAGTTCATCTAGAAAAGTGTTAGACGTCACATACAACGAACCCGAAACTCGATTTGTAAAATCGTAAAAATGCTTCAACATTTCACTAATCGCTCAACAACAATCCAATCTTCTTTTTCAGGTAGACCAATCTTTCCATGAACACCATCGGGCATAAAGTCACCACGAAAATCAGAATCACAAATACTATACCTATCAAATACTCCTTAGAATACCACAGCGGTCTCTAGCATTGTGAAGACCGAGTTCTGTAATACCCGTAAAATTAATATGGGATTATTTTTGTAATGTCCGAATTAATGAAGACGATTTTCGAACAAAACCGGATTTTCGGGAGTGAGACGAAGATATTAGTTTGGGCCCGAGAACGAATAAATACTATGGACCGAAAATATTTAGAAAGCCAAGTTGCAATGTAGATCAAATAGCATTAAGCCCAAATTAATTAGTAAGGGCCCAACTTTGGAGGACTAGTTTAGAATGAAATAGCCCAAGTGACTTAATGACCCAAAGGAATTAAATAATAGGATAAGTATGGAGGTTGCTTAAATTGTGGGAAAACCCACGTTGGGAGCCATGCCCTTAGTAGATATTTGTTCTAAAAATCATCATTGTGGTCAAATGATAAAAACGTGATAGTGAGGGAAAAAGAAAAAGAAAAACTTCACTTGCAACCTTTCGAATCAACGTGAAGAAGAAAGAAGAAAATGGGAATTTGCTTGGCAAGCTCGATCAAGTTCTCAACTTGGGGAATTATCTAAACAAGCTAAGAAAGTAAGAACCTTGTTTAACGAAATTTAATCCTCCATAAGCTCACGGTTTCTAATATTTTATACGGGTTGATGATTGGTCGAAGTTGAAGCATCGAGAGGAGCCGATTTTTGGAGAAGTCGAGTTGAGTTTCAAGATAGAGGATTTTCTAATTTGGCTTGGAGGATAGGTAGGTGGTTTATACCCCTACAAACCCTTTTTAAAGCGTATTACATTCCGTAAAGATGCTAAAATTCGATTGGAAGGCCTTTCGAATTTATACTTTTGAGTTTTACGATTTTGATAAATTTTCGTGGTATGTTTCTATGTGTTTTGATGTGATTTTGAACTCAAAATATGAGTTCTTGGTTGATGATTTAAATTATGTGTTGAGCGACGAAGAACTTGTTGAATTTCTGAAAATGTTGTGTTTTGCGAGTTGAATTTGTGATTTTGGAGGTTGGCGAATAGAGTGATAGTTTGTTTTGCGGGTTGGAATAGTTCGCGAATTAGGTATATAGTTTGCGGGTTGATTTTAAATTCGCGGGTCTAGTTTTATTTTGCGAATCGTGAGAGAGAGAAAAGATTTGCGGGCCCAGATGTTTTGCGAATTGTGTGAGAGGGTAAGGTTTTCGCGGGTCCAAGCAGTTTGCGAATCGTGAGAGAGAGAGGAAATATTTCGCGGGCCGTGTTATTTTGCGAACTGTGTGAGTGAGTAAAGATTTCGTGGGCCAGATTTGAGTTTCGCGGGCTGAAACCATTTCGCGAGTTGTGAGATGAGTCGCGGGCCGACTTTGAGTTTTCGCGGGCCGACTTAACTTCGCGGGGTGAGTCCTGTGAGTGACGTCGGGCTTCGCGCGGGCTTAAAGTTGGATTTCGCGGGCCTAATCGAACGATTCGCGAATTCGGCGAAGGTTTTGCGAATTCGAACTTTGACTCGAAGTTTTGCGGGTTGACTAAAACTTTAAAACGTCGATTCGCGAAGCGCGAGTGATTTCGCGAAGTCGGGCGTTGACCCGATAATTTCGCGGGTTGACCAGCTTTTAAAAGTGGGTTTCGGGCGATTATTGACTTGGGCTTTGACCAACGGTTTTGAGTTTGGGCTTTGCCCTATTTTAGGCCCAAATACTTTAAATAAAATCATTTTAAGCCCAAATCAATTTTAAAATAAAATATTTTCGTATTATAATATATAAATAGAGTCAACCCATATTTTAAATTATAAATAATATTTTGGGATTTTAAAACCTTCGGCCTAGTATCGGATTTTAATAAAGTATAATATTTTTCGTGTTTAACTAGTTACAATTTTATGAAATGTTATGTGTTCATGTGATTGATTTTTTTATGTGCATATCACGACATACACGGGTGAGAGTGGTGATGTACCGTATTTATACGGTGACGCCTTACGGTGTCGGATGAGTGGGGTAGAGTTACCGATGTTGGTAGTCAGGTCTAGACTCGATAGGGCACCTGGTGGGAGAGGGGGTTTGCGACACCCATCTACTCGGGATTGAGCCACCCGAGGTGCACACCACCGATATTATTTGGCTCAGGGACGGCAGACAGATGTGAGATTCCTGTCTACCCGAGTTAGTGGTAGACTACTCGGGGAGTTACACCAAGGTGTAACACCGTCGGGTTGAGATTGTGTGCGGAAGGAGCGACCCGGTACGGCCGGCGTGGGCTACCGCATGATTATGGCGTACCTTGCCATGCGCGCGTGGGTGCCGAGTCTAGCCTAGGGCCCTGATATGTGACGAGACGTGTGATAGGTCGAGCGTGCATATTTCATGTGAGAGGACATGGGATTGGGTTGAGTGCACGCACGCATACGCATTGCATGTTTTTACTACCACCTACTAGGCGTTTTTGCTCAGGGTTTTATTTTATAGGTGAGACTGTGCCCGACACCGATGGGTGTCAGGGTTAGCTGTAGGCGGGCTGGCGGCGGTGACTCCACGGGCTTTTGAGGGCGGAGCGGTACATGGGACGCGACCTGTGGAGAGGCGTAGTTTAGTTTAGTCGGGTTAGATTTTGGGGCTTCGGCCCGGTGTGTAGATATGACGCTATAACTTTTGATATATATATAATGTAAATTATTTTATTAAAAGTTTTTAATAAATCGGGTCCTCCGCGACTTCTGTTGTGGAAATCCGCCAGCAAATTCAATTAGGAAGTAGGGGCGTGACAGGTGGTATCAGAGCGTTAGGTTTTAGGTTCTGAAGACTGTCCATGTACCGCCACTCAGAAGCCGGGAGAACCAGCCTCGCCTGTAAGTTTTGTGTGCTAATGTGATTATGTGAGTTGATATGTGGTTGTTTATGTGTGCTATCTAGTATTCAAGAATGTCGAGGGGTAGACCTAGACGAGAGTTCGTAGGAGAAACTAGTCGACGGGACGAACATGAGTCCCCGACTCCTGAACACGACACTATTCGGCGACTGACTGAGTTGATACAGCGTCAGTCAGACCAGATCAATACCCTGATCAATCATCGGAGCTCATCTGAGCACCGTTCCTCCCCGCAGCCTGATCGCGTGGAAATTATCGGGGAGAGATTCCGCAAACTCAATCCCCCAAATTTTGCCGAGGCTACTAACCCTGCGGTGGCCGAAGATTGGATCGGCACGATTGAAGACCTCTTCATTTATAGCCGCGTGCCGAACAACGAGAAGGTGCTATGTGCCGTTTCCCTACTTCGGGGAAGCGCACGATTCTGGTGGAACACCGTAAAGGTGTTAGAAGATCCTGCAACCATGACTTGGGAGCGTTTCAGAGAATTGTTCTACGAAAAATACTTCACTACTCATGACCAAGAGCAGCGAATGTACGAATTCATGAACCTGAAACAAGGACGAATGCCAGTTGCAGAATACATTCGCAAGTTCGAGGAGTTATCCCGCTTCACTCCTCATCTCGTAGCGACGAACGCTCTCAAAGTTACGAGATTCCTTCGGGGGCTGAAACCCGAATTCTACCGAGACCTCAGCGTGGCAGGTGTGCGCCAGCTGGAATTTCGTCAGGCAACAGAACGTGCCTTAATTGCTGAGCAGGCAGAAGGTGTAGTAAGGGAGGCTCAGGAAGTGAATCGGAAAAGGGAGGCTCAGCAAGGCGGAAGCAGCCAGAAACGCCCATTCTTCGGCAAGGGCCCGAAGAATAAAGGTAGCCGACCAGGCCAGCAAATGTGGCGTCCAAGTTTTAATCAGGGACCGACCAACGCTCCCTATCGACCAGCAATGCCAGCGCCACAGTGCCAGCAGTGTGGGCGAAACCACTTTGGCATCTGCTACGGACCTCGACCGGCGCAGAATCTGCAGTGCTTTCGGTGCGGAAAGATGGGACACACTGCACGGAACTGCACGGAAGGTCAGCCTCAGTTGCAGAACCAACCACAGAAGTTGATCCGACCTCCACCCGTACCTGCGAGGGTTTTCACATTGACGAATGAGGAGGCGGAGGCGAACCCAGCCGTAGTGACTGGTACGTTGAACATCTTTCACGTACCGACTTCCATTCTGATTGACTCCGGAGCCACACATTCGTTTGTGTCGGCCAGTTTTGTGACTCGGGCGGGAATATATCCTACCCATTCTTCGTGCAACTACATAGTTTCCTTACCCCACGGAGATCCAACTAGGACGAACCTAATAGTAAAAGACTGTCCCGTGAGAATTGAGGGTCGAGAATTGAATGTAGACCTGATAGTGATCCCGATGAATGATTACGATATCATATTCGGGATGGATTGTCTCTCGAAATATGGAGCAATCATAGACTGTGCGAAGAAAGTAGTTAGGTTTCAATCGACCGAGGGAGGGGAGTTCGAATTTTCGGGAAAGATGAACAATAAAACAGTCCCTAGGATTTCTGCTCTGAAAGCTCAGCGAGTCGTAAATACGGGTTGCGAAGCATTTCTGATCTTTGCGGTGAAAGCCGAAGAATCTCCTCAGCAAAAACTAGAGGAAGTTCCTATAGTAAAGGAGTATCCCGATGTGTTTCCCGAGGATCTCCCGGGATTACCGCCGGATCGGGAAATAGAATTTGTAATCGATCTTGTACCCGGAGCTGCCCCTGTTTCTAAAGCCCCGTATCGGTTAGCGCCGAATGAATTGCGGGAGTTGAAAGAGCAATTAGAAGAACTGTTGCAGAAGGGTTTTATTCAACCCAGTTTCTCACCTTGGGGAGCCCCGGTACTTTTTGTTAAGAAGAAAGACGGGTCGATGAGGTTATGTATAGATTATCGTGAACTCAATAAAATCACGATAAAGAATAAATACCCGTTGCCGAGGATAGATGATTTATTCGATCAATTACAAGGGGCAACGGTGTTCTCAAAGATCGACCTGCGTTCCGGTTATCATCAATTGAAGATCCGTGAGAAGGATGTTCCGAAAACTGCGTTCAGCACGAGGTACGGCCACTACGAATTCTTGGTCATGCCATTCGGGCTAACGAATGCTCCTGCTGCTTTCATGGATCTGATGAACCGAGTATTTAAGGAGTTCCTAGACCGTTTCATTATCGTATTTATCGACGATATCCTCGTATACTCGAAGACGAAGGAGGAACACGAGGATCATCTGAGAACGGTCCTTGGAATCCTTCGGGAGAAACAGCTGTTCGCCAAGTTTAAGAAATGCGAATTCTGGTTGGAACAAGTGGCCTTTCTGGGGCACATCATTTCGGGGAGCGGAATTTCGATGGACCCCGGCAAGATTGAGGCAATAGAAAATTGGCCACGACCGACCACTCCCACTGAAGTAAGGAGTTTTCTCGGGCTTGCTGGATATTATCGAAAGTTTATCAAAGACTTCTCCAGCATTGCCTCAACGCTCACAAACCTAACAAAGAAGAATGTCTCGTTCAAATGGACTGAACAGTGCGAGCAAAGTTTCCAGGAGTTAAAGAAGAGACTGACAACTGCTCCAGTCTTAGCAATACCTTCGGGTACTGAAGGCTTTTCGGTGTATAGTGATGCCTCGAAGAATGGCTTGGGGTGTGTATTAATACAAAACGGGAAGGTAATTGCATATGCCTCCCGACAGCTGAAACCATACGAAAAGAATTACCCCACACATGATCTTGAACTCGCCGCAGTAGTGTTTGCTCTCAAAATCTGGCGACACTATCTGTACGGAGAAAGGTGCGAGATCTTCACAGATCACAAGAGCCTAAAGTACTTCTTCACACAAAAGGAGTTAAATATGAGGCAACGACGATGGCTCGAATTGGTGAAGGATTACGACTGTGTGATTAACTATCACCCAGGAAAAGCTAACGTGGTCGCAGACGCGTTGAGCCGGAAAGCTGTTAATACCGAATTGTGCCAACTCGGAGTTGAAGTAATTCACTTCGGGGAGATTGAGACGAGATTGGCAGCGTTGACTCTCAAACCGACGCTGTTAGATCGAATCCTCGACGCACAAAGGAAAGATGAATTATACCTGAAAATTCGGGGTGGACGAGATGAAGATGTTCCGTCGGAGTTCGAATTCCGAGAAGACGAGAGCTTACGGTTCAGAAGTCGGTTGTACGTGCCTAAAGATGAAGAAATCCGTCGAACGTTGATGACAGAGGCACATACGACGACCTACTCGGTACATCCTGGTGCCACGAAGATGTATCGGGATTTACGAATGAATTACTGGTGGCCTGGAATGAAAAGAGATGTTGCTGCCTTCGTAAGCAGGTGTCTGACTTGTCAGCAGATCAAAGCAGAACATCAAAGGCCGGCAGGAATGCTACAACCGTTGACGGTTCCCGAGTGGAAGTGGGACCACATAACCATGGATTTTGTCGTCGGATTTCCCAAGACAGTGAAAGGGCATGATGCAATATGGGTAGTCGTTGATAGATTAACGAAATCTGCTCACTTTCTACCGATTAACCAGACATATCCCATGGAGAAGTTTGCAGAACTGTACATTCAGGAAATAGTGAGACTACATGGGATTCCAATGTCGATCGTTTCCGATCGCGATTCGAGATTTCTGTCTCAATTCTGGGGGAGCTTACAGAAGGCTTTAGGGACCAAACTATCATTTAGTTCAGCCTATCATCCCCAGACGGACGGACAATCGGAAAGGACGATCCAGACGCTCGAAGATATGTTAAGGGCGTGTGTTCTGGATTTCCGAGGAAGCTGGAGTAAGTACCTCCCATTGATTGAATTTTCGTATAACAACAGCTTTCAAGCGACGATCGGGATGGCACCTTACGAAGCCTTGTATGGGCGTAAATGCTGATCCCCAGTACATTGGGATGAAATCGGCGAGAAGGCGCTATTAGGTCCTGAAATGGTTCGTGAGATGAACGAAGCTGTTAGTAAAATTCGGGAGAGGATGCAAACGGCCCAAAGTCGTCAGAAGAGTTACGCTGATAAAAGACGAAGGCCGTTGGAGTTCGAAGAAGGTGATCAAGTTTTCCTCAAGATATCACCTATGAAGGGTGTTAAGCGTTTCGGACGAAAAGGAAAGTTGAGTCCGAGATACATAGGACCCTTCCATATTTTGAAAAGGGTCGGTGAAGTAGCTGTTAGGAATATTTTAGAAGTGTCCAAAATATTAATTCTAAGTCTTGTAATTTCTTTTCTATGTATTTTATAGATGTTCTATTTATGTATTTGGGTTGTAGTTGTAATGGGCTTGTTAGGGGCCCAATGGGCTTAAATACCTCACAAGGTATTTAAGCTTAAACCCTAACTTCATTAATGCAAGTTTCCATTTTGCTAAAATCTCACGTACTCAACACTAAACCTCAAAGACCAACTATTCACATATTACGAAGGTTTAATCTGTTGAAGTGTTCTTGGATAATCTGGATTTACAAGTGGTATCAGAGCCAAGCGTGTAGGTGAGGAAACTTCATTTCAAGCTTTTAGGGATTAAGCAGTTTGAACTCTTGCGTGGTTGCTATTCTCTGTTTCAAAGCTTAAACTCTCGTTTATTAGCCATTCTCGGAGATACTCTGTTTGTTAAGGCAAGCTTGTATTGCTATCAATTCTGAGTCATCAAAGTGGTCTTCGTGGAGGTTATTTCAGTTTTTGTTGGATTTCTGTCTAAAATATTTGAAGAACAGTCCTGCTCTTCAGTGTGTTCTTGAGCTTACGAACGGAACTATTTTGGGGAACTTGGATTGCGGACTCAAGGATTTCTGTTGTTTCACGGCTCATTCATCTCACAAGGCTACTTTGCGATTTCAAATTACCACACTTGGTTTGCTGTTTTTCAAGTTTGCGCATCGGCACTTCGCAAAGCTCTACTTTGCGAGTTCAAGGTCACCAAGCCGTCAGATTCTCGAAGATCAACGTGTTGGTCCCGATTAGCACCAACAATACGACTTCGGACGGATTAAACACGCCTAAAGATCGAGATTTAGGTTCGGGGCGTGTGGGGCTTGGTGGTGTTCTTGAGGAGACTCTCTTACTCTAAAATTGTTTATTTGATCTTCACACACAAGCACACCTAACTATGTGTTAGGGTTTTCCTATTTATACCACAAGTTGGTATATAATAGGTGGGCCTCTTGTGAAGGCCCATTACATGAATAACTAAGAACTAACCCAATTAAGAGCTAGCCCAAAGTTTAATAAAGCAAATCAACAAAGATAATACAATGAAATTGAACACTACAAAATATTTCCTAACAATCTCCCCCTTAGTGTTCAATCTTCAGTTCAGCGTGGGATATCTTTGTTGGGCATATTGGAGATCTCATTCCTAGCAAACTCCCCCTACAAGGGATATCTCCTCTTCTTGCGGAGGCATTGATGGCTCGGCTAGGATTCACTTGTTAAGATTCTCCAATCTTCTTCTTCTTGGCGCCGGATTTGTCGTCTTCGAATGGAAGTTGTCTGGTTCGGCCTCGAAGATGACTCGTCTGGCTCCAGAAGAAGGTAGGCGTGGGGCGTAAAAAATGTGCCAAGGCTCCATTGAAATGTGACTTTCAAGAGTAGGGAGCTCGGTCTTCAGAGTGGTCAGCGCAGTGGTGGCGGAATGTGGTGGATGAGATGTGCCATGGCTCCTTCGAGTGTTCCATTATGAACATAATAGCCTGACACATAAGAATGTGCGCGGAGGTAGTGGAAGCCTCCGGCGGGGCGTAGTTGGTGGAGGTGGCGTGGATGATGGTTGCTGCTGATGCTGCTGTACGATCTTCAACTCATTTCTTCTCCTTTACTCCCCCTTGAGATGATCTCCGTCTTCGGGATCGTCACGTCGTCCGTGGGACGAGTCTGCCTCTGGTGTTGATGGTGGTGATGATGGTGTGGTGTGGTGTGGAGTGAGGCAATCAAGTGGGATTCTCAGGAGTAGCAGCATTTGGCTTTCCTCCAAGTTCATTTCGAAACTTGGAAGAGGCGGAGCAGCATGTGGTGGCGTAAGCGTAGGCATGGTGGAATGGTGTCGGTGATGGGACCTTTTCCTTCATAGATCCTCGTTGAGCGCGGCATGGAATGTGTAAGTTCCTCGCTGATTGCTATGAGTCGGGGCTCTATCACGAACGGGGTAACTAACCAGACGGGGGTCACAAAGACGCTCCGTCGTCACAACATCGAAACATGTGTCCGATGCGCCGCCTGTTTGCACAGGACAAAAAGAACCGGAGAGCCACAAAGGCTTTCCGTTCGCACGGACGATGAGACAAGCTCGTATCCGTGGCCCATCGACAGTTGTGGTGAGGGTGGCTGTCGTGGGTCTTCCGCTCTCGGTCAAAAGGACGTCATCAAGCGTTCGGGCAAGTTCACGAAGAACCTGCGGTGCGTAAAGAGTGTGTGTCCTAGAAAGTGGAAAATTTCGGTGGGTGAGGACACTAGACTCAATGTGGGTGGAAGAGGTGCAGTGAGAGGCGGGGCACTGCATGTTCAACATCAACCGTCTCCAAGTGGGGCGGTGATGGCTAACGTGGTTCCTCTTGTGCGAAATGAAACAGCTATCTGCGAAAGGATAGCTGAGTGGTTGGGAGGGGTTAATTGCGCGGTTGGACCAGATGCCGCGACTTCTACTCGGGAAACGAGCGAGTCGTCTCCTGTACCTATGGGCGAGGTCCGGGTTGTGGTGAGATATGACAGAGGAGTGCGATCATGTCGTCGTTGGTTCGCAACTCCTGCAAGCGACTTACGTCATCCTCCCGAGATCGTTGATTGGATCTTTGCGTGGAGGAGGATGTCGCGCGACCTAGACCTAGACTAGAGAGGCTAGGGTAGGCTCGTTCCTGGGTTAGGATCAGGGGGGTTTCACTGATCCATGGGAACTATGGTGGCGTGGCGTGATCGCGTTGAAAGGCGACCACGAGTGATGTCGACGAGGGTGGCCCAAAACTGTTGATCAGACACTTCTGAGACTCGTCAGGTGGTGGTGGTGGTGAGGGCGTAAAGAGGATTACGGTGGCTTAGGACGTCTCCATGCAGCGCACCATGGTGGAATGGATGGCAGTGGGTGGACGGTGGAGTCTGGTACAAGAGATCCACATCGCCTAAGCATCAAGATTGGATGGCGCGCCCACTGATGGTTGGTTGAACTCTTGTCAACCCTTCTTTATGGGTCCGGGTTCTGCACGGATTTGTACAGAAGTCATGATGATTGCTCGCTTCTCTGACATCCCTTCATGCACGTGGAGCAACCCGTGTAACGTGCATGATGGGGTTGGTTGCTCGCAGTGCATACCGGTCATGAATGTGGAGCAACCCATGTACCATTCATGCCGGGGGGTGGTTGCTCACGTCGTGTACCAGTCATATATGTGGAGCAACCCGGGTGCCATACATGCTGGGCAGGTGTGAAATTGGCATTTGGAAATTCCGCTCCGAAAAGTTTTGGGGTGACCTAAACTTTTTCTATAATGTGCCAATACCGTCCTAGGTCGATTGTTGGGTACGGTGATCGTTGCCGCGTTTTGGATTTGCCTTCAAAAATTACACAAAAACGTCGTCTATACCGAAAATTTTGGCCCAGAAAAATTTTATTTCGGAAAATTTTAAAAGTTTAAAATAGACAAAGTCCAATGGCCTTAGAAAATTTTTCTCTATCCAATGATATAATTTTTCCTTAGGCTTAAAAAAATATTTCAACTTTTTTTTTTTTTTTTTTTTTTTTTTGCTCCTTAACCTTATTTAATCCGAGGGGGGGCCAGAAATTTTGGTGGTCAAAAACGTTTAAGTGCAATTTTTAAAGAGTGATTTTTGCAAGATTTGAAGCTAAAAATCGAGTTTGGATCAAGTTTAAAGGTTGGGTGCAAATTTCTCGGGGGGTGCGAAAAAATGGTGTGAAAATGTGCGAAAGATGTTGTCCCGAGAAATTTCGTTGTGAGAGTGAGTCGCGAAAATAAGGAAATTTCGCATTCAAAGGAAATTTTCGCATGTACTGTTAAAGTTTCGCATATCAAGAAGATTTCGCATTCAGAGTACAATTTCGCATGTATAAAAATTTTCGCTAGTTAAGAAATTTCGCAGTTGTGCAAATTTTTCGCATGTATTCCAAAAATTTCGCGGTGAAAATTTGTTCTAAAACGGTATTAAATTTTCGCAGGTAGAAAGAGTTTTCAAGTAGCAAAAATTTCGCATAGTTTTGAATTTTCTCAAGTGATATGGAAGTGAAGTGATGATGCGAAATAGTGAGGATGCGAAAAAGTGAAGTTGAAATTTTTGGATCACTGTAGCTGCGAAAAATTTTGAAGATGCGAAAATATGTATGATGAAGTGAAGTGTATGAAAATTTCGCGGGGCTTCACATGCTGTAGCAGCGAAATTTCTCGGAAAAATTTCTCGGCCTGCGAAATTTCTCGGACTGTAGATGCGAAAATTTCTCGGGCAGCGAAAGTTTCTCGGCCTGTGAAATTTTCTCGGCTAAGAATTTTCTCGGGTAAGAAAATTTCTCGGCCAAGAACACAGATTACTGTTCCATAGCTGCGCGACTTTTTCCAGAAAAATGGCTCGTTTTCGCTCAAATCTCACTCAAAATCGACGAAACTTGTTCCAAAACATCAGAAAAACATTCCTAAACACATAATCAACCTTTGGGATGTCTAAAAACAACAAAACGAGTTCGAAATCGCCCAAAAACTGAAAGTGACGAAAATAATTTTTCAAGCAATTTTTCACTCAAATCTTGCTTAAAACACGCAAATCCGGTCGCGTTGGTCTCTGATACCACTTGTTGGTCCCGATTAGCACCAACAATACGACTTCGGACGGATTAAACACGCCTAAAGATCGAGATTTAGGTTCGGGGCGTGTGGGGCTTGGTGGTGTTCTTGAGGAGACTCTCTTACTCTAAAATTGTTTATTTGATCTTCACACACAAGCACACCTAACTATGTGTTAGGGTTTTCCTATTTATACCACAAGTTGGTATATAATAGGTGGGCCTCTTGTGAAGGCCCATTACATGAATAACTAAGAACTAACCCAATTAAGAGCTAGCCCAAAGTTTAATAAAGCAAATCAACAAAGATAATACAATGAAATTGAACACTACAAAATATTTCCTAACACAACGTCTCAGGATTATTCTTCACTTTGCGTTCTCCGGTCCACTTTGCGAATTGGAAACACTTTGCGACCTCTTTGACTCTTTGCGAACTCACAACGGCTTTGCGAACCCAGGACAGTTTGCGATTTCATTTAATCACTGTGCGAACTTTGCTCACTTTGCGAACTCTAGTTTATTTTGCGAATTCATAGCTCTTTGCGAACTCAAGATTACTTCGCGAACTCAGGACAAGTTGCGAACTCAAATAGCTCTTTGCGAACTCAAGATTACTTCGCGAACTCAGGACAAGTTGCGAACTCAAATAGCACTTTGCGAACTCTGCACACTTTGCGAATTAAGCTAGTTTGCGAATCTTCTCATTAACCCGTGAAGCGATAACTTTGCGAACTCACGATAAATTCGCAAAGCGATAACTTTGCGAACTCACGATCACTTCGCAAAGTGTGGCGACCCTCACTCTCTAATCGCTAATTAGCGATAAATCGCGTCGGGTTTTAGCAGCGAAAGCCGCAGAGAACCCATTTTACAAAAATATTTGTCTACACAAATTGTTAAAATAGATGGGCCTAAGGCCCAATACACTCTATCACTCGCCCACAGGTCGTCATCCATGTACAGCCCCGCCCTCAAAAGCCCATGGAAGCTCCGATAGCCAGCCTCGATCATCGATTTCCTACAACACGCAAACACTGAGCTATTGCCCAGTAGGTGAAATAATGCATGCACGTGTGACTCGCTCACGTTCACTCACCCCCAATTCTCACCAATGCAATGCCACTCACTATCACTCATCACAACCGGGATACACTCACCACCTCACAACGGGCCCTGGGCTCCATACTGTGCACCATCACGCGAAATCACTACCACGATCACGAACACAACCACAACACGATCACAACACTACGACAGTGGCCTACACCGAGCAGCCTCCCCGAGCCATATCAGGTCACACTCTCAGGTCGCCTCTTCTGCCAATGCGGTGCCCACGCTGGTAGCCTACGCTAGGTCCCGTAAGGGTACCCAGGTCGCATCCTCCAGGTCGCCTCCTTTCGCATGCGACAGCGTGGCCTACACTAGCTAGCCTACTTGGGGATATCCCAAGTCGCTCCTTTCTAGGTCGCCCGCAGTCTGCCGCATAATGTCCAACGGGCCAATGGCTCACCGTCACAGGCGCTGGCGCACAGCAGAAGCCCACACTCACGTGACTCCTCTACGGGTCGACAGCCAATATCGGCTACTCACTCACTAGGTACGATACAGTACCACCGTTCCACCACGGTACACTCCGTGAAATGACGTGTAATGCACATGCAGGCATTTACGTGATAATACATGAAACGTGATGCCACATGAAATGCACGTAAAACATGTAAAACACATAATTCACCGAAGCACATAAAATCACATAATTATCAAATAAGTGTTTACGCGTTGTAGATGGATATTCCACCTACCTGTCCTCCTGCTATGATTAAATAAGAAGTCCGGTGTAGTCCCTATATATCGATCCTCTGAATAAATAAATGTTATTAGTTTAATGTGCTAGTTCTCGAAAACCCTAAATTCATAGAAACCTAGAAATAATGAAATTTCCAATAAATAAATAATACCCTTAAAATATCGAAATTTATTAAATGTCGAAATTAAAATGTCGGGTCATATATATAATGTCGAGATCTATGTATATATACTACTAATGTCGAAAACCTCAACCATATCGACATTCTATTAATATCGATAGAAATGTCGAGTATATTGAAAATGTCGAGCCTTCTTAGTAAATGTCGATATCTATATCGAATAAATGTCGAGACCATGGTAAATATGAAATATCGAAACCTTAGAAATGTCGAGTTCTATTCCTTGAAAAAGTCGACATCATTGTAAAATGTCGAGGCTATGATAAACATGAAATATCGGTATCTCCTAAGGAATTAAATGTCGATACTTTGTAAATGTCGAAGTGTTTGTAAAATATCGAGACTTTATTAAATGTCGAGGTAACAAATGTCGATATCTATTCCTACCAGAATGTCGAATGTAAAAGTCGAGACCTTCTAAATGTCGAAACCATAAAAATGTCGAAGGCTTGTATAATGTCGAAACCCTCTAAATATAAATGTCGGGATATCACCTATTACGAGATCCTGTTTATTAAAATGTCGAGACATCTTTGGTTAAAAAAAATGAAAATGTCGAGTTCCTTGTAAAAATAAAAATCGCTTGAAATGTCGAGATCCTTAAAAATGTCGAGACCCTAAACAATATAAATGTCGAAGAGGTTCATAGAAGATGTCGAGACCTTAACAAAATGTCGAGATCTCTTATAGTTAAGAAAGAACAAATATTGAAATCATTACTTCTTGAAAATATCGAATCCTTTGTAAAATGTCGGGACAACACAACATACCGAGATTTATGTCGACATTTTCCCTAAACACCTCGAGATCTTATCTAAAAACTTTAATTCGCCCAGAAACCCTAAAACGAAATTCTTACATTCTTCAGATTAGCTCTAAAAATGATTTCTAACCCAGAAAAGGGTACACCCTAAAATTCAAACCTTCACAAACATTTCATCATATCAACACTTTCGAATACAAACTAAAATTTGCAAATTCTAAGATTCCTAAGCATTTTAAATCTCGAAAACCCTCTAAAGTTCTCATATAGTCATGTATTAGCATATTGATATAAAAAAAATAAATTGAACACTAAACTAAGGACAAAGTGATTATACCTTCGAAAGGTATCACTTTCGAACTCCTTACGTTGTTAATTCTCAATTTTCGTTTTTGTGAAGAAGCTCAGCTGTCGTCCCTTTGTTTCTCCTCCAACTTTCGTTACTTGTGAGGGTTTTTACTCGAGAACTTAATAGATAAATATGTCTTAGATAATCGTGTATGACGTGACTAAGAGATGATAAGTTTTCCACCCACGCTAAGTAACTTATTATAAGTTTACTAACGATTGTTTTCATATAATAGTGACAAGATGGTGATGAAGTACTAACGTGTATTCCCCTATAACTAAGTAATTCTATTACCAAAAGTTATCTTTAATAACTTGGGCCTAGGTTAGAAATTAAATATAACACAATTATAAATATAGCCCAAATTTTATTCTCACTAATATTATTATTTTTGCTTGATTAAATTTTGAAATATTCTCGGGACTATTTTATTATTTTAGCTTCACCCGAATTTCCTTTAATAAATATTTATTAGGAATTTTATTCCTAATATTTCCTTTGCTACTTGTCTAAATCTCCAATCGTAATCCCGCTTTAAATTTTGCGGGTATTACATCCTTCCCCCCTTAAAAGAATTTCGTCCCCGAAATTACGCCGATTGGAATAACTCGGGGCATCGCTTTCTCTTACTCTCACCGGATTTCGAGATATTCGTCGTCGCATTTCTCTTATTAGGGAAAAACGATTGATCACCACCCTTTCTGAAAATTTTCGATTCTTATTTGGAATCATTATTCCTTGATTTTAGCTTTCTCCTGTTATTTATTTTAATTGGGTTGAACTATTAGACAAAATATTTATATTATTTTATCTAACAGTACAAAATATTACCGCTCCTAAGTTCATAAGTTCACAAAATGAGGGTATTCTATCTTACATATTCGGTTCTACCCCAGGTTGTTTTTCATCTTCTTCTGCAGTGAGGGTAAATACTCTAGGAAGTACCCTCGGAGGTTGGTTCGGCACAGGTTGTTGATTCCGTGCAGGGTTCGGATTAACTGGTGGATTCTCACGACAAAATCGCGAGATATGGCCCGCCTTTCCACAGTTGAAGCACTTGATATTAGGATTAGGTCCAAAACAGACGCCGACATGTTGGCGTCCACACAGGTGGCAAGTCGGCATCGGTTGTTTGGCCAGAGCATTGTTAGGTCTCGCATTCGGCCTTTGTTCCCATCTGGGTTCATTTGGCCTCCCGCGGTTTGGCTGATTAGGAGCATGATCGACCAATCGTTTCTTCTCGTTTCCTTCGCGACCGTATTGTCCCTGCTCCATCTTTCTTTTTGCTTCGCGATCTTTAGATAGCCTCGCCTCGGCTTCTTCGGCCACCAAAGCTCGTTCGGCAGCCTTAGAATAGGTCATATCCGGAGACCTCGTCACCGCGACATCTCGGTACAGTTCAGACTTCAGGCCAATTAGAAAACGTCCCACCTTAAGGTTGTCTGTCGCTACTATATGGGGAGCAAAGCGAGAAAGTTGCTCAAATTTGCGGATGTACTCCGCAACAGACAATCCGCCCTGACGTAGATTGATAAACTCCTCCATTTTCGTGTCACGGGCAGTAATACTAAAATACTTTTCCTCGAAGAGCTCCTTAAAGCGCTCCCAGGTGATCGTATTTGGATTCTCCATCGCTGTGATGGTATCCCACCAGTATCCGGCATTTCCCCGGAGTTGAAAGGCAGCACATAGAACTTTCTCCTCTTCGGGAGTTCGGCTATATTGGAACGTGGATTCAATAGTCCTAAGCCACTCACCCGCTGCAATTGGATCTACAGTGTCTTCGAAAATGGGCGGATTGAGTTTACGAAACCTATGCCCGATGGTTTCGGTTCTATCGATCTGGGGCGACGTATGTCGCTCTGACGAATTCTGGTTACGGATCAAGGTATTAATTTGTTCGGATTGGAGTCGAACAAGATCTGCAAGTTGGAAATTGTACGGTTCGAGTCATGTTCATCGGGACTGGTTTCCCTTTCCTCGTGGTGTTGTCGGCTTGATTCGCCATTAAACTCACTCCTAGTTCGTACCATTTTATCCTACTAACTATAATAAAACATTACATCAGCACATAAGAATCATCGAAGACACATAAACACTTACAGACGAGGCTGGGCTTCCGTGCTTTTGAGCGGCCGTACATGGACAGTCTACAGAATCTATATCCTAAGCTCTGATACCACCTGTGGCGACCCTCACTCTCTAATCGCTAATTAGCGATAAATCGCGTCGGGTTTTAGCAGCGAAAGCCGCAGAGAACCCATTTTACAAAAATATTTGTCTACACAAATTGTTAAAATAGATGGGCCTAAGGCCCAATAAACTCTATCACTAGCCCACAGGTCGTCATCCATGTACAGCCCCGCCCTCAAAAGCCCATGGAAGCTCCGATAGCCAGCCTCGATCATCGATTTCCTACAACACGCAAACACTGAGCTATTGCCCAGTAGGTGAAATAATGCATGCACGTGTGACTCGCTCACGTTCACTCACCCCCAATTCTCACCAATGCAATGCCACTCACTATCACTCATCACAACCGGGATACACTCACCACCTCACAACGGGCCCTGGGCTCCATACTGTGCACCATCACGCGAAATCACTACCACGATCACGAACACAACCACAACACGATCACAACACTACGACAGTGGTCTACACCGAGCAGCCTCCCCGAGCCATATCAGGTCACACTCTCAGGTCGCCTCTTCTGCCAATGCGGTGCCCACGCTGGTAGCCTACGCTAGGTCCCGTAAGGGTACCCAGGTCGCATCCTCCAGGTCGCCTCCTTCCGCATGCGACAGCGTGGCCTACACTAGCTAGCCTACTTGGGGATATCCCAAGTCGCTCCTTTCTAGGTCGCCCGCAGTCTGCCGCATAATGTCCAACGGGCCAATGGCTCACCGTCACAGGCGCTGGCGCACAGCAGAAGCCCACACTCACGTGACTCCTCTACGGGTCGACAGCCAATATCGGCTACTCACTCACTAGGTACAATACAGTACCACCGTTCCACCACGGTACACTCCGTGAAATGACGTGTAATGCACATGCAGGCATTTACGTGATAATACATGAAACGTGATGCCACATGAAATGCACGTAAAACATGTAAAACACATAATTCACCGAAGCACATAAAATCACATAATTATCAAATAAGTGTTTACGCGTTGTAGATGGATATTCCACCTACCTGTCCTCCTGCTATGATTAAATAAGAAGTCCGGTGTAGTCCCTATATATCGATCCTCTGAATAAATAAATGTTATTAGTTTAATGTGCTAGTTCTCGAAAACCCTAAATTCATAGAAACCTAGAAATAATGAAATTTCCAATAAATAAATAATACCCTTAAAATATCGAAATTTATTAAATGTCGAAATTAAAATGTCGGGTCATATATATAATGTCGAGATCTATGTATATATACAACTAATGTCGAAAACCTCAACCATATCGACATTCTATTAATATCGATAGAAATGTCGAGTATATTGAAAATGTCGAGCCTTCTTAGTAAATGTCGATATCTATATCGAATAAATGTCGAGACCATGGTAAATATGAAATATCGAAACCTTAGAAATGTCGAGTTCTATTCCTTGAAAAAGTCGACATCATTGTAAAATGTCGAGGCTATGATAAACATGAAATATCGGTATCTCCTAAGGAATTAAATGTCGATACTTTGTAAATGTCGAAGTGTTTGTAAAATATCGAGACTTTATTAAATGTCGAGGTAACAAATGTCGATATCTATTCCTACCAGAATGTCGAATGTAAAAGTCGAGACCTTCTAAATGTCGAAACCATAAAAATGTCGAAGGCTTGTATAATGTCGAAACCCTCTAAATATAAATGTCGGGATATCACCTATTACGAGATCCTGTTTATTAAAATGTCGAGACATCTTTGGTTAAAAAAAATGAAAATGTCGAGTTCCTTGTAAAAATAAAAATCGCTTGAAATGTCGAGATCCTTAAAAATGTCGAGACCCTAAACAATATAAATGTCGAAGAGGTTCATAGAAGATGTCGAGACCTTAACAAAATGTCGAGATCTCTTATAGTTAAGAAAGAACAAATATCGAAATCATTACTTCTTGAAAATATCGAATCCTTAATGTCGGGACAACACAACATACCGAGATTTATGTCGACATTTTCCCTAAACACCTCGAGATCTTATCTAAAAACTGTAATTCGCCCAGAAACCCTAAAACGAAATTCTTACATTCTTCAGATTAGCTCTAAAAATGATTTCTAACCCAGAAAAGGGTACACCCTAAAATTCAAACCTTCACAAACATTTCATCATATCAACACTTTCGAATACAAACTAAAATTTGCAAATTCTAAGATTCCTAAGCATTTTAAATCTCGAAAACCCTCTAAAGTTCTCATATAGTCATGTATTAGCATATTGATATAAAAAAAATAAATTGAACACTAAACTAAGGACAAAGTGATTATACCTTCGAAAGGTATCACTTTCGAACTCCTTACGTTGTTAATTCTCAATTTTCGTTTTTGTGAAGAAGCTCAGCTGTCGTCCCTTTGTTTCTCCTCCAACTTTCGTTACTTGTGAGGGTTTTTACTCGAGAACTTAATAGATAAATATGTCTTAGATAATCGTGTATGACGTGACTAAGAGATGATAAGTTTTCCACCCACGCTAAGTAACTTATTATAAGTTTACTAACGATTGTTTTCATATAATAGTGACAAGATGGTGATGAAGTACTAACGTGTATTCCCCTATAACTAAGTAATTCTATTACCAAAATTTATCTTTAATAACTTGGGCCTAGGTTAGAAATTAAATATAACACAATTATAAATATAGCCCAAATTTTATTCTCACTAATATTATTATTTTTGCTTGATTAAATTTTGAAATATTCTCGGGACTATTTTATTATTTTAGCTTCACCCGAATTTCCTTTAATAAATATTTATTAGGAATTTTATTCCTAATATTTCCTTTGCTACTTGTCTAAATCTCCAATCGTAATCCCGCTTTAAATTTTGCGGGTATTACATCCTTCCCCCTTTAAAAGAATTTCGTCGCCGAAATTACGCCGATTGGAATAACTCGGGGCATCGCTTTCTCTTACTCTCACCGGATTTCGAGATATTCGTCGTCGCATTTCTCTTATTAGGGAAAAACGATTGATCACCACCCTTTCTGAAAATTTTCGATTCTTATTTGGAATCATTATTCCTTGATTTTAGCTTTCTCCTGTTATTTATTTTAATTGGGTTGAACTATTAGACAAAATATTTATATTATTTTATCTAACAGTACAAAATATTACCGCTCCTAAGTTCATAAGTTCACAAAATGAGGGTATTCTATCTTACATATTCGGTTCTACCCCAGGTTGTTTTTCATCTTCTTCTGCAGTGAGGGTAAATACTCTAGGAAGTACCCTCGGAGGTTGGTTCGGCACAGGTTGTTGATTCCGTGCAGGGTTCGGATTAACTGGTGGATTCTCACGACAAAATCGCGAGATATGGCCCGCCTTTCCATAGTTGAAGCACTTGATATTAGGATTAGGTCCAAAACAGACGCCGACATGTTGGCGTCCACACAGGTGGCAAGTCGGCATCGGTTGTTTGGCCAGAGCATTGTTAGGTCTCGCATTCGGCCTTTGTTCCCATCTGGGTTCATTTGGCCTCCCGCGGTTTGGCTGATTAGGAGCATGATCGACCAATCGTTTCTTCTCGTTTCCTTCGCGACCGTATTGTCCCTGCTCCATCTTTCTTTTTGCTTCGCGATCTTTAGATAGCCTCGCCTCGGCTTCTTCGGCCACCAAAGCTCATTCGGCAGCCTTAGAATAGGTCATATCCGGAGACCTCGTCACCGCGACATCTCGGTACAGTTCAGACTTCAGGCCAATTAGAAAACGTCCCACCTTAAGGTTGTCTGTCGCTACTATATGGGGAGCAAAGCGAGAAAGTTGCTCAAATTTGCGGATGTACTCCGCAACAGACAATCCGCCCTGACGTAGATTGATAAACTCCTCCATTTTCGTGTCACGGGCAGTAATACTAAAATACTTTTCCTCGAAGAGCTCCTTAAAGCGCTCCCAGGTGATCGTATTTGGATTCTCCATCGCTGTGATGGTATCCCACCAGTATCCGGCATTTCCCCGGAGTTGAAAGGCAGCACATAGAACTTTCTCCTCTTCGGGAGTTCGGCTATATTGGAACGTGGATTCAATAGTCCTAAGCCACTCACCCGCTGCAATTGGATCTACAGTGTCTTCGAAAATGGGCGGATTGAGTTTACGAAACCTATGCCCGATGGTTTCGGTTCTATCGATCTGGGGCGACGTATGTCGCTCTGACGAATTCTGGTTACGGATCAAGGTATTAATTTGTTCGGATTGGAGTCGAACAAGATCTGCAAGTTGGGAAATTGTACGGTTCGAGTCATGTTCATCGGGACTGGTTTCCCTTTCCTCGTGGTGTTGTCGGCTTGATTCGCCATTAAACTCACTCCTAGTTCGTACCATTTTATCCTACTAACTATAATAAAACATTACATCAGCACATAAGAATCATCGAAGACACATAAACACTTACAGACGAGGCTGGGCTTCCGTGCTTTTGAGCGGCCGTACATGGACAGTCTACAGAATCTATATCCTAAGCTCTGATACCACCTGTGGCGACCCTCACTCTCTAATCGCTAATTAGCGATAAATCGCGTCGGGTTTTAGCAGCGAAAGCCGCAGAGAACCCATTTTACAAAAATATTTGTCTACACAAATTGTTAAAATAGATGGGCCTAAGGCCCAATACACTCTATCACTCGCCCACAGGTCGTCATCCATGTACAGCCCCGCCCTCAAAAGCCCATGGAAGCTCCGATAGCCAGCCTCGATCATCGATTTCCTACAACACGCAAACACTGAGCTATTGCCCAGTAGGTGAAATAATGCATGCACGTGTGACTCGCTCACGTTCACTCACCCCCAATTCTCACCAATGCAATGCCACTCACTATCACTCATCACAACCGGGATACACTCACCACCTCACAACGGGCCCTGGGCTCCATACTGTGCACCATCACGCGAAATCACTACCACGATCACGAACACAACCACAACACGATCACAACACTACGACAGTGGCCTACACCGAGCAGCCTCCCCGAGCCATATCAGGTCACACTCTCAGGTCGCCTCTTCTGCCAATGCGGTGCCCACGCTGGTAGCCTACGCTAGGTCCCGTAAGGGTACCGAGGTCGCATCCTCCAGGTCGCCTCCTTCCGCATGCGACAGCGTGGCCTACACTAGCTAGCCTACTTGGGGATATCCCAAGTCGCTCCTTTCTAGGTCGCCCGCAGTCTGCCACATAATGTCCAACGGGCCAATGGCTCACCGTCACAGGCGCTGGCGCACAGCAGAAGCCCACACTCACGTGACTCCTCTACGGGTCGACAGCCAATATCGGCTACTCACTCACTAGGTACAATACAGTACCACCGTTCCACCACGGTACACTCCGTGAAATGACGTGTAATGCACATGCAGGCATTTACGTGATAATACATGAAACGTGATGCCACATGAAATGCACGTAAAACATGTAAAACACATAATTCACCGAAGCACATAAAATCACATAATTATCAAATAAGTGTTTACGCGTTGTAGATGGATATTCCACCTACCTGTCCTCCTGCTATGATTAAATAAGAAGTCCGGTGTAGTCCCTATATATCGATCCTCTGAATAAATAAATGTTATTAGTTTAATGTGCTAGTTCTCGAAAACCCTAAATTCATAGAAACCTAGAAATAATGAAATTTCCAATAAATAAATAATACCCTTAAAATATCGAAATTTATTAAATGTCGAAATTAAAATGTCGGGTCATATATATAATGTCGAGATCTATGTATATATACAACTAATGTCGAAAACCTCAACCATATCGACATTCTATTAATATCGATAGAAATGTCGAGTATATTGAAAATGTCGAGCCTTCTTAGTAAATGTCGATATCTATATCGAATAAATGTCGAGACCATGGTAAATATGAAATATCGAAACCTTAGAAATGTCGAGTTCTATTCCTTGAAAAAGTCGACATCATTGTAAAATGTCGAGGCTATGATAAACATGAAATATCGGTATCTCCTAAGGAATTAAATGTCGATACTTTGTAAATGTCGAAGTGTTTGTAAAATATCGAGACTTTATTAAATGTCGAGGTAACAAATGTCGATATCTATTCCTACCAGAATGTCGAATGTAAAAGTCGAGACCTTCTAAATGTCGAAACCATAAAAATGTCGAAGGCTTGTATAATGTCGAAACCCTCTAAATATAAATGTCGGGATATCACCTATTACGAGATCCTGTTTATTAAAATGTCGAGACATCTTTGGTTAAAAAAAATGAAAATGTCGAGTTCCTTGTAAAAATAAAAATCGCTTGAAATGTCGAGATCCTTAAAAATGTCGAGACCCTAAACAATATAAATGTCGAAGAGGTTCATAGAAGATGTCGAGACCTTAACAAAATGTCGAGATCTCTTATAGTTAAGAAAGAACAAATATCGAAATCATTACTTCTTGAAAATATCGAATCCTTTGTAAAATGTCGGGACAACACAACATACCGAGATTTATGTCGACATTTTCCCTAAACACCTCGAGATCTTATCTAAAAACTGTAATTCGCCCAGAAACCCTAAAACGAAATTCTTACATTCTTCAGATTAGCTCTAAAAATGATTTCTAACCCAGAAAAGGGTACACCCTAAAATTCAAACCTTCACAAACATTTCATCATATCAACACTTTCGAATACAAACTAAAATTTGCAAATTCTAAGATTCCTAAGCATTTTAAATCTCGAAAACCCTCTAAAGTTCTCATATAGTCATGTATTAGCATATTGATATAAAAAAAATAAATTGAACACTAAACTAAGGACAAAGTGATTATACCTTCGAAAGGTATCACTTTCGAACTCCTTACGTTGTTAATTCTCAATTTTCGTTTTTGTGAAGAAGCTCAGCTGTCGTCCCTTTGTTTCTCCTCCAACTTTCGTTACTTGTGAGGGTTTTTACTCGAGAACTTAATAGATAAATATGTCTTAGATAATCGTGTATGACGTGACTAAGAGATGATAAGTTTTCCACCCACGCTAAGTAACTTATTATAAGTTTACTAACGATTGTTTTCATATAATAGTGACAAGATGGTGATGAAGTACTAACGTGTATTCCCCTATAACTAAGTAATTCTATTACCAAAATTTATCTTTAATAACTTGGGCCTAGGTTAGAAATTAAATATAACACAATTATAAATATAGCCCAAATTTTATTCTCACTAATATTATTATTTTTGCTTGATTAAATTTTGAAATATTCTCGGGACTATTTTATTATTTTAGCTTCACCCGAATTTCCTTTAATAAATATTTATTAGGAATTTTATTCCTAATATTTCCTTTGCTACTTGTCTAAATCTCCAATCGTAATCCCGCTTTAAATTTTGCGGGTATTACATCCTTCCCCCCTTAAAAGAATTTCGTCCCCGAAATTACGCCGATTGGAATAACTCGGGGCATCGCTTTCTCTTACTCTCACCGGATTTCGAGATATTCGTCGTCGCATTTCTCTTATTAGGGAAAAACGATTGATCACCACCCTTTCTGAAAATTTTCGATTCTTATTTGGAATCATTATTCCTTGATTTTAGCTTTCTCCTGTTATTTATTTTAATTGGGTTGAACTATTAGACAAAATATTTATATTATTTTATCTAACAGTACAAAATATTACCGCTCCTAAGTTCATAAGTTCACAAAATGAGGGTATTCTATCTTACATATTCGGTTCTTCCCCAGGTTGTTTTTCATCTTCTTCTGCAGTGAGGGTAAATACTCTAGGAAGTACCCTCGGAGGTTGGTTCGGCACAGGTTGTTGATTCCGTGCAGGGTTCGGATTAACTGGTGGATTCTCACGACAAAATCGCGAGATATGGCCCGCCTTTCCATAGTTGAAGCACTTGATATTAGGATTAGGTCCAAAACAGACGCCGACATGTTGGCGTCCACACAGGTGGCAAGTCGGCATTGGTTGTTTGGCCAGAGCATTGTTAGGTCTCGCATTCGGCCTTTGTTCCCATCTGGGTTCATTTGGCCTCCCGCGGTTTGGCTGATTAGGAGCATGATCGACCAATCGTTTCTTCTCGTTTCCTTCGCGACCGTATTGTCCCTGCTCCATCTTTCTTTTTGCTTCGCGATCTTTAGATAGCCTCGCCTCGGCTTCTTCGGCCACCAAAGCTCGTTCGGCAGCCTTAGAATAGGTCATATCCGGAGACCTCGTCACCGCGACATCTCGGTACAGTTCAGACTTCAGGCCAATTAGAAAACGTCCCACCTTAAGGTTGTCTGTCGCTACTATATGGGGAGCAAAGCGAGAAAGTTGCTCAAATTTGCGGATGTACTCCGCAACAGACAATCCGCCCTGACGTAGATTGATAAACTCCTCCATTTTCGTGTCACGGGCAGTAATACTAAAATACTTTTCCTCGAAGAGCTCCTTAAAGCGCTCCCAGGTGATCGTATTTGGATTCTCCATCGCTGTGATGGTATCCCACCAGTATCCGGCATTTCCCCGGAGTTGAAAGGCAGCACATAGAACTTTCTCCTCTTCGGGAGTTCGGCTATATTGGAACGTGGATTCAATAGTCCTAAGCCACTCACCCGCTGCAATTGGATCTACAGTGTCTTCGAAAATGGGCGGATTGAGTTTACGAAACCTATGCCCGATGGTTTCGGTTCTATCGATCTGGGGCGACGTATGTCGCTCTGACGAATTCTGGTTACGGATCAAGGTATTAATTTGTTCGGATTGGAGTCGAACAAGATCTGCAAGTTGGGAAATTGTACGGTTCGAGTCATGTTCATCGGGACTGGTTTCCCTTTCCTCGTGGTGTTGTCGGCTTGATTCGCCATTAAACTCACTCCTAGTTCGTACCATTTTATCCTACTAACTATAATAAAACATTACATCAGCACATAAGAATCATCGAAGACACATAAACACTTACAGACGAGGCTGGGCTTCCGTGCTTTTGAGCGGCCGTACATGGACAGTCTACAGAATCTATATCCTAAGCTCTGATACCACCTGTGGCGACCCTCACTCTCTAATCGCTAATTAGCGATAAATCGCGTCGGGTTTTAGCAGCGAAAGCCGCAGAGAACCCATTTTACAAAAATATTTGTCTACACAAATTGTTAAAATAGATGGGCCTAAGGCCCAATACACTCTATCACTCGCCCACAGGTCGTCATCCATGTACAGCCCCGCCCTCAAAAGCCCATGGAAGCTCCGATAGCCAGCCTCGATCATCGATTTCCTACAACACGCAAACACTGAGCTATTGCCCAGTAGGTGAAATAATGCATGCACGTGTGACTCGCTCACGTTCACTCACCCCCAATTCTCACCAATGCAATGCCACTCACTATCACTCATCACAACCGGGATACACTCACCACCTCACAACGGGCCCTGGGCTCCATACTGTGCACCATCACGCGAAATCACTACCACGATCACGAACACAACCACAACACGATCACAACACTACGACAGTGGCCTACACCGAGCAGCCTCCCCGAGCCATATCAGGTCACACTCTCAGGTCGCCTCTTCTGCCAATGCGGTGCCCACGCTGGTAGCCTACGCTAGGTCCCGTAAGGGTACCGAGGTCGCATCCTCCAGGTCGCCTCCTTCCGCATGCGACAGCGTGGCCTACACTAGCTAGCCTACTTGGGGATATCCCAAGTCGCTCCTTTCTAGGTCGCCCGCAGTCTGCCACATAATGTCCAACGGGCCAATGGCTCACCGTCACAGGCGCTGGCGCACAGCAGAAGCCCACACTCACGTGACTCCTCTACGGGTCGACAGCCAATATCGGCTACTCACTCACTAGGTACAATACAGTACCACCGTTCCACCACGGTACACTCCGTGAAATGACGTGTAATGCACATGCAGGCATTTACGTGATAATACATGAAACGTGATGCCACATGAAATGCACGTAAAACATGTAAAACACATAATTCACCGAAGCACATAAAATCACATAATTATCAAATAAGTGTTTACGCGTTGTAGATGGATATTCCACCTACCTGTCCTCCTGCTATGATTAAATAAGAAGTCCGGTGTAGTCCCTATATATCGATCCTCTGAATAAATAAATGTTATTAGTTTAATGTGCTAGTTCTCGAAAACCCTAAATTCATAGAAACCTAGAAATAATGAAATTTCCAATAAATAAATAATACCCTTAAAATATCGAAATTTATTAAATGTCGAAATTAAAATGTCGGGTCATATATATAATGTCGAGATCTATGTATATATACAACTAATGTCGAAAACCTCAACCATATCGACATTCTATTAATATCGATAGAAATGTCGAGTATATTGAAAATGTCGAGCCTTCTTAGTAAATGTCGATATCTATATCGAATAAATGTCGAGACCATGGTAAATATGAAATATCGAAACCTTAGAAATGTCGAGTTCTATTCCTTGAAAAAGTCGACATCATTGTAAAATGTCGAGGCTATGATAAACATGAAATATCGGTATCTCCTAAGGAATTAAATGTCGATACTTTGTAAATGTCGAAGTGTTTGTAAAATATCGAGACTTTATTAAATGTCGAGGTAACAAATGTCGATATCTATTCCTACCAGAATGTCGAATGTAAAAGTCGAGACCTTCTAAATGTCGAAACCATAAAAATGTCGAAGGCTTGTATAATGTCGAAACCCTCTAAATATAAATGTCGGGATATCACCTATTACGAGATCCTGTTTATTAAAATGTCGAGACATCTT
This sequence comes from Craterostigma plantagineum, assembly GCA_027422505.1. Taxonomy (NCBI): domain Eukaryota; kingdom Viridiplantae; phylum Streptophyta; class Magnoliopsida; order Lamiales; family Linderniaceae; genus Craterostigma; species Craterostigma plantagineum. The sequence goes on along the minus strand of JAPQWV010000013.1, from coordinate 15,198,097 downwards.
TGGTTAAAAAAAATGAAAATGTCGAGTTCCTTGTAAAAATAAAAATCGCTTGAAATGTCGAGATCCTTAAAAATGTCGAGACCCTAAACAATATAAATGTCGAAGAGGTTCATAGAAGATGTCGAGACCTTAACAAAATGTCGAGATCTCTTATAGTTAAGAAAGAACAAATATCGAAATCATTACTTCTTGAAAATATCGAATCCTTTGTAAAATGTCGGGACAACACAACATACCGAGATTTATGTCGACATTTTCCCTAAACACCTCGAGATCTTATCTAAAAACTGTAATTCGCCCAGAAACCCTAAAACGAAATTCTTACATTCTTCAGATTAGCTCTAAAAATGATTTCTAACCCAGAAAAGGGTACACCCTAAAATTCAAACCTTCACAAACATTTCATCATATCAACACTTTCGAATACAAACTAAAATTTGCAAATTCTAAGATTCCTAAGCATTTTAAATCTCGAAAACCCTCTAAAGTTCTCATATAGTCATGTATTAGCATATTGATATAAAAAAAATAAATTGAACACTAAACTAAGGACAAAGTGATTATACCTTCGAAAGGTATCACTTTCGAACTCCTTACGTTGTTAATTCTCAATTTTCGTTTTTGTGAAGAAGCTCAGCTGTCGTCCCTTTGTTTCTCCTCCAACTTTCGTTACTTGTGAGGGTTTTTACTCGAGAACTTAATAGATAAATATGTCTTAGATAATCGTGTATGACGTGACTAAGAGATGATAAGTTTTCCACCCACGCTAAGTAACTTATTATAAGTTTACTAACGATTGTTTTCATATAATAGTGACAAGATGGTGATGAAGTACTAACGTGTATTCCCCTATAACTAAGTAATTCTATTACCAAAATTTATCTTTAATAACTTGGGCCTAGGTTAGAAATTAAATATAACACAATTATAAATATAGCCCAAATTTTATTCTCACTAATATTATTATTTTTGCTTGATTAAATTTTGAAATATTCTCGGGACTATTTTATTATTTTAGCTTCACCCGAATTTCCTTTAATAAATATTTATTAGGAATTTTATTCCTAATATTTCCTTTGCTACTTGTCTAAATCTCCAATCGTAATCCCGCTTTAAATTTTGCGGGTATTACACAAAGCGATAACCTTGCGAACTCACTCTCTCAATTCGCAAACGAGCAAAATACCTTAATTCGCAAACACTTTGTCCTATCCACTCTTGCGATACATACCCATATATTTCAAAATCAATTCCAAATTTGATTTTGATCAAAATTCTCCATTCAATTTCAATTTTTCCTCACATTACACGTTAACGATCATATCCAAAACACTAGCAATGGACTCTTTCAGCATGGGAAATGATGTTAGACCTCCCATCATCCGACATGGAGAATACGCAGTTTGGAAGAGAAGATTCATCAACTTCATAGAAAGTAAGGACAATTCTGAGAACCTTTTGGAATCTATTTACAATGGACCCACACAGTACTGGACTATAATCCCCGCCACTACTGACACCGCTCCTGCAAGAGAGGAACAGAGAATCTTGAAAACTGCTGACCAATGCAGTGATGAAGAAAAACTGCGACTAAAGGCGGACAAAGTGGCAAAATCATACATGATGCAGGCCATTCCCAATGACATTTTGATGCAACTCGAATGTGGTGATAGCGCAAAAGAAATGTGGGACGCTCTTCGAATCATGATGCAAGGAACAGAAGTCAATACAATGGCAAGAATGGCGAACACACTCATCTCTTATGACCGCTTTCATGCTAACAAAGGGGAAACTCTTCAAGAAACCTTCCATCGATTTCTTGTCCTTCTAAACGAGCTAAAGATGAATGGAGTCACAAAAAGCGTAATGGAGATCAATATCAAATTCTTAGGATCACTTCATTCAGAATGGGAGGCTACTGCAATTATGATAAGACAAATGAACGACCTAACCAAAGTTAGCATTCATACACTATTCGACTACCTCAATCAACATTCCAATCATGTGGAGAAACGAAGGGAGGAAATCAAATCATTAGGAAGCGACTCACTTGCTCTTATGACTGAACGATCATCAAGAAAACCAACCAAGGACAAAGAAATTTTGCAGTCATCACAAGTTAAGGAAGGAGGAGACTCTGATTCTGATGACGAATCCAAGGATCTTTCAAAAATTGGAGACCAGGAGATTACTCTCAAGGATCTTGCTAAGCAACTCGCTCTGGTCTCAAATTTTGTGCAGAAGAAATTTTATAAGAAGACTGGATCCTCCTCAAATCGTCAAAGGACTTCCTCCAACTCTAGAGGAAAGACTCAGGATGAGGAAAACAACTCTGAAACCCCTCATCAAGGCGGAAAATGCTTCAACTGCGGAAAGATTGGACACTTTGCTAGAGAGTGCAGAATGCCCAAGAAAAAGGATGTTAACTATTACCGTCGAAAAGTTCAATTGGTCGAACAAAAGGAGAAGGGACTGGTCTTAATGGCAGAAGAGGACCATTGGCTTGAAGATACCTCAGACAGCGAGAATGAGAACACGGCACTGATGGCCAAGCTGGATGACGAAGAAGACGGAGCTGGAGATGAAGAAGGCGAACCAGACAGGGAAACCTCTAACAATTCAGAAATGGTGGAGGTAAGTGAAACAGATTATGATTCTTTACTTAAGATGAAAAATGAATTTTTATCCCTATATAAATCTAACAAATTAGGTAAAAGAAAAATCAAGGAACTAGAAGCTAACTTAGAAAAAAATTTAGCAGTATTAGATAAGTTTAGATATGATTATGCCTGTGAGAAGAATCGCGTAATTGTTGCAAATGAAAAAATTGCTAAGCTAGAAATACAAGTGCAAAAAACCGAAGCTAAAGCCAAGAATTTAGAAAAAGAAATGAAATCTCATAGAGATCAGGCAATGGACGCAACAATTAAATATGACTTACTAAGTAAAGAACGGGAAAAATTGTACTCCAAAATAAAAAAATTGGAGGATCTTTTAACCCGACGAGATCAATCGGAACAAACAATCTTCTTAAACAAACCAGCTAACGTTGATTTTTACAATCCTTATAAGGGACTAGGTTTTGAAAACCCAGGTAAGTTAAAAGAAGCCATATCAAATTCGCCCTACCTATACGATTTCAAATTTATGCAGACAGGTTGCCTTGCGAATCTAATGTCTTTTGTCAGTGAGAATGAGACAGCGACACACAGTGAAACTCAAAAAACTTTTAACTACACAGAATTAAATGATAGTTATAAAGACAGAAATTGTCCAGCAATAACTGAATTTGAGACAGATATTTTTCATCCAAATGAAGGAGAAACCTCAGGCACTTCGGAAAATAAGACACCGATGACTACATATGCAACTGGATATATGCCTGAGTGCATAAAGAAAATCAGTGATCTTCACTCCACTCTCGAAAGCGAGAGAAAGTTATTTGATGAAGAAAGGCAAAAACTTCTTCATGAAATATCTTCACTTAAAGAAAAATTAAGATTACACATGATTTCATACACCTTAATTTCAAATGACAAAATTTCCTGCACTAATTCATTAAAATTTTCAGGACCCACAAAAGAGCCATTGAAGAGTCAAGTTTGGGTTAAAAAGGAAGATATCTTGAAGGAGAATCGTGATCTTAATGTACCTTTTGTCATTGAGTATTTTCCTTCCAAAACCTTTGTACCATCTTTATTTAGTCATGTATCGAAAAATTTATCTTCTTCAACAAAAACAAAGCTTTCCGTGCGTGATCATGTCACCAAACAAACTCACAAAACAGTTCCTAAAAACAAAACTAAACAAGAATCCAAATCAAAAGCTATCAAAGAACCTGCCAAACTTACAAAAACCAAAAAACTCGAGTCCAAACCTAAGATAAAAAGACTCTCACTAGAGCACAAATGGATTCCAAAGCTTCAAACTGCAGGAACACAAATCCCTATCCTAGAAATAGGTAGTGACTCTGTGTCATCCCTTAACAAAGGAAAATCTAGGGAGTCTAAACGGACTAACAAAATTGACAGAGGTGGACCCATATTTCAATGGGTACCTAAAACCCTCTAGTTTTATATTTGCAGGCCCTTCATGTGTGGTACTTAGATTCTGGTTGCTCCACACACATGACTGGGACAAAGGAACTGTTGAGCAACTACATTGATAGACCTGGAGGACTGGTTCACTTTGGTAATAGCAATGGAGCCAGAATCCTTGGTCGTGGCGATCTCATATGCAATCGACTCACAATTAAACAAGTCTCGTATGTGGAAGGACTGACACACAACCTCTTATCAATAGGACAGTTCAGTGATTTTGGACTCCAAGTTGTGTTTCTAAAGAAAACTTGCAAAATTCTCAATGCCAATGGTGAAGAACTCCTTACTGGAACTCGCAAGACAAATCTTTACACCATTGATATTAGAACTGTCAAACCAAAGACTGATATCTGCCTAATCTCCAAAGCAACTTCAACTCAGAATGACTTATGGCACCAACGGTTATCTCATCTTAACTTCAAGACCCTCAACAAGCTGTCAACCAACAAATTGGCAATTGGACTACCACCACTGAAGTATCAAAAAGAGCATATATGCTCTGCTTGTGAGAAAGGAAAAATGAAGAAAGCCTCACATCCTACAAAACACACAGCTTCCACTCAACATCCTCTAGAGCTTTTACACATGGATCTGTGTGGTCCAATGCGAACTGAAAGCATAAGTGGAAAGCGATATATGCTGGTTATCGTTGATGACTATTCCCGATATACTTGGGTACGCTTTTTACGGACTAAATCAGAGACAGTCGATCATATTCCAAACCTAATCAGAACAACGCAGAACCTACTCCAGAGGAGTGTTAAAATAGTTAGATCAGACAATGGAACAGAATTCAAGAATCAACAGCTCAGCGACTTCTACGAATCCATAGGGATTACCCAACAGTTGTCTGCTGTCTACACACCTCAACAAAATGGGGTTGTTGAAAGGCGAAATCGAACACTCGTAGAGGCTGCACGAACAATGATCATTCAATCATCACTACCTCATTTTCTTTGGGCTGAAGCAATGAATACTGCTTGCTATACGCAGAATCGCACAAGCATTCATCTAAGATTTGGAAAGACGCCATATGAACTTATAAATGGCAGACTGCCCAACATTGCTCATTTCCGAATTTTTGGATGCAACTGCTTCGTCGGCAACGACCGGGAAGACAAGTCCAAACTTGATCCAAAAGCAACTGAAGGAATCTTCGTAGGCTACTCTGCTCAATCTAAGGCGTACAGGATCTTTCTCAGAGACAGAAGGATAATCATTGAAAGTATAAATGTCACCTTTGACGAGGGACTCGAACTTTTGACTGGACGTAGCAGTTTGGGACAAGTCTCTAGAACACCACACCTTGTTCATTCTCATAATGAAGAAGGAGAATGTTCGAGAGATGCCTCTGAATGGAACTCTTCAGATCAACAAGCAACTGATTCCTCTAGACAAAGCAACCCCACATGCTTCACTCAACGAGCTCAAGAAGAACGGGATTTGGATCTACTTTTTGAGCATATTTATATCTCTCAAAATCAGACAAGACCATCTACTGATTCATTTCCAAATACTGAATCCAGTCCTAGTTTGTCAACTCATGATTCAGAACCTATTCCTAACCAGACCCTTCCTCCCTCAGATGCAGAAGCCTCGACCCCAACAACAACTTTGACCACAACGCAGACAGAGGCCTCCTCCTCAACTTCAGCTGGCAACATTATCGTGTCTGCAATCGACTATCCACTAAGTGATGAGTCACAAATAGACGAAACGACACTACCCCACGAAAAGAAATGGGTTCGACATCATCCTACTGATCAAATATAGGGGATCCAAATACAGGAGTAACGACTAGAAGATCACTTTCAAATGAATGTCTGTTCACCTGTTTCTTGAGTCAAACAGAACCTAAAAGAGTAGTTGACGCACTACGAGATCCTAACTGGATAGTGGCTATGCAAGAGGAGATTAATCAATTCGAACGCCTCAAAGTGTGGAACTTAGTTCCTCGCCCAAAAGGAAAAACGGTGATTGGAACAAAGTGGGTATTTAAAAACAAAAAGGATGAAGATGGTGTTGTAATTCGGAACAAGGCTAGGCTTGTCGCTAAGGGATATAATCAACAGGAAGGAATTGATTACGATGAAACATTTGCCCCTGTAGCTAGAATCGAAGCTATTAGGTTATTCCTTGCATACGCAGCACACAAAGATTTCACTGTCTATCAAATGGATGTAAAAACAGCCTTCTTGAACGGAATTCTGAAAGAAGAAGTGTATGTGTCACAGCCAGACGGATTTCTCAATGCTGATCATCCCGACTTTGTTTACAAACTTGACAAATCACTGTACGGCCTTAAACAAGCTCCAAGAGCCTGGTATGAGGTGCTTTCCGACTTTCTTATCTCCTCAGGTTTCACTAAAGGGAAAATTGACACTACCTTGTTCGTAAAGAAAGATGGTTCTGATATCATGCTTGTGCAAATCTATGTGGATGATATCATTTTTGGCTCTACAAATCCTAAACTTTGTGAAGAATTTAGCATTCTGATGCAATCACAGTTTGAAATGAGTATGATGGGAGAAATGTCATTCTTCCTCGGATTACAAATCAAACAACTTCAGGATGGGATCTTTATTAATCAATCAAAGTATATTCACGATATTCTCAAAAGTATGGGATTGACAAGAGCAAATCATCGAGTACACCCATGTCCACATCATGCTCACTCGATGCAGATCATTTAGGTGAACCTGTTGATGTTACTCATTACCGAGGGATCATTGGATCATTACTCTACCTCACAGCCAGTCGGCCAGACATCCTATTCTCTACATGTCTTTGCGCTCGATTTCAAGCTAACCCCAAGGAGTCGCATCTTCATGCTGTCAAAAGAATCTTGAAGTATCTGAAAGGAACACCAGACCTTGGACTGTGGTATCCTAAGAACTCAAATATGAAACTAATAGGGTATTCTGACGCAGACTTTGCAGGTTGCAGATTAGACAGAAAAAGCACTTCTGGACACATCCAATTCCTAGGCGACAAGCTTGTATGTTGGGCCTCGAAGAAACAAAATTGTGTGTCAACTTCCACGGCGGAAGCAGAATACGTGGCTGCAGCCAGTTGCTGCTCACAAATTTTGTGGATCAGAACTCAACTACGGGACTACGGGTTCGATCTAAATAGAATTCCTATTTACTGTGACTCCAAGAGTGCAATTGCAATTACATGTAACCCTGTTCATCACTCACGCACTAAGCACATAGATCTTCGCTATCACTTCATAAAGGATCACGTAGAGAGAGGCATAATCGAAATGTACTTTGTCAACACAGAGATTCAACTAGCCGACTTGCTTACAAAAGCATTGGATGAAAAACGCTTCCAATTCTTAGTAGCAAAGTTGGGAATGTTGAACCTCAACTTTTAATTTTGCCTATGCCCTCCTACAAATCGCCATTTATCTATTTGCTATGCTACTAAACTCTTATTCTGTGCGTGTTTTCTATGTTAATTGGTTTATTAGGATTTATTTTTTTTTTTTTTTTTTTTCTTTCTTCTGGTTATTTTTCTCTCTATGGTTACTTTCTATTTTTCAATAAACTTTTTCTGTTTACAATAAGTCGATGTATCGCCAATGCTGATGGCCATACATCGAGGGGGAGAAAAGCTATATCCATGCATCGAGGGGGAGTGAGTTCAATCATTTTTCAGATACTCGATAGGCATTATATCTAGGGGGAGTGAGTTCAATCATTTTTCAGATACTAGGGGGAGTTTTTCAACGAATATTTATTCAAGAAACTCAAACATTTAGGGGGAGTTTTCGTACAACAACTCAAATACTTATTCAAAGAAATCCAAACATTTAGGGGGAGCTCTCAAAAACTCGTATTCCCTATAAAAATCCAAAGCAGAATAGCAAGTAAAACAACGAATAAGCTCAAAAGAAGGTAAATCTCAAAAACAAGCATATTCAAATTATGCTCAAAGTTGCGTCTTAACTCTGCCTGTTCCTTGAGCTTCTTTTCTTCTTCTTGCTTCTGCCAATCCATCTGTAAACGAGAAAATAAGAAATTTGTTAGTTCTTAGATGTAAGGTACTTCAATGAGATTTGAGACCTATCTATTTATAAACGCGAAGGAAACTTACGTCATTTATTGTCCCGACATTAAGACGAATTTTTGACTAAGGCGAAGATTTTTTTCAATAAGGATATCGTATCATGAAAATCGATCTTGAAAAACCCATTGATTTGATGTTATCCTTGTAATTGATCGCGCTAAATTGGTAGTACTTGGGTCTTTTCTAGATTTTTGGTATCTTTCCCTAGTCAATTTCAAAAATTCCATTACAAATTAATTATTAGAATTTGGATTCGCAAAACTAAAATTAATTTGAACAATTGTTATTCGCAAACCATTTTCAATTTTGACCAGTCAATGAATCAAGTTGCGAACTCACGGCTCTCAATTCGCAAACTGATCGATTCGCAAACTACAACTTCGCGAATCTAAAGTGGGCCCTTATCTCAAAAGTTTACAGCCCAACTCAAAACTAGGGTTTACACTTTAGGCCCGCAAAGTTGCTTCTAAATACCAATTCGCAAACCTCTCTCAAACACGCAACACTCTCAAATCGCAAACCTCTGTCAGTTTAGATAAAATTTTGCGAACCTCAAATCGCAGTCTCAATAGCATATCCCAGTCCTCGCGTGTGTTCCTCTATCTCAGTCACGTTCTCAGAAACTTTTCGGTGGTAAGGAATCACTCGATATAATTCCTACAATGTTTTGTCTTTCTTTTTCAGCTTTGCAGGTTTGAATCGTGAAGAACAGGGCCATACTCGGATTTTTTATTATCGATGAATTTCTGTTAATGTTTTTTTGTTTCTGATTGGGATATCTCTGGGTAAATGTCGATTTTTGAGTTTCTGGGTTTGCTTGTTAATTAGAACTTTTAATTTCATTTTAAATGTCTTCGTTTAATCGTTCGAAGTACAGCTTTGCGAACTCAAAAACTGTTTTGCACAAATCGCAAACCTTGTGCTTTGCAAATCCGGTCAAAGTCGCAAACTTTGCTTTGCTTTGCGAATTCTATTTTGCGAATTCTAAGATTGCTCTACTTTGCGAATTCTAAGCTTATTCTGCGAATTCTAAGTTTACTTTGCATATTCTAAGTGTGCTTTGCGAATTCTACTTTGCGAATTCTAAGATTGCTCTACTTTGCGAATTCTAAGCTTATTCTGCGAACTCTAAGTTTACTTTGCGAATTCTAAGTTTGTTCTGCGAATTCTACTTTGCGAATTATAAGACTGCTTTACTTTGCGAATTCTAAACTTATTTTGCAAACTCTAAGTTTACTTTGCGAATTCTAAGTTTGCTTTGCAAATTCTACTTTGCGAATTATAAGACTACTTTACTTTGCGAATTCTAAGCTCATTCTGCGAACTCTAAGTTTGCACATTTAGATATTCGCACAATTCACTTCGCGAATTGTTACTTTGCGACTCACAGTTTACCCGATATTTCAAATGCTCAATTCGCAAAGTTCTTTTTCAACTCAACCCGCAATCCATACTTAGAAAATTTTTCGGCCAAAATATTTCGTCACATAAATGGGCCCAACAGGAATGGGCCAAATCTTTTCTAAACGATTTTTTTTGTTTTAAAGCCCATACTTTAACAATATTCTCTTGATATTCAATTGTTATAATATCATGACACTAATTCCATTATTCTTTCTTCTTGCAGTCTCAGCAACACTTCCCGGTGTCAGAAATATATTAAAAAAAAAAAAAAAAAAAAAAAAAACAACAAAAAATGACGACACCTACGGACATCGTTTACCCAACCTCACAATGGATAACGATCAAGGACAATAATTTCCAACTTGACCTTCATACATTCAAGTGCAAGGACGAAGTCATATTATCCATTCTGAGGAATCACCATCTTGGGTATTCCTTTTCGGCCTCGGTCCAAGTCCCTACAGTCTACCTTCAGCAATTCTGGGGGACGATGAAGACAAAAATCGCTCAGGATAACAGTATATACTACGAGGCCCAAATAGCAAATGAGACTGTCAGCATCACAAGCGATCTCATTCGGAGTATTCTCAGATTGCCAAGTCAACCTCACTACGAACCTGAGGCTTCTGAGAATGAGCTTGTGGATGATATGATGAAGATGGGATATTACACGCCTATCAAGTTTGTCTCCCATTTTCAGAACTCCATGATCCCGCATCCTTGGCGAACGCTCTTTACATTTGTCAATAAGTGCTTCTCACCCAAGCACTCAGGATGGGATAGATGCAATATCACAATCCTTCGCATCTTCCATGGGATTGTGTTTCGAAGAAATTACGATTTTGTCAAGCTTATCATCACGGATCTCGACGACCAACTTCACCAACGTACAAAGTCCAAAAGGCCACAGAATTTGCCATATCCCCGGTGGTTCTCACTTATCATCAATCATTTCCTGACCACAACACCGGGAATACCATCACGACCAGTAGAAGAAAATTTCACCCCACCCAAACTGCGCTATCTTCAGAAGGGAAAGCCTGATGACAAATATTCGCGCAAGGCAATGCCAATCCCTCACGAATTACTCGTTCTTGCAAACCCCGACCATATTGATGCCTATTGCAGCGTTTACAAAGTTCCTCACCCCACGACACAGGATAACCCACCTGAGTCTAACCTAGGGGTTAGTGAGACTGAGAGAGCAGAAATGAGCGAGAGAGAAAGAGAGAGTGAGACCTTGAGAGAAACCACAGAAACCAACCCTATCCCACACGCACCACAGTCTTCATCTCAAGAAACAATCCTCGACCAACCACTACCATCCTCTGAACACACAATACCCGAACCATCGCTCGACGAACAACCACACATAGATGTTCCCGAGACGATCACAACAGCAATAACTCAGTCAGAAAGAGCCGGGTCACTCCCTAGGGTAGAAGACGTCGTAGTCGACCCAACGACGCATGAGCGAACCCCACCAGACCATTCACTTGTCTCCCAACAGACAAGTGTCTCAACACAACGTGAACCACCCCAAACCTCCAGCAGCTCGGTCCCTGTGTCTGAATCAACTCAAGAAATACCCATTCCCGTGACACAGACCGAGCCTCAGCCTGATCCTCAGGCAACAACGTTCATAGAAGAGCCCCAAATAGAGGCTCTTCAAGGATTGGACGGAAGTCTCTCGGATGTTGATGATTTCAGCAGCTCACCATCCGCGAGCCACCGTACAGAACCTAGTTCTGGACGCGTGCTAACGGGACGCCTTGACGATCCCGGAGATAGTTTCACCCAAGCCCGTCCCACTGACGTGGCAACAACGACCCGAGCACCATCTCCAATTGATGCGTCGCAAGGAGTGGTCGGAAGACCCAAGGATCCTGAAGTTCCACGAACTTCGGGTGACGAGGGCCACCGTCCAGAACCTAGTTCTGAACGTGTGCCAACGGCTCCCTCTAGTGGCGCCGGATCAATTCCAACACAGGTGACGACTGCCTACTTGGAGAACCGGCTGTTCGAATTCTTCGAGACCGTAACCCTACCAAGGGTCAAAGGTCTTATTAAGGAGGCGGTTCAAGCAACCTCCACCGACAAAGGGAAGGCTCCCATATCTGACCAACCTCCTCCTCAACAGCCGGTACTTCCCCGACTTCTCACCTTGCCACCACGCAACCCGCCGACACCCAACTTGTACACAGTGCCTCTGCTAGAGCTTTTTGATGTTGGCATTGCTCGCATAATTGAACTCGACAGCAACCGGAGCTTTGAAGAAGAAGACCTCTACAGGAAGCTGGTCGCAGGAGGCGTCATCCCATCTCAAGATGCGAGCATACCAACTGACACATGCCGCCAAGAAGGCCCCAGTCAGAAACGTCGTCACGACGATCCAGACGACCAGGATCGTCCTGAGGGGGAGAGCAGCAAGAGACCGAGAACCACGTCTTCTGTTGCTCGGGGCGGAAGAGGCAGAACACGCGGGGTTCAAACGCGTGGAGGCAGTTCGTCACGACCACCTAATCCACCACCAAGGTCCTCCAGGGGCAGACAAGCTACACCAGGGCCGAACCAGACAACTTCCCTTGGTGGAGTCGAGTCTGCTCCCTCGAGGATCTCCACCCAACCAGTCCAAGCAACTACAACTCCTCGTCAAAAGGATCCTCAAGACTACATCGGCAGATATATCTTAGACGAGGAATGGATGACGAGAACAGAGACAGCAGAAGAGTCCCGCCTAAGGATTGAAAGCGTTCGTAATTTATTAAAGGCGGCAGCAGCAGACTTCTGCTTCATCGAGCGAGAGGAAGAGGAGCAAGGAGAGAATCCTGAGGCAGAACTTCCAGAACTTCCAGAACTCCTTCAGCATCAGGTGCCCGAGGAACCAACGCCAGGCTACGAGTTCATAGAAACTCGTTGGAGAAATGCGAAGATCAAGGCACCCTTTCTTGAGGATCTTTATCCAAAGATCTGGAGGAAGGAAGAAGAAATAAAGGGAGTCAACGAGCTGAATCTTCGAGGCCTTGAGCACCTAAGAGGGACGTATAGGGGACTTAGCCATCAGATTATGCTCTGGGAAGTCACGGCCAAGAAAGGGATGAATAGAGATCAATACAGGAAGTACATGAGAGATCAATCGGCCATCTGCGATATTGTGGACGTCGAATGGGCGGTAGGAAGATATGTAGGCCCTGTCTTTGTTATTGATCGATATGACAGGAAAATTGTAAGATATTCAGAAGCAGATCTTCCCTATCTTCCACTGGGCGAACTCAACAAGCTCTACAATATTTATCGCAATAAGTTTCCCCTGGACACTCACACAAGACGAGATGGTTATAGAGCTATCAAAGAGTGCATGCTGAGGCAGGTCAAGTACTTCGCTGCACATGACTTCCAAATGGCCTTGGAAAGCAATATGAGCAAGGTCAACCTGACACGTCCAGACAACAGATATAAGGATCTCGAAAAGTTTGATGAGGGATTTATCTTCCTTGAACCACAACCAGGGGTCACCTATCTACAAGCTCAGAAGAAAGTAAAGCAGGTGCTACTTCTGTCAGAGATCTCCAAATTTTCAGATGGAACATTGAAGATTATCCTCAACCAACTTCGAACCAAGAAGAAGACAGTTTCCGAAGAGGACAAACTAGAAGGAACAGAACTGGAAGAGAAAGATGTCCTACGGAAACTCATCGAGAAGATAAGATATCGGATCGTTCTTCGGAACGACATCAGACAGTTCGAGACTGCCCTTGGATTCAGGAAGACCTACTTAGCTCATAGAGAACCTCCACCTCCACCTCGCTCGAAGAAAAAGAAATGAAGACTTAGTTTATTTGCTCGATTGTAATTTGGACACTTAGGGGGAGAATGTTAGGAATATTTTAGAAGTGTCCAAAATATTAATTCTAAGTCTTGTAATTTCTTTTCTATGTATTTTATAGATGTTCTATTTATGTATTTGGGTTGTAGTTGTAATGGGCTTGTTAGGGGCCCAATGGGCTTAAATACCTCACAAGGTATTTAAGCTTAAACCCTAACTTCATTAATGCAAGTTTCCATTTTGCTAAAATCTCACGTACTCAACACTAAACCTCAAAGACCAACTATTCACATATTACGAAGGTTTAATCTGTTGAAGTGTTCTTGGATAATCTGGATTTACAGTAGCGTACCAGCTAGAACTGCCTACCTCACTAGCACAAGTCCATGACGTCTTCCATGTATCTACGTTACGGAAGTACGTTTCGGATCCAAGTCATGTGCTACGAAGTGAGACGCTTCATCAACAATTGAGACCGGACCTAAGCTATAAAGAAAGGCCGGTAGAGATTTTAATGTATGAGGTGAAGCGACTTCGAAATAAGAACATCCCCCTAGTAAAGGTCTTGTGGCGGAACCAGACAATGGAGGAAGCCACTTGGGAGCGAGAAGATGAGATGAGAGAAAAGTACCCCAAGTTGTTTACGACGACTTAAATTTCGGGGACGAAATTTCTGTAAGGGGGGGAGGATGTAATACCCGTAAAATTAATACGGGATTATTTTTGTAATGTCCGAATTAATGAAGACGATTTTCGAACAAAACCGGATTTTCGGGAGTGAGACGAAGATATTAGTTTGGGCCCGAGAACGAATAAATACTATGGACCGAAAATATTTAGAAAGCCAAGTTGCAATGTAGATCAAATAGCATTAAGCCCAAATTAATTAGTAAGGGCCCAACTTTGGAGGACTAGTTTAGAATGAAATAGCCCAAGTGACTTAATGACCCAAAGGAATTAAATAATAGGATAAGTATGGAGGTTGCTTAAATTGTGGGAAAACCCACGTTGGGAGCCATGCCCTTAGTAGATATTTGTTCTAAAAATCATCATTGTGGTCAAATGATAAAAACGTGATAGTGAGGGAAAAAGAAAAAGAAAAACTTCACTTGCAACCTTTCGAATCAACGTGAAGAAGAAAGAAGAAAATGGGAATTTGCTTGGCAAGCTCGATCAAGTTCTCAACTTGGGGAATTATCTAAACAAGCTAAGAAAGTAAGAACCTTGTTTAACGAAATTTAATCCTCCATAAGCTCACGGTTTCTAATATTTTATACGGGTTGATGATTGGTCGAAGTTGAAGCATCGAGAGGAGCCGATTTTTGGAGAAGTCGAGTTGAGTTTCAAGATAGAGGATTTTCTAATTTGGCTTGGAGGATAGGTAGGTGGTTTATACCCCTACAAACCCTTTCTAAAGCGTATTACATTCCGTAAAGATGCTAAAATTCGATTGGAAGGCCTTTCGAATTTATACTTTTGAGTTTTACGATTTTGATAAATTTTCGTGGTATGTTTCTATGTGTTTTGATGTGATTTTGAACTCAAAATATGAGTTCTTGGTTGATGATTTAAATTATGTGTTGAGCGACGAAGAACTTGTTGAATTTCTGAAAATGTTGTGTTTTGCGAGTTGAATTTGTGATTTTGGAGGTTGGCGATTCGAGTGATAGTTTGTTTTGCGGGTTGGAATAGTTCGCGAATTAGGTATATAGTTTGCGGGTTGATTTTAAATTCGCGGGTCTAGTTTTATTTTGCGAATCGTGAGAGAGAGAAAAGATTTGCGGGCCCAGAGGTTTTGCGAATTGTGTGAGAGGGTAAGGTTTTCGCGGGTCCAAGCAGTTTGCGAATCGTGAGAGAGAGAGGAAATATTTCGCGGGCCGTGTTATTTTGCGAACTGTGTGAGTGAGTAAAGATTTCGCGGGCCAGATTTGAGTTTCGCGGGCTGAAACCATTTCGCGAGTTGTGAGATGAGTCGCGGGCCGACTTTGAGTTTTCGCGGGCCGACTTAACTTCGCGGGGTGATTCCTGTGAGTGACGTCGGGCTTCGCGCGGGCTTAAAGTTGGATTTCGCGGGCCTAATCGAACGATTCGCGAATTCGGCGAAGGTTTTGCGAATTCGAACTTTGACTCGAAGTTTTGCGGGTTGACTAAAACTTTAAAACGTCGATTCGCGAAGCGCGAGTGATTTCGCGAAGTCGGGCGTTGACCCGATAATTTCGCGGGTTGACCAGCTTTTAAAAGTGGGTTTCGGGCGATTATTGACTTGGGCTTTGACCAACGGTTTTGAATTTGGGCTTTGCCCTATTTTAGGCCCAAATACTTTAAATAAAATCATTTTAAGCCCAAATCAATTTTAAAATAAAATATTTTCGTATTATAATATATAAATAGAGTCAACCCATATTTTAAATTATAAATAATATTTTGGGATTTTAAAACCTTCGGCCTAGTATCGGATTTTAATAAAGTATAATATTTTTCGTGTTTAACTAGTTACAATTTTATGAAATGTGATGTGTTCATGTGATTGATTTTTTTATGTGCATATCACGACATACACGGGTGAGAGTGATGATGTACCGTATTTATACGGTGACGCCTTACGGTGTCGGATGAGTGGGGTAGAGTTACCGATGTTGGTAGTCAGGTCTAGACTCGATAGGGCACCTGGTGGGAGAGGGGGTTTGCGACACCCATCTACTCGGGATTGAGCCACCCGAGGTGCACACCACCGATATTATTTGGCTCAGGGACGGCAGACAGATGTGAGATTCCTGTCTACCCGAGTTAGTGGTAGACTACTCGGGGAGTTACACCAAGGTGTAACACCGTCGGGTTGAGATTGTGTGCGGAAGGAGCGACCCGGTACGGCCGGCGTGGGCTACCGCATGATTATGGCGTACCTTGCCATGCGCGCGTGGGTGCCGAGTCTAGCCTAGGGCCCTGATATGTGACGAGACGTGTGATAGGTCGAGCGTGCATATTTCATGTGAGAGGACATGGGATTGGGTTGAGTGCACGCACGCATACGCATTGCATGTTTTTACTACCACCTACTAGGCGTTTTTGCTCAGGGTTTTATTTTATAGGTGAGACTGTGCCCGACACCGATGGGTGTCAGGGTTAGCTGTAGGCGGGCTGGCGACGGTGACTCCACGGGCTTTTGAGGGCGGAGCGGTACATGGGACGCGACCTGTGGAGAGGCGTAGTTTAGTTTAGTCGGGTTAGATTTTGGGGCTTCGGCCCGGTGTGTAGATATGACGCTATAACTTTTGATATATATATAATGTAAATTATTTTATTAAAAGTTTTTAATAAATCGGGTCCTCCGCGACTTCTGTTGCGAAAATCCGCCAGCAAATTCAATTAGGAAGTAGGGGCGTGACAAGTTCCATCTAGTCGGAACGTCTAAAGACAAGGATTTCTTACTTTCAACCTTTTCTTCAATAGCGAAATCATTAAATTTCTTCAGTCTAGAAGGTGATTGTCGAACATACCGTACCACCGTACGAACACGTTCCAAAGATTGATTCATTTCTTTAAGCCCGCCTTTCACAACAAGATTAACAACATGCGCCACACATCTCATGTGTATAAATTTCCCACCACAAACTGCTGTGCCCCAACTAACGAACCTTCTTCTCAAGTAGCTAATTGTGGTGTCGTTAGAAGAAGCATTATCAACGGTAATGGTAAAAATCTTATCAATTCCCCAATCAAGAAAGCACTTCTCTATCAACAAGCCAACCTCATCACCCTTATGGGTAGGGCATGGAATGAAATTAAGAATCACCTTATGCAATGTCCAGTCGTCATCCATATAATGCCCGGTCAAGCACAAATAGTTGAGCCTTTGGTTCGAAGTCCATGCATCCGTGGTTATTGAGATCCTCTTTCCACTTGTTCGGAGATAACCCTTTAACTTTTCTCGCTCTTCATAGAATAGCCTGTAACAATCTCTAGTGATTGTTGTTCTTGAAGGGACATAGAATTGAGGACAGATCACTGTTATGAAGTATCGAAATCCTTCATTTTCAACAAACTTAAAAGGTAATTCATCCATGATAATCATCCGAGCTAGCGCTTTTCTAACAGAGTCTTGATCAAACTTCCAGTTAGAAGGCATTCCTTGCAATTCCCCCGTCACACTTTGACAAAAACTTTGAATTGTATGATTTTCTCCAGCATTATCGGGATGTTTCTTACAAACCCTCATATGATTAGTCATTCCAGATGTTCCATTTAATTTAGGATCAGCAGCGTATGATTTCTCGCAATACTTGCATTTAGCTCTAGGATTTCCGTCTTTATCAGTACACGGTGTGAAGTGATCCCAAGCTCGAGATCTTCTAACTTTTTCCTTTCTCTTTGGCCTCTTACTTGGTTCTGGACTTTGTTCCACCATTTCACCAACATTGATTTCACTTTCACAAGGTGGAGTTGCTGATTGAGGTTCAGTAGAAGCCTCTGAAGTTCGAGAATTTGCTTCTATGTTGTTCATGCCTAATATTGTACATGTAAACAAAAAAATCAGACACGTAAGAAAAAACAGAAAAAATCTAGTACTTCACAAACAACATAGCTCAATAACACTAAGAACACCAAAAAAATCACAAAAAAAAAACGAACAGAGAAATAAAAAGCACAAAAAATCAAGACAGTCGCACAAAGCTTCAGAAGCGAACCTAATGATCTTCAGAAAAGTAACTCTTCAGTTATAGAATCGAATGATGAGGGACATGGATGGGGCTAGGTTTGGTGTTTCCGTTTGCATTTTAAATGAAGTTTGGGGAAGAAGAAAGACTTCAACGATTATTGGCTTTTTAAATTAAATAATGCAGAAAAAAGAATACTTAATTAAATAGGGTCGTTTTTGAAATAATTAACAAAATAGGGTAGTTCGCGTTTAATACCCGCGACGCCGCACCCATTAGGTGCGACGTCGCTACCATTAGGAGCGATGCTCCTTTTACTTTTTTTTGGTATTTTTATTTGAGTCGCCCCTTAGGGGCGACAACCTCTTTTTTTTTGTTTTTTTTTATTTTATATTTATTAATAATATAATCCACCAAATCATTAAATCGTCGTTATTTCACGTGATTTACATCATAAAAATTAAAAAAACGCATCTAATTTATCGTTTGTTTCACGACGATTAAAATGATATGCATATCTTATATTTTTCGACATTCATATATATTTTTATTTTTATGAATTAAAAAATATTTAAATTGGAATAAATTAAATAATTTCTAATATTCGAAAAATATAAGATATGTATATCATTTTAATCGTCCTGAAACAAATAATAAATTAGAAGCGTTTATTGATTTTTATTATGTAAATCACATGAGCATCACCCCTGATCCAATTTCTAAATGAGTGTCGCCCCTCGTCGTTATTTCACACGATTTTAAATGAGTGTCGTCCCTCATCGTTATTTCATGTAATTTAGAAATGATCGTCGCCCCTCAGCGACGGTCGTATAGAAATTGGATGAGGGGCGACACTCATGTGATTTATTAAAATGATATACATATCTTATATTTTTCGAATATTTGAAATTATTTAATTTATTCCAATTTAAATATTTTTTAATTCATAAAAATAAAAAATATATTTGAATATCGAAAAATATAAGATATGCATATCATTTTAATCATCGTGAAACAAACAATAAATTAGATGCCTTTATTGATTTTTATAATGTAAATCACGTGAAATAACGACGATTTAATGATTTGGTGGATTATATTATTAATAAATATAAAATAAAAAAAAACAAAAAAAAGAGGTTGCCCCTAAGGGGCGACTCAAATAAAAACAACAAAAAAAAGTAAAAGGAGCATCGCTCCTAATGGTAGCGACGTCGCACCTAATGGATGCGGCGTCGCGGGTATTACACGCGAACTACCCTATTTTGTTAATTATTTTAAAAACGACATTTAATTAATTATTATTTTTTTCTGCATTATTTAATTTAAAAAGCCACGATTATTGCTAGTTTTTGTTTTTTTTTTCTGGAATAAAAACTTACATTGTGTTATTGGGCCTGGGCTAGGGGTGGCAACAGTTCGGTAAACCGACCGAACCGAACCGATTACCGAAATTTCGATACGTACCGAATACCGAACAAATAATTCAGTTCGGTATTCGGTTTTAAAATTCTGAAAATTTCGGTAATCGGTTCGGTTCGGTAATTTATTTCGGTTTACCGAACTGTACCGAAATACCAAATCGTTAATTTTTTAATAATTACATGTATTAATAATAATAATAATAATAATAATAATAATAATAACTGGGCCTTTTACTTCAAAATCAGGCCTGCTTCAAATTGGCCTTTTACTTCAAAATTGGACTTAATCATTAAATATGTTAAGAATAATAATAATTCACATATCTCAGTACACACAATCGACCTTTTACAGTTTTACTTCAAGATCCCAATTAGAATTCACACTTCAAAGCCTTAACTCGTCAAGAACTCAAGATCGAAGAAGGCTTAAAGCTCTATCTCAAAATCTGTCTATCATCGCGTCAATGAAGAAGGTATACACTCGATCTAAAAAAAAACATCCATCTCAAAATCTGCCCGTCATCGCGTCATCTCTCCTTTTAAGTTCGTCAGTTCGATCATCTTGTAGTCTTGTATGTTGATGATTTTAGGGATGGATAGTCAAGGAGGTCATCGCGTCATCTCTCCTGTTGACTTTTTGTTTTGTGTAGTTGTTAAAAGCCAAAACATCTTTGATATATGATTGTTTGGTTTCTTCACTCGAAGTGGATTTTTCAACTTTTTACAGTAATTCGGTTAACCGTTCGGTAAACCTGAAATAACCGAACTTAATTCGGTAAAACCGAATACCGAACCGACTAATTCGGTTCGGTATTCGGTTTTAGAAAAATAAAAAATTTCGGTTCGGTTAACCGAAATTTCGGTACGGTTCGGTTCGGTCCGTACCGAATGCCCACCCCTAGCCTGGGCTGATTGTACTTAGTTATTCTATGTAGTATAATTTATAAATAATAATTAAAGAAAATCGGTTTTTCGATTTTAATTCGGTTTTACCGAATTACCGAACCGAAAAAACCGAAAAATTCGGTTTTCTATTTCTAAGAACCGAAAACCGAACCGAACCTATTCAGTTCGGTTCGGTTTGTACCGAATTTTCGATTTTCGGTTCGGTAATTCGGTAAAACCGATTTTTGAACACCCCTAGCAATTACAACAGTCGCCAAAAGTGGCGACTGTTAGTAGTGAACTTTCAGAAAAATAGAAAGAAAAACGAAACTACACTTCTTATAACCAACTTAAAGAACAGGCAAGATTTCTCAAACATAGTCCACTAAAAGTCAGTTCAATCATATCCAATAATCTCATTTGTTTTTGTTATTCTTTCATGCTTAAAATGCTACAACACTGCATCGAACTTCAAAAAGAATCCAATCCGCTTTGGTTTAAAAGACGACGACATTATTCTATAAAATCATCCCCCGCAATAACCGATGGGATAGGCGAATACCGCAGATAAACTTCGTGATTTTCCAATACATCTTCTTCCATGTGTTCGAATAGCAGAGTCAAGTTGTTTCCAATTATCCTCACGCTCTTATTAGTGTGCCCCTTCGTAGAAGCTTCTGTGATCTGAAGATGACACATTACAACATAGCAAGTGAAAATCAAAGACGATGAGAAGAAAATCATTAGGATGATCAATCGTATTCTCACCTGCCTACAGCCGAAGATTTTAAGCAGCTTTAGTGACGAACAACTATCGACGATCAATCCGAGGGCATCATCGGTAATTTTTCGACACCACGATATGTCCAAAACAGACAGCTTCATACATCGGTTGGCCAGCGAAAGAGCAGTTTGCGGCCCAATCTGATGGATTGATAAGCCATTAAAGAGACAACTAGGAAAGATTAAGATTTGTATGTAAGAATTTAAGGATGTGTGTTGTGTGCATACCTCTGTCACGCCATTCATTGAAAGTTCCAACAAGGACTCGCCGGAGCATTCAACAAATGCAGCCATCGCTTCGTCGCTGAAGTATAAACCAAGGAAAAAATCTTGATGAGTGAGTTATGATCATCATCATCAATCAATTATTGAATTATTTGACAACCCAAAGTTGAAAAAAAAAGAAAAAAGAAAACCTGAATCTATTGCGGGAGAGTTTGAAATTTCGGATCGTTCTGCAACCATTAGCAAGGTACTCGAGCGTGAGGTCGGTCACCTTCGTGTTCGAAATGTTCAGCGCAAGAAGATTAACACAGCGATCTCCTATGGCTTTAAAGGCTTTGTCCGTAACTCCACTGAAATCGAAACACAAAAAATCAGAAAAGAACGAGACAAAAAACTATGGACGATATTGACTTACTGGCAATCAGATAGATCAAGCTCTTTGATGTTATGACCACAACTAGCAACGACTTCACTGATGAACATATCAGTTACTGTCTGCAAACGATCGAGCGATATGACTTCCAAAGACGTCAGCTTCTTAAACGCAGGGAGAATCTCGGCAGCGTCTACTCTAAGGCACTCGTCCATGTAAAGTTCTCTAAGATTTTCGCCCAAAGAGTCCGCCAAATAGATGATAGATTCTGAAGTCAAAAGGCAGCATTGGCCCACGTTGATCGAACGAAGTGAAGGGGCAGACTCTATGAGGCTTTTGAAACCTTCGTCAGTCAAACGACAAGCGCCTCTAAGTGAGATGACAGCCAAGTTTTGAAACCTATTATTATTATTATTATTATTATTATTATTATTATTATTATTATTATTATTATTATTCGACTGAACTGCGTTCCAAAATGCGTAGTCAGGCATGCACTGTCCACACAGACCGAGCTGAAGAACCTGAAATGCATCCACACATTATTACGCAATTCAATCAAAAGCAAAACAACAAACAAAAATGTTACCCTTAAATTCTTCTTTTGAAGCCTCCCAAACAGCTTCTGAAATTCGTTGTCGTCGAGCCACGAACAGTTCCTCACGTGTATCTCTTCTGGGCTCGATTCCATGACGAGGTTGAGAATTTCAACGTTCATCTTCCTATTGTCGCACAGTATGTCAACCAGCCTTCTGCAGAGGAAACTCGGGACACATTCTAGAGAAACTATTCCATCGGAATATTTGGCGAGGGACTTAAGAGATAGGTTCAACAGCGAAGGAGAGACGAAAACCTTCCTTTCATTCTCTTGAGAGCAAGGCGTCCACTCAATCAACTTTTCGACGGCCCTTTTTCGCACTAACTCGAGCGCTCCTGAGAAAGGCCCCTTTGAAGTTCCCAACAATTGGAAAATATTTGATGATGAAGGTTGAGTTTGGGACGATATTACTACATCTCCACTTCTTCTAACGGGGTCGTGGCCACGTGCTAACCCTTCAAGTGCTTGTCTCCTATTCTGCATATCTGCCCGACGAAATCTCCTATACCCAGCAGCTCTCTGAACTCTTTCGTATGCTTCTCTTCGCCTTTTAGCTTCTGCATCTTCTTCTTTCTTGGGTTTGTCGGAGCTTATTAACATGACTTCAATATTATTGGGCTGCCTCGAAGATGGATCATATCTCCTCGGGCGATCAGCATTTTCTTGTTCCATAGCGTTAAGTGCTGCCACTGCTACCTCAGCTAATATGTCCAATGGGGACATCACTATTTCGCCGTCGCCACCCATCATCGAATCACTTTCATCGGTTTCTTTGTCGACATCAATGACGACTCTTTCCTGCCTACAAGTCACAAGTTCTTTCCCCTCAAACTCGCCAGTCGATGCGACATAATCATCATCATCCTCCGCAAACAAGGGAATTTTAAGATCGAAATCAAAAGGCTTTGGCTTATCATCAGATTCACTAATTACAGTGAAGACCTTTGTATCCTCAGTGGATATGTGCCCATTATTGTGGGGGACTATGATTGTATCATCTGCTTGGGATTCTATTCCACTCTGCTCAAAATCGACAGAACCGGCTGCTGCTATGTTTTTATCTGAATCATTGGAATTCTCGTCAGTACTACTCAAGATTCTGCCTTTCTTTGAATTCAGGTTTTCGCCTTCCTCGTCTACAGATTCACTCGGCCGCTTCATTCCGACGCGCGCGTACCAACCCACCAACTTTTTATTGAAAAATTTCAAGATTTTGAACCCTAATTCTAAACCCCTAGGGAAGAGGGTTTAGGGGTTTGGCTTATTACAAGGAAGGGAAGGAAAAAAAATGGAACTTTTAATTTCAACGATCAGACGCCCTCGTCTCGCCCAGGACGCCGATCACCAGCGAAAAGAAAATCAGCGAGAAATTCAAAACAAGAAAATTCGGAGCAAGAACAACCAATGGAAACAAGAATTACTGCAAAAACGCGGAAGAAAAAAGAAGCAGGTTTTTAAGGCAAAACGACGATGCAAAAGAAAAGGGTTGGGAGGATCACGAAAACTGCAGCGACGACGGCCACACACACCGCATTCGACGACAATGAAAGGTTACAATCATCAAGATTTATCTTACGAGGGAATTTGTTTGGGGGTATTTCAGTAAACTGATGACCGGTGTCTTTAAAATTGAGGATCCTATAGTTAAAAGAAGTTCCTGAAATGGATTGGTGTGATTGTGTGTGCATGGAATCTGAATTTATTTCACTGAGTTGTGGATTACGGCTGTAAATACGATATATACATATTTAGTAGGATATGACAGAAAATAGAAAGGGAAGTTTGAAGTGGCCTTCAGTCAAAAGACGAGGACTTTAAATGACAAGTGCCACACGCAGATCATGGTTGGCGACATGAGCAATATATATGTAGGCTTTGCCTTCTGTTTCCTTTTTCCCGAATTTTCTAATTGTGTGTAATAAAATACGGCTTTTTCCGTTATACACCCATACTAACTAACCGCTCAAATCCAAACCGAGACCCAACCCAAGCAGTTGAGCTCTTACAGTTATATCGCTTCGAATTGGACTGAATCTTGGGCCATAAGAACAGCCCAAAAATTGCTTTGATCCTTCGCGGTATGGTATGGTAACAGCAGAACAATGTTGTAAAAGCAAACTGTTGTACGTAATGTGAGCAATTAATTGATCACTACCAACGAATCATCTACCAAGAGCCATTACCAAAGAAATTGTTGAAAATTAGTCACAACTCAGCTACGAAGATGAGCACAAAGGTGCGTCTGTTGGTAAGAATCTGCCAGATGAGAGATGGTTTCAGCAGCCGTTGGATTTAGTTAATCATCTATGAAAATCAATCGTGCATGATGGAAGTTGCTTATAACTTAATCGTTGTTAAGACATTTCTTAAAGTAAAGGGGTTTTTACTTGAAGTGCAACTTGCTAATCAAAGAATGAAGTTGAAACTGCTGCCCATTTTGCCGAGGAAAACCACCATCTCATCGTGCTACATTATGCTCAATTTTTCAGCTTGTTCTATCTTCTTGTATCGAGATATAATTGAGAGAATGCTCCATAGGTAATTAGTTGTAATAGCAAATTTTTAATAGTATAAATAGGTGATTTGAGTTGTGTAAAATGGATTGAGAAGTATTGAATAAATAAGTTATTTATCTCTAGTTATCCCTCTAATATTATTGTAATTAATCGTCGATAGTAAAATACGTAATATTATAATATTTTATAACAAGTTATCAGCATGAGAGCTCTCCATCGTCAAAATCAAACTCTATCGAAGACCTCCGACGAGTTTAGTCGAGGTACGATAACTTTATCTTGTATTTATACTAATCATACATTAGTTGTGATTAATTTAAAAATTATATAATGAACGTATAACGAAAATGCATAGCTCGAGTGGTTTCACGCATTATCGTCACTAATTGTGATGTTGAGGTCCATATTTTGATTCTTCGTCGTGGCGTGTGGAACTTATTTTTGAACAAGATTTACGAAAAATATATCAAAATCATTTATACTTTCTATTTTTTATATATATTTCGAATTATTTTAATTTGATCTATTAATTTATTAAAATTTGACATTTATGAATAATGTCGTTTTTATACGAAGATGATCTTCTGCTCCTAATTTTAATTAGGGTCATCGTTACGCTATGTGGATATTATTTTCACGAATGTTTCTAAAATATAGTTATTAATTGTAAATTTCCTTATGAAAAAATTTTAATTTTTCTTTAATATTATAATTACTCAAAAAAATATATTATTTTGAGGGATGTTGTTTTGTCGATGTTTGATCTATTGCTCATGATTATTGTTACAACTACACTTATCTGGATGTCAATCTTGTTTTTTAAAAGAACTTTTTCAAAAGAAATACTAAAAAAGATATTAACAGAGATACTAAATAAGATTTGTTATAAGTTTCTTTTAATGATGTTATGTTTTCATTATTAATCTTTGTATTTTACGATAGTAATATGTCGAACTTGGCGAGCCTTAAGTTTGTTGCACTCGATATCACTGCCGATATTATTTATCTTGGGTACTAGATGACGTGATCCATTTGGAAGCATATCTTTTAGCCTGGATGACACAATTGACTCCACGAAAACATCAAACAAGACAAGTCAAAAGCCTGATTTTTCTTACTCACCACATTCATGAAAATCTGAAACTGATTACTGAACAAAAAAAGGATTAGATGAACATGGGCTATTTAATCTATGTAATATTCACAATTTGTTTTATATCTCGATTGTATGATTTTTCGATTGATAAAGGCATGTTATTCCTTTTATCATATATTTTTGCAAAGCATTCTGTTTAAGAAGATAACCCAAACGTCAGAGTTTAGTTATCGTTTGTGCTTGGCAGAGAGGGGGCACCGATAGACTATTACTCTATGAGGTTAAAATACTCCACAAGTTAACGGTAGGGTGACTGAACCGATCGGATAAACTTAATATGTTAAGGAGTTTGATGTGACTTCGCCAGTCGCTTACTCAGGGGAGTGGAAGCTCGTGACATTGATTGACGAATCTAGGATTGTATTTGAACACTGACTCATAGTCGAATCGATCGCATGCTGGGAATGTCAAATATCGAATCAACTGACTATAGTCGCATACGTGAACCTTAGACCGAAAAGATCGAAGTGGGAGTTGGCTTCAGGGTCCTGACCTAACACTAGCTTTGCGAGGCCCGCCTTGCTTTTGCATGAGTCGGCGCCGACGTGCAGTCTTGACAATAAGGTGCGACTGTCATCTTGATCGCTGAGCGGGATTCACGATCTCGAAGGAGATACATGTCCTATGAGAATTTCGAGGACGGGAAATTACCAATTCTTTGGTCAAAGCACTGAAACTGACTTGCTTGGAGGTGGATGGTAGTTTCGTAATTTGCAAGTCAGGATTTATCATAGCGTTGTTCTGTTAGTTTGACATTACATGGCTATCATCAACTAGGACATATGTAAAGAGTTTATACATATGGCGATAATTTATAGTCGTTCATGAGTTGCGAGTTCGGACTCGACTCGGGGTCGACTCGGTACCGAAAGATTAGCTAGGCGCTTACCGAGCTCTTGAATCCCTCCCAATGCCGAGTTGAGACAAACCAGATGAGTCGGGCTTAAAAAGAATCATAAGTACTAGCCAAATTAAATAGAGATTGGACTTAGAGTCAAAACGAGGTCAACACAATTAAAATGTGGCCGAAAACTTACATTATTAATTTAGGCTTGTCCGAAATTAATATGAGTGAGAATATTTATTTTATTATTGATAATAAGTATAAATAGTTCGAGGGTATAAATGGTATTATACCGTCTTACTAAGAGGGGCAAATTGAGAATTTCACCTCATGAGATTTTCGAAGATAGCATATTACATACGACAGGAATTTTCGAAAATTATTGGAATCAGAGGCATTTGAAAGATATGATCTTTCAAGATATGGGAGTAAAAATCTCGACCACTTACCTTATAAATAAATGGGGAGGACGAAATTTTACACACACACATCACAAACTACATGCTTGGAGCTCTCTGTCTTTGCCAAGCGAATTCTCGACCGACTTCTCTAGCTATCCACGAGATTCGATCGAACGTGACTACCGAAAAGGATCGGCGTGATGAATCCTTCCGCAACCTCGACTGTCGTCCTCTTTTCGTTTTGGTTCTTCAAATTAGAAGGTACGTTTTGACGAACCCCTCGAGGTTATTACCGTTCGTTTTATAACCAAGCAATCCTGAAAGAGAAAATTTTAAAGTATTCAGATCTTATTTCTTGCTTACTGATAGCTGAGCGAAACAACGAATTGTAATGAAAAACAACAAATCCCGACCCACTGCTTCTACTGCACTCCCTGATACAGTCAAAACTAATAATGATAATAGTCGAGGAGGACAACGGCATTTTAACACATATGTTGATGCCATAAAAATTCTATCGCCCTCCGCCGCACTTCCCATGTGAACGTTTCCTGACCTTCGGGATCATCTTATGAAAATGGGGGACCAACTCGTGCCTCGTTGCTATGGTATGTCTTTCATTATTTGCATCGATTTCAAGTTCCACAAGGAACATCATTGAAGAACTCCTATCTAGAGATTGGTCGGTGAACATCAGCCAAATGTATCGAGCAGATAATGCATGTTCAAACCGCTTGGCTAGGCGAACAACGTACAAACTGCTAGGAGTTCTTATTTGTAATGTTGTACCTAGGGGTGTTCATTAATTGGGTGATCCAATTAACCTGCCCAATCCGTTTTGGATTCGGATCCATCGGTTTGGCTTTTGGATTCATGCGGGTTTAAATGGGGGACCCTTTTTATTAACTGGGGAATGGTTTTGCTATTGGGCCTGGTAAAAAAATTTGGGGCCCATCCGAAACCCGAACCAGCCCACTTGTTCTTTCTAGATATACTTAATATCATTATACTTAAAATATTTATTAATATAGAAATTACTTTATATAATTTTACTTAAAACCTAAAAGATATATATCATATAAAAATAATATGAATTATGGCGTCAAATTTCAACCGCAAACCATCACATACGTTAGAATTGCCGTCTTCATTTTGCTCACTGCTCTCCATCTCTCAAGACCCAAACGAAACAAACATCTCACTGCCACACCCATGGGAATCGTCACCGGCGTTCGGCATGACGCAGTCTTCTGCTTTCATCGAAAATCAAAATCGCACCAGAAAACTAAGGAGACAGATGCCGAGATTGTAGAGGTTGGGGACAAGGGCATGGATTTGGACAAACACATAAATGAAATGCCGGTTGAGGAAAAGCCAAAGAAAACTCGAGCTTCTAAGAAAAGATCGAAGGTATGGACACATTTCACTTCATTTACAAATGAGAGTGGTGTGGAGAAAAGTAAAGGTTGATATTGTGGAAGAGAGCATTTATGGTCAACTAGAACACATGGAACTAGCACTCTTTCAGGCCATTGAAAGTGTCACTACAAAAATATCGTTCCTACAGACTACAGGTTGGCAATTCGGTAGTCGGTAAATGCCATTTCGGTAACTAGAACACATGGAACTAGTCGGTAGTCGGTAAATGCCTTTTCGATACGAGCCACGTCGTCGGCATGTCGGAATTACCAACTAACTGCGACTAACATATCTTAGTTGGCAATTGCCGACTAGAGTCGACTAAACTGTTAGTCGGTAGCGTCTTTAGTTATAATTGTTGGTAATTATTGTTCTCGATTGAGATAATAATAGATGTTTGAAAAATTTGGAAATAGGTAGGTTGACGGGGGAATAACCTACACTCATTTTCCTTGTTCGCATATTATGTGTTTGATTGTGCTACATACACGTTCTTGATTTGCACTTACTGAGTCTTGTTGACTCACTCCCATTTTTTAAGTTATTTTTCAGATTCTCTTTCGGGAGGTAAGACTTAGAGGAGGGGATGGTGACTGGCCTGTGGTGGAGCATGTGAGGGACGACCTGTGTAGGGCTCAACGATACTATAGGACTATATCTTTTGAAATGTATAGCATCATGTGTATAGTTATAGGTGGCTAAATTGGCTAGTATTTGTGATGCATCTCATACTAATTAACTTTCGCAAACCTCGTCTTTTGACTTGCACATAACCTTATTGATATATATAAGGTTGAATGTTTAAATTTCATTGTAGTGGTTTATGTGTGTTACATTAGTTGGTATCAGAGCATGGTCGTTTCTGTAGACTCCTCACATGCTTCCCGATCATGTTCAGACCGACATCATCCTCAAGTAACATACATATTTGTAAGTGTTAATATTGTATATCTAGCTCTACCATCGGGTAATATTTTGAGTTTGAGAGTTGTATTGCGGGATATTGGGGTGTCTATTGCCGGCCTTGACTTGTTGGCGAACTTAATCGTAATTAATATACATGGAATTGATACAATTCTGGAAATGGCTGGCTGTCGAGACATTTTGCCATTGTTGATTGTGCGGGATAAAAAGTTATCACATTCCACCCGCCCAATCTCGAAGAGTTCACATGTCACGGGGCTAAATATCTACTCCATACCATTCATGAAGGTGTATTAGCTTACGTATGTGAAACTAGTCGTGAGTTCTCAATGAGCCCTGAACAAGTGCCAATTGTTTTTGAGTGTCAGGATGTTTTCACAAGTGATATTTCGGGCTTACCCCCAACTCGCGAGGTTGAGTTAAGTATTGACCTTCTGTCGGGTACTACACCGATTTCAATGGGCACCAAATCGCATGGCTCCGGTTGAGATGAAAGAGTTGCGAGAACAATAACAAGATGTTGGTCCCGAATGCACCAAACAAGGAATCAAAGAGGCCTTAATGGAATGATAAGGGAGTGTTCTCACCTTTTGAGTGTGTGTAGTGTGTGAAAAAGTTGGATAAGCCTTTGATCTTTGATTACTTTCATAAGTGAGTTGGTAAAACCTTATATACCACATTAACCCTAGGTATATTAAGGCCCAATCACTAAATATAAATTAATTACAATCTAGTCTAAAGCCCAAGCTAAAGATAATTACAAAATTAATCCCAAGACTTAAACTATTGACACAATTAATTAAATATCCTAACAATCTCCCCCTTTGTGTCAATTGTTGGGAGTCTTGGATCTTGAGCGTAGCGGTGGTGGATTAGCGTGTGAGTGTGTCGCGAAGCCCTAGCTTGAACTCGAAGGCGCGGAGGTTCCTTCGAAGTACCAGTCGATTGGCTATAGCGTCAATGAGCTTCGCGAACTTGGATCGGCATAGAGGATCTTCTTCTGAAAGTATGCGGCAGATCTTCATTAGTTTGTCTTGGATGATGGTGAGCGTTCCATCCGAGAATTTTGCCACTTCAGAGCAGCGCAGCATCCTCATCTTTCCCTTATAGTTCGAGTAGACGACCGCCGGATCGTCTCCGTCGATCACATCGCCTTCTCGGTAGTCGTCCGCGTTCTTGAAAGATGGGCGAGTCAGATTCACCTTCTTCAGATTGTGCTCCACCGCCATCTGCAGATCGTGGGTGGCGAAGAATCTGACCTGTCGGAGCATGTGGCGTTTGATAGCCACATATCCCATGGTGACCGGTTCAGCACGTACGAGATGTCCAGAACTTCTGAGGACGAGTCTGAACTGCTTCATGGATTCCAGCATGCTGTATAGGTCGCCCAGGCGCAGAAACTTGAAGTCCGCCTCACTGACTTCACAGTAGCTCTCATCCTGTCTCATTACCGTGAATACTGGGTAATGGACAGGTCCTTTGGACTCTTGGCGAAGGTCAGTGACTTTGCAGATGGGGGCTCGACTCATTTCCTGAGCGATGTTTTCCTCATCGGATAGCGTCCTATTTGAGCTTTTGTGGCACAGAAGACTCCATCGATAGAGTTGCTTCTTTCTCTCGCTCCAACTTTGGATGTTCATCAGCTCATACTCGTCGAAGGTGGTGATGATCTGCTCCTTGCGTCGCCAGATCCTCTTCCTGATCTCTTCTTGGAACGGTGCGGTGATCTTTTTGTTTTCCCACGGTGCTTCCGGTATATTCACCGTGGGTACATCCGTTTGAGCAGCAGGGGCTTCAGTTTGCTGCGCTTGGAATGTGTAAGTTCCTCGCTGATTGCTATGAGTCGGGGCTCCATCACGAACGGGTTAACTAACCAGACGGGGGTCACAAAGACGCTCCGTCGTCACAACATCGAAACATGTGTCCGATGCGCCGCCTGTTTGCACAGGACAAAAAGAACCGGAGAGCCACAAAGGCTTTCCGTTCACACGGACGATGAGACAAGCTCGTATCCGTGGCCCATCGACAGTTGTGGTGAGGGTGGCTGTCATGGGTCTTCCGCTCTCGGTCACAAGGACGTCATCAAGCGTTCGTGCAAGTTCACGAAGAACCTACGGTGCGTAAAGAGTGTTTGTGTCCTAGAAAATGGAAAATTTCGGTGGGTGAGGACACTAGACTCTATGTGAGTGGAAGAGGTGCAGTGAGAGGCGGGGCACTACATGTTCAACATCAACCGTCTCCAAGTGGGGCGGTGATGGCTAACGTGGTTCCTCTTGTGCGAATGAAACAGCTATCTGCGAAAGGATAGCTGAGTGGTTGGGGGGGTTAATTGCACGGTTGGACCAGATGCCGCGACTTCTACTCGGGAAACGAACGAGTCGTCTCCTGTACCTATGGGCGAGGTCCGGGTTATGGTGAGATATGATAGAGGAGTGCGATCATCTCGTCGTTGGTTCGCAGCTCCTGCAAGCGACTTACGTCATCCTCCCGAGATCGTTGATTGGATCTTTGCGTGGAGAAGGATGTCGCGCGACCTAGACCTAGACTAGAGAGGCTAGGGTAGGCTCGTTCCTGGGTTAGGATCAGGGGGGTTTACTGATCCATGGGAACTATGGTGGCGTGGCGTGATCGCGTTGAAAGGCGACCACGAGTGATGTCGACGAGGGTGGCCCAAAACTGTTGATCAGACACTTCTGAGACTCGTCAGGTGGTGGTGGTGGTGAGGGCGTAAAGAGGATCACGGTGGCTTAGGACGTCTCCATGTAGCGCACCATGGTGGAATGGATGGCAGTGGGTGGACGGTGGAGTCTGGTACAAGAGATCCACATCGCCTAAGCATCAAGATTGGATGGCGCGCCCACTGATGGTTGGTTGAACTTTTGTCAACCCTTCTTTGTAGGTCCGGGTTCTGCACGGATTTGTACAGAAGTCATGATGGTTGCTCGCTTCTCTGACATCCCTTCTTGCACGTGGAGCAACCCGTTTTACGTGCATGATGGGGTTGGTTGCTCGCAGTGCATACCGGTCATGAATGTGGAGCAACCCATGTACCATTCATACCGGGGAGTGGTTGCTCACGTCGTGTACCAGTCATGTATGTGGAGCAACCCGGGTACCATACATGCTGGGTAGTGTGAAATTGGCATTTGGAAATTCGGCTCCGAAAAGTTTGGGGGTGACCTAAACTTTTTCTATAATGTGCCAATACCGTCGTAGGTCGATCGTTGGGTACGGTGATCGTTGCCGCGTTTTGGATTTGCCTTCACAAATTTCACAAAAACGTCGTCTATACCGAAAATTTTGGCCCAGAAAAATTTATTTCGAAAAATTTTAAAAGTGTAAATAGACAAAGTCCAAAGGCCTTAGAAAATTTTTCTCTATCCAATGATATAAATTTTCCTTGGGCGTAGAAAAAATTTTCTTCCCTTTTTTTTTTTTTTTTTTTTTTTTGCTCCTTAAAACTTATTTAATCCGAGGGGGGGCCAAAAATTTTTGGTGGTCAAAAACGTTCAAGTGTAATTTTAAAGAGTGATTTTGCAAGATTTGAAGCTAAAAGGTGTGTTTGGATCAAGTTTAAAGGTTGGGTGCAAATTTCTCGGGGGGTGCGAAAAATGGTGTGAAAATGTGCGAAAAATGTTGTCCCGAGAAATTTCGTTGTGAGAGTGAGTCGCGAAAAAAAAGGAAATTTCGCATTCAAAGGAAATTTTCGCATGTACAATAAAAGTTTCGCATATCAAGAAGATTGCGCATTCAGAGTAAAATTTCGCATGTATAAAAATTTTCGCAAGTTATAAATTTTCGCATGTCGTGAGAATTTTTCGCATCCAAGATTTTTCGCATGTACAGTAAAAGTTTCTCAGCCTTAGAAAATTTCGCGGTTTCAAAAATTTCGCGGTTTCAAAAATTTCTCAACCTGAGAAAGAAAGTTTCCCGGTTTCGAATTTCTCAGCCTTAGAAAATTTCGCGGATTTTGGAAAAATTTCTCAGTTTTGCAAAACTTTCTCGGGCAGCGAAAGTTTCTCGGCCAGCGAAATTTTCTCAGGCAAATTTTCTCGGGTAAAAAAAATTCTCGGCCTCACTCACTGTAGCAGCGAAAATTTCAACGCAAGAAATTTCTCGGCTAAGAATTTTCTCGGGTATGAAAATTTCTCGGCCAAGAACAGTACTATTTCATTGCGCGACTTTTACCAGAAAAATGACTCGTTTTCGCTCAAATCTCACTCAAAATCGACGAAACTTGTTCCAAAACTTCAGAAAAACATTCCTAAACACATAATCAACCTTTGGGATGTCTAAAAACAACAAATCGAGGTCGAAATCGCCCAAAAACTGAAAGTGACGAAAATAATTTTTCAAGCAATTTTCACTCTAAATCTTGCTCAAAACACGCAAATCCGGTCGCGTTGGGCTCTGATACCACTTGTTGGTCCCGAATGCACCAAACAAGGAATCAAAGAGGCCTTAATGGAATGATAAGGGAGTGTTCTCACCTTTGAGTGTGTGTAGTGTGTGAAAAAGTTGGATAAGCCTTTGATCTTTGATTACTTTCATAAGTGAGTTGGTAAAACCTTATATACCACATTAACCCTAGGTATATTAAGGCCCAATCACTAAATATAAATTAATTACAATCTAGTCTAAAGCCCAAGCTAAAGATAATTACAAAATTAATCCCAAGACTTAAACTATTGACACAATTAATTAAATATCCTAACACAAGAGCTTCTAGCTAAGGGTTTTATTAGGCCGAGCTTCTCACCTTGGGAGCCCCAATCCTTTCCTGAGAAAAAGAATGGCACTGTGCGATTGCGTATCGACTATCGAGCTCTAGATAAGTGACCGAATCGACGATCTTTTTGATCAGTTGAAGAGAGCTTCATTCTTTTCTAAGATTGATTTATAAAAAGGTTACCACCAGCTGAGAATTAGGGAATGTGACATACCGAAGACATCATCCAGGACTCGATATGGGCACTATGAATTCCTAGTCATGCCATTCGGTTTGACTAATGCACCCGTAACTTTTACGGGTTTGATGAACAAGAGCATGTTGGCCACTGGAAGACTATATTAGCTACTTTGAGGGCACATCAACTCTATGCCAAATACTCCAAGTGTGAATTCTTGCTTGAGAGAGTAGCATTCTTGGGACATGTTTTATCTCACGATGGAATTGCGGTAGGTCCCTCCAAGCATGAGGGACTGGCAGAGCCCTAAGACGGTGACTGTAGTTTCTTCGGCTTGGCTGGATATTATCGGAGATTTATGGAAGGTTTATCCGCTATTGTTGCGCCCTTGACCAATATAACAAGGAAAGGATGAGTGGGATGACAAATGTGAGCGGAGTAGTTTCCAAGAGTTGAAAGAGAGATTGACTTCGGCACATGTTCTAGCACTTCCTGACGATGAAGGGAACTTCGTTATCTATTATGATGCATCTAAAGTTGGAGTCGTATGTGTATTAATGCTACACGGCAAGTCATTATGCTTCCCGCTAATTGAAAGACTACTAAAGAAATTATCTGACTCACGACTTAGAATTGGAAGCGGTAATCTTGCATTAAAAACCTGGAGGCGTTACATGTACGGAGAGAAGTGCGAAATATATACCAATCATTAAAGCTTGAGGTATGTTTTTACGCAGAAGGAATTAAATATAGCAAGTGGCTTGAGTTAATGAAGGATTGTGTTATTACTATTCACTACCACGGGGGAAAGTGGATAGGGTGACAGATGCATAGAGCAGGAAAGTAGTGGGTGAGGCAAATAATATAGTGGTGGTCCAGACACCTCGTTTGCGAGACATTCAAAGGTTAGATTTGATCATTGTTCCTCGACGCTCTATGGCTACTACAACCTACAATACTACAAAAAAATTAAGGATGAACAACTGCTCGATCCGATGCTAATGGAGTTTAGGAAAAAGGTCAAAGAGGGGGTAACTCAAGGCTTCTATAATGAACCTGATGGAATTTTGAGATTCCAAGGTCGACTTTGTGTGCCTAATATTGGAGATTTAAGGAAAATCAATCTTTACTGAGGCTCACGATAGCCCGTATTCAGTACATCCAGGTACCACTGAGATATACCATGACTTAAGTGCACAATATTGGTGGCATGGAATGAAAAATGATATTGTGCAACATGTTAGACGATGTCTTATTTGTCAACAAGTGAAAGCTGAACGAACATCAACACCCGGCAGAAAAGTTACATCCTCCATATATTCCTAAATGGAAATGGGATGATGTGTCTATGGACTTCGTCGCCGGATTGCCAAGATCAAAGAACGGGCATGATGCTATTTGGGTCATTATGGATAGGCTAATGAAATTTGCTCATTTCCTACCTATCCATATAACTATAGTATGGAGAGATTGACGGATATATATATATATATATATCAAAGAGATAGTGAGACTCCATGGTATACCTCGAACAATCATATCAGACCGCGATCTAAGGTTTACATCTCAATATTTGAAGAAAGTACACGAGGCGTTGGGTACTAAATTGGCTTTTGTGTTAGTATTGTGATCAAGAAGCCAACATTTATATTGTTGTGCTTTTTATTTCACGTATTGAATGATTTATATCATTTGTTCCTTGAGTAAATTAATTAATTATGGGTCATTTAAGTCGATGACTTAGATTGTAGAATTCCATATTGAATTAAATAATATTTACTCTAAATTATCCTTAATCTTGATATTTAGCATGGAACACTAATTATCATGTTTAAGATTAATGTGTGGATTAAATGATAGTTATATTCTACAAACTATTTGATAAAGAGTTATCAATTTAATCACACAGATATATAATGGAGATTATGATATCGGATAGACCCGAAATGAAACATATTATGGATTGTGTTTGTGTCCTTAATGTTTCATACGTGTCTTGAATTCTATAATATGATATGTTCATTTTTCAACACTAAAAAGTGCGTGTCTGTTAGTATCGCTCAACGTTAGCCGTAAAAGGTAACTATACAGTGCCACGACAGGCGTGACTACTTTTATGAGTGATGATATCAACGTTAGCCGTAAAAGGTAACTATACAGTGCTACGACAGGCGTGACTACTTTTATGAGTGATGATATCCACGGGCCGCTTGATAAAAGTTATATCGTAATGCATGCAATGTGATTAAGAGCAATCATATTTACGACTTTTGGAATCAAGAAATAAATAAGTTGCGAGGATGACACATTCCTACCTTGAACTTATTTAGGATATTATGTGACAAGGAATTGACACGGGCAGTTACTGCTTAAGGATGATGATTCGTATTTGAGATACTTATTATCCATGTCACTTGGGTAGTCTTAATGTATTTGCTAGGTACCGCTTACGATTTATAGAATTAGAATTGGATCTAATTTTATTGCCACGTGACATGGATCCTACTGGGTCACACCGAAAAGAATAGATCAAAGAGAATATTTTTGTATGTATACATGAGATGTAAAATATGGTGATAAATAAATTATGCGATAATTTATTCGTTTATCATATAATACGAAAGTAAACAAGGTTGAAATAACATATATGATATGAGTTTACGATAAATATATTATTCAACGTTCTTTTTTAGATGAAAGATTGGGAGGAAATCGGCTGTTATAGTTAGGAAATATAACAGAATATTATAAATATTAGATAAGATCTACATATTGTATTGATAAGGCCATAATCATACGATGAGAAATCACGCCATGATTGAGTAATTGTGGGATAAAATAATATATTGATCCTTTATTAGTGTAAAAAGGGAAAGGATTGTCATTGACTCAATCACGAATGAAATTGGCAGCCGTGACCTTGGTATATATCTCTTGGC
This sequence comes from Craterostigma plantagineum, assembly GCA_027422505.1. Lineage (NCBI taxonomy): Eukaryota > Viridiplantae > Streptophyta > Magnoliopsida > Lamiales > Linderniaceae > Craterostigma > Craterostigma plantagineum. Next base: position 15,160,644 of record JAPQWV010000013.1, on the reverse strand, counting down.
ATCTTTCGAAAAAGGACAGAACTATTACATGAGATAGAAAAGGAGTTTTCAGTTCTCAGTGTGTCGATTGAATCAATCTACGTCGTTGAGTAGCTCCTAGCTGGTGAAAGGACGATTCTTTGATCGTGTTCTTGGTGGATACCGGCAGAGATACCATACATTTGGTATTTGTTTATGTAATCATCTAGAAGGTATTAAAAGGTATAATCTCTACAAACTAGTTAGGCTTTAATTCGCATGGACCCTGTCGGAATCGGTTGGTATGTTGATGAAAAATTTTAATTTCCGCTGCGTGTAATACTTCAATTATGTGCTATGATTCCTTACATTTTGGTACGGCTTATCACCCTCAAACTGATGGACAAAAGGAGTGCACTATTCAGACCTTAGAGGATATGCTACGCAATGTGTTTTGGATTTCAAGGGTGCGCGGAATTCTGACCTACCACTGATTGAATTCTCATATAATAACAGTATCATTCGAGCCTTAGAATGGCATCATATGAGGCACTATACGGGCTCAAGTGTCGTTCTCCAATTCATTGGGACGAAATGGGAGAACACAAGGTGGAGAAAATGGTAATTGGCCCTAAATTATTGCATGAAACCAATCAAGCGGTTGAGTTAATTGGGAAGAGGATAAAGGCAGCCCAAGATCGGCAAAAAAAAGCTACACTGACATTCGACATTGTGATTTGGAACTTAACGTCGGGGATATGGTATTCCGTCGAGCGATTTCTACGAGGCATAGTAAGATTTGGCAAATGGGGAAAATTAAACCCGAGATACATATGTCCTTTCCTGTAATCGAGCGTGTTGGACAGATGGCATATAGGTTCGCCTTACCTCCAGCGGAACACGGAGTTCATGACGTGTTCCATGTATCCATGTTGAGGAAATACATATCAGATTCCTCTCATATTCTGAACTATGATACAGTTGAGCTTCAAGTTGATATGACCTATGAGGAAAGGCTAGTGCGAATTCTTGATCGAGGGGTAGAACAATTACGCACAAGGAGCATTCCGCTTGTCAAGGTCTTTTGGAGAAAACACAAGGTAGAGGAAGCCACATGGGAGAAGGAAGAGAACGTGCGACACCAATACCCAAGTAAGTTCGAACTTTAAATTTCGAGGACGAAATTTTTGTAAGGGGGAAGGATGTAACATCCAACTTAAATTAATAATATGATTTTATGAATCTTAAGGTGGAATTGAGAATATAGTAAATTAATGGTAATAGAAGAAATATAATATAATATAAGGACTAAATTGTCTAACTAAATAAGTATGGGGTGGAATATGAAATGAAGAAGAAAGGGAGTTACTTGGTAAATGAAAGATTGTATATTATTCTCTCATTCCTCTCTCTTCTCATTTACTTGTCACCAACGTCTCCCTCACGCAAGCTTAACACATGACGAAAATGATGTGAAGGCTCTTAGGCGAATGATAGAAGATGTTGAGATCCAAGTGCTTGAACTTAAGGTAAAAAGGTAGCATTTGCATTATCTCTTCTTGTGCTTAAAGTTTTGTGGAGGGAAGTAAGATGTAGAAAATTAGGGTTGCGAAATTGTTGGCCTCATGTGTTTATGCGTTGATATGATGGTGTTGAGAGGTTTCTAAGTATACTTTGAGCATGTTAGTAAGTGTTTATGTTAGGTTCATGGGTGGATTTGAGAATTGGGAAGAGATGCGCCAATGAGATTATAAGAGGCTTAGGAATAATGTTTATGAACGCCAACCGTTCGTATAATTGACTATGAGACTTCAATGTGGTTTTGATGCAATTGTATGATGGTTTATCTAGGATTGTGAGTTGGAGCGAGGTGGGATCTCATCTACAAGAGGAAGAGAACTAAAGATTTAAGTTTTTCGTCAAGGTAAGTGCATAGGGAGCAAGAGCTTGTGCGTGGAGTTTCAAATGCATAACTATGTTTAAGTGTCATTATGACTTGATTGAGCCCGATTGAATGGCGTCCGCGTCGTTATGGACTTTATTTCTAAATTTCAATGGTTTTCTTTCACTCGAACTTTTTATGAACATGTTGATTGTTTAACTTGCGCATCATCCCTATAAGGAATGGCATTTCATACGCATTATGGGTGTGTACGGGTGATGTAATACGTGAATGGATTGATGCTACTTTGTGGTATATGATTGTGATGTGAAGTTATATAACTAAGTGACTGGACTACGATGCGTGAATGTGTTAAAGTGGTAGCATTGGGGCCAATGTGGGCCGATAAACAACAGCTCTGGGTCAGTGTGCGTGGCCAACGGGGTCGGAGTGCGTGCGTGGCCGGTAAGAGTATTGTTGATAATCATTGTATTTGATCGAGTTGATTGATAACCGTCGATAGTTGACGATAGTTGTTGACAACTGTTGATAATTGTCCATAATTGTTGGTACTTGTTGTGCTTGATTGAGATGATAATAGATGTTTGAAAAATTTGGAAATAGGTAGGTTGACGGGGGAATAACCTACACTCATTTCCCTTGTTTGCATATTATGTGTTGGATTGTGCTACATACACGTTCTTGATTTGCACTTACTGAGTCTTGTTGACTCACTCCCCATTATTTAAGTTATTTTTCAGATCCTCTTTCGGGAGGTAAGACTTAGAGAAGGGGATGGTGACTGGCCCGTGGTGGAGCATGTGAGGGACGACCTGTGAAGGGCTCAACGATACTATAGGACTATATCTTTTGAGATGTACAGCATCATGTGTATAGTTATAGGTGGCTAAATTGGCTAGTATTTGTGATGCATCTCATACTAATTAACTTTTGCAAACCTCGTCTTTTGACTTGCACATAACCTTATTGATATATATAAGGTTGAATGTTTAAATTTCATTGTAGTGGTTTGGATGTGTTACATTAGGTGTGTTCGAGTATATAACGAGAGTGCAAACCATCACGAACCAGCTGAAGAAAAATGGCGAGGTCCTAAATGATGCCCGAGTCGTCGAGAAAATCTTGCGATCTCTGACGAACGAGTACGAGAACGTGTATGTGCAATTGAAGAATCCAAAATCTCGAAGAAATAACTGTCGACGAACGCTCTGGCTCGCTCGAAGCTCACGAGCAGCGAAAGAAAAAGAAGAATTAGGAGTCTTTAGACGAGGCCCTACAGACGCAATTGTCCATTAATAACGACAAGACGTTCTATACACACCACAGTCGAGGAAGATGACGTGGCCAACGAGGACGTGGTTTCGGACAAAGCACAGGACGAAGATGAGGCTACGATCACGAAAAAGAAGGACAAAACAACAACCAAAATTGGAGAGGACGAGGTCGAGCACGAGGATGTGGCGCCCGCTCAAATCGATAGAGCGTTGAATGCTATAATTCCGGAAAGTTCGGGCACTTTACGAAGGACTGTTGGTTCAACAAGAAGGAGGAAGAAAATGCGAACCTAGTCGCATAAGAAAATCCAAAAGATGATGGCGTTCTCTTAATGGCGCTGGAGCATAAAAGTCCGGGTAGAGACATGGTGTGGTATCTTGACATCGGTGCTAGCAATCACATGAGTGGCACAAACATCTCTTCACGGATCTGAAGAAGATTGAGGATGGTAACGTCTCTTTTGGAGACGCATCGAAGATAGAAGTCAAAGGCAGAGGAAAAATATTTTTCACTCAAAATGATGGCAAACAAGGATTGGTCGAGGATATCTACTTCGTACCGGATCTAAAAGCAACATTTTAAGCATGGGGCAGTTGCTTGAAAATGGATGCTCGGTGTTCATGAAGGATCGCTCACTTCAACTACGAAACAAAGATGGTCGAATAATTGCACGGGTCGAGATGGAAAGGAACCGAATGTTCAAACTCAACCTGATGACAATTCAAGAAAGATGCTTGCAAATTGACTTAGACGATAAAGGTCATTTGTGGCATATGCGATTCGGACATCTACACTATGGAGGCCTAAAAGAGCTCTCCAAGTGCGGCATGGTGCACGGAATGCCGATGATAGAGGGAGGAAAGAAGCTTTGCGAAAATTATGTGATTGGCGAACAGGCACGGACGTCATTTCAGAAGCATGCAGGATTTCGAGCAAGCAAACCGCTTGAACTTATACACACCGATATATGCGGACCTATCTCCCCAGGATCATTTAGCAAAAGAAGATACTTCAACACATTCATCGACGATTACTCGAGAAAGACTTGGGTATATTTCTTAAAAGAAAATCCGGAAGCGCTGGTGACGTTTAAAAAATTCAAGACCATGGTCGAGAATGCGACAAGTTCAAAAATCAAGGCACTTCGTTCAGACCAAGGTGGGAGAGTACATGCCAGGTGCCTTCATAGCCTTTTGTGAGGAACAGGGCGTCAAGAGATTCCTCACAGCTCCGTATTCGCCTCAACAAAATGGCGTGGCTGAAAGGGAAAATCGTACCATACTCGATATGGTTCGAGCAATGTTGAAAAGCAAAGAGATGCCAAAGGAGTTCTGGGCCGAGGCGGTACCATGTGCCGTGTATATTCAAAATCGATGCCCACATCGGAGCCTCGAGATCGAACACCACAAGCATGGAGTGGCCAGAAACGATCGTAGCATACTTCAAAATATTTGGAAGCGTGGTGTATGCACATGTGCCTGACCAGAAAAGGACCAAGTTGGACGACAAAAGTAGAAAGCTTGTCTATTGGGTACGATGAGAAGACGAAGGCGTACCGGCTGTATGATCTAGAAAATAAAAAGGTGATAATAAGTCGAGATGTTCGAGTAGACGAAGAAAGTTCGTGGGGCTGGAACGTTGAAGAAAACACAACGCCTAGAGAACCAGTGAGTGTTGCACCAATGTCTGTCTCAGTTTCATCTCAAGAAAATATCGAGGAGGACGAACCAAGAGAGCCCAGGATGCGAAGCATGCAGGATCTGTACGAAACAACCGAACAGGTTCACCTAGTCTGCTTACTGGCCGACTCGGAACAAATTAGTTTCGAAGAAGCCGTAAGAGACAAGAGATGGAAAATGGCGATGGACGAGGAGATCAAGGCGATTGAGAAAAATGACACTTGGAAGCTGGTGGAATTGCCACACGGGCATAAACCTATAGGTGTAAAACGGGTTTACAAATAGAAAATCAACGCTCAAGGAAAATCAAACGTTACAAGGCAAGATTGGTGGCGAAGTGTAAATCCAGATTATCCAAGAACACTTCAACAGATTAAACCTTCGTTTTATATGAATAGTGTGCTTTTGAGGTTTAGTGTTGAATACGTGAGAGTTTTGCAAATGGAAACTTACATTAATGAAGTTAGGGTTTAAGCTTAAATACCTTGTGAGGTATTTAAGCCCATTGGGCCCCTAACAAGCCCATTACAAATACAACCCAATTACATAAATAAAACATCTATAAAATACATAGAAAAGAAATTACAAGACTTAGAATTAATATTTTGGACACTTCTAAAATATTCCTAACATTCTCCCCCTAAGTGTCCAAATTACAATCGAGCAAATAAACTAAGTCTTCATTTCTTCTTCTTCGAGCGGGGTGGAGGAGGAGGTTCTCTATGAGCCAAGTAAGTCTTCCTGAATCCAAGGGCAGTCTCGAACTGTCTGATGTCGTTCCGAAGAACGATCCGATATCTTATCTTCTCGATGAGTTTCCGTAGGATATCTTTCTCTTCCAGTTCTGTTCCTTCTAGTTTGTCCTCTTCGGAAACTGTCTTCTTCTTAGCCCGAAGTTGGTTGAGGATAATCTTCAATGTTCCATCTGAGAATTTGGAGATCTCTGACAGAAGTAGCACCTGCTTCTCTTTCTTCTGTGCTTGTATGTAGGTGACCCCTGGTTGTGGTTCAAGGAAGATAAATCCCTCTTCAAACTTTTCGAGATCCTTGTATCTGTTGTCTGGACGCGTCAGGTTGACCTTGCTCATATTGCTTTCCAAGGCCATTTGGAAGTCATGAGCAGCGAAATACTTGACCTGCCTCAGCATGCACTCCTTGATAGCTCTATAACCATCTCGTCTTGTGTGAGTGTCAATGGGAAACTTATTGCGATAAATATTGTAGAGCTTGTTGAGTTCGCCCAGTGGAAGATAGGGAAGATCTGCTTCTGAATATCTTACAATTTTCCTGTCATATCGATCAATAACAAAGACAGGGCCTACATATCTTCCTACCGCCCATTCGACGTCCACAATATCGCAGATGGCCGATTGATCTCTCATGTACTTCGTGTATTGATCTCTATTCATTCCTTTCTTGGCCGTGACTTCCCAGAGCATAATCTGATGGCTAAGTCCCCTATACGTCCCTCTTAGATGCTCAAGGCCTCGAAGATTCAGCTCGTTGACTCCCTTTATTTCTTCTTCCTTCCTCCAGATCTTTGGATAAAGATCCTCAAGAAAGGGTGCCTTGATCTTTGCGTTTCTCCAACGAGTTTCTATGAACTCGTATCCTGGCGTCGGTTCCTCGGGCACCTGATGCTGAAGGAGTTCTGGAAGCTCTGGAAGATCTGCCTCAGGATTTTCTCCTAGCTCCTCTTCCTCTCGCTCGATGAAGCAGAAGTCTGCTGCTGCCGCCTTTAATAAATTACGAACTCTTTCAATCCTTAGGCGAGACTCTTCTGCTGTCTCTGTTCTTGTCATCCATTCCTCGTCTAAGATATATCTGCCAATGTAGTCTTGAGGATCCTTTTGACGAGGGGTTGTAGTTGCTTGGACAGGTTGGGTGGAGATCCTCGAGGGAGCAGACTCGACTCCACCAAGGGAAGTTGTCTGGTTCGGCCCTTGTGTAACTTGTCTGCCCCTGGAAGACCTTGGTGGTGGATTAGGTGGTCGTGACGAACTGCCTCCACGCGTTTGAACCCCGCGTCCTCTGCTTCTTCCGCCGCGAATAACAGGAGACTTGGTTCTCGGTCTCTTGCTGCTCTCCCCCTCAGGACGATCCTGGTCGTCTGGATCGTCGTGACGACGTTTCTGACTGGGGCCTTCTTGGCGGCATGTGTCAGTCGGTATGCTCGCATCAGGAGATGGGATGACGCCTCCTGCGACCAGCTTCCGGTAGAGGTCTTCTTCTTCAAAGCTCCGGTTGCTGTCGAGATCAATTATGCGAGCAATTCCAACATCAAAAAGCTCTAGCAGAGGCACTGTGTACAAGTTGGGTGTCGTCGGGTTGCGTGGAGGCAAGGTGAGAAGTCGGGGAAGTACCGGCTGTTGAGGAGGAGGTTGGTCAGATATGGGAGCCTTCCCTTTGTCGGTGGAAGTTGCTTGAATCGCCTCCTTAATAAGACCTTTGACCCTTGGTAGGGTTACGGTCTCGAAGAATTCGAACAGCCGATTCTCCAAGTAGGCAGTCGTCACCTGTGTTGGAATTGATCCGGCGCCACTAGAGGGAGCCGTTGGCACACGTTCAGAACTAGGTTCTGGACGGTGGCCCTCGTCACCCGAAGTTCGTGGAACTTCAGGGTCCTTGGGTCTTCCGACCACTCCTTGCGACGCATCTTTTGGAGATGGTGCTCGGGTCGTTGTTGCCACGTCAGTGGGACAGGCTTGGGTGAAACTATCTCCGGGATCGTCAAGGCGTCCCGTTAGCACGCGTCCAGAACTAGGTTCTGTACGGTGGCTCGCGGATGGTGAGCTGCTGAAATCATCAACATCCGAGAGACTTCCGTCCAATCCTTGAAGAGCCTCTATTTGGGGCTCTTCTATGAACGTTGAGGCCTGAAGATCAGGCGGAGGCTCGGCCTGTGTCACAAGAATGGGTATTTCTTGAGTTGGTTCAGACACAGGAACCGAACTGCTGGAGGCGTGGGGTGGTTCGTGTTGTGTTGAGACACTTGTCTGTTGGGAGACAAGTGAATGGTCAGGTGGGGTTCGCTCATGCGTCGTTAGGTCATGTACGACGTCTTCTATCCTAGGGATTGACCCGGCTTTTTCTGACTGAGGTAGTGCAGTAGTAGTTGTCTCTGGAACATCCATTAGTGGTTGTGCGAGTTGTTCGGCATGTGGTTGTTCCTCGAGTGATTGTTCAGGTATGGTTTGTTGAGAGGATGGTGGTGGTTGGTCAGGTATTGCTTCTTGAGATGTAGTCTGTTGTGTGTGTGGGATAGATTCAGTTTCTGTGGTTTCTCGCAGCATCTCACTCTCTCTTTCTCTCTCGCTCGTTTCAGCTCTCTCAGTCTCACTAACCCCTGGGTTAGACTCAGGTGGGCTATCCTGTGTCGTGGGGTTGGAAACTTTGTAATCTTTGCAGTATGCATCGATATGGTCAGGGTTTGCAAGAATGAGTAGCTCGTGAGGGATTGGCATTGCGGTGCGCTTGTATTTCTCATCAGACTTTCCCTTTTGAAGGTAGCGCAGTTTGGGTGGGGTGAAGTTTTCTTCTACGGGTCTTGATGGTATTCCCGGTGTTGTGGTCAGGAAATGATGGATGATAAGTGAGAACCACCGGGGATATGGCAGATTCTGTGGCCTTTTGGACTTTGTTCGTTGGTGAAGTTGGTCATCAAGATCAGTGATGATAAGCTTGACAAGGTCATAATTTCTTCGAAACACTATCCCATGGAAGATGCGAAGGATTGTGATATTGCATCTATCCCATCCGGAGTGCTTGGGTGAGAAGCACTTATTGACAAATGTAAAGAGCGTTCGCCAAGGATGTGGGATCATGGAATTCTGAAAATGGGAGACAAACTTGATAGGCGTGTAATATCCCATTTTCATCATATCCTCCAGAAGCTCATTCTCAGAAGCCTCAGGTTCGTAGTTAGGTTGACTTGGCAATCTGAGAATACTCCGAAGGAGATCGCTTGTGATGCTGACAGTCTCATTTGCTATTTGGGCCTCGTAGTATATACTGTTATCCTGAGCAATTTTGGTCTTCATCGTCCCCCAGAATTGTTGAAGGTAGACTGTAGGGACTTGGACGGAGGCCGAAAAAGCATACCCAAGGTGGTGATTTCTCAGTATGGATAAAATAATTTCGTCCTTGCACTTGAATGTATGAAGGTCAAGTTGGAAGTTATTGTCCTTGGTCGTTATCCATTTTGAGGTTGGGTAAACCATATCCGTAGGTGTCGTCATTTTTTTTTTTTTTTTTTTTGTACTGGGATGTTCGGTCGAAACTGCAAAACATGAACAAAAGGAATTAGAGATGTGATATTGTAAACTAGAATAGCAAAAATTGGTTAGAATAATGATTTGGGCTATGAGAGAAAATCGTTTAGGTAAGGATTTGGCCCATTCCTATTTGGCCCATTAATGTTCAAAGAGATTTTGTCCGAAAAATTTTCTAAGTATGGTTTGCGGGTGTAAAAAATTGTACGATTTGTTGTGTAGAGATGAACTTTGCGAACTCTGAAATGAGAAATCAAAGGTTTGCGGGTTGAGTTGAAACGGACTTTGCGAATTGTTGAGCATCGGGAATTCGCAAACTTAAAATTCGCAAACAAGGCAGTTGAAAAGCCAAGCAAATTTAGACTTCGCAAAGTAAACTTAGAATTCGCAAACTTAGAGTTCGCAAAGTACACTTAGAGTTCGCAAAGTTAGAATTCGCAAAGTAGACTAAGAATTCGCAAATTAAACTTAGAATTCGCAAACTTTGAGTTCGCAAAGTAAACTTATTTGCAAACTTAGAGTTCGCAAAGTATACTTAGAAATCGCAAAATTAGAGTTCGCAAAGTAGAATTCGCAAAGTAGACTTAGAATTCGCAAAGCAAAGTAAAGCAAAGTTTGCGATTTTGCACGATTCGCAAAGCAGAAGGTTTGCGATTTTGACACGATTCGCAAAGCAGAAGGTTTGCGATTTTGACTCAAATCAAATTCAACTTGTGCAAGACAGTTTTTGAATTCGCAAAGCTGTACTTCGAGCGATCAACCGAAGAATTTAAATAGGAATTAAAAGCTCTAAATGGCTATAAGCAAACCCAGAAACTCAAAAATCGAAACAACTATCCAGAGATACCCCAATCACATTCTAAAACATAAACAGTCATTCATCGATAATCTGTATTAAACAAGACAAAAAAAAAACTCGATTATTGCCCTGTTCTTCACGATTCGAACCTGCAAAGCAAAAAAATAGGGCATTTCATTGTAGAAATTATATCGAATGATTCCTTACCACCGAAAAGTTTCTGAGAACGTGATTGAGATAGAGAAACACACGTGAGAACTGGGATATGCTATCGAGACTGCGATTTGAGGTTCGCAAAATTATATCGATGCTGACAGAGGTTTGCGATTTTGAGAGTGTTGCGAGTTTGAGAGAGGTTTGCGAATTGAGAGAGGTTTGCGAATTGTGATGGATTTGGGGAAGTCGAGAAATTTTTAGGGTTGAGGACAGTTTGCGGGCCTGAAGAAATATTAGAATGGGCCGCAAACTTCTCCCTTTTTCGATTTGAGGTTCGCAAAATATTGTAATGTAAAGTATGCAAACTTAATTTTAATAATTGATTTGCAAAATGACCTGGGAAGAAAAAGTGAGTGTACGAGATTTTCAACTTAGCAAAGATACCAAATAATCTAGAAAAGACCCAAATACTACCAATTTGGCGCAATCAATCACGAGGATAACATCAAATCTATGGATTTTTAAGATCGATTTTCATGATACGATATCCTTATTGGAGAAGGAAGAAATGTCACCTTAGTCAAAAATTCGTCTTAATGTCGGGACAATAAATGACTTATGTTTTCATCATCAAGTTTATAAATAGATATGTCTCAAGTCTCATAGAAGTACCTTACATCCAAGAACTAACAAATTTCTTATTTTCTCGTTTATAGATGGATTGGCAGAAGCAAGAAGAAGAAAAGAAGCTCAAGGAACAGGCAGAGTTAAGACGCAACTTTGATCATAATTTGAATATGCTTGTTTTTGAGATTTACCTTCTTTTGAGCTTATTCGTTGTTTTACTTGCTATTCTGCTTTGGATTTTTATAGGGAATACGAGTTTTTGAGAGCTCCCCCTAAATGTTTGGATTTCTTTGAATAAGTATTTGAGTTGTTGTACGAAAACTCCCCCTAAATGTTTGGGTTTCTTGAATAAGTATTTGAGTTGTTGTACGAAAACTCCCCCTAAATGTTTGAGTTTCTTGAATAAATATTCGTTGAAAAACTCCACCTAGTATCTGAAAAAAATGATTGAACTCACTCCCCCTAGATATAATGCCTATCGAGTATCTGAAAAATGATTGAACTCACTCCCCCTCGATGCATGTGAACTCACTCCCCCTCGATGCATGGATATAGCTTTTCTCCCCCTCGATGTATGGCCATCAGCATTGGCGATACATCGACTTATTGTAAACAGGAAAAGTTTATTGAAAAATAGAAAGTAACCATAGAGAAAAAAAATAACCAGAAGAAAAAAAATAAATCCTAATAAACCAATTAACATAGAAAACACGCACAGAATGAGAGTTTAGTAGCATAGCAAATAGATAAATGGTGAACTGTAGGAGGGCATAGGCAAAATTAAAAGTTGAGGTTCAACATTCCCAACTTTGCTACTAAGAATTGGAAGCGTTTTTCATCCAATGCTTTTGTAAGCAAATCGGCTAGTTGAATCTCTGTGTTGACAAAGTACATTTCGATTATGCCTCTCTCTACGTGATCCTTTATGAAGTGATAGCGAAGATCTATGTGCTTAGTGCGTGAGTGATGAACAGGGTTACATGTAATTGCAATTGCACTCTTGGAGTCACAGTAAATAGGAATTCTATTTAGATCGAACCCGTAGTCCCGTAGTTGAGTTCTGATCCATAAAATTTGTGAGCAGCAACTGGCTGCAGCCACGTATTCTGCTTCCGCCGTGGAAGTTGACACAAAATTTTGTTTCTTCGAGGCCCAACATACAAGCTTGTCGCCTAGGAATTGGATGTGTCCAGAAGTGCTTTTTCTGTCTAATCTGCAACCTGCAAAGTCTGCGTCAGAATACCCTATTAGTTTCATATTTGAGTTCTTAGGATACCACAGTCCAAGGTCTGGTGTTCCTTTCAGATACTTCAAGATTCCTTTGACAGCATGAAGATGCGACTCCTTGGGGTTAGCTTGAAATCGAGCACAAAGACATGTAGAGAATAAGATGTCTGGCCGACTGGCTGTGAGGTAGAGTAATGATCCAATGATCCCTCGGTAATGAGTAACATCAACAGGTTCATCTAAGTGATCTGCATCGAGCGAGCATGATGTGGACATAGGTGTACTCGATGATTTGCTCTTGTCAATCCCATACTTTTTGAGAATATCGTGAATGTACTTTGATTGATTAATAAAAATCCCATCCTGAAGTTGTTTGATTTGTAATCCGAGGAAGAAGGACATTTCTCCCATCATACTCATTTCAAATTGTGATTGCATCAGAATGCTAAATTCTTCACAAAGTTTAGGATTAGTAGAACCAAAAATGATATCATCCACGTAGATTTGCACAAGCATGATATCAGAACCAGCTTTCTTTACGAACAAGGTAGTGTCAATTTTCCCTTTAGTGAAACCTGAGGAGATAAGAAAGTCGGATAACACTTCATACCAGGCCCTTGGAGCTTGTTTAAGTCCGTACAGTGGTTTGTCAAGTTTGTAAACAAAGTCGGGATGATCAGCATTGAGAAATCCGTCCGGCTGTGACACATACACTTCTTCTTTCAGAATTCCGTTCAAGAAGGCTGTTTTTACGTCCATTTGATAGACAGTAAAGTCTTTGTGTGCTGCGTATGCAAGAAATAACCAAATGTTTCATCGTAATCAATTCCTTCCTGTTGATTATATCCCTTACCAACGAGCCTAGCCTTGTTTCGAATTACAACACCATCTTCATCCTTTTTGTTTTTAAATACCCACTTTGTTCCGATCACAGTTTTTCCTTTTGGACGAGGAACTAAGTTCCAAACTTTGAGACGTTCGAATTGATTAATCTCCTCTTGCATAGCCACTATCCAGTTAGGATCTCGTAGTGCGTCAACTACTCTTTTAGGTTCTGTTTGACTCAAGAAACAGGTGAACTGACATTCATTTGAAAGTGATCTTCTAGTCGTTACTCCTGTATTTGGATCTCCTATTATTTGATCTGTAGGATGATTTCGGATCCATTTCTTTTCGTGGGGTAATGTCATTTCGTCTATTTGGGATTCCTCACTGAGTGGATAGTCGATTGCAGACACGGCAGTGTTGCCTGGTGAGTTTGAAGAGGAGGCATCTGTCTGCGTTGTTGTTACGGTTGTTGGGATCGATCCTTCTGTATCTGAGGAAGGAATTGTCTGGTTAGGAATAGGTTCTGAATCATGAGTTGACGAACTAGGACTGGATTCAGTATTTGGAAATGGATCAGAAGATGGTCTTGTCTGATTTTGAGAGATATAAATATGCTCAAAAAGTAGATCCAGATCCCGTTCTTCTTGGGCTCGTTGAGTAAAGCATGTGGGGTTGCTTTGTCTGGAGGAATCAGTTGCTTGTTGATCTGAAGAGTTCCATTCAGAGGCATCTCTTGAACATTCTCCTTCTTCATTATGAGAATGAATAAGGTGTGGTGTTCTAGAGACTTGTCCCAAACTACTATGTCCAGTCAAAAGTTCGAGTCCCTCATCAAAGGTGACATTTATACTTTCAATGATTATCCTTCTGTTTCTGAGAAATATCCTGTACGCCTTAGATTGTGCAGAGTAGCCTACGAAGATTCCTTCAGTTGCTTTTGGATCAAGTTTGGACTTGTCTTCGCGGTCGTTGGCGACGAAGCACTTGCATCCAAAAATTCGAAAATGAGCAATGTTGGGCAGTCTTCCATTTATAAGTTCATAGGGCGTTTTTCCAAATCTTAGATGAATGCTTGTGCGATTCTGTGTATAGCAAGCAGTATTCATTGCTTCAGTCCAAAGAAAATGAGGTAGTGATGATGGAATGATCATTGTTCGAGCAGCCTCTACGAGTGTTCGATTCCGCCTTTCAACAACCCCATTTTGTTGAGGTGTGTAGACAGCAGACAACTGTTGGGTAATCCCTATGGATTCGTAGAAGTCGCTGAGCTGTTGATTCTTGAATTCTGTTCCATTGTCTGATCTAACTATTTTAACACTCCTCTGGAGTAGGTTCTGCGTTGTTCTGATTAGGTTTGGAATATGATCGACTGTCTCTGATTTAGTCCGTAAAAAACGTACCCAAGTATATCGGGAATAGTCATCAACGATAACCAGCATATATCGCTTTCCACTTATGCTTTCAGTTCGCATTGGGCCACACAGATCCATGTGTAAAAGCTCTAGAGGATGTTGAGTGGAAGCTGTGTGTTTTGTAGGATGTGAGGCTTTCTTCATTTTTCCTTTCTCACAAGCAGAGCATATATGCTCTTTTTGATACTTCAGTGGTGGTAGTCCAATCGCCAATTTGTTGGTTGACAGCTTGTTGAGGGTCTTGAAGTTAAGATGAGATAACCGTTGGTGCCATAAGTCATTCTGAGTTGAAGTTGCTTTGGAGATTAGGCAGATATCAGTCTTTGGTTTGACAGTTCTAATATCAATGGTGTAAAGATTTGTCTTGCGAGTTCCAGTAAGGAGTTCTTCACCATTGGCATTGAGAATTTTGCAAGTTTTCTTTAGAAACACAACTTGGAGTCCAAAATCACTGAACTGTCCTATTGATAAGAGGTTGTGTGTCAGTCCTTCAACATACGAGACTTGTTTATGTTAGGAAATATTTTGTAGTGTTCAATTTCATTGCATTATCTTTGTTGGTTTGCTTTATTAAACTTTGGGCTAGCTCTTAATTGGGTTAGTTCTTAGTTATTCATGTAATGGGCCTTCACAAGAGGACCACTTATTATATACCAACTTGTGGTATAAATAGGAAAACCCTGACACATAGTTAGGTGTGCTTGTGTGTGAAGATCAAATAAACAATTTTAGAGTGAGAGAGTCTCCTCAAGAACACCACCAAGCCCCTCACGCCCCGTTCTTAAATCTCGATCTTTCGGCGTGTTTAATCCGTCCGAAGTCGTATTGTTGGTGCTAATCGGGACCAACAAGTGGTATCAGAGCCCAACGCGACCGGATTTGCGTGTTTTAAGCAAGATTTGAGTGAAAAATTGCTTGAAAAATTATTTTCGTCACTTTCAGTTTTTGGGCGATTTCGAACTCGTTTTGTTGTTTTTAGACATCCCAAAGGTTGATTATGTGTTTAGGAATGTTTTTCTGATGTTTTGGAACAAGTTTCGTCGATTTTGAGTGAGATTTGAGCGAAAACGAGCCATTTTTCTGGAAAAAGTCGCGCAGCTATGGAACAGTAATCTGTGTTCTTGGCCGAGAAATTTTCTTACCCGAGAAAATTCTTAGCCGAGAAAATTTCGCAGGCCGAGAAACTTTCGCTGCCCGAGAAATTTTCGCATCTACAGTCCGAGAAATTTCGCAGGCCGAGAAATTTTTCCGAGAAATTTCGCTGCTACAGCATGTGAAGCCCCGCGAAATTTTCATACACTTCACTTCATCATACATATTTTCGCATCTTCAAAATTTTTCGCAGCTACAGTGATCCAAAAAATTTCAACTTCACTTTTTCGCATCCTCACTATTTCGCATCATCACTTCACTTCCATATCACTTGAGAAAATTCAAAACTTGCGAAATTTTTGCTACTTGAAAACTCTTTCTACCTGCGAAATTTAATACCGTTTTTAGAACAAATTTTCACCGCGAAATTTTTGGAATACATGCGAAAAATTTGCACAACTGCGAAATTTCTTAACTTACGAAAAATTTTTATACATGCGAAATTGTACTCTGAATGCGAAATCTTCTTGATATGCGAAACTTTAACAGTACATGCGAAAATTTCCTTTGAATGCGAAATTTCCTTATTTTCGCGACTCACTCTCACAACGAAATTTCTCGGGACAACATCTTTCGCACATTTTCACATCATTTTTTCGCACCCCCCGAGAAATTTGCACCCAACCTTTAAACTTGATCCAAACTCGATTTTTAGCTTCAAATCTTGCAAAAATCACTCTTTAAAAATTGCACTTAAACGTTTTTGACCACCAAAATTTCCGGCCCCCCCTCGGATTAAATAAGGTTAAGGAGCAAAAAAAAAAAAAGTTTAGGTATAGACGACGTTTTTGTGAAAAATTATATCATTGGATAGAGAAAAATTTTCTAAGGCCATTGGACTTTGTCTATTTTAAACTTTTAAAATTTTCCGAAATAAAATTTTTCTGGGCCAAAATTTTCGGTATAGACGACGTTTTTGTGAAATTTTTGAAGGCAAATCCAAAACGCAGCAACGATCACCGTACCCAACAATCGACCTAGGACGGTATTGGCACATTATAGAAAAAGTTTAGGTCACCCCCAAACTTTTCGGAGCGGAATTTCCAAATGCCAATTTCACACCCTCCCAGCATGTATGGTACCCGGGTTGCTCCACATGCATGACTGGTACACGACGTGAGCAACCACCACCCCAGCATGTATGGTACCCGGGTTGCTCCACATACATGACTGGTACACGACGTGAGCAACCACCACCCCAGCATGTATGGTACCCGGGTTGCTCCACATACATGACTGGTACACGACGTGAGCAACCACCACCCAGCATGCATGGTACCCGGGTTGCTCCACATACATGACTGGTACACGACGTGAGCAACCACACCCTGTCAGGACCCGGCTTCTTAATTGCCTAATTCTAACGTATCCTATGTGCCTACCGTTGCTTTAACTTAAAAGAGTTGCGGAAACGCGTATTAAATTTTTCCATTTTTGTAATGGAAGTAGTTTCTATACATGACAAAAGAATTACATGACTTCCTAACTTCATGTGAATCCTAATTACACGAGATGTGTATACATGCATATCAAAAGAATCTCTGTGCGCCCGGCCTCACAGGTCGTCATCCATGCACACACTCCCATCCCAAAAGCTGCTGGAAGCGCCAAAAGATTTCCTTGCCATCTAAGCGATCACGTACCGTGGTCGCTCGCACCTACAACACATAACGTAAGGGATGAGCGATATGCTCAGTAAGTAGAAATCATGCATGACGTGCACGTGGTCAAACCCCGCAAAGGCAATCCACGCCGATGCATCTTATGTCTTATGAATCAACTTAATCTCATATCTTTTATCTTAGGGCCCTTGGCAGGCTTTTACCCAGGCGTACACCGTAAAGAGCTCTATCCAACCACGGGCATCAGCCCAAAGTATGAGGGCATCAACCCAACCATACTAAAGCATGAGGGCATCAACCCAACCACGCTAATCAGGGATATAAGGGCATCAACCCAACCATGAGGGCATCAACCCAACCATGGTAACCCCCCGACGCATCAACGTCGTTCGTATCAACCATACTAAAGCATGAGGGCGTCAACCCAACCACGCTAATCAGGGATATAAGGGCATCAACCCAACCATGAGGGCATCAACCCAACCATGGTAATCCCCCGACGCATCAACGTCGTTCGTATACTGGCGACGCATCAACGTCGCCGTCGGCGCATCAACGCCGTCTCGGTGCCCCGGAAGCCGCCCGCTATCTTAGCTTATGATATCATTGCCCACTTCGGCTTTTTTTTTCGCTATTTGCGACATAATCATGCACGCTCACCAATTCATTAACCCCAAGTGTTTCGTGCATGCTCGTGCATATGCAGAATGCGTTAATGCCATAACGCTTACTAAGTTCATGAAATCATATCATACAAGTACACATAAGCACGTAAACACCTCATCACGTAACCACATCAATTAGACATATACATTCATGTTATGTGTTGTAGTTGGATTTCCACTTACCTGGCGTCCGTGGACTAACTGCTACCTGCCCTGGCGAATTTCCTAAGTCCTGACCTTAGGCACCAAAACACTCGTATCAGTAAGCTATTAATTAATTAGGCTAGCTAAGTACTCGAATTATTTTAAGTCATGAACCTAATTTTCGACTTTAAACTATTTGCTAGCCGGTCTAGTGAAATTTCTAAAATTTCGTCCTTTAAACCTGCCAAGGCTATAAAGTCAGTCCATAAATTATATCAGTTGACTACCTAAATTTTCGTACCAAAATTCTATCGATTGCAACGTCTACCTATACCGAAAATTGGTCCTAAGGACACAGATAGGCAAATTATGATCGGGCGTTGAAAGAGCCTATGCTCATTGGAATCGGAGTATTTTTCTTATTGAATGGTGCGAAAATATTTTTCGTGAAGTTGATTTGCGAAGTGTTTGAGTTCGCAAACCGTTGGATTCGTAAAACTCGATTCGCCATCCTCATAGGACCCGCAAAGTGCATGAGGCTCAGTTCGCAAAACGGGTTCGCAAAGTGCATGAGAATTCGCAGAATGCCGAGTTCGCAAACCCTCGGTCGGCCCGCAAAGTGGGTGGGTTCGCAATGTGGGTTCGCGACCTATGTGGACTCGCAAACTTCTAAGGATTCGCAAAGCTAGGGTTCGCAAAGATGGACCCGCCAACCTTGGGCCCGCAAACTGCGTGAGGATTCGCAAAGCGCCGAGTTCGCGGTGCTTATAGCATTCGCAAAATCCTTGCTTTGCGAAGTAGGGTTTGCGGCTTCGTGGACCCGCAAAGTTTTGGATTCGCCAACCGCTTCGTTGCATGGAGCTCGCAAAGTAGGTTTGCGGCTTGTGTGGACCCGCAAAACCTTGGACCCGCGAAATGAATTGGGCCCGTGAACCTCCATTCGCAAACCTCATGGGGTTCGCAAAGTAGGGAGGCCGCAAAAGGAGCACGGCCCGCGACATGGTTTGGGTCGGCAAAGTGGGTTCGCAAACTTCTCAACCCACGAAGTGACTTGAACTCGCAAAGCTCGAGTTCGCAAAGTGGGTTCTATTCGTAAGATGGGGCCGCGAAGTGCATGAACCCGCAAAACGGAGTCGCAAAGTTCCTAACCGCTTGGGGTTCGCAAACCATCAACCCGCAAAGCTTCCGCTTGCATGGATTCGCAAACTTGGTGGGACTCGCAAATTTTAGCAGGACTCGCAAAGTAGCTTCGAAATTCTCCAGCCCGCAATCCTCTATGGATTCGCAAAGTGTGCTTGGCCTCGCAAAACTGCCGAGTTCGCAAAACGAGCGCGGCTCGTGAACGTCTCGAAGCCGCGAAGTGGGGTTTGCATGGGTTCGCAAACCTCCCGCTACCTCCTCAATTCGCAAAATACTCCACTAACACTTCTCAGTTCGCAAAGTACTACTTTAAAAGATTAAAAGTCATTTTCTCCAAGAACATTATGAAGGCCGATTGGAACTGCAGGAACCCTAAAATCTAGCTAAACAATAACGCCAACCTTATCTTATATTTTCGTGCTTAAATTCCCTAAAACATGTTGTTATAGGACTAAAAACGCAAGGATTAAGGTTAGGGCATCTCTCAGTTCTTAAATTCGTGCCTTAGGCTCAAAACCTTACCGAAACCCCGTCATTTAAAGTCGCACAGCTCTAATCTTTAAGAAAACGTAAATGCTATGGTTTAAAGAACATACCTAGTCCCAATTTGTTAGCTTGGTATCTCGGCTCCTCCTTCTTTCTTTCTTGTCCCAACTCTCGTTACTTTCTTACACTGGGTTTGTGGACTTCAAATGGATTTTAGACTACATTTAATTCATTTAAGGGATGGGGATGGGACTCAATTTACGAAAATATCCCTTATTTTAAGGAAATTTGTCCCTAAGCCATTAAATATTTTGGGCTCAACTCTCAATTTAGCCCATTAGTGATCCTAGCAACTTTTGGGCCTAATTTTAATTTTAGCCCAAACCTTGTTCATGGCTCAAATTTCTTTAGCCTATCTTTCAAAAATTCCTAACTAGATTAAGGGTCAGTTGGTACAATTTAACTGTACCAAATTTCATAAGATCACCTAAGCACGTAATTTTCCACACAAGTTTCAAGTAAGTCACATAAGCATGAAGGTAACACACGAAAAGCACATAATTGCATTCCACGTTTTTATGCAAATTTATTGGCCCTAATGTGCTTACGAGGACTCGGGTGCTACACACCCCGGCATGAATGGTACATGGGTTGCTCCACATTCATGACCGGTATGCACTGCGAGCAACCAACCCCATCATGCACGTTACACGGGTTGCTCCACGTGCATGAAGGGATGTCAGAGAAGCGAGCAATCATCATGACTTCTGTACAAATCCGTGCAGAACCCGAACCCATAAAGAAGGGTTGACAAGAGTTCAACCAACCATCAGTGGGCGCGCCATCTAATCTCGATGCTTAGGCGATGTGGATCTCATGTACCAGACTCCACCGTCCACCCACTGCCATCCATTCCACCATGGTGCGCTACATGGAGACGTCCTAAGCCACCGTGATCCTCTTTACGCCCTCACCACCACCACCACCTGACGAGTCTCAGAAGTGTCTGATCAACAGTTTTGGGCCACCCTCGTCGACATCACTCGTGGTCGCCTTTCAACGCGATCACGCCACGCCACCATAGTTCCCATGGATCAGTGAAACCCCCCCTGATCCTAACCCAGGAACGAGCCTACCCTAGCCTCTCTAGTCTAGGTCTAGGTCGCGAGACATCCTCCTCCACGCAAAGATCCAATCAACGATCTCGGGAGGATGACGTAAGTCGCTTGCAGGAGTTGCGAACCAACGACGACATGATCGCACTCCTCTGTCATATCTCACCACAACCCGGACCTCGCCCATAGGTACAGGAGACGACTCGCTCGTTTCCCGAGTAAAAGTCGCGGCATCTGGTCCAACCGCGCAATTAACCCCTCCCAACCACTCAGCTATCCTTTCGCAGATAGCTGTTTCATTCGCACAAGAGGAACCACGTTAGCCATCACCGCCCCACTTGGAGACGGTTGATGTTGAACATGCAGTGCCCCGCCTCTCACTGCACCTCCTCCACCCACGTCAAGTCTAGTGTCCTCACCCACCGAAATTTTCCAATTTCTAGGACACAAACACTCTTTTCGCACCGCAGGTTCTTCGTGAACTTGCCCGAACGCTTGATGACGTCCTTGTGACCGAGAGCGGAAGACCCACGACAGCCATCCTCACCACAACTGTCGATGGGCCACGGATACGAGCTTGTCTCATCGTCCGTGCGAACGGAAAGCCTTTGTGGCTCTCCGGTTCTTTCTGTCCTGTGCAAACAGGCGGCACATCGGACACGTGTTTCGATGTTGTGACGACAGAGCGTCTTTGTGACCCCCGTCTGGTTAGTTACCCCGTTCGTGATGGAGCCCCGACTCATAGCAATCAGCGAGGAACTTACACATTCCATGCCGCGCTCAACGAGGATCTATGAAGGAAAAGGTCCCATCACCGACACCACTCCACCACGCCTACGCTCACGCCACCACATGCTGCTCCGCCTCTTCCAAGTTTCGAAATGAACTTGGAGGAAAGCCAAATGCTGCTACTCCTGAGAATCCCACTTGATTGCCTCACTCAACACCACACCACACCATCATCATCACCATCAACGCCAGAGGCAGACTCGTCTCACGGACGACGTGACGATCCCAAAGACGGAGATCATCTCAAGGGGGAGTAAAGGAGAAGAACTGAGTTGAAGATCGTACAGTAGCATCAGCAGCAACCATCATCCACCTCCGCTCACACCACCTATGCCACCTCTCACAACACCTACTCCACCACCTCCACCAACTACGCCCCGCCGGAGGCTTCCACTACTTCCGCGCACATTCTTATGTGTCAAGCTATTATGTTCATAATGGAACACTCGAAGGAGCCATGGCACATCTCATCCACCACATTCCGCCACTACTGCGCTGACCACTCTGAAGACCGGGCTCCCTACTCTTGAAAGTCACATTTCAATAGAGCCTTGACACATTTTTTACGCCCCACGCCCACCTTCTTCTGGAGCCAGACGAGTCAACTTCGTGGCCGAACCAGACAACTTCCATTCGAAGACGACAAAATCCGGCGCCAAGAAGAAGAAGATTGGAGAATCTTAACAAGTGAGTCCTAGCCGAGCCATCAATGCCTCCGCAAGAAGAGGAGATATCCCTTGTAGGGGGAGTTTGCTAGGAATCGAGATCTCCAATATGCCCAACAAAGATATCCCGCGCTGAACTGAAGATTGAACACTAAGGGGGAGATTGTTAGGAAATATTTTGTAGTGTTCAATTTCATTGCATTATCTTTGTTGGTTTGCTTTATTAAACTTTGGGCTAGCTCTTAATTGGGTTAGTTCTTAGTTATTCATGTAATGGGCCTTCACAAGAGGACCACTTATTATATACCAACTTGTGGTATAAATAGGAAAACCCTAACACATAGTTAGGTGTGCTTGTGTGTGAAGATCAAATAAACAATTTTAGAGTGAGAGAGTCTCCTCAAGAACACCACCAAGCCCCTCACGCCCCGTTCTTAAATCTCGATCTTTCGGCGTGTTTAATCCGTCCGAAGTCGTATTGTTGGTGCTAATCAGGACCAACAGTTTAATTGTGAGCCGATTGCATATGAGATCGCCATGACCAAGGATTCTGGCTCCATTGCTATTACCAAAGCGTACCAGTCCTCCAGGTCTATCAATGTAGTTGCTCAACAGTTCCTTTGTCCCAGTCATGTGTGTGGAGCAACCAGAATCTAAGTACCACACATGAAGGGCCTGCAAATATAAAACTAGAGGGTTTTAGGTACCCATTGAAATATGGGTCCACCTCTGTCATTTTGTTAGTCCGTTTAGACTCCCTAGATTTTCCTTTGTTAAGGGATGACACAGAGTCACTACCTATTTCTAGGATAGGGATTTGTGTTCCTGCAGTTTGAAGCTTTGGAATCCATTTGTGCTCTAGTAAGAGTCTTTTTGTCTTAGGTTTAGACTCGAGTTTTTTGGTTTTTGTAAGTTTGACAGGTTCTTTGATAGCTTTTGATTTTGATTCTTGTTTTGACGTTGTAGTTTTGTTTTTAGGAATTGTTTTGTGAGTTTGTTTGGGGACATGATCACGCACGGAAAGCTTTGTTTTTGTTGAAGAAAATAATTTTTTCGATACATGACTAAATAAAGATGGTACAAAGGTCTTGGAAGGAAAATACTCAATGACAAAAGGTACATTAAGATCACGATTCTCCTTCAAGATATCTTCCTTTTTAACCCAAACTTGACCCTTCAATGGCTCTTTTGTGGGTCCTGAAAATTTTAATGAATTAGTGCAGGAAATTTTGTCATTTGAAATTAAGGTGTATGAAATCGTGTGTAATCTTAATTTTTCTTTAAGTGAAGATATTTTATGAAGAAGTTTTTGTCTTTCTTCATCAAATGACTTTCTCTCGCTTTCGAGAGTGGAGTGAAGATCACTGATTTTCTTTATGCAATCAGGCATATATCCAGTTGCATATGTAATCATCGGTGTCTTACTTTCCGAAGTACCTGAGGTTTCTCCTTCATTTGGGTGAAAAATATCTGTCTCAAATTCAGTTATTGCTGGACAACTTCTTTCTTTATAACTATCATTTAATTCTGTGTAGTTAAAAGATGTTTGAGTTTCACTGTGTGTTGTTGTCTCATTTTCACTGACAAAAGGCATTAGATTCGCAAGGCAACCTGTCTGCATAAATTTGAAATCGTATAGATAGGGTGAACTTGATATGCCTTCTTTTAACTTACCAGGGTTTTCAAAACCTAGTCCCTTATAAGGATTGTAAAAATCAATGTTAGCTGGTTTGTTTAAAAAGATTGTTTGTTCCGATTGATCTCGTCGGGTTAAAAGATCCTCCAATTTTTTTATTTTGGAGTATAGTTTCTCCCGTTCTTTACTTAGTAAGTCATATTTAATTGTAGCGTCCATTGCCTGATCTCTATGAGATTTCATTTCCTTTTCTAAATCCTTGGCTTTAGCTTCGGTTTTTTGTACTTGTATTTCTAGCTTAGCAATTTTTTCATTTGCTACAATTACACGATTCTTTTCACATGCATAATCATATCTAAACTTATCTAAAACTACTAAGTTCTTCTCTAAGTTAGCTTATAGTTCCTTGATTTTTCTTTTACTTAATTTGTTAGATTTATATAGGGATAAAAATTCATTTTTCATCTTAAGTAAGGAATCATAGTCTGCTTCACTTACCTCCACTATGTCTGAATTGTTAGAAGTTTCCCTGTCTGACTCGCTACTTCCAGCTCCAGCTCCATCTTCTTCGTCATCTAGTTTGGCCATCAGTGCCACGTTCTCATTCTCGCTTTCTGAGGTATCTTCAAGCCAATGATCCTCTTCTGCCATCAAGACCAGTCCCTTTTCTTTTTGTTCAGCTAATTGTACTTTTCGGCGATAATAGTTAACGTCCTTTTTCTTGGGCATTCTGCAATCTCTGGCAAAGTGTCCATTCTTGCCGCAGTTGAAGCATTTGCCGCCTTGATGAGGAGTTTCAGAGTTGTCCTCATCCTGAGTCTTTCCTTTAGAGTTGGATGAAGTTCTTTGACGATTGGAGGAGGAACCAGTCTTCTTATAATATTTCCTCTGCACGAAATTCGAGACCAGAGCGAGTTGCTTAGCAAGATCTTTGAGGGTGATTTCCTGGTCTCCAAGTTTTGTAAGATCCTTGGATTCGTCATCAGGATCAGAGTCTTCTCCCTCCTTAACTTGTGATGACTGGATGATTTCTTTGTCTTTGAATTGTTTTCTTGATGATCGTTCAGTCATAAGAGCAAGCGAGTCGCTTCCTATTGGTTTGATTTCCTCCCTTCGTTTCTCCACATGATTGGAATGTTGATTGAGGTAGTCGAATAATGTATGAATGCTAACTTTGGTTAGGTCGTTCATCTGTCTTATCATAATTGCAGTAGCCTCCCATTCTGGATGAAGTGATCCTAAGAATTTGATATTGATTTCCATTACACTTTTTGTGACTCCGTTCATCTTTAGCTCATTTAGAAGAACAAGAAATCGATGGAAGGTTTCTTGGAGAGTTTCTCCTTTGTTAGCATGAAAGCGGTCATACGAGATGAGTGTGTTTGCCATTCTTGCCATTGTATTGACTTCTGTCCCCTGCATCATAATTCGAAGAGCATCCCACATTTCTTTTGCGCTCTCACCACATTCAAGTTGCATCAAAATGTCATTGGGAATAGCTTGCATCATGTATGATTTTGCCACTTTGTCTGCCTTTAGTCGCAGTTTTTCTTCATCACTGCATTGGTCAGCAGTTTTCAAGATCCTCTGTTCCTCTCTTGCAGGAGTGGTGTCAGTAGTGGCGGGGATTATAGTCCAGTACTGTGTGGGTCCATTGTAAATAGATTCCAACAGGTTCTCGGAATTGTCCTTACTTTCTATGAAGTTGATGAATCTTCTCTTCCAAACTGCGTATTCTCCATGTCGGATGATGGGAGGTCTAACATCATTTCCCATGCTGAAAGAGTCCATTGCTAGTGTTTTGGATATGATCGTTAACGTGTAATGTGAGGAAAATTGAAATTGAATTGAGAATTTTGGTCAAAATCAAATTTGGAATTGATTTTGAAATATATGGGTATGTATCGCAAGAGTGGATAGGACAACGTGTTTGCGAATTAAGGTATTTTGCTCGTTTGCGAATTGAGAGAGTGAGTTCGCAAAGTTATCGCTTTGCGAATTGATCGTGAGTTCGCAAAGTTATCGCTTCACGGGTTAATGAGAAGATTCGCAAACTAGCTTAATTCGCAAAGTGTGCAGAGTTCGCAAAGTGCTATTTGAGTTCGCAACTTGTCCTGAATCCGCGAAGTAAACTTGAGTTCGCAAAGTGCTTTCAATTCGCAAAATAAGCTGGAGTTCGCAAAGTGAGCAAAGTTCGCACAATTATCGCTTTGCGAATTGATCGTGAGTTCGCAAAGTTATCGCTTCACGGGTTAATGAGAAGATTCGCAAACTAGCTTAATTCGCAAAGTGTGCAGAGTTCGCAAAGTGCTATTTGAGTTCGCAACTTGTCCTGAATCCGCGAAGTAAACTTGAGTTCGCAAAGTGCTTTGAATTCGCAAAATAAGCTGGAGTTCGCAAAGTGAGCAAAGTTCGCACAATGATTAAATGAGATCGCAAACTGTCCTGGGTTCGCAAAGCAGTTGTGAGTTCGCAAAGAGTCAAGAGGTCGCAAAGGGTTTCCAATTCGCAAAGTGAACCGGAGAACGCAAAGTGAAGAAAATCCTGAGACGTTGATCTTCGAGAATCTGACGGCTTGGTGACCTCGAACTCGCAAAGTAGAGCTTTGCGAAGTGCCGATGCGCAAACTTGAAACAGCAAACCAAGTGTGGTAATTTGGAATCGCAAAGTAGCCTTGTGAGATGAATGAGCCGTGAAACAACAGAAATCCTTGAGTTCGCAATCCAAGTTCCCAAAAATAGTTTCGTTCGTAAGCTCAAGAACACACTGAAGAACAGGACTGTTCCTCAAATGTTTTAGACAGAAATCCAACGAAACTGAAACAACCTCCACGGAGACCGCTTTGATGACTCAGAATTGATAGCAATACAAGCTTGCCTTAACAAACAGAGTATCTCTGAGAATGGCTAATAAACGAGAGTTTAAGCTTTGAAACAGAGAATAGCAACCACGCAAGAGTTCAAACTGCTTAATCCCTAAAAGCTTGAAATGAAGTTTCCTCACCTACACGCTTGGCTCTGATACCACTTGTAATTCCAGATTATCCAAGAACACTTCAACAGATTAAACCTTCGTAATATGTGAATAGTGTACTGTAGAGGTTTAGTGTTGAATACGTGAGGGTTTTGCAAATGGAATCTTACATTAATGAAGTTAGGGTTTAAGCTTAAATACCTTGTGAGGTATTTAAGCCCATTGGGCCCCTAACAAGCCCATTACAAATACAACCCAATTACATAAATAAAACATCTATAAAATACATAGAAAAGAAATTACAAGACTTAGAATTAATATTTTGGACACTTCTAAAATATTCCTAACACGAAGGGCCACAAACAACGAGCAGGAATTGACTACGATGAAGTTTTTGCTCCTGTTGCAAGAATGGAAACAATCCGTCTGCTCCTTGCCCATGCTGCACAACTTAGTTAGCCGATCTATCAAATGGACGTGAAGTCCGCATTTCTAAATGGAGAGCTTGAGGAGGAAGTCTACGTGGAACAACCGCCGGGATATTCAAAGTCAGGAGAAGAAGGCAAAGTGTTAAAAATTAAAGAAAGCACTTTATGGGCTGAAGCAAGCGCTGTGAGCTTGGAATACACCGAGGGTACTTCAAAAGGAACAAGTTCGAGCAAGTCCATTCGAGCATGTGTTATACGACAAAACAGAAGAAAGTGAAATGATCATCGTCGCTCTCTATGTCGATGATCTTATTTTACGGGAGCAGCGAGAAAGTAATCAACGACTTCAAAAAGACGATGACGAAGGAATTCAAGATGACGGACTTGGGACTAATAAAATATTTTCTTGGTCTCGAAGTCCAGCAAAGAAGTACGGGAATGTTCATATCACAAGAAGCGTATGCGAAGGACATATTAAAGAAAAATAAAATGGAGGAAAGCAAGCCGGTAGCTACACCGATGGAACTTGGAATAAAGTTGTCCAAATTTGAGGGAGGACAAGGAGTAAACGCAACCGAATATCATAGTCTCGTGGGAAGTCTACGATACTTAACTTGCACGAGACCCGACATCGCTTATAGTGTTGGAGTTAGCCGCTATATTGAAGCCCCGAGGCAGTCACATCTAAAGGCGATCAAGAGAATTCTTCAATACATTCGAGGAACACAATCATTAGGTCTATTTTATTCAAAGGCGAACGACGGCAAACTGATCGGATATTCGTACAGTGATTGGTGTGGAGATATCGATGATCGCAAAAGCATGGGTGGTTATGTATTTTATTTAGGAAGCACAGCATTCACGTGACTATTGAAGAAACAACCGATCGTGACTCTATCAACCTGTGAAGCAGAATACGTGGCAGCATCGTGGTGTGTCTGTC
Organism: Craterostigma plantagineum; assembly: GCA_027422505.1. Lineage (NCBI taxonomy): Eukaryota > Viridiplantae > Streptophyta > Magnoliopsida > Lamiales > Linderniaceae > Craterostigma > Craterostigma plantagineum. The sequence continues at coordinate 15,132,751 of JAPQWV010000013.1, read as the reverse complement.
ACGCAATATGGCTAAGAAATTTACTGCTCGAGTTGAATCTTCAACAAGTCGAGCCAACCGAAACTCGAGTAGATAATAAGTCAGCAACCGAGTTGGCAAAAAATCTAGTTTATCACGAGAGAAGCAAGCATATTGATGCGCGATTTCATTTTACTCGAGAGCACATAGAAAATGGAGCAGTGAAGATGATAAACGTCACAAGTTCAGATCAAGTTGCAGATATTTTTCACAAAGCCGTTACCAACAAATACGTTTGAGAACTTGAAGCAGATGCTTGGGATGAAAGACAAGAAGGCATTGAGCTTAAGGGAGGAATTTGATGACTAAACTCAATACCTTAGTCAAATAAATACAATAAACAAAAAAAAGAGAACGAAACAAGGAAAAACAAACGGACAACTCGTGGGCCGCGCCCACAAACTTTAGCACTCTATCTTTGGAAAGAAAATCAAAGTTTAAGTCATAAAGATACCACGAATGATAGTAATAGAGTTTGCATTTGTCTTCTCTTTATCATATATGATATCTATATATATGCATGCAATGTAATACTATTATAAGAGAGAGAAAATGAGAGAAAGAGCTGAGGGTGTGTCATGTTAGCAACAAAAGTGAAAGTACTAGGAAATTCACCAATACTAGCAAACGATTTAAGGATACCAGGTAATCGAGAATTTCAACTACAACACATAAACGTGTTTATATAATTGACTTACGTGACTATGTGCTTTGGTGTTTATATTGTTACGCGAATTACTTGACATGCATGTGCATGGTAAGTGTTTCAGTATTATTCACGTGACATATTCATGTGCATTCACGAAACATTTGGGGATTTATGTGAGATGAGCATGCATAGTGTTTATCGCCTAAGGGCGAATGATATTTGCCAATATGGGCATTTGATGTCGACTCACAGTTAAGTCAGAGCTACTTCTATGGCACCACGATGGTGTGAGAGGCCGTCGGTTATATTTATTGAGACAGGAGGAGCGACCCAGGAAGGAGCGACCTAGATATGCTAGCGTAGGCTAACTGGCATAGGCAACTACCCTATTAGCGGTGAGGAGCGACCTGGGAAGGAGCGACCTAGGGGGAATCATGGCGTAGGCTAACAGCGTATGCTGACAACGTGGGCTACCGCATGGCAGAGGGGACGACCTGGGAGGGGCGACCCAGGGAAACCTGGCGTAGGCCACCCGACGTAGGTCACTGTCACATTTGTTCGTATTGGATGTGAGCTGAGTATGGTGCATAGTTGGTTAGCCAAGGGCCCTGAGAGATATGAGATTGAGTTTGATTCTATACGGGTTGAGAGCATTGGCGCGGATGCCTTTGTAGGGGTTTACACGTGCACGACATTGCATACTTCCTGCTTACTGAGCTTTATTGCTCACCCCTTACTTTATGTGTTGTAGGTGAGCACAACCACGGTAGTGATCGCTCTGATGGCAAGGCTTGTCTTTTGAAGCTTCCAGCGACTTTTGTCAGGACCCGGTCCTCGCTACCTATTCTAGCGTACTCCTGCGTGCCTAACGCGTTGTATTTGGTAAGTAGTACTGAAAATTGCGTATAATATTTTTCTTTTTTCAATTATGTAATGGAACAACGTTCGTTACACGTCAAAAGAATACATGTCAGCTTCCTATTTACATGCGTGACCTAATTACATAGGGAACGTGTGACGGCACAGCAAAAGGTTCCTATGTGCCCGGCCTCGCAGGTCGTCATCCATACACACACGACCACCCCGAAAAGTAGCGCGAAGCTTCAAAAGATCGGCCTTGCCTTCAAAATGCTACAACACATAACATAAAGGATGAGCCGCCGTGGCACAGTAAGCAGAAATCATGCATGAATGCACGTGTCACTCCCCCGCAACGGCAATCCACGCCAATGCATGTTACACTCGCAAAGGCGATCCACGCCAATGCATATCGTACTCCGCAATGTCAATCCGCGCCGATGCACTTAATACTCGTACTAAACTACTCAGGGCCCTCGGCTAATCTTTCTATGCACCACAATGAGCTCACGTCCGTCAAGGACGATCACGACAGTGGTCCACACCGGATGGCCGTACCCAAGGATGCACATCGTTCCCCTAGGCCGCAATATGAACCCGGTTGTCCCCCACTGTCCAGCGGTCGGTCACGCTGGTAGCCCACGCTGAGGTTGCCTACACCAGCGTTCCACCCTATGTCGCTTATACCCTTAGGTCGCACCTTACCCCCACGGCCTCGCCCAATTATAAACCTTTATACATATTTACATAATATTACAACGACGCTAAACGCCGCCACGGTAACATAGAAGACAGCCCTTGACTCAACTGTGTGTCGACAACACATGCCCATATCGGCAATGTGTCAATCGCTCTCAGGCGACACATCATATCATACTCCGCTCATACATCCCTCCCCATGTAAGCGTGTATGCATGTGAATATGAAATGCATCTAATGCCAAGTATACGTACCACGGGAACATGCATAAGATAATTCACGTAATCACGTAATCACAGAGGCACGTAATCATCTTAATTAAGCACGCGCAAACAAGTTACGTGTTGTAGTTGGATTTTCTACTTACCTGTCGTCCGTCGACCAAGTGCTATCCACCCGGTGAATGTTCCTAAGTCCAAACCTTAGGCATAAAATAGAGTCAGGGCACTTTTTTAGTTAATTAATTACTTAAGGACTTTAAATAATTCCTAAGTTATAAACTTATTTTGAGAACTCTAATTGGATTCTAAATCCTCACATGATACGTGACGTTCGTTAAACTCGTGAAGTCTAGCTAAATTTTGCTAAGTATGATTGGCGAATCCTAATTTTCAAAGTTGTTCCAACTCGCTAAGTATTCTACCATAATTCGCGAATTGTACCTATAAACCTAGGGTTCGCCAAGTCTTAATTTAATTCGTGAAGTATCTCGACTAAGGGTCATTGCACTGTTAATTCGTGAAGTTATCTTAGCTCTAAGTTCGCGAAGTATGCTAGCTATATTGCTTAGGGTTTCGTGTTCGTCACCTAAGTTCGCCAAGTTGCTCGGCCCGCGAAGTAGGTGAGTTGCGAAGCATATGAGTTCGCAAAATGCCTTATGTTCGTGAAGCTGTCGAGTTCGCAAAATGGGGTCGCCAAGTTTTGAGGGATTCGCCAACTTGATCGACCCGTCAAATGGAAGAGTTCGCCAACTATGCTGGATTCGCAAACCTCAATTCTCAACTTTGTTCAATTCGCGAAGTGGTCCGCCGATTCGCCAAATTGAGTTTTGCGGCTTCCCAGATTCGAGGGTTGCATGGATTCGCTATCTAGTTCGGTTCGCGAAGTAGCCCCGGCCCGCGAAACGTCCTCAGTTCGCGAAACAGGGTTTGCATGAATTCGCAAACCTCGTCCAGCCTGCGAAACTTTCGATTCGCAAATCCCCCGGCCCTTAGTTCGCCAAATGTGTTGAGTTCGCCAAATGGAACTCTCGCAAAATCCGCTCGACCCGTGAAATGTATGCGTGAGTTCGCGAAATGGCCGAGTTCCCCTCTCAGTTCGCGACTTGAGGGATTCATCAAGTTCGACCCTTGCATGGATTGCCAAGTTGGCCCGTGAGCCATGACTCGTGAAGTGTCTCTAATTCGCGAAGTGCTTCGCGTTTTACCTTCGAGTTCGCAAACCTTTTCGGGTTCGCGAACTCTTCATGCCATTGGTTTCTGAATCGTATTTCGCGAAGTCCCTATTCCTAAAACATCTTTTTGGCCCAGAAGTTACAAATTCTCGATCTAACAACCCTTTTTTCTCGAGAACATCTTGAAGGTCGTATGAACGTTCACAAAGCCCTAAAAATCGATTTTTGTCCCGGATGTAGGCCTAAACACATTTTTCGTTGCCTTATTAATTTGTAAACGTGATACAATCGAACTAAAAACACTATTTTAAGGTGAAAATATGTCATTCAAAGACGAAAATCATTCGATTCTTAGCAACTGTTATCCTTGAGTTTGTAGCTCCTAATACACGCGATTGGTTGGGTAAAATAAGCACCATGGTTAGTAAGTTATACCTCATTCCGAGCTTGTGCGATTTCCTTCTCGGCTTTTCCCTCTACTTTGCTTGAACTGTCGTTGGTTTTCTTCTCTGATGGAGTTTTACATATTTGAAATGGATTTAGGTATTTGTCAGCTTTTTAAGTTAGGGTGATGGGACATAAGGGCGAAAATATCCCTTAATTTAAGGAAGGTTTGTCTCTAAAAATCATTTTTTATAGTTCTTGGGCCTAACTGTACCCAATTCTAGCCCACTTTATAATTTTAATTCATAGCCCATTAAGACTTGTAATCTCACCTTAGCTTATAGCCCATATTCTCCTTTATCTAATTTTCGAAAATCCCTAATTAAATTGGAAATCGCATGGCACCAAATTAACACATCAATTTCCTAAGTCAAGTAGGCACATAATTAAATCAATCACATGACGCCAATTAAATGCACCAATTTAGATCAACTAAGCACGCATTTCGACATACAACTGCACGTAAGTCGCACGAGCACAGGATTGAGGCACGGAATGCACGTAATTGCATCCAACACTTATGCAAATTTATTGGCCTTAATACTTACGAGGACCCGGGTGCTACAACTTTTGAGGGTGGTGTGTACATGGATGTGACCTTTGTGGTGGGCGTTAGAGTTTTCTTTTGCTGCTCATTTCTATACACTTCCCATGTAATTAGGTCTGGAGCGACATTTTGTCATGTACATAATGATTTCCTTCATATATAAGGCCAAATTTTATACACATTTTCGCATTCCTTCTATTTTATATTATTACTAGTCACGTAAGTTACTATCGAAACGGGTAGTAGAAGGCGGGACGCCACAGGGTGGTATCAGAGTTTCGGTTGCAGGTTCTGTAGACTGCACATGTACACACACTCAAAAGCGTGGAAGAGCCTTGCTAGTAAGTTTCAAATTACTATGAATTCCTTTGTGTTGCATAGTTTATGGGCCATAGGGACTACCAGGGTAGAACTCTTACGATGGTAGAACACGAGGCAAAAGTAGTGGGGCTTCAGACCGAGGCAAAGAACCCGCAAACCCGATCGATAATCGTGATACCACTATCCTCCAACTTACGGAGTTAGTATGTCAGCAGTCTGCCCAGATTTAGGAACCAATTCAACAGCGGAATACTGGGGGGACAGCCTAGTAGCGGGCTTTCTCAGGCTGAACGTATTGAGATAGTCGGGGAAAGGTTTCATAAACTTAATCCTCCGACTTCCGAAGATTGGCTAAGGACCCTCGAGAGTATGTTTCACTATACCCGAATCCCCGATGAGGAGAAAGTGTTATGTGCGCTGCATTTCTACTACGGGAAGTGCAGATCATTGGTGGGTCACCATCTTAGCTATTGAAGATCTCGTAACCATGAGCTGGGATCGTTTCAAAGACCTGTTCAGAAGTAAAACTACTCCTGTACGAGCCCAACGCGTGAATGAATTTACCAACCTTAGTCAGGGGACGATAAAGGTGGCAGAATACATTAGGAAATTTGAACAATTGTCAAAGTTTGCCACACATATGGTCCGATGCCCTAAAGATAGAACGTTTCCTTGAGGGCCTGAAGCCAGATTTGCATCGTGACGTGAATATGGCTGGGCTTCAGGGAGTACCGACGCACAAGCTGCGGAGAGGGCATTAGTGGCTGAACAGGCCGAGACCAGAATTATTCGGGCTTAGGAAGCGAAGAAAAAATTTGTTCAAGGAACGAATTGGAACGGAGGAAACCAGAAGAAATAGTTCTTCTCGAAGGGCGCAAAGTCTACTTTCCAGAATAGGCCTGGACCACCTCAACAGCCAAACCATACTCAACCAAGGTTCCCCGCACCGATTCCAAATTGCCCGAGGTGTGGGAAACGACACTACGACAACTGCTTTCCATAGACTAACTACTTCAAATGTGGGAAGCCAGTGTATTTCACGAGATAATTTCCAAAAAATGCCTCAAGAAGCCAAGCGACAAGTCAGGTGAGGCCACTGGTCATACCTGCCCAAGATTATACACTGACATTCGAGGAGGCGGAAACCAACTCTTCGGTGGTGGCAGGTACCCTACTTATTCATCAAACCGACATGCATTTTATTAGATTCAGGAGCCACACATTCATTTGAATCCACTAACTACGTGACAAGACTCGGGATTATGCCTCAACAATCTGATTGCGAGTACAACGCGACCATTCCATACGGGGCTTTGACTCGAACAAGTTTAGTTTTACGAAATTGCTCCGTATCAGTCAGTGACAAGGAATACCCGTAGACCTAATAATCACTCCAATGAATGACTATGAAGTGATTCTTGGAATCTGCCTGTCGAAGTACGGAGCAGCCGATTGCAACCAAAAGATGTCATGTTTAATATAAATAAAGCCCAACCCTTTACTTTCATGGGATCGAACAAAGGTGGAATTATTTCCAGGATATTAGCAATGAAAGCACAATGCCTAATTAAGGCAGGATGACGCATACACTTCGTTCGCAATGACATTGGAGGAAAGCAGACAAACTGGAGTCTAGATCAATGAAAGGACGTTTCATAGGTTACTCCGAAGACTCTATGGGGTACCTATTCTATTTTCACGATGATCAGAGGATCGTTGTGGGCCTGCACGCACACTTTCTCGAGGAAGAGTTCATTCGAGATTGTGGCGTTGGCAGAGAGGTCACTCTCGAGGAGCAGTCGACCGAAACGCCCTCACAGAATTTGGAATCGGATGGTCCGAGCGAACCAGTCTTGCGACGATCTGAAAGGATGCCACGCCAACCACAGCGGTATGGCTTGTCACATGTCGAACACAATTATGTTGCGACTAGGGGACTTCTAAGAGAAGATCCCGCTACTTTTGATCAAGCTATATCCGATGTTGACTCAACGAGATGGGTTGAGGCTATGCGGGCTGAGATGGACTCAAAGTACTCCAACGAAGTCTGGACTCTTGTAGACCTACCGAGCGGTCTTAGACCAATTGGTTGTAAATGGATATACAAGAGAAAGATTGGATCTGACGGACAAGTTGAGACGTACAAGGCCAGGTTGGTTGCCAAGGGCTATAACCAAAAAGAGGGAGTCGACTATGAGGAGACTTTCTCGCCTGTAGCCATGATCAAGTCTATCTGCATAATGCTCGCAATAGCTGCGCACTATGATTATGAGATTTGGCAGATGGACGTCAAAACGGCATTCCTTAATGGATTCCTCAAGGAGGAGATCTATATGGAGCAGCCAAAAGGTTTTGAGTCGCATACAAATGCTCACAAAGTGTGCAAACTGAATCGGTCCATTTACGGACTGAAACAGCCTCTCGTAGCTGGAACCTACGTTTCGATGAAGCAGTTCGGAATTTCGGATTTGAGAAAAACGTAGACGAGCCATGTGTTTACAGAAAGAGCAGTGGGAGTATGGTGTCGTTCCTTGTATTGTACGTGGATGATATCCTTTTGATAGGAAATGACATCGGGATGCTCTTATCGGTGAAAGCGTGGCTTTCGATGGAATTCTCCATGAAAGACCTGGGAGAAGAGACGTATATACTCGGTATTCGCTTGTTCAGGGATCGAGCGAACAAAATGATCGGCTTATCTCAGGCCATTTACTTAGAGAAAATCCTGAAGAAATTCAGAATGGATGACTCTAAGAGAGGGTTCTTACCTATGCAACATGGGTTCCATTTGTCGAAATCAATGTCACCTCAAAGTGAGGAAGACCGACAACAGATGAGTGGGATACCCTATGCGTCTGCAGTGGGTAGTCTGATGTACGCAATGTTGTGTACACGACCGGACATTACCTACGCTGTGAGCGTGGTTAGTCGGTTTCAGGCAAACCCAGGTGAAGGACACTGGACAGCCGTTAAGAATATCTTTAAGTACCTTAGACGGACTAAAGACTTAACGCTGGTCTATGGAGGAGCGGGACTAGAAGTAGAAGGTTACACCGATTCGGACTTCCAGTCGGACGTGGATGACCGAAAATCTACTTCAGGTTTTGTATTCGTGCTCAACGGTGGGGCAGTGTCTTGGAGAAGCTCCAAGCAAAGCACGACTGCCGGTTCCACGTGTGAGGCAGAGTACATAGCAGCCTCAGAGGCAGCTAAAGAAGCTGTTTGGATGAAAAAGTTCTTGGAGGAACTTACTGTGGTACCAGTTGCGGACAGACCGCTTACACTTTGGTGCGATAATAGCGGTGCAGTCGCGCAGGCGAAGGAACCACGATCTCATAGCAAGTCCAAACATATTGAGAGAAAATATCACGTACTACGTGAGTTCGTTGAAAACGGGATGGTCGCCGTGCAGAAAATCGCCACAGCGGAAAATGTGGCGGACCCACTCACGAAGCCCTTGTCCCAGGCAGTTATGGAACAACATCTGGACAAAATGGGGCTACGAAACCATTGTGACTGGCATTAGGTGCAGCACATGGCATTCGAGTGCAAGTGGGAGGCTGTTAGGGAGTGTGCCCTCGGAATGCCATACGAGGACTAGGAATAGTATAGGGCGCACAATGATGTATAGGTCAATAGACAGTTTTATTGTATATACTGTTAAAATAAAGTAGTGAATATTATTTTCATTATGATAAAGGCATTATTATTTATTTATCGAATTTAAAGTCTGCTTGGCATCTGGCGGTGCGATAAATAAATAACACCCAAATGTTTGAGTTGGACGTCTGATTCTCGTGGGGACGAGGGAGGAGACACCGGACGGTCCTTAATCTCAGCATTAAATAAAAAGTCCGTAAGTCTAAGGATTCTAGGTGGGTGACTAGATATCCGAATATGACTTATTCATTGACGATCACATAGTATCGGAAGTGTCACCGATTACCTGAGAGGTTGTGGGTCGTGATGGAGATATCGGTGATCGGAGAGATCGCGTATTCGGACATTCGGCTCGTATTCGTCTCGATCACATGACTAGGATGTTGTCAATGGTTGAACGAATGACTATAGCAGCCTCAGACCGATAGGGTCACTGACGGATTTACTTTCGCAATTTCGGTTTGTCGCTAGTTGGCTAGGTCCGCAAGTGTTCGGAAATGGGACACGGGCCAGCGACGAAACGCAACTGATTTTACGGAGGTGATTGTCGGGCTTTGAATGCTATCGGGATTCACTGCCTATATTCGTATAGGTTAACGTCCTATGAGGTAATTGGAGAACGACGATTGTAAAGCCTTCGGCCGAAGCTTAGAAAGCTCGCTCGTATTAGATACGGAGCGGAGTTTAAATAATCGGTTGGTTCTCGATTATAACATAGAGTTAGGTCAGTGAGTTTGATATTTACATGGCTCTCACCTAACCGGAACGCAAGTGAAAGGCATAAGAGGTATTTAAATGTATACACTGTAGTCGGTTCGCCCGATTTCGATCAGATCAAAATTCGTTCTCAACTGGGATCTGTCCGGTACCGCGGGATTGGCTAGGCGAATACCGGGACTCGCGGATTCCTCCCGTGCCAGTTGAGACGGACCTAGAGAGTCGCGCTTAAAATTGGTAATGAACTTGAACGAAAACGGCGGGCTTTTCTCTAGAACCTAACGAATGGGATTCGTTGAGGTAGTGGCAAAGTTGATACGAGGTGTCGATGATTTAGTTAAACTCCGATGACGGTCACGGGAATAATTAGGACTTAAGATTGTCTTAAGTGCTTAATTAATTAACTAAATGAGGCTCAATTATAATTAAAATAATTAGATTGGATTTAATTATTTTATTGCTTAAAATTGAGGGACTAAATTGAGAATTTAGAAATCTCATAGGCCGAAATGGAATAAACATAAAATGTGCATGTTGACTTGGTCATTGAACATGTGTCTATTCCATTTTATGCCACATTGGTTGAGGTGGCAAGTGACTCATTCATTCAATGAAATGACAAGTGTTAGGGAAATATTATAAACAAATCTTAGTGGAATTTTACTACAAAGGTGAGCATGCAAAAATGAGAACAAGTAGATCAAACATGAGGGGTTACTAAGCCTAAGTACTTGGTATTTTTACTATCAACAAATAAACTAGAGAGAAAAGAAACAAAGTGAGTTGAAGTTAGAACTTCTTAAGCCACGTCAAGCCACGGGTTCGTTTGACGAAGCCCACCGCCCGAACCGAACTGCGTCTAGCCATCGGGAGCAGTCTTGGAGGTTCGATCAAGGTAATACCCGCGTGACAAGCCCGGAAGCCCCGGGAGCCAGACGAGGCGCAGCGACTCTCATCCGAGGTGTAATCACGTATGCCGAAGGTATATTTCGAACCCTACTGATTTGATTTTACGAAAAATACCAAACGACATCGGAATGATTCGAAAGAACCCTCGTTGCGATCGTCGGGAAGTGTAGAATCAATCTGGAAAATTTGGTATTGATTGGAAATCATTTCGGTTGTCAAACTGTCGAAAGACGGCAGACTTCCGCTTTAGTCGAATTGATAATTTCGAACCACTGATTTGATTTTGTGAAAAATACCAAACGACATTGGAATGATTCAAAAGACCCCTCGTTACGATCGTTGGGAAGTGTAGAATCAATCTGGAAAATTTGGTATCGATTGAAAATCGTTTCGGTTGCCAAATAGTCGAAACACTGTCGGCTGCCACTTTGTTGAACTAGTTTGGAATGAAATTATTAATTCGAATAAATTTGTATTAAATTCGAATTTGAGAAGTTCGAATTAGACGTGGTATCCTGAGGCTCAGGGCAGTATCTTGAGCCCTCGGGAGAAGCCGAAGGGTGCTAGGTCGAATTTAGATGTTGAAATCGAAAATTCGGCACCGTACGCCGCTCGGTTCAAAACGCGCTTCCGCTATCGCCACGTTGCGCTGTTCGGGGGCCTGCGTCGATAAATCGGGTCCACCCCAACAATCATTTGTAATTGTGCTTTGATTTATTAGCTGTCTTCGTAGATTGGGGCTTTTCTTGTATTTGTCCTTAGTATAGGACTTAGATTGTTATGTACCAAGTATGTTTGGTATAAATAGATGTACAAACATAGAGCCTAATGAGAAGATTTGAAAAATTGATCCGAAAGGCTTGCAATTTAATTTCTAGAGAGAGAAACACAAGAAATCTTCTCACTCTAAGCGAAATTCTCTCTCGAGCTTTCAAAGAAGGTTTTCAATCGAAACTCATTTCATATCAATTCTAATCGATTGCCTTAGAATTCATGTCTAGGATCATAGAGTTGATTAATTAGAAAATCCATTTGAACGATATATGAAGATCCTTAAGGGATATGTTAGAAAATGATATCGTCCGGAAGGTAGCATAGTTGAAGGATACACTACAGAGGAATGCGTTGAGTTTTGCTCTTCGTACGCGGCTTATGTTAAAGCGGTTGGGATACCTACGTCTCGCCACGATGGATGACTACGAGGTAAACCATTGACGCACAGTACAAGACAGTATCGAGAGAAATATGGGAAAGTGCACATTTATTCGTGTTGCGTCATATTCCTGAAGAGCACCCGTTCATGGAGGAGCACATGGCTAGCTTACGGCGCGAAAATCCTGAAAAATTGGAGCTATGGTACATAAATGAGAATAAACAGACTATTTTTAGGCTGGTTCAGAATGAGGGCATTTTATGCAAATATCAGATCAAATTACAGTGAGATGATAAAGTGGCCGGCATGGGGACTGGAATGGACTGTTGCGTGAAGGTTACGACATTAACGGGTACACGTTTTATACGAAAAGACGAGATGATAGGATCGCATCGCAGAACAGTGGGGTCATATTAGTTGCTTTGTCGAGAGAAGTATCTCGTGGAACGGATGCTCAAGTTACGAGCAATGTAAGTTCATACTATGGGTTATCGAAGAAATTTGGGAAATCGTCTACAAGAACAACGTAAAATTTGTTTTACTAAGTTGTCAGTGGGCTGATAATAGGCGAGACGTTCGGATAGCTCCAGAGTTAGGATTAACAATAGTGGACTTACAAAAAGTGGGTTATGTGGACTACCCTTTCATCCTCGCAGTGCAAGCAAAACAAGTATCTACGTTGTAGATCCTGCTAATAGTGGATGGCATATTGTTCTTAAAGGAAAGACAAGTGTTGTTGGCATCGGTAATGTGGATGATCAATAGGACTATGACAGAAGTGATGAGACATTCTCATTTTCTACCAGTGTTGTATATGATTAATATAATTATACCCAAAATATATTTCAGCGTACCTGGAACTTGACCGATAATCCTGCTATAAAGAAGTAGGTCCTGAGGAAAGCCGGCGAGCTTCGCGAGAATTGGAAGCACAAATATGCTATCAAGGAGGAGAAGAAAGGGCCTGAGTTGGCTAACGAGTACGAGCAGCTCAGTAAGGAAGGATTGAAGGCGTGGAGGAATTATACGAAAGCCGCGGAATTTAATAGTCCTCTAATTTTTCATATATATATATATATATATTGAAGTATAAAATATGCCTAAGAGGGGGGTGAATTAGGCTATAAAAAATTTGGCTTGTTCTTCTTCGAAAAATACTTTTCTTTAAGAAGATATTTGCAGAGTATGTTATTTCCCAGAAAGCAGTACGAGTATCAACGTTATCTCCCTAACCCTGTTTCAAAATATCAAGTTATTTTCATAAATCGTTTCAGCGATATCACCTAGTTATTTGCACGTGTTCCGGGTTTGTCTCACAGAAAGTAAATAGCAGAAAGTAAAGTGAGACGAGATTTTTATACAGGTTATATCCCCAACCGGGGTTTAATCCTGTCCTTGGGGTGTGATCTCCCCAAGAGTTCCAATCAATCACTAGGTATTACCGGTTCTGGTTACAAAATGATTAACCCTTACACAACCGAAGCACTTTGGAAACTAGACCTCCACCTAGGCTGTCGCACGCCAAGTTTCGATCCACGTCATTTACCCAGGAAACCAATTCCCCGACTGGATGCGGCTTGCTACCAAAGGGCCACCGAATTCACCAAATTCGTCCCTCCACGTGCGAAAGACATCAACCGTGCTCCTTTGTGCGCTCAACACGTCCGAAGACAAGGGTTTAGGGTAAGGTGTTGCTAAAGATTCGCTCAAGGGTACATAATTCGCAAATGAAAGCTCAACACAAACTACGAATGAATCGCAAATTTCAGCTCAAAAACTCTAAGGGATTCGTTTGCTTGTGTGTTCGTTGTGTACCCTTCAAAGTGAAGTGTTTTCTTCTATATTGTCCCAATAATCGATTCCTCACTTCACAAGGAAAGTTAAGCACAGAATATGCAAGAGAAAGCTCAATAATCACGTGCATTAACTCAAAGAATCATGCAAAGAATAAACCAAATAAGCTCAACGGTCAAACATGATAATTTACCATAAATACCACTGATTAACTTTCATTCCACTGTAATCTCATCCGTTAGTCAGCATATTCCATATATAATTCCACACAGCATATTATCAATGGTAAGCTCAATCAACTGATTTCTTTCCCAAAATATGATAGCCAATTCGCACAGAGAAAGATTTGATTTACTGAGTATAATGCAAAGCATACTTTCCATGTATGGTGATCTCATCCGATTTCAGCACATTCCATAAATAGACTCAATCAACATCTTACCACATATAAGCCCAATCAATTAATCACTTTCCAAAATATAAATCCTAAGTCGCATAAGGAAAGATAGATCATGATTCACTGATTTAAGAGTCAAATAATATCGCACTCAATGGATATATCATTGATATTCTTTCCTAAAATAGATTAATCACATGTAAGCACTTAATCAGAATATCTTTCCATATATACAGCATAGTCATTCATATCCGGGTGATCACATCGATATTCCTTCCTAAAATAACTCAATCACGTTTTCAGCTCAATCAGAATATCTTTTCCAAATATAGCACACATTCATATCCGGGTGATCAAATGATATTCTTTCCTAAAATAACTTATTCTCGCAGACAGTTCACATATCACTCAGCATAATATATTTTCCATATATAGACGCAATGAGATTCAATTCATACGAAAACGTTCATAACCAGGTGATCACATAAATATTCCAGTTAAGCACAAGATCAAACAAATTCGATTTTGTTAACAGTTTAATCACATTTAAGCGCTTAATCAAACATTATCACATACTTAAACATCACACAACATGCATATCGAGTTTTCTAATTTGTACCCCCCAATTTACATAATTACTTGGAATAATCAAAACTCTTATAATCATTTGGATCAAAAAGGTCTACATATAATATATTCAAACCTATTTTCTTTGTTATGAATATTACAGGAAATTAGTGAGAAGGCTAAACAAAGACAGGCTCACCACTTATACCCACACCATCTCAGCTCAGCGGGGTATATAGGTCGGCGACCCGAATGGGTTGACGAGGATCCGCTAAGTCACATGCCCCCCGAAGACAGGGAAATCTCTGAATCAATCCGTCAAGGAAATACTAGAATTAAGGAATACTTTCATAGTCGAATGAGCAAAGGAAAAGATGGATTTTGTCACCTTGAAACCCCAGCGAATCTAGAGCTGGCTGAGAGATTGGTATGTGTATTGCTTTATAAAAGTTTATTACACAATATATACCTTACTATTAGTCAGTCACTGGTGCACGCCGAAGAAGCGCGAGGAGAATTTGTCCCTAATAGGCACAAAGATGCTTTTGTCTAAAATTAATGGAAAACCCAATCATAGCGGGCGGCCTAGAGGATGTGGGAGGGATCAGACGATATAGAGCGTGTTCGGAAACCCATCCGAGCGATCGAGGTCCTCTTCGAGCTAGATTTCCAAGGAACAAATGGGGGCCGAGTTGAGGGAGCAGTTGAGGGCCGAGATGTGGGAGGAGATGAGGGACAAGTTTAGGGACGAGATACGGGAGGAGATGAGATCTGAGATGAGGGCTATGTTTGCTCAAATGGGCCTTCCGGTGCCCAATGCGGAAATGACCGTGTGAAAGTGGAAATGCCGCTCTTACTCGACTCACGAAGTTGAAGCCAATGACTTTTGTAGTTGTTAACTTCGAGTCCACACCAAGGGCTCGATCAAACGCCTCACACAACGAATTACGGGAGCGTACTCCCAACCCAATTCCACTATAAATCGGGGGCCCCAGGAATGAAGAAGTGGCCCGCAACAATGTTGGATTTGACACTCCCAACCAGATACCGAGTTCTCGGGGTCCAGGGGCGAAACCATAGATCCATTTCCATTGTCGATGAATGTGACGGTATGCATTTATTCTTAATTATTGTTTAATGTGCAATGACTTAATGGCTTAGTAACATTAACAATTTATTCTTTTAAAATCATATAGTATCCTAGGGTCGATTGATGTTATACATCGAAAGGACGTTAGAGGTTGTCGGTCTTGGCACCGTCACGGACGGACGTTCCAAAATTCATGGAACATCGGTTACGGCAGACAACGTCGTTGCCTCTGTTGATACCGTCGTTCTGGGCGAGGTCCAACTGCCTATACCAACTATGCATCTGATAACTCTTGGCGATGCACTAGGCAGCTACGTTTAGTGGCCAAGAGAGTTAATACGTTCGACTAATGCTGTAATAAAGTATTTTTTTGATTTTTGAATAATAATGTTTTGTAACGTACTCTACTTGTAGAAACGGAAAGGAAAGTTGCCAGAGAAAGCGCCAAATATGTTTCATTGAGATGACGACATCACACGCCTCGATCAGAGCGTCGTGAATAGTTTGGGCCAGCAGTGTCGCCAGCTCTTCGTATACCTTGCGGCACGCGATAATCGACGTCTGTCAGCTTTCCACTCATTCTATATGAGAGATGTCTACTACAATCCAACTAACGAAGACTATATGGTGTACATTGACAGTAATGACTTCGTCGATCTATTCAAACTCGG
Source organism: Craterostigma plantagineum (assembly GCA_027422505.1). NCBI lineage: Eukaryota > Viridiplantae > Streptophyta > Magnoliopsida > Lamiales > Linderniaceae > Craterostigma > Craterostigma plantagineum. The sequence goes on along the minus strand of JAPQWV010000013.1, from coordinate 15,116,864 downwards.
GAGTGTGGATTTCTTAGTTATTCTACTTTTTCTGAGGTATTACTTAATATTCCGTTAAAATAATAAATCATTACAAGTTTAGTTTTTCGCTTTTATACATTTTATTGAGGAATCATATTCCCAAGTATCTTAACGAGTCTGATAACTTCAAGTGTTGCGACCCGAGTCGTCTGAGGGCTATGGAACATGATGAGACAGCAGATAGTGAAGTTGATTTCCTGGCTGATATTATCAAAGATGCACACCGGACCGACACTTACTTGTTTACTTTAAAGCCATCAGCTTCGTTAAGTTTCAAGTTTAATAAGTATGTTTAATATTATCCTCTCGTTTAATATTTTCTAGATACTAGAGCGTTCCTCCGCTTACGTCGTCGAAGAGATCAACGAGGTACGGGAATTGTGGGCGGAGCATTTTATGCACTCTGGTTAGACTTTGACGTTATATATATATAATATCTGTTTTGTGTTTATGTTATGAAAATAGATATTTGTTGGATGATTATTAGTTATTGTTGAGATTGATTGTTGGGATAATGTTATGGTGTATTTGGTTTATTTGAGTTTGATTGTTGGGGGATGATAAAACCCAAAAAAATATTTGAAAAAAATATATTATAGGCGACTGTTCCTGAGCCAGGAACCGTCGCCCAAACACAATATATAAAAAAGCACATGGTCAACGGTTGCTTCGAAGAAACCGTCGCCCAACCAAAATATTTTAAAAAAATAAGACATCATGGGCGACGATTTCTTCCAAGAAATCCTCGCCCAAACATATTTTAAAAAAATTATGGGCGACGGTTTCTTCTGTAGGAACCGTCGCCGGCACACTAAAAAACAGCAACGTGCGGTAGTTATAGGCGACGGGTTTTGAAGCAACCGTCGCCCAAAACGCTGCAGATGGGTGAACGGGCTTTGGGTGACGCATAGAAACCGTCACCCATGAAACAACAGTCGCCCATGTGCTTTTCTGCACTAGTGGAGGTTAAATAGAATATTATACAATGACATCTCATAGTAAGTTATTGCAATAAATTTCTACTAAATAGGGATATTAATTTCAATATTATAAATTTACACAATGGCGTCGAATATATGTTTATGAGTGTTTTTTAATTCAATAAAAGATTGGAGAAGTTTAATCAAATTTGGGCCCTAAAAGATTGGAGTATTAAGTTTAATCAAGTTTATTAATAAGCCCAATAGGAAATAACCTATTGAACTTATCAACAATTACAATTAAAGTGTTTTTTAATCATCTTCAACCTCTCAACCCCGTCACCACCACGATAGGAAATAACCCAGAAGTTATCACCATCCCATCGCCGAAATAACCATCGTTTCCGATCCAGCCAAAAAAACTCCCACGGCCGTAAAAACGACTATACAGCCGTTTTAACGACCCCAACAGAGCAATCCATCAAGAAGCCGGAACTTCGGCACGGAGGCCTTCGTACCGGCAAACCATGTTGGAGATTGCACAATGGGTTTAGGAGCGGGAGGCTCTTGAAGTTTGCATGACAACTGGAACACCAAACACAAATATTCAAGCAGTGCCACACATCACTTCGAGGCTCTCTACTTGGAGAAGTGTTATGAATCTTTGTCGTCTATGTTGAGCCTCACAATTATAGGTTGAAACGATATTAAAAGATCGATGTTCAAGAAGATGAAGAATGTGATGACTATATGAAGGTGTGTTAGGATCGGTTATGTGTTTAGAGGGGGTGAATAAACACTTGTTACTTTTTCGGTTCTTAACCAGTTACGGTTAGATACCGGTGCTTGATATTTGTGTAAGTGACTCATGCGGAAGCAGACCGATTGGTTTTGAACCAAGACCGGATTGAAGATGTGATGTGTGCTGTGTGTTAGCGAAAGACACAAATTTGTTTCTGGAAGTTCGGAGTAAAAGTCTCCTACTTCTCCCCTTCTTCCCCGCAAGGAAGGCACCACTAGAAGACTCGGTCTTACAATCCTTGTCGCACAACCTTCTTAGCTAGACTAACACAGTAAAACCAACACGGCTATACTCAGCTAACTAACTCCTAGACTCCACTTAGACAGCTTCTTACAGTCCGTCTACTTTCAAGAGCTTTCTACAGTCCCTTGAGAACAGCTCACTCACTACAGATTCGATCTAAGGACATTGAGGACAACACCTAAACACTTTCTGCTTAAGAGCTAGAGCTCTTTCTCACGTTGCTTGGTTTCAAAGATGGTGAAGTAATTTCTTCAACTTGCGTCTCTCCCTTTTATAGTTGGGCTTGATGTTGAGAGCCGTTGTGAGATGGCTCATTGTACCGGACCAAGCTTTTAATGACTTTAAACAAAATAGGTCTGTCCGGTCTTTGCAGCAGTCGTTCTGTGTATTTTGCTTTATTCCTTATTTGGCTTAGTTTGACTTCAACTTGGCTTTTTCTGTCAGCCTTGAACTAATTTTTCATTAGAAGCCTCAACTTGTCGCGCTCCAAACAAATTTGAATCTTAGTCCATCGTGGCACTTCCGGTATCTACTTTTCGGTCCCTACTGACCCCCTGATAGCATCTTTGATCCGGTTGATGGTTGCATTTAGCGAACTGTTTTCAGGTATCCGGTTTCATCTGTATTTAATTGGTGTACTTAATTAACTTGAGTCCAATCACCAAAACTGCTAATGAATTCTTTAAATTCACGATTCCTAACAAGGTGACGTGTTGTCAATTTTATACTAATGAATCAGAAGACCTTATAAGTAAGTCAGCTAATTAATCTCTAACATTTATTGTATGAAATCTACCACAAAGATTTGTTAAAGAAGCATTGCCAAGAACCATGAGTCACAAGTAGGGCTGTCAACAAGGCGGGATAGGAGAGGGGATTAAAGATCCTCCTCCCTGCGTCGACGGGGAATCCCCAACTCCATTCCCGCCAACTAAACGAGGGCAAAATTGTCCCCGTCCTCGTCCCGCGAAAGTTACCCACCCCGCAATTTTAGAAAAAGATATTTTATATTTAATATAAATTGCATATATTATTTTAGATATATTAAATTTTCTATTTTATAATAATACAAATTGGATAAAAAAGCGGGGACTATAATCCCCATCCCGCCTCTAGAGGGTAAAAAATCGGGATACTTTGCCCCGTTCGGGACGGATTCCTATGGAGACGGGCACTCCCCGCTCCATTGACAAGCCTAGTCACAAGTCATCGCCTTACTATGAAGATGGGATGGATAATTTTCGGAAGGATAAAGCCACATGTATGGATGCAATGATTTTTGCAATTGATAGTAGAGATGTTACAGCGGTTGGTCTAGAAAATGCAAGGATAGACATTGTTTTGGAAGAGAAACAATGCAGTAATGACCTTTTGGGGATTCTGTTGCGAATTTTGTTCCTCAACTCAGTGGTAGCGTAAGTCCAGATTATCCAATAACAGTTAAACAGATTAAAAACTTCGATTGATATGAATAGTGCTTAGAGGCTTTGAAACGTTGAATACGTGAATTTGTGAAATGGAAAACTTGATTAACAAAGGTTAGGGTTTAGGGTTTAATACCTTAAAAAAGATATTAAACCCATTCGGCCCTATTCAACCTATCAACCCAACAAGATAAAATACAACGTATTAAATAAAATACAAAGAAATAAAAAGACTTAGAATACATATTTTGGACACTTCCAAAATATTCCTAACATTATCCCCCGAAGTGTCCAAATTACAATAAAGATTATCTTCTAAGTCTTCATTTCTTCTTCTTCTTCGAGCGAGGAGGAGGTGGTTCTCTTTGGCTAAGTACGACTTCCTGAATCCTAATGTAATCTCGAAATGTCTGATGTCATTGCTGACGATGATTCATTATCGTATTGCTCCGATGATTTGATTCAGAATAGGTCGTTCTTCGAGTTATGTGCCTTCAAGAATTGCACGTCAGAAAGTGTCTCCAGTCTTGACTTCACGCAGTTTAGTATTATCTTCAGCATTCCATCAGAGAGCTTGGCAGTTTCTGATACTAAAAATGCTTGCATCTGATTGTCTTTTCGTTGAAGGTAAGTGATTGCAAGCTCAGGTTGATTGAGTTGCTGCAGAAGGGATTCATTCAGCCAAGCTTTTCACCCTGGGGAGCACCGGTTCTATTTGTCAAGAAGAAAGATGGATCGATGCGGCTCTGCATCAATTACAGAGAGTTAAATAAGATTACTATTAAGAACAAATATCCTCTTCCGAGGATTGACGACCTGTTCGATCAACTACAAGGAGCCACGGTGTTCTCAAAGATAGATTTGCGATCGGGATATCATCAGCTGAAGATTCGCGACGAAGATATTCCGAAGTCGGCCTTTAGTACTCGATACGGGCACTACGAATTTTTAGTCATGCCTTTTGGGCTGACTAACGCGCCGGCAGCATTCATGGACCTAATGAACCGCATATTCAAGCCATTCCTAGACAAGTTCGTCATCGTATTCATCGATGACATCCTTATTTATTCAAAGACGAGGGAGGAGCATGAGCAACATCTGAAGATTGTCCTTGAGATATTACGAGAAAAGCAACCGTATGCCAAGTTCAAGAAATGCGAATTTTGGCTGGATCAAGTCGCGTTTCTCGGACATATCATTTCGGGAGCAGGAATCTCAGTAGACCCGAGCAAGATAGAGGCTATTAATAATTGGCCGCAACCGACTAATGTAACTGAAGTACGAAGCTTTCTTGGATTGGCGGGATACTACAGAAAATTTATTAAGGACTTCTCGAAGATCGCATCAACGTTGACGAAGCTGACTAGAAAGGATACTCCATTCCATTGGAACGATGAGTGCGAGCGAAGCTTTCAAGAATTAAAAAGACGACTCACTTCGGCCCTAGTCCTGACGATACCCACAGGAACAGGAGGATTTTTCGTATATAGTGATGCATCGAAGAATGGGCTGGGATGCGTTCTAATGCAAAACGAAAAGGTTGTTGCGTACGCTTCGCGACAGCTAAAGGATTACGAGAAGAATTATCCAACACACGATCTGGAACTCGCAGCAGTTGTGTTTGCTTTGAAGATCTGGAGGCATTATTTGTACGGCAAACGCTGCGAAATCTTCACAGACCACAAGAGTCTGAAATACTTCTTCACCCAGAAGGAGTTGAACATGAGACAACGACGATGGCTCGAATTAGTCAAGGACTATGATTATGTGATTAGCTACCATCCGGGGAAAGCAAATGTAGTGGCTGATGCACTAAGCCGCAAGACTGTGAATACAGAGCTACAAAGGCTCGAAGTGGAGTTAATACCTATGGGCGAGATTGAGACAAGACTAGCAGCATTAACACTTCGACCTACACTGATGGAACAGATTACGAAAGCCCAGGAGAACGACGAGTTATATCTGAAAATTAAAGAAACTCCTATAGAGCAAAGATCTCCAGACTTCGCCATACGAGATGACGGAAGCTTATATTACAGAAGACGTTTATATGTTCCTAACGACGCTGAACTACGCAAGACTATCATGACGGAAGCCCATACCACTGTCTACTCCATCCACCCGGGAGCGACGAAGATGTATAGGGATCTACGAACCAACTATTGGTGGCCAGGAATGAAAAGAGAAATCGCAACCTTCGTAAGTCAATGCCTGACGTGTCAACAAATTAAAGCAGAGCATCAACGACCGGCAGGAACATTACAATCATTGCTAGTACCCGAATGGAAATGGGACCATATCACAATGGACTTTGTCGTTGGCTTACCGAAAACAGTAAAGGGCCACGACGCGATATGGGTCATAGTTGATCGATTAACCAAGTCCGCCCACTTTCTGCCAATTTGTTCAACATTTTCACTAGAACGTTATGCCGAATTATACATTCAAGAGATAGTACGACTTCACGGAGTTCCAATTTCGATCGTTTCCGATCGTGATTCAAGGTTTTTATCCAAGTTCTGGACGAGTTTGCAGAAGGCCATGGGAACCAAGTTATCCTTCAGTACTGCCTACCATCCTCAGACAGATGGGCAGTCTGAACGAACAATCCAGACGTTAGAAGACATGCTAAGAGCCTGTGTGCTCGACTTTAAAGGAAATTGGAGCCGATATCTCCCTTTGATTGAATTCTCCTACAACAACAGCTTCCACGCAACGATCGGAATGGCTCCATACGAAGCATTATACGGACGCAAATGTAGATCTCCAATACACTGGGATGAAGTTGGAGAACGAGCAATATTAGGGCCCGATATAGTGCATGAAATAACGGAAGCAATATCAAAGGTACGGGGACGAATGAAGACAGCCCAAAGTAGACAGAAAAGCTACGCAGACCAAAAGCGTAGACCACTGGAATTCCAAGCAGATGACCTTGTATTTCTAAAAGTATCCCCAATGAAAGGTGTGAAACGATTCGGAAAGAAAGGTAAGCTAAGTCCGCGGTATATAGGACCCTTCCGAATTATTAGAAAAGTTGGCGAAGTCGCATATCAGTTGGAATTACCAAATTCGCTAGCTCAAGTACATGTCGTCTTTCATATTTCAACACTGCGAAAATACGTTGCCGATCCAAGCCATGTGTTGAACACAGAAAACCTTCATCAACAGCTCAAGCCAGATTTGAGTTACGAAGAAAAGCCAGTGGAAATCCTTATGTACGACATGAAACGATTACGGAATAAAGAAATTCCGTTAGTCAAGGTATTGTGGCAGAATCAGTCCACGGAAGAAGCTACGTGGGAACGGGAAGATGACATGAGGAACCACTACCCTGTGCTATTTCTCCCTACCTGATTTCGGGGGCGAAATCCCTTTTAAGGGGGGGAGGATGTAATACCCGGGTCTCGCGAGTAAGTTGGCCAATAAATATTCATACATATTATATGGCTTACGTGACTGCATGAGACATGATTTGTGACGCTTAGGTGCTTAAATGATTTTATGTTATATGCTAACATGACATGAATAAATTAGGAAAGTAGACTTTGAATTTAGGATAGTTAATTATTTTAGGGTTTCTAGTACATGATATGCTAACTTAGAAAATTCAATTTAGTATAATTAAGTGCTAATACCACATTTTAAAGAACATGAATTCGTAAGAATAGATTTCAAAAAGGTTAGATAGAGATTTTGATGTATTAGGGTTTCGGAACTAGGAATCTCGAGATCTTTAGATCTCGAAATCCTTAAAGATTGAAATACTAAATCCGAAATAAGTGAATGTCGAAATGATAAGATGTCAAAGTAAGGTGTTGCTAAATAAAAAGGAATTTCAAGTCCTAAGATGTCGAAATCCTTGAAGCCAAAATAATGAACCCCGAGATCTTTAAGTGTCAAAACATTTCAAGCTCGAGATCTTTAAATCTCGAAACTTTGAAGACCGAAATTGTTGAGCTTGAAATATATAAAGCTCGAGAACTCGAAATAGTTAAAACTCGAGATGAAGAATAAGAAGAAAAAGATGTCGAGACATTGGAATACTAAATTCTAGGGTATTCTACAAGACGAAAACTAAGATGAGATAATCCATGAATTCTTAGCTGCAAAGAAAAAAATATATATATTGTATAATAATATAATACCTACAATAGGATAAGAGCTACCAAATACCAATGTCATTTGTTTAACAATCCACGCAACCTCTAAGATAAGAAGGAAACGTTTTATTTCATCAATTAACCCATATGTAAACCCTTAAGAACAAGCATTAAGAGAACAAAGGGAGGAAGAAGTCGAAGTGAAGTTCTTCTAAGCTTGGGAATCGGTATAACTTATTACAGCCTTAGATGTTCATTCATATCTTAAGATATTAAGCATAAACAAGTTATAAATAGTTACGATGAATACCAGTTTAGCTTTCAAGGGTTTTTATTTAGAATTATTATCATCACGATTTAAGGAGTTCGAATTTCAGTAAATATAATTCGTTGCTATGATCTTATGTTTTAAATAATAACATGACTAAGTACTGATTTAGGGTTTTGATCGAAATATGCTGTAGAGATGATGTGATTTCTAGTTTAATAGATATTGAAACTATGTTAATTCGTAGGAATGATTACGGGATTAAAATGAGGATAGAGTAAATGTCGAAATGTTGTTTGAAATGTCGAAACATGCATCTCGATATCTATTTTGTTGTAATGTCGACATTTTGCTTAATAACTTCTCGATATCTTAAGTATAATATTAATATATATATATAGCTCGACATTGTTTGTAAGAGCACGAAATTCCACTTGATAAAGAAGTCGAAATCCTTACATAAAAACTATATTAATACAATGTCAAGATTTCTCTTGAAAATACCGAGATCCTTATGTGTATTATGTCAAAAATCCATGTTAAGGTTAGCTTTGAGATTTGTGTAATAGCTCGAGATTGATCTCGAGATTTATGTCGAAATTTATGTCAGTACCGACTTTAAAATTGTTGAATATGATATCGAATACATGTTGAGATTTACACCAAGCATATCGAGATTTATTTGGAAAATGTCGAGACCTTGTTCCACCACTAAACTCGAGATTTTAGTTCATATAGAGATTCATTTTTAGAAACATGTCGAGATTCATCATGCCGAGATTTATGTTAATAGTATTTCTTAATTTAGGCTAAATTCTAAATTTTAGGGTTTCGAAATTATAGAAGTCGAAACTAGGGTTTTCAAATTAATCCAATTCCGTAAAGTTATAACTAGACTAACAAACCCTAATTTTATATGTTTCTATATTTAGGGTTCGACGATTTACGATTTACAGTACGCTAAATAAAATAGCTAAGGAGTACCAGGTAAGTGGGAATTTCAACTACAACACATAAATTGTTTGTACTAACATGAGTTACGTGGCTATCTGCTTATATGAAATTATGTGAATTATTTGCTATATATGATGATATGGCATGCATTTCAGTATTGTTTACATGAGCATGAACATATGCATACACGGCATGCACGAGAATTGTGCGTGATATAATGTCGCTTGAAAGCGATGGATATTTGCCGATATAGGCATCTGATGTCGACTCACAGTTGAGTCGGGACTGCTTATATGACACCATGACGACCCGGTACGTCGTCGGATATATTTTCATTATTTGGGCAGAATGCCCTGAATTGCGGTAGGTGCGACCTGGAGGAGGCGATTCGAGGGTGGCAGCGACACCGAGGGTACCTCTGGTGTTGACGACCCCGACGTGGGCTACCAGCGTGAGCGTCCGTGGAACAGCAAGTACCCATTGGGCCGAATGGCGAGCCGTCATGCATCCCAGTGCGAATTGGGCCGAAATGCGTGACTGGTATTTTATGGTTCGTCACCCTTTGTGGATTGCTGGACCATTGTCCTTATTGAAATTGAGCTCTGAAAATGGTGCATAGTAAGTCAGTCGAGGGCCCTGAGAGATATGAGATTTAGTTTGATCCCATTGGGGTCTGAATGCATTGGCGCGGATGCCTTTGCAAATGAGACACGTGCACGACATGCATTATTCCTACTTACTGAGCTTTATAGCTCATCCCATGTTCTATGTGTTGTAGGTACGCGCGACCACGGTATGTGATCGCTTATGACGGCAAGGCTATCTTTTGAAGCTTCCAGTGACTTTTGAGGGTGGTGTGTACATGAATGCGACCCGTGGGGCAGGAGATAGGGTTTCTTTTGTTGGAATTACGAAACCATCCTATTTAAATAGGTTGGGAGCAACATTTTGACTTGTACAGAACGAATTCCTTTATATAAAACGAAAAATTTTACCCACGTTTTCGCGTATTTATTATTTTATAATGATATTAGTCATGTTAGAATTGTGGTAAGTAGATGGCGGGGCGCCACAGAAAGGCACTAGTAGCCTCTCAGTGTGGATCACAATGGGATTGAAAGGCACTAGTAGCCTCTCAGTGTGGATCACATTGGGATTGAAAGGCACCATAGGGTACGCACAGTTCCAGTACTCGGGTTTAGCCTCCCAGTGTGTGTACTGCTACTTATACCCTTAGGGGTTTGAGCTCTATATGGTGCATAGTAAGATTGAAAGCCGAAGGGGCCCAAATATGTTATGAAAGGTCAAGAAGAATGTGAGAAGTAGATATCATTGGTGCGGATGCCTTCGCTATTTAGTCACGTGCATTGCATGCATGGTTTTCACTTACTGAGCTTTATAAGCTCATTCCATGTTTTTATGTGTTGTAGGACCCCGCGATCACGGTACGTGATCATTTTCACGGCGAGGCCAACTTTTGAAGCTTCCGGGGGCTTTTGAGATGGAAGTGTGTGCATGGATGCGACCTCGTGGAGGCCCAGTAGATAGATTTATTCTGACCCGCATGCGCGCTTTCCTATGTAATTAGGGCCCAGGATGATTTTGTAGAAACCGTTACGATTCCTTTTTATAAAAGGAAAAATTTTATACCAGATTTTACAAGATCTATTTTGTTATTGGGACATTAGTCGCGTAGACTAGTGTAGAAAGTAGTGGTGGAAGGCGGGGCTGCCACAGGTGGTATCAGAGCTTAGGATATAGGTTCTGCAGACTGTCCATGTACACACACTCAAAAGCACGGAAGCGGCCTTGCTTGTAAGTTTTATGTTTCTATAAATCTCTTGTATTACATGATTGGTTAATTTTAGGAACGTTAGGATAAAAGAACGATGGGTAGAACAAGAGGTGAGAATAATGGGGGTGCAGATAAAGGTAAAGAACCCGCAACCCCTGCTGATAGTCGGGATGCGACTATCCTTCAGCTCGCGGAACTAGTCCGCCAACAATCTGCCCGAATTCAGCAACTAATTCAGCAACAAAACGCTGGTGGGCAATCAGGCAACGGATCCTCTCAGGCCGATAGAATCGAAATGATCGGGGAAAGATTTCGTAAACTTAACCCCCCAACCTTTGAAGATGCTGTTGACCCAACCTCGGCTGAGGATTGGCTCCGAACTTTAGAAACTATGTTCCAGCATAGCCGTACCCCTGAACCAGAAAAGGTTTTGTGTGCTAGCTACCTATTAAGGGGAAGCGCAGGTCACTGGTGGGATACAGTACTAACTTTCGAAGATCCCCTGACAATGACATGGGAGCATTTCAAAAAACATTTCCGCAATAAGTATTTCACTGCTCCCGTCCGTGCCCAGAGGATGAACGAGTTCATCAATCTCCGCCAGGGAACAATGACGGTGGCAGAGTATATTAGGAAATTTGAACAATTGTCCCGATTCGCCACACACATGGTAAGTACGGATGCGTTAAAGATTGAGCGATTTATGGAGGGCTTGAAGCCAGAACTTTACCGTTATGTTGGCATGGCTGGACTCCAAGGGGCTACTTATGCCCAAATGGCGGAACGAGCCCTGATGGCTGAGCAAGCCGAAATCAGAATTGTGCGAGCCCAGTAGATTAAGAGGAAATTCGAACAAGGACCCAAGGGGAACGGAAATAGTCAGAAGAAACCGTTTGTTCCTTAGAATGTGAAACCCAATTTTCAAAACTGCCCTCGACTACCTCAACAAACAAATCCGAATCAGGGGAAACCCCAACAGAATGCACCCGTATGCCCAAAATGTGCACGACGTCATCTGGCGTCTGTTTCTCCCAAAACTCCACCTGCTTTAAATGTGGTAAGACAGGCCACTACTCCGTAGTGTGCCCAGAGAATGCATCTGGAAGTCAGGGAGCAAACCAGGCTAAGCCGCTGACGGCCCCCGCTCGGGAATACACTTACAGCGGAAGAGGCTGAAAACAATCAGTCCGAGATGGAAGGTACCCTTCTAACCGATTAAACCTCAACATGCATGTTAGTGGACTTAGGAGCCATACTTCCTTTTGTACCCACCACTTATGTGGTAAGACTCAGGATTTCTTTTAGCCGATTTGGTTGATACCAGTTCAAGTGTCGACCTGTATCGCGATCATAATAAATGGGCATTCGAAATAGGAATCCGTACCTGAATCCCTGAAACCTAAGATCCAATAATATCCGGGGAATAATTTTATGCCCAATCTTTTGATCATCCTGAGAAAATATGTTTGTTCGATATCAGAGTAGCGCAGCGGAAGCGTGATGGACGCTAATGATTTTCAATCTCTGCCTAAGTTAAAATTATAGGAATTTTTCTTAGCTCCTCGAGGTAATACACGTTCCACTAACTGGAACAATCTTTTTTTTTTTTTTTGAATCGGTCAGTAATATTAAGAACAAATGTGAGAGTACATAGCTGTGAGGACACGCTGAGAGAAAAACTACCAAGCTATTCGCCAAATCCTACGTAATGCTAAAAGTTGCAACTGATGAGTAGGCGCTAAAGTACATAAGCGCATGCTAAGGAGGTGAAGAACATCGTCGATCAGTCGGTCTACCATTCGTGAACAGCCTTCCTTCCATCTTCGATTCCGCTCCAACCATAGATGATATACCAAGGACGCCAAGAGATGTCGATAAGCAGCCAAATGGAGGTGACGACCCCGCCACCGTCGGGCAGCCCATTCCAGCCCAATCTGCCAGTCCCTATACGGCCAGCTGAATCGCACTCTGCTCTTGAGCAGACCTAAACAGCCCCGAGAAAAAGGACACTCAAACAGAAGGTGTTGCGTGGTTTCCCGCTCAGATCCCTCGCACAGCTCACACGCCGTCGAGCCCGCCAGCGCTGCTATCCACGGCTTGTCTCTCGTCGCCCACTTATCACGGATCGCCAGCCATAAAATAAAGTCGTATCGTGGGACGCGTAGGCATCCCCCAAGTAGGGCAGCCCATCGCACGCACGGCCGTGATTGTCGCAGCACATGTCGGGCAGAGAGCGTGGTGAATGTGCCATCCGCCGACCCCACCCATCTGATGGTGTCGTCGGAAAGGGGTTGGACAGGGGGCAGCCGTGGTAAGATCTCAATGCACTCCACTGTTGTTGGGGCTGGCCAATTCCATCCTTCACTGTTGATAACAGCACTAAGCCGGGAGTCACGAGGCAGCCCCATCACCATCGGCCCCCGTGGGAACCTCTCGATTAGTGGTTCAGGGAGGAGCCAAGGGTCTAGCCATAGCATAATGGACTCGCCATTGCCCACACGGAATTGCAGTTGGCTACGGAGAGTGGGCCGGAGCTTGAGCAGCTTGTTCCATATCCAGGCAGCTTGAGAAGACGGTTGTACACTCCATAAAGACTTGGTCCGCAATCGTGTACCCAGAAGCCATTGTACCCAAATGGAGTCCTTGTCTCGCGTGGCCAGCCGCCAGAGTTGTCGAAGCAACATAGCACGATTGTCCACTTCAATTGATCGCAGCCCTAGTCCACCTTCCAGGGGCGGGAGACATACATCAGCCCACACCACCTTCGCGGATCCCGCCCACAGGAACTTCCGAATTCTCTTCTCAATAGCCCGTATTATCCCTTTGGGCAGGAGGAACACCCCTGCCCAATAAACCAGAATCGCGAGTAGGACCGACTTTGTCAGTTGCAGCCGCCCAGCATATGATAACGACCTGTTCAGCCATGCTCCTAGCCGACGGTCCACGCTCTGAATCAACGGTTGACAGTCCTGGAGAGTAAGCCTCGAGGTAATTGTTCAAGACCGTTTTTTGAAGTCCTAATACTTAGACCAAGATAACCTTTAGTCTGAGATCAACGACTTCGATCTTTTATCCTCCAATTCGAAATGCAAAACTTGGAAGGATTATTCTATTCCATGAGAAGTCGTTCCTTTATACTCATTGGTAAGAACGCCTTCACGAGCAAGTAGGTGATTTCCGATCACCTAATTAAGCAAACTCAGCTCCCTACCATTTAGTACCCTGAATTGTTCCAACCGACGGAATTTCGGGGGCGAAATTCTTTTAAGGGGGGAGGATGTAATACCCGTAAAATCTGATTACGGGATTTACGACTTAATTAGCAGTAAATTAAAAATTTCATTGGATTAATTAATATTTTCGATGATATAATGCCTTTATATTCTCATGCCTTTAAGTGACTTATGTGCATATATGATTTCATGCTATGTGATTTATAAATCTTATATGTGTTACGAATTAGGACTTACATGACTACATGGAACATATTCTATGATTTTATTTGTCAACATGATTCCATATTAAATGCTATTAGGATTACTAACCAAGTAGAAGAACTAACTGAACTTACAAAAGGTTTTAAGATAGGAAGAGATGAGTTTTGATATATTAGAAGTCTCGAGATTTATAATTCTCCAAAAAGATGTCGGTTTCTAAATTAAAGTAACATGAATGTCGAATTTTGAAAATGTCGAGTTGATGACCTTTAAAACTAACAACCTCGATAACTTAGCTAGGAAAGAATTTCGATATATGTAAATCTCAAGATCTTTAGGTTTCGAAATCTTTAAGCTCGGAATCTTTGAAGTCAAAATTTATGAGTCTCGAAATCTTATTTATCTAGGGTTTTCTATGTGTTTCGAAACCTAGTGTGGGAGGAAAAATAAAGTAATAATATAATAATACATATTAGTTAGAATAAGATAAGGGTTAACATGACCTCCATGTCATTTGATAACCTCCACACGTTAACTAAGGGATAAGGAGACAACAAAGTAAGTTATATCATAAAAGAAGCTTTTTGTAAAACCATAGTTTATTAACAAAACTTTCGAAGAAAAAAAAAAGGGGGAAAGAGAACAACGAAGGTTTGAGGTGGAACAACGCATAGAAAGGGAATAATCCTTCACCTTAATCTCATGTTTTCTGTTACATCTTAGCATATTTAAAAATTAGAGAACACGAAAATTTCATTTATTCCTGGTTACTTGCAAGATTATTAGTTCTGAAAAATTCGAATGTGTTAAAGTTCTTGTATTCTTAAAAAGTGACTTTTGATCGATGGATTTATGATTTTATAATAAATAACTATTCTTAAGATTTAAGTTAACTGGATTTCGAAAAACGAGTTACTGATAGGAATTGATTCTCGAAAGTTTATGTTTTGGAGAATTTCGATGTTCATTGTGTTCTTGAGGAGTATGTTTTAATCAAATGACTAAATGATTTCGGTACAGAAGAATGTTTTGATAAGATTTCGAAACCCTGTTAGGTATAAATGTCGAGATTTACTTTAGAAGTATATCGAAATCTTGTTAACATCTTATCTATAATCTCGGCACACCTCTTATCCATTCTATAACCCATGCCGAGATTTCACGACCAACTCGAGATTTATTTTATAATACATATCGAGATTCGTCTTGCAATGAATCTCGAGATCCATTTCATAATGCATGTCGAGGTTTATATCTAAACCCATGTCGACATCCATCTTGAAGTTTTATATAAGTTCAATGTCGAAATCTTACCACCAAGTTGAAAGCCATATCGAGATCCATCCATATCGAAAAATATGTCGAGAATTATATCTAATATCGAAATCATAACAAATGTCGAGATCCACTAATAACACAAACTCGAGATTTATTAACTTGTCGAGATCTATCTCTGAAATGGTATTCCTCAGTTTAGGTTAAGTTCTAAATTTTAGGGTTTCGAAATTATAGAAGTCGAAACTAGGGTTTTCAAGTTAAGCCAATTTCGTGAAGTTATAACCAGACTAACAAACCCTAATTTTATATGTTTCTATACTTAGGGTTTGAAGATTTACGACTTACAGTACGATAAGATTAAATAAGCTAAGGATACTAGGTAAGTGGAAATCGCAACTACAACACATAATTTTTATGTGCATGAAATTATGTGTTAAATGCTTTTATGATTTTATGTGACATGTCTATGTGCTTATATGATCTTATGTGCTTCTATGATTTTATGTGAATTCTTACGTGATTTAATTACGTTATACGATGACATGATTTGCATATTCATGGCATGAGCATATGCACGCACGACTAGTATGAGAGTCAGGGAAATAGCGTGCATGAGTATAAGATCGCTTGAGAGCGATGTATATTTGCCGATATGGGCATTTGTGTCGACTCAATGATGAGTCACGACTCTTCTATGCTACCACGGGGATTCACGAAGCCGAATTACCTGATTCACGAAAGGTAGGGGGAATACCCCGTAGCGGGAGATGCAACCTGGAGGATGCGACTCGAGGGTATGAGCGGCACCGAGGGAACCTCGAGTGTTGGCGACCTCGTGGTAAGCTACCAGTGAGAAGCGCCCGCGTGTCAGACCGCATTGGGATGGAAAGGCGCCTTAGGGTTAAACGAAATTTGTGTGCCCGGGTTAGCCTCTCAATGGGACTGCATTGGGATTGAAAGGCACTAGTAGCCTCTTAGTGTGGATCACATTGGGATTGAAAGGCACTAGTAGCCTCTCAGTGTGGATCACATTGGGATTGAAAGGCACCATAGGGTACGCACAGATCGAGTACTCGGGTTTAGCCTCCCAGTGTGTGTACTGCCACTTATACCCTTAGGGGTTTTAGCTCTATATGGTGCATAGTAAGATTGAAAGTCGAAGGGGCCCAAATATGTTATGAAAGGTCAAGAAGAATGTGAGAAGTAGATAGCATTGGCGCGGATGCCTTCGCTATTTAGGTCACGTGCATTGCATGCATGGTTTTCACTTACTGAGCTTTATAAGCTCATTCCACGTTTTTATGTGTTGTAGGACCCCGCGATCACGATACGTGATCATTTTCACGGCGAGGCCAACTTTTGAAGCTTCCAGGGGCTTTTGAGATGGAAGTGTGTGCATGGATGCGACCTCGTGGAGGCCCAGTAGATAGATTTATTCTGACCCGCATGCGCGCTTTCCTATGTAATTAGGGCCCAGGATGATTTTGTAGAAACCGTTATGATTCCTTTTTATAAAAGGAAAAATTTTATACCAGATTTTACAAGATCTATTTTGTTATTAGGACATTAGTCGCGTAGACTAGTGTAGAAAGTAGTGGTGGAAGGCGGGGCTGCCACATTAAGCAACACGGAGTAATTATTAGCAAGTTTTGCTTCTAATTCCTCAACTTTCATAGCTTGAGCATCCATTTTAATTAATATAATATTATTAATAAATTTTTTTTGTTTTAAACAAATTGGCTTTTGGAAGTTCTGTTTCGAAAAGTTTGGTTTACTTGAGAAGTATCGTGAACTATCGAAGAAAGTTAGTGTCGAAAATGTTTTGGTGTGCACCTAAATATTTTGAGATAATTTTGAAACCTTCGTGAAAATTACCTAAACTTTCTCTATAAGTTGCCAATGATGTCCTAAGTTGATTGTTGGATATAAATGATCGTTGACACGTTTTGTGGATTTGCTTCAAAATTTTTTTTTACGAAAACGTCGTCTACACCGAAAATTTTGGACCTAAAAAATTTATTTAGAAAATTTCGAAAAAGTTTTAAAAGTGGATGTGTCCGTTGGATTCAAAAATTTTATATATATATAAATATTTATTATTAATTTTAAATTTTTTGAATTTTTTTTTGTTTCTACCAATGATAAAAAAAATTCAGAAAAAGAGATCGATTTCTACCCAAAACTCACCCCAATCAACTGAAAAAAGTTGGGTAATCACTTCAAATCACTCGAAAACAACCTAATTACCTCTTGAGCTTACAAAATCAGTAAAATCAACTCAAAAACTCACGAAATAGCAGAAATTCGAACCAAAAAAAATACCCAAAAATTTCAGAAACCTCACTCAAATCCAAATGTGTTTGCTCTGATACCACTTGTTGGTCCCTATTTGATCCAACAATACTACTCTAGAACGAATTTACCACGATTTAAGATGGAAGAATTGCTTCAACGTGGGGTGCGTGTGTGTGTTTGAAGGTTGGTGGCTTCACAAAATTCTCTCTCTATAATTTTAACACACAAGACACACCTAACTATGTGTAGGGTTTTAGTATTTATACCACAAGTTGGTATATAATACTTGGGCCCTTGTAAGCCCATCACAGGAATAAAATCACTGGGCTCTAAAACATTAAAGCCCAGTTCACTTAAATTAATTACAAGATTAAGATAACCTAATTTAATTGAACACAATAAAATAATCCTAACAGATGTGATGTCTGCACTGAGTACAAAGCAGCTAAACAGACGAGGTCCACCTAAACTCATTTCTGAAAATTCTATGGCTGATTTGCTTTATGTGCAGAATAAGAACAAATTCATGGAAGAAGAAGGGCAAGGGGAAGGAGGTGGCTGAGCCTAGGAGGTGCTATCACTGCAATGAAGTGGGGCATTTCAAGAGAAACTGCCCAAAGCTGCAAAAACAAGGTAATGCAAACTCAATTAACCAATGATGGTTTTGCGTATGCTGAGGTTTTGGCTGTCTCGGAGCTTGAGAGGAGTGAAGAATGGATCCTAGACTCAGGGTCTAGCTTCCATATAACCTGCAAAAGGGAGTGGTTGCATGACGTCAAGGAGCTAAAGGGCAAAACAGTGAAGGTGGGAGATGGAAATGCTTCGAAGTAATTGGCTGTGGTTCAGTGAGAATGAAGCTTGCAAATAGGGTGTTGAGCATCCTCAAGGATTATAGGTATGTCCCTGAACTTAGGAATTTTAAGTCCGTTGGTGCTTTGGATAGGAGGGGATTCAACACAAAAATTGTTAGGACCGCTAATATCCAACCTAGATCGAATCTACGAAGAACGGATTGTAAATCTAATAAATTTGAAGGTTAAAGCATAAGATTTACCATTGAAGCTTGAGAGAGAAGTTAAGAACAAGCAAGGTTTGGCGCTAAAATCTTCTCTCTAAAGTTCCAATTCTTCTGTTCGATCCGAAAACCACATCGTGGTATATTTACACAAGTTGTCCTACAAAATGACTAATTACAATTTAGCCCAAGACTACTAATTCATAGCAAGACTAAGACAACTATATTAATTGAATACAATTAAATAGTTCCAACAATCTCCCCCTTTGTATTCAATTTCCAATATAGCGCGGGTTGTCTTCGTCTTGCAAATAGAGTCCTCAAAATCTCCTCTTTAGAATATCTTCAAGCTCACCCGGTCTTCTAGGTATCGGCTTTTGCTTCGAATCTTCCTTTGAAGTTTTTCTCCTAAATGCCATAAGATGTACGAAGTATTCTTGCCAGTTTAGAAAGTCCGCGTTCCATTTCTCCCGTTGAATGCACACGAAACTCCCCCTATTTTGGTCAACCTTGTGTTGAGATCGGGGAATCCGATGTGAGGTTTGGAGAGGTGAACACGGTTGGCAACTTCGATCATTGATGCAGTGGACATAGTAGGCAACTTTGGTCCCTGATTCAGTGGACATGGTTGGCAACTTCAGTCCTTGATGATGCTTGAGTCACGTGTCGTTCGGTCCTCGGTCCTTGCTTCTTCTTCTGGAAGCAAGGGGCATGAGAGAGTCGAGGAGGGGGCTCGGGGTTTTAGCCATCTTCTCCGTTTTGCCAGATTCGTCTTCTCCGAATTGAAGTTGTCTGGTTCGGCCTCGAAGAAGCGTGCCTAGTTCCAGAAGAAGGTAGGTCGTCTCTTTCTTTGATTTTTTTTAAGTTGTACCGAGCTTCCTTTGAATGTGGCGTTGTGAGAGATCCCGGTTTCAGAGTGGTAAGCACGGCGGAATATGGTGGGTGGACCGACCGATTGTGTATGCATAACCCCTTCTCCCCCTCATGGCGAATCGTGTTAACGACTTCGTCATATTAATTTGGAGGTAGAAAAAGGACATACAAAAGGTCGGTGTGGGTAATAACCGGACGAAGCCACAAAGGCAATCCGTCTAAAAGAGTACCAGGGCCACATAGGCGTCCCGTTGACATCAACTAGGAGAAAAGATCATAGAAGATGGCCGAAACCGTTGTTGCTTTGATGTTGCAACGGTCGGACTTCCTTCCGATCCTTGAAGCATGTATTTTAAAAAAACATGTCTACAGAATTTCTAACGTAATCACAAAGATTAGGTGTATTAAAAAGTGTATGTGTCCTAAAAATTTGAAAATTTTGCGGAGTGAGGACACACTAGACGCGAGTGATCAATAAAAGCGTGGTATGGGGTGGAATACTGTAGAGTACTGATTTTAAATTGTGCTTGATTACATTAGTTGTTCTTGTAATTGGGAATTTATTTGTATTAGTCCATAGATTAGGACTAGTTTGATATTTATACCAAGTTTGTTTGGTATAAATAGTTGTAAAAACATTGTGCTTAATACAGAAAATTTGAGGATTGATCCGAAAGGCTTGCAATTCACTTTTTAGAGAGAGAAACAACAGTAACTTTCTCACTCTAATCGAATTCTCTCTCTCGTTCTTCAAATGAGTTTTTCGATCGAATCTTATTTATTATCATTATCGTCGAATTACTTTGAATTATTGCCTAGGATCTTAGAGGTGTTAATCGTAGGACCTAACAATTGGTATCAGAGCAGATTCGTTCTGTTTTGAATCAAAACTTGTTAGATTTGGATCGAAAATTTAATTCTGTTCACTGTTCATCGAAGAACAGTTTGGCGCGAAATCTGTTTTCGATCCAATAGCATAATTCTGTGCTTAATTGACTTGATTTGATGTTTTTGTGCTCATTTAAGTGTCAAATGTTGATTGCGATCAAATCCGTAGCTGTTTGAACGTCGTGTTTGGATTAAATCGATTTTGTGAGTTACTGTTTGCGTAGAACATGAAGAACACGTCCTGATTTTGATCAAATTCGACATATTGTGCTTCATAACGTGTTTAATTGCGTGTTCGTGCGTAGTTAGTAATCGATTCCGAGCAATTACCTGAAAGTTCAGTGTCTAATTCCTTGTTTTTGCTTGAATCAGTGATAATTGTATTCTGTGATTTTCTCGATCGTTCTAATTTTTCTCACTAGGTTTTGCGATCGGATTAATTTCTCGATCGAAAAAATTGGCGCAATAATTTTTCTCGGTCTGAATACGAAGTCGGTGCTAAATCGTCAACACTAGTTTTACTTAGAAATATTTCTCGAGCATTATTCAGCGAAAATCTTTTTCGAGGGAGACCAATTTTGACTTTGCACGCGTAAAAACTCTCTCTCGAGAAACATTTTCGGTCAGACATTTAAAGTTTGACCAAGCTAAAAATCATTTACACGCGAGAAACTTTTCCAGTCAACCGATTTATTTTGACTTGTCGAGAAACTTACTAACGTATTGTTTCTTTACGATCGAAATAAATTCACGATCCGGAAATTTTTCTCGACCGAACGATTTTGGGAAATTTATTTCGCTCGAAAAATATTTCACTGACAAACTATCTCGCACGTAAACAGTACACACTGTATTCTATCTCGACGAAATTATTTTTGATCAAACTTTAAAGATTGAATCGAAAATAATCTTCGATCTATTTTTCGAATCAAACGCTACCAACGAATTTTGTCACTTGTGAAACACATTACATCATCTTCAAACATTCAAAACACTTTACGAAAATCCTTCAACAACTCAACTACAAAACAAAATGGATGCATACTCGCTCGGAAATGACAACCGTCCACCGATTTTGCAACGAGGCGAATATACCGTGTGGAGGAGCCGCTTCCTCAATTTCATCGCTCTAAAAGATCAAGCCGAGAATTTACTGAAGTCAGTAGAAGAGGGACCCGCACAGTTTTGGGTACATGTCCCCGGTGACGAAACGGCAACTCCTCAAATTCCCGCATCCAGGCGAGTGAAGGAGCCTAGGGAGTACACAATCGAGGAGAGGGCTCAAGCTAAGGCTGATCTAGTAGCCATGAACACCCACATGCAGGGCATCCCCAACGACATGTACCGACAGATTGATAGCCTTTCATCGGCTAAAGGAATGTTGGATGAACTGCATAGGATGATGCAGAGGACGGAAGTTGGCATAAAGGCCAAAAAGGCGAACATTCTCACCGCTTACGACTCCTTCAAAGCAAAGCCTGAGGAGAGTCTATACGAGATCTACCAAAGATACCTCACTCTTCTCAACGAGATGAGGAAGATACAGATCACGAAGACCAACATGGAGACAAACATCAGATTTCTATCTTCTTTACCCGCGGAATGAAAGAAAATATCCACTCAGATTCGGCAAAATAAAGATCTAGAGGAGTTGGATGTCCATGCCGTGTTTGACAGTCTCGCACAGCATGAGGATGATATAAGCGAGATTCTCAAGGAGCCGAAAGGCAAACAGAACGAAGACACTATTGCCTTAGTCTCGGAGAAGAGGAGCTCAAGATCAAGAAAAGACCGTTAGGCCTCCTTCACCTTCAGAGTCGGAAGAAGAGTCGGACTCCGACGTTGAGCCAAATCTGAAAGCACTAGGAAAATAGTTAGCTCTCATAGGACAAGTGATGAGCAAGAAGTACTTCAAGAAGAAGTCTTCAACCTCAGCCAACCGACTTCGGACTACTAGCTCTAAAAACAAAGAACGTGCACCAGAGAGCTCCGATGTCAAGAATCCTAAGGAGGCTAACAAATGCTTCAACTGTGGCAAGCCAGGTCACTTCGCTAGAGAGTGCACTCTTCCGAAGAAGAGAGATGCCAACTACTACTCCAGGAAGCTCCAATTAACGAAACAGAAGGAAGCTGGAGTAGCTCTCATGGCTGAACAGGACCAATGGCTCGAGGACACGTCGAGTTCTGAAGAAGAGAATTTAGCTCTCATTGCCCGTCTCGACAATGAATCAGACGCCGGAACATCCATTCGTACGGACGACGACAACGCATCCACTTCGTCACAATAGGTAGTCTCTTCTTCCACATTATTGGCCATGTTAGATTCATATAAAAAACAATATGCTAACATGAAACGTGAGAAGAAAAGTATTAAGGAAGTAGAGGATAAACTTGCGAGATCACAGGAGAAGATAAATAGTCTCGAATCAGAACTTAGGAGCTCTAGTGCAAAAATAGATGAACTTACTAAGAGCTTACATTCTAGAGAGACTAGTCAACCTCAACTAGGACAACAGAGCGAAAAGATTAAGGAATTAGAAGATAGGCTAGTAAATAACTACAATTGCTTGGTAGAAATCTCAACGAGAAAGCCATTTTAAATTGTAGGATAACCGAAGATAGCTCTAAGATCACTAACTTAGAAGCTCAATTAGAAACATCAAATGCTAAGGTTAGTGAGCTTAGTAAGGATCTAGACGCCTGTCAAGCCGCTAAACTAACGGTGGAAAATAATTATGCTCTCCTAGGTGAGGAACGCAAGAAATTATATGCAAAAGTAAAGAAATTAGACGATATAGTTACGCGTAGGGGACAATCCGAGCAAACAATATTTCTAAATCAGCCAAAGGATGTAGATTTCTATAATCCAAAGGATGGCTTAGGTTTCACTAACCCACGTGTTTTACAAAAAACAGAAATATACGATGCTAAACACATGGGCTTAGGACTAACCTCTCTTACAAATTTTACTGAATCATCGTATGAAAATACTTTCGATTCATCCATTAGACAAAGCTCACATTGTCCAGAAATCCCCTTTGACTATAAAGAACTAAATGAAAGAGACAAAAATAGGAAAGAATCTATAACACCTGTCTGCAATTTAGTTCAAGTTCTACCTCCTCACTCTCAAACACACCACGAGGAAGTTAAAGCCGTTAATTATAAAAATTCTCTCTACAAACCCCCTATCATAAAACAGATAGAGGATTCACAGGCAAAGCTAGATAGAGAACGAGAGAATTTCGAAGCTGAAAAGAAAAAATTCTTTAAGGAGATGGAAATTCTCAAGGATTCCTCGTCCTCCCAAACTACCTCTCACGCTATTACAAAAAGCGTGAAAATTGAAAAATCCCCTTTGAAAGATAAAAATCGTAAAAATAATTCTGTTAAAAGTGCTATGACTAATTTTACTTTACCTACGTCTACAGGGAGCTTAGCGACAACACTAAAAACAAAGGCGAGAGTGTCTAGCACTAAGATAAAGAAGGAGCCACTAGATTTAAATGTTTCTGAGCATGTTCTCCTTCTGTTACAATAAAAGACACTCGTAGAAATAAAAGAGCTATTTCCACGTTTAAGATAGTTGCTTCTACTTGTTCACTGCCGATCACCTTTAGAGCAACAACTTAGAAATAGGCTCTACTTCAAAAATTAAAATTAATCATTCTGACACAAATGCCACTAGGAAGACTCGTAGGAAACATGATCCAGCCATAAAGAAAGCTTATGGCGTTGTACATGCTTTTACTCACCTAAGGTATCCCGTAGAGATTAAATCCCCCAAGCACATTAGGAGATTACATCAAGAAAAGATCTTTTCCTCAACCAAACCTAGCAAAGCATTTGTACGTGCTGAAATTAACCTTCCCTGCAAGGTTCAACCCAAATGGGTTCCTAAATCTCCGCCTAGGACGACAAAAGTCGAAAAGGCCAAGTCACCTAAAGAGGTCAAACCCAAACCCACTTCTCCGAAAGTGGAATGGGTTATCAAAACTCCCTCAAGTCATAATTTAGGAACCATATCAGAACCAGAAATTACTGCTAATCTGAGAGGACCCATGTTTAAATGGGTACCTAAAGCTCTCTAATTTGTTTTTGCAGATCCATCATGTGTGGTACCTTGACTCTGGTTGCTCCACACATGACGGGAAATCAAGAGCTGCTGAGCAACTACAAAGACCAGCCAAACGGCAAAGTCAGATTTGGGAACAACGATTCAGCCCCGATTCTAGGACTTGGGGATATCATTCTGAAGAATCTGACTATAAAAGATGTATCATACGTCGAAGGCCTCCACCATAACTTCTTCAGCATAGGCCAGTTCTGTGACAAAGGGTTCCAGGTGGTCTTTTATGCTGACCGGTGCAGAATTTTGGACAGTCAGGACACAGTACTCTTCTATGGACTTCGGAAATCAAATCTTTACACGATCAACCTGACGTCCGTGCGGCCCTCGGAAGCTGTATGCCTCATATCTCAGATTGATTTACAGAGGAACAACTTATGGCATCGACGACTGTCTCATCTGAATATGAAAGCTCTCCAACGTCTTTCTACGAAAAAGTTGGTTCATGGTCTGCCAACTATACTACTACACTGGGAGCATCAGTGTTCAGCATGCCAATTAGGATAAATGAAGCGAGCATCCCATCACGTCAAGCAAATTGCGTCTACATCTCGACAATTGGAACTAATCCACATGGATCTCCGTGGGTCGATGCAGACTCAGAGCATAAATGGAAGAAAGTACGTGCTAGTGATCGTCGATGACTACTCTCGCTACACTTGGACAAAGTTCCTGCGAACCAAAGATGAGACCGGTGACTTGATTATTAATTTTGTGAACACCACTCAGAACTTGCTGCAGCAGACTATCCAAGTCATTCGAACAGAAAATGGCACTGAGTTCAAGAACAGACGTCTCAGTGAATTTTATCAGAAACTTGGGATAAATCAACAATTCTCAGCCGCAAAAACACCTCAACCAAATGGGGTCGTTGAAAGGAAAAATCGAACCATAGTGGAAGCAGCTCGGACAATGCTGATTCATTCCGGATTTCCACACTTTCTATGGGCTGAAGCAGTTAATACCGCTTGTTTTACTCAAAACAGGACGGTGGTTCAAAAAGGTTCAACAAGACTCCGTACGAGTTGTGAATAATAGAGTACCCAACATCTCATTCTTTAAAGTCTTCGGGTGCAAGTGCTTTCTGGCGAACGACCGAGAGCAACGTGCTAAGTTCGATCCTAAAGCATTCGAAGCGACTTTCGTAGGGTATTCTTCAACCTCGAAAGCGTACCGAGTATATATCAAGTCCAACCACACAATCAAAGAAAGCTACAACGTCACTTTCCACGAAGTGGTGGAGATGGCTTCTGGTCAAGTCAGTCCTGGACCCGTGCTTAACCCGATGGCTCTTGCACACCTCAGTTCAGGACCCGTATCCAACCCAGATAGCTTCTGAATATACAGTTCAGAAACTGTTTTCACTGGTGTGTTGGTACAAAACCAACAGAAGATGGCAACAACTTTGAATTCAACGTCAGAAGAAGCATTAAGACTCGCATTAGACGATCTGGACTCTCTCTTCGAGCCCGTATATTGGTCACACACTGCTACACCTAAAGTGGATTCTCCACCTGACGAGACCAATGTACCTAGTACTTCTCACGTCCCTACCTCACCCGATTCAGATTTGCCACAGAATAACGAAGAACTTACAATGGTTACTGAGGAAGAATCATCAGAGACAATCGTTCCAAGTGCGGAAGTGGAACTTCCTCAAACAATTGAACAATCGGAGATAATTGGAAATCTAGAACCACAACTGGCTGACGTATCTTCCTCAGCCCTGCCTCATGAGCACAAGTGGACTAGATCCCATCCGGTTGATCAGATAATTGGCGATCTTTCGAGCGGAGTAAAGACACGTCGTCAGCACAATCTTTTCAGCTGTTTCTTAAGCCAAAACGAGCCTACTAAAGTAGCAGACGCACTACGAGACCCGGATTGGATAATTGCGATGCAAGAAGAAATTCATCAATTCGAACGTCTTCAAGTGTTGACCTTAGTACCCCGTCCACATGGGAAAACAATTATCGGAACCAAATGGGTATTCAAGAATAAGAAAAATGAAGATGGTGAAGTGATCCGGAACAAAGCAAGGCTAGTTGCGAAGGGCTACAATCAACAAGAAGGCATCGACTACGACGAGACATATGCTCCTGTTGATCGAATCGAAGCTATCCGCCTTCTCCTGGCTTATGTGGCTCACAAAGACTTCAAAGTCTATCAGATGGTGTTAAGACCATCTTTCTCAACGGCGTGTTAAAAGAAGAAGTCTACGTCGCTCAGCCGGAAGGCTTCGTTGATCAAGAACATCCCGATCACATCTATCGATTGGACAAAGCTCTCTATGGACTAAAACAAGTCCCACGTGCTTGGTGCGATGTCTTGAGTGAATTCCTCGTGAAGTCTGGATTCATACGAGGAACGATAGACACAACCCTCTTCATCAAATGGCAAGACAAAGATCTGATGGTCGTTCAAGTATACGTCGACGACATTATCTTCAGATCAACTAATCCGCGACTTTGCACGAAGTTTGGAGAACTAATGAAAAGCAAGTTCGAAATGAGTCACATGGGAGAGATGCAGTTCTTTTTAGGGCTACAAATCAAGCAACTCGAAGGTGGGATTTTCATCAAGCAGACAAAATACATCAAGGATATTCTGAAGAAATTCCATCAAGATCAGACCAAGCCTCTTAGCACTCCTATGTCACCAAGCTGCAAGTTGGATGCCGAACCCTCTAGCAAGTCGGTCGACGTCACACTGTATCGCAGCATCATTGGATCACTTCTCTACCTCACTTCGAGCCGGTCGGATATCATGTTTGCCACCTGCTTATGTGCCCGTTTTCAAGCCGATCCCAAAGAATCCCATATGCTCGCGGTCAAAAGGATTCTACGTTACCTTAAGGGCACTTCTACCCTTGGACTATGGTATCCAAAGGATACGAATTTCAAACTTATAGGCTATACTGACGCTGATTATGCAGGTTTCCGAATGGACAGGAAAAGCATGTCCGGTGGCGCTCAATTTCTAGGCGAAAAACTGGTCTGCTGGTCATCCAAAAAGCAGAACTGTGTGTCAACTTCGACAGCCGAAGCGGAATACGTGGCTGCCGCCAGTTGTTGCTCCCAGATGCTGTGGATGCGGACTCAGCTTCGCGACTATGGGTACAATTTAAATAATATACCCATATATAGTGATAGTCAAAGTGTCATCGCTATTACTTGCAATCCTGTTCATCACTCACGCACAAAACACATAGACATTAGATATCACTTTGTCAAAGATCATGTAGAAAAGGCACCATAGATATGTATTTCGTGAACACGGAGTACCAACTAGCTGACATTTTCACCAAGGCATTGGATGAAAAACGATTTCAATTCCTTGTCGGAAAATTAGGCATGCTGAATCTTCCGTAATATGTGCTTTACCTGATCTTCTGTGCTACTAAATGTTCTATGCTATGTGTTTTCTTTGCTTATATGCTTTATCTTGCGTGAATTTAATAAATAAAAAATAAATAAATAAATATATATATAAAAAACCTGAAGAAATTCTTTAGGATGCTTTGATCTAAAGTCACTTAGAATTTTACCCCGACATGCGATCGATTTAATTGCTTAACTTTCTCAGTCAAAGTCGCATTCTTGTGTTTAAAGGTCATTAGGTTGCTCCACTAGACACAAAGCCACTATACATACGTGAGGTCTCAAGCCTTGTTCATTTCTTTCCTTGGATCTATTTCTCGAGTGAGTCACACATCAATTGCTTGTCTTAACTAGTGATACTTGGCTTCATACTCACCTTGCCTCAGATCGTTAGGAAAATGATAAGGGTGCTTAGGTTATTCCTCAATCGGCCTTATAAATTTTTTTCCTCTTACTCATTATCCCTTAGTCATCCAATTTGAGCCTTCTCCGACGTCCTTTTCTTCCTTTGAATCCCATTCCCAGCCTTCAACCGTATTCTATACTCTTCGGATGGTTATTCAACCGAAAAAAGGAGGGGAAGAAAATAAGGAGGATGATAACAAAAGAAGGCCTTGCTCAACACGCAAAAATCAGACCAAAGAAACCTGCCTTCCGACTATCTCTTAGAAGGTGGCATGGATCCTGCTGTAAACTTCTCCAGCGATAATCTCGTACTCTCGTCAGAACGACTGGTAAGAGGAGCACCACGAAGTGAACTTCTCCAACGATAATCCGGTCTTATATCGGGAAACGAGAAGAGGAGCGCAACCTCGGGTACCAATTCCATAACCGTGAACTTTTCCAAATAGATAATCTCTGAAACCTCTCTAGGGATTAAGAGAAGAGGAGCACGGTATCGGCCCGAGAACCAACAAGAAGAACTTCGCCTACGATAATATCCTATAGCCTCGTGGAGAAGCGGAGCTTCAGCTTGAACATAGCCTAAAAAGGGATAATTCTTAAAAGAAAAAGAGGGAGAAGAGATAAAAAAAAAAGAACAAAAGGAGACGGGCGTGGAAATGGAAGATGACGAAGAGATAAGCTCACTTTCCTCTAAATTCCTTCCCTTCTAAGTCCTAGCCAAACTAAAACCCTTACAACCATTTGATTCCAATCGACGGTCTCTCGCTTAGGTGAAATGATTAAAAATGCCTCGATCACAGGTAAATTGACTCACAATTTGCATGTGTTGACTTGAGTGATATAAATATAAAAATCCCAAGTTAGAAATAATTGAGTGCAAGAGCGAACCTAGTAAGAGTTGTCGAAATTGACCAGTCTATGAACTTAGGACTTTAGTTTGATGACATGACTTGACGGCATTTTCTTCTTTCAAATGTCTCGTAAATTTTAGGTGTGACGATTGATCGAAGCAAAATAATCTGACCCCATACTATAATAATAGTAATACAAAAAAAATACATATATACATGTATATATAGAAAAATAATATTTTTTTAATTTCTAAAAAGAAATAATAATAATAATAAAAATAAAGAAATAACATAAAATAAAAGGAAAAAGTTCGCACATTCTGACATGAAATATTATGTTTCATATGCGTTGAATTGAATAAATGCGAATTTATTTTGTTATCGCACATTCTAAATGTAATTTTAGATTGCATTGGTACTGAATTGTTTAAATGCGATAAATTTTTCATTGCTCTTACCCTCACGCAATATCTTCAGTACATGTTTTTGGGGACCATGTATATGTGTTTACTAGGTAAATTTGTGTGTTATATGCTCGTGACTTGAATTGATTTCATATGCTTGCATGTTTAGTCAATTCTTGCGCATTATTTGAGGGGGAGCAAATATAAAAATAGTGCATTAGCTCCAAATATTATTGACGTTCTTCACTAAGTGTTTCAGATTCCTTCAAACAAAATTATGGAGTCAGACGTCGACACTACAAGAAACGGAGCTAATCACAGACCAAATTAACTCCATTATTTCTAACGTCTTTCTTTCTAAGTGGTACAGATTTTTTATTTCAGCCAGGGAAGCTAGACGTTACTGCACAGAAAATACAGGGAGTTGTAATTCTGAGGGGGAGCTTTGCAATGTGATTGTATCTGAAAAAAGGGTCAATCTGAAAATTCTAGAAGTACTTAC
The DNA here is from genome assembly GCA_027422505.1 of Craterostigma plantagineum. Lineage (NCBI taxonomy): Eukaryota > Viridiplantae > Streptophyta > Magnoliopsida > Lamiales > Linderniaceae > Craterostigma > Craterostigma plantagineum. The sequence goes on along the minus strand of JAPQWV010000013.1, from coordinate 15,086,877 downwards.
TTTCGAGAAACTGACGCAGTCATAAGTTTCTCGATCGTAAAACAGTGTTGGGAACAATTTTTGATTAACAGCGATAATTTGCGATCGAGAAAATTGAATTGAAGAGCAATTTTCGAAATGAAAATTAATCGAGCGCAAATAGTAATGGGCCAGTTCCATTTAATCGCAAAACATCAAATCGGAAACCCAACATTGAATTACAGCGAGTAAATAAAAGTTCATCTTTGTGTCAGTCGAAAAACTTTTTATCACGCAACCCGAAATCGTAAAAAATTCTCTGGCGACAAACTTTCACAGGTAGTTCAAATCACTCCCAAATCCTTCCAGTTTCAACTCAAAATTGTCTGTTTAAGGTAGAAATGAGAATCTGTTGATAGTTGCGTGTGATTTAACGTCGTTAGCATCTGCATTTGAAGTTTTTCGCATGTTTAAGTTTAGATTTTTGTCTGTTCTTCAAAACTGAGAAATCGAATACTATTTTATAGTGATTTAGGCTTGATTATGAGTGTTATCTGAGATTAATGTCTGCACTTAACATCGTTTCGTTGTTCTTGATGAATCTGGTAGTATAAATCTTCGGAAAATCTGCATCTTCGACTAAGATTTGAGTTTCAATAAATTTGGGTTTTTGAATGTTTAAAGGTATCGAAGAACTTTGTCGATCGCAAACAATCTTAAGTGAATTCCGATTCAATTGAGATACTGTTTGTGTCAAATTAGTTCTCGATCAATAAAAATCTGACTTAGTCGTTAAGATAGATGATTTTGAACGAAAAATTATTTACCATCGAGAAATCTAATTAGGATTTTCTGTGAGCGAAAAACTTAAGCATTGAATAGACAATTTAGATGCAAATTTTATCGAGCGCAAAACTTATTATCACAAAATAGAATTTTCGTTTTAATTAGATTTTGGTCGCAAAAATTTCGCAGCGAAAAATTAATTTTTCAACGCTTAATTTTTCGATCGTAAAATTCGCCGCTTAGGACTTAATTGATTGAAAATTTCTCGACGGTTGACTTAGTCTTTCGTTGACTAATTTCTCGATAGAAATATATCGCAGCGAAAAAAAAATGTTACTTACAATCGAAAATCACATACCGCTCGACAAATTTCAAATCGAAAATTTTATTCAATCGAGGAAAATTTCTCGATAGTAAATTTACCTGAGATATAATTTCTCGATCGTAAATTTACACGAAATTTTTCTCAATCGTAAAATTGATCGACTACAGTCTCGATTTCAACTTCAACACTTAGAAAATTTTTCTCTAAGTCTTTTACCCTGTAGCGAACATTAGCGAATAAAATTTTCTCGATCGAAAGATTAAACTGAGTCATTACAATTGAAATCAATGCATAGGACATCAATTTGAAAACCAATTTTATCGAGCGAAAAATTTCTCAGCATGAACAGTGACATTACCCGCGATTAAACACTTAGAAAATTTTCAAACTATTTTTCATGCGTTAGGTGTTTAATTCGAAATTACCATCATGCCATTACATTTTTTTTTCAAAATCGAGAATCCTATATGCATATCATACGATTTCAATTCAAAATTCATCAAACATGTCCTGACTTGATACAATAGTTTGATGAAATTAAATTCATTCTCGACTAATATCAAAAATTATGAACTAATGATTTGTTATATTTCTTACTTTTTTTCAGATGGATCGCTATCCAACATATAATCACATATACGAGAAGTCCTTATACCTCAATGTCCACGACACGAACTTCCAATTGGACCTGGCCACCTTCCGGTGTCCAGACGACATTATCGTGTCTATCCTTCAAGGCCATCCACTATGGCATGGACTTACCGTGACAGCATCAGTGCCGATGGTCTACCTCCAGCAGTTTTGGAGGATGATCAAGAGCATCATATTGGACGGGGATACCATTTCACGACGGTTGTAGGGACGAGGCACATCTGCATGGGCAAGAACGAGTTCAGAGCTCTACTTGACCTCCCTCACAGCCAAAACTACGACCCCCTCCCTTCAGATGAAGAACTGGTGGCTGATTTCCTTCAAATGGGGTACCGTCCGCCGCTCACCAAGCTCGTGAACAAGTGTCTATCTCCGAAGCACGCCGGCTTCGACAAGGGCAACGGTCACATCCTCCGGATTTTTCACGGAGTCGTGTTCTCGCGGAATTACGATTTCGCCTAGCTGATCTGGAACGACCTTGCAGAACAGATCAGACAAAAGGAGAACAAGCGGTCCAAGAACGTGTCGTACGCGAGATGGTTCTCCGTCATCATCCGCCAACACATGGAGATGTACGCGCAGAACATTCCTCGCCTGCCCCCGGGAGGAAACTATCAGCCGCCCCGGCTCAAAATCTTCCACAACCCAAGGCTGGTGGACCTTGCACAGCCTTCAATGGCCATATCTCTCAACCTTCTTCGGCTCGCTGACCCCACAGGAGCTGAATATCAGAGATACTGCCGGGAACATCACCTCACCGAGGAAATGATTAGAGGGCCCCCGGCAGATGTACATATGAGCCCTCCCCAACCGCAACATCACCAAAGCCCTGACGACGCGATGATAGATGTTGTCGCTCACGAGCTTCAACAGGAGTCTCCATTGGTCGAAGAGCCAATGCCCGACGTAGACGATACCTTGATAGACGTCGTGGCTACTGAGATGGCGCTCGAGGCTCCTGCACATGAATATCAAGTGGAAGTGCCCGTTCATGTTGGCGTGCTCGAAGAAACCTTTGAGGAGGTTCTTCAACCAGTAGCACAGCCCGAAGTAGAAATGGGGCAAAGCTCTCTTCCACCGGTGATGGATCAGGCACTGGAGGACGTCGATCGTGACCTCACTCCTCACACGGCCACCCCGTCTGACACGGAGTCTGACGAGGAAATGAGCCTGATAAGGAGGACTCCCACAAGACTTAGCATTCAGCTGGAGTCCCTCTTCCCGGCCGTCACCAACGCACCAGATACTACGCTGACTACATCTACAGGTGTTGCTGGCACTTCTTCGCTCAATCTTGAGCCGCAACCAAATCTCGTGGTGTCTGGTTCGCAGGCGCAACCCGAGCCTGTCATAACGCCCATAGAGCCGAATCTTCAAGATTCGACTCAAGGATTGGCTGGACGTCTCATACAGTCACAACCTCAAGTGACTGTGAGCCAACCTGAAGAGTCGGTGTCTACTCAAGGGTTGATAACAGGCGACATCAGTCGTCCTGGTCTATCCAAGGAGGCGTCCGCACCCTTTGTGACGAACGAGCAGTTCCAGGCCGCTCTCTCTGCCGCTGTACAGTCCATGGAAGACAAAATCACGGAGAGAGTACTCCAAGCAATCGAGACATCCCGAAGAGATACCGGGAAAGCACCTGTCTCTGAAGGCCCTTCGTCACAAACCAATCCCACACCTCCACAACCCACACCTACCGACCCTTTAGCCACTTCCTCCATCCATATCAACCCATACACCATGCCCATAACCGAGCTCCACGACATATTACTCGCCCTCTTGATCGGCCTTTCCATTCGGTCGCCCCAAGTGGAATCCCTCTATCGGCGATTGGTGGATCATCCTGAGCCACCTACTAACACTTGCCGATCCTGACGATCAGGACCATCATGAGGGGGAGAAGAGGCCAAGGACATCTACAACTGGCCAAGGACAAGGCTCGGGCGCTACGCAGACAAGCACTGGAGCTGGTGAAACCCAAACTACCCACCAAACCCAAACACAAACCACCCAAACCCAAACTACCCACACCACGCACCGCACCGCCCACATCGACCCACCAACCTTTCACCTCAGGATGCCTCCACCCACACCACCGATCTACTCAAGCCCCTTGCTTCCGGAAGAAGAAGCAAGTGCCGCGATGCTCATAGCCCTAGCAGCTACTCAAGCTACTCCCTCAGTCGCTCCAGACCAACCGGGCCCCTCAGGACATGGCGTCAATCCACACGAGGTTCTAGACAAGTATATCTTCGAAGGACAGTGGATGACCCATTCCATGCCCGAGGAGCATCAAAGACGATGGCTTCTAGATGTTCGGCGCTTTCTACAACAAGCATCTGTAGACCTCGTGATCATAGAGACGACGAGCTTCAGGAAGGTGAAGACTACGAGCAAGACATCCCAAGGCTACCATAGTTAATCGCTCAACGGGCGGTTCCCTCTACAAGGCTAACGCCAGGGTTCGGATCAACACGCCATGGGAGAACATCCGAATAGAAATCCCTTTCCTAGAAGAAGGTCGTGAGAACATTTGGAGGTCTCCGGACAGAGTTAAGAAGCCGAACGAGTTCGAGCTTAGAGGGCTCTCTTATTGGGATCAGCAGAAGAGGATGACCTACCTTTGGATGCTGACCAAACTAGGACGTGATATAAGGCTGGGGATGACTAAGGCACAAGCCAAGAGCCATTATAAGAGTCTCTCTCCAATATGCCAACTACTCAGCGTCTACTGTGACAAAGGAGGACTTCCAACACCTCACTACACCATTGAGCGCGTAGATAGAACTCGAGAAGATCTAAGCGAGAGCGACCTACCGTACATCCCTGCTGAAGAAGTCTACAACTTATATCAGCTGTATGTGAAAAAGTACAAAGGTCCTCAAGGCTTCATCAAGAAAGAAGGTCTCGAGGGTCTCTACCGGTTCATGATGCGCCAAGTCAAGTACTATGCCGCACACGACCTTCAGATGGCTTTGGAGAGCAACATGAAGAAGATCAACATGACCGCTCCGCTCAACAAAGGACATGAGATCGAAGAGCTTCCCAACAATCACGTGCATATCAGCTCAGTCCTAGACATCACCTACCACAATCCAATAGCAAAGAAGAATAGGTTGATGCTGAAGACTGAAATCAACAAGTTTTTGTGATGGGACGCTCAAGGTCATCAGGAGGAATATCGAGCAGAGGTTGGAAGAAATTAATAGAGACACCATGCTGAGGATCCACAGGTTCGTGAGAGAACAGCCGCTCCTAATGGAACTGCTTGAAGATATCGAGGAGCGACTGGAGCTGAGGATCACGCTAAGGAACGAGTATGCGATGGGCTTGCGAAGATCGTATTACGCCCGACAAGGACAAACGGCGGAAACGCAATCAAGCACAAAGGGGGAGATTGTAGAGTACTGATTTTAAATTGTGCTTGATTACATTAGTTGTTCTTGTAATTGGGACTTTATTTGTATTAGTCCATAGTTTAGGACTAGTTTGATATTTATACCAAGTTTGTTTGGTATAAATAGTTGTAAAAACATAGTGCAATACAGAAAATTAGAGGATTGATACGAAAGGCTTGCAATTCACTTTCTAGATAGAGAAACAACAGTAACTTTCTCACTCTAATCGAATTCTCTCTCTCGTTCTTTTAATGAGTTTTTCGATCGAATCTTATTGATTATAATTATCGTCGAATTACTTTGAATTCTTGCCTAGGATCTTAGAGTTGTTAATCGTAGGACCTAACAAATACCATTTAGTCCAATATCTCCCGTTTTCGAGTGAAACGGTGATAGCATACATGGTTCCCTGTGATTTATGAAACACCTATCTTTTGAGAGATAGACGAGTGGGTAAGGCTCGGTTGTGCATGCGCCGTTGGACCTAATGCGACGACTTCTACCTGGGAGCTAATTAAAATTAGCACATGTACCTATGGGGGTTGGTCCGAAAATTATGTGAGATAAGGGAGTGATGTATCTTCAAAGACTTCCTAGGCATCATCAATATAATCTTGCTTGGTCTCAAATGCTCGAGCGCGTTCTGGGGTTAGGATCAAGTCGGATTAGACTAAACCATAGGAACATGAAATCCGTGCTTCCGGGGTACGTGAGAAGTGTTGCTCTTGTTGAATTAGCAAGCCGGAGCCGGTCGATGAAAATACGGAGCATTTTATAACGACCCTACTTCTTAAATACATATTTTGGCGGGTTGTACGCAGCATAAGCAGCGGAAAGCCCATTTAATAAAAGCTTTTATTACATAATAATATTCAAGTACTGGGCCGAAGCCCAAAAGTCTAAACCCATAAATAAGAAAATGTATTACAACACACACATTATTGTATTAGACCGAAGCCCAAATAGTAACAATACGAAACATGAATGAAAAACTCCACAGGTCGCGTTCCATGTGCTGCCCCGCACTCAAAAGACCGTGGAGTCACCGCCATCAGCCGCCTCACCTACATACGTAAACCCTGAGCTTTTGCCCAGTAGATGAAAACATGCAATGCAAATGCTCTCACACCCCAATCCCGACATAACTCACAAAATACACGCTCGACTCTTTTCTCATATCTCATTTCATCACATCACATCAGGGCCCGAGGCTTAGGTACTAAAGGCAACACGCGCGCAGGGGTCCGTAGCTCGGGAGGCCCCACTCCCCACAAGGGGTCAGTAGCTCGGGAGGCCCCACTCCCTCCATATAAAGTGCGCCTTAGTCCTAACCTCACTCATACAACTCATCTACCATTTATCCTTCATAAACCATCTCACTCACTTCTCCGTACAATACTCTCATGACTCCGCACTCCCCTCGTAACACGTGTATGCAAAAGCCATGCAAACAAAAATGCAACATATAACATATCCTTTCCACATTTCTATATTACATATCGGCCCGAGGTATCAGCTCGGCCCGATTCCAAGAATCAACACTCAACAAATAATTCGGGCCCAAAGCCCGCGTTCCGATTTTTAATCGGCCCGAAACCGTAACCACCGAACTCCCTCTCGATCTTATACTAGAAGTTCTAAGTTTAATTCTTTCTACCTTACGACTCTGATTTCACCCCAACGCTAGCTTTAGGTTAAACTCCAAAAGTATTTTAGAAATTGTCAATCTTTCCCAAAATTTAAAAATTATTTTTAGCTCTATAGCAAATTTTCAGAAATTACAATTTTTGCTCCGAAACCTTTGAAAATTCACAATTAACCCCAACCGAATATTTTTAATAATTATTTAGCCCCAAGACTTTTGAAAATTCTCCATTTAACCCTAGCCGAGATACTTAAAATTTATTTAGTACTTGGAAATTGTTCTGAAATTTTATAATTAACCCCGACCGAAATATTTAATATTTATTTAATCCTTCGGAATTTCAGAAAAATTGCGCAAAGGCCCCAATTGTCTTTAATGTTTATTTAAATTTATCCAAAGGTTCTAATAATTTACAAAAAGGTCCCTAGTCGATTGAATAATAGTTACCAAGTATCTCAAAACTTCTGAAAATTGCAATTACGTCCTTAGCCGAGTTTTAAGTATTTATTTAATCCTCCGAAAATTCTGAAAATTGTATTTTAACCCCTACTAAGCTTTAACCCATTTATTTAGAACCCAAAAGCTTCTGAAATTTCATTTTTACCCCAGTCGAAAACTAACATGTTTATTTAGTACCCAAAACTTTCGACAAATTCTAATTTGATCCTAGCCGAAATTTAATATATTTATATAGTTCCCAAAACTTCTGAAAACTTTCAATTTAACCTTAACTGAAATTTTAGTATATTCAATAAAATAGCCCCTGTTTCGGATTTTACATACACAGCCCCCGGATTCTTGAGACTTTTCAATTTAGTACTCGAATTTTTTTGAAGATTACACAAAGAACCCCACCCCAATTATTTATTCAAAAATATAAATCTGTCCTAAAAACATTATATTTCTTTAAAAATATCCCCTATTCGGAATTTTACAACACATACTCCCTGGATTTTATAAGATTTCGATTGTCCCAAAATTTTAAAAATAACTATCTTATACGGCTGTTGAGCGACAGTTTCGGATTTCTCATTGATCACAAGGTAAACGATGTCCGATGGACCTGAAATTTTAACCAAAGATAAAGGACTTGAAAATCTTACTTATGTCCAAAGGAATTTCTAATCCGAGGTCTAGATTGTGAGATATGAATTTTTGAACCTCTTGGCCGAAATGGATAAAGAAAACCCTAGAAAACCCTAATTCTCCCCAAGTTTTGCTCTATCCTCTTAATCTAAAGTCCTCTATCCCTATTTCCAAATATTCATAGTTCTAAAAATTCTCAATCTCATGCTCCCTAAGATAATCAACGAAAAATTCATGCAAGTAAATTATTATCATCACATAAACACAAAGAATTCGATGAATAACATGCAAAACACGTAAAATTCACAAATCCTAATATTGTTTACGTATGTAGGTGATCTTCACCTACCTTACGTCCGTAGAGGCTACGTTACGGTTTAGTTTCACGTGATCCCGACCTTAGAACTTCGATCCCGAGCTTCCCGGAAATATTTCTTCTCCTCCCTCTTCTTCTTCCTTTTTTCTCTTTTTTATTCCTTATTTTCTTTCTTCCCTCTCTCTCCCTCTTTCTCACGGCTCTTTCTTCCCCCCTCTATTCTCTTTAGTTTATTTATAAATTGTCCTCAAGAGGTAAAGGTGCATTAGGTTTAATTATTTTGGTGAGGTGGTCTTTTTGTCTTCTCCTCTTTCTTTCTTTCCCATTTTCTTCTTCTCTCCCACGTCTTCTTCCCCTTTATTTTATTTGCCTTGTCTATTCTTACTTTCTCTTAGTGGAGGCATATTAGGTGTATTTGTATTTGTTTGTTTTATTTTTGTTTTGGTTTGTTTTGTTTGGTTTTGTTTTGTTTTTAATTCTATTAATATTATATTATTTATTTTTGGCCCATTTAAAAATATTTGGGCCAAATTGTAAATTCTTGGCCCAATTCAAGAAGAAATTGGATCTAGTTCGAAAATAGATCTTGTAATTTCGAACATAATTGAAATAATCCCGTATTAAATTTTTACGGGTATTACACATTTGATCTTCACTTAGATCGTCGCTGTCGTCTTTGGAAAATTTTGTCCGTTTGAAAGCTCGAGATTCGTGGTACGTCCATCTTTGGATGTGGGAGAATAAGTCCGAGAAGCATATCTAAAAAATTTGATTTTTTTGATTTTTTTTATCGTTTTTTGGTTTTTCTTTTTTTTTGTTTTCTTTTTATTTTGTTTTTTTTTCTTTTCCTTTGTTTTTTTTCTTTGTATTTCTTTTTGTTGTTTTTTTTTGTTTTTTTTCAATCATCACTAACAATTGAAAAGAAGAAAAAAAATTAAAGATTGCGCTCATAAACTGAACTGTGTAGCTACACAATCTTGGGAAAATAACAAGATGAAAGCATATAAATAATATGAGGCAATAATGTACTCTCCTCTCTTTTTTTTTCCTCCCTTTCTTTTTTTTTCATATTTCCTTTTTTTCTTCTTTTTTTTTCATATCTCATTTTTTCATATTTCCCCCTTTTTTTTGGATATATGCATATGTATGTATATATATATGTACATTATTAATATAGTAGTATTATATTTATATCTCCCCAAAAACAATGCTTCGAAAATAAATGTTTCTCCCTCTAGAAATTTGTTGTTAGCTTGACGAATATTAAGAATCTTGTTCTCTTAAATCGCTCATTGTAAGTTTTCTCCCCCTCAAGAATTAAAATTTGTGCTTCCTGTTAGGAATATTTTAGAAGTGTCCAAAATATTAATTCTAAGTCTTGTAATTTCTTTTCTATGTATTTTATAGATGTTTTATTTATGTAATTGGGTTGTATTTGTAATGGGCTTGTTAGGGGCCCAATGGGCTTAAATACCTCACAAGGTATTTAAGCTTAAACCCTAACTTCATTAATGTAAGTTTCCATTTTGCTAAAATCCCACGTACTCAACACTAAACCTCAAAAGCAAACTATTCACATATTACGAAGGTTTAATCTGTTGAAGTGTTCTTGGATAATCTGGTTTTACAAGTGGTATCTGTGGCGACCCTACTTCCTAATTGGAATAATTGGCGGATTTCCGCAACGAAAGTCGCGGAGGACCCGATTTATTAAAAACTTTTTAAATAAATAATGTACATATATATATACTAAGTCGGGTCTACAAAAGTGCGTCGATATAATACAACGGGCCAAAGCCCCAAAAATCAAAACCCGACTACACTATCCTACGCCTCTCCACAGGTCGCGTCCCATGTACCGCTCCGCCCTCAAAAGCCCGTGGAGTCACCGCCGCCAGCCAGCCTATATCTCAACCCTGACACCTGTCGGTGTCGGGCTCAGTCCCACCTGAAAAATATAACCCTGAGCGAAAACGCCCAGTAGGTGGCAGTAAAAACATGCAATGTATGCGTGCGTGCACTCAACCCAATCCCATGTCCTCACACATGAAATATGCACGCTCAACCTATCACATCTCATCACATAACAGGGCCCTCGGCTAGACTCAGCACCCACGCGCGCATGGCAAGGTACGCCATAATCATGCGGTAGCCCACGCCGGCCTCGCCGGTGTAATACCCGTAAATTTTAATACGGGATTTTGTTGTAATTAATTATGTTATTTTGCGAATTAGGAAATTTTGTGGAGAAATTTAAGTTGTGGAACTAGAATATAAATTTCATTAATTTCAATTATAATCTCGAAATTCATCAAAGAATTAAGTAGAATTTATAATGTTAAGAATAAATTAACTTGGGCTATATTTAGTTGGGTTATAATTCCAATTGGGGCCCAAACCATAAAAGGAAATAAATCATTACGTTACTTGAGCTAGGATAAGGACTAGGTACCATTACTTAGTTTGAGAGGAAATTAATCATCACTAGCCTGTCATTTTTCACATTTTTCAATGTGCTAAATATAAATCCATTCTACAAAGCCTTCATAATTAATAAAGAAAAGAGGGATGTAACGAAAGGAATATAAAAAAAAAAGACTGATCAGGAGCAACAAAAAATTTCCAGTCACTCGAAAACCTTGGCAAAGCAGATTTCGGGGAAAGAGGAGCGACTTATAGGGATTCCATCAGACCTCTTATTTAGCGATATCGGGAGGACAGGTAGGTGGATCATCCATCTACGATACGTAAACACGAATGTGAATTTATGTGTTTCCATGAGATTCTGTGATTTACGTGATTTATATGATTTACGTGTTTACATGTTTTACGGACATTTTATAAATCACGCTTTTATGAGATTTTGTGAACATGCATGGCATGTGCATATCACGGAAGGGGGAAATATGGTTGTACCGTAGGATGACGGTAGGGATATGAGATATTGACGTATGGGGTAGATTGAGATTATTAAGACGACTTGTTAGGCTCACAGATTACCTGGCCGAGACAGACGTGATCGATCTGTCTACTCGGATGTGGTCGGTTCGAGGTGCAAAACGCCAGATGATTATATATATATATGGATACGGGCTTTATCGCCCATGATTTATTGTGGAAGAGACGACCTGGTAGGTGGCCATTGACGTGATCGATCAGTGCACTACCGGCGTAGCTTACCGCTGATTACGGGTGGAATCACGTGACCACCCATGATATTTATTGCGCGCGTGAGCCTAACCATGGGCCCCAATATTGTAATATGAGATAGGATGTGGGAAAAGAAAGAGTGTGCATTATATCATGTTGTGAGATATGGGGATTGGGATTGAGTGCACACTTGCATACATGCATTTTATTCACCTACTGGGCAAATTGCTCAGTGTTTGCGTGTTGTAGGTACTGAGTCTGACGCTGCTATGCGTCAAGGCTGAGGCGGCTGGTGGCGGTGCTCCACGGACTTTTGAGGGCGGGGCGGTACATGGATGCGACCTGTGGAGCGGCGTTAGGGTCTTTGCGATTTTATTATTTTGGGGCTACGGCCTTTGTATAGACTGACTATGTAGACGACATTTTGTCGTAATGTATATTATTCTAGGAAAAAGTTTTAATTAGACGGGCCTTCCGCGGCTTACGTTGCGGAAATCCGCCACTAATCGTAATTAGAAAAGTAGGGTCGCTACAGGTGGTATCAGAGCTTCGGCTTTAGATTCTGCAGACTGTCCATGTACTGCCGCTCAAAAGCCTGGAGAACCAGCCTGGCCTGTAAGTTCAATGATTGATTATGTGATTACATGTTATTTGATATGTGTGCTTTCTATGACTAACTGTAGAATTAGTTAAAAATGCCGAAGGGACGTAGAGAGGTAGGCAGTTCTAGTCGTAGGGCGGGATCTGAATCCCCACCTAATTCTACCATCCATCAGTTGACCGATCTGATACGGCGACAGTCAGATCAGATCAATGATCTCATTCACCGTCAGAACTCTTCTGAACATCATGCATCCCCGGGACTAGAACGTATAGAAGCGGCCGGGGAGAGGTTCCGTAGACTAAATCCCCCTACCTTCGAGGAGGCTGCCGATCCTACTGATGCAGAGGATTGGCTCAGAACTATCGAAAGTATGTTTCGCGTTAGCCATCTGCCTGATACAGAGAAGGTGACTTGTGCAACCTTCTTATTGCGTGGGAACGCGGGCTACTGGTGGGATACTATTCAGGTACTCGAGGATCCCACTACGATGACCTGGGAGAGGTTCAAAATACTCTTCCGAGGAAAGTATTTTACGGCACCAGATAGGACGCGGAAGCTGAACGAATTTATCAACCTCAAACAAGGAGGAATGTCGGTGGCAGATTATATCCGTAAGTTCGAGCAACTCTCGAGGTTTGCGCCACATATAGTAGCTACCGACGAGCTGAAGATCGAGCGTTTTCTGGAAGGTCTCAAACCCGAGATCTTCCGAAACGTGAGTATGTACGACACCGAGGGGAAAACATACGCACGCATCGCGGAGCGAGCAATCCTAGCCGAGCAGGCGGAGAGCAGAATTGCAATAGCGCAGGACGCAAAGCGGAAAGCAGAAGGACAACAAGGAGAAGGAAACCAGAAACGCCAGTTCGTTGGCAAAGCACCAAACTATCATGGAGATCAGCAGGGTCAACAGAATTGGCGACCGAGGCCGAACCAAGGACCGGTTAACGTTCCAAACCGACCCCCAAACATCATACCGCAATGTAAGCAGTGCGGACGTCACCACTACGGCGTATGTCAGAGAACAGGACCAGATCTGAATCCACAGTGTTTTCGATGCGGAAAGGTTGGGCACTTTGCTAGAACGTGTCGCGTGAACGTGTCTCAAGTTCCGAATCAAACTCTGATCCGACCTCCTCTCGTGCCAGCGCGAGTTTTTACATTAACAAACAAGGAGGCTGAAACGGATCCCTCTTTAGTGACGGGTACGTTAACCATCTATAGCATGCCTACTCCTGTGTTAAATGACTCTGGGGCCACACATTCGTTCGTGTCGGCCAAGAGGAAAGAATAGGATCTTTCCTACCTTATTTAAGTGCAACCATATAGCTTCTCTGCCGTACATAGGTCCTACACGCACTAACTAAGTGCTAAAAGAATATTCCGTGAACATTGAGGATAGAAAATTGAGCGTCGACCTAATTGTGATCCCAAAGAATGATTATGATGTCATCTTTGGGATAGAACGGCTTTCGATATATAGAGCCATTATAGATTGTAACAAGGAGGTTGTAAAATCTCACGTGCCCGAAGAAGAGGTATTCATTTTTCGGGTAAGGCGAGTGAGAGTAGTGTTTCGCGAATATCCGTTTGAAGGCTCAACGACTATTAAGATCAGGCTATGAGCCTTTTCCTATTACGGTGAAGGTGGAAGAATTACCTCAGCCAGATACTGAAAAGCATACCGATAGTTAATTAGTATGCTGACGTATTTCCCAATCATCTTCCGGAGTTACCCCTTAATCGAAAAATATGATTTAGGATAGATCAGATTCCAGGGTTTGCCCCTATTTCTAAAACTTCTTATCGCCTAGAGTGCGCAGCGGAAGCGTGGTAGGAATGGGAATACGTATGCCTAGAGAATATAGAAACTATGTTGGCGAGTCTAGACATAGATAATTTAGATAATCCATAAATTGGCAAGAGAATTGGAGGAATCGTTACCCGAATTATTCGCGTCGGCGTAATTTCGGGGACGAAATTCTTTTAAGGGGGGGAGGATGTAATACCCGTAAATTTTAATACGGGATTTTGTTGTAATTAATTATGTTATTTTGCGAATTAGGAAATTTTGTGGAGAAATTTAAGTTGTGGAACTAGAATATAAATTTCATTAATTTCAATTATAATCTCGAAATTCATCAAAGAATTAAGTAGAATTTATAATGTTAAGAATAAATTAACTTGGGCTATATTTAGTTGGGTTATAATTCCAATTGGGGCCCAAACCATAAAAGGAAATAAATAATTACGTTACTTGAGCTAGGATAAGGACTAGGTACCATTACTTAGTTTGAGAGGAAATTAATCATCACTAGCCTGTCATTTTTCACATTTTTCAATGTGCTAAATATAAATCCATTCTACAAAGCCTTCATAATTAATAAAGAAAAGAGGGATGTAACGAAAGGAATATAAAAAAAAAAGACTGATCAGGAGCAACAAAAAATTTCCAGTCACTCGAAAACCTTGGCAAAGCAGATTTCGGGGAAAGAGGAGCGACTTATAGGGATTCCATCAGACCTCTTATTTAGCGATATCGGGAGGACAGGTAGGTGGATCATCCATCTACGATACGTAAACACGAATGTGAATTTATGTGTTTCCATGAGATTCTGTGATTTACGTGATTTATATGATTTACGTGTTTACATGTTTTACGGACATTTTATAAATCACGCTTTTATGAGATTTTGTGAACATGCATGGCATGTGCATATCACGGAAGGGGGAAATATGGTTGTACCGTAGGATGACGGTAAGGATATGAGATATTGACGTATGGGGTAGATTGAGATTATTAAGACGACTTGTTAGGCTCACAGATTACCTGGCCGAGACAGACGTGATCGATCTGTCTACTCGGATGTGGTCGGTTCGAGGTGCAAAACGCCAGATGATTATATATATATATATATGGATACGGGCTTTATCGCCCATGATTTATTGTGGAAGAGACGACCTGGTAGGTGGCCATTGACGTGATCGATCAGTGCACTACCGGCGTAGCTTACCGCTGATTACGGGTGGAATCACGTGACCACCCATGATATTTATTGCGCGCGTGAGCCTAACCATGGGCCCCAATATTGTAATATGAGATAGGATGTGGGAAAAGAAAGAGTGTGCATTATATCATGTTGTGAGATATGGGGATTGGGATTGAGTGCACACTTGCATACATGCATTTTATTCACCTACTGGGCAAATTGCTCAGTGTTTGCGTGTTGTAGGTACTGAGTCTGACGCTGCTATGCGTCAAGGCTGAGGCGGCTGGTGGCGGTGCTCCACGGACTTTTGAGGGCGGGGCGGTACATGGATGCGACCTGTGGAGCGGCGTTAGGGTCTTTGCGATTTTATTATTTTGGGGCTACGGCCTTTGTATAGACTGACTATGTAGACGACATTTTGTCGTAATGTATATTATTCTAGGAAAAAGTTTTAATTAGACGGGCCTTCCGCGGCTTACGTTGCGGAAATCCGCCACTAATCGTAATTAGAAAAGTAGGGTCGCTACAGCCGGGTCGCTCCTTCCGCACACAATCTCAACCCGACGGTGTTACACCTTGGTGTAACTCCCCGAGTAGTCTACCACTACCCGGGTAGACAGGAATCTCACATCTGTCTGCCGTCCCTGAGCCAATATAATATCGGTGGTGTACACCTCGGGTGGCTCAATCCCGAGTAGATGGGTGTCGCAAACCCCCTCTCCCACCAGGTGCTACACGAGTCTAACCTCGATGACCAGTAAAGGTCACTCTACCCCACTCATCCGACACCGTAAGGCGTCACCGTATAAATACGGTACAACATCTATCTCCCACGTGCATGTCGTGAAAATGCACATATAAATAATCACATGAAACACATACACCGAAATCCCATAATCGTATAATATTTAAACTAGGCCGATCGTTTGAAATTCCAAAAATAATATTTATAATTTAAAATATGGGTTGACCCGAAAATATACGTTATAATACGAAACTATTTTATTTAAAAGTGATTTGGGCTTAAAACCATTTTATTTAAAATATTTGGGCCTGAAATAGGGCAAAAGCCAAAAATTAAATCTGTCAGTCAACGCACACAAAATTGGTCAAAGCCCAATATAAAATCGCCCGAAACCCACTTGGTCAACGCGCGAAAATCGAGTCAACGCCCGATTTCACGAATCGCCCGATTCTGCGTTAAAACCTCTGGTCAACCCGCGTAAGTACAGGTCAACGCCCGATTTCGCAAAGCTCTCGGCGATTTCGCAAGTCGCCCGATTTGACGCTGAAGCTCGATTTGATTTCACGAATCGCCCGATTTCTCTCACAGGAATCACCCCGTGATTTGAAATCGGCCCGCGAAACCTAAAATCGGCCCGACGCTCTCTCACAACTCGCGAAATCCTCAGCCCGCGAAACCTGAACTTTGGCCCGCGAAATCCTGCTTCTTCACACACATTAAAATCAGCTGGGCCCGCGAAACGCTCTCGCGACCCGAAACTCCAAATCGGCCAATCCCTATCACTTAAAAATCCTATTTCGCCCTATTTCACTCAAATACAGGCCCGCGATTTATAAATCGCCCGAAAACTTCAAATCGCCCGATTTTACTATTCTATCGAAATCATCTTCATTAAAACCCTAAATTTTTTTTTCCAGAATTTCTAACCAGTTCTTCAGCACCAAACACAACAGAATAATTACTAACATCAGGAACTCATATATTGAGCTCGAAAATCACATAATAGCACATTGAAAACTTCATAAAAATTCCAAAGAGTATAAAGTAAGCTATTTTGAACCCAGATGACCTTTCATCCGAATTCTAACACATTTGCGGAAAATAATACGGGTAGTAGGGGTTTAAAACCACCTACCTCACGTCCTTAGCAGTATTAGATAAATTCCTAGGTTGAATCTGCCCGAATTCTACTCCTTCCTCGTTTCCTCTTGCTTCGGTTTAATGAAAATTCATTAATCATGTAACATGTTAGATATATCGGCTAGTAAAAGATTCATACGTTTAGATGAATTTCTTACCTCCTTAGTATAGTTCAGAAATAATTTCCTAAGTTGAATCACTCGATCGGGCTTGCCAAAATGTCCCCCAGCTTCGTTTCTCTCCTTTCTCGTATGTGTAGTTTTATTACTAATATGTCTCTCCTAAAGTAAATAAGATGTTGATAAGCTTAGACGTGTTTTACCCTTCTCCTTAAGAAATCTATCGATTCGATTTAGGCTTGTACAATTTTAATTGGTCACACAAGGTGGTGAACTCTCAATTCAAAGCAGGTGAACAAATACACCTTCGTTACTTATCCTTAATTGGTTAAGAAAGTGCTAGTTATTATTTGTTTGGGCCTCACTTATTTAATTGGGCTGAAATTTTATTTGATCTAATTTATTTCTTGAGCCTCCTAGCTTTTTCGGCCCAATTAATATTTCCCGGCTCACTCCCGAAAATTCGTTTAGTTCGAAAATTACTTCCATTAATTTCGAACATTACAAAAATAACCCCGTATTAATTTCACGGGTATTACATCCTCCCCCCCTTACAGAAATTTCGTCCCCGAAATTTAAGTCGTCGTAAACAACTCGGGGTATTTCTCGCGCATTTCATCTTCTCGTTCCCAAGTGGCTTCTTCGACCGCTTGGTTTCGCCACAACATCTTCACTAGGGGAATGTTCTTATTCCTAAGTCGCTTCACCTCGTACATCAAAATCTCTACCGGCCTTTCTTCGTAACTCAGGTCCGGTTTCAATTGCTGATGAAGCGTCTCACTTAGCACGTGACTCGGATCTGGAACGTACTTCCGTAACGTAGATACGTGGAAGACGTCATGGATTTGTGCTAGCGAGGTCGGCAGTTCTAGCTGATACGCTACCTCGCCGACTCTTTTCAAAATATTGAAAGGGTCCTATAAACCTCGGACTTAGCTTTCCTTTCCGTCCGAATCTCTTAACTCCTTTCATCGGTGATATTTTCAAGAAGACTTGATCGCCTTCTTCGAACTCCAACGGCCTTCGTCTTTTATCCGCGTAACTCTTCTAACGACTTTGGGCCGTTTGCATTCTCTCCCGAATTTTATTAACAGCTTTGGTCATTTCACGAACCATTTCGGGACCTAACAACGCTTTTTCGCCGATTTCGTCCCAATGTACTGGGGATCGACATCTACGCCCATACAAGGCTTCATAAGGTGCCATCCCAATCGTCGCTTGATAGCTGTTATTGTATGAAAATTCGATCAGTGGGAGATACTTACTCCAGCTTCCACGAAAATCCAGAACGCACGCCCTTAACATGTCTTCTAGCGTCTGGATCGTTCGTTCCGATTGCCCGTCTGTCTGGGGATGATAGGCTGAACTAAACGACAGTTTGGTCCCTAGAGCCTTCTGTAAGCTCCCCCAGAATTGAGACAGAAATCTCGTGTCTCGATCGGAAACGATCGACATCGGAATCCCATGTAGTCTCACTATTTCTTGAATGTATAGCTCTGCGAACTTCTCCATGGGATAAGTCTGGTTGATCGGTAGAAAGTGGGCAGACTTCGTCAGTCTATCAACGACTACCCAAATTGCATCATGTCCTTTTACCGTCTTGGGTAATCCGACGACAAAATCCATGGTTATGTGGTCCCACTTCCACTCAGGAACCGTCAAAGGTTGCAACATTCCTGCCGGCCTTTGATGTTCTGCCTTGATCTGTTGGCAAGTTAGGCATCGACTTACGAAAGTGGCAACGTCTCTTTTCATCCCAGGCCACCAGTAATTTATTCGCAAATCTCGATACATCTTCGTGGCACCAGGATGTACCGAATAGATAGTCGTATGTGCCTCTGTCATCAATGTTCGGCGGATGTCTTCGTCTTTTGGCACGTACAAGCGATTTCTGAATCGTAAGCTCCCGTCCTCTCGGAATTCGAATTCCGACGGAACATCTTCATCTCGTTCATCTCGAATCTTCAGATATAATTCATCTATCTTTTGTGCTTCGATGATTCGATCTAACAGCGTCGGTTTAAGAGTCAACGCTGCCAATCTCGTCTCAATTTCCCCGAAGTGAATTACTTCAACTCCGAGTTGGCACAATTCGGTATTCACGGCTTTTCGGCTCAACGCGTCTGCGACCACGTTAGCTTTTCCTGGGTGATAGTTAATCACACAATCGTAATCCTTCACTAGTTCGAGCCAACGTCGTTGCCTCATATTTAACTCCTTTTGTGTGAAGAAGTACTTTAGGCTCTTATGATCTGTAAAGATCTCGCACCTTTCCCCGTACAGATAGTGTCGCCAGATTTTGAGAGCAAACACTACTGCGGCGAGTTCAAGATCATGTGTGGGGTAATTCTTCTCGTATGGCTTCAACTGTCGGGAGGCGTAAGCGATTACCTTCCCGTTCTGCATTAACACGCATCCCAAGCCATTCTTCGAGGCGTCGCTATATACCGAAAATCCTTCCGTACCCGAAGGTATTGCTAAGACTGGAGCAGTCGTCAGTCTCTTCTTCAACTCCTGGAAACTTTGTTCACATTCTTCACTCCATTTGTACGGAACGTTCTTCTTCGTCAGATTTGTGAGCATCGAGGCTATACTGGAAAAATCTTTGATAAACTTTCGATAGTATCCAGCAAGCCCGAGAAAACTTCTAACCTCCGTGGGAGTGGTCGGTCGTGGCCAATTTTCTATCGCCTCAATCTTGCTGAGGTCCACCGAAATTCCGCTCCCCGAAATGATGTGCCCCAGAAATGCCACTTGTTCCAACCAGAATTCACATTTCGTAAACTTGGCGTACAACTGTTTTTCTCGAAGGATTCCAAGAACCGTTTTCAGATGTTCCTCGTGTTCCTCCTTCGTTTTCGAGTATACGAGGATATCGTCTATAAACACGATAACAAAGCGGTCCAGGAACTCCTTGAATACCCGGTTCATCAGATCCATGAAAGCAGCCGGAGCATTCGTTAGCCCGAAAGGCATGACCAAGAATTCGTAGTGGCCGTACCTCGTGCTAAAGGCAGTCTTGGGAACATCCGCCTCACGGATCTTTAGTTGATGATAGCCAGAACGTAGGTCGATCTTCGAGAATACCGTCGCCCCTTGGAGTTGGTCGAATAAATCGTCTATCCTCGGCAACGGATACTTATTCTTTATCGTGATTTTATTGAGTTCACGATAATCGATACACATCCTCATCGACCCATCTTTCTTTTTAACAAAAAGTATCGGGGCTCCCCAAGGCGAGAAACTGGGTTGAATGAAACCCTTCTGTAACAAATCTTCCAATTGTTCCTTCAGTTCTCGTAACTCGTTCGGTGCTAACCGATACGGGGATTTAGAGACCGGGGCAGCTCCAGGCACAAGATCGATTACGAATTCAATTTCCCGATCCGGCGGTAATCCCGGAAGATCCACGGGAAATACATCAGGATATTCATTTACTATTGGGACCTCCTCAAGCTTCGGTTGAGAAGACTCCTCAGCCTTTATCGCAAAAACTAGGAAAGATTCGCAACCCGTATTAACGAGTCGATGAGCTTTCAAAGCGGAAATCCGAGAGATGGTCTTACCATTCTTCTTTCCCGAAAATTCAAATTCCTCTCCCTCGGGTGATCGGAACCTAACTACCCTCTTTGAGCAATCGATAATGGCCCCGTACTTCGAGAGCCAATCCATCCCGAATATGATGTCGTAATCATTCATCGGGATTACTATTAGGTCTACATCTAATTCCCTCCCTTCAATCTTAACAGGACAATTTTCTACCACTAAGTTGGTCCGAGTTGGATCTCCATGTGGTAGTGATACTATAAAATTGCATGAGGAATGGGTGGGATATATTCCCGCCCGGGTCACGAAATTTGCCGACACAAACGAATGTGTGGCTCCGGAATCAATCAATATAGAAGACGGTACGTGAAAGATATTCAACGTACCAGTCACCACGGCTGGGTTCGCCTCTGCCTCCTCGTTGGTCAGTGTGAAAACTCGTGCAGGCACAGGTGGAGGTCGAATTAGATTCTGCGGCTGATTCTGCAGTCGAGGCTGACCTTCCGTGCAGTTCCGTGCAGTGTGCCCGGTCTTCCCACACCGGAAACACTGTAGATTCAGGCCCGGTCGTGGTCCGTAGCAGATGCCAAAGTGATTTCGTCCGCACTGCTGGCACTGTGGCGCTGGCGTCGCTGGTCGGTAGGGAACGTTAGTCAGTCCCTGACTAAAATTCGGACGCCACATTTGCTGGCCTGGTCGATTACCTTTATTCTTCGGACCCTAGCCGAAGAATTGCCGCTTCTGGCTGCTTCCTCCCTGTTGGCTCTCCCTCTTCCGATTTGCCTCTTGGGATTCTCTCACAACTCCTTCCGCCTGCTCAGCTATTAAGGCACGCTCTGTCGCCTGGCGGAATTCCAACTGGCGTACACCCGCTATACTCAAGTCCCGATAGAACTCGGGTTTCAGCCCTCTAAGGAATCTCGTTACCTTCAGCGTGTTAGTCGCAACGAGATGCGGGGCAAAACGCGACAATTCCTCAAATCGGCGGATATATTCCGCTACTGGCATACGGCCTTGCTTCAGATTCATAAATTCGTACATCCGTTGCTCCTGGTCGTGAGCAGTGAAGTACTTGTCGTAGAAAAGTTCTCTGAAGCGCTCCCAAGACATAGTAGCGGGATCCTCTAACACCTTTACGGTGTTCCACCAGAACCGCGCGCTTCCCCGAAGCAGGGAAACGGCACATAGCACCTTCTCATTGTTTGGTACGCGACTATAGACAAACAGATCTTCAATGGTGCCGATCCAGTCCTCGGCCACCGCAGGGTTGGCGGCCTCGGCGAAGTTAGGAGGATTCAATTTACGGAACCTCTCCCCAATGATTTCCACTCGTTCAGGCTGTGGGGAGATACGACGCTCAGATGAGCTTCGATGGTTGATCAAGTCATTGATTTGGTCTGACTGACGTTGGATCAGTTCGGTTAGACGGTGGATAGTATCGCGTTCGCGAGTCGAGGACTCAGGTTCGTCCCGTCGACTCGTCTCTCCCACAAACTCACGCCTAGGTCTTCCTCTCGACATTTCCAAATACTATATAACATATAATTGAGCAAATAAGGTCACGAAATCACATCAACACATAATACCTACAGGCGAGGCTGGTTCTCCCGGCTTCTGAGCGGCAGTACATGGACAGTCTTCAGAATCTAAAACCTAACGCTCTGATACCACCTGTGGCGACCCTACTTCCTAATTGGAATAATTGGCGGATTTCCGCAACGAAAGTCGCGGAGGACCCGATTTATTAAAAACTTTTTAAATAAATAATGTACATATATATATACTAAGTCGGGTCTACAAAAGTGCGTCGATATAATACAACGGGCCAAAGCCCCAAAAATCAAAACCCGACTACACTATCCTACGCCTCTCCACAGGTCGCGTCCCATGTACCGCTCCGCCCTCAAAAGCCCGTGGAGTCACCGCCGCCAGCCAGCCTATATCTCAACCCTGACACCTGTCGGTGTCGGGCTCAGTCCCACCTGAAAAATATAACCCTGAGCGAAAACGCCCAGTAGGTGGCAGTAAAAACATGCAATGTATGCGTGCGTGCACTCAACCCAATCCCATGTCCTCACACATGAAATATGCACGCTCAACCTATCACATCTCATCACATAACAGGGCCCTCGGCTAGACTCAGCACCCACGCGCGCATGGCAAGGTACGCCATAATCATGCGGTAGCCCACGCCGGCCTCGCCGGGTCGCTCCTTCCGCACACAATCTCAACCCGACGGTGTTACACCTTGGTGTAACTCCCCGAGTAGTCTACCACTACCCGGGTAGACAGGAATCTCACATCTGTCTGCCGTCCCTGAGCCAATATAATATCGGTGGTGTACACCTCGGGTGGCTCAATCCCGAGTAGATGGGTGTCGCAAACCCCCTTTCCCACCAGGTGCTACACGAGTCTAACCTCGACGACCAGTAAAGGTCACTCTACCCCACTCATCCGACACCGTAAGGCGTCACCGTATAAATACGGTACAACATCTATCTCCCACGTGCATGTCGTGAAAATGCACATATAAATAATCACATGAAACACATACACCGAAATCCCATAATCGTATAATATTTAAACTAGGCCGATCGTTTGAAATTCCAAAAATAATATTTATAATTTAAAATATGGGTTGACCCGAAAATATACGTTATAATACGAAACTATTTTATTTAAAAGTGATTTGGGCTTAAAACCATTTTATTTAAAATATTTGGGCCTGAAATAGGGCAAAAGCCCAAAAATTAAATCTGTCAGTCAACGCACACAAAATTGGTCAAAGCCCAATATAAAATCGCCCGAAACCCACTTGGTCAACGCGCGAAAATCGAGTCAACGCCCGATTTCACGAATCGCCCGATTCTGCGTTAAAACCTCTGGTCAACCCGCGTAAGTACAGGTCAACGCCCGATTTCGCAAAGCTCTCGGCGATTTCGCAAGTCGCCCGATTTGACGCTGAAGCTCGATTTGATTTCACGAATCGCCCGATTTCTCTCACAGGAATCACCCCGTGATTTGAAATCGGCCCGCGAAACCTAAAATCGGCCCGACGCTCTCTCACAACTCGCGAAATCCTCAGCCCGCGAAACCTGAACTTTGGCCCGCGAAATCCTGCTTCTTCACACACATTAAAATCAGCTGGGCCCGCGAAACGCTCTCGCGACCCGAAACTCCAAATCGGCCAATCCCTATCACTTAAAAATCCTATTTCGCCCGATTTCACTCAAATACAGGCCCGCGATTTATAAATCGCCCGAAAACTTCAAATCGCCCGATTTTACTATTCTATCGAAATCATCTTCATTAAAACCCTAAATTTTTTTTCCAGAATTTCTAACCAGTTCTTCAGCACCAAACACAACAGAATAATTACTAACATCAGGAACTCATATATTGAGCTCGAAAATCACATAATAGCACATTGAAAACTTCATAAAAATTCCAAAGAGTATAAAGTAAGCTATTTTGAACCCAGATGACCTTTCATCCGAATTCTAACACATTTGCGGAAAATAATACGGGTAGTAGGGGTTTAAAACCACCTACCTCACGTCCTTAGCAGTATTAGATAAATTCCTAGGTTGAATCTGCCCGAATTCTACTCCTTCCTCGTTTCCTCTTGCTTCGGTTTAATGAAAATTCATTAATCATGTAACATGTTAGATATATCGGCTAGTAAAAGATTCATACGTTTAGATGAATTTCTTACCTCCTTAGTATAGTTCAGAAATAATTTCCTAAGTTGAATCACTCGATCGGGCTTGCCAAAATGTCCCCCAGCTTCGTTTCTCTCCTTTCTCGTATGTGTAGTTTTATTACTAATATGTCTCTCCTAAAGTAAATAAGATGTTGATAAGCTTAGACGTGTTTTACCCTTCTCCTTAAGAAATCTATCGATTCGATTTAGGCTTGTACAATTTTAATTGGTCACACAAGGTGGTGAACTCTCAATTCAAAGCAGGTGAACAAATACACCTTCGTTACTTATCCTTAATTGGTTAAGAAAGTGCTAGTTATTATTTGTTTGGGCCTCACTTATTTAATTGGGCTGAAATTTTATTTGATCTAATTTATTTCTTGAGCCTCCTAGCTTTTTCGGCCCAATTAATATTTCCCGGCTCACTCCCGAAAATTCGTTTAGTTCGAAAATTACTTCCATTAATTTCGAACATTACAAAAATAACCCCGTATTAATTTCACGGGTATTACATCCTCCCCCCCTTACAGAAATTTCGTCCCCGAAATTTAAGTCGTCGTAAACAACTCGGGGTATTTCTCGCGCATTTCATCTTCTCGTTCCCAAGTGGCTTCTTCGACCGCTTGGTTTCGCCACAACACCTTCACTAGGGGAATGTTCTTATTCCTAAGTCGCTTCACCTCGTACATCAAAATCTCTACCGGCCTTTTTTCGTAACTCAGGTCCGGTTTCAATTGCTGATGAAGCGTCTCACTTAGCACGTGACTCGGATCTGGAACGTACTTCCGTAACGTAGATACGTGGAAGACGTCATGGATTTGTGCTAGCGAGGTCGGCAGTTCTAGCTGATACGCTACCTCGCCGACTCTTTTCAAAATATTGAAAGGGTCCTATAAACCTCGGACTTAGCTTTCCTTTCCGTCCGAATCTCTTAACTCCTTTCATCGGTGATATTTTCAAGAAGACTTGATCGCCTTCTTCGAACTCCAACGGCCTTCGTCTTTTATCCGCGTAACTCTTCTGACGACTTTGGGCCGTTTGCATTCTCTCCCGAATTTTATTAATAGCTTTGGTCATTTCACGAACCATTTCGGGACCTAACAACGCTTTTTCGCCGATTTCGTCCCAGTGTACTGGGGATCGACATCTACGCCCATACAAGGCTTCATAAGGTGCCATCCCAATCGTCGCTTGATAGCTGTTATTGTATGAAAATTCGATCAGTGGGAGATACTTACTCCAGCTTCCACGAAAATCCAGAACGCACGCCCTTAACATGTCTTCTAGCGTCTGGATCGTTCGTTCCGATTGCCCGTCTGTCTGGGGATGATAGGCTGAACTAAACGACAGTTTGGTCCCTAGAGCCTTCTGTAAGCTCCCCCAGAATTGAGACAGAAATCTCGAGTCTCGATCGGAAACGATCGACATCGGAATCCCATGTAGTCTCACTATTTCTTGAATGTATAGCTCTGCGAACTTCTCCATGGGATAAGTCTGGTTGATCGGTAGAAAGTGGGCAGACTTCGTCAGTCTATCAACGACTACCCAAATTGCATCATGTCCTTTTACCGTCTTGGGTAATCCGACGACAAAATCCATGGTTATGTGGTCCCACTTCCACTCAGGAACCGTCAAAGGTTGCAACATTCCTGCCGGCCTTTGATGTTCTGCCTTGATCTGTTGGCAAGTTAGGCATCGACTTACGAAAGTGGCAACGTCTCTTTTCATCCCAGGCCACCAGTTATTTATTCGCAAATCTCGATACATCTTCGTGGCACCAGGATGTACCAAATAGATAGTCGTATGTGCCTCTGTCATCAATGTTCGGCGGATGTCTTCGTCTTTTGGCACGTACAAGCGATTTCTGAATCGTAAGCTCCCGTCCTCTCGGAATTCGAATTCCGACGGAACATCTTCATCTCGTTCATCTCGAATCTTCAGATATAATTCATCTATCTTTTGTGCTTCGATGATTCGATCTAACAGCGTCGGTTTAAGAGTCAACGCTGCCAATCTCGTCTCAATTTCCCCGAAGTGAATTACTTCAACTCCGAGTTGGCACAATTCGGTATTCACGGCTTTTCGGCTCAACGCGTCTGCGACCACGTTAGCTTTTCCTGGGTGATAGTTAATCACACAATCGTAATCCTTCACTAGTTCGAGCCAACGTCGTTGCCTCATATTTAACTCCTTTTGTGTGAAGAAGTACTTTAGGCTCTTATGATCTGTAAAGATCTCGCACCTTTCCCCGTACAGATAGTGTCGCCAGATTTTGAGAGCAAACACTACTGCGGCGAGTTCAAGATCATGTGTGGGGTAATTCTTCTCGTATGGCTTCAACTGTCGGGAGGCGTAAGCGATTACCTTCCCGTTCTGCATTAACACGCATCCCAAGCCATTCTTCGAGGCGTCGCTATATACCGAAAATCCTTCCGTACCCGAAGGTATTGCTAAGACTGGAGCAGTCGTCAGTCTCTTCTTCAACTCCTGGAAACTTTGTTCACATTCTTCACTCCATTTGTACGGAACGTTCTTCTTCGTCAGATTTGTGAGCATCGAGGCTATACTGGAAAAATCTTTGATAAACTTTCGATAGTATCCAGCAAGCCCGAGAAAACTTCTAACCTTCGTGGGAGTGGTCGGTCGTGGCCAATTTTCTATCGCCTCAATCTTGCTGAGGTCCACCGAAATTCCGCTCCCCGAAATGATGTGCCCCAGAAATGCCACTTGTTCCAACCAGAATTCACATTTCGTAAACTTGGCGTACAACTGTTTTTCTCGAAGGATTCCAAGAACCGTTTTCAGATGTTCCTCGTGTTCCTCCTTCGTTTTCGAGTATACGAGGATATCGTCTATAAACACGATAACAAAGCGGTCCAGGAACTCCTTGAATACCCGGTTCATCAGATCCATGAAAGCAGCCGGAGCATTCGTTAGCCCGAAAGGCATGACCAAGAATTCGTAGTGGCCGTACCTCGTGCTAAAGGCAGTCTTGGGAACATCCGCCTCACGGATCTTTAGTTGATGATAGCCAGAACGTAGGTCGATCTTCGAGAATACCGTCGCCCCTTGGAGTTGGTCGAATAAATCGTCTATCCTCGGCAACGGATACTTATTCTTTATCGTGATTTTATTGAGTTCACGATAATCGATACACATCCTCATCGACCCATCTTTCTTTTTAACAAAAAGTATCGGGGCTCCCCAAGGCGAGAAACTGGGTTGAATGAAACCCTTCTGTAACAAATCTTCCAATTGTTCCTTCAGTTCTCGTAACTCGTTCGGTGCTAACCGATACGGGGATTTAGAGACCGGGGCAGCTCCAGGCACAAGATCGATTACGAATTCAATTTCCCGATCCGGCGGTAATCCCGGAAGATCCACGGGAAATACATCAGGATATTCATTTACTATTGGGACCTCCTCAAGCTTCGGTTGAGAAGACTCCTCAGCCTTTATCGCAAAAACTAGGAAAGATTCGCAACCCGTATTAACGAGTCGATGAGCTTTCAAAGCGGAAATCCGAGAGATGGTCTTACCATTCTTCTTTCCCGAAAATTCAAATTCCTCTCCCTCGGGTGATCGGAACCTAACTACCCTCTTTGAGCAATCGATAATGGCCCCGTACTTCGAGAGCCAATCCATCCCGAATATGATGTCGTAATCATTCATCGGGATTACTATTAGGTCTACATCTAATTCCCTCCCTTCAATCTTAACAGGACAATTTTCTACCACTAAGTTGGTCCGAGTTGGATCTCCATGTGGTAGTGATACTATAAAATTGCATGAGGAATGGGTGGGATATATTCCCGCCCGGGTCACGAAATTTGCCGACACAAACGAATGTGTGGCTCCGGAATCAATCAATATAGAAGACGGTACGTGAAAGATATTCAACGTACCAGTCACCACGGCTGGGTTCGCCTCTGCCTCCTCGTTGGTCAGTGTGAAAACTCGTGCAGGCACAGGTGGAGGTCGAATTAGATTCTGCGGCTGATTCTGCAGTCGAGGCTGACCTTCCGTGCAGTTCCGTGCAGTGTGCCCGGTCTTCCCACACCGGAAACACTGTAGATTCAGGCCCGGTCGTGGTCCGTAGCAGATGCCAAAGTGATTTCGTCCGCACTGCTGGCACTGTGGCGCTGGCGTCGCTGGTCGGTAGGGAACGTTAGTCAGTCCCTGACTAAAATTCGGACGCCACATTTGCTGGCCTGGTCGATTACCTTTATTCTTCGGACCCTTGCCGAAGAATTGCCGCTTCTGGCTGCTTCCTCCCTGTTGGCTCTCCCTCTTCCGATTTGCCTCTTGGGATTCTCTCACAACTCCTTCCGCCTGCTCAGCTATTAAGGCACGCTCTGTCGCCTGGCGGAATTCCAACTGGCGTACACCCGCTATACTCAAGTCCCGATAGAACTCGGGTTTCAGCCCTCTAAGGAATCTCGTTACCTTCAGCGTGTTAGTCGCAACGAGATGCGGGGCAAAACGCGACAATTCCTCAAATCGGCGGATATATTCCGCTACTGGCATACGGCCTTGCTTCAGATTCATAAATTCGTACATCCGTTGCTCCTGGTCGTGAGCAGTGAAGTACTTGTCGTAGAAAAGTTCTCTGAAGCGCTCCCAAGACATAGTAGCGGGATCCTCTAACACCTTTACGGTGTTCCACCAGAACCGCGCGCTTCCCCGAAGCAGGGAAACGGCACATAGCACCTTCTCATTGTTTGGTACGCGACTATAGACAAACAGATCTTCAATGGTGCCGATCCAGTCCTCGGCCACCGCAGGGTTGGCGGCCTCGGCGAAGTTAGGAGGATTCAATTTACGGAACCTCTCCCCAATAATTTCCACTCGTTCAGGCTGTGGGGAGATACGACGCTCAGATGAGCTTCGATGGTTGATCAAGTCATTGATTTGGTCTGACTGACGTTGGATCAGTTCGGTTAGACGGTGGATAGTATCGCGTTCGCGAGTCGAGGACTCAGGTTCGTCCCGTCGACTCGTCTCTCCACAAACTCACGCCTAGGTCTTCCTCTCGACATTTCCAAATACTATATAACATATAATTGAGCAAATAAGGTCACGAAATCACATCAACACATAATACCTACAGGCGAGGCTGGTTCTCCCGGCTTCTGAGCGGCAGTACATGGACAGTCTTCAGAATCTAAAACCTAACGCTCTGATACCACCTGTGGCGACCCTACTTCCTAATTGGAATAATTGGCGGATTTCCGCAACGAAAGTCGCGGAGGACCCGATTTATTAAAAACTTTTTAAATAAATAATGTACATATATATATACTAAGTCGGGTCTACAAAAGTGCGTCGATATAATACAACGGGCCAAAGCCCCAAAAATCAAAACCCGACTACACTATCCTACGCCTCTCCACAGGTCGCGTCCCATGTACCGCTCCGCCCTCAAAAGCCCGTGGAGTCACCGCCGCCAGCCAGCCTATATCTCAACCCTGACACCTGTCGGTGTCGGGCTCAGTCCCACCTGAAAAATATAACCCTGAGCGAAAACGCCCAGTAGGTGGCAGTAAAAACATGCAATGTATGCGTGCGTGCACTCAACCCAATCCCATGTCCTCACACATGAAATATGCACGCTCAACCTATCACATCTCATCACATAACAGGGCCCTCGGCTAGACTCAGCACCCACGCGCGCATGGCAAGGTACGCCATAATCATGCGGTAGCCCACGCCGGCCTCGCCGGGTCGCTCCTTCCGCACACAATCTCAACCCGACGGTGTTACACCTTGGTGTAACTCCCCGAGTAGTCTACCACTACCCGGGTAGACAGGAATCTCACATCTGTCTGCCGTCCCTGAGCCAATATAATATCGGTGGTGTACACCTCGGGTGGCTCAATCCCGAGTAGATGGGTGTCGCAAACCCCTTTCCCACCAGGTGCTACACGAGTCTAACCTCGACGACCAGTAAAGGTCACTCTACCCCACTCATCCGACACCGTAAGGCGTCACCGTATAAATACGGTACAACATCTATCTCCCACGTGCATGTCGTGAAAATGCACATATAAATAATCACATGAAACACATACACCGAAATCCCATAATCGTATAATATTTAAACTAGGCCGATCGTTTGAAATTCCAAAAATAATATTTATAATTTAAAATATGGGTTGACCCGAAAATATACGTTATAATACGAAACTATTTTATTTAAAAGTGATTTGGGCTTAAAACCATTTTATTTAAAATATTTGGGCCTGAAATAGGGCAAAAGCCCAAAAATTAAATCTGTCAGTCAACGCACACAAAATTGGTCAAAGCCCAATATAAAATCGCCCGAAACCCACTTGGTCAACGCGCGAAAATCGAGTCAACGCCCGATTTCACGAATCGCCCGATTCTGCGTTAAAACCTCTGGTCAACCCGCGTAAGTACAGGTCAACGCCCGATTTCGCAAAGCTCTCGGCGATTTCGCAAGTCGCCCGATTTGACGCTGAAGCTCGATTTGATTTCACGAATCGCCCGATTTCTCTCACAGGAATCACCCCGTGATTTGAAATCGGCCCGCGAAACCTAAAATCGGCCCGACGCTCTCTCACAACTCGCGAAATCCTCAGCCCGCGAAACCTGAACTTTGGCCCGCGAAATCCTGCTTCTTCACACACATTAAAATCAGCTGGGCCCGCGAAACGCTCTCGCGACCCGAAACTCCAAATCGGCCAATCCCTATCACTTAAAAATCCTATTTCGCCCGATTTCACTCAAATACAGGCCCGCGATTTATAAATCGCCCGAAAACTTCAAATCGCCCGATTTTACTATTCTATCGAAATCATCTTCATTAAAACCCTAAATTTTTTTTTCCAGAATTTCTAACCAGTTCTTCAGCACCAAACACAACAGAATAATTACTAACATCAGGAACTCATATATTGAGCTCGAAAATCACATAATAGCACATTGAAAACTTCATAAAAATTCCAAAGAGTATAAAGTAAGCTATTTTGAACCCAGATGACCTTTCATCCGAATTCTAACACATTTGCGGAAAATAATACGGGTAGTAGGGGTTTAAAACCACCTACCTCACGTCCTTAGCAGTATTAGATAAATTCATAGGTTGAATCTGCCCGAATTCTACTCCTTCCTCTTTTCCTCTTGCTTCGGTTTAATGAAAATTCATTAATCATGTAACATGTTAGATATATCGGCTAGTAAAAGATTCATACGTTTAGATGAATTTCTTACCTCCTTAGTATAGTTCAGAAATAATTTCCTAAGTTGAATCACTCGATCGGGCTTGCCAAAATGTCCCCCAGCTTCGTTTCTCTCCTTTCTCGTATGTGTAGTTTTATTACTAATATGTCTCTCCTAAAGTAAATAAGATGTTGATAAGCTTAGACGTGTTTTACCCTTCTCCTTAAGAAATCTATCGATTCGATTTAGGCTTGTACAATTTTAATTGGTCACACAAGGTGGTGAACTCTCAATTCAAAGCAGGTGAACAAATACACCTTCGTTACTTATCCTTAATTGGTTAAGAAAGTGCTAGTTATTATTTGTTTGGGCCTCACTTATTTAATTGGGCTGAAATTTTATTTGATCTAATTTATTTCTTGAGCCTCCTAGCTTTTTCGGCCCAATTAATATTTTCCGGCTCACTCCCGAAAATTCGTTTAGTTCGAAAATTACTTCCATTAATTTCGAACATTACAAAAATAACCCCGTATTAATTTCACGGGTATTACAGTATCAGAGCCAAGCGTGTAGGTGAGGAAACTTCATTTCAAGCTTTTAGGGATTAAGCAGTTTGAACTCTTGCGTGGTTGATATTCTCTGTTTCAAAGCTTAAACTCTCGTTTATTAGCCATTCTCGGAGATACTCTGTTTGTTAAGGCAAGCTTGTATTGCTATCAATTCTGAGTCATCAAAGTGGTCTCCGTGGAGGTTGTTTCAGTTTTGTTGGATTTCTGTCTAAAACATTTGAAGAACAGTCCTGTTCTTCAGTGTGTTCTTGAGCTTACGAACGGAACTATTTTTGGGAACTTGGATTGCGAACTCAAGGATTTCTGTTGTTTCACGGCTCATTCATCTCACAAGGCTACTTTGCGATTCCAAATTACCACACTTGGTTTGCTGTTTCAAGTTTGCGCATCGGCACTTCGCAAAGCTCTACTTTGCGAGTTCGAGGTCACCAAGCCGTCAGATTCTCGAAGATCAACGTCTCAGGATTTTCTTCACTTTGCGTTCTCCGGTTCACTTTGCGAATTGGAAACCCTTTGCGACCTCTTGACTCTTTGCGAACTCACAACTGCTTTGCGAACCCAGGACAGTTTGCGATCTCATTTAATCATTGTGCGAACTTTGCTCACTTTGCGAACTCCAGCTTATTTTGCGAATTCAAAGCACTTTGCGAACTCAAGTTTACTTCGCGGATTCAGGACAAGTTGCGAACTCAAATAGCACTTTGCGAACTCTGCACACTTTGCGAATTAAGCTAGTTTGCGAATCTTCTCATTAACCCGTGAAGCGATAACTTTGCGAACTCACGATCAATTCGCAAAGCGATAACTTTGCGAACTCACTCTCTCAATTCGCAAAAGAGCAAAATACCTTAATTCGCAAACACTTTGTCCTATCCACTCTTGCGATACATACCCATATATTTCAAAATCAATTCCAAATTTGATTTTGACCAAAATTCTCAATTCAATTTCAATTTTTCCTCACATTACACGTTAACGATCATATCCGAAACACTAGCAATGGACTCTTTCAGCATGGGAAATGATGTTAGACCTCCCATCATCCGACATGGAGAATACGCAGTTTGGAAGAGAAGATTCATCAACTTCATAGAAAGTAAGGACAATTCCGAGAACCTGTTGGAATCTATTTACAATGGACCCACACAGTACTGGACTATAATCCCCGCCACTACTGACACCACTCCTGCAAGAGAGGAACAGAGGATCTTGAAAACTGCTGACCAATGCAGTGATGAAGAAAAACTGCGACTAAAGGCAGACAAAGTGGCAAAATCATACATGATGCAGGCCATTCCCAATGACATTTTGATGCAACTCGAATGTGGTGATAGCGCAAAAGAAATGTGGGATGCTCTTCGAATCATGATGCAGGGGACAGAAGTCAATACAATGGCAAGAATGGCGAACACACTCATCTCTTATGACCGCTTTCATGCTAACAAAGGGGAAACTCTCCAAGAAACCTTCCATCGATTTCTTGTCCTTCTAAACGAGCTAAAGATGAATGGAGTCACAAAAAGTGTAATGGAGATCAATATCAAATTCTTAGGATCACTTCATTCAGAATGGGAGGCTACTGCAATTATGATAAGACAAATGAACGACCTAACCAAAGTTAGCATTCATACACTATTCGACTACCTCAATCAACATTCCAATCATGTGGAGAAACGAAGGGAGGAAATCAAATCATTAGGAAGCGACTCACTTGCTCTTATGACTGAACGATCATCAAGAAAACCAACCAAGGACAAAGAAATTTTGCAGTCATCACAAGTTAAGGAAGGAGGAGACTCTGATTCTGATGACGAATCCAAGGATCTTTCAAAAAATGGAGACCAGGAGATTACTCTTAAGGATCTTGCTAAGCAACTCGCTCTGGTCTCAAATTTTGTGCAGAAGAAATTTTATAAGAAGACTGGATCCTCCTCAAATCGTCAAAGGACCTCCTCCAACTCTAGAGGAAAGACTCAGGATGAGGAAAACAACTCTGAAACTCCTCATCAAGGCGGAAAATGCTTCAACTGCGGAAAGATTGGACACTTTGCTAGAGAGTGCAGAATGCCCAAGAAAAAGGATGTTAACTATTACCGTCGAAAAGTTCAATTGGCCGAACAAAAGGAGAAGGGACTGATCTTAATGGCAGAAGAGGACCATTGGCTTGAAGATACCTCAGACAGCGAGAATGAGAACACGGCACTGATGGCCAATGTGGATGACGAAGAAGATGGAGCTGGAGCTGAAGAAGGCGAATCAGACAGGGAAACCTCTAACAATTCAGAAATGGTGGAGGTAAGTGAAACAGATTATGATTCTTTACTTAAGATGAAAAATGAATTTTTATCCTTATATAATCTAACAAATTAGGTGAAAGAAAAATCAAGGAACTAGAAGCTAATTTAGAGAAAAATTTAGTAGTATTAGATAAGTTTAGATATGATTATGCCTGTGAGAAGAATCGCGTAATTGTAGCAAATGAAAAAATTGCTAAGCTGGAAATTCAAGTGAAAAAAGGCGAAGCTAAAGCCAAGGATTTAGAAAAGGAAATGAAATCTCATAGAGATCAGGCAATGGATGCTACAATTAAATATGACTTACTAAGTAAAGAACGGGAAAAACTATACTCCAAAATAAAAAAATTGGAGGATCTTTTAACCCGACGAGATCAATCGGAACAAACAATCTTTTTAAACAAACCAGCTAACATTGATTTTTACAATCCTTATAAGGGACTAGGTTTTGAAAACCCAGGTAAGTTAAAAGAAGGCATATCAAATTCACCCTATCTATACGATCTCAAATTTATGCAGACAGGTTGCCTTGCGAATCTAATGTCTTTTGTCAGTGAAAATGAGACAACAACACACAGTGAAACTCAATTATCTTTTAACTACACAGAATTAAATGATAGTTATAAAGAAAGAAGTTGTCCAGCAATAACTGAATTTGAGACTAATATTTTTCATCTAAATGAAGGAGAAACCTCAGGTACTTCGGAAAGTAAGACACCGATGATTACATATGCAACTGGATATATGCCTGATTGCATAAAGAAAATCAGTGATCTTC
The DNA here is from genome assembly GCA_027422505.1 of Craterostigma plantagineum. NCBI lineage: Eukaryota > Viridiplantae > Streptophyta > Magnoliopsida > Lamiales > Linderniaceae > Craterostigma > Craterostigma plantagineum. Next base: position 15,051,889 of record JAPQWV010000013.1, on the reverse strand, counting down.
ATTCCACTCTCGAAAGCGAGAGAAAATCATTTGATAAAGAAAGAAAAAAACTTCTTCATGAAATATCTTCACTTAAAGAAAAAATAAGATTACACACTATTTCATACACCTTACTTTCAAATGACAAAATCTCCTGCACTAATTCATTAAAATTTTCAGGACCCACAAAAGAGTCATTGAAAGGTCAAGTATGGGTTAAAAAGGAAGATATCTTGAAGGAGAATCGCGATCTTAATGTACCTTTTGTCATTGAGTATTTTCCTTCCAAAACCTTTGTACCATCTTTATTTAGTCATGTATCGAAAAAATCATCTTCTTCAACAAAAACAAAGTTTTCCGTGCGTGATCATGTCACCAAACAAACTCACATGACAATTCCTAAAAACAAAACTACAACGTCAAAACAAGAATCAAAATCAAAAGCTATCAAAGAACCTGTCAAACTTACAAAAACCAAAAAACTCGAGTCTAAACCTAAGACAAAAAGACCCTCACTAGAGCACAAATGGATTCCAAAGCTTCAAACTGCAGGAACACATATTCCTATCCTAGAAATAGGTAGTGACTCTGTGTCATCCCTTAACAAAGGAAAATCCAGGAAGTCTAAACGGACTAATAAAATTGACAGAGGTGGACCCATATTTCAATGGGTACCTAAAACCCTCTAGTTTTATATTTGCAGGCCCTTCATGTGTGGTACTTAGATTCTGGTTGCTCCACACACATGACTGGGACAAAGGAACTGTTGAGCAACTACATTGATAGACCTGGAGGACTGGTACGCTTCGGTAATAGCAATGGAGCCAGAATCCTTGGTCATGGCGATATCATATGCAATCGACTTACAATCAAACAAGTCTCGTATGTTGAAGGACTGACACACAACCTCTTATCAATAGGACAGTTCAGTGATTTTGGACTCCAAGTTGTGTTTCTAAAGAAAACTTGCAAAATTCTCAATGCCAATGGTGAAGAACTCCTAACTGGAACTCGCAAGACAAATCTTTACACCATTGATATCAGAACTGTCAAACCAAAGACTGATATCTGCCTAATCTCCAAAGCAACTTCAACTCAAAATGACTTATGGCACCAGCGGTTATCTCATCTTAACTTCAAAACCCTCAACAAGCTATCAACCAACAAATTGGCTATTGGACTACCACCATTGAAGTATCAAAGAGAACATATATGCTCTGCTTGTGAGAAGGGAAAAATGAAGAAAGCCTCACACCCTACAAAACACACAGCATCCACTCAACATCCTCTAGAGCTTTTACACATGGATCTGTGTGGCCCAATGCGAACTGAGAGCATAAGTGGAAAGCGATATATGCTGGTTATCGTCGACGACTATTCCCGATACACTTGGGTACGCTTTTTACGGACTAAATCAGAGACAGTCGATCATATTCCAAACCTAATCAGAACAACACAGAACCTACTCCAGAGTAGTGTTAAAATAGTTAGATCAGACAATGGAACAGAATTCAAGAATCAACAGCTCAGCGACTTCTACGAATCCATAGGGATTACCCAACAGTTTTCTGCTGTCTACACACCTCAACAAAATGGGGTTGTTGAAAGGCGAAATCGAACGCTCGTAGAGGCTGCTCGAACAATGATCATTCAATCATCACTACCTCATTTTCTTTGGGCTGAAGCAATGAATACTGCTTGCTATACGCAGAATCGCACAAGCATTCATCTAAGATTTGGAAAGACGCCATATGAACTTATAAATGGCAGACTGCCCAACATTGCTCATTTTCGAATTTTTGGATGCAAGTGCTTCGTCGCCAACGACCGCGAAGACAAGTCCAAACTTGATCCAAAAGCAACTGAAGGAATCTTCGTAGGCTACTCTGCACAATCTAAGGCGTACAGGATATTTCTCAGAAACAGAAGGGTAATCATTGAAAGTATAAATGTCACCTTTGATGAGGGACTCGAACTTTTGACTGGACATAGCAGTTTGGGACAAGTCTCTAGAACACCACACCTTATTCATTCTCATAATGAAGAAGGAGAATGTTCGAGAGATGCCTCTGAATGGAACTCTTCAGATCAACAAGCAACTGATTCCTCTAGACAAAGCAACCCCACATGCTTCACTCAACGAGCTCAAGAAGAACGGGATTTGGATCTACTTTTTGAGCATATTTATATCTCTCAAAATCAGACAAGACCATCTACTGATCCATTCCCAAATACTGAATCCAGTCATAGTTCGTCAACTCATGATTCAGAACCTATTCCTAACCAGACAATCCCTCCCTCAGATGTAGAAGCCTCGACCTCAACAACTTTGACCACAACGCAGACAGAGGCCTCCTCCTCAACTTCAGCTGGCAACATTACCGCGTCTGCAATCGACTATCCACTAAGTGATGAGTCGCAAATTGACGAAACGACACTACCCCACGAAAAGAAATGGATTCGACATCATCCTACTGATCAAATAATAGGAGATCCAAATACGGGAGTAACAACTAGAAGATCACTTTCAAATGAATGTCAGTTCTCCTGTTTCTTGAGCCAAACAGAACCTAAAAGAGTAATTGACGCACTACGAGATCCTAACTGGATAGTGGCTATGCAAGAGGAGATTAATCAATTTGAACGTCTCAAAGTCTGGAACTTAGTTCCTCGTCCAAAAGGAAAAACTGTGATCGGAACAAAGTGGGTATTTAAAAACAAAAAGGATGAAGATGGTGTTGTAATTCGGAATAAGGCTAGACTCGTTGCTAAGGGATATAATCAACAGGAAGGAATTGATTATGATGAAACATTTGCCCCTGTAGCTAGAATCGAAGCTATTAGGTTATTCCTTGCATACGCAGCACACAAAGACTTTACTGTCTATCAAATGGACGTAAAAACAGCCTTCTTGAACGGAATTCTGAAAGAAGAAGTGTATGTGTCACAGCCAGACGGATTTCTCAATGCTGATCATCCCGACTTTGTTTACAAACTCGACAAATCACTGTACGGACTTAAACAAGCTCCAAGGGCCTGGTATGAGGTGCTCTCCGACTTTCTTATCTCTTCAGGCTTCACTAAAGGGAAAATTGACACTACATTGTTCGTAAAGAAACATGATTCTGATATCATGCTTGTGCAAATCTACGTGGATGATATCATTTTTGGCTCTACTAATCCTAAACTTTGTGAAGAATTTAGCATTCTGATGCAATCGCAATTTGAAATGAGTATGATGGGAGAAATGTCGTTCTTCCTCGGACTACAAATCAAACAACTTCAGGATGGGATCTTCATCAATCAGTCAAAGTACATCCACGATATTCTCAGAAAATATGGGATTGACAAGAGCAAATCATCGAGCACACCTATGTCCACCTCATGCTCACTGGATGTAGATCACCTTGGTGACCCTGTAGATGTTACTCATTACAGAGGGATCATTGGATCACTGCTCTACCTCACTGCCAGTCGACCAGATATCTTATTCTCTACATGTCTATGTGCTCGATTTCAAGCTAATCCCAAGGAGTCACACCTTCATGCTGTCAAAAGAATCTTGAAGTATTTAAAAGGAACACCAGACCTTGGACTGTGGTATCCTAAAAACTCAAGTATGAAACTAATAGGCTTTTCTGACGCAGATTTTGCAGGATGCAGACTGGACAGGAAAAGCACTTCTGGACATATGCAATTCCTAGGCGATAAACTTGTATGTTGGGCCTCAAAGAAACAAAATTGTGTGTCAACTTCCACGGCGGAAGCAGAATACGTCGCTGCAGCAAGTTGCTGCTCACAAATTTTGTGGATCAGAACTCAGCTACGGGACTACGGGTTTGATCTAAATAAAATTCCTATTTACTGTGATTCCAAGAGTGCTATCGCAATTACCTGTAATCCTGTACATCACTCACGCACTAAGCACATAGATCTTTGCTATCACTTCATAAAGGACCATGTAGAAAGAGGCATAATAGAAATGTACTTTGTCAATACAGAACTTCAACTAGCCGATTTGCTTACAAAAGCATTGGATGAAAAACGCTTCCAATTCTTAGTTGCAAAATTAGGAATGTTGAACCTCAATTTTAATCTCGATTATGCCTTCCTACAGTTCAATATTTATCTATTTGCTATGTTTCACTTCTCTTATTCTGTGTGTGTTTATTATGTTAACCATTTATTTAGGACTTTAGTTTTTAAGTTGTTAATTTTCAATAAATTGTTTCTTGTGTCCAATAAGTCGATGTAGCGCCAATGCTGATGGCGTTACATCGAGGGGGAGAAATGCTATATCCATGCATCGAGGGGGAGTGAGTTCAATCATTTTTCAGATACTCGATAGGCATTATATCTAGGGGGAGTTTTTCAACAAACATTTATTCAAGAAACCCAAACATTTAGGGGGAGTTTTCGTACAACAACTCAAATACTTGTTCAAAGAAATCCAAACATTTAGGGGAGTTTTCGTACTCTCAAAAACTCGTATTCCCTATAAAAATCCAAAGCAGAATAGCAAGTAAAACAACGAATAAGCTCAAAAGAAGGTAAATCTCAAAAACAAGCATATTCAAATTATGCTCAAAGTTGCGTCTTAACTCTGCCTGTTCCTTGAGCTTCTTTTCTTCTTCTTGCTTCTGCCAATCCATCTGTAAACGAGAAAATAAGAAATTAGTTAGTTCTTAGATGTAAGGTACTTCAATGAGATTTGAGACCTATCTATTTATAAACACGAAGGAAACTTACGTCATTTATTGTCCCGACATTAAGACGAATTTTTGACTAAGGCGAAGATTTTTTTCCAATAAGGATATCGTATCATGAAAATCGATCTTGAAAAACCCATTGATTTGATGTTATCCTTGTGATTGATCGCGCCAAATTGGTAGTACTTGGGTCTTTTCTAGATTTTTGGTATCTTTCCCTAGTCAATTTCAAAAAATTCCATTACAAATCAATTATTAGAATTTGGATTCGCAAAACTAAATTAATTTGAACAATTGTTATTCGCAAACTGATCGATTCGCAAACTACCACTTCGCGAATCTAAAGTGGGCCTTTATCTCAAAAGTTTACAGCCCAACTCAAAACTAGGGTTTACACTTTAGGCCCGCAAAGTTGTTTCTAAATACCAATTTGCAAACTGAACTCGCAAAACAAAAACAATCCCAAATCATAAAACTCCACTTTGCGAATTCCGTCCATTAAACATTCCATCGTCGCTTGCATTGTCTGTGGTTTGCTTGCTCAAATCGTTACCGTCACTCACTCGCGTACATCTCTGTGGTATGAATGAAAAGTTGCGTTAAATTTTACTGATTCTTGTTTAACGATTAATTTTCTCAATTGCAGGAGTGATTTCTCGAAGAACAGGTGTTTTGCAGTTGATTCCTGTAGAAATTCCATGGATTTTCTGTGATAATACGAGCTTATCTGTTTGATTTTTGCACTAAATCGAATTTATCTTCTCAAATCTGAGGTTTTTCAAAGCGATTTTTTTTGGGTTCGAAATCGTTTAAGGGTTCCTTTTTGATTCTTCAGAGTTAAGCTTTGCGGGTCCAAAAATGTTTTATTTCCTCAAATTCGCAAATCACTCACTTTGCGGGTCATCCACTTTGCAGCTTTGACCGTCTGACTGCTTACTTTGCGAACTCGAGGATCGCAAATCTTGGGATTCGCAAAGTTCATTTTGCGAATTGATGCTTTGCGATTCCCCGATTGACCTGGTCAATTTGCGAATCCTGAGGCTGCGATACAGAATTCGCAAAGTTCTTTTCAACCAACCCGCAAATGTTTTATTTCCTCAAATTCGCAAATCACTCACTTTGCGGGTCATCCACTTTGCAGCTTTGACCGTCTGACTGCTTACTTTGCGAACTCGAGGATCGCAAATCTTGGGATTCGCAAAATTCATTTTGCGAATTGATGCTTTGCGATTCCCCGATTGACCTGGTCAATTTGCGAATCCTGAGGCTGCGATACAGAATTCGCAAAGTTCTTTTCAACCAACCCGCAAACCCCTCAATTCGCAATATAAACTTCACGGCGTCCTTTTTACTCAACCCGCAAACTTTTGAATTCGCAAATACGACTTGCTAAGATGAAGCTATGCACTTTAAAGTGAACCCGCAAACCATACTTAGGAAATTTTCGACAAAAATTTTCTCAAATGGGCCAAAGTGTTGGGCCGAGACCTTTTTCATCAAATGAAATTTTATTCCAACCCATCACTATTCATAACAACCAAGTCCTCTTATCATGGCATATCTAATTTTATTTATCTTCTGTGTTGCAGTTTCAGCAGGAATTCCCGGTGTCAAAAAAAAAAAAAAAAAATGACGACACCAACGGATCTAGTCTACCCAACTTCAAAATGGATAACGACCAAGGACAATAATTTCCAGCTTGATCTTCATACATTCAAGTGCAAGGAAGAAATCATATTATCCATTCTGAGAAATCACCACCTTGGGTATGCCTTTTCGGCCTCGATCCAAGTCCCTACAGTTTATCTTCAACAATTCTGGGGGACAATGAAGACCAAAATTGCCCAAGATAATAGCATCTACTACGAGGCCCAAATCGCAACAGAGACTGTCACCATCACAAAGGAACTCATTCGTAGTATTCTAAGAATGCCAAGTCAACCTCAATACGAACCTGAGGCTTCCGAAAATGAGCTCCTGGAGGACATGATGAGGATGGGATACTACTCGCCGATCAAGTTTGTCTCCCATTTTCAGAACTCCATGATCCCGCATCCATGGCGAACGCTCTTTGCATTTGTCAATAAGTGCTTCTCACCCAAGCACTCAGGATGGGATAGATGCAATATCACAATTCTTCGGATCTTCCATGGGATCGTGTTTCGAAGAAATTACGACTTTGCCAAACTTATCACCACAGATCTCGACGACCAACTTTACCAACGAACTAAGTCCAAAAAGCCACAGAATTTGCCATATCTCCGGTGGTTCTCACTTATCATCCACCATTTTCTGACCACAACAACAGGAATACCATCACGACCCGTGGAAGAAAACTTCACTCCACCCAAACTGCGCTACCTTCATAAAGGAAAGTCTGATGAGAAATACTCGCGCACCGCAATGCCAATCCCTCACGAGTTACTCATTCTTGCAAACCCCGATCATATTGATGCCTACTGCAAAGACTACAAAGTTCCCAACCCCACGACACAGGATAGCCCACCTGAGTCTAACCCAGGGGTTAGTGAGACTGAGAGAGCTGAAACGAGCGAGAGAGAAAGAGAGAGTGAGATGCTGAGAGAAACCACAGAAACTGAATCTATCCCACACACACAACAGACTACATCTCAAGAAGCAATCGCTGACCAACCACCACCATCCTCTCAACAAACCATACCTGAACAATCACTCGAGGAACAACCACATGCCGAACAACTCGCACAACCACTAATGGATGTTCCAGAGACAACTACTACTGCGCTACCTCAGTCAGAAAAAGCCGGGTCAATCCCTAGGATAGAAGACGTCGTACATGACCTAACGACGCATGAGCGAACCCCACCTGACCATTCACTTGTCTCCCAACAGACAAGTGTCTCAACACAACACGAACCACCCCAAGCCTCCAGCAGTTCGGTTCCTGTGTCTGAACCAACTCAAGAAATACCCATTCTTGTGACACAGGCCGAGCCTCTGCCTGATCTTCAGGCCTCAACGTTCATAGAAGAGCCCCAAATAGAGGCTCTTCAAGGATTGGACGGAAGTCTCTCGGATGTTGATGATTTCAGCAGCTCACCATCCGCGAGCCACCATACAGAACCTAGTTCTGGACGCGTGCTAACGGGATGCCTTGACGATCCCGGAGACAGTTTCACCCAAGCCCGTCCCACTGACGTGGCAACAACGACCCGAGCACCATCTCCAAAAGATGCGTTGCAAGGAGAAGTCGGAAGACCCAAGGACCCCGAAGTTCCACGAACTTCGGGTGACGAGGGCCACCGTTCCAGAACCTAGTTCTGCACGTGTGCCAACGGCTCCCTCTAGTGGCGCCGGATCTATTCCAACACAGGTGACGACTGCCTACTTGGAGAATCGACTGTTCGAATTCTTCGAGACCGTAACCCTACCAAGGGTCAAAGGTCTTATCAAGGAGGCGGTTCAAGCAACTTCCACTGACAAAGGGAAGGCTCCCATATCTGACCAACCTCCTCCTCAACAGCCGGTACTTCCCCGTCTTCTCACCCTGCCACCACGCAACCCGACGACACCCAACTTGTACACAGTGCCTCTGCTCGAGCTCTTTGATGTTGGCATTGCTCGCATAATTGATCTCGACAGCAACCGGAGCGTTGAAGAAGAAGACCTCTACCGGAAGCTGGTCGCAGGAGGCGTCATCCCATCTCCTGATGCGAGCATACCGACTGACACATGCCGCCAAGAAGGCCCCAGTCAGAAACGTCGTCACGACGATCCAGACGACCAGGATCGTCCTGAGGGGGAGAGCAGCAAGAGACCGAGAACCAAGTCTCCTGTTATTCGCGGCGGAAGAAGCAGAGGACGCGGGGTTCAAACGCGTGGAGGCAGTTCGTCACGAACACCTAATCCACCACCAAGGTCCTCTAGGGGCAGACAAGCTACACCAGGGCCGAACCAGACAACTTCCCTTGGTGAAGTCGAGTCTGCTCCCTCGAGGATCTCCACCCAACCAGTCCAAGCAACTACAACCCCTCGTCAAAAGGATCCTCAAGACTACATTGGCAGATATATCTTAGACGAGGAATGGATGACAAGAACAGAGACAGCAGAAGAGTCCCGCCTAAGGATTGAAAGCGTTCGTAATTTATTAAAGGCGGCAGCAGCAGACTTCTGCTTCATCGAGCGAGAGGAAGAGGAGCAAGGAGAAAATCCTGAGGCAGATCTTCCAGAGCTTCCAGAACTCCTTCAGCATCAGGTGCCCGAGGAACCGACGCCAGGATACGAGTTCATAGAAACTCGTTGGAGAAACGCAAAGATCAAGGCACCCTTTCTTGAGGATCTTTATCCAAAGATCTGGAGGAAGGAAGAAGAAATAAAGGGAGTCAACGAGCTGAATCTTCGAGGCCTTGAGCATCTAAGAGGGACGTATAGGGGACTTAGCCATCAGATTATGCTCTGGGAAGTCACGGCCAAGAAAGGAATGAATAGAGATCAATACAGGAAGTACATGAGAGATCAATCGGCCATCTGCGATATTGTGGACGTCGAATGGGCGGTAGGAAGATATGTAGGCCCTGTCTTTGTTATTGATCGATATGACAGGAAAATTGTAAGATATTCAGAAGCAGATCTTCCCTATCTTCCACTGGGCGAACTCAACAAGCTCTACAATATTTATCGCAATAAGTTTCCCCTTGACACTCACACAAGACGAGATGGTTATAGAGCTATCAAGGAGTGCATGCTGAGGCAGGTCAAGTATTTCGCTGCTCATGACTTCCAAATGGCCTTGGAAAGCAATATGAGCAAGGTCAACCTGACGCGTCCAGACAACAGATACAAGGATCTCGAAAAGTTTGAAGAGGGATTTATCTTCCTTGAACCACAACCAGGGGTCACCTACATACAAGCACAGAAGAAAGTGAAGCAGGTGCTACTTCTGTCAGAGATCTCCAAATTCTCAGATGGAACATTGAAGATTATCCTCAACCAACTTCGGGCTAAGAAGAAGACAGTTTCCGAAGAGGACAAACTAGAAGGAACAGAACTGGAAGAGAAAGATATCCTACGGAAACTCATCGAGAAGATAAGATATCGGATCGTTCTTCGGAACGACATCAGACAGTTCGAGACTGCCCTTGGATTCAGGAAGACCTACTTGGCTCATAGAGAACCTCCACCTCCACCCCGCTCGAAGAAAAAGAAATGAAGACTTAGTTTATTTGCTCGATTGTAATTTGGACACTTAGGGGGAGAATGTTAGGAATATTTTAGAAGTGTCCAAAATATTAATTCTAAGTCTTGTAATTTCTTTTCTATGTATTTTATAGATGTTTTATTTATGTAATTGGGTTGTATTTGTAATGGGCTTGTTAGGGGCCCAATGGGCTTAAATACCTCACAAGGTATTTAAGCTTAAACCCTAACTTCATTAATGTAAGTTTCCATTTTGCTAAAATCCCACGTACTCAACACTAAACCTCAAAAGCAAACTATTCACATATTACGAAGGTTTAATCTGTTGAAGTGTTCTTGGATAATCTGGTTTTACACTTCCTTAAAAATATAAAGGTTGCTCTCATTAAAATAATGAGTAGCTCCCCCTCAATTAAAGCTCATTTGAAAGTATTAATCGAAAAATGATATTTATCGTTTCCGTTCGTAATATGCATTTGAAAATTTTAAAACCATTTAAAGCGATGAAATGCATATCGAAAATGTATCATTTGAAAAGTTTTGAAAGGAAATAGGTATATTTATTTTTGACGAAACTCATATGCATATGTAAATTTGAAATATACCTCATTGAAGCTTAGTTGTAGTAGCTCACGCCTCATCCCTTTATCATGTACGTGGAGCCACTACGTCGAATTCCATACATGAGGGAAATCTGCAAAACTATCGGGACTTTGGTACCCATTGTCGTATGGGTCCTCCCTTATTAGCAGAAAACGAGTTAGTCGTAAATCGTGTAAAATTAGATTGTGAGCCTAAGTTGGTCGAAGATGTAGTCTTAGGAGTCCATATTTGACTAGGACTTTGTGACTTGATATCGGACTTAGGAATCCATTTTTGCTTGATTTTACACGGATAAGTAATTCTAGCATGTGAATATGTGCTCCTAGAATGTGTACTTGTAAAGGTCTTCTCAGTACCTAGTCGTAATAAATGCTTTTCGGAACGAATATTGACTGGGTACTTCATGTAAGTATACGAGCAAATAGAGTGATAAGCATATAAAGTAGAAGTGTCGTAATTCCTACGTGGAGAATGCACATTTTTCACATGATAATAAGAATTTCGAAAATTATTTTCAAGTCTAGGTTTTTAAATGAAAAATTAATAGAATCATTTGAAGCACACGATGAAGTTTCTGCGCTAGAACTTGAAATATTTTCGTGAAAATTTTTCTTGATGGAGGAAGAGCCACTTTCAAAGTTTGTACTTCTAAAATTGATAGGCTTTAACGAACATGTAGAAGTAACGGCTTTAGAAATTGGAGTATTTGGTTTATTGGTGCTCAAAGCCTCTTTCTCTTTCTTAACCTGCTCAAAGATTAACTTTTCTTGAGAGGAAGCTTTGAGATTAGATATTTCCAATAAAAGCGCATTCTTTTCCGCTTCAAATTCTTTCTTTCCGTTTCTAATATAGAATATAAATCCTCTATTTTCTTAAGAATAGGAGGTATATCGACGGAAGAAGAATTTTCAGAATGACGAGATTTCGCTTCATCGATCTTACAAGTCGCAAGAAGATTTTCTAAATTGTTAATCTTAGAATATAGCTTCTTACGTTCTTCACCTAAGAAAGCATAGTTATTTTGAGCAGTGCTCTTTTCGATTTCACAGGCATTTAAACTCTTGGTCAGTTCAGCAATCTTAGCATTAGAATTTTCTAATTGTGATTCTAGACTAGTGATCTTAGAGTTGGCATTTGTTAATCTACAATTGAGGCTAGCTTTCTCGTCCAGGTTCCTAACCAAACAATTGTAGTTACTTTCAAGCCTGACTTCTAATTCCTTAATTTTAGAGCTATGCGTCTCTAATTGTGGCGTCTTAGTCTCACTAATTTTCAAGCTCCTAGTTAGTTCATCTATTTTCGCATTAGAGCTTCTAAGTTCTAATTCGAGACTAGCTATTTTCTCCTCAGATTTAGATAATTTTTCCTCTAACTCTTTTGTACTTTTCTGCTCATTTTTCATGTTAGCATACCTAGTTTGTAAGGATTCTAACATGTTAAAAAATGTAGAGTTATGCCTCCTTAGAGGTTGTGTAAGCTTCATCTTCGTGTGCCAAAGCCAAGTGCGTCTTTTGTTCGGAACTTGTAGTCTCTTGCTTCTTTGAGCGTGACTTGGTCTTTGAGGACTTCTTCTTTAACTCCTTCTCTATTAATCGTAGTTGACACCCAAACTCCTTAAGTCGTTCATCAACGTCGGAGTCAGTGTCGTCGGACCGAATAATCGAGTAGGTGTCCATTTTGGTTTTTTTTATTTGTTTAGATTTTAGTTGGATAATTTGATCGTTAACGTGTTTTATGGATTTGAATCTTTAATATTGATTAAAGTATTTGGCTTTTAAAATTTCAGTTTCGAAAAGATTTTGGTGTATAAAGTTTGATTTAGAAATTTAATAGTATAAACCAAAAGCTTTTTCTATAATGTACCAATAGAAGGTTACTGTTTTTGATCGAAAATAATTCTCGAGTAAAAGTTTTTCGAAGATGTAGAGCACCGTTTTCGATTGTTAAATTTTTCGACAAGGTACTGTTTCTAGAAAATAGTTTTGAATTTCAAACAGTTATGTATAGATTTACAATCGTAAAAGTTTTGCGATTTAATAAAACGTCGTCGTTTTGAGATTTTAATATCTAAACCTTTAAAATCAAATTTTTCGATCGCAAAAAGTTTTGCGGGCGAAAAATAAGTTATGCGACGACAAACCTGTAAAAGCAACTAAACAAAATTTTGCGATCATAAAATCAAGTAAAAGAATGAGAATTGAATAAAACTGAAAGTTCTGGGGTTAAATTGAAACAATAGGACTAGATCAGAACTTTTCAGGACTAAATAGAAAACTAATAGGGACCGAAATGTAACTGCAGCGACTGAAATAATATTTTCGGGACTTAAAATGCAATTTTCCCTGTGTGTATATGTGTATGTAAATGTTCTAACACGAAGAAGACGAAGCTGGGATTCACGATCGAAAAAAACTAACGATTTTCGATCGAAAAAATTTCTCGAACGAATTTTGCGATAGAAAACAAGTTTCTCGATCTGATTTTGCGGGCGTTGACCATGGTTTCTCGCTTTGAACAGATTTCTCGTGGGTAGAACAGAATTTTTTTTCTGTGAACGACGAACAGAGGTTTTGCAAAGTATACGTTTAATTGTGCTTGATATTGTCCTTGTAATTAGGGGCGTTTTGTATAGTAGTCCTTAGATTAGGACTAGTTTGATATTTATACCAAGTTTGTTTGGTATAAATACATGTAAATCAATTGAGCTGAATAGAGAAAGTTTAGAGAATTGATCCGAAGGGCTTGCAATTCGATTTATAGAGAGAGAAACAACAATAACTTTCTCACTCTAATTGAATTCTCTCTAGTGTTCTTAACTTGAGTTTTTCGATCGAATTCAATTGATTATCTAAACAATCGAATTACTATGAAGTCTAGCCTAGGATCGTAGAGTTGTTAATCGTAGGACCTAACAATTTGTAACGACCCGACTTCCTAGATACGTATTTTGGCGGATTTTCGCAGCGTAAGCAGCGGAAAGCCCATTTAATTAAAACTTTTAAAACATAATAATACAAATACGTTCAATGTCTAAATCCATAGGTCCAAAACCAAACACATTTTCTATTCATTGGGCCGAAGCCCAAGAAGTCCAATGTAACACCCGTAATTTTAAAACGGGATTATTTTGTAATGTTCGAAATTAATGAAGTTGATTATCGAACGAAACCGATTTTTGGGAGCAAGCCGGGAGATATTAATTGGGCCGATAGAGAATTAAATAAGATGGACCGGAGAGTGTGGGAAGCCCAATAAATAAATAAGGCTTAAAATGAAAGTAGAAAGGTCCAAATTAATAAGAATGGACCAAGTTAAATCATCAAAGCCCAAATAAATGCTTAAATAGGCCAAATAAGTGTAATGCTTGGCCCAAGTGAGTTAAGGATAGAGATAGGTAGGGAGGCTCCTTAAATTGTGGGAAACCCACGTGAAAGCCATGCTTCTAAGTAGATATTTATCCTAAAATAATCATTTGGTGTTGGTCAAAGGAGAAAAACGTGATATTGATACAAAAGGAAATAAAACCCTCATTTTGGTGACTTGATGAAACGAAAGAAGCCAAAGAAAGAAGAAAACTCATTCTACAAACCTTAGACCAATATGAGTAGAGTTAAAGAAGAAAAGGAACTAAGCAAAAACCAAGAAAGGGAAGGAGTCGAACTAAGGAGCGACGAGCGAAGGGAGAGCAGTTTTTGGCAAGCTCGAGCTAAATCTTCAAAAGGAATTTATTTCAAGCAAGCTTAGGAAGGGAGGTAGGTGTATTCTTCACCTACAACACATAAAGTGCGTGTGAAAACCTTCGAACTTGAGTGATTGGGGATTTATGTTCGAAAAATGATGACTTCTTTTACTGCGTGATTTTGATAATTGTTGTTTAATGTTATGAATTCAGTTTAAACTCAATATATGGGTTTTGTTTTTTTGTGATTTTATATGCCTATGTGCCTAGGAGAAAATTCGTTTAGTTTGGAGGTGTGAAGAACAATTAAACGTTTTCAAGTTTGGGGCATCCCAATTCGAAAATGATGAACTTTGGCCTAAATCCGTTGGTTGAAAATTGCTTGGGTTGTGTGCTAATTTCGAACCCCAACATATGGGATCGAGTGTACATGCGTGCTTTATATGCTTAGGGAACAAGTTGAATAATGCCGAATGGGTGAGGTAAATTTTCAGAAAATAGCTTGAGTCATAGGAGTAAGAATCGGGTAGATGAACTAGGATTGGGCGAATTCTCGTGAAAATCGGGTGTTTAAGAAAATTTGCATTATAGAGAATCGGGCGGAACTTAGTGTCGGACGAATCTTAGTTAAGGTTTGGTGTTGGAATTTAATTGTTGAGTAGAATCGGGCGATTTAGGGCGTATTGAGTTTTAGAAATTTATGTTTATTAAAATCGGGCGATTTAAGATGTATTGAATTAGATAAAATTGTAGTTGTTAAAATCGGGCGATGGGTTAGTCATTAAAGGTAGGGTGTGTATATTGTAAGAAATCGGGCGATTTAGGACACATGAACTTAGAAGGTTATATTGACTTAGTTTCGGGCGATTTACCAATAGTGTTAGTGCGAGTGGGTCAGTCGAATCGGGCGATTTAGGGTGTATTGAGTTTTAGAAATTTATGTTTACTAGAATCGGGCGATTTCGACCACCTTCCCAAATCGGGCGATTTCATTCGAGCACTTCATAAATCGGGCGAATTACGTCGGGAATAAGTCGGGCGATTTCCCCGCTGCAACACGTGTCGAACTGCCAAGAAATCACCGAACCTTTGCTCCAAATCGGGCGAAACTTAGCATTGGGAGGAAATCGGGCGAAACCAACGAATGCGTCAGGCTGTTTTCGATTCGGGCGGTTTCAATCGTTCGAAGCTCCTATCAGTGAAGAAATCGCCGAGCTCTCACCAAATCGGGCGATTCCCAGTCGATTCCAACTCGCGTGATTCCTTTAAGCCCTTAAATCGGGCGATTTCCATCAGGAACTAAATCGGGCGAATCCCTCTTCAGTGTGCAAATCGCCGAACCATTTCATGTCCTTGACTGTATCTGGCGCGTTGACTAGAATAGGACTTAGTTGGGCTTTAGTTTAAAATTAGGCTCATTTCCACACTTAGTCTATTTGAGCAATAGGAACTAGACGACTTACGAAATTTCAGCAATATGGTATGCGGTTTTAATTGCTACACGACTGAACAGACTTAGCATTTCTTATGCTTTAGCCCAAATCTAGGTTATTTAGCTTATTTCGACTGTTAGAATAATTTCCAGAAATTTAAAGAAATGAGAGAATCCTGATTATGCGGTTGTGCGATACGTGATTTTTATTTCGTGAAAATGGCATGAAGTGCGATTACAATTGTTATGTGATTTATATTATTATATGCATTGCATAACACGGCATGTCACGACATTTTGGGAGATAATGACCACGTTGGTGGTGACGCCTTGCGGGGTCGTTTGTGCGGGGTAGAACGAGATGACTGTGAGGATGTGGTTAGACTCATGGGGCACCGGTGGGAGACAGGCGTGAACGACCTGTCTACTCGGGTGTGAGCGACCCGAGGTGCAAACCACTTATTATTAGCTCCAGAGCGGGAGACAGACGTGATCGATCTGTCTACTCGGGTGTGAGCAACCCGAGGTGCAAACCGCCAGATATTTGCTCAGGTGCGGGAGACAGGCGTGAACGACCTGTCTACTCGGATGTGAGCAGCCCGAGGTGCAAAACCGCTGGATACGTTAGCTCCAGAGCGGGAGACAGACGTGATCGATCTGTCTACTCGGGTGTGAGCAACCCGAGGTGCAAACCGCCAGATATTTGCTCAGGTGCGGGAGACAGGCGTGAACGACCTGTCTACTCGGGTGTGAGAAGCCCGAGGTGCAAACCGCTGGTTACGTTAGCTCAGGGACGGCAGACAGGCGTGAACGACCTGTCTACTCGGGGAGAGCGTGGTAGCGCAACCCGAGGTGCAAAACCGTCGGTGATATGATATGATTTGCGTGCGAGGTGCCGAGTCTAACCTAGGGCCCTAATGTGTAGGAATGTGGGAAAATGAGTGTGCATTGCATTTATTCCATGTTGTGAGGTATTGGGATGGGGATCGAGTGCACGCTGCATTTGCATGAATCCACCTACTGAGCAAATAGCTCAGGCCTTTATGTGTTGTAGGTAACGATGAGTCCGACGCCGACACACGTCAGGACTAGGCTAGCGGCTGGGGCGGTGACTCCACGGGCTTTTGAGGGCGAGAGCGGTACATGGATGCGACCTGTGGAGCGGTTTCAAATATTTTTTTTTATTTTTGGGCTTCGGCCCATGTAAATATTGACTTTTGTAAAAACACTATGATATATAAATATTTTATTTAAAATGTTTTTGAAAAATGGGCTTTCCGTGGCTTTCGTTGCGGAAATCCGCCAAATAATATAATTAGAAATTGGGGTCGTTACAGGTGGTATCAGAGCTTCGGCTCTAGATTCTGAAGACTGTCCATGTACCGCCGCTCAAGAGCCTGGAGAACAAGCCTGGCCTGTAAGTCCGACACTTAATGTATGTGATTGTGGGTTATTATGTTTTGATGCGATTAGGTGACCTAGGCGGAATTTCGAGTATGAGTTATGTTTTGGAAACTCTTGCGTTTAAATTTTTACGTGCGCTAAGATGTCTATTCATAATTGAGACATGTGAAGACTTGGAAATTCCTAGGAAAGAGTATAGTTTTGGAAGTGGAATTTTGTGTTGGGGTAGTTAATTTAGGTTTGAATCTAAGATAGTTTCATGTGGAATAACAAGGGTATTTGGGTGGATGAGAAGAGATGAGAAAGTCCCCGGGTAAGATACTTTCTAGCTTAGCAGGTTGGGTAAACGAATCGAGTGTGTAGACTATTTCAATTATTTCGGCCACATAAGTAAGTTGCATTGTTGGGGGGCGAATTTAAATGACTTAATGTTTTCGGAATTCTCCAATTTAAGATTAGATTAAAGTAATTTCGGACGTATGAAGTATGTAGACATGGGCCTTATAATGGGGAGTATTTCGGGTTCTTATCCTTTGATTTTTCGGTCTTAGAGACCTGTTCTAATCAAGCATTTAACTTGTTCTAATATTCATGTATCCTTTAGTAAGAATGTTCTGGTACAGAGTGGGGACCACATTTAACCAAACTTCGAGTGTAGGATGCTAAATATTTCATGATTGGTATAAATTGTTAGTAGTAAAATTAGGCCATAGGGCCTTAATTTCGGGCCTTGAAGGTTTGAGAGTAATTTCATGTGATACGGGATATATTTAGGAACTTATTTGAAATTTCGGGCATGGAGAATCTCGGGTAATGTCAAAAATTAATTTTGCCGAACTTAGTTAATTTCATTATAATGGCTTTGACTTAATTTTCGAGTATGCATCGATTTGAAGTGGGTTTTTACTAGGATACCGGAAGATAGAGACGGTAGAAGTAGTACGATAAACCAAGTACAAAGAATGGTGGGGGTTATCGTGTGTTTGAAATTTGGGTTGTACGTGACACAGGGACACCAGGACGATTAGCGTTCGGTGCCTAAAGCCTGATGTCACGACTAAGGTACCTCAGGACGGTTATCACGAAGAATAGACGGGAAACTTGGGATAGAGTTTGAGCGCTTCCCCGTGTATTTTATTCAAGTGCGTCTTGAGTGCGAAGTGGAAGCGTGGTAGAAATTAGAAATAAGTAAACCTAGAGAACCCGGGAAAAATATATGGGCGAGTCTAGGCGTAGAAAACTTGATGATCATCAAAACGTGGCAACACATCTAAAACGTGTTGTCAAGATTTCGTGCTAAAGGTAGGAATATCTCCTACCTCCCCCTTCTAAAGGGGTGTAGTGATTTTCGTATGGGGATCCAACATGAACCAAACCGGTGTCAGAAGGATGCTCTATTTCTATTTAAGAGAGTAACTTGAGTATCGATATAAACCATAATCTTGACCGATAGACTTTCAAAATATGAAGCCGCAGCTGATTCCCATAGGAAAGATCACAAGCTTCAATTACCAGAGATGAGAAATATCCGTCTTACGGGTAAAATCAGCCAAAATAGAGTCTTCCAATCTCCGAAAAAAAAAATAGTATCTTCTAAGTATAAGTTAAGAATCTTTTCTCGCGTATGTGGTTAGACGGAGGAATTTCCTCAGTCCTAAGAACCGTGCCAGTAACTATCCAAAGTGCCAACGTATTTTCCGATAATATTTCATGATCACCCACTAATCGAAAAAAAAAAGAGAAAAAATAATATAATAATAATAATAAAAATAAATAAATAAATAAAAGCTCCTTCTTAGGTAGATAATCTTTCCTTCTGGAATATACGAGGGAACCACACTTCTTCCAGTTCAATATTCTAAACCCTATACCGCCGAATGTTGCAACCTCTCTGTTCGTCTTGCTACCCATACATGATCAGCAGTTAGATGGTGCAGCGAAAGTGGGATGGACACTCGTGATCTCCGATCTTGCCTGAATCAGAAATATAGCTATTCTCGTTAGCTAAACCACAAGACGATTCAGATCCGACCAACCTAGGCGACCTTTACATGCTCTATCAAGAAGCAACCATCTAAATCTAAGACAACGAGAAAGATCTTACACTAACTCCTATAATCCTGCCTTCCTACTTTCTACTTCGATGGAAAGTCTTTCTTTGAGCTCATGCTACCGTGTAAACATTCCCTTCCAGATTTGCAGAAGTGGAAATTTGGGCTAATCTTTAAGGGGGGAGTAAGTAGGTTATTAACTACCCATAAGTTCCCTTTTCTATGCAGAAATTTAAATAAGATAAACCATGATCAGCCATCGATAAATGGTTCCTCTCCAATAGTCGTAAGTTAGGAAGTATTTACGTACCCTAGCAACAAGACGTCATCACCATCTTCAACCGGTGAACAAGGAAGGATTGCCATTGACCTTTATAAGGTCATGGAACGCCGTAGGAAATAAAAGAACGATAGATTAGCTAGGCAATTAGTATACGACAAATAGGATGACTATTAAGATTCAGGACATACCCTATGATTTCCACGCTAGGAGCTTGTAGAAATCTTAGGAAACCTTGCATGTCGGGAGAACGACAAGTGCAGAATAAATCAAGCGGAAATACCGTTTTCCTGGGCAACTCGACTTATCATGGCCTTGCCGCGTTGACCTCCCGTACGTGCCATTCAATTCTCACCCTAGAACAACCGAGGATTTTGAATGCAAGAACCTTACTTGCCTTAGGATAGCCTAGGGGATTTTCTCATGACCCGAACAAGTTCTGAGATAAGTTCTAACCCAGATCAGCGCGCCTGATTTAGAAACCTCTGTCATATTTTACTCCACCTTCGAAGAAGCCACGTGGGGCAAGAAGATGATATGAAGAATCTATACCCCCGAGTTGTTCCCGACGATCTAAATTTCGGGGACGAAATTTCTATAAGGGCGGAGGATGTAACACCCGTAATTTTAAAACGGGATTATTTTGTAATGTTCGAAATTAATGAAGTTGATTATCGAACGAAACCGATTTTTGGGAGCAAGCCGGGAGATATTAATTGGGCCGATAGAGAATTAAATAAGATGGACCGGAGAGTGTGGGAAGCCCAATAAATAAATAAGGCTTAAAATGAAAGTAGAAAGGTCCAAATTAATAAGAATGGACCAAGTTAAATCATCAAAGCCCAAATAAATGCTTAAATAGGCCAAATAAGTGTAATGCTTGGCCCAAGTGAGTTAAGGATAGAGATAGGTAGGGAGGCTCCTTAAATTGTGGGAAACCCACGTGAAAGCCATGCTTCTAAGTAGATATTTATCCTAAAATAATCATTTGGTGTTAGTCAAAGGAGAAAAACGTGATATTGATACAAAAGGAAATAAAACCCTCATTTTGGTGACTTGATGAAACGAAAGAAGCCAAAGAAAGAAGAAAACTCATTCTACAAACCTTAGACCAATATGAGTAGAGTTAAAGAAGAAAAGGAACTAAGCAAAAACCAAGAAAGGGAAGGAGTCGAACTAAGGAGCGACGAGCGAAGGGAGAGCAGTTTTTGGCAAGCTCGAGCTAAATCTTCAAAAGGAATTTATTTCAAGCAAGCTTAGGAAGGGAGGTAGGTGTATTCTTCACCTACAACACATAAAGTGCGTGTGAAAACCTTCGAACTTGAGTGATTGGGGATTTATGTTCGAAAAATGATGACTTCTTTTACTGCGTGATTTTGATAATTGTTGTTTAATGTTATGAATTCAGTTTAAACTCAATATATGGGTTTTGTTTTTTGTGATTTTATATGCCTATGTGCCTAGGAGAAAATTCGTTTAGTTTGGAGGTGTGAAGAACAATTAAACGTTTTCAAGTTTGGGGCATCCCAATTCGAAAATGATGAACTTTGGCCTAAATCCGTTGGTTGAAAATTGCTTGGGTTGTGTGCTAATTTCGAACCCCAACATATGGGATCGAGTGTACATGCGTGCTTTATATGCTTAGGGAACAAGTTGAATAATGCCGAATGGGTGAGGTAAATTTTCAGAAAATAGCTTGAGACATAGGAGTAAGAATCGGGTAGATGAACTAGGATTGGGCGAATTCTCGTGAAAATCGGGTGTTTAAGAAAATTTGCATTATAGAGAATCGGGCGGAACTTAGTGTCGGACGAATCTTAGTTAAGGTTTGGTGTTGGAATTTAATTGTTGAGTAGAATCGGGCGATTTAGGGCGTATTGAGTTTTAGAAATTTATGTTTATTAGAATCGGGCGATTTAAGATGTATTGAATTAGATAAAATTGTAGTTGTTAAAATCGGGCGATGGGTTAGTCATTAAAGGTAGGGTGTGTATATTGTAAGAAATCGGGCGATTTAGGACACATGAACTTAGAAGGTTATATTGACTTAGTTTCGGGCGATTTACCAATAGTGTTAGTGCGAGTGGGTCAGTCGAATCGGGCGATTTAGGGTGTATTGAGTTTTAGAAATTTATGTTTACTAGAATCGGGCGATTTCGACCACCTTCCCAAATCGGGCGATTTCATTCGAGCACTTCATAAATCGGGCGAATTACGTCGGGAATAAGTCGGGCGATTTCCCCGCTGCAACACGTGTCGAACTGCCAAGAAATCACCGAACCTTTGCTCCAAATCGGGCGAAACTTAGCATTGGGAGGAAATCGGGCGAAACCAACGAATGCGTCAGGCTGTTTTCGATTCGGGCGGTTTCAATCGTTCGAAGCTCCTATCAGTGAAGAAATCGCCGAGCTCTCACCAAATCGGGCGATTCCCAGTCGATTCCAACTCGCGTGATTCCTTTAAGCCCTTAAATCGGGCGATTTCCATCAGGAACTAAATCGGGCGAATCCCTCTTCAGTGTGCAAATCGCCGAACCATTTCATGTCCTTGACTGTATCTGGCGCGTTGACTAGAATAGGACTTAGTTGGGCTTTAGTTTAAAATTAGGCTCATTTCCACACTTAGTCTATTTGAGCAATAGGAACTAGACGACTTACGAAATTTCAGCAATATGGTATGCGGTTTTAATTGCTACACGACTGAACAGACTTAGCATTTCTTATGCTTTAGCCCAAATCTAGGTTATTTAGCTTATTTCGACTGTTAGAATAATTTCCAGAAATTTAAAGAAATGAGAGAATCCTGATTATGCGGGTTGTGCGATACGTGATTTTTATTTCGTGAAAATGGCATGAAGTGCGATTACAATTGTTATGTGATTTATATTATTATATGCATTGCATAACACGGCATGTCACGACATTTTGGGAGATAATGACCACGTTGGTGGTGACGCCTTGCGGGGTCGTTTGTGCGGGGTAGAACGAGATGACTGTGAGGATGTGGTTAGACTCATGGGGCACCGGTGGGAGACAGGCGTGAACGACCTGTCTACTCGGGTGTGAGCGACCCGAGGTGCAAACCACTTATTATTAGCTCCAGAGCGGGAGACAGACGTGATCGATCTGTCTACTCGGGTGTGAGCAACCCGAGGTGCAAACCGCCAGATATTTGCTCAGGTGCGGGAGACAGGCGTGAACGACCTGTCTACTCGGGTGTGAGCAGCCCGAGGTGCAAACCGCTGGTTACGTTAGCTCAGGGACGGCAGACAGGCGTGAACGACCTGTCTACTCGGGGAGAGCGTGGTAGCGCAACCCGAGGTGCAAAACCGTCGGTGATATGATATGATTTGCGTGCGAGGTGCCGAGTCTAACCTAGGGCCCTAATGTGTAGGAATGTGGGAAAATGAGTGTGCATTGCATTTATTCCATGTTGTGAGGTATTGGGATGGGGATCGAGTGCACGCTGCATTTGCATGAATCCACCTACTGAGCAAATAGCTCAGGCCTTTATGTGTTGTAGGTAACGATGAGTCCGACGCCGACACACGTCAGGACTAGGCTAGCGGCTGGGGCGGTGACTCCACGGGCTTTTGAGGGCGAGAGCGGTACATGGATGCGACCTGTGGAGCGGTTTCAAATATTTTTTTTTATTTTTGGGCTTCGGCCCATGTAAATATTGACTTTTGTAAAAACACTATGATATATAAATATTTTATTTAAAATGTTTTTGAAAAATGGGCTTTCCGTGGCTTTCGTTGCGGAAATCCGCCAAATAATATAATTAGAAATTAGGGTCGTTACATCCAAGCCCAAATTTAAAAACACGAAACATAAACTCGTTTCACAGGTCGCGTCCCATGTACTGCGCCGCCCTCAAAAGTCCGTGGAGTCACCGCCATCAGCCGCTTAGTCGTGACGTTTCTCAACGTCCGACTCGTTCGTACCTACACACGTAAACCCTGAGCTTTTGCCCAGTAGATGAAAATATGCAAGAATGCAAATGTTCTCACTCGACTCCCATCCCGACACATCTCACAAAATACACGCTCGACTCTTTTCTCAACTCTCATCTCATCTCAACTCATCTCATCACATCAGGGCCCGAGGCTTAGGACTGAAGGTAACACGCGCGCAGGGGTCAGTAGCTCGGGAGGCCCCACTCCCCACAAGGGTCAGTAGCTCGGGAGGCCCACTCCCCACATCTCAATCATATAGTGCGCCTAAGTCCTAACCTCACTACTCATACAATTTCACGACCATCAGTCGGTCATAAACTACCCCACTCAACATCACTACACAATATTACCGTGACTCCGCACAGTTCTCTCTTCTCGTACCATGTGTATGCAAATGTCGTGCAAGTAGAATGCAACATATAAAATGCATCATATTAAATAACAACATATCGGCCCAAGATATAATCTCGGCCCGATCTAGAAAACTATCATACACCAAATAATTCGGGCCCGAATCCCGCGTTCCGATTTAATCGGCCCGAAACCTTAACCACCGAAACTCTCCCCGAAATTTCACTAAGAGTTCCCAAAATTTAATCCTTTTCACTTTAAGAATCAAAGTTCACAATTGGTCCCTAATTTAATATATTTTAAAATTCTAACGTCCAACTTTCAAAATATCACTTAAATTTCTAATTTAAAAATATCTTTCTGAATTTTTCACTTAAAACACAAAATCTCATAATTTACTTTTTAGGACCCGAAAATTTGCCTAAGTTTTAGATCTGCCCCGAATCATTAAAATTTCAAATTTGCCCCGAAAGCTTTATATTTCTTTAAAAATCTCCCCCTTGGATTTTTACATTCTCAGCCCCTAGATTTTTAAAACTTTTCAATTTAGTACTCGAATTTTTGAAAATTACACAAAGAACCCCAATTATTTATTCCGAATTTTAAATCTGTCAAAAAAGCTTTATATTTCTTTAAAATATCCCCTATTCGTAACTTTACAACACAGACTCCCTGAATTTTGTAAAATTTTGATTAAGTCCCAAAATTTAAAAATAACTATTTTATACGGCTGTTTTGCGACAGTTTCGGATTTCTCAACGATCACAAAGTAAACGATGTCCGATGGATCTGAAATTTTAACCACAGATAAAAGACTTGCAAATCCTAATTCTATCCAAAGGAATTTTTAATCCGAGGTCTAGATTGTGAGATATGAATTTCTGAACCTCTTGGCCGAAATGGATAAAGAAAACCCTAGAAAACCCTAATTCTCCCCAATTTTTGCTCTATCCTCTTAATCTAAAGTCCTCTATCCCTATTTCCAAATATTCATAGTTCTAAAAATTCTCAATCTCATGCTCCCTAAGCTAACCAACGAAAAATTCATGCAAGCAAATTATTATCATCACATAAACACGAAGAATTCAATGAATAACATGCAAAACACGTAAAATTCACAAATCATAATATTGTTTACGTATGTAGGTGATCTTCACCTACCGTACGTCCGTAGAGAGCTACGTTATGGGTTATTTTTACGTGATCCCGACCCTAGGGTTTCGATCCCGAGCTCCTCCACGTGTCCGCGGATTTTTCTTTTTTTCTCCCGCGATTTCTCCCTCTCTCCCGCAGTCTCTCCTTCTCTTTTTCTCTCTTCCCTCTTCTCCTTCTCTTCTTCCTCTCTTTTCTTTCTTTTTCTTTCTTTCCTTTCTCTTCCTTTCTCTCCCTCGGCCACTCCCTCCTTTTTCTTGCCTTTATTTTTTTTTTCTTCTTTTCTCTCTTCCCTCTCTCTTTCACGTTTTCTCTCCTTCCCTTCTCTATTTTCTTTGCCTTATTTATTCCTGTCTTTATGATGTGTATTAGGTTTATTAGATCTTGTCCTTATGAGGTGTGCTTGATTTAATTATTTAAGGCATTAGGTTTAGATTTTTGTCTCCATGTAATTGTAGAGTTGGCTTTTTTTTTATGTTATTATTTTATTTTTCTTATTTTATTATATTGTATTAAATTCACATGGAGGTGAAATAGTATTTTGTTTTATTGTACCAAACTTACATGGAGGTACCTTATTATTTTTATTATTTTCTTTTTTTTTTGGTAAAATTTTTTCGGCCCCCTTTAATTAATCAATTGTTATTATTATTATTATTCTTATTATTATTTTAATTGCGCTTTCACTTCTTCTTTTTCGGCCCAATTAAATTTTATTGAAAGACCCAACTCCCAACCTTTTATTTTGGGCCATTATTTTCTGCATTTGGCCCATAAATAAATTTTTGGTACATTTAAATTTTTCGGGCCCAATTGTAAATTTTGGGCTCGTTTCGTAAAGAAATCGTTTCTTGTTCGAAAGTCGATTTCGTACGAATATTGTTGAAGTAATCCCGTATAAATTTTGCGGGTATTACATCCTCCCCCCTTATAAGAATTTCGTCCCCGAAATTACAGTACGGAAAATAACTCGGGGTACTTCTTTCTCATTTCGTCTTCTCGTTTCCAAATGGCTTCTTCCAATACTTGGTTTCGGCCACAAGACCTTCACGAGGGGTATGTTACTATTTCGAAGGCGTTTCACCTCGTACATCAAAATTTCCACCGGCCTTTCTTTATAGCTCAAGTCCGGCTTCAATTGTTGATGAAGTGATTCGCTTCTCAGCACCTGATTTGGGTTCGCAACGTATTTACGTAAAGTTGATACGTGAAATACGTCGTGGACTCGGGCTAACGAAGCGGGTAACTCCAGCTGATACGCAACTTCTCCTACTCTCTTGAGTATTTTGAAAGAGCCAATGTACATTGGGCTCAATTTGCCCATTTCCCCGAATCGCTTCACGCCTCTCATTGGTGAATTTTTATTTATTTTTTTTAAAGGCTTGATCACCTTCGTTGTATTACAACAGCCCTCGTATCTTGTCTGCATGACTCTTCTGACGACTTTGGGCCGTTTGCATTCTCTCCCGTATTTTTTTTTCCACAGCTTTAGTCATTTCACGAATCATTGCAGGACCCAACAACGCTTTCTCGCCGATTTCATCCCAATGAATTGGGGAACGACATTTACACTCGTTCAAGGCTTCGCAAGGCGTAATCCCGATCGTGGTTTGATAGCTGTTGTTATAGGAAAGCTCTATTAGTGGAAGGTATTTGCTCTGCCTGAAAATCTAGATTGCACGTTCTCAACATATCTTCGAGCGCCTGGATTGTTCTCTCAGGCTGTTCGTACGTCTGAGCGTGTTGAAGGACAGTTTCATCCTCATGGCCTTTTGTAATCTCTGGTACAGAAACCTCGAATCCCGATCTGAGATGATTGAAATCGGGATCACACGGAGCCTCACAATTTCTTTTATGTACAACTCTGCGTACTTCTCCATGGAACAAGTTTGATTGATTGGCAGGAAATGAGCTGATTTAGTCAATCTGTCCACGATCACCCAGATTGCATCATGACCCTTTACGATTTTTTTTTGTGCCTCAAGAATTCGATCTAACAGTGTTGGCTTCAACGTTAACGCTGCTAGTTTTATTTCGATCTTCCCGAAATTGATTATTTCCACTCCGGGTTGGCACAGGTTCGTATTAACTGATTTACGGCTCAAAGCTTCTGCGACTACGTTAGCTTTTCCTGGGTAATAATTTATCACACAATCGCAGTATTTTGCTAACTCGAACCATCGTCTTTGCCTCATGTTTAACTCCTTATGCGGGAAGAAGTACTTTGGGCTTTTATGGTCTGTTAAAATCTCGCATCGTTTTCCGTATAGATAATGTCGCCAGATTTTCAGGGCAAACACCACGGCTGCGAGTTCCAAATAGTGTGGAGGTAATTTTTCTTGTAGGATTTTGAGCTTTCGGGAGGCATCCATACTTACCTTCCCGTTCTGCGTCAACACGCACATCAAGAGGGTATTGTAAGAACAGAAACCGTTGTCAGTCGTTTCTTCAACTCCTGGAAGTTTTCTTCACATCCTTTCGTCCACTTAAATGGAACGTTCTTCATAAGTTAAGTCTGGCTTTCTTCACCGTTATTGTCACGATGAGCAGCTGGCGTTGGATCCAAGATGGCGCGCGATCTAATGATCAGGATTTGAAGGCTGAAGATTTAATTATGTTCCTACGATACCGTGCGAAAAGATCGACGGCTGAGATGTTTAAGAAGTGAAAGAATCGAATAGTGAATCGTGAGCGTTGGATCAAAAATCAGACGGATGATAGTGAAGGTGCTATTTCACTTACAGAGTTGCATGCGCTTCTTGCTCTAACACGCAGAAATGCAATACCACATGGCGACTTGTGGAGCGTTCGGTCGGATAAAATGTGTTAGGAATATTTTAGAAGTGTCCAAAATATTTATTCTAAGTCTTGTAATTTCTTTACAATGTATTTTATAGATGTATTTTATAGATGTTTTATTTTATGTAATTGGGTTGTATTTGTAATGGGCTTCTTAGGGGCCCAATGGGCTTAAATACCTCACAAGGTATTTAAGCTTAAACCCTAACACTCATTAATCTAAGTTTCCATTTGCTAAAATCTCACGTATTCAACACTAAGCCTCTAAAGCACACTATTCACATTCTACGAAGGTTTAATCTGTTGAATTGTTCTTGGATAATCTGGAATTACAAGTGGTATCAGAGCAAGCGTGTAGGTGAGGAAACTTCATTCCAAGTTCTTTGGCATCGTCAATATAACTGGCTGGTTTCTCTATGTTCTGAGAACTACTGAATCTGTTTCTGTCAATTTGCGTTAAATTTCTGGATTTCTGCTGGAGAAATTGAAGAACAGCTTCGTTGTTTGGTCTGCTTTTGAGATTGCGAACGGCACTTAAGTTGGATTTGGATTCGAAAAATCTAAATTTGCAATTCAGTTTCACGAATTCAAGTTGAGGACCGACCGTGAATTGAAGGAATCAAGTCAACCCGCAAAATATTTCTTCAATTATTTGCGAAACCAAAGTTTGCGAATCAAGAAATATTCACTGCCATGTTTCGCGAATTGCATCTCAGAGAGAAATTTCACGAACTCCTTGATAGCCCTTTTTGCGAATTCTTGAAAGTTCGCTAACCAGAAAAGATAAGAATTTTGCGAATCCAGTCGAAGAATTTTGCGAACTTCGTTGCCCGCAGATTTTCGCGAATCCAGTTGAAGAATTTTTGCGAACTTCAATCTCCGCAAAATTTGCGAACTCGTTCGAAGAATTTTTGCGAACCTCAACTGCCGGTAGAAATTCGCGGACTCTTTCACACTTTTGCGAATTTATCTCATTCTGCGAATTGGGACAATTGTACATGTCACTGGACATTTCGCGAATCCTTCATTGTTTGCGAATCAGTACAATCTTGCGACTTGCGAACCTTTGCAATCTTGCGAACTTGTTTAAATTCTGTTAAAGTACGCTCGTCAACACATATCGCAATCCTCACATAGCGAAATCCACGACTCTGAACAAAATTCCACGAACTAATTTTTCGAGTCAAAGTCAAAGACTAATGTTTTAGACTTTGAACCAATTTCATTTCAAATTAACTTTTCCTCACATTACACGTTAACGATCATATCCAAAACACAAGCAATGGACTCTTTCAGTATGGGAAATGATGTTAGACCTCCCATCGTCCGACATGGAGAATACGCAGTCTGGAAGAGAAGGTTCATAAACTTCATAGAAAGCAAGGACAATTCAGAGAACCTTCTGGAATCTATTTACAATGGACCTACACAGTATTGGACCATAATTCCCGCCACTACTGACACCACTCCAGCAAGAGAGGAACAGAGGATCTTGAAAACTGTTGACCAATGCAGTGATGAAGAAAAACTGCGACTAAAGGCAGACAAAATGGCGAAATCATACATGATGCAAGCCATTCCCAATGATATTTTGATGCAACTCGAATGTGGTGATAGCGCAAAGGAAATGTGGGATGCTCTTCGAATTATGATGCAGGGGACAGAAGTCAATACAATGGCAAGAATGACGAACACACTCATCTCTTATGACCGCTTTCATGCTAACAAAGGGGAAACTCTCCAAGAAACCTTCCATCGATTTCTTGTTCTTCTAAACGAGCTAAAGATGAATGGAGTCACAAAAAGTGTAATGGAGATCAATATCAAATTCTTAGGATCACTTCATCCAGAATGGGAGGCTACTGCAATTATGATAAGACAAATGAACGACCTAACCAAAGTTAGCATTCATACATTATTCGACTACCTCAATCAACATTCCAATCATGTGGAGAAACGAAGGGAGAAAATCAAATCAATAGGAAGCGACTCACTTGCGCTTATGACTGAACGGTCATCAAGAAAACAATCCAAGGACAAAGAAATTATCCAGTCATCACAAGTTAAGGAGGGAGAAGACTCTGATTCTGATGACGAATCCAAGGATCTGATGAAACATGGAGACCAGGAGATCACCCTCAAAGATCTTGCTAAGCAACTCGCTCTGGTCTCGAATTTCGTGCAGAAGAAATATTATAAGAAGACTGGTTCCTCCTCCAATCGTCAAAGAACTTCCTCCAACTCTAAAGGAAAGACTCAGGATGAGGAAAACAACTCTGAAACTCCTCATCAAGGCGGCAAATGCTTCAACTGCAGTAAGAATGGACACTTTGCCAGAGAGTGCAGAATGCCCAAGAAAAAGGACGTTAACTATTACCGTCGAAAAGTTCAATTAGCTGAACAAAAAGAAAAAGGACTGGTCTTAATGGCAGAAGAGGATCATTGGCTTGAAGATACCTCAGATAGCGAGAATGAGAACGTGGCACTGATGGCCAAACTAGATGACGAAGAAGATGGAGCTGGAGCTGAAGGTAGCAAGTCAAACAGGGAAACCTCTAACAATTCAGACATAGTGGAGGTAAGTGAAGCAGATTATGATTCCTTACTTAAGATGAAAAATGAATTTTTATCCTTATATAATCTAACAAATTGGGGAAAAGAAAAATCAAGGAACTAGAAGCTAACTTAGAGAAGAATTTAGTAGTATTAGATAAGTTTAGATATGATTATGCATGTGAGAAGAATCGTGTAATTGTAGCAAATGAAAAAATTGCTAAGCTAGAAATACAAGTGCAAAAATCCGAAGCTAAAGCCAAGGATTAGAAAAGGAAATGAAATCTCATAGAGATCAGGCAATGGACGCTACAATTAAATATGACTTACTAAGTAAAGAACGGGAAAGACTGTACTCCAAAATAAAAAAAATTGGAGGACATTTTAACCAGCTAACGTTGATTTTTATAATCCCCATAAAGGACTAGGTTTTGAAAACCCAAGTTAAAACAAGGCATATCAAGTTCACCTTATCTATATGATCTAAAATTCATGCAGACAGGTTGCCTGGCAAATCTCATGACTTTTGTCAGTGAAAATGAGACATCAACACACAGTAAAACTCAAACATCTTTTAACTACACAGAATTAAATGATAGTTATAAAGAAAGAAGTTGTCCAGTAATAACTGAATTTGAGTCAGATATTCCACGCCCAAATGAAGGAGAAACCTCAGGTGTTTCGGAAAGTATGGCACCGATGGTTACATTTGCAACAGGATATATGCCTGATTGCATAAAGAAAATCAGTGATCTTCACTCCACTATCGAAAGCGAGAGGAAGTCATTTGATGAAGAAAGGCAGAAACTTCTTCAGGAAATATCTTCACTTAAAGAAAAATTAAGATTACACACAATTTCATACACTTTAGTTTCACATGACAAAATTTCCTGCACTAATGTTTAGGACCCACAAAAGAGCCATTGAAGGGGCAAGTATGGGTTAAAAAGGAAGATATCTTGAAGGAGAATAGTGATCTCAATACACCTTTTGTTATTGGGTATTTTCCTTCCAAAACTTTTGTACCTTCTTTATTTCACCATGTATCAAAAAAATTATCTTTTAAATCAAACAAAGCTTTCCGTGCATGATCATGTCACCAAGCAAACTCACAAAACAATTCCTAAAAACAAAATTACAAAGTCAAGACACGAATCAAAACCAAAAGCTATCAAAGAACCTGTCAAACCTGCTAAACCAAAAAAATTCATGTCTAAACTTAAGACAAAGAGACCCTTACTAGAGCACAAATGGGTTCCAAAGCTTCAGACTGCAGGAAAACAAACCCAACCCTAGAAATAATTAGTGACTCTGTGTCTTCCACCAACAAAGGAAAATCTAGGGAGTCTAAACGGACTAATAAACATAATAGAGGTGGACCCATACTCCAATGGGTACCTAAAACCCTCTAGTTTTATTTTGCAGGCCCTTCATGTGTGGTACTTAGATTCTGGTTGCTCCACACACATGACTGGGACAAAGGAACTGTTGAGCAACTACGTTGATAGACCAGGAGGACTGGTACGCTTTGGTAATAGCAATGGAGCCAGAATTCTTGGTTATGGCGATCTCATATGCAATCGACTCACAATTAAACAAGTCTCGTATGTTGTATGACTGACACACAACCTCTTATCAATAGGACAGTTCAGTGATTTTGGACTCCAAGTTGTGTTTCTAAAGAAAACTTGCAAAATTCTTAATGCCAATGGTGAAGAACTTCTCACTGGAACTCGCAAGACAAATCTTTACACCATTGATATTAGAACTGTCAAACCAAAGACTGATATCTGCCTAATCTCCAAAGCAACTTCAACTCAAAATGACTTATGGCACCAGCGGTTATCTCATCTTAACTTCAAGACCCTCAACAAGCTCTCAACCAACGAATTGGCTATTGGACTACCACCACTGAAGTACCAAAAAGAGCATATGTGCTCTGCTTGTGAGAAAGGAAAAATGAAGAAAGCTTCACATCCTACAAAACACACAGCATCCACTCAACATCCTCTAGAGCTTTTACACATGGATCTTTGTGGCCCGATGCGAACTGAAAGCATAAGTGGAAAGCGGTATATGCTGGTTATCGTCGACGACTATTCCCGATATACTTGGGTACGCTTCTTACGAACTAAATCAGAGACAGTCGAACATATTCCAAACCTTATCAGAACAACACAGAACCTACTCCAGAGCAGTGTTAAAATAGTTAGATCAGACAATGGAACAGAATTCAAGAATCAACAGCTCAGTGACTTCTACGAATCCATAGGGATTACTCACAGTTTTCTGCTATCTACACACCTCAACAAAATGGGGTTGTCGAAAGGCGAAATCGAACACTCGTAGAGGCTGCCCGAACAATGATCATCCAATCATCACTACCCCATTTCCTTTGGGCTGAAGCAATGAATACTGCTTGCTATACGCAGAATCGCACAAACATTCATCTAAGATTTGGTAAGACGCCCTATGAACTTATAAACGGAAGACTGCCCAACATTGCCCATTTTCGAATTTTTGGATGCAAGTGCTTCGTCGCCAACGACCGCGAAGACAAGTCCAAGCTTGATCCAAAAGCAACTGAAGGCATCTTCGTAGGCTACTCTGCACAATCTAAGGCGTACAGGATATTTCTCAGAGAAAGAAGGATGCTCGTTGAAAGTATAAATGTCACCTTTGATGAGGGACTCGAACTTTCTACTGGACATAGCAGTTTGGCACAAGTATCTAGAACACCACACCTTATTCACTCTCATACAGAAGAAGGAGAGTGTTCGAGAGATGCCTCTGAACGGAACTCTTCAGAACCGGGATCGGACAAAGGAAGTTTGAAGCCAGATCAACAAGCAACTGACAATTCTAGACAAAGCAACCCCACATGCTTCACTCAACGAGCTCAAGAGGAACTGGATCTGGATCTACTTTTTGAACATATTTATATCTCTCAAAATCAGACAAGACCATCCACCGATCCTTTTCAAATACTAAATCCAGTCCTAGTTCGTCAACTCATGATTCAGAACCTATTCCTAACCAGACAATTCCTCCCTCAGATGCAGAAGCCTCGATCCCAACAACTTTGACAACAACGCAGACAGAGGCCTCCTCTTCAACTTCAGCCAGCAACACTACCGCGTCTGCAATCGACTATCCACTAAGTGAGGAATTGCAAATAGACAAAACGATATTACCCCACGAAAAGAAATGGGTTCGACATCATCCTACAGATCAAATAATAGGAGATCCCAATACAGGAGTAACAACTAGAAGATCACATTCAAATGAATGTAATTTCACCTGTTTCTTGAGCCAAACAGAACCTAAAAGAGTAGTTGACGCACTACGAGATCCTAACTGGATAGTGGCTATGCAAGAGGAGATTAATCAATTCGAACGTCTCAAAGTCTGAAACTTAGTTCCTCGTCCAAAAGGGAAGACTGTGATCGGAACAAAGTGGGTATTTAAAATCAAAAAGGATGAAGATGGTGTTGTAGTTCGAAACAAAGCCAGGCTCGTTGCTAAGGGATATAATCAACAGGAAGGAATTGATTACGATGAAACGTTTGCCCCTGTAGCCAGAATCGAAGCTATTAGGTTATTCCTTGCATATGCAGCACACAAAGACTTTACTGTCTATCAAATGGACGTAAAAACAGCCTTCTTGAACGGAATTCTGAAAGAAGAAGTGTATGTGTCACAGCCAGACGGATTTCTCAATGCTGATCATCCCGACTTTGTTTACAAACTCGACAAATCACTGTACGGACTTAAACAAGCTCCAAGGGGCTGGTATGAGGTGCTATCCGATTTTCTTATCTCCTCAGGTTTCACTAAAGGGAAAATTGACACTACTTTGTTCGTAAAGAAAGATGGTTCTGATATGATGCTTGTGCAAATCTACGTGGATGATATCATTTTTGGCTCTACTAACCCTAAACTTTGTGAAGAATTTAGCATTCTGATGCAATCACAATTTGAAATGAGTATGATGGGAGAAATGTCATTCT
Organism: Craterostigma plantagineum; assembly: GCA_027422505.1. Classification (NCBI taxonomy): domain Eukaryota; kingdom Viridiplantae; phylum Streptophyta; class Magnoliopsida; order Lamiales; family Linderniaceae; genus Craterostigma; species Craterostigma plantagineum. The sequence goes on along the minus strand of JAPQWV010000013.1, from coordinate 15,017,754 downwards.
TCCTCGGATTACAAATCAAACAACTTCAGGATGGGATTTTTATCAATCAATCAAAGTACATCCACGATATTCTCAGAAAATATGGGATTGACAAGAGAAAATCATTGAGTACACCTATGTCCACCTCATGCTCACTCGATGCAGATCACTTAGGTGAACCTGTAGATGTTACTCATTACCGAGGGATCATTGGATCACTGCTCTACCTCACAGCCAGTCGACCAGACATCTTATTCTCTACATGAACCAAATGTGCTTAACTTGTTTTCTGCTAACAAGGGAGGACCCATCCAAAAATGGGTACCAAAGGCCCGATAATATTTTGCAGATATCCCAGCATGAGTAGGTACTAAGAAAGCTGCTCCACACTCATGACTGGTATGCGACGAGGGCAGCTAAACATCCCAGCGTGTATGGTATCTCGGTTTCCTCCACATACACGCCGGCTAGCGATGCGAGCAACCAAACGTAGGTAAATTCTATATATGCATTCCATAGTTAAACTTTTGGCATGCATATCGAAATGAAAAGATTATATACCTACTTTGAAACTAAAGGGTACATTATAGTTACGCATGCTTCAAAAAGACATTAAATTCCAAATTTTCGCATGCATATATGAGCGTAAATGCATTAAATACCATGTTACAGGTATATTTTATTATGCATACATCTTAAAGAAGTTTCGAGCCTAAACATTCAAGTGTGCATATAAGCTGAATCGTCGGAAATACGTATTTTAACTGAGAGCTATAAAATGGAGAAAGGTGTATTTTAATATGCTCAATTTTAAAGAAAATTATGTCTTTAAATATGCATCTGATTTGAAAAGAAATACATGATATTTTCATCACGATCATTTTCTTTGGGGAGAAGAGCTACATTTTCAAACATGCATGCATTGAGGGGGAGTATCAATTCGAATATGCATCATTGAGGGGGAGTAATTTAGTTTTAAGAAGCATGATTTGCGGGGGAGGATTTAAAATATATATATATCTATATATACTATATAAATAATATAATATATAATTACTATTATATTATTATTAAGATAATACATATATATATATATAAAAAAGAGGCAAAAAAAAAAAAAGAAAGAAAAAGAAAGGCCTCACACTCTCATATCTTACTTTAAAAGAATTCCCCTCTCTTTCAAAGATGTATTTGAAGGACGAATCTCAAGCCTACAAGAGTTCAAGAATTCCAAAAGGCGTGACAGCCGTACACTATCACGAAGATGATCTCAACCGACCTGCTCCAACTCGCTGATCAAGCAGCACTCAAATAGACGGACGCATGATTTTCAGTTCCTATGGTTCAGTCAACCAAACTGAACCTAACCCCGGAACGCAGCCGAGTGTTAGTAAAGATTTCGAGCCTAGAAAAGCCACACCTATTTGGAAATTCTTGACAAAACCGAAGAGCGGAAGATAAAAAAAATATTCCGTAGCTCACAAATTACTCGGACCAACCCCCATAGGTACATGTGCTAATATATTAGCCCCCGGGTAGAAGTCGCCTCATTAGGTCCAACGGCGCGTGCACAACCGAGCCTTACCCACTCATCGATCTCCCAACAGACCGATGTTTCATTAAATCACGGGGAGCCACGTAATCTATCACTGCTTCAATTGGAAGCAGGAGATATTGAACTAAATGGTAATCAGCCCCACACCAATGAATTTTATTGAGCACATCGAGTCTAGTGTGTCCTCACCATCCACATGTTTTATATCTTTTTAGGACACATACACTTTTTTTCTTATCTGGACTTTGTGACCAGATCAGAACTTTCGTAGACATGTCCTACTACGACATGCTTTGATGATTGGAAGGAAGTCCTACCGTTGCAACATCAAAACAACAACGGTTTCAGGCCATCGTCTTTGAGCTAGTCTCAATAACGATGTAAACGGAACGCCTATGTGGCTCCGGATTCGCAGCCCTGTTCTTATAGGCCACGTCTCAGAGTATAACTCTGAAGTCGTGTCGACGGACTGCCTTTGTGGCTCCGTCAGGTTATTACCCAATCTGAGTGACCACCAATCAACTCCATCATCTTGTCCCGACGACGCGATCTTCTTACAAAAGACGATGCCTCAGTTTGACCCATCTCATAACGATCTCCCCAGCTCGATCTTCATGAGGGGGAGGAGTACTAAAGCAAAATGGGAGCAACACCACGACTAAAGTGCAATATAGATCAGAAAATGCCAAATCTCAAGCGCCGAATCAAACGAAGACCACAGAGTCCAACGACTGAAGTTGTCGCCTCATGTACGACTCTCCGATTTTAAGGAAACTCCCCAATCACAACGCAAGGTTGAACAAACGTAGGGGGAGTTGAGCCGCAATCGAACGGAGAGATCGGACTCAAATGACAAGATACGGCCAACAACTTCAGCATGGACTTCAAGATCAAAGCTGCCGACTCGTGTACAGCTCTTCGAGTTTAAAGAAAACTCCTAATCCCAACACAAGGTTGAACAAATGCAGGGAGAGTCGCGACTATCGAAGGGAGAGCTGGAACACAAGAAGAGAAGATCATAACACGGTGAGCTTGGAACTCCTAAAGAAGAGGTCACAAGACAAGATAAAGGAGGAGGAGATTGAAGAAGAACACGCAAGCAAATGCTTTCGCGGACAGAACTCTGATACGTGTTCTCTGAGGACTCAGTACGATAACAAGACGAAGATAACCAGCGCTAAATTGCAGATTGAACACAAAGGGGGAGATTGTTAGGAATATTTTATTGTGTTCAATTAAAATAGATTATCTTAATCTTGTGATTTAGGACCTAATTGTAAATATACCCAACATGTGGGTATATTAGTTAACTTGGGCCCAATAGCCCATTAGGGCTTATGTATAAATACCCTCGTTTAGGGTTGCTCATTCATTAATAGAGTTGACATATTATTGCTGAAGAACTCGCGCGCTCTCTGTTCCAACTCTACAATCTGTCCAAAGGTATTACTGTTCAGTCGCTTCTGTAATCAACATATAAGGTAATACTAATTCTATGAATCAGATCAAGGTTGGACAAATCCTCTCCTTTTTCATTACAGACACGACGCGAGGGACGAAGCGAATTCAATGGCGATCGATTTCCGGCGACAAGTAGCTTCATTTGGCAATTTCGAGCTAAGAGAACACGGTAGAACACCTCAACCCATTTCCTTTCACTAAGCTTTCATTTTATTGCTTTAATTTGTCGAAATATCGAGATTTTCACAGATGTGGTTTTCGATTTTGAGCCGATTTCGGGGCTAAATTTATGCGATTTGAGGTTAGGTTTAGGCTTAGGCTTGCGTTATATTCGATTTGAGGTTGATTTGGAGCTTTATTAATGCGAAAAAAGTGGCAAATTTTTGGTTTTTTGGGCTTAGATTGGGTTCGAATTTTCGACTTTGTAGTTGTTTTGTGCGATTTCATGGCTTAATGTATGCTATTTGAGGCTTATGCTTGTGTTATATTCGATTTGAGGTTGATTTGAAGCTCTATTAATGCGAAAAAGTGGCGAAATTTTGGTTTTTTGGGTTTACGTTGAGTTCGAATTTTTCGACTTTGTAGTTGTTCTATGCGATTTGATGGCTTAATTTCTGCTATTTTAAGCTTAGGCTTTGTGTTATATTCGATTTGAGGTTGATTTGGAGCTTGGTTTGTGCGAAAAAAGTGGAGAAATTTTGGTGTTGGCTTATTTTCCGAGTTTGGAGAAGTTTTGTGCGATTTCATGGCTAATATTATTCGATTTGAGGTTTAGGCTTGTGTTTATTCGATTTGAGGCTTAGGCTTGTGCAGAAATCTGTGGCTAAAATTTCTTTTATGTTTGTTTCTTAGTTCGTTTATTGATTGATTGCTTTGGAAAGCTGAGCTGATTCACAAAACGATTTCAATGGCAATAAGCATCTGATTTTGTTTTGGTGATTTTTCATGAAAATTAGGTTTTCTGGTCAATTTTTCGCTATCGCTTTAGGATGTAAATTTATTTGTTATCCAACTTAGGTGGTTGGAATTGATCGGGGTTGGATGTCTAGTAAGCGAACAACGACCGAGTATTTGAATGATGTATGAATTGTGCGAAGCAAAATCGTAGAAAAAAGAGGCAATCCAAGATTTCATGTCCTTGTTGTAATTGTATTAACATAAAGTGGTGGAATAGTGAGACTGTTAGGGATCATCTGATAGTTTCGGATTTTAAACCTGATTATACAAATTGGAATAGTGAGACTGTTAGGGATCATCTGATAGTTTCGGGTTTTAGTCGTGTGGGTGAAGGTTCTAGTACAAGAGTGCAAGCTGGGGCAGACGACGATGTTTTAGCTACATGTACGACATTGTGAGAGATGTCGGCTACCAGCGGCAAAATCTGACAAGGTATGATAAATTTAAAAGCATCGATAATCAAATATGCTCAGTTATAACTTTTACGAATCGTGTTAATGTTTTAGGTATTGGAACACGCCGTCTACAATAAAGAAATACATGAAGTAGTTCGAGAGTTGTGGGCGAAGTACTCATTGAAGTATGTCTGCAAGAGTAGGTTAAGACTTCCCATTTCGTTTTGTAGTTCACTTTAGGCTTTAGGTTGTTTTGTAAATATGCGATTGAGATGGATATTTTTAATGATTATATTGAGTTGAACTTCCGAACCTGTGTCGTGTATCATTTGAATGTTGTTTTGGATTGCCGGGCTGCTTATACAGGTCTTGGGGTAGTAAAAAATAAAATATTTTAAAAAAAATAAGGAATCGGCGACCGTTGTTTGAAAAAACGGTTGCCAATGCACGTTTTTATTTCTTTTATTTTAACTTTTGGCGACTGTTGTTACGAACATCAGTCGCCCATGCCTATTTCTTTTATTTTTTTAACTTTCGGCGACCGTTGTTAGAAAAAACGGTCGCCAATGCACGTTTTTATTTTTTTTATTTTAACTTTTGGCGACTGTTGTTGCCAATGCCTATTTCTTTTATTTTTTAACTTTTAGTGACTGTTGTTAGGAAACAACAGTCGCCGATGATTGGGATATGGGCGTCCGATAACAACGGACGCCGATAGCCCGACCTATTGGCGTCAATGCTCCCGGCGTCTGCGACCAACGGTCGCCCATTAGCAATTAGCAGGGCTGTTCATTCGGTTAAAACCGAACCGAACCGAAAGTTCAGTAACCGAAATTTTCGGTTATATATTTTAAAACCGAAAACCGAACCGAACTTAGTCGGTTCGGTTTCGGTTACAACCGAAATTTTTTCGGTTATCAACCGAAAAAACCGATTTGAATAAAACCTGAAATATGAAATATGCACAACACATCATCATATTTCATGCTAAAGCTGAAGCATCAACGTACAGAGCAAAATCATGAACTAAAAAACAAGAAAACCAAAAACAGTTATGATGTTTCACATGCATACTGCCAATGAAATTACATGCCAAAATCAACAAAATAAATTCACAATTATCATCCCAAAAGTAACAAAAGAACAGCAACTTGTGCATCTTGACTTCAGTTCTTGGAACTCTATGCCAAGCCTCATACCAAAATCAACAAAATAAATTCACTATTATCATCCCAAAAGTAACAAAAGAACAGCAACTTGTGCATCTTGACTTCAGTTCTTGGAACTCTACGCCAAGCCTAACACTTTAACTCTTTAAAATTCTTATATGCCGATGATGGTGGATTCCGGGCCGAGACTCGTACACAGCTCTTTTTAGCCAAACACAACAAATCATCAAATAAAGAAGTAGACATATGAGCTAAATACGAAAATAAAAGAATACTTGACAATACCTTGTTCGATTTTCTGAATTGAGTCGTAGTCCTCTTCCACTGAGTTGATTGGAGTCCTGCGAAGCCAATCTTGACAACAAATCAAAGATTGAGCCATCTTGGGTGTTAGAGAAGCTCGAAAATCATCAATAACTCGTCCTCCAGTGCTAAAGGTAGACTCCGAGGCAACAGTAGATATGGGCATAGCAAATACTTCACGAGTCAATCTCGATAATATAGGAAATCTTACACTATGAAGTTTCCACCACCCAAAGATATCAAAATCCATTGTATCATCCTCAGCCCGTTCACTTAAGTACACGTCCACTTCTGATTGGTTTAAACCACCACTTTGTGACAACAATTCTCTATAATTCTGTCGATAACCCCTTGCCACCCTTTTTGCAGTTTGACATTCACCACCAGATGCAGAATTCGTCGTGCTTCTAGAAGAACATGACGTAGATGAAGTGCTTTTCCTATAATCATCAAAGATCTCATAAAGAGCGTTTCTTGCCATGTTGGCCATTTCCTCGCCACGATCAAGCCCATATATCTTCTTTAAAACAAACTGAAGATAATCAAACTTATGACAAGGGTTAAGCAAAACCGCCACAAAGATCAATAGATTCATTTTATCAACATTTCCCCAATATTTATCGAACTTCGCCCTCATACCCTTTGACATGGAAGCTAAGATATCGTCGTCGCTCTCGGCCCATTCTTTCAATAACATATCCATTTCACTAAGTTCATCTAGAAAAGTGTTAGACGTCACATACAACGAACCCAAAACTCGATTTGTAAAATCGTAAAAATGCTTCAACATTTCACTAATCGCTCAACAACAATCCAATCTTCTTTTTCAGGTAGACCAATCTTTCCATGAACACCATCGGGCATAAAGTCACCACGAAAATCAGAATCACAAATACTATACCTATCAAATACTCCTTAGAATACCACAGCGGTCTCTAGCATTGTGAAGACCGAGTTCTGTAATACCCGTAAAATTAATATGGGATTATTTTTGTAATGTCCGAATTAATGAAGACGATTTTCGAACAAAACCGGATTTTCGGGAGTGAGACGAAGATATTAGTTTGGGCCCGAGAACGAATAAATACTATGGACCGAAAATATTTAGAAAGCCAAGTTGCAATGTAGATCAAATAGCATTAAGCCCAAATTAATTAGTAAGGGCCCAACTTTGGAGGACTAGTTTAGAATGAAATAGCCCAAGTGACTTAATGACCCAAAGGAATTAAATAATAGGATAAGTATGGAGGTTGCTTAAATTGTGGGAAAACCCACGTTGGGAGCCATGCCCTTAGTAGATATTTGTTCTAAAAATCATCATTGTGGTCAAATGATAAAAACGTGATAGTGAGGGAAAAAGAAAAAGAAAAACTTCACTTGCAACCTTTCGAATCAACGTGAAGAAGAAAGAAGAAAATGGGAATTTGCTTGGCAAGCTCGATCAAGTTCTCAACTTGGGGAATTATCTAAACAAGCTAAGAAAGTAAGAACCTTGTTTAACGAAATTTAATCCTCCATAAGCTCACGGTTTCTAATATTTTATACGGGTTGATGATTGGTCGAAGTTGAAGCATCGAGAGGAGCCGATTTTTGGAGAAGTCGAGTTGAGTTTCAAGATAGAGGATTTTCTAATTTGGCTTGGAGGATAGGTAGGTGGTTTATACCCCTACAAACCCTTTTTAAAGCGTATTACATTCCGTAAAGATGCTAAAATTCGATTGGAAGGCCTTTCGAATTTATACTTTTGAGTTTTACGATTTTGATAAATTTTCGTGGTATGTTTCTATGTGTTTTGATGTGATTTTGAACTCAAAATATGAGTTCTTGGTTGATGATTTAAATTATGTGTTGAGCGACGAAGAACTTGTTGAATTTCTGAAAATGTTGTGTTTTGCGAGTTGAATTTGTGATTTTGGAGGTTGGCGAATAGAGTGATAGTTTGTTTTGCGGGTTGGAATAGTTCGCGAATTAGGTATATAGTTTGCGGGTTGATTTTAAATTCGCGGGTCTAGTTTTATTTTGCGAATCGTGAGAGAGAGAAAAGATTTGCGGGCCCAGAGGTTTTGCGAATTGTGTGAGAGGGTAAGGTTTTCGCGGGTCCAAGCAGTTTGCGAATCGTGAGAGAGAGAGGAAATATTTCGCGGGCCGTGTTATTTTGCGAACTGTGTGAGTGAGTAAAGATTTCGTGGGCCAGATTTGAGTTTCGCGGGCTGAAACCATTTCGCGAGTTGTGAGATGAGTCGCGGGCCGACTTTGAGTTTTCGCGGGCCGACTTAACTTCGCGGGGTGATTCCTGTGAGTGACGTCGGGCTTCGCGCGGGCTTAAAGTTTGATTTCGCGGGCCTAATCGAACGATTCGCGAATTCGGCGAAGGTTTTGCGAATTCGAACTTTGACTCGAAGTTTTGCGGGTTGACTAAAACTTTAAAACGTCGATTCGCGAAGCGCGAGTGATTTCGCGAAGTCGGGCGTTGACCCGATAATTTCGCGGGTTGACCAGCTTTTAAAAGTGGGTTTCGGGCGATTATTGACTTGGGCTTTGACCAACGGTTTTGAGTTTGGGCTTTGCCCTATTTTAGGCCCAAATACTTTAAATAAAATCATTTTAAGCCCAAATCAATTTTAAAATAAAATATTTTCGTATTATGATATATAAATAGAGTCAACCCATATTTTAAATTATAAATAATATTTTGGGATTTTAAAACCTTCGGCCTAGTATCGGATTTTAATAAAGTATAATATTTTTCGTGTTTAACTAGTTACAATTTTATGAAATGTGATGTGTTCATGTGATTGATTTTTTTATGTGCATATCACGACATACACGGGTGAGAGTGATGATGTACCGTATTTATACGGTGACGCCTTACGGTGTCGGATGAGTGGGGTAGAGTTACCGATGTTGGTAGTCAGGTCTAGACTCGATAGGGCACCTGGTGGGAGAGGGGGTTTGCGACACCCATCTACTCGGGATTGAGCCACCCGAGGTGCACACCACCGATATTATTTGGCTCAGGGACGGCAGACAGATGTGAGATTCCTGTCTACCCGAGTTAGTGGTAGACTACTCGGGGAGTTACACCAAGGTGTAACACCGTCGGGTTGAGATTGTGTGCGGAAGGAGCGACCCGGTACGGCCGGCGTGGGCTACCGCATGATTATGGCGTACCTTGCCATGCGCGCGTGGGTGCCGAGTCTAGCCTAGGGCCCTGATATGTGACGAGACGTGTGATAGGTCGAGCGTGCATATTTCATGTGAGAGGACATGGGATTGGGTTGAGTGCACGCACGCATACGCATTGCATGTTTTTACTACCACCTACTAGGCGTTTTTGCTCAGGGTTTTATTTTATAGGTGAGACTGTGCCCGACACCGATGGGTGTCAGGGTTAGCTGTAGGCGGGCTGGCGGCGGTGACTCCACGGGCTTTTGAGGGCGGAGCGGTACATGGGACGCGACCTGTGGAGAGGCGTAGTTTAGTTTAGTCGGGTAAGATTTTGGGGCTTCGGTCCGGTGTGTAGATATGACCCTATAACTTTTGATATATATATAATGTAAATTATTTTATTAAAAGTTTTTAATAAATCGGGTCTTCCGCGACTTCTGTTGCGGAAATCCGCCAGCAAATTCAATTAGGAAGTAGGGGCGTGACAGGTGGTATCAGAGCGTTAGGTTTTAGGTTCTGAAGACTGTCCATGTACCGCCACTCAGAAGCCGGGAGAACCAGCCTCGCCTGTAAGTTTTGTGTGCTAATGTGATTATGTGAGTTGATATGTGGTTGTTTATGTGTGCTATCTAGTATTCAAGAATGTCGAGGGGTAGACCTAGACGAGAGTTCGTAGGAGAAACTAGTCGACGGGACGAACATGAGTCCCCGACTCCTGAACACGACACTATTCGGCGACTGACTGAGTTGATACAGCGTCAGTCAGACCAGATCAATACCCTGATCAATCATCGGAGCTCATCTGAGCACCGTTCCTCCCCGCAGCCTGATCGCGTGGAAATTATCGGGGAGAGATTCCGCAAACTCAATCCCCCAAATTTTGCCGAGGCTACTAACCCTGCGGTGGCCGAAGATTGGATCGGCACGATTGAAGACCTCTTCATTTATAGCCGCGTGCCGAACAACGAGAAGGTGCTATGTGCCGTTTCCCTACTTCGGGGAAGCGCACGATTCTGGTGGAACACCGTAAAGGTGTTAGAAGATCCTGCAACCATGACTTGGGAGCGTTTCAGAGAATTGTTCTACGAAAAATACTTCACTACTCATGACCAAGAGCAGCGAATGTACGAATTCATGAACCTGAAACAAGGACGAATGCCAGTTGCAGAATACATTCGCAAGTTCGAGGAGTTATCCCGCTTCACTCCTCATCTCGTAGCGACGAACGCTCTCAAAGTTACGAGATTCCTTCGGGGGCTGAAACCCGAATTCTACCGAGACCTCAGCGTGGCAGGTGTGCGCCAGCTGGAATTTCGTCAGGCAACAGAACGTGCCTTAATTGCTGAGCAGGCAGAAGGTGTAGTAAGGGAGGCTCAGGAAGTGAATCGGAAAAGGGAGGCTCAGCAAGGCGGAAGCAGCCAGAAACGCCCATTCTTCGGCAAGGGCCCGAAGAATAAAGGTAGCCGACCAGGCCAGCAAATGTGGCGTCCAAGTTTTAATCAGGGACCGACCAACGCTCCCTATCGACCAGCAATGCCAGCGCCACAGTGCCAGCAGTGTGGGCGAAACCACTTTGGCATCTGCTACGGACCTCGACCGGCGCAGAATCTGCAGTGCTTTCGGTGCGGAAAGATGGGACACACTGCACGGAACTGCACGGAAGGTCAGCCTCAGTTGCAGAACCAACCACAGAAGTTGATCCGACCTCCACCCGTACCTGCGAGGGTTTTCACATTGACGAATGAGGAGGCGGAGGCGAACCCAGCCGTAGTGACTGGTACGTTGAACATCTTTCACGTACCGACTTCCATTCTGATTGACTCCGGAGCCACACATTCGTTTGTGTCGGCCAGTTTTGTGACTCGGGCGGGAATATATCCTACCCATTCTTCGTGCAACTACATAGTTTCCTTACCCCACGGAGATCCAACTAGGACGAACCTAATAGTAAAAGACTGTCCCGTGAGAATTGAGGGTCGAGAATTGAATGTAGACCTGATAGTGATCCCGATGAATGATTACGATATCATATTCGGGATGGATTGGCTCTCGAAATATGGAGCAATCATAGACTGTGCGAAGAAAGTAGTTAGGTTTCAATCGACCGAGGGAGGGGAGTTCGAATTTTCGGGAAAGATGAACAATAAAACAGTCCCTAGGATTTCTGCTCTGAAAGCTCAGCGACTCGTAAATACGGGTTGCGAAGCATTTCTGATCTTTGCGGTGAAAGCCGAAGAATCTCCTCAGCCAAAACTAGAGGAAGTTCCTATAGTAAAGGAGTATCCCGATGTGTTTCCCGAGGATCTCCCGGGATTACCGCCGAATCGGGAAATAGAATTTGTAATCGATCTTGTACCCGGAGCTGCCCCTGTTTCTAAAGCCCCGTATCGGTTAGCGCCGAATGAATTGCGGGAGTTGAAAGAGCAATTAGAAGAACTGTTGCAGAAGGGTTTTATTCAACCCAGTTTCTCACCTTGGGGAGCCCCGGTACTTTTTGTTAAGAAGAAAGACGGGTCGATGAGGTTATGTATAGATTATCGTGAACTCAATAAAATCACGATAAAGAATAAATACCCGTTGCCGAGGATAGATGATTTATTCGATCAATTACAAGGGGCAACGGTGTTCTCAAAGATCGACCTGCGTTCCGGTTATCATCAATTGAAGATCCGTGAGAAGGATGTTCCGAAAACTGCGTTCAGCACGAGGTACGGCCACTACGAATTCTTGGTCATGCCATTCGGGCTAACGAATGCTCCTGCTGCTTTCATGGATCTGATGAACCGAGTATTTAAGGAGTTCCTAGACCGTTTCGTTATCGTATTTATCGACGATATCCTCGTATACTCGAAGACGAAGGAGGAACACGAGGATCATCTGAGAACGGTCCTTGGAATCCTTCGGGAGAAACAGCTGTTCGCCAAGTTTAAGAAATGCGAATTCTGGTTGGAACAAGTGGCCTTTCTGGGGCACATCATTTCGGGGAGCGGAATTTCGATGGACCCCGGCAAGATTGAGGCAATAGAAAATTGGCCACGACCGACCACTCCCACTGAAGTAAGGAGTTTTCTCGGGCTTGCTGGATATTATCGAAAGTTTATCAAAGACTTCTCCAGCATTGCCTCAACGCTCACAAACCTAACAAAGAAGAATGTCTCGTTCAAATGGACTGAACAGTGCGAGCAAAGTTTCCAGGAGTTAAAGAAGAGACTGACAACTGCTCCAGTCTTAGCAATACCTTCGGGTACTGAAGGCTTTTCGGTGTATAGTGATGCCTCGAAGAATGGCTTGGGGTGTGTATTAATACAAAACGGGAAGGTAATTGCATATGCCTCCCGACAGCTGAAACCATACGAAAAGAATTACCCCACACATGATCTTGAACTCGCCGCAGTAGTGTTTGCTCTCAAAATCTGGCGACACTATCTGTACGGAGAAAGGTGCGAGATCTTCACAGATCACAAGAGCCTAAAGTACTTCTTCACACAAAAGGAGTTAAATATGAGGCAACGACGATGGCTCGAATTGGTGAAGGATTACGACTGTGTGATTAACTATCACCCAGGAAAAGCTAACGTGGTCGCAGACGCGTTGAGCCGGAAAGCTGTGAATACCGAATTGTGCCAACTCGGAGTTGAAGTAATTCACTTCGGGGAGATTGAGACGAGATTGGCAGCGTTGACTCTCAAACCGACGCTGTTAGATCGAATCCTCGACGCACAAAGGAAAGATGAATTATACCTGAAAATTCGGGGTGGACGAGATGAAGATGTTCCGTCGGAGTTCGAATTCCGAGAAGACGAGAGCTTACGGTTCAGAAGTCGGTTGTACGTGCCTAAAGATGAAGAAATCCGTCGAACGTTGATGACAGAGGCACATACGACGACCTACTCGGTACATCCTGGTGCCACGAAGATGTATCGGGATTTACGAATGAATTACTGGTGGCCTGGAATGAAAAGAGATGTTGCTGCCTTCGTAAGCAGGTGTCTGACTTGTCAGCAGATCAAAGCAGAACATCAAAGGCCGGCAGGAATGCTACAACCGTTGACGGTTCCCGAGTGGAAGTGGGACCACATAACCATGGATTTTGTCGTCGGATTTCCCAAGACAGTGAAAGGGCATGATGCAATATGGGTAGTCGTTGATAGATTAACGAAATCTGCTCACTTTCTACCGATTAACCAGACATATCCCATGGAGAAGTTTGCAGAACTGTACATTCAGGAAATAGTGAGACTACATGGGATTCCAATGTCGATCGTTTCCGATCGCGATTCGAGATTTCTGTCTCAATTCTGGGGGAGCTTACAGAAGGCTTTAGGGACCAAACTATCATTTAGTTCAGCCTATCATCCCCAGACGGACGGACAATCGGAAAGGACGATCCAGACGCTCGAAGATATGTTAAGGGCGTGTGTTCTGGATTTCCGAGGAAGCTGGAGTAAGTACCTCCCATTGATTGAATTTTCGTATAACAGCTTTCAAGCGACGATCGGGATGGCACCTTACGAAGCCTTGTATGGGCGTAAATGCTGATCCTCAGTACATTGGGATGAAATCGGCGAGAAGGCGCTATTAGGTCCTGAAATGGTTCGTGAGATGAACGAAGCTGTTAGTAAAATTCGGGAGAGGATGCAAACGACCCAAAGTCGTCAGAAGAGTTACGCTGATAAAAGACGAAGGCCGTTGGAGTTCGAAGAAGGTGATCAAGTTTTCCTCAAGATATCACCTATGAAGGGTGTTAAGCGTTTCGGACGAAAAGGAAAGTTGAGTCCGAGATACATAGGACCCTTCCATATTTTGAAAAGGGTCGGTGAAGTAGCGTACCAGCTAGAACTGCCTACCTCACTAGCACAAGTCCATGACGTCTTCCATGTATCTACGTTACGGAAGTACGTTTCGGATCCAAGTCATGTGCTACGAAGTGAGACGCTTCATCAACAATTGAGACCGGACCTAAGCTATGAAGAAAGGCCGGTAGAGATTTTAATGTATGAGGTGAAGCGACTTCGAAATAAGAACATCCCCCTAGTAAAGGTCTTGTGGCGGAACCAGACAATGGAGGAAGCCACTTGGGAGCGAGAAGATGAGATGAGAGAAAAGTACCCCAAGTTGTTTACGACGACTTAAATTTCGGGGACGAAATTTCTGTAAGGGGGGAGGATGTAATACCCGTAAAATTAATACGGGATTATTTTTGTAATGTCCGAATTAATGAAGACGATTTTCGAACAAAACCGGATTTTCGGGAGTGAGACGAAGATATTAGTTTGGGCCCGAGAACGAATAAATACTATGGACCGAAAATATTTAGAAAGCCAAGTTGCAATGTAGATCAAATAGCATTAAGCCCAAATTAATTAGTAAGGGCCCAACTTTGGAGGACTAGTTTAGAATGAAATAGCCCAAGTGACTTAATGACCCAAAGGAATTAAATAATAGGATAAGTATGGAGGTTGCTTAAATTGTGGGAAAACCCACGTTGGGAGCCATGCCCTTAGTAGATATTTGTTCTAAAAATCATCATTGTGGTCAAATGATAAAAACGTGATAGTGAGGGAAAAAGAAAAAGAAAAACTTCACTTGCAACCTTTCGAATCAACGTGAAGAAGAAAGAAGAAAATGGGAATTTGCTTGGCAAGCTCGATCAAGTTCTCAACTTGGGGAATTATCTAAACAAGCTAAGAAAGTAAGAACCTTGTTTAACGAAATTTAATCCTCCATAAGCTCACGGTTTCTAATATTTTATACGGGTTGATGATTGGTCGAAGTTGAAGCATCGAGAGGAGCCGATTTTTGGAGAAGTCGAGTTGAGTTTCAAGATAGAGGATTTTCTAATTTGGCTTGGAGGATAGGTAGGTGGTTTATACCCCTACAAACCCTTTTTAAAGCGTATTACATTCCGTAAAGATGCTAAAATTCGATTGGAAGGCCTTTCGAATTTATACTTTTGAGTTTTACGATTTTGATAAATTTTCGTGGTATGTTTCTATGTGTTTTGATGTGATTTTGAACTCAAAATATGAGTTCTTGGTTGATGATTTAAATTATGTGTTGAGCGACGAAGAACTTGTTGAATTTCTGAAAATGTTGTGTTTTGCGAGTTGAATTTGTGATTTTGGAGGTTGGCGAATAGAGTGATAGTTTGTTTTGCGGGTTGGAATAGTTCGCGAATTAGGTATATAGTTTGCGGGTTGATTTTAAATTCGCGGGTCTAGTTTTATTTTGCGAATCGTGAGAGAGAGAAAAGATTTGCGGGCCCAGAGGTTTTGCGAATTGTGTGAGAGGGTAAGGTTTTCGCGGGTCCAAGCAGTTTGCGAATCGTGAGAGAGAGAGGAAATATTTCGCGGGCCGTGTTATTTTGCGAACTGTGTGAGTGAGTAAAGATTTCGTGGGCCAGATTTGAGTTTCGCGGGCTGAAACCATTTCGCAGTTGTGAGATGAGTCGCGGGCCGACTTTTAGTTTTCGCGGGCCGACTTAACTTCGCGGGGTGATTCCTGTGAGTGACGTCGGGCTTCGCGCGGGCTTAAAGTTTGATTTCGCGGGCCTAATCGAACGATTCGCAAATTCGGCGAAGGTTTTGCGAATTCGAACTTTGACTCGAAGTTTTGCGGGTTGACTAAAACTTTAAAACGTCGATTCGCGAAGCGCGAGTGATTTCGCGAAGTCGGGCGTTGACCCGATAATTTCGCGGGTTGACCAGCTTTTAAAAGTGGGTTTCGGGCGATTATTGACTTGGGCTTTGACCAACGGTTTTGAGTTTGGGCTTTGCCCTATTTTAGGCCCAAATACTTTAAATAAAATCATTTTAAGCCCAAATCAATTTTAAAATAAAATATTTTCGTATTATGATATATAAATAGAGTCAACCCATATTTTAAATTATAAATAATATTTTGGGATTTTAAAACCTTCGGCCTAGTATCGGATTTTAATAAAGTATAATATTTTTCGTGTTTAACTAGTTACAATTTTATGAAATGTGATGTGTTCATGTGATTGATTTTTTTTTGTGCATATCACGACATACACGGGTGAGAGTGATGATGTACCGTATTTATACGGTGACGCCTTACGGTGTCGGATGAGTGGGGTAGAGTTACCGATGTTGGTAGTCAGGTCTAGACTCGATAGGGCACCTGGTGGGAGAGGGGGTTTGCGACACCCATCTACTCGGGATTGAGCCACCCGAGGTGCACACCACCGATATTATTTGGCTCAGGGACGGCAGACAGATGTGAGATTCCTGTCTACCCGAGTTAGTGGTAGACTACTCGGGGAGTTACACCAAGGTGTAACACCGTCGGGTTGAGATTGTGTGCGGAAGGAGCGACCCGGTACGGCCGGCGTGGGCTACCGCATGATTATGGCGTACCTTGCCATGCGCGCGTGGGTGCCGAGTCTAGCCTAGGGCCCTGATATGTGACGAGACGTGTGATAGGTCGAGCGTGCATATTTCATGTGAGAGGACATGGGATTGGGTTGAGTGCACGCACGCATACGCATTGCATGTTTTTACTACCACCTACTGGGCATTTTTGCTCAGGGTTTTATTTTATAGGTGAGACTGCGCCCGACACCGATGGGTGTCAGTGTTAGCTGTAGGCGGGCTGGCGGCGGTGACTCCACGGGCTTTTGAGGGCGGAGCGGTACATGGGACGCGACCTGTGGAGAGGCGTAGTTTAGTTTAGTCGGGTTAGATTTTGGGGCTTCGGCCCGGTGTGTAGATATGACGCTATAACTTTTGATATATATATATAATGTAAATTATTTTATTAAAAGTTTTTAATAAATCGGGTCCTCCGCGACTTCTGTTGCGAAAATCCGCCAGCAAATTCAATTAGGAAGTAGGGGCGTGACAAGTTCCATCTAGTCGGAACGTCTAAAGACAAGGATTTCTTACTTTCAACCTTTTCTTCAATAGCGAAATCATTAAATTTCTTCAGTCTAGAAGGTGATTGTCGAACATACCGTACCACCGTACGAACACGTTCCAAAGATTGATTCATTTCTTTAAGCCCGCCTTTCACAACAAGATTAACAATATGCGCCACACATCTCATGTGTATAAATTTCCCACCACAAACTGCTGTGCCCCAACTAACGAACCTTCTTCTCAAGTAGCTAATTGTGGTGTCGTTAGAAGAAGCATTATCAACGGTAATGGTAAAAATCTTATCAATTCCCCAATCAAGAAAGCACTTCTCTATCAACAAGCCAACCTCATCACCCTTATGGGTAGGGCATGGAATGAAATTAAGAATCACCTTATGCAATGTCCAGTCGTCATCCATATAATGCCCGGTCAAGCACAAATAGTTGAGCCTTTGGTTCGAAGTCCATGCATCCGTGGTTATTGAGATCCTCTTTCCACTTGTTCGGAGATAACCCTTTAACTTTTCTCGCTCTTCATAGAATAGCCTGTAACAATCTCTAGTGATTGTTGTTCTTGAAGGGACATAGAATTGAGGACAGATCACTGTTATGAAGTATCGAAATCCTTCATTTTCAACAAACTTAAAAGGTAATTCATCCATGATAATCATCCGAGCTAGCGCTTTTCTAACAGAGTCTTGATCAAACTTCCAGTTAGAAGGCATTCCTTGCAATTCCCCCGTCACACTTTGACAAAAACTTTGAATTGTATGATTTTCTCCAGCATTATCGGGATGTTTCTTACAAACCCTCATATGATTAGTCATTCCAGATGTTCCATTTAATTTAGGATCAGCAGCGTATGATTTCTCGCAATACTTGCATTTAGCTCTAGGATTTCCGTCTTTATCAGTACACGGTGTGAAGTGATCCCAAGCTCGAGATCTTCTAACTTTTTCCTTTCTCTTTGGCCTCTTACTTGGTTCTGGACTTTGTTCCACCATTTCACCAACATTGATTTCACTTTCACAAGGTGGAGTTGCTGATTGAGGTTCAGTAGAAGCCTCTGAAGTTCGAGAATTTGCTTCTATGTTGTTCATGCCTAATATTGTACATGTAAACAAAAAAATCAGACACGTAAGAAAAAACAGAAAAAATCTAGTACTTCACAAACAACATAGCTCAATAACACTAAGAACACCAAAAAAATCACAAAAAAAAAAACGAACAGAGAAATAAAAAGCACAAAAAATCAAGACAGTCGCACAAAGCTTCAGAAGCGAACCTAATGATCTTCAGAAAAGTAACTCTTCAGTTATAGAATCGAATGATGAGGGACATGGATGGGGCTAGGTTTGGTGTTTCCGTTTGCATTTTAAATGAAGTTTGGGGAAGAAGAAAGACTTCAACGATTATTGGCTTTCTAAATTAAATAATGCAGAAAAAAGAATACTTAATTAAATAGGGTCGTTTTTGAAATAATTAACAAAATAGGGTAGTTCGCGTTTAATACCCGCGACGCCGCACCCATTAGGTGCGACGTCGCTACCATTAGGAGCGATGCTCCTTTTACTTTTTTTTGGTATTTTTATTTGAGTCGCCCCTTAGGGGCGACAACCTCTTTTTTTTTGTTTTTTTTTTTTATTTTATATTTATTAATAATATAATCCACCAAATCATTAAATCGTCGTTATTTCACGTGATTTACATCATAAAAATTAAAAAAACGCATCTAATTTATCGTTTGTTTCACGACGATTAAAATGATATGCATATCTTATATTTTTCGACATTCATATATATTTTTATTTTTATGAATTAAAAAATATTTAAATTGGAATAAATTAAATAATTTCTAATATTCGAAAAATATAAGATATGTATATCATTTTAATCGTCCTGAAACAAATAATAAATTAGAAGCGTTTATTGATTTTTATTATGTAAATCACATGAGCATCACCCCTGATCCAATTTCTAAATGAGTGTCGCCCCTCGTCGTTATTTCACACGATTTTAAATGAGTGTCGTCCCTCATCGTTATTTCATGTAATTTAGAAATGATCGTCGCCCCTCAGCGACGGTCGTATAGAAATTCGATGAGGGGCGACACTCATGTGATTTATTAAAATGATATACATATCTTATATTTTTCGAATATTTGAAATTATTTAATTTATTCCAATTTAAATATTTTTTAATTCATAAAAATAAAAAATATATTTGAATATCGAAAAATATAAGATATGCATATCATTTTAATCATCGTGAAACAAACAATAAATTAGATGCCTTTATTGATTTTTATAATGTAAATCACGTGAAATAACGACGATTTAATGATTTGGTGGATTATATTATTAATAAATATAAAATAAAAACAAAAAAAAAACAAAAAAAAGAGGTTGCCCCTAAGGGGCGACACAAATAAAAACACCAAAAAAAAGTAAAAGGAGCATCGCTCCTAATGGTAGCGACGTCGCACCTAATGGATGCGGCGTCGCGGGTATTACACGCGAACTACCCTATTTTGTTAATTATTTTAAAAACGACATTTAATTAATTATTATTTTTCTGCATTATTAATTTAAAAAGCCACGATTATTGCTAGTTTTTGTTTTTTTTTTCTGGAATAAAAACTTACATTGTGTTATTGGGCCTGGGCTAGGGGTGGCCACAGTTCGGTAAACCGACCGAACCGAACCGATTACCGAAATTTCGATACGTACCGAATACCGAACAAATAATTCAGTTCGGTATTCGGTTTTAAAATTCTGAAAATTTCGGTAATCGGTTCGGTTCGGTAATTTATTTCGGTTTACCGAACTGTACCGAAATACCAAATCGTTAATTTTTTAATAATTACATGTATTAATAATAATAATAATAATAATAATAACTGGGCCTTTTACTTCAAAATCAGGCCTGCTTCAAATTGGCCTTTTACTTCAAAATTGGACTTAATCATTAAATATGTTAAGAATAATAATAATTCACATATCTCAGTACACACAATCGACCTTTTACAGTTTTACTTCAAGATCCCAATTAGAATTCACACTTCAAAGCCTTAACTCGTCAAGAACTCAAGATCGAAGAAGGCTTAAAGCTCTATCTCAAAATCTGTCTATCATCGCGTCAATGAAGAAGGTATACACTCGATCTAAAAAAAAAACATCCATCTCAAAATCTGCCCGTCATCGCGTCATCTCTCCTTTTAAGTTCGTCAGTTCGATCATCTTGTAGTCTTGTATGTTGATGATTTTAGGGATGGATAGTCAAGGAGGTCATCGCGTCATCTCTCCTGTTGACTTTTTGTTTTGTGTAGTTGTTAAAAGCCAAAACATCTTTGATATATGATTGTTTGGTTTCTTCACTCGAAGTGGATTTTTCAACTTTTTACAGTAATTCGGTTAACCGTTCGGTAAACCTGAAATAACCGAACTTAATTCGGTAAAACCGAATACCGAACCGACTAATTCGGTTCGGTATTCGGTTTTAGAAAAATAAAAAATTTCGGTTCGGTTAACCGAAATTTCGGTACAGTTCGGTTCGGTCCGTACCGAATGCCCACCCCTAGCCTGGGCTGATTGTACTTAGTTATTCTATGTAGTATAATTTATAAATAATAATTAAAGAAAATCGGTTTTTCGATTTTAATTCGGTTTTACCGAATTACCGAACCAAAAAAACCGAAAAATTCGGTTTTCTATTTCTAAGAACCGAAAACCGAACCGAACCTATTCAGTTCGGTTCGGTTTGTACCGAATTTTCGATTTTCGGTTCGGTAATTCGGTAAAACCGATTTTTGAACACCCCTAGCAATTACAACAGTCGCCAAAAGTGGCGACTGTAGTAGTGAACTTTCAGAAAAATAGAAAGAAAAACGAAACTACACTTCTTATAACCAACTTAAAGAACAGGCAAGATTTCTCAAACATAGTCCACTAAAAGTCAGTTCAATCTTATCCAATAATCTCATTTGTTTTTGTTATTCTTTCATGCTTAAAATGCTACAACACTGCATCGAACTTCAAAAAGAATCCAATCCGCTTTGGTTTAAAAGACGACGACATTATTCTATAAAATCATCCCCCGCAATAACCGATGGGATAGGCGAATACCGCAGATAAACTTCGTGATTTTCCAATACATCTTCTTCCATGTGTTCGAATAGCAGAGTCAAGTTGTTTCCAATTATCCTCACGCTCTTATTAGTGTGCCCCTTCGTAGAAGCTTCTGTGATCTGAAGATGACACATTACAACATAGCAAGTGAAAATCAAAGACGATGAGAAGAAAATCATTAGGATGATCAATCGTATTCTCACCTGCCTACAGCCGAAGATTTTAAGCAGCTTTAGTGACGAACAACTATCGACGATCAATCCGAGGGCATCATCGGTAATTTTTCGACACCACGATATGTCCAAAACAGACAGCTTCATACATCGGTTGGCCAGCGAAAGAGCAGTTTGCGGCCCAATCTGATGGATTGATAAGCCATTAAAGAGACAACTAGGAAAGATTAAGATTTGTATGTAAGAATTTAAGGATGTGTGTTGTGTGCATACCTCTGTCACGCCATTCATTGAAAGTTCCAACAAGGACTCGCCGGAGCATTCAACAAATGCAGCCATCGCTTCGTCGCTGAAGTATAAACCAAGGAAAAAATCTTGATGAGTGAGTTATGATCATCATCATCAATCAATTATTGAATTATTTGACAACCCAAAGTTGAAAAAAAAAAGAAAAAAGAAAACCTGAATCTATTGCGGGAGAGTTTGAAATTTCGGATCGTTCTGCAACCATTAGCAAGGTACTCGAGCGTGAGGTCGGTCACCTTCGTGTTCGAAATGTTCAGCGCAAGAAGATTAACACAGCGATCTCCTATGGCTTTAAAGGCTTTGTCCGTAACTCCACTGAAATCGAAACACAAAAAATCAGAAAAGAACGAGACAAAAAACTATGGACGATATTGACTTACTGGCAATCAGATAGATCAAGCTCTTTGATGTTATGACCACAACTAGCAACGACTTCACTGATGAACATATCAGTTACTGTCTGCAAACGATCGAGCGATATGACTTCCAAAGACGTCAGCTTCTTAAACGCAGGGAGAATCTCGGCAGCGTCTACTCTAAGGCACTCGTCCATGTAAAGTTCTCTAAGATTTTCGCCCAAAGAGTCGGCCAAATAGATGATAGATTCTGAAGTCAAAAGGCAGCATTGGCCCACGTTGATCGAACGAAGTGAAGGGGCAGACTCTATGAGGCTTTTGAAACCTTCGTCAGTCAAACGACAAGCGCCTCTAAGTGAGATGACAGCCAAGTTTTGAAACCTATTATTATTGTTATTATTATTATTATTATTATTATTATTATTATTATTATTATTCGACTGAACTGCGTTCCAAAATGCGTAGTCAGGCATGCACTGTCCACACAGACCGAGCTGAAGAACCTGAAATGCATCCACACATTATTACGCAATTCAATCAAAAGCAAAACAACAAACAAAAATGTTACCCTTAAATTCTTCTTTTGAAGCCTCCCAAACAGCTTCTGAAATTCGTTGTCGTCGAGCCACGAACAGTTCCTCACGTGTATCTCTTCTGGGCTCGATTCCATGACGAGGTTGAGAATTTCAACGTTCATCTTCCTATTGTCGCACAGTATGTCAACCAGCCTTCTGCAGAGGAAACTCGGGACACATTCTAGAGAAACTATTCCATCGGAATATTTGGCGAGGGACTTAAGAGATAGGTTCAACAGCGAAGGAGAGACGAAAACCTTCCTTTCATTCTCTTGAGAGCAAGGCGTCCACTCAATCAACTTTTCGACGGCCCTTTTTCGCACTAACTCGAGCGCTCCTGAGAAAGGCCCCTTTGAAGTTCCCAACAATTGGAAAATATTTGATGATGAAGGTTGAGTTCGGGACGATATTACTACATCTCCACTTCTTCTAACGTGGTCGTGGCCACGTGCTAACCCTTCAAGTGCTTGTCTCCTATTCTGCATATCTGCCCGACGAAATCTCCTATACCCAGCAGCTCTCTGAACTCTTTCGTATGCTTCTCTTCGCCTTTTAGCTTCTGCATCTTCTTCTTTCTTGGGTTTGTCGGAGCTTATTAACATGACTTCAATATTATTGGGCTGCCTCGAAGATGGATCATATCTCCTCGGGCGATCAGCATTTTCTTGTTCCATAGCGTTAAGTGCTGCCACTGCTACCTCAGCTAATATGTCCAATGGGGACATCACTATTTCGCCGTCGCCACCCATCATCGAATCACTTTCATCGGTTTCTTTGTCGACATCAATGACGACTCTTTCCTGCCTACAAGTCACAAGTTCTTTCCCCTCAAACTCGCCAGTCGATGCGACATAATCATCATCATCCTCCGCAAACAAGGGAATGTTAAGATCGAAATCAAAAGGCTTTGGCTTATCATCAGATTCACTAATTACAGTGAAGACCTTTGTATCCTCAGTGGATATGTGCCCATTATTGTGGGGGACTATGATTGTATCATCTGCTTGGGATTCTATTCCACTCTGCTCAAAATCGACAGAACCGGCTGCTGCTATGTTTTTATCTGAATCATTGGAATTCTCGTCAGTACTACTCAAGATTCTGCCTTTCTTTGAATTCAGGTTTTCGCCTTCCTCGTCTACAGATTCACTCGGCCGCTTCATTCCGATGCGCGCGTACCAACCCACCAACTTTTTATTGAAGAATTTCAAGATTTTGAACCCTAATTCTAAACCCCTAGGGAAGAGGGTTTAGGGGTTTGGCTTATTACAAGGAAGGGAAGGAAAAAAATGGAACTTTTAATTTCAACGATCAGACGCCCTCGTCTCGCCCAGGACGCCGATCACCAGCGAAAAGAAAATCAGCGAGAAATTCAAAACAAGAAAATTCGGAGCAAGAACAACCAATGGAAACAAGAATTACTGCAAAAACGCGGAAGAAAAAAGAAGCAGGTTTTTAAGGCAAAACGACGATGCAAAAGAAAAGGGTTGGGAGGATCACGAAAACTGCAGCGACGACGGCCACACACACCGCATTCGACGACAATGAAAGGTTACAATCATCAAGATTTATCTTACGAGGGAATTTGTTTGGGGGTATTTCAGTAAACTGATGACCGGTGTCTTTAAAATTGAGAATCCTATAGTTAAAAGAAGTTCCTGAAATGGATTGGTGTGATTGTGTGTGCATGGAATCTGAATTTATTTCACTGAGTTGTGGATTACGGCTGTAAATACGATATATACATATTTAGTAGGATATGACAGAAAATAGAAAGGGAAGTTTGAAGTGGCCTTCAGTCAAAAGACGAGGACTTTAAATGACAAGTGCCACACGCAGATCATGGTTGGCGACATGAGCAATATATATGTAGGCTTTGCCTTCTGTTTCCTTTTTCCCGAATTTTCTAATTGTGTGTAATAAAATACGGCTTTTTCCGTTATACACCCATACTAACTAACCGCTCAAATCCAAACCGAGACCCAACCCAAGCAGTTGAGCTCTTACAGTTATATCGCTTCGAATTGGACTGAATCTTGGGCCATAAGAACAGCCCAAAAATTGCTTTGATCCTTCGCGGTATGGTATGGTAACAGCAGAATGTTAGAGTGAAGACCAAAGCTTCCGATGTATAGTAGACGATGTAAAGAAAAGAGAAAAATCGAATGATAATATTTGGTTATGCAACCATGAGAGACACCCCCACTCTCACATTCACCTCATAATTCCCATTCCCCACATGCTACGAGCTACATCCTTATTTAAACTCATCCCAATCCCTACAATAGGAAATAAGCTAAAAATCATATACTTTATTATAAGCTGCAATCAAGGAATTCAATCCAATAGTAATAAGTGGCTAGGATCAAGCCAACGGATCCTCTCCTTGATTTAGTCAATCATCATCCATTGCATTTATGTCTCGGCCCAAACCAAACACTTGCATTTCCGGGCTTGGCCCAGCGTCTTCCATTTCCCGCCCCGGCCCGTCGTTCTGTGGTTCGCCACGCTCCTTAGCGGGTCGTCTTGTGTAACGTCTAACATTACCACCCTCTCGAAAAACAGCCTTGTCCTCAAGGCGGAAAGTTGGATACAAACGTCGTAGCTCCCGTTCTGCCGATGTTTCTTGTGATAAAACCATCTGATGGTCATCCAATGGAGTCGGCGGAAAAGATGATGGTGTGTCGAAAATGTTCGAGAATTTTCTACTGATGGTCTCCAGATCAGCAAGTTGTATAGACGAGAGCATGTCATCGGGAGGTGTAGAACTTGGTGCATGTGTTAAGTTCGCCTCGCCCGTTAAACAATGAGAAAGACCCTCATGCTCAAATTTCATTGTCGACTTTTCTAGGTTGAGTTTGATGTCCCCCAATGTTCGAAGCCAATCTACCCCGAGGATCACGTCGACACCGTCTAGTTCAAAAATGGATAGATCGCATTTGATTGCGCAAGTACCCAGTTGTAGTTGCACCCCACGACAGACCCCTAACGTCGGCTCGACTTTACCATTTCCTAATCGCACTTGGAAATTCGAATCTCCTGTCATCGACAGCTTTAAGCGCTCTACCAGAGAAGCAGAGATGAAGTTGTGACTCGCCCCGCTGTCAACCATAGTTATAACCTTACATTGATTGATGATCCCGCATAACTTGAGTGTTTGTGGTCCCGAGATACCACCTAGTGCAAATATTGGCAATGTTAGCATCGTCAGATATCCCGCGGCGGTCGTCACGTGTTCCTCCTCGCGTACGTCAGTGGTATCAAACTCCTCCATTTTGGTAAGCTCTGTTTCACATGGAAGTTCGTCCTCGCCGCTTACGAGCATTCGAAATTCCTTCCGTGGGCAGACATGTTGACCCTTCACAAACGGTTGGCGACAACGAAAACAAAGGCCCTTCTCGCGTAGGTCCTGAAGTTCGCGATCTGAAAGACGTTGGAATGGCCTTTGGTGAGGCGTAGAAGTAGGTGGTGTCGTATTTGACCGAATGTGTGGCGGAACATATCGATCGGTAGAACGAATCTCTCGAGTCGGCGTGGGCGGATTGTGCGAGTAGCGCGAGAATGGCGTGGTTCGTGTGGGCTGTTGGTAAGATGACGCTTGATTGATCATAGTGGTATAGTCCTCATTCTGTTGTCGCATGAGTTTGCGCTTGATGCCCCGGGCGATTTCAAAAGCATTTTCCACCGAATACGGGCCTAAGACGGAAACTTCATCCCTCAATGTTATATGCATGCCCATCAAGAAGAAATCCAAATGTTGACAGATCGGAATATCGGGCAGATTAGACACCATGCGTATGAACTCGTGAAAATAATCGTCAATCGGGCCAGATTGTTGAACGCTAGCGAGACGTTGTACCGGACGACCTACGTGCTGGTTGTCGAATGTGTCGATTAACTTCCGTGTAAAAACTTCCCACGTGATATTGGGATGTGTTTTGAGTAGCCATCGAATCCAAGGTTTAGCAGTTTCCTCCATGCATATCATAGCACACGAGATCCATTGAGATGCCGGAGTTCGATTGAGAACGAAATAATGATCGGCTTGTGCTAGCCATCCATGGGGATCTGTGCCGGTGAACGTTGGAAGTTCCACACGACGTTGGACCATTTCCGGTAGAGAGTCGCCTACGTTGAAACCCGGGGGTGGATCTGTGTTCGTCTCCACCGTCGGGATATGGTTTGGCGGGGTTTGGGCCTTCAATAAAGCTAGGATCTCCTCCATCTGCGTCGCAAGTTGGGTATGGGAAGTGCTTAGTGACTCCACGGTCTTCTCTAACCCCTCGAATCGTTGATCGGTTGAACGCGTCATGTCGCGGCAGGTCGGACCAATTTGTTAGAGTGAAGACCAAAGCTTCCGATGTATAGTAGACGATGTAAAGAAAAGAGAAAAATCGAATGATAATATTTGTTTATGCAACCATGAGAGACACCCCCACTCTCACATTCACCTCATAATTCCCATTCCCCACATGCTACGAGCTACATCCTTATTTAAACTCATCCCAATCCCTATAATAGGAAATAAGCTAAAAATCATATACTTTATTATAAGCTGCAATCAAGGAATTCAATCCAATAGTAATAAGTGGCTAGGATCAAGCCAACGGATCCTCTCCTTGATTTAGTCAATCATCATCCATTGCATTTATGTCTCGGCCCAAACCAAACACTTGCATTTCCGGGCTTGGCCCAGCGTCTTCCATTTCCCGCCCCGGCCCGTCGTTCTGTGGTTCGCCACACGCAGATCATGGTTGGCGACATGAGCAATATATATGTAGGCTTTGCCTTCTGTTTCCTTTTTCCCGAATTTTCTAATTGTGTGTAATAAAATACGGCTTTTTCCGTTATACACCCATACTAACTAACCGCTCAAATCCAAACCGAGACCCAACCCAAGCAGTTGAGCTCTTACAGTTATATCGCTTCGAATTGGACTGAATCTTGGGCCATAAGAACAGCCCAAAAATTGCTTTGATCCTTCGCGGTATGGTATGGTAACAGCAGAACAATGTTGTAAAAGCAAACTGTTGTACGTAATGTGAGCAATTAATTGATCACTACCAACGAATCATCTACCAAGAGCCATTACCAAAGAAATTGTTGAAAATTAGTCACAACTCAGCTACGAAGATGAGCACAAAGGTGCGTCTGTTGGTAAGAATCTGCCAGATGAGAGATGGTTTCAGCAGCCGTTGGATTTAGTTAATCATCTATGAAAATCAATCGTGCATGATGGAAGTTGCTTATAACTTAATCGTTGTTAAGACATTTCTTAAAGTAAAGGGGTTTTTACTTGAAGTGCAACTTGCTAATCAAAGAATGAAGTTGAAACTGCTGCCCATTTTGCCGAGGAAAACCACCATCTCATCGTGCTACATTATGCTCAATTTTTCAGCTTGTTCTATCTTCTTGTATCGAGATATAATTGAGAGAATGCTCCATAGGTAATTAGTTGTAATAGCAAATTTTTAATAGTATAAATAGGTGATTTGAGTTGTGTAAAATGGATTGAGAAGTATTGAATAAATAAGTTATTTATCTCTAGTTATCCCTCTAATATTATTGTAATTAATCGTCGATAGGAAAATACGTAATATTATAATATTTTATAACAAGTTATCAGCATGAGAGCTCTCCATCGTCAAAATCAAACTCTATCGAAGACCTCCGACGAGTTTAGTCGAGGTACGATAACTTTATCTTGTATTTATACTAATCATACATTAGTTGTGATTAATTTAAAAATTATATAATGAACGTATAACGAAAATGCATAGCTCGAGTGGTTTCACGCATTATCGTCACTAATTGTGATGTTGAGGTCCATATTTTGATTCTTCGTCGTGGCGTGTGGAACTTATTTTTGAACAAGATTTACGAAAAATATATCAAAATCATTTGTACTTTCTATTTTTTATATATATTTCGAATTATTTTAATTTGATCTATTAATTTATTAAAATTTGACATTTATGAATAATGTCGTTTTTATACGAAGATGATCTTCTGCTCCTAATTTTAATTAGGGTCATCGTTACGCTATGTGGATATTATTTTCACGAATGTTTCTAAAATATAGTTATTAATTGTAAATTTCCTTATCAAAAAATTTTAATTTTTCTTTAATATTATAATTACTCAAAAAAATATATTATTTGAGGGATGTTGTTTTGTCGATGTTTGATCTATTGCTCATGATTATTGTTACAACTACACTTATCTGGATGTCAATCTTGTTTTTTAAAAGAACTTTTTCAAAAGAAATACTAAAAAAGATATTAACAAAGATACTAAATAAGATTTGTTATAAGTTTCTTTTAATGATGTTATGTTTTCATTATTAATCTTTGTATTTTACGATAGTAATATGTCGAACTTGGCGAGCCTTAAGTTTGTTGCACTCGATATCACTGCCGATATTATTTATCTTGGGTACTAGATGACGTGATCCATTTGGAAGCATATCTTTTAGCCTGGATGACACAATTGACTCCACGAAAACATCAAACAAGACAAGTCAAAAGCCTGATTTTTCTTACTCACCACATTCATGAAAATCTGAAACTGATTACTGAACAAAAAAAGGATTAGATGAACATGGGCTATTTAATCTATGTAATATTCACAATTTGTTTTATATCTCGATTGTATGATTTTTCGATTGATAAAGGCATGTTATTCCTTTTATCATATATTTTTGCAAAGCATTCTGTTTAAGAAGATAACCCAAACGTCAGAGTTTAGTTATCGTTTGTGCTTGGCAGAGAGGGGGCACCGATAGACTATTACTCTATGAGGTTAAAATACTCCATAAGTTAACGGTAGGGTGACTGAACCGATCGGATAAACTTAATATGTTAAGGAGTTTGATGTGACTTCGCCAGTCGCTTACTCAGGGGAGTGGAAGCTCGTGACATTGATTGACGAATCTAGGATTGTATTTGAACACTGACTCATAGTCGAATCGATCGCATGCTGGGAATGTCAAATATCGAATCAACTGACTATAGTCGCATACGTGAACCTTATACCGAAAAGATCGAAGTGGGAGTTGGCTTCAGGGTCCTGACCTAACACTAGCTTTGCGAGGCCCGCCTTGCTTTTGCATGAGTCGGCGCCGACGTGCAGTCTTGACAATAAGGTGCGACTGTCATCTTGATCGCTGAGCGGGATTCACGATCTCGAAGGAGATACATGTCCTATGAGAATTTCGGGGACGGGAAATTACCAATTCTTTGATCAAAGCACTGAAACTGACTTGCTTGGAGGTGGATGGTAGTTTCGTAATTTGCAAGTCAGGATTTATCATAGCGTTGTTCTGTTAGTTTGACATTACATGGCTATCATCAACTAGGACATATGTAAAGAGTTTATACATATGGCGATAATTTATAGTCGTTCATGAGTTGCGAGTTCGGACTCGACTCGGGGTCGACTCGGTACCGAAAGATTAGCTAGGCGCTTACCGAGCTCTTGAATCCCTCCCAATGCCGAGTTGAGACAAACCAGATGAGTCGGGCTTAAAAAGAATCATAAGTACTAGCCAAATTAAATAGAGATTGGACTTAGAGTCAAAACGAGGTCAACACAATTAAAATGTGGCCGAAAATTTACATTATTAATTTAGGCTTGTCCGTTAATATGAGTGAGAATATTTATTTTATTATTGATAATAAGTATAAATAGTTCGAGGGTATAAATGGTATTATACCGTCTTACTAAGAGGGGCAAATTGAGAATTTCACCTCATGAGATTTTCGAAGATAGCATATTACATACGACAGGAATTTTCGAAAATTATTGGAATCAGAGGCATTTGAAAGATATGATCTTTCAAGATATGGGAGTAAAAATCTCGACCACTTACCTTATAAATAAATGGGGAGGACGAAATTTTACACACACACATCACAAACTACATGCTTGGAGCTCTCTGTCTTTGCCAAGCGAATTCTCGACCGACTTCTCTAGCTATCCACGAGATTCGATCGAACGTGACTACCGAAAAGGATCGGCGTGATGAATCCTTCCGCAACCTCGACTGTCGTCCTCTTTTCGTTTTGGTTCTTCAAATTAGAAGGTACGTTTTGACGAACCCCTCGAGGTTATTACCGTTCGTTTTATAACCAAGCAATCCTGAAAGAGAAAATTTTAAAGTATTCAGATCTTATTTCTTGCTTACTGATAGCTGAGCGAAACAACGAATTGTAATGAAAAACAACAAATCCCGACCCACTGCTTCTACTGCACTCCCTGATACAGTCAAAACTAATAATGATAATAGTCGAGGAGGACAACGGCATTTTAACACATATGATGATGCCATAAAAATTCTATCGCCCTCCGCCGCACTTCCCATGTGAACGTTTCCTGACCTTCGGGATCATCTTATGAAAATGGGGGACCAACTCGTGCCTCGTTGCTATGGTATGTCTTTCATTATTTGCATCGATTTCAAGTTCCACAAGGAACATCATTGAAGAACTCCTATCTAGAGATTGGTCGGTGAACATCAGCCAAATGTATCGAGCAGATAATGCATGTTCAAACCGCTTGGCTAGGCGAACAACGTACAAACTGCTAGGAGTTCTTATTTGTAATGTTGTACCTAGGGGTGTTCATTAATTGGGTGATCCAATTAACCTGCCCAATCCGTTTTGGATTCGGATCCATCGGTTTGGCTTTTGGATTCATGCGGGTTTAAATGGGGGACCCTTTTTATTAACTGGGAATGGTTTTGCTATTGGGCCTGGTAAAAAAATTTGGGGCCCATCCGAAACCCGAACCAGCCCACTTGTTCTTTCTAGATATACTTAATATCATTATACTTAAAATATTTATTAATATAGAAATTACTTTATATAATTTTACTTAAAACCTAAAAGATATATATCATATAAAAATAATATGAATTATGGCGTCAAATTTCAACCGCAAACCATCACATACGTTAGAATTGCCGTCTTCATTTTGCTCACTGCTCTCCATCTCTCAAGACCCAAACGAAACAAACATCTCACTGCCACACCCATGGGAATCGTCACCGGCGTTCGGCATGACGCAGTCTTCTGCTTTCATCGAAAATCAAAATCGCACCAGAAAACTAAGGAGACAGATGCCGAGATTGTAGAGGTTGGGGACAAGGGCATGGATTTGGACAAACACATAAATGAAATGCCGGTTGAGGAAAAGCCAAAGAAAACTCGAGCTTCTAAGAAAAGATCGAAGGTATGGACACATTTCACTTCATTTACAAATGAGAGTGGTGTGGAGAAAAGTAAAGGTTGATATTGTGGAAGAGAGCATTTATGGTCAACTAGAACACATGGAACTAGCACTCTTTCAGGCCATTGAAAGTGTCACTACAAAAATATCGTTCCTACAGACTACAGGTTGGCAATTCGGTAGTCGGTAAATGCCATTTCGGTAACTAGAACACATGGAACTAGTCGGTAGTCGGTAAATGCCTTTTCGATACGAGCCACGTCGTCGGCATGTCGGAATTACCAACTAACTGCGACTAACATATCTTAGTTGGCAATTGCCGACTAGAGTCGACTAAACTGTTAGTCGGTAGCGTCTTTAGTTATAATTGTTGGTAATTATTGTGCTCGATTGAGATAATAATAGATGTTTGAAAAATTTGGAAATAGGTAGGTTGACGGGGGAATAACCTACACTCATTTTCCTTGTTCGCATATTATGTGTTTGATTGTGCTACATACACGTTCTTGATTTGCACTTACTGAGTCTTGTTGACTCACTCCCATTTTTTAAGTTATTTTTCAGATTCTCTTTCGGGAGGTAAGACTTAGAGGAGGGGATGGTGACTGGCCTGTGGTGGAGCATGTGAGGGACGACCTGTGTAGGGCTCAACGATACTATAGGACTATATCTTTTGAAATGTATAGCATCATGTGTATAGTTATAGGTGGCTAAATTGGCTAGTATTTGTGATGCATCTCATACTAATTAACTTTCGCAAACCTCGTCTTTTGACTTGCACATAACCTTATTGATATATATAAGGTTGAATGTTTAAATTTCATTGTAGTGGTTTATGTGTGTTACATTAGTTGGTATCAGAGCATGGTCGTTTCTGTAGACTCCTCACATGCTTCCCGATCATGTTCAGACCGAGATCATCCTCAAGTAACATACATATTTGTAAGTGTTAATATTGTATATCTAGCTCTACCATCGGGTAATATTTTGAGTTTGAGAGTTGTATTGCGGGATATTGGGGTGTCTATTGCCGGCCTTGACTTGTTGGCGAACTTAATCGTAATTAATATACATGGAATTGATACAATTCTGGAAATGGCTGGCTGTCGAGACATTTTGCCATTGTTGATTGTGCGGGATAAAAAGTTATCACATTCCACCCGCCCAATCTCGAAGAGTTCACATGTCACGGGGCTAAATATCTACTCCATACCATTCATGAAGGTGTATTAGCTTACGTATGTGAAACTAGTCGTGAGTTCTCAATGAGCCCTGAACAAGTGCCAATTGTTTTTGAGTGTCAGGATGTTTTCACAAGTGATATTTCGGGCTTACCCCCAACTCGCGAGGTTGAGTTAAGTATTGACCTTCTGTCGGGTACTACACGGATTTCAATGGGCACCAAATCGCATGGCTCCGGTTGAGATGAAAGAGTTGCGAGAACAATAACAAGAGCTTCTAGCTAAGGGTTTTATTAGGCCGAGCTTCTCACCTTGGGAGCCCCAATCCTTTCCTGAGAAAAAGAATGGCACTGTGCGATTGCGTATCGACTATCGAGCTCTAGATAAGTGACCGAATCGACGATCTTTTTGATCAGTTGAAGAGAGCTTCATTCTTTTCTAAGATTGATTTATAAAAAGGTTACCACCAGCTGAGAATTAGGGAATGTGACATACCGAAGACATCATCCAGGACTCGATATGGGCACTATGAATTCCTAGTCATGCCATTCGGTTTGACTAATGCACCCGTAACTTTTACGGGTTTGATGAACAAGAGCATGTTGGCCACTGGAAGACTATATTAGCTACTTTGAGGGCACATCAACTCTATGCCAAATACTCCAAGTGTGAATTCTGGCTTGAGAGAGTAGCATTCTTGGGACATGTTTTATCTCAAGATGGAATTGCGGTAGGTCCCTCCAAGCATGAGGGACTGGCAGAGCCCTAAGACGGTGACTGTAGTTTCTTCGGCTTGGCTGGATATTATCGGAGATTTATGGAAGGTTTATCCGCTATTGTTGCGCCCTTGACCAATATAACAAGGAAAGGATGAGTGGGATGACAAATGTGAGCGGAGTAGTTTCCAAGAGTTGAAAGAGAGATTGACTTCGGCACATGTTCTAGCACTTCCTGACGATGAAGGGAACTTCGTTATCTATTATGATGCATCTAAAGTTGGAGTCGTATGTGTATTAATGCTACACGGCAAGTCATTATGCTTCCCGCTAATTGAAAGACTACTAAAGAAATTATCTGACTCACGACTTAGAATTGGAAGCGGTAATCTTGCATTAAAAACCTGGAGGCGTTACATGTACGGAGAGAAGTGCGAAATATATACCAATCATTAAAGCTTGAGGTATGTTTTTACGCAGAAGGAATTAAATATAGCAAGTGGCTTGAGTTAATGAAGGATTGTGTTATTACTATTCACTACCACGGGGGAAAGTGGATAGGGTGACAGATGCATAGAGCAGGAAAGTAGTGGGTGAGGCAAATAATATAGTGGTGGTCCAGACACCTCGTTTGCGAGACATTCAAAGGTTAGATTTGATCATTGTTCCTCGACGCTCTATGGCTACTACAACCTACAATACTACAAAAAAATTAAGGATGAACAACTGCTCGATCCGATGCTAATGGAGTTTAGGAAAAAGGTCAAAGAGGGGGTAACTCAAGGCTTCTATAATGAACCTGATGGAATTTTGAGATTCCAAGGTCGACTTTGTGTGCCTAATATTGGAGATTTAAGGAAAATCAATCTTTACTGAGGCTCACGATAGCCCGTATTCAGTACATCCAGGTACCACTGAGATATACCATGACTTAAGTGCACAATATTGGTGGCATGGAATGAAAAATGATATTGTGCAACATATTAGACGATGTCTTATTTGTCAACAAGTGAAAGCTGAACGAACATCAACACCCGGCAGAAAAGTTACATCCTCCATATATTCCTAAATGGAAATGGGATGATGTGTCTATGGACTTCGTCGCCGGATTGCCAAGATCAAAGAACGGGCATGATGCTATTTGGGTCATTATGGATAGGCTAATGAAATTTGCTCATTTCCTACCTATCCATATAACTATAGTATGGAGAGATTGACGGATATATATATATATATATCAAAGAGATAGTGAGACTCCATGGTATACCTCGAACAATCATATCAGACCGCGATCTAAGGTTTACATCTCAATATTTGAAGAAAGTACACGAGGCGTTGGGTACTAAATTGGCTTTTGTGTTAGTATTGTGATCAAGAAGCCAACATTTATATTGTTGTGCTTTTTATTTCACGTATTGAATGATTTATATCATTTGTTCCTTGAGTAAATTAATTAATTATGGGTCATTTAAGTCGATGACTTAGATTGTAGAATTCCATATTGAATTAAATAATATTTACTCTAAATTATCCTTAATCTTGATATTTAGCATGGAACACTAATTATCATGTTTAAGATTAATGTGTGGATTAAATGATAGTTATATTCTACAAACTATTTGATAAAGAGTTATCAATTTAATCACACAGATATATAATGGAGATTATGATATCGGATAGACCCGAAACGAAACATATTATGGATTGTGTTTGTGTCCTTAATGTTTCATACGTGTCTTGAATTCTATAATATGATATGTTCATTTTTCAACACTAAAAAGTGCATGTCTGTTAGTATCGCTCAACGTTAGCCGTAAAAGGTAACTATACAGTGCCACGACAGGCGTGACTACTTTTATGAGTGATGATATCAACGTTAGCCGTAAAAGGTAACTATACAGTGCTACGACAGGCACTTTTATGAGTGATGATATCCACGGGCCGCTTGATAAAAGTTATATCGTAATGCATGCAATGTGATTAAGAGCAATCATATTTACGACTTTTGGAATCAAGAAATAAATAAGTTGCGAGGATGACACATTCCTACCTTGAACTTATTTAGGATATTATGTGACAAGGAATTGACACGGGCAGTTACTGCTTAAGGATGATGATTCGTATTTGAGATACTTATTATCCATGTCACTTGGGTAGTCTTAATGTATTTGCTAGGTACCGCTTACGATTTATAGAATTAGAATTGGATCTAATTTTATTGCCACGTGACATGGATCCTACTGGGTCACACCGAAAAGAATAGATCAAAGAGAATATTTTTGTATGTATACATGAGATGTAAAATATGGTGATAAATAAATTATGCGATAATTTATTCGTTTATCATATAATACGAAAGTAAACAAGGTTGAAATAACATATATGATATGAGTTTACGATAAATATATTATTCAACGTTCTTTTTTAGATGAAAGATTGGGAGGAAATCGGCTGTTATAGTTAGGAAATATAACAGAATATTATAAATATTAGATAAGATCTACATATTGTATTGATAAGGCCATAATCATACGATGAGAAATCACGCCATGATTGAGTAATTGTGGGATAAAATAATATATTGATCCTTTATTAGTGTAAAAAGGGAAAGGATTGTCATTGACTCAATCACGAATGAAATTGGCAGCCGTGACCTTGGTATATATCTCTTGGCATCTTTCGAAAAAGGACAGAACTATTACATGAGATAGAAAAGGAGTTTTCAGTTCTCAGTGTGTCGATTGAATCAATCTACGTCGTTGAGTAGCTCCTAGCTGGTGAAAGGACGATTCTTTGATCGTGTTCTTGGTGGATACCGGCAGAGATACCATACATTTGGTATTTGTTTATGTAATCATCTAGAAGGTATTAAAAGGTATAATCTCTACAAACTAGTTAGGCTTTAATTCGCATGGACCCTGTCGGAATCGGTTGGTATGTTGATGAAAAATTTTAATTTCCGCTGCGTGTAATACTTCAATTATGTGCGATGATTCCTTACATTTTGGTACGGCTTATCACCCTCAAACTGATGGACAAAAGGAGTGCACTATTCAGACTTTAGAGGATATGCTACGCAATGTGTTTTGGATTTCAAGGGTGCGCGGAATTCTGACCTACCACTGATTGAATTCTCATATAATAACAGTATCATTCGAGCCTTAGAATGGCATCATATGAGGCACTATACGGGCTCAAGTGTCGTTCTCCAATTCATTGGGACGAAATGGGAGAACACAAGGTGGAGAAAATGGTAATTGGCCCTAAATTATTGCATGAAACCAATCAAGCGGTTGAGTTAATTGGGAAGAGGATAAAGGCAGCCCAAGATCGGCAAAAAAAAGCTACACTGACATTCGACATTGTGATTTGGAACTTAACGTCGGGGATATGGTATTCCGTCGAGCGATTTCTACGAGGCATAGTAAGATTTGGCAAATGGGGAAAATTAAACCCGAGATACATATGTCCTTTCCTGTAATCGAGCGTGTTGGACAGATGGCATATAGGTTCGCCTTACCTCCAGCGGAACACGGAGTTCATGACGTGTTCCATGTATCCATGTTGAGGAAATACATATCAGATTCCTCTCATATTCTGAACTATGATACAGTTGAGCTTCAAGTTGATATGACCTATGAGGAAAGGCTAGTGCGAATTCTTGATCGAGGGGTAGAACAATTACGCACAAGGAGCATTCCGCTTGTCAAGGTCTTTTGGAGAAAACACAAGGTAGAGGAAGCCACATGGGAGAAGGAAGAGAACGTGCGACACCAATACCCAAGTAAGTTCGAACTTTAAATTTCGAGGACGAAATTTTTGTAAGGGGGAAGGATGTAACATCCAACTTAAATTAATAATATGATTTTATGAATCTTAAGGTGGAATTGAGAATATAGTAAATTAATGGTAATAGAAGAAATATAATATAAGGACTAAATTGTCTAACTAAATAAGTATGGGGTGGAATATGAAATGAAGAAGAAAGGGAGTTACTTGGTAAATGAAAGATTGTATATTATTCTCTCATTCCTCTCTCTTCTCATTTACTTGTCACCAACGTCTCCCTCACGCAAGCTTAACACATGACGAAAATGATGTGAAGGCTCTTAGGCGAATGATAGAAGATGTTGAGATCCAAGTGCTTGAACTTAAGGTAAAAAGGTAGCATTTGCATTATCTCTTCTTGTGCTTAAAGTTTTGTGGAGGGAAGTAAGATGTAGAAAATTAGGGTTGCGAAATTGTTGGCCTCATGTGTTTATGCGTTGATATGATGGTGTTGAGAGGTTTCTAAGTATACTTTGAGCATGTTAGTAAGTGTTTATGTTAGGTTCATGGGTGGATTTGAGAATTGGGAAGAGATGCGCCAATGAGATTATAAGAGGCTTAGGAATAATGTTTATGAACGCCAACCGTTCGTATAATTGACTATGAGACTTCAATGTGGTTTTGATGCAATTGTATGATGGTTTATCTAGGATTGTGAGTTGGAGCGAGGTGGGATCTCATCTACAAGAGGAAGAGAACTAAAGATTTAAGTTTTTCGTCAAGGTAAGTGCATAGGGAGCAAGAGCTTGTGCGTGGAGTTTCAAATGCATAACTATGTTTAAGTGTCATTATGACTTGATTGAGCCCGGTTGAATGGCGTCCGCGTCGTTATGGACTTTATTTCTAAATTTCAATGGTTTTCTTTCACTCGAACTTTTTATGAACATGTTGATTGTTTAACTTGCGCATCATCCCTATAAGGAATGGCATTTCATACGCATTATGGGTGTGTACGGGTGATGTAATACGTGAATGGATTGATGCTACTTTGTGGTATATGATTGTGATGTGAAGTTATATAACTAAGTGACTGGACTACGATGCGTGAATGTGTTAAAGTGGTAGCGTTGGGGCCAATGTGGGCCGATAAACAACAGCTCTGGGTCAGTGTGCGTGGACAACGGGGTCGGAGTGCGTGCGTGGCCGGTAAGAGTATTGTTGATAATCATTGTATTTGATCGAGTTGATTGATAACCGTCGATAGTTGACGATAGTTGTTGACAACTGTTGATAATTGTCCATAATTGTTGGTACTTGTTGTGCTTGATTGAGATGATAATAGATGTTTGAAAAATTTGGAAATAGGTAGGTTGACGGGGGAATAACCTACACTCATTTCCCTTGTTTGCATATTATGTGTTGGATTGTGCTACATACACGTTCTTGATTTGCACTTACTGAGTCTTGTTGACTCACTCCCATTATTTAAGTTATTTTTCAGATCCTCTTTCGGGAGGTAAGACTTAGAGAAGGGGATGGTGACTGGCCCGTGGTGGAGCATGTGAGGGACGACCTGTGAAGGGCTCAACGATACTATAGGACTATATCTTTTGAGATGTACAGCATCATGTGTATAGTTATAGGTGGCTAAATTGGCTAGTATTTGTGATGCATCTCATACTAATTAACTTTTGCAAACCTCGTCTTTTGACTTGCACATAACCTTATTGATATATATAAGGTTGAATGTTTAAATTTCATTGTAGTGGTTTGGATGTGTTACATTAGGTGTGTTCGAGTATATAACGAGAGTGCAAACCATCACGAACCAGCTGAAGAAAAATGGCGAGGTCCTAAATGATGCCCGAGTCGTCGAGAAAATCTTGCGATCTCTGACGAACGAGTACGAGAACGTGTATGTGCAATTGAAGAATCCAAAATCTCGAAGAAATAACTGTCGACGAACGCTCTGGCTCGCTCGAAGCTCACGAGCAGCGAAAGAAAAAGAAGAATTAGGAGTCTTTAGACAAGGCCCTACAGACGCAATTGTCCATTAATAACGACAAGACGTTCTATACACACCACAGTCGAGGAAGATGACGTGGCCAACGAGGACGTGGTTTCGGACAAATCACAGGACGAAGATGAGGCTACGATCACGAAAAAGAAGGACAAAACAACAACCAAAATTGGAGAGGACGAGGTCGAGCACGAGGATGTGGCGCCCGCTCCAATCGATCGAGCGTTGAATGCTATAATTCCGGAAAGTTCGGGCACTTTACGAAGGACTGTTGGTTCAACAAGAAGGAGGAAGAAAATGCGAACCTAGTCGCATAAGAAAATCCAAAAGATGATGGCGTTCTCTTAATGGCGCTGGAGCATAAAAGTCCGGGTAGAGACATGGTGTGGTATCTTGACACCGGTGCTAGCAATCACATGAGTGGCACAAACATCTCTTCACGGATCTGAAGAAGATTGAGGATGGTCACGTCTCTTTTGGAGACGCATCGAAGATAGAAGTCAAAGGCAGAGGAAAAATATTTTTCACTCAAAATGATGGCAAACAAGGATTGGTCGAGGATATCTACTTCGTACCAGATCTAAAAGCAACATTTTAAGCATGGGGCAGTTGCTTGAAAATGGATGCTCGGTGTTCATGAAGGATCGCTCACTTCAACTACGAAACAAAGA
Source organism: Craterostigma plantagineum (assembly GCA_027422505.1). Taxonomy (NCBI): domain Eukaryota; kingdom Viridiplantae; phylum Streptophyta; class Magnoliopsida; order Lamiales; family Linderniaceae; genus Craterostigma; species Craterostigma plantagineum. The sequence goes on along the minus strand of JAPQWV010000013.1, from coordinate 14,977,767 downwards.
TGGTCGAATAATTGCACGGGTCGAGATGGAAAGGAACCGAATGTTCAAACTCAACCTGATGACAATTCAAGAAAGATGCTTGCAAATTGACTTAGACGATAAAGGTCATTTGTGGCATATGCGATTCGGACATCTACACTATGGAGGCCTAAAAGAGCTCTCCAAGTGCGGCATGGTGCACGGAATGCCGATGATAGAGGGAGGAAAGAAGCTTTGCGAAAATTACGTGATTGGCGAACAGGCACGGACGTCATTTCAGAAGCATGCAGGATTTCGAGCAAGCAAACCGCTTGAACTTATACACACCGATATATGCGGACCTATCTCCCCAGGATCATTTAGCAAAAGAAGATACTTCAACACATTCATCGACGATTACTCGAGAAAGACTTGGGTATATTTCTTAAAAGAAAATCCGGAAGCGCTGGTGACGTTTAAAAAATTCAAGACCATGGTCGAGAATGCGACAAGTTCAAAAATCAAGGCACTTCGTTCAGACCAAGGTGAGAGAGTACATGCCAGGTGCCTTCATAGCCTTTTGCGAGGAACAGGGCGTCAAGAGATTCCTCACAGCTCCGTATTCGCCTCAACAAAATGGCGTGGCTGAAAGGAAAAATCGTACCATACTCGATATGGTTCGAGCAATGTTGAAAAGCAAAGAGATGCCAAAGGAATTCTGGGCCGAGGCGGTACCATGTGCCGTGTATATTCAAAATCGATGCCCACATCGGAGCCTCGAGATCGAACACCACAAGCATGGAGTGGCCAGAAACGATCGTAGCATACTTCAAAATATTTGGAAGCGTGGTGTATGCACATGTGCCTGACCAGAAAAGGACCAAGTTGGACGACAAAAGTAGAAAGCTTGTCTATTGGGTACGATGAGAAGACGAAGGCGTACCGGCTGTATGATCTAGAAAATAAAAAGGTGATAATAAGTCGAGATGTTCGAGTAGACGAAGAAAGTTCGTGGGGCTGGAATGTTGAAGAAAACACAACGCCTAGAGAACCAGTGAGTGTTGCACCAATGTCTGTCTCAGTTTCATCTCAAGAAAATATCGAGGAGGACGAACCAAGAGAGCCCAGGATGCGAAGCATGCAGGATCTGTACGAAACAACCGAACAGGTTCACCTAGTCTGCTTACTGGCCGACTCGGAACAAATTAGTTTCGAAGAAGCCGTAAGAGACAAGAGATGGAAAATGGCGATGGACGAGGAGATCAAGGCGATTGAGAAAAATGACACTTGGAAGCTGGTGGAATTGCCACACGGGCATAAACCTATAGGTGTAAAACGGGTTTACAAAAAGAAAATCAACGCTCAAGGAAAATCAAACGTTACAAGGCAAGATTGGTGGCGAAGGGCCACAAACAACGAGCAGGAATTGACTACGATGAAGTTTTTGCTCCTGTTGCAAGAATGGAAACAATCCGTCTGCTCCTTGCCCATGCTGCACAACTTAGTTAGCCGATCTATCAAATGGACGTGAAGTCCGCATTTCTAAATGGAGAGCTTGAGGAGGAAGTCTACGTGGAACAACCGCCGGGATATTCAAAGTCAGGAGAAGAAGGCAAAGTGTTAAAAATTAAAGAAAGCACTTTATGGGCTGAAGCAAGCGCCGTGAGCTTGGAATACACCGAGGGTACTTCAAAAGGAACAAGTTCGAGCAAGTCCATTCGAGCATGTGTTATACGACAAAACAGAAGAAAGTGAAATGATCATCGTCGCTCTCTATGTCGATGATCTTATTTTACGGGAGCAGCGAGAAAGTAATCAACGACTTCAAAAAGACGATGACGAAGGAATTCAAGATGACGGACTTGGGACTAATAAAATATTTTCTTGGTCTCGAAGTCCAGCAAAGAAGTACGGGAATGTTCATATCACAAGAAGCGTATGCGAAGGACATATTAAAGAAAAATAAAATGGAGGAAAGCAAGCCGGTAGCTACACCGATGGAACTTGGAATAAAGTTGTCCAAATTTGAGGGAGGACAAGGAGTAACGCAACCGAATATCATAGTCTCGTGGGAAGTCTACGATACTTAACTTGCACGAGACCCGACATCGCTTATAGTGTTGGAGTTAGCCGCTATATTGAAGCCCCGAGGCAGTCACATCTAAAGGCGATCAAGAGAATTCTTCAATACATTCGAGGAACACAATCATTAGGTCTATTTTATTCTAAGGCGAACGACGGCAAACTGATCGGATATTCGTACAGTGATTGGTGTGGAGATATCGATGATCGCAAAAGCATGGGTGGTTATGTATTTTATTTAGGAAGCACAGCATTCACGTGACTATTGAAGAAACAACCGATCGTGACTCTATCAACCTGTGAAGCAGAATACGTGGCAGCATCGTGGTGTGTCTGTCACGCAATATGGCTAAGAAATTTACTGCTCGAGTTGAATCTTCAACAAGTCGAGCCAACCGAAACTCGAGTAGATAATAAGTCAGCAACCGAGTTGGCAAAAAATCTAGTTTATCACGAGAGAAACAAGCATATTGATGCGCGATTTCATTTTACTCGAGAGCACATAGAAAATGGAGCAGTGAAGATGATAAACGTCACAAGTTCAGATCAAGTTGCAGATATTTTTCACAAAGCCGTTACCAACAAATACGTTTGAGAACTTGAAGCAGATGCTTGGGATGAAAGACAAGAAGGCATTGAGCTTAAGGGAGGAATTTGATGACTAAACTCAATACCTTAGTCAAATAAATACAATAAACAAAAAAAAAGAGAACGAAACAAGGAAAAACAAACGGACAACTCGTGGGCCGCGCCCACAAACTTTAGCACTCTATCTTTGGAAAGAAAATCAAAGTTTAAGTCATAAAGATACCACGAATGATAGTAATAGAGTTTGCATTTGTCTTCTCTTTATCATATATGATATCTATATATATGCATGCAATGTAATACTATTATAAGAGAGAGAAAATGAGAGAAAGAGCTGAGGGTGTGTCATGTTAGCAACAAAAGTGAAAGTACTAGGAAATTCACCAATACTAGCAAACGATTTAAGGATACCAGGTAATCGAGAATTTCAACTACAACACATAAACGTGTATATATAATTGACTTACGTGACTATGTGCTTTGGTGTTTATATTGTTACGCGAATTACTTGACATGCATGTGCATGGTAAGTGTTTCAGTATTATTCACGTGACATATTCATGTGCATTCACGAAACATTTGGGGATTTATGTGAGATGAGCATGCATAGTGTTTATCGCCTAAGGGCGAATGATATTTGCCAATATGGGCATTTGATGTCGACTCACAGTTAAGTCAGAGCTACTTCTATGGCACCACGATGGTGTGAGAGGCCGTCGGTTATATTTATTGAGACCGGAGGAGCGACCCAGGAAGGAGCGACCTAGATATGCTAGCGTAGGCTAACTGGCATAGGCAACTACCCTATTAGCGGTGAGGAGCGACCTGGGAAGGAGCGACCTAGGGGGAATCATGGCGTAGGCTAACAGCGTATGCTAACAACGTGGGCTACCGCATGGCAGAGGGGACGACCTGGGAGGGGCGACCCAGGGAAACCTGGCGTAGGCCACCCGGCGTAGGTCACTGTCACATTTGTTCGTATTGGATGTGAGCTGAGTATGGTGCATAGTTGGTTAGCCAAGGGCCCTGAGAGATATGAGATTGAGTTTGATTCTATACGGGTTGAGAGCATTGGCGCGGATGCCTTTGTAGGGGTTTACACGTGCACGACATTGCATACTTCCTGCTTATTGAGCTTTATTGCTCACCCCTTACTTTATGTGTTGTAGGTGAGCACAACCACGGTAGTGATCGCTCTGATGGCAAGGCTTGTCTTTTGAAGCTTCCAGCGACTTTTGTCAGGACCCGGTCCTCGCTACCTATTCTAGCGTACTCCTACGTGCCTAACGCGTTGTATTTGGTAAGTAGTACTGAAAATTGCGTATAATATTTTTCTTTTTTCAATTATGTAATGGAACAACGTTCGTTACACGTCAAAAGAATACATGTCAGCTTCCTATTTACATGCATGACCTAATTACATAGGGAACGTGTGACGGCACAGCAAAAGGTTCCTATGTGCCCGGCCTCGCAGGTCGTCATCCATACACACACGACCACCCCGAAAAGTAGCGCGAAGCTTCAAAAGATCGGCCTTGCCTTCAAAATGCTACAACACATAACATAAAGGATGAGCCGCCGTGGCACAGTAAGCAGAAATCATGCATGAATGCACGTGTCACTCCCCCGCAACGGCAATCCACGCCAATGCATGTTACACTCGCAAAGGCGATCCACGCCAATGCATATCGTACTCCGCAATGGCAATCCGCGCCGATGCACTTAATACTCGTACTAAACTACTCAGGGCCCTCGGCTAATCTTTCTATGCACCACAATGAGCTCACGTCCGTCAAGGACGATCACGACAGTGGTCCACACCGGATGGCCGTACCCAAGGATGCACATCGTTCCCCTAGGCCGCAATATGAACCCGGTTGTCCCCCACTGTCCAGCGGTCGGTCACGCTGGTAGCCCACGCTGAGGTTGCCTACACCAGCGTTCCACCCTATGTCGCTTATACCCTTCGCACCTTACCCCCACGGCCTCGCCCAATTATAAACCTTTATACATATTTACATAATATTACAACGACGCTAAACGCCGCCACGGTAACATAGAAGACAGCCCTTGACTCAACTGTGTGTCGACAACACATGCCCATATCGGCAATGTATCAATCGCTCTCAGGCGACACGTCATATCATACTCCGCTCATACATCCCTCCCCATGTAAGCGTGTATGCATGTGAATATGAAATGCATCTAATGCCAAGTATACGTACCACGGGAACATGCATAAGATAATTCACGTAATCACGTAATCACAGAGGCACGTAATCATCTTAATTAAGCACGCGCAAACAAGTTACGTGTTGTAGTTGGATTTTCTACTTACCTGTCGTCCGTCGACCAAGTGCTATCCACCCGGTGAATGTTCCTAAGTCCAAACCTTAGGCATAAAATAGAGTCAGGGCACTTTTTTAGTTAATTAATTACTTAAGGACTTTAAATAATTCCTAAGTTATAAACTTATTTTGAGAACTCTAATTGGATTCTAAATCCTCACATGATACGTGACGTTCGTTAAACTCGTGAAGTCTAGCTAAATTTTGCTAAGTATGATTGGCGAATCCTAATTTTCAAAGTTGTTCCAACTCGCTAAGTATTCTACCATAATTCGCGAATTGTACCATAAACCTAGGGTTCGCCAAGTCTTAATTTAATTCGTGAAGTATCTCGACTAAGGGTCATTGCACTGTTAATTCGCGAAGTTATCTTAGCTCTAAGTTCGCGAAGTATGCTAGCTATATTGCTTAGGGTTTCGTGTTCGTCACCTAAGTTCGCCAAGTTGCTCGGCCCGCGAAGTAGGTGAGTTGCGAAGCATATGAGTTCGCAAAATGCCTTATGTTCGTGAAGCTGTCGAGTTCGCAAAATGGGGTCGCCAAGTTTTGAGGGATTCGCCAACTTGATCGACCCGTCAAATGGAAGAGTTCGCCAACTATGCTGGATTCGCAAACCTCAATTCTCAACTTTGTTCAATTCGCGAAGTGGTCCGCCGATTCGCCAAATTGAGTTTTGCGGCTTCCCAGATTCGAGGGTTGCATGGATTCGCTATCTAGTTCGGTTCGCGAAGTAGCCCCGGCCCGCGAAACGTCCTCAGTTCGCGAAACAGGGTTTGCATGAATTCGCAAACCTCGTCCAGCCTGCGAAACTTTCGATTCGCAAATCCCCCGGCCCTTAGTTCGCCAAATGTGTTGAGTTCGCCAAATGGAACTCTCGCAAAATCCGCTCGACCCGTGAAATGTATGCGTGAGTTCGCGAAATGGCCGAGTTCCCCTCTCAGTTCGCGACTTGAGGGATTCATCAAGTTCGACCCTTGCATGGATTGCCAAGTTGGCCCGTGAGCCATGACTCGTGAAGTGTCTCTAATTCGCGAAGTGCTTCGCGTTTTACCTTCGAGTTCGCAAACCTTTTCGGGTTCGCGAACTCTTCATGCCATTGGTTTCTGAATCGTATTTCGCGAAGTCCCTATTCCTAAAACATCTTTTTGGCCCAGAAGTTACAAATTCTCGATCTAACAACCCTTTTTTCTCGAGAACATCTTGAAGGTCGTATGAACGTTCACAAAGCCCTAAAAATCGATTTTTGTCCCGGATGTAGGCCTAAACACATTTTTCGTTGCCTTATTAATTTCTAAACGTGATACAATCGAACTAAAAACACTATTTTAAGGTGAAAATATGTCATTCGAAGACGAAAATCATTCGATTCTTAGCAACTGTTATCCTTGAGTTTGTAGCTCCTAATACACGCGATTGGTTGGGTAAAATAAGCACCATGGTTAGTAAGTTATACCTCATTCCGAGCTTGTGCGATTTCCTTCTCGGCTTTTCCCTCTACTTTGCTTGAACTGTCGTTGGTTTTCTTCTCTGATGGAGTTTTACATATTTGAAATGGATTTAGGTATTTGTCAGCTTTTTAAGTTAGGGTGATGGGACATAAGGGCGAAAATATCCCTTAATTTAAGGAAGGTTTGTCTCTAAAAATCATTTTTTATAGTTCTTGGGCCTAACTGTACCCAATTCTAGCCCACTTTATAATTTTAATTCATAGCCCATTAAGACTTGTAATCTCACCTTAGCTTATAGCCCATATTCTCCTTTATCTAATTTTCGAAAATCCCTAATTAAATTGGAAATCGCATGGCACCAAATTAACACATCAATTTCCTAAGTCAAGTAGGCACATAATTAAATCAATCACATGACGCCAATTAAATGCACCAATTTAGATCAACTAAGCACGCATTTCGACATACAACTGCACGTAAGTCGCACGAGCACAGGATTGAGGCACGGAATGCACGTAATTGCATCCAACACTTATGCAAATTTATTGGCCTTAATACTTACGAGGACCCGGGTGCTACAACTTTTGAGGGTGGTGTGTACATGGATGTGACCTTTGTGGTGGGCGTTAGAGTTTTCTTTTGCTGCTCATTTCTATACACTTCCCATGTAATTAGGTCTGGAGCGACATTTTGTCATGTACATAATGATTTCCTTCATATATAAGGCCAAATTTTATACACATTTTCGCATTCCTTCTATTTTATATTATTACTAGTCGCGTAAGTTACTATCGAAACGGGTAGTAGAAGGCGGGACGCCACAGGGTGGTATCAGAGTTTCGGTTGCAGGTTCTGTAGACTGCACATGTACACACACTCAAAAGCGTGGAAGAGCCTTGCTAGTAAGTTTCAAATTACTATGAATTCCTTTGTGTTGCATAGTTTATGGGCCATAGGGACTACCAGGGTAGAACTCTTGCGATGGTAGAACACGAGGCAAAAGTAGTGGGGCTTCGGACCGAGGCAAAGAACCCGCAAACCCGACCGATAATCGTGATACCACTATCCTCCAACTTACGGAGTTAGTATGTCAGCAGTCTGCCCAGATTTAGGAACCAATTCAACAGCGGAATACTGGGGGGACAGCCTAGTAGCGGGCTTTATCAGGCTGAACGTATTGAGATAGTCGGGGAAAGGTTTCATAAACTTAATCCTCCGACTTTCGAAGATTGGCTAAGGACCCTCGAGAGTATGTTTCACTATACCCGAATCCCCGATGAGGAGAAAGTGTTATGTGCGCTGCATTTCTACTACGGGAAGTGCAGATCATTGGTGGGTCACCATCTTAGCTATTGAAGATCTCGTAACCATGAGCTGGGATCGTTTCAAAGACCTGTTCAGAAGTAAAACTACTCCTGTACGAGCCCAACGCGTGAATGAATTTACCAACCTTAGTCAGGGGACGATAAAGGTGGCAGAATACATTAGGAAATTTGAACAATTGTCAAAGTTTGCCACACATATGGTCCGATGCCCTAAAGATAGAACGTTTCCTTGAGGGCCTGAAGCCAGATTTGCATCGTGACGTGAATATGGCTGGGCTTCAGGGAGTACCGACGCACAAGCTGCGGAGAGGGCATTAGTGGCTGAACAGGCCGAGACCAGAATTATTCGGGCTTAGGAAGCGAAGAAAAAATTTGTTCAAGGAACGAATTGGAACGGAGGAAACCAGAAGAAATAGTTCTTCTCGAAGGGCGCAAAGTCTACTTTCCAGAATAGGCCTGGACCACCTCAACAGCCAAACCATACTCAACCAAGGTTCCCCGCACCGATTCCAAATTGCCCGAGGTGTGGGAAACGACACTACGACAACTGCTTTCCATAGACTAACTACTTCAAATGTGGGAAGCCAGTGTATTTCACGAGATAATTCCCAAAAAATGCCTCAAGAAGCCAAGCGACAAGTCAGGTGAGGCCACTGGTCATACCTGCCCAATATTATACACTGACATTCGAGGAGGCGGAAACCAACTCTTCGGTGGTGGCAGGTACCCTACTTATTCATCAAACCGACATGCATTTTAGTAGATTCAGGAGCCACACATTCATTTGAATCCACTAACTACGTGACAAGACTCGGGATTACGCCTCAACAATCTGATTGCGAGTACAACGCGACCATTCCATACGGGGCTTTGACTCGAACAAGTTTAGTTTTACGAAATTGCTCCGTATCAGTCAGTGACAAGGAATACCCGTAAACCTTCACTCCAATGAATGACTATGAAGTGATTCTTGGAATCTGCCTGTCGAAGTACGGAGCAGCCGATTGCAACCAAAAGATGTCATGTTTAATATAAATAAAGCCCAACCCTTTACTTTCATGGGATCGAACAAAGGTGGAATTATTTCCAGGATATTAGCAATGAAAGCACAATGCCTAATTAAGGCAGGATGACGCATACACTTCGTTCGCAATGACATTGGAGGAAAGCAGACAAACTGGAGTCTAGATCAATGAAAGGACGTTTCATAGGTTACCCCGAAGACTCTATGGGGTACCTATTCTATTTTCACGATGATCAGAGGATCGTTGTGGGCCTGCACGCACACTTTCTCGAGGAAGAGTTCATTCGAGATTGTGGCGTTGGCAGAGAGGTCACTCTCGAGGAGCAGTCGACCGAAACGCCCTCACAGAATTTGGAATCGGATGGTCCGAGCGAACCAGTCTTGCGACGATCTGAAAGGATGCCACGCCAACCACAGCGGTATGGCTTGTCACATGTCGAACACGATTATGTTGCGACTAGGGGACTTCTAAGAGAAGATCCCGCTACTTTTGATCAAGCTATATCCGATGTTGACTCAACGAGATGGGTTGAGGCTATGCGGGCTGAGATGGACTCAAAGTACTCCAACGAAGTCTGGACTCTTGTAGACCTACCGAGCGGTCTTAGACCAATTGGTTGTAAATGGATATACAAGAGAAAGATTGGATCTGACGGACAAGTTGAGACGTACAAGGCCAGGTTGGTTGCCAAGGGCTATAACCAAAAAGAGGGAGTCGACTATGAGGAGACTTTCTCGCCTGTAGCCATGATCAAGTCTATCTGCATAATGCTCGCAATAGCTGCGCACTATGATTATGAGATTTGGCAGATGGACGTCAAAACGGCGTTCCTTAATGGATTCCTCAAGGAGGAGATCTATATGGAGCAGCCAAAAGGTTTTGAGTCGCATACAAATGCTCACAAAGTGTGCAAACTGAATCGGTCCATTTACGGACTGAAACAGCCTCTCGTAGCTGGAACCTACGTTTCGATGAAGCAGTTCGGAATTTCGGATTTGAGAAAAACGTAGACGAGCCATGTGTCTACAGAAAGAGCAGTGGGAGTATGGTGTCGTTCCTTGTATTGTACGTGGATGATATCCTTTTGATAGGAAATGACATCTGGATGCTCTTATCGGTGAAAGCGTGGCTTTCGATGGAATTCTCCATGAAAGACCTGGGAGAAGCGACGTATATACTCGGTATTCGCTTGTTCAGGGATCGAGCGAACAAAATGATCGGCTTATCTCAGGCCATTTACTTAGAGAAAATCCTGAAGAAATTCAGAATGGATGACTCTAAGAGAGGGTTCTTACCTATGCAACATGGGTTCCATTTGTCGAAATCAATGTCACCTCAAAGTGAGGAAGACCGACAACGGATGAGTGGGATACCCTATGCGTCTGCAGTGGGTAGTCTGATGTACGCAATGTTGTGTACACGACCGGACATTACCTACGCTGTGAGCGTGGTTAGTCGGTTTCAGGCAAACCCAGGTGAAGGACACTGGACAGCCGTTAAGAATATCTTTAAGTACCTTAGACGGACTAAAGACTTAACGCTGGTCTATGGAGGAGCGGGACTAGAAGTAGAAGGTTACACCGATTCGGACTTCCAGTCGGACGTGGATGACCGAAAATCTACTTCAGGTTTTGTATTCGTGCTCAACGGTGGGGCAGGGTCTTGGAGAAGCTCCAAGCAAAGCACGACTGCCGGTTCCACGTGTGAGGCAGAGTACATAGCAGCCTCAGAGGCAGCTAAAGAAGCTGTTTGGATGAAAAAGTTCTTGGAGGAACTTACTGTGGTACCAGTTGCGGACAGACCGCTTACACTTTGGTGCGATAATAGCGGTGCAGTCGCGCAGGCGAAGGAACCACGATCTCATAGCAAGTCCAAACATATTGAGAGAAAATATCACGTACTACGTGAGTTCGTTGAAAACGGGATGGTCGCCGTGCAGAAAATCGCCACAGCGGAAAATGTGGCGGACCCACTCACGAAGCCCTTGTCCCAGGCAGTTATGGAACAACATCTGGACAAAATGGGGCTACGAAACCATTGTGACTGGCATTAGGTGCAGCACATGGCATTCGAGTGCAAGTGGGAGGCTGTTAGGGAGTGTGCCCTCGGAATGCCATATGAGGACTAGGAATAGTATAGGGCGCACAATGATGTATGGGTCAATAGACAGTTTTATTGTATATACTGTTAAAATAAAGTAGTGAATATTATTTTCATTATGATAAAGGCATTATTATTTATTTATCGAATTTAAAGTCTGATTGGCATCTGGCGGTGCGATAAATAAATAACACCCAAATGTTTCAGTTGGACGTCTGATTCTCGTGGGGACGAGGGAGGAGACACCGGACGGTCCTTAATCTCAGCATTAAATAAAAAGTCCGTAAGTCTAAGGATTCTAGGTGGGTGACTAGATATCCGAATATGACTTATTCATTGACGATCACATAGTATCGGAAGTGTCACCGATTACCTGAGAGGTTGTGGGTCGTGATGGAGATATCGGTGATCGGAGAGATCGCGTATTCGGACATTCGGCTCGTATTCGTCTCGATCACATGACTAGGATGTTGTCAATGGTTGAACGAATGACTATAGCAGCCTCAGACCGATAGGGTCACTGACGGATTTACTTTCGCAATTTTGGTTTGTCGCTAGTTGGCTAGGTCCGCAAGTGTTCGGAAATGGGACACGGGCCAGCGACGAAACGCAACTGATTTTACGGAGGTGATTGTCGGGCTTTGAATGCTATCGGGATTCACTGCCTATATTCGTATAGGTTAACGTCCTATGAGGTAATTGGAGAACGACGATTGTAAAGCCTTCGGCCGAAGCTTAGAAAGCTCGCTCGTATTAGATACGGAGCGGAGTTTAAATAATCGGTTGGTTCTCGATTATAACATAGAGTTAGGTCAGTGAGTTTGATATTTACATGGCTCTCACCTAACCGGGACGCAAGTGAAAGGCGTAAGAGGTATTTAAATGTATACACTGTAGTCGGTTCGCCCGATTTCGATCAGATCAAAATTCGTTCTCAACTGGGATCTGTCCGGTACCGCGGGATTGGCTAGGCGAATACCGGGACTCGCGGATTCCTCCCGTGCCAGTTGAGACGGACCTAGAGAGTCGCGCTTAAAATTGGTAATGAACTTGAACGAAAACGGCGGGCTTTTCTCTAGAACCTAACGAATGGGATTCGTTGAGGTAGTGGCAAAGTTGATACGAGGTGTCGATGATTTAGTTAAACTCCAATGACGGTCACGGGAATAATTAGGACTTAAGATTGTCTTAAGTGCTTAATTAATTAACTAAATGAGGCTCAATTATAATTAAAATAATTAGATTGGATTTAATTATTTTATTGCTTAAAATTGAGGGACTAAATTGAGAATTTAGAAACCTCATAGGCCGAAATGGAATAAACATAAAATGTGCATGTTGACTTGGTCATTGAACATGTGTCTATTCCATTTTATGCCACATTGGTTGAGGTGGCAAGTGACTCATTCATTCAATGAAATGACAAGTGTTAGGGAAATATTATAAACAAATCTTAGTGGAATTTTACTACAAAGGTGAGCATGCAAAAATGAGAACAAGTAGATCAAACATGAGGGGTTACTAAGCCTAAGTACTTGGTATTTTTACTCTCAACAAATAAACTAGAGAGAAAAGAAACAAAGTGAGTTGAAGTTAGAACTTCTTAAGCCACGTCAAGCCACGGGTTCGTTTGACGAAGCCCACCGCCCGAACCGAACTGCGTCTAGCCATCGGGAGCAGTCTTGGAGGTTCGATCAAGGTAATACCCGCGTGACAAGCCCGGAAGCCCCGGGAGCCAGACGAGGCGCAGCGACTCTCATCCGAGGTGTAATCACGTATGCCGAAGGTATATTTCGAACCCTACTGATTTGATTTTACGAAAAATACCAAACGACATCGGAATGATTCGAAAGAACCCTCGTTGCGATCGTCGGGAAGTGTAGAATCAATCTGGAAAATTTGGTATTGATTGGAAATCATTTCGGTTGTCAAACTGTCGAAAGACGGCAGACTTCCGCTTTAGTCGAATTGATAATTTCGAACCACTGATTTGATTTTGTGAAAAATACCAAACGACATTGGAATGATTCAAAAGACCCCTCGTTACGATCGTTGGGAAGTGTAGAATCAATCTGGAAAATTTGGTATCGATTGAAAATCGTTTCGGTTGCCAAATAGTCGAAACACTGTCGGCTGCCGCTTTGTTGAACTAGTTTGGAATGAAATTATTAATTCGAATAAATTTGTATTAAATTCGAATTTGAGAAGTTCGAATTAGACGTGGTATCCTGAGGCTCAGGGCAGTATCTTGAGCCCTCGGGAGAAGCCGAAGGGTGCTAGGTCGAATTTAGATGTTGAAATCGAAAATTCGGCACCGTACGCCGCTCGGTTCAAAACGCGCTTCCGCTATCGCCACGTTGCGCTGTTCGGGGGCCTGCGTCGATAAATCGGGTCCACCCCAACAATCATTTGTAATTGTGCTTTGATTTATTAGCTGTCTTCGTAGATTGGGGCTTTTCTTGTATTTGTCCTTAGTATAGGACTTAGATTGTTATGTACCAAGTATGTTTGGTATAAATAGATGTACAAACATAGAGCCTAATGAGAAGATTTGAAAAATTGATCCGAAAGGCTTGCAATTTAATTTCTAGAGAGAGAAACACAAGAAATCTTCTCACTCTAAGCGAAATTCTCTCTCGAGCTTTCAAAGAAGGTTTTCAATCGAAACTCATTTCATATCAATTCTAATCGATTGCCTTAGAATTCATGTCTAGGATCATAGAGTTGATTAATTAGAAAATCCATTTGAACGATATATGAAGATCCTTAAGGGATATGTTAGAAAATGATATCGTCCGGAAGGTAGCATAGTTGAAGGATACACTATAGAGGAATGCGTTGAGTTTTGCTCTTCGTACGCGGCTTATGTTAAAGCGGTTGGGATACCTACGTCTCGCCACGATAGATGACTACGAGGTAAACCATTGACGCACAGTACAAGACAGTATCGAGAGAAATATGGGAAAGTGCACATTTATTCGTGTTGCGTCATATTCCTGAAGAGCACCCGTTCATGGAGGAGCACATGGCTAGCTTACGGCGCGAAAATCCTGAAAAATCGGAGCTATGGTACATAAATGAGAATAAACAGACTATTTTTAGGCTGGTTCAGAATGAGGGCATTTTATGCAAATATCAGATCAAATTATAGTGAGATGATAAAGTGGCTGGCATGGAGACTGGAATGGACTGTTGCGTGAAGGTTACGACATTAACGGGTACACGTTTTATACGAAAAGACGAGATGATAGGATCGCATCGCAGAACAGTGGGGTCATATTAGTTGCTTTGTCGAGAGAAGTATCTCGTGGAACGGATGCTCAAGTTACGAGCAATGTAAGTTCATACTATGGGTTATCGAAGAAATTTGGGAAATCGTCTACAAGAACAACGTAAAATTTGTTTTACTAAGTTGTCAGTGGGCTGATAATAGGCGAGACGTTCGGATAGCTCCAGAGTTAGGATTAACAATAGTGGACTTACAAAAAGTGGGTTATGTGGACTACCCTTTCATCCTCGCAGTGCAAGCAAAACAAGTATCTACGTTGTAGATCCTGCTAATAGTGGATGGCATATTGTTCTTAAAGGAAAGACAAGTGTTGTTGGCATCGGTAATGTGGATGATCAACAGGACTATGACAGAAGTGATGAGACATTCTCATTTTCTACCAGTGTTGTATATGATTAATATAATTATACCCAAAATATATTTCAGCGTACCTGGAACTTGACCGATAATCCTGCTATAAAGAAGTAGGTCCTGAGGAAAGCCGGCGAGCTTCGCAAGAATTGGAAGCACAAATATGCTATCAAGGAGGAGAAGAAAGGGCCTGAGTTGGCTAACGAGTACGAGCAGCTCAGTCAGGAAGGATTGAAGGCGTGGAGGAATTATACGAAAGCCGCGGAATTTGATAGTCCTCTAATTTTTTACATATATATATATATATATTGAAGTATAAAATATGCCTAAGAGGGGGGTGAATTAGGCTATAAAAAATTTGGCTTGTTCTTCTTCGAAAAATACTTTTCTTTAAGAAGATATTTGCAGAGTATGTTATTTCCCAGAAAGCAGTACGAGTATCAACGTTATCTCCCTAACCCTGTTTCAAAATATCAAGTTATTTTCATAAATCGTTTCAGCGATATCACCTAGTTATTTGCACGTGTTCCGGGTTTGTCTCACAGAAAGTAAATAGCAGAAAGTAAAGTGAGACGAGATTTTTATACAGGTTATATCCCCAACCGGGGTTTAATCCTGTTCTTGGGGTGTGATCTCCCCAAGAGTTCCAATCAATCACTAGGTATTACCGGTTCTGGTTACAAAATGATTAACCCTTACACAACCGAAGCACTTTGGAAACTAGACCTCCACCTAGGCTGTCGCACGCCAAGTTTCGATCCACGTCATTTACCCAGGCAACCAATTCCCCGACTGGATGCGGCTTGCTACCAAAGGGCCACCGAATTCACCAAATTCGTCCCTCCACGTGCGAAAGACATCAACCGTGCTCCTTTGTGCGCTCAACACGTCCGAAGACAAGGGTTTAGGGTAAGGTGTTGCTAAAGATTCGCTCAAGGGTACAGAATTCGCAAATGAAAGCTCAACACAAACTACGAATGAATCGCAAATTTCAGCTCAAAAACTCTAAGGGATTCGTTTGCTTGTGTGTTCGTTGTGTACCCTTCAAAGTGAAGTGTTTTCTTCTATATTGTCCCAATAATCGATTCCTCACTTCACAAGGAAAGTTAAGCACAGAATATGCAAGAGAAAGCTCAATAATCACGTGCATTAACTCAAAGAATCATGCAAAGAATAAACCAAATAAGCTCAACGGTCAAACATGATAATTTACCATAAATACCACTGATTAACATTCATTCCACTGTAATCTCATCCGTTAGTCAGCATATTCCATATATAATTCCACACAGCATATTATCAATGGTAAGCTCAATCAACTGATTTCTTTCCCAAAATATGATAGCCAATTCGCACAGAGAAAGATTTGATTTACTGAGTATAATGCAAAGCATACTTTCCATGTATGGTGATCTCATCCGATTTCAGCACATTCCATAAATAGACTCAATCAACATCTTACCACATATAAGCCCAATCAATTAATCACTTTCCAAAATATAAATCCTAAGTCGCATAAGGAAAGATAGATCATGATTCACTGATTTAAGAGTCAAATAATATCGCACTCAATGGATATATCATTGATATTCTTTCCTAAAATAGATTAATCACATGTAAGCACTTAATCAGAATATCTTTCCATATATACAGCATAGTCATTCATATCCGGGTGATCACATCGATATTCCTTCCTAAAATAACTCAATCACGTTTTCAGCTCAATCAGAATATCTTTTCCAAATATAGCACACATTCATATCCGGGTGATCAAATGATATTCTTTCCTAAAATAACTTATTCTCGCAGACAGTTCACATATCACTCAGCATAATATATTTTCCATATATAGACGCAATGAGATTCAATTCATACGAAAACGTTCATAACCAGGTGATCACATAAATATTCCAGTTAAGCACAAGATCAAACAAATTCGATTTTGTTAACAGTTTAATCACATTTAAGCGCTTAATCAAACATTATCACATACTTAAACATCACACAACATGCATATCGAGTTTTCTAATTTGTACCCCCCAATTTACATAATTACTTGGAATAATCAAAACTCTTATAATCATTTGGATCAAAAAGGTCTACATATAATATATTCAAACCTATTTTCTTTGTTATGAATATTACAGGAAATTAGTGAGAAGGCTAAATAAAGACAGGCTCACCACTTATACCCACACCATCTCAGCTCAGCGGGGTATATAGGTCGGCGACCCGAATGGGTTGACGAGGATCCGCTAAGTCACATGCCCCCCGAAGACAGGGAAATCTCTGAATCAATCCTTCAAGGAAATACTAGAATTAAGGAATACTTTCATAGTCGAATGAGCAAAGGACAAGATGGATTTTGTCACCTTGAAACCCCAGCGAATCTAGAGCTGGCTGAGAGATTGGTATGTGTATTGCTTTATAAAAGTTTATTACACAATATATACCTTACTATTAGTCAGTCACTGGTGCACGCCGAAGAAGCGCGAGGAGAATTTGTCCCTAATAGGCACAAAGATGCTTTTGTCTAAAATTAATGGAAAACCCAATCATAGCGGGCGGCCTAGAGGATGTGGGAGGGATCAGACGATATAGAGCGTGTTCGGCAACCCATCCGAGCGATCGAGGTCCTCTTCGAGCTAGATTTCCAAGGAACAAATGGGGGCCGAGTTGAGGGAGCAGTTGAGGGCCGAGATGTGGGAGGAGATGAGGGACAAGTTTAGGGACGAGATACGGGAGGAGATGAGATCTGAGATGAGGGCTATGTTTGCTCAAATGGGCCTTCCGGTGCCCAATGCGGAAATGACCGTGTGAAAGTGGAAATGCCGCTCTTACTCGACTCACGAAGTGGAAGCCAATGACTTTTGTAGTTGTTAACTTCGAGTCCACACCAAGGGCTCGATCAAATGCCTCACACAACGAATTACGGGAGCGTACTCCCAACCCAATTCCACTATAAATCGGGGGCCCCAGGAATGAAGAAGTGGCCCGCAACAATGTTGGATTTGACACTCCCAACCAGATACCGAGTTCTCGGGGTCCAGGGGCGAAACCATAGATCCATTTCCATTGTCGATGAATGTGACGGTATGCATTTATTCTTAATTATTGTTTAATGTGCAATGACTTAATGGCTTAGTAACATTAACAATTTATTCTTTTAAAATCATATAGTATCCTAGGGTCGATTGATGTTATACATCGAAAGGACGTTAGAGGTTGTCGGTCTTGGCACCGTCACGGAGGGACGTTCCAAAATTCATGGAACATCGGTTACGGCAGACAACGTCGTTGCCTCTGTTGATACCGTCGTTCTGGGCGAGGTCCAACTGCCTATACCAACTATGCATCTGATAACTCTTGGCGATGCACTAGGCAGCTACGTTTAGTGGCCAAGAGAGTTAATACGTTCGACTAATGCTGTAATAAAGTATTTTTTTGATTTTTGAATAATAATGTTTTGTAACGTACTCTACTTGTAGAAACGGAAAGGAAAGTTGCCAGAGAAAGCGCCAAATATGTTTCATTGAGATGACGACATCACACGCCTCGATCAGAGCGTCGTGAATAGTTTGGGCCAGCAGTGTCGCCAGCTCTTCGTATACCTTGCGGCACGCGATAATCGACGTCTGTCAGCTTTCCACTCATTCTATATGAGAGATGTCTACTACAATCCAACTAACGAAGACTATATGGTGTACATTGACAGTAATGACTTCGTCGATCTATTCAAACTCGGGAGTGTGGATTTCTTAGTTATTCTACTTTTTCTGAGGTATTACTTAATATTCCGTTAAAATAATAAATCATTACAAGTTTAGTTTTTCGCTTTTATACATTTTATTGAGGAATCATATTCCCAAGTATCTTAACGAGTCTGATAACTTCAAGTGTTGCGACCCGAGTCGTCTGAGGGCTATGGAACATGATGAGACAGCAGATAGTGAAGTTGATTTCCTGGCTGATATTATCAAAGATGCACACCGGACCGACACTTACTTGTTTACTTTAAAGCCATCAGCTTCGTTAAGTTTCAAGTTTAATAAGTATGTTTAATATTATCCTCTCGTTTAATATTTTCTAGATACTAGAGCGTTCCTCCGCTTACGTCGTCGAAGAGATCAACGAGGTACGGGAATTGTGGGCGGAGCATTTTATGCACTCTGGTTAGACTTTGACGTTATATATATATAATATCTGTTTTGTGTTTATGTTATGAAAATAGATATTTGTTGGATGATTATTAGTTATTGTTGAGATTGATTGTTGGGATAATGTTATGGTGTATTTGGTTTATTTGAGTTTGATTGTTGGGGGATGATAAAACCCAAAAAAATATTTGAAAAAAATATATTATAGGCGACTGTTCCTGAGCCAGGAACCGTCGCCCAAACACAATATATAAAAAAGCACATGGTCAACGGTTGCTTCGAAGAAACCGTCGCCCAACCAAAATATTTTAAAAAAATAAGACATCATGGGTGACGATTTCTTCCAAGAAACCCTCGCCCAAACATATTTTAAAAAAATTATGGGCGACGGTTTCTTCTGTAGGAACCGTCGCCGGCACACTAAAAAACAGCAACGTGCGGTAGTTATAGGCGACGGGTTTTGAAGCAACCGTCGCCCAAAACGCTGCAGATGGGTGAACGGGCTTTGGGTGACGCATAGAAACCGTCACCCATGAAACAACAGTCGCCCATGTGCTTTTCTGCACTAGTGGAGGTTAAATAGAATATTATACAATGACATCTCATAGTAAGTTATTGCAATAAATTTCTACTAAATAGGGATATTAATTTCAATATTATAAATTTACACAATGGCGTCGAATATATGTTTATGAGTTTTTTTAATTCAATAAAAGATTGGAGAAGTTTAATCAAATTTGGGCCCAAAAAGATTGGAGTATTAAGTTTAATCAAGTTTATTAATAAGCCCAATAGGAAATAACCTATTGAACTTATCAACAATTACAATTAAAGTGTTTTTTAATCATCTTCAACCTCTCAACCCCGTCACCACCACGATAGGAAATAACCCAGAAGTTATCACCATCCCATCGCCGAAATAACCATCGTTTCCGATCCGGCCAAAAAAACTCCCACGGCCGTAAAAACGACTATACAGCCGTTTTAACGACCCCAACAGAGCAATCCATCAAGAAGCCGGAACTTCGGCACGGAGGCCTTCGTACCGGCAAACCATGTTGGAGATTGCACAATGGGTTTAGGAGCGGGAGGCTCTTGAAGTTTGCATGACAACTGGAACACCAAACACAAATATTCAAGCAGTGCCACACATCACTTCGAGGCTCTCTACTTGGAGAAGTGTTATGAATCTTTGTCGTCTATGTTGAGCCTCACAATTATAGGTTGAAACGATATTAAAAGATCGATGTTCAAGAAGATGAAGAATGTGATGACTATATGAAGGTGTGTTAGGATCGGTTATGTGTTTAGAGGGGGTGAATAAACACTTGTTACTTTTTCGGTTCTTAACCAGTTACGGTTAGATACCGGTGCTTGATATTTGTGTAAGTGACTCATGCGGAAGCAGACCGATTGGTTTTGAACCAAGACCGGATTGAAGATGTGATGTGTGCTGTGTGTTAGCGAAAGACACAAATTTGTTTCTGGAAGTTCGGAGTAAAAGTCTCCTACTTCTCCCCTTCTTCCCCGCAAGGAAGGCACCACTAGAAGACTCAGTCTTACAATCCTTGTCGCACAACCTTCTTAGCTAGACTAACACAGTAAAACCAACACGGCTATACTCAGCTAACTAACTCCTAGACTCCACTTAGACAGCTTCTTACAGTCCGTCTACTTTCAAGAGCTTTCTACAGTCCCTTGAGAACAGCTCACTCACTACAGATTCGATCTAAGGACATTGAGGACAACACCTAAACACTTTCTGCTTAAGAGCTAGAGCTCTTTCTCACGTTGCTTGGTTTCAAAGATGGTGAAGTAATTTCTTCAACTTGCGTCTCTCCCTTTTATAGTTGGGCTTGATGTTGAGAGCCGTTGTGAGATGGCTCATTGTACCGGACCAAGCTTTTAATGACTTTTTCCAAAATAGGTCTGTCCGGTCTTTGCAGCAGTCGTTCTGTGTATTTTGCTTTATTCCTTATTTGGCTTAGTTTGACTTCAACTTGGCTTTTTCTGTCAGCCTTGAACTAATTTTTCGTTAGAAGCCTCAACTTGTCGCGCTCCAAACAAATTTGAATCTTAGTCCATCGTGGCACTTCCGGTATCTACTTTTCGGTCCCTACTGACCCCCTGATAGCATCTTTGATCCGGTTGATGGTTGCATTTAGCGAACTGTTTTCAGGTATCCGGTTTCATCTGTATTTAATTGGTGTACTTAATTAACTTGAGTCCAATCACCAAAACTGCTAATGAATTCTTTAAATTCACGATTCCTAACAAGGTGACGTGTTGTCAATTTTATACTAATGAATCAGAAGACCTTATAAGTAAGTCAGCTAATTAATCTCTAACATTTATTGTATGAAATCTACCACAAAGATTTGTTAAAGAAGCATTGCCAAGAACCATGAGTCACAAGTAGGGCTGTCAACAAGGCGGGATAGGAGAGGGGATTAAAGATCCTCCTCCCTGCGTCGACGGGGAATCCCCAACTCCATTCCCGCCAACTAAACGAGGGCAAAATTGTCCCCGTCCTCGTCCCGCGAAAGTTACCCACCCCGCAATTTTAGAAAAAGATATTTTATATTTAATATAAATTGCATATATTATTTTAGATATATTAAATTTTCTATTTTATAATAATACAAATTGGATAAAAAAGCGGGGACTATAATCCCCATCCCGCCTCTAGAGGGTAAAAAATCGGGATACTTTGCCCCGTTCGGGACGGATTCCTATGGAGACGGGCACTCCCCGCTCCATTGACAAGCCTAGTCACAAGTCATCGCCTTACTATGAAGATGGGATGGATAATTTTCGGAAGGATAAAGCCACATGTATGGATGCAATGATTTTTGCAATTGATAGTAGAGATGTTACAGCGGTTGGTCTAGAAAATGCAAGGATAGACATTGTTTTGGAAGAGAAACAATGCAGTAATGACCTTTTGGGGATTCTGTTGCGAATTTTGTTCCTCAACTCAGTGGTAGCGTAAGTCCAGATTATCCAATAACAGTTAAACAGATTAAAAACTTCGATTGATATGAATAGTGCTTAGAGGCTTTGAAACGTTGAATACGTGAATTTGTGAAATGGAAAACTTGATTAACAAAGGTTAGGGTTTAGGGTTTAATACCTTAAAAAAGATATTAAACCCATTCGGCCCTATTCAACCTATCAACCCAACAAGATAAAATACAACGTATTAAATAAAATACAAAGAAATAAAAAGACTTAGAATACATATTTTGGACACTTCCAAAATATTCCTAACATTATCCCCCGAAGTGTCCAAATTACAATAAAGATTATCTTCTAAGTCTTCATTTCTTCTTCTTCTTCGAGCGAGGAGGAGGTGGTTCTCTTTGGCTAAGTACGACTTCCTGAATCCTAATGTAATCTCGAAATGTCTGATGTCATTGCTGACGATGATTCATTATCGTATTGCTCCGATGATTTGATTCAGAATAGGTCGTTCTTCGAGTTATGTGCCTTCAAGAATTGCACGTCAGAAAGTGTCTCCAGTCTTGACTTCACGCAGTTTAGTATTATCTTCAGCATTCCATCAGAGAGCTTGGCAGTTTCTGATACTAAAAATGCTTGCATCTGATTGTCTTTTCGTTGAAGGTAAGTGATTGCAAGCTCAGGTTGATTGAGTTGCTGCAGAAGGGATTCATTCAGCCAAGCTTTTCACCCTGGGGAGCACCGGTTCTATTTGTCAAGAAGAAAGATGGATCGATGCGGCTCTGCATCAATTACAGAGAGTTAAATAAGATTACTATTAAGAACAAATATCCTCTTCCGAGGATTGACGACCTGTTCGATCAACTACAAGGAGCCACGGTGTTCTCAAAGATAGATTTGCGATCGGGATATCATCAGCTGAAGATTCGCGACGAAGATATTCCGAAGTCGGCCTTTAGTACTCGATACGGGCACTACGAATTTTTAGTCATGCCTTTTGGGCTGACTAACGCGCCGGCAGCATTCATGGACCTAATGAACCGCATATTCAAGCCATTCCTAGACAAGTTCGTCATCGTATTCATCGATGACATCCTTATTTATTCAAAGACGAGGTAGGAGCATGAGCAACATCTGAAGATTGTCCTTGAGATATTACGAGAAAAGCAACCGTATGCCAAGTTCAAGAAATGCGAATTTTGGCTGGATCAAGTCGCGTTTCTCGGACATATCATTTCGGGAGCAGGAATCTCAGTAGACCCGAGCAAGATAGAGGCTATTAATAATTGGCCGCAACCGACTAATGTAACTGAAGTACGAAGCTTTCTTGGATTGGCGGGATACTACAGAAAATTTATTAAGGACTTCTCGAAGATCGCATCAACGTTGACGAAGCTGACTAGAAAGGATACTCCATTCCATTGGAACGATGAGTGCGAGCGAAGCTTTCAAGAATTAAAAAGACGACTCACTTCGGCCCTAGTCCTGACGATACCCACAGGAACAGGAGGATTTTCCGTATATAGTGATGCATCGAAGAATGGGCTGGGATGCGTTCTAATGCAAAACGGAAAGGTTGTTGCGTACGCTTCGCGACAGCTAAAGGATTACGAGAAGAATTATCCAACACACGATCTGGAACTCGCAGCAGTTGTGTTTGCTTTGAAGATCTGGAGGCATTATTTGTACGGCAAACGCTGCGAAATCTTCACAGACCACAAGAGTCTGAAATACTTCTTCACCCAGAAGGAGTTGAACATGAGACAACGACGATGGCTCGAATTAGTCAAGGACTATGATTATGTGATTAGCTACCATCCGGGGAAAGCAAATGTAGTGGCTGATGCACTAAGCCGCAAGACTGTGAATACAGAGCTACAAAGGCTCGAAGTGGAGTTAATACCTATGGGCGAGATTGAGACAAGACTAGCAGCATTAACACTTCGACCTACACTGATGGAACAGATTACGAAAGCCCAGGAGAACGACGAGTTATATCTGAAAATTAAAGAAACTCCTATAGAGCAAAGATCTCCAGACTTCGCCATACGAGATGACGGAAGCTTATATTACAGAAGACGTTTATATGTTCCTAACGACGCTGAACTACGCAAGACTATCATGACGGAAGCCCATACCACTGTCTACTCCATCCACCCGGGAGCGACGAAGATGTATAGGGATCTACGAACCAACTATTGGTGGCCAGGAATGAAAAGAGAAATCGCAACCTTCGTAAGTCAATGCCTGACGTGTCAACAAATTAAAGCAGAGCATCAACGACCGGCAGGAACATTACAATCGTTGCTAGTACCCGAATGGAAATGCGACCATATCACAATGGACTTTGTCGTTGGCTTACCGAAAACAGTAAAGGGCCACGACGCGATATGGGTCATAGTTGATCGATTAACCAAGTCCGCCCACTTTCTGCCAATTTGTTCAACATTTTCACTAGAACGTTATGCCAAATTATACATTCAAGAGATAGTACGACTTCACGGAGTTCCAATTTCGATCGTTTCCGATCGTGATTCAAGGTTTTTATCCAAGTTCTGGACGAGTTTGCAGAAGGCCATGGGAACCAAGTTATCCTTCAGTACTGCCTACCATCCTCAGACAGATGGGCAGTCTGAACGAACAATCCAGACGTTAGAAGACATGCTAAGAGCCTGTGTGCTCGACTTTAAAGGAAATTGGAGCCGATATCTCCCTTTGATTGAATTCTCCTACAACAACAGCTTCCACGCAACGATCGGAATGGCTCCATACGAAGCATTATACGGACGCAAATGTAGATCTCCAATACACTGGGATGAAGTTGGAGAACGAGCAATATTAGGGCCCGATATAGTGCATGAAATAACGGAAGCAATATCAAAGGTA
The DNA here is from genome assembly GCA_027422505.1 of Craterostigma plantagineum. NCBI lineage: Eukaryota > Viridiplantae > Streptophyta > Magnoliopsida > Lamiales > Linderniaceae > Craterostigma > Craterostigma plantagineum. The sequence goes on along the minus strand of JAPQWV010000013.1, from coordinate 14,953,252 downwards.
CGGGGACGAATGAAGACAGCCCAAAGTAGACAGAAAAGCTACGCAGACCAAAAGCGTAGACCACTGGAATTCCAAGCAGATGACCTTGTATTTCTAAAAGTATCCCCAATGAAAGGTGTGAAACGATTCGGAAAGAAAGGTAAGCTAAGTCCGCGGTATATAGGACCCTTCCGAATTATTAGAAAAGTTGGCGAAGTCGCATATCAGTTGGAATTACCAAATTCGCTAGCTCAAGTACATGTCGTCTTTCATATTTCAACACTGCGAAAATACGTTGCCGATCCAAGCCATGTGTTGAACACAGAAAACCTTCATCAACAGCTCAAGCCAGATTTGAGTTACGAAGAAAAGCCAGTGGAAATCCTTATGTACGACATGAAACGATTACGGAATAAAGAAATTCCGTTAGTCAAGGTATTGTGGCAGAATCAGTCCACGGAAGAAGCTACGTGGGAACGGGAAGATGACATGAGGAACCACTACCCTGTGCTATTTCTCCCTACCTGATTTCGGGGGCGAAATCCCTTTTAAGGGGGGAGGATGTAATACCCGGGTCTCGCGAGTAAGTTGGCCAATAAATATTCATACATATTATATGGCTTACGTGACTGCATGAGACATGATTTGTGACGCTTAGGTGCTTAAATGATTTTATGTTATATGCTAACATGACATGAATAAATTAGGAAAGTAGACTTTGAATTTAGGATAGTTAATTATTTTAGGGTTTCTAGTACATGATATGCTAACTTAGAAAATTCAATTTAGTATAATTAAGTGCTAATACCACATTTTAAAGAACATGAATTCGTAAGAATAGATTTCAAAAAGGTTAGATAGAGATTTTGATGTATTAGGGTTTCGGAACTAGGAATCTCGAGATCTTTAGATCTCGAAATCCTTAAAGATTGAAATACTAAATCCGAAATAAGTGAATGTCGAAATGATAAGATGTCAAAGTAAGGTGTTGCTAAATAAAAAGGAATTTCAAGTCCTAAGATGTCGAAATCCTTGAAGCCAAAATAATGAACCCCGAGATCTTTAAGTGTCAAAACATTTCAAGCTCGAGATCTTTAAATCTCGAAACTTTGAAGACCGAAATTGTTGAGCTTGAAATATATAAAGCTCGAGAACTCGAAATAGTTAAAACTCGAGATGAAGAATAAGAAGAAAAAGATGTCGAGACATTGGAATACTAAATTCTAGGGTATTCTACAAGACGAAAACTAAGATGAGATAATCCATGAATTCTTAGCTGCAAAGAAAAAAAATATATATTGTATAATAATATAATACCTACAATAGGATAAGAGCTACCAAATACCAATGTCATTTGTTTAACAATCCACGCAACCTCTAAGATAAGAAGGAAACGTTTTATTTCATCAATTAACCCATATGTAAACCCCTAAGAACAAGCATTAAGAGAACAAAGGGAGGAAGAAGTCGAAGTGAAGTTCTTCTAAGCTTGGGAATCGGTATAACTTATTACAGCCTTAGATGTTCATTCATATCTTAAGATATTAAGCATAAACAAGTTATAAATAGTTACGATGAATACCAGTTTAGCTTTCAAGGGTTTTTATTTAGAATTATTATCATCACGATTTAAGGAGTTCGAATTTCAGTAAATATAATTCGTTGCTATGATCTTATGTTTTAAATAATAACATGACTAAGTACTGATTTAGGGTTTTGATCGAAATATGCTGTAGAGATGATGTGATTTCTAGTTTAATAGATATTGAAACTATGTTAATTTGTAGGAATGATTACGGGATTAAAATGAGGATAGAGTAAATGTCGAAATGTTGTTTGAAATGTCGAAACATGCATCTCGATATCTATTTTGTTGTAATGTCGACATTTTGCTTAATAACTTCTCGATATCTTAAGTATAATATTAATATATATATATAGCTCGACATTGTTTGTAAGAGCACGAAATTCCACTTGATAAAGAAGTCGAAATCCTTACATAAAAACTATATTAATACAATGTCAAGATTTCTCTTGAAAATACCGAGATCCTTATGTGTATTATGTCAAAAATCCATGTTAAGGTTAGCTTTGAGATTTGTGTAATAGCTCGAGATTGATCTCGAGATTTATGTCGAAATTTATGTCAGTACCGACTTTAAAATTGTTGAATATGATATCGAATACATGTTGAGATTTACACCAAGCATATCGAGATTTATTTGGAAAATGTCGAGACCTTGTTCCACCACTAAACTCGAGATTTTAGTTCATATAGAGATTCATTTTTAGAAACATGTCGAGATTCACTGTAACACCCGTAAATTTTAATACGGGATTAGGACATAATAAATTTTCTATAAGCTCGAATCAGTGAAATTAGAATTCGAGCGGGTCGGGAACCGGTTGAGAAATTCGGCCCAAATAATATTCGACTTAAACAGCTTTGCCCCAACTCGATACGCTCCAATAAATAGCATGGGTCAAAATAATATAATTGAGCCCAAAGTAATAGTAGAACCCAAATAAAAAAAAATCTATGAAAGGCCTAAGCAAATTAATGAAAAGGCTCAAATAAACAAATATCTTGGCCCAAATGAATTAAATAATAAGATTTGGACAATGTTCCTTGATTCATGGAAGAAACAAGTCAAGGCCATACTTCACTCAATAATTAGTCTAAAAATATCTTGGGTTGGTCAAGGAAAAAACGTGTAAAGAGGAGAAGAAAAAGAAATAAAAACCCCCACTTATAACTTGTTAAAACCAACGAAACACAAGGGAGGAAAAAGGAGAAAGAAGCAAAGAAGGGTGTTGGGCAATTTCGAGCCATAATCAACCTAGACTTAGATTCAACAAGCTTAAGGAGGGTTGAAGTTGAAGCGTAGGGAGTGTCGAACCAAACCAAGAACCGTCCGTTTCGGCTAGTTCAACTTCACAACAATTCGTCTAGCTTAATTGGGAAGCAAGGTAGGTGGATTTCTTCACCTACAACACATAAATAAGTTCAAAATTTGAGCATGATTGTTTCGGCCATTCAAGCTCTCGAATCGATGAACTTTGGTATACGTGATTTTGTTATCGATTATTTGCTAAACGTTATGTGTTAAAACTTAGATACAACCATGTGGGTTTAATGTGACTTTGCGTGCTTCCATGATAGGAAAATGTTATGTTGGTGTTAATGAGGTTGATAAAAGTGTGAGTATTAGGACAAATTTGGGTAGACGAACTACGATCGGACGATCGAATAACATTTAAGTTTGAGTGTGTAATGTGGGGAGTAGGCGATCGACTAGTATTTTAAATTAGAGTATGTTATGCGAAGACTCGGGCGATTTGCTAGGAGTTTGATCATGTGGTAGTGACTATCGATTTTTATGTGGTATACGTGATGTGTTTCCAAACCCAACATATGGGTTATGTATTTTTACCTACTTGATCTTATGAAGGTCATTCGTTTGGTGTTAGGAGAGAAGAAAAGTTATAATAGGGTTTGAATTTTGTTCGTTAATTATACGGGTTTAACGATTGGAATTAAAAATCATAGTGAAGTATAGAATGTTAGTTTCGGGTGAATTAGGACACATTGGGTTCTTGAACACTATAGGAACTAGTTTCGGGCGAAACCTTAGTTTGGATTCGAGAAAATGTATTTATTAATTTCGTATAGATTCGGGCGAAACTTGAAATTGGGCAAATATTTAAGTGATGATATTATTTTAGGATGAATACCAAGTTATAGACACAATCGGGCGAATCGTAGTTAGGTTTGGTGTTTGAATTTAATTGTTGAGTAGAAATCGGGCGACTTAGTTAAATAGATTTCGATGATTTTAGTGGAATAAAAAATCGGACGATTTAGGGTATATTGAATTGTAGAAGTTTTTATTTATGTGTTTCGAGCGATTTGATAAAAATGATATCGCTTTCGGCCGATTGATAGAATCGACAAACGTTTTTACTAAAATCGGGCAAATGTCCATTTTTTTCTGAAAATCGGACGAATCCAACGCGAAACGAGTTTTCGAGCGACAAACCTTTAGCGAATTGAAGACTTTGCGGGTCCGGCGAAGTTGGCGAACTCGGCCACTTCGCGAATCGAGCACCTTGCGAACTCAAGGACAAAACGCGGGTCACTTCGCGGGCTGAGGAAGTTTGCGAACCCGTCCAAGTTGACGAATTCCCACAAGCCGCAAACCCCAACTTCGCGAGTCCGGAGTTTTCGCATCCAAGTCATTTTGCGGGCTCATCATAGTTTGCGAACTCCACACTTTGCGAACCCCACGAGGATTGCGAATGGAGGTTCACGGGTCCAATACATTTCGCGGGTCGACCAAGGGTTTGCGAACCCAGCAACTTTGCGGGCCGACCGAGGGTTTGCGAACTCGACGTTTTGCGAATACTCATGCACCTTGCGAACCCGTTTTGCGAACCGTGCCGAGAATCACGAGCCTCATGCATTTTGCGGGTTAAAGTTGACGAATTCGAGTAGTTTAGCAAATTTGCGAACTCGACATGCTTCGCGAATTCATACACTTCGCGAATCAAGCGAACTTTGCGAACCCAATTAGGAATTTTGAGATAATTCGCGAACCATACTTAGCGAAATTTAGCTAGACTTCACAAATTCAACTAGACTTTTTAGAATGTGCTTATAACTTAGGAAAAATATTTTGCGAACTTCCAATTAAATAATCCTTAGAAATGATAGTAGCTATAACATAGCGACACTCAAGTATTAATTTAGGTACTAACCTTCGTATTTTATGCCTAAGGGTTGGACTTAGGAAATTCGAGACTTTAGCCAGTTAAAAAATTTAAATAAGGTACTAACTTAATTATTCTTATGCCAAGGTCGATACCTAGGAGTTACATCGGATCAGGTAGTAATTAATCGACGGACGACAGGTAAGTAGAAATCCAACTACGACAGATAACTTGTTTGAATGTACTTGCTTCATGTGACTACGTGCCCCGGTGATTTCATGATTTCGTGATTTAATTGATAGATTTTCATGTGAGCGTGTCTGAAGTTTTAAATTGGATGACTGAGTGCTTCGAGACTTACCTGAATTGTGTTTACTTGATATTATGTGACTATGTGCCTCGATGATTACATGAATTACGTGGACTAATTTTTTATGCTGTCTCTTGGTAATTTCGTCTGGCATCTGTTGCATTTTCATACTCACGTGCATACACGATCATATGTGGGAGGGTCGTAGGAGTCAAGTATGCACATATATGGTGTATCGCTTGAAAGCGATTGATACATTGCCGATATGGGCATGTGTTGTCGACTCAGTTGAGTCAAGGGCTGTCCACTATGCTACCAGGGCGACGTTTAGCGTCGTCATATTATTATGTAAAATATGTATGGATTATGATAGGGCATAGGTCCCGATGGCGAAAGGCCGTATACATATATTATTATTATCGTATATGCAATGAAATATACTAGGGCAATGCCCGTTGGCGAAAGATCCGTATATATATAAATATATTACTATTATGTACCTAATGAAATATATTGGGGCGAAGACCCGTTGGCGAAAGATCCGTATATATATATATTACTATTATGTACCTAATGAAATATATTAGGGCGAAGACCCGTTGGCGAAAGGGCCGTATACATATATTACTATTATTGTACATGTAATGAAATATAATAGGGCGGAGACCCGTTGGCGAAAGGGCCGTATACATATACTACTATTATTGTAAAAATAATGAAATATATTAGGGCGATGCCCGTTGGCAGTGTGGTCGTATGGACGCACTTATGATATGATTGGGCAATGCCCGTGGCGGTAAGGTGCGACCTGGAGGGTGCGACCTGGGGGTATAAGCGACCCAGGGTGGAACCCTGGTGTAGGCAACCTCAGAGTGGGCTACCAGCGTGAGCGACCGCCGGCAGTCGGGGACGGCCGGGTACATATGGCGACCTAGGGGAACGATGTGCATCCTAGGGCATGGCCATCCGGCGTGGACCGCTGTCTATTTGTCCCTAGTGGACGTGAGCTCATTGTGGTGCATAGTGAGATTAGCCGAGGGCCCTGAGTGATGTTAGTATAAGTATTAGGAGCATCGGCGCGGATTGCCTTTGCGAAATATTATGAGCATCGGCGCGGATCGCCTTTGCAAAGTGTTATAGGTTTCGGCGTGGATTGCCGTTGCGGGGAAAGGGACACGTGCATACATGCATGATTTCTGCTTACTGAGCCTCGGTGGCTCATTCTTTTATGTTATGTGTTGTAGGTACTTACGATCACGGTACGTGATCGCCTAGCTGGCAAGGCCTATCTTTTGAAGCTTCCGAGCGTCTTTTGGGGGTGGACGTGTGTGTATGGATGACGACCTGTGAGGCCAGGCGCATAGGAGCTTTTGCTGTGCCATCGCAACCATCCCGAGTAATTATGAACTAGGATTAGGGTGTAATTAGGACTCAAGAAATTATTCTGTCGCGTAGTTATAATCTTTTGACGTGTACAGGACACGAACTCCTTATGAAAAAGGAAAAATTTCTACCGTATTTTCGTATCTTCTAAGTTATCGTACCATTAGACACTTAGAGTTAAGCTAGAAATGGTAGCGATGGCTAGGGTCGCTACAGTTGGTATCAGAGCTTTGGTCACAGGTTCTGTAGACTGTCCATACACACACACCCAAAAGCGCGGAAGCAGCCTTGCCTGTAAGTATTACGATTAATATGCTTATGCGCTTTTAATACATGCTTCTTTGTTTCACCGATTGAAGAATGACTAGCGAGTCTAGAGAATTGATTGGCGAATCAAGTCGAGGGGTGACATCTGGATCACCTACGAACGAACAGAGCTCAATGCTCCTACGCCTCACCGAATTGGTCCAACAACAGTCGGATCAAATTGGCGAACGAAAAGACCAAGTTAGTGAACTCAAGTGTCTGATCTACGATCTTATCGACAAGCAGAGTTCCTTGGAGCCCCGTAGATCCTCGTACCGGGGATTGTCGGAAGGGAATTCCCAGAACGAAACCCCCAGCTCCTAGGGATATTACCAACCCTATTAGATTGGAAATCCAGGTTTCCTAAGCTCAGAAGGGAAAGCGAAAAATGGGTGATAGGACCGGACCAGCCCAACAGTCGGACCCGAATAAGGGAAGGCCCCAACCTTTTCAACCCACCATACCAATGTGCCGAAGATGTACACGGCGACACCAGGGAGTCTGCTACTCACAGAATGTGAACTGCTTCAAGTGTGGCAAGGCGGGTCACTATTCTAGGGCGTGCCCGGGAAGGGGACCGGGAAGCCAAACCGATGGTCAAGCAGAACCATCAACAGGGCCAGCTAGAGCATATGCAACCATATCGGAGGAAACAGGGGAGAACCCGCCAGTGGAGACAGGTATCCTACATACACATCAAACCTCACCATGAATTCTAGTAACCTTGGGAGCCGCACACCCTTGTGTACTCTTTACTTACGTGGCGAGACTCGAGATTTCTCCTGGTTAATTTGAGTACAAGTTTGAGAGTCGCCAATTCTCACGAGACTTCGACCCGAACTGATCAAGACCATAATCTTCCTTCTTGAATATTCTTTCTTTCTGGAGTGTAATTACGAGGCTACAATCTTTTCTCTTCAGCACGACAGATCTAAACCCAGTGATGTCGGAATGTGACCCTGACCCAATCTTTCCGTCCTCCTATGAATCATGCATGCTCAGTAGCCGAGTGGCGTAACGGAAGCGTGATGGCGCTCGGAATTTTCAATTTCTGCCTAAAATCTGAATTATAACCATTTCGGATAGCTCGTCAAAGCAGATGTAGGTTTGACTAGATTGGGTGACATTCACATCTGCTTGATCCAGAGTTCACTGATAAGATTCGAGACGACAAGGGAGACCCTATGATCTTGCTTCCTCTCCTTCTATTCCAAGTAGAATACCATTCTCTTCTGTCATAACACAAACATTATCTCTCGAACCTCTAGAAATAAAGAATAAGTAGATTGATTTTAGAGGAAGAGTAGGTTAAGAACTAGTCGTAGAACTTCGCTCCCCGCATTGGAAAATAGGATGACTGTTAAGACACGGACCCTACAGTCACCACGTAGGAAGCCTGTATAAATCCTAGGCGAAACCTTGACTTTCACGAACTCGACGAAGATAGGAGTCCAGAAAGGGGTACCATTTCGTCGAATAATAGATCGGTGATACGACCTTCGTTAGTTGCTCTCGAATAATCTTCAGAATTTCCAATTTCCGAAAGAATTCAGCGAGACTAGTTTGCTCGAATTTTCGCGCATGATTCAGCACTCCTCGTTCTGTCCTCTCCCATCCTCGGGAATTTTCCGAACACCTTACTAGTCCTCTATTATCAAGAATGAATGACCTTAGCCAAGGAGGATACATATCTCTTCCTCTTGTGAAAATTGTCTTTAAGGGAAATCAGGTGACTTACTTACCAAACGTTACCCTAAAATGTTCCAACCGGGCCGATTTCGAGGGCGAAATCCTCTTTAAGGGGGGGAGGATGTAACACCCGTAAATTTTAATACGGGATTAGGACATAATAAATTTTCTATAAGCTCGAATCAGTGAAATTAGAATTCGAGCGGGTCGGGAACCGGTTGAGAAATTCGGCCCAAATAATATTCGACTTAAACAGCTTTGCCCCAACTCGATACGCTCCAATAAATAGCATGGGTCAAAATAATATAATTGAGCCCAAAGTAATAGTAGAACCCAAATAAAAAAAATCTATGAAAGGCCTAAGCAAATTAATGAAAAGGCTCAAATAAACAAATATCTTGGCCCAAATGAATTAAATAATAAGATTTGGACAATGTTCCTTGATTCATGGAAGAAACAAGTCAAGGCCATACTTCACTCAATAATTAGTCTAAAAATATCTTGGGTTGGTCAAGGAAAAAACGTGTAAAGAGGAGAAGAAAAAGAAATAAAAACCCCCACTTATAACTTGTTAAAACCAACGAAACACAAGGGAGGAAAAAGGAGAAAGAAGCAAAGAAGGGTGTTGGGCAATTTCGAGCCATAATCAACCTAGACTTAGATTCAACAAGCTTAAGGAGGGTTGAAGTTGAAGCGTAGGGAGTGTCGAACCAAACCAAGAACCGTCCGTTTCGGCTAGTTCAACTTCACAACAATTCGTCTAGCTTAATTGGGAAGCAAGGTAGGTGGATTTCTTCACCTACAACACATAAATAAGTTCAAAATTTGAGCATGATTGTTTCGGCCATTCAAGCTCTCGAATCGATGAACTTTGGTATACGTGATTTTGTTATCGATTATTTGCTAAACGTTATGTGTTAAAACTTAGATACAACCATGTGGGTTTAATGTGACTTTGCGTGCTTCCATGATAGGAAAATGTTATGTTGGTGTTAATGAGGTTGATAAAAGTGTGAGTATTAGGACAAATTTGGGTAGACGAACTACGATCGGACGATCGAATAACATTTAAGTTTGAGTGTGTAATGTGGGGAGTAGGCGATCGACTAGTATTTTAAATTAGAGTATGTTATGCGAAGACTCGGGCGATTTGCTAGGAGTTTGATCATGTGGTAGTGACTATCGATTTTTATGTGGTATACGTGATGTGTTTCCAAACCCAACATATGGGTTATGTATTTTTACCTACTTGATCTTATGAAGGTCATTCGTTTGGTGTTAGGAGAGAAGAAAAGTTATAATAGGGTTTGAATTTTGTTCGTTAATTATACGGGTTTAACGATTGGAATTAAAAATCATAGTGAAGTATAGAATGTTAGTTTCGGGTGAATTAGGACACATTGGGTTCTTGAACACTATAGGAACTAGTTTCGGGCGAAACCTTAGTTTGGATTCGAGAAAATGTATTTATTAATTTCGTATAGATTCGGGCGAAACTTGAAATTGGGCAAATATTTAAGTGATGATATTATTTTAGGATGAATACCAAGTTATAGACACAATCGGGCGAATCGTAGTTAGGTTTGGTGTTTGAATTTAATTGTTGAGTAGAAATCGGGCGACTTAGTTAAATAGATTTCGATGATTTTAGTGGAATAAAAAATCGGACGATTTAGGGTATATTGAATTGTAGAAGTTTTTATTTATGTGTTTCGAGCGATTTGATAAAAATGATATCGCTTTCGGCCGATTGATAGAATCGACAAACGTTTTTACTAAAATCGGGCAAATGTCCATTTTTTTCTGAAAATCGGACGAATCCAACGCGAAACGAGTTTTCGAGCGACAAACCTTTAGCGAATTGAAGACTTTGCGGGTCCGGCGAAGTTGGCGAACTCGGCCACTTCGCGAATCGAGCACCTTGCGAACTCAAGGACAAAACGCGGGTCACTTCGCGGGCTGAGGAAGTTTGCGAACCCGTCCAAGTTGACGAATTCCCACAAGCCGCAAACCCCAACTTCGCGAGTCCGGAGTTTTCGCATCCAAGTCATTTTGCGGGCTCATCATAGTTTGCGAACTCCACACTTTGCGAACCCCACGAGGATTGCGAATGGAGGTTCACGGGTCCAATACATTTCGCGGGTCGACCAAGGGTTTGCGAACCCAGCAACTTTGCGGGCCGACCGAGGGTTTGCGAACTCGACGTTTTGCGAATACTCATGCACCTTGCGAACCCGTTTTGCGAACCGTGCCGAGAATCACGAGCCTCATGCATTTTGCGGGTTAAAGTTGACGAATTCGAGTAGTTTAGCAAATTTGCGAACTCGACATGCTTCGCGAATTCATACACTTCGCGAATCAAGCGAACTTTGCGAACCCAATTAGGAATTTTGAGATAATTCGCGAACCATACTTAGCGAAATTTAGCTAGACTTCACAAATTCAACTAGACTTTTTAGAATGTGCTTATAACTTAGGAAAAATATTTTGCGAACTTCCAATTAAATAATCCTTAGAAATGATAGTAGCTATAACATAGCGACACTCAAGTATTAATTTAGGTACTAACCTTCGTATTTTATGCCTAAGGGTTGGACTTAGGAAATTCGAGACTTTAGCCAGTTAAAAAATTTAAATAAGGTACTAACTTAATTATTCTTATGCCAAGGTCGATACCTAGGAGTTACATCGGATCAGGTAGTAATTAATCGACGGACGACAGGTAAGTAGAAATCCAACTACGACAGATAACTTGTTTGAATGTACTTGCTTCATGTGACTACGTGCCCCGGTGATTTCATGATTTCGTGATTTAATTGATAGATTTTCATGTGAGCGTGTCTGAAGTTTTAAATTGGATGACTGAGTGCTTCGAGACTTATCTGAATTGTGTTTACTTGATATTATGTGACTATGTGCCTCGATGATTACATGAATTACGTGGACTAATTTTTTATGCTGTCTCTTGGTAATTTCTGTAATACCCGTAAAATTAATACGGGATTATTTTTGTAATATTCGAAATTAATGAAGATGGTTTTCGAACGAAACCGAATTTTCGGGAGCGAGCCGAAAATATCAGTCAGGGCCGAGGAAAAACAAGTGGGCCGAAAATGCTTAAGAAACCCCAAGAATAAAAATAGGTTGAATAATATAAGACCCCAAAATAAATTAGTAAAGGCCCTAATTAAATTATAAAGGCCCAAACAAGTGAATTAATAGCCCAAATGAGTTAAATAATGAGATAAGGACAAAGTTTCCTTAATTTGAGGGAAACCCCATTTGCAAACCTTCAACTCCAACGTGAATATCAAAGAAAGAAGAAAAAGGAAGAAAACTTCATTTGTGAGCCATTAAATTCCAACGAGCTTAAGGAGTGGGTCGAACCAAGCAAAGGACCAAGAGTTTCGGCTAGTTCAACCTCACAAAGAATCATTCTAACTTAGCTTGGAAGTGAGGTAGGTGGTTTATACCCCTACAAACCCTTTTAAAGTATATTAATTTCCGTAAAATGGTTAGAAGTCGAATGGAAGGCCATTCGATTTCATATTCTTAAGTCTTATAACCTTTAAAATTTTTCGTGGCATGTTGGTATGTGTTTCAATGTGATTTCGAACTCAAAATATGAGTTCTTGGTTGATGATTTAGATTACGGGTTGAGCGACGAAGAACTTGGTTGAATTTCTGAAAAATGTCGAAATCTGTAAAAGATGTCGAAGCCTCATAAATGTCGAGACCATGATTTCTGAAAAATGTCGAAATCTTTGGAAAATGTCGAGTTCATTGTAAACTGACGAAATCATTGAAAAATGTCGAGTTCATTGTAAAATGTCGAAATCATCGAAAAATGTCGAGTTCATTGTAAAATGTCGAAATCATTGAAAACTGTCGATATAATGTAAATGTCGAGACATACCAAAAATGTCGAGCGAAGAATGTCGAGGCCTCTAACAAAAATGTCGATATCTTATACTAAATGTCGAAACTTTTATAGAATGTCGATATAATATAAATGTCGAGACATACCAAAAATGTCGAGCGAAGAATGTCGAGTCCTCTAACAAAAATGTCGATATCTTATACTAAATGTCGAAACTTTTATAGAATGTCGATATAATATAAATGTCGAGACATACTAAAAATGTCGAACTCTAGTAAAACAGAAAATGTCGAGCTCTTACTTAAAAATGTCGAGCTTTAGTAAAATAGAAAATGTCGAGCTCTTACTTAAAAATGTCGAGCTCTAGTAAAATAGAAAATGTCGAGTTCTTACTTAGAAATGTCGATATACAAACCTTAGAAATGTCGAGTCCCTTCACTATACATATCGACTTCTATCAATTATGCAGCTCGACATCTTTGTAATACAATTCGACATCTGTTATAATTTATCTCGAAATCCATCTATTAACTATCTCGACATTTTTCTACTGCACAACTTAAATCGCCCGACTTTTACCAAATTACTTTTAAATAAAATATTTTCGTACTATAACATATATTTTCGGGTCAACCCATATTTTAAATTATAAAAATATTATTTTTGGAATTTCAAACCATCGGCCTAGTATCGGGTTTTAATAAAGTAAATTTTTTTTTTTTTTTTACGAGTTATACTACTTACGAGTTTATGAAACGTGTGATGTGTTCATGTGATTGATTTTATGTACATATCACGACATGCACGGGTGAGAGTGATGATGATGTACCGTATTCATACGGTGACGCCTTACGGTGTCGGATGAGTGGGGTAGAGTTACCGATGTTGGTAGTCAGGTCTAGACTCGATAGGGCACCTGGTGGGAGAGGGGGTTTGCGACACCCATCTACTCGGGATTGAGCCACCCGAGGTGCACACCACCGATATTATATTGGCTCAGGGACGGCAGACAGATGTGAGATTCCTGTCTACCCGGGTAGTGGTAGACTACTCGGGGAGTTACACCAAGGTGTAACACCGTCGGGTTGAGATTGTGTGCGGAAGGAGCGACCCGGCACGGCCGGCGTGGGCTACCGCATGATTATGGCGTACCTTGCCATGCGCGCGTGGGTGCCGAGTCTAGCCTAGGGCCCTGATATGTGACGAGACGTGAGATAGGTCGAGCGTGCATACTTCATGTGTGAGGACATGGGATTGGGTTAAGTGCACGCACGCATATGCATTGCATGTTTTTACTACCACCTACTGGGCATTTTTGCTCAGGGTTTTATTTTATAGGTGAGACTGCGCCCGACACCGATGGGTGTCAGGGTTAGCTGTAGGCGGGCTGGCGGCGGTAACTCCACGGGCTTTTGAGGGCGGAGCGGTACATGGGACGCGACCTGTGGAGAGGCTTAGTTTAGTTTAGTCGGGATAGATTTTTGGGGCTTCGGCCCGGTGTGTAGATATGACGCTTTTTGTAAAACCCGACTATTGATATATATGATAAATGTAAATTATTTTATTAAAAGTTTTAATAAATCGGGTCCTCCGCGACTTCTGTTGCGGAAATCCGCCAACTAATTTAATTAGGAAGTAGGGTCGCCACAGGTGGTATCAGAGCGTTAGGTTCTAGGTTCTGAAGACTGTCCATGTACCTCCGCTCAGAAGCCGGGAGAACCAGCCTCGCCTGTAAGTGTTATATGCTAATGTGATTATGTGAGTTGATATGTGTTCGTTTATGTGCGCTAGCTAGCATTCGAGAATGTCGAGAGGAAGACCTAGACGAGAGTTCGTAGGAGAAACGAGTCGACGGGACGAACCTGAGTCCCCGACTCCTGAACACGACACTATCCGACGGTTGACTGAATTAATCCAACGACAGTCAGACCAAATCAACAACCTCATAAATCATCAAAGCTCATCTGAGCACCGTTCCTCCCCGCAACTCGATCGCGTGGAAATTATCGGGGAGAGGTTCCGCAAACTGAATCCCCCAAATTTCGCCGAGGCCACCAACCCTGCGGTGGCTGAGGATTGGATCGGAACGATTGAAGACCTCTTCATTTATAGTCGTGTTCCGAATAACGAGAAAGTTCTGTGTGCCGTTTCCCTACTTCGGGGAAGCGCGCGATTCTGGTGGAACACGGTGAAGGTGTTGGAAGATCCCGCTGCTATGACGTGGGAGCGCTTTAGAGAACTCTTTTACGAGAAGTACTTCACTGCTCACGACCAAGAGCAGCGAATGTACGAATTCATGAACCTGAAACAAGGACGAATGCCGGTTGCAGAATACATTCGCAAATTCGAGGAGTTATCTCGCTTCGCTCCTCATCTCGTAGCAACTAATGCTCTGAAAGTTACGAGATTCCTTCGGGGACTAAAGTCGGAATTCTATCGAGACCTTAGTGTGGCGGGCGTGAGACAGTTGGAATTTCGGCAAGCGACAGAGCGTGCGTTGATAGCCGAACAAGCTGAAGGAGTAGTGAGAGAAGTTCAGGAAGTAAACAGAAAGAGGGAGGCACAACAAGCAGGCGGCAGTCAGAAGCGCCCATTCTTCGGCAATGGTCCGAAGAACAAAGGCAATCGACCGGGCCAACAGATGTGGCGCCCGAACTTTAGCCAGGGACCAACCAACGTTCCCTATCGACCAGCGATGCCAGTGCCACAGTGCCAGCAGTGTGGGCGAAACCACTTCGGTATCTGCTATGGACCTCGACCGACGCAGAATCTGCAGTGCTTTCGGTGCGGAAAGATGGGACACACTGCACGGAACTGCACGGAGGGCCAGCCTCAGTTACAGAATCAACCACAGAAATTGATTCGACCTCCACCTGTACCTGCGAGGGTTTTCACAATGACAAACGAGGAGGCGGAGGCGAATCCAGCCGTAGTGACTGGTACGTTGAATATCTTTCACGTACCATCTTCCATTCTAATTGACTCTGGAGCCACACACTCGTTTGTGTCGGCCAGTTTTGTGACCCGGGCGGGAATATATCCTACCCCTTCGTTGTGCAACTATATAGTTTCCTTGCCCCACGGAGACCCAACTAGGACAAACCTGGTAGTAGAAAACTGTCCCGTGAGAATTGAGGGTCGGGAATTGAATGTAGATTTGATAGTGATCCCGATGAATGACTACGACATCATATTCGGGATGGATTGGCTCTCGAAGTACGGAGCAATCATAGACTGTGCGAAGAAAGTACTTAGGTTTCAATCGACCGAGGGAGGCGAGTTTGAATTTTCGGGAAAGACGAACAATAAATCAATCCCTAGGATTTCTGCTCTGAAAGCTCAGCGACTCGTAAATACGGGTTGCGAAGCATTTCTGATCTTTGCGGTGAAAGCCGAAGAATCTCCTCAGCCAAAACTAGAGGAAGTTCCTATAGTAAAGGAGTATCCCGACGTGTTTCCCTAGGATCTCCCGGGATTACCGCCAGATCGGGAGATTGAATTCGTAATCGATCTTGTGCCCGGAGCTGCCCCCATTTCTAAAGCCCCGTATCGATTAGCACCAAATGAATTGCGGGAATTGAAGGAGCAATTGGAAGAATTGTTGCAGAAGGGTTTTATTCAACCCAGTTTCTCACCCTGGGGAGCCCCGGTACTTTTCGTAAAGAAGAAAGACGGGTCAATGAGATTATGTATAGACTATCGTGAACTTAATAAGATCACGATAAAGAACAAATACCCGTTGCCGAGAATAGACGATTTATTCGATCAATTACAAGGGGCAACGGTGTTCTCAAAGATCGACCTGCGTTCCGGTTATCATCAGTTGAAAATTCGTGGAAAGGATGTTCCGAAAACTGCGTTCAGCACGAGGTACGGCCACTACGAATTCTTGGTCATGCCATTCGGGCTAACGAATGCTCCTGCCGCTTTCATGGATCTGATGAACCGAGTATTTAAGGAGTTCCTAGACCGTTTCGTTATAGTGTTTATCGATGATATCCTCGTATACTCGAAGACGAAGGAGGAACACGAAGAACATCTGAGAACGGTCCTTGGAATTCTTCGGGAGAAACAGCTGTTCGCTAAGTTTAAGAAATGCGAATTCTGGTTGGAACAAGTGGCATTTCTGGGGCACATCATTTCGGGGAGCGGAATTTCGGTGGACCCCAGCAAGATTGAGGCAATAGAAAATTGGCCACGGCCGACCACTCCCACTGAAGTAAGGAGTTTTCTCGGGCTTGCTGGATATTATCGGAAGTTTATCAAAGACTTCTCCAGCATTGCCTCAACGCTCACAAACCTGACAAAGAAGAATGTCTCGTTCAAATGGACTGAACAGTGCGAGCAGAGTTTTCAGGAGTTGAAGAAGAGATTGACAACTGCTCCAGTTTTAGCAATACCGTCGGGCACTGAAGGATTTTCGGTGTATAGTGACGCCTCGAAGAACGGCTTGGGGTGCGTGTTAATGCAGAATGGGAAGGTAATCGCTTACGCCTCCCGACAGTTAAAGACGTACGAGAAGAATTACCCCACTCACGATCTTGAACTCGCCGCAGTAGTGTTTGCTCTCAAAATCTGGCGACACTACCTGTACGGAGAAAGGTGCGAGATCTTCACAGATCATAAGAGCCTGAAGTACTTCTTCACACAGAAGGAGTTGAATATGAGGCAAAGGCGATGGCTCGAACTAGTGAAAGACTACGACTGCGTGATAAATTATCACCCAGGAAAAGCTAATGTAGTCGCAGACGCGTTGAGCCGGAAAGCCGTAAGTGCTGAATTATGCCAACTCGGAGTTGAAGTAATTCACTTCGGGGAAGTCGAAGCGAGATTGGCAGCGCTGACTCTCAAACCGACGCTGTTAGATCGTATCATTGAGGCGCAAAAAGCAGACGAGCTGTATTTGAAAATTCGAGATGAACAAGATGGAGACGCCCCATCGGAGTTCGAATTCCGAGAAGACGGGAGTTTACGATTCAGAAGTCGGTTGTACGTGCCTAAAGATGAAGAAATCCGTCGAACGTTGATGACAGAGGCACATACGACGACCTACTCGGTACATCCTGGAGCAACGAAGATGTATCGAGATTTGAGGACGAATTACTGGTGGCCAGGAATGAAGAGAGATGTCGCTACTTTCGTAAGCCGATGTCTGACTTGTCAACAGATCAAGGCAGAACACCAAAGGCCGGCAGGAATGCTACAGCCATTGACGGTTCCCGAGTGGAAGTGGGACCACATAACCATGGATTTTGTCGTCGGATTACCCAAGACGGTGAAAGGACATGATGCTATTTGGGTAGTCGTTGATAGATTAACAAAATCTGCCCACTTTCTACCGATCAACCAGACATATCCCATGGAGAAGTTCGCAGAGATATACATTCAGGAAATAGTGAGACTACATGGGATTCCGATATCGATCGTTTCCGATCGCGACTCGAGATTTCTATCTCAATTCTGGGGGAGCTTGCAGAAGGCTTTAGGGACCAAACTATCGTTTAGTTCAGCCTATCATCCCCAGACGGACGGACAATCGGAAAGAACGATCCAGACGCTCGAAGATATGTTAAGGGCGTGTGTGCTAGATTTCCGACGAAGCTGGAGTAAATACCTTTCATTAATCGAATTTTCGTACAACAACAGCTTTCAAGCGACGATCGGGATGGCACCTTACGAAGCCTTGTATGGGCGTAAATGCCGATCCCCAGTACACTGGGATGAAATCGGCGAGAAGGCGCTATTAGGTCCTGAAATAGTGCGTGAGATGACCGAAGCTGTTAGTAAGATACGGGAGAGGATGCAAACGGCCCAAAGTCGTCAGAAGAATTACGCGGACAAAAGACGAAGGCCGTTAGTGTTCGAAGAAGGTGATCAAGTTTTCCTCAAGATATCACCTATGAAGGGTGTTAAGCGTTTCGGACGAAAAGGAAAGTTGAGTCCGAGATACATAGGGCCCTTCCATATTTTGAAAAGGGTCGGTGAAGTAGCGTACCAGCTAGAACTGCCGACTTCACTAGCACAAGTCCATGACGTCTTCCATGTATCTACGTTACGGAAGTACGTTTCGGATCCAAGCCATGTGCTACGAAGTGAGACGCTTCATCAACAATTGAGACCGGACCTAAGCTATGAAGAAAGGCCGGTAGAGATTTTAATGTATGAGGTGAAGCGACTTCGAAATAAGAACATCCCCCTAGTAAAGGTCTTGTGGCGGAACCAGACAATGGAGGAAGCCACTTGGGAGCGAGAAGATGAGATGAGAGAAAAGTACCCCGAGTTGTTTACGACGACTTAAATTTCGGGGACGAAATTTCTGTAAGGGGGGGAGGATGTAATACCCGTAAAATTAATACGGGATTATTTTTGTAATATTCGAAATTAATGAAGATGGTTTTCGAACGAAACCGAATTTTCGGGAGCGAGCCGAAAATATCAGTCAGGGCCGAGGAAAAACAAGTGGGCCGAAAATGCTTAAGAAACCCCAAGAATAAAAATAGGTTGAATAATATAAGACCCCAAAATAAATTAGTAAAGGCCCTAATTAAATTATAAAGGCCCAAACAAGTGAATTAATAGCCAAATGAGTTAAATAATGAGATAAGGACAAAGTTTCCTTAATTTGAGGGAAACCCACGTTGGAAGCCATACTTTCACTAGATATTTGTACCTAAAATATCCTTAGTAATCATAGAAAGAAACGTGAGATTGGAAGCCAAAAAGAAAAAGAAACCCCATTTGCAAACCTTCAACTCCAACGTGAATATCAAAGAAAGAAGAAAAAGGAAGAAAACTTCATTTGTGAGCCATTAAATTCCAACGAGCTTAAGGAGTGGGTCGAACCAAGCAAAGGACCAAGAGTTTCGGCTAGTTCAACCTCACAAAGAATCATTCTAACTTAGCTTGGAAGTGAGGTAGGTGGTTTATACCCCTTCAAACCCTTTTAAAGTATATTAATTTCCGTAAAATGGTTAGAAGTCGAATGGAAGGCCATTCGATTTCATATTCTTAAGTCTTATAACCTTTAAAATTTTTCGTGGCATGTTGGTATGTGTTTCAATGTGATTTCGAACTCAAAATATGAGTTCTTGGTTGATGATTTAGATTACGGGTTGAGCGACGAAGAACTTGGTTGAATTTCTGAAAAATGTCGAAATCTGTAAAAGATGTCGAAGCCTCATAAATGTCGAGACCATGATTTCTGAAAAATGTCGAAATCTTTGGAAAATGTCGAGTTCATTGTAAACTGACGAAATCATTGAAAAATGTCGAGTTCATTGTAAAATGTCGAAATCATCGAAAAATGTCGAGTTCATTGTAAAATGTCGAAATCATTGAAAACTGTCGATATAATGTAAATGTCGAGACATACCAAAAATGTCGAGCGAAGAATGTCGAGGCCTCTAACAAAAATGTCGATATCTTATACTAAATGTCGAAACTTTTATAGAATGTCGATATAATATAAATGTCGAGACATACCAAAAATGTCGAGCGAAGAATGTCGAGGCCTCTAACAAAAATGTCGATATCTTATACTAAATGTCGAAACTTTTATAGAATGTCGATATAATATAAATGTCGAGACATACTAAAAATGTCGAACTCTAGTAAAACAGAAAATGTCGAGCTCTTACTTAAAAATGTCGAGCTTTAGTAAAATAGAAAATGTCGAGCTCTTACTTAAAAATGTCGAGCTCTAGTAAAATAGAAAATGTCGAGTTCTTACTTAGAAATGTCGATATACAAACCTTAGAAATGTCGAGTCCCTTCACTATACATATCGACTTCTATCAATTATGCAGCTCGACATCTTTGTAATACAATTCGACATCTGTTATAATTTATCTCGAAATCCATCTATTAACTATCTCGACATTTTTCTACTGCACAACTTAAATCGCCCGACTTTTACCAAATTACTTTTAAATAAAATATTTTCGTACTATAACATATATTTTCGGGTCAACCCATATTTTAAATTATAAAAATATTATTTTTGGAATTTCAAACCATCGGCCTAGTATCGGGTTTTAATAAAGTAAATTTTTTTTTTTTTTTACGAGTTATACTACTTACGAGTTTATGAAACGTGTGATGTGTTCATGTGATTGATTTTATGTACATATCACGACATGCACGGGTGAGAGTGATGATGATGTACCGTATTCATACGGTGACGCCTTACGGTGTCGGATGAGTGGGGTAGAGTTACCGATGTTGGTAGTCAGGTCTAGACTCGATAGGGCACCTGGTGGGAGAGGGGGTTTGCGACACCCATCTACTCGGGATTGAGCCACCCGAGGTGCACACCACCGATATTATATTGGCTCAGGGACGGCAGACAGATGTGAGATTCCTGTCTACCCGGGTAGTGGTAGACTACTCGGGGAGTTACACCAAGGTGTAACACCGTCGGGTTGAGATTGTGTGCGGAAGGAGCGACCCGGCACGGCCGGCGTGGGCTACCGCATGATTATGGCGTACCTTGCCATGCGCGCGTGGGTGCCGAGTCTAGCCTAGGGCCCTGATATGTGACGAGACGTGAGATAGGTCGAGCGTGCATACTTCATGTGTGAGGACATGGGATTGGGTTAAGTGCACGCACGCATATGCATTGCATGTTTTTACTACCACCTACTGGGCGTTTTTGCTCAGGGTTTTATTTTATAGGTGAGACTGCGCCCGACACCGATGGGTGTCAGGGTTAGCTGTAGGCGGGCTGGCGGCGGTAACTCCACGGGCTTTTGAGGGCGGAGCGGTACATGGGACGCGACCTGTGGAGAGGCTTAGTTTAGTTTAGTCGGGATAGATTTTTGGGGCTTCGGCCCGGTGTGTAGATATGACGCTTTTTGTAAAACCCGACTATTGATATATATGATAAATGTAAATTATTTTATTAAAAGTTTTAATAAATCGGGTCCTCCGCGACTTCTGTTGCGGAAATCCGCCAACTAATTTAATTAGGAAGTAGGGTCGCCACAATTTCGTCTGGCATCTGTTGCATTTTCATACTCACGTGCATACACGATCATATGTGGGAGGGTCGTAGGAGTCAAGTATGCACATATATGGTGTATCGCTTGAAAGCGATTGATACATTGCCGATATGGGCATGTGTTGTCGACTCAGTTGAGTCAAGGGCTGTCCACTATGCTACCAGGGCGACGTTTAGCGTCGTCATATTATTATGTAAAATATGTATGGATTATGATAGGGCAGAGGTCCCGATGGCGAAAGGCCGTATACATATATTATTATTATCGTATATGCAATGAAATATACTAGGGCAATGCCCGTTGGCGAAAGATCCGTATATATATAAATATATTACTATTATGTACCTAATGAAATATATTGGGGCGAAGACCCGTTGGCGAAAGATCCGTATATATATATATATTACTATTATGTACCTAATGAAATATATTAGGGCGAAGACCCGTTGGCGAAAGGGCCGTATACATATATTACTATTATTGTACATGTAATGAAATATAATAGGGCGGAGACCCGTTGGCGAAAGGGCCGTATACATATACTACTATTATTGTAAAAATAATGAAATATATTAGGGCGATGCCCGTTGGCAGTGTGGTCGTATGGACGCACTTATGATATGATTGGGCAATGCCCGTGGCGGTAAGGTGCGACCTGGAGGGTGCGACCTGGGGGTATAAGCGACCCAGGGTGGAACCCTGGTGTAGGCAACCTCAGAGTGGGCTACCAGCGTGAGCGACCGCCGGCAGTCGGGGACGGCCGGGTACATATGGCGACCTAGGGGAACGATGTGCATCCTAGGGCATGGCCATCCGGCGTGGACCGCTGTCTATTTGTCCCTAGTGGACGTGAGCTCATTGTGGTGCATAGTGAGATTAGCCGAGGGCCCTGAGTGATGTTAGTATAAGTATTAGGAGCATCGGCGCGGATTGCCTTTGCGAAATATTATGAGCATCGGCGCGGATCGCCTTTGCAAAGTGTTATAGGTTTCGGCGTGGATTGCCGTTGCGGGGAAAGGGACACGTGCATACATGCATGATTTCTGCTTACTGAGCCTCGGTGGCTCATTCTTTTATGTTATGTGTTGTAGGTACTTACGATCACGGTACGTGATCGCCTAGCTGGCAAGGCCTATCTTTTGAAGCTTCCGAGCGTCTTTTGGGGGTGGACGTGTGTGTATGGATGACGACCTGTGAGGCCGGGCGCATAGGAGCTTTTGCTGTGCCATCGCAACCATCCCGAGTAATTATGAACTAGGATTAGGGTGTAATTAGGACTCAAGAAATTATTCTGTCGCGTAGTTATAATCTTTTGACGTGTACAGGACACGAACTCCTTATGAAAAAGGAAAAATTTCTACCGTATTTTCGTATCTTCTAAGTTATCGTACCATTAGACACTTAGAGTTAAGCTAGAAATGGTAGCGATGGCTAGGGTCGCTACATTCATCATGCCGAGATTTATGTTAATAGTATTTCTTAATTTAGGCTAAATTCTAAATTTTAGGGTTTCGAAATTATAGAAGTCGAAACTAGGGTTTTCAAATTAAGCCAATTCCGTAAAGTTATAACTAGACTAACAAACCCTAATTTTATATGTTTCTATATTTAGGGTTCGACGATTTACGATTTACAGTACGCTAAATAAAATAGCTAAGGAGTACCAGGTAAGTGGGAATTTCAACTACAACACATAAATTGTTTGTACTAACATGAGTTACGTGGCTATCTGCTTATATGAAATTATGTGAATTATTTGCTATATATGATGATATGGCATGCATTTCAGTATTGTTTACATGAGCATGAACATATGCATACACGGCATGCACGAGAATTGTGCGTGATATAATGTCGCTTGAAAGCGATGGATATTTGCCAATATAGGCATCTGATGTCGACTCACAGTTGAGTCAGGACTGCTTATATGACACCATGACGACCCGGTACGTCGTCGGATATATTTTCATTATTTGGGCAGAATGCCCTGAATTGCGGTAGGTGCGACCTGGAGGAGGCGATTCGAGGGTGGCAGCGACACCGAGGGTACCTCTGGTGTTGACGACCCCGACGTGGGCTACCAGCGTGAGCGTCCGTGGAACAGCAAGTACCCATTGGGCCGAATGGCGAGCCGTCATGCATCCCAGTGCGAATTGGGCCGAAATGCGTGACTGGTATTTTATGGTTCGTCACCCTTTGTGGATTGCTGGACCATTGTCCTTATTGAAATTGAGCTCTGAAAATGGTGCATAGTAAGTCAGTCGAGGGCCCTGAGAGATATGAGATTTAGTTTGATCCCATTGGGGTCTGAATGCATTGGCGCGGATGCCTTTGCAAATGAGACACGTGCACGACATGCATTATTCCTACTTACTGAGCTTTATAGCTCATCCCATGTTCTATGTGTTGTAGGTACGCGCGACCACGGTATGTGATCGCTTATGACGACAAGGCTATCTTTTGAAGCTTCCAGTGACTTTTGAGGGTGGTGTGTACATGAATGCGACCCGTGGGGCAGGAGATAGGGTTTCTTTTGTTGGAATTACGAAACCATCCTATTTAAATAGGTTGGGAGCAACATTTTGACTTGTACAGAACGAATTCCTTTATATAAAACGAAAAATTTTACCCACGTTTTCGCGTATTTATTATTTTATAATGATATTAGTCATGTTAGAATTGTGGTAAGTAGATGGCGGGGCGCCACAGAAAGGCACTAGTAGCCTCTCAGTGTGGATCACAATGGGATTGAAAGGCACTAGTAGCCTCTCAGTGTGGATCACATTGGGATTGAAAGGCACCATAGGGTACGCACAGTTCGAGTACTCGGGTTTAGCCTCCAGTGTGTGTACTGCTACTTATACCCTTAGGGGTTTGAGCTCTATATGGTGCATAGTAAGATTGAAAGCCGAAGGGGCCCAAATATGTTATGAAAGGTCAAGAAGAATGTGAGAAGTAGATATCATTGGTGCGGATGCCTTCGCTATTTAGTCACGTGCATTGCATGCATGGTTTTCACTTACTGAGCTTTATAAGCTCATTCCACGTTTTTATGTGTTGTAGGACCCCGCGATCACGGTACGTGATCATTTTCACGGCGAGGCCAACTTTTGAAGCTTCCGGGGGCTTTTGAGATGGAAGTGTGTGCATGGATGCGACCTCGTGGAGGCCCAGTAGATAGATTTATTCTGACCCGCATGCGCGCTTTCCTATGTAATTAGGGCCCAGGATGATTTTGTAGAAACCGTTACGATTCCTTTTTATAAAAGGAAAAATTTTATACCAGATTTTACAAGATCTATTTTGTTATTGGGACATTAGTCGCGTAGACTAGTATAGAAAGTAGTGGTGGAAGGCGGGGCTGCCACAGGTGGTATCAGAGCTTAGGATATAGGTTCTGCAGACTGTCCATGTACACACACTCAAAAGCACGGAAGCGGCCTTGCTTGTAAGTTTTATGTTTCTATAAATCTCTTGTATTACATGATTGGTTAATTTTAGGAACGTTAGGATAAAAGAACGATGGGTAGAACAAGAGGTGAGAATAATGGGGGTGTAGATAAAGGTAAAGAACCCGCAACTGTTAGGAATATTTTATTGTGTTCAAGTAATTATTTTATCTTAGTCTTGTATTTTATTTAAGTGAACTGAGCTTTAATGTTTTAGAGCCCAGTGAGCTTAGAATTGTAATGGGCTTACAAGGGCCCAAGTATTATATACCAAAATGTGGTATAAATACTAAAACCCTAACACATAGTTAGGTGTCTTGTGTGTGTGAGAAATACAGAGAAATTAATTTTTGTGAGAGAAGCTTCAAACCCCTCGCAAGAACACGCACGCACGCCCCCACGATAAGTTAAATTCTTCCCATTATTTTCGTGGTTAAAATGCTAGAAATGTGTTTTAGTTGGATATACTGGGATTAACAAGTGGTATCAGAGCAAACACGTTAGGATTTGAGCAAGTTTCTAAATTTTTTCAGTTTTGAATTTATGTCATTTCTTGAGTTTTTGAGTTGATTTTACTGATTTTGCAAGCTCAAGAGGTAATTAGGTTATTTTCGAGTGATTTGTAGTGATTACCCAACATTTTCCAGTTGATTTGAGTGAGTTTTGGGTAGAAATCGGATCTGTTTTTCGTCAATTTTCAGTCCAGAATCGGGCAGATGAACAAATCGCCCGATTACTGTAGCAAATTCGTCCGTTTACCGTAGCAATTTTCAAATCGGGCGATTTACTGTAGCGATTTCAAAATTTGCCCGATTACTGTAGCAATTCGCCCGATTACTGTAGCAAATTCGCCCGATTACTGTAGCAAATCGCCCGATTACTGTAGCAAATCACCCGATTTCACTGTAGCGATTTCATATTTCGCCCGATTACTGTAGCAATTCGCCCGATTACTGTAGCAATTCGCCCGATTACTGTAGCATACGATTTCAAATCACTGTAGCATATTTACTGTAGCACCCGATTTAAAATTCGCCCGATTTCAAATCACTGTAGCATATTCACTGTAGCACCCGATTTCAAATTCGCCCGATTACTATAGTGATTTCAAATTTGCCCGATTACTGTATCAAGTTTCCTGTAGCACCCCGATTACTGTAGCGCCAATTTACTGTAGCAAATTCATTGCAGTGATTTCACCGAATCGCCCGATTGCAAACATTTTTCACAAATTCACTGTAGCAAATCGCGTGATCTACTGTAAAAAAAAAAAAATCACTGTAGCAAACATATTTGTAGCAAATTCCATTAATCGTCCGATTGCAACGATTGAGAATCAATTGCACCAAATCGCACGATTTCTTTGGTCCCATTTTGAATTCAATTTCAGCACTGAATCGGACGATTTGGTACTGTAGCGAGAATTTGCAAATCGCTCGATTTGAAAACTCTCGGCGAATTTCGGTCTTTTGACCAACAATCGCCCGATTCTGATCCTCTTTGAACAGCAATTCGCCTGAATTTATTTCAGCGAAAACTTCATTTTGCAAATTCACCCGATTTCAAAAATTTAGATTTTTTAGTCGAAATCTTCATCATTCGAATTTTTAATCGGGCGATCCAATTCTCACTAAATCACCCTTAGAAAATCACACTTAAAGCTTTCTTAAAAAAAAAAAAAAAATCCACAATTTTTTTAAACCAAATCCACGAACGTGTCAACGATCACATATCCAACGATCTACTTACAACAATCAAGTTTATTATAGAAAAAGACTTGGCATTTTCTCGAAGTTTCGAAATCATCACACAGTCTTCGGGTGTACACCAAAAGTTTTCAACGCTCATATTCTGAAAACTTCGAATCAATCAATGGCACCCTTCCACAACTCCCATAGTAAGAAAGGCGCCGAGCCAATCAAATGCTATAATTGCAACAAACCTGGGCACACGGCTATAGACTGCTTTCTACCCAAAAAGAAGGGTGAAGAGTACTACTCTAGGAAATTACGACAGAATAAAACGGAAACTGGAGTGGGCTTGATGGGAGAACAAGACAGCTGGCTCGATGAAACATCTGAAAGCGAGCAAGAGAATGTAGCCAAAATAACCCTGGTGAAAGAAGATAAATCGGAGCCGAATGACATGGAAGCAGTCGATGGTGGTAAAAACGAGGAAGCGTCTTCAGAAAGGGAGGTAGATTCTATTGACCCCCTTTTGTATTTTGAACTCCAAGAAAAATTTACAGCTCTTCATAGCAAGTTTAGGTCAGTAGAAAATGAACTAGCTAAAACTATAGTCGATCTAGATATGACACGTGAAAACGTAGATAGACTAGAAACTAGCTTAGCTAATTCTGAAGTCATTTTATCTGAATCAGCGTCAAAAGTCATTGACTTAACTAACAAAGTCTCAAACTACGAGCAAACAATAAGCAAATGTGTTGATCACGAGAGGACAATCAACGACTTGCAAGCTCGATTTGATAACAATTATCAATGTCTGCTCAGGAAGCTTCAAGAGATGAGTAATCTTGATTGCCTGCTGGAAGTAGCGCAATCAAAAATTGACAGTCGCGACGCTGAAATAGTAAAGTTGAAGACACAGGTTAGCGAGCTAAACGCTAAATTGACAACTTGCATTGACGAGCGAATCAATAAAACATGCGAGTTCGATCTCCTGAATAAAGAACGTGTAAAACTGTATGCTAGGATTAAAAAGCTAGAGGACCTCCTAACAAAAAGAGGACAAACAGATCGAACGATCTTCTTGAACCAGCCTAAGGACACAGAATTCTACGATCCACGTGCAGGCCTAGGCTTTGTTCCAAACCCTACTTTAGCTGTGAAGAAATCCCTAAACCCATATGATCCGTATGATATTAGCTATTTAGGGATTAACATGACTAAATTAAGGGCCTTCACACCAGAAAGTGATGGAGATAGGAAGACAGGAGTAGAAATTCCACTTGACTATGAAGCTATGAATAATAGCTACAAGACAAGGGAAATACATTTGTCTGATGACTACTTAGATGCTCTTATTCCCCCTTCAACACCAATCATCCTCGAGAACACGTCCCGTGACTTAGCACAGTCCAGCCCCTCTAGTGCATATATCCCACCAGCAATTAAGGAAATATCTGACTTGCGCTCGACCCTAGAGTCCGAAAAGATTGTTTTTCAGGTAGAAAATGACGTGCTATTGATAATAATTTCCTCACTCGAAAAACAAATCAATAACATTATAGCTTCAACGTCTCCACAAATGTCTCTAGTTGAGTCTAAAATAGAAACTCTAACCAAGCCTAGGACACTAAGGAAGCAGAATGCATCGAAAAAATCAATGCGTACCAACTTATCCTCGCATGCACCTACAGGTAAAATTTTAAATAGAATGAAAGGAAAGGAGATAGCCACAGGCGACGACCTATTATTTGAAAATTGTGCTCCTTCTTTTAAAAAGAAGGAGGCAATTAAATTTAGAGCATCATGTTCAAATTCGCATAGTAGGCATCAGTCACAAGCTAAATCTAACATTGCCACATCCCCATCCATGATTTCATTGTCTGAACCTGTACGAACATCTATGCTCTCTAATTTTAACTACTCTTATGATGATGCACTAGCCTTAAATTCTCGTTTTAGATTAGCAAATGCACGTACAACCAAGAACGACGAATGCTTCTTTGCTAAGCTAGGCTCACAAACTCAAAAGGAGAAGATTCAAACGAACAGAAAGATAAAGCCTACACATTCGTCTCCCAAGTCCAGTTCTAAACTTGACAAACGAGAAGATCACAAAAGCATCCAATCAAAGCACCCTAAGACTGAAGCTAAAGCTAAAGTTTTAGGAATTAAGAAAATCTGGATTACAAAACAAGAACTTAGGGCAAGCACTAGCCTTTGTTATCCCTTAGGAATTAGAAAGATTTGGGTTCCTAAATCAACAATTAACGCTATAGATAAACCTAAAGTTGACTTAGGACATAAATCTATGAAAGACGCATGCATAAACTCTAGATCTAATACGAAAGGACCCATTCTTAGATGGGTACCAAAATCTGCTTGAGATGTTTTGCAGTTTCCAGCATGGGTAGGTACATAGAGATGGTTACTCCACACCTGTGACTGGTTACCAAAGATGATGCCCCAATTTTGACCCATCGCATGACGAACTCTCCAGCTCGATCTTGAGGGGGAGGGATACCAAAGTAAAATGGGAGCAACACCACGACGAAAGTGCAATACCAATCAGAAAATGCCAAATATCAAGCTTCGTCAAAGAATTAAGCGAAGACCATAGAGACCAAGGATTGAAGTTGATGCCTCAATCGAACAAAGAGATCAGACTAAAATGACAAACTACGACCAACAACTTCAGCATGGACTTCAAGCATCAAAGCTGCCGACTCGTGTAAATATCTCCAAATTTAAAGGAAATTCCCCAATCCCAACAAAAGGTTGAACAAACATAGGGAGGGTGGTGACTATCCAGGGAGAGATCGAACACAAAAAGAGACGATCATCGAGCAGCTTTGAACACTTAAGAGAAGAGAAGTTCAAGAGATGGTGAGCTTGAAGACTTTTAAGGAGGAGGTCACAAGACAAGACAAAGGAGGACGTGATTGAAGAAGAACACGCATGCACAAACTTTCGCATATGCAACTCTGATACGTGTTCTTTGATGACTCAGGACGATTACAAGACCAAGATAACCAGCGCTTAACTGTAAATTGAACACAAAGGGGGAGATTGTTAGGAATATTTTATTGTGTTCAAGTAATTATTTTATCTTAGTCTTGTATTTTATTTAAGTGAACTGAGCTTTAATGTTTTAGAGCCCAGTGAGCTTAGAATTGTAATGGGCTTACAAGGGCCCAAGTATTATATACCAAAATGTGGTATAAATACTAAAACCCTAACACATAGTTAGGTGTCTTGTGTGTGTGAGAAATACAGAGAAATTAATTTTTGTGAGAGAAGCTTCAAACCCCTCGCAAGAACACGCACGCACGCCCCCACGATAAGTTAAATTCTTCCCATTATTTTCGTGGTTAAAATGCTAGAAATGTGTTTTAGTTGGATATACTGGGATTAACAGCAACCCCTGCTGATAGTCGGGATGCGACTATCCTTCAGCTCGCGGAACTAGTCCGCCAACAATCTGCCCGAATTCAGCAACTAATTCAGCAACAAAACGCTGGTGGGCAATCAGGCAACGGATCCTCTCAGGCCGATAGAATCGAAATGGTCGGGGAAAGATTTCGTAAACTTAACCCCCCAACCTTTGAAGATGCTGTTGACCCAACCTCGGCTGAGGATTGGCTCCGAACTTTAGAAACTATGTTCCAGCATAGCCGTACCCCTGAACCAGAAAAGGTTTTGTGTGCTAGCTACCTATTAAGGGGAAGCGCAGGTCACTGGTGGGATACAGTACTAACTTTCGAAGATCCCCTGACAATGACCTGGGAGCATTTCAAAGAACATTTCCGCAATAAGTATTTCACTGCTCCCGTCCGTGCCCAGAGGATGAACGAGTTCATCAATCTCCGCCAGGGAACAATGACGGTGGCAGAGTATATTAGGAAATTTGAACAATTGTCCCGATTCGCCACACACATGGTAAGTACGGATGCGTTAAAGATTGAACGATTTATGGAGGGCTTGAAGCCAGAACTTTACCGTTATGTTGGCATGGCTGGACTCCAAGGGGCTACTTATGCCCAAATGGCGGAACGAGCCCTGATGGCTGAGCAAGCCGAAATCAGAATTGTGCGAGCCCAGTAGATTAAGAGGAAATTCGAACAAGGACCCAAGGGGAACGGAAATAGTCAGAAGAAACCGTTTGTTCCTCAGAATGTGAAACCCAATTTTCAAAACTGCCCTCGACTACCTCAACAAACAAATCCGAATCAGGGGAAACCCCAACCGAATGCACCCGTATGCCCAAAATGTGCACGACGTCATCTGGCGTCTGTTTCTCCCAAAACTCCACCTGCTTTAAATGTGGTAAGACAGGCCACTACTCCGTAGTGTGCCCAGAGAATGCATCTGGAAGTCAGGGAGCAAACCAGGCTAAGCCGCTGACGGCCCCCGCTCGGGAATACATGCTTACAGCGGAAGAGGCTGAAAACAATCAGTCCGAGATGGAAGGTACCCTTCTAACCGATTAAACCTCAACATGCATGTTAGTGGACTTAGGAGCCATACTTCCTTTTGTACCCACCACTTATGTGGTAAGACTCAGGATTTCTTTTAGCCGATTTGGTTGATACCAGTTCAAGTGTCGACCTGTATCGCGATCATAATAAATGGGCATTCGAAATAGGAATTCGTACCTGAATCCCTGAAACCTAAGATCCAATAATATCCGGGGAATAATTTTATGCCCAATCTTTTGATCATCCTGAGAAAATATGTTTGTTCGATATCAGAGTAGCGCAGCGGAAGCGTGATGGACGCTAATGATTTTCAATCTCTGCCTAAGTTAAAATTATAGGAATTTTTCTTAGCTCCTCGAGGTAATACACGTTCCACTAACTGGAACAATCTTTTTTTTTTTTTTGAATCGGTCAGTAATATTAAGAACAAATGTGAGAGTACATAGCTGTGAGGACACGCTGAGAGAAAAACTACCAAGCTATTCGCCAAATCCTACGTAATGCTAAAAGTTGCAACTGATGAGTAGGCGCTAAAGTACATAAGCGCATGCTAAGGAGGTGAAGAACATCGTCGATCAGTCGGTCTACCGTTCGTGAACAGCCTTCCTTCCATCTTCGATTCCGCTCCAACCATAGATGATATACCAAGGACGCCAAGAGATGTCGATAAGCAGCCAAATGGAGGTGACGACCCCGCCACCGTCGGGCAGCCCATTCCAGCCCAATCTGCCAGTCCCTATACGGCCAGCTGAATCGCACTCTGCTCTTGAGCAGACCTAAACAGCCCCGAGAAAAAGGACACTCAAACAGAAGGTGTTGCGTGGTTTCCCGCTCAGATCCCTCGCACAGCTCACACGCCGTCGAGCCCGCCAGCGCTGCTATCCACGGCTTGTCTCTCGTCGCCCACTTATCACGGATCGCCAGCCATAAAATAAAGTCGTGTCGTGGGACGCGTAGGCATCCCCCAAGTAGGGCAGCCCATCGCATGCACGGCCGTGATTGTCGCAGCGCATGTCGGGCAGAGAGCGTGGTGAATGTGCCATCCGCCGACCCCACCCATCTGATGGTGTCGTCGGAAAGGGGTTGGACAGGGGGCAGCCGTGGTAAGATCTCAATGCACTCCACTGTTGTTGGGGCTGGCCAATTCCAGCCTTCACTGTTGATAACAGCACTAAGCCGGGAGTCACGAGGCAGCCCCATCACCATCGGCCCCCGTGGGAACCTCTCGATTAGTGGTTCAGGGAGGAGCCAAGGGTCTAGCCATAGCATAATGGACTCGCCATTGCCCACACGGAATTGCAGTTGGCTACGGAGAGTGGGCCGGAGCTTGAGCAGCTTGTTCCATATCCAGGCAGCTTGAGAAGACGGTTGTACACTCCATAAAGACTTGGTCCGCAATCGTGTACCCAGAAGCCATTGTACCCAAATGGAGTCCTTGTCTCGCGTGGCCAGCCGCCAGAGTTGTCGAAGCAACATAGCACGATTGTCCACTTCAATTGATCGCAGCCCTAGTCCACCTTCCAGGGGCGGGAGACATACATCAGCCCACACCACCTTCGCGGATCCCGCCCACAGGAACTTCCGAGTTCTCTTCTCAATAGCCCGTATTATCCCTTTGGGCAGGAGGAACACCCCTGCCCAATAAACCAGAATCGCGAGTAGGACCGACTTTGTCAGTTGCAGCCGCCCAGCATATGATAACGACCTGTTCAGCCATGCTCCTAGCCGACGGTCCACGCTCTGAATCAACGGTTGACAGTCCTGGAGAGTAAGCCTCGAGGTAATTGTTCAAGACCGTTTGTTGAAGTCCTAATACTTAGACCAAGATAACCTTTAGTCTGAGATCAACGACTTCGATCTTTTATCCTCCAATTCGAAATGCAAAACTTGGAAGGATTATTCTATTCCATGAGAAGTCGTTCCTTTATACTCATTGGTAAGAACGCCTTCACGAGCAAGTAGGTGATTTCCGATCACCTAATTAAGCAAACTCAGCTCCCTACCATTTAGTACCCTGAATTGTTCCAACCGACGGAATTTCGGGGGCGAAATTCTTTTAAGGGGGGAGGATGTAATACCCGTAAAATCTGATTACGGGATTTACGACTTAATTAGCAGTAAATTAAAAATTTCATTGGATTAATTAATATTTTCGATGATATAATGCCTTTATATTCTCATGCCTTTAAGTGACTTATGTGCATATATGATTTCATGCTATGTGATTTATAAATCTTATATGTGTTACGAATTAGGACTTACATGACTACATGGAACATATTCTATGATTTTATTTGTCAACATGATTCCATATTAAATGCTATTAGGATTACTAACCAAGTAGAAGAACTAACTGAACTTACAAAAGGTTTTAAGATAGGAAGAGATGAGTTTTGATATATTAGAAGTCTCGAGATTTATAATTCTCCAAAAAGATGTCGGTTTCTAAATTAAAGTAACATGAATGTCGAATTTTGAAAATGTCGAGTTGATGACCTTTAAAACTAACAACCTCGATAACTTAGCTAGGAAAGAATTTCGATATATGTAAATCTCAAGATCTTTAGGTTTCGAAATCTTTAAGCTCGGAATCTTTGAAGTCAAAATTTATGAGTCTCGAAATCTTATTTATCTAGGGTTTTCTATGTGTTTCGAAACCTAGTGTGGGAGGAAAAATAAAGTAATAATATAATAATACATATTAGTTAGAATAAGATAAGGGTTAACATGACCTCCATGTCATTTGATAACCTCCACACGTTAACTAAGGGATAAGGAGACAACAAAGTAAGTTATATCATAAAAGAAGCTTTTTGTAAAACCATAGTTTATTAACAAAACTTTCGAAGAAAAAAAAGGGGGAAAGAGAACAACGAAGGTTTGAGGTGGAACAACGCATAGAAAGGGAATAATCCTTCACCTTAATCTCATGTTTTCTGTTACATCTTAGCATATTTAAAAATTAGAGAACACGAAAATTTCATTTATTCCTGGTTACTTGCAAGATTATTAGTTCTGAAAAATTCGAATGTGTTAAAGTTCTTGTATTCTTAAAAAGTGACTTTTGATCGATGGATTTATGATTTTATAATAAATAACTATTCTTAAGATTTAAGTTAACTGGATTTCGAAAAACGAGTTACTGATAGGAATTGATTCTCGAAAGTTTATGTTTTGGAGAATTTCGATGTTCATTGTGTTCTTGAGGAGTATGTTTTAATCAAATGACTAAATGATTTCGGTACAGAAGAATGTTTTGATAAGATTTCGAAACCCTGTTAGGTATAAATGTCGAGATTTACTTTAGAAGTATATCGAAATCTTGTTAACATCTTATCTATAATCTCGGCACACCTCTTATCCATTCTATAACCCATGCCGAGATTTCACGACCAACTCGAGATTTATTTTATAATACATATCGAGATTCGTCTTGCAATGAATCTCGAGATCCATTTCATAATGCATGTCGAGGTTTATATCTAAACCCATGTCGACATCCATCTTGAAGTTTTATATAAGTTCAATGTCGAAATCTTACCACCAAGTTGAAAGCCATATCGAGATCCATCCATATCGAAAAATATGTCGAGAATTATATCTAATATCGAAATCATAACAAATGTCGAGATCCACTAATAACACAAACTCGAGATTTATTAACTTGTCGAGATCTATCTCTGAAATGGTATTCCTCAGTTTAGGTTAAGTTCTAAATTTTAGGGTTTCGAAATTATAGAAGTCGAAACTAGGGTTTTCAAGTTAAGCCAATTTCGTGAAGTTATAACCAGACTAACAAACCCTAATTTTATATGTTTCTATACTTAGGGTTTGAAGATTTACGACTTACAGTACGATAAGATTAAATAAGCTAAGGATACTAGGTAAGTGGAAATCGCAACTACAACACATAATTTTTATGTGCATGAAATTATGTGTTAAATGCTTTTATGATTTTATGTGACATGTCTATGTGCTTATATGATCTTATGTGCTTCTATGATTTTATGTGAATTCTTACGTGATTTAATTACGTTATACGATGACATGATTTGCATATTCATGGCATGAGCATATGCACGCACGACTAGTATGAGAGTCAGGGAAATAGCGTGCATGAGTATAAGATCGCTTGAGAGCGATGTATATTTGCCGATATGGGCATTTGTGTCGACTCAATGATGAGTCACGACTCTTCTATGCTACCACGGGGATTCACGAAGCCGAATTACCTAATTCACGAAAGGTAGGGGGAATACCCCGTAGCGGGAGATGCAACCTGGAGGATGCGACTCGAGGGTATGAGCGGCACCGAGGGAACCTCGAGTGTTGGCGACCTCGTGGTAAGCTACCAGTGAGAAGCGCCCGCGTGTCAGACCGCATTGGGATGGAAAGGCGCCTTAGGGTTAAACGAAATTTGTGTGCCCGGGTTAGCCTCTCAATGGGACTGCATTGGGATTGAAAGGCACTAGTAGCCTCTTAGTGTGGATCACATTGGGATTGAAAGGCACTAGTAGCCTCTCAGTGTGGATCACATTGGGATTGAAAGGCACCATAGGGTACGCACAGATCGAGTACTCGGGTTTAGCCTCCCAGTGTGTGTACTGCCACTTATACCCTTAGGGGTTTTAGCTCTATATGGTGCATAGTAAGATTGAAAGTCGAAGGGGCCCAAATATGTTATGAAAGGTCAAGAAGAATGTGAGAAGTAGATAGCATTGGCGCGGATGCCTTCGCTATTTAGGTCACGTGCATTGCATGCATGGTTTTCACTTACTGAGCTTTATAAGCTCATTCCACGTTTTTATGTGTTGTAGGACCCCGCGATCACGGTACGTGATCATTTTCACGGCGAGGCCAACTTTTGAAGCTTCCAGGGGCTTTTGAGATGGAAGTGTGTGCATGGATGCGACCTCGTGGAGGCCCAGTAGATAGATTTATTCTGACCCGCATGCGCGCTTTCCTATGTAATTAGGGCCCAGGATGATTTTGTAGAAACCGCGATTCCTTTTTATAAAAGGAAAAATTTTATACCAGATTTTACAAGATCTATTTTGTTATTAGGACATTAGTCGCGTAGACTAGTGTAGAAAGTAGTGGTGGAAGGCGGGGCTGCCACATTAAGCAACACGGAGTAATTATTAGCAAGTTTTGCTTCTAATTCCTCAACTTTCATAGCTTGAGCATCCATTTTAATTAATATAATATTATTAATAAATTTTTTTTGTTTTAAACAAATTGGCTTTTGGAAGTTCTGTTTCGAAAAGTTTGGTTTACTTGAGAAGTATCGTGAACTATCGAAGAAAGTTAGTGTCGAAAATGTTTTGGTGTGCACCTAAATATTTTGAGATAATTTTGAAACCTTCGTGAAAATTACCTAAACTTTCTCTATAAGTTGCCAATGATGTCCTAAGTTGATTGTTGGATATAAATGATCGTTGACACGTTTTGTGGATTTGCTTCAAATTTTTTTTTTACGAAAACGTCGTCTACACCGAAAATTTTGGACCTAAAAAATTTATTTAGAAAATTTCGAAAAAGTTTTAAAAGTGGCTGTGTCCGTTGGATTCAAAAATTTTATATATATATATTTATTATTAATTTTAAATTTTTTGAATTTTTTTTTGTTTCTACCAATGATAAAAAAATTCAGAAAATTTCGAAAGAATTCTTTTTTTATTTTCTTAAATCGAGTACTGTAGCATTTCGGGTACTGTAGCGTTTCGGGCACTGTAGCAGTTTCGGGTACTGTAGCGTTTCGGGCGAATTGCTACAGTGAGTATGACGAATTTGCTACAGTGAAGTGCTACAGTGTTTCGGGCGAAGCTGCTACAGTGAAAATTTGCAATCGGGCGATTAGATTGAATTGCTACAGTGTTTCGGGCGCTACAGTGTTTCGAGTGCTACAGTGAAGTGCTACAGTGTTTCGGGCGAAACTGCTACAGTGCTTTTTTTTAAATCCGTCCACTTTCGGGTGTTGATCAGTCAAGTTTCGGGTAAGTTTCGGGTTTGACTAGTCAAAATTGGATTAACTAGTCAAATTTCAGGTGTTGACCAGTCCAATTTCGGGTTTGACCAGTCAGTTTCGCCCGAAACTGAATAAAAACGTCCGAAACTGAATGAAAACGCCCGAAATTGGATAAAAATGCCCAGAATAAGGTACTGTAGCAATCTAGACTGAAAACTGTCGAAAAAGAGATCGATTTCTACCCAAAACTCACCCCAATCAACTGAAAAAAGTTAGGTAATCACTTCAAATCACTCGAAAACAACCTAATTACCTCTTGAGCTTACAAAATCAGTAAAATCAACTCAAAAACTCACGAAATAGCAGAAATTCGAACAAAAAAAAATACCCAAAAATTTCAGAAACCTCACTCAAATCCAAATGTGTTTGCTCTGATACCACTTGTTGGTCCCTATTTGATCCAACAATACTACTCTAGAACGAATTTACCACGATTTAAGATGGAAGAATTGCTTCAACGTGGGGTGCGTGTGTGTTTGAAGGTTGGTGGCTTCACAAAATTCTCTCTCTATAATTTTAACACACAAGACACACCTAACTATGTGTAGGGTTTTAGTATTTATACCACAAGTTGGTATATAATACTTGGGCCCTTGTAAGCCCATCACAGGAATAAAATCACTGGGCTCTAAAACATTAAAGCCCAGTTCACTTAAATTAATTACAAGATTAAGATAACCTAATTTAATTGAACACAATAAAATAATCCTAACAGATGTGATGTCTGCACTGAGTACAAAGCAGCTAAACAGACGAGGTCCACCTAAACTCATTTCTGAAAATTCTATGGCTGATTTGCTTTATGTGCAGAATAAGAACAAATTCATGGAAGAAGAAGGGCAAGGGGAAGGAGGTGGCTGAGCCTAGGAGGTGCTATCACTGCAATGAAGTGGGGCATTTCAAGAGAAACTGCCCAAAGCTGCAAAAACAAGGTAATGCAAACTCAATTAACCAATGATGATTTTGCGTATGCTGAGGTTTTGGCTGTCTCGGAGCTTGAGAGGAGTGAAGAATGGATCCTAGACTCAGGGTCTAGCTTCCATATAACCTGCAAAAGGGAGTGGTTGCATGACGTCAAGGAGCTAAAGGGCAAAACAGTGAAGGTGGGAGATGGAAATGCTTCGAAGTAATTGGCTGTGGTTCAGTGAGAATGAAGCTTGCAAATAGGGTGTTTAGCATCCTCAAGGATTATAGGTATGTCCCTGAACTTAGGAATTTTAAGTCCGTTGGTGCTTTGGATAGGAGGGGATTCAACACGAAAATTGTTAGGACCGCTAATATCCAACCTAGATCGAATCTACGAAGAACGGATTGTAAATCTAATAAATTTGAAAGTTAAAGCATAAGATTTACCATTGAAGCTTGAGAGAGAAGTTAAGAACAAGCAAGGTTTGGCGCTAAAATCTTCTCTCTAAAGTTCCAATTCTTCTGTTCGATCCGAAAACCACCTCGTGGTATATTTACACAAGTTGTCCTACAAAATGACTAATTACAATTTAGCCCAAGACTACTAATTCATAGCAAGACTAAGACAACTATATTAATTGAATACAATTAAATAGTTCCAACAATCTCCCCCTTTGTATTCAATTTCCAATATAGCGCGGGTTGTCTTCGTCTTGCAAATAGAGTTCTCAAAATCTCCTCTTTAGAATATCTTCAAGCTCACCCGGTCTTCTAGGTATCGGCTTTTGCTTCGAATCTTCCTTTGAAGTTTTTCTCCTAAATGCCATAAGATGTACGAAGTATTCTTGCCGGTTTAGAAAGTCCGCGTTCCATTTCTCCCGTTGAATGCACACGAAACTCCCCCTATTTTGGTCAACCTTGTGTTGAGATCGGGGAATCCGATGTGAGGTTTGGAGAGGTGAACACGGTTGGCAACTTCGATCATTGATGCAGTGGACATAGTAGGCAACTTTGGTCCCTGATTCAGTGGACATGGTTGGCAACTTCAGTCCTTGATGATGCTTGAGTCACGTGTCGTTCGGTCCTCGGTCCTTGCTTCTTCTTCCGGAAGCAAGGGGCATGAGAGAGTCGAGGAGGGGGCTCGGGGTTTTAGCCATCTTCTCCGTTTTGCCAGATTCGTCTTCTCCGAATGGAAGTTGTCTGGTTCGGCCTCGAAGAAGCGTGCCTAGTTCCAGAAGAAGGTAGGTCGTCTCTTTCTTTGATTTTTTTTAAGTTGTACCGAGCTTCCTTTGAATGTGGCGTTGTGAGAGATCCCGGTTTCAGAGTGGTAAGCACGGCGGAATATGGTGGGTGGACCGACCGATTGTGTATGCATAACCCCTTTTCCCCCTCATGGCGAATCGTGTTAACGACTTCGGCATATTAATTTGGAGGTAGAAAAAGGACATACAAAAGGTCGGTGTGGGTAATAACCGGACGAAGCCACAAATGCAATCCGTCTAAAAGAGTACCAGGGCCACATAGGCGTCCCGTTGACATCAACTAGGAGAAAAGATCATAGAAGATGGCCGAAACCGTTGTTGCTTTGATGTTGCAACGGTCGGACTTCCTTCCGATCCTTGAAGCATGTATTTTAAAAAAACATGTCTACAGAATTTCTAACGTAATCACAAAGATTAGGTGTATTAAAAAGTGTATGTGTCCTAAAAATTTGAAAATTTTGCGGAGTGAGGACACACTAGACGCGAGTGATCAATAAAAGCGTGGTATGGGGTGGAATACTGTAGAGTACTGATTTTAAATTGTGCTTGATTACATTAGTTGTTCTTGTAATTGGGAATTTATTTGTATTAGTCCATAGATTAGGACTAGTTTGATATTTATACCAAGTTTGTTTGGTATAAATAGTTGTAAAAACATTGTGCTTAATACAGAAAATTTGAGGATTGATCCGAAAGGCTTGCAATTCACTTTTTAGAGAGAGAAACAACAGTAACTTTCTCACTCTAATCGAATTCTCTCTCTCGTTCTTCAAATGAGTTTTTCGATCGAATCTTATTTATTATCATTATCGTCGAATTACTTTGAATTATTGCCTAGGATCTTAGAGGTGTTAATCGTAGGACCTAACAATTGGTATCAGAGCAGATTCGTTCTGTTTTGAATCAAAACTTGTTAGATTTGGATCGAAAATTTAATTCTGTTCACTGTTCATCGAAGAACAGTTTGGCGCGAAATCTGTTTTCGATCCAATAGCATAATTCTGTGCTTAATTGACTTGATTTGATGTTTTTGTGCTCATTTAAGTGTCAAATGTTGATTGCGATCAAATCCGTAGCTGTTTGAACGTCGTGTTTGGATTAAATCGATTTTGTGAGTTACTGTTTGCGTAGAACATGAAGAACACGTCCTGATTTTGATCAAATTCGACATATTGTGCTTCATAACGTGTTTAATTGCGCGTTCGTGCGTAGTTAGTAATCGATTCCGAGCAATTACCTGAAAGTTCAGTGTCTAATTCCTTGTTTTTGCTTGAATCAGTGATAATTGTATTCTGTGATTTTCTCGATCGTTCTAATTTTTCTCACTAGGTTTTGCGATCGGATTAATTTCTCGATGAAAAAATTGGCGCAATAATTTTTCTCGGTCTGAATACGAAGTCGGTGCTAAATCGTCAACACTAGTTTTACTTAGAAATATTTCTCGAGCATTATTCAGCGAAAATCTTTTTCGAGGGAGACCAATTTTGACTTTGCACGCGTAAAAACTCTCTCTCGAGAAACATTTTCGGTCAGACATTTAAAGTTTGACCAAGCTAAAAATCATTTACACGCGAGAAACTTTTCCAGTCAACCGATTTATTTTGACTTGTCGAGAAACTTACTAACGTATTGTTTCTTTACGATCGAAATAAATTCACGATCCGGAAATTTTTCTCGACCGAACGATTTTGGGAAATTTATTTCGCTCGAAAAATATTTCACTGACAAACTATCTCGCACGTAAACAGTACACACTGTATTCTATCTCGACGAAATTATTTTTGATCAAACTTTAAAGATTGAATCGAAAATAATCTTCGATCTATTTTTCGAATCAAACGCTACCAACGAATTTTGTCACTTGTGAAACACATTACATCATCTTCAAACATTCAAAACACTTTACGAAAATCCTTCAACAACTCAACTACAAAACAAAATGGATGCATACTCGCTCGGAAATGACAACCGTCCACCGATTTTGCAACGAGGCGAATATACCGTGTGGAGGATCCGCTTCCTCAATTTCATCGCTCTAAAAGATCAAGCCGAGAATTTACTGAAGTCAGTAGAAGAGGGACCCGCACAGTTTTGGGTACATGTCCCCGGTGACGAAACGGCAACTCCTCAAATTCCCGCATCCAGGCGAGTGAAGGAGCCTAGGGAGTACACAATCGAGGAGAGGGCTCAAGCTAAGGCTGATCTAGTAGCCATGAACACCCACATGCAGGGCATCCCCAACGACATGTACCGACAGATTGATAGCCTTTCATCGGCTAAAGGAATGTTGGATGAACTGCATAGGATGATGCAGAGGACGGAAGTTGGCATAAAGGCCAAAAAGGCGAACATTCTCACCGCTTACGACTCCTTCAAAGCAAAGCCTGAGGAGAGTCTATACGAGATCTACCAAAGATACCTCACTCTTCTCAACGAGATGAGGAAGATACAGATCACGAAGACCAACATGGAGACAAACATCAGATTTCTATCTTCTTTACCCGCGGAATGAAAGAAAATATCCACTCAGATTCGGCAAAATAAAGATCTAGAGGAGTTGGATGTCCATGCCGTGTTTGACAGTCTCGCACAGCATGAGGATGATATAAGCGAGATTCTCAAGGAGCCGAAAGGCAAACAGAACGAAGACACTATTGCCTTAGTCTCGGAGAAGAGGAGCTCAAGATCAAGAAAAGACCGTTAGGCCTCCTTCACCTTCAGAGTCGGAAGAAGAGTCGGACTCCGACGTTGAGCCAAATCTGAAAGCACTAGGAAAGTAGTTAGCTCTCATAGGACAAGTGATGAGCAAGAAGTACTTCAAGAAGAAGTCTTCAACCTCAGCCAACCGACTTCGGACTACTAGCTCTAAAAACAAAGAACGTGCACCAGAGAGCTCCGATGTCAAGAATCCTAAGGAGGCTAACAAATGCTTCAACTGTGGCAAGCCAGGTCACTTCGCTAGAGAGTGCACTCTTCCGAAGAAGAGAGATGCCAACTACTACTCCAGGAAGCTCCAATTAACGAAACAGAAGGAAGCTGGAGTAGCTCTCATGGCTGAACAGGACCAATGGCTCGAGGACACGTCGAGTTCTGAAGAAGAGAATTTAGCTCTCATTGCCCGTCTCGACAATGAATCAGACGCCGGAACATCCATTCGTACGGACGACGACAACGCATCCACTTCGTCACAATAGGTAGTCTCTTCTTCCACATTATTGGCCATGTTAGATTCATATAAAAAACAATATGCTAACATGAAACGTGAGAAGAAAAGTATTAAGGAAGTAGAGGATAAACTTGCGAGATCACAGGAGAAGATAAATAGTCTCGAATCAGAACTTAGGAGCTCTAGTGCAAAAATAGATGAACTTACTAAGAGCTTACATTCTAGAGAGACTAGTCAACCTCAACTAGGACAACAGAGCGAAAAGATTAAGGAATTAGAAGATAGGCTAGTAAATAACTACTTGGTAGAAATCTCAACGAGAAAGCCATTTTAAATTGTAGGATAACCGAAGATAGCTCTAAGATCACTAACTTAGAAGCTCAATTAGAAACATCAAATGCTAAGGTTAGTGAGCTTAGTAAGGATCTAGACGCCTGTCAAGCCGCTAAACTAACGGTGGAAAATAATTATGCTCTCCTAGGTGAGGAACGCAAGAAACTATATGCAAAAGTAAAGAAATTAGACGATATAGTTACGCGTAGGGGACAATCCGAGCAAACAATATTTCTAAATCAGCCAAAGGATGTAGATTTCTATAATTCAAAGGATGGCTTAGGTTTCACTAACCCACGTGTTTTACAAAAAACAGAAATATACGATGCTAAACACATGGGCTTAGGACTAACCTCTCTTACAAATTTTACTGAATCATCGTATGAAAATACTTTCGATTCATCCATTAGACAAAGCTCACATTGTCCAGAAATCCCCTTTGACTACAAAGAACTAAATGAAAGAGACAAAAATAGGAAAGAATCTATAACACCTATCTGCAATTTAGTTCAAGTTCTACCTCCTCACTCTCAAACACACCACGAGGAAGTTAAAGCCGTTAATTATAAAAATTCTCTCTACAAACCCCCTATCATAAAACAGATAGAGGATTCACAGGCAAAGCTAGATAGAGAACGAGAGAATTTCGAAGCTGAAAAGAAAAAATTCTTTAAGGAGATGAAAATTCTCAAGGATTCCTCGTCCTCCCAAACTACCTCTCACGCTATTACAAAAAGCGTGAAAATTGAAAATCCCCTTTGAAAGATAAAAATC
Organism: Craterostigma plantagineum; assembly: GCA_027422505.1. Classification (NCBI taxonomy): domain Eukaryota; kingdom Viridiplantae; phylum Streptophyta; class Magnoliopsida; order Lamiales; family Linderniaceae; genus Craterostigma; species Craterostigma plantagineum. Next base: position 14,909,915 of record JAPQWV010000013.1, on the reverse strand, counting down.
GTAAAAATAATTCTGTTAAAAGTGCTATGACTAATTTTACTTTACCTACGTCTACAGGGAGCTTAGCGACAACACTAAAAACAAAGGCGAGAGTGTCTAGCACTAAGATAAAGAAGGAGCCACTAGATTTAAATGTTTCTGAGCATGTTCTCCTTCTGTTACAATAAAAGACACTCGTAGAAATAAAAGAGCTATTTCCACGTTTAAGATAGTTGCTTCTACTTGTTCACTGCCGATCACCTTTAGAGCAACAACTTCGAAATAGGCTCTACTTCAAAAATTAAAATTAATCATTCTGACACAAATGCCACTAGGAAGACTCGTAGGAAACATGATCCAGCCATAAAGAAAGCTTATGGCGTTGTACATGCTTTTACTCACCTAAGGTATCCCGTAGAGATTAAATCCCCCAAGCACATTAGGAGATTACATCAAGAAAAGATCTTTTCCTCAACCAAACCTAGCAAAGCATTTGTACGTGCTGAAATTAACCTTCCCTGCAAGGTTCAACCCAAATGGGTTCCTAAATCTCCGCCTAGGACGACAAAAGTCGAAAAGGCCAAGTCACCTAAAGAGGTCAAACCCAAACCCACTTCTCCGAAAGTGGAATGGGTTATCAAAACTCCCTCAAGTCATAATTTAGGAACCATATCAGAACCAGAAATTACTGCTAATCTGAGAGGACCCATGTTTAAATGGGTACCTAAAGCTCTCTAATTTGTTTTTGCAGATCCATCATGTGTGGTACCTTGACTCTGGTTGCTCCACACATGACGGGAAATCAAGAGCTGCTGAGCAACTACAAAGACCAGCCAAACGGCAAAGTCAGATTTGGGAACAACGATTCAGCCCCGATTCTAAGACTTGGGGATATCATTCTGAAGAATCTGACTATAAAAGATGTATCATACGTCGAAGGCCTCCACCATAACTTCTTCAGCATAGGCCAGTTCTGTGACAAAGGGTTCCAGGTGGTCTTTTATGCTGACCGGTGCAGAATTTTGGACAGTCAGGACACAGTACTCTTCTATGGACTTCGGAAATCAAATCTTTACACGATCAACCTGACGTCCGTGCGGCCCTCGGAAGCTGTATGCCTCATATCTCAGATTGATTTACAGAGGAACAGCTTATGGCATCGACGACTGTCTCATCTGAATATGAAAGCTCTCCAACGTCTTTCTACGAAAAAGTTGGTTCATGGTCTGCCAACTATACTACTACACTGGGAGCATCAGTGTTCAGCATGCCAATTAGGATAAATGAAGCGAGCATCCCATCACGTCAAGCAAATTGCGTCTACATCTCGACAATTGGAACTAATCCACATGGATCTCCGTGGGTCGATGCAGACTCAGAGCATAAATGGAAGAAAGTACGTGCTAGTGATCGTCGATGACTACTCTCGCTACACTTGGACAAAGTTCCTGCGAACCAAAGATGAGACCGGTGACTTGATTATTAATTTTGTGAACACCACTCAGAACTTGCTGCAGCAGACTATCCAAGTCATTCGAACAGAAAATGGCACTGAGTTCAAGAACAGACGTCTCAGTGAATTTTATCAGAAACTTGGGATAAGTCAACAATTCTCAGCCGCAAAAACACCTCAACCAAATGGGGTCGTTGAAAGGAAAAATCGAACCATAGTGGAAGCAGCTCGGACAATGCTGATTCATTCCGGATTTCCACACTTTCTATGGGCTGAAGCAGTTAATACCGCTTGTTTTACTCAAAACAGGACGGTGGTTCAAAAAGGTTCAACAAGACTCCATACGAGTTGTGAATAATAGAGTACCCAACATCTCATTCTTTAAAGTCTTCGGGTGCAAGTGCTTTCTGGCGAACGACCGAGAGCAACGTGCTAAGTTCGATCCTAAAGCATTCGAAGCGACTTTCGTAGGGTATTCTTCAACCTCGAAAGCGTACCGAGTATATATCAAGTCCAACCACACAATCAAAGAAAGCTACAACGTCACTTTCCACGAAGTGGTGGAGATGGCTTCTGGTCAAGTCAGTCCTGGACCCGTGCTTAACCCGATGGCTCTTGCACACCTCAGTTCAGGACCCGTATCCAACCCAGATAGCTTCTGAATATACAGTTCAGAAACTGTTTTCACTGGTGTGTTGGTACAAAACCAACAGAAGATGGCAACAACTTTGAATTCAACGTCAGAAGAAGCATTAAGACTCGCATTAGACGATCTGGACTCTCTCTTCGAGCCCGTATATTGGTCACACACTGCTACACCTATAGTGGATTCTCCACCTGACGAGACCAATGTACCTAGTACTTCTCACGTCCCTACCTCACCCGATTCAGATTTGCCACAGAATAACGAAGAACTTACAATGGTTACTGAGGAAGAATCATCAGAGACAATCGTTCCAAGTGCGGAAGTGGAACTTCCTCAAACAATTGAACAATCGGAGATAATTGGAAATCTAGAACCACAACTGGCTGACGTATCTTCCTCAGCCCTGCCTCATGAGCACAAGTGGACTAGATCCCATCCGGTTGATCAGATAATTGGCGATCTTTCGAGCGGAGTAAGGACACGTCGTCAGCACAATCTTTTCAGCTGTTTCTTAAGCCAAAACGAGCCTACTAAAGTAGCAGACGCACTACGAGACCCGGATTGGATAATTACGATGCAAGAAGAAATTCATCAATTCGAACGTCTTCAAGTGTTGACCTTAGTACCCCGTCCACATGGGAAAACAATTATCGGAACCAAATGGGTATTCAAGAATAATAAGAATGAAGATGGTGAAGTGATCCGGAACAAAGCAAGGCTAGTTGCGAAGGGCTACAATCAACAAGAAGGCATCGACTACGACGAGACATATGCTCCTGTTGATCGAATCGAAGCTATCCGCCTTCTCCTGGCTTATGCGGCTCACAAAGACTTCAAAGTCTATCAGATGATGTTAAGACCATCTTTCTCAACGGCGTGTTAAAAGAAGAAGTCTACGTCGCTCAGCCGGAAGGCTTCGTTGATCAAGAACATCCCGATCACATCTATCGATTGGACAAAGCTCTCTATGGACTAAAACAAGCCCCACGTGCTTGGTGCGATGTCTTGAGTGAATTCCTCGTGAAGTCTGCATTCATACGAGGAACGATAGACACAACCCTCTTCATCAAATGGCAAGACAAAGATCTGATGGTCGTTCAAGTATACGTCGACGACATTATCTTCAGATCAACTAATCCGCGACTTTGCACGAAGTTTGGAGAACTAATGAAAAGCAAGTTCGAAATGAGTCACATGGGAGAGATGCAGTTCTTTTTAGGGCTACAAATCAAGCAACTCGAAGGTGGGATTTTCATCAAGCAGACAAAATACATCAAGGATATTCTGAAGAAATTCCATCAAGATCAGACCAAGCCTCTTAGCACTCCTATGTCACCAAGCTGCAAGTTGGATGCCGATCCCTCTAGCAAGTCGGTCGACGTCACACTGTATCGCAGCATCATTGGATCACTTCTCTACCTCACTTCGAGCCGGTCGGATATCATGTTTGCCACCTGCTTATGTGCCCGTTTTCAAGCCGATCCCAAAGAATCCCATATGCTCGCGGTCAAAAGGATTCTACGTTACCTTAAGGGCACTTCTACCCTTGGACTATGGTATCCAAAGGATACGAATTTCAAACTTATAGGCTATACTGACGCTGATTATGCAGGTTTCCGAATGGACAGGAAAAGCATGTCCGGTGGCGCTCAATTTCTAGGCGAAAAACTGGTCTGCTGGTCATCCAAAAAGCAGAACTGTGTGTCAACTTCGATAGCCGAAGCGGAATACGTGGCTGCCGCCAGTTGTTGCTCCCAGATGCTGTGGATGCGGACTCAGCTTCGCGACTATGGGTACAATTTAAATAATATACCCATATATAGTGATAGTCAAAGTGTCATCGCTATTACTTGCAATCCTGTTCATCACTCACGCACAAAACACATAGACATTAGATATCACTTTGTCAAAGATCATGTAGAAAAAGGCACCATAGATATGTATTTCGTGAACACGGAGTACCAACTAGCTGACATTTTCACCAAGGCATTGGATGAAAAACGATTTCAATTCCTTGTCGGAAAATTAGGCATGCTGAATCTTCCGTAATATGTGCTTTACCTGATCTTCTGTGCTACTAAATGTTCTATGCTATGTGTTTTCTTTGCTTATATGCTTTATCTTGCGTGAATTTAATAAATAAAAAATAAATAAATAAATATATATATAAAAAAAATAATATACATATCCTGAAGAAATTCTTTAGGATGCTTTGATCTAAAGTCACTTAGAATTTTACCCCGACATGCGATCGATTTAATTGCTTAACTTTCTCAGTCAAAGTCGCATTCTTGTGTTTAAAGGTCATTAGGTTGCTCCACTAGACACAAAGCCACTATACATACGTGAGGTCTCAAGCCTTGTTCATTTCTTTCCTTGGATCTATTTCTCGAGTGAGTCACACATCAATTGCTTGTCTTAACTAGTGATACTTGGCTTCATACTCACCTTGCCTCAGATCGTTAGGAAAATGATAAGGGTGCTTAGGTTATTCCTCAATCGGCCTTATAAATTTTTTTCCTCTTACTCATTATCCCTTAGTCATCCAATTTGAGCCTTCTCCGACGTCCTTTTCTTCCTTTGAATCCCATTCCCAGCCTTCAACCGTATTCTATACTCTTCGGATGGTTATTCAACCGAAAAAAGGAGGGGAAGAAAATAAGGAGGATGATAACAAAAGAAGGCCTTGCTCAACACGCAAAAATCAGACCAAAGAAACCTGCCTTCCGACTATCTCTTAGAAGGTGGCATGGATCCTGCTGTAAACTTCTCCAGCGATAATCTCGTACTCTCGTCAGAACGACTGGTAAGAGGAGCACCACGAAGTGAACTTCTCCAACGATAATCCGGTCTTATATCGGGAAACGAGAAGAGGAGCGCAACCTCGGGTACCAATTCCATAACCGTGAACTTTTCCAAATAGATAATCTCTGAAACCTCTCTAGGGATTAAGAGAAGAGGAGCACGGTATCGGCCCGAGAACCAACAAGAAGAACTTCGCCTACGATAATATCCTATAGCCTCGTGGAGAAGCGGAGCTTCAGCTTGAACATAGCCTAAAAAGGGATAATTCTTAAAAGAAAAAGAGGGAGAAGAGATAAAAAAAAAAAAGAACAAAAGGAGACGGCCGTGGAAATGGAAGATGACGAAGAGATAAGCTCACTTTCCTCTAAATTCCTTCCCTTCTAAGTCCTAGCCAAACTAAAACCCTTACAACCATTTGATTCCAATCGACGGTCTCTCGCTTAGGTGAAATGATTAAAAATGCCTCGATCACAGGTAAATTGACTCACAATTTGCATGTGTTGACTTGAGTGATATAAATATAAAAATCCCAAGTTAGAAATAATTGAGTGCAAGAGCGAACCTAGTAAGAGTTGTCGAAATTGACCAGTCTATGAACTTAGGACTTTAGTTTGATGACATGACTTGACGGCATTTTCTTCTTTCAAATGTCTCGTAAATTTTAGGTGTGACGATTGATCGAAGCAAAATAATCTGACCCCATACTATAATAATAGTAATACAAAAAAAATACATATATACATGTATATATAGAAAAATAATATTTTTTTAATTTCTAAAAAGAAATAATAATAATAATAAAAATAAAGAAATAACATAAAATAAAAGGAAAAAGTTCGCACATTCTGACATGAAATATTATGTTTCATATGCTTTGAATTGAATAAATGCGAATTTATTTTGTTATCGCACATTCTAAATGTAATTTTAGATTGCATTGGTACTGAATTGTTTAAATGCGATAAATTTTTCATTGCTCTTACCCTCACGCAATATCTTCAGTACATGTTTTTGGGGACCATGTTTATGTGTTTACTAGGTAAATTTGTGTGTTATATGCTCGTGACTTGAATTGATTTCATATGCTTGCATGTTTAGTCAATTCTTGCGCATTATTTGAGGGGGAGCAAATATAAAAATAGTGCATTAGCTCCAAATATTATTGAAGTTCTTCACTAAGTGTTTCAGATTCCTTCAAACAAAATTATGGAGTCAGACGTCGACACTACAAGAAACGGAGCTAATCACAGACCAAATTAACTCCATTATTTCTAACGTCTTTCTTTCTAAGTGGTACAGATTTTTTATTTCAGCCAGGGAAGCTAGACGTTACTGCACAGAAAATACAGGGAGTTGTAATTCTGAGGGGGAGCTTTGCAATGTGATTGTATCTGAAAAAGGGTCAATCTGAAAATTCTAGAAGTACTTACTTTCGAGAAACTGACGCAGTCATAAGTTTCTCGATCGTAAAACAGTGTTGGGAACAATTTTTGATTAACAGCGATAATTTGCGATCGAGAAAATTGAATTGAAGAGCAATTTTCGAAACGAAAATTAATCGAGCGCAAATAGTAATGGGCCAGTTCCATTTAATCGCAAAACATCAAATCGGAAACCCAACATTGAATTACAGCGAGTAAATAAAAGTTCATCTTTGTGTCAGTCGAAAAACTTTTTATCACGCAACCCGAAATCGTAAAAAATTCTCTGGCGACAAACTTTCACAGGCAGTTCAAATCACTCACAAATCCTTCCAGTTTCAACTCAAAATTGTCTGTTTAAGGTAGAAATGAGAATCTGTTGATAGTTGCGTGTGATTTAACGTCGTTAGCATCTGCATTTGAAGTTTTTCGCATGTTTAAGTTTAGATTTTTGTCTGTTCTTCAAAACTGAGAAATCGAATACTATTTTATAGTGATTTAGGCTTGATTATGAGTGTTATCTGAGATTAATGTCTGCACTTAACATCGTTTCGTTGTTCTTGATGAATCTGGTAGTATAAATCTTCGGAAAATCTGCATCTTCGACTAAGATTTGAGTTTCAATAAATTTGGGTTTTTGAATGTTTAAAGGTATCGAAGAACTTTGTCGATCGCAAACAATCTTAAGTGAATTCCGATTCAATTGAGATACTGTTTGTGTCAAATTAGTTCTCGATCAATAAAAATCTGACTTAGTCGTTAAGATAGATGATTTTGAACGAAAAATTATTTACCATCGAGAAATCTAATTAGGATTTTCTGTGAGCGAAAAACTTAAGCACTGAATAGACAATTTAGATGCAAATTTTATCGAGCGCAAAACTTATTATCACAAAATAGAATTTTCGTTTTAATTAGATTTTGGTCGCAAAAATTTCGCAGCGAAAAATTAATTTTTCAACGCTTAATTTTTCGATCGTAAAATTCGCCGCTTAGGACTTAATTGATTGAAAATTTCTCGACGGTTGACTTAGTCTTTCGTTGACTAATTTCTCGATAGAAATATATCGCAGCGAAAAAAAAAATGTTACTTACAATCGAAAATCACATACCGCTCGACAAATTTCAAATCGAAAATTTTATTCAATCGAGGAAAATTTCTCGATAGTAAATTTACCTGAGATATAATTTCTCGATCGTAAATTTACACGAAATTTTTCTCAATCGTAAAATTGATCGACTACAGTCTCGATTTCAACTTCAACACTTAGAAAATTTTTCTCTAAGTCTTTTACCCTGTAGCGAACATTAGCGAATAAAATTTTCTCGATCGAAAGATTAAACTGAGTCATTACAATTGAAATCAATGCATAGGACATCAATTTGAAAACCAATTTTATCGAGCGAAAAATTTCTCAGCATGAACAGTGACATTACCCGCGATTAAACACTTAGAAAATTTTCAAACTATTTTTCATGCGTTAGGTGTTTAATTCGAAATTACCATCATGCCATTACATTTTTTTTTTTCAAAATCGAGAATCCTATATGCATATCATACGATTTCAATTCAAAATTCATCAAACATGTCCTGACTTGATACAATAGTTTGATGAAATTAAATTCATTCTCGACTAATATCAAAAATTATGAACTAATGATTTGTTATATTTCTTACTTTTTTCAGATGGATCGCTATCCAACATATAATCACATATACGAGAAGTCCTTATACCTCAATGTCCACGACACGAACTTCCAATTGGACCTGGCCACCTTCCGGTGTCCAGACGACATTATCGTGTCTATCCTTCAAGGCCATCCACTATGGCATGGACTTACCGTGACAGCATCAGTGCCGATGGTCTACCTCCAGCAGTTTTGGAGGATGATCAAGAGCATCATATTGGACGGGGATACCATTTCACGACGGTTGTAGGGACGAGGCACATCTGCATGGGCAAGAACGAGTTCAGAGCTCTACTTGACCTCCCTCACAGCCAAAACTACGACCCCCTCCCTTCAGATGAAGAACTGGTGGCTGATTTCCTTCAAATGGGGTACCGTCCGCCGCTCACCAAGCTCGTGAACAAGTGTCTATCTCCGAAGCACGCCGGCTTCGACAAGGGCAACGGTCACATCCTCCGGATTTTTCACGGAGTCGTGTTCTCGCGGAATTACGATTTCGCCCAGCTGATCTGGAACGACCTTGCAGAACAGATCAGACAAAAGGAGAACAAGCGGTCCAAGAACGTGCCGTACGCGAGATGGTTCTCCGTCATCATCCGCCAACACATGGAGATGTACGCGCAGAACATTCCTCGCCTGCCCCCGGGAGGAAACTATCAGCCGCCCCGGCTCAAAATCTTCCACAACCCAAGGCTGGTGGACCTTGCACAGCCTTCAATGGCCATATCTCTCAACCTTCTTCGGCTCGCTGACCCCACAGGAGCTGAATATCAGAGATACTGCCGGGAACATCACCTCACCGAGGAAATGATTAGAGGGCCCCCGGCAGATGTACATATGAGCCCTCCCCAACCGCAACATCACCAAAGCCCTGACGACGCGATGATAGATGTTGTCGCTCACGAGCTTCAACAGGAGTCTCCATTGGTCGAAGAGCCAATGCCCGACGTAGACGATACCTTGATAGACGTCGTGGCTACTGAGATGGCGCTCGAGGCTCCTGCACATGAATATCAAGTGGAAGTGCCCGTTCATGTTGGCGTGCTCGAAGAAACCTTTGAGGAGGTTCTTCAACCAGTAGCACAGCCCGAAGTAGAAATGGGGCAAAGCTCTCTTCCACCGGTGATGGATCAGGCACTGGAGGACGTCGATCGTGACCTCACTCCTCACACGGCCACCCCGTCTGACACGGAGTCTGACGAGGAAATGAGCCTGATAAGGAGGACTCCCACAAGACTTAGCATTCAGCTGGAGTCCCTCTTCCCGGCCGTCACCAACGCACCAGATACTACGCTGACTACATCTACAGGTGTTGCTGGCACTTCTTCGCTCAATCTTGAGCCGCAACCAAATCTCGTGGTGTCAGGTTCGCAGGCGCAACCCGAGCCTGTCATAACGCCCATAGAGCCGAATCTTCAAGATTCGACTCAAGGATTGGCTGGACGTCTCATACAGTCACAACCTCAAGTGACTGTGAGCCAACCTGAAGAGTCGGTGTCTACTCAAGGGTTGATAACAGGCGACATCAGTCGTCCTGGTCTATCCAAGGAGGCGTCCGCACCCTTTGTGACGAACGAGCAGTTCCAGGCCGCTCTCTCTGCCGCTGTACAGTCCATGGAAGACAAAATCACGGAGAGAGTACTCCAACCAATCGAGACATCCTGAAGAGATACCGGGAAAGCACCTGTCTCTGAAGGCCCTTCGTCACAAACCAATCCCACACCTCCACAACCCACACCTACCGACCCTTTAGCCACTTCCTCCATCCATATCAACCCATACACCATGCCCATAACCGAGCTCCACGACATATTACTCGCCCTCTTGATCGGCCTTTCCATTCGGTCGCCCCAAGTGGAATCCCTCTATCGGCGATTGGTGGATCATCCTGAGCCACCTACTAACACTTGCCGATCCTGACGATCAGGACCATCATGAGGGGGAGAAGAGGCCAAGGACATCTACAACTGGCCAAGGACAAGGCTCGGGCGCTACGCAGACAAGCACTGGAGCTGGTGAAACCCAAACTACCCACCAAACCCAAACACAAACCACCCAAACCCAAACTACCCACACCACGCACCGCACCGCCCACATCGACCCACCAACCTTTCACCTCAGGATGCCTCCACCCACACCACCGATCTACTCAAGCCCCTTGCTTCCGGAAGAAGAAGCAAGTGTCGCGATGCTCATAGCCCTAGCAGCTACTCAAGCTACTCCCTCAGTCGCTCCAGACCAACCGGGCCCCTCAGGACATGGCGTCAATCCACACGAGGTTCTAGACAAGTATATCTTCGAAGGACAGTGGATGACCCATTCCATGCCCGAGGAGCATCAAAGACGATGGCTTCTAGATGTTCGGCGCTTTCTACAACAAGCATCTGTAGACCTCGTGATCATAGAGACGACGAGCTTCAGGAAGGTGAAGACTACGAGCAAGACATCCCAAGGCTACCATAGTTAATCGCTCAACGGGCGGTTCCCTCTACAAGGCTAACGCTAGGGTTCGGATCGACACCCCATGGGAGAACATCCGAATAGAAATCCCTTTCCTAGAAGAAGGTCGTGAGAACATTTGGAGGTCTCCGGACAGAGTTAAGAAGCCGAACGAGTTCGAGCTTAGAGGGCTCTCTTATTGGGATCAGCAGAAGAGGATGACCTACCTTTGGATGCTGACCAAACTAGGACGTGATATAAGGCTGGGGATGACTAAGGCACAAGCCAAGAGCCATTATAAGAGTCTCTCTCCAATATGCCAACTACTCAGCGTCTACTGTGACAAAGGAGGACTTCCAACACCTCACTACACCATTGAGCGCGTAGATAGAACTCGAGAAGATCTAAGCGAGAGCGACCTACCGTACATCCCTGCTGAAGAAGTCTACAACTTATATCAGCTGTATGTGAAAAAGTACAAAGGTCCTCAAGGCTTCATCAAGAAAGAAGGTCTCGAGGGTCTCTACCGGTTCATGATGCGCCAAGTCAAGTACTATGCCGCACACGACCTTCAGATGGCTTTGGAGAGCAACATGAAGAAGATCAACATGACCGCTCCGCTCAACAAAGGACATGAGATCGAAGGGCTTCCCAACAATCACGTGCATATCAGCTCAGTCCTAGACATCACCTACCACAATCCAATAGCAAAGAAGAATAGGTTGATGCTGAAGACTGAAATCAACAAGTTTTTGTGATGGGACGCTCAAGGTCATCAGGAGGAATATCGAGCAGAGGTTGGAAGAAATTAATAGAGACACCATGCTGAGGATCCACAGGTTCGTGAGAGAACAGCCGATCCTAATGGAACTGCTTGAAGATATCGAGGAGCGACTGGAGCTGAGGATCACGCTAAGGAACGAGTATGCGATGGGCTTGCGAAGATCGTATTACGCCCGACAAGGACAAACGGCGGAAACGCAATCAAGCACAAAGGGGGAGATTGTAGAGTACTGATTTTAAATTGTGCTTGATTACATTAGTTGTTCTTGTAATTGGGACTTTATTTGTATTAGTCCATAGTTTAGGACTAGTTTGATATTTATACCAAGTTTGTTTGGTATAAATAGTTGTAAAAACATAGTGCAATACAGAAAATTAGAGGATTGATACGAAAGGCTTGCAATTCACTTTCTAGATAGAGAAACAACAGTAACTTTCTCACTCTAATCGAATTCTCTCTCTCGTTCTTTTAATGAGTTTTTCGATCGAATCTTATTGATTATAATTATCGTCGAATTACTTTGAATTCTTGCCTAGGATCTTAGAGTTGTTAATCGTAGGACCTAACAAATACCATTTAGTCCAATATCTCCCGTTTTCGAGTGAAACGGTGATAGCATACATGGTTCCCTGTGATTTATGAAACACCTATCTTTTGAGAGATAGACGAGTGGGTAAGGCTCGGTTGTGCATGCGCCGTTGGACCTAATGCGACGACTTCTACATGGGAGCTAATTAAAATTAGCACATGTACCTATGGGGGTTGGTCCGAAAATTATGTGAGATAAGGGAGTGATGTATCTTCAAAGACTTCCTAGGCATCATCAATATAATCTTGCTTGGTCTCAAATGCTCGAGCGCGTTCTGGGGTTAGGATCAAGTCGGATTAGACTAAACCATAGGAACATGAAATCCGTGCTTCCGGGGTACGTGAGAAGTGTTGCTCTTGTTGAATTAGCAAGCCGGAGCCGGTCGATGAAAATACGGAGCATTTTATAACGACCCTACTTCTTAAATACATATTTTGGCGGGTTGTACGCAGCATAAGCAGCGGAAAGCCCATTTAATAAAAGCTTTTATTACATAATAATATTCAAGTACTGGGCCGAAGCCCAAAAGTCTAAACCCATAAATAAGAAAATGTATTACAACACACACATTATTGTATTAGACCGAAGCCCAAATAGTAACAATACGAAAATGAATGAAAAACTCCACAGGTCGCGTTCCATGTGCTGCCCCGCACTCAAAAGACCGTGGAGTCACCGCCATCAGCCGCCTCACCTACATACGTAAACCCTGAGCTTTTGCCCAGTAGATGAAAACATGCAATGCAAATGCTCTCACACCCCAATCCCGACATAACTCACAAAATACACGCTCGACTCTTTTCTCATATCTCATTTCATCACATCACATCAGGGCCCGAGGCTTAGGTACTAAAGGCAACACGCGCGCAGGGGTCCGTAGCTCGGGAGGCCCCACTCCCCACAAGGGGTCAGTAGCTCGGGAGGCCCCACTCCCTCCATATAAAGTGCGCCTTAGTCCTAACCTCACTCATACAACTCATCTACCATTTATCCTTCATAAACCATCTCGCTCACTTCTCCGTACAATACTCTCATGACTCCGCACTCCCCTCGTAACACGTGTATGCAAAAGCCATGCAAACAAAAATGCAACATATAACATATCCTTTCCACATTTCTATATTACATATCGGCCCGAGGTATCAGCTCGGCCCGATTCCAAGAATCAACACTCAACAAATAATTCGGGCCCAAAGCCCGCGTTTCGATTTTTAATCGGCCCGAAACCGTAACCACCGAACTCCCTCTCGATCTTATACTAGAAGTTCTAAGTTTAATTCTTTCTACCTTACGACTCTGATTTCACCCCAACGCTAGCTTTAGGTTAAACTCCAAAAGTATTTTAGAAATTGTCAATCTTTCCCAAAATTTAAAAATTATTTTTAGCTCTATAGCAAATTTTCAGAAATTACAATTTTTGCTCCGAAACCTTTGAAAATTCACAATTAACCCCAACCGAATATTTTTAATAATTATTTAGCCCCAAGACTTTTGAAAATTCTCCATTTAACCCTAGCCGAGATACTTAAAATTTATTTAGTACTTGGAAATTGTTCTGAAATTTTATAATTAACCCCGACCGAAATATTTAATATTTATTTAATCCTTCGGAATTTCAGAAAAATTGCGCAAAGGCCCCAATTGTCTTTAATGTTTATTTAAATTTATCCAAAGGTTCTAATAATTTACAAAAAGGTCCCTAGTCGATTGAATAATAGTTACCAAGTATCTCAAAACTTCTGAAAATTGCAATTACGTCCTTAGCCGAGTTTTAAGTATTTATTTAATCCTCCGAAAATTATGAAAATTGTATTTTAACCCCTACTAAGCTTTAACCCATTTATTTAGAACCCAAAAGCTTCTGAAATTTCATTTTTACCCCAGTCGAAAACTAACATGTTTATTTAGTACCCAAAACTTTCGACAAATTCTAATTTGATCCTAGCCGAAATTTAATATATTTATATAGTTCCCAAAACTTCTGAAAACTTTCAATTTAACCTTAACTGAAATTTTAGTATATTCAATAAAATAGCCCCTGTTTCGGATTTTACATACACAGCCCCGGATTCTTGAGACTTTTCAATTTAGTACTCGAATTTTTTTGAAGATTACACAAAGAACCCCACCCCAATTATTTATTCAAAAATATAAATCTGTCCTAAAAACATTATATTTCTTTAAAAATATCCCCTATTCGGAATTTTACAACACATACTCCCTGGATTTTATAAGATTTCGATTAAGTCCCAAAATTTTAAAAATAACTATCTTATACGGCTGTTGAGCGACAGTTTCGGATTTCTCATTGATCACAAGGTAAACGATGTCCGATGGACCTGAAATTTTAACCAAAGATAAAGGACTTGCAAATCTTAATTATGTCCAAAGGAATTTCTAATCCGAGGTCTAGATTGTGAGATATGAATTTTTGAACCTCTTGGCCGAAATGGATAAAGAAAACCCTAGAAAACCCTAATTCTCCCCAAGTTTTGCTCTATCCTCTTAATCTAAAGTCCTCTATCCCTATTTCCAAATATTCATAGTTCTAAAAATTCTCAATCTCATGCTCCCTAAGATAATCAACGAAAAATTCATGCAAGTAAATTATTATCATCACATAAACACAAAGAATTCGATGAATAACATGCAAAACACGTAAAATTCACAAATCCTAATATTGTTTACGTATGTAGGTGATCTTCACCTACCTTACGTCCGTAGAGGCTACGTTACGGTTTAGTTTCACGTGATCCCGACCTTAGAACTTCGATCCCGAGCTTCCCGGAAATATTTCTTCTCCTCCCTCTTCTTCTTCCTTTTTTCTCTTTTTTATTCCTTATTTTCTTTCTTCCCTCTCTCTCCCTCTTTCTCACGGCTCTTTCTTCCCCCCTCTATTCTCTTTAGTTTATTTATAAATTGTCCTCAAGAGGTAAAGGTGCATTAGGTTTAATTATTTTGGTGAGGTGGTCTTTTTGTCTTCTCCTCTTTCTTTCTTTCCCATTTTCTTCTTCTCTCCCACGTCTTCTTCCCCTTTATTTTATTTGCCTTGTCTATTCTTACTTTCTCTTAGTGGAGGCATATTAGGTGTATTTGTATTTGTTTGTTTTATTTTTGTTTTGGTTTGTTTTGTTTGGTTTTGTTTTGTTTTTAATTCTATTAATATTATATTATTTATTTTCGGCCCATTTAAAAATATTTGGGCCAAATTGTAAATTCTTGGCCCAATTCAAGAAGAAATTGGATCTAGTTCGAAAATAGATCTTGTAATTTCGAACATAATTGAAATAATCCCGTATTAAATTTTTACGGGTATTACACATTTGATCTTCACTTAGATCGTCGCTGTCGTCTTTGGAAAATTTTGTCCGTTTGAAATTCGTGGTACGTCCATCTTTGGATGTGGGAGAATAAGTCCGAGAAGCATATCTAAAAAATTTGATTTTTTTGATTTTTTTTATCGTTTTTTGGTTTTTCTTTTTTTTGTTTTCTTTTTATTTTTTTTTTTTCTTTTCCTTTGTTTTTTTTTTTTTGTATTTCTTTTTGTTGTTTTTTTTTTTTTCAATCATCACTAACAATTGAAAAGAAGAAAAAAAATTAAAGATTGCGCTCATAAACTGAACTGTGTAGCTACACAATCTTGGGAAAATAACAAGATGAAAGCATATAAATCATATGAGGCAATAATGTACTCTCCTCTCTTTTTTTTTCCTCCCTTTCTTTTTTTTCATATTTCCTTTTTTTCTTCTTTTTTTTTTCATATCTCATTTTTTCATATTTCCCCCTTTTTTTGGATATATGCATATGTATGTATATATATATGTACATTATTAATATAGTAGTATTATATTTATATCTCCCCAAAAACAATGCTTCGAAAATAAATGTTTCTCCCTCTAGAAATTTGTTGTTAGCTTGACGAATATTAAGAATCTTGTTCTCTTAAATCGCTCATTGTAAGTTTTCTCCCCCTCAAGAATTAAAATTTGTGCTTCCTGTTAGGAATATTTTAGAAGTGTCCAAAATATTAATTCTAAGTCTTGTAATTTCTTTTCTATGTATTTTATAGATGTTTTATTTATGTAATTGGGTTGTATTTGTAATGGGCTTGTTAGGGGCCCAATGGGCTTAAATACCTCACAAGGTATTTAAGCTTAAACCCTAACTTCATTAATGTAAGTTTCCATTTTGCTAAAATCCCACGTACTCAACACTAAACCTCAAAAGCAAACTATTCACATATTACGAAGGTTTAATCTGTTGAAGTGTTCTTGGATAATCTGGTTTTACAAGTGGTATCAGAGCCAAGCGTGTAGGTGAGGAAACTTCATTTCAAGCTTTTAGGGATTAAGCAGTTTGAACTCTTGCGTGGTTGCTATTCTCTGTTTCAAAGCTTAAACTCTCGTTTATTAGCCATTCTCGGAGATACTCTGTTTGTTAAGGCAAGCTTGTATTGCTATCAATTCTGAGTCATCAAAGTGGTCTCCGTGGAGGTTGTTTCAGTTTTGTTGGATTTCTGTCTAAAACAACTGAAGAACAGTCCTGTTCTTCAGTGTGTTCTTGAGCTTACGAACGGAACTATTTTTGGGAACTTGGATTGCGAACTCAAGGATTTCTGTTGTTTCACGGCTCATTCATCTCACAAGGCTACTTTGCGATTCCAAATTACCACACTTGGTTTGCTGTTTCAAGTTTGCGCATCGGCACTTCGCAAAGCTCTACTTTGCGAGTTCGAGGTCACCAAGCCGTCAGATTCTCGAAGATCAACGTCTCAGGATTTTCTTCACTTTGCGTTCTCCGGTTCACTTTGCGAATTGGAAACCCTTTGCGACCTCTTGACTCTTTGCGAACTCACAACTGCTTTGCGAACCCAGGACAGTTTGCGATCTCATTTAATCATTGTGCGAACTTTGCTCACTTTGCGAACTCCAGCTTATTTTGCGAATTCAAAGCACTTTGCAAACTCAAGTTTACTTCGCGGATTCAGGACAAGTTGCGAACTCAAATAGCACTTTGCGAACTCTGCACACTTTGCGAATTAAGCTAGTTTGCGAATCTTCTCATTAACCCGTGAAGCGATAACTTTGCGAACTCACGATCAATTCGCAAAGCGATAACTTTGCGAACTCACTCTCTCAATTCGCAAAAGAGCAAAATACCTTAATTCGCAAACACTTTGTCCTATCCACTCTTGCGATACATACCCATATATTTCAAAATCAATTCCAAATTTGATTTTGACCAAAATTCTCAATTCAATTTCAATTTTTCCTCACATTACACGTTAACGATCATATCCAAAACACTAGCAATGGACTCTTTCAGCATGGGAAATGATGTTAGACCTCCCATCATCCGACATGGAGAATACGCAGTTTGGAAGAGAAGATTCATCAACTTCATAGAAAGTAAGGACAATTCCGAGAACCTGTTGGAATCTATTTACAATGGACCCACACAGTACTGGACTATAATCCCCGCCACTACTGACACCACTCCTGCAAGAGAGGAATAGAGGATCTTGAAAACTGCTGACCAATGCAGTGATGAAGAAAAACTGCGACTAAAGGCAGACAAAGTGGCAAAATCATACATGATGCAGGCCATTCCCAATGACATTTTGATGCAACTCGAATGTGGTGATAGCGCAAAAGAAATGTGGGATGCTCTTCGAATCATGATGCAGGGGACAGAAGTCAATACAATGGCAAGAATGGCAAACACACTCATCTCTTATGACCGCTTTCATGCTAACAAAGGGGAAACTCTCCAAGAAACCTTCCATCGATTTCTTGTCCTTCTAAACGAGCTAAAGATGAATGGAGTCACAAAAAGTGTAATGGAGATCAATATCAAATTCTTAGGATCACTTCATTCAGAATGGGAGGCTACTGCAATTATGATAAGACAAATGAACGACCTAACCAAAGTTAGCATTCATACACTATTCGACTACCTCAATCAACATTCCAATCATGTGGAGAAACGAAGGGAGGAAATCAAATCATTAGGAAGCGACTCACTTGCTCTTATGACTGAACGATCATCAAGAAAACCAACCAAGGACAAAGAAATTTTGCAGTCATCACAAGTTAAGGAAGGAGGAGACTCTGATTCTGATGACGAATCCAAGGATCTTTCAAAAAATGGAGACCAGGAGATTACTCTCAAGGATCTTCCTAAGCAACTCGCTCTGGTCTCAAATTTTGTGCAGAAGAAATTTTATAAGAAGACTGGATCCTCCTCAAATCGTCAAAGGACCTCCTCCAACTCTAGAGGAAAGACTCAGAGGAAAACAACTCTGAAACTCCTCATCAAGGCGGAAAATGCTTCAACTGCGGAAAGATTGGACACTTTGCTAGAGAGTGCAGAATGCCCAAGAAAAAGGATGTTAACTATTACCGTCGAAAAGTTCAATTGGCCGAACAAAAGGAGAAGGGACTGATCTTAATGGCAGAAGAGGACCATTGGCTTGAAGATACCTCAGACAGCGAGAATGAGAACACGGCACTGATGGCCAATGTGGATGACGAAGAAGATGGAGCTGGAGCTGAAGAAGGCGAATCAGACAGGGAAACCTCTAACAGTTCAGAAATGGTGGAGGTAAGTGAAACAGATTATGATTCTTTACTTAAGATGAAAAATGAATTTTTATCCTTATATAAATCTAACAAATTAGGTAAAAGAAAAATCAAGGAACTAGAAGCTAATTTAGAGAAAAATTTAGTAGTATTAGATAAGTTTAGATATGATTATGCCTGTGAGAAGAATCGCGTAATTGTAGCAAATGAAAAAATTGCTAAGCTGGAAATTCAAGTGAAAAAAGGCGAAGCTAAAGCCAAGGATTTAGAAAAGGAAATGAAATCTCATAGAGATCAGGCAATGGATGCTACAATTAAATATGACTTACTAAGTAAAGAACGGGAAAAACTATACTCCAAAATAAAAAAATTGGAGGATCTTTTAACCCGACGAGATCAATCGGAACAAACAATCTTTTTAAACAAACCAGCTAACATTGATTTTTACAATCCTTATAAGGGACTAGGTTTTGAAAACCCAGGTAAGTTAAAAGAAGGCATATCAAATTCACCCTATCTATACGATCTCAAATTTATGCAGACAGGTTGCCTTGCGAATCTAATGTCTTTTATCAGTGAAAATGAGACAACAACACACAGTGAAACTCAATTATCTTTTAACTACACAGAATTAAATGATAGTTATAAAGAAAGAAGTTGTCCAGCAATAACTGAATTTGAGACTGATATTTTTCATCTAAATGAAGGAGAAACCTCAGGTACTTCGGAAAGTAAGACACCGATGATTACATATGCAACTGGATATATGCCTGATTGCATAAAGAAAATCAGTGATCTTCATTCCACTCTCGAAAGCGAGAGAAAATCATTTGATAAAGAAAGAAAAAAACTTCTTCATGAAATATCTTCACTTAAAGAAAAAATAAGATTACACACTATTTCATACACCTTACTTTCAAATGACAAAATCTCATGCACTAATTCATTAAAATTTTCAGGACCCACAAAAGAGCCATTGAAAGGTCAAGTATGGGTTAAAAAGGAAGATATCTTGAAGGAGAATCGCGATCTTAATGTACCTTTTGTCATTGAGTATTTTCCTTCCAAAACCTTTGTACCATCTTTATTTAGTCATGTATCGAAAAAATCATCTTCTTCAACAAAAACAAAGTCATGTCACCAAACAAACTCACATGACAATTCCTAAAAACAAAACTACAACGTCAAAACAAGAATCAAAATCAAAAGCTATCAAAGAACCTGTCAAACTTACAAAAACCAAAAAACTCGAGTCTAAACCTAAGACAAAAAGACCCTCACTAGAGCACAAATGGATTCCAAAGCTTCAAACTGCAGGAACACATATTCCTATCCTAGAAATAGGTAGTGACTCTGTGTCATCCCTTAACAAAGGAAAATCCAGGAAGTCTAAACGGACTAATAAAATTGACAGAGGTGGACCCATATTTCAATGGGTACCTAAAACCCTCTAGTTTTATATTTGCAGGCCCTTCATGTGTGGTACTTAGATTCTGGTTGCTCCACACACATGACTGGGACAAAGGAACTGTTGAGCAACTACATTGATAGACCTGGAGGACTGGTACGCTTCGGTAATAGCAATGGAGCCAGAATCCTTGGTCATGGCGATATCACATGCAATCGACTTACAATCAAACAAGTCTCGTATGTTGAAGGACTGACACACAACCTCTTATCAATAGGACAGTTCAGTGATTTTGGACTCCAAGTTGTGTTTCTAAAGAAAACTTGCAAAATTCTCAATGCCAATGGTGAAGAACTCCTAACTGGAACTCGCAAGACAAATCTTTACACCATTGATATCAGAACTGTCAAACCAAAGACTGATATCTGCCTAATCTCCAAAGCAACTTCAACTCAAAATGACTTATGGCACCAGCGGTTATCTCATCTTAACTTCAAAACCCTCAACAAGCTATCAACCAACAAATTGGCTATTGGACTACCACCATTGAAGTATCAAAAAGAACATATATGCTCTGCTTGTGAGAAGGGAAAAATGAAGAAAGCCTCACACCCTACAAAACACACAGCATCCACTCAACATCCTCTAGAGCTTTTACACATGGATCTGTGTGGCCCAATGCGAACTGAGAGCATAAGTGGAAAGCGATATATGCTGGTTATCGTCGACGACTATTCCCGATACACTTGGGTACGCTTTTTACGGACTAAATCAGAGACAATCGATCATATTCCAAACCTAATCAGAACAACACAGAACCTACTCCAGAGTAGTGTTAAAATAGTTAGATCAGAAAATGGAACAGAATTCAAGAATCAACAGCTCAGCGACTTCTACGAATCCATAGGGATTACCCAACAGTTTTCTGCTGTCTACACACCTCAACAAAATGGGGTTGTTGAAAGGCGAAATCGAACGCTCGTAGAGGCTGCTCGAACAATGATCATTCAATCATCACTACCTCATTTTCTTTGGGCTGAAGCAATGAATACTGCTTGCTATACGCAGAATCGCACAAGCATTCATCTAAGATTTGGAAAGACGCCATATGAACTTATAAATGGCAGACTGCCCAACATTGCTCATTTTCGAATTTTTGGATGCAAGTGCTTCGTCGCCAACGACCGCGAAGACAAGTCCAAACTTGATCCAAAAGCAACTGAAGGAATCTTCGTAGGCTACTCTGCACAATCTAAGGCGTACAGGATATTTCTCAGAAACAGAAGGGTAATCATTGAAAGTATAAATGTCACCTTTGATGAGGGACTCGAACTTTTGACTGGACATAGCAGTTTGGGACAAGTCTCTAGAACACCACACCTTATTCATTCTCATAATGAAGAAGGAGAATGTTCGAGAGATGCCTCTGAATGGAACTCTTCAGATCAACAAGCAACTGATTCCTCTAGACAAAGCAACCCCACATGCTTCACTCAACGAGCTCAAGAAGAACGGGATTTGGATCTACTTTTTGAGCATATTTATATCTCTCAAAATCAGACAAGACCATCTACTGATCCATTTCCAAATACTGAATCCAGTCATAGTTCGTCAACTCATGATTCAGAACCTATTCCTAACCAGACAATCCCTCCCTCAGATGTAGAAGCCTCGACCTCAACAACTTTGACCACAACGCAGACAGAGGCCTCCTCCTCAACTTCAGCTGGCAACATTACCGCGTCTGCAATCGACTATCCACTAAGTGATGAGTCGCAAATTGACGAAACGACACTACCCCACGAAAAGAAATGGATTCGACATCATCCTACTGATCAAATAATAGGAGATCCAAATACGGGAGTAACAACTAGAAGATCACTTTCAAATGAATGTCAGTTCTCCTGTTTCTTGAGCCAAACAGAACCTAAAAGAGTAATTGACGCACTACGAGATCCTAACTGGATAGTGGCTATGCAAGAGGAGATTAATCAATTTGAACGTCTCAAAGTCTGGAACTTAGTTCCTCGTCCAAAAGGAAAAACTGTGATCGGAACAAAGTGGGTATTTAAAAACAAAAAGGATGAAGATGGTGTTGTAATTCGGAACAAGGCTAGACTCGTTGCTAAGGGATATAATCAACAGGAAGGAATTGATTATGATGAAACATTTGCCCCTGTAGCTAGAATCGAAGCTATTAGGTTATTCCTTGCATACGCAGCACACAAAGACTTTACTGTCTATCAAATGGACGTAAAAACAGCCTTCTTGAACGGAATTCTGAAAGAAGAAGTGTATGTGTCACAGCCAGACGGATTTCTCAATGCTGATCATCCCGACTTTGTTTACAAACTCGACAAATCACTGTACGGACTTAAACAAGCTCCAAGGGCCTGGTATGAGGTGCTCTCCGACTTTCTTATCTCTTCAGGCTTCACTAAAGGGAAAATTGACACTACATTGTTCGTAAAGAAACATGATTCTGATATCATGCTTGTGCAAATCTACGTGGATGATATCATTTTTGGCTCTACTAATCCTAAACTTTGTGAAGAATTTAGCATTCTGATGCAATCGCAATTTGAAATGAGTATGATGGGAGAAATGTCGTTCTTCCTCGGACTACAAATCAAACAACTTCAGGATGGGATCTTCATCAATCAGTCAAAGTACATCCACGATATTCTCAGAAAATATGGGATTGACAAGACCAAATCATCGAGCACACCTATGTCCACCTCATGCTCACTGGATGTAGATCACCTTGGTGACCCTGTAGATGTTACTCATTACAGAGGGATCATTGGATCACTGCTCTACCTCACTGCCAGTCGACCAGATATCTTATTCTCTACATGTCTATGTGCTCGATTTCAAGCTAATCCCAAGGAGTCACACCTTCATGCTGTCAAAAGAATCTTGAAGTATTTAAAAGGAACACCAGACCTTGGACTGTGGTATCCTAAAAACTCAAGTATGAAACTAATAGGCTTTTCTGACGCAGATTTTGCAGGATGCAGACTGGACAGGAAAAGCACTTCTAGACATATGCAATTCCTAGGCGATAAACTTGTATGTTGGGCCTCAAAGAAACAAAATTGTGTGTCAACTTCCACGGCGGAAGCAGAATACGTCGCTGCAGCAAGTTGCTGCTCACAAATTTTGTGGATCAGAACTCAGCTACGGGACTACGGGTTTGATCTAAATAAAATTCCTATTTACTGTGATTCCAAGAGTGCTATCGCAATTACCTGTAATCCTGTACATCACTCACGCACTAAGCACATAGATCTTCGCTATCACTTCATAAAGGACCATGTAGAAAGAGGCATAATAGAAATGTACTTTGTCAATACAGAACTTCAACTAGCCGATTTGCTTACAAAAGCATTGGATGAAAAACGCTTCCAATTCTTAGTTGCAAAATTAGGAATGTTGAACCTCAATTTTTAATCTCGATTATGCCTTCCTACAGTTCAATATTTATCTATTTGCTATGTTTCACTTCTCTTATTCTGTGTGTGTTTATTATGTTAACCATTTATTTAGGACTTTAGTTTTTAAGTTGTTAATTTTCAATAAATTGTTTCTTGTGTCCAATAAGTCGATGTAGCGCCAATGCTGATGGCGTTACATCGAGGGGGAGAAATGCTATATCCATGCATCGAGGGGGAGTGAGTTCAATCATTTTTCAGATACTCGATAGGCATTATATCAAGGGGAGTTTTTCAACAAACATTTATTCAAGAAACCCAAACATTTAGGGGGAGTTTTCGTACAACAACTCAAATACTTGTTCAAAGAAATCCAAACATTTAGGGGGAGTTTTCGTACTCTCAAAAACTCGTATTCCCTATAAAAATCCAAAGCAGAATAGCAAGTAAAACAACGAATAAGCTCAAAAGAAGGTAAATCTCAAAAACAAGCATATTCAAATTATGCTCAAAGTTGCGTCTTAACTCTGCCTGTTCCTTGAGCTTCTTTTCTTCTTCTTGCTTCTGCCAATCCATCTGTAAACGAGAAAATAAGAAATTAGTTAGTTCTTAGATGTAAGGTACTTCAATGAGATTTGAGACCTATCTATTTATAAACACGAAGGAAACTTACGTCATTTATTGTCCCGACATTAAGACCAATTTTTGACTAAGGCGAAGATTTTTTTCCAATAAGGATATCGTATCATGAAAATCGATCTTGAAAAACCCATTGATTTGATGTTATCCTTGTGATTGATCGCGCCAAATTGGTAGTACTTGGGTCTTTTCTAGATTTTTGGTATCTTTCCCTAGTCAATTTCAAAAAATTCCATTACAAATCAATTATTAGAATTTGGATTCGCAAAACTAAATTAATTTGAACAATTGTTATTCGCAAACTGATCGATTCGCAAACTACCACTTCGCGAATCTAAAGTGGGCCTTTATCTCAAAAGTTTACAGCCCAACTCAAAACTAGGGTTTACACTTTAGGCCCGCAAAGTTGTTTCTAAATACCAATTTGCAAACTGAACTCGCAAAACAAAAACAATCCCAAATCATAAAACTCCACTTTGCGAATTCCGTCCATTAAACATTCCATCGTCGCTTGCATTGTCTGTGGTTTGCTTGCTCAAATCGTTACCGTCACTCACTCGCGTACATCTCTGTGGTATGAATGAAAAGTTGCGTTAAATTTTACTGATTCTTGTTTAACGATTAATTTTCTCAATTGCAGGAGTGATTTCTCGAAGAACAGGTGTTTTGCAGTTGATTCCTGTAGAAATTCCATGGATTTTCTGTGATAATACGAGCTTATCTGTTTGATTTTTGCACTAAATCGAATTTATCTTCTCAAATCTGAGGTTTTTCAAAGCGATTTTTTTTTGGGTTCGAAATCGTTTAAGGGTTCCTTTTTGATTCTTCAGAGTTAAGCTTTGCGGGTCCAAAAATGTTTTATTTCCTCAAATTCGCAAATCACTCACTTTGCGGGTCATCCACTTTGCAGCTTTGACCGTCTGACTGCTTACTTTGCGAACTCGAGGATCGCAAATCTTGGGATTCGCAAAGTTCATTTTGCGAATTGATGCTTTGCGATTCCCCGATTGACCTGGTCAATTTGCGAATCCTGAGGCTGCGATACAGAATTCGCAAAGTTCTTTTCAACCAACCCGCAAATGTTTTATTTCCTCAAATTCGCAAATCACTCACTTTGCGGGTCATCCACTTTGCAGCTTTGACCGTCTGACTGCTTACTTTGCGAACTCGAGGATCGCAAATCTTGGGATTCGCAAAGTTCATTTTGCGAATTGATGCTTTGCGATTCCCCGATTGACCTGGTCAATTTGCGAATCCTGAGGCTGCGATACAGAATTCGCAAAGTTCTTTTCAACCAACCCGCAAACCCCTCAATTCGCAATATAAACTTCACGGCGTCCTTTTTACTCAACCCGCAAACTTTTGAATTCGCAAATACGACTTGCTAAGATGAAGCTATGCACTTTAAAGTGAACCCGCAAACCATACTTAGGAAATTTTCGACAAAAATTTTTCTCAAATGGGCCAAAGTGTTGGGCCGAGATCTTTTTCATCAAATGAAATTTTATTCCAACCCATCACTATTCATAACAACCAAGTCCTCTTATCATGGCATATCTAATTTTATTTATCTTCTGTGTTGCAGTTTCAGCAGGAATTCCCGGTGTCAAAAAAAAAAAAAGAAAATGACGACACCAACGGATCTAGTCTACCCAACTTCAAAATGGATAACGACCAAGGACAATAATTTCCAGCTTGATCTTCATACATTCAAGTGCAAGGAAGAAATCATATTATCCATTCTGAGAAATCATCACCTTGGGTATGCCTTTTCGGCCTCGATCCAAGTCCCTACAGTTTATCTTCAACAATTCTGGGGGACAATGAAGACCAAAATTGCCCAAGATAATAGCATCTACTACGAGGCCCAAATCGCAACAGAGACTGTCACCATCACAAAGGAACTCATTCGTAGTATTCTAAGAATGCCAAGTCAACCTCAATACGAACCTGAGGCTTCCGAAAATGAGCTCCTGGAGGACATGATGAGGATGGGATACTACTCGCCGATCAAGTTTGTCTCCCATTTTCAGAACTCCATGATCCCGCATCCATGGCGAACGCTCTTTGCATTTGTCAATAAGTGCTTCTCACCCAAGCACTCAGGATGGGATAGATGCAATATCACAATTCTTCGGATCTTCCATGGGATCGTGTTTCGAAGAAATTACGACTTTGCCAAACTTATCACCACAGATCTCGACGACCAACTTTACCAACGAACTAAGTCCAAAAAGCCACAGAATTTGCCATATCTCCGGTGGTTCTCACTTATCATCCACCATTTTCTGACCACAACAACAGGAATACCATCACGACCCGTGGAAGAAAACTTCACTCCACCCAAATTGCGCTACCTTCATAAAGGAAAGTCTGATGAGAAATACTCGCGCACCGCAATGCCAATCCCTCACGAGTTACTCATTCTTGCAAACCCCGATCATATTGATGCCTACTGCAAAGACTACAAAGTTCCCAACCCCACGACACAGGATAGCCCACCTGAGTCTAACCCAGGGGTTAGTGAGACTGAGAGAGCTGAAACGAGCGAGAGAGAAAGAGAGAGTGAGATGCTGAGAGAAACCACAGAAACTGAATCTATCCCACACACACAACAGACTACATCTCAAGAAGCAATCCCTGACCAACCACCACCATCCTCTCAACAAACCATACCTGAACAATCACTCGAGGAACAACCACATGCCGAACAACTCGCACAACCACTAATGGATGTTCCAGAGACAACTACTACTGCACTACCTCAGTCAGAAAAAGCCGGGTCAATCCCTAGGATAGAAGACGTCGTACATGACCTAACGACGCATGAGCGAACCCCACCTGACCATTCACTTGTCTCCCAACAGACAAGTGTCTCAACACAACACGAACCACCCCAAGCCTCCAGCAGTTCGGTTCCTGTGTCTGAACCAACTCAAGAAATACCCATTCTTGTGACACAGGCCGAGCCTCTGCCTGATCTTCAGGCCTCAACGTTCATAGAAGAGCCCCAAATAGAGGCTCTTCAAGGATTGGACGGAAGTCTCTCGGATTTTGATGATTTCAGCAGCTCACCATCCGCGAGCCACCGTACAGAACCTAGTTCTGGACGCGTGCTAACGGGATGCTTTGACGATCCCGGAGACAGTTTCACCCAAGCCCGTCCCACTGACGTGGCAACAACGACCCGAGCACCATCTCCAAAAGATGCGTCGCAAGGAGAAGTCGGAAGACCCAAGGACCCCGAAGTTCCACGAACTTCGGGTGACGAGGGCCACCTCCAGAACCTAGTTCTGCACGTGTGCCAACGGCTCCCTCTAGTGGCGCCGGATCTATTCCAACACAGGTGACGACTGCCTACTTGGAGAATCGGCTGTTCGAATTCTTCGAGACCGTAACCCTACCAAGGGTCAAAGGTCTTATCAAGGAGGCGGTTCAAGCAACTTCCACTGACAAAGGGAAGGCTCCCATATCTGACCAACCTCCTCCTCAACAGCCGGTACTTCCCCGTCTTCTCACCCTGCCACCACGCAACCCGACGACACCCAACTTGTACACAGTGCCTCTGCTCGAGCTCTTTGATGTTGGCATTGCTCGCATAATTGATCTGGACAGCAACCGGAGCGTTGAAGAAGAAGACCTCTACCGGAAGCTGGTCGCAGGAGGCGTCATCCCATCTCCTGATGCGAGCATACCGACTGACACATGCCGCCAAGAAGGCCCCAGTCAGAAACGTCGTCACGACGATCCAGACGACCAGGATCGTCCTGAGGGGGAGAGCAGCAAGAGACCGAGAACCAAGTCTCCTGTTATTCGCGGCGGAAGAAGCAGAAGACGCGGGGTTCAAACGCGTGGAGGCAGTTCGTCACGACCACCTAATCCACCACCAAGGTCCTCCAGGGGCAGACAAGCTACACCAGGGCCGAACCAGACAACTTCCCTTGGTGAAGTCGAGTCTGCTCCCTCGAGGATCTCCACCCAACCAGTCCAAGCAACTACAACCCCTCGTCAAAAGGATCCTCAAGACTACATTGGCAGATATATCTTAGACGAGGAATGGATGACAAGAACAGAGACAGCAGAAGAGTCCCGCCTAAGGATTGAAAGCGTTCGTAATTTATTAAAGGCGGCAGCAGCAGACTTCTGCTTCATCGAGCGAGAGGAAGAGGAGCAAGGAGAAAATCCTGAGGCAGATCTTCCAGAGCTTCCAGAACTCCTTCAGCATCAGGTGCCCGAGGAACCGACGCCAGGATACGAGTTCATAGAAACTCGTTGGAGAAACGCAAAGATCAAGGCACCCTTTCTTGAGGATCTTTATCCAAAGATCTGGAGGAAGGAAGAAGAAATAAAGGGAGTCAACGAGCTGAATCTTCGAGGCCTTGAGCATCTAAGAGGGACGTATAGGGGACTTAGCCATCAGATTATGCTCTGGGAAGTCACGGCCAAGAAAGGAATGAATAGAGATCAATACAGGAAGTACATGAGAGATCAATCGGCCATCTGCGATATTGTGGACGTCGAATGGGCGGTAGGAAGATATGTAGGCCCTGTCTTTGTTATTGATCGATATGACAGGAAAATTGTAAGATATTCAGAAGCAGATCTTCCCTATCTTCCACTGGGCGAACTCAACAAGCTCTACAATATTTATCGCAATAAGTTTCCCCTTGACACTCACACAAGACGAGATGGTTATAGAGCTATCAAGGAGTGCATGCTGAGGCAGGTCAAGTATTTTCGCTGCTCATGACTTCCAAATGGCCTTGGAAAGCAATATGAGCAAGGTCAACCTGACGCGTCCAGACAACAGATACAAGGATCTCGAAAAGTTTGAAGAGGGATTTATCTTCCTTGAACCACAACCAGGGGTCACCTATATACAAGCACAGAAGAAAGTGAAGCAGGTGCTACTTCTGTCAGAGATCTCCAAATTCTCAGATGGAACATTGAAGATTATCCTCAACCAACTTCGGGCTAAGAAGAAGACAGTTTCCGAAGAGGACAAACTAGAAGGAACAGAACTGGAAGAGAAAGATATCCTACGGAAACTCATCGAGAAGATAAGATATCGGATCGTTCTTCGGAACGACATCAGACAGTTCGAGACTGCCCTTGGATTCAGGAAGACCTACTTGGCTCATAGAGAACCTCCACCTCCACCCCGCTCGAAGAAAAAGAAATGAAGACTTAGTTTATTTGCTCGATTGTAATTTGGACACTTAGGGGGAGAATGTTAGGAATATTTTAGAAGTGTCCAAAATATTAATTCTAAGTCTTGTAATTTCTTTTCTATGTATTTTATAGATGTTTTATTTATGTAATTGGGTTGTATTTGTAATGGGCTTGTTAGGGGCCCAATGGGCTTAAATACCTCACAAGGTATTTAAGCTTAAACCCTAACTTCATTAATGTAAGTTTCCATTTTGCTAAAATCCCACGTACTCAACACTAAACCTCAAAAGCAAACTATTCACATATTACGAAGGTTTAATCTGTTGAAGTGTTCTTGGATAATCTGGTTTTACACTTCCTTAAAAATATAAAGGTTGCTCTCATTAAAATAATGAGTAGCTCCCCCTCAATTAAAGCTCATTTGAAAGTATTAATCGAAAAATGATATTTATCGTTTCCGTTCGTAATATGCATTTGAAAATTTTAAAACCATTTAAAGCGATGAAATGCATATCGAAAATGTATCATTTGAAAAGTTTTGAAAGGAAATAGGTATATTTATTTTTGACGAAACTCATATGCATATGTAAATTTGAAATATACCTCATTGAAGCTTAGTTGTAGTAGCTCACGCCTCATCCCTTTATCATGTACGTGGAGCCACTACGTCGAATTCCATACATGAGGGAAATCTGCAAAACTATCGGGACTTTGGTACCCATTGTCGTATGGGTCCTCCCTTATTAGCAGAAAACGAGTTAGTCGTAAATCGTGTAAAATTAGATTGTGAGCCTAAGTTGGTCGAAGATGTAGTCTTAGGAGTCCATATTTGACTAGGACTTTGTGACTTGATATCGGACTTAGGAATCCATTTTTGCTTGATTTTACACGGATAAGTAATTCTAGCATGTGAATATGTGCTCCTAGAATGTGTACTTGTAAAGGTCTTCTCAGTACCTAGTCGTAATAAATGCTTTTCGGAACGAATATTGACTGGGTACTTCATGTAAGTATACGAGCAAATAGAGTGATAAGCATATAAAGTAGAAGTGTCGTAATTCCTACGTGGAGAATGCACATTTTTCACATGATAATAAGAATTTCGAAAATTATTTTCAAGTCTAGGTTTTTAAATGAAAAATTAATAGAATCATTTGAAGCACACGATGAAGTTTCTGCGCTAGAACTTGAAATATTTTCGTGAAAATTTTTCTTGATGGAGGAAGAGCCACTTTCAAAGTTTGTACTTCTAAAATTGATAGGCTTTAACGAACATGTAGAAGTAACGGCTTTAGAAATTGGAGTCTTTGGTTTATTGGTGCTCAAAGCCTCTTTCTCTTTCTTAACCTGCTCAAAGATTAACTTTTCTTGAGAGGAAGCTTTGAGATTAGATATTTCCAATAAAAGCGCATTCTTTTCCGCTTCAAATTCTTTCTTTCCGTTTCTAATATAGAATATAAATCCTCTATTTTCTTAAGAATAGGAGGTATATCGACGGAAGAAGAATTTTCAGAATGACGAGATTTCGCTTCATCGATCTTACAAGTCGCAAGAAGATTTTCTAAATTGTTAATCTTAGAATATAGCTTCTTACGTTCTTCACCTAAGAAAGCATAGTTATTTTGAGCAGTGCTCTTTTCGATTTCACAGGCATTTAAACTCTTGGTCAGTTCAGCAATCTTAGCATTAGAATTTTCTAATTGTGATTCTAGACTAGTGATCTTAGAGTTGGCATTTGTTAATCTACAATTGAGGCTAGCTTTCTCGTCCAGGTTCCTAACCAAACAATTGTAGTTACTTTCAAGCCTGACTTCTAATTCCTTAATTTTAGAGCTATGCGTCTCTAATTGTGGCGTCTTAGTCTCACTAATTTTCAAGCTCCTAGTTAGTTCATCTATTTTCGCATTAGAGCTTCTAAGTTCTAATTCGAGACTAGCTATTTTCTCCTCAGATTTAGATAATTTTTCCTCTAACTCTTTTGTACTTTTCTGCTCATTTTTCATGTTAGCATACCTAATTTGTAAGGATTCTAACATGTTAAAAAATGTAGAGTTATGCCTCCTTAGAGGTTGTGTAAGCTTCATCTTCGTGTGCCAAAGCCAAGTGCGTCTTTTGTTCGGAATTTGTAGTCTCTTGCTTCTTTGAGCGTGACTTGGTCTTTGAGGACTTCTTCTTTAACTCCTTCTCTATAGTTGACACCCAAACTCCTTAAGTCGTTCATCAACGTCGGAGTCAGTGTCGTCGGACCGAATAATCGAGTAGGTGTCCATTTTGGTTTTTTTTATTTGTTTAGATTTTAGTTGGATAATTTGATCGTTAACGTGTTTTATGGATTTGAATCTTTAATATTGATTAAAGTATTTGGCTTTTAAAATTTCAGTTTCGAAAAGATTTTGGTGTATAAAGTTTGATTTAGAAATTTAATAGTATAAACCAAAAGCTTTTTCTATAATGTACCAATAGAAGGTTACTGTTTTTGATCGAAAATAATTCTCGAGTAAAAGTTTTTCGAAGATGTAGAGCACCGTTTTCGATTGTTAAATTTTTCGACAAGGTACTGTTTCTAGAAAATAGTTTTGAATTTCAAACAGTTATGTATAGATTTACAATCGTAAAAGTTTTGCGATTTAATAAAACGTCGTCGTTTTGAGATTTTAATATCTAAACCTTTAAAATCAAATTTTTCGATCGCAAAAAGTTTTGCGGGCGAAAAATAAGTTATGCGACGACAAACCTGTAAAAGCAACTAAACAAAATTTTGCGATCATAAAATCAAGTAAAAGAATGAGAATTGAATAAAACTGAAAGTTCTGGGGTTAAATTGAAACAATAGGACTAGATCAGAACTTTTCAGGACTAAATAGAAAACTAATAGGGACCGAAATGTAACTGCAGCGACTGAAATAATATTTTCGGGACTTAAAATGCAATTTTCCCTGTGTGTATATGTGTATGTAAATGTTCTAACACGAAGAAGACGAAGCTGGGATTCACGATCGAAAAAAACTAACGATTTTCGATCGAAAAAATTTCTCGAACGAATTTTGCGATAGAAAACAAGTTTCTCGATCTGATTTTGCGGGCGTTGACCATGGTTTCTCGCTTTGAACAGATTTCTCGTGGGTAGAACAGAATTTTTTTCTGTGAACGACGAACAGAGGTTTTGCAAAGTATACGTTTAATTGTGCTTGATATTGTCCTTGTAATTAGGGGCGTTTTGTATAGTAGTCCTTAGATTAGGACTAGTTTGATATTTATACCAAGTTTGTTTGGTATAAATACATGTAAATCAATTGAGCTGAATAAAGAAAGTTTAGAGAATTGATCCGAAGGGCTTGCAATTCGATTTATAGAGAGAGAAACAACAATAACTTTCTCACTCTAATTGAATTCTCTCTAGTGTTCTTAACTTGAGTTTTTCGATCGAATTCAATTGATTATCTAAACAATCGAATTACTATGAAGTCTAGCCTAGGATCGTAGAGTTGTTAATCGTAGGACCTAACAATTTGTAACGACCCGACTTCCTAGATACGTATTTTGGCGGATTTTCGCAGCGTAAGCAGCGGAAAGCCCATTTAATTAAAACTTTTAAAACATAATAATACAAATACGTTCAATGTCTAAATCCATAGGTCCAAAACCAAACACATTTTCTATTCATTGGGCCGAAGCCCAAGAAGTCCAAGCCCAAATTTAAAAACACGAAACATAAACTCGTTTCACAGGTCGCGTCCCATGTACTGCGCCGCCCTCAAAAGTCCGTGGAGTCACCGCCATCAGCCGCTTAGTCGTGACGTTTCTCAACGTCCGACTCGTTCGTACCTACACACGTAAACCCTGAGCTTTTGCCCAGTAGATGAAAATATGCAAGAATGCAAATGTTCTCACTCGACTCCCATCCCGACACATCTCACAAAATACACGCTCGACTCTTTTCTCAACTCTCATCTCATCTCAACTCATCTCATCACATCAGGGCCCGAGGCTTAGGACTGAAGGTAACACGCGCGCAGGGGTCAGTAGCTCGGGAGGCCCCACTCCCCACAAGGGTCAGTAGCTCGGGAGGCCCACTCCCCACATCTCAATCATATAGTGCGCCTAAGTCCTAACCTCACTACTCATACAATTCCACGACCATCAGTCGGTCATAAACTACCCCACTCAACATCACTACACAATATTACCGTGACTCCGCACAGTTCTCTCTTCTCGTACCATGTGTATGCAAATGTCGTGCAAGTAGAATGCAACATATAAAATGCATCATATTAAATAACAACATATCGGCCCAAGATATAATCTCGGCCCGATCTAGAAAACTATCATACACCAAATAATTCGGGCCCGAATCCCGCGTTTCGATTTAATCGGCCCGAAACCTTAACCACCGAAACTCTCCCCGAAATTTCACTAAGAGTTCCCAAAATTTAATCCTTTTCACTTTAAGAATCAAAGTTCACAATTGGTCCCTAATTTAATATATTTTAAAATTCTAACGTCCAACTTTCAAAATATCACTTAAATTTCTAATTTAAAAATATCTTTCTGAATTTTTCACTTAAAACACAAAATCTCATAATTTACTTTTTAGGACCCGAAAATTTGCCTAAGTTTCAGATCTGCCCCGAATCATTAAAAATTTCAAATTTGCCCCGAAAGCTTTATATTTCTTTAAAAATCTCCCCCTTGGATTTTTACATTCTCAGCCCCTAGATTTTTAAAACTTTTCAATTTAGTACTCGAATTTTTGAAAATTACACAAAGAACCCCAATTATTTATTCCGAATTTTAAATCTGTCAAAAAAGCTTTATATTTCTTTAAAATATCCCCTATTCGTAATTTTACAACACAGACTCCCTGAATTTTGTAAAATTTTGATTAAGTCCCAAAATTTAAAAATAACTATTTTATACGGCTGTTTTGCGACAGTTTCGGATTTCTCAACGATCACAAAGTAAACGATGTCCGATGGATCTGAAATTTTAACCACAGATAAAAGACTTGCAAATCCTAATTCTATCCAAAGGAATTTTTAATCCGAGGTCTAGATTGTGAGATATGAATTTCTGAACCTCTTGGCCGAAATGGATAAAGAAAACCCTAGAAAACCCTAATTCTCCCCAATTTTTGCTCTATCCTCTTAATCTAAAGTCCTCTATCCCTATTTCCAAATATTCATAGTTCTAAAAATTCTCAATCTCATGCTCCCTAAGCTAACCAACGAAAAATTCATGCAAGCAAATTATTATCATCACATAAACACGAAGAATTCAATGAATAACATGCAAAACACGTAAAATTCACAAATCATAATATTGTTTACGTATGTAGGTGATCTTCACCTACCGTACGTCCGTAGAGAGCTACGTTATGGGTTATTTTTACGTGATCCCGACCCTAGGGTTTCGATCCCGAGCTCCTCCACGTGTCCGCGGATTTTTCTTTTTTTCTCCCGCGTCTCTCCCGCGATTTCTCCCTCTCTCCCGCAGTCTCTCCTTCTCTTTTTCTCTCTTCCCTCTTCTCCTTCTCTTCTTCCTCTCTTTTCTTTCTTTTTCTTTCTTTCCTTTCTCTTCCTTTCTCTCCCTCGGCCTCTCCCTCCTTTTTCTTGCCTTTATTTTTTTTTTCTTCTTTTCTCTCTTCCCTCTCTCTTTCACGTTTTCTCTCCTTCCCTTCTCTATTTTCTTTGCCTTATTTATTCCTGTCTTTATGATGTGTATTAGGTTTATTAGATCTTGTCCTTATGAGGTGTGCTTGATTTAATTATTTAAGGCATTAGGTTTAGATTTTTGTCTCCATGTAATTGTAGAGTTGGCTTTTTTTTATGTTATTATTTTATTTTTCTTATTTTATTATATTGTATTAAATTCACATGGAGGTGAAATAGTATTTTGTTTTATTGTACCAAACTTACATGGAGGTACCTTATTATTTTTATTATTTTCTTTTTTTTTTGGTAAAATTTTTTCGGCCCCCTTTAATTAATCAATTGTTATTATTATTATTATTCTTATTATTATTTTAATTGCGCTTTCACTTCTTCTTTTTCGGCCCAATTAAATTTTATTGAAAGACCCAACTCCCAACCTTTTATTTTGGGCCATTATTTTCTGCATTTGGCCCATAAATAAATTTTTGGTACATTTAAATTTTTCGGGCCCAATTGTAAATTTTGGGCTCGTTTCGTAAAGAAATCGTTTCTTGTTCGAAAGTCGATTTCGTACGAATATTGTTGAAGTAATCCCGTATAAATTTTGCGGGTATTACATCCTCCCCCCTTATAAGAATTTCGTCCCCGAAATTACAGTACAGAAAATAACTCGGGGTACTTCTTTCTCATTTCGTCTTCTCGTTTCCAAATGGCTTCTTCCAATACTTGGTTTCGGCCACAAGACCTTCACGAGGGGTATGTTACTATTTCGAAGGCGTTTCACCTCGTACATCAAAATTTCCACCGGCCTTTCTTTATAGCTCAAGTCCGGCTTCAATTGTTGATGAAGTGATTCGCTTCTCAGCACCTGATTTGGGTTCGCAACGTATTTACGTAAAGTTGATACGTGAAATACGTCGTGGACTCGGGCTAACGAAGCGGGTAACTCCAGCTGATACGCAACTTCTCCTACTCTCTTGAGTATTTTGAAAGAGCCAATGTACATTGGGCTCAATTTGCCCTTTTCCCCGAATCGCTTCACGCCTCTCATTGGTGAATTTTTATTTATTTTTTTTAAAGGCTTGATCACCTTCGTTGTATTACAACAGCCCTCGTATCTTGTCTGCATGACTCTTCTGACGACTTTGGGCCGTTTGCATTCTCTCCCGTATTTTTTTTTCCACAGCTTTAGTCATTTCACGAATCATTGCAGGACCCAACAACGCTTTCTCGCCGATTTCATCCCAATGAATTGGGGAACGACATTTACACTCGTTCAAGGCTTCGCAAGGCGTAATCCCGATCGTGGTTTGATAGCTGTTGTTATAGGAAAGCTCTATTAGTGGAAGGTATTTGCTCTGCCTGAAAATCTAGATTGCACGTTCTCAACATATCTTCGAGCGCCTGGATTGTTCTCTCAGGCTGTTCGTACGTCTGAGCGTGTTGAAGGACAGTTTCATCCTCATGGCCTTTTGTAATCTCTGGTACAGAAACCTCGAATCCCGATCTGAGATGATTGAAATCGGGATCACACGGAGCCTCACAATTTCTTTTATGTACAACTCTGCGTACTTCTCCATGGAACAAGTTTGATTGATTGGCAGGAAATGAGCTGATTTAGTCAATCTGTCCACGATCACCCAGATTGCATCATGACCCTTTACGATTTTTTTTTTGTGCCTCAAGAATTCGATCTAACAGTGTTGGCTTCAACGTTAACGCTGCTAGTTTTATTTCGATCTTCCCGAA
Source organism: Craterostigma plantagineum (assembly GCA_027422505.1). NCBI lineage: Eukaryota > Viridiplantae > Streptophyta > Magnoliopsida > Lamiales > Linderniaceae > Craterostigma > Craterostigma plantagineum. The sequence goes on along the minus strand of JAPQWV010000013.1, from coordinate 14,873,476 downwards.
ATTGATTATTTCCACTCCGGGTTGGCACAGGTTCGTATTAACTGATTTACGGCTCAAAGCTTCTGCGACTACGTTAGCTTTTCCTGGGTAATAATTTATCACACAATCGCAGTATTTTGCTAACTCGAACCATCGTCTTTGCCTCATGTTTAACTCCTTATGCGGGAAGAAGTACTTTGGGCTTTTATGGTCTGTTAAAATCTCGCATCGTTTTCCGTATAGATAATGTCGCCAGATTTTCAGGGCAAACACCACGGCTGCGAGTTCCAAATAGTGTGGAGGTAATTTTTCTTGTAGGATTTTGAGCTTTCGGGAGGCATCCATACTTACCTTCCCGTTCTGCGTCAACACGCACATCAAGAGGGTATTGTAAGAACAGAAACCGTTGTCAGTCGTTTCTTCAACTCCTGGAAGTTTTCTTCACATCCTTTCGTCCACTTAAATGGAACGTTCTTCATAAGTTAAGTCTGGCTTTCTTCACCGTTATTGTCACGATGAGCAGCTGGCGTTGGATCCAAGATGGCGCGCGATCTAATGGTCAGGATTTGAAGGCTGAAGATTTAATTATGTTCCTACGATACCGTGCGAAAAGATCGACGGCTGAGATGTTTAAGAAGTGAAAGAATCGGATAGTGAATCGTGAGCGTTGGATCAAAAATCAGACGGATGATAGTGAAGGTGCTATTTCACTTACAGAGTTGCATGCGCTTCTTGCTCTAACACGCAGAAATGCAATACCACATGGCGACTTGTGGAGCGTTCGATCGGATAAAATGTGTTAGGAATATTTTAGAAGTGTCCAAAATATTTATTCTAAGTCTTGTAATTTCTTTACAATGTATTTTATAGATGTATTTTATAGATGTTTTATTTTATGTAATTGGGTTGTATTTGTAATGGGCTTCTTAGGGGCCCAATGGGCTTAAATACCTCACAAGGTATTTAAGCTTAAACCCTAACACTCATTAATCTAAGTTTCCATTTGCTAAAATCTCACGTATTCAACACTAAGCCTCTAAAGCACACTATTCACATTCTACGAAGGTTTAATCTGTTGAATTGTTCTTGGATAATCGGGAATTACAAGTGGTATCAGAGCAAGCGTGTAGGTGAGGAAACTTCATTCCAAGTTCTTTGGCATCGTCAATATAACTGGCTGGTTTCTCTATGTTCTGAGAACTACTCTGTTTCTGTCAATTTGCGTTAAATTTCTGGATTTCTGCTGGAGAAATTGAAGAACAGCTTCGTTGTTTGGTCTGCTTTTGAGATTGCGAACGGCACTTAAGTTGGATTTGGATTCGAAAAATCTAAATTTGCAATTCAGTTTCACGAATTCAAGTTGAGGACCGACCGTGAATTGAAGGAATCAAGTCAACCCGCAAAATATTTCTTCAATTATTTGCGAAACCAAAGTTTGCGAATCAAGAAATATTCACTGCCACGTTTCGCGAATTGCATCTCAGAGAGAAATTTCACGAACTCCTTGATAGCCCTTTTTGCGAATTCTTGAAAGTTCGCTAACCAGAAAAGATAAGAATTTTGCGAATCCAGTCGAAGAATTTTGCGAACTTCGTTGCCCGTAGATTTTCGCGAATCCGGTTGAAGAATTTTTGCGAACTTCAATCTCCGCAAAATTTGCGAACTCGTTCGAAGAATTTTTGCGAACCTCAACTGCCGGTAGAAATTCGCGGACTCTTTCACACTTTTGCGAATTTATCTCATTCTGCGAATTGGGACAATTGTACATGTCACTGGACATTTCGCGAATCCTTCATTGTTTGCGAATCAGTACAATCTTGCGACTTGCGAACCTTTGCCATCTTGCGAACTTGTTTAAATTCTGTTAAAGTACGCTCGTCAACACATATCGCAATCCTCACATAGCGAAATCCACGACTCTGAACAAAATTCCACGAACTAATTTTTCGAGTCAAAGTCAAAGACTAATGTTTTAGACTTTGAACCAATTTCATTTCAAATTAACTTTTCCTCACATTACACGTTAACGATCATATCCAAAACACAAGCAATGGACTCTTTCAGTATGGAAAATGATGTTAGACCTCCCATCGTCCGACATGGAGAATACGCAGTCTGGAAGAGAAGGTTCATAAACTTCATAGAAAGCAAGGACAATTCAGAGAACCTTCTGGAATCTATTTACAATGGACCTACACAGTATTGGACCATAATTCCCGCCACTACTGACACCACTCCAGCAAGAGAGAAACAGAGGATCTTGAAAACTGCTGACCAATGCAGTGATGAAGAAAAACTGCGACTAAAGGCAGACAAAATGGCGAAATCATACATGATGCAAGCCATTCCCAATGATATTTTGATGCAACTCGAATGTGGTGATAGCGCAAAGGAAATGTGGGATGCTCTTCGAATTATGATGCAGGGGACAGAAGTCAATACAATGGCAAGAATGACGAACACACTCATCTCTTATGACCGCTTTCATGCTAACAAAGGGGAAACTCTCCAAGAAACCTTCCATCGATTTCTTGTTCTTCTAAACGAGCTAAAGATGAATGGAGTCACAAAAAGTGTAATGGAGATCAATATCAAATTCTTAGGATCACTTCATCCAGAATGGGAGGCTACTGCAATTATGATAAGACAAATGAACGACCTAACCAAAGTTAGCATTCATACATTATTCGACTACCTCAATCAACATTCCAATCATGTGGAGAAACGAAGGGAGAAAATCAAATCAATAGGAAGCGACTCACTTGCGCTTATGACTGAACGGTCATCAAGAAAACAATCCAAGGACAAAGAAATTATCCAGTCATCACAAGTTAAGGAGGGAGAAGACTCTGTTTCTGATGACGAATCCAAGGATCTAATGAAACATGGAGACCAGGAGATCACCCTCAAAGATCTTGCTAAGCAACTCGCTCTGGTCTCGAATTTCGTGCAGAAGAAATATTATAAGAAGACTGGTTCCTCCTCCAATCATCAAAGAACTTCCTCCAACTCTAAAGGAAAGACTCAGGATGAGGAAAACAACTCTGAAACTCCTCATCAAGGCGGCAAATGCTTCAACTGCAGTAAGAATGGACACTTTGCCAGAGAGTGCAGAATGCCCAAGAAAAAGGACGTTAACTATTACCGTCGAAAGTTCAATTAGCTGAACAAAAAGAAAAAGGACTGGTCTTAATGGCAGAAGAGGATCATTGGCTTGAAGATACCTCAGACAGCGAGAATGAGAACGTGGCACTGATGGCCAAACTAGATGACGAAGAAGATGGAGCTGGAGCTGAAGGTAGCAAGTCAAACAGGGAAACCTCTAACAATTCAGACATAGTGGAGGTAAGTGAAGCAGATTATGATTCCTTACTTAAGATGAAAAATGAATTTTTATCCTTATATAATCTAACAAATTGGGGAAAAGAAAAATCAAGGAACTAGAAGCTAACTTAGAGAAGAATTTAGTAGTATTAGATAAGTTTAGATATGATTATGCATGTGAGAAGAATCGTGTAATTGTAGCAAATGAAAAAATTGCTAAGCTAGAAATACAAGTGCAAAAATCCGAAGCTAAAGCCAAGGATTAGAAAAGGAAATGAAATCTTCCTAAAATACGAGAATTGCTCAAGGAAAAATCTATAAGATTCACGGAAATATTCTAAAAGCTAAATGAATATCTTAAGGTAGAGTTACTATGAGTTTCTATCTAAAATAGAATAACCTAGAATAAATGATAGAATTAGGCAGATTTACTAACCTTATTAAGCTCGAGGATTCCCAATCGATCACGGATGTCGCAGAATCTTGCCTCTATTAGGGGTTTAGTGAAGATATCAGCGAGCTGATCATTTGTTCCTACGAATTCCACACTGATATTCCCCTTCTGAACATGGTCTCGTATAAAATGATGTTTAACCTCAATATGCTTAGTACGAGAATGATGCACGGGATTCGTAGTAATACTAATGGCACTAGTGCTATCACACAGAATAGGAATTTTGTCATAACTTAGCCCGAATCACTAAGGGTTTGTTTCATCCAAAGAACCTGTTGACAACAATTTCCTAAGGCCATATATTCAGCTTCGGTTGTGGAGAGGGCGACAGCATTTTGCTTTCTACTAGACCAAGTTACCAAGGAATTCCCAAGTAATTGGCAAGTTCCACTGGTACTTTTCCTATCTTCCCTACAGCCGGCATAGTCGGCGTCGGAATATCCCATTAATGGGAAGTCATCCGTATAGGAGTACCACAGACCAAAATTGACAGTACCCTTGATATATCTAAGTATCCGCTTGACTGCGGTCAAGTGAGATTCCCTAGGGTCAGACTGATATCTCGAACACATACCAACAGCAAACATGATATCAGGGCGACTAGCAGTTAAATAGAGAAGACTTCCGATCATACCTCGATATTGTGTTTGATCAACCGGTGTACCTGATTCATCAATGTCTATTTTGGTGGTCTGATGCATAGGGGTGGAAATTGCTTTGGAATCACTCATCCCGAATTTTGTCAGCAATTCCCTGCTGTATTTCGTCTGGGATACGAAGGTTCCATTGTCAAGCTGCTTTATTTGCAACCCGAGGAAGTAGTTCAGCTCACCCATTTAGCTCATCTCAAATTCCTTCTGCATGGACTTAGAAAATTCCTCGCAGAGAAGGATATTAGTACTTCCAAATATGATACCATCAACGTAAATTTGGACCAGTATCATGTGATCACCTACTTAATAAACAGCGTGTTATCAATAGTTCCAGTCGAGAATCCTATGTCAATCAGAAACTTACTTAGCCTTTCATACCATGCCCTAGGAGCCTGCTTTAAACCATATAATGCTTTATTTAATTTAAAAACATGATTTGGAAAATCTTCCCTAGCGAAGCCCGGTGGTTGTTCTACATAAACCTCCTCATTTATAAAACCATTTAAAAAAGCACTTTTTACGTCCATTTGAAAAAGTTTAAAACGTTTAAAACATGCATATGCAAGTAAGACACGTATAGATTCTAATCTAGCTACCGGAGCAAAGGTTTCATCGAAATCAATACCTTCCTCCTGGGAATAACCTTTTGCAACTAACCTCGCTTTGTTTCTTGTGACATTTCCATGTTCGTCAAGTTTGTTGTGGAAGACCCATTTGGTTCCTATGATGGATTTTTCTTCCGGTCTCTCTACGAGTGTCCACACTTGGCTCTTTTCAAACTGAGATAGCTCATCTTCCATGGCAGAGACCCGTGATATATCATCTAGAGCTTCATGGACTGTCTTTGGTTCCATCATTGAGAGAAGTACATCATGAGATTCCTCCGTATCTTGATTTCGTACAGTTGCTCGAGTTTTGATTCCAGATCTGATATTTCCTATCACTTGATCCGTTGGATGACTGGAAGCATGTTTCCATTTTCTAGGTTGCAGCTCTCCAGCTTCCGGTTCCACTGTTTCAGCATTTTCATCTTTAGGAATATCTTCCTCACTGTCTTTAATATCCTGCAATTCTGCACAAGGCAAATCTATACCTTCCTCATCAGTAGCATCTGCGTTAGGCATCTCATCAAAAGTAACATGTATGGATTCCCGAACAGTCAGCTTTCTTTTATTGTAAACACGATATGCCTTAGACGTAAGACTGTAACCAAGGAATATCCCTTCATCAACCTTAGAGTCAAATTTTCCTCTCTTATCTCTATCGTTCAAGATAAAACATTTACATCCGAAAACATGAAAGTAACCTATATTTGGAGTTCTACCATGCCAGATTTCATAAGAAGTCTTCTTTAATATCGGCCTAAGGAAGACACGGCTAGACACGTAACAAGCTGTACTAACGGCTTCCGCCCAGAACTGTTTAGGAATATCATACTCATGTAACATAGATCTAGCCATTTCCTGTAATACCCTGTTTTTACGTTCAACAACACCGTTCTGTTGGGGGGTTATAGGAGCAGAGAAATTATGATATATCCATACTGATCACAGAATGATGCAAACGACTTACTATCAAATTCCAGACCGTTATCACTTCGTATCCTACATAAGTTCGTTTCTTTTTCATTTTCAAGTCTCTTTACTAGCGATGTAAAGTTATCTAATGCCCCATTCTTATGTGCAAGGAATATCACCCATGTATACCTGGAGTAATCATCAACGATGACAAAGGCATATCTTTTACCTCGCAGAGACATCGTCTGAACCGGACAAAAAGGTCGAGATGTAGCAGTTCCAGAGGTCTGGATGTGGATATCACATTCTTTGCTTTGAAAGATGTCTTAGTCTGCTTGCCCATCTGGCATGCCTTGCATGTTTTGTCCTTGACAAACTTTATGTCAGGAACACCTCGTATCAGTGTATTGCTTGTAATATGAGACAGTAATTCCATATTGGCATGTCCTAGGCGTCTGTGCCATAACCAAGTGTTATCCTGTGTAACTGCTAAACACTTGACATTCTGGTCAGTGATATCATCAAGAGTTATACAATATATATTTCTATCCCTAGATGCACTGAATAGTACCTTATCATCATTTCTAACTACACACTTATCATTTTCAAAGGTAACCGTATGACCTTTATCGCATAATTGACTGATGCTAATGAGGTTATGTTCTAGATTCTTAACCAACCATACGTCATCTATAGTAGTATGTAAAATGTTAACGACAGTTCCAACTCCTATAACCTTAGCTTTTTTGTTGTCGGCGTAGGAGACATATCCTCCATCATACGCTTTCACCAACACAAACTTACTGATATTACCTGTCATATGGTGGGAACACCCACTGTCGAGGTACCACTTGTTCTTCCTACTGGATTTTCTTCTTTCTACCTGCATGAATCAGTTCTTTTCTGAGGTGCCCAATTTTGATTGGGTCCTAAACGGTTAGCAGAAAAATAATTCCTGTTAACACGTGGTATATCATGTATCACAGGCTGTGATCTCTTAGTCACAGGCTGGCCAGAGTTAGAAACTTCAGGAACTTTCTTAGGTCTCCAGACATATCCAGATTTATCAGCTTTCTTCAAGAAACAGTGGTTAGCATAATGACCAAGACGACCACATGAAAAACATTTAGGTTTCCTAACGTTTTGTGGAGGTGCAGCATGTTCATGTGTTGTGGAATATCCTAATCCTGTTTTCCCGATTTGTGCAGGAATACTAAGTAACATATCAAGATTTTGTTGTCCTTCAAGAAATCTAACATTGGTACGAGATTTTTCTTCTAAGAAATCCTTAAGAGCGGACATGTCTCTATATATATTCTTTTGCTTCCTAAGTTTCTCGCAATTACACAAAGCTTTTTCTTTCTTAAGAGTCTCTAGCTCGGCTCTCAGGCGCTCATTTTCTAGATCCGTTTGATGCTTCTCTCTAGCTACTTCATCTCGTTGCCTAATTAGACCCTTCACTTGTGAGTTGAGTGACTTAATCCTTCTTTCTGCATTTTGAATTATTTCAAACATCTCTTCTTTTTCATCTACTTCAAAGGCTGAGGAAGCGTTATCATGAGATTCATCTTGCCTAGCATATAATTCATTCAGAAATAATATTTTCTTAATAGTGGATGAATCCGATACCTGATCATCATCCGCGGCCATGTAGGCGAGATCTTCCTCTTCTTCGCTCTCGGCCTCTTCCCAGTTTGTGACCATGGCCTTCTGCTTCTTTATCTTTTTGTCACCATTTTCCATCGGGCAGTTTGAGGCAAAGTGGCCTGGCTTGTTGCACTTGAAGCATTTCTGTACATTGTTTCCGGATGACGATATTCCCTTGTTCCTAGGTTGGAATTTGGAGTTTCCCTTGAACTTTCTTCTCATCCGAAACTTATCAAACTTTCTGGTCAGCATGGCGATCTGCTCCATTAAGTCCTCCTCAGATTCTTTTTCGCCTTCAGAGTCGTGTTCTTGTTCGGTATTAAAGGCAATATTTGGTTGATTTCGGACTGGTGGTTTTTCCTTGATAGAGATCTGAGTCATCTCGTAGGTGGTCAGAGATCCGATCAGTTCTGACACTGAAAGTTCGTCCAAGTCCTTTGCTTCGTAGATGGCGGTCAGTTTGGGATTCCATTCTCTAGGAAGAGATCTCAGGATTTTTCGCACCTTCTCACCATCTTCTATTTTCTTTCCCAACGAGAACATTTGATTAATGATGTTCATGAATCTGGCATACATGTGGCTTATGGTCTCGTTGTCCTCCATCTTGAACAGCTCGTATTGGTGAGTCAAGAGGGCTATCCTTTCTTGCACAACTCGAGTGGTTCCTTCATGTGTGACTTGAAGCATGTCCCACATATTTTTGGCAGATTCGCATGAGCTCACACGATTGTACTATTCTCTTGTGAGTGCGCAAGCTATCATGTTCTTAGCTTTGGCATTTAGAGAGATTCCTCGCTTGTCTGCTATATTGTAATCAGGGCCTCTCTTTGGAGTTCCATCTTTGTTTTTGGGAATGTATGGTCCTGTTGCGATGATATCCCACAGGTCGTAGTCTGTAGCGATCAGGAATTCCTTCATGCGATTTTTCCATATGGCGTAGTTTGTCCCGTCGAAGAGTGGTGGCCTGGAATGGGATTGTCCCTCTGCAAAAACATCAAAACTCGAAGAAGCCATTAGATCTTTAACTCAGGCTTGTTAGGCCCGTCGTTTGAGTAACCCGCTCTGATACCAAATGAAGATATAAATGTGCCTAAGAGGGGGGGTGAATTAGGCCTATAGAAATTTTTGCTTCTTTTCACAAATGCTAAGTGTGGTGACTTAGATATGCCTACTTATGTTTGTGACGAGTATGCCTGATATATCCTAGTAACGTCGGATGTGCGTCGGGTCTGTCTCGCAGCGATAAAGAAATAACTGAAAAGTAAATGCGAGACAGGATTTTTATAGAGGTTATATCCCCAACTGGGGTTTACTCCTCTCCTTGGGATTTGCTTCCCAAGAGTTTAACCAAACACTATAATGCACCGTAGCTGGATACAAAACTGATTGGTTAGCCCAATACACAACCGAAACAAGTCGAACACTAGCCACTACTAGGTTACCACACGCCGAGTTTCGTTCCTCGGAATCTCCTTGATCCCGACAGACACAGCTCGCTACCGAAGGGCCCCCGGACTTGTCCTTTCCTTCACGTGTGCGTAAACATCGACCTTGCCTCCTTGGTATTGCTCATGTCCGAAGACAACACGTCCGAAGACAGAATATATCGAGGGGATGACGGAATATCAGATAAATCACTCGCTCAGTGATGGATATGCAGGTTAACGCTCAGGTGGGCAGAAAGCTATCACAAGTGGGAACCCAGGAATCTCTCAGTATGTTTCTGCTTAAGAATCTTTTGTAGGCTTATATTCGCAAATTCTAAGTGCTTCGAAAGTCTGAAGTGCAGCTCATATATAATCCTTTTCAAATAGCACTTCACATGGAAAATCATATCAAACAATAATTACCAAATCAAGCATAGTTTCCATGCAATTTTCGAGTCAATCATACCATATAAACCATGCTCTTAACAAATCATCACAACGGTCATATAGCACATTTAAAGCATAATTATTTTCCATATAAAGGCTCAATTTCGTTCTCAAGCTCATTCAACCATTTCGCATATATTTTCCATTTCAGGACTTTTCATAAGTGATTCCCTGCTATCAGTTTCTAGTAACGAGTCAATCCAGATTTACTTTCCAAGTATAACACACAAGATATCAATACATCAGCACGTTTTCCATGTACAAATCATAGCATTTAATCAGTATATTTTCCATGTTTAGCACACAAATCAGATCGGAGCATACTTAATTCGATTTATCATAACATGGCAGAACTTTCCTTATATCAGAGATCACACCCGTTATAGCACATACCATATAAGAGCACCTTATCCATAAGATTAATCAAATCGAATCTTTCCTAATTATAATATTCTAATCATCATAAGGAAATATGTCAATTCAATATATCGCATTTAATTCAGTGCAAAGCAAGCAAGGATCATACATATGATTTTCGTCCAGGAATAAACTAATATCAACGGATATATCACTTTCCTTATATAAACAGCATATTTTCCATATATAGCTCAGTAGGATATCTCATGCATTATTTCCATATATAGCACAGAACGATATATCCTATCTCATGGAATGTCTATAACATGCGATCACCTAGTTCCATCAAATCATCTCAGAATCACACGCAATCCAAATATTCAACACTTAATCGATTTATAGCTCATAAACAATGCATGGTTGAATTTTATCATGAACTTAGACATTTTATTTGTCCCAAATCAAATTGCTTATTTTATAGACCTAATGTCATTACAATTACATCGTTCATCAAAACTCTCTAACATATACGGACCAAAAAGGTCAACAGAAATCGTTTATCATCCAAGGCCTTGGTGAAAATGTCGGCTAGTTGAAACTCCGTGTTCACAAAGTACATCTCTATTGTGCCTTTTTCTACGTGATCTTTGATAAAATGATATCTAATGTCTATGTGTTTTGTGCGTGAATGATGAACAGGATTGCAAGTAATGGCGACTGCACTCTGACTATCACTATATATGGGTATATTATTTAGATTGTACCCATAGTCGCGAAGCTGTGTCCACATCCACAGCATCTGTGAGCAACAGCTGGCGGCAGTTACGTATTCTGCTTCGGCCGTCGAAGTGGACGCACAATTCTGCTTTTTGGATGACCAGCAAACCATCTTTTCGCCTAGAAATTGAGCGCCACCGGACGTGCTTTTCCTGTCCATTCGGCAACCTGCATAGTCAGCGCAATGTAGCCGATAAGTTTAAAATTCGTACCCTTTGGATACCATAGGCCAAGGATAGAGGTGCCCTTAAGGTATCGTAAAATTCTTTTGACCGCGAGCATATGGGATTCTTTGGGATCGACTTGAAAACGGGCACACAAGCAGGTGGCAAACATGATATCCGGCCGACTCAAAGTGAGGTAGAGAAGAGATCCAATAATACTGCGATACAGTGTGATGTCGACCGATTTACCAGAGGGATCGGCATCCAACTTGCAGCTTGGTGACATAGGAGTGCTGAGAGGCTTGCTCTGGTCTTGATGAAACTTCTTCAGAATATCCTTGATGTATTTTGTCTGACTGATGAAAATTCCATTATTGAGCTGCCTGACTTGAAGGCCTAAGAAAAATTGCATCTCTCCCATGTGACTCATCTCGAATTTGCTCTTCATGAGATCTCCAAACTTCTTACAGAGCCGAGGATTTGTTGATCCGAAGATGATGTCGTCGACGTATACTTGGACGACCATCAGACCTTTGTCATGCCATTTAATGAAGAGGGTTGTGTCTATCGTTCCTCGTATGAATCCAGACTTCACGAGGAAATCACTCAGGACATCGTACCAAGCACGTGGGGCTTGTTTTAGTCCATAGAGAGCTTTGTCCAAGCGATAGACATGATCGGGATGTTCTTGATCAACGAAAACTTCCGACTGAGCGACGTAGACTTCTTCTTTTAATACGCCGTTGAGAAAGGCGGTTTTAACATCCATCTGATAGACTTTGAAGTCTTTGTGAGCCGCATAAGCCAGCAGGAGGCGGATAGCTTCGATACGGGCAACATGAGCATAAGTCTCGTCGTAGTCGATGCCTTCCTGTTGTTTGTATCCCTTAGAAACTAGCCTTGCTTTGTTCCGGATCACTTCACCATCTTCATTTTTCTTATTCTTGAAAACCCATTTAGTTCCGACCACTGTTTTCCCATGTGGACAGGGTACCAAGGTCCACACTTGAAGACGTTAAAATTGATTGATTTCCTCTTGCATTGTAATGTCCAATCCGGGTCTCGAAGTGCGTATGCTACTTTGGTAGGCTCGTTTTGGCTCAGGAAGAAACTGAAAAGACTGTGTTGACGACGTGTCCTCACACCAACTGAATGATCGCCAATTATCTGATCAACCGAGTGGCCTCTCGTCCACTTGCGCTCATGAGGCAAGGCTGAAGTCGATGCGTCAGCCATCTGTGGATCTAGATTGCCTATAGTCTCCGATTGATCATTTGTCTGAGGAAGTTCCAATACTGCACTTCGATTGATCGTCTCTGATGATACTTCCTCGATGACCACTGTAGGTTCTTCGGTGTTCTGTGGCAATTCTGAATCGGATGGGGTAGAGGTGTGAGATGAACATGGTACGTCGGTCTCGTTCGGTAGAGAATCCATTGTAGGTGTAGTCGTGTATGACCGATATAAAGGTTCGAAGAGAGAATCCAAGTCGTCTATTACAAGTCTCGTTGCTTCGTCTGACACTGATCCTGAAGTTGTTGCCATCTTCTGTTGGTTTTGTGCCAACACACCAGTGATTACGGGTTCTGAAATGTTGTCTTCAGAAGCCAACGGGTTGAGAACGGGTCCTGAACTGATTGAGCAGGAACCAACGGGTTAGGCACGGGTCCTGGACTGAATTGACCAGAAGCCATATCTGCCACTTCGTGGAAAGTGACATTATAGCTTTCCTTAATAGTTCGGTTGGACTTGATGTATACTCGGTACGCTTTTGATGTTGAAGAATACCCGACAAATGTAGCTTCGAATGCTTTAGGGTCGAACCTTGCACGTTGCTCTCGGTCGTTCGCCACAAAGCACTTGCACCCGAAGACTTTAAGGAAAGAGATGTTGGGTACTCTATTATTCACAATCTCGTACGGAGTCTTGTTGAACCGTTTGTTTTCATGTTTAGATGAGACAGTCGTTGAAGCCATAGGCTGTTCCTCAGTAAATCAATCTGAGAAATGAGGTATACAGCTGTCGAGGGCCGCACAGACGTCAGGTTGATCATGTAAAGATTTGATCTCCGAAGTCCTTGAAGGAATTCTGTGTCCTGACTATCCAAAATTCTGCACCGGTCAGCATGGAAGACCACCTGGAAGCCTTTGTCACAGAATTGGCCTATGCTGAACAAGTTATGGCGGAGGCCTTCGACGTATGAGACATCTTTGATGGTCAGATTCTTCAGAATGATGTCCCCAAGTCATAGAATCGGGGCTGAATCGTTGCTCCCAAATCTGACTTTGCCGTTTGGTCGGTCTTTGTAGTTGCTCAGCAGCTCTTGATTACCAGTCATGTGTGTGGAGCAACCAGAGTCGAGGTACCACACATGATGGATCTGCAAAAACAATTTAGAGAGCTTTAGGTACCCACTTAAGCATGGGTCCTCTCGGATTAGCAGATTTAATTTTGGGTTCAGATATGACTCCTAAATCTATTTTTGGAAGAGTTTTAATAACCCATTGCACTTTTGAAAAAGTGGGTTTGGGTTTTGCCTCTATAGGAGACTTGGCCCTTTTGGCTTTTGTCGTCCTAGGCGGAGATTTAGGAACCCATTTGGGTTGAACCTTACAGGGAAGGTTAATTTCAGCACGTACAAATGCATTGGAGGGTTTGACTGAGGAAAAGATCTTTTCTTGTGATAGTCTCCTAAGGTGCTTAGGGGATTTAATTTCTACGGGATACCTTAGGTGAGTACAGTCATGTACGACGCCATAAGCTTTCTTTATGGCTGGATCTTGTTTCCTACGAGTCTTCCTTGTGGCATTTGTTTCAGAATGATTAATTTTTGACGTAGAGCCTATTTCGAAGTTGGTGCTTCTAAAGGTAATCGGCTGAAGTGAATAAGTAGAAGCAACTATCTTAAAAGTGGAAATAGCTCTTTTATTTCTAAGAGTGTCTTTTATTGTAACAGAAGGAGTAGCATGTTCAGAAACATTTAAATCTATTGGCACCTTCTTTATCTTAGTGCTAGACTCCCTGTAGACGTAGGTAAAGTAAAATTATTCATAGCACTTTTAACAGAATTATTTTTACAATTTTTCTTTCAAAGGCGTTTTTTTATTTTTCACGCTTTTTGTAATAGCGTGAGAGGTAGTTTGGGAGGACGAGGAAGCCTTGAGATTTTCCATCTCCTTAAAGAATTTTTTCTTTTCAGCTTCGAAATTCTCTCCTTCTTTTTCTAACTTTGCCTGTGACTCCTCTATCTGTTTTATAATAGGGGGTTTGTAGAGAGAATTTTTATAATTAACGGTTTTAACTTCCTCGTGGTGTGTTTGAGAGTCACGAGGTAGAATTTGAACTAAATTGCAGACAGGTGTTAGAGTTTCTTTCCTATTTTTGTCCCTTTCATTTAGTTCTTCGTAGTCAAAGGGGATTTCTGGACCATGTGGACCTTGTCTAATGGATGAATCGAAAGTATTTTCATAAGACGATTCAGTAAAATTTCTAAGAGAGGTTATTCCTAAGCCCATGTGTTTAACATCGTATATTTCTTTCTTTTGTAAAACACACGGGTTAGTGAAACATATGCCTTCTATAGGATTATAGAACTCTATATCCTTGGGCTTCTTCAAAAATATCGTCTGTTCGGATTGTCCCCTACGCGTAACTATATCGTCTAATTTCTTTAATGTGGCATATAGTTTCTTGCGTTCCTCACCTATGAGAGCATAACTATTTTCCACGGTTAGTTTAGCGGCTTGACAGGCATCGAAATCCTTACTAAGCTCACTAATCTTAGCATTCGATGTTTCTAATTGAGCTTCTAAGTTAGTGATCTTAGAGGTAGCTTCGGTTATCCTACAATTTAAAATGGCTTTCTCGTTGAGATTTCTAACCAAGCAATTGTAGTTATTTGCTAGCCTATCTTCTAATTCCTTAATCTTTTCGCTCTGTTGTCCTAGTTGAGGTTGACTAGTCTCTCTAGAATGGAGGCTCTTAGTAAGTTCATCTATTTTTACACTAGAGCTCCTAAGTTCTTGTTCGAGACTATCTATCTTCTCCTGAGCTCTCTCAAGTTCGTTCTCTACTTCCTTCATACTTTTCTGCTCACGTTTCATGTTAGCATATTGCTTTTGATATGATTCTAACATGGTCAATAATGTGGAAGGAGTGACTACCTCATTTGAAGACGTGGATGTGTTGTCGTCGTCCGTACGAGTGGATGTTTCGGCGTCCAATTCGTTGTCGAGACGGGCCATGAGGGCTAAGTTCTCTTCTTCGGAGCTCGACGTGTCCTCGAGCCATTGGTCATGTTCGGCCATGAGAGCTACTCCAGCTTCTTTCTGTTTTGTCAATTGAAGCTTCCTGGAGTAGTAGTTTGCATCTCTTTCCTCCGGGAGAGTGCACTCTCTGGCGAAGTGACCTGCTTTGCCACAGTTAAAGCATTTGTTAGTCTATTTGGGATTCTTGACCTCTGAACTCTCCGGAGCACGTTCTTTGTTCTTGGAGCTTGTAGTCCGAAGTCTATTGGCTGAGGTTGAAGACTTCTTCTTGAATTACTTCTTGATCATCATTTGTCCAATGAGAGCTAACTGTTTTCCAAGGGCTTTCATGTTCGGCTCGATGTCGGAGTCCGATTCATCTTCCGACTCTGATGATGAAGGTGGCCTAACATCTTTTCCTTTCTTGATCTTGTGCTCCTCTTCTCCGAGACTAAGGCAACCGTGTCATCGGTTTGTTTGCGTTTCTGCTTTTTGGTAATCTCGCGGATATCATCCTCATGCTGAGCGAGATTATCGAACACGGCATGGATATCCAACTCCTCTAGATCTTTATTTTGTCGTATTTGAGTGGATATTTTCTTCCATTCCGTGGGCAGAGAAGATAGAAATCTTATGTTTGTCTCCATGTTTGTCTTCGTTATTTCTATCTTCCTCATCTCGTTGAGAAGAGTGAGGTATCGTTGGTAGATTTCGTATAGGCTCTCCTCCGGCTTTGCTTTGAATGAGTCGTAAGCAGTGAGAATGTTCGCCTTCTTGGCGTTTATGCCAACTTCCGTCCTTTGCATCATCCTATGCAGCTCATCCTACATCCGTTTGGCCGATGTAAGGCTGTCGATTTGTCTGTGTATATCGTTGGGGATGCCCTGCATAAGGGTATTCATGGCTACTAGATCAGCCTTAGCTCGAGCTCTTTCCTCCAGAGAGTATTCTCTAGGCTCCGTTAGTCGCCTAGAAGCTGGAATTGCTGGAGTAGCTGTTTCGTCCCCTGGTACATGAACCCAGAACTGTGCCGGTCCCTCTTCAAGGGACTGCAGTAGATTTTCGGCTTGATCCTTTAGAGCGATGAAATTCAGGAAGCGACTTCTCCACACTGTGTATTCGCCTCTTTGCAAGATCGGCGGACGGTTATCATTTCAGAGTGAGTATGCATCCATGTTTGTATTATAGTAGTCGAGTTGTTGAAGGATCTTCGTTGATTGTTTTGAGGGTTGAAGACGATGTAAAGTGCTTCACAAGTGACGAAATTTGTTAGTAGCATTTGATTCGAAGATTAGATCGACAATTATTTTCGATTCAATCTTTAGAGTATGATCGAAATTAATTTCGTCGATATAGAATGTATTTACTGTTTTCGTGCGAGAAATTTTGTCAGCGGAAAATTTTACGAGGGAAATAAATTGCCCAAATCGTTCAGTCGAGAAAAATTTCCTGATCGTGAATGTATTTCGATCGTAAAGAAACAGTACGTTAGTAAGTTTCTCGACAAGTCAAAATAAATCCGTTGACTAGAAAAGTTTCTCGCGTATAAATGATTTTCGCCTGGTCAAACGTTAAAAGGTTTGACTGAAAAAGTTTTTCGAGTGAAAGTTATTACGCATGCAAGGTCAAAATTGGTCTCACTCGAAAAAGTTTTTCGCTGGATAATGCTCGAGAAATATTTCTAACTAAAAACGTTTCTGCTGATGACGATTCTAGCGCTGACTTCGTATTCTTACCGAGAAAAATTCGCGCGCTAAGTTTATCGATCGAGAAACTAATCCGATCGCAAAACTTAGCGAGAAAAATTCACAGAATACGATTAACACAAATTCGAGCAAAAACAAAGAATCAGATAGTGAAGTTTGAGGTAATTGCTCGCAATCAAGTACTAATCACGCACGAACAAGCAATTAAACACGTTATGAAGCAAAATATATCGAATTTGATCAAAATCGGAACGTGTTCTTCATGTTCTTCGTCAACGGTAAAATTTCAGAATCAAATTAATCAAAATTCGACGTTCAAACTGCTACTGATTTAGTCGCAATGATCATTTATCACTTAATCTAGCACTGAAACATCAGATTCAAGTCAATTAAGCACATAATTAAGCTATTAGATCGAAAAACTTTTCGCGCCAAATCTGTTCTTCGATGGAACAGTGTTCGAAATAAAATTTCGATCCAATTCTACAATTTACGATTCAAAACAGAACGAATCTGCTCTGATACCAATTGTTAGGTCCTCAGATTAACAACTCTACGATTCTAGGCTAGAATTCATAGTAATTCGATCGTTTAGATTCGATCGAAAAACTCAAGTTAAGAACACTAGAGAGAATTCAATTAGAGTGAGAAAGTTACTGTTGTTTCTCTCTCTAGAAATCGAATTGCAAGCCCTTCGGATCAATTCTCTAAACTTTCTCTCCTAAGCTCAATTGATTTACATGTATCTATACCAAACAAACTTGGTATAAATATCAAACTAGTCCTAATCTAAGGACTACTATACAAAACGCCCCTAATTACAAGGACAACTAATGAAATCAAGCACAATTACAAATGGTATTCTACAAGTGAAGCCTGAGTTGATAAGGAAGTCAGATAAGACCTCGTACCAAGCTCTTGGTGCTTGCTTTAGTCCATATAGAGCCTTTTCGAGTTTGTAGACGAAATCTGGATGTTCTTGATTGAGGAATCCGTCTGGCTGTGAGACATAAACTTCTTCCTTCAAAATTCCATTCAAGAAGGCAGTCTTTACGTCCATTTGATAGACAGTAAAGTCTTTGTGTGCCGCATATGCAAGAAACAGTCTGATGGCTTCAATTCTTGCTACAGGGGCAAAAGTCTCATCATAGTCAATTCCTTCTTACTGATTGTATCCTTTAGCTACAAGTCTGGCCTTGTTACGAATTACCACACCTTCCTCGTCTTTATTGTTCTTAAACACACATTTCGTTCCGATTATTGTCTTACCTTTTGGACGAGGAACTAGATTACAGACCCTGAGACGCTCGAATTGATTGATTTCCTCTTGCATGGCTACTATCCAGTTTGGATCATGTGGTGCGACAATTACTCTGGTAGGTTCTGTTTGACTCAATAAACAGGTAAAGTTACACTTATTTGAGAGCGAACCTCTGGTCTTTACTCCAGTAGTGGGATCCCCAATGATTTGATCTGCTGGATGACTTCTAATCCATTTCTTTTCATGAGGTAGTGTTGGAACATCTGTTTTTGATCCCTCATTTAATGGATACTCAATCACAGAAGTAGTAGGATTGCATGCGGAAGTTGATGAGTCCTCTGGCTGTGTTTCTGGGATTGAGGTTTCAACGTTTGAAGTTGGAAACGTTTGTTCAGGAATAGGGTCGAATTCGGGAGGTGATGGACAAGCACTGGTTTCTGCATTTGAAAAGGAATTGGTGATTGGCCTGTTTAGAGAGATGTATATGTGCTCAAATAATTGATCCAGATCCATCTCTTCTTGAGCTTGTTGACTGAAATACGTTGGGTTTCTGTGTCGAGATTCATCAGTTGTATGTTGTTGATCTTGCCTTGCATTGTTTAATTTTGGTTCTGAAGTAGTGTATTCAGAAACTCTCTTTGAGGACTCACCTAATTCCATCTGTGGTTGAGTAACACTGAAAATAATTTTACTAAAGGTATAACCTTTTTTCAAAGCAATTGGGGAATTTCCCGCATTAAAGTGATCAAAATCACATGTTCCCGTGGACTTACGAATATTCTCATAAGTATCACGATTTTTATAGCAAGTAGCAGCATATGATGCTCTGTCTAGATACCTTGACATTAAAGTCCAAGGTTCATCAGACCATTTTAAATCTTTGAATTCTAACAAAAGTATTACCTCTGTATGATTCTTTTTTTCATAATTGACATCTTCGTCGTCTTCTGCAATTATTTTTGCATAAGAAGTACCTTCTTTATTTTGTGATTGCGCCTTTGTTCTTGTATTCAAGAAATTCTTTGTAAATTGGATCGTCCTCTGTTAGGATCGTGGACCGGGTGTTAGAGGGGGGTGAATAACACCAGTCACCATTTTGCGCTCATTAGTGGGTTTCACGTCCGGTTAGAGAGTGAAACCGGTTTCCAATCTTCAATCAAGGCCAAGTGCGGAATATATTAGACTTGATTGTGAACTATGTGAGGTGGTTTGTGTATGTGGGTAACTTTATCCGGTTTTGGTGAATGGAGGTGGTTGAGGCATTTTGTCGAACACTTTGAGTGTGGGTGTTTGGGGGTATGTGTGGTTTCGGTTTGTAGAAGTGGAGACACGATATTTGTTATGGAAGTTCGGAGTTAACTCTCCTACGTCTCCCCTTCTTCCTCGCAAGGAAGGTTCACTAGATCTTCAGTTATACACTCACAATACAACCTACCCGCTGACTTCAGCTTAATCTAGTGAATCACCTAGACAACTTTTTATAGTCCATCTCTTCCAAGAGCTTTTTAAAGTCCCTTGGGAACTTACGGCACCCCGCAAGGTCAACCGTAAACGTTGTTGGCCGCAATCTCACAACCACTTTGATATTTTACGTCTCTTAGCTAAGACGGCACCATTCTTTCTTGTCTCGGTGCGAAGACTACATACACTTGTTTATAGTCTATGTGCTAAGACTCTCACTCAACTAATCTACTTTTGCTCAACTCTCTATTGTGTGAGTGAGGTGTGTGGGTTTGAATATTGTAGCACTCTCTCTTTTATAACCCACACACTTGGAAGAACTCTCTTTATTTTCTTCCTTTCTCTATGCTCTTGTTCTTCTCCATTGGATCTCTCTTTTGATGTGTATGTATTTTACCTAGGATCCTTAGCTTGTTTCTGCCCACTGTTGTTTCTATAGGTCTTCCCACCTTGATATAGCCGTTAGACTCAATAATAAAGCCGTTGGGAGCCTTTGGGAGCCTTTGTTGACTTTGGTCAATGCTGTCAGCTTTATCTGTCTGTACCTCTATTGCTGCAGTAAAGAGCTGTACATCAGTCAACATTTAACCAGTCAGTCATTGACCGGACCAGTCACTGACAGAACCAGTCAAGACCGAAAGCGACCAGTCAGTCTGAAACCGGACCAGTCCAGACCGAAACCGACCAGTCAGTCTGAAATCGAACCAGTCCAGACCGAAACCGACCAGTCACTTTGAAACCAGACCAGTTCAGACCGAAACCGACCAGTCAGTCTGAAACCGGATCAGTCCAGACCGATTCCAGACTAGTCCAATCCAGTCTGACCAATCGAAACCGGGTTGACTGACAGTTGACCGCATTGACCAGTATTGACCGGCAGATGACCGATCCAGTTTTTCGCCCTGAGCTCATATTTGATATCTGTTTTTCGAACCGAGCTCATCTGTACACTCAATAAATATGTTAGTAATACAATTGCTAAGTTTTGTGTTCATCAAACCGGATTGCTTAGATATATTTAAATCCAACATCCTCATTCCAAGCATTGCTTGAAGACGCAGAAAATTGTGAAAGATTTTCTTTTACAAGTTTCTTGTTACCCATTTGGGCGATGACACGACCACGACCACGTCCACCTCTATTAGAGGCGAAACCTCTCCCGTATTGGGACATTGCTGCAATTTGAAAAAAATTCATGTTAAATATTCACGTGTAAGATAATCAGGAAGACTATTATCACTTTCCTTTTTATAAATTATTTCAAAGTCAAAAGGAGCTAAATGAGCCTGCCATCTCGCAAACATTTGTTTCGAGACATTATGTTTGAAACCTTTTGAAACATGAATTTCGCAGCTTGACAATCAGTTTTTATTAAAAACTCTTGATTCTAAAGATCATCTTGAAATTTTAAAACACATTTTACTATAGCGAGAACTTCTCTTGCTATAGTGGCATAATTTTTCTGAGCATTATTCCATTTTCCTGAATGGAATCTAACAAGATGCTCAAATTTGTCATCTGGAGAAACATGTTTTAGTATTCCTCCAAATCCAATATCAGACGCATCCGTCTCAATAATTTTTTGCCAATTAGGATTAGCAAGCATGAGACAAGGAAGATGAGTAACTTTACTTTTAATTTTCTTGTTGACTCAGTATGACTATTTGTCCACTGACAATGCGTCTTTTTTAATCTATCATATAAAATAGATGTATCAATTGCAAGATTTTTATAATAAGGAGAAATATAAGTTAAACTTCCTAAAAATCTTTTTGTCTAGAATTTGGTCAGGAAATTTTGACGCAAATTCAATGCTTCTATTAATTGGAGTAATACTACCTTTTTCAATAGTATGACGCAAAAATCTAACTTTTGTTTGAAATAAAATCATTTTTGGACTAGATATAACTAACCCATTTTGAATAATTATTTTTTTTAAAAATATCTAGATGTTTAAAATGTGTTTCGATATCTTTAGAAAATACAAAAATGTCATCAATATAGACAATTATAAAATTACTATAAGGAATGAATATATCATTCATAATATTTTGAAACTCCGAAGGAGCGATTTTCAAACCAAAAGGCATAACGTTCCATTCAAATTGACCAATTGGGACTGTAAAAGCGGTTTTAAATCAAATTTTGAAAATAAAATTGCATTATGCAATCGACCGGGTAAATCCTTTTTATTAGGAATAGGATATCTAATCCATTTTAAAACTTTATTCAAATGTTTGTAATTGATTACTAACCTAGGTGCTCCTCTTTCTTTTTCTGCTGCATTATTAACATAAAATGCAGTACAAGACCACGGAGACTTTGACGGTTTTATTAAACCTTTCTGTGAGAGAGAATTTATTTCTTTCTTACATAATTCTGATAATTCAGCATTCATTTGGCAAGGACGAGCTTTAGTATGAATATTTTTCTCACTAAAGTCTTCCTCGTAAGGTAGAGAAACAATATGTTTCTTCCAGTTCCAGAATGCATTTGAGAGATCGTTGCATATTTGCAATGTAAATTCGTTATGAATTAATTTAATTTTCTTTTGTAACTTAGGATTTTGGATTTTATCCTCAATCGTAAGTATACTAATTTCTTGTTTCAAATAATTTATTTGATTTTATTTAGCTTTAATAAGAATAGAATCTTTAATTTCACTGGGAATTCGTGTAATTGGTTCTGTAATAAATTTAAAGTATACTTCTTTGTTTTCGAAGCTTCCTTTAAGTCCTTGTTCATCAATATTAGTGATAAGAAATACTTTCCTAAGGAACGGAATACCAAGAATTACTTGGTTCGTGATATTCTTGACTAGCAAGAAAGATGTGGGAATACAGACCTTATTTTTACAAATATAGGCCTTTGGAATTTTGTAATTGATTTGCAACCTTTCTCCACTAGCAGAACTAAGTGAATGGGTTGTCTTGTAAAAATATTGAGTAGGTATTATATCTTCTTGGATACAATTTAAATCTGCACCGCTATCTATAAGAGCGATAAGATCTTTTTGATAATTTTTATCAATAAGTAGTGAGATTTTCACTAACCATTTTTGAGAAGTGATGACTTCGAGAGCAGAAAGAAAATTATCATTTTCTGTTATACTAACAAACTCATCAAGGGATTTAGAAGATGATTCATCTAAGACTTCTTTTCCCTTTTCAAGCTTAGAAAGTCTTCTTTCTAAATTATTATTACTTAATTTTAATTCTTTAATTCTGTTTTAAGAATCAAAATTTCAATATTTAAATCTTTGATATTAACTGGAGATTCATTATATTTATTTTTGTTTCGAAGTAGTTTCATTACTTCTGACATTTTATAGGGTTCAGATTTGGAATAACTTCTTTAGAAGTTTGTTCTTCATTTTGAATGATTCTTCTGATGATCAGATTTTTTAAGTCTGGATCTTCAGTTTCTTTAAGACTAAGAGATTATTGTCAAGAACATTAACCTCTTGGAAATGAGATATAATTTGATATAAATTGTTGTTTTCTGATTCAGATTCTGATTTATCTGAATCTTTAGAGCAATGTTGTCCTAATTGACAATTTCTACATTCATCAGATTCTGATGAAATATCTTTGATAATGTTGTTTTCATTATTGGAAGAGTATTCCGATTCACTATCAGATTCAAGAAGAATTTTTGATAGTGTTTCTTTTAATTCACTATCAATTTCTAAGTTATTAATTTCTTTTTGGTCCAGCAGGTACTTGCTTTATGACCAATTTTTTCGCATTTTCGGCAGACAATAGGAGGGAATTTATTTTTGTATTGGTAATTATTATTTTTGGAGGATTTTTGTTCTCTTCTTTTAAATTTTCGATTTTTTCTTCTTTCGTATTGTTTAGAAAAATATCTTTTAGTTTTATGTTCTTTACGAGTTTTACTCGTAGAGGGATTTTCCATGCCAAATTGGCCACAGAATTCTCCTAATTGTTTCTTTTCGTCTAGAGAATGTCTCTTGACTTGTTTATTTAATTTTATTTCATTGCATAAAGGCTAAGCCTTCTTGTATGCAAGTTCCTATGAGTTTTCCATAGGTATAGGAGTTATAATCAATAGTCGATTCTCCTTTCCTAAGGTTATTCCTTACTCTTTCTAAAACGGGTGAAGGTAAGCCATCTATAAATTTAGATTTCCAGTGAGTACTATTTGACTCACGGAGTTCCATGACTCGACTAAGGAAAGTATCCTTATACCATCTAAAAGAGGTAAGAGTCTTACACCTAAGATTTTGAAGAAGAGTTCTGATATTTTCAGAATTGTCAGACCATCGGCCTGTGAAATGTTCAATGATGTTTACACATAGTGTATAAACAACATTGTCCACTTGCTGATCATTTCTTCTTTAAAGTTTGATAAATATCTTCCTTTTCATGTTGAGATAAATAGTTATCCCACCATCCTTTTAATTGACCAGTAAAGCCAGCGACAATCATTTTGCAACAGCTCTATCATTATTTTGATTAGCTTTACAAATTGTACTATACATAAGCATTCTATGTGTCATATTATAAATTTTTTTCTCGGTATAACCATCTAAGTTCCATTCGTATATGCATCTACCATTATACGAATTATTGAGCATGAATTCTTGTTCTTTGAACAAGATATCTTGAGGAGTAGGCCTAGGGTAATAATATTTACTTTGAGTTGGCCTATCAGCCTATTTAGTATGCTTAAGCTTATTAATTTATTGATTAAAAGTGTTTTGAAGATTATCAGAATTTTCTAATTGATCTTCAAATTCTTCGCTTAAAGTATTAAGCTTAAGATTTTGAAGTTTTTCTTCAAGTAATTTCTCAATTTGAGAAATAGATTTTAATTTAAAATCTGTAACTTCAGGAGGAGGTTGAATACTTGGAGACGCAATATCAACTGTCTCTAAATTATTTTTCTCTTTTTTAAAAAAAAGATTTTTATGTCTTTTATTGAGGATAAAATTTTCTCAATATTTTTCTTTAATAGAGAAATTTGTTCTCCTAAAACAATAACATACATATTTGTATAGTTTTGTTGCTTTAAAAGACTATTAATATGATTAATAGTAACAGAAATCGTGTCGTTTTCTTTTTCAAATAATTTTTGAAAAGCATTAAAAAATCTAATTTCGTTCTCTTTTTCCATTTGGAAACTAGTTTGAGGAGGAAAAACTGAAATAAGATTTTTCCCGGTTGAAAGCTTATAATTTCTTTCGAGAACAGAAATCATATTTTTAAAATATTTTGATAAAAACCAAGAACGAAAGGCAATTTTTCATTTCGATTTCCTAGATCTTTATAAAATTCTTCCTAGATAATATTTTTATCTTTGTTAAAATTTTCAAAAAACCATTTTCTAAAAAGTTCCCATTTAGGTTGAAAAAATTCTTGTTGGATTTTCTTTCTAGCCAGTGAACCTGGACTAAAACCGATTTTTGTTTTAAAATCCATTAAACACGAAAATCCATTTCTGACTCGGTTATTTCCTCGTCTTGATTTTTAAAACACCATGAACAATATTATCTGAATTGATTCTTAATTCTTCTACCTTATTTTGAAGGTAATCACTAGAGGTTGATTCTCTAACTTGAGAAGTCGAAGCTCTAGAAGGTGATCTTATCATATAATCACATGGTGATATGTGATAATGTGAAGAGATTGATCTAGAAATTCTAGATCTTGGAGTCTTTACATCAACATATTTTCTATTCTGCTCAAATTGTATTTGAACGGTTCCATCTGTTGTCTGTATTATTTGAGTAGGAGTATTCTTAATTTTGGGCTGAAGAGCCATAGCTCGTTCAATAACCCAATTTTCTGGGAATTGAATTTCTTCTCATTTAATAGATCTACGAGTTGTAATATTAGACCTACTAAAATTGGTTTCTATAAGAACAGTTTCGTTGATAGGTTTATCAACAATTTTGCACTAATGATTCAGTGTATATAAAGGTTTATAATAAATCCTATAGCAGATACAAATTACTTCCGATCCTGGAGCGTAATTATATCCGTGAGTTTTGACATTTAATGTCAGAGCATCCAATATATTGACATCAGTCAATGATAATTGAAGATTTGGATAAACATTAAACTAAACTTAGCCATGAGCCAGGCTAGACTGAACTATTCCCATAAGGGATTGTTTCCAGTCGAGATTTCTACCATCTCTTAGAGCAACTATAAAGCTCTCTGGTAAACCTTCTAAAGTCAAAGGCTTAAAGGCTACCTGAACTAACCCGATATGAGTAAACTTATGATTTATTCTATATTTTTCTAAGTCTCTATTACTTAGAAGTCTAATAATCATCTCTTCGTTATTAAGAGATGTAGTTTCTCGGTAGTTTTGACTACCTGTTTCAAACCTATTTTTTCGAAGGTTCCTAATTCATAGATTATTTAATCTATCTTAGGAATTGTCCAACGATTTAATTTGTCTAAATCTTGAGGAACATCATATTCCTCTTCAATACTTTTTTAAAAGTATCTTTTCTTCTCATCAAATTCATTAGAATAAGACGTTAAAATACACCTCAACTTCTTAATAACCCACCATGGCTCAAATACCATACTGAGAGGACCTGTACAAAATTTTTGAAAACTATAATACAAAAGGAATATATATATAATATATATATATATATAGGTATTAGGGTTTTCTAAATTTGGAGGAACCTTATATATATGTGTGTGATTTTCATATAAGATTTTCGGTATGATACAAATTTTTAGAATTTAATAAGTTACGATATTTTTAGGGTTTTCAACACAATAAGAATTAGGGTTTTCAATGATATTTTCGGTAGAGTATAATTACCAATTTTTAATGCAGGTTTTGATATTGATTAAAAATATAACCATTAAGCCAAGAGTCTAATATATTATAACTGATAAACAGAAAGGTAAAGACTACGAGTAGGAATGATTAGGCATAGTATAGCATGCATATCATCCATGCAGATCATTATAGGAATTTCGTATTTACCAAATAAAATAATTATATAGGTCGGATAAGGGCAAAGACAAGGCCGAGTAAGCGAACGGGAAAAATACGGGAAACTTGTGAGTATGATTTGCAACATGTACCTTATGTGCCTTATGTGTTACTTGCTTCATATGGATTAATAGATTGATACGTGATATATGTGTCATTTATGAATCGACGTAAACTATGGACTGTAAAGTGTCTTCATATGATCTATGTGTCATCTAAGGTATTTTATATAGCATTGCATACATTAAAATGAAGGGAGAAACCGTTATGATGGCTATGACTACAGATGGTATAATACGGATGTACGGCATATTTCCCTACAAATCGGGGGATTTTACTGAGTCCTGTACAGGCACATATGTATTCCTACTAATCGGGGATTACGAAATGGTTACAGAGTCCCATGCATGGGCGCCGACTGGGCGTACAGTATAGTCTAGCTAGTCTATAACGGGAGTATCTGTAGCGACCCTAGCCATCGCCACCATTTCTAACGTCGTCCTAAGTGCCTAATGGCGTATTTAAATGAAGGAACTACAGAAAGGCGTATGAAATTTTTCGTTTTTCCATTTGCATCATGGAACTTTGTTCAATACATACCAAAGGAAATGCTACGGCGACAAAAGCAATTCTTCGAGTTCTAATTATGTACTATTTCTAGGTCGTAATTACTCGGAACGGTTGCGATGGCACAGCAAAAGCTCCTATGCGCCCGGCCTCACAGGTCGTCATCCATACACACACGTCCACCCCAAAAGACGCTCGGAAGTTTCAAAAGATAGGCCTTGCCAGCTAGGCGATCACGTACCGTGATCGTAAGTACCTACGACACATAACATAAAGAAATGAGCCACCGAGGCTCAGTAAGCAAAAATCATGCATGTATGCACATGTCCCTTCCCCGCAAAGGCAATCCACGCCAATGCATATACTACCTACGCAAAGGCGATCCGCGCCGATGCACCTATACTTCGCAAAGGCGATCTGCGCCGATGCTCATCATATTCGTACTAACATCACTCAGGGCCCTCGGCTAATCTCACTATGCACCACAAGAGCTCACGTCCCTCAGGGACAACACGACAGCGGTCCACGCCGGATGGCCGAACCCTAGGATGCACATCGTTCCCCTAGGTCGCCATATAATCCCGGTCGTCCCCGACTGTCCAGCGGTCGCTCACGCTGGTAGCCCACGCTGAGGTAGCCTACACCAGGGTTCCACCCTGTATCGCTTACACGCTCAGGTCGCACCCTCCAGGTCGCACCTTACCGCCACGGGCATCGCCCAATCATATCATAAGTGTGTCTATATGGCCACATTGCCAACGGGCATCGCCCTAATATATTTCATTATTTTTACAATAATAGTAGTATATGTATACGGCCCTTTCGCCAACGGGTCTCCGCCCTATTGTATTTCATTACTTGTACAATAATAGTAATATATGTATACGGCCCTTTCGCCAACGGGTCTTCGGCCTAATATATTTCATTACAAGTACAATAATAATAATATATGTATACGGCACTTTCGCCAATGGGCCTTCGCCCTAGTATATTTCATTATGTTCATAATAATAATATATATATATATACGGCCCTCGTGAATCGCCATAATATATTTATATACCTGCCTCTCGTAAATCAGGCAGTCGGCCTCGTGAATCGCCGTAATATATACATACCTGCCTCTCGTGAATCAGGCAGTCGGCCTCGTGAATCGCCGTAATATATCTATATATACCTGCCTCTCGTGAATCAGGCAGTCGGCCTCGTGAATCGCTGTAATATATTTCATTACGTGTACAATAATAATAATATATGTATACGGCCTTTTCGCCATCGGGACATCTGCCCTAATCATAATCCATATATTTTATATAATAGTTTGACGACGCTAAACGTCGCCCTGGTGGCATAGTGGACAGCCCTTGACTCAACTGAGTCGACAACACATGCCCATATCGGCAATGTATCAATCGCTTTCAAGCGATGCACCATATATATGCATACTCGACTCATACAACCCTCCCACATATGATAGTGTATGCACGTGAGTATGAAAATGCAACAAATGCCAGACGATATTACCAAGAGACAGAATATACAATTATTCCACGTAATTCATGTAATCATCGAGGCACATAGTCACGTAATATCAAGTAATCACAATTCAGGTAAGCCTCGAAGCACCTTGTCATCCAATTTAAACTTCAGACACGCTCATATAAAAGCATATCAATTAAATCACGTAAACATAAAATCACAGAAGCACGTATTCGCATAAAGCAAGTGCATTCAGACAAGTTATGTGTCGTAGTTGGATTTCTACTTACCTGTCGTCCAAGCGTAATTAGTATTCTCCCCGTTTGCTCCTAACGTACGACCTTTAAACATAAATATTATCGTATTAGTATTACGCCTTTATTACACTTAGGTCGAACTAAATTGTCGGACTTTATTAATTTTAATAGAGTCCTAAGTCGTTCGACTCTTACTAAATCAAGTCCCCACCCAATAAATTCCTAAGTAAAGTTAGTCTCGAATTGTGACCTAACGAATTCGGCTAGAGTTAGGTTATTGTTAATTTTCAATTCTCCCGATTTTAGTTTCTTCTTCATTTCGCTCGATTCCATGTACGAAATGGTTGAGCAATTCGGTCGATTTAAGCCATCCAATAAGAGGAAATCGCCCGATTTAGAGATATGGTTAAAATCGTTCGAGAAAGAGTTCGGCGATTTAACTTTCGCCTGAAATTGGAACATGGGAGGAAATCGCCCGATTTGTGATTTCATGGACCAAAGCTCGGCGATTTGTTCTCCAAATGCCACGTGGAGTTTCTGTCCTAATCGTCCGATTTGTGCCTATTTGAATGGCTTTCGCCCGACTTGTCATACATGGGATGGATTCGCCCGATTTGTGGCGTGTGGAATCTGGAATCGCCGATTGCTCTCATTGCTCAACAAATCGCCCGATTTGATTCTTGCATGTGGCTTGTTTCGCCCGATTTGTGGTCTTAAAGGATGGAAATCGCCGCGCGTTGACGTCACCTTAGCTTGCCCGATTTCATGCATGCATGCTCGACATTTCGCCCGATTTGTAGGGTTTTAATGCCCCGCAAATTCGCCGAGTACCCCTTGAGCTTAAATCGCACGATTACATTGCCCCATACATTTAATTTAATCGATTCCTCACATGCACATTTCGCCGTATGTTAGTAGTAACTCAAAATCGCCCGACTTACGGTTTGTCAACTAGATCTCGGCGATTTCTTCCTTTCATGCCAGGTGTAGATTCTGTTCAAATCGCCCGATTTGGTGCTTGTTCTACTTGGTTTCGATCGATCCTTCACATGCAGCAATTTGCCCGATTTCTAGGTTTTAGTGGAACTTAGTATTCTTACATTAAATCGCCCGATTTCCTTACTCAAGCAAGAGTCGCCCGATTTGTTACCTAATTCTATCGATTCGATCGAGCCTTGAATCACCTATCCGAAATCGCGTTCATCGTTCATCCTACCAACAATGTTCATCACTAATCCAGAATCATCCCCTTTTAACGAAATGATCCCTATAGCTCATTAAACTCTCTCATACTTAGCTACTTCCATCGAAACCCTAAAGTATGATTCTATGCCCTAAGTTAGAGCATTTGCCTTCTATAGTACGCTTTAACTCCCTCGAATTTTCCCAACCCTAGCTCGAAATTTTTAGCTACATAATCTTAATAGAAAGAAATCAAAGTGGCTTAGGGATTTGGCGTTACTTACTAATTTTCGAAGTCCAAGCTAACTTGAGGTGTTCCTTTCGATGAAATCCTCTCGGCTCCTTTCCCTTCTCCTTTCTAGTTTCGTGGGTTTTGGAGTAAATTATGGAGTGTTGAGGTGTTAGGCTTAGATATTTCTTGGATGAAATGGGCAATACCTAGAGTAGACGTGGGATTTCCTTATTTTAAGGAAAGTTGTCTCCTAATTGATTTCTTATGAATTGGATCAACTATGGAAATTTCTAGCCCACATTGTATGGCCCAATTCACATATAACAATTTTCTTCATTTCCTTATTCCTTCTATTTTATCTTCAGATCGATCGATTACACTTCGTCCTGGGCATAAATCGTCGATCTCTAGGATTGGTTTAAGAAATCGCCCGATTTCTAACTTGATCGAAACTTATACTATTCAAGTGCTGCCCGATTATATGTCCTTCTAATTCATTTTCGACCAATGTCTTCTATGTAACTAATTGCCCGATTCCTAGCTTCGTTAGTTCAAAATCGGCGATTTCTCGTATGCACGCCACGTGTACTTGCTATCTTAATCGCCCGAAATGTGGTTTCGTTAAATCGCCCGATTCCTACTCGATTTACCCTGAAATTCTAATTCCATGTGTGTGTGGAAATCGGCCGATTCTAACTTGCTCAATTTGAGCTCGGCGATTTCGTACGTGCATGCCACGTGTACTAGTGACTTAAATTCCTTAAGTCCTCATAACTCTTATACACATACAATATGGTACCCATACTTCATGAATTCACATGGATCACATAATCATAATTCGTAACACGTATAAGGATTATAAATCACGTCACTTGAATCATGTAAACACATAGAAGCACATATCGCACATTAGACATAAATTAATTACGTGTCTTAAATAAAGTATTTCACTCAAAATCCTAGCTCCCTGACGTAATTAACTCAACTTTTTCTCAAATTAATTATCTCTGCTCTTAATTATGCCGTAAATCCCGTACTTAAATTTCCGGGTCTTACAATTGCACATAATTGATACATGGAATACACATAATTGCACCCAATATTCATGCAAATTTATTGGCCATATTAGCTTACGTGGACCCCGGGTGCTACATCCTCCCCCCCTTAAAGAGGATTTCGCCCCCGAAATCAGCCCGTTTGGAACTACTCAGGATACCGAACTCTCTCTAGACGATAGAAGGGCAATGACAAGTTCAGAAGATTCCTGAAAATGATACATAGGGAAACGGAGAATGCTGAGTCATGCGCGAAAAATTTGGAACACATGTCTTGCGAAGGTCGTTCGGGAATTGAAAATCCTGAAGATTTCCGAGAAGTAACTAGGATTCTTGCACTGGCCACTTAGCGTAGGGATAAATCACGGCAGAGTGGCTCTAGGATTCGTGTTTATCGCCTTCGCAACCTCGTTGACATCTTAGATAAGAACCGGAGGCAACGATCGAGGGTCGTAAGTGACAGGTCCATCGTAGTCTGAGTCAATTGGGCACAATGGCGCCCTTGTCTTGACTCATCCTATTTTCGTCGCATTCCCGAAATCCAGGTTTTATCTAGGATTTATGTAGGCTCCTAACGTGCTAATTGTAGGGCATAACATTTCATGTCAAAATGTGCGACTTTTATTATTTATTATTTATTTATTATTATATAATGTATATATATTTTTTTATTTATGGGGTCAGATTATTTTGCTTCGATCAATCGTCACGCCTAAAATTTTACGAAACAATTGAAAGAAGAAAGTGCCGTCAAGTCATGTCGTCAAACTAAAGTCCTAAGTTCATAGACTGGTCCATTTCGACAACTCTCACTAGGTTCGCTCTTGCTCTCAATTATAGCATTCTTGGGATTTTTATGTTTTTATCACTCAAGTCAACACAAGCAATTTTAAGTCAATTTACCTGTGATCGAGGCATTTTTAATCATTTCACCTAAGTGAGAGACCGTCTATGTGGAATCAAAGGGTTGTAAGGGTTATAATTTGGCTAGGACTTAGAACGGAAGGAATTTAAAGGAAAGTGAGCTTATATCTTCATCTTCTTCCAATTCTACGTCCGTCTCATTTTTTTTCGGCGTCTTTCTGCTTTTCAATCTTTTCTCCCTCTTTTTCTTTTAAGAACTATCCCTTTTTATGTTATGCTCAAGCTGAAGCTCCGCTTCTCCATGAGGCTCTAGGAGATTATCGTAGGTGAAGTTCTTTTTGTTGGTTCTCGGGCCGATACCGTGCTCCTCTTCTCTTAATCCCTATAGAGGTTTCAGAGATTATCAATTTGGAGAAGTTCTCGGTTATGGAATTCGTACCCGAGGCTACACTCCTCTTCTCGTTTCCCGATATAAGACCGGATTATCGTTGGAGAAGTTCACTTCGTGGTGCTCCTCTTCCAGCCGTTCTGACGAGCGTATGAGATTATCGTTGGAGAAGTTCACAGCAGGAACCATGCCACTTTCTACAAGGTAGTC
Source organism: Craterostigma plantagineum (assembly GCA_027422505.1). Taxonomy (NCBI): domain Eukaryota; kingdom Viridiplantae; phylum Streptophyta; class Magnoliopsida; order Lamiales; family Linderniaceae; genus Craterostigma; species Craterostigma plantagineum. The sequence continues at coordinate 14,840,834 of JAPQWV010000013.1, read as the reverse complement.
GGAAGGCCGCCTTTGGTCTGATTTTTGCGCGTTGAGCAATGCCTTCTTTTGTCATCATCTTACTTTTTCTTTTCTTATCTCCCCCTCCTTTTCTCGTTTGAACAACCATTCGAAGAGTATAGAGTTCGGTTGAAGGCTGGGAATGGGTTTCAAATAAAGAAAGGACATCGGAGAAGGCTCAAAGTGGATGACTAAGGGCTAACGTGGGGGAATTTATATAAGGCCGTATGAGGAATATCCTAAACTCCCTTATCATTTTCCTGACGATCTAACGCAAGATGAGTATGACACCAAGAATCACTAGGTAAGACAAGTAATTTATGTGTGACTCACTCGAGAAGTAGATCCAAAGAAAGGAAAAAGAAACAAGGCTTGAATCCTCACGCATGTAGAGTGACTTTGTATCTAGTGGAACAATCAAATGACCTTTTGGACACAAGAATGCGACTTAGACTGACAAGTTTTAAGCAATTAAATCGATCGCATGTCGGGGTAAAATTCTAAGTGACTTTAGATCAAAGCATCCTAAAGGATTTTGTCATACCCCTTTATATTATATATAGAAATATATATTATATATTTTTTATTATTATTATTATATTTTATTTTTATATTATTTTTATCACGCAAGATAAGGACAAATAAGCATAGAAAACACATAGAATAGAGCATGTGATAGCACAGAAGATCAGGTAATGCACATATTACGGAAAATTCAACATGCCTAACTTTCCGACAAGGAATTGAAATTGAAGATATAAATGTGCCTAAGAGGGGGGGGGGGGAATTAGGCCTATAGAAATTTTTGCTTCTTTTCACAAATGCTAAGTGTGGTGACTTAGATGTGCCTACTTATGTTTGTGACGAGTATGCCTGATATATCCTAGTAACGTCGGATGTGCGTCGGGTCTGTCTCACAGCGATAAAGAAATAACTGAAACGTAAATGCGAGACAGGATTTTTATAGAGGTTATATCCCCAACTGGGACTCCTCTCCTTGGGATTTGCTTCCCAAGAGTTTAACCAATCACTATAATGCACAGTAGCTGGATACAAAACTAATTGGTTAGCCCAATACACAACCGAAACAAGTCGAACACTAGCCACTACTAGGTTACCACACGCCGAGTTTCGTTCCTCAGAATCTCCTTGATCCCGACAGACACAGCTCGCTACCGAAGGGCCCCCGGACTTGTCCTTCCCTTCACGTGTGCGTAAACGTCGACCTTGCCTCCTTGGTATTGCTCACGTCCGAAGACAACACGTTCGAAGACAGAATATATCGAGGGGATGACGGAATATCAGATAAATCACTCGCTCAGTGATGAATATGCAGGTTAACGCTCAGGTGGGCAGAAAGCTATCATAAGTGGGAACTCAGGAATCTCTCAGTATCTTTCTGCTTAAGAATCTTTTGTAGGCTTATATTCGCAAATTCTAAGTGCTTCGAAAGTCTGAAGTGCAGCTCATATATAATCCTTTTCAAATAGCACTTCACATGGAAAATCATATCAAACAATAATTACCAAATCAAGCATAGTTTCCATGCAATTTTCGAGTCAATCATACCATATAAACCATGCTCTTAACAAATCATCACAACGGTCATATAGCACATTTAAAGCATAATTATTTTCCATATAAAGGCTCAATTTCGTTCTCAAGCTCATTCAACCATTTCGCATATATTTTCCATTTCAGGACTTTCCATAAGTGATTCCCTGCTATCAGTTTCTAGTAACGAGTCAATCCAGACTTACTTTCCAAGTATAGCACACAAGATAGCAATACATCAGCACGTTTTCCATGTACAAATCATAGCATTTAATCAGTATATTTTCAATGTTTAGCACACAAATCAGATCGGAGCATACTTAATTCGATTTATCATAACATGGCAGAACTTGCCTTATATCTGAGATCACACCCGTTATAGCACATACCATATAAGAGCACCTTATCCATAAGATTAATGAAATCGAATCTTTCCTAATTATAATATTCTAATCATCATAAGGAAAGATATCAATTCAATATATCGCATTTAATTCAGTGCAAAGCAAGCAAGGATCATACATAGGATTTTCGTATGAAATTTTTTGTTTTTCCATTTGCATCATGGAACTTTGTTCAATACATACCAAAGGAAATGCTACGGCGACAAAAGCAATTCTTCGAGTTCTAATTATGTACTATTTCTAGGTCGTAATTACTCGGAACGGTTGCGATGGCACAGCAAAAGCTCCTATGCGCCCGGCCTCACAGGTCGTCATCCATACACACACGTCCACCCCAAAAGACGCTCGGAAGTTTCAAAAGATAGGCCTTGCCAGCTAGGCGATCACGTACCGTGATCGTAAGTACCTACAACACATAACATAAAGAAATGAGCCACCGAGGCTCAGTAAGCAAAAATCATGCATGTATGCACATGTCCCTTCCCCGCAAAGGCAATCCACGCCAATGCATATACTACCTACGCAAAGGCGATCCGCGCCGATGCACCTATACTTCTCAAAGGCGATCTGCGCCGATGCTCATCATATTCGTACTAACATCACTCAGGGCCCTCGGCTAATCTCACTATGCACCACAAGAGCTCACGTCCCTCAGGGACAACACGACAGCGGTCCACGCCGGATGGCCGAACCCTAGGATGCACATCGTTCCCCTAGGTCGCCATATAATCCCGGTCGTCCCCGACTGTCCAGCGGTCACTCACGCTGGTAGCCCACGCTGAGGTAGCCTACACCAGGGTTCCACCCTGTATCGCTTACACCCTCAGGTCGCACCCTCCAGGTCGCACCTTACCGCCACGGGCATCGCCCAATCATATCATAAGTGTGTCTATATGGCCACATTGCCAACGGGCATCGCCCTAATATATTTCATTATTTTTACAATAATAGTAGTATATGTATACGGCCCTTTCGCCAACGGGTCTCCGCCCTATTGTATTTCATTACTTGTACAATAATAGTAATATATGTATACGGCCCTTTCGCCAACGGGTCTTCGCCCTAATATATTTCATTACAAGTACAATAATAATAATATATGTATACGGCACTTTCGCCAACGGGCCTTCGCCCTAGTATATTTCATTATGTTCATAATAATAATATATATATATATACGGCCCTCGTGAATCGCCATAATATATTTATATACCTGCCTCTCGTAAATCAGGCAGTCGGCCTCGTGAATCGCCGTAATATATATATACCTGCCTCTCGTGAATCAGGCAGTCGGCCTCGTGAATCGCCGTAATATATCTATATATACCTGCCTCTCGTGAATCAGGCAGTCGGCCTCGTGAATCGCCGTATTATATTTCATTACGTGTACAATAATAATATATGTATACGGCCTTTTCGCCATCGGGACATCTGCCCTAATCATAATCCATATATTTTATATAATAGTTTGACGACGCTAAACGTCGCCCTGGTGGCATAGTGGACAGCCCTTGACTCAACTGAGTCGACAACACATGCCCATATCGGCAATGTATCAATCGCTTTCAAGCGATACACCATATATATGCATACTCGACTCATACAACCCTCCCACATATGATAGTGTATGCACGTGAGTATGAAAATGCAACAAATGCCAGACGATATTACCAAGAGACAGAATATACAATTATTCCACGTAATTCATGTAATCATCGAGGCACATAGTCACGTAATATCAAGTAATCACAATTCAGGTAAGCCTCGAAGCACCTTGTCATCCAATTTAAACTTCAGACACGCTTAAAACAAGGCATATCAAGTTCACCTTATCTATATGATCTAAAATTCATGCAGACAGGTTGCCTGGCAAATCTCATGACTTTTGTCAGTGAAAATGAGACATCAACACACAGTAAAACTCAAACATCTTTTAACTACACAGAATTAAATGATAGTTATAAAGAAAGAAGTTGTCCAGCAATAACTGAATTTGAGTCAGATATTCCACGCCCAAATGAAGGAGAAACCTCAGGTGTTTCGGAAAGTATGGCACCGATGGTTACATTTGCAACAGGATATATGCCTGATTGCATAAAGAAAATCAGTGATCTTCACTCCACTATCGAAAGCGAGAGGAAGTCATTTGATGAAGAAAGGCAGAAACTTCTTCAGGAAATATCTTCACTTAAAGAAAAATTAAGATTACACAAAATTTCATACACTTTAGTTTCACATGACAAAATTTCCTGCACTAATGTTCAGGACCCACAAAAGAGCCATTGAAGGGGCAAGTATGGGTTAAAAAGGAAGATATCTTGAAGGAGAATAGTATCTCAATACACCTTTTGTTATTGGGTATTTTCCTTCCAAAATTTTTGTACCTTCTTTATTTCACCATGTATCAAAAAAATTATCTTTTAAATCAAACAAAGCTTTCCGTGCATGATCATGTCACCAAGCAAACTCACAAAACAATTCCTAAAAACAAAATTACAAAGTCAAGACACGAATCAAAACCAAAAGCTATCAAAGAACCTGTCAAACCTGCTAAACCAAAAAAATTCATGTCTAAACTTAAGACAAAGAGACCCTTACTAGAGCACAAATGGGTTCCAAAGCTTCAGACTGCAGGAAAACAAACCCCAACCCTAGAAATAATTAGTGACTCTGTGTCTTCCACCAACAAAGGAAAATCTAGGGAGTCTAAACGGACTAATAAACATAATAGAGGTGGACCCATACTCCAATGGGTACCTAAAACCCTCTAGTTTTATTTTGCAGGCCCTTCATGTGTGGTACTTAGATTCTGGTTGCTCCACACACATGACTGGGACAAAGGAACTGTTGAGCAACTACGTTGATAGACCAGGAGGACTGGTACGCTTTGGTAATAGCAATGGAGCCAGAATTCTTGGTTATGGCGATCTCATATGCAATCGACTCACAATTAAACAAGTCTCGTATGTTGTAGGACTGACACACAACCTCTTATCAATAGGACAGTTCAGTGATTTTGGACTCCAAGTTGTGTTTCTAAAGAAAACTTGCAAAATTCTTAATGCCAATGGTGAAGAACTTCTCACTGGAACTCGCAAGACAAATCTTTACACCATTGATATTAGAACTGTCAAACCAAAGACTGATATCTGCCTAATCTCCAAAGCAACCTCAACTCAAAATGACTTATGGCACCAGCGGTTATCTCATCTTAACTTCAAGACCCTCAACAAGCTGTCAACCAACGAATTGGCTATTGGACTACCACCACTGAAGTACCAAAAAGAGCATATGTGCTCTGCTTGTGAGAAAGGAAAAATGAAGAAAGCTTCACATCCTACAAAACACACAGCATCCACTCAACATCCTCTAGAGCTTTTACACATGGATCTTTGTGGCCCGATGCGAACTGAAAGCATAAGTGGAAAGCGGTATATGCTGGTTATCGTCGACGACTATTCCCGATATACTTGGGTACGCTTCTTACGAACTAAATCAGAGACAGTCGAACATATTCCAAACCTTATCAGAACAACACAGAACCTACTCCAGAGTAGTGTTAAAATAGTTAGATCAGACAATGGAACAGAATTCAAGAATCAACAGCTCAGTGACTTCTACGAATCCATAGGGATTACTCATAGTTTTCTGCTATCTACACACCTCAACAAAATGGGGTTGTCGAAAGGCGAAATCGAACACTCGTAGAGGCTGCCCGAACAATGATCATCCAATCATCACTACCCCATTTCCTTTGGGCTGAAGCAATGAATACTGCTTGCTATACGCAGAATCGCACAAACATTCATCTAAGATTTGGTAAGACGCCCTATGAACTTATAAACGGAAGACTGCCCAACATTGCCCATTTTCGAATTTTTGGATGCAAGTGCTTCGTCGCCAACGACCGCGAAGACAAGTCCAAGCTTGATCCAAAAGCAACTGAAGGCATCTTCGTAGGCTACTCTGCACAATCTAAGGCGTACAGGATATTTCTCAGAGAAAGAAGGATGCTCGTTGAAAGTATAAATGTCACCTTTGATGAGGGACTCGAACTTTCTACTGGACATAGCAGTTTGGCACAAGTATCTAGAACACCACACCTTATTCACTCTCATACAGAAGAAGGAGAGTGTTCGAGAGATGCCTCTGAACGGAACTCTTCAGAACCGGGATCGGACAAAGGAAGTTTGAAGCCAGATCAACAAGCAACTGACAATTCTAGACAAAGCAACCCCACATGCTTCACTCAACGAGCTCAAGAGGAACTGGATCTGGATCTACTTTTTGAACATATTTATATCTCTCAAAATCAGACAAGACCATCCACCGATCCCTTTTCAAATACTAAATCCAGTCCTAGTTCGTCAACTCATGATTCAGAACCTATTCCTAACCAGACAATTCCTCCCTCAGATGCAGAAGCCTCGATCCCAACAACTTTGACAACAACGCAGACAGAGGCCTCCTCTTCAACTTCAGCCAGCAACACTACCGCGTCTGCAATCGACTATCCACTAAGTGAGGAATTGCAAATAGACAAAACGACATTACCCCACGAAAAGAAATGGGTTCGACATCATCCTACAGATCAAATAATAGGAGATCCCAATACAGGAGTAACAACTAGAAGATCACATTCAAATGAATGTAATTTCACCTGTTTCTTGAGCCAAACAGAACCTAAAAGAGTAGTTGACGCACTACGGGATCCTAACTGGATAGTGGCTATGCAAGAGGAGATTAATCAATTCGAACGTCTCAAAGTCTGAAACTTAGTTCCTCGTCCAAAAGGGAAGACTGTGATCGGAACAAAGTGGGTATTTAAAAACAAAAAGGATGAAGATGGTGTTGTAGTTCGAAACAAAGCCAGGCTCGTTGCTAAGGGATATAATCAACAGGAAGGAATTGATTACGATGAAACGTTTGCCCCTGTAGCCAGAATCGAAGCTATTAGGTTATTCCTTGCATATGCAGCACACAAAGACTTTACTGTCTATCAAATGGACGTAAAAACAGCCTTCTTGAACGGAATTCTGAAAGAAAAAGTGTATGTGTCACAGCCAGACGGATTTCTCAATGCTGATCATCCCGACTTTGTTTACAAACTCGACAAATCACTGTACGGACTTAAACAAGCTCCAAGGGCCTGGTATGAGGTGCTATCCGATTTTCTTATCTCCTCAGGTTTCACTAAAGGGAAAATTGACACTACTTTGTTCGTAAAGAAAGATGGTTCTGATATGATGCTTGTGCAAATCTACGTGGATGATATCATTTTTGGCTCTACTAACCCTAAACTTTGTGAAGAATTTAGCATTCTGATGCAATCACAATTTGAAATGAGTATGATGGGAGAAATGTCATTCTTCCTCGGATTACAAATCAAACAACTTCAGGATGGGATTTTTATCAATCAATCAAAGTACATCCACGATATTCTCAGAAAATATGGGATTGACAAGAGAAAATCATTGAGTACACCTATGTCCACCTCATGCTCACTCGATGCAGATCACTTAGGTGAACCTGTAGATGTTACTCATTACCGAGGGATCATTGGATCACTGCTCTACCTCACAGCCAGTCGACCAGACATCTTATTCTCTACATGTCTCTGTGCTCGATTTCAAGCTAACCCCAAGGAGTCGCATCTTCATGCTGTCAAAAGAATCTTGAAGTATCTGAAAGGAACACCAGACCTTGGACAGTGGTATCCTAAGAACTCAAATATGAAACTAATAGGGTATTCTGACGCAGACTTTGCAGGTTGCAGACTAGACAGAAAAAGCACTTCTGGAAACATCCAATTCCTAGGCGACAAGCTTGTATGTTGGGCCTCGAAGAAACAAAATTGTGTATCAACTTCCACTGCGGAAGCAGAATACGTCGCTGCAGCAAGTTGCTGCTCACAAATTTTGTGGATCAGAACTCAACTACGGGACTACGGGTTTGATCTAAATAGAATTCCTATTTACTGTGATTCTAAGAGTGCTATCGCAATTACATGTAACCCTGTTCATCACTCACGCACTAAGCACATAGATCTTCGATATCACTTCATAAAGGACCACGTAGAAAGAGGCATAATAGAAATGTACTTTGTCAATACAGAGATTCAACTAGCCGATTTGCTTACAAAAACATTGGATGAAAAACGCTTCCAATTCTTAGTTGCAAAGTTGGGAATGTTGAACCTCAATTTTTAATTTCGATTGTGCCTTCCTACAGTTCACTATTTATCTATTTGCTATGTTTTACTTCTCTATTATTCTGTGCGTGTTTATTATGTTAATTAGTTAATTAGATCTTTATTTTTTTTTTCTTTTTGCTTACTTTCTATTTTTCAATAAATTTTCCTGTGTTCATAAGTCGATGTAGCGCCAATGCTGATGGCAATACATCGAGGGGGAGAAATGCTATATCCATGCATCGAGGGGGAGTAAGTGAATTCATTCAATCATTTTTTAAGATACTCGATAGGCATTGTATCTAGGGGGAGTTTTTTTTTTCAACAAATACTTATTCAAGAAATTTCTTCATTTAGGGGGAGTTTTAGTACAACAACTCTCTCAAACACATAAAACATTTATAATACGCAGATAACTCTCAAAAACTCGTATGCTCTATTAAGACCCAAAGCAGAATAGCAAGTAAAACAACGAATAAGCTCAAAAGAAGGAAAATCTCAAAAACCAGCATATTCAAGTTATGCTCAAAGTCACGTCTTAACTCTGCCTGTTCCTTGAGCTTCTTCTCTTCTTCCTGCTTCTGCCAATTCATATGTAAACGAGAAAATTAGAAATGAGTTAGTCCTTAGATGTAAGGTACTTCAATGATATTTGAGACATATCTATTTATAAACATGAAGGAAACTTACGTCATTTATTGTCCCGACATTAAGACGAATTTTTGACTAAGTCGACGATTTTTCTTCTCCAACAAGGATATCGTATCATGAAAATCGATCTTGAAAAACCCATAGATTTGATGTTATCCTAGTGATTGATCGAGTCAAATTGGTAGTATTTGGGTTATTACTAGATTACTTAATATCTTTGGTAAATAATTCGCTAAACTTTTAGTGAACAATTGTGAAATCATAATCCGCGAACTTCGTGATAACTCATGGACATTTCGCGAATTCATCTTATTTCCAAATCTGGGAACCGTAAATTTTTAAATCTCCTTTCTACTAGTTCGCTAAAGTTTTAAATCTCTGATTTGCGAACTGATTCTTCAAAACTTCACCAAGGGATAATTCGCGAACTCTCGGTGGGCCTATTTAACTAAAAATTTCGCGGCCCAGTTTTAAGCTAAATCGTTATCTTTCGGCCAGCAAAATTTCCATTATCTTATTCGCGAATTTCCCCAAATCAGTTTTACGAACCCTAAAATATCAAAATCTCTCAAAACGCGTCAAACTCAACTTCGGATTTTTCGTTGCTGTGCTTTCGTCCACACACACACACTCACAGATTTTGTTGAGGTAAGAAAGAAACAGTCTTTAAATCTTAATTTTTCATGTATTCTCTTCGTTGATTTTGCAGGTTCGAAATCGGAAAAGAACAGGGAGTTCGTCTTTGTTTTTTTATGTTGTTTGATCTTGTGTTCTATAATCATTTTTTTCATACTTTGTTTAGATGATTATCGTGAAAAAGAGTACGAACCGTGTTGACAGGATTCTTCAATATCGTTTTTGAAATCAATGTTCTGCGAATAGGGTTTTTCTAGGTTTTATTCAAAAATGTACTTTTTGATCTTTCTGTTCGTGATTCGCGAATTGAATATGTGTTTTTTGCGAATTCATGCGTAGAATGAGTTCGCAAAATGAATTCGTAAAATGTGTTAGTAAAATGCTTTCGCACTTTTAAGTTGACTGGTTGACCAACTAAAAATTTTACGAATCTAAATTCGCGAACTAATGTTTCGCGGGTCGTGATTAATCTTGTCACTTCGGGAACCGCCGAATTCGCAAATCTTTATTCGCAAATCTTTTTTATTCGCACTTCCCGAACTGTCAATTCACACTTCGCCAAATTCTTTTCAAAGTTCAAAATCGATTCGCGAAATTCCTTTGACAGACTCGCAAATTTCCAAATTCACCAAATTTGTACCTCGCAAAATTTCCAACTTGCGAACTAGTCTTTCGAACTTATACTTTACAAATATTTTTAAAAAAATTCAGTTCGCAGACCCCAAATTTCCCAATCTAAACTTGACTTAGTCAATTCGCAAATTGAATCTTCTCAATTTCAAATCAATTCGCAAACGGAACCCTCTCAGTATTTCAAACTAATTCGCGAAACTAACTTAGTGAAATTTGTTAAAAAATTTCAGGCTTTTACAGACCCGCATATCTTTATGTTCGCAAAAATTCATGTTCAAATTCGATCTGAAGCAAACTCGCAAAATCAATTTTGAAGTCTTTTGAACTAACTGCTTAAATTCGCGAACCCTTGCGAAAATTTCAAAACTTTGAATTCGTGAAATACACTTTAATTTTTTGCCGAACAGTTAGTTCTTGTTAATTAAATCATCTTTTTCTAAGAATGTCTAATATCTTCTCATAAGACATTATTCACAACTTTTTTCTCTTATAATGCAGTTTCGACAGAATGACTACACCAGCAGATCTCGTCTACTCAACCACCAAATGGATTGTAATCAAAGACAACAACTTTCAACTCGACTTGAACACTTTCAAGTGTCAAGAAGAGATCATCACATCCATTCTGAGAAACCACCACCTGGGATACGCCTTCACTGCATCAGTTCCTGCACCAACCGTGTACCTTCAACAGTTCTGGGGAACGATGACTACCAAAATTTCTCAAGACAACACCACTTACTATGAAGCCCAAATTGCAAACGAAACCGTCAGAATCACCAGGGACTTTCTTCGACAAATTCTTCGGCTGCCGATTCAACCAGATTATGAACATGAGGCATCAGAGGACGAGCTCATCGCAGATATGTTGAAAATGGGTTACTATAGCTCACTCGAGTTCGTTTCCCGTTTTCAACAATCAATGATTCCACATCCGTGGCGAACTCTTTTCGCAATTGTCAACAAGTGCTTCTCACCAAAGCACTCAGGGTGGGACAGATGCAACATTACGATCCTGCGAATCTTTCACGGGATCGCCTTCAGGAAAGGATACGACTATGCCAAGCTAATCACAATGGACCTGGACGATCAGCTTCATCAGAGATCAAAGTCCAAATCGAAAAAGACACAGAATCTGCCCTATCCCCGGTGGTTCTCACTAATGATCCACCACTTTATGACTACAACACCGGGGATACCAACAAGGCCGCAAGAAGAAAACTACACCCCTCCCAAACTCAAATTTCTTCAAAAAGGAAAGACCGACGAGAAGTACTCGCGCCCACCAATGCCAATTCCGCGCGCCATCTTACTACTTGCTAGCCCAGATGACATTGAAAATTACTGTCAGAAGTACAACATTCCCCACCCCATGACTCAGGCCGACCCACCCGAGTCTAACCCAGGGGTTAGTGAGACTGAGAGAGTAGAAACGAGAGAGAACAAGCAAGTGAGATACTGAGAGAAACCACAGAAACCGAATTTATCCCACACGCACCACAAACTACATCTCAAGTAGAAATACCTGACCAACCACCACCATCCTCTGAACAAACAATACCTGAACAACCGCTCGAGGAACAACCACATGCCGAACGACTCGAACACCCACTAATAGATGTTCCCGAGACAGCTACGACTGCACTAGCTCAGTCAGAAAAGGCCGGGTCAACCCCTAGGATAGAAGACGTCGTACTCAACCCAACGACGCATGAGCGAACCCCACCTGACCATTCACTTGTCTCCCAACACAAGTGTCTCAACGCAACACGAACCACCCCAAACCTCCAGCAGCTCGGTTCCTGTGTCTGAACCAACTCAAGAAATACCCATTTCCGTGACACAGGCCGAGCCTCAGCCTGATCTTCAGGTCTCAACGTTCATAGAAGAGCCTCAAATAGAGGCTCTCAAGAATTGGACGGAAGTCTCTCGGATGTTGATGATTTCAGCAGCTCACTATCCGCGAGCCACCGTACAGAACCTAGTTCTGGACGCGTGCTAACGGGACGCCTTGGCGATCCCGGTGACAGCTCCACCCAAGCCCGTCACACTGACGTGGCCACAACGACCCGAGCACCATCTCCGAAAGATGTGTCGCAAGGAGAGGTCGGAAGACCCAAGGACTCCGAAGTTCCACGAACTTCGGGTGACGAGGGCCACCGTACAGAACCTCATTCTAAACGTGTGCCAACGGCTACCCCTAGTGGCGCCGGATCTATCCCAACCCAGGTGACGACTGCCTACTTGGAGAATCGTCTGTTCGAGTTCTTTGAAACCGCAACCCTACCACAGGTTAAAGGACTTATTAAGGAGGCGGTCCAAGCAACTTCCACCGACAAAGGAAGGCTCCCATATTTGACCAACCTCCTCCTCAACAGCCGGTACTTCCCCGTCTTCTCACCCTGCCACCACGCAACCCAACGACACCGAACTTGTACACAGTGCCTCTGCTTGAGCTCTTTGACGTTGGTATTGCTCGCCTATTAGATCTCGGAAGCTGGTCGCAGGTGGCGTCATCCCACCTCCTGATGCGAGCATACCGACTGACACATGCCGCCAAGAAGGCCCCAGTCAGAAACGTCGTCATGACGATCCAGACGATCAGGATCGTCCTGAGGGGGAGAGCAGCAAGAGACCGAGAACCAAGTCTCCAGTTATTCGCGGCGGAAGAGGCAGAGGACGCGGAGTTCAAACGCGTGGAGGCAGTTCGTCACGACCACCCAATCCACCACCAAGGTCCTCCAGTGGCAGACAAGCTACACTAGGGCCGAACCAGACAACTTCCCTTGGTGAAGTCGAGTCTGCTCCCTCGAGGATCTCCACCCAACCAGTCCAAACAACTACAACCCCTCGTCCAAAGGATCCTCAAGGCTACATTGACAGATATATCTTAGACGAGGAATGGATGACGAGAACAGAGACAGCAGAAGAGTCCCGCCTCAGGATTGAAAATGTTCGTGATTTATTAAAGGCGGCGGCAACAGACTTCTGCTTCATTGAGCAAGAGGAAGAGGAGCGAGGAGAAAATCCTGAGGCAGATCTTCCAGAACTTCCAGAACTCCTTCAACATCAGGTGCCCGAGGAACCGACGCCGGGCTACGAGTTCATAGAAACTCGTTGGAGAAACGCGAAGATCAAGGCACCTTTTCTTGAGGATCTTTATCCAAAGATCTGGAGGAAGGAAGAAGAAATAAAGGGAGTCAACGAGCTCAATCTTCGAGGCCTTGAGCACCTAAGAGGGACGTATAGGGGACTTAGCCATCAGATTATGCTCTGGGAAGTCACGGCCAAGAAAGGAATGAGTAGGGATCAATACAGTAAGTACATGAGAGATCAATCGGCCATCTGTGATATTGTGGATGTCGAATGGGCAGTAGGAAGATATGTAGGCCCTATCTTTGTAATTGATCGTTATGACAGGAAAATCGTAAAATATTCAGAAGCAGATCTTCCCTACTTTCCACTGGGCGAACTCAACAAGCTCTACAACATTTATCGCAATAAGTTTCCCCTTGACACTCACACAAGACGAGATGGTTATCGGGCTATCAAAGAGTGTATGCTGAGGCAGGTCAAGTACTTCGTTGCTCATGACTTCCAAATGGCCTTGGAAAGCAATATGAGCAAGGTCAACCTGACATGTCCAGAAAACAAATATAAGGATCTCAAAAAGTATGGAGAGGGACTTATCTTTCTTGAACCACAACCTGGGGTCACTTACCTACAAGCTCAGAAGAAAATGTTGCAGGTGCTTCTTCTGTCAGAGATCTCCAAATTCTCATATGGGACATTGAAGATTATCCTTAACCAACTCCTGGCTAAGAAGAAGACAGTTTCCGAAGATGACAAACTAGAAGGAACAGAATTGGAAGAGAAAGATGTTCTACGGAAACTCGTCGAGAAGATCAGATATCGAATCGTTCTTCGGAACGACATCAGACAGTTCGAGACTGCACTAGGATTCAGGAAGACCTACTTGGCCCATAGAGAACCTCCACCTCCGCCTCGCTCGAAGAAAAAGAAATGAAGACTTAGTTAATAAGCACGATTGTAATTTGGACACTTAGGGGGAGAATGTTAGGAATATTTTAGAAGTGTCCAAAATATTTATTCTAAGTCTTGTAATTTCTTTACAATGTATTTTATAGATGTATTTTATAGATGTTTTATTTTATGTAATTGGGTTGTATTTGTAATGGGCTTGTTAGGGGCCCAATGGGCTTAAATACCTCACAAGGTATTTAAGCTTAAACCCTAACACTCATTAATCTAAGTTTCCATTTGCTAAAATCTCACGTATTCAACACTAAGCCTCTAAAGCACACTATTCACATTCTACGAAGGTTTCTGTTGAATTGTTCTTGGATAATCTGGAATTACAAGTGGTATCAGAGCAAGCGTGTAGGTGAGGAAACTTCATTCCAAGTTCTTTGGCATCGTCAATATAACTGGCTGGTTTCTCTATGTTCTGAGAACTACTGAATCTGTTTCTGTCAATTTGCGTTAAATTTCTGGATTTCTGCTGGAGAAATTGAAGAACAGCTTCGTTGTTTGGTCTGCTTTTGAGATTGCGAACGGCACTTAAGTTGGATTTGGATTCGAAAATTCTAAATTTGCAATTCAGTTTCACGAATTCAAGTTGAGGACCGACCGTGAATTGAAGGAATCAAGTCAACCCGCAAAATATTTCTTCAATTATCTGCGAAACCAAAGTTTGCGAATCAAGAAATATTCACTGCCACGTTTCGCGATTGCATCTCAGAGAGAAATTTCACGAACTCCTTGATAGCCCTTTTTGCGAATTCTTGAAAGTTCGCTAACCAGAAAAGATAAGAATTTTGCGAATCCAGTCGAAGAATTTTGCGAACTTCGTTGCCCGCAGATTTTCGCGAATCCAGTTGAAGAATTTTTGCGAACTTCAATCTCCGCAAAATTTGTTCCGCCAATTATTTATTCCGAATTTTAAATCTGGCAAAAAAGCTTTATATTTCTTTAAAATATCCCCTATTCGTAATTTTACAACACAGACTCCCTGAATTTTTTAAAATTTCGATTAAGTCCCAAAATTTAAAAATAACTATTTTATACAGCTGTTTTGCGACAGTTTCGGATTTCTCAATGATCACAAAGTAAACGATGTCCGATGGATCTGAAATTTTAACCACAGATAAAGGACTTGCAAATCTTAATTCTGTCCTAAGGAATTTTTAATCCGAGGTCTAGATTGTGAGATATTAATTTCTGAACCTCTTGGCCGAAATGGATAAAGAAAACCCTAGAAAACCCTAATTCTCCCCAATTTATGCTCTATCCTCTTAATCTAAAGTCCTCTATCCCTATTTCCAAATGTTCGTAGTTCTAAAAATTCTCAATCTCATGCTCCCTAAGCTAACCAACGAAAAATTCATGCAAGCAAATTATTATCATCACATAAACACGAAGAATTCAATGAATAACATGCAAAACACGTAAAATTCACAAATCCTAATATAGTTTACGTATGTAGGTGATCTTCACCTACCTTACGTCCGTATAGAGCTACGTTACGGGTTATTTTACGTGATCCCGACCCTAGGTTTCGATCCCGAGGTCCTCCACGTGTCCGCGGATTTTTCTTTTTTCTCCCGCGTCTCTCCCGCGATTTCTCCCTCTCTCCCGCAGTCTCTCCTTCTCTTTTTCTCTCTTCCCTCTTCTCCTTCTCTTCTTCCTCTGTTTTCTTTCTTTTTCTTTCTTTCCTTTCTCTTCCTTTCTCTCCCTCGGCCACTCCCTCCTTTTTCTTGCCTTTATTTTTTTTTCTTCTTTTCTCTCTTCCCTCTCTCTTTCACGTTTTCTCTCCTTCCCTTCTCTATTTTCTTTGCCTTATTTATTCTTGTCCTTATGATGTGTATTAGGTGTATTAGGTGTATTAGATCTTGTCCTTATGAGGTCTGCTTGATTTAATTATTTAAGACATTAGGTTTAGATTTTTGTCTCCATGTAATTGTAGAGTTGGCTTTTTTTATGTTATTATTTTATTTTTCTTATTTTATTATATTGTATTAAATTCACATGGAGGTGAAATAGTATTTTGTTTTATTGTACCAAACTTACATGGAGGTACCTTATTATTTTTATTATTTTCGGCCCCCTTTAATTAATCAATTGTTATTATTATTATTATTATTATTATTATTATTATTATTATTATTATTCTTATTATTATTTTAATTGCGCTTTCACTTCTTGTTTTTCGGCCCAATTAAATTTTATTAAAAGACCCAACTCCCAACCTTTTATTTTGGGCCATTATTTTCTGCATTTGGCCCATAAATAAATTTTTGGTACATTTAAAGTTTTCGGGCCCAATTGTAAATTTTGGGCTCGTTTCGTAAAGAAATCGTTTCTTGTTCGAAAGTCGATTTCGTACGAATATTATTGAAGTAATCCCGTATAAATTTTGCGGGTATTACACAATTGGTATCAGAGCAGATTCGTTCTGTTTTGAATCGTAAATTGTTAGATTTGGATCGAAATTTTATTTCGAACACTGTTCCATCGAAGAACAGATTTGGCGCGAAAAGTTTTTCTATCTAATAGCTTAATTCTGTGCTTAATTGACTTGAATCTGATGTTTCAGTGCTAGATTAAGTGATAAATGATCATTGCGACTAAATCAGTAGCAGTTTGAACGTCGAATTTTGATTAATTTGATTCTGAAATTTTACTGTTGACGAAGAACATGAAGAACACGTTCTGATTTTGATCAAATTAGATATATTTTGCTTCATAACGTGTTTAATTGCTTGTTCGTGCGTGATTAGTACTTGATTGCGAGCAATTACCTCAAACTTCACTATCTGATTCTTTGTTTTTGCTCGAATTTGTGTTAATCGTATTCTGTGAATTCTTCTCGATTGCTCAAATTCTTCTCGCTAAGTTTTGCGATCGGATTAGTTTCTCGATCGATAACTTAGCGCGAGAATTTTTCTCGGCCAGAATACGAAGTCAGCGCTAGAATCGTCATCAGCAGAAACGCTTTTAGTTAGAAATATTTCTCGAGCATTATCCAGCGAAAAACTTTTTCGAGTGAGACCAATTTTGGCCTTGCATGCGTAATAACTTTCACTCGAAAAACTTTTTCGGTCAAACCTTTTAACGTTTGACCAGGCGAAATTTATACGCGAGAAACTTTTCTAGTCAACGGATTTATTTTGACTTGTCGAGAAACTTACTAACGTACTGTTTCTTTACGATCGAAATAAATTCACGATCAGGAAATTTTTCTCGACTGAACGATTTTGGGCAATTTATTTCGCTCGTAAAATTTTCCGCTGACAAAATTTCTCACACGAAAACAGTAAATACATTCTATATCGACGAAATTAATTTCGATCATACTTTAAAGATTGAATCGAAAATAATTGTCGATCTAATCTTCGAATCAAACGCTACTAACAAATTTCGTCACTTGTGAAGCACTTTACATCGTCTTCAACCCTCAAAACAATCAACAAAGATCCTTCAACAACTCGACTACTATAATACAAACATGGATGCATACTCACTCGGAAACGACAACCGTCCGACGATCTTGCAAAGAGGCGAATACACAGTGTGGAGAAGCCGCTTTCTGAATTTCATCGCTCTAAAGGATCAAGCCGAAAATCTACTGAAGTCCCTTGAAGAGGGACCGGCACAGTTCTGGGTTCATGTACCCGGGGACGAAACAGCTACTCCAGCAATTCCAGCTTCTAGGCGACTAAAGGAGCCTAGAGAATACTCTCTGGAGGAAAGAGCTCGAGCTAAGGCTGATCTAGTAGCCATGAATACCCTTATGCAGGGCATCCCCAACGATATATACAGACAAATCGACAGCATTACATCGGCCAAAGGGATGTGGGATGAGCTACATAGGATGATGCAAAGGACGGAAGTTGGCATAAAGGCCAAGAAGGCGAACACTCTCACTGCTTATGACTCATTCAAAGCAAAGCCGGAGGAGAGTCTATACGAAATCTACCAACGATACCTCACTCTTCTCAACGAGATGAGGAAGATAGAAATAACGAAGACAAACATTAGATAATCACTGAGCATTAGATAATCACTCTGCCCACGGAATGGAAGAAAATATCCACTCAAATACGACAAAATAAAGATCTAGAGGAGTTGGATGTCCATGCCGTGTTCGATAATCTCGCTCAGCATGAGGATGATATCCACGAGATTACCAAGGAGCAGAAAGGCAAACAAACCGATGACACGGTTGCCTTAGTGTCGGAGAAGAGGAGCACAAGATCAAGAAAAGAAAAAATCGTTAGGCCACCTTCATCATCAGAGTCGAAAGATGAATCGGACTCCGACATCGAGCCGAACATGAAAGCCCTTGGAAAACAGTTAGCTCTCATTGGACAAATGATGAGCAAGAAGTACTTCAAGAAGAAGTCTTCAACCTCAGCCAATAGACTTCGAACTACAAGCTCCAAGAACAAAGAACGTGCTCCGGAGAGTTCCGAGGTCAAGAATCCCAAAGAGACTAACAAATGCTTTAACTGTGGCAAAGCAGGTCACTTCGCCAGAGAGTGCACTCTCCCGAAGAAAAGAGATGCAAACTACTACTCCAGGAAGCTTCAATTGACAAAACAGAAAGAAGCTGGAGTAGCTCTCATGGCCGAACAGGACCAATGGCTCGAGGACACGTCGAGCTCCGAAGAAGAAAACTTAGCCCTCATGGCCCGTCTCGACAACGAATTGGACGCCGAAACATCTAATCGTATGGACGACGACAACGCATCCACGTCTTCAAATGAGGTAGCCACTCCTTCAACATTATTGACCATGTTAGAATCATATCAAAAGCAATATGCTAACATGAAACGTGAGCAGAAAAGTATAAAGGAAGTAGAGAACGAACTTGAGAGAGCTCAGGAGAAGATAGATAGTCTCGAACAAGAACTTAGGAGCTCTAGTGCAAAAATAAATGAACTCACTAAGAGCCTCCATTCTAGAGAGACTAGTCAACCTCAACTAGGACAACAGAGCGAAAAGATTAATGAATTAGAAGATAGGCTAGCAAATAACTACAATTGCTTGGTTAGAAATCTCAACGATAAAGCCATTTTAAATTGTAGGATAACCGAAGCTACCTCTAAGATCACTAACTTAGAAGCTCAATTAGAAACATCGAATGCTAAGATTAGTGAGCTTAGTAAGGATTTCGATTGTAACGACCCGTCCCATACCGGATGTCACTATAGCATCGGTCCCTACCGGGACCAGTGGGGTTGGGCCCACCACACTCCGACTGATAGTCTGGCCCCACTGTACCACCATTTAACCTTTTAGCGTGCTTCGTGCACTCGCTCACACGCACCCTGAGAAACTTCCCAGGGGGTCACCCATCCCTAGATTGCCCCAAGTCAAGCACGCTTAACTTCGGAGTTTCTATAGATGGACTCCCGAAAAGGTAGGTCGACCTTGGTGATATGAGTAGTACTATCAATTCTTTTATACGATTCTTAGCCTGACACGCCCATACATTGTCAGTCTCAGGATCCCCTCTCATTCTGGTGTTGGATCGGTTCGTTCATGTACCCCTTCGCCTAGAAGTCTGCCAGGAGCCGCTCATTGTCCGTGCACCCTGGCACCGGCAATCACTCCCCGCCCTCTTCGGCCCCGGGCGTCACATGCCCACCAGCTTCCGCCTGGTTCGTCCCCGAACCAGCACCGTACTGCGAGAGGTTGTGCTCTGATACCACCTGTAACGACCCGTCCCATACCGGATGTCACTATAGCATCGATCCCTACCGGGACCAGTGGGGTTGGGCCCACCACACTCCGACTGATAGTCTGGCCCCACTGTACCACCATTTAACCTTTTAGCGTGCTTCGTGCACTCGCTCACACGCACCCTGAGAAACTTCCCAGGGGGTCACCCATCCCTAGATTGCCCCAAGTCAAGCACGCTTAACTTCGGAGTTTCTATAGATGGACTCCCGAAAAGGTAGGTCGACCTTGGTGATATGAGTAGTACTATCAATTCTTTTATACGATTCTTAGCCTGACACGCCCATACATTGTCAGTCTCAGGATCCCCTCTCATTCTGGTGTTGGATCGGTTCGTTCATGTACCCCTTCGCCTAGAAGCCTGCCAGGAGCCGCTCATTGTCCGTGCACCCTGGCACCGGCGATCACTCCCCGCCCTCTTCGGCCCCGGGCGTCACATCGATGCCTGTCAAGCCGCTAAACTAACCGTGGAAAATAATTATGCTCTCCTAGGTGAGGAACGCACGACTCTATATGCAAAAGTAAAGAAATTAGACGATATAGTTGCGCGTAGGGGACAATCCGAACAGACGATACTTTTGAACAAGCCCAAGGATATAGAGTTCTATAATCCTATAGAAGACATAGGTTTCACCAACCCGTGTGTTTTACAAAAGAAAGAAATATACGATGTTAAACACATGGGTTAGGAATAACCTCTCTTAGAAATTTTACTGAATCGTCTTATGAAAATACTTTCGATTCATCCATTAGACAAGGTCCACATGGTCCAGAAATCCCCTTTGACTACAAAGAACTAAATGAAAGGGACAAAAATAGGAAAGAAACTCTAACACCTGTCTGCAATTTAGTTCAAATTCTACCTCGTGACTCTCAAACACACCACGAGGAAGTTAAAACCGTTAATTATAAAAATTCTCTCTACAAACCCCCTATCATAAAACAGATAGAGGAGTCACAGGCAAAGTTAGAAAAAGAACGAGAGAATTTCGAAGCTGACAAGACAAAATTCTTTAAGGAGATGGAAAATCTCAAGGCTTCCTCGTCCTCCCAAACTACCTCTCACGCTATTACAAAAAGCGTGAAAAATGAAAAAGCGCCTTTGAAAGATAAAAATTGTAAAAATAATTCTGTTAAAAGTGCTATGACTAATTTTACTTTACCTACGTCTACAGGGAGCGTAGCGTCAACACTAAAAACAAAGGCGAGAGTGTCTAGCACTAAGATAAAGAATGAGCCATTAGACTTAAATGTTTCTGAACATGCTACTCCTTCTGTTACAATAAAAGACACTCTTAGAAATAAAGAGCTATTTCCACTTTTAAGATAGTTGCTTCTACTTATTCACTTCAGCCGATTACCTTTAGAAGCACCAACTTCGAAATAGGCTCTACGTCAAAAATTGATCATTCTGAAACAAATGCCACAAGGAAGACTCGTAGGAAACAAGATCCAGCCATAAAGAAAGCTTATGGTGCCATACATGACTGTATTCACCTAAGGTATCACGTAGAAATTAAATCCCCCAAGCACCTTAGGAGACTATCACAAGAAAATATCTTTTCCTCAGTCAAACCCTCCAAAGCATTTGTACGTGCTGAAATTAACCTTCCCTGCAAGGTTCAACCCAAATGGGTTCCTAAATCTCCGCCTAGGACGACAAAAGCCAAAAGGGCCAAGTATCCTATAGAGGCAAAACCCAAACACCAACTTTTCCAAAAGTGCAATGGGTTATTAAGACTCTTCCAAAAATAGATTTAGGAGTCATATCAACCCAACTAAATCTGCTAATCCAAGAGGACCCATGCTTAAGTGGGTAGCTAAAGCTCTCTAAATTATTTTTGCAGATCCATCATGTGTGGTACCTCGACTCTGGTTGCTCCACACACATGACCGGTAATCAAGAGCTGCTGAGCAACTACAAAGACCGACCAAACGGCAAAGTCAGATTTGGGAACAACGATTCAGCCTCGATTCTAAGACTTGGGGACATCATTCTGAAGAATCTGACCATCAAAGATGTCTCATACGTCGAAGGCCTCCGCCATAACTTGTTCATCATAGGCCAATTCTGTGACAAAGGCTTCCAGGTGGTCTTCCATGCTGACCGGTGCAGAATTTTGGATAGTCAGGACACAGAACTCCTTCAAGGACTTCGGAGATCCAATCTTTACACGATCAACCTGACGTCTGTGCGGCCCTCGACAGCTGTATGCCTCATTTCTCAGATTGATTTACAGAGGAACAGCTTATGGCATCAATGACTGTCTCATCTGAATATGAAGGCTCTCCAACGCCTTTCTACGAAAAAGTTGGTTCACGGTTTTCCAACCATACTACTACAAAAGGAGCATCAATGTTCGGCATGTCAATTAGGAAAAATGAAGCGAGCATCTCATCACATCAAGCAAATTGCGTCTACTTCTCGACCATTGGAACTAATTCACATGGATCTTTGTGGTCCGATGCAGACTCAGAGTATCAATGGAAGAAAGTATGTCCTAGTGATTGTAGATGCTATTCTCGCTACACGTGGACAAAGTTCCTCCGAACGAAAGATGAAACTGGTGACTTGATTATCAATTTTGTGAACACAACTCAAAATCTGCTGCAACAGACTATTCAAGTTGTTCGAACAGACAATGGCACTGAGTTCAAGAACAATCACCTCAGTGAGTTTTATCAGAAACTTGGAATAAGTCAACAATTTTCAACCGCCAAAGCACCTCAACAAAATAGGGTCGTTGAAAGGAAAATCGAACACTAGTGGAAGCCGCTCGTACAATGCTGATCCAATCGGGACTTCCACACTTTCTATGGGCTGAAGCAGTCAATACCGCTTGTTTTACTCAAAACAGGACGGTGGTTCACAAATGGTTCAACAAGACTCCGTACGAGATTGTGAATAATAGAGTGCCCAACATTAATTTCCTTAAAGTCTTTGGGTGCAAGTGCTTTGTGGCGAACGACCGAGAGCAACGTGCAAAGTTCGACCCTAAAGCATTCGAAGCTACATTTGTCGGGTATTCCTCAACATCAAAAGCGTACCGAGTATGCATCAAGTCCAACCGTACTTTCCACGAAGTGGCAGATATGGCTTCTGGTCAATACAGTCCAGGACCCGTGCCTAACCCGTTGGTTCCTGCTCAATTCAGTTCAGGACCCGTTCTCAACCCGTCCTCTACCCTTGGCCTATGGTATCCAAAGGGTACGAATTTTAAACTTATCGGCTACACTGATGCTGACTATGCAGGTTGCCGAATGGACAGGAAAAGCACGTCCGGTGGCGCTCAATTTCTAGGCGAAAAGCTGGTTTGCTGGTCATCCAAAAAGCAGAACTGTGTGTCCACTTCGACGGCCGAAGCAGAATACGTAGCTGCCGCCAGCTGTTGCTCACAGATGCTGTGGATGCGGACACAGCTTGGCGACTATGGGTACAATCTAAATAATATACCCATATATAGTGATAGTCAGAGTGCAATCGCCATTACTTGCAATCCTGTTCATCATTCACGCACAAAACACATAGACATTAGATATCATTTTATCAAAGATCACGTAGAAAAAGGCACGATAGAGATGTACTTTGTGAACACGGAGTTTCAACTAGCCGACATTTTCACCAAGGCCTTGGATGAGAAACGATTTCAATTCCTTGTCGGAAAATTAGGCATGTTGAATCTTCCGTAATATGTGCATTACCTGATCTTCTGTACTATCACATGCTCTATTCTATGTGTTTTCTATGCTTATTTGTCCTTATCTTGCGTGATAAAAATAATATAAAAATAAAATATAATAATAATAATAATAAAAATATATAATATATATTTCTATATATAATATAAAGGGGTATGACGAAATCCCTTAGGATGCTTTGATCTAAAGTCACTTAGAATTTTACCCCGACATGCGATCGATTTAATTGCTTAAAATTTGTCAGTCTAAGTCGCATTCTTGTGTCTAAAAGGTCATTTGATTGTTCCACTAGACACAAAGTCACTCCACATGCGTGAGGATTCAAGCCTTGTTCCTTTTTCCTTTCTTTGTATCTACTTCTCGAGTGAGTCACACATAAATTACTTGTCTTACCTAGTGATTCTTGGTGTCATACTCATCCTGCGTTAGTTCGTCAGGAAAATTATAAGGGAGTTTAGGATATTCCTCATACGGCCATATATTAATTCTCCCATGTTAGCCCTTAGTCATCCACTTTGAGCCTTCTCCGATGTCCTTTTTTTTTTGGAGTAATTTCCATGTGTATATATATAAATGGATGGATGTACAAGATGAGTGAGGGTCAACCCCTCACAAGCAACCAGTAACAGACTACTGGCAAACTAAATCGAAAAAACACATCATAACTACCAAGCTACGCGCCAAAGGCGCCGAATTGCTGCCCGTTGGAGATCGAACCGAGCAGATGTCCCGCTAAGTCGCATACACACCATATCAAGGACCAAGGCCACCAGTCCGTCGGGGGTCGTGATGGTCCCTTCCATCCAGCGCTTGTTGCGAGCCTGCCAAATATGGTAAACCAATGATGCCAAGACATGACGGTAAGCCGCCGCAATGAGATGATGTCCACGCCATTTCCTCGAGGCCCACATAATGCTCTGGTGCCACTCCCTATACGGCCATGTCCACCGAATACGCCGCCTCAGCAATCGAAGACACTGAAGAGAAAACCGACAATCAAAGAATAGGTGCTGAGCCGTCTCGTATCGTAGCACATCGCAAAGGACACAGGCAGGGGTGCCCGCTCGCTGGGCCACCCACGGCTTATCCCTCGTAGACAAGCGGTCACGTATACTCAGCCACAGAATAAACTCATGCCGAGGCACCTTAAGAGGTCCCCCAAAGAGGGCCGCCCAAGGTACAGGCTGCCGGCGAAGTCGGAGTGCCTCCCTAATCAGACGCGTGGTTGCACACCCATCGATCGCCCCCTTCCATATTATCCTATCACGCATATTCGGATCAACAGAGGGAAGATGACGACTGAAATCGATGTATTCTGTCGTAGTCCTTCCCGGCCAATTCCAACCATGGGCATCAATGACATTACTCAACCGAGTTCCAACTGGAAGCACCATTGCTATCGGGCCTCGCGGATATCGGTCTAGTAGCGGCGCTTCCTGTATCCATGGATCCTCCCATAACCAAATAGTCGAACCATTACCAATCCTGAAAGAGATAAGTGGGAGAATAAGCGATCTCAGCTGCATGAGCTTCCTCCAACTCCATGATGTGTTGGTTGAAACATGTACAGCCCAAATCGAGTTAGCCTGCAGGCGGGTTCGGTATAGCCAATCCACCCAAACAGATTGTGGCGTACGACTTATTACCCTCCATAGAAGCTGCATAAGTAGCGACCTGTTATCCGTTGCTATGGATCGAATGCCCAAACCCCCCTCGCATGGCGGTAGGCAGATATCCTCCCACGCAACCTTAGCCGATGAACCTCCCCATAGGAATTGTCTAAAGCGCGACTCCAATGCACGAACAACACCCTTAGGCAATAGAAACACCCCCGACCAGTAAACATGCAGAGCTTGCAGAATAGACTTAATCAGTTGTGCCCTCCCCGCGTATGACAAGGACTGGTTCAGCCATGATCCCAGCCGTACATCAACACGCTGCAGAAGCGGCGCACAATCACCAATCGTGAGGCGTGAAGCTATCGGGGGCACCCCCAAATATCGAACTGGTAACTGACCCACCCGAAATCCCAGAATGCCTTGCAGCTCAACCTTTAGACCCTCCGCACGCTGTGACAGAAAAATCTCGCTCTTGTCAGGGTTTGGGTACAAGCCTGACAGATTAGAGAACGCCGTCAGTGCATTCTTCAAGACACCCACCGAAGTCTCGTCCGCATGGCAAAAAAGGAGGAGATCATCCGCGAAGACCAGCATCGACAACAAGGTGGATTCACATCTCCAGTGGTGGCGGAATCTTGGCTCCATGAGAATCCTATCCTCCACAATACCATGAAGGACCTCCATAACTAGCGTAAAAAGATACGGCGAAATGGGCTCACCTTGTCGTAATCCCCGCCTGCCCTCAAAGAAACCCACCGATCGCCCATTAATGTTAATAGAAAACGTCGGCGTAGTCAAGCAGCATCGGATCCATTCAATATAAGTGGGGTGGAAACCCATGGCCTGAAGCGTGGCAAGTAGGAAGCTCCATTCGACCTTATCATAGGCCTTGGCGAGGTCCACCTTCAGCATAACTCTAGGCGGCCGCCCCTTGCTCTTATAGCCCAGGCATAGTTCCTGCGCCATTAGAATATTATCGGTGATCCTCCTCCCGGGAATGAAAGCAGTTTGTGAGCTATGGACCAGAGCGCCCAATGAAGCCTTCAGTCTATTCGCCAATATCTTAGATATAACCTTGTAGAGGACATTGCAACAAGAGATCGGCCGAAATTCCGTTGGTCGCCTCGGAGACTGACATTTGGGAATTAGCGTGATTAGAGTGTTATTCAGCCCCTTCAATAATCGTCCAGTGACGAAAAAATCCTGAACCGCAATAATCAAGTCACTCCCCACCACCTCCCAAGCCGCCTTGAAGAATGCCGCTGTGTAGCCATCTGGACCCGGGGCCTTTTCATCACCCATAGAAAATAGGGCTCGACGTACCTCATGAGGATCCACGGGCCGAATCATATCCACAGCCGCCGTTTGGGAAAGCGGCCGCTTAATGAATCCCTGCACCTCGGCCCTTGTCACCGGAATAGCCCTAGCCGATTGGCCTAATAGGCCTTGGTAGAATCCAAGTAGCTCCCCCTCCACCGCTTCCGATGTATCAAGTAAAGTTCCACTCTCCGTTTCTAGTGATAAAATGCGGTTGGTTGCTCGACGTATAACAACCTTCCTGAAGAAGTAGGCCGAGCACTGATCCCCCTCCTTGAGCCATGCCAATTTTGCCCGTTGAGACAAGGCCGTGTGTTCGACTTCCACAGCGCGTGCATAAATGAATCGACAATGGCGCTCAAGGTCATGGAATACGCCCTCCATTGGATATCTCATGAGAAAGTCTTGCGCAATCCCCAAGAAGCGCATGGCCTCCGCAACATTAGCCCCGAGATCCCCCTTAACTCGACGCATTTGCTTGAAAATAGGCTTAAGTTGCTTCAGCTTGCTCATCATCACATACATAAGGAACCCCTCCACGGACGCCTCCCAGACCCGGCGGACCTGCCCCAAGAAACCCGGGTCCTTGATGAGAAAGTTCTCGAAACGGAAAGTTCGTCCTCGCAATTGAGTTTCCACCGTTCCTAGAGTAAGCGGCGAATGGTCAGATGTGGCTGGCGAATGACATCGATAGTACACATCTGGGCACCTGACGAACCATTGAGGATTTCCAACCATGCGGTCCAATCGACGCCAGATACCCGCCAGTGCCCGTTGTTGATTATACCATGTATACTCCTGGCCCGTAACTGGAAGAGATAAAAGATCCGACTGGATTAAACAATTGTGAAACTCTGCCATGTCAAGGGCGTTGGGCGCCCCTCCACGACCCTCTCCCGCATGCAAAATAGCGTTAAAATCACCCGCCACCAGCCATGCATCATCCACTCGCAATGCTGAGAAAAGGATGAGGTCATCCCAAAGAGCGCGGCACTCCTCACGTCTAGAGTTCCAATACACAAAGGAAATAAAGAAAGGCTCTCCCGAACTAAGTAGCTCAACCTGACAGTGAACCGCCTGCATAGACTTCGCAACAATAGTTACCCGAAGCCACGAAGGGTCCCAACCCACCCATATACGGGTGCCTGGGCCGTCGTCATAGTCGAAAAACCATGTCCAGTTTGGCCTAAGACCCTCCGAAATTCGTGCCGCATTCGCTACAGCGACACGCGTCTCTAGAAGGCCAACAAGTCGCAACCCAGCCTGCCGTACCCACTCCCCCACCGCCCTTTTGTGGTCTTGCCTGTTAAGACCACGGACGTTCCACGACCCCATCTGTATTACGAATGTGGGGGCGAATGGGCTGCATCTGCTTTAGGGCCCATAGAAAGTGTCGTCACGGTATTATCATCCTCTAGTTCTTGCAGTATGGCAAACGCATTATGGTCAGATTGCCCCAAGTCCGGCGTGCATTTTGGTAAATGGGGCTGAGAATGCGAGGGGCTCGCCCCGGAAGGTCCCACACGTGCACTCGTAAACATGCATGGCTCTATCTGGTTCGGCGTAACCCTCACAGCCCGGCCTTTAGCGCCAACTTGGCGCCACTCTGTCACCTTGCCAGCACCCGTCGATCGATCCCGAAGCGGCCGCTGTCGCGTCTTCGGCCGCTGTCGCGTCTTATCTTGCACCACCACATTAGCTGGTGCTATCGGTCGGTCACCCCGCCGGTTATGGCCCACCTTAGATGGAACCGGCTTCGACATCGTCCCACGCTTTGGGCATTGGGTGTCACCATGAGCCCACGTGTCACACATGCTACACCTTTTAGGACGCCATTCATACTCCACCCTAACTGGTATTGTCCCCGACACTCCCCCGTCTTCAGTCGGGACCTCAATGTGCACCGTCTCGATGAACGGTGTAGCAAGTGTTTTCATGAGACATACGCGTGCATAATCAATCCGATTACCAGTAGCAGTGATCCCATCAGCAAATAGCGGACGGCCCACACCACTAGCAACAATAGTAAGCCCTGATTTAGTCCAGTACTCACTTGGAACATTCCATAACTTCACCCAAAGAGGAACCTCAGTAAGTTCCTTTCGCTCCAAAGACATTCCCGGCCGCCCATATCTCCAGAAAAAGAGGTTGGCCTTGATAGAGCCATGGCCCCCCCTCCAAAACCGTGTTCATGGCCGATCCAGAGTCAAACCGAAAGCGAAAGAATCCATGTGTGGTTGCTCGTACCTCCACCAAGCCCTGCCATCGCGCCCGGGCAAATTGTTCGACAAACGGGAAGTACGGCCGACGCCCAAGGAAATACCCGACCAAAGAATTCTCCCATCTCGCCATACCTTGTCGGGCTACCTCCCATGGTGGGGAGACCACCGCGATGGTATCCCCAATCGACTTCGGCTCGCTATATTCGAGGGCAAGGCGATGGCGGTCCGTCAGCACGTTACGACCCTCCAGACCAGGTCCTTTTGGTACTAGTGTCTCTTCCCCGCGCCCTGTCGACCACTTCACAATATCGACAAACCTCGGGCAAGTTGCTGCAACCGCACCAGATTTCGTCGTGACCATGCCGTTTTGGCTCACCTGTTCAACCATCGACGCGACCACCATATCAGCGAGGGGTGGGGCCGTATCCGTATCCATCACAGGCGGCTGCGATACCGACACAGAACCCCTAGGCGTCGTGTCTCCTTCACGAGATGACGTCATACCGCCTCCGTCGACAGCTTTCTCCTCTTCAGACCGCGCTTCATCTAGGGCAGATCCCACCAGCCGGCGCGCTATTACCCGCGAAGGTGGTGGCGTGGCCGGACGCCCCCATTGCTGCCGTCGTTTAGATTGACGCAGGATACCCTTTAGCGGGGCAGAAACCCCGACGTTCCTAGGCGGGGAACCAACCATAGCCCTAGCCGCCATTGGAGCTACAGCCGCAGCCCCGATCGTCGACGTCGCTGAAACCCTAGGCGCAATCCCCGTAACAGCCCCGATCGCCGCATTCAAATCCGTGTTTGGCCCCGCCGACGTAACATTAGGCCCAGGGGCTGGATCAACGACCGTCCCAGTAGAGCCCTGAACTCGGCCGATCAGATTGCGGAAGCGCACCCCATCGAAACAGGCGGCGAAATCCGGATACGCCGCACTCAAAGCCTCCAGGTCTGATAGCGGAGGAGGTTGCATGCCTGTTTCCGGCGGATCAGGATCAGAGGGAGCCGCCGGGGTGGAGGCTGATCGGGATCCATCGCAGAAACCCTAACGCAAAAATCCCATGTCCGTTACGATATGAAATCTCGATCCTCCCCCGCCTGAGTGACGAGAAAGGACTGATACAAGCGCCGGCCGACCACCACCGATGACTGATGGCCGGAGACAACGGCTGATTGGTGTGAAAGTGCGAGCGAAATTTTGAAATTCAACTATGTGTAAATCGCACACAGTAAAGGTGTGGGATTTCAAATCTTCGTTTCTCCGATGTCCTTTTCTTCATTTGAAACCCATTCCCAGCCTTCAACCGAACTCTATACTCTTCGAATGGTTGTTCAAACGAGAAAAGGAGGGGGAGATAACACAAGAAAAAGTAAGATGATGACAAAAGAAGGCATTGCTCAACGCGCAAAAATCAGACCAAAGGAACCGGCCTTCCGACTACCTTGTAGAAAGTGGCATGGTTCCTGCTGTGAACTTCTCCAACGATAATCTCGTACGCTCGTCAGAACGGCTGGAAGAGGAGCACCACGAAGTGAACTTCTCCAACGATAATCCGGTCTTATATCGGGAAACGAGAAGAGGAGTGCAGCCTCGGGATAACCGAGAACTTCTCCAAATTGATAATCTCTGAAACCTCTATAGGGATTAAGAGAAGAGGAGCTCGGTATTGGCCCGAGAACCAACAAAAAGAACTTCGCCTATGATAATCTCCTAGAGCCTCATGGAGAAGCGGAGCTTCAGCTTGAGCATAACATAAAAAGGGATAGTTCTTAAAATAAAAAGAGGGAGAAAAGATTGAAAAGAAGAAAGACGACGAAAAAAAAGGAGACAGACGTAGAATTGGAAGACGATGAAGAGATAAGCTCACTTTCCTTTAAATTCCTTCCGTTCTAAGTCCTAGCCAAATTATAACCCTTACAACCCTTTGATTCCACATAGACGGTCTCTCGCTTAGGTGAAATGATTAAAAATGCCTCGATCACAGGTAAATTGACTTAAAATTGCTTGTGTTGACTCGAGTGATAAAAGTATAAAAATTCCAAGATAGCTAATTGAGAGCAAGAGCGAACCTAGTGAGAGTTGTCGAAATGGACCAGTCTATGAACTTAGGACTTTAGTTTGACGATATGACTTGACGGCATTTTCTTCTTTCAAATGTCTCGTAAAATTTTAGGCGTGACGATTGATCGAAGCAAAATAATCCGACCCCATACTATAATAATAGTAATATAAAAAAAAATCGCACATTTTGACATGAAATGTTATGTTTCATATGCGTTGAATTGAATAAATGCGAATTTCTTTAGTGTATCGCACCCTCTAAATGCAATTTTAGATTGTATTGGTACTGAATTGTTTAAATGCGATAAATTTTTCATTGCTTCTACCCTCACACAATATTTTAAAGTACATGTTTTCAGGGACCATGTATACATGCTTACTTGGTAAATTTGTGCTCGTGACTTGAATTGAATTCATATGCTTGCATAATTAGTCAATTCTTGTGCATCATTTGAGGGGGAGCAAGTATAAGACTTGTAGATTAGCTCCAAATATTTTTGACGTTTTTTTCTCAGCATTTCAGATCTTTCAAAATTAAGGAGTGAGACGTCGACACTACAAAGAGAGGAGCTAGACACAAGACCAAATCTTTCAAAGATAAAATTGCCAAAGTAAGTGTTGATTAACTCCGTTATTACTAACGCTTATCTCTAAGTGGTACAGATTTTTAAATTTCTGCCAGGGGAGCTAGACGTTACTACACAGAAAATACAGGGAGTTAATTGCATTTATTTTAATTACTAAGGGGGAGCCTTACAAAGGGTTTTATTTTGAAATAGGGGTCAATCTGAAAATTTTAGAAGTACTTACTATCGAGAAACTAGATAGAAGACTTAATTCACGATCATAAGTTTCTCGATCGTAAACAGTGTTGGAAACAATTTTGATTGGCAGCGATAATTTACGATCGAAAAATTTGAATTGAGAGGAAATTTTCAAATAAAAAAATTTCTCGAGCGCAAATAGTAATGGGCCTGATCCATTTAATCGCAAAACGTCCAATCGCAAACCCAACATTGACTTAATGCTAGTTAATAAAAGTTTAACTTTTGTCAGTCGAAAAACTTTTTCTCACGCAACCCTAATCGCAGAAAATCTCTCTAGCGAAAAACTTTCACAGACAGCTTAAAATTCTCAAATATCTTTCGATTTTCAACACCAAACTGTCTGTTTAAGGTAGAAATGAGATTCTTTTGACATTTGCGTATGATTCCCAGTCATTAGCATTCACATTCTGTAGTTTTTCGCATGTTTAATTAAGATTTTTCGACTGTTCTTAAAAAAAAGCTGAGAAAAACCGTAACTATTTTATAGTGTTTGCGGCTTGATTTTGAACTTTATCTGAGTTTAATGCCTGCACTTAAGATAGTTTCGATATTCTCTATGAATCTGGTAGAATGAATCATCGGAAAATCTGCATCTCCGACTGTAATTTGAGTTTTGATGAAACTGAGTATTTGAATGTTTAAAGCCATCGAAGAACTTTGTCGATCGCAAACAGTCTTAATTGAATTCTGATTTAATTGAGATACATACTGTTTGTGTCGAATTAGTTTTTCGATCGGTAGAATTCTGATTTAGTCGTTAAGATAGAAGATTTTGACCAAAAAAAAAAATTACTTACCATCGAGAAATCTAATTGGGATTTTTGTGAGCGAAAAACTTACGCACTAATTAGACAATTTAGATGCAAATTTTATCGAGCGTAAACTTATTATCGCAAAATAGAATTTTCGATTTAATTTCAATTTGGTCGCAAAAATTTAGCAGCGAAAAATTAATTTTTCAACACTTAATTTTTCGATCGTAAAATTCGCCGCTTAGGACCTAATTGATCGGAAAATTTCTCGACGTTTGACTTAGTCTTTCGTTGACTAATTTCTCGATAAAATTATATCGCAGCGAAAAAAAAAATCTACTTTCAATCGAAAATCACATACCGCTCGACAAATTTCAAATCGAGAATTTTATTCAATCGAAGAAAATTTCTCGATAGTAAATTTACCTGAGACGTAATTTCTCGATCGTAAATTTACACGGAATTTTTCTCGATCGTAAAATTGATCGACTACAGTCACGTTTTCAACTTCAACACTTAGGAAATTTTTCTAAGTCTTTTACACTGTAGCTAACAATAGCGGATAAAATTTTTCGAACGCAAAACTTAGACGGAATTTTTTCATTTGAAATCAATGTATAGGAAATCAAATTGCAATTCAATTTTCTTGACCGAAAATTTTCTCGGCATGAACAGCGACTTACTGATTTAATACTTAGCGAAATTTCGAACTATTTTTCACGCGATTTATACTTCATTCGAAATTACATTCATGCCATTACGATTTTTCAAAATTGAGCATACACTATGCATTTGATACGATTTCAATTCGAATTCGAACATGCTATTATTTCCAATGTTACTATAGTTTGATGAGTTATTCATTTTTCGACTAAAAATAAAACTGATCTAATAAACTTTTATATTTCTTATTTTCAGATGGATCGCTACCCAAGATACAACCATATATACGATCACAATCTATATTTGAAGGTCCAGGATACGAACTTCCAGCTCGATCTAAGCACATTTCGGTGTACGGACGAGATCATCGTATCTATCCTGCGAGGCCACCCCATTTGGCACGCATTGACGGTCACCGCCTCAGTGCCAATGGTCTATCTCCAGCAATTCTGGGGATGTATACAAGGACTTGTAGCGAATGGGGCATTCTCCTTCACAA
This sequence comes from Craterostigma plantagineum, assembly GCA_027422505.1. NCBI lineage: Eukaryota > Viridiplantae > Streptophyta > Magnoliopsida > Lamiales > Linderniaceae > Craterostigma > Craterostigma plantagineum. The sequence continues at coordinate 14,807,344 of JAPQWV010000013.1, read as the reverse complement.
CAAGAATCGGGACGCGACATATTCATATGAGCAAGAGCCAGTTCGGGATGATACTGGACTTGCCACACAACGACAACTACGACCCGCTCCCGTTGGACGCAGAAATGGTCCATAACTTCATGCAAATGGGATATCAACCGCATCTCACCAAATTAGCTCAGGTCCAGAGCAGCGGTATCTCTCACCCTGGAAGACACTGTTCGGGATCGTGAACAAGTGTCTATCACCAAAGCATGCCGGCTTCGACAAGGGCAACGGCAATATAATGCGAATCTTTCACGGTCTCGCCTTGGCCAGAAACTACGACTTCGCACAGCTAATCTGGAATGATCTAGCTGAACAGATCCAGCTGAAGGAAAACCGAAGGTCAAAGAACGTGCCATATGCTCGATGGTTCAACGTGATCATCAGGGAGGTCATGGAGTTACATGCGGAGAACATCCCACAGCTGCCTCCCGGAGGAAACTATCAGCCGCCAAGGCTAAAGTTCTTCCATAACCCACGGCTCACGGACTTGGACCAACCGTTGATACCAATTCTGCTCCAACTACTCAGGCTTGCCGACCCCGCGGGAGCTGAGTATCAAAGATTCTGCCGGGAACACCATTTAACGGAGCAAATGATCAGAGGGCCCCCGGCAGATTACCATGTGAGCCCTCCCCAACCGGAACACCAACCAAGCCTGATGACGCGATGATAAATGTTGTCGCTCAGGATCTTCAACAGGAGTCTCCCTTGATCGAAGAGCCGATGCCCGACGTAGATGAGACCTTGATAGACATCGTGGCTACCGAGATGGAGCTCGAGGCTCCTGAACATGAATACCAAGTGGAAGTGCCCGTTCATGTTGGCGTGCTCGAAGAAACCATTGAGGAGGTTCTTCTACCAGTAGCACAGCCCGAAGTCGAAATGGGGCAAACATCACTTCCACCGGTGACGGGTCAGGCAATGGAGGACGTCCATCGAGACCTCACTCCTCACACGGCCACCTCGTCTGACACGGAGTCTGACGAGGAAATAAGTCTGATAAGGAGGACTCCTAGGAGACTTAGCATTCAACTGGAGTTCGTCTTCCCAGCCGTCACCAACGCACCAGATACTACGCTGACCACAACGACAAGTGTTGCCGGCACTTCTTCGCTCAATCTTGAGCCGCAACCAACCCACGTGGTATCTGGTTCGCAGGCGCAACCTGAGCCTGCCTTAACACCCATAGAGACGAATCCTCAAGATTCGACTCGAGGATTGGGTGGAAGTCTCATACAGTCACAACCTCAAGTGACTGTGAGCCAACCCACAGAGTCGGTGTCTACTCAAGGGTTGATAACAGGCGACATCAGTCGTCCTGGTCCATCTCAGGAGGCGTCCGCACCCTTCGTGACGAACGAGCAGTTCCAAGCCGCTCTCTCTACCGCTGTACAGTCTATGGAAGACAAAATCACGGAGAGAGTACTCCAAGCACTCGAGGCATCCCGAAGAGATACCGGGAAAGCACCTGCCTCTGAAGGCCCTTCGTCACAAATCAACCCCACACCTCCACAACCCACACCCACCGACCCTCTAGCCACTTCCTCCATCCTCATCAATCCATACACAATTCCCATCACCGAGCTCCACGACATTCTCCTCGCCCGTCTGATAGGCCTTTCCATCCGATTGCCGCAAGAAGAATCCCTCTATAGGCGATTGGTGGACCATCCTGAGCCACCGACTGACATCTGCCGAGGCCAAAGCTCCCACTCACGGCGCAGACATGACGATCCTGACGATCAGGACCCTCATGAGGGGGAGAAGAGGCCAAGGACATCAACAAGTGGCCAAGGACAAGGCTCGGGTGCTACGCAGACAAGCGCTGGAGCTGGTGAAACCCAAACACAAACCCACCAAACCCATACACAAACCACCCACCAAACACAAACCACCCAAACTACCTACACCACGCACCGCACCGCCCACATCGAACCACCAACCTTTCACCTCAGGACGCCTCTGCCCGCACCACCGATCTACTCAAGCCCCCTTGCTTCCGGAAGAAGAAGCAAGTGCTGCGATCCTTGTAGCTCTAGCAGCTACCCAAGCCACTCCCTCTGTCGCTCCAGACCAACCGGGACCCTCTGGACATGGCGTCAATCCACACGAGGTCCTAGACAAGTATATCTTCGAAGGACAGTGGATGACCCATTCCATGCCCGAGGAGCATCAAAGACGACGGCTTCACAACGTTCGGCGCTTTCTACAGCAAGCGTCTATAGACCTCGTAATCATAGAAGACGAGGAGCTTCGGGATGGTGAAGACTACGAGCGAGATATCCCAAGGCTACCAGAGTTAATCGCTCAACAGGCGGTTCCCTCTCCAAGGCTAACGCCAGGGACCGTTCGGATCGACACGCCATGGGAGAACATCCGAATAGAAATTCTCTTCCTAGAAGAAGTTCGTGAGAATATTTGGAGGTCTCCAGACAGAGTGAAGAAGCCGAACGAGTTCGAGCTTAGAGGGATCTCTCATTGGGATCAGCAGAAGATGATGACCTACCTCTGGATGCTGACCAAACTAGGACCTGATGTTAGGCTGGGCATGACTAAAACACAAGCCAAGAGCCATTATAAGAGTCTCTCTCCAATAATCCAACTACTCAGCGTCTACTGTGACAAATGAGGACTTCCAACACCTCACTACATCATCGATCGAGTGGACAGGACCCGAGAGGAACTGAGCGAGAGCGACCTGCCGTACCTCCCCGCCGAGGAAGTGTACCATCTTTATTAGCTATACGTGGAGAAGTACAAAGGTCCTCAGGGCTTCATCAACAAAGAAGGCCTCGAAGGTCTCTACCGGTTCATGATGCGCCAAGTCAAGTACTATGTAATACCCGTAAAATATAATTACGGGATCTACGATTTAATTAGCAATGAAAATGGTTAATTAAGAACGTTATTTGATTAACTAGTATAAGAGTCAAGGAAAAAGAGCGTGCAGGAGTATAAGATCGCGTGAGAGCGATGTATATTTGCCGATATAGGCATTTGTGTCGACTCAATGACGAGTCGCGGCTATTCTATGCTACCACGGCGATTCACGAAGCCGAATTACTTGATTCACGAAAGGTAGGGGAAATATATTACGGCGATTCACGAGGCCGACTGCCTGATTCAAGAGAGGCAGGTAAATACCCCATAGCGGGAGATGCAACCTGGAGGATGCGACTCGAGGGTATGAGTGGCACCGAGGGAACCTCGAGTGTTGGCGACCTCGTAGTAAGCTACCAGTGAGAAGCGCCCGCGTGTCAGACCGCATTGGGATGGAAAGGCGCCTTAGTGTTAAACGAAATTTGTGTGCCAGGGTTAGCCTCAATGGGACCGCATTGGGATTGAAAGGCACTATCAGCCTCTCAGTGTGGACCGCATTGGGATTGAAAGGCGCCATAGGGATAAGCACAGATGGAGTACTCGGGTTTATTCTCCCAGTGTGTGTACTGCCACTTATACCCTTAGGGGTTTGAGCTCTATATGGTGCATAGTAAGATTGAAAGCTGAAGGGGCCCAAATACGAAATGAAAAGAACGAGAAGAATATGAGAGGTCAATAGCATTGGCGAATGCCTTCGCTATTTGGGTCACGTGCATTTCATGCATGATTTTCACTTACTGAGCTTTATAAGCTCATTCCATGTTTTTATGTGTTGTAGGACACCGCGATCACGGTACGTGATCATTTTCACGGCGAGGCCAACTTTTGAAGCTTCCGGGGGCTTTTGAGATGGAAGTGCGTGCATGGATGCGACCTCGTGGAGGCCCAGTAGATAAATTTATTTTGACTCGCATGCGCGCTTTCCTATGTAAATAGGACCCATGATGATTTTGCAGAAACCATTACGATTCCTTTTTATGAAAGGAAAAATTTTATCCAAAATTTCGCACGATTTATTTTATTCTTACAATATTAGTCACGTAGACTAGTTAAGAAAGTAGTGGTGGAAGGGGGGGCTGCCACAGGTGGTATCAGAGCTTAGGATATAGATTCTGCAGACTGTCCATGTACACACACTCAAAAGCACGGAAGCGGCCTTGCCTGTAAGTTTTTGTTTTTATGAATTTCTGGTATTACATGATTTATTGGTTTTAGGAAAATTAGGATAAAAAAACGATGGGTAGAACAAGGAATGAGAATAGTGGGGGTGCAGATAAAGGTAAGGAACCCTCAGCCTCTACTGATAGTCGGGAAGAGATTATCCTTCAGCTTGCGGAGTTAGTCCGCCAACAGTCCGCCCAAATCCAGCAACTGATTCAGCAACAAAACGCTGGCGGGCAATCGAGCAATGGATCCCCTCAGGCCGACAGAATCGAAATGGTCGGGGAAAGATTTCGTAAACTTAACCCCCCAACCTTCGAAGATGCTGTTGATCCAACCTCGGCTGAGGATTGGCTTCGAACCCTAGAAACCATGTTTCAACATAGCCGTACCCCTGAAACAGAGGTCTTGTGCGCTAGCTACCTATTAAGGGGAAACGCAGGTCATTGGTGGGACACAATTCTGACTCTCGAAGATCCCTTGACAATGACCTGGGAGCATTTTAAAGAGCTTTTCCGAAATAAATATTTCACTGCTCCCGTTCGAGCCCAAAGGATGAACGAGTTCATCAATCTCCGCCAGGGAGCAATGACGGTGGCGGAGTATATTAGGAAATTCGAATAGTTATCGCGATTCGCCACTCACATGGTGAGCACCGACTCGCTGAAAATTGAACGATTTATGGAAGGCTTGAAGCCAGAACTTTATCGCGACGTTGGCATGGCTGGATTCCAAGGGGTTACTTATGCCCAAATGGCGGAACGAGCCCTGATGGCTGAACAAGCTGAAAGCCGAATTGTACGAGCCCAGGAGATTAAAAAGAAGCACGAACAAGGATCCAAAGGGGACGGGAATAACCCGAACCGTTCGTTCCTAAGAACGTGAAACCTAATTTCCAAAACAGCCCTGGACCACCTCAACAGCCTAATCCGAATCAAGGGAGACCCCAACCAAATGCACCCATATGCCCAAAATGTGCACCACGTCACCTGGGCGTCTGCTTTTCACAAAATGCTACCTGTTTTAAATGTGGCAAGACATGCCACTATTCCGTAGCCTGCCCAGAAAATGCATCTGGAAGTTAGGGAGCAAACCGGACCAAGCCGCTGACGGCCCCCGCTCGAGTATATATGCTTACGGCGGAAGAATCTGAAAACAACCCATCCGAGACGGAAGGTACCCTCCTAACCGATTAAACTTTAACATGCATTCTAGTGGACTCATGAGCCACATTTCTTTGATATCTCCCACTTACGTGGTAAGACTTGGGACTTATTTCAGCCGACTTGGTTGATACCAGTTCAAGTGTCGACCTGAATCATGATCATAATAGATAGGCGTTCGAAATAGGAATCCGTACCTGAATTCCTGAAACTAAAGATCCAATAATATCCAGGGGTATAATTCTATGCCCCAAGCTTTTTATTATCTTGAGAAAACATATTCGTTCGATATCAGAGTGGCGCAGCGGAAGCGTGATGGACACTAATGATTTTCAATCTCTGCCTAAGTTAGAATTTTAGGAATTCTTGTTAGCCCTTTCGTGGTAATACGGGTTTCACTAACTGGAACAATCTTCATATCTACTTCATTAGGATTCATTCCTTTCTATCCTCGAAAAATTATTTGAGATTTCTAGGGTGAATTTCTATCACCCAACCAAGCCAATTCAACTCCCTACTAATCGTTACCCTGAATTGTTCCATCCGACGGAATTTCGGGGGCGAAATTCTTTTAAGGGGGGGGGGATGTAATACCCGTAAAATATAATTACGGGATCTACGATTTAATTAGCAATGAAAATGGTTAATTAAGAACTTTATTTTATTAATTAGTATTTTTGATGATATGATGCTTTCATGCTTTTATGATCTTAAATGACTTATGTGTCTATATGATTACGTGCTATGTGATTTATGATTCTTATGTGTGTTACGAACTATAACTTATGTGATTGCATGAAACATATTCTATGATTTTATGTGTCAACTTGATTTCGAAATAGATGCTATTAGGATTACTAACCAAGTAGAAGAATTAATTGAACTTAAAAAGGGTTTTATGTAAGATAGGAAGAGATGAGTTTTAATATATTAGAAGCTCGAAATCTTCCAATTCCAGAATCTCTAAAACTCGAGATCTTTGGATCTCGAAGTCTTAGAACCGAACTAATGAAGCTTGTAATCTTGAAGGTCCAAAATACTTTAAACTCGAGACCAAATAGGAAAATCTTGATATACTTATACTAGAAATTCGAAACATGGAATATAGGGTTTTCTATGTATATCGAAAACCCAATATAATAATTGAGATATGATAAATATTAATATAACTACTCATGTCATTTGTATATTGGGTTACGCTAAGTATACGATAGGAAGACAACAAAGCAACATATATAATAAAGGATAAGTATTGACGAATTGCTTAGGCAAGAGGAAAATCTCGTCATTTGATATCTTATCAAATATATCTCAGGGGAAGAATGTTTTAGCGAAACCCTTAATAATATAACACTGCTGAAACAAGAAAACTCTTACAAAAGCCACTCAAGACCGATTAAGCTAAAGAATCAAAGGAGGAGGCTTAAAACAGAATTCAAAATCCTACTCAGTGAGGTATGATTTCGATTATGACCTCTAAATTAGTTCTAAGCTTTTATGACCCAGTATTTTACATAGCCTGATGATAAGAAGGAATTAGGATTTGAACACTGATTTTAGGGTTAAGAATATCCGAAGCTTATGCGATATATATAGACTGTTCTTGAGAAGAATAGATTTCGATCGCAAGGTTAGATGATTTCTCTGAGGTGTTTCAAATGATAATATGATTTTCCAGATTATGAATTTCGAAGCTATATTTAGCTTACGAGAATGATTTCAAGATCGAAACTGAAAAATAGAAAAATGTCGAGTTCATGATTGAGATTTATCTCAAACCTGTCGAAATGTATTAATTATATCGAGATATATGTTCATATCGACATCTTGATATATATTATATTAAATCCTGAAGCTATAATTTCGAAGTCTTTGGTTCAATTAAGTCGAGATCTTTGTGTCGAAATCATTGTGCATGGTATAAATATCGAATGTAATAAATACTATATCGAGATTTGTTCTCGAAATTTATTCCAAAATCTCGTTTATATCTCGACATCCCTCTCGACACTTAACCCTATCTCAAAATTATAGTCAATATCGAATTCCAATTGTAGGTATATATCGAGATCCTTGTTTGTATCATGTCGAAAATTCATGTTGAGGCTAGCTTTGAAATTTGTGTAATATCTCGAGATCATTGTCGAGATTCTATGGTCCATACTGAAATAAGTTTATTGTCGAAATCTTGCCACAAAGTTGAAAGTCATATCGAGATCAATGTTGATGTCGAAATCCTTGAGCCTTATTTAATTAACATGCATGTCGACATCTTATTATAACTTCGACATATATACCTCGAAATCTTATATGTTACTTTGATATTTATTTTAAAGTGTTATACACGATCCAACCTAGTTCGAAATTTTAGGGTTTTCTAAATTAAGCCATTTTAGTGTAACTGTAAGTAGACTAACAAACCCTAATTTTATATATTTCTATACTTAGGGTTTGAAGATTAGCGATTTACCGTACGATAAGCTAAGGATACCAGGTAAGTGGAAATCGCAACTACAACACATAATTATATGTGTATGAATTACGTGTCTATGTGCCTTTCATGATTTTATGTGACTTCTCTGATTTCTATGCGACGCAAACTTACGTGATTTTTATGTGACGTAAATTATTCTATGAATGTTGCACGCATATTTATATGATTCATGGCATAAGCACGTGCACGCATGACTAGTATAAGAGTCAAGGAAAGAGAGCGTGCATGAGTATAAGATCGCGTGAGAGCGATGTATATTTGCCGATATAGGCATTTGTGTCGACTCAATGATGAGTCACGGCTCTTCTATGCTACCACGGCGATTCACGAAGCCGAATTACCTGATTCACGAAAGGTAGGGGAAATATATTACGGCGATTCACGAGGCCGACTGCCTGATTCAAGAGAGGCAGGTAAATACCCCGTAGCGGGAGATGCAACCTGGAGGATGCGACTCGAGGGTATGAGTGGCACCGAGGGAACCTCGAGTGTTGGCGACCTCGTACTAAGCTACCAGTGAGAAGCGCCCGCGTGTCAGACCGCACTGGGATGGAAAGGCGCCTTAGGGTTAAACGAAATTTGTGTGTCAGGGTTAGCCTCTCAATGGGACCGCATTGGGCTTGAAAGGCACTATCAGCCTCTCAGTGTGGACCGCATTGGCATTGAAAGGCGCCATAGGGATAAGCACAGATGGAGTACTCGGGTTTATTCTCCCAGTGTGTGTACTGCCACTTATACCCTTAGGGGTTCGAGCTCTATATGGTGCATAGTAAGATTGAAAGCCGAAGGGGCCCAAATATGAAATGAAAAGAACGAGAAGAATATGAGAGGTCAATAGCATTGGCGCGAATGCCTTCGCTATTTGGGTCACGCGCATTTCATGCATGATTTTCACTTACTGAGCTTTATAAGCTCATTCCACGTTTTTATGTGTTGTAGTACCCCGCGATCACGGTACGTGATCATTTTCACGGCGAGGCCAACTTTTGAAGCTTCCGGGGGCTTTTGAGATGGAAGTGTGTGCATGGATGCGACCTCATGGAGGCCTAGTAGATAAATTTATTTTGACCCGCATGCGCGCTTTCCTATGTAAATAGGACCCAGGATGATTTTGCAGAAACCATTATGATTCCTTTTTATGAAAGGAAAAATTTTATCCAAAATTTCGCACGATTTATTTTATTCTTACAATATTAGTCACGTAGACTAGTTAAGAAAGTAGTGGTGGAAGGCGGGGCTGCCACATACTATGCCGCACACGACCTTCAGATGGCTCTGGAGAGCAATATGAACAAGGTCAACATGACCGCTCCGCTCAACAGGACCTGAGATCGAAGGGCTTCCCAACAATCACGTGCACATCAGCTCAGACCTAGGCATCACCTACCACAATCAAATAGCAAAGAAGAATAGGTTGATGCTGAAGACTGAAATCAACAAGTTTTGTGATGGGACGCTGTAAGATCCCGGCCGAATTAGATAGGTTTCCTACTTGAGCGTTTTGTCGAACAGTTGGCACGCGTGAGAATATAGATTATTTTTGTTGATAATTTCGAATATAAAGGAATAAGAACAGATAAGTCAAGGAAGAACTGAGAAGAAGAACAGAAGAACTAGAGAATCGAGAAGAAGAAGAGCAGAGATCGATAGAGAGAGCTAGAGACGAGAGTTGATTGTAGAAGATAGTTAATTCATTTTGCTTCCGTCTGATAGCCAACGAATTACAATATAAATGCAATATTAAATGGGCAACAATGCGTATTGGGCTTAATATACTATATATGGGCGAAGCCCAATACTGGATCCTAACATTTCCCTACCGTTGAAGACATGCTCGTCCTCGAGGATGTGCGAGCCTTAGTGGGGTAATGTTCGAGACAATCGCCGAGCATCGCTATGGCCGATGCATCTTTTTCCACGATCGAAAGGAAAGAGCGCTATCACTCTGCTTCCTCCCTCAATCACTTCCTCGATAATATTCCATCGATCCCCATCAAGCGCCTCACTATGATCTTTCCCAACACCTAGCTGCTTGACATAAACTCGAGTTCCCTTCACACAACCGCATCCATACACCTTCTCGAAGTCCTTGGAGCAGAACGCTTCAGCAGCAATAGCCTTACCTCGATCGAATGGTAGGTTCACCTTCATGCTTTCGATAGCCCACCGTCCTCGATCAAACGACATATTTTGATCAACGAGAATTATACGATGCTCTTCAAAGGCAACCTCCAATCCATCCGCAACCTCCAAGTCGTCATTACCCATGAATAATATCCCAACAAGCCCCATTTCTTCGACGATACGCCAACGTCCTCGATCAAAAGGTACATCAAGGCCCTTCCCAATGTGCAGTTGCTTGATATATTCACGCCATTGGTCTGCTACCGTTGTTACCCATCCGAACATCGCATCCACAACCAATGCCAATCCATTGCTAGCTAACACATACTCATCAAACAATATCAACGAATCACCAAGCAATATCGATTTCTCCTCATAATAATTTGGCAAGCTATCATACGCTAACCTTGCCACCATCGCGCAGTCATCAACTAACATCGATTCATCACATATAACATCAACAATGTTATCATTACCCAACATTGATACCTCATCAACCAACGTCAACTCCATATCGTCGAACGATGAAGGATCCTCATCAACCGACATTGATTCACCAACCAACACCGATTCAACTTCGCAGAACGCAGATTCATCACTTACGACAAATGATTCAATCTCACCCAACAGCGACGAGTCATCAACTTGCACATCCGATTCCATAGCATCATCAGTGAAGGCCAATATAACCTCATCCTCCAGTTTCTCATTACCCAACACCAACGAATCATCGTCATCCAATTCCGGCAGCACAAACTCATCAGCAACAAGGACAGATTCATCATGAACTAGCTCAATAGGACCAAAACGTTTAAGCACGGCTTCGGCGAATTCAGTCCAAGTAGGAGTAGCCTTACCTTTGTAGAACTCATTATACAATTCGAGAGCTTCGCCTTCGACGTAGAGCCAGGCACGCTTCATTCGCTCGACATCAGTGAGGGTCGTCGATGTGAAGTATTGATTGCACTTCTCTACCCAAGCTGTCGCATCGGTTCCATAGAACATCGGAGGATACCTGATGATGTGAGGAATCGTCATCCAAGTAAACGCCATCGACGAAATCCAAATCCGAGAATCGTCGGCTTTGATACCACGTTGTAAGATCCCGGCCGCATTCGCAAGGTTTCTTACGGGTATTTTATCGAACAGTTTAGATGCAAACTGTTTATATCCGAGAATGTTAGATCGAAGGGAAAACATAGAGAATTAGAGAGTGGTTGATAGGAAGAACTTATAGAGAAGGAGAAGAACTGAGATTTGAGGAGACAGAGAGATTGAGAGAGATGAAGCGAGATCGAAGGAGACGAGAGACAAGCTGAAGGATTAGAAATATTGTTTTTTGCTTCATGTCCCGATACATCTCATAATGTATATTTAAAGGTATAATAAATGGGCCATACTAATGGATTAACTATATATGATATATAATCAAATGGGCTAAGCCCAATCTTCACTTGGATCCTAACTAAAATTGATTAATTGCATTCCACTGTCGCCCGAAACCAATTTCCGAATTCAATTATACTTTGATTATATCGCACAATTCCGGACTTTCGGTCGACACTTGGACATTACAAATTTTAAACTGATTTCACTTATTGAACTTAGACTTTCGGTCGAAACTCCCTAAATTGATTTTCCTATACCAAGTTTCGCCGAGTGCTTCAATCAATTCTCCATTTTTGTTCCTATCGACGAAATTTCTCTACGTCCTATCATGTGAACATTATATATGCCGAAATTTCTCTAAGTCCTATCATGTGAACATTGTGTCATCAAAATTTCCAAAATTTCTAAGTTAACATGATTGATTCTCACTAATCCCTTGCTCTCATCTTACAGATATACAACAATGGTGCGACTGATAGATGAGATCTTCGCTACTAAGGACTGGGCACAGAGGACACCCAACAACTTCCAACTTGATTTTGACACCACCTCGTGCCCAGATCCTATCATTATAAAAATCCTAGCAAACCACCCTCTAAAAACCGCACTAAACATCACCGAGGTAGTCCCTGAAGTATATGTGCAACAATTCTGGTCCACCCTTCAAAAAACAACCAATAACCGAAGAATAACCAGTCTTTCAGCCATAATTGACAACACCATAGTTGTCTTTACCCCATCCATTCTTCGTTCCATACTAAACCTGCCACACTCACTCCTATATGATCCCCATCCCTCCAACGACGACCTAATCAGGGACTTCCTACTCATGGGCCACAAACCTAACACCCAAAATTCTATTCACCTCCCTGACTTCAATGCCAAAGACATCCCTGCACCTTGGAGGACCCTATTCCTAATAGTGAACAAGTGCCTCTCACCAAAGCACTCAGGGTTCGACAAGTGCAACCGGAATATAATGATTATCTTCCATGGGATAGTCTTCAACAAGAACTACAACGTCGCCCAACTAATCAGGATGGACCTATTGACCAACTTCGACGACGAGGTCTTAGATCCACGAAGCCGGTGCTCCCATACCAACGGTGGCTACCTGTCATCGTCCAACATTTCGTGGATCTTCATCCCGAAATCGAGCGCCGACCCAGAGATGAAGGCTACCTATCTCCGAAGCTCATCAAGATACAATCTACAAAAAGCAAACTCGATCAGGAGGCCATGATCATCCCAGACTATCTAACTCAACTCCTTGATCCAAATGAGCCGGAGCTCCTCAAATACCTACGAGCCAACAACCTTGATGACATTCCCGTGGTTCAACACATCCCAGTTGAACCTAACCCAGGGACAAGCCAATCCCCACAGCCAAATGTAGGTCTAGGAAGCTCTTCATCCCCTACTCCAAAACAAAAGAGAAAATCTAAAGGGGGTGATAGAGGCGTCCAACAGGAACGGCGTACAAAGCAAAAACACGACCGTAATCCTCAGTCCACCAGCCCACAAACAAGCCGGTCTGAGCCCGTAGGTACAGGGGATGACTTTGTCTTCCCCCAGTAGCAGTCGCGACATCTGGTCCAATCGCGCAAACTGCTCTCCCCGGCCACTCAATCATCACCCAACAGATGATTGTTTCACATACTCACGAGGTGCCACGTCACTCATCACCACCTCGCTCGGAGGAGGTTGATGTAACAAGCAGTCATCAGCCTCAGATTGCACCTTCTTTGATCACGTCTAGTCTAGTGCCCTCACCATCCAAAATTTTTCCACTTTCTAGGACACTACCATTACTTTCTGCACCTCTAGATCTTAGTGATCTAGACAGAACGCTCCATGATGTCTCCATACTAGAGTCTAGTACGGAACAGAGCGGAAGACCCAACGTAGTGGACATCACTGTAGCTACGACCTTGGGCCATCAATCTGAGCCTGTCTCAGCTTTGATGTCAACGATGAGCCTAAGTGGCCTCGGTCTTTCAAGCCCTGTGCAAACAGGCGGCACATCAGTGCCCTCCACTGAGTTGTGACGACGGAATGTCTTAGTGACTGCGTCAGGTTATTTTCCCCATTCGTGACGGAGGCAAGGCTGAAAGATCGCCTGGCTGAGCTCAGAAAGGATCTCGAGGACACGACCATGACCCAAGTCTACAGCGCCATTGGGACGTCCTCTCGAGACAAAGGGAAAGCCCCCGTCACCGAAGAAGCTACCCCCCACGCCACACCCCCTCCTGACGCTGACGGCGGGCCGTGGAACGTCCCAATATCCGAACTCATCGACGTTCTACTGGCCAGACTCCGCACTGCGCCGAAGCTGACCGCATATGAAGTGGAGGTACTCAGACGTCTGGAACTTCCATTTAACCCAACGAACCCAGGCGAGGCCAAATCCTCACATTAACGTGACGACCCCGACGACCCCGACGACCCTGACGACCCTGACGGTGGGGGTCGTCTCGAGGGGGAGACGAGACGAGGGATAGGGCCTCGACCTACACCGCCACAGCCTAGAGCCACCCAAACACCCACCAGAACAAAACCACCCACACCCAAACAAACAAAGAAAACTACCCGAACTACCACCAAAACAATCCAACAGCCCTCCTCACCAACTATGAGCCTCTCACCTCCTCTTCCCACAAACCAAGACAGTCCCTTAATATATCCATCATCTCCCATCCTTTCCCTTCAGACCAACGAACCAATCCAACAAACCGAAGAACTGTACAATCGACATGGCGCCGTGGAAAACTACATCTTCAACGAGGATTGGATAACCAAACCGATGGACCCAGCCATGGCCAGAGGACTAATGGAGAATGCCAGATATTTTCTAATGAAGGCAAACATCAGCCTGGCCCTTATCGATGACGATGAACTCGAGGAAGGTGAAGATTACGAAGCAGACATCCCAAAACTTCCCGAGTTACTCCAACACACCGTCATCGATGAGGAAGGTCCACCAATAAAGACGAAGACAAAGGAGGTGGTGGAATTGCCATGGGAGAATGTCAAAGTAACTGCCCCCTATCAAGAAGAAATTTGAAGGAGAATCTGGAGAAAAGAGGATAGAATCAAGAAGCTCGACGAACTTGAGCTTAGAGGACTGAGCCATCTCTCCAGACCAAAAGCAGTTCAGTACCTGCTGTCGCTTCGATGAATTCTGATGTTTAGAGGACAAGGGGGCAACGTAGACACTCTGAGAAAGGAAGAGACGAAGAAGCCCAGAATCAGAGAAATTATGGGGGTTCGCAAAGTGATGTTCGCTGACATGGAAATGCCTATCTACAAGGTACGGCGAGAAAATGGAGAATGTGCAGAACTGAATGAAGCCGACCTCGCCTACATTAGAGGAGAAGATGTCGAACAAATAGCGAGGGAATATAGAATGCTTGGAGCACTCAAGACGCCATAACTCAGGCTTGGCTACTACGCACTGAAGGGGTGTTCATTCTACGCCAAGTCAAGTTCAACGCAACACATGATATACAAATGGCGGTCGAGAGGAACATGAAGAAGGTGAATCTGATGAAGCCATCCTTTGAGGTCCCAGATCCAAGTTATGGTGAAGGGCACATCATAAATGAAGACGACGATCCATCAATCGTCTACATTAACTTCAAAGGAGAGAAGAGACTTATGAAGACATCAGAGATTCACAAGTTCAGCGACGGAACCCTACTGATTATCAGGAAGAAGCTCAGAAGGATACTCGAGCAGCTAAAAGAAGAAGAGTACGAAGTTCAAGAGAAATACGAAAAGCTGATCGAGACTATCTCTGCGAAGATTTCCTTTCAAAAAAGGTTACGTTCGTTTGAGTACTTCTTAGGGCTCAGGAAATCTCCATACCTTGTGCAGAAACCCAAGAAGAAGACAACTTTAAGGACGCCAAAGCAAAAATGATGCTAAGGGGGAGATTGTTAGGAATTTTGTAGCATCCTTTGATTTATGTAATTTTGGAATTATTTAGTGGGTTGTAGTAGTTTGGGGAGACTTATGATATTTGTTGATAGTTTTGTATTGGGCTTTAATATACCAAATAGTTGTGGTATCTAAAGCCCCATTTACACTAATTAGGGTGTTATCAAAAGAATTAGAAAGGTAAGCCACCTTGTACTTTTCCTTAGAAAAACACACACTAACACGCACTCAAGGTGTTCTTCACGTTTTACATATTCAAACCTTTCTTTTGATCCTTATTTGGTAATATAAGGGCCAACACAAAGACTCTTGAGGCATCCATACTAGATAAAGTCTATGCGGGTCTCGATGCGTCCACCCGCAACAAAGGCAAAGGTGTGACCCCGGAGGCGCCACCACCAACGCAACATGTGGACGTCGAAGCTGTTCTTGCCTCCATTTCCGCAAAGGAGCTCTTCTACATCCTCCGAGCCCGACTCGCATCAATGACGGAACTCGACGAGGAGGAACAGCAAATGAAGGCCATCATGACTCAGCCAATGACTTGTCGCGCACAAGGCGAGTCTAGCGGGATCAGACGCGACGATCAAGACGATGATCATGATCGACGCTAGGGGGAGAATAGGCAGCAAGACCAATCTCAAGGACTTGTGCAATCGACTCCGCCTTCCTCCTCTGCACCTGAAACGACGCCCGCGACAGAAACCTCACACCCCACCAGCCAAAAATCCCATCCTATTAACCCCGAGTCACTAGCCAAGTCACCCTCACCACCACCTACTGTAACCGTCTCCGAAACGCTAATCGTCACATCGACATTAGAGGCTGCCCCCACATCTACGCCACCCGACACCCAAATCATCCTCGCCAAAACCATCACCTCAACGGAGCCCCCAGAATCTCCACCACAACCATCCCCACAATCCACAACTTCCTCCGACGCAACACCCTCGCCATTTCACAGCCATACCACTCTCAATACCGACCCCAACATTGCTTCAGAGGACTTCTACTGCGCACAGAACGAGATCGAGGCCTACATCTTCAACGATGAATGGCTTTACCACCGACGCAGTAGCAGCCAGGAAATTGGTGGAGAATGCTCGACGTCTGCTAAAGGAAGCATCGCTTAGGCTAATCAACACTACAGACAACGAGAACGGGGAGGAGTACGACGCTGAACCCGCCGAGCTCGAGAACATCCTACGGTTTCAAGCACAGCAAGCTGAGGCTCCTGCTACTCAACCGGATGTGCCCACTGCGGATAAGCCGGAAGCACCGTGGGAAAACAAGAAGATCACCGCACCATTCCAAGAAGAGATTAGGAAGAGGATCGGGCGGCGCAAGGAGCAGATCATCACGGTCTTCGATGAATAAGAGCTAATGAATATCCAAAACTGGAGCGAGGAGAAGAAGAAGCTCTACCGATGGAGTCTCCTTTGCCGCAAGTGCACAAAGCGGACGCTGTCCGATGAGGAGAACATCGTGCTTGAGATGAATCGGGCTCCCATCTGCAAAGTCACTACCATTCGCCGCGAGTCGAAAGGACGTGTCACTATCCAGTTTTCACGGTAATGAGGCAGGATGAGAGCTGCAGTGAAGTAAGCGAGGCAGACTTCAAGTTTCTGCGCCTGGTTGATCTGTACAGCATGCTGGAATCCATGAAGCAGTTCAGACTCATCACCAAAGGTTCTAGACATCTCGTACAGGCTGAACCGGTCACTATGGGCTACGTGGCTCTCAAGCGGCACATGCTCCGACAGGTGAGATTCTTCGCCTCCCACGATCTGGCGGTGGAGCACAACCAAAAGAAGGTGAACCTGACTCGCCCATCTTTCAAGAACGCGGACGACTATCGAGAGGGCGATGTGATCAACGGAGATGATCCGGCGGTCGCCTACTCAAACTACAAGGGAAAGATGAGGCAACTACGCTGCTCCGAAGTGGCAAAGTTCTCGGATGGGACACTCACCATCATTCAAGACAAGCCCATGAGGATTTGCCGCATCCTTTCGGAAGAAGACCCACACTGCCGATCCAAATTCGCGAAGTTCATTGACGCTATAGCTGATCGAATCGTTCTTCGAAGGAATCTCCGCGCCTTCGAGTTCAAGCTAGGCCTTCGCGAAACACACACTCGCTGATCCACCACCACTACGCCCAAGATCCAAGACTCCCAACAATCACAAAGGGGGAGATTGTTAGGATATTTAATAGATTGTGTCACTAGTTTACGTCTTGGGTTATCTATTGTAATTATCCATTTAGCTTGGGCTTTGGACTAGATTGTAAATAGCTTAATCATTAGTGTTTGGGCTTTAATATACCTAGGTCTAATGTGGTATATAAGGTTTTTCCAGCACTATTTTCGAGGTAATCAAATATCAAAAGGCTAACCCTATTTTTCACACAATACACACACTTGAAGGTGAGAACCTCTCCCTTTTCATCCCATCCAAGCCTCTTTGATTCCTTGTTTGGTGCAATCGGGACCAACAGCCTCACAGGTCGTCATCCACACACACACTTCCACCCCAAAAGCAGCGCGAAGCTCCAAAAGATAGGCCTTGCCCTCAAAACGCGATCACATACTGTGGTCGCTAGTGCCTACAACACATAACATAAAAGAATGAGCCACCGAGGCTCAGTAAGCAGAAATCATGCATGTATGCACGTGTCCCTTTCCCCACAACGGCAATCCACGCCGAAGCATGTAACACTCGCAAAGGTGATCCGCGCCGATGCATATAACATATGTACTAACGTACTCAGGGCCCTCAGCTAAGCTCACTATGCACCACAAAGAGATCACGTCCCTCAGGGACAATACGATAGCGGTCCACGCCAGTCGTCCCCGATTGTCCGGCGGTCGCTCAAGCTGGTAGCCCACGCTGAGGTCGCCTACATCAGGGTTCCACCCTATGTTGCTTACAACCTCAGGTCGCACCTTATCGCCACGGGCCATGCCCAATCATATCCATAGGATATCTACATATATATTTATTTACATATTATTACGACGACGCTAAACGCCGCCCTGGTGGCATAGTGGACAGTCCCTGACTCACCTGCGAGTCGACACACCTGCCCATATCGGCAAGTCCTCGTCGCGTAAGCGACATATCATGATGCATACTCAGTCCCACGACCCTCCCCCATGAGTTCGTGCGTGCACGTGAATATGCATATGCAAATAAATGCAACTTGTGCTTACCACATGAAAGCGTAGCGATCAATTCACGTAATCATGAATTCACGTAGGCACATAGTCACACAAAACATATAATACACAAGTTATGTGTTGTAGTTGGATTTCTACTTACCTGTTGTCCGTGGATTAGTCGCTACCCGACCCGCGTATTCTCCTAGGTTCCGACCTTAGGCATAAAATATTATCGTCAACACACTATTTTAATTAATTGCTTAAGTATGCTAAATCTTTAAGTTAGGAACATGTTTTGGTAAATTCTAGTCGGGTTCGCAAACTCTCGCATGACCCATGAAGTTCCAAAATTTTGTTCTAATTGGCTAAGTGTGTTTCGTGAATTGTACTTATAATTTCTAGGGCTTGCGAAGTCTATTATTGTTTATTTAAGATTCGCCAAATTGCTTATTTTGCGAATTAGCTAGACCTAGCTCGGGTTTCGCCAAACTTGGCTCATCGTCTCCGTTTGCGAACTCATTCATCATTCTTTTGCGGGTTCGATATTTTGCGAAGTGCCCGCATTCGTCAAATGAAGTCGAGTTCGCGAAACATAAGCTCGCCAACTAGTTCGCCAAACATTGTGAGTTCGCCAAACTCGATTCGCGAGTTATGATTCGCCGAATCCCACCGTCCGAGTTCGCAATCCTCCTTGAACTAGGGTTCGCCAAATTTTGTTTCAATTCGCGAAATGTCTTCATTCACCAAACGTCCACGAGTTCGCAACTTCTATTCGCCAATTTCTTTTGGTTTGCGAAGTGTGTCTTGGATTCGCCAAGTTTGTGGGTTCGCGAAACATATGCGGCTCGCAAAACCCTAGAACCCGTAAAAGACCCCCACATGGTTCGCAAATCTCTCCTTGGCCAAGTTCGCGAATTAGGGTTCGTTGAGGGCTAGGGTTCGCGAAGTTGAACCCGCAAAACTTCATGAATTCGCCAAATTACATAGTCCGAGTTCGCCATGAGCTTTGTTTGGGAAATTCATTTCTAGGGTTGTTCGCGAAATTATATTCTAAGGTTTCTTGGATTCGTGGAGCTCGATTTCGCGAAACTCAATGCTTAAGGATCTAAAAGCTATTTTCTCAAGATCATGCTGAAGGCCGATTGACCTTCTAGAACCCTAAAATCCAAGCAACGAAGATGTCATCTTAAACTAAACTTTCGTGCCTAAAATTCCTAAAGCATGTTAATATGGAGCTAAAAACACCAAACTTGAGTGCCAAAAATACACCCGCAAAAATTAAAATTCGCAAAGCTTAGAGATTGGCGTTCTCGAGCTTATAACCCTTAGCATATACTATTACTGGGACAAAACATAAATCATGGCGAGATAGTTATACCTTCTCCAAGCTTTTTCCTAGGTATAACTTCGATTCTCCCTTTCTCCTTTCACTTGGTTCTTGATGGCTTCCTCACAAATGGGTTTCGTGTCTTGAAAAGGGTCTTAGATAATTATCAAGTTGTGAGGGAATTTGTCCTTTCAACGGAAATATCCCTTAAATTAGGGAATTTGTCCTTTCAAAGTTTGACTTGAATATATTGGGCCTAAATTAAATTTTCTAGCCCCACACCTATCAAAGTTGGATTCTAAGTAACTCGGGCCTAACATTTGCACCTAGTCCATTAACATTTATGGTCCATCCTTGACTTATAACTCTATTTTCTCCTTAGCTTAATTTTCGAAAATCTTAAATAAATGGGAAGTCGCATGACACAATTTAAATGAACCAATTTTCTACCAAATAAATTAAGCACACGTTTTAACATGCAAATTTCACATAATGCACACAATCACGGAATTATTGCACGAAATGCACATAATTGCATTCAACATCTATGCAAATTTATTGGCCCTAATTGCTTACGAGGACCCGGGTGCTACATCCTCCCCCTTAAAGAGGATTTCGCCCTCGAAATCAGCCCATTTGGAACAGTTCAGGATAGCGGTCTCTCATCTCGTCCTCACGTTCCCAAGTGGCTTCCTCTATCGACTGATTCCGCCACAGAACTTTCACTAGGGGAATTTCCTTATTCCTAAGCCTTTTTATTTCATACATGAGTATTTCTACTGGCACTTCCACGTAACTTAAATCTGGCTTCAACTGTTCATGCAGAGTGTCGTTTATCAGCACATGGATTGGGTCAGCAATATACTTTTGCAAAGTCGAAACATGGAACACATCGTGTACTTGCGACAACGATGCTGGTAGTTCCAATTGATACGCCACTTCACCAACTCTCTTTATTATCTTGAATGGACCAATATACCTCGGGCTAAATTTTCCTTTCTTTCCGAACCTCTTAACCCCTTCATTGGCGACATTTTCACGAAAACCCAGTCATCAACTTCAAATTCTAGTGGTCTGCCTCTTCGATCTGCATAACTCTTTTGTCTGCTCTGTGCGGTCTGAATCCTTTCTCGTATCATTGCGATGATTTCTGTCATTTCTTGTACCATGTCTGGGCCTAACATTGCCCTTTCACCGACTTCATCCCAATGTACTGGGGATATGCACTTACGCCTGTATAAGGCTTCATAAGGAACCATTCCAATCGTGGCTTGATAACTATTGTTGTACGAGAATTCCACGAGTGGAAGGTATTTGCTCCAATTGCCTTTGAAATCAAGCACACAGGCTCGTAGCATGTCTTCTAGTGTCTGGATCGTCCGCTCGGATTGACCGATCCGTCTGCGGATGATAGGCCGTGCTAAACGACAATTTTGTCCCCATTGGCCTTTGTAAACTCGTCCAGAACTTGGATAAGAATCTTGAATCACGGTCTGATACTATCGACAATGGTATTCCATGGAGTCTTACTATTTCTTGGATGCACAGCTCCACGTACCGCTCCATGAAAAACGTCGTGCTTATCGGCAGAAAATGGGCAGATTTCATTAGTCGGTCTACAATTACCCAGATTGCGTCGTGCCCTTTCACGTTCTTCGGCAATCCGCTTACAAAATCCATCGTTACATTGTCCCATTTCCACTCCGAGATTGGTAAAGGCTGCAGCGTCCCTGCCGACCTTTGGTGTTCCGCCTAATTCGTTGGCAAGTAAGGCACTGACTTACGAATTTGGCTACGTCTTTCTTCATTCCTGGCCACCAGTAGTTAGTCCGTAAGTCTCTGTATAACTTCGTAGTTCCAGGATGTACTGAGTAGGGTGTGGTATGAGCTTCCGCTATTATGGTCCGTCGGAGCTCCGCATGGTCGGGTACATACAACCGGTCCTTGTAGTACAGACTCCCGTCGTCTCGGAGCGCATAGTCTGTTATCGAGTATTCTGTCTGCGCTCCTTTGATCTTCGTGTAGTACTCATCGTTCCCTTGCACCTCTTTGATCTGCTCCAATAGCGTCGGTTGCATAGTCAAGGCTGCTAATTTCATCTGGACTTCGCCTAATGGCACGATTTCCACTTCAAGGAGTTGCAGTTCCGTGATCACCGCTTTTCGACTTAGAGCATCAGCTACCACATTCGCCTTGCCTGGGTGGTAGTTGATAACACAATCGTAGTCCTTCACCAGTTCTAGCCACCGTCTCTGTCTCATATTTATCTCTTTCTGGGTGAAGAAATACTTTAAACTCTTGTGGTCGGTGTAGATTTCGCACCTTTCTCCGTATAGGTAGTGCCTCCAAATCTTAAGGGCAAAGACTATCGCTGCTAGTTCTAGATCGTGTGTAGGGTAGTTCTTCTCGTACTCCTTCAGTTGCCGTGAGGCATAGGCCACTACATTTCCGTGTTGCAATAATACGCATCCGAGCCCGTTCTTCGAAGCATCACTATAAACGGAGAATCCTCCTGTTCCTGAAGGTATCGTCAGCACTGGGGCTGTGTAAGCCGCTTCTTCAGTTTCTGGAAGCTCCGCTCGCGTTCCTCGCTCCATTGAAATGGGATATTCTTCCTGGTTAACCTCGTCAGTGTAGAGGCGATTTTCGAAAAATCCTTTATGAATTTCCGGTAGTAGCCCGCTAAGCCTAGGAAGCTCCGTACTTCTGTTATATTGGTAGGTTGCGGCCAGTTATTAATCGCCTCAATTTTGCTTGGGTCTACTGAGATTCCCGCTCCAGAGACAATGTGTTCCAAGAATGCTACTTGGTCCAGCCAAAATTCACACTTTCTGAATTTGGCATACAACTATTTTTCCCGCAGTACCCCAAGTACCACCCGTAGGTGTTGTTCGTGCTCTTCCCTCGTCTTTGAGTAGATGAGGATATCGTCTATAAATACGATCACGAACTTGTCCAGATAGGACTTGAACACCCAGTTCATTAGATCCATGAAGGCTGTTGGCGCGTTTATCAGCCCGAAAGGCATGACTAGAAACTCAAAATGCCCATATCTGGTACTGAACGTCTTAGGAATATCGTCTTTCCGGATTCTCAGCTGATGGTATCCCGACCGCAAATCGATCTTAGAGAACACCGTGGCACCTTGCAATTGGTCAAAGAGGTCGTCTATTCTGGGTAGAGGATACTTGTTTTTGACTGTCAGCTTGTTCAGCTCCCTATGATCTATTCATAACCGCATCGAGCCGTCTTTCTTCCGTACGAATAGGACTGGCGCACCCCAGGGAGAAAAACTTGTCTGGATAAACCGTTTTTGTAGAAGCTCGTCTATCTGTTCCTTCAATTCCTTCATTTCGGTCGGTGCCAACCAGTACGGGGTTTTGAACACCGGTGCTGCTCCCGGCACCAGGTCAATGGCGAACTCAATCTCTCTGTCCGGTGGTAGTCCCGGCAAGTCTTTCGAAAATACGTTTGGGAACTCCTTAATTACAGGTACGTCTTCAAGTTTAGTAGAAGAATTTTCTTCTGCCCTTAGCACAAACACCAGGTATGCCTCGCATCCGGCTTTGATTAGGCGTTGGGCCTTTAACGCCGAAATCTTAGGAATACTTCTTCTTCTGTCCGTTCCCTCGAAGATGAAAGGTTCTTCCCCTTCTATACTGAACGTGACCACCGTACGATTACAGTCTATCACCGCTCCTGTAACGACCCTACTTTCCTAATTAAATTATTTGGCGGATTTCTGCAACGGAAGCTATGGAAAGCCCATTTAACAAAAACTTTTTAGATAAAAATTATACATATCATAGAAATGTTGTTTTACAAAAGGTATCTTTGCACGGGCCGAAGCCCCAAAAATCAAAATATCTAGAGCCGTTCCACAGGTCGCATCCATGTACCGCCTCGCCCTCAAAAGCTCAAGGAGTCACCGCCACCAGCCACTAACCTAGTCCTGACGTCCGCCGACGTCGGACTCGTCATGACCTACAACACATAAAGGTCTGAGTGATGCGCTTAGTAGGTGAATTCATGCAGACGCAGCGTGCGCTCGCCCAGTCCCGACACCTCACCGCATGATATAATGCAATGCACGCTCGTTTCTCACTCTACTCCATCTCAATCTCAGGGCCCTAAGTTAGACTCGGCACCCCCGCGCGCAAAAGACTAATGGGTAGCTACTCCCAAGTCTCGCGGCAGCCGACACTGGTAGTGCACTGAAGAATCACGCCAATGTCCTCCTACCGGGTCGCTCCGCACCTACTAACAATCGAAATCCCACTCGACGGTTTGCACCCCAGGTTGTGCTACCACGCTCTCCCCGCGTAGACAGATCGATCACGCCTGTCTGCCGTCCCTGAGCTAAATATAAGGTGGTTTACACCTCAGGCTGCTAACACCTGAGTAGACATGTCGATCACGCCTATCTCCCACCAGGTGCCCTGCGAGTCTAACCTCATCCTCACAATCATCTCATTCTACCCCACTCAACAACCCCGAAGGGTGTCACCACCATCGTGGTCATCATCTCCCAAAATGTCGTGATATGACGTGACATGCCATGCACATGTTATAAAACGCATAAAATAATAATTGCACGTTATGCCATCTCACATAAATAAAATCACATATGTCATTTCTCACTGTAATAATAATAGTTTCACTTTATATCTATCCCAAATATCAAAAGCCTTCTAACTCCTATTGTTCATAAATACTTAAGTATAGAATTGGGCCTAATTTAAACTAAAGCCCACTAATTTTAAAGCTAACTCAACACGCCTGATTTAGTCGACGAAAGGAACTTTGCCCGATTTTGATCGTTGAAAAGGAATTCGCCCGATTTGGGGTGAGCCCGGCGAAGGTCACTATCGCCCGATTACAGTCGTTGCAAGGAGTTTCGCCCGAAACTTGTCTCAATTTGAATTGCCCGATTTGAGGAATGAGTTCGGCGATTTCACTTTTGCCCGAAACTCGTTTCAAGAAAATCGATCGAATTGGAAAAGAGAAGAGTTTCGCCCGATTTTGGAGTATTAGTTTGGCGATTCTTACTTTCGCCCGAAACTCATTTCGCCTAAAATCGTCCGAACCATGGACTCGATTTGTATCGCCCGATTTGTGGGAAAAGAACTCGGTGATTTCACTATCACTTGACACGTGTTTCCTGAAAGGATCGCACGACTGTGTCTCTTCAAAATCGCCCGATTTCTAGTTTCGCCAAGTTATACATAAAAAATTAATTTAAACCCCACATTTTAACTAAGATTCCCCCGATTCTATACGAAATAAATAATCTACACACAAAACACAGACTAAGGTTTCGCCCGAAACCAGTTTATAAGATTTTCTCAATTTCCAACGTCCCAATTCGCTCGATTTCTCCACCGTATATATTCAACTCCCTAAATATTAATCAATCGCCCGAAAATAGTTCATCTAGCCAAACTTTGCTAATGAAATCGAACTATCGCCTAAGCATATAAACAAATGTACTCACCCAACAACCCATACATTGGGTTCGAAACATAGCAAATAGCACATAGCAATTAATAAACAACGAATTCACATATACCAAAGTCCATCGATTCGAACTTGAATGGCCGAAACACCCAAGTTTGAAGTTTTGAACTTATTTATGTGTTGTAGGTGAAGAAATCCACCTACCTTACTTCCTAAGCTTGTATTGGTGATTTGGTTGTGGTGAGTTTGCCAAAATCTTTGCCCTTGATCGTTTTTTCTTCTTATTCTTCACGTTAGTCTTCTACTACTTCTCTTTTCTTTCTTGTAACTTTCGTTCCCTTAACTGAAATGGTGATTATGTGATTTTTATATAAGAATTCACAAGTGGTGTATATCACTCCTAGCACCTCACATGCTTAGCTTTGCCCCTAAGCAAAGTCCCATTCTTCTTGGGATAACTAATGATTGTATTTACATAGTCCTAACATAGGGTCATGGAATCCACACGTTTGGTACCCTTAAAATGGGGAAAATATCTTTGTTTCTCTTCTAGGCTCAATCTTGGGCTATAAAAGGGTTTTCCACTATTTGAAATAAATTAGGCCTTTGTTATGAGTACTTAGTTGATTCAATTTGGGCTCAAATAGATTGATTCGGTCAATGCTGTTTATTGGATCCGATTGAATTGGGCCGAAATTATGTAGATCAAATATTACTTGGACCGAATTTCCCATCCGATTTCCGATCCGCTCGAACACCAAATTACTAAACTTTGAACTCGTACTTATTTAATTACGTCCTAATCCCGTATTAAAATTACGGGCGTTACATCCTCCCCCTTATAGAAATTTCGACCCCGAAATTTAAGCCGTCGCGAACAACTCGGGGTAACGATTCTTCATGTCGTCCTCTCGCTCCCACGTGGCCTCTTCGACTGATTGATTTTGCCAGAGTACCTTGACTAACAGAATGTCTTTATTCCGAAGTTGTTTCACTTCTCACATCAAGATCTCCACCGGCTGTTCTTCGTAACTTAAGTCTGGTTTCAAGCGTTGGTGAAGTCCTTCATTACTCAGCACGTGAGTCGGGTCCGCCAGGTATTTCCGTAGTGTTGACACGTGGAATACGCCATGGACTTGTTCCAAGGACGCAGACAGCTCGAGCTGGTATGCGACTTCACCGACTCGCTTCAGGATTCTGAAAGGGCCTATATACCTCGGACTCAACTTTCCTTTTCGTCCGAATCTCTTCACGCCCTTCATGGGTGATATCTTGAGAAACACCCAATCGTCTTCCATAAACTCCAGCGGCTTTCGTCTCTTATCAGCATAGCTCTTCTGGCGGCTTTGGGCCGCTTGCATTCTTTCTCGGATTTTCGCCACTGCTTCCGTCATCTCTCGAATCATTTCTGGTCCAAGCAATGTTCTTTCGCCAACTTCGTCCCAATGAACTGGTGATCGGCACCTACGCCCGTATAGGGCTTCATATGGTGCCATCCCAATTGTTGCTTGGTAGCTGTTGTTATATGAGAATTCAATCAGCGGGAGGTATTTACTCCAACTTCCTTTGAAGTCCAGTACACACGCCCGCAACATATCCTCGAGCATTTGGATTGTCCTTTCCGATTGTCCGTCTGTTTGAGGGTGGTAGGCTGAGCTGAAAGACAGCTTCATCCCCAAAGCCTTCTGTAAGCCCACCCAAAAGTTCGACAGGAACCTCGAATCCCGGTCGGAAACAATAGATATCGGTATCCCGTGGATTCGAACTATCTCGTGGATATAGAGTTCGGCATACTTATCCATGGAATATGTCTGATGGACCGGTAGGAAATGGGCGGACTTGGTTAGTCTATCAACGACCACCCAGATTGCGTCGTGGCCCTTCACCGTTTTCGGTAACCCGACGACGAAGTCCATGGTTATATGGTCCCATTTCCATTCCGGCATCGTCAGTGGTTGTAGCATCCCTGATGGCCTTTGATGTTCTGCCTTGATTTGCTGACAAGTCAGACAACGGCTCAAGAAGGTAGCAACGTCTTTCTTCATACCCGACCACCAGAAACTGTTTCGTAAGTCTCAATACATCTTCGTTGCACCAGGGTGCACTGAGTAAGTAGTAGTATGTGCCTTCGTCATTATGCTCCGATGGATCTCCTCATCACTAGGTACATACAGGCGGCCTCTGTGTGACGCCACGCCTTCTACTACTATTTTCTTACACTAACTTACGTGACTAAATAAAATATAAATATATTACATATGAAACATCGATAGAATTTTTCGATTTTACAAAGCACACCACACACAACTATTTTACAATGTAAATATTGTTCAAACTTTACATACTATACAAACCTATTTTACAAAAACACACTTAATTAAACATAATGCCCGCCGCACAGGTCGCATCCATGTACACACCACCCTCAAAAGACACCGGAAGTTCCAGAAGGACCAGCCTCACTATCTAAGCGTTCATATATCATATTTGCTGCGTCTACAACACATAAAAACATGGGATGAGCTACAAAGCTCAGTAAGTGGAAATATGCATGTATGCACGTGCCAAAATAGCAGAGGCATCCGCGCCAATGCTTTCTAATACTCTTATCCTTACATTATACTCATCTATTTCTTATCTTCATTAGGGCCCATAGCTACCTACTAAGCGCACCATCAAATCATGAGCTCAAATCCTACACGGATAAAATACGATAGTCGGCCCACGCTGGCTAAGATAAAACTAGGGTTTATCTCCAGTCCTATCAATCACCAGGTCGCCCCTCTATCAAATTACTTTCCTGGCACTATAGTTATACTATGTGCCTTCCCATTACCTAAATAATTTAGGTAAATATATTCGACGGTCTTACCCCCGTCATGGTGCCTTTGTAGAAGTAGCTATATTCTCATTCATCTACACTACATATAATTCGCTTTCAACTCGAGTAATACCATGCACGCTCATTCCTCAAAATACTCAATATGATTCGTGCGTGCACATGATCATGCTGCATAAATAATGCGACAGTAAATATTCCAAACAATCGCATATAACAGATACTTCACATACCACGTATTCATCGAAGCAATTAGTCACGTAGCACACATATCAATCAATTTATGTGTTGTAGGTGAAATTCCCACTTACCTGATATCCTTAGCTTATTGCTCGGTTAAATCGCTAACCTTCGAATCCTAATTATAAAAACATATAAAATTATAATTCATTATTTTAGTTACAATTTCATAAAATTATTTAAATTTGAAAACCCTAGTTCCAACTTTTATAAATTTCGAAACCCTAAAATTTAAAATTTTAACCTAAACTGAAAAATACTATTGATATAAATCTCAGCATGAATTAAAATATATTTCGACATCAAATAGAGCTCGACATCATTATTTATTATTCAAACAAGGTTTCGACATTTACTAAACTATACAATGGATCTCGACATTACATAATAAATCTCGACATTGTCTTCAAAATTTATAAAACTCGAAACCATATCAACATCTCATAATTCTATTCGAGATCTTTACTACACAGGATACATAATACTCATGTCGACATCTTATTTCACTCGAGATCTTCACTTCTCAAAAATGTCGACATATTACTCACAATTCCACTTCAACTAACCAATCGACATCTTGTCTCAAAATTCAGACAACACATCTCGACATTTTCATATAAATATATCGAAATCACTCTACACCCACACTCGACATCTTGTTCGATATTTTCCTTCAATATACATAAAAATTTCGAAACTACTTCACCTATTCACTTCGACATCCTTCTCACACTAACCTTTCGACATTCTTATAACATCTCAAAGCCTCTCACTCGACATCTTACTCAAAGTTATAAATATCGAAACCTCACATAAAGATCTCGATATCCTCACAACAATTTAATTCGACATCTGATAAATATCAACTTTTTCAACTCCACATACATCATGTCGACATTTTACTTGAAATCCCACTTCACATAACATCTCGACATTTAATAAAAATTTCGACACCATCAAACAACTTAAAATCTCGAAACCAACCAAACCCCAATCTTTCGAAGATTATAACACTATTTCTTCCTAAACCCTTAAAATCTTTCAATCAAAACCTTAATTGTCAAGAACACTTTAAATATCATATCAAATCTAAATGATGTTCTTCCTTTTCAAAAATCAAAAACCCTAAAAAAAACATAATCTTACGTGATTTTCAAACTCAATACCTCTTAGACAAACCAAAACCTAAAACATAATTAATCATAGTTAAAACATAAAAACTAGAGTAAGAAATTTATACCTACTCCAAGCTAAATTTCGATCTCAACTTGTTCAGACCTTCATTTCTCTCTCAATCCTAAGTTCTCGCCAACTAACAAAAAAAATGTTTATCTTTCTATCTTAATTGATCAACTTGAGTGTAACAATAGGTAAATGACAAAAGACATTAACCTAATCCTCATCTTCACTTTATTTTTCTTGTTAGCTAAATTGTCGAGCCATGTGAAATTAATATGTCCTAATCCCTACATATGATGCTTAGTATATTATTATCTTAACTTTAAGTTGCTTTCTACTTTCACTTTTAGTTTCAATTGTTTGGACTTATCTCAGTCTTTATAATTAAATTTCGAATCCATCTCACAAGTCTCACTATCGATTTCCCAATACATCTCGAGCTATGTTTTGAAAATTATCATAAAAATTTCGACATGTGTCTATATATATAAGATGTCGAGACAAAATTTCAAAGCATTATCTTAACATGAATAAACTCATTTCGACATTCTCATAATTTTTTTTTTAACATCTTCGATATCCTTCTTGACATCCAAACAAAAATTTCGCATATTCATTTCGACATTTTATTTCCTCATCATCTCGACATTCTTAAATATTAACCATAGTCCGATTTCTAAATTCTCCTAATTCACACCAAAATCTTTCAAGATTCTCATAAACTATTTAAATTTCGAAACTCACTACCACATCATAAAGTTCGAATTTTATCCAAAAAGAAACCCTAAATTTCTAAATTATCACATTTCGAAATTATCTTACCCACACAACCTAATTTCAAAATACCTCAAACTCAATATCTAATTTCTAAATAATGTTAAATATCATATAGTCACGAAATTAAATAAATACTAACTATAAAATCATATAGACACATAATATGCATGCAAATTTATTGGCCAACTTACTCACGGGACTCGGGTATTACACTATGTACGTTTAACTCCTGTCTTCTCGGAATTTGAAGTCTGACGAGGTATCTTCATTTTGTTCTCCTTGAATCTTCGAATATAGCTCATCTTTCTTCTGAGCCTCAATGATTTGATCTAGCAGTGTCGGCCTGAGGGTTAACGCCGCCATTCTAGCTTCGATCTCCCCGAACTTGATTACTTCCACTCCTAGCTGGCTCAATTCTACATTCACGGCCTTTCGACTCAACGCGTCTGCGACTACGTTGGCTTTGCCCGGGTGATAGTTGATCACACAGTCGTAGTCCTTCACGAGTTCGAGCCATCGCTGCTGCCTCATATTCAATTCTTTCTGCGTGAAGAAATACTTTAGGCTTTGGTGGTCCGTGTAGATTTCACACCTCTCTCCGTAGAGGTAGTGTCGCCAGATCTTTAGAGCGAACACTACAGCAGCAAATTCCAAATCGTGAGTGGGATAATTCTTCTTGTACTCTTTTAATTGTCGGGAGGCATAGGCAATGACCTTCCCATTCTGCATGAGTATGCATCCCAAGCCGCTCTTCGATGCATCACTGTAGACCGAAAATCCTTCGGTTCCAGAGGGTATTGTTAAAACTGGAGCAGTCGTCAGCCTTTTCTTCAGTTCCTGAAAACTTTGCTCACATGGTTCCGTCCACTTGAAGGGTGCGTTCTTCTTCGTGAGATTAGTGAGCGTTGAGGCGATGCTAGAAAAATCCTTTATGAATTTTTGGTAGTATCCAGCGAGTCCGAGAAAACTCCGTACTTCCGTGGGCGTGGTTGGTCGAGGCCAATTTTCAATTGCCTCGATCTTGCTGGGGTCTACCGAAGTCCCGTTCCCGGAAACGATGTGCCCCAGAAATGCCACTTGTTCTAGCCAAAACTCACACTTCTTAAATTTTGCGAACAGCTGCTTTTCTCTTAGGATCCCTAGGACCGTTCTCAGATGCCCCTCGTGCTCCTCCCTCGTCTTAGAGTATATGAGGATGTCGTCTATAAAGATAATGACAAACTGATCCAGGAATTTCTTGAAAACCCTATTCACCAAATCCATGAAGGCAACCGGCGCATTCGTCAACCCGAAAGGCATGACTAAGAACTCGTAATACCCGTACCTTGTGCTGAACGCTGTCTTCGGGATATCCTTTTTACGGATTTTCAGTTGATGATATCCAGAACGCAGATCGATCTTTGAGAATACTGTTGCCCCTTGCAGTTGATCAAACAGGTCATCGATCCTAGGCAACAGATATTTATTCTTGATTGTGATCTTATTCAGTTCTCGAAAATCTATACACAACCTCATCGACCCATCCTTCTTCCTTACAAACAATACTGGCGCTCCCCACGGGGAGAAGCTGGGTTGAATGAATCCCTTCTCGAGTAGTTCCTCTAACTGTTCTTTCAGCTCCCGCAGTTCGTTTGGCGCTAACCGATACAGGGTTTTTGACATTGGGGCCGCTCCAGGCACTAGATCAATCGTGAACTCGATTTCTCGATCGGGTGGTAAGCCGAGAAGGTCATCCGGAAACACTTCGGGGTATTCGTTGACTATAGGGACTTCCTCGAGTTTTGGTGGAGATGATTCCTCGGCTTTCACCGCGAATACTAGGAAAGACTCGCAACCCGTATTCAGAAGTCCCTGAGCCTTAAGCGCTGATATTTGAGCGACTTTATTTCTACTCGCCTTTCCAGAGAATACAAACTCGTCTCCCTCAGGTTACCGGAATCTCACAACCTTCCTAGAACAATCGATCATGGCCCCGAATTTTGAAAGACAGTCCATCCCGAAGATGACGTAATCATTCATCGGGATTACGATTAAGTCAGCGTTTAGGTCTCTACCCTCTATATCCACCGGGCAGTTTTCTACTACTAAGTTGGTCTGACTTGGAATGGGTGGGGTAAATTCCCACCCTAGTCACGTAGTTAGCCGACACAAATGAATGTGTGGCGCCCGAGTCGATTAAGATTGAAGTAGGCACGTGAAAAATCTTCAACGTACCCGTTACTACGGTGGGGTTAGCTTCCACTTCCTCGCTGGTCAGGGTGAAAACCCGAGCTGGCACGGGAGGCGGTCGGACGAGCGGTTGGCTCGGAGCTTGAGGCACCAGCTCGTTGCAATTTCTGGCATAGTGTCCCATCCGTCCACACCGAAAACACTGCGGTGGTCTTGCTCCAAAGCACACTCCGTGGTGGTAGCGCCCACATTGCTGACATTGCGGTGCAGTGTTGGGGGTCGGTTTGAAATGTTTCCCGGTCCCTGATTCGGCCTTGGTCGCCAATTTTGCTGGCCCGGTTGATTTCCTCGGGTGTTAATATCCCTCCCGAGGAACTGGGATTTTCTGTCTCCCCCTACTCCGCTTTGCTGGTTCTCTCTCCTCTTCCTTGCCTCCTGAGCTTCTGCGACTACTCGCTCGGGTTGTTCTGCTATTAAAGCACGTTCAGTCACTTGCATAAACTCCATCTGTCGTGCTCTTGCTATGCTCAGGTCCCGATAAATTTCGGGTTTGAGCCCCTGGATGAATCGTGTCACCTTCAGGGTGTTGGTTGAAATCAGATGTGGAACGAATCGGGACAATTCTTCAAACTTGCGGATGTACTCCGCGACAGGCATGTTTCCCTTCTTAAGGTTCAGGAACTCGTACATCCTCTGCTCCTGGTCGTGAGCGATGAAGTACTTATTAAAAAACAGTTCTTTGAACCTGTCCCACGTCATTGTCATCGGGTTCTCCAGCACTTTCACTGTGCTCCACCAGTAGCCCCGAATGAGGGAACAGCAAAGAGGACCTTCTCGCTATCTAACACCCGGCTATAGATAAACATATCTTCGATGGTGCCGATCCAATATTCAGCCACCACAGGATTGGTGGCTTCGCTAAACGTTGGGGGTTTAGTTTTCGAAACCGTTCCCCGATGATTTCGACTCGTTCAGGTTGCGGAGAGGAACGGCGTTCCGACGAGCTTTGATGGTGGATCAACTCATTGATCTGATCCGACTGTTGTCGGATCAGGTCAGTCAGTTGTTGGATGGTGGAGCGGTCGTCATTTGGAGGGGACTCGGACCCCGCTCCACGGCTAATTTCGCCCACAAACTCTCTACGTGTTCTCGGCATTCTCAGTTAGATCTATAATTAACGCAAATAGGCAAGAAATATTCAGCACACATTTTTAAAAATACTCAAAACTTACGGGCAGGCTGGTTCTCCCGGCAGTACATGGACGATCTTCGGAATCTACAGCCGAAGCTCTGATACCACATGTAACGACCCTACTTTCCTAAGTAAATTATTTGGCGGATTTCCGCAATGGAAGCTACGGAAAGCCCATTTAACAGAAACTTTTTAGATAAAAATATATACATATCATAGAAATGTTGTGTTACAAAAGGTATCTTTGCACGGGCCGAAGCCCCAAAAATCAAAATATCTAAAGTCGTTCCACAGGTCGCATCCATGTACCGCCCTCGCCCTCAAAAGCCCATGGAGTCACCGCCACCAGCCGCTAACCTAGTCCTGACGTCCGCCAACGTCGGACTCGTCATGACCTACAACACATAAAGGTCTGAGCGATGCGCTCAGTAGGTGAATTCATGCAGATGCAGCGTGCGCTCGCCCAGTCCCGACACCTCACCGCATGATATAATGCAATGCACGCTCGTTTCTCACTCTACTCTATCTCAATATCAGGGCCCTAAGTTAGACTCGGCACCCCCGCGCGCAAAAGACTAATGGGTAGCTACTCCCAAGTCTCGCGGCAGCCGACACTGGTAGTGCACTGAACGATCACGCCAATGTCCGCCTACCGGGTCGCTCCGCACCTACTAACAACCGAAATCCCACTCGACGGTTTTGCACCCCAGGTTGCGCTACCACGCTCTCCCCGGGTAGACAGATCGATCACGCATGTCTGCCGTCCCTGAGCTAAATATAAGGTGGTTTACACCTCAGGCTGCTCACACCTGAGTAGACAGGTCGATCACGCCTATCTCCCACCAGGTGCCCTGCGAGTCTAACCCCATCCTCACAATCATCTCATTCTACCCCACTCAACAACCCCGAAGGGTGTCACCACCATCGTGGTCATCATCTCCCAAAATGTCGTGATATGACGTGACATGCCATGCACATGTTATAAAACGCATAAAATAATAATTGCACGTTATGCCATCTCACGTAAATAAAATCACATATGTCATTTCTCACCGTAATAATAATAGTTTCATTTTGTATCTATCCCAAATATCAAAAGCCTTCTAACTCCTATTGTTCATAAATTAAGTATAGAATTGGGCCTAATTTAAACTAAAGCCCACTAATTTTAAATCTAAGTCAACGCGCCTGATTTAGTCAACGAAAGGAACTTTGCCCGATTTTGATCGTTGAAAAGGAATTCGCCCGATTTGGGGTGAGCCCGGCGAAGGTCACTATCGCCCGATTACTGTCGTTGCAAGGAGTTTCGCCCGAAACTTGTCTCAATTTGAATTGCCCGATTTGAGGAATGAGTTCGGCGATTTCACTTTTGCCCGAAACTCGTTTCAAGAAAATCGATCGAATTGGAAAAGAGAAGAGTTTCGCCCGATTTTGGAGTATTAGTTTGGCGATTCTTACTTTCGCCCGAAACTCATTTCGCCTAAAATCGTCCGAACCATGGACTCGATTTGTATCGCCCGATTTGTGGGAAAAGAACTCGGTGATTTCACTATCACTTGACACGTGTTTCCTGAAAGGATCGCACGACTGTGTCTCTTCAAAATTCGCCCGATTTCTACTTTGGCCCAGTTATACATAAACTATTAATTTAAACCCCACATTTTAACTAAGATTCGCCCGATTCTATACAAAATAAATAATCTACACACAAAACTCAGACTAAGGTTTCGCCCGAAACCAGTTTATAAGATTTTCTCAATTTCCAACGTCCCAATTCGCTCGTTCTCCACCGTATATATTCAACTCCCTAAATATTAATCAATCGCCCGAAACTAGTTCATCTAGCCAAACTTTGCTAATGAAATCGAACTATCGCCTAAGCATATAAACATATGTACTCACCCAACAACCCATACATTGGGTTCGAAACTTAGCAAATAGCACATAGTAATTAATAAACGACGAAATCACATATACCAAAGTCCATCGATTCGAACTTGAATGGCCGAAACACCCAAGTTTGAAGTTTTGAATTTATTTATGTGTTGTAGGTGAAGAAATCCACCTACCTTACTTCCTAAGCTTGTATTGGTGATTTGGTTGTGATGAGTTTGCCAAAATCTTTGCCCTTGATCGTTTTTTCTTCTTATTCTTCACGTTAGTCTTCTCCTACTTCTCCTTTCTTTCTTGTAACTTTCGTTCCCTTAAGTGAAATGGTGATTATGTGATTTTTATATAAGAATTTACAAGTGGTGTATATCCCTCCTAGCACCTCACGTGCTTAGCTTTGCCCCTAAGCAAAGTCCCATTCTTCTTGGGATAACTAATGATTGTATTTACATAGGTCTAACATAGGGTCATGGAATCCACACGTTTGGTACCCTTAAAATGGGGAAAATATCTTTGTTTCTCTTCTAGGCTCAATCTTGGGCTATAAAAGGGTTTTCCACTATTTGAAATAAATTGGGCCTTTGTTACGAGTACTTAGTTGATTCAATTTGGGCTCAAATAGATTGATCCGGTAAATGTTGTTTGTTGGATCTGATTGAATTGGGCCGAAATTATGTAGATCAAATATTATTTGGACCGAATTTCCCACCCGATTTCCGATCCGCTCGAACACCAAATTCATAAACTTTGAACTCGTACTTATTTAATTACGTCCTAATCCCGTATTAAATTTACGGGCGTTACAGCTCCGTATTTTGAGAGCCAGTCCATCCCGAGGATCACCTCGTAATCGTTCATCGGGATGATTATCAAATCTACAGGCAATTCTTTATCACTGTCCAAGACTGGGCAATTTCTTAATATTTGACTAGTCCTAGTTGTTGCCCCGTTTGGGATTGCTACACTATATTCACATTCTGCTTGTTCAGGCGATACCCCGAGTTTCGTTACATATTGGATGGATGCAAATGAGTGGGTCGCCCCGGAATCTACTACGATGCACGTGGGAGTTTGTGGATTAGGAGGGTACCTCTCACCACCGTGGGGTTGTTCTCTGCTTCTTCAGACATGATGGTGTACACCCTTGCTGGCACCATCGGAGGTCTCACTTGACTTCCTACTTGACTCCCTGAAGCACCTTCCGGGCACTGCCTCACGAAATGGCCCGGCTTGCCACATCTGAAGCAAGCGTTGGCCGGTGTGTTGCAGTTTCCAAAGTGCGCCTCTTTCCGCACTTCTGCCAATTCGGAGTCGGCACTGCCTGTAACAACCCGTCCCATACCGGGTGTCGCTATAGCTTCGGCCCCTACCGGGACTAGTGGGGTTGGGCCCACCACACTCCGACTGATAGTATGACCCCACTGTACCACCATTTAACCTTTTAGCGTGCTTCGTGCACTCGCTCACGCGCACCCTGAGAAACTTCCCAGGGGGTCACCCATCCCTAGATTGCCCCAAGTCAAGCACGCTTAACTTCGGAGTTTCTATAGATGGACTCCCGAAAAGGTAGGTCGACCTTGGTGATATGAGTAGTACTATCAATTCTTTTATACGATTCTTAGCCTGACACGCCCATACATTGTCAGTCTCAGGATCCCCTCTCATTCTGGTGTTGGATCGGTTCGTTCATGTACCCCTTCGCCTAGAAGCCTGCCTGGAGCCGCTCATTGTCCGTGCACCCTGGCACCGGCGATCACATGCCCACCAGCTTCCGCCTGGTTCGTCCCCGAACCAGCACCGTACTGCGAGAGGTTGTGCTCTGATACCACCTGTAACAACCCGTCCCATACCGGGTGTCACTATAGCTTCGGTCCCTACCGGGACTAGTGGGGTTGGGCCCACCACACTCCGACTGATAGTCTGGCCCCACTGTACCACCATTTAACCTTTTAGCGTGCTTCGTGCACTCGCTGACACGCACCCTGAGAAACTTCCCATGGGGTCACTGTGACGACCCTCACTTTCTAATACTAATTATGGCGGATTTTCGCAACGTAAGTCGCGGAAGACCCGTCTAATTAAAATTTTTTCCTAAAATAAAATATATTACATCAAAATATTCGTCCACATCGTCATCACTATACAAGTACCGTAGCCCCAAAATATCAAAACGCTCAAAACCCTAATCACTCCACAGGTCGCATCCATGTACAGCCTCGCCCTCAAAAGTCCATGGAGCACCGCCATCAGCCCGCCTTAGCCTTGACGCGCATCTGCACCGGGCTCGATACCTACAACACGTAAAACCCTGAGCTATTTGCTCAGTAGGTGAAATATGCATGAATGCAGCGTGCGCTCGATTCCATCCGATACATCTCACACATGCACGCTCGACTGATCACGACTCATCATATCTCACAACTCCCCGTGACTCTACACTACACCCTTGGGTATCCCACTCAGGTCTCTTTAGAATGGAAGGCTTCTCCAGTCTCTTTAGAGTCGCCCATTCCCCGAGTTGAGGTTCAGGCTCGGTCTGCCCACTCAGGTCTCTTTAGAGTGGTACGTACTAGAACTTTCCCCTCGCATATCGCTCGCTCGGCCCACTCAGATCTCTTTAGAGTGGTACGTGCTAGAGCATGGGCAGTCTACTCAGGTCTCTTTAGAGCGGCATACACCCAAAACACTAATGTCCCAACGCTCGGGCAGCCAACTCAGGTCGCTTTAGAGTAGCACGCACCCAAACACCATCCTATCGCTCGGTCAGCCCACTCAGGTCACTTTAGAGTGGTACCTACTGGAGCACGGGCAGCCTACTCAGGTCTCTTTAGAGCGGCATACACCCACCTTCTATCCGACACACGAACCAACACCACTCGTCGACTCCCCCAAACGTACCGTTCCACACAGCACTCCATTCCCTCGCACTGACTGTAATACCCCTAAAATTTAATTTGGGGTTTTGATATAAGTTAGCAGAGTGAATATTCAAGTTAGAAGTTTCGAAATATTAATCTAAAATGTTCGGTGAAAAATATAAATAGAAGCTAAATATAATATGTATATTTCTTGAAGCCCAAATTGTGTACAATTCGGCCCAATATATATACCCTAACAAAGGAATTCAACCCAACAAAATAAATAAACTAAGTCCCATGATTAAACTAAATACGATAATGGCCCAATCAAATTAATTAAAGGCCCAAAAGGATTCAATTATGATAGGGCTCATACGTTACTTAGCTTGAGAGGGAATTTCCACCACCTTGTCCCATCGTCACTACTATCGAAATGCTAATGCCTGTCCAACTTATATACTAAGTAATCATGAGTTATTAATCTAGAAACCCTCACTTGAGTGAAAACACGAAAGTAACAACCAAGGAAGAAAGGAAGAGTTCAGGAGCATTAGGAATTTAACACTTCAAAGCCCTGATTTTCAAGAGTGAGGTATGCTAAAGTTTCGTGTTTAGTATGTTTTAATATATATAAGCCTTACATGATTTATAATACTCCTAGGAAGTTTCGAAAGTTAGTATATTTCGTATGCTCTCAATAAGTACATGTCTTTACATGATTTTATGTTAACCATAGGAGCATATATTACAAGCATTTTATATGATTATAAGTATTAGATGAAGCCTTAAGCATATTCGATATAGTCTAAGTTCTTGAGACTAATTTATGTTTAGCCATGAATATAAGTTAATATGTGAATTTTAATGATTTTCGAAATGTGAAGGTGTTCGTTAGGGTTTAAATTTTTGGCGTAAGATTTTCTGGGTTGGAAATGATTCTTAA
The DNA here is from genome assembly GCA_027422505.1 of Craterostigma plantagineum. Lineage (NCBI taxonomy): Eukaryota > Viridiplantae > Streptophyta > Magnoliopsida > Lamiales > Linderniaceae > Craterostigma > Craterostigma plantagineum. The sequence goes on along the minus strand of JAPQWV010000013.1, from coordinate 14,768,133 downwards.
AACTGATGTTAATGGTACAGTTTTAGGGTTTTGTTAGAAATCGGACGATTTAAGCTGTGCAGTAGAAAAGATTTCGATATTTAAGGATCTCGAGATGTATTTAGGAAAAATGTCGAATGAAATCTCGGTATGTATAAGATCTCGACATTCTATAACGGTTTCGACATTTTCAAGAAATAATGGTCTCGACATTTGTAAGGCCTCGACATATAGTCTCGACTTCTATCAGCAATGCAATTCGACATCTTCCTATCACTACCACATATCGACATTTATATTAGTAAGATCTCGATATGCTATGTTATGTCCCGACATTTTATAAGTGTTTCTACTTAGGTCTCGACATTTAATAAAACTGTCGGCCATTTCCTTTTAAAAGATCTCGAGATGTTTACCAAGAGATTTCGACTTCGAGATATATTTTAAGATATCGACATTCTATAGGTTTCGACATTTATCACAGAATGGATCTCGACATTATTAGGGTTCGACAAGAGGGTCTCGACAATGTATATATGACTCGACATTAGTTTAAGGTCTCGACATTTTAATTTCGACATCCAAGTTCTCGAACAAATATGATCTCGATATTCCCTATTGTAATATGATCTCGACATTACTAGTCGACTTCGACATTTAATTCCTTAACAGATTTCGATATTATTTGTATATATATAGAAGCCTCGACATTTCTAAGGGCTCGACATTTATTGGATGTCGATATAACTTAACAACCTCGACATTTTAGCATTTTAGGAATTTTAGAGTTTCCATAATTTTAGGGTTTTGCTATTCCTAGGGTTTTCAATATTTTAGGGTTTATTTACTTTTAGGAATTTCATTATTTTTAGATTGTTATAAATTTTAAGGTTTCGAGAATTAGCACATATACTAATAAAATTTATTTATTTAGAGGTTCGACATTTACGGATTCCACCAGATCCCTTGACTGATTTTAGCGGGAGGACAGGTAGGTGGATCATCCATCTACAATACGTAAACACAATTATGTGTTTTTATGTGATTATGTGAATTACATGACTTATGTGATTTATATGTTTTATGTACGTTTCATGTGAATCATGTTTTTATGTGTTATTGCGATTATATGCATGGCACGTGCATATCACGTCAGGCTAAAAGATGAGTTCCACCGTATTGAGACGGTGATGATTCGAGATGTTGGTACGTGGGGTAGATTGAGAATATTTGTGACCGGTTGGGCTCACAGGATTCCTGGCGGAGACAGACGTGATCGATCTGTCTACTCGGACGTGGTCGGTTCGAGGTGCACACCGCCAGAAGGGATACGGGTGTTATCACCCATGATATATATGTATATATATGGATACGGGCGTCATCGCCCATGACGTATGGATACAGGTTTAACCACCCATGACATTGGATTCGGGTGTGATCACGTGACCACCCACGATATTTATTGCGCGCGTGAGCCTAACCTAGGGCCCTGTATTTTATGAAATAGGAATGTGGGAAAAGAAAGAGTGTGCATTATACCATATTGTGAGATATTGGGATTGGGGTTGAGTGCACACTGCATACATGCATTTTATTCACCTACTGGGCAAATTGCTCAGTGTTTACGTGTTGTAGGTACTGAGTCTGACGCCGATACGCGTCAAGACTGAGGCGGCTGGTGGCGGTGCTTCACGGACTTTTGAGGGCGGGGCGGTACATGGATGCGACCTGTGGAGCGGCTTTAGGACTTTTGGTTCTTTTGATATTTTTGGGGCTTCGGCCCGTGTACAGAGATAATGATGTAGACGAATTTTTATATTAGTATATATTATTTTAGGAAAAAGTTTTAATTAGACGGGCCATCCGCGGCTTACGTTGCGGAAATCCGCCACTAATCTTAATTAGAAAAGTAGGGTCGCCACACAGACATGGAATGCAAGTGCAGTGCAAATAACATATAACGTGCAGCAAGAATACATATGACGTGCGAAAACATCTAGAACATGAAAACCATGTGATCCATAAAATTCACGTAAACATATAATGTGACGACCCTCGTTTTCTAATTAAGGTTAGTGGCGGATTTTCGCAAAGTAAGTCGCGGAAGACCCGTCTAATAAAAACTTTTTCCTAAAATAATATACATTACTATAAAAGTCTGTCTAACGGGCCAAGGCCCCAAAATGACAGAAGAACAAAAATCCTAGTGTCGCTCCATAGGTCTTCATCCATGTACCGCCCCGCCCTCAAAAGTCCGTGGAGCACCGCCACCAGCCGCCTCAGTCTTGACGCGCGTCGGCGTCAGACTCAGTACCTACAACACGTAAACACTGAGCGATTTGCCCAGTAGGTGAATAAAAATGCATGTATGCACGTGAACGCTCATTCCTGATCCCAATATCTCACACATGCAATGTACACTCTTTCTTTTCCCACAATCCTATCTCAAATCATACAACACAGGGCCCTAGGTCAGACTCGACACCTCGCGCGCCTATAACATAACGGAAGCTTACACTAGCAGCGTTTTGACGTTCACGCAACTGCCCTGCTAGGTCGCTCTTCCGTAAGCGGTAGCCTACGCCGACAGCATTTTGACGATCACGCAACTGCCCTGTCAGGTCGCTCCCTCCGCTGAAAATATAATCACGACGGTTTTGCACCTCGGGACGTTCACGCCCGAGTAGACAGATCGATCACGCCTGTCTGCCGTCAGGTGTCATACGAGTACCAACCTCGACTCTTCAACGAGTCAACAACAAAAATCACAAACATCTCATTCTACCCCGCTCGACAAAATCTCAAATCAACCGTCTCAATACGGTGTAAATATCTCACCCCTGTGATATGATATGCATATGACATGCATAAAAACGTGATAACATATGAATTCGTGATTTCACATGAAATATACGTAAAGCACATAAATCACATAAATCATTGAAGCACATAAAAATACGTAATTCAAATAAGTGTTTACGCATTGTAGATGAATAATTCACCTACCTGTCCTCCCGCTATCGCTAAATAAGAGGTCTGACGTAGTCCCTATATTTCGATCCTCTCAAGTGCTGCCTCGAGTTTGTTACAAAATTCCTAGGTTGAAATCAACTTGGTCTTGTTCGAATTTTACTTCCCTTCGTCTCTGCTTGTTTCGGCCCCTTAACAAAATTTTGTCAAAACATGAAGTATATTAAATACATAAATCAGTGGGAGCCTTATACGCTAGCGAAGGTCTCACCTCCTTGGCTTGTTGTTGGAATTAATTCCTAAGTGAAAACTTGATTTGAGTTGGCCAAAGTCCTCCTTTGTGTTCGATCTTTTATTCCTCTCTCTTCTCCTTAGTGTTCGTTGGTTGTGAGGGTTTTTGTTTGTTACAATTACAGATGAGGGCTTTTATTTATTATGTGGTCAAATTATGCTAAGTTTATAACGTGGCTTTCCTTGGCCACTAAGAAATTCTCATGTCTATCTCAAATCATTTGGGTTTTGGAAATAATTTGTTTTGGGCCATGCTAGCATTTATTTTGGGTCAATATTTAAATATACTTTGGGCTTCTAATAATTTTCGGACCTTAATAATTTATTTCTCTCGTATCCAAATAAATATTATTTTCGACTTAATCCCGAAAAATCTGTTTCGTCCGAATTTCCTTGTTCATAAATATTTCTTAGGAATTTTATTCCTAATATTCTTCCCTAATTGTCTTGAAATTTCCTATCGTAATCCCACTTTAAATTTTGCGGGTATTACATTCTCCCCCCCTTAAAAGAATTTCGTCCCCGAAATTCAGTGGTGGGGAACTCGAGTTTAGCTCTACGAATAAACTCGTCCAATCTAGTTTCTATGTTTTAGTCATTTCTTTTTGCACTACGCTTCCGCTGCGCTCCTATTTCCATTTTCCGGTTCTAGTTCTACGACTAGAGATCGGAGCAGCTCCAGGTATAGGATCAATAATGAATTCGGTTTCCCGACTCAGAGGTAATTCCGAGAGATCTTCGAGAAATACATCGGGATTTTTACTATCGGGATCTCCTCTAGTTTTGGCTGGGAAGATACATCGACTTTTATCGCAACTTCCAGGAAGGTTTCGCAACCCGTCTTTACGAGTCGATGGGCTTTCAAGGCAGAAATCCGAGGGATTGGTTTACTATTTATCTTTATAGAAAATTCAAATTCCTCTCCCTCGGGTGATTGGAACCTAACTGCCCTCTCCTTCGGGCGATCCCCGTGGGGTGAAAAAACTGTGACTATAGTTGGGTTCGCCTCCGCCTCTTCGTTCGTCAACGTGAAAACTCGTGCAGGTACAGGTGGAGGTCGAATCAAGTTCTGCGGCTGGTTCTGCAGCAGAGGTTGAGTTCTTGTGCAATTTCGTGCAACGTGTTCGGTCTCTCCACACCAGAAGCATTGCAGATTTTGCTTTGATCGAGGTCCGTAACAAACACCAAAATGACTCCGCCCACACTGTTGGCATCGGGGCGCTGTTATTGGTGGTCTATTGGGGACGTTGGACGGTCCCTGACTAAAGTTCGGGCGCCAACTTTGCTGATCGGGTCGGTTACCCTTATTTTTCGAACCATTACCGACAAACTGTCGCTTTTGAGCGCTTTCTCCTTGTTGGCTCTTTCTCTTCCGGTTCGCTTCCTGAGCCTCCTTCACCACTCCTTCCGCCTGCTCGGCTATTAAGGCACGCTCTGTCGCCTGGCGGAATTCCAGCTGGCGCACACCCGCCACGCTGAGGTCTCGGTAGAATTCGAGTTTCAGTCGTCGAAGGAATCTCGTAACTTTCAGAGCATTCGTCGCTACGAGATGAGGAGCAAAACGTGATAATTCCTCGAATCTGCGGATATATTCCGCAACTGGCATATGCCCTTGCTTCAGATTCATAAATTCGTACATTCGCTGGTCCTGGTCATGAGCAGTGAAGTACTTTTCATAAAAGATTTCCCTGAAGCGTTCCCACGTCATAGTAGCGGGATCTTCTAACACCTTCACGGTGTTCCACCAGAACCGCGCGCTTCCCCGAAGTAGGGAAACGGCGCACAAAACTTTCTCGTTATTCGGTACCCGGCTATAGATAAAGAGATCCTCTATGGTACCGATCCAATCCTCGACCACTGCAGGGTTAGCGGCCTCAGCGAAGTTAGGAGGATTCAGTTTACGGAACCTCTTCCCAATAATTTGCACTCTATCAGGCTGTGGGGAGGTACGACGCTCAGATGAGCTTCGGTGATTGATCAGGTCATTGATCTGGTTTGACTGTCGTTGGATTAGTTCAGTCAGACGATTGATAGTATCACGTGCGAGTCGAGGACTCGGGTTCGTCCCGCCGACTCGTTTCCCCTACGAACTCGCACCTAGGTCTTCCTCTCGACATTTCCAAGCACTATATCACACGTAAACAAGCAAGTAGGAACACATAATCACATCAAAACACGTAATACCTACAGGCAAGGCTGGTTCTCTCGGCTTCTGAGCGGCAGTACATGGACAGTCTTCAGAATCTAAAACCTAACGCTCTGATACCACCTGTAACGACCCTCATTTTCTAATTAAGGTTAGTGGAGAATTTTCGCAACGTAAGTCGCGGAAGACCCGTCTAATAAAAATCTTTTTTTTTAAATAAAATATATTAATATACACGGGCCGTAGCCCCAAAATATCAAAATATGAAAAATTCTAACGTCGCTCCACAGGTCTTCATCCATGTACCGCCCTGCCCTCAAAAGTCCGTGGAGCACCGCCACCAGCCGCCTCAGTCTTGACGCGCGTCGGCGTCAGACTCGGTACCTACAACACGTAAACACTGAGCGATTCGCCTAGTAGGTGAATAAAGATGCATGTATGCACGTGAACGCTCATTCCCGATCCCAATATCTCACATGCAAAGTTCGCTCTTTCTCTTTCCACATTCCTATCTCAAATCACACAACACAGGGCCCTAGGTCAGACTTGACACCTCGCGCGCCTATAACATAACGGAAGCTTACACTAGTAGCGTTTTGACGTTCACGCAACTGCCCTACTAGGTCGCTCTTCCGTAAGCGGTAGCCTACGCCGACAGCGTTTTGACATTCACGCAACTGCCCTGTCAGGTCGCTCCCTCCGCTAAAATAAAATCACGACGGTTTTGCACCTCGGGACGTTCACGCCCGAGTAGACAGATCGATCACGCCTGTCTGCCGTCAGGTGTCATATGAGTACCAACCTCGACTCCTCAACGAGTCAACAATCACAATCATCTCAGTCTACCCCGCTTGACAATATCTCAAATCAACCGTCTCAATACGGTGTAAATATCTCACCCCTGTGATATGATATGCATATGACATGCATATAAACGTGATAACATATGAATTCGTGATTCCACATGAAATATACGTAAAACACATAAATCACGTAAATTATTGAAGCACATAAAAGCACGTAATTCAAATAAGTGTTTACGCATTGTAGATGAATAATTCACCTACCTGTCCTCCCGCTATCGCTAAATAAGAGGTCTGACGTAGTCCCTATGTTTCGATCCTCTCAAGTGCTGCCTCGAGTTTGTTACAAAATTCCTAGGTTGAAATCAAATTGGTCTTGTTCGAATTTTACTTCCCTTCGTCTCTGCTTGTTTCGGCCCCTTAACAAAATTTTGTCAAACCATGAAGTATATTAAATACATAAATCAGTGGGAGCCTTATACGCTAGCGAAGGTCTCACCTCCTTGGCTTATTGTTGGAATTAATTCCTAAGTGAAAACTTGATTTGAGTTGGCCAAAGTCCTCCTTTGTGTTCGATCTTTTATTCCTCTCTCTCTTCTCCTTAGTGTTCGTTGGTTGTGAGGGTTTTTGTTTGTTACAATTACAGATGAGGGCTTTTATTTATTAGGTGGTCAAATTATGAAAAGTTTATAACGTGGCTCTCCTTGGCCACTAGGAAATTCTCATGTCTATCTCAAATCATTTGGGTTTTGGAAATAATTTGTTTTGGGCCATGCTAGCATTTATTTTGGGTCAATATTTAAATATACTTTGGGCTTCTAATAATTTTCGGACCTTAATAATTTATTTCTCTCGGATCCAAATAAATATTATTTTCGACTTAATCCCGAAAAATCGGTTTCGTCCGAATTTCCTTGTTCATAAATATTTCTTAGGAATTTTATTCCTAATATTATTCCCTAATTGTCTTGAAATTTCCTATCGTAATCCCACTTTACGTATATTTCATGTGAAATCACGAATTTCATATGTTATCACGTTCATATGCATTGCATATGCATATCATATTACAGGAGAGAGATACTTGTACAGTATTGAGACGGTAGTACTTTGACGTATCGATGAATGGGGTAGTTTGAGATTGATATGATTTTGTTGACTCGTTGAAGAGTCGAGGTTGGTACTCGTATGACACCTGACGGCAGACAGGCGTGATCGATCTGTCTACTCGGGCGTGAACGTCCCGAGGTGCAAAACCGTCGTGATTATATTTTCAGCGGAGGGAGCGACCTGACAGGGCAGTTGCGTGATCGTCAAAACGCTGTCGGCGTAGGCTACCGCTTACGGAAGAGCGACCTAGCAGGGCAGTTGCGTGAACGTCAAAACGCTGCTAGTGTAAGCTTCCGTTATGTTATAGGCGCGCGAGGTGTCGAGTCTGACCTAGGGCCCTGTGTTGTATGATTTGAGATAGGATTGTGGAAAAGAAAGAGTGTACATTGCATGTGTGAGATATTGGGATCAGGAATGAGCGTTCACGTGCATACATGCATTTTTATTCACCTACTGGGCAAATCGCTCAGTGTTTACGTGTTGTAGGTACTGAGTCTGACGCCGACGCGCGTCAAGACTGAGGCGGCTGGTGGCGGTGCTCCACGGACTTTTGAGGGCGGGGCGGTACATGGATTAAGACCTGTGGAGCGACACTAGGATTTTTGTTCTTCTGTCATTTTGGGGCCTTGGCCCGTTAGACAGACTTTTATAGTAATGTATATTATTTTAGGAAAAAGTTTTTATTAGACGGGTCTTCCGCGACTTACGTTGCGAAAATCCGCCACTAACCTTAATTAGAAAACGAGGGTCGTCACATATAATCACATAATCACGTAATTCATGTAATTCACATAAAAAGGGGGTTACGTGTCGTAGGTGGATTTCACCTACCTGTCCTCCTGATATAGTCAGTCGTGGTATTTGATGGAATACCTAAACCTCGGACCTCTGGACATATAAGTATTATTAGTATGCGTTCTAATTTTCGAACTAGCGTAAAATAACTAAGTTTCTAAATTAAATTAGAAGTCAACAGTCAACTCGCGAAATTAATTAATCAATTCGCGAACTTCAATCAGCCCGCGAAAGCGAGCAGTTCGCGAACTCTCTCAAGACCCGCGAACTTCTACTTCGCGAACCCCCTCAAGGCCCGCGAACGACACACACTTCGCGAATATCTTAGGACCCGTGAATTTCACTCGGCCCGCTAAAGGTTCATCATTCGCGAAATCCTTAGGATTCGCGAAACGCGTTCGAAGCCCGCTCCTTCTTTCTCAGCCATTCAGCCCGTGAAAATGATTTGGCCCGCGAGAACTTTACACACTCACAGCTCGCAAAATCCCTATGGCCCGCGAATTCATTATACGACCCGAAAAATCTCACAGTTCGCGACACTTAATTAGCGAACTCATTTCGAAAATTATAAAAACATTTTCAGACGTACTTGAAAAAATCAAAATCCTAATCTTTCGAACATCATCCTGAAAATAAATAAACTTTCCGAAAATCTTCAAAATCCTTAAGAACGGTAAACTTTGGAAAATCAATAAAACTTATACATCATTAGAATTCCCTTTGAAAATCCTCCTACCCCCGGAAAGTCTTACACTCAAAATATCAACCCTCATGAACAATCTTTATATTTCGAAAATCATTAACCCCTACACCATGCTCGAGAATAATAAAACTCACATGATACAAACTTGAACATCTAAAATAACTAACATGAAACATATATATATAAATACTCGTAAGCCTAAACTGAAACTCAACGCTTTAGGGTTTTCTAAACATTCGAACTCCTATGATTAGTATAAGAACATGTATTGACATATACTGATTTTATACATACTGAAAACTTATTAAGCATTTACTGAATTAACTAATCACGAAAACTTTTGCATACCTCACTTAAACTATAATTTTGACTTGCTAAACCTCCTGTTTGTTGGGCTCTCGTTGTAACGCGAACACTCTCTGCTCGAAATTCTTCTTTTATCTTTCGTGAACGAGGTTTTTATTTTGCTTAGTAGGATACATATATATATATCTATAAGTTAAATACTTTAGCCACGTTAGTTAAACATAAGCCTTTCTTTTTTAACAAGAAAGGTGGTATTAGTCATACCCATCAAATATTTACTTGGTTGCCACGTGTTGTATCCTTTTTGTGTACTTCCTTTCTAATAGATTAGCGTTATTTTATGTGTATATTCACGTTTGCTTTAGTATATTTAATAAAAAGCTTTCTACTTATACGTTCACAACTTTCCAAGTCCTATTTTGTTTTGCACAAATTCCAACCTCACTCAATTCGTGAAGTTCCACTTTGCTCACTCAAAACCGTTGAATGACCTTGCTACTTTATCATCCATTCGCAAAATTCATATTGATTCGCGAAGTTCTACTTCACGAATCCATGATTCGCCAAGTAATCCAATTCGTAAAGTATTCTTTTTATCGAATTATATGATAGCTCTAAGAGTTAATCTCCAACTAATGATTTCTACAATATTATTATGTATAGTATACTTCCTCATACCAATAAATCGACTCATGTATTTAAGTTTTCTAAGTCTTAAAATCTATTCTATTATATAAATTCGAATTTCAAATTTCTTTGCAACTAATTCTTACAGAAATTATATACCTTAATTAAAATCCCTTCTAAGTCTCCACTAATTGCTACTAAGTTATAATCTCGTAATAGCGCATAATTAAATAAGCACATAATTAATTTGACACATAGTCAGAAAATCACGTAAACACATAATTTTCACATAAGTTCACTGATTAGCATGTTCATAAACAAACGGGGTATTACAGTCACCCATCCCTAGATTGCCCCAAGTCAAGCACGCTTAACTTCGGAGTTTCTATAGATGGACTCCCGAAACGGTAGGTCGATCTTGGTGATATGAGTAGTACTATCAATTCTTTTATACGATTCTTAGCCTGACACGCCCATACATTGTCAGTCTCAGAATCCCCTCTCATTCTGGTGTTGGATCGGTTCGTTCATGTACCCCATCGCCTAGAAGCCTGCCAGGAGCCGCTCATTGTCCGTGCACCCTGGCACCGGCGATCACTCCCCGCCCTCTTCGGCCCCGGGCGTCACACTGCCCCTTGATTCTGATTCGGATTTGGGGGTGTTCACTGTCCCCTTGGGTTGTTGCGGAGGTCTGTTCTGGAATTTATTCTTCCCGCCTTTGGGCACGAACTGGCGTTTTTGGTCTCCCCCACTCCACTGTGCCCCTTGTACTTGCACAAACTTGCGCTTTGCCTCTTGTGCCCGCATGATCCGGGCTTCATCCTGTTCCGCCACCATTGCGCTTTCTGCCACCTGAGCGTAAGTGGCTCCCTGGACTTCTGCCATGCTCAGTTCTCTGTATAGCTCCGGTTTCAACCCTTTGAGAAACCGCTCAATCTTCAAGGCCTCGGTACTCACCATATGAGCTGCAAATCTCGACATCTGCTCAAACTTCCTGTTATATTCAGCAACTGTCAAGGACCCTAGCCTGAGGTTGATAAACTCATTGAGATGCTGGGCTCTCACTGGGGCTGTCAGATACTTGCCCCGGAACAGTTTCTTGAATCTGTCCCAGCTCATCGTGGTAGGATCCTCGATCACCGTGACGGTGTCCCACCAATAACCCGCGCTTCTCTCAGTAGGAACGCGGCGCAGAGAGCCTTCTCCGCCTCAGGAACTCTACCGTAAACAAACATGCTCTCCAGTGTCCGTAGCCAGTCTTCAGCTGCCGTTGGGTCAGCCGTATCTTTGAAGGTTGGAGGGTTCAACCCTCGGAACCTTTCTCCCCCCAGCTCAATCATTTCTACCTGAGTTGGCCAGGCGTTCGCAGTATTCTGCTAGATCAACTGTTGAATCTGCGCTGACTGCTGACGGACCAATTCCGTCAGTTGGAGGATTGTCGTGTCTCGACTATCGGCAGGGGTCGTGTTTCCCCTGTTCTAGTCGTCGCCAGCACCACTACTGCCTTCTCCTCTTGTTCTCACCATCTCTTATCCCCTATCCTGATTGTCCTATGGCCAATAAATTTTGCAACATAGAAATCCATATAAACTTAACACTTACTTGCAAGGCCGCTTCCGCGCTTTTGGGTGTGTGTGTATGGACAGTCTGCAGAACTTGTGACCGAAGCTCTGATACCACCCTGTCAGGACCCTTCCCCTGATTCTACCTATTCTAGCGTATTCCTATGTGCCTAGCAATTTGCAAGTGCTCAAGTATACCAAAAATACATATAAAATTTTTCATTTCTGTTTATGTAATGGATCATTGTCTTTGTACAAGTCAAAAGAATGCATCTTGAATGGTATTGTTCTAAGCTTGTCCTAAATACAACGGCGAAGGTGTGTCGTCACAGCAAAAGTCTCCTATGCGCCCGGCCTCACAGGTCGTCATCCACAGACACACTTCCACCCCAAAAGCAGCGGAGCTCGAAAAGATAGGCCTTGCCTTCAAAACTCGATCACGTACCGTGGTCGCTAGTGCCTACAACACATAACATAAAAGAATGAGCCACCGAGGCTCAGTAAGCAGAAATCATGCATGTATGCAGGTGTCCCTTTCCCCGCAATGGCAATCCACGCCGAAGCATGTAACACTCGCAAAGGCGATCCGCACCGATGCATATAACACATGTACTAACGTACTCAGGGCCCTCGGCTAATCTCACTATGCACCACAAAGAGCTCACGTCCCTCAGGGACAATACGACAGCGGTCCACGCCAGATGGCCGAACCCTAGGATGCACATCGTTCCCCTAGGTCTCCATATGAACCCGGTCGTCCCCGACAGTCCGGCGGTCGCTCACGCTGTTAGCCCACTCCGAGGTCGCCTATATCAGGGTTCCACCCTATGTTGCTTACACCCTCAGGTCGCACCCTCCAGGTCGCACCTTACCGCCACGGGCCATGCCCAATCATATCCATAGGATATCCACATATATATTTATTTACATAATATTATGACGACGCTAAACGCCGCTCTGGTGGCATAGTGGACAGCCCCTGACTCAACTGCGAGTCGACACACCTGCCCATATCGGGAAGTCCTCGTCGCATACAGGCGACATATCATCATGCATACTCAGTCCCACGACCCTCCCCCATGAGTTCGTGCGTGCACGTGAATATGCATATGCAAATAAATGCAACTTGTGCTTACCACATGAAAGCGTAGCGACCAATTCACATAATCATGAATTCACGTAGGCACATAGTCACACAAAACATATAATACACAAGTTATGTGTAGTAGTTGTATTTCTACTTACCTGTTGTCCGTAGATTAGTCTCTACCTGACCCGCGTATTCTCCTAGGTTCCGACCTTAGGCATAAAATATTATCGTCAGCACACTATTTTAATTAATTGCTTAAGTATGCTAAATCTCTAAGTTAGGAACATGTTTTGGTAAATTCTAGTCGGGTTCGCAAACTCTCGCATGACCCGTGAAGTTCCAAAATTTTGATCTAATTCGCTAAGTGTGTTTCGCGAATTGTACTTATAATTTCTAGGGCTCGCGAAGTCTATTATTGTTTATTTAAGATTCGCGAATTGCTTAGTTTGCGAATTAGCTAAACCTAGCTCGAGATTTGCCAAACTTGGCTCATCGTCTCCGTTTGCGAACTCATGCATCATTCGTTAATTTTGTGTTCGTGACTTAGGGTTTGCGGGTTCGATATTTTGTGAAGTGCCCGCATTCGTCAAATGAAGTCGAGTTCGCGAAACATAACTCGCCAACTAGTTCGCCAAACACTATGAGTTCGCCAAACTCGGTTCGCGAGTTATGATTCACCAAATCCCACCATCCGAGTTCGCAATCCTCCTTGAACTAGGGTTCGCCAAATTTTGTTTCAATTCGCGAAATGTCTTCATTCGCCAAACATCCACGAGTTTCGCAACTTCGATTCGCCAATTTCTTTTGGTTTGCGAAGTGTGTCTTGGATTCGCCATGTTGGTGGGTTCGCAAAACATATGCGGCTCGCAAAACCCTAAAACCCGCAAAAGACCCCCACATGGTTCGCAAATCTCTCCTTGGCCAAGTACGCGAATTAGGGTTCGTTGAGGGCTAGGGTTCGTGAAGTTGAACCCGCGAAACTTCATGAATTCGCCAAATTACATAGTCCGAGTTCGCCGTGAGCTTGGTTTGGGAAATTCATTTCTAGGGTTTTAGGGTTCGCAAATTAGATTCTAAGGTTTCTTGGATTCGTGGATGTAACACCCGTAATTTAATACGGGATTATTTTGTAATGTTCGAAATTAATGAAGTTGATTTTCGAACGGAACCGATTTTTGGGAACAAGCCGGGATATATTAGTAGGGCCGATAGTGAATAAAATAAGATGGACCAAAGAGTGTGGGAAGCCCAATAAATAAATAAGTCTTAAAAATGAAAGTAGAAAGGTCCAATTTAATTTAAGGAAGACCAAAATGAAATAAGAATGGACCAAGTTAAATTATCAAAGCCCAAGTGAATGCTTAAATAGGCCTAATTAGTGTAATGCTTGGCCCAAGTGAGTTAAGGATAGAGATAGACATGGAGGTTCCTTAATTTGTGGGAAACGTGATATAGGTGCAAAAGGAAATAAAACTCTCATTTTTGTGACTTGATGAAACGAACGAAGCCAAAGGAAGAAGAAAACTCATTCTACAAGCCTTATAGCAACGTGAGTAGAGTAAAGGAAGAAAAGGAACTAAGCAAAAACCAGAAAGGAAAGGAGTCGAAATAAGGAGCAAGGAAAGGAGTCGAACTAAGGAGCGACGAACGAAGGGAGAGCAGATGTTGGCAAGCTCGAGCCAATCTTCAAACTAGGAATTTATTTCAAACAAGCTTAGGAAGTGAGGTAGGTGGATTCTTCACCTACAACACATAAACAAGCTCAAAAATGTCGAACTTGGGTGTTTCGGCAATTCAAGTTCGTATCGATGAGCTTGGGTCTAAGTGATTTTGATACATGTTATTTGTTTGAGGTGCTATGTTGAGTTTCGAGCCAATATATGCGTTTTTGGGTGAAATTACATGTGTGCATGCTTCATGTGCTTGGGAGATAAATCGGGTAAATGAATTTCGATGTGGCAAACTTAGTTAAATTAAATAGGTTTCAGGCGCCTCTAGTGGAATGAAGAAATCGGGCGAAATTAGTTAAATTGGGTTTCAGACGATTTTTCTTGGGATTAAGAATCGGGTGAAATCTTAGTGGGGCTTTATGTTAGAAATTATTGAGTTCTAGGTAAATTTGGGCGATTTCGAATTTTGCGTGATTCGTTTGAGTTCCGGGCGAATTAGGAGATATCAAATTCTAGAGTGTTATACTAACTACTTTCGGGCGATTGATTAATAGCTAAGGAATGATTAGGTATTGTGAGAAATCAGGCGATTCTAGATCTTAGCTTCGTGGACGTTTCGGGCAATTTAGGATGTATCAAATGTTAGGTTGTATTTACTCCAATCGGGCGATGTAGTAAAAGAAAAATCTTGTATGTTTCGGTCGAGTGATGAAATCGCCAAACTATCCTCCCAAGAATCGGGCGATACTTCCCAATCCAAGAAATCGGGCGAATGTAGCCAAATTAAGAAATCGGGCGATTCCAATCAAATTCCCAAATCGGGCGATTCCAATCGAGTCCCCAAATCGGGCGACTTAAATCGATACGCGTTCCGGGCTACTTTAGGCGAAATATGTTTCAGGCGAAAGTAGAATCGCCGACCTTCAACTCCAAATCGGGCGAAACCTTTCCTTCCTACACATTCGATCGATTCAAATTAAATTGAGGTTAGGGCGAGAGTAAAATCGCCGAACTATTTCCTCAAATCGCGCGATCCAAATTGAGTCAAGTTTCGGGCGAAACAAGAATCGCCGAGCTTCTTAACCAAAATCGGGCGATTCCTTGCCAAACCTAGCTTCGGGCAAAACTCCTTGCAACGAAAATAATCGGGCGAAAGTGACTTTCGCCAAGCTTACTCCAAATCGGGTAAATTCCTTCTCAATGATCGGGCGAAATTCCTTTCTTTGACTAAACTGGTGCTTGTCGACTTAGATTTAGAATTTAAGTGGGCCCTAGTTTAAATTAGGCCATTTCTACATTTAAGCATTTGTGAGCAATAGAAGGTAAAAGGCTTTTGATACTGTAGATAGATATGAATTGCGATTATAAATGCTACTGCGATAAATGAAATATGGGATCTTATTCATGGGAACTGGTATGATGTGCGATTATTATTTTACGTGCTTTGTAACATGTGCATGGCATATCACGACAGATCACGATGTTTTGGGAGGAGATGACCACGTTGGTGGTGACACCCTTCGGGGTTGTTGAGTGGGGTAGAATGAGATGATTGTGAGGATGAGGTTAGACTCGCAGGGCACCTGGTGGGAGACAGGCGTGATCGATCTGTCTACTCAGGTGTGAGCAGCTTGAGGTGTAAACCACCCTATATTTAGCTCAGGGACGGCAGACAGGCGTGATCGATCTGTCTACCCGGGGAGAGCGTGGTAGCGCAACCAGGGGTGCAAAATCGTCGAGTGGGATTTCGATTGTGGGTGCGGAGCGACCTGGTAGGAGGACATTGGCGTGATCGTTCAGTGCACTACCAATGTAGGCTGCCGCCAGACTTCGGAGTAGCTACCCATTAGTCTTTTGCGCGCGGGGGTGCCGAGTCTAACTAGGGCCCTGATATTGAGATAGAGTAGATTGTGGGAACGAGCGTACATTACATTACATCATGCGTGAGGTGTGGGACTGGGGTGAGAGCACGCTGCATCTGCATGAATTCACCTACTGAGCGTGTCACTCAGGCCTTTATGTGTTGTAGGTAATGTTAAGTACGACGTCGGCGAACGTCAGGACTAGGTTAGCGGCTGGTGGCGGTGACTCCACGGACTTTTGAGGGCGTGAGCGGTACATGGATGCGACCTGTGGAGCGGCGTTAGATATTTTGGTTTTTGGGGCCTTGGCCCGTGTAAAGATAACCTTTTGTAAAACAATATTTTTAAGATATGTATATATTTTTATCCAAAAAGTTTTTAGTTAAATTGGCTTTCTGTGGCTTTCGTTGCGGAAAATCCGCCGACTATTTTTAATAAGAAAAGTAGGGTCGTTAACGTGGAGCTCGATTTCGCGAAACTCAATGCTTAAGGATCTAAAAGCTCTTTTCCCAAGATCATGCTGAAGGCCGATTGACCTTCTAGAACCCTAAAATCCAAGCATAACGAAGATGTCATCTTAAACTAAACTTTCGTGCCTAAAATTCCTAAAGCATATTAATATGGAGCTAAAAACACCAAATTTGAGTGCCAAAAATACACCCGCGAAAATTAAAATTCGCAAAGCTTAGAGATTGGCGTTCTCGAGCTTATAACCCTTTGCATATACTATTACTTGGACAAAACATAAATCATGGCGAGATAGTTATACCTTCTCCAAGCTTTTTCCTAGGTATAACTTCGATTCTCCCTTTCTCCTTTCACTTGGTTCTCGATGGCTTCCTCACAAACGGGTTTCGTGTCTTAAAAGGGTCTTAGATAATTAATTATCAAGTTGTGAGGGATGGTGATGGAACCTATGGGACGGAAATATCCCTTAAATTAGGGAATTTGTCCTATCAAAGTTTGACTTGAATATATTGGGCCTAAATTAAATTTTCTAGCCCCACACCTATCAAAGTTGGATTCTAAGTAACTTGGGCCTAACATTTGCACCTAGTCCATTAGCATTTATGGTCCTTCCTTGACTTATAACTCTATTTTCTCCTTAGCTTAATTTTCGAAAATCTTAAATAAATGGAAAGTCGCATGACACAATTTAAATGCACCAATATCTACGAAATAAATTAAGCACACGTTTTAACATGCAAATTTCACATAATGCACACAATCACGGAATTATTGCACAAAATGCACATAATTGCATTCAACGTCTATGCAAATTTATTGGCCCTAATTGCTTACGAGGACCTGGGTGCTACACTTCGCATCTATTTCCGGCCTACGGGCCAATTCCAGCAAGAGTGAATTTACATTGCTAAAAGAGGCGACCGACTTACGGGAATGATCCTGTCCATTATGGGGTTTTCTATGGTATCCTTACCGGTACGCTACTTGGGTGTGCCACTGATCACATCGCGTTTGACCATTGCTGATTGTGAGCCGCTCATCACCGCAATTGATAGGCGCTTAGGCTCTTGGACCCACCAAGCGTTATCCTATGCGGGTAGAGTCCAGCTGATAAGATCTGTACTCCTTAGCCTTCATACATACTGGGCGGGAGTGTTTATGCTTCCTAAAGGGGTCATCCGTGCAATGGAATCTCGCCTAAGGGATTTTCTGTGGAAGGGCTCTAGTGGAAAGATGGCTTGGGCGGACATCTGTTTGCCTACTGAGGAAGGCGGACTAGGGATCAGATGATTGAGACGGATAATAAGGCATTAATGATGCGTCTTCTGTGGAGCTTACTGAGGGGGGATGAATCTTCTATCCGGGCCAGTTGGATCCGCCGCACGAGATTAAACAATACGTCTTTATGGACCATAAGACCTAATGCTCGTACCTCTTGGAGTTGGAGAAAACTTCTGAATCTCTGTCATCGCATATGGCCGCTACTTCAATTCCACATTGGTAACGGGGATAACACCTTTCTATGGACTAAAACGTGGCTATTCACAGGTCTGATGGTGGATAGATTCCCTCGCGGGCCCATGGTAATGGGGCTGCCACTTGATTCGAGGCTAAGCGCGGTCATTAACGATGAGGGTTGGAATTGGCCGGGCCAAACCACAGTTAAATATATTGAATTTGCGCCTCTTCTTCCACCTGTCACGCCGGCTGAATCGGATGGAGTGCGCTAGAGTACTACAACAAATGGGCAATTCACAACAAAATCGGCGAGGGATAACTTGAGCGTGCGACGTCCTAATGTCCATTGGAGCACACTTTTTGGAGGCCCTCTGTCCATTCCAAAGCATTAATTCATCTTTTGGCTGGCGATCAGAGATAGGCTAGCGACTCGCGATAAACCATGGGTGGCGGCCGCGGCGGGAACGTCCCTTTGTCTTTTATGTGACACCCAAACGGAGGAAATAATAAGACATTTATTTTTTGAGTGTACATTTACTAGACGCTGTCTTTCTTTGGTGCGTGATAGGTTGTGGTTCGATTGGCCTAGGAGGGACTAGTTTGATGGCATTCGATGGGCTGCGTATCGGTGGCGTGGACAACACCTTGCTTGGATGGGGCCACGACATGCCATCGCCTCGTTAGTTTATTGCCTTTGGATGGAGCGGAACAAGAGATGGTGTGAAGGACGAAGACGCACACCAGAACAAATTGCGGCCGATATTGAAGTCCTTCTTTGCGTACGATTATCCACCATCCCGAACAAGTACCACTTCCAGACGAACGCCCTTCGACAGGTTTGGCGCATAGCCTGGTAGGACGGGTCCGTAGGATGGGGGAGTTAACGGACTGAGCGTTGATTCCACGGTTGCATCCCATTTGCTGGCTCCCACCTCGCTCTTATGGTCGGATGAGGTGCAGAATTGAGTTGTACGTGCTTGGGCATGCGACCGGTGGGCTGCCCGAAGGGTACCGTGTGGCTTCGAGCACGACGACGATGCACACCCTCACCGCTCCTGCGGATGACGGAGTGACCCTTTGTAGCACCCGGGTCCTCGTAAGCATTAGAGGCCAATAAATTTGCGTAAATGATGAATGCGATTATGTGCATTTCGTGAATTATTCTGTGCTCGTGTGAATTATGTGAAATCTGCATGTTAAAATGTGTGCTTAATTTATTTGGTAAATTCGGTGCATTTAATTTGTACTGTAAGACTTCCAATTTAATTAGGGATTTTCGAAAATAGAGCAAGGAAAATGGAGGAATTAATACAATTTATAATAGGAATTGGGCTATAGCTAAAATAGGGCTAAATTTATGTTTGGGCTAAATTTAAACATGTGGCCCAATCCATGAGAAATTAATATGTGAGACAAAGTCCCTTAAAATGGGGGGAGTTCACGTTGGAACAAGTCCCATCACCATACCTTTGTTAAAATATCTACCTAAAACCCATTAAACTCTCAAAACCAATTTGGTAAGAAAAACCATCGAAACTTAAAAGAAGACCATCAGAAACATTCGACAAACTCTCAAAAGGAGAAATAAAGAGTTCCAACCAACGAAGGACTCACCTAGCTTGGAAAGGTATAAAGTATTATCATATTTAAAGCATGTTTTAGTAGGTATTTTAAGTATTATTAAACTTGAAAAGGATTCTCTGTTTAGGTGGGTACGTGTTCTAGTTTTGTAGGTTTCAAAGTTGAATTAAATTATTAAAAAGAAACCCTTTCGATGGAGGGCTTAGTAATTCTCGAAGATAATAATCATATTCTTAGGGTTTTTGAGCTTATTCGATATTTAAGGTGTTCTTGGAAAAAGCAACCTTTTTGATCTTTAAGGTTAGTGCTTCGCGAATTAGAGAGTGTTTTGGTAAGGTTGAGTTCGTGAAATATAAACTACGCGAACTCGGGATCGCGAACCATAGGCAGCACGAGGGTTGCGAACTCAAACAAACTCACTCGCATGAGTTCGCGAAACCAAGGTTCACGGGTCGAGCAATTTGCGAACCCTAAGCCATACGATGAGTTTTGCGAATTGGAGAAAATCTGCGGATCCAAGGTGGCGAATCCAACCAGGATTGCGAACTCACGGAGCTAGTTGGCGAATCGATGTTCGCGGGCCCAACATAGTTCGCGAGCTCGGCGTTTTGCGAGCTCCTTGAGGATCGCGAACCCCATGCAACAAGCCGCGAATTGAAGACTGAAGTTTTGCGAACTCAAGCCCTTTTTGCGAACCGAAGTTTGGCGAATCCAAGCATTTCCGCGGGTCCAACTTCACGAACCAACAATTTGCGAACTCAAAGAGTTTCCCGAACCCATCGAAGTTTGCGGGGCGTGTTTTGCGAATTCGGCGAGGGAGACTTTTGCGAACTCGACGAATTCACGAATCAAACCAATTTGGCGAACTCCAAATCTTAGAAGTGAACTTCTGCGAATTAAGTGAGAATAGAGAAAGAGTTCGCGAAACTTATAACTATATAGAGTCTTTCGCGAATTAGAATAGGCTTGCGAATCCAAGAAATTTTGCGAACTATGATACGATTCGCGAACCAGGTACAACCTATACTCTGCGAATGGAGTGAGAGCCCGCGAAATTAGAGCCGCCGCAAATCGAACTATAAGATGAGACATAATTCGCGAAACTTGATTTTATTAGGTATTTCACGAATCATAGCTTAGCGAACTATATAAGTTTGTGAACCTATTCAGGTGTTTACTAAATCCAAGAGTCAATTCACAATTTAATAATTTCACGAGTCTTGGGATTTCAAGGGTTCATAATTTATGAACTATTTTCTAATTAATTATTCTTTAAGGGCAATAATAAAAAAAATGGTAAATATCGACACTTAGGAAATTCGAGACTTTAGCTTGTTAAATAATCTAAATAAGGTACTAACTTAATTATTCTTATGCTAAGGTCGATACCTAGGAGTTACATCGGATCAGGTAGAAATTAATCGACGGACGACAGGTAAGTAGAAATCCAACTACAACACATAACCTGTTTGCGTGCACCTGCTTTATGCGACTACGTGCCTCTGTGATTACATGTTTACGTGACTTAATTAATATGTTTTCATGTGGTAAGCATGTTTGAAGTTAGTTTGCATTCATACTCACTTGCATACACGATCATATGCGGGAGGGTTGTATGAGTCGAGTATGCATATATATGATGTATCGCTTGAAGGCGATTGATATATTGCCGATATGGGCATGTGTTGTCGACTCGCAGTTGAGTCAAGGGCTGTCCACTATGCTACCAGGGCGGCGTTTAGCGTTGTCGTACTATTATGTAAATATGTATAGGTATATGGATTATGATTAGGGCAGAGGTCCCGCTAGGTGAAAGGGTCGTATACATATATTACTATAATTGTATATGCAATGAAATATATTAGGGTGGAGACCCGTTGGCGAAAGGGCTGTATACATATATTACTATTATTGTATATGCAATGAAATATATTAGGGCGGGAGACCCGTTGGCGGAAGGGCCGTAAGCATATATTACTATTATTGTATATGCAATGAAATATATTAGGGCGGAGACCCGTTGGCGAAAGGGCCGTATACATATATTATTAATATTGTACATGTAATGAGATATATTAGGGCGATGCCCGTTGGCGATGAGGACATATGGACGTACTTATGATATGATTGGGCAATGCCCGTGGCGGTAGGGAGCAACCTGGAGGGTGCGACGTGAGGGTATAAGCGACACAGGGTGGAACCCTGGTGTAGGCAACCTCAGCGTGGGCTACCAGAGTGAGCGACCACCGACAGTCGGGGACGACCGGGTACATATGGCAACTTAGGGGAACGGTGTGCATCCTAGGTATGGCCATCCGGCGTGGACCGCTGTCATATTTGTCCCTAGTGGACGTGAGCTCATTTGTGGTGCATAGTGAAATTAGCCGAGGGCCCTGAGTGAGGTTTACGAGTATGATGAGCATCGGCACGGATCGCCTTTGCGGAGTGTTAAGTGCATCGGCGCGGATCGCCTTTGCGTAGTGGTTTATGCATTGGCGTGGATTGCCTTTGCAGGGATGGGGCACGTGCATACATGCATAATTTCTACTTACTGAGCCTCGGTGGCTCATTTCTTATGTTATGTGTTGCAGGTACATACGATCACGGTACGTGATCGCCTAGCTGGCAAGGCCGATCTTTTGAAGCTTCCGAGTGCTTTTTGGGGGTGGACGTGTGTGTATGGATGACGACCTGTGAGGCCGGGCGCATAGGAGCTTTTGCTGTGCCATCGCAACGGTCTCGAGTAAATACAAGTTAGGATTAGTGTGTAATTAGAACTCTAAGAATTTCTGTTAACGCGAAAGCATTCTTTTGGCATGTATTGGACAAAGTTCCGTCATGTAAATGACAAAATGAAAAATTTCATACGCATTTCCGCAGTTCCTTCATTTAAATATGCCATTAGGCACTTAGGATGACGTTATAAATGGTGGCGATGGCTAGGGTCGCTACAGTTGGTATCAGAGCTTCGGTCACAGGTCCTGTAGACTGTCTATACACACACACCCAAAAGAGCGGAAGCGGCCTTGCAAGTAAGTGCTAAATTTATGAGAACTTTCTGGGTTGCATAATTTATTGGCCGTAGGACTGTCAGGATAGGTCAGGATAGACTAAGATGCGATGGTGAGAACAAGGGGAGAAAGTAGTGGTGGTGATGACCACAACAGGGGAAACACGGCCCCTGCCGATAGTCGAGACACGACGATCCTCCAACTCACAGAACTGATTCGTCAGCAATCAGCTCAAATCCAACAGCTAATACAGCAAAACAACTCCAATGCTGGGCAGACCCAAGCTGACAGTGTAATACCCCGAATTTTGTGAACGTGTTAATTTATGAAATTATGTGCAAATTATGTGCTTGCGTGATTGCATGACTATGTGTTTAATTGATTATGTGTTACCGGGACCACTAACCGGGTAGGAAATTTGGGCTAAGACTTAAAAATAATTTTGTATAAAGTCTATAATTTTTGGATAAGAGGAATTATTAATAAAAGCTAGATATAAAGAATTTGAATTATATAATAAAATAGTAATAAGGATGAAATTTGGCTATATTAGGTTCTCTTGGGCCCAAGTATTTATAAATAATAGTATCTTAGTAGAAAGGTTACTTAAGCCCAAAACCTTTCATACATATCATATAAGAGTTTGCTTAATTCTAAGGTAAATGTCGTCACAGCTAGTCTAATCAACTCAAACTTCGAAGCTTTAATGTATATCTACAATTTACTAAAAGCAACGAAACATTGGTCTTATGATTAAGAACAAACACAAGAATAAAACAAGAGAGAAAAGAGAAATTTGGTGGGTTTTGGCCAGCGTAGGAACAGTTAGCAAGTTCAAAAGAAACTCAAGTCGAAGAAAAGGTAAAAACCTTATTCACATCTTTGTATCCTTATTAGGTCACGGGTCACGTGTTTTTAAACCTTATAGGATCATATGAATTAGGAGAAGTCTTGAACGTACTAGATATAGTTATGAGTATATATTTTTAAAGTTTAAATCCATGATTAGTCTTGTAAGTTAGGATGATGATTCTCGAAATATAAGGATCATAAGCACAAGAATTATTAGGCACCAAAACTATATAGGATTAGGGTTGCATGAGTTAGTTTATGAGGGTTTAGAAAGATTTAAAGCTCTGATATTTTAAAATTGGAAAAAGAATGTTTTGATCAAAGTCCTCGAAAACTTTAGGTGTTGACTCTGTTTTGGAGTTGGCGAATTCCATGTGAGAGCTAATTTGCGAACGAGCTTGGCGAATTCCGTCTATTCTTAGGAGGGGTTCGCAAACCAATTAATCACTTTGCGAACTGAGTTCGCAAGTCGTGATATGTTAATTCTAGGGTTCGCAAATTAGAAACTTTGCCAAGCCAAGATTTGCGAATGTAACTTCGCGAATTACTAGGAACTTTTAAGAATACTTCGCGACCTAACCTAGGTGAGAAATGATAGAAACCACCGAGTGTGTGTATAGCAAACTTCACGAATTTCAAGGAAACTTTACGAACTTTGGGGAGGTGTAAGAATAAACTAATACTATTATGCCTTATATGAGCAGGGCGAATTATACTATGCTAAGCAACAAACCTCAATAATTGAGTAGAGTTGGTAATTGTGCAAGCACTAGGGAAGGTCACGTAGCATAATGGAATAGAAAAGTATTATTAGATACATAGAACTTTACAAAGGAATAGAAAAGTAATATAAGTATATACCCATCACGAATCCACAAGATAGAATTTCAGGGATCTATATTAAGTGACGAATTGTATATAAACTTCACGAAAGATAACCCACAAATCAATACTAAAATAAATGTAGCGAATTCTTAGGGCTGCAATGTATAGATTCGCAAGGTAGAAGTTCGCGGGTCTTGAGAGAGTTCGCGAACTGCTCATTTTCACGGGCTGATTGAAGTTCGCGAATTGATTAATTAATTTCGCGAGTTGACCGTTGACTTCTAATTTAATTTCGAAACTTAGTTATTTTAGGCTAGTTCGAAAATTAAAACGCATACTAATAATACTTATATGTCCAGAGGTCCGAGGTTTAGGTATTCCATCAAATACCACGACTGACTATATCAGGAGGACAGGTAGGTGATTTTTCATCTACGACACGTAACCCTTCTATGTGAATATATGTGATAATATAATACGTACATGATTATATGAATTATGTGAATATGTGAATTATATGATTATGTGAGTCTCATGGATTATATGTTTTCCATGTTTTATATGCGTTGCACGTCATATGTACCCTTGCTGCACGTCATATGCTATTTGCACTGCACTTGCATGCACTTTCATACCAGGCCAGTGCGAGGGGATTGAGTACCGTGCGGAACGGTAATGATTTGGGGAGTCGATGAGTGGTGTTGGTCCGTGTGTCGGAAGGGTGGGTGAAAGCCGCTCAAAAGAGACCTGAGTAGGCTGCCCGTGCTCCAGTAGGTACCACTCTAAAGTGACCTGAGTGGGCTGACCGAGCGATAGGACGGTGCTTGGGTGCGTGCCACTCTAAAGAAACCTGAGATGGCCGCCCGAGCGTTGGGACGTTAGTGGTTTGGGTGTATGCCACTCTAAAGAGACCTGAGTAGGCTGCCCAATGCTCTAGTACGTACCACTCTAAAGTGACCTGAGTGGGCCGAGCGAGCGATATGCGAGGTGAAGGTTCTAGTACGTACCACTCTAAAGAGACCTGAGTGGGCAGACCGAACGTGAACCTCAACTCGGGGAAATGGGCGACTCTAAAGAGACCTGAGAAGCCTTCCCATTCTAAAGCAACCTGAATGGGATACCCGAGGAGTATAGTGTTGAGTCACGGGGAGTCATGGGATGTGATGAGTTGTGATGGGTCGAGCGTACATTTGTGAGGTGTATGGGATGGGATCGAGCGCACGCTGCATTCACGCATATTTCACCTACTGAGCAAATAGCTCAGGGTTTTACGTGTTGTAGGTACCGAGCCCGGCGCTGATGCGCGTCGAGGCTAAGGCGGGTTGACGGCGGTGCTCCATGGACTTTTGAGGGCAAGGCTGTACATGGATGCGACCTGTGGAGCGATTAGGATTTTGAGCGTTTTTCCAATTTGGGGGCTACGGCCCTTGTATAGTAACGACGACGTAGACGAATATGATTGTAATATATTTTATTTTAGGAAAGTTTTTAATTAGACGGGTCTTCCGCGACTTACGTTGCGAAAATCCGCCATAATTAGTATTAGAAAGTGAGGGTCGCCACAGGTGGTATCAGAGCTTAGGATATAGATTCTGTAGACTGTCCATGTACGGCCGCTCAAAAGCGTGGGGGATCAGCCTTGCCTATATGTTTTACGGTACGATGTGATTACTTGCTTAAAATGATATTGGCTTATGTGGCTACTTGTAGATAATAGGAATAAAATGCCGAAAACTCGTAGAGAGAACGTAGGTAGTTCGAGTCGCAGGGACGAACCTGAGTCCCCGGTACATGAACGCGGCTCAACAATTATGAGGCTTACGGAACTGATCCAGCGACAATCCGATCAGATTAATGCTCTCATCCATCACCAAGTTTCTTCCGCAAGCCAACCCTCTTCTCAGCCTGAGCGTATAGAGATTATAGGGGAACGGTTCCGAAAATTGAACCCTCCTACTTTCGAGGACGCTATTGATCCTACCGTGGCCGAGAATTGGTTGCGAACTGTCGAGGATATGTTCCTCTACAGCCGAATCCCCGAGAACGAGAAAGTATTGTGCGCCGTCTCTATGCTCCGCGGGAACGCAAGATTTTGGTGGGAGACCGTCAGAATCTTGGAGGACCCAATGACAATGTCGTGGGAAAGATTCAAGGAACTGTTCCGCGACAAATATTTCACGACCTATGACCGAACTCGGAAGATGAACGAGTTCATAAACCTCAAACAAGGAGAAAAACCCATCGCGGAATATATCCGCAAGTTTGAAGAACTGTCTCGCTTTGCCCCGCACATGGTGGCGAACGATGCTTTAAAGATCGAGCGATTCCAGGTAGGTCTCAAACCTGAGATCTACCGAGATGTTAGCATGGCAGGAACGCGAGGAGTAGCATTTGCTCAGGTGGTGGAACGAGCAATGATTGCAGAGCAAGCGGAATCCCAAATTTTGGCATCTCAGGAGGCGAAGAAGAAAATGGATAATCATCAAGGAAACGGAAGTAAGAAACAACAATACTTCGAAGTAGGCCCCAATAACAACCAGAATTATCGCCAGGGACCGCAAAACTGGCGACCGAAACCAAACTTAGGAGCAACTAACTATCCGTTTCGACCCCCAACTATGAATCCCCAATGTCCGCAATGCGGGCGATACCATAGCGGAGTATGTTTCGGAGTCGGACCAAAGTTCAACCCGCAATGTTTCAAGTGCGGAAAACTGGGACATGTTGTAAAGGACTGCCAAGAATATCGTCCCAGGAACCCGGGCCCAGTGCCAGTACGACCTCCACTGGCACCCGCACGAGTGTACGCTTTAACAAGCGAAGAAGAAGATCCGAACCCATCAATGGTGGCAGGTATTTTGAAATGCAAGCATACCTATTCAGAGTCGCATGTTTATTCGTGTGGAATAAATATATGTGACGTAAGTGAGAATGATCCCAACTTCATTTAAGTAAACCATGCTAGATGCCAGAGTTACGCAGTAGAAGTGTGGTGGAAGTAGGAATAAATATTTCTAAGACATGGAAAATAGATAAGTGAGCCTAGACATCAAGAATTAGATGATTGTAGAAATTGGGTCACACATTTAAATGTGTCACCTAATGAAGGTGGGAATATATTCTACCTTAATAGGATACAGATAGATCAGTAAGTAGAAGAAGTCGTTACTCCGAGTTCACCAGTCGGCGAATTTCGGGGGCGAAATTCTTTTAAGGGGGGGAGGATGTAATACCCCGAATTTTGTGAACGTGTTAATTTATGAAATTATGTGCAAATTATGTGCTTGCGTGATTGCATGACTATGTGTTTAATTGATTATGTGTTACCGGGACCACTAACCGGGTAGGAAATTTGGGCTAAGACTTAAAAATAATTTTGTATAAAGTCTATAATTTTTGGATAAGAGGAATTATTAATAAAAGCTAGATATAAAGAATTTGAATTATATAATAAAATAGTAATAAGGATGAAATTTGGCTATATTAGGTTCTCTTGGGCCCAAGTATTTATAAATAATAGTATCTTAGTAGAAAGGTTACTTAAGCCCAAAACCTTTCATACATATCATATAAGAGTTTGCTTAATTCTAAGGTAAATGTCGTCACAGCTAGTCTAATCAACTCAAACTTCGAAGCTTTAATGTATATCTACAATTTACTAAAAGCAACGAAACATTGGTCTTATGATTAAGAACAAACACAAGAATAAAACAAGAGAGAAAAGAGAAATTTGGTGGGTTTTGGCCAGCGTAGGAACGGTTAGCAAGTTCAAAAGAAACTCAAGTCGAAGAAAAGGTAAAAACCTTATTCACATCTTTGTATCCTTATTAGGTCACGGGTCACGTGTTTTTAAACCTTATAGGATCATATGAATTAGGAGAAGTCTTGAACGTACTAGATATAGTTATGAGTATATATTTTTAAAGTTTAAATCCATGATTAGTCTTGTAAGTTAGGATGATGATTCTCGAAATATAAGGATCATAAGCACAAGAATTATTAGGCACCAAAACTATATAGGATTAGGGTTGCATGAGTTAGTTTATGAGGGTTTAGAAAGATTTAAAGCTCTGATATTTTAAAATTGGAAAAAGAATGTTTTGATCAAAGTCCTCGAAAACTTTAGGTGTTGACTCTGTTTTGGAGTTGGCGAATTCCATGTGAGAGCTAATTTGCGAACGAGCTTGGCGAATTCCGTCTATTCTTAGGAGGGGTTCGCAAACCAATTAATCACTTTGCGAACTGAGTTCGCAAGTCGTGATATGTTAATTCTAGGGTTCGCAAATTAGAAACTTTGCCAAGCCAAGATTTGCGAATGTAACTTCGCGAATTACTAGGAACTTTTAAGAATACTTCGCGACCTAACCTAGGTGAGAAATGATAGAAACCACCGAGTGTGTGTATAGCAAACTTCACGAATTTCAAGGAAACTTTACGAACTTTGGGGAGGTGTAAGAATAAACTAATACTATTATGCCTTATATGAGCAGGGCGAATTATACTATGCTAAGCAACAAACCTCAATAATTGAGTAGAGTTGGTAATTGTGCAAGCACTAGGGAAGGTCACGTAGCATAATGGAATAGAAAAGTATTATTAGATACATAGAACTTTACAAAGGAATAGAAAAGTAATATAAGTATATACCCATCACGAATCCACAAGATAGAATTTCAGGGATCTATATTAAGTGACGAATTGTATATAAACTTCACGAAAGATAACCCACAAATCAATACTAAAATAAATGTAGCGAATTCTTAGGGCTGCAATGTATAGATTCGCAAGGTAGAAGTTCGCGGGTCTTGAGAGAGTTCGCGAACTGCTCATTTTCACGGGCTGATTGAAGTTCGCAAATTGATTAATTAATTTCGCGAGTTGACCGTTGACTTCTAATTTAATTTCGAAACTTAGTTATTTTAGGCTAGTTCGAAAATTAAAACGCATACTAATAATACTTATATGTCCAGAGGTCCGAGGTTTAGGTATTCCATCAAATACCACGACTGACTATATCAGGAGGACAGGTAGGTGATTTTTCATCTACGACACGTAGCCCTTCTATGTGAATATATGTGATAATATAATACGTACATGATTATATGAATTATGTGAATATGTGAATTATATGATTATGTGAGTCTCATGGATTATATGTTTTCCATGTTTTATATGCGTTGCACGTCATATGTACCCTTGCTGCACGTCATATGCTATTTGCACTGCACTTGCATGCACTTTCATACCAGGTCAGTGCGAGGGGATTGAGTACCGTGCGGAACGGTAATGATTTGGGGAGTCGATGAGTGGTGTTGGTCCGTGTGTCGGAAGGGTGGGTGAAAGCCGCTCAAAAGAGACCTGAGTAGGCTGCCCGTGCTCCAGTAGGTACCACTCTAAAGTGACCTGAGTGGGCTGACCGAGCGATAGGACGGTGCTTGGGTGCGTGCCACTCTAAAGAAACCTGAGATGGCCGCCCGAGCGTTGGGACGTTAGTGGTTTGGGTGTATGCCACTCTAAAGAGACCTGAGTAGGCTGCCCAATGCTCTAGTACGTACCACTCTAAAGTGACCTGAGTGGGCCGAGCGAGCGATATGCGAGGTGAAGGTTCTAGTACGTACCACTCTAAAGAGACCTGAGTGGGCAGACCGAACGTGAACCTCAACTCGGGGAAATGGGCGACTCTAAAGAGACCTGAGAAGCCTTCCCATTCTAAAGCAACCTGAATGGGATACCCGAGGAGTATAGTGTTGAGTCACGGGGAGTCATGGGATGTGATGAGTTGTGATGGGTCGAGCGTACATTTGTGAGGTGTATGGGATGGGATCGAGCGCACGCTGCATTCACGCATATTTCACCTACTGAGCAAATAGCTCAGGGTTTTACGTGTTGTAGGTACCGAGCCCGGCGCTGATGCGCGTCGAGGCTAAGGCGGGTTGACGGCGGTGCTCCATGGACTTTTGAGGGCAAGGCTGTACATGGATGCGACCTGTGGAGCGATTAGGATTTTGAGCGTTTTTCCAATTTGGGGGCTACGGCCCTTGTATAGTAACGACGACGTAGACGAATATGATTGTAATATATTTTATTTTAGGAAAGTTTTTAATTAGACGGGTCTTCCGCGACTTACGTTGCGAAAATCCGCCATAATTAGTATTAGAAAGTGAGGGTCGCCACAGACAGGACTGAGATAGTGGGCGAAAGATTTCGCCGACTGAACCCACCAACGTTTGATGATACAGCTGATCCAAATACGGCCGAAGATTGGCTAAGGACTTTAGAAAGCATGTTCGTGTATGGCAGAGTCCCAGAAGCAGAAAAAGCTCTTTGTGCCGCATTCCTGCTAAGGGGAAGTGCGGGACACTGGTGGGACACCATCATGGTGATCGAAAACCCCGCCACCGTGAGCTGGGAAAGATTCAAGGAGCTGTTCAGGGGCAAATACCTCACAGCCCCAGTGTGCGCCCAACGGATGAACGAGTTTATAAATCTCCGACAAGGGGCGGTCACAGTTGCCGAATACATTCAAAAGTTCGAGCAATTGTCGAGGTTCGCAGCCCACATGGTGAGCACGGACGCCCTAAAGATCGAGCGCTTCCTCGAAGGCCTAAAGCCGGAATTGTACCGAGACGTGAGCATGGCAGGATTACAGGGGACCATGTATGCACAAGTCGCGGAGAGAGCCTTAGTGGCGGAGCAGGCGGAGGCCCGGATCGTTCGGGCACAAGAAGCAAAGAGAAAGTTCGCCCAGGCCCAAGGAGAACAATGGGGCGGAAGCAATCCAAAGAGACAGTTTGTTGCAAAAGGCGAGAAGCAGAACTTCCAGAATAGGCCTCCACAATACCCACAGGGGAACCCGAACAAGCCACCAAACCCGAACCAAGAAAGGTTCCCAGCATCGAATCCAAATTGCCCAAGGTGCGGAAAGCGACACACCAGCACCTGCTATATGCAAGCCAATGTTTGTTTCAAATGTGGAAAGCCGGGACACTACGTGAGGCAGTGCCCGGAAGTAACGTCAGAGAATCAAGCCGGGGATCAAGCAAGACCACCGACCGCGCCAGCTCGAGTATATGCGATCACTTCGGATGAAGCAGACGAGAACCCACCTGTGGAGACAGGTAACAAACCTGCACACCAAACCTCAACATGCATGTCATTAGACTCAGGGACCACGCATCCAATTACACCCATTGGGAACGTAACGAATCTCGAGGTTACACCTAGTCGGTCCGAATGTGAACGTGATGAGACTACTCAAAACGGGATCCCAATTAGAACCGATCAACCACTACTAGACTGCTAAGTATTGATTAGGATAAGATCGACGAGCGGGCAGCACTGAGTCCAAAATTGAAACGAGGAAGGAAACTGATCGACTTAGGAATAAACCGAATGCGTCTAGTAATGGTATTAGAACGAAACCAGTCAAATAGAAGCTGTGACTTAGAGAACGTGAGAATAAAATGAGTGTTCGCTATCCTGAAATGTTCCAAACGGGCTGATTTCGGGGGCGAAATCCTCTTTAAGGGGGTGGGAGGATGTAGCACCCGGGTCCTCGTAAGCATTAGAGGCCAATAAATTTGCGTAAATGATGAATGCGATTATGTGCATTTCGTGAAATTATTCTGTGCTCGTGTGAATTATGTGAAATCTGCATGTTAAAATGTGTGCTTAATTTATTTGGTAAATTCGGTGCATTTAATTTGTACTGTAAGACTTCCAATTTAATTAGGGATTTTCGAAAATAGAGCAAGGAAAATGGAGGAATTAATACAATTTATAATAGGAATTGGACCATAGCTAAAATTGGGCTAAATTTATGTTTGGGCTAAATTTAAACATGTGGCCCAATCCATGAGAAATTAATATGTGAGACAAAGTCCCTTAAAATGGGGGGAGTTCACGTTGGAACAAGTCCCATCACCATACCTTTGTTAAAATATCTACCTAAAACCCATTAAACTCTCAAAACAAATTTGGTAAGAAAAACCATCGAAACTTAAAAGAAGAAAAACTTCACACCATCAGAAACATTCGACAAACTCTCGAAAGGAGAAATAAAGAGTTCCAACCAACGAAGGACTCACCTAGCTTGGAAAGGTATAAACTATTATCATATTTAAAGCATGTTTTAGTAGGTATTTTAAGTATTATTAAACTTGAAAAGGATTCTCTGTTTAGGTGGGTACGTGTTCTAGTTTTGTAGGTTTCAAAGTAGAATTAAATTATTAAAAAGAAACCCTTTCAATGGAGGGCTTAGTAATTCTCGAAGATAATAATCATATTCTTAGGGTTTTTGAGCTTATTCGATATTTAAGGTGTTCTTGGAAAAAGCAACCTTTTTGATCTTTAAGGTTAGTGCTTCGCGAATTAGAGAGTGTTTTGGTAAGGTTGAGTTCGTGAAATATAAACTACGCGAACTCGAGATCGCGAACCATAGGCAGCACGAGGGTTGAGAACTCGAACAAACTCACTCGCATGAGTTCGCGAAACCAAGGTTCACGGGTCGAGCAATTTGCGAACCCTAAGCCATACAATGAGTTTTGCGAATTGGAGAAAATC
Source organism: Craterostigma plantagineum (assembly GCA_027422505.1). NCBI lineage: Eukaryota > Viridiplantae > Streptophyta > Magnoliopsida > Lamiales > Linderniaceae > Craterostigma > Craterostigma plantagineum. The sequence continues at coordinate 14,735,462 of JAPQWV010000013.1, read as the reverse complement.
TGCGGATCCAAGGTGGCGAATCCAACCAGGATTGCGAACTCACGGAGCTAGTTGGCGAATCGATGTTCGCGGGCCCAGCATAGTTCGCGAGCTCAGCGTTTTGCGAGCTCCTTGAGGATCGCGAACCCCATGCAACAAGCCGCAAATTGAAGACTGAAGTTTTGTGAACTCAAGCCCTTTTTGCGAACCGAAGTTTGGCGAATCCAAGCATTTCCGCGGGTCCAACTTCGCGAACCAACAATTTGCGAACTCAAACGAGTTTCCCGAACCCATCGAAGTTTACGGGCCGTGTTTTGCGAGTTCGGCGAGGGAGACTTTTGCAAACTCGACGAATTCACGAATCAAACCAATTTGGCGAACTCCAAATCTTAGAAATGAACTGTTGCGAAATAGAGAAAGAGTTCGCGAAACTTATAACTAGATAGAGTCTTTCGCGAATTAGAATAGGCTTGCAAATCCAAGAAATTTTGCGAACTATGATACGATTCGCGAACCAGGTACAACCTATACTCTGCGAATGGAGTGAGAGCCCGCGAAATTAGAGCCGAGTAGCATTCCGCAAATCGAACTATAAGATGAGACATAATTCGCGAAACTTGATTTTATTAGGTATTTCACGAATCATAGCTTAGCGAACTATATAAGTTTGTGAACCTATTCAGGTGTTTACTAAATCCAAGAGTCAATTCACAAATTAATAATTTCACGAGTCTTGGGATTTCACGTGTTCATAATTTATGAACTCTTTTCTAATTAATTATTCTTTAAGGGCAATAATAAAAAAAATGGTAAATATCGACACTTAGGAAATTCGAGACTTTAGCTAGTTAAATAATCTAAATAAGGTACTAACTTAATTATTCTTATGCTAAGGTCGATACCTAGGAGTTACATGGGATCAGGTAGCAATTAATCGACGGACGACAGGTAAGTAGAAATCCAACTACAACACATAACCTGTTTGCGTGCACCTGCTTTATGCGACTACGTGCCTCTGTGATTACATGTTTACGTGACTTAATTAATATGTTTTCATGTGGTAAGCATGTTTGAAGTTAGTTTGCATTCATACTCACTTGCATACACGATCATATGTGGGAGGGTTGTATGAGTCGAGTATGCATATATATGATGTATCGCTTGAAGGGATTGATACATTGCCGATATGGGCATGTGTTGTCGACTCGCAGTTGAGTCAAGGGCTGTCCACTATGCTACCAGGGCGGCGTTTAGCGTCGTCGTACTATTATGTTAATATGTATAGGTATATGGATTATGATTAGGGCAGAGGTCCCGATTGGTGAAAGGGCCGTATACATATATTACTATAATTGTATATGCAATGAAATATATTAGGGTAGAGACCCGTTGGCGAAAGGGCCGTATACATATATTACTATTATTGTATATGCAATGAAATATATTAGGGCGGAGACCCGTTGGCGAAAGGGCCGTAAGCATATATTTTTTTTTTGGTAAGAAAGAATTTCATTACAACAACAGCCGAGTTTTACACATACAACCCAAGATTAGCTACTCACTAATTACACAGCATCTCATGAAGAAAGATTCCATCCCTAGGGGTCTTCCTCTTAAATCTCATCCCCCTCACTTGCATCTTGATTTCCTTTTTAATCAGCACAGCCAGGGCCATTGCGTCCCGGTCCCCCGCCCCATGTAATCGAGCATTCCTCTCCTTCCACAGGCTGTAGACCATATTCGCTATTCCCGCCAGTTGGACTTTGGAAATTACACTCCTATTCTTCCCAAGTTTAACAAGCTTCCTCTCCCACCTATCGCGTGTCTCCATGTTTCCAACCTTCAGCCAATTGCCAACCTCCTCTATAACCATTGTGCTGTAGGAACATTCGAAGAGTAGGTGATTCAAGTTCTCATCCCCCTGCCAACAAAGAACACACCGAGCATCAGGCACCTGCACTCCCCATTGGATAAGCCCATCCCTAGTAAGTAATTTTTTGTGCATAATGAGCCACATTAGGAAGGCATGTTTAGGGAGAGTCCATCTATTCCACACTACTTGTGCTAAGCTAGCCTTATCTCTGCTTCCCTTAAGCCAATTATACCCCGACGCAATGGTATAGATCCCATCAAGAGTTGCTCCCCATTTCCCCACATTATAGCCACTACGAAACAGTTCTTTGACTTTTATAGCCAACTTCTATCACCAGATTGTTGGTAGTCCCAGAAGTCAGATCCTTTTATGTAGACACTGTGAATCCATTTGATCCATAGGTTGTCAGCTTTGCTTGAGATATTCCAAATCAGTTTACCAATGCTTGCATAATTCCATACCCCACAATCCTTGATGTTTAAGCCACCACTCTGCTTCTTCAAACAGACTGTATCCCAGGCCACCAATGCCTTGATCCTACTTCCTATTCCTTTCCCCCACAGGAAGTCTCGACACTTTTGATCAATTCTCTTCACCACATTCCGAGGAAGTAAAAACAAGGACCCCCAATAACTGTGTAATGATAATAGTATAGAGTTGATTAGACAACATCTACCAGCGTAGGATAGATTCCTCGAGGTCCAACAGGTTATTCTTTTCACTATTCTCTCAACCAATGCCTCACAGTCGCTCCTACTCCACTTTGTAGGTGATATAGGGACTCCCAGGTACTTCATAGGAAATGTTCTCTCTTCATAACCAGTGAATTCAAGGAGTTTTTGTTTAGCATCTCGATTAGTCCCCGCAATATATATACTAGACTTTAAGGGGTTAGCCGCCAGCCCCGATGCCTCCTGAAAATGTTCCAAGCTAGTCTTGATCAAGGCTAATGATTCCTGCTTTGCCTTGCAAACTATAAGTAAGTCATCCGCAAAACACATACTAACCAGATTAATCTGCTTGCAAAGCGGGTGAAATCTGAAGCTCTTTTGTTTAGAAGCCAATAGCAAGCTTCTTGTTAAGTATTCCATGATCAGTACAAAAAGTAGCGGAGATATTGGGTCCCCTTGCCTCAATCCTCTAGCCCCTTTTATATTCCCTTCAAGACATCCATTTATAGCCAGTTTATAGCCCTCTACATCCGTAAGCATATATTACTATTATTGTATATGCAATGAAATATATTAGGGCGGAGACCCGTTGGCGAAAGGGCCGTATACATATATTATTATTATTATTGTACATGTAATGAGATATATTAGGGCGATGCCCGTTGGCGGTGAGGACATATGGACGTACTTATGAAATGATTGGGCAATGCGCGTGGCGGTAGGGAGCGACCTGGAGGGTGCGACCTGAGGGTATAAGCGACACAGGGTGGAACCCCGGTGTAGGCAACCTCAGCGTGGGCTACCAGCGTGAGCGACCGCCGACAGTCGGGGACGACCGAGTACATATGGCAACTTAGGGGAACGGTGTGCATCCTAGGTATGGCCATCCGGCGTGGACCGCTGTCATATTTGTCCCTAGTGGACGTGAGCTCATTTGTGGTGCATAGTGAAATTAGCCGAGGGCCCTGAGTGAGGTTTACGAGTATGATGAGCATCGGCACGGATCGCCTTTGCGGAGTGTTAAGTGCATCGGCGCGGATCGCCTTTGCGTAGTGGTTTATGCATTGGCGTGGATTGCCTTTGCAGGGATGGGACACGTGCATACATGCATAATTTCTACTTACTGAGCCTCGGTGGCTCATTTCTTTATGTTATGTGTTGTAGGTACATAAGATCACGGTACGTGATCGCCTAGCTGGCAAGGCCGATCTTTTGAAGCTTCCGAGTGCTTTTTGGGAGTGGACGTGTGTGTATGGATGACGACCTGTGAGGCCGGGCGCATAGGAGCTTTTGCTGTGCCATCGCAACGGTCCCGAGTAAATACAAGTTAGGATTAGTGTGTAATTAGAACTCTAAGAATTTCTGTTAACGCAGAAGCATTCTTTTGGCATGTATTGGACAAAGTTCCGTCATGTAAATCAAAAATGAAAAATTTCATACTCATTTCCACAGTTCCTTCATTTAAATATGCCATTTGGCACTTAGGATGACGTTAGAAATGGTGGCGATGGCTAGGGTCGCTACACCCTTTTCCCCTCCTCCTAGTCTCATTTCTTTGTTCTTGCTCTCTCCGTGTCTTCTTTTTGTCTTTTCTTGGGTGCAGATTGCTGACCCGTGTGGTCGGTTCGCCTTTGCGGGGATGGACTATGCTGATTCTTGCGTGACGTGAGGTCCACCTTGGAGAGGCTTACCACTTTTGGTCCTGCTCTTCTGGGATTTGCAGGAGTGGCGTCACTACGCCTTTCACCGACTTTTACTGTGGATGTTCCTTATTCCCACCTGAAGCTTATCCTTCGTGATACTGCCTTTGGTTATGGTGCCCTTGGCGCTGGTTTGGCAATAAGCCTGGCTTCCATGCTGGTACTACATGTGGTACCAGGAACCTGTTGATGGAAGCGGTTTTTCGACACCTACGTAGCCTAGTCATGTTTTGTCATTACTTTGCTTTGTACTTGCCTGTGGTCTTGTTGGGACCTTGTAGGTTGTCTGGGTTGTCTGGTCTGTGTTGCCTTCTGGTCGGTTGTTCATTACCGTTTCGTGCATCATGAGCGATATCATGCATTATGATTTGTAACTCCTGTTTTTCCTTTACATTAGTGACACTTCCCAAAAAAAAAGGATCTTAGAATGGGATAACTACGAATCTTTTCCTAAATTAACAGAATCGTTCTTAAAGATAAAATCTATAAGATCCAAGCTTCCTAAAATCATCTAAAAATGGCTGTCTTCCACAGGTATTCCCAGCTGAAGAGGACGGAGTTCACTGGATCGCTACGGGAAATGGCCAATTCACCACCAGATTGGCTAGGGAACACCAGAGACTGCGAAGACCTATCGTCCATTGGAGTACCCTTTTCCGTGGACCGCTTGCCATTCCAAGACATGAATTCATCCTTTGGTTGGCGATCAGAGATAAACTAGCCACGCGCGATAAGGCTTGGGTGGCGGCTGCAGCGAGAACGTCCATCTGTCTATTATGTGACAACCAAACGGAGGAAACGATAAGACATTTATTTTTTGAGTGTACTTTCACGCGACGTTCTCTTCGTATTTTGCGTAACAGACTGCGGTTCGGCTGGCCTAGAATGGACTGGTTCGAGGGCATTCATTGGGCAGCTAATTGTTGGAAAGGCCAGCACCTCGCTAGTTTGGGGCCGCGACATGCCATCGCCTCGTTGATCTACCACCTTTGGATGGAACGCAATAGGAGATGGCACGATGGACACCGCCGCACCCCGGACCAGATTGTAGCTGAGGTTGAAACCCTCCTCTGGCTGCGTTAATCCACAATCACGCCCAAATACCAACTCCAAGTTAGTGCTCTCCGGCGCATTTGGTGCATCACTTGGTAGGACGGATTTTTGGTGCTTCGTAGGACCTCTCGTTGTTCCCGGCTCTTGGTGTTCGGAGGGACCTTCGGCTTGTATGTGGAGATTGAGTTTTTCCTACCTGATCTCTTCCTTTCTGTCTTTGCCTCCTTTGCCCTCGGCTTGCTCTCCTCTTGCTTTTCTCTGCTTGCAGGTTTTGAAGTGCGTTGTGCTTGTCCTTTGAATCTCATGCGGTCTCCCCTGGGCCGGCGCTCTGTCTCCATCTTTGCTGTGTTTGGATTGTTTGGGGTTGCTGTGCTGATTCTTGCATGTGGAGTGGCCCACCTTGGCGTGGCGTTCGGCACCGGTCCCCCCTCTCCTGGGAAAAGCAGAAGGTGGCGTGATTACGCCTCACACCGACCAGCCTCGCAGACGCTCACCTTTCCCGCCCGAAGCCTATCCGTCGTGATACGGCCTTCGGTCTTGTGCCTTTGGCACTGTTCTTGGCTCTATGCCTGGCTCCCCTGCTGGTACCTCATCTGGTGCCAGGAGTTGATGGAAGTGGTTTTTAGACGCCTACATTGCCTGATCTTGATTGATGTTGTCTTGTATTGGCCTTGGTTTGGTCTTATTGGGACCTTGTGGGTTGTCTGGGTTGTCAGGTCGTAGGTGCTGTCTGGTCGGTAGAACATTACCGTTTGGTGCGTCATGAGCGATATCATGCACGCTGCTCTGTAACTCCTATCTTTTCATTCTCTAGTAGTGACACTTCCCAAAAAAAAAGAGATCTCCGAGTAGAGTAACTACGAATTTCTTCCTATAATAACATAATCACGTTTTAATAATAAAGAGGCGGAGTTTAACTAACCTTATTTAGATTGGTGATTCTTAGTCGATCACGGATGTCACAGAATCCCGTCTCAATTAGGGGCTTCGTGAAGATATCAGCTAGCTAATCATTTGTTCTTATGAATCCCACACTCATATTCTCCTTCTGAACATGATCTCATATAAAATGATGTTTTACCTCTATATGCTTAGTACGAGAATGATGTACGGGACTCTTAGTAATACTAATGGCACTAGTGCTATCACATAGAATAGGAATTATGTCATAACCAAACCCAAAATCACTAAGGGTTTGCTTCATCCAAAGAACTTGTTAAAAATAATTTCCTAAGGCCATATATTCAGCTTCGGTTGTGGAGAGGGCGACATCATTTTGCTTTTACTAGGCCAAGTTACTGGGGAGTTCATCCGTATAGGAGTACCATATTCCAAAATTAATAGTACCGTCAATATATACAAGTATACGCTTGACTGCTGTCAAGTGAGATTCCCTAGGGTCAGACTGATATCTCGGACACATACCAACAACAAACATAATAACAGGCCGACTTGCAGTTAAGTACAGAAGACTTCCGATCATACCTCGATATTGTGTTTGATCAACTGGTGTACCTGATTCATCACTGTCTATTTTGGTGGTCTGATGCATGGGGGTTGAAATCGCTTCGGAATCACTCATCCCGAATTTGTCAGCAATTCCTTGCTGTATTTCATCCGGGATACGAAGGTTCCAGTGTCAAGTTGCTTTATTTGCAACACAAGGAAATAGTTCAGCTCACCCCTTAAGCTCATCTCAAATTCCTTCTACATAGACTTAGAGAATTCCTCACAAAGAAGGATATTAGTACTTCCAAATATGATATCATCAATGTAGATTTGGACCAGTAACATGTGATTACCTTCGTACTTAAGATACAGCGTGTTATCAATATATCGCGTGGAAAATCCCATGTCAATCTCTATCGTTTGCCACAAAGCACTTGCACCCGAAGACCTTGAAGAAGGAAATGTCGGGTACTCGCTTGTTAATGATCTCGTACGAAGTCTTATCGATGCACTTGTGAACGACCGTCCTCTTTTGAGTGAAACAGGCGGTATTTACTGCTTCAACCAAAAGAAAGTGTGGGAGGCCGGAGTGGATCAACATAGTACGCGCGGCTTCCACTAGAGTTCTGTTCTTCATTTCTACTACCCCATTTTGTTGAGGCGTCTTTGCGCCTGAGAATTGCTGACTAATCCCAAGGTTTTCATAAAAGTCACTGAGGAATTTATTCTTGAATTCAGTTCCATTGTCGGTGTGGATGACTTGGATAGTCTGCTGCAGTAGATTCTGAGTAGTGTTCACAAAATTTGCAATCAAATCCCCTGTCTCATCTTTAGTTTCGGAGAAACTTTGTCCATATATAGCGAGAGAAGTCGTCAACTATGACCAGCGCATACTTGCGTCCATTGATACTCTATGTTTGCATTGGTCCACAGAGGTCCATATGAAGTAATTCCAGAGGACGTGAAGTAGAGGCAACTAGCTTGACGTGATGAGAGACTCGCTTCATTTTTCCAAGTTGACACGCCGAACACTGATCCTCTTTCTGTAGCGTTATAGTTGGTAGACCATGAACCAACTTCTTCATTGAGAGTTGTTGAGGGGCTTTAAAGTTCAGAAGAGTCATGCGTTGATGCCATAGGCTGTTCCTCTTAATTACTGTCTGAGAGATGTGGCAAACAGCTGTCGAGGGCCGCACAAACGTCATGTTGATTGTGTATAGGTTTGACTTCCGAATTCCTTGAAGGAGTTTCTTTGTCCTGACTGTCCAAAATTCTGTACCGGTCAGCAAGGAAGAGCACCTGGAAACCTTTGTCGTAGAATTTGCCTATGCTGAACAAGTTATGGTGGAGACCTTCGGCGTAGGAGACATCCTTGATAGTGAGATTTTCCAAAATGATATCTCCAAGTCATAGAATTGGAGCCGAATCGTTGTTCCCAAATCTGACATTGCCATTGAATCGGTCTTGGTAGTTGCTCAGCAGCTCTTGATTTCCTGTCATGTGTGTGGAGCAACCCAAGTCAAGGTACCACACATGATGGATCTACGAAAACAATAAAGAGCTTTAGGTACCACTTATAAATGGATCCTCTTAGCAGATTTAGTCTTTGGTTCGGATATGGTTCCTAAGTTATCACTAATAGGAGCTTTAACTACCCAAGTCACTTTCGAAGAAGTTGATTTGGGTTTGCCTTTGTAGGAGACTTGGCCTTTTTTGGCTTTCGTCTTCCTAGGCAGAGATTTAGGAATCCATTTGAGTTGAACCTGGTAGGTAAGTTGAATTTCAGCACGGGCAAATGCATTAGTAGGCTTGATCGTGGAAAAGACTTTTCATTAGATAGTCTCCTGAGGTGTTTTGGGGATTGAATCTTCACGGGATGTGAGAACATGAATGAATTGCACCATAAGCTTTCTTAATGACTGGATATTATTTCCTACGGGTCATCCTAGATGCATTTGTCTTAGAATGATTGTTTGTTACTATTGATGATAAGCCTATTTCGAAGTTAGTGCTTCTAAAGGTAGTTGACTTTAAGGAGCATATAGAAACAATATTTTAAGCGAAGAAATTACTCTTTTATTTCAATGAGTATCTTTCCTTTTTACAGAAGGAGGTGATAAATTTGTTATAATGACATCGAGAGGCTCCTTCTTTATTTTTAAACTAGACACTCTCGCCTTCGATTTTTCTAGCTCCTTTACTACGCTACCTACAAACACAGTAGAAACAGTGTTAGAGATAATATTTTTCAAAATATTTTTCTTAGGTTTTTTATCTTGGGAAGTCGATTTTTCTTTCTTCACGCTTTTCATAATGATATTATCTCGTGAGGGAGATGCGTGAGGAATGGTTTGGAGGAAGCTTTGAGATTTTCCATCTCTTTTAAGAACGTTTTCTTTTTCGCTTCAAAATTCTTTCGTTCCTTGTCTAATGAAACTCTTAACTCCTCTATTTTTTCTTAACAATAGGGGGTACGTAGAGAAAATTTTCAGACTGATGAATTTGAGCTTCCTCATATGTAGAACGATCTTCTGGAAGATAAATTGATTCATACCTCGGGAATTTCCTTAGTTTGTAACTTTTGTTCAATTCGGTATAGGAGAAACGGATTTCAGCCCTAGTCTTGGCTTTTCTCTTGGTTTCTTCTAACGAGGTTATTTCTTTTGCGTTAGCAAAAACCATATGAGCAGTTAGTCCTAGACCCTTGTACTTGACATTATAAATGTTAGGTCCCTAGATTATCAACTCTAAGACCCTAGGCAGGAATTCTAAGGTATTCGATTAGAATTATGACAATTGAATTTCGATAAAAAAACCTTTCTATGAAGAACACGAGAGAATCCTTTAGGGTGAGAAAGTGTTTGCTGTTTCTCTCTCTAGAATTGAATTCGTCAGCCATTCGGATCAAATTCTTAAACTTTCTCTAGTAGGCACAATGTTTACAACTGTACTTATACCAAATAAACTTGGTATAAATAACAATCTAGTCCTCATACTAAGGACAATACAATAAACGCCCCTAATTACAAGGACAACTAATAAAATCAAAGCATAACTAAAAGCGTATTCTACATTCTCCCCCTTTGTGCTTGATTGCCCTTCCGCACGATCTGTCACTGTCGGGCATAGAAAGACTTGTGCAAGCCCAGCGCATGCTCCTAGTTCCTTATGGTGTTCCTCAGCTCCAATCGCTCCTCTATATAGCTTCAAGTAGCTCCATCAGAAGCGTTTGGTCTCGCACGGACCTATGCAGATGCAGCATGGTTTCCTTGTTAATATATTCCTTATATTTTTCTTGATTGCCTTGAGCGTCACATCACAGAATTTGTGGACTCAGTCTTCAGCATCAACCTATTCTTTTTAGCAATTGGATTGTGGTAGGTGATTCCTGTGACTGAGCTTACGTGTACGTGATTGTTAGAAAGCCCTTCGACCTCAGGTCCTTGATTGTGCAGAGCGGTCATGTTGACATTCTTCATGTTGCTCTCCAGAGCCATCTGAAGATCGTGTGCGGCAAAGAACTTGACTTGCCGCACCATGAACCTATATAGTCTCTCGAGTCATTCCTTCTTGATAAAGCCTTGAGGGTCCTTGTACTTCTCTACATACATCTGGTAGAGATGATAGACCTCTTCGGCAGGAAGGTATGGCAGATAACTTTCATCAAGGTCTTCTCAAATTCAGTCTATCCGCTCTATCTGGTAGATTGGAGTTGGAAAGACGCTTTTTGCATAGTAGACTCCTATCAGCTGTCGTATCGGAAATAAGTTCTTAAAATGGCTCTTCAGCTGATTTTTAGGAATCCCTAGCCTCTGATCAGGTTCAAGTTTGGTCAGCATGAATAGATAATTTGTAGCACCCGGGTTCCCCGTAAGTATTTAGGGCCAATAAATTAGCAAAATATGACTTCGTGAATTATGTGCATTAAGGTGAATTAGGTGCATAAACGTGATTTACGTGCTCAATATGACTTAGGTGCAGCTTCGTGTTTCACGAAATTGGGTGCGATTAAATAGTGCTTATGTGACTTACTTGAAATTGTGTGGAAAATTACGTGCTTAGGCGATTTCTTAAATTTAGTGCAATTAATTCGTACCAAGTGACCCCTAACTTATTTAGGAATTTTCGAAAGTTGGACAAGGAAATTGGATCATGAGAGAAGATTGGACTATAGTTACTAATGGGCTATAATTAAATCCAAACTTAGGCCCAAATAAGACCTCAAACTTGGGCCCAATACCCTTAGAAATGAAATTTAGCAAACAAGATCCCTAAATCAAGGAAAACCCACGCCTATATCATGACCATCCCTTAAAATGAAAGAAAATATCTCATTTAACACATTCACACCTAATAACTAACGAAAGCAAGAAGAAAGAAAAGAGGCAAGGAAGACATCGAAGGAAGCTCAAGGTTTCACTCTCAAAATAGCTTGGAATTTCGGAAGTAGTAAGTGACGAAAATCCCTTAAGCCATTTCGATTTTATACTAAGAATTGCTTAGCTAAATTTCGAGCTTAGGTTTGTACTAAGGATGGTTGTTTGAGCAAATATGGAGTTAAGTAGCATAGCATGTGATTTAGAACTTAGAATGCTAGGTAGAACAAGCTGCGAAGTGAATTCGAGGGAGAAGAACGACGGAAAAAACGAAGAAGATGATAAATGTCGTAGGAAATGTCGAACTGTCGCATGAAATGTCGACTAAACATATATCGACATTTTAATAAATGTCGAGATATCATGAAAATATCATGTCGACATTTCCTAATGAAAATGTCGAAACCCAAAGTCGAAGCCATGTTAGGAAAAATGTCGATAAAATGTCGAGGTGAAATCTCATGTCGACATTTTATGATCCAAGATGTCGAGATCTTTAAAGCCTTAAATGTCGAGTTCATGAACATATACAAAATGTCGAGATGTCTAAAGAAAAAGTCGAAACCATGTTATAGATAAAATGTCGAGTCCTTATACTAAAGAAGATGTCGAGCCGAATAAAAAGTCGAATTAAAAATGTCGAGGTGTACATTTAAATTCATATCAACATCTTGATGAAAAGTCGAGATAATGTCAAGTAAGAAGTCGAGTTCCACGAGGAGTTCATGTCGACATCTTTAGTCCAAAATGTCGAGAAATCCCATTTTATAAATGTCGAAATGTTAGGAAAAGATGTCGGGTTCTTACACATAAATGTCGAGACCAAATTAACCAAGCAACCCGAGATTATCAAATGTCGAAAGATGATGTCGAAACCCTCATGCATCTCGACATTTAGCTCCTTCATATCGACATCTTATAAATGTCGGGATTTGTGCGAGTTGCATGTCGATATTCTCTAACTCAAATGCTGAAGTATAAATGTCGAGACCCTAATTGAGTTAAATGTCGAGTCATTTTATTTGGAAAGAAATGTCGAGCCTCATGCATTTTGCGGGTCCTAGTTGGCGAATCAACTTCACGAATTGAACCCTTGGATTAAAACGATTTAAGTTATAAAAAAAAAAAAAAATTCCGATTCCAATGAGCATAGGCTCTTTCAACGCCCGATCATAATTGGCCTATCGGTATCCTTAGGGCCAATTTTCGGTATAGGTAGACATCGCATTCGATAGAATTTTGGAACGAAAATTTTATAGTTGATTTAAAATAATTTATGGACTGACTTTATAGCCTTGGCAGGCTTAAAGGACGAAATTTTAGAAATTTCACTAGACCGGCTAGCGAATAGTTTAAAGTCGAAAGTTAGGTTCATGACCTAAAATAATTCGAGTACTTAGCTAGCTGAATTAATTAATAGCTTACTGATACGAATGTTTTGGTGCCTAAGGTCGGGACATAGGAAAATCGCCAGGGCAGGTAGCAGTTAGTCTACGGACGCCAGGTAAGTGGAAGTCCAACTACGACACACAACATGTTTTACGTGCCTAAATTGTATGATTACGTGCTTATGTGGCTTCATGAATTTGTAAAGTGATTGAAGTATTTAAATGTGGTAAGCCTATGTTGCATTTACTTGCATCTGCATATGCATACTCACGTGCACACACGAACTCGTGAGGAAGGGTCGTGGGATTGAGTGTGCGTAATGATGTGTCGCATGTACGCGACGGGGACTTGCCGATATGGGCAAGTGTGTCGACTCATAGTTGAGTCAGGGGCTGTCTACTATGCTACCAGGGCGGCGTTTTAGCGTCGTCGTATTATTATTTTAGATATATATATATATTGATATCCTATGGATAGGATTTGGGCATGGCCCGTGGCGGTAAGGTGCGACCTGGAGGGTGCGACCTGAGGGTGTAAGCGACACAGGGTGGAACCCTGGTGTAGGCGACCTCAGCGTGGGCTACCAGCGTGAGCGACCGCCGGACAGTCGGGGACGACCGGGATCATATGGCGACCTAGGGGAACGATGTGCATCCTAGGGTTCGGCCATCCGGCGTGGACCGCTGTCGTATTGTCCTTGAGGGACGTGAGCTCTTGTGGTGCATAGTGAGATTAGCCGAGGGCCCTGAGTGACATTAGTCTGAGTACGTTTGTACGATTGTTTTATGCATCGGCGCGGTTCGCCTTTGTGCGTGGTATATGCATTGGCGAGGATTGCCTTTGCGAGTGTCATATGCATCGGCGCGGATTGCCTCTGCGAGTGTTGTATGCATCGGCGCGGATTGCCGTTGCGGGGGAGTGACACGTGCACACATGCATGATTTCTGCTTACTGAGCCTCGGTGGCTCATTCCTTACGTTGTGTGTTGTAGGCACTGGCGATCACGGTATGTGAGCGCGTTTTGAAGGCAAGGCTAACCTTTTGAAGCTTCGTGCTGCTTTTGGGGGTGGACGTGTGTGTGTGGATGACGACCTGTGAGGCCGGGCGCATAAGAGCTTTTGCTGTGCCGACACACCTTCGCCGTTGTAGTTAGACCATGTCTGGACCCTAATGTCCGACATGCATTCTTTTGTCTTGTATAGAACGATGTTACATTCCATGAATGAAAAATGAAAAATTTGTACGCGTTTTTGGTGCACTCCTTTACTTGCAAACTCGCTAGGCACGTAGATATGCGCTAGATTAGGCGGTTAGGAAGTCAGAGCACAACCTCTCGCAGTACGGTGCTGGTTCGGGGACGAACCAGGCGGAAGCTGGTGGGCATGTGACGCCCGGGGCCGAAGAGGGCGGGGAGTGATCGCCGGTGCCAGGGTGCACGGACAAGGAGCGGCTCCTGGCAAGGCTTCTAGGCGAAGGGGTACATGAACGAACCGATCCGACACCCGAATGAGAGGGGATCCTGAGACTGACAATGTATGGGCGTGTCAGGCTAAGAATTGTATAATAGAATTGATAGTACTACTCATATCACCAAGGTCGACCTACCTTTTCGGGAGTCCATCTATAGAAACTCCGAAGTTAAGCGTGCTTGACTTGGGGCAATCTAGGGATGGGTGACCCCCTGGGAAGTTTCTCAGGGTGCGTGTGAGCGAGTGCACGAAGCACGCTAGAAGGTTAAATGGTGGTACAGTGGGGCCAGACTATCAGTCGGAGTGTGGTGGGCCCAACCCCACTGGTCCCGGTAGGGACCGATGCTATAGTGACACCCGGTATGGGACGGGTCGTTACATAATTCATCCTTTTATGCTGCTTCCAGTGAGAGATACCTCTGAGCTTGAATTCGTTCAACTTCTTAATCTTGTCTGGTGACCTCTATATCTGCTCACGAACTTCTTCTAGGAAGAGGATCTCAATCCTTATGTTTTTCCATGGCGTGTCGACTCGAACGGTGCCTGTAGTCAATCTCGGAGGGGTGTCCGCTCATTGAGCAATCAACTCTTGAAGCCTTGAGGGATCCTTCTCGTGATCTTCACCTTCCTGAAGTTCTTTCGTCTTCAATTAGAACAAGGTCAACCGATGCTAATCGTACGAAGTGTCAAACGTCTTTTACTCTTCCCTGAGCCAAGTCGGAGGGCAAAGTGTGAGTCATCCACAAGTCGTCGAAGATGTATCGATCTAGCACTTCATGTGAGTCGACTCCACTTCTTAACGTTTCAGCATTTGAGCGGTCCTTGCTTTTCTGCTAACGCTACGAGCATTGTGGCACTTGCTTCTTTTCCGGAAGCAATGCCCATGTGTAAGTCGTTGGTGGTGCGATTGGTTCAAGAGTATGGGTGTGGTGCGGGTGCGTGGTGGTTTCATGAGTTGTTCGGGTTTGTGTAGTCGTTGTGGGTTGTGAGATTTCAGCTGCTCCAGCGCTTGTCTGTGCCGTGCCCGAGCCTTGTCCTTGACTTCTTGAAGATACTCGCAACCTCTGTAGCACCCGGGGTCCACGTAAGCTAATATGGCCAATAAATTTGCATGAATATTGGGTGCAATTATGTGTATTCCATGTATCAATTATGTGCAATTGTAAGACCCGGAAATTTAAGTACGGGATTTACGGCATAATTAAGAGCAGAGATAATTAATTTGAGAAAAAGTTGAGTTAATTACGTCAGGGAGCTAGGATTTTGAGTGAAATACTTTATTTAAGACACGTAATTAATTTATGTCTAATGTGCGATATGTGCTTCTATGTGTTTACATGATTTCAAGTGACGTGATTTATAATCCTTATACGTGTTACAAATTATGATTATGTGATCCATGTGAATTCATGAAGTATGGGTACCATATTGTATGTGTATAAGAGTTATGAGGACTTAAGGAATTTAAGTCACTAGTACACGTGGCATGCACGTACGAAATCGCCGAGCTCAAATTGAGCAAGTTAGAATCGGCCGATTTCCACACACACATGGAATTAGAATTTCAGGGTAAATCGAGTAGGAATCGGGCGATTTAACGAAACCACATTTCGGGCGATTAAGATAGCAAGTACACGTGGCGTGCATACGAGAAATCGCCGATTTTGAACTAACGAAGCTAGGAATCGGGCAATTAGTTACATAGAAGACATTGGTCGAAAATGAATTAGAAGGACATATAATCGGGCAGCACTTGAATAGTATAAGTTTCGATCAAGTTAGAAATCGGGCGATTTCTTAAACCAATCCTAGAGATTGACGATTTATGCCCAGGACGAAGTGTAATCGATCGATCTGAAGATAAAATAGAAGGAATAAGGAAATGAAGAAAATTGTTATATGTGAATTGGGCCATACAATGTGGGCTAGAAATTTCCATAGTTGATCCAATTCATAAGAAATCAATTAGGAGACAACTTTCCTTAAAATAAGGAAATCCCACGTCTACTCTAGGTATTGCCCATTTCATCCAAGAAATATCTAAGCCTAACACCTCAACACTCCATAATTTACTCCAAAACCCACGAAACTAGAAAGGAGAAGGGAAAGGAGCCGAGAGGATTTCATCGAAAGGAACACCTCAAGTTAGCTTGGACTTCGAAAATTAGTAAGTAACGCCAAATCCCTAAGCCACTTTGATTTCTTTCTATTAAGATTATGTAGCTAAAAATTTCGAGCTAGGGTTGGGAAAATTCGAGGGAGTTAAAGCGTACTATAGAAGGCAAATGCTCTAACTTAGGGCATAGAATCATACTTTAGGGTTTCGATGGAAGTAGCTAAGTATGAGAGAGTTTAATGAGCTATAGGGATCATTTCGTTAAAAGGGGATGATTCTGGATTAGTGATGAACATTGTTGGTAGGATGAACGATGAACGCGATTTCGGATAGGTGATTCAAGGCTCGATCGAATCGATAGAATTAGGTAACAAATCGGGCGACTCTTGCTTGAGTAAGGAAATCAGGCGATTTAATGTAAGAATACTAAGTTCCACTAAAACCTAGAAATCGGGCAAATTGCTGCATGTTAGGAAATATTTTGTAGTGTTCAATTTCATTGTATTATCTTTGTTGATTTGCTTTATTAAACTTTGGGCTAGCTCTTAATTGGGTTAGTTCTTAGTTATTTATGTAATGGGCCTTCACAAGAGGCCCACCTATTATATACCAACTTGTGGTATAAATAGGAAAACCCTAACACATAGTTAGGTGTGCTTGTGTGTGAAGATCAAATAAACATTTTAGAGTGAGAGAGTCTCCTCAAGAACACCACCAAGCCCCACACGCCCCGAACCTAAATCTCGATCTTTAGGCGTGTTTAATCCGTCCGAAGTCGTATTGTTGGTGCTAATCGGGACCAACAAGTGGTATCAGAGCCCAACGCGACCGGATTTGCGTGTTTTAAGCAAGATTTGAGTGAAAAATTGCTTGAAAAATTATTTTCGTCACTTTCAGTTTTTGGGCGATTTCGAACTCGTTTTGTTGTTTTTAGACATCCCAAAGGTTGATTATGTGTTTAGGAATGTTTTTCTGATGTTTTGGAACAAGTTTCGTCGATTTTGAGTGAGATTTGAGCGAAAACGAGCCATTTTTCTGGAAAAAGTCGCGCAGCTATGGAACAGTAATCTGTGTTCTTGGCCGAGAAATTTTCTTACCCGAGAAAATTCTTAGCCGAGAAAATTTCACAGGCCGAGAAACTTTCGCTGCCCGAGAAATTTTCGCATCTACAGTCCGAGAAATTTCGCAGGCCGAGAAATTTTTCCGAGAAATTTCGCTGCTACAGCATGTGAAGCCCCGCGAAATTTTCATACACTTCACTTCATCATACATATTTTCGCATCTTCAAAATTTTTCGCAGCTACAGTGATCCAAAAATTTCAACTTCACTTTTTCGCATCCTCACTATTTCGCATCATCACTTCACTTCCATATCACTTGAGAAAATTCAAAACTTGCGAAATTTTTGCTACTTGAAAACTCTTTCTACCTGCGAAAATTTAATACCGTTTTTAGAACAAATTTTCACCGCGAAATTTTTGGAATACATGCGAAAAATTTGCACAACTGCGAAATTTCTTAACTTGCGAAAATTTTTATACATGCGAAATTGTACTCTGAATGCGAAATCTTCTTGATATGCAAAACTTTAACAGTACATGCGAAAATTTCCTTTGAATGCGAAATTTCCTTATTTTCGCGACTCACTCTCACAACGAAATTTCTCGGGACAACATCTTTCGCACATTTTCACACCATTTTTTCGCACCCCCCGAGAAATTTGCACCCAACCTTTAAACTTGATCCAAACTCGATTTTTAGCTTCAAATCTTGCAAAAATCACTCTTTAAAAATTGCACTTAAACGTTTTTGACCACCAAAATTTCTGGCCCCCCCCTCGGATTAAATAAGGTTAAGGAGCAAAATTATATCATTGGATAGAGAAAAATTTTCTAAGGCCATTGGACTTTGTCTATTTTAAACTTTTAAAATTTTCCGAAATAAAATTTTTCTGGGCCAAAATTTTCGGTATAGACGACGTTTTTGTGAAATTTTTGAAGGCAAATCCAAAACGCGGCAACGATCACCGTACCCAACAATCGACCTAGGACGGTATTGGCACATTATAGAAAAAGTTTAGGTCACCCCCAAACTTTTCGGAGCCGAATTTCCAAATGCCAATTTCACACTACCCAGCATGTATGGCACCCGGGTTGCTCCACATACATGACTGGTACACGACGTGAGCAACCACTCCCCGGCATGAATGGTACATGGGTTGCTCCACATTCATGACCGGTATGCACTGCGAGCAACCAACCCCATCATGCACGTTACACGGGTTGCTCCACGTGCATGAAGGGATGTCAGAGAAGCGAGCAACCATCATGACTTCTGTACAAATCCGTGCAGAACCCGGACCTACAAAGAACGGTTGACAAGAGTTCAACCAACCATCAGTGGGAGCGCCATCTAATCTCGATGCTTAGGCGATGTGGATCTCATGTACCAGACTCCACCGTCCACCCACTGCCATCCATTCCACCATGGTGCGCTACATGGAGACGTCCTAAGCCAGCGTGATCCTCTTTACGCCCTCACCACCACCACCACCTGACGAGTCTCAGAAGTGTCTGATCAACAGTTTTGGGCCACCCTCGTCGACATCACTCGTGGTCGCCTTTCAACGCGATCACGCCACGCCACCATAGTTCCCATGGATCAGTGAAACCCCCCCTGATCCTAACCCAGGAACGAGCCTACCCTAGCCTCTCTAGTCTAGGTCTAGGTCGCGCGACATCCTCCTCCACGCAAAGATCCAATCAACGATCTCGGGAGGATGACGTAAGTCGCTTGCAGGAGTTGCGAACCAACGACGACATGATCGCACTCCTCTGTCATATCTCACCACAACCCGGACCTCGCCCATAGGTACAGGAGACGACTCGCTCGTTTCCCGAGTAGAAGTCGCGGCATCTGGTCCAACCGCGCAATTAACCCCTCCCAACCACTCAGCTATCCTTTCGCAGATAGCTGTTTCATTTCGCACAAGAGGAACCACGTTAGCCATCACCGCCCCACTTGGAGACGGTTGATGTTGAACATGCAGTGCCCCGCCTCTCACTGCACCTCTTCCACTCACATAGAGTCTAGTGTCCTCACCCACCGAAATTTTCCACTTTCTAGGACACAAACACTCTTTACGCACCGCAGGTTCTTCGTGAACTTGCCCGAACGCTTGATGACGTCCTTGTGACCGAGAGCGGAAGTCCCACGACAACCACCCTCACCACAACTGTCGATGGGCCACGGATACGAGCTTGTCTCATCGTCCGTGCGAACGGAAAGCCTTTGTGGCTCTCCGGTTCTTTTTGTCCTGTGCAAACAGGCGGCGCATCGGACACATGTTTCGATGTTGTGACGACGGAGCGTCTTTGTGACCCCCGTCTGGTTAGTTAACCCGTTCGTGATGGAGCCCCGACTCATAGCAATCAGCGAGGAACTTACACATTCCATGCCGCGCTCAACGAGGATCTATGAAGGAAAAGGTCCCATCACCGACACCACTCCACCACGCCTACGCTTACGCCACCACATGCTGCTCCGCCTCGTCCGAGTTCCGAAATGAACTTGGAGGAAAGTCAAATGCTGCTACTCCTGAGAATCCCACTTGATTGCCTCACTCAACACCACACCACACCATCATCACCACCATCAACACCAGAGGCAGACTCGTCTCACGGACGACGTGACGATCCCAAAGACGGAGATCATCTCAAGGGGGAGTAAAGGAGAAGAACTGAGTTGAAGATCGTACAGTAGCATCAGCAGCAACCATCATCCACCTCCGCTCACACCACCTATGCCACCTCTCACAACACCTACTCCACCACCTCCACCAACTACGCCCCGCCGGAGGCTTCCACTACCTCCGCGCACATACTTATGTGTCAGGCTATTATGTTCATAATGGAACACTCGAAGGAGCCATGTCACATCTCACCCACCACATTCCGCCACTACTGCGCTGACCACTCTGAAGACCGGGCTCCCTGCTCTTGAAAGTCACATTTCAATGGATCCTTGGCACATTTTTTACGCCTCACGCCTACCTTCTTCTGGAGCCAGACGAGTCATCTTCGAGGCCGAACCAGACAACTTCCATTCGAAGACGACAAATCCGGCGCCAAGAAGAAGAAGATTGGAGAATCTTAACAAGTGAGTCCTAGCCGAGCCATCAATGCCTCCGCAAGAAGAGGAGATATCCCTTGTAGGGGGAGTTTGCTAGGAATCGAGATCTCCAATATGCCCAACAAAGATATCCCGGGCTGAACTGAAGATTGAACACTAAGGGGGAGATTGTTAGGAAATATTTTGTAGTGTTCAATTTCATTGTATTATCTTTGTTGATTTGCTTTATTAAACTTTGGGCTAGCTCTTAATTGGGTTAGTTCTTAGTTATTTATTTAATGGGCCTTCACAAGAGGCCCACCTATTATATACCAACTTGTGGTATAAATAGGAAAACCCTAACACATAGTTAGGTGTGCTTGTGTGTGTTAAGAAAATAAACAATTTTAGAGTGAGAGAGTCTCCTCAAGAAAACCACCAAGCCCCACACGCCCCATTCTCAAATCTAGATCTTTAGGCGTGTTTAATCCGTCCGAAGTCGTATTGTTGGTGTAATCTCGGACCAACAAGTGGTATCAGAGCCCAACGCGACCGGATTTGCGTGTTTTAAGCAAGATTTGAGTGAAAAATTGCTTGAAAAATTATTTTCGTCACTCTAGGTATATTAAGGCCCAATCACTAAAAATAAAATAATTACAATCTAGTCCAAAGCCCAAGTTAAAGATAATTACATAATTAATCTCAAGACTTAAACTATTGACACAATCAATTAAATATCCTAACAATCTCCCCCTTTGTGTCAATTGTTGGGAGTCTTGAATCTTGGGCGTTGGGATGGTGGATTAGCGTGTGAGTGTTTCGCGAAGCCCTAGTTTGAACTCGAAGGCGCGGAGATTCCTTCGAAGAACCATTCTGTCAGCTATAGCATCAATGAGCTTCGCGAACTTGGATCGGCATAGGGGATCTTCTTCCGAAAGGATACGGCAGATTCTCATGAGTTTGTCTTGGATGATGGTGAGCGTTCCATCTGAGAATTTTGCCACCTCGGAGCAGCGCAGGAGCCTCATCTTTCCCTTGTAGTTCGAGTAGGCGACCGCCGGATCATCTCCGTTGATCACATCGCCCTCTCGATAGTCGTCTGCGTTCTTGAAAGATGGGCGAGTCAGGTTCACCTTCTTCAGATTATGTTCCACCGCCATCTGCAGATCGTGGGTGGCGTAGAATCTGACTTGTCGGAGCATGTGGCGCTTGATAGCCACATATCCCATGGTGACCGGTTCAGCACGTACGAGATGTCCAGAGCTTCTGAGGACGAGTCTGAACTGTTTCAGGGATTCCAGCATGCTGTATAGGTCACCCAGGCGCAGAAACTTGAAGTCCGCCTCACTGACTTCACTGTAGCTCTCATCCTGCCTCGTTACCGTGAATACTGGGTAATGGACAGGTCCTTTGGACTCTTGGCGGAGGTCAGTGACTTTGCAGATGGGGGCCCGACTCATTTCCTGAGCGACGTTTTCCTCATCGGACAGCGTCCTATCTGTGCATTTGTGGCACAGAAGGCTCCATCGATAGAGTTGCTTCTTTCTCTCTGTCCAACTTTGGATGTTCATCAGCTCGTACTCGTCGAAGGTGGTGACGATCTTCTCCTTGCGCCGCCAGATCCTCTTCCTGATCTCTTCCTGAAATGGCGCCGTGATCTTCTTGTTTTCCCACGGTGCTTCCGGTATATCCACCGTGGGCACATCCGTCTGAGCAGCAGGGGCCTCAGTTTGCTGCGCTTGGAATTGCAGGATGTTCTCGAGCTCGGCCGGTTCCGCGTTGTATTCCTCTCCGTTCTCGTCGTCTGCGGTGTTGATCAGCGTAAGCGAGGCCTCCATGAGCAGACGTCGAGCATTTTCCACCAACTTCCTAGCTGCTACTGCATCGGCGGGCGTGTACAGCCATTCATCATTGAAGATGTAGGCTTCGATCTCGTTCTGAGCGCAGTAGACATCCTCGGAAGCCAGGTTGGGATCGATGTTGAGAGGGGTATGGCTGTGTGGTGGCGAGGGAGCAGCGTCGGAGGAGTCTGTGGATTGTGGGGATGGAATTGGTGGAGATTCTGGTGGTTCGGTTGAGGTGATGGTTTTGGCAAGGATGATTTGGGTGACGAGTGGTGTAGATGTGGTGGTGACCTCTAACGTCGATGTGACAGTTAGAGGTTCGGAAACTGTGAGTGGAGACGGTGTGGGGGTGGTCTCTATCGCCGATGTGACGATTAGATTTTTGGAGACGTTGGTGTGTGGTGGTGAGGGTGATTTGGTTAGTGACTCGGGGTTTATGGAATGGGATGTTTGGCTAGTGGGTTGTGAGGTTTCTGTTGCGGGTGCCGTTTCAGGTCCAGAGGAGGAGGGCGTCGTCGATTGTACGAATCCTTGGGATTGTGCGCCAAGCTGCCTATTTATCTCCCCCTCGCGGCGATCTTGATCATCATCTTGATCGTCGCGTCTGGTCCTGCTGGTCTCGCCTTGAGTACGGCAAGACAATGGTTGCGTCATGATGCTCTTCATCTGCTGTTCCTCCTCGTCGAGTTCCGTCATTGACTCGAAGCGAGCTCTGAGGATGTAGAAGAGCTCCTTGGCGGAAATGGAGGAGAGAACAGCTTCTGCGTCCTCATGTTGCTTTGGTGGTGGCGTCTCCGGGGCCACACCTTTGCCTTTGTCGACCGTGGACGCTTCGAGACGCGCGTAGACTTTATCCAAGATTGACGCCTCAAGAGTCTTTGCAAACTCTTGAAGGCGTGTCTCTAGCGCGGTCTCGGTGACGAAATGGGGTAAATCTAACAAGTTGGAGTCACGAAGAACTCCAACTGACACCGATTCGGTGAATATCGCCGATCGGCCGCCCGTTTGCACAGGACAGGAAAAGACGGGGTCACGCAGACTTCCCGTTGACATTATCGATGAGACAGACTCAATCGACAGATGGCCTAGGCTCACGGTTGTTGTGATGTTGGCCGTGCTAGGTCTTCTGCTCTCAGTCACAGAGACTTCACCGAGCGTTCTGACAGAATCACGAAGACTCTGTAGTGCGGTAGAAGGTGTATGTGTCCTAGAAACGTAAGGAATTATGGGGAGTGAGGGCACTAGACTCGATGTGCATGAAGAGGATGCAGTCTGAGGCGAGGGACTGCTTGTTTCAACATCGATCACCTCCAAGTGGGGTGTCGATGGTATACGTGGCTCCTCGTGGGATGAAATAACTTCCTGTAGAGAGGAAGATAAGTGGCTTGGTGGGGTTGTTTGCGTGGTTGAGCCAGATGCCACGACTTCTACTCGGGAGGTGAACACATCACCTCCTGTACCTATTGGTTCGGCTCGGCTTATTTGTGGCGGAGGAGGTCGATCGTGTTTTTGTTTCGATCGACGCTCCGTGGAGCGGCTTACGTCATCCTCACGCGACCGTTTTTTCGGAGCGCGGGTGGAGGAGGATGCGGCGCGACTCGTTGACTTTTTGGAGGTGGTGGTGGGGGGTTGGCTAGTCCCGAGGTTAGGAGCAGGGGGGTTGATCTGCTCCATAGGGACAGAGGATAGAGGGTGCGGGCTTTCTCGGAAGGAGGCGGTTGAGGCACGGTATTCTTGGACGTGCGGGTTGGTTGGGTCGGCGTAGGCGAGCACGTCGTCCGGGATCACCATTGCGTGTCGATCCTTCGCCGGTGTGTTCTTCTTGGCGAACTTCTCGACAGTTGGTATCTGAAAATGTTCTGCTGCCGGACGGATGCGGATGTTGGTTGAGTGTAGGCGGAAGTGCTTTATTAGAGCTGGGAGCCATCGCATGTACGGGACGAACCGGTTCGTGACTCCCTTGGCGATTTCCCGGTCACGTCTCTGGATCATCGAGACTAGGTCCACCCAGATGATGTCGGCGTAGTTGTACTTGCGGTTGTGAGCGATGCCGGTCATGATTGTGAGGATTTGAATGTTGCCGCGATCCTGACCAGCATGCTTTCCAGACATGCACTTGTTCACCAGCAGGTATAGTGTCCGCCAGGGTTGTGGTAGGTTGCGGGTTGTGACTTCACTGAGGACAAGTGGGCCTTTCTTCTTCTTGGCATCTGGTTGATAGCCCAGTCTGTCGATGTCTTCAATGAGTTGGTCGTGAGTGGGTGGTGGATCGTATGGTGAGTAGACCGGGAGTTGAAGAACTTCTTGGAGTATTCTGGGAGTGAGGACGACGGTTTCTTGATCGATTTTAGCGGATAGGGTCTTGGCAAGACGTAGTGGTCCAGCTATTTGTAGCGTATGCCAGAATTGTTGAAGGTACACCTGAGCTTCTGGTTCGCCATGAGTGAGGGCGTGGCGAAGTGGGTGTCCTTTGAGAATCTCTATAATTACAGGGGCATCGCACCGAAAACTGTCCAAGTCCACTTTGTAGTTGTTGGGAACCAGGGCCGCCCATTGATTTAGTGGGAAGATCTCCTCGGCTGGTGGTACATAGGTACGCGAGTGGAGTTCGATGCGAGCGACTTCCCTTTGGATGACAGCCGCCTCAAGTGCCTCGAGTGTACTTTGGTCTTTGTCCGTCATTTCTGTGCTCGACAATAATTATAAGATGAATAGTGTGGTCTAAGTCACAAGAATGATAGAATTGCCCAAAATTATATATAAGAAAAATTCACAATAAAGCTAGGTTAGGGTCCCTCTGACATAGTTGTTAAGATTGAATTTTGAAAATTTTCGCAGTTTGTGTAAAATTCAGCAAGTATGGAAAACTTTCGCAAGTTAAGAGGTCTTCGCACATTGTAAAAATTTTCACATGTTATGAGAAAAAAAAAGATCGCAACTTATCAGACATAGGAATTTTCTCAAGTTTCAAGAAATTTCGCACTCAGTCACAAAAATCTCACACGTTAAAAAAAAAAATTTCTCAAGTTTCAAAATTTCTTACTTAGCCACAATTTCAGAATTTCAAAATCTCGCACGTAATGAGAAAATATTTGGTTCACTGTAGATGCGAGTATATGAAATTTTCGCGGGTAGAAAAATTTTTGTGGATTGAGAAAATTTTGTTCACTGTAGATGCGAGTATATGAGATTTTCGCGGGTTGAAAACTCTTCGTGAATTGAGAAAAATTTTGTTCACTGTAGATGCGAGTATATGAGATTTTCGCGGGTTGAAAACTCTTCGTGGATTGAGAAAAATTTTTGTTCACTGTAGATGCGAGAAAAGTGAAGATGCGAGAAAAATGTTTAACGAGGTGAAGTGTAAAAATTTCGCGGGCTACACTCACTGTAGTGCAAGAATTTTAAAAAAAATTTCGCGGGGCTACACTCACAGTGGTGCAAGAATTTTCTCGGGTGAGTTAAAAATTTCGCGGAGCTATACTCACAGTAGTGCAAGAATTTTCTCGGGTAAGTTAAAAATTTCGCGGAGCTACACTCTCAGTAGTGCAAGAATTTTCTCGGGTAAAATGAAAATTTCGCGGGGCTTATCTCACTGTAGCAGCGAATTTTAACATTTAAAGCAATTTTTTTTTTTTTCGGAGAATTTTCTCGGTGAAATAAAAGTTTCGCGGGGCTTATCTCACTGTAATAGCGAAGTTTAACAATTAAAACACTTTATCTGAGAATTTTTCTCGGTGATAAGAAAAATTCGCGGGGCTTATGGTACTATAGCAGCGAGAATTTTAACTGTTTAAAGGACTTTATCTGAGAAAGTTTCTCGGTGATAAAAAAATTCGCGGGGCTTATGGTACTGTGGCAGCGAAAATTTAACGTTTTAAGGCAGAAATTTTGAGAAATTTCGCGGTGAAGAACACAGTGTGAAAACAGCGAAGCGACGTAATAAATTTCAGCCCTAGACCTACTCAAATTGCAACCAAAATGCTGTAATCTGGGCTTAATCGACTCGTAATTGAATGGGTAATGCATATTTGGGGGATTTAAACATTAAAAACCTAACATGCGTTCGATTCAGAGCCGAGAAATTTTAACCCTAACTTAACAGATTAAATAAAAATGGGCAAAACAGGGTAAAATCGAACAGAAATTGGGTTATTCGAGATGTATTCATACCGAAAAACTGATTTGCGATGATGGAGTTAGCAGGAAACGAAGTTTGAATGCAGATTTTGACGATGACGATGATGCGAGGTGTTGCGAATTTTTTGACAGAGGGGTTGCGAATTTTTGAGAGAGAGGTTGCGAATTTTTTAAATTTTCTCGGGATCTTTAGGATAATGAGAAAAAATGTTAAGGGTTTTGGGGTTTTACGATTGGAGACACTGTACATGCGAATTTTTGAGTAAATGGGCCGAAAATTCGCGGGCTTGGTCAAAACCTCAACTTGGCTGAATTTCGCGGATTTGGTCCCAATTTTGACTCTTTTTGACCAGAGAAATTTTAAATTCAGTCCAAAATTTTGATTAGTCCGATTTTGACTCAGTTTGACCAGACTTTAAAATTTCAACCCAAAATTTTTCAATTTTTTTTTTTTTTTTTTTTTTTTTTTAAATAATAAAATAAGAAGCTCCCCCTTAATCGCAAAACTCCCCGTTTTAAATAATGAAATATCAGACGCTCCCCCTTAATTGAAAAATTCCCGTTTTAAATAACGAAATATCAAACGCTCCCCCTTAATCGAAAAACTCCCCCCCAAAAGACATAATCCATGAGACACATAAAAATTCAGAAGACACATAGATAATAGAGTGAAGTGGAAAGGAAATATGTACACTTAATCAGAGTTCATGTAGAGACGATTGATCACAACTGAATATTCAACATGCCCAACATAGTCACTAGGTGTTGGAATCGTTTGATATCCAACGGTTTTGTGAAAATGTCGGCCAGTTGATCTTCGGTTGTGACGTAGTGCAATTCAATTGTCCCTTGTTCTACATGTTCTTTGATGAAGTGGTGGCGAATATCTATGTGTTTTGTTCTAGAGTGATGTACTGGATTACTCGTCATCGCAATAGCACTTTTTGAGTCACAATAAATGGGAATTTTATCAATATGAATATTAAAATCTCGTAGTTGGGTTCTCATCCACAAAAGCTGTGAACAGCAACTAGCGGCGGCGACATATTCTGCCTCCGTCGACGAAGTTGAGACACAGTTTTGTTTTCGAGACGACCAACTTACGAGTTTACCGCCCAAGAAGTGTGCAGCTCCAGAGGTGCTTTTTCTGTCCATCTTGCATCCTGCATAATCCGAGTCAGAGAATCCAACCAGCTTGAAGTCCGATTGAGTGGGGTACCACAAACCCAGATTGGGTGTCCCTTTAAGATAGCGGAGAATCCTTTTAACAGCAGTGAGGTGGGATTCCTTTGGTGTTGCTTGGAAACGCGCGCAGATGCCTGTCGAGAGAACGATATCTGGTCGGCTAGCAGTGAGGTACAGAAGAGATCCTATTATCCCTCGATAGATGGTTTGGTCAACTGGAGCACCCGATGGGTCCGCATCGGGTCGGCCAGAGGGAGACATAGGTGTTGCAGCAGTCTTAGCATCCTTCATTCCGTATTTCTCGAGAATGTCATGGATGTATTTGGACTGGTTGATGAAGATTCCGTCGGGGAGTTGCTTTACTTGAAGGCCAAGAAAGAAATTCAGCTCGCCCATCATACTCATTTCAAATTTTTCCTTCATCAATTCTGCGAACTCTTCACATAGTTGTGGTTCAGTTGATCCAAAAATGATATCATCGACATAAATCTGTACAATCATGATGTCCGGGCCACTCCGCTTGGTGAAGAGGGTTGTATCCAGAGATCCTTTCTTGAATCCAGACTGAACGAGGAAATCTGACAGGACGTCATACCAAGCTCGGGGAGCCTGTTTTAGTCCGTAGAGGGCCTTGTAGAGTCGATATACGTGATGAGGAAACTCTTCACTCAAGAACCCTTCAGGTTGATCAACGTACACTTCTTCTTTGAGAAATCCATTCAGAAATGCCGTCTTCACGTCCATTTGGTAGACTTTAAAGTTCTTGTGAGCAGCAAAGGCAAGAAACATTCGTATGGCTTCGATCCTGGCAACTGGGGCAAAGGTTTCATCGTAGTCGATGCCTTCTTGTTGGTTATACCCTTAGCCACAAGTCTTGCTTTGTTGCGAATAACAACACCATCTTCATCCTTTTTGTTCTTAAAGATCCATTTTGTGCCGATAATGGACCTATTGTGAGGTCGTGGTACGAGTTCCCAAACTTGTAGGCGTTCAAACTGATTTATTTCCTCCTGCATTGCAATCAGCCAATCAGGATCATTGAGAGCTTCTGCTACTCGTGATGGTTCGACTTGACTGAGATAGCAAGCAAACAAGCTTTCATTCATCGTAGCTGAACGTGTCGAAACACCGGATGTGGGATCCCCAATAATCTGATCGGTAGGGTGAGATCGAGCCCAAAGTGGCACGTTGGTTTGTGAGGAGCTGGCCGCATTAGTGTCTACTTGAAGCTCATTAGATTGGGGCCCGATGTCCGAAGAAGAGATCTCAATCGTATTTAATTGAGAGGGTTCAGCATCAGGATCAGCAATATTCCCAGGGTTGGGTAGAATGTCGTCTTCGTTAAGATTGAGTGCATCCATGTTTGGAGGGACGACGTTATTGCCGGTAGCTGGTGGTGTAGGTGGAGTGGGTGCAGCGGTAGGTTGAGTGGTGGCGACGGGAGTCTTGGGAACTGGGTAGAAGTACTCGAAGAGCAGATCGAGATCCAATTCGCCACAATTGCCCTCAGATGAGGAAGTTCCCGCCTTTGAAGGTTGACCTTTTGTCAACGACTGTAGAAGACCTGGTTCTGGACTGATATGGCCAGAAGCTATTAGATCGCCTTCGCTTTCATCAAAAGAGACATTCGTGCTTTCTATTACTGACCATTTCTCCTTAAGATAGACTCTGTATGCCTTTGAATTCAGTGAATATCCAACAAAGATGCCTTCAAGAGCTTTTGGATCAAGCTTCCCAAGATGTTGGCGATCATTGGCAACAAAACATCGGCAACCGAAGACCCTTAGATAAGATATATCGGGGATACGACGGTTATTCAGCATCTCGTATGGGGTGCGGTTGAATCTCTTGTGGATGGAAGCCCGGTTCTGTGTGTAGCAAGCCGTTTGAATAGCTTCGCCCCAAAGAGAATGAGGAAGTCCGGATTGGATGAGAAGAGTCCTTGCAGCTTCAACTAGTGTCCTGTTCTTGCTCTCAACGACACCATTCTGTTCCGGTGTCTTCACAGCTGAGAACTGCTGAGTGATGCCCTGAGTGGCATAGAAATCACTGAGTTTTTTGTTCTTAAACTCAGTTCCGTTGTCACTTCTGATAATCCGAACCTTCTGTTGGTGGAGTGTTTGGGATGTAACAACAAACTCGATAATTATATCAGGAACTTCATCCTTTGTACGAATGAGTTTCGTCCACGTGTAGCGTGAAAAATCGTCGACTATCACCAGAATATACCGTCTTCCTCCGAGTGTGGCCGTAGGCATTGGGCCACATAGATCCATATGTAAGAGTTCGAGGATGAGCTTAGAGGACGGTGTTTCCTTAGAGACATGAGACGATCGCTTCATCTTCCCCAATTCACAGGCAGAGCAGAGATGTTCCTTATGATATGTTAGTTGGGGTAGACCGTTGACGAGTTTATCTTGACGCAGTTTGTTGATAGTCTTGAAATTGAGATGTGAGAGACGTCGGTGCCATAGATCATTCAACTTGGGTGCAGCCCGAGAGAGAAGGCATACTGGTCGAGAGGTCGTGAGATTGAGTACGTAGAGGTGAGACGTGCGCGTTCCAGAAAGAAGTGGCAGTCCCGAGGCATCTATGATGCTGCAGATATCAGATTCGAAGAGAACCTTGTATCCTTTGTCGCAGAAACGACCAATGCTGAAGAGATTGTAGCTCAAACCCTCAACGTAGGAGATGCCCTTGATCGTCAGTTTGTCATGGACGAGATCACCAGTTCCGAGAATTGGCGCCATTTGACTGTTTCCGAAGGAGACCCTTCCGAGATAGCGCTCGAAGAAGTTGCTCAGCAGCTCCTTGTTCCCCGTCATGTGTGTGGAGCAACCCGAGTCTAGATACCACACATGACAGACCTGCAATCATTAGCAAATGTTGGGTCCCCGTTTACTGACGGGGCATTCTCGTGAAACAAATAAAGTTTTTATGCACTTAATGGGAAATGTGGATTCTAAATCAGATTGTGTTGATTCTAATTTAGCTTTCCCTTTGTCGTTTGCTTGATTAGGCGAGATTGTAGTTTTTCTAACCCATATTTTCCTAATTCGTGCTTGCATGTATGGTGCCGTATACATGAATTGGCGTGGGTAATGTGGTCGTCGTTTTCGTGCTTCGGTTTTGGTCACCTTTGGCTTGCGAGAAGTGGGTGAGTTTACGTTTGTCGACGAGAGACGCTTTCGCTTGACCTTAGGCTTTGGTGAGATGGGAGAATTCGAAGACGTCGCAGAGAAGGTTCGCTTGCGAGGTCGGAGTGTTGCGTGTTCATGTGTTTCATATTCGTGAAATCGTGGGAGAACAAAATCATTGCAGCAGCACATAGACATAAGCTTGGTAAAAGAAAGATAAGTTTTGGCAACATAGTTGTCTACGACCTTAGGACATTGGGATTCAGTACATAGAGAGGAAAGACGAATATAGGATGATCTTTTCTTCTTGTCATCGAAGAGCGGATTTGCCTTTGTCTGATACGAGCTGCCTTCCAGAGACGTCGAGCTCACATTCCCTGTTTCCATAAGAATACTAGAGTTAGTGTTAGAACATATGTCAGCTTCAGGAGTCATTTTCGCCGTCCTCTTACATTTACATGTTAGAGAATCGGGTACTTGACTTGATGTGGAGGGATAGTTCGTATTGGGAAATTTTTCTAGTGTGTAGATTTTGCTAAGTAGCTCATCTCGCTCTTTTGCAAAGGCCTTCCTTTCTACTTCTAGTTGTCGTTCAAGTTCTGCTATGAGTAGCAGTTTCTTTGGGATGTAAGTACGAGAAATCACATCTTGAGAAGCGACTTCCTGTTCTTTATTAGGGAGTAAGGTTTCGACATTCTCTGGGAGTGAGGATATCTTAGTCTTATCTCTAATATTCAATTCTGTGTAGTCATACGCGATTTCTGCCCAATGAATGTTCTGTTCTCTTGTTTCTTCTGAGACGGTAGCGAATGTTGATCTCACAAATGGTTTAAGTTGCGGGGGGGCACCATTTCTTGTTTGCAAGAACGTAGTGTTGCACATGTTATATCTTTTAACTATAAGCGGTGTTGGATTGCAATTGCTAGACAGTCCGATCCCCCTCCTGGCGTTGTAGAATCCTGTTTCCATTGGTTGGTTCAAAAGGCTTAAGATGTGTGTGTTTTCGTTTCTAAGGTGAAGTTGCTCTTCAAGTTCTTTCACCTTGCGGTATAGCCTAACTCTTTCCTTTGTAAGCAGTTCATATTGGGAGGCCGTCAGGAGGCGAGAGGTTTCACATGAACTTATGGCTAGTGTAGTTTCCTTAACCTTAGTCTCACTTTGTTTGTTCTTGCTTTGCAGACGTTTGACTAAAGCTTCAGAGGCTATTAGACGTTCGTTTGCACAGGCAAGTTCTTCTACTTTTAGACTAAGTAAGGCATAGTTGTTTTCAAATTTTAGCTTAAGTTCATCATAATCCCTAGCGTCTACGGTGGGTTTCTTAATGGCGTGTCGGTGAGTAAACACATCATCTAGGTGTGAGATTCGTACCTCAGACGCAGCGTTGGTAGGAGTATTAGCTGTGTTTTCACCGGTGTGATCCATCTCCTCGTCCTCGTCATGTTCGACCAGCCTTGCCATGCAGCAATCTTCATCCTTAGGCTCCTCGTCTTCTGAAGTGTCATTCACCCATTCAGCTTCTTCGGTGAGTAGAACTTTCCCACTTTCCATCTTGCGGGTCATTCTGGCCTTACGGTCGTAGTAGCCGGAGTCCTTCACGCGTGGGGCATGGCATTCTTTGGCAAAGTGGCCTATCTTTCCACATCGAAAGCACTTCACAGACTTTTGAGGTGCGGCGGAGTCCTCTTCTTTCTTTGTTGGCTTGGCTTCCTCTGCTGGAGTGAACTTTTTGGTGCCGCTATAGGTTCTTTGGCGATTGGAGGAGGATGAGGATTTTTTCCCGATCTTCTTTGAGACCAACTTGGTGAGCATTGCCAGTTGCTTGCGTATATCACGAACATCTTCGTCTGATTCGGTATCTGCTTCGGATCCTGAAGAGGTGTCCGATACAACAGCTGGTAGCTTTCCTTTGTTCTGTTTAGTCTTAGTGGTGGAAGATCGTTCATTGGTTTTGTTTGAGAGGAGGGCCAGTGGGTCGACTCGAGTGTTGGTGGACTGAGGTTGCACATAAGGAGCATAGGCAGACAGACTGTCATAAAGAGCATGGATGGAAGTGTTGGAGAGGTCCTTACTCTGAATCATCATCACGATTGCATTGCCCCAATGAGGTTTGAGGCTACCAAGGAAGCGGTTATTGATATCGAATTTGTCCCTCGAGATCCTGGCTTTCTTGAGTTCATTGATGACCTTCAAGTATCGGAGGTATGTGTCGCGCAGTTCCTCTCCTTCATAGGCCTGGAAGTGTTCATACTGCGAGAGACATGCTGATTTCCTCCCCTGTGCACTTTCAGTTGTGCCAGCCATAATTTCAGCAAGTTCATCCCATATCTCCTTGGCAGTTGTGCAGCACTCAACGTGACCGTAGACCTCGTTTCCCAAAGCCTGGAAGAGGTATCCTTTGGCAGTCTCGTCGGCCTGTTCGCGAGCCAATTCATCCTCATTGATGGGACCTCTTGGAGTGCGGCGTTCATCCATGGGAGGATTTGCATTTGGCTGTGCAGGGACTATTGTCCAGAACTGTGCTGGCCCGTTGAAGATGGAGTCCAGAAGGTATTGAGAGAGTGGTGCGCCTTTGTTCCTGATGAACGTGAGGAACCGGTTTGTCCATATGCTGTAGTCGCCTTGTCGCAGCATCGGAGGCCTGGTGTCGGAGCCCACTATGGAGATGTCGTTTGTGGTAGACATGGTTGGTGCAGTCGAATCGTCCGTGGTTTTGATCTTGCGTAGATAAGAAAGTTAGTAACGAACGATATGAGAAATACGAGTTTAATGAGTAGAGTTTTGAGAATAAAATTGTTTAAAGAATTTCTTAGAACTAAGTGAGCGTGTGTGATGGTCGATAATGTATGAAAGAGAAATAAATCTTGAAATTAGGAGAAGTTCTAGAAATTTAAATTAAGACTTGGGAAGCAAAAACAAATTTTATCTCAAATGTGGTTTAGGGAGATAGAGTGTAAGGATCAAATCTTAAAGATTTTGAGAAAAGTTTAACCCAAGACGAATTTATCACGAGAAAAGGTCTTAACAACAAGAAAAATTCGCAGCTCAAAGTTTAAAATTTCACAAGAGAATTTCGCGGGAAGAAAAAATCGCAGCTAGAGTTTGAAGTATGATTTTTATGAAATTTTTCTCGGATTTGAAAGAGACGTGGATAAATGAAGTGTTATCCGAGAATTTAGGTGCTTGAGAAATTTCGGTGTTTGAGAATTTAAAGAGAAAGTCTGAAGGAAAAATTCTCAAGTGAAAATTCTCGGTTTTAAAAGTTTCGCATGTGGGAATAATTCTAGGTTCGAGAGTTTTTTTTTTTTTTTTAAAAAAATTTGAACGAGACGTGGTTTTAAAGAAAACTTTCTCAGATGAGATAAATTTTCTCGGCTTTGAAAATTTCTCGGATGTAAAAATTTCGTGAATTTCAAAAATAATTAACACTAAAAATAATTTGTTCTCCCACGATTTCACGAATATGAAACACATGAACACGCAACACTCCGACCTCGCAAGCGAACCTTCTCTGCGACGTCTTCGAATTCTCCCATCTCACCAAAGCCTAAGGTCAAGCGAAAGCGTCTCTCGTCGACAAACGTAAACTCACCCACTTCTCGCAAGCCAAAGGTGACCAAAACCGAAGCACGAAAACGACGACCACATTACCCACGCCAATTCATGTATACGGCACCATACATGCAAGCACGAATTAGGAAAATATGGGTTAGAAAAACTACAATCTCGCCTAATCAAGCAAACGACAAAGGGAAAGCTAAATTAGAATCAACACAATCTGATTTAGAATCCACATTTCCCATTAAGTGCATAAAAACTTTATTTGTTTCACGAGAATGCCCCGTCAGTAAACGGGGACCCAACATTTGCTAATGATTGCAGGTCTGTCATGTGTGGTATCTAGACTCGGGTTGCTC
Source organism: Craterostigma plantagineum (assembly GCA_027422505.1). Classification (NCBI taxonomy): domain Eukaryota; kingdom Viridiplantae; phylum Streptophyta; class Magnoliopsida; order Lamiales; family Linderniaceae; genus Craterostigma; species Craterostigma plantagineum. The sequence goes on along the minus strand of JAPQWV010000013.1, from coordinate 14,701,060 downwards.
CACACACATGACGGGGAACAAGGAGCTGCTGAGCAACTTCTCCGAGCGCTATCTCGGAAGGGTCTCCTTCGGAAACAGTCAAATGGCGCCAATTCTCGGAACTGGTGATCTCGTCCATGACAAACTGACGATCAAGGGCATCTCCTACGTTGAGGGTTTGAGCTACAATCTCTTCAGCATTGGTCGTTTCTGCGACAAAGGATACAAGGTTCTCTTCGAATCTGATATCTGCAGCATCATAGATGCCTCGGGACTGCCACTTCTTTCTGGAACGCGCACGTCTCACCTCTACGTACTCAATCTCACGACCTCTCGACCAGTATGCCTTCTCTCTCGGGCTGCACCCAAGTTGAATGATCTATGGCACCGACGTCTCTCACATCTCAATTTCAAGACTATCAACAAACTGCGTCAAGATAAACTCGTCAACGGTCTACCCCAACTAACATATCATAAGGAACATCTCTGCTCTGCCTGTGAATTGGGGAAGATGAAGCGATCGTCTCATGTCTCTAAGGAAACACCGTCCTCTAAGCTCATCCTCGAACTCTTACATATGGATCTATGTGGCCCAATGCCTACGGCCACACTCGGAGGAAGACGGTATATTCTGGTGATAGTCGACGATTTTTCACGCTACACGTGGACGAAACTCATTCGTACAAAGGATGAAGTTCCTGATATAATTATCGAGTTTGTTGTTACATCCCAAACACTCCACCAACAGAAGGTTCGGATTATCAGAAGTGACAACGGAACTGAGTTTAAGAACAAAAAACTCAGTGATTTCTATGCCACTCAGGGCATCACTCAGCAGTTCTCAGCTGTGAAGACACCGGAACAGAATGGTGTCGTTGAGCGCAAGAACAGGACACTAGTTGAAGCTGCAAGGACTCTTCTCATCCAATCCGGACTTCCTCATTCTCTTTGGGGCGAAGCTATTCAAACGGCTTGCTACACACAGAACCGGGCTTCCATCCACAAGAGATTCAACCGCACCCCATACGAGATGCTGAATAACCGTCGTATCCCCGATATATCTTATCTAAGGGTCTTCGGTTGCCGATGTTTTGTTGCCAATGATCGCCAACATCTTGGGAAGCTTGATCCAAAAGCTCTTGAAGGCATCTTTGTTGGATATTCACTGAATTCAAAGGCATACAGAGTCTATCTTAAGGAGAAATGGTCAGTAATAGAAAGCACGAATGTCTCTTTTGATGAAAGCGAAGGCGATCTAATAGCTTCTGGCCATATCAGTCCAGAACCAGGTCTTCTACAGTCGTTGACAAAAGGTCAACCTTCAAAGGCGGGAACTTCCTCATCTGAGGGCAATTGTGGCGAATTGGATCTCGATCTGCTCTTCGAGTACTTCTACCCAGTTCCCAAGACTCCCGTCGCCACCACTCAACCTACCGCTGCACCCACTCCACCTACACCACCAGCTACCGGCAATAACGTCGTCCCTCCAAACATGGATGCACTCAATCTTAACGAAGACGACATTCTACCCAACCCTGGGAATATTGCTGATCCTGATGCTGAACCCTCTCAATTAAATACGATTGAGATCTCTTCTTCGGACATCGGGCCCCAATCTAATGAGCTTCAAGTAGACACTAATGCGGCCAGCTCCTCACAAACCAACGTGCCACTTTGGGCTCGATCTCACCCTACCGATCAGATTATTGGGGATCCCACATCCGGTGTTTCGACACGTTCAGCTACGATGAATGAAAGCTTGTTTGCTTGCTATCTCAGTCAAGTCGAACCATCACGAGTAGCAGAAGCTCTCAATGATCCTGATTGGCTGATTGCAATGCAGGAGGAAATAAATCAGTTTGAACGCCTACAAGTTTGGGAACTCGTACCACGACCTCACAATAGGTCCATTATCGGCACAAAATGGATCTTTAAGAACAAAAAGGATGAAGATGGTGTTGTTATTCGCAACAAAGCAAGACTTGTGGCTAAGGGGTATAACCAACAAGAAGGCATCGACTACGATGAAACCTTTGCCCCAGTTACCAGGATCGAAGCCATACGAATGTTTCTTGCCTTTGCTGCTCACAAGAACTTTAAAGTCTACCAAATGGACGTGAAGACGGCATTTCTGAATGGATTTCTCAAAGAAGAAGTGTACGTTGATCAACCTGAAGGGTTCTTGAGTGAAGAGTTTCCTCATCACGTATATCGACTCTACAAGGCCCTCTACGGACTAAAACAGGCTCCCCGAGCTTGGTATGACGTCCTGTCAGATTTCCTCGTTCAGTCTGGATTCAAGAAAGGATCTCTGGATACAACCCTCTTCACCAAGCGGAGTGGCCCGGACATCATGATTGTACAGATTTATGTCGATGATATCATTTTTGGATCAACTGAACCACAACTATGTGAAGAGTTCGCAGAATTGATGAAGGAAAAATTTGAAATGAGTATGATGGGCGAGCTGAATTTCTTTCTTGGCCTTCAAGTAAAGCAACTCCCCGACGGAATCTTCATCAACCAGTCCAAATACATCCATGACATTCTCGAGAAATACGGAATGAAGGATGCTAAGACTGCTGCAACACCTATGTCTCCCTCTGGCCGACCCGATGCGGACCCATCGGGTGCTCCAGTTGACCAAACCATCTATCGAGGGATAATAGGATCTCTTCTGTACCTCACTGCTAGCCGACCAGATATCGTTCTCTCGACAGGCATCTGCGCGCGTTTCCAAGCAACACCAAAGGAATCCCACCTCACTGCTGTTAAAAGGATTCTCCGCTATCTTAAAGGGACACCCAATCTGGGTTTGTGGTACCCCACTCAATCGGACTTCAAGCTGGTTGGATTCTCTGACTCGGATTATGCAGGATGCAAGATGGACAGAAAAAGCACCTCTGGAGCTGCACACTTCTTGGGCGGTAAACTCGTAAGTTGGTCGTCTCGAAAACAAAACTGTGTCTCAACTTCGTCGACGGAGGCAGAATATGTCGCCGCCGCTAGTTGCTGTTCACAGCTTTTGTGGATGAGAACCCAACTACGAGATTTTAATATTCATATTGATAAAATTCCCATTTATTGTGACTCAAAAAGTGCTATTGCGATGACGAGTAATCCAGTACATCACTCTAGAACAAAACACATAGATATTCGCCACCACTTCATCAAAGAACATGTAGAACAAGGGACAATTGAATTGCACTACGTCACAACCGAAGATCAACTGGCCGACATTTTCACAAAACCGTTGGATATCAAACGATTCCAACACCTAGTGACTATGTTGGGCATGTTGAATATTCAGTTGTGATCAATCGTCTCTACATGAACTCTGATTAAGTGTACATATTTCCTTTCCACTTCACTCTATTATCTATGTGTCTTCTGAATTTTTATGTGTCTCATGGATTATGTCTTTTGGGGGGAGTTTTTCGATTAAGGGGGAGCGTTTGATATTTCGTTATTTAAAACGGGAATTTTTCAATTAAGGGGGAGCGTCTGATATTTCATTATTTAAAACGGGGAGTTTTGCGATTAAGGGGGAGCTTCTTATTTTTATTATTTAAAAAAAAAAAAAAAAAAAAAAAAAAATTTTGAAAAATTTTGGGTTGAAATTTTAAAGTCTGGTCAAACTGAGTCAAAATCGGACTAATCAAAATTTTGGACTGAATTTAAAATTTCTCTGGTCAAAAAGAGTCAAAATTGGGACCAAATCCGCGAAATTCAGCCAAGTTGAGGTTTTGACCAAGCCCGCGAATTTTCGGCCCATTTACTCAAAAAATTCGCATGTACAGTGTCTCCAATCGTAAAACCCCAAAACCCTTAACATTTTTTCTCATTATCCTAAAGATCCCGAGAAAATTTAAAAAATTCGCAACCTCTCTCTCAAAAATTCGCAACCCCTCTGTCAAAAAATTCGCAACACCTCGCATCATCGTCATCGTCAAAATCTGCATTCAAACTTCGTTTCCTGCTAACTCCATCATCGCAAATCAGTTTTTCGGTATGAATACATCTCGAATAACCCAATTTCTGTTCGATTTTACCCTGTTTTGCCCATTTTTATTTAATCTGTTAAGTTAGGGTTAAAATTTCTCGGCTCTGAATCGAACGCATGTTAGGTTTTTAATGTTTAAATCCCCCAAATATGCATTACCCATTCAATTACGAGTCGATTAAGCCCAGATTACAGCATTTTGGTTGCAATTTGAGTAGGTCTAGGGCTGAAATTTATTACGTCGCTTCGCTGTCTTCACACTGTGTTCTTCACCGCGAAATTTCTCAAAATTTCTGCCTTAAAACGTTAAATTTTCGCTGCCACAGTACCATAAGCCCCGCGAATTTTTTTATCACCGAGAAACTTTCTCAGATAAAGTCCTTTAAACAGTTAAAATTCTCGCTGCTACAGTACCATAAGCCCCGCGAATTTTTCTTATCACCGAGAAAAATTCTCAGATAAAGTGTTTTAATTGTTAAACTTCGCTATTACAGTGAGATAAGCCCCGCGAAACTTTTATTTCACCGAGAAAATTCTCCGAAAAAAAAAAAAAAATTGCTTTAAATGTTAAAATTCGCTGCTACAGTGAGATAAGCCCCGCGAAATTTTCATTTTACCCGAGAAAATTCTTGCACTACTGAGAGTGTAGCTCCGCGAAATTTTTAACTTACCCGAGAAAATCTCATATACTCGCATCTACAGTGAACAAAAATTTTTCTCAATTCACGAAGAGTCTTCAACCCGCGAAAATCTCATATACTCGCATCTACAGTGAACAAAATTTTCTCAATCCACAAAAATTTTTCTACCCGCGAAAATTTCATATACTCGCATCTACAGTGAACCAAATATTTTCTCATTACGTGCGAGATTTTGAAATTCTGAAATTGTGGCTAAGTAAGAAATTTTGAAACTTGAGAATTTTTTTTTTTAACGTGTGAGATTTTTGTGACTGAGTGCGAAATTTCTTGAAACTTGAGAAAATTCCTATGTCTGATAAGTTGCGACCTTTTTTTTCTCATAACATGTGAAAATTTTTACAATGTGCGAAGACCTCTTAACTTGCGAAAGTTTTCCATACTTGCTGAATTTTACACAAACTGCGAAAATTTTCAAAATTCAATCTTAACAACTATGTCAGAGGGACCCTAACCTAGCTTTATTGTGAATTTTTCTTATATATAATTTTGGGCAATTCTATCATTCTTGTGACTTAGACCACACTATTCATCTTATAATTATTGTCGAGCACACAAATGACGGACAAAGACCAAAGTACACTCGAGGCACTTGAGGCGGCTGTCATCCAAAGGGAAGTCGCTCGCATCGAACTCCACTCGCGTACCTATGTACCACCAGCCGAGGAGATCTTCCCACTAAATCAATGGGCGGCCCTGGTTCCCAACAACTACAAAGTGGACTTGGACAGTTTTCGGTGCGATGCCCCTGTAATTATAGAGATTCTCAAAGGACACCCACTTCGCCACGCCCTCACTCATGGCGAACCAGAAGCTCAGGTGTACCTTCAACAATTCTGGCATACGCTACAAATAGCTGGACCACTACGTCTTGCCAAGACCCTATCCGCTAAAATCGATCAAGAAACCGTCGTCCTCACTCCCAGAATACTCCAAGAAGTTCTTCAACTCCCGGTCTACTCACCATACGATCCACCACCCACTCACGACCAACTCATTGAAGACATCGACAGACTGGGCTATCAACCAGATGCCAAGAAGAAGAAAGGCCCACTTGTCCTCAGTGAAGTCACAACCCGCAACCTACCACAACCCTGGCGGACACTATACCTGCTGGTGAACAAGTGCATGTCTGGAAAGCATGCTGGTCAGGATCGCGGCAACATTCAAATCCTCACAATCATGACCGGCATCGCTCACAACCGCAAGTACAACTACGCCGACATCATCTGGGTGGACCTAGTCTCGATGATCCAGAGACGTGACCGGGAAATCGCCAAGGGAGTCACGAACCGGTTCGTCCCGTACATGCGATGGCTCCCAGCTCTAATAAAGCACTTCCGCCTACACTCAACCAACATCCGCATCCGTCCGGCAGCAGAACATTTTCAGATACCAACTGTCGAGAAGTTCGCCAAGAAGAACACACCGGCGAAGGATCGACACGCAATGGTGATCCCGGACGACGTGCTCGCCTACGCCGACCCAACCAACCCGCACGTCCAAGAATACCGTGCCTCAACCGCCTCCTTCCGAGAAAGCCCGCACCCTCTATCCTCTGTCCCTATGGAGCAGATCAACCCCCCTGCTCCTAACCTCGGGACTAGCCAACCCCCCACCACCACCTCCAAAAAGTCAACGAGTCGCGCCGCATCCTCCTCCACCCGCGCTCCGAAAAAACGGTCGCGTGAGGATGACGTAAGCCGCTCCACGGAGCGTCGATCGAAACAAAAACACGATCGACCTCCTCCGCCACAAATAAGCCGAGCCGAACCAATAGGTACAGGAGGTGATGTGTTCACCTCCCGAGTAGAAGTCGTGGCATCTGGCTCAACCACGCAAACAACCCCACCAAGCCACTTATCTTCCTCTCTACAGGAAGTTATTTCATCCCTCGAAGGAGCCATGTCACATCTCACCCACCACATTCCGCCACTACTGCGCTGACCACTCTGAAGACCGGGCTCCCTGCTCTTGAAAGTCACATTTCAATGGATCCTTGGCACATTTTTTACGCCCCACGCCTACCTTCTTCTGGAGCCAGACGAGTCATCTTCGAGGCCGAACCAGACAACTTCCATTCGAAGACGACAAATCCGGCGCCAAGAAGAAGAAGATTGGAGAATCTTAACAAGTGAGTCCTAGCCGAGCCATCAATGCCTCCGCAAGAAGAGGAGATATCCTTGTAGGGGGAGTTTGCTAGGAATCGAGATCTCCAATATGCCCAACAAAGATATCCCGGGCTGAACTGAAGATTGAACACTAAGGGGGAGATTGTTAGGAAATATTTTGTAGTGTTCAATTTCATTGTATTATCTTTGTTGATTTGCTTTATTAAACTTTGGGCTAGCTCTTAATTGGGTTAGTTCTTAGTTATTTATGTAATGGGCCTTCACAAGAGGCCCACCTATTATATACCAACTTGTGGTATAAATAGGAAAACCCTAACACATAGTTAGGTGTGCTTGTGTGTGAAGATCAAATAAACAATTTTAGAGTGAGAGAGTCTCCTCAAGAAAACCACCAAGCCCCACACGCCCCATTCTCAAATCTAGATCTTTAGGCGTGTTTAATCCGTCCGAAGTCGTATTGTTGGTGTAATCTCGGACCAACAAGTGGTATCAGAGCCCAACGCGACCGGATTTGCGTGTTTTAAGCAAGATTTGAGTGAAAAATTGCTTGAAAAATTATTTTCGTCACTTTCAGTTTTTGGGCGATTTCGACCTCGATTTGTTGTTTTTAGACATCCCAAAGGTTGATTATGTGTTTAGGAATGTTTTTCTGAAGTTTTGGAACAAGTTTCGTCGATTTTGAGTGAGATTTGAGCGAAAACGAGTCATTTTTCTGGTAAAAGTCGCGCAATGAAATAGTACTGTTCTTGGCCGAGAAATTTTCATACCCGAGAAAATTCTTAGCCGAGAAATTTCTTGCGTTGAAATTTTCGCTGCTACAGTGAGTGAGGCCGAGAATTTTTTTTTACCCGAGAAAATTTGCCTGAGAAAATTTCGCTGGCCGAGAAACTTTCGCTGCCCGAGAAAGTTTTGCAAAACTGAGAAATTTTTCCAAAATCCGCGAAATTTTCTAAGGCTGAGAAATTCGAAACCGGGAAACTTTCTTTCTCAGGTTGAGAAATTTTTGAAACCGCGAAATTTTTGAAGGCTGAGAAACTTTTACTGTACATGCGAAAATTCTTGGATGCGAAAAATTCTCACGACATGCGAAAATTTATAACTTGCGAAAATTTTACAGTACATGCGAAACCTTTACAGTACATGCGAAAATCTTCTTGATATGCGAAACTTTTACTGTACATGCGAAAATTTACTCTGAATGCGAAATTTCCTTATTTTCGCAACTCACTCTCACAACGAAATTTCTCGGGACAACATCATTCGCACATTTTCACACCATTTTTTCGCACCCCCCGAGAAATTTGCACCAAACCTTTAAACTTGATCCAAACTCGAATTTTTAGCTTCAAATCTTGCAAAAATCACTCTTTAAAATTGCACTTAAACGTTTTTGACCACCAAAATTTCTGGCCCCCCCTCGGATTAAATAAGGTTAAGGAGCAACAAAAAAAAAAAAAAAAAAAAAAAAAAAAAGGGTTGAAATATTTTTCTAAGCCTAAGGAAAATTTATATCATTGGATAGAGAAAAATTTTCTAAGCCCATTGGACTTTGTCTATTTTACACTTTTAAAATTTTCCGAAATAAATTTTTCTGGGCCAAAATTTTCGGTATAGACGACGTTTTTGTGAAATTTGTGAAGGCAAATCCAAAACGCGGCAACGATCACCGTACCCAACGATCGACCTAGGACGGTATTGGCACATTATAGAAAAAGTTTAGGTCACCCCCAAACTTTTCGGAGCCGAATTTCCAAATGCCAATTTCACACTACCCAGCATGTATGGCACCCGGGTTGCTCCACATACATGACTGGTACACGACGTGAGCAACCACCCCCCAGCATGTATGGTACCCGGGTTGCTCCACATACATGACTGGTACACGACGTGAGCAACCACACCCCGGCATGAATGGTACATGGGTTGCTCCACATTCATGACCGGTATGCACTGCGAGCAACCAACCCCATCATGCACGTTACACGGGTTGCTCCACGTGCATGAAGGGATGTCAAAGAAGCGAGCAATCATCATGACTTCTGTACAAATCCGTGCAGAACCCGGACCCATAAAGAAGGGTTGACAAGAGTTCAACCAACCATCAGTGGGCGCGCCATCCAATCTTGATGCTTAGGCGATGTGGATCTCTTGTACCAGACTCCACCGTCCACCCACTGCCATCCATTCCACCATGGTGCGCTACATGGAGACGTCCTAAGCCACCGTGATCCTCTTTACGCCCTCACCACCACCACCACCTGACGAGTCTCAGAAGTGTCTGATCAACAGTTTTGGGCCACCCTCGTCGACATCACTCGTGGTCGCCTTTCAACGCGATCACGCCACGCCACCATAGTTCCCATGGATCAGTGAAACCCCCCTGATCCTAACCCAGGAACGAGCCTACCCTAGCCTCTCTAGTCTAGGTCTAGGTCGCGCGACATCCTCCTCCACGCAAAGATCCAATCAACGATCTCGGGAGGATGACGTAAGTCGCTTGCAGGAGTTGCGAACCAACAACGACATGATCGCACTCCTCTGTCATATCTCACCACAACCCGGACCTCGCCCATAGGTACAGGAGACGACTCGCTCGTTTCCCGAGTAGAAGTCGCGGCATCTGGTCCAACCGCGCAATTAACCCCTCCCAACCACTCAGCTATCCTTTCGCAGATAGCTGTTTCATTTCGCACAAGAGGAACCACGTTAGCCATCACCGCCCCACTTGGAGACGGTTGATGTTGAACATGCAGTGCCCCGCCTCTCACTGCACCTCTTCCACCCACATTGAGTCTAGTGTCCTCACCCACCGAAATTTTCCACTTTCTAGGACACAAACACTCTTTACGCACCGCAGGTTCTTCGTGAACTTGCCCGAACGCTTGATGACGTCCTTGTGACCGAGAGCGGAAGACCCAAGACAGCCACCCTCACCACAACTGTCGATGGGCCACGGATACGAGCTTGTCTCATCGTCCGTGCGAACGGAAAGCCTTTGTGGCTCTCCGGTTCTTTTTGTCCTGTGCAAACAGGCGGCGCATCGGACACATGTTTCGATGTTGTGACGACGGAGCGTCTTTGTGACCCCCGTCTGGTTAGTTACCCCGTTCGTGATGGAGCCCCGACTCATAGCAATCAGCGAGGAACTTACACATTCCATGCCGCGCTCAACGAGGATCTATGAAGGAAAAGGTCCCATCACCAACACCACTCCACCACGCCTACGCTCACGCCACCACATGCTGCTCCGCCTCTTCCAAGTTTCGAAATGAACTTGGAGGAAAGCCAAATGCTGCTACTCCTGAGAATCCTACTTGATTGCCTCACTCAACACCACACCACACCATCATCATCACCATCAACGCCAGAGGCAGACTCGTCTCACGGACGACGTGACGATCCCAAAGACGGAGATCATCTCAAGGGGGAGTAAAGGAGAATAACTGAGTTGAAGATCGTACAGTAGGATCAGCAGCAACCATCATCCACCTCCGCTCACACCACCTATGCCACCTCTCACAACACCTACTCCACCACCTCCACCAACTACGCCCCGCCGGAGGCTTCCACTACCTCCGCGCACATTCTTATGTGTCAAGCTATTATGTTCATAATGGAACACTCGAAGGAGCCATGGCACATCTCATCCACCACATTCCGCCACTACTGCGCTGACCACTCTGAAGACCGGGCTCCCTACTCTTGAAAGTCACATTTCAATAGAGCCTTGGCACATTTTTTACGCCCCACGCCCACCTTCTTCTGGAGCCAGATGAGTCATCTTCGAGGCCGAACCAGACAACTTCCATTCAAAGACGTCAAATCCGGCGCCAAGAAGAAGAAGATTGGAGAATCTTAACAAGTGAGTCCTAGCCGAGCCATCAATGCCTCCGCAAGAAGAGGAGATATCCCTTGTAGGGGGAGTTTGCTAGGAATCGAGATCTCCAATATGCCCAACAAAGATATCCCGCGCTGAACTGAAGATTGAACACTAAGGGGGAGATTGTTAGGAAATATTTTGTAGTGTTCAATTTCATTGTATTATCTTTGTTGATTTGCTTTATTAAACTTTGGGCTAGCTCTTAATTGGGTTAGTTCTTAGTTATTTATGTAATGGGCCTTCACAAGAGGCCCACCTATTATATACCAACTTGTGGTATAAATAGGAAAACCCTAACACATAGTTAGGTGTGCTTGTGTGTGAAGATCAAATAAACATTTTAGAGTGAGAGAGTCTCCTCAAGAACACCACCAAGCCCCACACGCCCCGAACCTAAATCTCGATCTTTAGGCGTGTTTAATCCGTCCGAAGTCGTATTGTTGGTGCTAATCGGGACCAACACTGCATGTGAAGGATCGATCGAAACCAAGTAGAACAAGCACCAAATCGGGCGATTTGAACAGAATCTACACGTGGCATGAAAGGAAGAAATCGCCGAGATCTAGTTGACCAACCCTAAGTCGGGCGATTTTGAGTTACTACTAACATACGGCGAAATGTGCATGTGAGGAATCGATTAAATTAAATGTATGGGGCAATGTAATCGTGCGGTTTAAGCTCAAGGGGTACTCGGCGAATTTGCGGGGCATTAAAACCCTACAAATCAGGCGAAATGTCGAGCATGCATGCATGAAATCGGGCAAGCTAAGGTGACGTCAACGCGCGGCGATTTCCATCCTTTAAGACCACAAATCGGGCGAAACAAGCCACATGCAAGAATCAAATCGGGCGATTTGTTGAGCAATGAGAGCAATCGGCGATTCCAGATTCCACACGCCACAAATCGAGCGAATCCATCCCATGTATGACAAGTCGGGCGAAAGCCATTCAAAGAGGCACAAATCGGACGATTAGGACAGAAACTCCACGTGGCATTTGGAGAACAAATCGCCGAGCTTTGGTCCATGAAATCACAAATCGGGCGATTTCTGTCAGGACCCGACTTCTTAATCGCCTAATTCTAACGTATCCTATGTGCCTACCGTTGCTTTATCTTAAAAGAGTTGCGGAAACGCGTATTAAATTTTTCCATTTTTGTAATGGAAGTAGTTTCTATACATGACAAAAGAATTACATGACTTCCTAACTTCATGTGAATCCTAATTACACGAGATGTGTATACATGCATATCAAAAGAATCTCTGTGCGCCCGGCCTCACAGGTCGTCATCCATGCACACACTCCCATCCCAAAAGCTGCTGGAAGTGCCAAAAGATTTCCTTGCCATCTAAGCGATCACGTACCGTGGTCGCTCGCACCTACAACACATAACGTAAGGGATGAGCGATATGCTCAGTAAGTAGAAATCATGCATGACGTGCACGTGATAAAACTCTGCAAGGGCAATCCACGCCGATGCATCTTACATCTTATGGATCGATCTTAATCTCATATCTTTTATCTTAGGGCCCTTGGCAGACTTTTACCCAGGCGTACACCGTAAAGAGCTCTATCCAACCACGGGCATCAGCCCAAAGTATGAGGGCATCAACCCAACCATACTAAAGCATGAGGGCATCAACCCAACCACGCTAATCAGGGATATAAGGGCATCAACCCGACCATGAGGGCATCAACCCAACCATGGTATCCCCCGACGCATCAACGTCGTTCGTATACTGGCGACGCATCAACGTCGCCGACGGCGCATCAACGCCGTCTCGGTGCCCCGGAAGCCGCCACCTATCTTAACTAATAATATCCTCATTGCCCACTTCGGCATTCGCTTTTCGCTATTTGCGACATATATGTGCACACTCATCATCTCATTTCCCCAACGTGTCGTGCATGCTCGTGCATATGCAAATGCATCATCGTCATAATGCTTACCAAAAGCATGAAACCATATCATACAAGTTCACATAAGCACGTAAACACAGCATCACATAATCACATAAATTAGGCACATACACATATGTTATGTGTCGTAGTTGGATTTCCACTTACCTGGCGTCCGTAGACTAACTGCTACCTGCCCTGGCGAATTTCCTAAGTCCCGACCTTCGGCACCAAAACATTCGTATCAGTAAGCTATTAATTAATTAAGCTAGCTAAGTACTCGAATTATTTTAAGTCATGAACTTAATCTTCGACTTTAAACTATTTGCTAGCCGGTCTAGTGAAATTCCTAAAATTTCGTCCTTTAAACCTGCCAAGGCTATAAAGTCAGTCCATAAATTATTTTAAATCAACTACGAAATTTTCGTTCCAAAATTCTATCGAATGCAACGTCTACCTATACCGAAAATTGTCCCTAAGGACACCGATAGGCAAATTATAATTGGGCGTTGAAAGAGCCTATGCTCATTGGAATCGGAATATTTTTCTTACTAAATGGTGCGAAATTTTTTTTTTTTTATAACTTAAATCGTTTTAATCTAAGGGGTTCAATTCGTGAAGTTGATTTGCCAACTAGGACCCGCAAAATGCATGAGGCTCGGTTCGCAAAATGGGTTCGCAAAGTGCATGAGAATTCGCAGAATGCCGAGTTCGCAAACCTCGGTCGGCCCGCAAAGTTGGTGAGTTCGCAATGTTAGTTCGCGACCTATGTGGGCTCGCAAACTTCTAAGGGTTCGCAAAGTCCCCCATTCGCAATCCTTGTGGGGCTCGCAAAGCATGGAGTTCGCAAAGTATAATGAGCCCGCAAAATGACTTGGATGCGAAAACTCCGGACCCGCGAAGTGCTTGGACCCGCACAGTCTTCAATTCGCCAAGTAGGGTTCGCAAATCTTCATGCCACCACGGGTTCGCAAACCTCCTTAGCCCGCAAACCTCCATGGATTCGCAAAGTGGCTTGGAGTTCGCTAAGTTCTTTCCATTCGCAAAGTGGAGCCCGCAAAGTTGGCCCGCGGCTTGTCCTTGAGTTCGCACGCCACAAATCGGGCGAATCCATCCCATGTATGACAAGTCGGGCGAAAGCCATTCAAATAGGCACAAATCGGACGATTAGGACAGAAACTCCACGTGGCATTTGGAGAACAAATCGCCGAGCTTTGGTCCATGAAATCACAAATCGGGCGATTTCCTCCCATGTTCCAATTTCAGGCGAAAGTTAAATCGCCGAACTCTTTCTCGAACGATTTTAACCATATCTCTAAATCGGGCGATTTCCTCTTATTGGATGGCTTAAATCGACCGAATTGCTCAACCATTTCGTACATGGAATCGAGCGAAATGAAGAAGAAACTAAAATCGGGAGAATTGAAAATTAACAATAACCTAACTCTAGCCGAATTCGTTAGGTCACAATTCGAGACTAACTTTACTTAGGAATTTATTGGGTGGGGACTTGATTTAGTAAGAGTCGAACGACTTAGGACTCTATTAAAATTAATAAAGTCCGACAATTTAGTTCGACCTAAGTGTAATAAAGGCGTAATACTAATACGATAATATTTATGTTTAAAGGTCGTACTTTAGGAGCAAACGGGGAGAATACTAATTACGCTTGGACGACAGGTAAGTAGAAATCCAACTACGACACATAACTTGTCTGAATGCACTTGCTTTATGCGAATACGTGCTTCTGTGATTTTATGTTTACGTGATTTAATTGATATGCTTTTATATGAGCGTGTCTGAAGTTTAAATTGGATGACAAGGTGCTTCGAGGCTTACCTGAATTGTGATTACTTGATATTACGTGACTATGTGCCTCGATGATTACATGAATTACGTGGAATAATTGTATATTCTGTCTCTTGGTAATATCGTCTGGCATTTGTTGCATTTTCATACTCACGTGCATACACTATCATATGTGGGAGGGTTGTATGAGTCGAGTATGCATATATATGGTGTATCGCTTGAAAGCGATTGATACATTGCCGATATGGGCATGTGTTGTCGACTCAGTTGAGTCAAGGGCTGTCCACTATGCCACCAGGGCGACGTTTAGCGTCGTCAAACTATTATATAAAATATATGGATTATGATTAGGGCAGATGTCCCGATGGCGAAAAGGCCGTATACATATATTATTATTATTGTACACGTAATGAAATATATTACGGCGATTCACGAGGCCGACTGCCTGATTCACGAGAGGCAGGTATATATAGATATATTACGGCGATTCACGAGGACGACTGCCTGATTCACGAGAGGCAGGTATATATATATTACGGCGATTCACGAGGCCGACTGCCTGATTTACGAGAGGCAGGTATATAAATATATTATGGCGATTCACGAGGGCCGTATATATATATATTATTATTATGAACATAATGAAATATACTAGGGCGAAGGCCCGTTGGCGAAAGTGCCGTATACATATATTATTATTATTATTATTGTACTTGTAATGAAATATATTAGGGCGAAGACCCGTTGGCGAAAGGGCCGTATACATATATTACTATTATTGTACAAGTAATGAAATATAATAGGGCGGAGACCCGTTGGCGAAAGGGCCGTATACATATACTATTATTATTGTAAAAATAATGAAATATATTAGGGCGATGCCCGTTGGCAATGTGGCCATATAGACACACTTATGATATGATTGGGCGATGCCCGTGGCGGTAAGGTGCGACCTGGAGGGTGCGACCTGAGGGTGTAAGCGATACAGGGTGGAACCCTGGTGTAGGCTACCTCAGCGTGGGCTACCAGCGTGAGCGACCGCTGGACAGTCGGGGACGACCGGGATTATATGGCGACCTAGGGGAACGATGTGCATCCTAGGGTTCGGCCATCCGGCATGGACCGCTGTCGTGTTGTCCCTGAGGGACGTGAGATCTTGTGGTGCATAGTGAGATTAGCCGAGGGCCCTGAGTGATGTTAGTACGAATATGATGAGCATCGGTGCAGATCGCCTTTGCGAAGTATAGGTGCATCGGCGCGGATCGCCTTTGCGTAGGTAGTATATGCATTGGCGTGGATTGCCTTTGCGGGGAAGGGACATGTGCATACATGCATGATTTTTGCTTACTGAGCCTCGGTGGCTCATTTCTTTATGTTATGTGTTGTAGGTACTTACGATCACGGTACGTGATCGCCTAGCTGGCAAGGCCTATCTTTTGAAACTTCCGAGCGTCTTTTGGGGTGGACGTGTGTGTATGGATGACGACCTGTGAGGCCGGGCGCATAGGAGCTTTTGCTGTGCCATCGCAACCGTTCCGAGTAATTACGACCTAGAAATAGTACATAATTAGAACTCGAAGAATTGCTTTTGTCGCCGTAGCATTTCCTTTGGTATGTATTGAACAAAGTTCCATGATGCAAATGGAAAACGAAAAATTTCATACGCCTTTCTGTAGTTCCTTCATTTAAATATGCCATTAGGCACTTAGGACGACGTTAGAAATGGTGGCGATGGCTAGGGTCGCTACAACCTCTTCTCCCCCTCATGAAGATTCTGGTCGTCAGGGTCGTCATGTCATCGTTTGGAGTGGGAGTCTTGGCCGTGGCATGATTGCGTAGGCGGGTCAGGACGATCCACCAGACGGTTGTAAAGAGCTTCCTCTTGAGGCGTTCAGTTGGTTAGGCCGATTAGTCGGGCGAGCATTATGTCGTGGAGTTCGGTGGTACAGTGTATTGGTTTATGAGGATAGGTGATTGGATAGTTGGGGCGGTGAGTAGGGGTTGTGAGGTTTGTGCGGACGGTTGTGCCTCAGAGATCGGTGCTTCCCGATATCTTGTCGGGAAATCTCTATGGCAGCATGAACTCTCTCCATAAGATGTTCTCGTATTGTGATAGCGCAGAGGAGAGAGCAGCCTGTAAGTGAGCTTTCGTCACGAACGTGGTAGGGGCCTCCGATGATGAACCAGGACGACTGATGTCGCCTGTTAACAACCCTTGAGTTAACACCGTCTCAACGGGCTGGCTCTTCGTCGCTTGAGGTTGAGACGGTTCGAGACTTCCATCCAATCCTCGAGATAATTCATCTCTATGGATGTTGTTGTAGGCTCAGATTGAACCTGCGAGTCAGATACTTGAGGTCTTAGCCGATAATAGTCGGCATCTGAATCTCGGCCTCGAATGATGCTAAGGGATTAGCCTGCTATGTTGGGTTGTGCCGCATTTCTGCGTTGGGCTGTGCTTCTTGGTGGAGGATCTCCTCAATAGACCCTTGAAACACGCCTACATGGATGGGCAGTTCCGCTTCCAGTGCATCAACTGGAGCCTCGACTTCTAACACTTGCGCCACTTCATCAATCAGCATGGCTTCGAGGTCCTGAGCGGAAGTTTCTGCTTCAAGCTCCTGGGCCACTTGATCGATTAGCTCGGCCTCAGACCTATGATGTTGTTGCGGAAGGCTCACATTGAAATCTGCCGGGGGCTCTCGTATCATCGCTTCCGTTAGATGATGTTCCCGATAGTATAGTCTATATACGTCTCCCGTGGGGTCGGCGAGACGTACCAGCTCGAATGGTGGTTGATAATTTCCTCCTGGAGGCAGGCGAGGAATATTCTCGTGAAGCTCCATGAGGTGGGCAATGATGACATTAAACCACCTTGCATACGGCACATTCTTCAATCGCTTGTTCTCCTTTTGTCTGATCTGTTCTGCAAGGTTATTCCAAGTCAGCTGGGCAAAGTCGTAGTTTTGGGAGAAGCCAATGCCGTGCAATATCCGAAGAATATTGTCGTTGCCTTTGTCAAAACCGGCATGCTTCGACGAGAGGCACTTATTTATGTGGCGACCCTACTTTTCTAATTATGATTAATGGCGAATTTCCGCAACGTAAGCCACGGAAGGCCCGTCTAATTAAAACTTTTTCCTAAAATGATATACACTACTATAAAAATCTGTCTACATCGTCTTCACTATACATAGGCCAAAGCCCCAAAAATGTCAAAAGACCAAAACCCCTAACGCCGCTCCACAGCTCTTCATCCATGTAGCGCTCCGCCCTCAAAAGTCCGTGGAGCACCGCCTCTAGCCGCCTCAGTCTTGACGCGTATCAGCGCCAGACTCAGTACCTACAACACGTAAACACTGAGCGATTTGCCCAGTAGGTGAATAAACATGCATGTATGCAAATGTGCACTCCCCCCAATTCCCAATATCTCACATATCAATGCACACGCTTTCTTTTCCCACATTCATATTTCACACAACACAAGGCCCTAGGTTAGGCTCGACACCTTCCCACGCAACAGACTACTGGGAGGCCACCCTCAAGTCTCGCGACAGTCCACCCTAGTAGTGCACTGGACGATCACGCCAATGTCCTCCTACCGGGTCGCTTCGCACCAAAACAAAAGCGTACACTGATAGTGCACTGGACGATCACGCCAATGGCCCCTTACAGGTTGCACAAAAAAGTTCATTCGGAGGTATGCACCTCGGAACGATCACGCCCGAGTAGACAGATCGATCACGCCTGTCTCCGCCAAGTGCCCAGTGAGCCTAACCTCGACTCCTCTAAGAGTCACCAATCACCACATCTCATTCTACCCCGTATGTCAATATCTCATATCATCACCGTCTCATTACGATACAACCATCACTCGCCCTGACGTGATTTCATGAAAACATAATTCAGATAAACGTACATGAAATAAGTAAAACACATAAATCACGTAAGTCATGTAAGTCACGAAAATCATCGAATCTCATGAAAACACATAAGTCACATATGTGTTTACGTATTGTAGATGGATGATCCACCTACCTATCCTCCCGCTATAGTCAAATAAGAGGTCTGAGGGAATCCCTATACGTCGATCCTCTGAATAAATAAATATTATTATTATCTATACTAACCCTCGAACTGTACAGTCTAAAATAATTGTATCAGAAATTTTTAAAATATTGCTCGAGATGACCTAAATCGCCCGACTTATGGTCAGAATCGAGTCAACGCCCGATTTCTATTCTAAACGTCGTCAAATTCTATCTGATAAATTAATATTTTATATGGCTCGGCGAAAGCTTATTAATTAAGCCTGGGAATCGCCCGATTCATCAAGCTCCAACGTCGGCCGATCAAAGTTCACTTTTGCCGAATTATCTAAAGTCGCCCGATTTGTTTATGCCCATAAGCTAGTTTCGCCGATTTGTTCCTTGTAAAGAAGCATGGAATCGCCCGGTTCCATGCATTTATTAACTTTTGGTCGATTCCAAGTTGCAAATCTCACTTCCATTCCCCCGATTCTAGATTCGCCGAGGTCTACTTAAAGGCTCAAATCGGCCGATTGTTCACTCCTTGGAATCGCCCGATTAATCATGTTTTGAAACCCACTTTCGCCGAATGTCCATTTCTTCACAATGTAGTGCTTAGCTCGGCGATTCTCCAAATCGGTCGAATTTATGGGATTGAATTTTATTAAATTATTCTAAGAGTTATAGTACCCTATTGCGAGCACCGATCGAATCGCAAATGATTTCTAACACTATTGCGAGCACATAAACATCAAAATTATTTCAAATAAGCACAAAATTGATCCATTAGATCGAAATCTCAGTTTCGCACCAAAAAGTTCTTCGAGTGATCGAGAAACTTTTCAGAATTCAGTTTCGATCTAAATCTAACAATTCAGCTTCAAAACAGATACGAATCTGCTCTGATGCCAATTGTTAGCATCAATTATCAACTTCTAGATCCTAGACTTGAAATCCTAAGGAAACCGATTAGAATTGTAGAAAATGAGATTTCGATCGAAAACCTTCTTTGAAGAACTTGATAGAGAATTCGTGTAGTTATAGAATGATTTTTGACTTTCTCTCTCTCTAGAATTTGATTTACAAGCCTTTCGGATCAATTGACTAAAATTCTCTCGTAAGCTCAATGTGTACAAATGTATTTATACCAAACATACTTGGTATAAATAACAAATAAGTCCTAATCTATGGACAAATACAAATAAAGCCCCTACAAGGACATCTAATAAAATCAAAGCACAATTACAAATTGTATTCTACAAATAATATATACAAACCTACATAAAATAAAAATCCAAAAATATTATATATAAATATATATATATTTATATATATATACTTCGGGGGGATGAAGAATTTTTTAGGATGCTTGATCTAAGTCACGAATAATTTCCCCTGACATGCGACTGATTAATTGCTTAATTTTGTGAGTCTAAGTCACATTCTTGTGTCTAAAGGTCATTATTTTGCTCCACTAGACACAAAGCCACTTTACATAAGGGAGGATTCTATCATTATATTTTCTTTCCACGGATTGATTCTCGAGCAAGTCACGCATCAACTGCTTGTCTTAACTAGCGATTCTTGGCCTCATACTCGCTGTTAGATCCTCGATTATCAACTCCTATGATCCTAGACTTCAATCCTAAATAATTCGACTAGAATGATTGACATTAAGATTCGATCGAAAAACTAAATTGAAGAACGCTATAGAGAATTTCGATTAGTGAGAGAAAATACTTTTGTTTCTCTCTCTAGAAATTGGATTGGCAGCCCTTTGGATCAATTGACTAATTTTCTCTATTAAGCTTAAATGTGTACAACGTATTTATACCAAACAAACTTGGTATAAATAACAAACTAGTCCTAAACTAAGGACAAATACAAATAAAGCCCCTAACTACGAGGACAACTAATGAAATCAACGCACAATTAAAAATGATATTCTACATTCTCACCCTTTGTGCTTGATTGCTTTTCTGTGCTATCTGTCCTCGTCGGGAAAAGTACGACCTGCGCAAGCCCAGCGCATGCTCGAAGTTCCTTATGCTGTTCCTCAGCTCCAATTGCTCCTCGATGACTTCAAGTAGTTCCATCAGTAGGGGTTGCTCTCTAACGAACCTGTGAAGCTTCAGTATGGTCTCTCTGTTGATCTCTTCCAATCTCTCTCTATATTCTGCCTGATGACCTATCACAATACTTATGAACTTCACACTTCAGCATCAACCTATTCTTCTTTGCAATCGGATTGTGGTAGGTGATCCCTAAGACTGAGCTGACGTGCATGTGATTGTTGGGAAGCCCTTCAACCTCAGGTCCTTTGTTGAGCGGAGCGGTCATGTTGACATTCTTCATATTGCTCTTTAGAGCCATCTGAAGATCGTGTGCGGCATGGTACTTGACATGGCACATCATGAATCGGTAGAGTCCCCCCGAGTCCTTCTTTCTTTATGAAGCCTTGAGGACCCATCTACGTCTCTACGTACAGCTGGTAGAGTCGGTACACCTCCTCGGCAGGGAGATAAGGTAGGTCGCTCTTGCTTAGCTCTTCTCGACTTCTGCCTATCCGCTCTATGACGTAGAATGGAGTTAGAAAATTGCCTTTCATACAGTAGACGCTTAGCAGCTGACAGATTGGGGATAGGTCCTTGAAATGACTCTTCAGTTGTCCTTTTGGAATCCCAAGCCTCACATCTGGTCCAGAATCGGTTAGCATCCAGAGACAAGTCATTCTCTTCTGCTGATCCCAGTGAGAGATGCCTCTGAGCTCGAACTCGTGCAACTTCTTTCGGTGACCTCCATATGTGTTCACGAACATCCTCAAGGAACGGGATCTCAATCCGAATATTCTCCCACGGTGTGTAGATTCAAACGGTCCCTAGCATTTTTCTTTTAGAGGAATTCGCTCGTTGGGGGATCTTATTCATGATCCTCACCTTAAGTTCTTCATTCTATCAGAACTAAGTTGACCGAAGCTTTTTGTAAGAAATTTCGAACGTCCTTGAGTCGTTGTCTTTGAACGTCATCAGGCATCGTGTGGGTTATCCACTGTCCTTCGAAGATGTATATGTCGAGAAACTCGTCACCATGTCCAGATGTTCCCGATTGGTCTGAAGCGGTCGAGCTGGGAGTGGCCTGAGTTGCTGCCAGTGCTATGAGCATTGCGGCACTTGGTTCTTCTTCCGAAAGCAAGGGGCTTGTGAAGATCGATGGTGTGGGTGGAGGCATCCTTGTGTTAAAGGTTGGAGGTTCAATTTGGGTTAGAGTTTGGCTGGTGCGGTGCGTGGTGGTTATTGTTTGAGTAGCGGGTTGTGGGGTTTCAGCGACTCCAGCGCTTGTCTGCGTCTCGCCCGAGCTTTGTCCTTGACCGCTCGTAGAAGTCCTTAGCCTCTTCTCCCCCTCATGATGGTCCTGGTCATCAGGATCGTCATGTCGGCATTTGGAGCGTGAGACTTGACCTCGGCAAGATTGAGTCGGTGGGTCAGGATGGTCCAGGCGACGTCTATAGATATCTTATTCTTCTAGCGTCCGGGTAGGTAGCTCAAGTAAGTGGGCAACTAGAATGGAGTGGAGGTCACTGATGGATACGGTGGCAGGGTTTATAAGGTTGTGTGTCAGGATGGGAGTGGCAATTGAGATGGGTTGTGTGGGTTGAGTGGGAATAAGGGTAAGTTGTGAGGTTTGTCCGGACGGATGGGCCTCAGAGATCGGTGCTTTCGTGGTATCTCATCGGGACATCTCTATAGCCGCGTGAACTCTCTCCATAAAGCGTTCCTCAAATTGCGATAGAGCAGAAGAGAGAGCTGCCTGTAAGCGATCTTCCGTCACGAACTGGGTGAAAGGAGCCTCCGTAGATGGACCAGGTCGAGTGATGTCGCATGTTATCAACCCTTGAGAGAACACCGTCTCACTGAGTTGGCTTGTCGTCACTTGAGGTTGTGACTGTTCGAGACTTCCATCCAATCCTCGATTCGAATCTTGTAGATTCTCATCTATGGATGTTGGGGAAGGTTCTGATTGAATTTGCGTATCAGACCTTGGGAGTTCATGGCCGGTAGTAGGTGATGTCTGAACCTCGGCCACGACTGATACGGAGGGGTCGGGCTGCGGCTCAAGATTGATCGATGAAGGATCCGTAGCCCTTTTAGTGATAACCGGCGTCGAGTCTGACGTAGTTGCGATAGCTTCTAAGACGGGCTCGGCTAATGTGATTTGTCGTATGGGAGGCCGTCTTATCAAGCAAATTTCCTCGTCCGACTCGGTGTCTGACGGGGTAGCCGTATTAGGAGATGGATCACGTGCTGCGTCCTCATGGGCTTGGGCTGTCACTAGAGGCTCCTTGGGTTGAATCGTTGAGATCAAAGCCTCAGTCTCAGGCGTTGTAGCCTGTGGTGATGGGTTGTACCCCGTTTCAGCTTCAGGGTGTGCTTCTTGTTGGAGGATCTCCTCAATAGACCATTGAAACACTCCTACAATAATGGGCACTTCCACTTGGAGCTCCTGAACTTGGGCTTCAACTTCGAGCTCATGGACCACTTCGTCGATCAGCGTGGCATCTAGATCTGGCAGTTGATCTTCTTGGATTAGGAGCTCCAGTTCAAGTTCCTGGGCGACTGCATCAATCATCCCAGCCTCAGGACTTGGTTGTTGTTGGTGAGGGCTCACTGCAAAGTCTGTCGGGGGCCCTCGAATCATCTCTTCTGTAAGATGATTCTCCCGACAGTAGCGTCGGTATTCGTCTCCCGAGGGGTCGGCAAAACGTAGTAGCTCAAACGAGATCGGCATCGACGGCTGATCAAGATCCGTGAGCTTTGGGTTGTGAAAGAACTTGAGTCTCGGTGGTTGGTAGTTTCCTCCATGAGGCAACCGAGGAATGTTCTCGTGAAGCTCCATGAGTTGGGCAATGATCACGTTGAACCACCGTGCATACGGGACATTCTTTGAGCGCTTGTTCTCTTTCTGTCTGATCTGTTCTGCTAGATCGTTCAAGATCAATTGAGCGAAATCGTAATTCCGCGAAACACTTATTGATAATTCCAAAAGTGTCTTCCATGGATGTGGGATGCCTTTGCACTGGACTTGAGCAAGCTTGGTGACGGCGGACGGTATCCCATTTTAAGAAAGTCACGCACCCTCTCTGCATCCGAAGGCAGAGGGTCATAGTTGAGGCCGAAAGGTAGGTCTAAAACGAGCCCAAAATCATCCTTGATGAAGCTGATGTGTCTCGTCCCGAGTACCTTGGTGAATCGGTACGTGCCTTCAACAATGAGACTCTTTATTCTTCCCCAAACTGCTGGAGATAGACCATTGGCACTGATGCCGTCACCGTGAGCGCGTGCCATAGGGGATGGCATTGGACACAATTATCTCGTCCGGACACCAAAAGGTAGTCAGGTCGACTTGGAAGCCTGAACCTTGAGATACAGGTTCTTGTCATAAATGTGATTGTAAGCAGGGTAGTGATCCATCTGAAAAGATAAGAAGTAGGAAAGCTCATTAGTTCGTTTTAACTATAGAAGTTGAAGTATATCATATCAAACTATAATAGTCAAACAGTTTTATTTCATGATTGATAGATATAGAAGTTTTAAATTCGCACATAGGGTATACGAATGTGAAGAAATGTAGTTGGTTTGTAAAATAATTTTCGAGAGTCACATAGAACATACATGAGAGATTTGTCGAAAATTTTCTAAGTATTTTGAGCGAGAAACCTACTGCTCACTCCGTGACATTTTACGCTCCTGAGATATCAATCTTAATTCCTTATGTGCTAATTTTGAATTCAACTCTCCGTTCTGATTTTGCGATCGAAAATTTTATTCGCTAAGGTCTGCTACAGTGGAAATGACTTAGAGAATTTTTCTAAGTGTTTGAACTTAAGGCGTCGTACTGTAGCCGAGAAATTTTACGCTCGAGAAAAATTTTCGTATTAAATTTACAACCGAGAAATTTTTCGTGCTTGAATAAAATTTTTCGTCGTGAAAGTTATCGAGCGAGAAAGTTTTTTGATTTTTAAAATGATTTTCGCTGCGAAATTTTTCGATCGAGAAAATTGACAACAAGAAACTAAGTTAATCGCCGAGAAAATTTTCGTCGATCAAAATCATCGCTATTAATTTTACGATCGAGAAATTTTATCGTCGAAAAATTAATTTTATCGCTGCTAAAACTTACAACCGAAAGAAATTGAAATCGAAAGTACTGTTTTCGATGGTTAGTTTTGCGCTCGAAACTTAATTGCATCTGTGGTGCCCCGCCATCTACTACTATTTTCTTACGCTAATTTACGTGACTAAAGAACATATACAATATATTACATATGAAAATGCTGATAAAATTTTTCGTTTTACATAACAAACCACACACTGCTATTTTACAACGCAAATATTGTTCAAGCCTTACATACAATACAAACGTATTTTACAAAAACACAGCATGATTAAGCATAACGCCCGCCACACAGGTCGCATCCATGTACACACCACCCTCAAAAGTCGCCGAAAGTTCCAGAAGGACCAGCCTCGCCATCTAAGTGTTCACGTACCGTGTTCCCTGCGTCTACAACACATAAAAACATGGGATGAGCTATAAAGCTCAGTAAGTGGAAATTTGCATGTATGCACGTGCCAAAATAGCAAAGGCATCCGCGCCAGTGCTTTTTAATACTCGTATTCTCACGTCATTCTCATTCCTTTATCATTTCTATCAGGGCCCTTAGCTAACTTACTACGCGCACCATCATAACATGAGCTCAAATCCTATACGGATAGAAATACGATAGTCGGCCCACTCTGGCTGGGATAAAACTAGGGTTTATCTCCAGTTTTATCATTCACCAGGTCCCCCTCTATCACGGTCACTTTCCCTGGCACTCTGGTTTATACCTTGTGCCTTCCCATTACCTAAATAATTTAGGTAAATATAATCGACGGTATACATCCCGTCATGGTGCCTTTGTGGAAGTAGCTATATTCCCATTTATCTACATCAAATATAACTCGCTTTCCACTCGAGTAGTGTGACGACCCTCGTTTTCTAATTAAGTTTAGTGGCGGATTTTCCGCAACGTAAGCCGCGGAAGGCCCGTCTAACAAAAACTTTTTCCTAAATCACAATATATTACAACAAAATATTATCTACGGAGTCAAATCTATACAAAGATCGTAGCCCCAAAAAAAGTCAAAAGAACAAAACCCTATTGTCGCTCCACAGGTCTTCATCCATGTACCGTCTGCCCTCAAAAGTCCGTGGAGCACCGCAACTAGCCGCCTCAGTCTTGACGCGCGTCGGCGTCAGACTCAGTACCTACAACACGTAAACACTGAGCAATTTGCCCAGTAGGTGAATAGAAATGCATGTATGAACGTGAAATCTCTTTCCTGATCCCAATATCTCACATGCAATGTTCGCTCTTTCTTTTCCAACATTCCTATCTCAATCACACAACACAGGGCCCTAGGTCAGACTCGACACCTCGCGCGCCCATAATAATAATATACGGAAGCTTACACTAGCAGCGTTTTGACGATCACGCAACTGCCCTGCTAGGCCGCTCTTCCGTAAGCGGTAGCCTACGCAGACAGTGTTTTGACGATCACGCAACTGCCCTGTCAGGTCGCTCCCTCCGCTGAAAATATAATCACGACGGTTTTGCACCTCGGGACGTTCACGCCCGAGTAGACAGATCGATCACGCCTGTCTGCCGTCAGGTGTCATACGAGTACCAACCTCGACTCCTCAACGAGTCAACAACAAAAATCACAAACATCTCATTCTACCCCCCTCGACAATATCTCAAATCAACCATCTCAATACGGTGTAAATATCTCACCCCTGTGATATGATATGCATATGCCATGCATATAAACGTGATAATACATGAAACGTGCGGAAAACACATAAATCACGTAAATCATCGAAGCGCATAAAAGCATGTAATTCAAATAAGTGTTTACGCATTGTAGATGAATAATTCACCTACCTGTCCTCCTGATAAAATCGGTCGACAATCCTGGTGAATTTCCTACAGTTCGAATCTCTGAGCACAAAATATTATTATATCAGTATATTTACCAAGTCACCTAACTTCGAAATTTCCAAACTCTAAGTCTCGAAACCCTAAAACTATTAAAACCCTAAAAATCACGAAAACCCTAAAATTATGAAAATCCTAATTTGTTGAGAACTACTTAGTGCCGAAAATTTTGTTGGGGAGGTTAAATGTCGATAACTTTAAGTAACACCCAAAAGTTTATAAACTAAGATACTATGCCGAAATGTTTATAAAATGTCGAGATCTTATTGTCTCATTAAAGGTGTGCCGAAATCTTTATGCATGATAATACAATGTCGAGAACTTT
This sequence comes from Craterostigma plantagineum, assembly GCA_027422505.1. Classification (NCBI taxonomy): domain Eukaryota; kingdom Viridiplantae; phylum Streptophyta; class Magnoliopsida; order Lamiales; family Linderniaceae; genus Craterostigma; species Craterostigma plantagineum. The sequence continues at coordinate 14,674,269 of JAPQWV010000013.1, read as the reverse complement.
TCTTGTGTCGAAATTTTTGCAATTCCCGTAACATGTCGACATCTTTTAATATAGCTTATTTCGAAAACATCATAGTAGTTCTCGAGATTATGGTTACGATATTGTATAGTTCTCGATAATGGTTGTGTCGAAATCTTTGAAATGCTCTTAACATGTCGACATAGTGTTTCTCAATATTATTGTTACGACATTTTATTGTTCTCGAGATTACTCTACGAGATTTTATACTTCTCGAGATCTTTTATCCATTAGTCACCTAATTACATAAAACTCTATTTTGTATGTATCAATCACGAAAACTATCCTATGCTCCATTACTAAATTCAATACATTAATCTCAATATTAAGAAACTCCTTAGTGCCAAAAGAATTTCTAAAGAGGTTGAAACCCTAACTTCTCTGAATAAATCAACCATCTTAATTATTTTCGAAGGTCACCCTAAACACAGAAAGCCGTTCACCTTAAATCAAATTCTCATGAATTTTTTCCTATTTGAAATTCATCACAAATCGTACATCATCATATAATCTCTCAAGAACATGGACTAAAACTTAGAATCCTAAGCTCTAAACTACAACTAATACACTTGAAATTTTAAATATTTTTTTTATTTAGTAATATAAGAAATTAAAACATAGTAGCACACGTTAATTGTAAAAGAAATAATAATAGAGTTTTACCTTCCTTACTCCAAATTCTGATTTTCGATTTGTTAGGGCTTCTATGTTGGTGAATTTCTTTTTTCTTATGCCTTGAATGTGTTTCTGCTCTTGGGTTTCTCACGTTTATGAAGTTTTCCTACTTTAGTGTTTATGTTACTATTAGATATGTGAACATTTTGAAACTAGCGATTGATTAGACAAGTTGGTCTATGATGATTCTTTCCTTACGTTTAAGTAATCTCTATTTCTTAATATGTTTACTCAATTTGGGCCTTGTTAAAAAATTCGACCAAATCATATATGGCCCAAATTCTAATACTATATTGCTTTTGAATAATTCCTTAGTTAAGTTTCGAAATATTTTCGGGACTGTTGAAATTTATATTTTTGTTACACAACTTAATTTCTTATCAACCTCCCAAATTCACAAAGTCGCATATCTAATTACCTCAAAATTCCGTATTAAATTTACAGGTATTACATCATCCCCCCCTTAAAAGAATTTCGTCCACGAAATTACGCCGACTAGAATAACTCGGGATAACAAACTCTCATTTCATCCTCACGTTCCCATGTGGCTTCCTCAATTGATTGATTCCGCCACAAGACCTTAACTAACGGAATAGTTTTATTCCGGAGCTGTTTCATCTCGTACATCAAAATCAGGCTTCTCTTCGTAACTCAAGTCAGGCTTGAGCTGTCGATAAAGAATTTCGTTCTGGATCACATGGCTCGGGTCCGCGACGTATTTTCGTAATGTCGATACGTGAAATACGTCGTGAACTTGCGATAATGAAGCCGGCAGCTCTAATTGATACGCGACTTCGCCGACTCGTTTGATAATTCTGAATGGGCCTATATATCTGGGGCTTAGCTTGCCCTTTCGTCCGAAGCGCTTTATGCCTTTCATTGGGGATATCTTAGAAATACTTGATCATCTTCTGCGAACTCTAAAGGTCGTCGTCGATGATCTGCATAACTTTTCTGTCGACTCTGAGCCATTCGCATTCTGTCCCGAATTTTTGTCACAGCTTCTGTCGTCTCACGGATCATATCTGGTCCCAACAATGCTCGCTCTCCTATTTCATCCCAGTGAATAGGAGACCGACACTTGCGCCCGTACAATGCTTCGTACGGCGCCATTCCGATTGTAGCGTGGAAACTGTTGTTGTATGAAAATTCTATGAGCGGCAAATATTTACTCCAGTTTCCTTTGAAATCGAGCACACATGCCCGTAGCATATCCTCGAGAGTCTGAATCGTTCGTTCAGACTGCCCGTCGGTCTGGGGATGGTAAGCAGTACTAAATGAGAGCTTAGTTCCCATCGCTTTCTGTAGGCTCTGCCAAAAGTTCGATAGAAATCTCGAATCTCGATCTGAGACGATAGAGGTTGGAATTCCATGGAGTCGAATAATTTCCTGAATATACAATTCAGCGTAACGTTCCATGGAAAACATAGAACTGATTGGAAGGAAATGCGCTGATTTAGTTAGGCGATCGACAATCACCCAAATAGCATCGTGGCCTTTCGTCGTTTTGGGTAACCCAACGACGAAATCCATTGTGATATGATCCCACTTCCATTCTGGAATGGGTAGAGGCTGTAGGGTTCCACTGGGTCGCTGGTGTTCTACTTTAATCAATTGGCAGGTCATACATCGGTTCACGAACGCTGCGATGTCTTTCTTCATTCCTGGCCACCAGAATATTTCTCGCAAGTCTTGCTTCGTGGATCCTGGGTGTACCGAATATGTGGTCGCGTGTGCTTCCTTCATTATCGTTCGTTGTAACTCCTCGCTGTTAGGTACATAAAGACGATTCTTGTATAGTAAAGCTCCATCCTCTCGGATGTTAAAATCTTCGGGTAGTGCCTCCTTCATTTTTAAGTAGAGTTCGTCTTCTTCTTGCGTCTTCTTGATCTGTTCTAGCAGCGTGGGTTGGAGAGTTAACGTTGCTAGTCTTGCCTCAACTTCGCCCAAATTAACTACCTCTATTCCAAGCTATATAACTCTGCATTCATCGCTTTTCGACTTAGCGCATCTGCAACTACGTTTGCCTTACCCGGATGATAGCTGATAACACAATCATAGTCCTTGACGAGCTCCAGCCATCTTCGCTGTCGCATATTAAATTCTTTCTGAGTGAAGAAATACTTCAAGCTCTTATGGTCTGTGAAGATTTCGCATTTCTCTCCATAGAGGTAATGCCTCCAGATCTTCAAAGCAAAGACTACAGCTGCCAGTTCCAAGTCGTGGGTCGGATAGTTTTTCTCGTATACCTTTAACTGCCGTGAAGCATAGGCAATCACCTTTCCGTTCTGCATCAGCACGCATCCCAAACCATTCTTCGAAGCATCGCTGTATACTGCAAATCCTCTGGTCCCTGATGGTATTGTCAATATTGGGGCAGAGGTAAGACGTTTCTTTAATTCTTGAAAGCTCTGGTCGCATGCTTGGGTCCATTTAAACGGAACGTTCTTCCTCGTCAGATTGGTCAGGGTAGAGGCAATACTAGAGAAGTCCGCTATAAACTTACGGTAGTATCCCGCAAGTCCCAGAAAACTCCGGACCTCAGTAGGAGTAGTAGGTCGTGGCCAGTTATTCACAGCTTCGATCTACTCGGGTCCACAGAGATTCCATTCCTAGAAATCACGTGTCCCAAGAAAGCTACTTGCTCAAGCCAGAATTCGCATTTCTTGAATTTGGCGTAGAGCCGTTTCTCTCGCAGGATTCCTAAGACGGTTCGCAGATGGCTTTCGTGTTCGTCTCTTGTCTTAGAATAGATCAAAATATCGTCGATAAAGACGATGACGAACCGATCGAGGTAGTCTTTAAAGACCCGATTCATCAAGTCCATAAAAGCAGCTGGGGCATTTGTCAGTCCAAAAGGCATGACCAAAAACTCATAATGGCCGTACCTTGTACTGAACGCGGTAGGAACATCTACCTCCCTGATCTTCAGCTGATGGTATCCCGAACGGAGGTCAATTTTTGAGAATACGGTAGCTCCTTGTAGTTGATCGAACAGATCATCGATCCTTGGCAAGGGATATTTATTCTTGATCGTGATCTTATTCAACTCCCTGCAGTCGATGCACAGTCGCATCGTCCCATCCTTCTTTCCCACAAAAAGAACAGGTGCGCCCCACGGCGAAAAACTTGGCTGGATAAACCCTTAAGATAATAAGTCCTCTAATTGTTCCTTCAACTCTTTCAACTCATTCGGTGCTAGACGATAGGGGGCTTTAGAGATTGGGGCTGACCCTGGCATCAGATCTATCTTGAACTCTATTTCTCGATCAGGGGGTAACCCCGGGAGATCATCAGGAAATACATCAGCGTATTCGTTGACTACAGGTACATCTTTTAATTCCGGTTGAGGTAAGTCCTCAGCCTTCACCGCGTATACGAGATAAGACTCACAACCTGACCTCAAAAGTCGTTGAGCCTTTAGAGCTGATATTCGTGGAATACTATTCTTATCTGTTTTACCCGAAAAAGTGAATGCTTCTTCCTCGGGCAGTTGGAATTTAACGACCTTCTTGTTGCAATTTATGATGGCTCCATATCTTGAAAGCCAATCCATCCCGAAGATGACATCGTAGTCGTTCATCGGGATTACAATCAGGTCGGCACTCAAGTTCCTACCCTCAATAACTACGACGCATCCTTTCAGTACTTGGTTGGTATGCGTCGGATCCCCATGTGGTAGAGTAACTACATAGTTGCATTCAGAATAGGTAGGGGATATTCCTACCTTCATCACATATTTAGCCGACACAAACGAATGTGTGGCTCCAGAGTCAATCAACACAGATGTGGGCACGTTATAGATAGTTAACGTACCCGTCACAACAGAAGGGTTCGCCTTGGCCTCCTCATTGGTAAGTGTGAAAACTCGTGCATGAACCGGTGGAGGTCGAACCGGTGGTTGAGACGGGTTCTGGGGTAAAGTCGTATTGCAATTCCTAGCATAATGCCCCATTCTTCCACATCTGAAACACTGTGGGTTCCGGTTGGGTCTGGGTTGATAACAGGCACCGAAGTGGTAACGGCCACACTGTCTGCACTGGGGTGCTGGGTTTGGAGGTCTGTTTTGAATATTCACGGGTCCCTGATTCAGCACTGGGCGCCAATTCTGCTGACCCTGACGATTTCCTTGGCCTTTGTTGAAAAATTGGCGTTTACGGTCATTTCCAGGTCCTTGCTGACTCTCCCTCCTCTTCTTCGCCTCCTGAGCTTCAGAAATCTGAGCCTCAGCCTGCTCTGCTATCATGGCCCGCTCCGCTACTTGGGTAAATTCCATTTGTCGGGCTCCCGAAATACTTAGGTCACGATAAAGTTCGGGTTTGAGGCCCGTAATGAACCTCGTCACCTTGAGTAGATTTGTTGCCACCATGTGAGGAGCGAAACGGGACAGCTCCTCAAATCGGCGGATATATTGGGTTACCGGCATTCCTCCTTGTCTGAGATTCATAAATTCTAGCATCGTCGTTCCTGATCATGGGCAGTAAAATATTCGCCGTGGAACAATTCTCTAAATCGTTCCCACGACATATTCAACGGATCTTCTAGGACTTTAATGGTGTCCCACCAGAATCGGGCGTTTCCTCTGAGCATAGAAACTGCACACAAGACCTTTTCATTCTCAGGCACACGACTATAGATAAACATATCTTCTATAGTGCGTAGCCAATCTTCAGCCACCGCTGGATCCGTAGCATCAGCAAAGGTTGGGGGATCCATTTTTCGAAAGCGTTCCCCTATAATTTCTACACGCACTGGCTGTGGGGAGGGACGATGTTCAGATGAGCTATGATGATGAAGTAGCTCGTCGATTTGATTCGACTGACGATTGATATGCTCCGACTGACGTTGAAGTAAGTCAGTCAGTCGTAAAATAGTGGAGTCCCTTTCATTTGGAGGGGACTCCGGTTCGGCCCTACGGCTGGATTCAGCCACATGTTCACTACGAGTTCTTGGCATTTTTCAACTATTATCTACAATAATCCACATAAAGTACATATCAGATAACACGTAATATCATAATCAAATATTGCACTTACATGCCAGGCTGGTTCTCCAGGCTTATGAGCGGTAGTACATGGACAGTCTTCAGAATCTAAAGCCTAAGCTCTGATACCACCTGTGACGACCCTCGTTTTCTAATTAAGGTTAGTAGCGGATTTTCCGCAACGTAAGCCGCGGAAGGCCCGTCTAACAAAAACTTTTTCCTAAATCACAATATATTACAACAAAATATTATCTACGGAGTCAAATCTATACAAAGATCGTAGCCCCAAAAAAAGTCAAAAGAACAAAACCCTATTGTCGCTCCACGGGTCTTCATCCATGTACCGTCTGCCCTCAAAAGTCCGTGCAGCACCGCCACCAGCCGCCTCAGTCTTGACGCGCGTCGGCGTCAGACTCAGTACCTACAACACGTAAACACTGAGCGATTTGCCCAGTAGGTGAATAGAAATGCATGTATGCACGTGAAAGCTCTTTCCCGATCCCAATATCTCACATGCAATGTTCGCTCTTTCTTTTCCAACATTCCTATCTCAATCACACAACACAGGGCCCTAGGTCAGACTTGACACCTCGCGCGCCCATAATAATAATATACGGAAGTTACACTAGCAGCGTTTTGACGATCACGCAACTGCCCTGCTAGGCCGCTCTTCCGTAAGCGGTAGCCTACGCCGACGGTGATTTGACGATCACGCAACTGCCCTGTCAGGTCGCTCCCTCCGCTGAAAATATAATCACGACGGTTTTGCACCTCGGGACGTTCACGCCAGAGTAGACAGATCGATCACGCCTGTCTGCCGTCAGGTGTCATACGAGTACCAACCTCGACTCCTCAACGAGTCAACAACAAAAATCACAAACATCTCATTCTACCCCGCTCGACAATATCTCAAATCAACCATCTCAATACGGTGTAAATATCTCACCCCTGTGATATGATATGCATATGCCATGCATATAAACGTGATAATACATGAAACGTGCGGAAAACACATAAATCACGTAAATCATCGAAGCGCATAAAAGCATGTAATTCAAATAAGTGTTTACGCATTGTAGATGAATAATTCACCTACCTGTCCTCCTGATAAAATCGGTCGACAATCCTGGTGAATTTCCTACAGTTCGAATCTCTGAGCACAAAATATTATTATATCAGTATATTTACCAAGTCACCTAACTTCGAAATTTCCAAACTCTAAGTCTCGAAACCCTAAAACTATTAAAACCCTAAAAATCACGAAAACCCTAAAATTATGAAAATCCTAATTTGTTGAGAACTACTTAGTGCCGAAAATTTTGTTGGGGAGGTTAAATGTCGATAACTTTAAGTAACACCCAAAAGTTTATAAACTAAGATACTATGCCGAAATGTTTATAAAATGTCGAGATCTTATTGTCTCATTAAAGGTGTGCCGAAATCTTTATGCATGATAATACAATGTCGAGAACTTTTCTTGTGTCGAAATTTTTGCAATTCCCGTAACATGTCGACATCTTTTAATATAGCTTATTTCGAAAACATCATAGTAGTTCTCGAGATTATGGTTACGATATTGTATAGTTCTCGATAATGGTTGTGTCGAAATCTTTGAAATGCTCTTAACATGTCGACATAGTGTTTCTCAATATTATTGTTACGACATTTTATTGTTCTCGAGATTACTCTACGAGATTTTATACTTCTCGAGATCTTTTATCCATTAGTCACCTAATTACATAAAACTCTATTTTGTATGTATCAATCACGAAAACTATCCTATGCTCCATTACTAAATTCAATACATTAATCTCAATATTAAGAAACTCCTTAGTGCCAAAAGAATTTCTAAAGAGGTTGAAACCCTAACTTCTCTGAATAAATCAACCATCTTAATTATTTTCGAAGGTCACCCTAAACACAGAAAGCCGTTCACCTTAAATCAAATTCTCATGAATTTTTTCCTATTTGAAATTCATCACAAATCGTACATCATCATATAATCTCTCAAGAACATGGACTAAAACTTAGAATCCTAAGCTCTAAACTACAACTAATACACTTGAAATTTTAAATATTTTTTTTATTTAGTAATATAAGAAATTAAAACATAGTAGCACACGTTAATTGTAAAAGAAATAATAATAGAGTTTTACCTTCCTTACTCCAAATTCTGATTTTCGATTTGTTAGGGCTTCTATGTTGGTGAATTTCTTTTTTCTTATGCCTTGAATGTGTTTCTGCTCTTGAGTTTCTCACTTTATGAAGTTTCCCTACTTTAGTGTTTATGTTACTATTAGATATGTATGAACATTTTGAAACTAGCGATTGATTAGACAAGTTGGTCTATGATGATTCTTTCCTTACGTTTAAGTAATCTCTATTTCTTAATATGTTTACTCAATTTGGGTCCTTGTTCAAAAATTCGACCAAATCATATATGGCCCAAATTCTAATACTATATTGCTTTCGAATAATTCCTTAGTTAAGTTTCGAAATATTTTCGGGACTGTTGAAATTTATATTTTTGTTACACAACTTAATTTCTTATCAACCTCCCAAATTCACAAAGTCGCATATCTAATTACCTCAAAACTCCGTATTAAATTTACAGGTATTACAAGTAGTACAATGCATGCTCCTTCCTCAAAATCTTCAATATAATTCGTGCGTGCACATGATCATGTTGCATGAATAATGCGACAAATAATAATAATTTCCAAGCAGTCGCATGTAACAGATAATTCACATTGCACGTATTCAGCAAAGCAACTAGTCACGCAATCAATATAACACACATCAATCAATTTATGTGTTGTAGGTGAAATTCCCACTTACTGACGTCCTTTAGCTATTTTTTAACCGGTCTGGTGAATTTCCTAATATTTCGTCCTCTCAATACCAAAAGATGATAAAACCAGTATATTAATTATGTTAATTGGCTACGTAAATTTTCGTTCCACAATTTTGTCAAAAATGACATTTGCCTATACCGAAAATTGACCCTGAAAAATATTGATTGGCAAATTATGATCGGGTGTTACGAGAGACTATGCCCGTTAGACTAGGAATATTTTTCTGATTCAACAGTATAAAAATATTTTTCCTCAAAAGGCGATTCTTTCAATATTAGAGTTCTACAGAGTTCAAAACGTTTTATTCGCCCGATTCTGTTCAATATTAGAGTTCTATAGTACCGCCCGATTTAAACTGGTTTCGCCGGATTTGTTTGAACCCTCCAATCACCCGATTGATGATATTCACCACCCAAATCGCCGAGTGATTTCGTCACCCCACAAATCGGCCGATTTTGAACATGTAAGGATCCCTTCAATCGACCGATTTCATCACTTCACAATTCGTCCAATTCATCTTTGAATTCCTAATATTCGGCCGATTCCATGACACGGCGAAACTCATTTAGCTTGGATTAGTTTCGCCCGATTCATCCAACTCACAATCGGCCGATTATCAAATCGCCGGGTGCTCATCAAATCGCCCAACTTAACTAAACTTGGCTTTTAAAATCGGTCGAAACCCTACTTTAACTTGTTTTCAAATCATCCGATTATACATATGATTTGCTACATTCGATCAAAAGTTCTAACTTCTAGCTACTGCTTTCTTCTTCATAAATTCGAATTCTATCTTATCAAATTTCCAGACGAACATACATAAATCTAACCGATCATGTTACTATGACTTTATTTTCGAAACCCTAAAGATCAGTAACTAATTTTCTCAAGAACACATTAATATCTTAAAGGGTTCAAACATACTCAAACCTCAAAATCACAAACCATAAAACATAAAGTTTAGAGTAAGAATTATATACCCTTTCCAAGCTGGAATCGATCTCTACTTGCTCGAGCTCTCCATTCTCTCTAAATTCCAAGTTCTAGATAGTTTTTTTTTTTTTTGGAAAGGGTCACTAAATAGATGGAAAACAGGAGTAACAGTACAGCGTGCGTGATACCACTCACGACGCACCAAACGGTAATGAACAACCGACCAAGGGCAAAGTTGCCAGACAACCCAAACAACCTACAGGTTCCAACGGAACCAAAGCCAACACCAAGGCAAACAGAACCAAAGCCAAAATAACAAAGGGAAGGCTACGTAGGTGTCGAAAACCACTTCCATCACCGGGTTCCTGATACCAGATGTAGTATCAGCAGGGGAGAAAGGCACAAAGCCCCGCAAAGCGCCAAGGCACAAACCAGAGGCAGTAACACTAAGTGTACGCTCCAGGCGGGGAAACGGGACAACCGCAATACGGTCGGTGAGGGGCGCAGGTGCGCCAGCTCCTGAGTTCCAATCGCCCGGCAGGCGGACCATGCAACACACAGCACTCCCACCAGGAAGGTCACGCCCTCCACACACCAGAGCACAGCCAATACCCGCCAAGTCCAACAAGCCATCTGCACCCAAAGAACAAAAACAAAAGACAGAGGGGGGGCAGAGAGGGAAGCACATGAAACACACAAACAACCAAGGAGAAGTAAAGGTCAATCCACCACGAGTCAAGCTCAGCGATCAGGTCAAGTTTGTGGCCAGCCAAGTGGACCAGTTTTACCACGTCAAACGCCAGACCCGTTTAAGCGCACTAGCCTGGAGATGGTACTTGATCGAGATGGTAGAGAGTCGTAAGCACAGCAGAACTTCAATCTCGGCCGTGATTTGTTCAGGGGATCGTCGTTGTCCTTCACGCCATCTCTTGTTCCTCTCCATCCAAATGTGATAGACCAGCGAGGCAATAGCGTGTCGTGGTCCCAACCAAGCAAGGTGATGGCCTCTCCATCGATAAGCTGCCCAGCGTATGCCGTCAAACCAGTCCCTTCTAGGCCAACTGAACCGCAACTTGTCACGCATCAAATGAAGGCAACGTCTAGAAAAAGCACACTCAAAATAAAGATGTCTTATCGTTTCATCCGTTTGGGCGTCACAAAGAAGGCATAAGGAGGATCCCGCTGCAGTCGCCACCCAAGCTTTATCTCGGGTCGCCAGTCTGTCTCTAATGGCCAGCCAGAGGATGAACTGATGTTTAGGGACAGACAATGGCCCCCCAAAAAGAGTACTCCAATGAACAATGGGCCGGCGCACCCTAAGGTTGTCTCTAGCATATTTGGTAGTGAAGCGGCCATTCGCTGTAGCGATCCAGCGCACTCCATCTACCTCAGCTGGATGGACAGGTGGGAGAAGGGGAGCGAATTCAATATATTCAGTAGTGGTTTGGCCCGGCCAATTCCAACCCTCAGCAGTAATGACAGCGCTAAGCCTCGAGTCAAGAGGGAGTCCCATAACCATCGGTCCACGCAGGAATCTGTCCACCATAGGGCCAGTGAGTAACCACGGGTCAGTCCAAAGAAAAGTGTTCGCCCCATTGCCAATGTGAAACTGAAGCAGCAGCCGAATGTAGGGACGAAGTTGCAAAATCTTCCTCCAACTCCAAGAAGTCCGCGCGTTAGGTCGGATGGACCAGATTGACGTACTATGCAACCTAGTAGAGTGGACCCAGTTGGCCCATATAGAGGTGTCGTCCCTCTTTAGCAAGCTCCAAAGAAGGCGCATCATTAAGGCCTTATTATCCGTCTCAATCGATCTGATCCCCAATCCACCTTCGTCAGTAGGTAAGCAAATATCAGCCCAGGCAACTTTTGCACTGGAGCCCTGCCAAAGAAAGCCCCTCAATCGAGACTCGATAGTACGGATAACACCTTTAGGGAGCATAAATACTCCCGCCCAATAAGTATGAAGTCCAAGGAGGACAGATTTAATCAATTGGACTCTCCCAGCGTATGATAGAGATTTGTTTGTCCAAGAGCCCAAGCGCTTGTCGATGGCCGTGATCAGAGGCTGGCAGTCCGCAATAGTCAACCGCGAGGTGATAAGCGGTACCCCCAGGTATCGCACCGGTAAGGACCCCGTAGAGAATCCCATTATTGTCTGGAGCGTTCCTGTAAGCCGGTCGCCACGCTTAGCAATAAACATCTCGCTCTTATTGGGATTAGCGCGTAGGCCGGATAGAGAAGCGAAGATGTCGAGGCTTTCCCTGAAAACTCGGACAGAGTCCACATCCGCATGAGAGAACAAGAGTAGATCATCCGCGAACGATAGCATGAACATTTTTGTTGTTTCACATCTCCAATGATATTGAAAGTCGCCACTTTGCCGTATCCGTTCCTTAATAGTACCATGTAAGACTTCCATGACCAAGGTAAAGAGATAGGGTGATAAAGGGTCACCTTGGCGGAGGCCTCGACGTCCTCTGAAAAAGCCCTCGGGCTGGCCATTGATGTTAAGCGAGAAAGAAGCAGTCGAGAGGCAAGCACGGACTCATCCAATGAATGTAGGGTGGAATCTGAGTGCCTCGAGCGTCAGCAGTATGAAGTCCCACTCGACCGTGTCGCAGGCTTTAGCAAGGTCCACCTTAAACGCCACTCTTTCAGGCAGCCCCCCACTGTTATAGCCATGGCACACCTCCTGTGCTAGGAGGATGTTATCAGTAATACGCCGTCCAGGGATGAAGGCCGTCTGGGAAGGGTGGACCAGGGCATCCAAGCTGCCCGAAGCCGATTAGCAATAATCTTCGAGATGATCTTATACAGTACGTTGCAGCAGGAAATGGGCCTATAGTCCCTTGCAGTCCTCGGGTTCTCGCTCTTAGGAATTAGCGTGATAAGTGTGGAGTTCAGCTCCCCAAGAAGATAGCCAGTCCGAAAGAATTCCTGAATAGCATGTGTTACATCACTTCCAATCACATCCCACGCTTCCTTGTAAAATTTGGCCGAGTAGCCGTCCGGCCCGGGGGATTTGTTATCCCAATAGAGAAAAGCGAACTCCTAACCTCCGTATCAGTAACAGGAGCAACCATCCCGTCAGCATCAGCCGAGTCAAGGGTCCTGGTGATGAAGGGGGAGACCTCGGCAAGGACGAGAGGGGTCACTCGAGTAGACCGCCCAAGGATACTTGCGTAGTAGTGGAGCAGTTCAGCCCTAACTTGGGCTTCACCTTCAAGGGTATTACCAGCGTCATCCTCAATCGAAAGGATGCGATTGACAGCCCGACGGATAGCCACCTTCTTAAAGAAGAAGGCCGTACAACGATCTCCATCTTTCAACCAGGCAATCTTCGCCCGTTGGGCCAAGGCGGAGTATTCCATGTCCACGGCTTTAGCATAAGCAAATCTGCACCTCTTCTCAAGGATAAGGAGCTGCGGCTCCATAGGATGTGCGTACAACAACTCTTGGGCAGCCTCAAGGTAGTGTCGAGCCTCCACGACGTTGCGATTAAGGTCTCCCTTGTCACGACGCAGCTTCTTAAGTTCATGCTTGAGTCCTTTAAGTTTCCTGACCACCACATACATGGGGTAACCAGCCTCCGGGCGTTTCCACACATCCTCCAATACCTGAATGAACCGGGGGTCCTGAGTCAGAAAGTTATCGAAGCGGAAGTTAGTGCCCCTAGTCCTCGCTGGTGGCTCCGCTTCCAAGACAAGAGGAGAATGATCGGAGGTGCCAGGCGTGGTGCACCTATAGGCCAGGTCACCAAATTTGGCAAACCAAGCGGGATTACCAATCATTCTATCCAAGCGCCTCCAAATCCCGGAACTGCCGCTCTGCTGATTATACCAGGTGAAGAAAGAGCCCAACCGTGGAAGGTTCACAAGGTCCGAGGAGGTAAGGCAAGCATTCATCTCTTGGCAACCCCTAGTAGGAGCTCCACCTCTTGCCTCAGTGCGGTCCGTAACTGCGTTGAAGTCGCCCATGACAACCCACGGGGCCGACGCCCGGGCACAGGAGGTAGAGATCAAGTCATTCCAAAGCCCGCGTCGGTCAGTACGGAGGCTACGGCCGTAGGCAAAGGTAGCGAGAATTCCAGTCCTTCATCAAGGACGCATATTTTGCAATGGACAGTCTGGTGGGTGTGAGCAACAATAGTGACTCCAACAAACTGAGGGTCCCAGCCCACCCATATGCGTGCGGCCGGCCCATCCTGATAGTCGTAGAACCAATTCCAGTTAGGCCTGATCGAACTAGTAATAGACGTCGTGTTTTGCTCAGAAACCCTGGTTTCAAGCAGCCCCAACAATTTCAGATTGTACCTTGTAATCAATTCCCCCACCGCCCATCTGTGGTCTAACCTGTTTAGACCACGAGTATTCCATACGACGACTGGGATCATTTAAATCCGTCACAAAGGGCTGCTGTAGGACCCTCAGTGCAATTAACATCCCATTCCAATTCAGCAAGGACATCGAACGGATTATGGTCTCCACTCGTATGTCTATTGGCGGCCGCGGCATGGCTAGTTGAGCATACCTCACTGGCGCGCCGCTCCCTACCAACGTTGGCTATAGCTGTTTGGTTGCTAGCGGCCCTATTCTGCCACTCTTCCACGGATGTGTGTACCTCCTCAAGCACGGCCTTTCCTTTGTCCTTGTTAGTCCTCTGCTGCCATGCACGCCTTGTTTGCCGTGGACCATTCTGCGGCCGGGTGTTAGGGGCGGATTTGGGGTGGTTCTGTAGGCTAGGTTGCTTCTCGAGCCGTGTCTCACTTCGTTGGGCTGCCGCCTTTGGTTGTGGACGGGCTGGTATATTAGACTTTTTGGGGCAGGTCCCAGCTCCATGGGTCCAAGAGGCGCATGTCCCGCATTTCTTGGGCTTCCATTCATACTCAACACGGATAGGCACTACGTGCGAGGCAGTTTCATCCATGCTCGGGATGCTAACGTTAAACTGATCAACAAAGGGTGCTTCTAGGGGTTTCTCGATACAAATACGAGCATACTCAAGCCGCTCAGCAGTGGCCGTAATTGCATCGGCGAATAGTGGTTTGCCAAGCACGCTCGCCACAATACCAAGTCCCTCCTGGGTCCACAGTTCAGATGGAACATTTCGTAGTTTGACCCAAAGAGGGACATCCACGTGTTGCTTCTTCTCAAAGGACATACCAACCCTCCAAGGCTCCAGAAAGAGGGGCTGCCCTTGCATGAGCCAAGGGCCGCCTTCCAGAACAGCCGTAAGTGCCTCGGCGGATGCAAATCTGAATTTGAAGAAGCCATTAATCGTCGCACGGACTTCAACAAGGTCCCTCCAACTCGAGTGGGCGAAACTCTCCAAGTGAGGGAAGTATGGTCTCTTCCCCAGAAGGTACCCGACGAGAGTATTGTCCCATCGGGCAGTCCCTTTTTGAATCACGTCCCGAGGGGGACAAGCCTCGGCCACGCCGTCAATCACTGTAGGTGCCGTATACGACAAGTTAAGCCGCGTAGTTCTAGGCTGCCGTGTTTGGTTACGAATGATGTTGTGGCCTTGTGCAACAGCCGCAAAGGAGGGAGGCGTAGCGTCTCGACTCGATCTCAGAG
This sequence comes from Craterostigma plantagineum, assembly GCA_027422505.1. Lineage (NCBI taxonomy): Eukaryota > Viridiplantae > Streptophyta > Magnoliopsida > Lamiales > Linderniaceae > Craterostigma > Craterostigma plantagineum. The sequence goes on along the minus strand of JAPQWV010000013.1, from coordinate 14,659,225 downwards.
GCAATGGGGGGATTGTCTTAGGAGGCCCATTTGTTTGACAAGGGGTTTCAAGTTGTGAACCCACCGTGGATCCCCTCAGCAACTGTTCGGCAGTGCGGGTCTCCCTAATGATCGGCCCTGAACCCGGGTTTATTGGTGGCGTGACCCGGCGAAAAGAGAAACAACGATTACGGGAGCCACTGTGTGGCTGATCTTCATCAGAGGCATCTTCGATGGTCGGGGCCGAGTCCAATGTCTGTGTTGGCGTTTCCATATTCAACTGAGTTTCGTGCCCATTCCCGTGACCTCTAGCCGCAATGGTGGTAGTAGCCGCAGCTGGTGTAACCCTAGGCCCATTAACATGTCCATTGGTATTAGAGCTGAGTTGTGGTGGTGGTGTAAGTTGCTCGGCGTCATCCTCAGCCCTCGGAGAGTGGCCAGCAGGTGGAGGTGTGCCTTTACGAACCAGACCACGCGCGTCATGTCTTGGGTCGCGGATAGGAACGACAGCCGAGGTGGTACGCCGTTTGCGATTGCGTGGCAGCCATGGCGCAATAGGGACGTCACGTCTAGAATCAGCCCGGGCTGGGGCTGGCCCATTAGGCTGTTCCGATCGGGTCTGGGCAGAGAAGCTTTGCACCGGTGGTGGAATGTTGTCGGTTTTACCATCACGAACGCGGCTTAGGAATGCTTCAAAGGATGCGACGTCGAATCGATCGTCAAAGTCCGAGATGTTGTTTCTTAGGGCATCATAATCTGGTATAGCTCCAATAACATCGAAATCTGATGCTTCAGATTCCATGGATGGCGAGTTCTTGTGAAGAAGACGAAAGGTAAGTTCTAGATAGTTAAGAAATGGTATGTCTATCTTTCTTTTTCTACAACTTGCGTGTAATAATAGGTAAATGACAAATGACTTTAACCTAATCCTCATCCTAAATCACATAAGATGCATAATTACATTACTAAAGTAATTTTTTTCTCCTTTATCCAATTGCTCACACTATTCCCTACTGTTTTAATCATTTATTAAGTTACTAAAATCTCCTCAATAAACCCCATAATTTTCGCCAATTGTCTTAAACGAAAATCCAATCCTTCATATTCCTTAATTTTGAAACTTCATCTTTCGAAATTACTCTTCCCAAATTTCTCACTTATTTCGAAATTCCTCAAGCTCCATATCTAACTTCCAAATGATATTAGATGTCATGTAGGCACAGAATTAAATAAATACTAGAGATGCAGTCATATAGACACATAATATGCATGCAGATTTATTGGCCAGCTTACTCACGGGACCCGGGTATTACACATCTATGTTTTTTATTCCACTCGTTAATATTTCACTTGGATTAAATCAAAATTAAACTCCACGATGGTAAGTAAGTTTTCGATCTATGTCATCTGTCTTAATGACTAAGTCAAAATTTTAGCGATCGAAAATCTTTTACGATGCAAACAGTATCTCAAACAAATTGAAATTTGATTGAAACTGTTTGCGATCGAGAAAGTTCTTCGGTTACACATAGAAATTTACGATCACATAATTTGTTCTAATTACATATTAAAATCACACACCAAAAACTTTTCACACTTAAGAACTCACGAATGGTCACAACATAGTTCGAGCATCTAAACTTCGACACCAACATAAGTTACGAAAGTTACACAAAATTCATACACACTATATTTATCAAACACTCATATGAGCCACTAAATGTCGTATAGTTCACCGTAACACAAATATAAAAATCACGTCAACATAAACACCAAAAACAGAAATAGGCATAACGTATTTACGTGTTGTAGGTGAAATATCACCTACCTCATGTCCGAAGTTTGATTCGTAAACCTCCTAGCTAGCTGAAGTTTTGCTTTGCTCAAGGTAGTTTTCTCTCCTTTCTTTCTTACTTAATTGTCTCCCTCACTTTCGTTACATTTGTTCTGGTAATGATTCCACTTAATAATGTATTATATATAATTAAAGTTGTCATAGGTATGTGACAATAAGTAACGAAACTTACTTGCTTAATTGTCTCTCACTTTTGTTCTTTGTTTTTGTAATGATCCACCCATTGATGTATTAGATATATACATATATATATATATGTATATATATATATATATATATATTAAGGTAGTGACACATATGTTACAATGGGTAACGAACTTTCCATGGATTAGGTAGCTTTCATTTTCTTATATTATTTATATATATTATAGTGAATCATCGTAAAAATATATATCTAGATGTAACGTTATTGTTATTATTTAGATATATATTGATTTATTTATTATGTTTATTATTATTTTATTCTTTCTCTTTAAAATAGTTTAGTAATACTTATTCGGCCATAATATTTATTCAAAAAATCTTTGTGGGCCTATTTGATTTTCGCTCTTTGAGTAATTGTAATTGTCTTTTTAGTCTTGAGTTGGGCCTCATTTATAATATTAAATCCATTAATGTTTAATTGAACTTCAAATACTATTCGGCCCTTATCCGAAGTTTCTCATAAATTTTTATCTTTAATATTTTGTTCACATATTTATTTAAAATTTCTTGTCATAATCCCGCTTTTAAATTTGCGGAGATTACATCCTCCCCCTAAAAAGAAACTCGCCCCCGAAAGTACGCCGACTGGAATAATTCGGGTTAATGATTCCTCTTATTCTTTTATCAATTGATATGTATCCTATTAAGGTCGGATTTGTTCCCACCTCCATCACCAAATTTAAGCGACACATTTAAATGTGTGGCTCATGCTCAGTTCTCTAAGATAATTAAATACAATTACTGTTACACCATAAATTATTAACATACCCGTTATTGTTGCTGGGTTCGTTTCCGCTTCTTCGTCACGGCCGTGACACTTCATGCCCAGGCCGTGACAACCTCCAGAAGATGGTCATGGCCGTGATTGAGGCCGTGACGAGCGGCAGAAGTCGTCCAATGATGTCACGGCCGTGACAGGTCATGTCAGAGGCCGTGACCGCCGTGACAGACTTGACCCAGGCCGTGTGTAGGTTTACGGCACGTCACGAGGTCGGCGTGACTCTCTTCGGCACAGTTCGTGAGCTACGGGAGCTAAGGATCTTCAGAGTAAACACTCTGGATGGAACTGGTGGGGTCAGATCGGTGTTTGAACTGACTCTAAAGGTACACTCGACAGTTTCGAGCGACATGTCCTGACTTCCCACATCGAAAACATTTGATATTGGAATTGGGTCCTGGGCCATAACAAGTGCCTGTATGGTAACACCCACACTGTTGGCATTGCGGGGTATGGATCGGAGGTCGAATAGGAGCAGTATTAGGTCCCTGATTAGGCTTTGGCTTCCATTCTTGTTGCTCGGGTTGGCCACCACGATTATTGCCAGGGCCCCTACCAAGAAATGGGCGTTTACGGACACCCCCGTTTCCTTGGTTCACATCTATCTTTCTTTTTGTCTCCTGTGCTTTTGCAATTCTGGCCTCCACCTGTTCTGCCACAATCGCTCGTTCGGCAACACGAGCGTACGAGGTCTAGTGCATTTCCGCCATGCTAACATTGCGGTAAACTTCAGGTTTGAGGCCTTCTATGAAGCGTTCCACTTTCAACTCGTCTGTCGAGACCACGTGCGGTGCGAACCTCGACAATTGTTCAAATTAACGGATTTAATCTGCAACTGCCATCCCTCCTTGTTTTACGTAATTCATTCATTTTCAGGGCTCGCTCGGGTGCTGTGAAGTATTTTGCCCGGAAAAGTTCTTTAAACCTTTCTCAGGTCATAGTAGCTGGGTCCTCGAGAATTTTATCCCACCAAAATCCCGCGTTCCCTCTCAGCATAAATACCGCGCACATGAATTTTTTATTTTTGGGTACACGGCTGTATAAGAACATATTTTCTAGGGTACGCAGCCAATCTTCTGCCATCATAGGATCAGTTGCGTCCTCGAACATTGGGCGATTCAGCATACGAAATCGTTCTCCTATGATCTCCACACGCTCCGGTTGTGGAGGTTGACGAAGCTCAGAAGAACTTTGATTACGAATAAGTTCATTGATCTGATACGATTGTCGTTGGATCAGTTCGGTAAGTCGCATAATGGTTGAGTCCCGTTAAGTGGTAGGGGAGATTCGGTTCTACGACTATTCTTGTCCACTTCTCTACGTCCTCTTGTCATTTTCTTACTACAATTAGTCACATAAATAAACACGTCACGTCCGCATTTAAACATAAATAGTAACACATAGACACGTAATAGGGCGGGTCAAACCCGTAGAGAATTACCAGTTGAAGCGAGTGGCAGCTCCTCGTCCTTTTCTTCAAGACTTCGTTGACGGTGGTGGACGGCACTAGATCGCCACGCCGACCTCGTAGTGTACCACTGAATCTGTTCTCTAAAGATGACTATAGAGAACCGAGCCGTCGCGTGGGAGAAAAGTGTGTGCGTTCGGTATGTGTTTTGTGCCTTAGTAATTTCGAAAATCACTCTTTCTTGTCATATGGAGCACGAATAGCCTCTTTTAAGGCTTGGATTTCTATTTCTAAGTCCTTAAAATGTGAGATTTTTGCCACATTTATCTCTCCTGTTTGAATTCCAAATTCGAATTAAGGAAACTTACTAAAAATAGAACTAACTTAGATAATAAAATCAATAAATATCGTTAAATATGGATCAAATTTCGAATTTATACAATGCAAATTTCGAAATTTATAATCCATATTAAATAATATTCAGAATATTTTATGCCATATTTATTTATATCAAATATGCAAATTCCGAAAATACCCTCAAAGGCATATTTCGAAATTAGCTTAAAGTGAAATCCAATTTTATCCTCAAGCCTATTAAGCACTTGGCCAAGCCCAAGTCTTAAAGTTTAGTTTCATAGAAGTCCAGCTTCGGTCCAATAAATGGCCCGATGCCTATTAAGGCGCGGCTCAACGGTCCAAGGCCCGTTAAGGCCTGAAACACTTTCTCTTCTTATCAGTACACGTTGATTATCGTTTTTAAGCCCGACTCTCTAGGTTACCTAGCCAATCCCGCATTACCGGACCGTAACCCGATTCGAGTGCGAATTTCGACCTAGTCTTTATTCCAGACCTCACTATAGATTATAGTACTACGTATAAACCCTTCAGCTGTGTCCCAATCGAGTGAGAGCCATGGCCTATGTCAAACTCACTGAACTCGATTCTATGATAAAACGGAGCCGAGGCAAATTACCGAATTACCCTCCATGTCTTACGTGAGTTAGTTCAATACCTTAGCCAAGGATTTCGTAATTTCATGTGGCTATCCTCATAGGACACTTATCTCGATTTCTTGCGAGACTGTGAATTCGTACTCGGCGGTCTGAGCCCGGCAATCACAAATAGTTATCCATACTGCATCTGGTCCACTAACCCATGCAACAGCAAATCGGGCCGAGTTGGACCAGTGACAGTCTAGACTTCGAAGTCAACTCCGTCAAAGCCTCTTTCGGTCTATGGTTCACGTTGACTTCTATAGTGTTGTCGTCGGTCATTAACACTCGTTGAGTAATAAGCCATGTTCGACCGTACGACCCGTGAGTCAGTGTCCATGAAACGATTCAATCCCTTGATTCGATTCGTATCACAAGTCATGACCTCCGCTTCCAAGCGGGATATCGGATATGATAGGTCATCGACAAATAAGCCGTGATCGGTTATCTAGCACCCAACTGGAGCTCAGGCTTACGAACCTTATGTTCGAGGTTAAGAGCCACTGGTGCCTTCCTCTCTCGTGCCCATCGAGAACAGTCAACTCGACACATTTGGATTTGTTCATTTATTGCTTTACCGGATGCTAACTAAAGAACTCTTATATCCAATAAACGAACAATGCCTTTCAATAAACACACGAAAATATCTTCTTACACTAAAGCTCGAATGATAAATAAGCTAATGCCCTATACAATCTAATCCTCGTATAGCATTCGAGGGCATATTCCTAACATGCCGATGAGCAGGAACTAACCCGAATGTATTCTTCCCGTGTGAGTGCGCACGCGAGCATGTGTTCAACGCTCAAGACCCGTGCAAGTTTCTTCTAAGCGCGCGGTTCAACGCTCTAGACCCGGTCATTTGGTATCCAGTCCAAGTACTTCGTGATCAAGCTCCGAAGCCCACGAAGAAACGTTCAAGAAGCCCCTTTGATACATCCCAAGTTCGAGTGTTAACTTCGTGATCAAGCCCAAAATCCCACGAAGAAACGTTTCGAGAAAGCCTCTTTAACGAATATCAAGTCCAAGTGTTAGCTTCGTAATCAAGCCCAAAAGCCCACGAAGCAACACCCATATTTCAAAAGCGTCCTCCAATTCCAAGTTTTAAGTTTGTGATAAAGCCTCGAGGCCCACGAAGAACCTTAAACGAAGGCCCAAATTAAGGAAAATCAATATTAAAGAATTTTCAAAATCATTGAAGAATCAGAGGAACAAATAGAGGTAGAATCCACTAAATTTCATCAAATTTCATTTGTACTATTTTTCGAATTATTTGATATTCAAATAAAAGAAAATACGTTACACAACCCACTACAACTTTCATATAATACTAGAATTCGATGACATTCTTGATCAATCGTGAGTGGAGTGGAGTATTCAAAGATGGATTTGAGTATTGTATCGTGAGATTCAGATATGTCATGTTGATCAGTGGACGATTGCCTTGTGCATGGAAGGATAGTATTTTGTTTTCAAAAGAAAGATCAATGTCTTATTCATATACAACTGCATGGGTTAAACAACCCCAAGTCGGTAAAGACAAAAGCTCACTAAAGAGCAATAAAGCAAGCACGCAAACCATAGTCTAATCATAGGCAAAATAAACGCAAATAATAGAACTCCTCGACTATCCAACCGTCAAAACGCAAACTTCTTTGATAAAATGAACATAAACTCCACTGCTACGGCGGTTACTAAATCCACCTTAGTAATAGATTACGCGCTTTCACCAAAGAATAATTGAAGTGACCCGACGAGAAATTTTTTTGGTTGATTAATGCGCCTATTTGACTAGATCATCAAGCATTCCGGAAAAAATTCATACCCTATAATGAGTTCTCAAAGTGACTCGTCATACGTCTCCACCACATCGAACAAAATCAAACGCATTGCAATCTAATGTGATGTCCTATGCTTTCTCATATCCACGCCAAGCCGACAACTTCATGGAAAATGACTCCCTCCTAATAGACTTGGACAGCCGAAGAGCTTCGGGTGTCGGGCTAACATCATATCTTTATGGAAGACGGATCAAAGCCCTCTTGCATGCCCCCGTCCTCCACAACCTGCTCGTTGAACTGTTCCCAAGCAGCGGTGTAAGTCCGCTGGAAGGCCAAGGAGGAGAAAAGGTAGCCGTCGACCTCGTTGGCTCGTGGGTTCGAGACGATGAAATTCCGATTCCAGATTCGAGGGTGCAATGAAATTGAAAAGCCTTAAGTGAAATCAAAATTCGGGATGCTACATCCAAAAGAAAAAATCCCCAAAAGGGGAAACAACTCTAAAAAGGAGATGAGTGCTCCACGGCGGAGACAAGCCCATAAAGGTGGAGAAAACCCCACAAGGGGGAAAAACTCCCAAATTGGGAGATAAAACTACTACAAAGGGAGACAAAAAAGGTAACGAAAAGAAAATAAAATGCAAAAAAAACGAGGAAGGAGATTGGGACCTCCCCAACCTTCATTAATGGAGGAAGGGGAGGCGGCTGTTCACTAACGGGTTAGGGTTTTTTAGGCGGCTGAGAGAGAGAGAGAGAGAGAGAGAGAGAGAGAGAGAGAGATTATAACTTCTATGGAAGCAGTTTTATTACCAGCCGTAAATGAAGGATTGTATGAATGAGTGCCTTCAAGACGACTACAATCCCTTCTTTCTGTCCCATTACAGCATTCAAACTAATAATTACGGCCAACCAATGCATAGAAAATGTTAAACCACCTGCGAGAAGGCTGGTTATTATTGAAGTAAACTAGCACAAGCAAGCAAGTCCGGTATATATCCATCCATATTCCATAGACATACGCGTTTTCTCATCGTACTCGACATTTAACAATTATTCCGTTGCCTTGCCTTTACGCCTATTACTTGTTTCAATCAGATAAGAGACCATGGAATCCACATCGTCCCCAAAGATGCCGTACGCTTCCACCACTTGAAGATAGCTAAATCCCATAGACAACATTATCTGCATGCTAATATTGCTCGCAACAGATTCACCGCTCTCAGATGATGATCCTATATAAGTTTTTTTTACCTTCTTAGTGATTGTAAGAGAGTGGGACCTTTATATGTTCGAATGTGGTTACTTACTAGCTGCTGAAGATGAGGGTTCAGCTTGTGAACTTGATGATTCTCTAACATGTTGGTGATTCGACTTGTTAGCACTACTAGCAAGATACTCTTTCCTTGAATCTTCCAACACCATGCGCTCGATTTCCTTCTCAGTCAGCTCAAGATCGGAGTAGAAACGTCCCTCCGCAACAAGTGCCTATCGATAATCAAAGAAAATTCAAGTTACTCTATGCCCAATGAATTTAAAAATTGTTAAAAAAAAGACAGGTCTTATAGTTAATATCTCGCATTTTCAATCTGTTGATCCTGCTGAGCTTTGATAGCTGCTTTAACTTGATCTCTGTCGATATTGGTCTGTTTTATTGGACAACAAGTAGCCAGTTTAGTAAAGGAGAAACAGAGCAATAGTGCATCTTTGGTGGCTCAAATACTAAAAAGCCAAAAAACAAAAAAAGAAGCTTAAGACTTTTGGCTCTGCAGCAGAATTGACATAAACAAACACACATACCCCTTGTAGAGAGTTAAATCCAAGCCCAGCACCGATTTCGAGTCGACGTGGATCAACAAGGGAGTTATAGTGATTTCCATGGTGGTAACTCAGCCGAATAGGAGGTGTATCAGTATTATAGCTTCCATGGAATATATTAATCGGTTCTGCATAACAGACATGGACACACTTTGAAACAAATCGGAGAGCATCATCAAATAAAATAAGGTAAAGTACCTGTGCTGTATGAATATATATGGATAGGCCGATTGTACATCTCTGATAATGCTTGAATCTCCACATTGTTACCATAAACCTTATAAAAAAAGGAACTTATTTTCTGACTAGTGGCAATGAAAACATTCCTAGGAGGATAAATATTTGGATAGTGTGAAACCTTGTCCCTTCTTTTTCTCTTACAGTAGGATGTAAAACCTTCTGTTACAAACTGGGAGAAGTGATCCCTTTCCCGCTCCTACATGAATTTAGCAAATTACAGTCGCACGAAAAGTCTGCTAATTTTCAATCTCACGAAAAAGAATATTCGCAAACATTGAGAGAATAATGATGTAAAGAACAAGTATTGTATTGGTTTCATATAAGAATATTCGCAAACATTGAGAGAATAATGATGCCCGTACCATATAATCAATGCACATCTGCCTAACCAAATCATATAACTCGGAGTCACCATACACTAGGTCTGCAACAGCTCGGAAAAGACAATTTCCATCCTCCATCATTTTTCTTACTTCCAAGCCTTTGACCCGCCTTAGCTCAGCCTCAAACAGGTGTTCTCTTGCCTTAAACAATTACGAAATACTCATTCACTGCGACTTAACATGGTCATGAACTTTTTAACAATTGAAGACCATTCCATTGAAAATATCCATCAACTAGAACACAGCTAAAGTCCATCACGTTGAAGACATTAATAGCTGATGAAACAATTATCTGGAAAATACCATTACACTGACATCACATCCATAATGTGCGCAAACGAAGTAGATGTAGCACAACACAAAATGAACTATAATAGCAACAAGAAAGTTAATAAAGTTCACTCACAGCATCTCCATAAGTTGAAGAAAAGCTGGGGTTCTGCTCATCAGCACTATTGTATCCTTCAGCCTCCGAATGAGATCGAGGTGATGAGGGACGAGATCCAGTAGGTGATGACCTGTTCGACATCCCGGCCCAACCTGAAGATAGCCTAGACGGCCCACTCCTTACAGAATTTGAACCAGTCGGAGAGAGTCTTCTAGGGCTCGCGGTTATTGAAAACGGCTTTTGAGGTGGCAAGGGAGGTGGTGGTGGACATGAACTGCCAGTAGCCATTTCGGAGGGTCTTAAAACAACTTCGTCATATTCCTTTAGCAAAAAACTCGAGCCACCAAAATCATTTGGAGTACCCACATCATCATTGTCATGAAACTTCACACCATCCACTGATTTTTCATGTTTGCAGTCATCTTCACTTATTAAATTTTCAAGAGAGATATCCTCATTTCTCTTTCCCTTCAATTTATCGTCTGACACGTAAGAATGCTCTGATGATTCTTCGATGATGATCAGTTCTTGATCTTCGGCAAAGTAACCATCATTCATCGGAACAACTGTTGCGATCCTAGAAACATGCGGCAGAGGTGAAGGTGAAGGTGATGAAGTAGGGGAGGCTCTGTTTTGATTAGACGAAGATGTCGAAAATGAAGAAGATGAAGATGAAGACGATGATGAACTAGCAGAACCTCGCTGAACTACGACTCGTGTCATTGCTTCCTCTTTTCAGGGAACTCTATAAAAAAAAACCAGTCCTTATTCTCCCAATTTTCAACGGAAGTTAAAGATATAGTAAGTATTTAGATTTATCCCTTGTCCTGGCTTTTGGTGCAGTCACGCCTATTCCACAACTGAAAGATTCTTTATTCGTGCCTAGTAAGATTTGATGTTCACACATCAATTTCTGCATTCCCAGTACTCTCATGAGACTGCATAGACCAAAATATTTGTTCTTAATTAAACCCACTCAGATATATATAATATTCGAAACTCACTAAAGATGCTAAAACCCTGAACAAATACCCAACAAGCCTGAAAATGCAAAGCACAAGGCAGCCCTACACCAGTTAACACAAATAGATGAATAGACTAAAAAATAGAGAAAAAATCAAGCCTCTAATTAATCATAGATGGAGTAATGTCGCAACCACAAGCATTCCAACAAACAATATCATGTTTTTATCGAAGGGAGTTATGAATTACAGTCATCAATCAGCCCAACCTTGATGATGAAAAAACATCTTTTTTTCCCGAGATTACTCGTAATCATCGAACCCTAGAAACTATGAAGAAAACAGTAAACACCAAAAATTGTCCAAGGAAGCCAGAAAAGTAAAATATGAGGCCAATCAATCTATCCATTAGCAGTTCAAGATAGCCGAAACATAATCACCACAGATTCGATAAAAAGTGAAACGAGTGAATTAAATTAACAAAATAAAACAATCTTGACGATTATTTTGAGTAGTCGCTCACCTCAATCGATTGATAAGTTGATTGGGGGAATGCTTTCTCTCACGCAGACCTAATTGAAAAGATTTTAACAAATGGTTTGTTTCTTGATTAGCTTGTACTGAACATGCCTCTGTTTTTAGTGAGATAAAAAGAAAAATGTGGTGCGGTAGGGGTCGATCGAAAAGAAAAGTAATATGTAAAGGAAAAGTTTTTTAGAGGACAAAGATTTTTAGTACTGGATTATTATTCACCGCCCCTTTTTATTTGTCACCGCCTCCTGAAGGGCTGGAAAAAAGACGTTTTTGCCCTTATGATATTTAAATTAATTTAAAAAGAAAAAACTAACTAAATATATAATTCCGGTACGAAATACTGAAAACTACATACACAAATAAATTCGAACGATCGATCGATACAGAAAAAATTTGATTAAACATTGTAGGACCGATCGATCGATATTTTCGGCCCTGCAGTGCACGAGCCAATCGAAATTTTCGGCCGGGCTGTGTGCGGGCCGATCGATATTTCCGGCCCGGTCACTGCCTGGCCGAAAATTTCGCTCGGCCCTGCAGTGTACGGCCGAACGATTTTTTCGGCCCTGACAGGTCTGGCCGAAAAATTCGATCGGCCCGCACAGGTTGGGCCGAAAATTTTGTTTGGTCAGGCCCACTGTTTTCGGTCCGGCATTCGTGTGCGCGGGTCGCGCGCTCGCACACAAGTCGGCCTGATTTGCACCCCCCAGCGCGCACGCGAGCGACTTACATGTGGCATAATATTAGCTATTTAATTTAAACTATAAAATCCACATCTATATATAAGGTGGGTGAAACCATGTTGTTTTTCCAATGTGGGACAACAACTCTTCACTTTAAATTCCCTCCAATTAATTCACATTCACAAGCACAAAATAAAGCTCATGTCTCTCACCTAATAAAGCAATGGGCTTATTTAAATATATTTAACAACTTTCGAAATTTTATCTAATAAAATTCGAAACTTATATATATATCAGATATATATTATTTAATTCCAAATTAAATAATATTATTTCTCTAAGACAATAATAAAGATCCAAATCTAATTTAAATCATATACTAAATCTTCAATATTAAATATTTTATTTCAAAAATATATTGTGAGGTGAAAAGACCATTTTACCCCTCACTAGTCAAAACTCAAACTTAGTATTTTCGGCCAATCAGGGTTTTGGCCAAGCCCCAAACCCTACTGTCTCAATTTAGGACCTAGCCTTGTCCCTCTCTCTCTCTCTCTCTCTAATGATGATGTTCTGTCGGTTGTCCTTTTTAAGCCCGATCATCTCAACCGCCCTAAGAGTTATCTAGCCAGCCCCGTGGTACCGAACAGATCCCAAGTTGAGTACGAATTTGATCTAATCGTAATCCACGAACCGACTTTAGATTTTCGTCATACGTATAAACCTTTTACGTTTGTCCCGGTCGAGTGAAAGTCACGCATAGTCAAACTTACAGAACTCGACTCTATGTAGTTTGTGTCGGTGAAAATACCTAAGCTGCCCTCCACGACTATCGCGAGTCAGTCGTATGCTCTGGCCAGAGACTTGGATAAATTCCCGCACATTAAACTTGCCATAGGACGTTAACCTCGAATTAATCGAGACCGTAAATCCTGCTCCGCAGTTCAACCGGCAATTGCATCGAAATGTCAAGACCGCATTTTGCCGCTGACCCATGCCACATGCAAGACGGGCCTAGCAAACTAGTGAAAAGTTAAGACCTCAAGACCAACCCCAAGTGAACCCTTTCGGTCTAAGGTTCACGCATACTACTACAGTCAATTGATCGATCAGGGACAATCCAAGCGTGCGATCGTTCGATTACGAGTCAGTGTCCAAATACAGATAATCCCCCGATTCATCTTGTATCATTGTCATGGGATCCCACTTTCCAAGTGAACAGTTGGCACAACCGTGTTGGACCCATCGACAAACAAGTCGTACTTGTGAATCCAGTCACCCTACTGCAGACTTAGACTTGTGGACTATTTTAATATTGCAGTATCTCATCTTACTGGTGCCCCTCTCTGTCCCCACAGAATTAGTAACTGAACTACCAATATTTGAGTTTTATTAATTTGTCTTATTCACCCAAACTGCAAAGTGAAATCTATAGACTAATTAATAATTTGCTTTTAATATATTTATCGAATAATAAATTAATTTTAAATAATATCATTCCATTAATAGAAGTAATCAAATTACATCACTAAACACTACACAATTACCAAATTGCCCTCGTACTCCCAGTCCTCGTACGGCATCTAGGGCATATACCTCAACAATCTCCCACTTGCACTAATGCCACACACTATCATATCTTAACCTCATTATATCGAGGTGTCGATCGAGCGCTGCCTGTGGTAGTGGCTTCGAGAACGGGTCCGCTGCATTCTCTACAGAGGCGATTTCGGCATGGCTATCGAGCCATTTTCAACAAACCCACGTAGCACGTGGTATTTTCTCTCTATGTGTTTGGATTTACTGTGAGCACGTGGTTGTTTAGCTTGTGCAATAGGCTCCCTGTTGTCGCACCACAATGGCAGCGGGCGATCCACGATGCTAGGTACCACCTGTAGTTCCTCCAGAAACTTGCATATCCAAACACCCTCCTTGCCAGCTTCTGAAGCTGCGATATACTCCGCCTCACTGGTGGAATCTGCTGTCGTGCTTTGCTTAAAACTTTTCCAAGACACTGCCCCACCATTGAGCGTAAAGACAAAACCCAAAGTAGAGTTTCAGTCATCCAAATTTGATTGTAAGTCCGAATCTGTATATCCATCTACTTCTAATTCTCTTGGGCCATAAATCAGTATCAAGTCTTTAGTCCATCTAAGGTACTTCGGAACTGTCTTTACTGCCGCCCAATGTTCCTTACCAGCATTAGCCTGAAACCTACTCACTACGCTCACAGCGTACGCATTCAATTGCGGCGTGCCTGGCGGGGAAAACTGTATGATGATGCCACTTTATCTAAGAAATGCATCAAACTCAAGGCTCATGTATTCGCCGCCTCGATCTGACCGAACGGCTTTAATGAACTTGCCAGTTTGCTTCTCCACTAATACTTTATACTCTTTGAACATTTCAAGAGCTTCGCACTTTTGTCTCATCAAATAGACATTCCCGTAGCGGGAGAAATCCTTTGTGAACGTTATGAAGTAGCGGCAATTACCTCGGGTCGTTACTTTAAATGGCCCGCATACGTCAGTGTGGATCAAACCCAACACTTCTGTGGCCCTAGTGAAAGTCCCTTGAAGGGCGACTTGGTCATTTTCCCTAGGATACAAGACTGACAGGTAGGAATCGGGCCTGTTCGCATTGTGCTAATCAGACCGTCCTTTTCCATCTGTTTAATCATCGCTTCTGGTGCGTGACCTAGTTGTAAGTGCCACTTTTATCGATCGTTCGACCCAGTCAATGATTTGGTGATTGCATTTATAGTCATTTACATTGTCTTTTAAGTTGACGTAATATAAACCCTTTATTAACGTCACTTCCAACATTTCTATTTCTAAATTAAATACGGCAACCATTATCAATGAATCGAAACTCATAACCCAGTCTGCTCAAAACAGGAATCGAAACAATGTTTTTAATCCCCTTAGGCAAAACCAAGACGTCAGAAAGTTATAAACAATGTAAAGACGATAAGACTAAGGTCTTTGATCCCACGTGTGTAGCTGGTACACTATGTCCACTACCTACGTTGATCGAGACCTCGCCAGCCCGAAGCTTCCTACTTCGTTCTAGACCTTGGTTCAAAACACAAATGTGGGAACTAGCCCCTGAATCAAGTATCCACGGAGTAGAATGCACATAACAATTAGCTTAAAAAACTAATTATGTTCCTGAGGCGTCAGACGCGTCGAGCTTCGGACATTCACGCTTCCAATGGCCCAGCTGCTGGCAAAGGAGGCACTTATCCATGGGCTTTGCCCCCGACCTTTCGACCTTGTTGGTCTTCATATTCTTGTCGACTCTACCCTTGGCCACGCCTGTCTTGTTCGACTTCTTCTTCGATCTCTTGGACCTAGAATTCGCAAAAATCATGTAGGCGTGCACCTTCGCTTAATCTTTAACCCATTTTCCGTGGAGTACAATCTCCTCATTAGTGGATTCAGCTGTGGGCAATTTTGGCTCCTTAATGTCCAAGACATAATCCAGTTTCGCTAATTTGAGGACGATCTTCAAATTTCTGAGCCAGTCTACATAGTCCGATCACACCAAACAATGTTTCTCCAAGAGTGTAATTAATGGGGTTGTCATCGTAACTAATAGAGAAGAAAATAAAGTGCAGAAAATAAACAGATAGTTAGGATTTGTAGTGTTCAGACAAAATTAGGACTTTAAGTTTTTGTCTGACTCCCACTATTTTTCTCGAAACCCTTTCTCCCAGTAGGCATTTCGAAAACCTTGTTGAGTGGTTTCATAGTGGCGTTGCGTTCCCCGCGCCACAACAAACTAGCCTCATCATAACAGCTTATTGGCTCGTTTGGTTAGCCGAGGTCTCGCCCCACACGTTCTGTCACACAGAAGATTCAACGTCTTCGTCTCAGCCAGGGTCCCTCAGTCGTAACTCGGAACATATTGGGAATGACTGTCCAAGTGCAACCTATCAACGTCCTGCTACCTTTCTACTTTTCAGTGAACTTCATCCCCCCGTAGGATAACTCTTTGTTAGAGGGTGAAGAGTGGTCGGTGAGTGGCAATTCATAATTGCATCCAAACCTGTTCACGCAAAGGCGATGGTTTTGGCCGTAACTCTGTCAACCCCAACCGTACCCCTAAGTCGTAACATTTTTGGACTTGATAGAAGACATGAGACTAGCCCCTTTACTCACTTGATATTAAAGGTCTAACCTCGGGAGAATCCTCACAGTTTTAACACGAGCACATTATGCACATTATCATGTTCAAAACCAACACGCACATAATGGACTTTAATAGTAAACCTAGTTTCAACCTATTAAAGTAAATGTGAAAGATCGGGGATATTTCTAGTTTTATCCTAATTGTACAAAACAATAAGACTCTACGTCTTCGGGCTTTGCTCGAACGGACGCCTCGGCTACCAGCTTGTTCATTCGTGTTCCTCTCGATCGACACTCGTACGGCCGTCATAGCAAAACTACAACAGCCTATGATAGGGTATCTATCCCTAATAAAACCGCCCGTCTTATCTAATAAAAGCTGTAAGTATAACCCGGGGGGACCTTGTCACCCTTAACATATCACTCGGCAAAACAGAACCTAACCTCAATCAATAATCACTTTATTCAAATAACATGCATCACGACAAATTTAACACATTTCCGAGCCGAAATCAAAATTTGGCTCTTAGATGGGCCAGGCCTCGCCCTGTGTATATTGGGCCGTAGGATGGGCTGGACAAGGCCTATCGGGCCTGTGTCGGGGATGCTAGCGCCATGCACGCTGCCAGCCCTGTGCCGCGCGCACCATGCAGCCAGTCCCGATCTGCTCGCGCTCTTTGCCTAGTGCAGCTCGCACCCACGCGCGCGGTCATACCTATTTTCCCGCACCCACGTGCGGCTTTCCTGAGCGCCGCGTGGACCCACGCGTGCGGCACGTGCCTCTCGTGTCGCATGCCCCGCGTGCAGTCCGCCCTATGCGCCGCGCTTCGCACGCGGCCAGCCCGTCTTGAGTCGCGCACACAGCGCACCTTGCGCGCCTGCTGTCCGTGCGTCGTGCGCACCATGTGCACGGCTAGGAGCAGGCCGCACGCTGCGCGCAGCCCGCCCTGAGTCGCGCTTCGCATGCGAGTAGACGCAGGCTGCCCGGGCACCGTGTGCGCCATGCGCACGGCTAAGGCTTTTGGGGTTTTGGTGGTCTTTTGTCAGTCCCGTGACTTTAACCGAGCATATGGCTCTGATACCACTTTTGGGAATCCCTGAGGGTCCCCAAATCCACGTTCCTATAACGGCGGAATTTTAAAATTTTACAGAGTTTCTCGCCTATCCAAGATCGCTCGGCTACAAACAAGAGAAAGTAATGACATAAAGATGGCTAGCTTCGAATCCTTCGAATCCCCGGGCTTAGTGCCCCTCTCCTACGCTAAAAGCACATGAACAGGGACGCCTTCTTTGCACAAGATCGTCACGCCGGCACCTCACTAATGTCAGCTGTCCTTGCATGATCGGCAAGGCCAAGAACGAGTTGCTTGCTGCCCCCGAGCGAGAGAGGAAGTGATGAGAGGAGAAAACTCTTAGTTTTTCCTCTCTTAAACTCAAATTCGAAAATTTAGCTTCTTCTCTTTCTAGGATCTCGAAAATCCCTATTAATACTATTTAGAAATGGCCAAAAATATTGAGGTGGTGGGAGAAAAATCCTCACACCTCCCCTTTTACCAAGTCTTCGTTTTACCAGTAACGAATTCAAAATTCAAACTTTAAATTTAACTAATTAAATCTCAAATCGCATAATAATTAAAATACCATATTTAGTATATTTTAAATATATAATATCCAATATAAATATATTTAATAATTTTCGAAATTTTATCTAATAAAATTCAAAACTTACATATATATCCAATATATATTATTTAATTTCAAATTAAATAATATTATTTCTCTAAGACAATAATAAAGATCCAAATCTAATTTAAATAATATACTAAATATTCAATATCAAATATTTTATTTCAAAAAGATATTGTGAGGTGAAAAGACCATTTTACCCCTCACTACTCAAACATAGTTTTTTCGGCCAATCGGGATTTTTGCCAAGCCCCAAACCCTAATGTCTCAATCTAGAACCTAGCCTTGTCTCTCTCTCTCTCTCTCTCTAATGATGACGTTGTGTCGGTTGCCCTTTTTAAGCCCGACTCTCTTGGTTCGTCTCAACCGGCCTAGGAGGTATCTAGGAGTTCGGTATTCACCTAGCCAGCCACGTGGTACCGAACAGATCCCAAGTTGAGTACAAATTTGATCTAATCATAATCCACGAACCGACTGTAGATTTTCGTCATACGTATAAACCTTTTACGTTTGTTCCGGTCGAGTGAAAGTCAGGCATAGTCAAACTTACAGAACTCGACTCTATGTCGTTTATGTCGGTGAAAATACCTAAACTGCCCTCCACGACTATCCAACTCAGTCGTATGCTCTGGCCAGAGACTTGGATAAATTCCTGCACATTAAACTTGCCATAGGACGTTAACCTCGAATTAATCGAGACCGTAAATCTTGCTCCGCAGTTCAACCGGCAATTGCATCGAAAAGTCAAGACCGCATTTCGCCGCTCCACCCATGCCACCAGCAAGACGGTGTTAGGAATATGCCCTCGAATGCTATACGAGGATTAGATTGTATAGGGCACTAGATTATTTATCGTTCGACCTTTTGGGTAATAAGTTATTTTCCTGTGTTTAATGAAAGGCATTGTTCGTTATTGAATATAAGAGTTCTTTACTTAGCATCCGGTAAAGCAATAAATGAACAAATCCAAATGTGTCGAGTTGAGTCACTGTTCTAGATGGGTACGAGAGAGGAAAGCACCAGTGGACTCTTAACCTCGAACATTAGAAGTCCGTAAGCCTGAGGCTCCAGTTGGGTGCTGGATAACTGATCACAGCTTATTTGTCGATGGACTATCATGTGCCGATATCCCGTTTGGAAGCGGATGTCATGACTTGTGATACGAATCGAATCAAGGCATTGACTCGTTTCATGGACATTGACTCACTGGTCGTACGGTCGAACATGGCTTATTACTCAAGGAATGTCAATGATCGACGACAACACTATAGTAGTCTACGTGAACCTTAGACCGAAAGGGGCTTTGACGGAGTTGACTTCGAAGTCTCGACAGTCACTGGTTCCCCTCGACCCGATTTGCTATTGCATGGGTCAGCGGGCCAGATGCGGTCTTGATGACGATTTGTGATTTCCAAGCTTAGACCACCGATTACGGATTCACTGCCTCACAAGTAATCGAGACTAGTGTCTTATGAGGACGGCGACGGGAAATTACGAAATCCCTGACCAAGGTTAGACCTGGGCTTTGGGCCGAATTGGGCCGGTTCCGGGCCGGTTCTACCGGTTACGGTTCAACCGGTTCCGGCAATATTCCTGTTCTGATTCCATTTCTGGGACCAATTTCCCGGGACCGGACCAGAACCGCAGAGCTGGACCACGGACCTTATGCAGAACCGGAACCGGCCCATTTATTTATTTTTAAAATTTTCTTTTTACTTTTTTAATGTATTTTTCGAATTAAAAAATAATAATAAAGACACATTTGGGCCGGTTACCGGAATCGGTCATGCGCGGTTCCGAGTTCCGCGAACCTGAACTGGGCCGGTTACCGGTTCCAGAACCGGATCTACCGATTCCGGTTCTGGGCCGGATTAATGCGCCGGTTCCGGGTTGGCCCGGCCCAAAACCCAGGTCTAGCCAAGGTATTGAATTAACTCATGTGAGAGATGGAGGGTAGTTTGGTAATTTGCCTCGTCTCCATTTTATCATAGAATTGAGTTTAGTGAGTTTGACATATACCATGGCTCTCACTTGATTGGGACACAGCTGAAGCGTTTATACGTAGCACTGTTATCTATAGTGAGGTTCTGGATTAAAGACTGGGTCGAAATTCGCACTCGAATCGGGTTACGGTCCGGTACTGCGGGATTGACTATGTAACTACCAAACTCTTGGATTCCTCCCTTGCCAGTTAAGTCGAACCTAGAGAGTCAGGTTTAAAAAGGATCATCGCGTACTGATTAGGAGAGAAAGTGTTTTGGGCCTTAACGGGCCTTGGGCCGTTGGGCCACACCTTAATGGGTCTCGAGCCATTTATTGGATCGAAGTTCGCTTCTTATGAAACTAATGTTAAGACTTGGGCTTGGCCAAGTGCTTAATGGGCTTGAGGATAAAATTGGATTTCACTTAAGCTAATTTCGGAATTTGCATATTTGATATAAATAAATATGGAATAAAATATTTAGAATATTACTTATTTAAATTTTGAAATTAATCTAGGATTAAGTTTCGAATTCCATACCATATTTAAATATACTTAGTTTGACTTGGTATTTAAGTTAGTTTTCTAATAATAGCAAGTTTCCTAAGTTTGGATTTGGAATCCAAAAGAGAGTAAGATTTGGCAAAAATCTCTCACACTTTAAGGACTAAGATTTCGAAATCCAAGTCTTTAAATAGGCTAAGAATTTCGTGCTCCATATGAATAGAAAGCAAGTGATTTTCGAAATCAACCGAAGGCACAAAACACACATCGAACGCACACACGTTTCTCCCACGCGACAGCTCAGTTCTCTCTAGCCATCTTTAGAGAACTGATTTCGTGGTACACTGCGAGGTCAGCGTGACGATCTAGTGCCATCCACCACCATCGACGAAGTCTTGAAGAAAACGACGAGGAGCTGCCACTCGCTTCAACTGGTAATTCTCTACAGCGTGACGATCTACGAGGAACCACGGATCGGACCGGGACCCGCGCGGCGGCGGGATCCGGACAGCCGCGCGTTCCGCGCGGGCTGCGAGTGGTGCAGCGACGCTCCAGCTGCGGGATCAGGGTGCTTCGAGCAGGTCCAATCCGCCTCGTACTCCGGGACTGGGCCAGCCATGGTGGCTTAGGCACCGGCCCCGGGCAGCACCGCCGCAACGGGCAGCGGCACCGCAGAGATCGTCCGCAGCTTTGGCCGCGGACTGCGATGGCGCTCTCGATGCGCACTGTGCAAGATAGCCGCAGCGACTCCGGCTCGGCCGGAATGCTGCGGCGGTGATCTCTCCCAGCGAGGCTCCGACACGGAGGGGCTGAGGCGACAAAGAAGTCGCGGCAGTTTTCTGCCGCGAGATGAACACGCGCGCGTTGCGCGCGGTGTGTCGTCACTGGCGGCGCAGCTGTTCCGGCTCAGCCCGGGACTCCCATCGACGTGTTTTGACGGCTGAGAGATTTGAGTCGCAGGCTGCGTTAGGGTTTCACGCTCAAAGCCTTAACATGCCTTTTAATGGGCTTGGCCTGTTTGAGGCCTAATTTTCGTTTCTTTTTAAAATCACGTAATTGTCAACGTGCTCGTTATGAATGTGATTTAAGGCGCACTTGCGGGTTTAGGAATTTGGTTTCTGGGTCATTTGTTAAGGGTCACGTCCCCCCGGATTGTATTTGTATTGTACGGGTTGTTCGTGACTTATAATCCCCCCGTGTCGTAATTTACCGTTTTATTAGATTAGCTTAAATACGAACACGAGGGTCAATTTGATGGTAGACAACCCCCCCCCCCCCAGCGGTGAAAGGTGGTGGACGTTCGGTGACTTTGAGCCGTTCGAGTGACGAAGGACGTTTGACGACTTCAAGACCCGTGCGACAACCCGAATTTTTTTGGATACGCATGTAATAGAGATAGACTAGAAATAACCCGCTTGTGTTCTCTTTTAGTTTATTTTCCTAGGGTTAATTTTCTACCTACGTGCGTGTTGGTTTTTGAAATGATATGCATGTTCAATGTGCTCTTATGTGAGATGGTTTATTCTCCCGATAAATACTAAGTGGGTAAAGGAGTTGGATTCCTGTCTTCTATCATGCTCGAGATGTCTAGCGTTGGGGAGTTTTTCGATTTGTTCCAAGTAAGTTGGCGTCGTATATCCCGCTCCAATGTTAGCGTCTCGAGTGCGTCTTGGACGCCGCTCGTCATACCAGTCCGCCCTCCACGAATCGTATGGCAGCAAGGGGCGGTACATTCTGTGCGACTTGAGCATAAGTTGATATGTCACACTTAGGCAGTTATACCCAATAAGCAGGGTTAGCCGTGAGGGTCAATGACTGAGAGAAAGATAGTTGAAACTCTTATTGGATAAGTTCACGTTTGACGTGACTTCGATAAGTTTAGATAAGCCAAATATTGCGTTAAAGGCTGAGGCGAATCTAGTTGAGTCGGGGACATCAACTCCACTATGAAACTTTCAACGAGGTTTCCGAAACTCTTCTCGGGAGGATAGTGTTTTCGAGAAAAATAGTGGGAGTCAAACGAAACGAAAAGTCCTTGTCTGCGCTTGATGAATGATAAGATAAACCTAATTAGATCTTTATTTTCTGTAGCTTTACGTTTCTTTCTATTTACTGCGATGACGAACATTATTACTATGCTACTTGAGAGAAATTGTTTGGTGGGACCAAACTACGTGGACTGGCTCCGTAACGTGAGGATAGTCCTAAGTATGGAGTCGTTAACTTATGTCCTCGATTCCCCCATACCGCAAGTCCAGGGGCTGATGCGAGTGACGAAGACCGGGCTGATCCATGAGCAATGAGTTGCAGCGCACTCACTCGGAAATGGAAGTGGGCGCCATTTTGCTTCATTTGAAGGAGGTTTCTGGAGAACATTCCAAGAGTCGTTATTCCCTTACGGAGTAACTATTTCATTGCAAAATGGCTGAGGGTAGTGACGTCGGAGAGCATGTGCTCAAGATGATCGATTGGATCGAAAGACTCTAGGCACTGGACTTTATCATGGATAATGAGCTCCAGAACGATCTGATACTTCATTCGCTCCCATCGTCCTTCAATTCGCTCATTGTGAACTTTAATCTGAACAAGGCCGAGATGACGTTGACTGGGTTGATGAACCAGTTGTCGGCGGCGCAAATTCAGATGAAAAAGGTGAAAAGAAAGGAAGTTGTTCTTGTCGCGAATGCTAAGACTCGAGGGTCGAGTAGAAAGAAAAAGCCGGACAAGCCCACTAAGCCCAAACGACGAATTTCGAAAGGCAAGGCCAAGAAGAACGTGTTCAGAGGCGCCAAGCCGACGGACAAATGCCTTCACTGCAATGAGCTTGGCCATTGGAAGCCCGATTGCCCAAAGCTAGCCGCCTCAGGTAAAGAACTTTACGTTTTAGAAACTAATTATTCTATGACAGTATATTCCGCTTCGTCATCTTAAACTCGGGAGCTAGTGCTCACATCTTTGTTTCGAACCAGGGGCCGGAACGAAGTAGGATTCCGGCGGACCGAGAGATCATGATCAACGTAGGAAGCGGACATAGTGTACTGGCGATCGACATTGGGTCAAGAACTCTCGTTTTATCTACTAGACATAGTTTACATATTTCCGATTGTTTAGTTTTGCCCAAGGGGCTTAAGAATATTGTTTCTATTCTCGTTTTGAGCGGAAACGGTTACGAGTTTCGTTTTAGTAATAATATATGCAATATTTATTTTGGAAATAATTGCGTCGGAAGTGCAAGTTAACTGAATCGATTATATTATCTAAATGTCGAAGATAAAACAAAAACTGTGAATGCAATCACCAACAAACGAAAATTGGAGTCGAACTCGAGACTGTTGTGGCATCTTCGACTCGGTCACGCTGGAGAACAGAAGATTCTCGAGTTGGATAAAACCGGCATTATAAAGCCGCTTGGGTCTGATCCCTATCGGACTTGCGAATCTTGTATCCTTGGAAGATGACCAAGTTGCCCTTCACAGGGACTTTTGCGAGAGCCGCAGAACTTCTCGGTTTGATCCACAC
Source organism: Craterostigma plantagineum (assembly GCA_027422505.1). Taxonomy (NCBI): domain Eukaryota; kingdom Viridiplantae; phylum Streptophyta; class Magnoliopsida; order Lamiales; family Linderniaceae; genus Craterostigma; species Craterostigma plantagineum. The sequence goes on along the minus strand of JAPQWV010000013.1, from coordinate 14,635,404 downwards.
GGATGTTTGCGGACCGCTCGGGGTAGCAGCTCGCGGTAACTTCCATTTTTCGTTACCTTCACTGATGGTCACTCTCGCTTCAGCAAGGTGTATCTCATGAAGCACAAGTCTGATACTTTTGAATGGTTCAAAGAGTACAAGGATTTGGTGGAAAATCAGACTGGAAAGAGCATCAAAGCTGTTCGATCAGATCGAGGCGGTGAGTACATGGCCTCGAGTTTGACGAGTTCCTGAAAGAGAACGGGATCATTTCACAGTTGACACCGCCCGAAACACCGCAGTTGAACGGTGTGTCCGAATGCAGAAATCGAACCCTGTTGGATGATGTTCGATCTCTGCTGAGCTATACAGACCTGCCCATATCATTGTGGGGTCATGCCCTATTGACAGCGGCACACATTCTGAATAGATGTCCTACAAAGTCTGTCGATCGTATTCCGTATCAGATAATGACATTAGAGTTAGGGGTTGCCCCGCATTCGTGAAAAAGCTCAAGACAGATAAACTGGAATCGAAGGCTGTGAAAGGACGTTTTGTCGGGTTTCCTGAGGATTGCATGGGATACCAATTTTACTTCCACGGCGATCAGAGAATCGTTGTAGCCCTTCAAGCTCACTTTCTCGAAGAAGAGTTCGTTCGAGAAGGTGGAGTGGGTCGCGAAGTAACTCTTGGAGAGTCGTCAGAAGCGCTTTCACAGACTCCAGTGTCAACTGACACCGTAGAGCAGTCCGAGATGCAACCTGATTTTTGCGCAAGTCGAGTAGAGTATCTCGCCAGCCTGAGAGATATGGGATGGTCCACATGAGCACGAGGTTGCTGCGATGGAAGGGAACGTCGGAGACGATGCCACCACCTATGACCAGGCAATCAGGGATTGACCAGGCAATCAGGGATAAAGATTCGGAGAAATGGCTTATAGCTATGCTATACAAGCCGAAATAGATTCTATGCACGAAAACCAAGTCTGGACTCTAACCTCCCAGATGGTTTCAGACCCATTGGGTGTAAATGGATCTACAAGAAAAAGATTGAATCTGACAGATTGGTTGACACATACAAATCTAGGCTTGTGGGGAAAGGGTACATTCAAAAAGAGGGCATTGACTATGAGGGACCTTTTCGCTTGTCGCTATGGTGAAGTCCATTCGAACATTGGTTGCGATAGCTGCGTAGTATGACTATGAGATCTGGCAGATGGATGTGAAAGCTGCGTTCCTAAATGGATACCTCAAGGCGGAAATATATATAGAGAAGCCCAAGGGTTTTACATCGCAAGCAGATGCTCATAAGGTGTGCAAATTGAACAAGTCCATTTATGGACTCAAACAAGCCTCCAGAAGCTGGAATCTTCGGTTCGATGAAGTGGTCAAGGGCCACGGATTCTTGAAGAACGAAGACGAACCTTGCGTCTACAAGAAAAGCAGTGGGAGCAAAATATCTTTCCTCGTATTGTACGTAGACGACATCATTTTGATAGGAAATGATATTGGAATGCTCTCGATGGTGAAAGCGTGGCTTTCGACCGAATTCTCCATGAAAGACTTGGGAGAAGCTACCTACATCTTGGGTATTCGTCTTTATAGAGATCGAGCGAATCGTATGTTAGGACTCTCCCAGGCCCTTTACTTAGAGAAGGTCCTGAAGCGATATAATATGGACAACTCTAAGAAATGGTTCCTACCTATGCGACATGGGATTCACCTTTCCAAGGCTATGAGCCCTCAAAATGAGTTGGAGCGGAAAGAGATGAATGGAATCCCCTATCCATCCGCAGTGAGTAGCTTGATGTACGCAATGCTTTGCATGCGACCTGACTTGGCGTACGCTGTGAGCGTAGTCAGCCGGTTTCAGGCTGACCCTGGTAAGGAACATTGGACAGCAGTCAAGACTATCCTCAAGTACCTCAGACGGACTAAGGATATGATGCTGGTCTATGATAATGGAGAATTGGAAGTGGAAGGGTATACGGATTCGGATTTCCAGTCTGACGTGGACGAAAATCAACTTCAGGATTCGTCTTTACGCTCAACGGTGGAGCAATATCTTGGAAAAGTTCCAAACAGAGCACTACTGCAGATTCCACCTGCAAGCAGAGTATATAGCGGCCTCTGAGGCAGCTAAGGAAGGTTTTTGGATGAGAAAGTCTTGGAAGAACTTGGTGTCGTTTCTGTAGCAGATAGGCCATTGCCATTGTGGTGTGACAATACTGGCGCTATTGCTCAGGCGAAAGAACCAAGATCTTACAGCAGGTCCAAACATATAGAAAGAAAGTACCACGTGTTACGTGGATTCGTGGAGAATGGCTACATAGCCATGCAGAAGATTGCGACCGCGAGAAACGTGGCCGACCTGTTCACCAAGCCTCTATCACAGGCAGTGCTGGCCAGTGGACTCTTAACCTCGAACATTAGAAGTCCGTAAGCCTGAGGCTCCAGTTGGGTGCTGGATAACTGATCACGGCTTATTTGTCGATGACCTATCGTGTGCCGATATCCCGCTTGGAAGCGGAGGTCATGACTTGTGATACGACTCGAATCAAGGGATTGACTCGTTTCATGGACACTGACTCACGGGTCGTACGGTCGAACATGGCTTATTACTCAAGGAGTGTCAATGACCGACGACAACACTATAGTAGTCTACATGAACCTTAGACCAAAAGGGGCTTTGACGGAGTTGACTTCGAAGTCTCGACTGTCACTGGTTCCCCTCGACCCGATTTGCTATTGCATGGGTCAGCGGGCCAGATGCAGTCTTGATGACGATTTGTGATTGCCGGGCTTAGACCGCCGAGTACGGATTGACAGTCTCGCAAGTAATCGAGATAAGTGTCCTACTAGGACGGCGAGGGGAAATTACGAAATCCTTGGCCAAGGTATTGAACTAACTCATGTGAGACATGGAGGTTAGTTTGATAATTTGCCTCGTCTCCGTTTTATCGCAGATTCGAGTTTACTGAGTTTGACATATACCATGGCTCTCACTTGATTTGGACACTGCTGAAGGGTTTATACGTAGCACTGTTATCTATAGTGAGGTTCTGGAATAAAGACTGTAAGTGTAAAATATGCCTAAGAGGGGGTGGATTAGGCTATAAAAATGTTGGCTTGTTCTTCTTTGAAAAATACTTTTCTTTAAGAAGATATTTGCAGAGTATGTTATTTCCCAGAAAGCAGTACGAGTATCAAAGTTATCTCCCTAACCCTGTTTCAAAAATATCACATTATTTTCACTGTCAGGTACCTTCTTTCCGAGAGAAAACATTTGATTGATGATTCTGGCATACATCTGGCTTATTTTCGTCAAATTCTATCGAGAACAGTTCATACTGATGGGTGAGCAGAGCCAGTATTTCTTGCACAACTCGTTGGGTTCCTTCATGAGTGACTTGGATCATATCCCACATAGCCTTTGCCGATGAGCAGGAACGAACCCGAATGTATTCTTCTCGTGTGAGTGCGCATGCGAGCATGTTTTTCGCCTTTGCATTTCGCGTGATTCCCTTTTTTCCATTAGCAGTATAATCTTTAGCGTCCTTTGTGGTTCCATCAGTTTTGTTAGCCGTATATGGTCCATTGATGATTGTCTCCCAAAGATCATAGTGGACAGCGATCAGAAACTCGATCATACGATTCTTTCATACTGCGTAGTTCTTACCATCAAAGAGATGTGGGCTAGAGTGGGATTGACCCTCTGCAAAAACATCACTCGAAAAAGCCATTAGATCTTAACTCAGGCGTGTTAGGCCTTTCGTTGAGTAACCCGCTCTGATATCAAATGAAGTGTAAAATATGCCTATGAGGGGGGGGGGGGTGAATTAGGCTATAAAAATTTTGGCTTGTTCTTCTTTGAAAAATACTTTTCTTTAAGAAGATATTTGCAGATTATGTTATTTCCCAGAAAGCAGTACGAGTATGAAAGTTATCTCCCTATCCCTGTTTCAAAAATATCACGTTATTTTCAGAAGTAGTTTCAACGATATCACCTAGCTATTTGCACGCGTCCCGGGTTTGTCTCACAGAAAAGTAAATAGCGTAAAGTGAGACGTGATTTTTATACAGGTTATGTCCCCAACTGGGGTTTAATCATGTCCTTGGGGTGTGATCTCCGCAAGAGTTCCAATCAATCACTAGGTATTACCGGTTATACAATGATTGACCCGTACACAACCGAAGCAGGACACTAGACCGTTCTAGGCTGACGCACGCCAAGTTTCGATCCACGTTGTTTACCCAAGAAACCTATCCCCCGACTGTATGCAGCTTGCTACCGAAGGGCCACCGAATCCACAAAATTCGTCCCTTCACGTGCGTAAGACTCCACTCGTGCTCCTTTGTGCGCTCAACGTGTCCGCAGACACAACACGTCCGAAGACAAGGATTTAGACTCAATTTCAGCACATTCCATAATATAAGCCCAATCAGTTAATCACTTTCCATAAATATGAATCCTAAGTCGCACAAGGAAAGCAGGATCATGATTCACTGATTTAAAAGTCACATAACATCTCACTCAACGGATATAACATTGATATTCTTTCCTAAAATAGATCAATCACGTTTTAGCTCAATCAGAATATCTTTTCCATATATATACATAGTCATTCATATCCGGATGATCACAGTGATATTCTTTCCAAAAATAACTCAATCACGTGTACAGCTCACATATCACTTAACAGAATATATTTTCCATATATAGCACGCAACGAGATTCCATTCATACGAAAACGTTCATAACCAGGTGATCACATTAATATTCCTGCTAAGCATAAGATCACTCAAATTCGACTTTCTTAACAGTTAAACCACATCCAAGAGCTTAATCGAACATTTTTACATACTTAAACATCACATAACATGCATATCGAGTTTTCTAATTTTTACCCCCCAATTTACATAATTACTAGGAATAATCAAAACTCTCATAACCGTTTGGACCAAAAAGGTCTACAGACTGGTCGAAATTCGCACTCGAATCGGGTTACGATCCGGTACTGCAGGATTGTCTAGGTAACTACCGAACTCTTGGATTCCTCCCTTGCCGATTGAGTCGAACGTAGAGAGTCGGGCTTAAAAAGGATCATCAACGTGTACTGATAAGAAGAGAAAGTGTTTTGGGCCTTAACGGGCCTTGGACCATTGGGCCACGCCTTAATGGGCCTCGGGCCATTTATTGGATCGGAGTTGGACTTCTTATGAAACTAACTTTAAGACTTGGGCTTGGCCAAGTGCTTAATGGGCTTGAGGATAAAATTGGATTTTACCTTAAGCTAATTTTGAAATATGCCTTTGAGGGTATTTTCGGATATAAATAAATATGGAATAAAATATTTAGAATATCATTTAGTTAATTTTGAAATTAATCTAGGATTAAGTTTCGAATTCCATACCATATTTAAATATACTTAGTTTGACTTGGTATTTAAGTTAGTTTTCTAATAATAGCAAGTTTCCTAAAGTTTGGATTTGGAATTCAAAAGAGTGCAAGATTTGGCAAAAATCTTTCGCACTTTAAGGACTAAGATATCGAAATCCAAGCCTTTAAATAGGCTGAGAATTTCGTGCTCCATATGAATAGAAAGCAAGTGATTTTCGAAATCAAGGAAATCCACAAAACACACACCGAACGCACACACGTTTCTCCCACGCGACGGCTCAGTTCTCTCTACCCATCTTTGGAGAACTGATTCCGTGGTACACTGCGAGGTCGGCGTGACGATCTAGTGCCATCCACCACCATCGACGATGTCTTGAAGAAAACGACGAGGAGCTGCCACTCGCTTCAACTGGTAGTTCTCTACGACGTGACGATCTAGTGCTCTATTAGAGTCTATGTGTTACTATTCTGATCCGAACAACGAGGGCAATTGGGGAACCCGGAAAATTTTTGTTCCGCACCGTACCTGGGGACGTGGCGTCTCCGGGAGACACCGGGTAACCCAACAGTGGTATCAGAGAGGGCGCTCGTTGGGCTGTCCGACGCGTCGTTTGCCAATCCACGGCCACCCACTCGTGCGATACGGACCGACGAGGAACCACGGACCGGACCGGGACCCCCACGGCGGCGGGATCCGGATAGCCACGCATTGCTCGCGGGCTGCGAGCGGTGTAGCGACGCTGCAGCCGCGGGATCGGGCTGCTTCGAGCAAGTCCGATCTGCCTCGTACTCCGAGACCGGGCCAGCCATGGTGGCTTAGGCACCGGCCCCGGGCAGCACCGCCGCAATGGGCGGCAGCACTGCAGAGATCATCCGCAGCTTTGGCCACGTACTGCGACGACGCGTGCGATGCGCGATGCGCAAGACAGCCGCAGCGACTCCGGCTCGACCGGAACACTGCGGCGGTGATCTCTCCCAGCGAGGCTCCGGCACGGAGGGGCTGAGGCGTGACGATCTAGTGCCATCCACCACCATCGACGAAGTCTTGAAGAAAAGGACGAGGGGCTGCCACTCGCTTCAACTGGTAATTCTCTACGGGTTTGACCCGTCCTATTACATTTCTATGTGTTACTATTGTGATCCGAGCAACGAGGGCAATCTGGGAACCTGGAAAATTTTTGTTCCGCACCGTACTCGGGGACGTGGCATCTCCGGGAGACACCGGGTAACCCAAAAGATGGGCCTAGCAAACTAGTGACAAGTCAAGAACTCAAGACCAACCCCAAGTTAACCCTTTCGTTCTAAGTTTCACGCATACTACTACAGTCAATCGATCGATCAAGGACAATCCAAGCGTGTGATCGTTCGATTACGAGTCAGTGTCTAAATACAGATAATCCTCTGATTCATCTTGTATCATTGTCATTGGCTCCCACTTCCCAAGTGAACGGTTGGCACAACTGTATTGGACCCATCGACAAACAAGTCGTACTTTTCAATCCAGCCACCCTACTGGAGACTTAGACTTGTGGACTATTTTAATAAAGCAATATCTCAGCTTACTGGTACCCCTCTCTGTCCCCACAGAATCAGTAACTGAACTGCCAATATTTAGATTTTATTAATTTGTCTTATTCACCCAGACTGCAAGGTGAAATCTTTAGACTAATTAATAATTTGCCTTTTAATTTATTTATCGAATAATAAATTAATTTTGAATAATATCATTCCATTAATAGAAGTAATTAAATTACATCTTTAAGCACTACACAATTACCAAATTGCCCTCGTACTCCCAGTCCTCATACGGCATCTAGGGCATATACCTCAACAATCTCCCACTTGCACTAATGCCACGCACTATCATATCTTATCCTCATTCTATCGAGGTGTCGGTCGAGCACTGCCTGTGGTAGTGGCTTCGTGAACGGTTCCTCTGCATTCTCTACAGAGGCGATTTTCTACATGGTTTTCGGGCAAATTTCAACAAACCCTCGTAGCACGTGGTATTTTCTCTCTATGTGTTTGGATTTACTGTGAGCACGTGGTTCTTTAGCTTGTGCAATAGGCCTGCTGTTGTCGCACCACAATGGCAGCGGGCGATCCACGCTGCTAGGTACCACCTGTAGTTCCTCCAAAAACTTGCGTATCCAAACACCCTCCTTGCCAGCTTCTGAAGCTGCGATGTACTCCGCCTCAGTGGTAGAATCCACAATCGTGCTTTGCTTGGAACTTTTCCAAGACACTGCCCACCATTGAGCGTAAAGACAAAACCCAAAGTAGACTTTCGGTCATCCACATTTGATTCGAAGTCCGAATCTGTATATCCATCTACTTCTAATTCTCTTGGGCCATAAATCAATATCAAGTCTTTAGTCCGTCTAAGGTACTTCAGAACTGTCTTTACTGCCGCCTAATGTTCCTTACCAGCGTTAGCCTGAAACCTACTCACTACGCTCACAGCGTACGCTGCGTTCGGTCGCGTGCAAAGCATCGCGTATATAAGGCTACCCACAGCTGAATCAGAGGGGACTCCACTCATCTCTTGTCTTTGTACCTCATTCTGATGAGACATAGCCTTTGAGAGATGAATCCCATGCCTTATAGGTAGGAACCCTTTCTTAGAGTCGTCCATCTTAAACCTTTTAAGGACTTTATCTAAGTAAAGGACCTGGGACAAGCCTATTGACCTTTACGCCCGATCTCTAAATAGGCGAATTCCTAGATTATAGGTCACTTCTCCCAGGTCTTTTATTGAGAATTCGGTCGAAAGCCAAGCTTCGACTAAGAGCATTCCAATGTCGTTTCCTATCAAAAGGATGTCATCTATGTACAATAATAGAAACGACACCTTACTTCCACTGCCTTTCTGTAAACACAGGGCTCATCTTCATTCTTTATGAATCCATAGTTCTTAGCTCCTTCATCGAACCGAATATTCCAACTGCTTGAAGGCTGTTTCAGTCCATAAATGGACCGATTCAGTTTGCAAACTTGGGCTGCTCCATATAGATTTCCTCCTGGAGGAATCCATTCAGGAAAGCGATCTTTAAGTCCATCAGCCAGATCTCGTAGTCATAGTGTGCTGCTATCGCAAGCATGATTTGAATGGACTTTATCATTGCGACAGGTGAGAAGGTTTCCTCATAGTCAATTTCCACTTTCTGACTATACCCTTTCGCTACAAGCCTAGCTTTGTACGTCTCCACCTGTCCATCAGATCCAATCTTTTTTTTTGTAGATCCATTTATTGCCAATTGGTGTAAAACCATTAGGCAGGTCTACAAGAGTCCAACCTGGTTTGTGTGCATCGAGTCCATTTCGGCCTGCATAGCCTCAAACCACTTGAGGGAGTTTGTACCTGCAATTGCCTGGTCGTAGGTGACGGGATCGTCCCCGATGCATCCCTCAGTCGCAGCATCCCCATGCTCAAGGTGTACCATACCATATCTCTCAGGCATATGAGACATCCTACTGGACCTGCGCAATTGCGGCTGAGTTGGGTTTTCTGGAACGTCGTCTAACGACTCTGGAATAGGAGTCGATTCGTCCTCTAACTCTCTTAGAGTTATTTCTCGTCCTTTACCGCCTTCGCCTACGAATTCTTCCTCCAATAAAGTAGCGCGTAAAGCGACGAACACCATGTGTTCGTCTGGGACGTACCCCATTGAGTCATCAAGGTATCCAACGAATCTCGCCATTAATAATCTTGATTCAAGCTTATCTGCCATCAACTTTTTCACAAAGGCGGGGCAACCCCAGACCCCGATGTGATTCAAACTCGCCTTACGATTATGCCAAGCCGCGTAAGGAATCCTGTCAGCAGAGCGGGTAGGTATCTTCTTAAGGATATAGGCCGCTTTTTCTAAGGCATATCCACATATCGAAATGAGGAGATCTGTTTAACTCATCATCGACCGAACCATATCTAAAAGCGTTCGATTTCTCCGTTCGGCCACGCCATTCAAATGCGGCATGCCTGGCGGGGAAAACTGTATGATGATGCCATTTTCTCTAAGAAATACATCAAACTCAAGGCTCATGTATTCGCCGCCTCGATCTGATCAAACGGCTTTAATGAACTTGCCAGTTTGCTTCTCCACTAATGCTTTATACTCTTTGAACATTTCAAGAGCTTCGGACTTTTGTCTCATCAAATAGACATTCCCGCAATGGGAGAAATCGTCCGTGAACGTTATGAAGTAGCGGCAATTACCTCGGGCCGTTACTTTAAATGGTCCGCATACGTCAGTGTGGATCACACCCAACACTTCTGTGGCCCTAGTGAAAGTCCCTTGAAGGGCAACTTGGTCATTTTCCCTAAGATGCAAGACTGACAGGTAGGAATCGGGCATGTTCGCACTGTGCTAATCAAACCGTCCTTTTCCATCTGTTCAGTCATCGCTTCTGCTGCGTGACCTAGTCATAAGTGCCACATGTATCGATCGTTCGACCCAATCGATGATTTGGTGATTGTATTTACAGTCGTTTACATTGTCTTTTAATTTGACGTAATATAAACCATTTATTAACGTCGCACTTCCAACGTTTCTATTTCTAAAATAAATACGGCAACCATTATCAATGAATCGAAAATCCTAACCCAGTCTGCTCAAAATCGGAATCGAAAGAATGTTTTTAAGCCCCTTGGGCAAAACCAAGACGTTAGAAAGTTCTAAACAATGTAATGACGATAACACTAAGACCTTCGATCCCACGTGTGTGCTGGTACACTATGTCCACTACCTACGTTGATCGAGACCTCGCCAGCTCGAAGCTTCCTACTTCGTTCTAGACCTTGGTTCAAAACACTAATGCGGGAACTAGCCCCTGAACCAAGTATCCACGACAATACACATAACAATTAGCTTCAAAAACTAGCCCCGGGTGCGGTCAGCCCTATGCGCCGTGCACCGCGCACCGGCTGCCCGTGCATCGTGCGCACCATGTTCACGGCTAGGAGCAGGCCGCACGCTGCGTGCAGCCCGCCCTGAGTCGCGCTTCGCATGCGACTAGATGCAGCCCCGCCAGCCGCGCGCGCGGGCTGCCCGGGCGCCGTGTGCGCCATGCACACGGCTAAGGCTTTCGGGGTTTTCGTGGCCTTTTGTCATAGTTCCGTGACTTTAATCGAGCCTATGGCTCTGATACCACTGTTGGGAATCCCCGAGTGTCCCCTGACCCACGTTCCTAGAACGGTGGAATTTTAAAATTTTACGGTGTTTCCCGCCTATCCAAGATCGCTCGGCTACAAACACGAGAACATAATGACATAAAGAGATAAGGGATCAGCCATGATACCTTGTTAAAATCCCTCGACGATGGCTAGCTTCGAATCATTAGAATCACCGGGGGGTAGTGCCCCTCTCCTATGCCAAAAGCACACGAATGGGACACCTTCTTTGCACAAGATCGTCACGCCGGCACCTCACTAACGTCGCAGCTATCCTTGCATGTGCGGCTAGGCCACGAACGAGCTGCTTGCTACCCCTGAGAGAGAGAGTGCGAGAGAGAAAGTGATGAGAGGAGAAAACTCATAGTTTTTCCTCTCTTGAACTCATATTCGAAAATTTAGCTTCTTCTTTTTGTAGGTTCTCGAAAATCCCTGCTAATACTATTTAGAAATGGCCAAAAATAGGTTGAGGTGGTGGGAGAAAAATCCTCACACCTCTCCTTTTATCAAGTCTTCGTTTTATCAAGTAACGAATTCAAAATTCATACTTTAAATTTAATTAATTAATTAAATATCCAATATATTAATTAATTAAAATACCATATTTAGTATATTTTAAATATATAATATCCAATATAAATATATTTAATAATTTTCGAAATTTTATCTAATAAAATTCGAAACTTACATATATATCCGATATATATTATTAAATTCCAATTAAATTATATTGTTTCTCTAAGACAATAATAAAGATCCAAATCTAATTTAAATCATATAGTAAATATTCAATATCAAATATTTTATTTCAAAAGTATATTGTGAGGTGAAAGGACCATTTTACCCCTCACTAGTCAAACTTAGTATTTTCGGCCAATCAGGGTTTTGGCCAAGCCCAAACCCTAATGTCTCAATCTAGGACCTAGCCTTGTCTCTCTCTCTCTCTCTCTAATGATGACGTTGTGTCGGTTGCCCTTTTTAAACCCGACTCTCTTGGTTCGTCTCAACCGGCCTAGGAGGTATCTAGGAGTTCAGTATTCACCTAGCCAGGCTGACCCATGCCACCGCAAGACGGGCCTACAAAACTAGTGACAAGTCAAGACCTCAAGACCAACCCCAAGGTAACCCTTTCGGTATAAGGTTCATGCATACTACTACAGTCAATCGATCGATCAAGGACAATTCAAGCGTGTGATCGTTCAATTACGAGTCAGTGTCCAAATACAGATAATCCCCTGATTCATCTTGTATCATTGTCATGGGCTCCCACTTCCCAAGTGAACGGTTGGCACAACCGTATTGGAACCACCCATCGAGTCGTACTTGTCAATCCAGTCAGTCTACTGGAGACTTAGACTTGTGGACTACTTTAATATTGCACTATCTCAGCTTACTGGTGCCCCTCTCTATCCCCACAGAATCAGTAACTGAACTGCCAATATTTGGGTTTATTAATTTGTCTTATTCACCAGACTGCAAGGTGAAATATTTAGACTAATTAATAATTTGCTTTTTAATTTATTTATAGAATAATAAATCAATTTTAAATAATATCATTCCATAAATAGAAGTAATCAAATTACATCACTAAACACTACACAATTACCAAATTGCCCTCGTACTCCCAGTCCTCGTACGACATCTAGGGCATATACCTCAACAGATTGCCCTTCAACTCTGTTTATCCTTGGCGGGTATAGAAAGAGTTCCTTAGGCCTAGGGCATGCTCATAATGTTTTATGGCATCCCTAAACTCTAGCCGATCCTCGATAGCTTCAAGTAGATCGTGCAAAAGAGGGCGTTCCTTGAGTCCGAGATCTGGTACGATCGTTGTCGTGTTGACCTCTTCCAATCTCTTTTCGATGTTCTTCCCGATTAGTTTCAAAGTCCCATCGCAGAACTTGTTGACTTAAGACTTCATCATCACTCTAGTCTCCTTGACAATCAGATTGTAATAGGTGATGTGTAGAATACATGTTTGAATTGTATTAGCTAACTTTGTAATTTGGGGTGTTTATCTTATAAGTCCCTAGTTTAGGACTAGATAGTATTTATACAAAGTTTGTTTGGTATAAATAGCATGTACAAATTTGAATTGAATTGAGAAAGTTATTGAATTGATCCGAAAGCCTTGCAATTCGAATTCTAGAGAGAAACATAAAACAATTTCTCATAATACACGAATTCTCTCTCAAAGTTCATCATCGAAAGTTTTCGACCGAAGGTAGTAATTCTAATTTTTTTTTTGGAATACGTTCCATGTAGATATATGAAGGATTGGGTGAATGTACAGATGAGTAGGGAAATTATCCCCCACATGCAAACCAGTAACAGACTACTGGCACACACAACGAAAGCAAATGGAAAAACCACTAAAGAACTACCAAGGTACACACCAAAGGTGCCGTATAGCTGCCCGCTGCAGAGCAAACTTGGGTGATGTCCCAAGCAGTCGCATGCAAACCATGTCGAGCACGGCTGCAACTAGCCTGTCTGGAGTCGTGATAATCCCCTCCTTCCAGCGCTTGTTGCGGGTCTGCCAGATGTGATAAACCAGTGAAGCTAGGACATGTCGGTAAGCAATTTGTAGGAGATGGTGGCCACGCCAGTGCAGCGCAGCCCACTGTATACCCCGTTGCCAGTCCCTATATGGCCAAGCCCATTTGATCCGTCCCCGTAGCATCCGAACACAATGGCGTGAAAACCCACAGTCAAAAAATAGGTGCTGAACAGTCTCAATGTGAAGTGCGTCACAAAGAACACAACAGGGGTCCCAGCTCGATGTGCCACCCATGGCTTATCCCTAGTCGATAAGCGATCGAGAATTCCAGCCAAAGAATGATCTCATGGCAAGGCACTCTCAAAGGACCCCCAAACAAGGCTGCCCAAGGAACAGTCGGCCGACGAGTTTGCAATGCCTCCTGACCAAGCGTGCCGTGGGGCGACCCTCCAGTGCCCCAGTCCAAGTAATCGCATCACGCCTTGCAGTCCAGTCCAGCCGGATCCACCGGTGACTGAGTACTCAACGGCCGATCTGCTAGGCCAGTCCAGCCATTCTCATCGATGACTGAGCTCAAGCGAGTCCCCAGTGGTAGTCCCATTGCAAGCGGGCCTCTTGGATAGCGCCCGCCCTATTAAAGGCTCCGCTCGTAACCATGGGTCTTCCCATAGTAATAACGAAGCACCATCCCCTATCGTAAAGGTAATAACTGGAAGAATCACCTGCCTCAGCTGCATGAGTTTCCTCCAACTCCAAGCAGTGTTGGCCGAAACAGTGATTGTCCACAGTGAGCGTCTATGTAGTCGCGTACTGTAGAGCCATTCCACCCATATCGAGTTGGGCGCCGTAGTGATCACCCTCCATAGTAGCTGGACGAGGAGTGCCTTATTATCTGTCGCTATCGATCTAAGACCCAGTCCCCCCTCAGACACAGGGAGGCAGACAACATCCCATGCAACCTTGGCCGAAGGGCCACCCCACAAAAACTGGCGAAACCTCGACTCCAGGGTTCGAACGACACCCTTGGGCAATAAGAAAACCCCTGACCAGTATACTTGTAGCGCCTGGAGCACCGACTTAATCAGTTGGACTCTGCCTGCATAGGACAAGGACTGGTTCAGCCGTGACCCCAAACGCGCATCAACTCGCCGAAGCAGTGGAGCACAGTCACTAATCGTCAGACGTAAGGATATCAGCAGCACCCCAGATAACGCACCGGTAAATGACACTCGCGAAAGCCCATCATAGACTGCAGCTGTAACTTCAGGCCCTCGGCCCTCCGTGAAAGGTACATCTCGCTCTTGTCATGATTTGGGTGTAACCCTGACAGCGTAGAGAATGTCGTCAACGCATCCCGCAACACTCCTACGGACACAGTATCAGAATGATAGAACAATAGTAGATCATCCGCGAAGACCAGCATCAGGAGTGATGTAGACTCGCATCGCCAATGATAGTGAAATCACGGTTCCGCCTGGACGCGGTTCTCCAGTACGCCGTGGAGTACCTCCATGACAAGTGTAAATAAGTAAGGCGAAATGGGATCCCCCTGTCGTAGACCCCACTTGCCAGGGAAGTAACCCGCCGACCGGCCATTCAGATTAATGGAAAATGTTGGCGACATCAAACAGCTCCGTATCCACTCAACATACCGTGGGTGAAATCCCATGGCCTGAAGCGTCGCCAATAAGAAACTCCATTCGACCTTATCGTAGGCCTTAGCCAAATCCACCTTGAACATAGCTCGCAGCGGCCGACCTTTGCTCGTATACCGTAGGCATAGTTCCTGGGCTAGAAGTATATTATCACTAATTCGCCTCCTAGGTACAAATGCCGTCTGTGATGAATGTACCAGCCCCCTAGCACTGGCTTCAACTGGTTTGCCAAGACCTTCGAGATAACCTTATAGAAGACATTGCAACAAGAGATGGGCCAAAAATCTGTAGACCGCCGCGGCGATTCACACTTAGGTATTAGCCTGATCAGGGTGCTATTAAGCCCCTGTAAAAGCCGGCCAGTAGAAAAGAAGTCCTTCGTCGCACGTATGACATCAGGGCCCACTATCTCCCACGCTGCTTTGAAGAATGCAGCCGTATACCCATCCGGCCCCGGTGCCTTCTCATCTCCCATAGAGAAGAGCGCCTGTCTAATCTCCACCTCGTCAAGCGGCCGGACCATGTCCAATGACGCAGCTGGGGAAAGCGTGCGCTTGATAGTCCCCTCTACCTCAGCCACAGTGACAATTGTAGTATGTGATAATTCGCCGAGAAGTCCCTGATAAAACCCAACTAGCTCCCCTCCCATCGCCTCAGTAGTGTCAAGAAGGTTGCCACCCACGGTTTCCAAGGATATAATACGGTTCGTCGCACGTCGCAGCGCTACTTTCCTGAAGAAAAAGAACGAGCACTGGTCGCCGTCCTTGAGCCAAGCAAGCTTTGCCCGTTGAGACAGTGTCGTATGTTCTACCGCCTCGGCCCTGGCATAGGTGATCCGGCATTGCCTTTCAAGATCATAACTTAGGAATTCAAGTCTAGGATCACTAGGAGTTGATAAATAGGACCTTACAATTGCTATCAAAGCGACATGTATCTGAAGCTGAATTGTTGGAATTATATCGAAATTCGATTCTGAAAAGTTTTTCGATCGCTGAACTTTTCACGCACGAAACAGAAGTTTCAATCTATGTGTTTATTCCTGCGATTATCTGTGCTTAACTTGATGTATCTATGCTAGCATAAGTGTTAAATTCATTTGCAAATCGATCGATATCAGATTAAGCTTTCAGTTAGACTGAATTTTAATTCGAGCTTTACTGTTGGCGATCGCAAAATTGAACACGTTTTGATTTCATCCAAATTCGATATATTTTTCTTCTAAACGTGTTTAATCGAGTGTTTGTGTGTAATCAGCATACTAAATCAAGTAATTACCCAAAGTTTCACTGTCCAATTTGCTGTTTTTACTTGATTTTAGGTTAATCTCCGTATTCTGCGTTTGTTCTTATCTACTCGACTGGTTTCGATCGACGTTTTTGATCAAAAACTCTATTCGAGAAACATTTTCGACTACAATACTGTGTTAGTTTTACAAATTGCTGGTAGTAAAGATGTTTTCAGACGAAAATATTTTTCGAGCAGCTCACTGTGAGAAACCTTTTCGACGAGACTTTAGTGTTTGGAACGAAAAATTTAACTTTCGAAATAGTTTTTGGTCAACAATTTCTAGTTGACTAAGCGAAATATTTTTTTCTCTCGAAAAACTTTTCGGTCAACCATTTTATTTAACTCAGCGAGAAACTTTCAAAGTAGTACTGTTTACGACAGACCAAAGTCAAATTTACAAAACGAAAAACTTTTTCTCGATCGCCAGTTTTACGATCTGAATACTTGTTCGATAGGTTTAACAACGCCTCGTACCTTCATTTTAAAATTTTTTTCGATCGAAAAACCTAGCGAAGCGAAAACTGTACACTCGCAAAAGTCCAGTCAACTTTTCCAGTCAAACTCATAAAAAAAATTAAATCTTGACTTTTGGTCAAATAAATTTTTTGATCGTGAAACTTAGCTGAAAAGATTTTTCGATAGAATATTATAATCAAAACATTTTCTATTCGAAAAACATATTTCTCGATCGACTGTACATCAAATGCTACTAACAAATTTGTTCCTTGTGAAGCACTTTACATCTTTCAACTATTACAAACACCTACGGAGATCCTAATCAACTCGACGAAATGGATGCGTATGCACTTGGAAACGACAACTGTCCACCTATCTTGAAGTGAGGTGAATACACCGTGTGGCGCAGTCGCTTCTTGAATTCTTAGAACTCAAAGAACATGCCGCAAATCTTCTGGCTTCTCTCGAAGAAGGACCAGCTCAGTTTTGGTTCGAACAAGAAGCCGATACCACGAATAATTCTCCTCTACCGGGAATTAGAAGACTCAAAACTCCTAGTGAGTATAATGAGGTGGAAAGGCTAAGGGTCAAGGCTGACCTCCTAGCAAAGTCTGCACTCATGCAAGCCATCCCCAGTGATATATAAATGCAAATAGACAGCCTCCCAATGGCTAAGAGAATGTGTGATGAGCTTTACCGTATGATGCAAAGGACAGAAGTCGGTGTCAAAGCAAAGACAGGCCAACATACTTACAGCTTATGACTTATTCTTGACCAAGACAGAGGAAAGCTTACACGATCTGTACCAGCGATACCTTACTCTTCTCAAAGAGATGAGGAAGATATGTTAGGTTCTAGATTTTCAACTCCTATTATCGTAGGTTTCAATCCTAAGTAATTCGACTAAGATGATTGACATTAGGGCTCGATCGAAAAATTATTTTGAAGAACACTAGAGAGAATTTCGATTAGTGAGAGAAAATACTTATTTTTTCTCTCTCTAGAAATTGTATTGGTAGCCCTTCGGATCAATTGACTAATTTTCTCTATTAAGCTCAAATGTGTACAAGGTATTTTTACCAAACAAACTTGGTATAAATAACAAGCTAGTCCTAAACTAAGGACAAATACAAATAAAGCCCCTAATTACAAGGAGTAAGGACAGCTAATGAAATCAACGCCCAATTAAAACTAATATTCTACATTCTCCCCCTTTGTGCTTGATTGCTTTTCCGCGCCTATCTGTCCTCGTTGGGCAAAGTACGCCCTGCGCAAGCCCAGCGCATGCTCGAAGTTCCTTATGCTGTTCCTCAGCTCCAATCGCTCCTCGATGACTTCAAGTAGTTCCATCGGGAGGGGTTGCTCTCTCACGAACCTGTGAAGCTTCAGCATGGCCTCTCTGTTGATCTCTTCCAATCTCTTCTCGATATTCTGTCTGATGACCTTGAGAGTCCCATCACAATACTTATGAACTTCGTTTTCAGCATCAACCTATTCTTCTTTGCAATCGGATTGTGGTAGGTGATCCGTAAGACTGAGCTGATGTGCACGTGATTGTTGGGAAGCCCTTCGACCTCAGGTCCTTTGTTGAGAGGAGCGGTCATGTTGACCTTCTTCATATTGCTCTCTAGAGCCATCTAAAGATCGTGTGCGGCATGGTACTTGACTTGGTGCATCATGAACCGGTATAGTCCCTCGAGTCCTTCTTTCATTATGAAGCCTTGAGGACCCTTGTACTTCTCTACGTATAGCTGGTAGAGTCGGTACACCTCCTCGGCAGGGAGATAAGGTAGGTCACTCCCACTTAGCTCTTCTCGAGTTCTATCTATCTGCTTATGATGTAGAATGGAGTTGGAAGACTGCCTTTCGTACAGTAGATGCTTAGCAGCTAATAGATTGGGGATATGTCCTTGAAATGACTCTTCAGTTGTCCTTTTGGAATCCCCAGCCTCACATCTGGTCCAAGATGGGTTAGCATCCAGAGATAAGTCATTCTCTTCTGCTGATCCCAGTGAGAGATGCCTCTGAGCTTGAACTCGTTCAACTTCTTGACTTTGTTCGGTGACCTCCATATGTGTTCACGAACTTCCTCAAGATGGGATCTCAATCCGAATATTCTCCCACGGCGTGTCGATTCGAACGGTCCCTGTCGTTGGTCTTGTAGGGGAATCCGCTCGTTGCGCAATCAACTCTGAAAGCATTGGGGGATCTTGTTCATGATCCTCACCTTCCTGAAGTTCTTCGTCTTCTATCAGAACTAAGTCGACCGAAGCTTTTTGCAAGAAATGTCGAACGTCCTTGAGTCGTTGTCTTGGAACGTCATCAGGCATCGTGTGGGTCATCCACTGTCCTTCAAAGATGTATTTGTCGAGGAACTTGTGTGGATTAACACGATGTCCAGATTTTCCCGATTGGTCTGGAGCGGTCGAGCTGGGAGTGGCCTGAGTAGCTGCCAGTGCTATGAGCATTGCGACACTTGCTTCTTCTTCCGGAAGCAAGGGGCTTCTGTAGATCGATGGTGTGGGCGGAGGCGTCCTTATGTTTAAGGTTGGAGGTTTAATTTGGGTTAGAGTTTGGGTGGTGTGGTGCGTGGTGATGGTTGTTTGAGTAGTGGGTTGTGGGGTTTCAGCTGTTGGGTTCCCGGTGTCTCCTGGAGACGCCACGTCCCCGGGTATGGTACGGACAAAATTTTCCAGGTTCTCCGATTGCCCTTGTTGCTCGGATGAGAATAGTAACACATAGACACGTAATAGGTCGGGTCAAACCCGAAGAGAATTACTAGTTAAAGCGAGTGGCAGCTCCTCCTCCTTTTCTTCAAGACTTCGTCGATGGTGGTGGATGGCACTAGATCGTCACGCCAACCTCGCAGTGTACCACGGAATCAGTTCTCTAAAGATGGCTAGAGAGAACCGAGCCGTCGCGTGGGAGAAAAGTGTGTGCGTTCGGTTTGTGTTTTTTTGTGCCTTAGTGATGGACGGAAATTTTCTAATATAGCACGAAATTTCTCGTTTACAATATGAAATAGGGCTGCCCTATTTATAGTAAGCTAGAATCGAAAATCATAATATCTAAAAGATATGATTTTCGAATTTTACTCCTTAAGTGGAGAGATTCTTTTGCCATATTTTTCTTTCTTTTGAATCCCAAATCCAAACTTAAGGAAACTTGCTAAAATTAGGCAACTAACTTAAATACCAAGTCAAACTAGTATCTTTAAATATGGTATTAAAATTCGAAATTTAATCCTAGATAAATTTTGAAATTTCCAACCTAAATACTTTCATTTTCATTTCTTTCCTATTTTTCCATTTCGCTTTTATTGTTTGTTTATGTTTAGGTAAATAATATTCCAAATATATTATTTCCATATTTATATTTAATTTTCAAAATTATTTTCCAAGTTATAATTCGAAAATCAGCTTAGGGTTAAATTCAAATTTTACCCTCAAGCCTTTTAAGCACTTGGCCAAGCCCAAGTCTTAAAGTTAGTTTCATACGAAGTTCGACTTCGGTCCATCAAATGGCCCGAGGCCCACTAAGGTGCGACCCAACGGCCCAAGGCCCATTAAGGCCTAAAACACTTCCTCTCCTTATCAGTACACGTTGATGATCCTTTTTAGCCCGACTCTCTAGGTTCGACTCAATCGGCAAGGGAGGAATCCAAGAGTCCGGTAGTTACCTACCCAATCCCGCAGTATCGGACCGTAACCCGATTCGAGTGCGAATTTCGACCCAGTCTTTATTGCAGAACCTTACTATAGATTATAGTACTACGTATAAACCCTTCAGTTGTGTCCCAATGGAGCGAGAGCCATGGTCTATGTCAATCTCACTAAACTCGATTCTACGATAAAACGGAGACGAGGCAAAAACTACCCTCCGTGTCTAACATGAGTTAGTTGAATACCTTGGCCAAGGATTTCGTAGTTTCATGTCGCCATCCTCATAGGACACTTATCTCGATTACTTGCGAGACTGTGAATTCGTACTCGGCGGTCTAAGCCCGGCAATCACAAATCTTCATCAAGACCGCATTTGGTCCGCTGACCCATGCAACAGCAAATCGGGTCGAGGGGAACCAGTGACAGTCGAGACTTCGAAGTCAACTCCGTCAAAGCACCTTTCGGTCTAAGGTTCACGTAGACTACTACGGTGTTGTCGTCGGTCATTGACACTCCTTGAGTATTAAGCCATGTTCGGCTATACGACCCGTGAGGCTGTGTCCATGAAACGACTCAATCATTTGATTTGATTCGTATCACAAGTCATGACCTCCGCTTCCAAGTGGGATATCGGCACACGATAGGTCATCGACAAATAAGACGTGATGAGTTATCGTGCACCCAACTGGAGCCTAAGGCTTACGGACATTTAATGTTCGAGGTTAAGAGTCCACTGGTGCCTTCCTCTCTCGTGCCCATCGAGAACAGTGACTCAACTCGACACATTTGGATTTGTTCATTTATTGCTTTACCGGATGCTAAGTAAAGAACTCATATATCAATAAACGAACAATGCCTTTGCATAAACACACGGAAATATTTTATTACACAAAAGTTCGAATGATTAATAAGCTAATGCCCTATACAATCTAATCCTCGTATAGCACTCGAGGGAATATTCCTAACATCAGCGACTCCAGTGCCTGTCTGCGTCGCGCCCAAGCTTTGTCCTTGACCGCTCGTAGAAGTCCTTGGCTTCTTCTCCACCTCATGATGGTCCTAGTCATCAGGATCGTCATGTCGGCATTTGGAGCGGGAGCCTTGCCTCAGCAAGATTGAGTAGGTGGGTCAGGATGGTCCACGAGACGTCTGAAGAGATCTTCTTCTTGTGGCGTCCAGTTAGGTAACTCAAGTAAGGGGGCAACTAGAATGGAGTGGAGGTCACTGATGGATACGGTGTCAGGGTTTATAAGGTTGTGTGTGAGGATGGGAGTGGCAATTGAGTGAGTTGTGTGGGTTGAGTGGGTGTGAGGATAAGTTGTGAGGTTTGTCCCGACGGCTGGGCCTCAGAGATCGATGCTTTTCTGGTATCTCGTCGGGATATCTCTATAGCCGCATGAACTCTCTCCATAAAGCGTTCCTCGAATTGCAATAGAGCAGAAGAGAGAGCTGCTTGTAAGCGATCTTCCGTCATGAACGAGGTGAAAGGAGCCTCCGTAGATGGACCAGGTCTGATGCTGCCTGTTATCAACCCTTGAGAAAACACCGTCTCAATGAGTTGGCTTGTCGTCAGTTGAGGTTGTGACTGTCCGAAATTTCCATCCAATCCTCTATTCAAATCTTGTAGATTCTCATTTATGGATTTTGGGGCAAGTTCTAATTGAACTTGCGTATCAGACCTTGGGAGTTCATGGCCGGTAGTAGGTGATGTCTGAACCTCGGCCACGGCTGACGCAGAGGGGTCGGGCTGCGGCTCAAGATTGAGCGATGAAGGATCCGTAGCCCTTGTAGTGATAACCGACGTCGAGTCTGACATAGTTGCGACAGCTTATAAGACGAGCTCGGTTAATGTGATTTGTCGTGTGGGAGGCCGTCTTATCAAGCGAATTTCCTCGTCTGACTCGGTGTCTGACGGGTGATCGAGCGGATCGAGTAATAAAATAAAATGAATATCGACGAACCAACTACGCTCAACAGACAAGTGTACCTATCGAAAATAGTATATAAGCGGTAAATATTCGAGTATTGAACCAAAAGGACTATCTACTTAGAAAACCGTTGTTTAAATATCCTAGTGAATATTTTTGATTTGATTAAAATATAATTGACGGTAAACTATATAAATGATAAAAAATAAAAGTTTGATAAAAGAGCGATAATGGAGTTTTGGGACGATTTATAAAAGCGATTGTATTTGAGACTTCGAATCCCCCTAGCTTGATCGAACGTCAGACAAGCTATATATTTTAGCTAATTATTAGACCGTGAGGATCCCTATGGTATGTATACGGGTTTCTACGATTTGGCGAAACTGCGCTTACTCGCTTCGACTCGTAACAACTAATCTACGTCTTAAATAGCTGGGCAAGCTTCCCTAACATACTTAATCGTATATCGCAATAAATAACGATGAATCCGGCTATTAGATTTGACTCTAATCCGACGGGGTACTTCAACCTATCTCTAGCGATGAGTTTATTCCGCTCATTTACGAGTGGTCTAATCGTCGCCCCTTTCTCAAGCGTAGCGTTCGATTTCCCAACAATTATTTCGACCACATAGACATAATCAAAACAACAACAAATATCGTAAGCGGGTCATAATAAAAAGCATATTAATAATAAGTTCAACATACGTACGATCTCGCTAGGGTTCATCTAATCTCAAATACTACGAGATTCAGCCACTCATATTAAACATTAACACCACGACGAGCGTAAATAACAACGAGAAAAACATGTTTCTTCCCTGAATTTCGGCTCCGCGTTTAATCCTTCGTTGAGGCGTTTTGTCGAACAGGTGGTGGGCGTCTCAGCTTCTCCTTTTCTTACGAGTGCTCACTTCTCCTCCTACGCCCGCAGCCCGTCACAACCCAATCGTAATCAAAACTTAGCTTGTTACCTCACTCTTGAATCCGACTCGGATCAGCCCTTCGTCAGTCTTCGTGCGCCCGGCTCGTAGCTATTGCTCACACGCACCGCTCACAGCCCAAGGGTCAGCCCCGTGCTTCCGTCGCCGACCAGCCCTGCCGCGTTGTTCGTTAACGTGTATATGGATTCGTCACCTCCAATCCTTGCACGTTGTTCCCCTCCTCTTTTTTTTTTCAGCTACAACAGATCGCACCAATTTATAGGAGGTGGAGGGGCATCAAAATCTCCATTAGACGGCTCAAAAACAGCGTGAGATTGCCTTTTCTTCCTTGAGCCGTGCGCTCGTTGATTCTTCTTCATTTGTCTGCGGTGTGTGTGCGAATCTTTCTTCGTTGCAAATCTTTCGTCTTGTGGGTCTTGTTCTTTGTTTCCTCTTATCACTTATCGTGACATAGGTGAGTGTGTAGCAAAGTTGGGCTTGGGCTTTTTCCAATTTGTTTCTCCTTTCGTCACATGGGCTTGGGCTCTTTCCAATTTGGGCCAATTGGTTGTTGGGCTGAGTTCAAACTGTTTCCTCATAGCAAAGTAGCAGTGAGTTCAAAAATTAAAATATCCCAATCTAGAACTCGGAATAGAAATTCCTTCGGTCAAAATTAATATCAACGAGTCTTTGCTTCGGATAAATTTTCAGGTCCATCGGACATTGTTTACCCCGTCAATTCGGAGAAACTCGAACCTGCCGCACAACTGCCGTTAAATGTTTGATATCGTCATTAAATCATATTTAAGTCCTATAATTTCTCGAAATGACTTCATTAATCACTCAAACGACTTAAATTTACTAACTATAAACGTAAGAAATTACGTTTATCAAATCTCCCCACACTTACGCGTTTGCTTGCCCTCAAGCAAATAAATAATAATGGCATATAAAAGGATAGAATCATGCAACATATCGATCAAGAACGAGATCACATAGGAGAAAATGCAAGTAAGGTTGGAAAGCATATTTGAAATCAACGACTAACTACACGATTTTCTTTAGCGATACCTATCAAAATCCGCACCTCACAGAGATTCACTCAAATAACTAAGTGTATAGGTTAAGATGTCAGTGATATCGCTCGGGTCATGCGCTAATCTAATCTCTACCATAAGCTTGCAAATGATTCGTAAATCTACCACTTTTAATGATCAAGCGTGAACCGGAAGGTCTTTACCGGGTTATAAATAGCTGAGATATGCTAGATATGCAAGGAATAAGCGTAAAAGGACATGAGCTGTATTCGTGTCGGAATCATGCCATCATCTCGAATGCGTCAAAGATTCGTCGTTCTTGCTCATCACTTCCTTTCTTTTGCATCGTTTTTTTTTTCTTTCCACCAAGCCCTTCTTCTCTCAACTCCTCGATCTAGGGAATAGATAATATGCTTTCGAGAGTGAAAGATTATCGGAGGAAGGGTTCTTAGTCAATAAATATATATATATATATCTTTTTCTTCTTTTCTTCTCTTTTCTTTTTTTCTTTTTTTTGACGCTCAGCTCGGAAATTTAGCACGGGTTGCACTTCTTGACTCCGGCATTCAACCTCCACTTCTACTATCGCTCTGGTGGATTTTTTTTCTGAAGGCTTAATCAGGTCGGCAATTTTATAATCCGGTTTCCTCAAATAAAAGGCTCAGGCTCAAAGTGGCTAACTAGGGGTTTCAGTCGTGGTTGGATACTTTGGCTATGGACTAAATTCCTAATGCCTTCCTCATTTTCACGCAATCACACATTAAGCAGTTTCAAAACGTAATACACAAGCAAGTTCTGAAGAGAAATAAATTTAGCATGATTCACACAACCAAAGAAATGAGCAAAAAAACTCGTAGGCTCAAAAATCTCACAAAAAATAGGGTTATGTGTACGAATCTCTCAAGTATCGCCAAGTTCATCATGTAAGAAAGAAGTAGACTACGCATATGTATCCTAATTACTCACAAAATTCCAAACATAAAGTCATCCTTTCATGATAAGAAACATAATTTTCGGGAAAAACATTTTATATCAAATTTTCGAAATTTGTTTTTACCAAAAATCAAGACATGCATATATATAACATGTTCGCCTAAATTTCACAGAAATTCCCCTCCCCACACTTCAGATTTACGTTGTCCTCAATGTAATAATCATGTAACACCAGGAAAAGGAAATAGAAAGATAAACGAACTTCCCTTAATAGTCCGATATGCATGCTTTGTACGGCTCCTCCCCACACTTGAGATTTTGAACCCTGCGATCGTTGAACAACAACATTATAAAAACTAAAAATGCGCATAGAAATAAAGTAAAAACATAGGATATGCTTGGGGTGCCTCCCAAGTAGCGCTTTCTTTAATGTCTTTTTGCTAGACATTGTTTGATGATTTTTAGCTCTGGGTGGTGTTGAGGAGGTGAATCGTTTCCGTCCCGAGTGCTTCGATGTCACCGCCGTAGTAATGCTTGAGACGCTGCCCATTCACCTTGAAGGTCCCTTTTTCTGGATGTGTGATCTCGACCGTCCCTTAGGGAAACACTCAGGTCACCATGAATGGGCCAGACCACCTCGATTTCAACTTACCGGGAAATAGTCGAAGGCGCGAGTTATATAGCAAGACTTGGTCGCACTCTTGGAATTCCCGCTTCATGATTTTACGATCATGGTAAAGCTTCGTACGCTCCTTGTAGAGGCCGGTATTTTCATAAGCCATTTGCCTCCACTCGTCGAGTTCGTTGATCTGCAAGATTCGCTTTTCACCTGCAAGATTCAAATCAAAATTTAGCTTTTTCAGAGCCCAATATGCTTTATGTTCTAGCTCGACGGGTAAATGACAAGATTTTCCGTAAACAAGTCTATAGGGTGTGGATCCGATAGGCGTCTTGTATGCTGTTCGGTACGCCCATAAAGCATCGTTCAGCTTGTTCGGCCAATCCCGCCTATATGGTGTTTCACAGTTTTTTCGAGTATTCGCTTCAGCTCCCTGTTTACGACTTCCACTTGGCCGCTCGCTTGAGGATGGTATGTAGTAGTAATACTATGTTTTACGCCGTATTTCTCGAGCGTCTTTGCAAATTGGGTGTTACAGAAGTGCGTACCTTTATCGCTAATAATGCAACGAGGTGAACCAAATCGCGAAAATAAATATTTCAAAAATTTAACGACTACCCTAGCATCATTAGTAGGTAGCGCTTGCGCTTCTACCCACTTTGATACATAATCAACAGCAACTAGGATATATCGATTCTTGAAAGATGTAGGAAATGGACCCATAAAATCAATGCCCCATACGTCAAATATTTCACACACAAGAATAAAATTCTGAGGCATTTCGTTTCGCTTAGAAATATTACCTGTCCGTTGGCACCTATCGCACATTTCTACATACCTTTACGCGTCCTTGAAAATTGTGGGCCAGTAGAATCCACATTCTAGTACCTTTTGTGCGGTTTGGTTGCCTCCATAATGGCCTCCGCATGGTCCCGTGTGGCAATGTCCCAAGATATTTATTGTTTCGGGAAAGGTTACGCATCGCCTGATTATGTTATCCGCACAAATCCTAAATAGATAAGGATCATCCCAAAAGTAATACTTCAAGTCCGAGAGGAATTTCTTCCTCTGGTGACTCTTATATCCCTTTGGTATATCCTAGCTACAAGATAGTTAGCAATATCGGCATACCATGGAAGTTCATGGTACCTCATGTATAGCGTAAAGGTGTTCATCGGGAAAGTAATCTCGAATCGTCTCCTCTTTCGTAACCTCGCAGGGTGTCTCTTCTAGTCTTGATAAGGGGTCTGCGGCAAGATTCTCCGTTCCCTTTTGGTCGCGAAACTCCACGTCGAACTCTTGGAGTAGTAGAATCCATCGGATCAGCCTTGGCTTTGCATCCGGCTTCGCAAAAAGATGCTTAATGGCTGAATGATCCATGTAGATGATGACCATCGATAGGATAAGATACTGACAGAACTTGTCGATTGCAAACACGACTGCAAGCAATTCCTTCTCGGTGGTAGTATAATTCGACTGCGCCTCATTTAATGTCTTGCTTGCGTAGTGTATCGGCTGGAAATACTTTTCTCGTCGCTGTCCCAAAACTGCACCTACTGCAAAATCACTGGCATCGCACATTAGTTCGAAGGGTAGCCTCCAATCCGGGGCTACCATGACAGGAGCATTAATTATCTTATCCTTGAGTAGAGTAAAAGCATTCATACAATCGGTCGTAAACTCATAAGGTACATCTTTTTCTAGCAAGCGAGTTAAAGGTCTAGCAATTTTAGAAAAATCCTTAATAAATCTACGATAAAACCAACATGTCCTAAGAAACGTGTAATTGCTTTTACCGACGAGGGTGGAGGTAATCGTTCAATAGTTTATATTTTTGCTCTATCTACCTCAATTCCTCTAGCTGATATCTTATGACCTAAAACGATACCTTCTCTAACCATAAAACGACATTTTTCCCAATTTAGCACAAGGTTCGTTTCCTCGCATCGTTTAACTACCGCCTTAAGATTGGAAAGACATACTTCAAATGAGTTACCAAAAATCGAAAAGTCATCCATGAATACCTCCATTCCTTTACCGATTAATTTGTCGAAAATGGCCATCACGCACCGTTGGAAGGTAGCCGGGGCATTGCACAGTCCGAAAGGCATCCTCCGATATGCAAAGGTTCCGAATGGGCACGTAAAAGTCGTTTTCTCTTGATCTTCTGGTGCGATCGGGATCTGCAAATAACCTGAAAGACCATCAAGAAAGCAATAAAATTCATGACCAGATAAACGTTCAAGCATTTGATCAATGAACGATAAAGGAAAATGATGTTTTCGCGTCGCGTCGTTTAATTTCCGGTAGTCAATGCACACTCGCCAGCCTGTAATGGTCCTTGTTGGAATGAGTTCGTTTTTCTCGTTGGTTACCACCGTCATTCCTCCCTTCTTCGGCACCACTTGAACTGGGCTTACCCATGCGCTGTCTGAGATCGGGTATATGACTCCCGCATCAAGTAGCTTTATTACCTCAGCTTTTACTACTTCCTTCATGTTCGGATTTAGACGCCTTTGATGTTGCACCACAGGCTTGAACTCGGCTTCCATCAGGATTCTATGCATGCATAAGGTCGGGCTGATTCCACGAATATCTGATATCTTCCATGCGAGTGCCTTCGTATGCTCTCGTAACAGGTCTAGGAGCATGATTTTCTGTTCCTTCTCCAAATTTGATGCTATGATCACTGGAAGTTTTGAATCGTCCTCCAGAAACGCGTACTCCAAGTGATCGGGCAATTGTGTGAGTTCCAGCTTTGGTGGATCTTCAGTTGAACATTTTTCTTTTTCTTCTTCTTTGCTCGGGTGCACCTCGATGGTAGGTTCTGCCCCGTCCTCGTCTGCGTCTATTTGGTCAATCTCAAAAGATCGTCCATGCCTTGGCTCTTCAGTCTCTGCTAATCTTGACATCGAAGAAAACGTTTCTGGTTGTGATAGTCCCTGCAATGATAAAAAGTCGTTCCATGCATCAATGTAAAAACATTTATCGTCTAATTTCTCTGAAGTTTTCATGGATTCGGTCATATCGAATGTGACTTTTTCGCCATCTATAGTTAACGTCAATGTTTCGTTACGAACATCGACCATGGTTCCTCCAGTAGCGAGAAATGGCCTACCCAATATTAGAGGAATATTTTCATCCTCCTCTATATCGAGAATAACAAAGTCTGCAGGAATTATAAATTTATCGACTTTAACCAGCACATCTTCTATGATACCCCTAGGATATTTCACAGATCTATCCGCTGATTGTAAACTCATCCTAGTGGGTTTAGGCTCTCCTAAACCAAGTCGTTTAAACATTGAATAAGGCATCAACTTAATGCTAGCTCCTAAATCGGCCAATGCCTTATTTACGACTAAATCGCCTATTAAACATGGTATAGTAAAACTCCCTGGGTCCTTAAGCTTTTTCGGTAGCTTGTTCTGTAGAATGGCAGAGCACTCTCCTCGTAACTCAACGGTGGAAACGTCTTCAAGCTTGCACTTGTTCGTGATAAGATCCTTCTAAAACTTTGCCCAGCGGGGCATCTGCGCAAGGGCATCAACAAGTGGTAAATTAATATGTAATTGTTTAAAAATAGCGAGAAATTTACCGAATTGATCATCAACGATTTCCCGTTTAAGCCTTGATGGGTATGGAATGGAGGCTTATACACTTGCCTGTTGAGCGTAGTTGGTTCGCCGATATTCGTTTTATTTTATTACTCGATCCGTTCGATCAAGTTTTTGGCGCCGTTGCCGGGGAACTATTGATATTTGGAGAACTTTAGTTTATTATTCTAGCTTTATTATTATTATTATTTATTTTTTTATCTCTACGCTTATTATTTTTACTTATTTTTTTCGTTATTTTCGTTGTTTTTATTAGTATTATTTGCTTTTATTTTTTTATTAAATATCTATGTATATTTTTTCTTAATCGGATTTCTTTTGGTCTAGGTACGTTTATTAATATTATTATTATTATTTCTTCAAACTATCTATTTTATTTTTATCATCACTATTACAAAAAAAAAATTATTATTATAGTTATTATTATTAGCACTCTTTTATTTTTTTTTATTTTTTTCTAGCTATATATTTTGTTTTATTGGTTTTTATTTCTAAATCTCTTATTGCTATTACTATCTTTATTTTGTTGTCTAGGTACGTGAACGCTCGTGCATGACCCGAAGGAATCCCTCGCGACCAATCGTTGAAGGAGACCCGGAGATCGAAAGAACGTTCCGACATAACCTACGAGAAAACGCAAGGCGAGTCGAAATGGCGACTCAAGATCGTGACGATATGCCGCTTGTAGCTAGAGAGCCTCCAATGAGAGAACTGTGGAGAAACAACGCCGTAGGGTCGGTCGGCTCAGCGATAGTCCTTCCTCAAGTCCCGAACAACTTTGAGCTGAAGCATCATTGGCTTCAAATGCTTCAGACGACAGCTCAATACGATGGACTCTCCGAGGAAGACGCTTACCGACATACGAGACTTCCTGTCCGTCACCGACACAATACGAGTACAAGGAGTAAGCCCTGAAACGATCCGGCTCTACTTATTTCCATTCTCCCTAAGAGGTAACGCCAAGGAGTGGTATAATCTACTACCTGAACGATCCATCACCACTTGGGACGAGATGCACGCCACCTTCATCACACACTTCTTTCCACCATCAAAGGTGTTGAAACTCAAAATGGACCTTACGGCATTCAAGCAGAAGGAAGGCGAGAATTTATACGACGTATGGACACGTTTCAAGACGCTACTGAATCGCTTCCCACAACATGGTATGACGAAGAGCCAATTGATACATCGGTTCCATGAATCGTTGAATGATATTACCGTGCAACTACTTGACGGGGCATGCAATGGAGGCTTATGCAATTTAAGCGCAACGGAAGGCTGGAATCTGATCGAAGAATATAGCGCAAATAGCTTCCGGCACGGGAGTTCCAGCAATAGAGCAAACCACCGGGGATGTACGATGTCGATAATGCAACTGCGATAAATGCCAAGTTCGACACACTCCAACAACAAATCGCGGCTAACAACCTCCAAATGCAAACGTTGATGAATACGCTATTACCCACGCTAACAACAAAGCCGGTTGTTAATGCTATGCAGGTACAATCTGTCCCAAGGACTCCCGCAGCTGCTCCACCTCCTCATGCATACACAAATTATAATCCGCCATGCGCTACGTGCGACGAAAGTCACGACGCAACCCGTTGTCCAGCCACTATTCCGATGGAGCAAGTCGATTACATGGGTAACTACCAAGGTAATCAACAACAAGCTCCACCAGGATTTCAAAACCAAAGAACGCAAGGATACCATAGTGCGAATGCTGAGCCCAGCTCATATAATCGCGATGATAAGCTCGAGGGAATGCTCGAAAAGCTAATGGGAAAGCTCGACTCTCGCTCGGATAATCAAGTAGCACGGTTGCACAACACCGAGTCTTCCCTACGGGCCTTAGAAAAGCAAGTTGGGCAGATTGCCGAATCAACCCAACAACGTCCTTCCGGATCGTTGCCAAGTTACACCGAGACCAATCCAAAGGACCACCATGTAAAGGCGTGTGACACTTGGTAATGGGAGAGAGCTCGAGGAAGTGCAGAAAACGAAGAAGAACGTTGAACCCACGCAACCGAGCAGCGAGGCCGACAAACAAGAGGAGACTGTATCCAAGCCACCTGTCAAGGCGTATCAACCAAAAATTCCATCCCCGGCAACGGCGCCAAAAACTTGATCGAGCGGATCGAGTAATAAAATAAAACGAATATCGACGAACCAACTACGCTCAACAGGCAAGTGCACCTATCGAAAATAGTATATAAGCGGTAAATATTCTATCGAACCAACGGAACTATCCACTTAGAAAACCGTTGTTTAAATATCCTAGTGAATATTTTTGATTTGATAAAAATATAATTAACGGTAAACTATATAAACGATAAACAAAAAAAAAAAGTTTGATAAAAGAGCGATAATGGAGTTTTGGGACGATTTATAAAAGCGATTGTATTTGAGACTTCGAATCCCCCTAGCTTGATCGAACGTCAGACAAGCTATATATTTTAGTTAATTATTAGACCGTGAGGATCCCTATGGTATGTATACGGGTTTCTACGATTGGACGAAACTGCGCTTACTCGCTTCGACTCGTAACAACTAATCTACGTCTTAAATAGCTGGGCAAGCCCCCATAACTTACTTAATCACAGATCGCAATAAATAACGATGAATCCCGCTATTAGATTTGACTCTAATCCGACGGGGTAGTTCAACCTATCTCTAGCGATGAGTTTATTCCTCTCATTTACGAGTGGTCTAATCGTCGCCCTATCTCAAGCGTAGCGTTCGATTTCCCAACAATTATTTCGACCACATAGACATAATAAACAACAACAAATATCGTAAGCGAGTCATAATAAAAAGCATATTAATAATAAGTTCAACATACGTACGACCTCGCTAGGGTTCATCTAATCTCAAATACTACGAGATTCAGCCACTCATATTAAACATTAACACCACGACGAGCGTAAATAACAACGAGAAAAACATGTTTCTTCCCTGAATTTCGGCTCCGCGTTTAATCCTTCGTTGACGCGTTTTGTCGAACAGGTGGTGGGCGTCTCAGCTTCTCCTTTTCTTACGAGTGCTCGCTTCTCCTCCTACGCCCGCAGCCCGTCACAACCCAATCGTAAGCGAACTTAGCTTGTTACCTCGCTCGTGAATCCGGCTCGGATCAGCCCTTCGTCAGTCTTCGTGCGCCCGGCTCGTAGCTATTGCTCACACGCACCGCTCACAGCCCAAGGGTCAGCCCCGTGCTTCCGTCGCCGATCACCCGTGCCGCGTTGTACATTAATGTGTATATGGATTCATCACCTCCAATCCTTGCACGTTGTTCCCCTCCTCTTTTTTTCAGCTACAACAGATCGCACCAATTTATAGGAGGTGGAGGGGCATCAAAATCTCCATTAGATGGCTCAAAAACATCGTGAGATTGCCTTTTCTTCCTTGATCCGTGCGCTCGTTGATTCTTCTTCATTTGTCTGCGGTGTGTGTGCGAATCTTTCTTTGTTGCAGATCTTTCGTCTTGTGGGTCTTGTTCTTTGTTTCCTCTTATCACTTGTCGTGACATAGCTGAGTGTGTAGCAAAGTTGGGCTTGGGCGTTTTCCAATTTGTTTCTCCTTTCATCACATGGGCTTGGGCTCTTTCCAATTTGGGCCCAACTGGTTGTTCGGCTGAGTTCAAACTGTTTCTGCATAGCAAAGTAGCAGTGAGTTCAAAATTTAAAATATCCCAATCTAGAACTCGGAATAGAAATTCCTACGGTCAAAATTAATATCAACGAGTCTTCTTGCTTCGGTTAAATTTTTAGGTCCATCGGACATTGTTTACCCTGTCAATTCGGAGAAACTCGAACCTGCCGCACAACTACCGTTAAAAGTTTGACATCGTCATTAAATCATATTTAAGTCCTATAATTTTTCGAAATGACTTCATTAATCACGCAAACGACTTAAATTTAATAACTATAAACGTAAGAAATTACGTTTATGAACGGGGTAGCTGTATGAGGAGATGGATCATGTGTTGCCTCCGCATGGGCTTGGGCTAGAGGCTCGTTGGGTTGAATCGTTGAGATCGGAGCCGTAGGTTCTGGCGTTGTAGCCTCTGGTGATGGGTTGTGCCCCATTTCAGCTTCAGGGTGTGCTTCTTGTTGGAGGATCTCCTAAATAGACCCTTCAAACATTCCGACAATAATGGGCACTTCCACTTGGAGCTCCTGAACTTGGGCTTCAACTTCCAGCTCATGGGCTACTTCGTCGATCAGCGTGGCATCTAGATCTGGCAGTTGATCTTCTTGGATTGGGGGCTCCAGTTCAAGTTCCTGGGCGACTGCATCAATCATCTAAGCCTCAGGACTTAGTTGTTGTTGGTGAGGGCTCACTCGAAGTCTGTCGGGGGCTCTCGAATCATCTCTTCTGTAAGATGATTCTCCTGGCAGTAGTGTCGGTATTCGTCTCCCGAGGGGTCGGCAAGATGGAGTAGCTCGAACGAGATCGACATCGATGGCTGATCTAGATCCATAGCTTTGGGTTGTGAAAGAACTTGAGTCTCGGTGGTTGGTAGTTTCCTCTAGGAGGCAACCGAGGAATGTTCACGTGAAGCTCCATGAGTTGGACAATGATCACGTTGAACCACCGTGCATACGTGACATTCTTTGAGAACTTGTTCTCTTTCTGGCTGATCTATTCTGTTAGATCGTTCCAGATCAGTTGAGCGAAATCGTAATTCCGTGAGGAAGCAATTCCGTGGAAGATGTGAAGAATGTTTTCGTTGCCTTTGTCAAAACCGACGTGCTTTGGTGACAAACACTTATTGACAATTCCAAAAAGTGTCTTCCACGGATGTGGGATGCCGTTGCCCTGGACTTGGGCAAGCTTGGTGAGCGGCGGACGGTATCCCATTTGAAGAAAGTCACGCACCATCTCTGCATCCGAAGGCAGAGGGTCATAGTTGAGACTGAAAAGGTATGTCTAAAACGAGCCCATAATCATCCTTGCTGAAGCTGATGTGTCTCGTCCCGAGTACCGTGGTGAATCGGTAGGTGCCTTCAACTACGAGACTCTTTATTCTTCCCCAAAACTGCTGGAGATAGACCATTGGCACTGATGCCGTCATCGTGAGCGCGTGCCATAGGGGATGGCCTTGTAGTATGGACACAATTATCTCGTCCGGACACCTAAAGGTAGTTAGGTCGAGTTGGAAGTTGGTGTCCTGAACCTTGAGATACATGTTCTTGTCATAAATGTGACTGTAAGCAGGGTAGTGATCCATCTAAAATGATAAGAAGTAGGAAAGCTCATTAGTTCGTTTTTAACCATATCAAACTATAATAGTCAAACAGTTTATTTCATGATTGGTAGATATAGAAATTTTAAATTCGCACATAGGGTATACGGATATGAAGAATATAGTTGGTTTGTAAAATAATTTTCGAGAGTCACACTGAACATACATTAGAGATTTGTCGAGAATTTTCTAAGTGTTTTGAGAGAGAAACACTGTTCACTCCGTGACATTTTACGCTCGAGAATTGAGATATCAATTTTAATTCCCTAAGTGCTAATTTTGAATTCAAGTCTTCGTTCTTATTTTGCGATCGAAAATTTTATTCGCTAAGGTCTGCTACAGTGGAAATGACTTAGAGAATTTTTCGAAGTGTTTAAACTTAAGGCGTCGTACTTTAGCCGAGAAATTTTACGCTCAAGAAAAATTTTCGTGTAAATTTACGATCGAGAAAATTGAATTCCGCATAAATTTACAACCGAGAACTTTTTCGCGCTTGAATAAATTTTTTCGTCGTGAAAGTTATCGAGCGAGAAAGTTTTTCGATTTTAAAAATGATTTTCGTTGCGAAATTTTACGATCGAGAAAATTGACAACGAGAAACTAAGTTAATCGCCGAGAAAATTTTCGATCGATCAAAATCATTGATGCATAATTTTACAATCGAGAAATTTTATTGTCGAAAAATTACTTTTATCGCCTCTAATATTTACGACCGAAAAAAATTGAAATCGAAAGTACTGTTTTCGATCGTTAGTTTTGCGCTCAAAACTTAGTTGCATCTATGTCATCTATTCCACTCATTAATATTTCGCTTGCATTAAATCAAAATTAAATTTCTCGATGGTAAGTAAAAGTTTTCGATCTACGTTATCTGTCTTAACGACTAAGTCAAAATTTTAGCGATCGAAAATCTTTTACAATGCAAACAGTATCTCAATCAAAATGAAATTCGATTGAAACTTTTTGCGATCAAGAAAGTTCTTCGACTGCGTCAAACATTTAAAAAAATTCAGTTTTAGTCGAACCTTAGATTTCAAGTCTTAGACGCAGATTATTGAAAATTCCTACTCTCAGAATGATCAAAAACACTTAAACTATGATAAAACACAGAAATCGAACCAGATAAACACATCTAAAGCGGTAAGATTTCTGAAAGTCGCATACGGGTTTTGCGTGTATTTAGTGTTTTTCGACTGCAAAAAGTAACATTATTTAAGTGGGCTGATTAGACATTTTTGAGACTTAGTAATTTTAAGCCCATTACTGTTTACGCTCGAAAAACTTAGGGTCAAAAATTACATCTCCAAACCAGTTTTTCGATTGTAAATTGTTTTCAAATTGATACTTAGTTCAATTAAAAAATCACATAATTGCTCCCCCTTTGTATGAGAATAAATGCAATTAACTCCCTGTAATCCTAAATGGTGACATCTGGCTCCATAGTTGAATTTTGAAAATCTGCAAAACTTAGAGCAAAAATGTCGAGAATATTAGAGTTAATTTGGAAGCAATTGTTCTAATCAGGCTCCCCCACAATTTTTTAAACCAATGCTGTGCGCTCCAAAGCGTGAAAATTTGTGAAGTCCTCTGCGTTG
This sequence comes from Craterostigma plantagineum, assembly GCA_027422505.1. Taxonomy (NCBI): domain Eukaryota; kingdom Viridiplantae; phylum Streptophyta; class Magnoliopsida; order Lamiales; family Linderniaceae; genus Craterostigma; species Craterostigma plantagineum. The sequence continues at coordinate 14,599,399 of JAPQWV010000013.1, read as the reverse complement.
AGGTGCATTATACAAGGATCAGAACTGAATTTTCTGCAACACGTAGAGAAAGACCATAAAAAATATTTGGAGCTTAAGGCATAAATTTTGTAAATGCTCCCCCTCAAAAAGTGCACCTAAATTGATTTATCAAGCAAGTATATAAACCAATCCAAGTAACAATTATTAAAAACATGCGATTTATCAAGATTAGCCTAGATACATGGTCCTCTATACATGTAACTATAATTTCACGCGAAGGTATGAGCAAGAACAAAAAAATTGGTTATACAATTCAATGACAATACAAGCTAAACATGCATTCAGAATGTGCGTTTTTTTTCAAATTTCCCTATGAATACTAATATTATTAATAGTATGGGGTCAGATTATTTTGCTGCGATCAACGTCACGCCTAAAATTTCACAAGACACTTGAAATATATTATGCCGTCAAGTCATGTCGTCAAACCAAAGTCCTAAGTTCATAGAAATGACCAGTTTCGACAACTCACTAGGTTCGTTCTAGCGCTCAATTATTTTTACCTTGGGATTTTTATATTTATATCACTCAAGTCAACACAAGCAACTTTAAGTCAATTTACCTGTGATCGTGGCGCTTTTAATCATTTCACCTAAGGGAAAAGAACGTTGATTTGGAATCAAAGGGACTTTGAAGGATTTTGATTTGGCTCTGACTTAGAAGGGAAGGATTGGAAATGGGCTTAGAGTCTTCGTCATCCTTTACTGAAGTCTTTCTCCTTCATTGGCATATATCTTTTCGTATCTTCTTTTGTCATTTTCATCCTTTTTATTTTTCATATCGCTCTACACTTGCTCAAGCTGAAGCTCCGCTTCTCTACGAGGCTAAGAGATTATCTAAGGCAAAGTTCTTCTTGTTGGTTCTCGTGCCGATACCGTGCTCCTTTTCTCTTAATCCCTAAGAAGGTTTCAGAGGTTATCGATTTGAAGAAGTTCACAGTTATGGAATTCGAACCCAAGGCCGTGCTTCTCCTCTCATTGTCTCGACATAAGACCAGATTATCGTTGGAGAAGTTCACTTCGTGGTGCTCCTATTCCAGCCGTTCTGACGAGTATACGAGATTATCGAAGGAAAAATTCACAGCAAGATCCATTCCCTTCTTCTTATGATTTCTAGAAGATTTCAATAATTGGGAGGGCATGTTCTTTTGAACTGATTTTTGTGCGTTGAGCATTCCTCGTGTTCGTTTTCGGAGAAGGCGCAAAATGGATGACTAAAGGCTATGTCAAAGGATTGAAATTTTCATATGGCTAAGAGAGGAATTTCCTAAGTGCCCTAATCATTTTCAGAACGATCTAATGCAAGGCGAGTATGAGGCCAAGAATCACTAGTTAAGACAAGCAATTGATGTGTGACTCGCTCAAGAATAAATCCATAGAAAGAAAAATAAGAAGGCTAGAATACTCACTTATATGAAGTGTCTTTGTGTCTACTGGAGCAAACTAATGACCTTTAGACACAAGAATGCGACTTAGATTGACAAAATTAAGCAATTAACCTGTTGTATGTCAGGGAAATCTATACGTGACCAGACCGAGCATCATAAAGATATCGCCATTCCCCCAATATTATAAGTATATGATTTTTGGATTTTGTTTTATTATTATTGTAAGTATCATGCAAAATATAGCATTTAACTATGCAAAGCACATAGAATAGAACATATGAAAGCACATTAGAGCACGTAAAGCACATATTACGGAAGATTCAACATGCCTAATTTTCCGACAAGAAATTGGAATCGTTTTTCATCCAATGCCTTGGTGAAAATGTCAGCTAGTTGATACTCCGTATTCACCAAATACATATCAATTGTGCCTTTTTCTACGTGATCTTTTATAAAGTGATATGTAATGTCTATGTGTTTAGTGCGTGAGTGGTGAACAGGATTGTACGTTATCGCAATGGCACTTTGGCTATCACTATAAATGGGTATATTATTTAGATTGTACCCATAATCGCAAAGCTGAGTCCACATCCACAGCATTTGCGAGCAACATCTGGCGGCCGCGACGTATTCTGCCTCAGTCGTTGACGTTGAAACGTAGTTCTGCTCCTTGGATGACCAGCAGACGAGATTTTCGCCTATAAATTGAGTGCCACTGGAGGTGCTTTACCTGTCCATTCGGCAACCTTCATAATCAGCGTCAGTATAGCCAATTAATTTGAAATTTGTGCCCTTAGGATACCACAATCCTAAAGTTGAGGTGCCCTTTAGGTAGCGCAGGATTCTCTTGACCGCGAGCATGTGAGATTCTTTGGGATCGGCTTGGAAACGGGCGCAGAGACATGTGGCAAACATGATGTCCGGCCTGCTCGAGGTGAGATAGAGAAGAGACCAGATGGTGCTGCGATAGAGTGTGATGTCGACCGCTTTTCCAGTATGATCGGCATCAAACTTGCAGCTACGTAGGAGTGCTGAGAGGCTTGCTATGATCTCGATGGAATTTCTTCAAAATATCGTTGATGTATTTTGTCTGACTGACGAATATCCCATCATCGAGCTATCTGACTTGAAGTCCTAAGAAGAACTGCATCTCTCCCATGTGACTCATTTCAAACTTGCTCTTCACTAAATCTCCAAATCTCTTGCAAAGCCGTGGACTTGTGGATCCGAAGATGATGTCGTCTACATAAACCTGGACGACCATCAAGTCTTTGTCTTGCAATCTGATGAAGAGTGTCGTATCAATCGTTCCTCGGATGAACCCATACTGTACGAGAAAATTGCTCAAGACATCATACCAAGCACGTGGGGCTTGTTTTAGTATGTAGAGAGCTTTATCTAACCGATAGACGTGATCAAGGTATGCTTGATCAACAAAGCTTTCTGGCTGAGCGACATAGACTTCCTCCTTTAACACGCTTTTGAGAAAGGCCGTCCTAACGTCCATTTGGTAGACTTTGAAGTCTTTATGGGCTGCATAAGCCAAGAAAAGGCGGGTGGCTTCGATCCGGGCAACATGAGCATACGGCTCGTCGTAGTCAATGGCTTCTTGTTGGTTGTAGCCCTTCGCAACTAGTCTTGCTTTATTCCTGATCACTTCTCCATCTTCATTCTTCTTGTTCTTAAACACCCATTTCGTCCCAATGATGGTTTTCCTATTCGAACGGGGTATAATGTTCACACTTGAAGACGCTCGAATTGGTTGATCTCGTCTTGTATAGCAATTACCAATCCGGATCTTGAAGTGCGTCTAATACCTTGGTTGGCCATTTTGGCTTAAGAAGCAGCTAAAGAGACTGTGCTTATGTCTTGTCCGTACTCCACTCGAAGAATCACCAATTATCTGATCAACTGGATGTGCTCGAGTCCACTTTCACTCATGAAGTAAGCCCGAAGTTGAGGCATCAGCTATATGTGGACCGAGGTTTGCAAAAAATCTCAGACTGGCCAGTTGAGTGAGAATTCTGCACTCGAGGGGAGCGGCACTGATGAGACTTCCTCACTAACCATGGAGGGTTCTTCAGTATTTTGAGGTAATTCTGAATCGGGTGAGGTGGGGACATTCGAAGAGCCTGGCATGTCGGCTTCGGCGAGTGGAGTATCCATTATAGGTGTAATATTGATGGTTTCTGATCGATAGACTATCTCGAAAAGAGAATCCAAGTCTTCTAGAACAAGTGTCATGGCTTCTTCTGACGATGTGTCGTGAATTGTTGCCGGTCGTTGTTGGTTTTGTACCAACACACCAGTGAGCACGGATTCTGAACTGTTGTTTTCAGAAGTCATATGGTTAGGCACGAGTCCTGAACTGAGAAGCTCAGGAGTCATCAGGTTAGGCACAGGTCCTGGACTGATGTGCCCAGAAGCCATCTCTGCTACTTCGTGAAAAGTAACATTGTACTTTCTTTGATTGTCCGATTGGACTTGATGTATACTCGGTACGCCTTAGAAGTTAAAGAATACCCGACGAATGTGGCATCGAATGCTTTAGGGTCGAACTTAGCACGTTGCTCTCTGTCGTTCGCCACAAAGCACTTGCACTCGAAGACCTTAAAGAAGAAAATATTGGGTACTCACTTGTTGATTATTTCGTACGGAGTTTTGTCAAAGCGTTTGTGAACAACTGTCCAGTTTTGAGTGAAACAGGCATTAGTTACTGCTTCAGCCCAAAGAAAATGTGGAAGGCCGGAGTGGATCAGCATCATACGCGAGGCTTCTACTAGAGTTGGGTTCTTTCATTCGACGACCCCGTTCTAATGAGGCGTCTTGGCGGCCGAGAATTGCTGGCTAAGCCCAAGGTTTTGATACTGAGTATTTGTTGTTGAACTCAATGCCGTTGTTTGTTCGGATGACTTGGATAGTCTGTTGCAGCAAATTTTGATAAGCGTTCACGAAATTTACAATCAAGTCCCTTGTCTCATCTTTAGTTCGGAGAAACTTTGTCCATGTGTAGCGAGAGAAAGCATCAACAATAACCACCACATACATGCGTCCATTGATGCTCTGCGTTTGCATAGGTCTGCAGAGGTCCATGTGAAGAAGTTCTAGAGGACGTGAAGTAGTGCCTACTGACTTGACAGAATGAGTAGCTCGCTTCATCTTCCCAAGCTGACATGTCGAACATTGATGCTCTTTTTGAAGCGTAATAGTTGGTAGACCGTGAACAAACTTCTTCATTGAAAGCCATTGAAGAGCCTTAAGATTGAGATGAGCCATGCGTTGATGCCATAGGCTGTTCCTCTGAAGTTTGGGAGATGAAGCAAACAGCTGTCGAGGTCCGCAGAGACGTCAGGTTAATCGTGTAGAGATTCGATTTCCGAAGTCCATGGAGGAGTTCTTTGTCCTGACTGTCCAATATTCTGCACCAGTCAGCATGAAAGACCACCTGAAATCCATTGTCACAGAACTGGCCTATGCTGATCAAGTTATGGCGGAGACCTTCAACGTACGAGACATCCTTTATTGTCAGATTCTCCAGAATTATGTCCCCAAGCCGAGAATCGGAGCCGAGTCAAAGTTTCCAAATCTGACCTTTCCCTTAAATCGGTCCTTGTAGTTGCTCAGCAACTCTTGGTTTCCCGTCATGTGTGCGGAGCAACCAGAGCCCAGGTACCACACATGACGAATCTCTTGTGATGAGGTGGATGCGTTGTCATCATCCGTCTGATTTGAGGTGTCAGCGTCAGCATTGTCGTCTAGGCGGGCCATGAGGGCGAGATTCTATTCTTCAGAACTTGACGTGTCCTCAAGCCAGTGGTCTTGTTCTGCCATAAGAGCTACTCCAGCTTCTTTTTGCTTTGTTTGAAGCTTCTTGGAGTAGTAGCTGGCATCTCTCTTCTTTGAGAAAGTGCACACTCTGGCAAATGACCGAGTTTGCCGTAGTTGAAACATTTGAATGGCCCTTTGGTATTCTTGACTTCAGAAGATTCGGACTCGCGTTCCTTGTTCTTTGAGCTTGATATCCGAAGTCGATTTGCTGATGATGAGGACTTCTTCTTGAAGAACTGCTTGCTCATCATTTTTCCGATCAGAGCCAACTGCTTTCCTAGCACATTGATGTTTGGCTCAATGTCAGAATCCGTGTCGTCTTCCGTCTCTGAAGGGGTAGGAGGCCTAATGATCTTTTCTTTTCGTGACTTTGCGCTCCGCTTCTCTGAGACTAGGGCAACTGTGTGTTCGATCTGCTTGCCCTTTTGCTCCTTCTGAATCTCGCTTACATCTTCCTCGTGTTGTGCGAGATTATCGAATATGGCGTGGATTTCCAACTCCTCAAGATCTTTGTTCTGTCTTATCTGAGTGGATATTTTCTTCCATTCTGATGCCAGAGAGGATAGAAATCTGATGTTCGTCTCCATGTTCGTCTTGGTGATTTCTATTTTCTCATATCGTTGAGAAGTGTGAGGTATCTTTGATACAGATCATGTAAACTCTCTTCTAGTTTTGCTCTGAAGGAGTCGTAAGCTGTGAGAATGTTTGCTTTCTTGGCCTTGATGCCACTTCCGTTCTTTGCATCATTCGATGCAGTTCATCCCCCATCCCTTTAGCCGTTGGAAGGCTATCGATCTGTCGGTAGATGTCATTTGGGATGCCCTGCATTAGAGTGTTCTTTTCTATTTGATCAACCTTTGTTCTAACTCTTTCCTCCTCTGTGTATTCCCTAGGCTCTTTGAGTCGCCTAGAGGAGGGAATTGGAGGATTAGCTGTGTTGCCTTCGGGTACATTTACCCAGAGCTGAGCTGGACCTTGCTCAAGTGATAGGAAAAGGTTGTCGGAAAGATTTTCGCTTTATAATGCTCGAGAAATTTTTCTACTAAAATCGCTTCTAGGACGGCGACTTTAGCGTTGACTTAGTGTTCTGACCGAGAAAAATTATCGCGCAAAGTTTTCGATCGAGAAATTAATTCGATCGAAGACTCTAGCGAGAAAAGTTAAAATCACACAAACAGTCGTAGAACCCTAATTAACACTGATTCAAGCAAAAACACCAAAGTAAGAAGTGAGATTGCAGGTATTTGCTCGCAATCAGCTACTTAGAACACACGAACAAGCAATTAAACATTTTATGAAGCAAAATATAGAGAATTTAAGCTAAATAAGTATGTGTTCAAACTGTTCTTCGCGCGAACAACAACTTCTCAAATTCAATCAAATCTGCTAAATTGATGTTCTAAATGCTACCGATCTAATCACAAACAATTTAAAGCACCAAGCGAGCACAGAAACATCAAATTCAGATCTATTAAGCACAAAATTCAGGATATCAGATCGAATTCAACTTTCGTGCCAAAACTGTTTTTCGAGCGAAAACAGTTTCAAAATTTAAATTCGATCAGATTCTAATAATTTTCTATTCAAAACAGAATGAATTGCTCTGATACCAATTGTTTTTTTTGGTATAATGTCCCGTATATACATAGTGGAAAAGGTATGTACAGATGAGCAGGAGATATACTCCGTAACCAACCTGTAACAGACTACTGGGCACACACAAGAAAGGAATAACCAATCAACCAATGAACCCATCAGCCAATCAACCAATAGCCCAGTCCTACCAAGCCACACGCCATAGTCAGTATGGCCGCCGGATGAAGGTCGTACTTAGTGGATGTACCACTAATCCGCATGGTAGCCAAGGCAACCCCACGAGCCTCTGTGGAGTCATGATGGTCCCCTCCTTCCAGTGCCTATTCCTTGCCTGCCAAATATGGTAGACAAGGGAAGCTAGAATATGACGGTATGCTGCATGAATAAGGTGCTTCCCTCGCCAACGGGCAGTCGCCCACCGAATGCTTGTATGCCAATCCCGATAAGGCCAGATCCATCGAGTCCGATGCCTCAAGAGACGAAGACACTAGCGTGAGAAGGGACAGTCAAAAAAGAGATGCTGGGCAGTCTCGTAGTGCAGTTTCTCGCCGAGGACACAAGCTGGAGTCCCCGCCCTCTGAGCAATCCACGGCTTGTCCCTAGTCGAGAGGCGATCCGCAATCCCAGATATAAAATAAACTCATGTCGTGGAACCTTCAACGGCCCTCCAAATAATACCGCCCAACCCACAGGTGGCCTGTAGCGCATGGCGTCTCGAGCCAAAGCCACCGTCATAGCTCCATCCGACGATCCCATCCACTGTACGCCATCCTAATCTCCACGAACCACATAAGGTAGAAGGGAAGCAATTGTTCTAATCAGGCTCCCCCACATATTTTTTCAAACCCATGCTGTGCGCTCCAAAGCGTGAAAATTCGTGAAGTCCTCCTCGTTGAAGTGCGTTATACAAGGATCAGGACTGAATTTTCTGCAACACTTAGAGAAAGACCATCAAAAATATTTGGAGCTTAAGGCATAAATTTTGTAAATGCTCACCCTCAAAAAGTGCACCTAAATTGATTTATCAAGCAAGTATATAAACCAATCCAAGTAACAATTATTAAAAACATGCGATTTATCAAGATTAGCCTAGATACATGGTCCTCTATACATGTAACTATTATTTCACGCGAAGGTATGAGCAAGAACAAAAAGTCGCATTTATACAATTCAATGACAATGCAAGCTAAACATGCATTCAAAATGTGCGATTTTTTTTTTCAAATTCCCTATGTATACTAATATTATTAATAGTATGGGGTCAGATTATTTTGCTTCGATCAACATCACGCCTAAAATTTCACAAGACACTTGAAAGATATTATGCCGTCAAGTCATGTCGTCAAACCAAAGTTGACAACTCTCACTAGGTTCGCTCTAGTGCTCAATTATTTTTACCTTGGGATTTTTATATTTGTATCACTCAAGTCAACACAAGCAACTTTAAGTCAATTTACCTGTGATCGAGGCGCTTTTAATCATTTCACCTAAGGGAAAAGAACGTTGATTTGGAATCAAAGGGACTTTGAAGGATTTTGATTTGGCTCTGACTTAAAAGGAAAAGAAAATATTTGGAAATGGGCTTACAGTCTTCGTCTTCCTTTACTAAATTCTTTCTCCTTCATTGGCATTTCTCTTTTCGTATCTTCTTTTGTCATTTTCATCCTTTTTATTTTTCATATCGGTCTACACTTGCTCAAGCTGAAGCTCCGCTTCTCTACGAGGCTAAGAGATTATCTAAGGCAAAGTTCTTCTTGTTGGTTCTCGTGCCGATACCGTGCTCCTTTTCTCTTAATCCCTAAGAAGGTTTCAGAGGTTATCGATTTGAAGAAGTTCACAGTTATGGAATTCAAACCCAAGGCCGTGCTCCTCTTCTCGTTGTCTCGATATAAGACCAGATTATCGTTGGAGAAGTTCACTTCGTGGTGCTCCTATTCAAGCCGTTCTGACGAGTATACGAGATTATCGAAGGAAAAGTTCACAGCAAGATCCATTCCCTTCTTCTTATGATCTAGAAGATTTCAATAATTGGGAGGGCATGTTATTTTGGACTGATTTTTGTGCGTTGAGCATTCCTCGTGTGCGTTTTCGGAGAAGGCGTAAAATGGATGACTAAAGGCTATGTCAAAGGATTGAAATTTTCATATGGCTAAGAGAGGAATTTCCTAAGTGCCCTAATCATTTTCAGAACGATATAATGCAAGGCGAGTATGAGACCAAGAATCACTAGTTAAGACAAGCAATTGATGTGTGACTCGCTCAAGAATAAATCCATAGAAAGAAAAATAAGAAGGCTAGAATAGTCACGTGTCGTCCTGGACCATCCACAACGGAGGCGTCCGCTCCGTATGTGACAGAAGATCGACTTCAGGCCGCTCTCGCTAACGCGCTGAAGGATTTTGAAGACAAAATTATGGAGAGCATGTGCAATGCCATCGAGACGTCCCGCCAAGATCGTGGGAAAGCACCCGTCTCGGAGCCGTCTTCGTCACAACCCATCCTCAAACCCACTCAACTCATAATATCCACACAAACACCAACACCCATCCTCACCCACAACCTAATAAATCCTGCCACCGTACCCATCAGCGAACTCCACTCAATACTGGTCGCCAGGCTGTTGGAATTGACCACACGAACGCCGGAATTGATCCATTACAAACGTGCCGTGGCCAAGGCTCCCATCCAAACGCCGACATGACGACCCAGATGATCAGGGACGTCCTGAGGGGGAAAAGAGGACAAGGATAATCACAAGGGGTCAGAGACAGAACCCTGGCGTGACTCAGACAAGTAAAGGAGTCGTTGGAACCTCACAACCAACTACCCAAACAACCACCACCACGTGCCGCACCACTCTAACCCAAATCGACCCACCAACCTTTCAAATAAGGACGCATCCGCCCACACCACCGACCTTCACAAACCCCTTGCTTTCGAAAGAAGAAGCAGCGCTGTCATGCTCGTCGCCCTAGCGCAGACTCAGGCCACTCCCTCAATTGCTCCAGACCAACCGGGACCATTCGGACATGGCGTCAACCCACACGAGATCCTAGACAAATACATATTCAAAGGACAATGGATGACCCATTCCATGCCCGAGGAGCATCAAAGACAACGGCTTCAGGACGTTCGACACTTCTTACAACAAGCCTCGGTAGACCTCGTGCTCATAGAAGACGAAGAACTTCAGGAAGATGAAGACTACGAGCAAGACATCCCAAGACTACCAGAGTTGATCGCGCAACGAGCGGCTTCCTCCACAAGACTAACGCCAGGGACCGTTCGGATCGACACGCCGTGGGAGATTATTCGTATAGAGATACCTTTCCTTGAAGAAGTCCGTGAGAATATTTGGAGGTCACCAGACAAAGTCAAGAAGCCGAATGAGTTTGAGCTAAGAGGGATCTCTCACTGGGATCAGCAGAAGAGGATGACCTACCTCTGGATTCTGACCAAACTTGGACCTGATGAAAGGTTGGGGATGACTAAAGAACAAGTCAAGAGTCACTATACGAGTCTCTCCCCGATTTGCCAGCTTCTCAGTGTCTACTGTGCTAAAGGAGGTCTTCCAACCCCAACCTACGCTATAGAGCGAGTGGATAGGACCTGACAGGATCTAAGCGAGAGCGACATACCGTACATCCCTACTGATGAGGTATACAATCTCTATCAACTTTACGTGGAGAAGTACAAAGGTCATCAAGGCTTCATCAAGACAGAAGGTCTCGAGGGGCTCTATCGGTTCATGATGCGCCAAGTCAAGTACATCGCCGCACACGACCTTCAGATGGCTCTGGAGAGCAACATGAAGAAGGTCAACATGAGCGCTCCACTCAACAAAAAACCTGAGATCGAAGGGTTTCCCAACAATCACGTGCACATCAGCTTAGTCCTAGGCATCACCTACCACAATACAATCGCTAAGAAGAATATGTTGACGCTGAAGACTGAAATCGACAAGTTCTATGATGGGACACTCAAGGTCATCAGGAAGGACATAGAGCAGAGGTTGGAAGCAATCAATAGAGATACAATGCTGAGGATTCATCGGTTCGTGAGAGAACAGCCACTCCTAATGGAACTATTAGAAGATATCGAGGAGCGTCTGGAGCTAAGGAACATGCTCAGGAACTTTGAGCATGCACTGGGCTTGCGCAGGTCGTACTACGCCCGACGAGGACAGACGGCGCGGAAAAGAAATCAAGCACAAAGGGGGAGATTGTAGAATACGATTTTAATGTTTAATTACATGTCCTTGTAATTAGGGGTTTGAGGTATAGTAGTCCTTAGATTAGGACTAGTTTGATATTTATACCAAGTTTGTTTGGTATAAATAGTTGTACAAACATTAAGCTTAATACAGAAAAATTAGAGAATCAATCCGAAAGGTTGTCGAATTCAATTCTAGAGAGAGAAACTCAGAATCATCCTCTCACTAAAGGAATTCTCTCTCGTGTTCTTCACTGAAAGTTTTCGATCGAATTTCAATGTTCAATAATTCTAATCGATTTCCTTAGAATTCATGCCTAAGATTGATTGAGTTGACAAACGGGGACCTAACATAAACATTGTGCTTTACAGAGAAAGTAATTGATTTTGATCCGAAGTGCTGCCAATTCAATTTCTGTTAGGTCCTACGATTAACAACTCTAAGATCCTAGGCAAGAATTCAAAGTAATTCGATGATAATGATAATCAATAAGCTTCGATCAAAAAACTCATTTGAAGAACAAGAGAGAGAATTCGATTAGAGTGAGAAAGTTGCTATTGTTTCTCTCTCTAGAAATTGAATTGCAAGCCTTTCGGATCAATTTTCAAAACTTTCTCTATTCGGCACAATTGATTTACATGTATTTATACCAAACAAACTTGGTATAAATATCAAACTAGTCCTAATCTAAGGACTACTATACAAAACGCCCCTAATTACAAGGACAACTAATAATATCAAGCACAATTAAATGTATACTATACAATCTCCCCCTTTGTGCTTGATTGCGTTTCCGTGCCGTTTATCCTCGTCGGGCATAATACGATCTGCGCAAGCCCAGCGCATACTCATAGTTCCTCAACGTGATCCTCAGCTCCAGTCGCTCCTCGATATCTTCAAGCAATTTCATTAGGAGCGGCTGTTCTCTCACGAACCTGTGGATCCTCAGCATAGTGTCTCTATTGATTTCTTCCAACCTCTGCTCGATAATCCTCCTGATGACCTTGAGCGTCCCATCACAAAACTTCTTGATTTCAGTCTTTAGCATCAACCTATTCTTCTTTGCTATTGGATTGTGGTAGGTGATGCCTAGGACTGAGCTGATATGCACGTGATTGTTGGGAAGCCCTTCGATCTCAGGTCCTTTGTTGAGCGGAGCGATCATGTTGACCTTCTTCATGTTGCTCTCCAGAGCCATCTGAAGGTCGTGTGCGGCATAGTACTTGACTTGGCACATCATGAACCGGTAGAGACACTCGAGTCCTTCTTTCTTGATGAAGCCTTGAGGACCTTTGTACTTTTCCACATATAGCTGATATAAGTTGTAAACTTCTTCAGGAGGGATGCACGGTAGGTCGCTCTCGCTTAGATCCTCTCGAGTTCCATCTACGCGCTCAATGGTGTAATGAGGTGTTGGAAGTCCTCCTTTGTCACAGTAGACGCTGAGTAGTTGGCTTATTGGAGAGAAACTCTTATAATGGCTCTTGGCTTGTTCCTTAGTCATCCCCAGCCTTATATCAGGTCCCAGTTTGGTCAGCATCCAGAGGTAGGTCATCCTCTTCTGTTGATCCCAATGATAGATCCCTCTAAGCTCGAACTCGTTCGGCTTCTTCACTCTGTCCGGAGACCTCCAAATGTTCTCACGAACTTCTTCTAGGAAGGGGATTTCTATTCGGATGTTCTCCCATGGCGTGTTGATCCGAACGGTCCCTGGCGTTAGCCTTGTATAGGGAACCGCCCGTTGAGCGATTAACTCTGGTAGCCTTGGGATATCTTGCTTGTAGTCTTCACCTTCCTGAAGCTCATCGTCTTCTATGATTACGAGGTCTATAGATGCTTGTTGTAGAAAGCATCGAACGTCGTGAAGCCGTCGTCTTTGATGCTCCTCGTGCATGGAATGGGTCATCCACTGTCCTTCGAGATATACGTGTCTAGGACCTCGTGTCGATTGACGCCATGTCCATAGGGTCCCGGTTGGTCTGGAGCGACGGAGGGAGTGGCTTGGGTAGCTGCTAGAGCTACAAGCATCGCAGCACTTGCTTCTTCTTCTGGAAGCAAGGGGCTTGAGTAGATCGGTTGTGTCGGCGGAGGCGTCCTGAGGTGAAATGTTGGTGGGTCGATGTGGGCAGTGCGGTGCGTGGTGTCGGTAGTTTGGGTTTGGGTGGTTTGTGTTTGGTGAGTAGTATGGATTTCGCCAGCTCCAGCGCTTGTCTGCGTAGCGCCCGAGCCTTGTCCTTGGCCACTTGTTGATGTTCTTGGCCTCTCCTCCCCCTCATGATGGTCCTGATCGAGGATCGTCATGTCCGCGCCAGGAGTGAGAGCTTTGGCCTCGGCATGATTGGGTAGGTGGCTCAGGATGGTCTACCAGTCGCCTATAGAGGGACTCTTCCTGAGGCGACCGTTTAGTAAGACCGATGAGGCGGGCCAGAAGGATGTCATGGAGCTCGGTGATTGGAATAGTATATGGGTTGATTAGGATGGAAGAGTATTGCAAAGGGTCGGTGGATGTGGGTTATGGAGGTGTGAGGTTGGGTTGTGACGAGGTGCCTTCAGAGACAGGTGCTTTCCCGGTATCTCGTCGGGATGTCTCGATTGCTTGGAGTACTCTCTCCGTGATTTTGTCTTCCATAGACTGTACAGCGGCAAAGAGAGCGGCCTGGAACTGCTCGTTCGTCACAAAGGGTGCGGACGCTACCTAAGATGGACCAAGACGACTGATGTCGCCTGTTATCAACCCTTGAGTAGACACCGACTCTTCAGGTTGGCTCACAATCACTTGAGGTTGTGACTGTATGAGACTTCCACCCAATCCTTGAGTCGAATCTTGAAGATTCGGCTCTATGGGCGTTGTGGCAGGCTCGGGTTGTGCCTGCGATCCAGACACCACGAGAGTGGGTTGCGGCTCAAGATTGAGCGAAGAAGTGCCAGCAACACTTGCAGATGTGGTCAGCATAGTATCTGGTGCATTGGTGACGGCTAGGAAGAGGGACCCCAGTTGAATGCTAAGTCTCCTTGGAGTCCTCCTTATCAGGCTTATTTCGTCGTCCGATTCCGTGTCAGACGGGGTGGCCGTGTGAGGAGTGAGTCCAGAGCAGGAGCCTCGAGCGCCATCTATGTAGCCACGACGTCTATCAGGGTATCATCTACGTCGGGCATTGGCTCTTCGACCAATGTTGGCTCCTGTGCTAGCTCCTGAGCGACATCATCAATCATCGCGTCTTCAGGGCTTAGCTGTTGTTGTTGTTGTTGAGGGCTAGCTCCAAGCACTGTCGGGGGTCCTCGAATCATTTCCTCGGTGAGATTCCTGTCTCGGCAGTATAGCTTGTAGACGTCTCCGTTGGGGTCCGCGAGACGAAGGAGCTCGAATGAGATCGGCATCGACGGTTGGTCCAGGTCCGTGAGCCGTGGGTTGTGGAAGAACTTAAGCCGTGGTGGTTGGTAATTTCCGCCAGGAGGCAGAGTAGGGATTGTCTGGTGCAGCGCCATGATCTCCCTGATGATGATGCTGAACCACCGAGCATAAGGCACGTTCTTTGATCGCCGGTTCTCCTTCTGCCGAATATGGTCCGCGAGGTCATTCGAGATCAGCTGAGTGTAGTCATAATTTCTTGAGAGGCGATGCCGTGGAAGATCCTCAAAATATTGCTGTTGCCCTTATCGAATCCTGCGTGCTTGGGCGACAGACACTTATTCACTATTCCGAATAGTGTCTTCCACGGGTGTGGGATTCCGCTGCTCTGGACCTGAGCTAATCTTGTGAGCGGCGGTTGGTATCCCATGTGCAAGAAGTCTTGAATCATCTCAACATCCGATGGGAGCGGGTCGTAATCATTGCTGTGGGGCAAGTCCAGTACCATGCCGAACTGGTTCTTGTCCATGCTGATATGCTGCGTCCCTATCCTTGTTGAGAATCTGAAGGCTCCATTGTCCACTTCTCCTTGTATGCAACCCCAGAATTGCTGGAGATATACCATCGGCACTGATGCGGTGACCGTTAACGCATGCCAGATGGGGTGGCCTTGTAGGATTGATACGATGATCTCGTCTAGACACCTAAACGTGCTCAGATCGAGCTGGAAGTTCGTATCTTGAACCTTTGGATAAAGGTTGTGATAGTAGATGTGGTTGTATTTCGGGTAGCGATCCATCTGAAAAATAAGATATATAAAAGTTTATTAGTTCAATATTATTTTCAGTCGAAATATGAATAAATTTCATCAAACTATAGTAATATTGCAAGTAATAGCATGTTCGATGGATTTTGAATTGAAATCGTATCAAATGCATAGTGTATGCTCAATTTTGAAAAATCGTAATGGCATGAATGTAATTTCGAATGAAATATATATCGCGTGAAAAATAGTTCGAAATTTCGCTAAGTGTTTAATCGAAAAAATGTCACTGTTCATGCCGGGAAGTTTTTCGCTCGATAAAATTGATTTTGAAAATGATTTCCTATGCATTGATTTCAATTGTAATGACTCAGTTTAATTTTCGATCGAGAAAATTTTATTCGCTAATTTTCGCTACTGAGTAGAAGACTTAGAGAAAAAAATTTTCTAAGTGTTGAAGTTGAAATCGAGACTGTAGTCGATCAATTTTACAATCGAGAAAAATTTCGCTTAAATTTACGATCGAGAAATTAATTCCCAGGTAAATTTACTAGCGTAAATTTTTCTTCGATTGAATAAAATTTTTGATTTGAAAATTTGTCGAGCGGTATGTGATTTTCGATTGTAAGAAAAATTTTCGCTGCGATATGTTTTTATCGAGAAATTAGTCAACGAAAGACTAAGTCAATCGTAGAGAAATTTTTCGATCAATTAAGTCCTAAGCGGCGAATTTTACGATCGAAAAAATTAAGCGTTGAGAAATTAATTTTTCGCTGCTAAATTTTTGCGACCAAATTGAAATCAAATCGAAAATTCTATTTTGCGATAGTAAGTTTTACGCTCGATAAAATTTGCATCTAAATTGTCTATTCAGTGCTTAAGTTTTTCGCTTACAAAAATCCTAATTAGATTTCTCGATGGTAAATAATTTTTCGGTCAAAATCTTCTTATCTTTGCGACTAAATCAGAATTTTATCGATCGAAAAACTAATTCGATACAAACAGTATCTCAATTAAATCGGAATTCAATTAAGACTGTTTGCGATCGACAAAGTTCTTCGATACCTTCAAACATTCAAAAAACCCAGTCTTATTGAAACTCAAATCTCAGTCGAAGATGCAGATTTTCCGAAGATTTATACTACCAGATTCATCAAGAGCATCGAAATTATGTTAAGTGCAGGCATTAATCTCAGATAACACTCATAATCAAGCCTAAATCACTATAAAACAATATACGATTTCTTAGTTTTGAAGAACAGTCGAAAATCTAAGTCTAAACATGCGAAAAACTTCAAACTGCAGATGCTAATGAAGGTAAATCACACGCAAATGTTAAAAGAATCTCTTTTCTACCTTAAATAGACAGTTTGGTGTTGAAAATCGAAAGATTTTTGAGAAATTTAAGCTGTCTGTGAAAGTTTTTCGCGAGAGAGATTTTTTGCGATTAGGGTTGCGTGAGAAATTTTTTTTCGACTGACAAGAAAGTGAACTTTTATTAATTCGCTGCAGATCAATGTTGGGTTTTTGCGATTTGACGTTTTGCGATTAAATGGGTCAGGCCCATTACTATTTGCGCTCGAGAAATTTTTGATTCGAAAATTGCTTCTCAATTCAAATTTTTCGATCGCAAATTATCGCGGTTAATCAACAATTGTTCCCAACACTGTCTTGCGATCGAGAAACTTATGATAGCGAATTAATTCTTATATCCAATTTCTCGATAGTAAGTACTTCTAAAATTTTCAGATTAACCCCTATTTTGATTAAAATCACATTGCAAGGCTCCCCTTAGAAGTAAAATAAATGCAATTGACTCCCTATTTGGTCTTGTGACTAGCCCCTTTCCTTGTAGTGTCGACGCTTGCTCCGTAATTTTGTTTGTAGGAATCAGAAACTCTTAGATAAAAACGTCAAGAATTTTTGGAGCTAATGCACGAACTTTTTTATATGCAAGCATATGAAATCTCTTCAATTCACGAGCATAGAACACACAAATTTGCCTAGTAAGCACATATACATGGTCCCCAAAAACATGTACTAGAGGTATTGTGTGAGGGTAAGAGCAATGAAAAAAAAATTTATCGCATTTAAAAAATTCAGTACCAATGCAATTGAAAATTACAATTATAATGTGCGAGAATAAAATAAGTTTGCATTTAGTCAATTCAACGCATATGAAATATAATATTTCATGTCAAAATGTGCGAAATTTTTCTTTCAAATTTTTTTTTTCATATTATTATAGTATGGGGTCAGATTATTTTGCTTTGATCAATCGTCACACTTAAAATTTTACGAGACATTTGAAAGAAGAAAATGCCGTCAAGT
Organism: Craterostigma plantagineum; assembly: GCA_027422505.1. Classification (NCBI taxonomy): domain Eukaryota; kingdom Viridiplantae; phylum Streptophyta; class Magnoliopsida; order Lamiales; family Linderniaceae; genus Craterostigma; species Craterostigma plantagineum. Next base: position 14,581,911 of record JAPQWV010000013.1, on the reverse strand, counting down.
CATGTCGTCAAACTAAAGTCCTAAGTTCATAGACTGGTTCATTTCGACAACTCTTACTAGGTTCGCTCTAGCACTCAATTATTTTAACTTGGGATTTTTATATATATATTGCTCAAGTCAACACAAGCAATTTTAAGTCAATTTACCTGTGATCGAGGCATTTTTAATCATTTCACCTAAGCAAGAGACCGTCGATTGGAATCAAAGGGTTGTAAGGATTTTAGTTTGGCTAGGACTTAGAAGGGAAGGAATTTAGAGGAAAGTGAGCTTATCTCTTCGTCATCTTCCATTTCTACGTCCGTCTCCTTTTGTTTTTCGGCGTCTTCTCTTCTCCTTTTTTTCGATCTTTTCTCCTTCCTTTTCTTTTAAGAGTTAACACTTTTTATGCTGTGCTCAAGCTGAAGCTCCGCTTCTCCACGAGGCTATAGGAGATTATCGTAGGAGAAGTTCTTCTTGTTGGTTCTCGGGCCGATACCGTGCTCATCTTCTCTTAATCCCTAGAGAGGTTTCAGAGATTATCTATTTGGAAAAGTTCGCGGTTATGGAATTCGTACCCGAGGCTGTGCTCCTCTTCTCGTTTCCCGATATAAGACCGGATTATCGTTGGAGAAGTTCACTTCGTGGTGCTCCTCTTTCCAGCCATTCTGACGAGCGTACGAGATTATCACTGGAGAAGTTCACAGCAGGATCCATGCCACCTTCTAAGAGATAGTCGGAAGGCAGGTTCCTTTGGTCTGATTTTTGCGCGTTGAGCAATACCTTCTTTTGTTATCATCCTCCTTATTTTCTCCCCCTCTTTTTCGTTTGAATAACCATCCAAAGAGTATAGAATACGGTTGAAGGCTGGGAATGGGATTCAAAGGAATAAAAGGACGTCGGAGAAGGCTCAAATTGGATGACTAAGGGCTAATAAGTAAGAGGGAAACAAATTTTATAAGGCCGATTGAGGAATAACCTAAGCGCCCCTATCATTTTCCTAACAATCTGAGGCAAGGTGAGTATGAAGCCAAGTATCACTAGTTAAGACAAGCAATTGTTGTGTGACTCACTCGAGAAATAGATCCAAGGAAAGAAATGATCAAGGCTTGAGGCCTCACGTATGTATAGTGGCTTTGTGTCTAGTGGAGCAACCTAATGACCTTTAGACACAAGAATACGACTTAGACTGACAAAATTAAGCAATTAAATCGATCGCATGTCGGGGTAAAATTCTAAGTGACTTTAGATCAAAGCAGCCTAAAGAATTTCTTCATCCCCTATAGTATAGGTATATGTATAGTATTTTATATGAATTAAAAATTTATTTATTTATTTATTAAATTCACGCAAGATAAGGCATATAAGCAAAGAAAACACATAGCATAGAACATTTTGTAACACAGAAGATCAGGTAAAGCACGTATTACGGAAGATTCAACATGCCTAATTTACCGACAAGGAATTGAAATCGTGTTTCGTCCAATGCCTTGGTGAAAATGTCAGCTAGTTGGAACTCCGTGTTCACGAAATACATATCTATGGTGCTTTTGTCTACATGATCTTTGATAAAGTGATATCTAATGTGTATGTGTTTCGTGCGTGAGTGATGAACAGGATTGCAAGTAATAGCGATGGTACTTTGACTATCACTATATATGGGTATATTATTTAAATTGTACCCATAGTCGCAAAGCTGAGTCCGCATCCACAGCATCTGGGAGCAACAAGTGGCGGCTGCCACATATTCCGCTTCGGCCATCGAAGTTGACACACAGTTCTACTTCACCATCTTCATTCTTCTTATTCTTGAATACCCATTTGGTTCCGATTACTGTTTTCCCATGTGGACGGGGTACTAAGGTCCACACTTGAAGACGTTCGAATTGATGAATTTCTTCTTGCATCGCAATTATCCAATCCGGGTCTCGTAGTGCGTCTGCTACTTTGGTAGGCTCATTTTGGCTTTAGAAGCAGCTGGAAAGATTGAGCTGACGACGTGTCCTTACTCCGCTTAAAGATCGCCAATTATCTGATTAACCAGATGGGAACTAGTCCACTTGTGCTCATGCGGCAAGGCTGAGGAACATACGTCAGCCAGTTGTGGTTCTAGATTTCCAGTTATCTCCAATTGTTCAATTGTTTGAGGAAGTTCCACTTATGCACTTGGAACGATCGTCTCTGATAATTCTTCCTCAGTGACCACAGTATGTTCTTCGTTATTCTGTGGCAATTCTGAATCGGGTGAGGTAGGGATGTGAGAAGTACTAGGTACATCGGTCTTGTTAGGAGGAGAATCCACTATAGGTGTGTGTGACTGATATACGGGCTCGAAGAGAGAGTCCAGATCGTCTAATGCGAGTCTTAATGCTTCTTCTAACGTTGATTTCAAAGTTGTTGCCATCTTCTGTTGGTTTTGTGCCAACACACCAGTGAAAACAGGTTCTGAACTATTGTATTCAGAAGCTATTTGGTAGATACGGGTCCTGAACTGAGGTGTGCAGGAGCCATTGGGTTAAGCACGGGTCCTGGACTGACTTGACCAGAAGCCATGTCCGCCACTTCGTGGGAAGTGACGTTGTAGCTTTCTTTGATTGTGTGGTTGGACTTGATAGATACTCGGTACGCTTTCGAGGTTGAAGAAGCGGTATTGTTGAACCTTTTGTGAACCACCGTCCTGTTTTTAGTAAAACAAGCGGTATTAACTGCTTCAGCCCATAGAAAGTGTGGAAGTCCGAAATGAATCAACATTGTCCGAGCTGCTTCCACTATGGTTCGATTTTTCCTTTCAACGACCCCATTTTGTTGAGGTGTTTTTGCGGCTGAGAATTGTTGACTTATCCCGAGTTTCTGATAAAAGTCATTGAGATGTCTGTTCTTGAACTCAGTGCCATTGTCTGTTCGAATGACTTGGATAGTCTGCTGCAGCAAGTTTTGGGTGGTGTTCACAAAATTAATGATCAAGTCACCGGTCTCATCTTTGATTCGGAGGAACTTTGTCCAAGTGTAGCGAGAGTAGTCATCGAAAGTCACTAGCACGTACTTTCTTCCATTTATGCTTTGAGTCTGCATCGGCCCACAGAGATCCATGTGGATTAGTTCCAGTGGTCGAGATGTAGACGCAAGTTGCTTGATGTGATGGGATGCTCGCTTCATTTTTCCTAATTGGCATGCCGAACACTGATGCTCCCTTTGTAGTAGTATAGTTGGCTGACCATGAACCAACTTTTTCGTAGAAAGACGTTGGAGAGCTTTCATATTCAGATGAGACAGTCGTTGAGCCATAAGCTGTTCCCCTGTAAATCAATCTGAGATATGGGGCATACAACTCTCGAGGGCCGCACGGAGGTCAGGTTGATCGTGTAAAGGTTTGATTTCCGAAGTCCATAGAGGAGTTATGTGTCCTGACTATCCAAAATTCTGCACCGGTCAGCATGAAAGACCACCTAGAAGCCTTTGTCATAGAATTGGCCTATGCTGGACAAGTTATGGCGGAGGCCTTCGACGTATGAGACATCTTTTATAATCAGATTCTTCAGAATGATATCCCCAAGTCCCAGAATCGGGGCTGAATCGTTGTTTCCAAATTTGACTTTGCCATTTGGCTGGTCTTTGTAGTTGCTCAGCAGTTCTTGATTTCCCGTCATGTGTGTGGAGCAACCTGAGTCAAGATACCACACAGATGAATCTGCAAAAACATATTAGAGAGTTTTAGGTACCCATTTAAACATGGGTCATCTCAGATTAGCAGAATTTTTTGGTTCTGATATAGTTCCTAAATTATTACTTGGGGGAGTTTTGATAACCCGAGCCACTTTCGGAGAAGTGGGTTTGGGTGTGACCTCTATAGGTGACTTGGCCTTTCCGGCTTTTGTCATCCTAGGTGGAGATTTAGGAACACATTTGGGTTGAACCTAGCAGGGAAGGTTAATTTCAGCACGTACAAATGCTTTGCTAGGTTTGTTTGAGGAAACGATCTTTTCTTGATGTAATCTCCTAAAGTGCTTGGGGGATTAAATCTCTAAGGGATGCCTTAGGTGAGTACAAGCATGTACAGCGCCATAAGCTTTCTTTATGGATGGATCTTGTTTCCTACGAGTCTTCCTAGTGGCATTTGTTTCAGAATGATTAAGTTTTGACGTAGAGCCTATTTCAAAGTTGTTACTTCTAAAGGTGATCGGCTGAAGTGAACAAGTAGAAGCAACTATCTTAAACGTGGAAATAGCTCTTTTATTTTTGCGAGTGTCTTTTATTGTAACAGAAGGAATAACATGCTCAGAAATAGTGAAATCTAGTGGCTCCTTCTTTATCTTAGTGCTAGACGCTCTCGCCTTTGTTTTTAGTGCTGACGCTACGCTCCCTGTAGACGTAGGTAAAGGAAAATTAGTCATAGCACTTTTAACAGAATTATTTTTACGATTTTCATCTTTCAAAGGCGATTTTTCAATTTTCACGCTTTTTGTAATAGCGTGAGAGGTAGTTTGGGAGGACGAGGAAGCCTTGAGATTTTTCATCTCCTTAAAGAATTTTTTCCTTTCAGCTTCGAAATTCACTCGTTCTCTATCTAGCTTTGCCTGTGACTCCTCTATCTGTTTTATGATAGGGGGTTTGTAGAGAGAATTTTATAATTAACGGCTTTAACTTCCTCGTGGTGTGTTTGAGAGTCAGGAGGTAGAACTTGAACTAAATTGCAGACAGGTGTTAGAGTTTCTTTCCTATTTTTGTCCCTTTCATTTAGTTCTTTGTAGTCAAAGGGGATTTCTGGACCATGTGGGCCTTGTCTAATGGATGAATCGAAAGTGGTTACATATGACGATTCAGTAAAATTTCTAAGAGAGGTTATTCCTAAGCCCATATGTTTAACATCGTATATTTCTTTCTTTTGTAAAACACGCGGGTTAGTGAAACCTATGCCTTCTATAGGATTATAGAACTCTATATCCTTGGGCTTGTTCAAAAATACCGTCTGTTCGGATTGTCCCCTACGCGTAACTATATCATCCAATTTCTTAATTTTAGCATATAGTTTCTTGCGTTCCTCACCTAGGAGAGCATAGTTATTTTCTACCGTAAGTTTGGCGACTTGACAGGCGTCTAGTTCATCACTAAGCTCACTAACCTTGGCATTTGATATTTCTAATTGAGCTTCTAAGTTAGTGATCTTAGAGGTAGCTTCGGCTATCCTACAATTTAAAATGGCTTTCTCGTTGAGATTTCTAACCAAGCAATTGTAGATTTGCTAGCCTATCTTCTAGTTCCTTAATCTTTTCGCTCTGTTGTCCTAGTTGAGGTTAACTAGTCTCTCTATAATGTAGGCTGTTAGTAAGTTCATCTATTTTTGCACTAGAGCTCCTAAGTTCTAATTCGAGACTATTTATCTTCTCCTGTGATCTCGCGAGTTTATCCTCTACTTCCTTAATACTTTTCTGCTCACGTTTCATGTTAGCATATTTGTTAGGTCCTACGATTAACAACTCTACGATCCTAGGCAATAATTCATAGTAATTCGATCGTTTAGATAAACAATTGAATTCGATCGAAAAACTCAAATGAAGAACAAGAGAGAGAATTTGAGTAGAGTGAGAAAGTTACTGTTGTTTCTCTCTCCAGAAATCGAATTGCAAGCCCTTCGGATTAATTCTAAAAACTTTCTCTATTCAGCTCAATTGATTTACATGTATTTATACCAAACAAACTTGGTATAAATATCAAACTAGTCCTAATCTAAGGACTACTTTACAAAACGCCCCAAATTACAAGGACAACTAATGAAATCAAGCACAATTACAAATGGTATTCTACAATCTCCCCCTTTGTGCTTGATTGCGTCTCCGCGCCGTTTGTCCTCGTCGGGCGTAATATGATCTGCGCAAGCCCAGCGCATGCTCGTAGTTCCTCAGCGAGATCCTTAGCTCCAGTCGCTCCTCAATATCTTCTAGTAGTTCCATTAGGAGCGGCTGTTCTCTCACGAACCTATGGATCCTCAGCATCGTATCTCGATTGATTTCTTCCAACCTCTGCTCGATGTTTTTCCTGACGACCTTGAGCGTCCCATCGCAAAACTTATGAATCTCAGTCTTCAGCATCAACCTATTCTTCTTTGCTATTGGATTGTGGTAGGTGATGCCTACGACTGAGCTGATGTGCACGTGATTGTAGGGAAGCCCTTCGATCTCAGGTCCTTTGTTAAGCGGAGCGGTCATGTTGACCTTCTTCATATTGCTCTCAAGCGCCATTTGAAGGTCGTGAGCGGCGAAGTACTTGACTTGTCGGATCATGAACCGGTAGAGCCCTTCGAGGCCTTCTTTCTTGATGAACCCTGAGGACCTTTGTACTTCTCCACGTATAGCTAATAAATACGGTACACTTCATCAGTGGGGAGGTACGGCAGGTCGCTCTCGCTCAGTTCCTCTCGGGTCCTGTCCACTCGATCGATGATGTAGTGAGGTGTTGGAAGTCCTCCTTTGTCACAGTAGACGCTGAGTAGTTGGATTGTTGGGGAGAGACTCTTATAATGGCTCTTGGCTTGTGTCTTAGTCATCCCCAGCCTAACATCAGGTCCTAGTTTGGTCAGCATCCAGCGGTAGGTCATCCTCTTCTGCTGATCCCAATGAGTGATCCCTCTAAGCTCGAACTCGTTCGGCTTCTTCACTCTATCCGGGAGACCTCCAAATATTCTCACGAACTTTTTCTAGGAAGGGAATTTCTATTTGGATGTTTTCCCATTGCGTGTCGATCCGGAGGGTCCCTGGCGTTAGCCTTGTAGAGGGAACCGCCCGTTGAGCGATTAACTCTGGTAGCCTTGGGATATCTTACTCGTAGTCTTCACCTTCCTGAAGCTCATCGTCTTCTATGATTACGAGGTCTATAGATGCTTGTTGTAGAAAGCGCCGAACGTCGTGAAGCCGTCGTCTTTGATGCTCCTCGGGCATGGAATGGGTCATCCACTGTCCTTCGAACATATACTTGTCTAGGACTTCGTGTGGATTGACGCCATGTCCAGAGGGTCCCGGTTGGTCTGGAGCGACAGAGGGAGTGGCTTGGGTAGCTGTTAGAGCTACAAGCATCGCAGCACTTGCTTCTTCTTCCGGAAGCAAGGGGCTTGAGTAGATCGGCGGTGTCGACGGAGGCGTCCTGAGGTGAAAGGTTGGTGGGTCGATGTCGGCGGTGCGGTGCGTGGTGTAGGTAGTATGGGTGGTTTGTGTTTGGTGGGTTTGTGTTTGGGTTTCACCAGCTCCAGCGCTTGTCTGCGTGGCGCCCGAGCCTTGTCCTTGGCCACTTGTTGATGTCCTTGGCCTCTTCTCCCCCTCATTTCCCTCAGTAGGTTTGGGTGGCATAGCCCGTTGCGGAAGTCCCCCTTTTTTTTTATCTTATCCATTTCTTTACTCTTTAGGGAGCCAAAGCTTGACTTTACTAAAGCTAATCAAAAAAGGCTCGCGCTAGGCGCTCCACTTTCGTCATAAGGCGTGGAATTAGACCAAGGGGAATCTCCATAGGAACTAGTCTCTTTGATTTCGTTCCCCCCGTAAGATCAATATCACAACCAATAAGGTCTGCAAGCCCGGATCCAGCCAGGTTATATTGATCATGTCCTCTTCCTAACAATTTGACCTTGTCTTGGGAGGGTCCTGATCGTCAGGATCGTCATGTCTGCGCCGTGAGTGGGAGCTTTGTTAGGTCCTACGATTAACAACTCTACGATCCTAGGCTAGAATTCATAGTAATTCGATCGTTTAGATATGCAATTGAATTCGATCGAAAAACTCAAATGAAGAACAATAGAGAGAATTCGAGTAGAGTGAGAAAGTTACAGTTGTTTATCTCTCTAGAAATCGAATTGCAAGCCTTTCGGATCAATTCTCAAAACTTTCTCTATTCAGCTCAATTGATTTACAAGTATTTATACCAAACAGACTTGGTATAAATATCAAACTAGTCCTAATCTAAGGACTACTGTACAAAACGCCCCTAATTACAAGGACAACAAATGAAATCAAGCACAATTACAAATAGTATTCTACAATCTCCCCCTTTGTGCTTGATTACGTCTCCGTGCCGTTTGTCCTCGTCGGGCGTAATATGACCTGCGCAAGCCCAACGCATGCTCGTAGTTCCTCAGAGTGATCCTAAGCTCCAGTCGCTCCTCGATATCTTCAAGCAATTCATTTAGAAGCGGCTGTTCTCTCACGAACCTGTGGATCCTCAGCATAGTGTCTCTGTTGATTTCTTCCAACCTCTGCTCGATGTTTTTCCTGACGACCTTGAGCGTCCCATCGCAAAACTTATGAATCTCAGTCTTCAGCATCAACCTATTCTTCTTTGCGATTGGATTGTGGTAGGTGATGCCTAGGACTGAGCTGATGTGCACGTGATTATTGGGAAGCCCTTCGATCTCAGGTTCTTTGTTGAGTGGAGCGGTCAGGTTGACCTTCTTCATATTGCTCTCCAGAGCCATCTGAAGGTCATGCGCGGCATAGTACTTGACTTGGCGCATCATGAACCTGTAGAGCCCTTCGAGGCCTTCTTTCTTGATGAAGCCTTGAGGACCTTTGTACTTCTCCACGTATAGCTGATAAAGACGGTACACTTCATCGGCGGGGAGGTACGGCAGGTCGCTCTCGCTCAGTTCCTCTCGGGTCCTGTCCACTCGTTCGATGATGTAGTAAGGTGTTGGAAGTTCTCCTTTGGCACAGTATATGCTGAGTAGTTGGCTTATTGGGGAGAGACTCTGATAATGACTCTTGGCTTGTGTCTTAGTCATCCCCAGCCTAACGTCAGGTCCTAGTTTGGTCAGCATCCAAAGGTAGGTCATCCTCTTCTGCTGATCCCAGTGAGAGATCCCTCTGAGCTCGAACTCGTTCGGCTTCTTCACTCTATCCGGAGACCTTCAAATATTCTCACGAACTTCTTCGAGGAAGGGAATTTCAATTTGAATGTTTTCCCATTGCGTGTCGATCCGGACGGTCCCTGGCGTAAGCCTTGGAGAGGGAACCGCCTATTGAGCTATTAACTCTGGTAGCCTTGGGATAACTCGCTCGTAGTCTTCACCTTCCTGAAGCTCGTCGTCTTCTATAATTACGAAATCTATGGACGCTTGTTGTAGAAAGCGCCGAACGTCGTGAAGCCGTTGTCTTTGATGCTCCTCGGGCATGGAATGGATCATCCACTGGCCTTCGAAGATGTACTTGTCTAGGGCCTCGTGTGGATTGACGCCATGTCCAGAGGGTCCCGGTTGATCTGGAGCGACAGAGGGAGTGGCTTGAGTAGCTGCTAGAGCTACAAGCATCGCATCACTTGCTTCTTCTTCCGGAAGCAAGGGGGCTTGAGTAGATCAGTGGTGTGGAAGGAGGCATCCTAAGGTGAAAGGATGGTGGGTCGATGTGGGCGATGCGGTGCGTGGTGTGGGCGGTTTGGGTGGTTTGTGTTTGGTGGGTGGTTTGTGTTTGGTGAGTGGTGTGTGTTTGGGTTTCACGAGCTCCAGCGCTTGTCTGCGTAGCACCCGAGCCTTGTCCTTGGCCAGATGCAGATGTCCGCGGCCTCTTCACCCCCTCATGAGGGTCCTGATCGTCAGGATCGTCATGTCTGCGCCGTGAGTGGGAGCTTTGGCCGTGGCAGGTGTCGGTCGGTGGCTCAGGATGATCCACCAATCGCCGATAGAGGGACTCTTCTTGAGGCGATCGGATCGACAGGCCTATCAAACAGGCGAGGAGTATATCGTGGAACTCGGTGATTGGGATTGTGTATGGGTTGATGAGGATGGAGGAAGTGGCTAAAGGGTCGGTGGGTGTGGGTTGTGGAGGTGTGGGGTAGGTTCGTGATGAAGGTCCTTCAGAGGCATGTGCTTTCCCGGTATCTCTTCGGGATGCCTCGAGTGCTTGGAGTACTCTCTCTGTGATCTTTTCTTCCATTGACTGTACAGTGGCAGAGAGAGCGGCCTGGAATTGTTCGTTCGTCACGAAGGGAGTGGACGCCTCCATGGATGGACCAGGACGACTGATGTCGCCTGTTATCAACCCTTGAGTAGACATTGACTCTTGGGGTTGGCTCACAGTCACTTGAGGTTGTAACTGTATGAGACTTCCACCCAATCCTCGAGTCGAATCCGGAGGATTCGCCTCTATGGGTGTTGAGGCAGGCTCTGGTTGTGCCTGCGAACCAGATTCCACGTGAGTTGGTTGCGGCTCAAGATTGAGAGATGAAGTGCCAGCAACACTTGTCGTTGTGGTCAGCGGAGTATCTGGTGCGACGGTGACGGCTGGAAAGAGAGACTCCAGTTGAATGCTCAGTCTTTTGGGAGTCCTCCTGATCAGACTGATTTCCTCGTCAGACTCTGTGTCGGACGAGGTGGCCGTGTGAGGAGTGAGGTCACGATAGACGTCCTCCAGTGCCTGATCCGTCAGCGGTGGAAGAGAGCTTTGCCCCATTTCCGTTTCGGGCTGTTCCTCTTGTTGAAGAACTTCCTCAAAAGTTTCTTCGAGCACGCCAACATGTACAGGCTCTTCCACTTGCAATTCGAGGTCAGGAGCCTCGAGTTCCATTTCCGTAGACACGACGTCTATCAGCGTATCATCGACGTCGGGCATTGGCTCTTCGACCAATAGTGGCTCCTGAGCTAGCTCCTGAGCGACAACATCGATCATCGTGTCGTCAGGGCTTGGTTGGTGTTGTTGCGGTTGGGGAGGGCTCACATGTACATCTGCCGGGGGCCCTCTAATCATCTCCTCCGTTAAATTGTGTTCCCGGGCAGAATCTCTGATACTCAGCTCCCGCGGGGTCAGCGAGCCTGAGTAAGTTGAGTGGAATCGGCATCGACGGTTGGTCCAGGTACGTGAGCCGTGGGTTGTGGAAAAACTTAAGCCTTGGCGGCTGGTAGTTTCCACCAGGAGGCAGCCGAGGGATGTTCTCTGCATGTAGCTCCATGAACTCCCTGATGATTACACTGAACCATCGAGCATAGGGCACGTTCTTTGACATTCTATTCTCCTTTAGCCGAATCTGGTCCGCGAGGTCGTTCCAGATCAGCTGTGAGTAGTCATAGTTTCTTGAGAAGGCGAGCCCGTGGAAGATCTTCAAAATATTGCTGTTGCCCTTATCGAATCGTGTGTGCTTGGGCGACATACACTTATTCACTATTCCGAATAGTGTCTTCCACGGGTGTGGGATTCCACTGCTCTGGACCTGGGCCAATCTTGTGAGAGGCGGTTGGTATCCCATGTGTAGAAAGTCCTGAATCATCTCTGCGTCCGTCGGGAGCGGGTCGTAGTTATTGTTGTGAGGCAAGTCCAGTATCATGCCGAACTGGCTCTTGCTCAGTATCATGCCGAACTGGCTCTTGCTCATGTGAATATGTCGCGTCCCGATTCGGGTCATGAAGGGGAATGTCCCGTCTGCTACTGCGCCTTGTATGCATCCCCAGAACTGCTGGAGATAGACCATCGGCACCGATGCGGTGACCGTTAACGCATGCCAGATGGGGTGGCCTCTGAGGATGGATACGATGATCTCGTCCGGGCACCGAAATGTGTCCAGATCGAGCTGAAAGTTCGTATCCTGAACCTTCAAGTACAGATTGTGATCGTATATGTGGTTTTATCTTGGGTAGCGATCCATCTGAAATATAAGATATGTAAAAGTTTATTAGTTCAATTTTATTTTCAGTCGAAATATGAATAAATGTCATCAAACTATAGTAATATAGCAAATAATAGCATGTTTGATGAATTTTGAATTGAAATCATATGAAATGCATAGTGTATGTTCAATTTCAAAAGTCGTGATGGCATGACTGTAATTTCGAATAAAATTCTTGTCGCGTGAAAAATCATTCGAAATTTCGCTAAGTGTTAAATCAGTAAGTCACTGTTCATGCCGAGAAAATTTTCAGTCGATAAAATTGAATTGCAATTTGATTTCATATACACTGATTTCAATTGAAACTTTTCCGTGTAAAATTTTTCGATCGAGAAATTTTATTTGCGATTTTCGCTACAGAGTAAAAGACTTAGAGAAAAATTTTCTAAGTGTTGAAGTGAAATCTAGACTGTAGTCGATCAATTTTACGATCGAGAAAAATTCCGTGTAAATTTACGATCGAGAAATTAATCTCAGGTAAATTTACTAACGAGAAATTTTCCTCAATTGAATAAAATTTTCGATTTGAAATTTGTCGAGCGAAATGTGATTTTCGATCCTAATTAAAAATTATCGCTTCAATATTTTTCGATCGAGAAATTAGTCAACGAAAGACTAAGTCAATCCGTTGAGAAATTTTATGATCGAAAAATTAAGTGTTAAAAACAATTAATTTTTCACCGTTAAAATTTTTGCGACCAAATTGAAATTAAATCGAAAATTCTATCTTACGATAGTAAGTTTTACGCTCGATAAAATTTGCATCTTAAATTGTCTAGTCAGTGCATAAGTTTTTCGCTCGCTGAAAATTATAATTGGATTTCTCGATGGTAAGTGTAACGATTAAAATCTTTTATTGTGACGACTAAGTCAAAATTTTGCGATCGAAAACTAAATCGACACAAATAGGTTCTCAATTGAATTGGAATTCAATTAAGTCTATTTGCGATCGACAAAGTTCTTCGACAGCTTCAAAACTTCAAAGTACCCAGTTTCATCGAAACTCATTTTATCATCACAGATGGAAATTTTCCAACGATTTACGCTATCTGTTTCATCAAAAACCTCGAATCTGTCTAAATAATAGGCATTTAACTCAGAAAATCCAAGAAGCATGCCTAGATTTAGTGAAACAGTATACGTTTAAATGGTTTTTGAAGAACAGTCGAGAAATCTTAACTAAATATGCGAAAAACTACAGAATGGAAATGCAAATCAAGTTATAACATTCACAATCGTTAACCGAATTGAATTTCTACCTTAATCAGACGATTTGAAGTGAAAAATTGAAAGATTTTTGAAGGATTGTGTATCGTCTGAGAAAGTTTTGCGAGAGAGAATTTTTGTCGATTAGGTTTTGCGTGAGAAAAAGTTTTTCGACTGACAAAAGTTAACTTTTATTAACTAGCATTAAAATGTTGCCGGGCTTGTGATTTGACACTTTTGCGATATAAGGGATCAGGCCCATTACTATTTGCACACGAAAAATTCGAATTTGTTCCGATCGCAAATTGTCGCAGTCAATCAAAATCAATCCCGACACTGTTTACGATCGAGAAACTTTTATTTTGCGAATTAATTCTAAGATTCAGTTTCTCGATGGTAAGTTTTCTAAGGAATTTCAGATTGACCCCTATTTCAAAATAAAACCCATTATAAGGCTCCCCCTTAGTAATTAAAATAAATCCAATTAACTCCCTGTATTTTCGTGTAGTAACGTCTAGCTCCCCTGGCAGAAGTTTAAAAATCTGTACCACTTAGAGATAAACGTTAGTAATAATGGAGTTAATCATCAATTATTTTTGGCAGTTTTATCTTTGTAATATTTGGTCTTGAGTCTAGCTCCTCTCTTTGAAGTGTCGACTTCTCGCTCTTTAATTTTGAAAGATCTGAAATACTCAGAAACGTCAAAAATATTTGGAGCTAATCTACAAGTCTTATGCTTGCTCTCCCTCAATGATGCACAAGAATTGACTAATTATGTAAGCATATGAAATCAATTCAAGTCACGAGCACACAAATTTACCAAGTAAGCATGTATACATGGTCCCCGAAAACATGTATTTTTTTTAAATATTGTGTGAGGGTAGGAGCAATGAAAAATTTATCGCATTTAAACAATTCAGTACCAATGCAATCTAAAATTGCATTTAGAATGTTCGATATACTAAAGAAATTCGCATTTATTCAATTCAACGCATATGAAACATAATATTTCATGTCAAAATGTGCGAAATTTATTATTTATTATTTATTTATTATTATATATATGTATGTATATATATTTTATTTTATTTTTTATATATATATATATATATATTTTTACTATGGGGTCAGATTATTTTGCTTCGATCAATCGTCACTGCTAAAATTTTACGAGACATTTGAAAGAAGAAAATGCCGTCAAGTCATGTCGTCAAACTAAAGTCCTAAGTTCATAGACTGGTCCATTTCGACAACTCTCACCAGGTTCGCTCTTGCTCTCAATTAGCTATCTTGGGTTTTTTTATATTTTTTATCACTCAAGTCAACACAAGCAATTTTTAGTCAATTTACCTGTGATCGATGCATTTTTTAATCATTTCACCTAAACGAGAGACCGTCTATGTGGAATCAAAGGGTTGTAAGGGTTATAATTTGGCTAGGACTTAAAACGGAAGGAATTTAAAGGAAAGTGAGCTTATCTCTTCATCGTCTTCCAATTCTACGTCCATCTCCTTTTTTTCGGCGTCTTTCTTCTTTTCAATCTTTTCTCCCTCTTTTTCTTTTAAATAATAATAATAATAATTCCACAACACTCACTAGGTGCGATTACACACTCACTAGGTGCGATTACACACAGAGTCACGCGATTACTGTTCCATTGACCGATTCACCCTCTTCTAGGCGGCGACGCCGAGCTGATGGCTAAGAAGAGGAAACCGGTAAGAAAGGAGGGTTCCTCTCAGGGTACTGAGGGAGTTACCACTCCTAATGGGGAGAATGAGAAAGCCCCAAAACCACACTCTCCTTCGACACCTGCACCTACTTTGGAGGATGTCACAATAATGATTGAACAATTTGTCAGCAGCACCAAAAACCCTAAGGATGTGAAGGAGGCTGAGATTCTAGCCCGGGCAATGAAGGATTTGGCACAGAAGGAGGACACAGGGAAAAGACCAAAAGGTCGAACAGACTAATGAAAGAAAGGAATCTGTATGGGCAAACTTTGACATATCTAAGCTGCGGAATCGGGGGGACGAAACTAGACTATATCGAACCACAGAAGACTGGGGGGACTGAAGTAGGGAGAATCGTTCAGGATGACATTAGTGAGGAAGTGCAGTACTGGCAATCGGCACTAATCTGCTATGTGTTGGGCTCCAATCCCCCATTCGCTGTTATGAATGGATTTCTGAACAGGGTTTGGAAAACCAGAGGATTACAGAAAGTGATGCAGATACGAGCAGGCTTATTTCTGGCCAAATTTGAAAGTGAGGAGGTGAGGGACATGATACTCCAATCAGAGCTACTGCAGTTTGATAAGAAACCTGTAATAATTGCCCCTTGGACAGCTAACACTGAATTTAAGAAGGGGGAGATTGATAGAGTACCCATCTGGGTACAATTTCCTCAACTTGAATTGAAGTATTGGGGGGTGAAGGGGCTTAGCAAGATTGCAAGCTTGGTGGGGACTCCTATCATGGCAGACCAAGTTACAATGAATAAGGACAGATTACAGTATGCTAGGGTGTTGGTCGAAGTAGATCTGAAGAAGGGGTTGAAGGATAGAATAACATTCCTTAATGAGCATGAGCAGTTAGTAGAACAAGAGGTTGCCTATGAATGGAAACCTATAAAATGTGGGACTTGTGGGAAGTTTGGACATGGAGCTGAAGTATGTAGGAAGGTGGTTAGGAAGGAATGGAAACCACAAACTGAGACAGTGCCTGCCCCAAAGGAGAAAGGGAAAGAGCATATATCCAAGGAAGATGAGGGGGGCTGGAAACTTCAAGGCCGAAGGAAGCTACTCCTGAGGGAAACAGAGAGCTCAGACCCACAGAGTGACTTAACACAGAGGTCCTTAGTGTTACAGCATAATGAACCTCAGACTGTTCAGAGCCCTTTAGCGAAAGAAGGGAATGATCCTAACAAGCAGCATGTATCCCTAGCAGAACAGAAGCAGAGTAATGACACAGGTCAGAGGGGCATACCCCCCCTTATGGATAAAGCAGTTATATGGAATGTACGGGGCATGAACGCCCCGAATAAACAGGCCGAGGTTAGGTTGAGGTGTGGCAGACTTCAAGCTAGCCTTGTGTGCCTGGTGGAAACAAAAATAAAGGAGGATAGGTTGAGGGGAATTTTGGAGCGCTGGTTTTCAGGATGGAGCTTCGCTCATAATCTAAACCAACACCCTAATGGCAGAATTCTTCTATTGTGGAAGAATGACTGGACAGTGACTGTTATAAGGCAAACAGACCAAATGATCCACACCCAAGTTGAGAAGCAGGGAGATATGATCTACATGACATGTGTGTATGGGCATAATGTAAGCTCTCAAAGAGAAGCCTTATGGGCTGAACTTAGGTCCATCAGGCAGACTCATGTGCCATGGATTGTTTGGGGCGACTTTAATAATGTCCTCTCCAATGAGGATAGGATGGGAGGGAGTCAGGTACAAGCAACTGAATATGAAGCATTTGTGCAATGCCTTCGGGACTGTGAACTAGAGGAGATTAGAAGAAAGGGAAATCAGTATACTTGGACAAATAAACAAAGTGCTGAAAATAGAGTCTATAGCAAAATTGACTGGGCCTTTGGGAAATGTGATGTGGATGCACAGATTCATGGATGCTGAAGCACATTTCTTGAATGAGGAGACATCTGATCACTCTCCCATACTGCTTCAATGGGGTGGGACTAGACAGCCAACTAGAAGACCTTTCAAGTTCTTTAATATGTGGGTTGAGTCACCCCAATTCCTGACTGTAGTGGAGCAAAACTGGGGCTGCCCGTGTAAGCAGGGGCTTAAAGGGGGACATCTGCTGCAACAATTGAATCAGATCAGAGGCCCACTGAAGAAGCTTAACAAGGCTCACTTTGCCAACATAGTTCAGACCACAGAAAGAAAGAGACAGGACTTGGAGAGAGCTCAAGCAGAGCTAGGTACTGATCCTATGAATGGACTATTAATTGAGAAGGAAAGAGCAGTGGCAGAGGATTTCAGGTTCCTGAGCAGAGCTTGCACCAAATTCTTGGCTCAGAAGGCTAAGTCAGACTGGCTAAGGGAGGGAGACCAGAACACCAAGTACTTCCATTCTTTAATTCACCAAAGAGCATACAAAAATAGGATCACGTCTGTGGAAAAGGAAGATGGGATTAGCATTGCAGAACCTGAGGCAATTAGTGGCCATTTTCTTGCCTATTATCAAGACCTTCTGGGGACAGCAAAGGGGGACCTCGAGGAGATTGATGACAGAGTTATAGCACAGGGGGCCACACTTTCGGTGGGGGACCAGATTAGTCTCATTGCCCCAGTTACTGAGAAGGAAGTCAAGGAGGCCATGTTCTCAATACACAGCAATAAAGCTCCTGGTCCTGATGGATTCAACAGCGAGTTTTTTAAAGCTGCATGGAGGATTGTTGGTGCAGATCTGACAGCAGCTGTGATGGAATTTTTCAGCACAGGCAGACTAGTCAGAGCCATGAACAAAACAACTATAACCTTGGTGCCTAAAACTGCCCATCCTAGAACTGCCATGGACTATCGACCTATTGCTTGCTGCAATACTACTTATAAGTGCATCTCCAAGCTACTATGCACCAGATTAAGGAGGGTCCTGGCCAGCCTTGTACATAACAATCAGGGAGCCTTTGTGCCTGGAAGAGCAATTGGACATAATATTATGATAAGCCAAGAGCTGTTGAGGCTATATAAAAGAGGGAATGCATCCTCAAGATGTATGATGAAGATTGATTTGAGGAAGGCTTATGACCCAGTGGAATGGCAGTTCTTGATCAGCTTACTCAACAAACTGAAATTCCCAGTAAAATTTGTAGCATGGGTGCAAGAGTGTATCACTACGGTTACTTACAAATTGGCTATCAATGGATGTCTAGAAGGAAACATTCAAGGGGCTAGAGGCTTGAGACAGGGAGATCCCATATCCCCTCTGCTGTTTGTGCTCACAATGGAATATCTAACAAGGAAACTCCTGTTAGCTGCGAAGCAAGAAGGATTCAGATTCCACCCCCTGTGCAAGCAGAGCAATCTGGTCAGTCTATGCTTCGCAGATGACCTCCTGATTATGTGTAAGGCTAATCAGAAATCAGTGGAGCTGATTAAGAGTAGCTTGGAGCATTTCACTAACACATCTGGGCTGATAGCTAACCCTCTGAAGTCTAGTATGTACATTGCTGGAATTCCCCAGGCAGCCAAAATGAAGCTACTTGAGCTGACTGGATTTACAGAAGGTCACTTTCCCATGAAGTACCTAGGAGTACCTATCTCGCCTACTAGATGGAGCCGAGCTGATTGTGAAGCACTGGTGGATAGAATTGTGAAAAGGATTAATTGTTGGGACATCAAGGAACTTGTCGTATGCTGGAAGATGTTGCTTAATAAACTCAGTGCTGATGTCATTACATAGTTACTGGGGGTCACTGTTTCTACTGCCACGCGGTGTAGTTGCAAGAGTGGACCAGAAATGCCGAGAGTTCCTATGGGGCAGGGGAACAGGAGGCAAAATTACAGCACTGGTAGCATGGGAAACTGTCTGCCAGAAGAAACAGTGCGGAGGACTCAACATCAGAGACTGTGGTACATGGAATTATGCTAGCTTGGGGAAGGCAGATATGGGACATTACCAAGAAGAAGGATAACATGTGGATCAAGTGGCTGCATAATATATACCTCAAAGAGAATGAGTTCTGGACATATCACAGCTCTGGAGAAGGTAGCTGGCAGTGGAAGCAGTTAATAAAAGTGAGGGAGCTGTTGCGAGAAGGCTACAATGGAGATGTATGGACAGGGAATGCATATGGTTGCTACACAATATCCTCTGGTTATAAGTGGCTCAAGGGAAGACAACCCAAATTTGAGCCTGCTGTAGCAGTTTGGAATCGTTGGACCTTGCCTAAACATGCCTTTGTTATGTGGCTTATAGTGCACAAAAGACTGCTCACAAGGGATAGGCTGATAAATTGGGGAATCAGTGTTCCTGATCTGAGGTGTGTGTTGTGTATGCAAGCTGATGAGAGTATTGAGCATATCCTGTGTCAATGCCATTATAGCAAATGTGTTCATCAAGCAGCTAGCCGATGGCTGAAATGCAATATCCCGGACAGTTTTGAGAGTTGGGAGAGAAAGCTTATTAAGCTGGGGAAACTTAAAAATCCTGTAGCCAAGATCCAATTAGCAGGCTGTGCGGCAGTCGCGTATGGCTTATGGAAGGAGAGGAATGCTAGGATCCATAATGTGGGAGCTCGTGAGGCGATGGGTCTGTTCAAGATAATCCAGCGGGAGTTTAAAGGGCAAGTGAGTGGCATGCGATTTAAGAAGTATACGTGTAGGACTGAGGCCTTTTTGCATGAGTTGATGTATTCTTAGCTCTGTTTTAACTTGGGATGTGGGATGATGTGGTTCTTGTGGTAATGAAAAGCTTCCTTACCAAAAAACTATCCTTTTTTATGTTATGCTCAAGCTGAAGCTCCGCTTCTCCATGAATTTCTAGGAGATTATCGTAGGCGAAGTTCTTCTTGTTGGTTCTCGGGCCGATACTGAGCTCCTCTTCTCTTAATCCCTATTGAGGTTTCAGAGATTATCAGTTTGGAGAAGTTCTCGGTTATGGAATTCGTACCCGAGGCTGCCTCCTCTTCTCGTTTCCCGATATAAGACCGGATTATCGTTGGAGAAGTTCACTTCGTGGTGCTCCTCTTCCAGCCGTTCTGACGAGCCGAGATTATCGTTGGAGAAGTTCACAGCAGGATCAATGCCACTTTCTACAAGGTAGTCGGAAGGCCGGTTCCTTTGGTCTGATTTTTGCGCGTTGCGCAATGCCTTCTTTTGTCATCACCTTACTTTGTCTTTTGTTATCTCCCCCTCCTTTTCTCGTTTGAACAACCATTCGAAGAGTATAGAGTTCGGTTGAAGGCTGGGAATGGGTTTCAAATGAAGAAAATTACATCGGAGAAGGCTCAAAGTGGATGACTAAGGGCTAACATGGGGGAATTTATATAAGGCCGTATGGGGAATATCCTAAACTCGCTTATCATTTTCCTGACGATCTAACGCAAGATGAGTATGACACCAAGACTCACCAGGTAAGACAAGTAATTTATGTGTGACTCACTCGAGAAGTAGATCGAAAGAAAGGAAAAAGGAACAGGGCTTGAATCCTCACGCATGTAGAGTGACTTTGTGTCTAGTGGAACAATCAAATGACCTTTTAGACACAAGAATGCGACTTAGACTGACCACTTTTAAGCAATTAAATCGATCGCATGTCGAGGGTAAAATTCTAAGTGACTTTAGATCAAAGCATCCTAAAGGATTTCGTCATACCCCTTTATATTATATATAGAAATGTATATTATATATTTTTATTTTTATATTATTTTTTTCACGCAAGATAAGGACAAATAAGCATAGAAAACACATAGAATAGAGCATGTGATAGCACAGAAGATCAGGTAATGCACATATTACGGAAGATTCCACATGCCTAATTTTCCGACAAGGAATTGAAATCGTTTCTCATCCAAGGCCTTGGTGAAAATGTCGGCTAGTTGAAACTCCGTGTTCACAAAGTACATCTCTATCGTGTCTTTTTCTACGTGATCTTTGATAAAATGATATCTAATGTCTATGTGTTTTGTGCGTGAATGATGAACAGGATTGCAAGTAATGGCGATTGCACTCTGACTATCACCATATATGGGTATATTATTTAGATTGTACCCATAGTCGCGAAGCTGTGTCCGCATCCACAGCATCTGTGAGCAACAGCTGGCGGCAGCTACGTATTCTGCTTCGGCCGTCGAAGTTGACACACAGTTCTGCTTTTTGGATGACCAACAAACCAGCTTTTCGCCTAAAAATTGAGCGCCACCGGACGTGCTTTTCCTGTCCATTCGGCAACCTGCATAGTCAGCATCAGTGTAGCCGATAAGTTTAAAATTCGTACCCTTTGGATACCATAGGCCAAGGGTAGAGGTGCCCTTAAGGTAACGTAGAATTCTTTTGACCGCGAGCATATGGGATTCTTTGGGATCGGCTTGAAAACGGGCACACAAGCACGTGGCAAACATGATGTCCGGCCGGCTCGAAGTAAGGTAGAGAAGAGATCCAATGATACTGCGATACTGTGTGATGTCAACCGACTTTCCAGAGGGATCGGCATCCAACTTGCAGCTTGGGGACATAGGAGTGCTGAGAGTCTTGCTCTGGTCTTGATGAAATTTCTTCAGAATATCCTTGATGTATTTTGTCTGACTGATGAAAATTCCATCATTGAGCTGCCTGACTTGGAGCTAAGAAAAATTGCATCTCTCCCATGTGACTCATCTCGAATTTGCTCTTCATGAGATCTCCAAACTTCTTGCAGAGCCGAGGATTTGTTGATCCGAAGATGATGTCGTCGACGTATACTTGGACGACCATCAGATCTTTGTCATGCCATTTAATAAAGAGGGTTGTGTCTATTGTTCCTCGTATGAATCCAGACTTCACGAGGAAATCACTCAGGACATCGTACCAAGCACGTGGGGCTTGTTTTAGTCCATAGAGGGCTTTGTTCAAGCGATAGACATGATCGGGATGTTCTTGATCAACAAAACCTTCTGGCTGAGCGACGTAGACTTCTTCTTTTAACACGCCCTTGAGAAACGGGGTTTTAACATCCATCTGATAGACTTTGAAGTCTTTGTGAGCCGCATAAGCCAGCAGGAGGCGGATAGCTTCGATACGGGTAACAGGAGCATAACTCTCGTCGTAGTCAATGCCTTCCCGTTGATTGTATCCCTTAGCAACTAGCCTTGCTTTGTTCCGGATCACTTCACCATCTTCATTTTCCTTGTTCTTGAAAACCCATTTAGTTCCGACCACTATTTTCCCATGTGGACGGGGTACCAAGGTCCACACTTGAAGTCGTTCGAATTGATTGATTTCCTCTTGCATTGCAATTGTCCAATCCGGGTCTCGAAGTGCGTCTGCTACTTTGGTAGGCTCGTTTTGGCTCAGGAAGCAACTGAAAAGACTGTGTTGACGACGTGTCCTCACACCAACCGAGGGATCGCCAATTATCTGATCAACCGAGTGGCCTCTCATCCACTTACGCTCATGAGGCAAGGCTGAATCGGGTGGGGTAGAGGTGTGAGATGAACTCGGTACGTTGGTCTCGTTCGGTAGATAATCCATTTGTTGGTGTAGGCGTGTATGACCGATATACCGGTTCAAAGTGAGAATCCAAGTCGTCTATTGCAAGTACCGTTGCTTCGTCTGACGCTGATCCTGAAGTTGTTGCCATCTTCTGTTGGTTTTGTGCCAACACACCAGTGATTACGGGTTCTGAAATGTTGTCTTCAGAAGCCAACGGGTTAGGCACGGGTCCTGGACTGAATTGACCAGAAGCCATATCTGCCACTTCGTGGAAAGTGACATTATAGCTTTCCTTAATAGTTCGGTTGGACTTGATGTATACTCGGTATGCTTTGGAAGTTGAAGAATACCCGCCAAATGTAGCTTCGAATGCTTTTAGGGTCGAACTTTGCACGTTGCTCTCTGTCGTTCGCCACAAAGCACTTGCACCCGAAGACTTTAAGGAAAGAGATGTTGGGAACTCTATTATTCACAATCTCATACGGAGTCTTGTTGAACCGTTTGTGAACCACCGTCCTGTTTTGAGTAAAACAAGCGGTATTGACTGCTTCAGCCCATAGAAAGTGTGGAAGTGCCGATTGGATCAGCATTGTACGAGCGGCTTCACTAGTGTTCGATTTTTCCTTTCAACGACCCCATTTTGTTGAGGTGTTTTGGCGGCTGAAAATTGTTGACTTATTCCAAGTTTCTGATAAAACTCACTGAGGTGATTGTTCTTGAACTCAGTGCCGTTGTCTGTTCGAACAACTTGAATAGTCTGTTGCATCAGATTTTGAGTTGTGTTCACAAAATTGATGATCAAGTCACAGTCTCATCTTTCGTTCGGAGGAACTTAGCCACGTGTAGCGAGAATAATCATCCACAATCACTAGGACATACTTTCTTCCATTGATACTCTGAGTCTGCATCGGACCACAGAGATCCATGTGAATTAGTTCCAATGGTCGAGAAGTAGATGCAATTTGCGATGTGATGAGAGGCTCGCTTCATTTATCCTAATTGACACGCCGAACAGTGATGCTCCCTTTGTAGTTGTATAGTTGGAAGACCGTGAACCAACTTTTTCGTAGAAAGGTGTTGGAGAGCTTTCATGTTTAGATGAGACAGTCGTTGATGCCATAAGTTGTTCCTCTGTAAATCAGTCTGAGAAATGAGGCATACAGCTGTCGAGGGCCGCACAGACGTCAGGTTGATCGTGTATAGATTGGATCTCCGAAGTCCTTGAAGGAGTTCTGTGTCCTGACTATCCACAATTCTGCACCGGTCAGCATGGAAGACCACCTGGAAGCCTTTGTCACAGAATTGGCCAATGCTGAACAAGTTATGGTGGAGGCCTTCGACGTACGAGACATCTTTGATGGTCAGATTCTTCAGAATGATATCCCCAAGTCCTAGAATCGGGGCTGAATCGTTGTTACCAAATCTGACTTTGCCGTTTGGTCGGTCTTTGTAGTTGCTCAGCAGCTCTTGACTACCAGTCATGTGTGTGGAGCAACCAGAGTCGAAGTACCACACATGATGGATCCGCAAAAACAATTTAGAGAGCTTTAGGTACCCACTTAAACATGGGTCCTCTCGGATTAGCAGATTTAGTCCTGGGTTCAGATATGACTCCTAAATCTATTTTTGGAAGAGTCTTAATAACCCATTGCACTTTGAAAAAGGGGGTTTGGGTTTTGCCTTTATAGGAGACTTGCCCTTTTGGCTTTTGTCGTCCTAGGCGGAGATTTAGGAACCCATTTGGGTTGAACTTACAGGGAAGGTTAATTTCAGCACGTACAAATGCTTTGGAGGGTTTGACTGAGGAAAAGATCTTTTCTTGTGATAGTCTCCTAAGGTGCTTGGGGGATTTAATTTCTACGGGATACCTTAGGTGAGTGCATTCATGTACGGCGCCATAAGCTTTCTTTATGGCTGGATCTTGTTTCCTACGTGTCTTCCTAGTGGCATTTGTTTCAGAATGATTAATTTTTGACGTAGAGCCTATTTCGAAGTTGGTGCTTCTAAAGGTGATCGGCTGAAGTGAATAAGTAGAAGCAATTATCTTAAAAGTGGAAATAGCTCTTTTATTTCTACGAGTGTCTTTTATTGTAACAGAAGCATGCTCAGAAACATTTAAATCTAATGGCTCCTTCTTTATCTTACGGCTAGACACTCTCGCCTTTGTTTTTAGTGCTGACGCTATGCTCCCTGTAGACGTAGGTAAAGTGAAATTAGTCATAGCACTCTTAACCGAATTTTTTTTACAAAATTTTTCTTTCAAAGGCGATTTTTCATTTTTCACGCTTTTTGTAATAGCGTGAGAGGTAGTTTGGGGGGACGAGGAAGCCTTGAGATTTTCCGTCTCCTTAAAGAATTTTTTCTTTTCAGCTTCGAAATTCTCTCGTTCTTTTCTAACTTTGCCTGTGACTCCTCTTTTTGTTTTATGATAGGAGGTTTGTAGAGAGAATTTTATAATTAATGGCTTTAACTTCCTCGTGGTGTTTATGAGAATCAGGAGGTAGAATTTGAACTAAATTGCAGACAGGTGTTAGAGTTTCTTTCCTATTTTTGTCCCTTTCATTTAGTTCTTTGTAGTCAAAGGGGATTTCTGGACCATGTGGACCTTGTCTAATGGATGAATCGAAAGTATTTGCATAAGACGATTCAGTAAAATTTCTAAGAGAGGTTATTCCTAAGCGCATGTGTTTAACATCATATATTTCTTTCTTCTGTAAAACACACGGGTTAGTGAAACCTATGCCTTCTATAGGATTATAGAACTCTATATCCTTGGGCTTGTTCAAAAATATCGTCTGTTCGGACTGTCCCCTACGCGCAACTATATCGTCTAATTTCTTTACTTTGGCATATAGTTTCTAGCGTTCCTCACCTAGGAGAGCGTAATTATTTTCCACGGTTAGTTTCGCGGCGTGACAGGCTTCGAAATCCTTACTAAGCTCACTAATCTTAGCCTTCGATGTTTCTAATTGAGCTTCTAAGTTAGTGATCTTAGAGGTAGCTTCGGTTATCCTACAATTTAAAATGGCTTTCTCGTTGAGATTTCTAACCAAGCAATTGTAGTTATTTGCTAGCCTATCTTCTAATTCCTTAATCTTTTCGCTCTGTTGTCCTAGTTGAGGTTGACTAGTCTCTCTAGACTGGAGGCTCTTGGTAAGTTCATCTATTTTTGCACTAGAGCTCCTAAGTTCTTGTTCGAGACTATCTATCTTCTCCTGAGCTCTCTCAAGTTCGTTCTCTACTTCCTTTATACTTTTCTGCTCATGTTTCATGTTAGCATATTGCTTTTGATATGATTCTAACATGGTCAATAATTTGGAGGAAGTGACTACCTCATTTGAAGACGTGGATGCATTGTCGTCGTCCGTAGGAGTGGATGTTTCGACGTCCAATTCGTTGTCGAGTCGGGCCATGAGGGCTAAGTTCTCTTCTTCGGAGCTCGACGTGTCCTCGAGCCATTGGTCTTGTTCGGCCATGAGAGCTACTCCAGCTTCTTTCTGTTTTGTCAACTGAAGCTTCCTGGAGTAGTAGTTTGCATCTCTTTTCTTCGGGAGAGTGCACTCTCTGGCGAAGTGACCTGCTTTGCCACAGTTAAAATATTTGTAAGTCTCTTTGGGATTCTTGACCTCGGAACTCTCCGGAGCACGTTCTTTGTTCTTGGAGCTTGTAGTCCGAAGTATATTGGCTGAGGTTGAAGACTTCTTCTTGAAGTACTTCTTGCTCATCATTTGTCCAATGAGAGCTAACCGTTTTCCAAGGGCTTTCATGTTCGGCTCGATGTCGGAGTCCGATTCCTCTTCCGACTCTGATGATGAAGGTGGCCTAACGATCTTATCCTTTCTTGATCTTGTGCTCCTCTTCTCCGAGACTAAGGCAACTGTGTCATCAATTTGTTTGCCCTTCTGCTCTTTGGTGATCTCGCGTATATCTTCCTCGTGCTGAGCGAGATTGTCGAACACGGCATGGACATCCAACTCCTCTAGATCTTTGTTTTGTCGTATTTGAGTGGATATTTTCTTCCATTCCGTGGGCAGAGAAGAGAAGATAGAAATCTTATGTTTGTCTCCATGTTTGTCTTCGTTATTTCTATCTTGCTCATTTCATTGAGAAGAGTGAGGTATCGTTGGTAGATCTCGTTTAGGCTCTCCTCCGGTTTTGCTTTGAATGAGTCGTAAGCAGTGAGAATGTTTGCCTTCTTGGCCTTTATGCCAACTTCCGTCCTTTGCATCATCCTATGTAGCTCATCCCACATCCCTTTAGCCGATATAAGGCTGTCGATTTGTCTGTATATATCGTTAGGGATGCCCTGCATAAGGGTATTCATGGCTACCAGATCAGCCTTAGCTCTAGCTCTTTCCTCCAGTGAGTATTCTCTAGGCTCCTTTAGTCGCCTAGAAGCTGGGATTGCTGGAGTAGCTGTTTCGTCCTCGGGTACATGAACCCAGAACTGTGCTGGTCCCTCTTCAAGGGACTTCAGTAGATTCTCAGCTTGATCCTTTAGAGCAATAAAATTCAGAAAGCGGCTTCTCCATACTGTGTATTCGCCTCTTTGCAAGATCGGCGGACGGTTGTCATTTCCGAGTGAGTAAGCATCCATGTTTGTATTGTAGTCGAGTTGTTGAAGGATCTTCGTTAATAGTTTTGAAGGTTGAAGATAATGTAATGTGCTTCACAAGTGACAAAATTCGTTAGTAGCGTTTGATTCGAAACTTAGATCGAGAATTTATTTTCGATTCAATCTTTAAAGTTTGATCGAAATTAATTCCGTCGAGATAGAGTGTACAGTGTACTATTTTCGTGCGAGAAATTTTGTCAGCGAGATATTTTACGAGCGAGATAAATTGGTCAAAATCATTCGGTCGAGAAAAATTTCTTGATCGTGAATTTATTTCGATCGTAAAGAAACAGTACGTTAGTAAGTTTCTCGACAAGTCAAAATAAATCTGTTGACTAGAAAAGTTTCTCGCGTGTAAATGATTTTCGCCTGGTCAAACGTTAAAAGGTTTGACCGAAAAAGTTTTTCGAGTGAAAGTTTTTACGCATGCAAAGTCAAAATAAGTCTCTCTCGAAAAAGTTTTTCGCTGTATAATGCTCGAGAAATATTTCTAACTAAAATCGTTTCTGCTGATGACGATTCTAGTACTGACTTCGTATTCTGACTGAGAAAAATTCTCGCGCTAAGTTTATCGATCGAGAAACTAATCCGATCGCAAAACTTAGCGAGAAAAATTGAGCAATCGAGAAAAATTCACATAATACGATTAAGCAATTAAGCACGTTATGAAGCAAAATATATCGAATTTGATCAAAATCAAAACGTGTTCTTCATGTTCTTCGCAAACAGTAACACGCAGAAGCAATTCAATCCTAGAAATCGAAGTTTAAACTGCTACAGAACTGATCGCAATGATGATCTATCTTAAACAAGCACAGAAACACCAAATTCAAGTCAATTAAGCACAGAATTAAGCTATTGGATCGAAAACAGATTTCGCGCCAAACTGTTCTTCGATGAACAGTGAACAGAATTAAATTTTCGATCCAATTCTAACAATTTTCGATTCAAAACAGAACGAATCTGCTCTGATACCAATTGTTAGGTCCTACGATTAACAACTCTACGATCCTAGGCTAGAATTCATAGTAATTCGATCGTTTAGATATGCAATAGAATTCGATCGAAAAACTCAAATGAAGAACAATAGAGAGAATTCGAGTAGAGTGAGAAAGTTACAGTTGTTTATCTCTCTAGAAATCGAATTGCAAGCCTTTCGGATCAATTCTCAAAACTTTCTCTATTCAGCCCAATTATTTACAAGTATTTATACCAAACAGACTTGGTATAAATATCAAACTAGTCCTAATCTAAGGACTACTATACAAAACGCCCCTAATTACAGGGACAACAAATGAAATCAAGCACAATTACAAATAGTATTCTACAAGCTTTGGCATCGGCAGGTGTCAGTCGGTGGCTCAGGATGGTCCACCAATCGCCTATAGAAGGATTCTTCTTGCGGCGATCGGATGGAAAGGCCTACAAGACGGGCGAGGAGAATGTCATAGAGCTCGGTGATGGGGATTGTATGGATTGATGAGGATGGAGGAAGTGGCTAGAGGGTCGGTGGGTGTGGGGTTGCTTTGTGACGAAGGGCCTTCAGAGGCAGGTGCTTTCCCGGTATCTCTTCGTGATGCCTCGAGTGCTTGGAGTACTCTCTCCGTGATTTTGTCTTCCATAGACTGTACAACGGCAGAGAGAGCGGCCTGGAACTGCTCGTTCGTCACGAAGGGTGCGGACGCCTCCTGAGATGGACCAGGACGACTGATGTCGCCTGTTATCAACCCTTGAGTAGACACCGACTCTGTGGGTTTGGCTCACAGTCACTTGAGGTTGTGACTGTATGAGACTTCCACCCAATCCTCGAGTCGAATCTGGAGGATTATTCTCTATGGGTGTTAAGGCAGGCTCAGGTTGCGCCTGCGAACCAGACACCACGTTGGTTGGTTGCGGCTCAAGATTGAGCGAAGAAGTGCCGGCAACACTTGTCGTTTGTGGTCAGCGTAGTATCTGGTGCATTGGTGACGGCTGGGAAGAGGGACTCCAGTTGAATGCTAAGTCTCCTGGGAGTCCTCCTTATCAGACTTATTTCCTCGTCAGACTCCGTGTCAGACGAGGTGGCCGTGTGAGGAGTGAGGTCTCGATGGATATCCTCCAGTGCCTGACCCGTCACCGGTGGAAGTGAAGTTTTCCCCATTTCGACTTCGAGCTGTTCTACTGGTAGAAGAACCTCCTCAATGGTTTCTTCGAGCACGCCAACTTGAACGGGCACTTCCACTTGGTATTCATGTTCAGGAGCCTCGAGCGCCATCTCGGTAGCCACGACGTCTATCATGGTCTCATCTACGTCGGGCATCTGCTCTTCGATCAAGGGAGACTCCTGTTGAAGCTCCTGAGCGACAACATCTATCATCGCGTCATCAGGGCTTGGTTAGTGTTACGGTTGGGGAGGGCTCACATGGTAATCTGCCGGGGGCCCTCTGATCATTTGCTCCGTTAAATGGTGTTCCCGGCAGAATCTTTGATACTCAGCTCCCGCGGGTCGGCAAGCCTGAGTAGTTGGAGCGGAATTGGCATCGACGGTTGGTCCAAGTCCTTGAGCCGTGGATTGTGGAAGAACTTTAGCCTTGGCGGCTGGTAGTTTCCACATGGAGGCAGCTGTGGGATGTTCTCCGCATGTAGCTCCATGACCTCCCTGATGATCACGTTGAACCATCGAGCATAGGGCACGTTCTTTGACCTTCGGTTTTCCTTCAGCCGTATCTGTTCAGCTAGATCATTCCAGATTAGCTGTGCGAAGTCGTAGTTTCTGGCGAGGCGAGACCGTGAAAGATTCGCAGTATATCGCCATTGCCCTTGTCGAAACCGGCATGCTTTGGTGATAGACACTTGTTCACGATCCCGAACAGTGTCTTCCAGGGGTGAGGGATACCGCTGCTCTGGACCTGAGCTAATTTGGTGAGCTGCGGTTGATATCCCATGTGCATGAAGTCATGGACCATTTCTGCGTCCGACGGGAGCGGGTCATAGTTGTCGCTGTGTGGCAAGTCCAGTATCATCCCGAACTGGCTCTTGCTCATATCAATATGCCGCGTCCCGATTCTTGTTGTGAAGGAGAATGCCCCATTCGCTACAACTCCTTGTATACATCCCCAGAATTGCTGGAGATAGACCATTGGCACTGAGGCGGTGACCGTCAATGCGTGCTAGATGGGGTGACCTCTCAGGATAGAGACAATGATCTCGTCCCGGGCATCGAAAGGTGCTCAGATCGAGCTGGAAATTTGTATCATGGACCTTCAGATACAGGTTGTGGTCGTATATGTGATTATATCTTGGATAGCGATCCTTCTGAAAAATATAACAAATCATTAGTTCATAATTTTTTATACTAGTCGAGAATAAATTTAATTTCATCAAACTATAATATTGCATCAAGTCATGACATGTTAGATGAATTTTGAGTTGAAATCGTATGATATGCATATAGGAATTTCGATTTTGAAAAAAATGTAATGGCATGATGGTAATTTTGAGTTAACACCTAATCGCGTGAATAAAGATTTTGAAAATTTTCCAAGTGTTTAATCGCAAGTAATGGCACTGTTCATGCCGAGAAATATTTCGCTCGATAAAATTGATTTTGAAAATGATTTCCTATGCATTGATTTCAATTGTAATGACTCAGTTTAATTTTTCGATCGAGAAAATTTTATTCGCTAATGTTCGCTACAGAGTAAAAGACTTAGAAAAATTTTCTAAGTGTTGAAGTTGAAATCGAGACTGTAGTCGATCTATTTTACGATCGAGAAAAATTCCGTGTAAATTTGTGATCGAGAAATTATTTCTCAGGTAAATTTACTATCGAGAAATTTTCCTCGATTGAATAAAATTTTCGATTTGAAATTTGTCGAGCGGTATGTGATTTTCGATTGTAAGTAACAATTTTTTTTTCGCTGCGATATAATTCTATCGAGAAATTAATCAACGAGAGAATAAGTCAACCGTCGAGAAATTCTATTTTGCGATAGTAAGTTTTGCGCTCGATAAAATTTGCATCTAAATTATCTATTCAGTGCTTAAGTTTTTCGCACACAGAAAATCCTAATTAGATTTCTCGATGGTAAGTAATTTTTCGGTCAAAATCATCTATCTTAACGACTAAGTCAGATTTTTATCGATCGAGAACTAATTTGACACAAACAGTATCTCAATTGAATCGGAATTCAATTAAGATTGTTTGCGATCGACAAAGTTCTTCGATACCTTTAAACATTCAAAAACCCAGTTTTATTGAAACTCAAATCTCAGTCGAAGATGCAGATTTTCCGAAGATTTATACTACTAGATTCATCAAGAATCATCGAAACTGTATTAAGTGCAGGCATTAATCTCAGATAACTCATAATCAAGCCTAAATCACTATAAAACAGTATACGATTTCTCAGTTTTGAAGAACAGACGAAAATCTAAACTTAAACATGCGAAGAACTTCAAAAAGCAGATGCTAACGACATTAAATCACACGCAACTATCAACAGATTCTCATTTCTACCTTAAACAGACAATTTTGAGTTAAACTGGAAAGATTTGTGAGTGATTTGAATTGTCTGTGAATTTTTTCGCCAGAGAATTTTTTTATTTTTTTGCGATTTAGGGTTGCGTGAGAAAAAGTTTTTCGACTGACACAAAGATGAACTTTTACTCGCTGTAATTCAATGTTGGGTTTCCGACTTTGACGTTTTGCGATTAAATGGACAGGCCCATTACTATTTGCTCTCGAGAAATTTTTTGATTTGAAAATTTCCTCTCAATTCAAATTTTTCGATCGCAAATTATCGCGGTTAATCAACAATTGTTCCCAACACTGTCTTACGAACGAGAAACTTATGATAGCGAATTAATTCTTATATCCAATTTCTCGATTGTAAATGCTTCTAAAAATTTTCAGATTGATCCCTATTTCAAATAAAATCACATTGTAAAGCTCCCCCAGAGAGTTTAAAATAAATGCAATTAACTCCCTGTATTTTCTGTGTAGTAACGTCTAGCTTCCCTGGCAGTGATTAAAAAATCTGTACCACTTAGAAAAAAAATGTTAGAAATAATGGAGTTAATTTGGTCTGTGACTAGCTCCTTTCCTTGTAGTGTCGACGTCTCACTCCTTAATTTTGAAAGATCTGAAATGCTAAAAAAACGTCAAAAATATTTGGAGCTAATCTACAAGTCTTATACTTGCTCCCCCTCAAATGATGCACAAGAATTGATTAATTATGCAAGCATATGAAATCAATTCAAGTCACGAGCACACAAATTTACCAAGTAAGCATGTATACATGGTCCCCGAAAACATGTACTTTAAAATATTGTGTGAGGGTAGAAGCAATGAAAAATTTATCGCATTTAAACAATTCAGTACCAATGCAATCTAACATTGCATTTAGAATGTGCGATACACTAAAGAAATTCGCATTTATTCAATTCAACGCATATGAAACATAACATTTCATGTCAAAATGTGCAAATTTTATTATTTATTATTTATTTATTATTATATATATGTATATATATATTTTTTTCATTTATGGGGTCAGATTATTTTGCTTCGATCAATCGTCACGCCTAAAATTTTACGAGACATTTGAAAGAAGAAAATGCCGTCAAGTCATGTCGTCAAACTAAAGTCCTAAGTCCATAGACTGGTCCATTTCGACAACTCTCACTAGGTTCGCTCTTGCTCTCAATTAGCTATCTTGGAATTTTTATATTTTTATCACTCAAGTCAACACAAGCAATTTTTAGTCAATTTACCTGTGATCGAGGCATTTTTATCATTTCACCTAAGCGAGAGACCGTCTATGTGGAATCAAAGGGTTGTAAGGGTTATAATTTGGCTAGGACTTAGAACGGAAGGACTTTAAAGGGAAGTGAGCTTATCTCTTCATCGTCTTCCAATTCTACGTCCGTCTCCCTTTTTTTTTCGGCGTCTTTCTTCTTTTCCATCTTTTCTCCCTCCTTTTCTTTTAAGAACTATCCCTTTTTATATTATGCTCAAGCTGAAGCTCCTCTTCTCCATGAGGCTCTAGGAGATTATCGTCGGCGAAGTTCTTTTTGTTGGTTCTCGGGCCGATACCGTGCTCCTCTTCCCTTAATCCCTATTGAGGTTTCAGAGATTATCAATTTGGAGAAGTTCTCGGTTATGGAATTCGTACCCGAGACTGCACTCCTCTTCTCGTTTCCCGATATAAGACCGGATTATCGTTGGAGAAGTTCACTTCGTGGTGCTCCTCTTCCAGCCGTTCTGACGAGCGTACGAGATTATCGTTGGAGAAGTTCACAGCAGGAACCATGCCACTTTCTACAAGGTAGTCGGAAGGCCGGTTCCTTTGGTCTGATTTTTGCGCGTTGAGCAATGCCTTCTTTTGTCATCATCTTACTTTT
The DNA here is from genome assembly GCA_027422505.1 of Craterostigma plantagineum. Classification (NCBI taxonomy): domain Eukaryota; kingdom Viridiplantae; phylum Streptophyta; class Magnoliopsida; order Lamiales; family Linderniaceae; genus Craterostigma; species Craterostigma plantagineum. The sequence continues at coordinate 14,548,945 of JAPQWV010000013.1, read as the reverse complement.
TCTTTTGTTATCTCCCCCTCCTTTTCTCGTTTGAACAACCATTCGAAGAGTATAGAGTTCGGTTGAAGGCTGGGAATGGGTTTCAAATGAAGAAAATGACATCGGAGAAGGCTCAAAGTGGATGACTAAGGGCTAACGTGGGGGAATTTATATAAGGCCGTATGAGGAATATCCTAAACTCCCTTATCATTTTCCTGACGATCTAACACAAGATGAGTATGACACCAAGAATCACTAGGTAAGACAAGTAATTTATGTGTGACTCACTCGAGAAGTAGATCCAAAGAAAGGAAAAAGGAACAGGGCTTGAATCCTCACGCATGTAGAGTGACTTTGTGTCTAGTGGAACAATCACATGACCTTTTAGACACAAGAATGCGACTTAGACTGACAAATTTTAAGCAATTAAATCGATCGCATGTCGGGGGTAAAATTCTAAGTGACTTTAGATCAAAGCATCCTAAAGGATTTCGTCATACCCCTTTATATTATATATAGAAATGTATATTATATATATTTTTATTTTTATATTATTTTTTTCACGCAAGATAAGGACAAATAAGCATATAGAAAACACATAGAATAGAGCATGTGATAGCACAGAAGATCAGGTAATGCACATATTACGGAAGATTCAACATGCCTAATTTTCCGACAAGGAATTGAAATCGTTTCTCATCCAAGGCCTTGGTGAAAATGTCGGCTAGTTGAAACTCCGTGTTCACAAAGTACATCTCTATCGTGCCTTTTTCTACGTGATCTTTGATAAAATGATATCTAATGTCTATGTGTTTTGTGCGTGAATGATGAACAGGATTGCAAGTAATGGCGATTGCACTCTGACTATCGCTATATATGGGTATATTATTTAGATTGTACCCATAGTCGCGAAGCTGTGTCCGCATCCACAGCATCTATGAGCAACAGCTGGCGGCCGTCGAAGTGGACACACAGTTCTGCTTTTTTGATGACCAGCAAATCAGCTTTTCGCCTAGAAATTGAGCGTCACCGGACGTGCTTTTCCTGTCCATTCGGCAACCTGCATAGTCAGCGTCAGTGTAGCCGATATGTTTAAAATTCGTACCCTTTGGATACCATAGGCCAAGGGTAGAAGTGCCCTTTAGGTAGCGTAAAATTCTTTTGACCGCGAGCATATGAGATTCTTTGGGATCGGCTTGAAAACGGGCACACAAGCACGTGGCAAACATGATATCCGGCCGACTCGAAGTGTGGTAGAGAAGAGATCCAATGATACTGCGATACAGGGTGATGTCGACCGATTTACCAGAGGGATCGGCATCCAACTTGCTTGGTGACATAGGAGTGCTGAGAGGCCTGCTCTGGTCTTGATGGAATTTCTTCAGAATTCCTTGATGTATTTTGTCTGACTGATGAAAATTCCATCATTGAGCTGCCTGACTTGAAGGCCTAAGAAAAATTGCATCTCTCCCATGTGACTCATCTTGAATTTGCTCTTCATGAGATCTCCAAACTTCTTGCAGAGCCGAGGATTTGTTGATCCGAAGATGATGTCGTCGACGTATACTTGGACGACCATCAGATCTTTGTCATGCCATTTAATGAAGAGAGTTGTGTCTATCGTTCCTCGTATGAATCCAGACTTCACGAGGAAATCACTCAGGACATCGTACCAAGCACGTGGGGCTTGTTTTAATACATAGAGAGCTTTGTCCAAGCGATAGACATGATAAAACACTGGATTTTTCGGATTAATTACGTGTTTATATGTCTTTGGTAGTTGAGCATGTTTAGACTTTGGATGTTATTCTGTAGATCTTCATGAGATGAACAGAGATTGACTTTGAATGATTTAGGTATAAATATATTTCAAAACTTGAAATAGTTTAAATTGCTACATAGTTGAAAACCCTCGAGAGTTTTCGATGATAGAGGCTTTATATTATTTTAGGAGTTTAGTTATCTAAAAGTTTTCGCAGCATTAAGTTTGGGAGTTACAAAGTTTTCGGCACTCTAGGGTGAATACTAAAAGTTCTAAGTGTTGCATGCAAGTTTCGGTGCTTAATAGTAGACAAAGTTTACGGTGTCAACTATATCCTTTAAATGTTTTCGGCTTTATTCTAAACTTTTCGACATGGAAATATTTTGGGATTCATAGATTATTCTTGAACAGTGTTAGAAATTTTGCGAGAATTATTTGTAGTAAATTTAGGCAAATATTTTTAGTGAATTCTGAGGAATGACCTTTAGTGAACGTTGGGGGAGCTGGAATATTTTAAGGAAAATAATTATTTATATATAATACAACATTTTATTTGAAGTATGACTATAGTGCGCAGCGGAAGCGTGATGGAAGTAAGAATACGTAAGCCTAGAACACCTAGAAAATAGATAGGCGAGTCTAGTCGTAGAGCCGAACTCGAGTCCATACCACTTAATTTCGGGGATGAAATTCTTTTAAGGGGGGAGAATATAACACCCGTAAAAATTAATACGGGATTTCGATGTAATAATTATGTGGATTTATTTAAATTAGGAATGTTAATACGGAGATTAAGATTCGGAACAGAAAATATAAATTATATCAGGGCCGAATTATTTTTGGGAAACCTAGCTATGGGATTAGTCAAAATTAATAATTTATTTTGATAATGGGCTAAGTTAAATGTGAATAAGGCCCATAATCATGTAATAATTTGTACTTAAATAAGGCCCAATAAATTAGTGGGCTATACTTAAACAAGAATAATAATATTAGAATAAATTTATTTGGGTTGTATTTAATTGAATTATATCTTAATATAAGGCCAAATCATGAAGGTGTAAATGGATAATTATTAAAAGCACGTTTCTTACTATGGGAGGAAAAGAAGACATCTTCTCACCTCCTAGTCTTATCATTACTACTTCCAATACTTCAATACATATCTAAAAACGTATACTGAACCATAGAAAAGAGAAATTCTTCATAACAGATGAATCACCGAGAGCATTTAAGAGAGGAAGAACTTGTGAAAAGCTAAATCAAGCTGAGGAATTCAATTTAATCAACCCAAACTTGGAAGTGAGGTAACGCAATCTAATATATGCTAATATCTCGAGTTACCATATGCTTTGAATCTTTACGTTAGTATATGATAGTTATAGGATATGTTCGAATGCTTTGGTGTTTGGGAAGCTCAGGCTTCTTGAAATTAAATCTCTACTCATATTCATTTTTATGTTGGGACGAGTGTCTTATGAGGAATAAAGGTATGAAGTTCATGAGGGTTTCGATGTAAGAACAGTGATGATACTTTAAAAGGTTTTCGACATGAATTATCTGGGGCTTGTGGTTAATTTCGACCTTGTTAATAGGAGTCTTTTGTAATATAGAATTATTTCGGCATTTTAGGGTTTTCTGGGAGAATTTCAGTTTTTAGGTACGATCACGAGGTGTATTTAGGGAAAATGTCGACATAGATTTCGGTATGTTATGTTACGTCCCGACATTTTATAAGGGTTTCGACATCTATGTCTCTATATTTAATGAGCATGGTCTCGACATTTTTAAGATATCGACATTCTATAGGTTTCGACATTTATCACAAAATGTATCTCGACATTTTGTTAGGGTCTCGACATTTTTAAGGATTTCGACATTATTAGGGTTCGACAAGAGGATCTCGACAATATATATATGACTCGACATTAGTTTAAGGTCTCGACACGTCTTTCAGTTCTGGCTGAGGTAACTCCTCTTCCTTCACCGCACATACGAGATAAGACTCACAATCGGATCTCAAGAGTCGTTGAGCCTTCAACGCAGAGATCTGCGGAATACGATTCAAAGTAGTTTTTCCCGAAAAAGTGAACACCTCTTCTTCGGGCAGTTGAAATTTTACGACCTTCTTGTTGCAATCTATGATAGCTCCGTATCTCGAAAGCCAATCCATCCCAAAAGTAACATCATAGTCGTTCATTGGGATTACAATCAGGTCGACGCTCAGATTTCTACCCTCAATGTTAACGGAGCATCCTTTCAGCACTTGGTTAGTGCACGTCGGATTACCGTGTGGTAAGGTAACTACGTAATCACATTTAGATAAGGTAGGAGGGACTCCCACCTTTTCCACATACTTGGCCGACACGAACGAATGTGTGGCCCCAGAGTCAATCAAAACAGAAGTGGGCACGTCATAGATAGTCAACGTACCCGTTACTACGGAAGGATTTGCTTCAGCCTCCTCATTCGTCAGAGTAAAGACTCGTGCTGGCACTGGAGGGGGTCGAATCAACGGTCGGTTCGGAACTTGAGGCACATGTTCGTTGCAGTTCCTATGGTATCGGAGCACAACCTCTCGAGTACGGTGCTGGTTCGGGGACGAACCAGGCGAAAGCTGGTAGGCATGTGACGCCCGGGGCCGAAGAGGGCGGGGAGTGATCGCCGGTGCCAGGGTGCACGGACAATGAGCGTCTCCTGGCAGGCTTCTAGGCGAAGGGGTACATGAACGAACCGATCCAACACCAGAATGAGAGGGGATCCTGAGACTGACAATGTATGGGCGTGTCAGGCTGAGAATCGTATAAAAGGATTGATAGTACTACTCATATCACCAAGGTCGACCTACCTTTTCGGGAGTCTATCTATAGAAACTCCGAAGTTGAGCGTGCTTGACTTGGGGCAATCTAGGGATGGTTGACCCCCTGGGAAGTTTCTCAAGGTGCGTGTGAGCGAGTGCACGAAGCACGCTAAAAGGTTAAATGGTGGTACAGTGGGACCAGACTATCAGTCGGAGTGTGGTGGGCCCAACCCCACTAGTCCCGGTAGGGACCGAAGCTATAGTGACACCCGGTATGGGACGGGTTGTTACAGAAGTCTTTGTGAGCTGCATAAGCCAGCAGGAGGCGAATAGCTTCGATACGGGCAACAGGAGCATAAGTCTCGTCATAGTCGATGCCTTCCTGTTGATTGTATCCCTTAGCAACTAGCCTTGCTTTGTTCCGGATCACTTCACCATCTTCATTCTTCTTATTCTTGAAAACCCATTTAGTTCCGACCACTGTTTTCCCATGTGGACGGGGTACCAAGGTCCACAGTTGAAGACGTTCGAATTGATTGATTTTCTCTTGCATTGCAATTGTCCAATCCGGGTCTCGAAGTGCGTCTGCTACTTTGGTAGGCTCGTTTTGGCTCAGGAAGCAACTGAAAAGACTGTGTTGACGACGTGTCCTCACACCAACCGAAGGATCGCCAATTATCTGATCAACCGAGTGGCCTCTCGTCCACTTGCGCTCATGAGGCAAGGCTGAAGTCGATGCGTCAGCCATCTGTGAATCTAGATTGCCTATAGTCTCCGATTGATCATTTGTCTGAGGAAGTTCCAATACTGCACTTGGATTGATCGTCTCTGATGATACTTCCTCGATGACCACTGTAGGTTCTTCGGTGTTCTGTGGCATTTCTGAATCGGGTGGGGTAGAGGTGTGAGATGAACTTGGTACGTCGGTCTCGTTCGGTAGATAATCCATTGTTGGTGTAGGCGTGTATGACCGATATACCGGTTCGAAGAGAGAATCCAAGTCGTCTATTGCAAGTCTCGTTGCTTCGTCTGACATTGATCCTGAAGTTGTTGCCATATTCTGTTGGTTTTGTGCCAACATACCAGTGATTACGGGTTCTAAAATGTTGTCGTCAGAAGCCAACGGGTTGAGAACGGGTCCTGAACTGAATTGAGCAGGAACCAACGGGTGAGGCAGGGGTCCTGGACTGAATTGACCAGAAGCCATCTCTGCCACTTTGTGGAAAGTGACGTTATAGCTTTCCTTAATAGTTCGGTTAGACTTGATGTATACTCGGTATGCTTTTGATATTGAAGAATACCCGACAAATGTAGCTTCGAATGCTTTAGGGTCGAACTTTGCACGTTGCTCTCTCGGTCGTTCGCCACAAAACACTTGCACCCGAAGACTTTAAGGAAAGAGATGTGGGGCACTCTATTATTCACAATCTCGTAAGGAGTCTTGTTGAACCGTTTGTGAACCACCGTCCTGTTTTGAGTAAAACAAGCGGTATGGACTGCTTCAGCCCATAGAAAGTGTGGAAGTCCCGATTGTATCAGCATTGTACGAGCGGCTTCCACTAGTGTTCGATTTTTCCTTTCAACGACCCCATTTTGTTGAGGTGTTTTGGCGGCTGAAAATTGTTGACTTATTCCAAGTTTCTGATAAAAACTCACTGAGGTGATTGTTCTTGAACTCAGTGCCGTTGTCTGTTCGAACAACTTGAATAGTCTGTTGCAGCAGATTTTGAGTTGTGTTCACAAAATTGATAATCAAGTCACCAGTCTCCTCTTTCGTTCGGAGCAACTTAGTCCACGTGTAGCGAGAATAGTCATCCACAATCACTAGGACATACTTTCTTCCATTGATACTCTGAGTCTGCATCGGACCACAAAGATCCATGTGAATTAGTTCCAATGGTCGAGAAGTAGACGCAATTTGCTTGACGTGATGAGATGCTCACTTCATTTTTCCTAAGTGACATGCCGAACAGTGATGCTCCTTTTGTAGTAGTATAGTTGGAAGACCGTGAACCAACTTTTTCGTAGAAAGGCGTTGGAGAGCTTTCATATTCAGATGAGACAGTCGTCGATGCCATAAGCTGTTCCTCTGTAAATCAGTCTGAGAAATGAAGCATACAGCTGTCGCGGGCCGCACAGACGTCAGGTTGATCGTGTAAAGATTGGATCTCCGAAGTCCTTGAAGGAGTTCTGTGTCCTGACTATCCGAAATTCTGCACCGATCAGCATGGAAGATTTAGTTTTGGGTTCAGATATGACTCCTAAATCTATTTTTGGAAGAGTCTTAATAACTCATTGCACTTTTGAAAAAGTGGGTTTGGGTTTTGCCTCTATAGGAGACTTGGCCCTTTTGGCTTTTGTCGTCCTAGGCGGAGATTTAGGAACCCATTTGGGTTGAACCTTACAGGGAAGGTTAATTTCAGCACGTACAAATGCTTTGGAGGGTTTGACTGAGGAAAAGATCTTTTCTTGTGATAGTCTCCTAAGGTGCTTGGGGGATTTAATTTCTACGGGATACCTTAGGTGAGTACATTCATGTACGGCGCCATAAGCTTTCTTTATGGCTGGATCTTGTTTCCTACGTGTCTTCCTAGTGGCATTTGTTTCAGAATGATTAATTTTTGACGTAGAGCCTATTTCGAAGTTGGTGCTTCTAAATGTGATCGGCTGAAGTGAATAAGTAGAAGCAACTATCTTAAAAGTGGAAATAGCTCTTTTATTTCTACGATTGTCTTTTATTGTAACAGAAGGAGTAGCATGCTCAGAAACATTTAATCTAATGGCTCCTTCTTTATTTAATGCTAGACACTCTCGCCTTTATTTTTAGTGCTGACGCTACGCTCCCTGTAGACGTAGGTAAAGTGAAATTAGTCATAGCACTTTTAACAGAATTATTTTTACAATATTTATCTTTCAAAGGTGATTTTTCATTTTTCACGCTTTTTGTAATAGCGTGAGAGGTAGTTTGGGAGGACGAGGAAGCCTTGAGATTTTCCATCTCCTTAAAGAATTTTTTCTTTTCAGCTTCGAAATTCTCTCGTTCTAACTTTGCCTGTGACTCCTCTATCTGTTTTATGATAGGGGGTTTGTAGAGAGAATTTTTATAATTAATGGTTTTAACTTCCTCGTGGTGTATTCGAGAGTCAGGAGGTAGAATTTGAACTAAATTGCAGACAGGTGTTAGTGTTTCTTTCCTATTTTTGTCCCTTTCATTTAGTTCTTTGTAGTCAAAGGGGATTTCTGGACCATGTGGACCTCGTCTAATGGATGAATCGAAAGTATTTTCATAAGACGATTCAGTAAAATTTCTAAGAGAGGTTATTCCTAAGCCCATGTGTTTAACATCGTATATTTCTTTCTTTTGTAAAACACTCGGGTTAGTGAAACCTATGCCTTCTATAGGATTATAGAACTCTATATCCTTGGGCTTGTTCAAAACTATCGTCTGTTCGGATTATCCCCTACGCGTAACTATATCGTCTAATTTCTTTACTTTGGCATATAGTTTCTTGCGTTCCTCACCTAGGAGAGCTTAATTATTTTCCACGGTTAGTTTAGCGGCTTGACAGGCATCTAAATCCTTACTAAGCTCACTAATCTTAGCATTCGATGTTTCTAATTGAGCTTCTAAGTTAGTGATCTTAGAGGTAGCTTCGGTTATCCTACAATTTAAAATGGCTTTCTCGTTGAGATTTCTAACCAAGCAATTGTAGTTATTTGCTAGCCTATCTTCTAATTCCTTAATCTTTTCGCTCCGTTGTCCCAGTTGAGGTTGACTAGTCTCTCTAGACTATAGGCTCTTAGTAAGTTCATCTATTTTTGCACTAGAGCTCCTAAGTTCTTGTTCGAGACTATCTATCTTCTCCTGAGCTCTCTCAAGTTCGTTCTCTACTAGATCAGCCTTAGCTCGAGCTCTTTCCTCCAGAGAGTATTCTCTAGGCTCCTTTAGTCGCCTAGAAGCTGGAATTGCTGGAGTAGCTGTTTCGTCCCCGGGTACATGAACCCGGAACTGTGCCGGTCCCCCTTCAAGGGACTTCAGTAGATTTTCGGCTTGATCCTTTAGAGCGATGAAATTCAGAAAGCGGCTTCTCCACACTGTGTATTCGACTCTTTGCAAGATCGGCGGACGGTTGTCATTTCCGAGTGAGTATGCATCCATGTTTGTATTGTAGTCGAGTTGTTGAAGGATATTCGTTAATTGTGTTGAAGGTTGAAGATGATGTAATGTGCTTCACAAGTGACAAAATTCGTTAGTAGCGTTTGATTCGAAAATTAGATCGACAATTATTTTCGATTCAATCTTTAAAGTTTGATGGAAATTAATTCCGTCGAGATAGAATTTACTGAGTACTGTTCTCGTGCGAGAAATTTTGTCAGCGTGATATTTTACGAGCGAGATAAATTGCTCAAAATCATTCGGTCGAGAAAAATTTCTTGATCGTGAATTTATTTCGATCGTAAAGAAACAGTACGTTAGTAAGTTTCTCGACAAGTCAAAATAAATCTGTTGACTAGAAAAATTCTCGCGCTAAGTTTATCGATCGAGAAACTAATCCGATCGCAAAACTTAGCGAGAAAAATTTGAGCAATCGAGAAAAATTCACAGAATACGATTAACACAAATTCGAGCAAAAACAAAGAATCAGATAGTGAAGTTTGAGTTAATTGCTCGCAATCAAGTACTAATCATGCACGAACAAGCAATTAAACACGTTATGAAGCAAAATATATCGAATTTGATCAAAATCAGAACGTGTTCTTCATGTTCTTCGCAAATAGTAACACGCAGAAGCAATTCAATCCTAAAAATCGAAGTTCAAACTGCTACAGAACTGATCGCAATGATGATCTAACACTTAAACAAGCACAGAAACACCAAATTCAAGTCAATTAAGCACAGAATTAAGCTATTGGATCGAAAAAGGTTTTCGCGCCAAACCTGTTCTTCGATGAACAGTATCTAGAAAATGATTTTCGATCTAATTCTAACAATTTTTGATTCAAAACAGAACGAATCTGCTCTGATACCAATTGTTAGGTCCTACGATTAACAACTCTACGATCCTAGGCTAGAATTCATAGTAATTCGATCGTTTAGATAAACAATTGAATTCGATCGAAAAACTCAAATGAAGAACAAGAGAGAGAATTTGAGTAGAGTGAGAAAGTTACTGTTGTTTCTCTCTCTAGAAATCGAATTGCAAGCCCTTCGGATCAATTCTAAAAACTTTCTCTATTCAGCTCAATTGATTTACATGTATTTATACCAAACAAACTTGGTATAAATATCAAACTAGTCCTAATCTAAGGACTACTATACAAAACGCCCCAAATTACAAGGACAACTAATGAAATCAAGCACAATTACAAATGATATTCTACAATATTATTTTTTATATGAATCTAACATGGTCAATAATGTGGAAGAAGAGACTACCTCTTGTGACGAAGTGGATGCGTTGTCGTCGTCCGTACGATTGGATGTCCCGGCGTCTGATTCATTGTCGAGACAGGCCATGAGAGCTAAATTCTCTTCTTCAGAACTCGCCGTGTCCTCGAGCAATTGGTCATGTTCGGCCATGAGAGCTACTCCATCTTCCTTCTGTTTCGTCAATTGGAGCTTCCTGGAGTAGTAGTTGGCATCTCTCTTCTTCGTAAGAGTGCACTCTCTGGCGAACTGACCTGGCTTGCCATAGTTGAAGCATTTGTTAGCCTCCTTAGGATTCTTGACATCGGAACTCTCTGGTGCACGTTCTTTGTTTTTAGAGCTTGTAGTCTGTGTTGGAACTATTTAATTGTATTCAATTAATATAGTTATCTTAGTCTTGCTATGCAAATTAGTAGTCTTGAGCTAAATTGTAATTAGTCATTTTGTAGGACTACTTGTGTAAATATACCACGAGGTGGTATATAAGTGAACTCCTAAGAATAGGAGTGCGCTTAGTATGGTTTACGGATCGAAAAATTGAAGAATTGGAATTTTAGAGAGAAAACTTCAAGCGCCTTTGTGTTCTTCAACGTCATTTCTCTCTCAATCTCAACGTTGGTAAATCTCAACCGTAAGTGTTCGAATTCTTCAGATTTACTATCCGATTCTTCGTAATTCGATCTAGGTTGGATATTAGGGGTCCTAACAATTGGTATCAGAGCCAAACGTGTTAGGATTTGGATTAAATTTGGACTGATTTCTGAATTTTTGAAGCTGATTTCTGAATTCTAGCCTAGGATCGTACAGTTGTTAATCGTAGGACCTAACATGGACCATTGGCTGGAGGATTCTGAAAATGAAAGCCTCGCTCTAATGGCGCACCTCGATGATGATTTGGAAGCTGAAACTTCCACGAGGATGGACGACGACAGTGCATCCACTTCATCTCAGGACGTGGTTACACCTGACTATCCACTTTCATGTTGGTTTCGTTCCTTCCACAGCTGGTACACTAGAGATGCTAGCACATGCCGCTGGACGAAGTGTGAGAGATGCTTGCCTCGCCATCATCCCGCCACCAAGCCAGGCCCATATCCTAACACTGATAAGGCCTGGTGAACCTAATCTTGCTCCTCAGTACTCGGAGACATCTCCCAGAATAGGTGCATGCAAACAATAGTTGCTCGGCCGATTCGGCTGCCCCCTCGTCGCATAGCCTACAGACATTTGTTCCCGCTGCCGCCACTATCCATGGATGATCTCTTGTCGCCAGCCTGCCCCTAATAGCAAGCCACAAAATAAATTCATGTCGTGGTATGCGTACGGGACTTCCGAACAGAGGAGCCCATGGGACCTTGTCACACCGGTATCTAATAGCTTTCCTCACCGCGTAGGTAGAAAAGCGGCCATCCGACGAACCCGTCCACCGAATGATGTCCGGTGTGTGAGGCATAACTTGTGGATGACGCTGGTAAGGTGAGAGTCAAGGGGTAGCCCATCACCATAGGGCCTCGAGGGTGCCGTTACGGTACTCTTGAAAATCGATCTCCGTTCGGGATACTATCAGTTAAAGATCAGGGAGACAAATGTTCCTAAAACTGCATTTAGTACGAGGTACGGCCATTACGACTTTTTGGTCATGCCCTTCGGACTGACAAATGCCCCTTCTGCATTCATGTATCTTAAGAATCGAGACTCTAAAGACTATCTCGACCATTTTGTAATCGTCTTTATTGACGATATCCTGATCTATTCTAAGACGAAGGAAGAACTCGGGAATCATTTATGAATCGTCTTAGGAATCCTGCGAGAGAAACAGCCCTACGCCAAATTCAAGAAATGTGAATTTTGGCTCGAGCAAGTAGCTTTCCTGGGACACATGATTTCTGGGAATGGAATCTTTGTGGACCCGAGCAAGATCGAGGCGGTTCCTTAACAATTTATAATTTTTAAGGTGTACCATTTTCTGGAAATAGCCTATTTTAGGAAGAGAATCGTGAGAAATACAATTTTCGAAATTCGACGAGATGGAACCTTGTTGTACAAGAATCGGCTATGCGTACCCAATGATATAGAATTACGACGAACGATAATGACAGAAGGACGCGCAACAACGTATTCAGTGCACCCGGGCGCGACAGAGATGTATCAAGATTTGCGAATCACATATTGGTGGCCGGGAATGAAGAAGGACATCGCCACATATAGATGTATGACATGCCAACTGATCAAAGCTGAACATCAGCGACCAGCTGGAACACTGCAGCCTCTACCAGATCCTGAATAGAAATAGGACCACATCACGATGCACTTCGTCGTTGGTTTGCCTAAGACGACGAAAGGCCACGATGTCATTTGGGTGATTGTTGACCGCCTAACCAAATCAGCCCATTTTCTTCGTATTAGTTCTACCTTTTCCATGGATCGGTTCGCCGAATTGTATATTCAGGAAATAATTCGACTCCATGGAATTCCAACTTCTATCGTCTCGGATCGGGATTCGAGATTTCTATCGAACGTTTGGCAGAGCCTACAAAAGGCAATGGGAACCAAGCTCTCGTTCAGTACTGCATATCATCCTCAGACTAACGGGCAGTCTGAACGAACGATCCAAACCATTGAGGATATGTTACGAGCCTGCGTGCTAGACTTCGAGGGAAATTGGAGCAAGTATCTGTCACTGCTCGAATTTTCTTATAATAATAGCTTCCACGCTACAATCGGAATGGCGTCGTATGAGGCGTTATACGGGCGCAAGTGCCGATCTCCTGTTCACTGGGATGAAATTGGCTAACGAGCATTATTGGGACCGGATATGATTCGCGAAATGACTGAAGCCGTGACAAAAATTCGGGAAAGAATGCAAACTGCTCAGAGTCGACAGAAAAGCTATGCAGATCACAGGTGACGACCTTTGGAGTTCGCAGAGGACGACCAAGTATTTCTAAAGATTTCTCCAATGAAGGGAGTAAAGCGCTTTGGAAAGAAGGGCAAGCTAAGTCCCAGATACATAGGCCCATTCAAAATCCTCAAACGAGTCAGCGAAGTCGCGTATCAATTGGAGTTGTCAGCTTCCCTCTCGCAAGTTCACGACGTATTTCACGTATTGACATCACGAAAGTACGTCGCGGACCCGAATCATGTGATCCAGAACGAACTCCTCTATCAACAACTTAAATCAGACTTGAGTTATGAGGAGAAGCCCGTAGATATTTTGATGTACGAGTCGAAACAACTGCAGAATAAGGTTATTCCGTTAGTTAAAGTTTTGTGGCGGAATCAATCAATTGAGGAAGCCACGTGGGAGCGTGAGGACGATATGAGAGTTCGTTATCCCGAGTTATTCCAGTCGGCGTAATTTCGGGGACATAATTCTCTTAAGGGGGGAGGATGTAATACCCATAAAGTTCGGGATTTTTGTAGATAACTATGTAATTTGAGATTTGATAAAGAAATTTGAGCGAACAACAAAAATGTGAACTTTAATAATTTCAAATGTATTTCGAAATTTCCAAATAAATTAAATACAATCTATGCAACTAGGATAATCTCATTGGGCCATATTTAATATTTAAAAATTTGGGCCCAAAGATAATATTATAACAAAGCATTAGCTTACTTAAGTGCAAGGGAAAAACGCCTCATGATGCACTTTGTCCAATCGAGCACTAATTTCTAAGTATTCATATATATCTAGTAACAATATAAGTGATAAGAAGAGAACTATCTTGTTAACGAGGAAGCTCAAGAACAAATAGAGAGTTCGAACCATAAGTGTTGTAACAAGTCGAAAGATCAAACTTTGGGTGTGAGGTATAATTTCTTGTTTTTAACATATGTAATTTGTATCGATTGTCATATGCTTTTATAGCTAGATAATGATCATAAGGTAGATTACGAAAATTTGGAAATGCCTTTATCACGTTTAGAAAACCCTAGTTATTTAAGATTCGGTTATAATCATAAGAATTTAGGTAATAGAAGTGCTAATGAGTTCGAACATGTGGTAATCTTTAGAGCTTAATTCAGTTCCTTAACAATTTATAATTTTTAAGGTGTACCATTTTCCGGAAATAGCCTAGTTTAGGAAGAGAATCGTGATAAATACTGTTTTAGGATTTTTGAAAGAATTAGCACTTTTGAAGGAATCAAGCGATTATGAATTAAATTGATCGCGCAACTTTCCTCACCGCCTAGGTAGAAAAGCGGCCATCCGACGAACCCGTCCACCGAATGATGTCCGGTGTGTGAAGTATAACTTGTGGATGACGCTGCTAAGGCGAGAGTCAAGGGGTAGCCCATCACCATAGGGCCTCGAGGGTGCCGTTATCAATGAGTGGCTCCGGGTACAGCCATGGATCTCGCTACAGCAACAGTGTTTCCCCATTGCCCCACCTGGAACGATATAAGCGGCCGCAGCTGAGACCTCAGTTTTAGCAGCTTGTTCCATCCCCAAGCCACCCTAGACGAAGGTCGCACGCTCCAAAGAGAAGTTCGCGTCAGTCGTGTGTGAAGGATCCAAGACACCCAAATTGAACTCGAGTCACGTGATCGTAGACGCCAGAGGTGGCGAAGGAGAAGCGCTCGGTTATCACTTTCGATGGATCTAATGCCTAGTCCCCCCTCTTCCTTTGGTAGGCACACATCGGCCCAGACAACCTTAGGCCCCAAGCTGCCTCACAGGAATTGTCTGATCCTGCTCTCAATTTCCTTGATGACGCCTTTTGGAAGGAGGAAGACACCAGACCAATAAGTGTGAATTTTCAAAAGGACAGACTTGATTAGTTGGACCTTCTGCGCGTAGGAGAAAATCGATGTAGCCAAGACCCTAATCACCGATCCACACTAAGGAGTATGGGCGAGAAATCCTGGTACGTTAATCGAGCCATAAGCAGAGGGACCACTACGTAACGCACATGAAGTTCTCTTATAGGGAATCCCATAACTGCCTGGAGACTACGGCTGAGGCGTTCTACTCTATTTGAAATAAACATTTTGCTCTTTATTCAAAGGATATTGGATAAAGAAATTTGAGCGAACAACAAAAATGTGAACTTTAATAATTTCAAATGTATTTCGAAATTTTCAAATAAATTAAATACAATCTATGCAATTAGGATAACCTCATTGGGCCATATTTAATATTTGAAAATTTGGGCCCAAGGATAATATTATAACAAAGCATTAGCTTTCTTAAGTGCCAGGAACGCCTCATTATGCACCTTGTCTAATCGAGCACTAATTTTCAAGTATTCATATATATCTAGTAACAATATAAGTGATAGAAGAGAACTATCTTGTCAACGAGGAAGCTCAAGAACAAATAGAGAGTTCGAACCATAAGTGCTGTAACAAGTCGAAAGATCAAACTTTCACTACAAAAAAAATGTGATTTAGCGACTACAGGAATCAGTCGTTAAACTTAGAAAATTAGTCGCTAATTACGTTTAGCGACTACAACCTGTAGTCGCTAAAAGCCTTGTCGCTAAATTGGTGTGGTCGCTGTTTAGTCGCTAATAGCGACTACACCGCCGACTACGCAGTCTGTAGTCGCTAAATATTTAGCGACTACGTCACCGACTAAACATGTAGTCGCTGATCTTTTATTTTATTTATTTTTGTTTTCTTTTCTTGTTTTAATTTCGAATTTTTAGTTTAATTGATAAATTAATTAACAAATAACGGAAGAAACAGAATAAAATTTTTAAAATTTCATTAATATATAATAAATTCAATACATAAAACAACTAAACATAAACAAGGTTTAACTAAACAATAAGAACTACACGACCCGAGCTACAACCGCCCGAAAGGTAGCTCTATTACACCGATATTCGATTCAAATTGAAGGCAGCTCTTGTTCACCTTCATCTGGAAAACGCCGATGCCGCCCCCATCTATCTCTATTACAGAGCAAAACTGAAGCAACTCTTGTTCACCTACCAGACTCTCCTTGAGATTCTTCTGCAGATGTCCTGTAACGAAAAAAACACCCCCACCAAACATACACATGAACCGTCCTTGCATTCTTTTGTCACCAAATCTAGCAACTCCTTTTTCTTTCTCTTCAACTCAGCTTTCAGATGCTCCTCACTCGCGTACATTTCCTAGAAAAAATTGGTTTTATACTTACAAGATGAGAATGCTATACAAACACTGGGCATTTGAAAATGAGATGCTAACACTTCTACATGTAGAGAATGGTATACTTATACCCGAGAGAAGAAAAGCTTTAGATACCTGCAACTTCTTTTGAAGCACATTCGCTTCCTGCCATTTTTCATGAATCTGCCATTTCTTCCAGCAACCTAGCCTCTCTCAGTTGAGCCTACAACGTTACAATCACCCCGAAAAAAAAGAAATGAATATAAGTGTCAGCTCTATAAAACATCAGTTTCATACAAGAGAAAAAACAAAAAAGAAAAGATACACGCAGCTAAAGTTCAACTATCATTATGAAATGAGTAAATCAAATAAAATTTACAGATAGAAACGCAACCGAAAAGATAATACCCAAATTGACTCAACAGTGGCAAGGCGAGGGCTGGGGTGGCACGACGGACGTGGACTGATGCGGACGGCGAAGAGAGGCGGACGAAGGCGAGCGAAGGCGGAAAACGACGGAAGACGGCTCGAACGACGGAAAACGATCGAGGGATGGCGATTTTTCTGATTTGGCGAAGGCAAGCGACGGCGGACGGCGGCGGAGGTGGTCGGACGAAGGCGAAAAAAGGCGGAAGACAGCTCGAACGGCGGGATGGCTTCGTGGATGGTGGAGGAAATTTTCGATTTGGGACTGTGAATGGTTTGGGATTTGAAGAGCAGGGAAAATTTAGGGTTCCAATTAGCACTACACTTAATTGGTCGCTAATATTAGTAAAGGTAGTCGCTAAAATTAACTAGCGACTGATATTACGGCGAAAAATTTTATCGACTACTTTGTATTAGTCGCTAAACTAACCACTATGTAGTCGGCAGAAAGTTTAGCGACTGCTTTTTTTTTTTTTTGGTAACCGGGTAAAGCCGATGGTAAACCCCGGGGCCGACCCACTACCTGCTAAACAGGTCGACCAGGTCAATCGCACATGTCTGGGCCCATGTGGGCAGGCTTAGGGAAATGTCACAGGGATGAGATTCGAACCCAGGACCTCTCCCAACATGACCCTAAGCACCTCCCCCTCAGCCAGTAGGACTGAGGGCTCATTGGCTGACTGCTTTTGCTTTTTTAGCGTCTGATTTTGTAGTCACAACACTGCTGTAGTCGCTAAAAGATACTGTTAGTCGCTATTTTTAAAAAGCGTCGACTACATGTTTGTTAATCGCTATTTGTAGTCGCCGTTTGACCTTTTTTTTTGTAGTGTTTGGGTGTGAGGTATAATTTCTTGTTTTTAACATATGTAATTTGTATCGATAGTTGTCATATGCATTTGTAGCTAGATAATGATCATAAGGTAGATTACGAAAATTTGGAAATTCCTTTATCACGTTTAGAAAACCCTAGTTATTTAAGATTCGGTTAGAAGTGCTAATGAGTTCGAACATGTGGTAATCTTTATAGCTTAATTCGGTTCCTTAACAATTTAGAATTTTTAAGGTGTACCATTTCCTGGAAATAGCCTAGTTTAGGAAAATCGTGATAAATACTGTTTTTAGGGTTTTTGAAAGAATCAGCACGTTTGAAGGAATCGGCGATTTTGAATTAAATTGATCGGGCGATTTAGTTAAGTCTGACTCTATTGAATCGGGCGAAACTATGCATGCTCAATCGGGCGATTTGAAGTCCATGAGACACATGGAGAAATCAGCTTCAAATAATACACAATCGGGCGATTTTAGAAATTTACATGAAGTATCGGACAACTTGAACCACTCGGCGATTTGGACACAACCAAAACGGGCGATTTGAAATTGTATAGGTTTCGGCCGATTTGAGGATACGATATAACCGGCGATTTGTGGAAGATAAGAACAACTCGGCGAAACCATGGTTGAAATGTGATGAATCGGGCGACTTGAAGGTATGACCAATCGGACGATTTGAAAGGCAATGAATCAGGCGAATTAAAAATCGGACGATTTTCGAGGCTCCAAATATTTTAATACAGTTTAATCCTTTGTCTCAATCGGGCGATTTAGGGTAATAAAAAAATCGGGTGTTGACTTAGAGTTGACCGTAAGTCGGGCGATCTAAGTCATACTTTGAATATTTTTTTAATAATTTCTAACATAATTATCTTAGACCGTACAGTTTGGAGGTTCATATAGATACTAATAATATTTATTATATTCAGAGGGTTGATATATAGGGACTATGCCGGACCTCTTATTTAGCGATAGCGGGAGGACAGGTAGGTGAATCAACCATCTACAATACGTAAATACATATGTGATTTATGTGTTTTCATGTGATTCAATGATTTACGTGACTTACGTGTTTTACCTGGTTTACGTACGTTTTATATAAATCATGTTTTTATAAGACTTCCTGTACATGCATGGCACATGCATATCACGTCAGAACGAGAGGTGATTACACCGTATGGAGACGGTGATGATTTGAGATACTGACGTATGGGTAGAATTTGGTGATTGTGATTTGTGACTCATAGCGGAGTTGAGGTTGGGCTCGCAGGGCACCTGGCGGAGACAGAAGTAATCGATCTGTCTACTCGGACGTGATCGATTCGAGGTGCATATCGCCGGATGGGATTTTTTATTTGGTCCGGGAGATATACGACCTGGTAAGGGGCCATTGACGTGATCGATCAGTGCACTACCGGCGTAGCTCGCAGCAAGACTTGGGGGTGGCCTCCCAGTAGTCGATTGCGTGCGTTGGTGCCGAGCCTAACCTAGGGCCCTGTGTCGTGTGATGTGAAATAGGAATGTGGGGAAAGAAAGAGTGTGCATTATATCATGTTGTGAGATATTGGGATCGGGGTTGAGTGCACACTTGCGTACATGCATTTTATTCACCTATTGGGCAAATAGCTGAGTGTTTATGTGTTGTAGGTACAGAGTCTGACGCTGATACGCGTTATGAATGAGGCGGCTGGTGGCGGTGCTCCACGGACTTTTGAGGGCGGAGCGGTACATGGATGAAGACCTGTGGAACGGCGTTAGGGTTTTTGATCTTTTGACATTTTGGGGCTTTGGCCCATTTATAGTGATGACGAGGTTGACAAATTTTTATAGTAATGTATATTATTTTAGGAAAAAGTTTTAATTAGACGGGGCCTTCCGCGGCTTACGTGCGGAAATCCGCCACTAACCTTATTTAGAAAAGTACGGTCGCCACATCCACGTCTGATGGCCATACCCTAGGATGCACATCATTCCCCTAGGTCGCCATATGTACCCGGTCATCCCCGACTGCCCGGCGGTCGCTCACGCTGGTAGCCCACGCTGAGGTTGCCTACACCAGGGTTCCTCCCTGTGTCGCTTATACCCTCAGGTCGCACCTCCAGGTCGCCCGCTACCGCCACGGGCATCGCCCAATCATATATATATATATATATATATATATATATATATATATATATACGGCCCTACCGCCAACGGGCATTGCCTTAATATAGAATTAATATATATATATATATATATAAATATATATATACGGCCATGTTGCCAACGGGCATTGCCCTAATATAGAATATATATATATATAAATACATATATACAGCCCTATCGCCAATGGGCATTGCCCTAATAAATATATATATATATATATATATATATATATATATATACGGCCCTATCGCCAATGGGCATTGCCCAATCATAACATAACAATATATACATATACAACGACGCTCAACGCCACCCTGGTGTCATAGTAGTTATCCCTGACTCAACTGTGAGTCGACAACAAATGCTCATATCGGCAAGTATCATTCGCTTTCAAGCGACATATGATATGCATACTCATCTCTCAAACCTCCACATATGATCTTGCATGCTCGTGAATATGCAACTTAACTAATGCCAGATACACTTACCATACGAAAGCATATCTATTGATTCACATAAATCATGTAATCATCGAGGCACATAGTAACGTAATTTTAGGCACACGAAAGCAAGTTATGTGTCGTAGTTGAATTCCACTTACCCGTCGTTCGTAGATCACCTGCTATTGACTCAACGAAATTCCTAAGCATCGACCTTAAGCATAGAATCACCTCGTTAGTATACTATTTAAATTGCTTGACTACCTACGTTATTGAATTTCCTAAGTGTTAAATTACTATATCTTTAATACAGTGTTTGAAAGATAATTATTAAAAAGGAGTTTGTTAACTTTAACATGTGAAAGCCCTAATGACTCGTGTACTATACTCGACTCGTGAATTCCTTTGAACTCGTGATTCGTGAAATATCTTAAGTACACTTCGCGAAGTCCCCAAGAATTTGACCTAGTCCGCACTTTATCAAATTCTTGACACCTCACATTTCGCGAAATGCTCTATTCACACGATCCGCGAACCCTACTTTTTCGCATCTTAGTTCGCGAACTAATCTTAAGTCGCGGCATGTACGTTACTTCGCGACCTTGTGTAGTTCACAAACTACTTAGGTCCCATGATTCGCGAATTCGTCTCTCCTCATACCTACTTCGCAAACTTATATAGCTCGTGAAGTTTATACGACTCGCCAAACGTGACCTAATTCGTACTTATCCAACATCGTGACACCTCACACTCACTTCGCAAACCTATATGGTTCGCCAAGTTTTACCACTTCGCGAAATGCATGGATTCGCCAAGCCTCACTTAGCTATTCCACTTCGCGAAGTGTAGCTCTCCCTAATTTGTGGTGTGGAAGTTCTAGTTAACGAAGTCACTCGTCATCGCCGAGTTCGCGAACCACTTAATTGGCCAACTAGGGATCACGACTTGCATGTAGTTCGCGAACCTAACATTTCACATACTTCGCGAAGTCGTGCATTAGAGCCCTTAGGGTTCGGGAACTTCATCTCACCAAGGTTCGCGAACTATTCTCTCCTCCCTTCGACTTTGCGAAGTCACCATCTCATTATACTTCACGAACTTATATAGTTTGTGAAGTCCTAATTCGTGAAACTTACATGCCCTCATAACTCGTAAAATGCCCTACTCACAAACTTCGCGAACTCTACCTATCTTCCATCTTGATTCACGAAATGCCATACGAGGCTCATAGTTCGCGAAGTCCCAAGGGTTCGCCAAGTTTGTACTTCGCAAACTACTTTACTTTGCGAAGCCTATGGTTCACTTGTGAAACCCTTATATACTCGCCACGTGTCATCTTAGTTCGCGAAGTTTACTACATCTCCTATAATTCGCCAAGTGAGATTTCCTTGCACACTCGCTTCGCGAACTGCGACATGTAGAACTTATTGGATTCGTGAATCTCATTTGACCTAGGGTTCGTGACTTAGGGTTCGCAAAGCTCACCCCTCACGATCTCTAACCTACAAAAACATCTTTTTTACCCGCAAACCCTCAAACTATCAATCTAACATTCCTAGTGTGATAACTCCCTACATGATAGATCTAAACATGGAATCTAAATTTGTAGCCAAAAACGTGAAAACATGGTAAATTTCATACCCTTTTAAATGCTTGAGTTCAACTTCTTCTTCCTCTCTCTTCATTTGCTTTTTAGTGTGAGAGAAATGATCTTAGATATTTTTAAGTTTGCAAGGCGTGTGTCTCCCTTAATTTAAGGAACTTGGTTTGTTGCCAAGGTTTATCTCTAAGGTTTTCGGCTTAAATTTGCATTCAATTCTAGACCAATTGTAACCATTAGCCCTCCTTATTCTTACTATATTATTTCATCTATTCCTCTTTATCCTATATTTTCGAAAACCCCTAAGTTAGTCGTCATATAAACACATAATTAAATACACGAAATACATACAATCACGTATGCACATAACTAAGGCGCAAAGTTCATACAATCACATAAGCACAAAATTATTCACATAAGCATATAATTAATGCACGAAATCTTCACATTCTCCTAACATGTTTGGAATGCATTTGTCATTTAGCTTACGGGGCTCGGGTTCTACAACGTAGCACGTGGTACTTTCTTTCTATATGTTTGGACCTGCTGTGAGACCTCGGTTCTTTCGCCTGAGTAATAGCGCCAGTTTTGTCACACCACAATGGCAATGGCCTATCTGCTACAGGAACGACACCAAGTTCCTCCAAGAACTTTCTCATCCAAACACCTTCCTTAGCTGCCTTTGAGGCCGCTATATACCCCGCTTCGCAGGTGGAATCTGCAATAGTGCTCTGTTTTGAACTTTTCCAAGACACTGCTCCACCATTGAGCGTAAAGCCGAATAGTGAAGTTGATTTTCGGTCGTCCACGTCAGACTGGAAATCCAATCCGTATACCCTTCCACTTCCAATTCTCCACTACCATAGACCAGCGTCATATCCTTAGTCCGTCTGACGTACTTGAGGATAGTCTTGACTGCTGTCAATGTTCCTTACCAGGGTCAGCCTGAAACCGACTGACTATGCTCACAGCGTACGCCAAGTCAGGTCGCGTGCAAAGCATCGCGTACATCAAGCTATCCACTCTTATAGCCTTGGAAGGTAAATTCCATGTCGTATAGGTAGAAACCCTCTCTTAGAATTGTCCATATTATATCGCTATAGGACTTTTTCTAAGTAAAGGGCCTGGGAGAGTCCTAACATACGATTCGCTCGATCTCTATAAAGGCGAATACCCATGATGTAGGTAGCTTCTCCCAAGTCTTTCATGGAGAATTCGGTCGAAAGCCACGCTATCACCATCGAGAGCATTCCAATATCATTTCCTATCAAAAGGATGTCGTCCACGTACAATACGAGGAAAGATATTTTGCTCCCACTATTTTTCTTATAGATGCAAGGTTTGTCTTCGTTCTTTAAGAATTCGTGGCCCTTGACCACTTCATCGAACGAAGATTCCAGCTTCTAGAGGCTTGTTTTAGTCCATAAATGGACTTGTTCAGTTTAAACACCTTATGAGCATATCCTTGTGTAAATCCAGATTATCCAAGAACACTTCAACAAATTAAACCTTCGTAGAGTGTGAATAGTGTGCTTTTGAGGTTTAGTGTTGAGTACGTGAGATTTTAGCAAAATGGAAACTTAGATTAATGAAGTTAGGGTTTAAGCTTAAATACCTTGTGAGGTATTTAAGCCCATTGGGCCCCTAACAAGCCCATTACAAATACAACCCAATTACATAAATAAAACATCTATAAAATACATTGAAAAGAAATTACAAGACTTAGAATTAATATTTTGGACACTTCTAAAATATTCCTAACATTCTCCCCCTAAGTGTCCAAATTTCAATCGACCAAATAAACTAAGTCTTCATTTCTTTTTCTTCGAGCGAGGTGGAGGTGGAGGTTCTCTATGGGCCAAGTAGGTCTTCCTGAATCCTAGGGCAGTCTCGAACTGTCTGATGTCGTTCCGAAGAACGATCCGATATCTGATCTTCTCGATGAGTTTCCGTAGGACATCTTTCTCTTCCAGTTCTGTTCCTTCTAGTTTGTCATCTTCGGAAACTGTCTTTTTCTTAGCCCGAAGTTGGTTGAGGATAATCTTCAATGTTCCATCTGAGAATTTGGAGATCTCTGACAGAAGTAGCACCTGCTTCACTTTCTTCTGAGCTTGTAGGTAGGTGACCCCTGGTTGTGGTTCAAGGAAGATAAATCCCTCTTCAAACTTTTCGAGATCCTTATATCTGTTGTCTGGACGCGTCAGGTTGACCTTGCTCATATTGCTTTCCAAAGCCATTTGGAAGTCATGAGCAGCGAAATACTTGACCTGCCTCAGCATACACTCTTTGATAGCTCTATAACCATCTCGTCTTGTGTGAGTGTCAAGGGGAAACTTATTGCGATAAATATTGTAGAGCTTGTTGAGTTCCCCCAGTGGAAGATAGGGAAGATCTGCTTCTGAATATTTTACAATTTTCCTGTCATAACGATCAATAACAAAGACAGGGCCTACATATCTTCCTACCGCCCATTCGACATCCACAACATCACAAATGGCCGATTGATCTCTCATGTATTTCCTGTATTGATCTCTATTCATTCCTTTCTTGGCCGTGACTTCCCAGAGCATAATCTGATGGCTAAGTCCCCTATACGTCCCTCTTAGATGCTCAAGGCCTCGAAGATTCAGCTCGTTGACTCCCTTTATTTCTTCTTCCTTCCTCCAGATCTTTGGATAAAGATCCTCAAGAAAAGGTGCCTTGATCTTCGCGTTTCTCCAACGAGTTTCTATGAACTCGTAGCCTGGCGTCGGTTCCTCGGGCACCTGATGTTGAAGGAGTTTTGGAAGTTCTGGAAGATCTGCCTCAGGATTTTCTCCTTGCTCCTCTTCCTCTTGCTCGATGAAGCAGAAGTCTGCTGCTGCCGCCTTTAATAAATTACGTACACTTTCAATCCTCAGGCGGGACTCTTCTGCTGTCTCTGTTCTCGTCATCCATTCCTCGTCTAAGATGTATCTGTCAATGTAGTCTTGAGGATCCTTTGGACGAGGGGTTGTAGTTTCTTGGACTGGTCGGGTGGAGATCCTCGAGGGAGCAGACTCGACATCACCAAGGGAAGTTGTCTGGTTCGGCCCTGGTGTAGTTTGTCTGCCACTGGAGGACCTTGGTGGTCGTGACGAACTGCCTCCACGCGTTTGAACCCCGCGTCCTCTGCCTCTTCCGCCGCCGCGAATAACAGGGGACTTGGTTCTCTGTCTCTTGCTGCTCTCCCCCTCAGGACGATCCTGGTCGTCTGGATCGTCGTGACGACGTTTCTGACTGGGGCCTTCTTGGCGGCATGTGTCGGTCGGTATGCTCGCATCAGGAGGTGGGATGACGCCACCTGCGACCAGCTTTCGGTAGAGGTCTTCTTCTTCAATACTCCGGTTGGTGTCGAGATCAATTATGCGAGCAATGCCGACGTCGAAGAGCTCTAGCAGAGGCACTGTGTACAGGTTGGGTGTCGTCGGGTTGCGTGGTGGCAGGGTGAGAAGACGAGGAAGTACCGGCTGTTGAGGAGGAGGTTGGTCAGATATGGGAGCCTTCCCTTTGTCGGTGGAAGTTGCTTGAACCGCCTCCTTAATAAGACATTTGACCCTTGGTAGGATTACGGTCTCGAAGAATTCGAACAGCCGATTTTCCAAGTAGGCAGTCGTCACCTGTGTTGGAATGGATCCGGCACCACTCGAGGTAGCCGTTGGCACACGTTCAGAACGAGGTTCTGGACGGTGGCCCTCGTCACCCAAAGTTCGTGGAACTTCGGGGTCCTTGGGTCTTCCGACCTCTCCTTGCGACACATCTTTTGGAGATGGTGCTCGGGTCGTTGTTGCCACGTCAGTGTGACGGGCTTGGGTGGAGCTATCTCCGGGATCGCCAAGGCGTCCCGTTAGCACGCGTCCAGAACTAGGTTCTGTACGGTGGCTCGCGGATGGTGAGCTGCTGAAATCATCAACATCCGAGAGACTTCCGTCCAATCCTTGAAGAGCCTCTATTTGTGGCTCTTCTATGAACGTTGAGGCCTGAGGATCAGGCAGAGGCTCGGTCTGTGTCACGGAAATGGGTATTTCTCGGGTTGGTTCAGACACAGGAACTGAGCTGCTGGAGGCTTGTGGTGGTTCGTGTTGTGTTGAGACACTTGTCTGTTGGGAGACAAGTGAATGGTCTGGTGGGGTTTGCTCATGCGTCGTTGGGTCGATTACGACGTCTTCTATCCTAGGGATTGACCCGGCTTTTTCTGACTGAGGTAGTGCAGAAGTAGTTTTCTCTGGAACATCCATTAGTGGTTGTTCGAGTTGTTCGGCATGTGGTTGTTCCTCGAGAGATTGTTCAGGTATGGTTTGTTCAGGGGATGGTGGTGGTTGGTCAGGGATTGCTTGTTGAGATGTAGTCTATTGTGTGTGTGGGATAAATTCAGTGTCTGTGGTTTCTCTCAGCATCTCACTCTCTCTTTCTCTCTCGCTCGTTTCAGCTCTCTCAGTATCACTAACCCCTGGGTTAGACTCAGGTGGGCTATCCTGTGTCGTGGGGTGGGGAACTTTGTAGTCTTTGCAGTAGGCATCGATATGGTCGGGGTTTGCAAGAATGAGTAACTCGTGAGGGATTGGCATTGCCTTGCGCGAATATTTCTCATCAGTCTTTCCCTTTTGAAGGTAGCGCAGTTTGGGTGGGGTGAAATTTTCTTCTGCGGGTCGTGATGGTATTCCCGGTGTTGTTGTCAGAAAATGATGGATGAAAAGTGAGAACCACCGGGGATATGGCAGATTCTGTGGCTTTTTGGACTTTGTTCGTTGGTGAAGTTGGTCGTCGAGATCAGTGAGGATAAGCTTAACAAAGTCGTAATTTCTTCGAAACACAATCCCATGGAAGATGCGAAGGATTGTGATATTGCATCTATCCCATCCTGAGTGCTTGGGTGAGAAGCACTTATTGACAAATGCAAAGAGTGTTCTCCAAGGATGCGGGATCATTGAGTTCTGAAAATGGGAGACAAACTTGATAGGCGAGTAATATCCCATCTTCATCATGTCCTCTAGAAGCTCATTCTCGGAAGCCTCAGGTTCGTAGTGAGGTTGACTTGGCAATCTGAGAATACTCCGAAGGAGACAAACTTGATCGGCGAGTAGTATCCCATCCTCATCATGTCCTCCAGGAGCTCATTTTCGGAAGCCTCAGGTTCGTATTGAGGTTGACTTGGCATTCTTAGAATACTACGAATGAGTTCCTTTGTGATGGTGACAGTCTCAGTTGCTATTTGGGCCTCGTAGTAGATGCTATTATCTTGAGCAATTTTTGTCTGCATTGTCCCCCAGAATTGTTGAAGGTAAACTGTAGGGACTTGGACCGAGGCCGAAAAAGCATATCCAAGGTGGTGATTTCTCAGAATGGATAATATGATTTCTTCCTTGCACTTGAATGTATGAAGGTCAAGTTGGAAATTATTGTCCTTGGTCGTTATCCATTTTGAGGTTGGGTAAACCATATCCGTAGGTGTCGTCATTTATTTATTATTTTTTTTTTACACCGGGAAGTGCTGTTGAAACTGCAATACGTAGAACGAAAGGAATTAGAGATGTGTTATTGTAAAACTAGAATAGCTATGATAAAAGGTTGTTTGAAGAACGATTTGGGCAATGAGATGAAATCGTTTAGGTAGAGATTTGGCCCATTTCTGTTTGGCCCATTGATGTTCAAAGAGATTTTGGCCGAAAAATTTTCTAAGTATGGTTTGCGGGTTGAGTTGAAAAGGAACTTTGCGAATTGAGCATTTGGAATTCGCAAAGTACCAATTCGCGAAGTGTATCATGCGTATACTTAAATGCGCAAACTTAGAATTCGCAAACTTTAGAATTCGCAAACTTAAAATTCGCAAAGCAAAGCAGTTGAAAAGCATCTTAGAATTCGCAAAGCAAAGCAAACTTAAAATTCGCGAAGTGAACTTAGAATTCGCAAACTTAGAGTTCGCAAAGTGGACTTAGAATTCGCAAACTAAACTTAGAATTCGCAAACTTTGAGTTCGCAAAGTAGACTTAGAATTCGCAAGCTAAACTTAGAATTCGCAAAGTTAGAATTCGCAAAGAAGACTTACAATTCGCAAAGCAAAGTAAAGCAAAGTTTGCGATTTTGACACGATTCGCAAAGCAGAAGGTTTGCGATTTTGACTCAAATCAAATTCAACTTGTTGCGAAACAGTTTTTGAATTCGTAAAGCTGTACTTCGAGCGATTAACCGAAGAATTTAAATAGAAATTAAAAGCTCTAAATAGCTATAAGCAAACCCAGAAATTCAAAAATCGAAACAACTATCCAGGGATACCCCAATCACATACAAAAAGCATTAACAACCATTCATCAATAATCTGTATTGAACAAAAAAATTCGAGTATGGCCCTGTTCTTCTTGATTCGAACCTGCAAAGCTGAAAAATAGGGCATTTCATTGTAGAGATTATATCGAATGATTCCTTACCACCGAAAAGTTTCTGAGAACGTGATTGAGATAGAGAAACACAACGTGAGGACTGGGATATGCTATCGAGACTGCAACTTGAGGTTCGCAAAATTATATCGAAACTGACAGAGGTTTGCGATTTGAGTGTGTTGCGTGTTTGAGAGAGGTTTGCGAATTGAGAGTGTTGTGTATTTGAGAGAGGTTTGCGAATTGTGATGGATTTGGGAAAGTCGAGAAATTTTTAGGGTTGAGGATACTTTGCGGGCCTGAAGAAAGATTAGAATGGGCCGCGAACTTCCCCTTTTTTTTTTTTGATTTGAGGTTCGCAAAAAAATTGTAATGTAAAGTATGCGAACTTAATTTTAATAATTGATTTGCAAAATGACCTAGGAAGAAAAAGTAAGTGTACGGGATTTTCAACTTAGCAAAGATACCAAATAATCTAGAAAAGACTCAAATACTACCAATTTGCCGCGATCAATCACAAGGATAACATCAAATCTATGGGTTTTTCAAGATCGATTTTCATGATACGATGTCCATATTGGAGAGAAAAAAATCTTCGCCTTAGTCAAAAATTCGTCTTAATGTCGGGACAATAAATGACGTAAGTTTCCTTCGTGTTTATAAATAGATAGGTCTCAAATCTCATTGAAGTACCTTACATCTAAGAACTAACTCATCTCTTATTTTTCTCGTTTACAGATGAATTGGCAGAAGAAGGAAGAAGAGAAGAATCTCGAGGAACATGAAGAGTTAAGACGTAACTTTGAGCATAATTTGGATATGCTGGTTATTGAGATTTTCCTTCTTTTGAGCTTATTTGCTGTTTTACTTGATATTCTGCTTTGGATCTTAATCGGGCATACGAGTTTTTGAGAGTTATCTGCGTATTATGTGTTTGAGAGAGTTGTTCGTGTTTTGAAGAATTTTAAGAATTTTATGTATTTATTTGAGAGAGTTGTTAAGAGTTATCTGCGTATTATGTGTTTGAGAGAGTTGTTCGTGTTTTGAAGAATTTTAAGAATTTTATGTATTTGTTGAAAAAACTCCCCCTAGATGCAATGCCCATCAATTATCTTAAAAATGAAATGATTTATAATGCCTATCGAGTATCTTAAAAAAATGATTGATGAATTCACTTACTCCCCCTCGATGCATGGATATAGCATTTCTCCCCCTCGATGTAACGCCATCAGCATTGGCGCTACATCGACTTATTGGAAACAAAAAATTTATTGAAAATTAAAAGATTAAACTTAAAGACTAAAGTCCTAAAAAAATGATTACCATAATAAGCACACACAGAATAAGAGAAGTAAAACATAGCAAATAGATAAATATTGAGCTGTAGGAAGGCATAATCGAGATTAAAAATTGAGGTTCAACATTCCCAACTTTGCAACTAAGAATTGGAAGCGTTTTTCATCCAATGCTTTTGTAAGCAAATCGGCTAGTTGAATCTCTGTATTGACAAAGTACATTTCTATTATGCCTCTTTCTACATGGTCTTTTATGAAGTGATAGCAAAGATCTATGTGCTTAGTGCGTGAGTGATGAACGGGGTTACATGTAATTGCAATAGCACTCTTGGAATCACAGTAAATAGGAATTTTATTTAGATCAAACCCGTAGTCCCGTAGCTGAGTTCTGATCCACAAAATTTGTGAGCAGCAACTTGCTGCAGCGACATATTCCGCTTCCGCCGTGGAAGTTGACACACAATTTTGTTTCTTCGAGGCCCAACATACAAGTTTATCGCCTAGGAATTGCATGTGTCCGGAAGTGCTTTTCCTGTCCAGTCTGCAACCTGCAAAATCTGCGTCAGAATATCCTATTAATTTCATAGTTGAGTTTTTAGGATACCACAGTCCAAGGTCTGGTGTTCCTTTCAAATATTTCAAGATTCTTTTGACAGCATGAAGATGCGACTCCTTGGGGTTAGCTTGAAATCGAGCACAGAGGCATGTAGAGAACAAGATATCCGGTCGACTGGCAGTGAGATAGAGCAGTGATCCAATAATCCCTCTGTAATGAGTAACATCTACAGGTTCACCTAAGTGATCCGCATCTAGTGAGCACGAGGTGGACATGGGTGTGCTTGATGATTTGCTCTTGTCGATCCCATATTTTCTGAGAATATCGTGGAAGTACTTTGACTGATTGATGAAAATCCCATCCTAAAGTTGTTTGATTTGCAATCCGAGGAAGAATGACATTTCTCCCATCATACTCATTTCAAATTGCGATTGCATCAGAATGCTAAAATCTTCACAAAGTTTAGGATTAGTAGAGCCAAAAATGATATCATCCACGTAGATTTGCACAAGCATTATATCCGAACCATCTTTCTTTACGAATAACGTAGTGTCAATTGTCCCTTTCGTGAACCCTGAAGAGATAAGAAAGTCGGAGAGCACCTCATACCAGGCCCTTGGAGCTTGTTTAAGTCCATATAGTGATTTGTCGAGTTTGTAAACAAAGTCGGGATGATCAGCATTGAGAAATCCGTCTGGCTGTGAGACATACACTTCTTCTTTCAGAATTCCGTTTAAGAAGGCTGTTTTTACATCCATTTGATAGACTATAAAGTCTTTGTGTGCGGCATATGCAAGGAATAACCGAATAGCTTCGATCCTGGCTACAGGGGCAAACGTTTCATCGTAATCAATTCCTTCCTGTTGATTATATCCCTTAGCAACGAGCCTGGCTTTGTTTCGAATTACAACACCATCTTCATCCTTTTTGTTTTTAAATACCCACTTTGTTCCGATCACAGTCTTCCCTTTTGGACGAGGAACTAAGTTCCATACTTTGAGACGTTCGAATTGATTAATCTCCTCTTGCATAGCCACTATCCAGTTAGGATCCTGTAGTGCATCAACCACTCGTTTAGGTTCCGTTTGGCTCAAGAAACAGGTGAAATTACAATCATTTGAATGTGTTCTTCTAGTCGTTACTCCTGTATTGGGATCTCCTATTATTTGATCTGTAGGATGATGTCGGATCCATTTCTTTTCGTGGGGTAATGTCGTTTCGTCTATTTGGGATTCCTCACTGAGTGGATAGTCGATTGCAGACACGGTAGTGTTGCCTGGTGAGTTTGAAGATGGGGTATCTGTCTGCGTTGTTGTTACGGTTGTTGGGATCGAGCCTTCTGCATCTGAGGGAGGAATTGTCTGGTCAGGAGTGGGTTCTGAATTATGAGTTGATGAACTAGGGCTGGATTCAGTATTTGGAATGGAATTGGTGGGTGGTTTTTTCGGATTTTGAGAGATATAGATATGTTCAAAAAGTAGATCCAGATCCAGTTCCTCTTGAGTTAGGCGAGTGGAGCATGTGGGATTGCTATGTCTAGAATAGTCAGTTGCTTTGTCGGATCCCGGTTCTGAAGAGTTCCGTTCAGATGCATCTGACGAACATTCTCCTTCTTCTGTATGAGAATGAATAAGGTGTGGTGTGCAAGATACTCGTCCCAAACTGCTATGTCCAGTAGAAGGTTCGAGTCCCTCATCAAAGGTGACATTTATACTTTCAATGATCATCCTTCTGTTTCTGAGAAATATCCTGTATGCCTTAGATTGCGCAGAGTAGCCTACAAATATTCCTTCAGTTGCTTTTGGATCGAGCTTGGACTTGTCTTCGCGGTCGTTGGCGACGAAGCACTTGCATCCAAAAATTCGAAAATGGGCAATGTTGGGCAGTCTTCCATTTATAAGTTCATAGGGCGTCTTACCAAATCTTAGATGAATGTTTGTGCGATTCTGTGTATAGCAAGCAGTATTCATTGCTTCAGCCCAAAGGAAATGAGGTAGTGATGATTGGATGATCATTGTTGAGGTGTGTAAATAGCAGAAAACTGTTGGGTAATCCCTATGGATTCGTAGAAGTCGCTGAGCTGTTGATTCTTGAATTCTGTTCCATTGTCTGATCTAACTATTTTAACACTACTCTGGAGTAGGTTCTGCGTTGTTCTGATTAGGTTTGGAATATGATCTACTGTCTCTGATTTAGTCCGTAAAAAGCGTACCCAAGTATATCGGGAATAGTCGTCGACGATAACCAGCATATATCGCTTTCCACTTATGCTTTCAGTTCGCATTGGGCCACACAGATCCATGTGTCAAAGCTCTAGAGGATGTTGAGTGGATGCGGTGTGTTTTGTAGGATGTGAAGCTTTCTTCATTTTTCCTTTCTCACAAGCAGAGCATATATGCTCTTTTTGATACTTCAGTGGTGGTAGTCCAATAGCCAATTTGTTGGTTGATAGCTTGTTGAGGGTCTTGAAGTTAAGATGAGATAACCGTTGGTGCCATAAATCATTTTGAGTTGAAGTTGCTTTGGAGATTAGGCAGATATCAGTCTTTGGTTTGACAGTTCTAATATCAATGGTGTAAAGATTTGTCTTGCGAGTTCCAGTGAGGAGTTCTTCACCATTGGCATTGAGAATTTGCAAGTTTTCTTTAGAAACACAACTTGGAGTCCAAAATCACTGAACTGTCCTATTGATAAGAGGTTGTGTGTCAGTCCTTCAACATACGAGACTTGTTTAATTGTGAGTCGATTGCATATGAGATCGCCATAACCAAGGATTCTGGCTCCATTGCTATTGCCAAAGCGTACCAGTCCTCCTGGTCTATCAACGTAGTTGCTCAACAGTTCCTTTGTCCCAGTCATGTGTGTGGAGCAACCAGAATCTAAGTACCACACATGAAGGGCCTGCAAAATAAAACTAGAGGGTTTTAGGTACCCATTGAAATATGGGTCCACCTCTATTATATTTATTAGTCCGGTTAGATTCCCTAGATTGTCCTTTGTTGGTGGATGACGCAGAGTCACAAGTTATTTCTAGGGTTGGGATTTGCGTTCCTGAAGTCTGAAGCTTTGGAACCCATTTGTGCATAGTTTTTTGATAGCTTTTGATTTTGATTCGTGTCTTGACTTTGTATTTTTATTTTTAGGAATTGTTTTGTGAGTTTGTTTGGTGACATGATCACGCATGGAAGGCTTTGTTTTTGTTGAAGAAGATAATTTTTTCGATACATGACGAAATAAAGATGGTACAAAGGTTTTGGAAGGAAAATACTCAATGACAAAAGGTACATTAAGATCGCGATTCTCCTTCAAGATATCTTCCTTTTTAACCCATACTTGACCCTTCAATGGCTCTTTTGTGGGTCCTGAAAATTTTAATGAATTAGTGCAGGAAATTTTTTCATTTGAAATTAAGGTGTATGAAATCGTGTGTAATCTTAATTTTTCTTTAAGTGAAGATATTTCATGAAGAAGTTTTTGCCTTTCTTCATCAAATGACTTTCTCTCGCTTTCGAGAGTGGAGTGAAGATCACTGATTTTCTTTATGCAATCAGGCATATATCCAGTTGCATATGTAATCATCGGTGTCTTACTTTCCGAAGCACCTGAGGTTTCTCCTTCATTTGATTGAAAAATTTCAGTCTCAAATTCAGTTATTGCTGGACAACTTCTTTCTTTATAACTATCATTTAATTCGGTGTAGTTAAAAGATATTTGAGTTTCACTGTGTGTTGTTGTCTCATTTTCACTAACAAAAGACATTAGATTCGCAAGGCAACCTGTCTGCATAAATTTGAGATCGTATAGATAGGGTGAATTTGATATGCCTTCTTTTAACTTACCTGGGTTTTCAAAACCTAGTCCCTTATAAGGATTGTAAAAATCAATGTTAGCTGGTTTGTTTAAAAAGATTGTCTGTTTCGATTGATCTCGTCGGGTTAAAAGATCCTCCAATTTTTTTATTTTGGAGTATAGTTTTTCCCGTTCTTTACTTAGTAAGTCATATTTAATTGTAGCGTCCATTGCCTGATCTCTATGAGATTTCATTTCCTTTTCTAAATCCTTGGCTTTAGCTTCGGTTTTTTGTACTTGTATTTCTAGCTTAGCAATTTTTTCATTTGCTACAATTACACGATTCTTTTCACATGCATAATCATATCTAAACTTATCTAATACTACTAAATTCTTCTCTAAGTTAGCTTCTAGTTCCTTGATTTTTCTTTTACTTAATTTGTTAGATTTATATAGGGATAAAAATTCATTTTTCATCTTAAGTAAAGAATCATAATCTGTTTCACTTACCTCCACCATTCTGAATGGTTAGAGGTTTCCCTGTCTGAATCGCCTCCTTCAGCTCCAGCTCCATCTTCTTTGTCATCCAGCTTGACCATCAGTGCCGCGTTCTCATTCTCGCTATCTGAGGTATCTTCAAGCCAATGGTCCTCTTCTACCATTAAGACCAGTCCCTTTTCCTTTTGTTCAGCTAATTGAACTTTTCGACGGTAATAGTTAACATCCTTTTTCTTGGGCATTCTGCACTCTCTAGCAAAGTGTCCAATCTTTCCGCAGTTGAAGCATTTTCCGCCTTGATGAGGAGTTTCAGAGTTGTTTTCCTCATCCTGAGTCTTTCCTCTAGAGTTGGAGGAGGTCCTTTGACGATTGGAGGAGGATCCAGTCTTCTTATAAAATTTCTTCTGCACAAAATTTGAGACCAGAGCGAGTTGCTTAGCAAGATCCTTGAGAGTAATCTCCTGGTCTCCATTTTTAGAAAGATCCTTGGATTCGTCATCAGAATCAGAGTCTCCTCCTTCCTTAACTTGTGATGACTGCAAAATTTCTTTGTCCTTGGTTTGTTTTCTTGATGATCGTTCAGTCATAAGAGCAAGTGAGTCGCTTCCTATTGATTTGATTTCCTCCCTTCGTTTCTCCACATGATTGGAATGTTGATTGAGGTAGTCGAATAACGTATGAATGCTAACTTTGGTTAGGTCGTTCATTTGTCTTATCATAATTGCAGTAGCCTCCCATTCTGGATGAAGTGATCCTAAGAATTTGATATTGATCTCCATTACGCTTTTTGTGACTCCATTCATCTTTAGCTCATTTAGAAGAACAAGAAATCGATGGAAGGTTTCTTGGAGAGTTTCCCCTTTGTTAGCATGAAAGCGGTCATAAGAGATGAGTGTGTTCGCCATTCTTGCCATTGTATTGACTTCTGTCCACTGCATCATGATTCGAAGAGCATCCCACATTTCTTTTGCGCTATCACCACATTCGAGTTGCATTAAAATGTCATTGGGAATGGCCTGCATCATGTATGATTTCGCCACTTTGTCTGCCTTTAGTCGCAGTTTTTCTTCATCACTGCATTGGTCAGCAGTTTTCAAGATCCTCTGTTCCTCTCTTGCAGGAGTGGTGTCAGTAGTGGCGGGAATTATGGTCCAATACTGTGTGGGTCCATTGTAAATAGATTCAAGCAGGTTCTCAGAATTGTCCTTGCTTTCTATGAAGTTGATGAATCTTCTCTTCCAGACTGCGTATTCTCCATGTCGGATGATGGGAGGTCTAACATCATTTCCCATGCTGAAAGAGTCCATTGCTTGTGTTTTGGATATGATCGTTAACGTGTAATGTGAGGAAAATTGGAATTGAATTTTGCGAATTGAAGAAGTGACGTGTTACTTTGCGAATAGATATGTGAGTTCGCAAAGTTGATAAGGTTCGCAAAGTGACCAAAGTTCGCAACGAGGTTAAATGAGTTCGCAAATTGTCCTGGATTCGCAAAGCAGTTGTGAGTTCGCAAAGAGTCAGGAGGTCGCAAAGTGTCTTGAATTCGCGAAGTAAACTGGAGTTCGCAAAGTGAGCAAAGTGAGCAAAGTAGTCTGAGTTCGCGAAGTGATCTAGTTCGAATGAGTTCGCAAAGTGGTCCAAGTTCGCAATGTAGTCAAGAGTTCGCAAAGTTCTGATTTTGCGAATTGATAACTGGATTCGTGAAGTGAGAAAAGAACCTGAGGCGTTGATCTTCGAAAATCTAACGGTTCGGGAACTTAGAACCCGCAAAGTGGAACTTTGCGAAGTGTGTCGATGCGTGAACTAAGAATTGCAAAGAAGCCTTGTGAAATTCTTGAGTTCGCAAACCTAGTTCCAAAAAAAAATTCCGTGCGCAAACTCAAGAACAGACTGAGGAACAGGGCTGTTCTTCAAATGTTTTAGACAGAAATCCAACAAATCTGATACAGCCTCCACGGAAACCAATTTGATAGCTCAGAACTGATAGCTACACAATCTTGCCTTAACAAAAAACAGAATATCTCCGAGAATAGTTGATATACATGAGTCTGAGCTTTGCGACAGAGGATGAACTACCACACAAGAACTCAACCTGCTAAATTCTTTAAAGTTTGAAATGAAGTTTCCTTACCTACACGCTTGCTCTGATACCACTTGTAAATCCAGATTATCCAAGAACACTTCAACAGATTAAACCTTCGTAGAGTGTGAATAGTGTGCTTTTGAGGTTTAGTGTTGAGTACGTGAGATTTTAGCAAAATGGAAACTTAGATTAATGAAGTTAGGGTTTAAGCTTAAATACCTTGTGAGGTATTTAAGCCCATTGGGCCCCTAACAAGCCCATTACAAATACAACCCAATTACATAAATAAAACATCTATAAAATACATTGAAAAGAAATTACAAGACTTAGAATTAATATTTTGGACACTTCTAAAATATTCCTAACACCTTGCGATGTAAACCCTTGGCTCCATATATATTTCCTCCTTGACGTATTCATTTAGGAACGCAGTTTTCACATCCATCTGCCAAATCTCATGGTCATAGTGCGCGGCTATCACAAGCAATGTTCTAATGGACTTCATCATAGCGACGGGCGAAAATGTCTCCTCATAGTCAACGCTCTATTTTTGATTGTACCTTTCGCCACAAGCCTAGCTTTGTATGTGTCAACCAATCTGTCAGATCCAATCTTTCTCCTCTAGATCCATTTACACCGAATAGGTCTAAAACCATCTGGGAGGTCTACTTGAGTCTAGACTTGGTTTTCGTGCATAGAATCCATTTCGGCTTGGATAGCAAGCCATTTCTCCGAATCTTTATCCCTGACTGCCTGGTCATAGGTAGTCGGATCGTATCCGACGTTCCCTTCCATCGTACCAACCTCGTGCTCGATGTGGACCATTCCGTATCTCTCAGGCTCGCGGGATAATCTACCCGACCTGCGCAACTCAGGTTGCATCTCGGACTGCTCTACGGTGTCATCCGACACTAGACTCTGTGAAAGCGCTTCTGATGACTCTCCAAGAGTTACTTCGCGACCCGCTTCACCTTCTCGAGCGAACTCTTCTCCGAGAAAGTGAGCCTAAAGAGCTACAACGATTCTCTGATCGTCGTGGAAGTAAAACTGGTATCCCATGGAATCTACAGGTTACCCGACAAAACGTCCTTTCACAGCCTTCGATTCCAGTTTATCTGTCTTGAGCTTTTTCACGAATGCGAGGCAACCCCAAACTCTAATGTGATTCAAGCTCGGTTTTCGTCCTGTCCATATCTGATACGGAATACGATCGACAGACTTTGTAGGACATCTATTCAGAATGTGTGCCGCTGTCAACAGGGCATGACCCCACAACGATATGAGCAGGTCTGTATAGCTCAGCATAGACTGAACCTTATCCAACAGAGTTCGATTTCTACATCCGAACACACCGTTCAACTGCGGTGTTCCGGTCAGTGTCATCTGTGAAATGATCCCGTTCTCTTTCAAGAACTCATCAAACTCGAGGCTCATGTACTCGCCGCCTCGATCTGATCGAACGGATTTGATGCTCTTTCCAGTATGATTTTCCACCAAAGCTTTGTACTCTCTGAGCCATTCAAAAGTATCAGACTGGCGCTTCATGTGATACACCTTACCGAAGCGAGAGTGATCATTAGTGAATGTAACGAAATAATGGAAGCTACTGCGAGCCGCTACCCCGAATGGTCCACAAACATTCGTGTGGATCAAACCGAGAAGATCTGCGGCTCTAGTAAAAGTCCCTGTGAAGGATGACTTGGTCATCTTTCAAAGGATACAAGATTCGCAAGGCGGATAGGGATCAGGCCCAAGTGGCTTTGTAATTCCGGTTTTCTCCAACTCGAGAACTGTTCTCCAGCGTGACCGAGTCAAAAATGCCACAGCGGTCTCGAGTTCGACTCCAATTTTTGTTTGTTGGTCATTGTATTCATAGTTTTTGTTTTATCGTCGACATTTAGATAATACAATCCATTCAGTAAACTTGCACTTCCAACGCAAGTATTTCCAAAATAAATATTGCATATATTATTACTAAAACGGAACCCATAACTGTTTCCGCTCAAAACGGGAATAGAAACAATATTCTTAAGCCCCTTGGGCAAAACTAAACAATCGAAAAGCAGTAAACTATATCTAGTAGATAAAACGAGAGTTCTTGATCCAATGTGGGTCGCCGGTACACTATGTCCACTACCTACGTTGATCATGATCTCTTGGTCCGCCAGCTTCCTACTTCGTTCCAGACCCTGGTTCGAAACACATGTGAGCACTAACTCCCAAGTCTAAGATCCACAAAGCGGAATATACTGTTATAGAATAATTAGTTTCTAAAACGTAAAGTTATTTACCTGAGGTGGCTAGCTTTGGGCAACCGCGCTTCCAATGGCCAAGCTCATTGCAGTGAAGGCGTTTGTCCGTCGGTTTGGTGCCTTTGAACACGTTATTCTTGGCCTTGCCTTTTGAATTTCGTCCTTTGGGCTTAGTGGGCTTGTCCGGCTTTTTCTTTCTACTCGACACTCGAGTTTTAGCATTTGCGACAAGAACAACTTCATTTCCTTTCACCTTCTTCATCTGAGCTTCCGCCACTGACAACTGGTTTATCAACCCAGTCAATGTCATCTCGGCCTTGTTCAGATTAAAGTTCACAACGAACGAATTGAAGGAAGGTGGGAGCGACTGAAGTATCAGATCGTTCTGGAGCTCATTATCCATGACAAAGTCCAGTGCCTCGAGTCTTTCGATCCAATCGATTATCTTGAGCACATGCTCCCCGACGTCACTACCCTCAGTCATTTTGCAATAAAATAGTTGCTCCGTAAGGAAACAGCGAGCACTCCTGGAATGTTCGCCAAAAAGCTCCTTCAAATTAAGCAAAATGGGCCCACTTCCATTTCCGAGTGAGTGCGCTGCAACTGATTGCTCGTGGAAAGAAGTATATAGCCCTTGACCTTTGGATCGTCAATCTGCCACTAGGGATACGCAGCCCGGTCTTCGTCACTCGCATCAGCCCCTGGGACTTGCGGTACGGGGGAATTGAGGACATAAGTTAACGACTCCATACCTAGGCCTATCCTCAGGTTACGGAGCCAGTCCACATAGTTTGGTCCCACCAAACAGTTTCTCTCAAGCAGCATAGTAACAATGTTCATCATCGCAATAAATAGAAAGAAACGTAAAGCTGTAGAAAATAAAGATCTAATTAGGTTTATCTTATCATTCATCAAGCGCAAACAAGGTCTTTCATTTCGCTTGACTCCCACTATTTTTCTCGAAAACCTATCCTCCCGAGAAGAGTTTCGGAAACCTCGTTGAAAGTTTCATAGTGGATTTGATGTCCCCGACTCGACTAGACTTGCCTCAGCCTTCAACGCAATATTTTGCTCATCTGACTTATCAAAGTCACGTCAAACATGAACTTATTCAATAGGATTTTCAACTATCTTTGTCTCAGTCATTGACCCTCACGGCTAACCCTGCCTATTGGGTACAACTGCCTAAGTGTGACCTATCAATTTATGGTCAAATCGCACAGAATGTACCGTTCCTTGCTGCCATACTCTTCGTGGGGGCGGATTGGTATGACGAGCGGCGTCCAAGATGCACCCGAGACGCTAACACTAGGGCGGGATATACGACGCCAACTTACTCAGAACAAATCGCAAAACTCCCCAACGCTAGACATCTCGAGCATGATAGAAGACATGAATCCAACTCCTTTACTTAGTGTTTATCAAACGGGAGAATAAACCATCTCACATAAGAGCACATTGAACATGCATATCACTTCAAAAACCAACACTCACGTAGGTAGTAAATTAACCCTAGGAAAATAAACTACAAGACAACACATGTGGGTTATTTCTAGTCTATCCCTATTACATGCATCTTCAAAAGACCTCGGGTCGGTCGCACGGGTCTTGAAGTCGTCAAACATCCTTCGTCACTCAACGGCCTCAAAGTCACCGAACGTCCACCACCTTGTCACCGCCGGGGGGTTTCCTTCCATCAAATGGGCCCTCGTGCTCGTATGTAAGCTAATATAATAAAATGGTAATTTACAACACGGGGGAATCATAAGTTCCGAACAACCCGTATAAAACAAATACAACCCGGGATGACGTAACCCTTAACAAATGACCCGGAAACCAAATTCCTAAACCCGCAAGTGCGCCTTAAGTCCATAATGAGCAAGTTGACAATTACATGACTTTAAAAAGAAACGAAAATTGGGCCATAAACGGGCCAAGCCCATTAAAAGGCCAGTTAAGGCTTTGAGCGCCAAGCCCTAACGCAGTTGTCGCGACTCAAATCGCTCAGCCGTCAAAACACGCCGGAGAGCCACGACCGAGAAAGCCGCCGGCGTGGAGCTCGAGCCGAAGCCGGAATCACCATGGCCGGTATCAGACCCAGAGGTCACATGGCTGATCGGCCCTTCTCCGAGCAGCCCGATGGTACGAGCGCACAGCCGCGCGCAACGCACAGCCACGGCCGGATTGCATCGCTGCCCAAGGCTGCCCGCGTTCCGGTCTTGACGGTGGGATGGCATATGACGCATCAATCAGCCCCACGGCGGTCAAACTGCATTGGATTTCAATCGTCTCCCACGCGCCTCGTTTCAGTTTAAACACGTTATAATTCTGATCACGAGCGTCCGCTCTGTTACCACTGTTGGGTTATCCGGTGTCTCCCGGAGAGGCCACGTCCCCGGGTACGGTGCGGAACAAAACTTTTCCGGGTTCCTCGATTGCCCTAGTAGCTCGGATCAGAATAGTAACACATAGACACGTAATAGGACGGGCCAAACCGGTAGAGAATTACCAGTTGAATCGAGTGGCAGCTCCTCGCCCTTTTCTTCAAGACTTCATTGTGGTGGATGGCACTAGATCGTCACGCTGACCTCGCAGTGTACCACGAAATCAGTTCGGTGTGTGAGTTCGGTGTGTGTTTTTTTGCCTTGTGATGGACGAAATTTCTCTTATGGAGCACGAAAATTCTCACCCAAAATATGAAATAGGTCTGCCCTATTTATACTAAGCTTGAATCGAAAATCCCAAGAATATCTCAAATATATGATTTTCGAATTTTACTCCTTAAGTGGAGAGATTGTTTTGCTTTATTTTACGCTCCTTTGAATTCCAAATCCAAACTTAAGGAAACTTGCTATTAACAGAAAAACAACTTAAATACCAAGTCAAACGAAGTATCTTTAAATATGATATAAAATTTGAAACTTAATCCTAGATTAATTTCGAAATTTCAACTTAAAATAAGTAATATTCCAAATATATTATTACCATATTAATATTTAATTTTCGAAATTATTCACAAGGTATAATTCGAAAATCAGCTTATGGTTAAATTCCAATTTTACCCTCAAGCCTTTTAAGCACTTGGCCAAGCCCAACTGTTAAAGTTAGTTTCATACGAAGTCCGACTTCGGTCAATTAAACAGCCCGAGGCCCACTAAGGCGTGGCCCAACGGCCCAAGGCCCGTTTAGGCCCAAAACATTTGTCTCCTTATCAGTACACGTTGGTGATCCTTTTTAAGCCCGACTCTCTAGGTTCAACTCAATCGGCAAGGGAGGAATCTAAGAGTCTGGTAGTAACCTAGCCAATCCCGCATTACCGGACCGTAACCCGATTCGAGTGCGAATTTTGACCCAGTTTTTATTCCAGAACCTCACTATAGATTATAGTGCTACGTATAAACCCTTCAGCTGTGTCCCAATCGAGTGAGAGCCATGGTTCATGTCAAACTCACTAAACTCGATTCTATGATAAAAAGGAGACGAGGCAAATTACCAAACTACCCTCCATGTTTCACATGAATTAGTATAATACCTTGGCCAAGTTAGTTTACTATCGCCGTCCACATAGGACACTTGTCTCGATTACTTACAAGACTGTGAATCCGTACTTGGCGGGTTGAGCCCGACAGTCACAAATCGTCATCAAGACCACATCTGGCCCGCTGACCCATGTAACAGCAAATTGGGTCAAGGGGAACCAGTAACAGACGAGACTTCGAAGCCAATTCCGTCAAAGCCCATTTCGGTCTAACGTTCACGTAGACTACTATAGTGTTGGCGTCGGTCATTGACACTCCTTGAGTAATAAGCCATGTTCGACCGACGACCCGTGAGTCAGTGTCCATGAAACGATTCAATCCCTTAATTCAATTCGTATCACAAGTCACGACCTCTGCTTCCAAGAGGGATATCGGCACACGATAGGTCATCGACAAATAAGCCATGATCGGTTATCCAGCACCCAACTGGAGCCTCAGGCTTACGGACTTTCAATGATCCGGTTAAGAGTCCACTGGTGCCTTCCTCTCTCGTGCCCATCGAGAACAGTGACTCAACTCGACACATTTGGATTTGTTCATTTATTGCTTTTTTGGATGCTAAGTAAAGAACTCTCATATCCAATAAACGAACAATGCCTTTCGATAAACACACGATAATATTTCATTACACAAAAAGGTCGAATGATAAATAAGCTAACGCCCTATATAATCTAATCCTCGTATAGCATTCGAGAGCATATTCCTAACACCTTTCATCTTAACATTGTAACTTAGCATGTCCTGTTGTTTAGTAAGCACGACAAGTTACCATTACTTGCATTTTATATAAGTTCGAATGTGTTGAAGATTTTTACCCTCATAGAAAGAAATCATTTCGATTGAGGGTTTAATAACTCTCAAAGTTAATATTTAATTTCTTAGTGTTTAATATTAACAAAAGCGAATTTTCGAAAGTGGGAACATGGTTGAAGGTTTTATGGAGTTCTTAGGATCTTTAAACTGTTTCTGGAAAGAACCAGATGTTGATCGAAAACCCTCAAGTTTTAAATGGTTAGAAAGGTTATAAGCGTCATTAGGGATCGTGAAGTATAGGATTCGCAAACCATAAGAGGTTTGCGAACCATTCGTGGACTGAAGGTTTAACGAATTGGAACTTAGTGACGAACCCTAACTTAGTACCTTGCGAACTTTAGGAATTGGGAGCTCCACTTCGCGAACTGAACTTGGCGAATCAAGAGGCACTTCGCGAACCAATGACTACTTTTTTTTTTTTTGGAGTAAGTTCCGTGTATATATATAAAGGGGGTACATGTACAGATGAGTGAGGGTGTGACTCCTCACGTGCAAACCAGTAACAGACTACTGGCAT
The DNA here is from genome assembly GCA_027422505.1 of Craterostigma plantagineum. Lineage (NCBI taxonomy): Eukaryota > Viridiplantae > Streptophyta > Magnoliopsida > Lamiales > Linderniaceae > Craterostigma > Craterostigma plantagineum. The sequence continues at coordinate 14,505,695 of JAPQWV010000013.1, read as the reverse complement.
AGACCAACAAAACCAAAGCTAAAACATCCAACTCACTACCAAGCTACTCGCCAGAGACGTCGAATGGCTCTCTCTGTAGATCGAACTTGGGCGATGTCCCAGTAAGCCGCATACAAACCATATCGAGGACAACAGCAACCAGCCTATCTGGAGTCGTGATAGCCCCCTCCTTCCAGCGCTTGTTTCGTGCCTGCCAAATGTGATATACCAACGAAGCAAGGACGTGACGGTAGGCGAACTGTAGGAGATGATGGCCACGCCATCGCAATGCAGCCCACCGTATACCCTGCCCCCAGTCCCGATACGGCCATCCCCACCTGATCTTCTGCCTCAGCATCCGAACACAGTCGCGTGAGAATCGACAATCAAAAAATAAATGTTGCACAGTCTCAGCATGCAGCGCGTCACAGAGAACACAAGCAGGGGTTCCAGCGCGCTGTGCCACCCAGGCCTTATCTCTAGTCGATAAACGATCACGGATGGCAAACCACAGTATGACCTCATGTCGAGGGATCTTCAAAGGCCCCCCAAACAAGGACGCCCAAGGTACAATAGGCCTTCGTAAGCGTAAGGACTCCCTAATCAGTCGTGTCGTCGGTCGGCCATCTGGCGCTCCCTTCCAACAAATAGCATCGGTCCGATTAGGCTGAACCCGTGGAAGGTGCGGACTAAAATCCAAATACTCCACCGCCGACTGTCCTGGCCAATTCCGGCCTTGGTGGTCGATGACAGAGCTTAGGCGGGTCCCTGCTGGCAGCCCCATCGCCAGTGGGCCTCTAGGATAGCTCTCCAACAATGGGACAGCCCGTAGCCATGGGTTTTCCCATAATAACAACGACGAACCATTCCCAATAGAAAAATCAATGAAGGGTAGAATCACCTGCCTTAACTGCATCAGCTTCCTCCAGCTCCATGCAGTGTTAGCCGAGATGGTGGTGGTCCAAAGCGATCGCGTATGCAGTCGTGTGCTGTACAACCACTCCACCCAGATCGAGTCAGCAGGCCGGCTGATCACCCTCCATAGAAGCTGTACCAGAAGAGCCCTATTGTCATTAGCGATCGAGCGAATCCCCAACCCGCCCTCATTAACTGGCAGACAAACATCATCCCAAGCTACCTTGGCCGAGGCACCACCCCACAAGAATCGGCGAAATCGTGCTTCCAAGGCACGGATGATTCCCTTGGGCAGCAAGAAGACCCCAGACCAATAGACGTGTAAAGCCTGAAGGACAGATTTAATGAGCTGCACCCTACCCGCGTAAGATAGTGACTGATTCAGCCACGATCCTAGACGAGAATCCACCCGCTGCAACAGTGGTGCACAGTCACTGAGAGTCAGGCGTGAAGCAATCAGTGGGACCCCCAAGTAGCGCACTGGCAGGCGGCCTGCGCAAAATCCCGTCATAGACAGTAGTTGGGCCTTGATGCCCTCCGCCCTCCGTGAAATGTAAACCTCACTCTTGTCCGGATTAGGGTGTAACCCAGACAGCTGAGAGAATGTCATCAGAGCCTCCTTCAGCACCCCTACATAGATAGGATCTGCATGGCAGAAAAGGAGGTGATCATCCGCGAAGGCCAACATGGGGAGCGAAGTGGTCTCACAACGCCAGTGATAGCGAAAGCGCGGTTCCGCCTGTATATGACACTCCACAAGGCCATGGAGCACCTCCATGACGAGGGTGAAGAGGTATGGTGAAATGGGGTCCCCTTGGCGCATTCCTCTCTTTCCAGCAAAGAACCCTGCCGGTCTCCCATTAAGGTTGATGGAAAAAGAGGTCGTTTTCAAGCAGCTCTGTATCCACTCAATATATCGTGGGTGGAATCCCATCGCCTGCATCGTCGCCAGCAAAAAACTCCATTCCACCTTATCATAGGCCTTGGCTAGATGGACCTTAAGCATAGCCCGTGGGGGACGGCCTTTGCTGGTGTACCCTAGGCAAAGTTCCTGTGCCAGAAGTATATTATCACTGATGCGCCTTCCAAGTATAAATGCCGTCTGCGATGCATGGACCAGCCCTCCCAGCACTGGTTTCAACCGATTAGCCAAAACCTTCGAAATTATTTTGTATAGGACGTTGCAGCACGATATGGGACGGAAGTCTTTCGATCGACGTGGCGACTCACACTTAGGTATGAGCGTGATAAGCGTACTATTAAGCCCCTTAAGTAGGCGGCCCGTAGCGAAGAAATCCTTAGTTGCTCGTATCACATCAGGGCCGACCGTCCCCCAAGCCACTTTGAAGAAAGTGGCTGTATACCCATCAGGCCCCGGCGCCTTCTCATCCACCATAGAGAATAGCGCATGTTTCACCTCAAGGTCTTCAACTGGGTGGACCATGTCTAAGGACGTAGCTGGGGAGAGCTTACGCGTGATAGCCCCCTGTACCTCGGCCATGTCCACCGGTGGCGCTCGTGCGGATGTGCCAAGTAATTCCTGATAAAACCCCAGTAACTCCCCTTCCACCTCTTCTGGCGTATTAAGTAGGTCTCCAGTTGGGCCTTCCAATGAGATGATTCGATTAGTCGCTCGACGAACCGCCACCTTCCTGAAGAAGTAAGATGAGCATTGATCGCCATCCTTGAGCCAAGCAAGCTTGGCCCTTTGGGATAACGCCGTATGCTCTACATCGACAGCCCTAGCGTAGAGAAACAGACAATGTCGTTCAAGATCATGAAACATAATCTCTAGGGGATATTTTGCTGCGAATTCTGTGCAATCCCCAAGAAGCGTAATGCGTCCGCAACATTTGCAGCAAGGTTCCCCTTTACACGTCGCATGTGCATGAAAATGGGCTTCAACAACTTGAGCCGCTGGACCAACACATACATAGGAAACCCCGCCATGGGGATACTCCAAACACGCTGAACATGTTCCAAAAAGCCGTCCTCCTTAGTAAGAAAGTTCTCAAAACGAAAACTCACACCGCGTGGTCTCGGCGCTGACACCCCTAATGACAGTGGCGAATGATCAGATGTGAAAGGGAGTTCACACCGATAAAACGTACCTGGCCAGCGAGCAAACCACTGTGGGTTGCCGAGCATGCGATCCAACTTCCTCCAGATGCCTGCCAGAGCCCGTTGCTGATTATACCACGTGAATTTCTGGCCCATCGACGGCAGCATCATAAGGTCGGCCTGTAAGAGACATGCCTGAAACTCAGCCATATCCCGTGCTTGAGGTGCACCCCCACGCCCCTCACTCGCATCCAAGATAGTGTTGAAATCCCCCGCCACTACCCACGCATCCTCAACTCGCAACGCTGAAAACTGAATCAGCTCATCCCAAAGGGCCACTCTATCCTCCCTTCGAGATTTCCCATACACGAACGAGATAAACGCATGTTCACGCGTATCAAGCTATTCCACGCGACAATGAACAGCCTGAGCAGATTTCGCGACAATTGTGACGTGAAGCAAAGAGGTATCCCAGCCCACCCAAATGCGAGTAGCCGGACCATCATCATAGTCAAAGAACCAGGCCCAACGCGGTCGAATAGCCTCTGAAATGTGGGCTGCGTTCGACGCCGCCACCCGCGTCTCCAGAAGACCAACAATGCGCAACCCCCCACGGGCAATCCAATCCCCCATCGCCCTCCTGTGGTCTTGTCGGTTAAGACCACGCACGTTCCAAGACCCAATCGGCATTATGAATGAGCCCCATGTAGGGCTGCGTTTGCTTTAGGGCCCTTAACGTGAGAAACCATATCAACATCCTCGTCATCATTAAAATCCCGCAATAAGGCAAAGGAGTTTTGGTCAACTTGCTGTTCGTCGACCGCCCGCCATGGAGAAGAGCCAGACGCGGACGCCTGTACCCTCGTATGGGCGGACTGATCCGACCTTGGATTCGCCATACTCGGCGCTATCTGCACGCCTTGCCATGGGCACCAATTTGTCTCCACTCAGCTTGGGGAATTTGGAGAGGGGTGCTAAACTTCGCGAAGTAAATATGTGAAGTGTTAATGTCACGTATTGAAGGGGCTTGGCGAATCCATGAAACACTTCACGAACCATGAGTAGAGGCACTTCGCGAACTAGACGACTTTGGGAACCCTACATGGCGAACTCAACCTTTGGCGAATCCAAACTTTGCGAAGCGCGTGTATGGAGTAATTCGGGAACTATAGATGTGTGAGTGCATGTCACGAATTGAGAGGAATCTAGGAGGCTCTCGCGAAGTAGGAATAGGAAGATGAACTTGACGAGTTCTAGGGCTTGATGAAGTCGTGAAGTCTATATTAGAAATAATTCATGTAATATGAACCTTTTTAAAATAACTACTTCTCCTCTGTAATATTTCAACACTTTGGAAATATGAGAACTTAGATAATTAAATAAATTTAATAGCACACTGACATTACAATTTCATGTCTAAGTACAGAAGCTAAGAATTTCATGGAATTTCTGCTAATAATCTACGGACGACAGGTAGGTGAACTTTTCATCTACAACACGTAACCCTTTTATGTGAATATATGTGTACGTGTTTTGTAGGTATTTTTCATCTACGATGCGTAAACCCTTTCCTGATACATGCGCTAATATGATTGTACTGTGATTATGTGAATTTGGTGAATTATGTGACTTGGCGAATTACGTGTCCTATGTGTATTATAATTGTAAGGTCGAGCACCGTATAAAACGGTGATGTCTTATTACGTCGATGAGTGGGGTGTCGATTTGAGGTATAGTTGGGGTGGGTACTAGAGTATTGGGCGAGAGATTAGTTGGGCCGGAGACGTGCGTGAGCGACTCGTCTACTCAGGATCTGAGGTGCAAACCGTCCTAGGTGATTAGTGAGTGAGATGGGAGATGGGCATGAGCGACTCGTCTACTCAGGTCCGTGAGCGACATCTGAGGTGTAAACCATCTTAGAGGATAGTTGAGTACGACGGGAGACGGGCTTGAGCGACTCGTCTACTCAGGACCTGAGGTGCAAGCCGTTGAGGTGGGAGACGGGGGTCAGCCACTCGTCTACTCAGGTACTGAGTTGCAAACCGTCGGGGATTAGCGGGAAGGGGGCGTGAGCCACTCGTCTACTCGGGTGCCTGACCGACACCTGAGGTGTGCAGACCGCTGATTCTGTGAGATTAGACGTAGGGTCTAGATGTGTTGAGACGTGATTGGTTGAGATAGAAAGGGAAAAGTCGAGTGTGCATATTGTGATGTGTATGGGATGGGTTCGAGTGCACGTTGCATACACGCATATTTCACCTACTAAGCATGGGCTCAGGGTTTACGTGTTGTAGGTACCGAGCCCAATACTGATGCACGTCGCGGCTGAGGCGGGCTGATGGCGGTGCTCCACGAACGTTTGGGGGCAAGGCTGTACATGGATGCGACCTGTGGAGCGACCTTAGGATTTTGATATTTTGTCATTTTGGGGCTATGGCCCATGTAAATTTATGACAATGTAGATCACGTTAGTCGCAATGTATTTTATTTTAGGAAAAAGTGTTTTTTAGAGGGGTCGTCGGCAACTTACGTTGCGAAAATCCTCCATTAATCTAAGTTAGAAAAGTAGGGTCGCTACAGGTGGTATCAGAGCTTAGGATATGGATTCTGTAGACTGTCCATGTACGGCCGCTCAAAAGCCTGGAGGATCAGCCTTGCCTGTAAGTCTTAAGGTTTGATGTGATTAACTGTTTACGATAATGTGTCTCTTTACATGACTAATTATAGATCATAAGATGAAGAAAGGGCGTAGAGAAGTGGGCGAGAGACTAGTCGTAGGACCGAACCCGAGTCCCTTACCACTGAACGAGACTCAGTTATTCTGCGACTTACCGAACTGATCCAACGACAATTGGATCAGGTCAACGAGCTTATCCGTACAAAATTCTTCTGAGCCTCGTCAATCTCTACATCCGGGCGTGTAGAAATCATAGGAGAGCGATTTCGTAAGCTGAACCCCCAACATTTATGGATGCTACCGATCCTATGATGGTAGAGGATTGGTTACGTATCGTAGAAGACAGGTTCTTGTATAGCCGAGTACCCGAAGATGAAAAGGTGCTATGTGCCGTTTCTATGCTCAGGGGAAACGCTAGGTTTTGGTGGGACACCGTCAAAATCCTAGAAGATCCAACAAATATGGCGTGGGAACGATTTAAAGAGCTGTTCAATGAGAAGTACTTCACGACCCACTATCGAGCTCAGAAGATTGAATGAGTTCATCAACCTCAAACAAGGCGAAAAACCAATTAAGGAATATATTCGCAAGTTTGAGGAGTTATCCCGCTTTGCCCCACACATGGTGGCGACTAATGCTTTAAAGATAGGAAGATTCCAGGTAGGTTTCAAACCCGAGACGTGAGAATGGTAGGAACGCGAGATTTGATGTTTGCTCAAGTAGCAGAGCGAGCACTTATCGCGGAACAGGTGCAGGCCCGCCCAGCAAGCAAAGAAGAGAACTGAAAATCACTAAGGGGGCGGAGGCGATCAAGCGACAAGACTTCGAATGAGGCCCCAAAAATACTCAAGCTAGACATCTCGGACAACCAAACCAACAGCCAAGGCCGAAATTAGGACCAACCAATTTTCCTATTCGACCTGTAATGTATCCCTAGTGCCAGCAATGTGGGCGATACCATGCGGGCATTTTCTATGGCCCAGGAGCCATAACTGATCCCCAATGCTTCCGATGTGGACAGCTGGGACATTTTACCTGAGCTTGTCAAATAAACTTACCCCAAAATCCAGCTCCACCGGTAGTACGACCACCATTGGCCCCAGCTACAGCTCGAGTATTCACGTTAACTAATGAGGATGAGGAACCAAACCCAACAATGGCGACTGGTACGTTAGAAATCTAACATATACCCACGTTTAGATCGAAGGATTTTTGTGTCACATGTTTACACGATCAATTCCAAATCTAAACCTGATCCTAGTACCGAAGTAATTCGGAATTCTGAAGCCTATCACCAACTTACATTAAGTAATTGTGTAAGTTGACAAATTTTGATCGAGTGAGGAAATCACTTGAGATGTGATAATAGGTCGTTACCCCAAGTTACACCAGTCGGCGAATTTCGGGAGGCGAAATTCTTTTAATGGGAGAGGATGTAGTACCCCGAAATTTTATGAGCATGCTAATATATGGACTTATGTGCAAATTATGTGATTACGTGACTGCATATTACATGTTTATTAAATTATATGATGTGATGAACTCTAACTGGTAGGAAATTGAGTTGAAACTTAGGAATAATCTTGTATAAGGTAGGTAATTTTGATAGGAGAGATTTTTAATAAAACTTAGACGACGAATATTCAAAAGTAATGAGATAAGAACTTATAATTTAGAATATGTTTTATACATCAACAAGGCCCAAGAAGTTAAATGGGCTAAAAGGCTATACTTGTGCCCAAGAGTAGCAAGTAGGATAAGGCATACCCTATTACTTAAGGGTAAAGGAAACATACGTAACTTTAGTGTCTAATCAAGCACAAAGTTCAAAAATTAATATATATCCATAACTAAAGTCCCTAAGAAGAAAGAATAACGAAAGACAATCAGATTATTAAACAAAGAAAGCTAAGAAGAAAGAAGAAGAATAGTTCGAACAGTAGAACTTCAAAAGGTATAATGCTTACTTTGGTTTCCTTTCATCTTAACTTGTAACTTAGCATGTCCTGTTGTTTAGTAAACACGACAAGTTACCATTACTTGAATTTTATATATGTTCGAATGTGTTGAATATTTTTTATGCCCGTAAAAAGAAACCCTTTCGATTGAGGGGTTTAATAACTCTCAAAGTTAATATTTAATTTCTTAGGGTTTAATATTAACAAAAGCAAATTTTCGAAAGTGGGAACATGGTTGAAGGTTGGTTCTTAGGATCATTAAACTCTTTCTGGAAATAAACAGGTGTTGATCGAAAACCTCAAGTTCTAAATGGTTAGAAAGGTTATACGCATCATTAGGAATCGTCAAGTATATGATTCACAAACCATAAGAAGTTTGCGAACCATTCGTGGAATGAAGGTTTTGCAAATTGGAACTAAGTGACAAACCCTAAATTAGTACCTTGCGAACTTCACGAATTGGGAGCTCCACTTCACGAATGGAACTTGGCGAATCAAGAGGCACTTTGCGAACCAATGACTACTTGACTTCGCGAATTGATCATGGTTGGCGAATTGGGAGAGGGGTGCTAAACTTAGCAAAATCGTTTTAAAATAACTACTTCTCCTCTGTAATATTTCAACACTTTGGAAATATCAGAACTTAGGTAATTAAAAAAATTAAATAGCACACTGAATTAAAATTTTATGTTTAAGGACAGGAGCTAAGAATTTCACGGAATTTCTAGCTAATAATCTACGGACAGCAGGTAGGTAAACTTTTCATCTACATCACGTATACCTTTTATGTGAATATATGTGTACGTGTTTTGTAGGTGATTTTTCATCTACGACGCGTAAACCCTTTCCTGATACATGTGCTAATATGATTCTCATGTGATTATGTATATTTGGTGAATTAAGTGACTTGGGGAATTACGTGATCTTCGTGTATTATAATTGTTGCGCATAATATGTACAATTGTTGCACGTCATATGTACATTATGTGCACTGCACGTGCATATCACGTCAGGGTGAGGTCGAGCACCGTATAAAACGGTGATGTCTTATTACGTCGATGAGCGGGGTGTCGATTTCAGGTATAGTTGGGGTGAGTACTAGGGTATTGGGCGAGAGTTGGGCCGGAGACGTGCGTGAGCGACTCGTCTACTCAGGATCTGAGGTGCAAATCGCTGAGGCGGGAGACGGGGGTGAGCCACTCTTCTACTCAGATAATGAGGTGCAAACCGTCCTAGGTGATTGTGAGTGAGATGGGAGACGGGCGTGAGCGACATATGAGGTGTAAACCATCCTAGAGGATAGGTGAGTACGACGGAAGACGAGCGTGAGCGACTCGTCTACTCAGGACCTGAGGTGCAAACCATTGAGGCGAGAGTCGGGGGTGAGCCACTCGTCTACTCAGGTACTGAGGTTCAAACCGTCGTGGATTAGCGGGAGACGGAGGTGAGCCACTCGTCTACTCGGGTGCTTGAGCGACACCTGAGGTGCAAACCGCTGATTCTGTGAGATTAGATGTAGGGTCTAGATGCATTGAGACGTGATTGGTTGAGATAGAAAGGGAAAAGTCGAGTGTGCATATTGTGAGGTGTATGGGATGGGTTCGAGTGCACGTTGCATACACGAATATTTCACCTACTGAGCATGGGCTCAGGGTTTACGTGTTGTAGTTACCAAGCACGACGCTGATGCGTGTCACGGCTGAGGCGGGCTGATGGCGGTGCTCCACGGACTTTTGAGGGCAAGGCTGTACATGGATGCGACCTGTGGAGCGACCTTAGGATTTTGATATTTTGTCATTTTGGGGCTACGACCCATGTAAATTTATGACGATGTAGATGACGTTAGTCGCAATGTATTTTATTTTAGGAAAAAGTTTTTGTTAGACGCTTCCGCGACGTACGTTGCGAAAATCCGCCATTAATCTAAGTTATAAAAGTAGGGTCGCTACATCGTATACCCGCCCCAGTGTTAGCGTCTCGGGTGCGTCTTTGATGCCGCTCGTCATACTAATCCGCCCCAACGAAACGGCAGAATGGGGCGGTACATTTTGTGCGATTTGAGCATAAGTTGATTGTTAGGACTCGAACCTGTTCTACCCATTCTAGCATATTCCTATATGCCTAACACGTTGCATTTGGGAAAGAATACTGAAATTTGCGTATAAAATTTTTCTTTTCCATTTATGTAATGGAACATTGTTCAATGCACATGTGAAAAGAATACATGTCAATTTCTAAATTCCGTACATGACCTAATTACATAGGAAATGTATGACGGCATTGCAAAAGACTCCTATGCGCCCGGCCTCACAGGTCTTCATCCATACACACACTACCACCCCAAAAGCAGCGCGAAGATTCAAAAGATTGGCCTTGCCTCCAAAAGCAATCACGTACCGTGGTAGCTGGTATCTACAACACATAACGTAAGGAGTCAGCCATCGTGGCTCAGTAAGCGGAAACTATGCATGAATGCACGTGTCCCTTCCCCGCAAAGGCATTCCACGCCAATGCACATAACACTCCGCAAAGGCGATCCGCGCTGATGCACCTAGTACTCGTACTAGTATCACTCATGGCCCTCGGCCAACTTACTATGCACCATGAAGAGCTCAATATCTATAAACATAAATGCGACAATGACCTACGCTGGGTAGCCTACGCTATTCCCTAGGTCGCTCCCTCCCAGGTCGTCCCCTCTGTCATACGGTAGCCTACGCTAGGCTCCCCCTAGGTCGCTGCTTCCAAGTCACTTCTTCCGCAAACAGGGCAGTTGCCTACGCCAGTTAGCCTACGCTAGCATAGCTAGGTCGCTCCTTCCTGGGTCGCTCCTCCTGCCTCATCATATACATTATAATAGACGACGTTGTACGCCGTCATGGTGCCATAGAAGTCGCCTGTGACTTAACTGTCAGTCGACATCAACTAACCACCCATATAGGAAGTAATCCATCGCCTTCCGCGATATATTCCATGTACGCCAACCCACACTACCCCGAGTGCGTCATGCATGCTCATGAATATGCACGTGAATCTTATGCAAGAACATGTACTTTATTTCACATAAACATATAATCACCAAGGCACAGAGTCACATATTTAGGCACGTAGAACAAGTTATGTGTCGTTGTTGGATTTCCACTTACCTGTCGTCCGTCGACTAATGCTATTGATCCGGTGAATTTCCTAAGTCCCGACCTTAGGCATAAAACATTAACATCAGTATGCTATTTAATTATTTACATTAGTTAAATACTCGAAATCCCTAAATATTGAGGTATTATTTCAAATGTTGCATTTGGAAAGTAATTATTAACTTATACTCGTGAAAGACCCTAATTCGTGAAATATATAGTTTATTTCCACTTCGTGAAATCATTCTGGGATTTCTAGGATTCGCCAAGTTCTCTAACCTAGTTTGCGAATTGCAATTTCTACCCTTAGGGTTCGCCAAATTCATCCTAATTCGAAGTTCCTTATGAGTTCGCTAACCAAGCATAACACGTGTAATACCTAGCACAAATAAGTCTCGCGAACTAGCCTATTTTGAATTCGTGACTTGTTGGACTCGTGAACTTCCCAATTCATGAAGTGTCCTAGTCGCCAATTGGCTCTATTCGCGAAGTTGTGCCAAGTTTGCCAACTATAGGGTTCGTCAATCATTGGATAGTTCGCGAAGTCTTCCCCCTCTCATGGTTCGCAAAGTTCGGCCCGCCAAGTGAAGTTCCCATGTTTCGCGAATTCTCACTTGATTCGCCAAATTTTTCGATTCGCGAAGTGTAGGAGTTCGCCAACTATAGGAATCGTGATTCTTAGATTCGCCAAACTTCAGTGGGTTCGCGAAGTTCATTTTGTACTTACAACCTGTGAAACTTGGCGCGTTATTTAGTCCGCGAACTAGAGTTCGCAAACCTTTTTATTTCGCGAGTTCGTGTGCTTGAGCTCTTCAGGGTTCGAGATCTCCTCCCAATTTGCAAAGCTCGTCATATGACTTGGCTAGTTTTGTGAGACTCGTTGAGTTCGCCAAACTCGAGAGTTCGCCGAGTTTGTTTCACGAAGTGGCCCACCAACTATTGAACCCGTGAACCTTAGTTTCGCGAATCCATGCAAGTGTGATTGTTTGAGTTCGCGAACCTTGTGTCTCCCATGATTTGTGATCCCGAGTTCGTGAAGTTCATACTTCACGAATTCACCCACACTAAAACACTTTCTAATTCACGAAACACTATCTATAAAGATCAAAAAGCTACTTTTTCCTCAAGAACATTTTGAAGGTCGTATAAACTTTAAAACCCTAAGAATTAAGCTTAATGAGAATACAAGTTTGGACATATTTTCGATGGTACTAGCTTCCTAAGCATACAAAATTCGAAACTTAGAACTTCGAAATCATGACAACAACTCAATCCTCGATGTTAAAATTGTTCAGGCCCTAACATATGATAGCTTCGTGCTTCTAGTCCTTAAAATATGCTAATTCTTGGATAAAACGCAAACATCATAATTACAGAATTGTACCAAGTCCAAGCTTGTGTGGTTTTCAACTCAACGTCTCCTCCTTTCTTGCTCAAGCTCGTTGCTTTCTTTTCTATGGGGGTTTATGGACTTGAAATGATTTTTAGGTGGAGGTTTAGCAAAAGAGATGGGATATGACGTGAATATCCCTTATTTTAAGAAATTTTGTCCCTAGGCTTAACTTGGGCCTAAGTTAAATTTCTAGCCCAACACACCTTGTTTTCGAAGTTTGACTCTAAGTAGATTGGGCCTACTATTTGTGTCAGGAACCGAAACCTCATATCATAATTTCACGCATTATGCATTCATTTAAGTAATTTTAAAACGGAGGTATATATATACAATAAGGTATTTAAAGTATTATAGTTCTAGTTCCCAAAGAGATAGAAGTGAATGTTACGGGAACTAGAAATTTCTAGGGTTTTCTCAGGTTTTGAGAAACTTTATATATATTAATTAAAGTGATTAAATAAATTAGGAAATTTAATGGTATTCTTGAGGTTCTTTAAAATAGAAGAAATATTTAAACAATATTAAAGTATAGCTAAAGAAGAATATTGAAATCCTTCAGTATAATGCCGAAATATTTTCATAAAATTTTCGAGATCTATTTAATAAAGACTTCGAAATTCCTTACTGAAAGATTTCGAGACTTAGTTATTGAGGACTTCGAATTTCTTACTCAAGCATTTCGAGATTTAGAAATTAAAAAAAAATAAAACCTCGAAATCTTTCAATCAAAGAACTCGAAATTCTATTATAGAAATCAATAGAACTTGGACTCTCGATATAATAATGTGTAGTGAATTAAATAATTCCTAGTAATAGATATTTAAAACTTAGTTATGAAGGAAAATAACTGTAATAATAAAATAACACATATTAGATAAGATCATGATAATGATTGATGAAATATCCATGTCATTGAGTTAGTAGTACACGTTAACTTAGGATAAGAATAAAAAGGTATCATTTAGCTAATTATTTAGGAAGCACTTAGAACAAGGAAGAAGCAAGGAATTCAAATAACAATCGAAATCTGAACAAAACTGGGCAAATTTCTGAAGGTAAAGAAACTCAATACTGCTTTGATAATATATATATGCCTGTTAGAGATCAATAATCATATTAAGCAGATGACTAATATTTATAGGAATAATTTCGATATAGGAATAAGAATTGAACATTTATAAGTTTACTTGTAATATGTTATCATTATAGAAATCGATTTGTATTAGGTTTGTAGAGATTTTCGTAACTTTACAGAATTAGGGTTTTTAGATTTTGAATAAGGTTGTTTCTTGAGATAAGTTCGATATTGAAGTATACTAAGGGTTAATATAGGTTTGAGTTTTTAAAGCATCTTGACTTGATGAATATATTTCGGTACATGAATAGTATGGAATTCATCTTGTTCTTAAGAATTCAAGGGAGGGGAATCTCGATATAATATGTCGATTTATGTTATAATGTCGAGATCAGAAATTCAATTAGCTAAAATATCGAGATATATTTCTAGATGTCATATTAAGTCCTCGACATAGATTTACTAGGAAGATGTCGAAATGTTGTCCATTTGAAACTCAAATGATTTCAATATCAAATAAAGATCTCGACATAAGGTTTTGAAAGTAGTTGAGATAATGTCATGATAAGTCTCGAAATCTGCTATAGAGCATTTCGACATTTACTTAACTAAAGACCTCGAGACTAGTTAATTAAAGACTTCGAATTTCCTCAACTAAAGATCTCAAAATTGATTAACTAAAGACTTCGATATTTTCTCTTTCTCAATTAAAGGTCTCGAGATTGTTAAATTGGCTAATGTAATATTGTATATATTATATATATATGGGTATTAGGGTTTTCTAAATTTGGAGGAACCATATATATATATATGTGTGTGTGTGTGTGTGTGTGTTTATTTTTGTATAAGATTTTCGGTATGATACGGACTTTTAGAATTTAATAAGTTTCGATATTTTTAGGGTTTTCAACACAATAAGAATTAGGGTTTTCAATGATATTTTTGGTATAGTATAGTTACCAACTTTTAATGCAGGTTCAATATTGATTAAACATAAAACCTTTAAGCCAGGAGTCTAATACATTATAACTGATAAACATAAAGTAAACAACGGATCAAAGTAATCACGCATATCACGCACGCATGTCATTTTAGGTCTTCATATTTACGGATAAAATAATTGTATAGGTCATGAGTCCGATAAGGGCAAGGGCAAAGTCGATTAAGCGAACGGAGAAAATTGGCGAAACTTGTGAGTATGATTTGCAACATGTACCTTATGTGCCTTATGTGCTTACATGCTTTAGATGGATTAATTGACTAATATGTGCTTTATATGTTATTTACGGATCGATGTGAATTATGTGACCGTAAAGTGCTTTCATATGATTAACGTGTTATATAAGGTGTTTTATATAGCATTGCATACATATAAAATAAGGGAGAAACCGTTATGACTGCTACGACTACAGAGGGTATGATACGGATGCTACGGCATATATCCCTACAAATTGGGGGATCTTATAGAGTCCTGTACAGGCAATACGTATCCCTAAAAATCGGGGGATTACGACATGGTTATAGAGTCCCATGCATGGGCGCCGACTGGGCGTACAGTACAGTCTAGCTAGTCTATAACGGGAGTATCAAAATAAATGGACATATAGAATGGCATGTGATCTACGGATCGTGTGAATGACCGTTATATGAATGATGATTATGTGATTTGAAATGGCATGGTTACGATATTGATGGAAAGGAATAGACTACTGTTTATTTTATTGTTACTTGTATTAGTTAACATGTTGCGATCATACTCTGAATCGGTGTCTTCACAGTTGTGTAGATAATTAGCAGACTGCGTAGAAAGCATCATCGTAAAGCATGGATTCAAGGTTGGCCAGCTACGCTCTCCTCCTGCTCCCCTCTGGTTCATCGTTAGCATATAGAATAGAAACGGATTTAGACTATTCCTTTTTGTGACTCGTATGATAGGTACATATATGTACATTATTGTGAAGGGAACTAGATTGGATGTACGCGCCCATTTTTGTTAGAGAATGGTTATGGGAATCGCGAAAAATTTTATATGAGTATTTTATAGCGGCATAAAAAGGTAATAGGAAACGGGGCGCTACATGTAGTGGTATCAGAGCCCAGGCTTTAGGTTCTGTAGACATTTGCATAGTATGTGCATGTTATGGATTGCCCTTAAACTTTTCTTGCATATATAGGCAAAGGGCAATAGGTGATCCGATACCTATAGAACATGATGAACCTACTATAGAGGGAGGAGGAAGAACGGCCGTACCTGAATCCCATTCATCGCATACTCTTAGACAGCATGAATCCGAACACCCCCTGACAACTCCCCGAGAACGACGATATGATAAGTTAAGAAAGATGGGTGCTGTGGATTTCATGGGTACGACAGATCCTGCTGAGGCAGAAACATGGTTGAAAAGGACGGAAAGAGTGTTTAATATGATGCAATATACCCCAGAAGAGAGATTCGACTATGCTGTCTCACTCTTACAGGGACATGCATATGAAAGAGAATTTAATGATACCTATATGCCCGAGGTCTACAGAGATCAGAAAGAGAAGGAATTTTTAGAACTTACACAGGGAAACAAGTCCGTGGGCGAATATGAAGTGATGTTTAATCAGCTATCTCGATACGCTCCACACATGGTTGTGATTGAAAGAAATAAGTGCCGAAAGTTTGAAGCTGGACTTCGTTACACGATTAGAAATCGTATCACACCATCAGACATGGAGTCCCATGGAAAGTTAAGGGCGCAGCGATCCGGAAAGATTAGAGACTGAATCCAGAAACTTCCAAAGTAATAAAAGAAGGCCGGGGGAGGAGTCGTCGAGTAGAAAGACGAAAAAGACGTATAGTACACCTAGACCAATGAGTACGCAACGTAGTGCCGCAAGGGGCAGTACGGGCGGAATGAGACCGGTCGGACGAGGAATTGCACAGACCATACCAGCATGTGAACATTGCGGGAAGAGCCATCTGGGCGTCTGTAGATGGCTCACAGGCGAATGTTTTCAATGTGGGCAACGGGGACACTTAGCAAGGAATTGCCCAACATTACAAATAGAACCCACAGTAGATCAATCAAGAATCAGCGGAACTTATGCAAATGGTGGAAGAGGAAGGGGTCGAGGAACGTTTAGCACAAGTTCTGGAAGAGGAGGTTCAGGAGGCCAAGCCTATAGGTCGCCAGCACAAGCCAGGATTTTCACCATGACTCGTGAGGAGGCCAAAGAGGGATTACACGTGATTACGAGTAAATTATCTATATGTGATATTGATGCATATGTTTTATTCGATCCAGGTGCCACACATTCATTCATATCACGAACATTTGCATCTTTATTACCTGATAAACCCCCCTAGCAGATGAATTGTATGTTCGACTTCCAACGGGCGAAACAGTTACAGTGAATACAGTATACTTAGAATGCAGAATGGTCAGTAAAGGGATAGAGATGCGAGCAACCCTATTCGTTATTCCTTTAATGTATTTCGACGTAATATTAGGCATGGACTGGCTGTCAAGATATCGGGCGAAGCTTGATTGTTTCAAAAAGGAAATTGAATTGACCCCTATAGATCAAACCCATATAATACTTAAGGGAGAAAAGAGCGTACGGACGGCACATCGGATATCAAGATTAGAAGCTTCTAAGATGATTAGTAAAGGATGCGAAGGGTATATAGCCTATGTTATAGATGCGCAGTTAAGTGGATCGAAAATAGAAGATATTCCGGTAGTAAGTGAATATGCTGGTGTTTTTCCCGAAGAGTTACCGGGGTTACCACCTGTGACGACCCTCGTTTTCTAAGTAAGATTAGTGGCGGATTTCCGCAACGTAAGTCGCGGAAGGCCCGTCTAAGTAAAACTTTTTCCTAAACAATATATATTACTATAAAAGTCTGTCAACATCATCATCTCTGTACACCGGCCAAGGCCCCAAAATGACAGAAGAACAAAAATCCTAGTGTCGCTCCACAGGTCTTCATCCATGTACCGCCCCGCCCTCAACAGTCCGTGGAGCACCGCCACCAGCCGCCTCAGTCTTGACGCGCGTCGGCGTTAGACTCGGTACCTACAACACGTAAACACTGAGCGATTTGCCCAGTAGGTGAATAAAAATGCATGTATGCACGTGAGCGCTCATTCCCAATCCCAATATCTCACATGCAATATTCACTCTTTCTTTTCCCACAACCCTATCTCAAATCACACAACACAGAGCCCTAGGTCAGACACGACACCTCGCGCGCCTATAACATAACGGAAGCTTACACTAGTAGCGTTTTGACGTTCACGCAACTGCCCTACTAGGTCGCTCTTTCGTAAGCGGTAGCCTACGCCGACAGCGTTTTGCCGTTCACGCAACTGCCCTGTCAGGTCGCTGCTAAAAATACAATCATGACGGTTTTGCACCTCGGGACGTTCACGCCCGAGTAGACAGATCGATCACGCCTGTCTGCCGTCAGGTGTCATATGAGTACCAACCTCGACTCCTCAACGAGTCAACAATAAAAATCACAAACATCTCAAATCAACCGTCTCAATACGGTGTAAATATCTCACCCCTGTGATATAAGATATAATATGCATATGCCATGCATATAAACGTGATAACATATGAATTCGTGATTTTACATGAAATATACGTAAAGCACATAAATCACGTAAATCATTGAAGCACATAAAAACACGTAATTCAAATAAGTGTTTACGCATTGTAGATGAATAATTCACTTACCTGTCCTCCCGATACAGTCAATTAACAAGTCTGGTGGAGTCTCTATCGGTCGGTCAAAATTCTTATACCCATATGAGCACTCTCGAAATCTTTGTTAAATCCAAAAATGGTACGGTCTGAAAACAATAAACTTCAAGAATACCACGTGTTACAAGAATGATTAAGGCCTACATGTTATAAGTACTAATGAATATAAATCGAAATTCTATGGTTTTCCTAATCATGGCAACCTTCGAAACTTTCTATATTCATTACTTATCCACGAAAACAATATCTATAATTATCAGAATAATCTATCTATACTAAGTTTAAGAGACCTTTGCATACCTTATTTCGAAAGCTTCACATAATTTATTCTAAGTACAGACTAGAGTCACGTAGACTATCTAATCATCTCGATACTCGCATAACAATGAACTGAATTAAGTATTTTAGATGTTCTAATCATGATAATTTCCAAACCCCTTGATGCTTAACATATGATCACGTAGAACTATATACACCTTGGATGAATATTAAGCATATCAAGAACACATGCGAACATGATTCCAACCTTTATATTTCAGCACCTAAGTAAAATACATAAATTACGGAAGTCAATATAACTACTTCAAAGACTGACATCTACCCTTAATATAACAATCACGACGGAAACCTCACATGATTAATACCTAGTCAAGCAAGTTAGGAAAACATGAAGTCATATATTCGATATAAGTAATTACGAAATAAAAGTAAGCTCTTTACCTTCTCCACTTCGAACTCTTTGAATTAATTAAAGGTTTGAGCTTAGCCAAGATCTGCTCCTTTTTTTAGTTCCTGCTTTTTGTTCCTTTAGTTTAACGTCACTTATTCTTGATATATATGCTTACTAGATATATATCAATGTTTCGTAGTTGATGAGTGATTTGACAAGGGAGGTGGGGGTGACGAATTTTTCCCCTCATGTTAGGTAAGGTGTAATCTCATTAAGCCTTTATCATACTTGGATTTCTTTGGGCCTTATTTGTGTATTAAGTATAGCCCATTTGATTAAATTAATTCTCATATCCATGTTTTCCTATAAGGTGATAAGGAAGTGTTGGGTACCATCAACGTGTCTTTCTTAGATTTCTCCTATCCCTTGATTTATCAGTACCCTATAAGGTACCTTTCCTACTTAATTTAGGCGACACATTTAAATGTGTGGCCCACTTTCTTGGATCAACAATTTTCTTATGTCTAGACTCGCCCACATATCTTCTACATTCTCTAGGCATAAGTATTCCTATTCCTACCACGCTTACGCTGCGCACTCTAGGCGTACCTGAATAAAAAATGCAATATTATAATTAAATGATTATTTCCCTCAAAATATTCCAGCTCCCCCAAAGTTCACTAAAGGTCATTGCTCACGATACCGAAAAGTTCCTAACGCCGAAAACTATACAATACCGAAAGCTTTCTTAATGTTAAAAAAACTATCAGCTCACTGAAACTTCTATTTGGATTAGCTTTCAAAACTCATATGTTGCCAAAAGCATAGAACATCGAAAATGTATATATTTCCAGCAATCTACTTCTCTCTTATGTTCAACAATCGATCACATACCTAATAACAATTCAAAACCTTAACTATTTTAGTAAGCTATTCTAACACCAGAAGTTAATTATATAGGCACAAACGACAGACTAATCATCACGGCAATTTTTAAAAATCTGGAATTCAACTCTAACATATGCAAACCATAGAAACATCTTTTTACTCACATTAGCACCTATTCAAGTCACGTAACCCACATATCAACGAAAACATATTATATTATTCTTATAAGCATAAATCTTACGAAGACCCTCAAAATCATAACATTTAAAGTCTAAACATGCTCAACTACCAAAGACATATAAACACGTAATTAATCCAAAAATCCGTATTCTTATTATCCAACACTAATTCACGAACAACTTCACATAGTCTATTCAAATCGCAAATTAAAAATCACATAATCATTTAATATCGCATAACTCACAGATCTCACCAACACTTCGAAATCATATAAAGCACATATATCAAATAACACGTAATCAAACAATCAATTACTAAACTTACAGGCTATACTGGTTCTCCAGGCTTTTGAGCGGCAGTACATGGACAGTCTTCAGAACCTAAAGCCTAGGCTCTGATACCACCTGTGACGACCCTCGTTTTCTAAGTAAGATTACTGGCGGATTTCCGCAACGTAAGCCGCGGAAGGCCCGTCTAATTAAAACTTTTTCCTAAACAATATATATTACTATAAAAGTCTGTCTACATCATCATCTCTGTACACGGGCCAAGGCCCCAAAATGATAGAAGAACAAAAATCCTAGTGTCGCTCCACAGGTCTTCATCCATGTACCGCCCCGCCCTCAACAGTCCGTGGAGCACCGCCACCAGCCGCCTCAGTCTTAACGCGCGTCGGCGTTAGACTCGGTACCTACAACACGTAAACACTGAGCGATTTGCCCAGTAGGTGAATAAAAATGCATGTATGCACGTGAGCGCTCATTCCCAATCCCAATATCTCACATGCAATATTCACTCTTTCTTTTCCCATAACCCTATCTCAAATCTCGCAACACAGGGCCCTAGGTCAGACTCGACACCTCGCGTGCCTATAACATAACGGAAGCTTACACTAGTAGCGTTTTGACGTTCACGCAACTGCCCTACTAGGTCGCTCTTCCGTAAGCGGTAGCCTACGCCGACAGCGTTTTGACGTTCACGCAACTGCCTTGTCAGGTCGCTCCTTCCGCTAGAAATACAATCACGACGGTTTTGCACCTCGGGACGTTCACGCCCGAGTAGACAGATCGATCACGCCTGTCTGCCGTCAGGTGTCATATGAGTACCAACCTCGACTCCTCAACGAGTCAACAATAAAAATCACAAACATCTCAAATCAACCGTCTCAATACGGTGTAAATATCTCACCCCTGTGATATGATATGCATATGCCATGCATATAAACGTGATAACATATGAATTCGTGATTTTACATGAAATATACGTAAAGCACATAAATCACGTAAATCATTGAAGCACATAAAAACACGTAATTCAAATAAGTGTTTACGCATTGTAGATGAATAATTCACTTACCTGTCCTCCCGCTACAGTCAATTAACAAGTCTGGTAGAGTCTCTATCGGTCGGTCAAAATTCTTATACCCCTATGAGCACTCTCGAAATCTTTGTTAAATCCAAAAATGGTACGGTCTGAAAACAATAAACTATCAAGAATACCACGTGTTACAAGAATGAATAAGGCCTACATGTTATAAGTACTAATGAATATAAATCGAAATTCTATGGTTTTCCTAATCATGGCAACCTTCGAAACTTTCTATATTCATTACTTATCCACGAAAACAATATCTATAATTATCAGAATAATCTATCTATACTAAGTTTAAGAGACCTTTGCATACCTTATTTCGAAAGCTTCACATAATTTATTCTAAGTACAGACTAGAGTCACGTAGACTATCTAATCATCTCGATACTCGCATAACAATGAACTGAATTAAATATTTTAGATGTTCTAATCATGATAATTTCCAAACCCCTTGATGCTTAACATATGATCACGTAGAACTATATACACCTTGGATGAATATTAAGCATATCAAGAACACATGCGAACATGATTCCAACCTTTATATTTCAGCACCTAAGTAAACTATATAAATTACGAAAGTCAATGTAACTACTTCAAAGACTGACATCTACCCTTAATATAACAATCACGTCGGAAACCTCACATGATTAATACCTAGTCAAGCAAGTTAGGAAAACATGAAGTCATATATTCGATATAAGGAATTACGAAATAAAAGTAAGCTCTCTACCTTCTCCACTTCGAACTCCTTGAACTAATTAAAGGTTTGAGCTTAGCCAAGATCTGCTCCTTTTTTTAGTTCCTGCTTTTCGTTCCTTTAGTTTAACGTCACATATTCATGATATATATGCTTACTAGATATATATCAATGTTTCGTAGTTGATGAGTGATTTGACAAGGGAGGTGGGAGTGACGAATTTTTCCCCTCATGTTAGGTAAGGTGTAATCTCATTAAGCCTTTATCATACTTGGATTTCTTTGGGCCTCATTAGTGTATTAAGTATAGCCCATTTGATTAAATTAATTCTCATATCCATGTTTTCCTATAAGGTGATAAGGAAGTGTTGGGTACCATCAACGTGTCTTTCCTAAGGATTAAGCAACCCACTTAAATATTGATTTGGGTTTTGTAGGTTTTATTAAGTACTTAATTTTGGGTCTTTATTTAATCTTGTGCTTCAATCATTTGGGTCATACTTTTATTCAAGCCCAAAATTTTATTATTTTCGCTTCATCCGAGTAAATATTTCTTGGGAATTTAATTCTTAATATTTTCTACACTAATTATCTTGAACTTTCCTATCGTAATCCCGCTTTAAAATTTGCGGGTATTACATCCTCCCCCCATAAAAGAATTTCGTCCCCGAAATTACGCCGAAGCGGATAACTCGGGTAACGATTTCTCCTATCCCTTGATTTATCAGTACCCTATAAGGTACCTTTCCTACTTAACTTTGGCGACACATTTAAATGTGTGGCCCACTTTCTTGGATCAACAATTTTCTTATGTCTAGACTCGCCCACATATCTTCTACATTCTCTAGGCATAAGTATTCCTATTCCTACCACGCTTATGCTGCGCACTCTAGGCGTACCTGAATAAAAAATGCAATATTATAATTAAATGATTATTTCCCTCAAAATATTCCAGCTCCCCCAAAGTTCACTAAAGGTCATTGCTCACGATACCGAAAAGTTCCTAACGCCGAAAACTATACAATACCGAAAGCTTTCTTAATGTTAAAAAAAACTATCAGCTCACTGAAACTTCTATTTGGATTAACTTTCAAAACTCATATGTTGCCAAAAGCATAGAACATCGAAAATGTATATATTTCCAGCAATCTACTTCTCTCTTATGTTCAACAATCGATCACATACCTAATAACAATTCAAAACCTTAACTATTTTAGTAAGCTATTCTAACACCAGAAGTTAATTATATAGGCACAAACGACAGACTAATCATCACGGCAATTTTTAAAAATCTGGAATTCAACTCTAACATATGCAAACCATAGAAACATCTTTTTACTCACATTAGCACCTATTCAAGTCACGTAACCCACATATCAACGGAAACATATTATATTATTCTTATAAGCATAAATCTTACGAAGACCCTCAAAATCATAACATTTAAAGTCTAAACATGCTCAACTACCGAAGACATATAAACACGTAATTAATCCAAAAATCCGTATTCTTATTATCCAACACTAATTCACGAACAACTTCACATAGTCTATTCAAATCGCAAATTAAAAATCATATAATCATTTAATATCGCATAACTCACAGATCTCACCAACACTTCGAAATCATATAAAGCACATATATCAAATAACACGTAATCAAACAATCAATTAGTGAACTTACAGGCTATACTGGTTCTCCAGGCTTTTGAGCGGCAGTACATGGACAGTCTTCAGAACCTAAAGCCTAGGCTCTGATACCACCTGTGATGACCCTCGTTTTCTAAGTAAGATTAGTGGCGGATTTCCGCAACGTAAGCCGCGGAAGGCCCGTCTAATTAAAACTTTTTCTTAAACAATATATATTACTATAAAAGTCTGTCTACATCATCATCTCTGTACACGGGCCAAGGCCCCAATATGATAGAAGAACAAAAATCCTAGTTTCGCTCCACAGGTCTTCATCCATGTACCGCCCCGCCCTCAAAAGTCCGTGGAGCACCGCCACCAGCCGCCTCAGTCTTGACGCGCGTCGGCGTTAGACTCGGTACCTACAACACGTATACACTGAGCGATTTGCCCAGTAGGTGAATAAAAATGCATGTATGCACGTGAGCGCTCATTCCCAATCCCAATATCTCACATGCAATATTCACTCTTTCTTTTCCCATAACCCTATCTCAAATCACACAACACAGGGCCCTAGGTCAGACTCGACACCTCGCACGCCTATAACATAACGGAAGCTTACACTAGTAGCGTTTTGACGTTCACGCAACTGCCCTACTAGGTCGCTCTTCCGTAAGCGGTAGCCTACGCCGACAGCGTTTTGACGTTCACGTAACTGCCCTGTCAGGTCGCTCCTTCCCCTAGAAATACAATCACGACGGTTTTGCACCTCGGGACGTTCACGCCCGAGTAGACAGATCGATCACGCCTATCTGCCGTCAGGTGTCATATGAGTACCAACCTCGACTCCTCAACGAGTCAACAATAAAAATCACAAACATCTCAAATCAACCGTCTCAATACGGTGTAAATATCTCACCCCTGTGATATGATATGCATATGCCATGCATATAAACGTGATAACATATGAATTCGTGATTTTACATGAAATATACGTAAAGCACATAAATCACGTAAATCATTGAAGCACATAAAAACACGTAATTCAAATAAGTGTTTACGCATTGTAGATGAATAATTCACTTACCTGTCCTCCCGCTACAGTCAATTAACAAGTCTGGTGGAGTCTCTATCGGTCGGTCAAAATTCTTATACCCCTATGAGCACTCTCGAAATCTTTGTTAAATCCAAAAATGGTACGGTCTGAAAACAATAAACTATCAAGAATACCACGTGTTACAAGAATGATTAAGGCCTACATGTTATAAGTACTAATGAATATAAATCGAAATTCTATGGTTTTCCTAATCATGGCAACCTTCGAAACTTTCTATATTCATTACTTATCCACGAAAACAATATCTATAATTATCAGAATAATCTATCTATACTAAGTTTAAGAGACCTTTGCATACCTTATTTCGAAAGCTTCACATAATTTATTCTAAGTACAGACTAGAGTCACGTAGACTATCTAATCATCTCGATACTCGCATAACAATGAACTGAATTAAATATTTTAGAGGTTCTTACCATGATAATTTCCAAACCCCTTGATGCTTAACATATGATCACGTAGAACTATATACACCTTGGATGAATATTAAGCATATCAAGAACACATGCGAACATGATTCCAACCTTTATATTTCAGCACCTAAGTAAACTATATAAATTACGAAAGTCAATATAACTACTTCAAAGACTGACATCTACCTTAATATAACAATCACGACGGAAACCTCACATGATTAATACCTAGTCAAGCAAGTTAGGAAAACATGAAGACATATATTCGCTATAAGGAATTACGAAATAAAAGTAAGCTCTCTACCTTCTCCACTTCGAACTCCTTGAACTAATTAAAGGTTTGAGCTTAGCCAAGATCTGCTCCTTTTTTTAGTTCCTGCTTTTTGTTCCTTTAGTTTAACGTCACATATTCTTGATATATATGCTTACTAGATATATATCAATGTTTCGTAGTTGATGAGTGATTTGACAAGGGAGGTGG
The DNA here is from genome assembly GCA_027422505.1 of Craterostigma plantagineum. Lineage (NCBI taxonomy): Eukaryota > Viridiplantae > Streptophyta > Magnoliopsida > Lamiales > Linderniaceae > Craterostigma > Craterostigma plantagineum. The sequence goes on along the minus strand of JAPQWV010000013.1, from coordinate 14,480,298 downwards.
GGGTGACGAATTTTTCCCCTCATGTTAGGTAAGGTGTAATCTCATTAAGCCTTTATCATACTTGGATTTCTTTGGGCGTTATTTGTGTATTAAGTATAGCCCATTTGATTAAATTAATTCTCATATCCATGTTTTCCTATAAGGTGATAAGGAAGTGTTGGGTACCATCAACGTGTCTTTCCTAAGGATTAAGCAACCCACTTAAATATTGATTTGGGCCTTGTAGGTTTTATTAAGTACTTAATTTTGGGTCTTTATTTAATCTTTGTGATTCAATCATTTGGGTCATACTTTTATTCAAGCCCAAAATTTTATTATTTTCGCTTCATCCGAGTAAATATTTCTCGGGAATTTTATTCTTAATATTTTCTACACTAATTATCTTGAACTTTCCTATCGTAATCCCGCTTTAAAATTTGCGGGTATTACATCCTCCCCCATAAAAGAATTTCGTCCCCGAAATTACGCCGAAGCGGATAACTCGGGTAACGATTTCTCCTATCCCTTGATTTATCAGTACCCTATAAGGTACCTTTCCTACTTAATTTAGGCGACACATTTAAATGTGTGGCCACTTTCTTGGATCAACAATTTTCTTATGTCTAGACTCGCCCACATATCTTCTACATTCTCTAAGCATAAGTATTCCTATTCCTACCACGCTTACGCTGCGCACTCTAGGCGTACCTGAATAAAAAATGCAATATTATAATTAAATGATTATTTCCCTCAACATATTCCAGCTCCCCCAAAGTTCACTAAAGGTCATTGCTCACGATACCGAAAAGTTCCTAACGCCGAAAACTATACAATACCGAAAGCTTTCTTAATGTTAAAAAAAACTATCAGCTCACTGAAACTTCAGAACTTAAAGCCTAGGCTCTGATACCACCTGTGACGACCCTCGTTTTCTAAGTAAGATTAGTGGCGGATTTCCGCAACGTAAGCCGCGGAAGGCCCGTCTAATTAAAACTTTTTCCTAAACAATATATATTACTATAAAAGTCTGTCTACATCATCATCTCTGTACACGGGCCAAGGCCCCAAAATGATAGAAGAACAAAAATCCTAGTGTCGCTCCACAGGTCTTCATCCATGTACCGCCCCGCCCTCAAAAGTCCGTGGAGCACCGCCACCAGCCGCCTCAGTCTTGACGCGCGTCGGCGTTAGAATCGGTACCTACAACACGTAAACACTGAGCGATTTGCCCAGTAGGTGAATAAAAATGCATGTATGCACGTGAGCGCTCATTCCCAATCCCAATATCTCACATGCAATATTCACTCTTTCTTTTCCCATAACCCTATCTCAAATCACACAACACAGGGCCCTAGGTCAGACTCGACACCTCGCACGCCTATAACATAACGGAAGCTTACACTAGTAGCGTTTTGACGTTCACGCAACTGCCCTACTAGGTCGCCCTTCCGTAAGCGGTAGCCTACGCCGACAGCGTTTTGACGTTCACGTAACTGCCCTGTCAGGTCGCTCCTTCCCCTAGAAATACAATCACGACGGTTTTGCACCTCGGGACGTTCACGCCCGAGTAGACAGATCGATCACGCCTATCTGCCGTCAGGTGTCATATGAGTACCAACCTCGACTCCTCAACGAGTCAACAATAAAAATCACAAACATCTCAAATCAACCGTCTCAATACGGTGTAAATATCTCACCCCTGTGATATGATATGCATATGCCATGCATATAAACGTGATAACATATGAATTCGTGATTTTACATGAAATATACGTAAAGCACATAAATCACGTAAATCATTGAAGCACATAAAAACACGTAATTCAAATAAGTGTTTACGCATATGAATAATTCACTTACCTGTCCTCCCGCTACAGTCAATTAACAAGTCCGGTGGAGTCTCTATCGGTCGGTCAAAATTCTTATACCCCTATGAGCACTCTCGAAATCTTTGTTAAATCCAAAAATGGTACGGTCTGAAAACAATAAACTATCAAGAATACCACGTGTTACAAGAATGATTAAGGCCTACATGTTATAAGTACTAATGAATATAAATCGAAATTCTATGGTTTTCCTAATCATGGCAACCTTCGAAACTTTCTATATTCATTACTTATCCACGAAAACAATATCTATAATTATCAGAATAATCTATCTATACTAAGTTTAAGAGACCTTTGCATACCTTATTTCGAAAGCTTCACATAATTTATTCTAAGTACAGACTAGAGTCACGTAGACTATCTAATCATCTCGATACTCGCATAACAATGAACTGAATTAAATATTTTAGATGTTCTAATCATGATAATTTCCAAACCCCTTGATGCTTAACATATGATCACGTAGAACTGTATACACCTTGGATGAATATTAAGCATATCAAGAACACATGCGAACATGATTCCAACCTTTATATTTCAGCACCTAAGTAAACTATATAAATTACGAAAGTCAATATAACTACTTCAAAGACTGACATCTACCTTAATATAACAATCACGACGGAAACCTCACATGATTAATACCTAGTCAAGCAAGTTAGGAAAACATGAAGTCATATATTCGATATAAGGAATTACGAAATAAAAGTAAGCTCTCTACCTTCTCCACTTCGAACTCCTTGAACTAATTAAAGGTTTGAGCTTAGCCAAGATCTGCTCCTTTTTTTAGTTCCTGCTTTTTGTTCCTTTAGTTTAACGTCACATATTCTTGATATATATGCTTACTAGATATATATCAATGTTTCGTAGTTGATGAGTGATTTGACAAGGGAGGTGGGGGTGACGAATTTTTCCCCTCATGTTAGGTAAGGTGTAATCTCATTAAGCCTTTATCATACTTGGATTTCTTTGGGCCTTATTTGTGTATTAAGTATAGCCCATTTGATTAAATTAATTCTCATATCCATGTTTTCCTATAAGGTGATAAGGAAGTGTTGGGTACCATCAACGTGTCTTTCCTAAGGATTAAGCAACCCACTTAAATATTGATTTGGGTTTTGTAGGTTTTATTAAGTACTTAATTTTGGGTCTTTATTTAATCTTTGTGCTTCAATCATTCGGGTCATACTTTTATTCAAGCCCAAAATTTTATTATTTTCGCTTCATCCGAGTAAATATTTCTTGGGAATTTTATTCTTAATATTTTATACACTAATTATCTTGAACTTTCCTATCGTAATCCCGCTTTAAAATTTGCGGGTATTACATCCTCCCCCCATAAAAGAATTTCGTCCCCGAAATTACGCCGAAGCGGATAACTCGGGTAACGATTTCTCCTATCCCTTGATTTATCAGAACCCTATATGGTACCTTTCCTACTTAATTTAGGCGACACATTTAAATGTGTGGCCCACTTTCTTGGATCAACAATTTTCTTATGTCTAGACTCGCCCACATATCTTCTACATTCTCTAGGCATAAGTATTCCTATTCCTACCACGCTTACGCTGCGCACTCTAGGCGTACCTGAATAAAAAATGCAATATTATAATTAAATGATTATTTCCCTCAAAATATTCCAGCTCCCCCAAAGTTCACTAAAGGTCATTGCTCACGATACCGAAAAGTTCCTAACGCCGAAAACTATACAATACCGAAAGCTTTCTTAATGTTAAAAAAAACTATCAGCTCACTGAAACTTCTATTTGGATTAACTTTCAAAACTCATATGTTGCCAAAAGCATAGAACATTGAAAATGTATATATTTCCAGCAATCTACTTCTCTCTTATGTTCAACAATCGATCACATACCTAATAACAATTCAAAACCTTAACTATTTTAGTAAGCTATTCTAACACCAGAAGTTAATTATATAGGCACAAACGACAGACTAATCATCACGGAAATTTTTAAAAATCTGAAATCAACTCTAACATATGCAAACCATAGAAACATCTTTTTACTCACATTAGCACCTGTTCAAGTCACGTAACCCACATATCAACGGAAACATATTATATTATTCTTATAAGCATAAATCTTACGAAGACCCAAAATCATAACATTTAAAGTCTAAACATGCTCAACTACCAAAGACATATAAACACGTAATTAATCCAAAAATCCGTATTCTTATTATCCAACACTAATTCACGAACAACTTCACATAGTCTATTCAAATCGCAAATTAAAAATCACATAATCATTTAATATCGCATAACTCACAGATCTCACCAACACTTCGAAATCATATAAAGCACATATATCAAATAACACGTAATCAAACAATCAATTAGTGAACTTACAGGCTATACTGGTTCTCCAGGCTTTTGAGCGGCAGTACATGGACAGTCTTCAGAACCTAAAGCCTAGGCTCTGATACCACCTGTGATGACCCTCGTTTTCTAAGTAAGATTAGTGGCGGATTTCCGCAACGTAAGCCGCGGAAGGCCCGTCTAATTAAAACTTTTTCCTAAACAATATATATTACTATAAAAGTCTGTCTACATCATCATCTCTGTACACGGGCCAAGGCCCCAAAATGATAGAAGAACAAAAATCCTAGTGTTGCTCCACAGGTCTTCATCCATGTACCGCCCAGCCCTCAAAAGTCCGTGGAGCACCGCCACCAGCCGCCTTAGTCTTGACGCGCGTCGGCGTTAGACTCTACAACACGTAAACACTGAGCGATTTGCCCAGTAGGTGAATAAAAATGCATGTATGCACGTGAGCGCTCACTCCCAATCCCAATATCTCACATGCAATATTCACTCTTTCTTTTCCCATAACCCTATCTCAAATCACACAACACAGGGCCCTAGGTCAGACTCGACACCTCGCGCGCCTATAACATAACGGAAGCTTACACTAGTAGCGTTTTGACGTTCACGCAACTGCCCTACTAGGTCGCTCTTCCGTAAGCGGTAGCCTACGCCGACAGCGTTTTGACGTTCACGCAACTGCCCTGTCAGGTCGCTCCTTCCGCTAAAAATACAATCACGACGGTTTTGCACCTCGGGACGTTCACGCCCGAGTAGACAGGTCGATCACGTCTGTCTGCCGTCAGGTGTCATATGAGTACCAACCTCGACTCCTCAACGAGTCAACAATAAAACTCACAAACATCTCAAATCAACCGTCTCAATACGGTGTAAATATCTCACCCCTGTGATATGATATGCATATGCCATGCATATAAACGTGATAACATATGAATTCGTGATTTTACATGAAATATACGTAAAGCACATAAATTACGTAAATCATTGAAGCACATAAAAACACGTAATTCAAATAAGTGTTTACGCATTGTAGATGAATAATTCACTTACCTGTCCTCCCGCTACAGTCAATTAACAAGTCTGGTGGAGTCTCTATCGGTCGGTCAAAATTCTTATACCCCTATGAGCACTCTCGAAATCTTTGTTAAATCCAAAAATGGTACGGTCTGAAAACAATAAACTATCAAGAATACCACGTGTTACAAGAATGATTACGGCCTACATGTTATAAGTACTAATGAATATAAATCGAAATTCTATGGTTTTCCTAATCATGGAAACCTTCGAAACTTTCTATATTCATTACTTATCCACGAAAACAATATCTATAATTATCAGAATAATCTATCTATACTAAGTTTAAGAGACCTTTGCATACCTTATTTCGAAAGCTTCACATAATTTATTCTAAGTACAGACTAGAGTCACGTAGACTATCTAATCATCTCGATACTCGCATAACAATGAACTGAATTAAATATTTTAGATGTTCTAATCATGATAATTTCCAAACCCCTTGATGCTTAACATATGATCACGTAGAACTATATACACCTTGGATGAATATTAAGCATATCAAGAACACATGCGAACATGATTCCAACCTTTATATTTCAGCACCTAAGTAAACTATATAAATTACGAAAGTCAATATAACTACTTCAAAGACTGACATCTACCCTTAATATAACAATCACGACGGAAACCTCACATGATTAATACCTAGTCAAGCAAGTTAGGAAAACATGAAGTCATATATTCGATATAAGGAATTACGAAATAAAAGTAAGCTCTCTACCTTCTCCACTTCGAACTCCTTGATTTAATTAAAGGTTTGAGCTTAGCCAAGATCTGCTCCTTTTTTTAGTTCCTGCTTTTTGTTCCTTTAGTTTAACGTCACATGTTCTTGATATATATGCTTACTAGATATATATCAATGTTTCGTAGTTGATGAGTGACTTGACAAGGGAGGTGGGGGTGACGAATTTTTCCCCTCCTGTTAGGTAAGGTGTAATCTCATTAAGCCTTTATCATACTTGGATTTCTTCGGGCCTTATTTGTGTATTAAGTATAGCCCATTTGATTAAATTAATTCTCATATTCATGTTTTCCTATAAGGTGATAAGGAAGTGTTGGGTACCATCAACGTGTCTTTCCTAAGGATTAAGCAACCCACTTAAATATTGATTTGGGCCTTGTAGGTTTTATTAAGTACTTAATTTTGGGTCTTTATTTAATCTTTGTGCTTCAATCATTTGGTTCATACTTTTATTCAAGCCCAAAATTTTATTATTTTCGCTTCATCCGAGTAAATATTTCTTGGGAATTTTATTCTTAATATTTTCTACACTAATTATCTCGAACTTTCCTATCGTAATCCCGCTTTAAAATTTGCGGGTATTACACCACCCGATCGAGATACGGAGTTACTATTGAACTTCAACCAGGCACGACGCCAATATCTATTCCACCATATCGAATGGCTCCGATCGAATTGAATGAGTTGAAGGTACAATTGAAGGAATTACTCGATAAGGGTTATATACGGCCAAGTGTATCGCCTTGGGGAGCACCCGTTCTTTTCGTCAAAAAGAAGGATGGAACGCTTAGATTGTGTATTGATTACAAACAGTTAAATAAGGTAACGGTGAAAATTAAATATCCGTTGCCTCGGATTGATGATCTATTTGATCAGTTGACAGGTGCTAGGGTCTTTTCAAAAATCGATCTGAGATCAGGATATCATCAATTGAAGATTGTGGATGGTGATATTCCAAAGACGGCCTTTAGAACAAGATATGGACACTATGAATTTCTAGTTATGCCCTTTGGATTGACGAATGCCCCTGCAGTGTTTATGGCATTGATGAATGATGTCTTCCGACCCTACTTAGACCAGTTCGTGATCGTCTTTATTGACGATATATTGATATATTCCAAGTCAAAGGAGGAGCACGAGCAACATTTGAAGATTGTACTCCAAACCCTACGGGAAAAGAAATTGTATGCGAAACTTTCAAAATGCGAGTTCTGGTTAGATCAAGTAGTATTACCGGGGCACGTAGTCTCTGGTAAAGGTATTCAAGTCGATCCCAGTAAAATCGAAGCGGTAATCAAGTGGGGAAGTCCTAAAAACGTAGCAGAGGTTCCTAGTTTTCTGGGATTGGCTGGATATTATCGACGGTTCGTCGAAAATTTCTCACTGATAGCAGCCCCAATGACGAAGTTACTACGTAAAGGAGTTACATTTAAGTGGACTGAGGAATATCAAAGGAGTTTTGAAGAATTAAAGGAACGACTAACGACAGCCCCTGTACTAACTATTCCATCAGGAACAGATGGTTTTGTAATTTATAGTGATGCGTCCTATCAAGGATTGGGGTGCGTCCTAATGCAACATGGAAAAGTAGTAGCGTATGCATCTCGACAGCTAAAGCCCTACGAAACATCTTACCCAACTCACGACTTAGAGTTAGCGGCCGTGGTGTTCGCACTAAAGATATGGCGACACTACTTATACGGTACGACATTTCAGATATTTACTGACCATAAAAGTCTGAAATATCTATTAAGCCAGAAGGAATTGAATATGAGACAGAGGCAGTGGATCGAGCTGTTAAAGGATTATGACTGTACTATAGAGTATCATCCTGGAAAGGCTAACGTCGTTGCTGACGCCCTAAGTCGGAAATCGTATGGTTCAGTCTCTTATTTATCAATTTGCTCTTTCTCAAGTTTGATTGATCTCAGGAAGATGAATACGGAGATGAAAGTAGATGATACTGGCGCTATCTGCGCCTCGATAGTAGTTCGACCTATTATGATAGATCGAATTAGACAAGTACAGTTTAAAGACGAAAAACTAGCTAAGATCGCTGATAAAGTGAAACAAGGGTTAGGGAAGTCTTTTGTAATAGGCGATAATGGAAGTTTGACAATAAATGGCCGCATATGTGTTCCTGATTTTGATAATCTTCGACAAGAAATAATGGAAGAGGCACACACTACTCCTTATGCTATGCATCCAGGCAGTACGAAGATGTATCGGTCCCTTAAATCTCACTATTGGTGGCCAAGGATGAAGAAGGATGTAGCTGAGTATGTTCTGAAATGTTTAACATGTCAGCAAATCAAAGCTGAACACCAAGCACCAGTGGGTAAATTACATCCCTTACCCATACCGGTTTGGAAATGGGAACGTATAACGATGGATTTTCTTTATGGACTTCCTCCAACAGCTAAGAAAAATGACGCCGTTTGGGTAACTGTCGATAGACTTACGAAATCAGCTCATTTTCTACCATTTAGATGGGGTTCTACGTTAGAATACTTGGCAAAAAGATATGTCAATGAAATAGTTCGACTACATGGAGTACCTACGTCCATAGTATCTGATCGTGATCCTCGATTTACTTCCAGATTTTGGGGAAGTTTACAGGAAGCGCTCGGAACTAAATTACACTTTAGTACGACGTTTCATCCACAAATAGACGGTCAGCCGGAAAGAACGATACAGACACTAGAAGATATGCTTCGAACCTGTGTAATTATTCAAAGGATCATGGGATGATTATGTAGCGCTAATGGAATTTGCCTATAATAATCAGTTCCATTCCAGTATTGGAATGGCCCCGTACGAAACCTTATACGGTCGGAAATGTCGTAATCCAATCTGTTGGGATATGGAAGGAGAACTAATATTGGAAGGGCCAGACTTAATTCAGGATACGATGGAAAAGATTAAAGTAGTCAAAAGTCGACTTAAAGCGGCCCAAGACAGACAGAAAAGTTATATCGATCAACACCGACGAGAAATGGAATATGAAGTTGGAGAGAAAATATTTTTGCGAGTATCTCCATGGAAAGGAGTTTTACGATTTGGAAAGAAAGGAAAGTTGAGCCCACGTTATATTGGGCCATATGACGTACTAGAAAGGATCGGACCATTAGCGTACCGATTGGCATTACCACCTGAATTATCACAAATACACAACGTTTTCCATGTTTGTATGTTACGGCGATACAGATCAGGTCCTACTCATGTTCCACGTGACGAACCAATAAATATTTCTGAGGATCTTAGTTACGTAGAAGAACTGGCAGAAGTCCTGGAATATGCTAACAAGCAGTTACGAAATAAAACGATTCCAATGGTAAAAGTACGGTGGAAAAATCATTCGACTCGTGAAGCTACGTGGGAAACCATAGAACATATGAAGACCCAGTACCCATGGTTATTGACTGAGACAGGTACGAAATTTCGAGGTCGAAATTTTTAAAAGGGGGGAGAATTGTCAGGAACCGAAACCTCATATCATAATTTCACGCATTTATATAAATTCATGCATTCATTTAAGTAATTTTAAAACGGAGGTATATATATAGAATAAGGTATTTAAAGTATTATAGTTCTAGTTCCCAAAGAGATAGAGGTGAATGTTATGGGAACTAGAAATTTCTAGGGTTTTCTCAGGTTTTGAGAAACTTTATATATATTAATTAAAGTGATTAAATAAATAGGAAATTTAATGGTATTCTTGAGGTTCTTTAAAATAGAAGAATATTTAAACAATATTAAAGTATAGCTAAAGAAGAATCTTGAAATCCTTCAGTATAATGTCGAAATATTTTCATAAAAATTTCGAGATCTATTTAATAAAGACTTCGAAATTCCTTACTGAAAGATTTCGAGACTTAGTTATTGAGGACTTCGAATTTCTTACTCAAGCATTTCGAGATTTAGAAATTAAAAAAAAAATAAAACCTCGAAATCTTTCAATCAAAGAACTCGAAATTCTAATATAGAAATCACTAGAACTTAGACTCTCCATATAATAACGTGTAGTGAATTAAATAATTCCTAGTAATAGATATTTAAAACTTAGTTATGAAGGAAAATAACTGTAATAATAAAATAACACATATTAGATAAGATCATGATAATGATTGATGAAATATCCATGTCATTGAGTTAGTAGTACACGTTAACTTAGGATAAGAATAAAAAGGTATCATTTAGCTAATTATTTAGGAAGCACTTAGAACAAGGAAGAAGCAAGGAATTCAAATAACAATCGAAATCTGAACAAAACTGGGCAAATTTCTGAAGGTAAAGAAACTCAATACTGCTTTGATAATATATATATGCCTGTTAGAGATCAATAATCATATTAAGCAAATGACTAATATTTATAGGAATAATTTCGATATAGGAATAAGAATTGAACATTTATAAGTTTACTTGTAATATGTTATCATTATAAAAATCGATTTGTATTAGGTTTGTAGAGATTTTCGTAACTTGACAGAATTAGGGTTTTCAGATTTTGAATAGGGTTGTTTCTTGAGATAAGTTCGATATTGAAGTATACTAAGGGTTAATATAGGTTTGAGTTTTTAAAGCATCTTGACTTGATGAATATATTTCGGTACATGAATAGTATGGAATTCATCTTGTTCTTAAGAATTCAAGGGAGGGGAATCTCGATATAATATGTCGATTTATGTTATAATGTCGAGATGTCGAAATGTTGTCCATTTGAAACTCAAAAGATTTCAATATCAAATAAAGATCTCGACATAAGGTTTTGAAAGTAGTTGAGATAATGTCATGATAAGTCTCGAAATCTGCTATAGAGCATTTCGACATTTACTTAACTGAAGACCTCGAGACTAGTTAATTAAAGACTTCGAATTTCCTCATCTAAAGATCTCAAAATTGATTAACTAAAGACTTCGATATTTTCTCTTTCTCAATTAAAGGTCTCGAGATTGTTAAATTGGCTAATGTAATATTATATATATTATATATATATGGGTATTAGGGTTTTCTAAATTTGGAGGAACCATATATATATGTGTGTGTGTGTGGGTGTGTGTGTTTATTTTTGTATAAGATTTTCGGTATGATACGGACTTTTAGAATTTAATAAGTTTCGATATTTTTAGGGTTTTCAACACAATAAGAATTAGGGTTTTCAATGATATTTTCGGTATAGTATAGTTACCAACTTTTAATGCAGGTTCAATATTGGTTAAACATAAAACCTTTAAGCCAGGAGTCTAATACATTATAACTGATAAACAGAAAGTAAACATTACGGATCAAAGTAATCACGCATATCACACACACTCATGTCATTATAGGACTTCATATTTACGGATAAAATAATTGTGTAGGTCAGGAGTCCGATAAGAACAAGGGCAAAGTCGATTAAGCGAACGGAGAAAATTGGCGAAACTTGTGAGTATGATTTGCAACATGTACCTTATGTGCCTTATGTGCTTACATGCTTTATATGGATTAATTGACTAATATGTGCTTTATATGTTATTTACGGATCGGTGTGAATTATGTGACCGTAAAGTGCTTTCATATGATTAACGTGTTATATAAGGTGTTTTATATAGCATTGCATATATATAAAATAAGGGAGAAACCGTTATGACTGCTACGACTACAGAGGGTATGATACGGATGCTACGGTATATATCCCTACAAATCGGGGGATCTTATAGAGTCCTGTACAGGCAATACGTATCCCTACAAATCGGGGGATTACGACATGGGTATAGAGTCCCATGCATTGGCGCCGACTGGGCGTACAGTACAGTCTAGCTAGTCTATAACGGGAGTATCAAAATAAATGGACATATAGAATGGCATGTGATCTACAGATCGTGTGAATGACCGTTATATGAATGATGATTATGTGATTTGAAATGGCATGGTTACGATATTGATGGAAAGGAATAGACTACTGTTTATTTTATTGTTACTTGTATTAGTTAACATGTTGCGATCATACTCTGAATCGGTGTCTTCACAGTTGTGTAGATAATTAGCAGACTGCGTAGAAAGCATCATCGTAAAGCATGGATTCAAGGTTGGCCAGCTACGCTCTCCTCCTGCTCCCCTCTGGTTCATCGTTAGCATATAGAAAACGGATTTAGACTATTCCTTTTTGTGACTCGTATGATAGGTACATATATGTACATTATTGTGAAGGGAACTAGATTGGATGTACGCGCCCGTTTTTGTTAAAGAGAATGGTTATGGGAATCGCGAAAAATTTTATATGAATATTTTATTGCGGTATAAAAAGGTAATAGGAAACGCGGCGCTACAATTTGAACTTAGACCACTAACATTTGGAGTCCATCCTTAACTTATACCCCAATTTTCTCCTTAGTCTAATTTTCAAAAATCCCCCAGTATGTTAGATATCACAGGCACAAAATTAGTACACAAAATTCGTATAATCACTTAGGCGCGTAATTCATAAAGCCACGTAGACACAAAATCGTGCGCACAAAATTATATGCAGCCACATAGATCACAAATGCAAATTTACTGGCCAGATTACGTACGGGGCCCGAGTGCTACATTGAGAGGTCACACTTAAGCAGTTATACCCAATAAGCAGAGTTAGCCGTTAGGGTCAATGACGGAGACAAAGATGGTTGAAACTCTTATTGGATAAGTTCGCGTTTGACGTGACTTCGATTAGATTAGGTGAGCCAAATATTGCGTTTAAGGCTGAGGCGAATCTAGTCGAGTCGGGGAGATCAACTCCACTATGAAACTTTCAACGAGGTTTCCGAAACTCTTCTCGAGGGGATAGTTTTTCAAGAAAATAATGGGAGTCAAGCGAAACGAAAAGTCCTTGTGTTTTTGCTTGATTAATGATAAGATAAACCTAATTAGATCTTTATTTTCTGCAGCTTTACGATTCTTTCTATTTACTGCAATGACGAACATTATTACTATGCTGCTTGAGAGAAACTCTTCGGTGGGACTAAACTACGTGGACTAGCTCCGTAAGCTGAGGATAGTCCTAGGTATGGAGTCGCTAAATTATGTCCTCGATTTCCCCGTACTGCAAGTCCCAGGGGCTGATGCAAGTGACGAAGACCGGGCTGCGTATCCCTAGTGGCAAATTGACGAGCCAAAGGTCATGGGCTATATACTTTTTTCCATGAGCAATGAGTTGCAGCTCACCCACTCGGAAATGGAAGTGGACGCCATTTTGCTTCATTTGAAGGAGCTTTTTGGTGAACATTCCAAGAGTGCTCGCTATTCCCTGAAGGAGCAACTATTTCATTGCAAAATCGCTGAGGGTAATGACATCGGAGAGCATGTGCTCAAGATGATCGATTGGATCGAAAGACTCAAGGCACTGGACTTTATCATGGATAATGAGCTCCAGAACGATCTCATACTTCAGTCACTCCCACCTCCTTCAATTTGTTCATTGTGAACTTTAATCTGGACAAGGCCGAGATATTGACTGTGATGAACCAGTTGTCGGCGGCGCAGACTCGGATGAAGAAAGTGAAAGGAAAGGAGGTTGTTCTTTTCGCGAATTCTAGGACTCGAGGATCGAGTAGAAAGAAAAAGTCGAACAAGCTCACTAAGCCCAATGGACGAATTTTGAAAGTAAAGGCCAAGAAGAACGTGTTTAAAGGGGCCAAGCCGACGGACAAATGCATTCACTGCAATGAGCTTGGCCATTGGAAGCGCGATTGCCCGAAGCTAGTCGCCTCGGATAAAGAACTATACGTTTTAGAAACTAATTGTTCTATGACGGTATATCCTGCTTCGATCTTAGACTTGGGAGCTACTGCTCACATCTCGTTTTATCTACTAGACATAGTTTACTGCTTTCCGACTGTTTAGTTTTGCCCAAGGGGCTTAAGAATATTGTTTCTATTCCCGTTTTGAGCGGAACGATTACGAGTTCCGTTTTAGTAATAATATATGCAATATTTATTTTGAAATAATTGCGTCGGAAGTGCAAGTTTATTGAATGGATTGTATTATCTTGATGTCGAAGATAAAACAAAAATTGTGAATACGGTCACCAACAAACAAAAATTGGAGCCGAACTCGAGACTGCTATGGCATCTTCGACTCGGTCAAGCTGGAGAATAGAAGATTCTTGAGTTGGAAAAAACCGGCATTATAAAGCCGCTTGGGTCTGATCCCTATCCGACTTGAGAATCTTGTATCCTTGGAAAGATAACCAAGTCGCCCTTCACAGGGACTTTCATGAGAGCCGCAGAACTTCTTGGTTTGATCCACACGGATGTTTGCGGACCGTTCGGGGTATCGGCTCGCGGTAACTTCCATTATTTCAATACCTTAACTGATAATCACTCTCGCTTCGGCAAGGTGTGTCTCATGAATCACAAGTCTGATACTTTTGAATAGTTCAAAGAGTACAAGGCTTTGGTGGAAAATCAGACTTGAAAGAGCATTAAAGCCATTCGATCAGAACGGGATCATTTCACAGATGACACCGCCCGGAACACCGCAATTGAACGGTGTGTCCGAACGCAGAAATCGAACCCTGTTGGATAAGGTTCGATCTATGCTGAGCTATACAGACGTGCCCATATCGTAGTGGGGTTATGCTCTATTAGCGGCACACATTCTAAATGGATGTCCGACAAAGTCTGTCGATCGTATTCCGTATCAGATATGGACAGGACGAAAACCGAGCTTGAATCACATTAGAATTTTGGGTTGCTCCGCATTCGTGAAAAAGCTCAACACAGATCAGAGAATCGTTGTAGGCCTTTAGGCTTACTTTCTCGAAGAAGAGTTCATTCGAGAATGTGGAACGGGTCTCGAAGTAACTCTTGGAGAGTCGTCATAAGCGCTTTCACAGACTCCAGTGTCGGATGACACCGTCGTGCAGTACGAGATGCAACCTGAGTTGCACATGCCAGGTGGATTATCTCGCCAGCCTGAGAGATACGGGATGGTCCACATCGAGCACGAGGTTGCTGCGATGGAAGGGAACGTCGGAGACGACCCCACTACCTATGACCAGGCAAAAAGGGATAAAGATTTAGAAAAAAGGCTTATAGCTGCCGAAATGGATACTATGCACGAAAACTAAATCTGGACTCTAGTAGACCTCCCAGATGGCTTTAGGCCCATTGGGTGTAAATGGATTTACAAGAGAAATATTGGATCTGACGGATTGGGTTGATAGATACAAAGATAGGCTTGTAGCGAAAGGGTACAGTCAAAAAGAGGGCATTGACTATGAGGAGACCTTTTCGCCAGTCGCTATGATGAAGTCCATTCGAACATTGCTTGTGATAGATGCACACCCTGACGGTGAGATCTGGCAGATGGATGTGAAAACTGCGTTCCTAAATGGATACCTGAAGGAAGAAATATATATGGAGCAGCCCAAGGATTTTACATCGCAATGAGATGCTCATAAAGTGTGCAAACTGAACAAGTCCATTTATGGACTTTAACAAGCCTCCAGAAGCTGGATTTTTGGTTTGATGAAGTATCAATGGCCACAGATTCTTGAATAGCGAAGGCGAACCTTGCGTCTACAAGAAAAGCAGTGGGAGCGTGGACCTTTCCTAGTATTGTACGTGGACGACATCCTTTTGATAGGAAATTACATTGGAATGCTCTCGATGGTGAAAGCATGGCTTTCGACCGAATTCTCCATGAAAGACTTGGGAGAAGCTACCTACATCTTGGGTATTAGCCTTTATAGAGATCGAACGAATCGTATGTTACGACTCTCCCAGGCCCTTTACTTAGAGAAGGTCCGAAGCGATACAATATGGACAACTCTAAGAAAGAATTCGTGCCAATGCGACACGGAATTTACCTTTCCAATACTATGAACCCTCAAAGTGAGTTGGATCGGAATGAGATGAATGGAATCCACAATGCATCCGCAGTGGGTAGCTTGATGTACATGATGCTTTGCACGCGATCTGGCTTGGCGTACGCTGTGAGCGTAGGCAGTCGGTTTCAGGCTAACCCTGGTAAGGAACATTGGACAACAGTCAAGACTATCCTCAAGTATCTCAGACGGACTAATGATATGATGCTGGTCTATGGTAATGGAGGATGACCGAAAATTCACTTCATTATTCGTATTTACGCTCAATGGTGGAGCAGTGTCTTGGAAATGTTCCAAACAAAGCACTACTGCAGATTCCACCTGCGAAGCAGAGTATATAGCGGTCTCAGAGGCAGCTAAGAAAGGTGTTTGGATGAGAAGGTTCTTGAAAGAACTTGGTGTCGTTTCTGTAGCAGTTAGGCCATTGCCATTGTGGCGTGACAATACTAACGCTATTACTCAGGTAAAAGAATCGAGATCTCACACAAGGTCTAAACATATAAATAGAAAGTACCACGTGTTACGTGGATTCGTTGAGAATGAATACATATCCGTGCAGAAAATTGCGACCGTAGAAAACGTGGCCGACCCCGTTCACCAAGCCTCTATCACAGGCAATGCTGGCTAGACATCTCGAAAAGATGGGCATTACTTCAGCGCATGGCATTGAGTGCAAGTGGGAGATTGTTAGGAATATGCTCTCGAATACTATACGAGGATTAGATTGTATAGCGCATTAGCTTATTTATCATTTGACTTCTTGTGTAATATGATATTTTCGTGTGTTTAATGAAGGCATTGTTCGTTTAGTGGATATATGAGTTCTTCACTTAGCATCCGGTAAAGTAATTAATGAACAAATCCAAATGTGTCGAGTTGAGTCACTGTTCTCGGCACGAGAGACGAAGGCACCAGTTGACTCTTAATCTCGAATATTAAATGTCCGTAGCCTAAGGCTCCAGTTGGGCACTGGATAACCTATTACGGCTTATTTGTCGATGACCTATCGTGTGCCAATATCTCGCTTGGAAGCGAAGGTCATGACTTGTGATACGAGTAAAATCAAGGGATTGAATTGTTTCATGGACACTGACTCACGGGTCATACGGTCGAACATGGCTTATTACTCAAGGAGTTTTTTGACCGACGACAACACTATAGTAGTCTGCGTGAACCTTAGACTGAAAGGGGCTTTGGCGGAGTTGACTTCGAAGTCTCGACTGTCACTGGTTCGCCTCGACCCGATTTATTGTTGGATGGGTCAGCGGGCCAGATGCGGTCTTGATGACGATTTGTGATTGCTGGACTCAGACCGCCAAGTACATTTACAGTCTCGTAAGTAATAGAGACTAGTGTCCTATGTGGACGGCGACGGGAAATAACGAAATCTTTTGCCAAGGTATTGAACTGAATCACGTTAGACATGGAGGGTAGTTTGGTAATTTTCCTGGTCTCCGTTTAATCATAGAATCGAATTCAGTGAGTTTGACATAGACCATGGCTCTCACTCAATTGGGACACTGTTAAGTCCTCGTTTGTCAACTCAATCAATCCTAGGCCTGAATTCTAAGGAAATCGATTAGAATTATTGAATTTGAAGTTCAAAACCTTCAATGAAGAACACGAGAGAGAATTCCTTTAGTGAGAGGATTATTTCTGAGTTTCTCTCTCTATAATTAATTCGGCAGCCTTTCGGATTGATTCTCTAATTTTCTGTTTAAGCTCAATGTTTGTACAACTATTTATACCAAACAAACTTGGTATAAATATCAAACTAGTCCTAATTTAAGGACTAATAATAAAGCCCCTATCTACGAAGACAGCTAATGAATCAAAGCACAGTTAAATTGATATTCTACACTCTCCCCCTTTGTGCTTGATTTCTCTTCCGCGCTATCTGTCCTCACCGGGCGTAGTATGACCTGCACAAGCACAGTGTATGCTCAAAGTTCCTGAGCGTGTTCCTTAGCTCCAGACGCTCCTCGATATCATCTAATAGTTCCATTAGGAGCGGCTGTTCTCTCACGAACCGATGGATCCTCAGTTTTGTATCTCTATTGATTTCTTCCAACCTCTGCTCTATGTTCTTCCTGATGACCTTGAGTGTCCCATCACAGAACTTGTTGATTTCAGTCTTCAACATCAACCTATTCTTCTTAGCGATTGGATTGTGGTAGGTGATGCCTAGGAGTGAGCTGATGTGCACGTAATTGTTGGGAAGCCCTTCGATCTCAGGTCCTTTGTTGAGCAGAGCGGTCATGTTGACCTTCTTCATGTTGCTCTCCAGAGCCATCTGAAGGTCGTGTGCGGCGAAGTACTTGACTTGGCTCATCATGAACCGGTAGAGCCCCTTGAGACCTTCTGTCTTGATGAAGCCTTGAGGGCCTTTGTACTTCTCCACGTACAGCTGATAGATATTGTATACCTCATCAGCAGGGATTTACGGTAGGTCGCTCTCGCTTAATTCCTCTCGGGTCCTATCCACTCGCTCGATAGCGTAGGTTGGGGTTAGAAGACCTCCTTTAGAACAGTAGACGCTGAGAAGCTGGCAAATCGGGGAGAGACTCTTATAGTGGCTCTTGACTTGTCCTTTAGTCATCCCCAGCCTTACATCAGGTCCAAGTTTGGTCAGCATCCACAGGTAGGTCATCATCTTCTGCTGATCCCAGTGAGTGATCCCTCTCAGGTCAAACTCGTTCGGCTTCTTGACTTTGTCCGGTGACCTCCAAATTATTTCACGGACTTCTTCAAGGAAAGGTATCTCTATACGAATATTCTCCCACGCGTGTTGATCTGAACGGTCCCTGGCATTAGGAGGAAGTCGCTCGTTGCGCGATCAACTCTGGTAGCCTTGGGATGTCTTGCTCGTAGTCTTCACCTTCCTGAAGTTCTTCGTCTTCCATGAGTACGAGGTCTATCGAGGCTTCTTGTAAGAAGTGTCGAACGTCCTGAAGCCGTTGTCTTTGATGCTCCTCGGGCATGGAATGGGTCATCCAATATCCTTCGAATATATATTTGTCTAGGACCTCGTGTGGGTTGACGCCATGTCCGGATGTCCCGGTTGGTCTGGAGCAATTGAGGGAGTCGCCTGAGTCTGCGCTAGGGCGACGAGCATGGCAGTGCTTGCTTCTTCTTTCGGAATCAAGGGGCTTGTGAAGGTCGGTGGTGTGGGCGGAGGCGTCCTTATTTGAAAGGTTGGTGGGTCGATTTGGGTTAGAGTGGTGCTGCGCATGGTAAGCGTTGTTTGGGTAGTGGGTTGTGAGGTTCCAGCGACTCCTTTACTTGTCTAATTCGCGACAGGGTTCTGTTTCTGACCCCTTGTGATTATCCTTGGCCTCTTCTCCCCCTCGGGACGGCCCTGATCGTCTGGATCGTCATGTCGGCGTTTGGAGTGGGAGCCTTGGCCGCAGCACGTTTCTGATGGATCCGGACGATCCACGAGACGGCGGAAGAGATCTTCTTCTTCCGGTGTTCGTGTGGTCAATTCCAACAGCCTGGCGACCAGAATTGAGTAGAGTTCGATGATGGGTACGGTGGCAGGATTTATTAGGTTGTGGGTGAGGATGGGTGTTGGTGTTTGTGTGGATATTATGGGTTGAGTGGGTGTGAGGATGGGTTGTGACGAAAACGGCTCCTAGACGGGTGCTTTCCCACGATCTTGGAGGGACGTCTCGATTGCATTGCGCACGCTCTCCATAATTTTGCCTTCAAAATCCTTCAGCGCGTTAGCGAGAGCGGCCCGAAGTCGATCTTCTGTCACGTACGGAGCGGACGCCTCCGTTGTGGATGGTCAAGGATGACTGATGTCGCCTGTTATCAACCCTTGAGCTACACCGGCTCCTCAGGTTGGCTCAGAGTCGCTTGAGGTTGTGACTCTTCGATACTTCCACCCAATCCTCGAGTCAAATCTTGGAGATTCTCCTCTATGGGCGTTAGGGCAGGTTCTGATTGTTCCTGCGTATCAGATACCGGAGCTTCTGGTCCCGCCGTGACGTGCTCCGGCTCAAAATTGAGCATAGAAGGGTCCACAACACTTGGAGTGATGGTCGGCGCTTTGTCTGATGGTTCGGTGACGGTTTCGAAGAGGGACTCGAATGATACGCTCAATCGTCTCGGAGTCCTTCTAATCTATGGCGACCCTACTTCCTAATTAGAATAATTGGCGGATTTCCGCAACGAAAGTCGCGGAGGACCCGATTTATTAAAAACTTTTTAATGAAAATAATGTACATATATAAACTAAGTCGGGTTAAATGCGTCTGTATAATACAACGGGCGGAGCCCCAAAAATCTAAACCCGACTATCCTACGCCTCTCCACAGGTCGCGTCCCATGTACCGCTCCGCCCTCAAAAGCCCGTGGAGTCACCGCCGCCAGCCAGCCTATATCTCAACCCTGACACCCATCGGTGTCGGGCTCAGTCCCACCTGAAAAATATAACCCTGAGCAAAATGCCCAGTAGGTGGCAGTAAAAACATGCAATATATGCGTGCGTGCACTCAACCCAATCCCATGTCCTCACACATAAAATATGCACGCTCAACCTATCACATCTCATCACATAACAGGGCCCTCGGCTAGACTCAGCACCCACGCGCGCAATGGCAGAGTACGCCATAACCATGCAGTAGCCCACGCCGGCCGCGCCGGGTCGCTCCTTCCGCACACAATCTCAACCCGACGACTTTTTCCCCGAGTGGCCTACCACCAACCCGGGTAGACAGGAATCTCACATCTGTCGGTCGTCCCTGAGCCAAATAATATCCGGTGGTGTGCACCTCGGGTGGCTCAATCCCGAGTAGATGGGTGTCGCAAACCCCCTCTCCCACTAGGTGCTACACGAGTCTAACCTCGACGACCAATAAAGGTCACTCTACCCCACTCAACCAACACCGTAAGGCGTCACCGTACAAATACGGTACCATCATCTCTCCCGTGCATGTCGTGAAATGCACACATATAATAAATCACATAAAATACGTACACCAAAATCACGTAATCGTATAGTATTTAAACTAGGCCGATGGTTTAAAAATCAAAAAATAATATTTATAATTTAAAATATGGGTTGACCCGAAAATATATGTTATAATACGAAAATATTTTATTTAAAAGTGATTGGGCTTAAAACCATTTTATTTAAAATATTTGGGCCTGAAATGGGGCAAAAGCCCAAAATAAATGTCGCTGGTCAACTCACACCAAAGTCGGTCAAAGCCCAATTAAAATCGCCCGAAACCCACTTGGTCAACCCGCGAAAATACAGGTCAACGCCCGATTTCGTGAGACTTTCGGCGATTTTGCAAATCTTCCGATTTAACGCCCAAAGCCCGATTTAAATCTCGCGAATCGCCCGATTTCTTTCACGGGAATCACCCCGCGATTTGAACTCGGCCCGCGAAACCCAAAATCGGCCCGACGCTCTCTCACAACTCGCGAAATGCTTCAGCCCGCGAAACACGAGCTCTGGCCCGCGGAACCCAAAATCGGCCAATCCTATCTCTTGAACATCATTTTCACCCGATTTGTAAACTAAATACAGGCCCGCGAATTAAAAATCGTCCGAAACCTACAAATCGCCCGATTTACTGTTCTATCGGACTCATCTTCATATAAAACCCTAAATTTTCCAGAAACTTAACAAGTTCTTCATCGAATAAACGTATCAGTTAAATCATCCAGTCCAAGAACTCATATATTGAGTTCAAAATCACGTAATATCACATAGCAACACATCACGACATTTATGAAAATCATGAAACTTAAAACTTTGAATTCAATCGGCCTTCCAATCGAATTCTAATCATTTTGAGGAAAATCATACGGGTAGTAGGGGTTTAAAACCACCTACCTTTCTTCCAAGCTAAATTTGTGTTAAGTCTTCTAAGCTGAAATTCGCTCAAGCTCCCCAACAGTTTCTCTTCAGCTTGGTTCGTCACCTTTTATCATTCTAACTTCAGCAATTCTATCAACTAGTGTAAAGCATTAAACACGTAGGTTTTATAAATGAAATTCTCACCTCCTTTGCTTCTTTGAATTTATTTCCTAAGTTGAAAATTCGCTTGAGCCTGTTGGAATCGATTTCCTTTCGTTCGATTCTTCTTTCTTTAGCTTGTGTAGCTCGATTGTTATTCTTAGTTTACAAATGAGGGTTTTATCACTTAATGAGTGGCTAGTTATTGTTAGATTTCCACGTGGCTTTCCTTGCCACTAAGTATCATCCATGCTCACTCATGATTGGTTGCTTAAGGTGGTGCATTTCTTACTTCAAAGCAAGTTTGTCACTTTAACGTGTTTTACTTCATGTGAAGGGAATTCCTACATGGGCCACAAAACACCTTTTTGGCCATGTATTTATATTGAACCCATTTTATTTCCTTGGGTTTTTCTACTTATTTAGTTCTTATTATCTTTCTTGG
Source organism: Craterostigma plantagineum (assembly GCA_027422505.1). Classification (NCBI taxonomy): domain Eukaryota; kingdom Viridiplantae; phylum Streptophyta; class Magnoliopsida; order Lamiales; family Linderniaceae; genus Craterostigma; species Craterostigma plantagineum. The sequence goes on along the minus strand of JAPQWV010000013.1, from coordinate 14,458,004 downwards.
GCTTACAACAATTCTCGGCCCAATTAATATTTTTTCCGGCTTACTTCTGAAAATTCGTTTAGTCCGAAAATTAATTCCATTAATTTCGAACATTACAAAAGTCATCCCGTATTAATTTTACGGGTATTACATCCTCCCCCCTTAAAAGAAATTTCGTCCCCGAAATTTAAGTCGTCTGGAACAACTCGGGGTATTTCTCGCGCATTTCGTCTTCTCGTTCCCAAGTGGCTTCTTCGACCGCTTGGTTTCGCCACAACACCTTCACTAGGGGGACATTCTTATTCCTAAGTCGCTTCACCTCGTACATCAAAATCTCTACCGGCTTTTCTTCGTAACTCAAGTCCGGTTTCAATTGCTGATGAAGCGTTTCACTTCGTAGCACATGACTCGGGTCCGGAACGTACTTCCGTAACGTAGATATGTGGAAGACGTCATGAACTTGTGCTAGCGATGTCGGCAGTTCTAGCTGGTACGCTACTTCACCGACTCTTTTCAAAATATTGAAAGGTCCTATATATCTCGGACTCAGCTTCCCTTTCCGTCCGAATCTCTTAACTCCTTTCATCGGTGATATTTTCAAGAAAACTTGATCGCCTTCTTCAAATTCCAACGGCCTTCGTCTCTTACCCGCGTAACTCTTCTGACGACTTTGGGCCGTCTGCATTCTTTCCCGAATTTTACTGACAGCTTCAGTCATTTCACGAATCATTTCGGGACCTAACAGCGCCTTTTCGCCTATTTCATCCCAATGGACTGGGGATCGACATTTACGACCATACAAGGCTTCATAAGGCGCCATCCCAATTGTAGCTTGAAAGCTGTTGTTATATGAAAATTCGATCAACGGGAGATATTTACTCCAACTTCCTCGGAAATCCAGAACACAAGCCCTCAACATGTCTTCGAGCATCTGGATCGTTCTTTCCGATTGTCCGTCCGTCTGGGGATGATAAGCTGAGTTAAAGGACAATTTAGTTCCTAAAGCTTTCTGTAAACTTACCCAGAATTGGGACAGAAATCTCGAGTCTCGATCTGAAATGATCGACATCGGAATTCCATGGAGTCTCACTATTTCTTGGATGTACAACTCTGCGTACTTCTCCATGGGATATGTCTGGTTGATTGGTAGAAAGTGGGCAGACTTCGTCAATCTATCAACGACTACCCAAATTGCATCATGTCCTTTCACCGTCTTGGGTAATCCGACGACGAAATCCATTGTTATGTGGTCCCACTTCCACTCGGGTACCGTGAACGGTTGTAACATTCCTGCCGGCCTTTGATGTTCTGCTTTGATCTGTTGGCAAGTCAGGCATCGGCTTACGAAAGCCGCAACATCTCTTTTCATTCCAGGCCACCAGTAATTAATCCGCAAATCTCGGTACATCTTCGTTGCACCAGGATGGACCGAATAGATCGTAGTATGTGCCTCTGTCATCAACGTTCGATGGATTTCTTCATCTTTAGGCACGTACAAACGATTTCTGAATCGTAAGCTCCCGTCTCCTCGAAATTCAAACTCTGACCGGATATTTTCATCTTGTTCATCTCGAATTTTCAAATACAGCTCGTCTGCTTTCTGTGCTTCATTGATTCGATCTAACAGCGTCGGTTTGAGGGTCAACGCTGCCAGTCTCGTCTCAATCTCCCCGAAGTGAATGACTTCAACTCCGAGTTGGCATAACTCAGCACTTACAGTCTTCCGGCTCAATGCGTCTGCGACCACGTTAGCTTTTCCTGGGTGATAGTTTATCACGCAGTCGTAGTCCTTCACTAGTTCGAGCCATCGCCTTTGCCTCATATTCAACTCCTTCTGTGTGAAGAAGTACTTCAGGCTCTTATGATCTGTGAAGATCTCGCACCTTTCTCCGTACATGTAGTGTCGCCAGATTTTGAGAGCAAACACTACTGCGGTGAGTTCAAGATCATGGGTGAGATAATTCTTCTCGTATGGCTTCAACTGTCGGGAGGCATATGCAATTACCTTCCCATTCTGCATTACACACACCCTAAACCATTCTTTGAGGCATCACTATATACCGAAAATCCTTCAGTACCCGTAGGTATTGTTAAGACTGGAGCAGTCGTCAGTCTCTTGTTCAGCTCCTAAAAACTTTGCTCACATCCTTCAGTCCACTTAAACTGAACATTCTTCTTCGTCAGGTTTGTGAGCGTCGAGGATATACTGGAAAAATCTTTGATGAACTTCCGATAGTATCCAGCAAGCCCGAGAAAACTTCTGACTTCCGTAGGAGTGGTCGGTCGTGGCCATTTATCTATTGCTTCAATCTTGCTGGGGTCTACTGAAATTCCATCTCCTGAAATAATATGCCCCAGAAAAGCCACTTGTCCCAACCAGAATTTGCATTTCTTGAATTTAGCGAATAATTGTTTCTCTCGGAGAATTCCAAGGACCGTTCTCAGGTGTTCCTCGTGTTCTTCTTTGGTCTTAGAATAAATGAGAATATCGTCAATAAAGACGATGACGAAGCGGTCCAGAAATTCTTTAAACACTCGGTTCATCAGATCCATGAAAGCAGAAGGAGCATTCGTTAGCCCGAAAGGCATGACCAAGAATTCATAGTGGCCGTACCTCGTGCTGAATGCAGTTTTGGGAACATCCGTCTCACGGATCCTCAATTGATGATAACCGGAACGCAGGTCGATCTTCGAGAATACCGTCGCCCCTTGTAATTGATCGAATAAATCGTCTATCCTCGGCAACGAATACTTATTCTTGATCGTGATTTTATTAAGTTCATGATAATCGATGCACATCCTCATCGACCCGTCTTTCTTCTTAACAAAAAGTACTGGGGCTCCCCAAGGCGAGAAACTGGGTTGAATAAAACCCTTTTGCATCAAATCTTCTAATCGCTCCTTTAGTTCTCGTAACTCATTCGGCGCTAACCGACACGGAGATTTAGAGATCGGGGCAGCTCCCGGTACAAGATCAATAACAAATTCAATTTCCCGATCTGGTGGTAATCCCGGAAGATCCTCGGGGAATACCTCGGGGTATTCATTTACTACTGGAACCTCCTCAAGCTTCGGCTGGGAAGATTCCTCGGCTTTCACCGCGAAGATCAGGAACGATTCGCAACCCGTATTCACGAGTCGTTGAGCTTTCAAAGCAGAAATCCGAGGGATGGTCTTACCATTCTTCTTTCCCGAAAATTCAAATTCCTCTCCCTCGGGTGATCGGAACCTAACTACCCTCTTTGAGCAATCGATAATGGCCCCGTACTTCGAGAGCCAATCCATCCCGAATATGATGTCGTAATCATTCATCGGGATTACTATTAGGTCTACATCTAATTCCCTCCCTTCTATCCTAACAGGACAATTTTCTACCACCAAGTTGGTCCAAGTTGGATCTCCGTGTGGTAGGGATACGATGAAATTGCATAAGGAGTGGGTGGGATATATTCCCGCCCTGGTCACGAAATTTGCCGACACAAACGAATGTGTGGCTCCGGAATCAATCAGAATGGAAGACGGTACGTGAAAGACATTCAACGTACCAGTCACCACGGCTGGGTTCGCCTCCGCCTCCTCATTGGTCAGCGTGAAAACTCGTGCAGGTACCGATGGAGGTCGAATCAGATTCTGCGGCTGATTTTGCAGTCGAGGTTGGCCTTCCGTGCAATTCCGTGCAGTGTGCCCCGTCTTTCCACACCGAAAGCACTGTAGATCCAGCGCAGGTCGAGGTCCGTAGCAGATGCCAAAGTAATTTCGTCCGCGCTGCTGGCACGGTGGCGCTGGCATTGCTGGTCGGTATGGAACGTTGGTTGGTCCCTGGCTAAAATTCGGACGCCACATCTGCTGGCCTAGTCGACTAACTTTATTCTTTGGACCCTTGCCGAAGAATTGCCTCTTTTGGCTGCTTTCTCCCTGTTGACTTTCCCTCTTCCGATTCGCTTCTTGGGACTCTCTCATAACTCCTTCCGCCTGCTCAGCTATTAAGGCACGCTCTGTCACCTGGCGGAATTCCAGCTGGCGCACACCCGCCACGCTGAGGTCTCGGTAGAATTCGGGTTTCAGTCCCCGAAGGAATCTCGTAACTTTCAGAGCATTCGTCGAGAGCATTCGTCGCTACGAGATGAGGAGCAAACCGGGATAACTCCTCAAATCTGCGGATGTATTCCGCAACCGGCATTCGCCCTTGCTTCAGATTCATAAATTCGTACATTCGCTGCTCTTGGTCGTGAGCAGTGAAGTACTTGTCGTAGAAACGTTCTCTGAAGCGCTCCCACGACATGGTAGCAGGATCATCTAACACCTTCATAGTGTTCCACCAGAACCGCGCGCTTCCCCGAAGCAAGAAAACGGCACATAACACCTTTTCATTGTTCGGCACGCGACTATAAACAAACAGATCTTCAATGGTGCCGATCCAGTCCTCGGCCACCGCAGGGTTGGCGGCCTCGGCGAAGGTTGGGGTATTAAGTTTGCGGAATCTCTCCCCGATAATTTCCACACGATCGGGCTGTGGGGAGGAACGATGCTCGGATGAGCTTCTGTGATTGATCAGGTCGTTGATCTGGTCTGACTGTCGTTGGATCAATTCAGTCAGACGATGGATGGTGTCACGTTCTCGAGTCGGGGACTCAGGTTCGTCCCTTCGACTCGTTTCTCCTACAAACTCGCGCCTAGGTCTTCCTCTCGACATTTCCAAGTACTATATAGCATATAAATGAGCAAATAAGATCACGTAACCACATTAGCACATAATACCTACAGGCGAGGCTGGTTCTCCCGGCTTCTGAGCGGCAGTACATGGACAGTCTTAAGAACCTAAAACCTAACGCTCTGATACCACCTATGGCGACCCTACTTCCTAATTAGAATAATTGGCGGATTTCCGCAACGAAAGTCGCGGAGGACCCGATTTATTAAAAACTTTTTAATGAAAATAATGTACATATATAAACAAGTCGGGTTAAATGCGTCTGTATAATAAAACGGGCCGGAGCCCAAAAAATCTAAACCCGACTATCCTACGCCTCTCCACAGGTTGCGTCCCATGTACCGCTCCGCCCTCAAAAGCCCGTGGAGTCACCGCCGCCAACCAGCCTATATCTCAACCCTGACACCCATCGGTGTCGGGCTCAGTCCCACCTGAAAAATATAACCCTGAGCAAAATGCCCAGTAGGTGGCAGTAAAAACATGCAATATATGCGTGCGTGCACTCAACCCAATCCCATGTCCTCACACATAAAATATGCACGCTCAACCTATCACATCTCATCACATAACAGGGCCCTCGGCTAGACTCAGCACCCACGCGCGCAATGGCAGAGTACGCCATAACCATGCGGTAGCCCACGCCGGCCGTGCCGGGTCGCTCCTTCCGCACACAATCTCAACCCGACGACTTTTTCCCCGAGTGGCCTACCACCAACCCGGGTAGAAAGGAATCTCACATCTGTCGGTCGTCCTTGAACCAAATAATATCCGGTGGTGTTCACCTCGGGTGGCTCAATCCCAAGTAGATGGGTGTCGCAAACCCCCTCTCCCACCAGGTGCTACACGAGTCTAACCTCGACGACCAATAAAGGTCACTCTACCCCACTCAACCGACACCGTAAGGCGTCACCGTACAAATACGGTACCATCATCTCTCCCGTGCATGTCGTGAAATGCACACATATAATAAATCACATAAAATACGTACACCGAAATCACGTAATCGTATAGTATTTAAACTAGGCCGATGGTTTAAAAATCCAAAAATAATATTTATAATTTAAAATATGGGTTGACCCGAAAATATATGTTATAATACGAAAATATTTTATTTAAAAGTGATTGGGCTTAAAACCATTTTATTTAAAATATTTGGGCCTGAAATGGGGCAAAAGCCCAAAATAAATGTCGCTGGTCAACTCACACCAAAGTCGGTCAAAGCCCAATTAAAATCGCCCGAAACCCACTTGGTCAGCCCGCGAAAATACAGGTCAACGCCCGATTTCGTGAGACTTTCGGCGATTTCGCAAATCGTCCGATTTAACGCCCAAAGCCCGATTTAAATCTCGCGAATCGCCCGATTTCTTTCACGGGAATCACCCCGCGATTTGAACTCGGCCCGCGAAACCCAAAATCGGCCCGATGCTCTCTCACAACTCGCGAAATGCTTCAGCCCGCGAAACACGAGCTCTGGCCCGCGGAACCCAAAATCGGCCAATCCTATCTCTTGAACATCATTTTCACCCGATTTGTAAACTAAATACAGGCCCGCGAATTAAAAATCGTCCGAAACCTACAAATCGCCCGATTTACTGTTCTATCGGACTCATCTTCATATAAAACCCTAAATTTTCCAGAAACTTAACAAGTTCTTCATCCAATAAACGTATCAGTTAAATCATCCAGTCCAAGAACTCATATATTGAGTTCAAAATCACGTAATATCACATAGCAACACATCACGACATTTATGAAAATCATGAAACTTAAAACTTTGAATTCAATCGGCCTTCCAATCGAATTCTAATCATTTTGAGGAAAATCATACGGGTAGTAGGGGTTTAAAACCACCTACCTTTCTTCCAAGCTAAATTTGTGTTAAGTCTTCTAAGCTGAAATTCGCTCAAGCTCCCCAACAGTTTCTCTTCAGCTTGGTTCGTCACCTTTTATCATTCTAACTTCAGCAATTCTATCAACTAGTGTAAAGCATTAAACACGTAGGTTTTATAAATGAAATTCTCACCTCCTTTGCTTCTTTGAATTTATTTCCTAAGTTGAAAATTCGCTTGAGCCTGTTGGAATCGATTTCCTTTCGTTCGATTCTTCTTTCTTTAGCTTGTGTAGCTCGATTGTTATTCTTAGTTTACAAATGAGGGTTTTATCACTTAATGAGTGGCTAGTTATTGTTAGATTTCCACGTGGCTTTCCTTGCCACTAAGTATCATCCATGCTCACTCATGATTGGTTGCTTAAGGTGGTGCATTTCTTACTTCAAAGCAAGTTTGTCACTTTAACGTGTTTTACTTCATGTGAAGGGAATTCCTACATGGGCCACAAAACACCTTTTTGGCCATGTATTTATATTGAACCCATTTTATTTCCTTGGGTTTTTCTACTTATTTTAGTTCTTATTATCTTTCTTGGGCTTACAACAGTTCTCGGCCCAATTAATATTTTTCCCGGCTTACTTCTGAAAATTCGTTTAGTCCGAAAATTAATTCCATTAATTTCGAACATTACAAAAGTAATCCCGTATTAATTTTACGGGTATTACATAATCAACCGAATCTCCTCATCTGACTCAGTGTCTGATGGGGTAGCCGTGTGAGGCGAGAGTCCTCGTGCTACATCCTCACTGGATGGTTCCGTCACCGGAGGCTCGATAGGTTGTATTGTTGATATTAGAGCCTCTGTTTCTGGCGTAGTAGCCAGCGGTGGTGAGATGTGCCCTGTTCCTGCCTCGGGTTGTGCTACTTGAAGACCTTCCTCAATAGGTTCTTAAAGCACGACGACAATGATGGGCACTTCCACTTGGAGTGTTTCTGTTGGAGCCTCTTGTTCCAACTCTGCCGCCACAGCATCGATTAGGATGGCCTCAACATCTGGTACTGTTTCCTCGTGAGTTGGAGGCTCCAGCTCTAGTTCCCGAGCCACTTCATCAATCATCGTGTCTTCAGGACTAGGCTGTTGTTGTGGATGGAGAGGGCTGATGTTGAAGTCTATCGGGGGCCCTCTAATCATCTGCTCAGTCAAATGATGTTCCCGACAGTATCTCTGATATTCGTCTCCCGCGGGGTCGGCGACACGTAGTAGCTCGAGCGGAATGGCCATCAATGGCTGACCTTGGTCCGCGAGCTTGGGGTTGTGGAAGAACTTGAGCCTGGGTGGCTGATAATTTCCTCCCGGAGGCAAGCGAGAAATACTCTGCTCGTACATCTCCATTTGTTGACGGTGACGGAGAACCATCTCACATATGGCACATTTTTTGGACTGTTTGTCCTCTGGATTATCGTGTATTTAAACTACATTGCATCCGTATTTTGGAATTTCCTTAGTGCAAATTTCAAATGCAATTCTCCGTTTTAATTTGCGATCGAAAAACTTTATTCGCTAGTGAAAGCTACAGTGAAAAGGACTTAGAATATATTCTAAGTTTTTTAGCTCAAGATACGATATTGTAGCCAAGAAATTTTACGATCGAGAAAAATTTCCGTGTAAATTTACGATCAAGAAATAGATTTCCATGTAAATTTACGATCGAAAAATTTTTCGCGCGTGAATAAAGTTTTTCGCTATGAAAGTTAAGGAGCGAGAAAGTATTTCGATTTTAAAGAGGTTTTTCGCTGCAAAATTTTACGATCGAGAAAATTTTATCGTCGAAAAATTAATTTTATCGCCGCTAACATTTTTCGACCGAGATCAAAATTGAAATCGAAATTTTCAACTGTAAGTTTTGCGCTCGAAAATTTAAAGGGATTGCATCTTTTTTATCTATTCCTCTCATTAATATTTCGCTCGCGTAAAAGCAAAATTGTGTTTCTCGATTGTAAGTAATTGTCGATCTACGTTATTAATCTTAATGACTAAATCAAAAGCTTAGCGATCGAAAATCTTTTACGATGCAAACAGTGACTTAATCAAATTGAGATTCAATTTACACTATTTGCGAGCGAGAAAGTTCTTCGACGCGTTTAAAAGTTTAAACCCCAATTTAGTCTTATCTTTAAATCGAACGCTAATAACGCAGAAAATCGAAGTTATATTCACTCAAAATGATCAAGAAACATCGAAACTAGCCTATTATGCAGTTTTTAACCCAGATTATACTAATAACGCTAATAACCTTTCGCCAACAGACATTGCTCTAATATAGATGACTATATACATATAATAATAATAATAATAATAATAATAATAATAATATATACGGCCCTTTCGCCACGAGCACTGCCCCAATATAAATGAATATATCTAATATATATATACGGCCCTTTCGCCAACGAGCACTCCCCTAATATAACTGAATATATATAATAATAATAATTATATATATATATATAGCCCTTTTGCCAACGAGCATTTGCCCTATCATAACGTAAACATCTATGTATATATATATATATATATATATATATATATATTTGACGGCGCTCAACGCCGCCCTGGTGACATAGTAGTTAGCCCTGACTCAACTGCGAGTCGACAATAAATGCCCATATCGGCAAGTATCATTCGCTTTCAAGCAATATATCAAATGCATACTCATCTCACACTTCCCTCCCACACATGATCGTGCATGCTCGTGAATATGCAATGTAAACGGTCGCCAAATATACTTACCACGAAGAAATGTATCAATTAATTCACGAAATCATGTAGTCATAGAAGCACGTAGTCACATACATTAGGCACATAGTCATGTAACGTTAGGCACAGGCAAGTAAGTTATGTGTTGTAGGTGAATTTCCACTTACCTGTCGTCCGTCGACTACTAGCTACCGACCCGGTGAAGTTTCTAGTTCCCGTCCTTTAGCACAAAAATTATCGTGTTAGTACCTTATCGAAATTACTTGACTAGTTAAAATCTCGAATTTCCGAAGTGTTGAAATATTATTTCCTAAGTCGTGATTTGCGGAATATACATAATTTGTGAACTAATTTTAGACTTAGGATTCGTGAAATTTGAATAATTCGCGAACTAACTTGGCCCCTTTGCAAAGTGATTTCACACCTGTATAGATTCACGAACTTATATAGTTGGCGAAGCTTGTGCAAATCGTGAAATATCTTCAAGTACACTTCGCCAAGTTCACTTGGTTCGTGAAGTCTAATTCGAGAAGCGCTTGTGAATTCGTCGAGGTGATCCTCACACTTTGCGAACTACCTCAGTTCGCGAAGTCCCCCACTGTCGCCGCGCGAACCTCTTGATTCGCCAAGTCTATTTTGCGACTTATATAGTTCACGAAGTACCTACACCCCACTCGTGACGTGATTCGCCAAGCTTGCCTAATTCGCGAAGTTTTGTAGGTTCGTGAACTATACTTTTGCGAACCATCGTACTTACTTAGGGTTCGCGAACTTACACTTTGCGCGCCTACTTCGTGAATCCCTTTTTCTTGAAGTTTCTTGGGGTCTGCAAAGTGCATTTCACCGATGGTTCGCAAACTGGGAATCGTGGCTTACCAAACCGCAAAGTCTAGTGCGCCAACCTAGCTTAATCCGTGAAGTGCTTGGTCAGTTAACTAACTTACCCTAATTCATCAACTTCTCTACTTCGCGAAATCCTTAGATTTTAACCTAAGTTTGTGACTTACTAACTCGCGAAATATCCTAGTTCAAAGTCCACCATTCTACCTATTTACTTCGCCAAGTAGCTAAGGTTCACCAATTTAAGTTCATAGCATGGTCATGATTCGCAAAGCTCACCTAGCTTCGCGAAGTTCCACGAGTTTGCGATCCTCCCGGAGTTCACCAACCTACTCGGCGGCCTCAACCCGCGAAGTTCGTTACCTAATCTACCTGATCCGTGACCTTCCTAATTCGCCAAGCTCACTTCGCAAACCATCCTTTCACTTCGCAGCTTCATGCTCAATTCGCGAACTTATGTAGTTTCGCGAACTACTCATGGTTCGCGAAGTTCGCGGCTTGCATGAAGTTCGCGGCTCCACTTCGCGAAGTGCCTCTCTTAGCCTAGTTTCCGAGGTAGAGTTCATGACTTGCTTGGAGTTTGCGAAACCTTCCCAACTCGTGAAGCGCCCTAATTCATGACTTGCATGGGGTTCGTGAAGTTCATCATATGGTTCATGGTTCGCGACTCCATCCCGCCGAACACTTTTAACCCGCGATGCTTCTAAGTTTTCGATCAAAGTGTACCCTTTATCTCAAGAACTCCATGAATATCGTATGAACAGTCAAACCTAAAATCCCACTAAACTTAACACACGGCTTATACGTATTTCTCGTGTTCTAATGCCCCTAAACATGTTATATCTACGACCTAAAAACATAAGCTAAAAACGTGAAAATCATGGTAGAGATTTCATACCTTCCTTAGGTTAAGTTTCGAGCTCTCTCCTTCTCTCTAACTTTTGTTTCTTAGAGTGAGAAATGGTTTGTGGCTTTTGGATATTCTTAGGCTTTGGTATGGTCAGGGGGACGTGATCCTTCCTTAATTTGGGGAACTTTGCTTCCCAAAATGTCTTCTAGGGGTTTTGCGCCTAAATTCAATTCTAACCAAAACATTGTTTGTGGCGACCCTCATTTTCTAATTACGATTAGTGGCGGATTTCCGCAACGTAAGCCGCGGAAGGCCCGTCTAATTAAAACATTTTCCTAAAATAATATACACTAATATAAAAATCCGTCTACATCGTTATCTCTGTACACGGGCCGAAGCCCCAAAAATATCAAAAGAACCAAAAGTCTTAAAGCCGCTCCACAGGTCTTCATCCATGTACCGCACCGCCCTCCGTGGAGCACCGCCACCAGCCGCCTCAGTCTTGACGCGCATCAGCGTCAGACTCAGTACCTACAACACGTAAACACTGAGCGATTTGCCCAGTAGGTGAATAAAATGCGTGTATGCAAGTGTGCACTCAACCCCAATCCCAATATCTCGCAACATGATATAATGCACACTTTTCTTTTCCCACGTTCCTATTTCACACAACACAGGGCCCTAGGTTAGGCTCGACACCTTCGCGCGCAAAAGACTACTGGGAGGCCACCCCCAAGTCTCGCGGCATCCTACCCTGGTAGTGCACTGGACGATCACTCCAATGGCCTCCTACCGGGTCGCTCCGCACCAAAAGCATACACTGATAGTGCACTGGACGACGCCAATGGTCTCCTATCAGGTCGCACCAAAATCTCATCCGGCGGTATGCACCTCGGGACGGTCACGCCCGAGTAGACAGATCGATCACGCCTGTCTCCGCTAGGTGCCCAGTGAGCCCAACCTCGACTCCTCTAAGAGTCATCAATCACAAACATCTCATTCTACCCCGTACGTCAATATCTCATATCACTACCGTCTCAATACGGTACAATCATCTCTCTCCCTGACGTGGTATGCATGTGATATGCATATACATGAAATTTCATAAAGCATGATTTATATAAAACATATGTAAAGCAGATAAAACGTATAAATCACATAAGTCACGTAAATCACATAATCACATGAAAATACATAAATGTGTTTACGTATTGTAGATGGATGATCCACCTACCTGTCCTCCTGATAAAATTAGTCACGAAGTTGGGTAAACTTCCTACGCTTCAATCCTCTGAATATTGAAAGTATTTTCACATTAATAAATTTACTAAGTCATATAGATTTCGAAAATGCTAAAATTATCAAACCCTAAAAAATGAAAACCCTAAAATTCCTAAAAATGCTAAAATTACCAAATATCAAAAACTATTATATCTCGAAATCTTTGTATGATATAATTATCACATCTCAGTCCTTCTATAACAATATCGAGATCCTATATCGAAACCATACTAATGTCAAGGTCTTTGGTCGAAATATGTCGAAATCTATATGATACATCTCGAGAAAAGCAGTATCGAATTCTTAGCAATGTCGAATTCTTTTCACAGTGAGAATAGTTAGACAATTTATTAAATGTCGAGACAGCATAGTAGGTAATATCGAGATTATTAACCATGTCGAGAACTCTGTTTGCAAAACTCCAACCTCGAAATCTTACAAATGTCGAGGTCCTCAACCAATTTCGAGTCTTATAAATATCGAGACCATTGTATATGTCGACATCTTACTAATGTCAAAACTAATAAACTTCGAATTCCTTCTACTGTATAACTCGAATTCTATCTATGATAAGATCATTTTCAAGAATTATTCTTTAACCCAGAAACTCGTATCCTAATTTCAATAAATTCTAAAGAGCATGCTTGGAAATCATTAAATTGGGGTTTCTACAAATATTCTATAGCCGAGAATTTCAGTAATGAAAAGTAGAACCGAAAATTATACCTTTCAGTATTAAAATACATTATAACGTGGCTACTTCGAAACCCTAAACTGCTAAGTTCCACATAAGCCTCACGAAACATCATAAGCTTCATCCCAGTTCATATCACTTAAATATCTATAGACTAAATCGAGCTCATAAGTTTAGGGTTTTCTATATCGAATTACTTCGAAAGTTCTTCACACTCATTACCTACCCAAGGAGTTAGTACATATAAAAACACTTGGCATACTATATATAACGTATTTATTAAGAATATAGAGGTTACATGAGTTTCGATGAGATCTTGTTTGTGATATGTTCTTTCCCTCGGTTTTCTTTATCTGATATTCTTCTTTCTTTGCTTTCGTTCTTCTGTTGTGAGGGTTTTATGGATATGTATTATGATTGTCGAATTTGGTAATTGAGGTGACAAGGTGTTCAAAATATTTTTCTTTTAGCTTAAGCAACGTCTCTATCAACGCTTATCTTCAAATCTTGGGCTAATCGTTTGAAATTTTTAGTTCGGCCCAGACCTTCTTACCACCATTATAAGTCCATATAATTATTATTATTTTATCGACATAGCCTAACATTATAAGATTAATTTCAGATAGTTTAACTTTTGCAATATTTTCGGGATGCTTAAAATTTATATTTTACTCCGTAATTTAGGTTCTTATCATATTCCCTAATTCACATAATTATATATTTACTTGTATCAAAATCCCGTATTAAAATTTACGGGTAATATTGTTATAGCCCAACATTCTTATCTTATTCATTCACTATTTGGGCCAAGGTAATGATTTAATTTGGGCCATATTATATTTATCACTTTCTCCTCATTTAACTTCTATTATTTTGGGCTAAGTTGTAATTCATTTGGGCCTCAATAAATTTTATTATTTATTTTAATATAGATTTATTGATATTTTCCACTGAATCGGGTCGAGATTATTTAGGTCGAATATTAATTGGGCCGAGTTCCTCGTTCGTCATTTAATCCGTTCGGATACCAACTTCATCCATCCGACTTGTACAAAATAAATTACATCCTAATCCCGTAGTTTAATTACGGGTATTACAATTTCAACACTCCCCTCACGTGTGAGCCCATTTCTTTTAATCGGACGGGAACGCCATTCTTTTCCAAACCCGCCATATATTTTTAATTGAGTCGGATCTTCCCGCTCTGATGTAGAAATTTGGGCCATACACACACGTCACACGTCACACATGAAGAGGAGTTCCGGTATAAGCTTGATAGAGTTCCTTCCTAAAACCAATTGGTAATAGGAGGAGTGGCCCATCAAGTTTATAAACCATTTAATTTATTTGCATTTTACGGTGTGGAACTATCTTTCACACGTGATATTTCAACACTTTCCAGTGGTACAGTCGTACCGCCTCACATTAATAAAACTAGCAGTCGCGCGATTGTGCAGTGTTGTAAAGCTGTGGTCTGACAATTTGACGTCATAAAAGGTACTTATATTTCCCAACAATAATTTGTAATAGTAGTATTGAAAATAACAATATTTTTGTAATCGACGACATTTGAGCTCTTCATGGTTACAATTATATATAGTACATATTAAATAAAATGGGTCGATCTGTATTGTTTTGGTGTCGTTACCCCAGGAATTCACGAGGTACATGCTGCTATAATATTTTGGCAGACATTGTCATGATTTATTTAAGACTTGTACCATCTTGCATCAAGCGAAAGGAATATGCTATTGATCCGTAAAAAAAAAAAAGAATAAAAAGAAACATCCCAAGACCAAGAAAGAACGTGAAAACTGAAAACATGGTACGGATTCACTTTGATTACGACACAACAAAGTAAATACTGAGAACAAAAGATTCTAAAATTTACAGCATACATTTTTGCTCTTTTCCCCTCTTAACGATCAGAAAACACATTGAAGCATAGCATGAGATACAAGGCCATAGGCATCATAACTATCCAATGTTGAGGTTTGGGCTTGTTCAAAGCCACAGTAACCTCGAACTGTTTCCGGAAAGCTGGCGGGTTTTTGAATTATATCGGGAGGAAGATCGAAAGAAAATGAAAAAAAGATAGATTTAGAAAAAGCATGTTTTATTTCTTGTAGATTAAAATATCGCGACTGCAATTTGCTTTGAGCTCATTTTCTAAGCTTTCTGCACGATCAAAGTCAACTTTGAATGTGACCATTACCATGTTTTCCTTGCCTGTTTCGTAGTCCTGCTTGATATCCTCCACTTGAAATGACTGAAGCTGCGCATGTCAAGGGAAACAAAAACATTATTACATGGCCACACACACACAGAGACACACACATATATATACCTATATATTTTGTACGTGCATCACACTACACTACTTCGCATTCATTCCATGCCATCAAATTCATTAAAACAAAAAGTACTGCAATTGAATACGCAACTTGATGGTAAAGAACTCCCAAAAGATCAAACGGGATTTCAATTCCCATTGGAACCTGCATAGCCAAAAAGAAGGAGACTTTCATGTCTGCCTACTGAAGCATTCATCTCATAAGGACTATAATGATTCATTGCAACTTGCAAATGATTTTCGGAGGGGAGAATGAAATTATTAATTCCAACTAAGATATGTACTTTAGCTTTTACGACATATGTTGGTGCATTTCTTAAACATTCTGCTGCTACCCCACCATAAGCTCTAACTAATCCTCCAGCTCCAAGTTTTATCCCTCCGAAAAACCTAAGATAAGGCAAAGACATCAAATCATAAATCATTCTCACAAGTCACAGAACAAATACGAGAGCTCAACGGAAGGATCCCACTAGCAGGTTATTCAGCTATAATACGCTAACATTGTTTATTCATGGGCTGTTTCAAGATAGCTCAATGTATACAAATTTAACACAGTTGAAAAATAAAAAATTAAATAAGGGAACACAACTCTACATACCTGATGACGACCACCATGATTCTGTCTATATCAGATGACTCAAATATAGCAGATAGTATTGGTTTACCAGCTGTACCATAAAATCAAACAGCAAAGAACTTTAATTCAAGGACTCTCATATCACTGATGGTGTTTCTTTTCTATTAGCAAAAAAGCAAATACCTTGTATGCCCAGCAATTATGAGTGGCCCGTGGATCACGAACCTACGGACCCATAGAAAGAGAAAAAAAAATCAATAATTCTAATTGATAATTTCCATACCACAAATCGAGAGTTGGTCATGTTAAACTCGCCTCATTAAGGAAGACGAACGCCGATGCTTCATCAGAGATTGGGCCAGCAATAGCGACGAACTTACTTTTCTTTATTTCTTTCTGAAACGTGACCCTCTCTTTCAGCGTAGTAAATGCACCAGCGTCCTTCGCGCAACTAACCATCGGGACGCTGTTAGCCGTAAAAGTACGTATGGAACGAAAAGATGTAAATCTAAGGAGGTGGATTGCGAATGGTGATGAAGTGGGGGCCATTTCGGTGCGTGTTTTGGAAGAGAATGAACTTTATAGCTTTTGGTCCCACGAGCAAATGAGCAGGAATGTAATAGGCATGCTTGCCAATGAGCATAAACTGATATCCTGTTACAAAAATATGGGGCATTTCACTTAAATCCCCGTCAACAAACATTTCTTTCAACTAACTCTCTTGTCAAAAATATTTATCAGTTAAGAACCAATTGAAAATATTTCTACGGACCAATTGGACAAAAAGAGTTCTTATAACTTCTATAATTACGACTTTACCAGAATTTTTAGTTCAAATAAATAAAAGAAAAAAGAAATTTGATTACATCTAACGAACGAACAACCCACACACTCAATAGAAACATACATGACCAAATCGAACGAAGATCTTCCAAATTGAATGCCCAATCGAACATCCACGAAAAATCTTCATCTTCAAGTGTAATACCCGAGTCCCGTAAAGTAAGTCGGCCAATAAATATGCATGCATATTAAATGACTATATGACTGACGTGTTTATAAGATTTTATGTTATGTGCTTATTTAATTATATGATACTAGGACAATTGACTGGGTAGGAAATCAAGTTGAGACTTAGAAATAATTTCACGTGAGGTAGATAATTTTTGGTATATAAATTAAGGAATTAGAAATATGCATTTTTAACTAGTAAAAATAAGGTGGTTGGACTATTATCACAAGTGGGCTAAAATCTATACCCCCACGTGGTTATACTAAAATTCACATTACTACCATGTGGTTTTTTATTACGCGATACACTCTTATAGTTTCTAAAACACAGCACCGTACCCCCAGATCAGCCCTTTTCGCCCGAGATTGCATCACACGCGCTATTATTGCGACTGGAATAGAATTTGGTAAAATTTATTGACGTAAATGACTAAAATACCCCTTAAAGTCGTCATCTTCTTCCCCACAACAATGTTAACGAAGAAATCCAAGTTGAAGAAGAAATCAACAATCATGAAGAGCAATTGAAGAGGAATTGAAGAAATCAGCAACCCTAAATCGAAAGAAAAAAATCAGTGAGCAAGTGATCTTCAAAAATCGAAATTAAAAAAAAAAGCCGAAATTGCAGAAAAAATGAAATTGGATCGCAAAGCTATTATCTGCAGTGTCAAGAAAGACCCATTATTTGTTGTATCAAGAAAGGCCGATTATTTGCTGTATCAAGAGAGACCCACACATATTCTAATTCGCCCGTTTTGCTGCTTTGTAAGTCAAGCTTATGGTCCAGGTAGTTTACTCATGATAGAACGCTCTCATTTTCGTCAAAACTATATTTTGACAGTGTCCTTCGACTCAAATTTCAAACTTTCTATCTACTGCCGTTGTTCTTGAATTTATTTCTCCAATTCAGACCTTTCACTGGTGGTAATTCCGACTTTCGAGTTCCATATCAAGATTCTTACTGTTGATAAAAGAAAGTCTTTTTCCTTAATGTTAATTTCAACCCAGAGTTTGAAAGTAGGGTTAAAGGACCAGATTCGATTTTACTTTCATTTCCGCTAGAAGAAAAGTAGCTCAACCTTAAGAAGCCATCTAAGCACGACAGGAAGGGTTCCACAACTCCATTGGGATGGAGAATCTGAGCTGCCGGTGCGTTTAGTATTTCAGCTTATGATGGTTCTGAGTTGTATTTGGCTGGTTATTTTTATAAGGGTAAAACGAGAATTCGACTTTTTATCTGATCGTTAGACTTGATTTGACTGAAAATGAGTGTGTACAAAGTTCAATAAACCTGTTAGGTCCTACGATTCAACTCTTCGATCCTAGGCTAGAATTCATAGTAATTCGATCGTTTAGATAAACAATTGAATTCGATCGAAAAACTCAAATGAAGAACAAGAGAGAGAGTTTGAGTAGAGTGAGAAAGTTACTGTTGTTTCTCTCTCTAGAAATCGAATTGCAAGCCCTTCGGATCAATTCTAAAAACTTTCTCTATTCAGCTCAATTGATTTACATGTATTTATACCAAACAAACTTGGTATAAATATCAAACTAGTCCTAATCTAAGGACTACTATACAAAACGCCCCTAATTACAAGGACAACTAATGAAATCAAGCACAATTACAAATGGTATTCTACAATCTCCCCCTTTGTGCTTGATTGCGTCTCCGCGTCGTTTGTCCTCGTCGGGCGTAATATGATCTGCGCAAGCCCAGCGCATGCTCGTAGTTCCTCAGCGTGATCCTTAGCTTCAGTCGCTCCTCGATATCTTCAAGCAATTCCATTAGGAGCGGATGTTCTCTCACGAACCTGTGGATCCTTAGCATAGTGTCTCTGTTGATTTCTTCCAACCTCTGCTCGATGTTATTCCTGACGACCTTGAGCGTCCCATCGCAAAACTTATGAATCTCAGGCTTCAGCATCAACCTATTCTTCTTTGCTATTGGATTGTGGTAGGTGATGCCTAGGACTGAGCTGATGTGCACGTGATTGTTGGGAAGCCCTTCGATCTCAGGTCCTTTGTTGAGTGAAGCTGTCATGTTGACCTTCTTCATATTGCTCTCCAGAGCCATCTGAAGGTCGTGTGCGGCATAGTACTTGACCTGGCGCATCATGAACCGGTAGAGCCCTTCGAGGACTTCTTTCTTGATGAAGCCCTAAGGACCTTTGTACTTCTCCACGTACAGCTGATAAAGACGGTACACTTCATCGGCGGGGAGGTACGGCAGGTCGCTCTCGCTCAGTTCCTCTCGGGTCCTGTCCACTCGTTCGATGATGTAGTGAGGTGTTGGAAGTCCTCCTTTGTCACAGTAGACGCTGAGTAGTTGGCTTATTGGGGAGAGACTCTTATAATGGCTCATGGCTTGTGTCTTAGTCATCCCCAGCCTAACATCAGGTCCTAGTTTGGTCAGCATGCAGAGGTAGGTCATCCTCTTCTGCTGATCCCAATGAGAGATCCCTCTAAGCTCGAACTCGTTCGGCTTCTTCACTCTGTCCGGAGACCTCCAAATATTCTCACGAACTACTTCTAGGAAGGGAATTTCTATTTGGATGTTTTCCCATTGCGTGTCGATCCGGACGGTCCCTGGCATTAGCCTTGGAGAGGGAACCGCCTGTTGAGCGATTAACTCTGGTAGCCTTGGGATAACTCGCCCGTAGTCTTCACCTTCCTGAAGCTCATCGTCTTCTATGATTACGAGGTCTATAGACGCTTGTTGTAGAAAGCGCCGAACGTCATGAAGTCGTCGCCTTTGATGCTCCTCGGGCATGAATGGGTCATCCACTGTCCTTCGAAGATGTACTTGTCTAGGGCCTCGTGTGGATTGACGCCATGCCCAGAGGGTCCCGGTTGGTCTGGAGCGACTGAGGGAGTGGATTGGGTAGCTGCTAGAGCTACAAGCATCGCAGCACTTGCTTCTTCTTCCGGAAGCAAGGGGCTTGAGTAGATCGGTGGTGTGGACGAAGGCGTCCTGAGGTGAAAGGTTGGTGGGTCGATGTGGGTCGGTACGGTGCGTGGTGTAGGTAGTTTGGGTGGTTTGTGTTTGGTGGGTGGTTTGTGTTTGGATTTGGTGGGTTTATGTTTGGGTTTCACCAGCTCCAGCGCTTGTTTGCGTGGCGTCCGAGCCTTGTCCTTGGCCACTTGTTGATGTCATTGGCCTCTTCTCCCCCTCATGAGGGTCCTGATCGTCAGGATCGTCATGTCTACTCCGTGAGTGGGAGCTTTGGCCTCGGCAGGTGTCAGTCGGTGGCTCAGGATGGTCCACCAATCGCCTATAGAGGGATTCTTCTTGCGGCGATCGGATGGAAAGGCCTATCAGACGGGGGAGGAGAATGTCGTGGAGCTCGTTATGGGGATTGTGTATGGATTGATGAGGATGGAGGAAGTGGCTAGAGGGTCGGTGGGTGTGGGTTGTGGAGGTGTAGGGTTGATTCGTGACGAAGGGCCTTCAGAGGCAGGTGCTTTCCCGGTATCTCTTCGGGATGCCTCGAGTGCTTGGAGTACTCTCTCTGTGATTTTGTCTTCCATAGACTGGAACTGCTCGTTCATCACGAAGGGTGCGGACGCCTCCTGAGATGGACCAGGACGACTGATGTTGCCTGTTATCAACCCTTGAGTAGACACTGACTCTGTGGGTTGGCTCACAGTCACTTGAGGTTGTGACTGTATGAGACTTCCACCCAATCCTCGAGTCGAATCTTGAGGATTCGTCTCTATGGGTGTTAAGGCAGGCTCAGGTTGCGCTTGCGAACCAGACACCACGTTGGTTGGTTGCGGCTCAAGATTGAGCGAAGAAGTGCCGGCAACACTTGTCGTTGTGGTCAGCGTAGTATCTGGTGCGTTGGTGACGGCTGGGAAGAGGGACTCCACTTGAATGCTAAGTCTCCTGGGAGTCCGCCTTATCAGACTTATTTCCTCGTCAGACTCCGTGTCAGACGAGGTGGCCGTGTGAGGAGTGAGGTCTCCATGGACGTCCTCCAGTGCCTGACCCGTCACCGGTGGAAGTGAAGTTTGCCCCATTTCGACTTCGGGCTGTGCTTCTTGTTGAAGAACTTCCTCAAAAGTTTCTTCGAGCACGCCAACATGTACGGGCTCTTCCACTTGCAATTCGAGTGTAGGAGCCTTGAGCTCCATCTCTGTAGCCACGACGTCTATCAAGGTATCATCTACGTCGGGCATTGGCTCTTTGACCAATGTTGGCTCCTGAGCTAGCTCCTGAGCGACATCATCAATCATCGCGTCCTCAGGGCTTGGTTGTTGTTGTTGTTGGTGAGGGCTAGCTCCAAGCACTGTCGGGGGCCCTCGAATCATTTCCTCGGTGAGATTCCTGTCTCGATAGTATAGCTTGTAGACGTCTTCATTGGGGTCCGCGAGACGAAGGAGCTCGAATGAGATCGGCATCGACGGTTGGTCCAGGTCCGTGAGCCGTGGGTTGTGGAAGACTTAAGCCTTGGTGGTTGGTAATTTCCGCCAGGAGGCAGAGTAGGGATTGTCTGGTGCAGCGCCATGATCTCCCTGATGATGATGCTGAACCACCGAGCATAAGGCACGTTCTTTGATCGCCGGTTCTCCTTTTGCCGAATCTGGTCCGCGAGGTCGTTCCAGATCAGCTGAGTGTAGTCGTAATTTCTTGCGAAGGCGATGCCGTGGAAGATCCTCAAAATGTTGTTGTTGCCCTTATCAAATCCTGCGTGCTTGGGCGACAGACACTTATTCACTATTTCGAATAGTGTCTTCCACGGGTGTGGGATTCCGTTGCTCTGGACCTGAGCTAATCTTGTGAGCGGCGGTTGGTATCCCATGTGCAAGAAGTCTTGAATCATCTCAGCATCGGATGGGAGCGGGTCGTAATTATTGCTGTGGGGCAAGTCCAATACCATGCCGAACTGGTTCTTGTCCATGCTGATATGCCGCGTCCCGATCCTTGTTGAGAATCTGAAGGCTCCATTGTCCACTTCTCCTTGTATGCAGCCCCAGAACTGCTGGAGATATACCATCGGCACTGATGCGGTGACCGTTAACGCATGCCAGATGGGGTGACCTCTCAGGATAGAGCCAATGATCTCGTCCGGGCATCGAAAGGTGCTCAGATCGAGCTGAAAAATTGTATCCTGGACCTTCAGATACAGGTTGTGGTCGTATATGTGATTATATCTTGGATAGCGATCCATCTGAAAAATAAGATATATAAAATTTTATTAGTTGAATTTTATTTTCAGTCGAAATATGAATAAATTTCATCAAACTATAGTAATATCGCAAGTACTAGCATGTTCGATGAATTTTGAATCGAAATCATATCAAATGCATAGTGTAAGTTCAATTTCAAAAATCGTGATGGCATGAATGTAATTTTGTATGAAGTATAAATCGCGTGAAAAATAGTTCGAAATTTCGCTAAGTATTAAATCAGTAACTCACTGTTCATGCCGAGAAAATTTTTCGGTCGAGAAAATTGAATTGCAATTTGATTTCCTATATATTGATTTCAATTGAATGAATTCTGTCTAAATTTTGTGATCGAAGAATTTTATCCGCTATTGTTAGCTACAATGTAAAAGACTTGGAAAAATTTCCTAAGTGTTGAAGTTGAAAGCGTGACTGTAGTCGATCAATTTTACGATCGAGAAAAATTCCGTGTAAATTTACGATCGAGAAATTACGTCTCAGGTAAATTTACTATCGAGAAATTTTCTTCGATTGAATAAAATTCTCGATTTGAAATTTGTCGAGCGGTATTTGATTTTCGATTGAAAGTCGATTTTTTTTTTGGCTGCGATATAATTTTATCGAGAAATTAGTCAATGAAAGACTAAGTCAAACGTCGAGAAATTTTCCGATCAATTAGGTCCTAAGCGGCGAATTTTACGATCGAAAAATTAAGTGTTGAAAAATTAATTTTTCGCTGCTAAATTTTTGCGACCAAATTGAAATCAAAAATTCTATTTTGCGATAATAAGTTTTACGCTCGATAAAATTTGCATCTAAATTGTCTAATCAGTGCGTAAGTTTTTCGCTCACAAAAATCCTAATTTGATTTCTCGATGGTAAGTAATTTTTTTGGGTCAAAATCTTCTATCTTAGCGACTAAATCAGAATTTTACCGATCGATAACTAATTCGACACAAACAGTATCTCAATTAAATCAGAATTCAATTAAGACTGTTTGCGATCGACAAAGTTCTTCGATGGCTTTAAACATTCAAATACCCAGTTTCATCAAAACTCAAATTACAGTCGAAGACGCAGATTTTCCGATGATTCATACTACCAGATTCATAGAGAATATCGAAACTATCTTAAGTGCAGGCATTAAACTCAGATAAAGTTCAAAATCAAGCCTAAATCACTATAAAACAGTATACGATTTCTCAGTTTTGAAGAACAGTCGAAAATCTAAGTCTAAACATGCGAAAAACTTCAAAATGCAGATGCTAATGAAGGTAAATCATACGCAAATGTCAAAAGAATCTCATTTCTACCTTAAACAGACAGTTTGGTGTTGAAAATCGAAAGATTTTGAGAATTTAAAGCTGTCTGTGAAAGTTTATCGCTAGAGAGATTTTTTGCGATTAGGGTTGCGTGAGAAAAAAGTTTTTCGACTGACAAAAGTTAAACTTTTATTAACTAGCATTAAGTCCATGTTGGGTTTGCGATTGGACGTTTTGCGATTAAATGGATCAGGTACATTACTATTTGCGCTCGAGAAATTTTTGATTTGAAAATTTCCTCTCAATTCAAATATTTCGATCGCAAATTATCGCGGCCAATCAAAATTGTTTCCAACACTGTTTACGATCGAGAAACTTATTATCGTGAATTAAGTCTTCTATCTAGTTTCTCGATAGTAAGTACTTCTAAAATTTTCAGACTGACCCCTATTTGAAAATAAAACCCCTTTGTAAGGCTCCCCCTTAGTAATTAAAATAAATGCAATTAACTCCCTGTATTATCTGTGTAGTAACGTCTAGCTCCCCTGTCAGAAATTTAAAAATCTGTACCACTTAGAGATAAGCGTTAGTCATAATGGAGTTAATCAACACTTATTTTTGGCAATTTTATCTTTGAAATATTTGGTCTTGTGTCTAGCTCATCTCTTTGTAGTGTCAACGTCTCGCTCCTTAATTTTGAAGGATCTGAAATACTCAGAGAACAAAAACGTCAAAAATATTTGGAGCTAATCTACAAGTCTTATACTTGCTCCCCCTCAAATGATGCACAGGAATTGACTAATTATGCAAGCATATGAAATCAATTCAAGTCACGAGCACACAAATTTACCAAGTAAGCATGTATACATGGTCCCCGAAAACATGCACTTTAAAAAATTGTGTGAGGGTAGAAGCAATGAAAAATTTATCGCATTTAAACAATTCAGTACCAATGCAATCTAACATTGCATTTAGAATGAGCGATACACTAAAGAAATTCGCATTTATTCAATTCAACGCATATGAAACATAACATTTCACGTCAAAATGTGCGAATTTTATTATTTATTATTTATTTATTATTATATATATGTATATATATATATTTTCATTTATGGGGTCAGATTATTTTGCTTCGATCAATCGTCACGCCTAAAATTTTACGAGACATTTGAAAGAAGAAAATGCCGTCAAGTCATGTCGTCAAACTAAAGTCCTTAGTCCATAGACTGGTCCATTTCGACAACTCTCACTAGGTTCGCTCTTGCTCTCAATTAGCTATCTTGGGATTTTTATATTTTTATCACTCAAGTCAACACAAGCAATTTTTAGTCAATTTACCTGTGATCGAGGCATTTTAATCATTTCACCTAAGCGAGAGACCGTCTATGTGGAATCAAAGAGTTGTAAGGGTTATAATTTGCTAGGACTTAGAATGGAAGGAATTTAAAGGAAAGTGAGCTTATCTCTTCATCGTCTTCCAATTCTACGTCCGTCTCCTTTTTTTTTTCGGCGTCTTTCTTCTTTTCAATCATTTCTCCCTCCTTTTCTTTTAAGAACTATCCCTTTTTATATTATGCTCAAGTTGAAGCTCCGCTTCTCCATGAGGCTCTAGGAGATTATCGTAGGGGAAGTTCTTTTTGTTGGTTCTCGAGCCGATACCGAGCTCCTCTTCTCTTAATCCCTATAGAGGTTTCAGAGAATATCAAATTGGAGAAGTTCTCGGTTATGTAATCCGTACCCGAGGTTGCACTCCTCTTCTCGTTTCCCGATATAAGACCGGATTATCGTCGGAGAAGTTCACTTCGTGGTGCTCCTCTTCCAGCCGTTCTGACGAGCGTACGAGATTATCGTTGGAGAAGTTCACAGCAGGAACCATGCCACTTTCTACAAGGTAGTCGGAAGGCCGGTTCCTTTGGTCTGATTTTTGCGCGTTGAGCAATGCCTTCTTATGTCATCATCTTACTTTTTCTTTTGTTGTCTCCCCCTCCTTTTCTCGTTTGAACAATCATTCGAAGAGTATAGAGTTCGGTTGAAGGCTGGGATTGTGTTTCAAATGAAGAAAAGGACATCGGAGGAGGCTAAAAGTGGATGACTAAGGGCTAACGTGAGGGAATTTATATAAGGCCGTATGAGGAATATCCTAAACTCCCTTATCATTTTCCTGACGATCTAACGCAAGATGAGTATGACACCAAGAATCACTGGGTAAGACTAGTAATTTATGTGCGACTCACTCGAGAAGTAGATCCAAAGAAAGGAAAAAGGAACAAGGCTTGAATCCTCACGCATGTAGAGTGACTTTGTGTCTAGTGGAACAATCAAATGACCTTATAGACACAAGAATGCGACTTAGACTGACAAGTTTTAAGCTTCGCATGTCGGGGTAAAATACTAAGTGACTTTAGATCAAAGCATCCTAAAGGATTTCGTCATACCCCTTTATATTATATATAGAAATATATATTATATATATTTTTATTTTTATATTATTTTTATCACGCAAGATAAAGACAAAAAAAGCATAGAAAACACATAGAATAGAGCATGTGATAGCACAGAAGATCAGGTAATGCACATATTACGGAAGATTCAACATGCCTAATTTTCCGACAAGGAATTGAAATCGTTTCTCATCCAAGGCCTTGGTGAAAATGTCGGCTAGTTGAAACTCCGTGTTCACAAAGTACATCTCTATCGTGCATTTTTCTACGTGATCTTTGATAAAATGATATCTAATGTCTATGTGTTTTGTGCGTGAATGATTAACAGGATTGCAAGTAATGGCGATTGCACTCTGAATCCAGACTTCACGAGGAAATCACTCAGGACATCGTACCAAGCACGTGGGGCTTGTTTTAGTCCATAGAGAGCTTTGTCCAAGCGATAGACATGATCGGGATGTTCATGATCAACGAAACCTTCCGGCTGAGCGACGTAGACTTCTTCTTTTAACACGCCGTTGAGAAAGGCGGTTTTAACATCCATCTGATAGACTTTGAAGTCTTTGTGAGCCGCATAAGCCAGCAGGAGCGGATAGCTTCGATACGGGCAACATGAGCATAAGTCTCGTCGTAATCAATGCCTTCCTGTTGGTTGTATCCCTTAGCAACTAGCCTGGCTTTGTTCCGGATCACTTCACCATCTTCATTCTTCTTATTCTTGAAAACCCATTTAGTTCCGACCACTGTTTTCCCATGTGGACGGGGGGTACCAACCACACTTGAAGACGTTCGAATTGATTGATTTCTTCTTGCATTGCAATTGTCCAATCCGGGTCTCGAAGTGCGTCTGCTACTTTGGTAGGCTCGTTTTGGCTCAGGAAGCAACTGAAAAGACTGTGTTGACGACGTGTCCTCACACCAACCGCAGGATCGCCAATTATCTGATCAACCGAGTGGCCTCTCGTCCACTTGCGCTCATGAGGCAAGGCTGAAGTTGATGCGTCAGCCATATGTGGATCTAGATTGCCTATAGTCTCCGATTGATCATTTGTCTGAGGAAGTTCCAATACTGCACTTGGATTGATCGTCTCTGATGATACTTCCTCGATGACCACTGTAGGTTCTTCGGTGTTCTGTGGCAATTCTGAATCGGATGGGGTAGAGGTGTGAGATGAACTTGGTACGTCGGTCTCGTTTGATAGAGAATCCATTGTTGGTGTAGTCGTGTATGACCGATATACCGGTTCGAAGAGAGAATCCAAGTCGTCTATTGCAAGTTTCGTTGCTTCGTCTGGTACTGATCCTGAAGTTGTTGCCATCTTCTGTTGGTTTTGTGCCAACACACTAGAGAGTACGGGTTCTGAATTGTTGTCTTCAGAAGCCAACGGGTTGAGAACTGGTCCTGAACTGAGTTGAGCAGGAACCAACGGGTTAGGCACGGGTCCTGGACTGAATTGACCAGAAGCCATTTCTGCCACTTCGTGGAAAGTGACATTATAGCTTTCCTTAACAGTTCGGTTGGACTTGATGTATACTCGGTACGCTTTTGATGTTGAAGAGTACCCGACAAATGTAGCTTCGAATGCTTTAGGGTCGAACTTTGCACGTTGCTCTCGGTCGTTCGCCACAAAGCACTTGCACCCGAAGACTTTAAGGAAAGAGATGTTGGGCACTCTATTATTCACAATCTCGTACGGAGTCTTGTTGAACCGTTTGTGAATCATCGTCCTGTTTTGAGTAAAACAAGAGGTATTTACTGCTTCAGCCCATAGAAAGTGTGGAAGTCCCGATTGGATCAGCATTGTACGAGCGGCTTCCACTAGTGTTCGATTTTTCCTATCAACGACCCCATTTTGTTGAGGTGTTTTGGCGGCTGAAAATTGTTGACTTATTCCTTGTTTCTGATAAAACTCACTAAGGTGATTGTTTTTGAACTCAGTGCCGTTGTCTGTTCGAACAACTTGAATAGTCTGTTGCAGCAGATTTTGAGTTGTGTTCACAAAATTTATAATCAAGTCACCAGTCTCATCTTTCGTTCGGAGCAGAGGAGCACCACGAAGTGAACTTCTCCAACGATAATCCGGTCTTATATCGGGAAACGAGAAGAGGAGTGCAGCCTCGGGTACGAATTCCATAACCGAGAACTTCTCCAAATTGATAATCTCTGAAACCTCTATAGGGATTAAGAGAAGAGGAGCTCGGTATCAGCCCGAGAACCAACAAAGAGAACTTCGCCTACGATAATCTCCTAGAGCCTCATGGAGAAGCGGAGCTTCAGCTTGAGCATAACATAAAAAGGGATAGTTCTTAAAAGAAAAGGAGGGAGAAATGATTGAAAAGAAGAAAGACGCCGAAAAAAAAAGGGAGACGGACGTAGAATTGGAAGACGATGAAGAGATAAGCTCACTTTCCTTTAAATTCCTTCCGTTCTAAGTCCTAGCCAAATTATTACCCTTACAACCCTTTGATTCCACATAGACGGTCTCTCGCTTAGGTGAAATGATTAAAAATGCCTCGATCACAGGTAAATTGACTTAAAATTGCTTGTGTTGACTTGAGTGATAAAAATATAAAAATCCCAAGATAGCTAATTGAGAGCAAGAGCGAACCTAGTGAGAGTTGTCGAAATGGACTAGTCTATGAACTCAGGACTTTAGTTTGACGACATGACTTGACGGCATTTTCTTCTTTCAAATGTCTCGTAAAGTTTTAGGCGTGACGATTGATCGAAGCAAAATAATCTGACCCCATACTATAATAATAGTAATATATATAAAAAAAAGTTTGCACATTTTGACATGAAATGTTATGTTTCATATGCGTTGAATTGAATAAATGCGAATTTCTTTATTGTATCGCACATTCTAAATGCAATTTTAGATTGCATTGGTACTGAATTGTTTAAATGCGATAAATTTTTCATTGCTTCTACCCTCACACAATATTTTAAAGTACATAGTTTCGGGGACCATGTATACATGCTTACTTGGTAAGTTTGTGTGCTCGTTGACTTGAATTGATTTCATATGCTTGCATAATTAGTCAATTCTTGTGCATCATTTGAGGGGGAGCAAGTATAAGACTTGTAGATTAGCTCCAAATATTTTTGACGTTTTTTTTCTGAGCATTTCAGATCTTTCAAAATTAAGGAGTGAGACGTCGACACTACAAAGAGAGGAGCTAGACACAAGACCAAATCTTTCAAAGATAAAATTGCCAAAAATAAGTGTTGATTTACTCCATTATTACTAACGCTTATCTCTAAGTGGTACAGATTTTTAAATTTCTGCCAGGGGAGCTGGACGTTACTACACAGAAAATACAGGGAGTTAATTGCATTTATTTTAATTACTAAGGGGGAGCCTTACAAAGGGTTTTATTTTGAAATCGGGGTCAATCTGAAAAGTTTAGAAGTACTTACTATCGAGAAATAGATAGAAGACTTAATTCACGATCATAAGTTTCTCGATCGTAAACAGTGTTGGAAACAATTTTGATTGGCCGCGATAATTTGCGATCGAAAAATTTGAATTGAGAGGAAATTTTCAAATCAAAAATTTCTCGAGCGCAAATAGTAATGGGCCTGATCCATTTAATCGCAAAACTTCCAATCGCAAACCCAACATTGACTTAATGCTAGTTAATAAAAGTTTAACTTTTGTCAGTCGAAAAACTTTTTCTCACCCAACCCTAATCGCAAAAAATGTCTCTAGCAAAAAACTTTCACAGAGAGCTTAAAATTCTCAAAAATCTTTCGATTTTCAACACCAAATTGTCTGTTTAAGGTAGAAATGAGATTCTTTTAACATTTGCGTGTGGTTTACCTTCATTAGCATCTGCATTTTGAAGTTCTTCGCATGTTTAAGACTTAGATTTTCGACTGTTCTTCAAAACTGAGAAATCGTATACTGTTTTATAGTGTTTGCGGCTTGATTTTGAACTTTATCTGAGTCTAATGCCTGCACGTAAGATAGTTTCGATATTCTCTATGAATCTGGTAGAATGAATCATCGGAAAATCTGCATCTTCGACTGTAATTTGAGTTTTGATGAAACTGGGTATTTGAATGTTTAAAGCCATCGAAGAACTTTGTCGATCGCAAACAGTCTTAATTGAATTCCGATTTAATTGAGATACTGTTTGTGTCGAATTAGTTTTTCGATTGGTAAAATTCTGATTTAGTCGCTAAGATAGAAGATTTTGACCAAAAAAAAAATTACTTACCATCGAGAAATCTAATTAGGATTTTTGTGAGCGAAAAACTTACGCACTGATTAGACAATTTAAGATGCAAATTTTATCGAGCATAAAACTTATAATCGCAAAATAGAATTTTCGATTTAATTTCAATTTGGTCGAAAAAAAAAAGTTAGCAGCGAAAAATTAATTTTTCAACTCTTAATTTTTCGATCGTAAAATTCGCCGCTTAGGACTTAATTGATCGGAAAATTTCTCGACGTTTGACTTAGTCTTTCGTTGACTAATTTCTCGATAAAAATATATCGCAGCGAAAAACTTCTTTCAATCGAAAATTACATTCCGCTCGACAAATTTCGAATCGAAAAATTTTATTCAATCGAAGAAAATTTTTCGATAGTAAATTTACCTGAGACGTAATTTCTCGATCGTAAATTTACACGGAATTTTTTCTCGAAAATTGATCGACTACAGTCACGCTTTAAACTTCAACACTTAGGAAATTTTTCTAAGTCTTTTACACTGTAGCTAACAATAGCGGATAAAATTCTTCGATCGCAAAATTTAGACAGAATTCTTTCAATTGAAATCAATATATAGGAAATCAAATTGCAATTCAATTTTCTCGACCGAAAATTTTCTCGGCATGAACAGTGAGTTACTGATTTAATACTTAGCGAAATTTCGAACTATTTTTCACGCGATTTATACTTCATACAAAATTACATTCATGCCATCACGATTTTTGAAATTGAACTTACACTATGCATTTGATATGATTTCGATTCAAAATTCATCGAACATGCTAGTACTTGCGATATTACTATAGTTTGATGAAATTTATTCATATTTCGACTGAAAATAAAATTGAACTAATAAACTTTTATATATCTTATTTTTCAGATGGATCGCTACCCGAAATACAACCACATCTACGATCACAACCTTTATCTAAAGGTTCAAGATACGAACTTCCAGCTCGATCTGAGCACGTTTAGGTGTCCAGACGAGATCATCGTATCAATCCTACAAGGCCACCCCATCTGGCATGCGTTAACGGTCACCGCATCAGTGCCGATGGTATATCTCCAGCAGTTCTAGGGCTGCATACAAGGAGAAGTGAACAACGGAGCCTTTAGATTCTCAACAAGGATAGGGACGCGGCATATCAGCATGGACAAGAACCAGTTCGGCATGGTACTGGACTTGCCCCACAGCAATAATTACGACCCGCTCCCATCGGATGCTGAGATGATTCAAGACTTCTTGCACATGGGCTACCAATCGCCGCTCACACGATTAGCTCAGGTCCAGAGCAGCGGAATCCCACACCCGTGGAAGACACTATTCGGAATAGTGAATAAGTGTATGTCGCCCAAGCACGCAGGATTTGATAAGGGCAACAGCAATATTTTGAGGATCTTCCACGGCATCGCCTTCTCAAGAAATTATGACTACACTCAGCTGATCTGGAACGACCTCGCGGACCAGATTCGGCAGAAGGAGAACCGGCGATAAAAGAACGTGCCTTATGCTCGGTGGTTCAGCATCATCATCAGGGAGATCATGGCGTTGCACCAGACAATCCCTACTCTGCCTCCTGGCGGAAATTACCAACCACCAAGGCTTAAGTTCTTCCACAACACACGGCTCACGGACCTGGACCAACCGTCGATGCCGATCTCATTCGAGCTCCTTCGTCTCGCGGACCCCAACGGAGACGTCTACAAGCTATACTGTCGGGACTTGAATCTCACCGAGGAAATGATTCGAGGGCCCCCGACAGTGCTTGGAGCTAGCCCTCAACAACAACAACAACATCAGCTAAGCCCTGAGGACGCGATGATTGATGATGTCGCTCAGGAGCTAGCTCAGGAGCCAACTTTGATCGAAGAGCCAATGCCCGACATGGAAGATACCCTAATCGACGTCGTGGCTACAGAGATGGAGCTTGAGGCTTCTGCACTCGAATTACAAGTGGAAGAGCCCGTACATGTTGGCGTGCTCGAAGAAACTTTTTAGGAAGTTGTTCAACAAGAAGCACAGCCCGAAACAGAAATGGGGCACACTTCACTTCCACTGGTGACAGATCAGACATTGGACGAGATCTTACTCCTCACACCGCCACCCCGTCTGACACAGAGTCTGACAAGGAAATCAGTCTGATCAGGAGGACTCCCAGAAGACTCAGTATTCAGTTGGAGTCGCTCTTTCCAGCAGTCACCACCGCACCAGATACTACGCTAACCACAACGACAAGTGTTGCCGGCACTTCTTCGCTCAATCTTGAGCCGCAACCAACTCACGTGGTGTCTGGTTCGCAGGCGCAACCTGAGCCTGCCTTAACACCCATAGAGACGAATCCTCAAGATTCGACTCGAGGATTGGGTGGAAGTCTCATACAGTCACAGCCTCAAGTGACTGTGAGCCAACCCACAGACTCGGTGTCTACTCAAGGGTTGATAACAGGCGTCATCAGTCGTCCTGGTCCATCTCAGGAGGCGTCCGCACCCTTCGTGACGAACGACCAGTTCCAGGCCGCTCTCTCTGTAGCACCCGGATCCTCGTAAGCATATAGGGCCAATAAATGTGCATGAATGTTGAATGCAATTGTATGCAATTCGTGCATTAATTTCGTGCTTACAATGACTTACGTGAAGTTTCGTGTGGTAAATTACGTGCTTAGGTGGTTTTGTGAAATTTGGTACAACTAATTTGTACCAAGTGACCCTTAAATTATTTAGGAATTTTCGAAAATTAGGCTAATGGGTAAATCAGGCCCAAAATTAGTTAGTAGCACTAATGGGCTAAATTGAGGGTTGAGCCCAAAATATTAAATGGCTTAGGGACAAATTTCCTTAAAATAAGGGATATTTTCGTCAATTGAGTTCCATCCTCATCCCTTAAAAGAATTAGATGTAGTCTAAAACCCATTTGAAGTCCACAAACCCCAAAGTGTAAGAAAGTAACGAGAGTTGAGACAAGAAAGAAAGAAGGAGAAGCCGAGATACCAAGCTAACAAATTGGGACTAGGTATGTTCTTTAAACCATAGCATTTACGTTTTCTTAAAGATTAGAGCCGTGCGACTTTAAATGACGGGGTTTCGATAGGGTTTTGAGCCTAAGGCACAAATTTAAGAACTGAGAGATGCCCTAACCTTAATCCTTGCATTTTTAATTCTATAACATGTTTTAGGGAATTTACGCACGAAAAATAAGGTTAGGTGCATGTTGGAATTAGACTAGAAATTTAGGGATCTGGAGCTTAAAATCGGTCTTCATAATATTCTTGGAGCAACCGACCTTTTGATCTTTAAAGTGGACACATTGCGAACCAAAAAACTGTTTGAGAGAGTGACTTCGCAAATGAGGAATCACGGGTTCAATTTGCGAACCCAAAAGCACTTCGCAAAATAGGGAGCCGCACACCTCCTTTACGGGTCGATGTTCTGCGGGCTAGACTTGGCGAACTCATTTGGCATGGTACTTTGCGGGCTCAAGGTTGGCGGGCAGCTTTGCGAATTGAGCCCCACGGCAGTTGCGGATCCAGGTTGGCGAATCCACTTTGTGAGCTCTAGCTTTGCGAGTTCAAGTCATTTCGCGGGTTGGATCTAGACGGCGAACTCAACAGCTTTGCGGGCGCAGATAATACGTGATCTAGCTTTGCGAGTTCATAGCGGTTTGCGGGCTGGGGAGGTTTGCAAACTCAAACCATTTCGCGAGGCCAAGCACACTTTGCGAATCCATGGAGGATTGCGGGCTGGAGAATTGCGAAGCTACTTCGCGAGACCTGCTGAAGTTCGCGAGTCCCACCAAGTTTGCGAATCCATGCAAACTTTGCGAATTGAGGGCTGCGTTTGCGGGTGGATGGTTTGCGAATCCATGCTTTGCGGGTTGATGGTTTGCGAACCCGAAGTGGCTAGGAACTTTGCGGCTCCACTTTGGCAAACTCCATGTTTTGCGAGCTCCACAAGGATTGCGAATGGAGGTTCACGGGTCCAATACACTTCGCGGGTTAAGGAGTTTGCGACCCCAAGCCACTTTGCGAACTCGAATGTTTCACGGGTCCAGGCATTTTCGAATCCTCATGCACCTTGCGAACCCGTTTTGCGAACTGAGCCTCATTCACTTTGCGGGTCCTATGAGGATGGCGAATCGAGTTTTACGAATCCAATGGTTTGCGAACTCAAACACTTCGCAAATCAACTTCACGAATTGAACCCCTTAGATTAAAACGATTTAAGTTATAAAAATATTCCGATTCCAATGAGCATAGGCTCTTTCAACGCCCGATTATAATTTGCCTATCGGTGTCCTCAGGGCAAATTTTCGGTATCGTTAGACGTTGCATTCAATAGAATTTTGGTACGAAAATTTACGTAGTCAACTGATATAACTTATAGACTGACTTTATAGCCTGTTCGAGTTTAAAGGATGAAATATTAGGAAACTCACCAGACCGGCTAGCAAATAGCTTACGGACGAACTTTATGAACTTCGTGAACTTCATAAAGTTCCCTAAGTCAAGTGAGATGTACCAAGTTAACTAGGACTCCTAAAGATATTTATAACTAAGGAAAATACCTAAGTCAGTACATAATTAATTAATTAAAATAGTGTCCTAACGATACTATTCTATGTCTAAGGTTTGGACTTAGGAGAACACCCGGGTCAGGTAGCGACTAATCCACGGACGCCAGGTAAGTGGAAATCCAACTACAACACATAACATGTGCTTATGTGCCTAATTTACGTGATTTCGTGATGAGGTGTTTACGTGCTTATGTGTACCTGTATGATATGATTTCATGATTTTAGTAAGCGTTATGGCATTGACGCATTCTGCATATGCACGAGCATGCATGAAACACTTGGGGTTAATGGAATGATGAGAATGCATGATTATGTCGTAAATAGCGAAAAATAAATGCCGAGGTGGGCAATGATGTCATAAGCTAAGATAGTAGGCGGCTTCCGGGGCACCGAGACGGCGTTGATGCGCCGTCGGCGACGTTGATGCGTCGCCAGTTTACGAACGACGTTGATGCGTCGGGGGATTACCATGGTTGGGTTGATGCCCTCATGGTTGGGTTGATGCCCTTATATCCCTGATTAGCGTGGTTGGGTTAATGCCCTCATGCTTTAGTATGGTTGGGTTGATGCCCTCATACTTTGGGCGGATGCCCGTGGTTGGATAGAGCTCTTTACGGTGTACGCCTGGGTAAAAGTCTGCCAAGGGTCCTAAGATAAAAGATATGAGATTAAGATCGATCCATAAGACGTAAGATGCATCGGCGTGGATTGCCTTTGCGGGGTTTTATCACGTGCACGTCATGCATGATTTCTACTTACTGAGCATATCGCTCATCCCTTACGTTATGTGTTGTAGGTGCGAGCGACCACGGTACGTGATCGCTTAGATGGCAAGGAAATCTTTTGGCGCTTCCAGCAGCTTTTGGGATGGGAGTGTGTGCATGGATGACGACCTGTGAGGCCGGGCGCACATAGATTCTTTTGATATGCATGTATACACATCTCGTGTAATTAGGATTCACATGAAGTTAGGAAGTCATGTAATTCTTTTGTCATGTATAGAAACTACTTCCGTTACAAAAATGGAAAAATTTCATACGCATCTCCGCAACTCTTTTAAGTTAAAGCAACGTTAGGCACATAGGATACGTTAGAATTAGGCGATTAGGAAGTCGGGTCCTGACAGAGTGGTATCAGAGCTTCGGTCACAGGTTCTGTAGACTGTCCATGTACACACACCCAAAAGCGTGGAAGCAGCCTTGCCTGTAAGTGTTATATCTATATGAAGTTTTGTGTTGCATAATTTATTGGCCATAGGACTATCAGGATAGATAAGGAACGATGGTTAGAACTAGAGGGGAGAACAGCGGAGGTGATGATCAGAACAGGGGAAACACAGCCCCTAGCGACAATCGTGATGCAACCATTTTCCAACTCACGGAACTGGTTCGCCAACAATCCACCCAGATTCAACAGCTGATTCAGCAGAACAACGCAAACACTGGATCCACTCAGGCTGACAGGATAGAGATAGTCGGGGAAAGATTCCGAAGGCTGAACCCGCCAACATTCGAGGATACAGCCGATCCAACGGCAGCTGAAGACTGGATCAGGACCTTGGAAAGCATGTTCGTCTATAGCCGCATCCCTGAGGCAGAGAAAGCCCTATGTGCCGCGTTCTTACTAAGAGGAGGCGCGGGGCATTGGTGGGACACCATTATGGTGATTGAGAATCCTGCGACCATGAGCTGGGACAGATTCAAGGAGTTATTCAGGGGCAAGTATCTTACTGCCCCGGTGCGAGCACAGCGCCTAAATGAGTTCATAAACCTCAGGCAGGGATCGATGACGGTAGCCGAATATATCCGAAGGTTCGAACAACTGTCGAGGTTCGCAGCTCATATGGTGAGCACGGACGGTCTCAAGATTGAACGATTTCTCGAAGGATTGAAGCCCGAACTATATAGGGACGTCAGCATGGCTGGACTGCAAGGAGCCACGTATGCTCAAGTGGCAGAAAGAGCGATGGTAGCGGAACAGGCCGAGGCCAGAATCGTACGTGCGCAGGAAGCAAAGAGAAAATTCGCACAAGTACAGGGGTCACAATGGAGCGAGGGAAGTCAGAAACGCCAATTCGTACCCAAAGGCGGGAAGTCGAACTTTCAGAATAAGCCACCTCAACGACCACAAGGGATTCCAAATCGACCGCTGAACCCAAATCAAGGGGGATTTCCAGCACCCGCTATCCCGAGCTGCCCAAAGTGCGGGAAGAGACATTCCGGTAACTGCTACGCCCAGACTAACAACTGTTTCAAATGCGGGAAGCCAGGGCACTTTTCGAGGCAATGCCCAGAGTGGGCGACAGGAAGTCAAGACGGAGGACAGACAAGACCACAGATGATACCAGCTCGGGTATACACCATTACATCTGAGGAGGCAGAAAACAACCCAGCGGTGGTGACAGGTACCCTCCTTATCCACCATACTCCCACATGCATCCTAGTAGACTCAGGGGCCACGCACTCGTTTGCA
Organism: Craterostigma plantagineum; assembly: GCA_027422505.1. Lineage (NCBI taxonomy): Eukaryota > Viridiplantae > Streptophyta > Magnoliopsida > Lamiales > Linderniaceae > Craterostigma > Craterostigma plantagineum. The sequence continues at coordinate 14,420,981 of JAPQWV010000013.1, read as the reverse complement.
TCCGTTAAGTATGTGACAAAACTCGGGGTTAGGCCTCGTCAATCTGAATATGAATATAGGGTAGTTATGCCCCATGGGGATCCGACTAAAACCAATCAGATACTGAAAGACTGCCCAATATTAGTCGGTGATAAAGTGTTGTCCATAGATTTGATTGTCATTCCAATGAATGACTATGAGGTAATTCTCGGAATGGACTGGTTGTCGAAGTACGGAGCTGTGATTGATTGCAACCGTAAGGTGGTTACATTTAACATAGATAGCAATGAGTCTTTAGTCTTTGAGGGGACGATGAAAATAGGAAACCTTTCTAAAATATCGGCGCTGAAAGCTCAGCAATTGATCAAAGCCGGTTGTGAAGCATACTTGGTGTTTGCGATGAAATCGGAAGAAAGTTCATCCCCAAGACTTGAAGACGTGCCGGTAGTTAAAGATTTTCCCGACGTATTCCCAGGGGAATTGCCAGGATTACCGCCTGACAGAGAGATCGAGTTCACGATCGATCTGGTGCCTGGAGCAGCACCAGTATCCAAGACCCCGTATCGGTTGGCACTGTAGCGACCCTACTTTTCTAATTAGGGTTAGTGGCGGATTTCCGCAACGTAAGCCGCGGAAGGCCTGTCTAATTTAAAAACTTTTCCTAAAATATATTGCAATAATATCGTCTACATCGTCATTGCTATACAATATAAAACCCTAATGTCGTTCCACAGGTCGTCATCCATGTACAGCCCCGCTCTCAAAAGTCCATGGAGCACCGCCGTCAGCCCGCCTTATCCTCGACGCGCACCAGCGTCGGGCTCGGTACCTACAACACGTAAACTGAGCTCCTTGCCCAGTAGGTGAAATTATGCATGAATGCAGCGTGCACTCACCCCAAACCCAAATACCTCACATGCCATGCACACTCTTTCTTTTCTCACATTCCTATCTCATCTTATAATATGGGGCCCATGGTTAGGCTCACGCGCGCAATAAATATCATGGGTGGTCACGTGATTCCACCCGTAATCAGCGGTAAGCTACGCCGGTAGTGCACTGATCGATCACGTCAATGGCCACCTACCAGGTCGTCTCTTCCACAATAAATCATGGGCGATAAAGCCGCCCGTATCCATATATATATATATATAATCATCTGGCGTTTTGCACCTCGAAACGACCACATCCGAGTAGACAGATCGATCACGTCTGTCTCGGCCAGGTAATCTGTGAGCCTAACTAGTCGTCACAAAAATATCCTCAATCTACCCCGCTCGCGTACATCGAATCATCACCGTCTCAATACGGTGGAAACCATATCTCGCCCTGACGTGATATGCACGTGCAGTGCAAATAATGTACACATATAATGTGCAAAATATTTAATACACGTAAAACATGTAATACATAAAATTCACGTAATCATATAACCACATAATCACATAAGCACATAATTCATATAAATATCATATAATAATACACACAACCGTTTACGTGTCGTAGGTGGATTTCACCTACCTGTCCTCCGTAAAATTAGCAGTAAATCATCCTCGGTAAATCCCTAGGGTTTCGAATCTCTCACATCAGAAACTATGAATTTCAACCCTCCTATGTTTATTGAACTCTTGTTGTGACTTAAACACCCTCTGCTCGAAATTCTTCTTCGTTAATGAGGGCTTCTTCACATATATGTTCAAGATATATATGACTTCTTCGTAGTGCGTGAGAGATGGGACAAATAGGTGAATGTTGGTTGACGTGTTTTACCTTTAGCCTTAAGTAATATGTTATGCCTTATCACACTTATTATTGTTGGGCCTTTAATTAATTTGATTGGCCCATTATCTTATTTAGTTTATTCATGGAGCTTAGTTTATTAATTTTGTTGGGTTGAATTCCTTTGGGTAAAATATATATATTTGGGCCGAGTTATATACATTTTGGACTTATATTATATTCAACTTCCATTTAGATTTTTCATCCAAAATTTTGGATTAATATTTCGAAACTTCTAAGTTAAATATTCACTCTACTAAATTATATCAAAACCCCGTATTAAATTTTACGGGTATTACATTCTCCCCCCCTTAAAAAGAATTTCGTCCCCGAAATTCGTCGAGGGGTCGATTTCTTCTAGAATTATCCTACTTTTATATCACGCAATCTAGGCAACACATTTAAATGTGTGGCCCAGTTCTAAGGTCATCAAACCCTCTATGTCTAGATCTGCCCATATAGTATCTATGTCCTCCAGATAAACTAACTTCTATTTCTACCACGCTTCCGCTTACACTCTACTTAGGCATACTTAGTCCAATTATCTACATTAGTCACATAAGCAAATATATCAATAAGTAAAAAAATCACATCGTACCGTAAAACTTAGAGACAAGGCTGATCTCCAGGCTTTTGAGCGGCCGTACATGGACAGTCTACAGAAGCCGGTGCCAGAGAGGTGCACGGACAAGGAACGGCTCCTGGCAGGCTTCTAGACGAAGGGGTACGTGAACGAACCGATCCGACACCCGAATGAGAGGGGATCCTGAGACTGACAATGTATGGGCGTGTCAGGCTAAGAATCGTGTAAGGGAATTGATAGTACTACTCATATCACCAAGGTCGACCTACCTTTTCGGGAGTCCATCTATAGAAACTCCGAAGTTAAGCGTGCTTGACTTGGGGCAATCTAGGGATGGGTGACCCCCTGGAAAGTTTCTCAGGGTGTGTGTGAGCGAGTGCACGAAGCACGCTGAAAGGTTAAATGGTGATACAGTGGGGCCAGACTATCAGTCGGAGTGTGGTGGGCCCAACCCCACTGGTCCCGATATGGACGATGCTACAGTGAGATCCGGTATGGGACGGGATGTTACAGGTGGTATCAGAGCACAACCTCTCGCAGTACGGTGCTGGTTCGAGGACGAACCAGGCGGAAGCTGGTGGGCATGTGACGCTCGGGGCCGAAGAGGGCGGGGAGTGATCGCCGGTGCCAGGGTGCACGGACAATGAGCGGCTCCTGGCAGGCTTCTAGGCGAAGGGGTACATGAACGAACCGATCCAACACCAGAATGAGAGGGGATCCTGAGACTGGCAATGTATGGGCGTGTCAGGCTAATAATCGTATAAAAAGAATTGATAGTACAACTCATATCACCAAGGTCGACCTACCTTTTCGGGAGTCCATCTATAGAAACTCCGAAGTTAAGCGTGCTTGACTTGGGGCAATCTAGGGATGGGTGACTGTGACGCCCGGAGCCGATGAGGGCGGGGAGTGATCGCCGGTGCCAGAGAGGTGCACGGACAAGGAACGGCTCCTGGCAGGCTTCTAGACGAAGGGGTACGTGAACGAACCGATCTGACACCCGAATGAGAGGGGATCCTGAGACTGATAATGTATGGGCGTGTCAGGCTAAGAATCGTGTAAGGGAATTGATAGTACTACTCATATCACCAAGGTCGACCTACCTTTTCGGGAGTCCATCTATAGAAACTCCGAAGTTAAGCGTGCTTGACTTGGGGCAATCTAGGGATGGGTGACCCCCTGGGAAGTTTCTCAGGGTGTGTGTGAGCGAGTGCACGAAGCACGCTGAAAGGTTAAATGGTGATACAGTGGGGCCAGACTATCAGTCGGAGTGTGGTGGGCCCAACCCCACTGGTCCCGATATGGACGATGCTACAGTGAGATCCGGTATGGGACGGGATGTTACAGGTGGTATCAGAGCACAACCTCTCGCAGTACGGTGCTGGTTCGGGGACGAACCAGGCGGAAGCTGGTGGGCATGTGACGCCCGGGGCCGAAGAGGGCGGGGAGTGATCGCCGGTGCCAGGGTGCACGGACAATGAGCGGCTCCTGGCAGGCTTCTAGGCAAAGGGGTACATGAACGAACCGATCCAACACCAGAATGAGAGGGGATCCTGAGACTGGCAATGTATGGGCGTGTCAGGCTAATAATCGTATAAAAAGAATTGATAGTACAACTCATATCACCAAGGTCGACCTACCTTTTCGGGAGTCCATCTATAGAAACTCCGAAGTTAAGCGTGCTTGACTTGGGGCAATCTAGGGATGGGTGACCCCCTGGGAAGTTTCTCAGGGTGCGTGTGAGCGAGTGCACGAAGCACGCTAAAAGGTTAAATGGTGGTACAGTGGGGCCAGACTATCAGTCGGAGTGTGGTGGGCCCAACCCCACAGGTCCCGGTAGGGACGGATGCTACATTGACACCCGGTATGGGACGGGTCGTTACAGGTGGTATCAGAGCACAACCTCTCGCAGTACGGTGCTGGTTCGGGGACGAACCAGGCGGAAGCTGGTGGGCATGTGACGCCCGGAGCCGATGAGGGCGGGGAGTGATCGCCGGTGCCAGAGAGGTGCACGGACAAGGAACGGCTCCTGGCAGGCTTCTAGACGAAGGGGTACGTGAACGAACCGATCCGACACCCGAATGAGAGGGGATCCTGAGACTGACAATGTATGGGCGTGTCAGGCTAAGAATCGTGTAAGGGAATTGATAGTACTACTCATATCACCAAGGTCGACCTACCTTTTCGGGAGTCCATCTATAGAAATTCCGAAGTTAAGCGTGCTTGACTTGGGGCAATCTAGGGATGGGTGACCCCCTGGGAAGTTTCTCAGGGTGTGTGTGAGCGAGTGCACGAAGCACGCTGAAAGGTTAAATGGTGATACAGTGGGGCCAGACTATCAGTCGGAGTGTGGTGGGCCCAACCCCACTGGTCCCGATATGGACGATGCTACAGTGAGATCCGGTATGGGACGGGATGTTACAGTGACCCCCTGGGAAGTTTCTCAGGGTGCGTGTGAGCGAGTGCACGAAGCACGCTAAAAGGTTAAATGGTGGTACAGTGGGGCCAGACTATCAGTCGGAGTGTGGTGGGCCCAACCCCACAGGTCCCGGTAGGGACGGATGCTACATTGACACCCGGTATGGGACGGGTCGTTACAGGCATGTGACGCCCGGGGCCGAAGAGGGCGGGGAGAGATCGCCGGTGCCAGGGTGCACGGACAATGAGCGGCTCCTGGCAGGCTTCTAGGCGAAGGGGTACATGAACGAACCGATCCAACACCAGAATGAGAGGGGATCCTGAGACTGACAATGTATGGGCGTGTCAGGCTAAGAATCGTATAAAAGAATTGATAGTACTACTCATATCACCAAGGTCGACCTACCTTTTCGGGAGTCCATCTATAGAAACTCCGAAGTTAAGCGTGCTTGACTTGGGGCAATCTAGGGATGGGTGACCCCCTGGGAAGTTTCTCAGGGTGCGTGTGAGCGAGTGCACGAAGCACGCTAGAAGGTTAAATGGTGGTACAGTGGGGCCAGACTATCAGTCGGAGTGTGGTGGGCCCAACCCCACTGGTCCCGGTAGGGACTGATGCTATAGTGACACCCGGTATGGGACGGGTCGTTACAGGTGGTATCAGAGCATAACCTCTCGCAGTACGGTGCTGGTTCGGGACGAACCAGGCGGAAGCTGGTGGGCATGTGACGCCCGGGGCCGAAGAGGGCGGGGAGAGATCGCCGGTGCCAGGGTGCACGGACAATGAGCGGCTCCTGGCAGGCTTCTAGGCGAAGGGGTACATGAACGAACCGATCCAACACCAGAATGAGAGGGGATCCTGAGACTGACAATGTATGGGCGTGTCAGGCTAAGAATCGTATAAAAGAATTGATAGTACTACTCATATCACCAAGGTCGACCTACCTTTTCGGGAGTCCATCTATAGAAACTCCGAAGTTAAGCGTGCTTGACTTGGGGCAATCTAGGGATGGGTGACCCCCTGGGAAGTTTCTCAGGGTGCGTGTGAGCGAGTGCACGAAGCACGCTAGAAGGTTAAATGGTGGTACAGTGGGGCCAGACTATCAGTCGGAGTGTGGTGGGCCCAACCCCACTGGTCCCGGTAGGGACTGATGCTATAGTGACACCCGGTATGGGACGGGTCGTTACAGGCACCGACCGAATTGAAGGAATTGAAGGAACAAATAGACGAACTTCTACAAAAGGGGTTTATTCAAGCAAGTTTTTCTCCCTGGGGTGCGCCAGTTTTGTTTGTACGAAAGAAAGACGGGTCGATGCGGCTTTGCATAGACTACAGGGAGTTAAATAAGTTAACGATAAAGAACAAGTATCCTCTACCAAGGATTGATGATCTGTTCGACCAACTACAAGGCGCTACGGTGTTTTCGAAGATTGATTTGCGGTTGGGGTATCATCAGTTGAAGATTCGCAAGGACGATATTCCTAAGACGGCGTTCAGCACAAGATACGGACATTTTGAATTTCTAGTAATGCCTTTCGGGCTGACCAACGCGCCAGCCGCGTTTATGGATCTGATGAACCGGGTGTTCCAGCCGTTCTTGGACAAATTCGTCATAGTATTCATAGACGACATACTCATTTATTCAAAGACGAAAGAGGAACACGAGCAGCACCTACAAACGGTCCTTGGAGTATTGAGGGAGAAGCAGTTGTACGCCAAGTTCAAGAAGTGCGAGTTTTGGCTAGACCAAGTCGCCTTCTTGGGACATATTATCTCCGGAGCAGGAATCTCGGTGGATCCGAACAAGATCGAATCCATCAGTAACTGGCCACAACCAACAAATGTGACCGAGGTACGGAGTTTCCTCGGCTTGGCAGGCTATTATAGGAAGTTTATTAAGGACTTTCCGAAAATAGCTTCAACACTGACAAAGTTAACGAGGAAGAACATACCATTTCATTGGAGCGAGGAATGTGAACAGAGCTTCCAAGAGCTTAAGAGGCGACTGACTACAGCCCCAGTCCTTACGATACCGTCAGGAACCGGGGGATTCTCCGTTTACAGCGACACCTCAAAGAACGGTTTAGGATGCATGTTAATGCAGAACGGGAGCGTAGTAGCCTATGCTTCACGACAACTGAAGGAATATGAGAAAAATTATCCGACGCACGATCTAGAATTGGCAGTAGTCGTCTTCGCCCTAAAAATTTGGAGACACTACCTTTACGGAGAGCGATGCGAAATCTACACGGACCACAAAAGCTTAAAGTATTTCTTCACGCAAAAGGAATTGAACATGAGACAAAGGCGATGGCTGGAATTGGTGAAGGATTACGATTGCGTAATCAACTACCACCCAGGCAAAGCAAATGTGGTAGCAGATGCACTAAGCCGAAAAGCCGTTAGCACAGAACTACAGATGCTCGGGGTCGAGGTTGTGCAATTAGGCGAAGTTGAGACTAGATTAGCGGCTTTAACACTGCAACCTACGTTACTGGAGCGAATCAAAAAGGCGCAGGAAAACGACGAGTTCTACATCAGGATCAAAGGAACACAAACAGAGCAGCCGGCAGTAGACCATGTATTCCGAGATGATGGAAGTTTGTACTACAGGAATAGATTATATGTACCAGACGATGCAGGACTTCGAAGAACTATAATGGCAGACGCACATACTACACCCTACTCAGTACATCCTGGAGCCACGAAGCTATATAGAGACTTACGAGCGCACTACTGGTGGCCAGGAATGAAGAAAGATGTAGCCGAATTCGTCAGTCAATGCCTCACTTGTCAACAAATTAAGGCAGAACACCAACGGCCAGCAGGAACGCTGCAGCCTTTACCCATCCCAGAGTGGAAGTGGGACAACATAGCGATGGATTTCGTGAGCGGATTGCCGAGGAACGCGAAAGGACACGATGCAATTTGGGTAATTGTAGACCGACTTACGAAATCTGCCCATTTTCTGCCAATAGGTACGACATTCTCCATGGAGCGGTACGCGGAGTTGTACATCCAGGAAATAGTGAGACTCCATGGAATACCATTGTCGATAGTTTCAGACCGTGACTCAAGGTTCCTATCAAAGTTCTGGACGAGCTTGCAAAAGGCGATGGGAACAAAATTATCCTTTAGCACTGCCTACCATCCGCAAACGGACGGTCAATCCGAGCGGACCATCCAGACCTTGGAGGATATGCTACGAGCCTGTGTGCTCGATTTCAAAGGCAACTGGAGCAAGTACCTTCCACTCGTGGAATTCTCGTACAACAATAGTTATCAATCCACGATTGGAATGGCCCCTTACGAAGCCTTATATGGGCGTAAATGCAGATCCCCAGTGCATTGGGATGAAGTCGGTGAAAGGGCGATGCTAGGCCCAGATATGGTACGAGAAATGACAGAAATCATCGCAATGATACGAGAAAGAATGCAAACAGCACAGAGCAGACAAAAGAATTATGCTGATCGGAGACGTAGACCATTAGAATTCGAAGTTGATGTCTGGGTTTTCGTGAAAGTGTCACCAATGAAAGGCGTTAAGAGGTTCGGGAAGAAGGGAAAATTGAGCCCGAGGTATATTGGTCCATTCAGAATAGTGAAAAAAGTTGGTGAGGTAGCCTACCAGTTGGAGCTACCGACATCATTATCACAAGTGCACGATGTGTTTCACGTCTCAACCTTACGAAAGTACATTGCTGATCCGAATCATGTGCTGAAGGACGAATTTCCACACCAACAACTGAAGCCGGACCTAAGTTACGAGGAAATACCCGTCGAGATTTTGATGCACGAAACGAAAAGACTTAGGAATAAGGAGATTCCTCTAGTAAAAGTGTTATGGCGGAATCAGTCAGTAGAGGAAGCCACCTGGGAGCGTGAGGATGAGATGAGAGTCCGCTATCCTGAGTTGTTCCAAACGGGTTGATTTCGGGGGCGAAATCCTCTCTAAGGGGGGGGAGGATGTAGCACCCGGATCCTCGTAAGCATATAGGGCCAATAAATGTGCATGAATGTTGAATGCAATTGTATGCAATTCGTGCATTAATTTCGTGCTTACAATGACTTACGTGAAGTTTCGTGTGGTAAATTACGTGCTTAGGTGGTTTTGTGAAATTTGGTACAACTAATTTGTACCAAGTGACCCTTAAATTATTTAGGAATTTTCGAAAATTAGGCTAATGGGTAAATCAGGCCCAAAATTAGTTAGTAGCACTAATGGGCTAAATTGAGGGTTGAGCCCAAAATATTAAATGGCTTAGGGACAAATTTCCTTAAAATAAGGGATATTTTCGTCAATTGAGTTCCATCCTCATCCCTTAAAAGAATTAGATGTAGTCTAAAACCCATTTGAAGTCCACAAACCCCAAAGTGTAAGAAAGTAACGAGAGTTGAGACAAGAAAGAAAGAAGGAGAAGCCGAGATACCAAGCTAACAAATTGGGACTAGGTATGTTCTTTAAACCATAGCATTTACGTTTTCTTAAAGATTAGAGCCGTGCGACTTTAAATGACGGGGTTTCGATAGGGTTTTGAGCCTAAGGCACAAATTTAAGAACTGAGAGATGCCCTAACCTTAATCCTTGCGTTTTTAATTCTATAACATGTTTTAGGGAATTTACGCACGAAAAATAAGGTTAGGTGCATGTTGGAATTAGACTAGAAATTTAGGGATCTGGAGCTTAAAATCGGTCTTCATAATATTCTTGGAGCAACCGACCTTTTGATCTTTAAAGTGGACACATTGCGAACCAAAAAACTGTTTGAGAGAGTGACTTCGCAAATGAGAAATCACGGGTTCAATTTGCGAACCCAAAAGCACTTCGCAAAATAGGGAGCCGCACACCTCCTTTACGGGTCGATGTTCTGCGGGCTAGACTTGGCGAACTCATTTGGCATGGTACTTTGCGGGCTCAAGGTTGGCGGGCAGCTTTGCGAATTGAGCCCCACGACAGTTGCGGATCCAGGTTGGCGAATCCACTTTGTGAGCTCTAGCTTTGCGAGTTCAAGTCATTTCGCGGGTTGGATCTAGACGGCGAACTCAACAGCTTTGCGGGCCCAGATAATACGTGATCTAGCTTTGCGAGTTCATAGCGGTTTGCGGGCTGGGGAGGTTTGCAAACTCAAACCATTTCGCGAGGCCAAGCACACTTTGCGAATCCATGGAGGATTGCGGGCTGGAGAATTGCGAAGCTACTTCGCGAGACCTGCTGAAGTTCGCGAGTCCCACCAAGTTTGCGAATCCATGCAAACTTTGCGAATTGAGGGCTGCGTTTGCGGGTGGATGGTTTGCGAATCCATGCTTTGCGGGTTGATGGTTTGCGAACCCTAAGTGGCTAGGAACTTTGCGGCTCCACTTTGGCAAACTCCATGTTTTGCGAGCTCCACAAGGATTGCGAATGGAGGTTCACGGGTCCAATACACTTCGCGGGTTAAGGAGTTTGCGACCCCAAGCCACTTTGCGAACTCGAATGTTTCACGGGTCCAGGCATTTTCGAATCCTCATGCACCTTGCGAACCCGTTTTGCGAACTGAGCCTCATTCACTTTGCGGGTCCTATGAGGATGGCGAATCGAGTTTTACGAATCCAATGGTTTGCGAACTCAAACACTTCGCAAATCAACTTCACGAATTGAACCCCTTAGATTAAAACGATTTAAGTTATAAAAATATTCCGATTCCAATGAGCATAGGCTCTTTCAACGCCCGATTATAATTTGCCTATCGGTGTCCTCAGGGCAAATTTTCGGTATCGTTAGACGTTGCATTCAATAGAATTTTGGTACGAAAATTTACGTAGTCAACTGATATAACTTATAGACTGACTTTATAGCCTGTTCGAGTTTAAAGGACGAAATATTAGGAAACTCACCAGACCGGCTAGCAAATAGCTTACGGACGAACTTTATGAACTTCGTGAACTTCATAAAGTTCCCTAAGTCAAGTGAGATGTACCAAGTTAACTAGGACTCCTAAAGATATTTATAACTAAGGAAAATACCTAAGTCAGTACATAATTAATTAATTAAAATAGTGTCCTAACGATACTATTCTATGTCTAAGGTTTGGACTTAGGAGAACACCCGGGTCAGGTAGCGACTAATCCACGGACGCCAGGTAAGTGGAAATCCAACTACAACACATAACATGTGCTTATGTGCCTAATTTACGTGATTTCGTGATGAGGTGTTTACGTGCTTATGTGTACCTGTATGATATGATTTCATGATTTTAGTAAGCGTTATGGCATTGACGCATTCTGCATATGCACGAGCATGCATGAAACACTTGGGGTTAATGGAATGATGAGAATGCATGATTATGTCGCAAATAGCGAAAAATAAATGCCGAGGTGGGCAATGATGTCATAAGCTAAGATAGTAGGCGGCTTCCGGGGCACCGAGACGGCGTTGATGCGCCGTCGGCGACGTTGATGCGTCGCCAGTTTACGAACGACGTTGATGCGTCGGGGGATTACCATGGTTGGGTTGATGCCCTCATGGTTGGGTTGATGCCCTTATATCCCTGATTAGCGTGGTTGGGTTAATGCCCTCATGCTTTAGTATGGTTGGGTTGATGCCCTCATACTTTGGGCGGATGCCCGTGGTTGGATAGAGCTCTTTACGGTGTACGCTTGGGTAAAAGTCTGCCAAGGGCCCTAAGATAAAAGATATGAGATTAAGATCGATCCATAAGACGTAAGATGCATCGGCGTGGATTGCCTTTGCGGGGTTTTATCACGTGCACGTCATGCATGATTTCTACTTACTGAGCATATCGCTCATCCCTTACGTTATGTGTTGTAGGTGCGAGCGACCACGGTACGTGATCGCTTAGATGGCAAGGAAATCTTTTGGCGCTTCCAGCAGCTTTTGGGATGGGAGTGTGTGCATGGATGACGACCTGTGAGGCCGGGCGCACATAGATTCTTTTGATATGCATGTATACACATCTCGTGTAATTAGGATTCACATGAAGTTAGGAAGTCATGTAATTCTTTTGTCATGTATAGAAACTACTTCCATTACAAAAATGGAAAAATTTCATACGCATCTCCGCAACTCTTTTAAGTTAAAGCAACGTTAGGCACATAGGATACGTTAGAATTAGGCGATTAGGAAGTCGGGTCCTGACACTCTCTGCCGATGTACAGTCTATGGAAGACAAAATCACGGAGAGAGTACTCCAAGCACTCGAGGCATCCCGAAGAGATACCGAGAAAGCACCTGCCTCTGAAGGCCCTTCGTCACAAATCAACCCCACACCTCCACAACCCACACCCACCGACCCTCTAGCCACTTCCTCCATCCTCATCAATCCATACACAATCCCCATCACCGAGCTCCACGACATTCTCCTCGCCCGTCTGATAGGCTTTCCATTCGATCGCCGCAAGAAGAATCCCTTTATGGGCGATTGGTGGACCATCCTGAGCCACCGACTGACACCTGCCGAGGCCAAAGCTCCCACTCACGGCGCAGACATGACGATCCTGACGATCAGGACCCTCATGAGGGGGAGAAGAGGCCAAGGACATCTACAAGTGGCCAAGGACAAGGCTCGGGTGTAACGACCCGTCCCATACCGAGTGTCACTGTAGCATCCGTCCCTATCGGGACCTGTGGGGTTGGGCCCACCACACTCCGACTGATAGTCTGGCCCCACTGTACCACCATTTAACCTTTCAGCGTGCTTCGTCCTCGCTCACACGCACCCTGGGCAAACTTCCCAGGGGGTCACCCATCCTAAGATTGCTTCAAGTCAAGCACGCTTAACTTCGAAGTTCTTTCGGATGGACTCCCGAAAAGGTAGGTCGACCTTGGTGATATGAGTAGTACTATCAATTCTATTATATGATTCTTAGCCTGACACGCCCATACATTGTCAGTCTCAAGATCCCCTCTCATTCGGGTGTCGGATCGGTTCGTTCATGTACCCCTTCGCCTAGAAGCCTTGCTAGGAGCCGCTCCTTGTCCGTGCACCCTGGCACCGGCGATCACTCCCCGCCCTCTTCGGCCCCGGGCATCACATGCCCACCAGCTTCCGCCTGGTTCGTCCCCGAACCAGCACCGTACTGCGAGAGGTTGTGCTCTGATACCACCTGTAACGACCCGTCCCATACCGAGTGTCACTGTAGCATCCGTCCCTACCGGGACCTGTGGGGTTGGGCCCACCACACTCCGACTGATAGTCTGGCCCCACTGTACCACCATTTAACCTTTCAGCGTGCTTCGTCCTCGCTCACACGCACCCTGGGCAAACTTCCCAGGGGGTCACCCATCCTAAGATTGCTTCAAGTCAAGCACGCTTAACTTCGAAGTTCTTTCGGATGGACTCCCGAAAAGGTAGGTCGACCTTGGTGATATGAGTAGTACTATCAATTCTATTATATGATTCTTAGCCTGACACGCCCATACATTGTCAGTCTCAAGATCCCCTCTCATTCGGGTGTCGGATCGGTTCGTTCATGTACCCCTTCGCCTAGAAGCCTTGCCAGGAGCCGCTCCTTGTCCGTGCACCCTGGCACCGGCGATCACTCCCCGCCCTCTTCGGCCCCGGGCGTCACATCGGGCGCTACGCAGACAAGCGCTGGAGCTGGTGAAATCCAAACACAAACCCACCAAACCCAAACACAAACCACCCACCAAACACAAACCACCCAAACTACCTACACCACGCCCCGCACCGCCCACATCGAACCACCAACCTTTCACCTCAGGACGCCTCCGCCCACACCCCCGATCTACTCAAGCCCCTTGCTTCAAGAAGAAGAAGCAAGTGCTGCGATGCTTGTAGCTCTAGCAGCTACCCAAGCCACTCCCTCAGTCGCTCCAGACCAACCGGGACCCTCTGGACATGGCGTCAATCCACACGAGGCCCTAGACAAGTACATCTTCGAAGGACAGTGGATGACCCATTCCATGCCCGAGGAGCATCAAAGACGACGGCTTCACGACGTTCGGCGCTTTCTACAACAAGCATCTATAGACCTCGTAATCATAGAAGACGACGAGCTTCAGGAAGGTGAAGACTACGAGCGAGATATCCCAAGGCTACCAGAGTTAATCGCTCAACAGGCGGTTCCCTCTCCAAGGCTAACGCCAGGGACCGTCCGGATCGACACGCCAGGGAAAAACATCCAAATAGAAATTTTTTACTTCCTAGAAGAAGTTCGTGAGAATATTTGGAGGTCTCCGGACAGAGTGAAGAAGCCGAACGAGTTCGAGCTTAGAGGGATCTCTCATTGGGATCAGCAGAAGAGGATGACCTACCTCTGGATGCTGACCAAACTAGGACCTGATGTTAGGCTGGGGATGACTAAGACACAAGTCAAGAGCCATTATAAGAGTTTCTCCCCATAAGCCAACTACTCAGCGTTTACTGTGACAAAGGAGGACTTCCAACACCTCACTACATCATCGATCGAGTGGACAGGACCCGAGAGGAACTGAGCGAGAGCGACCTGCCGTACCTCCCCGCCGACGAAGTGTACCGTCTTTATCAGCTATACATGGAGAAGTACAAAGGTCCTCTGGGCTTCATCAAGAAAGAAGGCCTCGAAGGGCTCTAACGGTTCATGATGCGACAAGTCAAGTACTTCGCCCATCACGACCTTCAAATGGCGCTTGAGAGCAATATGAAGAAGGTCAACATGATCGCTCCGCTCAACAAATGGCATGAGATCGAAGGGCTTCCCAACAATCACGTGCACATCAGCTCAGTCCTAGCCATCACCTACAACACTCCAATAGCAAAGAAGAATAGGTTGATGCTGAAGACTGAGATTCATAAGTTTTGTGATGGGACGCTCAAGGTCGTCAGGAAAAACATCGAGCAAAGGTTGGAAGAAATCAATCGAGATACGATGCTGAGGATCCATAGGTTCGTGAGAGAACAGCTGCTCCTAATGGAACTTTTAGAAGATATTGAGGAGCGACTGGAGCTGAGGATCACGCTGAGGAACTACGAGCATGCACTGGGCTTGCGCAGATCATATTACGCCCAACGAGGAGATTGTAGAATACCATTTGTAATTGTGCTTGATTTCATTAGTTGTCCTTGTAATTAGGGGCGTTTTGTATAGTAGTCCTTATATTAGGACTAGTTTGATATTTCTACCAAGTTTGTTTGGTATAAATACATGTAAATCAATTGAGCTGAATAGAGAAAGTTTAGAGAATTGATCCGAAGGGCTTGCAATTCGATTTCTAGAGAGAGAAACAATAGTAACTTTCTCACTCTACTCGAATTCTCTCTCTTGTTCTTCATTTGAGTATTTCGATCGAATTCAATTGACTATCTAAACGAACGAATTACTATGAATTCTAGCCTAGGATCGTAGAGTTGTTAATCGTAGGACCTAACAATACATTTTAATTGTGCTTGATTGCATTAGTTGTCCTTGTAATTAGGGGCTTTATTTGTATTAGTCCATAGATTAGGACTAGTTAGATATTTATACCAAGTTTGTTTGGTATAAATACTTGTACACACATTATGCTTAATAGAGTAAGTTTTGGAAATTGATCCGAAAGGCTTTCAATTCAATTTCTAGAGAGAGAAACAATAGTAACTTTCTCACTCTACTCGAATTCTCTCTCTTGTTCTTCATTTGAGTTTTTCGATCGAATCTTAATGTCAATCATTATCTTCGAATTACTTAGAATTCATGCCTAGGATCATAGAGTGTTAATCGTAGGACCTAACAATTGGTATCAAAGCCGAGCGTGTTAGGATTTGAATGGAAAAATAGGATCTAATTTTGAAAATTTGAAAAAAAAATTCGCGAGTTACTGTTCATCGCGGAAAGTCACTGTTCATCGCGAAAATTTAATGTCATCGCGAAATTGGCACTGTTCATCGCTGGCTTTCGAACTAATCTTTCATAATTCGACTTGTTTTGCTTTTATTGAGGTTCAATTATGCATTTTTAATCTGTCTGAGTTAAACTTTGGATGATTGAACCACAAATTTTAGCGAATTTTGAAAATCTGATCGAATTGTTCTTCGGAGCTTCATTCTGATTTTTCTAAAACTGGACCGATTTTGCTTGGATTGTGCTGAATTGAGTGTTTGTTTTGTCAATTTCGTGATTTCGATCGATTACCCGGAATTTCGTAGACTGATTCGCTTTTTTTGTTCGAATTTGTGATAATATGTGTTCTTGGTGAAATTCATCAAATTCTGGAAAAATTCATCATGTTTTGCTGTTTTCTGGTTTGATTATGTGTTAGAACTGTTATTTTATAATTTTCGATCAATTACCCATGCTTAATTGCATTATTAGTTTGCTTTGAGTTGAATTGGTTTTGGTAAGCTTAAGTAATTGTTTTCCGATACTACTGTTTGAGAGAGTACATGAGCGAGAAATTACAGATTGAACTGTGCCTGATCGAAAAAAATAGCAATCGAAAACAGTCCTATTCACTTAATAGAGAAAGTCTGATCGAATAATTTTTTAATGATCGCAAACCATTCGAAGAAAATAGCTAGCGAAATTTTTGTTTACTCCAATGATTCAATGATTAGATGCACGTGATTGCATCACTACCAAACTTGTTATCATTACCTAATCATTGCATCATCATTTCATAATCATTGCACAACCATCTTGTTATCATTACACATCATCGAAAACATTTCTAATGCATATAGACAACGTTCAGTTAATTGCTGCACATGATCGAGAAAAATTCTTGAGGGAGAAACTAACATTATAAAACATTAACCAATCGAAAACAGTGCTTTAAACTTTCAATCGAAAAACTTTTACTCTGAAAATAATTTTCGATCGAAAACAGTGCCTTTTGCTCGGAAAACTTTATAATCAAAAATAGTTTTCGTTAGAAAAAAAAACTAATAATAATTTTTCATACTAAAATTCTCGATACTACACAGTTTTCGATACAGAAAATTTTCGATATTAAAATTCAAACATAAGATTTTCGACATATCAAAAGCAAATAATTTCGATACTTCTTTGGCACATTATAGAAAAGGCTTGTGGTTTATACTATTAAATTTCTAAATCAAACTTATAAACCAAAATCTTTTCGAAACTGAAATTTTAAAAAAGCCAAATATTTTAATCACTATAAAAATTCAAGTCCACAAAAACACATTAAAGATCCAAATACCCAACAAAATTTTAAAAATAAATAAATAGAAATTTCAAAAACCAAAATGGACGCCTATTCAATTACTCGATCTGATGACACTAACTCCGAGGACTTTAGCTCCGACATTGATGAACAACTGAAGGAGTTTGGGCGTCAACAACAATTAATTGAGAAGGAGTTAAAGAAAAAGTCCACAAAGACCAAGTTACGCTCAAAGAAGCAAGAGACTACAAATTCCGAACAAAAGACGCACTTGGCTTTGGCACACGAAGATGAAACTGACAAATCCTCTAAGGAGGCAGTGATTTCTAACTCCACATTGTTTAACATGTTAGAATCCTTACAAACTAGGTATGCTAACATGAAAAATGAGCAGAAAAGTACAATAGAGTTAGTCTGAGAATGTTAGGATCGGTTTACGCGTTTAGAGGGGGGGTGAATAAACGCTTGACGCCTTTTTGGTAGTTAACCGGTTAGGGCTAATACCAGTGCTTGATTTTTCTCTGTGTGTTATGTGCGGAAGCTTGAAGGTCGGTTCTGAATTAAAAACAGGTAAACAGTGCGAAGTGCTAGTGTGTGTGTGAACAAAGATACCAGTTTGTTTCTGGAATTTCGGAGTTAAATCTCCTACGTCTCCCCTTCTTCCTCGCGAGGAAGGTTCACTAGACTTCAGTTATACACTCACAGTACAACCTACCCGGCTGCCCTCAGCCTTATCTAGTGAATCCCTAGGCAGTCGTAAGATACAATCCACCTACTTCAACAGCTTTTTACAGTCCGTCGGAAAAACAATAACTCACTTACTTAACCTAACCGGTTATCGTACAGTGAGGACAACACTTTCTAATTACTTGCTTTGTTTTTGAATCTCGTCTTTTTGATTTCTCGTGGTTGTGTGTCGTATCTTCTTTAGCGTTTCATCTATGATATATATACTTGTTCGTTGATGAAGAAGACCGTTGTGAAATGGCTCCAAGTGCTGGACTGTGCATTAAATGCACTTTTCCCAAAATGGGTACTGTCCGGTCTTGGCAGCAGTTTATACTGTCTCAATTGCTTTTTCCACTTTAAGCTTGGCTTGACTTCGACATGACTCCCCATGGCAGCCTTGCATTAAAGATTTCATCAGAGGTTTTCATTTTCCCGCCTTGAGTAAACTTGAATCTTTGCACACGTGGCACGTTTGGTAGCAGAACTCCGGTCTTGGCACTTATCGGTCCGATATCTGAGTTCTGGTCTTTGCTCATGGCAGGTCCGGTATATATATATTTCGGTTTTAGGCACGTTTGTAATCTTGTACCTAATATCCAGTCTTCTGTCCTTCTAACTAATATCCGGTCTTTTGCACACACGCGATCTGCTGACTGGCATCCGGTCTTTTAATCTTCTTCTAACCGGTATACCTAATCAAGTTTGGAAAATTTCCTTCTGACTGCTATCCGGTCTTTTAGTCTTCTTCTAACCGGTATACTTAATCAAGTTTGGACAATCACCAAAACTGTTTAATCTGAATTCTTGATTCACGATTCCTAACAGAGAAGAAAATAGCTAGTCTCGAATTAGAACTTAGAAGCTCTAATGCGAAAATAGACGAACTAACTAAGAGCTTGAAAATTAGTGAGACTAAGATGCCACAGTTAGAGACACATAGCTCAAAAATTACGGAACTTGAGGACAGGCTAGACAACAACCACAAGTGTCTACTTAAAGGAATTTAGACGAGAAAAGTCTCCTTAAGTGTAGACTAGAAGTTGAGAGCACAAAGGTTACTAGTCTAGAAGCCGAAATAGATAAATCTAATTCTAAGATTAGTGAATTGAGAAAGAGTCTAGACGCCTGTCAAGCTGAGAAGAGCACTGCTCAAAATAACTATGCTTTCTTAAGAGAAGAACGTGGGAAGCTCTATTCTAAGATTAGTCAATTAGAAAATCTTCTTGCGATTTCTAAGACCAAGGAAGCACAATCTCATCATTCTGAAAATTCTTCTTCCGTCGATATACCTTCTATTATTAAGAAAATAGAGGATTTAAATTCTACACTAGAAATGGAAAGAAAGAATTTTGAAGTAGAAAAGAATACACTTCTAACGGAGATATCTAATCTCAAAGCTTCCTCGTCTTCAAAACATGATCAAGGAACGCAAACGGATGATCTCGTTCCTACCACCGAAACGGCTTCTACTAATTCTACGTCAATCTTGACCAGAGCTGAAATTCAAAGTAAAAGTTCCGCACTTTCTGTACTCAAGGAACAAGTCCCGCGGAAACGAGAGAACAGAAAAGCTCCAAGACTGAATAATAAAGATCAAAAGTCTTCCTCTCCCGCTCTCAAAAAGAAATATTTTTAAGAAAATATTTCAAGTTCTGGCGCACAAACTTCATCATGTGCTTCAAATGATTCTACTAGTTTTTCATTTGAAAAGCCTAGACTTCAAAATAATTTTCGAAATTCTTATAATCATTATGTGAAAAATGTGCATTCTCCATGTAGGAAATATGATGCATCTGGTTTACATGCTTATCATTCTATTTGCTCATATTCTTACATGAAATATCCAGTCAAAGTCAAATCCGAAAGGCATTTATTACGACTGGGCAATGAGAAGATCTTTAAAAATACACATTCTAGGAGCATATTCTCGAAAGCTGAATTTTCATATCCGTGTAAAGTCATGCAAAAATGGATTCCTATGTCGTATCAAGTCCCGGAGTCCTAGTCAAAAATGGATTCCTAAGGCTAATTCATCGACCGACATAAGATCACAATCTAATTTTACACGATTTACGACTAACTCGTTTTCTGATAATAAGGGAGGACCCATACGACAATGGGTACGAAAGTCCCGATAGTTTTGCAGATTTCCCTCATGTATGGTACTCTGATGATAGTTGCTCCACATACATGATCAAGGGCGAGCGGCAGAGCAACTACGATAATTCCCTACCTTAGCTACAAACTCGGTGACGAAATTCCTTACACATCTATTTTAAATGCTAATATTTAGGATGAGTCACTATTAATTTTCTAGGGAGTACAATTTGGTACATTATGCATCTGAGCTGAAATGTTAAATGCCAAATTTTTTAAAACATTTATCGTGCATTTTACTCATATAGCTATTAAAAAAAATAAAAAGAAGAAAAACTCTCTTCATGCATTTTTTTTCTCATCCATCTTCATTTAAAAATAAAAAATAAAAAAACAATAAAAATAATAATAAAAATATTTTTAAAAAAAATTCATGCATTTGTTTTTACTTTTTCTTCTTTCTTTGTTTTCATATCATGTTCATTTTTTTAATAAAAAAACACTTGAAATACAGAATAAACTAAAACAAAAACAACAAAAATGGGGAGTGACGATTACTCAATCTACTTTGATTTGTTCACAAAAATCTTTCCTTGATATATGATTGGTTATTTGCTTAATATTGTCTGTCTAGTCGCATTCTTTTGTCTAAAGGTCACTCGTTTGTTCCACTAGACACAAGCCACCTCATATATGTGAGATTTTGAGCCTTATTATTTTTTTGGGAATTTATCCTTGAGCGAGTCACACATCAAATGCTTGTCTTAACTTGTATTTCTTGGCCTCGTACTTGCCTTGCGTTAGATTGTTAGGAAAGTGATTAGGGCACGTAGGAAATTCCTCACTTGGCCAAAATCAAAATATCATCATTGAAATTATTCCTCTAGTCATCCTGATCAAGCCTTCAAACCGTAATTCATAAATTTCGGAGGGTTGCATAAACGAGAAAAGGAGGGGGAGAAAAAGGCGACGAAAGAAAAAGAAGAAAATGATGACAGAAGGAGGTGGAAAACGCACACGAGGAATGCTCAACGCACAATAAATAGTCCAAAAGAACCTGCCTTCCTAATTATTGAAATCTTCTAGAAATCATAAGAAGATGGCAGGATCTTGCTGTGAACTTCTCCATTGATAATCTCGAACACTCCGCAGAACGGCTGGAAAGAGGAGCACCACGAAGTGAACTTCTTCAACGATAATCTGGTCTTATATCGAGATAATGAGAAGAGGAGCACAGCCGTGGGTTCGAATTCCATAACTGTGAACTTCTTCAAATCGATAATCTCCTCGCTAGGGATTAAGAGAAAATGAGCACGGTATCGGCCCGAGAACCAACAAGAAGAACTTCGCCATAGATGATCTCTCAGCCTTGTAGAGAAGCAGAGCTTCAGCTTGAGCAAGTGTAGAAAATTTACAAAAGATAAAAGGATGAAAAAGACAAAAAGACGAAAAATGCCGGAGAAAGGAGACTGATGAAGAAAAGGAAGAAGATCTTTAGTCCACGATTCCTATATATTTTCCTTCCCTTATAAGTCAGAATCAAAATACTAAATCCCTAAGTCCTTTTGATTCCGAATCGACGGTCTCTCGCTCGGTAAAATGATTAAAAGCGCCTTGATAGCAGGTTAATTGATATAATTTGTTGTGTTGACATGAGTGATATATCTAGTATATAAATCCCATGATAAAAATAATTGAGCGCTAGAGCGAACTTCGTGAGAGTGTCGAAATGGATCACTCTATGAACTTAGGACTTTAGTTTGACGACGTGACTTGACGGCAAATTATTATTCTATGTGTCATGTGAAATTTTTGCGTGGACATGATCAAAGTGACGTAATCTGACCCCAAAATAAAAAAAAAGAGAGGAAAAATAAAAAAATAAATATAAAAATCGTATAGTATTTTTTTGAATTTTTCTTTACTTTTATTTTTGTTTGCATATTTTCTTTGAATATTTTTCATGCATTTTTTTCTTGTATTTTTGCATTTATTTTACTCGCATTTTTCTTATGCATGAAAAATTTCGCACATTTTCAAATGCATTTGCACATACTTGTTTAAAAGCGAAATATTTCTTGCTTAAATGGTTACGCAAATTTTCATATGCATGCTTAGGAGTTCATGCATGAAGTGTAAAATATGCCTAAGAGGGAGGGGGGGGGGGTGAATTAGGCTTTAAAAAGTTTTGGCTTTTTCTCCTTTGAAAACTACTTTTCTTTAAGAAGATATTGTAGAGCACGTTATTCCCTAGAGAGCAGTAGGATTGTCTATGTTATCTCCTAACCCTGTTTACAGAATATAACGTTAGTCTCAGGAATCCTTTAAAAGATATCACCTAGTTATTTGCCAACGTTCCGGGTTTGTCTCACAGAAAAAAAGAAATAGCAGAAAGTAAAGTGAGACGGGATTTTTATACAGGTTATATCCCCAACTGGGGTTTAATCCTGTCCTTGGGGTGTGATCTCCCCAAGAGTTCCAATCAATCACTAGGTATTACCGGTTACACTATAATTGATCCGTACACAACCGAAGCACTATGGACGCTAGACCTCGCTCTAGGCTGACGCACGCCAAGTTTCGATCCACGCCGTTTACCCAGGAAACCTATTCCCCGACTGGATGCAGCTTGCTACTGAAGGGCCACCGAATCCACAAAATTCGTCCCTCCACGTGCGTAAGACTCCACTCGTGCTCCTTTGTGCGCTCAACGTGCCCGCAGACACAACACGTCCGAAGACAAGGGTTTAGGATTTGGAGTTTCTAGGGATCGCTCAAAAGAGTACAGATTCGCAAATGATAGCTCAAACACAAACTACAAATGAATCGCAAAGTAAGCTCAGATCGTCTAAGGAATTTGATAGCTTGTGTGTTCGTTGTTGTACTCTTCGCGTGAAGTGTTTGTCTTCTATATAGGCCACAAATTGTTTCTCCACTTCACAAGGAAAGTTAAGCACGAAAAATATGCTAGAGACAGCTCAATTAACACGTGCATTAACTCAAGAAATCATGCCAAGAATAAACCAATTAAACTCAACGGTCAACATGAATTCTTACCATAAATACCACAGATTTGCTTTCATTCCAGGGTAATCTCATCCGTTAGTCAGCACATTCCATTTATAGAATCAATCAGCATATTATACACATAATCAGAATATCTTTTCCATACATGGCTTAATCATATCCGGGTGATCACAGTGATATTCTTTCCTAAAATATCCCAATCTCGTGTACAGCTCATATATCACTTAACACAATATATCTTCCATATATAGCTTAATCATATCAGCGTGATCTCAGACGATATTCTTTCCTTATATAACTCAATCATGCGTACAGTCCACATACCACTTATCAGAACATATTTTCCATATATAGCACACAGTGATATTCCATCCAAACGAGAACGTTCAAAACCAGGTGATCACATGAATATTCCAGTTAAGCATAAGATCACTCAAATTCGACTTTCTTAACATGTAAACCATATTCTAGCGCTTAATCGAATATTTCCACATACTTAAACATCACTTAACATGCATATCGAGTTTTCTAATTTGTACCCCCCAATTTACATAATTACTTGGAATAATCAAAACTCTCATAACTGTTTGGACCAAAAAGGTCTACAATCTCCCCCTTTTTGATGATGACAAGTAATTAATGCCTATCTTAAGCATGTGAGTACACTCGATATGAAACTATTTATGCACGTAGCATGTTTAAGTATCAAAGCATGTGACATATGATCAGAGCAAATAAATTTATCAAATTTCATAGCATGCTCCCCCTGTCTAATTGCTAGTATTCTCATGTAAAGCACAGAAGCAAAAGTTTAGCAATTACCAGATCATATCACATGGAATGTCTCAAGTTATCACATCATATCAGTTTGCTCCCCCTGCCTATGTGCGGAATTCCTTAATCCTTAACAAATCATCAACTAAAGCACAGAGGATTAAGACACAAGCATATAAAAGTAAGCAAGCCGATTATATTATATCATTCCAAAATAACAAAATAAGGCATTAATTGCCTAGACTTCTCCCCCTTCAGCATCAAAAAGGAGGGACCAACACCACCAACTTACCTAAACCTGTAAACAACTTCGACCCTCAAACCCAAAAACCAGCGGAAAAAGAAAACTAGAACTAATCCTATCAGGGCTAGGGAATTGCTACGGAACAAGATCTAAGGGCTGGAATCGCTATCGGATGAGGCAGTTGAGGATTCAGCGATATTAAGAGCCGCGGAGATCTCCTTCAGATACTTGTTAACCTTTTTGAAGTTCCGTGAGATCTTTTTGAACTTTCTACGGTTCTCATCCTTAAGCCCCTTGAAGCTTCTTTTCAGATCAGCTATCGTTCCCTGCTCGTCATCGCTGTCATCATCCTTCTTCTTCTTAGTCGGACTTTTTGAAGGGGACTTCAGATCCTTTGTATTGAACCATCCTTTCCGCTCATCAAAGCGTATACCGACACGCTTGAGTGTGACCATATCTACTGCATGCTTTGCACTATCTTCCCAAGCCTTCGGCAGAGTGATTCCCTCGAATTCAAGCATGTGCGTAAGCAGCATTCCATATGGAAGTTCCTTATCAGAGCTCTTAATGGCATGGACCATGTACTTAAGAACAAAATAACCTAGATTGAGCGGCCTATTTTGGGATACTAGATAGAGAGTCAGCATGCTCTTGTTGTTCATGGTGGTGGAATGGCCTCCGCTACCAACGCGAGCGCTCCAGAGGGTAAAGTGCAGCACTTTGTGAAGGAAGAACAGATCAACAGGAAGTTTGTTCAAGGCTTCTCCTTCAGAAAACTTAGGCTTATTAGGGGAATTCCATAGGGCTTTCACACAGTCACGCAGAGGCACCTCAGACGTACACCAGTGGACGAAGTCGAAGTAACACAGCCCTTCGTTTTCTACCCCCAGAATCTCATTCACCGTCGCAGCGTTCCATTCAAGTTTCTTACCGAGCACATAAGACTGCACAGAGATCTCAGTTCCGTCTTCAACGAAAGTGAGATTGGCGTAAAACAGCTTCACCGCCTCAACATACACAGACTTGTCTATCCTCAGAAAGTTTTCCCAACCGTACTCTGTCAGCCACGTTGCTACTTTGCTCTCAGCCAGCTCATCGAAGTTGACGCTTCTTCCTCGCGCAACACGCCGCTTCTGAAGTTTCTCGTAAAGTTCCTTGGCGCTCTCAGTCAGGAATTTAATCTCGTCGGTGATCTCCTCCGGAATTTCAGGATTGAGCAGGGCCTTCTCAGAGTGATCCAGTGGGGGAGTTTTGTCTTGAGGAGATTCGATCGGAGCAGAGACAGATTTTTCTGGAGAGGCTGATTTTTCAAGTGGAGCAGAAACTTCAGGAGAAATAGGTTTCTCAGGGGAAGTAGATTTCTGAGGAGATGCGGGCCGATCATGGGAAGAGGCAGGAGAAGGTGTAGGAGATTTGATGACCTTTGCTTTCTTCTTGGGTTTCGTCGGAGATTTTTTAGATTTAGAGCTGCTTGCAGATTTGGAGCGGGTGGCTTTTGGAGAGAGTGGGGATTGGGGTAAGGAACTCTTTCTCTTTTTGTCAGACGAAGAACCGGCGCCTTTTGTTTTCACCATGGTTGAGATCGGAGAATTGAAGGATGAAATTATGAAGTGAAGAGCTTAGGGTTTGAATGAATGGAGAAACAAGGAATGAACTGTTTATAAAAGCCGAGTCTGTTTTGGATAAGGATGGAAAGAAGTTATAGAAGGATGTGATCTCGATAAGACATGTGTCAAATAAGGAAGGGATTTCAAAATTTGAATTTAAAAAGAAACTTAGTGGTGAAGGAAACTGCCCGTTATGGAATTTGCTAAGGATAAAAACGATATCTCGCGGAAATTAAGGAAGGAATTAAGTGAAGATCAGAGATCAAAGAAAATATTGGCTGAAAATAGATTTTGTCATAAATGTCGAAGGAGGTCTAAAAATAATCTCTTCATGAATGGAAAGGATTTGAATAGATAATGAAGACATTATTAATAGAATCAAGGAATAAAATCGCAGAGATCCTAAAGGATAAGATCAAGGAAATACTAAAGGCTAACATATCTAGTCACCTTTCCTATTTGAGCTCAATAATTCCTAATCGGTCACGGATATCACAGAATCTACTCTCAATAAGGGGTTTCGTGAAGATATCAGCCAACTGATCATTAGTTCCTACGAAGTTCACGCTGATATTCCCTTTCTGAACATGATCTCGAATAAAATGATGTTTCACCTCTATATGCTTAGTTCGAGAGTGGTGTACGGGATTCTTAGTGATACTAATGGCACTATTACTATCACAGAAAATAAGAATTTGGTCGTACCTTAAGCCGTAATCACTCAAGGTCTGTTTCATCCAAAGGATTTGCTGAGAACAGCTTCCTAAGGCCATATATTCGGCTTCGGTTGTGGTTAGGGATACGGCATTTTGTTTCCGACTGGACCAAGTTACAAGGGAATTCCCTAGTATTTGGCAGGTTCCACTAGTGCTCTTCCTATCTTCCCTAGAACCGGCGTAATCCGCATCCGAGTATCCCAGTAATGGGAATTCCTTGGAATTTGGATACCATATACCATGATTGATTGTTCCCTTCAAATATCTAAGTATTCGCTTGACTGCCGTCAAGTGAGATTCCCTAGGACTCGATTGATATCTAGAACATAGACCAGTAGCAAACATGATATCGGGTCTGCTTGCCATAAGGTATAACAAACTTCCGATCATACCTCTATACTTAGTTTGGTCAAAGGGCGTACCTTGTTCATCACTATCAATTTTAGCGGTCTGGTGCATAGGAGTGGGAAGTACCTTGGAATCAGCCATTCCGAATTTTATAAGTAGTTCCTTCGTGTACTTCGTTTGAGATATGAATGTTCCGGTATCCAATTGCTTGATTTGTAATCCAAGTAAGTACGTGAGTTCTCCCATTAGGCTCATCTCAAATTCCTGTTGCATAGACTTAGAAAAATGCTCGCAAAGGGTGATGTCAATGCTACCAAATATGATATCATCAACGTATATCTGCACAAGTAATATGTGATTCCCTTCGCACTTGATAAACAGAGTGTTATCTATTGTTCCTGTTATAAATCCCATATCTAGTAAAAACCTCTCAATCTTTCATACCATGCCCTAGGGGCCTGTTTCAAACCATATAAAGCTTTGTTTAATTTAAAAACGTGATTTGAAAATTCCTCTTTTTCAAAACCGGGAGGTTGCTCGACAAAAACTTCCTCATTTATAAAACCATTTAAAAATGCACTTTTTACGTCCATTTGGAAAAGCTTAAATCTTTTAAAAGATGCATATGCAAGTAAAATGCGTATTGACTCAAGCCTAGCTACGGGTGCAAAGGTTTCTTGAAAATCTATACCTTCTTCTTGGGAATAACCTTTGGCGACTAACCTGGCCTTATTTCGTGTTACATTACCGTTCTCATCCAGTTTGTTACGAAACACCCACTTCGTGCCTATTATGGACTTATCGCTCGGTCTTTCCACAAGAGTCCACACCAGGCTCTTTTCGAATTGTGCCAGCTCTTCTTCCATGGCAATTACCCACGATTCCTTGTCAAGCGCTTCATTCACTGTCTTAGGTTCCATGGTTGACAACAGCACGTCATGTGATTCCTCGGCAGTATCGTTTCGTGCAGTTGCTCTCGTTTTGATCCCTGAAGTGATATTCCCTATGACCTGTTCAGTGGGATGGCTGGAAGCATGTTTGAATTTTCTGCGTTGCTGCTCGTCTGAAGCTTCAGGTTCCTCTGACATATCATCTAGTTCCAATGGAATTGCGTTTACTTCTTTGTCAGTAACCTGTGTATCTGCAGGAGACACAACTATACCTTCCTCAGTAGCATCTGCGTTAGGAAATTCATCAAACGTAACATGCACAGATTCTTGAACAGTATTCTTCCTATTATTAAACACTCTAAAAGCTTTGGAATGAAGGCTGTAACCTAGGAATATCCCTTCATCTACCTTGGAATCGAATTTCCCTCTTTTATCCGTATCATTTAAAATGAAACATTTGAAACCAAATACATGGAAATATCCTATGTTAGGGGTTTTGTCGTTCCAAAGTTCATAGGGACTTCTCTTAATAATTGGTCTAAGGAAAATCCTATTCGAGACATAACATGCCGTACTAACAGCTTCAGCCCAAAAATGTTTTGGAGTATTATATTCGCTCAACATAGTCCTAGCCATTTCTTGTAATACTATATTTTTCCTCTCGACCACTCCGTTCTGTTGAGGCGTAATAGGGGCTGAAAAATTATGACTATAACCATTCTCATCACAAAAAGATGCAAAGGATTTGCTATCAAATTCTAGACCGTTATCACTCCTAATCTTACGGACTTCCATTTCTTTCTCATTATCTAGCTTCTTAATCAGTGGCGCAAGATTATCTAAAGCCTCACTTTTGTGCGCAAGAAATAAGACCCATGTGTACCTAGTATAGTCGTCTACGATCACAAAGGCATATCGTTTACCTTTCAATGACATAACCTCTACCGGACCAAAAAGGTCAAGATGCAGCAGTTCTAGTGGTCTGGACGTAGAGATCACATTCTTAGGCTTAAAGGACGTCTTGGTCTGTTTCCCCATTTGGCACGCTTTACAGATTCTGTCCTTGGTGGCTTTCATATCTGGAATACCTCTCACCAACTCATTGCATGATATGTGAGACATTAGTTCCATGTTAGCATGTCCCAGACGTCTATGCCATAACCATGTGATATCCTGCGTAACTGCTAGACACTTGACGTTTTGGTTAGCAATATCATCAAGAGTGATGCAGTAAATATTACCATGCCTAGATGCACTAAACACAATCTCATCATTCTTTTTAACAAGGCATTTATCTTTGGCGAAAACTACGGTATGTCCATCATCACATAATTGGCTAATACTTATTAAATTATGTTCTAAGTTCCTAACTAACCATACGTTATCTATGGTGATATTTAAATTGTTACCGACAGTACCAACTCCCACGATTTTGGCTTTTGCGTCGTTGGCGTACGAAACGTATCCTCCATCTACCGCCTTCAACGACACAAAATTACCTATATCACCTGTCATGTGGCGGGAGCACCCGCTGTCGAGGTACCATCTACTTTTCTTACTGGGATTTTTCCTTCGTACCTGTAGAAAGAATTATTCTTCTGAGGTCCCCAATTTCTGTTGGGTCTTAATATGTTAGCAGAAAAATAACTTCTGTTAACATGTGCGATATCATTCTGCATAGATGGTGATCTCCTGTTAGAATCATATATAACAGTGGCATTTACAGGTGACTTCTTAGGTCTCCAAACATACTTAGCTTTATCAACTTTCTTTAACGGACAGTTGTATGCATAATGACCATTTCTACCACAACAGAAACACATAAACTTAGGCACAGAATGTTTAACATGCTTTTCATCAGTAGAATAACCTATCCCTGACCTACCAATGTTGCTAGGAGTATTCAACAGCATGTCTAGGTTTTGCCTACCCTCAAGGAGTCTATCAACTTTCTGTTTTTCCCTCTCTAAGGCGTTCTTAAGTTCTACAGTCTCTCTTGATAAGTCACTGTTTTTCTTTTCTGTTTTCTCACAGTCACAGGGAATTCCCTCGTTCTTAGCAGTAACTAAATCTCCTTTCAAACGTGAGATCTCTAGATCAGCCTCATGTTTTTCCTTAGCTAGTTCATCTCGCTGCCTTATCAGTTCCTTATTCAAGGAATTTAGTGACTTGATCTTTTTCTCTGCTTTTTGAAGTAACCTACACAAATCTTCCTTACTTTCTTCTATATCAGAAACAGATGAGTCACTTTCATAACCATAGAGCCTGTTTAGGATATGAATTTTCTCAATGGAGGAAGAGCGAGATACCTGATCCTCGTCAGCCATGTAAGCGTGATCCTCGTCCTCACTTTGTTCCAGTTCAGAGTCATTTGATTCCGTCACCATAGCCTTCTGCTTCCTTAGTTTCTCATTGCTAGTTGCGGGGCATTCATGTGCATAGTGGCCTGGTTTGTTGCATCGGAAACACTTCTGAACTTTCTTCCCAGACGTGGATAATCCATTGCTCTTGTTCGGGAATTTGTTGAAGTTCCCTTTGAATTTCTTTTTCTGCTGGAACCTTTCAATTCTTTTTGTGAGCATGGCCAGATCGTTCATCAGGTCCTTTTCTTCGTCGTCGGAATCAGATTCTTCTTGGTTGGACTTGAAGGCAATGGACTTCCGATTTTTATTCTGAGACTTCTCATTCATTGATGTTTGAATCATCTCATAGGATATAAGAGATCCAATCAGCTCGGAGATGCTAAGTGCTTCTAGATCCTTTGCTTCGTAGATGGCAGTAACCTTGGCATTCCATTCTCGTGGCAGTGATCTCAGTATTTTTCTCACTTGTTCTCTGTCGGGAACCTTCTTGCCGAGAGAGAACATTTGGTTGATGATTCCCATGAATCTGGCGTACATCTGGCTTATATTTTCGTCAGATTCCATTGAGAACAGTTCATACTGATGAGTGAGTAGAGCCAGTCTTTCTTGCATGACTCGTTGGGTTCCTTCGTGAGTGACTTGGAGCATATCCCACATGCCTTCGCTGATGAGCAGGAACTAACCCGAATGTTTTTCGCCTTTGTGTTTTGCGTGATTCCCCTTTTGTCATCAGCAGTGTAATCTTTAGTATCCTTTGGAGTTCCATCGGATTTCGCAGCTGTGTACGGTCCGTTGATGATTGTCTCCCAAAGCTCGTAATCGACAGCGATCAAAAATTCGATCATACGATTCTTCCATACGGCGTAGTTCGTACCGTCGAAGAGAGGAGGCCTGGAGTGGGATTGACCCTCTGCAAAAATATTACTCGAAAAGCCATTAGATCTTAACTCAGGCGTGTTAGGCCTTTCGTTGAGTAACCCTCTCTGATACCAAATGAAGTGTAAAATATGCCTAAGAGGGGGGGGGGGGGTGAATTAGGCTTTAAAAAGTTTTGCTTTTTTCTCCTTTGAAAACTACTTTTCTTTAAGAAGATATTGTAGAGCACGTTATTCCCTAGAGAGCAGTAGGATTGTCTATGTTATCTCCTAACCCTGTTTACAGAATATAACGTTAGTCTCAGGAATCCTTTAAAAGATATCACCTAGTTATTTGCCAACGTTCCGGGTTTGTCTCACAGAAAAAAAGAAATAGCAGAAAGTAAAGTGAGACGGGATTTTTATACAGGTTATATCCCCAACTGGGGTTTAATCCTGTCCTTGGGGTGTGATCTCCCCAAGAGTTCCAATCAATCACTAGGTATTACCGGTTACACTATGATTGATCCGTACACAACCGAAGCACTATGGACGCTAGACCTCGCTCTAGGCTGACGCACGCCAAGTTTCGATACACGCCGTTTACCCAGGAAACCTATTCCCCGACTGGATGCAGCTTGCTACCGAAGGGCCACCGAATCCACAAAATTCGTCCCTCCACGTGCGTAAGACTCCACTCGTGCTCCTTTGTGCGCTCAACGTGCCCACAGACACAACACGTCCGAAGACAAGGGTTTAGGATTTGGAGTTTCTAGGGATCGCTCAAAAGAGTACAGATTCGCAAATGATAGCTCAAACACAAACTACAAATGAATCGCAAAGTAAGCTCAGATCGTCTAAGGAATTTGATAGCTTGTGTGTTCGTTGTTGTACTCTTCGCGTGAAGTGTTTGTCTTCTATATAGGCCACAAATCGTTTCTCCACTTCACAAGGAAAGTTAAGCACGAAAAATATGCTAGAGACAGCTCAATTAACACGTGCATTAACTCAAGAAATCATGCCAAGAATAAACCAATTAAACTCAACGGTCAACATGAATTCTTACCATAAATACCACAGATTTGCTTTCATTCCAGGGTAATCTCATCCGTTAGTCAGCACATTCCATCTATAGAATCAATCAGCATATTATACACATAATCATAATATCTTTTCCATATATGGCTTAATCATATCCGGGTGATCACAGTGATATTCTTTCCTAAAATATCCCAATCTCGTGTACAGCTCATATATCACTTAACACAATATATCTTCCATATATAGCTTAATCATATAGCGTGATCTCAGACGATATTCTTTCCTTATATAACTCAATCATGCGTACAGTCCACATACCACTTATCAGAACATATTTTCCATATATAGCACACAGTGATATTCCATCCAAACGAGAACGTTCAAAACCAGGTGATCACATGAATATTCCAATTAAGCATAAGATCACCCAAATTCGATTTTCTTAACATTTAAACCATATTCTAGCGCTTAATCGAATATTTCCACATACTTAAACATCACTTAACATGCATATCGAGTTTTCTAATTTGTACCCCCCAATTTACATAATTACTTGGAATAATCAAAACTCTCATAACTGTTTGGACCAAAAAGGTCTACAATGCATATATGCTAAAATGATTACATGCGTTTCTACTCGTTGTGTCATATGTGTTACATTTTCATATGCATATCTTGGTGAATATGTATATCTTTTCGAAATTGTTAAACACTATATGCGCACTTTTTGAAGGGGAGTATAGATTCTTAGGTGTGAAAACATGAATTAAGGGGGAGAATGAAAAATTACTCTATTATTTTAAAATTACTCCTTCACTAAATTTCCGGTGAGCATTATCTGAGGGGGAGTAATATGCTTTTAATGGGGAGTAATTTTTTTACTTTTGTAATTCATGTCTACATTTAACTTTAACGGTTACTCTTGACTCACTACTCTCATTTGGTATGAAAAAGCACCTCGAGGGAGCCTTTTAATGATTTTCAGGTATATGAAGTGGATGCATTTCAGGAGATCCTCCAACCACTTCTCAGAAGCTTACCCTTGAAGATTTAGCAAATGAAAAACAAGTCGGTCAACCCACCAAATTCCGCCGTGCGTACCACTTTGAAACCGGGCTCTCTCCCAACGCCACATTCAAAGGAGGCTCGGTAAAACTTAAAACAATCAAAGAAAGAGACGACCTACCTTATCTGGAACTAGAGACGCTTCTTCGAGGCCGAACCAGACAACTTCCATTCGGAGAAGACGAATCTGGCGAAATGGAGAAGATGGCTAACCTCGAGCCCTCTCCTCGACTTTCACAATCCCCTTGCTTCCGGAAGAAGAAGCAAGGACCGAGGACCGAATGACATGTGACTCAAGCATCATCAAGGACTGAAGTTTCCAACCGTGTCCACTGCATCAAGGTCCGAGGTTGCCATGTCTAGTGCATCAACGACCGAAACCGTGTCCACCTCTCCAAACAACACATCAGACTCTCCGATCTCAACACAAGGTTGACCCAAATAGGGGGAGTTTCGAGATTCTTGCACTTTCAACGGGAGAGATGGAACGCGGACTTTCCAAAATCCGGCAAGAATGCTTCGCACATCTTACTGCATTAAGGAAAAAAATTTCAAAGGAAGATTCGTGAAGAAAAGCCGATGCCTAGAAGACCAGGTGAGCTTGAAGACATTCTAAAGAGGAGATTTCGAGGACTCGAGGACTCTTTCCACTTGCAAGACGAAGATAACCCGCGCTATATTGGAAATTGAATACAAAGGGGGAGATTGTTGGAACTATTTTATTGTATTCAATTAATGTAGTTATCTTAGTCTTGCTATGTAAATAAGTAGTCTTGAGCTTAATTGTAATTAGCCCTAGTATAGGGCTACTTAAGTAAATATACGATGGTAGATGGTATATATAGTGACCCTAAAGCATGTTTTAGGGTGATCACTTCATTTGTAGCAAATTCATTTTCTAAAAATTGAGCTTATTTGGAACGAAGCTTGCTCTCCAAGTGAGAAATTATCTTCGAAAGTTTCTCTCTACAAATCCAAATGAAATTCTCGATCTTAATCTTTGTTTATACGGATTCGCTACGTGATTTGATTCGTGTTGGATAAAAAGGACCTAACAAGGGTTTTAGCGTGTATTTAGGGATTTTCCACTGCAAGTAATAACTTCATTTAATTTGGACTGATCAGACGTTTTTGTGAGACTCAGTGAATTTAAGCCCATTACTCTTTACGATCGGGAAACTTACGATCGAGAAACCTTCTTCGTTTACTGTTTAAATTTTTGCTCGACAACATCCGATCGAAAATTTTCCTTTGGTTCCTGTTTAATTTTCGCTCGTCAATTTTGAGAGCGTAAATTACCACTTGGTCCCAAATCAATTTTCGCTCGAGAAACTGTGAATGAAAATTGCAAAATTCGCCTGAATTTCTCGATAGTAAGTTTTCCTTAATATTTCAGATTGATCCTAAATTTTAAGAATAAACCACAAAATTACTCCTAAGTGTAAACGAAAGTGCAATTAACTCCCTGTATTTTCGAAGAAATGACATCTCTCTCCAAAATTGATCGAAAATCTGCAATACTTAGAGCAAAATGTTGAGAATATTAGAGTTAATTAAGAAGTAATTGTTTTGTTAAGGCTCCCCCTGAATTGTTTTACCATTGTCTTGAGTTCACACTCATGAAAATTTGTGAAGTTCTCCTTATTTAAGCATTGTCCAAAGCGAATCAAAACGAGAATTTCTGCAACACTTAAAGAAAGAACATAAAATGTATTTGGAGCTCAAAACATGGAATCATTGTTGATGCTCCCCCTCAAATAGTGTACATGTATCGATTTATCACGTAATCATGCAAATCAATACAAGTAACAATCATTATATTACGCAATTAATCACTTTAGACTAGATACATGTTTCCCTAAACATGTAATAAAGATTTGCGCGAGGGTATGAGCAAAATCAAATATTCGCATTTTGATCAATTCAATACCAATGCAGGTTAAATTTGCATTCAAAATGTGCGATTTTTTTTCTTTTTTTTCATATATATAATTTTCATATACATATTAATATTATTAATAGTATGGGGTCAGATTATTTTGCTACGATCATTGTCACACCTAAAATTTCACAAGACACTTGAAAAGATCACACACTGTCAAGTCATGTCGTCAAACTAAAGAGTCCTAAGTTCATTGAATGATCCATTTCGACAACTCTCATTGGGTTCACTCTAGCACTCGATTATTTTTTCCTTGGGATGATTATATTTATATCACCCAAGTCAACACAAGCAATCTTAAGTCAATTTATTTGCGATTGAGGCGTTGTTAATCATTTCACCTTTGCGAGAGAGCTTCGATGTGGAATCATAGAGACTGTGAAAGGTTTTAATTTGGTTCTGACTAAGAAGGGAATGATAGTTTTGGAATTGTGGACTAGGAATCTTCTTCATTTTCTTCGTCATTCTCCTCATTTTTTTTGTTTCCCATTCTCATCCTTTAATGATTTTTCTTTGATTCAGTTTGCACTTGCTCAAACTGAAGCTCCGCTTCTCTACGAGGCTGAGAGATTATCTAAGGTGAAGATCTTCTTGTTAGTTCTTAGGCCGATACCGCGCTCATTTTCTCTAATCTCTAGTGAGGTTTCAGAGATCATCGATTTGAAGAAGTTCGCAGTTGTGGAATTCGAACCCAAGGCCGCGCTCCTCTTCTCGTTGTCTCGATATAAGAGCGGATTATCGTTGGAGGAGTTCACTTCGTGGTGCTCCTCTTTCCAGCCGTTCTGACAAGTGTACGAGATTATCGATGGAGAAGTTCACAGCCAGATCCATACCCCCTTCTAATGATATGAGATTGTGATAGTCGAGGGACAGGTTTCTTTTGGAATGCTTTTTGTGCGTTGAGCATTCCTCGTGTGCATTTTCCACCTTCGTTTGTCATCTTTTTTTTTGTCGTCTCATTTTCTCCCCCTCATTTTCTCGATTAAATATCCCATCGAAGACTTAGGTGTTCGGTTGAAGGCTCAAAGGATTTTCAAGTGAAGAAAAGGATATCGGAGAAAGCTCAAAATGGATGATAAGCTGTATTAAAGGATTGAAATTTTATATATGTAAGGCCAAGTGAGGAATTTCCTAAGTGCTCTAATCATTTTCCTAAGGATCTAACGAAAGGCGAGTATGAAGCCAAGAATCACTAGTTAAGACAAGCAATTGATGTGTGACTCGCTCAAGAATAAATCACTTGAAAGGAAAAATAACAGGCCAGAATCCTCACTTATGTAAAGTGGCTTTGTGTCTATTGCAGCAAACTAAATGAGCTTTAGACACAAGAAAGCGACTTAGACTGACAAAATTAAGTAAGCAATCAGTCACATGCCAGGGAAATCTAATTGTGATGTAGATTGAGCATCCTAAAGATTTCTTCATTCCCCTATATTGTAGGTATATTGTATAGTTTATTATTATATATATAAAAATATTCTTATATTTTTTTTGGTAATTTTATTATCACGCAAGATAAGACAAATGAGCATGGAAAACACATAGAATAGAGCATGTCATAGCACAGAAGATCAGGTAATGCACACATCACGGGAGATTCAACATGCCTAATTTTCCGACAAGGAATTGGAATCGTTTTTCATCCAATGCCTTGGTGAAGATGTCAGCTAGTTGATATTCCGTGTTCACAATGTACATGTCAATGGTGCATTTTTCTACGTGATCTTTGATAAAGTGATATCTAATGTCTATGTATTTCGTGCGTGAGTGGTGAACAGGATTGCACGTAATCGCAATGACACTTTGTCTATCACTATATATGGGTATATTAGTTAAATTGTACCCGTAATCGCGAAGCTGAGTCCACATCCATAGCATCTGGGAACAACAGCTGGCGGCTGCGACGTATTCAGCTTCAGCCGTCGAAGTTGAGACGCAATTTTGCTTTTTGGATGACCAGCAGACTAGCTTTTCGCCTAGAAATTGAGCACCACCGGAGGTGCTTTTCTTGTCCATTCGGCAACCTGCATAATCAGCGTCAGTATAGCCGATAAGTTTGAAGTTCGTACCTTTAGGATACCATAGTCCTAAAGTAGTTGTGCCCTTAAGGTAGCGAAGAATACGCTTCACCGCGAGCATGTGAGATTCTTTGGGAGCTTGGAAACGGGCCAAAGACAAGTGGCAAACATGATATCCGGCCGACTAGAAGTGAGGTAGAGAAGAGATCCAATCATGCTGCGATAGAGTGTGATGTCGACCGCTTTTCCTGTGGGATCGGCATCCAACTTGCAGCTTGTTGACATGGGAGTGCTGAGAGGCTTGCTCTGATCTTGATGGAACTTTTTCAGGATGTCCTTAATGTATTTTGTTTGACTGATAAATATCCCATCATCGAGCTGCCTGACTTGAAGTCCTAGGAAGAATTGCATCTCTCCCATGTGGCTCATTTCGAATTTACTCTTCATGAGATCTCCAAACTATTTGCAAAGCCGTGGATTTGTTGAACCAAAAATGATGTCGTCGACGTAAACTTGAACGACCATCAGATCCTTGTCTTGCCATTTGATGAAGAGGGTCGTATCGATTGTTCCTCGAATAAATCCAGACATTACGAGGAAGTCACTCAAGACATCATACCAAGCACGTGGGACTTGTTTTAGTCCGTTGAGAGCTTTATCCAATCGACAGACATGATTGGGATGTTCCTGATCAACGAACCCGTCTGGCTGAGCGACATAGACTTTTTCTTTGAGTATGCCATTGAGAAAGGCGGTTTGATAGACCTTGAAGTCTTTATGAGCCGCGTAAGCCAATAAGAGACAAATGGCTTTGATTCGGGCAACATGAGCATACGTTTCGTCGTAGTCAATGCCTTCCTGTTGGTTGTATCCCTTTGCAACTAATCGTGCCTTGTTCCGGATCACTTCACCATCTTCATTCTTTTTGTTCTTAAATACCCATTTTGTCCCAATGATAGTTTTCCCATGCGGACGTGGTACTAATTTCCTCACTTGAAGACGTTCGAATTGGTTGATTTCCTCTTGCATTGCAATTATCCAATCCGAGTCTTGTAGTGCGTCTGCTACCTTAGTAGGCTCGTTTTGGCTTATAAAGCAGCTGAAAAGACTGTGTTGATGTCGTGTCCTTACTCCGCTCGACCAATTATCTGATCAACTGGGTGAGCTCTAGTCCACCGGCTCTCATGCGGCAAAGCTGAAGATGAAACATCAGCCATTTGTGGGTCTAGATTTCTAATGATTTCCGATTGTTCATTCGTGTGAGGAAGTTCCAAATCTGTACTGAGTGGGAGCGACTCTAATGATTCTTCCTCAACACCCACGGTAGGTTCTACATTGTTCTGTGGCAAATCTGAATCGGGTGAGGTAGGGACTGTTGAAGAACTTGGTACGTCAGCCACGTCGGGTGTAGGATTGACGGTGACTGTCGGATGTAGAGGCTCAAAGAGGGAATCCAAGTCTTCCAACACAAGTCTTAGAGCTTCGTCTGGCGTTGATTGCTGAGTTGTTGCCATCTCCTGTTGGTTTTGTGCCAACACACTGAATACGGGTTCTGAGTTGGTTTTCAGAAGCCAACGGTTTGAGCACGGGTCCTGAACAGTTTTGTTCAGAAGCTATCGGGTTGAGCACGGGTCCTGAACTGTTTTGTTCAGAAGCCATCTCGTTCACTTCGTGAAAAGTGACGTTATAGCTTTCATTAATCGTGTGGTTGGACTTGATGTATACTCGGTACGCTTTTGATGTTGAAGAATACCCGACGAAAGTTGCTTCGAATGCTTTAGGATCGAACTTTGCACGTTGCTCTCTGTCGTTTGCCACAAAGCACTTGCACCCGAAGACTTTAAAGAATGAGATGTTGGGTACTCTCTTATTTACAATCTTGTACGAAGTCTTGTTGAACCGTTTGTGAACCACCGTCCTGTTTTGGGTAAAACAGGCGGTATTTACTGCTTCAGCCCAAAGAAAGTGTGGAAGGCTGGAATGGATCAGCATTGTACGAGAGGATTCCACTAGGGTTCTGTTTTCCTTTCAAACCCCATTTTGTTGAGGTGTTTTTGCGGCTGAGAATTGTTGACTAATTCCAAGTTTCTGATGAAACTCACTGAGATATTTATTCTTGAACTCAGTGCCGTTGTCTGTTCGAATAACTTGAATAGTCTGTTGCAGAAGATTCTGAGTTGTGTTCACAAAGTTGATAATCAAGCCCCCTGACGCATCTTTGGTTCGGAGGAACTTTGTCCAAGTGTAGCGAGAGAAGTCATCGACGATCACTAGCACGTACTTGCGTCCATGGATACTCTGTGTCTGCATCGGCCCACAGAGGTCCATGTGGATTAGTTCCAATGGACGAGAGGTAGACGCTATTTGCTTGACATGATGAGATGCTCGCTTCATTTTTCCTAATTGACATGCCGAACATTGATGCTCATTTTGTAGTAGTATAGTTGGAAGACCGTGAACTAACTTTTTCGTAGAAAGGCGTTGGAAAGCTTTCATATTCAGATGAGACATTCGTTGATGCCATAAGCTGTTCCTCTGAATCACAGTCTGAGAGATGAGGCATAGAGCTGTCGAGGGACGCACGGACGTCAGGTTGATCGTGTAAAGATTTGAGTTCCGAAGTCCGTAGAGGAGTTCTGTGTCCTGACTGTCCAAAATTCTGCACCGGACAGCGTGAAAGACCACTTGAAATACTTTATCGTAGAATTGACCTATGCTGAACAAGTTATGGCGGAGTACTTCGACGTAAGAGAATTCTTTTATCATCAGATTTTCCAAAGATATCCCCACATCCAAGATTGGGAGCTGAGTCATTGTTTCCGAATCTGACTTTGCCGTTTGGTCGGTCTTTGAAGTTGCTCAGCAACTCTTGTTTTCCAGTCATGTGTGTGGAGCAACCAGAGTCGAGGTACCACACATGAGGGATCTGCAAAAACAAGTTAGAGAGCTTTAGGTACCCACTTAAGCATGGGTCCTCTCAGATTAGCAGATTCAGTTTTAGGTTCAGATATGATTCCTAAATTATTACTTGAGGGAGTTTTAATAACCCATGTCACTTTCGGAGAAGCGGGTTTGGTTGCCTCTTTAGGTGACTTGGCCTCTTTGGCTTTTGTCGTCCTAGGCGGAGATTTAGGAACCCATTTGGGTTGAACCTTGGAGGGAAGGTTAACTTCAGCACGTACAAATGCTTTGGTAGGCTTGACTGAGGAAAAGATCGTTTCTTTTGATAATCTCCTAAGGTGCTTGTGGTACTCAATCTTTATGGCTGGATCTCGTTTCTTTCGGGCTTTCCTAGTGGCATTTGTTTCAGAATGATTATTTTTAATTTGTGAGGTATAGCCTATTTCGTAGTTGTTGCTTCTAAAGGTGATGGGTTGAAGAGTACATGTAGAAGCAATTATTCGAAGAGAAGAAATGGCTCTTTTATGTCTCCGAGTGTCATTTATTTGTGCAGAAGGAGTAACATTCTTAGTCATAGTCAAATCTACTAGCTCCTTCTTAAAACTAGACACTCTCGCCTTCGGTTCTAGTGCTTCCCTACGCTCCCTGTAGATGGAGGTAAACTAGATTTAGTCTTAGCACTCTTAACAGAATTATCAAGGCACTTTTGATTTTTCGAAGGTGATTTTTCGATTTTCACGCTTTGCA
Source organism: Craterostigma plantagineum (assembly GCA_027422505.1). NCBI lineage: Eukaryota > Viridiplantae > Streptophyta > Magnoliopsida > Lamiales > Linderniaceae > Craterostigma > Craterostigma plantagineum. The sequence continues at coordinate 14,380,758 of JAPQWV010000013.1, read as the reverse complement.
GAATAGCGTGAGAGGTAGTTTGGGAGGATGAGGAAGCTTTGAGATTTTTCATCTCTTTTAAGAACTTCTTTTCAGCTTCGAAATTCTCTCTTTCTTTATCTAATTTTGCTTGAGATTCCTCTATCTGTTTTTTTATAGGAGGTTTATAGAGAGAATTTTTATAATGTACGTCATTGACTTCCTCATAGTGTGTTTGAGATTCAGGAGGTAGAACTTAATCTAAATCACAGACAGGTGTTAAAGATGATTTCATATTTCTGTCTCTTTCATTTAGTTCTGTGTAGTCAAAGGGGATTTCAGGCCCATGTGAGGCTCTTCTCTTGGATGAATCTAAAGTACTTTGTTCTGTCGCTATAGTAAAATCCCTAAGAGAGGTTACTCTTAAACCCATGTTCTTAATATCATATATTTCTTTCTTCCGTAGAACACATGGGTTAGTGAAACCTATGCCTTCTATAGGATGATAGAACTCTATATCCTTGGGTTGGTTTAAAAATATTGTTTGTTCATATTGTCCCCTACGCGTAAGAAGATCATCTAATTTCTTAATTTTCGCATATAACATCTTACGTTCCTCGCGTAGGAGAGCATAATTATTTTCTATCGTCAGTTTAGCGGCTTGACAGGCATCTAGATCTTTACTAAGCTCACTAACCTTAGTATTAGATATTTCTAATCGAGCTTCTAAGTTGGTGATCTTAGTGGTAGCTTCGGTTATCCTACAATTTAGGGTGGCTTTCTCATTGAGATTCCTAACCAAGCAATTGTAGTTCTTTACTAGCCTGTCTTCTAACTCCTTAATCTTTCCGCTAGGCTGTCCTATTTGAGGTTGACTAGGCTCTCTAGAATGTAGGCTCTTAGTAAGTTCTTCTATTTTAGCACTAGAGCTTCTAAGTTTGACTCGAGACAATTTATCTTTTCCTGAGACCTAGAAAGTTTATCCTCTACTTCCTTGATACTTTTCTGCTCACGTTTTATATTAGCATATTATTTTTTATATGATTCTAACATGGTCAATAATGTGGAAGAAGAGTCTACCTCTTGTGATGAGGTGGATGCGCCATCTTCGTCCATCTGATTGGATGTTTCGGCGGTCGTTGTCAAAGCATGCCATGAGGGAAGATTCTCGTCTCCAAAACTGGACGTGTCTTCAAGCAGTGGTCCTGCTCTGCCATGAGGGCTACACCTGCTTCCTTCTGCTTCATGAGTTGAAGCTTCTTGGAGTAGTACTTAGCATCTCTTTTCTTGGGAAGAGTGCATTCTCTGGCAAAATGACCAGGCTTGCCACAGTTGAAGCACTTGTTGGGCTCTTTAGTGTTCTTGACTTCGGAGCTCTCTGGTGCATGTTCCTTGTTCTTAGAGCTTGAGGTTCGATGTCTGTTGGCCGAGGATGAGGACTTCTTCTTGAAGTATTTCTTGCTCATCATCTTTCCGATTAACGCCAACTGTTTCCCCAGTGCCTTCATGCTTGGCTCGGCGTCTGATTCTGAATCTTCTTCTGACTCGGATGACGAGGGAGGCCTAACGATCTTCTCTTTGCGAGGCTTAGTTCCACACTTTTCTGAAACTAGAGCAACGGTGTTGTCAACCTGCTTGCCCTTTTGCTCTCTCTGAGTCTCGCAAACATCTTCCTCATGTTGGGCGAGATTATCAAATACTGCATGAATATCCAACTCCTCCAGATATTTGTTTTGTCTAAGTTGAGTGGATAAGTTTTTTCAGTCCGAGGGCAGAGAGGATAGAAATCTGATATTTGTTTGGTATGCATCATAAAGGCTCTCCTCCGGCTTAGCTTTGAAGGAGTCATAAGCAGTGAGAATATTTGCCTATTTGGCCTTGATGCCTACTTCCGTCCTTTGCATCATCCTATGCAACTCATCCCACATTCCCTTAGCCGTTGGGAGGCTGTCTATCTATCTATAGATGTCGTTGGGGATGCCTTACATGAGTGTGTTCATGGCTATTAGATCTGCATTAGCACGGGCCCTTTCCTCGATGGTGTATTCCCTAGGTTCCTTTAGTCGCCTAGTAGCGGGAATTTGAGGAGTAACCGTGTCATCACCGGCTACGTTGACCCAGAACTGTGCGGGTCCCTCTTCGAGTGACTTTAACAGGTTTTCGGCTTGATCTTTCAAGGCTATGAAATTTAGGAAGCGGCTTCTCCACACTGTATATTCGCCGCGTTGCAAGATTGGCGGAGTTGTCGTTTCCTAGTGAATATGCATCCATCCTTGAATGTTTGAATGTTTCTCTTTTTTTGTAGAGTTGATGAAGGATCTTCGTTAGTTTTGATGAATGAACTTTGATGTAGTACGCTTCACAAGTAGCAAATTTGTTAGTACCGTTTGATTCAAAAATGACGAGAATGAATTTTGATTCAATCTTTAAAGTTTGATCGAAAATAATTTCTTCGATTTGAAGAGATGGTACTGTTTTCGCGCGTCAGGTACTTGTTAAAAAATTTTCGAGCGTAAATTATTTCGACTTGAACGTAATTTTACGCTTAAAATTATGTAAAGAGTGAAATCAATCGTAAAATTATTGAGTGAAGTTTTGCGATCGAAAATTTTAAGCGTCGAAAAATTTTGTGGACCAGTATCCACAATGTAGATTTTGTCAAAGGTTGACTCGAAAGATTGACAAGTATTTTCGAGCGTAAAATTTCTTTAATTGATTTTGGTCGTTGAAGAACAGTATCCTAAGGAGTTTCTCGCTTAGTCAAATCTAATTGGTTGACCGAAAAATTTTACGAACGAGAATCAAATACGTCTGACCGACTATTTCGAGAGAAAAAAGATTTTGCACGGGGGTCAAAATAGTCAATTCCCGTCAAAATTTTAACGCTCGTAAATTTTTTTTAAAACATGTTCATGACAGCGGCGACTTCAGTAACTAACCAGTATTCTAATTGAGCAAAATTTCTCGCACAGAGGTTTTCGATCGAGAAATTAATTTCCATCGAAGACTTAGCGAGAAAAATTGAAAGTCACAGTTTAAGCACAGAATATGATTTTAACACAGATTCAAGCAAATACTGGAAATTAATCGATGAAAATACAGGTATATGCTCGAAATAAGCTACCGAGTACTCACGAACAGAAGATAAAACATGTTTTGAAGCAAATGATAATCAATTTGACAAAAATCAAAACACGTTCATAGTGTTTTTGCGCGAACAGTAAACTCACAGATTCAAAAATTCGACTCAAATCATGATTCTTATTGCTACCGATCTAATCCTGATTGATTAATACTACTTATGCGAGCACATAAACATCAAAATCAGATCAAATAAGCACGGAATTAAGACTGTTTGATCGAAATTCAACTTCGCGCCAAAACTGTTCTTTGATGGAACAGTGACAGAATAAAATTTCGATCAAATTCTAACAGTTTTTATTTTAAAACAGAACGAATCTGCTCTAATACCAATTGTTAGGTCCCCGTTTGTCAACTCAATCAACCCTAGGCATGAATTCTAAGGAAATTGATTAGAATTATTGAACATTGAAATTCGATCGAAAACCTTCAATGAAGAACACGAGAGAGAATTCCTTTAGTGAGATGATGATTTCTGAGTTTCTCTCTAGAATTGAATTCGACAGCCTTTCGGATTGATTCTCTAATTTTCTGTATTAAGCTCAATGTTTGTGCAACTATTTATACCAAACAAACTTGGTATAAATATCAAACTAGTCCTAATCTAAGTACTACTAATCAATCCCATAATTACAAGGACATGTAATTAAATCAATGCACAATTAAAATCGCATTCTACAGGGAAGATATCCCCGGAAGCTACGGAACTATCTGGAAGGGCCAATGGAGCAATCGAGAGAGCTAAGGAAGTGTTCGGGAGACCTGACGAGGGGAAGCAGTACAAAGCCCTAGACGCGCCTACAGTATAAATAAGGGTTCTTATCCATTTTACAGCATCTTCCACACGCCCCACACACACTAACACACCAAGAACACACATAAATACTCTCTCTCCCTCTCTTTATCTTCTCTTCACCCTTTAGTGCTTGGAATCACTTGTAAATATGAGAGAATGCGAGATTGTGTGTGTAAGCTTCCTCCATTAATAGTGAATATTCTCCGGCGGCCCGTGGACGTAGGATTCACCCGAATCCGAACCACGTAAATCGATGTCTCTTTCTTTTTTCCTTCCCTTTTCTTATATTTTCCACCACGATTTCATCCGTTTTGTCCCTCAACCTTTATTTCTCGGACCAAAAATCTTGTTGATCGGGGTCGTAACCCGCATCAAATGGTGCCGTCTGTGGGAATCGAGGGTTTGGAGCGTGAGATATGGAGTCGCTCGGATTGGATTAGATGACTGTTTTTGGATGTTTTCTGGGTTGCCGCTCCTGAGTTTCTTCTATGGCATTTCATCAAACACTTGCCAAGCAAAATTCTGTCCCACCATAAGCATGGCGACCGGCCACCTTGGCCTCCCGTCAACATCGGCAACTCCACCACCCAACCCGACGACGTATAAGCCCTAAAACATCTCTAAGGTACAATCGCCGCAGCAGCATCTCAAAGGTACAAACGTCGCCAGCACGATTCCCCTTGACTCGTGCATCGATTCATATGACTTCAAATAGGAATGCTTCGTCTGCAATTCGTTCTTGCGCGTCGCCGAGCTCAGGCTCGACACGGCCGGCTACTAGGCCAGCTCGCTTGGCCCGATCCAATTCGGCCAGTTGCAAATTCTCGAATTTTCCAACAATAATTTCATCGGTTCTTTGCCCCGATCGATTTCAGAGCTCCGTAACCTCACGAGGTTGTCTCTCTCACACAATTCCTTTGGCGGTTTGATTCCCCAGTCGTACGGAGGATTGATGGGTCTGAAGGAGATGCATTTGGACAATAATAGGTTCGGCGGTCAGATACCCACGAGCTTCAACGGTCTGAAAATGTTGAAGACGATGGACCTCAGTGATAACATGCTCTCCGGGGCGTTTTTAGATCCCTTGAGGCCGAGCCGTCGTAGTCATGGCTGTCGCACCTGGAGGACAACCGTCGCGGCCACCACCCCGATCGCCGGCGACGTCCTCGCCGGAAATCGCGCCCCGGGACCGGGTTGTAAGATTTCTAACTTTCGGGGTGCTAAGTTGAATTATAGAAATGAGGGGGTTAATTCTGTTATTTTCCTTGGAACCAAATACTATGAAATCTAAGATCTCGGGGCAAAAGAGAATTATATTTTGGGCTATATGATTAATTTAGTGTGCAGCTTAAATCAATTAAATATTTAGGCTTTTAGGTTTGTTGCACTTTAGAATATTTGGGTTGCTAGTATTATTTTATGGGGCTGCATGAATTATTTCTGTGGGGCCGTGAATTAATTATTTCTTATTATCGAAATTATGTTAGTTAGTTCCCAAAAATAATTATTTTGGAGTTATTGAGATTAATTATCATAGCTTGCTGATATTAATTATATTTTGGGTTACTAAAATAAAATAAATGTGGGACTTTTAGAGTCGGGAGACTTAAATGAATTGGGCTTGAATTATTTTATTAGGCTCTTAAATTAATTATCTTAAACTAGAATATTTGGGCTGCTGGAATTATTGTCATTGGGCCACTAGCCCAGTAGGTCTCCTTCAGGACTCCAAAAGGTACAGCCTAGGACAGACAGTCACAGGCGTACTATTGTCAGACTGACATGCCCTCTGTCTGACCATAATGTTCCACAATCTGCACCCTCTTTGTGTCCCTTGGTCGGCTGTAAACATTCCCGTCCTTTTTCAACACCTCGATGTCAGGATTAGCTTGGATTATGTGCCTCTTCCGTATACGTAGCTACGAACCTCCAGCTTTCCTACTTAGCAACGGACCACCAGCTCTCTTACTTAGTTACCCCACATCTCAAAATCCGACCTCTCTAGATCATCGAATTAGGAGGAATACTAGGCTAGGTGGTGGAATCTATTTGTATACGCTTATTTCTAACCTGTCATAACGCACTATTTCACCATGCAGATACTAGAGGTTATTTTGTTTTCATTATTGTCTCACGACGCCCATGGCGTCCTGTGCGTTGGAGTTGTTTGTGGTTGTCGCTTTGCAGATTTGGCAAGTGTAGTGACCCAGCTCTCCGCTGGAAACTAAAGTCTTCTAGCTCCAGGCAGGAACCGAAGTCTCCTAGCTCCAGACGGAACTGAAAACCATGAGCCCCAGCCTAGTTCCGACGGATAAAGAAGCCCAGGCCCAGGTTACCCTGGATCAATGCCTGCTAAACCCAAACGGGGATATGCCCAAGCCAATGCTTGTCGACTGTGCGAACGCGCCTGCACGAAACGTGCCCAGGCTCCAGGCTACCCTGGATCAATGCCTGTTGAACCCAAACGGGGATATGCCCAAGCCAATGCTTGTCGACTGCGCGATTGCGCCTGCGCAAAATGCGCCTGCACGAAACGTGCCCAGGCTCCAGCCTGGATCAATGCCTGCTAAACCCAAACAACGGGGATATGCCGAAGCCAATGGTTGTTGACTGCGCCAAACGCGCCTGCACGAAACATGCCCAGGTTCCAGGCTACCCTGGATCAATGCCTGCTAATCCCAAACGGGGATATGCCGAAGCCAATGCTTGTTGAATGCGCCTGCGCAAAATGAGCCTGCACGAAACTTGCCCAGGTTCCACGTTACCCTGGATCAATGCCAACTAAACCCGAACTGTGATACGCGCTTGCTGGCTTTACGAAAAAATGCCTCTCGGCCACGGATGTCCCGGGTAAACAATGCTGGATCTGGATCCTTCCAGGTACGAGAGAAAGCTCCTAGGCTCTGACTCACCCCAAATGGAAGATAGAACCAGCCAATGCTGGCCTCGCACAAGGTGGAAAGGTTCACTGGCGTGCTACGGACCTGATAAAAGGCGAAAATAAGGGTTGTCGGATCTAGCCTACCCAGAAGTCTCCTAGGTACATGTTTCCATTCGCCCACAACCTCTTGGATGAAAGTGTTGGATGCGAATGCAGTAGGATGTTGGGAGGAAAGTGCAAGAGGAGGAAATATCGCCTATAAGTAAACATCCAGGGTGAGTGGTAGCAGTATAGGTCCCCGCATTCAGAGAAAGGCGGGCCACGAATACCTAAGGGAAAACGTTCTCCTGGATAAGCTCCAGGTGGGAAGCTTACCTAGTAGCCTACAGACCGGCCGATGACGAGCCCCTAACCTATAAAAATGAAAGCAAGGGGCACTAGATTCAGCCTATATAAATAACTCCCAGGTACATGTTTAAATATGCCAATAACCTTTCAGATGGATGCTTGGATGTGAGTGTAGCAGGAGGATAAGAGGAAAGTAGAGGCGGAAATATCGCCCATAAGTAAACATACAGGGTAATGCAAAGCGTAACACAGATCGCCAAAGTGCAACCTGCAAGGGGAGGATCAAGGTTGGCTGATAAGGAAGCTTACACTTCATATACTTCGAATGCACTGATAAACATCAGCACAATTCAAAGTAGGGGGAGTGGAGAGTGGTAGTAGTACAAATCCTGGCATTAACGGCAACACGTGCCTCAAATAATTGAAGTTCCGCCGGAACGGATTTGAGTGTGAGAAAACACGGAGAAAACATGCCATGAGGCCTTACGCATCAAAGCAACACGAATTGTCCGGAAAAGGGAGAACAACACAAACAGTCAAACCTCATACAACAAGAACGACGAAGCAGAAAATAGTTAACAGTTCAAGGGGGTGGAACACCTGTAGCGACCCTCGTTTTCTAAGTACGATTAGTGGCGGATTTCCGCAAGCGGAAGGCCCGTCTAATTAAAACATTTTCTAAAAGATATTATACTACAACAAAATATTATTTTACATAATAGTATCTGTACAATGGGCCGAAGCCCCCAAAATGTCAAAAGGTCAAAAACCCTATCGCTGCTCCACATGTCTTCATCCATGTACCGCCCCGACCTAAAAAGTCCGTGGAGCACCACCACCAGTCGCCTCAGTCTTGACGCGTGTCAGCGTCAGACTCGGTACCTACAACACCTAAAAGACTGAGCTATTGCCCAGTAGGTGATTATGCAATGCAGCGTGCACTCATTCCCAACCCCAATTCTCACAACATGATATAATGCACACTCGTTCCTACATTCTATCGTATCTCAATATCAGGGCCCTAGGCTGGACTCGGCACCTCGCGCGCAATAAAATAAGATATATCATCTGGTCGCTCACGCCAGAATAGCGGTGCCCACACCGATAGTGCGCTGATTGATCACGTCAACGTCCTCCTATCAAGTCGCCCCTTCCGCTACATAACTCATCCGACGGTTTGCACCTCGGGTCGCTCACGCCCGAGTAGACAGATCGCTCACGTCTGTCTCCCGTCAGGTGCGAGTCCAACCTCAACTCCGCTACGAGTCTGACTGCCACAGTCGGCACACTCTACCCCGCTCAATCGACACCTTAAGGTGTCACCACCAACGTGGTCATTATCCCTCACAATGTCGTGTGATGACATGCACATACGTGATACACATGAAAACATGCTGCCACATAAAACATACGTAAAACACGTAAATCATCGAGTCACATAATCACATAGTAGCAGATAAGCGTTTACGTGTCGTAGATGAATGATTCACCTACCTGTCCTCTCGATAAAATTAGTCATGAAATCTAGTAAATTTCCTACGCTTCGATACTCTGAGTACTGAAAATATTTTCATATCAATATATTTACTAAGTCATATAAGTTTTGAAAATGCTAAATTGTCAAAACCCTAAAATTTATGAGAACTTTAAAAATAATGAAATCCCTAAAAATAAATAAACCCTAAAATATCGAAAACCCTAGAAATAGGGAAATCCTAAACTACCGAAAATTAATAAATGCCAAAAAACCCTAATACCAGAAAACTTTATTTAAACATGAAATGCCGAAATCTTTTGAATATTAAACACCCACAAACCGGAACTCTGTATTGATAAATATCCAATGATGTAATCCACATACTAATCATTAACCACTTGAGATTTCATGATAAGTATCTTGTGTGTAACAAATAAACTAATACCTATATTAGCTCAACACCGAAAGTATCACATGCCTACCACGAAAACTTGGGACTTAACAAAAGTTGAATTAATTTATCGAGATCTTTTGAAAAGTAAATGTCTCGAGATCTTATAAATGTCGAGATCATACTATTATCGACACATCTCGAAATCCTTTTATGACACATCTCGAAATCTTTTATGAAGCATCTCAAAATCTTTGGTGGCACTATACCATGTCGAGAACTTCTAAAAATCGTGATTCTCCCCGAAAACCCTAAAAAGTAGTATCATTGAGATCAGCTTCATAAATTCTTCATCATTCAAAATCGTCAATTCTTAAAAAAAAATTTATATTTAACCTAGAAAGTCGTACACCCTCAACTAAATAATTTCTATAACATCACTATGTGTTTGGAAGACTATTACAATTCATATCATACAGCTAATTTGTGAATATGAGTCGAAACTTAAGGGTTTTCTAGTCATGATCCCCTGTTCTTATTATCATTACTTAATCGTAAAAGAAGTGTATCTAATAATCAAAAGCAACTTAAACACTTAGTTTAAGAGGTATACCTTACTTCATACCCTAGCTTGTCGAACTGCTGGATAAATGAAGTCGAGTTCCCTTGATTATTTTTCTCTGAGTTTCGTGTAATGTTCTTTTAGCTTATGGGGGTTTGTTATACACATGAGCTTATGGGTATACCATGAAGTTTTCGAAAATTGAGGTTGATATGACAACTTAGTCTCTTGACGGTTTACCTTATGCTTAAGCAATCATATTACATGTTATTATCATTTGAAAATTATTTTGTTAAATTTCGAAAGTAATTTAAAAGTGACCCCAATCTAATTTTCTAATGAACATTCCTTATTCACAAAGTCCACTTGCTAGTTTAATTACATCCAAAATCCCGTACCAAAATTTACGGGTATTACATCCTCCTCCTTAAAAGAATTTCGTCCCCGAAATTATGCCTACTGGAATAACTCGGGATAGCGACTTCTCATATCATCCTCACGCTCCCAAGTGGCTTCCTCAATTGATTGATTCCGCCACAAAACCGTAACTAACGGAATAGTCTTTTTCCGAAGTTGTTTCATCTCATATATCAAAATCTCTACAAAATTCTCTTCGTAACTCAAGTCGGGCTTGAGCTGTCGATAAAGAAGTTCATTCTGAACATCGTAATGTCAATACGTGAAATACGTCGTGAACTTGCGATAATGAAGCCGGCAGCTCTAATTGATATGCGACATCGCCATCTCGTTTGATAATTCTGAACGGGCCTATGTATCTAGGACTCAATTTGCCTTTCCGTCCAAATCGCTTCACTCCTTTCATCGGGGAAATCTTTTAAAATACTTGATCATTCTCGGCAAACTCCAATGGCCGTCGTCGATATCTGCATAACTCTTCTATCGACTGTGAGCCGTTCACATTCTTTCCCGGATTTTCGTGACAGCTTCTGTCGTCTCACGGATCATATCTGGTCCCAATAATGCTCTTTTGCCTATTTCATCCCAGTGAATAGGAGACCGGCACTTGCGCCCGTACAATCCCTCTACGGCTCCATTCCGATCGTAGCGTGGAAGCTAATGTTGTAAGAAAATTCGATCAGCGGCAAGTACTTACTCCAGTTTCCCTTGAAGTCTAGCACGCACGCTCGTAACATATCTTCAAGGGTTTGGATCGTTCGTTCAGACTGCCCGTCTGTCTAGGATGATATGCAGTACTGAACGAGAGCTTAGTACCCATCGCTTTCTGTAAGCTTTGCCAAAAGTTGGAAGGAAATGGGCTAATTTCGTCAGGCGGTCAACAACCACCATATAGCGTCATGGCCTTTCGTCGTCTTGGGTAAACCCATGACTGATAAACGTATTTTAATACGTTTATTGTTGTGTTTATTTGGGTTATAATAGGATATTTTTGGTTATTCCATGCATTTCTTGGCTCTATTTACACCCATTTAAATATTACAGGACCTTCAAATGATTATCGTGGGAAAAGGAACGAAAACGAGGCGAAAACGACGCGAAAAGGACCAAGTATGAAGCTGTCAGGCAACGTTCACGGCCGTGAATCATCTCGCAGGAGGCCGTGAACGCGGGCAGTGAGTTCAATAGATATAAGCCTCAAGGAGTCAACGCCGTGAATGCCTATGCAACTGACCGTGAATCGCGGCAGAGAGTTCCAAGAAGATATGTTCACCTCTTCACGGCCGTGAGTCATGGCGCACTAAGCCGTGACAATGGGCAGTAGCTCAAAATTTTAAAGTCACGGCCGTGAGCGTTTATGCACGAAGCCGTGAACCTGGACAGAGAGCGAAGATGGAGATAACCTCAAGTGTCACGGCCGTGAATCTAGATGCACGTGGCCGTGACTCCTTCCAGAAAGTCAATATTTAGGGTTTTAACCGCCTTCACGGCCGTGACCTTCGATGCAAGAGGCCGTGACCTGCCCCAGAAAGTCAAGAAATAGGGTTTTAAGCCGCCTTCACGGCCGTGAAGGCCCGTTAAGAGGCTGTGAACTTGCCAAAATTCAGGGTTTTAGCCCATTTTCGAAGCATAAAAGGAGGGCTCTCCTCAGAACTAAAAAAGAACCTCATAGGGACGAAAACTTAGAGCAAAGAAGAGAAGGAAGAACACTAGAAGCAGCCCCGTGATTCGGAGAAGCTCAAGGGACGATCCAACAACGTAGCCACGCCCGGCCGATCGTGGGACGAGAGCTCCACCTCAGAAACGCCATACTTACTTCTTAGGGAAGTTTTATGAGTTCTCTATCTTCGTTTCCTTTAAATCTCGTTGCTGTTATGCCTAATATGAGTAGCTAATCCTCTTGTGTGTTTGGGAGTAGATGAACGTTGGGCTATGTCGTAGTTAAGATGTAGGATAGTCGTGAACACGTGTATTCGACTATTTATCGATCTATGATATTGTTTCTTCGTATCAATATGTCTATGTGTTGATATGAATATGTGGTATATCGTTTAGGGCGACAGCTAAATAACGATTAGGCCGTTCAAAGACGTTAGGATTCAAGTATAGGGCCACAGCAAATACTCGATCCTCGCCATCTAGTAATCGCTAAACTTAGATCCCCGCGAACGTTTAGGGCGACAGCAAATCCGTGAGTGGGTAGGAAATAACTGCGATTTAGTCGATAATCACGTTGGAGCGATATTCCGTAGCCTTAGCCGACAACACCCTTCGGGATTCGAACCCCGAACACATATTTGTCACCTTAAGTCACTCTTACTATTTCTAGTTGTGCCTCCTTGTCTTCCAATCCTTTAAGTTGCTTTGTTAAATTAGTTCGTAATATAAACAAATCCTGTTATTTTATTTAGGTTAAATATCGAATCGATAGGTCAATACTAGTAATCAATTTATTCCTTGTGTTCGATACTCGGATATTCGCTATAACTATATTACAAACGATAGGTACACTTCCTATCGCGCGTGGTTTTAGTTATAATATATTCGTTTTAATTATTACTTGACGTACTCGCACGAACATTTATTTAAACATACACGCACGCGATCAAGTTTTTGGCGCCGTTGCCTGGGAATAGATTGATATTAGGAACACCCTAGTTCGGTAATTTAGCTATATTACTTTACATTTTTCAGTTTTTCGTTAATTGCGTTACTTGTTTTAATTGCGTTATTTGTTTCCTACATTATTATTAGTCTCGTTACCTTTTCAACGTATTTATCTAGTTCTTCGCTAAATTTCGCTTTCACTCATTGAAGGTACTGTTTGACAGTGGATGACCCGAAGCCACCCATCAGGTCCCATTGTTGAAGGAGATCCAGATTTCGAGCGAAAGTTACGAAGGCAGCTCAGATACAATTCAGAAGGCACGGCTAGTAATTATCAGGAAGCGCTAGTTAGCTACTCAGAGGACAACTCTCAGGAGTCGGCAGACAATTCTCGAACAGAGACGTTCAAAGACAATCGAGAGACAGAAGTCGAGATGGCTGAACGCAGAGTACCGGTCCACCAGGACCAAGAAGAGGAACAATCTCTACAAGACCTACTCAAGAGCGCCTCCCTCGGCGGAACTGAATCGGTGATAGTCATTACACCAATCGAAAATAATAATTTCGAACTGAAGCATGCTTGGCTCCAGATGATCTTTCAGACGGCCCAATTTGAGGGGAACCCTGATGATGATCCTTACTCCCACCTGAAGGCTTTTCTGACAGTAACAGACACCATCAAGATTAATGGGGTCCCGAGCGATGCTATCAAGCTGATGTTGTTCCCTTTCTCACTCAAGTACAGGGCAAAGGATTGGTTGGAGATGCTACCGCCCAGATCAATCACTACGTGGGAAGAGCTTCGAGCAGCATTCATCGGCCATTACTTTCCATTGTCAAAGGTATTACGGTTGAAGACGGAGATTTCCCTTTTTCACCAGAAGAATTCAGAGAATCTCTACGAGGTGTGGGAGAGGTACAAATCCCTATTGAAGAAGTGCCCACAACACGGGATGTCGAAGGCCGCCATGATCAATCGATTTCACCAGGGCCTCAATGATCAAACCGTTCATATGCTAGACGGAGCTGCAGGAGGAGGGCTCGTGAACCTCAATGCCACAGACGCCTGGAATCTAATCGAAGACTACTCAAGGAATAGCTTCATGAGAGGAAATACGACGATAAAGACTCCAGGAGTGTTTGGGGTGAGCGAGGAGACCGCTACAAATGCCAAGTTCGAGGCGCTGCAACAACAGATTGCAACTACTAATTCCCAGCTCCAGACGGTGATCAACACTCTACTTCCAAAGGCCGGGCAAAACCCGTACATGTCGTGATGACAACCCCGTCACCTCAGAAGCCGTATACACCACAATGCGAGATCTGTGGCGCAGCCCACGAGACATCGGAATGCCAACTTGGGCAATTCCTGGAGCACGTAGACTATATGGGCAATTACCAAGGTGGCCAGCGAAGCTTCCAGCCTCGAGCACATCCAAACTTGGCGTATGGGAATCAGAATCACCAGGGGCAAGGGCCGCCTGGATTTCAGCCTAGACCGTCTGGTTTCCAAAACGGGCCGCCACGACAGTACCAGAACGCACCCGCAGGAGGATCCGATGACATGAGGGAGATGAAGGACATGATGAAGACGCTCCTCACGAATTTCAGCAGCACCACGGCAGCCCACGAAAGCCGAATGACGAAGATGGAGGAGTACATGGAGGCGAACGACTTGCGTGAGCAGAACACGGACGCCTCGCTCAAGAAGTTGGAGCAACAGATGGGCCAGATGGCGAAGCAGTTGGCGGGGCGTACTCAGGGATCGCTCCCAAGCTACACCGAGCCGAACCCAAAGGAGTATTGTAAGGCGGTGACGCTGAGGAACGGGCGAGAACTGCAAGAAGTGCCCGCCAAGAAGAAGGCCAAGGAGAATGCCAACTTCGAGAGCCATGATGAGCCCGAAGTGGAGGAGATCAGAGGCGATGATATCGAAAAGGCCGAAGCTGAGAAGGAGAAGGTCGAGCCTGAGAAAGAAAAGGCGAAGGAGATCGAGCGGCCACCGATGAAGCCATACCAGCCAAAAATTCCTTACCAGGCTCGACTAAAGAAGGACAAAGACGAGGCACAATTTGGTAAATTTATGGGTATGTGTAAGGAATTGCATATTAACCTACCTTTTGTTGAAGCTATTACGCAGATGCCCAGCTTCGTCAAGTTCTTGAAGGACCTGCTGACGAACAGAAGGAAGCTCGAACACGTCCCCACCGTATGCCTGCGAGGAGAGTGCTCGGCGATACTCCAAAGCAAGATTCCTAAGAAGCTTAAGGACCCAGGGAGTTTTACTATTCCCTGTCTTATAGGAGACTTAGTTGTTGAGCGTGCGTTAGCTGACCTAGGTGCTAGCATTAATTTAATGCCATATTCCATGTTTAAGCGCTTAGGATTAGGTGAGCCACGACCCACTAGGATGAGCTTGCAGTTAGCCGATAGATCGTTGAAGTATCCTCGAGGTGTTGTCGAGGACGTTCTAGTTAAAGTGGATAAGTTCGTAATTCCTGCTAATTTCGTTATTTTAGACATGGGAGAGGATGATAATGTCCCATTGATATTAGGTAGACCGTTCTTAGACACAGGAGAAACCATGATAGACGTTAGGAATGGTACATTGACGTTGACAGTAGATGGAGAAAAGGTTATATTTAGTATGGCGGATTCGATGAAAAAGGGTAATGAGCAAGACGATAAATGCTTTTTTTTAGACGTGTTTGAGCACGACTTTCTCTTTTCGGTGCAAGGTCTGTCACAGGTCGGCGAGCAGGACATGCATACACTTATGGCAATCGACGAGTGTGGGGAGGAGGTCAACGAGCCTATCATAGCCATCGACGAGAGCAGCGAAGAGGACAAAGAAAAGAGCTCGGTCGAGGAGCCACCGGTCCTAGAGTTGAAGCCGCTGCCCGACCACCTCGAGTACGCGTTCCTTAGCAGCAATGGAGGGCTACCAGTCATCATCTCGTCAAGCCTAGACGACGGACAGAAGGGCCAGCTCTTGGATGTGTTGAAAGCGCACAAGAAGGCCTTGGCGTGGAAGATATCCGACATAAGGGGTATCAGCCCGAGCTACTGCACGCATAAGATCCTCATGGAGGATGATTTCAAGCCGGTCGCTCAACGCCAAAGGCGGCTCAACCCCAATATGAAGGACGTGGTAAAGAAGGAAGTGATCAAACTGCTAGACGCAGGGATGATCTATCCCATTTCAGACAGCGCGTGGGTCAGCCCGGTCCAAGTAGTCCCAAAGAAGAGAGGCATGACGGTCGTCACCAACGACAAGATCGAATTGATTCCTACGAGGACAGTGACTGGGTGGCGCATTTGCATCGACTATAGGAAGTTGAATGATGCGACGAGAAAGGATCACTTTCCTTTACCATTTATTGATCAGATGTTAGAAAAGTTAGCCGGCCACTCATTTTACTGTTTCCTAGATGGTTTGTCAGGTTATCTACAGATCCCCATAGCACCCGAGGACCAGGAAAAGACCACGTTCACTTGCCCGTTCGGGACGTTCGCGTACCGAAGGATGCCGTTCGGCCTCTGCAATGCCCCAGCCACCTTTCAGCGATGCATGATGGCCATATTCAACGAACTGGTAGGTGAGGTAATGGAGGTATTTATGGACGATTTTTCTGTTTTCGGGTCGTCATTCGATATATGTTTATCGAATCTGAAGCTCGTACTCGCACGATGCGAGGAGACGAACTTGGCACTTAATTGGGAAAAATGCCACTTCATGGTTCGAGAGGGTATAGTTCTCGGTCACAAGATCTCCTCTAAAGGAATCCAAGTGGACCGAGCTAAGTTAGAGACGATAGAAAAATTGCCTGTTCCCTCGAACGTGAAGTCGATTAGGAGCTTTCTAGGACATGCGGGGTTTTATCGTAGGTTTATTAAAGATTTTTCGAAGATCGCAAGACCCATGTCTAGGTTGCTAGAAAAAGATGCCCCGTTTGATTTTAATGACGAGTGCTTGCATGCTTTCAATTTACTTAAGGAACGACTTATCGCAGCACCTATTATGGTCGCCCCTGACTGGGGCTGCCCTTTGAACTAATGTGCGATGCTAGTGACTATGCAGTTGGGGCCGTATTAGGGCATCGTAAGGATAACCATTTCAGGCCGATCTATTACGCGAGTAAAACACTAGACACATCCCAAGCCAATTACACGACCACTGAAAAGGAGTTGTTGGCCGTCGTGTTTGCTTTCGACAAGTTCAGATCATATCTTATCCTATCCAAAGTTATTGTTTTTACTGACCATTCTGCTCTTAAGTACTTGTTAGCAAAGCCCGACGCCAAGCCACGGCTAATCAGATGGATCCTACTACTGCAAGAGTTCGATATAGAGATCCGGGACAAGAAGGGTGCGGAGAACCTAGCGGCGGATCACCTCTCTCGACTGGAGGAGTCCGGAATATACCACAAGGACGGAAGGCCGATACAAGATAGGTTTCCAGACGAGCATCTTTACTCGATACAGGTGGTAAGTGACGACACTCCCTGGTTTGCAGATTACGCTAACTATCTTGTTGCGAGGGTCCTACCAAACGAGTACACCAGTCAGCAAAAGAAGAAATTCTTTTCTGATTTGAGGTACTACTTTTGGGAAGACCCATATCTTTTCAGGCAATGTGCAGACCAGGTGATACGACGAGCCGCTCTAGAGACGACACAGATCCTGAGGCACTGCCACAATGGACCGACCGGAGGGCACTACGCAGCCAACAGAACCGCCCAGAAGGTGTTGGAAAGCGGATTCTACTGGCCCACGATATTCAAGGACGCCCAAAGGTACGTTGACACTTGTGATCAGTGTCAGTGCGCATGTAATCTCTCGAAACGCGATGAAATGCCCAGAACTTCATCCTAGTTTGTGAAATTTTCGACGTTTGGGGTATAGATTTTATGGGACCATTCCCTAGCTCGTACAATAATAAGTACATCCTAGTTGCGGTCGATTATGTGTCTAAATGGGCCGAGGCGCAAGCCTTACCCACGAACGACGCTAGGGTAGTCGTTAGATTTCTTCGAGCATTGTTTTCACGTTTTGGGGCGCCTAGGTGCATTATTAGTGATAGGGGTACACATTTCTGTAACACCCAGTTTGCACGCACGTTAGAACTTTATGGTGTTAGACACAGCCTATCCACCCCTTATCACCCTCAGGCTAGCGGTCAGGTAGAAGTCGTGAACCGCGAGTTAAAACGTATCCTAGAGAAAACTATAGATGGGAACCGTAAGGAGTGGGCGAATAAGCTTAATGACGCACTTTGGGCGTATAGGACTGCGTATAAGACACCAATAGGCACTACACCGTATAGACTGGTCTACGGGAAGGCATGCCACCTCCCCGTAGAAATCGAACATAAAGCCTATTGGGCAATCAAGTCATTGGACATGGATTTGGGAAAAGCCGGCGGAAAGCGGCAGCTCCAAATTAATGAGCTTGACGAATGGCGTTTATCAGCTTTTGATAACGCTAGAATGTATAAGGAGCGTTCAAAAGCCTACCATGACAGCAAAATTAGGCATAGACGAGAATTTTAAGAAGGGGGCCAAGTCCTCCTCTTTAATTCTCGACTTAGGCTTTTTCCTGGCAAGCTTAGATCACGTTGGTCAGGACCGTTCACTGTCACTCGTGTTTTTTTGTACGGTACTGTTGAGATTTCAGGTATGGGACAGGGCGCTTTCAAGGTGAACGGACATCGTTTGAAGCATTACCATGGAGGCGAGGAAGACTTGAGCGACAAGGAGGTATTATACCTCGACTTCCAGCCAGCATAAGAGCATATGAGGTACGTCAGGCTGAGACGTTAAAAGAAGCGCTTCTTGGGAGGCAACCCAGGTATTTTTATTTATGTTTTAGGCATTAAAAAAAAGCAATTAATAATCTACAACTATATATTAAATTAAATAAAACAATAATAATAATAAAAACATTAAAATTTTAAATTATAAAAAATTTATCTCGAATATTGAGGATGGTTACAACGCAGAGTCTAGAGAAGAGATAGAACGATAGTTTTACTTCATAAAAGATGGTTACAATATCATTACAACGTGTGAAGGTCCAACACAAAAGCAAATTAAAACTGCGAATAACACAAAAAACAGAACAATAGTTTATTTTGCTTCATAAGGGCGGGTTACACACAAGTGCACCTTGTGATAACCCAACACACGAAAGCAAGTAAAACTCCAAACAAGCCCAAAAGAATAGCAAGGTAGAGTGATACCATATCTAAATTACGACGAATCGTTGCATATTCCTCACTCTCATTCTCACGACCTTGCTGCTATCCCCAATTCATAGTGGCTAGATAACTCTGAATATCGAAAATAAGATTGTTAAAGACGTGGGATTTATGGTAGATGATGATATTGTGTTGTTCTACCAATGTCTATTTATAGACATGAATGGCACAAAAATATCATTATCATACCCGGCAAATCCATTAAATGATACAGACGAATTTTTGACTTGGAAGATTTGACGCCGCGTGAGAAAGTGATATTTCCCTTGTCGATTATCAGATTTTTCCTCGCTCAAATCGTTCTCGAAAAAATTCGTCGATTGCGTGTCAATCATAGTTAAAATATATATTTAATAATAATATCCATAAAAAATAAATAAATATATATAATAATAATAATAATAATAACAAAAAAAAAACACGGCCTCGCGCAACAAAGTCACGGCCGAGAATGTTATTAAATCACCCACTGCCGCATTTCACGGCCTTATGCTTAGGCATCCACGGCCGTGAATCTTAGGGCCACAATCCTATATCGCACTCTGCCTCCAGTCACGGCCAGCGGGGTCGATCTCACGGCCGTGACTCGTGAAACAAAAAAAATAAAATTATATTAAAATTAAAAATAAAAAAATAAAAAATAAAAGATATATATATAATAAATAAAAAAAAATATATTTATATATAATTTAGTTTGTCACGGCCCGTGTCTCAATAGTCACGGCCGTGGCACGTGCTTGCTTAACTCACTGCCTGAAGTCACGGCCTATGACCCATAAGTCACGGCCTGTGAATGCCGTGAACCGTGCGATTTAACCCTTAAAAAACAAAAAAAAAATGTCCTTCATCTCCTTCACACCAAACGAAAACACCCACAACCCAGAAATTCTATACTCAAGTTCAAAAACAACATAAATCCGGCCACGCCACGCCTTAATCAGCGACATCACACAACCATATCCCCTCTTTTTCACAGTGATTAAATCAACAAGGTATGTATTTTTCTCCCACAGCTTTTACTAGACGAATTCTCCAATTTTCAGATTTGGGATCGAATCTTGTGGTTACATTGCTCTCTCATGGATAAATTTATGTTCTAAACGCTTTGGGCTTGATGGATTTATACGATTTAGTCCGTCAATTTCGATTTTGCAACGATGAACACTAATTTCGAAAATTAGGGATTTCTGGAAATTTTGGCCCAAATTGGTTGCTTTTCATGGCTCATTTTGCTTTGGCTAACCGTTTGAAGCCGTGGAATGTGCTTGGTTGATCGATTATTGCAATTAGAAGTAGTATTTTAGCATGTCTATTATGTGTTCGACAAAATGCCGCTTTGAATGTTCATATTCTTGCTTTAGCTTGTGAATTTTGTCGCTATGTTGGTCGAGTCGAGCTGTGTTGATTATCGTTTTCTCGCCAACAACATTTGGACTTCTAGGTACTATGGGTCGAAGCCGTTCATCTGCATCAACGAGTCGTCCACGTCGAGGCCAACGCACGACGTCAATGCTAGAGTCTATGGGGCAGTTTGACGATGAGACGCACCAGGCCCGTTACAACCGGCTAAAGGACATGCAATTCATCCCAACCGACCAAATTGACCACGCCACGCTAGAAAAATACCACATCGACCAGCAAGTGGCCGGATATTTGTCCATCAGCGGATGGCTCCAATTCTTTCACATCGACGAGCCGGCGTACAAGGAACTGACCTTAGAGTTCCTCTCCACCTTCTCTCTCGAAGAATACGGGATGAACGGAGTCAAGTTTCGGGCATTTAATGAGGACCACACGGTGGATGTAGACGACATCTGCCGAGCGCTTGGATTGAGGGTACCATATTTTGGGCGCCAGGGGCCATTCCCAGACGGATATTACAAGGAGTACCTTTAGAATCCGATAGAGCGCCAGAATGTTGGGCTGAACTTGCGAGACCCGGCGAACCTGCCTTCAGTGTGAAGACCTCGAAGGCGTCTTCACTCAGGAGCCCTGGCCTGCGCTACATCCATCGTTTACTATCGACCTCGCTCACCCCTAGGGGCGACTCGCACGGAGCGATTGGACTGCGTGATCTGTTCTACTTGGCCAAGATGCAGCGTGGTCAACTGGTGCATTTAGGGTTGGGGATGGCCTACGCCTTCAGCACCCAAGCTGATGTTCGTAGTCACGGGAAGCTCGCTGTAGGGCCTTATGTTACGAAGGTTGTCAGGGGATTTAACCTGTGGCCAGAAAATTCCCCAGAGATAACGATAGTGGGTGGCCGAAATCTGGTGAACGAAGACATGATGTTGAAAATGAAGATGCTCATCAAAACACCCCATTGGTCCCGCTCGAACAAGGTTTACGTCTGGCACGAGGTCTATCGTGGGCAGACGGACCTGGGCGAAGAATTCCCCGAGCCACTAGAAATTGAGGGTGTGGGGCCAGTCCCGGTTCATTCAAACACTGTCGGACCTTCCCATTCTTCCGGCTATCACGAGGGCGAGTCATCAGGGGTCGCTACTTACGCGTCAGTCGCAGATTTTCAAATATTGCGCCAAGAAATGCTACGCTACAACGAGGAGGCCATTCGACGCGATGAGGAGACACGACGGCGCCAGGAAGAGTATGAGTGTCGAAATGAGGAAGCCCACCGACGCTACCGCGAGGAGCAACAGCGCTATGAGCAGGCCCTTAAAGCCATGGACGACGCGGTCAGGCGACCATAGGAGTCACTGGCGTTCCTTCGCCCTCGGCAGCCCTCACCACCACCACCTTAGTTCCGACTTCAGTTGGGATTTTTCTTTTGTCAAACACTTTGTGTGTTTGGTTTAGTCATCACGACACTTTTGATGATTATGACTCGTTTTGCTGTTACTTTTTATTTCCATCGTACGTTTAATTTTCTTACTAAGTGCTTACAGGAAACGTGACACGAATTCAGACTACGACCCAAAATATTCACAATCAGTGAAGCAACCATGTTCAAACTACATCAAATGATAGAGGCAGGGCCACGCCAATTTTTCAGGGGAGTCACGTTCTTTTAAACTTCTTTTACCTTCCTGTTATTTATTTTACACGTTGAGGACAACGTGAATCTTAAGTGTGGGGAGGGGGAATTGTGTTGGGAATTTTGTTGAAAAGTTACGTGAAAATTTTTTTTTAAGGTGCTGTGGTTATTAAGTCTCTAAAAGTCTGGCATGATTGTTTGCGTTCATCTCAATGTGGATTGCATATTAGGGAGTCTAGATAAAGACATGCATCAGTGATTTAATCTTTTCAGCATGAATAGATATAGTGTTACTTTGAGAGATTCACACACATAACCCATGTTCTGTTGTGAGAGTTTGAGCTGACGAGCTTTTGCTCATTTTTTTTGGTTGTGTGAGTAGTGCATAATTTACGTCTCTCTAGAACTTGCTTGTTTGATACGCATTGAAATTGCTTATAGTATGTTTTGTATGAATATGACGAAGGCATTAGGAAATAAGTCCACGGCCAAAGTTCCCGACCACGACTGATCACCGTAGTTAGCCACTTTGTGCCTAAGCCTTTTTATTTCTTACACCTCGTATATCATAACCCTCTGACCTAAATAAGCCTCCAGAGATCATTTGAACCCGAGTTAAGCGGAAGTGAAAGTCAAATGTCAAAGTCGAAAAGCGCAGAGATGACGGCCCGCCGGAAGTGAACAGTTTGTTGAAAAAAAAAGGAAAAAAAAAGAGAAAAAAAAGAAAGAAGAAGAAGAAGAAAAATTTTGGGGAAGTGAAGCATGAGGAGAATAAGCTGTTGCGAAAAGAAAGAAAAAGAACCTTTCCTTTGATAATCTTCCGGTCTCGTGTTTTCCACATCATCCCCTCATTTCGAGACTTGGAAGAAGAAAGGCATAGTGGAACGCAGCAGAAACAAGAATATGAAGACGACGTAATTAGAAAGGCTAATTGTTGGCGTGCTATAGACAATGACATGAAGACCGACACGACTGCTACTCATATGTGATTCCACTACCACCTCATCACTATCCGAACCCATTTAACCCGAAAAAGACCTTCTGATTCATGCTAACTGCTTTAAGTAGTAGACGTGTGATTGACTTGCAAGCATATGGTTTAGACTAGATTATTGCATGAATTGAGCAATTCATCGATTTATTAGCCTATACACTGAGTGATTTGAGTGAATCCCTGTAGGTGTGGATCTCGATTAGTAGTGCTAAGGAAATTCGTGTCGATTAGTGCTGATTATTGTTCTAGTGTCCATAATTGCTTGCTTGATTCCATTTTGTGTGTTTATTTGGGTTATAATAGTATATTTTTGGTTATTCCATGCATTTCTTGGCTCTATTTACACCCATTTAAATATTACAGGACCTTCAAATGATTATCGTGGGAAAAGGAACGAAAACGAGGCGAAAACGACGCGAAAAGGACCAAGTATGAAGCTGTCAGGCAACGTTCACGGCCGTGAATCATCTTGCAGGAGGCCGTGAACGCGGGCAGTGAGTTCAATAGATATAAGCCTCAAGAGTCACGGCCGTGAATGCCTATGCAACTGACCGTGAATCGCGGCAGAGAGTTCCAAGAAGATATGTTCACCTCTTCACGGCCGTGAGTCATGGCGCACTAAGCCGTGACAATGGGCAGTAGCTCAAAGTTTTAAAGTCACGGCCGTGAGCGTTTATGCATGAAGCCGTGAACCTGGACAGAGAGCGAAGATGGAGATAACCTCAAGTGTCACGGCAGTGAATCTAGATGCACGTGGCCGTGACTCCTTCCAGAAAGTCAATATTTAGGGTTTTAGCCGCCTTCACGGCCGTGACCTTAGATGCAAGAGGCCGTGACCTGCCCCAGAAAGTCAAGAAATAGGGTTTTAAGCCGTCTTCACGGCCGTGAAGGCCCGTTAAGAGGCCGTGAACTTGCCAAAATTCAGGGTTTTAGCCCATTTTCGAAGCATAAAAGGAGGGCTCTCCTCAGAACTAAAAAAGAACCTCATAGGGACGAGAACTTAGAGCAAAGAAGAGAAGGAAGAACACTAGAAGCAGCCCCGTGATTCGGAGAAGCTCAAGGGACGATCCAACAACGTAGCCACGCCCGGTCGATCGAGGGACGAGAGCCCCACCTCAGAAACACCATACTTACTTCTTAGGGAATTTTTATGAGTTCTCTATCTTCGTTTCCTTTAAATCTCGTTGTTGTTATGCCTAATATGAGTAGCTAATCCTCTTGTGTGTTTGGGAGTAGATGAACGTTGGGCTATGTCGTAGTTAAGATGTAGGATAATCGTGAACACGTGTATTCGACTATTTATCGATCTATGATATTGTTTCTTCGTATCAATATGTCTATGTGTTGATATGAATGTGTGGTATATCGTTTAGGGCGACAGCTAAATAACGATTAGGCCGTTCATAGACGTTAGGATTCAAGTATAGGGCGACAGCAAATACTTGATCCTCGCCATCTAGTAATCGCTAAACTTAGATCCCCACGAACGTTTAGGGCGACAACAAATACGTGAGTGGGTAGGAAATTACTGCGATTTAGTCGATAATCACGTCGGAGCGATATTCCGTAGCCTTAACCGACAACACCCTTCGGGATTCGAACCCCGAACACATATTTGTCACCTTAAGTCACTCTTACTATTTCTAGTTGTGCCTCCTTGTCTTCCAATCCTTTAAGTTGCTTTGTTAAATTAGTTCGTAATATAAACAAATCCTGTTATTTTATTTAGGTTAAATATCGAATCGATAGGTCAATACAAGTAATCAATTTATTCCTTGTGTTCGATACTCGGATATTCGCTATAACTATATTACAAACGATAGGTACACTGCCTATCGCGCGTAGTTTTAGTTATCGTTTTAATTATTACTTGACGTACTCGCACGAACATTTATTTAAACATACACGCACGCGATCAAATGACGAAATCCATAGTGATGTGGTCCCACTTCCATTCGGGTATTGGTAAAGGCTGTAGAGTTCCAGTTGGTCACTGGTGTTCGGCTTTGATCAGCTGGCACGTCATACATCGATTTACGAACGCCACTATGTCCTTTTCATTCTCCGACACCAATACGTGATTTGCAAGTCTTGGTACATTTTGGTCGAGCCCGGATATATGGAGTGTGTCGTTGCACGTGCTTCTGTCATTATCGTTCATCGTAACTCCTCGTCGTTGGGTACGTATAGCCGATTCTTGTATAGAAGGTTCCATCTGCCCGGGTTTCGAAGTCTTCGGGTAGTGCATCTTTCGCCTTTAGGTAAAATTCATCCTCTTCTTGTGCTTTCCTGATTCGTTCTAGCAACGTAGGCTGAAGAGTTAGTGTTGCTAGTTTCGTCTCGACTTCGCCTAAATCAACTACATCCACTCCAAGTTAACTTAACTCTGCATTCATAGCTTTTCTACTTAACGCGTCAGCGACTACGTTTGCCTTGCCCGGATGATAATTAATGACGCAATCGTAGTCCTTTACAAGTTACAGCCATCGTCGTTGTCTCATGTTTAACTCCTCCTAAGTGAAGAAGTACTTCAAGCTTTTGTGGTCTGTGAAGATCTCACACCTTTCTCCATAAAGGTGATGCCTTCAGATCTTTAAAGCGAAGATCACTGCTGCTAGTTCCAAATCATGGGTCGGGTAGTGCTTCTCGTATTCCTTCAGTTGTCGGGAGGCGTAAGCAATTACTTTACCGTTCTGCATCAATACGCATCCCAGTCCGTTCTTCGAGGCGTCGCTGTAGACCGAGAATCCTCCTGTTCCCGAGGGTATAGTTAGAACAGGAGCTGTAGTAAGTAGTTTCTTTAGTTCCAGAAAACTTTGCTCGCACGCTTCAGTCCACTTGAAAGGTACATTTTTCCTCGTAAGATTCGTCAAGGTTGAAGCAATACTTGAGAAGTCAGCTATGAACTTACGGTAATATCCCGTAAGTTCGAGGAAACTTCGAACCCCGGTTGGAGTAGTCGATCGTGGCCAATTGTTCACGACGTCAATCTTACTCCGGTCCACATAGATTCCATTCCCTGAAATCACGTGCCCCAAGAAGGCTACTTGCTCGAGCCAGAATTTACATTTCTTGAATTTGGCGTAGAGTTGTTTCCCTCGCAATATTCCTAAAATGGTTCGTAGGTGGCTCTCGTGTTCGTCTCTCGTTTTAGAATAGATCAGGATATCGTCAATAAAGACGGTAACAAAGCGGTCGAGATAGTCTTTAAAGACTCGGTTCATAAGATTCATAAACGCAGCTGGGGCATTTGTCAGTCCGAAAGGCATGACCAAATATTCGTAATGGTCGTACCTCGTACTGAAAGCCGTTTTAAGAACATCTGTCTCCCTGATCTTTAATTGATGGTATCCTGAACGGATATCTATTTTCGAGAATACCGTGGCACCCTGTAGCTGATCAAACAGGTCGTCGATCCTCGGTAAGGGATATTTATTCTTGATGGTAATCTTGTTCAGTTCTCTATAGTCGATACATAGTCGCATCGACCCATCTTTCTTCCGTACAAATAGGACTGGTGCTCCCCACAGTGAAAAACTGGGTTGGATAAACCCTTTCTGCAATAAATCCTCCAGTTGTTCGTTCAACTCCTTCAGTTCATTGGGCGCTAGGCGATATGGAGCTTTAGAGATTGGGGCAGACCCCGGCATCAGATCTATTGTGAATTGTATTTCTCGATCAGGGGGTAACCCCGGGAGATCATCGGAAAATACATCGGCATATTCGTTGACTATCGGCACGTCTTTCAGTTCTGGCTGAGGCAGTTCCTCCGCCTTCACCGCATATACAAGAAAAGACTCACAACCGAACCCCAAAAGTCGTTGAGTCTTTAAACCAAAAATTCGTCGAATACGATTCAGACTTGCCTTACCCGAAAAAGTGAACACCTCTTCTTCGGGCAATTGGAATTTTACGACCTTCTTATTACGATCTATGACGGCCCCATATTTTGAAAGCCAATCCATCCCAAAGATGACATCATAGTCGTTCATTGGGATCATTCTTAGGTCGATGCTCAGATCTCTACCCTCAATGTTCACGGAACATCCTTTTAGCACCTGGTTAGTGCGCGTCGGATCACCGTGCGGCAAAGTAACTACATAATTGCATTCAGATAAGGCAGGAGATATTCCTACCTTTTCTACATACTTAGCCGACACAAACGAATGTGTGGCTCCAGATTCAATCAATACAGATGTCGCCACGTCGTAGATAGTCAACGTACCCGTTACTACTGAAGGGTTCGCTTCGGCCTCCTCATTTGTCAAAGTAAAAACTCGCGCAGGAACGGGTGGAGGTCGAATCGGCGGTTGAGCCGAGTTCCGTAGTAGGGGTAAATTCTCTGTACAAGCTCTAGCGAAATGACCGATCTTTCCGCACCGGAAGCACTGCGGAATCTGTCTTGCTCCGTAGAAGGCCCCGAAATGGTAACGCCCGCATTGTCGACAATGGGGCGCAACGTTTTGAGGTCGATTGGGAATATTGATCGGTCCTTGGATTGGCCTCAGGCGCCAATTTTGTTGGCCCTGACGGTTCCATTGGGTATTAGGACCTTTGCCGAAGTATTGATGTTTCTTATCTCCTCCACTTCCTTGTTGGGCCTCTCTCCTCTTTTTCGCTTCCTGGACTTCCACCACCACTGACTCTGCTTTTTCCGCAATTAAGGCACGTTTCGTCACTTGCATAAACTCTAGTTGGCGTGCACCCGCAATACTTAACTCCCGATAGATTTCGGGTTTAAGTCCCTTGATGAACCTGGTCACTTTCAACGAATTAGTCGCCACTAACTGCAGAGCAAATCGAGATAATTCTTCAAATCTACGAATGTACTCCGCCACTGGCATGCTCCCTTGCTTCAAGCTCATGAACTCGTACATCCTTTGTTCTTGATCGTGCGCCGTAAAGTATTTGTTGAAGAAGAGCTCCCTAAACCTTTCCCAAGGCATAGTCATCGGGCTCTCCAACACCTTTACGGTGTTCCACCAATATCGCGCATTCTCTCGAAGAAGGGAAACGGCACAAAGGACTTTTTCGTTTGGCACTCGACTCTAGATGAACATATCCTCTATGGTGCCTATCCAGTCTTCAAAGGATTGGTGGCTTCGGTAAACATTGGGGAGTTTAGCTTTCAAAATCGTTCCCCGATTAGTTCCACTCGATCAGGCTGCGGGGAATGTTCCGACGAGCTCCGGTGATGGATCAAGTCGTTGATTTGATCCGACGAGGTTAATTGATGGATAGTAGAGCGTCGTCATTCGGTGGGGATTCAGACCCCGCCCTACGACTAGAGCTACCTACCTCTCGACGTCCCTTCAGCATTTTATCTATTTCTATTATTATTCACATAAAGCACATATCAAATAACACGTAATAACAAAATCAAATGTTAAACTTACAGGCCAGGCTGGTTCTCCAGGCTTTTGAGCGGCAGTACATGGACAGTCTTCAGAATCTAAAGCCTAGGCTCTGATGTCGCCTGTAGCGACCCTCGTTTTCTAAGTACGATTAGTGGCTGATTTCCGCAACGTAAGCCACGGAAGGCCCGTCTAATTAAAACAATTTCTTAAAGATATTATAATACCACAAAATATTATTTTACATAATAGTATCCGTACAATGGGCCGAAGCCCCCAAAATGTCAAAAGGTCAAAACCCTATCGCCGCTCCACAGGTCTTCATCAATGTACCGCCCCGCCCTCAAAAGTCCGTGGAGCACCGCCACCAGCCGCCTCAGTCTTGACACGCGTCAGCGTCAGACTCGGTACGTACAACACGTAAAAGACGGAGCTATTGGCCAGTAGGTGAAGATGCAATGCAGCGTGCACTCATTCCCAACCCCAATTCTCACAACATGATATAATGCACACTCGTTCCCATATTTCTATCGTATCTCAATATCAGGGCCCTAGGCTGGACTCGGCACCTCGCGCGCAATAAAATAAAATATATCATCTGGTCGCTCACGCCAGAATAGCGGTGCCTACGCCGATAGTGCTCTGATCGATCACGTCAACGTCCTCCTATCAGGTCGCCCCTTCCGCTACATAACTCATCCGAGGGTTTGCACCTCGGGTCGCTAACGCCCGAGTAGACAGATCGCTCACGTCTGTCTCCCGTCAGGTGCCCCGCGTGTCCAACCTCAACTCCGCTACGAGTCTGACTGCCACAATCGGCACACTTTACCCCGCTCAATCGACACCTTAAGGTGTCACCACCAACGTGGTCATTATCCCTCACAATGTCGTGTGATGACATGCACATACGTGATACACATGAAAACGTGATGCCACATAAAACATACGTAAAACACGTAAATCATCGTATCACATAATCGCATAGTAGTAGATAAGCGTTTACGTGTCGTAGATGAATGATTCACCTACCTGTGCTCCTGATAAAATTAGTCACGAAATCAGGTAAATTTCCTACGCTTCGATCCTCTGAGTATTGAAAATATTTTCATATCAATATATTTACTAAGTCATAAGTTTCGAATATGCTAAAATTATCAAAACCCTAAAATTTATGAGAACTTTAAAAATAATGAAATCCCTAAAAATAAATAAACCCTAAAATATCAAAAACCCTAGAAATAGCGAAATCCTAAAATACCGAGAATTAATAAATGCCGAAAAACCCTAATAACCACAAAACTTTATTTAAACATGAAATGCCGAAATCTTTTGAATATTAAACACCCACAAATCGAAACTCTGTATTGATAAATATCCAATGATGTAATCCGCATAGTAATCATTAACCACTTGAGATTTCATGATAAATATCTTGTGTGTAACAAATAAACTAATACCTATATTAGCTCAACACCGAAAGTATCACATGCCTACCACGAAAACTTGGGACTTAACATAAGTTTAATGAATTTATCGAGATCTTTTGGAAAGTAAATGTTGAGATCTTTTGTTGAGAAGCAAATGTCGAGATCTTCAAACAATGTCAAAATCTATTATATCTCGAGATCTTGTAAATGTCGAGATCTTACTATTACCGACACATCTCTAAATCCGTTTATGATACATCTCGAAATCTTTTATGAAGCATCTCGAAATCTTTGGTGGCACTATACCATGTCGAGAACTTCTAAAAATCGTGATTCTCCCCAAAACCCTAAAAAATAGTATCATTGAGATCAGCTTCATAATTTCTTCATCATTCAAAATCGTCAATTCTTAAAAAAAATTATATTTAACCTAGAAACTCGTACACCCTCAACTAAATAATTTCTATAAGATCACTATGTGTTTCGAAAACTATTACAATTCATATCATACAGTTAATTTGTGAGTATGAGTCGAAACTTAAGCGTTTTCTAGTCATGATCCCCTTTTCTTATTATCATTACTTATTCGTAAAAGAAGTGTATCTAATAATCAAAAGCAACTTAAACA
The DNA here is from genome assembly GCA_027422505.1 of Craterostigma plantagineum. Lineage (NCBI taxonomy): Eukaryota > Viridiplantae > Streptophyta > Magnoliopsida > Lamiales > Linderniaceae > Craterostigma > Craterostigma plantagineum. The sequence goes on along the minus strand of JAPQWV010000013.1, from coordinate 14,350,523 downwards.
CTTAGTTTAAGAGGTATACCTTACTTCAGACCCTAGGTTGTCGAACTGTTGGATAAATGAAGTCGAGTTCCCTTGATTATTTTTCTCTGAGTTTCGTGTAATGTTCTTTTAGCTTATGAGGGTTTGTTATACACATGAGCTTATGGAGATACCATGATAAAGTTTTCGAAAATTGAGGTTGATATGACAACTTAGTCAATGACGGTTTACCTTATGCTTAAGCAATCATATTACATGTTATTTCTCTTAGTAATTGGGCCTTGATTTCGATATTCAGTATATCTATTATAGCCCAAGGTTTAGTCTTTACATTATTACATTATCATTTGAAAATTCTTTTGTTAAATTTCGAAAGTAATTTAAGAGTGACCCTAATCTAATTTTCCAATGAACATTCCTTATTCACAAAGTCCACTTGCTAGTTTAATTACATCCAAAATCCCGTACCAAAATTTACAGGTATTACAACACGGGACTAGCCGTTGAATGAGAAACCTCAGAAGCGGCAGATAGCTCGGTGTTGCTCCAACTCGGAAGGCTGCTCCATGAGAACCCAGCACGTAGATCTCCAACAAATTAGAAGAACAGCGGGGCACTTCGGTGAGCCAGAAGTTGGGATTAAGAGCCGCCTCTAGATTCCCTTTAAAGGTCGGAGGAGCACTCATGGCCTTCATAGCCTCTTCCGGAGTAGAAGTTGACTCCCATCCGGCAGCGAAACCTCCCAAGAAGTAGTGCTGCATGAGAGGCTGAGAGATTTTTTCGGCAGAGCTGTGTTCCCTCTAGCCTGCCTGCAGAACGCCCTTCCCCGCGCATTGACTCGAGTCACTCCGCATTTTTTTGCCACTTCAACATCGAAGGCTCGCTCCATAACAGCCTTCATGGCCTTCTCCCTCTCTGCCAACAAGTCCTTAGCCTTACGTTCGATCAAGGCCTGCTGCTCCTCCACGAGTTGGTTCAGATGGGACGCAACATAATTCTCTTTGGCAGCAAAAATAGCTGCACTATACTCTTCTAAGTCCTGGCTCAACCCCAAGCGAGAAAAAAGGCCCGTAGGCCCCAGCCTAGCTCCAGGTGGGAACCTCCCTGGTTGGTCTACGTACATGGTGATGACGAGCCCCCAACTCGTGGAAACGAGAGCGATGAGCGCCAAGTCTAGCCCAGGCGGACATTTTCCAGGTGCACGTTTAAATCTGCCAATAACCTTTTGGATGAATGTTTGGATGTGATTGCATCAGGGTGTCAGAAGGAGAGTGCATGAGGAGGGGATGTCGCCAAGGCTGGAAACGAATATCACAAGCTCTGGCCAAGTCCGGGTGGAAACTTTTCAGTGTTTACTATAGATCTACGGATCTGTCGATGACAAGTCTCTAGACTATTAAACAGAAGGCAGTAAGCCCTAACCTGTCCAGGTAATGCTAACTTCATAGGATTGATATTTCGACTAGCTTTCTGATATTTCTGGCTCGGACCTCCAGACGACCAAGGATAGGTCACCAGAAGCCGACACAGATCTACCAGCTCCCGTACCATGAAAGGAGGGTGCAAGGAGGATAGCAGATGGCAAATAGGGTAGCTGGCACGATGCAAGTACCATTAATGCTGCCCGATGCCCAAAGACCCAACCTAACTGTTGGGATATCTTAGTCCAGCTCTGCGTTGGCACCAGAAGACCCAACCTAACTGTTGGGATATCTAAGTCCAGTTCCGCGCTGGCACAGGAAACCCAATATATCTGGATTGGGACATCTAATTCAAGCTCCGCGTTGAAACCAGAACGCCCAAGCTACGTGTTTGGGATATCCAAGTCAAGCTCTGTGCTGGCACCAGAAGACCCTACCTATCTGTTGGGATATCTAAGTCCAGCTCCGTGCTGGCACAGGAAACCTAACCTATCTGTCGGGAAATCTAAGTTCAGCTCTGTGATGGTGCTCGGAAACCCAATCTATATGGATTGAGATATCTAAGTCCAGCCCCGTGTTGGCACTCGAAGACCCGACGTACTGCATTGGGATACCTAAGTCCAGCTCCAACCTGGCGGACAACGCTCGACCCAGCGTTTTTGAAGCATCATCATGACCCGTTCGCTGAAGTTCGGCCACAGGAAAGCGGGCTTAAGAAAGCTTCAAGGCTCGCCCTGATAGGAAGGGACCACGAAGAGCTGGAGAGCTGGAAGTTGAGACAGGATTCCTCGCAAACGAAGGCGGATAGTTACGCCACATCGGCTTCATTCAGGATGAAATCCAGACCCAGCAGTGACGTCTCCGTGCCTCTTCTCTGACTCTTATTTCGAATACTCCAGTCTGGCTTTTTGCTCCTTCGTCAGCAGATTTGCAACCTTACGCTTGATGAGCTGCTCATGTTCTGCCATAGGCTTGCTAGCTCATTCTTCAACCGCCTGATCGTGGCATCCCTATGCTTCAGCAGTTTGGTTAACTCCCTTGAGACGAGCCACGACCAGGGAATTGTCCAGCAGAGTGGACTTACCAAGGACCACAATATTGTAACCCGACTCCCACGCTAACATATGAAGACCTGGCTCCTTGAGCAGGAGTTCTACATCAGCTTACCGTCAACAAAGAGACCAGACCTATACGATCAGGAGTCCAGCTTCGAACTGATGAACGAAGACTTGATCTACCTTCTTCGGATTTCCAGGTCGGTTCTTCAGATTCCAGGCCAGTCCTCACCCACAAGCTTGATCTGCTCGATCCTAGTTTACAAGTTTGGGTCTCTGCTGGCCGGAGAAGACCCAATCCATCTATTTGGAATTTCTAAGCCGGCTCCATGCTAGCATGTAAGGAGCCTATTTCATCTAGTCGAGGTTCCCAAGTCCGGCTCCAAGCTGGCAAGCAAAGAGCTGACGCACCCCGTCCGGGCGTTTTAAGTCCATTTCTTACTGAGAGACGGAGAAGTGGGTTATCTAGCCCGATTGTTTGAAGTCAGCTCTACGCCGACTCATGAAGACCTGATCTACTAGGATTTCAAAGAACAGTTTTTAGGTGAAGTCCTAAGTTGTTGGGGACTTCTTGGGCAACGAGAGAAAATGGTAATTAATAAGTATGGTACGTCGGGATCAAAATTGGTCAAAATTCGGACCTAATTGAGAACTAAAGAAAGGAGGGGAAGACAGCATGCTCTAAAACTACTCTGAAATGGGTTACTATGTTGAACACAATTCAGAGGGGGACTGGTTGATAGGGGTAGAATATCGAGCACGCCAGAAAGGAGGAATGCTTTCTTAATTATACTCTGAGCTGCAATACTCAGCATATTGCAACTCAGAGTAGGGGTACTGCTTGATAGGGGTGACCTTCGATCCAGCATTCCTCCTAACCTAACAACTCACAAAGAGCATAGTAGGAGGTTAGGCCGGAATGAGGCAAGGACTAGGTACGACGTTCGACCATAGGCAATGTACGAAGGTGATATTTGGAGGAGCTGAGGAGATATCCCAGGAAGCTACGGAATTATCTGGAAGAGCCAAATGGGGCAACCGAGAGAGCTAAGGAAGTGTTCGGGAGGCCTGACGAGGGGAAGCAGTACAAAGCCCTAGACGCGCCTACAGTATAAATAGGGGTTCTTATCCAATTTACAGCATCTTCCACACGTCCCACGCACACTAACACACCGAGAACACACATAGATACTCTCTCTCCCTCTCTTTATCTTCTCTTCACCCTTAGTGCTTGGAATCACTAGTAAATTTGAGATAATGCGAGATTGAGTGTGTAATCTTCCTCCATCAAGAGCGAATTTTCTCCGGCGGCCCGTGGACGTAGGATTCTCCCGAATCCGAACCACGTAAATCGTTGTCTCTTTCCCTTTTCCGTCCTTTTTCTTATATTTTCCACCACGATTTCATCCGTTTCGTCCCTCAACCTTTATTTCTCGGACCATAAATCTTGTTGATCGGGGTCGTAACCCGCATTAAGGAGATTGAAATTTCACTACTTTCTTAGAACAATCGATCATGACTCCGTATTTCGAAAGCCAATCCATCCCGAATATAATATTATAATCGTTCATCGGGATCACGATTAAATTGAGTCCAACTCCCTAACCTCAATATTTACGGGACATTTTTCTACTACTTGATTCATTCTACTACATAATTGTATTCAGAATGGGTAGGTTAGATTCCCACCTTCGCCACGTAATCGGCCGACATAAACGAATGTGTGGCTCCAGAATCAATCAAAATTGATGTAGATATGTGGAAGATATTCAACATACCTGTCACCACCGCAGGGTTAGCCTCCATTTCTTCATTTGTAAGAGTGAAAACGTGGGCTGGTACTGGTGGAGGTCGGACCATTGGTTGAGGTTGATTCTGCACTAACGGTAGATTCTTTGTGCAAGTCCTGGCAAGCTGACCGGTCTTTCTGTTAGGAGTATGCCCTTTAATGCTATACGAGGATTAGATTGTAGGGCATTAGCTTATTTATCATTTGACTTCTTATGTAATAAGATATTTTCGTTGTTTATTGAAAGGCATTGTTCGTTTATTGGATATATGAGTTCCTTATTAAGCATCCGGTAAAGCAATAAATGAACAAATCCAAATATGTCGAGTTGAGTCACTGTTCTCGATGGGCACGAGAGAGGAAGGCACCAGTGGACTCTTAACCTTGAACATTAAAAGTCGTAAACCTGAGGCTCCAGTTGGGTGCTAGATAACCGCTCATGGCTTATTTGTTGATGACCTATCGTGTGCCGATATCCCGCTTGGAAGCGGAGGTCACGACTTGTGATACGAATCGAATCAAGGGATTGAATCATTTCATGGACACTGAGTCACGGGTCACACAGTCGAACATGGCTTATTACTCAAGGACTGTCAATGACTGACGACAACACTATAGTAGTCTACGTGAACCTTAGAACGAAAGGGGCTTTGACGGAGTTGACTTCGAAGTCTCGATTGTCACTGGTTCTGCTCAGACCGCCAAGTACGGATTCACAGTCTCGTAAGTAATCGAGATATGTGTCCTATGTGGACGGGGATGGGAAATTACGAAATCATTGGCCAAGGTATTGAATTAACTCATGTTATACATGGTGGGTAGTTTGGTAATTTGGTTCGTCTCCGTTTTATCATTGAATCGAGTTCAGTGAGTTTGACATAGACCATGGCTCTTACTCGATTGGGACACAGCAAGCAAACCCACACCATATGGTAACAATGTAGTTCAGCACAAATCAAACTCTGTCCAATATTGTTTGATAACTCATAACTATTGAAGCACATGCATTACGGTTACTATCGACTATGATGGTCCGCGTGCATTATAACTAATTTCTCGAGATAACGTTGTTAAGGCAACCATAACAACGTTTTTACGTAGACTGTGAAAAGATGGCGTTCTCTCCAAATAGCTCATTTCAAATTCGAGAGTAATTCAAATCAAAATGCTTCTATTATCTCGCAGTTCATTTTCTATTAATCAAACTCGTGAGCATTAGCCATTTCGATCAATTCAAAATGCTTCTATTTTCTTGCAGTTTATTTAATTTACCCGATCTTATCAACGATTTTAAATTTGTAACTTAACCCATACACTAATCTCTGAGAAGAGTGATTTTTTGTGAAGTTTACAAATTAATGGAAATTTCCTTGGGCAAATACAATATTCTGTCCATAAACGTTAGTGTGGGTCAGGCCCAGAAGATTTATGGCTAGTACATTATTCCGGTAAAGGGTGACTAGTCACTTTTGCTAATGTTACCAGATTCGTGGTTGAATGAATCTAATTCCCACGCCCGAACAATGTCGTGTTTATCCAACTCTTGAGTCCTCGAACTTCGGCATGGCCAAATTCAAGAGACATTAAACTCTTCTTTATCAACTCAAAGTTGCGTTTGTTGGTAATTTATTTCACAGTTTTAAATTTGGACGATAATGCAATATTATCATTATAACACGAGCGAATTTATTTCAAAATAAGATCGCATACATTTATTCAAAATAATGTATTGAAGAACCCTGGGTAAATTTAAGGCAATTATGTAACTGAAAGTGTTCCCAAATTTAAGTAGAGAAATATTGATCCAATGTAGTTATTTGGTCATTTATCATTGACCATAATCTCTATGCTGAAAACTCCCTCTGGAATCCAGTACGTTCAAAACTCAAAACTGAGTACCATCTCAATTTTTCTAGAATCCAGTACATTGATTAAGAAAAATTAGTTTCAGAAACATATTATTCAAAACCAGAAGGCCCTCAAACTCAAAGTTTAGGTATGTACCATTTCCAAACCCCGCCCTTGGAAATACTTGTCCAACCCAAATGGACCCTTTTAGTACGTTCTTTTATTTTTTACGCGCATTGGACCGATAGAGATTTCGGAAACCTCGTTGATGGTTTCATAGTGGAGTTGAGTTCCCCGCTCCGCAAAAAATAAAGACTCAACCTAACAGTTTGTTGGCCCATTTAATCGGATCCCACACAAACCCGTATAATGAGTGTTTCAACAACTTTGTCTCCGGTCAGGAACCTTTACGCTAACACGAACAATTGGGAAATAACCGTCTAACTTCAACCTATTAGCTTCCTGCTCAATCCTAACATTTGGAAATTTCGCCCGTAGGATAACACTTCGTATGGCGTGAATATGTTTCGGAGAGCGACGTTCAGACAGTCACTCGATCTATCCACGACAAGAGCAAAATGTTTGGCAAGATAACTCGGAACAAACCGCACACACACTCAAGCCGTATCAATAACGAGCTAGACTATATTTGTCTTAACGCACCCGGACACCTACGACAAGAGCGAAATGTTTGGCAACTCGAAACAAACCGCACACACACTCAAGCCGCTGCAGTTTCGAGCTTGATAGAAGACAGGAACCCAATCCCTATTCTCACTTAGTATTTTGTCCAACGGGAGAATACGTCTCACATGCAAGCACACAATACTGCACGTAACGTCAAACAAACATGCACGAAAGGGTGGTAAACCTAGTTTGCCTATAAAACAATTAGCGTGGACAACTTCTACTCTAGTACATTTATTTTACAAAAATTACATCTCTTCGTCTTTGGGGTAACCCCATGTCTTCGAGCAACCTCCATATCCTCGAACGACTTCTTGTATTTTCGTCTCGTACTCGTACGACCACCATACTTAAACTAATTTTCTAATAATTAATAAAAATACAAGACGGGAGGGGGGGTCAGCTTTCCCGGACAACCCGTATAATATCAAATAAAATACAACCGGGGGGACCTTATCACCCATAACATATCACCCCTAAAATAGAACCTAAGTCCACACTGACTCCTTTAACGTATCATGCATACACCACATAAACACGTATGCGACAACAAACGCTCCAAGAAACCGAAACGAAGTTCGGGCTTGTATCGCGCCAGGCCCATTAGGATTACTTATTGGGCTTAAACTATTTCATGGCCCATTTGAACTATTATTATGATCCAAGCATTTAAAAGTCCAAAATTAATGGAAATACGCCAAAACGTTATTGGCCCATCGGGTGTTCAAAACAGCCCGGAACACAAAAACAACGCCATCTGCTCTCATCACTACTCCACCGGAGTCGGACTTTTCCATCACCGGAGTTCAGACCCGGATCCATTGAACGTGGCAGTCCCGATAAAAGTAACGCCTAATTTAACGCACGTTAAGTGGTAGTCGCTCGTTTTTGAGCTTTCGACGAGTCCCACAAACTCAAATTGGAAGTCGTTGGCATCAAGGCTTCATCCCAAGCCAACAAGCCTCACTATTCTCGTTTTTGGTGTCGATGAAAATTTCCTTTCAAACCACGTCTAACGTGTTTTACGCGGATTGACCAAAGACCACTAGGTTATGCCATCTACGCAAAGTATACCCTTAAACCCACCTCCAAGCGTGAAGTTATAATCCGTAGGGAGACAACCACTATGATTTCTCACCACGGCGCTGCACTACACTGGCCCGCTTGCAACGAGACGGTGTTTCGACTATGCAAGCGTTCGGTTTGCAAACTCGAACCGAGAACAACTCATGCTATGATCCTCGAGCGACTCGGTGATTGGAACAACCAAGATCATGTCGGGTTCGTTTATGTCGTTTCTTACAACCAAGCGTGGCTCTAATACCACTGTCAGGGAACCCCAGGTGTCCCGAGGTCTAATCCCGGACGAAGCGGAAGTTTAAAATTTTTTCGGGGACCACCGTAAGGTTAGCCCCGGATCGCTTGGTTAAGAAACGAAAACACGCACGTATGACACGTAATAAGGGTTTTTAAGGAGCTTACCCTCATCGCAAAGATCCCAAGCTCTCGCTACCCGTCCTGGTTGTCGTAGTCCGTTCCGAGCAACGTCGTGACCTCTCCGAGCTCCAATGCCTTGGCAAGATTTTCACGCCGATCCCGGGACGTATCCAAATTCTACCTCCTCCCAAGGATGGCTAGAGAGGAGGGGAAGATGTTTATAGAAGGGATGTGTATATGTGTTTGATTTACTAAAAACTAAAACTAACTTAGGGTTTTCTCAAAGAATAAGCCTAAGTTGCTCTCAACTCTCTCTAGAATCAAAATTAGAGTGAAAAATGAGCTTGAATGAATGATCGACGAAATTAGCTCAAAGCCAAATGATAAAAATCATTTTTCAACCTTTGAAAATGACATTAAATTGAATAATGTCGTACATGACTTAATTCTTGTTTGGTTCCTTTGTATTAAGTCATCAAATGACTAGACTATGTCCCATATGTCTCACATAAGAATAAAGAACGAAATTGGATTCAAAATTGACCTTAAAACAGTCGGTCACTGCCTCAGCCAGGAGGCTTCATGGCCGTGATGGAGCTTTGGCAAGCTTCGGCCCGGGGTCACGGCCTGTGTCACGGCCTGCTAGGTCCGTCACCGCCACGACAGAAGGAGTCACGACTGTGACGAAGTCGGAACCCAAATATTTGGCCACGGCCGAGTGCAATAGGCTTCACGGCCATGACTATGGTGGTCACGGCCTCTTGCATGGCCTTCACGGCCGTGACATGTTTTTTTGGGTCCATTCTCCGTCGTTTCATTCCGGGAATACAAGTCCATGGAAGTATAGTTTCTAAAACTCATACTTTGACATTTTTTTCACGTCTCAGTGATCCTTTTATGCCGGACTCTCTTGGTTCGTCTTGACTCGGCAAGGGGGAATCCAAGAACTCAGTAAGTTAGCCAATTCCGTGGTACGAATATATCCTTGTTGTGTACGATCTTCGAATTTTATGAATCGAGTATAGATCGTCGTACTACGTATAGACCCTTCACTTATGTCATAGTCGAGTGAGAGCCATGGTAATGTCAAACTCACTAACCCGACACTATGACAAATTCGTGACGACGAAACTCAACTACACTCCACGTCCCACGTGAGTTAGTTTTTATACTTTCTACACAGGTTCCGAAATTTCTCGTCCCCGAATATACATAGGACATATACCTCGATTACTTGCGAGGTTGTGAATCCCTCACGACTGTCAAAGCCCAATAGTTGCACTTTGTTGTCAAGACCGCATGTCGCCGCTGAGCAATGTTCTTCCTCGAACAAGGAGGGCCTAGCAAACTAGTGACAAGTCAAGAGGACAAAGCCAACTCTGGCAATGACCCTTCGGTCTAAGGTCCACGTATACTATTATAGTCAATCGATTGATCATTAACACTCAGCGAGTAATTATCCATGTGATCGTCGATTACAACTCGTGTCCAAATATAAGTTAATCCCTGATTCAACTCATATCGATGTTACGACCTCCCACTTCCCAAGTGAATTGTTGGCACAAACATTTAGGAGTCGTCAACAAGTCATGATTGACATTCGGTCACCCTACTGAAGTCTATATGGACAAATTAATATCCGACAATAATAGCTCATTGTTGCCCCCTCTCTCATCCCATGATAATCGGTGACTAAACTCGTAGATGGATGATCCACCTACCTGTCCTCCCGCTATGATCAAATAAGAAATCCGTCGAAGTCCCTAACTGTCGATGCTCTGAATATAATTATATTATTAGTATATGTACTAGTTTTCGAAGAATCGCCGAATGTTCGTTGATTTCAATCGCCCGATTATTTATGGGTTTGACCTAAATTTTGAGTAATTTTGTTTCGGCCGATTCTTTAAGCATCGAATCGCCCAATTGCATAAATTGTTCGATGGCTTAATTCACCAATCGCCCGATTCGCGAGTCACCCGATTCAATGTACGAAATTTCCAAGCTTTCAGCCAATTCCAATCTAATTGCAATTTACATTCGCCTGATTCTAGATTTGTCCGATTCCAAAATCGCCGAAATCTAATTACAGACTCAAATCGGCCGATTGGTCACTTCTGGAATCGCCCGATTGTGTAAATTGTTCGATCGGCTAAGTCTAATACCTAGTTTCGCCCGATTGGTTGACTTGAATTCACCCGATTTGAACATGCATAAAGCCTAGTCTCGCCCGATTCATGCATGCATCGCCCGATTACCTATTAGATTTACATGGTGAATCTCATAATCGGCCGATTCAGACTTGAATCGCCCGATTTCTCTCAAGAACCCTAAAATAGACTTTGTATATAAAAAAAATCATCTTCAAAATTTATGTTAACTCCATGTGGTACATCTTAAAACATTGAATCCCTAAAGGATCGACTAGACTAAAAATTACCTCATGTTTTAAATTACCTCATGTTTTAAATTACCTTAAGACTTTCTAAGCTACCTTACTATTATAATCACCTTGAAAAATCATTCCATTTCCAGAAAATCGTACCCTCTATGAACAATTACTCCTTACAAGTTTCCCAAACTTGAAAATTTCTAGACTCACGTAAACTGTAGTTGAAACTAAATTAAATTCCAAACTTTGAGTATTTCAAGTATTTAGAGAATCTTCCTAATCGTAAAAGCATCATATAATTACTGAAACTATATCAAGCATGCAAAGTGTAGGAAATTCTGTATACCTTTCCTCGAAACTCTTGGGGTTTATTAGTCGAAAGTGCTTCTGTTTGTATCCTTGTTGTTCGTCTTTGCTATAGTGAGCCTTTTCTCTCAATTCATATCGGATATACACTAAGGCTTTGATAATTGTGTTGATAAGATTAGTAGGTTACGACATTTTCCTCAAGTTGAAGTAACTCCACTCTTAATATTTATCTTTTGCAAACTTTGGGCCTTAACCACACATTAAACAAAGCCCAATATTATAGGTCCTATATTATTATTTTCTCAATCATAGACCTAACATTCTAGTACTTATATTATTACTTTCGGATATCTTTGATTAATTTGAAACCATAAAAATCTATATTTTCGTTCTATAACTATCATTTCGTTATCCGGTCTTAATTTCCAAGTTACATCAGAATCCCGTATTAAAATTACGGGTATTACATCCTCCATCCTTAAAAGAATTTCGTCCCCGAAAGTACGCCGACTGGAATAACTCGGGATAACGAACTCTCATATCATCCTCACGCTCCCACGTGGCTTCCTCAATTAATTGATCCGCCACAAAACTTTAAATAACGGAATAGTTTTATTCCGAAGTCGCTTCGATTCATACATCAAAATATCTACAGGTTGTTCCTCGTAACTTAAGTCAGGCTTAAGTTGTTGGTAGAGAAGTTCATTCTGGATCACGTGACTTGGGTCTCCGACGTATTTTCGTAATGTCGATGTGCGTCGTGAACTTGCGATAAGAAAGCCGGCAACTCTAACTGATATGCGACTTCGCCGATTTGTTTGATAATTCTGAACGGGCCTATATATCTGTGACTTAGCTTGCCCTTCTTTCCAAAGCGCTTTACTCCTTTCATTGGGGAGATCTTCAGAAATACTTGGTCACCTTCCGTGAACTCCAAAGGTCATCGCCTGTGATCTGCCTAACGTTTCTGTCGACTCTGGGCAGTTCGCATCCTTTCTCAAATTTTCGTTACCGCCTCTGTCATTTCTCGGATCATATCGGGTCCCAATAGTACTCGTTCACCGATTTCGTCCCAATGGATAGAAGATCGGCATTTGTGCCCATATAACGCCTCATACGGCGTCATTCCGATCATAGCGTGGAAGCCATTATTGTAAGAAGATTCAATTAGTGGCAGATAGAAATCCAAAACACAAGCTCGTAGCATGTCCTCAAGAGTTTGGATAGTTCGTTCAAACTGAACGAGAGCTTGGTTCCCATTGCTTTCTGCAAGCTCTACCAAAAGTTGGATAGAAATCTCGAATCTCGATCCGAGACGGTAGAATTTGGAATTCCGTGGAGTCGAACTATTTCCTGAATACAAAATTCAGCGTAGCGTTCCATGGAAAAAGTAGAGCTGATATGGATAAAATGAGCCGATTTGGTTAGGCGATCAACAATCACCCAAATGGCATCACCGAAATGGCATCGTGGCCTTTCGTCGTCTCGGGCAAACCAACGACGAAGTCCATTGTGATGTGGTCTTGGTAAAGGTTGAAAAGTTCCAGCTGGTCGCTGGTGTTCGGCTTTGATTAGTTGGCAAGTCATACATCTATTTACGAACGTAGCGATGTCCTTCTTCATTCCCGGCCACCAATATTTGATCTGCAAATCTTGGTACATCTTTGTCGCGCCCGAGTGTATTGAGTACATTGTTGCGTGTGCTTTTGCCATTGTCTTTCGTTGTAACTCTTCATTATTGGGTACGTATAGTCGGTTCTGTGCAGCAAGGTTCTATCTTCTCGGATTCCGAAGTCCTCACGTAGCGCGTCTTTCACCTTTAGATAAAATTCGTCCTCTTCTTGTGCTTTTCTGATTCGTTCTAGAAACGTAGGCTGAAGAGTTAGTGTTGCTAGTTTCTCTTCGACTTCACTTTAAGTCAACTACTTCCACTCCAAGTCTGTGCAATTCTGTGCTCATTGCCTTTCGACTGAGTGTGTCTGCGGCCACGTTTGCTTTGCCCGGATGATAATTGATAATAGTCGAGTCTTTTACGAGTTTCAGCCATCGTCGTTGTCGCATGTTTAACTCCTTCTGAGTGAAGAAGTACTTTAGGCTCTTATGGTCAGTGAAAATTTCACACTTTTCTCCGTAAAGGTAGTGTCTCCAGATCTTTAGTGCGAAAACCACTGCTGCTAATTCTAGGTCGTGGGTCGGGTAGTTCTTCTCGTACTCTTTAAGTTGCCGTGAGTCGTAAGCAATCACTTTACCGTTCTGCATCAACACAACATCTTAGTCCGTTCTTTGAAGCGTCGCTATAGACTGAGTACCCTCCGGTTCCCGATGGTATAGTTAGAATAGGGGCTGAAGTAAGTCGCTTCTTCAACTCCTGAAAGCTTTGTTCGCACGACTCAGTCCATTTGAAAGGCACGTTCTTCCTTGTAAGGTTCGTTAATGGCGAGGCAATATTAGAGAAGTTAGCTATGAACTTACGATAATATCCCGCAAGTCCTAGGAAACTTCGGACTTCGGTAGGAGTAGTTGATCGTGGTCAATTGTTTACGGCCTTAATCTTACTCGGGTCCTGTGGCGCCCCTGACTTCCACCACCCATTCTTATTACTGATTCATGTGACTGCATGTCATATAAATGAAATCTATATACGAAATTTCTTACAAAATTTTCCTTATATATAAATGAACTCTTCTGCACAATACAAAATATTTCTAGGACGTAAGTACAAGGTAGAGTGCACATGCGTGTTCAAAATGATCTAACGGCCCGCCACTCAGGTTGCATCCATGTACATACTGCCACCTCAAACGTCCTCCGGAAGCTTCAAAAATTGGCCTCGCCTTCGTAAAGATCACGTACTGTGATCCTGTGAACCTACAACACATAAATTCGTGGAATGAGCTTATAAAGCTCAGTAAGTGAAAGCCATGCATGCCATGCACGTGTCCTAATTTTGCAAAGGCATCCGCGCCAATGCTCCCTAGACATCATATTTTCCGTGTCTTGTCTTGTATTGTCATGTAGGGCCCTCGGCTATCTTGCTATGCACCATCATGGAGCTCGAATCCACAAGGGGTAAATAATCATATAAGTGGCAATACCCACTCAAGGGAGGCTAACCCTAGGGCGCCCTTTCTGTCCCAAGGTGGTTTCATACGCCACGCGGACGTTTCACACTGGTAGCCTAATCTGAGGTAGTCAACACCAGAGATACCCCGGTGTCACTTACTCCCTCAGCTCGTACCCTCCAGGTTTCACGATCCGCCATGAGGGCATTAGTCCTAAAATCATGTCTTGCCTTGTACATGTCATGTCTTGACGGTAGCCATACGACATCACCATGGTAGCATAGAAAAGCCGTGACTCAAATGTGAGTCGACATTAGACGCCATCGGCGAATCTTTATCACTCTCTGGCGATCGTATATTATGCACGCTCTCATATTCTGCCTTTGTACTAAACGTGCGTGCATATGATCATGTCATGAATATGCGTGTCATACCTTCACATAATGTAAATAAATCATACGTGTCATGTACACAAATAATTCAGGTAGGAAGTCACATAATATCACAGAAACACATAGCACATAATTTCATGCACATACAATTATGTGTTGTACTTGGGACTTCCACTTACCTGGTATCCTTAGCTATTTAATCTATCGTACTATAAGCGCTAATCTCCGAGTCCTAAGTATAGAAACATATAAAATTAGGGTTTGTTAGTCTAATAACAATTATACAAAAGTGGCTTAGTTTGAAAACCCTAGTTTCGACTTTTATAAATTTCGAAGCCCTAAAATTTCGAACTTTGTCTTAAGTTGGAAAATAATATTTTGAACTTCATAAGGATCTCGATATAGATTTCAAGTTTGGTTAATGTTGGAATTTTGACATGTTCCTGAAATGGATTTCGAGACATGTGTTCAGATTATCAATAAAATGTCGAGATGTATGTTGAATTTATAAACAAGATTTCGATATGGAACTAAAGTGGATCTCGACATGTTGGAAATAAATTTCGAGCTTGCGTTAGATAGATCTCGACATAGTATGCACTATATCTCGAGATAAAGCTCGAATTGGAGCTTGGCATAGATTTCGAGTTATGTGACTTCGAGATTATATATAAAGCTTCGATATTTAAACTAGTCAATACACAATGATCTAGGCATGAACTCGAGGTGAATCTCGAGTTTAATTTATGAAACGAAATGCAACATGAATCTCGAGTTGATCTCGAGATCTTACACAATATTTCGAGGTTAATATTACTGTAGATTTCGACATGATTTCGACTTATTTCTCGAGACATGAAATAAATCTCGAGTTTGACCTTGACATTGTCGCGACCCTACTTCCTAATTGAATTAGTTGGCTGATTTCCGCAACAGAAGTCGCGGAGGACTCGATTTATTAAAAACTTTTAATAAAATAATTTACATTATAAATATCAAAGGTCGGGTTTTACAAAAAGCGTCATATCTACACACCGGGCCGAAGCCCCAAAATCTAACCCGACCAAACTAAACTACGCCTCTCCACAGGTCGCGTCCCATGTACCGCTCCGCCCTCAAAAGCCCGTGGAGTCACCGCCGCCAGCCCGCCTACAGCTAACCCTGACACCCATCGGTGTCGGGCGTGGTCTCACCTATAAAATAAAACCCTGAGCAAAAACGCCCAGTAGGTGGCAGTAAAAACATGCAATGCATATGCGTGCGTGCACTCAACCCAATCCCATGTCCTCACACATGAAATATGCACGCTCGACCTATCTCACGTCTCATCACATATCAGGGCCCTAGGCTAGACTCGGCACCCACGCGCGCATGGCAAGGTACGCCATAATCATGCGGTAGCCCACGCCGGCCGTGCCGGGTCGCTCCTTCCGCACACAATCTCAACCCGACGGTGTTACACCTTGGTGTAACTCCCGGAGTAGTCTACCACTACCCGGGTAGACAGGAATCTCACATCTGTCTGCCGTCCCTGAGCCAATCAAATATCGGTGGTGTACACCTCGGGTGGCTCAATCTCGAGTAGATGGGTGTCGCAAACCCCCTCTCCCACCAGGTGCCCTATCGAGTCTAAACCTGACTACCAACATTGGTAACTCTACCCCACTCATCCGACACCGTAAGGCGTCCCCGTATGAATACGGTACATCATCATCACTCTCACCCGTGCATGTCGTGATATGCACATACAAATCAATCACATGAACACATCACACTTCATAAAATAGTAAATAGTAAAACACGGAAAATATTTTATTTTATTAAAATCCGATACTAGGCCGAAGGTTTTAAAATCTAAAAATAATATTTATAATTTAAAATATGGGTTGACTCTATTTATATATTATAATACGAAAATATTTTATTTTAAAATTGATTTGGGCTTAAAATGATTTTATTTAAAGTATTTGGGCCTAAAATAGGGCAAAGCCCAAAATCAAAACCGTTGGTCAAAGCCCAAGTCAACATTCGCCCGAAACCCACATTTAAACACTTGGTCAACGCGCGAAACGATCGGGTCAATGCCCGATTTTGTGAAATCACTCACTGCGTAACGCGAATCGTCCGATTTAAAATTGGTCAACCCGAAACAGCACGGTCAACACCCGATTTCATGAGACTTTTGGCGATTTCGCAAATCGCCCGATTTGACGCTGAAGCTCGATTTGAATCTCGCGAATCGCCCGATTTCTCTCGCAGGAATCACCCCGCGATTTGAAATCGGCCCGCGAAACCCAAAATCGGCCCGGCGCTATCTCACAGCTTGCGAAATGCTTCAGCCCGCGAAATCTGACTTCTGGCCCGCGAGACCCGTTTTTACTCACACATAAAAATCAATTGGGCCCGCGAAACACTTTCACGACCCGAAATCCAATTCGGCCGATTTCCTATCAGTTAAAAAAAATCACTTTTCGCCCGATTTGTAAACTAAATACAGGCCCGCGAATTAAAATCGTCCGAAACCTACAAATCGCCCGATTTACACTCAAACACAGGCCCGCCATTTCAAAATCGCCCGAAAACTTCAAATCGCCCGATTTTACTATTCTACCGAAATCATCTTCATTAAAATCCTAAATTTTTCCAGAAATTTAACAAGTTCATCGGCACATAAACACATCCGTTCAATCATCAACTCAAGAACTCATATATTGAGTCATAACACATAACCAACATACCAAATATTACAAAAGTCATAAAGCTTAGAAATATGAATTCGAATGGCCTTCCAATCGAATTTAAATACTTTTACGGAATGTAATACGTTTTAAAATTGGGTTTGTAGGGGTATAAACCACCTACCTATCCTTCAAGCTTATATTTGGTTGATTTTCCTAAGCTAATGTCGAGTTGAGCTCGTTCCCTTCACAGCTCCTTTCGTCACCTTCTATGTTTCAATTTTGACCAATCATAAACTCATATGAAACATTAACACCCGTGAGCTTATGAAGGATTTAAATTCGTTAAGCAAGGTCCTTACCTCCTTAGCTTGTTTGGACAACTTCCTAGATTAAGAGCACGAGCAAGCTTGCCAAGAGAATTTCCTTTTTCTTCAAATGTTCTTCACGTTGATTAGAGATGGGCAAATGAGGGTTTTACTATTTCTTTTTGCTTCCTATCTCACGTTTTCTCCTTGGCCAAATAATGATTATTTTAAGCTAAAATATCTACCCAAAGCATGGTCTTCAACGTGGGTTTCCCTCAATTCAAGGAAGCTTGTCCTTATCTTATTACCTTATCTCAATTGGGCCATTGCTTCACTTATTTGGGCCTTGTTTTCTTATTGATTAGTCAAAAATTCCCAAGTTGGCCTATTTTATTTCTTGGGCTTCCTAACCCACTCGGCCCATTTAATTCCCTAGGCCCATAATATTTTCGGCTCGCTCCCGAAAAATTGGTTTCGTTCGGAATTCACATTCATTAATTTCGAACATTACTAATATAATCCCGTATTAATTTTACGGGTATTACAGACATGGAGTTCGAGATTTGGACATGAAACTCGACATAAATTAAAAATGGATCTCAATATTTAAAGAATACAAAATCTGGAAAAATCCTACCATCACTCAACCTTCGATCAAAACTCCACACATTTCCAAGAACAGTTCGAAGATGGTATACACCTTATCAAAACCCAAAAATCATGTTAACACCCATAACGATCTCCTTTTAACAAGTTCCAACCTAAGCACACCTTTCATTTAAATAGGAATTTACTCTTTAAACTTAGCTTCTGCCGTTTATAGTACGCCATATTTCTTGAGTTTTTCTTAGTCTATGTTAGCATAGAAATTAAATATCCTAGCTTACGAAAGTTACGAAGGTTGTAAGAGACATTTTCCTTACCAAAATCCAAGTTTTGAGCTGTGATCTTTCTTTCGTTTGATAAAGTCTCCCTTTGTTCTCTTAATTCTCGTTCTTGAGGGTTTTCGTTGGTTTCTGTAGAAGATCAATTCTAATTGTGCTTTGATTTTATTAGATGTCCTTGTATTTAGGGGCTTTTCTTATATTTGTCCTTAGATTAGGACTAGTTAGATATTTATACCAAGTGTGTTTGGTGTAAATACTTTGTAATCAAGCGCAATCAATAGAGAAAGTTTTGGAAATTGATCCGAAAGGCTTGCAATTCAATTCCTAGAGAGAGAAACAACAGTAACTTTCTCACTCTACTCGAATTCTCTCTCTTGTTCTTCATTTGAGTTTTTCGATCGAATCTTAATGTCAATCATTATCATCGAATTACTTAGAATTCATGCCTAAGATCATAGAGTTGTTAATTGTAGGACCTAACAATTGGTATCTGAGCCAATTCGTTCTGTTTTGACTCGAAAATTGTTGGATTTGGATCGAAAATCATTTTCAGTTTACTGTTCATCGAAGAACAGTTTGGCGCGAAATTTTTTTTCGATCCAATAGCTTAATTGTGTTTAATTGAGTTGAATACGACGTCAGCGCTAGAATCGTCAACACTAGAAACGATTTTAGTTAAAAATATTTCTCGAGCATTACTCAGCTAAAATCTTTTTCGAGGAAGACCAATTTTGACTTTGCACGCGTAAACACTTTCTCTCGAAAAACATTTTTGGTCAGACATTTAAAGTTTGACCAAGCTAAAAATCATTTACAAGTTTGACCAAGCTAAAAATCATTTACACGCGAGAAACTTTTCTAGTCAACAGATTTATTTTGACTTGTCGAGAAACTTACTAACGTACTGTTTCTTTACGATCGAAATAAATTCACAATCTGGAAATTATTCTCGACCGAACGATTTTGGATTTATTTCGCTCGAATATTTCGCCGACAGACTTTCTCGCACGAGAACAGTACACATTATTTTATATTACGACGAAATTATTTTCGATCAAACTTTAAAGATTGAATCGAAAATAATTCTCGAACTATTTTTCGAATCAATCGCTACTAACGAACTTTGTCACTTGTGAAGCACATTACATCATCTTCAAACGTTCAAAACACTTAACTAAGATACTTCAACAACTCAACTACAACACAAAATGGATGCATACTCTCTCGGAAATGACAACCGTCCGCCGATTTTGCAACGAGGCGAATATACCGTTTGGAGAAGCCGCTTGTAGCACCTGGGTCCTCGTGAATAGTAGGGCCAATAAATTTGCGTGAATGTTAATCAAAATTATGTGCCTTTCGTGCGTTAATTTCGTGCCTATGTGACCTACATGAAATTTAGTAGGGATAGAAATTGAGCTATAATTGCAAATGGGCTAGGTTTAAACCCAAACTCAAGACCAAGATAATTTATAGGTGTGGCCCAATATGGTATATAAACTAAGTGCCCCAAGTTGGTGGGCATGCAAGGCATTATAAATACTAGAATTTCAAGGCCCAAGAAGAACCTTAATGCCCAAAACATTAAAGATATTTTTGGAACAAAGTCCCTTGAATTAAGGAAGTCCCACGCCATTATATGTCCCATCATCATGCTTTGACTATTTTAATATCTATTCACCCCTTAAACAAGAAGAAAAATACGTCAACTTGAAGCTAAGAAATAAGAAAGACCGAAGAAAAAAAAAGAAGAGAGAAACGAAGGGGGCGAAGTAGATTTTGGGCAAGACCGTCACATCCAAGTTGCCCAAATTTAGCTAAAGGAAGAAGAAAATCACCTTGGAGCTTAGGAAAGGGTATATATATCTACTCATGCTAACTTTTATTTAATATTCTACAAAGATAGGAGGATTAGAGGTCGCGAAAGATGCATCAATTTTGCTCTGGGCTCGAATGTGTTAGAGATTATTAGTTATTCTTAAAGAAACCCTTTCTCCTTGGGGTTCTAGTAGTTCTCGAGGTTAATGGCGAATTTCTAATGGATAAATGTTAACATATTTAAGTATATCCTTGATAAGGGTCCAAGAGAGTTCATTTTTCAAGGTCCGGAAGATAATTGAAGTTCATATGAGGTTCATACGGTTCTTAGAAAGGAAATACTTTTGATCGGAGTGCCCTAGATTTTTAAGGCATTAGAGACTGTTTTGAGACCTTAAAACGTGAGATTCGCGAGCTCCTAGTAGAAATTGTGTTTTGCGAGTTAGGTTCACGAACCCGGCGAAGTTCGCGAACTTAACTTAACTGTGAATTTCGCGAATTGAGCGAATTTTGCGAATCGGATGAAAAGGGTGAATTCTGCGAATCACTTGTGAAACGAGGGTTCGTGAATTGCTAAAAATTTCACGAATTGAACTAAGTGCGAATTAGTAGAACTTAAGGTGTTTTGCGAATGCAACCGTTTTAATTGCATGGATTCGTGATCTAAGAGTTTCACGAACTCTAAATGGTTCGCGAACCCTGATATGGCTTCGCAAAATAGAGAAATTAGCCAAGAGAGTAAGCCGCAAATTGGTGTCTTGCGAGTTTAACATGCCGCGAATTAGCGAGTTCGTAAACCTTAAAGAATGACGAATCAATACTAGATCTAAGAGTTCGCGAAATGACCTTAAGGGGAGTTTTGCGAACTCAAACCCTTTTTGCGAACCACCTTTAGAGTCTTAGGACTTTTTGCGAATAGAGTGCGACCTTAGATCAATTCGCGAACCATAAATTAAGAAGGTTTCGCGAAGTAGGGAGCATTTGGCGAATTGTGTATGATGTTAATTCACGAATTGTGAGTGGTAGAGAATTTTGTGAATTGTGATAGTGGGAACTTTACGTATTATGGTGAGTTGACATCAATAATTATATATATGGATTTAGGTGAATGGAAATTTGACGTGGCAAACTACATGTGCATATGGGAAGTCCACGTTGCCTAACAAAATAGAATAATATTATGTGTTACATAGGACTTCATAAAGGAATAAAATAATAATATAGGCACATAGACTTCACGAATTCATAGATAGGAACTTCACGAACCCAATTAAGTCACGTAACTAGTAAAATAAAATTTCATGAAACCGTGAATATTTCGCGAATCAATGGTTGGGAAAAAAATTCGAGAAGTAAGAATAAAATAATAATATTATGTAGACTTAGCGAATTCCTTATAAAATATTTTATTTATCTAATATTATTCTTCATCTGACATTTCAGCACTTAAAGGAATACGAGAATTTAGATAATATACCGATGTTGTGATTTTATTACTAAGGTTTGGACTTAGGAAATCTGCCGGAGTAGCTATTGTCGACGGACGACAGGTAAGTGGAAATCCAACTACAACACAGCATATTTGTATGTGCTTAATTCATGTGATTGCGTGATAAGGTGCTTACGTGTTTACGTGAAGTTGTATGATATGGTTGCATGCTTTCGGTAAGCGTTATGGCGTTAATGCATTATGCATATGCACGAGCATGCACGACACATTTGGGGGTAATGAAATGATGAGCGTGCATGATTATGTCGCAAATAGCGAAAATTAAATGCCGAGGTGGACGAGGATATTATTAGTAAAGTTAAGTGGCGGCTTCTGGGGCACCGAGACGGCGTTGATGCGCCGTCGGCGACGTTGATGCGTCGCCAGTATATGAACGACGTTGATGCGTCGGGGGATTACCATGGTTGGGTTGATGCCCTCATGGTTGGGTTGATGCCCTTATATCCCTGATTAGCGTGGTTGGGTTGATGCCCTCATGCTTTAGTATGGTTGGGTTGATGCCCTCATACTTTGGGCTGATGCCCGTGGTTGGATAGAGCTCTTTACGGTGTACGCCTGGGTAAAAGTCTGCCAAGGGCCCTAAGATAAAAGATATGAGATTGAGTTCGATCTATAAAATGTAAGATGCACTGGCGTGGATTGCCTTTGCGGGGTTTTTATCACGTGCACGTCATGCATGATTTCTACTTACTGAGCATATCGCTCACCCCTTACGTTATGTGTTGTAGGTACACGCGACCACGGTACGTGATCGCATGGGTGGCAAGGCAAATCTTTTGAAGCTTCCCGCAGCTTTTGGGGTGGAAGTGTGTGCATGGATGACGACCTGTGAGGCCGGGCGCATAGAAATTCTTTTGCATATGTAGACACTTCCCGTGTAATTAAGCTTTACATGTAATTAGGAATTGGAAGCATTCTTTTGACATGCAAATAACAATGTTCTATTACATAAATGGAAAAATTTCATACGTATTTCCGCATGTCTTTCAAACAAATCATCACTAGGCACCTAGGATAACGATAGAATAGGTAGTCGGGACAGCGGGTCCTGACAGAGTGGTATCAGAGCTTCGGTCACAGGTTCTGTAGACTGTCCATGTACACACACCCAAAAGCGTGGAAGCAGCCTTGCCTGTAAGTGTTACATCTATATGAAGTTTTTTGTTGCATAATTTTTTGGCCATAGGGCTATCAGGGTAGATAAGGAACGATGGTTAGAACTAGAGGAGAGAGCAGCGGAGGTGATGATCAGAACAGGGGAAACGCGGCCCCTAGTAACAATCGTGATGCGACCATTTTCCAACTCACGGAGTTGGTACGCCAACAGTCCACCCAGATTCAGCAGCTGATTCAGCAGAACAACACACGCTGGATCCACTCAGGCTGACAGGACAGAGATAGTCGAGGAAAGATTCCGAAGGCTGAACCCACCAACATTCGAGGATACAGCCGACCCAACGGCAGCTGAAGACTGGATCAGGACCTTGGAAAGCATGTTCGTCTATAGCCGCGTCCCTGAGGCAGAGAAAGCCCTATGTGCCGCGTTCTTACTAAGAGGAGGCGCGGGGCATTGGTGGGACACCATTATGGTGATTGAGAATCCTGCAACCATGAGCTGGGACAGATTAAAGGAGTTGTTCAGGGGCAAGTATCTTACTGCCCCGGTGCGAGCACAGCGCCTAAATGAGTTCATCAACCTCAGACAGGGATCCATGACCGTGGCCGAATACATCAGGAAATTCGAGCAGCTGTCGAGGTTTGCCGCCCATATGGTGAGCACGGACGCCCTCAAGATTGAACGTTTCCTCGAAGGATTGAAGTCTGAGCTATATAGGGACGTCAGCATGGCTGGATTGCAAGGAGCCACGTATGCTCAAATGGCAGAAAGAGCGATGGTAGCGGAACAGGCAGAGGCCAGGATCGTTCGTGCCCAAGAGGCTAAGAGAAAATTTGCACAAGTCCAAGGATCACAGTGGAGCAGGGGAAGTCAGAAACGCCAATTCGTACCCAAGGGCAGGAAGCCGAACTTTCAGGATAAGCCACCTCAACGACCACAAGGGATTCCAAATCGACCGCCGAACCCAAATCAAGGGGGATTGCCATCAACCATTATCCCGAGCTGCCCAAAGTGCGGGAAGAGACATTCTGGTAACTGCTATGCCCAGACTAACAACTGTTTCAAATGCGGGAAGCTGGGGCACTTCTCGAGGCAATGCCCAGAATGGGCGACAGGAAATCAAGCCGGAGGCCAGGCAAGACCACAGATGGTACCAGCTCGGGTGTACACAATGACATTCGAAGAGGCAGAAAACAACCCAGCGGTGGTGACAGGTACCCTCCTTATCCACCAGACACCCTCATGCATCCTAATAGATTCCGGGGCGACCCACTCATTTGCATCTATGAAGTATGTGACGAAATTAGGGGTAACGCCTGAGCGGACGAATTATGAATATAGTGTAGCAATCCCGAACGGGACTCCCACTAGAACAGACCAAATAATGCGGGACTGCCTGGTAGTAGTAGATAGTAGGGAATTGCCTGTAGACTTGATAGTCATCCCGATGGACGACTACGAGGTGATCCTCGGGATGGACTGGCTTTCAAAGTACGGAGCGGTGATAGACTGTAGTCGTAAGGTAGTCACGTTCAACTTAGACGGAAGTGAGCATTTTACTTTCACGGGGGTAGTAAAAGAAAGAAGTGTATCGAGAATATCAGCGCTAAAGGCCCAGCGACTAATCCGAGTAGGATGTGAAGCATATTTCATTTTTGCGATGAAGTCGGAAGAGAGTTCATCCCCGAAATTGGAAGAAGTACCCGTGATTCGAGAATTCTCAGACGTTTTTCCCGAAGACTTACCAGGGTTGCCACCCAATAGAGAAATTGAGTTCACCATAGACCTAATGCCTGGAGCAGCACCTATATCCAAGACGCCTTATCGGTTAGCGCCGACGGAACTAAAGGAGCTCAAGGAGCAATTAGACGAGCTACTACAGAAAGGATTTATTCAGCCAAGTTTCTCTCCCTGGGGAGCGCCAGTCCTGTTCGTGCGAAAGAAAGACGGAACCATGCGACTGTGTATCAACTACAGGGAGTTGAACAAAATAACGATCAAGAACAAGTATCCCCTCCCGAGGATCGATGATATATTTGATCAACTACAAGGCGCTACGGTGTTTTCAAAGATCGACCTACGATCGGGATATCACCAACTAAAGATTCGGGAGGAAGATGTTCCTAAGACTGCCTTCAGTACGCGCTACGGACACTATGAGTTCCTAGTCATGCCTTTCGGGCTGACTAACGCGCCGGCAGCTTTTATGGACCTGATGAACCGAGTGTTCAAACAGTTTCTGGATAAGTTCGTCATAGTATTCATAGACGACATTCTGATCTATTTAAAGACAAAGGAGGAACATGAGCAGCCCCTACGGATAGTCCTTGAAGTGTTACGGGAAAAACAACTGTACGCTAAGTTTAAGAAGTGCGAGTTTTGGCTAGACCAAGTAGCATTCTTGGGGCACATCGTCTCTGGAGCGGGAATTTCAGTGGATCCAAGCAAGATCGAAGCCATCAGTAACTGGCCACAGCCCACAAATGTGACCGAAGTACGGAGTTTCCTAGGCTTAGCAGGCTACTATAGGAAATTCATAAAGGATTTTTCCAAGATCGCATCTACGCTAACAAAGTTGACCCGAAAGAACACTCCTTTTCAATGGAGCGAAGAATGTGAACGGAGCTTCCAAAAGCTGAAGAACCGACTTACTACCGCCCCAGTGCTGACGATACCGTCAGGAACCGGGGGATTCTCAGTTTACAGCGATGCCTCAAAGAACGGCTTAGGATGCGTATTAATGCAGAACGGGAACGTAGTAGCCTATGCCTCACGACAACTGAAGGAGTACGAGAAAAACTATCCGACACACGACCTGGAATTGGCAGCAGTGGTCTTTACCCTGAAGATTTGGAGGCACTATTTGTATGGGGAAAGATGCGAGATCTACACGGACCACAAAAGCCTGAAGTATTTCTTCACACAAAAGGAATTGAACATGAGACAGAGGCGATGGCTGGAATTGGTGAAGGATTACGATTGCGTAATCAACTACCACCCAGGCAAAGCGAATGTGGTAGCAGATGTACTAAGCCGAAAGACAGTAAGCACAGAGTTACAATTGCTTGAAGTGGAGGTTGTACCATTAGGCGAAGTCGAAGCCAGATTGGCAGCCTTAACCCTCCAACCTACCTTACTAGAACAGATCAGAAGGGCGCAAGAAAAGGATGAACTTTACATGAAAATCAAAGGAGCGCGGACAGAACAGTCGATAACAGACTATGCGTTCCGAGAGGACTGGAGTTTGTACTGTAAGGACCGGTTGTATGTACCCGACAATGCAGAGCTCCGACGAACCATAATGGCGGAAGCTCATACCACACCGTACTCAGTACATCCTGGAGCTACAAAATTGTACAGAGACTTACGGACGAACTACTGGTGGCCAGGAATGAAGAAGGATGTAGCCAAGTTCGTGAGTCAGTGCCTTATTTGTCAGCAGATTAAGGCGGAGCATCAACGACCGGCAGGAACGTTACAACCGTTACCCATACCGGAATGGAAATGGGACAACATAACAATGGATTTTGTAAGCGGATTGCCGAAGAACGTGAAAGGGCATGATGCAATCTGGGTAATTGTAGACCGACTTACGAAATCTGCCCATTTTCTGCCAATAAGTACGACATTCTCCATGGAGCGGTACGCGGAGCTGTACATCCAGGAAATAGTGAGACTCCATGGAATACCATTGTCGATATTTTCAGACCGTGACTCAAGGTTCCTATCCAAGTTTTGGACGAGCTTGCAAAAGGCGATGGGAACAAAATTATCCTTTAGCACTGCTTACCATCCGCAAACGGACGGTCAATCCGAGCGGACCATCCAGACATTGGAGGATATGCTACGAGCCTGTCTGCTCGATTTCAAAGGCAACTGGAGCAAGTACCTTCCACTCGTGGAATTCTCGTACAACAATAGTTACCAAGCCACGATTGGAATGGCCCCTTACGAAGCCTTATATGGGCGTAAGTGCAGATCCCCAATACATTGGGACGAGGTCGGTGAACGGGCGATGATAGGCCCAGAAATGGTTCGAGAAATGACGGAAATCATAACGAAGATACGAGAAAGAATGCGCACGGCGCAAAGTAGACAAAAGAGCTACGCCGACCGACGACGTCGAACACTGGAGTTCGAAATCGACGATTGGGTTTTCGTAAAGGTATCGCCGATGAAAGGCGTTAAGAGGTTCGGGAAGAAGGGAAAATTGAGCCCGAGGTATATCGGTCCATTCAGAATAGTGAAAAGAGTTGGTGAAGTAGCCTACCAATTGGAACTACCAGAATCGTTGTCGCAAGTACACGATGTATTTCATATCTCGATTCTACGAAAATATATAGCTGATTCGAATCATGTACTGCGGAACGAATCTCTGCACCAACAGTTGAAGCCGGATCTGAGTTACGAGGAAGTACCAGTGGAGGTCTTGATGTACGAAACGAAAAGGCTTAGGAATAAAGAAATTCCTCTAGTGAAAGTTCTGTGGCGAAACCAGTCGATAGAAGAAGCGACTTGGGAACGAGAGGATGAGATGAGAGTCCGCTATCCTGAATTGTTCCAAACGGGCTGATTTCGGGGGCGAAATCCTCTCTAAGGGGGGGGGGGGAGGATGTAGCACCTGGGTCCTCGTGAATAGGAGGGCCAATAAATTTGCGTGAATGTTAATCAAAATTATGTGCCTTTCGTGCGTTAATTTCGTGCCTATGTGACCTACGTGAAATTTAGTAGGGATAGAAATTGAGCTATAATTGCAAATGGGCTAGGTTTAAACCCAAACTCAAGACCAAGATAATTAATAGGTGTGGCCCAATATGGTATATAAACTAAGTGGCCCAAGTTGGTGGGCATGCAAGCCATTATAAATACTAGAATTTCAAGGCCCAAGAAGAACCTTAATGCCCAAAACATTAAAGATATTTTTGGAACAAAGTCCCTTGAATTAAGGAAGTCCCACGCCATTATATGTCCCATCATCATGCTTTGACTATTTTAATATCTATTCACCCCTTAAACAAGAAGAAAAATACGTCAACTTGAAGCTAAGAAGTAAGAAAGACCGAAGAAAAAAAAAGAAGAGATAAACGAAGGGGGCGAAGTAGATTTTGGGCAAGACCGTCACATCCAAGTTGCCCAAATTTAGCTAAAGGAAGAAGAAAATCACCTTGGAGCTTAGGAAAGGGTATATATATCTACTCATGCTAACTTTTATTTAATATTCTACAAAGATAGGAGGATTAGAGGTCGCGAAAGATGCATCAATTTTGCTTTGGGCTCGAATGTGTTAGAGATTATTAGTTATTCTTAAAGAAACCCTTTCTCTTTGGGGTTCCAGTAGTTCTCGAGGTTAATGGCGAATTTCTAATGGCTAAATGTTAACATATTTAAGTATATCCTTGATAAGGGTCCAAGAGAGTTCCATTTTCAAGGTCCGGAAGATAATTGAAGTTCATATGAGGTTCATACGGTTCTTAGAAAGGAAATACTTTTGATCGGAGTGCCCTAGATTTTTAAGGCATTAGAGACTGTTTTGAGACCTTAAACGTGAGATTCGCGAGCTCCTAGTAGAAATTGTGTTTTGCGAATTGGGTTCACGAACCCGGCGAAGTTCGCGAGCTTAACTTAACTGTGAATTTCGCGAATTGAGCAAATTTTGCGAATCGGATGAAAAGGGTGAATTCTGCGAATCACTTGTGAAACGAGGTTTCGTGAATTGCTAAAAATTTCACGAATTGAACTAAGTGCGAATTAGTAAGAACTTAAGGTGTTTTGTGAATGCAACCGTTTTAATTGCATGGATTCGTGATCTAAGAGTTTCACGAACTCTAAATGGTTCGCGAACCCTGATATGGCTTCGCAAAATAGAGAAATTAGCCAAGAGAGTACGCCGCAAATTGGTGTCTTGCGAGTTTAACATGCCGCGAATTAGCGAGTTCGTAAACCTTAAAGAATGACGAATCTATACTAGATCTAAGAGTTCGCGAAATGACCTTAAGGGGAGTTTTGCGAACTCAAACCCTTTTTGCGAACTACCTTTAGAGACTTAGGACTTTTTGCGAATAGAGTGAGACCTTAGATCAATTCGCGAACCATAAATTAAGAAGGTTTCGCGAAGTAGGGAGCATTTGGCGAATTGTGTATGATGTTAATTCACGAATTGTGAGTGGTAGAGAATTTTGCGAATTGTGATAGTGGGAACTTTACGTATTATGGTGAGTTGACATCAATAATTATATATATGGATTTAGGTGAATGGAAATTTGACGTGGCAAACTACATGTGCATATGGGAAGTCCACGTTGCCTAACAAAATAGAATAATATTATGTGTTACATAGGACTTCATAAAGGAATAAAATAATAATATAGGCACATAGACTTCACGAATTCATAGATAGGAACTTCACGAACCCAATTAAGTCACGTAACTAGTAAAATAAAATTTCATGAAACCATGAATATTTCGCGAATCAATGGTTGGGAAAAAAATTCGAAAAGTAAGAATAAAATAATAATATTATGTAGAATTAGCGAATTCCTTATAAAATATTTTATTTATCTAATATTATTCTACATCTGATATTTCAGCACTTAAAGGAATACGAGAATTTAGATAATATACTGATGTTGTGATTTTATTACTAAGTTTGGACTTAGGAAATCTGCCGGACAGTAGCTATTGTCGACGGACGACAGGTAAGTGGAAATCCAACTACAACACATAGCATATGTGTATGTGCTTAATTCATGTGATTACGTGATAAGGTGCTTACGTGTTTACGTGAACTTGTATGATATGGTTGCATGCTTTCGGTAAGCGTTATGGCGTTAATGCATTATGCATATGCACGAGCATGCACGACACATTTGGGGGTAATGAAATGATGAGCGTGCATGATTATGTCGCAAATAGCGAAAATTAAATGCCGAGGTGGACGAGGATATTATTAGTGAAGTTAAATGGCGGCTTCGGGGGCACCGAGACGGCGTTGATGCGCCGTCGGCGACGTTGATGCGTCGCCAGTATATGAACAACATTGATGCGTCGGGGGATTACCATGGTTGGGTTGATGCCCTCATGGTTTGGTTGATGCCCTTATATCTCTGATTAGCGTGGTTGGGTTGATGCCCTCATGCTTTAGTATGGTTGGGTTGATGCCCTCATACTTTGGGCTGATGCCCGTGGTTGGATAGAGTTCTTTACGGTGTACGCCTGGGTAAAAGTCTGCCAAGGGCCCTAAGATAAAAGATATGAGATTGAGTTCGATCTATACGTAATATGCACTGGCGTGGATTGCCTTTGCGGGGTTTTTATCACGTGCACGTCATGCATGATTTCTACTTACTGAGCATATCGCTCACCCCTTACGTTATGTGTTGTAGGTACACGCGACCACGGTACGTGATCGCATGGGTGGCAAGGCAAATCTTTTGAAGCTTCCCGCAGCTTTTGGGGTGGAAATGTGTGCATGGATGACGACCTGTGAGGCCGGGCGCATAGAAATTCTTTTGCATATGTAGACACTTCCCGTGTAATTAAGCTTTACATGTAATTAGGAATTGGAAGCATTCTTTTGACATGCAAATAACAATGTTCCATTACATAAGTGGAAAAATTTCATACGTATTTCCGCATGTCTTTCAAACAAATCATCACTAGGCACCTAGGATAACGATAGAATAGGTAGTCGGGACAGCGGGTCCTGACACCGCTTCCTCAATTTCATCGCTTTAAAAGATTAAGTCGAGAATTTGCTGAAATCTAGAAGTGGGACACGCAAAGTTTTGGGTGAATGTCCCCGGTAATGAATCGGTAACCCCTCAAATTTCCGCATCTAGGCGACTGAAGGAGCCTAGGGAGTACTCAATCGAGGAGAGGGCTCGAGCTAAGGCTGATCTAATAGCCATGAATACCCTCGTGCAGGGCATCCCCAACGACATATATAGACAGATTGATAGCCTTTCATCTGCTAAAGGAACGTGGGATGAACTGCATAGGATGATGCAGAGTGTAGAATACTATTTATAATTGTGCTTGATTTCATTAGTTGTCCTTGTAATTAGGGCCGTTTTGTATAGTAGTCCTTAGATTAGGACTAGTTTGATATTTATACCAAGTTTGTTTGGTATAAATACTTGTAAATCAATTGAGCTTAACAGAGAAAGTTTTGAGAATTGATCCGAAGGGGTTGCAATTTGATTTCTAGAGAGAGAAACAACAGTAACTTTCTCACTCTACTCGAATTCTCTCTCTTGTTCTACTTGAGTTTTTCGATCGAATTCAATTGCTTATCTAAACGATCGAATTACTATGAATTCTAGCCTAGGATCGTAGAGTTGTTAATCGTAGGACCTAGCAATTGGTATCAGAGCAGATTCGTTCTGTTTTGAATCGAAAATTGTTAGAATTGGATCGAAAATTATTTTCTGGATACTGTTCATCGAAGAACAGTTTGGCGCGAAAACCTTTTTCGATCCAATAGCTTAATTCTGTGCTTAATTGACTTGAATTTGGTGTTTCTGTGCTTGTTTAAGTGATAGATCATCATTGCGATCAGTTCTGTAGCAGTTTAAACTTCGATTTCTAGGATTGAATTGCTTCTGCGTGTTACTGTTTGCGAGGAACATGAAGAACACGTTCTGATTTTGATCAAATTCGATATATTTTGCTTCATAACGTGTTTAATTGCTTGTTCGTGCGTGATTAGTACTTAATTGCGAGCAATTGCCTCAAATTTCACTATCTGATTCTTTGTTTTTGCTCGAATTCGTGTTAATCGTATTCTTTGAATTTTTCGCGATTGCTCAAATTTTTCTCGCTAAGTTTTGCGATCGGATTAGTTTCTCGATCAATAAACCTAGCGCGAGAATTTTTCTCGGTCAGAATACGAAGTCAGCGCTAGAATCGTCATCAGTAGAAACGATTTTAGTTAAAAATATTTCTCGAGCATTATACGGCGAAAAACTTTTTCGAGAGAGACTTATTTTAACTTTGCATGCGTAAAAACTTTCACTCGAAAAACTTTTTCAGTCAAACCTTTTAACGTTTGACCAGGCGAAAATCATTTATACGCGAGAAACTTTTCTAGTCAACAGATTTATTTTGACTTGTCGAGAAACTTACTAACGTACTGTTTCTTTACGATCGAAATAAATTCACGATCAAGAAATTTTTCTCGACCGAATGTTTTTGAGCAATTTATCTCGCTCGTAAAATATCTCGCTGATAAAATTTCTCGCACGAGAACAGTACTCATTACACTATCTCGACGGAATTAATTTCGATCAAACTTTAAGATTGAATCAAAAATAATTCTCGATCAAATTTTCGAATCAAACGCTACTAACGAATTTTGTCACTTGTGAAGCACATTACATCATCTTCAACCTTCAAAACAATTAACGAAGATCCTTCAACAACTCGACTACAATACAAACATGGATGCATACTCACTCGGAAATGACAACCGTCCGCCGATCTTGCAAAGAGGCGAATACACAGTATGGAGAAGCCGCTTTCTGAATTTCATTGCTCTAAAGGATCAAGCCGAAAATCTACTGAAGTCCCTTGAAGAGGGACCGGCACAGTTCTGGGTTCATATACCCGGGGACGAAACGGCTACTCCAGTAATTCCAGCTTCTAGGCGACTAACGGAGCCTAGAGAATACTCTCTGGAGGAAAGAGCTCGAGCTAAGGCTGATCTAGTAGCCATGAATACCCTTATGCAGGGCATCCCCAACGATATATACAGACAAATAGACAGCCTTACATCGGCCAAAGGGATGTGGGATGAGCTGCATAGGATGATGCAGAGGACGGAAGTTGGCATAAAGGCCAAGAAGGCGAACATTCTCACTGCTTACGACTCATTCAAAGCAAAGCCGGAGGAGAGTCTAAACGAGATCTACCAACGATACCTCACTCTTCTCAATGAAATGAGGAAGTTAGAAATAACGAAGACAAACATGGAGACAAACATAAGATTTTTATCCTCTCTGCCCACGGAATGGAAGAAAATATCCACTCAAATACGACAAAACAAAGATCTAGAGGAGTTGGATGTCCATGCCGTGTTCGACAATCTCGCTCAGCATGAGGAGGGTATCCGCGAGATCACCAAAGAGCAGAAAGGCAAACAAACCGATGACACGGTTGCCTTAGTCTCGGAGAAGAGGAGCACAAGATCAAGAAAGGACAAGATCGTTAGGCCACCTTCATCATCAGAGTCGGAAGAGGAATCGGACTCCGACATCGAGCCGAACATGAAAGCCCTTGGAAAACAGTTAGCTCTCATTGCAAATGATGAGCAAGAAGTACTTCAAGAAGAAGTCTTCAACCTCAGCCAATAGACTTCGGACTACAAGCTCCAAGAACAAAGAACGTGCTTCGGAGAGTTTCGAGGTCAAGAATCCCAAAGAGACTAACAAATCTTTTAATTGTGGCAAAGCAGGTCACTTCGCCAGAGAGTGCACTCTTCCGAAGAAAAGAAAAGCAAACTACTACTCCAGGAAGCTTCAATTGACAAAACAAAAAGAAGCTGGAGCAGCTCTCATGGCCGTACAGGACCTATGGCTCGAGGACACGTCGAGCTCCAAAGAAGAGAACTTAGCCCTCATGGCCCGTCTCGACAACGAATTGGACGCCGAAACATCCACTCGTACGGACGACGACAATGCATCCACGTCTTCAAATGAGGTAGTCACTCCTTCCACATTATTGACCATGTTAGAATCATATCAAAAGCAATATGCTAACATGAAACGTGAGCAGAAAAGTATAAAGGAAGTAGAGAACGAACTTGAGAGAGCTCAGGAGAAGATAGATAGTCTCGAACAAGAACTTAGGAGCTCTAGTGCAAAAATAGATGAACTTACCAGGAGCCTCCATTCTAGAGAGACTAGTCAACCTCAACTAGGACAACAGAGCGAAAAGATTATGGAGCTAGAAGATAGGCTAGCAAATAACTACAATTGCTTAGTTAGAAATCTCAACGAGAAAGCCATTTTAAATTGTAGGATAACCGAAGCTACCTCTAAGATCACTAACTTAGAAGCTCAATTAGAAACATCGAATGCTAAGATTAGTGAGCTTAGTAAGGATTTCGATGCCTGTCAAGCCGCGAAACTAACCGTGGAAAATAATTACGCTCTCCTAGGTGAGGAACGCAAGAAACTATATGCCAAAGTAAAGAAATTGGACGATATAGTTACGCGTAGGGGACAGTCCGAACAGACGATATTTTTGAACAAGACCAATGATATAGAGTTCTATAATCCTATAGAAGGCATAGGTTTCACTAACCCGTGTGTTTTACAAAAGAAAGAAATATATGATGTTAAACACATGCGCTTAGGAATAACCTCTCTTAGAGATTTTACTGAATCGTCCTATGAAAATACTTTCGATTCATCCATTAGACAAGGTCCACATGGTCCAGAAATCCCCTTTGACTACAAAGAACTAAATGAAAGGGACAAAAATAGGAAAGAAACTCTAACACTTGTCTGCAATTTAGTTCAAATTCTACCTCCTGATTCTCGAACATACCACGAGGAAGTTAAGACCATTAATTATAAAAATTCTCTGTACAAACCCCCAATCATAAAACAGATAGAGGAGTCACAGGCAAAGTTAGAAAAAGAACGAGAGAATTTTGAAGCTGAAAAGAAAAAATTCTTTAAGGAGATGGAAAATCTCAAGGCTTCCTCGTCCCCCCAAACTACCTCTCACGCTATTACAAAAAGCGTGAAAAATGAAAAATCGCCTTTGAAAGATAAATATTGTAAAAATAATTCTGGTAAGAGTGCTATGACTAATTTCACTTTACCTACGTCTACAGGGAGCGTAGCGTCAGCACTAAAAACAAAGGCGAGAGTGTCTAGCACTAAGATAAAGAAGGAGCCATTAGCCTTAAATGTTTCTGACCATACTACTCCTTCTGTTACAATAAAAGACACTCATAGAAATAAAAGAGCTATTTCCACTTTTAAGATAATTGCTTCTACTTATTCACTTCAGCCGATCACCTTTAGAAGCACCAACTTCGAAATACGCTCTACGTCAAAAATTAATCATTCTGAAACAAATGCCACAAGAAAGACACGTAGGAAACAAGATCCAACCATAAAGAAAGCTTATGGCGCCGTACATGACTGCACTCACCTAAGGTATCCCGTAGAAATTAAATCCCCCAAGCACCTTAGGAGACTATCACAAGAAAAGATCTTTTCCTCAGTCAAACCCTCCAAAGCATTTGTACGTGCTGAAATTAACCTTCCCTGCAAGGTTCAACCCAAATGGGTTCCTAAATCTCCGCCTAGGACGACAAAAGCCAAAAGGGCCAAGTCTCCTATAGAGGCAAAACCCAAACCCACTTTTTCAAAAGTGCAATGGGTTCTTAAGACTCTTCCAAAAATAGATTTAGGAGTCATATCTGAACCCAAAACTAAATCTGCTAATCCGAGAGGACCCATGCTTAAGTGGGTACCTAAAGCTCTCTAAATTGTTTTTGCAGATCCATCATGTGGTACCTCGACTCTGGTTGCTCCACACACATGACTGGTAGTCAAAAGCTGCTGAGCAACTACAAAGACCGACCAAACGGCAAAGTCAGATTTGGGAACAACGATTCAGCCCCGATTTTAGG
Source organism: Craterostigma plantagineum (assembly GCA_027422505.1). Taxonomy (NCBI): domain Eukaryota; kingdom Viridiplantae; phylum Streptophyta; class Magnoliopsida; order Lamiales; family Linderniaceae; genus Craterostigma; species Craterostigma plantagineum. Next base: position 14,315,188 of record JAPQWV010000013.1, on the reverse strand, counting down.
ACTTGGGGATATCACTCTGAAGAATCTGACCATCAAAGATGTCTCGTACGTCGAAGGCCTCCGCCATAACTTGTTCAGCATAGGCCAATTCTTTGACAAAGGCTTCCAGGTGGTCTTCCATGCTGACCGGTGCAGAATTGTGGATAGTCAGGACACAGAATTCCTTCAAGGACTTCGGAGATCCAATCTTTACACGATCAACCTGACGTCTGTGCGGCCCTCGATAGCTGTATGCCTCATTTCTCAGACTGATTTACAGAGGAACAGCTTATGGCATCAACGACTGTCTCATCTGAATATGAAAGCTCTCCAACGTCTTTCTACGAAAAAGTTGGTTCACGGTCTTCCAACTATACAACTACAAAGGGAGCATCACTGTTCGGCATGTCAATTAGGAAAAATGAAGCGAGCATCTCATCACGTCAAGCAAATTGCATCTACTTCTCGACCATTGGAACTAATTCACATGAATCTCTGTGGTCCGATGCAGACTCAGAGTATCAATGGAAGAAAGTATGTCCTAGTGATGTGTATGACTATTCTCGCTACACGTGGACTAAGTTCCTCCGAACGAAAGATGAGACTGGTGACTTGATCATCAATTTTGTGAACACAACTCAAAATCTGCTGCAACAGACTATTCAAGTTGTTCGAACAGACAACGACACTGAGTTCAAGAACAATCACCTCAGTGAGTTTTATCAGAAACTTGGAATAAGTCAACAATTTTCAGCCGCCAAAACACCTCAACAAAATGGGGTCGTTGAAAGGAAAAATCGAACACTAGTGGAAGCCGCTCGTACAATGCTGATCCAATCGGAACTTCCACACTTTCTATGGGCTGAAGCAGTCCATACCGCTTGTTTTACTCAAAACAGGACGGTGGTTCACAAACGGTTCAACAAGACTCCGTATGAGATTGTGAATAATAGAGTGCCCAACATCTCTTTCCTTAAAGTCTTCGGGTGCAAGTGCTTTGTGGCGAACGACCGAGAGCAACGTGCAAAGTTCGACCCTAAAGCATTCGAAGCTACATCTGTCGAGTGTTCTTCAACATCAAAAGCGTACTGAGTATACATCAAGTCCAACCGAACTATTAAGGAAAGCTATAATGTCACTTTCCACGAAGTGGCCGATATGGCTTCTGGTCAATTCAGTCCAGGACCCGTGCCTAACCCGTTGGCTTCTGAAGACAACATTTCAGAACCCGTAATCACTTGTGTGTTGGCACAAAACCAACAGAAGATGGCAACAACTTCAGGATCAGTGTCAGACGAAGCAACGAGACTTGCAATAGACGACTTGGATTCTCTCTTCGAACCGGTATATCAGTCATACACGCCTACACCAACAATGGATTATCTACCGAACGAGACCGACGTACCAAGTTCATCTCACACCTCTACCCCACCCGATTCAGAATTGCCACAGAACACCGAAGAACCTACAGTGGTCGTCGAGGAAGTATCATCTGAGACGATAAATCCAAGTGCAGTATTGGAACTTCCTCAGACAAATGATCAATCTGAGACTATAGGCAATCTAGATCAACAGATGGCTGACGCATCGACTTCAGCCTTGCCTCATGAGCACAAGTGGACGAGAGGCCACTCGGTTGATCAGATAATTGGCGATCCCTCGGTTGGTGTGAGGACACGTCGTCAACATAGTCTTTTCAGTTGCTTCCTGAGCCAAAACGAGCCTACCAAAGTAGCAGACGCACTTCGAGACCCGGATTGGACAATTGCAATGCAAGAGGAAATCAATCAATTCGAACGTCTTCAAGTGTGGACCTTGGTACCCCGTCCACATGGGAAAACAGTGGTCAGAACTAAATGGGTTTTCAAGAATAAGAAAAATGAAGATGGTGAAGTGATCCGGAACAAAGCAAGGCTAGTTGCTAAGGGATACAATCAACATGAAGGCATCGACTACGACGAGACTTATGCTCCTGTTGCCCGTATCGAAGCTATCCACCTCCTGCTGGCTTATGTGGCTCACAAAGACTTCAAAGTCTATCAGATGGATGTTAAAACCGCCTTTCTCAACGGCGTGTTAAAAGAAGAAGTCTACGTCGCTCAGCCGGAAGGTTTCATTGATCAAGAACATCCCGATCATGTCTATCGCTTGGACAAAGCTCTCTATGGACTAAAACAAGCCCCACGTGCCTGGTACGATGTCCTGAGTGATTTCCTCGTGAAGTTTGGATTCATACGAGGAACGATAGACACAACCCTCTTCATTAAATGGCATGACAAAGATCTGATGGTCGTCCAAGTATACGTCGACGACATCATTTTCGGATCAACAAATCCTCGGCTCTGCAAGAAGTTTGGAGATCTCATGAAGAGCAAATTCGAGATGAGTCACATGGGAGAGATGCAATTTTTCTTAGGACTCCAAGTCAGGCAGCTCAATGATGGAATTCTCATCAGTCAGACAAAATACATCAAGGATATTCTGAAGAAATTTCATCAAGACCAGAGCAAGACTCTCAGCACTCCTATGTCACCAAGCTGCAAGTTGGATGCCGATCCCTCTGGCAAGTCGGTCGACATCACACTGTATCGCAGTATCATTGGATCTCTTCTCTACCTTAATTCGAGCCGGCCGGACATCATGTTTGCCACGTGCTTGTGTGCCCGTTTTCAAGCCGATCCCAAAGAATCCCATATGCTCGCGGTCAAAAGAATTTTACGCTACCTTAAGGGCACCTCTACCCTTGGCCTATGGTATCCAAAGGGTACGAATTTTAAACTTATCGGCTACACTGACGCTGACTAGGCAGGTTGCCGAATGGACAGGAAAATCACGTCCGGTGGCGCTCAATTTTTAGGCGAAAAGCTGGTTTGCTGGTCATCCAACAAGCAGAACTGTGTGTCAACTTCGACGGCCGAAGCTGTAGCACCCGAGTCCTCGTAAGCACATTAGGGCCAATAAATTTGCATAAAATGTGGAATGCAATTACGTGCTTTTCGTGTGTTACCTTCGTGCTTATGTGACTTACTTGAAATTTGTGTAGAAAATTTCGTGCTTAGGTGATCTTATGAAATTTGGTACAGTTAAGTTGTACCAACTGACCCTCAATCTAGTTAGCAATTTTTGGAAAGATATGCTAAAGAAATTTGGGCCACGAACAAGGTGCGGGTTAAAATTAAAATTAGGCCCAAAGAATTTGCTAGGAGCACTAATGGGCTAAATTGAGAGTTGAGCCCAAAACACTAAATGGCTTAGGGACAAATTTCCTTAAAATAAGGGATATTTTTGTCAATTGAGTCCAATCCTCATCCCTTAAAAGAATTAAATGTAGCTAAAACCCATTTGAAGTCCACAAACCCAGTGTAAGAAAGTAACGAGAGTTGGGACAAGAAAGAAAGGAGAAGCCGAGATACCAAGCTAACAAACTGGGACTAGGTATGTTCTTTAAACCATGGCATTTACGTCTTCTTAAAGATTAGAGCTGTGCGACTTTAAATGACGGAGTTTCGGTAAGGTTTTGAGCCTAAGGTACGAATTTAAGAACGGAGGGATGCCCAAACCTTAATCCTTGCGTTTTTAGTCCTATAACAACATGTTTTAGGGAATTTAAGCACGAAAATATAAGATGAGGTTGGCGTTATTGTTTAAGCTCGATTTTAGGGGTCCTGCAGTTCCAATCGGCCTTCATAATGTTCTTGGAGAAAATGACTTTTTAATCTTTTAAAGTGGTATTTTACGAACTAAAAAGTGTTAGTGGAGTATTTTGCGAATTGAGGAGGTAGCGGGATGTTTGCGAACCCATGCAAACCCCACTTCGCGGCTTCGAGACGTTCATGAGCCGCGCCCGTTTTGCGAACTCGGCAGTTTCGCGAGGCCAAGCGCACTTTGCGAATCCATGGAGGATTGCGGGCTGGAGAATTTCGAAGCCACTTCGCGGGCCCAACGAGATTTGCGAATCCATGCAAGCGGTTAGGAACTTTGCGACTCCATTTTTGCGGGTTCATGTACTTTGCGGCCCCATCTTACGAATGGAACCTACTTTGCGAACCCTAGCTTTGCGGGCTCTAATGCTTTGCGGGCTCTAATGCTTTGCGGGCTCCAAGCTTTGCGGGCTCCAAGCTTCGCGGGCTCCAAGCTTTGCGAATCCTCACGCAGTTTGCGGGCCCAAGGTTGGCGGGTCCATCTTTGCGAGCCCTAGCTTTGCGAATTGAGGGCTGACGTTTGCGAACTCATTCAAGTTGACGAACCCTCACAAGCCGCAAACCTCATTTCACGGGCCAAGGACTTTGCGAACTCGACATTCTGCGAATTCTCATGCACTTTGCGAACCCGTTTTGCGAACCGAGCCTCATGCATTTTGCGAACCCTACTTGGCGAATTGAAGACTTTGCGGGTCCAAGCACTTCGCGGGTCCGGAGTTTTCGCATCCAAGTCATTTTGCGGGCTCATTATACTTTGCGAACTCCATGCTTTGCGAGCCCCACATGGATTGCGAATGGAGGACTTTGCGAACCCTTAGAAGTTTGCGAGCCCACATAGGTCGCGAACTAACATTGCGAACTCACCAACTTTGCGGGCCGACCGAGGTTTGCGAACTCGGCATTTTGCGAATCCTCTGCACCTTGCGAACCCATTTTTACGAATCCTCATGCACTTTGCGGGTCCTAGTTGGCGAAGCGAGTTTACGAATCCAAAGGATTTGCGAACTCAAACACTTCGCAAATCGCCTTTTTAGGAAAAATATTTTCGCACCATTTAATAAGAAAAACATTCCGATTCCAATGAGCATAGGCTCTTTCAACGCCCGATCATAATTTGCCTATCGGTGTCCTTAGGACCAATTTTCGGTATAGGTAGACGTTGCAATCGATAGAATTTTGGTACGAAAATTTAGGTAGTCAACTGATATAATTTATGGACTGACTTTATAGCCTTGGCAGGTTTAAAGGACGAAATTTTAGAAATTTCACTAGACCGGCTAGCAAATAGTTTAAAGTCGAAAATTAGGTTCATGACTTAAAATAATTCGAGTACTTAGCTAGCCTAATTAATTAATAGCTTACTGATACGAGTGTTTTGGTGCCTAAGGTCGGGACTTAGGAAATTCGCCAGGGCAGGTAGCAGTTAGTCTACGGACGCCAGGTAAGTGGAAATTCAACTACAACACATAACATGTTGTACGTGCCAAATATGTGTCTATGTGACTAAGTGCTTACGTGGATTATTTGATGTGATTTATGATTATGGTAAGCATTATGATGATGATGCATTTGCATATGCACGACATACACGAAATGGGGTAGTAAGATGATGAGCGTGCATGATTATGTCGCAAATAGCGAAAAGTGAATGCCGAGGTGGGCAATGAGATTATAAGTAAAGTGAGGGGCGGCTTCCGGGGCACCGTGACGGCGTTGATGCGCCGTCGGCGACGTTGATGCGTCGCCAGTATACGAACGACGTTGATGCGTCGGGGGATTACCATGGTTGGGTTGATGCCCTCATGGTTGGGTTGATGCCCTTATATCCCTGATTAGCGTGGTTGGGTTGACGCCCTCATGCTTTAGTATGGTGGATACGAACGACGTTGATGCGTCGGGGGGTTACCATGGTTGGGTTGATGCCCTCATGGTTGGGTTGATGCCCTTATATCCCTGATTAGCGTGGTTGGGTTGACGCCCTCATGCTTTAGTATGGTGGATACGAACGACGTTGATGCGTCGGGGGGTTACCATGGTTGGGTTGATGCCCTCATGGTTGGGTTGATGCCCTTATATCCCTGATTAGCGTGGTTGGGTTGATGCCCTCATGCTTAGTATGGTTGGGTTGATGCCCTCATACTTTGGGCTGATGCCCGTGGTTGAATAGAACTCTTTACGGTGTACGCCTGGGTAAAAGTCTGCCAAGGGCCCTAAGATAAAAGATATGAGATTAAGATCGATCCATAAGATGTAAGATGCATCGGCGTGGATTGCCTTTGCGGGGTTATATCACGTGCACGTCATGCATGATTTCTACTTACTGAGCATATCGCTCATCCCTTACGTTATGTGTTGTAGGTGCGAGCGACCACGGTACGTGATCGCTTAGATGGCAAGGAAATCTTTTGGCGCTTCCAGCAGCTTTTGGGATGGGAGTGTGTGCATGGATGACGACCTGTGAGGCCGGGCGCACAGAGATTCTTTTGATATGCATGTATACACATCTCGTGTAATTAGGATTCACATGAAGTTAGGAAGTCATGTAATTCTTTTGTCATGTACAGAAACTACTTCCATTACAAAAATGGAAAAATTTCATACGCATTTCTGCAACTCTTTTAAGTTAAAGCAACGTTAGGCACATAGGATACGTTAGAATTAGGCAATTGGGACAGCGGGTCCTGACAGAAGCAGAATACGTAGCTGCTGCCAGCTGTTGCTCACAGATGCTGTGGATGCGAACACAGCTTCGCGACTATGGGTACAATCTGAATAATATACCCATATATATTGATAGTCAGAGTGCAATCGCCATTACTTGTAATCCTGTTCATCATTCACGCACAAAACACATAGACATTAGATATCATTTTATCAAAGATCACGTAGAAAAAGGCACGATAGAGATGTACTTTGTGAACACGGAGTTTCAACTAGCCGACATTTCACCAAGGCATTGGATGGGAAACGATTTCAATTCCTTGTCAGAAAATTAGGCATTTTGAATCTTCCGTAATATGTGCATTACCTGATCTTCTGTGCTATCACATGCTCCATTCTATGTGTTTTCTATGCTTATTGGTTCTTTTCTTGCGTGATAAAAATAAATATAAATAATAATAATAATAACATATATATTTTTATATATAATATAAAGGGGTATGATGAAATCATTTAGGATGCTTTGATCTAAAGTCACTTAGAATTTTACCCGACATGCGATCGATTTAATTGCTTAATTTTGTCAGTCTAAGTCGCATTCTTGTGTCTAAAGGTCATTAGGTTGCTCCACTAGACACAAAGCCACTATAAATGTGAGGATTCAAGCCTTGTTATTTTTTTCTTTCTTTGGATCTATTTCTCGAGTGAGTCACACATCAATTGCTTGTCTTAACTAGTGATACTTGGCTTCATACTCATCTTGCGTTAGATCGTTAGGAAAATGATAAGGGAGTTTAGGTTATTCCTCATTCGGCCTTATATAAATTTCCTCACGTTAGCCCTTAGTCATCCACTTTGAGCTTTCTCCGACGTCCTTTTCTTCATTTAAAACCCATTCCCAGCCTTCAACCGAACTTTATACTCTTCGAATGGTTGTTCAAACGAGAAAAGGAGGGGGAGACAACAAAAGAAAAAGTAAGATGATGACAAAAGAAGGCATTGCTCAACGCGCAAAAATCAGAGTAAAGGAACCGGCCTTCCGACTACCCTGTAGAAAGTGGCATGGATCCTGCTGTGAACTTCTCCAACGATAATCCGGTCTTATATCGGGAAACGAGAAGAGGAGTGAAGCCTCGGGTACGAATTCCATAACCGAGAACTTCTCCAAATTGATAATCTCTGAAACCTCAATAGGGATTAAGAGAATAGGAGCTCAGTATCGGCCCGAGAACCAACAAGAAGAACTTCGCCTACGATAATCTCCTAGAGCCTCATGGAGAAGCGGAGCTTCAGCTTGAGCATAACATAAAAGGGATAGTTCTTAAAAAAAAAGAGGGAGAAAAGATTGAAAAGAAGAAAGACACCGAAAAAAAAAGGGGGAGACAGACGTAGGATCGGAAGACGGTGAAGAGATAAGCTCATTTTCCTTTAAATTCCTTCCGTTCTAAGTCCTATCCAAATTATACCCCTTACAACCCTTTGATTCCACATAGACGGTCTCTCGCTTAGGTGAAATGATTAAAAATGCCTCGATCACAGGTAATTTGACTTAAAATTGTTGTGTTAACTTGAGTAATAAAAATATAAAAATCCCAAGACAGCTAATTGAGAGCAAGAGCGAACCTGGTGAGAGTTGTCGAAATGGATCAGTCTATGGACTTAGGACTTTAGTTTGACGACATGACTTGACGGCATTTTCTTCTTTCAAATGTCTCGTAAAATTCTAGGCGTGACGATTGATCGAAGCAAAATATTCTGACCCCATAAAAGAAAAAAAAATATGAAAAAAAATATATATATACATATATATAATAATAAATAAATAATAAATAATAAAATTCGCACATTTTGACATGAAATATTATGTTTCATATGCGTTGAATTGAATAAATGCGAATTTCTTTAGTGTATCGCACATTCTAAATGCAATTATACATTGCATTGGTACTGAACTGTCTAAATGCGATACATTTCTCATTGCTTCTACCCTCACACAAAACTTTAAAGTACATGTTTTCGGGGACCATGTATACATGCTTACTTGGTAAATTTGTGTGCTCGTGACTTGAATTGATTTCATATGCTTGCATAATTAGTCAATTCCTGTGCATCATTTGAGGGGGAGCAAGTATAAGACTTGTAGATTAGCTCCAAATATTTTTGACGTTTCTCTGAGTATTTCAGATCTTTCAAAATTAAAGAGCGAGACGTCGACACTACAAAGAGAGGAGCTAGACACAAGACCAAATATTTCAAAGATAAAACTGCCAAAAATAATTGTTGATTAACTCCATTATTTCTAACGCTTATCTCTAAGTGGTACAGATTTTTAAATTTCTGCCAGGGGAGCTAGACGTTACTACACGGAAAATACAGGGAGTTAATTGCATTTATTTTAAATACTAAGGGGGAGTCTTACAAAGGGTTTTATTTTAAAACAGGGGTCAATCTGAAAAATTTTAGAAATACATACTATCGAGAAACTAGATAGCAGACTTAATTCACGATCATAAGTTTCTCGATCGTAAACAGTGTTGGGAACGATTTTGATTAGCCGCGATAATTTGCGATCGAGAAAATTGAATTAAAGAGCAATTTTCGAATAGAAAATTTCTCGAGCGCAAATAGTAATGGGCCTGTTCCATTGAATCGCAAAATGTCAAATCGTAAACCCATCATCGACTTACAGCGAGTAAATAAAAGTTCACTTATGTCAGTCGAAAAACTTTTTCTCACGCAACCCTAAATCGCAAAAATTTCTCTCGCGAAAAAACTTTCACAGACAGTTCAAAATTGCTCAAAAAATCTTTCGATTTTCAACACGAAATTGTCTGTTTAAGGTAGAAATGAGAATCTGTTGCCATTTGCATGTGATTTAACTTCGTTAGCATCTGCGTTTTGTTGTTTTTCGCATGATTTATGTTAGTTTCTCGACTGTTCTTCAAAACTGAGAAAATCGTATACTATTTCATAGTGTTTTAGGCTTGATTTTGAACTTTATCTGAGTTTAATGCATGCACTTAAGATAGTTTCGATATTCTCTATGAATCTGGTAGAATGGATCATCGGAAAATCTGCATCTTCGACTGTACTCTGAGTTTTGATGAAACTTGATATTTGAATTTTTAAAGCCATCGAAGAACTTTGTCGATCGCAAACAGTCTTAATTGAATTCCGATTTAATTGAGATACTGTTTGTGTCGAATTAGTTTTTCGATCGGTAAAATTCTGATTTAGTCGCCACGATAGAAGATTTTGACCAAAAAAAAAATTACTTACCATCGAGAAATCTAAATAGGATTTTTATGAGCGAAAAACCTACGCACTGATTAGACAATTTAGATGCAAATTTTATCGGGCGTAAAACTTACTATCGCAAAATAGAAATTTTTGATTCAATTTCAACTTGATCGCAAAAAATTTAGCAGCGAGAAATTAATTTTTCAACACGTAATTTTTCGATCGCAAAATTCTCCGCTTGAGATCTAATTGATTGAAAATTTCTCGACGATTGACTTAGTCTTTCGTTGACTAATTTCTCGATAAAATTATATCGCAGCGAAAATTATTTTACTTACAATCGAAAATCACATTCCGCTCGACAAATTTCAAATCGAAAATTTTATTCAATCGAGGAAAAATTGCTCGATAGTAAATTTACCTGAGAAATAATTTCTCGATCGTAAATTTACACGGAATTTTTCTCGATCGTAAAATAGGTCGACTACAGTCTCGATTTCAACTCCAATACTTAGAAAATTTTACTAAGTCTTTTACTCTGTAGCGGACCTTTGCGTATAAAATTTTCTCGATCGAGTCATTACAATTGAAATCAATGCATAGGAAATCATTTTCAAAATCAATTTTATCGAGCGAAAATTTTCTCGGCATGAACAGTGTCCTTTTTCACGATTCAACACTTAGAAAATTTTCGAACTATTTTTCACGCGATTTATACTTCATTCGAAATTACATTCATGCCATTACGATCGAGCTTTCAAGATTCTCAACAAGGATCGGGACGCGGCATATCAGCATGGACAAGAACCAGTTCGGCATGTTACTGGACTTGCCCCATAGCAATAACTACGACCCACTCCAATCCGATTCCGAGATGATTCAAGACTTTTTGCACATGGGATACCAACCGCCGCTCACAAGATTAGCTCAGGTCTAGAGCAGCGGAATCCCACACCCGTGGAAGACACTATTCGGAATAGTGAATAAGTGTCTGTCGCCCAAGCACGCAGGATTTGATAAGGGCAACAACAACATTTTGAGGATCTTCCACGGCATCGCCTTCGCAAGAAATTACGACTACACTCAGCTGATCTGGAACGACCTCGCAGACCAGATTCGGCAAAAGGAGAACCGGCGATCGAAGAACGTGCCTTATGCTCGGTGGTTAAGCATCATCATCAGGGAGATCATGGCGCTGCACCAGACCATCCCTACTCTGCCTCTTGGCGGAAATTACCAACCACCAAGGCTCAAGTTCTTCCACAACCCACTGCTCACGGACCTGGACCAACCGTCGATGCCGATCTCATTCGAGCTCCTTCGTCTCGCGGACCCCAACGAAGACGTCTACAAGCTATACTGTCGGGACAGAATTCTCACCGAGGAAATGATTCGAGGGCCCCCGACAATGCTTGGAGCTAGCCCTCACCAACAACAACAACAGCTATGCCCTGAGGACGCGATGATTGATGATGTCGCTCAGGAGTTAGCTCAGGAGCCACCATTGGTCGAAGAGCCAATGCCCGAGGTCGATGATATGCTGATAGACGTCGTGGCTACGGAAATGGAACTCGAGGCTCCTGACCTCGAATTGCAAGTGGAAGAGCCCGTACATGTAGGCGTGCTCGAAACCATTGAGGAGGTTCTTCTACAAGAAGCACAGCCCGAGACAGAAATTGGGCAAAGCTCGCTTCCACTGGTGCCGGATCAGGCTCTAGGGGATGTTGAACGTGATCCCACTCCTCACACAGCTACACCATCAGACACGGAGTCACATGAGGAGATTAGCCTGATAAGACGGACTCCCAGACGACTTAGTATACAAATGGAGTCCCTCTTCCCGGCCGTCATCAACGCCCCAGATACTCCACTGACCACAACGACAAGGGTTGATGGCACTTCTTCGCTCAATCTTGAGCCGCAACCAACTCAAGTGGTATCTAGTTCGCAGGCGCAACCCGAGCCTGCAACAACACCCATAGAGACGAATCCTCAGGATTCGACTCGAGGATTGGGTGGAAGTCTCATACAGTCACAACCTCAAGTGACTGTGAGCCAACCCACAGAGTCGGTGTCTACTCAAGGGTTGATAACAGGCGACGTCAGTCGTCCTGGGCCATCTAAGGAGGCGTCCGCACCCTTCGTGACGACAGAACAGTTCCAGGCCGCTCTCTCTGCCGCTGTACAGTCAATGGAAGAAAAGATCACAGAGAGAGTACTCCAAGCACTCGAGGCATCCCGAAGAGATACCGGGAAAGCACCTGCCTCTGAAGGCCCTTCGTCACGAACCAACCCCACACCTCCACAACCCACACCCACCGACCCTCTAGCCACTTACTCCATCCTCATCAACCCATACACAATCCCCATCACCGAGCTCCATGACATTCTCCTCGCCCGTCTGATAGGCCTTTCCATCCGATCGCCGCAAGAAGAATCCCTCTATAGGCGATTGGTGGACCACCCTGAGCCACCGACTGACACCTGCCGAGGCCAAAGCTCCCACTCACGGCGCAGACATGACGATCCTGACAATCAGGACCCTCATGAGGGGGAGAAGAGGCCAAGGACATCAACAAGTGGCCAAGGACAAGGCTCGGGCGCCACGCAGACAAGCGCTGGAGCTGGTGAAACCCAAACACAAACCACCCACCAAACACAAACCACCCACCAAACACAAACCACCCACCACACAAACCACCCACCAAACACAAACCACCAAAACTACCTACACCACGCACCGCATCGCCCACATCGAACCACCAACCTTTCACCTCAGGACGCCTCCGTCTACACCACCGATCTACTCAAGCCCCTTGCTTCCGGAAGAAGCAGCAAGTGCTGCAATGCTTGTAGCTCTAGCAGTACCCAAGCTACTCCCTCAGCCGCTCCAGACCAACCGGGACCCTCTGGACATGGTGTCAATCCACACGAAGCCCTAGACAAGTACATCTTCGAAGGACAGTGGATGACCCACTCCATGCCCGAGGAGCATCAAAGACAACGGCTTCACGACGTTCGGCGCTTTCTACAACAAGCGTCCATAGATCTCGTAATCATAGAAGACGACGAGCTTCAGGAAGGTGAAGACTACGAGCGAGTTATCCCAAGGCTACCAGAGTTAATAGCTCAACAGGCGGTTCCCTCTCCAAGGCTTACGCCAGGGACCGTCCGGATCGACACGCAATGGGAAAACATTCAAATTGAAATTCCCTTCCTCGAAGAAGTTCGTGAGAATATTTGGAGGTCTCCGGACAGAGTGAAGAAGCCGAACGAGTTCGAGCTGAGAGGGATCTCTCATTGGGATCAGCAGAAGAGGATGACCTACCTCTGGATGCTGACCAAACTAGGACCTGATGTTAGGCTGGGGATGACTAAGACCCAAGCCAAGAGCATTATAAGAGTCTCTCCCCAATAAGCCAACTACTCAGCGTCTACTGTGACAAAGGAGGACTTCCAACACCTCACTACATCATCGATCGAGTGGACAGGAACCGAGAGGAACTGAGCGAGAGCGACCAGCCGTACCTCCCCGCCGATGAAGTGTACCGTCTTTATCAGCTATATGTGGAGAAGTACAAAGGTCCTCATGGCTTCATCAAGAAAGAAGGCCTCGAAGGGACCGGTTCATGATTCGCCAAGTCAAGTACTTCGCCGCACACGACCTTCAGATGGCTCTAGAGAGCAACATGAAGAAGGTTAACATGATCGCTCCGCTCAACAAAGGACCTGAGATCGAAGGGCTTCCCAACAATCACGTGCACATCAGCTCAGTCCTAGGAATTACCTACCACAATCCAATAGCAAAGAAGAACAGGTTGATGCTGAAGACTGAGATTCATAAGTTTTGCGATGGGACGCTCAAGATCATCAGGAAAAACATCGAGCAGAGGTTGGAAGAAATCAACAAAGACACTATGCTGAGGATCCACAGGTTCGTGAGAGAACAGCCGCTCCTAATGGAATTGCTTGAAGATATCGAGGAGCGACTGGAGCTTAGGATCACTCTGAGGAACTACGAGCATGCGCTGGGCTTGCGCAGATCATATTACGCCCGACGAGGACAAACGGCGCGGAGACGCAATCAAGCACAAAGGGGGAGATTGTAGAATACTATTTGTAATTGTGCTTGATTTCATTAGTTGTCCTTGTAATTAGGGGCGTTTTGTATAGTAGTCCTTAGATTAGGACTAGTTTGATATTTATACCAAGTTTGTTTGGTATAAATACTTGTAAATCAATTGAGCTTAATAGAGAAAGTTTTGAGAATTGATCCGAATGGCTTGCAATTTGATTTCTAGAGAGAGAAACAACAGTAACTTTCTCACTCTACTCGAATTCTCTCTCTTGTTCTTCATTTGAGTTTTTTGATCGAATTCAATTGCTTATCTAAACGATCGAATTATAATGAATTCTAACCTAGGATCGTAGAGTTGTTAATCGTAGGACCTAACACAGAGGACGGAAGTTGGCATAAAGGCCAAAAAGGCGAACATTCTCACTGCTTACGACTCCTTCAAAGCAAAGCCGGAGGAGAGACTATATGAGATCTACCAAAGATACCTCACTCTTCTCAACGAGATGAGGAAGATAGAAATCACGAAGACCAATATGGAGACAAACATCAGATTTCTCTCTTCTCTGCCCGCGGAATGGAAGAAAATATCCACTCAAATCCGACAGAATAAAGATCTAGAGGAGTTGGATATACATGCCGTGTTTGACAATCTCGCACAACATGAGGATGATATAAGCGAGATTCAAAAGTAGCAGAAGGGCAAACAGATCGAAGACACTGTTTCCTTAGTCTCGGAGAAGAGGAGCTCAAAATCAAGAAAAGAAAAGATCGTTAGGCCTCCTTCTCCTTCAGAGTCGGAAGAAGAGTCCGACTCCGACATTGAGCCAAACATGAAAGCTCTAGGAAAGCAGTTGGCTCTAATAGGAAAAATGATGAGTAAGAAGTACTTCAAGAAGAAGTCTTCAACCTCAGCCAACAAACTTCGGACTACAAGCTCTAAAACAAAGAACGTGTACCAGAGAGCTCCGAAGTCAAGAACCCAAAAGAGGCTAACAAATGCTTCAACTGCGGCAAGCCAGGTCACTTTGCCAGAGAGTGCACTCTTCCGAAGAAGAGAGATGCCAACTACTACTCCAGGAAGCTCCAAATGACTAAACTGAAGGAAGCTGGAGTAGCTCTCATAGCCGAACAAGACCAATGGCTCGAGGACACGTCGAGTTCTGAAGAAGAGAATTTAGCCCTCATGGCCCGTCTCGACAATGAATCGGACGCTGAAACTGCCAATCATGCGGACGACGAAAACGAATCCACCTCTTCACAAGAGGTAGAACTACATTCCACATTATTGACCATGTTAGATTCATATCAAAAACAATATGCTAACATGAAACGTGAGCAGAAAAGTATTAAGGAAGTAGAGGTTAAACTTTCTAGGTCTCAGGAAAGGATAAATAGTCTCGAATCAGAACTTAGGAGCTCTAGTGCTAAAAATTTCGCACATTTCGTATAATATTGTTTCGAATGTTTCTTTACTTTTTATTTTTCTTTGCATAATTTTCATGCATTTTTCTTGTATTTTTGCATTTATTTTACTCGCATTTTTCTTATGCATGAAAAATTTCGCACATTTTCAAATGCATTTGCACATGCATTAGCACAGACTTGTTTAAAAGCGAAATATTTCTTGCTTATATGGGTACGCAAATTTTAGTATGCATGCTTAGGGGTTCATGCATATATGCTGAGCGTTACTACTCGTTGTGTCATATGTGTTAAAATTTTCATACGCATATATTGGTGAATATGTATATCTTTGCGAAATTGTTAAACACTATATGCGCACTATTTGAGGGGGAGTCATGATTCTTAGTGCACAAAAGCATGAATTAAGGGGGAGAATGAAAAATTACTCTATCATTTAAAATTACTCCTTTATATTTTTCCGCTGAGCATGAATTGAGGGGGAGTAATATGCATTTAAGGGGGAGTATTTTTACTTTTATAATTCATGTTTATGCTAGAGTGTACTCTTGAATCATGATCTCCTTAAATCCTTTTAAACGACTAAATCCTCGGGGGAGCTTTGTAATGATTTTCAGGTATATGAAGTGGATGCTTTTCAAGAAGATCTTCCAACCACCACTTCGAACTGTGCTCTCGAAGATTTAGCAAACGAAAGAGAAAATTAGTCAATTGATCCGAAGGGCTGCCAATCCAATTTCTAGAGAGAGAAACATCAAGTATTTTCTCTCACTAATCGAAATTGTCTCTAGCGTTTTCTTCAAAAGAGTTTTTTGATCGATTCTTAATGTCAATCATCTTAGTCGAATTACTTAGGATTGAAGCCTAGGATCATAGGAGTTGATAATCGAGGACCTAACAATAAAGTTTGTCCGAGTTTCTATACTAGAATCGTCCGCATTTAGTATCAAATTGACTAACCTAAATGCACTATGATAGTTCGATTCGAACCCTATATAGAATCAGCCGAAACTTACATCATACTATACAATTGTTTTCGCCGAAATTTTCTAATGTCTTACCTATATCTAAATGTTACCCAAATTTTCCCAAGTCCTAATATTTTCACATAACTCAATAATCCCTTAAAACACATAAGACTGTAAAACACATCATGCAGTCATATAAACACATAATATGTATGCAAATTTCTTGGCCGGCTTACTTACGGGACTCGGGTATTACACTATGCGTGACTTTCACTCGACCGGGACAAACGTAAAGGGTTTATACGTATGACGAAATCTACAGTCAGTTCATGGATTATAATTAGATCAAATTCATACTCAACTTAGGATCTGTTCGGTACCACGGGGCTGGGTAGGTGAATACCAAACTCCTAGATACCTCCTAGGCCGGTTGAGATGTACCAAGAGAGTCGGGCTTAAAAAAGGCAACCAATACGTCATCTTCAGAGAGACATGGCTAGGTCCCAAAATGAGACATTAAGGTTTGGGGCTGGGCCAAAACCCTGATCGGTCGAAAATACTAAGTTTGACTGGTGAGGGGTAAAATGGTCTTTCACCTCACGAGATATTTTTGAAATAAAAATATTGGATATTTAATATTTAGTATATGATTTAAATTAGATTTAGAAAAATAACATTATTTAATTTCGAATTAAATAATATATATCAGATATATATAAGTTTCGAATTTTATTAGATTAAATTTTGAAAATTGTTAAATGTATTTATATCGGATTGATTAACATACTATATATTTAATTAATTAAATTTAAAGTTTGAATTTTGAATCCATAACTTGGTAAAACAAGGCTTAGTAAAAGAGAAGGTGTGGGGATTTTTCTCCAACCACCTCAACCTATTTTTGGCAAATCTTAGGTGGTATAAAGTGGGATTTTCGAGCTCAACAAAGAGGTGAAGCTAAATTTTCGAAATTGGAGCACAAGAGAGGAAAAACTAAGAGTTTTCTCCTCTCATCACTTTCTCTCTCTCTCTCGGGGGCAGCAAGCAGCTTGTTCTTGGCCTAGCCGCACTTGCAAGATGGCTGCGACGTTAGTGAGGGCCGTTGTGATGATCCTGTGCAAAGAAGGAGTCTCGTTTGTGTGCTTTTGGCGTAGGAGAGGGGCACTACGCCTCGGGGAATCGAAGGGTTTGAAGCTAGCCATTGTCTAGAGGTTTCAACGAGGTATCATGGCTGATCCCTTATTTCTTTAAAATTCTGCCGTTCAAGGAACGTGGGTCTGGGGACCCTCGGGATTCCCAACATTGTTGGCGATAAAGATTGGAATGAAATGGTCGAAGGTTGCAACACTAAAGCCTAGAAAGCTATTTAAAAGAGGAAGAGGTGTAATCGTGTCGTTGCGAATCCGGAGGCTGTGAGCAGTCAATGGCGAGGAGGGTCGGTAGGGAAGGTTGTACGAGATCATTTGCTAAGAATAAAATAGCGCATTTTAAATTTGTCTCTTTCAATTTAATAAATTATTTGTCAAATATTAGGCATCAAATTTGGGACATACTCCAACTATACTTGAGGTATTTAACGATAAATATGCTCGACACAGTCTTTCAAGATTCAAGAGACCAAGGAATAGTAGTAATATATTTTATTTTAGCATTTTTTAATTTTGATTTTCATTATAACTATTTTGTTATTCTGCCAAGAGGAGATGCGAGTTGCGATGACGCAAAGTCTAGCAGAAATCGTTACCGAAATGAGTTCAGAGCAGATGGTTGAAGACTTTACGAGAGTTGCAGGAGGATCCAGGGGGAGGACATCGGCAATACTGGGTCTGTAGCCGCGAGAATTTCGTTTTGACACACCGTCCGATCACCCAGTCAGGTAAAAAGTTCTTTTGCGTTAAACTTTACAATATTTTATTATAACATTATATTAAATTATAATGCAAATGCTCCCGTCCAAGACGAACTATCGAGGTTGAGGTCTGAGAACAAACGTCTCAAACAAGATATGTCGTAGATGGATTAGAGGATGACTCCGAGGATGGAAGGTCGCATTGGGATGGATCGGAAGATGAACGAGCTAACTCAACAATTTTAGTTCGTTGGGTCTCAAGGCGTGGCGAGTCACTCACAACAACGTGTAACTCCGTTTTACCAACCGACCTTCCAACCTTTGCCTTTAGCTCACCATTGTTTCTTGGCGATGTTGGGCTCGGGATATCAGGCACCGGCATTTCCTCAATTTTTCGGACAATTTTCGTCGCAATTTTTTACCCACATTTTCGCAGATCTTAATAATTCTCCTATAGACGTCAATACTCGATTAGATTGGTTTTTGTTTTATAATATACTAGCTTCGGAGTAAAATGGTTTTTGTAATTAGTGATATTATTATCTTCTAAATATTTTTATATTTAATTAATGAGTTTAGAATATTACATTAAATCTTATATAAAATTTATGTGAATTATATTCTATTGATATTAAGAGCTAATGATTTTATTTCGAACCCGGTTTTGCGATGGAGAGTCCGTCTCTTTTTTCTACTCCAAACATCCATCGCTAAAGAGAGACAACACGACCATCACAAAATTTCCGTCGCTACGTTGATGATAGTTTTTTCAATGCAAATTAGTAGCGAGTCGCCTTCGGTAGTTTCCATCGTTAAATAGCGAGGGCATTGCGACCAATTTTTTATTTCCAACAGGGATTTAGCGACGGGGATTTTCCGTTTCTAAATCCTCTTGGCGATGGAGAAGCCACGGTTTTGTGTGTCCCCAATCCGGCAGATTCAAAATATTGGGAAACTAAAGGCAAAACTTTAAACCACCTTTTAATTTCTTGGTCAAAATATTTAACGTGTGTGACAATTTCTCTTATCTCTATTTATGTTAGAAACATTCTCTCTATTTTTTGCTTATTTGAATAACACTAACTAATGCCAAGACTTAAAACTACATTTTAATACATTCGCCGAAATATTTAACGGGAGAACAGACAAAGGCCAAAATGTCATTTAACAGTGGGAGGAGAAACATTATCCTTATTTGGCACTATTTTCGGGATGGTATCCTCTTGTCCCAGCTTATTGTCCCAATGTACGTATCAGGTTGTAGAATTTACGAAAAAATAATTCTTTCAATTTATTCGTAATAAAACAAAGAATAAATTGGTGTTGTTTATTTGTTTTTATCATATAAATTACATGCAATAAGGAAATGATTTGGTGGAATATGTAATTAAAAAGTTAGAAAAATAATATAAATTAAAAAAAATTCTGAACCACATGATTTGACAAGTATCAACATCTGGTGGTACACTCATTGGGATAGGGAGATGGGACAAAGGATCCCATCTGATTTTAATCTAGCACAGATAAATTATTAGCCGATTTTTCAGGGAAGGAGGAACCAAACGACAGAAAATATGTCAAGTTTAATTTGATTGTCGATTTAAATAATTCACACTTACTCTTATAAGTGTTCAAGAGAGGTCACTGCGGACAGCTCGCCGCTGATATAAATGATCAAGATAGAGCACCGCCTACAGCTTGGCATTATCATAACTTGGCCAACTAGCATAGCATCAGCATATCCTCTTGTTCAAAAGTCAAAAGGCAGCATTTGCTCATTAACTGCAATGATTTTACTTGCCTAACATGCTACTTGGCTAACCACATTGACACACTTGGCTAACCACATTGCTGACACGTAAAATGTTATGTAAGACGTCCATATATTAAAATAGCATCTGAAATTGTAATTAATGGCACCTAGAAGGTGCTAATTAAGAAGACACAACCTTAGATGTCGATGTGTGATATTGAAATGGCACGAATCGGTGCCACATCAACATGTGTCCACATAAGGTGCTCACCTTAAAATTCCTCTACATATACATATGATACATATATAAATATATATTATATATATTGGTCAATATGCAACGATGTCGAATATCCTATTACACGGCGATCAACGGGTAGTTGAAACAATCGAAAGGTAACTAATATCCTGGCACATGCTAGCTATCTTCTTTACATTTGCTTAGCTATTATTTATTTGATAAAGATCATAATCATATGACATATTTTTCCCTTTATTCTCGGCATGTTTTGTCACCTTCATGTAAGCAAAGAACTTGGACTTCAAACTTGATCATCAATGGATCAAGAAAAAGATGGTTACAATGAGCAAGCACTACTAACCCCTATGGATCGTATCTGCGTAAGACCAAAAGCAAACTTACACATAACAATTGCAGTTGCCTTCGGATATCCAATTGACGTGC
Source organism: Craterostigma plantagineum (assembly GCA_027422505.1). Classification (NCBI taxonomy): domain Eukaryota; kingdom Viridiplantae; phylum Streptophyta; class Magnoliopsida; order Lamiales; family Linderniaceae; genus Craterostigma; species Craterostigma plantagineum. The sequence continues at coordinate 14,294,852 of JAPQWV010000013.1, read as the reverse complement.
AAACCCTAAGAAATAAAGCAAATGACCTCATCGTCAATCTAAAACTCCCAATCCCAATCTTTAGCCTTATTGTAAAAGACTCGCACGGCCGTGAAAGATGGCAAAGAACGTTGATCGGCACTTTCTCATTATCAACAACAAGACGGCAAAGATTAACAAGCGACCAAGAAGTAGAAGAAGAAGAAGAAGAAGAAGAAGAAGAAGAAGAAGAAGAAGAAGAAGAAGAAGAAGAAGAAGAAGAAGAAGAAGAAGAAGAAGAAGAAGAAGAAGAAGATGACATTGTCAAAGAATACGTTGCTCGTCTCTCATCTTCAAGGCTTCTCTCCACAGACAAGCCCCTGTGGGAAATCCATATCCTTGAGGCCCAAAGAACTGCATTTTCCACGGTAGCCATGCAATTTGTGATGGTGTATCGATGATGACGCTGCTAACATCATTCTGTCGGAAAGTTGGTGACGGTTCAAGGCCTTTACCTCCAAACGTTAATGTCAATAAAAGTGGCTTCGGTCGTTCTAATTGGTCAATGGCTGAGGTATATTTGCAACAGCCATCTCTATGTTTCTGGGTTTTTTCATAGGGTTTTATGGCCTTATAGTGGTGGGGTTGGGGCGGAGTTGGTCATTATTAAACGGAAGTTGGCCACGGCGAGGTTTTATATGCATGATATAGAGATTGTCAAGAAATTTGTTCCTAGGGTGTGAGTTTTCTCTTCTATTTTTTTTTCTTAAGGCAAATATACTACGGAAGAATATTTTATGATCACACAATAATTTTTAGTTATTTATTCACGTAGACTATAAATGATGTTCTATTTGCGAAGTAACATTATGTGGGCTTTCAAGATATCTGTTACAAAATGGTAAGATTTCTATCGCAACAATTACTCGTCGATCAAAGGTTTTATTAATGAAATAGCAACCAAGCCATACATATTATTGATCTAAGCTAAACGAGACAGTAGCCGAATCTCTGGTACGATGTTCGTGAATTTAAGAGAGTATCTGGTACGCATTTTTTCATTTGCATTTTATCTTAATTTCTTGGTTTATATAGATTACTAAATCCGATCTTTTACTATAGAATTTCCTTCTCAATATGTTAAATGAAAATTAGATGTATTTAAACGACAGGACAATAAAGTGCCAAAGGACCACTGTAACTTGGGAATATCATGGGGAAACATCGTTGGGATCCATATTGTGCCCCTTGGTTAGCGACTGTGATGATCCACTTGAGTATGTGAAGAGAGCCAAACAAATGATGGACAGGAGAAAGCTCTCTATAGAGGCCAAATTTGCAAACAAGTTTACAATTTTCCTCGTAACAGTTTCTGGAATCAAGGCATCATTGCTCTAAAACCTTTAAACTACATGATATTTTTTATATAGGTATAATAATATTAAGATCATGTGTGTAGTGCAGCTATAGGAGTGAGCAAATAATATTTTCTTAAACCAAATAAAATTAATGGTACTTTTGTAATTACACTTTTATCCTTCAACATTTATTTATTTCCCGTTATATCTATTCAAATTAATTTGGTACATTAGGTGTAATTAAATTACGGGTATCTACAGTTAAATACCTACTAGAAAACTAAAAAGACACATCAGTCCCTTGTCAGAGATCTTTTTAAGCTAGGTACCCATTTGAATAAAATTTTACAGATAGGTACCTAATCACCTAAGATTACCAATTTACCCTTTGATTTTACAATTCCATTTGACAATTTTCTCTGCAATTTCGAGCTCCATCACGCCTGACAAAATTTCAGCTCCATCTCTGCAATTGACGATCACCTTCCGCTCGTGGTGGCACCGGACGAAGAGCGACGAGTCTATTCCACGTTGGGTTCTCGATTTAGGGTCTCGATTTTGTCATGTAAGGTTTTATTTTGTTTTGGGTGTGGTTAATCGATTGCACTCGTGAGATCAAATTTAACCCAGATCTGGGAGCTGAATGCGATCTAAGAGCTCGATGTAAGGGTGAATGTCGATTCTTGACAGTTATTGAGGCTAATCCATCGGGATTTCAGGTTTCTTTATATAACTGTTATTACGTACCATTTGTTATGTTTATTACGTACCATCTTATGTGTCTGTACGGTACCAAGATGTCCACGTACGCTGTACCATTGTAAACTATACAGGCGTACCATTTATACAGGTTGTCATATTATCTGAAAATATGCTGTCTACAAGTTCGGTTAGTGGCGGAACATTATTTGCATTGTGTGAGTATAAAAAGGAATCATTCTTAGTATCGATCATGAAGCAACGACGCATGAGATGAATGCTCAAACCGATGACGGGAATTGGGCATTTGTGTTCTTCTTGGTTGCCGAAAGATGCGGAGGATTCCTTCTCAGGTAGATAAAAGATCCAACAAGTGCAAAAGATGTGGAAAATACGGGAATAATCGTCGTACTTGTAGAGAGTCCTTATCGATGTAGGGTCCGTATTTGCCGTGTATTTCGTTACTGCTTTTGTTCCAAAACCTTTTTTGTTGCACTTTTGTATGGTAATGGCACATTCTTTATCCAAATGATGCCAATAATGTACTGTAATATATGACAATAAGGTACTGTAATATATGCCAACAAGGTACTATAATATATGCTAATTTGGTACTGTAATATATGACAACAAGGTACTGTAATAAACGCCAATAAGGTACCGTAATATATACCAACAAGGTACTGTAATGTATGACAACAATGTATTGTAATAAATGCCAATAAGGTACCGTAATATAGGCCAACAAGGTACTGTAATATACGACAACAATGTACTGTAATATATGCCAATAAGGTACTGTAATATATGCCAGTGTCTAAATTTGGTACTGTAATGACTGCCAGTTTAGTACAGTAAGATATGCACATTTGGTACCGTATTATATGTAAATTTGGTACTGTAATGAATGCCAGTTTGGTATAGTAATATATGCAATTTTGGTAATGTAATATATGTAAATTTGGTACTGTACTGACTGCTAGTTTGGTACCCTAAGCTATGCAAATTTGGCACCGTAATATATGCCAGTTTGGTACCCTACGACATGCATGTTTCGTACCGTAACCTATGCCAGTTTGCTAATGTATGCCATTTGGCACCGTAATATATGTAATTTTGTTAATGTAATACATGCCAGTTTGGTACCATAAGATAAGCAAGTTTGGTACGGTAAGATGTGCATGTTTGGTACTGTCATATATGCCAGTTTGGTACCCTACGACATGCAAATTTGGTACCGTAACCTATGCCAGTTTGCTAATGTATGCACATTTCGCACTGCAATATATGTAAATTTGGTACTGTAATATATGCCGGTTTGATACCCTACGACATACATGTTTAGTACTGTAATATGCATATTTGATACTGTAATATATGCCAATTTGGTACGTTAATATACGCAGCCTTGGTACGGTAATATAGGTAATATAGGTACTCTAAGTGTACGATATAGGGTACTGTATCCTTTCAGAAGTAGGTACCGTATAAATTAAAGTAAAACTTTGAATTTAAGACCTAGCTATATTCCGTCCCAAACGAAGCATTTCAGCATGTGTTGATGTGGATAAAGGATTAGACAATTTCTGACTTTTTTTAGTAATGATTGCACACTTTTATGACGTTATTCAGTCATGAGTGGACAGATTTCTGACTTTTTCTATGTCATGTTTGGACAGCCTCTGACATACGAGGTTTTAAATAATAAAAGACAGCTCATCTGACATGTCAGTGGCTTTAATAAAATGTTTCATGTCATATGTAATTTTGGGTACTGCAACCGTGGCTGCGTTGGTACGCTTTAAACAAAACGACAGGTACCCCTACAAAGATATATAAGGTACGGTGTCCCTTATATATATGATACGTCATACTAGGGTTAGTATTTTTCGGGATCGATCGAATCACTTTTTCATCTCGAACCACCGTAGACCAATAATATATAGTATTAAATATGTTGCAGATCAAATTCGGTGCATTACGCCCCGCACGCATGAATTAAATCTTAGAATACCATGATTCATTATAGTATAAGAATACAAGCAAGAACATCTACAACATAATTTGAATAATGTGGTGAGGGCTACATCTGCGAATTCGGTGCATTAGGCTTTCACATTTTTTTTTCATTCCGTTATTGTTAGGTATTGTCAAAATCACGCACGACACTGCGATTTGATTAGGAATGTATTTTTTCGATCGTATAAAAAATGGTACGATATACTTTAATAATTTGGTACTGTATATGTGCAATTACAGGTACGATAAACCTGCACATTATGGTACTATATAGGTAAATGTTAAGGTACCTTCTGTAAATCACAAAGTACCTTAGTGTACAACAGATAAGATACTTCATGTGCGATATATATGGTACGGTATAAATTTACATATTGGTACGGTGAACCTGCAGGTTATGGTACTATATACGTAAATGATAAGGTATAATACTGTACAAGACAATGTACCGTACTGTACAACTGCTAAGGTACTTCATGTGCGATATATAAGGTACGACATATATTTACATAATGGTACAATTAACCTGCATATACGGTACTTTGTATGTAAACGATATGGTACGGTAATAAGAAAGCCAAGGTACCTCATATCTTCTGTTTATGGTACGTATATATTTACATGATGGTACGGTTATCCTTCATATCATGGTACTCTGTATGTAAAAGATATGGCCTAGTAATATCGTTTAGGGTTATGAACCTCCATAAATTCCGTTTTGCTATGTTCAATAATGGTATGGTTAACATGCATATTCTAGTACTCTGTAGGTAAAAGAAAAGATACGGTCATATAAAAACATATGGTACTGCATAAAGCACGGACACAACACAGCACAACAATTGACACTAACCGTCCATTCACAAAAGAAAAACTAATATAAACAAAGTCTCCAAACAGTCTCACAGCATATTCAAGTAACTTAACCAAACAGCTCAAGCATACAACTGTACTCGTCACGTAAAATGCGAGAAACCATAGAAGCACGATCAGATCTGTTACGCGGTGCATTTGGTGCCATTTCTGCAAAAAAACAAAACTGTTAGCGAGTAATGAAGAAGCAGTACCATTTTATTCACACACGGCGTACCAATTTGCCCAAACAGATGGTACCAAATGAATTTATCATGTAGTACCAAATAATCTAGATAATAAGTACCAAATTCAAAACCTAACAATATCCACAAATCAATTGACCAATCCTAATAAAAACACAGACGGACAAATGTTAGATCATCTCAACTAAATATCAGAAGTCGTGATGAAGGTAAACCACCATAAAAACTCAAGGAATAACAGCAATGGTACTAGATACATGCCTATTGATTCTCCACAGATTTCACACGCAACCTCAAATTATCATGTAGTACCATACAAAAGAGCAACTAAAAGGTTGTTGGAACAAAAATAGTAACAAAATACATGGCAAATACGAACGCTACATCGATTCGGCTTCTCCGCAAGTACGACGATCATGCCACGTTCGAAGACTTACTCAATTTGAAAGTAGCAGTGATATTCTGAACAAGGTTCTTTTCTTGTTTTGGACATAAACAAGGGTCAATCCTTTCTCGCATCGTCCGTGCATCATCGTCATGATTTTCACACAACATGTTGGGTTGAACTTGTGTTTGATTCTATTACTGCATAATCCGTGTACGAAAAACCCCAACATTATTGACATACACTACCATACGTTTCAAACATGAAATACCAAATTACTGAAATAAGGAGTACCAAACTACTGAAACAAGGAGTACCAAACTAATAAAACAAGGGGTACCATTGTAAAAGCATATATATGACGAACTATCAAGCATATATCTTACCAGAATGTATAGTAATAATTTATGGCCCATAATCGAATCCTTAGAACAACACCACCAAAGCAGATCGATGCCAATCTATGTCCAAGCAAAAACAACACTAATCAAAGCATACGAGGACCAAATTTCAAACACCGAAAAAACCAATAAAACCCTTTTTTACACAGAAATCTCAAATTGATAACCGAAAGAAAAAGCCCATAATCAATCAAGTATTCGAATTGCTAATCACAACAATAATCCATCCGAATTTAGCATATAACTGAAAACACGACTCAAAATAAAATAATACCAAACTTACCATCACATGTAAGAGATGTCGAGAATCGATCGGCGAGGCAAAATACCTTCAGAAGATTAATTCTATTTGGGGAGGGAGATCTCATGAATGGGTTGCAAAGATCAGTGCAGATTATGCTGAGGGAATCGTTCGGTGTGTTGGTTTAATTTTTCTTTTTTATATATAATTTAAGTTAAAAGCTAGGTAAAATGGTAATATCATGTTTTGATGGGGCTATTTTCGTCCATTAGGTACCTAAGTGCAAGAAAACTTTGAAAGAGGTACCTAAGATATAAATAGGTCTGACAAGGTACTGAAATGTCTTTTTTGTTTGAAAGTTGGGATTTAAGTGTAGAAACCCCATTAAATTACTATAGTTTTGATTTTTTTATTTATTCTAATCATATCTTCATTATTTTTTTGTTTTATAACAATCAATTAATATTAAATTACAAATTTCTTAAATTTTTTAAATCAAAGAAATTATTTAGATATAATATAGCATATGTATATGTAGAGTTTGCCATGATGCCACCTACAGTGAGCAACCACTGAGAGCACCAACATCAAATCTCATATTTTTCTGTGTTTTTTTCAACTCTGATGTCGGCATTACCTCCGTTGACACTCTCAGATGAGTTTTCAATCTCGTGAAAATCAACATTATCGTAGAGGGCGATTAAGGTCACAACTCATATGAGGTGTCAAAGTAATGCCGACATTAGAGATTGAAGAAACACAGAAAAACGAGAGATTTGTTGTCGGTGCCCACGGTGGTTGCTCACTGTAGGTGGGTATTAAATCTCTTTATATGTTTATTTAAATATTAATACACTTTACACTAGTTAGATTTAACATAACATTAAGTGTGCTATAAAAGTCATCTGATATTATCATCACTTGTATAATAATTTATTTGTTCTAATTAATTTATTTTAGGCTTAATTATTTTTTTAGTCCCATAAGTTAGGGGGTGGCGTTATAGGGACCGTTATTTACGGTTGGCAATATAGGGACTTTAACGTTCGAAAAGTAAGCATTATAGGGACATTTTACCCCAAAATTCCCCACGTGAGACGCACGCGACCGTATTTTACGAAGTGGATGCTGATGTGGCTCCGGACTAGCTGGGTCACGATGTGGAAAATATTTTCGACGTGGACCCGCATCATAAAATTGCCACGTCATAGATAATTAAAAAATAACTTTGCGACGGAGAATCCGTCTCAAAAACTCATCTGAAAAAGAAAAAAATTAGTTGTCGGTCTCGTCGCCGTCACGCACCACCACGCTCGGATCTGAAGCAGCCCGTCGGCGCCCAACTCCGCCATGCCCAGAGATATTATTTGGCCAAAAACATGTTGAACAATCAATTGGTTTCCAAACTGCCAGAAATTTGGGATTCGATTTTGATATTGAATAATTACCTTGCTGATTTTGGGGACGATCGATCTAAGAATTGAGAGGCTGGCCGTCTAATTTCCTTGCCTTACTCTTCCTCGACGCCGTACATAAAAGATCAAGGGGAAGTCCTAATTACCCAAGAGCGAATCTTCTAGAGGATGATTGGCAAATAGAACTTGGTCGGTGGGATTAAGAACACCCTCTTCAGATCGACTTTGGATGTTCATCAGACTACATATCAAAGAAACCATAATCACAGATAGGGTTCCAACAGCAGTTGAGGCAATCACTGACTGGTCCACGGCCCTGCTTCAATCTATCGAGCATAGAGAGGCTGAATCATTTTTTTCTTTTCACCCCTTTTCGTTTTCTGGAGATTTTTCGATGGGCTGTGTAATTGTGGTTGGTTCGATGTTCGACTTTGTGGTTGGTTCGATGTTCGCCACTACAAAAGAAGAAAATTCCGTCGCTAATCCTTTTTCTTTTTGTGGCGCCACTTCAGCAGTTTTCATGACGTGGTGCCATGTCAGATTTCTTACAAGCGCGCATGTCAGCGGGTTGGCTTCCACGTCAGCGAGTTTGGGTTACAGTACCGGATCGGGGCGTATATTGTCCTAAAATTGCTTACTTCTTGAAAGTTAAAGTCCCTATATTGCCAACCCTAAAATAAAGGTCCCTACAACGCCACCCCCTAACTTATGGGATCAAGAAAATAATTAAGCCTTTATTTTATTACTTTTATGTAGGTAGCCAGCTTTTTCATCCGTCGTGCTCTTAGTTCTACCAAATTTGATCGGTCCAAAAGACAAAGTTGCGATAGCAAGCAACCCTTTGAAATACATCAGATTAACATCTAATGCCCACCCCAGGTAAAGTAATATTATTATTACTAGTACGTTTAGCACATCACATGTATGTGAAAATATATTTTAGCTTTTAAATACGTTATATGATTAATTAACTTATTTAAAAACAAAAATTGTAACGTAAGAATAAAATCGTAATAAACTAAAGTATTAGGGGTAAAATGGTAAAAAATAGCTGACAGCAAAATTGACAGTTTTAGACCCCTACTCCTTATATAAGAGTATAAATTATCATTTTATTAGTATCGTAATTATTATTACTACTATTACTACAATTATTATTACTATATATTATTATTTGTCAACAAGTGGTATCAGAGCCAGCCCTGATTGATACTCGGATTATGCTCTGCGGTTGCAGCTTTGTCTGATCTTCCACATCAGAAAGGATATCGAAAAGGTGTATCGTTACAGAAGAGTTTTTTTGCAAGTTGTAAAAATAGACTGTGTAAGTAAGTTCTGTCTAGGTGGCTGGTGCCAAGCAGGACACATTGTGACCCCACCAGATCTCATCTGGGAATTTACATAGAAGGGTAATTTTGTCTAGACAGCTGGTCGCTACCCTTTCTGCAAATTATCTGATCAGTGCTATTTGGCTGGACTGTTGAATTTCTCCGACGATAGCGAAGTGGGAAAAATGGCAGCTAAAAATGAAATTGATAAATTCAACGGGAGAAACTACTCACTGTGGAAAATGAGGATAAAGGCAATTTTACTCAAAGAAAATTGTCTGGAGGCAATGACTGGCAGATCAACGGCAACTACAAGTGATGCAAATGGAAGAAGATAGACGGGATGGCCATCGCGAATATTCATCTGACATTAGCAGATGGCATATTATCAAGCATCGAATAAAGGACTAGTGGGAAAGAAAATTGGGACCATCTTGAGAAGCTGTATCAAGTCAAGTCACTCTACAGCCGAATTTTCCTGAAAAAAAATTATACCATATATGAATGGAAGACTCTTCTTCAGTGACCGAGTACATCAACAAGTTGAATATCTAAGACTTGGACTACAAAATTGAGCCAAGTGAACGTGCTGAGCTTCTACTACAAAGCCTGCCAGACTCCTACGATCAACTCGTCATCAATCTGAGCAATAACCAAGCTGCGGGAAAACTTATCTTCGACAATATTGCAGCTGTGGTTCTCGAAGGAGAAAGTCGGCGCAATAACAAAGAAGACAAGTTGATAACGTCCCAACTTGCGGAAGCATTGACAGTGACGAGGGCAAGATCAGGAGCACGTGGTCCAAACGTGAGCCGAAAACGGACAAGACCCGGAGAGTCTGGCCCAAGTGGGAGTCAAAAACGACAAAGCCTTGTTACCAAAAATGAGAAGGCTATAAAATGTTATAACTGTGGCAAGAAAGGTCATGTGAAGAAAGATCGTTGGGCTCTAAATAAAAATCACAATGTCCAAGGAAATGCCGCCAACACTACCGATGATGGAATTGCCTTGGTGTGTCAAGCTACAATCACTGTCGCTGAAAATGGAAGATTCAACTACGAGTGTCTCATGGACTCAGGAGGTACTTTCCACATGACCTCTCGAAGGGAATGGTTTCATAAATACGAGCCAACCTTTGGAGTGTATGTCTATAGCTACAACAACCAAGCGCTGAAGATTGTCGGGGTGGGTACAATTCAAATAAAGATACGACCGCACATTGCGTACCATCCATGCTGTGCGACATGTGGAGGGCTTGAACAAAAATCTGTTGTCCGTGGGGAAACTCGATGATCTTGGTTTCAAAATTGAATTGGAGAACAAGATCATGAAGGTTTCCAAAGGAGCGCTGGTGGTGATGAAGGGAGAAAAGATAGCTGCAAATCTATACATGCTAAAGGGAGAGACTCTGCAAGAAGGGTAGGCATCCATTGCCACGACAAGTTCAAATGAAAAGTCCACGATGACTTGGCATAAGAAACTTGGTCATATGTCTGAAAAAGGCATGCAAATTCTTGCGCAAAAGAATCTACTTCCTGGACTCACGACGGTGTCGTTATCATTCTGCGAGCATTGCATTGTGAGCAAGCAGCATCACCTCAAGTTCTACCCATCGAATTCTAGAAGCAAAGATATTCTAGAATTGATCCACTCTGATGTATGGTAAGAACCAGTTGCGTCCCTAGGAGGAGCCAGCTACTTCGTATCTGTTACCTACGATTAACAACTCTAAGATCATAGACAAGAATTCAAAGTAATTCGACGATAATGATAATCAATAAGATTCGATCAAAAACTCATTTGAAGAACGAGAGAGAGAATTCGATTAGAGTGAGAAAGTTACTGTTGTTTTTCTCTCTAGAAAGTGAATTGCAAGCCTTTCGGATCAATCCTCTAATTTTCTGTATTAAGCACAATGTTTTTACAACTATTTTACCAAACAAACTTGGTATAAATATCAAACTAGTCCTAAACTATGGACTAATACAAATAAAGCCCCAATTACAAGAACAACTAATGTAATCAAGCACAATTTAAAATCAATACTCTACAATCTCCCCCTTTGTGCTTGATTGCGTTTCCGCGATGTTTGTCCTTGTCGGGCGTAATACGATCTGCGCATGCCCAGCGCATACTCGTAGTTCCTTAGCGTGATCCTCAGCTCCAGTCGCTCCTCGATATCTTCAAGCAGTTCCATTAGGAGCGGCTGTTCTCTCACGAACCTATGGATCCTCAGCATGGTGTCTCTATTAATTTCTTCCAACCTCTGCTCGATATTCCTCCTGATGACCTTGAGCGTCACATCACAAAACTTGTTGATTTCAGTCTTCAGCATCAACCTATTCTTCTTTGCTATTGGATTGTGGTAGGTGATGCCTAGGACTGAGCTGATATGCACGTGATTGTTGGGAAGCCCTTCGATCTCAGGTCCTTTGTTGAGCGGAGCGGTCATGTTGACCTTCTTCATGTTGCTCTCCAGAGCCATCTGAAGGTCGTGTGTGGCATGGTACTTGACTTGGCGCATCATGAACCGGTAGAGACCCTCGAGACCTTCTTTCTTGATTAAGCCTTGAGGACCTTTGTACTTTTCCACATACAGCTGATATAAGTTGTAGACTTCTTCAGTAGGGATGTACGGTAGGTCGCTCTCGCTTAGATCTTCTCGAGTTCTATCCATGCGCTCAATGGTGTAGTGAGGTGTTGGAAGTCCTCCTTTGTCACAGTAGACGCTGAGTAGTTGGCATATTGGAGATAGACTCTTATAATGGCTCTTGGCTTGTGCCTTAGTCATCCCCAGTCTTATATCAGGTCCTATTTTGGTCAGCATCCAAAGGTAGGTCATCCTCTTCTGCTGATCCCAATGAGAGATCCCTCTAAGCTCGAACTCATTCGGCTTCTTAACTCTGTCGGAGACCTCCAAATGTTCTCACGAACTTCTTCTAGGAAAGGGATTTCTATTCGGATGTTCTTCCATGGCGTGTTGATCCGAACGGTCCCTGGCGTTAGCCTTGTAGAGTGAATCGCCTGTTGAGCGATTAACTCTGGTAGCCTTGGGATGTCTTGCTCGTAGTCTTCACCTTCCTGAAGCTCGTCGTCTTCTATGATCACGAGGTCTACAGATGCTTGTTGTAGAAAGCGCCGAACGTCTAGAAGCCGTCGTCTTTGATGCTCCTCGGGCATGGAATGGGTCATCCACTGTCCTTCGAAGATATACTTGTTTAGAACCTCGTGTGGATTGACACCATGTCCTGAGGGGCCGGGTTGGCCTGGAGCGACCGAGGGAGTAGCTTGAGTAGCTGCTAGGGCTATGAGCATCGCGGCACTTGCTTCTTCTTCCGGAAGCAAGGGGCTTTAGTAGATCGGTGGTGTGGGCAGAGGCGTCCTGAGGTGAAAGGTTGGTGGGTGGTCGATGTTGGCGGTGCGGTGCGTGGTGTGGGTAGTTTGGGTTTAGGTGGTTTGTATTTGGGTTTGGTGGGTAGTTTGGGTTTCACCAGCTCCAGCGCTTGTCTGCGTAGCGCCCGAGCCTTGTCCTTGGCCAGTTGTATATGTCCTTGGCCTCTTCTCCTCCTCATGATGGTCCTGATCGTCAGGATCGTCATGTCTGCGACGGGAGTGGGAGCTTTGGCCTCGGCAAGTGTTAGTAGGTGGCTCAGGATGATCCACCAATCGCCGATAGAGGGATTCCTCTTGGGGCGACCGAATGGAAAGGCTGATCAAGCGGGCGAGTAATATGTCGTGGAGCTCGGTTATGTGTATGGTGTATGGGTTGATAAGGATGGATGAAGTGGCTAAAGGGTCGGTAGGTGTGGGTTGTGGAGGTGTGGGATTGGTTTGTGACGAAGGGCCTTCAGTGACAGGTGCTTTCCCGGTATCTCTTCGGGATGTCTCGATTGCTTGGAGTACTCTCTTCGTGATTTTGTCTTCCAAGGACTGTACAGCGGCAGAGAGAGCGGCCTGGAACTACTCGTTCATCACAAAGGGTGCGGACGCCTCCTTGGATGGACCAGGACGACTGATGTCGCCTGTTATCAACCCTTAAGTAGACACTAACTCTTCAGGTTGGCTCACAGTCACTTGAGGTTGTGACTGTATGAGACTTCCACCCAATCCTTGAGTCGAATCATGAAGATTCGGCTCTATGGGCGTTGTGGTAGGCTCGAGTTGCGCCTGCGAACCAGACACCACGAGATTTGGTTGCGGCTCAAGAGTGAGCGAAGAAGTGCCAGCAACACTTGTAGATGTGGTCAGCGTAGTATCTGGTGCGTTGGTGACGGCCGGGAAGAGGGACTCCAGCTGAATGCTAAGTCTCCTGGGAGTCCTCCTTATCAGGCTTATTTCCTCGTCAGACTCCGTGTCAGACGGGGTGGCCGTGTGAGGAGTGAGGTCACGATCGACGTTCTCCAGTGCCTGATCCGTCACCGATGGAAGAGAGCTTTGCCCCATTTTTACTTCGGGTTGTGCTACTGGTTGAAGAACCTCCTCAAAGGTTTCTTCAAGCACGCCAACATGAACGGGCACTTCCACTTGATATTCATGTGCAGGAACCTCGAGCGCCATCTCAGTAGCCACTACGTCTTCGACCAATGGAGACTCCTGTTGAAGCTCCTGGGCGACAACATCTATCATCGCGTCGTCAGGGCTTTGGTGATGTTGCGGTTGGGGGGGGCTCATATGTACATCTGCCGGGGGCCCTCTAATCATTTCCTCGGTGAGGTGATGTTCCAGGCAGTATCTCTGATATTCAGCTCCTGTGGGGTCAGCGAGCCGAAGAAGGTTGAGAGATATGTCAATTGAAGGCTGTGCAAGGTCCACCAGCCTTGGGTTGTGGAAGAATTTGATCCGAGGCGGCTGATAGTTTCCTCCCGGGGGCAGGTGCGGAATGTTCTGCGCGTACATCTCCATGTGTTGGCGGATGATGACGGAGAACCATCTCGCATACGGCACGTTCTTGGACCACTTGTTCTCCTTTTGTCCGATCTGTTCTGCAAGGTCGTTCCAGATCAGCTGGGCGAAATTGTAGTTCCACGAGAACACGACTCCGTGAAAAATCCGGAGGATGTGACCGTTGCCCTTGTCGAAGCCGGCGTGCTTCGAAGATAGACACTTGTTCACGTCCCGAACAGTGTCTTCCATGGGTGAGGGATACCGTTGCTCTGAACCTGAGCGAGCTTGGTGAGCGGCGGACGGTACCCCATTTGAAGGAAATCAGCCACCAGTTCTTCATCTGATGGGAGGGGGTCATAGTTTTGGCTGTGATGGAGGTCAAGTAGAGCTCTGAACTCGTTCTTGCCCATGCAGATGTGCCTCGTCCCTACAACCGTCGTGAAATGGTATCCCCCGTCCAAGATGATGCTCTTGATCATCCCCCAAAACTGCTGGAGGTAGACCATCGGCACTGATGCCGTCACGGTAAGTCCATGCCATAGTGGATGGCCTTGAAGGATAGACACGATAATGTCGTCTGGACACCGGAAGGTGGCCAGGTCCAATTGGAAGTTCGTGTCGTGTACATTGAGGTATTAGGACTTCTCGTATATGTTATTATATGTTGGATAGCGATCCATCTGAAAAAGTAAGAAATATAACAAATCATTAGTTCAGAATTGATTTATATTACTCGAGAATGAATTTAATTTCATCAAAGTATAATATTGTATCAAGTCATGACATGTTTGATGAATTTTGAATTGAATCGTATGATATGCATATATGATTCTCGATTTTGAAAAAAAATGTAATGGCATGATGGTAATTTCGATTTAAACACCTAACGCGTGAAAAATAGTTTGAAAATTTTTGAAGTGTTTAATCGCGGGTAATGTCACTGTTCATGCCGAGAAATTTTTCGCTCGATAAAATTGGTTTTCAAATTGATTTCCTATGGATTGATTTCAATTGTAATGACTCAGTTTAATTTTTCGAACGAGAAAATTTTATTCGCTAATGTTCGCTACAGGGTAAAAGACTTAGAGAAAAATTTTCTAAGTGTTGAAGTTGAAATCGAGACTGTAGTCGATCAATTTTACGATCGAGAAAAATTCCGTGTAAATTTACGATCGAGAAATTATTTCTCAGGTAAATTTACTATCGAGAAATTTTCCTCGATTGAATAAAATTTTCGATTTGAAATTTATCGAGCGGCATGTGATTTTCGATTGTAAGTAACATTTTTTCGCTGCGATATATTTCTATTGAGAAATTAGTCAAGGAAAGACTAAGTCAACCGTCGAGAAATTTTTCAATCAATTAAGTCCTAAGCGGCGAATTTTTCGATCGAAAAATTAAGCGTTGAAAAATTAATTTTTCGCTGCGAAACTTCTGCGACCAAAATCCAATTAAAGCGAAAATTCTATTTTGCGATATTAAGTTTTGCGCTCGATAAAATTTGCATCTAAATTGTCTATTCAGTGCTTAAGTTTTTCGCTCACAGAAAATCCTAATTAGATTTCTCGATGGTAAATAATTTTTCGTTCAAAATCATCTATCTTAACGACTAAGTCAGATTTTTATCGATCGAGAACTAATTTGACACAAACAGTATCTCAATTGAATCAGAATTCACTTAAGATTGTTTGCGATCGACAAAGTCCTTCGAATCTCAGTCGAAGATGCAAATTTTCCGAAGATTTATACTACTAGATTCATCAAGAACATCGAAACTATGTTAAGTGCAGGCATTAATGTCAGATAACACTCATATTCAAGCCTAAATCACTATAAAATAGTATACGATTTCTCAGTTTTGAAGAACAGACGAATATCTAAACTTAAACGTGCGAAAAACATCAAAATGCAGATGCTAACGACGTTAAATCACACGCAACTATCAACAGATTCTCATTTCTACCTTAAACAGACAATTTGAGTTGAAAATGGAAGGATTGTGAGTGATTTGAACTGTTTGTGAAAGTTTTTCGTCAGAGAATTTTTTGCGATATAGGGTTGCGTGAGAAGAAGTTTTTCGACTGACACAAAGATGAACTTTTATTTACTCGCTGTAGTTCAATGTTGGGTTTCCGATTTGACGTTTTGCGATTAAATGGAACAGGCCCATTACTATTTGCGCTCGAGAAATTTTCGATTCGAATATTGCTCTTCAATTCAACTTTCTCGATCGCAAATTATTGCGGTTAATCAAAAATTGTTCCCAACACTGTTTTACGATCGAGAAACTTATGACTGCGTCAGTTTCTCGACAGTAAGTACTTCTAAAATTTTCAGATTGACCCCTTTTTCAGATACAATCACATTGCAAAGCTCCCCCTCAGAATTAAAATAAATGCAACCAACCCCCTGTATTTTCTGTGCAGTAACGTCTAGCTTCCCTGGCTGAAAAAAAAAATCTGTACCACTTAGAAAGAAAGACGTTAGAAATAA
The DNA here is from genome assembly GCA_027422505.1 of Craterostigma plantagineum. Classification (NCBI taxonomy): domain Eukaryota; kingdom Viridiplantae; phylum Streptophyta; class Magnoliopsida; order Lamiales; family Linderniaceae; genus Craterostigma; species Craterostigma plantagineum. Next base: position 14,278,613 of record JAPQWV010000013.1, on the reverse strand, counting down.
TGGAGTTAATTTGGTCTGTGATTAGCTCCGTTCCTTATAGTGTCGACGTCTGACTCCTTAATTTTGTTTGAAGGAATCTGAAACACTTAGTGAAGAACGTCAAGAATATTTGGAGCTAATGCACTATTTTTTATATTTGCTCCCTCTCAAATAATGCGCAAGAATTGACTAAACATGCAAGCATATGAAATCAATTCAAGTCACGAGCATATAACACACAAATTTACCTAGTAAGCACATATACATGGTCCCCAAAAACATGTACTGAAGATATTGCGTGAGGGTAAGAGCAATGAAAAATTTATCGCATTTAAACAATTCAGTACCAATGCAATCTAAAATAACATTTAGAATGTGCGATAACAAAATAAATTCGCATTTATTCAATTCAACGCATATGAAACATAATATTCATTCGCATTTATTCGCATTTTTCCTTTCACGATTTTTTATTTTTATTTTTTTTTATTTTTCAGAAATTAAAAAATATTGGTTTTCTATATATACATGTATATATATATATTTTAATTTTGTTTTTATGTATATTACTATTATTATAGTATGGGGTCAGATTATTTTGCTTCGATCAATCGTCACACCTAAAATTTTACGAGACATTTGAAAGAAGAAAATGCCGTCAAGTCATGTCGTCAAACTAAAGTCCTAAGTTCATAGACTGGTCCATTTCGACAACTCTCACTAGGTTCGCTCTTGCACTCAATTATTTCTAACTTGGGATTTTTATATTTATATCACTCAAGTCAACACAAGCAATTTTAATTCAATTTACCTGTGATCGAGGCATTTTTTAATCATTCACCTAAGCGAGAGACCTTCGATTGGAATCAAAGGGTTGTAAGGATTTTAGTTTGGCTAGGACTTGGAAGGGAAGGAATTTAGAGGAAAGTGAGCTTATCTCTTCGTCATCTTCCATTTCTACGTCCGTCTCCTTTTTTTCGGCGTCTTTCTTCATTTCAATCTTTTCTTCCTCTTTTTCTTTTAAGAACTATCCCTTTTTATGCTATGCTCAAGCTGAAGCTCCACTTCTCCACGAGGCTATAGGAGATTATCGTAGGCGAAGTTCTTCTTGTTGGTTCTCGGGCCGATACCGTGCTCCTCTTCTCTTAATCCCTAGAGAGGTTTCAGAGATTATCTATTTGGAAAAGTTCACGGTTATGGAATTCGTACCCGAGGCTGCGCTCCTCTTCTTGTTTCCCGATATAAGACCGGATTATCGTTGGAGAAGTTCAGTTCGTGGTGCTCCTCTTTCCAGTCGTTCTGACGAGCGTACGAGATCATCGTTGGAGAAGTTCACAGCAGGATCCATGCCACGTTCTAAGAGATAGTCGGAAGGCAGGTTCCTTTGGTCTGATTTTGCGCGTTGAGCAATGCCTTCTTTTGTTATCATCCTCCTTATTTTCTCCCCCTCCTTTTTTTTCGTTTGAGTAACCATCTGAAGAGTATAGAATACGGTTGAAGGCTGGGAATGGGATTCAAAGGAAGAAAAGGACGTCGGAGAAGTCTCAAATTGGATGACTAAGGGCTAATGAGTAAGAGGAAAAAAAAATTATAAGGCCGAGTGAGGAATAACCTAAGCGCCCTTATCATTTTCCTAACGATCTGAGGCAAGGTGAGTATGAAGCCAAGTATCACTAGTTAAGACAGGCAATTGATGTGTGACTCACTTGAGAAATAGATCCAAGGAAAGAAATAAACAAGGCTTGAGACCTCACGTATGTATAGTGGCTTTCTGTCTAGTGGAGCAACCTAATGACCTTTAGACACAAGAATGCGACTTAGACTGACAAAATTAAGCAATTAAATCGATCGCATGTACGGGTAAAATTCTAAGTGACATTGGATCAAAGCATCCTAAAGAATTTCTTCATCCCCCTATATCATAGGTATATGTATATTATTATTATTATTATTATTATTATTATTATTATTTTTATTTATTAAATTCACACAAAAGCATATATGCAAAGAAAACACATAGCATAGAACATTTAGTAGCACAGAAGATCAGGTAAAGCACATATTACGGAAGATTCAGCATGCCTAATCTCCGACAAGGAATTGAAATCGTTTTTCATCCAATGCCTTGGTGAAAATGTCAGCTAGTTGGTACTCCGTGTTCACGAAATACATATCTATGGTGCCTTTTTCTACATGATCTTTGATAAAGTGATATCTAATGTCTATGTGTTTTGTGCGTGAGTGATGAACAGGTATTGCAAGTAATAGCGATGGCACTTTGACTATCACTATATATGGGTATATTATTTAAACTGTACCCATAGTCGCGAAGCTGAGTCCGCATCCACAGCATCTGGGAGCAACAACTGGCTGCAGCCACGTATTCCGCTTCGGCCGTCGAAGTTGACACACAGTTCTGCTTTTTGATGACCAGCTTTTCGCCTAGAAATTGAGCGCCACCAAACGTGCTTTTCCTGTCCATTCGGCAACCAGCATAATCAGCGTCAGTACAGCCTATAAGTTTGAAATTTGTACCCTTTGGATACCATAGTCCAATGGTATAAGTGCCCTTAAAGTAACGCAGAATCCTTTTGACCGCGAGCATATGGGATTCTTTGGGATCGGCTTGAAAACGGGCACATAAGCAGGTGGCAAACATGATATTCGGTCGGCTCGAAGTGAGGTAGAGAAAAATCCAATGATGCTGCGATACAGTGTGCGTCGACCGACTTGCCAGAGGGATCGGCATCCAACTTGCAGAGTTGGTGACATAGGAGTGCTAAGAGGCTTGCTCTGATCTTGATGGAATTTCTTCAGAATATCCTTGATGTATTTTGTCTGACTGATGAAAATCCCATCTTCGAGTTGCTTGATTTGTAGCCCTAAAAAGAACTGCATCTCTCCCATGTGACTCATTCGAACTTGCTTTTCATTAGATCTCCAAACTTCGTGCAAAGCCGTGGATTAGTTGATCCGAAGATGATGTCGTCGACGTATACTTGAACGACCATCAGATATTTGTCTTGCCATTTGATGAAGAGGGTTGTGTCTATTGTTCCTCGTATGAATCCAGACTTCACGAGGAATTCACTCAAGACATCGTACCAAGCACGTGGGACTTGTTTTAGTCCATAGAGAGCTTTGTCCAATCGATAGACGTGATCGGGATGTTCTTGATCAACGAAACGTTCCGGCTGAGCGACGAAGACTTCTTCTTGCATAGCAATTATCCAATCCGGGTCTCGTAGTGCGTCTGCTACTTTAGTAGGCTCGTTTTGGCTTAAGAAGCAGCTGAAAAGATTGTGCTGACGACGTGTCCTTACTCCGCTCGAAAGATCGCCAATTATCTGATCAACCGGATGGGATTTAGTCCACTTGTGCTCATGAGGCAGGGCTGAGGAAGATACTTCAGCCAGTTGTGGTTCTAGATTTCCAATTATCTCCGATTGTTCAATTGTCTGAGGAAGTTCCACTTCTACACTTGGAACGATTGTCTCTGATGATTCTTCCTCAATAACCATTGTAAGTTCTTCGTTATTCTGTGGCAAATCTGAATCGGGTGAGGTAGGGACGTGAGAAGTACTAGGTACATGTCAGGAACCGAAACTTTAAATTATAGTTTCATACATTTAATTAAATTCATGCATTCATATAAGTTATTTTAAAATAGAGGTATAGATCGAACAAGATATTTAAAGTATTATAGTACTAGGTCCTCAAAGAGATAGAAGTGAATATTACGGAAGTTAGAAATTTCTAGGGTTTTCTCAGGTTTTGAGGAACCTTATATATATATATATATATATTAATTAAAGTAATTAAATAAATTAAGAAGTTTAATAATAATCTTAAAAATGGAAGAATAAATAATATCAAAGTATAACTAAAGAAGAGATAATTCGAAACCCCAAGTATAGTGTCGAAACTGTTTAAGGGTTTCGAAATTTGTTCAATAGAGACTTCGAAACTCTTTAACCAAAGGATTTCGAGATTTATTCATTTAAAGACTTCGAACTTCTGTATTCAAGGATTTCGAGATTTAGTCACTGAAAACTTCGAAATCCTTCACTCAAAGGATATCGAGATTCTTAAAGATAAGATAAACATTACCAAAATATCGATGTCATTTACTTAGTACAACACGTCAACATAGGATAAGAACCAAAAAAGTAAAGAAAGGTGTTAATTAAGTAATAACATACGAAAATTTCAGAAGAAGAAGGAAACAGAGAACCTAATTAACGAACGCTAAGGAAAGGTATGGAGCTTAATATAAATTCCATGTTTTAAGTCATAATCCAACATGTTTTAAACATTAAAATACTCGAATCTTGTAGTTGTTCATATTTTTTTTATCTAAGATTAATTTTGAATATCATGAAGAGTTTTCGTGATCTTAATTATGCTAGGGTTTTCTAGATTGTAAGAGTTGTATATCTATGCATGTTAGAGATCAATAATCATATTAAGCAAATGATTAATATTCATAGGAATAATTTCGGTATAGGAATAAGGATTAAACATTTATAAGTTTGTTTGTAGTATATTATTATTGTTAGGATTTGAATTATGTCAAGTAAAGTTTTCAGTAGCAATAATTGTAAGAGGTTTTCGTAACTATATACTGATTAGGGTTTCGGAACTTGAAACTATTCATATTCTCCTAATGAGTATGCTTAAGAAATATTAAATATTTTGGTCAGGAAAATGGTTATCGATACATGAACACCTTTAGCTTTCATATGATTTAGGTATCTTAAGGCTTTCGATAAGATATACCTTCGAATTGGAATATTATGAAGTAATTAAGTAGCTTTGACTTCAAGAAGTTTTCGACTTATACTAAGGGCTTCAGCAAAGCTTGTAAAGTTTTCGTTCATATAGAGTTTTCGACATGTTAAATTAAGAAACCCTCGACAAATGAGCTCGAGTTATAAATTCAAGTTATACTAATTCATTAGATAGGATGTCGAGAGGAGTTATGATGTCGAGATTTCGAAAGCCACTTAAATAGAATTTCGAGATGTATAAGATGATTACCTTACATTTTAAGTTCACAACATATACTATTAAGACCTTAATGAATATAAATTCCGACCTAAGATATCGAGCTGAGATGTCAAATTATGATTCGAGTTTTTAAAATTCAAGAAGATAGAAGATGTCGAGATGTGTTTCATGACACATACTACTAAAATTTCGACATGTATATTGGATTTCGATAAGTAAGGACCTCGAGATTTGTTAATTAAAGACTTCGATATTTCCTCAATTAAAGGTCTCAAGATTATTTAAATTGGTTAATGTGATATTATATTATATATATATATATATGTATGTAGAATTAGGGTTTTCAACACAATATGGAATTTTAATATCACATAAAATATTCAATATTTAGGGTTTTAATATAAAATAAGTTAGGATTTCTGGTAAAGGCTACAGATAAGGAACGATCATGCATAATAATAAAGCATGCATATCACGCACGCATATTATTATAGGAATTTCATATTTATGGATAAAATAATTGTATAGGTCAGGAGTCCGATAAGGGCAAGGACAAGATCGCTTAAGCGAACGGAGAAATAGGCGAATCTTGTGAGTCTGATTTGCAACATGTACCTTATGTTCCTTATGTGCTTACATGCTTTATATGGATTTATTAACTAATATGTGCTTTATATGTTATTTACGGATCGATGTGAATTATGTGACCGTAAAGTGCTTCCATATGATTAACATGTTATATAAGGTGTTTTATATAGCAATGCATACATATAAAATAAGGGAGAAACCGTTATGACTGCTACGACTACAGATGGTATGATACGGATGCTACAGCATATATCCCTACAAATCTGGGGATTTTATAGAGTCCAGTACAGGCAATACGTATCCCTACAAATCGGGGGATTACGACATGGTTATAGAGTCCCATGCATGGGCGCCGACTGGGCGTACAGTACAGTCTAGCTAGTCTATAACGGGAGTATCAAAATAAATGGACATATAGATGGCATGTGATCTACGGATCGTGTGAATGACCGTTATATGAATGATGATTATGTGATTTGAAATGACATGGTTACGATATTGATGGAAAGGAATAGACTACTGTTATTTTATTGTTACTTGTATTAATTAACATGTTGCGATCATACTCTGAATCGGTGTCTTCACAGTTGTTGTATATAATTAGCAGGTTGCGTAGAAAGCATATCATAAAGCATGGATTCAAGGTTGGCCAACAACGCTCTCCTCCTTCTCCCCTCTGGTTCATCATTAGCATATAGAATAGAAACGGATTTAGACTGTTGCGTTTTGTGACTCATATGATAGGCACATATATGTACATTATTGTGAAAGGAACTAGACCGGATGTACGCACCCGTTTTGTTAAAGGAAATGGTTATGGAAATCGCGAAAAATTTTATACGAATATTTTATAGCTGCGTAAAAAAGTAATAGGAAACGTGGCGCTACACGTAGTGGTATCAGAGCCTAGGTTTTAGGTTCTGTAGACATTTGCATAGTATGTGCATGTTATGAATTGCCCTTAAACTCTTCTTGCATATATAGGCAATAGGTGATCCGATACCTGTAGAATATGATGAACCTACTATAGAGGGAGGAGGAAGAACGGCCGTACCTGAATCCCATTCATCGCATACTCTTAGACAGCATGAATCCGACACCCCCCTGACAACTCCCCGAGAACGACAATATGATAAGTTAAGAAAGATGGGTGCTGTGGATTTCATGGGTACGACAGACCCCGCCGAAGCGGAAACCTGGTTGAAAAGAACAGAAAGGGTGTTTAATATGATGCAATGCACCCCAGAAGAGAGATTCGACTATGCTGTCTCACTCTTACAGGGACATGCATATGAATGGTGGGAAACTGTCCCAGATAGTATGACCCAACCTCAGGTGCTGACCTGGGAAGATTTTCTGAGAGAGTTTAACGATGCTTACATGCCCGAGGTCTACAGAGATCAGAAAGAGAAGGAATTTTTAGAACTTAAACAGGGAAACAAGTCAGTGGGCGAATATGAAGTGATGTTTAATCAGTTGTCTCGATATGCTTCACACATGGTTGCGATTGAAAGGAATAAGTGCCGAAGGTTTGAAGCTGGGCTTCGTTACACGATTAGAAATCGTATCACACCATCAGATATGGAGTCCTATGGAAAATTGAGGGCGGCGGCTATTCGCGCCGAAAGATTAGAGACCGAATCCAGAAATTTTCAGAGTAATAAAAGAAGGTCGGGGGAAGAATCGTCTAGTGGAAAGACGAAAAAGACGTATAGTACACCTAGACCAATGTGTACGCAAAGTAGTTCCGCAAGGGGCAGTACGGGCGAAGTGAGACCGGTCGGACGAGGAATTTCACGGAACATACCAACATGTGAACATTGTGGGAAGAACCATTTGGGCGTCTGTAGATGGCTCACAGGCGAATGTTTTCAATGTGGGCAACGGGGACACTTAGCAAGGAATTGCCCAACATTACAAACAGAACCCACAGTTGAACAATCAAGGATTAGTGGAACTTATACGAATCGCGGAAGAGGAAGGGGCCGAGGACCGTTTAACACAAGTTCTGGAAGAGGAGGCTCAGGAGGCCAAGCTTACAGGCCGCCAGCACAAGCAAGGATTTTCACCATGACTCGTGACGAGGCTAAAGAGGGATCACACGTAATTACGGGTAAATTATCTATTTGTGATACTGATGCATATGTTTTATGCGATCCAGGTGCCACACATTCATTCATATCACGAACATTTGCATCTTTATTACTTGATAAACCCGAACCCCTAGAAGAGAAATTATATGTTCGACTTCCAACGGGCGAAACAGTTACAGTGAATACAGTATACTTAGAATGCAGAATGGTCGATAAAGGGATAGAGATGCGAGCAACCCTATTCGTTATTCCTTTAATAGATTTCTATGTAATATTAGGCATGGACTGATTGTCAAGATACCGGGCGAAGCTTGATTGTTTCAAAAAGGAAATTGAATTGACCCCTACGGATCAAACCCATATAATACTTAAAGGAGAAAAGAGCGTACGAACGGCGTATCAGATATCAAGTTTAGAAACTTCTAAGATGATCAGTAAAGGATGTGAAGGGTATATAGCCTACGTTATAGATGTGCAGTTAAGTGGAGTGAAGATAGAAGAGATTCCGGTAGTCAGCGAATATCCTGATGTCTTTCCCGAGGAGTTACCGGGATTACCCACTGACCGAGATACAGAATTTACCATAAAACTTCAACCGGGCACGGCGCCGATTTCCATTCCACCGTATCGGATGGCTCCTATAGAATTGAATGAATTAAAGATACAGCTGAAAGAGTTATTAGATAAAGGCTATATACGGCCAAGTGTATCGCCTTGGGGAGCGCCTGTTCTCTTCGTCAAAAAGAAGGATGGAACGCTTAGATTGTGTATTGATTACAGACAGTTAAATAAAGTAACGGTGAAAAATAAATATCCGTTGCCTCGAATTGATGATCTATTTGATCAATTACAAGGTTCTAGGGTATTTTCAAAAATCGATCTGAGATCAGGATACCATCAATTGAAGATTGCGGATGGTGATATTCCAAAGACCGCCTTTAGAACAAGATATGGACACTACGAATTTCTAGTTATGCCCTTTGGATTGACGAATGCCCCTGCAGTGTTTATGGCATTGATGAATGATGTCTTCCGACCCTACTTAGACCAGTTCGTGATCGTCTTTATTGACGATATTCTAATATACTCTAAGTCAAAAGAGGAGCACGAACAACATTAGAAGATTGTACTCCACACCCTACGGGAAAATAAATTGTATGCGAAACTTTCAAAGTGCGAGTTCTGGTTAGATCAAGTAGTATTTCTGGGGCATGTAGTTTCTGGCAAAGGTATCCAAGTCGATCCCAGCAAAATTGAAGCAGTGATCAAGTGGGAGAGCCCTAAAAATGTAGCAGAAGTTCGTAGTTTTCTGGGATTGGCTGGATATTATCGACGACTCGTCGAGAATTTTTCATTGATAGCAACCCCAATGACGAAGTTACTACGTAAAGGAGTTACATTTAAGTGGACTGAGGAATGTCAAAGGAGTTTTGAAGAATTAAAGGAACGACTAACGACAGCCCCTGTACTAACTATTCCATCAGGAACAGATGGTTTTGTAATTTATAGTGATACGTCGTCCTATCAAGGATTAGGATGTGTGCTAATGCAACATGGAAAAGTAGTGGCGTACGCATCTCGACAACTGAAACCCTATGAAACATCCTACCCAACTCACGACTTAGAGCTAGCGGCCGTGGTATTTACACTGAAGATATGGCGACACTATTTATACGGTACAACATTTTAGATATTTACTGACCATAAAAGTCTGAAATATCTATTGAGCCAGAAGGAACTGAATATGAGACAGAGGCGGTGGATTGAGCTATTAAAGGATTACGACTGTACTATAGAATATCATCCTGGAAAGGCCAATGTTGTTGCTGATGCCTTAAGTCGGAAATCGTACGGTACCGTTTCTTACCTATCGATATGTTCTTTATCAAGTTTAATTGACCTCAGGAAGATGAATACAGAGATGAAAGTAAACGAAACCGGTGCTATTTGTGCCTCAATGGTAGTTCGACCTATCATGTTAGATCGAATTAGACAAGTACAGTTTAAAGATGAAAAGCTAGCTAAGATTGCTGATAAAGTGAAACAAGGGTTAGGGAAGTCTTTTATGATAGACGAGAATGGAACTTTGACAATAAATCGCCGCATATGTGTTCCTGATATTGTTAATCTTCAACAAGAAATAATGGAAGAGGCACACACTGCTCCTTATGCCATGCATCCGGGCAGTACGAAGATGTATCAGACCCTTAAATCTCATTATTGGTGGCCAAGGATGAAGAAGGATGTAGCCGAGTACGTTTTAAAATGTTTAACGTGTCAGCAAATCAAAGCTGAACACCAAGCGCCAGCGGGTAAATTGCATCCTTTACCCATACCTGTTTGGAAATGGAAGCGAATAACGATGGATTTTCTTTATGGACTTCCTCCAACGGCTAAGAAGAATGATACCGTGTGGGTAATTGTTGACAGGCTCACGAAATCAGCCCATTTTCTACCATTTAGATGGGGTTCTACGTTAGAATACTTAGCAAAAAGATACGTTAATGAAATAGTTCGGCTACACGGAGTACCCATTTCTATCTTGTCTGATCGTGATCCCCGATTTACTTCTAGATTTTGGGGAAGTTTACAAGAAGCGCTTGGAACTAAATTGCATTTTAGTACGGCGTTTCATCCACAGACAGACGGACAATCAGAAAGAACGATACAGACATTGGAAGATATGCTTCGAGCATGTGTAATCGAATTCAAAGGATCATGGGATGATTAAATAGCACTAATGGAATTTGCGTACAATAATCAGTACCATTCAAGTATTGGAATGGCGCCGTACGAAGCTCTGTATGGTCGGAAATGTCGAAACCCAATTTGTTGGGATATAGCAGGAGAACAAGTATTGGAAGGGCCAGATTTGATACAGGATACAATGGAAAGGATTAAAATAGTAAAAAGTCGACTAAAAGCAGCCCAAGATAGACAGAAAAGTTATATCGATCAACACAGACGAGAAATGGAATACGAAGTTGGAGAAAAAGTATTCTTACGAGTATCTCCATGGAAAGGAGTTTTACGATTTGGAAGGAAAGGAAAGTTGAGCCCACGTTATATTGGACCTTATGAAATACTTGAAAGGATTGGACCATTAGCGTATCGACTCGCATTACCACCTGAACTGTCGCAAATACATAATGTCTTTCATGTCAGTATGTTGCGACGGTATAGGTCAGATCCATCTCATGTTCTACATGATGAACAAGTGAACGTTTCGGAAGATCTTAATTATGTAGAAGAACCGGCGAAAATCTTGAATATATTGATAAACAGTTGCGGAACAAAACGATTCTGATGGTCAAAGTGAGATGGAAGAATCATTCAGCTCGCGAAGCTACGTGGGAAACAATAAAAAGTATAGGAACCCAGTACCCATGGTTATTAGCCGAAACACGTACAAAATTTCGAGGTCGAAATTTTAAAAGCGGGGGAGAATTGTCAGGAACCGAAACTTTTATATTATAGTTTCATACATTTAATTAAATTCATGCATTCATATAAGTTATTTTAAAATAGAGGTATAGATCGAACAAGATATTTAAAGTATTATAGTACTAGGTCCTCAAAGAGATAGAAGTGAATATTACGAAAGTTAGAAATTTCTAGGGTTTTCTCAGGTTTTGAGGAACCTTATATATATATATATATATTAGTTAAAGTAATTAAATAAATTAAGAAGTTTAATAATAATCTTAAAAATGGAAGAATAAATAATATCAAAGTATAACTAAAGAAGAGATAATTCGAAACCCCAAGTATAGTGTCGAAACTCTTTAAGGATTTCGAAATTTGTTCAATAGAGACTTCGAAACTCTTTAATCAAAGGATTTCGAGATTTATTCATTTAAAGACTTCGAACTTCTGTATTCAAGGATTTCGAGATTTAGTCATTGAAAACTTCGAAATCCTTCACTCAAAGGATATCGAGATTTCTTAAAGATAAGATAAACATTACCAAAATATCGATGTCATTTACTTAGTACAACACGCCAACATAGGATAAGAACCAAAAAAGTAAAGAAAGGTGTTTATTAAGTAATAACCTATGAAAATTTCAGAAGAAGAAGGAAACAGAGAACCTAATTAACGAAGGCTAAGGAAAGGTATGGAGCTTAATATAAATTCCATGTTTTAAGTCATAATCCAACATGTTTTAAACATTAAAATACTCGAATCTTGTAGTTGTTCATATTTTTTTTTTTATCTAAGATTAATTTTGAATAGCATGAAGAGTTTTCGTGATCTTAATTATGCTAGGGTTTTCTAGATTGTAAGAGTTGTATATCTATGCATGTTAGAGATCAATAATCATATTAAGCAAATGATTAATATTCATAGGAATAATTTCGGTATAGGAATAAGGATTAAACATTTATAAGTTTATTTGTAGTATATTATTATTGTTAGGATTTGAATTATGTCAAGTAAAGTTTTCAGTAGCAATAATTGTAAGAGGTTTTCGTAACTATATACAGATTAGGGTTTCGGAACTTGAAACTATTCATATTCTCCTAATGAGGATGCTTAAGAAATATTAAATATTTTGGTCAGGAAAATGGTTATCGATACATGAACACCTTTAGCTTTCATATGATTTAGGTATCTTAAGGCTTTCGATAAGATATACCTTCGAATTGGAATATTATGAAGTAATTCAGTAGCTTTGACTTCAAGAAGTTTTCGACTTATACTAAGGGCTTCAGCAAAGCTTGTAAAGTTTTCGTTCATATAGAGTTTTCGACATGTTAAATTAAGAAACCCTCGACAAATGAGCTCGAGTTATAAATTCAAGTTATACTAATTCATTAGATAGGATGTCGAGAGGAGTTATGATGTCGAGATTTCGAAAGCCACTTAAATAGAATTTCGAGATGTATAAGATGATTACCTTACATTTTAAGTTCACAACATATACTATTAAGACCTTAATGAATATAAATTCCGACCTAAGATATCGAGCTGAGATGTCAAATTATGATTCGAGTTTTAAAATTCAAGAAGATAGAAGATGTCGAGATGTGTTTCATGACACATACTACTAAAATTTCGACATGTATATTGGATTTCGATAAGTAAGGACCTCGAGATTTGTTAATTAAAGACTTCGATATTTCCTCAATTAAAGGTCTCAAGATTATTTAAATTGGTTAATGTGATATTATATATATATATATATATATATATGTAGAATTAGGGTTTTCAACACAATAAGGAATTTTAATATCACATAAAATATTCAATATTTAGGGTTTTAATATAAAATAAGTTAGGATTTCTGGTAAAGGCTACAGATAAGGAACGATCATGCATAATAATAAAGCATGCATATCACACACGCATATTATTATAGGAATTTCATATTTATGGATAAAATAATTGTATAGGTCAGGAGTCCGATTTGCAACATGTACCTTATGTTCCTTATGTGCTTACATGCTTTATATGGATTTATTGACTAATATGTGCTTTATATGTTATTTACGGATCGATGTGAATTATGTGACCGTAAAATTTATCCTACTAAACGGTGCGATTTCACACACTAAAAGGTGCAATTTCACACAGTGGGTTTTTTTCAAATTTTCACGTCCGCGCGCTCGGTTGATCGATCCTCCACCGCTGTTTCCGGCCCGACAAAGGCCGGCCGGTGGTTGTGACATGTGCTGTTCTATTGGTGACGACGGAGTGCGGTGATTTTTGGGGCCGCTATACCTAGGGTTTGGGGTTGCGCTATGGAAACCGAATCTGATGGCGATCGGAATGACGTTGCTGATCTTGTGGGAAGGATGGCGCCGGCGCTGCCGGATCTTGAGCAATTGGCTGCCGCGTATCCAGCGTTTGGGGCATGCTTTGATATTGAGCGATTTCGCTGGTTGATGGCCACTATCCATGGGCGATCGGGCAAGGAGGGTGATGATTCTCAGCGTCGGCCTGTTATGCCGGCGCCTGTGACGGCGGGGGGACATCCACCTGGTTCTGGGGTGCTGACCAATCGCATGAATGGAAGTCTCGACGTCCAGGGGTTCCTGCGCCACAGACCGCGAGCACATCGGCCACTCAGGCCTGGGACGCCACCACCTAGAGGGATCTTACGTTCAAAGGCGGTGCGCCGAATGGAGCTTAACGTCGCGGCTGATGATGAGGCGCTTGACGCGGACCTGCTCGTTGAGGACGATGGCGAAGGTGGTACGCGGCTTATTCCTGTTGATACGCCGGTGGTGCAGCCGGCAGTCGAGGTGGAGGGTCCGGCAGACATGAGTAGGGCAGCCCCGGGCCCAGCTGGGCCCATTAGTGGATCTAGGGTTTTATCAACGACGGCGGGGACTACAGACGAGGCGGGGAAATTTAGGGTTTCTGATTTGGCGTCTGGGCAGAGCGAAGGGCTGCTACGACCTTTTCTGAGGTGGTCCAGGGCAGTTCGGCAACGCAACCAAAAGGCGACGATCTGAGGGTTGGTGGGATTCAGCGACGGCTCACGCTAGACTATGTTGTCCCGAAGGCGGCAGGTGATTGGGTTTCCGTGGTGGCCCCATCGTGGGAAGTGGCCCGCCAAGGGTTAGGCCGGTGGGAGAATACGTTAGTTGGGTATTTCGTGGGTCGGAAGCCGTACTTTCCGTCCGTTGAGCGCTTTGTCCGATCAGCATGGAAGGGCATTGTGGAAGTACGTGCAACATCAAATCGTTTTTTTCGGTTCCGGTTTGAGTCAACTGTTGCCATGAATGCGGTGTTGGAGGGTGGTCCGTGGCTCTACCAGGGCCAGCCTTTATTTTTAGAGACGTGGCGGCCGGGCATGTCGCTAGAGCGGAAGGATATCGTGGAGGTTCCCCTTTGGGTTAAGCTTTGGAACGTGCCGGGCGAGTTCTGGACTCAGGCGGGCTTAAGTGTGGTTGCTAGTGGTGTTGGTCGCCCGCTGTTTGCGGATGGTATCACGGAAAGGGGGGATCGTATTGACTACGCCCGGGTTTGCGTTATGAAATTGCTTGCCTCCCCTTTTGTCGAGACAGTTAACATTGAACAGCCGACTGAAGATGGAAGTACGGCTGAGGTCATCCCAGTTAGGGTGGAATATGAATGGCGGCCCGTGAGGTATGGATCGTGTGACACATGGGCTCATGGGGACTCACAATGCCCTAAGGTGGCGCGGGAACCACATACACAAGCTCAACATATGCCTTCCAACAAGCCGCGTATGGGTTGCGAGCTGCGAGGTAGGGTGCCGAGTGCGCGGCCACGCCAGGATCGTGGACGTCGGGAGCATCGGAGCGGCCCACAATCAGAATGGCGCCAAGTGGGGGCGCATGGAAAGGCTGTGATGGTGGCTGGGCCACATAAGGCGCGGAGGGAGCCTATTGCCCAAGGGAGGCCGGACGTTCCGAGTACGTCTCAAAACCCGCGGACACCACGCCAACGGGAGACGATGGCAATTATGATCATAACTCCTTTGCATTGCTAGGGGAGTTGCAAGAACCGGAGGATATTACGACGATTACACTAACTACGGGCCCTAAAGTGAACGCAGCCCTATCGGGGGTTAATCCATGATCCCTATCGGCTCATGGAATGTGCGTGGTCTTAACCGACAAGACCACAGGCGGGCGGTTGGAGAGTGGATTGGGCGTGGTGGGCTGGCCCTTATTGGACTTCTTGAGACTCGCGTTGCTGAGGCGAATGCAGCACGTATATCTGACGGACTTAGGTCGAAGTGGACTTGGTTTTTTGATTATGATGAGGGACCTGGAAATCGAATTTGGGTGGGCTGGGATCCGACTTCGGTTTGTGTGACAGTTGTTGGCAAATCTAGCCAAGCTGTACACTGCCAAGTGGACCAGATCGTTACGAGGGAGCGGATGTTTGTCAGTTTCGTGTATGGGAATTCTAGAAGGGAGGATCGGGTACCCCTTTGGGATGAGCTGAGCCAGTTCGCAGCGTTACGTATGGATGATGCATGGGTGGTGACGGGGGATTTTAACACCATACTGCATGCGGGGGAGGGACGTGGGGGTGCGCCTCAAGCACGGGATATGATGGAGTTTCAGGCATGTCTTGTACGGGCTGATCTCCTACTACTTCCTTCGACGGGGCAGGAGTTCACATGGTATAATCAGCAGCGGGGAACTGCGGGTATCTGGCGTCGGTTAGATCGCATGCTTGGCAATCCGCAGTGGTTTGCTAGGTATCCGGACGCATGCTTTCGGTGTGACCTCCCAGCTACGTCGGACCACTCACCTCTGTCCTTGGGGGAGGCGGTATGTAGGTCAAGGGGTGCGAGTTTTCGATTTGAGAACTTTCTTCGGTGGGTTTCTTCGCTGGCATGAGAGGCATACGACAGGGGGATCCTATATCGCCATATCTCTTCACCCTCGTCATGGAAGTGCTGCATGGGCTTGTTGAGTGTCGGATACAGGCCGAACCTAGATTTCGATACCATTGGCGATGTGAATCTACATCTCTGCCAATGTTGGTTTTTGCGGATGATCTACTACTTTTTTGCCATGCAGATGCGGTTTCGGTGGGGGTTCTGAAAGATGCTTTAAGGATGTTTTCTGAACTCTCAGGTCTGCATCCTAATCTGGACAAGAGCGAACTGTATCTTTCAAAGAGGGCGGATGGCCTAAAGGAGCAGTAATTGGCCTTGATGGGTTTTCGAGAGGGTCGACTACCTGTTCGCTATTTGGGGGTCCCACTTATTGCCTCTCGGCTGTCGATTGTTGATTGTGCGCCGTTGCTTCAATGTGTTGATGCGCGGCTGGGGTCATGGCTGAATCAGTCCTTGTCATATGCGGGAAGGGTCCAACTGATAAAGTCAGTCCTCCAAGCCGTGCACGTTTACTGGTCTGGGGTGTTCCTGCTACCCAAGGGTGTTGTTCGGGCCCTGGAGGCGCGGTTTCGCCACTTCTTGTGGGGTGGAGCTTCGGCAAAGGTTGCATGGGATGAGGTTTGTCGTCCGGTCTCGGAGGGAGGATTGGGGATTCGTTCGATCACTAATGACAATAGGGCTCTCCTCATCCAACTACTATGGAGGGTGATTGCTCGGGCGCCTGACTCCATTTGGGTGGCTTGGTTGTACAGTACACGTTTGCATGCACGTTCGGTTTGGAGTATTCCTGTCGCGGCCAACACTGCATGGAGTTGGAGGAAACTCATGCAATTGCGACCGGTAATTCTTCCGCACATTTCATTTATGATTGGTGATGGCTCGTCTTTA
Source organism: Craterostigma plantagineum (assembly GCA_027422505.1). Taxonomy (NCBI): domain Eukaryota; kingdom Viridiplantae; phylum Streptophyta; class Magnoliopsida; order Lamiales; family Linderniaceae; genus Craterostigma; species Craterostigma plantagineum. Next base: position 14,261,726 of record JAPQWV010000013.1, on the reverse strand, counting down.
TTGTTATGGGAGGATCCGTGGTTGCGATGTGCACCGTTGCTGGAGCGTTATCCTAGAGGACCACTTGCGATGGGCCTACCGTTGGGGTCCCGCCTCAGCACAGTCATCAATGCTCATGGCTGGAATTGGCCAGGACGGACGACGGCTGAATTCCTCGAATTTAGTCGCCATCTGCCTTCTGCTGATCCGACTAAGTGTGATGCGGTTCGTTGGATTGGAGCACCGGATGGGCGGCCAACGGCCCGATTGGTTAGAGAGGCGTTGCGGATACATCGGCCTCCTATCCCGTGGGCGGTTCTATTTGGGGGTCCTCTGAGAGTTCCTAGGCATGAGTTCATCCTTTGGCTTGGCATTCGCGATCGTTTATCGACTAGGGATAAGCCTTGGGTGGCACAGCGCGCCGGGACCCCAGCCTGTGTCCTTTGCGATGCCCTCCACTTTGAGACGGTCCAACACTTGTTCTTTGATTGAGACTTTTCGCGCCAATGTGTCCGGTTACTGCATAGTCGGATTAGTGGGTGTGGCCTTATCCGGACTGGCGGGAGGCTATCTTGTGGGCCGCGTTGCGATGGCGTCGCCAGCATCTTTTGCATGCAGCGTATCGCCATGTCTTAGCCTCGCTGGTGTATCATATCTGGCAGGCACGCAACAAGCGATGGAAGGAGGGCGCTATCACGACACCAGATAGGCTTGTGGCGAACGTCCTCAACATGGCGTGCATGCGACTTCTTGGGACGTCCCCCAAGTTCGATCTTCAGAGGGCGGCTATACGGCGCCTTTGGCGTGTAGCTTGGTAGGTTGGACGACAGTTTTGTGTAGGCTTTGTAATTGGTGGTGTTAGCCAGTAGCATGTTACTGGTTTTTGCTCGTGAGGGTTAATCCCCTCACTCACATGTACATTTCCCTATTATATATATATATGGAACTTACACCAAAAAAAAAAGTGCTTCCATATGATTAACATGTTATATAAGGTGTTTTATATAGCAATGCATACATATAAAATAAGGGAGAAACCGTTATGACTGCTACGACTACAGATGGTATGATACGGATGCTACAGCATATATCCCTACAAATCTGGGGATTTTATAGAGTCCTGTACAGGCAATACGTATCCCTTTAAATCGGGGGATTACGACATGGTTATAGAGTCCCATGCATGGGCACCGACTGGGCGTACGGTACAGTCTAGCTAGTCTATAACGGGAGTATCAAAATAAATGGACATATAGATGGCATGTGATCTACGGATCGTGTGAATGACCGTTATATGAATGATGATTATGTGATTTGAAATGGCATGGTTACGATATTGATGGAAAGGAATAGTCTACTATTATTTTATTGTTACTTGTATTAATTAACATGTTGCGATCATACTCTGAATCGGTGTCTTCACAGTTGTTGTATATAATTAGCAGGCTGCGTAGAAAGCATATCGTAAAGCATGGATTCAAGGTTGGCCAACAACGCTCTCCTCCTGCTCCCCTCTGGTTCATCATTAGCATATAGAATAGAAACGGATTTAGACTGTTGCCTTTTGCGACTCATATGATAGACACATATATGTACATTATTGTGAAAGGAACTAGACCGGATGTACGCACCCGTTTTGTTAAAGGAAATGGTTATGGAAATCGCGAAAAATTTTATACGAATATTTTATAGCTGCGTAAAAAGGTAATAGGAAACGGGGCGCTGTACATCGGTCTCGTCAGGTGGAGAATCGACTATAGGTGTAGTAGTGTGTGACCGTTATACGGGCTCGAAGAGAGAGTCCAGATCGTCTAATGCGAGTCTTGATGCTTCTTCTGATGTTGAATTCAAAGTTGTTGCCATCTTCTGTTGGTTTTGTGCCAACACACCAGTGAAAACAGGTTCTGAACTGTTATATTCAGAAGCTATCTGGTTGGATACGGGTCCTGAACTGAGGTGTGCAGGAGCCATCGGGTTAAGCACGGGTCGTGGACTAAATTGACCTGAAGCCATCTCCGCCACTTCGTGGAAAGTGACGTTGTAGCTTTCTTTGATTGTGTGGTTGGACTTGATATATACTCGTTACGCTTTCGAGGTTGAAGAATACCCGACGAAAGTCGCTTCGAATGCTTTAGGGTCGAACTTAGCACGTTGCTCTCGGTCGTTCGCCACAAAGCACTTGCACCCGAAGACTTTAAAGAATGAGATGATGGGTACTCAATTATTCACAATCTCGTACGGAGTCTTGTTGAACCTTTTGTGAACCACCGTCCTATTTTGAGTAAAACAAGCAGTATTAACTGCTTCAGCCCATAGAAAGAGTGGAAGTCCGGAATGAAACAGCATTGTCCGAGCTGCTTCCACTATGGTTCGATTTTTCCTTTCAACGACCCCATTTTCTTGAGGTGTTTATGTGGCTGAGAATTTTTGACTTATCCCAAGTATCTGATAAAATTCACTGAGACGTCTGTTCTTGAACTCAGTGCCATTGTCTGTTCGAATGACTTGGATAGTCTGCTGCAGCAAGTTCTGAGTGGTGTTCACAAAATTAATAATCAAGTCACCGGTCTCATCTTTGGTTCGGAGGAACTTTGTCCAAGTGTAGCAAGAGTAGTCATCGACGATCACTAGCACGTACTTTCTTCCATTTATGCTCTGGGTCTGCATCGGCCCACAGAGATCCATGTGGATTAGTTCCAATTGTCGAGATGTAGACGCATTTTGCTTGACGTGATGGGATGCTTGCTTCATTTTTCCTAATTGGCATGCCGAACAATGATGCTCCCTTTGTAGTAGTATAGTTGGCAGACCATGAACCAACTTTTTCGTAGAAAGACGTTGGAGAGCTTTCATATTCAGATGAGACAGTCGTTGATGCCATAAGCTGTTCCTCTGTAAATCAATCTGAGATATGAGGCATACAGCTTTCGAAGGCCGCACGGACGTCAGGTTGATCGTGTAAAGATTTGATTTCCGAAGTCCATAGAGGAGTTCTGTGTCCTGACTGTCCAAAATTCTGCACCGGTCAGCATAAAGACCACCTGGAACCCTTTGTCACAGAACTGGCCTATGCTGAACAAGTTATGGCGGAGGCCTTCGACGTATGAGACATCTTTTATAGTCAGATTCTTCATAATGATATCCCCAAATCCTAGAATCGGGGCTGAATCGTTGTTCCCAAATCTGACTTTGCCGTTTGGCTGGTCTTTGTAGTTGCTCAGCAGCTCTTGATTTCCCGTCATGTGTGTCGAGAAACCTGAGTCAAGGTACCACACACGATGGATCTGCAAAAACAAATTAGAGACCTTTAGGTACCCATTTAAACATAGGTCCTCTCAGATTAGCAGAAATTTTTGGTTCTGATATGGTTCCTAAATTATGACTTGAGGGAGTTTTGATAACCCGTTCCACTTTCGGAGAAGTGGGTTTGGGTTTGACCTCTTTAGGTGACTTGGCCTTTTCGGCTTTTGTCGTCCTAGGCGGAGATTTAGGAACCCATTTGGGTATAACCTTGCAGGGAATGTTAATTTCAGCACGTACAAATTCTTTGCTAGGTTCGGTTGAGAAAAAGATCTTTTCTTGATGTAATCTCCTAAGGTGCTTGGGGGATTTAATCTCTACGGGATACCTTAGGTGAGTACAAGCATGTACAGCGCCATAAGCTTTCTTTATGGATGGATCTTGTTTCCTACAAGTCTTCCTATTGGCATTTGTTTCAGAACGATAATTTTAATTTTTGAAGTAGAGCCTATTTCGAAGTTGTTGCTTCTAAAGGTGATCGGCTGAAGTGAACAAGTAGAAGCAACTATCTTAAACGTGTCTTTTATTTCTACGAGTGTCTTTTATTGTAACAGAAGGAGTAACATGCTCAGAAACATTTAAATCTAGTGGCTTCTTCTTTATCTTAGTGCTAGACACTCTCGCCTTTGTTTTAGTGCTGACGCTACGCTCCCTGTAGACGTAAGTAAAGTAAAATTAGTCATAGCACTTTTAACAGAATTAATTTTACTATTTTTATCTTTCAAAGGCGATTTTTCAATTTTCACGCTTTTTGAAATAGCGTGAGAGGTAGTTTGGGAGGACGAGGAAGCCTTGAGATTTTCCATCTCCTTAAAGAATTTTTTCTTTTCAGCTTCGAAATTCTCTCGTTCTCTATCTAGCTTTGCCTGTGACTCCTCTATCTGTTTTATGATAGGGTGTTTGTGGAGAGAATTTTTATAATTAACGGCTTTAACTCAAACAGTAACTCACAAAATCGATTTAATCCAAACACGAAGTTCAAACAGCTACTGATTTGATCGCAATCAACATTTGACACTTAAACGAGCATAGAAACATCAAATTCAAGTCAATTAGGCACAGAATTATGCTATTGGATCGAAAACAGATTTCGCGCCAAATTGTTCTTCGATGAACTGTGAACAGAATTAAATTTTCGATCCAAATCTAACAATTTTTTATTCAAAACAGAACGAATCTGCTCTGATACCAATTGTTAGGTCCTACGATTAACAACTCTAAGATCCTAGGTAAGAATTCAAAGTAATTCGACGATAATGATAAACAATAAGATTCGATCGAAAAACTCATTTGAAGAACGAGAGGGAGAATTCGATTGGAGTGAGAAAGTTACTGTTATTTCTCTCTCTAGAAAGTGAATTGCAAGCCTTTTGGATCAATCCTCTAATTTTCTGTATTAAGCACAATGTTTTTACAACTATTTATACCAAACAAACTTGGTATAAATATCAAACTAGTCCTAAACTACGGACTAATACAAATAAAGTCCCAATTACAAGAACAACTAATGTAATCAAGCACAATTTAAAATCCATACTCTACAGTATCATTCATTGATGGCTACTCCAGGAGATACTGGGTGTACCCAATCAAAGAGAAGGACGACGTGTTTCCTATCTTCAAAACATACAAGGCGCGAGTTGAACTTGAAACTGGCAGAAAAATCAAGTGTCTCCTGTCAGATAATGGAGGGGAATATATTGGGAAATAATTCACTGTATTCTGCAAAGAAGCGAGTATCAGAAGACAGTTCACCATGGCGTTCACTCCACAACAGAATGGAGTGGCAGAGCGGTTGAATAGGACCCTGTTGGAAAGAATAAGGGCTATGTTAAGAACTGCGGGCCTGGAAAAGAAGTTCTGGGCAGAAGTGGTCTGTACTGCCCGTTATGTGATGAATCGAGCCCTATCTACTGCTATAGAGATGCGGACACCGATGAAAATGTGGACTGGTGCACCTGCAGACTATTCAAACCTCCATATATTTGGAAGTCCAACTTACGCAATGTACCACAATCAAGAAACGACTAAGTTGGATCCAAAGTCAGGGCAATGTCTATTTTTGGTGGTACGCTGAAGGAGTAAAGGGGTATCGCTTTTGGGATCTCACTGACCACAAAGTGATTATCAGCAGAGATGAATCTTCTTGGAGGACATCGGTCAGGAGAAAGTCGATAATGGTAGCAGTTCAAAAGACGTGACAAAGACTACACCGGTGAAAAGAAAATTGGAGCAATATAAATCTTCTGAAGCTGAACCGGCGCACAAAGAGCTCGACCGAGTCGATTGAAGTACCGGATCTCTGGCGGTCATCACGCGAGCGTAGGCCGCCCAGTTGGCACTCAGATTACGAGATAGAGAGCAATCTTACATAATGTTTTCTAACGGATGATGGAGAGCCAACCATTTTCCAAGAAGCACTGAACCATTCAGATGCGAGTCAGTAGATTTCAGCAATGCAAGAAGAAATGGAAGGTCTCGGTAAAAATAAGACATGGGAGTTGGTGCCATTACCGTAATGAAGGATACCCATTGGCAACAAATGAGTGTACAAAATTAAGCGGAATGGTCATGACCAGGTAGAGCGATACCGTGCTAGACTGGTTGTAAAGAGATATGTTCAGAAAGAAGGGATTGACTTCAACGAAATTTTCTCACCGGTGGTTCGACTTACAACGGTCATGGTGGTCTTGTCAATGTGTGCTACATTCGACTTGCATCTTGAGCAGCTGGACGTGAAGACGGCCTTTCTCCATGGTAACCTCGATGAAGAAATATATATGCATCAACAAGAAGGTTTCGAGGACCAAGGAAAAGAAGATCTGGTTTGCAGATTGATCAAATCTCTCTAAGGGCTCGAACAAGCACCTCGATGTTGGTATAAGATATTGGCTTCTTCATAATGAGTCTTGGCTACAACAGGCTACATTCATATCCTTGTGCGTATTTCAAGAGATTTGGCGATGAAGATTCCATCATGTTGTTGGTGTACGTCGACGATATGCTGTAGCAGGACCCAACAAAAGTCGTATCGCCGACTTAAAGACTTAACCGGCCAGTAAATTCGAAATAAAGGATTTGGGACCAGCAAACAAAATTCTTGGAGTGCAAATATCTCGAGACAAAAGCAAGCGGATGATTTGGCTATTATTTGAAGAAAATCTTGCGAAGGTTCAAGGGATTATTTTAATAATAATATTATTAATATTGTAATGTTAATTAAGCTTAAGGTTTGCCTATAAATAGCATAGGCTAGATGCGATGGAAAACACACCGAAAACCAAACAAGAGAAAGAGAAAGAAAAGAAAATAAATTGAGGGTTTGTTCGGTATTTGCTCTGACTACAAAGATCTCCCACTTTAAGATTGATTGAGGCACAATCAGATCTTCACACCATTCTTCTAGCTTGCCTTTGCATGTTAGTTGGATTTTGTTAATCCACAGGAGGAACGACACCACATAAACTTGTCCACAGGAATTGCCTTGGTCATATAGTCTGCCAGATTATCCGCAGTGTGAACTTTTTGCATGTCCACGGTCCCCTCTTCCACTTGTTCACGAACAAAGTGGTATTGGACCCAGATGTGTTTGGTCCTTGAATGATATGCTGGATTCCTTGCAAGATGCAACACACTCTGGCTGTCACAATAGAAAACAATATTCACCTGTTTGTGGCCGAGTTCTTCCACCAACATCTTCAACCATATGGCCTCTTTACTGGCTTGCATAGCTGCGACATATTCTGCTTCCGTTCTTGACGTTACAACAATGGACTGCAGTTTTGCAACCCAGCTTGCGGCTCTTCCAGCAACATTAAACCCATATCCGGTTGTGGATCTGCTTTTATCAAGTTCACCTACATAATCTGCATCAACAAAACTATGTACAGTAAAATCTGTACCTCCGTAACATAAGTCAAGATCCAAGGTTCCCTTGATATATTTGAGAATCCTTTTAACAACACTCCAGTGCTCCCGACCAGGGTTGGACATGTATCGGCTAACGACTCCCACTACATGGGCAATGTTTGGTCTGGTACAGATCATTGCGAACATTAGACTTCCTACTGCCGATGCAAATGGCAGTCGAGATATCTCTATCCTCTCGTCTTCATCGGTAGGACACATCACGGATGATAGCTTGAAATTAGCAGCAAGAGGGGTAGATATTGGCTTACTATCTTGCATGTTGAAGGGATTATTTTAATAATAATAATATTTATATTATAATGTTAATTAAGCTTAAGGTTGCTTATAAGTTGCATAGGCTAGATGCGATGGAAAACACACCAAAAACCAAAGAAGAGAAAGAGAAAGAAAAGAAAGAAAAAAATAGAGGGTTTGTTCGGTATTTGCTCCGACTATAAAGAGAGATAGTGAGTGTTCTCCTTTATAGATTGAGAGATTGTAACCCCTATTTTTACCCCAGTAATAAAGTTCCTACCTCGCCCGTGGTTTTTTACCCCAAGTCAAAAAGGGGGTTTTCCACGTAAATTCCTGTGTTCCATTTATCCTCGCAGTCATTTCAAATATAGTTACGCTTCCATTTCGCAACATTATTATTATTATTATTATGATTAGTGGTGTTGTTGTTAGTGATTTACTACTCATCCGTAACGGAATACTTGATGTCAATAGGCTGCAATATCAATAATAATGCATTCGATGAGCTACGGTGAAGTAGCTGACATGCAAATCCCAAGTCTCTTGCAAAGTGTTTTGAAGATGTGTTGCTTGAGATGAGGCACATTGCACATACAAAGAATACAGTTTATTGAAATATTGGTCTTTAATTATGCATACCTGCTGCGACCAGAGTAATGCCTCAAAATAAGCTTGGCTTAGATATATCCAACAGCTACACTATCGTAATAAATATACGTTCGATTATTTCGACCTATGGGATTTTTCATTTGTTTTTCAAATAAAAATTCCTAATAAAATGTCGAACAAACTTCGAGGAAAACCTGTCACCACAAATTTTGGCAAAAAATAAGAATCTAGAAAAAGCATTATTACAAAATAAGGAAATTCTAATAAAATAGGATTTATTCCAACGGAATGAGGAATGAGATCCCTGTTGAGTACGATCTTCGAATTTTATGAATCGAGTATAGATAGTCGTACTACGTATAGACCCTTCACTTATGTCCTAGTCGAGTGAGAGCCATGGTAATGTCAAACTCACTAACCCGACACTATGACAAATTCGTGACGACGAAATTACTAAACTACAGTCCGCGTCCCACGTGAGTTAGTTTTATACTTTGTACACAGGTTCCGAAATTTCTCGTCCCCGAATATATATAGGACATATACCTCGATTACTTGCGAGGTTGTGAATCCCTCACGACTCTCAAAGCCTAGTAGTTGCACTTTGTTGTCAAGACCGCATGTCGTTGCTGACCAATGTTCTTCCTCGAACAAGGAGGGCCTAGCAAACTAGTGACAAGTCAAGACCACAAAGCCAACTCTGCCAATGACCATTCGGTCTAAGGTCCACATATACTATTATAGTCAATCGATCGATCCTTAACACTCAGCGAGTAATTATCCATGTGATCGTCGATTACAAGTCGTGTCCAAATATATGTTAATCCCTAATTCAACTCATATCGATGTTACGACCTCCCACTCCCATTGTTGGAACAAAGTCGTCAACAAGTAAGTCATGATTGACATCCGGTCACCCTACTGAAGTCTATATGGACAAAATTAATATCTGACAATAATAGCTCATTGTTGCCCCCTCTCTCATCCCATGATTATCGGTGACTAAACTCGTATATAAGGGTTTTATTTATTTACCGTCTTACCGGATGCCAAGCAAGATAATGGTAAATAAATAATATGCCTATAAAGGAATAAATTGTGAATCAAATAAAACAATTTTTCCATAAATAAATATTCGAATACAATATTCAAATATTACAAAGTGAATAACAAGTTTACATCTCTTCCCTATTCATTACATCCTCGAATGGCATTTCGAGGGCATATCCCCAACAGTTGTATGACTTTCTGGGAGGCTGTACGACTGTTTGCCTGCAAGGGTGTACGACTGTATCTGTGTGGCGACCCTACTTTTCTAACTAGGATTAGTGGCGATTGTATGCCTGTAAGGGTGTCTAACTGAAACTTTTTCCTAAAAATAATATACATTACAATAAAAATCTGTCTACATCGTCTTCACTGTACATGGGCCAAAGCCCCAAAAAGAACAAAAACCCTAAAGCTGCTCCACAGGTCTTCATCCATGTATCGCCCCGCCCTTAAAAGTCTGTGGAGCACCGCCACCAGCCGCCTCAGTCATGACGCGTATCAGCGTCAGACTCAGTACCTACAACACGTAAACACTGAGCTATTTGGCTAGTAGGTGAATAAAATGAATGTATGGAAGTGTGCACTCAACCCCGATCCCAATATCTCACAACATGATATAATGCACACTCTTTCTTTCCCCACATTCCTATTTCACATCACACGACACAGGGCCCTAGGTTAGTCTCGGCACCAACGCGCGCGATAGACTACTGGGAGGCCACTCCCAAGTCTCGCGGAGAGCTACGCCGTTAGTGCACTGATCGATCACGTCAATGGCCCCCTACCAGGTTGTATATCTCCCGCACCAAATCAAAATCCCATCCGACGGTATGCACCTCGAATCGATCACGTCCGAGTAGACAGATCGATCACCTCTGTCTCATCCAGGTGCGCTGCGAGCCCAACCTCGACTCCACTATGAGTCACAAATCATAATTACCACATTCTACCCCATACGTCAGTATCTCAAATCATCACCGTTTCCATACGATGTAATCACCTCTCGTTCTGACGTGATATGCATGTGCCATGCATGTACAGGAAATCTTATAAAAACATGGTTTATATAAAAATTATGTAAATCAGGTAAAACACGTAAGTCACATAAATCATCGAACCACGTGAAAACACATAAATCAAATATGTATTTACGTATTGTAGATGGATGATCCACCTACCTGTCCTCCCACTATGATCAAATAAGAAATCCATCGAAGTCCCTAACTGGCGATCCTCTGAATATAATTATATTATTAGTATTTGTACTAGTTTTCGAACTATACTAGTACAAAATAATTATACTTAAATATTAGACTTGATAGTCAACGGTCAACCCAAATTATACAACTATCGGCAAAAGTGGTGTTGCCCGATTTCAAAGAATCGCCGAATATTCGTGATTTCAATCGCCCGATTATTTATGGGTTAGACTTAAATTTTGATTATTTAGTTTCGGCCGATTCTTTAAGCATCGAATCGCCCGATTGCATAAATTGTTCGATGGCTTAATTCACCAATCGCCCGATTCGCGAGTCACCCGATTCCATGTACGAAATTTCCAAGCTTTCGGACGATTGCAATCTAATTGCAATTTTCATTCGCCTGATTCTAGATTCTTCCGATTCCAAAATCGCCGAAATCTAATTACAGAATCAAATCAGCCGATTGGTCACTTCTGGAATCGCGCGATTGTGTAAATTGTACGATCGGCTAAGTCTAATACCTAGTTTGTCCCGATTGGTTGGCTTGTAATTCACCCGATTTGAACATGCATAAAGCCTAGTCTCGCCCGATCCATGCATGCATCGCCCGATTTCTTAAGATTACAAGTTAGACTCCTAAATCGCCCGATTACCTATTAGATTTACATGGTGAATCTCATAATCGGCCGATTCAGACTTGAATCGCCCGATTTCCCTCAGGAACCCTGAAATAGACTTTGTATACAAAAAAATCATCTTCAAATTTATGTTAACTCCAGAATGTGGTACATCTTAAAACATTGAATCCCTAAAGAATCGACTAGACTAAAAATTACCTCATGTTTCAAATTCATTAGAACCTATATCGTATAGCATATTAATATCCCCAAACCTAGTCGCTAGGGTTTTCTAAGCTACCTTACTATTATAATCACCTTGAAAAAACATTCAATTTGCAGAAAATCGTACCCTCTATGAATAATTACTCCTTACAAGTTTCCCAAACTTGAAAATTTCTAGACTCACGTAAATTGTACTTGAAACTAAATTAAATTCGAAACTTTGAGTATTTAAAGTATTTAGAGAATCTTCCTAATCGTAAAAGAATCATATAATTACTGAAATTATATCAAGCATGCAAAATGTAGGAAATTATGTATACCTTTCCTCGAAACTCTTGGGGTTTATTAGTCGAAAGTGCTTCTGTTTGTATCCTTGTTGTTCATCTTTGCTAAAGTGAGCCTTTTCTCTCAATTCATATCGGATATACACTAAGGCTTTGATAATTGTGTTGAAAAGATTAGTAGGTTACGACATTTTCCTCAAGTTGAAGTAACTCCACTCTTAATATTTATCTTTTGCAAACTCTGGGCCTTAACCACACATTTAACAAAGCCCAATATTATAGGTCCTATATTATTATTTTTCGCAATCATAGACCTAATATTCTAAGTTCTTATATTATTACTTTCGGATATTCTTTGATTAATATGAAACCACAAAAATCCATATTTTCGTTCTATAACTATCATTTCGTTATCCCGGTCTTAATTTACAATTTACATTAATTACATCAAAATCCCGTATTAAAATTACGTGTATTACAATCTGCCAGGCTGTACGACTGCGAGGCTTTACGACAGCAAGTCAGCAAGGCTTGTATGACTGTACTGACAACAGTAACGTATGAGTGTTCCAGGAAGGTAAGACTGTACGGCCGACATCCCCACACAAAACTCTTGAGACCCTATCGCCCGAAAGGGTATGTATGGTTTCACTCCAAAGGGTGTGCTGTATGGTAATATCTGTAATAAACAGACACCTTTAAGGAGTTATGTCTATATACGAAAAGACACAACTGGACATGGGTTATAAATACATGCAAAACAATTTCAACAGAGGTACTTCGAATCAACAAAATACAAGATATTAATCTCCAGTCTTATCCCAAGACGAATTTGGTGCAATTCGATAAAGGGTCCGAATATTGTCTTTGAAAATTGTATTTCCAAACACGATTCTGGAGAATATCCGGCCATTTTACAAAGAAACCCTAGAATTCCCAACAATTTGATTTCCCACCTAGACTTTTCATGGTTTTCTTGCCACGTACACTCATGGAGTTGTTTGTTGTCCATTGTTCTAATATCACACGTGTACTGATACAATGGTGAATGCTTATTATGGTGTTACAAGTAGTGTATTATAATATATTTATTCATTTATTTATTAGTTTAGTATATTTATTTTATTGTTTTATTATTATTATTATTTTGTACAGTAATCATATATAGCTACTACTCTTGATACGTAAATAAATAATTTCCTAACATTATAAATATTTTCTAAATTTAGCGCGTGTAATTATTACACGTGTAACTAGTCATATTTCACGAATCTTATTTCTAAAGCTACTTGACTACGGTAAGGACTTCTAAAATATTTTCCTTACTATAATTCCTTAAATTTGTTTAGCACTGTCCAAATTATACTTCATCCGTCCCACTTACTTCTTCCCATCTTTCTATTTCGGACGTCCCACATAATTCTTCCAGTTTCTACTTTTGGTAAAAAATTATTCCAATAACTAAACTAATTACACCATTTATATTTAAAAAAGGCTTTGCCCACTAATTAGTTTTCTCTCTCCATTCCTTAAAAGTGTACTATAATATTAACAAATTATGGTTATCTACGTGCCCACTAATTATTCGAAAGTATTAAGTGGGACAGAGGAAGTATATAACATATTATGTTAGTCGAGTTAGATGCACAATAGTAGATAAAAGTGCACATTGAATGATAAATTTTCACATATTATGCATATATTATGCAAGGCACGTAATTCATGTACGTTAGAAAATGCCAAACTAAATGTTTGAGCGATCGGGGATCGCATCCTCCCCTCCTTAAAAGAATTTCGTCCCCGAAATTTAACTTACCGAAGTAGGCCAGGGTATCTGATCTTCATGTTATCTTCTCTTTGCCACGTTGCTTCTTCCACCAATTGATTTCTCCATAAGACCTTAACCATTGGAATTTTCATACTCCTCAGTTGCTTGGCTTCATGTAGAAGAATCTCTACCACTTTCTCCTCATAACTCAAGTCAGGTTTTAAGTCTAGTAGCTCATTCTTCAAAACATGGGTAGGATTTGAAATATATTTCCACAGCATAGATACATGGAAGACATCATGAATCTGGGACAGTGATGCTGTCAAATCAAGTCTATATGCAACACTGCCTACGTTTTCTTGAAATTTGAATTGACCGATGTATCTCGGACTCCCTTTCTTTCCGAATCCCATCACACCTTTCATAGGAGATATTTTTAGGAACACGATGTATCTCAAACTCCCTTTCTTTCCGAATCGCATCACACCCTTTCATAGGAGATACTTTGGGAATACCATTGATATGAAGTATTCTTGCGGGTTAGCTTTGTCAATGACGAAGCAAAAATCCGGTGATAAATCTGCGATAATATTCGGCTAAACCAAGGAAACTACGCACTTCATAAGGATTTCTCAGTTGAGGCCAATTGTTGATCGCCTCAATTTTGCTCGTGTCTACTGATATCCAGCGCCAGATTTTACATGTCCGAGTGCTCGAAGCCAGTCCACCGCGGATGTAGAGTCTATCGCATCCTCAAGTGTTGGTGGATTAAGCTTTCGGAATCTTTCTCCAATCATACCAACTTCTTCAGGCTGAGAATGATCATTACTTGGCATATCATTGATATTTCGTTGATGATTATGAAGAATGTTAAGAACTCCTTTCATTGGGGAGATCTTCATAAATACTTGGTCACCTTCCACGAACTCCAACGGTCATCGCCTGTGATATGCGTAACTTTTCTCTCGACTTTGGGCAGTTCGCATCCTTTCCCGAATTTTCGTTACCGCCTCTGTCATTTCTCGGATCATATCGGGTCCCAATAGTTCTCGTTCACCGATTTCGTCCCAATGGATAGGAGATCGGCATTTGCGCCCATATAATGCCTCATACGGCGCCATTCGAATCGTAGCGTGGAAGCTATTATTGTAAGAAAATTCAATTAATGGCAGATAATTGCTCCAGTTTCCTTGAAATCCAAAACACAAGCTCGTAGCATGTCCTCAAGAGTTTGGATAGTTCGTTCAGACTGCCCGTCGATCTGAGGATGATATGCAGTACTGAACGAGAGCCCTGTTCCCATTGCTTTCAGCAAGCTCTGCCAAAAGTTGGATAGAAATCTCGAATCTCGATCCGAGACGGTAGAATTTGGAATTCCGTGGAGTCGAACTATTTCCTGAATACAAAATTCAGCGTAGCGTTCCATGGAAAAAGTAGAGCTGATATGGATAAATTGAGCCGATTTGGTTAGGCGATCAACAATTATCCAAATGGCATCGTGGCCTTTCGTCGTCTTGGGCAAACCAACGACGTAGTCCATCGTGATATGGTCCCATTCCATCTTGGAATTGGTAAAGGTTGCAAAGTTCCAGCTGGTCGCTGGTGTTCGACTTTGATCAGTTGGCAAGTCATACATCTATTTACGAATGTAGCGATGTCCTTCTTCATTCCCGGCCACCAATATGTGATCCGCAAATCTTGGTACATCTTTGTCGCGCCCGAGTGTATTGAGTACATTGTTGCGTGTGCTTCTGCCATTATCGTTCGTTGTAACTCTTCGTTATTGGGTACGTACAGTCGGTTCTTGTACAGCAAGGTTCCATCTTCTCAGATTCCGAAGTCCTCAGGTAGCGCGTCTTTCACCTTTAGATAAAATTTGTCCTCTTCTTTTGGTTTTCTGATTCGTTCTAGAAAAGTAGGCTGAAGAGTTAGTGTTGCTAGTTTCTCTTCGACTTCACCTAAGTCAACTACTTCTACTCCAAGTCTGTGCAATTCTGTGCTCATTGCCTTTCGACTGAGCGCGTCTGTGACCACGTTTGCTTTGCCCGGATCATAATTGATAATAGTCGAGTCTTTTACGAGTTCTAGCCATTGTCGTTGTTGCATGTTTAACTCCTTCTGAGTGACCGAAGCTCTGATACCACACTATGGCAACCACCCCGAACCCGTAAAGTATGATTTTACAAAAATAATTTGCGCGACCTTTGTAACGACCCACACTTTCTAATGATAATTATGGCGGATTTTCGCAACGTAAGTCGCGGAAGACCCGTCTTTTCCTAAAATAAAATATATGAAATAAACACATAATCGTATATTTACACAATCAGTAGCTCTTAAAATATCAAAATATTAAAAAATCCTAATATCGCCCCATAGGTCGCATTCATGTACCGCCCTGCCCTCAAAAGTCCGTGGAGTCACCGCCAACAGCCCGCCTAGTCGCGATGCGTATCAACGCCGGACTCGTATGTACCTACAACACGTAAAATGAGCTCCTTGCCCAGTAGATGAAATATGCATGTATGCAACGTCCGCTAATCCCCATTCCCAAAACACCTCACAAATGCACGCTCAACTCGTCTCTACTCATCTCAACACTAACACGTCTCAACACCCCACACTACTCGACACTAAGTACATTTCTAATATCCCACTCAGGTCTCGTTAGAATAGGTTCCCACTCAGGTCACGTTAGAATGGAATATTCTATTCAGGTCTCGTTAGAGTGGGTGGCTACTCAGGTCTCGTTAGAGTCGCATATCACACTCAGGTCTCGTTAGAGCGGGTAAGCTACCCAGGTCTCGTTAGAGTCGCCCTATACTCGAAATGTCCTATAATGTCGCAGTACATCCCGTCACTCGACACCTCATATGCTCGGGCGGCCAGCTCAAGTCACATTAGAGTTGGCACACACCCGAGTTTCCCCTCTGCTCTACCCATAGACCCTCACATCAACATGTCTTGCTCATGATATGCAAGTGCAGTGAAAATAATCAAATATATATAATGTGCAAAATGATAATCACTTAATTCATCAAATCGCATAATTCACCGATACACATAAATATCACATAATAATTCACATAATGTTTACGTGCCGTAGGTGAGTTTCACCTACCAGTCGTCCTTAATTCCGAAATTGATAAATCCCTTCTGTTTCAGACTTATGTATACAAGATAATTATAAATATTACTCCCTCCGTCCCAAACCATTTTGGACATTTGGGGTATGGCACGATTTTTAAGAAATTGGATATTTTAATAATATAGTACAATTAAAAGGTAAAAAAAGTGTGTATGTTGACACGTCTTTTAAGAATATTTAATATTATTATATTGATTGTTTTTGGTAGTTTTTGCTATAAAAAGAAATGTCCAAAACGCTTTGGGACGCTCGATATAGTAAAATGTCCAAAATGATTTGGGACGGAGGTAGTATTACATGCATGAGTTTTTGGATTGAAAACATAAAATGACTATATTTCGAAATTCTTATTAAGCTATAAAAGTTGTTACAAGAATTACTTCATTTCGAAAATCCCCTCCATTTCGAAAATCACACACATAAATATTCTACACAATATTTCCAAATTACATCTTGCAAATTACTGAAAATCACTTCAACTACCATACCAAATTACATCTTGCAAAGAAAACCCTAATTTCTGAAAATCATAACTACCAAAATAAATTACTTTATTCAAGAACTTAACATTCTTCATAATCATCAACTTTGAAAATCATAACTCGTGACAACAAAACATTTTTAATTCAAGGATTATTAAAACTTTCGACTAAACACACAAAGTACAACTTAAACTTCTCAGAACTATCAAACCCTAATTAAGACTTGAATTTGTAATCACATTATAATTAAACACCCAAACTTCCTTAGAGAACCTAACACTTAACGAATTTTGAAATCTTCTTAAAACATGCTTTTCAAAAATCATGTTATATAATCATGTTACACATAAATAAAACTTATTCATACTAATTCGAGAATCAAAACGTAAAGATCATACCTTGCAAGCTTGTTTTGACTCACTGCTCGAACTCTCCTCTTTCTTCCCTCTAGCTAACTTTCGAAACTTTACTAATGAAAGAACGCTCAATCGTACTCTAAATATTTAGTTGGTACTTAATCGTTTGTCACATGCTAAGTAGGAGCTTATTTTGATCGTTACCTCCTTATGATTGTACTTTAACATTTATTTTCTCCTTTGACTAAACTTTCAAAACTTTTATCCTTATTCCCTCCTAACGTGTAATGATAAGTTGTTGGCTAAACCTTGTCCTTAATTCAACATTAATAATATAATTGGAATTAGCCATCATCACAAATTGTATGTTAGTTGTCAAAGTTGTCGTCTTATATAATGTAAATAAAGCTGAATTGACCATGATTTTGCCAATTCACTAGTGACACTAAGTAATGAAAATCGTCTCTTTCACCTAATTATTTATTAATCTCTACTTACTCCTTTTATCCCATACCTATGATTGAAAATAAAATATTCATGTTAATGCATATAGTCTAGTACAAAATCTACCTCCCTCTTTCTTAGTTTTAGTAAAGTCTTCTAGATGAAATTCTCACACACATGTAATCATACATATATATATATATATATATATATATTTATATACATACATGCATGTATGCATGCTTTTGCATGTTACCTTAGGATTAAGAAAACGTTTCATTAGTCATACCTATAATAATTTAAAGGACATGCACGTGTTACTCTAGTTTCTTTAGGGTCAATGTTTCGTTACCTCATTCCCTTAATATATATTTAATACATTTGGACCTTAATTTGAAAATTAAATATAGCCCAATTTATACTAATTTGAATACGATTAATTAGCAAAATAAAGATGCTAATGTTTAGAACTTGTGATTGAGAAGTAGCTAAGTGACAAATCTTAGTTCACGGAGTAAGTAAGGTTAGTCACTTTTCTTGTGTTTTCTTTTATTTGGTTTTATGTAATGATATGAGAAATATCAATATGTTAGGTCATGTGAGAAAAACAAGCAAATGGAGTAGGTGGTCCGTTCTTTTTCCCTTTTGACTAAGTAACATTCGTCTTTTTCCGCTTTTAATTTTCGTTGATGCTTAGAGTGTGGGTTTTTCATAGATATGTATGAGAACCTTGGAAATTTGTAGTTGATTAGACAAGGTATGACGTTAATTTCTCTTGTCATAAGGAATGTCACTTTCATGTTTATAAGGTTTGAGCTTTAAAGAGTATGATTAAATTACATGTAGCCCAAACGAATTTATCCTAATAATACTTCTTAAAATTCTTAGACCAACATCATAAGACTTTAAATTATTTTCAGATATCTTTGGTTGAACTTCAAAATATTTTCGGGATGATTAAAATTTATATTCTTGCTCTGCAACTTAAGTTCTTATCGAACTTCTTAATTCACAATATTGCATATTTAATTACATCAAAATCCCGTATTAAATTTTACGGGTATTACATTCTTTCCCCCTTAAAAAGAATTTCGCCCCCAAAATTCACCGGCTGGTGTGACTCGGGGTAACAATTTCTTCTATTCCCTTATCGATTTATCTGTATCCTAATAAGGTAAAATTTATTCCCACCTTCATTACCTAATTTAAGCGACACATTTAAATGTGTGGCTCATGCTCAGTTCCCTAATGTCAACATATTCTCTACGTCTAGACTCGCCCATCTATTTTCTACGTCCTCTCGGCATAATAATATATATTCTCACCACTCTTCCGTTGCGCACTCTAGGCATAATTATTCCTATTCCTACCACGCTTCCGTTGCGCACTCTAGGGTGCTTGAACAAAATGCAATGCAAACACACTGCAATATTGTAAATAAATAAAATTGTAATTCCCCCGAAAATATAGCTCTACCTCGCAATTCACCTGAGAATATTTCCTCCAAAAATTCAATAAAAATAATTCTTCAAAATCCGCTAAACATAATTCCCTGAAAAATTCTAGTCCAGTCATAAACTTCGACTTACTGCTCGAAATATTATAAACGTTGAAAATTCGAAAACTAAGTTAAACCTCTCAAAACATATTTAAAGTCAAATATCCGAACACACGGTAGTACCGAAAGTTATCATAAAATACCGGAGACTTTTTATATACCAAAAACTTTATGATGTACTGAAAACTCCAACTAACTCTCCCTTAATACCGAAAAACTTAAGTTTATCACCTCTTAGGAATTTCCAAACACCTATTATACTTCCTAATCGATCAAACCCCACAATCATGCTACACTTCTCACATTTACAGTTTCACACTAGTTCTAATACCGAAAAACTACTTTCATAATGCCAATGTGCACCTAACCAACTATCACAATCTGAAATTTTAGTCCTAACATTTAGGATCACGAAAACATCACAGAAATTCACCTTAAACATATATAATGATCACACATTTAAAAACCACATAAGGCACGAAGACTTCACGTAGTTTTTACCTTAAACATGTATAATAATCATATAAATCATTTTAAGCACCCAACAGTTGTATCACTCATATCGTTTATACCTATTATTTTCAAATATTCACGCAAATAGGCATATTATTCTCACCATCCAATCACGTCAAAACTTTAACACTTACAGGCAAGGGCTGATCCTCCAGACTTTTGAGCGGCAGTACATGGACAGTCTACGGAACCTATATCCTAAGCTCTGATACCACCTGTTGTAACGACCCACACTTTCTAATGATAATTATGGCGGATTTTCGCAACATAAGTCACGGAAGACCCGTCTAATTAAAAACTTTTCCTAAAATAAAATATATGAAATAAACACATAATCGTATATTTACACAATCAGTAGCTCTAAAATATCAAAATATTAAAAAATCCTAACAGCGCCCCACAGGTCGCATCCATGTACCGCCCTGCCCTCAAGAGTCCGTGGAGTCACCGCCAACAGCCCGCCTAGTCGCGATGCGTATCAACGCCGGACTCGTATGGACCTACAACAAGTAAACTGAGCTCCTTGCCCAGTAGATGAAATATGCATGTACGCAACGTGCGCTCAACCCCATTCCCAAAACAACTCACAAATGCACACTCAACTCGTCTCTACTCATCTCAACACTAACACGTCTCAACACCACACACTAGTCGACACTAAGTACATTTCTAATATCCCACTCAGGTCTCATTAGAATAGGTTCCCACTCAGGTCACGTTAGAATGGAATATTCTATTCAGGTCTCGTTAGAGTGGGTGGCTACTCAGGTCTCGTTAGAGTCGCATATCACGCTCAGGTCTCGTTAGAGCGGGTAAGCTGGTCTCGTTAGAGTCGCCCTATACTCGAAATGTCCTATAATGTCGCAACACATCCCGTCACTCGACACCTCATATGCTCGGGCGGCCAGCTCAAGTCACATTAGAGTTGGCACACACCCGAGTTTCCCCTCTGCTCTACCCATAGACCCTCACATCAACATGTCTTGCTCATGATATGCAAGTGCAGTGAAAATAATCAAATATATATAATGTGCAAAATATTTAAAACAGATAATCACTTAATTCATCAAATCGCATAATTCACCGATACACATAAATATCACATAATAATTCACATAATGTTTACGTGCCGTTGGTGAGTTTCACCTACCCGTCGTCCTTAATTCCGAAATTGATGAATCCCTACTGTTTCAGACCTATGTATACAAGATAATTATAAATATTATTACATGCATTAGTTTTTGGATTGAAAACATAAAATGACTATATTTCGAAATTCTTATTAAGCTATAAAAGTTGTCTCAAGAATTACTTCATTTCGAAAATCCCCTCCATTTCGAAAATCACACACATAAATATTTTACACAATATTTCCAAATTCTTATCTAATCCTATCTTTCGAAAATCAACTTATAAAAATACATAAATTTCGAAAATCACTTCAACTACCATACCAAATTACATCTTGCAAAGAAAACCCTAATTTCTGAAAATCATAACTACTAAAGTAAATTCCTTTATTCAAGAACTTAACATTCTTCATAATCATCAACTTTGAATATCATAACTCGTGACAACAAAACATTTTTAATTCAAGGATTATTAAAACTTTCGACTAAACACACAAAGTACAACTTCTCAGAACTATCAAACCCTAATTAAGACTTGAATTTGTCATCACATTATCATTAAACACACAAACTTCCTTAGAGAACCTAACACTTAACGAATTTTGAAATCTTCTTAAAACATGCTTTTCAAAAATCATGTTATATAATTATGTTACACATAAATAAAACTTATTCATACTAATTCGAGAATCAAAACATAAAGATCATACCTTGCAAGCTTGTTTTGACTCACTGCTCGAACTCTCCTCTTTCTTCCCTCTAGCTAACTTTCGAAACTTTACTAATGAAAGAACTCTCAATCGTACTCTAAATATTTAGTTGGTACTTAATCGTTTGTCACATGCTAAGTAGGAGCTTATTTTGATCGTTACCTCCTTATGATTGTACTTTAACATTTATTTTCTCCTTTGTCTAAACTTTCAAAACTTTTATCCTTATTCCCTCCTAACGTGTAATGATAAGTTGTTGGCTAAACCTTGTCCTTATTCAACATTAATAATATAATTGGAATTAGCCATCATCACAAATTGTATGTTAGTTGTCAAAGTTATCTTATATAACGTAAATAAAGTTGAATTGACCATGATTTTGCCGATTCACTAGTGACACTAAGTAATGAAAATCGTCTCTTTCACCTAATTATTTATTAATCTCTACTTACTCCTTTTATCCCATACCTATGATTGAAAATAAAATATTCATGTTAATGCATATAGTCTAGTACAAAATCTACCTCCCTCTTTCTTAGTTTTAGTAAAGTCTTCTAGATGAAATTCCTCTCACACACACACACATATATATATATATATACATACATGCACGTAGGCATGCTTTTGCATGTTCCTTAGGATTAAGAAAACGTTTCATTAGTCATACGTATAATAATTTAAAGGACCTGCACGTGTTACTCTAGTTTCTTTAGGGTCAATGTTTCGTTACCTCATTCCCTTAATATATATTTAATACATTTGGACCTTAATTTTAAAATTAAATGTAGCCCAATTTTTACTAATTTGAAAACGATTAATTAGCAAAATAAAGATGCTAATGTTTAGAACTTGTGATTGACAAGTAGCTAAGTGACAAATCTTAGTTCATGGAGTAAGTAAGGTTAGTCACTTTTCTTGTGTTTTCTTTTAATGGTTTATATGTAATGATATGAGAAATATCAATATGCTAGGTCATGTGAGAAAAACAAGCAAATGGAGTAGGTGGTCCGTGTTGGTCCTAGTTTTACCCAAACGAACAACTTCGGACAGATTAAACACGCCTAATAGATCGGAATCGAGAACGGGCGTGGGGCTTGGTGGTGTTCTTGACGAGGCTCTCTCACTCTAACATATGTTTATTTTATCTACACACACAAGCACACCTAACTATGTGTTAGGGTTTTAGTATTTATACCACAAGTTGGTATATAATACTTGGGCCCTTGTGTAAGGCCATTATATAATAGCTACGGGCTAGCCCATTACGACCTAGCCCAAATTTATTAAAAGCTAACCAACAAAGATAATATAATGAAATTGAACACTACAAAATATTTCCTAACAACCCCCCCTTAGTGTTCAATCTTCAATTCAGCGCGGGATATCTTTGTTGGGCGTATTGGAGAAATCTCGAGTCCTAACAAACTCCCCCTACAAGGGATATCTCCTCTTCTTGCGGAGGCATTGATGGCTCGGCTAGGACTCACTTGTGAAGATTCTCCAATCTTCTTCTTCTCGACGCCGGAGTCGTCGTCTTTGAATGGAAGTTGTCTGGTTCGGCCACGAAGTTGACTCGTCTGGCTCCAGAAGAAGGTAGGCATGGGGTGTAAAAAATGTGCCAAGGCTCTATTGAAATGTGACTTTCAAGAGTAGGGAGCCCGGTCTCCAGAGTGGTCAGCGCAGTGGTGGCGGAATGTGGTGGGTGAGTTGTGCCATGGCTCCTTCGAGTGTTCCATTATGAACAAATAGCCTGACACATCAGAATGTGTGTGGAGGTAGTGGAAGCCTCCGGCGATGCGTAAGCGCAGAGGTAGTGGAAGCCTCCGGCGTGGCGTAGTTTGCGTAGGTGGTGGAGTAGGTGTTGTGAGAGGTGGCATAGGTGGTGTGAGCGGAGGTGGATGATGGTTGCTGTAGATGCTGCTGTACGATCTTCAACTCAGTTCTTCTCCTTTACTCCCCCTTGAGATGATCGTCACGTCGTCCATGGGACGAGTCTGCCTCTGGCGTTGATGATGGTGATGGTGATGTGGTGTGGCGTTGAGTGAGGCAATCATGTGGGATTCTCAGGAGTAGCAGCATTTGGCTTTCCTCCAAGTTCATTTCGAAACTTGGAAGAGGTGGAGCAGAATGTGTGGCGTAGGCGTAGGCGTAGGCGTAGGAGTGGTGTCGGTGATGGGACCTTGTCCTTCATAGATCCTCGTGAACTCGAGTGCGGTATGGAATGTGTAAGTTCCTCACTGCTACGAGTCGGGTCTCCATCACGACCGGGGTAACTAACCAGACGGGGGTCACAAAGACGCTCCGTCGTCACAACATCGAAACGCGTGTCCGATGGGCCGCCTGTTTGCACAGGACATGAACCGGATAGCCACAAAGGCATTCCGTTCACACGGACGATGAGACAAGCTCGTATCCGTGGCCCATCGACAGTTGTGATGGGGGGTAGCTGTCGTGGGTCTTCCGCTCTCGGTCACGAGGACGTCATCAAGCGTTCGAGCAAGTTCACGAAGAACCTGCGGTGCGTAAAGAGTGTTTGTGTCCTAGAAATTGGAAAGTTTCGGTGGGTGAGGACACTAGACTCGCGTGGGTGGAAGATGTGCAGTGAGAGGCGGGGCACTGCATGTTCAACATCAACCGTCTCCAAGTGGGGCGGTGATGGCTAACATGGTTCCTCTTGTGCGAATGAAACAGCTAGCTGCGAAAGGATAGCTGAGTGGTTGGGAGGGGTTAATTGCGCAGTTGGACCAGATGCCGCGACTTCTACTCGGGAAACGAACGAGTCGTCTCCTGTACCTATGGGCGAGGTCCGGGTTGTGGTGAGATATGACAGAGGAGTGCGATCATGTCGTCGTTGGTTCGCAACTCCTGCAAGCGACTTACGTCATCTTCCCGAGATCGTTGATTGGATCTTTGCGTGGAGGAGGATGTCGCGCGACCTAGACCTAGATAAGAGGCTAGGGTAGTCTCGTTCTTGGGTTAGGATCAGGGGGGTTTCACTGATCCATGGAAACTGTGGGTGGCGTGGCGTGATCGCGTTGAATGGCGACCACGAGCGATGTCGACAAGGGTGACCCAAAACTGTTGATCAGACACTTCAGGGACTAGTCTGGTGGAAGGTGAGGGCGTAGTGAAGAGCATGGTGGCAGAGGACGTCTCCATGTAGCACACCATGATGGAATGGATGGCAGTGGGTGGACGGTGGAGTCTTGAACCTGAGATCCACATCGTCTAAGCATCGAGATTGGATGGCGCGCCCACTGATGGTTGGTTGATCTCTTGTCAACCCTTCTTTGTAGGTCCTGGGTTCTGCACGGATTTGTACAGAAGTCATGATGGTTGCTCACTTCTCTGAGATCCCTTCATGCACGTGGAGCAACCCGTGTAACGTGCAAGATGGGGTTGATTGCTCGCAGTGCATACCGGTCATGAATGTGGAGCAACCCATGTACCATTCATGCCGGGGGTGGTTGCTCACGTCGTGTACCAGTCATGCATGTGGAGTAACCCGGGTACCATACATGCTGGGTCTGTGAAATTGGCATTTGGAAATTCCGCTCCGAAAAGTTTGGGGGTGACCTAAACTTTTTCTATAATGTGCCAATACCGTCCTAGGTCGATCGTTGGGTACGGTGATCGTTGCCGCGTTTTGGATTTGCCTTCAAAAATTTTCACAAAAACGTCGTCTGAATTTTATTTTTTTTTTAAACCTTATTTAATCCGAAGGGGGGCCAGAAATTTTTGGTGGTCAAAAACGTTTAAGTGTAATTTTAAAGAGTGATTTTGCAAGATTTGAAGCCAAAAATCGGGTTTGGATCAAGTTTAAAGGTCGGGGTGCAAATTTCTTGGGGAGTACGAAAAATGGTGTGTCTAGAAATTTCGTTGAGAGAGTGAGTCGCTAAAATTTCGAAGTTTAAAAAAATTTCTCAGTTTTAAAAGTTTCTCAGGTTGAAATTCGCGGGTTGAGAAAAAGCAGCTGTGTGAGAGAGATCGCGAAAAAATCGTGAAGTGTGAACTGAGAAAGTTTCGCAACTGAAAAGTTTCTCGGATAGAAATTTCTCAGCCTGAGAAAGAAAATTTCTCGGTTTCGAAATTTCTCAGCCTGAGAAAGAAAATTTCTCGGTTTCGAAATTTCTCAGCCTAAGAGAGAAAGTTTCTCGATTTCGAAATTTCTCAGCCTGAGAAAGAAAGTTTCTCGGTTTCGAAATTTCTCAGCCTGTGAAAGAAAGTTTCTCGTTTTCGAAATTTCTCAGCCTGAGAAAAAAAATTTCTCGGGTATGAAATTTCTCGGCCAAGAACAGTGTACTGTTGGATAGGCTGCGCGACTTATACCAGAAAAATCAACTCGTTTTCGCTCAAATCTCACTCAAAATCGACGAAACTTGTTCCAAAAATTCAGAAAGGCTTTCCTAAACACATAATCAACCTTTGGGATGTCTAAAAACAACAAAACGAGGTCGAAATCGCCCAAAAACTGAAAGTGACGAAAAATATTTTCAAGCAATTTTTCACTCAAATCTTGCTTAAAACACGCAAATCCGGTCACGTTGGGCTCTGATACCAATTGTTGGTCCGAGTTTTACCCAAACGAACAACTTCGGACGGATTAAACACGCCTAATAGATCGGAATTGAGAACGGGCGTGGGGCTTGGTGGTGTTCTTGAGGAGGCTCTCTCACTCTAACATATGTTTATTTTATCTACACACACAAGCACAACTAACTATGTGTTAGGGTTTTAGTATTTATACCACAAGTTGGTATATAATACTTGGGCCCTTGTGTAAGCCCATTACAAAATAGCTACGGGCTAGCCCATTACGACCTAGCCCAAATTAATTGAAAGCTAACCAACAAAGATAATATAATGAAATTGAACACTACAAAATATTTCCTAACAGTCCGTTCTTTTTCCCTTTTGACTAAGTAACATTCGTCTTTTTCCGCTTTTAATTTTCGTTGATGCTTAGAGTGTGGGCTTTTCATAGATATATATGAGAACCTTGGAAATTTGTAGTTTATTAGACAAGGTATGACGTTAATTTCCCTTGTCATAAGGAATGTCACTTTCATGTTTGTAAGGTTTGAGTTTTAAAGAGTATGATTAAATTACATGTAGCCCAAACGATTTATCCTAATAATACTTCTTAAAATTCTTAGACCAACATCATAAGACTTTAAATTATTTTCAGATATCTTTGGTTGAACTTCGAAATATTTTCGGGATGATTAAAATTTATATTCTTGCTCCGGAACTTAATTTCTTATCGAACTTCTTAATTCACAATGTAGAATACCATTTGTAATTGTGCTTGATTTCATTAGTTGTCCTTGTAATTAGGGGCGTTTTGTATAGTAGTCCTTAGATTAGACTAGTTTGATAATTATACCAAGTTTGTTTGGTATAAATACATGTAAATCAATTGAGCTTAATAGAGAAAGTTTAGAGAATTGATCCGAAGGGCTTGCAATTCGATTTCTAGAGAGAGAAACAACAGTAACTTTCTCACTCTAATTGAATTCTCTCTAGTGTTCTTAACTTGATTTTTTCGATCGAATTCAATTGATTATCTAAACGATCGAATTACTATGAATTCTAGCCTAGGATCGTAGAGTTGTTAATCTGAGGACCTAACAATTGGTATCAGAGAAGATTCGTTCTGTTTTGAATCGTAAATTGTTAGAATTGGATCGAAATTTTATTTCGAACACTGTTCCATCGAAGAACAGATTTGGCGCGAAAAGTTTTTTGATCTAATAGCTTAATTCTGTGCTTAATTGACTTGAATCTGATGTTTCAGTGCTAGATTAAGTGATAAATGATCATTGCGACTAAATCAGTAGCAGTTTGAACGTCGAATTTTGATTAATTTGATTTTGAAATTTTACTGTTGACGAAGAACATGACGAACACGTTCTGATTTTGATCAAATTCGATATATTTTGCTTCATAACGTGTTTAATTGCTTGTTCGTGCGTGATTAGTACTTGATTGCGAGCAATTACCTCAAACTTCACTATCTGATTCTTTGTTTTTGCTCGAATTTGTGTTAATCATATTCTGTGAATTTTTCTCGATTGCTCAAATTTTTCTCGCTAAGTTTTGCGATCGGATTAGTTTCTCGATCGATAAACTTAGCGCGAGAATTTTTCTCGGTAAGAATACGAAGTCAGCGCTAGAATCGTCATCAGCAGAAACGTTTTTAGTTAGAAATATTTCTCGAGCATTATCCAGCGAAAAACTTTTTCGAGTGAGACCAATTTTGACCTTGCATGAGTAATAACTTCCACTCGAAAAACTTTTTCGGTCAAACCTTTCAACGTTTGACCAGGCGAAAATCATTTATACGCGAGAAACTTTTCTAGTCAACGGAATTATTTTGACTTGTCGAGAAACTTACTAACGTACTGTTTCTTTATGATCGAAATAAAATCACGATCAGGAAATTTTTCTCGACTGAACGATTTTGGGCAATTTCTTTCGCTCGTAAAATTTTCCGCTGACAAAATTTCTCGCATGAAAACAGTAAATACATTCTATATCGACGAAATTAATTTCGATCATACTCTAAAGATTGAATCGAAAATAATTGTCGATCTAATCTTCGAATCAAACGCTACTAACAAATTTCGTCACTTGTGAAGCACTTTACATCGTCTTCAACCCTCAAAACAATCAACGAAGATCCTTCAACAACTCGACTACTATAATACAAACATGGATGCATACTCACTCGGAAATGACAACCGTCCGCCGATCTTGCAAAGTGGCGAATACACAGTGTGGAGAAGCCGCTTCCTGAATTTCATCTCTCTAAAGGATCAAGCCGAAAATCTACTGCAGTCCCTTGAAGAGGACCGACACAGTTCTGGGTTCATGTACCCGGGGACGAAACAGCTACTCTAGACGACTAAAGGAGCCTAGAGAATACTCTCTGGAGGAAAGAGCTCGAGCTAAGGCCGATCTAGTAGCCATGAATACCCTTATGCAGGGCATCCCCAACGATATATACAGACAAATCGACAGCCTTACATCGGCCAAAGGGATGTGGGATGAGCTGCATAGGATGATGCAAAGGACGGAAGTTGGCATAAAGGCCAAGAAGGCGAACATTCTCACTGCTTACGACTCATTCAAAGCAAAGCCGGAGGAGAGTCTATACGAAATCTACCAACGATACCTCACTCTTCTCAACGAGATGAGGAAGATAGAAATAACGAAGACAAACATGGAGACAAACATAAGATTTCTATCTTCTCTGCCCACGGAACGGATGAAAATATCCACTCAAATACGACAAAATAAAGATCTAGAGGAGTTGGATGTCCATGCCGTGTTCGATAATCTCGCTCAGCATGAGGATGATATCCGCGAGATTACCAAAGAGCAGAAAGGCAAACA
Organism: Craterostigma plantagineum; assembly: GCA_027422505.1. NCBI lineage: Eukaryota > Viridiplantae > Streptophyta > Magnoliopsida > Lamiales > Linderniaceae > Craterostigma > Craterostigma plantagineum. Next base: position 14,232,789 of record JAPQWV010000013.1, on the reverse strand, counting down.
AACCGATGACACGGTTGCCTTAGTCTCGGAGAAGAGGAGCACAAGATCAAGAAAGGAAAAGATCGTTAGGCCACCTTCATCATCAGAGTCGGAAGATGAATCGGACTCCGACATCGAGCCGAACATGAAAGCCCTTGGAAAACATTTAGCTCTCATTGGACAAATGATGAGCAAGAAGTACTTCAAGAAGAAGTCTTCAACCTCAGCCAATAGACTTCGGACTACAAGCTCCAAGAACAAAGAACGTGCTCCGGAGAGTTCCGAGGTCAAGAATCCCAAAGAGACTAACAAATGCTTTAACTGTGGCAAAGCAGGTCACTTCGCCAGAGAGTGCACTCTCCCGAATAAAAGAGATGCAAACTACTTCTCCAGGAAGCTTCAATTGACAAAACAGAAAGAAGCTGGAGTAGCTCTCATGGCCGAACATGACCAATGGTTCGAGGACACGTCGAGCTCCGAAGAAGAGAACTTAGCCCTCATGGCCCGTCTGGACAACGAATTGGACGCCGAAACATCCACTCGTACGGACGACGACAACGCATCCACGTCTTAAAATGAGGTAGTCACTCCTTCCACATTATTAACCATGCTAGAATCATATCAAAAGCAATATGCTAACATGAAACGTCAGCAGAAAAGTATAAAAGAAGTAGAGAACGAACTTGAGAGAGCTCAGGAGAAGATAGATAGTCTCGAACAAGAACTTAGGAGCTCTAGTGCAAAAATAGATGAACTTACTAAGAGCCTCCATTCTAGAGAGATTAGTCAACCTCAACTAGGACAACAGAGCGAAAAGATTAAGGAATTAGAAGATAGGCTAGCAAATAACTACAATTGCTTGGTTAGAAATCTCAACGAGAAAGCCATTTTAAATTGTAGGATAACCGAAGCTACCTCTAAGATCACTAACTTAGAAGCTCAATTAGAAACATCGAATGCTAAGATTAGTGAGCTTAGTAAGGATTTCGATGCCTGTCAAGCCGCTAAACTAACCGTGGAAAATAATTATGCTCTCCTAGGTGAGGAACGCAAGAAACTATATGCCAAAGTAAAGAAATTAGACGATATAGTTACGCGTAGGGGACAATCCGAACAGACGATATTTTTGAACAAGCCCAAGGATATAGAGTTCTATAATCCTATAGAAGGCATAGGTTTCACTAACCCGTGTGTTTTACAAAAGAAAGAAATATACGATGTTAAACACATGGGCTTAGGAATAACCTCTCTTAGAAATTTTACTGAATCGTCTTATGAAAATACTTTCGATTCATCCATTAGACAAGGTCCACATGGTCCAGAAATCCCCTTTGACTACAAAGAACTAAATGAAAGGGACAAAAATAGGAAAGAAACTCTAACACCTGTCTGCCATTTAGTTCAAATTCTACCTCGTGACTCTCAAACACACCACGAGGAAGTTAAAACCGTTAATTATAAAAATTCTCTCTACAAACCCCCTATCATAAAACAGATAGAGGAGTCACAGGTAAAGTTAGAAAAAGAGAGAGAATTTCGAAGCTGAAAAGAAAAAATTCTTTAAAGAGATGAAAAATCTCAAGGCTTCCTCGTCCTCCCAAACTACCTCTCACGCTATTACAAAAAGTGTGAAAAATGAAAAAACGCCTTTGAAAGATAAAAATTGTAAAAACAATTCTGTTAAAAGTGCTATAACTAATTTTACTTTACAGGTCTACAGGGAGCGTAGCGTCAGCACTAAAACAAAGGCGAGAGTGTCTAGCACTAAGATAAAGAAGGAGCCATTAGATTTAAATGTTTCTGAACATGCTACTCCTTCTGTTACAATAAAAGACACTCGTAGAAATAAAAGAGTTATTTCCACTTTTAAGATAGTTGCTTCTACTTATTCACTTCAGCCGATTACCTTTAGAAGCACCAACTTCGAAATAGGCTCTACGTCAAAAATTAATCATTCTGAAACAAATGCCACAAGGAAGACTCGTAGAAAACAAGATCCAACCATAAAGAAAGCTTATGGCGCCGTACATGACTGTACTCACCTAAGGTATCCCGTAGAAATTAAATCCCCCAAGCACCTTAGGAGACTATCACAAGAAAAGATCTTTTCCTCAGTCAAACCCTCCAAAGCATTTGTACGTGCTGAAATTAACCTTCCCTGTAAGGTTCAACCCAAATGGGTTCCTAAATCTCCGCCTAGGACGACAAAAGCCAAAAGGGCCAAGTCTCCTATAGAGGCAAAACCCAAACCCACTTTTTCAAAAGTGCAATGGGTTATTAAGACTCTTCCAAAAATAGATTTAGGAGTCATATCTGAACCCAAAACTAAGTCTGCTAATCCGAGAGGACCCATGCTTAAGTGTGTACCTAAAGCTCTCTAAATTGTTTTTGCAGATCCATAATGTGTGGTACCTCGACTCTGGTTGCTCCACACACATGACTGGTAATCAAGAGCTGCTGAGCAACTACAAAGACCGACCAAACGGCAAAGTCAGATTTGGGAACAACGATTCAGCCCCGATTCTAGGACTTGGGGATATCATTCTGAAGAATCTGACCATCAAAGATGTCTCATACGTCGAAGGCCTCCGCCATAACTTGTTCAGCATAGGCCAATTCTGTGACAAAGGCTTCCAGGTGGTCTTCCATGCTGACCGGTGCAGAATTTTGGATAGTCAGGACACAGAACTCCTTCAAGGACTTCGGAGATCCAATCTTTACACGATCAACCTGACGTCTGTCCGGCCCTCGACAGCTGTATGCCTCAATTCTCAGATTGATTTACAGAGGAACAGCTTATGGCATCAACGACTGTCTCATCTGAATATGAAAGCTCTCCAACGCCTTTCTACGAAAAAGTTGGTTCACGGTCTTCCAACTATACTACTACAAAAGGAGCATCAATGTTCGGCATGTCAATTAGGAAAAATGAAGCGAGCGTCTCATCACCTCAAGCAAATTGCGTCTACTTCTCGACCATTGGAACTAATTCACATGGATCTCTGTGGTCCGATGCAGACTCAGAGTATCAATGGAAGAAAGTATGTCCTAGTGATTGTAGATGACTATTCTCGCTACACGTGGACAAAGTTCCTCCGAACGAAAGATGAGACTGGTGACTTGATTATCAATTTTGTGAACACAACTCAAAATCTGCTGCAACAGACTATTCAATTTGTTCGAACAGACAACGGCACTGAGTTCAAGAACAATCACCTCAGTGAGTTTTATCAGAAACTTGGAATAAGTCAACAATTTTCAGCCGCCAAAACACCTGAACAAATTGGGGTCATTGAAAGGAAAAATCGAACACTAGTGGAAGCCGCTCGTACAATGCTGATCCAATCGCGACTTCCACATTTTCTATGGGCTGAAGCAGTCAATACCGCTTGTTTTACTCAAAACAGGACGGTGGTTCACAAACGGTTCAACAAGACTCCGTGCGAGATTGTGAATAATAGAGTGCCCAACATCTCTTTCCTTAAAGTCTTCGGTGCAAGTGCTTTGTGGCGAACGACCGAGAGCAACGTGCAAAGTTCGACCCTAAAGCATTCGAAGCTACATTTGTCGGGTATTCGTCAACATCAAAAGCGTACCGAGTATACATCAAGTCCAACCGGACTATTAAGGAAAGCTATAATGTCACTTTCCACGAAGTGGCAGATATGGCTTCTGGTCAATTCAGTCCAGGACCCGTGCCTAACCCGATGGTTCCTGCTCAATTCAGTTCAGGACCCGTTCTCAACCCGTTGGCTTCTGAAGACAACATTTCAGAACCCGTAATCACTGGTGTGTTGGCACAAAACCAACAGAAGATGGCAACAACTTCAGGATCAGTATCAGACGAAGCAACGAGACTTGCAATAGACGACTTGGATTCTCTCTTCGAACCGGTATATCGGTCATACACGACTACACCTACAATGGATTCTCTACCGAACGAGACCGACGTACCAAGTTCGTCTCACACCTCTACCCCACCCGATTCAGAATTGCCACAGAACACTGAAGAACCTATAGCGGTCATCGAGCAAGTATCATCAGAGACGATCAATCCAAGTGCAGTATTGGAACTTCCTCAGACAAATGATCAATCGGAGACTATAGGCAATCTAGATCCACAGATGGCTGACGCATCGACTTCAGCCTTGCCTCATGAGCGCAAGTGGACGAGAGGCCACTCGGTTGATCAGATAATTGGCGATCATTCGGTTGGTGTGAGGACACGTCGTCAACACAGTCTTTTCAGTTGCTTCCTGAGCCAAAACGAGCCTACCAAAGTAGCAGACGCACTTCGAGACCCGGATTGGACAATTGCAATGCAAGAGGAAATCAATCAATTCGAACGTCTTCAAGTGTGGACCTTGGTACCCCGTCCACATGGGAAAACAGTGGTCGGAACTAAATGGGTTTTCAAGAATAAGAAGAATGAAGATGGTGAAGTGATCCGGAACAAAGCAAGGCTAGTTGCTAAGGGATACAATCAACAGGAAGGCATTGACTACGACGAGACTTATGCTCCTGTTGCCCGTATCGAAGCTATCAGCCTCCTGCTGGCTTATGCGGCTCACAAAGACTTCAAAGTCTATCAGATGGATGTTAAAACCGCCTTTCTCAACAGCGTGTTAAAAGAAGAAGTCTACGTCGCTCAGCCGGAAGGTTTCGTTGATCAAGAACATCCCGATCATGTCTATCGCTTGGACAAAGCTCTCTATGGACTAAAACAAGCCCCACGTGCTTGGTACGATGTCCTGAGTGATTTCCTCGTGACGTCTGGATTCATACGAGGAACGATAGACACAACTCTCTTCATTAAATGGCATGACAAAGATCTGATGGTCGTCCAAGTATACGTCGACGACATCATCTTCGGATCAACAAATCCTCGGCTCTGCAAGAAGTTTGGAGATCTCATGAAGAGCAAATTCGAGATGAGTCACATGGGAGAGATGCAATTTTTCTTAGGCCTTCAAGTCAGGCAGCTCAATAATGGAATTTTCATCAGTAGACAAAATACATCAAGGATATTCTGAAGAAGTTTCATCAAGACCAGAGCAAGCCTCTCAGCACTCCTATGTCACCAAGCTGCAAGTTGGATGCCGATCCCTCTGGTAAATTGGTCGACATCACACTGTATCGCAGTATTATTGGATCTCTTCTCTACCTCACTTCGAGTCGGCCGGATATCATGTTTGCCACCTGCTTGTGTGCCCGTTTTCAAGCCGATCCCAAAGAATCCCATATGCTCGCGGTCAAAAGAATTTTACGCTAGCTTAAGGGCACCTCTACCCTTGGCCTATGGTATCCAAAGGGTACGAATTTTAAACTTATCGGCTATACTGACGCTGACTATGCAGGTTGCCGAATGGATAGGAAAAGCACGTCCGGTGGCGCTCAATTTCTAGGCGAAAAGCTGGTTTGCTGGTTATCCAAAAAGCAGAACTGTGTGTCCACTTCGACGGCCGAAGCAGAATACGTAGCTGCCGCCAGCTGTTGCTCACAGATGCTGTGGATGCGGACACAGCTTCGCGACTATGGGTACAATCTAAATAATATACCCATATATAGTGATAGTCAGAGTGCAATCGCCATTACTTGCAATCCTGTTCATTATTCACGCACAAAACACATAGACATTAGATATCATTTTATCAAAGATCACGTAGGAAAAGGCACGATAGAGATGTACTTTGTGAACACGGAGTTTCAACTAGCCGACATTTTCACCAAGGCCTTGGATGAGAATCGATTTCAATTCCTTGTCGGAAAATTAGGCATGTTGAATCTTCCGTAATATGTGCATTACCTGATCTTCTGTGCTATCACATGCTCTATTCTATGTGTTTTCTATGCTTATTTGTCCTTATCTTGCGTGATAAAAATAATATAAAAATAAAATATAATAATAATAATAATAATAAAAATATATAATATATATTTCTATGTATAATATAAAGGGGTATGACGAAATCCTTTAGGATGCTTTGATCTAAAGTCACTTAGAATTTGTCAGTCTAAGTCGCATTCTTGTGTCTAAAAGGTCATTTGATTGTTCCACTAGACACAAAGTCACTCTACATGCGTGAGGATTCAAGCCTTGTTCCTTTTTCCTTTCTTTGGATCTACTTCTCGAGTGAGTCACACATAAATTACTTGTATTACCTAGTGATTCTTGGTGTCATACTCATCCTGCGTTAGATCGTCAGGAAAATGATAAGGGAGTTTAGCATATTCCTCATACGGCCTTATATAAATTCCCCCACGTTAGCCCTTAGTCATCCACTTTGAGCCTTCTCCGATGTCCTTTTCTTCATTTGAAACCCATTCCCAGCCTTCAACCGAACTCTATACTCTTCGAATGGTTGTTTAAACGAGAAAAAGAGGGGGAGATAACAAAAGAAAAAGTAAGATGATGACAAAAGAAGGCATTGCTCAACGCGCAAAAATCAGACCAACCGGCCTTCCGACTACCTTGTAGAAGGTGGCATGGTTCCTGTTGTGAACTTCTCCAACGATAATCTCGTACGCTCGTCAGAACGGCTGGAAGAGGAGCACCACGAAGTGAACTTCTCCAACGATAATCCGGTCTTATATCGGGAAACGAGAAGAAGAGTGCAGCCTCGGGTACGAATTCCATAACCGAGAACTTCTCCAAATTGATAATCTCTAAAACCTCTATAGGGATTAAGAGAAGAGGAGCACGATATCGGCCCGAGAACCAACAAAAAGAACTTCGCCTACGATAATCTCCTAGAGCCTCATGGAGAAGCGGAGCTTCAGCTTGAGCATAACATAAAAAGGGATAGTTCTTAGAAGAAAAGGAGGGAGAAATGATTGAAAAGAAGAAAGACGCCGAAAAAAAAAGGGAGACGGACGTAGAATTGGAAGACGATGAAGAGATAAGCTCACTTTCCTTTAAATTCCTTCCGTTCTAAGTCCTAGCCAAATTATAACCCTTACAACCCTTTGATTCCACATAGACGGTCTCTCGCTTAGGTGAAATCATTAAAAATGCCTCGATCACAGGTAAATTGACTTAAAATTGCTTGTGTTGACTTGAGTGATAAAAATATAAAAATCCCAAGATAGCTATAATTGAGAGCAAGAGCGAACCTAGTGAGAGTTGTCGAAATGGATCAGTCTATGAACTTAGGACTTTAGTTTGACGACATGACTTGACGACACTTTCTTCTTTCAAATGTCTCGTAAAATTTTAGGCGTGACGATTGATCGAAGCAAAATAATCTGACCCCATATAAAAAAAATACATATATATAATAATAAATAAATAATAAATAATAAAATTCGCACATTTTGACATGAAATGTTATGTTTCATATGCGTTGAATTGAATAAATGCGAATTTGTGTATCGCACATTCTAAATGCAATTTTAGATTGCATTGGTAATGAATTGTTTAAATGCGATAAATTTTCATTGCTTCTACCCTCACACAATATTTTAAAGTACATGTTTTTGGGGACCATGTATACATCCTTACTTGGTAAATTTGTGTGCTCGTGACTTGAATTGATTTCATATGCTTGCATAATTAGTCAATTTTTGTGCATCATTTGAGGGGGAGCAAGTATAAGACTCGTAGATTAGCTCCAAATATTTTTGACATTTTTCTCTGAGTATTTCAGATCTTCCAAAATTAAGGAGCGAGACGTCGACACTACAAAGAGAGGAGCTAGACACAAGACCAAATATTTAAAAGATAAAATTGCCAAAAATAATTGTTGATTAACTCCATTATTACTAACGCTTATCTCTAAGTGGTACAGATTTTTAAATTTCTGCCAGGGGAGCTAGACGTTACTACACAGAAAATACAGGGAGTTAATTGCATTTATTTCAATTACTAAGGGGGAGCCTTACAATGGGTTTTATTCTGAAATAGGGGTCAATCTGAAATTCTTTCGAAGAACTTACTATCGAGAAACTGGATACTAGAATTAATTCGCAATCAAAACTTTCTCGATCGTAAACAGTGTCGGGATCGATTTTGATTAACCGCGATAATTTGCGATCGAAAAATTTTAATTTTCGTGTGCAAATAGTAATGGGCCTGATCCATTAAATCGCAAAATGTCAAATCACAAGCCCGAAAACAAATCAATGCTAGTTAATAAAAGTTTAACTTTTGTCAGTCGAAACTTTTTTCTCACGCAAAACCTAATAAAAAAAAAACAACTCTCTCTCGCAAAACTTTCTCAGACGATACAAAATCCTTCAAAAACTTTCAATTTTTCACTCCAAATCGTCTGATTAAGGTAGAAATTCGATTCGGTTAACGATTGCGAATGATATAACTTGATTTGCATTTACATTCTGTAGTTTTTCGCTTGATTAGTTAAAATTTTTCGACTGTTCTTCAAAAACTAGTTTAACGTATACTGTTTCACTAAAATTGTGGCATGCTTCTTGGATTTTCTGAGTTAAATGCACGTTTGTTTTTGGATATATTTGATGTTCTTGATGAAACAGATAGTTTAAATCTTCGGAACAATCTGCATCTGTGACGTTAAAATGAGTTTAGATGAAACTGGGTTTTGAAGTTTTGAAGCTGTCGAAGAACTTTATCGATCGCAAATAATCCTAATTGAATTCCAATTCAATTGAGATACTATTGTGTCGATTTAGTTTTCGATCGCAAAATTTTGATTTAGTCGTCACGATAAAAGATTTTAACCGTTACACTTACCATCGAAAAATTTATGCACTGACTAGACAATTTAGATGCAAATTTTATCGAGCGTAAAACTTACTATCGCAAAATAGAATTTTCGATTTAATTTAATTTGGTTGCAAAAAAAAAGTTAGCAGCGAAAGATTAATTTTTCAACTCTTAATTTTTCGATCGTAAAATTCGCCGCTTAGGACTTAATTGATCGGAAAATTTCTCGACGTTTGACTTAGTTTTTCGTTGACTAATTTCTCGATAAAAATATATCGCAGCGAAAAACTTCTACTTTCAATCGAAAATCACATTCCGCTCGACAAATTTCGAATCGAAAAATTTTATTCAATCGAAGAAATTTTTCGATAGTAAATTTACCTGAGACGTAATTTCTCGATCGTAAATTTACACGGAATTTTTCTCGATCGTAAAATTGATCGACTACAGTCACGCTTTCAACTTCAACACTTAGGAAATTTTTCTAAGTCTTTTACACTGTAGCTAACAATAGCGGATAAAATTCTTCGATCGCAAAATTTAGACAGAATTCTTTCAATTGAAATCAATATATAGGAAATCAAATTGCAATTCAATTTTCTCGACCGAAAATTTTCTCGGCATGAACAGTGACTTACTGATTTAATACTTAGCGAAATTTCGAACTATTTTTCACACGACATATATTTCATTCGAAATTACATTCATGCCATCACGATTTTTGAAATTGAACTTACACTATGCATTTGATATGATTTCAATTCACAATTCATCGAACATGCTATTACTTGCGATATTACTATAGTTTGATGAAATTTATTCATATTTCGACTAAAAATAAAATTGAACTAATAAACTTTTATATATCTTATTTTTTAGATGGATCGCTACCCGAAATACAACCACATCTACGATCACAACCTTTATCTAAAGGTTCAAGATACGAACTTCTAGCTCGATCTGAGCACGTTTAGGTGTCCAGACGAGATCATCGTATCAATCCTACAAGGCCACCCCATCTGGCATGCGTTAACGGTCACCGCATCAGTGCCGATGGTATATCTCCAGCAGTTCTGGGGCTGCATACAAGGAGAAGTGGACAATGGAGTCTTCAGATTCTCAACAAGGATAGGGACGCGGCATATCAGCATGGATAAGAACCAGTTCGGCATGGTACTGGACTTGCCCCACAGCAATAATTACGACCCGCTCCCATCGGATGCTGAGATGATTCAAGACTTCTTGCACATGGGATACCAACCGCCGCTCGCAAGATTAGCTCAGGTCCATAGCAGCGGAATCCCACACCCGTGGAAGACACTATTCGGAATAGTGAATAAGTGTCTGTCGCCCAAGCATGCAGGATTTGATAAGGGCAACAGCAATATTTTGAGGATCTTCCACGGCATCGCCTTCTCAAGAAATTATGACTACACTCAGCTGATCTGGAACGACCTCGCAGACCATATTCGGCAGAAGGAGAACCGGCGATCAAAGAACGTGCCTTATGCTCGGTGGTTCAGCTTCATCATCAGGGAGATCATGGCGCTGCACCAGACAATCCCTACTCTGCCTCCTGGCGGAAATTGCCAACCACCAAGGCTTAAGTTCTTCCACAACCCACGGCTCACGGACCTGGACCAACCGTCGTTGCCGATCTCATTCGAGCTCCTTCGTGTCGCGGACCCCAACGGAGACGTCTACAAGCTATACTGTCGGGACAGGAATCTCACCGAGGAAATGATTCGAGGGCCCCCGACAGTGCTTGGAGCTAGCCCTCAACAACAACAACAACAGCTAAGCTATGAGGACGCGATGATTGATGATGTCGCTCAGGAGCTAGCTCAGGAGCCAACATTGGTCGAAGAGCCAATGCCCGACGTAGATGATATCCTGATAGACGTCGTGGCTACTGAGATGGAGCTCGAGGTTCCTGCACTCGAATTACAAGTGGAAGAGCCCGTACATGTTGGCGTGCTCGAAGAAACTTTTGAGGAAGTTCTTCAACAAGAAGCACAGTCCGAAACGGAAATGGGGCACACTTCACTTCCACTGGTTACATTGGAGAACGTCGATCGAGATCTTACTCCTCACACCGCCACCCCGTCTGACACAGAGTCTGACGAGGAAATCAGTCTGATCAGGAGGACTCCCAGAAGACTCAGTATTCAGTTGGAGTCGCTCTTTCCAGCAGTCACCACCGCACCAGATACTACGCTAACCACAACGACAAGTGTTGCCGGCACTTCTTCGCTCAATCTTGAGCCGCAACCAGCTCACGTGGTGTCTGGTTCGCAGGCGCAACCTGAGCCTGTCTTAACACCCATAGAGACGAATCCTCAAGATTCGACTCGAGGATTGGGTGGAAGTCTCATACAGTCACAACCTCAAGTGACTGTGAGCCAACCCGCAGAGTCGGTGTCTACTCAAGGGTTGATAACAGGCGACATCAGTCGTCCTGGTCCATTCACGAAGGCGTCCGCACCCTTTGTGACGAACGAGCAATTTCAGGCCGCTCTCTCTGCCGCTGTACAGTCAATGGAAGACAAGATCACAGAGAGAGTACTTCAAGAAATCGAGGCATCCCGAAGAGATACCGGGAAAGCACCTGCCTCTGAAGGCCCTTCTTCACAAATCAACCCCACACCTCCACAACCCACACCCACCGACCCTCTAGCAACTTCCTCCATCCTCATCAATCCATACACAATCCCCTTCACCGAGCTCCACGACATTCTCCTCGCCCGTCTGATAGACCTTTCCATCCGATCGCCGCAAGAAGAATCCCTCTATAGGCGATTGGTGGACCATCCTGAGCCACCGACTGACACCTGCCGAGGCCAAAGCTCCCACTCACGGCGCAGACATGACGATCCTGACGATCAGGACCCTCATGAGGGGGAGAAGAGGCCGAGGACATCTACAAGTGGCCAAGAACAAGGCTCGGGCGCTACGCAGACAAGCGCTGGAGCTGGCGAAACCCATACTACCCACCAAACCCATACTACTCACCAAACCCGAACTACCCACACCACGCACCGCACCACCCACATCGACCCACCAACCTTTCACCTCAGGACGCCTCCGCCCACACTGCCGATCTACTCAAGCCCCTTGCTTCCGGAAGAAGAAGCAAGTGCTGCAATGCTTGTAGCTCTGTCAGCTACCCAAGCTACCCCCTCAGTCGCTCCAGACCAACCGGGACCCTCTGGACATGGCGTCAATCCACACGAGGTCCTAGACAAGTATATCTTCGAAGGACAGTGGATGACCCATTCCATGCCCGAGGAGCATCAAAGGCGACGGCTTCACGACGTTCGGCGCTTTCTACAACAAGTGTCTATAGACCTCGTAATCATAGAAGACGACGAGCTTCAGGAAGATGAAGACTACGAGCGAGATATCCCAAGGCTACCAGAATTAATCGCTCAACAGGCGGTTCCCTCTCCAAGGCTAACGCCAGGGACCGTTCGGATCGACACGCCATGGGAGAACATCCATATAGAAATTCCCTTCCTAGAAGAAGTTCGTGAGAATATTTGGAGGTCTCCGGACAGAGTCAAGAAGCGAACGAGTTCGAACTTAGAGGGATCTCTCATTGGGATCAGCAGAAGAGGATAACCTACCTCTGGATGCTGACCAAACTAGGACCTGATGTTAGGCTGGGGATGACTAAGGCACAAGCCAAGAGCCATTATAAGAGTCTCTCTCCAATAAGCCAACTACTCAGCGTCTACTGTGACAAAGGAGGACTTCCAACACCTCACTACATCATCGATCGAGTGGACAGGACCCGAGAGGAACTGAGCGAGAGCGACCTGCCGTACCTCCCCGCCGATGAAGTGTACCATCTTTATCAGCTATACGTGGAGAAGTACAAAGATCCTCAGGGCTTCATCAAGAAAGAAGGCCTCGAAGGGCTCTACCGGTTCATGATGCGACAAGTCAAGTACTTCGCCGCTCACGACCTTCAAATGGCGCTTGAGAGCAATATGAAGAAGGTCAACATGACCGCTCCGCTCAACAAATAACCTGAGATCGAAGGGCTTCCCAACAATCACGTGCACATCAGCTCAGTCCTAGGCATCACCTACAACAATCCAATAGCAAATAAGAATAGGTTGATCCTGAAGACTGAAATCAACAAGTTTTGTGTTGGGACGCTCAAGGTCATCAGGAGGAATATCGAGCAGAGGTTGGAAGAAATAAATAGAGACACTATGCTGAGGATCCACAGGTTCGTGAGAGAACAGCAGCTCCTAATGGAATTGCTTGAAGATATCGAGGAGCGACTGGAGCTGAGGATCACGCTGAGGCACTACGAGCATGCGCTGGGCTTGCGCAGATCGTATTACGCCCGACGAGGACAAACGGCGCGGAGACGCAATCAAGCACAAAGGGGGAGATTGTAGAATACCATTTGTAATTGTGCTTGATTTCATTAGTTGTCCTTGTAATTAGGGGCGCTTTGTATAGTAGTCCTTAGATTAGGACTAGTTTGATATTTATACCAAGCTTGTTTGGTATAAATACACATAAATCAATTGAGCTTAATGGAGAAAGTTTAGAGAATTGATCCGAAGGGGTTGCAATTCGATTACTAGAGAGAGAAACAACAGTAACTTTCTCACTCTAATTGAATTCTCTGTAGTGTTCTTAACTTGAGTTTTTCGATCGAATTCAATTGATTATCTAAACGATCGAATTACTATGAATTCTAGCCTAGGATCGTAGAGTTGTTAATATGAGGACCTAACACACAATATTGCATATTTAATTACATCAAAATCCCGATTTTACAGGTATTGCAACTTTGTTTAAACTCGTTTAAACAATACTTATAATAATTCAAAGAATTATTAAAATTTCGAATATTAAAAATAGATAATGATATTCATAGGCTAAACTTAAAACGTCGGCAGTCAAACCATCATAATATCACATACTCGCGACTCAATAATTCTCATAATATTCTAAACACACACCAACGACTTACTCGACGTAATACGATAGAAACGACACCAACAAACTTCATACCACTTAACGCACATGGACCTAACTCTCGATATACACACACACACACACACACACACATATATATATATATATATAATATATAAACACTCAAGATCGCAAAACACAAACATCAAAAGAGACTCACCCGCCACAAAAGTTCGTGAAAGCTTGAATAACTAGCCTCGACATCTACGTCAGTCACGCATGGTCATCACAATCACCTACAACGCATGAACTATATGAGCTAGAAGCTCAGTAAGCGAAAATCATATATGATTAGGGAATATGCAATCTTCGTGGGATACATATACTACATTCGACTCGACATATCAAAAATGATTCCTCACACTTCGGGCCCGTGGCTAAACTACTATGCACCACAAAGAGCTACATAAATCTAGTGACAGTGGCCTACGCTGGGTAGCCTACTCTAGGTATTCCTACATTGGAACCCTCCAGGTCGCTCCTATCGCATCAATAATATGATAGTGCTACACTATAGGTGGCCTACGCTAGGTTTCCCTAGGTCACCCTATCCAGGTCGCCCCTGCCTCAACATAACACGACAGCCTACTCCGGGTGGCCTATGCTAGGTTTTCCAAGGTCGCCCATGCCAAGGCTATCTCTACCGTCGATGGGTGCAATAGTAATAACCACATCTAACTCAACTGCGAGTCGACAAAATGTCAATAATCTGGAAATATATCGCTCTTAGGCGATCACGACGACGTATGCCATGCTCGCTAAATATATATGTGAACAAAATACGATTAACACCTGCTCATGAACTCACGTATGCAAAGATAATAAAAATTTTCCATATTATTATAACACGTAATTTACATAAAATATACAAGAAAATAGTATGTCCATGTGTCGTAGGTTGATTTTACTTATTTGTATACCTAAGTATTTGTAAAATGCTTCATAACGTGGCATCATCCTCAATAAGAAAATTTCCTTACGTGTTTACCTAGGGTATCCGTGTAAGCTACCAAACAATATATAACAAGCAAAAGAAAATCCTCGTGTTAATAGCATTGTTGTAAAATTCGGTCTAGGCGGCCACCTAGGCGCTAGTCGGAGACGTACCACATCGAATATAGCCTAAACGGCCAAGTATTCGGCAAAACGTTTAATCACCGATTATTCGGGCTAATCGGCCAATTATTCGGCTACTTTCTTAGCCCGTTAGAAGCCAAAAGAATTTTACTAGCTCAAAGCCCACAAAATTAGACATAACACTTACATATTGCTTATGACGTGAGTTGAAGCGAACCAAAGCGTATATATAAAAGAGCTGTCAGCTTTCTTCACTGATGATAATCGGTGTGGGACAATCGACACTAGTCCCACAGCCACAACTGTTAATTTAATTGTTGTTCTGTCTGGAGTCTATATCCTTTGCTGCAAAAAAATAATATATCTTTTGAAGACAAAGGGAAAAAAACTATCAATATATTCATTGCAAATCCATTAAATATTTAACGAACATAGTCAATTAGATTAATATATACATTAACTTTCATAGAATGTTTACATATTTAATATGTATATGTATAAATAATAACAAAATACATATGCAGCCTAATTACCGCCTAGAAACCGCCTAGGCCTAGACGGCCTAGGCGCTAGGCCTAGACGGCCTAGGCACTAGGCCCCCTCGGGCGCCTAGGTAGCGCCTAGCACTTTTTACAACCTTGGTTAATAGCCTCAACCAAACGTGTATATTTAATCGTCATATACATTCTTATGTATGAATATTACTTCTTTTCTTACATAATACATATATATACTTATACTAGCGGAGATTGTGCGGCTCCGTAAGTGCAGCCCGTCTGTATAAGCTACAAATACACCTCATAAACCCGTTTCCGGCCGATATGCCCTAAGAAGTACACCTCATAACAGGATTGGAGGGGCTGCTATTAATGCCAATGATTTTCAGGCTTTTAATGGTTGTCTTCATCACTGCCAGCTTGGGGAAATAAGGAGGACAGGCTGTAATTTCACTTGGTCCAATAAACAAGATGCAGAACATAGAATTTGGAGCAAACTTGATTGGGCTTTTGCTAACTCTGCTTGGATGCATAAATTCTTTACATTTGGTGCTACCTTCCTCACTGAAAGCATGTCAGATCATACTCCCATCCTTCTCTGATGTTGGGGGCAAATCCAAAAATGTAGGAATCCTTTTAAATTCTTCAACATGTGGAGCTTGGCGCCTTCATTTCTAAGTATTGTTGCAGCGAATTGGAATAAACAGGAAGGTTTGGCTATGACCAGACTGTATTCAAACCTAGCAAGGCTGAGAAGACCCCTCAAATGCCTGAACCGGGAACTCTTTGCAAATATTGTTGCTAGAACAGAGGTAACCAAGGCTAAATTGGAGGAGTGTCAAACTGCTCTTCATAATGATCCCCTAAACAGTGAGCTATTAGCTAAGGAACAGGTTGTTAGGGAGGAATATCAGTTCCTATATATGGCAAATGATAAATTTCTACGGCAGAAAGCAAAGGCTCGGTGGCTAGAACAGGGGGACCAAAACTCTGCTTACTTCCACGCCATCATCAGGCAGAGAATGTATTCTAACAGGATCTTATCAATTACAGCTCCAGATGGGACTCGTATTACTGATTGTGAAGGTATACAACAACACTTCAAGGAGCATTTTCAGTCCTTTTTAGGGGAGGACAGAGCTGTATACCAATGGCCCAATCAGAGAGTGGCCTCTGAGGGATATACTTTATCTCTGGAGGACCAACTCGATCTGATTAAACCAGTCACCAGAAAAGAGGTTTATTCTGCCATGAACTCAATTCATGTTGATAGTGCTCCTGGACCAGATGGGTATGGGAGTGGGTTCTTCAAGAAAGCTTGGACTGTTGTAGGGGATACGGTCACAGATGCTGTGATGGAGTTCTTTGAGTCGGGAAAACTGCTTCCAAAACTGAACAGCACTGTCATCTGCCTCATCCCTAAAGTGCCCAATCCAGCTACTGCTGTGGATTATAGATCAATCTCTTGTTGTAACACAGTGTACAAATGCATCTCAAAGCTGTTATGCTCGAGACTTAAGGCCTTACTGCCCTAGCTAATAAACCTCAACCAAAATGCTTTCGTAGAAGGGAGGTCAATTGTCCATAATATTTTACTTTGTCAAGATATGTTAAGGCTATACAAAAGGAAACATACCTCAGCCAGAGCCCTCATGAAGGGACATCAAGAAGGCTTATGATACTGTCAGTTGGGATTTCCTACAACGATGGCTATGTATGCTCAGGTTCCCTAGGAAATTTATCAATTGGATCATGGAGTGTGTGACTACGGTGACTTACTCCATCTCAATTAATGGGGCACATACTGGTGTCTTCAAAGGAGCTAAAGGTATGCGGCAAGGGGACCCTGCGTCTCCCCTGCTATTTGTGATTATAATGGAATACCTAACCAGGGCATTGCAGCTTGCAGCAAAGGACCCTCGATTTAGGTTCCATCCTCAGTGTCAGCACATCAAAAATATTAACCTATGTTTTGCTGATGACCTCATGATATTTTGCAAGGGGAAGGTTGATTCAGTGACAATAATTAGCGAGGCCCTGGACCAGTTTAAGAGCGCATCAGGATTAGAAGCCAATCAGATGAAATCAAGTGTCTATGCTGCTGGGACTTCTAATATGGTGGCGGATCAGATTAGGGCGGTCACTGGCTTTCAGGCCGGCAGATTCCCTATGAGATATTTGGGGGTTCCCATTACTCCTACAAAATGGACTAGAAGCACCTGCCAGGCCTTGGTAGAGAAGATCACGGCACGAATCAGGTGTTGGACCACAAGAAACCTGTCGTATGCAGGTAGACTCTGTCTTATCAACTCGGTTCTACTTGCAACACATGGCTATTGGGGATCCATTTTTATTTTGCCGAAAGCAGTCTCTAGAGAAGTGGACAAAGTGTGTAGGGAATTTCTTTGGGGTAAGAAAATTCAAGGGAAAGCTGTACCATTAATAAGCTGGGCGAATGTATGCTGTCCTAAGCAATTGGGGGGTCTAAACATAAGGGACAGTGGGTTATGGAACCAAGCTCTAATTGGAAAACAGATTTGGGACATTACAAAAGACGCCAACTCCTTATGGATAAAATGGCTTAATGTGATATATCTAAAAGGTATTGATTTCTGGGATTACAGGCCTGCTTTGGACTCCTGCTAGTACTGGAGGAACTTGCATCGAATGAAGGAGAAATTCAAGGAGGGGTACAGAGGGAACAGATGGCTATTGACTAGTGATGGGTGCTATTCTGTTAAAACTGGATACGCATGGCTCAAAGGAGGAAGCACTTATTTTCCGCTTGCTCGAGCTATATGGAATAGATATACCATACCCAAACATTCTTTTTTGTTGTGGCTGGTCGCAAAGAAGAGAATACTCACTTTGGACAGATTGGCACAATGGGGTATAGCGATCCCTGATCTTATCTGCTGTCTGTGTGGTGCAGATCAGGAAACTGTTTCTCATCTCTATATGGAATGTGCGTACAGTCAGGAGCTAGTTCAGAGAGTGGAAGCATGGTTGAACTTGAGGCTGTCCATCAATTCATTTGAATCCCTATGTGATTGGCTATTACAAAGGGGGAAGAAACGGAAAGCACAGTATGGGATTAGCATAGCGTGCATTGAGTCAATGCTGTATAACATCTGGCGTGAGAGGAATAGGCGGGTACATGGGAGGGGAAGCAGAACTTCGGACCAGGTTTTTCATATGATCACACGAGAAATGGAAGGGAGAATCCAAGCTGTATGCCGAGTCAGGAATGCGAACACTTTGGACATTTATAGACGAGTTTGTGCCTTTCATTCTTTGTAGTTTTCTATACATTGCTGTAGTGTTGAGGTGCTGTACAGTTCATTGCTGAGGTTGTGGTAAATGAAAAAATCATTCTACCAAAATATAGGTTCTCTGGCCTTACGGCCGAAGCAGCAGAACAACCTCCCGCGCCAAACGGCCTTCCCGCCTGCCCGGCATAGTTCGAGATGTTGGCCCAGTCAGAGTACTCCTACATCTGCCTTTGATTTATTATTTATTGCAAAGCGGGATCAGACTTCCATCCTCCTTGCCCAAGTTGGAGATCATTAAATAGATTAGGGATGGGCTACGGAGCCAAAGAGTCAAATAAGCGAAATAGCTCACTTTCCTTCTCCTTTATAGTCGAGCATATTCTAACCTTGGTAGAGGAGTAGAAAAGAGATCACCTTAATTTGGCATTTATTAGTGGAAATCATTGAGCCCACTAATGGAGATACAAAAATGGAGGTTCTACCAAAAAGTCGGTCGATAAGAGGGAGTGCAAAAAGTCGAATGAGAAGATACATCTGTGAAAGAAAATGGAGGTTCTACCAAAAATCCCGGTAAAAGGGAAATCGGTCGATAAGAGATGATCCTCAGAAGGGAAAGTAGGGCACTCCAAAAAGGCGATGTATTCGAAACAGTCACCATTAAACAACAGGCGTAATTTAATATTATATATATGAAACGGTAAGCAGTAAACAACAGTCAAATACTAATAATATATTTGCAATTCAATTATCAAACGGGTTGAGCAGCTACCCGAAATTTACTGGGCCTATCCATACTTATATATAGTAAAAGATGTAATGGAAGTAATTGTTCTCCAAGGAATAAGCCTCACGTTCGATCTCCTTTTATTTTATTTATTTATGTATTTTATTATTATTTTGTACACTAATCCTATAATTATAATTACATTGGTACTCTTGATGCCCTCGTAAATAAATGTTTCCTAACATTATTAATATTTTCTAAGTCGTGTCTAATAATTACACGTATAACGCGTCCGACACGTATCTTATTTCTAAAGCGACTGGACTACAGTAAGGACTTCTAAAAACAACTTATTCCTTACTATAATTCCTTGAAGTTATTTATCATAATGTCAAAATTGTATAACATATTATTTTAGTCTAGTTAGATGCACAACAGTAGATAGAAATGCAAATTGAATGCAAAGACAAATTTTCACTTATATGCAGCATATTGTGCATATATTATGCAAGACACGTAAGTCATGTACGTCAAAAAATGTAATGCATGAATTATATTGGCCAAAATAAATGTTCGAGGGCTCGGGTATCACATGCTCTAAGCCCCAGGACGTGCGAAACAAAAAAAATTTGGGTTTCCTTTTGCCTCGGACCACTCGGGGTAGAACGTGATAGTTAAAAACGCACATTGACATGTAATAGGGAAGGGCCACGCCTTTTAGGCTTACAAATTGAAGTGTGTGGCAGCTCAGGATCCTTTTCTTCTTCTAGATCGTCACGCTGACCTCTTGGTGTATCTCGGCGAGCTCGCTTTCTTCGGATGACTAGCGGAGCGACGTTCATGAGAGAGAACACAAGCGTGTGTGGCGGCTTGTTTGTGTATGTATGTTCGAATGGTCTCTTACCCTAGGTCACGAAATTGGGGCTTATATTAAGAGGGGAGGTCGAAAATTTTAGTGTTAAACCAAGAATATCTCGTCCTAAGATTTATTGTCATGTCTTCTCCAAATTAAATCTTTGATTTATTCTTTCTTCTTTCTCAAGCTAACTTATGATAATTAATATCAATAAAGCCAAGATCTTACCTTAGCTTTGAATTTCGAAATCCTCTCCTAGGAGATCTCGAAAACCATATCTTATATAAGGATATTATTTTATATAATTAATTACCACCTCTGCATGCAAGTCATGCATGTAAATTTCGAAATCCCATGCAACATGTATTGCGAAATTCCCTTCAAGCTAAATATCATATTCATTTTTGGATATTTATCAAGAACTTAGTCCCACTCAAGTCTTTGACATTTTATCGATGTCCAACATTAGCCCATTTCGATTTTGAGACTTAAGGGCCCAAGGCCCATTAAGGCCAACTCACTTGTTCTCTCTATAGATCGATACTACCTCAATGATCCTTTTTAAACCTGGCTCTCTAGGTTGGCTCAATAGGCAAGGGAGGACTCCAAGAGTCCGATATTCACCTAGCCAATCTCGTGGTACCAGACCGATCCCGACTTGAGCACTGATGGTTTTCTTCATACGATGAACAACTACATATCAACATCATACGTACAAACCCTTCACATATGTCCCATTTGAGTGAGGGTCATGGTCAATGTCAAACCCATTAAACTCAACTCTATAATATTCGTGATTGGCAAAATTACCAAACTACCCTCATGTTTCACATGAGTTAGTTTTACCTTGGCCAAGGATTCCTGTAATTTCCCATCTTTGAATCCTTATAGGACATTAACCTTGATTACTTGCAAGGCTACAAATTCCTTTCATCATCAAAGCACGGCATTCACACTCTGTCATCGAGACCGCATTTTGCTGCTGACCCATGATAAAGCATATTCGGGTCTAGCAAAACTAGTAATAGTCAAGACCTTAGTCGAATCCGAGTGACGCTTTCAGTCGAAGGTTCACGCAGGCTACTATAGCAATTGTTCAATCGTTGACACTCCTCGAGTACTTAGCCATGTGATCGATCAATTTCCGATTCGATTCGTATTACTGTCACAACCTCCCACTTCCCAAGTGAATGATTGGCACAATCATTACAAGGTCGTCGAAAGAAAAGTCGTACTTGATCATCTATCATCTAGAGCCTTAGACTTATGGATGTCTTTTAATGTTCGAGGTTTTGAGTCTACTGGTGTCTCCCTCTCTCGTACCCATCGAGAATCAGTGACTTAACTCGATACATAATAAAAACCCAAAGTAAAGTAACAAATAAATGTAATGAATTTTCACACAAAATGTTTCCATAAAAAGAAACATACTAGTTTTGCAAATAATACAATAGTATCCTATATATCTAATCCTCATATGGCATTTCGAGGGCATATGCATAACATTCGACATATTATGGGTATTTTCAAAAAAAGCGTTAACTTGTCATCTCACGGGCATTTATCGCTATCGAGATAGTATGAAGCGCCTGAGGTTCATTGTTGAGGTGTATGCCCTAGATGTCATACGAGGACTGGGAGTACGAGGGCAATTTGGTAATTGTGTAGTGTTTAGTGAAGTAATTTGATTACTTCTATTAATGGAATGATTTTATTCAAAACTAAATTTATTATTCGACAAAATAAATTAAAAGGCAAATTATTAATTAGCTAAAGATTTCACCTTGCAGTCTGGGTGAATAAGACCCATTAATAAAACCCAAATATTGAAAGTTCAATTACTGATTCTGTGGGACAGAGAGGGGCACTAGTAAGCTGAGATACTGCAATATTAAAATTAAGCCACAAGTCTAGTCTCCAGTAGGGTACTGAATCGACAAGTATGACTTGTTTTTCGATGGGTCCAATACGTTTGTGCCAACCGTTCACTTGGGAAGTGGGAGCCCGTGAAAAAATCAAAGATGAATCAGGGGATTATCTGTATTTGGACACTGACTCGTAATCGAACGATCACACGCTTGGATTATCCTTGATCGATAGATTGACTGTAGTAGTATGCGTGAACCTTAGACCGAAAGAGTTAACTTGGGATTGGTCTTGAGGTCTTGACTTGTCACTAGTTTGCTAGGCCCGTCTTGCCGGTGGCATGGGTCAGCGGTGAAATGCGGTCTTGACGTTTCGATGAGATTGCCGGTTGAATCGCGGAGCGGGATTGACGGTCTCGATTGAATTCGAGGTTAACGTCATATGGCATGTTTAATGTGCGGGAAGTTATCCAAGTCTCTGGCCAGACCATATAACTTACTCGCGATAGTCGTGGATGGCAGTTTAGGTATTTCTACCGACATAAACGACATAGAGTCGAGTCCTGTAAGTTTGACTATGCGTGACTTTCACTCGACCAGGACAAACATAAAGGGTTTATACGTATGACGAAAATCTACAGTCGGTTCGTGGATTATGATAGATCAAATTCGTACTCAACTTGGGAACTGTTCGGTACCACGGGGCTGGTTAGGTGAATACCGAACTCCTAGGTACCTCCTACGCCGCTTGAGACGAACCAAGAGAGTCGGGCTTAAAAAGGACAACCGACACAATGTCATCATCAGAGAGAAAGAGACAGGGCTAGGTCCCGGAATGAGACATTAGGGTTTGGGGCTGGGGCAAAACCCTGATCGGTCGAAAATACTAAGTTTGACTGGTGAGGGGTAAAATGGTATTTCACATCATGAGATATTTTAAATAAAAATATTGGATATTTAATATTTAGTATATGATTTAAGTTAGGTATAAATCTTTGTTATTGTTTTAGAAAAATAACATTATTTAATTTAAAATTAAATAATATATATATATATATCGGATATATATATAAGTTGCGATATATACTAAATATAGTATTTTAATTGATTTACATATTATATATTTAGTTAATTAAATTTAAAGTTTGAATTTTGAATTCATAACTTGGTAAAACAATGCTTAGTAAAAGAGGAGATGTGAGGATTTTTCTCCAACCACCTCAACCTCTTTTTGGCAAATCCTAGGTGGTATAAAGAGGGATTTTCGAGATCATCAAAGAGGTGAAGCTAAATTTTCAAAATTTGAGTTAAAGAGAGGAAAAACTAAGAGTTTTCTCCTCTCATCACTTTCTCTCTTGCACTCTCTCTCTCGGGGGCAGCAAGTAGCTTGTTCTTAGCCTAGCCGCACTTGCAAGATGGCTGCGACGTTAGTGGGGGCCGGCGGACGATCCTGTGCAAAGAAGGAGTCTCGTTCGTGTGCTTTTGGCGTAGGAGAGGTGCACTACGCCTCGGGAAAGGGTTTTAGCCATCGTCTAGAGGTTTCAACGAGGTATCATGGCTGATCCCGTATTTATTAAAATTCCGGCGTTCAAGGAACGTGGGTCTGGGGACCCTTGGGGATTCCCAACATTATTGGCGATGAAGATTGGAATTGAATGGTCGAAGGGTACAACACTGAAGCCTAGAAAGCTATTTAAAAGAGGAAGAGGTGTAATCGTGTCGTTGCGAATCCGGAGGCTGTGAGCAGTCAATGGCGAGGAGGATCGGTAGGGAAGGTTGTACGAGAACATTTGCTAAGAATAAAATAGCGTATTTTAAATTTGTCTCTTTCCATTTAATAAATTATTTTTCAAATATTAGGCATCAAATTGGGACATACTCCAACTATACTTGGGGTATTTAACGATAAATATGCTCGACACGATGTCTTTCAGGGTTCAAGAGCCCAAGGAATAGTTGTAATATATTTTTATTTTCGTATTTTTATTTGATTTTCATTATAGCTATTTTGTTCTGCCAAGAGGAGATACGAGTTGCGATGACGCAAACTCTAGCAGAAATCGGTACGGAAATGAGTTCAGAGCAGATGGTTGAAGACTTTACGAGAGTTGCAGGAGAATCCAGGGGGAGGACATCGGGTTTACCGGGTCTGTAGCCGCGAGAATTTCGTTTTGACATACCGTCCGAGCGCCCAATCGGTAAAAAGTTCTTTTGTGTTAAAATTTTATAACATTATATTAAATTATAATGCAAATGCTTCCGTCCAAGACGAACTATCGAGGTTGAGGTCTGAGAACAAACGTCTCAACGAGATATGTCCGAGATGGATTAGAGGATGACTCAGAGGATGGAGAGAGAGAGAGAGAGAGAGAGAGAGAGAGAGGGCTAGGTCCCATAATGAGACATTAGGGTTTGGGGCTGAGCCAAAACCCCAATCGGCCGAAAATATTAAGTTCGACTGGTGAGGGATAAAATGGTCTTTCACCTCACGAGATATTTTTGAAATAAGAGTATTGGATATTTAATATTTAGTATATGATTTAAATTAGATTTAAATTTTTGTTGTTGTTTTAGAAAAATAACATTATTTAATTTGGAATTAAATCATATATATCGGATAAATGTATTTATATTGGATATTATATTTTTAAATATACTGAATATATTATTTTAATTGATTAACATATTAGATATTTAATTAATTAAATTTAAAGTTTGAATTTTGAATTCATAAATTGGTAAAACAAGGCTTAGTAAAAGAGGAGGTGTAAGGATTTTTCTCCAACCACCTCAACCTATTTTTGGCAAATCGTAGGTGGTATAAAGAGGGATTTTTTAGCTCATCAAAGAGGTGAAGCAAAATTTTTTAAATTTGAGCTCAAGAGAGGTAAAACTAAGAGTTTTCTCCTCTTATCACTTTCTCTCTCGCACTCTCTCTCTCGGGGGCAGCAAGCAGCTCGTTCTTGGCCTAGCCGCACTTGCAAGACGGCTGCGACGTTAGTGAGATGCCGCCGTGATGATCTTGTGCAAAGAAGGAGTCTCGTTCGTGTACTTTTGGCGTAGGAGAGGGGCACTATGCCTCGGGCAATCGAAGGGTTCAATGCTAGCCATTGTCTAGAGGTTTCAACGAGGTATCATGTCAAATCCCTTATTTCTTTATGTCATTATTTTCTCGTGTTTGTAACCGAGCAATCCTGGATGGGCGAGAAAGCTCATAAAATTTTAAAATTCCGCCGTTCAAGGAACGTGGGTCTGAGGACCCTCGCAGATTCCCATCAGTGATATCAGAGCCATAGGCTCGATTAAAGTCACGGGACTATGAGAAGAACACCACGAAAACCGCAAAAGCTTTAGCCGTGCGCATGGCGCACACGTCGCGCGGGGTTGCGTCTAATCGCGTGCGGTGCGCGACTCAGGGCGGGCTGTACGCGGCCTGCTCCTAGCCGTGCGGATGATGCGCACGACGCATGGGCAGCCCACGCGCACGGCGCACGAAGAGCGCGACTCAAGACAAGTTGACCTCGCGCGGCGCGTGCGGCACGAGAGGCACGGACCGTGCGCTGACGCTATGCAATTGCCAAGCGCATGGATGCGTGCGGTGCTCGGGAAAGTCGCGGGTGGATGTGCGGAAAGTAGGTATGACCGCACGCAGCGCTCGGTCCAGCCCATCCTACGGCCCAAAATACATAGGGCTTGGCCCGGCCCATTTAAAAGCCCAAATTTGATTTCGACTCGAAAATGTGTTATATTTATCGTGATGCATGTTATTTTTATAGCGTGGTGATTGATTGGGGATTAGGTACTGTTTTCTGGGTGATATGTTAAGGGTGACAAGGTCCCCCCGTATTGTATTTTACAGTTTTTATTAGACAAGACGGGCGTTTTTATGAGGGATAGATTCCCAATCATAGATTATTGTAGTTGCGTTATGTCGGCCGTACGAGTGTTGATCGAGAGGAACCTGAACGTACGAACTGGTAGCCGAGCCGTCCGTTCGAGCAAAGCCCGAAGACATAGTCTTATTGTTTTGTACAATTAGGATAGAACTAGAAATATTCCCGATCTTTCATACTTACGTTAATAGGTTGAAACTAGGTTTGCTATTAATGTCCATTATGTGCGTTTTGGTTTGGAACGTGATAATATGCATAATGTGCTGTGTTAAAGCTGTGAGGATTCTCTCGAAGTTATGTAGCGACCCTAGCCATCGCCACCATTTCTAACGTCGTCCTAAGTGCCTAATGGCGTATTTAAATGAAGGAACTACAGAAAGGCGTATGAAATTTTTCGTTTTCCATTTGCATCATGGAACTTTGTTCAATACATACCAAAGGAAATGCTACGGCGACAAAAGCAATTCTTCGAGTTCTAATTATGTACTATTTCTAGGTCGTAATTACTCGGAACGGTTGCGATGGCACAGCAAAAGCTCCTATGCGCCCGGCCTCACAGGTCGTCATCCATACACACACGTCCACCCCAAAAGACGCTCGGAAGTTTCAAAAGATAGGCCTTGCCAGCTAGGCGATCACGTACCGTGATCGTAAGTACCTACAACACATAACATAAAGAAATGAGCCACCGAGGCTCAGTAAGCAAAAATCATGCATGTATGCACATGTCCCTTCCCCGCAAAGGCAATCCACGCCAATGCATATACTACCTACGCAAAGGCGATCCGCGCCGATGCACCTATACTTCGCAAAGGCGATCTGCGCCGATGCTCATCATATTCGTACTAACATCACTCAGGGCCCTCGGCTAATCTCACTATGCACCACAAGAGCTCACGTCCCTCAGGGACAACACGACAGCGGTCCACGCCGGATGGCCGAACCCTAGGATGCACATCGTTCCCCTAGGTCGCCATATAATCCCGGTCGTCCCCGACTGTCCAGCGGTCGCTCACGCTGGTAGCCCACGCTGAGGTAGCCTACACCAGGGTTCCACCCTGTATCGCTTACACCCTCAGGTCGCACCCTCCAGGTCGCACCTTACCGCCACGGGCATCGCCCAATCATATCATAAGTGTGTCTATATGGCCACATTGTCAACGGGCATCGCCCTAATATATTTCATTATTTTTACAATAATAGTAGTATATGTATACGGCCCTTTCGCCAACGGGTCTCCGCCCTATTGTATTTCATTACTTGTACAATAATAGTAATATATGTATACGACCCTTTCGCCAACGGGTCTTCGCCCTATATATTTCATTACAAGTACAATAATAATAATATATGTATACGGCACTTTCGCCAACGGGCCTTCGCCCTAGTATATTTCATTATGTTCATAATAATAATATATATATATATACGGCCCTCGTGAATCGCCATAATATATTTATATACCTGCCTCTCGTAAATCAGGCAGTCGGCCTCGTGAATCGCCGTAATATATATATACCTGCCTCTCGTGAATCAGGCAGTCGGCCTCGTGAATCGCCGTAATATATCTATATATACCTGCCTCTCGTGAATCAGGCAGTCGGCCTCGTGAATCGCCGTAATATATTTCATTACGTGTACAATAATAATAATATATGTATACGGCCTTTTCGCCATCGGGACATCTGCCCTAATCATAATCCATATATTTTATATAATAGTTTGACGACGCTAAACGTCGCCCTGGTGGCATAGTGGACAGCCCTTGACTCAACTGAGTCGACAACACATGCCCATATCGGCAATGTATCAATCGCTTTCAAGCGATACACCATATATATGCATACTCGACTCATACAACCCTCCCACATATGATAGTGTATGCACGTGAGTATGAAAATGCAACAAATGCCAGACGATATTACCAAGAGACAGAATATACAATTATTCCACGTAATTCATGTAATCATCGAGGCACATAGTCACGTAATATCAAGTAATCACAATTCAGGTAAGCCTCGAAGCACCTTGTCATCCAATTTAAACTTCAGACACGCTCATATAAAAGCATATCAATTAAATCACGTAAACATAAAATCACAGAAGCACGTATTCGCATAAAGCAAGTGCATTCAGACAAGTTATGTGTCGTAGTTGGATTTCTACTTACCTGTCGTCCAAGCGTAATTAGTATTCTCCCCGTTTGCTCCTAACGTACGACCTTTAAACATAAATATTATCGTATTAGTATTACGCCTTTATTACACTTAGGTCGAACTAAATTGTCGGACTTTATTAATTTTAATAGAGTCCTAAGTCGTTCGACTCTTACTAAATCAAGTCCCCACCCAATAAATTCCTAAGTAAAGTTAGACTCGAATTGTGACCTAACGAATTCGGCTAGAGTTAGGTTATTGTTAATTTTCAATTCTCCCGATTTTAGTTTCTTCTTCATTTCGCTCGATTCCATGTACGAAATGGTTGAGCAATTCGGTCGATTTAAGCCATCCAATAAGAGGAAATCGCCCGATTTAGAGATATGGTTAAAATCGTTCGAGAAAGAGTTCGGCGATTTAACTTTCGCCTGAAATTGGAACATGGGAGGAAATCGCCCGATTTGTGATTTCATGGACCAAAGCTCGCGATTTGTTCTCCAAATGCCACGTGGTGTTTCTGTCCTAATCGTCCGATTTGTGCCTATTTGAATGGCTTTCGCCCGACTTGTCATACATGGGATGGATTCGCCCGATTTGTGGCGTGTGGAATCTGGAATCGCCGATTGCTCTCATTGCTCAACAAATCGCCCGATTTGATTCTTGCATGTGGCTTGTTTCGCCCGATTTGTGGTCTTAAAGGATGGAAATCGCCGCGCGTTGACGTCACCTTAGCTTGCCCGATTTCATGCATGCATGCTCGACATTTCGCCCGATTTGTAGGGTTTTAATGCCCCGCAAATTCGCCGAGTACCCCTTGAGCTTAAATCGCACGATTACATTGCCCCATACATTTAATTTAATCGATTCCTCACATGCACATTTCGCCGTATGTTAGTAGTAACTCAAAATCGCCCGACTTAGGGTTTGTCAACTAGATCTCGGCGATTTCTTCCTTTCATGCCACGTGTAGATTCTGTTCAAATCGCCCGATTTGGTGCTTGTTCTACTTGGTTTCGATCGATCCTTCACATGCAGCAATTAGCCCGATTTCTAGGTTTTAGTGGAACTTAGTATTCTTACATTAAATCGGCCGATTTCCTTACTCAAGCAAGAGTCGCCCGATTTGTTACCTAATTCTATCGATTCGATCGAGCCTTGAATCACCTATCCGAAATCGCGTTCATCGTTCATCATACCAACAATGTTCATCACTAATCCAGAATCATCCCCTTTTAACGAAATGATCCCTATAGCTCATTAAACTCTCTCATACTTAGCTACTTCCATCGAAACCCTAAAGTATGATTCTATGCCCTAAGTTAGAGCATTTGCCTTCTATAGTACGCTTTAACTCCCTCGAATTTTCCCAACCCTAGCTCGAAATTTTTAGCTACATAATCTTAATAGAAAGAAATCAAAGTGGCTTAGGGATTTGGCGTTACTTACTAATTTTCGAAGTCCAAGCTAACTTGAGGTGTTCCTTTCGATGAAATCCTCTCGGCTCCTTTCCCTTCTCCTTTCTAGTTTCGTGGGTTTGGAGTAAATTATGGAGTGTTGAGGTGTTAGGCTTAGATATTTCTTGGATGAAATGGGCAATACCTAGAGTAGACGTGGGATTCCTTATTTTAAGGAAAGTTGTCTCCTAATTGATTTCTTATGAATTGGATCAACTATGGAAATTTCGAGCCCACATTGTATGGCCCAATTCACATATAACAATTTTCTTCATTTCCTTATTCCTTCTATTTTATCTTCAGATCGATCGATTACACTTCGTCCTGGGCATAAATCGTCGATCTCTAGGATTGGTTTAAGAAATCGCCCGATTTCTAACTTGATCGAAACTTATACTATTCAAGTGCTGCCCGATTATATGTCCTTCTAATTCATTTTCGACCAATGTCTTCTATGTAACTAATTGCCCGATTCCTAGCTTCGTTAGTTCAAAATCGGCGATTTCTCGTATGCACGCCACGTGTACTTGCTATCTTAATCGCCCGAAATGTGGTTTCGTTAAATCGCCCGATTCCTACTCGATTTACCCTGAAATTCTAATTCCATGTGTGTGTGGAAATCGGCCGATTCTAACTTGCTCAATTTGAGCTCGGCGATTTCGTACGTGCATGCCACGTGTACTAGTGACTTAAATTCCTTAAGTCCTCATAACTCTTATACACATACAATATGGTACCCATACTTCATGAATTCACATGGATCACATAATCATAATTCGTAACACGTATAAGGATTATAAATCACGTCACTTGAAATCATGTAAACACATAGAAGCACATATCGCACATTAGACATAAATTAATTACGTGTCTTAAATAAAGTATTTCACTCAAAATCCTAGCTCCCTGACGTAATTAACTCAACTTTTTCTCAAATTAATTATCTCTGCTCTTAATTATGCCGTAAATCCCGTACTTAAATTTCCGGGTCTTACAATTGCACATAATTGATACATGGAATACACATAATTGCACCCAATATTCATGCAAATTTATTGGCCATATTAGCTTACGTGGACCCCGGGTGCTACATCCTCCCCCCCTTAAAGAGGATTTCGCCCCCGAAATCAGCCCGTTTGGAACTACTCAGGATACCGAACTCTCTCTAGACGATAGAAGGGCAATGACAAGTTCAGAAGATTCCTGAAAATGATACATAGGGAAACGGAGAATGCTGAGTCATGCGCGAAAAATTTGGAACACATGTCTTGCGAAGGTCGTTCGGGAATTGAAAATCCTGAAGATTTCCGAGAAGTAACTAGGATTCTTGCACTGGCCACTTAGCGTAGGGATAAATCACGGCAGAGTGGCTCTAGGATTCGTGTTTATCGCCTTCGCAACCTCGTTGACATCTTAGATAAGAACCGGAGGCAACGATCGAGGTCGTAAGTGACAGGTCCATCGTAGTCTGAGTCAATTGGGCACAATGGCGCCCTTGTCTTGACTCATCCTATTTTCGTCGCATTCCCGAAATCCAGGTTTTATCTAGGATTTATGTAGGCTCCTAACGTGCTAATTGTAGGGCATATTCGGAGTCTTAGCAGTCGCCCTTATTTCTAATATGGGACGCGAAGTCCTGCGACTAGTTTTAACCTACTCTTCCATTAAAACAATCTACTTATTCTTTATTTCTAGAGGTTCGAGAGAGAATGTTCGTGTTACGACAGAAGAGAAGGGTATTCTATTTGGAATAGAAGGAGAGGAAACAAGATCATAGGGTCTCGCTTGTCGTCTCGAATCCTATCAGCGAACTCTGGATCAAGCAGATGTGTGTGTCGCCCAATCTAGTCAAACCTACATCCGCTTCGACGAGCTATCCGAAATGGCTATAATTCAGATTTTAGGCAGAAATTGAAATTTCCGAGTGCTATCACGCTTCCGTTGCGCCACTCGGCTACTGAACATGCATGATTTATAGGAGGTCGGAAAGATTGAATCAGGGTCGCATTCCGACATTACGGGGTTTAGATCTGTCGTGCGGAAGAGAGCAAAATGTAGCCTCGTAATTACACTCCAGAAGGAAAGAATATTCAAGAAGGGAGATCATGGTCTTGATCAGTTCGGGTCGAAGTCTC
This sequence comes from Craterostigma plantagineum, assembly GCA_027422505.1. NCBI lineage: Eukaryota > Viridiplantae > Streptophyta > Magnoliopsida > Lamiales > Linderniaceae > Craterostigma > Craterostigma plantagineum. The sequence goes on along the minus strand of JAPQWV010000013.1, from coordinate 14,201,200 downwards.
CGGAGAAATGGTGACTTTCATGCTTGTACTCAAATTAACCAGAAGAAAGTTCGAGTCTCGCTACGTAAGTAAAGAGTACACAAGGGTGTGTGGCTTCTAAGTTACCAAGATGCATGATGATGGTTTGATGGGCGGGTAGGTTACCTGTCTCCACTGGCGGGTTCCCCTCTGTTTCCTCCGATATGGTTGCATATGCTCTAGCTGGCCCTGTTGATGGTTCTGCTTGACCATCGGTTTGGCTTCCCGGTCTCTTTCCCGGGCACGCCCTAGAATAGTGACCCGCCTTGCCACACTTGAAGCAGTTCGCATTCTGTGAGTTGCAGACTCCCTGGTGTCGCCGTGCACATCTTCGGCACATTGGTATGGTGGGTGGAAAAGGTTGAGGCCTTCCCTTATTGGGGTCGGACTGTTGAGCTGGCCCGGTCCTATCACCCATTTTTCGCTTTCCCTTCTGAGCTTGGGAAACCTGGATTTCCAATCTAATAGGGTTGGTAATATCCCTAGGAGCTGGAGGGTTTCGTTCTGGGAATTCCCTTCCTACTATCCCCGGGTACGAGGATCTACGGGGGTCGAAGGAACTCTGTTTGTCGATAAGATCGTAGATCAGACCCTTGAGTTCACTAACTTGGTCTTTCAGTTCGCCGATTTGATCCGACTGTTGTTGGACCAATTCGGTGAGGTGTAGGAGCATTGAGCTCTGTTCATTCGTAGGTGATCCAGTTGTCACCCCGCGACTCGACTCGCCAATCAATTCTCTAGACTCGCTAGTCATTCTTCAATTAGTGAAACAAGGAGGCACATTATTAAAAGCACCTAAGCATAATATTCATAACACTTACAGGCAAGGCTGCTTCCGCGCTTTTGGGTGTGTGTGTATGGACAGTCTACAGAACCTGTGACCGAGGCTCTGATACCAACTGTAGCGACCCTAGCCATCGCCACCATTTCTAACGTCGTCCTAAGTGCCTAATGGCGTATTTAAATGAAGGAACTACAGAAAGGCGTATGAAATTTTTCGTTTTCCATTTGCATCATGGAACTTTGTTCAATACATACCAAATGAAATGCTACGGCGACAAAAGCAATTCTTCGAGTTCTAATTATGTACTATTTCTAGGTCGTAATTACTCGGAACGGTTGCGATGGCACAGCAAAAGCTCCTATGCGCCCGGCCTCACAGGTCGTCATCCATACACGCACGTCCACCCCAAAAGACGCTCGGAAGTTTCAAAAGATAGGCCTTGCCAGCTAGGCGATCACGTACCGTGATCGTAAGTACCTACAACACATAACATAAAGAAATGAGCCACCGAGGCTCAGTAAGCAAAATCATGCATGTATGCACATGTCCCTTCCCCGCAAAGGCAATCCACGCCAATGCATATACTACCTACGCAAAGGCGATCCGCGCCGATGCACCTATACTTCGCAAAGGCGATCTGCGCCGATGCTCATCATATTCGTACTAACATCACTCAGGGCCCTCGGCTAATCTCACTATGCACCACAAGAGCTCACGTCCCTCAGGGACAACACGACAGCGGTCCACGCCGGATGGCCGAACCCTAGGATGCACATCGTTCCCCTAGGTCGCCATATAATCCCGGTCGTCCCCGACTGTCCAGCGGTCGCTCACGCTGGTAGCCCACGCTGAGGTAGCCTACACCAGGGTTCCACCCTGTATCGCTTACACCCTCAGGTCGCACCCTCCAGGTCGCACCTTACCGCCACGGGCATCGCCCAATCATATCATAAGTGTGTCTATATGGCCACATTGCCAACGGGCATCGCCCTAATATATTTCATTATTTTTACAATAATAGTAGTATATGTATACGGCCCTTTCGCCAACGGGTCTCCGCCCTATTGTATTTCATTACTTGTACAATAATAGTAATATATGTATACGGCCCTTTCGCCAACGGGTCTTCGCCCTAATATATTTCATTACAAGTACAATAATAATAATATATGTATACGGCACTTTCGCCAACGGGCCTTCGCCCTAGTATATTTCATTATGTTCATAATAATAATATATATATATACGGCCCTCGTGAATCGCCATAATATATTTATATACCTGCCTCTCGTAAATCAGGCAGTAGGCCTCGTGAATCGCCGTAATATATATATACCTGCCTCTCGTGAATCAGGCAGTCGGCCTCGTGAATCGCCGTAATATATCTATATATACCTGCCTCTCGTGAATCAGGCAGTCGGCCTCGTGAATCGCCGTAATATATTTCATTACGTGTACAATAATAATAATATATGTATACGGCCTTTTCGCCATCGGGACATCTGCCCTAATCATAATCCATATATTTTATATAATAGTTTGACGACGCTAAACGTCGCCCTGGTGGCATAGTGGACAGCCCTTGACTCAACTGAGTCGACAACACATGCCCATATCGGCAATGTATCAATCGCTTTCAAGCGATACACCATATATATGCATACTCGACTCATACAACCCTCCCACATATGATAGTGTATGCACGTGAGTATGAAAATGCAACAAATGCCAGACGATATTACCAAGAGACAGAATATACAATTATTCCACGTAATTCATGTAATCATCGAGGCACATAGTCACGTAATATCAAGTAATCACAATTCAGGTAAGCCTCGAAGCACCTTGTCATCCAATTTAAACTTCAGACACGCTCATATAAAAGCATATCAATTAAATCACGTAAACATAAAATCACAGAAGCACGTATTCGCATAAAGCAAGTGCATTCAGACAAGTTATGTGTCGTAGTTGGATTTCTACTTACCTGTCGTCCAAGCGTAATTAGTATTCTCCCCGTTTGCTCCTAACGTACGACCTTTAAACATAAATATTATCGTATTAGTATTACGCCTTTATTACACTTAGGTCGAACTAAATTGTCGGACTTTATTAATTTTAATAGAGTCCTAAGTCGTTCGACTCTTACTAAATCAAGTCCCCACCCAATAAATTCCTAAGTAAAGTTAGTCTCGAATTGTGACCTAACGAATTCGGCTAGAGTTAGGTTATTGTTAATTTTCAATTCTCCCGATTTTAGTTTCTTCTTCATTTCGCTCGATTCCATGTACGAAATGGTTGAGCAATTCGGTCGATTTAAGCCATCCAATAAGAGGAAATCGCCCGATTTAGAGATATGGTTAAAATCGTTCGAGAAAGAGTTCGGCGATTTAAGTTTCGCCTGAAATTGGAACATGGGAGGAAATCGCCCGATTTGTGATTTCATGGACCAAAGCTCGGTGATTTGTTCTCCAAATGCCACGTGGAGTTTCTGTCCTAATCGTCCGATTTGTGCCTATTTGAATGGCTTTCGCCCGACTTGTCATACATGGGATGGATTCGCCCGATTTGTGGCGTGTGGAATCTGGAATCGCCGATTGCTCTCATTGCTCAACAAATCGCCCGATTTGATTCTTGCATGTGGCTTGTTTCGCCCGATTTGTGGTCTTAAAGGATGGAAATCGCCGCGCGTTGACGTCACCTTAGCTTGCCCGATTTCATGCATGCATGCTCGACATTTCGCCCGATTTGTAGGGTTTTAATGCCCCGCAAATTCGCCGAGTACCCCTTGAGCTTAAATCGCACGATTACATTGCCCCATACATTTAATTTAATCGATTCCTCACATGCACATTTCGCCGTATGTTAGTAGTAACTCAAAATCGCCCGACTTAGGGTTTGTCAACTAGATCTCGGCGATTTCTTCCTTTCATGCCACGTGTAGATTCTGTTCAAATCGCCCGATTTGGTGCTTGTTCTACTTGGTTTCGATCGATCCTTCACATGCAGCAATTTGCCCGATTTCTAGGTTTTAGTGGAACTTAGTATTCTTACATTAAATCGCCCGATTTCCTTACTCAAGCAAGAGTCGCCCGATTTGTTACCTAATTCTATCGATTCGATCGAGCCTTGAATCACCTATCCGAAATCGCGTTCATCGTTCATCCTACCAACAATGTTCATCACTAATCCAGAATCATCCCCTTTTAACGAAATGATCCCTATAGCTCATTAAACTCTCTCATACTTAGCTACTTCCATCGAAACCCTAAAGTATGATTCTATGCCCTAAGTTAGAGCATTTGCCTTCTATAGTACGCTTTAACTCCCTCGAATTTTCCCAACCCTAGCTCGAAATTTTTAGCTACATAATCTTAATAGAAAGAAATCAAAGTGGCTTAGGGATTTGGCGTTACTTACTAATTTTCGAAGTCCAAGCTAACTTGAGGTGTTCCTTTCGATGAAATCCTCTCGGCTCCTTTCCCTTCTCCTTTCTAGTTTCGTGGGTTTTGGAGTAAATTATGGAGTGTTGAGGTGTTAGGCTTAGATATTTCTTGGATGAAATGGGCAATACCTAGAGTAGACGTGGGATTTCCTTATTTTAAGGAAAGTTGTCTCCTAATTGATTTCTTATGAATTGGATCAACTATGGAAATTTCTAGCCCACATTGTATGGCCCAATTCACATATAACAATTTTCTTCATTTCCTTATTCCTTCTATTTTATCTTCAGATCGATCGATTACACTTCGTCCTGGGCATAAATCGTCGATCTCTAGGATTGGTTTAAGAAATCGCCCGATTTCTAACTTGATCGAAACTTATACTATTCAAGTGCTGCCCGATTATATGTCCTTCTAATTCATTTTCGACCAATGTCTTCTATGTAACTAATTGCCCGATTCCTAGCTTCGTTAGTTCAAAATCGGCGATTTCTCGTATGCACGCCACGTGTACTTGCTATCTTAATCGCCCGAAATGTGGTTTCGTTAAATCGCCCGATTCCTACTCGATTTACCCTGAAATTCTAATTCCATGTGTGTGTGGAAATCGGCCGATTCTAACTTGCTCAATTTGAGCTCGGCGATTTCGTACGTGCATGCCACGTGTACTAGTGACTTAAATTCCTTAAGTCCTCATAACTCTTATACACATACAATATGGTACCCATACTTCATGAATTCACATGGATCACATAATCATAATTCGTAACACGTATAAGGATTATAAATCACGTCACTTGAAATCATGTAAACACATAGAAGCACATATCGCACATTAGACATAAATTAATTACGTGTCTTAAATAAAGTATTTCACTCAAAATCCTAGCTCCCTGACGTAATTAACTCAACTTTTTCTCAAATTAATTATCTCTGCTCTTAATTATGCCGTAAATCCCGTACTTAAATTTCCGGGTCTTACAATTGCACATAATTGATACATGGAATACACATAATTGCACCCAATATTCATGCAAATTTATTGGCCATATTAGCTTACGTGGACCCCGGGTGCTACATCCTCCCCCCCTTAAAGAGGATTTCGCCCCCGAAATCAGCCCGTTTGGAACTACTCAGGATACCGAACTCTCTCTAGACGATAGAAGGGCAATGACAAGTTCAGAAGATTCCTGAAAATGATACATAGGGAAACGGAGAATGCTGAGTCATGCGCGAAAAATTTGGAACACATGTCTTGCGAAGGTCGTTCGGGAATTGAAAATCCTGAAGATTTCCGAGAAGTAACTAGGATTCTTGCACTGGCCACTTAGCGTAGGGATAAATCACGGCAGAGTGGCTCTAGGATTCGTGTTTATCGCCTTCGCAACCTCGTTGACATCTTAGATAAGAACCGGAGGCAACGATCGAGGTCGTAAGTGACAGGTCCATCGTAGTCTGAGTCAATTGGGCACAATGGCGCCCTTGTCTTGACTCATCCTATTTTCGTCGCATTCCCGAAATCCAGGTTTTATCTAGGATTTATGTAGGCTCCTAACGTGCTAATTGTAGGGCATATTCGGAGTCTTAGCAGTCGCCCTTATTTCTAATATGGGACGCGAAGTCCCGCGACTAGTTTTAACCTACTCTTCCATTAAAACAATCTACTTATTCTTTATTTCTAGAGGTTCGAGAGAGAATGTTCGTGTTACGACAGAAGAGAAGGGTATTCTATTTGGAATAGAAGGAGAGGAAACAAGATCATAGGGTCTCGCTTGTCGTCTCGAATCCTATCAGCGAACTCTGGATCAAGCAGATGTGTGTGTCGCCCAATCTAGTCAAACCTACATCCGCTTCGACGAGCTATCCGAAATGGCTATAATTCAGATTTTAGGCAGAAATTGAAATTTCCGAGTGCTATCACGCTTCCGTTGCGCCACTCGGCTACTGAACATGCATGATTTATAGGAGGTCGGAAAGATTGAATCAGGGTCGCATTCCGACATTACGGGGTTTAGATCTGTCGTGCGGAAGAGAGCAAAATGTAGCCTCGTAATTACACTCCAGAAGGAAAGAATATTCAAGAAGGGAGATCATGGTCTTGATCAGTTCGGGTCGAAGTCTCCGGAGAAATGGTGACTTTCATGCTTGTACTCAAATTAACCAGAAGAAAGTTCGAGTCTCGCTACGTAAGTAAAGAGTACACAAGGGTGTGTGGCTTCTAAGTTACCAAGATGCATGATGATGGTTTGATGGGCGGGTAGGTTACCTGTCTCCACTGGCGGGTTCCCCTCTGTTTCCTTCGATATGGTTGCATATGCTCTAGCTGGCCCTGTTGATGGTTCTGCTTGACCATCGGTTTGGCTTCCCGGTCTCTTTCCCGGGCACGCCCTAGAATAGTGACCCGCCTTGCCACACTTGAAGCAGTTCGCATTCTGTGAGTTGCAGACTCCCTGGTGTCGCCGTGCACATCTTCGGCACATTGGTATGGTGGGTGGAAAAGGTTGAGGCCTTCCCTTATTGGGGTCGGACTGTTGAGCTGGCCCGGTCCTATCACCCATTTTTCGCTTTCCCTTCTGAGCTTGGGAAACCTGGATTTCCAATCTAATAGGGTTGGTAATATCCCTAGGAGCTGGAGGGTTCCGTTCTGGGAATTCCCTTCCTACTATCCCCGGGTACGAGGATCTACGGGGGTCGAAGGAACTCTGTTTGTCGATAAGATCGTAGATCAGACCCTTGAGTTCACTAACTTGGTCTTTCAGTTCGCCGATTTGATCCGACTGTTGTTGGACCAATTCGGTGAGGTGTAGGAGCATTGAGCTCTGTTCATTCGTAGGTGATCCAGTTGTCACCCCGCGACTCGACTCGCCAATCAATTCTCTAGACTCGCTAGTCATTCTTCAATTAGTGAAACAAGGAGGCACATTATTAAAAGCACCTAAGCATAATATTCATAACACTTACAGGCAAGGCTGCTTCCGCGCTTTTGGGTGTGTGTGTATGGACAGTCTACAGAACCTGTGACCGAGGCTCTGATACCAACTGTAGCGACCCTAGCCATCGCCACCATTTCTAACGTCGTCCTAAGTGCCTAATGGCGTATTTAAATGAAGGAACTACAGAAAGGCGTATGAAATTTTTCGTTTTCCATTTGCATCATGGAACTTTGTTCAATACATACCAAATGAAATTCTACGGCGACAAAAGCAATTCTTCGAGTTCTAATTATGTACTATTTCTAGGTCGTAATTACTCGGAACGGTTGCGATGGCACAGCAAAAGCTCCTATGCGCCCGGCCTCACAGGTCGTCATCCATACACACACGTCCACCCCAAAAGACGCTCGGAAGTTTCAAAAGATAGGCCTTGCCAGCTAGGCGATCACGTACCGTGATCGTAAGTACCTACAACACATAACATAAAGAAATGAGCCACCGAGGCTCAGTAAGCAAAAATCATGCATGTATGCACATGTCCCTTCCCCGCAAAGGCAATCCACGCCAATGCATATACTACCTACGCAAAGGCGATCCGCGCCGATGCACCTATACTTCGCAAAGGCGATCTGCGCCGATGCTCATCATATTCGTACTAACATCACTCAGGGCCCTCGGCTAATCTCACTATGCACCACAAGAGCTCACGTCCCTCAGGGACAACACGACAGCGGTCCACGCCGGATGGCCGAACCCTAGGATGCACATCGTTCCCCTAGGTCGCCATATAATCCCGGTCGTCCCCGACTGTCCAGCGGTCGCTCACGCTGGTAGCCCACGCTGAGGTAGCCTACACCAGGGTTCCACCCTGTATCGCTTACACCCTCAGGTCGCACCCTCCAGGTCTCACCTTACCGCCACGGGCATCGCCCAATCATATCATAAGTGTGTCTATATGGCCACATTGCCAACGGGCATCGCCCTAATATATTTCATTATTTTTACAATAATAGTAGTATATGTATACGGCCCTTTCGCCAACGGGTCTCCGCCCTATTGTATTTCATTACTTGTACAATAATAGTAATATATGTATACAGCCCTTTCGCCAACGGGTCTTCACCCTAATATATTTCATTACAAGTACAATAATAATAATATATGTATACGGCACTTTCGCCAACGGGCCTTCGCCCTAGTATATTTCATTATGTTCATAATAATAATATATATATATATATACGGCCCTCGTGAATCGCCATAATATATTTATATACCTGCCTCTCGTAAATCAGGCAGTCGGCCTCGTGAATCGCCGTAATATATATATACCTGCCTCTCGTGAATCAGGCAGTCGGCCTCGTGAATCGCCGTAATATATCTATATACCTGCCTCTCGTGAATCAGGCAGTCGGCCTCGTGAATCGCCGTAATATATTTCATTACGTGTACAATAATAATAATATATGTATACGGCCTTTTCGCCATCGGGACATCTGCCCTAATCATAATCCATATATTTTATATAATAGTTTGACGACGCTAAACGTCGCCCTGGTGGCATAGTGGACAGCCCTTGACTCAACTGAGTCGACAACACATGCCCATATCGGCAATGTATCAATCGCTTTCAAGCGATACACCATATATATGCATACTCGACTCATACAACCCTCCCACATATGATAGTGTATGCACGTGAGTATGAAAATGCAACAAATGCCAGACGATATTACCAAGAGACAGAATATACAATTATTCCACGTAATTCATGTAATCATCGAGGCACATAGTCACGTAATATCAAGTAATCACAATTCAGGTAAGCCTCGAAGCACCTTGTCATCCAATTTAAACTTCAGACACGCTCATATAAAAGCATATCAATTAAATCACGTAAACATAAAATCACAGAAGCACGTATTCGCATAAAGCAAGTGCATTCAGACAAGTTATGTGTCGTAGTTGGATTTCTACTTACCTGTCGTCCAAGCGTAATTAGTATTCTCCCCGTTTGCTCCTAACGTACGACCTTTAAACATAAATATTATCGTATTAGTATTACGCCTTTATTACACTTAGGTCGAACTAAATTGTCGGACTTTATTAATTTTAATAGAGTCCTAAGTCGTTCGACTCTTACTAAATCAAGTCCCCACCCAATAAATTCCTAAGTAAAGTTAGTCTCGAATTGTGACCTAACGAATTCGGCTAGAGTTAGGTTATTGTTAATTTTCAATTCTCCCGATTTTAGTTTCTTCTTCATTTCGCTCGATTCCATGTACGAAATGGTTGAGCAATTCGGTCGATTTAAGCCATCCAATAAGAGGAAATCGCCCGATTTAGAGATATGGTTAAAATCGTTCGAGAAAGAGTTCGGCGATTTAACTTTCGCCTGAAATTGAACATGGGAGGAAATCGCCCGATTTGTGATTTCATGGACCAAAGCTCGGCGATTTGTTCTCCAAATTCCACGTGGAGTTTCTGTCCTAATCGTCCGATTTGTGCCTATTTGAATGGCTTTCGCCCGACTTGTCATACATGGGATGGATTCGCCCGATTTGTGGCGTGTGGAATCTGGAATCGCCGATTGCTCTCATTGCTCAACAAATCGCCCGATTTGATTCTTGCATGTGGCTTGTTTCGCCCGATTTGTGGTCTTAAAGGATGGAAATCGCCGCGCGTTGACGTCACCTTAGCTTGCCCGATTTCATGCATGCATGCTCGACATTTCGCCCGATTTGTAGGGTTTTAATGCCCCGCAAATTCGCCGAGTACCCCTTGAGCTTAAATCGCACGATTACATTGCCCCATACATTTAATTTAATCGATTCCTCACATGCACATTTCGCCGTATGTTAGTAGTAACTCAAAATCGCCCGACTTAGGGTTTGTCAACTAGATCTCGGCGATTTCTTCCTTTCATGCCACGTGTAGATTCTGTTCAAATCGCCCGATTTGGTGCTTGTTCTACTTGGTTTCGATCGATCCTTCACATGCAGCAATTTGCCCGATTTCTAGGTTTTAGTGGAACTTAGTATTCTTACATTAAATCGCCCGATTTCCTTACTCAAGCAAGAGTCGCCCGATTTGTTACCTAATTCTATCGATTCGATCGAGCCTTGAATCACCTATCCGAAATCGCGTTCATCGTTCATCCTACCAACAATGTTCATCACTAATCCAGAATCATCCCCTTTTAACGAAATAATCCCTATAGCTCATTAAACTCTCTCATACTTAGCTACTTCCATCGAAACCCTAAAGTATGATTCTATGCCCTAAGTTAGAGCATTTGCCTTCTATAGTACGCTTTAACTCCCTCGAATTTTCCCAACCCTAGCTCGAAATTTTTAGCTACATAATCTTAATAGAAAGAAATCAAAGTGGCTTAGGGATTTGGCGTTACTTACTAATTTTCGAAGTCCAAGCTAACTTGAGGTGTTCCTTTCGATGAAATCCTCTCGGCTCCTTTCCCTTCTCCTTTCTAGTTTCGTGGGTTTTGGAGTAAATTATGGAGTGTTGAGGTGTTAGGCTTAGATATTTCTTGGATGAAATGGGCAATACCTAGAGTAGACGTGGGATTTCCTTATTTTAAGGAAAGTTGTCTCCTAATTGATTTCTTATGAATTGGATCAACTATGGAAATTTCTAGCCCACATTGTATGGCCCAATTCACATATAACAATTTTCTTCATTTCCTTATTCCTTCTATTTTATCTTCAGATCGATCGATTACACTTCGTCCTGGGCATAAATCGTCGATCTCTAGGATTGGTTTAAGAAATCGCCCGATTTCTAACTTGATCGAAACTTATACTATTCAAGTGCTGCCCGATTATATGTCCTTCTAATTCATTTTCGACCAATGTCTTCTATGTAACTAATTGCCCGATTCCTAGCTTCGTTAGTTCAAAATCGGCGATTTCTCGTATGCACGCCACGTGTACTTGCTATCTTAATCGCCCGAAATGTGGTTTCGTTAAATCGCCCGATTCCTACTCGATTTACCCTGAAATTCTAATTCCATGTGTGTGTGGAAATCGGCCGATTCTAACTTGCTCAATTTGAGCTCGGCGATTTCGTACGTGCATGCCACGTGTACTAGTGACTTAAATTCCTTAAGTCCTCATAACTCTTATACACATACAATATGGTACCCATACTTCATGAATTCACATGGATCACATAATCATAATTCGTAACACGTATAAGGATTATAAATCACGTCACTTGAAATCATGTAAACACATAGAAGCACATATCGCACATTAGACATAAATTAATTACGTGTCTTAAATAAAGTATTTCACTCAAAATCCTAGCTCCCTGACGTAATTAACTCAACTTTTTCTCAAATTAATTATCTCTGCTCTTAATTATGCCGTAAATCCCGTACTTAAATTTCCGGGTCTTACAATTGCACATAATTGATACATGGAATACACATAATTGCACCCAATATTCATGCAAATTTATTGGCCATATTAGCTTACGTGGACCCCGGGTGCTACATCCTCCCCCCCTTAAAGAGGATTTCGCCCCCGAAATCAGCCCGTTTGGAACTACTCAGGATACCGAACTCTCTCTAGACGATAGAAGGGCAATGACAAGTTCAGAAGATTCCTGAAAATGATACATAGGGAAACGGAGAATGCTGAGTCATGCGCGAAAAATTTGGAACACATGTCTTGCGAAGGTCGTTCGGGAATTGAAAATCCTGAAGATTTCCGAGAAGTAACTAGGATTCTTGCACTGGCCACTTAGCGTAGGGATAAATCACGGCAGAGTGGCTCTAGGATTCGTGTTTATCGCCTTCGCAACCTCGTTGACATCTTAGATAAGAACCGGAGGCAACGATCGAGGTCGTAAGTGACAGGTCCATCGTAGTCTGAGTCAATTGGGCACAATGGCGCCCTTGTCTTGACTCATCCTATTTTCGTCGCATTCCCGAAATCCAGGTTTTATCTAGGATTTATGTAGGCTCCTAACGTGCTAATTGTAGGGCATATTCGGAGTCTTAGCAGTCGCCCTTATTTCTAATATGGGACGCGAAGTCCCGCGACTAGTTTTAACCTACTCTTCCATTAAAACAATCTACTTATTCTTTATTTCTAGAGGTTCGAGAGAGAATGTTCGTGTTACGACAGAAGAGAAGGGTATTCTATTTGGAATAGAAGGAGAGGAAACAAGATCATAGGGTCTCGCTTGTCGTCTCGAATCCTATCAGCGAACTCTGGATCAAGCAGATGTGTGTGTCGCCCAATCTAGTCAAACCTACATCCGCTTCGACGAGCTATCCGAAATGGCTATAATTCAGATTTTAGGCAGAAATTGAAATTTCCGAGTGCTATCACGCTTCCGTTGCGCCACTCGGCTACTGAACATGCATGATTTATAGGAGGTCGGAAAGATTGAATCAGGGTCGCATTCCGACATTACGGGGTTTAGATCTGTCGTGCGGAAGAGAGCAAAATGTAGCCTCGTAATTACACTCCAGAAGGAAAGAATATTCAAGAAGGGAGATCATGGTCTTGATCAGTTCGGGTCGAAGTCTCCGGAGAAATGGTGACTTTCATGCTTGTACTCAAATTAACCAGAAGAAAGTTCGAGTCTCGCTACGTAAGTAAAGAGTACACAAGGGTGTGTGGCTTCTAAGTTACCAAGATGCATGATGATGGTTTGATGGGCGGGTAGGTTACCTGTCTCCACTGGCGGGTTCCCCTCTGTTTCCTTCGATATGGTTGCATATGCTCTAGCTGGCCCTGTTGATGGTTCTGCTTGACCATCGGTTTGGCTTCCCGGTCTCTTTCCCGGGCACGCCCTAGAATAGTGACCCGCCTTGCCACACTTGAAGCAGTTCGCATTCTGTGAGTTGCAGACTCCCTGGTGTCGCCGTGCACATCTTCGGCACATTGGTATGGTGGGTGGAAAAGGTTGAGGCCTTCCCTTATTGGGGTCGGACTGTTGAGCTGGCCCGGTCCTATCACCCATTTTTCGCTTTCCCTTCTGAGCTTGGGAAACCTGGATTTCCAATCTAATAGGGTTGGTAATATCCCTAGGAGCTGGAGGGTTCCGTTCTGGGAATTCCCTTCCTACTATCCCCGGGTACGAGGATCTACGGGGGTCGAAGGAACTCTGTTTGTCGATAAGATCGTAGATCAGACCCTTGAGTTCACTAACTTGGTCTTTCAGTTCGCCGATTTGATCCGACTGTTGTTGGACCAATTCGGTGAGGTGTAGGAGCATTGAGCTCTGTTCATTCGTAGGTGATCCAGTTGTCACCCCGCGACTCGACTCGCCAATCAATTCTCTAGACTCGCTAGTCATTCTTCAATTAGTGAAACAAGGAGGCACATTATTAAAAGCACCTAAGCATAATATTCATAACACTTACAGGCAAGGCTGCTTCCGCGCTTTTGGGTGTGTGTGTATGGACAGTCTACAGAACCTGTGACCGAGGCTCTGATACCAACTGTAGCGACCCTAGCCATCGCCACCATTTCTAACGTCGTCCTAAGTGCCTAATGGCGTATTTAAATGAAGGAACTACAGAAAGGCGTATGAAATTTTTCGTTTTCCATTTGCATCATGGAACTTTGTTCAATACATACCAAATGAAATTCTACGGCGACAAAAGCAATTCTTCGAGTTCTAATTATGTACTATTTCTAGGTCGTAATTACTCGGAACGGTTGCGATGGCACAGCAAAAGCTCCTATGCGCCCGGCCTCACAGGTCGTCATCCATACACACACGTCCACCCCAAAAGACGCTCGGAAGTTTCAAAAGATAGGCCTTGCCAGCTAGGCGATCACGTACCGTGATCGTAAGTACCTACAACACATAACATAAAGAAATGAGCCACCGAGGCTCAGTAAGCAAAAATCATGCATGTATGCACATGTCCCTTCCCCGCAAAGGCAATCCACGCCAATGCATATACTACCTACGCAAAGGCGATCCGCGCCGATGCACCTATACTTCGCAAAGGCGATCTGCGCCGATGCTCATCATATTCGTACTAACATCACTCAGGGCCCTCGGCTAATCTCACTATGCACCACAAGAGCTCACGTCCCTCAGGGACAACACGACAGCGGTCCACGCCGGATGGCCGAACCCTAGGATGCACATCGTTCCCCTAGGTCGCCATATAATCCCGGTCGTCCCCGACTGTCCAGCGGTCGCTCACGCTGGTAGCCCACGCTGAGGTAGCCTACACCAGGGTTCCACCCTGTATCGCTTACACCCTCAGGTCGCACCCTCCAGGTCTCACCTTACCGCCACGGGCATCGCCCAATCATATCATAAGTGTGTCTATATGGCCACATTGCCAACGGGCATCGCCCTAATATATTTCATTATTTTTACAATAATAGTAGTATATGTATACGGCCCTTTCGCCAACGGGTCTCCGCCCTATTGTATTTCATTACTTGTACAATAATAGTAATATATGTATACAGCCCTTTCGCCAACGGGTCTTCACCCTAATATATTTCATTACAAGTACAATAATAATAATATATGTATACGGCACTTTCGCCAACGGGCCTTCGCCCTAGTATATTTCATTATGTTCATAATAATAATATATATATATATACGGCCCTCGTGAATCGCCATAATATATTTATATACCTGCCTCTCGTAAATCAGGCAGTCGGCCTCGTGAATCGCCGTAATATATATATACCTGCCTCTCGTGAATCAGGCAGTCGGCCTCGTGAATCGCCGTAATATATCTATATACCTGCCTCTCGTGAATCAGGCAGTCGGCCTCGTGAATCGCCGTAATATATTTCATTACGTGTACAATAATAATAATATATGTATACGGCCTTTTCGCCATCGGGACATCTGCCCTAATCATAATCCATATATTTTATATAATAGTTTGACGACGCTAAACGTCGCCCTGGTGGCATAGTGGACAGCCCTTGACTCAACTGAGTCGACAACACATGCCCATATCGGCAATGTATCAATCGCTTTCAAGCGATACACCATATATATGCATACTCGACTCATACAACCCTCCCACATATGATAGTGTATGCACGTGAGTATGAAAATGCAACAAATGCCAGACGATATTACCAAGAGACAGAATATACAATTATTCCACGTAATTCATGTAATCATCGAGGCACATAGTCACGTAATATCAAGTAATCACAATTCAGGTAAGCCTCGAAGCACCTTGTCATCCAATTTAAACTTCAGACACGCTCATATAAAAGCATATCAATTAAATCACGTAAACATAAAATCACAGAAGCACGTATTCGCATAAAGCAAGTGCATTCAGACAAGTTATGTGTCGTAGTTGGATTTCTACTTACCTGTCGTCCAAGCGTAATTAGTATTCTCCCCGTTTGCTCCTAACGTACGACCTTTAAACATAAATATTATCGTATTAGTATTACGCCTTTATTACACTTAGGTCGAACTAAATTGTCGGACTTTATTAATTTTAATAGAGTCCTAAGTCGTTCGACTCTTACTAAATCAAGTCCCCACCCAATAAATTCCTAAGTAAAGTTAGTCTCGAATTGTGACCTAACGAATTCGGCTAGAGTTAGGTTATTGTTAATTTTCAATTCTCCCGATTTTAGTTTCTTCTTCATTTCGCTCGATTCCATGTACGAAATGGTTGAGCAATTCGGTCGATTTAAGCCATCCAATAAGAGGAAATCGCCCGATTTAGAGATATGGTTAAAATCGTTCGAGAAAGAGTTCGGCGATTTAACTTTCGCCTGAAATTGAACATGGGAGGAAATCGCCCGATTTGTGATTTCATGGACCAAAGCTCGGCGATTTGTTCTCCAAATTCCACGTGGAGTTTCTGTCCTAATCGTCCGATTTGTGCCTATTTGAATGGCTTTCGCCCGACTTGTCATACATGGGATGGATTCGCCCGATTTGTGGCGTGTGGAATCTGGAATCGCCAATTGCTCTCATTGCTCAACAAATCGCCCGATTTGATTCTTGCATGTGGCTTGTTTCGCCCGATTTGTGGTCTTAAAGGATGGAAATCGCCGCGCGTTGACGTCACCTTAGCTTGCCCGATTTCATGCATGCATGCTCGACATTTCGCCCGATTTGTAGGGTTTTAATGCCCCGCAAATTCGCCGAGTACCCCTTGAGCTTAAATCGCACGATTACATTGCCCCATACATTTAATTTAATCGATTCCTCACATGCACATTTCGCCGTATGTTAGTAGTAACTCAAAATCGCCCGACTAGGGTTTGTCAACTAGATCTCGGCGATTTCTTCCTTTCATGCCACGTGTAGATTCTGTTCAAATCGCCCGATTTGGTGCTTGTTCTACTTGGTTTCGATCGATCCTTCACATGCAGCAATTTGCCCGATTTCTAGGTTTTAGTGGAACTTAGTATTCTTACATTAAATCGCCCGATTTCCTTACTCAAGCAAGAGTCGCCCGATTTGTTACCTAATTCTATCGATTCGATCGAGCCTTGAATCACCTATCCGAAATCGCGTTCATCGTTCATCCTACCAACAATGTTCATCACTAATCCAGAATCATCCCCTTTTAACGAAATAATCCCTATAGCTCATTAAACTCTCTCATACTTAGCTACTTCCATCGAAACCCTAAAGTATGATTCTATGCCCTAAGTTAGAGCATTTGCCTTCTATAGTACGCTTTAACTCCCTCGAATTTTCCCAACCCTAGCTCGAAATTTTTAGCTACATAATCTTAATAGAAAGAAATCAAAGTGGCTTAGGGATTTGGCGTTACTTACTAATTTTCGAAGTCCAAGCTAACTTGAGGTGTTCCTTTCGATGAAATCCTCTCGGCTCCTTTCCCTTCTCCTTTCTAGTTTCGTGGTTTTTGGAGTAAATTATGGAGTGTTGAGGTGTTAGGCTTAGATATTTCTTGGATGAAATGGGCAATACCTAGAGTAGACGTGGGATTTCCTTATTTTAAGGAAAGTTGTCTCCTAATTGATTTCTTATGAATTGGATCAACTATGGAAATTTCTAGCCCACATTGTATGGCCCAATTCACATATAACAATTTTCTTCATTTCCTTATTCCTTCTATTTTATCTTCAGATCGATCGATTACACTTCGTCCTGGGCATAAATCGTCGATCTCTAGGATTGGTTTAAGAAATCGCCCGATTTCTAACTTGATCGAAACTTATACTATTCAAGTGCTGCCCGATTATATGTCCTTCTAATTCATTTTCGACCAATGTCTTCTATGTAACTAATTGCCCGATTCCTAGCTTCGTTAGTTCAAAATCGGCGATTTCTCGTATGCACGCCACGTGTACTTGCTATCTTAATCGCCCGGAATGTGGTTTCGTTAAATCGCCCGATTCCTACTCGATTTACCCTGAAATTCTAATTCCATGTGTGTGTGGAAATCGGCCGATTCTAACTTGCTCAATTTGAGCTCGGCGATTTCGTACGTGCATGCCACGTGTACTAGTGACTTAAATTCCTTAAGTCCTCATAACTCTTATACACATACAATATGGTACCCATACTTCATGAATTCACATGGATCACATAATCATAATTCGTAACACGTATAAGGATTATAAATCACGTCACTTGAAATCATGTAAACACATAGAAGTACATATCGCACATTAGACATAAATTAATTACGTGTCTTAAATAAAGTATTTCACTCAAAATCCTAGCTCCCTGACGTAATTAACTCAACTTTTTCTCAAATTAATTATCTCTGCTCTTAATTATGCCGTAAATCCCGTACTTAAATTTCCGGGTCTTACAATTGCACATAATTGATACATGGAATACACATAATTGCACCCAATATTCATGCAAATTTATTGGCCATATTAGCTTACGTGGACCCCGGGTGCTACAAGTTAGACCTTTAAATATCAAGTGAGTAAAAGGGGCTAGGTTCCTCTTGTCTTCTATCAAGTTCAAAAACGTTACGACTTATGGGTAAGGTTACGGTTGATCGAGTTACGGCTCCAAAACCCTCGCCTTTGCGTGAACGGTTTGGAAGCAATTATGAATTGCCGCTCACCGACCACTCTTCACCTCTAACAAAGAGTTATCCTACGGGGGGATGAAGTTCACGGAAAAGTGGAAGGTGAGCAGGACGTTGATTGGTTGCACTTGGACAGTCATTCCCAATATGTTCTGAGTTACGGCTGAGGGACTCTGGCAGAGACGAAAACGTTGAATCTTCTGTGAGACAGAAACGTGTTGGACACGACCTCGGCTAACCAATCGAACCAATAAGCTGTTAAGTTGACGTTAGTTTATTGTAGCGCGAGGAACTCAACACCACTATGAAACCACTCAACAAGGTTTTCGAAATACCTAACGGGAGAAAGGGTTTCGAGAAAAATTGTGGGAGTCAGACGAAAATTTAAAGTCCTAATTTAGCCTGATTAAACACTTCAAATCCCAAATATCTGTTTATTTTCTGCAGTTTTGTTTTCTTCTCTATTCGTTACGACGACAAACCCGTTAATTACACTCTTGGAGAAACATTATTTGGTGGAACCGAACAATGTAGGCTGCTCAGAAATTTGACGATCGTTCTCAAATTAGAGAAATTAGATTATGTCTTGGACATTCAGGAGCCAGATCGCCCACATCTGAATCCACTGATGAGGCGATTGTACTCCACGATAAGTGGGTTGAAGATTTAGTGAAGGTGCACGCCTACATGCTTGTTGTGACTTCTAGGTCCAAGGGATCGAAGAAGAATTGGAACAAGACAGGCGTGGCTAATTGGAAGCGTGGCCCACGGATAAGTGCGTCCGAAGCTGGAGGCGTCCGACGCCTCAGGTGAACAATTCGTTTTTGAAGCTAATTTTATGTGTATTCTACTTCATGGATACTTGACTCAGGCGCTAGTTTCCACATTTGTGTTTTGAACCAAGGTCTAGAACGAAGTAGGAAGCTTCGAGCTGGCGAGGTCTCGATCAACGTAGGTAGTGGACATAGTGTACCAGCTACGCACATGGGACGAAGACCTTAGTTTATCGTCATTACATTGTTTAGAACTTTCTGACTTTTTGGTTTTGCCCAAGGTGCTTAAATACATTATATCGATTCCTGCTTTGAGCAGACTGGGTTATGAGTTTTGATTTATTTATAATGTTTGCCATAGTTAATTTGGAAATAAAAATGTTGGATGTAGAACCCGAGTCCCCGTAAGCTAGTAGGCCAATAAATGTGTGCATATGTTTTATATGATTATGTGGATTTCGTATGCTAATTATGTGCTTATATGATTTTATTAATTTTGTACTTGCATGACACCTAACTTATTGGGGATTTTCGAAAATATGGGCAAAAGAAACAGAAATAAATGGTAATAGTCATGACATAGTTGGTCTAGGATTATTAATGGGCTATAATTAAATATTAGGCCCAAAGTCCTCAAGGATAAAAATCTTAGCAACAAAGATCCCTAAATTAGGGAAACCCACGACAACTAAAGTTCCATTTTCCCCATGCCTGTGATAAATGTCCATCTAACCATCTAACTCCATAACCCCACCGGATAGCAACCATCGAAACTCATAGGAAGAAGAAAGGAAGAAATCGAAGGAAGCTGAAAACAACGGCCTCTAGCTAGCTTAGAAATTGAACTTAGTAAGTGAAATTCTTACTATAAGCTCTTACGATTTCCCTTACTAGGATTTTCTTAGTTAAGTTACAATTAGGATCAAGAAACTTAAGGAACTTACATGTACCATAGATGGCAAAAACCCTAACTTAGGGTATAACTTCATATTTGAGGGTTTCCTTAAGATTAGCTAAGTATTGGGTAGCCTAACGTGTTTTAAGGTTTGTAACTTTGGTATAAAAGGATCTTGGGGTAGTGCTAGACGCTTTAGAGTGGAAAAGAATTTTAGAGAACAATGAATTCTTTGTAAAATGGAATGTGAACATAGTTTCGGGTAGATGAAGATTTGAAGGTTTCGATCGAACCTGGAAATTTAGTGACAAATCGGGCGATCTTAGTTTGAGTGACAAATGGGGCAATTCTATTTTGGGATCACAATCGATCGAAAGTAGGGTTTAAATGTAACAGATCGGGCGATTGCCCAAGGAAGAAATTGAGCTCGGCGATTCTTGCATCGGGCGATTTGAGAGGCCTTGATGATCGAATCGGGAGCGAGGTTGCATGCATGGAATCGGGCGAATCACGATTACGACATGATGACGAAGGCAAGCGGCGAATCTCAAACCGGGCCATGGACTTTCGCTCGAAAGTAGTATAGGGCCTGAAGAATAGACCGAATGGAAGGATAACAAATCGGGCGAATTGTAGAATCGAGCGATAGAAGATATCGATCGGACCTTGTTGAGATGTATGCAATTGATCGATTAAAAGTTGACAAATCGTTTGTAACACGGCAAAAGTAAGCCCATGCATAATGCCAAATCGAACGTTTCGTGGGTTTCGATCGAAACTAAATCCTGATTGGACTTTCGCCGCGTTATCCAGACATAACGAGAATCGATCGATTCTACGATTAACAAATCGATCGATTCGGGGCAAATCAATCGGACGAATCTAACACCAAAATCAACTAACTTTCGCCGAGCCTCTTATGTTAGAATTTAGCACTTTAACTTAGAATTAAATTGGGTAGGGACTTAGCCTAGACTAGAATCGAGCGACTTAGAGTTCTAGTTAATTAGTATAGCTTAAACAATTTAGTTCAACTAAATTACTTAATGAAGGCGCAACAATGATACGATGATATTTATGTCTAAAGGTCGAACAGTAGATAATCCCCGAAGCAGTAAGAACACGTAGCACGGGCGACAGGTAAGTAGAAATCCAACTACAACCCGTAACTTGCTTGTGCATGACTTACGTGATTTTGTGCTTACGTGACACTACGTGAATCTTGTGAGATGCACAGACGCATGAACCACGACATGAGCATGCATGTTATAAGAACGCCTGTGTACGATGGATATTCGCCGATATAGGCGTCTGTTGTCGACTCAATGTAGAGTCACGGCTCTTCTATGTGGCCAGGCGATTCACGATGCTGAAATACCTGACATGATAGGTAGGGGAATACCCCATATCGGAAGATGCAATCTGGAGGATGCGACCCGATGGAAGTACGACACAGAGGGAACCTCTGGTGTCGGGGACCTCGGTGTTGGCTACCAGCGAAAAAGCGTCCGCGTAATAGGCCACACTAGGACAGGAAAGGTGCCTTCGGGTAACCTCTCAGTGTGTGAGCTTTCACATATGTATGTATCCCTTGAGGATTAGAGCTCTATGAAATGGCGCATAGCAATATAGAAAGCCGAGGCCCATATGAAATGAGAGTACAAGTAAAAGGGGTATGAGAGTTAGAGAGCATCGATGTGGATTGTCGTGCGAGTTAGGACACGTGCTTTCATGCATTATTTATGCTTACTGAGCCACGGCGGCTCACTCCTTACGTTACGTGTTGTAGGTGCCAACGACCACGGTACGTGATCGTTCTAGACGCAAGGCCTATCTTTTGGAGTTTCCAGCTGCTTTTGGGGTGGGAGTGTGTGCATGGATGACGACCTATGAGGTCGGGCGCATAAGATTACTTTTGTTGTGCTTGTACACAAACCTCGTCTGAATAGGACTAGTATGTATGTAGGAACCTTATGTAATTCTTTTCTCATGAAAGAACGACTTCCATTACGAAAATGGAAAAATTTCATGCGTATTTTTGTGTCTTCTTCAAGTCAACGCACCAATACACACTTAACATGACTATAGAAAGGGTGGCGAGAGTTAGAGTCTTGACATTGGAAGTGCGACGTTAATAAATGGTTTATATAAGGTCAACTTAAAAGATAATGTAAAAACTGTACATGCAATCACCAAATCATCGACTAGGTCGAGCGATCGATACATCTAGCACCTATGACTAGGTCACGCAGCAGAGCGAAGATTGAACAGATGGAAAAGAACGGTCTAATTAGCACAGTTCGAACAGGCCCGATCCCTACGTGTCAGTCTTGCATCTTAGGGAAAATGACAAAGTCGCCCTTCACAAGGACTTTCACTAGGGCAACAGAAGTGTTGGGTTTGATCCACACTGACGTATGCGGAACATATAAAATAACGGCCCGAGGTAATTGCCACTACTTCATAGTGTTCACGGACTATTTTTCCCGCTACGGGAATGCCTCTTTGATGAGACAAAACTTCGAGGCTCTTGAAATGTTCAAAGACTACAAAGAATTAGTGGAGAAGCAAACTGGCAAGTTTATTGAAGCCGTTCGATCAGATCGAGGCAGCGAATACATGAGCCTTGAGCTTCATGCATTTCTTAGAGAAAATTGCACCATCTTACAGTTTTCCCCGCCAGGCACGCCGCAATGGAATGGCGTGGCCGAACGGAGGAACCAAATGCTTTTAGATATGGTTCGGTCGATGTCGGGATATGCCTTAGAAAAAGCGGCATGTATCCTTAACAGGATAACTACTCGCTCTGCCAACAGGATTCCGTACGAGGCTTGGCATAATCGTAAGGCCAGTCTGAGTCACATTAGGGTCTAGGGTTGCCCCGCTTTGTGAAAAAGTTGATGGTAGATAAGCTTGAATCAAGATTGTTAATGGCGAGATTCGTCGGATACCCTGAGGACTCAATGGGGTATTACTTCTATGTTCCAGACGAACACATGGTGTTTGTCTCTTTCCGTGCTACTTTCTTGGAGGAAGAATTCGTAGGCGAAGGTGGTAAAAGGATGAGAAATAACTCTAAGAGAGTTAGAGGACGAATTGACTCCTATTCCAGAGTCGTTAGACGACGTTCCAAAAAACCCGACTCAGCCGCAATTGTGCAGGTCCAGTAGGATATCTCATATGCCTGAGAGATATGGTATGGTACACGTTGGCATGGGGATGTTGCGACTAGGTTTGGACTCTTGTAGACCTGCTTAATGGTTTTAGACCAATTGGCAATAAATGGATCTACAAGAAAAAGATTGAATCTGATGGACAGGTGGAGACGTACAAAGCTAGGTTGTAGCTAAAGGGTATAGTCAGAAAGATGGAATTGACTATGAGGAAACCTTCTTACCTGTCGTAATGATAAAGCCCATTCGAATCATGCTTGCTATAGCAGCACACTATGACTATGTGATTTGGCAGATGGACGTAAAGACCACTTTCCTGAATGGATTCCTCCAAGAGGAAATCTATATGGAGCAGCCCAAAGGTTTTAAGTTAGAAGCAGATGCTCGAAAAGTGTAAATTGTATCGGTCCATTTCTGGACTGGAAACATGCTTCAAGGAGTTGGAATCTTCGGTTCGATGAAGTAGTTAAGAACTACGGATTCATAAATAATGATGATGAGCCTTGTGCTTACAGAAAGGCCAGTGGGAGTAAGGTGTCGTTTCTAGTATTGTACGTAGATGACATCCTTTTGATAGGAAACGTCATCGGGATGCTCTCAGAGATCAAAGCTTGGATTTCGACCGAATTCTCCATGAAAGACCTGGGAGAAGTGACCTATATTCTAGGAACTCGCCTATTTAGAGATAGGGCGAAAAGGTCAATAGGCTTGTCCCAAGCCCATTACTTAGATAAAGTCCTTAAAAGGTTTAAGATGGACGACTCTAAGAAAGAGTTCCTACCTATGAGGAATGGGATTCATCTCTCAAAGGCAGGGACGGATCTAGGATTCCAAGGTCGGGGGGCTCCAAAGCTGGCGTTCCAATGGGGATTTGGCGGTGGAGGAACTCCAACCCACCGCCCAACACCACTCTATTTACAGCGGGTGCTACAGTGCTCCTACCTTTTGTGGGGCACTATTCACCCGCGATATATTTTTTTTATGTTTCTTTTACATTTTTTAGGATCGCAAAGAGGAAGATGATGCATCATAAATAAAAAGCTGGAATAAAAATATAGAAATAGTGGAAAATAAATGATAGTGAAATGAGATAAATTGACTAGGGAAAAGATGAAAAGTGGCATGAGATAGAAGATGCTACCAAATAATAAAATAATAATTTATTACTTCAAATTTGATTATTCATGAATATATTAATCATTTTGGTTTAATTTTAAATTAATAAGAATGTTAACTTCAATATTTATTTATTTTTTCTGATTTTATTTATTTTAGGTTTTTCAAAGTACCAATTTCAATTTTATTATTGTATTCATTTTTTCTAATATACTTCATTTGTCAATAACAATTAATACTTGTAAAAATTTCACAAATAATTAAGGATTATAGTAAAATGACTTATTACTCTTATTTATTGAATGTCATAATATTTCGAGCAAATTCAACTTATTTTCAAACCTCTGTTCGTATTATACATACCAATTAAACTTTAAAGGCCAATTTACTAATTTTATAGGCCCTGTAAGAGAAATTAGTCGGCCCATAGAGATAAATTAATTTACAGAAATAAAACGGCCCATGTAGAGAATAAATTAATTTACAGAAATAAAAAACTGGCCCAAAACGTTTTTTAGGCAGCCCACCAGCCCCATAACTAATCTTCCCCATCACTAACCCTAATTTTAAAATTCCAGGGGCAGGGGCTGAGTTGAGCAGAAATGGGAATTTTGGGGGGCCTGAGTTGAGCAGAAAAGGGGCGGCGGGGTTGTTGCCGGAATACCCCTAACGGGTTCTCCGACCGGCCGGGGGGTCAACGGCCCCCCCGAGCCCCTTAATAGCTCCGTCCCTGCTCAAATGCTATGTCCCCTCAGAATGAGGTACAAAGACAAGAGATGATTGGATTCCCCTATGCTTCAGCTGTGGGTAGCCTGATGTACGTGATGCTTTGCACGCGATCGGTCATAGCGTACGCTGTGAGCGTAGTGAGTATGTTTCAGGCTAAGCCTGGTAAGGATCATTGGGCGGCGGTGAAGACAATTCTGAAGTACCTTAGAAGAACTAAGGACTTGATGCTGATTTACGGCCAAGGAGAATTAGAAGTAGATGGATATACGAATTTGAACTTACGATTAGATGTGAATGACTGAAAGTCTACTTCGAGTTTTGTCTTTACGCTCAATGGTGGCGCAGTGTCTTGGAAAAGTTCCAAGAAAAGTAGGACTGCTGATTCCACCACTGAGGGGGAGTACATCGCAACTTCAGAAGCTGCCAAGGAGGGTGTTTGGATACGCAAGTTCATGGAGGAACTGCAAGTGGTACCTAGCATAGTGGATCGCCCACTGCCATTGTGGTGCGATAACAGCGGGGCAATCGTACAAGGTAAGGAACAACGTCCTCACAGTAAATCCAAACATATAGAGAGAAAATACGATGTGTAACGTGGGTTTGTTGAAAATGGCTCGATAGCCATGCAGAAAATTGCCTCTGCAGAGAATGCAGCGGACCCGTTCACGAAGCCACTACCACAGGCAGTGCTCGATCGACACCTCGGTAGAATTGGGTTATGATATGATAGCGCGTGGTATTAGTGAAAGTGGGAGATTGTTGAGGTGTATGCTAGATGCCGTACGACGACTGGGAGTACGAGAGCAATTTGGTAATTGTGTAGAGTTTAGTGATGTAATTTGATTACCTCTATTAATGGAATGATTTTATTCAAAACTAATTTATTATTCAGTAAAAAGGCAAATTATTAATTAGTCTAAAGATTTCACCTTGCAGTCTCGGTGAATAAGACAAATTAAGAAAACTCAAATATTGGTAGTACAGTTACTGATTCTATCGGGACAGAGAGGGGCATCAGTAAGCTGAGATACTGCAATAATAAAATTAGTCCACAAGTCTAAGTCTACAGTAGGGTGACTGGATCGACAAGTAAGACTTGTTTGTCGATGGGTCCAATACGGTTGTGCCAACCGTTCACTTGGAAAATGAGAGCCCGTATTAATGATACAAGATGAACCTGGGGAGTATCTGTATTTGGACACTGACTCGTAGTTGAATGATCACACGCTTGGATTGTCCTTGATCGATCGATTGACTGTAGTAGTCTGCATGAACCTTAGAGCGAAAGGGTCAACTTTGGGTTGGTGTTCAGGTCTTGACTTGTCACTAGCTTGCTAGGCCGGTCTTGCCGGTGGCATGGGTCAGCGGCGAAATGCAGTCTTGACTTTTCGATGCGATTGCCGGTTGAACCGCGGAGCGGGATTTACTATCTCGATTGAATTCGAGGTTAACGTCCTACGGCAAGTTTAATGTGCAGGAATTTATCCAAGTCTCTGGCAAAAGCATATAACTGACTCGCGATAGTCGTAGAGGGCAGTTTAGGTATTTTCACCGACATAAACGACATAGAGTCGAGTTCTGTAAGTTTGACTATGTGTGGCGCCCCGCCATCTACTACCTATTCTATTACTAAATCACGTGACTATCTATGATATAATGGTAATGAAATATACGAAAATGCATATAAATTTTTCCTTTTATACAAAGAAAATCGTACTGTACAATACCAAGATATTTTGGATCCTAATTACATAGGGGATGTGCGTATGCGAACCAAAATCAATATACTAACCCGCCAAACAGGTCGCTTCCATGTACACACTACCACCCTCGAAAGTCCCTGGAAGCTTCAAAAGTTTGGCCTTGCCAACAAAAGGATCACGTACCGTGATCGCGTGAACCTACAACACATAATTACATGGGATGAGCTATAAAGCTTAGTAAGTGGAAATTATGCATGTCGTGCACGTGTCGTAATTTGCAAAGGCATCCGCGCCAATGCTTTCCAATCCTCACATTACTCTTGTATTCTCCTTCGGCTAATCTTGCTATGCACCATAAATGAGCTCAAATCCAATACGGATATAAGTGACAACAACCCACACTGAGTGGTTGACACTAGTACGCAATATACGTTTTTTCCCCTAGGTCGCCATTCCATCCAATGTGGTCTTTCTGCCATGCGGATGCTCATGCTGGTAGCCCACTCCGAGGTCGCCAACACCAGAGATACCCTCGGTATTGCTTCTTCCCTCAAGTCGCACCCTCCAGGTCGCACCTACTGCAAATAGGGCATTCGCCCAAATAATACATACATCCGACGACATATCGGGTCGTCATGGTGCTATACAAGTAGCCTTGACTCAACTGTGAGTCGACATCAGAACTCATATCGGCAAATATTTATCGCTTTCAGACGATCTTATACCTTGCACGCTCTCGTCTCATACCTCTCATGCAAATCATGCATGCATGTGAGTGCTTGCGTGAATTAGTAACATAAATATGTACCATGCAACAGTATATCAAATATTCACGTAAACATCTAAACACCAAAGCACATAGTCACGTAATTCAAGTGCATACAAATAAATTATGTGTTGTAGTTGAAATTCCCACTTACTTGTCGTCCAAGCTATCTAAGCTTACTTCTTCGGGAAATTCCTAATTTCCGACCTTTAAATAACAATAGTAGATTATCAGTATAATATCTAAGTCAGATGACTGTTTCTAAATAAATTGGTTCAACTATACCGTGTTGCTTGAACCCTATATTGCCTGATTATTGGCCAAAGCTAAGTCATTACACGATTTTGTATATATGACTCGGCAAAAGTAGTATCTTTTAAAATTGATTAACATTCAAAAATATATTCACTCGATAGTTTTCCTGAAATTTGGTCAAGGTTATAGCAACATGAGTTTCGATCGAAAGTGACTTCGTCCGATTCTTAGTTGAGTGCTCAAGTCTCCCGATCACTTAACTTCAAATCTCCCGATCACCTAAGTTCCAAGTCGTCCGAAAGTTTACTCACCCATTGGTCAAAGTCGGGTCAAGCATAATTTATATAAAAAGACTTCGTCAAAACATGGTATCGCCCGATACTTTACTTAAATTTCTGGATTCGGCCGAAAGTCATTTCCTACATAAAAAGGTTCTCACTATTTGCACTATCCCTAAGTCTGATTAAAATACTATTTCCAATATTCTTGGCACATAATTTATACCAGAGAACATACAAGTTAATAAGAATCAATACTAAGTTAGATGCCCAAAAGTTCATCTTCAATATTGAAAAGAATCTTAAGCCATTTAAGTGCCTGAAATTACTTCCTTACCCAATAATTATCATAATTGTAACTTATATTTAATTTACCCGTAAATCATCTAGCTAATTATTCAAAAATTCAGACCCTTAGAACTTATCAAATCGCATGTTGTTCTTCCTATTAAAAAATAAATTCAACTCTATTATTTTTTCAGGCGTATGCCTATACAAATCTAAGCAACCATGTTAGCATGAAGTTGAACTAAAAAATTAGGGTTTTTTAGATATAATATCATGCTGATTATGTACGGATTTTCAAACCTTACTCCTGAGACCTACTTATTCGTACTCTAAATATGTAAGAGTCATGGTAAGAAGTTATACCTTCTTTAAGTATAAGGAGAACCTCTGGTCGTAAGTTTTCTCTCTTTCTACTTGTTACGTTTTTAACTTATGAGTGTTTTTCTCAACTAATAACTTTCGATCTATTTGATAAGCATTAGAACTTGGAAAGTTGTGATTGAACTGACTAGTAGGTGAGTAATTTAACTCTCATATTAAGGAACCTTTAAATGACCCTTAGTTTATTCGAAGTTCAACTCTATATGGATTGTAATTGGTTGAATTTTCTATATTGAAGTCACCCTATTGTAGTTTAAATTGGTTATCTAAAAATCATATCATGATAGCCCGATCTTCTACTTACTCGGAGAAAGTTAGCACTTAACTTAGTTTCTTAGAGTTTTGTTAGGACCACAAATATCCAATCTAGATCGATCTAAGAAGAATAGGATACTAAATCTAAGAAATTCGAAGTTAGGGCTTGAGATTTACCTACTTTGAAGCTTGAGAGAAAAGTTACTTTGAGAGCACACAAGGGAGGCGGATTTTCTCTCTAAAATTCCAATTCTAATTCTTTCGATCTGATTTCCCTTGTACAACACACTCCTTATTTCCTAAGGTATTCACTGGTATGTCCTATAATATGACTAATTACCATTCAGTCCAACACTACTAATTTGCATAGCAAGACACGATACCTTTATTAATTGAATACAATAAAATAGTTCGAACAATCTCCCCCTTTGTATTCAATTTCCAATATAGCGCGGGTTATCTTCGTCTTGCAAATGGAAAGAGTCCTCGAAATCTCCTCTTTAGAATATCTTCAAGCTCACCCGGTCTTCTAGGCATCGGCTTTTTATTTGAATCTTCCTTTGAAGTACTTCTCCTAAATTCCATAAGATGTACGAAGTATTCTTGCCGGATTTTGAAATATCCGTGCTCCATTTCTCCCGTTGAAAGCACACGAAACACGAAACTCCCCCTATTTGGGTCAACCTTGTGTTGAGATCGGGGAGTCCGATGTGAGATTTGGAGAGGTAGGTGGACACGTTTGGCAACTTAGGTCATTGATGTAGTGGACACGGTTGGCAACTTTGGTCCTTGATGCAGTGGACACGGTTGGCAACTTCGATCGTTGATGATGCTTGAATCATGTGTTGTTCGGTCGAGGAGAGGGCTCGGGTTTAGCCATCTTCTCCGTTTTGCCAGATTCGTCTTCTCCGAATGGAAGTTGTCTGGTTCGGCCTCGAAGAAGCATCTCTAGTTCCGGAAAAAGATAGGCCGTCTCTTTCTTTTGATTTTTTTAAGTTGTACCGAACTTCCTTTGAATGTGGCATTGTGAGAGAGCCCGGCTTCAGAGTGGTACCCGCGGCGGAAATTTGTGGGTGGGCCGACCGATTGTGTATGCATAACCCTTTCTCCCCCTCATGGCGAATCGTGTTAACGAATGTGGCATGTTAATTTGGAGGTAGATAAGGACATACAAAAAGGTCGGTGAGGATAATAACCGGACGGAGCTGCAAAGGTAATCCATCAAAATGAGTACCGGGGCCACATAGGCATCCCGTTGACATCAATTAGGAGCAAAGCTCGTAGAAGATGGCCGAAATCGTTGTTGCTTTGATGTTGCAACGGCCAGACTTCCTTCCGATCTCGAAGCATGTCTTTTAAAAAGAACATGTCTACGGAAGTTCTAACGTAATCACAATGATTAGGTATATTAGAAAGTGTATGTGTCCTAAATATTTGAAAATTTTGGGGAGTGAGGACACGATAGACGCGAGTGTTCAATGAAGGCATGGTGCGGGTCAGAATACCACTTAGTTCAATATCTCCCGTTTCCGAGTGAAACGGTGATAGCATACGTGGCTCCCCGTGATTTAGGAAACCCCTATCTTTTGAGAGATAGCGAGTGGGTAAGGCTCGGTTGTGCATGCGTCGTTGGACCTAATGCGACGACTTCTACCCGAGAGCTAATTAAAATTAGCACCTGTACCTATAGGGGTTGGGTCCGAAAATTATACTCCCTCCGTCCCATAAGTTTATGGACATTTGGGTATTGGCACGGGAATTAAGAAACTGAATATTTTAATAATATAGTGTGTTGGAAAGGTAAAAAAGTGTATGTTTTGGCACGTCTTTTGATGATATTTAATATTATTATATTGATTGTTTGTGGTAGTTTTTTGCTATAAAATGAAATGTCCAAAATGGTTTGGGACGCCCGATATAGTAAAATGTCCAAAACGGTTTGGGACGGAGGTAGTATAAGATAAGGGAGTGATGTACCTTCAAAGATTTCCGAGGCATCATCGAAATAGTCTTGCTTAGTGTGTTCGGATGATGAGAAAGCGATGGAAATTTGAATCGTCTCAAATGCTTGAACGCGTTCCGGGGTTAGGATCAAGTCGAATTAGACTGAACCATAGGAACATGAAATCCGTGCCTCCGGGATACGTGAGAAGTATTGCTCTAGTTCAATTAGCAAGTCGGAGCCGGTCGATGCAAATCCGGAGCATTTGATCTTCATTTTAATCGTCACCGTCGCCTTTGGAATTTTTTGCCGTTTGAAAGCTCGAGATTCTTCGTGTAAGTCCATCTTTGGATGTGGTAGAATAAATTCGGGAAGCATATCGAAAAATATAGATTTTTTTATTTTTTTATCTTTTTGTTCCTTTTCTTTTTTTTTATTTATTTTTATTTTTTCTTATTTGTTTTCTTTTTTTTTTGTTTTTTTTTTTCTTTTTTTTTTGTTTTTTTGTTTGTTTTTTTAATCATCATCAAGAAATAGTAAAAATCAAAGATTGGTCTCACAAATGGAACTTTGTAGCTACACAATCTAGGAAAAACAACATGGAAGTATATAATAATCCGAGGCAAGAATTTTTTTATTTCTATTTTTTATGCCTTTCTTTTTCTTTTCTTTTTTTATCTCCCTTTTTTTTATATCTTCCTTTTTTCTTTTTTTTTTTATATCTCATTTTTTTGGATATATGTATATATATGTATATTATTAATATAGTAGTATTATATTTATTTCTCCCCAAAAACAATGCTTCGAAAATAAAATTTCTCCCCCTAGAAATGTGCATAATTAGCTTGACGAATAATGCGAATCTCTTTCCCTTAAATCGCTCATTGTGACTTTTTCTCCTCCTCAAGAAATAAAATTTTGCTTTCTTAAAAAATATAATGGTTGCTCCTCTTTAAAATAAAGAGTAGCTCCCCCTCAAATAAATCTCATTTAAAAGTATTAGTCGAAAGATGGTATTTATCGTTTCCGTTCGTAATATGCATTTGAAGATTTTAAAAATGGTTTAAAGCGATGAAATGCATATTGAAAATGAACCATTTGAAAA
Source organism: Craterostigma plantagineum (assembly GCA_027422505.1). NCBI lineage: Eukaryota > Viridiplantae > Streptophyta > Magnoliopsida > Lamiales > Linderniaceae > Craterostigma > Craterostigma plantagineum. Next base: position 14,169,349 of record JAPQWV010000013.1, on the reverse strand, counting down.
GTTTTGAAAGAAAATAGGTATATCTTTTTTCGATGAAGATGCGTATGTAAATGTGAAATATACCTCGTTGAAGCTTAGTTGTAGTAGCTCACGCCTCATCCCTTTATCATGTACGTGGACCCACTACGTCGAATTCCATATATGAGGGAAAATCTACAAAATTAGCGGGACTTTGGTACCCATTGTAATGTGGGTCCTCCCTTATTAGTAGATAACGATTTAAGCATAAATGGTGTTAAATTTAAATTTTGTCCTAAATCATTCATTAATGACCCTTTAGGTACCCAAACTTGTTTGGGATTACCTAAATTTCGTGGAGAAATAGGGACCCATGTGGGAGCGATTTGACACGGATAAGACGTTTCCGCTCGGTGAAAATGTGTTTGGGAGAAGGTTTAAAAATTTTCTCCGAGGCCAAGCGCATAAAATGTTTCTTTGAATGAACCTTGACCGGATATTTGCATATAGGAATACGAGCATATAGAATTATAAGCATCGATAGCACATAAGTCGTATTGCCTATGCTTAGAATTCACATATTTCACATTAGAATGAGAATAAGAATTTCGAAAATTATTTTCAAGTCAAGGATTTTTAAATGAGAAATTAGTAGAATCATTTGAAGCTGTAATACCCGAGTCCCGTAAATAGGTTGGCCAATAAATTTGCATGCATATTATATGTCTACATGACTGTATATTATGTGCTTATTTAGTTATGTGCTATTATCAAAGTCTAACTTAGTAGAAATTGAGTTGACACTTAGAAAGGATTCAATTAAGATATATAATTCTAGGAAGGAGCTAATTATTAATTTAGGGTTTCGAACTATATAGACCATGTAAATAAGAATGTCAAGTTATAAGATTTTCCCAATAATCGATTAGAATGAGAGAGAAATGGAATAAAGAGATAGGAGATAGGATTATTAAACAATTCAGTTACTTAGCTAGAAGGGAAATCTATATAATATTATAATGGTATTACATGGAGACTAAGATATAGTATCATCATATAATTCGTTCACTTGACAAGGAAAGGAATAGTTATAATAATATTATAATGACCACTACTTGAGGATGAGACAAGTGTTAGGAAAGTACATGTTGAAGATCAAAGGAGAGAAGGAAATGATCTTGGAGGAAAATATCATAATGGCTCTTACCTATCTTATGCTGATCAACCAAAGAAGAGGCAAAGATTATGCAATCAATACCAACCAAAGAGTCAATGGTATAGATTAGGAAAAAAGAATCAATTAGCAGAAAATCAGCACAACGGCTACTTGCCACTTTCGATGTACTAGAACCATTATATATAGGGCCATTGTAAATGTGCAATAATATATGAGATCGATCAATGAAACCAAAGCTTTATACATTCTACACTATACTTTTCTACATGGTATCAGAGCAGGCTTATTAATCCTGTTCCAATTCTGATATGCAGTTCAATAACAATCAAGAATATCCCAACACATATTGGGAACACATTGAAACCCAAGATATAAAAAATGAAGGCAAGTACCTGCCAATATCAGCCGAGAAGGCCTTTTTCAAGGGTCAAATCAATCTCTTGCTCAAAATCGACGGTCGAGATATAACCACCGCAATTACGGCCCAATCGGCGGACGAAATCATCGACCTACCTGCCCAACCACCAAGTGGAGACCAAAGGCATCACGGCGACGGTAGGAGCGCGTTCTCGAACAAGCATGGTGAGTCTCCTGAAGTGAATGAGTCAAAGTCCCTCGCGGTCAAAAGCAAAAATCAGAAGAAGAAATGGAAAGAAAATCAGTGTTCGTCGTCAGAAGGAAGCGTCCCTCGTCAAAATCTTGAAACCTCACCCAAAGGACAAAAGCTGCACATCCACACATGTGAGATGGATTGGGCTGAAGGCAAAAATAATTTGCATTGGGCTGAAAGAAATAAAGAGTCCAATCAAATCAACACAACATCGGGCCAAGTTGGACCTGCTGGGGAATTCGCTGGGCCAAGTGCAAATGGGGCTGGACCAGACATATCGCAGTTGACGCACCTTATAAATCAACTATCCAATTTATTGGGTCAAACAGGTAAACACAGCAAAGGTATGGAACCCAATTTTCGAAATTACACTACCATGAATACTGCGAATACATCTAGAAATTATTGGATAATAGATTCGGGTGCTACAGATCATATGACATCTAATAAAAATGATTTGATAGATTTTTCTTATATTAATAATTCACAATTTGTTACTGTAGCTAACGGAAGTAGAATACCAATCATAGGAATAGGTACCTCAAAAATATTCTCAAGAAAATTATCGAAAGTACTTTATCTACCCAAAATTACATCAAACCTATTATCAGTTAATAGAATTATTGAAGACTTAAACTGTAATGTAATCTTCTCAAATAATAAAGTAATCTTTCAAGATAAGATTTCCATGAAAACTATCGGCGAAGGAAGACTAGAGAATGGGTTGTATCTAGTCGACATTCCCGATAAATCTTTGTACTCAACACAAAAATCTATTAATAAGTCTAAAATACTACACGAAAGATTTGGTCATCCTTCTGATAAAATTTTAAACAAAATCTTTCCTTCAATTACCTTAAACTCAAGCAACTGTGATATTTGCAAATACTCTAAACAAACTAGATTACCCTTTTATTCATCAACAAACAGATCTCAAAAAATATTTGACCTAATCCATTCTGATGTTTGGGGACCAGCGCCCGTTGAATCTTATAATGGTTTCAAATATTTTGTTACATTTATAGATGACTACTCACGTATAACTTGGCTCTATCTTTTGAAACATAAATCAGATGTTTTCTCATGTTTTCATGAATTTTCTAAACTCGTTGAAAATCAATATAATGCCAATATCAAAATCTTTAGATCTGATAATGGAACTGAATATGTTAACAAAACTTTTTCGGATCTCTTTAAGAACAAAGGAATTATACATCAAACAACATGCATTAACACTCCAGAACAAAACGGAGTATCCGAAAGGAAAAATCGACATCTCTTAGAAGTTACCAGGTGTCTTTTATTTCAAAATAACGTTCCGAAAATCTATTGGTCAGATGCAGTACTTACGGCTACATATCTGATAAATAGAATACCGAGCATTAAATTAAATCATAAAAGCCCTCTTGAAATTTTATTGAAGAGACCACCTAATTCAGAACATTTACGTGTATTTGGATGTACATCCTATGTACATGTAAGAAGACAAGATAAACTAGAAGCCAATTCGGTTAAAACAATCTTCTTAGGATATTCATCTCAGAAAAAAGGTTATAAATGTTATGATCCAAAAGATAAAAAATTATATATCTCTAGAGATGTAATATTTCAAGAAGATAAACCGTACTATCAAAAAACAAACGATGAAGATCCAAACATTCCAACAAACATACCATTACCAGAACTAACTAATCTCGAAGAAATATATACAAAGATTGATGGATTAAGAAACGACGAGACTAACGTAATAGAAGAATTCAACTCAGGGGGAGAACCAATAGAACCCCAAAACCTGAGAAGATCCACAAGAATTTCTCGACCACCTGAAAAATTAAGAGATTATGTGACGAACCAAGTCACTTATCCAATCCACAATTATATATCATATAATAAAGTTTCACCATCATATTATGCATTCATAAGTAAGATTGCTCGAGAATATGAACCTAATACCTTTGAAGAAGCAAATAAGAAATCTGAATGGCGCAATGCTATGAAGGAGGAATTGGAAGCTCTCATAAAAACCAAACCTGGTGTATCACACCTCTCCCAGTGAATAAAAAACCTGTTGGATGTAAATGGGTGTACAAGATTAAATACAACAGCGATGGCACAGTTGAGCGATACAAAGCGCGATTAGTAGCAAAAGGTTTCACGCAAACTCAAGGGATAGATTACGAGGAGACATTTGCACCAGTAGCAAAAATGAATACCGTAAGAATTCTCCTATCTGTGGCAGTCAACTCTAGATGGAGTCTCTCACAGATGGACGTAAAAAATGCATTTTTACAAGGTGACCTGGATGAGGAGATATATATGACACTCCCACCAGGCCATCAACTTGAAAATTACCATGAGAAACTGGTATGCAAACTAAAGAAATCGATATATGGCCTAAAACAATCTCCACGAGCTTGGTACTCAAAACTCAGCCATGCACTTCTTGACTATAATTTCTCAAAAAGCTCAGCGGATACATCCATGTTTATCAAGACAACTAATCAAAAAATTGTAGTTGTACTGGTGTATGTGGATGATATAATAATAACAGGAAACAACATCGACGAGATTAACAAAGTCAAAAAATATCTAAAAAGTAAATTCGATATTAAAGATCTTGGACTTTTAAGATATTTTTTAGGAATAGAAATTGCTCATTCTTCGAAAGGACTTTTTCTATCCCAAAGAAAATATGTCTTAGATCTCCTACACGAAACCAGAAAAATGGGAGTTAAACCATCAAAAACACCCATGGAAGTCAACAAAAAACTAAATACTGAAGATGGGGAACCTTTAAAAAATATACACCAATTTCAAAGGTTGGTGGGAAAACTCATTTATCTGACAGTTACGCGACCTGACATTTCTTTTGCTGTTAGTTGTATCAGTCAGTTTATGCAGGCTCCTAGGACTAGTCATCTTGAAGCCATTGAGCGTATCCTGAAGTATCTCAAGGGCAACCCAGGCCGAGGAATCTGGATGAGAAAAAACGGGGCATTTGACGTGGTTGGCTACTCAGATGCAGATTGGGCTGGAAGCTTCGACAGAAGATCTACCACCGGATATTGCACATTCGTGGGGGGCAACCTAGTCACATGGAGAAGCAAGAAACAGAGTGTTGTAGCAAGATCAAGTGCAGAAGCAGAATACAGGGCTATGGCATCAACAGCGAGCGAACTCGTGTGGATAAGACACCTTTTAGAAGACTTGAAGATCAAGATTATTCGACCGATGTCATGTTTTGTGACAACCAAGCTGCACGACATATTGCGATGAACCCGTCTTTCATGAACGGACAAAGCATATCGAGGTAGACTGCCATTTTGTCCGAGAAAAAGTGCAGAGTCGAAAGATAGAGATTCCCTTCATCAAAAGTAAAGAACAGCTAGCTGATATCTTCACCAAAGCGGTCGATACCCGACTATTCGAAGAGATGCTTACCAAGTTGGGCTTAATAGACTTATTCAAGCCCGACTTGAGGGGGAGTGTTAAAGATCAAAGGATAGAAGGAAATGATCTTGGAGGAAAATATCATAATGGCTCTTACCTATCTTATGCTGATCAACCAAAGAAGAGGCAAAGATTATGCAATCAATACCAACCAAAGAGTCAATGGTATAGATTAGGAAAAAAGAATCAATTGGCAGAAAATCAGCACAACGGCTACTTGCCACTTTCGATGTACTAGAACCATTATATATAGGGCCATTGTAAATGTGCAATAATATATGAGATCGATCAATGAAACCAAAGCTTTATACATTCTACACTATACTTTTCTACAGTACATATCCTGGTCATTTGCTAACTCTTACACGCAAAGTAGGATTAGAACAAAGGAAGAAATAAACTTATATCATAAAAGAAGTTGACGAGAGCAAAGTCTAAAGAAGAAAGGAGAATTCGAACTGAACTCAAAGCTTGGAATAGGTATAACCTTTTTACTCTAATTTCATGTTTCATTTATGTGTTAATATATCCTAGGAAATGTTAAGCACGAAAACTATTATTTGTTTAGATTTCACACAAGTTTAACGATTGATGGTTTGAAAGGATTAAGTTTAAATGGTATCAAACTGAGCTAAGGAAGAGAGTACATCTTCTTACTTTAATTTATGTTTTTAAGCCTATATTATCATGTTTTAGAAACTGTTAAGCTCAAAACTACATAAGATTGGGTTGATATACATTTAGTTGTCGAGGGTTTTTGAAAATAAGAATTCTAGGGACATTTAAACTGTTCTTGAAAAAGAACCGTATTTTGATCGAAACTTTCAAAGTTTTAAGATGTTAAAATGTTATAATATTATTAGGGATTATTAAGCATGAGCTTCACGAATTGTATTTTGCGAATTGAATTGTGAAAGTAAGATATATAAACTTCTCGAATTACATAAAAGTCACGAATTAATAAGAGTTCGCCAAGTGTGACTTCAGGAAACAAGGCAAACTTGACGAATTATATGTTGATTTTTCACGAGTCCCTAGGTTGGTCACGAGTTGCAAGTCACGAATTATATATCATAACAGAAGCTTCACTTCACGAACTTGGTGGATAAACTCAGCAAAGTGTGGGAATCAAATAATTGTACCATGCAAGTGGGAATAAAATAATAGTATTAGGCATCATGAAAACTTGGCGAATTGTATGTGCATATGGGAAGTTCACGAATTAAGTGAATAAAATAATGTTATAGGCACACTTCACGAATTCATAGGATAATGTTTCTCGAATGGTGAGGTGTTAGTATCAATGATTATATGAACCTAACAAACTATAGGGGAACTTCACGAATTGGTGGGAGGATCGACTTCGCGAAGTATAGAAATAAAATAATAGTATTTTGCATTATATGAGCTTGACGAATTAAGAACGAATTCGTGAAAGATGTTAATCATTTCACGATTGAATAAGTCAGGAATATTGAGTCGTGCAATAAACTTTACGAACTGAAGATTTGCGAATTGGGAAGTCAATTAACGGGCTTGACTTAGCTAATTCTTTTTTTTTAGTACAAATTTCCATTAATCAAGAAATAAGATCACAAGACAATAAGCTAGCCATTTCCTCAGTCGGAGGGGAACGACCGAGTCCGTTACCACCAAGGCGTTTAGCTATGTAATGCGCGCATTACAATTTCTTCTAACAAAAGAAAATGAAACAATATCTAATTCACATGCAAGAGTTTGGCAGTCTCGTAATATACACCCGATCGTTGAAGAGTCTGAATTCCTTCTTCGCAAGCTATCGATAATCGACTTACAGTCCCCTTCGACAACAACGCGACGCCAACCTTCAGTCAATGCAATACGAAGAGATTCCCTGGCCCCCATAGCCTCCGTGATCTCCTCGGCATATCTTTGTGGACTGCCCAGGGGCTAAGCGATTCTGGCGTTTGACTTCCATTCCCTCGAGTGTCGTGATGGCGGAGTCTCAATCGGCAGAGCGTTGGCTACGTTTGGCTGCTGAAAAATTACAAGATTCTGCGTTCAGTTACTTCCTCCTTGTTTGTTGGGAGATATGGAAGGCTCGTAATAAGTGGGCCCTGGAGGGGTTGGAGACCAACCCTGAAGTGATCATGCATGGTCTGACTTGCTTTCCATTCGTTGCTCGAATCAGCTCAGTCGTATTCCCTCCAATCATCAGGACGCATGGGTTTGCCTAGTGGTTGTGAAATAAAGCTCAACTTTGACGGTGCTATCCATAAGGATAGGAATGGCTCAACAATAGGAGTTGTAGCACGTGATGAGAGCGGAGCATGCCGGGGTTGGTGGGTTAGATCCTTTCGTGACTTAGCTAATTCTTTAAACGGCTATTTATCTAATACAGTTCCAAATCTGATATTTCAATATTTAGGAAATACGAGAACTAGATAATCAAATAATTTAGATAGTATACTGACCTTGTAATTTTATGCTTAAGGTCGAAAATTAGGAATTTCGCCGGATCTGTAGCAAATAAATCAAGGGACGACAAGTAAGTGGGAATTTTCGCTACAACACATAAAATAAATTAGTTTTACATATTTTATGTGACTATCTGCTTCTGTAAAATTATGTGAAATACCTAATACGTGATATGACATGATAAGTATTTTGTACTATTCACGTATGCATTTCCACGTGCATGCACGAGTTACACGAGGGTTATGAGATGTGAGCATGCATAGTGTATGATCGCTTATATGCAATGAATATTTGCCGATATTGGCATTTGATGTCGACTCGAAGTTGAGTCAGAGCTACTTCTACGAAGCACCATGACAGGATGTAAGCCGTCGAATATATATACTTGAATTTTAATTGTAGCGGGAAGAAACGACCTGGCTTGAATTGCCCGATAAATAGCAACCCAATTAACTGGTGTGGGCACAGATAGTTTGGCAACCAGTGAACGACTACCTAGGGGAAAACCCTAGTGTAGATCCAGCTGGAGTAGCCTATTAATTTGTATTTTATCCTTATTGGAATTGAGCTCAGGATGGTGCGCGTAGCAAGTTAGCTGAGAGCCCTGATTAGAATGAAAAAGAGGATGAGATACGAGAATTAGAAAGCATTGGCAAAAGAAGCCTTTGCAAATTACGACACGTGCACGGCATGCATAATTTCCACTTACTGAGCTTTATAGCTCATTCCATGTTTTTATGTGTTGTAGGTTCATGCGATCACGGTACGTGATCCGTTTGATGGAAAGGCCAACTTAGGAAGCATCTAGGGACTTTTGAGGGTGGAGTGTGTGCATGGATGCGACCTGTGTGGCGGGCGCTAGAGTTTTCTTTTGCTGCGTCTATGTACCCATCCTATGTCATTAGTGTTGGAACAATATTTTGATTGTACAGGATGATTTTCTTTATATAAAAGGAAAAATTTTATGCATATTATCATATAACTTAACTATCAGTACTTAGGTAGTCATGCGAATTAGGAATAAAATAAGTAGTAGAAGGCGGGGCGCCACATAAGCACACGATGAAGTTTGTACGCTAGAACTTGAAATACATTCGTGAAAAATTTTCTTTTTGGAGGAAGAGCCACTTTCAAAGTTTGTACTTCTAAAATTGATGGGTTTAACGAACATGTAGAAGTAACGGCTTTAAAAATTGGAGTATTTGATCTATTGTCGTTCAAAGGTTCTTTTTCTTTCTTAACCTGTTTTAAGATTAACTTTTCTTGTGAGGAAGCTTTGAATTAGATATTTCTAATAAAAACGCATTCTTTTCTGCTTCAAAATTCTTTCTTTCCGTTTTCAATATAGAATTTAAATCCTCTATTTTCTTAAGACTAGGAGGTATATCGACGGAAGAAGAATTTTCAGAATGACGAGATTGGGCTTCCTTGGTCTTAGAAATCGCAAAATGATTTTCTAATTGACTAATCCTAGAATAGAGCTTCCCACGTTCTTCTCTTAAGAAAGCATAGTTATTTTGAGCAGTGCTCTTCTCGGCTTGACAGGAGTCTAGACTCTTTCTTAATTCTAATCTTAGAATTAGATTTTTCTAATTGTGCTTCAAGATTAGCAACTTTCTCATTAGCATTCGACAATCTACAATTAAGGCTACATTTCTCATCTAAGCTCCTAACTTATAGTTGTTGGCTAGCCTGTCCTCTAATTCTTTTACTATCGAACTATGCTTCTCTAAGGGAATATTCTTAGTCTCGCTAATATTGGGGCTCTTAGATAATTCTTCAATTTTGCACTAGAGCTCCTAAGCTTAAATTCAAGACTAGCTATTTCCTCCTTAGACTTAGTTAATTCGTCATCTAACTCTCTTGTAATTTTCCGCTCATTTTTCATATTAGCATACCTAGAGCTGGCAATATTGCCTCCGCCCGCCGGCCGTTTTGACAGGTCTAAGCATACTTAGTTTGTAAGGATTCTAACATGTTAAATAATGTGGAGTTAGGAATCACTGCCTCTTGAGAGGATGTGTTAGTTTCAACTTCGTATGCCATCAAAGCCAAGTGCGTCGTTTCTATGGAGTTTGTAGTCTCTTGCTTCTTTGAGCGTGACTTGGTCTTTGTAGACTTCTTCTTTAACTCCTTATCAATTATTCGTAGTTGACGCCCAAACTTCTTTAGCTGTTCAGCAATGTCGGAGCCAATGCCGTTGGAGCTAGTGTCGTCGGATCGCGTAATCGTGTAGGTGTCCATTTTGGTTTTAAAATTTTGGTTGGATATTTTGATCGTTAACGTTTTTTATGGATTTGAATTGTTTATGTTTTTTTTTAATATTGATTAAAAATATTTGGCTTTCAAAGTTTTAGTTTCGAAAAATATTTGGTTTATAAGATTTGATTTAAAAATATTAGAGTATATACCAAAAACGTTTTCTATAATGTGCCGATTGAAGGTTACTGTTTTTTATATAAAGAAAAATTTCGAGAATTTTTTTTTATGAAGATGTAGAGCACTGTTTCCGATTGTTATGTTTTTCGAGCTACTGTTTACGAATGTTTTTTTTATTAAGTTTCTCGGTAAAAAAAATCTAATATTGTATGAAAGACAAAAATTTTCGATTGGTTTAGAAATTCAATGCAAGGTTCAATGATGCAAGGTGATGATGATAGAATGGTTATGCAATGACGACCAAAATGATGATGTAGTGATTCTGGTAGGGGTGAGCAAAACCGGATATCCGGTTTTTCGGATATCCGAAATTCGGATATCCGGATTTTCGGATATCGAAAAATGGTATCCGTATCCGCTCCGGTTTTAATCGGATATCCGGAAATCGGATATCCGGTTTATTCGGATATTTACACCGGATATCCGCATCCGGTTTTTAAATTTATTTTTCTTATATTTTTTATTATTTTCTTTTGAAAATCATATTTTTTATTTCTTATCACAATAAAAAAAATATATTTTTTAATATAAGAATTTCTACACATATTAATCCAGACAATATGTAAATTTATGATTCAAAATTACATAATAAAGAATAAATACAATACCACAAATTCACATTAATTTTTTAACTCGCGTCTCGATGTTTTTATGTTTTTTTTATCTCAATTCTCTAACAAAGTTTTTTGCAATAATAAAAATAATATAAATTTGAATATTCTACTTGATGATTTTTTTCCTTTTTGGACCTTCATTTTTCTTTTGGACTATTTTTTATTTTTTTTATTTTTTTTAAAATATAAAACCGGATATCGGATATCCGGATTTTAGACAACCACTATCCGTATCCGATCCGGTTTAGTTTAAAATAAATCGGATCGGATATCCGATCCGGTTTTTAAAATCGGATATCCGTTTTTTCGGGTTTTGAAAACCGGATACCGGATCGGAATCCGGTTTCCGGATATTTTTGCTCACCCCTAGATTCTGGCGTGAAGAATTACAGTTTTAGTTTGCGAGAGATAAGAAATTCAAAGCTTTTTCGATCATTAGTGAAAATGGTATTCAGTTTGACTTTTCAAAGGTTTAGAATGGAAATAGATTTTGATGCTATATAATAATTTTTTTTGATGGTAAATAAAAAAAGAAATCAATTTCGATGGTTTCTCAAAATTTTGTTGTGAATTTGATTTGATAATGCAATGATGAAGAGCAACGACGATCAATGATTGCTATGTTTCACTATATGATAAGGTAATGATTGCAAAGTTTTGGAATTCAGCATAAAGAGAGTTTTCGATCAAAGACTTATTCGATGACTTTTTCGATCGTGAATAGTACTCTATTTTTGATCGATCACATAAGACAAAAGACTCATTACTGTTTTCGATATAATTTCTCAATCGTAAAAGACATAAGAGCAGTTGCTCGGTCAAACCTGTTTTTCGAGCATAGGTAGCGTACTGTTTTCTATTGCTATTTTATTCGGTCACGTACTGTAGTAGACTTGCAATCAAACTTTTGGGATCAATAGCTATTTTCGATGGCTTATTATTATTTTCGATCGTAAAACCGATTTAGTCAATTTAACTATTTTCAAACAGTAGTGTCGAAAATCTTTTACTAAGCTTACGAACACTTGCAGAAAATTCAGAATTCAACTTAAAACAATTAATAATAAAGACTAAGCATGGGTTATTGATCGAAAATCATAGAATAACAGTTCTTCTAACACAGAATCAAACCAGAAAACAACAAATCATATCAAATTTTGCAGAAAACGGATGAATTTACGAAGAACATGAAGAACACAATTCGTCACAAATCTGAACGAAAACAGCAAATCAGTCTACCAAAGTGCGGGTAATCGATCGAAATCATGAAATTGGTAAGAACAAACACTCAATTCAGCACAATCAAAGCAAAATCAGTCCAATTTTCGAAAAATCAGACTTAGTCCGCGAAGAACGATTCGATCAGATTTTCAATATTCGAAAAAATTTGTGCTTCAATCAAACGAAAACAAGCTCAGATCAATTAGAAACATACAATCGAACCTCAATAACAGCAAAACGAGTCGAATTATGAAAAATCATATCGAAATTCAGCGATGAACAGTGCGCGCGTGAATAGTTCTTAACGCCTGTAAAGCCGCCAAATTAACGGTGGAAAATAATTTTGCTCTCTTAGGAGAAGAACGTAAGAAGCTATACGCAAAAGTCAAGAAATTAGAAGATCTTCTCGTAAAAAGGGCACAAACAGATCAAACAATATTCTTAAACCAACCCATGGACCAAGAATTCTATGACTATAAATTTGGCTTAGGTTTTGAGAATCCACGTTGCTTGACGAAATCGACTGCAAACAACTTTACGATGTCAAGTACGCGGGTTTAGGACTAACAAACCTTATTGTTTTTATTAACGCTGAAGAAATAGATGCCTTAGAAGAAACCAAGAGAAAAGCTAAGACTAGGGTTGAAGTTCTCTTTTCCTACACGGAATTGAATCAAGGCTACAAGACTAGGGACATTCCCAAGGGTTGGAGTCTTGAGTCAATTCATCCTCCTAAAGATCGTTCTACAAACGAGGAAGCTCAAACTCACCATTCTGAAAACTTCTCTCTATATACCCCCTATTATTAGGAACATAGAAGGGTTAAGAGCCTCATTAGAAAAAGAACGAGGGAATTTTGAAGCTGAAAAGAAAATGTTCCTAAAAGAGATGGAAAATCTCAAAGCTTCCTCCATATCCCAAACTACTTTTCACGCTTCTCCCTCACAAGATAAAATCATTTTGGAAAGTGCGAAGAAAGACAAATCGCCTTCCAAAGAACGAAACCTAAGAATAATATTCTTAAAAATAAGATCTCTAACCCTGTTTCCACTACGTCTACAGGGAGCGTAGTTAAGGAACTAGAGAAACCAAAGGCGAGAGTGCTTAGAAATAAAGAATGAGTCTCTAGATGTCAACATTCCAAATTTATCACCTCATTCTGTAAAAACAAGGACACTCATAGAAATAAAAGAGTTGTTTCTTCTCTCAAAATAATTGCTTCTACTTGCTCCTTAAAGCCTACCACCTTCAGAAGCACTAACTTTGAAATAGGCTCTTCATCTCCAATACCAAAAACTCATTTTGTGACTAATGCATCTTGGATGACCCGTAGGAAACAAGATCTAGCCATTAAGAAAGCATATGGCGCTATTCATTCCTGATCTCATCTAAGGTATCCTGTGAAGATCGAATCCCCAAGCACCTTAGGAGACTATCAAATGAAAAGATCTTTTCCGTGCTCAAGCCTACTCATACATTTGCTAGTGCTGAAATTAATCTTCCCTGCCAGGTTCAACCCAATGGGTTCCTAAATCTCCGCCTAAGAAGACAAAAGCCAAAAGGGCCAAGTCTTCTATGAAGGGCAAATCCAAATCCTTCGAAGATGGTTTGGGTTGCTAAAGTGTCTACTAGTGTTAATCTAGAAACTATATCTGAACCTAAGACGAAATCTGCTAATCTGAGAGGAGCCATTTATAAGTGGGTACCTAAAGCTCTCTAAATTGGTTTTGCAGATCCATCATGTGTGGTACCTCGACTCCGGTTGCTCCACACACATGATGGGAAACCAAGAGCTGCTGAGCAACTATCAAGACCGTCTAAATGGCAGTCAGATTTGGGAATAACGACTCGGCTCCTATACTAGGATTCAGTGACATCATTCTGGATAATCTGACTATCAATGATGTCTCCTACGTCGAAGGCCTCCGCCATAACTTGTTCAACATAGTCCAGTTCTGTGATAAAGGATTCCTGGTGGTCTTCCTTGTTGACTGATGCAGAATATTGGACAGTCAGGACAAAGAACTCCTTCAAGGAATTCGGAAGTCAAATCTTTACACGATCAACCTGACGTCCGTGCTTCAGAGGAACAGCTTATGCATCAACGTATGTCTCATCTCAACCTTAAGGCTCTTCAACATCTTTCAATGAAGAAGTTGGTTCACGGTCTACCAACCATAACACTACCAAAAGAGCATCAATGTCCGACGAGCCAACTAGGAAAAATGAAGCGAGCATCTCATCATGTTAAATTAGTTGCCTCCACTTCACGTCCACTGGAACTACGACACATGGACCTCTGTGGATCGATGCTGACACAGAGCATCAACGGACGCAAGTACGTGCTAGTTATTGTCGACGACTTTTCTCGCTACACATAGATGAAGTTCCCCCGAACTAAAGATGAGACAGGGGACTTGATCGTCAATTTTGTGAACTCTTCTCAGAACTTACTGCAGCATACTATTCAAATCACCCGAACAAACAATGGAACTGAGTTCAAGAACAAGTATCTCAGTGAATTCTATCAGAAACTTGGGATTAGTCAGCAATTTTCAGCCGCAAAGACGCCTCACAAGAACGAGGTCGTCGAACGGAAGAACCGAACTCTAGTGGAAGCCGTGCGTACAATGCTGATTCACTCCGGCCTTCCACATTTTCTTTGGGCTGAAGCATGCCTGTTTCACTCAAAACTGGACGATTGTTCACAAATGCTTTGACAAGACTCCGTACGAAATAATCAACAAGCGAGTACCCAATATTTCTTTCTTTAAGGTCTTCGGGTACAAGTGCTTAGTGGCGAACGACAGAGAGCAAGGTGCTAAGTTCGGCCCTAAAGCATTCGAAGCCCATTTGTCGGGTATTCTTTAACTTCTAAGGCATACAAGTATACATCAAGTCCAACCGGACAATCAAAGAAAGCTACAATATTACTTTTCACAAAGTAGCAGAGATGGCTTCTGGGCACATCAGTCCAGGACCCGTGCCCAACCCGATGCCTGAGCATCTCAGTTCAGGACTCGTGCCTAACCAGATGGCTTCTGAATACAACATTTCAGGACCCGTGCTCACTGGTGTGTTGGCACAAAACCAACAACGACCGGCAACAATTCACGACTCATCATCAGAAGAAGCCATGAGACTTGTTCTAGAAGACTTGGATTCTCTTTTTGAGACAGTATATCGGCCAGAAACCATAAATATTACACCTATAGTGGATACACCACTCGCCGAAGGCGATATACCAAGCTCTTCAAAATGTCCCCACCTCACCTGAAAAACCCTCCATGGTTAGTGAGGAAGTGTCATCAGAGCCTCCCCCCTCAAGTGTGGAATTGGAATTACCTCACTCAACTGACCAGCCTAAGATTGTTGCAAATCTCGGTCCACATATAGCTGATGCCTCAACTTCGGCCTTACCTCATGAGCGAAAGTGGACTCGAGCACATCCAGTTGATCAGATAGTTGGTGATCCGTCGAGTGGAGTACGGACAAGACATAAGCACAGTTTCTTTAGCTGCTTCTTAAGCCAAAATTAGCCAACCAAGGTAGGAGACACACTTTTAGATCCGGATTGGGTAATTGCTATGCAAGATGAGATCAACCAATTCGAACGTCTTCAAGTGTAGACATTAGTACCCCGTCCGCATGGGAAAACCATCATTGGGACGAAATGGGTGTTTAAGAACAAAAAGAATGAAGATGGAGAAGTTATCCGGAATAAAGCAAGACTGGTTGTGAATGGCTGGTTGCGAAGGGCCACAACCAACAGGAAGACATTGACTACGATGAGACGTATGCTCCTGTTGCCCGAATCGAAGCCATCCGTATTTTCTTGGCTTATACGGCCCATAAGAAGTTCAAAGTCTACCAAATGGACGTTAAGAGCGCCTTTCTCAACGGCGTGTTAAAGGAGGAAGTCTATGCCACTCAGCCAGAAGGCTTCATTGACCTAGCACATCCCGATCACGTCTATCGTTTGGATAAAGCTCTCTACGGACTAAAACAAGCCCCACGTGCTTGGTATGATGTCTTGAGCGAATTCCTCGTGAAATCTGGATTCATCCGAGGAACGATCGATACGACACTCTTCATCAAATGGCAAGACAAAGACTTGATGGTCGTCCAAGTTTACATAGACGAAATCATCTTCGGATCAACAAATCCTCGACTTTGCAAGAGGTTTGGAGAGTTAATGAAGAGCAAGTTTGAAATGAGTCACATGGGCGAGATGCAGTTCTTCTTAGGCCTTCAGGTCAGGCAGCTCGACGATGGAATCTTCACCAGTCAAACGAAATACATCAAGGATATTCTGAAGAAATTCCGTCAAGATGAGAGCAAGCCTCTCAGCACTCCTATGTCAACAAGTTGCAAGTTGGATGGTGATCCTACCGAAAAAGCGGTCGACATCACACACTAGCGCAGCATCATCGGGTCTCTTCTCTATCTCACCATGAGCCGACCGGACATTATGTTTGCCACATGTCTCTGCCCCTGTTTCCAAACTGATCCCAAAGAATCTCACATGCTCGCGATCAAGCGGATCCTGCGCTACCTCAAAGGCACCTCGACCTTAGGACTGTGGTATCCCAGGGCACAAATTTCAAATTAACTGGCTATACTGACGCTGATTATGCAGGTTGCCGAATGGACAGGAAAAGCACTTCCGGTGGCGCTCAATTTCTAGGCGAAAAGCTGGTTTTCTGGTCATCCAAGATGCAGAATTGCGTGTCAGGTTCAATGGCTGAGGCAGAATACGTCGCGCCCGCCAGCTGTTGCTCTCAAATGCTGTGGATGGGGACTCAGCTCCGCGATTATGGGTACAATTTAAATAATATACCAATTTATAGTGATAGCCAAAGTGCCAATGCGATAATGTGCAATCCTGTTCACCACTCACGCATAAAACACATAGACATTAGATATCACTTTATAAAAGATCACGTAGAAAAAGGCACAATTGATATGTATTTTGTGAACACGGAATATCAACTAGCGGACATTTTCACCAAGGCATTGGATGAAAAACGGTTCCAATTCCTTGTCGGAAAATTATGCATGTTGAATCTTCCATAATATGTGCTTTACGTGCTCTAATGTGCTTTCATATATTCTATTCTATGTGTTTTGCATACTTAAATGCTATAATTTGCATGATACTTACAATAATAGTAAAATAAAATCCAAAAATATTATACATATACTTATAATATTAGGAGAATGACGATATCTTTAGGATGCTCGATATGGTCACGTATAGATTTCCCTGACATGCGACAGGTTAATTGCTTAATTTCGTCAGTCTAAGTCGCATTCTTGTGTCTAAAGGTCATTAGTTTGCTCAACTAGACACAAAACCACTTCATATAAGTGAGGATTCTAGCCTTCTTATTCTTTCTTTCTACGTCTATTCTTGAGCGAGTCACACTTCAATTGCTTGTCTTAACTAGTGATTTTCGGCCTCATACTCGCCTTGTGTTAGATCGTCAGGAAAATGATTAGGGCACTTAGGAAATTCCTCACTTGACCATATGTAACTCTCAATCCTTTGACATAGCTGTAGAATACCATTTGTAATTGTGATTTGATTTTATTAGTTGTCCTTGTGATTAGGGGCTTTATTTGTATTTGCCCTTAGATTAGGACTTATTTGTTATTTATACCAAGTGTGTTTGGTATAAACACATTTGTACACATTGATCTTATGAGAGAATTTTAGTCAATTGATCCGAAAGGCTTGCAATCAAATTCTAGAGAGAGAAAGTCATAAATCATTCACTCACTACACGAATTCTCTCTCAAGTTCTTCAAAGAAGGTTTTCGATCGAAATCTCGTTTTCTATAATTCTAATCAATTTCCTTAGGATTTCAAGTCTAGGATCTAGGAGTTGATAATTGAGGACCTAACAATAGCCTTTAGTCACCCATTTTGAGCCTTCTCCGAATACCTTTTCTTCATTTGAATCCCCTTTCGAGCCTTCAACCGACTATCTAAGTCTTCGGCGGGATGCTGAAAAGAGAAAAGGAGGGGGAGAAAAAGATGAGAAAAGGAGGTGGAAAACGCACACGAGGAATGTTCAACGCACCAAAATTAGTCCAAAAGAACCTGCCTTCCCAATTATTGAAATCTTCTAGAAATCATAAATATTTTCCTTCCCTTCTAAGTCGGAACTACTTAATCCCTCGAAAGTCCCTTTGATTCCGAATCGACGATCTCTCGCCGGTGAAATGATTAAAAGCACCTTCCTTGATAGCAGGTTAATTGATATAATTTTGCTTTGTGTTGACATGAGTGATATATCTAGTATATAAATCGCATGATAAAAATAATTGAGCGCTAGAGCGAACCTCGTGAGAGTTGTCGAAATGGATCACTCGATGAACTTAGGACTTTAGTTTGACGACATGACTTGACGGCAGATTATTATTCTATGTTTAATGTGCAATATTTGCGTGAAAATGATCAAAGTGTCATAATCTGACCCCAAATAAAAAATATAAATAAAAAATAAAAATAAAAAACGTATAATATTGTTTCGAATTTTTCTGTACTTTTTATTTTTCTTTGCATAATTTTCGTGCATTTTCAAATGCATTTGCACATGCATTGGCACAGACTTGTTTAAAAACGAAATATTTCTTGCTTATATGGGTACACAAATTTTGTTATGCATGCTTAGGGGTTCATGCATATATGCTGAGCGTTACTACTCGTTGTGTCATATGTGTTGAATTTCTCATACGCATATTTTTGGTGAATATGTATATCTTTGCGAAATTGTTAAACACTATATGCGCACTATTTGAGGGGGAGTCATGATTCTTAGTGCACAAAAGCATGAATTAAGGGGGAGAATGAAAAATTACTCTATCATTTGAGATTACTCCTTTATATGTTTCCACTGAGCATGAATTGAGGGGGAGTAATATACATTTAAGGGGGAGTAATTTTTTCTTTTATAATTCATGTTTATGCTAGAGTGTACTCTTGAATCATGTTCTCCTTGAATCCTTTTAAACGACTAAATCCTCGGGGGAGCTTTGTAATGATTTTTAGGTATATGAAGTGGATGCTTTTCAAGAAGATCTTCCAACCACCCCTTCGAACTTTGCTCTCGAAGATTTAGCAAACGAAAGAGAAAATTAGTCAATTGATCCGAAGGGCTGCCAATCCAATTTCTAGAGAGACAAACAACAAGTATTTTCTCTCACTAATCGAAATTGTCTCTGGCGTTTTCTTCAAAAGAGTTTTTTGATCGATTCTTAATGCCAATCATCTTAGTCGAATTACTTAGGATTGAAGCCTAGGATCATAGGAGTTGATAATCGAGGACCTAACAATAAAGTTTGTCCGTGTTTCTATACTAGAATCGTCCGCATTTAGTCTCAAATTGACTAACCTAAATTCACTATGATCGTTCGATTCGAACCCTACATACAATCAGCCGAAACTTACACATACTATACAATTATTTTCTAATGTCTTACCTATATCTAAATGTTACCCAAATTTCCGAAGTCCTAATATTTTGACATAACTCAATAATCCCTTAAAACACGTAAGACTGTAAAACACATACATGCAGTCATATAAACACATAATATGTATGCAAATTTCTTGGCCGGCTTACTTACGGGACTCGGGTATTACACTATGCGTGACATTCACTCGACCGGCACAACCGTAAAGGGTTTATACGTATGACGAAAATCTACAGTCATTTCGTGGATTATGATAAGATCAAATTCATACTCAACTTAGGATCTGTTCGGTACCACGGGGCTGGGTACGTGAATACCAAACTCCTAGATACCTCCTAGGCCGGTTGAGATGAACCAAGAGAGTAGGGCTTAAAAAGGGTAACTGATACGTCATCTTCAGAGAGAGAGAGAGAGAGAGAGAGAGAGAGAGAGAGACATGGATAGGTCCCAGAATGAGACATTAGGGTTTGGGGCTGGGCCAAAACCCTGATCGGTCGAAAATACTAAGTTTGACTGGTGAGGGGTAAAATGGTCTTTCACCTCACGAGATATTTTGAAATAAAAATATTGGATATTTAATATTTAGTATATGATTTAAATTAGATTTAAATATTTGTTACTGTTTTAGAAAAATAACATTATTTAATTTCGAATTAAATAATATATCAGATATATATAACTTTCGAATTTTATTAGATAAAATTTTGAAAATTGTTAAATGTATTTATATCGGATTGATTAACATATTAGATATTTAAAAAATTAAATTTAAAGTTTGAATTTTGAATTCATAACTTGGTAAAACAAGGCTTAGTAAAAGAGGAGGTGTGAGGATTTTTCTCCAACCACCTCAATCTATTTTTGGCAAATCTTAGGTGGTATAAAGAGGGACTTTCGAGCTCAACAAAGAGGTGAAGCTAAATTTTTGAAATTTGAGCTCAAGAGAGGAGTTTTTCCTCTCATCACTTTCTCTCTCGCACTCTCTCTCTCTCGGGGACAGCAAGCAGCTTGTTCTTGGGCTAGCCGCACTTGCAAGATGGCTGCGACGTTAGTGAGGGCCGTCGTGACGTTCCTCTTTTGGCGTAGGAGAGGGGCGGTATGCCTCGGGGAATCGAATGGTTCGAAGCTAGCCATCGTGTAGAGGTTTCAACGAGGTATCATGGCTGATCCCTAATTTCTTTAAAATCCTGCCGTTCAAGGAACGTGGGTCTGGGGACCCTCGGGGATTCCCAACATTGTTGGCGATGAAGATTGGAATGGAATGGTCGAAGGTTGCAACACTCAAGCCTAGAAAGCTATTTAAAAGAGGAAGAGGTGTAATCGTGTCGTTGCGAATCCGGAGGCTGTGAGCAGTCAATGACGAGGAGGATCGGTAGGGAAGGTTGTACGAGATCATTTGCTAAGAATAAAATAACGTATTTTAAATTTGTCTATTTCAATTTAATAAATTATTTGTCAAATATTAGGCATCCAATTTGGGACATACTCCAACTATACTTGAGGTATTTAACGATAAATATGCTCGACACAATATTTCAAGGTTCAAGAGCCCAAGAAATAGTAGTAATATATTTTTATTTTAGCATTTTTTAATTTTGATTTCCATTATAACTATTTTGTTATTCTGCCAAGAGGAGATGCGAGTTGCGATAACGCAAACTCTAGCAGAAATCGTTACAGAAATGAGTTCAGAGCAGATGGTTGAAGACTTTACAAGAGTTGCAGGAGGTTCCAGGGGGAGGACATCGGCGTTACTGGGTCTGTAGCCGCGAGAATTTCATTTTGACACACCATCCGAGCACCCAGTCAGGTAAAAAGTTCTTTTGCGTTAAACTTTACAATATTTTATTATAACATTATATTAAATTATAATGCAAATGCTTCCGTCCAAGACGAACTATCGAGGTTGAGGTCTGAGAACAAACGTCCAAACAAGATATGTCGGAGATGGATTAGAGGATGACTCAGAGGATGGAAGAGTGTCACATTGGGATGGATCGGAAGATGAACGAGCTAACTCAACAATTACAGTTCGTTCGGTCTCAAGGCGAGGCGAGTCACTCACAACACGGTGTAGCTCCGTTTTACCAACCGACCTTCGAACCTTTGCCTTTACTCACATTGTTTCTCGGCGAGGTTGGGCTCGTGATATCAGGCACCGGCATTTCCTCAATTTTTCGGACAATTTTCATCGCAATTTTTTACCCACATTTTCGCAGATCTTAATAATTCTCCTATAGACGTCAATACTCGATTACGAGATTGATTTTTGTTTTATAATATACTTGCTTCGGAGTAAAATGATTTTGGTAATTAGTGATATTATTATCTTCTAAATATTTTTTATATTTAATTAATGAGTTTAGAATTATTACATTAAATCTTATATAAAATTTATGTGAATTATATTCTATTGATATTAAGAGCTAATGATTTTATTTTGAACCCGGTTTTGCGACGGAGAGTCCGTCTCTTTTTGCTACTCCAAACATCCATCGCTAAAGAGAGACAACACGACCATCACAAAATTTCTGTCGCTACGTTGACGATAGTTTTTTCAATGCAAATTAGTAGCGGAGTCGCCATCGGTAGTTTCCGTCGTTAAATAGCGAGGGCATTGCGACCAATTTTTTATTTAAGGGATTTAGCGATGGGGATTTTCCGTTTCTAACTGCTCTTGGCGATGGAGAAGCCACGGTTTTGTGTGTCGCCAATCCGGCAGATTCAAAATATTGAGAAACTAAAGGCAAAACTTTAAACCACCTTTTAATTTCTTGGTCAAAATATTTAACGTGTGTGACAATTTCTCTTATCTCTATTTATGTTAGAAACATTCTCTCTATTTTTTGCTTATTTGAATAACACTAACTAATGCCAAGACTTAAAACTACATTTTAATACATTCGCGAAATATTTGACGGGGGAACAGACAAAGACCAAAAAGTCATTTAACAGTGGGAGGAGAAACATTATCCTTATTTGGCACAAATTTCCGGATGGTATCCTCTTGTCCCATCTTATCGTCCGAATGTACGTATCAGGTTGTAGAATTTACGAAAAAATAATTCTTTCAATTTATTCGTAATAAAACAAAGAATAAATTGGTGTTGTTTATTTGTTTTTATCATATAAATTACATGCAATAAGGAAATGATTTGGTGGAATATGTAATTGTTGGGAATATTTTGAAGTGTCCAAAATATTTATTCGAAGTCTTGTTACTTCCTTATGATGTATTTTATATGCTTTACTTTACTTAGATTGAGTTGTAATTGTAAGGGGCTTGTTAGGGGCCCAATGGGCTTAATACCTTTCCAAGCTATTTATGTAATACCCCTAAAAATTGAATACGGGATTTTGTTGTAATTAACTATGTAGTTTTGAGAATTACGAAGTTGATAACAAAATTTTAAGATTTTGGAACGAAAATATAAAGTGTGACAGTTTCGAAATTTTATTTTTCGAAACGCAACTAAGGTATTAACCGAAATTAATAATGATAGAACAAAATAAATTGGGCCATATTTAATTTGGTGAATTAGTGTTGAGACCAAACTCAAGAGGGAAAAGTCTTCGTTATCTAACAAATAATTCAAGTAGAATATAACATGATTAAATAAAATAATAATAATAATAATAATAATAATAATTAAAAAAATCCAAGTTCTCGACCAAAAGGATAATTATTAGGTAACCTTTCTTAGGTTGGGTGATACACAATAGTCATCATCTTGTCACTTCAATACACAAGTTCCAATATTAAATTACTAAGATATATCCATTTTAGCATACAAGTAGAGAACCCTACGTTAGTAAAGGGAGGATACGAAAACTAAAACCCAAGAAAAAAAGAGAAAACCTCATTAAGAAGAAGAAAAGACTTCGTAACTCCGGCAGACTTAGAACTCTAAACAACTTGAGGATTAAAGCGTGGGGTAAGTGAGTTATCTGATATAACACGTAAATAACTTTATTTCTGATATTTTTGCGTGTTTTATATGGTCTTGCCAAGTCTTATGTGCTTACATGAGTTCTCGAAGTATATGTCATGTACCTAAATTGTTTTGGACTTAATTTGTTATATATGCATGTTTAGGGAAGTTGAATATGTTCAGAAATTTTCGTCATCGGAACACCTAAGTATTTTAAAGTAGAGGATTAGGTTAAGTGCTGAAATAATTTAGAGATTGATAGAGTTTTCATATAAGAGATTGTTTTTGGGGGTTTTAGGGTTCTCGACATCCCCTTATAGTTTTCATGTTCGGCATGGAATATTTTAGGGTTTCTTTATTAAGAATATTTCAATAACCAATAAATCTTCAGCAGGTGTAATTTACTTTCAGTAAGTTAATAAAGACTTTGGTACATGCATTAATTTTCGTGAGCTGTTTAAGTTCTCGACATTTTTTTATGACCTCGACATGTGTTCGAAATATAAAGTAGATAGATTTCGAGATATATTTTTAAGATATCGACATTCTATAGGTTTCGACATTTATCACAAAATGGATCTCGACATTATGTTAGGGTCTCGACATTTTTAAGGATTTCGACATTATTAGGGTTCGACAAGAGGGTCTCGACAATGTATATATGACTCGACATTTCTAAGGTCTCGACATTTATAGGATGTCGATATGGCTTGACGACTTCGACGTTAGTTATATATATATATATATATATATATATATAGATCTCGACATCATCAAGTTAGAACAGATTTCGATATTATATTTCAGTTAATAAATTTTCGGTATTTTAGAATTTTTCTATTTCTAGGGTTTTCAATATTTTAGGGTTTATTTATTTTTAGGAATTTCATTATTTTTAGGTTTTCAAAAATTTTAGGGTTTTAATAATTTTAGCATTTTAGAAACTTATATGACTTAGTAAATTTATTAATATGAAAATATTTATTATATTCAGAGGATCGATATATAGGGACCACACCGGACTTATTTGACAATAGCGGGAGGACAGGTAGGTGGATCATCTATCCACAATACGTAAACACATACGTGAATTATGTGTTTTCATGTGATTCTGTGATTTACGCGACTTACATGATTTATGTATTTACATGTTCTACGTACGTTTTATATAAATCATGCTTTTATGAGATTTTTTGAACATGCATGGCACGTGCATATCACGGTAGGGTGAGATATGGTTGTACCGTAGGATGACGGTAAGGATATGAGATATTGACGTATGGGGTAGATTGAGATGTTTGTGATTGGTGACTCTTAGAGGAGTCGAGGTTGGGCTCACTGGGCACCTGGCGGAGACAGGCGTGATCGATCTGTATACTCGGGCGTGACCGTCCCGAGGTGCATACCGCCGGATGAGACATTGGTGCGACCTGATAGGAGGCCATTGGCGTGATCGTCCAGTGCACTATCAGTGTATGCTTTTGGTGCGGAGTGACCCGGTAGGAGGCCATTGGCGTGATCGTCCAGTGCACTACCAGGGTAGGCTGCCGCGAGACTTGGGGGGTGGCCAGTAGTCTTTTGCGCGCGAAGGTGTCGAGCCTAACCTAGGGCCCTGTGTTGTGTGAAATAGGAATGTGGGAAAAGAAGAGTGTGCATTATATCATGTTGTGAGATATTGGGATTGGGGTTGAGTGCACACTTGCATACACACATTTTATTCACCTACTGGGCAAATTGCTCAGTGTTTACGTGTTATAGGTACTGAGTCTGACGCTGATACGCGTCAAGACTGAGGCGGCTTGTGGCGGTGCTCCACGGACTTTTGAGGGCGGGCGGTACATGGATGAAGACCTGTGGAGCGTCTGTAGGACTTTTGTTCTTTTGATATTTTTGGGGCTTCAGCCCGTGTACAGAGATGACAATGTAGACGGATTTTTATACTAATGTACATTATTTAGGAAAAAGTTTTAATTAGACGGGCCTTCCGCGGCTTACGTTGCGGAAATCCGCCACTAATTCTAGTTAGAGAAGTCGGGTCGCCACAGGTGGTATCAGAGCTTAGGCTTTAGATCTGATGACTGTCCATGTACTGCCGCTCAAAAGCTTGGAGAACCAGCCTGGCCTGTAAGTTTAAAGATTTGTTATATGATTACGTGTTATTTGATATATGTGCTTTCTATGACGGATTGTAGAACTAGTTGAAAATGCCGAGGACACGTAGAGAAGTGGGTGAAACTAGTCGTAGGGCGGGTTCCGAATCCCCACCGAATGAGGACCGCTCTACCATCCATCAGTTAACTAATCTGATCCGACGACAGTCCGATCAGATTAACGACCTCATTCACCGTCAAAATTCCTCGGAGCGCCACGCATCCCCTGGCCCAGAACGTGCTGAAGCGGCCGGGGAGAGGTTCCGAAGATTAAACCCCCCTTCATTTGAGGAAGCCGCCGATCCTACCTATGCGGAGGATTGGCTTAGAACCATCGAGAATTTGTTTCGCGTTAGCCACCTACCCGATACTGAGAAGGTGACTTGTGCCACCTTCATGTTACGTGGGAACGCGGGCTACTGGTGGGACACCATGCAGGTGCTCGAAGATCCCACTATGATGACCTGGGAGAGGTTTAAGACACTCTTCCGAGGAAAATACTTCACGGCGCCAGATCGAGCGCAGAAGCTAAATGAATTTATTAATCTGAAGCAAGGAGGGATGTCTGTAGCAGACTATATCCGTAAGTTCGAGCAGTTGTCTAGGTTTGCGCCACATATCGTGGCCACTGACGAGCTGAAGATAGAACGTTTCTTGGAGGGTCTCAAACGCGAGATCTTCCGGAGCGTAAGCATGTACGATACGGAAGGGAAGACTTATGCCCGTATCGCTGAACGAGCAATCCTAGCTGAGCAGGCGGAGAGCAGGGTCGCAAAGGCACAGGATGCAAAGCGGAGAATAGAAGGACAACAAGGAGGAGGGAACCAGAAACTTCAATTCTTCGGTAAGGGATCAAATTATCGCGGGAATCAACCGGGTCAGCAAAATTGGAGGCCAAGACCGAACCAAGGGCCATTTAACGTTCCGAACCGGCCCTCAGGTGCTGCAACTCAATGCCGACAGTGTGGGCGTTTCCATTCTGGTACGTGCTATGGACCAAGACCAAACCCGACCCCACAATGCTTCCAATGTGGGAAAATAGGACACTACGCTAGGAACTGCAACGAAAATATGCCTCAAGTTCCGAACCGACCGTTGATTCGACCCCCTCCGGTGCCAGCACGAGTTTTTACTCTGACGAATGAGAAGGCCGAAGCAAATCCTTCCGTAGTAACGGGTACATTGACTATCTATGACGTGCCCACTTTTGTGTTAATTGACTCTGGGGCTACACATTCATTCGTGTCGGCCAAATATGTGGAAAAGGTGGGAGTCCCTCCTATCTTATCTAAATGTGATTACGTAGTTACGTTACCACACGGTAATCCGACGCGCACTAACCAAGTGCTGGAAGGATGCTCCGTTAACATTGAGGGTAGAAATCTGAGCGTCGACCTGATTGTAATCCCAATGAACGACTATGATGTTATTTTTGGGATGGATTGGCTTTCGAGATACGGAGCCATCATAGATTGCAACAAGAAGGTCGTAAAATTTCAACTGCCCGAAGAAGAGGTGTTCACTTTTTCGGGAAAAACTTCTTTGAATCGTATTACGCAAATCTCTGCGTTGAAGGCTCAACGACTCTTGAGATCCGGTTGTGAGTCTTATCTCGTATGTGCGGTGAAGGCGGAGGAGTTACCTCAGCCAGAACTGAAAGACGTGCCGATAGTCAATGAATATGCCGATGTATTACCCGATGATCTCCCGGGGTTACCCCCTGATCGAGAAATACAGTTCACGATAGATCTAATGCCGAGGTCCGCCCCAATTTCTAAAGCTCCTTATCACCTAGCGCCGAATGAACTGAAGGAGTTAAAAGAACAGCTAGAGGACTTGTTGCAGAAAGGGTTTATTCAATCCGGTTTTTTGCCATGGAGAGCGCCGGTTTTATTCGTACGAAAGAAAGACGGGTCGATGCGACTATGCATCGATTGTAGGGAGCTGAATAAGATCACGATCAAGAATAAATATCCGTTACCGAGGATCGATGATCTGTTCGACCAACTACAGGGCGCCACGGTATTCTCGAAAATTGACCTCCGTTCGGGATACCATCAGTTGAAGATCAGGGAGGTAGATATTCCTAAAACCGCATTCAGTACGAGGTACGGCCATTACGAGTTTCTGGTTATGCCTTTTGGACTGACAAATGCCCCAGCTGCTTTTATGGACTTGATGAATCGTGTCTTTAAGGACTATCTTGATCGTTTCGTAATCGTCTTTATTGACGATATCCTGATTTATTCTAAGACGAAGGAGGAACACGAGAATCACTTACGAATCGTCTTAGGAATCTTGCGTGAGAAACAGCTCTACGCCAAATTCAAGAAATGCGAATTTTGGCTTGAGCAAGTAGCCTTCTTGGGACACGTTATTTCCGGGAGTGGAATCTCCGTGGACCCAAGTAAGATTGAGGCCGTGAACAATTGGCCACGACCAACTACTCCGACCGAAATCCGAAGTTTTCTAGGACTTGCGGGATATTACCGTAAGTTCATAGCTGACTTCTCAAGCATAGCCTCGACTCTGACGAACTTGACCAGAAAGAACATACCTTTCAAGTGGTCTGAAGCTTGCGAACAAAGTTTTCAGGAGCTGAAAAAGCGACTCACTTCTGCTCCTATTCTGACTATACCCTCGGGAACTGGAGGATTCTCAGTCTATAGTGATGCCTCGAAGAACGGACTAGGATGCGTGCTAATGCAGAATGGGAAGGTGATCGCTTATGCGTCACGACAACTAAAAGAATACGAAAAGAACTACCCAACCCACGACTTAGAACTTGCAGCAGTCGTCTTCACCTTAAAGATTTGGAGACACTACCTTTACGGAGAAAGGTGTGAAATCTTTACAGATCATAAGAGTATGAAATATTTCTTTACACAGAAAGAGTTGAATATGAGGCAACGACGATGGCTGGAGCTTGTAAAAGACTATGACTGCGTTATCAATTATCATCCGGGCAAAGCGAACGTAGTCGCAGACGCGCTTAGTCGAAAGGCGATGAGTACGGAATTGCACAGGCTTGGAGTGGAAATAGTCAATTTGGGCGAAGTCGAAACGAAACAAGCAGCGCTGACTCTTCAGCCGATGTTGCTAGAACGAATTCAAAGAGCATAAGAAGAGGATGAATTCTATCTAAAGGCGAAGGATACACTACCCGAAGACTCCGAAATCCGGGCAGATGGAACCTTGTTATACAAGAATCGGCTATACGTGCCCAACGACGAGAAGTTACGATGAACGATAATGATAGAGGCGCACGCAACAACGTACTCAGTACACCCAGGCACGACAAAGATGTACCAAGATTTGCGAATCATATATTGGTGGCCGGGAATGAAGAAAGATATCGCCACGTTCGTAAGTAGATGTATGACGTGCCAGCTGATAAAAGCGGAACACCAGCGACCAGCTGGAACTCTGCAGCCTTTACCGATTCCTGAATGGAAATGGGATCAGATGGACTTCGTCGTTGGTTTACCTAAGACGACGAAAGGTCACGATGCCATTTGGGTGATTGTTGATCGCCTAACCAAATCAACCCATTTCATTCCTATCAGCTCTACTTTTTCTATGGAACGATATGCCGAATTGTACATTCTGGAAATTGTTCGACTCCATGGAATCCCAATCTCTATCGTCTCGGATCGAGATTCGAGATTTCTATCCAACTTTTGGCAAAGCTTACAAAAAGCGATGGGAACTACTCTCGTTCAGTACTGCATATCATCCCCAGACTGATGGGCAGTTTGAACGGACGATCCAAACCTTTGAGGACATGTTACGAGCGTGCGTGCTAGACTTCAAGGGAAACTGGAATAAATATTTGCCGCTGATCGAATTTTCTTACAACAATAGCTTCCATGCTACGATCGGAATGGCACCGTACGAGGCATTGTACGGGTGCAAGTGTCGATCCCTTGTTCATTGGGACGAAATCGGTGAACGAGCCTTATTGGGACCCGATATAATTCGTGAAACAACCGAAGCAGTGACCAAAATCCAAAAACGAATGCGAACGGCTCAAAGCCGACAGAAGAGTTATGCAGATCATCGACGACGACCTCTGGAGTTCGCAGAAGACGATCAAGTATTTCAAAAGATCTCTCCAATGAAAGGCGTAAAGCGCTTCGGACGAAAGGGCAAGCTAAGTCCTAGATACATAGGCCCATTCAGAATCATAAAAAGGGTCGGCGAGGTTGCGTATCAGTTAGAGTTGCCAGCTTCCCTGTCACAAGTTCACGACGTATTTCACGTATCGACATTACGAAAATACGTCGCGGACCCGAGTCATGTCATTCAGAACGAGCTTCTTTATCAACAGCTCAAGCCTGACTTGAGTTACGAAGAGAAGCCTGTAGAAATTTTGATGTACGAATCAAAACGATTACGGAATAAGACTATTCCGTTAGTTAAGGTTTTGTGGCGGAATCAATCAGTTGAGGAAGCCACGTGGGAGCGTGAGGATGATATGAGGATTCGTTATCCCGAGTTATTCCAGCCGGCGTAATTTCGGGGACGAAATTCTTTTAAGGGGGGAGGATGTAATACCCCTAAAAATTGAATACGAGATTTTGTTGTAATTAACTATGTAGTTTTGAGAATTACGAAGTTGATAACAAAATTTTAAGATTTTGGAACGAAAATATAAAGTGTGACAGTTTCGAAATTTTATTTTTCGAAACGCAACTAAGGTATTAACCGAAATTAATAATGATAGAACAAAATAAATTGGGCCATATTTAATTTGGTGAATTAGTGTTGAGACCAAACTCAAGAGGGAAAAGTCGTCGTTATCTAACAAATAATTTAAGTAGAATATAACATGATTAAATAAAAAATAATAATAATAATAATAATTAAAAAAAATCCAAGTTCTCGACCAAAAGGATAATTATTAGGTAACCTTTCTTAGGCTGGGTGATAAACAATAGTCATCATCTTGTCACTTCAATACACAAGTTCCAATATTAAATTACTAAGATATATCCATTTTAGCATACAAGTAGAGAACCCTATGTTAGTAAAGGGAGGATACGAAAACTAAAACCCAAGAAAAAAAAGAGAAAACCTCATTAAGAAGAAGAAAAGACTTCGTAACTCCGGCAGGCTTAGAACTCTAAACAACTTGAGGATTAAAGCGTGGGGTAAGTGAGTTATCTGATATAACACGTAAATAACTTTATTTCTGATATTTTTGCGTGTTTTATATGGTCTTGCCAAGTCTTATGTGCTTACATGAGTTCTCGAAGTATATGTCATGTACCTAAATTGTTTTGGACTTAATTTGTTATATATGCATGTTTAGGGAAGTTGAATATGTTCAGAAATTTTCGTCATCGGAACACCTAAGTATTTTAAAGTAGAGGATTAGGTTAAGTGCTGAAATAATTTAGAGATTGATAGAGTTTTCATATAAGAGATTGTTTTTGGGGGTTTTAGGGTTCTCGACATCCCCTTATAGTTTTCATGTTCGGCATGGAATATTTTAGGGTTTCTTTATTAAGAATATTTCAATAACCAATAAATCTTCAGCAGGTGTAATTTACTTTCAGTAAGTTAATAAAGACTTTGGTACATGCATTAATTTTCGTGAGCTGTTTAAGTTCTCGACATTTTTTTATGACCTCGACATGTGTTCGAAATATAAAGTAGATAGATTTCGAGATATATTTTTAAGATATCGACATTCTATAGGTTTCGACATTTATCACAAAATGGATCTCGACATTATGTTAGGGTCTCGACATTTTAAGGATTTCGACATTATTAGGGTTCGACAAGAGGGTCTCGACAATGTATATATGACTCGACATTTCTAAGGTCTCGACATTTATAGGATGTCGATATGGCTTGACGACTTCGACGTTAGTTATATATATATATATATATATATATATAGATCTCGACATCATCAAGTTAGAACAGATTTCGATATTATATTTCAGTTAATAAATTTTCGGTATTTTAGAATTTTTCTATTTCTAGGGTTTTCAATATTTTAGGGTTTATTTATTTTTAGGAATTTCATTATTTTTAGGTTTTCAAAAATTTTAGGGTTTTAATAATTTTAGCATTTTAGAAACTTATATGACTTAGTAAATTTATTAATATGAAAATATTTATTATATTCAGAGGATCGATATATAGGGACCACACCGGACTTATTTGACAATAGCGGGAGGACAGGTAGGTGGATCATCTATCCACAATACGTAAACACATACGTGAATTATGTGTTTTCATGTGATTCTGTGATTTACGCGACTTACATGATTTATGTATTTACATGTTCTACGTACGTTTTATATAAATCATGCTTTTATGAGATTTTTTGAACATGCATGGCACGTGCATATCACGGTAGGGTGAGATATGGTTGTACCGTAGGATGACGGTAAGGATATGAGATATTGACGTATGGGGTAGATTGAGATGTTTGTGATTGGTGACTCTTAGAGGAGTCGAGGTTGGGCTCACTGGGCACCTGGCGGAGACAGGCGTGATCGATCTGTATACTCGGGCGTGACCGTCCCGAGGTGCATACCGCCGGATGAGACATTGGTGCGACCTGATAGGAGGCCATTGGCGTGATCGTCCAGTGCACTATCAGTGTATGCTTTTGGTGCGGAGTGACCCGGTAGGAGGCCATTGGCGTGATCGTCCAGTGCACTACCAGGGTAGGCTGCCGCGAGACTTGGGGGGTGGCCAGTAGTCTTTTGCGCGCGAAGGTGTCGAGCCTAACCTAGGGCCCTGTGTTGTGTGAAATAGGAATGTGGGAAAAGAAGAGTGTGCATTATATCATGTTGTGAGATATTGGGATTGGGGTTGAGTGCACACTTGCATACACACATTTTATTCACCTACTGGGCAAATTGCTCAGTGTTTACGTGTTATAGGTACTGAGTCTGACGCTGATACGCGTCAAGACTGAGGCGGCTTGTGGCGGTGCTCCACGGACTTTTGAGGGCGGGCGGTACATGGATGAAGACCTGTGGAGCGTCTGTAGGACTTTTGTTCTTTTGATATTTTTGGGGCTTCAGCCCGTGTACAGAGATGACAATGTAGACGGATTTTTATACTAATGTACATTATTTAGGAAAAAGTTTTAATTAGACGGGCCTTCCGCGGCTTACGTTGCGGAAATCCGCCACTAATCCTAGTTAGAGAAGTCGGGTCGCCACAATTTAAGCTTAAACCCTAACCCTCATTAATCAAGTTTTCCAATTCTAAACCCACGTACTCAATGTTCAAAGCCTCCAAAAGCACTATTCATATCAAATATCAAAGCTATAATCCATAGAAATAATCTGTGTTATTGGATAATTTGGACTTTACAAGTGGTATCAGAGCAAGCGTGTAGGTGAGGAAACTTCATTTCAAGCTTCAAAGAATCAAGAAGTGTAAGATTCATTTTCGCCATAGAGCTCAAAATTTTGGACCAAAGTTGCATCGCGTGATTCTCTAAGTTTTTCAAGCTACAAAGTTTAGCTTCTTTCAAGACCAAGATCTTCCAGTTGATTCTGGCAATTTTGGAGCTAGTTTCTGAAATTTTCGTCAACTAAGATGAAGAACAGCTTTGTTTATGTCTTCTATCTTTAAATTCGTGAACGGCGGGTATCTAGGGTTAATAATTCGCGAATCGGAGTTAAGTTTGACGAATTCCAACTTAAGGAAGAGTTTCGCGAATTGAAAGCATCAATTTCACGAATTAGGTTAACGGAGTTCGCAAAAGCTTGGTTTCGTGAATTGGAAATACAAGGGCCGTCTGATTCCTCAAGATCAACGTCTCATATTCACGCTTTGCCTTTTACGATCCAGATTTTGCGAACCCTTCTCTTCAGTCTGTTTGCGAATCCAAGATTTCGCAAATCGTTGTTCTCAAGTCAGTTCGCGACTCTTCATACCTGTTGCAAATCTACCAATTCGCAAATCTGTTATTTCGCGAATCCAGTCATCTTTTTGCGAACTCTCAGATCAATTCGCAATTCAAACATTATGTGAATCCTACCAACTCATCCTTATCATCTCGCGAACTTAACATTTCACGAATCTTGCTACTTCGCAAATCAGTCAATTCACGAATCCCGTACTCAATTCACGAACACGGATCATTTCACGAACTCGACTACACAAGTCACTTTCAACAGCCCGACACTATGAACGACTCAAATGCTTCAACTGTGGAAAGCCTGGGCACTTTGCTAGAGACTATTACCTTTCTAAGAAGAAGGATGAGGAGTACTACACCAGAAAACTTCAGTTGATCAAAAAGAAGAAATCTGGAGTCGCATTGATGGCTGAACAGAACCACTGGCTGGAAGACACGTCCAAAACTGAGACTGAGAAGGTAGCCCTGATGGCTCTGGTGGAAGAAGATGACTCTGAGTAGAAGGATCTGGAAGCTAATGCTGATACTGAGGACAAGGAGCTGTCTTCAAGAAAGGAGGTAGAATCTCTTAATCACAGGCTATACTCTGAACTTCAAGAAAGTTACACGATACTTCAAACTGAACTTAAATACTTTTAGGCCAACAGAATTGAAATTAGCTAATACATTAGAGATTCTAGATATGACCCGTGGAGAAGTAAGTAGATTAGAAACCTGCTTAGCTGACTCAAAAGTCAATTACTTACAAGCTTGATTTGACAATAATTATGCATGTCTACTTAAGCAATTACGAGATAATAGCAACCTAGATTGTCTACTAGAAGTAGCACAGTCAAAAATTGATAGTCGTGACTTAGAAATAGAAGATCTGAAAACACAGGTCAATGAGCTAAAGGCCAAATGGACAACGAGCGAAGACGAGCGAATTACTAAAACATGTGAATTCGAGATTTTAAGCAAAGAGCGTGTAAAGTTATATGCTAAGATTAAGAAGCTAGAGGACTTACTTACTAAGAGAGGACAAACAGATAGAACAACTGAATAAGCCTAGGGACATAGAATTTTATGACCCACGTGAAGGATTAGGTTTTAATCCAGACTCTATCCCAATAGTAAAGAAACCTCTAACTCTTTATGATGTTAGTTTCTTCAGATTAAATTTGCCTTGTTTGATGGCTTTTACGAGCTCATCTACGCTCGATACGCTAGAAAAGAAAAAGAGAAATAGAGAGGATCAGGCCGAAATCTCTCTTGACTATGAAGAACTGAATAATAGTTACAAGATAAGGGAGATACCGTAGTCTGATCCTGTGACTAACCTATCTATACGCCCTCGTTTGAAGAAGTAGGTGTCGAAAAACCAAATACGTCTAATGCATATATACCAGCTATAATCAGAGATATATCTAACTTGCGATCAAATCTGGAGTCTGAAAGGATAACGTTCCAGAGAGAATGAAATACTGCTTAGTATAATTTCCTCACTGGAAAACCAAATCAACACCAGCTTAGCTTCAGCCTCTCTGCAAACTTCTTTAGTCGACTCCCAAATAGACATCCCTACCCAAAGTAGAACGAAAAGAAAGCAGATTGCATCTAGCAAAGCCAAGCTTACTAAATCATCGTTGCATGTACTCACATGAAATTCTCTAAATAAGAAAGGGAAGAAGAAAGCCACAGGAGACAGCCTACCAAAGAACGATGTCACTTACTCGCTTAGAAAGAAGCAGCCCGTTAATTTTGAAGCGTCTAGCTCTAATTTGTGTAATGGGCGTCAAGTGTGTACTAAGAATTATCCTGTTGAACCTCCATCTTTCATTCTTAAGCCTGTAACGACAACTTCTATTCCAGTCATGATGATGCTTTTATCTTAAATGCTCAATACCAATCAGTAAACGCCAGCACGAACAAGGGAGCATCACCACCGTCCCTCAAGTCAGGATTCAAACCTGACAAAAGAAAGGACATGTTGACAAAACAAAGTCCCATAAAACTGAAACGAAAGTCAAAACTATAGGAATGCATAGCATCTGGATTACAAAACACGAACTTAGAGTATGGACGAATCTATGTCATCCTCTAGGAATTAGGAAGATCTGGGTTCCTAAGCAATCATCTAGAGTCACAAATAAATCTATCGCTGACCTTAAAAATAGACGCGTAAGAAAGGAATACATAGACTATAAAACTAATAATGGAGGACCCATCCTTAAATGGGTACCTAAATCCCATTAATTCGTTTTGTAAATCTGTCATGTGTGGATACTTGATTCTGGTTGCTCTACACACATGACTGGAAGAAAAGAGCTATTGAGCAACTACACCGAACGCTTCGGTGGAAATGTGCGTTTTGGGAACAATCACGCAGCCCCTATCTTAGGACATGGCAACCTAATTCATGATAACCTAACAATCAAGGAAGTCTCATACGTCGAGGGTCTTAGTCACAATCTCTTCAGCATCGGTCAATTCTGCGACAGACAACTAAAGGTTCAATTTCATGCTGAAGGTTGCAGTATTACTGATGAAGGTGGTCGAGAGCTCCTAACTGGAACAAGAAAGACGAATCTCTACACCATCAATTTGAAGACTACTCGGCCTTCGTCAAAACTCTGTCTCATTAGGATTGGAGTTATTTTCGTTTCTTGACGTTTTCTTGCTGGTGTTAACCAGTAGCCTGTTACTGGTATTCTCGTGAGGCAAACCTCACTCATCTGTATATCTCCCACTTATATATATACACGGAACCTATTCCAAAAAAAAAACTCTGTCTCATGACAAAGAGCTCAATTCAACAAAGTGATCTTTGGCGTCAAAAACTGTCCCCCTCAACTTCATAACGCTGAATAAGCTACACACTGACGAACTAGTTAATGGACTACCAGCCTTGAAGTATCACAAGGAACACCTTTACAGTGCTTGTGAATTGGGGAAAATGAAAAGAGCGTCACACAAGACAAAGCTAGTAGCTTCAACTTCTCGACCACTAGAACTATTACACATGGATCAGTGTGGACCCATGAGAATACAAAGCATCAACGGACGAAAATACATTCTGGTGATCGTGGATGATTTTCTAGATATACATGGACAAGATTCCTTAGGACGAAAGATGAGACTCCAGAATTGATCATAGACTTTGTGAGGAAAACTCAGAACTCACTAGAATACAATGTTCAAGCGATTAGAACTGACAACGGTACCGAGTTCAAGAATCAACTGCTTGACAACTTCTACTCATTACTTGGAATCTCTCAGCAATTCTCAGCAGCTAGGACACCCCAACAGAATGGAGTCGTGGAAAGGAGGAATCGTAGTCTGGTTTAAAGCAGCTCGCACAATGCTAATCCAATCAAAACTTCCTCATTTTTTCTGGGCCAAAGCAGTAAAAACAGCGTGTTTCACCCAAAACAAAACAAGCTTTCACAAACGATTTGAGAAAACTCCATACGAGCTCATCAACAAAAGAATACCCAATATCGGATTTCTTTGGGTTTTTGGCTGCAAATGCTTCGTTCTAGATGATAGAGAAGATCGAGGAAAATTTGATCCTAAAACAGTCGAAGGGATATTCATTGGATATTCTGCTGAGTCCAAAGCTACAGAGTTTACTTCCCACAAAAGCGAACCGTCATGGAAAGTGCAAATGTTACGTTTGATGAAGCGCCATCCATCACTTCTGAACAGATAAGTCCAGAACCTGGATCCTTAAGTTTGTTAACAGAAGATCAACATAACTCTCCAACCAAGGAAAGACCATCTACTTCTCAGACTTTTGATGAAGACGAACTGAATCTCCTATTTGATCAATTATGTCTATGCCCTAGTCCACAACTAAATGGTACATCAGCTCCATCTATACACATTTCAACTGAGACTGATGAGATGACTTCAAGTATCAACTTCAAGTTCCCACTAATCCTCAGCACATCCACAATGAAGATGTAGAGAATGCTCCATCGGATAATTCAGGAAACGAAGATCAAACCCCAATTGAGATCTCTAGTACCGACGAAACTGAAACTAGTGAGGAACTTAACGATGCGGAATCGAGTCAACCACTTCCTCACACAAGGAAATGGACTAGAGCTCACCCAACTTCTCAAATAATCGGAGATCCAAATCAAGGAATAAGCACACGCTCCTCAACAATAAACGAGAATCTATACGCCTGCTTTCTAAGTCAAACGAACCAAGTAAGATCGAAGATGAATTAACTGATCCAGACTGGATACAAGACATGCAGGAAGAAATCAATCAATTTGAGCGACTCAAAGTGTGGAGACTAGTCCCAAGACCACCAGGCAAAACAATTAGAGGAACTAAGTGGGTTTCCAAGAACAAAAGAGATGAAGATGGAATCGTCACTCGGAACATGACCCGATTGGTGGAAAAGGGCTACAATTAACATGAAGGAACTACGATGAAACCTTTGCCCTCGTTGCTCGAATTGAGGCCATTCGACTCTTTCTTGCTTATGCTGCTCACAACAACTTCACTGTTTACCAGATGGACGTCAAGACAGTCTTCCTAAACAGGGTCTTGAAAGAAAAAGTCTACGTGGCACAACCGGCAGGCTTTGTGAGCGAAACTCATCCTGACCATGTGTACTTTCTAGAGAAGGCTCTATATGGACTTAAACAAGCCCCACGCGCTTGGTACGAGGCACTCTCAGACTTTTTGATTTAATCAGGGTTCACAAAAGAAAAGATCGACACGACCCTCTTCATCAAAAGACATAAATCAGAAATTCTCCTCGTTCAGATATATGTTGATGATATTATTTTTGGGTCGCCAAATCCAAGATTGTGCAAAGAATTTGGCGATTTAATGAGGACGAAGTTCGAAATGAGCATGATGGGAGAACTCAACTTCTTTCTTGGACTTCAAGTTAAACAACTTCCAGAAGGCATCTTCATTAACCAATCAAAATACATCCACGAAATACTCAAGAAATACAACATGGATAATTCTACTACGAAGAATACCCCAATGTCCCCTTCCTTCAAGCTAGACTACGACCCATATGGAAAGCCGGCAAATCCAACCACATATCGAGGAAACATCGGATCGCTCATGTATCTCACAGCCAGCAGACCTGACATTGTGTTCTCCACATGCCTATGTGCTCGTTTTCAAGCCAATCCAAAGGAGTCACACATGCTAGTAGTGAAGAGAATAATGAATTATGTCAAAGGAACCCTGACACTTGGACTATTGTATCCTAAGAACTCAATTTTCAAGTACTTGGTTATACGGACGCAGACTTTGCAGGATGTAACATGGACAAGAAAAGTACATTTGGAGGTCTACAATTCTTAGGTGACAAACTAGTAAGTTGGTCATTTAAGAAGCAAAACTGTGTTTCCCTTCACTGCCGAGGCGGAGTACGTTGCTGCGGCCAGTTGCTGCTCTCAAATCTTGTGGTTGCGAACACAACTACAGGATTACGGGTTTGATTTCAATAATATTCCTATATATAGCGACTCAAAGAGCGCCAGAGCCATTACTTGTAACCCTGTTCACCATTCTCGCACAAACCACATAGATCTTAGGTATCACTTTATAAAAGACCATGTGGAGAAGGGCACAATTGCCATGTACTTCGTAAATACCGAGGTTCAGTTGGCTGACTTATTTACAAAGGCCATGGATGAAACACGATTTCATTTCCTTGTATCTGAGTTAGGCATGCTGAATCGCGAACCTTAGGAAATCTCTCTCCACGAAGTCTGTTAGGACCCCTAATATCCAATCTAGATCGAATATACGAAGAACGGATTGTAAATCTAATCAATTCGGAAGTTAAAGCATAAGATTTACCATTGAAGCTTGAGAGAGAAGTTAATTGAAGAACAAGCAAGGTTTGGCGCTAAAATCTTCTCTCTAAAATTCCAATTCTTCTATTCGATCCGAAAACCATACTAAGCGCACTCCTAATTTTCTAAGGAGTTCACTTATATATACCACCTCGTGGTATATTTACACAAGTGGTCCTATACAATGACTAATTACAATTTAGCCCACGACTACTAGTTTGCATAGCAAGACTAAGACAACTATATTAATTGAATACAATTAAATAGTTCCAACAATCTCCCCCTTTGTATTCAATTTCCAATATAGCGCGGGTTGTCTTCGTCTTGCAAATGGAAAGACTCCTCAAGTCCTCGAAATCTCCTCTTTAGAATATCTTCAAGCTCACCCGGTCTTCTAGGCATCAGCTTTTACTTGGAATCTTCCTTTGAAGTATTTCTCCTAAATGCCGTAAGATATACGAAGTATTCTTGCCGGCTTTAGAAAGTCTGCGTTCCATTTCTCCCGTTGAAAGCACACGAAACTCGAAACTCCCCCTATTTGGGTCAACCTTGTGTTGAGATCAGGGAGTCCGATGTGAGGTTTGGAGAGATGGACACGGTTGGCAACTTCGGTCCTTGATGATGCTTGAGTCACGTGTCATTCGGTCCTCAGTCCTTGCTTCTTCTTCCGGAAGTAGGGGCATGAGAGAGTCGAGGAGGGGGCTCGGGGTTTTAGCCATCTTCTCCGTTTTTCCAGATTCATCTTCTCCAAATGGAAGTTGTCTGGTTCGGCCTCGAAAGCGTCTCTAGTTCCAGAAGAAGGTAGGCCGTCTCTTTCTTTGATTTTTTTTTAAGTTGTATCGAGCTTCCTTTGAATGTGGCGTTGTGAGAGATCCCGGTTTCAGAGTGGTACGCGTGGCGGAATTTGGTGGGTGGACCGACCGATTGTGTATGCATATCCCCTTCTCCCCTCATGGCGAATCGTATTAACGATTTCGGCATGCTAATGTGGAGGTAGAAAAAGGACATACGAAAGGTCGGTGTGGGTAATAACCGGACAGAGCCACAAAGGCAATCCGTAGAAATGAGTACCGGGGCCACATAGGCGTCCCGTTGACATCAACTAGGAGCAAAGCTCGTAGAAGATGGCCGAAATCGTTGTTGCTTTGATGTTACAACGGTCGGACTTCCTTCCGATCCTCGAAGCACGTCTTTTAAAAGAACATGTCTACGGAAGTTCTAACGTAATCACAAAGATTAGGTGTATTAAAAAGTGTATGTGTCGTAAAAAATTTGAAAATTTTTGGGGGTGAGGACACACTAGACGCGAGTGATCAATAAAAGCGTGGTACGGGGTGGAAAACCACTTAGTTCAATATCTCCCGTTTCCGAGTGAAACGGTGATAGCATACGTGGTTCCCCGTGATTTATGAAACACCTATCTTTTGAGAGATAGACGAGTGGGTAAGGCTCGGTTGTGCATGCGGCGTTGGACCTAATGCGACGACTTCTATCCGGGAGCTAATTAAAATTAGCACCTGTACCTATGGGGGTTGGGTCCAAAAATTTATGTGAGATAAGGGAGTGATGTATCTTCAAAGACTTCCTAGGCATCGTCGAAATAATCTTGCTTGGTCTCAAATGCTCGAACGTGTTCCGGGGTTAGGATCAAGTCGGATTAGACTGAACCATAGGAACATGAAATCCGTGCTTCCGAGGTACGTGAGAAGTGTTGCTCTAGTTGAATTAGCAAGCCGGAGCCGGTCGATCAAAATACGGAGCATTTGATCTTCATTTAGATCGTCGCCGTCGTCTTTGGAAAATTTTGTCCGTTTGAAAGCTCGAGATTCTTCGTGGTACGTCCATCTTTGGTGTGGGAGAATAAATCCGATAAGCATATCGAAAAATAGAAAGGAGAGGTTTTTTTTTTATAATTTTTCTTCTTTTTTTCTTTTTTTTAATCCTTTTTTATCCTTTTTTTTATCTCCTTTTTTTATATCCCTTTTTTATCTTCTTTTTTTTTATCCCTCTCTTCTTTTTTTTTATTTCCTCTTTTATATATATATATATATATATATGTACGTATACTATTCATATAGTAGTATTATATTTATATCTCCGAGAAAGTGCAACGAAAAAAAACTTGTCAGGAAACTTTATGGTGAAAATTTTCTCGAGAAAGTGAAGAAAAAATCGGCAAACTTTTATTGGAAGGTTTTATTTTTAATTTAAGTATAAAAGATAAAGAAAATCAAAGTATTTATTTATGCTTTCCATCTCCGAAAATGCTTCGAAAATAAATTTCTCCCCCTAGAAATATGTGTAATTAGCTTGACGAATATTACGAATCTCATTCCCTTAAAAATCTCGTTGTAAGTTTTTCTCCCCCTCAAATAAAGTTCATTTAAAAGGTACTAATCGAAAAATGGTATTTATCGTGTCCGTTCGTAATATGCATTTGAAAATTTTAAAACTCGTTTAAAGCACTGAAATGCATATCGAAAATGTATCATTTGAAAAGTTTTCAAAGAAAATAGGTATATAATTTTTCGACGAAACTCATATGCATATGTAAGTTTGAAATATACCTCGTTGAAACTTAGTTGTAGTAGCTCACGCCTCATCCCTTTATCATATACGTGGAGCCACTATGTCGAATTCCATACATGAGGGAAATCTGCAAAACTATCGGGACTTTGGTACCCATTGTTGTGTGGGTCCTCCCTTATTAGTAGATAACGGTTTAAGCATAAAAGGTGTCAAATTTAAATGTTGTCCTAAATCATCCATTAATGAACCTTTCGGTACCCAAATTTGTTTGGGACTACCTAAATTTTGTGAAGAAATAGGAACCCATGTGAGAGTGATTTGACACGGATAAGGCATTTCCGCTCGGGTGAAAGTGTGTTTCGGAGACGGTTTAAAAATTTTCTCCGAGGCCAAGCGCACAAGATGTTTTTTTGAATGAATCTTGACCGGATATTGTATGTAGGAATACGAGCATATAGAATTATAAGCATCTATCGCACATAAGTCGTATTTCCTATGGTTAGAATCCACACCTTTCACATTAGAATTGGGAAGAATTTCGAAAATTATTTTCAAGTCTAGGCTTTTTAAACGAAAAATTAGTAGAATCATTTGAAGCACACGATGAAGTTTGTGCGCTGGAGCTTGAAATATTTTCGTTGAAAAATTTATTTTCGGGATCAGGAGAGGAAGGCTTTTGGTCTTTATCATTCCGTTTTGGAGCTTTACCGTTCTCCCATTTCCGTGGGACCTGTTCCTTAACTATAGAAAGTGTGGGACTTTTACTTTGAATTTGAACTTTGGTCAAAATTGAAGTAGAATTAGTAAAAGTCGTTTCGATGGTAGGAACGAGATCATCCGTTTGCGTCCCTTTATCGTGTTTTGACATGGAGGAAGCTTTGAGATTAGATATCTCCGTTAGAAGTGTATTCTTTTCTGCTTCAAAATTCTTTCGTTCCGTTTCTAATGTAGAATTTAAATCCTCGATGTTCTTTAGAATAGAAGGTATATCAACGGAAGAAGAATTTTCAGAATGACGAGATTGTGCTTCCTTGGTCTTAGAAATCGCAAGAAGATTTTCTTTGATTAATCTTAGAGTAGAGCTTCCCACGTTCTTCTATTAAGAAAGCATAGTTAGTTGGAATTAGATTTTTCTATTTGAGCTTCGAGACTAGTGACCTTTTTGTTCACCCCCTCTAGTCTACATTTAAGAAGACTTTTCTCGTCTAGATTCCTAAGTAGACATTTATGGTTGTTGTCTAGTCTGTCCTCTAATTCCTTAACTACCGAGCTATGCTTCTCTAACGAAATATGCTTCGCCTCGCTAAGATTTGAGCTCTTAATTAGTTCATCTATTTTCGCACTAGAGCTCCTAAGCTTAGATTCGAGACTAGCTATTTCCTCCTTATACCTAGTTAATTCGTCCTCTAACTCTCTTGTACTTTTCCGCTCATTTTTCATGTTAGCATACCTATTTTGTAAGGATTCTAACATGTTAAACAATGTAGAGTTAGTGTTGGTCCCGATTGCACCAAACAAGGAATCAAAGAGGCTTTGATGGAATGAAAAAGGGAAAGGTTCTCATCTTCAAGTGTGTGTATTGTGTGAAAAATAGGATAAGCCTTTTTAATCTTTGATTCACTTTGAAAAGT
This sequence comes from Craterostigma plantagineum, assembly GCA_027422505.1. Lineage (NCBI taxonomy): Eukaryota > Viridiplantae > Streptophyta > Magnoliopsida > Lamiales > Linderniaceae > Craterostigma > Craterostigma plantagineum. The sequence goes on along the minus strand of JAPQWV010000013.1, from coordinate 14,125,983 downwards.
GTGTTGCTAAAACCTTATATACCTCATTAACCCTAGGTATGTTAAGGCCCAAACACTAAATATTAACTAATTACATTCTAGTCCAAAGCTCAAGCTAAAGGATAATTACAAAATTAATCCCAAGACTTAAACTATTGACACAATCTATTAAATATCCTAACAATCTCCCCCTTTGTGTCAATTGTTGGGAGTCTTGGATCTTGGGCGTAGCGGTGGTGGATCAGCGAGTGTGTGTTTCGCGAAGTCCTAGCTTGAACTCGAAGGCACGGAGATTCCTTCGAAGCACGATTCGATCAGCAATGGCGTCAATAAACTTCGCGAACTTGGAGTGGCAGTGTGGGTCTTCTTTCGAAAGTATGCGGCAAATTCTCATGAGCTTGTCTTGGATGATGGTGAGTGTTCCATCCGAGAATTTTGCCACTTCGGAGCAGCGCAGTAGCCTCATCTTTCCCTTGTAGTTCGAGTAGGCGACCGCTGGATCATCTTCGTCGATCACATCGCCCTCTCGGTAGTCGTCCGCGTTCTTGAAAGATGGGCGAGTCAGGTTAACCTTCTTCAGGTTGTGCTCTACCGCCATCTGCAGATCGTGGGTGGCGTAGAGTCTGACTTGTCTGAGCATGTGGCGCTTGAGAGCCACATAACCCATGGTGACCGGTTCAGCCCGTACGAGATGTCCCGAACTTCTGAGGACGAGTCTGAACTGCTTCATGGATTCCAGCATGTTGTACAGATCACCTAAGCGCAGAAATTTGAAGTCCGCATCGCTTACTTCACAGCAGCTCTCGTCCTGCCTCATCACCGTGGAACACTGGATAGTGAACACGTCCTTTCGACTCTTGGCGAAGGTCAGTGACTTTGCAGATGGGGGCCCGATTCATTTCCAGAGCGATGTTTTCTTCATCGGACAGCGTCCTCTTTGTGCACTTGTGGCAAAGAAGGCTCCATCGATAGAGCTTCTTCTTTTCCTCGCTCTAATTTTGAATGTTCATCAGCTCATATTCGTTGAAGGTCGTGATGATTTGCTCCTTGCGCCGCCAGATCCTCTTCCTGATCTCTTCTTGAAATGGCGCGGTGATCTTCTTATTTTCCCACGGTGCTTCTGGTATATCCGCCGTGGGCACATCCAGTTGAGCAGCAGGAGCCTCAGCTTGCTGCGCTTGAAACTGTAGGATGTTCTCGAGCTCGGCAGGTTCAGCGTCGTACTCCTCTCCGTTCTCGTTGTCTGCAGTGTTGATTAGCGTGAGCGAGGCTTCCTTTAGCAGACATCGAGCATTGTCCACCAACTTCCTGGCTGCTACTGCATCAGCGGGTGTGTACAACCATTCATCGTTAAAGATGTAGGCCTCGATCTCGTTCTGTGCGCAGTAGACGTCCTCGGAAGCCACGTTGGAATCGGTATTGAGAGGGGTATGACTGTGTGGTGGCGAGGGTGTTGCGTCGGAGGAGTTTGAGGATTGTGGGGATGGTTATGGTGGAGATACTGGTCGTTCGGATGAGGTGATGGTTTTGGCTAGGATGATTTGGGCGTCGGTTGGTGTAGATTTGGTGGTGTCCTCGAACGTCGATGTGGTAGTTAGAGGTTCCGAGACGGTGGGTGAAGAAGGTGTGGTGGTGGTCTCTATCGCCGATGTGACGATTAGAGTTTCGGAGACGGTAGTAGGTGGTGGTGTGGGTGATTTGGCTAATGATCGGGGTTAATGGGATGGGATTTTTGGCTAGTGGGGTGTGAGGTTTCTGTTGCGGGCGTTGTTTCAGGTGCAGAGGAGGAAGGCGGCGTAGATTGCACGAGTCCTTGTGATTGTGAGCCTTGTTGCCTCTCCCCCTCGCGGCGATCTTGATCATCATCTTGATCGTCGCGCCTGATCCCGCTAGACTCGCCTTGAGTGCGGCATGTCATGGGTTGAGTTATTATTTTCTTCATTTGCTGTTCCTCCTCGTCGAGTTCCGTCATTGACTCGAATCTTGCTCGTAGGAGGTAGAAGAGCTCCTTTGCGGAAATTGAGGAGAGAACAGCTTCAGCGTCCACATTTTGAGTTGGTGGTGGCGTCTCCGGGGCCACACCTTTGCCTTTGTCGATGGTGGACGCATCGAGACGCGCGTAGACTTTATCGAGGATAGACGCCTCAAGCGTCTTTGCAAACTCTTGAAGACGAGTCTCTAACGCGGTCTCAGTCACGAACTGGGGTAAGTTTAACAAGTTGGAATCACGAAGAAATCCAACTGTCACCGAATCGGAGAAGATAGCCGATCGGCCGCCCGTTTGCACAGGACGGGAAAAGACGGGGTCACTCAGACTTTCCATTGGCATCATCGATGAGACAGACTCAAGCAAATGATGGCCTAGGCTCACGGTTGTTGTGATGTTGGCCGTGCTAGGTCTTCCGCTCTCAGTCACAGAGACATCACCGAGCGTTCCGACAGAATCACGAAGGCTCTGTAGTGCGGTAAAAGGTGTATGTGTCTTAGAAACGTAAGAAATTATGGGGAGTGAGGGCACTATACTCGATGTGTGTAGCGACCCTAGCCATCGCTACCATTTTTAGCCTTGTCCTAGGTTCCTAACTACGTACTTAGTTGGAAGAGATACGTAAATGCGGAATAAATTTTTTCAATTTAAAAGTGTGTGCGGAAATCTTATATACATGTCAAAAGAATGTTCTACATCGTTCGACATCTTCATCATGTCCCTGTCTACAAAATACAAGTGTACGTGTGTGTGTGCAGCCAAAAGCTCCCTATGCGCCCGGCCTTCACAGGTCGTCATCCATACACACACTCCCACCTCAAAAGCGGTCGGATTGCGTCAAAAGATCGGCCTCGCATAAAAGTCTGATCACGTACCGTGATCGTCAGTACCTACAACACGTAACATAAACAATGAGCCACCGAGGCTCAGTAAGCAGAAATTATGCATGAATGCACGTGTCCTAACGATCGACAATCCACGCCGTCGTTTTCTAACGCTCGTACTCTTTTTCTCATACTCGTACTCTTTTCTTTTGCTCTTACTCTTTTTCTTATACTCGTACTCTTTTCTTTCGTTCTTACTCTTTTTCTTATACTCGTACTCTTTTCTTACGCTCTTACTCTTTTTCTTATACTCTTATTTCATACGGGCCCTCGGCTTTCAATTCCCACTATGCGCCATAATAGAGATCTCAATCCACGAGGGATTTGTACGGATGTGGAGGTTCACACACTAGAAGGTCACCCGAAGGAATCTTCCCTTACTCAGTGTGGCCTCCACGCGGGTGCTTCACGCTGGTAGCCAACCCAAGGCCACTAACCTCAGAGATCACCCGAAGGCATCTTCCCTCCGGGTAGTATTTTACATGCTAGAAGGTCACCCGAGGGAATCTTCCCTTACTCAGCGTGTGCCCCGGGCCGCGTCCTCCAGGTTGTACCTCCCGCATACGGGGTATTCCCCAGCCTCTTATTCAGGCCTTATAGTTACGGGGTATTCCCTCAGCCTCTTATTCAGGCCTTATAATACGGGGTATTTTCCCAGCCTCTTATTCAGGCCTTATCGTTCGGGGTATTTTCCCAGCCTCTTATTCAGGCCTTATCGTACGGGGTATTTTCCCAGCCTCTTATTCAGGCCTTAAAGGCTGCATAGGGGAAGCCGTGACTCTTCATTCGAGTCGACACAAACGCCAATATCGGCGAATATACATCGCACACAGGCGATCTTATGCACGCTCATACCTCGCTCCCTACGTACTACTCATGCGTGCAAGTGTTCATGCTATGCTCATGTACATATGCAAATCATACTATCATGCATAGAAATAAATCATATCATACGTACGCATTTCATAGAAAATACACGAGCACGTAATTCACATAATTGGACGCAGGCAAGTTACGTGTCGTAGTTGAATTTCTACTTACCTGTCTTCCGAGCGAAATTAGTATTTTTCCCCGTTCGCTCCTAATGTAAGACCTTTAAGCATGAATAATATCGTATCAGTATTATGCCTTTATAAGATCCCTAAGTCGAATTAAATTATCCAACCTCATTAAATTCGCTAGGCTACACTTCGTTAATTTCAAGTCTCGGCTACCCTTGCCCAATAAATTCCTAAGTAAAGTTAGTATCAAATTCGTGACTTAGAAAATTCGGCGAAAGTTAGAAATTGAAATCGTATTCGCCCGATTTAACCTAGCATGGATTCATCCGATTTCACCTCCATACAATTAGCTCGATTTCTCATTATACAAGTCGCCCGATTTGTGCTTTAACTAACTTAATTTCGGTCGATTTCTAAGCATGCAAGCCACCCGATTTAAAGACTTGGTTAGAATCATTCGACAAAGAGCTAGACGATTTAGCTTTTGCCCGAGATTGGAACTTGGGAAGAAATCGCCCGATTTGAGATTTCATGGACCAAAGTTCGGCGATTTGTTCCACATTCGCCACGTGTGCATGTGATTGAAAATCGTCCGATTTCATGTCTTCCCCTTGCTCGATTTCATGCATGCGAGAGTTAAGGGATTTCGGGCGATTTGAAGGGTTTGCAAGGGTGGAAATCGTCCGATTTCCATCTTGCATGAAATCGCCCGATTTAGGGCTTGTTATGCTTGCTCTCGGCGATTTCCTCCCTTCATGCCACGTGTGCATTTGATTGGAAATCGCCCGATTCCTTGCGTGGCACACTCAATGCATTTCGCCCGATTTTGAATATTGCATGGAGTCCCTTTTGATTTCGCCCGATTTCTAGGGTTTCTCAAGCTAAGTCTCGGCGATTTATTCTCCTATTGCCACGTGGTATTTTTGTTCAAATCATCCGATTTCCATCTTGCATGAAATCGCCCGATTTAGGGTTTTAATGTCTTGCAAATCGCCGAGTTCTTCTTGAACTTAAATCGCCCGATTTTATGTGTCTAGATTGAAATCATTGAAGCTTATACTATGTGTTATTTATTTCAAATCGCACGATTTATCATATAACTACAATCGCCCGATTTGTCCTAAGTGGCATGACATTTCGCCCGATCTCTTAACATCTCATCCCTCAATTTACCCGAAACCTCTTTCGTAGTTTGTTCTACCCAGAATTTCCTAAATCTTATGATCTTGTTTCGACCTAATAATCGGCTCATACCCAAGTTCTAAGCCCTAAACATCGACTTAAATCGGGACTTAATCACTAGTGTGTATCTCACATTTAGGGTTTTCGAATTCTTCCTCAACTACTCGCTTTAAATGCCATTAATAATCCCCAACTACACCTAAGATACGAAATTTAAAAGCTTAAGAAGGGCATTTACTTACTAACTTCGAAATTCCCAAGTTAGTTGAGGTGCTTTTGGGTTCGATTTTTGGCTCTCGGCTCCTTCTTCTTTCCTTCTTGCTTTCGTTAGTTACTTAGGTGAGTTTTTGGGGTGTTAAAGTGTTAAATTAGATATTTTCCCTTTTCTTATAAGGCTAGAGCATAGCTTGGCGTGGTTGGTCCTTGATTTAGGGAAGTGTGTCTCCCATTTTGGTTATCTCTCACAATTGGGCCTAATTCTGATTTTAGCCCACTTGGAGATCCATGCAAAAATATGTTCATAAATAAATTCCTAGCCCAATTCAACACTTCATGGTCCAAATGAAATCCTATTCTACCTTTCTTCATTCTTGCTATTTTTTTGAAAATTCCATTGCATAAATTCGGAATCAGCGTAACACATAAATAATAGCACGTAATTGCATCGAATTTCTCATAATATTCACATAAGCATAATATATATACGTAATTATCATGAATTCACGTAAAGCACACTCGTAATTTATTGGCCGACCTAATTTCCGGGGACCGAGGTCCTACAATGTGCATGAAGAGGATGCAGTCTGAGGCGAGGGACTGCTTGTTTCAACATCGACTATCTCCAAGTGGGATGTCGATGGCATACGTGGCTCCTCGTGGAATGAAATATCTTCCTGTAGAGAGGAAGATAAGTGGATTGGTGGGGTCGTTTGCGTGGTTGAGCCAAATGCCACGTCTTCTGCTCGGGAGGTGAACACATCACCTCCTGTACCTATGGGTTGGGCTCGGCTTGTCTGTGACTGAGGAGGTCGATCGTGTTTTTGTTTCGATCGACGCTCCGTGGGGCGGCTTACGTCATCCTCACGCGACCGGTTTTTCGGAACGCGGGTGGAAGAGGATGCGGCGCGACTCGATGACTTTTTGGAAGTAGTGGTGGGGTTTTGGCTAGTCCCGGGGTTAGGAGCAGTGGGGTTGATCTGCTCCGTAGGGACAATGGATAGAGGTCGGGGGCTTTCGCGGAATGTGGCGGTTGAGGCGCGATATTCACGGACGTGCGGATTTGTCGGGTCTGCGTAGGCGAGAACATCGTCCGGAATGATCATTGCGTGTCGATCTTTCGCCGGAGTGTTTTTCTTGGCGAACTTCTCGACAATAGGGATGATGAAGTGTTCAGTTGCGGGGCGGGTGCGAATGTTGGTGGAGAACAGGCGGAAATGTTTGATGAGAGTTGGGAGCCACCGCATGTAGGGTACGAAGCGGTTCGTGACTCCCTTGGCGACTTCCCGATCTCGACGTTGAATCATGGAGACGAGATCCATCCATATGATATCGGCGTAGGTGTACTTGTGATTGTGGGCGATGCCGGTTAGGATGGTGAGGATTTGGTGGTTCCCACGGTCCTGGCCGGCATGCTTCCCTGACATGCATTTGTTCACCAGTAGGTACAGTGTTCGCCAGGGTTGTGGTAGGTTGCGAGTGGTGACTTCACTGAGAATGAGTGGGCCTTTCTTCTTCGTGTAGTTGATAGCCTAATCTGTCGATGTCTTCGATGAGCTGTTCGTGAGTTGGTAGTGGGTCGTATGGTGAATAGATAGGTAGTTGAAGCACTTCTTGGACAGTCTTGCGAGTGAGGACCACAGTTTCTTGATCGATTTGGGCGGACAATGTTTTAGCAAGGTGGAGTGGTCCAGCAATCTGTAGTGTGTGCCAGAACTGCTGGAGGTAGACTTGTGCTTCTGGCTCGCCATGAGTGAGAGCGTGTCGGAGGGATGTCCTTTGAGGATCTCTATGATAATTGGGGCATCACACCGGAAGTTGTCTAAGTCCACCATGTGGTTGTTTGGTATCAGGGCAGCCCATTGACTTGTTGGAAAGACCTGCTCGATTGGTGGAACATAGGTTAGCGTATTAAGCTCGATGCGAGCGATGTCCCTTTGTATTGCGGCAGCCTCAAGCGCTTCAAGTGCTTCTTGGTTTGTGTTAGTCATGTCTGTGTACGACAGAAATTGAAGCATAATTAGTGCTGACTAAATTTCTAGAAGAAGGATTATAGGTAAGTTATGGGTAAGATAAATAAATGAAGCAAAAGAGAAAGAAATGTCCAATATCGTAAATTTAAAAGTAAAGTTAAAACTCAAGCTAAGTAAGAGTCCTTTTTTAGATAAATTCGTTAAGATTGAATGATGGTCATGTGATGGCGAGTTTCGACAATTTAGGAATTCATACGAAATTTTTTCTATACTTAGAAAATTTTCAAGATTGAAGTTTCACATTTAGTGTAGAATTTCGCGTAGGTAAATTCAAGTTGTCCAAAAATTTCCGCATGTGATGAGAAAATTCGCTAAGTATAACACATAGTCATGTCGAGAAAATTTTTGCATTTTGTGTAAAATTTCGCATGTAATGGAAAATTTCGCAGATTTTAACACGTAGACATGTCGAGAAAGTTTTCGCATATTGTGTAAAATTTCGTATGCAGTGAAAATTTTCGCAAGTTAAGAAGTCTCGCAAGTTTGTCCAAAATTTTCGCATGCAATGAGAAATTTCCCTGATTATCACACAAAGCCATGTCGAGAGAACATTTTCGCAGATTGAGTAAAATTTCGCAAGTATGGAAAATTTTCGCAAGTTAAGAAATCTCGCAAGTTGTCCAAATTTTTCGCATGTAATGAGAAAATTCGCTAATTATCATACATAGACAAGTCGAGAGACATTTTCGCATATATCAAGGAAATTTCGCACTCAGTCTATCCATGAATTTTTGCATATAAGGAAAAGTTTCGCAAGTCATGAAATTTCAAAGGATATCCAAAAATTTCTCGGTTGAAATATTTTCTCAAAAGATATTAAGATTTTTCGCAAGCAGGGAAATTTTTCGCAAGTTATATGAAAGTTTCGCGGAGGGAAAAAAGCTTTGTGGATTGAGAAATTTTTTGGTTCACTATGGTTGCGAAATAGTGAAGATGCGAAAAGATGTAATATGACGTGAGGTGTATGAAATTTCGCGGGGTATAACTTCACTGTTGCGGAGAAAAAAAACTTTAACGTAAGGAAAACAAATTTCTCGGATGAAAGCTTTCGCGGGACTTAAGCCAATGTAGCAGCGAAAATTTTATAGCGCAAGAAATTTCTCGGATAAAAGTTTTCGCGGGACCATAGTCACTGTAGCAGCGAAAATTTAACGCAAGAAATTTCTCGGATAAAAACTTTCGCGGAAACTCACTCACTGTAGCAGCGAAAATCCATCGTTTGGAGTATTTTCTCTGAAAAAAATTTTCTCGGCGAAGAACACTGTGTGAAAAACATACGAAACGACTCAATGATTTTTGCCTTAGACCTATTTAAAAAATCTTAACCAAAATGCAATAATCTGGACTCAATCGACTCGAAATTGGATGGGCAATACAGATTTGGGGTTTTTAAACTCCAAAAACCTAACATGCATCCGATTTTAAGCCGAGAAAAAAAATTAATTTTAACCTAAAAAATTTAACAAAACGGGGCAAAAACTGGATTAAACGAACGGAAATGGCTTTATTTTGGATGTATTCAAACCGAAAAGCTGATTTTGACGACGGAGAACGCAGAAAAATGGATTTTGAAGGCAGATTTGAGGATGACGACGACGCGATGTGTTGAGAAATTTTCGAAGAAGTAGGTTGCGAAACTTTTGAACTTTTTCTCGGGTATAGAATTTGTAAGATTGTGAAGAAGAGTTAAGTGATTTGGGGTTTTGTGACTGTTCATGCGAGAATTATAGTAAATGGGCCGAAATTCGTGAGTTTGGTCAAAATTGAGTCCTGAGCAGAATTTCGCGGGCTTGGTCAAAATTGAGTCCAATTAGAGTTCAATTGGTCCAATTTTGACCCAGTTTGACCAAAAATTTAAATTAAATTTCACCTTTTTTTTAAATTGGCATAATCAGAAACTCCCCCTTAATCTAAACTCCCTTTTAGAAAAGAAAAGAGAAAAAAAATCAGAAACTCCCCCTTAATCGAAAACTCCCCTTTAAGAGACATAAATCAGAAGACACATAGAAAATGGAGTGAAGTGGAAAAGGAAATATGTACACTTTATCAAAGTTCATGTAGGGTCGATTGATCACAACTGAATATTCAACATGCCCAACATAGTCACTAGGTGTTGGAATCGTTTGACATCCAACGGTTTTGTGAAAATGTCGGCCAGTTGATCTTCGGTTGTGACGTAGTGCAATTCAATCGTCCCTTGTTCGACATGTTCTTTGATGAAGTGGTGACGAATATCTATGTGTTTCGTTCTCAAGTGATGTACCGGATTACTCGTCATCGCAATCGCACTCTTTGAGTCACAATAAATGGGAATTTTATCAACATGAAAATTAAAATCTCGTAGTTGGGTTCTCATCCACAAAAGCTGTGAACAACAACTAGCGACGGCGACATATTCTGCCTCTGTCGACGATGTTGAGACATAGTTTTGTTTTCGAGAAGACCAACTCACGAGTTTACCGCCCAAGAAGTGTGCAGCTCCAGAGGTGCTTTTTCTATCCATCTTGCATCCTGCATAATCCGAGTCAGAGAATCCAACCAGTTTGAAGTCCGATCGAGTGGGGTACCACAAACCCAGATTGGGTGTTCCTTTGAGATAGCGGAGAATCCTTTTGACAGCAGTGAGATGGGATTCCTTAGGTGTAGCCTGGAAACGAGCGCAGATTCCTGTTGAGAGAACGATATCCGGTCGACTAGCAGTGAGGTACAGAAGAGATCCTATTATCCCACGATAGACGGTTTGGTCAACGGGAGCACCAGATGGGTCCGCGTCGGGTCGGCCAGAGGGAGACATAGGTGTAGCAGCAGTCTTAGCATCCTTCATTCCATATTTCTCGAGGATGTCATGGATGTATTTGGACTGGTTGATGAAGATTCCGTCGGGGAGTTGCTTTACTTGAAGACCAAGAAAGAAATTCAGCTCGCCCATCATACTCATTTCAAACTAATCTTTCATCAATTCTGCAAACTCTTCACATAGTTGTGGTTTAGTCGATCCAAAAATGATGTCATCGACATATATCTGCACAATCATGATGTCCGGGCCACTCCGCTTGGTGAAGAGAGTTGTTTCCAGAGATCCTTTCTTGAACCCAGACTGAACAAGAAAGTCTGAAAGGACGTCGTACCAAGCTCGGGGAGCCTGTTTTAGTCCGTAGAGGGCCTTGTAGAGTCGATATACGTGATGAGGAAACTCTTCGCTCAAGAACCCTTCCGGTTGATCAACGTACACTTCTTCTTTGAGAAATCCATTCGGAAATGCAGTCTTCACGTCCATTTGGTAAACTTTAAAGTTCTTGTGAGCAGCAAAGGCAAGAAAAATTCGTATTGCTTCGATCCTGGCGACGGGGGCGAAAATTTCATCGTAGTCGATGCCTTCTTGTTGATTGTACCCCTTAGCCACAAGTCTTGCTTTATTGCGGATGACAACACCGTCTTCATCCTTTTTGTTCTTGAAGATCCACTTCGTGCCGATAATGGATCTGTTGTGAAGGCGTGGTACGAGTTCCCAGACTTGTAAACGTTCAAACTGATTTATTTCCTTCTGCATAGCAATCAGCCAATCAGGATCATTGAGAGCTTCAGCTACTCGTGATGGTTCGGCTTGACTGAGATAGCAAGCGAACAGACTTTCATTCATCGTAGCTGAACGCGTCGAAACACCGGATGTGGGATCCCCAATAATCTGATCCGTAGGATGAGAGCGAGCCCAAAGTGGTACATTGGTCTGTAAGGAGCTAGCCGCATTGTATCGATTGGAGGTTCATTAGATTGGGGTCCGGTGTCCGAAGAAGAGATCTCAACCGTAGTAGATTGAGAAGGTTCAGCATCAGGATCAGCAATGTTCCCAGGATTGAGTAAAATGTCGTCTTCGTTGAGATTGAGATCATCCAAGTTTGGCGGGACGACATCATCGCTGATAGCTGGTGGTGTAGGTGGGGTGGGTGCAGCGGTAGTTTGAGTGGTGGCGACGGGAGTCTTGGGGACTGGATAAAAGTACTCGAAGAGTAGATCGAGATCCAGTTCACCAGAATTGCCCTCAGATGAGGAAGTTCCCGTCGTTGAAGGTTGACCTTTTGTCAACGACTGTAGAAGACCTGGTTCTGGACTGATATGAGCAGAAGGCATGAGGTCGCCTTCGCTTTCGTCAAATGTGACATTTGTGCTCTCTATTACTGATCGTTTCTCCCTAAGATAGACTATGTATGCCTTCGAGTTCAGCGAATATCCAACAAAGATTCCTTCAAGTGCTTTTGGATCAAGCTTCCCAAGATGTTGGCGATCATTGGCCACAAAACATCGGCAACCGAAGACCCTTAGATAAGATATATCTGGGATACGACGGTTATTCAGCATATCGTATGGGGTGCGGTTGAATCTCTTGTGGATGGAAGCCCGGTTCTGCGTGTAACAGGCCGTTTGAATAGCTTCGCCCCAAAGAGAGTGAGGAAGTCCGGATTGGATGAGGAGAGTCCTAGCTGCTTCAACTAGTGTCCTATTCTTACGCTCAACGACACCATTCTGTTCTGGTGTCTTCACAGCTGAGAACTGCTGGGTGATGCCCTGAGTAGCATAGAAATCACTGAGCTTCTTGTTCTTAAACTCAGTTCCATTGTTAGTTCTGATAATCCGAACCTTCTGTTGATGAAGAGTTTGGGACGTAACAACAAACTCGATGATTAAATCAGGAACTTCATCCTTTGTGCGAACGAGTTTCGTCCATGTATAGCGTGAGAAGTCGTCGACAATCACAAGAATATACCGTCTTCCTCCGAGTGTAGCCGTAGGCATTGGGCCACATAGATCCATGTGTAAGAGCTCAAGGATGAGCTTAGAGGATGGTGTTTCCTTAGAGATGTGTGATGATCGCTTCATCTTCCCCAATTCACAGGCAGAGCACAGGTGTTCCTTATGATATGACAGTTGGGGTAGACCGTTGACGAGTTCATTCTGACGCAGTTTGTTGATAGTCTTGAAATTGAGGTGTGGAAGACGCCGGTGCCATAGATCGTTCAACTTGGGTGCAGCACGGGAGAGAAGGCAAATTGGTCGAGAGGTCGTAAGATTGAGTACGTAGAGGTGAGATGTGCGTGTTCCAGAAAGAAGAGGTAGTCCCGAGGCATCGATAATGCTGCAAATGTCAGATTCGAAGAGAACCTTGTATCCTTTGTCGCAGAAGCGGCCAATGCTAAAAAGATTGTAGCTCAAACCCTCGACGTAAGAGATGCCCTTAATCGTCAGTTTGTCATGGACGAGATCACCAGTTCCGAGAATTGGCGCCATTTGACTGTTTCCGAAGGAGACCCTTCCGAGATAGCACTCGGAGAAGTTGCTCAACATCTCTTTGTTCCCCGTCATGTGTGTGGAGCAACCCGAGTCTAGATACCACACATGACAGACCTGCAATCATCAGCAAACGTGGGGTCCCCATTTACGGACGGGACCTTCTTGTGATACAAGTAAAATTTTCATGCGCTTAACGGGAAATGTGGGGTCTAAATCAGGTTGTGTTGGATCTAATTTAGCTCTCCCTTTGTGATTTGTTTGAGGAGGTGGGATTATAGTTTTTCTAACCCATATTTGCCTAACTTGCGCTTGCATATACGTTGTCTTATTCGTGAATTGACGTGAAGGTTTTGGTTGTTGTTGTCGCCTTTTGGTTTTAGTCGTCTTTTGCTTGCGAGCAGTAGGTGACTTTGTATTCAGCGTTGGATGGCGTTTTCGCTTAACCGTGGGCGTAGATGAACTGGGAGAATGCAAGGGCGTTGTAGAGGAGGTTTGCCTTTTTGGTCGGAGTGTTGCGTGTTCGTGTGCCTCATATTCATGAAAGCGTGGAAGAATAAAGTCATTGCAGCAACACATAGACATTAGTTTGGCAAAGGAAAGATACGTTCTGGTAACATAATTATCTACGTCCTTAAGATGTTGGGATTCAGTACATAGGTTGGAAAGACGAATATAGGATGGTCTTTTCTTCTTGTCATCGAAGAGCGGGTCCTCCTTTATTTCAAATGAACTTCCTTCCGGAGACGTCGAACGCACATTCCCTGTATCCATAGGAATACGAGAGTTAGTGTTTGAACAAGTTTTAGCTTCAGGAGTCATCTCCGCCGTCCTCTCACATTTACATGTTTGAGAATCGGGTACTTGACTCGATGTAGAGGGATTGTTCGTATTGTGAAATTGTTCTAGTGTAAAGATTTTGCTAAGTAGTTCATCTCGCTCCTTTGCAAAGGCCTTCCGTTCTAATTCTAGTGTTCGTTCTAGTTCTGCTATGAGCAGAAGTTTCTTTGGGATGTAGGTGCGAGAAAGCGCATCTTGGAAAGCAACTTCCTGTTCTTTGGTTGGGAGTAAGGTTTCGACATCCTCCGAGAGTGAAGGTATCTTAGTCTTATCACTAGCATTCAATTCTGTGTAGTCATACGCGATTTCTGCCCTATGAATGTCCTCTACTCTTTTTTCTTCGAAGATGACTGCAGAGGATGATCTCACAAATGGCCTAAGTTGCGAGGGAGCACCATTTCTTGTTTGCAGGAACGTAGTGTTACACATGTTATACCTTTTAACTGTTAGCGGTGTTGGATTGCAATTGCTGGCCAGGCCGATTCCCCCCCCGGGCGTTGTAGAATACTGTTTCAACTGGTTGGTTCAATAGGCATAAGATGCGTGCGCTTTTGTTTCTGAGGTGAAGTTGCACTTCAAGTTCCTTCACCTTTCGGTACAGCCTAACTCTTTCCTTTGTAAGTAGTTCATATTGGGATGCAGTTAGGAGACGAGACGTTTCGCATGAACTGATGGCCAGTGTGGTTTCCTTCACCTTATTCTCACTTTGCTTATTCTTGCTTTGCAGACGTTTGACTAACGCTTCAGAGGCCATTAGACGTTCGTTTGCACAAGCGAGCTCTTCTACTTTTAAACTAAGTAATGTATAGTTGTTTTCAAATTTTAGCTTAAGTTCTTCATACTCCCTAGCGTCTACGGTGGGTTTCTTAATGGTGCGACGGTGATTGAACACATCATCGAGTTGCGAAATTCGTACCTCAGACTCGGCGTTGGTAGGAGTCTTAGCTGTGTTCTCATCGGTGTTGGCCATCTCCTCATCCTCGTCATGTTCGACCAGCCTTGCCATGCAGCAATCTTCATCCTGAGGCTCCTCGTCTTCTGAAGTGTCGTTCACCCATTCAGCTTCTTCGGTAAATAGAACTTTCCCACTTTCCATTTTGCGGGTCATTCTGGCCTTACGGTCGTAGTAGCCAGAGTCCTTCACGCGTGGGGCGTGGCATTCCTTGGCAAAGTGACCTGTCTTTCCACACCGAAAGCACTTCACAGACTTTTGAGGTGCTGAGTCCTCCTCTTTCTTTATCGGCTTAGATTCTTCCGTGGGAGTGGTCTTTTTGGTGCCGCTAAAGGTTCTTTGGCGATTGGAGGAGGATGAGGATTTTTTCCCGATCTTCTTTGTGACCATCTTTGTGAGCATTGCCAGTTGCTTGCGTAGATCGCGAATTTCTTCATCAGATTCTGTATCAGCTTCGGATCCTGAAGAGGCGTCAGATACAACGGCTGGTAGCTTCCCTTTGTTCTGTTTGGCCTTAGCGGTGGAAGATCGTTCGGTAGTTTTGCTCGAGAGGAGAGCCAGTGGGTCGACTCGAGTGTTGGTGGACTGAGGTTGCACGTAAGGAGCATATGCAGACAGGCTGTCGTAGAGAGCTGGATGGAGGTGTTGGAAAGGTCCTTACTCTGAATCATCATCACAGTTGCATTTCCCCAATGTGGTTTGAGGCTACCAAGGAAGCGGTTGTTGATGTCAAATTTGTCCCTCGAGATCTTGGCTTTCTTGAGTTCATTGATGACCTTCAAGTATCGGAGGTATGTGTCACGCAACTCCTCTCCTTCATAGGCTTGGAAGTGTTCATACTGCGAGAGACATGCTGATTTCCTCCCCTGAGCACTTTCAGTTGTGCCTGCCATGATTTCCACGAGTTCATCCCATATTTCCTTAGCAGTTGTGCAGCACTCGATGTGAGCGTAGACTTCGTTGCGCATAGCCTGGAAGAGGTATCATTTGGCAGTCTCGTCGGCCTGTGCGCGAGCCTCTTCATCCTCATTGATGGGACTTCTTGGAATGCGGCGTTCATCCATGGGAGGGTTTGCGTTTGGCTGTGCAGGGATGATCGTCCAGAATTGTGCTGGACCATTGAAAATGGAGTCCAGTAGGTATTGAGAGAGCGGTGCGCCTTTGTTCCTGATGAACGTGAGGAACCGGTTTGTCCATATGCTGTAGTCGCCTTGTCGCACCATCGGAGGCCTGGTGTCGGAGCCCATTGTTGAGATGTCGTTTGTGGTAGACATGGTTGGTTCAGTCGAATCGTCCGTGGTTTTGATCTTGTATAGATAAGAGAGTTAGTGACGAACGAGATGAGAAAGATGAGTTTAACGAGTAGAGTTTGTGAAAAATCGGTTAAAGAATTTCTTAGAACTAAGTGAGCGTGTGTGATGGTCGATAAATGTATGAAGGGAAAGTATATCTTGAAATTTGGAGAAGTTCTAGAAATTTAAAAAACGAGATTTGAGGCGAGAAAAAAAATTTATGTCAAAAGTGGTCTAGGGTGATAGGACTAAAGTGTAAGGATCAAATCTTAAATAAGTTTGAGAAAAATTTACCCCGAGAAAATTTTAACACGAGAAAAAAAAACTTAACACGTAAGGGAGAGAAAAAAAAAATCGCAGTTTGAAGGGACATGATTATATGAAGAATTATCCGAGAAATTATGTGTTGAGAAATTTCGGTGTTTGTGAGTTTTAAAGAGAAATTCTCGGAAGAAAAATTCTCAGTTGAAAATTTCTCAGATTTTAAATTTCGCATGTGAGAAAGATTCTTAGTTTTGAGAATTTTCAGGTTTGAGAAGAAATTTTCATGTTGGAAGAAGTATCGCGGGTCGGAGTGTGATTTGAGAAAGTTTCTCGGATTTGAAAATCGTGATTTAAAAAATTTCTCGTAGGAAAGAAACTTTCTTGTTTGAAACTTTCTCGGATAAAGAGTTTCGAAAAGTTCTCGGCTGAAATTTCTCGACTTAGTAATATTTCTCAGGTTTTTTGGAAAATTTCGCGGCTCAGAAAAATTCTTGGAATAGACTTTCTCGGGTATAGAATTTCTTAGATTTTGAAAGTGAGCAGTTGAGAAAAGATGAAGTTACACAGAGGTAATTTCGCGGTTTAGATCATTCTCGGAATGAAATTTCTCGTATATAAAGTTTCTCGGATTTTGAAAATAGACCGTTGCGAAAAAAAATGCAGTGAAAGTGAAATTTTCGCGGTTCTAGGTAAATTCTCGGAATCAAACTTCGCAGATGTGAAAATTTCGCGGGCTTGAACGATTAAGTAAAAATTTTCGCGGTCAAGAACGAGCTTTCACTGTTCCATTGCTATCATGCGTTTGAAAATCGTCCAGTTCTTGCTCAAATCTCAACCAAAATCGCTCAAACTTGATCCCAAACTTCAGAAATTTTCCCTAAACACATAATCGACCGATTTGTGGGCTAAAAACAACAAAAAACAGATCAAATCGACCAAAAACAGAGAATGGCCGAGATGTCCTTTTCTGAAGAATTTTTGCTTCGATCTTGCTCAAAACTCGTTAAAACTGATCCAAAAGTGTTCTAAAAACATTTTAGGCATAGAATCGATCTGGGGGAAGGTTTTAAACACAAAATCGAAGCATTAAAACCCCAAAACGAGTTCAAAATGCCTGAAAGTGATTTTTGCTCAGAACACCTTTGATCTTTCTCGGAATCGAACGAAACTGGATTCAAATCAATGCAGATCGATCCACGTTCGCTCTGATACCACATGTTGGTCCCGATTGCACCAAACAAGGAATCAAAGAGGCTTTGATGGAATGAAAAAGGGAGAGGTTCTCACCTTCAAGTGTGTGTATTGTGTGAAAAATAGGATAAGCCTTTTTAATCTTTGATTCACTTTGAAAAGTGTGTTGGTAAAACCTTATATGCCTCATTAACCCTAGGTATATTAAGGCCCAAACACTAAATATTAACTAATTACATTCTAGTCCAAAGCTCAAGCTAAAGGATAATTACAAAATTAATCCCAAGACTTAAACTATTGACACAATCTATTAAATATCCTAACAGTTAGAAATAACTACCTCCAAAGAAGACGTGTCTGCCTCTTCATTGCTCATTCGCTTCGACAAGCTCGCTTCAGAGGTATCCTCAACTCGAGCCATGAGAGCTAGATGGTTTGATTTATCATCGTGATAGGCCATCAAGTCGTAGCTCTCCTTTGGGCTAAGGCTAGAATTCTTTTCTTTGTTCTCCGAATTGGATGAGGACTCAGTCTTTGACACCTGTTTTCTTAGCATTTTTGTAATTAACTTTAATTGTTATTCGAAGTCTTTTAAATCTTGATCCATTTTAATTTTCTTCTAATTTTTTTGTTGGTTGGATATTTTGATCGTTGACATGTTTTGTGATTTGGATTTTTTTTTAGATTAAAATATTTGGCTTTTAAAATTTCAGTTTCGAAAAGATTTTGGTGTATAAAGTTTGATTTAAAAATTGAATAGTATTTACCAAAAGCTTTTTCTATAATGTGCCAATTGAAGGTTACTGTTTTCGATCGAAAAATATATTATTAAGTTTCTTTTTTTTAATGTCAAAATAAGCCACTGTTTTCGATCGTTAAATTTTTCGACAAGGTACTGTTTTAGAAAATAGTTTTGAATTTCAAACAGTTATATTTACGATCGTAAAAGTTTTGCAATTTGATAAAACGTCGTCGTTTTGAGATTTTAATATCTAAACCTTTAAAATCAACTTTTTCGATCGCGAAAGGTTTTGCGGGCGAAAAATAAGTTTTGCTACGACAAACCTGTAAAAGCAACTAAACAGAATTTGCGATCGTAAAATCACGTAAATGAGTGAGAATTAAATAAAATTGAAAGTTCTGGGGTTAAATTGAAAATTTTAGACTAAATCAGAACTTTCTGGACTTAATTGAAAACTATTTGGGCCGAAATATAACTACAGGACTAAAATAGTATTTTTGGGACTTAAAATGCAATTTCACCTGCAAATGTATGTATATGTGTATCTATCTATATGTATGAGAGGAAGATGGCGTTCTGAACTTACGATCGAAGAAAATTTGCTGACGATTTTTTTCGATCGCAAACAATTGTCGAACGAGTTTTTCGAGCATTGACCGTCGTTCTCACAAAACAGAATTTTTATGATGACTACGACGAAGAACAGAGACGAAGAAGACGAAGCTCAGAGGCAGTTGTGAAAAAAAAATTCCAGACAATAGAATTTGCGATTCTGAACCTTTCTCGATCAGATTTTGCGAGCATTGACTGGAATTTCTCGCACTGAACAGATTTCTCGATTGAATCTAATTTTTTTCGATGGTGAGTGAAGAGCAGAGGGTGAAAGCCCCGAAAGAAAAAATAAGAAATGAAGATCCAAACACAAAATTGATCAAAATCAGCCTGGGTTATGGATCGACATGAGCACAGTAACACGAACGAACAATCAATTTAACGAAATCAAAGCAGAATCAATCGATTTTTTTTTGAAAAATCTGAAGAACAGTCGAAATAATGAATGTCATTCAATCTTCAAAATCAGCAGAGAAATTGGTTCGATCGATCAGAAATAAGCTCAGATCAAAGAGAAACACAGAATCGATCAACAAATTCAGCGAAACAACTCGAAAATTTCAGAAATCAAACTGAAATTATGAAGAACAGTTCGATTGAATATTAGCTCAAATCTTCAGAATTCACTCAAAATCATGTTTCGATCAATCAAATTCAGCTCAGACATGTATAAACGAATCAATCGAAGCCTAAAAACAACCGATTAAATCAGATTTTGAAGAATATGTCCAATTTCATTGAAGAACAGTGCGTGACAATGAAGAAAAAATCAGTTTCGAAAAATCAAAATCAGTCCAATTTTAATCCAAATCCTAACACGTTTGGCTCTGATACCAATTGTTAGGACCCCTAATATCCAACCTAGATAGAATCTACGAAGAACGGATTGTAAATCTAATCAATTCGAAAGTTAAAGCATAAGATTTACCATTGAAGCTTGAGAGAGAAGTTAATTGAAGAACAAGCAAGGTTTGACGCTAAAATCTTCTCTCTAAAATTCTAATTCTTCTATTCGATCCGAAAACCATACTAAGGGCACTCCTAATTTTCTTAGGAGTTCACTTATATATACCACCTCGTGGTATATTTACACAAGTAGTCTTATACAATGACTAATTACAATTTAGCCCACGACTACTAGTTTGCATAGCAGGACTAAGACAACTATATTAATTTAATACAATTAAATAGTTCCAACAAAGTCTTTTGTAAAGTGTACATATTTGGTGTCTTACTTTTTTTAGGGGAAGTTTCTTTGACTAAATTAAGGGGGATTTAGTAAGTCTTACTGTAATCTAGGGGGAGCTTCAGAGCGATATGCATAAGTTGAGGGGGGTAGTTGTTTTTCGCAAACTAATCTTTAAATGATTCGTACATTCTTCCAAATGCGAAAAACACCCTTACAACAACAATAACCAAACACATCTTCAGAATGCCAAATCACTTCAAAAACGAAAATCATGAAAATTACTCAAAAATGCGCAGTCTCAAAAGCAAGTACGGCTTGTAAGAACCCAAAACAGAACGGCCATTAAAACAACGAACAAGCACATAAGAAGCGAAATCTCCAACACTAACATATTCAAGTTGCTATTAAAACGACGTATTAACTCTGAGTGTTCCTTGTTCCCTTCTTGGTCTTGCTGCTGATTCCAGTTCATCTTTGGGAACTCGATTCGTTTGAATGAATGGTTTACGGTATTACCATGTCATTCCAATCGCGTGTATGTATAGGCACGAATCCAACAATGGAATCGCTAGTCCCGAAAACAAAATTAATGATACAGACGAATTTTTGACTTGAGGGCTCAGCGCCGTAAACGAAAGCGATGCTTTCTTTGTCGATTATCGGATTCCGCCTCACATAAATCGATCTAGGAAAACTCGTTTATTTGATATCAATTTTTGGGGCCTAGTATCATAGATGTTGAACATTTTACATTTGACAGCCTTAGGCGATTCTCCTCAACTTTTCTTTAATCAATTTTTGGGTACAAATTCTAAAGTTAGAAATTGTTTAAACTATTTCAAAGCTGATTTGCCCAATTTCAAATTCATCTCGGCGAATACAAGAATCGTCTGAGCTATCAAAATTGCCTGACACAATGAATTTCCATCAAATACATGAAATGGCCGAATTGGCAAAACACCCTATTCATCAAAAAGGTGTCCGATTTTGAAATCGACCAAATTACTTTGTTAAAATACCTCTCAGTGAATCTTCAAAATGGCGCATGATTCTTCCAGTTGCCCGATTTATTCAATCGTCCGATTATGCCATTCAGCTAAGTACATCTCTCGGCGATTTGCCATTCACCCGATTCTAAAATCGGCCAATTTAGTACAGTAAACCTCCTTCGTATAAATAGGAATCGCCTGATTCCTTATCACTTTCCCCTACGCAATTTTCAGTCTAAAAACTCTCTACACTTAAAACGTACTTCGTCAAGTCTCTTTATTTTTTTCTTCAGTTCGGCTCCTTATCAGCTTTTCTACACATCTCAACTCAATTTCGGTAAGGACAATCCCTATATTTCCAAGTATTCCCTGGTGTTTATCGTTTTGCAGGATTTGTTAGTTAGGATGGTTCGTGAGTTTTCTTAATCGCAGATACTTCTCTGATTTGCCCTAGATAGTAGAAATATCCCTTCGCAGCTTAGGATTCATGTGTTTATTTCAAATGTCGAAAACTCCATTTGCAGATTTGTACTGATTCGACTTACAACCCTAATCTCCATCGACCGATTTGACTTCAGGTTTTGAACTTTGAACATCAATCACGCATTTATTGTTTACTGTTTCAAATCGCCCGATTCCCTACTCTATCTCAATCGCCGAATCGTTTGATTTTTAAATTGAAAATCGAAAATGAATCGCCCGATTCTACACTGCATGTTAATCGATCGATTCAATCGATTGTAGCCAAATGTTAATTTTCAATTGCCCGATTTAGCCTTCTGCTGATATCGCCCGATTCCGTCGATGTTGCTAAAAGTCGTGAAACAATCGCCCGATTCTACCATCCGAATGAATCGCACGATTTCGTCAATTTAACTTACAGTCAACACCCGATTTTGACTTATGCATTAATCGGTCGATTTCATCAATATTACTTAAAGTCTATCGCCCGATTCTACCTTAAATAATTTTCAGATTGAATTTACTTGATTATCACTCGCCCGATTTCACTTTGAAATTCAATCTTTAGAATTGCTCGCTTTTGTAAAATTCACGTGATTCTTCATTGCAAAGCTATCCAATCGTCCGATAATCTCAAACTGAATGTGCAAACGGAAATTCTCTAAGTCTCAAGACCTACAAATTTTCAAATCATGCGAACTTACATTTCTTTATTCCTATGAATCCTGACGATTGGACTGTTCAGCTAATACCTACTAATACTTTCACCTTATTTTCCAGATTAATCACTATGGTGCGAGAAATTGACGACGTTTTCCCTACTAAAGACTGGGCTCAAAGACTTCCAAATAACGTCCAGTTAGATTTTGAAAACACCCAATGCCCCGACCCTATCATCCTCAAAATCCTTTAAAACCATCCTCTAAAAAATGCCTTTTGTATAGCCGAGCGTGTCCCCGAAGTATACGTACAACAATTTTGGGCCACGCTCCAAAACCCAACAGACAACCCACAAAGGACCCGCCTCTCTGCTCAACGATGAGCCTACGTGGCCCCGATTACTCAAGTCCTGTGCAAACAGGCGGCACATCAGGTACACCTTCTGATGTTGTGACGACGGAACGTCTTCGTGACTCCGTCCCGTTATTTTCCCCGTTCGTGATGGTGCTTGATGCTCGACTAGCCGAGTTCGCGAAAGGCCTCGAAGACTCCATCATGACCCGCGTGTACGACGCAATTGGCACATCAACTCGCGACAAAGGCAAAGCCGCCGTCACCGAAGAAGAACGTCCTCAACCTGGTTCGTCCGCTGATCGCGACGAAGGACCATGGAACGTTTCGGTAACGGAACTCATTATCGTCGTAATAGCCAGACTCTGCTCTACACCGAAACACACAGAATATGAAGCGGAGGTACTTCGACGTCTCGAGCTTCCGTTCACCTGCCGAGGGGAGGCCCAGCCGTCCGGTCAGCACGTGACGACCCTGATGATGAGGGCCGTCCCGAGGGGGAAAAATGCAAGAGCCTCAGCCGCAACTGCAGCAGACAACTCGAACCCAAACACCCACACAAACAAAAAAATCCACCCGAACTACTACCAAAACAACCCAACAGGCCTTCTCACCAGCCCACACTACATCTTCTATCACCCACTACGTAGCCACTATAAGTCTTTTCCTTCTAGTCCCTTGAATCTTTCATCATCTCCAATCTTATCTCCTTAGACAGATGAACATGTCGTATCTCTCGAAGAACTATAACCCTCACACTACCGTCGAGAAATTCATCTTCAAGGATGATTGGATAACAAAGCCAATGGACTCGAGGAAGGTGAAGACGAATGGAGGCAAATATTAGCTTGGCCCTTATTGACGACGATGAACTCGAGGAAGGTGAAGACTACGAAGCTGACATTCCCAAACTTCCCGAGATTCTCAAACACACCGTCGTCGATGAGGAGTGCCCTCCCCTGAAGTCGAAGATAAGAGACGAACTGAATCTACCATGGGAAAATGCCAAAGTGGTTGCTCCTTATCAAGAAGAGATATGCAGGAGAATCTGGAGGAAGGAAGACAGGATTAAGAAGTTAGACGAGCTGGAATTAAGAGGCCTAACCCATCTTTCAAGACCAACTACCGTTCGGTACCTGCTCTCTCTCCGTCGAGGACTTATGATCAAAGGAAAAGGAGCTGATGTTGATACTCTTCGAAGAGAAGAAAAGGAACGAGCCAGAATCAGTGCAATCATGGGGGTACGCCGAGCTCGCCTTGACTTCTACGAATTCCCTATATACAAGGTACGACGAGAAGATGGAACGATTGAAGAACTGACTGAAGGTGATCTCTCCTGCATCAGAGGTGAGGACATTGATCAGATGGTGGGAAGCCACAGGCTCCTTGGAACGCTTCAGAATCCAGACCTCAAAGTGGGATATGTCGCTCTTAAGCGATTTATGATGCGCCAAGTCAAGTTCAACGCAACCCACGACCTCTAAATGGCAGTGGAAAGCAACATGAAGAGGGTAAACCTCACAAAGCCGTCCTTCGAAGTTCCAGACCCAGGTTTTGGTGAAGGCCACATAATTAATGAAGAAGACGATCCGTCAGTCGTCTACATTAACTACAAGGGAGAGAAAAGGCTAATGAAGATAGATTAACAAGTTCAGCGCGGTACTCTTCTAATCATTCGAAATAAGCTCAGAAGTATTCTCGAACAGCTAAGAGACGAAGAACACGAAGTTCAAGCAAAGTACATGAAGCTGATCGAGACCATATCTGAGAGAATATCATTTCGAAGAAGTTTGCGGTCGTATGAGCATTTCTTAGGACTTAGATAGTCACCGTACGTGCTGGTGAGCCCCACGAAAACGAAGACCCAGAAGACACAAAAGGACGAGGACACTAAGGGGGAGATTGTTAGGAATTAATTGTAGTGTCCTCTAATTATTTAAGTCTTGGGTCTATATTTCTTGTTCATGGGTTGTAGTAGTATGGGGAGACAATCTGTATTTAGTAAGAGTTTGGTACTTGGGCTTTAATATACCAAAGAGTTGTAGTATATAAATCCCATAATTATCCTTGTTAGGGTTTATCAAAAGAGTTTACCTTTGAAGCCGCCCTCGTTACACGAACACACACTAAAAGGTGCTTCATAAACCTTAATCTTTCTAATAATCTTTTGATCCTTGTTTGGTAACAAGTGGACCAACAGGTGTCAATCTGAAAATATAGGAATACATACCATCGAGAAACTGGATAGAAAATGTAATTTTCGATCATAAGTTTCTCGATCGTAAACAGTAATGGGCTTAGAAATTGCTAAGTGTCGATAACGTCTAATCAGCCCACTTAAACGAAATTAATGTTTGCAGTCGAAAAACTATATCTCACGCAAAAACCTCATAACAGTGTCGATTCAAATTCCTCGAGCGAAAAACTCAAAAAGGAAAGACGAACTCAAAATCTCACTCAAAATCTTTAAATCTTACACAGTTTTCGTCTTTCAAAGTAGATTCAACATCCATCAGGTGTTTGCGTCTGATTGATTTCAGTTTGCGTCTGATTGATTTCAGTTTGTATCTACATTCTGTAATTTTTTGCCGGATTTTATGTTAGATTTCCCCTGTCTTTAACTGTGAAGCCTTGAAGGCTATTTTCTAAACGATTTAGACCTGTTTCTGTGCTTAAGATGGGTTTAGATTTACGAGTTAAGACAGTCTTTGTGTTTGCTGTCACTCTGATGGTGTAGATCTTCAACCTTCTATGTTTTAGAGCTTAAATTTAAGTTTTGACTAAAATCTGGGTTTTTGAATGATTGAAGCAGTCGAAGAACTTTCTCGATCGCAAACAGTTCCAATCGAATCTCAATTTGATTGAAATACTGTTTGCAGCGTAAAAGATTTTCGATCGCTAACATCTGACTAAGTCGTTAAGATAGATGACGTAGGTCGCAAAATCACTTACCATCGAGAAATCTAATTCTGATTTTACGAGAGCGAAATTTCTTTAAGTGAAATAAAGATACAATTCTTTTACGAGCGAATAACTTACCATTGAAAATAGTATCTTCGATTTCAATTTTATTTCTGTCGCAAATTTTAGCGGTGATAATTAATTTCGACGCTAAAATTTCTCGATCGTAAAAACGCAGCGATAATTTTGTTCGATCGTAAATTTGCTCGGCGATTAACTTAGTTTCTCGCTGACTACTTTCTCGATCGACAAACTTCACAGCGAAAACCATTTTTAAAAATCGAAAGACTTAGAAATCAATTTTATTCAAGCGCGAAAAACTTCTCGATCGTAAATTTACGCAGAAATCAATTTTCTCGATCGTAAATTTACACGAAAATTTTTCTCGATAGTAAAATTTCTCCGCTACAGTACCACGCCTTAAGTTTAAACACTTAGAAAAATTTCTCTAAGTCTTTTCCACTATAGCAGACCTTAGGAAATAAAATTTTCGATCGCGAGATTGAACGAAGGCTTGAATTCAAAATTAGCACTTAGGAAATTAAATTGATTTCTCAATTCTCGAGCCTAAACTTTAGCGGAGTGAATAGTGGTGTTCAACACTTAGAATATTTCGACAAAAACTTTATATGCCTTATACGTGAATGTCGAAATTTCATCATGACTTTAATCTCAACTTCATATAACCTATGTGCAACATACATAATTCTAGTTCCAAAATTTTTATTAAATCTACTATGAATCGACATAATATTACGATTTGATAAAATAAAATTTCGAGTTCAAAATTAAAATCGAACGAATGAGCTTTCTTATTTCTTATCATTCAAGATGGATCATTACCCTCGATACAATCACATCTACGAACATAACATGTACCTCAGCGTACAGGACACAAACTATCAACTCGACCTGACGACATTTCGATGTCCAGACGAGATCATAGTTTCAATACTCCAAGGTCATCCCCTTTGGCACGCACTTACGGTGACGGTCCCGGTGCCAATGGTATACCTCCAACAGTTCTGGGGGATGATCAAGAGTCACGTAATTGAAGAAGCGTACTGCTTCACTTCTAACGGAACAGATGATTCGAGGGCCCCCAACAGACTTCGCAGTGAGCCCTCAACAACAACAACCAAGTCATGAGGATGATATGATTGATGCAGTCGCCTAGGAACTTGAACATGAGCCTCCAACTCAAGAAGCTCAACTACAAGATCTCAAAGCCACGATGATCGACGCAGTGGCCCACGAATTGGAAGTTGAAGCTCAAAATCAGGAGCTCCACGAGGAAGTGCCTATTAATGTTGGCGTGTTCCAAGGATCTACTGAGGAGATCCTGCAACAGGAAGCACTGCCCGAAGCAGAAACGGGGCACAGCTCACCTCCACTGGCTACAACGCCAGAAACTGAGGCTCTGATCTCAATGATTCAGTCCAACGAGCCTCTGGTGACAGAACAAGCCCGTGAGGATGTTGCACATGGATAATCACCTCGCACGGCCACCCCATCAGGCACTGTGTCAGATGAGGAAATTCGTTTGATAAGACGAACTCCAAGGCGACTGAGTATACCAGATGATCAAGGCCATCATGAAGGGGAGAAGAGGCCTAGGATACAAACAAATCCAAATGTGTTGAGTTGGGTCACTATTCTCGATGGGCACGAGAGAGGAAGGCACAAGTGGACTCTTAACCTCGAACATTAAAAGTCTGTAAGCCTTAGGCTCCAGTTGGATGCTGAATAACCGATTACGATTTATTTGTCTATGACCTATCGTGTGCTGATATCCTGCTTGGAAGCAGAGGTCATGACTTGTTATACGAGTCGAATCAAGGGATTGAATCGTTTCATGGACACTGACTCACGGGTCGTACGGTCGAACATGGCTTATTACTCAAGGAGTTTTAATGACTGACGACAACACTATAGTAGTCTGCGTGAACCTTAGACCAAAAGGGGCTTTGACGGAGTTGACTTCGATGTCTCGACTGTCACTGGTTCCCCTCGACCCGATTTACTGTTGCATGGGTCAGCGGACCAGATGCGGTCTTGATAACGATTTGTGATTACCGAGCTCAGACCGCCAAGTACGGATTCACAGTCTCGTAAGTAATTGAGACAACTGTCCTATGTGGACGGCGATGGAAAATTACGAAATCCTTTGCCAGGGTATTGAACTAACTCATGTGAGACATGAAGGGTAGTTTGGTAATTTGCATCGTCTCCGTTTTATCATAGGATCGAGTTCAGTGAGTTTGACACAGACCATGGCTCTCATTCGATCGGGACACAACTGAAGAGTTTGTACGTAGTAATATAATCTATAGTAAGGTTCTGAAATAAAGACTGGATCGAAATTCACACTCGAATCGGGTTACGGTCCGGGATTGACTAGGTAACTACCTGACTCCTGGATTCCTCCCTTGTCGATTGAGTCAAACCAAGAGAGTCGGGGTTAAAAAGGATCATCAACGTGTACTGAAGGAGAGAAAGTGTTTTGGGCCTTAACGGGCCTTGGGCCGTTGGCCGCGCCTTAGTGAGCCTCGGGCCGTTTAATGGACCGAAGTCGAACTTCGTATGAAACTAATTTTAAGACTTGGACTTGGCCAAGTGCTTAAAAGGCTTGAGGGTAAAATTGGAATTTAACCCTAAGCTGATTTTTGAATTATACCATGGGAAGTAATTTCGAAATTAAATATAAATATGGAAATAATATATTTGGAATATTATTTATTTTACGTTGGAAATTTCGAAATTAATTTAGGATAAAGTTTCAAATTTTAATTCCGTGTTTAAATATACTTAGTTGGACTTGGTATTTAAGTTAGTTGTCCAATTATGGTAACTATCCTTATATGGATTTTGAATTCAAAAGTGAGAGATAAAAATGACAAACATTTCTCAAATCTTTAGGAGAAAAAATCAAAATTTCAAACCTTTGGAGAGGATGAAAATTTCGAGCTCAACTAATATAAATAGGGTAGCCCTATTTCATATTTCATAAGCTAATTTCCGAAATTGGTAACAAAAACACACAGAACGCACACACCTTTCTCCCATACGACGGATCAGTTCTCTCTAGCCATTTAGAGAATTGATTCGTGGTACACTGCGAGGTCAGCGTGACGATCTAGTGCAATCCACCACCACCGACGTAGTCTTGAAGAAAAGGACGAGGAGCTGCCACTCGCTTCAACTGGTAAACATCTACGGGTTTGACCCGCCCTATTACGTGCAATATGTGTTACTATTCTGATCCGAGCTACGAGGGCAATCGGAAAACCTGAAAAATTTTTGTTCCGTACCATATCCGGGGACGTGACTTCTCCGGTACACACCGGGTAACCCAATAATAATTGCCTACCCAAGGGGTTCTTCAATACATTATTTTGAATAGTATGCGATTTTATTTTTGAAATAAATTCGCTGGCAATAAATAACTATTAGATTGACAATATTGTATTGTTGTCCAAAAAATGTGAAATCAATTACCAACAAACGCAACTTTGAGTTGATAAAATTGTCTCTATGATTTGGTCATGCCGGAGTTCGAGAATTCTTTTTTTTTTTTGGAATAGGTTCCGTGTATATATATAAGTGGGAGATATACAGATGAGTGAGGTATGCCTCACGAGAATACCAGTAACAGGCTACTGGTTAACACCAGCAAGAAAACGTCAAGAAACGAAAATAACTCCAATCCTACCAAGCTACACGCCAAAGGCGTCGAATAGCGGCCCTCTGTAACTCCAACCCGGGGGGTGTCCCCAGCAGTCGCAAGCACGCCAGGTTGAGTACGTTGGCAACAAGACTGTCCGGAGTCGTGATAGTCCCCTCCTTCCAGCGCTTGTTACGCGCCTGCCAGATATGGTATACCAGTGAACCCAGGACATGCCGATAAGCAGCCGGTATAAGGTGCTGCCGCCGCCATCGCATCGAAGCCCAGGTGATGCCCTCTCGCCAGTCCGTGTACGGCCAGACCCACCTGATCCTCTGCCTCAGAAGGCGAATACAGTGGCGTGAAAACCCACACTCAAAAAATAGGTGCTGAACCGACTCAAAGTGGAGCGCATCACAAAGAATACAGGCAGGGGTCCCCGCATGCTGTGCCACCCAAGGCTTATCCCTAGTCGCTAATCTATCTCTAATACCCAGCCAAAGAATAAACTCATGCCGAGGAACTCGGAGCTGTCCCCCAAAGAGAACCGCCCAAGGGATAGGCGGTCGACGATGACGAATGGCCTCCCTGACCAACTTTGCAGTGGGCCGACCATCAGACGCTCCAATCCAGCGGACACCATCAGGCAGCGTCGGATGTACCTGGGGAAGATGGCAACTGAACTCAATGTACTCGGCCGCCCAGCGTCCTGGCCAATTCCATCCTTGATCGTTAATAACTGAACTCAGGCGAGTCCCCAATGGCACCCCATCGCAAGAGGCCCTCTAGGGTAGTGTTCGAGGAGTGGCACTGATCGCATCCACGAGGAGTTCGAGAATTCAAGTGTTGGACAAACACGGCATTGTTAAGTCGTGGGAATCAGATTCTTCAACGTGCGAATCACGTAACATCAGCAAAGGTGACAATCACCCTTTACCGGGAATTAATGAAAGAGCCATAAATCTTCTGGGTTCGACCTGCACTAATGTTTATGGACAGAATATTGTATTTTCCCAAAATAATTTCCGTTATTTTGTGAACTTCACAAATAATCACTCTTCTCAGAGAATAACGTCATCTTTTCAAAATTCTAACTAAGGACGCTGTTATGGTTGCCTTAGCAACATTGCCTCGAGACTTTATCTCGAGAAGTTAGTTTTAATGCATGCAGACAATCATAGTCGATAGTAACGCAGGCGCTTCAATAGTAGTGAGTTATCAAACAATATTGGATAGAGTTTGATTTGTGATGAACTACATTGTTCCCATATAGTATGGGCATGCGTATGAAATGCAATGAACGTTTTATATAGAATTCCCTTGAGGTCAATTAATTCTGTGACTTACGAAATTTGGAATTAGTGAGAAACTGGGCTTAAATCATATAGTGGGGTTGCCCCATTTGAGTGAGAAAGCTTATGACAAACGTGTATATTACAAACGAGAATATTAAGGTCGTTGTTGGCTTTGGACTCGACATTGACAACCTCTCATTCCACAATGTTTGAGAAACGTAGAAGCCTTAGAGGCTCACACTTCTTCAAGAATAGTTCATTCGAGAATGTGAAGTGAGAGAGGTAACACTGAGAGTGTTGACTGTAACACCTTAAAGATACTTTAGCGCACTTAAAGAAAAGTCATAGATCTTAGAAAGAAAAACCCCAATTGACAATCGTTTGCTACAACTCGTCCTGTTATGCTGAGGATCGGGAATGGAATCCCATCCCTGCTTTCCTTTTCGATGTATACCCAGAGTTGCGTAGGTCGGGTAGAGTGTCTCGCCAGCCTGAGAGATACTGGATAATACATGTCGAGCACAGGGGTTGCTGCGAGCTGTATAGTACACATCGAGCACGAGGTTGCTGCGATGAAGGGATAATCCTACTACCCTTGACCAAACAATAATGGTTATAAACTCACCGAGATAGCTTGATTCTGTGGAAGTAGATGAACTCTATGTACAACAATCATGATTTAATCTAACAGACTAGTTGAATCATACGAAACAAGGCTTGTATGGAAAAGGTTGACATAAATGATGGGCTTTAACTTTGAGGAAACCTTTTCGATTGTTGCAGTGAAGTTCAGTAAATCTTACTAATACAGATGCACGCTATTATCAGATCTGGCAGACGGATGTGAAAATCGTATTTCTCTCGAAGACAAATTAATGAATAGCCCAACGATTTACATCGCAAGCAGATGCTCTCAGTGTGCAAAAGTTATAAATAAAGGGTCGTGCGGACTTAGTCAAGCCTCCAGGAGTTGGTGTCTTTGGTTTGATGAAATAATTGGGAACTATGGATTCGTAAGTACCAAGATAGCCTTTCGTATCGCAATAAAAGCAATGGGAGTCAAATATAATCTTCTATCACCCACTACGTAGCCACTATAAGTCTTTTCCTTCTAGTCCCTTGAATCTTTCATCATCTCCAATCTTATCTCCTTAGACAGATGAACATGTCGTATCTCTCGAAGAACTATAACCCTCACACTACCGTCGAGAAATTCATCTTCAAGGATGATTGGATAACAAAGCCAATGGACTCGAGGAAGGTGAAGACGAATGGAGGCAAATATTAGCTTGGCCCTTATTGACGACGATGAACTCGAGGAAGGTGAAGACTACGAAGCTGACATTCCCAAACTTCCCGAGATTCTCAAACACACCGTCGTCGATGAGGAGTGCCCTCCCCTGAAGTCGAAGATAAGAGACGAACTGAATCTACCATGGGAAAATGCCAAAGTGGTTGCTCCTTATCAAGAAGAGATATGCAGGAGAATCTGGAGGAAGGAAGACAGGATTAAGAAGTTAGACGAGCTGGAATTAAGAGGCCTAACCCATCTTTCAAGACCAACTACCGTTCGGTACCTGCTCTCTCTCCGTCGAGGACTTATGATCAAAGGAAAAGGAGCTGATGTTGATACTCTTCGAAGAGAAGAAAAGGAACGAGCCAGAATCAGTGCAATCATGGGGGTACGCCGAGCTCGCCTTGACTTCTACGAATTCCCTATATACAAGGTACGACGAGAAGATGGAACGATTGAAGAACTGACTGAAGGTGATCTCTCCTGCATCAGAGGTGAGGACATTGATCAGATGGTGGGAAGCCACAGGCTCCTTGGAACGCTTCAGAATCCAGACCTCAAAGTGGGATATGTCGCTCTTAAGCGATTTATGATGCGCCAAGTCAAGTTCAACGCAACCCACGACCTCCAAATGGCAGTGGAAAGCAACATGAAGAGGGTAAACCTCACAAAGCCGTCCTTCGAAGTTCCAGACCCAGGTTTTGGTGAAGGCCACATAATTAATGAAGAAGACGATCCGTCAGTCGTCTACATTAACTACAAGGGAGAGAAAAGGCTAATGAAGATAGATTAACAAGTTCAGCGCGGTACTCTTCTAATCATTCGAAATAAGCTCAGAAGTATTCTCGAACAGCTAAGAGACGAAGAACACGAAGTTCAAGCAAAGTACATGAAGCTGATCGAGACCATATCTGAGAGAATATCATTTCGAAGAAGTTTGCGGTCGTATGAGCATTTCTTAGGACTTAGATAGTCACCGTACGTGCTGGTGAGCCCCACGAAAACGAAGACCCAGAAGACACAAAAGGACGAGGACACTAAGGGGGAGATTGTTAGGAATTAATTGTAGTGTCCTCTAATTATTTAAGTCTTGGGTCTATATTTCTTGTTCATGGGTTGTAGTAGTATGGGGAGACAATCTGTATTTAGTAAGAGTTTGGTACTTGGGCTTTAATATACCAAAGAGTTGTAGTATATAAATCCCATAATTATCCTTGTTAGGGTTTATCAAAAGAGTTTACCTTTGAAGCCGCCCTCGTTACACGAACACACACTAAAAGGTGCTTCATAAACCTTAATCTTTCTAATAATCTTTTGATCCTTGTTTGGTAACAAGTGGACCAACAGGTGTCAATCTGAAAATATAGGAATACATACCATCGAGAAACTGGATAGAAAATGTAATTTTCGATCATAAGTTTCTCGATCGTAAACAGTAATGGGCTTAGAAATTGCTAAGTGTCGATAACGTCTAATCAGCCCACTTAAACGAAATTAATGTTTGCAGTCGAAAAACTATATCTCACGCAAAAACCTCATAACAGTGTCGATTCAAATTCCTCGAGCGAAAAACTCAAAAAGGAAAGACGAACTCAAAATCTCACTCAAAATCTTTAAATCTTACACAGTTTTCGTCTTTCAAAGGTAGATTCAACATCCATCAGGTGTTTGCGTCTGATTGATTTCAGTTTGCGTCTGATTGATTTCAGTTTGTATCTACATTCTGTAATTTTTTGCCGGATTTTATGTTAGATTTCCCCTGTCTTTAACTGTGAAGCCTTGAAGGCTATTTTCTAAACGATTTAGACCTGTTTCTGTGCTTAAGATGGGTTTAGATTTACGAGTTAAGACAGTCTTTGTGTTTGCTGTCACTCTGATGGTGTAGATCTTCAACCTTCTATGTTTTAGAGCTTAAATTTAAGTTTTGACTAAAATCTGGGTTTTTGAATGATTGAAGCAGTCGAAGAACTTTCTCGA
The DNA here is from genome assembly GCA_027422505.1 of Craterostigma plantagineum. Classification (NCBI taxonomy): domain Eukaryota; kingdom Viridiplantae; phylum Streptophyta; class Magnoliopsida; order Lamiales; family Linderniaceae; genus Craterostigma; species Craterostigma plantagineum. Next base: position 14,092,683 of record JAPQWV010000013.1, on the reverse strand, counting down.
TCGCAAACAGTTCCAATCGAATCTCAATTTGATTGAAATACTGTTTGCAGCGTAAAAGATTTTCGATCGCTAACATCTGACTAAGTCGTTAAGATAGATGACGTAGGTCGCAAAATCACTTACCATCGAGAAATCTAATTCTGATTTTACGAGAGCGAAATTTCTTTAAGTGAAATAAAGATACAATTCTTTTACGAGCGAATAACTTACCATTGAAAATAGTATCTTCGATTTCAATTTTATTTCTGTCGCAAATTTTAGCGGTGATAATTAATTTCGACGCTAAAATTTCTCGATCGTAAAAACGCAGCGATAATTTTGTTCGATCGTAAATTTGCTCGGCGATTAACTTAGTTTCTCGCTGACTACTTTCTCGATCGACAAACTTCACAGCGAAAACCATTTTTAAAAATCGAAAGACTTAGAAATCAATTTTATTCAAGCGCGAAAAACTTCTCGATCGTAAATTTACGCAGAAATCAATTTTCTCGATCGTAAATTTACACGAAAATTTTTCTCGATAGTAAAATTTCTCCGCTACAGTACCACGCCTTAAGTTTAAACACTTAGAAAAATTTCTCTAAGTCTTTTCCACTATAGCAGACCTTAGGAAATAAAATTTTCGATCGCGAGATTGAACGAAGGCTTGAATTCAAAATTAGCACTTAGGAAATTAAAATTGATTTCTCAATTCTCGAGCCTAAACTTTAGCGGAGTGAATAGTGGTGTTCAACACTTAGAATATTTCGACAAAAACTTTATATGCCTTATACGTGAATGTCGAAATTTCATCATGACTTTAATCTCAACTTCATATAACCTATGTGCAACATACATAATTCTAGTTCCAAAATTTTTATTAAATCTACTATGAATCGACATAATATTACGATTTGATAAAATAAAATTTCGAGTTCAAAATTAAAATCGAACGAATGAGCTTTCTTATTTCTTATCATTCAAGATGGATCATTACCCTCGATACAATCACATCTACGAACATAACATGTACCTCAGCGTACAGGACACAAACTATCAACTCGACCTGACGACATTTTGATGTCCAGACGAGATCATAGTTTCAATACTCCAAGGTCATCCCCTTTGGCACGCACTTACGGTGACGGTCCCGGTGCCAATGGTATACCTCCAACAGTTCTGGGGGATGATCAAGAGTCACGTAATTGAAGAAGCGTACTGCTTCACTTCTAACGGAACAGATGATTCGAGGGCCCCCAACAGACTTCGCAGTGAGCCCTCAACAACAACAACCAAGTCATGAGGATGATATGATTGATGCAGTCGCCTAGGAACTTGAACATGAGCCTCCAACTCAAGAAGCTCAACTACAAGATCTCAAAGCCACGATGATCGACGCAGTGGCCCACGAATTGGAAGTTGAAGCTCAAAATCAGGAGCTCCACGAGGAAGTGCCTATTAATGTTGGCGTGTTCCAAGGATCTACTGAGGAGATCCTGCAACAGGAAGCACTGCCCGAAGCAGAAACGGGGCACAGCTCACCTCCACTGGCTACAACGCCAGAAACTGAGGCTCTGATCTCAATGATTCAGTCCAACGAGCCTCTGGTGACAGAACAAGCCCGTGAGGATGTTGCACATGGATAATCACCTCGCACGGCCACCCCATCAGGCACTGTGTCAGATGAGGAAATTCGTTTGATAAGACGAACTCCAAGGCGACTGAGTATACCAGATGATCAAGGCCATCATGAAGGGGAGAAGAGGCCTAGGATACAAACAAATCCAAATGTGTTGAGTTGGGTCACTATTCTCGATGGGCACGAGAGAGGAAGGCACAAGTGGACTCTTAACCTCGAACATTAAAAGTCTGTAAGCCTTAGGCTCCAGTTGGATGCTGAATAACCGATTACGATTTATTTGTCTATGACCTATCGTGTGCTGATATCCTGCTTGGAAGCAGAGGTCATGACTTGTTATACGAGTCGAATCAAGGGATTGAATCGTTTCATGGACACTGACTCACGGGTCGTACGGTCGAACATGGCTTATTACTCAAGGAGTTTTAATGACTGACGACAACACTATAGTAGTCTGCGTGAACCTTAGACCAAAAGGGGCTTTGACGGAGTTGACTTCGATGTCTCGACTGTCACTGGTTCCCCTCGACCCGATTTACTGTTGCATGGGTCAGCGGACCAGATGCGGTCTTGATAACGATTTGTGATTACCGAGCTCAGACCGCCAAGTACGGATTCACAGTCTCGTAAGTAATTGAGACAACTGTCCTATGTGGACGGCGATGGAAAATTACGAAATCCTTTGCCAGGGTATTGAACTAACTCATGTGAGACATGAAGGGTAGTTTGGTAATTTGCATCGTCTCCGTTTTATCATAGGATCGAGTTCAGTGAGTTTGACACAGACCATGGCTCTCATTCGATCGGGACACAACTGAAGAGTTTGTACGTAGTAATATAATCTATAGTAAGGTTCTGAAATAAAGACTGGATCGAAATTCACACTCGAATCGGGTTACGGTCCGGGATTGACTAGGTAACTACCTGACTCCTGGATTCCTCCCTTGTCGATTGAGTCAAACCAAGAGAGTCGGGGTTAAAAAGGATCATCAACGTGTACTGAAGGAGAGAAAGTGTTTTGGGCCTTAACGGGCCTTGGGCCGTTGGCCGCGCCTTAGTGAGCCTCGGGCCGTTTAATGGACCGAAGTCGAACTTCGTATGAAACTAATTTTAAGACTTGGACTTGGCCAAGTGCTTAAAAGGCTTGAGGGTAAAATTGGAATTTAACCCTAAGCTGATTTTTGAATTATACCATGGGAAGTAATTTCGAAATTAAATATAAATATGGAAATAATATATTTGGAATATTATTTATTTTACGTTGGAAATTTCGAAATTAATTTAGGATAAAGTTTCAAATTTTAATTCCGTGTTTAAATATACTTAGTTGGACTTGGTATTTAAGTTAGTTGTCCAATTATGGTAACTATCCTTATATGGATTTTGAATTCAAAAGTGAGAGATAAAAATGACAAACATTTCTCAAATCTTTAGGAGAAAAAATCAAAATTTCAAACCTTTGGAGAGGATGAAAATTTCGAGCTCAACTAACATAAATAGGGTAGCCCTATTTCATATTTCATAAGCTAATTTCCGAAATTGGTAACAAAAACACACAGAACGCACACACCTTTCTCCCATACGACGGATCAGTTCTCTCTAGCCATTTAGAGAATTGATTCGTGGTACACTGCGAGGTCAGCGTGACGATCTAGTGCAATCCACCACCACCGACGTAGTCTTGAAGAAAAGGACGAGGAGCTGCCACTCGCTTCAACTGGTAAACATCTACGGGTTTGACCCGCCCTATTACGTGCAATATGTGTTACTATTCTGATCCGAGCTACGAGGGCAATCGGAAAACCTGAAAAATTTTTGTTCCGTACCATATCCGGGGACGTGACTTCTCCGGTACACACCGGGTAACCCAATAATAATTGCCTACCCAAGGGGTTCTTCAATACATTATTTTGAATAGTATGCGATTTTATTTTTGAAATAAATTCGCTGGCAATAAATAACTATTAGATTGACAATATTGTATTGTTGTCCAAAAAATGTGAAATCAATTACCAACAAACGCAACTTTGAGTTGATAAAATTGTCTCTATGATTTGGTCATGCCGGAGTTCGAGAATTCTTTTTTTTTTGGAATAGGTTCCGTGTATATATATAAGTGGGAGATATACAGATGAGTGAGGTATGCCTCACGAGAATACCAGTAACAGGCTACTGGTTAACACCAGCAAGAAAACGTCAAGAAACGAAAATAACTCCAATCCTACCAAGCTACACGCCAAAGGCGTCGAATAGCGGCCCTCTGTAACTCCAACCCGGGGGGTGTCCCCAGCAGTCGCAAGCACGCCAGGTTGAGTACGTTGGCAACAAGACTGTCCGGAGTCGTGATAGTCCCCTCCTTCCAGCGCTTGTTACGCGCCTGCCAGATATGGTATACCAGTGAACCCAGGACATGCCGATAAGCAGCCGGTATAAGGTGCTGCCGCCGCCATCGCATCGAAGCCCAGGTGATGCCCTCTCGCCAGTCCGTGTACGGCCAGACCCACCTGATCCTCTGCCTCAGAAGGCGAATACAGTGGCGTGAAAACCCACACTCAAAAAATAGGTGCTGAACCGACTCAAAGTGGAGCGTATCACAAAGAATACAGGCAGGGGTCCCCGTATGCTGTGCCACCCAAGGCTTATCCCTAGTCGCTAATCTATCTCTAATACCCAGCCAAAGAATAAACTCATGCCGAGGAACTCGGAGCTGTCCCCCAAAGAGAACCGCCCAAGGGATAGGCGGTCGACGATGACGAATGGCCTCCCTGACCAACTTTGCAGTGGGCCGACCATCAGACGCTCCAATCCAGCGGACACCATCAGGCAGCGTCGGATGTACCTGGGGAAGATGGCAACTGAACTCAATGTACTCGGCCGCCCAGCGTCCTGGCCAATTCCATCCTTGATCGTTAATAACTGAACTCAGGCGAGTCCCCAATGGCAACCCCATCGCAAGAGGCCCTCTAGGGTAGTGTTCGAGGAGTGGCACTGATCGCATCCACGAGGAGTTCGAGAATTCAAGTGTTGGACAAACACGGCATTGTTAAGTCGTGGGAATCAGATTCTTCAACGTGCGAATCACGTAACATCAGCAAAGGTGACAATCACCCTTTACCGGGAATTAATGAAAGAGCCATAAATCTTCTGGGTTCGACCTGCACTAATGTTTATGGACAGAATATTGTATTTTCCCAAAATAATTTCCGTTATTTTGTGAACTTCACAAATAATCACTCTTCTCAGAGAATAACGTCATCTTTTCAAAATTCTAACTAAGGACGCTGTTATGGTTGCCTTAGCAACATTGCCTCGAGACTTTATCTCGAGAAGTTAGTTTTAATGCATGCAGACAATCATAGTCGATAGTAACGCAGGCGCTTCAATAGTAGTGAGTTATCAAACAATATTGGATAGAGTTTGATTTGTGATGAACTACATTGTTCCCATATAGTATGGGCATGCGTATGAAATGCAATGAACGTTTTATATAGAATTCCCTTGAGGTCAATTAATTCTGTGACTTACGAAATTTGGAATTAGTGAGAAACTGGGCTTAAATCATATAGTGGGGTTGCCCCATTTGAGTGAGAAAGCTTATGACAAACGTGTATATTACAAACGAGAATATTAAGGTCGTTGTTGGCTTTGGACTCGACATTGACAACCTCTCATTCCACAATGTTTGAGAAACGTAGAAGCCTTAGAGGCTCACACTTCTTCAAGAATAGTTCATTCGAGAATGTGAAGTGAGAGAGGTAACACTGAGAGTGTTGACTGTAACACCTTAAAGATACTTTAGCGCACTTAAAGAAAAGTCATAGATCTTAGAAAGAAAAACCCCAATTGACAATCGTTTGCTACAACTCGTCCTGTTATACTGAGGATCGGGAATGGAATCCCATCCCTGCTTTCCTTTTCGATGTATACCCAGAGTTGCGTAGGTCGGGTAGAGTGTCTCGCCAGCCTGAGAGATACTGGATAATACATGTCGAGCACAGGGGTTGCTGCGAGCTGTATAGTACACATCGAGCACGAGGTTGCTGCGATGAAGGGATAATCCTACTACCCTTGACCAAACAATAATGGTTATAAACTCACCGAGATAGCTTGATTCTGTGGAAGTAGATGAACTCTATGTACAACAATCATGATTTAATCTAACAGACTAGTTGAATCATACGAAACAAGGCTTGTATGGAAAAGGTTGACATAAATGATGGGCTTTAACTTTGAGGAAACCTTTTCGATTGTTGCAGTGAAGTTCAGTAAATCTTACTAATACAGATGCACGCTATTATCAGATCTGGCAGACGGATGTGAAAATCGTATTTCTCTCGAAGACAAATTAATGAATAGCCCAACGATTTACATCGCAAGCAGATGCTCTCAGTGTGCAAAAGTTATAAATAAAGGGTCGTGCGGACTTAGTCAAGCCTCCAGGAGTTGGTGTCTTTGGTTTGATGAAATAATTGGGAACTATGGATTCGTAAGTACCAAGATAGCCTTTTGTATCGCAATAAAAGCAATGGGAGTCAAATATAATCTTCGTATTGTACGAGAGATGTTGCCTTTAAGAAAGGAAACAATATCGAAATACTCCGAATGGTAAAAGCGAGGCTTTTGACCAATTTCTCCATAAACGATTTGGGATAAGTGACCTACATTCAGGGAACAACCTATTTGGAGATAGGATATAGTAAATGGTAGGTTTATTTCAGGTCTTTTACTTGGAAATACGAGGTCAATTACAAGAAAAGGGTTCTTACATGTGATTTGGTTTTCTATGTTCTCGTTGCGAGACAAATAGAAAAGCTGAATCGAGTCCTATATAAATTTACAGTTTGTGGTCTAATATATGCGGAGTTTGACTCGTCCGTTGACATTAAACACGCTATGAGCGTTGTCAAAATTAAGGCTACTCAGGTAAGAACAATAGACCATGATGTTGGTCTATGCGAATGGAGAATATAAGAAGACAGTTAGGTTTATTTTCGAACTTCATGTTTGACGTGGTTGACCGAAAATCCAATTAGGGTTTGGTCTACCAGATTAATGGTCGAGACATGTAAGATCGAGCAAAGTAGCCATCTTTGATGCTCGACTTTCCGTTACAAGGTCGGGTAGCGCGACAATCGTGCTCGAAACCGTCCAAGATAGGATTTGCGAGAGGTTCTGACATTAAGTCACTCAGATAGACGAAAGCAAGTTACATACATCAAATATATGGTGGCGAAAGGGTTCGACCCCTCCCTTATCGTGTTAATGATTTCGATTTTACCTCAACAGCGGGACAGGTCCCGGCTCGACTCGAGAATCCCGATGATGCTTCTGCTGCCCATCCTCCTCGTGGGTTCCCCGACATACACTATCTACACTAGAGATGGTTATCTTTTAATATTCACTAGCGATTTCAATCGAGTATTTGCTCACCTAAGTGGAGTCCTCAAACTCTCTCACTAGACCTCGTTTATGTGGTGCGTCAAACGCTTGGTGCTTTTGCAGCTGGAGACTGGCCTCCAACTATAGGCCTTGGGCGCTCGTTGGAATGGCTATAATATCTCCCAAAATATTGAACTTCATTGATTTCAAGATGTTCTCAAAGTTCCAAAATTTCTCAAACTCCTTCCTTTTCTGATTTAGGCCTTGACCAAGTCCTCGAATCGTCCGTGTCTCGCTCAGCCATGTTTGATCCGTCGTGCCATGTCTTTAGGCCTCGACCGAGATATCTGTTAGCTTGAGCTCGAGCCTCAATCATGAGAAGCTCTCGAGCTTTTTTTTTTAACATTATTTTTCCCTATTGTAACTTATTTTTTTAATTAAAATGCTCGAGCTCAACAAGGTGTAAATAACTTCGAGCTCGAGCTCAGAGTTGAAAAGCTTGACGAGCTTGAGCGCGGCTGTAAAGGCTCGAGCTCGACAAGCTTGAGCCGAACCTTAATAGGCTTGAGCTCGGCTCATTTACACTCCTACACTCAACGCATGAAAAGTTTTTTAACACGATCTGAAATGTAAACGGTAACAGCTTTCGTTTGAGGTAATCAACATTAGGTTATGCTCACATTACGCTTACGCGAGTACCAACAAATTGTCAATCAAGGTGATATATTATCAGGTGGACGAGAGAAAGCTTCGGACAACCTTTTCCAGCTCGATAGCGAGCGATCACTATGTACTTTTGTAGTGATGTCACTTTTTTCATTCAATGTGATATTGAATTGTATTGGTTTAATCACTATTATGTGTTAGATCATGTTTAACTCTATGCATATTAGTTAGGTAATATTGATTAACATGTTCCTAGTGAAGAGGTGTTTTGCATGATATGATTTATGCTCCAAACGGATGTTCCTAGTTATTTAGCCTCTTCTAAATCTTCCTCACCGTCTACCTAGCTAAGTTTCGAGGAAAAGGGAGACATATTGGAGAAGAAAGACGAAACGCATATTTTCACAAAGCATTTAGTATTTTCATCGACGTCGTACATTGTTAATTTAAGATATGGTACAGCGTACGTATGCGGATGACCTTAGACGACGTGTAGCACGTTCGATGCTAAATTTATGGCGCTGCAATCCGTGCCACGACAGTTCATTTGAACCCAGCTTAGCAATCTTGTCGTGTAACAGATCTAAGCTTACGATGGGTACAGTCGTTGGTCGTCCATGAGAGCACTACAGATTAGAAAACAAACACAAACACATTCAGATGATGGAAAGAAGATCGACTTGATGATGATGATGATGATGGTTTTTCGTTAATTAAGCTCAGCTAACCTGGAAACATAGTGATGTGCGCTTCAGCTCTTCAACAATCAGGGAACATTCAGAATGCAGCAAAGTGTCGCCAAACATGATAGCACCTAAGTTATTTATTTGTACCAAATTAATTGCTTATTCCAATCACTAACAAGAAATAAAAAAAAAAAACGAGATAGATGCCTCGCATGTAATTTTAAAAACCATACCCCTGCATGCTTTATTGTTAAGTATACGATGAACAGATGGAGGCATTGTCGATGACCCATCTGTGTCATCAAGCTGCACAAATAGGATTTTGGAACTCAGAATCACCATGGCACTATTCATTTTGGGGGTTTCCAAATTAAAGAAGACGAATTGGATATGAATTTACCCCCAAAATATTGATCACTCACCTGTTGTAAGAACTCAAGGAGATCTGTGTCATTTAAATTCACACCCAAAATGCACGGTACCTGAAAGTTAAACCACGGAACATAAGGCCTGATTTGCCAAACCAGTTCTAAAGTACTACAAGCGACGACCAACTATCAGGGGTCCTCGATGTCCACGACTCCCAACTAAAGAGCTACGATAATAAACCTTTTGTTATGCCTGCCCTATATTGATTGCTAAAATTGATGTTCAGTTGCATTCAAACAGAACACAAAAAGTACTGACTGGAAATGGAATGTGATCGAAAGTCAATAATAATAGCTAATGTTCAATTCTAATAGAAGGAATCAAGAAATAAAATAAACCAAGCAAAGGCTAGTTGAAGCAGTTATGTGTAATTAGCATATGAATTTACCGCAAGAAGTTTAACTGTTGGCTGCTTGTGAAGGAAATTCAAATTCCTGCATGCAAAAAATAAGGTGGATGGGTCAACTCCAGAAATAATGCTTGTAATCACTTTTAATGCATCACTACATTAACTGTTTTAAGGTCAAAGGTGACTCTAATCTATACTTGTACAACAACTTAATGAGATGATGCATTATTACTTGGTAAAGGAAGTTTCTTTGTGGCAGTGAACATTGCAGATCCAACCCCAATCCTGAATTTGTTCAGCATAGTGATCTAATAACTGATAGCCAATTTCAGGTAAGGCCTGTAACCAATGACCGATAAAATATTATTAACCGGTAAAATTTGAGAAACAGTGATTAAAATAATCTCAGACAGAGATACACATACCAAAATTTGTTCATCACTTAGATAGGTGATTGTCTTCATTTGACCAAGCAACACCTACATTTAATCGGATAAGTAATGCACACAGACCGAAGCACCTTACAATCTAAGATCTTCAGGTGATCTTACCTTCTCGTGCAAATCTTCCAGTCGGATTCTTTCATCGGCTGCGTGCTGGAAACAACAAGAAATGGGAAAATATTGAAATTGTAAACGCTATTGAAATACTGAATGTTTAGTTATTATTGACATATAAGTAATATCTGATATTTGTGAACGGCTTCCTCTAGCGTTAAGCATATGATATATATCAACAGAACACTTCCTTTTATGAAAATATGCCACTGATAGGAATGACAAAAAAGATGCTGAAATACAATAGTGAAACTGAAGTTGGTTTAGGGGCAGTTTTATCAAGCCAAGGAAATGAAATAGGCAAAATGCTAACAGTACTACCAAGTCTGTCTAAAGAAATGAAATAACCTGATCAATTATAGCAAGTGTTTTCCCAGCCACCACAGGAATAAATTTCTTATCAACTTGATTGAAAACTTTGGAGTCCTCCAGAGAGCTCCTATCAATCAGTTTAGGAACTAAGGAATCACCACATAGGTGAAAGACGTCAAAAGATATGTCGAGTACAGTATTCTGAGTTTCATTACAACCAAAGGTTCCACCCTGACGCTAGATACAGAACAAAAATTTGATCAAGTTAGATGGTTGTACAAATAATTAATATAATTTGTTGTGGTGTAAAGTACTTAACCACAGTTGGTGAAGTGCAACTCCTCCATTTCCTCGAAGAACCATTATGTAATTCTTGCGAATCCCCATCTGAAAAGGAGGAATCAGATTACTACTGCTAAGCATGCCAAGAAGGAGATTCGTCCTAAAGGCGTCTTTTTTTGACGAATCTTTGTTCTGATTAATTTTCGTGGTCAAGGAGCAGAAAATCATATATGGGAAGCGTTAAATTCAAAGAAGTCTCACAGGTGAACTTATTAATTAAACCGTTTTTGGACTGGGAAGAAACTCACGATCATCAGACTTTGTTTCCACCATGTTCTTCATTGATTTAGCACTCCTCCCCATGATGACTTTTGGCGTCATTTCAGAACATGTGCTGCCATAAAGAGAAGATAAACTGTAAAATGCATTTGTTAACATGATGATTTCAAATATCATTAATAAACCTGCTCATCAAATCAAACATGATGAAGAATTGACACTGTGGATAAGAAAAGAGGAATCTAACCTCTCAACTAATTCACAATCCATGGCCAATCTTTCTTTTGGAGACTGTGGACGCTGCAGAAATGGTTTTATCAAGCACATTGGGTTCCCTGCCACCAAATGAAAATAAGCGTTGTTCTCGCTGCTTCATTCAGTGCAATGAATATAATATTCCTTTAAATACTTTAAATATTAAAATTTGAATTAACGAACAAATTTATTTATGATCCAACCTCTCAAGGAAAATGATCGATCGGGATTACAGAGATCTCCTTTTGTGGACATCAGGGAGGAAGAATCAGTCAGATCCAGGTATCTCTGCTTCCTTTTACGAAATGGTGGAGCTGAATGACTTCTCACAGAGTTTCTCGTGTTAACCAAGGATCGCCATTTGCTTTCATAAGGTATTCCACATTCGTGTTTTGCATGTTGAAAGTCGGATAACGAATGTGCTGAACAGTATTTGGGACTTTGCTTGCCATAAGGAGGCAAAGGTGACAAGTCTAATTTAGTAGGTCCTTTGAGTGGTGTTGAACAAATGAGATTCTGGACAGAAGGAAATTCACCAATTTGCATGGCATCGTAACTGGGACTCCTATTATCCAGCAATGAGTTTGCAAAGGAATAATGCTGCAGCCAACTCTCTTCTGCACTGGAACTGGGACATTTCAAATCTTCATCCTCTCTCCAAATCAAATGCTTATTACTACTATCTTCACGAAGGCAAAAATCACCTCCACTTAGACTTTCATGGATAAAAGCCTTTTCCTTCACTGGCGACCTTTTAGATGTGAGAAACCGAAACCTCAAACTCTGATCCACCCCTTGCACAGAGGACTCAGGAAGGAAATTCTGTAAGAATGAAGACGACGTTACCGAGTTTCCAGTAAAGAAAATGGATCCACCATTAGTTTCACCATCTGTGATCGGAGAAATGCTAAATGGGAGAGACCCATCAAATTTCAGTTCTTCACAAGCAGAGATATCAGTTTTATATTCTGTTATATCAACACCGTCAAACCGTTTTGTTTTCATTACGATGTCATCATCTCCAAATTCAAATATTTGATCGCTTTCGGGACTGCTATCCCCATTAAGCCAGTTTCTTTCGTGAGAGCAACTCCGTAGAAATGATTTTCTTGGGTGCTGAACGATTTGTACGTCACAATCAAACTCGTGAAGTTCTCCAACAGTTGATAGCATATTCGTGTATGCTGGAGATAGTATGCAATCTACGTCCTTGGCAAACATGCATGCCTGTCAAAGGGAATACATTATAAGGCAGGATATGACTTCTAGTTTCAATAAATGGAATTACATTACAGCCAGCAAAAAACCCATGATACGGGCTTACACAGTTGATATCAGAAAGTAAACCTACCTCATTCAGAAGCTTTTTGAGCGTGCATAATTTTTTTGAAGGCTGTTCATATGAAAATAAAGTCTCATCCAAATCTGAGGCGTCATCGCAATTTCTGGATGGATTCTTCAATTCTGGGGAGGGGAGAACTACAGAGGTCTGTGGCATCCTGGGCCTCTTTTTCATATTTTCATAGACATCCACCATATCTTTCCCAGAGTTTAAAGAACCTGCAAGCCAATTGAAAACAAATCGCAATGGATTAGAGCTGCGTATAAAAAAAGTTCAACAGAGCTGACCTGTTCACATGTTCCAAGTGCGAGAAGGGGCAATAAACATACTCACCATAAACCAACTTTGGAAACCTTATTATACTGCACAATAAAGGAATTTCAAAGTCTAATGATGAACATCAACGATGCTATTAAAGGAATTACGAAGATAATGAGTGTGACGAATATCGATATCAGTTTACTGTTAATACTATTTAAAATCAAATAGTATTATAGGCCCCACAAATGTTTGCAGATGCAGCAAGTTTTGCAGAGAGGATGTGAAACAATACGCATTCATAAGTTTAGTTGTCCATTACCACAAGTTATGTTCTCAGTCCAAGTGCAGATAACTCCCGTCTCGATCAATGAAAGTATAGGAACCCAATCCTGGTACACAAAAGCAATGAAAAAAACATATGAGAATAGGAACTATCTAATTGGGCGCGGAATTGCCAACTTAACCACAATTTCGTCAAATTAATACTAACAAAGAATGTGTCAGTATTAGCCACTCCATTACACCGAACGTCAGTAGAGATCTCACAAAAACTTGAAAAGCATACTAGAAACTGAAGAAAACTTGGTTAAGTTATAAACTGAGAGACTGCCAGAACAGAGTAAAATAAGTGATAACACATTTGCAAATGAACCAGTTTGCATTCAAGTGGATTGTTATAGCTAGATACTAATGACATAGCTATCTAACTATTACATGTTTGGAGAATACTTTATATAAATTTCTAGCTAGATTCGTACCATGCCAAAGAGTTAATTGAGTAAAATGAAACATCACCTTAAATTCCACGGAGGTCCTCGATCGCTCTGAATAAGTTATATCATAATAAAATTTTGGGCAAGTCAGGTTTAGAATATATGTTGGACCCAAACCTAATTTCTTTTGTTTCTCATAACGAAGATTAGTGGACGGCATGTCATCAAACTTAGCAGCCAACTGGTTCACTAGTTTATGTATATGTCCCACACAGATAAACCTCGAGTTTATGTCTGCATATTTATTAAGAAAACTTACACACAGATGTCCTGAATATTGAACATTATCTACCCAATAACAAAAACAACAGAACAAAGAGATTGTGGATACAAAAATACTGGAGTTCCTGTACGAGAATGCATTAGATAATTGAAACTATCAGGTATATTACACCATCAAAAGTTAAAAGACGCACCTCACCTTTAGAGGGAGAGTTTGGCGAGGACCAGAAATATACCCAGAAAGCTTCAATTCACCATCAGATACATTCAACTTGTGGAGAGTACTGGAATATTCAATCCCAAAATTACTCGAAAGTAGTAACAATGGAGAAGGTGAAGGTTCAGTTCGAAGCAACTCATCTCCACTGCATTGCAAGAACAATATGATAAAAGAAATATATGTATATAACGGCAATACCATATAAATAAGGTGCAGAAGGACGATACCTCTCCACATCAAATACTTTGAAGGAAACATTTATGTGAACAAGGGCAATTCTCAGCACACTCTTTTTGATCAAATCCAAAACTTTCTTGGGGCTAGCATTGAGACACAGACACCAAAACCTTATCAGGCAAAAACCTAGCATACAAGGTATGCGTAAATAAAATTTCCAAAAGATAGATTTTCATAGCCAAACATACCCGGATTTTAACTGCTTCTGCCGAACTGGTTGATTGTAAAATATATCACGGACACTCACTACAATTAATATTGCGATGACATACAGAGACAGTGAGCATAGGCAGTTGACCACGCTTACAAACAGTGATAGACTTTAACCCACAGCCAGATGTTCTGGAAATTTAACAAAATGATAAGCAATTTGAAAAAAACCTGTAGTGCCAGCATTTTGCTCGTCGTCACAGATTCCAAGATACAAACATTTGCAATTCTGCGAAAAAAATAAGAATACCTAAAGCACAAGACTACTGCAACTAAATAGCAGACCAAATCCTAAAGAAAAGTAGACGAAGTTCATACCTTTAATATTTTTCTGTACCCGTTTGGCTTCCCTCGTGCTTTTGTCATAATCTCTAATAACGAAACACCAGAAATTGACAGCAATGAGTCTCCATGGAACTCGGCATTTTCACTAATAGAATCCAATGCGGCTAGGTGATCTAATTTTGATGTTGCTGCGCGAAGAAAAGATAAAAGAATTCAAAATACAGATGTCAGACACCAACTGAAAAAGGGCATGAAAATTAACTCCTTTGGTCTAGATCAGTGAAACTCACTGATATTATCAATAATACCACTTGTCGTAAACACATATGAATTGAATCTCATACTTTCTCCTGTCAAGAGGTAAGTGTGAGTGTGTGACTTCTATGATGTCTGCTTAACATTGAACGTGAATCACTTTAATAAGTGTTGAAACCAAGAAGATACAAAGAACCTTCTTCTTACAGTTATGATTGCAGATGCATTCTGACCACATTGTCAATGATTTTCTAACAAAGTTATAGCTTGCCAAAAAAGCTGCTAACTCACTCTTACAACACAACAATTAATGGCATGAATCTAAAAATGCTGAAGTCCGTTACAGAAACTATCAGCTACGTAATTTTTATTTCAAATTCAATAATCCAAATATATCGCTTAAAACTGATCCTTCGCTCATGGAGTTAAAGGCCAACTTTGTTGGCTGGTGTGAATTAGACAGGTACGAAAGATTATTATAGAATTACCGTAGCGCTCTCCAAGCAGCATCAATCCATCCCTCGTTATACCAGATCCTACAATATGAGATAATGCTTCAATCCCGAAATGATGACCAATATTCAAAAGTAAGGTCACCATCAGAAGAAGTACGGTTTCGGAAAAATGTAAAGCCTCACCCACTTCAAACATTTCCCGACAAGAAGGCATAAACAATCAATAATTATCAAAAGAGAAATTTATTGAAGTCCATCTCTCTACGCTTACCAGACAAGAATACACAAAAGTCCTAACCAAAAAACTATAGACGACCATACACAAATACCTTTTGACCACATCATGAAACAGAAATGGCGTCATGAACGGAAAGTAGGCTTACCATTATCTACCACCTTGACATAGGAGCTGCTGATGCCAATTGCCACAGTGACCTAGTGGAACATTGAGCGAGTATTATGAAAGGAAAAAATCTGAATCATAAAGTCTTAAAATTGCATGCATAAAAGTTTGTAAAACTTGAGATTTTACGACCCAAACATTCTCTCGCACTGACATTCTCAGAGACTTGATATAAGCGTCATCTTTAAACTCCAGTGACTATTATTCATACAAGGACCAAACAAAACAAGGACATTATTTTAAACTACTACTATCCAAGCTGAAAAATCACATAAACCACTATCAACCAACTCTAGCCCAACAGCTTCCCCACACGTGTTCTTCTCAACCAATTTTATAGATTACCAAAATTGAAAATACACTACTAAAACTTCTCTTATTTAGTCAAATGCATATAGAGAATTGAAGGTAAAAAGGAAAAGAAAAAAAAGTTCGAGCTGTTTTGTACTAGAAATAGCAGGACGACTCTTGTCACGTAATTACAACTGTCTCATAAATCAACCAACCACAAATACCTTTGTAGCACCTGCGTCGAGGCTGTTATAAACAAGCTCCTCAACAATCGTCGTCAAATCACGCATTACCACACCCGAACGAATCGAATTACGAGTAGCGTCCGGCAAATGATGGATCCTCGTCATCTGACAATACAGCAGTTAATGCATAAAATTAAGCAGAGAAAACTGAAAATATGAATTACCAATCAGGGGAGTAAGTACTTGCCACATTTGGTTCGACTTCTCACATAAATACAGAAAATCCAGTCACATGCATGATTGAGACAAGTAGAAAAGGATGAGGACAAACGAATTAACTCTGCTGAAGCTAGTCGACAAACGATCGGAGACTCTTAGCGGAGACGATTTGCGGCCTCGTTTATCTTCTATCTTAACTTTCGAAGTCCGGAAAAGGGAGTGTTATTTTTAATAGTGCTATTACAAAACTAGATAACTTTTCTCATCCTATTACATGACTAATCTACTTTTACAATTTAATTATTATTATTGTTAGTTTTCACCACAAATCTTTTTAATATTACTACTTTTCACTATAATTATTTCAAATTCTCAACATAGTTATCAATAATTATATTTTTAACCAAATCTTTTTTAATGCTTCCATAAACTATAAAATCTCATATTTCAATCTTAGTAATTAAATACTACTGATTTAATATCGAAGATATTAATAAGAAAATTCAAAAGTTCTCTTTTGAAGAGCATGACATTGTCAGCTGCATATGCAGAAGATGTAGACAAGTTTGACAGCATCATGGAGAACATTCGAAAAATAAATGCAGGGGCATATCAGTAGTTGAAAAAGATAGATCCAGAACGATGGACCTTTGCTCATGATGGCGGTGCTAGGTATTTCTTTCTTTTAATCAATATTGATATATTTACTAACACTAATACTGTAGGTATGGGTCACCAACATCTAGTTGGTCAGAGATCATGAATAGTGTACTCAGGGGCGCTCGTCGACTACCTCCCACATCTATCGCGCAAGCTACTTTTTCGCGTTGTCTAGACTACTTCCAAGAGCATCGAAAGGAGATAGACCGTCTGAAAAAAGAACGACACTTATGGCCTGAAAAAGTCTACCTTTTATATAGTCGTTGGGATAGAAAAGCTACAAAACATTATGTTCGCCCATACAACACAATTACTATGACCGCGGCTGTTATCACTCCAGGTAAGCCAGGACGTCGTCCTCGAGTTCACCATGTCAATCTCAAAGATCGTTCTTGTACGTGTGGCAAGTGGTTAGTTTACAAGATTCCATGTTCACATGCAATGCGAAATAATAATAATAATAATATCAATAATAATATTATCATAATTACTGTTATGATTATTATTATAATTATTGTAGTTGAATTCACGTTCTCTATTTTCTTTCAGGTTTGCAAGCATTTTAAAGTCGATCCGTGTGAATATGTTCCAGATGATTTTAGAATTGAGATGTTGGAGACAACATATTCTTATCAGTTTGAGTGTCCATTAGAGGAGTCGCGTTGGAATGCTCCTTTTCATCTAGTACATAATCATTATTTACGTCCAGAAAGAAAGGTCGGACGTAAGCGATCGCGAAGATATCCCTGTGAAATGGATCGAAGGTCTCACAAGAAAAACGAGGAAAAACTATGACGATGAGTTGTGAACAAAATTCTTTAGAGTTGATTTTTGTTGAATAATACTTATTTGAATATTCTATGGTTTATTACAAATTTTTCTTGAGTTTCTTTTTTGTTAATGCGTCAGATAATATTTCTTAATATATATGCCAAGATGATGAATATCATCTATGACTGATTTCCGATGGTAAATGGCGAGAATGAAAAAAAAATACTGAGTAAAAACCTTTTTGGGGTTAAATATAATTAAGAGCAACTGTTTTAGTTATTTGAAATAATTATAGTGAAAAGTAGTAATATTAAAAAATTTTGTGGTGAAAACTGACAATAATAATAATTAAATTGAAAAAGTTGATTAGTTTTGTAATAGGGTGAAAAAAGTTATGTAGTTTTGTAATAGCACTATTAAAAATAACACTAGTTATGTAATTCTCTCCGGAAAAAGGCGGTGGAAGGTAATGGTTTGGGAATTGGAAGAGAGAGAAATGAGAGAATTACACAAATGATATTATTTTGAGAATGGCAAAACAAATTGAATTTTTACGATTACAAAATTAATCCACTTTTTAATTCGAAATATTTTATTTTCATTTTAACCACAAAAATATTTCAAATTATAAATTTTCACTGCAGGTTCATTAGAGTCTGGAGATGATACTCGTATTTTGGTAACTCTGACTTGTTTTCTTCAAATAGCACAACACTTATTTATATCTAAATTTTTACCCCAACCTATTTCAGTTCAAATATATTAAAATTATGTTACTTAAAGAAATAATAAAAAAAATTACTTGGCGTGACCTACTCTCCCACGCGAGTTCGATCAACTTATTCCCTTGTCTTGGCTCATAACAATAGAATTCCTTCTACAACTATATTAAGCAAAAATATTATTAACCAATATACTAAATAAAAATATAAATTAAAAGAAAAATAAATAAATAGCATGGTGTGGTCAGCTACATATGCAGCAGATGTAGACAAATTTGATTTTTTTAATTAGTATATTGGTTTATTAATATTTTTGCTTAATATAGTTGTAGAAGGAATTCTTGTTTCTATGAGCCAAGGCAAGGGGAATAAGTTGATCGATCATATTCATAGATATTGAGTTCACGTGGGAGGTGTAGGTCACCGCCAAGTAATTTTATTTTTCTTTTGATTATTTCATTAAGTAATATATTTTAATATATTTGAGTTCACATAAGTTGGGTAACATTTAATTATTAACAAGTGTTGTGCGATTTGAAAATAACAATAGTGAAAATTTGTAATTGTAAGTATTTTCGTGGTAAAATGAAAATAATAGTTATAACTATAATTAAATTTTTTTATTAGTTTTGTAATAGGTTTAAAAACTTAACTAGTTTTGTAATTCCATTCTCAAAATAACATCATTTATGTAATTCTCTCGAGAGGAAATAGCCAGTGGGTGGGGAGAGCTAGAGCATGTGATTTAGCTGAGGTTTTATAGCTCAGCACATGAATAAATTAAAACATAAACATAAATAAAAATAAACAATCAACACTTAAAAGGGACAACAATCATATAAAAGTCACTTTTACCTCTTACTTTATATCATAAGTTTCTATCATATAACTACTTATGTCAAAAAATATATATAGAAGGACCAATTCAAAACTATTCTTTCACTTGACGAATTCATATGAAAGTCACTTTTACCTCTTACTTTATATTTTTATTTTATTTTTCATGGGGAATCTACAGAAAAATATCCATTTGTATAAAAACTTGCAAGTCAGTACCCTGTCAATATTTTTTATATGTAGGTACCTATTAGAATAAATTTTTTGCACATTGGTACCTAATCCGCCGCAAGGTACATTATGTAATACATTTAGGTACCATATAGAAACGTATTGAGGTACACAATACAGTGAGAAAATGATACATCATATAACACATTAAGGTATCATAGAGAAACGTATATGGTTTCATATAAACGTGTGACGTGGTACATAAAGGTAGGTCAAGGCTGGGAAAATAGTACACACATTCAAACGGGTACTTATATAAAAACATTTCTGACAGGGGTACTAACTTGCAAATTTTTTATACAAATGGGTATTTTCTGTAGATTCACCTTTTTTATTTGTAATGAAACTAACATTAAAAACAAAACAAAAAAAAAAGCATAAATGGAAAAAAGAAAAAGTAGAGAACGAAGAAAGAGAAATAAGAAGCGGAATAAGAAAGAAGAAAGAAGAAGAAGGGAGGAGGAAGAAGGGTTGAAGAAGAAGGGTTCGTTGCGAGGTTTATAGATCGAGCTACGTCCACGTGAGATTCTCAAGGGAAAAGAAGAAGAGAGAGATATATGTTAGGGCGTGTGCCCTCGGAATGCCATACGAGGACTAGGAATAGTATAGGGCGCACGATGATGTATATGTTGCTAAACAGTTTTATTGTCCGTCCTGTCAAAATAAAGTAGTGAATATTATTTTCATTATTATAAGGCATTATTATTTATTTATCGAATTTAAAGTTTGCTTGGCATCAAGCGGTGCGATAAATAAATAACACCAATTGTTTGAGTTGGACGTCGGATTCTCGTGGGGACGAGAGAGGAGACACCGGACGGTCCTTAATCTCAACATTAAATAAAAGGTCTGTAAATCTAAGGATTTTAGGCGGGTGACTAGATATCCAAATATGACGTATCCATTGACGACCACATAGTATCGGTAGTGTCACCGATTACCTGAGAGGTTGTGGGTCGTGATGGAGATATTGGTAATCGGAGAGATCGCGTATTCGGACATTCGGCTCGTATTCGTCTCAATCACATGGCTAGGATGTTGTTAGTGATTGAACGAATGACTATAGCAGCCTCATACCGATAGGGTCACTGACGGATTTGCTTCCGCAATTTTGGTTCGTCGCTAGTTGGCTGGGCCCGCAAGTGTTCCAAATTGGGACACGGGCCAGCGGCGAAACACAACCGACTTTACGAAGGTGATTGTCGGGCTTTGAAAACTTAGGAGGTTTTTCTTATTCTAGTAATGAAAAATTAACATGGAGAATTAATATGATAATAAATAAGTGAATGATTTACCGGCATTCACTAAGTTTTCGGCATTAATTCTTTACCGTAAAGTTTTCGGAACCACATGAAAGTTTTTGGCTCAATACAAGGTTTCCGCGACAATAAAGTTTTCGGCATGTTTGGATTGGAACAGTTAAGTTTTCGGCAAGGGTTTTCAAGGTTTTCGTCATATTATAAAGTTTGCTAGATACATGAAAGTTTCCAACATTAAGGTTATTAATATTTGAAGGTTTTTGCAAATCATAGTTTCGGCATTATTCACAAAGTTTTCGGTATGCTTAGATTTGGAAGTTTTCGTGATCATAAGATTTCGGTATTAACTAAGTTTTCGACATGCTTGCGAAGTTTTCACAACTTACAATACTTACGTTTTCGGCATGGTTTAGATCAAAGAAAGTTTTTGGTATCAACAAGGTTTTCGGCATTCATGTACAATCCTTGAAGGTTTCGGCATGTAACCCTAGTTTACAATGTTTTCAGTAATATACAAGTTTTCGACAATAATAGGTTTCCGGTATTTTTAAGGTTTTCGGTACAACATAAATACGAGGTTTCAGTGGGATTTTAGATACTGACTTAAAATATAATTTCTTCAGGTAAAGACTTTAAAATACAATAATAATTAAATTAAATAAAACGAGCAGTAAGGATTATAAATAAAGATCTAATCAAGTATGTCAAAGCATGCATATCACGCATACATACCATATTGGGTCTCATATTTATCGAAAATAATATTTTAATATGTCAGGATTTTGAAAAAGGCAAGGACAAAGTCGAGCACGAACGGGGCTTTCGGCCATACTGTGAGTATGATATGCAACATGTTCTCTATTTCTATGCGCTTTATGTGAGTTAATTGGTCGATGATTTTGTGACTTACGTGTTATATGGAATTAATGTGATTATGTGGCTATAATGCGCTGTTATGTGATAATTGGATATTGTATGAAATTTATGTCATATAAGGTTACAGGTATAGCATTGCATACATTTAATAATGAAAAGTGAAACCGTTACGACTGCTACGACATCGGACGACATGATACAAAAGCTACGATTACATCCCTACAAATAGGGGGATTACAGAGTCCTATACAGGCACATAATAATATATACAGAATGGTTACAGAGTCCCATTCATGGCGCCACTGGGCAAAAGTACGTGTTAGGATATTTAATAGATTGTGTCAATAGTTTAAGTCTTAGGATTTATTTTGTAATTATCCTTTAGCTTAGGCTTAGGACTATAATGTAATTATCTTATATTTAGTGATTGGGCCTTAATATACCTAGGGTTAATGTGGTATATAAGGTTTTACCAATTCACTTTTGAAAGTAATCAAAGATCAAAGGCTTATCCAAATTTTTCACACAATACACACACTCAAAGGTGAGATTACTCCCTTTTCATTCCATTAAAGCCTCTTTGATTCCTTGTTTGGTGCAATCGGGACCAACAAGTGGTATCAGAGCAAACGTGGATCGATCTGCATTGATTTGAATCCAGTTTCGTTCGATTCCGAGAAAGATCAAAGGTGTTTTTGGGCAAAATATTACTTTCGGCCATTTTGAACTCGGTTTGGGGTTTTGATGCTGCGTTTTTGTGTTTAAAACCTTTCCCCAGATCGATTCTTTACCTAAAATGCTTTAGAACACTTTTGGATCAGTTTTTGGATCAGTTTTAACGAGTTTTGAGCAAGATCGAAGCAAAAGTTTTTCAGAAAAAGTCATTTCGGCCATTCTCTGTTTTTAGTCGATTTGATCTATTTTTTGTTGTTTTTAGCTCACAAATCGGTCGATTATGTGTTTAGGAAAGAATTTCTGAAGTTTAGGATCAAGTTTGAGCAATTTTGGCTAAGATTTGAGCAAAAACGAGACGATTTTCTGGCAAAACGCGTGTAAGCAATGGAACAGTGAAAGCTTGTTCTTTCCCGCGAAACTTCTTGCTGAATCGTTCAAGTCCGCGAAAATTTCAAATCCGCGAAATTTTATTCCGAGAATTTTTAAACCGCGAAAATTTCACTTTCACGGCACTTTTCGCAACTGCCTACTTTCAAAATCTGAGAAACTTTCAACTGCGAAATTTGCTTACTCTTCATAATCCGAGAAATTCCATATCCAAGAGAGCTTACTCCACGAATTTCCTGAGCCGCGAAATTTCTCAGCCGATAACTTTTTGAAATTTTTATATATCCGAGAAATTTTTCAAAACCAAGAAAAATTTGCAAATCCGCGAAAATTCATCTGAGAAAGTTTTCCAAAACCACGACTCTTTCAAATCCGAGAAAATTTCCTAACTGAGAATTTTTTTTTCTTTTCTTGCGAAATTTTATAACTTGCGAAATTTTCTTGCGAAGCTTTAAAATTCTCAACTGAGAACCTTCCTCACATGCGAAATTTTAACTTGCGAAATATTATAACTTGCGAAATTTTCTTGCGAAGCTTTAAAATTCTCAACTGAGAATCTTCCTCATATGCGAAATTTTAAAATCCGAGAAATCTTCCACTGAGAATTTTTCTCATCTTCCGAGAATTTCTCATTAAAACTCACAAACATCGAAATTTCTCAACACATAGTTTCTCGGATAACTCCTCGTATAAACACGTCCTTTAAAACCGCGAATTTTTTTTAACGTGTTAAGTCTTTTTCTCGTGTTGAAATCTCCTTGGGTTAAATTTTTCTCAAATTTATTTAAGATTTGATCCTTACACTTTAGTCCTATCACCCTAGACCACTTTTGACATAAAATATTATCCCACCTCAAAAATTGTTTTCAAAGATTTCTAGAACTTCTCCTAATTTCAAGATATATCTTCTCTTCATACATTATCGACCATCACACACGCTCACTTAGTTCTAAGAAATTCTTTAAACAATTTTTTTTCAAAACTCTACTCGTTAAACTCATATTTCTCATTTCGTTCGTTACTAACTCTCTTATCTATTTAAGATCAAAACCACGGACGATTCGACTGCACCAACCATGTCTACCACGAATGACATCTCAACAGTGGGCTCCGACACCAGGCCACCTATGCTGCGACAAGGCGACTACAGCATATGGACAAACTGGTTCCTCACATTCATCAGGAACAAAGGCGCACCACTCTCTCAATACCTACTGGACTCCATCTTCAATGGTCCAGCACAATTCTGGACGATCATCCCTGCACAGCCAAACGCAAACCCTCCCATGGATGAACGCCGCACTCCAAGAGGTCCCATCAGTGAGGATGAAGAGGCTCGCGTACAGGCCGACGAGACTGCCAAAGGATACCTCTTCCAGGCTATGGGCAACGAAGTCTACGCTCACATCGAGTGCTGCACAACTGCTAAGGAAATATGGGATGAACTCGTAGAAATTATGGCAGGCACAACTGAGAGTGCTCAGGGGAGGAAGTCAACATGTCTCTCACAGTATGAACATTTCCAAGCCTATGAAGGAGAGGAGCTGCGTGACACATATCTCCGTTACTTGAAGGTCATCAATGAACTCAAGAAAGCCAGGATCTCGAGGGACAAATTCGACATCAACAACCGCTTCCTTGGTAGCCTCAAACCACATTGGGGAAATGCAACTGTTATGATGATTCAGAGTAAGGACCTCTCCAACACCTCCATTCATGCTCTCTACGACAGCCTATCTGCCTATGCTCCATACGTGCAACCTCAGTCTAACAACACTCGAGTCGATCCGCTGGCTCTCCTCTCAAACAAGACTACCGAACGATCTTCCATCTCTAAGGCCAAACAGAACAAAGGGAAGCTACCAGCTGTTGTATCTGATGCCTCTTCAGGATCCGAAGCTGATACAGAATCGGATGAAGATGTTCGTGATCTACGCAAACAACTGGCAATGCTCACAAAGATGGTCACAAAGAAGATCGGGAAAAAATCTTCATCCTCCTCCAATCGCCAAAGGACCTTTAGCGGCAGCAAAAAGACCACTCCCACGGAAGAATCAAAGCCGATAAAGAAAGAGGAGGACTCAGCACCTCAAAAGTCTGTGAAGTGCTTTCGATGTGGAAAGACAGGCCACTTTGCCAAGGAATGCCACGCCCCACGCGTGAAGGACTCAGGCTACTACGACCGTAAGGCCAGAATGACCCGCAAAATGGAAAGTGGCAAAGTTCTGCTTACTGAAGAAGCTGAATGGGTGAATGACACTTCAGAAGACGAGGAGCCTCAGGATGAAGATTGCTGCATGGCAAGGCTGGTCGAACATGACGAGGACGAGGATATGGGTCACACCGGTGAAAACACAGCTAAGACTCCTACCAACGCTGAGTCTGAGGTACGAATCTCGCAACTCGATGATGTGTTTAGTCACCGACCCACCATTAAGAACCCCACCGTAAACGCTAAGGTTTATGATGAACTTAGGCTAAAATTTGAAAACAACTATGCATTACTTAGTTTAAAAATAGAAGAGCTTGCTTGTGCAAACGAACGTCTAATGGCCTCCGAAGCGTTAGTCAAACGTCTGCAAAGCAAGAATAAGCAAAATGAGAATAAGGTGAAGGAAACCACACTGGCCATCAGTTCATGCGAAACATCTCGTCTCCTAACTGCATCCCAATATGAACTACTTACCAAGGAAAGAGTTAGGCTGTACCGAAAGGTGAAAGAACTTGAAGAGCAACTTCACCTTAGAAACGAAAACTCACGCATCTTATGCATATTGAACCAACCAGTGGAAACAGAATTCTACAACGCCCGGGGGGGATCGGACTGTCTAGCAATTGCAATCCAACACCGCTGACAGTTAAAAGATATAACATGTGCAACACTACGTTCCTGCAAACAAGAAATGGTGCTCCCCCGCAGCTTAAGCCATTTGTGAGATCATCCTCCGCTGTCATCTCAGAAGAAGCAAGAGAACAGAACATTCATTGGGCAGAAATCGCGTATGACTACACAGAATTGAATAATAGAGATAAGACTAAGATATCTTCACTCTCGGAGGATGTCGAAACCTTACTCCCAAACAAAGAACAGGAAGTTGCTTTCCAAGATGTGCTCTCTCGCACCTACATCCCAAAGAAACTACTACTCATAGCAGATCTAGAACGACAACTAGAAGTAGAAAGGAAGGCCTTTGCAAAAGAGCGAGATGAACTACTTAGCAAAATCTACACACTAGAAAAATTTCCCAATACGAACTATCCCTCTACATCGAGTCAAGTACCCGATTCTCAAACATGTAAATGTAAGAGGACGGCGAAAATGACTCCTGAAGCTGACATATGTTCTAACACTAACTCTAGTATTCTTATGGATACAGGGAATGTGAGTTCGACGTCTCTGGAAGGCAGTTCGTATCAAATAAAGAAGAACCCGCTCTTCGATGACAAGAAGAAAAAACCATCCTATATTCGTTCTTCCTCTCTATGTACTGAATCCCACTGTCCAAAGTTCGTAGACAATTATGTTGCCAAAACTTATCTTTCTTTTACCAAACTTATGTCTATGTGCTGCTGCAATGATTTTGTTCTCCCACGATTTCATGAATATTAAACACATGAACACGCAACCCTCAGACCTCGCAAGCGAACCTTTTCTACGACGTCACCGAATTCTCCCATCTCGCCTAAACCCAAGGTCAAGCGAAAACGTCTCTCGTCATCAAACGCAAACTCACCTACTACTCGAAAGCCAAAGGCGACCAAAACCGAAGCACGAAAACAACAACCACATTACTCACGCCAATTCATGTATAAGGCGCCATACATGCAAGCACAAGTTAGGAAAATTTGGGTTAGAAAAACCATAATCCCGCCTCATCAAACAAACGATAAAGGGAAAGCTAAATTAGAATCAACACAATCTGATTTAGTAACCACATTTCCCATTAAGCGCATAGAAACTTTACATATATCACAAGAATGTCCCGTCCGAAAACGGGGACCCAACGTTTGCTGATGATTGCAGGTCTGTCATGTGTGGTATCTAGACTCGGGTTGCTCCACACACATGACGGGGAACAAGGAGCTGTTGAGCAACTTCTCCGAGCGCTATCTCGGAAGGGTCTCCTTCGGAAACAGTCAAATGGCGCCAATTCTCGGAACTGGTGATCTCGTCCATGACAAACTGACGATCAAGGGCATCTCTTACGTTGAGGGTTTGAGATACAATCTCTTCAGCATTGGTCGTTTCTGCGACAAAGGATACAAGGTTCTCTTCGAATCTGACATCTGCAGCATTATAGATGCCTCAGGACTGCCACTTCTTTCTGTAACGCGCACGTCTCACCTCTATGTACTCAATCTCACGACCTCTCGACCAGTATGCCTTCTCTCTCGGGCTGCACCTAAATTGAATGATCTATGGCACCGACGTCTTTCACATCTCAATTTTAAGACTATCAACAAACTGCGTCAGAATAAACTAGTCAACGGTCTACCCCAACTAACATATCATAAGGAACATCTCTGCTCTGCCTGTGAATTGGGGAAGATGAAGCGATCATCTCACATATCCAAGGAAACACCGTCCTCTAAGCTCATCCTCGAGCTCTTGCATATGGATCTATGTGGCCCAATGCCTACGGCCACACTCGGAGGAAGACGGTATATTCTTGTGATTGTCGACGATTTTTCACGCTACACATGGACAAAACTCATTCGTACAAAGGATGAAGTTCCTGATGTAATTATCGAGTTTGTTGTTACGTCCCAAACTCTTCATCAACAGAAGGTTCGGATTATTAGAACTGACAACGGAACTGAGTTTAAGAACAAGAAGCTCAGTGATTTCTATGCCACTCAGGCATCACTCAGCAGTTCTCAGCTGTGAAGACACCGGAACAGAATGGTGTCGTTGAGCGTAAGAACAGGACACTAGTTGAAGCAGCCAGAACTCTCCTCATCCAATCCGGCCTTCCTCACTCTCTTTGGGGCGAAGCAATTCAAACGGCCTGTTACACACAGAACCGGGCTTCCATCCACAAGAGATTCAACCGCACTCCATACGAGATGTTGAACAACCGTCGTATACCAGATATATCTTATCTAAGGGTTTTCGGATGCCGATGTTTTGTTGCCAACGATCGCCAACATCTTGGGAAGCTTGATCCAAAAGCACTCGAAGGAATCTTTGTTGGTTATTCACTAAACTCGAAGGCATACAGAGTCTATCTTAAGGAGAAACGATCTGTCATTGAGAGCACAAATGTCACCTTTGACGAAAGCGAAGGCGACCTCATGGCTTCTGCTCATATTAGTCCAGAACCAGGTCTTCTACAGTCGTTGACAAAAGGTCAACCTTCAACGGCGGGAACTTCCTCATCTGAGGGCAACTCTGGTGAACTGGACCTGGATCTACTTTTCGAGTACTTCTATCCAGTTCCCAAGACTCCCGCCGCCACCACTGAACCTACCGCTGCACCCACTCCACCTACACCACCAGCTATCGGCAATGACGTCATCCCTCCAAAATTGGATGCACTCAATCTCAATGAAGACGACATTTTACCCAACCCTGGGAACATTGCTGATCCTGATGCTGAACCCTCTCAATCCACTACGGTTGAGATCTCTTCTTCGGACACCGGACCCCAATCTAATGAGTCTCAAATCGATATAAATGCGGCCAGCTCCTCACAAACAAATGTACCACTTTGGGCTCGCTCTCACCCTACCGATCAGATTATTGGGGATCCCACATCCGGTGTTTCGACGCGTTCAGCCACTTGAATGAAAGTCTGTTTGCTTGCTATCTCAGTCAAGTCGAACCATCACGAGTAGCTGAAGCTCTCAACGATCCTGATTGGCTGATTGCAATGCAGGAGGAAATAAATCAGTTTGAACGTCTACAAGTTTGGGAACTCGTACCACGACCTCACAACAGATCCATTATCGGCACGAAGTGGATCTTCAAGAACAAAAAGGACAAAGACGGTGTTGTCATCCGCAATAAAGCAAGACTTGTGGCTAAAGGGTACAACCAACAAGAAGGAATCGACTACGATGAAACTTTTGCCCCCGTTGCCAGGATCGAAGCTATACGAATTTTCTTGCCTTTGCTGCTCACAAGAACTTTAAAGTCTACCAAATGGATGTGAAGACTGCATTTCTGAATGGATTTCTCAAAGAAGAAGTGTACGTTGATCAACCTGAAGGGTTCTTGAGCGAAGAGTTTCCTCATCACGTTTATCGACTCTACAAGGCTCTCTACGGACTAAAACAAGCTCCCCGAGCTTGGTATGACGTCCTTTCATATTTCCTCGTTCAGTCAGGATTCAAGAAAGGATCTCTGGATACAACCCTCTTCACCAAGCGGAGTGACCCTGACATCATGATTGTACAGATTTATGTCGATGACATCATTTTTGGATCGACTGAACCACAACTGTGTGAAGAGTTCGCAGATTTGATGAAAGAAAAATTCGAAATGAGTATGATGGGCGAGATGAATTTCTTTCTTGGTCTTCAAGTAAAACAACTCCCCGACGGAATCTTCATCAACCAGTCCAAATACATCCATGACATCCTCGAGAAATATGGAATGAAGGATGCTAAGACTGCTGCAACACCTATGTCTCCCTCTGGCCGACCCGACGCGGACCCATCTGGTGCTCCCGTCGACCAAACCGTCTATCGTGGGATAATAGGCTCTCTTCTATACCTCACTGCTAGTCGACCGGATATCGTTCTCTCGACAGGAATCTGCGCTCGTTTTCAGGCTACACCGAAGGAATCCCATCTCACTGCTGTCAAAAGGATTCTCCGCTATCTCAAAGGAACACCCAATCTGGGTTTGTGGTACCCCACTCGATCGGACTTCAAGCTGGTTGGATTCTCTGACTCGGATTACGCAGGATGCAAGATGGATAGAAAAAGCACCTCTGGAGCTGCACACTTCTTGGGCGGTAAACTCGTGAGTTGGTCGTCTCGAAAACAAAATTGTGTCTCAACTTCGTCGACGGAGGCAGAATATGTCGCCGTCGCTAGTTGTTGTTCACAACTTTTGTGGATGAGAACCCAACTACGAGATTTTAATTTTCATGTTGATAAATTCCCATTTATTGTGACTCAAAGAGTGCAATTGCGATGACGAGTAATCCAGTACATCACTCGAGGACGAAACACATAGATATTCGTCACCACTTCATCAAAGAACATGTCGAACAAGGGACGATTGAATTGCACTACGTCACAACCGAAGATCAACTGGCCGACATTTTTACAAAACCGTTGGATGTCAAACGATTCCAACACCTTGTGACTATGTTGGGCATGTTGAATCTTCCGTTGTGATCAATCGACCCTACATGAATTTTGATGAAGTGTACATATTTCCTTTTCCACTTCACTCCAATTTCTATGTGTCTTCTGAATTATGTCTTTTGAGGGGGAGTTTTCGATTAAGGGGGAGCGTCTGATTTTTCCATTATTTAAAAAGGAGTTTTTCGATTAAGGGGGAGTTTCTGATTTTGGGTTGAAACTTTAAAGTTTGGACAAACTGAGTCAAAATTGGACCGATTAAAATATTTTGGGTTGAATTTTAAAATTTCTGGTCAAACAGGGTCAAATTGGACCAATTGAACTTCAATTGGACCCAATTTTGACCAAGCCCGCGAAATTCAGCTCAGATGAGGTTTTGACCAAGCCCACGAAATTTCGGCCCGTCAACTCAAAATTCGCATGAACAGTCACCAAAACCCTAAAACCCCAAAACCCTTAACGTTTTTTCACAATTCTAAAAATCCCAAGAAAATTCAAAAATTTCGCAACCCCTCTTTTAAAAAATTTCGCAACTCCTCAACTCGTCGTCGTCGTCCAATCTGCACTCAAAATCCGTTTATCTGCATTCTCCGTCTTCAAAATCAGCATTTCGGTATGAATACACCTCAAATAACCCAAATTTCTGTTCGTTTTATCCTATTTTTGCCCCGCATTGATTAAATCCGTTAGGTTAGGATAAATTTTCTCGGCTCTGAATCGAACACATATTAGGTTTTTGATGTTTAAAACCCCCAAATATGCATTGCCCATCCAATTTCGAGTCGATTGAGTCCAGATTATTGCATTTGGATGAGATTTGAGTAGGTCTAAGGCTAAAATCATTGCGTCGTTTCGCACGCTGTCGCACTGTGTTCTTCACCGCGAAAAAAAAAAAATTCTCAGAAAAATTGTTTTAAACGTTAAATTTCGCTGCTACAGTGAGAAAAGTTCCGCGAAACTTTTTCCGAGAAACTTCTTACGTTAAAAATTTTGCTGCAACAGTGACTAAGAACTGCGAAACTTTCGCCCGAGAATTTACATGTGTTAAATGTTTTTTTTCGCTGCTACAGCATGTTAAGTCCCGCGAAAGTTTATCTGAGAAAATCTTTTTCCCTCACGACACAACTTTCTCTGCTACAGTGAGTTTAGCCCCGCGAAATTCTAATACACTTCACTTCATATTACATATTTTTTCGCAACTACAGTGAACAAAAATTTTCTCAGTCCACAAAGATTTTTCCCTCCGCGAAACTTTCATAGAACTTGCGAAAATTTTTCCTTATATGCGAAAATTCATGGATAAACTACATGTGAATGTTCTTTGATACATGCGAAAATTTGAACAACTTGTAAGATTTCCTAACTTGCGAAATTTCCCATACTTGCGAAATTTTACTCAATCTGCGAAAATTTCTCACGACATGCCTATGTGATATAACTTGCGAAATTTTCCATACTTGCGAAATTTTACTCTATCATGCGAAAATTTCTCACGACATGTCTATATGATATAACTTGCGAAATTTTCCCATACTTAACTCAATCTGCGAAAATCTCTCACGACATGTCTCTGTGCTAAAACTTGCGAAAATTTCTCATTACATGCGAAAATTTGAACAACTTGTGTAATTTCCTAACTTGCGAAATTTTCCATACTTGCGAAATTTTACTCAATCTGCGAAAATTTCTCACGACATGTCTATGTGATAAAACTTGCGAAAATTTCTCATTACATGCGAAACATTTGGACAACTTGCGAAAATTCTTGACATGCGACAATCTTTCAATACATGCGAAATCTTACTCTATCTGCGAAATTTTCTCGGCATGCCTACATATCATAATCTGCGAAAATTTTCCACTACTTACATGCGAAAATTGTCTTCAATTCAAAATTACTAAGTGCTAAATCCTTTTTTTTTTTGGTGTAAGTTCCATATATATATATATATAATGGGGAAATGTACATGTGAGTGAGGGGATTAACCCTCACGAGCAAAAACCAGTAACATGCTACTGGCTAACACCACCAATTACAAAGCCTACACAAAACTGTCGTCCAACCTACCAAGCTACACGCCAAAGGCGCCGTATAGCCGCCCTCTGAAGATCGAACTTGGGGGACGTCCCAAGAAGTCGCATGCACGCCATGTTGAGGACGTTCGCCACAAGCCTATCTGGTGTCGTGATAGCGCCCTCCTTCCATCGCTTGTTGTGTGCCTGCCAGATATGATACACCAGCGAGGCTAAGACATGGCGATACGCTGCATGCAAAAGATGCTGGCGACGCCATCGCAACGCGGCCCACAAGATAGCCTCCCGCCAGTCCGGATAAGGCCACACCCACCTAATCCGACTATGCAGTAACCGGACACATTGGCGCGAAAAGCCACAATCAAAGAACAAGTGTTGGACCGTCTCAAAGTGGAGGGCATCGCAAAGGACACAGGCTGGGGTCCCGGCGCGCTGTGCCACCCAAGGCTTATCCCTAGTCGATAAACGATCGCGAATGCCAAGCCAAAGGATGAACTCATGCCTAGGAACTCTCAGAGGACCCCCAAATAGAACCGCCCACGGGATAGGAGGCCGATGTATCCGCAACGCCTCTCTAACCAATCGGGCCGTTGGCCGCCCATCCGGTGCTCCAATCCAACGAACCGCATCACACTTAGTCGGATCAGCAGAAGGCAGATGGCGACTAAATTCGAGGAATTCATCCGTCGTCCGTCCTGGCCAATTCCAGCCATGAGCATTGATGACTGTGCTGAGGCGAGACCCCAACGGTAGGCCCATCGCAAGTGGTCCTCTAGGATAGCGCTCCAGCAACGGTTCAGATCGCAACCACGGATCCTCCCATAACAATAAAGACGAGCCATCACCAATCATAAATGAAATGTGCGGAAGAATTACCGGTCGCAATTGCATGAGTTTCCTCCAACTCCATGCAGTGTTGGCCGCGACAGGAATACTCCAAACCGAACGTGCATGCAAACGTGTACTGTACAACCAAGCCACCCAAATGGAGTCAGGCGCCCGAGCAATCACCCTCCATAGTAGTTGGATGAGGAGAGCCCTGTTGTCATTAGTGATCGAACGAATCCCCAATCCTCCGTCCGAGACCGGACGACAAACCTCATCCCATGCAACCTTTGCCGAAGCTCCACCCCACAAGAAGTGGCGAAACCGCGCCTCCAGGGCCCGAACAACACCCTTGGGTAGCAGGAACACCCCAGACCAGTAAACGTGCACGGCTTGGAGGACTGACTTTATCAGTTGGACCCTTCCCGCATATGACAAGGACTTATTCAGCCATGACCCCAGCCGCGCATCAACACGTTGAAGCAACGGCGCACAATCAACAATCGACAGCCGAGAGGCAATAAGTGGGACCCCCAAATAGCGAACAGGTAGTCGACCCTCTCGAAAACCCATCAAGGCCAATAACTGATCCTTTAGACCATCCGCCCTCTTTGAAAGATACAGTTCGCTCTTGTCCAGATTAGGATGCAGACCTGAGAGTTCAGAAAACATCCTTAAAGCATCTTTCAGAACCCCCACCGAAACCGCATCTGCATGGCAAAAAAGCAGTAGATCATCCGCAAAAACCAACATTGGCAGAGATGTAGATTCACATCGCCAATGGTATCGAAATCTAGGTTCGGCCTGTATCCGACACTCAACAAGCCCATGCAGCACTTCCATGACGAGGGTGGAGAGATATGGAGATATAGGATCCCCCTGTCGTATGCCTCTCATGCTAGCGAAGAAACCCACCGAACGACCATTTAGATTGATGGAATAGGTGGGCGTCGTCAAGCAATTCCTGATCCACTCAACAAATATCGGGTGGAATCCCATAGCCTGGAGAGTGGACAATAAGAAACTCCATTCCACCTTGTCATAGGCCTTTGCCAGATCCACCTTCAGCATGGCGCGAGGCGGATGACCCTTACTCGTATAGCCAAGACAAAGTTCCTGTGCCAGAAGGATATTATCACTGATGCGCCTGCCAGGAACAAATGCCGTCTGTGATGCGTGGACCAAATCACCCAGTGCATGCTTCATCCGATTTGCAAGAATCTTCGAGAGAACCTTATAGAGGACGTTGCAGCAAGAGATTGGCCTGAAATCAGATGACCTTCGAGGCGACTCACACTTAGGTATTAGCGTAATAATAGTGCTATTAAGGCCCTTGAGCAGGCGCCCTGTCGCAAAGAAATCCTGCGTTGCCTGTACCAAATCAGGCCCCAATATCCCCCACGATGCTTTAAAGAAAGCCGCCGTATATCCATCCGGGCCTGGAGCCTTCTCATCCCCCATAGAGAAGAGCGCTTGCCTCACCTCCACACCGTCTACTGGCCGGACCATATCTAACGCCACAGCTGGGGGAAGTGTGCGCTTAATGGCCCCCTGCACATCAGCCCGTAGGACAGGTGTCGACCGCACCGATTGGCCAAGTAAACCCTGATAAAACCCCAATAGCTCCCCTTCCACTGCCTCAGGTGTATCTAGAAGGGTTCCGCTCGAGTCTTCCAGCGATATGATTCGATTGGTCACCCGCCGCATCGCAACTCTCCTGAAGAAATAGGCAGAACACTGGTCCACTTGGAAGTGTACAGCTTGGCTAGATTTGCCAACAACTGTCACACAAACCGAAGTCGGATCCCAGCCCACCCAAATTCGATTTCCAGGTCCCTCATCATAATCAAAAAACCAAGTCCACTTCGACCTAAGTCCGTCAGATATACGTGCTGCATTCGCCTCAGCAACGCGAGTCTCAAGAAGTCCAATAAGGGCCAGTCCACCACGCCCAATCCACTCTCCAACCGCCCGCCTGTGGTCTTGTCGGTTAAGACCACGCACATTCAATGAGCCGATAGGGATCATGGATTAACCCCCGATAGGGCTGCGTTCACTTTAGGGCCCGTAGTTAGTGTAATCGTCGTAATATCCTCCGGTTCTTGCAACTCCCCTAGCAATGCAAAGGAGTTATGATCATAATTGCCATCGTCTCCCGTTGGCCGTGGTGTCCGCGGGTTTTGAGACGTACTCGGAACGTCCGGCCTCCCTTGGGCAATAGGCTCCCTCCGCGCCTTATGTGGCCCAGCCACCATCACAGCCTTTCCATGCGCCCCCACTTCGCGCCATTCCGATTGTGGGCCGCTCCGATGCTCCCGACGTCCACGATCCTGGCGTGGCCGCGCACTCGGCGCCCTACCTCGCAGCTCGCAACCCATACGCGGCTTGTTGGAAGGCATATGTTGAGCTTGTGTATGTGGTTCCCGCGCCACCTTAGGGCATTGTGAGTCCCCATGAGCCCATGTGTCACACGATCCACACCTCACGGGCCGCCATTCATATTCCACCCTAACTGGGATGACCTCAGCCGTACTTCCATCTTCAGTCGGCTGTTCAATGTTAACTGTCTTGACAAAAGGGGAGGCAAGCAATTTCATAACGCAAACCCGGGCGTAGTCAATACGATCCCCCCTTTCCGTGATACCATCCGCAAACAGCGGGCGGCCAACACCACTAGCAACCACACTTAAGCCCGCCTGAGTCCAGAACTCGCCCGGCACGTTCCAAAGCTTAACCCAAAGGGGAACCTCCACGATATCCTTCCGCTCTAGCGACATGCCCGGCCGCCACGTCTCTAAAAATAAAGGCTGGCCCTGGTAGAGCCACGGACCACCCTCCAACACCGCATTCATGGCAACAGTTGACTCAAACCGGAACCGAAAAAAACCATTTGATGTTGCACGTACTTCCACAATGCCCTTCCATGCTGATCGGACAAAGCGCTCAACGGACGGAAAGTACGGCTTCCGACCCATGAAATACCCAACTAACGTATTCTCCCACCGGCCTAACCCTTGGCGGGCCACTTCCCACGATGGGGCCACCACGGAAACCCCGTCACCTGCCGCCTTCGGGACAACATAGTCTAGCGTGAGCCGTCGCTGAATCCCGCCAACCCTCAGATCGTCGCCTTTTGGTTGCGTTGCCGAACTGCCCTGGACCACCTCAGAAAAGGTCGTAGCAGCCCTTCGCTCGGAGTTTGGCTACCCAGATGCCAAATCAGAAACCCTAAATTTCCCCGCCTCATCTGTAGTCCCCACCATCGTTGATAAAACCCTAGATCCACTAATGGGCCCAGCTTGGCCCGGGGCTGCCCTACTCATGTCTGCCGGACCCTCCACCTCGACTGCCGGCTGCACCACCGGCGTATCAACAGGAATAAGCCGCGTACCACCTTCGCCATCGTCCTCAACGAGCAAGTCCGCGTCAAGTGCCTCATCATCAGCCGCGACGTTAAGCTCCATTCGGCGCACCGCCTTTGAACGTAAGATCCCTCTAGGTGGTGGCGTCCCAGGCCTGAGTGGCCGATGTGCTCGCGGTCTGTGGCGCAGGAACCCCTGGACGTCGAGACTTCCATTCATGCGATTGGTCAGCACCCCAGAACCAGGTGGATGTCCCCCCGCCGTCACAGGCGCCGGCATAACAGGCCGACGCTGAGAATCATCACCCTCCTTGCCCGATCGCCCATGGATAGTGGCCATCAACCCGCGAAATCGCTCAATATCAAAGCATGCCCCAAACGCTGGATACGCGGCAGCCAATTGCTCAAGATCCGGCAGCGCCGGCGCCATCCTTCCCACAAGATCAGCAACGTCATTCCGATCGCCATCAGATTCGGTTTCCATAGCGCAACCCCAAACCCTAGGTATAGCGGCCCCAAAAACCGCCGCACTCCGTCGTCACCAATAGAACAGCACACGTCACAACCACCGGCCGGCCTTTGTCGGGCCGGAAACAGCGGTGGAGGATCGATCAACTGAGCGTGCGGACGTGAAAATTTGAAAAAAACCCACTGTGTGAAATCGCACCTTTTAGTGTGTGAAATCGCACCTTTTAGTAGGATAAATCCTTTTTGCATGCGAAAATTTTTTGAATCAACAGGCGAGACCTCCTAACTTGCGAAAATTTTCCATGTCTATTTGTTTAGCAAATTCTCTCATCTCACATTAATTCCTACTAATCATATTACAATTACTTCAAGCGCAGATATGACTGGAAAAGATCAAAGCACAATTGAAGCGCTTGAGGCGGCTGCAATCCAAAGGGACATTGCTCGCATCGAACTCAACACGCGTCTCTATGTCCCACCACCCGAGCAGATCTTCCCACTAAGTCAATGGGCAGCTCTGATTCCCAACAACTACATGGTGGACCTGCACAGCTTTCGGTGCGATGCCCCCGTAATTATAGAAATCCTCAAAGGGCACCCACTTCGCCATGCCCTCACATATGGCGAGCCAGAAGCACAGGTGTATCTTCAACAATTCTGGCATACACTGCAAATAGCTGGACCACTCCATCTTGCCAAAACCTTATCCGCCCAAATTGATCAAGAAAACCGTGGTACTCACTCGCAAACTACTACAAGAAGTGCTTCAACTCCCAATCTACTCACCATACGACCCGCTACCAACCCATGAACAACTCATCGAGGACATAGACCCGCTGGGCTATCAACCAGAAACCAAGAAGAAGAAGGGCCCACTTGTCCTCAGTGAAGTCACCACCCCGCAACCTACCTCAACCCTGGCGCACACTGTACTTGTTGGTGAACAAATGCATGTCAGGGAAGCATGCTGGTCAGGACCGGGGAAACTTTCAAATCCTCACCATCCTCACCGGCATCGCTCACAACCGCAAGTACAACTACGCCGACATCATCTGGATGGATCTTGTCTCAATGATCCAACGTCGCGACCGGGAAATTGCCAAGGGAGTCACAAACCGTTTCGTCCCTTACATGCGGTGGCTCCCAGCTCTCATCAGACATTTTCGGTTGCACTCCACCAACATTCGCATCCGACCGGCAGCGGAACACTTCCTCATCCCCACGGTCGAGAAGTTCGCGAAGAAAAACACCCCGGCGAAGGATCGACACGCCATGATTCCGGACGAAGTTCTCGCCTACGCAGACCAGACAAATCCACACGTCCAGGAATATCGCGCCTCAACCGCCTCATTCCGAGAAAGCCCCAGACCCCTATCTACTGTCCCTACGGCGCAGATCAACCCCACTGCTCCCAACCCCGGGACTAGCCAAACCCACCACCACCTCCAAAAAGTCATCGAGTCGCGCCGCATCCTCTTCCACCCGCGCTCCGAAAAAACGGTCGCGAGAGGATGACGTAAGCCGCCCCACGGAGCGTCGATCGAAACAAAAACACGATCGACCTCATCAGCCACAGATAAGCCGAGCCGAACCAATAGGTACAGGAGGTGATGTGTTCACCTCCCGAGTAGAAGTCGTGGCATCTGGCTCAACCACGCAAACGACCCCACCAACCCACTTATCTTCCTCTCTACAGGAGATATTTCATTCCACGAGGAGCCACGTATACCATCGACATCCCACTTGGAGATAGTCGATGTTGAAACAAGCAGTCCCTCGCCTCAGACTGCATCCTCTTCATGCACATCGAGTATAGTGCCCTCACTCCCCATAGTTTCATCCATTTCTAGGACATATACACCTTTTACTGCACCACAGAGTCTTCGTGACTCTGTCAGAACGCTCGGTGATGTCTCTGTGACTGAGAGCGGAAGACCTAGCACGGCCAACATCACAACAACCGTAAGCCTAGGCCATCATTCGATTGAGTCCGTCTCATCGATGATGCCAACGGGAAGTCTAAGTGACCCCGTCTTCTCCAGTCCTGTGCAAACGGGCGGCCGAATCGGCAATCTTCTCCGATTCGGTGTCAGTTGGCATTCTCCGTGAATCCAACTTGTTAACCTTACCCACTTTCGTCACCCGAGACCGCGCTAGAGACCCGTCTTCAAGAGTTTGCAAAGACTCTTGAGGCGTCGATTCTCGATAAAGTTTACGCGCGTCTCGATGCGTCCACCGTCGACAAAGGGAAAGGTGTGGCCCCGGAGACGCCACCACCGACTCAGAATGTGGATGCTGAAGCCATTCTCTCTGCCATTTCCGCGAAGGAGCTATTCTACCTCCTATGAGCAAGATTCGAGTCGATGACGGAACTCGACGAGGAGGAACAGCAGATGAAGAGAATGATGACTCAACCCATGACTTGCCGCGCTCAAGGCGAGTCCAGAGGGATCAGGCGCGACGATCAAGACGATGATCAAGATCGCCGCGAGGGGGAGAATAGGCAGCTAGGCCAACAATCCCAAGGACTCATGCACTCGACGCCGTCCTCCTCCACCGGGCCTGAAACAACGCCCGTAACAGAAACCTCACACCCCACTAGCCAAAAAAACCCACCTTATCTACCCTGAGTCACTAGCCAAATCACCCTCACCACCACCCACTACCGTCTCCAAAACTCTAATCGTCACATCGACGTTAGAGACCACCCCCACACCGTCTCCACCCACAGTCTCCGAACCTCTAACTATCACATCGATGTTAGAGGCCACCACCACACCTACACCACCCGACACCCAAATCATCCTTGCCAAACCATCACCACAACTGAACCACCAGAATCTCCACCACAACCATCCCCACAATCCACAAACTCTTCCGACGCAACACACCCTCGCCACCACACAGCGACACTCCTCTCAACACCGATTCCAACATAGCTCCCGAGGACGTCTACTGCGCACAGAACGAGATCGAAGCCTACATCTTCAACAATGAATGGCTGTACACACCCGCCGATGCAGTAGCAGCCAGGAAGCTGGTGGAAAATGCTCGACGTCTGCTAATGGAAGCCTCACTAACGCTGATCAACACTGCAGACAACGAGGACGGAGAGGAGTACGACGCTGAACCTGCCGAGCTCGAGAACATCCTACAATTCCAAACGCAGCAAACTGAGGCCCCTGCTGCTCAAACGGATGTACCCACGGTGGATATACCGGAAGCACCGTGGGAAAACAAAAAGATCACCGCGCCGTTTCAAGAAGAGAT
The DNA here is from genome assembly GCA_027422505.1 of Craterostigma plantagineum. Lineage (NCBI taxonomy): Eukaryota > Viridiplantae > Streptophyta > Magnoliopsida > Lamiales > Linderniaceae > Craterostigma > Craterostigma plantagineum. The sequence goes on along the minus strand of JAPQWV010000013.1, from coordinate 14,052,820 downwards.
CAGGAAGAGGATCTGGCGACGCAAGGAGCAGATCATCACAACCTTCGACGAATATGAGCTGATGAACATCCAAAATTGGAGCGAGAGAAAGAAGCAGCTCTATCGATGGAGCCTTCTCTGCCACAAATGCACAAAAAGGATGCTATCCGTGAGGAAAACATCGCTCAGGAAATGAATCGGGCCCCCATCTGCAAAGTCACTGACCTCCGCCAAGAGTCCAAAGGACCTGTCCATTACCCAGTATTCACAGTAATGAGGCAGGATGAGAGCTACTGTGAGGTCAGTGAGGCGGACTTCAAGTTTCTGCGACTGGGTGACCTGTACAGCATGCTGGAATCCATGAAGCAGTTCAGACTCGTCCTCAGAAGCTCTGGACATCTCGTACGTGCTGAACCGGTCACCATGGGATATGTGGCTCTCAAACGCCACATGCTCCGACAGGTCAGATTCTTCGCCGCCCACGATCTGCAGATGGCGGTGGAGCACAACCTGAAGAAGGTGAATCTGACTCGAACTATAAGGGAAAGATGAGGATGCTGCGCTGCTCCGAAGTGGCAAAGTTCTCGGATGGAATGCTCACCATCATCCAAGACAAACTCCGAAGATTTGCCGCATACTTTCAGAAGAAGATCCTCTCTGCCGATCCAAGTTCGCGAAGCTCATTGACGCTATAGCTAATCGAATGGTACTTCGAAGGAATCTCCGCGCCTTCGAGTTCAAGCTAGGGCTTCGCGAAACACTCACACGCTAATCCACCACCGCTACGCTCAAGATCCAAGACTCCCAACAATTGACACAAAGGGGGAGATTGTTAGGATATTTAACAGATTGTGTCAATAGTTTAAGTCTTAGGATTTATTTTGTAATTATCCTTTAGCTTATGCTTAGGACTATAATGTAATTATCTTATATTTAGTGATTGGGCCTTAATATACCTAGGGTTAATGTGGTATATAAGGTTTTACCAATTCACTTTTGAAAGTAATCAAAGATCAAAGGCTTATCCAAATTTTTCACACAATACACACACTCAAAGGTGAGATTACTCCCTTTTCATTCCATTAAAGCCTCTTTGATTCCTTGTTTGGTGCGATCGGGACCAACAGTACGAGTATAGCTGGTTCATAACGAGAGTATCGAAATTAAAGGGGCATATAGAATTGCATTGATCTACGAATAATATGAACAATTGATATATGGACTATGGTTATACGATTGAATATATGATTGATAGGGTTACGTGAACATCGATGGTTATGTGAACAATAGTTATATGTATGATTATTTGAATTATGATTACGTGATTGAATGTTATGACATTTATGGAAATAGCTGATCACTTGTTTAATTGTTATTGCTAATGGAATAACATGTTGCGATCATCTGAATAATTGTTTCCACAGTTGCTGTGGATATCTAGCAGGCAACTTAGAGTGCATCTTCATACAAAAGCATGGATTCAAGATTGGCCGATTGTGCTCTCATCATACTCCCCAGTTCATGTTTAAGAAAACATGGGCAACATTGTATGATATTAAAATAAGTCCGTTGCATTAATGTATGTATATTACGTGTGAAAGTGACTAGACCAGATGTACGTACTAGTTTATGTATAAAGGAATGGAAATAAAAGGCGAAATTTTTATGTGAAAGTTTAATAGCTGCAAATAAGGTAAAAGAAAACGGGACGTTACAAGCAGTCCATGATACCGCATCCCTGGTGGACTCTCTTTGCACTCGTCACAGGTGCTTCTCGCCAAAAACTCAGGCCACGATCGATGCAACATGACAATTCTCCGCATCTTCCACGGATCGCCTTGGGGAAGAATTAAACTACGCCAAGCTAGTCATATTGGACCTCGACGATCAAATACTTCGGCGGACGAAGACGAAGAAGACACAGAACTTGCCCTATCTCCGGTGGTTCCCACTAATGATCCACCACTTTATGTCAAAAACACTGGGGATACCGGCACGACCTGAAGAGGAAAACTACACCCCACCTAAACTGAGATATCTTCAGAAGGGGAAAACAGAAGAGAAGTACGCGCGACGAGCCATGCCAATTCCGCACGTGTTGTTAGCCCTGGCCGGCCAAGATGAAGTCGATTCGTACTGCCGGCGCTACAATATAATGAACCCCATGACTCTGTAAAACCCACCCGAGTCTAACCCAAGGATTAGCCACAGAGAGGGAGAGAGAGAGTGAGGTTCTGAGAGACAACTGAGCCACCAAACCCCACAAAAACGCCAACCGTCCCCCAACATTCGATTCCTGAACCATCTAGACCCTCTGCAGGCAACGAAGCAGAGGACGAAGATGAATGGGACTTTATACCACGCGGACGACGAAAACAAGCTGAGCGGATCGAACAACTGCAACCAGTCGTCACCGAGACAATAACAGTCGAAACACCACACCCAGAAATAGCCGGGTCCAGTCATAGGTAGAAGTCGCCGAAAGTGACCCAACGACGCATATACAAATCGATCCCGACCATTCACTTGTTTCCCAACAGACAAGTGTCTCAATAACCTCAAAAACCCACCAAATCAAAAACATCTGGAGTCTAGTTTGATTTCACGAGCCATAGAGGTTCACAAATTGGGATAAGAGGTGAGGTTCGCGGGCCAGTTCATTTCACGGGCTATTTCACGGGTCTGAGCGATTCGCGAACTATAAATTCTTCGCAGGCCGAATCGATACGCGAACCCTAAAACCTTCACGAACTGTGAACCTTTCAAAGAAACTTCACGAACCAAACGAGGTTCACGAATCAGTAAGGTTTTCGCGGGTTGACCGTTGACCTCTCGACTAGTGTTAAAACATAGTTATTCTTTTTTGGGGAATAGGTCACTAAATTAAGATAAAAAAACTGTACAAAGAAGTCGTGCATCAGCACAACACAAACCGATGACAAACTACCGATGAACAACAAAAGAGCCCAACGCAAGACAAACATAATCGAAAGAAGAAATGGGAGAACTACCAAGCAATGCGCCACACTCTCCGTAAGGCACAGCTCTGCAGCTGGTATTTAGGCGGAAGGTTGGATAATCTCAAACATAAGAGCATCTCGACTTCAGATGCGATCAGCTCAGGCAACCGTTGTCGGCCATCATGCCACATGCGGTTACGTTCGGTCGGGAGATGATAAACCAGTGAAGCAAGCACGTGTCGTGGCCCCAGCTAGGTCAGGTGCTTACCCCGCCAGCGTTGTGCATCCCATCGAACTCCCTCAAACCAATCCCTAACAGGCCACCCAAATCGCAGCTTTAGTCTCAATAGTTGTTAACACCGCGCATAGAATGGGCACTCGAAGAAAAGGTATCGGGTCGTTTCTACTTCGTGAGAGTTGCATAGAAGACAAAGAGTTCATTCCCGCCGCAGCCGCCATCCAAGGTTTATCTCTAGTCTCTAACTTGTCCCTTATCGCAAGCCACATGATGAACTCATAACGCGGGATAGCAATAGGGCCTCCAAATAAGGTGTACCAAGTAACTATAGGTAGCTTCAGTCGAAGGTCGTCCCTAGCCGTGCGGGTCGAGAAGCACCCTTTCACCGTGGCAATCCATCGAACTGCGTCACCTTCACTCGGATGAATTTGGGGGAGTAGCGGCGCAATCTCCAGGTACTCCACAGTGGTCTGGGCAGGCCAGCACCAACCATCGCCGTCAATAACAGCACTAAGCATCGAGTCAAGGGGCAGCCTGATAACCATCGGTCCCCGTGGGAAGCGATCCACCAGTGGTTCCATGAGCAGCGATGGGTCAATCCAAAGTCGTGTAGCAGCCCCGCTCTGACGCAACTTTAGGATCTTCGTCCAGCTCCATGAGGTCCGAGCCGTGGATCTCATTGACCATAAAGACGCGCGGGAAAGCCTTGTCTGGTTGATCCAAGTATAGCAAATAGAGGTTTCATCGGCACTCAGAATGCTCCAAATAAGGCGCATGAGCAAGGCCTTATTGTTAGTCTCGATGGATCTAATTCCCAGGCTAAGCCACCTTAGCACTCGAGCCCCTCCAAAGAAAAGCAAGAAGATGTGACTCAATAGCGCGAATGACGCCCTTAGGTAGAAGGAAAACACCAGCCCAGTAGGTATGGAATCCAAGAAGGACATATGGTATAAGTTGGACTCCACCCACATAGGACAACAAGAGATTGGTCCAAGACCCCAGTCTACGATCAATGGAAGTGAGAAGCGATGTGCAATCAGCAATCGTAAGACGTGAAGTGATCAATGGCACCCCCAAGTAGCGTACCGGTAGAGACCCCGTCGCATAATGGACTGAAACGTCGCCACTAGACGTTCAGCCCTTTTAGCCACAAACATCTCGCTCTTGATAGGGTTGGCACGTAGGCTAGAAAGAGAAGCAAAATGGTCAAGACTATCCTTGAAAACACGAACACAGGCCACATCCGCATGCAAGAAGAGAAGTAAGTCGTCGGCGAAGATTAACATGAACATTTTCGTAGGCTCAAATCTCCAATGATATCTGAAGCATCCACTACATCGAATACGATCATCAATAATCCCATGCAAGACTTCCATGACCAGCGTGAAGAGATAAGGGGATATAGTATCCCTTGACGCACGCCGCGTCGTCCTTTGAAGAAACTCTCTGGTCGACCATTTATGTTGATGGAGAACGACCTTGTCGTGAGGCAAGATTGAATCCTGTAGCACCCGGGTTCCCCGTAAGTATTAGAGGCCAATAAATTTGCATAAAAGACGAATGCGATTATGTGCATTTCGTGAAATTATTTTTGTGCTTGTGTGATTTATGTGAAACTCGCGTGCTAGATTATATACTTCCGTGACCTTACGAACTAAGTACAACTAAATTGTTTGCTTTTACCATGTTTAATTGGTGTGAGAATTTTCGAAAGTGGGCTAAGGAAAAACAAAGTGGAAAGTTTTGTTGAGACTAGGATTTGGGTTAAGATGTTGGGCTTAGGACTTAAACTTAGGCCCAATGTGATTGAAGTCAAATCCTTAAGAGACCAAGATCCTTAAAATAAGGAGATCCCACGCCTTGAATCCCCTCACCATGTCTCCTTTTCATTAAAATATCTACCTCACTACCTAAATTCCCTAATCTCACCAAGAACCCAACGAAAACAAAGAAAGAAGAAAACCAAGTGAAGGAGCAAAGAGAAGAGGCCGAAGGAAACTCAAAGCAACGTTATTGAGCAAGCTAGGATTTCGAGTAGGTAAATGAAATTTCCACCTCGAGCTATTACGTTTTCCGTTAGTAGGCCTAATTAGTTATATTATGTTGAGAACTAAGGAATTCAAGGAACTCGGTGCATCATAGAAGGCAAAAGCCCTAACCTTGGACGAAAATCCATAAGCTAAAGATTCTCTTGAGCTTAGATAAATGTTGGGTAGAATAAGCTATAACTTAGCTTCGATGGGATGAAGAAGATGATAAATGTCGAAATGTTAGCTAAGATGTCGAATTGTCATATCGAGATTTCCATTGTATAAATGTCGAAATGATAAGGGTAGAATGTCGAGTTAAATGTCGAGATGTAGTAAGTGCCGAGATTTATTAATCGAATGAATAGAATGTCGAGATAAAAAGGAATAAAAACGTCGAGCTAAGATGGTTAAAATGTCGAGTCCTTATACTAAAGAAGATGTCGAGCCGAGCAAAAAGTCGAATTAAGAATGTCGAGGTTAGATAGTTAAAAATGTCGAGATGCATGATAAAATGTCGGGTTCAAATAAATCAGTATAAATGTCGAAACCTTGCTAAGAAAGATGTCGAAATGTTAAAATAGGATGTCGAGATCTTCTATCCGAGCAAATGTCGAAATGCTAGGAAAATGTCGAGAGCTAATAAAATGTCGAAACCACAAGGGAAAAATGTCGAGTGGAATTGAGTATAAAATGTCGAGTTCCTCCTGTTTGAAAGAAATGTCGGGTCCTTCTAACTAGATAAATGTCGATATAAATGTCGATATCTTTAAATAGTTCAAATGTCGAATTCAAAGAAAGTGATATAAATGTCGAGACCATGTGAGTTTCATGTCGACATTTTCAGCACAAAATGTCGAGAGCCAATGATAAATATCGAAACCCTCAAAATGTCGAAGTGTTAAGGAGAAATGTCGAAACCTTGTTGGGAAATATGTCGAGACCCTTTAGCTAAATGTCGAAACACAATACCAAGATTTCCCAACAATGTCGAGGTCTAATAATATCGAGATCCTCAAATAATCTCGGGTCTTGTAAATGTCGAATTCTTCACGCGATGTCGAGATCCATTTTAAATGCTAAATACGAACTCTCATAGAAACATATCGAAATCATGATGAAGTCCCACACATGCAAAGTCGGGCGAAACCTAATAAAATCAAACGACTTTCGCCGAGCCTTTCACAAAGAAATTTAAATCCTCTAACTTAGAAATTTATTAAAGGGCCGAGAACTTTACTTAAAGATAATACGGAATAGGAATCGACTGACTTGGGAAATTAATAAGGCAAATCGAGAGATGTGAGGCCTAGGGAATTTATACAAAGTCTAAATAACTAAGCATGACGCAAATTATTATTTCGACGAATTAGCCGAGGAAAGCAAAAGTACTAACATCATAACCCTTTTATTCTAAAAGGTCGTACATTAGGAGGTTCACGGGACCATACGCTAGGTTAAGCTTGGACGACAGGTAAGTAGAAGTCCAACTACGACACACAACTTGTTTTACGTGCCTAAATTGCGTGATTTCGTGTTTATGGGATTTCATGAATTTGTAAATTGATTGAAGTATTTAAATATGGTAAGTCTATGTTGCATTTACCTGCATCTGCATATGCATACTCACGTGCACACACGAACTCGTGAGGGAGAGTCGTGGGGCTGAGAGTGCATACTATTATGTCGCTTGCATGCGACTAAGACCCGCCTATATAGGCCGGTGTGTCGACTCGTAGTTGAGTCACGGACGACTTCTATGGCACCCTATATGGCGTACGACGCCGATTATTATGATGAGGCAGGAGGAGCGACCCAGGAAGGAGCGACCTAGCTATGCTAGCGTAGGCTAACTGGCGTAGGCAACTGCCCTCTTTGCGGAAGGAGCGACCTGGAAGGAGCGACCTAGGGGGAATCCTAGCGTAGGCTACCAGCGTGAGCAACCGTATGACAGAGGGGACGACCTGGGAGGGTGCGACCTAGGGAGACCTAGCGTAGGCTACCCAGCGTGGGTCGCTGTCACGATCCTATTGAGGACATTGAGCTCTTAGTGGTGCATAGTAAGGGCGTCGTGGGCCCTGAGTGATACTAGTATGAGTACTAGGAGCATTGGTGCGGATCGCCTTTGCGAGTGTTATATGCATCGGCGCGGATTGCCTTTGCGAGTGTTATATGCATCGGCGCGGATTGCCGATGCGGGGGAGTGTCACATGCATACATGCATGATTTCTGCTTACTGAGCCTCGGTGGCTCATTCCTTACGTTGTGTGTTGTAGGCACCGACGACCACGGTATGTGATCGTGTTGTAAGACAAGGCTGATCTTTGGAGCTTCGCGCTGCTTTTGGGGTGGACGTGTGTGTGTGGATGACGACCTGTGAGGCCGGGCGCATAGGGGCTTTTGCTGTGCCGACACACCTTCGCCGTTGTAGTGAGACCATGTTTGGAACTTGATGTTCGACATGCATTCTTTTGTCTTGTATAGAACAACGTTTCATTCCGTATATGAAAATGAAAAAAAATTTGTACGCGTTTTCGGTGCACTTCTTTACTTACAAACTCGCTAGGCACGTAGAAATGCGCTAGGTTAGGCGGTTAGGAAGTCGGGGCGTCACAGGGTGGTATCAGAGCTTCGGTCACAGGTTCTGTAGACTGTCCACACACACACACCCAAAAGAGCGGAGGCGGCCTTGCAAGTAAGTGTTAAGTCTATGTGAATTTCTATGTCGTATAATTTATTGGCCATAGGACAATCAGGATAGGGTATAAAGATGGTAAGAACGAGAGGAGAGTCGAGTGGTGGCGACGACCAGAACAGGGGAAACACGGCCCCTCCCGACAATCGGGATGCAACGATCTTCCAACTGACGGAACTAGTCCGCCAGCAGTCGACGCAGATCCAACAACTGATCCAGCAGAATGCTGCTAACACTGGGCCAACTCAGGCAGAAAGGACTGAGGTGGTGGGAGAACGATTTAGGAGGTTGAACCCACCGACCTTCGAAGACACAGCTGACTCGACAGCAGCTGAGGATTGGTTGAGGACTCTCGAGAGTATGTTCGTCTATAGTAGGGTTCCAGAGGCGGAGAAGGCCCTTTGTGCTGCGTTCCTACTACGAGGGAACGCAGGACACTGGTGGGACACCATCATGGTGTTGGAGAACCCCGCTACAATGAGCTGGGAAAGATTCAAGGAATTGTTCAGGGGCAAGTACCTCACCGCCCCGATTCGAGCACAGCGCCTGAACGAATTCATCAATCTCAGGCAGGGGCCCATGACAGTGGCCGAGTACATAAGGAGTTTGAGCAGCTGTCCAGGTTCGCTGCTCACATGATCAGCACGGAAGCTCTAAAAGTCGAACGCTTCCTGGAAGGATTGAAGCCTGAGCTCTACAGGGATGTGAGCATGGCAGGGACTCAGGGAGCTACATACTCTCAGGTAGCAGAAAGAGCTATGATAGCCGAACAGGCGGAGGCCAGGATCGTGAAGGCACAAGAGGCTAAACGCAAATTCGCTCAGATACAAGGAGCTCAATGGAGTGGAGGAGACCCGAAACGGCAGTTTATGCCTAGAGGGGGCAAGAAGAGATTCCGGAACCGGCCTCCTCAACAGCCTCAGGGAATGATGAACAGACCACCGAACCCAAACCAGAATCAGGGGCAGCTCAATTCCCTAACTGTCAGAGGTGTGGAAGGAAGCACTTTGGGAACTGCAACACACCCGCCAATGCGTGCTTCAGATGCGGGAAGATTGGTCACTTCGCGAAGCAGTGCCCTGAAAACATTCCAGGGAATCAGGCAGGAAACCCAGTAAGACCCCCGATGGTGCCAGCACGGGTGTATACCATCACGTCCGAGGAAGCAGAGAACAACCCGGAGGTGGTAACAGGTACCCTACCGGTCCATCAAACTCCCACGTGCATTCTAGTAGATTCCGGGGCGACCCACTCGTTTGCGTCTGTGAAGTATGTGACGAAACTAGGGGTAACGCCTGAGCGAATAGATTACGAGTATAGTGTAGCAATTCCAAGCGGGGCACCAACTAGGACTAGTCAAATGTTAAGAAATTGCCCAATCTTAGTCGGTAATAGAGAATTGCCGGTAGACCTGATAGTCATCCCGATGGACGACTACGAAGTGATCCTCGGGATGGACTGGCTCTCAAAGTACGGAGCAGTGATAGACTGTAACCGTAAAGTAGTTACGTTTAGCTTAGAAGGGAAAGAACCTGTCACCTTCAAGGGGACAATGAAGGGGAGAGGCACTCCGAGGATATCAGCCTTAAAAGCTCGACGATTAGTCAATTCCGGATGCGAGGCATACCTGGTGTTCGCGCTGAAGGCAGAAGAGAATACCCCCACGAAACTCGAAGACGTACCAGTGATTAAGGATTTCCCAGAGGTATTTCCAGAAGAATTGCCGGGATTACCCCCAGACAGAGAAATTGAGTTTACGATTGACCTGGTGCCGGGAGCAGCACCAGTGTCCAAAGCTCCATATCGATTAGCGCCAACCGAATTAAAGGAGTTGAAGGAACAAATAGATGAACTCCTACAGAAAGGATTCATTCAGACCAGCTTTTCTCCCTGGGGAGCGCCAGTCTTGTTCGTACGAAAGAAGGATGGCTCGATGAGACTGTGTATAGATTATAGGGAGCTTAACAAGTTAACGATCAAGAATAAGTATCCACTACCCCGAATAGACGACCTCTTCGACCAATTACAAGGCGCCACAGTATTTTCTAAGATCGACTTGAGGTCGGGCTACCATCAACTGAAAATCCGCAAGGAAGATGTTCCCAAAACGGCGTTCAGTACCAGATACGGGCATTTCGAATTTCTAGTCATGCCCTTTGGACTGACGAACGCAACCGGCGGCCTTCATGGATCTAATGAACGGGTGTTCGAAGCCTATCTAGACAAGTTTGTAATTGTATTCATAGATGACATCCTTATCTACTCCAAGACGAAGAGGAGCACGAGCAACACCTACGAATAGTGCTAGGAGTATTGAGGGAGAAGCAGCTCTATGCAAAGTTCAAAAAGTGTGAATTCTGGCTGGACCAGGTAGCATTCTTGGGGCACATCGTCTCGGGAGCAGGAATCTCGGTGGACCCGAGCAAAATTGAAGCGATTAATGATTGGCCGCAGCCGACCAACGTAACGGAAGTACGGAGCTTCCTAGGCTTAGCAGGCTACTACCGGAAGTTTATAAAAGATTTCTCGAAAATTGCCTCTACACTCACGAAGCTAACCAGAAAGAACACACCTTTCCAATGGAGCGAAGAGTGTGAGCAAAGCTTCCAAGAACTGAAAAAGCGGCTCACTACAGCCCCAGTACTAATGATACCCACGGGAACAGGAGGGTTCTCAGTGTATAGCGATGCCTCGAAGAACGGGTTAGGGTGCGTACTGATGCAGAACGGTAACGTGGTGGCTTACGCCTCACGGCAATTGAAGGAGTACGAAAAGAACTACCCTACGCACGACTTGGAGCTCGCGGCGGTAGTCTTCGCTCTCAAGATTTGGAGACACTACTTGTATGGAGAGAGATGCGAAATTTACACCGATCACAAGAGTCTGAAGTATTTCTTCACCCAAAAGGAACTCAATATGAGGCAGAGAAGATGGCTGGAGTTGGTGAAGGACTACGATTGTGTGATCAACTACCACCCAGGAAAGGCGAACGTGGTAGCTGACGCTCTAAGCCGGAAGTCGGTTAGTGCGGAACTTCAACGGCTCGACGTGGAGATCGTACCATTGGGAGAAGTCGAGGTAAAGTTAGCAACCCTGACTCTGCAACCAACGCTATTGGAGCAGATCAAAAGGGCACAGGAAAACGACGAGTTGTACCTAAAGACTAAGGAAGCGCAAACCGAGCAACCAACGACGGACTTCGTGTTTCGGGACGACGGAAGCTTACACTACAAGAGTAGATTATACGTACCGAACGACGCGGATCTTAGACGAGTCATAATGACGGAAGCACATACCACGCCATATTCGGTACACCCAGGAGCTACTAAACTATATAGGGATCTAAGGACTAACTACTGGTGGCCGGGAATGAAAAAGGACGTAGCAACGTTCGTGAGCCAATGCCTCACTTGCCAGCAAATCAAGGCAGAACACCAGCGGCCGGCTGGGACACTACAACCTCTACCAATCCCAGAGTGGAAATGGGACAACATAACGATGGATTTCGTGAGCGGATTGCCAAGGAACGCGAAAGGACACGACGCAATCTGGGTAATCGTAGACCGACTTACGAAATCTGTCCATTTTCTGCCGATAAGTACAACGTTTACCATGGAGCGGTATGCAGAATTGTATATCCAAGAGATAGTAAGACTCCATGGGACACCCTTAACGATAGTTTCAGACCGCGATTCACGGTTTCTATCTAAATTCTGGACGAGTTTACAAAAGGCCATGGGGACGAAATTGGCATTTAGCACAGCATATCACCCGCAAACGGACGGCCAATCCGAGCGGACAATCCAAACGCTGGAAGATATGTTACGAGCATGTGTACTTGACTTCAAAGGCAACTGGAGCAAGTACCTTCCACTTGTAGAATTCTCGTACAACAACAGTTACCAAGCTACAATTGGAATGGCTCCTTATGAAGCTTTGTACGGACGGAAGTGCAGATCCCCAGTACATTGGGATGAAGTAGGTGAACGGGCGATGTTAGGCCCAGATATGATACGGGAAATGACGGAACTTATTACGATGGTCCGAGAGAGAATGCGCACGGCGCAGAGTAGACAGAAGAGTTATGCGGATCGGAGACGTAGACCACTAGAATTCGAGGTGGATGATTGGGTCTTTGTGAAGGTATCACCGATGAAGGGAGTCAAGAGGTTCGGAAAGAAGGGAAACTAAGTCCGAGATACATCGGTCCCTTCAAGATAATAAAGAAAGTTGGTGAAGTGGCATACCAACTAGAACTACCAGCATCGTTGTCGCAAGTACACGATGTATTCCATGTCTCCACATTGCGGAAGTATATCGCTGACCCAAGCCACGTGTTGATAAACGACTCACTGCACCAGCATTTGAAACCAGACCTGAGCTATGAAGAAATCCCAGTGGAAATATTGATGCATGAGACGAAGAGGCTTAGGAACAAAGAGATCCCTCTAGTAAAAGTTCTGTGGCGAAACCAATCGATAGAAGAAGCCACCTGGGAACGCGAGGATGAGATGAAAACCCGCTATCCTGAATTGTTCCGAACGGGCTGATTTCGGGGGCGAAATCCTCCTTAAGGGGGGGAGGATGTAGCACCCGGTTCCCCGTAAGTATTAGAGGCCAATAAATTTGCATAAAAGACGAATGCGATTATGTGCATTTCGTGAAATTATTTTTGTGCTTGTGTGATTTATGTGAAACTCGCGTGCTAGATTATATACTTCCGTGACCTTACGAACTAAGTACAACTAAATTGTTTGCTTTTACCATGTTTAATTGGTGTGAGAATTTTCGAAAGTGGGCTAAGGAAAAACAAAGTGGAAAGTTTTGTTGAGACTAGGATTTGGGTTAAGATGTTGGGCTTAGGACTTAAACTTAGGCCCAATGTGATTGAAGTCAAATCCTTAAGAGACCAAGATCCTTAAAATAAGGAGATCCCACGCCTTGAATCCCCTCACCATGTCTCCTTTTCATTAAAATATCTACCTCACTACCTAAATTCCCTAATCTCACCAAGAACCCAACGAAAACAAAGAAAGAAGAAAACCAAGTGAAGGAGCAAAGAGAAGAGCCGAAGGAAACTCAAAGCAACGTTATTGAGCAAGCTAGGATTTCGAGTAGGTAAATGAAATTTCCACCTCGAGCTATTACGTTTTCCGTTAGTAGGCCTAATTAGTTATATTATGTTGAGAACTAAGGAATTCAAGGAACTCGGTGCATCATAGAAGGCAAAAGCCCTAACCTTGGACGAAAATCCATAAGCTAAAGATTCTCTTGAGCTTAGATAAATGTTGGGTAGAATAATCTATAACTTAGCTTCGATGGGATGAAGAAGATGATAAATGTCGAAATGTTAGCTAAGATGTCGAATTGTCATATCGAGATTTCCATTGTATAAATGTCGAAATGATAAGGGTAGAATGTCGAGTTAAATGTCGAGATGTAGTAAGTGCCGAGATTTATTAATCGAATGAATAGAATGTCGAGATAAAAAGGAATAAAAACGTCGAGCTAAGATGGTTAAAATGTCGAGTCCTTATACTAAAGAAGATGTCGAGCCGAGCAAAAAGTCGAATTAAGAATGTCGAGGTTAGATAGTTAAAAATGTCGAGATGCATGATAAAATGTCGGGTTCAAATAAATCAGTATAAATGTCGAAACCTTGCTAAGAAAGATGTCGAAATGTTAAAATAGGATGTCGAGATCTTCTATCCGAGCAAATGTCGAAATGCTAGGAAAATGTCGAGAGCTAATAAAAATGTCGAAACCACAAGGGAAAAATGTCGAGTGGAATTGAGTATAAAATGTCGAGTTCCTCCTGTTTGGAAAGAAATGTCGGGTCCTTCTAACTAGATAAATGTCGATATAAATGTCGATATCTTAAATAGTTCAAAATGTCGAATTCAAAGAAAGTGATATAAATGTCGAGACCATGTGAGTTTCATGTCGACATTTTCAGCACAAAATGTCGAGAGCCATGATAAATATCGAAACCCTCAAAATGTCGAAGTGTTAAGGAGAAATGTCGAAACCTTGTTGGGAAATATGTCGAGACCCTTTAGCTAAATGTCGAAACACAATACCAAGATTTCCCAACAATGTCGAGGTCTAATAATATCGAGATCCTCAAATAATCTCGGGTCTTGTAAATGTCGAATTCTTCACGCGATGTCGAGATCCATTTTAAATGCTAAATACGAACTCTCATAGAAACATATCGAAATCATGATGAAGTCCCACACATGCAAAGTCGGGCGAAACCTAATAAAATCAAACGACTTTCGCCGAGCCTTTCACAAAGAAATTTAAATCCTCTAACTTAGAAATTTATTAAAGGGCCGAGAACTTTACTTAAAGATAATACGGAATAGGAATCGACTGACTTGGGAAATTAATAAGGCAAATCGAGAGATGTGAGGCCTAGGGAATTTATACAAAGTCTAAATAACTAAGCATGACGCAAATTATTATTTCGACGAATTAGCCGAGGAAAGCAAAAGTACTAACATCATAACCCTTTTATTCTAAAAGGTCGTACATTAGGAGGTTCACGGGACCATACGCTAGGTTAAGCTTGGACGACAGGTAAGTAGAAGTCCAACTACGACACACAACTTGTTTTACGTGCCTAAATTGCGTGATTTCGTGTTTATGGGATTTCATGAATTTGTAAATTGATTGAAGTATTTAAATATGGTAAGTCTATGTTGCATTTACCTGCATCTGCATATGCATACTCACGTGCACACACGAACTCGTGAGGGAGAGTCGTGGGGCTGAGAGTGCATACTATTATGTCGCTTGCATGCGACTAAGACCCGCCTATATAGGCCGGTGTGTCGACTCGTAGTTGAGTCACGGACGACTTCTATGGCACCCTATATGGCGTACGACGCCGATTATTATGATGAGGCAGGAGGAGCGACCCAGGAAGGAGCGACCTAGCTATGCTAGCGTAGGCTAACTGGCGTAGGCAACTGCCCTCTTTGCGGAAGGAGCGACCTGGAAGGAGCGACCTAGGGGGAATCCTAGCGTAGGCTACCAGCGTGGGCAACCGTATGACAGAGGGGACGACCTGGGAGGGTGCGACCTAGGGAGACCTAGCGTAGGCTACCCAGCGTGGGTCGCTGTCACGATCCTATTGAGGACATTGAGCTCTTAGTGGTGCATAGTAAGGGCGTCGTGGGCCCTGAGTGATACTAGTATGAGTACTAGGAGCATTGGTGCGGATCGCCTTTGCGAGTGTTATATGCATCGGCGCGGATTGCCTTTGCGAGTGTTATATGCATCGGCGCGGATTGCCGATGCGGGGGAGTGTCACATGCATACATGCATGATTTCTGCTTACTGAGCCTCGGTGGCTCATTCCTTACGTTGTGTGTTGTAGGCACCGACGACCACGGTATGTGATCGTGTTGTAAGACAAGGCTGATCTTTTGGAGCTTCGCGCTGCTTTTGGGGTGGACGTGTGTGTGTGGATGACGACCTGTGAGGCCGGGCGCATAGGGGCTTTTGCTGTGCCGACACACCTTCGCCGTTGTAGTGAGACCATGTTTGGAACTTGATGTTCGACATGCATTCTTTTGTCTTGTATAGAACAACGTTTCATTCCGTATATGAAAATGAAAAAAAATTTGTACGCGTTTTCGGTGCACTTCTTTACTTACAAACTCGCTAGGCACGTAGAAATGCGCTAGGTTAGGCGGTTAGGAAGTCGGGGCGTCACAAATCCATTCCATTAAAGTAGGGTGAAAGTGGAGTGCTTGAAGGGTCAGCAGAAGAAAATCCCATTCGACCATGTCATATACTTTAGCGAGGTCCACTTTGAATGCCATCCGATCAGGCAAATTTGCGCCATTATACCCATGGCATACCTCCTGTGCTAAAAGAATGTTATCAGAAACATGACTTCCAGGAATGAAGGCCGTTTGGGTCGGGTGGACCAGCTTCCCCAAACAGCCCCGAAGTCGATTAGCGATGACCTTAGAAATAATTTTGTAGAGTATGTTACAACAGGCAATAGGTCTGAAGTCTCTCGCCGTCCTTGGGATCTCACATTTCGGTATTAGGGTGAAGAGGGTAGATTCAGCTCGCCAAGTAGATAGCCCGTCCAGAAAAATTCTATGATAGCGTGTGTAATGTCCGAACCCATGATGCTCCAAGCTTGCTTGTAAAATGGTTCTAATTATTATATGCTAATTTCGTTGGCCCCAAAGATTTCTCGATGAGGAAAACAAATTTGTTTTCTCCACTTCATACAACGGCGAATTCATGTCAAAAATATCCGCCTCATTAATGAGGAAGATAAGATGTGATGCTCGTTAGGTGTTGTCGTTTTCTCACAAAAACTCCTATAAATGGGAATCGTTCATTGGGACTAAAGGAATATCATAGCACTCTCTGTATAATCAGCATCCCTTCTTTGAGCGTTATCGTTTTTCCTTTTGGCTTCTCGATGGATAATCTCGACAAGCTTAAACTCGAGCTAGCGATTTACAGGGGTTTACTCGGAATCGCAATAGCGATCTTCGTATATTGGGTCGTCACGAGATGCACTTGCTCATATATTAAAGAAGCTTACTTCTTAGCGTATCGATGTTATCTCAGTTCGCTATTCTTTTGTCTTTCGTTACTATAAGCTTGGCTATATGTACTTTTGTGTGATGAACCATGTAAAATACGAAGGAGTAATAATCTATATATAATTTTATACACCAAGCGTCTGAACACTATACTTCATTCATTTCCTCTTATTGCACTTTTCGGTCTTACGATTATCGAAAAGGAGAAATCTATTGACAGTCAAGTTGCAGTTTATCCCGTCTAAGTAAATAAATCCTAATATGAAGAAGAAAATAATTTATTACTCCTTGCCGGATAACTTGTATATTTATTAACTAGGGTCATTATACGTCTTTTCCATTTTCCCACTAGACGATTCTTCATTTGCCCTTCTTTTACTACTTTGAAAATTCCTCCATTTTATTTCGAATTAATTTTTTTTTTCAGCACGAATAACTATTCCTAAATTTTTTCCATACAACTCCATATCTAATGGCATGATACGATTTCAAATCGTATAACTAAGTCTTGCCTCAAATATTCAGCATTTATTCATTCCAATGGCAACCCTATGGAAAGCATAATGAGATAGTTAATTCTATAATACTTCGTATTCGACTATCGACCTATTTCCTTATTTCAGCTCTAAAAAATTCCTTTATCTCTTTTATCTTTATAAACCTCCAGCATGGAAGTATCATTAAATTCTCTTAAGAAATCCTCCCAAGTCAATCTAGGGTTAGACTACATTATCCGGAACTGTTTTCCACCTTATGTATACCCGTCCCTGTAATAATGAGACTACATGTCAAATCTTTCTTCGGAAGTACACTGCACCATGTTAAACATTCCTTCTGTTCTTTCAACCGTGTTTCTGCTTCTGCAGGACCTGTTATACCCATAAAGTCTACAGTACCAATTTTTCTCGGCTTATCGTACCATCCTTTACGGGGAATTGTTAGGAGTTTTCAGTCTCGGATAACTTAAACATATGGAATGAATGTGATTCAGATACGGCCGGTCTTCATCCTCCCCTTATCGTAGGTTCATCGTGTTCTACATGCATTGACTCACTTACTGCCATTTGCCTAAATATGCGAAAAGAATCTAAGAGCAAACCGTAAAAATACACATACCATGCAATTGTCTACATAACCTAAAACCTAGGCTCTGCTACCATACATTTAATGCCCCGTTTTTCTATTACCTTATTGCGCAGCTATTAAATTTTTCGCAGAAAATTTTTCGCTTTCCATAACCATTCCTTTAAACCTAAACGGGTGCGTACATCTGGTCTAGTCACTTTTACACATAACATATATACATTAATGCAGCGGACTTATTTAAACATCATACAATGGTGCCCTTACTTTTCTTAATCTACATGCACATGATGATCATAGGGGAGTAGTATGAGAGTGTAGGCGAGCTTTTGCGAGCTGTGCTCTACGATGCCTGCTAAGTATCTACAGCAGCTGTGAAACAACTTCACTGAGTACGATCGCAACATGTTATTCCATGATATCATAATAATAAGAACTGTAACTCGTAGTAATTAATTTCCATTGATATTCACCTAATAAAACTGTAACAAGTAATCATTTTCTTTCGGTCAATGTTCAACAACACAATAATAAACTGTAACAAGTAATCATCTCCATTCTATCAATATTCACGTAAACAATTTCATCATATATTCCATCATATAATCATTGTAACAAATAGTCAATTTCTTCCATCAATGTTTGCGTAGACAATCTCATCATATAAGCGTTGTTCGTAAATCCGTAAATTAAATACGATAAACAAACCGTAACAAGTTCTCAGTTCTTTTCCATGACTGTTCACGTTTATATCATATAATATACTATCATGTAAACATTGCTCATCATGTAATCATCGTTCACAAATTCAAGTAATCATAGTTCATAAGCCATCATCTAACCATAGTTCGAAATCAGTAGATCAAGTACAACATATAAATATGAAATTACAAGGTTTTAATGAGGTAAAACTAGAGAGAGAAAGAGAGAGCGACTTCGAAATTTCAAATTTTTTCGGTGTATTTCACGTCCAATCGCCGTTGTTTCCGATCTACTGCCCAGAATGGTGGCCAGCCGGTGATTGTGCACCCTTCTTTACCGATCAGGTGTGGGGGGATCGATTTGGGGGGAAGATCTTGATCTGTTTCGAGGGCTAGGGTTTTGGAGATGGCGGCTGATTTCATGACAGCCACGCCGATGGCTGAGGGGCGCGGCCGATCGATGGAGACGACGTCGATTCCGGCCATGCCTGATCTGTCACGTTGATGGCTGCTTATCCTGATTTTGTAGTCTGCTTTGATGATTCACACTATCGTGAATTAATCGAGAACGTGCAAGGGAACGGCGCGATTGGGCTGGAGCTGTTGATCGTGGAGTGACCCAGTCGACTAGGTGAGGCGGATCAGTGCCGATCAGAGGGTTTCTACGGCATAACACACACCGTAATCAATGGAACAGTCGCCCGGATACGCCGCCGCTGACGTTGGGGGGGTGACCGTAAGGCATTGTGTCGATCTAAGTGCTGTTGTGGAAGGCTAACAGGTCGATGTGGAGATTCATATCATCGATCGTGGTGGGTCTGATGTGGCTATCAATGTTGGCACGGCGACTGGGGTTCTCAATTCGGCTGCATCTTCCTCAGCACGGTCGCCGAAACATTTACTTGATGCGGCTGGAACTATGGTGCTGCCAATAGGGGCTGTGACGAATGCAGGCCTGAATCAGATCATCGGTGAGGCTGAGCAGACTGCACAGCCTTGTACAGCAACTATGTTAGCTCTGCCTGCAAAAGCGCTAACTATTCTACAGGCCGGGAGCCAATTTCAGCCGGCACCTGCACATATGCGACCTTTGCTGATGTTGTGGCTGGGTCGGCCAAGGCTGTTTGCACGGATCCTCTAAAACAGGTCGAGGTTCTGATATTGTGGGTCGAAAAGGAAACGGGGGAGCAACGATGGCTCGCACTCGATTACGTCACACCGAAGACGATTGGCGATGGGGTCTCGGTGGTGTCTCCACCGTGGGAGGTGGCTCGATAAGGTTTTGACAGGTGGGAGAATACCTTGGTTGGGTATTTCATGGGGCGAAAGCCATACTTTCCATTCACGGAACGGTTCGTGCGGGCAAGATGGAATGGCTTGGTGGAGGTTTGCGCCACCACTAATGGTTTTTTCCATTTCCGGTTTGACTCAGCCGCAGCTATTAATGCAGAATTGAAGGGAGGTCCGTGGCTCTTCCAAGGTCAGCCGTTGTTCTTGGAGATGTGGCGTCCGGGAATCTCCCTTGAACGGAAAGATCTTGTTGAGGTTCCCCTTTGGTTAAGCTATGGAATATTCCAAGTGAATTCTGGACTCAAGCAGGGGTTAAGTGTGGTGGCTAGTTGCGTTGGCCGCCCGTTGTTCGCTGATGGGATCACGGCAAAAGGGGACCATTTGTGTTTGTGTCATGAAATTGCTTACTACGCAGTTTGTAGAGATGGCGCATATTGAGCAGCTGAAGGCAGATGGGAGCACGTCTGAGATTGTCCCGGTTAGGGTGGAATATAAATGGCGGCCATCGAGGTGTGGCTTGCGTGAAACATGGGCTCATGGGGACACACAATGCCCCAAGGCGAGGTGCAGCTGACACTAGTGCGACAGCCCACTATGGTGAGTCGAGAGCCACAAACGCGGCCTCCAACTAACAAACAGCCAGCTGTTACTGATGATAGAGTGGAGCGTGATAGATCGCGTCGTGAGCGGTCACGTCGTGATCGTTCACGTCGAGATCGCAGCCGGGGACCCCAATCGGAATGGCGTCAAGTGCGTGTGCATGGTAAGACAGTAGTGGTGGCGGGGCAACCCATGCCGCGGGTTGGGCAGACTGCCCGTGGGGAACCAGAGCTAGCGAGTTCCTCACATAGCCCGCGCCTCCCACTTACTATGTTGGGCAATCTGATCATAACTCATTTACTTTACTTCGGGGGTTGCAAGATGAGGATACTCTTCAGGCGAATACACTTACTATGGGCCCTAAAGAGAGTGCTGCCCTTTCAGGGGTTACTCCATGATCCCTATCGGTTCATGGGACGTGCGTGGTCTTAATCCGCAAGACCGTAGGAGGGCGGTAGGGGACTGGATTAGTCGTGGTGGTTTGAGACTCATTGGACTTCTCGAGACTTGAGTGGCCGAGTCTAACGCAGCACACATTTCATATGGGCTTAGGATGCGTTGGACTTGGTTTTTTGACCATGATGATGGCTCGGGTACTAGTATTTGGGTGGGCTGGGACCCTTCGTGACTTTGCGTGACAGTTATTGCCAAATCTAGCCAAGCTGTGCACTGCCATGTGGAACAGATTGATACGAGGGAGCGGATGTTTGTCTCTTTCGTGTATGGGAATTATAGACGGAAAGACTGTGTACCCCTACGGGAGGAGCTGATTCAGTTCTCAGCATTACGTGTGGACGATGCATGCGTGGTGACAGGGGATTTCAACACAATCTTGCATGCGGGCGAGGGGCGTGGATGTAGGACCCCAGTCCCCGCGAACTAGGTCGGCCAATAAATTACGTGTATGATCTAAGTAATTTCGTGTTACATGCGTATGTGTTATACGTCCACGTAAATTCGTATGAATTCTATGCTCGTAATTTTTATGAGAATTAAGGGAAATTACGCGACATTAATTATATGTTTACGATGACTCCCAACAAGGAGGAAATTCTCGAGAATGGAATATAGAAATGTGGGCTAAGATGTTATTGGACCATGAAGCATCAAATGGGCTAAGAAAATTCAGGGGAATTATGACCCACAAAATTTGGGCCAAAACATTTAACACTTGGCCCAATTCAATGTGAAAGAACAACTTGGGGGACAACTTCCCTAAAACAAGGAAAAACCCACGCCACTTTGTGCCTTATCTACAATGAGCTAAGGAAAATATCCAACTAAAAACAATTCAAAACACTTTAATTCCCAAAAAGAAACCAACGAAGCAAGGAAAGGTAGAAAAAGGAGAAGGAGAAGAAGCCGAGCCAAATTTCGAACCAAGAAGCTTGAGAACCGAAGTTGGTAAGTAAAACCCCTCCTTAAGCTCTTAATTCTTTATCTTAGAAGTAGTTGAGAGCATTAATGGCGATAAATACAAGTGGTTGGAGAAAACCACGAGAAACCCTAAAATACCGAGCTTAGGGTGGCAACAAGGATTTTCGTGGGTGCAAATATGGAGTTGGGTAGTTTAGCATGTGATTTAGAACTTATAATTCTGGGTAGAATGAACTATGAATCTAGTTTCGAGGAGAAGAAGAATGTGTGCATATCGAGTTTATGATGAATGTCGAGTAAAAAGTCGAGGTGAATTTCATATCGACATCTTATGTTCCAAAATGTCGAAACCTTGTTAGGAAAGATGCCGAGATCTTTACATATCATATATCGACATTTAGATATAAGAAAATGTCGAGATCCACCTATAAGAGATGTCGAGGCACAATGTCGAATAATAGCTAAAATGTCGAACTTACATATCGAGATTTATAAAATGTCGAGATGTCTAATGATAAATGTCGAAACCATAGTAAGGAAAGATGTGGAACCCATGTTAAGGAAAATGTCGAATGTTAAGATAGAAATGTCGAGCTTATATGACGAGACCCACGTTGAGCCATGTCGACATCTTCCTCAAATGTCGAAAGCTTGCATAGCAATATTTAGTAAATGTCGAGACCAATACTTATATAAATGTCGAGACCTTCACATAAGTTATATTGAGATCTTCATTATACAAATGTCGAATGATAGGTAGAATGTCGAAGCAATGATAGGAAAAGATGTCGAGATATTCCAAGGTAAAATGTCGAAGTGCTAAAATAGAAATGTCGAGCTAAATGCCGATATTAAAGTCGAGATGAACTTCATGTCGACATTTTATACTCCAAAATGGCGAGATAAGATGTCGAACGAAATAGAACACAAAATGTCGAGTCCTCCTAACTGATAAATGACGAAATGATAGGTTGATATAAATGTCAAAACAAATGTCGAGATCAACTTTAATAATGCAAACGAATCCTTGTAATATCGAGACCTTTACATACAAAATTAAGGAAAATATTTCAACACTTTTCAAGTACCTAGATAACCAATATTTTAGATGACGTACTGACATAATAATTTTATGATTAAGGTCGAAAACTAGAAATTTCGCCGAACCAGTAGCGGTTAATCTACGGATTCCAGGTAAGTAGAAATTCAACTACGACACGTAACTTGCCTGCGTCCAATTATGTGAACTACGTGCTCGTGCATTTTGTATGAAATGTGTACGTATGATAGGATTTATTTATATGCATGATGGCATGATTTGCATATGTACATGAACATAGCATGAGCACTTACACGCATGTGTAGTACGTCAGGAGCGAGGTAAGAGCGTGCATAAGATCGCCTGTGTGCGATGTATAATCGCCGATATTGGCGTTTGTGTCGACTCGAATGAAGAGTCACGGCTTCCCTTATGCAGTCAGTAAGGCGAATGAAGCTATAAGGCCTGAATAAGAGGCTGGGGAAAATACCCCGTATGCGGGAGATGCAATCCTGGAGGATGCGGCCCGGGGCACACGCTGAGTAAGGAAAGATTCCTTCGGGTGACCTTCTAGCGTGTAAAGCACTACCCGGAGGGAAGATTTCTTCGGGTGACCTTCGAGGTTAGTGGCCTCGGTGTTGGCTACCAGTGAGAAGCAACCGCGTGGAGGCCACACTGAGTAAGGGAAGATTCCTTCGGGTGACCTTCTAGTGTGTGAACCTCCACACTTGAGATCTCTAAGAAATGGCGCATAGTGGGAATTGAAAGCCGAGGGCCCGTATGAAATAAGAATATAAGAAAAAGAGTAAGAGCGTAAGAAAAGAGTACGAGTATGAGAAAAGAGTATGAGCGTTAGGAAACGACGGCGTGGATTGTCGATCGTTAGGACACGTGCATTCATGCATAATTTCTGCTTACTGAGCCTCGGTGGCTCATTGTTTATGTTACGTGTTGTAGGTACTGACGATCACGGTACGTGATCCGACCTTATGCAAGGCCGATCTTTTGAAGCTATCCGGCTGCTTTTGAGGTGGGAGTGTGTGTATGGATGACGACCTGTGAAGGCCGGGCGCATAGGAAGCTTTTGGCTGCACACACACACACACGTACACTTGTATTTTGTGGACAGGGACATGATGAAAATGTCGAATGATTTAGAACATTCTTTTGACGTGTATAAAGACTTCCGCATGCACTTTTAAAATGAAAAATTTTATTCGCATTTTTATGCGTTTACACGATATCAAGACATTAACACTTAGAAATAGAAAGGAATACGAGGGCGGGACGACGGGTCCTGACAGAGTGGTATCAGAGCTTCGGTCACAGGTCCTGCAGACTGTCCATACACACACACTCAAAAGCGCGGAAGCAGCCTTGCTCGTAAGTACTATGTTATGTGAATTACTTGTATGGTTTGATTTATTGGCCTTAGGAATTGTCAGGATCGGTGAAAATGGTAAGAATTAGGGGAGAAGGAAGTAGGGAGTCGGATCGAGGTAGGGACCCTAATAACCCTACCGACAGTCGGGATGCTACCATCCTGCAATTAACTGAACTGGTCCGGCAACAATCGGCCCAGATTCAGCAGCTGATCCAGCAGCAAAACGCTGGCGGACCATCAGCCAACCTACCTCCCCCGCCCGAACGAATTGAGATGATCGGGGAGAGGTTCAGGAAGCTTAATCCTCCACTGTTTGAGGATGCTGTAGACCCCACGTCCGCCGAGGACTGGCTGAGGACGCTGGAGAATATGTTCCAGCACAGCCGCACCCCTGAGGCGGAGAAGGTCATGTGCGCTGCCTACCTTTTGAGGGGGAGCGCTGGACATTGGTGGGAAACCGTCTCAGCCAAATCCGTTAACGATGAGCTGGGATCGGTTCAAGGAGATCTTTAGGGGAAAGTACTACACCGCCCCTGTCAGAGCTCAGAGGATGAATGAGTTTATCAACCTCCGCCAAGGGGCGATGACAGTGGCGGAGTACATCAGGAAGTTCGAGCAGCTTTCAAGATTCGCTGCTCATATGGTTAGTACGGACGCGCTCAAGATCGAGCGGTTCATGGAAGGGTTGAAACCCGAGCTGTACAGAGACGTGAGTATGGCCGGGATACAAGGAGCCACGTACGCGCAAGTGGCTGAGAGGGCGCTTGTGGCGGAGCAAGCCGAGGCTAGAATTGCTCGCGCCCAGGAAGCAAAGCGCAAGTTTGTACAAGGGCCGCAAGGGAGCGGAAGCAACGCAAAGCGGCAGTTCGTAGCCAAGGGTGGAAAACCAAAATTCCCGAATCGGCCGGGACCACCCCCACAGTTCAACCCAAACCAGGGAAGACCCCAGTTGGACCTACCCGTATGCCCGAAGTGTGCACGGAGGCACACGGGAGTCTGCAACTCCCAAAATGCCGTCTGTTTCAAATGTGGCAAGACAGGCCATTACCTGAGGGCATGTCCGGAAGGTGGATCCGGGAGCCAAGCGGGAAACCAAGCAGCACCACCAAGGGTACCGTTACCGGCCCGGGTCTACACTATAACCTCCGAAGAAGCGGAAAATAACCCGGCCTTGGTGACAGGTACCCTCCTCGTTCATCAAACCCCCACATGCATCTTAGTCGACTCGGGGGCGACACACTCATTGGCATCCACTAAGTATGTCACGAGGATAGGAGTCACGCCTCATAGAGCTGAGTGTGAGTATAGCGTAACAGTTCCGAACGGGAATCCCACCCAAACTAATCAAGTTTTACGGGATTGCCCAATAGTAGTCGGAGACAAGGAACTGCCCATAGACCTCATAATAATTCCTATGAATGATTATGAGGTAATTCTTGGGATGGATTGGCTATCGAAGTACGGAGCCGTCATAGACTGCCACCGCAAGATAGTCACGCTCAATGTGGACAGGGATGAACCCCTTAAGTTCGTAGGAACTAGCAAGGGGACTGCTATCTCTAGAATATCAGCGTTGAAAGCCCAACGACTGATTAGATCAGGGTGCGAAGCCTATCTGGTATTCGCTATCAAGTCAGAAGATGATGCCTCCCCAAAGATCGAGGAAGTGCCGATAATTAAGGACTTCCCCGACGTATTTCCCGAGGAGTTACCGGGACTACCACCCGAACGGGAAATAGAGTTCGCTATAGATCTGGTACCTGGAGCGGCACCAGTATCTAAGACCCCATATCGGCTAGCACCGACGGAAATGAAGGAGTTAAAGGATCAACTCGACGAACTCATGCAGAAGGAGTTCATACAGCCGAGTTTCTCTCCCTGGGGAGCGCCGGTGCTATTCGTGAAGAAGAAAGACGGGTCCATGCGATTATGCATAGACTACAGGGAGTTGAACAAGTTGACGATTAAAAACAAGTACCCACTCCCTAGGATAGACGATCTATTCGATCAACTGCAAGGTGCAACGGTTTTCTCTAAGATTGACTTAAGATCGGGCTATCATCAATTAAGGATCCGGAAGGAAGACATCCCGAAGACAGCCTTTAGTACCCGTTATGGCCACTTTGAGTTCCTGGTGATGCCATTCGGGTTGACTAATGCGCCCGCAGCTTTTATGGACTTAATGAACCGGGTGTTCAAACCCTATCTAGATAGGTTTGTCATCGTCTTCATTGATGACATCCTAATTTACTCAAGGACGAAGGAGGAACACGAGGAACATCTGAAAATAGTTCTGAGTATATTACGGGATAAGCAACTTTATGCCAAGTTCAAGAAGTGTGAATTTTGGCTTGACCAAGTCGTCTTCTTGGGGCATATAGTATCAGGAGCAGGAATTTCCGTAGACCCGAACAAGATAGAAGCCATTAGCAACTGGCCCAGACCGACCAATGTAACGGAAATACGGAGTTTCCTCGGTCTGGCGGGTTATTACAGGAAATTCATCAAGGATTTCTCAAAGATAGCGTCTACACTGACGAAGCTGACCAGGAAGAATACGCCGTTTCAGTGGACCGCAGAATGTGAAAGGAGTTTCCAAGAGCTGAAGGAACGGCTTACGACAGCCCCAGTTCTCACAATACCTTCGGGAACCGGAGGGTTTACGGTGTATAGTGATGCATCGAAGAACGGATTAGGGTGCGTACTAATGCAGAACGGGAACGTAGTAGCATACGCTTCCCGCCAACTGAAAGAGTACGAGAAGAATTACCCGACGCACGACCTAGAACTGGCGGCAGTGGTCTTTGCTCTCAAGATCTGGAGGCATTACCTCTATGGAGAGCGGTGTGAAATATACACGGACCACAAGAGCCTCAAGTACTTCTTTACGCAAAAGGAGCTGAATATGAGGCAGAGGAGGTGGTTAGAATTAGTCAAGGATTATGACTGCGTAATCAACTACCACCCAGGCAAGGCGAACGTAGTAGCCGATGCCTTAAGCCGAAAAGCAGTTAGTGCAGAACTACAACTGCTGGAAGTAGAAGTCGTACGGTTAGGCGAAGTTGAGGCACAGCTAGCAGCCTTAACTCTGCAGCCGACGCTATTAGAGCAAATTAAGACAGCGCAAGGAACAGACGAATTGTATATGAAGACGAAGGAGGCACAGCAGGGACAAACGACTGGAGATCTTATAATACGGGAAAACGGACGACTGTATTTCAAGGATCGGTTGTACGTACCAGACAACGCGGAGCTAAGAAAGACGATAATGACAGAAGCCCATGCTACTGCATACTCAGTACATCCAGGAGCAACGAAGATGTACAGAGGTTTAAAGGAGAACTACTGGTGGCCAGGCATGAAAAAGGACATCGCGACTTTCGTGAGTCAGTGCCTGACGTGCCAGCAGATAAAAGCCGAGCATCAAAGGCCGGCTGGAACCCTACAACCGTTACCCATTCCGGAATGGAAATGGGATAACATTGCCATGGATTTCGTGGTAGGACTGCCGAGGAATACGAAGGGGTACGACGCGATTTGGGTAGTTGTCGACAGACTCACCAAATCCGCCCACTTCCTACCTATTAGCACGACGTTTTCCATGGAACGGTACGCTGAGCTCTATATCCAAGAAATAGTGCGACTGCACGGCGTTCCATCCTCAATAGTCTCGGATCGCGACTCCAGATTTCTTTCGAAATTCTGGACGAGCTTGCAAAAGGCGATGGGAACGAAACTATCTTTTAGTACCGCTTATCATCCGCAGACGGACGGTCAGTCCGAGCGAACCATTCAGACCCTGGAGGACATGCTCCGAGCGTGTGTACTCGATTTCAAAGGAAATTGGAGTAAGTACCTCCCACTGATCGAGTTCTCCTACAATAATAGCTACCACGTCACCATTGGGATGGCACCGTACGAAGCGCTATACGGGCGTAGGTGTAGATCCCCAGTACATTGGGACGAGGTTGGCGAACGGGCAGTGTTAGGCCCTGACATAGTACGGGAAATGACGAAAGCTATCACAACCATACGAGAAAGAATGCGAACGGCGCAGAGCCGACAGAAAAGCTACGCGGATCGAAGACGTCGACCATTAGAATTTGAAGAGGGAGATATGGTATTCGTGAAAGTATCGCCGATGAAGGGTGTGAAAAGGTTTGGGAAGAAAGGAAAGCTAAGTCCTAGGTATATGGGACCATTTAGGATACTGAAGAGAGTAGGCGAGGTAGCATACCAACTGGAGCTGCCTGCGTCATTAGCGCAAGTGCATGACGTGTTCCACGTCTCGACAATGCGAAAATACATAGCCGACCCGAACCACGTGCTAGGAAACGAGTCCCTACATCAACAATTGAAACCGGATCTCAGCTACGAGGAGACTCCGGTGGAGATAATGATGTACGAGACCAAAAGACTTAGGAACAAAGACATCCCTTTAGTAAAAGTGTTGTGGCGGAACCAGTCCACGGAAGAAGCCACATGGGAACGGGAGGACGAAATGCGAATTCGTTATCCCGAATTGTTTCACACGGACTGATTTCGGGGGCGAAATCCTCCTTAAGGGGGGGAGGATGTAGGACCCCAGTCCCCGCGAACTAGGTCGGCCAATAAATTACGTGTATGATCTAAGTAATTTCGTGTTACATGCGTATGTGTTATACGTCCACGTAAATTCGTATGAATTTTATGCTCGTAATTTTTATGAGAATTAAGGGAAATTACGCGACATTAATTATATGTTTACGATGACTCCCAACAAGGAGGAAATTCTCGAGAATGGAATATAGAAATGTGGGCTAAGATGTTATTGGACCATGAAGCATCAAATGGGCTAAGAAAATTCAGGGGAATTATGACCCACAAAATTTGGGCCAAAACATTTAACACTTGGCCCAATTCAATGTGAAAGAACAACTTGGGGGACAACTTCCCTAAAACAAGGAAAAACCCACGCCACTTTGTGCCTTATCTACAATGAGCTAAGGAAAATATCCAACTAAAAACAATTCAAAACACTTTAATTCCCAAAAAGAAACCAACGAAGCAAGGAAAGGTAGAAAAAGGAGAAGGAGAAGAAGCCGAGCCAAATTTCGAACCAAGAAGCTTGAGAACCGAAGTTGGTAAGTAAAACCCCTCCTTAAGCTCTTAATTCTTTATCTTAGAAGTAGTTGAGAGCATTAATGGCGATAAATACAAGTGGTTGGAGAAAACCACGAGAAACCCTAAAATACCGAGCTTAGGGTGGCAACAAGGATTTTCGTGGGTGCAAATATGGAGTTGGGTAGTTTAGCATGTGATTTAGAACTTATAATTCTGGGTAGAATGAACTATGAATCTAGTTTCGAGGAGAAGAAGAACGTGTGCATATCGAGTTTATGATGAATGTCGAGTAAAAAGTCGAGGTGAATTTCATATCGACATCTTATGTTCCAAAATGTCGAAACCTTGTTAGGAAAGATGCCGAGATCTTTACATATCATATATCGACATTTAGATATAAGAAAATGTCGAGATCCACCTATAAGAGATGTCGAGGCACAATGTCGAATAATAGCTAAAATGTCGAACTTACATATCGAGATTTATAAAATGTCGAGATGTCTAATGATAAATGTCGAAACCATAGTAAGGAAAGATGTCGAACCCATGTTAAGGAAAATGTCGAAAGTTAAGATAGAAATGTCGAGCTTATATGACGAGACCCACGTTGAGCCATGTCGACATCTTCCTCAAATGTCGAAAGCTTGCATAGCGATATTTAGTAAATGTCGAGACCAATACTTATATAAATGTCGAGACCTTCACATAAGTTATATCGAGATCTTCATTATACAAATGTCGAATGATAGGTAGAATGTCGAAGCAATGATAGGAAAAGATGTCGAGATATTCCAAGGTAAAATGTCGAAGTGCTAAAATAGAAATGTCGAGCTAAATGCCGATATTAAAGTCGAGATGAACTTCATGTCGACATTTTATACTCCAAAATGGCGAGATAAGATGTCGAACGAAATAGAACACAAAATGTCGAGTCCTCCTAACTGATAAATGACGAAATGATAGGTTGATATAAATGTCAAAACAAATGTCGAGATCAACTTTAATAATGCAAACGAATCCTTGTAATATCGAGACCTTTACATACAAAATTAAGGAAAATATTTCAACACTTTTCAAGTACCTAGACAACCAATATTTTAGATGACGTACTGACATAATAATTTTATGATTAAGGTCGAAAACTAGAAATTTCGCCGAACCAGTAGCGGTTAATCTACGGATTCCAGGTAAGTAGAAATTCAACTACGACACGTAACTTGCCTGCGTCCAATTATGTGAACTACGTGCTCGTGCATTTTGTATGAAATGTGTACGTATGATAGGATTTATTTATATGCATGATGGCATGATTTGCATATGTACATGAACATAGCATGAGCACTTACACGCATGTGTAGTACGTCAGGAGCGAGGTAAGAGCGTGCATAAGATCGCCTGTGTGCGATGTATAATCGCCGATATTGGCGTTTGTGTCGACTCGAATGAAGAGTCACGGCTTCCCTTATGCAGCCAGTAAGGCGAATGAAGCTATAAGGCCTGAATAAGAGGCTGGGGAAAATACCCCGTATGCGGGAGATGCAATCCTGGAGGATGCGGCCCGGGGCACACGCTGAGTAAGGGAAGATTCCTTCGGGTGACCTTCTAGCGTGTAAAGCACTACCCGGAGGGAAGATTTCTTCGGGTGACCTTCGAGGTTAGTGGCCTCGGTGTTGGCTACCAGTGAGAAGCAACCGCGTGGAGGCCACACTGAGTAAGGGAAGATTCCTTCGGGTGACCTTCTAGTGTGTGAACCTCCACACTTGAGATCTCTAAGAAATGGCGCATAGTGGGAATTGAAAGCCGAGGGCCCGTATGAAATAAGAATATAAGAAAAAGAGTAAGAGCGTAAGAAAAGAGTACGAGTATGAGAAAAGAGTATGAGCGTTAGGAAACGACGGCGTGGATTGTCGATCGTTAGGACACGTGCATTCATGCATAATTTCTGCTTACTGAGCCTCGGTGGCTCATTGTTTATGTTACGTGTTGTAGGTACTGACGATCACGGTACGTGATCCGACCTTATGCAAGGCCGATCTTTTGAAGCTATCCGGCTGCTTTTGAGGTGGGAGTGTGTGTATGGATGACGACCTGTGAAGGCCGGGCGCATAGGAAGCTTTTGGCTGCACACACACACACGTACACTTGTATTTTGTGGACAGGGACATGATGAAAATGTCGAATGATTTAGAACATTCTTTTGACGTGTATAAAGACTTCCGCATGCACTTTTAAAATGAAAAATTTTATTCGCATTTTTATGCGTTTACACGATATCAAGACATTAACACTTAGAAATAGAAAGGAATACGAGGGCGGGACGACGGGTCCTGACAGTGGAGGTGCACATCAAGCGCGGGATATGTCCAATTTTCAGGCATGTCTCTTACGAGCTGACCTTCTTTCTTTTCCTGCGACGCGATAGGAGTTCACTTGGTATAATCAACAGCGGGCCCTCGCGGGTATCTGGCGTAGATTGGATCGCATGCTTGGCAATCCTTAGTGGTATGCTAGGTATCCGAATACATGTTTTCGTTGCGAGCTCCCTGCCACATCAGACCACTCACTTTTGTCTTTGGGGGAGGCGGCGACTAGGCCGCGGGGTGCGTGTTTTCGTTTCGAAAACTTTCTTACTAAGGAGGTGGGTTTCGTGGATCATGTACAACGTATCAGGGCATTCACATGACGGGTTTTCCTATGTTTCTGCTGGTCCAGAGGATGAAGTTACGGAAGCCTATCTTCATGCAGATACGGCGTAACAAAGGTGACCTTGCAGCAAATGTTGCGGACGCGCTACGCTTCTTGGGGATTGCGCAGGACTTCGCTACGAGATATCACCTTGAGGGGTTGTTCCACGATCTCGAACGGCATTGCCGCTTTCTTTATGATAGGGCTGTTGAAGTCGAGCACACAACCCTGTCCCAACGGGCAAAGCTTGCTTGGCTCAAGGATGGCGATCATCGTTCCTCTTATTTCTTCAGGAGAGTTGCAATGTGCCGAGTGACCAATCGTATCATCTCGCTGGAAAGCCCAACTAGCGACCTCTAGATACACCAGATGCGGTGGACGGGGAGCTTCTTGGATTTTATCAGGGCTTACTTGGCCAATCTGTGCGATCTACACCTATCGTACTAGCTGAGGTGCAGGGGGCGTTAAGCGCATGATTTCCCTAAATGCGGCTTTAGACATGGTCTGGCCAGTCAACGATGTGGAGGTGAGGAAAGCGCTCTTCTCTATGGGAGATGAGAAGGCATCTGGTCCTGATGGATATACGATTGCCTTTTTCAAAGCGACATGGGAGATTGTGGGTCCTGATTTGATACAGGCGACATAGGATTTCTTTGCTACTAGTCGCCTCCATAAGGAGCTAAATAGCACTCTTATCACGCTGATACCTACGTGCGAATCGCCACGTCGATCATCTGACTTTCGGCCAATCTCATGCTGCAACATCCTCTACAGGTCATCTCGAAGATTCTGGCAAACCGGCTGAAGTCAGCGCTAGGAGGTCTGGTACATGCATCATAGACGACCTTTATTCCAAGGAGGCGCATCAGTGATACGTCCTTCTGTCCCAGGAACTTTGCCTTGGCTATACGAGTAAGGGTCGACCGCCTCGTGCCATGCTTAAGGTGGATCTGGCCAAGGCCTACGACAAGGTGGAATGGAGTTTTCTATTGGCAATGCTTCAGGATATGGTATTCCACCCGAGGTTTATTGAGTGGATACGGAGCTGCTTGACGATGGTCACGTTCTCCATCAATGTTGGAACTATTTAATTTTATTCAATTAATATAGTTGTCTTAGTCTTGCTATGCAAATTAGTAGTCTTGGGCTAAGTTGTAATTAGTCATTTTGTAGGACTACTTGTGTAAATACACGACGAGGTGGTATATATAAGTGAACTCCTTAGGAAGTAAGGAGTGTGTTGTAGCAAGGAATCAGAATCGAATAGAAGAATTGGAATTTTGGAGAGAGATTTTAGCGTCAAACCTTGCTTGTTCTTCAATTAACTTCTCTCTCAAGCTTCAATGGTAAATCTTATGCTTTAACTTTCGAATTGATTAGATTTACAATCCGTTCTTCGTAGATTCGATCTAGGTTGGATATCTGGGGTCCTAACAATTGGTATCAGAGCTGAGCGTGTTAGGATTTGAATAGAATTTTGAAAATCTGAAATTTTTTCGAGTTACTGTTCATCGCGAAAAATTACTGTTCATCGTGGAAAATTACTGTTCATCGCGAAATTGGCACTGTTCATCGCTGATTTTCAGTCTGATGTTTCTTAATTCGACTTGTTTTGATGTTATTGAGGTTTGATTCTGTGTTTCTAATTGATCTGAGCTTGTATTCGTTCGAGCGAACCACACATATTAGCAAATTTTGAAGGTTTAATTGAAAATTGTTCTTCAAGCTCTTAATCTGATTATTCAAAAATCGAACCGATTTTGCTTTGATTGTGCTAAATTGAGTGTTTGTTCTTGTCAATTTCATGATTTTGATCGATTACCCGGAGTTTTACAGATTAATTTGTTGTTTTCGATCGGATTCGTGACAAATTGTGTTCTTCGTGTTCTTAGTGAAATTCATCAAATTCTGGAAAAATTCATCATATTTTGTTGTTTTCTGGTTTAATCATGCGTTAGAAACTGATTTCGATCATTTCTGTGTGATTACCCGTGCTTAATATGCATCATTAGTTGTTATGATTGATTTTATATTTGTGAAGTTCTCGTATTGTTTCGGCGAAATACTTTCTCGATGTTATCATCGTAAAACATATAATGGCATATTAGTATAGTAACCATCGAAAACGTTATACGCTCGAGAAACTATTAATTGAAAACAGTAACAATCGATAAATTATATCGAGAACTTCTTAATTGCTATTGGTCGAAAAAGACGTGATCGAAAAAGTACACATTATCGAGAAAGTGATCGAGAAAGTGTAATAGAAAAGTTCTTATGCAAAAGTCAAATTAATAATCATTGTAAAGCATTTAGTAGGGGTGTTCAAATTAACCGAAAAATCGCAAAACCGACCGAACCATAAAGAACCGAACCGAAAAAACCGGAACCGAAAAAACCGAACCGAATTGTAAAAAACCGAACCGAACCAAATTAAAATGGTTCGGATATCGGATTAAGCATACGTAAAACCGAAAAACCGAACTGAAATTATCATACTACATTAATAATAGAAAATATCAAAAATCATTTGTTTTTCTCCCATAACGCAACCAACAAAGTAAATACTCCCTCCGTCCCGGTAACTTTATCACATAAGTTGCCGGGCACGTAAATTAAGGTGGTATTATTATAATAATATAGTACAATGAAAAGATAATAAAGTATATATTTTGACACGTCTTTTAAGTATATTTAATATTATTATATTGATTGTTTGTGATAGTTTTTTTGCTAAATAAGGAAATGTGATAAAATTAGTGGGACGCCCGAAATGGAAAAATGTGATAAAATTAGTGGGAAGGAGGAGTATAATTTTATTGGTATACTTTTTTCCATTTTTAGGTGAATGTTTCCTCACCAATCAAATACTATTTTTCTCCCAAATAATTTATATTATCTTAAGATGAATGTTTTTATATTTTGGTTAGATTTTGTTCCATTTTGATATTGTTTTTTGGAACCTTTGAATTATTTTGCTACATGTAACGTTCCATAAATCTTCTTTGTTTTTAATAACCATAAATGTTTTATGTATTTTCAGGTAACAATATTTTTTTTGTTGATATCAAATCCCTAACCGAAAAACTGACCGAAATAAACCGAACCGAATTATAAAAAACCGAACCGAACCAAATTAAAACGGTTCGGATATCGGATTAAGCATACGTAAAACCGAAAACCGAAAAATCGAACCGAAATTTGGAAAAACCGAACCGACCGATTAACACCCCTAGCATTTAGTCATCATTGCATAATCATTCACGTGGCATTGCTTTGAAATTCCATAGCTGTCGAAATATTTTCTCTCAAATGATTGCATACACGTGGTTACACTACTCCACTAACACATCATCGAATACCCTTTCCATTCTTATGCTTTGAAAAGTGAACTGCCACTTGCCTCATGAAAATTATTTTCGCTAAAATCAGCATCTAACAGTAAATTTCACAGAAAGAGTTTCAATTAGAATACTGTTCAATTTTGACCAATTTTACTGTTCGTGCACTTACGCACGAGAAACTTTCAATTTTTGGTCAACGATCTTACTTTGACTAGTGACATGATTATAAGTTTACTGTTTGAGCGATCGAGAAAAATCAATTTCAATTTTTAGCTCAGCGAAACTTTCTCAGTCAACATAACATAGTTGACCAATTGATGAAATTTACTCCGGAGAAATTTTTTAACTGTTAGCACACGAGAAACGTTCGCACACGAGAAAAATCAATTTTAAACTTTCTCGAGCGATGACTAGGTCAAAATTTTAAACTTTCTCGATTGTTAAAATTGCTTTACAGGTAGTCGTCGCAAAACTTGTTTTTCGCCCGCAAAACCTTTTGCGATCGAAAAATAAGGTTTAGATATTAAAGTCTCAAAACGACGATGTTTTATCAAATGGCAAGACTTTTACGATCGTAAATATAACTGTTTGAAATTCAAAACTATTTTCTAGAAACAGTACCTTGTCAAACAAAAATAAAAAATTAACAATCGAAAACAGTGCTCCACGTATTCACTCGAAAAACTTTTAATCGAGAATTATTTTCGATCGAAAACAGTGCTTTATATTGACATTAAAAAAAAACTTAGTAAAATTTTTTTCGATAAAAAACAGTAACTGTTGGCACATTATAGAAAAAGCTTTTGGTATATACTATTAACTTTTTAAAAAATCAAACTTTAAAAACCAAAATCTTTTCGAAACTGAAATTTTAAAAGCCAAATAGTTTAATCAGTATTAAAAAAATCCAAATCACAAAACACGTCAACGATCAAAATAACCAACCAAAATTTAGACTACAATAAAACATCATGAATCCAAATATAAAGATTTTACAAGACCAAGTAAAAATCAATTTTAATTCGGCAGTGAGACATTATGAAAAATATAAGAATGAACTTGAAATGTTAGAACACTCGAGGCTAAGATAGAAACCTTAGAAATTAATGTTAAGGAACTTAGCAAAAATTCTGATGTAGTCCAAGTAGAGGAAAATCAGGAGGTATGTAAAGCTACAAATTCCATAGAAGAATGCAAAGTCAAACTAGAGTTAGAATTAAGACTAGCTAGTGCTCTCGATATGGTCCTAGTCTTGAATCTAAGCTAGAAACTTCTGAATCTAACCTTAGGAGCTCTAGTGCGAAAATACATGAACTAATTAAGAGCTCAAATCTTAGCGACGTTAGAGAAGCACAGCTCGGTAGTTAAGGAATTAGAGGACATGCTAGACAACAACCATAAATGTCTACTTAGGAATCTAGACGAGAAAAGTCTTCTTAAATGCAGACTAGAGGGTGTGAACAAAAAGGTCACTAGTCTCGAAGCTCAAATAGAAAATCTAATTTTAAGATAAGTGAGTTAACTAAGAGTC
This sequence comes from Craterostigma plantagineum, assembly GCA_027422505.1. NCBI lineage: Eukaryota > Viridiplantae > Streptophyta > Magnoliopsida > Lamiales > Linderniaceae > Craterostigma > Craterostigma plantagineum. The sequence goes on along the minus strand of JAPQWV010000013.1, from coordinate 14,016,205 downwards.
TAGACACCTGTCAAGCCGAGAAGAGCACTGCTCAAAATAACTATGCTTTCTTAAGAGAAGAACGTGGGAAGCTCTATTCTAAGATTAATCAATTAGAAAATCTTCTTACGATTTCTAAGACCAAGGAAGCACAATCTCATCATTCTGAAAATTCTTCTTCCGTCGATATACCTTCTATTCTTAAGAAAATAGAGGATTTAAATTCTACACTAGAAACGGAAAGAAAGAATTTTGAAGTAGAAAAGAATACACTTCTAACGGAGATATCTAATCTCAAAGCTCCTCGTCTTCAAAACATGATCAAGGAACGTAAACGGATGATCTCGTTCCTACCACCGAAATGGCTTCTACTAATTCTACGTCAATCTTGACCAGAGCTGAAATTCAAAGTAAAAGTCCCGCACTTTGTGTACTCAAGGAACAAGTCCCGCGGAAACGAGAGAACAAAAAAGCTCCAAAACTGAATAATAAAGATCAAAAGTCTTCCTCTCCCGCTCTCAAAAAGAAAAATTTTCACGAAAATATTTCAAGTTCTAGCGCACAAACTTCATCTTGTGTTTCAAATGTTTCTACTAATTTTTCACTTAAAAAGCCTAGACTTGAAAATAATTTTCGAAATTCTTATTCTCATGTGAAAAATGTGCATTATCCACGTAGGAATTACGACAGTTCTACTTTACATGCTTATCACTCTATTTGCTCGTATTCTTACATAAAGTATCCAGTCAATATTCGTTCCGAAAAGCATTTATTACAACTAGGTAGCGAGAAGACCTTTACAAGTACACATTCTAGGAGCACATATTCACATGCTAGAATTACTTATCCGTGTAAAATCAAGCAATAATGGATTCCTAAGTCGGATATCAAGTCACGAAGTCCTAGTCAAATATGGACTCCTAAGACTACATCTTCGACCAACTTAGGCTCACAATCTAATTTTACACGATTTACGACTAACTCGTTTTCTGCTAATAAGGGAGGACCCATACGACAATGGGTACCAAAGTCCCGATAGTTTTGCAGATTTCGCTCATGTATTGAATTCGACGTAGTGGCTCCACGTACATGATAAAGGGATGAGGCGTGAGCTACTACAACTAAGCTTCAACAAGGTATTTTCACATTTACATACGCATATGAGCTTCATCGAAAAAAAAAACAATAATACCTATTTTCTTTCAAAACTTTTCGAATGATACATTTTCGATATGCATTTCACCGCTTTAAATGGTTTTAAAATTTTCAAATGTATTACGAACGGAAACGATAAATATCATTTTTCGATTAATACTTTCAAATGAGCTTTAATTGAGGGGGAGCTACTCATTATTTTAATGAGAGCAACCTTTATATTTTTAAGGAGGGGGAGAAAACTTACAATGAGCGATTTAAGGGAACGAGATTCTTAATATTCGTCAAGCTAACTACGCAAATTTCTAGGGGGTTATTTTCGATGCATTGTTTTTGGGGAGATATAAATATAATACTACTATATTAATAATGTACATATATATATATATATATATATACATATACTATATATCCAAAAGAAAAAGGGGAAATATGAAAAAAGTGAGATATGAAAAAAAAGAAGAAAAAAGAAGGGGAAATGTGAAAAACAGTGAGATATAAAAAAAAGAATTAAAAAAGGAAATATAAAGGAGATAAATGAAAAAGAAAAAAAAATAAAAGTACATTATTGCCTCATATTATTTATATGCTTTCACCTTGATGTTTTCCCAAGATTGTGTAGCTACACAGTTCAGTTTGTGAGCCTAATCCTTACTTTTTTTCTTCTCAAATGTTGGTGATGATCGAAAAAAAAACAAAGAAAAAAACAAAGAAAAAGAAAAAAAAACAAAAAGAACAAAGGAAAAGAAGAAAAACAAAGGAAAAGAAAAAAAAAAAAAAAAAAAAAAAAAAACAAAAAAAAAAAAAGATAAAAAAAAAATCAAAAATAAAAAAAAATCAAATTTTTTCGATATGCTTCTCGTATTTATTCTCCCACATCCTGGACGTACCACGAAGAATCTCGAGCTTTCAAACGGACACAACTTTCCAAAGACGACAGCGACGATCTAAGTGAAGATCAAATGCTCTGTATTTTCATCGACCGGCTCCGGCTTGCTAATTCAACTAGAGAAACACTTCTCACGTACCCCGGAAGCACGGATCTCATGGTCCTAACCCCGGAACGCATTCGAGCATTTGAGACCAAGCAAAATTATTTCGATGATGCCTAGGAAGTCTTTGAAGATACATCACTCCCTTATCTCACATAATTTTCGGACCAACCCCCATAGGTACAGGTGCTAATTTTAATTAGCTCCCGGGTAGAAGTCGTCGCATTAGGTCCGACGGGGCATGCACAACCGAGCCTTACCCACTCGTCTATCTCTAGTGTGTCCTCACTATCCAAAATTTTTAAATTTTTAGGACACATACACTTTTTAATACACCTAATCTTTGTGATTACGTTAGAACTTCCGTAGACATGTTCCTTTTAAAAGACGTGCTTCGAGGATCGGAAGGAAGTCCGACCGTTGTAACAGCAAAGCAACAACGGTTTCGGCCATCTTCTACGAGCTTTGCTCCTAGTTGATGTCAACGGGACGCCTATGTGGCCCCGATACTCTTTTCTACGGATTGCCTTTGTCGCTCCGTCCGGTTATTACCCACACCGACCTTTTTGTATGTCCTTTTTCTACCTCCAAATTAACATGCCAAAATCGTTGATACGATTCGCCATGAGGGGGAGAAGGGGTTATGCATACACAATCTGTCGGTCCACCCACCAAATTCCGCCGCGCAAACCACTCTGAAACCGGGCTCTCTTCCAACGCCACATTCAAAGGAGGCTCGGTACAACTTAAAACAATCAAAGAAAGAGATGGCCTACCTTCTTCCGGAACTAGAGACGCTTCTTCGAGGCCGAACCAAACAACTTCCATTCGGAGAAGACGAATTTAGCGAAACGGAGAAAATGGCTAAACCCCGAGCCCTCTCCTCGACTCTCTCATGCCCCTTGCTTCCGGAAGAAGATGCAAGGACTGAGGACGAATGACACGTGACTCAAGCATCATCAAGGACTGGAGTTGCCAACCGTGTCCACTGCATCAAGGACCAAAGTTGCCAACTGTGTCCACTGCATCAATGATCGAAGTTACCAACCGTGTTCACCTCTCCAAACCTCACATCGGACTCCTCGATCTCAACACAAGGTTGATCCAGAAAGGGGGAGTTTCGAGTTTCGTGTGCTTTCAACGGGAGAAATGGAATGCGAACTTTCCAAAATCCAGCAAGAACTTCATACATCTTACGACATCTGGGAGAAGAACTTCAAAAGAAGATTCGAAGAAAAAGCAGATGCCTAGAAGACAAGTGAGCTTGAAGACATTATAAAGAGGATATTTTGAAGACTCGAGGACTCTTTCCACTTGCAAGACGAAGACAACCCGCGCTATATTGGAAATTGAATACAAAGTGGGAGATTGTTGGAACTATTTAATTGTATTCAATTAAAATAGTTGTCTTAGTCTTGCTATGCAAATTAGTAGTCTTGGGCTAAGTTGTAATTAGCAGGAAATCAGAATAGAATAGAAGAATTGGAATTTTAGAGAGAAGATTTTAGCACCAAACCTTGCTTGTTCTTCAATTAACTTCTCTCTCAAGCTTCAATGGTAAATCTTATGCTTTAACTTTCGAACTGATTAGATTTACAATCCGTTCTTCGTAGATTCGATCTAGGTTGGATATCTGGGGTCCTAACAATCAACCTGAATGATCGTTTGGCGGGCTTCACTGGCAAGCAAGGCATTCGACAGGTCGATCCCATATCGCCTTACCTCTTCACACGCCTCATGGAGGTGTTCCACGACCTTGTCGAAAGTCACATACAGGCATAACCGAGATTTCACTACCACTAGCGTTGCGAGTCCACCTCACTCCCCGTGTTGGTTTTTACGGATGATGTACTACTATTTTGCCATGCTGATGCCGTTTTTGTAGGGGTTCTAAAGGACGTCTTGATAACTTTCTCTGAGCTATCATAGTTACATCCTACTCCTGACAAGAGCGAGTTGTACCTTTCACGGAGGGCGGAGGGCCTAAGGTACAGGTACAGTCTTTGATGGGTTTTCGAGAGGGTGTTTACCTGTGTGAGGGGGTGCCACTGATTGCTTCTCGGCTCACTATGCTGCTGCAACGAGTTGATGCGCGGTTGGGGTCATGGCTGAATCAGTCCTTGTCTTATGCGGGCAGGGTGCAGCTGATTAAGTCGGTACTTCAAGCGTTACACGTCTACTGGTCTGGGGTTTTCTTACTGCCCAAGGGTGTTGTTCGAGCCCTGGAGTCGACATTTCGCCAATTCTCGTGGGGTGGCCCCTCGGCCAAGGGTGCTTGGGATTATGTCTGTCATCCAGTTTCTGAGGGAGGATTGAGTCTTCATTCGATCGCCACTGACAACACGGTACTTTTCGTCTAGCTATTATGGAAGGTGATCACTTGGGCTTCTGACTTGATTTGGGTGGAATGGTTGTACAGTACACTTTTGCATGCTTGATCACTTTTGACCATCACCGTCTCGGCCAGCACTACACGGAGCTGGAGGAAGCTAATGCAGTTGAGACCGATAATTGTTCCACTTATTTCCTTTACGATTGGCGATGGATCATCGTTAGTGTTATGCGAGAATCCATGGCTACGGGCTGAGCCTTTACTGGAGCGTTATCCTAGAGGTCCTCTTGCGATGGGGCTGCCATTGAGGACCCGCTTGAGCTTAGTCATTAACGCCCATGGTTGGAATTGACCAGGAAGGTCGGCGGCTGAGTATGTTGACTTTAGCCGTCATCTTCTACCGGTAAATCCGACTACGCGTGATGTGGTTCGTTGGACTAGGGCGCTGGATGGCCGCACCACGACACGTTTGGTCAGGGAGGCGTTGAGTTCATCCTTTGCCTGGTAATTAGCGATCGTTTATCGACTAGGATAAGCCTTGGGTGGCACAGCGAGTGGGGACCCCCGCCCGTGTCTTTGGGATGCGCTTCACTTTGAGACTGTCCAACACCTGTTCTTTGACTGTGGGTTTTCACGCCAATGTGTTCGATTATTACGGCGGAGGATCAGGTGGGCGTGGCCATATAGGGACTGGTGAGAGGGCATCCTACGGGCTGTGTTGAGATGTCGTGGCCAGCATCTTCTGTAGGCTGCTTATCGACATGTCCTCCCTTCGTTGGTCTATCATATATGGCAGGCACGTAACAAGCATTGGGAGGAGGGGACTATCACGACTCCGGACAGGCTTGTGGCGGCCGTTCTCGACATGGTTTACTTGCGGCTTCTTGGGACATCTAACAAGTTTGATTTGCAAAGGGCAGCTATAAAGGCGACTTTGGCGTGTAGCTTGGTAGTAGATTTGATGTTTTTAGTTCTTCATCTCGTTTCATCTCTTGTTAGGTCCTCGATTATCAACTCCTCTGATTTTAGACATCAATCCTAAGTAATTCGATTACAATGATTGAGATTTGAAGTTCGATCACAAAACTTAATTGAAACCTAGAGAGAGAACGATCTTAGTGAGAGAAGGATTTCTGTTGTTTCTCTCTCTAGAATTGGATTGTGAAGCCTTTCGAATCAATTCAATAGTTTTCTGTATTAAGCACAATGTTACAGTGGTATTTATACTAAACAACAAGCTAGTCCTATACTGAAGAAAAATATAATAAAAGCCCAAATAATGAAGACAGCTAATAAAATCAAAGCACAATTACAAATTGTATTCTACATTCTCCCCATTCGTGCTTGATTGCCCTTCTGCACTATCTGTCCTCGTCGGGCATAGAATGACTTGCGCAAGCCCAGGGCATTGTCACGCCTCACAAATTTGGCCAAGAGTCGAGGCAAATTGGGCGATGAACTTTCTAGCCAAGAGTGTCGAGGCGCCCGAGAACAAGACTTTTGGGACCGGCCAAGCTTGTTGCGTGTAGGACGTCGATCTAACGAAGCAAGGCCGAGGCACGTAGCACCCGTTAGGTAGGGAGACGAGGCTAAGGAGCTTATCCACGATAGTTGGCCCATCCGAATTCGTGTGGAACCTTCCGAAAGATCGTGGAACCATGCGGAACAATGCGGGTCATTCTAGAGAGTCAAGAGTCCAAGTGTGGAGAATGCTATGGAACTCTCTAGAGAGGAGTATGCCTTTGGATATTCCTGGAATAATCTAGATTGTAAATAATAGCCGTTAGATCAAGTAGATCTTAGCCGTCCGTTGGGTTGGACAACTTGTATAAATAGGGGCTTAGAGTAGTTCATTTGCATCAAGTGGTAAATGCCTTCATTGTAAACACTTTAGTGTGAGAAAGAGTCGAGTTCTCTCTCTACAACACTTGTGCGGGTTTTCCTCTTGCACTTATGCACGTTCAAGCCGAAGGTTGTCCGACACTTTGCTTTCTTTCGTGAGTGTTTTGGGAGGCTGACTTAGTTTAGCACGCAAGGGACTGCTTAAAGGACTAGGTGCCGCACGGGAGCTAGCAAGCCAAAGTCTAGGTTCCTGACAAGTGGTATCAGACAAAGTTAGCGAAGATGGCCGAGACAAATGCGCAAGTGAACGAGGAGAGGGGTCGTGATCCGGCTCCTAGTCAAGGTGGGAGGAAAAAGCAGGATCAATCGAAGGCACGAGACCCTTGTCCGTGGGAAGGCACCATCGTGGAGATGGGCCAAACTGTTGCAACCATAGGGGGCGGCTTGAGGACGTCGAGGGGACATGGCAACTCTGGAGGAGCACGTTCTTTGGCTCGACCGCATCAAGGCCGGCATCGAACAGGTTGTGACGGTAAGTGATCTTGTTGAGACCTTGCAGGGGCAAGTTCTTAAGGAGTTCGAGGCCACCAAGGAGGATTCGAAGGCATTGAGGGAAGCCAACGAGATCCTAAAGGCCGAGAACGAGGTCTTGCGAGGCGAGATGGCCATAGATTCGCTGCAAGAGCAAGTGGCTTTATGCCGAATGTTGGCACTAAGCGGAGGAGGCAACGGAGCTAGTTCGACAGGGGGATCGACTAGCCAAAGGCCTATCGATGTGCCAAGGCCGTGCGGGTTCAACGGCAAGCGAGACGCCAAGCTAGTGGAGGACTATCTTTGGCGAATGGAGCGGTACTTTGAGGATCTAGGCATCGTAGAGGAGGCATACAAGATCCGTACTGCAAGCAACTACCTCACCAAGACATTATGGTGGAGACGTGTGCATGCCGACGTAGAGAGGGGCGCGCGTGGCTTAGACACGTGGGAGTAGTTCAATAGGGAACTCAAGCGCCACTTCTATCCCGAGGTGGTCTATGAAGCCAGGAAGAAGTTGCGGGAATTGAAGCAGCGAGGCTCAATTCAAGCATACGTGGACGAGTTTACGATGCTAACTCTTCGATTCCTACATCACGGACGATATAGGTTGTTCAACTTCATAGACGGGCTAGAAAGTTGGGCTAGGCAGGAAGTCCAACGTCAGGGCGTCAAGTCGGTGGACGAGGCCATAATGGTTGCCGAGTCACTCATGGAGTATCAGAGGGAGGCTACAAGGCGCGAGCAAGAGGGCTCAGCCAAAGGTGGGGAGAGACCCATGCTCGTGAGCGGGATGCGGGACGATCACCTAGTCGAGACCAGGGATACATGCAAGGCCGACGGGACTATGAGGATAAGAAGAAAGTGTTCGTGCCCAAGGGGGTTACTTTCTATGCAGGGGGCCTTATAAGGTGTCGGAATGCCCCGAGAAGCGGATGCTCACGGCCATGATTGCGCATCAGGAAGCACAAGAAACGGAGGAAGCACCCGAGCAGAGGCTTGGGGCTGCTCGAGTCTTGAGTGGTGTGGAGACTATTCAAGAATTGAATGCCATGGAGGTGAAGCCACCACCAACGAGACCATGCAAATGGCGCATGTTCGTCAAGGCAAAGGTGAATGGCAAGGAGACCAAGGCATTACTCGACACTGGGGCAAGCCACAATTTCGTGACGGAGGCCGAGGCCAAGAAATTGGGGCTTAATATTGGGGCCTTCAAGGGGAGGGTCAAAATGGTGTCCAAGGACACGACCGTGCGTGGAGTAGGTCGAGCGGTGAAGCTACAAATTGGTGCTTGGGAGGGCCAGACGGACTTCACGGTGGTGCCGATGGACGACCACACAGTAGGGTTGGGCATGGACTTCATGGGTAAGGCTAATGCCATCCTTATGCCTATGCATAGCTCGTTGTATTTATTTGGGCAGGTCGGGAGTGCTCGGTGCCCGTAATATCCGACAAGGCAATAGGCGAGACCGGGGAGACGGGATGCATGGCGAGCATGCGACTCGAGCAAGGGTGTGCCAGCAACGACCCAAGCAAGTTAGGCACGGGGGTGCCAGCCGAAGCCAAGGGGGACTCGGAGAGATGCGAGGACGCTGCCCACACCAACAAGGCGGCCAAAGTAGGGACTTGGCCGGGAGTATTCAAGTCGGGTGACCAAGTCGGAGCCATGCCGAGGAAGTTGAAGACTTCGGAGGGCAATGGGGGCAAGGCTAGGCATCCGAAGGCGCCAAAGCATGAGATGCAGAGGCACGGCAACGGGGACGTTGCCGAGTTGGGTGGGGGAGAATGTCACGCCCTCACAAATTTGGCCAAGAGTCGAGGCAAATCGGGCGATGAACTTTCCAGCCAAGAGAGTCGAGGCGCCCGAGAACAAGACTTTTCGGACCGGCCAAGCTTGTCGTGTGTAGGGCGTCGATCTAACGAAGCAAGGCCGAGGCACGTAGCACCCGTTAGGCAGGGAGACGAGGCAAAGGAGGCTATCCACAATAGTTGGCCCATTCCGATTCGTGTGGAACCTTCCAGAAGATCGTGGAACCATGCGGAACAACGCGGGTCATTCTAGAGAGTCAAGAGTCCAAGTGTGGAGAATGCTATGGAACTCTCTAGAGAGGAATATGCCTTTGGATATTCCTGGAATAATCTAGATTGTAAATAATAGCCGTTAGATCAAGTAGATCTTAGCCATCCGTTGGGTTGGACAACTTGTATAAATAGGGGCTTATAGTTCATTTGCATCAAGCGGTAAATGCCTTCATTGTGAACACTTTAGTATGAGAAAGAGTCGAGTTCTCTATCTACAACACTTGTGTGGGTTTTCCTCTTGCACTTAGGCACGTTCAAGCCGAAGGTTATCCGACACTTTGCTTTCTTTCGTGAGCATTTTGGGAGGCTGACCTAGTAAAGCACGCAAGGGACTGCTTAAAGGACTAGGCGCCGCACGGGAGCTAGCAAGCCAAAGTCTAGGTTCGTGACAGCGTGCTCATAGTTCCTGATATTATTCCTCAGCTCCATCCGTTCTTCTATGGCTTCGAGGATTCTTGTCAGAAGTGGTTGTTCTCTCACAAAAGTTGCAATCGGGCTGTCTTGTGTTTTCATTGATTTCTTCCAATCTTCTTTTGATGTCACGCTTGATCGTCTTGAGCATCCCATCACAGAATTTGTTGACCTCAATCGTCAGCATCAACCTAATGTTATCAGCAATTGGATTGTGGTAGGTAATTGCTAAGACTAGGCCTAAGTAGATGTGATTGTTGGGAAGCCCTTCGATGTTAGGTCCTTTCATGCACGGGGCGATCATGTTGACCTTCTTCATGTTGCTCTCAAGAGCCATTAGAAGGTCGTGTGTGGCAAAGTATTTGACTTGGCGCATCATGATCATATAGAGTCCCTCGAGTCCGTCCTTCTTGATAAAGTTTGAGGATATTTGTACTTCTCCACATACAATTGGTAGGGATGATAGATCATTTCTTCAAGTCAATTTTCATCAGACATCTAGCTGATACAGCTCCTCTTCTATACAGCCTTAGCAGTTTCTCTGTAAGGAGAATGTTATGTGCTATGGATCTTCCAGGCACAACAGCTCCTTGATTATCATGTACTAGCTGATGTAATACTGTTCTGATTCTTGAGCATATGAGATTGGAGATACATTTGTAGATGGTATTGCAGCAGGAAATTTCGAAATTAATCTAGGATTAAGTTTCGAATTTTATATCATATTTAAAGATACTTAGTTTGACTTGGTATTTAAGTTGGTTTTCTAATAATAGCAAGTTTCCTTAAGTTTGGATTTGGAATTCAAAGGAGAGTAAGATATGGCTAAAGAATCTCTCCACTTAAGGAGTAAAATTCGAAAATCATATCTTTCAGATATTCTTGGGATTTTTTATTCTAGCGTAGTATAAATAGGGCAGCCATATTTCATATTTTGAGAGAGAATTTTCGTGCTCCATGAGTGAAAATTTCGTCCATCACAAGGCACTAAAACACACACCGAATGCACGCACTTTTCTCCCACGCGACGACTAGGTTCTCTCTAGCCATCTTTAGAGAACTGATTCCGTGGTACACTGCGAGGTCGACGTGACGATCTAGTGTCATCCACTACAATCGACGAAGTCTTGAAGAAAAGCACGAGGAGCTGCCACTCGGTTCAACTGGTAATTCTCTACGGGTTTGACCCGCCCTATTACGTGTCTATGTGTTACTATTCTGATTCGAGCTACGAGGGCAATCGAGGAACCCTGAAAACTTTTGTTCCGCACCGTACCCGGGTAGTTCCGAGAGACACCGGGTAACCCAACACTCCTCAATAGGCTCTTGAAGCACGCTGACATGCACGGGAAGTTCACCATCAAGGTCTTGAACGAATTCTTCGATAATAGCATGGTCGAGACCTTGAGTCGTATCTTCCACTTCGAGCTCCTGAGCCACTTCATCAATCAGCGTGGCCTCAGGGCTTGGTTGTTGTTGCAGAGGGCTCACATTAAAGTTCGTCGGGTGCCCTCGGATCATCTCCTCCGTAAGGTGATGTTCCCGACAGTAGCACTTGTATATGTCTCGCGAGGGGTCGGCGAGACGGAGTAAGTCAAAAGAGATGGTCATCAAAGGCCGATCGATCTCTGTCATCTAGGGTGGTGATAGAATTTGAGCTTCGGCGGTTGGTAGTTCCCACCAAGAGGCAGTCGAGGAATATTCTCCTGAACCTCCATCTGATGAGCAAACTGAGAACCACCTGGCGTACGGCAGATTCTTCAACTTTTTGTTTTGCTTCTGCCTGATCTGTTCAGCAAGATCGTTCAGATCAGTTGGGCTATGTCGTAATTTCTTGAGAAGACGATGCCATGAAATAGCTGTAGTATGTTGTCGTTGCCCTTGTCAAATCCGGCGTGTTTAGGCGATAGACACTTGTTAATAATATCAAAAAGTGTTTTCACGGATGTGGGATCCCGTTTCTCTAAATTTGCGCTAGCTTGGTGAGCGACGGTCGATATCCCATTTGCAGGAAATCACTCACCATCTCTGCATCCGAAGGCATATGTTCGTAATTGTGGCTGAATGGCAGGTCCAAGATTAGTCCAAATTGGTTCTTGTCCATATTCATGTGCCTCGTCCCGATCATCGTTGTGAAGGAGTAAGCTCCACTTTCCACATGGCCTTGAATGCATCCCCAAAATTGCTGGAGATAGACCATCGATACTGATGCCGTCGTTGTAAGAGCATTCCACATGGGATGACCTTGTAAGATAGACACCATTATCTCGTCCGTACACCGAAAGGTGGTCAGATGGAGCTGAAAGTTCGTGTCTTGAAACGTTGATGTGCATATTCTTGGCGTAAATGTGGTTGTATGCGGGATAATGATTCATCTAAAAAAAATAAGAAATAAGAAAGCTCATGAATTCAAATTTTAAATTTGAGTCGAAATATATCATGTCAAACTATAATATTCGAACAATTTATTTCATGTTTGATAGATATGGAAATTTTAATTTTGCACATAGATTATACGGATGTGAAGAAATGCAATGGTATTTAATAAAATTTCAAAAGTTACATATTGTGACGCCCGGGGCCGAAGAGGGCGGGGAGTGATCGCCGGTGCCAGGGTGCTCGGACAATGAGCGGCTCCTGGTAGGCTTCTAGGCGAAGGGGTACATGAATGAACCGATCCAACACCAGAATGAGAGGGGATCCTGAGACTGACAATGGATGGGTGTGTCAGGCTAAGAATCATATAAAAGAATTGATAGTACTACTCATATCACCAAGGTCGACCTACCTTTTCGGGAGTCCATCTATAGAAACTCCGAAGTTAAGCGTGCTTGACTTGGAGCAATCTAGAGATGGGTGACCCCCTGGAAAGTTTCTCAGGGTGCGTGTGAGCGAGTGCATGAAGCACGCTAAAAGGTTAAATGGTGGTACAGTGGGGCCAGACTATCAGTCGGAGTGTGGTGGGCCCAACCCCACAAGTCCCGGTAGGGACCGAAGCTATAGTGACACCCGGTATGGGACGGGTTGTTACAGGTGGTATCAGAGCACAACCTCTCGCAGTACGGTACTGGTTCGGGGACAAACCAGGCGGAAGCTGGTGGGCATGTGACGCCCGGGGCCGAAGAGGGCGGGGAGTGATCGCCGGTGCCAGGGTGCACGGACAATGAGCGGCTCCTGGCAGGCTTCTAGGCGAAGGGGTACATGAACGAACCGATCCAACACCAGAATGAGAGGGGATCCTGAGACTGACAATGTATGGGCGTGTCAGGCTAAGAATCGTATAAAAGAATTGATAGTACTACTCATATCACCAAGGTCGACCTACCTTTTCGGGAGTCCATCTATATAAACTCCGAAGTTAAGCGTGCTTGACTTGGGGCAATCTAGGGATGGGTGACCCCCTGGGAAGTTTCTCAGGGTGCGTGTGAGCGAGTGCACAAAGCACACTAAAAGGTTAAATGGTGGTACAGTGGGGCCAGACATCAGTCGGGGTATGGTGGGACCAACCCCACTAGTCTCGGTAGGGACCGAAGCTATAGTGACACCCGGTATGGGACGAGTTGTTACAAGACATAACTAGTGCCATCGACCTTTGCCATGCTAACATCTCGATACAGTTCTGGCCTAAGTCCTTCAAGAAACCGTTCAACCTTCAAGGCATCAGTGCTCACCATATGTGTCGCAAACCTTGAAAGTTGTTCGAACCTGCGTATATACTCCTCGACCGGCATTGATCCTTGCCTCAGCTGTATAAATTCATTCATCTTTTGTACGCGAGCGGGGACGGCAAAATATTTCCCCCTGCATAATTCCTTGAATCTGTCCCACGCCATTGTGTACGGATCCTCGAGGCTTTTGGTCATGTCCCACCAATGTCCCGCGCTTCCTCGTAACATAAAAGAGGCACAAGTCACTTTGTCTTCTTTTGGTACTCGACTATAGTGGAACATATTCTCAAGGGTACGAATCCAATCATCTGCAGCTGTCGGGTCAACTGCCTCCTCGAAGGTAGGCGGATTTAGCTTCCTAAACCTTTCTCCAACAGCTTCTATGCGCTCTGCCTGATTCGATGGATTGCCTCGTCGCTCGCTCGAATCCCTTTGTTGAATTAACTGTTGGATTTGATCAGATTCGCGCTGAACGAGTTCCATAAGTCTGATAATAGCAGTATCACGTTCATCGCCGGGAGTTGACGGCTCCCCCGTACTATCACCTCTTGTGCGCACCATACTGCTGTGGTTACCCGATATTGACAAACAAAACATGGCCAATATGATTCATGCAACACAAAATATATAACACAAATAGTGCTTACGAGGTAAAGCCGTGCTTCCGCGGTCCTTCTGAGATCATGTACATGGACAGTCTACAGAACCTGTAACCGTGCTCTGATACCACCTCTGTGATGCCCCACGCCACTACACTACTATATGACTCTAAGACTATTAAAATACGACTTCGAGAAATAAAATGCAAGAGTTCTGTTTGAAAATCGTCGATAACTCCTGTACTCGACTCCTCAAACCCACTCACCGATCAATAGACCCGCAAACTCATAGTAAAATAACATTACCTTCAAAAGGAAATTGTTCACCCACAACATTCAATTATCAAACTACGCAGCTCGACTCGACCATTATAACATATATGTATACACCTACATAGCGATGTCCAAAAGTATGAGCAAACACACTCCAACGATAAATATAAAACTATACAAACCCAAAACAAAAGAACTCGCTCGCCCACAGGTCGTCATCCATGTACACGCCATCTCAAAAGTATGCAGAATCTTCAACAGCTAGCATCAAAAGCGAGTATCAAACAACATCATCGGGCTCACCTACAACACATGAACGACGTGAGCTAATTGCTCAGTAAGCGAATGCCATAATAATGTAAACTCATTTAAGTAAGATAGGAACTTTATCGGCCTGCGATGTGAGTTCCTTGAATGATTCAAATGCAACATGGTGTGCTATATGCCACTCAAGCTCTCGTAACTATGCAGTCATACCCTCAAAATGATTCACTCAATATGGGCCCCGAGACCGAATACTACGATACCGAAGAGCTCAATCAACATCAATGAGGCCTATAAATATCAACTCTGCACGGTCTTTTTCACCCGCCCAGAAATCACTGCACGGTCTTTTTCACCCGTCCAGAAAAGACGTCGTCACGTCAGGCCAATAACGGCGCGGTACCGCCAAAGGGGAAGGGCTCGAGTGGACCATCCCGTCAAAGGCGGTCTTCTCCACCACGAGATTCCCTCGCATATCGTAGTATCGTCTCACAAAAGAACATAATGCACCTCACCAGACCAGTCTCGCCCAAAGCAACTATATGAAACTCCTCACATTCTCATCGCCAGTCGTCCAAAGTGATGTAAGTAACTCATGTGAATGAAACGGTGCACAATATGCAAGGAGTATCACATTCATATTCGAAACAGTAATTCGCGCCCAACGATATACACACAAATCAGGCTAACAAATAGTTCAACTCAAATCATATAAGGTCATATCTCAACAAATAATCAAAACAACGTATATGGTGACTCGCGCCTGAGGTACAATTATTAATACCAAATAATTCGTACCTCCCAAGTACTCAAATAAATAATAGCACATATATCACCACGATACAAATAAAGCTAGGTCATGTGTCGTAGTTGCATGGGACAGTCGCTTACCTGTCGTCTCTAAGTTTAACTATTTAAATCGACTTTCTCCAAACCTGTTTACATTGGAATATATTACTATGTAAAATACATATAATATAGATATTTATACGCTTTTAAATGAGCTAGGAAGTGTAATAAAATTACTCCTGAACTAAACCCTACTCTAGCCGTATTTGACATGTTTGTTCATATATAACACTATGATCTTAAATCCTTTCTTTAATATGAACACGTTACCTTCAAGAGCTGATATGCTATGGCTTAGAGGAGGTTTGAAGTTACATAGACGTGCTGAAAACAAAGGGCCAAGAGCAAATGATGGAAGGGGAACGAATCTTGATAATTAAAGGGAACCAAGGCGGTTAATGTATCCCTTGTTATTCACGTTAACTAACACTTACCTATTAAAACATATACATATATATTAATGTATAATTACTTGAATTCCTAATGAACTCATATGTGAGGTATACCACGTACGTAGACTTTCATTCATACTAAGTTATATATCTTAATAATAAATATAACTACGATACTAAGTGACATATTGTACTTAGAATAAATAATTTGCATAAGTTTATGAAAATCTATTCACATAAATATCGAATAATATATTATCCATACAAGTGTAATTAATTATACCTACCAATCGACACGTATAAATATCGGGGCTTACCCCGCAGACACGTATAATTAGTAGTACTTATTAATTGACACGTACATTACTACTTGACACGTATCACACAGGAAAATAACTAAAGTAACTAAGCTAAATAATTCTAATATATTAATTAATTTATTTATTAGTTACTATTTATTATTATTATTTATTTATTTAATTACTATTATTATTTTTATATAAAAATATTGACCAAACACGCCTCTATTGACTTCTAAATTATTTCTCATACCAAAATTCCTAGGAATCAAATATACTAAAATGCTGAAATTAATAATATGCAACTTCTAAAATGCACATAATATGCAAAGCAAATAGTTCAAATAATATGCATAATAGGCACACGTTATATTAGCACGTAATTCAAATAAGGTAGAGAATGCAATGCATGATTCATATTGGCCAACTAGGGTTAGGAATTGTTCGGGTATCACATCATGTGACGCCCGGGGCCGAAGAGGGCGGGGAGTGATCGCCGGTGCCAGGGTGCACGGACAATGAGCGGCTCCTGGCAGGCTTCTAGGCGAAGGGGTAAATGAACGAACCGATCCAACACCAGAATGAGAGGGGATCCTGAGACTGACAATGTATGGGCGTGTCAGGCTAAGAATCGTATAAAAGAATTGATAGTACTACTCATATCACCAAGGTCGACCTACCTTTTCGGGAGTCCATCTATAGAAACTCCGAAGTTAAGCGTGCTTGACTTGGGGCAATCTAGGGATGGGTGACCCCCTGGGAAGTTTCTCAGGGTGCGTGTGAGCGAGTGCACGAAGAACTCTAAAAGGTTAAATGGTGGTACAGTGGGGCCAGACTATCAGTCGGAGTGTGGTGGGCCCAACCCCACTAGTCCCGGTAGAGACCGAAGCTATAGTGACACCCCGTATGGGACGGGTTGTTACACATATAAGGCATATAGGAGATTGATCGAAAAATTTTCTAAGTATTTAGCGCGAGAATATCACTGTTCATAGTGGTGTTCAAATTAACCGAAAAACCGAAAAAACCGACTGAACCGTAAATAACCGAGCCGAAAAGACCGGAACCGAAAAAATGGAACCGAATTGTAAAAAACCGAACCGAACCAAATTAAATGGTTCGGGTATCGTATGAAGCATACATAAAACCAAAAAAACCGAAAAACCGAATTGAAATTATCATACTACATTAAAATAAGGAAAATATCAAAAATCATTTGTTTTTCTCCCATAACATAAACAAAACAGTAAATATAGTTTCATTGGTATACTTTTTTTACATTTTTAGGTGAACGTTTTCCTCGCCAGTCAAATACTATTTTTCTCCCTAATAATTTGTATTATCTTCAGATGAATTTTTTATATTTTGGTTAGATTTTGTTCCATTTTCATGTTGTTTTTTTTTTCGGACCTTTGAATTTTTTTGATACGTGTCACGTTCCATAAATCTTTTTTTTTAATAACCATAACTTGTTTTATGTATTTTCAGCTTATAATATTTTCTGTTGATATTAGATTCCAAACCGAAAAATCGAACCGAATTATAAAAAACCGAACCCAACTAAATTAAAACGGTTCGGATATCGGATTAAGCATACGTAAAACCGAAAGCCGAAAAACCGAACCGAAATTTGAAGAAACCGAACCGAACCGACTGATTAAGACCCCTAACTGTTCACTCCGTTAAATGTTTCTCTCTAGAATTGACTTTGCAATTGAATTTACTAGATGCGAATTTCTAACTAATGTCTCTGTTGAATTTTGCGATCGAAAATTTTATTCGCTAAATTCGCTACAGTGTAAAGGACTTAGAGAAATTTTTCTAAGTGTTTGACCATTAGGCATAGTACTATAGCCGAGAAATTTTACGATCAAGAAAAATTTCTGTGTAAATTTACGATCGAAAAAAATAATTTCCGCGTAAATTTACCATCGAGAGATTTTTCGTGAGGGAATAAAATTTTTCGTCGTGAATTTTGTCGAGCGAAAAACTTTCGATTTTAAAATTGGTTTTCGCTGCTAAGTTTGTCTGATCCAAACAACGAGGGTAATCGGGGAACCCGAAAAGTTTTTGTTCCGCACCGTACTCGGGGACGTGGCGTCTACCTACATCTTGGGTCGCCTTTATAGAGATCGAGCAAATCGTATGTTAGGACTCTCCCAGGCCCTTTACTTAGAGAAGGTCCTGAAGCGATATAATATGGACAACTCTAAGAAAGGGTTCCTGCCTATGCGACATGGGATTCACATTTCCAAGGCTATGAGCCCTCAAAGCGAGTTGGAGCGGAAATAGATTAATGAAATTCCCTATGCATCCGCAGTGGGTAGCTTGATGTACGCGATGGTTTGCACGCGGCCTGACTTGGCATACGCTGTGAGCGTAGTCAGTCGGTTCCAGGCTAACCCTGGTAAAGAACATTGGACAGCAGTCACGACTATTCTCAAGTCCTCAGACGGACTAAAGATATGATGCTGGTCTACGGTATTGGAGAATTGGAAGTGGAAGGGTGTACAGATTCAGACTTTCAGTCAGACGTGGACAACCGAAAATCCACTTCGGGATTCGACTTTACGCTCAGCGGTAGAGCAGTGTCTTGGAAAAGTTCCAAACAGAGCACTACTGCAGATTCCACCTGTGAAGCAGAGTATATAGCGGCCTCAGAGGCAGCTACGGAAGCGTTTTGGATGAGAAAGTTCTTGGAAGAACTTGGTGTCGTTTCTGTAGTAGATGAGTCATTGCCATTGTGGTGTAACAATACTGGCGCTATTGCTCAAGCATAAGAACCGGGATCTCATAGCAGGTCCAAACATATAGAAAGAAAGTACCACGTGCTACGTGGATTCGTTGAGAATGGCTACATAGCCTTGCAGAAGATTGCGACCGCGGAAAACATGGCCGAAACGTTCACCAAGCCTCTATCACAAGCAGTGCTGGCTAGACATCTCGAAAAGATGGGTATTAGATACTGCATTGCATGGCATTGAGTGCAAGTGGGAGATTATTAGGAATATGCCCTCGAATGCTATACGAGGATTAGATTGTATAGGGCATTAGCTTATTTATCATTTGACTTCTTATGTAATAAGAAATTTTTGTGTGTTTATTGAAAGGCATTATTCGTTTATTGGATATTTGAGTTCTTTACTTAGCATCTGTTAAAGCAATAAATGAACAAATCCAAATGTGTCAAGTTGAGTCACTGTTCTCGATGGGAACGAGACAGGCAGGCACCAGTGGAATCTTAACCTCGAACATTTAAGGTCCGTAAGCCTAAGGCTCCATATGGGTGCTGGATAACCGATCACGGCTTATTTGTCAATGACCAATCGTGTGCCGATATCCTGCTTAGAAGCGGAGGTCATGACTTGTGATACGAATCGAATCAAGGATTGAGTCGTTTCATGGACACTGACTCGCAGGTCGTACGGTCGAACATGGCTTAATACTCAAGGAATGTCAATGACCGACGACAACACTATAGTAGTGTGCGTGAACCTTAGGCCGAAAGGGGCTTTGACGGAGTTGACTTCGAAGTCTCGACTGTCACTGATTCCCCTCGACCCGATTTGTTGTTGCATGGGTCAGAGGGCCAGATGCGGTCTTGATAACAATTTGTGATTATCGGGCTCTGACCGCCGAGTACGGATTCACAATCTCGTAAGTAATCGAGACAAGTGTCTTATGTCCACGGCGACGGGAAATTACGAAATCCTTGGCCAAGGTGTTGAACCAACTCATGTTAGACATGAAGGGTAGTTTGTAATTTGCCCCGTCTCCGTTTTATCATAGATACGAGTTCAGTGAGTTTGACATAGACCACGGCTCTCACTCGATTGGGATACAGATGAAGGGTTTATACGTGGTACTATAATTGTAATACCCGAGTCCCGTAAAGTAAGCCAGCCAATAAATATGCATGCATATTATATGACTATATGTCCGCTTATGACGTGTTATGTGATTTTATGTTATGTGCTTATTTAATTATGTGATACTAGGACAATTGACTAGGTAGGAAATCAAGTTGAGACTTAGAAATAATTTCACGTGAGGTAGATAATTTTTGGTATATAAATTAAGGAATTAGAAATATGCAATTTTAACTAGTAAAAATAAGGAGGTTGGACTATTATCACAAGTGGGCTAAAATCTCTTAAGCCCAAGTAAAAGTTAATTACTTAGGATCGAGGGAAACTTATAAAATAATATATGAAGCTAGGATATAGTATTTCCATAGAACTCGAAAACTTAATTGGGAGGGAATGAAAATAATAATAATAATAATATAATAATAATAATAATAATAATATAATACCTTTACCCTAAGTTAAGATAACGATTGAATAATGTCGATGTCATTTATATATCACTACACGCAAAGTTAAGTTAGAGATAAGAAGAGAACTAGCATGTTATAACTTATAAGAAAATGAATTATCAAAACCGTAAGAGAAGAAGAGATAAAAACGTGGAACAGTAAGGTGACCTTCCAACAAGGATCGAACAATATAAGGAAATTCAAACATAATAGTGCTCGGAAGGTATAAATCCCTTTACTCTAAATATTTGATTATTTTCGTTAGTTATTAATAGGTCAGAACGCGATTATCTGAGATAAAATCTTAGAAGGTGTCCAAGATTTAAATGTTTAAGATGTTGTTAGATATGAAAATCTAGAAATAATTAGAGTTTATATTAGTTCAGTTGATGGGGGTTTTGAACCTTTAGAACTTTTATAGCTAGGTTATATTAAGTTCGAAACTTAGCTAGAATATGTAAAGTTTTTTTTGAAAACATTTCTCAGGAAAAAGACTAACTTTGATCGAGAAGTATATGGTTTCTAGTATATTAAGGGTGTTTTAGGAAGTTCGAGGTATCAAATTCACGAACCATGATGGTTCGCGAATTGATAAGTGAAACAAGGGTTTCGCGAATTGAAGCTAGGTGACGAACCCTAGTTCGTGAGCTTTTACTTAGAATGTACTTTGCGAATAGGAAAGTTTGGCGAGTTCCATAAGTCAAGAATGCAGGTGAGAAGCACTTCGCGAATCAAAGATGAACTCGGCAAAACCCTAGGTCACGAACCCTAGGTCACGAATGCACTTCGCGAACCGTTAGCTTAGGAATGCTTCACGAATTGATCACACTTTGCGAACCATAAAATAAACTTCGCGAATTGGGAGTATCATGATCACTTCGCGAACTAGACGAGCATGGCAAATCAACTCAACGAAACTTGACGAACCCAACTTGGCGAATTGAGCAAGTCACGAATCGAACATTTGCGGGTTATGAAGGTGCCACTTCACGAAGCCAAACTTTGCGAATCAAGAGGGGGTGGACCAGCTTCACGTATCCAACTTCGCGGGTCACTAAATTATTACTTTGCAAATTGAGTATGAGACCGTAAATCGATAAACTTAGGAACTTGGCTAGTTGTAAACTTAACAATTAACTTCGCAAACTCATAGGAATTTAACTTTTCGAATTACGAAAGCACGTAGGGTTCGCAAAGTAGTAGTAGACGAAGTAGATGTCACGAACCCTAGGTAGTTCATGATAGACACAAGGCACGAATCATAAGTTAGGAAGTTTAAAAGCTTAGACAGGGTAATAAATTAAATAGTAAGATGTTACAATTTTATGCTTACAACCAGAGACTAAGAATTTCACGGAATTACGAGCTAATAATCTCCGGATGACATGTAAGTGGATGTCCCAACTACAACATATAATTTTATGGGCATAAATTATGTGTCTATTTGCTTCTATAATTTTACGTAACTTCCCACGTGATTTATGTAACGACCCTCACTTTCTAATAAATATTTTGGCGAATTTTCGTAGCGTAAGCAGCGAAAAACCCATTTATTAAAAACTTTTTCTAAAATAACATATAATAAATTAAACATCGTCTACGTAGCCGTATAACGCCGTATCACTAAAATATCAAAATATTAAAAATCCTAACGTCCCTCCACAGGTCGCATCCATGTACCGCCCCGCCCTCAAAAGTCCGTGGAGTCACCGCCATCAGCCCGCCTAGTCGCGACGCGTATCAATGCCGGACTCGTATGTACCTACAACACGTAAACTGAGCTCCTTGCCCAGTAGATGAAACATGCATGTATGCAACGTGCGCTCAACCCCATTCCCAAGCACCTCACAAATGCAATGCACGCTTAACTTATTTCTCTCATCTCGACGTAATTCCAAACATCACACCAGGTCCTCACATCTCAAAAACACACATAGGACCTCAAGCCACGCGCACTGACGCTTCCCGGCCTGACGCACCTGAACCGCGGCCCAAGCCTCACGCACCGGATACTCACCGGCCTGGCGCACTTGAGTCACACACGCTCCAGGCCTCACGCACCGGTCACGCCAGCCCGTCGCACTTGAGACCTCACACTGCCGCATCACCCACTACCATCTAAGATCCCAATACTAACCTCAACTCTAACTCAAATCGATACCCCGCTCATCATTAAAGCAAAATGTCACCGTTTTATACGGTGCTCAACCTCGCACTGACGTGACATGCATGCGTGCGAATAATGTACGTAGGACATGCAATAAATGTACATATGATGTGCAACAAATATAATACACGTAAAACACGTAATTCGCCAAGACACATAATTCACAAAATTCACATAATCAGATAATCACATAGGCACATAAATATCACATAAAATGCACACAACGTTTACGTGCCGTAGGTGAGTTTCACCTACCTGGCGTCCGAAGCTTTAGCAGTCGAAGGGTTTCCCTAAAGAAATATCAAAGTTCTTGCAAGATTTTCGTAGGCGTAACTAGATGGTTTCCTTTACTGAAGTCAATAAATATAGGTCACTTACGAAATTGTTATAGCTCTTGATTAGAATAGTTTTATCTCATATTCTACAATTATTACCCATGATTAATAACAAGACCAGAGAGTACCTATGACTAGAACGAAACATACATGCGAAATAGGAAAATCGTATGGCTCACAACATTAAATTTTCATGAACACACACATAAATACATGTATACGTAAATAAGTATAACTCCTATATCACACAATTCGAATCAGTTATTAAAATTTTCAGCATATTATTTGCGAGCAGCTCACATGATTATCACAGTACTTAGCTATCGAAAATAAGATAAACACGTTAAATATGAAATATTACTCATATACCTCTGTTCGAATTTTCAGTCTTTTAATTCACTATTTCTTCCAAGCTTGAGATCTTAATCTAGCTTCAACACCCTTTGTTCGACATCTTCGTTTACTTTTGAGGGTTTTCACGTTAATTAGAATATATAAGATATATATCAATGAGTTAGGTTATGTAAGAAAGACAAGTGGAGTAGGTTTGGTTCTTTTTCCCTTACAATTAACAACATTCGTTTTTTTCCTCTTTTTACTTCATGAGGGTTTTCTCATATGAGATATATATTAATATGTTGAGTTATGTGATGAAGACAAACAAAGTGGCGTAGTAGTTGACAACCATTTTTCTCTTTTGATTAGGTAATATTCGTCCTTTGTGTGTAATATAAACTTTCTAAAGTTTAATTAATAATATTATAAATCCACATCTTGAGTTTTTGGCACTTTATGAATGATGATTAGGAAAATAACATGTTTGATTTACGTGTTGACATATGAATGAGTACACTGAATCCTAGCAATAACATGGTCCATCTACTATTATATTTTATGTTCAATAATTCTATATTGAAAACTTTACTCTTTTTGAGTGTTTATTAAAGGACATCCCTCATGAGAGATGACAAATAGGTGACGAGAGTTTTTCAACATGATTAAGTAAACTTTGTCCCTTGCACATTTTATTAAGTTCAAATTATCATTCTTGTCATTTATTTAATTAACTTGTATTATGTCATCATTCTTTTTGGTATCCTCTCTTGATAGTTTAGTTTGTGGATGATTAGTAAGTAACAAATTAGTAGATAAACTACTACGTATATTCCCATAACCAAATTTCCATTCATAACTACTTGTATTTTGGACCACATAAATTTGGCTAAACAATTATGAATTTGGGCTTTTGGGCCATGATATCTAATTTACTTCCATTAATTAATTTAATTTACTTTATCATTTTAAGCTTCTATAATTTATGTTTTCCACCCAAAATTGTAGATTAATATTTCTATAACTCTAAGTTAAAGACTTACTCTGCTAAATTACATCAAACCCCGTATTAAATTTTACGAGTATTACAATTTATTTACGTCACATGACGACATGACATGCACATTAATGACATGTCCACATGCATGCACGATTAGTATTAAAGACAGGCTACGAGAGCGTGCATGGTACAAGATCGCCTGAGAGCGATAAATATTCGCCGATATGGGCACCTGATGTCGACTCACAGTTGAGTCACGGCTCTTCTATGCTACCATGGTGACTTTTATGTTGCCAATTTCAAGACATGACATGTTCAAGACAAGACATGATATTTGGGTGAATGCCCTCAAGGCTGGAACGTGAAACCTGGAAGATGCGAGCTGAGGGATTAAGCGACACCAAGGGTATCTTGTGCTGGCTACCTCATAATAAGCTACCAGTGTGAAGCGTCCGCGTGACGTATTAAACCACTTTGGATTTAAAAGGCGCCCTAGAGTTAACCTCTCAAGTGTGTGTATTGTCACTTATATATTTATATCCCTAGTGGATTCTAGCTCCATGATGGTGCCAAGATAGTCGAGGGCCCTACATGACAAGACAATACAGGAAAAATATGAGGTCTAAGGAGCATTGGCGCGGAGGCCTTTGCGAATTAGGGCACGTGCATAGCATGCATGATTTTCACTTACTGAGCTTTATAAGCTCATTCCACGTATTTATGTCTTGTAGATTCACACGATCACGGTACGTGCTCTTTTGAAGGCGAGGCCTATTTTTGAAGCTTCCGGAGGACTTTTGAGGTGGAAGTGTGTAACATGGATGCGACCGAAGTGGCGGGCCTATAGATTTATTTTGATTTGCAAGCACACTCTACCTTGTACTTAGGTGCCTTGAATCTTTTGTAATGTACAGAATGATTTCCTTTATATAAAAGGAAAATTTTTGTACTCACTTTCGTATATAATTTCCTTTACATCACATGCAGTCACATTAATTGGTAAATAAATGAGTGGTAGAAGTCAGGAGCGCCACAGGTGGTATCAGAGCTTTCGGTAATAGGTTCTGTAGACCGTCCATGTACACACACTCAAAAGCACGGAAGCGGCCTTGCTAGTAAGTCCCATGTTCCTATGAATTTCGTTGTATTGCATGATTTATTGGTCTCAAGGACTATTAGGGTATAGGAAAGTAATGGGTAGAACCAGAGGCAAAAGCAGCGGGGGTGCGGATAAGGGCTAGCAGCCCGCAACTCCTGCTGATACTCGTGATACCGCAATTCTTCAACTCACGGATGCGACAACAATCCGCTCAAATTCAAAAAATGATGCAACAATGAAATATGGACGGACCATCGAACAGTGGACTCTCCCAGGCAGAGAGGGTCGAGATAGTGGTGGAAAGATTTCGCAAACTTAATCTCCCTACATTTGAAGATGCCCTTGACCCTACTTCTGCGGAAGATTGGTTAAGAACTTTGGAAAGTATGTTCCAATATAGTAGGATCCCAGAAGAGGAGAAAGTTCTATGCGCGGCATTCCTACTGAGAGGAAGTTGGGACACTGGTGGGATACAATCTTGGCGATTGAAGATCCTCTTACGTTGAGCTGGGTCGCATCAAGGAACATTTTAGGAGCAAGTATTTCATCGCTCCGGTTCAAGCTCAAAGGATGAATGAATTCATCAATCTGCACCAGGGCCCGATGATAGTGGCAGAGCACATCAGAAAAGTTCGAGCAGTTCTCTCGATTCGCAGCTCACATGGTGAGCACTGACGCATAGAAGGTTGAGCGCTTTGTCGAAGGCCTGAAGCCAGAACTGTACCGGGACGTGAATATGGCTGGATCTCAAGGGCTACCTATGGTCAGGTGGCAGAACATGCGTTAATGGTGGAGCAAGCTGAGCTCCGAATTATTCGAGCTCAAGAGGGAAAAACGAAATTTGTGCAAGGACCAAGATGTGGTGGTGGCAAACCGAATAACCAATTTATCCCCAAGAATGTCAAGCCCAACTTTCTGAATAAACTTGCGCTATCCCAATAGCCCAATACTAGTCAGGGGAGACCACAGCTGACTATACCTCCATGTCCACGATGTACACGGCGACATCTGGGGCATCTGTTATTCGCAGAATGCAACCTGCTACAAGTGTGGCAAGACAGGCCACTTCTCCAAGGCATGCCCGAACATTGCGTCCGGAAGTCAAGCACCAAGTCAAGCCAGACCACCTACGGTACCCGCTCGGGCATATACACTGACATATGAGGAGGCGGAGAACAACTCGTCAGTGGTGGCAGATATTCTCCTTATCCATCAAACCCAACATGCATTTTAGTAGACTCATGAGCCACGCATTCATTTGCATCTACTAACTACGTGGCGAGACTTGGGGTTACACCTAGCCTAGTTAACTACGAATACAACATTACCATCCCAAACGGGGCTTCGACACGAACGAATCAGATTCTGAAAGATAGCCTAGTGCTAATTGATGATAGGACCTTGCCCGTTGACCTGATAGTCATTCCAATTAACGATTATGAAGTAATTATTGGAATGGATATCGAAGTACAGAGCAGTTATTGACTGTAACCGTAAGAAAGTAAACTTCAACCTAAAATACACTGAACCCTTCACCTTCATGGGAACTAGCAATAGCAGCAAGATACCCCAGATCTCGGCATTGAAAGCGCAACGGTTAATCAGGGCAGGATGTGAAGCATACCTAGTGTTTGCCATTACCTCAGAAGATGTCAGGTCCCGAAGCTAGAAGAAGTCCCGGTAATACGAGAATTTCCTAACGTGTTTCCCGAAGATTTGCCAGGACTTCCGCCAGACCGAGAGATACAATTCACGATTGACTTAGCACCAAGAGCTGCACCAATTTCCAAGGCACCATACCGTCTAGCACCGATATAACTGAAGGAATTAAAGGAGCAACTGGGTGAACTACTGCAGAAGGGATTCATTCAGCCGAGCTTTTCACTCTGGGGAGCACCCGTCTTGTTTGTTAAGAAGAAAGACGGATCGATGAGACTCTGCATCAATTATAGAGAATTGAACAAGATCACTATAAAAAACATATATCCCCTCTCCCAAGAATTGATGACTTATTCGATCAATTACAAGGAGCCACGGTGTTATCCAAGATAGATCTGAGATCGGGGTATCACCAACTGAAGATCCGAGAAGAAGACATTCCGAAGATGGCCTTTAGTACCCGCTACAGGCACTACGAATTCCTAGTCATGCCTTTCGGGCTGACTAATGCACCAGCGGCGTTCATGGACTTAATGAACCGTGTATTCAAGCCATTCCTGGACAAATTCGTCATCGTATTTATCGATGACATTCTAATCTACTCGAAGACAAAAGAAGAGCATGATCATTAATGACGTTTTTTCTAGTAAGTTTAGTTTTCCTGATATCGAATGGAATCTTCACGAGCTTCTTTTTTTTGAAAGCGCAAAGGAGCAAGAGGCCCTTGGCAGAAATACTTCTCGAGAATAAGAGAGAGGGCATCCAAACCCTCCTCGGCATCAAATCAAACAGACGATTTGATGTAAGCAGACGATTCTATGCTGTTCGCTTCGCCCCTTTCAAGCGGTATTGGCAATGTATTCAATTCTCTTGTACCAATGTAAACCCCTAAACAGGAGACTCTCCTCTTTTTCCTCCTGACACAAGGCAAGGGTAGACTTCTTCTCCCAAGCTTCCTTCTACAATTCCTAACTCTGAAACCTTCTTTAGGAGTGAGCCCGGTTTAAAAGAAAAGGAGTCATTTTGCCCCTTAAGATCTATAACTCAATAGTATTCTTCAGCCGTCAATAACACGCTTTGGTAAAGGAATGTTACCCGTTGTCCAGCTTAACAAAAAGACATAAGTACCAGATATACGAGTAACACAAGTCTTCGAGGGAAGCGCCTCACCCTCGCTCTCGGGAAATCAACTAACAGATGCAATCTTGGCTCAGTCAATCAATCACTACTATACTAGAAAACAACATAAGGTGCTGCGGGACACAAGTACCAGTGCCATAAAGAAATGTCTCGAAAGGCGAGAGCCATCACGCCCGAACCAGAAACTTCTTTTTATGTTGCTTGCAATTCCGAGGTTTCTGATTGACTTATGTTTTTCCAGGAATAGCCAATCCCAGGGAACCAAGCCCTCCCGAACCGCAAAAAAAGGAAAGTATTTGTGAACCAGTTCCAGATAAAGATAAAGAATCTTGACATAGAAGAAGTGCGATCGATCTCTCTGCATCGTAATCAAAAAAATGGGCATATGAATCTGCGTAATCAAGGATCTGAATCCACTGAGCCATCCGAATCCGTATCCCTCCTTTCTAAGAAACGGAATCTAGGACCAAGGGGAATGTCTTCTAGTGAAGGGAGTCTTTTCAGCTTCAATCGACTGAAAGCACTTCCCTCCGCGCCTACTTCTCTTGGTTGCCTACTTTTAGGGCCCCGCTTGTCAGGCTTAAGAACTGAGCTTCTCACTAACAGAAAAGTAAGCTTCATTTCATCAAACAAACGAGACTCGGAAAGAGTGGCGTTAAAGAGGACTAGGAAGCCTCTCGACCGCTCTCACAGATGGTTAGGTTCCAATTCATTCGCCTGTGAAGAAGCTTGGCTAGTTCTCCTTACTCGGACGTTCTGTTCATCCGAACACCGCCCATGCTGCAAGATTGAAGTTTGAACCTGTAAAAAAAAGAACGTTGTAACGAAATCGCATAGGTCCAACATAAACCTCCTCACAGATAGCCATATATGGGCGAGGATCAACATCGTTATATAACTAAGTTGATGTTGAAGTGGAAAGAACACTAATAAATAGGAGCGGAGTCGGTGAATTAGAACTCTTAAGTTGCTCCTGCGACTTCCTTTTAATTTGATAGGACATGCCAACGAGATCTCATGAGAGCTTTGAATTAGTAAGCTCATAATCTAATCTACGGCTCAATGAGGGCAAACTTCAGGGCGGTCACTCCAAGGCGGATTTTGTTTCTTCCCCCTTTGATTCTGTTGTTCTAGACAAATTCTCCACCCCACAAAAAGCAAATTCTGTTTTTGTTGCGTCGGTTTTGGCTTCATCGTCTATTTAAGCATATGTTTCAGCTTCAGCCTCTTCGGATGCGTCTTCTTATGCTCACCAAATCGAAACTTCATTTCTTCTATACTCGGATCAACATCGTTACTTAGGGCCCTGACAGGCGCCACCTCGCCTTCTCGCGACAGTATAAGCGAAGCCAATTCTATTTACTAAATTAGAATCAGGCTGCACAGAAGGGGGGAAAGCCTCTCACGACATTATGAGCGAGGGAGAAGAAGTACTTCGACCTAAGATCACAACCCCAGCCTCAAATCCTTCCTTTCAAACCTTACTGAGCTTCCTTAGTGGCAACTCAATCTCAAATTCACTTTCAATCTAAGTCCTTCCTCCGCTCTAATTCTGTAGTATACCCATTTACCAACCTTGAACGGTAGCAAATCCGATTCTTCATTTGCTGAAACAACAGCATATATCTCTGCATCAGTGTCGGCTTACATACCTTTAACTGATCCCACCGCCCATTCTCAACGTGGCTTAAAAGCCCCCCGCCCTTTAATGAGCATTTTAAGTTTGATCGCGTAGTAGGAGATCAAAACAAAAGCCCTCATTTTGACCAACCAATGAAGCAAGCGCTTCCTCTTCCAGGGCCTTCCAGTCCGAGCAGCAATTGAAGATTGTCTTGGAAATACTACGGGAGAAGCAGTTGTACGCGAAATTCAAGAAATGCGAATTCTAGCTCAATCAAGTCGCATTTCTTGGTCACGTGATTTCAGGAGCTGGAATTTCCGTTGATCCTAGAACGAACGAGGCTATTAATAATTGGCCTCAGCCAACAAATGTAACAGAGGTACGAAGTTTCCTTGGATTAGCTGGATACTACAGAGGATTTCTCAAAGATCGCCTCAAACTTAACAAAGCTAACGAAGAAGAATACTCCATTCAAATGGGACGATGCTAGGAGACGTAATATGCATTGGCGTGGATTGCCTTTGTGGGGGGGGGGATTCTCACGAGCACTTCATGCATGATTTCTACTTAATGAGCATATCTCTCACCCCTTACGTTATGTGTTGTAGGTGCGAGCGACCACGGTACGTGATCGCTTAGATGGCAAGGCAATCTTTTGGCGCTTCCAGCAGCTTTTAGGATGGGAGTGTGTGCATGGATGACGACCTGTGAGGCCGGGCGCATAGAGATTCTTTTGCTGTGCATGTATACACATCTCGTGTAATTAGGATTCACATGAAGTTAGGAATTCATGCAATTCTTTTGTCATGTATAGAAACTACTTCCATTACATAAATGGAAAAATTTCATACGCATTTCCGCATCTCTTTTTAAGTTAAAGCATTGTTAGGCACATAGGATACGTTAGAATTAGGTAACGAGGACAGCGGGTCCTGACAAAATCCCTCTTAAGGGAGGGAGGATGTAATACCCGAGTCTCGTAAAGTAAGCCGGCCAATAAATATGCATGCATATTATATGACTATATGACTGCTTATGACGTGTTTATGTGATTTTATGTTATGTGCTTATTTAATTATGTGATACTAGGACAATTAACTGGGTAGGAACTCAAGTTGAGACTTAGAAATAATTTCACGTGAGGTAGATAATTTTGGTATATAAATTAAGGAATTAGAAATAAGCAATTTTAACTAGTAAAGGGTGCGATCATACCAGCACTAATGCACCGGATCCCATCAAAACTCCAAAGTTAAGCGTGCTTGGGCGAGAGTAGTACTAAGATGGGTGACCCCGTGGAGTCCTCGTGTTGCACCCCCTTTAAAAAGAACTAATGCAGAACCATAAGCAAATAGTAAAGAATACTTTTACAATCTAGTTTCTCTGTTCTCCTCTCGTTTGAAACCCTAAAACCCGCCATCATCTACCACCGTCCACCCTACCAAACCGCCGGTGTAACATCCCGTCCCATACCGAGTGTCACTGTAGCATCCGTCTCTACCGGGACCTGTGCGGTTGAGCCCACCACACTCCGACTGATAGTTTGGCCTACTGTATCACAACTTAACCTTCCAGCGTGCTTTGTCCTCACTCACACGCAACCCTGGGCAAACGTCCCAGAGGGTCACCCATCCCTAGATTGCCCCAAGTCAAGCACGCTTAACTTCGGAGTTTCTATAGATGGACTCTCGAAAAGGTAGGTCGACCTTAGTAATATGAGTAGTACTATCAATTCTTTTATACGATTTTTAGCCTAACATGTCCATACATTGTCAGTCTCAGGATCTCCTCTCATTCAGGTGTCGGATCTATTCGTTCATGTACCTCTTCGCCTAGAAGCCTGCCAGGAGCCGCTCCTTGTCCTTTCACCTCTCTGGCACCGGCGATCACTCCCCGTCCTCATCGGCCCCGGACGTCACATGCCCACCAGCTTCCGCCTGGTTTGTCCCCGAACAGCACCGTACTGCGAGAGGTTGTGCTCTGATACCACCTGTCCCATACCGGGTGTCACTGTAGCATCCGTTCCTACCGGGACCTATGGGGTTGGGCCCACCATACTCCAACTGATAGTTTGGCCCCACTGTATAACCACTTAACCTTCCAGTGTGTTTTGTCCTCACTCACACGCAACCCTAGGCAAACTACCCAGGGGGTCACCCATCCCTAGATTGCCCAAAGTCAAGCACGCTTAACTTCGGAGTTTCTATAGATGGACTCCCGAAAAGGTAGGTCGACCTTGGTGATATGAGTAGTACTATCAATTCTTTTATACGGTTCTTAGCCTGACACGCCCATACATTGTTAGTCTCAGGATCCCTTCTCATTCGAGTGTCGGATCGGTTCGTTCATATACCCCTTCGCCTAGAAGCCTGCCAGGAGCTGCTACTTGTCCGTGCACCTCTCTGGCACCGGTGATCACTCCCCGCCCTCATCGGCCCCGGGCGTCACAAATGAAGTACATCAAAGACATTCTGAAGAAATTTCATAAAGATCAGCGCAAGCCTCTCAGCACTCCCATGGCGACTAGCTGCAAATTAGATGCTGATCCCTCTGGAAAACCAGTCGACATCGCTCTCTATCGCATCATAATCTGTTCTCTTCTCTATCTCACCTCAAGCAGGCCGGACATCATGTTTGCCACGTGCTTGTGTGCCCGTTTCAGGTTGATCCAAATGAATCCCACATGCTAGCAGTCATGAGGATCTTATGCTACCTCAAGGGCGCTTCTACCCTCGGACTGTGGTATCGGAAAAGTACGAATTTTAAACTAATCGGCTACACTGACGCTGACTATGCAGGTTGCCGTATGGACAGAAAACGCACGTCAAGAGACGATCAATTCTTAGGGTACTTTGATGCGGACGCAACTTCGCGATTATGGGTACACTTTAAATAACATACCCATATATAGTGATAGCCAAAGTGCCATTGCTATAGCGTGTAATCCTGTTCATCACTCACGCATAAAATACATACATAAGATATCATTTTATCAAAGATCACGTAGAAAAAGACGCGATTGATATGTATTTCGTGAACACGGAGTATCAACTAGCCGACATTTTCACCAAGGCATTGGATGAAAAACGATTCTGATTCCTTGTCGGAAAATTGGGCATGTTGAATCTCACGTGATAGGTGCTTTACCTGATGTTATGTGCTTTCTTATGCTCTATTCTATGTGTTTTCCTATACTTACATGATATATCTTGCGTGAAACTTAAAAATAATAAAAAAAATCCAAAAATATTATACATATACCTATAATATTCGGGGGATGAAGATATCTTTAGGATGCTTTTATCTAAGTCACAAATAATTTTCCCTGACATGCGGCTGATTAATTGCTTAATTTTGTCAGTCTAAGTCGCATTATTGTGTCTAAAGGTCATTAGTTTGCTCCACTAGACACAAAGCCACTTTACATACGCGAGGATTCTAGCCTTTTTGGATTTATTCTCGAGCGAGTCACGCATCAATCGCTTGTCTTAACTAGTGATTTTTGGCCTCATACTCGCCTTGCGTTAGATCGTTAGGAAAATGATATGGGCACTTGGAAATTCCTCACTCGGCCATATGTTAATTTCCGTCGTTTGACAAAGCCTTTAGTCATCCACTTTAAGCTTCTCCGATTTCCTTTTCTTCTTTTGTAACCTGTTCAAGCCTTCAACCAATGTTCACAATCTTCGGAGGGATAATCAAACGTGAAAAGGAGGGGGAGATAAGAAGAACTGAAAAGAAAATATGACAAAAGATGGCGGAAAACGCACACGAGGAATGCTCAATGCACAAAAAACTGTCCAAAAGAACCCCCTCCCAATTATTGAGATCTTTCAGAAATCATAAGAAGAGGGGCATGGATCTTGCTGTGAACGTTTCCCTTGGTAATCTCGTATGCTCGTAAGAACGGTTGGAAAGAGGAGGGCCACGAAGTGAACTTCTTCAACGATAATCCGGTCATATATCCGGTCTCCACAACCGTGAATTTCTCCAAGTTGATTATCTTTGAAACCTCTCTAGGGATTAGGAGAAGAGGACCAATCTATCAGCCCGAGAACCAACAAGAAGAACTTCGCCTTAGATAATCTCTCAGTCTTCTTGAGAAGCGGAGCTTCAGCTTGAGCAAGTGTAGAAAAATAAGAAAACTAAAAAAAGTATGAACGGGACGAAAGAAGAAAAAAGAAAAATCCCGACGTAAAAGAGTGACTAAGAAAAGGAAGGTGAAGATGTTAAGTCTATACCAAAAAAAGAAGATGTTAAGTCCACAATCCCAAAATTTTCCTTCTCTTCTAAGTCAGAGCCAAATTAAAATCCTTCAAAGTCCCTTTGATTCCAAAATGACGGTCTTCACTTAGGTGAAATGATTAAAAATGCCTCGATCACAGGTAAAATTGACTTAATATTGCTTGTGATGACTTGAGTGATATAAATATAAAAACCCAAGTTAAAAATAATGGAGTGCTAGAGTGAACCTAGTGAGTGTTGTCGAAATGGACCATTCTATGAACTTAGGACTTCGGTTTGACAACATGACTTGATGGCATACAATATTTCAAATGTCTTGTGAAAATTCTACGAGTGACGTCGATATTTGATCCCATACTATTAATAATATTAATATACTTAAGAAAATAAAAAAAATATATGTACATATATATATGATAATAGTTTTTCGTGAATTTTCTTTCTTGTTTTTTTCATTTAAAAATATGAATTCGCACATTATGATATGCAAATATATTTTGCATCTGCACTGAATTGTATAAATGCGATATTTTTGCATCTCATAATTTGCACATTCAGAATGCATGTTTAGATTGCATTACTGAATCTATTAAATGCGAATATGGTTTTTGCTCATACCCTCACACGAAATTTTAATTACATGCTTATGGGACCATGTATCTAGGCTAAATTGACTAATTGCGTGAATGATTGCTACTTGGATTGGTTTATGTGTTTGCATGATAAATCTATTTAGGTGCACTATTTGAGGGGGAGCATTTACAAAATATCATGCTTTGAGCTCTAAATATTTTTGATGTTTTTCTCTAAGTGTTGCAGATTTTTTTTTTTCTAATTTCCCTTGCTACAACGCACTTCAATGAGGAGGACTTCACAGTTTTTCACGATCTAGAGCTAATTGCATTGGTATTAAAATTCAGGAGGAGCCTGATTAAAACAATTGTTAATTAACTCTACATCACTAACGTTTTTGCTCAAAGTGATACAGATTTTTCAAATCTCAAGGAGCCAGACGTTACAATTCAGACTTACAGGGAGTAAATTGCAGTTATTTTAATTCCTAGGGGGAGCAAATTTGTGGTTATCATTCGAAATAGGGGTCAACCTGATAAAATTAGAAATATAGGAAACTTACAATCGAAAAACTGGACAGAAAAAGTAATTTTCGATTCTAGTTTCTCGAGTGAAAATTTAAAATGGGCCTGTCTAATCTGAGAGCCTAATATGTCTAATCCGCCCATTAAAAAGAATTGACTTTTTGCAGTCGAAAAACTTTAACGCACGCATAAACCCCCAATCGAAAACCCTACAGTCGATTAAAATTCTCTCTCGCGAAAAACTCTACAGTAAAGACGAGCTTCAAAACCACTAAATCTCTTTGTTTCCAACTGATTTTCGTCTTTCTAAGGTATAATCAACAATCTTTAGGCAATAGCGTGTGTTTAATCTCCGTTTGCGTCTGTATTCTGTAGTTTTGTGCCTGATTCAAGTTAGAATTTTCATATGTTAACTGTTCGAAAACCTTAGGCTGGTTTAAGCGATTAAGATCTTATTATGTGATTATCTGAGTTAATATCTGCATTTTAAGATAGCTTTGAGGTTTTCGCTTAATCTGGTAGTATTAATTTTTGGAAATCTGAGTCTTATGCTTGAAATGAGAGTTTCGACTTAACTGAGTTTTGAAGTTTTGAAGCTGTCGAAGAACTTTCTCGATCGCAAACAGTCTTTGAATTTCTATTCGATTGACTTTGAGATAGATGACTTTGACCGAAAAATTACTAACCATCGAGAAATGTTAATTCTAAGTAGAATTTTATACTAGCGAAAAATTAAAGAGCAGAATAGATAATAATTGACGCAATGTATCACGAGCGCAAAACTTATCATCGCAAATCGAATTTTCGATTTCATTTTATTTCGATCGTAAATTTTAGCGGCGATAAAATTAATTCCTCGACGCTAAATTTCTCGATCGTAAAAACCGCGGCGGTGATTTTGTTTGATCGAATATTTTCTCGGCGATTGACTTCGTTTTTTCGTTGACAATTTTCTTGATCGACAAACTTAGCATCGAAAACCTCACTTAGGATCGAAAATCATTTCTCGCTCGACAAATTTCACAACGACAAATTTTATTCACTCGAGAAAAATTAGTCGATAGTAAATTTACCTGGGAAAACTTTCTCGATCGTAAATTTACACGGATATTTTTCTCGATCGTAAAATTGATCGACTACAGTACTTAGCGTAACCTTCAACACATAGAAAATTTTCCTAAGTCCTTATCACTGTAGCGAAACCTAGTGAATAGAAATTTTCGATCGAAAAATTAGGCGGAGATTTTAATCTGTAAAATTCGCACTTAGGCAATTAAATAGAGACTTTAAATTCTCGAGATGGCACCGTACGAGGTGTTATACGGGCGTAAATGCCGATCCCTAGTCCATTGGGACGAAATCGGTGAGCGAACACTATTAAGACCCGATGTGATCCGAGAAATGACAGAAGCTGTGACGAAGATTCGGAAAAGGATGCAAACCGCAGAGAGTCATCAGAAAAGTTACGCAGATCCTCGACGACGATCTTTGGAGTTTCCAGAAGACAATCAAGTGTTCCTATTGGTGTTTCCCCAATGAAAGGCGTGAAGTGCTTCGGACGAAAGGGCAAGTTGAGTCCCAGATACATATGCCCGTTCAGAATCATCAGACGAGTCGATGAGGTCGCGTACGAATTAGAGTTGCCGACTTCATTATCGCAAGTCCACAACGTATTTCACGTATCAACACTACGAAAGTATGTCTCGGACCCAAGCCATGTGATCCAGAACGAGCTCCTCTATCAACAACTCAAGCCTGACTTGAGTTATGAGGAGAAACCTGTAGAAATCCTGATGTACGAGTCGAAACGGTTACGAAATAAAACTATTCCGTTAGTTGGTGTGGCGAATCAATCAGTTGAGAAAGCCACATGGGGGCGTGAGGATGATATGAGAGTTTGTTATCCCGAATTATTCCGGTCAGCGTAATTTCGGGGATGATATTCTTTTAAGGGGGAGGATGTAATACACATAAATTTAATACATGATTTTTATATAATTAATTGTGTAAATTCGTGCATTAGGACTTCTTAATAAAACGATTTTAGTTCTTGAATGGAAAACGTTCACCCTAACGACTTCAAATTTATTCAACCCAGCTAAAGAATATTTAAAATACAATAATATGAGAATTAATTGAGTAGACTATACTTGTATTCTAAATACCTAAAATAAGGCCCCAAAAGTATTTAATTATGATAAGGTTTATCACGTTGCTTGGACTTAAAGAAAAATGTGTCACCTTCTTGTCTAATCCCTCACAACAATCGAGATGTTCATATATATCTATCATATGAACGTCAAGAGAGGGAGAAAGTGATGAACTAAAAAGGATCCAAAGCTAAAACACGAACGCAAAAGAAGAACTTGTGGAAAACCTCAAATCAAAACCACATACTCTCAACGTAAGGTATGCAAGAGTCTCTGGATATCTAGTATCCTTAAATTTATTTTATAGTCATAGGAATTGTTTTCATGGGTAGGTAAATAAATATAGGTAGTTTCGAAGGTTTCAGTGCATAGAAAATCCTAGCGGTTCGAGTTTAACCATTGACTATTTGGGTTTATACAATGAGATATGAGTATTAGTGATTTTTTGTACATAAAATATTATTAAGGGTTTGAATTTAGAGTGTATCCTTTTCTGGATGTAGAATGATTTTTGAAGAAGTTACTATTTTTGAAGTTAAAATGATTTTCCAAAAAGTTAGTGTTCATAAGGGTTTGATGATCCGCATAGCGTATGAATTTCTAGATTAAAATGAACTTCGGGCGATTTATCATGGTATAGTTATCGGTCGGTTAGGTCAACACAATGAGTTTCGGTCGATTAGAAACTCGCCGATTTATGATGGATCTTTGGGGCGATTCGGATGATCTTGGCAAATCGGGCGATTAGATTTGAGTATCAACCGATTTAACCGATTTCAGGTATTAGAGTATTTTAAATCATTTCAGAATATTGATGCTTCGGGCGACAATGAGAATCGCCGAGAGCTTCGGCCGATAATGAAGATCACCAAGTAGGTTTCGGCCGATGATGAAAAGCAAAAGATGACTTTCGGTCGATAGTGACCTTCGCCGAGTTATGATAAAGCTTTCGATTGGTTAGGTTTTGCGGTCGATGAGGACATCGCCGAACTAGGGTTTTGGTCGGCAAATTTAAAATGAGCAACTATCTGGCGAATGTAAAATTGGGCGACTAATTTCAACTGAATTTAAGTTACCCTAACCTTGACCCGATTTTGACCAATATTTGGGTAAACTTTCGGGCGAATTTGAGTTAGGTACAATATCGAGTATTGACTTAATTTTGACTACAAATCGGACGATTTAGATAATCAAACCCTAACTCGGGCGAATTACTAAGGGTTTTGCGGGTTGACCGTTGACTGCTAAATATAATTATTTTAAACAATGTACGGTTCAAGAATTAGTACATGTACTAATAATACTTATATATTCAGAGGATCGGCAGTTAGGGACTCCGATAGATTTCTTATTCGACTTATAGCCAGAGGACATGTAGGTGAATCATTCATCTACAATGCGTAAACACATATCTGGTTTATGTGCTCGTATGTGATTCGATGATTTACGTGATTTACATGCTTTACGTACATTTCATGAGGGATCATATTTTCATGTGTTATCATTTTTATATGCATAGCATATCATATCACATGGGTGAGATATTTAGACCGTGTTGAGACGGTGACGAATTGAGATATGAAGAGCGGGGTAAACTGAGATGATTGTGATTTGTGACTCGTTGAGGAGTCGAGGTTGGTACTCATATGACACCTGACGACAGACAGTCGTGAACTGTTAGGGAACCCCAGATGTCCCGAGATCAAACCCCGGTGCAGCGGAAGTTTAAACTTTTTCCCTAATCCCCGTAAGGAGCCCCGGATCGCTTGGTTATAGAAAAGAAAACATGCATGACACGTATTATGGGTTTTTTTTGAAAATCTTACCCTCGTAGCGAAGATCCCAGCTCTCGCCTAGCTGTCCTGGTTGTCGTAGTTTGCTCCGGGCAACGCCGTGACCTCTCCAAACTCAACGCCTTGGCATGATCGTCACGCCGACCCCGGGACGTATCCAAATTCCACCCCCTCCCATGGATGGCTAAAGAGGAGGGGAAGATGTTTAGAAGAGATGTGTATATGTGTGTGATTTTCTAAAAATCACTCACAAACTTAGGTTTTTCAAAGAACAACCCATGTTTTCTCTCAACTCTCTCTAGAATCATTCTTTAGAGTGAGAATTGGACTTGAACTATTGAGCCACGAAATTATGCAAGTCCTTAACTTAAAATCCATTTTTCAACCATGAAAATGACTTTAAGTTTGATAAAATTGAATCATGTCCTACATGACTCAATTTTTTTTATTCCTTTGTTTTTAAATCATCAAATGACTAGATATTGTCCCACAAATCTAACAAAAAAAACAATCGACGAATTTGGATTTGATTTGGACAAGTATTGACCAGAAACAGTCGGTTCACGGCCTCGTGCATAGCCCTTCATGGCAGTGACGAGCTCTTAGCTCACTTCGGCCGGACTTCACGGCCTGAGACAAGGCCATTCACGGCCGTGACAGTGGACTTCACGGCCGGGTCAAGTCCTTCACGGCCGTGACACTGTCCGGGCACAAAATGAGCTCATTGCTGTGCTTCACGGCCTAGGACAGTACCCTTCACGGCCGTGATGCTTTCGGCATGTTTGCGGCAGTTCTTGTTTCACGCAGATCAAGGGGTAAACGATATCCGATGGACCTGAAATTTTAACCACAGAAAGCCGACTCACCAGTCTTGATGCTAACCAAACGGATTCTCAATCCGTGATCTAGACTGGGAGATATGAATTTTTGAATCTTCTGCTACTTTTCAGGTGGGCTTCACGGCCGTGACGAGCCTTGCTCGTGGTTGTGAACCCTATTTTCGGTCCATTCTTCATCGTTTCATTATGGGAATCTAAGTCCATGTAAACAAAGTTTCTAAAACTTACATTTAACGTTTTATTAACGTCTCAAAGCCCGTTAAATAAATATACATCTCTCTTTATCAGATATTGTCTCAGTGATCCTTTTTAAGCGTGACTCGCTTGGTTCGTCTCAACCCGTTAAGGGAGGAATCCAATAATTCGGTAAGCACCTAGCCAATCCCGTGGTACCGAATAGATCCCGTGTTGAGTACGATCTTCGATCTATGAACCGACTATAGATTATCGTCGTACGTATAGACCTTTCACTTATGTCCCCGTCCAGTGAGAGCCATGGTAATAATGTCAAATTCACTAACACGACACTATGTCTAATTCGTGACGACGAAATTACTAAACTACACTCAACGTCCCACGTGAGTTATTTTTTATAGTTTGCAAAGATTCCGTAATTCCTCGTCCCCGAATATGCATAGGACATATACCTCTATTACATGCGAGGTTGTGAATCCCTCACGACTGTCAATGCCCAACAGTTGCACTTCGTTGTCAAGACCGCATGTCGCCGCTGACCCATGTTCAACCTTCGGTCTAATGTCCACGCACACTACTATAGTCAATCGATCGATCATTGACACTCAGCGAGTAATTAGCCATGTGATCGTCGAGTCGTGTTCAAATATAAGTTAATCCCCGATTCATCTCATATCAATCTTGCGACCTCCCACTTCCCAAGTGAATGGTTGGCACAATCATTTTAGAGTCGTCAACAAATAAGTCATGATCGACATTCAGTCACCCTGTTGAACTCTTGGACTTATGGACTAATTTAATATCCAAGAATAATAGCTCATCGGTGCCCCCTCTCTCATCCCATGAGAATCGGTGACTAAACTCATATATGTGAGATTTATTTACCGTCTCACCGGATGCCCAGTAAGACTGGATAGGTGAATAAATACCCTTTTGTAAATTCCATAAATAAATAGTTGAATACAATATCCAAATATTAAAGTGTTAATAATATGTTCATGTTTATATCCTATTCATTGCATCCTCGAATGGCGTTCGGACGGTATATCCCCAACAATTTTCCACTTGCACGCGGTGGCATATGCTGTGTGTATCTAATACTCGTCTTCCAGTGACGTTATTCAGCACTGCCTGTATAAAAGGAACAGTGAATGGGTCGGCCACATTTCTGCGGTGCTATCTTCTGCACGACTTAGTAGCCATTTTTCAACGATACATGCAACTTGTAATATTTCTTTCTTTTCTTTTGTTTGGATTAACTGTGAAACAAAGGTTCGTTAGGTAAAGTGATCATTCTGCTATTGTCGCACCACAATGCAGCAGTAGACCCACAATACCTGGAATTATTTGATGTTCTTCCAAGAAGACTACAATATCCAAACTGATCTCTTACCTCCCAGGTAATTATCTGCACTCGTGCGCATGGTTGACTTGGGATTCGATCTCACGATGCCCATGTACTAACAGTAAGTGCTTCCGTGAAACCATTTCAAGGTACTATTCTATCATTAAACTTTGTAGACCAAACCCTAAGTGGATTTTCGACCACCCACGTCAAACTGGAGTTCGAAAATAAGTCTAGCTGTCCACCTATATTTCTCCTTTCGAATAGACCAACATCATTGACTATTGTAATTACCTAGGTAGCCTGAATTTTAACGAACGCTCTCATTGTATTTATCTCTTGTCAAAAACACGAGTCAAACTATGTATATACAAGGCCACTGATTATAACTGTATATGGGGCTCGATTCAGCTTTTCTATTTGTCTCGCAACGAGAACATAGAAAGCTAAATCGTAGGTAAGAACCCTTTTTCTTGTAATTGACCTCGTCTTTTCAAGTAAAGGGCCTGAGATAAACCTACCATTCTGTACTAAACACTATCTCCAAATAGGTTGTTCCGTGAATGTAGTTCTTTTATCCCAAGCCGTTTATGAAGAATTGGTCAAAGCCCCGCTTCTACCATTCGGAGTATTTCGATATTGTTCTTTTTCTTAAAGGCAACATCTCTCGTACAATACAAAGATTATATCTAACTCCCACTGCTTTATTGCGATACGTAAGGCTATCTTTGTACTTATGAATCCGTAGTTGCCAACTATGTCATCAAACCAATGACACCAACTTCTGGAGGCCTCTTTAAGTCTTCAGACTCTTTTTCTATAAGTTTGCACCCTATGAGCATCTGCTTGCGATGTAAAATCGTTGGGCTATTCATTATTTATCTCCCAGAGAAATACGATTTTCACATCCGTCTGCCAGACCTCATAAAAGCGTGCATCTGTGTAAGTCAGGATTACTGAACTTAATTGCAACAATAGAAAAGGTTTCCTCAGAGTCAAAGACCATCATTTAAGACTCAACCTTTTCCATACAAGCCTTGCTTCGTATGTATCAACCAGTCTGTTAGATCTAATCATGGCCTGGTTGTTGTGCATAGAGTTCATCTACTCCCACAAAATAAGCCGTCTCTGCGACTTTAACCGTTATTGCTTGGTCAAGGGTAGTGGGTGTGAAGTCCAGATTATCCAAAAACACAGGTTTACTTCAATGGATTAAAGCTTTGATAGTTCCTCTGAACAGTGCTTTGGAGGCAATGTGAGTTATAAAGTTTTGAATAATGGAAACTTGATTATGTAATACCCGTAAAATTTATACGGGATTATTTTAATAATATTCGAACATATGAAGTCGATTTAGAACATACACCGATTTTTCTTCCCGAGTCAAGACAAGAATTTAAATTTGACCCGATAATGAAAAATAAAGGCTCAATCGGACCAAACGAAAAGTAATGGCCCAATTGTGAGAGGTAGACTAGAAATTAGGATTTTGGCCCAATAAAATATAATAATAAAAAATAAATAAATAAATAAATAAATGGGCGA
This sequence comes from Craterostigma plantagineum, assembly GCA_027422505.1. Classification (NCBI taxonomy): domain Eukaryota; kingdom Viridiplantae; phylum Streptophyta; class Magnoliopsida; order Lamiales; family Linderniaceae; genus Craterostigma; species Craterostigma plantagineum. The sequence continues at coordinate 13,973,656 of JAPQWV010000013.1, read as the reverse complement.
TTTTTATGTAAGGAGAGGGACCTCTTTACACCTCATTACTTTGACCCAAAAATACTATCTAATAGAATCAAAAACAAAACAAATCAAACAAAACAATTCAACTCCAAAATGAAACAAACAAAATAAAAATAAAACTAATACATACTTTATTAACCTAAAATATAAATTAACAACTCAACTACAAATACAAATAGGAGGTGCCGATTTTTATGGAGAGGAGAAGGAATAAAGTGATATCCCAAACACTTAAATACAAAAATCAAAAGCCATCAAATACACCTAAGACACCATTAACACAAGAATAAATAACACTAAAAATTAATAGGGAGACACCATCATAGAAAGGGAGGCCGAGAGAATCAAAGAAAGAAAGAGAAAGAAAATAAAAAGGAGAGAGAGAGGGAGAGGCCCGAGTGGGAGAGAGGGAGAGAGGGAGAGAAGAAAAGAAAAGAAAAGAGGGAAAAGAAAGGGAGAAGCTCACGGGCGAGGAGGAGCTCGGGATCGAAGGGTCGGGATCACACTCGTAACATAATTCTCTGCGGATTAAGGTAGGTGAAGATCACCTACATACGTAAACAATATTAGGAATTTTGAATTTTTACGTGTTTGCATGTTCTTCATCGAGTTCTTCGTGTTTACTTGATAGTGATGATCGATTTGCATGAATTGTTCATTATATATATATATAGATATATTTCGGTTAGCTTAGGAGGACCATGAGTATTTAGAAATAAGGATAGAGGATTTTAAGATTAAGAAATTAGGATAAAACATAGGAAAGATTAGAGTTTCCTAGGGTTTCTTTATTCATTTCGGTCAGGAGGTTGAAAAATTCATATTTCACAATCTGGACCTCGGATTAAGGATCCCTTTGGACAGAATTTATATTTGCAAGTCCTTTATGTGTGATTAAAATTTCAGGTCAATCGGACATCGTTTACCCCTTGATCATTGTGAAATACGTAACTGTCGCAAAACAGCCTATAAAATAGTTATTTTAAAATTTTAGGGACTTAATCGAAATTTTACAAAATCTGGGGAGTCTGTGTTGTAAAATTCCGAACAGAGAATATTTTTAATGAAATATAAAGCTTTTAGGACATATTTTAAATTCGGAATATATTATTGGGGTCCTTTGTGCAATTTTAAAAAACAAACTCGGGTACTAAACTGATAAGTTTAAAAAATATAGAGACTAAAAATGTAAAAATTCAAAACAGGGGATATTTTAATACTAAATTTCGTTTGGAGAGAAATTAGAACTTTTCAAAAGTTTTGGGGCAAATCTGAATTCTATAAAAATTTCTGGTCTAAACTAAAAATACTAAAATTTGGGGCAGATTTGAAATTTGAGAAAATTTTTGAATCTTAGATAAATTTTGAGGATCATTACTGGACATTTTATAATTATATAAAATTTTCGAATATTGAGTCAAGGAATTTCAAATTTGCTTCCTTAAAAATAAAATAATGAGATTTTCGATTTTTAATAGTAAAATTTGGAGAAATATTTCTAAAATAGGTATTGAAGTATTATTTTAAAAATTTGGGAGTTAAAGATAAAAGGATTAAAATTTTGGAACTCTTGCTGTAATTTAGGGGAGAGTTTAGTAGATAAGGTTTCGGGCCGATTTAATAGGAACGCAGGCTTTGGGCCCAAATTATTTGTGTACGCTAGTTTTTGGATCGGGCCGAGCTAATACCTCGCGCCGATACGTTATATGAAAATTTGCATTTTATGTGTTGCACTTTATTTGCACGGCATTTGCATACACGTGTCATGAGGGGAGTTATAACCGTGCGGGGTCTCGGCAATGTCGATGAGTGGGGTAGAGTGACTGATGTTATTTGTCGGGCTACGACTCGATGAAGCGCTCGCGGTTGAGACCGAGATGGGGCCGCTTGTCACTATTTTAGGTACGGTTGAGACCGAGATGGGGCCGTACTATCATGGCTTTTTATGACATTATGCGTGGATTCCGAGTCTAGCCTAGGGCCCTGTGTTTGAAATAATATGTTTGGTGAAAACAAGCGTGTATTCGTGAGATGTCGAGTGTGCATTCGGGAGGTGTCGGGATTGGGTTGTGAGAGCATTTGCATTGCATATTTTCATCTACTGGGCAAAAGCTCAGGGTTTACGTGTAGGTGAGGCGGCTGAAGGCGGTACCTCCGCGTACTTTTGAGGGCGGAGCAGTACATGTGACGCGACCTGTGGAGTGATTTAAATTATGTTTTGTGTGTTTACATTTTTTTGGCTCCGGCCCAATGAATAAATGTGGACCTCGTGAGAACAATATTGAACTTGTGTATATTTGTATTCATACGTTTTAAAAAGTTTTAACTAAATGGGCTTTCCGCTGCTTACGCTGCATAAATCCGCCAAAATACGTATCTAGGAAGTCGGGTCGTGGTATCAGAGCATTAGGTTATAGGTTCTGTAGACTGTCCATGTACTTCCGCTCAAAAGCCGGGAGAACCAGCCGCGCCTGTAAGTTTTTACGCTTTTGTGTGATTTGAATTTGATTGATTTATGTGTTTATTGAAAATGGTGAGAACACGTAGAGAAGTGGGCGAGTCGAGTTGTAGGGCGGAATCTGAATCTCCACCAGAGGAGGACCGCTCTTCCATCCATCGATTGACTGAACTTATTCAGCAACAATCGAATCAAATGGATCTGATTAACCACCGGAGCTCGTCTGAGCACCGTCCGTCTCCACATCCCGACCATGTGAAGATTATCGGGGAGCGTTTCCGCAAACTTAATCCGCCGATCTTTTCCGAGGTAGCTAACCCGTGGAAGCCGAGGATTGGATTGGCACTATTGAAGACCTCTTCATATATAGCCGTGTACCGAACGAGGAGAAGACGTTGTGTGCAGTTTCTCTACTTCGGGGAAATGCGCGTTTTTGGTGGAACACTGTCAAGGTGTTGGAGGACCCAGTCACAATGACTTGGGAACGCTTCAGAGAGCTCTTCTACGATAAGTACTTCACTGCTCACGACCAGGAGCAGAGAATGTATGATGTCGGTGCCCCAGTATATCCGCAAATTCGAGGAGTTATCTCGCTTTGCTCCTCACCTCGTAGCCACCAATGCTCTGAAGGTGACGCGTTTTCTTCGAGGGCTGAAACCCGAGTTCTATCGGGACCTAAGCGTGGCAGGAGTGTGCCAGTTAGAGTTCCAACAGGCGACGGAACGGGCATTGATTGCGGAACTAGCGGAGGGAGTTGTGAGGGAGGCCTAGGAGTCTAGTCGGAAGAGGGAAGCTCCACAAGGAGGCGGAAGTTCTAAACGGCCATTCTTTGGAAGTGGTCCAAACAACAAGGGTGGCGTCCGACGTTCAACCAGGGAGTGAATACGAGGTCACCAAATCCAGCACCACGATGCCCACAGTGTGGAAGGAATCATGTCGGAGTCTGTTTCGGACAACGACCAGTGCATTGCTACCAGTGCTGACAGCCAGGACATTACGCTCGAGATTGTCCCAGAACTCAGCAGCTGCTTCCGCACCCTCCACAGAACCAGCCACAGAATCCAGTCCGACACCGTCGGTGCCAGCTCGTGTTTTCGCACTTACGAACGAGGAGGGGAGGCCTTACCACCGGTGCCAGCACGTGTTTTCACACTGACGAACGAGGAGGCAGAGGACAATCCAAATGTGGTCACGGGTATGTTGAATATCTTTCACGTACCTTCGACAATCTTGTTTGACTCTGGAGCTATACACTCGTTTGTGTCAACTAATCTCGTGGATAGAGCGGGAATTCATCCCACTCGTTCTATGTGCAATTTTGTGGTGTCTCTACCTCACGGAGATCTGTTAGGAATATTTTAGAAGTGTCCAAAATATTTATTCTAAGTCTTGTAATTTCTTTACAATGTATTTTATAGATGTATTTTATAGATGTTCTATTTTATGTAATTGGGTTGTATTTGTAATGGGCTTGTTAGGGGCCCAATGGGCTTAAATACCTCACAAGGTATTTAAGCTTAAACCCTAACACTCATTAATCTAAGTTTCCATTTGCTAAAATCTCACGTATTCAACACTAAGCCTCTAAAGCACACTATTCACATTCTACGAAGGTTTAATCTGTTGAATTGTTCTTGGATAATCTGGAATTTCAAGAGGTATCAGAGCAAGCGTGTAGGTGAGGAAACTTCATTCCAAGTTCTTTGGCATCGTCAATATAACTGGCTGGTTTCTCTATGTTCTGAGAACTACTGAATCTGTTTCTGTCAATTTGCGTTAAATTTCTGGATTTCTGCTGGAGAAATTGAAGAACAGTTTCGTTGTTTGGTCTGCTTTTGAGATTGCGAACGGCACTTAAGTTGGATTTGGATTCGCAAATTCTAAATTTGCAATTCAGTTTCACGAATTCAAGTTGAGGACCGACCGTGAATTGAAGAAATCAAGTCGAACCGCAAAATATTTCTTCAATTATTTGCGAAACCAAAGTTTGCGAATCAAGAAATATTCACTGCCACGTTTCGCGAATTGCATCTCAGAGAGAAATTTCACGAACTCCTTGATGGCCCTTTTTGCGAATTCTTGAAAGTTCTGGTATGCGAATTCTTGAAAGTTCGCTAACCAGAAAAGATAAAAATTTTGCGAATCCAGTCGAAGAATTTTGCGAACTTCGTTGCCCGCAGATTTTCGCGAATCCAGTTGAAGAATTTTTGCGAACTTCAATCTCCGCAAAATTTGCGAACTCGTTTGAAGAATTTTTGCGAACCTCAACTGCCGGTAGAAATTCGCGGACTCTTTCACACTTTTGCGAATTTATCTTATTCTGCGAATTGGGACAATTGTACATGCCACTAGACATTTCGCGAATCCTTCATTGTTTGCGAATCAGTACAATCTTGCGACTTGCGAACCTTTGCCATCTTGCGAACTTGTTTAAATTCTGTTAAAGTACGCTCGTCAACACATATCGCAATCCTCACATAGCGAAATCCACGACTCTGAACAAAATTCCACGAACTAATTTTCGAGTCAAAGTCAAAGACTAAAGTTTTTGACTTTGAACCAATTTCATTTCAAATTAACTTTTCCTCACATTACACGTTAACGATCATATCCAAAACACAAGCAATGGACTCTTTCAGTATGGGAAATGATGTTAGACCTCCCATCGTCCGACATGGAGAATACGCAGTCTGGAAGAGAAGGTTCATAAACTTCATAGAAAGCAAGGACAATTCAGAGAACCTTCTGGAATCTATTTACAATGGGCCTACACAGTATTGGACCATAATTCCCGCCACTACTGACACCACTCCAGCAAGAGAGGAACAGAGGATCTTGAAAACTGCTGACCAATGCAGTGATGAAGAAAAACTGCGACTAAAGGCAGACAAAGTGGAGAAATCATACATGATGCAAGCCATTCCCAATGACATTTTGATGCAACTCGAATGTGGTGATAGCGCAAAGGAAATGTGGGATGCTCTTCGAATTATGATGGAGGGGACAGAAGTCAATGGCAAGAATGGCGAACACAGTCATCTCTTATGACCGCTTTCATGCTAACATAGGGGAAACTCTCCAAGAAACCTTCCATCGATTTCTTGTTCTTCTAAACGAGCTAAAGATGAATGGAGTCACAAAAAGTGTAATGGAGATCAATATCAAATTCTTAGGACCACTTCATCCAGAATGGGAGGCTACTGCAATTATGATAAGACAAATGAACGACCTAACCAAAGTTAGCATTCATACATTATTCGACTACCTCAATCAACATTCCAATCATGTGGAGAAACGAATGGAGGAAATCAAATCAATAGGAAGCGACTCACTTGCTCTTATGACTGAACGATCATCAAGAAAACAATCCAAGGACAAAGAAATTATCCAGTCATCACAAGTTAAGGAGGGAGAAGACTCTGATTCTGATGACGAATCCAAGGATCTGATGAAACATGGAGACCAGGAGATCACCCTCAAAGATCTTGCTAAGCAACTCGCTCTGGTCTCGAATTTCGTGCAGAAGAAATATTATAAGAAGACTGGTTCCTCCTCCAATCGTCAAAGAACATCCTCCAACTCTAAAGGAAAGACTCAGGATGAGGAAAACAACTCTGAAACTCCTCATCAAGGCGGCAAATGCTTCAACTGCCGTAAGAATGGACACTTTGCCAGAGAGTGCAGAATGCCCAAGAAAAAGGACGTTAACTATTACCGCCGAAAAGTTCAATTAGCTGAACAAAAAGAAAAAGGACTGGTCTTAATGGCAGAAGAGGATCATTGGCTTGAAGATACCTCAGACAGCGAGAATGAGAACGTGGCACTGATGGCCAAACTAGATGACGAAGAAGATGGAGCTGGAGCTGAAGGTAGCAAGTCAAACAGGGAAACCTCTAACAATTCAGACATAGTTGAGGTAAGTGAAGCAGATTATGATTCCTTACTTAAGATGAAAAATGAATTTTTATCCTTATATAAATCTAACAAATTGGGGAAAAGAAAAATCAAGGAACTAGAAGCTAACTTAGAGAAGAATTTAGTAGTATTAGATAAGTTTAGATATGATTATGCATGTGAGAAGAATCGTGTAATTGTAGCAAATGAAAAAATTGCTAAGCTAGAAATACAAGTGCAAAAATCCGAAGCTAAAGCCAAGGATTTAGAAAAGGAAATGAAATCTCATAGAGATCAGGCGATGGACGCTACAATTAAATATGACTTACTAAGTAAATAACGGGAAAGACTATACTCCAAAATAAAAAAATTGGAGGATATTTTAACCCGACGAGATCAGTCAGAACAAACGATCTTCTTGAACAAACCAGCTAACGTTGATTTTTATAATCCCCATAAAGGACTAGGTTTTGAAAACCCAGGTAAGTTAAAACAAGGCATATCAAGTTCACCTTATCTATATGATCTAAAATTCATGCAGACAGGTTGCCTGGCAAATCTCATGACTTTTGTCAGTGAAAATGAGACATCAACACACAGTAAAACTCAAACATCTTTTAACTACACAGAATTAAATGATAGTTATAAAGAAAGAAGTTGTCCAGCAATAACTGAATTTGAGTCAGATATTCCACGCCCAAATGAAGGAGAAACCTCAGGTGTTTCTGTAGGTCCACTTGTTACCAAACAAGGATCAAAAGATTATTAGAAAGATTAAGACCGTATGAAGCACCTTTTAGTGTGTGTTTGTGTGTGTGTTTATCGAGAACTGCTTCAATGAATTTTCTTTTGATAAACCCTAACAAGGGTATAAACGGGCTTTATATACCACAAACTCTTTGGTATATTAAAGCCCAAGTCCAAAACTTCTACAAAGTACTAATTGTCTCCCCAACCTACTACAATACATTAATATCACAATTTTAACCCAAAACACAAATAACTAGAGGACACTATAATTAATTCCTAACAATCTCCCCCTTAGTGTCCTCGTCCTTTTGTTGATGTCTTCTGCGTCTTCCTTTTCTTGGGGCTCGCTAGCTCGTATGGTGATCTCCGAAGTCCTAAGATGTGTTCATATGACCTTAAAACACTTCGAAATGATATTCTCTCAGATATGATCTCGATCAGCTTCTTGTACTTTTCTTGGACTTCGTGTTCTTCATCTTTCAGCTGTTTGAGAATACTTCTAAGCTTGTTGCGAATGATTCGAAGTGTACCGTCGCTGAACTTGTTGATCTCTGATGTCTTCATTAGCCTTTTATCTCCTTTGTAGTTGATGTAAACGACAGATGGATCATCAACTTCATTGATTATGTGTCTTCGCCAAGACCTGTGTCAGGAACTTCAAAGGACGGTTTTGTCAGGTTCACCCTCTTCATATTGCTTTCCACTGCCATTTGGAGGTCATGAGTCGTGTTGAACTTGACTTGGCGCATCAAGAATCGCTTAAGAGCGACATATCCAACGTTGAGGTCTGGATTCTGAAGCGTTCCAAGAAATCTGTAGCTTCCAACCATCCGAACAATGTCCTCACCTCTTAAGTAGGAAAGATCGCCTTCAGTCATTTCTTCGACTGTTCCATCTTCTCGCCCTATCTTGTAGATGGGAAATTCGTAGAAGTCGAGTCGAGCTCGTCGTACTCCGATGATTGACCTAATTCTGGCTCGTTCCTTCTCTTCACTTCGAAGAGTCTCAACATCAGCTCCTTTCCCTTTCATCCTAAGTCCTCGACGGAGAGAAAGCAGGTATCGAATGGCAGTTGGTCTTGAAAGATGGGTTAACCCTCTGAGTTCCAGTTCATCCAGCTGCTTAATCCTATCTTCTTTTCTCCAGATTCTCCGTCGTATCTCTTCTTGATAGGGAGCAACTACTTTGGCATTCTCCCATGGTAGATTAAGCTCTTCTCTTATCTTTGTCTTCGGGGGAGTGCATTCTTCATCAACGACGTGGTGTTTGAGAAGCTCGGGAAGTTCTGGAATTGCAGTTTCGTAGTCTTCACCTTCCTCAAGCTCGTCATCGTCGATAAGGGCAAGGCTTATGTTGGCTTTCATCAGAAAATATCTGGCATTCTCCATTAAGCCCTTAGCTATGGCTGGGTCCATTGGTTTTGTTATCCAATCCTCGTTGAAAATGTATTTTTCAACAGTGGTGTGAGGATTGTATAACTCTTCGAGGGATAGGATAGGCTCATTGGTAGGAGATGAGGAAGGTATTGGAGGGCTTCTTAGATAGTGTGTGTCTGGTGATGTGGCTTGTTGGGTTGTTTTGGTAGTAGGTCGGGTAGATTTTTTTGTTTGTGAGGGAGTAGGTGTTTTGGTAGTTCGAGTCACTTGCTGTTGTTGAGATTGTGGCTCTGGCTGCTTCTCCCCCTCGGGACGACCCTCACCCTCAGGGTCGTCACGCGGCTGATTGGAAGTCTGAGCCTCACCTCGGCACGTGAACGGAAGCTCAAGGCGTCGAAGAACCTCCGCTTCATATTCGTTGCGTTGTGTTGCAGTGCGGAGTCTGGCGATGACGACATCAATTAGTTCCGTCACAGGGACATTCCACGGACCGTCGTCAGGGGCAGTAAAAGGATCGGCTTGAGATGGTGCTTGCTCGGGGACGGAGGCTTTGCCCTTGTCTCGAGAAGAACTCCCAATTGCGTCGTACACTTGGGTCATTATGGAGTCTTGAAGGTCTTTTGCGAAGGCAGCTAGGCGAGCATTTAGTGTGGCCTCCGTCACGAACGGGGAAAATAACGGGACGGATTCACGAAGACGTTCCGTCGTCACAACATCAGTAGAAGGTACTGATGTGCCGCCTGTTTGCACAGGACTAAATGAACCGAAGCCACTAAGGCTAATCGTTGACAACGATGCTGAGACGAGCTCAGATCGATGACCCAAATCAGCAGCTGGAGTGGTGTTGACCACTGTGGGATTTCCGCTCTGTCCCAGACTAGTAGCTAGTACAGAGACATCGAAGAGCGTTCCGGACAGGTCACCAAGACGTGTCAGTGCAAAAGGAGGTGTATGTGTCCGAGTAAAAGAAGAAAATATAGGTGGTGAGGTTACTAGACTCGTTGTGGACAATGAAAGTGCAGTGTGAGGCGGAGAACTGCTTATTTCAACATCGACCCCCTCAGAGTGAGGAGGAGATGGCTGACGTGGTTCCTCGTGAGAAAGTGAAACAATCGTCTGTTGAGAGACGATTGAGTGGACAGGTGGGGTACTTTGCGCGATTGGACCAGATGTCGCGACTTCTACTCGGGGGAGGACAAAGTCATCCCCTGAACCTATGGGATCGGTCCGGATTATTTGCTGACTAGAGGATGGAGGAGGATGATCGTGCTTTTGTTTAGTACGGCGTTCCTTCTTGCTGCTGGTGGCATCCCCTTTCGATTTTCTCTTTCGTTTTTGTTTTGGAGATGCGGAGCGTCCTAGACCTATAACTGGTTGTTGGGGTTGGCTAGTCCCGGGGTTAGATCCAACTGGGTTCTGTTGAATCGTGGGGATATCTTCGAGATTGTTGGCTCGCAGGTAGGCTTGTAGCATGGGATCTGCTTTGTCGAGAAGTTGAAGGAGGTGTTCCCCCAATAGCATGGCTTCTTCATCGAATTTCGACTTTGTCTTGGTGGATTGTATTTTGCTGAGCTTGGGTATATCATAGCCTTCGAGTTGGGGACGACGTTCGATTTCTGGGTGAAGATCAATGAAGTGTTGAACCAGGATGGGAAACCATCTCATGTATGGGAGGACTCTTGTGGAGCTGTATTTTCGTCTTCGTAGTTGATCAACAAGGTCAGACCAAATTAGTTGGGCGATGTCGTAGTTTTTGTTGAAGACAATGCCGTGGAAGATCAACATGATATGGCGGTTGCAGCGGTCTGAGCCGGTGTGCTTAGGTGATAGGCACTTGTTGACGATTAAGAATAGCGTCCGCCAGGGTCGAGGTATGTCTTTGGCGCAAAAATCTGGGAGATGAATGGTTTTCTGGCCATTGGGCTTGTATCCCATGAAGAGGAAGTCGGCAATCAAATGTTCAGAAGTCGGATGTTTATCATAAATGAGTGAGGTTGGTAGGTTTAGTTGGGTGTGTATTATAGCGGGGGTCAGGACGACAATGGTGTTGTCAATTTGGGCAGAGAGACGGGTTGGTTGTGGGTTGTCGGTTGGATTTTGGAGCGAGGACCAAAATTGTTGTACGTAGACTTCGGGGACGCGCTCGATTTTACAAAAGGCATTGTTGAGGGGATGGTTTTGAAGAATTTTGAGGATGATAGGATCGGGGCATTGGGTATTTTCAAAATCCAATTGGACGTTATTTGGAAGCCTTTGAGCCCAGTCTTTAGATGGGAAAACTTCGTCAATTGCGCGCACCATAGTGATCAATCTGTAGAGATAGAATGCAAACATTAGGAGAAAATCGCACCAATACTCGAAGATTTCTACCTACATCGCTTTAGGGTGAAACATCGCATAATATGTGTACGGGACTTAGAAAATTTCAAGATCTTGTCTTTGTATGATAATCGGACGATTTAATGTTAATCGCACAATATGATAAATCGGATAATATGTTAGTCATAACTTCAATCTGTGTATGTTTACGGGACTTAGACAATTCAATTTCAATAATATATTGGCAGAATCGGGCGATGGAATGAAATCGGGTGATTTGAGATTGAAGTTTGAAATCGGGCAATTTAGAGTCGATTGAGAGTCAAATCGAGCAATTGAGTCAAATCGAGCGATTGAGAGTAGTATAGGAAGATTGAAGATGCAATCGGGCGATTTAAGATTGAAGTTTGAAATCGGGCAATCGAGAGTCGATTGAGGGTCAATTTGAGCGATTTAGTGAAATCGGGCGATTGAGTGAAATCGGGCGATTGAGTGAAATCGGGCGATTGAGTGAAATCGGGCGATTGAGTGAAATCGGGCGATTGACTGAAATCGGGCGATTGATCAAATCGGGCGATTGTAAAGAATACATACGAAATCGGGCGATTAGAACAAATCGGGCGATTTAGGAAGGAATTAGACTTTTGAATTTGGGCGTAAAATCGAACGATTAAAGACATTTATCCGAAACAGCTAAGAACCTAAAGTCAGGCGAAGCAATCAGAAATCACAACGGCAGGCCAAGCATAACAGATAATTGATATTAAGATTATCTCAGTAACCACATAGAATCGAAATTTGCATATTCAAAGCAATGTAATGGTTACATATGGACGAACGCGTAAACCCTAAACTGACAGTTCTGAGAAATAAGTAAAAATGAAACCAAAATTTGCAGAGACAGGGATTCGCTTACGAAGATAGGTCGGAATCTTCAGAAAGATGCAGAGAGATGGATTTTGTGAGCTTGAGCGATGTAGGTATGTGGAGGTTTTGAGAGAGATCTGTAAGTGTTAATCGCGTAAATTTGGAAAAAAAATGAGAAATCGGGCGATTTTAAATTTATACGAAGGACGGTTACTGTAGCGGAATGGGAGATAGAGAAATCGGGCGAAAAACAAATCGCCGAAATCAGTCCTTAGCTGAATTTGAATGGCACAGTGAGAATAATCGGGCGATTTTGATAAATTTGAAATTTAGACTTACTGTAGCGGAATTGATCATTGGGAAATCGGGCGAAATGGCCAATTTTAGAAGAACGAACGATTGTTGTGCCTTGTATAAAGTAGTTTTGAAGAATATCAAGGATATCAAAATGGTCAATTAATCTATGATACTAGGCACCAAAATTTAATATCAAATCACCGAGTTTTCCAAGATCGATTTCTGTGAGACAGAATCCGGTAAACGACAAAGAAAGCTTCGCTTTCGTTCGCGGCGCTAAACCCTCAAGTCAAAAGTGCATCTGTATCATTGATTAGGTCCTCTAGACGAACGATTTTGTTGTTGGGTTGTTGCCTATAAATAGACCCGATTGAATAAACATGGGAAGATCGTAAATCATTCAATCGAACGAATCGAGTTACTAAAGATGAACTGGAATCAGCAGCGAGACCAAGAAGAGAGCAAGGAACACGTAGAGTTAGTGCGTCGCTTCAATCACAATTTGGATATGTTAGTACTGGAGATTGCACTTCTTATGTGCTTGTTCATCGTTTTTATGGCGATTCTGTTTTGGGTTTTAACAGCCCGTACTGGCTTTTGAGACCTTGTTACGCATTTCAAGTGATTTTAATAGTTTTCCTTGCTGGAGTGATTTGGTATTTTGAAGATGTTTTGCGTATTTGAGTTGTAATAGCGATTTTCGCTTACTGAAGGGTGTATGAATCATTAAAGAATAGTTTGTGAAATCAACTACTCCCCCTCAATCTGTGTATATCATTAAAAACTCTCCCCCTAGATTCGAGTAATTCCTGCAAAAACTCCCCCTCCATCTGTGTATATCATTAAAAACGCTCCCCCTAGATTCGAGTAATTCCTGTAAAAACTCCCCCTCAAACAAAGCATATATGCATATACTTAAGTGCCCCCTCAAACTAAGCATATATTATTAAGCCGTCCTTAAACCAAATACAAATTTTTGTTTGTTTGTTTTTTTTTTATTTATTATTATTTTTTTTTTATATTATTTATTATTTTTTTTTATTTTTTTTTATTTTATTTATTTATTATTTATTATTTTATTTTTAGTTAATTAATAATTTTTTTATTTTTTTTATTTTATTTATTTATTTTTTTTTTTTTTTTTTTTAAACGAGGAACAAGTATGTGCACTCTTACAAAAGACGTCGTGAAGGTATATCACCTAAGGTTCACGATTCAGCATTCCTAACTCAGATACAAGGAAATGGAATCGTGTTTCATCCAAAGCCTTGGTAAATAAGTCAGCCAACTGAACCTCCGTATTCACGAAGTACATGGCAATTGTGCCCTTTTCCACATGGTCTTTTATAAAGTGATACCTAAGATCTATGTGCTTTGTGCGAGAATGGTGAACAGGGTTACAAGTAATGGCTATGGCGCTCTTTGAGTCGCTATATATAGGAATATTATTGAAATCAAACCCGTAATCCTGTAGTTGCGTTCGCAACCACAGAATTTGAGAGCAGCAACTCGCCGCAGCTACATACTCCGCCTCGGCAGTGGATGTGGATACACAGTTTTGCTTCTTAGATGACCAACTTACTAGTTTGTCACCTAAGAATTGTAGTCCTCCTGATGTACTTTTCCTGTCCATCTTACATCCTGCAAAATCCGCGTCAGTATAACCAAGTAATTGAAAATTTGAGTTCTTAGGATACCATAGTCCAAGTGTTGAGGTTCCTTTGAGATACTTCATTATTCTCTTCACAGCTAGCATGTGTGACTCCTTTGGATTGGCTTGGAACCGAGCGCATAGACATGTAGCGAAAACAATGTCAGGTCTGCTGGCTGTGAGATACATGAGTGATCCGATAATTCCCCGATATGTGGTTGGATTGACTGGCTTTCCATCTGGGTCTGAGTCAAGCTTACAGGAAGGAGACATTGGGGTGTTCTTCGTAGTTGAGTTCTCCAAGTTGTATTTCTTGAGTATGTCGAGGATGTACTTTGATTGGTTAATAAAGATGCCTTCTGAAAGTTGTTTAACTTGAAGTCCAAGAAAAAAGTTGAGTTCTCCCATCATGCTCATTTCGAATTTCGTCTTCATTAAATCGCCAAATTCTTTGCACAATTTTGGATTTGGGGACCCAAAGATAATATCATCAACATATATTTGAACGAGGAGAATCCCTGATTTATGTCTTTTAATGAAGAGTGTCGTGTCAATCTTTCCTTTCGTGAACCCTGATTTAATCAAAAAGTCTGAGAGTGCCTCGTACCAAGCACGTGGGGCTCGTTTTAGTCCATATAGAGCTTTCTCTAGAGAGTACACATGGTCAGGATGAGTTTCACTCACAAAGCCTGCAGGTTGAGCTACGTAAACTTCTTCTTTCAGTACCCCGTTGAGGAAGGCTGTCTTGACGTCCATCTGGTAAACAGTAAAGTTTCTGTGAGCAGCATAAGCAAGAAATAGTCGGATGGCCTCAATTCGAGCAACTGGTGCAAATGTTTCGTCGTAGTCAATTCCTTCTTGTTGATTGTAGCCTTTTGCCACTAATCGGGCCTTGTTCCGAATGACGATTCCATCTTCATCTCTTTTATTTTTGAAGACCCACTTGGTTCCTATAATTGTCTTGCCTTGTGGTCTTGGGACTAATTTCCACACTTGGAGTCGCTCAAATTGATTGATTTCTTCCTGCATGGCTTGTATCCAGTCTGGATCAGCTAATGCATCTTCGATCTTACTTGGTTCGCTTTGACTTAGAAAGCATGCATATAAATTCTCGTTTATTGTTGAGGAACGTGTGCTTATTCCTTGATTTGGATCTCCGATAATTTGAGACGTTGGGTGAGCTCTAGTCCATTTCCTTGTGTGAGGAAGTGGTTGACTCAATTCCTCATGGTCAAGTTCCTCACTAGGTTCAGCTTCGATGGTACTAGAGATTTCAATGGGAATTTGATCTTCGTTACCTGAATTATCCGATGGGTCATTCCCTGCATCTACATTGTGGATTTGCTGAGGTGGGATGCTTGAAGTCATTTCATCAGCCTCTGTTGAAGTGTGTATAGACGGAACTGTTGTATCTGTTCTTTGTGAGCGACGGCATATATATAGCTGATCAAATAAGAGATTCAGTTCGTCTTCATCAAATGTCTGTGAAGTAGATGATCCTTCTTCGGTTGAAGGATTATGTTGATCTTCAGTCAATATCCTTAAGACTCCAGGTTGTGGACTTATCTGTTCAGCAGCAATAGATGGCGTTTCATCGAACGTAACATTCGCACTTTCCATGACGGTTCGTTTTTGTGGCAGGTAGACTCTGTACGCCTTGGACTCGGCAGAGTATCCAATGAATATCCCTTCGAGTGCTTTAGGATCGAATTTTCCTTGGTCTTCTCTATCATTTAGAACGAAGCATTTGCAGCCAAATACTCGAAGAAACTTGATGCTTGGTACTCTTTTGTTGA
Organism: Craterostigma plantagineum; assembly: GCA_027422505.1. Lineage (NCBI taxonomy): Eukaryota > Viridiplantae > Streptophyta > Magnoliopsida > Lamiales > Linderniaceae > Craterostigma > Craterostigma plantagineum. The sequence goes on along the minus strand of JAPQWV010000013.1, from coordinate 13,958,233 downwards.
TGAGCTCGTAAGGAGTTTTTCCGAATCTTTTATGAATGCTAGTTCTGTTCTGAGTGAAACAGGCTGTGTTCACCGCTTCGGCCCAGAGAAAATGAGGAAGTTTCGATTGTATTAGCATTGTACGAGCTGCTTCAACTAGACTACGATTTCTTCTTTCCACAACCCCATTCTGTTGGGGTGTCCTCACTGCTGCGAATTGCTGAGTGATTCCCAGTGATGAATAGAAATTGTCAAGCAATTGATTCTTGAATTCAGTGCCATTGTCAGTTCGAATCACTTGAACATTGCATTCTAGTGAGTTCTGAGTCTTCCTCACAAAATCTATGATCAAGTCGGGAGTCTCATCTTTCGTCCTAAGGTATCTGGTCCACGTATATCGAGAGAAATCATCCACTATTACCAGAACGTATTTTCGTCCGTTGATTCTTTGTACTCTCATAGGTCCACACAGATCCATGTGCAGTAGTTCTAGTGGTCGGGACGTTGAAGCTATGAGCTTTGCCTTGTGTGATGCTCTTCTCATTTTCCCCATTTCGCACGCACTGCAGAGATGTTCCTTGTGATATTTCAAGGCTGGTAATCCACTCACTAGTTTGTCGGTGTGTAGTTTATTCAACGTTTTGATGTTGATGTGGGATAGTCTTTGATGCCAAAGGTCACTTTGTTGAATTGAGTTCTTCGTCATGAGACACAGTTTGGACGAGGGTCGAGTAGTTTTCAAATCGATGGTATAAAGATTTGTCTTCCTCGTTCCAATTAGAAGGTCTCGACCACTCTTATCAGTAATACTGCAACCTTCAGCATGAAATTGAACCTTTAGTTGTCTGTCACAGAATTGACCAATGCTGAAGAGATTATGACTGAGACCCTCAACATATGAAACCCCCTTGATCGTCAGGTTATCATGAATTAGATCGCCATGTCCTAAGATAGGAGCCGCGTGGTTGTTTCCAAAGCGCACATTTCCACCGAATTGTTCGGTGTAGTTACTCAAAAGCTCTTTTCTTCCAGTCATGTGTGTAGAGCAACCAGAATCAAGTATCCACACATGACGGATCTGCAAAAAATAATCAATAAGATTTAGGTACCCATTTAAGGACGGGTCCTCCCTTATTAGTTTTATAGTCTGTGTATGTCTTTCTTATGGGTTGGTTTCTAAGGTCAGTATTAAATTTTTTTACAACTCCAGTTGATTGCTTAGGGACCCATATTTTTCTAATCTCAAGAGGATGGCATTGATTTGTCCATGCTCTGAGTTGTTGTTTTGTAACCCATATGCTACGCATTCCTATAGCTTTGACTTTGTTTGCTTGTTTTTGTCTTTTGTCAGGTTTGTACTTTGATTTAAGAGAGGATGGTGGTGTTTCCTTGGAAGTACTGACATTGGTAGATTGGTATTTAGCATTTAAGATAAAAGCATCATCATAGCTAGAATAGTAGGTACGATTCTTAGTGGTCGTTACAGGCTTAAGAAGAATAGACGAAGGTTCAGCAGGATAATTATTTGCACACAATTGACGCCTAATACAAGAATTAGAACTAGACGCTTCAAAATCGACAAGCTGCTTCCTATTAGGGGAATAAGCGACATCGCTCTTTGGTAGACTGTCTCCTGTGGCTTTCTTCTTCCCTTTCTTATTTAGAGGATTGCCTGTGAGCACATGCAAGGATGGGTTAGTAAGCTTATATTTGCCAGAAGCAATCTGCTTTCTTTTCTTCCTAGTGTCGATGGGGATGGATATTTGACATTTGGTTAAAGGAGTTTGTAGAGATCCTGAAGCTATGCCGATGTCGATTTGAGTCTCTAGAGAGGAAATTATACTTAATAGAATTTCATTCTCTACTTGTAGAGTTATCCTTTCTGACTCTAGAGTTGAGACTGTAGTTCTGTCGCTGTCGATTTGTTTTTCAAATGAGGAAATTATACTAAGCAGTATTCCATTCTCTATCTGGAACTTTATCCTTTCAGATTCCAGGTTTGATTGCAAGTCAGAGATTACTTTGATTTTAGTTGGTATATATGCATTAGAGATATTTGATTCTTCGATACTTACTTCATTTGACGAAGGTGTATAAATAAGTAAGTAGTCATCAGGATTGGATAATGGTATTTCCCTCGTCTTGTAACTATCATACAGTTCATCATAGTTAATAGTGATTTCTGCCCAATTCTCCCTATTTCTCTTTTTCTCTTCTAGTGCATCATGCGCAGATGAGGTTGTAAAAGGCATTAGATAAGGCAGATTTAACCCCGAGAAACTAACATCATAAAGAGGGAGTGGTCTCTTTACTAGAGAGTTTGGATTGAACCCTAATCCTTCATGTGGGTCATAGAATTCTATGTCTCTAGGTTTATTCATGAAGATCGTTCTATCTGATTGTCCTCTCCTAATAAGTAAGTCTTCGAGCTTCTTAATCTTAGCATACAATTTTGCACGTTCTTTATTTAAGATATCGAACTCGCATGTTTTGTTGATTCGCTCATCGTTGCAAGTTGTCAATTTGTCTTTTAGCTCACTAATCTGTGTTGTCAAACCTTCTATTTCTAAGTCTCGACTATCAACTTTAGACTGTGCTACTTCTAGCAGACATTCTAGGTTGCTATTCTCTCGTAATTGCTTAAGTAGGCATGCATAATTATTGTCAAACCGAGCCTGTAGGTCATTGACTTTTGATTCAGATTCAGATAGGTAAGCTCTCAAGTCAACTAAGCAAGTTTCTAATCTACATACTTCATCACGGGTCGTATCTAGGATTTCTAATGTGTTAGATAATTTCACTTCTGTTGACCTGAGATATTTAAGTTCACTTTGAAGGATAATGTTTTTTTCTTGAAGTTCAGAATACAGTCTTAAGTTAAGAGTTTCTACCTCCTTTCCGGAAGACAGCTCCTTGTTTTCAGTATCAGCATTGGCTTCCATGTTCTTTTGCTCAGAGTCATCTTCTTCCACCAGAGCCATCAGGGCTATCTTCTCCGTCTCACTTTCAGATGTATCTTCTAGCCAGTGGTCCTGTTCAGCCATCAATGCGGTTCCAGATTTCTTCTGCTTGAGTAGTTGAAGTTTTCTGGTGTAGTACTCTTCATCCTTTTTCTTAGGAAGGTAACAGTCTCTAGCGAAGTGCCCAGGCTTTCCACAATTGAAGCATTTGCTAGGCTCGGAGTCATTCCTAGTATCAGGTTGTTGGAAAGGCTTTGGCAGCTGTTTGGAACTTGATGAGACTCTCTGACGATTGGCAGATGATGATGATTTTTTGAAATATTGTTTTGCCATTCTTTTCGTTATAAAAGCCACGTGCTTCTCAAAATCTTTGAATTCAGGGTCTGATTCTGACTCAGAGTCTTCACTTTCTAATGGACTGGAGGACTTAACAGATTTACTCTTTGCAGCTTTTGCACTTTTCTTAAGATTAGTATCTGTCACTAGGGCAACTGTGTCCATGATTGCTTTACCTTCTTCTCTCCGATCGCTTCATAAACATCGTCATTGTGCTGCTCCAGACTTTCGTAAACACTGTGAATATCAATCTGATCTAGGTCCTTGTTGAGCCTGAAGTGTGTGGTGACTCTCTTCCATTCTTGAGGTAGGGAGGTAAGAAATTTGACATTGAGTTCCATGTTAGTTTTTATGATGTTTATCTTCCTTAATTCGTTCACGAGGACCATGAACCTGTTGTAGGTCTCACTGATTTGCTCATCAGGCTTAGCCTTGAATGAATCATATGCTGCAAGGGTGTTGGCTTTCTTGGCTCTTAGTCCACTCTCTGTTCCTTGCATTAATTTTGCAGTCTCATCCCACATGGCTTTAGCGGTTGGAAAGCTATCCACTTGAATCAGTATGTCATTAGGTAAGGCTTGCATCAAATAATTTCTTGCCAGAAGATCTGCTTTAGCTCGTTTCTTTTCCGCATCATTGTATTGTGCTGGAGTTTTGAGTATTGTGCTTTCTTGAACTGCTGGGGTGATGGTGTTGTCACCACGAACTGTGACCCAGAATTGTTGTGGTCCATTCTCAAGAGAATCGATAATGTCTTCGCCATTGTCCTTTATTTCAAGAAAGTTCAGGAATCTGCTTCTCCAGACTTCGAAGTCTCCGCGCCTCAGAACTGGAACCCGGATGTCGCTTCCCATGGCTAATGAATCCATTTGTTGTTTGGTAGTGATCGTTACGTGGAGGTGATCTGCGAAATGAAATGTTAGTCTCGAACAATTTTAGTCAAGTTTGAAACAAGTGAGAATGATATTTAGTATTCTTATTTTATTTATTGATAATATAGTGGTTGTTGCAAGAGAAATAATCAAGACTAGTCGAGTTTACTTCAAAACTTTTGGTTCTAGCGACTCTTGTTTAGAAAATAACTCGGACGATTTCAGTTTTAAATTGATCGGACAGGTAAAGAGCTGGAATAGGACAGCACAAATCCTAAATGTGAAAATTGAGTGACTTGATGTTGATTTAAATAGGGCGACTCAACAAATTTACTTGGATAGATTGGGTCAGAAATTAAAATTTGGACGAGATATGTTTCGGGTGAGACTTAAAAGGATTTGATTCGGATGACTTTAGTTAAAAAGAGAAATCGGACGATTTGAAACTTATTACTAAGAGATTTAAATCGGACGATTTGTGGTAAAATAAGAATGTGTCAATCGGACAATTTGAGCGAAATCGTGTAAGGTTAATATTAATCGGATGATTTATCAAATCGGGCGATTTGACTCAAACTCCCAATTAGTCTTTGAAGAGAATTCATGTTCGTTACAGTGAAATCGGGCGATTCTGTGGAATCATACAATTTTCTCTTCAGGAAGGAAAGAAATCGGGCGATTTAGTCTTAGAGACTGGAAATCGCCGAGGCTTAAATCGGACGATTGTGGTGCAATCGATCGATTTTCCCTTATGTGATAGGAATCGGGCGATTCCTAGACACACACTGTGTGAAAGAAATCGGGCGATTTTAGTCTTAGAGACTGGAAATCGCCGAGGCTTAAATCGGACGATTGTGGTGAAATCGATCAATTTTCCCTTATGTGATAGGAATCGGGCGATTTCAGCGAAATTAAACCATCTCCATCGAATTCTTCAAAATTCAAAAGGCTGTGTGAAAAATCTACCCGAAAGTGAAGAACAGACCCAGAAAAAAAATTTCAGACTCGATTTTCTGGTTTCAAAACAACTCAAACTTGACTATAATATATGTGAAAGAACAGAGATGCACTCATTAACGATTTTCCTCACCAAAAGATGGTAATTAAAACGATTTAAAAGGCATATTAATGAAAAATCGAAAATGGATTTTGAGCATAGGTTCTTTCAAATCTTTTCAGAATTGAACAAAACTGGATTCAAATTGATGAGATCGATCCACGTTTTGCTCTGATACCACTTGTAGGTCCACTTGTTACCAAACAAGGATCAAAAGATTATTAGAAAGATTAAGACCGTATGAAGCACCTTTTAGTGTGTGTTTGTGTGTGTGTTTATCGAGAACTGCTTCAATGAATTTTCTTTTGATAAACCCTAACAAGGGTATAAACCGGCTTTATATACCACAAACTCTTTGGTATATTAAAGCCCAAGTCCAAAACTTCTACAAAGTACTAATTGTCTCCCCAACCTACTACAATACATTAATATCACAATTTTAACCCAAAACACAAATAACTAGAGGACACTATAATTAATTCCTAACAGTTTCGGAAAGTATGGCACCGATGGTTACATTTGCAACAGGATATATGCCTGATTGCATAAAGAAAATCAGTGATCTTCACTCCATTATCGAAAGCGAGAGGAAGTCATTTGATGAGGAAAGGCAGAAACTTCTTCAGGAAATATCTTCACTTAAAGAAAAATTAAGATTACACACAATTTCATACACTTTAGTTTCACATGACAAAATTTCCTATACTAATACATTGAAATTTTCAGGACCCACAAAAGAGCCATTGAAGGGGCAAGTATGGGTTAAAAAGGAAGATATCTTGAAGGAAAATAGTGATCTCAATACACCTTTTGTCATTGAGTATTTTCCTTCCAAAACTTTTGTACCTTCTTTATTTCACCATGTATCAAAAAAATTATCTTTTCAATCAAAAACAAAGCTTTCCGTGCATGATCATGTCACCAAGCAAACTCACAAAACAATTCCTAAAAACAAAATTACAAAGTCAAGACACGAATCAAAACCAAAAGCTATCAAAGAACCTGTCAAACCTGCTAAACCAAAAAAATTCATGTCTAAACTTAAGACAAAGAGACCCCTATTAGAGCACAACTGGGTTCCAAAGCTTCAGACTGCAGGAAAACAAACCCCAACCCTAGAAATAATTAGTGACTCTGTGTCTTCCACCAACAAAGGAAAATCTAGGGAGTCTAAACGGACTAATAAACATAATAGAGGTGGACCCATACTCCAATGGGTACCTAAAACCCTCTAGTTTTATTTTGCAGGCCCTTCATGTGTGGTACTTAGATTCTGGTTGCTCCACACACATGACTGGGACAAAGGAACTGTTGAGCAACTACGTTGATAGACCAGGAGGACTGGTACGCTTTGGTAATAGCAATGGAGCCAGAATTCTTGGTTATGGCGATCTCATATGCAATCGACTCACAATTAAACAAGTCTCGTATGTTGTAGGACTGACACACAACCTCTTATCAATAGGACAGTTCAGTGATTTTGGACTCCAAGTTGTGTTTCTAAAGAAAACTTGCAAAATTCTTAATGCCAATGGTGAAGAACTTCTCACTGGAACTCGCAAGACAAATCTTTACACCATTGATATTAGAACTGTCAAACCAAAGACTGATATCTGCCTAATCTCCAAAGCAACTTCAACTCAAAATGACTTATGGCACCAGCGGTTATCTCATCTTAACTTCAAGACCCTCAACAAGCTGTCAACCAACAAATTGGCAATTGGACTACCACCACTGAAGTACCAAAAAGAGCATATGTGCTCTGCTTGTGAGAAAGGAAAAATGAAGAAAGCTTCACATCCTACAAAACACACAGCATCCACTCAACATCCTCTAGAGCTTTTACACATGGATCTTTGTGGCCCGTTGCGAATTGAAAGCATAAGTGGAAAGCGGTATATGCTGGTTATCGTCGACGACTATTCCCGATATACTTGGGTACGCTTCTTACGAACTAAATCAGAGACAGTCGAACATATTCCAAACCTAATCAGAACAACACAGATTCTACTCCAGAGCAGTGTTAAAATAGTTAGATCAGACAATGGAACAGAATTCAAGAATCAACAGCTCAGTGACTTCTACAAATCCATAGGGATTACTCAACAGTTTTCTGCTATCTACACACCTCAACAAAATGGGGTTGTCGAAAGGCGAAACCGAACACTCGTAGAGGCTGCCCGAACAATGATCATCCAATCATCACTACCCCATTTCCTTTGGGCTGAAGCAATGAATACTGCTTGCTATACGCAGAATCGCACAAACATTCATCTAAGATTTGGTAAGACGCCCTATGAACTTATAAACGGAAGACTGCCCAACATTGCCCATTTTCGAATTTTTGGATGCAAGTGCTTCGTCGCCAACGACCGCGAAGACAAGTCCAAGCTTGATCCAAAAGCAACTGAAGGAATCTTTGTAGTCTACTCTGCACAATCTAAGGCGTACAGGATTTTTCTCAGAGACAGAAGGATGCTCGTTGAAAGTATAAATATCACCTTTGATGAGGGACTCGAACTTTCTACTAGACATAGCAGTTTGGGACAATTATCTAGAACACTACACCTTATTCACTCTCATACAGAAGAAGGAGAGTGTTCGAGAGATGCCTCTGAACGGAACTCTTCAGAACCGGGATCGGACAAAGGAAGTTTGAAGCCAGATCAACAAGCAACTGACAATTTTAGACAAAGCAACCCCACATGCTTCACTCAACGAGCTCAAGAGGAACTGGATCTGGATCTACTTTTTGAACATATTTATATCTCTCATAATCAGACAAGACCATCCACTGATCCCTTTCCAAATACTGAATCCAGTCCTAGTTCGTCAACTCATGATTCAGAACCTATTCCTAACCAGACAATTCCTCCCTTAGATGCAGAAGCCTCGATCCCAACAACTTTGACAACAACGCAGACAGAGACCTCCTCTTCAACTTCAGCCAGCAACACTACCGCGTCTGCAATCGACTATCCACTAAGTGAGGAATTGCAAATAGACGAAACGACATTACCCCACGAAAAGAAATGGGTTCGACATCATCCTACAGATCAAATAATAGGAGATCCCAATACAGGAGTAACCACTAGAAGATCACATTCAAATGAATGTAATTTCACCTGTTTCTTAAGCCAAACAGAACCTAAAAGAGTAGTTGACACACTACGGGATCCTAACTGGATAGTGGCTATGCAAGAGGAGATTAATCAATTCGAACGTCTCAAAGTCTGGAACTTAGTTCCTCGTCCAAAAGGGAAGACTGTGATCGGAACAAAGTGGGTATTTAAAAACAAAAAGGATGAAGATGGTGTTGTAGTTCGAAACAAAGCCAGGCTCGTTGCTAAGGGATATAATCAACAGGACGGAATTGATTATGATGAAATGTTTGCCCCTGTAGCCAGAATCGAAGCTATTAGGTTATTCCTTGCATATGCAGCACACAAAGACTTTACTGTCTATCAAATGGACGTAAAAACAGCCTTCTTGAACGGAATTCTGAAAGAAGAAGTGTATGTGTCACAGCCAGACGGATTTCTCAATGCTGATCATCCCGACTTTGTTTACAAACTCGACAAATCACTGTACGGACTTAAACAAGCTCCAAGGGCCTGGTATGAGGTGCTATCCGACTTTCTTATCTCCTCAGGTTTCACTAAAGGGAAAATTGACACTACTTTGTTCGTAAAGAAAGATGGTTCTGATATCATGCTTGTGCAAATCTATGTGGATGATATCATTTTGGCTCTACTAACCCTAAACTTTGTGAAGAATTTAGCATTCTGATGCAATCACAATTTGAAATGAGTATGATGGGAGAATTGTCATTCTTCCTCGGATTACAAATCAAACAACTTCAGGATGGGATTTTTATCAATCAATCAAAGTACATCCACGATATTCTCAGAAAATATGGGATTGACAAGAGCAAATCATCGAGTACACCTATGTCCACCTCATGCTCACTCGATGCAGATCACTTAGGTGAACCTGTAGATGTTACTCATTACCGAGGAATCATTGGATCACTGCTCTACCTCACAGCCAGTCGACCAGACATCTTATTCTCTACATGTCTCTGTGCTCGATTTCAAGCTAACCCCAAGGAGTCGCATCTTCATGCTGTCAAAAGAATCTTGAAGTATCTGAAATGAACACCAGACCTTGGACTGTGGTATCCTAAGAACTCAAATATGAAACTAATAGGGTATTCTGACGCAGACTTTGCAGGTTGCAGACTAGACAGAAAAAGCACTTCTTGACACATCCAATTCCTATGCGACAAGCTTGTATGTTTGGCCTCGAAAAAACAAAATTGTGTATCAACTTCCACGGCGGAAGCAGAATACGTCGCTGCAGCAAGTTGCTGCTCACAAATTTTGTGGATCAGAACTCAACTACGGGACTACGGGTTTGATCTAAATAGAATTCCTATTTACTGTGATTCCAAGAGTGCTATCGCAATTACATGTAACCCTGTTCATCACTCACGCACTAAGCACATAGATCTTCGATATCACTTCATAAAGGACCACGTAGAAAGAGGCATAATAGAAATGTACTTTGTCAATACAGAGATTCAACTAGCCGATTTGCTTACAAAAGCATTGGATGAAAAACGCTTCCAATTCTTTAATTGCAAAGTTGGGAATGTTGAACCTCAATTTTTTATTTCGATTGTGCCTTCCTACAGTTCACTATTTATCTATTTGCTATGTTTTACTTCTCTCTTATTCTGTGCGTGTTTATTATGTTAATTAGTTAATAAGATCTTTATTTTTTTCTTTTTGCTTACTTTCTATTTTTCAATAAATTTTCCTGTGTTCATAAGTCGATGTAGCGCCAATGCTGATGGCAATACATCGAGGGGGAGAAATGATATATCCATGCATCGAGGGGGAGTAAGTGAATTCATTCAATCATTTTTTAAGATACTCGATAGGCATTGTATCTAGGGGGAGTTTTTTTCAACAAATACTTATTCAAGAAATTTCTTCATTTAGGGGGAGTTTTAGTACAACAACTCTCTCAAACACATAAAACATTTATAATACGTAGATAACTCTCAAAAACTAGTATGCCCTATTAAGACCCAAAACAGAATAGCAAGTAAAACAACGAATAAGCTCAAAAGAAGGAAAATCTCAAAAACCAGCATATTCAAGTTATGCTCAAAGTCACGTCTTAACTCTCCTGTTCCTTGAGCTTCTTCTCTTTTCCTGCTTCTGCCAATTCATATGTAAACGAGAAAATTAGAAATGAGTTAGTCCTTAGATGTAAGGTACTTCAATGAGATTTGAGACATATCTATTTATAAACATGAAGGAAACTTACGTCATTTATTGTCCCGACATTAAGACGAATTTTTGACTAAGGCGACGATTTTTCTTCTCCAACAAGGATATCGTATCATGAAAATCGATCTTGAAAAACCCATAGATTTGATGTTATCCTAGTGATTGATCGAGTCAAATTGGTAGTATTTGGGTTATTACTAGATTACTTAATATCTTTGGTAAATAATTCGCTAAACTTTTAGTGAACAATTGTGAAATCATAATCCGCGAACTTCGTGATAACTCATGGACATTTCGCGAATTCATCTTATTTCCAAATCTGCGAACCGTAAATTTTTAAATCTCCTTTCTACTAGTTCGCTAAAGTTTTAAATCTCTGATTTGCGAACTGATTCTTCAAAACTTCACCAAGGGATAATTCGCGAACTAAAAATTTCGCGGCCCAGTTTTAAACTAAATCGTTATCTTTCGGCCCGCAAAATTTCCTTTATCTTATTCGCGGATTGTCACGACCCGACTTCTTAATTGCCTAATTCTAACGTATCCTATGTGCCTACCGTTGCTTTAACTTAAAAGAGTTGCGGAAACGCGTATTAAATTTTTCCATTTTTGTAATGGAAGTAGTTTCTATACATGACAAAAGAATTACATGACTTCCTAACTTCATGTGAATCCTAATTACACGAGATGTGTATACATGCATATCAAAAGAATCTCTGTGCGCCCGGCCTCACAGGTCGTCATCCATGCACACACTCCCATCCCAAAAGCTGCTGGAAGCGCCAAAAGATTTCCTTGCCATCTAAGCGATCACGTACCGTGGTCGCTCGTACCTACAACACATAACGTAAGGGATGAGCGATATGCTCAGTAAGTAGAAATCATGCATGACGTGCACGTGATCAAACCCCAAAAGGCAATCCACGCCGATGCATCTTATGTCTTATGAATCAACTTAATCTCATATCTTTTATCTTAGGGCCCTTGGCAGGCTTTTACCCGGGCGTACACCGTAGAGCTCTATCCAACCACGGGCATCAGCCCAAAGTATGAGGGCATCAACCCAACCATACTAAAGCATGAGGGCATCAACCCAACCACGCTAATCAGGGATATAAGGGCATCAACCCGACCATGAGGGCATCAACCCAACCATGGTATCCCCCGACGCATCAACGTCGTTCGTATACTGGCGACGCATCAACGTCGCCGACGGCGCATCAACGCCGTCTCGGTGCCCCGGAAGCCGCCACCTATCTTAACTAATAATATCCTCATTGCCCACTTCGGCATTCGCTTTTCGCTATTTGCGAAATATATGTGCACACTCATCATCTCATTTCCCCAACGTGTCGTGCATGCTCGTGCATATGCAAATGCATCATCGTCATAATGCTTACCGAAAGCATGAAACCATATCATACAAGTTCACATAAGCACGTAAACACAGCATCACATAATCACATAAATTAGGCACATACACATAGGTTATGTGTCGTAGTTGGATTTCCACTTACCTGGCGTCCGTAGACTAACTGCTACCTGCCCTGGCGAATTTCCTAAGTCCCGACCTTAGGCACCAAAACATTCGTATCAGTAAGCTATTAATTAATTAAGCTAGCTAAGTACTCGAATTATTTTAAGTCATGAACCTAATTTTCGACTTTAAACTATTTGCTAGCCGGTCTAGTGAAATTCCTAAAATTTCGTCCTTTAAACCTGCCAAGGCTATGAAGTCAGTCCATAAATTATTTTAAATCAACTATATAATTTTCGTTCCAAAATTCTATCGAATGCGACGTCTACCTATACTGAAAATTGGCCCTAAGGACACCGATAGGCAAATTATGATCGGGCGTTGAAAGAGCCTATGCTCATTGGAATCGGAGTATTTTTCTTATTGAATGGTGCGAAAATATTTTTTATAACTTAAATCGTTTTAATCTAAGGGGTTCAATTCGTGAAGTTGATTTGCGAAGTGTTTGAGTTCGCAAACCGTTGGATTCGTAAAACTCGATTCGCCATCCTCATAGGACCCGCAAAGTGCATGAGGCTCAGTTCGCAAAACGGGTTCGCAAAGTGCATGAGAATTCGCAGAATGCCGAGTTCGCAAACCCTCGGTCGGCCCGCAAAGTGGGTGGGTTCGCAATGTGGGTTCGCGACCTATGTGGACTCGCAAACTTCTAAGGATTCGCAAAGCTAGGGTTCGCAAAGATGGACCCGCCAACCTTGGGCCCGCAAACTGCGTGAGGATTCGCAAAGCGCCGAGTTCGCGGTGCTTATAGCATTCGCAAAATCCTTGCTTTGCGAAGTAGGGTTTGCGGCTTCGTGGACCCGCAAAGTTTTGGATTCGCCAACCGCTTCGTTGCATGGAGCTCGCAAAGTAGGTTTGCGGCTTGTGTGGACCCGCAAAGTCTTCAATTCGCCAATTGAACGCGATCCCTCAAGTTTAAATCGTTGGATTCGCAAAGCTTGGAGCCCGCGAAGCTTGGAGCCCGCAAAGCTAGGAGCCCGCAAAGTAGGTTTGCGGCTCCTTCACCTCGCAGCTTCGTGGATACGCAAAGTGGTTTGGAGTTCGCAAGCTTATGTTTTGCGAATTCTTGCCAAACAACTTTTAGTTCGCGATGCATCGTCTTAAAGATCAAAAAGTTGCTTTTATTAAGAACACCTTTGAAAACCGTATGAACCTCAGAAACCCTAAAATTCGTGCTTAACGAAATCACCGAGTTAAACCCAACTCTTCATAGTTGATATTCCCTAAACATGCCCTTAAAGTGCTAAACTCACCAAATCAAGCTTAAAGGGTGTTCGTTTAGGGTTTAAAATCGCATCAGCCCCAATAGGTGGTATTTTTGTGTCTTAAATCCTAAAATATACTAATTCTAGAACTAAAATCTAAACATCATGGTTAAGGAATGATACCTAGTCCAAAGCCCTCGCGTTTCGTATCTCGGCCTCTCCTCCTTCCTTGCTCAAGCTCACGTTAGTTCCCTAGCTATGGAGTTTGGTGTACTTGAAATGGTTTCTTAGCTACATTTAATTCCTTTAAGGGATGAGATGGGACTCAATTGACGAAAATATCCCTTATTTTAGGGGAATTTGTCCCCAAGCCATTTAATGTTTTGGGCTCAACCCTCAAATTTTGGGCCTAATTTTTAATTTTAGCCCAAAACTTGTTCATGGCCCAAATTTCTTTAGCATGTCTTTCAAAAATTCCTAACTAGATAAATGATCAGTTGGTACAATTTAGCTGTACCAAATTTCGTAAGATCACCTAAGCACGTAATTTACCACACGAAACTTCACGTAAGTCACATAATCGCGGAATTAATGCATGAAAATCACATAATCGTGGTCAACATTTGTGCAAATTTATTGGCCCTAATACTTACGAGGACCCGGGTGCTACATCCTCCCCCCCTTAAAGAGGATTTCGCCCCCGAAATCAGCCCGTTTGGAACAATTCAGGATAGCGGACCCTCATCTCATCCTCGCGTTCCCAAGTCGCTTCTTCCATCGACTGGTTTCGCCACAGAACTTTCACTAGAGGAATTTCTTTGTTCCTAAGCCTCTTCGTTTCGTGCATCAGTATTTCTACTGGCACTTCCTCGTAGCTCAAATCTGGCTTCAACTGTTGGTGCAGAGTGTCGTGTGTCAGTACGTGGCTTGGGTCAGCGATGTATTTTCGCAAAGTCGACACGTGGAACACATCGTGCACTTGCGACAACGATGCTGGTAGTTCCAGTTGATACGCTACTTCACCAACTCTTTTCGCTATCTTGAAGGGACCAATGTATCTTGGGCTTAGTTTTCCCTTCTTGCCAAATCTCTTTATGCCCTTCATTGGCGATATTTTCACGAAGACCCAGTCATCAACTTCGAATTCTAAGGGTCTGCGTCTCTGATCTGCATAGATCTTTTGTCTGCTCTGAGCTGTCTGCATCCTTTCTCGTATCGTTGCGACAATTTCTGTCATTTCTCGTACCATGTCTGGGCCTAGCATCGCCCTTTCACCGACTTCATCCCAATGCACTGGGGATCTGCACTTACGCCCGTACAAGGCTTCAAAAGGGGCCATTCCAATCGTGGCTTGGTAACTATTGTTGTACGAGAATTCCACGAGTGGAAGGTACTTGCTCCAGTTGCCTTTGAAATCGAGCACACAGGCTCGTAGCATATCCTCCAAAGTCTGGATGGTCCGCTCGGATTGACCGTCCGTTTGCGGATGGTAGGCAGTGCTAAAGGTTAATTTTGTTCCCATCGCCTTTTGCAAGCTCGTCCAGAACTTTGATAGGAACCTTGAGTCACGGTCTGAAACTATCGACAATGGTATTCCATGGAGTCTCACTATTTCCTGGATGTACAGCTCCGCGTACCGCTCCATGGAGAATGTCGTACCTATTGGCAGAAAATGGGCAGATTTCGTAAGTCGGTCTACAATTACCCAAATTGCGTCGTGTCCTTTCGCGTTCCTCGGCAATCCGCTCACGAAATCCATCGCTATGTTGTCCCACTTCCACTCTGGGATGGGTAAAGGCTGCAGCGTTCCTGCTGGCCGTTGGTGTTCTGCCTTAATTTGTTGACAAGTGAGGCATTGACTGACGAATTCGGCTATATCTTTCTTCATTCCTGGCCACCAGTAGTGCGCTCGTAAGTCTCTATATAGCTTCGTGGCTCCAGGATGTACTGAGTAGGGTGTAGTATGTGCGTCTGCCATTATGGTTCTTCGAAGTCCTGCATCGTCTGGTACATATAATCTATTCCTGTAGTACAAACTTCCATCATCTCGGAATACATGGTCTACTGCCGGCTGCTCTGTTTGTGTTCCTTTGATCCTGACGTAGAACTCGTCGTTTTCCTGCGCCTTTTTGATTCGCTCCAGTAACGTAGGTTGCAGTGTTAAAGCTGCTAGTCTAGTCTCGACTTCGCCTAATTGCACAACCTCGACCCCGAGCATCTGTAGCTCTGTGCTAACGGCTTTTCGGCTTAGTGCATCTGCTACCACATTTGCTTTGCCTGGGTGGTAGTTGATTACGCAATCATAATCCTTCACCAGTTCTAGCCAACGCCTCTGTCTCATGTTCAATTCCTTTTGCGTGAAGAAATACTTCAGGCTTTTGTGGTCCGTGTAGATCTCGCATCGTTCCCCATACAAATAGTGCCTCCAAATCTTCAGGGCAAAGACCACTGCTGCCAATTCCAGGTCGTGTGTCGGATAGTTTTTCTCGTACTCTTTCAGTTGTCGTGAGGCATAAGCTACTACGTTCCCGTTCTGCATTAACACGCATCCTAAGCCGTTCTTTGAGGCGTCGCTGTAAACGGAGAATCCCCCGGTTCCTGACGGTATCGTAAGGACTGGGGCTGTAGTCAGTCGCCTCTTAAGCTCTTGGAAACTCCGTTCACATTCCTCGCTCCAATGAAATGGTATGTTCTTCCTCGTTAACTTTGTCAGTGTTGAAGCTATTTTCGAAATGTCCTTAATAAACTTCCTATAATAGCCTGCCAAGCCGAGGAAACTCCGTACCTCGGTCACATTTGTTGGTTGTGGCC
Organism: Craterostigma plantagineum; assembly: GCA_027422505.1. Taxonomy (NCBI): domain Eukaryota; kingdom Viridiplantae; phylum Streptophyta; class Magnoliopsida; order Lamiales; family Linderniaceae; genus Craterostigma; species Craterostigma plantagineum. Next base: position 13,942,179 of record JAPQWV010000013.1, on the reverse strand, counting down.
AGTTACTGATGGTTTCGATCTTGTTCGGATCCACCGAGATTCCTGCTCCGGAGATAATATGTCCCAAGAAGGCGACTTGGTCTAGCCAAAACTCGCACTTCTTGAACTTGGCGTACAACTGCTTCTCCCTCAATACTCCAAGGACCGTTTGTAGGTGCTGCTCGTGTTCCTCTTTTGTCTTTGAATAAATGAGTATGTCGTCTATGAATACTATGACGAATTTGTCCAAGAACGGCTGGAACACCCGGTTCATCAGATCCATAAACGCGGCTGGAGCGTTGGTCAGCCCGAAAGGCATTACTAGAAATTCAAAATGTCCGTATCTTGTGCTGAACGCCGTCTTAGGAATATCGTCCTTGCGAATCTTCAACTGATGATACCCCGACCGCAAATCAATCTTCGAAAACACCGTAGCGCCTTGTAGTTGGTCGAACAGATCATCAATCCTTGGTAGAGGATACTTGTTCTTTATCGTTAACTTGTTTAACTCCCTGTAGTCTATGCAAAGCCGCATCGACCCGTCTTTCTTTCGTACAAACAAAACTGGCGCACCCCAGGGAGAAAAACTTGCTTGAATAAACCCTTTTTGTAGAAGTTCGTCTATTTGTTCCTTCAACTCCTTCAATTCGGTCGGTGCCAACCGATACGGGGTCTTGGATACTGGTGCTGCTCCAGGCACCAGATCGATCGTGAACTCGATCTCTCTATCAGGCGGTAATCCTGGCAATTCCTCTGGGAATACGTCGGGAAAATCTTTAACTACCGGCACGTCTTCAAGTCTGGGGATGAACTTTCTTTCGATTTCATCGCAAACACCAAGTATGCTTCACAACCGGCTTTGATCAAATGCTGAGCTTTCAGCGCCGATATTTTAGAAAGGTTTCCTATTTTCATCGTCCCCTCAAAGACTAAAGACTCATTGCTATCTATGTTAAATGTAACCACCTTACGGTTGCAATCAATCACAGCTCCGTACTTCGACAACCAGTCCATTCCGAGAATTACCTCATAGTCATTCATTGGAATGACAATCAAATCTATGGACAACACTTTATCACCGACTAATATTGGGCACTCTTTCAGTATCTGATTGGTTTTAGTCGGATCCCCATGGGGCATAACTACCTTATATTCATATTCAGATTGACGAGGCCTAACCCCGAGTTTTGCCACATACTTAACGGATGCAAACGAGTGGGTCGCCCCGGAATCTACTAAGATGCATGTGGGTGTTTGGTGGATAAGGAGGGTACCTGTCACCACTGCTGGGTTGTTTTCTGCCTCCTCGGATGTAATTGTGTACACCCGAGCTGGTACCATCGGTGGCCTTGTCTGGCCTCCGACTTGACTTCCTGTCGCCCAATCTGGGCATTGCCTCGAAAAGTGCCCTGGCTTCCCGCATTTGAAACAGTTGTTGGTCTGGGCATAGCAGTTGCCGGAATGTCTCTTTCCGCACTTTGGGCAGTTTGGAATAGTAGGTGCTGGAAATCCCCCTTGATTTGGGTTAGGCGGTCTATTTGGGATTCCTTGCGGGCGTTGTGGCGGCTTATTCTGAAAGTTCGGCTTCCCGCCTTTGGGTACGAATTGGCGTTTCTGATTTCCCCCGCTCCACTGTGATCCTTGGACTTGTGCAAATTTTCTCTTAGCCTCTTGGGCACGAACGATCCTGGCCTCTGCTTGTTCTGCTACCATAGCCCTTTCCGCCACCTGAGCATACGTGGCTCCTTGCAATCCCGCCATACTCACATCGCGATATAATTCCGGCTTAAGGTCCTCAAGGAAGCGTTCGATCTTTAGAGCCTCTGTGCTCACCATGTGGGCAGCGAACCTGGACAGCTGCTCAAATTTCCTGATGTATTCAGCCACAGTCATCGACCCCTGTCTGAGGTTGATGAACTCATTCAGGCGCTGAGCTCTCACTGGGGCCGTAAGGTACTTGCCCCTAAACAGTTCCTTAAATCTTTCCCAGCTCATTGTCGCAGGATTCTCAATCACCATAATGGTGTCCCACCAATGCCCCGCGCCTCCTCTTAGTAAGAACGCGGCACATAGGGCTTTCTCTGCCTCAGGGACGCGGCTATAGACGAACATGCTTTCCAAGGTCCTGATCCAGTCTTCAGCTGCCGTTGGATCGGCTGTATCCTCGAATGTTGGCGGGTTCAGCCTTCGGAATCTTTCCCCGACTATCTCTATCCTGTCAGCCTGAGTGGATCCAGCGTTTGCGTTGTTCTGCTGAATCAGCTGTTGAATCTGGGTGGATTGTTGGCGAACCAGTTCCGTGAGTTGGAAAATGGTCGCGTCACGATTGTCACTAGGGGCTGTGTTTCCCCTGTTCTGATCATCACCTCCGCTGCTCTCTCCTCTAGTTCTAACCATCGTTCCTTATCTATCCTGGTAGTCCTATGGCCAATAAATTATGCAACACAAAACTTCATATAGATATAACACTTACAGGCAAGGCTGCTTCCACGCTTTTGGGTGTGTGTACATGGACAGTCTACAGAACCTGTGACCGAAGCTCTGATACCACTCTGTCACGACCCGACTTCTTAATTGCCTAATTCTAACGTATCCTATGTGCCTACCGTTGCTTTAACTTAAAAGAGTTGCGGAAACGCGTATTAAATTTTTCCATTTTTGTAATGGAAGTAGTTTCTATACATGACAAAAGAATTACATGACTTCCTAACTTCATGTGAATCCTAATTACACGAGATGTGTATACATGCATATCAAAAGAATCTCTGTGCGCCCGGCCTCACAGGTCGTCATCCATGCACACACTCCCATCCCAAAAGCTGCTGGAAGCGCCAAAAGATTTCCTTGCCATCTAAGCGATCACGTACCGTGGTCGCTCGTACCTACAACACATAACGTAAGGGATGAGCGATATGCTCAGTAAGTAGAAATCATGCATGACGTGCACGTGATCAAACCCCACAAAGGCAATCCACGCCGATGCATCTTATGTCTTATGAATCAACTTAATCTCATATCTTTTATCTTAGGGCCCTTGGCAGGCTTTTACCCGGGCGTACACCGTAGAGCTCTATCCAACCACGGGCATCAGCCCAAAGTATGAGGGCATCAACCCAACCATACTAAAGCATGAGGGCATCAACCCAACCACGCTAATCAGGGATATAAGGGCATCAACCCGACCATGAGGGCATCAACCCAACCATGGTATCCCCCGACGCATCAACGTCGTTCGTATACTGGCGACGCATCAACGTCGCCGACGGCGCATCAACGCCGTCTCGGTGCCCCGGAAGCCGCCACCTATCTTAACTAATAATATCCTCATTGCCCACTTCGGCATTCGCTTTTCGCTATTTGCGAAATATATGTGCACACTCATCATCTCATTTCCCCAACGTGTCGTGCATGCTCGTGCATATGCAAATGCATCATCGTCATAATGCTTACCGAAAGCATGAAACCATATCATACAAGTTCACATAAGCACGTAAACACAGCATCACATAATCACATAAATTAGGCACATACACATAGGTTATGTGTCGTAGTTGGATTTCCACTTACCTGGCGTCCGTAGACTAACTGCTACCTGCCCTGGCGAATTTCCTAAGTCCCGACCTTAGGCACCAAAACATTCGTATCAGTAAGCTATTAATTAATTAAGCTAGCTAAGTACTCGAATTATTTTAAGTCATGAACCTAATTTTCGACTTTAAACTATTTGCTAGCCGGTCTAGTGAAATTCCTAAAATTTCGTCCTTTAAACCTGCCAAGGCTATGAAGTCAGTCCATAAATTATTTTAAATCAACTATATAATTTTCGTTCCAAAATTCTATCGAATGCGACGTCTACCTATACCGAAAATTGGCCCTAAGGACACCGATAGGCAAATTATGATCGGGCGTTGAAAGAGCCTATGCTCATTGGAATCGGAGTATTTTTCTTATTGAATGGTGCGAAAATATTTTTTATAACTTAAATCGTTTTAATCTAAGGGGTTCAATTCGTGAAGTTGATTTGCGAAGTGTTTGAGTTCGCAAACCGTTGGATTCGTAAAACTCGATTCGCCATCCTCATAGGACCCGCAAAGTGCATGAGGCTCAGTTCGCAAAACGGGTTCGCAAAGTGCATGAGAATTCGCAGAATGCCGAGTTCGCAAACCCTCGGTCGGCCCGCAAAGTGGGTGGGTTCGCAATGTGGGTTCGCGACCTATGTGGACTCGCAAACTTCTAAGGATTCGCAAAGCTAGGGTTCGCAAAGATGGACCCGCCAACCTTGGGCCCGCAAACTGCGTGAGGATTCGCAAAGCGCCGAGTTCGCGGTGCTTATAGCATTCGCAAAATCCTTGCTTTGCGAAGTAGGGTTTGCGGCTTCGTGGACCCGCAAAGTTTTGGATTCGCCAACCGCTTCGTTGCATGGAGCTCGCAAAGTAGGTTTGCGGCTTGTGTGGACCCGCAAAGTCTTCAATTCGCCAATTGAACGCGATCCCTCAAGTTTAAATCGTTGGATTCGCAAAGCTTGGAGCCCGCGAAGCTTGGAGCCCGCAAAGCTAGGAGCCCGCAAAGTAGGTTTGCGGCTCCTTCACCTCGCAGCTTCGTGGATACGCAAAGTGGTTTGGAGTTCGCAAGCTTATGTTTTGCGAATTCTTGCCAAACAACTTTTAGTTCGCGATGCATCGTCTTAAAGATCAAAAAGTTGCTTTTATTAAGAACACCTTTGAAAATCGTATGAACCTCAGAAACCCTAAAATTCGTGCTTAACGAAATCACCGAGTTAAACCCAACTCTTCATAGTTGATATTCCCTAAACATGCCCTTAAAGTGCTAAACTCACCAAATCAAGCTTAAAGGGTGTTCGTTTAGGGTTTAAAATCGCATCAGCCCCAATAGGTGGTATTTTTGTGTCTTAAATCCTAAAATATACTAATTCTAGAACTAAAATCTAAACATCATGGTTAAGGAATGATACCTAGTCCAAAGCCCTCGCGTTTCGTATCTCGGCCTCTCCTCCTTCCTTGCTCAAGCTCACGTTAGTTCCCTAGCTATGGAGTTTGGTGTACTTGAAATGGTTTCTTAGCTACATTTAATTCCTTTAAGGGATGAGATGGGACTCAATTGACGAAAATATCCCTTATTTTAGGGGAATTTGTCCCCAAGCCATTTAATGTTTTGGGCTCAACCCTCAAATTTTGGGCCTAATTTTTAATTTTAGCCCAAAACTTGTTCATGGCCCAAATTTCTTTAGCATGTCTTTCAAAAATTCCTAACTAGATAAATGATCAGTTGGTACAATTTAGCTGTACCAAATTTCGTAAGATCACCTAAGCACGTAATTTACCACACGAAACTTCACGTAAGTCACATAATCGCGGAATTAATGCATGAAAATCACATAATCGTGGTCAACATTTGTGCAAATTTATTGGCCCTAATACTTACGAGGACCCGGGTGCTACATCCTCCCCCCCTTAAAGAGGATTTCGCCCCCGAAATCAGCCCGTTTGGAACAATTCAGGATAGCGGACCCTCATCTCATCCTCGCGTTCCCAAGTCGCTTCTTCCATCGACTGGTTTCGCCACAGAACTTTCACTAGAGGAATTTCTTTGTTCCTAAGCCTCTTCGTTTCGTGCATCAGTATTTCTACTGGCACTTCCTCGTAGCTCAAATCTGGCTTCAACTGTTGGTGCAGAGTGTCGTGTGTCAGTACGTGGCTTGGGTCAGCGATGTATTTTCGCAAAGTCGACACGTGGAACACATCGTGCACTTGCGACAACGATGCTGGTAGTTCCAGTTGATACGCTACTTCACCAACTCTTTTCGCTATCTTGAAGGGACCAATGTATCTTGGGCTTAGTTTTCCCTTCTTGCCAAATCTCTTTATGCCCTTCATTGGCGATATTTTCACGAAGACCCAGTCATCAACTTCGAATTCTAAGGGTCTGCGTCTCTGATCTGCATAGATCTTTTGTCTGCTCTGAGCTGTCTGCATCCTTTCTCGTATCGTTGCGACAATTTCTGTCATTTCTCGTACCATGTCTGGGCCTAGCATCGCCCTTTCACCGACTTCATCCCAATGCACTGGGGATCTGCACTTACGCCCGTACAAGGCTTCAAAAGGGGCCATTCCAATCGTGGCTTGGTAACTATTGTTGTACGAGAATTCCACGAGTGGAAGGTACTTGCTCCAGTTGCCTTTGAAATCGAGCACACAGGCTCGTAGCATATCCTCCAAAGTCTGGATGGTCCGCTCGGATTGACCGTCCGTTTGCGGATGGTAGGCAGTGCTAAAGGTTAATTTTGTTCCCATCGCCTTTTGCAAGCTCGTCCAGAACTTTGATAGGAACCTTGAGTCACGGTCTGAAACTATCGACAATGGTATTCCATGGAGTCTCACTATTTCCTGGATGTACAGCTCCGCGTACCGCTCCATGGAGAATGTCGTACCTATTGGCAGAAAATGGGCAGATTTCGTAAGTCGGTCTACAATTACCCAAATTGCGTCGTGTCCTTTCGCGTTCCTCGGCAATCCGCTCACGAAATCCATCGCTATGTTGTCCCACTTCCACTCTGGGATGGGTAAAGGCTGCAGCGTTCCTGCTGGCCGTTGGTGTTCTGCCTTAATTTGTTGACAAGTGAGGCATTGACTGACGAATTCGGCTACATCTTTCTTCATTCCTGGCCACCAGTAGTGCGCTCGTAAGTCTCTATATAGCTTCGTGGCTCCAGGATGTACTGAGTAGGGTGTAGTATGTGCGTCTGCCATTATGGTTCTTCGAAGTCCTGCATCGTCTGGTACATATAATCTATTCCTGTAGTACAAACTTCCATCATCTCGGAATACATGGTCTACTGCCGGCTGCTCTGTTTGTGTTCCTTTGATCCTGACGTAGAACTCATCGTTTTCCTGCGCCTTTTTGATTCGCTCCAGTAACGTAGGTTGCAGTGTTAAAGCTGCTAGTCTAGTCTCGACTTCGCCTAATTGCACAACCTCGACCCCGAGCATCTGTAGCTCTGTGCTAACGGCTTTTCGGCTTAGTGCATCTGCTACCACATTTGCTTTGCCTGGGTGGTAGTTGATTACGCAATCATAATCCTTCACCAGTTCTAGCCAACGCCTCTGTCTCATGTTCAATTCCTTTTGCGTGAAGAAATACTTCAGGCTTTTGTGGTCCGTGTAGATCTCGCATCGTTCCCCATACAAATAGTGCCTCCAAATCTTCAGGGCAAAGACCACTGCTGCCAATTCCAGGTCGTGTGTCGGATAGTTTTTCTCGTACTCTTTCAGTTGTCGTGAGGCATAAGCTACTACGTTCCCGTTCTGCATTAACACGCATCCTAAGCCGTTCTTTGAGGCGTCGCTGTAAACGGAGAATCCCCCGGTTCCTGACGGTATCGTAAGGACTGGGGCTGTAGTCAGTCGCCTCTTAAGCTCTTGGAAACTCCGTTCACATTCCTCGCTCCAATGAAATGGTATGTTCTTCCTCGTTAACTTTGTCAGTGTTGAAGCTATTTTCGAAAAGTCCTTAATAAACTTCCTATAATAGCCTGCCAAGCCGAGGAAACTCCGTACCTCGGTCACATTTGTTGGTTGTGGCCAGTTACTGATGGATTCGATCTTGTTCGGATCCACCGAGATTCCTGCTCCGGAGATAATATGTCCCAAGAAGGCGACTTGGTCTAGCCAAAACTCGCACTTCTTGAACTTGGCGTACAACTGCTTCTCCCTCAATACTCCAAGGACCGTTTGTAGGTGCTGCTCGTGTTCCTCTTTTGTCTTTGAATAAATGAGTATGTCGTCTATGAATACTATGACGAATTTGTCCAAGAACGGCTGGAACACCCGGTTCATCAGATCCATAAACGCGGCTGGAGCGTTGGTCAGCCCGAAAGGCATTACTAGAAATTCAAAATGTCCGTATCTTGTGCTGAACGCCGTCTTAGGAATATCGTCCTTGCGAATCTTCAACTGATGATACCCCGACCGCAAATCAATCTTCGAAAACACCGTATCGCCTTGTAGTTGGTCGAACAGATCATCAATCCTTGGTAGAGGATACTTGTTCTTTATCGTTAACTTGTTTAACTCCCTGTAGTCTATGCAAAGCCGCATCGACCCGTCTTTCTTTCGTACAAACAAAACTGGCGCACCCCAGGGAGAAAAACTTGCTTGAATAAACCCTTTTTGTAGAAGTTCGTCTATTTGTTCCTTCAACTCCTTCAATTCGGTCGGTGCCAACCGATACGGGGTCTTGGATACTGGTGCTGCTCCAGGCACCAGATCGATCGTGAACTCGATCTCTCTATCAGGCGGTAATCCTGGCAATTCCTCTGGGAATACGTCGGGAAAATCTTTAACTACCGGCACGTCTTCAAGTCTTGGGGATGAACTTTCTTTCGATTTCATCGCAAACACCAAGTATGCTTCACAACCGGCTTTGATCAAATGCTGAGCTTTCAGCGCCGATATTTTAGAAAGGTTTCCTATTTTCATCGTCCCCTCAAAGACTAAAGACTCATTGCTATCTATGTTAAATGTAACCACCTTACGGTTGCAATCAATCACAGCTCCGTACTTCGACAACCAGTCCATTCCGAGAATTACCTCATAGTCATTCATTGGAATGACAATCAAATCTATGGACAACACTTTATCACCGACTAATATTGGGCACTCTTTCAGTATCTGATTGGTTTTAGTCGGATCCCCATGGGGCATAACTACCTTATATTCATATTCAGATTGACGAGGCCTAACCCCGAGTTTTGCCACATACTTAACGGATGCAAACGAGTGGGTCGCCCCGGAATCTACTAAGATGCATGTGGGTGTTTGGTGGATAAGGAGGGTACCTGTCACCACTGCTGGGTTGTTTTCTGCCTCCTCGGATGTAATTGTGTACACCCGAGCTGGTACCATCGGTGGCCTTGTCTGGCCTCCGACTTGACTTCCTGTCGCCCAATCTGGGCATTGCCTCGAAAAGTGCCCTGGCTTCCCGCATTTGAAACAGTTGTTGGTCTGGGCATAGCAGTTGCCGGAATGTCTCTTTCCGCACTTTGGGCAGTTTGGAATAGTAGGTGCTGGAAATCCCCCTTGATTTGGGTTAGGCGGTCTATTTGGGATTCCTTGCGGGCGTTGTGGCGGCTTATTCTGAAAGTTCGGCTTCCCGCCTTTGGGTACGAATTGGCGTTTCTGATTTCCCCCGCTCCACTGTGATCCTTGGACTTGTGCAAATTTTCTCTTAGCCTCTTTGGCACGAACGATCCTGGCCTCTGCTTGTTCCGCTACCATAGCCCTTTCCGCCACCTGAGCATACGTGGCTCCTTGCAATCCCGCCATACTCACATCGCGATATAATTCCGGCTTAAGGCCCTCAAGGAAGCGTTCGATCTTTAGAGCCTCTGTGCTCACCATGTGGGCAGCGAACCTGGACAGCTGCTCAAATTTCCTGATGTATTCAGCCACAGTCATCGACCCCTGTCTGAGGTTGATGAACTCATTCAGGCGCTGAGCTCTCACTGGGGCCGTAAGGTACTTGCCCCTAAACAGTTCCTTAAATCTTTCCCAGCTCATTGTCGCAGGATTCTCAATCACCATAATGGTGTCCCACCAATGCCCCGCGCCTCCTCTTAGTAAGAACGCGGCACATAGGGCTTTCTCTGCCTCAGGGACGCGGCTATAGACGAACATGCTTTCCAAGGTCCTGATCCAGTCTTCAGCTGCCGTTGGATCGGCTGTATCCTCGAATGTTGGCGGGTTCAGCCTTCGGAATCTTTCCCCGACTATCTCTATCCTGTCAGCCTGAGTGGATCCAGCGTTTGCGTTGTTCTGCTGAATCAGCTGTTGAATCTGGGTGGATTGTTGGCGAACCAGTTCCGTGAGTTGGAAAATGGTCGCGTCACGATTGTCACTAGGGGCTGTGTTTCCCCTGTTCTGATCATCACCTCCGCTGCTCTCTCCTCTAGTTCTAACCATCGTTCCTTATCTATCCTGGTAGTCCTATGGCCAATAAATTATGCAACACAAAACTTCATATAGATATAACACTTACAGGCAAGGCTGCTTCCACGCTTTTGGGTGTGTGTACATGGACAGTCTACAGAACCTGTGACCGAAGCTCTGATACCACTCTGTCACGACCCGACTTCTTAATTGCCTAATTCTAACGTATCCTATGTGCCTACCGTTGCTTTAACTTAAAAGAGTTGCGGAAACGCGTATTAAATTTTTCCATTTTTGTAATGGAAGTAGTTTCTATACATGACAAAAGAATTACATGACTTCCTAACTTCATGTGAATCCTAATTACACGAGATGTGTATACATGCATATCAAAAGAATCTCTGTGCGCCCGGCCTCACAGGTCGTCATCCATGCACACACTCCCATCCCAAAAGCTGCTGGAAGCGCCAAAAGATTTCCTTGCCATCTAAGCGATCACGTACCGTGGTCGCTCGTACCTACAACACATAACGTAAGGGATGAGCGATATGCTCAGTAAGTAGAAATCATGCATGACGTGCACGTGATCAAACCCCACAAAGGCAATCCACGCCGATGCATCTTATGTCTTATGAATCAACTTAATCTCATATCTTTTATCTTAGGGCCCTTGGCAGGCTTTTACCCGGGCGTACACCGTAGAGCTCTATCCAACCACGGGCATCAGCCCAAAGTATGAGGGCATCAACCCAACCATACTAAAGCATGAGGGCATCAACCCAACCACGCTAATCAGGGATATAAGGGCATCAACCCGACCATGAGGGCATCAACCCAACCATGGTATCCCCCGACGCATCAACGTCGTTCGTATACTGGCGACGCATCAACGTCGCCGACGGCGCATCAACGCCGTCTCGGTGCCCCGGAAGCCGCCACCTATCTTAACTAATAATATCCTCATTGCCCACTTCGGCATTCGCTTTTCGCTATTTGCGAAATATATGTGCACACTCATCATCTCATTTCCCCAACGTGTCGTGCATGCTCGTGCATATGCAAATGCATCATCGTCATAATGCTTACCGAAAGCATGAAACCATATCATACAAGTTCACATAAGCACGTAAACACAGCATCACATAATCACATAAATTAGGCACATACACATAGGTTATGTGTCGTAGTTGGATTTCCACTTACCTGGCGTCCGTAGACTAACTGCTACCTGCCCTGGCGAATTTCCTAAGTCCCGACCTTAGGCACCAAAACATTCGTATCAGTAAGCTATTAATTAATTAAGCTAGCTAAGTACTCGAATTATTTTAAGTCATGAACCTAATTTTCGACTTTAAACTATTTGCTAGCCGGTCTAGTGAAATTCCTAAAATTTCGTCCTTTAAACCTGCCAAGGCTATGAAGTCAGTCCATAAATTATTTTAAATCAACTATATAATTTTCGTTCCAAAATTCTATCGAATGCGACGTCTACCTATACCGAAAATTGGCCCTAAGGACACCGATAGGCAAATTATGATCGGGCGTTGAAAGAGCCTATGCTCATTGGAATCGGAGTATTTTTCTTATTGAATGGTGCGAAAATATTTTTTATAACTTAAATCGTTTTAATCTAAGGGGTTCAATTCGTGAAGTTGATTTGCGAAGTGTTTGAGTTCGCAAACCGTTGGATTCGTAAAACTCGATTCGCCATCCTCATAGGACCCGCAAAGTGCATGAGGCTCAGTTCGCAAAACGGGTTCGCAAAGTGCATGAGAATTCGCAGAATGCCGAGTTCGCAAACCCTCGGTCGGCCCGCAAAGTGGGTGGGTTCGCAATGTGGGTTCGCGACCTATGTGGACTCGCAAACTTCTAAGGATTCGCAAAGCTAGGGTTCGCAAAGATGGACCCGCCAACCTTGGGCCCGCAAACTGCGTGAGGATTCGCAAAGCGCCGAGTTCGCGGTGCTTATAGCATTCGCAAAATCCTTGCTTTGCGAAGTAGGGTTTGCGGCTTCGTGGACCCGCAAAGTTTTGGATTCGCCAACCGCTTCGTTGCATGGAGCTCGCAAAGTAGGTTTGCGGCTTGTGTGGACCCGCAAAGTCTTCAATTCGCCAATTGAACGCGATCCCTCAAGTTTAAATCGTTGGATTCGCAAAGCTTGGAGCCCGCGAAGCTTGGAGCCCGCAAAGCTAGGAGCCCGCAAAGTAGGTTTGCGGCTCCTTCACCTCGCAGCTTCGTGGATACGCAAAGTGGTTTGGAGTTCGCAAGCTTATGTTTTGCGAATTCTTGCCAAACAACTTTTAGTTCGCGATGCATCGTCTTAAAGATCAAAAAGTTGCTTTTATTAAGAACACCTTTGAAAACCGTATGAACCTCAGAAACCCTAAAATTCGTGCTTAACGAAATCACCGAGTTAAACCCAACTCTTCATAGTTGATATTCCCTAAACATGCCCTTAAAGTGCTAAACTCACCAAATCAAGCTTAAAGGGTGTTCGTTTAGGGTTTAAAATCGCATCAGCCCCAATAGGTGGTATTTTTGTGTCTTAAATCCTAAAATATACTAATTCTAGAACTAAAATCTAAACATCATGGTTAAGGAATGATACCTAGTCCAAAGCCCTCGCGTTTCGTATCTCGGCCTCTCCTCCTTCCTTGCTCAAGCTCACGTTAGTTCCCTAGCTATGGAGTTTGGTGTACTTGAAATGGTTTCTTAGCTACATTTAATTCCTTTAAGGGATGAGATGGGACTCAATTGACGAAAATATCCCTTATTTTAGGGGAATTTGTCCCCAAGCCATTTAATGTTTTGGGCTCAACCCTCAAATTTTGGGCCTAATTTTTAATTTAGCCCAAAACTTGTTCATGGCCCAAATTTCTTTAGCATGTCTTTCAAAAATTCCTAACTAGATAAATGATCAGTTGGTACAATTTAGCTGTACCAAATTTCGTAAGATCACCTAAGCACGTAATTTACCACACGAAACTTCACGTAAGTCACATAATCGCGGAATTAATGCATGAAAATCACATAATCGTGGTCAACATTTGTGCAAATTTATTGGCCCTAATACTTACGAGGACCCGGGTGCTACACGGATTTCCCCAAATCAGTTTTTACGAACCCTAAAATCTCAAAATCTCTCAAAACGCGTCAAACTCAACTTTGGATTTTCGTTGCTGTGCTTTCGTCCACACACACACACTCACAGATTTCGTTGAGGTAAGGAAGAAACAGTCTTTAAATCTTAATTTTTCATGTATTCTCTTCGTTGATTTTGCAGGTTCGAAATCGGAAAAGAACAGGGAGTTCGTCTTTGTTTGTTTTATGTTGTTTGATCTTGTGTTCTATAATCATTTTTATTCATACTTTATTTAGATGATTATCGTGAAAAAGAGTACGAACCGTGTTGACAAGATTCTTCAATATCGTTTTTGAAATCAATGTTCTGCGAATAGGGTTTTCTGGGTTTTATTAAAAAATTTACTTTTTGATCTTTCTGTTCGTGATTCGCGAATTGAATATGTGTTTTTTGCGAATTCATGCGTAGAATGAGTTCGCAAAATGAATTCATAAAATGTGTTAGTAAAATGCTTTCACACTTTTAAGTTGACTGGTTGACCAACTAAAAATTTTACGAATCTAAATTCGCGAACTAATGTTTCGCGGGTCGTGATTAATCTTGTCAATCCGGGAACCGCCGAATTCGCAAATCTTTATTCGCAAATCTTTTTTTTTCGCACTTCCCGAACTGTCAATTCACACTTCGCCAAATTCTTTTCAAAGTTCAAAATCGATTCGCGAAATTCCTTTGACAGACTCGCAAATTTCCAAATTCGCCAAATTTGTACCTCGCAAAATTTCCAACTTGCGAACTAGTCTTTCGAACTATACTTTACAAATATTTTTAAAAATTCAGTTCGCAAACCCCAAATTTCCCAATCTATACTTGACTTAGTCAATTCGCAAATTGAATCTTCTCAATTTCAAATCAATTCGCAAACGGAACCCTCTCAGTATTTCAAACTAATTCGCGAAACTAACTTAGTGAAATTTTTTTGAAAAATTTCAGGCTTTTACAGACCCGCATATCTTTATGTTCGCAAAAATTCATGTTCAAATTCGATCTGAAGCAAACTCGCAAAATCAATTTTGAAGTCTTTTGAACTAACTGCTTAAATTCGCGAACCCTTGCCAAAATTTCAAAACTTCGAATTCGTGAAATACACTTTCATTTTTTGCCGAACAGTTCCTTGTTAATTAAATCAACTTTTTCTAAGAATGTCTAATATCTTCTCATAAGACGTTATTCACAACTTTTTCTCTTATAATGCAGTTTCGACAGAATGACTACACCAGCAGATCTCGTCTACTCAACCACCAAATGGATTGTAATCAAAGACAACAACTTTCAACTCGACTTGAACACTTTCAAGTGTCAAGAAGAGATTATCACATCCATTCTGAGAAACCACCACCTGGGACACGCCTTCTCTGCATCAGTTCCTGCACCAACCGTGTACCTTCAACAGTTTTGGGGAACGATGACTACCAAAATTTCTCAAGACAACACCACTTACTATGAAGCCCAAATCGCAAACGAAACCGTCAGAATCACCAGGGACTTTCTTCGACAAATTCTTCGGCTGCCGATCCAACCAGATTATGAACATGAGGCATCCGAGGACGAGCTCATTGCAGATATGTTGAAAATGGGTTACTATAGCTCACTCGAGTTCGTTTCCCGTTTTCAACAATCAATGATTCCACATCCGTGGCGAACTCTTTTCGCAATTGTCAACAAGTGCTTCTCACCAAAGCACTCAGGGTGGGACAGATGCAACATTACGATCCTGCGAATCTTTCACGGGATCGCCTTCAGGAAAGGATACGACTATGCCAAGATAATCACAATGGACCTGGACGATCAGCTTCATCAGAGATCAAGTCCAAATCGAAAAAGACACAGAATCTGCCCTATCCCCGGTGGTTCTCACTAATGATCCACCACTTTATGACTACAACACCGGGGATACCAACAAGACCGCAAGAAGAAAACTACACCCCTCCCAAACTCAAATTTCTTCAAAAAGGAAAGACCGACGAGAAGTACTCGCGCACACCAATGCCAATTCCGCGCGCCATCCTACAACTTGCTAGCCCAGATGACATTGAAAATTACTGTCAGAAGTACAACATTCCCCACCCCATGACTCTGGCCGACCCACCCGAGTCTAACCCAGGGGTTAGTGGGACTGAGAGAGTAGAAACGAGAGAGAGAGAGAACAAGCAAGTGAGATACTGAGAGAAACCACAGAAACCGAATTTATCCCACACGCACCACAAACTACATCTCAAGAAGCAATACCTGACCAACCACCACCATCCTCTGAACAAACAATATTTGAACAACCGCTCGAGGAACAACCACATGCCGAACGACTCGAACACCCACTAATAGATGTTCCCGAGACAGCTACGACTGCATTAGCTCAGTCAGAAAAGGTCGGGTCAACCCCTAGGATAGACTACGTCGTACTCAACCCAACGACGCATGAGCGAACCCCACCTGACCATTCACTTGTCTTCCAACAGACAAGTGTCTCAACGCAACACGAACCACCCCAAACCTCCAGCAGCTCGGTTCCTGTGTCTGAACCAACTCAAGAAATAACCATCCGTGACACAGGCCAAGCCTCTTCCTGATCATCAGGTCTCAACGTTCATAGAAGAGCCCCAAATAGAGGCTCTTCAAGGATTGGACGGAAGTCTCTCGGATGTTGATGATTTCAGCAGCTCACCATCCGCGAGCCACCGTACAGAACCTAGTTCTGGACGCGTGCTAACGGGACGCCTTGGCGATCCCGGTGACAGCTCCACCCAAGCCCGTCACACTGACGTGGCCACAACGACCCGAGCACCATCTCCGAAAGATGTGTCGCAAGGAGAGGTCGGAAGACCCAAGGACTCCGAAGTTCCACGAACTTCGGGTGACGAGGGCCACCGTACAGAACCTCGTTCTGAACGTGTGCCAACGGCTACCCCTAGTGGCGCTGGATCTATCCCAACCCAGGTGACGACTGCCTACTTGGAAAATCGTCTGTTCGAGTTCTTTGAAACCGTAACCCTACCACGGGTCAAAGGACTTATTAAGGAGGCGGTCCAAGCAACTTCCACCGACAAAGGGAAGGCTCCCATATTTGACCAACCTCCTCCTCAACAGTCGGTACTTCCCCATCTTCTCACCCTGCCACCACGCAACCCAACGACACCGAACTTGTACACAGTGCCTCTGCTTGAGCTCTTTGACGTTGGTATTGCTCGCCTATTAGATCTCGACAGCAAACGAAGCTTTGAAGAAGAAGACCTCTATCGGAAGCTGGTCGCAGGTGGCGTCATCCCACCTCCTGATGCGAGCATACCGACTGACACATGCCGCCAAGAAGGCCCCAGTCAGAAACGCCGTCATGACGATCCAGACGATCAGGATCGTCCATAGGGGGAGAGCAGCAAGAGCCGAGAACCAAGTCTCCAGTTATTCGCGGCAGAAGAGGCAGAGGACGCGGAGTTCAAACGCATGGAGGCAGTTCGTCACGACCACCCAATCCACCACCAAGGTCCTCCAGTGGCAGACAAGCTACACCAGGGCCGAACCAGACAACTTCCCTTGGTGAAGTCGAGTCTGCTCCCTCGAGGATCTCCACCCAACCAGTCCAAACAACTACAACCCCTCGTCCAAAGGATCCTCAAGGCTACATTGACAGATATATCTTAGACGAGGAATGGAGGACGAGAACAGAGACAGTAGAAGAGTCCCGCCTCAGGATTGAAAATGTTCGTGATTTATTAAAGGCGGCGGCAACAGACTTCTGCTTCATTGAGCAAGAGGAAGAGGAGCAAGGAGAAAATCCTGAGGCAGATCTTCCAGAACTTCCAGAACTCCTTCAACATCAGGTGCCCGAGGAACCGACGCCGGGCTACGAGTTCATAGAAACTCGTTGGAGAAACGCGAAGATCAAGGCACCTTTTCTTAAGGATCTTTATCCAAAGATCTGGAGGAAGGAAGAAGAAATAAAGGGAGTCAACGAGCTGAATCTTCGAGGCCTTGAGCACCTAAGAGGGACGTATAGGGGACTTAGACATCAGATTATGCTCTGGGAAGTCACGGCCAAGAAAGGAATGAGTAGGAATCAATACAGTAAGTACATGAGAGATCAATCGGCCATCTGTGATATTGTGGATGTCGAATGGGCAGTAGGAAGATATGTAGGCCCTGTCTTTGTAATTGATCGTTATGACAGGAAAATCGTAAAATATTCAGAAGCAGATCTTCCCTACTTTCCACTGGGCGAACTCAACAAGCTCTGCAACATTTATCGCAATAAGTTTCCCCTTGACACTCACACAAGACGAGATGGCTATCGGGCTATCAAAGAGTGTATGCTGAGGCAGGTCAAGTACTTCGTTGCTTATGACTTCCAAATGGCCTTGGAAAGCAATATGAGCAAGGTCAACCTGACATGTCCAGAAAACAAATATAAGGATCTCGAAAAGTATGGAGAGGGATTTATCTTCCTTGAACCACAACCTGGGGTCACTTACCTACAAGCTCAGAAGAAAATGTTGCAGGTGCTTCTTCTGTCAGAGATCTCCAAATTCTAAGATGGGACATTGAAGATTATCCTTAACCAACTCCTGGCTAAGAAGAAGACAGTTTCCGAAGATGACAAACTAGAAGGAACAGAACTGGAAGAGAAAGATGTTCTACGGAAACTCGTCGAGAAGATCAGATATCGAATCGTTCTTCGGAACGACATCAGACAGTTCGAGACTGCACTAGGATTCAGGAAGACCTACTTGGCCCATAAAGAACCTCCACCTCCGCCTCGCTCGAAGAAAAAGAAATGAAGACTTAGTTAATAAGCTCGATTGTAATTTGGACACTTAGGGGGAGAATGTTAGGAATATTTTAGAAGTGTCCAAAATATTTATTCTAAGTCTTGTAATTTCTTTACAATGTATTTTATAGATGTATTTTATAGATGTTCTATTTTATGTAATTGGGTTGTATTTGTAATGGGCTTGTTAGGGGCCCAATGGGCTTAAATACCTCACAAGGTATTAAACCCTAACACTCATTAATCTAAGTTTTCATTTGCTAAAATCTCACGTATTCAACACTAAGCCTCTAAAGCACACTATTCACATTCTACGAAGGTTTAATCTGTTGAATTGTTCTTGGATAATCTGGAATTTCAAGATCCGACCTGAACGAATCTAGTTGTAGAAGACTGTCCTGTTAGAATCGAAGGGAGAGATTTAAACGTAGATCTGATAGTAATCCCGATGAATGATTACGATATCATATTCTGGGTGAATTGGCTTTCCAAATATGGAGATATTATCGACTGCTCGAAGAAAGTAGTCAAATTCTGCTTGTCCGAGGGAGAGGAGTTCGAATTTTCGAGAAAGGCGAACTTAATTCCAATTCCTCGGATATCTGCTCTGAAGGCTCAGCGACTTGTTAATTTGGGTTGCGAAGCTTTCTTCGTCTTCACGGTGAAAGTCGAGGAATCTCAACCAAAGCCTGAAGAGGTTCCGGTAGTAAACGAATATCTCGAAGTGTTTCCCGACGATCTTTCGGGACTACCTCCGGATCGGGAAATAGAATTCTCTATCAATCTGTGGCAGCCCCGCCTTCCACCACTATTTCTTAACTAGTCTACACGACTAATGTCGTAATAATAAAATAAATCGTGCGAAATTTCGGATAGAATTTTGCCTTCTATAAAAAGGAATCGTAAAGTTGTCTACAAAATCATCCTGGGTCCTATTTACATAGGACAGCGCGCATGCGGGTCAAAATAAATTTATCTACTGGGCCTCCACGAGGTCGCATCCATGCACACACTTCCATCTCAAAATCCCCCGGAAGGTTTAAAAATTGGCCTCGCCGTGAAAATGATCACGTACCGTGATCGCGGGGTCCTACAACACATAAAAACGTGGAATGAGCTTATAAAGCTCAGTAAGTGAAAACCATGCATGCCATGCACGTGACCTAAATAGCGAAGGCATTCGCGCCAATGCTATTGACTCCTCATATTCTTCTCGTTCTTTCCATTTCATATTTGGGCCCGTTCGGCTTTTAATCTTACTATGTACCATATAGAGCTCAAACCTCTAATGGTATAAGTGGCAGTACACACACTGGGAGGCTAAACCCGAGTACTCCATCTGTGCGTAACCCTATAGTGCCTTTCAATCCCAATGCGGTACACACTGAGAGGTTACTAGTGCCTTTCAATCCCAGTGTGATCCACACTGAGAGGCTACTAGTGCCTTCAATCCCAATGCAGTCCCATTGAGAGGCTAACCCGGGCACACAAATTTCGTTTAACCCTAAGGCGTCTTTCCATCCCAATGCGGTCTGACACGCGGGCGCTTCTCACTGGTAGCTTACTACGAGGTCGCCAACACTCGAGGTTCCCTCGGTGCCGCTCATACCCTCGAGTCGCCTCCTCCAGGTTGCATCTCCCGCTACGGGGTATTCCCCCTACCTTTCGTGAATCAAGTAATTCGGCTTCGTGAATCGCCGTGGTAGCATAGAAGAGCCGTGACTCATCATTGAGTCGACACAAATGCCTATATCGGCAAATATACATTGCTCTCAAGCGATCTTATACTCATGCACGCTATTTCCCTGACTCTCATACTAGTCGTGCGTGCATATGCTCATGCCATGAATATGCAAATCATGTCATCGTATAACGTAGTTAAATCACGTAAGAATTCACATAAAATCATAGAAGCACATAAGATCATATAAGCACATAGACACGTCACATAAAATCATAAAATCACATAACACATAATTTCATGCACATAAAAATTATGTGTTGTAGTTGCGATTTCCACTTACCTGGTACTCCTTAGCTTATCGTACAGTTAGTCGCTAACCTTCAAACCCTAAGTATAGAAACATATAAAATTAAGGTTTGTTAGTCTAATTACAGTTTTGCTAAAACGACTAATTACCTTAGTTTCGACTTTTGATAAGTTTTGAAACCCTAAATTTTGAACTGAGACTTAAATTGGAAAAATACCCTTATTATCATAATCCTTTTATTACACGTGGTCTTCTTTAGACTCATGGAGTTAATTATTATTATCTCTAATTTGTGATTCATTCTTTATGACACATATCACTTAACTTCATGAATACCAAACACGTCACTTGCTTCATGTTTTTATCTAATTGGTCAAACTTGTATAAGATGTCGCTTTCTTACTCCAATAGTCCATGAAATGCTATTTAATTACCTAGTAACCTAATTCGACAAATAGGCTTCGAGATGTTACATAATATATAATTCTGAAGTATATCTCGATATAAGGTATGACATCATTTCGACATTGTTCATAGAGACGATGTATTCATCAAAGATAGATTTCGATATGTATTATTAGATGGACCTCGACATTGTATACATTAAAGATAGATTTCGAGTTGTAATTAGATCTCGACATTATATATTTAAAGATGTCGAGTTTCATGATTTCAACATTTATACTATTATAGCTTAAAAGATCTCGAGGTGGATTAAACATTGAATCTCGAATCCAAAACTAAATCTCGGTATATGTTTTCAATATTACATCTAAGGATTTCGATATCAGTATTAAAATAGATCTCGACATCATTCTTTATTATTCAAACAAAGTTTCGACATTTACTAACTAACACAATGGATCTCGACACCAATAATGGGGATAGATGTCGACCTTATGAATGAGATGTCGAGATATTATATGATTTAAAATCAATATCACAAATGAAATTCAATATAAAATATAAGATAATTCTCGTCATGGACTCGAGATTCTCCTCTATATTTCCTTTCTTGTTTCCTTTAAATCTCAAGATTACCCTAAAACCAGTTTTCGACATTTCACACCAAGATCTCCATATTTTAACAAAAGTTCGATATCTAATTATACCTACTCTTGACATGGATCTCGAGCTAATTCCCGAGATTAATAACCTGGGAAGATCCTATCATCGTCTAAGTTTGGATCAAAATCCCATACTTACAAAAACAGTTTGAATACTATATAACATCAGAAACTTGCGATTAGAATATCACATGAGATTATTAACTAAAGAATTATTCCTACTAATCTAAAACGTGATACTAGATCTTAATATGCTAATCCTGAATTTAAATACATAAGTTAAGATAGAAATTTCATACCACTCCTAGCTCAATGAAATCAGCTCTTCGTTTCTTCTGGTTTTGAGTTCTCGAAGGTTTATTTTTAATGACTTGAGGTTTTCTTGTTCTCTACTCTTCTCGGTTTTTATCTTCTTATAGCGTGTAGAATTAAGTAAATGACGTTGATGGTTTTTCAATACTTATCATATCTTAACTAATGTGTATTATTTTAATATTTTAGTTTTTCCTCCTATGTTAGGTTTCTTCGAAATAAACTATCCCATGTTTTAAAATCTAATTAATTGAAATTTCTTATTTCATCACCTGATTTCGAGACTTAAAGGTTTCGACTTCTAGGATTTCGAGTTCTTAAAGGTGTCGAGCCTTATATATTTTGAGCTTCCCTATTTTGGCTTCAAAGGTTTTGAGATCTTCCAATTTTGGTCTTTATACTACTTGTATCTATAAATCTCGAGACTCATGAATTTCGAAATCTAAGGGTCTCGAGATTTTCTATTTTACAGATGGTCTCATTCGACATTCATGCTATTGACATTTTCTCGCTATAGATTTTGAGGTTTATTAATTAATACCAAGGTTGTGGGATGTATTTCGAATTTATTCCTACCAATTCATGTTTCCAAAATATAATATCAACACCTAATATACTAAACTAAATCTTCTAGGTTAGCATGCCATGTATTAGAAACCCTAAAATAAATAATTATCCTAAATTAAATTAATTCTTCTAATTTCTAATTCAAATATGTCATGTTAGCATATAACATGAAATCATTTAAGCACATAAAAGTCACAAAACATGCCTCATGCAGTCACGTAAGTCCTAATTCGTAACCCACACATAAGATTGTAAATCCCGTAATTAAATTTTACGGGTATTACACGATCTCATGCCTAGAGCTGCCCCGATCTATAAAGCTCCGTATCGACTAGCACCAAACGAATTACGAGAGGTTAAGGAGCAACTTGAAGAACTATTACAGAAGGGCTTCATTCAACCTGGCTTCTCACCATGGGGAGCCCCGGTATTGTTCGGGCGGAAGAAAGACGGGTCAATGCAACTTTGTATCGATTATCGTGAACTTAACAAAATCACGATAAAGAACAATACCCGTTACCGAGGATCGATGATCTATTAGATCAGATACAAGGGGCTACAATATTCTCGAAGATTGATTTGCATTCCGGCTATCATCAGTTAAAGGTTCGTGAGGCTGATATTCCTATAACGGCGTTCAGCACGAGGTACGGCCATTACGAATTTTTGGTCATGCCTTTTGGGCTAACGAATGCTCCGGCAGCCTTCATGGATCTGATGAACAGGGTCTTCAAAGAATTTTGGACCAATTCGTAATCGTTTTTATTGACGATATCCTCATCTACTCAAAGACGAGAGAAGAACACGAGAAACATATGAGGACGGTCCTTCGAATTCTTCGAGAAAGCAGCTATTCGCCAAGTTCAAAAAGTGCGAATTCTGGCTGGAACAAGTAGTTTTCTTGGGGCACATCATTTTCGGAAACGGAATTTCAGTGGACCCCAGCAAGATAGAGCCGTAAATAATTGGCCACGACCAACCACTCCCACGGAGATCAGGAGCTTTCTCGGGCTTGCTGGATACTATCGAAAGTTCATTAAGGACTGTTCCAGCATCGCATCGACACTCACGAACCTGACAAAGAAGAACGTCCCTTTCAAGTGGACGGAAACTTGCGAGCAAAGCTTCCAGGAGTTGAAGAAGCGATTAACGATGGCTCCTTACGATTCCCTCTGGTACCGAAGGCTTTTCGGTGTACAGTGATGCCTCGAAGAATGGCTTGGGGTGTGTGTTGATGCAGAACGGGAAGGTAATCGCATATGCCTCTCGACAACTGAAACCGTACGAGAGGAACTACCCCACGCATGATCTGGAACTCGCAGCAGTGGTGTTTGCCCTAAAACTCTGGCGACACTTTTTATACGGGGAACGCTGCGAAATCTTTACCGATCATAAAAGCCTAAAGTACTTCTTCACGCAGAAGGAATTAAACATGAGGCAAAGGCGATGGCTAGAGTTGGTGAAAGATTACGACTGCGTGATTAACTATCACCCAGGGAAGGAGTAGTCGCAGATGCTTTGAGCCGTAAATCAGTGAATGCGGAATTGTGCCAACTCGAAGTTGAAGTGATCAACTTCGGGGAGATCGAAATGAGACTGGCAGCGTTAACTTTGAAGCCAACGTTGTTGGACCGAATTCTTGAGGCACAAAAAGATGACGAATTATATCTGAAGATCCGAGTGGAACAAGACAAAGGTGTTCAATCGAAGGTCCGATTTCGAGATGACGGAAGCTTACGGTTTCGGGGTCATTTATATGTGCCACCGGATGAAGAAATCCGACGAATTATAATGACGGAGGCGCATACGACGATCTATTCGATACATCCCGGTGCAACAAAAATGTTTCGAGACTTGAGAAGAAATTACTGGTGGCCGGGAATGAAGAAAGATGTGGCCGTTTTTGTGCAACGATGCTTGACGTGCCAGCAAATCAAGGCAGAACATCAAAGACCGGCGGGAACGTTGCAGCCCTTGATGACTCCTGAGTGGAAGTGGGACCACATCACGATGGATTTCGTTGTGGGATTACCGAAGACAATGAAGGGCCACAATGCAATCTCGGTGATCGTGGATAGATTGACGAAATCGGCCCATTTCCTGCCAATTAATCAAACATACTCCATGGGGAAGTACGCTGAGCTGTATATACAGGAAATCGTAAGACTCCATGGGATTCCAATTTCGGTTGTCTCGGATAGGGATTCGAGATTTCTGTCTCAATTTTGGGTGAGTTTACAGAAAGCCATGGGAACCAAATTGTCCTTCAGCACGGCTTGTCACCCGCAGACGGACGGGAAATCGGAGAGAACAATTCAGACGCTCGAAGATATGTTGCGAGCATGCATTCTCGATTTCTGAGGGAGCTGGAGCAGATACCTCCCGTTGATTGAATTTTCATACAACAACAGCTACCAAGCCACAATCGGGATGGCACCGTACGAAACCTTGTACGGACGCAAATGTCGGTCCCCAATTCACTGGGATGAAATAGGCGAGAAGGCGTTGTTAGGTCCTGAGATGGTACGTGAAATGACCGAAGCTGTTGAAAAGATTCGGGAGAGGATGCAAACGGCCCAGACTCGTCAGAAGAGTTACGCTGATAAGAGATGGAGGTCGTTGGAGTTTGAAGAAGGTGACCAAGTCTTTTTAAAGATATCGCCTATGAAAGGTGTGAAGCGTTTTGGGAAGAAAGGGAAACTTAGTCCGAGATATATCGGACCCCCAATCTTGAAAAGAGTTGGAGAGGTGGCGTATCAACTCGAACTTCCTACATCGCTCGCACAGGTCCATGATGTCTTTCACGTATCCATGTTACGGAAGTACATTCCGGATCCGAGCCACGTGGTGCAGCGCGAGTCGCTATATCAACAATTGAAGCCGGACTTGAGCTACGAAGAAAAGCCGGTGGAAATCTTTATGTATGAGGTGAAACGCCTTCGGAATAAAAACATTCCTCTCGTGAAGGTGTTGTGGCGGAACCAAGTACTGGAAGAAGCCACTTGGGAAAGAGAAGACGAGATGAGAGAAAGATACCCCGAGTTATTTTCCGTACTGTAATTTCGGGGACGAAATTCTTGTAAGGGGGAAGAATGTAATACCCGTAAAATTTATACGGGATTATTTTAATAATATTCGAACATATGAAGTCGATTTCGAACATACACCGATTTTTCTTCCCGAGTCAAGATAATAATTTAAATTTGACCCGATAATGAAAAATAAAGGCTCAATTGGACCAAAAGAAAAGTAATGGCCCAATTGTGAGAGGTAGACTAGAAATTAGGATTTTGGCCCAATAAAATATAATAATAAAAAATAAATAAATAAATAAATAAATGGGCGATTTTAATGTAAGGAGAGGGACCTCTTTACACCTCATTACTTTGACCCAAAAATACTATAATACTAATAGAATCAAAAACAAAACAAATCAAACAAAACAATTCAACTCCAAAATGAAACAAACAAAATAAAAATAAAATTAATACATACTTTATTAACCTAAAATATAAATTAACAACTCAACTACAAATACAAATAGGAGGTGCCGATTTTTATGGAGAGGAGAAGGAATAAAGCTATATCCCAAACACTTAAATACAAAAATAAAAGCCATCAAATACACCTAATGCACCATTAACACAAGAATAAATAACACTAAAAATTAATAGGGAGACACCATCATAGAAAGGGAGGCCGAGAGAATCAAAGAAAGAAAGAGAAAGAAAATAGAAAGGAGAGAGAGAGGGAGAGGCCGAGTGGGAGAGAGGGAGAGAGCGAGAGAAGAAAAGAGGGAAAAGAAAGGGAGAAGCTCACGGGCGAGGAGGAGCTCGGGATCGAAGGGACGGGATCACACTCATAACATAATTCACTGCGGATTAAGGTAGGTGAAGATCACCTACATACGTAAACAATATTAGGAATTTCGAATTTTTACGTGTTTGCATGTTCTTCATCGAGTTCTTCGTGTTTACTTGATAGTGATGATAGATTTGCATGAATTGTTCTAAATATATATATATATATATTTCGGTTAGCTTAGGAGGACCATGAGTATTTAGAAATAAGGATAGAGGATTTTAAGATTAAGAAATTAGGATAAAACATAGGAAAGATTAGAGTTTCCTAGGGTTTCTTTATTCATTTCGGCCAGGAGGTTTAAAAATTCATATTTCACAATCTAGACCTCGGATTAAGGATCCCTTTGGGCAGAATTTAGATTTGCAAGTCCTTTATGGTGGTTAAAAGTTCAGGTTCATCGGACATTGTTTACCCCTTGATCGTTGAGAAATACGAAACTGTCGCAAAACAGCCTATAAAATAGTTATTTTAAAATTTTAGGGACTTAATCGAAATTTTACAAAATCTGGGGAGTCTGTGTTGTAAAATTCCGAACAGAGAATATTTTTGAAGAAATATAAAGCTTTTAGGACATATTTTAAATTCGGAATATATTATTGGGGTCCTTTGTGCAATTTTAAAAAAAACTCGGGTACTAAATTGAGAAGTTTAAAAAATATAGAGACTAAAAATGTAAAAATTCAAACAGGGGATTCTTTAATACTAAATTTCGTTTGGAGAGAAATTAGAACTTTTCAAAAGTTTTGGGGCAAATCTGAATTCTATAAAAATTTCGGGTCTAAACTAAAAATATTAAAATTTGGTGCAGATTTGAAATTTGAGAAAATTTTTGAATCTTAGATAAATTTTGAGGATCATTCCTGGACATGTTATAATTATATAAAATTTTCGAATATTGAGTAAAGGAATTTCAAATTTGCTTCCTTAAAAATAAAATAATGAGATTTTTGATTTTTAAAAGTAAAATTTGGAGAAATATTTCTAAAATAGGAATTGAAGTATTATTTAAAAATTTGGGAGTTAAAGATAAAAGGATTAAAATTTTGGAACTCTTGCTGTAATTTAGGGGAGAGTTTTGTAGATAAGGTTTCGGGCCGATTTAATCGGAACGCGGGCTATGGGCCCAAATTATTTGTGTACGCTAGTTTTTGGATCGGGCCGAGCTAATACCTCGCGCCGATACGTTATATGAAAATTTGCATTTTATGTGTTGCACTTTATTTGCACGGCATTTGCATACACGTGTCATGAGAGGAGTTATAACCGTGCGGGGTCTCGGTAATGTCGATGAGTGGGGTAGAGTGACTGATGTTATTTGTCGGGCTACGACTCGATGAAGCGCTCGCGGTTGAGACCGAGATGGGGCCGCTTGTCACTATTTTAGGTACGGTTGAGACCGAGATGGGGCCGTTACCTGCCATTGTTATAGACGGTTGAGACCGAGATGGGGCCGTACTCTCATGGCTTTTTATGACATTTATGCATGGATTCCGAGTCTAGCCTAGGGCCCTGTGCTTGAAATAAGATGTGTGGTGAAAACAGGCGTGTATTCGTGAGATGTCGAGTGTGCATTCGGGAGGTGTCGGGATTGGGTTGTGAGAGCATTTGCATTGCATATTTTCATCTACTGGGCAAAGCTCAGGATTTACGTGTGTAGGTGAGGCGGCTGAAGACGGTACCTCCACGGACTTTTGAGGGCGGAGCAGTACATGTGACGCGACCTGTGGAGTGATTTAAATTATGATTCGTGTGTTTACATTTTTTTGGCTCCGGCCCAATGAATAAATGTGGACCTCGTGAGAACAATATTGAACTCGTGTATATTTGTATTCATACGTTTTAAAAAGTTTTAATTAAATGGGCTTTCCGCTGCCTACGCTGCATAAATCCGCCAAAATACGTATCTAGGAAGTCGGGTCGTTACAGATTAGTGGTTGTTAGGGTTTAAGCTTAAATACCTTGTAAGGTATTTAAGCCCATTGGGTCCATAACAAGCCCATTACAACTACAATCCATCTAACATATACAATACATCGTATAGAAATAGCAAGACTTACAATAAATATTCTGGACACTTCTAAAGTATTCCTAACATTCTCCCCCTAAGTGTCCAAATTACAAATTAGCCTATTATCTAAGTCTTCACGTCTTCTTTTTCTTCGAGCGAGGAGGAGGCCGAGGTTCCAGAAGTTCGTAGGCTGATCTTCTAAGTCCAAGTCTAATTCATATGATCTCAATCTTCTACGAAAGGAGATTTTGTCAGAAATGATTTCGATCATCTTATGATACTTCTCTTGTACTTCAATCTTCTACTTCTCTCATTTCCTCAAAGATCCTATTGAGCTTAGCTAGAATAATACGGAGAGTTCCATCACAAAACTTGTGGATTTCTTAAGTTCTCATAAGTCTCTTCTCTCCCTTGTAATTGAAGTAGATTACTGAAGGGTCTTCTCCGTCAAATATATGGCCTTCTCCATAGTTCTCTAACTCAGGTGCCTCAAAGGAGGGCTTCGTGAGATTCACCCTTTTTATGTTGCTTTCAAGTGCCATTTGGAGGTCATGTGTCGAGTTGAACTTGACTTGACGCAACATAAATCTTTTTAATGAAGCATAACCCATCCTTAATTCTGGTGTCCTGAGTACTCCAAGCCTCCTAGAATCTCCTACTAATTGATCAATGTCTTCACCTCTGAGATAGGAGAGATCGCCTTCATTCAGTTCTTCAGCTGAATCATCTTCACGTCGTACAATGTGAATAGGGAAATCAATCTCCAAATCGCTCCTTTCGAACAGTCAAAATTTGTTTGATTCTGGGTCGTTGTGCCTCAAGTCTTCGGAGATCATCAACATTCGTTCCTTTTCCTCTGAACATCAGTGTTCGACGGATAGAGAGCAAGTACTGAATGGCTTTTGGTCGTGAGAGATGCGTTAAATCTCTGAGGTCGAGCTCATCCACCTTCATGATCTTATCTTCCCTTCTCCAGATTCTCTTTCGTATTTCTTCTTGATATGGAGCATTAACCTTCGCGTTTCTCTATGGAAGTTGTAGCTCGTCTATTCCGTCGTGTGTATTTGGAGGACAATCCTCGTCTATGACCGTGTGTCGGAGAAGTTCGAGAAGTTCAGGTATCTCTGCTTCATAGTCTTCACCTTCATCGAGCTCCTCTTCTTCACTTTAAATTACACTAATATTAGCCTTCAAGAGAAAGTATCTAGCATTGTCCATAAGGTTTCTGGCCATAATCGGATTTTCAGGGTGAGTTCTCCCTTCTTCGCCAAAGATGTACCTCTCCACAACATCACGTGGATTGTAAAGTTCTTCGACTGAAGTGTCTGGATTGTCGATCTGAATGGATGGGATGGAAGATTGGGAACTTATGTGGCTTGTGAGATGTGGGGTTGTGGTTGTTTGGACTGATTGGGTGGAAATCCTCAAAGATCCAGACCCTACTTCGCCAAGGGAAGTTGTCTGGTTCGGCCCTGGCGTAGCTTGTCTGCCCCTAGAGGACCTTGGTGGTGGGTGGTTGGATTGTCGGGAAGAACCGCATCCACCAGTTAGAACCCCGCGTCCTCGTCTGTCGCGAGTGATCAGAGACTTGATTGTTTGCCTCTTCTCCCCCTCAGGGCGATCCTGGTCGTCAGGATCGTCATGACGACGTTTCGGCCTTGAACCCTTGTCACGGCAGGTAACTGGGTTATGTATGACACCACCTGCAATCAGCTTTCGATAAAGATCTTCTTCTGTAGGAGTCCGCTTATTGTCGAGCTCAAGAAGACGAGAGATTCCAATGGCGAAGAGCTCAAGTAGAGGCCTGGTGTATGGACCAGGTTCAGGAGTTACTCGTGGTGGTGGTAGTGAGATGAGACGAGGCTGTGACGGTTGTTCTCCCACGGGTGCCTTTCCTTTGTCCGTGGAGGCTGATTGCATGGCATCCTTAATGAGTCCTCGAACCCGTGGTAAGGTGACGGATTCAAAGAACTCAAAAAGGCAATTCTCCAGGTAGGCCATCGTCACAGTTTGAGGAGTTGAGGATTGTGCACCGGCGCTGCTTGGGTTAGCCGTTATCACACGTTCAAAACTAGGTTCTGTACGGTGGCCATCGTCAACCGAACTCTGGTGGACTTCAGTTTCCACGGGTCTTCCGACCTCTCATTGCGACACATCTTTAGAAGATTATGCTCGGGTCGTTATGGGCACGTCAATTAGATGGGTTTGTGTGGAGCTTTCACCGGGGCCACTTCCCGTTAGCACTCGTCCAGAACTAGGTTCTGTTTGGTGGCTCTCGGATGCTGTGCTGCTGAGGTCATCATCATCCGAGAGGCTTCCGTCCAATCCTCGAAGGGCCTCGATCTGAGGCTCTTCTATGGACGTTGATGCCTGAGGGACAGGCTGAGACTCGGGCTGTGTCGTGAGGATGGTTATTATTTGTTGTGGAGTGGACACAGAAGCCGAGGTGACTGTTATTTGGGAGGTTCTGGGGATTTTGAGACACGTGCCTGTTGGGAGGCAGGTGAATGGTCTGGTTCTGGTTGAGTTTGCGCCATTGTGTCGACTGTGGCGTCTCCTATCCTAGGGGTGACCCGGCTGTATCTGGCTGGGGAATTTCGATTGTTTCTAACAGGGGAACGACAATTTGTGGTTGTTCGGGCTGCTCTGTTGGTGGTCGTTCCTCGTGAGGTTGACCAGGAATGATTGGTTGTTGGGTTGGTTGAGATTGTGAAGGTACTATCTCTCTATTTTGGTTCCTGTCCTTTCTCTTTACTTCCAAAACCCTAACATCCCACACTCGCCGTCGCCCAACTTCAGCTCATCTCCTCCCCCTCCCATTAATGGAGGCAGGGGGATGCCCTGTTTTTTAGCTTGTTTTTATTTTTCTTTTTATAAAGAAAAAACGAAACTCCACCACCATGCTGCCGCCTACCATCACCTGAGGTGCCGTCATGCTGCGCCACCGCCTCCGCCTAGGCGCCTATGCCTGGCGCCGCCCTCCACCTCGCCGCACCGCTGCCTTCGCCCCCTTTTTTTTTGTTTTTTGTTTTTTGCTTTTTATTTTAAAATAAAAAAGCCCCAAGCTCGACCGCCCGCCCGCCTGTAGCCAGCCACCTTCCGCCCGCACGCCGCCGGCCACCTTCCGACTGCATCTGCCCTGCACCGCCCACTTCTACCTCCCGTCGCTAGCCTAGGAACTTGTCTCTCGCAACCCGAGGGTTGGGAGCCTTTCCCTTGTGGAGCCCCATCCGATGAAGACAAAAACCCAGAAGTCGAAGGCGAAGAAAGTGAAGAGTGTAGTAGAGTTAGCTTAATAGCTTTTTCTGTTATAGGTTCTTTAGATCTTGGTTTTAGATAATGGGTTTTGTTTTCTGTCGGTTTCTGTCCCTTGTGGACTTTTTTCTCTCACTGCTGGGAGTGTTTGTTTCCCCTCGTGGGATTGTTTTCCTCATTTGTGAGCCTTTGTTCTCCCAGTTGACGATATACCGATGAGACCCCTTGGGCTATTTAGTCCTATATCCTTGTTATTAATACAAGCTATCGTTTCGAAAAAAAACTATCTGTTGTTCTAAGGGTGCTCTCAGGTCCTCACTCGCTCCCTCTCTCTCTCTCTCACTATCCCCTGGGACGGACTCTGGGGGGTTTTCCGCAGTCGTAGGGATATATACATTGTATTTTTGTCTGTAGACTGCGGTTTTGTCTGGACTGGCAAGGGCTAGTAATTCTAGTGGGATTGGCATGGCTGTTCTTGAGTATTTCTCATCGGTCTTCCCTTTTTGTAGAAATTTGAGTTTGGGTGGACTGTCGTTCTCTTCTGCTGGTCTTGGAGGTATCCCCGGTGTTGTGGTCAGAAAATGGTGGATCATTAGTGAGAACCACCGGGGATAGGGCAGGTTCTGTGGCTTCTTTGATTTTGACTTCGATCTTTGGTGAATCTGATCATCCAGGTTTGAGATGATCAGTTTGGCATAGTCGTAGTTCTTATTGAAGGCGATCCCATGGAAGATCCGAAGAATCGTGAGATTGCATCTGTCCCAGCCGGAGTGCTTTGGTGAGAAGCACGAGGGTTCGCCATGGGTGTGGAATCATTGATTGCTGAAAATGGGCAACAAACTCGAGTGAGTAGTAGTAACCCATTCGAAGCATGTCAGTGATGAGCTCGTCCTCGGATGCCTCATGTTCGTACTCGGGTTGACTGGGTAGCCGAAGGAATTGTCGTATGAAATCTTTTGTGATCCTGACGGTTTCACTTGCAATCTGGGCTTCATAGAAGATGCTGTTATCCTGGACAATCTTAGTCGTCATTGTTCCCCAGAATTGTTGAAGGTAGACCATGGGGACTTGGACAGAAGCTGAGAAAGCGTATCCAAGGTGATGATTCTTCAAAATGGATGGGATGATCTCGTTCTGATATTTGAAGGTGCTCAGGTCAAGTTGATAATTATTGTCTCTGATCACGATCCATTTGAAGTTGCATACACAAGATCGGTCGGCGTTGTCATTTTTTTTTTGTTCTCTTTTTTTTTTTTGTTGTTGGACACCGAAAAATCCTGCTTAAACTGCATCACGGATTAGGATAATAGTATAACATGTGTATGTCTCATGAATAGTGTGGACTTGTTTATTTGTATGAAAGTGAGATTGAGTTCGGCCCATCACTATTTGGCCCAAATTGTGATTTGAGAAATTGTCGAAATTTTTCTAAGTGTTTTTCGCGAATCAGTGGAAAAATTAGTTTAAAAGTTTGCTAAGTGTGGTTCGCGAACTGCCTTCAAAGGTTTGTAAAGTTTCGCGAATCAGTTTGAAAGGATTGACTTGGTCAAATTTTGACATCGCGAAATTTTGAGTTCGAGAAAAATTTGATTAAAAGGTTTTGCGAATTACATATGAAATTTTGCGGGAAAAAAAGATTCTGCGAACTCATAATTGGGAACAAGACAATTCGCGAAATGACTTGGTCAACAATGAAGCGTAAAGCGTCAGTTCACGAATTGGTTAAACTAGTCAAAAAGTGAGTTTTAAATATAAAAGATTCGCAAAAAAGCACCTCGCAAATTAGACTTTGGCAAAAGCTAAAGCAATTTGGCGAACTTAACAATTTGCGAATTGGTTTGGTCAAATGGCGAACTCGACAATTTTGCGAACTGACTTGGTCATACATGAAGCAGGAAATGGTATTTCGCGAATTGGTCAAATCAGTCAGATTCGCGAAACTTAAAAACCACGGAATTCGCAATCCTATTGAAATAGTGAAAAGCTCT
Source organism: Craterostigma plantagineum (assembly GCA_027422505.1). Classification (NCBI taxonomy): domain Eukaryota; kingdom Viridiplantae; phylum Streptophyta; class Magnoliopsida; order Lamiales; family Linderniaceae; genus Craterostigma; species Craterostigma plantagineum. Next base: position 13,909,306 of record JAPQWV010000013.1, on the reverse strand, counting down.
TCGCAAATTTGACTTGGTCAAAAGATAAAGGAATTCGCAAAACACATTTCTGATTCGCAAAATTAAACTTTGAAAGATCAAAAAGTTGGTTTTCTTTAAAACTGTTCGGACCCTAGATTTAAAATTCGACGATTCTCCGACAGAACCCAGACTTCTAAAAATCGAATTAAAAGGATGATAATTTTTTCAAACAAAACTTTAAACTTAGAGATCCTAATGCAAAAATCAAAACTGATTTTCCCCTTTTTTATTTCAGAAAAACATCGTTACTCTTCTCCTGGACGAAATCGATACCTGCAAAAGCAAAATTCACTGAAAAAGAGTTAGAGGTTGGGTTTCTTACCACGACGAAGTTGGTGAGTGTGTTAGAAAAGACAGTGAGAGCGAAGAATCTGGTGAGTTGTTGAAAAGAAATTTGAGGAGAGTTCGTAGATTTTTCTTTTGAGTTCGTGAAATCAGATTTGGGGATTTTGCGAATTCGGTTTAAGTAAGTTTTGCCGGCTGAGAAAATTTAGATTTGGGCCGCGAAATTTTTTAGGTGAAGGCCCACTTTTGATTCGCGAATTGTGAATTTGTGCGAGCTGTAGATTTCGAAGTCTTAGATTCGCGAACTGGCATTGACAATTTTGACTGGTCAGCATTTGAAGGTTATAAATTCGCAAGAATAATCTTTTACTAGTCAAAGTTTGAGAGGATTCGCGAATTAGCACTTCGCGGAAAAGAAGAAGTAAAGTTCATAAATTTCCCAAAACTGAAAAATGCGAAATTATAAATAAAAAAAATAGAAAATTAAAAAAACTTAGCCTTAAGACGTTAATTCGACTCTATCAAATCATAAAATTTCAAATCTACGAGTTTTTCAAGAATGATTTATCTGAGCCAAATTTCGAATCGACAAAGAAAACATCGCTTTCTTTTGCGGCTATGAATCTGTAGCGCCCCGTTTCCTATTACCTTTTTACGCAGCTATAAAATATTCATATAAAATTTTCCGCGATTTCCATAACCATTTCCTTTAATAAAAACGGGTGCGTACATCCGATCTAGTTCCGTTCACAATAATGTACATATATGTACCTATCATACGAGTCACAAAATGTAACAGTCTAAAACCGTTTCTATTATATATGCTAACGATGAACCAGAGGGTAGTAGGAGGAGAGCGTAGTCGGCCAACCTTGAATCCATGCTTTTGATATGCTTTCTACACAGCCTGCTAATTATCTACAACAACTGTGAAGACATCGATTCAGAGTATGATCGCAACATGTTAATTAATACAAGTAACAAATAAAATAAACAGTAGTCCATTCCTTTTCATCAACATTGTAACCATGCCATTTCAAATCATATAATCATCATTCCTTTCCATCAATATCGTAACCATGCCGTTTCAAATCATATAATCATCATTCCTTTCCATCAATATCGTAACCATGCCGTTTCTATATGTCCATTTATTTTGATACTCCCGTTATAGACTAGCTAGACTGTACTGTACGCCCAGTCGGCGCCCATGCATGGGACTCTGTAACCATGTCGTAATCCCCCTATTTGTAGGGATACGTGTTGCCTGTACAGGACTCTGTAAAATCCCCCGATTTGTAGGGATATATGCCGTAGCATCCGTATCATACCATCTGTAGTCGTAGCAGTCATAACGGTTTCTCCCTTCATTTTATATGTATGCAGTGCTATATGAAATACCTTATATAACACTTAAATCATATAAGAGCAAGTTACGGTCACATAGTTCACGTCGATTTATAAATAGTACACATATATCATATAAAAGCACTTCACGGTCACGTAATTCACATCGATCCGTAAATAACATATAAAGCATATATTAGTCAATTAATCCATATAAAGCATGTAAACACATAAGGCACATAAGGTACATATTGCAAATCATACTCACAAGTTTCGCCTATTTTCCCGTTCGCTTAATCAGCTTTGCCCTTGCCTTTATCAGATTCCTGACCTATACAATTATTTTTATCCGTAAATATAAAATCCCTATAATGATATGCGTATGTGATATGCATGCTTTATTATTATGCATGTGCGTTCCTTATCCGTAGCCTTTATTAGAAACCCTAACTTATTTTATATCCAACCCTAAATATTGAATACTTTATGTGAGATTAAAATTCCTTATATATATATATCACATTTCTCTTTATTTCACAATTCTAATTAATTGCATTTCTAAATATCGAGTTATATATATATCGAGATTTTTAAGTTATCACATATCGAAATCTATGTATCTCGATATCTCAAATTGGAAAATGTCGACGTCTTTTATTAAGAAATTTCGAGATCATTAGTTGAGGAGATGTCGAGATCTTCAAGGTATATAATCTCGAGCTGTACAAAGTATAAAATGTCGAGCTCTTCAAAGTATAAAATGTCGAGCTTTACAAGATACAAAATGTCGAATTCTTCAAAGTATGAAATGTCGAGCTTTACAAGGTATAAAATGTCGAAGTCTTATGAAGCAATGTCGATATCATCAATTGAGGAAAATGTCGAGATCTTTACTTGATATCAAATGTCGAGTGTAAGTAATCATCCTTATACATCTCGTCATCATTATATATCGAGATTTCTATAGTGCAATTATGAAGGATTTCCAATTGTACCATAAAACATATGTCGACATTCTTTAACAATTATTAATTCATCCGATATTCTATCTACAAAACTCGACCTTATACCTGAATTAATAACTCGACATCATAACCTTAACTCGATATTATAACTCGATATATATAAAATGTCGACATATATGATTTCGATATCATAATCTCATCTCGACATTATAATTCTAAGTCTTCTTAATTTATCTCGAGTTTGCATCTAATTCATTTTGATAACCTAGATCAAGATTCATCAAATTCCTTTCACATCCTAGATTTCGAAATACTCCATCCATCTTACGTTTCGAACCTTCATAATTTCGAACTTCTCTTAGCTTATTCTACTCATCTCCCTAATTCAACTTATAACTAAGAAACCCTAATACTTCAGATCAAAATATAAACCTCTCAAAATTATCAAGAACGTCATCAAAACTTCAATCTACTTCCTTAGCGTTCGAATCGAATTTAGATAAAAACATGAATACTTACACTTTTTTATGCGTGTCAATACCTAACACATGTTAGATTGTAACTTAAATCATGAAAATTATAACACGATTCATACCTTTCCCTTTAGCTTTAGGTTCGATGGTTGCTTAGGTTCTTCTGTTTTCTTCTTTGTTTTAAATGTTTCGTAACATGATCAGCTAAGAGATACTATTTGGTTCTTATCCCAAGTTAACGTGTTGTAGTAAATAAAGTGACATCAACTTCTTTGTTAATACTTATCTTCATTTTATGAAACATGAATTATAGTATTATTATTTTTCTTATCATTCCTTCATTATTAAGTCTTTGTAAATCAGATTTCGAGATCTTCAGTTAACAAAACTTCTCTATCGAGAAGCATGATTCTCGAGGTAAGGTATTTATTATCAGTTCTCGACATCTATCATCAAGAATTGTTTACATTAACACATGTTTCATATCGACAACTAAAGTTCTTGAAATTTCTATCTTAAAGAATCTCGAAGCCTTAGTTTGAGGGGTTTCGAAATTTCGACATTTAACTTAGGGTTTCGAATGATCTCTTAATTGTTCCTTAATATTATTTAAATATTCCTTTAAGAACCTAGGATTATAATACTTTAAATACCTTATTCATCTATATCTCTATTTTAAAACTTACTTATATAAATGCATGAAATTATGCAAATGCATGAAATTATAATATGAGGTTTTGGTTCCTGACAATTCTCCCCCCTTTAAAAATTTCGACCTCGAAATTTCGTACCTGTTTCGGCTAATAACCATGGGTACTGCTTTTTCACACGTTCTATGGTTTCCCACGTAGCTTCACGAGCCGAATGATTTTTCCACCGTACTTTTACCATTGGAATCGTTTTATTTCGTAACTGCTTGTCAGCATATTCCAGGACTTCTGCCGGTTCTTCTACGTAACTAAGGTCCTCAGAAATATTTATCGGTTCGCCACGTAGAACATGTGTAGGATCTGATCTATATCGCCGTAACATACTAACGTGGAACACGTTGTGTATCTGTGAAAGTTCAGGTGGCAGTGCTAATCGATATGCTAACGGCCCAATTCTTTCAAGTATCTCGTACGGTCCAATATATCGCGGACTTAACTTTCCTTTCTTTCCAAATCGTAACACCCCTTTCCATGGAGATACTCGCAAGAATACTTTTTCTCCAACTTCGTATTCCATTTCTCGTCGGTGTTGATCAATATAACTTTTCTGTCTGTCTTGGGCCGCTTTTAATCGACTTTTGACTATTTTAATCTTTTCCATTGTATCTTGGATCAAATCTGGGCCTTCCAATACTTGTTCTCCTTCCATATCCCAGCAGATTGGGTTACGACATTTCCGACCGTATAAGGCTTCGTACGGAGCCATTCCAATACTTGAATGGAACTGATTATTATAGGCAAATTCCATTAGCGCTATATAATCATCCCATGATCCTTTGAATTCGATTACGCACGCTCGAAGCATGTCTTCCAGAGTCTGTATCGTCCTTTCTGACTGACCATCGGTCTGTGGATGAAACGCCGTACTAAAATGTAATTTAGTTCCGAGCGCTTCCTGTAAACTGTCCCAAAATCTAGAAGTAAATCGGGGATCACGATCAGACACGATAGAAATAGGTACCCCATGTAACCGAACTATTTCGTTGACGTATCTTTTTGCCAAATATTCCAGTGTAGAACCCCATCTAAATGGTAAAAAGTGTGCCGATTTCGTAAGTCTATCAACAATTACCCAAACGGCATCATTTTTCTTGGCCGTAGAAGGAAGACCGTATAGGAAGTCCATCGTTATACGTTCCCATTTCCAAACAGGTATAGGTAAAGGATGTAATTTACCCACTGGTGCTTGGTGTTCGGCTTTGATTTGCTGACACGTTAAACATTTCAGCACATATTCAGCTACATCCTTTTTCATCCTTGGCCACCAATAGTGAGATTTAAGGCTCCGATACATCTTCGTACTGCCTGGATGCATAGCATAAGGAGCGGTATGTGCCTCTTCCATTATCTCTTGTCGAAGATTGTCGATATCAGGAACACATATACGGCCATTTATTGTCAAAGTTCCATTATCGTCTATTACAAAAGACTTCCCTAACCCTTGTTTCACTTTATCAGCAATCTTAACTAGCTTTTCGTCTTTAAACTGTACTTGTCTGATTCGATCTAACATGATAGGTCGAACTACTATCGAGGCACAGATAGCACCAGTATCTTCTACTTTCATCTCCGTATTCATCTTTCTGAGATCAATCAAACTTGAGAAAGAGCAAATCGATAAATAAGAGACGGAACCATACGATTTCCGACTCAAAGCATCAGCAACGACGTTAGCCTTTCCAGGATGATACTCTATAGTACAGTCATAATCCTTTAACAGTTCGATCCACCGCCTCTGTCTCATATTCAATTCCTTTTGGCTTAATAGATATTTCAGACTTTTATGATCAGTAAATATCTGAAATGTCGTACCATATAAGTAGTGTCGCCATATCTTCAGTGCGAACACCACAGCCGCTAACTCTAAGTCATGAGTTGGGTAAGATGTTTCGTATGGCTTCAGCTGTCGAGATGCGTACGCCACTACTTTTCCATTTTGCATTAGCACGCATCCTAGTCCTTGGTAGGACGCATCACTATAGATCACAAAACCTTCAGTACCTGATGGAATAGTCAGTACAGGAGCTGTTGTTAATCGTTCCTTCAATTCTTCAAAACTCCTTTGGCATTCATCAGTCCACTTAAATACAACTCCTTTACGTAATAACTTCGTCATTGGAGCGGCTATCAGTGAGAAATTCTCTACGAATCGCCGATAATATCCGGCCAATCCCAGAAAACTACGAACTTCTGCTACATTTTTAGGGCTCTCCCACTTGATCACTGCTTCAATTTTACTGGGATCGACTTGTATACCTTTACCAGAGACTACATGCCCCAGAAATACTACTTGATCTAACCAAAATTCGCACTTAGAAAGTTTCGCATACAACCTCTTTTCCCGTAGGGTTTGGAGTACAATCCCCAAATGTTGTTCGTGCTCCTCTTTTGTCTTGGAGTATATTAGAATATCGTCAATAAAGACGATCACGAACTGGTCTAAATAGGGTCGGAAGACATCATTCATTAATGCCATAAAGACAGCAGGAGCGTTCGTCAACCCAAAGGGCATAACTAAAAATTCATAATGCCCATATCTGGTCCTAAAAGCAGTCTTTGGAATATCACTATCCGCAATCTTCAATTGGTGATACCCTGATCTCAGATCGATTTTTGAAAAGACCCTAGCACCTTGCAACTGATCAAATAGATCATCAATCCGAGGCAACGGATATTTATTTTTCACCGTTACTTTATTCAACTGCCGATAGTCGATACACAATCTGAGCGTTCCGTCTTTCTTTTTAACGAAAAGAACGGGTGCTCCCCATGGCGATACACTTGGCCGTATATAGCCTTTATCTAATAGCTCCTTCAACTGTACCTTCAACTCATTCAATTCGATCGGAGCCATTCGATATGGTGGAATAGATATTGGTGCCGTGCCTGGTTGAAGTTCAATAGTGAACTCCGTATCTCGATCGGGTGGTAACCCCGGTAACTCTTCGGGAAAGACATCAGGATATTCACTGACTACCGGAATATCTTCTATTTTTAATCCACTTAACTGCGCATCTACAACATAGGCTATATACCCTTCGCATCCTTTACTAATCATCTTAGAAGCTTCTAAACTTGATATTTGATATGCCGTCCGTACGCTCTTTTCCCCCTTAAGTATTATATGGGTTTGATCCGTAGGGGTCAATTCAATTTCCTTTTTGAAACAATCAAGCTTCGCCCGGTATCTTGACAACCAGTCCATGCCTAATATTACGTCGAAATCCATTAAAGGAATAACAAATAGGGTTGCTCGCATCTCTGTCCCTCTACTGACCATTTTGCATTCTAAGTATACTGCATTCACTGTAACCACTTCACCCGTTGGAAGTCGAACATACAATTCCTCTTCTAGGGGTTCGAGTTTATCAGGTAATAATGATGCAAATGTTCGTGATATGAATGAATGAGTGGCACCTGGATCGAATAAAACATATGCATCAATATCACAGATAGATAATTTACCCGTAATCACGTGTGATCCTTCTTTAGCTTCCTCACGAGTCATGGTGAAAATCCTTGCTTGTGCTGGCGGCCTATAAGTTTGGCTTCCTGAACCTCCTCTTCCAGAACTTGTGTTAAACGGTCCTCGACCCCTTCCTCTTCCGCGATTCGCATAATTTCCGCTAATCCTTGATTGTTCAATTGTGGTTTCTGTTTGTAATGTTGGGCAATTCCTTGCTAAGTGTCCCCGTTGCCCACATCGAAAACATTCGCCTGTGAGCCATCTACAAACGCCCGGATGATTTTTCCCGCAATGTTCACATGCTGGTATGGTCTGTAAAATCCCTCGTCCAACCGGTCTCATTCCGCCTGTACTGCCCTTTGCAGAACTACTTTGCGTGCTCATTGATCTTGGTGCACTATACATCTTTTTCATCTTCCCGCTTGACGATTCTTCTCCTGGTCTTCTTTTGTTACTCTGAAAGTTTCTTGATTCGGTTTCTAATCTTTCGGCGCGAATAGCCGCCGCCCTCAGTTTCCCATAGGACTCCATATCTGATGGTGTAATACGATTTCTAATAGTATAACGGAGTCCAGCTTCAAACCTTCGGCACTTATTTCTTTCAACTGCAATCATATGTGAAGCGTATCGAGACAACTGATTAAATAGTATTTCATACTCGCTTACAGACCGATTTCCTTGTTTGAGTTCTAAAAATTCTTTTTCTTTCTGATCCTTATAAACTTCAGGCATGTAAGCATTGCTGAACTCTCTCAGAAAATCTTCCCAGGTCAGCACTGGGGGTTGAACCATACTATCTGGGACAGTTTCCCACCATTCGTATGCATGTCCCTGAAGAAGTGAGACAGCATAGTCGAATCTCTCTTCCGGTGTACATTGCATCATGTTGAACACCCTTTCTGTTCTTTTCAACCATGTTTCTGCCTCAGCAGGATCTGTCGTACCCATGAAGTCCACAGCACCCATCTTCCTTAGTTTATCATATCGTCGTTCTCGGGGAGTTGTCAGGGGGTGTTCGGATTCATGTTGTCTAAGAGTATGAGATGAATGGGATTCCGGTACGGCCGTTCTTCCTCCTCCCTCTATTGTTTGTTCATCATGTTCTAAATGCGTTCGTTCGCCTATTGCCCTTTGCCTATATATGCAAGAAAAGTTTAAGGGCAAACATAACATGTACCTACTATGCAAATGTCTACAGAATCTAAAGCCTAGGCTCTGATACCACTACATGTAGCGCCCCGTTTCCTATTACCTTTTTACGCAGCTATAAAATATTCATATAAAATTTTCCGCGATTTCCATAACCATTTCCTTTAATAAAAACGGGTGCGTACATCCGATCTAGTTCCGTTCACAATAATGTACATATATGTACCTATCATACGAGTCACAAAATGTAACAGTCTAAAACCGTTTCTATTATATATGCTAACGATGAACCAGAGGGTAGTAGGAGGAGAGCGTAGTCGGCCAACCTTGAATCCATGCTTTTGATATGCTTTCTACACAGCCTGCTAATTATCTACAACAACTGTGAAGACATCGATTCAGAGTATGATCGCAACATGTTAATTAATACAAGTAACAAATAAAATAAACAGTAGTCCATTCCTTTTCATCAACATTGTAACCATGCCATTTCAAATCATATAATCATCATTCCTTTCCATCAATATCGTAACCATGCCGTTTCAAATCATATAATCATCATTCCTTTCCATCAATATCGTAACCATGCCGTTTCTATATGTCCATTTATTTTGATACTCCCGTTATAGACTAGCTAGACTGTACTGTACGCCCAGTCGGCGCCCATGCATGGGACTCTGTAACCATGTCGTAATCCCCCTATTTGTAGGGATACGTGTTGCCTGTACAGGACTCTGTAAAATCCCCCGATTTGTAGGGATATATGCCGTAGCATCCGTATCATACCATCTGTAGTCGTAGCAGTCATAACGGTTTCTCCCTTCATTTTATATGTATGCAGTGCTATATGAAATACCTTATATAACACTTAAATCATATAAGAGCAAGTTACGGTCACATAGTTCACGTCGATTTATAAATAGTACACATATATCATATTAAAGCACTTCACGGTCACGTAATTCACATCGATCCGTAAATAACATATAAAGCATATATTAGTCAATTAATCCATATAAAGCATGTAAACACATAAGGCACATAAGGTACATATTGCAAATCATACTCACAAGTTCCGCCTATTTTCCCGTTCGCTTAATCAGCTTTGCCCTTGCCTTTATCAGATTCCTGACCTATACAATTATTTTTATCCGTAAATATAAAATCTCTATAATGATATGCGTATGTGATATGCATGCTTTATTATTATGCATGTGCGTTCCTTATCCGTAGCCTTTATTAGAAACCCTAACTTATTTTATATCCAACCCTAAATATTGAATACTTTATGTGAGATTAAAATTCCTTATATATATATATCACATTTCTCTTTATTTCACAATTCTAATTAATTGCATTTCTAAATATCGAGTTATATATATATCGAGATTTTTAAGTTATCACATATCGAAATCTATGTATCTCGATATCTCAAATTGGAAAATGTCGACGTCTTTTATTAAGAAATTTCGAGATCATTAGTTGAAGAGATGTCGAGATCTTCAAGGTATATAATCTCGAGCTGTACAAAGTATAAAATGTCGAGCTCTTCAAAGTATAAAATGTCGAGCTTTACAAGATACAAAATGTCGAATTCTTCAAAGTATGAAATGTCGAGCTTTACAAGGTATAAAATGTCGAAGTCTTATGAAGCAATGTCGATATCATCAATTGAGGAAAATGTCGAGATCTTTACTTGATATCAAATGTCGAGTGTAAGTAATCATCCTTATACATCTCGTCATCATTATATATCGAGATTTCTATAGTGCAATTATGAAGGATTTCCAATTGTACCATAAAACATATGTCGACATTCTTTAACAATTATTAATTCATCCGATATTCTATCTACAAAACTCGACCTTATACCTGAATTAATAACTCGACATCATAACCTTAACTCGATATTATAACTCGATATATATAAAATGTCGACATATATGATTTCGATATCATAATCTCATCTCGACATTATAATTCTAAGTCTTCTTAATTTATCTCGAGTTTGCATCTAATTCATTTTGATAACCTAGATCAAGATTCATCAAATTCCTTTCACATCCTAGATTTCGAAATACTCCATCCATCTTACGTTTCGAACCTTCATAATTTCGAACTTCTCTTAGCTTATTCTACTCATCTCCCTAATTCAACTTATAACTAAGAAACCCTAATACTTCAGATCAAAATATAAACCTCTCAAAATTATCAAGAACGTCATCAAAACTTCAATCTACTTCCTTAGCGTTCGAATCGAATTTAGATAAAAACATGAATACTTACACTTTTTTATGCGTGTCAATACCTAACACATGTTAGATTGTAACTTAAATCATGAAAATTATAACACGATTCATACCTTTCCCTTTAGCTTTAGGTTCGATGGTTGCTTAGGTTCTTCTGTTTTCTTCTTTGTTTTAAATGTTTCGTAACATGATCAGCTAAGAGATACTATTTGGTTCTTATCCCAAGTTAACGTGTTGTAGTAAATAAAGTGACATCAACTTCTTTGTTAATACTTATCTTCATTTTATGAAACATGAATTATAGTATTATTATTTTTCTTATCATTCCTTCATTATTAAGTCTTTGTAAATCAGATTTCGAGATCTTCAGTTAACAAAACTTCTCTATCGAGAAGCATGATTCTCGAGGTAAGGTATTTATTATCAGTTCTCGACATCTATCATCAAGAATTGTTTACATTAACACATGTTTCATATCGACAACTAAAGTTCTTGAAATTTCTATCTTAAAGAATCTCGAAGCCTTAGTTTGAGGGGTTTCGAAATTTCGACATTTAACTTAGGGTTTCGAATGATCTCTTAATTGTACCTTAATATTATTTAAATATTCCTTTAAGAACCTAGGATTATAATACTTTAAATACCTTATTCATCTATATCTCTATTTTAAAACTTACTTATATAAATGCATGAAATTATGCAAATGCATGAAATTATAATATGAGGTTTTGGTTCCTGACAGAATCCTCAAGTCAAAAATTCATCTGTACTGTTGATAATTTTGGTTGGAGCATTAATGATGTTATTGTTCATATTGTGCCTATAAGTTGCCACAAACTAACTCTACATTTTCATAATTCTCGCAAGGATAAATGGACTGGATGCAGCAGCAAGTATATGAAACTGAGGAGCATGTGGAGTTAAGACGTAATTTTGAGCGCAATATAGATAAATTGGCGTTTCTTATTTTTCTTCTATTGTGCTTCATCGGTGTCTTACTAGCTATTCTTTTCTGGGCTCTCATAGGACGTGCGAGCTTTTGAGATTGTTTTGAGTATCTTGAGAGTTTTATGAAAGCTTGTTGAGAATGTATTGAGGGCTGTTTCAAGAATGTTTTCTAAGCTTATCCTATTAGTATTAAGTATTTTGAGATTGTTTTTCGATTTCTCAGAAACTCGTGTAACTTTGAAATATCAATTAAGCGAGAAATAATTACTCCCCCTCAATGTTTTGGATTTGGAATAGTTACTTACTCCTCCTCAATGTTTTGGAATTTGGAATAGTTACCCCAAACTCCCCCTAATTACTATGCCTATCGAGAATCTTAAAGCATTTGATAAATTACTTACTCCCCCTCGATGCATGGATATCACATTTCTCCCCCTCAATGTAATGCCATCAGCATTGGCTTTACATCGACTTATTGGAAACAAGAAATAAAAATTATTAATGAAAATAAACTAAACTAGAGTAAAGGAAATGATAAACAAAGAGACACGCACAGAGTTGAACTTAAAACTGAGCAGATGGACATGTAATGAACCGTAGGGAAGCATAATCGAAATTAGAGATTTAGATTCAACATAACCAATTTTCCCACTAAGAATTGGAATCGTTTCTCATCCAATGCTTTTGTAAACAAATCGGCTAGTTGAATTTCAGTATTGACAAAATACATTACGATTATGCCTCTTTCTACTTGGTCCTTTATGAAATGATAGCATAGGTCTATGTGCTTAGTGCGTGAATGGTGAACGGGATTGCAAGTAATTTCCATGACACTTTTAGAATCACAATAAATAGGAATTTTATTGAAATCAAACCCGTAGTCTCGTAGTTGGGTTCTAATCCACAAAATTTGTGAGCAGCAACTGGCGGCAGCCACATATTCTGCTTCTGCCGTGGAAGTTGACACATAATTTTGTTTCATGGAAGCCCAACAGACAAGCTTATCTCCAAGAAATTGGATGTTGCCTGATGTGCTTTTCCTGTCCAGTCTACAGCCTACGATCTGCATCAGAATATCCGATTAGTTTCATACCTGAGTTTTTAGGATACCAAAGTCCAAGGTCTGGTGTTCCTTTCAAGTACTTTAGTATTCTCTTGACAGCATGTAGATGCGACTCCTTAGGATTGGCTTGGAATCGAGCACATAAACATGTGGAGAAGAGAATGTCTGGTCGGCTGGCAGTGAGATAGAGCAGAGACCCAATAATTCCTCTATAATGTGTTGGATCAACAGGCTCGCCCAAGTGATCTGCATCGAGGGTGCATGAGGTTGACATTGGAGTGCTGGAAGATTTGCTCTTGTCAATCCCATATTTTTTGAGGATGTCGTGAATGTACTTTGACTGATTAATGAATATCCCATCCTGAAGTTGCTTGATTTGCAGTCCAAGGAAAAAGGACATTTCCCCCATCATACTCATCTCAAACTGTGATTTCATCAACGTGCTGAATTCGACACAGAGTTCTGGATTTGTAGAGCCGAAGATGATGTCATCCTCGTAAATCTGCACAAGAATGATTTCGGGACCAGCCTTTTTGACGAACAGTGTGGTGTCAATTTTTCCTTTAGTGAAGCCTGAGTTGATAAGGAAGTCAGATAAGACCTCGTACCAAGCTCTTGGTGCTTGCTTTAGTCCATGAAAGCCTTGTCGAGTTTGTAGACGAAATCTGGAAGTTCTTGATTGAGAAATCTGTCTGGTTGTGAGACATATACTTCTTCCTTCAAAATTCCATTCAAGAAGGCAGTCTTTACATCCATTTGATAGATAGTAAAGTCTTTGTGTGCCGCATATGCTAGAAACAGTCTGATGGCTTCAATTCTTGCTACAAGAGCAAAAGTCTCATCATAGTCAATTCCTTCTTGCTGATTGTACCCTTAGCTACAAGTTGGGCCTTGTTACGAATTACCACACCATCCTCGTCTTTCTTATTCTTAAACACCCATTTCGTTCCGATTATTGTCTTGCCTTTTGGACGAGGAACTAAGTTCCAGACCTTGAGACGCTCGAACTGATTGATTTCCTCTTGCATGGCTACTATCCAGTTTGGATCACGTAGTGCGTCAATTACTCTGGTTGGTTCTGTTTGGCTCAAGAAACAGGTAAAGTTACACTCATTTGAGAGCGAACCTCTAGTCTTTACTCCAGTAGTGGGATCGCCAATTATTTGATCTGCTGGATGACTTCTAATCCATTTCTTCTCATGAAGTAGTGTTGTATCATCTATTTCTGATCCCTCATTTAGTGAATACTCAATCACAAAAGTAGTAGTATTGCACGCAGAAGTTGATGAGTCCTTTGTCTGTGTTGCTGGGATCGAGGTTTCAACGTTTGAGGGTGGAAACGTTTGTTCAGGAATAGGGTCGGATTCAGGAGGTGATGGACTAGCACCGGTTTCTGTATTTGGAAAGGAATCGATGGTTGGCCTGTTTAGAGAGACGTACATGTGTTCAAATAGTTGATCCAGATCCATCTGTTCTTGAGCTTGTTGACTGAAACATGTTGGGTTTCTGTGTCGAGATTCGTCAGCTGCAAGTTGTTGATCTTGCCTTGATTTGTTTAATTCTGGTTCTAACTAACGTATTCAGAAGCTCCACTCGAAGACTCTCTTAATTCCATCCGTGGTTGAGTAAAACCTTGTTGTGTGAGGTCGGGTCCTGAGCTGTTTAGTCCAGATTGAGTTTCTAAACCCTCATCAAAAGTGACATTTACACTTTCAATGATCATTCTCCTTGCATGAAGATATACCCTATATGCCTTCAATAGCCTTTGGATCAAGCTTAGATTTGTCTTCTCGGTCATTTGTGACAAAGCATTTGCATCCAAAAATCCTCAAGTAAGCAATGTTGGGTAATCTGTCGTTTATTAGTTCATAAGGCGTCTTTCCAAATCTTAGATGAATGTTGGTTCGATTCTGAGTATAGCAGGCGGTGTTCATGGCTTCTGCCCAAAGAAAATGAGGTAGTGAAGATTGTATTAGCATCGTTCGGGCAGCTTCTGCAAGCGTTCGATTTCGCCTTTCTACGACTCCATTCTGTTGAGGCAGGTGGACGGTAGAGAATTGTTGGGTAATCCCTAGAGAGTCATAAAATTCACTGAGTTGTTGATTTTTGAATTCTGTGCCATTGTCAGATCGAATTACTTTAACATTGCGCTGTAGCAAGTTCTGCATTGTCCTGATAAGATTTGGAATGTGGTCGACTGTCTGATTTTATCCGGAGGAAGCAGACCCAAGTATAGCGTGAGTAGTCGTCTACAACAACTAGCATATAACGCTTTCCACTGATACTGTCTGTTCGCATTGGCCACAAAGGTCGATGTGCAATAGCTCTAGTGGATGTTGAGTTGATGCTGTGTGTTTTGTAGGATGAGTTGCCTTTTTCATTTTTCCTTTCTCACAAGCCGGGCACAGATGTTCCTTTTGATATTTCAGTGGTGGAAGTCCAATAGCCAATTTGCTAGTCGCCAGCTTGTTGAGAGTTTTGAAATTTAGATGGGATAGCCGCTGGTGCCATAAGTTATTATGAACTGATGTACCTCGGGAGATGAGACATATATTTGTCTTTGGTCTGACTGTCCTAATTTCAATGGTGTATAGATTTGTTTTGCGAGTTCCAGTGAGAAGTTCGTCACCATTGGCATTGAGAATTTTGCACGTTCTCTTCTGAAACATAACTTGGAGTCCTATGTCACTGAACTGTCCTATAGAGAGGAGGTTGTGTGTCAGCCCTTCAACATACGAAACTTCCTTGATTGTGAGTCGATTGCATATGAGATCGTCATAACCAAGAATTCTGGCTCCATTGCTATTACGAAAGAGTACCAACACACCTGACCTATCAACGTAGTTGCTCAACAGTTCCTTCTTCCCAGTCATGTGTGTGGAGTAACCAGAATCTAAGTACCACACATGAAGGGCCTGCAAGATAAAAATTATAGGGTTTTAGGTACCCATTTAAAAATGGGTCCACCTCTGTTGTGCTTGTTAGTCCGTTTGGACTCCCTAGATTTTCCTTTGTTAGTGGACGACACAGAGTCACTAATTGTTTCTAGGGCTGGGGTTTGAGTTTCTTCAGTCTTAAGGTTTGGAACCCATTTTGCTCTAGTGAAGGTCTCTTTGTCTTAAGCCTAGAGATGAGTTTTTGATTTCGCAAGTTTGACAGGTTCCTTGGTAGTTTTTGGTTTTGATTCTTTCCTTGTCTTTATATTTTTGTTTTTAGGAATTGTTTTGAAAGTTTTTTTGTAGACCTGATCATGCATGGAGAACTTTGTTTTTGATTGAAAAGATAAGTTTTGCGATACATGCCGAAATAAAGAGGGTACCAAAGTTTTTGACGGAAAATAATCAATAACAAAAGGTGTATTGAGATCGCGGTTCTCCTTCAAGATATCTTCCTTTCTAACCCATACTTGACCTTTCAATGGCTCTTTTGTGGGTTTCGAAAATTTCAAGGCATTAGTGCAAGAAATTTTGTCATAGTCGTAAATGATAACCGCCCTCCAATCTTGGAACAAGGCGAATACACAGTTTGGCATAGTCGGATATTGAATTTCCTAGAGCTCAAAGATCAAGCAGTAAATCTTCTAGCGTAACTTGAAGAGGGACCTACACAGTTTTGGGTCACTCAAGACGGTGATGACACGAATAATCCTCCGGTCGAACCCAATAGGCGATTGAAAGATCCTAGTGAGTATGATAAGAAAGAAAGATAAAGAGCAAAGGCTGATCTAGGATGCAAATCTTGGCTCATGCAAGCCATCCCTAACGACATATACATGCAAATAGACAGTACCCTACTACAAAGGGAATGTGGGATGAGCTAAATCGCATGGTACAACGAACTGAGGCCGGAGTTAAGGCAAAGAAAGCAAAAATACTCACGAAGAGAGCTTACATGAATCATACCAGCTATACCTCACGCTTCTCAACGAGATGAGGAAGATAGACATAAACAAGACCAACATGGAAGTGGATATACATTTTCTATTTTCCTTGCCCGTCGAATGAAAGAAAATATCCACACAGCTCATATAGAATAAGGATCTAGATGAGATGGATATTCATGCTATTTTTTAGAATCTCGCACAACATGAAGAAGACATTGGCGAGATACAAAAAGAGCAAAAGGGCAAACAAACCGGGGACTCAATACCCTTGGTCTTGGAGAAGAAGAGCTCTCGCTCACGGAAGGAAAAGCATGTCAAGCCTCCTAGCTCTTCTGAAGATGATGAATCATCCGAGTCGAAACTTCATCCTGACGTAAGGGAACTTGGGAAGCAGTTGGCTCGTTGCCAAAATGATGACAAGGCAGTACTTTAAGAAGAAATCGTCATCATCAGCGGTAGACTTCGCAAGCTCGAAGAATAAAGAGAGCGAGCCGAGTCCTCAGAAGCACAGTCTCCAAAGGTGGCCAACTCAAGTGCTTCAACTGTGGGAAGACTGGCCTTTTGCGCCCGAAAATGCACCTTTCCGAAGAAGAAGGATGCCAACTACTACCCCAGAAAACTTCAATTGACAAAACAGAAGGAAGCTGGAATAGCTCTCATGGAAGAACAGGACAATTGGCTAGAGGACACCTCATATTCCGAAGCCGAAAATCTCGCTCACATGATGCGCCTCGATGATGATCTGGAACATGGTACTTCCACGAGGACGGATGACAACAATGCATGCACTTCATCTCAGGAGGTAGTGACCCCTGACTCTACATATTTTGACCTGTTAGTAGATATACAAAATAAAACATAGTACTTGAGCAGAAATGTGATATAAAAATAGAGAAAAAGCTTCTTAGGTATAAGGAAAGAATAGTTAGTCTCGAAGAAGATGTTAGGAGTTCTAGTACCAAAATAGAGAAGCACAACTCGGTAGTTAAGGAATTAGAAGACAGGCTAGACAACAACCATAAATGTCTACTTAGGAATCTAGAAGAGAAAAGTTACTTTAAATGTAGACTAGAGGTTGTCAGCAAAAAGGTCACTAGTCTAGAAGCCGAAATAGATAAATCTAATTCTAAGATTAGTGAATTAAGAAAAAAGTTAAAGATACCTGTCAAGCCGAAAAGAGCACTGCTCTAATTAACTATGCTACTTTAGACGACGAACGTAAGAAGCTTTATACTAAAATAAAGAAATTAGAAGATCTTCTAGTTAACGGGGACAAACTGATCAAACAATCTTCTTAAACCAACCCATGGATATAGAATTTTATGATTATAAGTTTTGCTTAGGTTTTGAGAATCCACGCTACTTAAATAAAGTTGATTGTAAGCAACTTTATGATGTCAAGTACATGGGTTTAGGACTAACAGCTCTTATGGTTTTTACTAATGCAAAAGAAATAAACAAGTTAAAAGAAGCCAAGAGAAAAGCCAAGACTAGGGTCGAAGTTCTCTTTTTGTTTGGGTAATGGTCACTAAGATAAATGGGTAAAACCGGTACAGAAACCGATGCAAACACACAACACCAACTGGTAACAAACTACCAGCTCACAACCAAGAGAAAAAAGACAAAAAACGCGAAAGCTAGTTCTAAGTGCAAGATTCCGTCACTCTACCAATCTATGCGCCAAACACGCCGTAATGCAAGAGCGTGAAGCTGATACTTCCTCGATAGAGTAGATAGTCGCAAGCATAGCAGGGTTCTTATATCAGCTGCAAGCTGTTCGGGAGGCCGTTACCTCCCCTCACGCCACCTTCTGTTATGCTCTGCCCAGATGTGGTGGGCAAGAGATGCAAGGACGTGGCGCGGGCCCAGCCACGCAAGGTGGTGTCCCCGCCATCTGAGCGCAACCCAACTAATTTCTACATTCCAGTCCTGCCGTGGCCATCCAAAGAGCCTATCCTGCATTAGCCTTAAGCACCGTCTGGAGAAGGGGCACTCAAAGAACAAGTGGCGTGTCGTCTCCGCAGTTTGGCCATCACACAAACGGCATAAGATTGTCCCCGCTTCCACCACCACCCAGGCATTGTCTTTAGTCGGCGACCTATCCCTAATTGCCAGCCAAAGTAGAAACTCGTGCCGTGGTATAGAGATCGGGCCGCCAAATAGCTTATACCATGGCACCCGTGGGAACTTTACTCGCAAGCTTTCCCGCGGAGAGTGAGTAGAGAACCTTCCATTGCCCGAAGCTATCCACCATATCATGTGCGCCTCGCCCGGTCGAACTTGGGGAAGAAGTGGGGCAGTCTCCAAGTATTCCACCATCGTCTGCCTGGCCAATGCCAACCCGCTTCATCAATTACCACGCTCAACCATAAACAAGGGATATGCCCATGACCATAGGTCCTCGCGGGAATTGCTCCACTTACGGCCAGTGAACAGCCATGGATCGGTCCATAATCGCGTACCAGCTCCATTGCCTATGCGGAAGTCGATAAGCGGTCGGATATGATGGCGTAGCTTAAGCAGCTTTCGGCAACCTCACAAAGTTCGCGTGGTAGGCCTGATGGTCCATAATGAGGTGCTATGTGGTCGTGTCTGACAGATCCACTTGGCCCAGATGGAGGACTTATCGGCACTCCGAAGGCTCCAGATAAGGCGCATAAGCAACGCCTTATTGTCAGTGTCGATAGAATGTTGCCCAATGCCCCCTCCTCTCGTGGGACAAAAACATCAGCCCATGCCACCTTGGCGCTAGCTTTTCGTCACAGAGACGCCTTGAGTCGCATTTCAATAGTCCGAATAATACCTTTGGGGAGTAAGATGATGCCCGCCAGTAGGTATGGAATCCCATAAGAACTGATATGATCAGCTGGAGCCTCCCAGCATATGAGAGTGACCGGTTGGTCCATGCGCCTAGGCGCTGATCTATAGAACGAAGAAATGGTGCACAATCTGCTAACGTAAGTCGTGAAGTGATGAGCGGGACCCCAAGTAGCGTACCGGCAGGTAGCCGATTGGAAATCGCATGATGGTCTGAAGCGCTCCTTTCAGGCGATCAGCGTGCTTTTAGACAAACATCTCACTCTTGATGATAGTAACCCTCAAACCAGATAGGGAAGCAAACAAGTCAAGGCTGTCCTGAAAGACCTTCATGGAATGAGCAAACGTCCGCATGCGAGAATAAAAGTAAATCATCATTCCACGTCCGCATGCGAGAATAAAAGTAAATCATCAGCAAACGTAAGCATAAACAGTGAAATGAGCTCACATCTCCAATGGTACCGAAAGCAGACGCTTCGTCTTATCTGGTCCACGATAATACCATTGAGAACTTCCACCACAAGTGTAAAAAGGTAAAGGTCATATGGGGTCACCCTGTCGCAGTCCGCGCCTACCTCTGAAAAAACCCTCCGGACGGTCGTTGATATTAATGGAAAAGCAAGGTGTCGTGAGGCACGAGCGGATCCAGTCGACAAATGTAGGATGGAAGTTAAGCGCTGTGAGTGTGGCAAGAATAAAATCCCACTCCACCTTGTCGTACGCCTTCGCCAAGTCAACTTTGAACGCCACTCGCTCAGGCAGCCCCGCACAGTTATATCCTGGGAGATCTCCTGGACTAATATGATCTTGTCCGAAATACGGCGTCCAGGGACGAAGGCCGTTAGGGTGAGATGGACCACATTCCCCAGGCACCCCCGAAGTCTGTTCGAGACGACTTTCGAGATAACCTTGAAAAGGACATCACAGCAGATATCGATCTATAATCCTTTGCCATTCGCGAGTTTGCACCTTTAGGGAGCGTGATCAGAGTCGAATTGAGTTCCCCCAAAAGATGTCCCGTTCTGAACCTTAACGGCATGCGTTATGTCCGCGCCTATGATATCCCATGCGCGTTTGTAGAAGGCTGCCGAGAAGCAATCGGGCCCGGCGATTTGTTGTCCCCAATAGAATATACTGCTTGTTTGATTTCCCCATCTTTGATCGGTAGAACCATGGTGTCCGCATCAGTCGCATTGAGTTTCCTTGCAAGGTAGGGTGCCACCGCGGAGTGAGTTAATGGTGCCGACGGAATGGATTGTCCCAAGAGATATGTGTAGAAACGAAGGAGTCCAGCCCGTACTTGCTCCTCGGCCTCAAAGATCGCATCGTCTTCCTCCTCAAGAGAGAAGATACGGTTCCCCACCCAACGCATTGCCACCTCTATAAAGAAAAAGTCGTACATTGATCCCCGTCTTTGAGCCACGTCACCTTCGGTCGCTGCGTTAATGCCGCATGCTCCATCTCGACAGCCTTTGCATATGCGAGTCTGCATCTCTTCTCAAGGCGCAATAGGTGAGGTTCCATAGGATTAGTGACAGCAAGTTCCTGGGCAGCCTCAAGAAACCGCCTCGCCTCCAGGACATTACGATTGAGATCTCCTTATCACGTCGAAGGTTTCTCATTGCATGCTTAATGGTTTTCAGCTTCTTGACTACGGCGTACATGGATTAGCCACTCACTTGGTGATTCCACGATTCTGTCACCAGAGGGGTAAGCGGGGATCCTGGGCCAAGAAATTATCAAAGCGGAATATGTTACCCTTAGCCCACGTAGGAGGGCCAACCTCTAGAATGAGGGGGAATGATCGGATGTTGCTGGCGTGGCAAAACGATACTCCAAGTCGCCGAAACGAGTGAACCAAATCGGGTTGCCGACCATCCTGTCCAGTCGACGCCAGACCCCCGATGTGCCACTTTACTGATTATACCATGTGTAAAATGATCCGAGATGCGACAAATCTGTAAGGTCCGATGAAATCATACAGGCAGCCATGATAGGGCATCCCCCAGTAGGTGACCCTCCACACGCCACCACACCTTCAAGGATCGTATTAAAGTCTCCCATCACTACCCATGGTGTATCCGCCCGTGAGTGTCGCTGTAAGATCAAACCAGGGGTCTCGTCGAGCCGCCCTTAGGTTGTGGCCGTAGGCTAAGGTAATGTAAAAATCCACATGTTCCGCTAAGATGCTCTCCTTGCAGTGCACCGCTTGAGTGTTAGATGCCTCAATCATGGCCAAGAATTGCGAGTCCCAGCCTATCCAAATACGAGAAGCTGGCCTATCGTCGTAATCATAAAACCAGCTCCACGTCCTAATTGAATTTGTAAGAGACGATGCATGTTGTTCAGAAACCCGTGTTTCGAGCAGCCCAATCATCAGCAAACTATGTTTTGTCACCAACTCCCGCGCCGCCCACCTGTGGTCTAACCTAGTTAGACCACACACGTTCCATGCGGCGACTGGGATCATGGAATACCCTCGAGAAGGGCTGTTGTAGGACCCTTAGAGAGCATGGTATCGTCATCGAGGTCAACTAAGGCCTCAAACGAATTCTGATTCGGAGACTTCCTCTGGTCGCCATAGCTATCAATGGGCAGCGAAGACACCAAATCGTGGCCAAGATTGCTGCGACATATCTGAGAATCTGGAGACCGAGCCGCATCCTTACTTGTCGAACATTCAGCTTGCGACGGCCAAGGAAGTCCTTTGTCGTGTGTGGCAGCGCCCATTGCATCCTCGCCCGCCGCCTTACCTTTACCTTTATCACTCTCGGGTCGCCATTCGCGCTGCATATTCTCATCAACGGGTTCTTCTGAGTTAAGCCGATGTTCCGTCTTGCTCGCCTGCGGCATCTTGGGTTGGGTGTTAGGGCACGCCGCAGTCCCATGAGCCCATGATGCACATGTCGAGCACTGCTTTGGCTTCCATTCGTATTCTACACGGATGGCCAGCTCTCCCCTGGATCCACCATCCTTGCGCGGCAAACGAATGTTAAAGCAGTCGATAAAGGGATCGCACAACTTTTTCATGATGCACACTCGGGCGTAATCAAGACGTTCCGCCCTAGCTGTCAATGTGTCCGCAAATAGTGGCTGACCAAGCACGCTAGCCACAATTCCCAGACCTTCATGTGACCAAATTCCGAAGGGATATTACGGAGCTTGACCCATAGCGGCACCTCAGAATTTACAAAACTAGGGAAATTCCCAAGGGATGTGACTTTGAGTCAATCTATCTCCAAGAAGATCGTTCTACAACCGAGGAAGCACATATTCATCATTCTAAAAATTCTCTCCACATACCCCATATTGTTAAGAAAATATAGGAATTAAGAGTTTCACTAGTAGAGGAACGAGAGAATTTTGAAGCAGAAAATAAAATATTCTTAAAGGAATAATATAACTCTGAAAAGCGTGAAGAAATAAAAAATGCCTTCCCATGATCAGAAACCAAAGAATAATATTTCGAAAATAATTATTTCTAATACAGTTTCTACTACGTCTACAGGGAGCGTAGTAAAGGAGCTAGAGCAATCGAAGGCGAGGGTGTCTAGTTTAAAAATAAAGAAGGAGCCTCTAGATGTCATTGTTCCAAAATTAGCTCCTCCTTCTGTAAAAACAAAAGACACTCGTGGAAATAAAAGGGTTATTTCCTCGCTTAAAATCATTGTTTCGACATGCTCTCTAAAGCCCACTAATTTTAGAAGCACTAATTTTGAAACCGGCTCTTCATATACCAATAACATCAAATATTCTAAGACAATTGTCACTAGGATACCTCGTAGGAAACAAGATCCAGCCATTAAGAAAGCTTGTGGAGCCATTCATTCATACTCTCACCTAAGGTATCCAGTCAAGATTCAATCACAAAAACACCTTAGGAGACTTTTTACTTAGAAAATCTTTTCCACGATCAAGCCAACTAACACATTTGCACGCGCAGAAATTCATCTTCCCTGCCAGGTTCAACCCAAATGGGTTCCAAAAACTCCGCCAAGGAAGACAATAGCTAAAAAGGTCAAGTCTGCTACAAAGGCAAAACTCAAATCAACTTCTCCAAAGTTTGTTTGGGTACCTAAAGCTCCCACTAGTGAAAGTTTAGGAACCAAACCTGCACCAATAATTAAATCTTCTAATCCGTGAGGACCCATTCAAAATGGGTATCTAAAGCTCTCTAAATTGTTTTTGCAGATCCATCATGTGTGGTACCCCGACTCTAGTTGTTCCACACACATGACAGGAAATCAAAAACTGTTGAGCAACTACCAAGAGCTATAAATGGAATCAGATTCGGGAACGACGACTCAGCTCCAATTCTTGGATTTGGAGACATTATTCTGGACAATCTGACCATCAATGATGTCTCTTATGTCGAAGTCTCCATCATAACTTGTTCAGCATAGGCCAACTCTGCGACAAAAGGTTCCAGATGGTCTTCCTTGCTGATCGGTGCAGAACTTTGGACAGTAAGGATCAGGAACTTCACCAGGGTTTCAGGAAGTCTAATCTTTACACGATCAATCTGACGTCCGTACGACCTTCGATTGCTGTCTGCCTCATTTCATAGACAACTATTCAGAGGAACAGCTTATGGCATCAAAGAGTGTCTCATCTGAACCTCAAAGCTCTTTATCGACTTTCTACGAAAAAGTTGGTTCACAGTCTACCAAAAATCCTGGCAACACAAGAGCACAATTGTCCGGCTTGTCTGCTTAGCAAAATAAAGCGAGCTACTCACCACATCTAATGTGTTCCATCCACGTTTCGCCCCTTGGAATTACTACACATGGATCTCTGTGGGCCGATGCGGACTCAGAGTATCAAAGGATGAAAGTACGTGCTGGTGATAGTGGATGACTACTCTCGCTACACATGGACAAAATCCTCCGAACAAAAGATGAGACAGGGAACTTGAATAACAACTTTGTGAATATGATTCAGAATTTACTGCAGCAGACCATCCAAGTAATTCGAACAGACAATGGAACTGAGTTCAAGAACAAGTTCCTAAGTGATTTCTATCAGAGACTTGGAATTATTCAGCAATTCTCCGACGCGAAGACACCTCAACAGAATGGCGTAGTCTAGAGGAAGAACCGAACTTTAATGGAAGCCACGCGTACGATGCTAATCCACTTTGGCCTCCCACACTTCCTTTGGGCTAATGCAGTTAATACCGCCTGTTTCACTCAAAATAGGACGATCATTCACAAACTTTTTGACAAGACTCCGTATGAGATCATCAATGGAAGAATTCCAAATATATCATTCTTCGGGGTTTTCGGATGCAAGTGCTTTTTGTGGCGAACGATCGAGAGCAACATGTCAAGTTCAACCCTAAAGCATTCGAAGCCACTTTCATTGGATATTCCTCAACATCTAAGGCGTACCGACTATACATCAAGTCCACCCGATCAACTATAGAAAGCTACAACGTCACTTTCCACGAGATGGCTCCTGAGCACATCAGTTCAGGACCCGTGCCTAACCGCATGGCTTTTGAACATGACAGTTCAGAAACCGTGCTTACTGGTGAGTTGGCACAGAACCAACAGAGACCGCCAACAACAGGAAACTCTTCATCAGAAGAGGACATGAGAATAGCTCTAGAAGACTTGGATTTTTTTATTGAGCATTTATATCGGTCGAGCAACACAGTCACTACCCCTGTAGTGGAACCCCCACCTGAAGAAATCGATACACCAAGTTCTTCACCTATCCCCACCTCACCCGATTCAGAATCACCACAGAGTGCTACAGATTCTATACCAATCGATGAGACTATTCCAACCGCTCCCCACGCTGAAAGTCCCAATATGGAACTATCTCAATCAGATGTATAGCCTCAACATTCTGGAAGCCTCGTTCCACAAATGGATGATGACTCAACCTCAGGCTTACCTCATGAGTGGAAGTGGACTCGAGCGCATCCCGTTGAATAAATAATCGGTGATCCTTCGAGTACCCAAAATCAGAGCGGTTTGTTCTCATGCTTCTTAAGCCAAAACGAGCCAACGAAGGTAGCAGATGCACTTAAGGACTCGGATTGGGTGATAGCAATGCAAGATGAACTCTACCAATTCGAACGACTCCAAGTGTGGACACTAGTACCCCGTCTAGCTGGGAAAACTATCATTGGAACAAAATGGGTTTTCAAGAACAATAAAAATGAAGATGGAGAGTTAATAAGGAACAAAGCAAGATTTGTTGCTAAGGGCTACAGCAAACATGAAGGCATTGATTACGACGAGACGTACGCTCCTGTTGCCCGTATCGAAGCTATCAGACTGTTCTTTGGCTTACGCAGCTCAAAGGGACTTCAAAAGCGACCAAATGGATGTAAAAACTGACTTTTTCAGCGGCGTGTTAAAAGAAGACGTCTACGTCGCCAGATGGCTTCGTCGATCAAGAGCACCCTGATTATGTCTATCGACTGGATAAAGCTCTCTACGGACTGAAACAAGCCCCACGTGCTTGGTATGACGTCCTGAGTGAATTCCTCTTGAAGTCTGGATTTATTCGAGGAACCATCGATACGACCCTCTTCATCAAATGGCAAGAAAAAGATATGATGATCGTCCAAGTCTATGTGGACAACATCATCTTCGGATCAACTGATCCCCAGTTATGCCAGATTTCGGAGATCTAATGAAGACCAAATTCGAAATGAGCCACATGGGAGAGATGCAGTTCTTCTTAGGACTACAAGTCAGGCAGCTTGACGATGAAATTTTCATCAGTCAAACAAAGTATATCAAAGACATCTTGAATAAATTCCATCAAGATCAGAGCAAGTCTCTCAGCACTCCCATGGCAACGAGTTGTAAGTTGTAGCACCCGGGTCCTCGTGAATAGTGGGGCCAATAAATTTGCGTGAATGTTAATTTAAATTATGTGCCTTTCATGCGTTAATTCCGTGCTTATATGACTTATGTGTTACGTGGCCAGTTATGCGCATGAATTCGTGCTTCGTTGATCAGGAATTTGGTGCAATTAAATTGTGCCAAATGACCTCTAATTTATTTAAAATTTCGAGAAATAGGCAGAGGTAAATTTGGACCAAAGCCAAGAATTAGGCCAAGGGTATTAATAGGCTAAGTTTAGAGGATGAGGCCTAGAGATAATTAAAATGATTTATTGGGTTAGGAATTTAACTTGGGCCCAAACTCAATTAGGGATATGTTAGAAACAAATTTCCTTAAAACAAGGGATATTTTCGTCCCTTAGTCCCATCATTCCCTACAAAGTAATAAATTAAATAATAAACAACATAAAAGACCATTTCAACCCCAAAAAGACTCCATTGGAGGGGAACTGCCGAGAGCTCGAGCTGAGAAGGAGAAACGTGAAGACAAGCTGAAAGCCGCTCAAATCAAACTAGGTACTCTTCCTTAAACCGTGACGTGTAGATTTTAGTCCGAGGGCTAGTACGTTTTAGGATTTGGGACACGAAAATACCATATGCTAGGGCTTGAACGATTTTAAATACCTAAAAGAGCACCTTCTAAACTTGATTTGGTAAGATTAGCTCTTAAATGGCCTGTTTAGGGAATATTAGCCACGAACGGTTAGGACTAACTCGGTAATGTTGTTAAGCACGAACTTAGGGGTTTCCGAAGTTCATACGCCTTCAAAGATGTTCTTAAGAAAATCAACTGTTTAATCTTTAAAAGTAGGATTTTTCGAACTGAAAAGTGTTAGTGGAG
Organism: Craterostigma plantagineum; assembly: GCA_027422505.1. Taxonomy (NCBI): domain Eukaryota; kingdom Viridiplantae; phylum Streptophyta; class Magnoliopsida; order Lamiales; family Linderniaceae; genus Craterostigma; species Craterostigma plantagineum. The sequence goes on along the minus strand of JAPQWV010000013.1, from coordinate 13,882,224 downwards.
TATTTTGCGAATCGAGGAGGTAGCGGGATGGTTTGCGAACCCATGCAAACCCCACTTCGCGGCTTCAAGACAGTTCATGAGCCGCGTCCGTTTTGCGAACTCGGCAGTTTTGCGGGCCGAGCACACCTTGCGAATCCATGGAGGATTGCGGGCTGGAGAATTTCGATCGCGAATCCTGCTAAAGTTCACTAATTCCACCAGGTTTGCGAATACATCCAAGAGATAAGGGAAATGAAGGCTTTGCGGGTTGATGGTTTGCGAACCCCAAGTGGCTAGGAACTTTGCGGCTTCATTTTGCGAATTGAGGGCTAACGTTCGCGAACCGTCTAAGGTGGCGAATCCCCACAAGCCGCAAACCTCATCTCGCAGGTGCAAGGGTTGCGAATCCACACAAGTCGCGAACCCACTTTGCAAACTCTAACGAGTCACGAACTAAGTTCGCGAACCCAAATTGGTACACACTTCACGGGCCGAACTTTGCGACTCCAATCAAGAACTTTGAGATAATTCGCGAACTATACTTAACCTTTTTTAGCTAAAGTTCACGGGATGATCGAAGTTGGCGAACTAAGCAACTTCGCGGGTCTTGTTTCACGAACCCATCACCTTTTATGAATCCGATCAAGTAGCGAACCCCCTAATCATTTAAAGGCCAATTCGCGAACCATACTTAGCGAAATTTAGCTAGACTTCACGAATTCAACTAGAATTCTTAGAGCGCGTTTATAACTTGGGAAAAATATTTTACGAACTCTTCCCAATTAAATAATCCTTAGAAATGACAGTAGCTATAACATAGCGACACTTAAGTATTAATTAAGGTACTAACCGTCGTATTTATGCCTAAGGGTTGGACTTAGGAAATTCGCCGGGTCAGGTAGCAGTTAGCCTACGGACGCCAGGTAAGTGGAAATCCAACTACAACACATAGCATATGTGTATGTGCTTAATTAATGTGATTACGTGATAAGGTGCTTACGTGTTTACGTGAACTTGTATGATATGGTTGCATGCTTTCGGTAAGCGTTATGGCGTTAATGCATTATGCATATGCACGAGCATGCACGACACATTTGGGGGTAATGAAATGATGAGCGTGCATGATTATGTCGCAAATAGCGAAAATTAAATGCCGAGGTGGACGAGGATATTATTAGTAAAGTTAAGTGGCGGCTTCTGGGGCACCGAGACGGCGTTGATGCGCCGTCGGTGACGTTGATGCGTCGCCAGTATATGAACGACGTTGATGCGTCGGGGGATTACCATGGTTGGGTTGATGCCCTCATGGTTGGGTTGATGCCCTTATATCCCTGATTAGCGTGGTTGGGTTGATGCCCTCATGCTTTAGTATGGTTGGGTTGATGCCCTCATACTTTGGGCTGATGCCCGTGGTTGGATAGAGCTCTTTACGGTGTACGCCTGGGTAAAAGTCTGCCAAGGGCCCTAAGATAAAAGATACAAGATTAAGTTTGATTCATAGGACGTAAGATGCATCGGCGTGGATTGCCTTTGCGGGGTGTTATCACGTGCACGCCATGCATGATTTCTACTTACTGAGCATATCGCTCACCCCTTACGTTATGTGTTGTAGGTACACGCGACCACGGTACGTGATCGCTTGGGTGGCAAGGCAAATCTTTTGAAGCTTCCCGTAGCTTTTGGGGTGGAAGTGTGTGCATGGATGACGACCTGTGAGGCCGGGCGCATAGAAATTCTCTTGCTGCATATGTAGACACGTCCCGTGTAATTAAGCTTTACATGTAATTAGGAATTGGAAGCATTCTTTTGACATGCAAAGAACAATGTTCCATTACATAAATGGAAAAATTTCATACGCATTTCCGCATGTCTTTCAAACAAATCATCACTAGGCACCTAGGATAACGATAGAATAGGTAGTCGGGACAGCGGGTCCTGACATAAGTTGGATGCTGATCCTTCACGAAAAGCAGTCGACATCACACTCTGTCGCAGCATCATCGGCTCTCTTCTATATCTTACCTCGAGTCGGCCGGACATCATGTTTACCACGTGTTTGTGTGCCCGTTTCCAAGCCGATCCCAAGGAATCCCACATGACCGCAGTCAAGCGTATCTTGCGATACCTCAAGGGCACTTCTACCTTAGGACTCTGGTATCCGAAGGTTACGGACTTTAAACTCATCGGCTATACTGATGCTGATTATGCAGGTTGTCGAATGGACAGAAAAAGCACGTCAGGCGGCGCTCAAAAGCTGGTCTGCTGGTCATCCAAAAAGCATAATTGCGTATCAACATTGACAACTGAGGCAGAATAAGTCGTGGCCGCTAGCTGTTGTTCGCAAATGTGAATGCGCACTCAGCTTCATGATTATATGTACAATCTAATACCCAAATATAGTGATAGTCAAAGTGCAATCGCCATAACGTGCAATCCTGTCCACCACTCACCCACCAAACAGATAGATATTATATAACATTTTATTAAGGATTATGCAGAAAAAGGCACCATTGACATGTATTTTGTGAACACAGAGTATTAACTAGCTGATATTTTCACCAAGGCATTGGATGAAAAACGATTCCAATTCCTTGTTGAAAAACTAGGCATGTTGAATCTCCTGTGATATGTGCTTTACTTATCTTATGTGCTTTTGCATGCTCTATTCTATGTCTTTTCAGAACATCATTGCTATATCTTGAGTGAAAATTATAAAAACAAAATAAATAATAATCAAAATAATAAAATCCAAAAATTATTATACATATATATAATAGGGGGTGAAGATATCTTTAGGATGCTTTGATCTACTCACAAATAATTTTCCCTGACATGTGACTGATTAGTTGCTTAGTTTGTCAGTCTAGTTGCATTCTTGTGTCTAAAGATCGCTAGTTTGCTCCACTAGACACAAAGCCACTCCATATAAGTGAGGTCTTGAGCCTTTTATTTTTCTTTGGATTTATTCTGGAGCGAGTCACGCAACAATTGCTTGTCTTAACTTGTAATTCGTGGCCTCATACTCGACTTGCATTAGATCGTTAGGAAAATGATTAGGACACTTAGAAAATTCCTCACTCGGCCAGTTAGAAAAATTCAATCCTCTACATAGCCTCTAGTCATTCAATTTCTTCATTTGAAACCCATTTAAGCCTTCAACCAAATTCCAAATTCTTCGGAGAGATACTCAAATGAGAAAAGAAGGGGGAGAAAAAAACAAAAAAAAGGAAAAGATGACAAAAGAAGGTGGAAAACGCACACGAGGAATGCACAAAAACCAGTCCAAAAGAACCTGCCCTCCCAATTATCGAAATCATTCAGAAATCATAAGAAAAGGAGCATAGATCTTGCTGTGAACTTCTCCCTTGATAATCTCGTACACTCGTCAGAATAGCTGGAAAGAGGAGCACCGCAAAGTGAACTCCAACGATAATCCGGTCTTACATCGAGATAACGAGAAGTGGAGCACGGCCTTGGGTTCGAATTACACAACCGTGAACTTCTCCAAATCGATACTCTTAAAAACCTTTCTAGGGATTAAGAGAAGAGGAGCACGGTATCGGCCCGAGAACCAACAAGAAGAACTTCGCCTTAGATAATCTCTTAGCCTCGAACAGAAGCAGATCTTCAGCTTGAGCAAGTTCGGAAGAAAAATAAAGATGAAAAAGAAAATCAAATACGTAATGCCGGTGGAGAAGAAATACTAAAAAAAGGAAGATGAAGACTCTAAGCTCACATTTTCCAAATATACCTTCCCTTCTAAGTCAGAGCCAAATTAAAATCCCTCAAAGTCCCTTTGATTCTAAAACAACGGTCTCTCGCTCGGTGAAATGATTAAAAGCGCCTTGATCACAGTAAATTTACTTCTTGTCTTGCCTTGAGTGATATACATATAATCCCAAGATAAAAATAATTGAGCGCTAGAGCGAACCTTGTGAGAGTTATCGAAATGGATCATACTTTGAACGTAGGACTAGTTTGACGACATGACTTAACGGCGTACTATCTTTCCATGTGTCTTGTGAAATTTATGCGTGACATTGATCAAAGCAAAATAATCTGACCCCACTATTAATAATATTTGTATACACACACACATATATATATATATATGTATATACGAATATAAAATATATATACTTATATAATAAAAATAATGATAAGAATAATATTTTTTCTTTCTTATTTTTCTTATTTTTTTCATATTACGGTTAATACGAATTCGCACATTTTGACCTGCAATTTTATTTTCCATATGCGTTGAATCAATTAAATGCGAAATTTGTTCTACGTTTTTCGCACATTCTGAATGCATAATTAGTTTGCATTTTTTACGGAATTGTTTAAATGCGAATATTTTTGTTGCTCATACCCTCACGCAAAATTCTGCATACATGTTTCAGGGACTATGTATCCATGCTAAATTGAATAAATTGCGTTTTTTATGCCCATGACTTGAATTGATTGTAAATGTTTGCATGATAAATCAATTTAGGCGCATTACTTGAGGGGAGCAGTATAAAAATCTTGCACTAGCTCCAAATATTTTTGACGTTTTTCTAAGTGTTTAAGAACTTTTCGAACACAACAAAAGAGTGGAACGTCACGAATAGTCAAGACTAGACAGTGTCGATTAAGTTTCTCCAAAAAAAACCCTCGCTCAATTATTGTTAAAAAGACGAACTCAAAAATCTTTCCAAATCTCCATTTTTAATCAGATAATCGTTTTTTTAAGGTAGAATCGACATCTACTAGGTGTTTGCATGCGATTAATCTTAGTTTGCATCCACATTCTGAAGTTTTCTGCATGATTACTTATCGACTGTGTTTACTGTAGGAAAACCGAATGCTATGTCTCAGAGATTTAGACCTGTTTATATGAATATCTGGTATAATATCTATTTTTTAAGTTAGTTTCGTGTTTTCACACAATCTGGTAGTACAGTATTCGGTAATCTGTGTCTAAAATGCATAAAATTTCGATGTAAGACTGACTGGGTTTTTTATTATTCTTTAGTCGCATAAAATTTCGATGCACAAAATTTCGATGTCTAAGAACTTTCGGTCGCAAACAGTTTCAATTGAATTCCGATTTGATTGAGTTACTGTTTGCATCGAAAAAGATTTTCGATCGCTAAATTGAGCTAGTCGGAAAAATCGATGACTCTGACCGAAAGACTACCCTCGAAAACGATAATTCTAATTAGGAATTATATGAGCGCAAAACTTAAGTGTGAAATTGATAATATCGATGCAACGTATCTCGAGCGAAAAACTTACAGTCGAAAATTAAACTTTCGATTTCATTTTATTTCGATCGTGAAAATTGGCGGCGATAAAATCAATTTTCGATGCCGACTTTCTCGATCATAAAAACTCGCGGCAAAGATTTTGTTCGATCGAAATAAAATTGAACTAATGAGGTTTTCTTACAATCATTTTTTAGATGGCTCACTACCCAGCATATAACGACATCTATGACCGGAATATATATCTCGATGTCCAAGACACGAACTTTCAACTCGATCTCGACACTTTTCGGTGCCTAGACAAGATCATAGTGTCCCTCCTTAAAGGTCATCAGATGTGGCCAACTCTTACCCTAACGGTATCGGCGCCCATAGTCTACTTAAAACAGTTTTGGGGCTACATGACTGGACATGTAGTGGATGAAGACTACTAGTTCACCACAAAAATCGGCACAAGACATCTCAGCATCGATAAGAACCAGCTTGGAACGGTGTTGGACCTACCATTCAGTCAAAACTATGACCCTCTACCTACAGATGCAGAAATGGTGCATGATTTCCTGCAAATGGGTTATAGGCCACCGCTTGGACGACTAGCCTGGTTCCAGAGCAGTGGAATTCGTCATCTGTGGAAGACACTGTTCGGAATTATCAACAAGTGTTTGTCTCCAAAGCACGCGGGTTTTGACAAAGGGAATGAGAACATTCTTCGACTATTTCACGGAGTCGCTTTCTGCAAGAACTACGATATGGCCCAGTTGATCTGGAACGAGTTAGCTGATCAAGTTCGTCAGAAGGCCAACAAGAAGTTGAAGAATCTTCCCCATGCTCGATGGTTCTCTCTACTCATCAACCATTTCATGGAGGTTCACGGGACATTTCACAACTACTTCCGGGTGGTGAGTACACACCACCCACGTTGCGCTTCTTTCACAACCTGAAGCCTGCCGATCTCCAGTTCCAACCGATGCCCATCCCATTCGAACTCCTACATCCTGCCAATCCCACGGAAGACGTATACAGATCATACTGTCGGGAACATCATCTCACAGAGGCGATGATCAGAGGGCCCCCGACAGACTTCCACCTAAGCTCTCAACACCCCGATCCTGAGGCTGCATTGATTGATGAGTAGCCTAGGAGCTCGAAATGGAGCCTCCAACTCAAGACCTGAATGCCACGCTGATTGACGCAGTGGCACAAGAGTTGGTAGTCAAAGCTCCAATTCACGAGCTAAAAGCAAAGGCCCCCATCATTGTCGACGACTTGAGGAACTGCTTGAGGATGATCTACCAACGAAGCACCTCTCGAAGCAGAAATGGGGCCTAGCCCATTTTAACCGGCAACTACGCCTGAGACAGAGGCTCTGATCTCCACGATCACGCTAGACGAGCTTGAATCGACAACGCCAGCCCGTGAGGAAGCTGATCACGAACCATCTCCTCACACGGCTACCTCGTTCGAAGCAACGAAATCCGACGAGGAAGTTCCCTAGGTTAGACAGGTTTCCCAATAACTACTCCCATCCACTGAACCCGTCGACAAAGCTGTCATCACCACATCAGACACGACGCCTATCATCACTCCATGTGCTGAGGACTTCTCTTCGCTCAATCTTGAGCTGCAGCACGACTCCCTTGCATCCACCGAGGCCGAGACTCAGATTCCCATCACTACCGGCCCCGACCAACAAGTCTCTGACTCACAGGTTCAATCAGAACCTACAACAACATCCATAGAGACGATTCCTTTGGAATTATCTCGAGGATTGGATGGATGTCTCGAAACGTCACAACCTCAAGTGACGACGAGCCAGCCTAGCGAGACGGTGTTCACTCGTGGGTTGTCAACAGGCAGTCAAACTGGTATCATAAGTCTTGCTCAAGGCGGCAGGTCAATAACATTTTCTGACGTTGCGACAGTGGAACGCCAACGTGGCTCCACTACAGAGGTGTTCGCCCTGTTCATGATGGAGGACAGACTACAAGCAGCCCTCTCTGCCGCATTTACTTCATTTGAAGATCGACTTATGGAGAGGGTTCCAGCCGTCGAGACGTCCCGACGTGACACTAGTAAAGCACCAGTCTCTGAGGCAACCACAAACCTCACACCTAAGCCTCACACCCACACAACCCGCCCTCACAAACACACCCATACAATCACCCATACTCATCAACCCATACACTGTACCCACCAGCGAGCTCCACACAATTCTCGTTGCCCAAATTTCTGATAGGGTGTGCAAAGGATTTCAAAAACCGCCCGCACCACACCGCATCACGTATTACCGTCTAAATCGCGGTTTATTTTTTATTCGCCGAACCGCACCGTAGAAATGGTTCGGTGTGGATTATTTGTATAAACCACAACGAACCGAACCGCACCATACTTTATATTTACAATTTTACTACTAGTCAAGTATTAATGTTTATTTATTAGTTTAAGACTAACAAATATTATTATAAGATTAATAATAATTTTCATATTGGATCAAGCCCAACAAATATGGTTGATATCGATTAACACCACTAAAAGCAGTAAGCCCACATATGTTTTGATTCTAATTTCTATCCAACAAGTACACAACACTCCCAATTCCCAAATCAATTACCCTAATGACCGTATGTCGACTTCAACATCACCTTCACCAACGGAAGCTTCAAGCTAATATCGAAGACTAGCTTATCTGTAAGAGGTAGCTTTATTGTATTGTACATTGTCATTAGAGAATATAATAGTCATTTTTTATAATATTTGAGCTTTTCGTTGCCCACTGTCAATATATAATTATTTATTAATCACTGTAAATCGCCACTATAATATCGTCAATAACTTTGTGTTTATCCATTGTTCATAGATTATTGTATGTAAATATATGATCTTTTTAATTCTTTGTTTGCTATTGCAGTCATTAATCATTTTATGCGAGTATATCCAATGGAAAACGTCACGAAAGCGTCAACGTAAGTTTAATATTTCTACTTCACTTGACATATATATTAGTTTCTAAACTTGAATTAAAATCTAAGTTAAAGCTTAGAATAATCATGTTTATTTTTTTTGTCAGGATCCAATGATCGAACAAGAAGAAGCTCAAAAAGTGGATTGTACCCTCTTTGATGGAATAAACTTCTCAAGCTGAGGTCTCTGATGCGTCCACTTATATCCATTGAAGTGGAGAATGGGGAAGCTATTATGCTGTGGCAAGATCCTTGGTTGTACACGGAGCCGCTCATTGAACGGCACCATTGAGGACCTATTGTGAGGGACTTCCTATGGATTCTCGCCTCAACTGCATCATCAACGAGACGGGTGGTCCTGGCATGCGGAAACGATGACGGAATATATGGAGATTGCTGCGAACCTCCCTATTGTGCGACCTCACGAGCAGGATACCATTCGGTGGACGGGGTCGAGTGATGGCCACTTTTATACCTACACGGCAAGGGAAGCTATTACATACCGACACGACAAGGTCCCATGGGATACTCTATTTGGAGGGCCCGTACGCATACGAAGACATGAATTTATGTTGTGGCTGGAAATTAGGGGCAGACTGGCAACAAAAGATAATCCAAGGATTGCAGCGGCGGCCGGCACTACTGTATGCATGCTGTGTGACCGGGGAGCAACAGAATCGGTGGCACCTGTACTTTGAATGCGCCTTATCAAGGAGATGCTTGCGGCTGCTTAGGATGAAGCTAAGGTTTACGTGGCCTTCTCGGCGGTGGGAGAGAGGGCTGGGCTGGGCATCGAGACGATGGCGAGGAAAGCACCTAACAAATCTCGTCCAGAAACATGTGCTTGCATCCCTTGTGTACCAGCTGCGGCAGGAGCGAAACCAGCGCTGGAAAAATTGCCTCTGCCGTACCGAAGATTACATCGTGGATAACGTTGTGGATACATTGTGCGCTCGCTTGAGCACAATTTTGCATAGCTATTCGCTCAAACTGATGGTTTTGAGACGATTATGGCGAATTGCTTGGTAGTGTTGTTCTCCGTTTGACGACGGCAGAGTGTTTTTTCATTTTGAGTGGATGCACCGTGCCACTTGTGGTAAAGTGCATTGATTTGGTTTTGTTTCGAGTTGATGCACCATGGTTATAACCACGCGTTCCTCTGTACTGCTATACTTCTTTATTTTTCTCGTTTATAATAGTGACCGTTTCCAAAAAAAAAAGTTGATTGTAGTGATGTTAATATCAACAACCAACCCAATAATCCATCCACTCATGCGGGTAAGAAACCTCCAATACCTCCTCAAAAAAAACAAAGGACCAAGTCGACTGACCTTAATAAGAAAGAAAACTCGAAAAAGGTCTCCGAGATATGGTCTCACTTTTTTAGTAGATTGGAAGGTAGTAATCCTCCTAGAGCTGCTTGCAATTATTGTGGTACAAGTTACGCTGCTCATCCTAGAAACAATGGAACTACTAGTTTATGGACGCATTTGGAGTCTTTATGCAAAACGTATCCGCACAGAATAGGAAAAAAAGCGGAAAACTATGCATGATTTTAGTGTTTTGTCTGGGAGCCCTTATGAGAACTCTGCTGGTAAGGGAAAGAACCTTAATCTTGAACTGGTCAGGAATAAGCTTGCTAGAATGCTTATAATTGACAAGTTGCCTTTTAGGTTTGTAGAAGGAGAAGGTTTTAAAGATTATTCTCATGCTTTGGAACCAAGTTTAGAGTGGCGTCTAGGTATACTGTGGCTAGAGATTGCATGAAGATTTTTGTTGAAGAGAAGAAAAAGTTGCAAATTATTCTGAAATCATAGAGAGTGTGTTTGACCACTAATACTTGGACATCATTGCAGAACTTGAACTATATGAGTCTTAAAGCGCATTAGGTAGACGATGATTGGAAATTGCAGAAAAGAATCATCAACTTCAGTCTTATTGAAAATCATAAAGGGGAAACGCTAGGAAAGCACGTCGAAGAGTGCCTAAACCAGTGAGGCATTGATAAGGTTTTGATGATTACTGTCGATAATGCTAGCTCTAACGATCGAGCAATCAGTTATTTGAAACGAAAATGCAAGAGGGCGGATGTTATCTTGAACAATGATTACTTGCATATGATATGTTCGGCGCACATAGTTAATTTGATCGTTAAAGAGGGGCTAGAAGAGCAACACGATTCCATAATGCGCATTCAAAATGCCGTGAAATATGTGAGGTCTTCTCCTGCGAGGCTTATTATGAAATGTGTTTAGAAAGAAAAAATCGATTATAAGAGCATTGTTTGCTTAGATGTTGAAACACGATGGAATTCGACTTACTTGATGCTTGAGGCTGCCGAAAAATTTGAGAAAGCTTTTGAAAGGTCGGGAGATGAAGAACAGAGGTACATAGATTACTTTGATTGTTATGAGCTAAATCATGAAGAAAGGGTGATGAAAGGAGGAATATTGAAGGGGAATAAAATGCTTGGACCTCCAATGGCTGAAGATTGGAGTAACGCAAGGAACTTTGTTAACTTTCTACAATGTGGCTTTGAGATTCTCTAGTTCACTATATAGTACTTCGAATGCCTTCTTCCGTGAGCTTACAACTGTTTATGTTGGCTTGTCTACTATGCTCAACAAAGAATATCACATGGCTTGTATGACTCTTCGCATGAAAGAGAAGTTTAATAAGTATTGGGGAACTATTGATAACATGAATTGGTTGTTGTTTGTGGCTATTCTTTTAGATCCAAGATACAAGTAGAAGTATTTGGACTGTGGTTTGACAACAATGTCAGAAGGTGATACGTCTTTTGCGCGGAAGATGACTGCAAGAATATAAAACTTGTTGAGTTCGTTGTATATGCATTATGCAGGTTCAGATGTACAACAATCAAGTGACTTTGAAATCACTAGCCATATGCAGGTTGATCATGAAAATGATTTGAGCGAGTTGCTAGATTCTCAATTTGCTAAACACTTGGAAGATGAGTAATGCATAGAGAACAAATCAGATGTTGCAAGATACTTACTAGATTGTTCTGAAAAAACAAGAAAAGATTTTGATGTTCTGAATTGGTGGAAGGTGAATACTCCAAAATATCCGGTTCTATCAAGAATCACAAGGGGTGCTAGCAATTCTTGTATCAACTGTTGCTTCTGAATCTACTTTTAGTACAAGTGGTCGTTAATTGATTCATTCAAGCTCCTTATCTCCAAAAATGGTTGAAGCGCTTATATGTACCCAGAATTGGTTACAATGTAGTCATTCACCAATTGATCTTCGTGCTGCGGTAGAAGATATTGAACAATTTGAAGAATTCGACAAAGGTAAATATCAAATTATTTTAATTGTTTATTAGATTTTTATTGAAATAATATTAATATGTTTATTTTATCTACATAATTGTAAGGATCTAGCTCACTCAAGACCAAAGGGTAGAAGCTTTTTAGTGAGACTATAAACTTTATATTTTGCAATATTAGACTTGATTTGTTTTAATTTCTTCTACGTTTGAATATGAAATATTTACAACATTTCTAGTCTTTGGTTTGAGTCTAAACTCGTTACGTAATAGTGGAGTCATTGGATGGAATATATATATAATGGTTAAAAACCGCAAACCGCACCGCAACCGCAAAACCGCCAAACTGTACGCGTGGTTTTATTTTGAAAACCGCAATTTCAGTTTTTTCGAAAAACCGCATATAGCAATTCAGTGTTGAATTTGTTGAGAACCGCACAAAACCGCACCATGCACACCCCTACTTTTTGGACTTACCAACCGGACGCCACAAGAAGAATACCTCTTTAGGCGTCTCGTTGATCGTCCTGAACAATCCACACAGTTCTGCCGCCGCCAAGGCTCCCACTCCAAACGTTGACATGACGACCCTGAGGATCAGGATCGGCATGATGGGGAGAAGAGGCCGATGACATCTACGAGTGGTCAAGGACAAGGTTCGGGCTCGGATCAGGTAAGTACAGGAGATGCTGATAACTCACGACTCATAACAGCTCACAAACCCAAACCCAAACCACCACGCATCGCACCCAAACTCTAACCCCAATTGAACCACCCACCACAAGAACGCCTCTGCCCTTACCTCCACCAACGACAATCACAAGCCCACTGCTTCCACAAGAAGAAGCAGATGCAGAAATGCTCTTGGCCCTAGCGAAAACCGTAGCAACCTTATGCTCAACCGCTCCGGACCGGTCGGGGACATCAAGACGTGAAGTTGACCCACAAGAAGTCCTCGATAAATACATCTTCGATGGACAGTGGGTGGCTCACCATCTACCCGACACAATCGCAAAGCAAAGACTCAAGGATGTTTGCCACTATCTATGCCAAGCTTTGGTCGACCTAGTTCTCATAGAAGGCGAAGAACTTCAGGAAAGCGAGGACTACAATTTGGATCCCCCAAGGCTTCCAGAGTTGATTGCACAACGACACCCCTCCGACCTTGACTGCAGGAGAACGTACGGATAGAAGTCTCGTTCCTCGAAGAAGCTCGTAAGCAAATTTCGAGGTACCGGACAAGATCAAGAAGGTGAACGAGTTCAAGCTCATAGGCTCGCATTGGGATCAGCAAACAATGATGGACTATCTATACAGGCTGACCCAATTCGGACCAGACTTGATTGGACTCCCTAAAAGTCAGCTGAGGAGCCATTTCAAAAATCTACCTCCAATTTACCAGCTGCTGGGAGTTTATCACTCAAAAGGAATATTTCCAACTCCAATCTACATCATCGAGCGGACAAACAGAACTCGGGAAGAGATAGACAATAGCTATCTACCGTACCTTCCAGCCCACGAGATCTACCATCTTTTCCACATGTACGTGGAGAAGTGCAAGGATCCTCAATGCTATATCAAGAAGGAAGGGCTCGATGGAATCAACCGGTTCATTGTGCGCCAAGTAAAGTACTTTGCCGCACACGACCTTGAGATGACTCTGGAGAGCAACATGAAGTAGGTCAACATGACAGCCCCAAGCTTGAAAGGTCCTAAGATCGAAGGACTTCCCATCAATCACGTGTTCTTAGACCCAGTCCTAGCAATCACTTACCACAACACAGTTGATGAGAAGATTAGATAGATGCTAACGACTGAGGTTAACAAATTCTGTGACGGGACGCTCAAGTTGATCAGGAGGAACATCAAGAGAAGTTTTGAAGAATCAATGAAGAGACCAGGCTACCCGATCGGAAAAGAATAAGAGAGCAACCACCTCTGACTAAGATACTCGAAGCCAAAGCGTATAGAGCTAAGGGACATACATCATTAGGCATTATGAGCATGCGCTGGGCTTGCGCAGGTTATTCGATGCCCGACAAAAATAGACAGAGCAGACGGGCAATCAAGCACAAAGGGGGAGATTGTAGAATATGCTGTGTAATTGTGCTTTGATTTTATTAGCTATCTTTGTAATTAGGGGGCGTTTCTTGTATTAGTCCATAGATTAGGACTAGATTTTTTTATTTATACTAAGTTTATTTGGTATAAATACAATTGTAAACATTGAGCTTAATAGAGAAAGTTAGTCAATTGATCTCAAAGGCTTGCAATTCGAATTCTAGAGAGAGAAACACAAGAAACTTTCTCACTCTAAGCGAATTCTCTCTCGAGATCTCAATAGTAAGTTTTTGATCGTGAGGTAAAGCCGTACAATTTTTAATCGTAACATAAGAATTTGAGTCTAGGATCATAGACTTGATAATCGAGGACCTAACAATAGTTAAAATGTACCTATGAGAGGGTATTAGGCATTTCAGCTCATATGCACGCTAAGATTTGAAATTTAAAATTCTTTTCAAGCATGCATGCCTATAATGTACCCTCGAGCGGTTACTCACATTGCTAACCAGTAGTGTATGTGGAGCAACCCCGAGATACCATACACGCTGGGAGGTTTGTGGCTGCTATCATCGCATACCAGTCATGGGTGTGGAGCAGCTCTCTAAGTACCTACTCATGCTATAATTCTGCAAGATAAATTCGGGACTTTGGTACCCATTTTTGGATGTGTCCTCCCTTATTAGCAGAAAACAAGTTAAGCACATATGGTTCAAATATTGATCCTAAATTGTCATTTAATGCAGAACCCGTGATCCCCGTAAGCTAGTTTACCAATAAGATTGCGCGCACACTATATACTTATGTGAATTCCTATACTTGCATAGCGCGTTTTATGTCTATGAGATTATAGGAATTTTTGTGCATTGATTATGTGGATAAGTGAGTTTTATGAAAATATGTGCTTACGTGACTTAATTCTTTCTCTATGTGCATCGATGATGTCTAACTTAGGAGGAATGTCGAAAAAGGTATAATAACAGAAATTAGTTCTAAATTGGACTAAGGTTGTAGTTGGGCTAGGACTTTAAACTTATGGTCCAAGAATAGTGAGGAACTCAACAAATTATAAATGGTAGGAAATAAAATGCCCAAGTAGAACCTTAACCTTGGCCCAAGTTATTAAAGAAAAATCTTAGGGACAAAGTTCCCTAAAGTAGGGGATATTCACGTCAATCCTAGTATCATCACCATACCCTTAAAAGCTTAAACATTTATCTAAGATATTTATCCAAAAACATTCCTCTCACTAAGAAAAACGTGAAGATAGAAAGAAGGAGTGGAGATCGACTATTAGCATTTGGAAAGGTATGGAACTTCTACTATGCTTCTACATTGTTAGCTTGTGGTTTAGATTTTTAGCATGTTTAAAGATGTTAAACCGCGAAAAACTACATTGGCTCGTGTTTAGGTTAAATCGACTTTTAGGGTTTTTGAGTTTTAGGATATTCATCAAGTTCTTGAGAAAAAGGGGTGGCTTGATCCACGTTGTTAGGATTTCACGGGTCTAAAGGTGTTTTGGTAAGTTTGGATTCGTGAAATATAAGTTTCACGAATACATAGCCATTCCACTTCATGCACTCAACAAGGTTGGCGAATCATAACTGTTTGGCGAATTTAGGGAGAGTTCGCGGATCATAGGAACTTCAATTGGCGAACTCCCTAAGTCACGAACCCTAATTAGCGAATGGTGTGTGTTGAGCATTTCCGCAAATCACAAAACGAGCTAGGCTTTTCGCAAACTGCAAGCTTGAGGTATTCGCAAAATATGAGAAGGCAGAGCTAATTCGAGAACCATGAGATAAACATTTCACTTTGCGAATTGAAGGGAGTTCGCGAAGTGAGTTAGGGTTTCGCGGGTTGTGTCCATTTGGCGAATCCCAAAATTGGCGAATTAAGAAATAATGCAAATAACTTTGCGAACCCTGGAATGAACTTTGCAATTGAGTACAGTTCGCGAACCATAACATGGCGGGTCCGTGTAGTTCGCGAATCCATACAAGTCACGAATTGAGTTCGCGAGGTGTACATGAGCTAGATGAATTCGCGAATTAGGTTCGCGAACTGCAAGCCGCAAACCACACTATGGCAAATGTAGTTCGCGAAATAGGTTGATTCGCGAACCAATGGTTTCGCGGGTCCAACCAAGTCGCGAATCTATATTAATTCGAAGGAGTTCGCGAATCATATGAGAGGTTGGGTTCGCGAATTAGAGAAGTTCACTAATTAGGGTAACTCACGAATTGAACCCCTTAGATAAAAACGTTTTAAGTTAAAAAAAAATCTCCTTTTGAGGAAAAATATTTTTACACCATTTAATAAGAAAAAATTCTGATTCGAATTAGCATAGGCTCTTTCAACGCCCGATCATAAATAGCCTATCAGTATTTTTCAAGGGCAACTTTCGATATAGGCAAACGCTGTTTTGATAGAATTTTCGAATGAAAATTTATGCTGTCAATTAATATAATTTATACACTAACTTTATACCCTTTTATGTTTAAAGGACAAAATATTAAGAAATTCACCAGACTGGTTAGCGGTTAATCTACGGACGCCAGGTAAGTGGAAATCCAACTACAACACATAACATGTGTGTATGTGCCTAATTTATGTGATTACGTGATGAGGTCTTACGTTCTTATGTGAAATTGTATGATATGGTTTCATGATTATGGTAAGCATTATGGCATTAATGCATTATGCATATGCACGAGCATGCACGAAACACTTGGGGTAATAAGATGATGAGCGTGCATGATTATGTCGCAAATAGCGAAAAAACATTGCCGAGGTGGGCAATCAAGTTATAAGTTAAGTAAGGGGCGGCTTCCGGGGCACCGAGACGGCGTTAATGCGCCGTCGGCGACGTTGATGCGTCGGGGGATTACCATGGTTGGGTTGATGCCCTCATGGTTGGGTTGATGCCCTTATATCCCTGTTAGCGTGGTTGGGTTGATGCCCTCACGCTTTAGTATGGTTGGGTTGATGCCCTCATACTTTGGCCTGATGCCCGTGGTTGGATTAGAGCTCTTTACGGTGTACGCATGGGTAAAAGTCTGCCAAGGGCCCTAAAATAAGAGATATGAGATTGAGTTATTCTATGAGACGTAAAATGCATTGGCGTGGATTGCCTTTGCGGGGGATTTATCACGTGCACTGTGATGCATAATTTCTACTTACTGGGCATATCATGCATCCCTTACGTTATGTGTTGTGGGTGCACATGACCACGGTACGTGATCGCTTAGGCGGCAAGGCAATCTTTTGACGCTTCCAGCGGCTTTAGGGTGGTGGTGTGTGCATGGATGACGACCTGTGAGGCCGGGCGCATAGGATTCTTTTGGATTGCATGTATACGCTTCCATGTAATTAGAATTAGGAATATTCTTTTGACAAAGCAACGTTCTCCATTATATAAATGGAAAATTTATACGCATTTTTAGTATGCTTTCCAATTATAACTCGTTAGGCACGTAGGATAACGTTAGAATTAGGTAACGAGGTACGGGTCCTGACATTTAAAGTCCTATTCAATTTAATTTGTGATTTAGGAACCCAAGTTTGGTGAACCTTAGAGGGATATGACATATCAGCGCCATTGAATGTGTGCCTAGGTCTAGAAGATCTGAAGATTTTCTTCCTAGCTAGTCGCAGAAGGTGTCTTTCATACTTAATCTGGACTGGGTATTTTAGGTAGGGATACGAGCTGATGGCATTATATGCATCATCGGATGATGAGTCATATTTCCTACGAGAATTCACATCATTCACTCTACAATGAATATTGTGCATGATTGAGAAATTCTTGCTTAGGCATGGAACTTCTTCATTGTACGCTTCCCTTTCCCTTTTAATAGGAATAGGAGTGGAAAATTCTTGAATATTTTCGACCTTAATTTTAGAATATAATGTTGATTTTCCTTTCTCCTTCCTAATCTTTATTTGTTCCTTAGCTATTTTTAGCGCTTTTGCTTTTACTTAACGTTTCAGCTTCAGTCAAAGTTGACTCTGAATGATTAGTAAAAGCCTTCTCTGGTTTAGGAATAAGGATGCTTCTTCTCAAGATGTATTATTTGACAAATCATTTGAAACATATAAAGACGGGGAATTTTTGAGATATAAAATCTCCTTTAAAAGGTTTTCTTTTTCAGCGCGAAAACCTATCCTTTCAGAGTCCAAAGTATCTTGTATATCTTTAATTTACGAAGAGTCTGTGGAGTATCACATCGGGTAGGTTTATGATCATGTAAATTATTTTTCCCGTTAGAACTTAAGCTAGAGGGAAAGGTTTAGTCTGTTTGACCTCTTTTCGAAATAACATTCTCTAAATGTTTGAGAGTAAAGTATATGCTATTCCTCTAAGACCATCTCATATTTTGTTCAAATTTCATTACGCTCGGCTTCGCAAGAACGTAAATTGTTAGTAATCACGCAGACCCTCTTTTCACAATCTTCTAACTTAGTTTCTAAGTTAATAATCTTTGACTTTGCATTGGTCAAATCTTCATTATCATAAGCTAGGCTTTCTTGTTGCTTAAGCAACACGGAGAAATAATTAGCACATCTTGCTTCTAATTCCTCAATCTTCGTAGCTTGAGCATCCATTTTCATTAATTTCAAATTTTTAATATAATTTTTTTTATTAAAAAAATTGGCTTTTGGAAATTCGGTGACGAGAAGTTTGGTTTACTCGAGAAGTATCATGAAGTATCGAAGATGTAAGTGTCGAATTTTGTTTTTACCTAAACATTTTTTAGATGATTACGAAAACTTCGAGAAATTACCAAACATTTTCTATAATTTTCCAATAATGTCCTAAGTGGATCGTTGGATATGTGATCGTTGACACGTTTGTGGATTTGCTTTAAAAAATTTGTCAAAAACATCGTCTACACCGAAAATTTTGGGCTTGGTAAATTTATTTCGAAAATTTATAATCGGCCGTTAAAATTGACTATGCCCATTGGACTCAGAATTTTTTCTCATCAAGTGATTAAAAAATAATTTTATTCAAGGGGACCGAAACTTTTGGTGATTGTAAACGCTTAAGTGATATTTTGAAAGGTGGGTGACTGAGAGTTGGACAGAAAGTCTTAAAGAATGAAAGTTCTCAGATGAAATTCGTGAAAATTAAAATCTCGTAGTTGGGTTCTCATCCACAAAAGCTGTGAACAACAACTAGCGGCGGAGACATATTCTGCCTCCATCGACGAAGTTGAGACGCAGTTTTGTTTTCGAGAAGACCAACTCACGAGTTTACCGCCCAAGAAGTGTGCAGCTCCAGAGGTGCTTTTCCGATCCATCTTGCATCCTGCGTAATCCGAGTCAGAGAATCCAACCAGTTTGAGGTCAGATTGAGTGGGGTACCACAAACCCAGATTGGGTGTTCCTTTGAGATAGCGGAGAATCCTTTTGACAGCAGTGAAATGGGATTCCTTAGGTGTAGCCTGAAAACGAGCGCAGATCCTGTCGAGAGAATGATATCCGGTCGACTAGCAGTGAGGTACAGAAGAGAGCCTATTATCCCACGATAGACGGTTTGGTCGACGGGAGCACCAGATGGGTCCGCGTCGGGTCCACCAGAGGGAGACATAGGTGTAGCGGCAGTCTTAGCATCTTTCATTCCATTTTTTCTCGAGGATGTCATGGATGTATTTGGACTGGTTGATGAAGATTCCGTCGGGGAGTTGCTTTACTTGAAGACCAAGAAAGAAGTTCAGCTCGCCCATCATACTCATTTCGAATTTCTCCTTCATCAATTCTGCGAATTCTTCACACAGTTGTGGTTCAGTCGATCCAAAAATGATGTCATCGTCATAAATCTGTACAAGCATGATGTCCGGGTCATTCCGCTTGGTGAAGAGAGTTGTATCCAGAGATCCTTTCTTGAATCCAAACTGAACGAGGAAGTCTGAAAGGACGTCATACCAAGCTCGGGGATCCTGTTTCAGTCCGTAGAGAGCCTTGTAGAGTCGATATACGTGATGAGGAAACTCTTCGCTCAAGAACCCTTCAGGTTGATCAACGTACACTTCTTCTTTGAGAAGTCCATTCAGAAATGCAGTCTTCACGTCCATTTGGTAGACTTTGAAGTTCTGTGAGCAGCAAAGGCAAGAAAGATCCGTATAGCTTTGACCTGGCAATGGGGGCGAAGGTTTCATCGTAGTCGATGCCTTCTTGTTGATTGTACCCTTTGGCCACAAGTCTTGCTTTATTGCGGATGACAACACCGTCTTCATCCTTTTTGTTCTTGAAGATCCACTTCGTGCCGATAATGGATCTGTTGCGAGGGCGTGGCACGAGTTCCCAAACTTGTAGACGTTCGAACTGATTTATTTCCTCCTGCATTGCGCTCAGCCAATCAGGATCATTGAGAGCTTCAGCTACTCGTGATGGTTCGGCTTGACTGAGAAAGCAAGCGAACAAACTTTCATTCATTGTAGCCGAACGCGCCGAAACACCGGATGTGGGATCCCCAATAATCTGATCTGCAGGATGAGAGCGAGCCCAAAGTGGTACATTAGTCTGTGAAGAGCTAGCCGCATTTGTGTCGAGTGAAGGCTCATTAGATTGGGGTTCGATGTCCGAAGAAGAGATCTCAACCATGGTTGGTAAAATGTCGTCTTCATTGAGATTGAGATTATCCAAGTTTGGAGGGACGACATCATTGCCGATAGCCTGTGGTGTAGTTGGGGTGGGTGCAGCGGTAAGCAATGGGAAGAGACCCAAACCAACCCCATCCCGTGAAAGGTTGAGTGGTGGTGAGGTGAGTCTTGGGGAATGGATAGAAGTACTCGAAAAGCAGATCGAGATCCAGTTCTCCATTGTTGCTCTCAGATGAGGAAGTTCCCGTCGATGAAAGTTGACCTTTTGTCAACGACTGTAGAAGTCCGGGTTCTGGTCTGATATGAGCAGAAGTCATGTGGTCGCCTTCGTTTTCGTCAAAGTAACATTTGTGCTCTCTATGACTGATCATTTCTCCTTAAGATAGACTCGGTATGCCTTCGAGTTCAGAGAATATCCAACAAAGATGCCTTCAAGTGCTTTCGGATCGAGCTTCCCAAGATGTTGGCGATCATTGGCAACAAAACATCGGCAACCGAAGACCCTTAGATAAGATATATCTGGGATACGATGGTTATTCAGTATCTCATATGGTGTACGGTTGAATCTCTTGTGGATAGAGGCCGGTTTTGCGTGTAGCAAGCCGTTTCGATATCTTCTCCCCAAAGAGAGTTGGGAAGGTCGGATTGGATGAGGAGAGTCCTAGCTGCTTCGACTAGTGTCCTATTCTTACGCTCACCGACACCATTCTGTTCTGGTGTCTTCACAGCTGAGAACTGCTGGGTGATGCCCTGAGTGGCATAGAAAACACTGAGCTTATGATTCTTAAACTCAGTTCCGTTATCAGTTCTGATAATTCGAGCCTTCTGTTGATGAAGATTTTGGGACGTAACAACAAACTCGATGATTACATCAGGAACTTCATCCTTTGTACGAACGAGTTTCGTCCACGTGTAGCGTGAGAAATCGTCGACAATCACAAGAATATACCGTCTTCCTCCGATTGTAGCCGTAGGCATCGGGCCACAAAGATCCATGTGCAAGAGCTCGAGGATGAGCTTAGAGGACGGCGTTTCCTTGGAGAGATGAGACGGGCGCTTCATCATCCCCAATTCACAGGCAGAGCAGAGATGCTCCTTATGATAGGACAGCTGGGGTAGGCCGTTGACGAGTTTATTCTGACGCAGTTTGTTGATAGTCTTGAAATTGAGATGTGAAAGACGTCGGTGCCATAGATCGTTCAACTTGAGTGTAGCACGGGAGAGAAGACATATTGGTCGAGAGGTCGTAAGATTGAGTACGTAGAGGTGAGATGTGCGAGTTCCAGAAAGAAGAGGCAGTCCCGAGGCATCGATAATGCTGCAGATGTCAAATTCGAAGAGAACCTTGTATCCTTTGTCGCAGAAACGACCAATGCTGAAGAGATTGTAGCTCAAACCCTCGACGTAAGAGATGCCCTTGATCGTCAGTTTGTCATGGATGAGATCGCCAGTTCCGAGAATTGGCGCCATTTGACTGTTTCTGAAGGAGACCCTTCCGAGATAGCGTTCGGAGAAGTTGCTCAACAGCTCTTTGTTCCGCATCATGTGTGTGGAGCAACCTGAATCTAGATACCACACATGACAGACCTGCAATCATTAACAAACGTTGTGTCCCCGTTTACGGACGGGACCTTCTTGTGATACATGTAAAATTTTCGTGCGCTTAACGGGAAATGTGAGGTCTAGATCAGGTTGTGCTGGATCTAATTTGGATTTCTCGATGTGATTTGTTTGATGTGACGGGATTATGGTTTTTCTAACCCATATTTGCCTAACTTGTGCTTGCATGTACGGTGCCTTATTTATGAGTTGGTGTGGGGGTGTTGGTTGTTGTTGTCGTCCTTCGGTTTTAGTCGTCTTTTGCTTGCGAGCAGTAGGTGACTTTGTATTTAGCGTCGAAAAGGCGTTTTCGCTTAACCGTAGGTTTAGACGAAATGGGAGAATGCAAAGGTGTCGTAGAGGAGGTTCGCTTGCTTGGTCGGAGTGTTGCGTGTTCGTGTGTTTCATATTCATGAAAGCGTGGAAGAACAAAGTCATTGCAGCAACACATAGACATAAGTTTGGTAAAAGGAAGATAAGTTCTGGTAACATAATTATCTACGTCCTTAAGATATTGGGATTCATTACATAAAGAGGAAAGACGAATATAGGATGGTCTTTTCTTCTTGTCATCGAAGAGCGGGTTCTCCTTTATTTCAAATGAACTCCCTTCCAGAGACGTCGAACTCACATTCCCTGTGTCCATAGGAATACGAGAGTTAGTGTTTGAACATGTTTCAGTTTCAGGAGTCATCTTTGCCGTCCTCTTACATTTACATGTTTGAGAATCGGGTACTTGACTCGACGTAGAGGGTTTGTTCGTATTGTGAAATTGCTCTAGGGTAAAGATTTTGCTAAGTAGATCATCTCGCTCCTTCGCGAAGGCTTTTCGCTCTAATTCTAGTGTTCGTTCTAGTTCTGCTATGACCAGAAGTTTCTCTGGGATATAGATGCGAGAAAGCGCTTCTCGGAAAGCAATTTCCTGTTCTTTGGTTGGAAGTAGAGTCTTGATGTCCTCAGAGAGTGAAGGTTTCTTAGTCTTATCACTAGCATTCAATTCTGTGTAGTCATACGCGATTTCCGCCCAACGAATGTTCTGTTCCCTATTTTCTTGGACAACGGAGGAGGATCTCACAAATGGCATAAGCTGTGAGGGAGCACCCTTCCTTGTTTGCAGGAACATAGTGCTACACATGTTATACCTTTTTACTATTGTTGCCGTTGGTTTGCAATTGCTAATCAGTCCGATTCCCACCCGGGCGTCGTAGAATTCTACTTCAGCCTGTTGGTTTAAGTGGCACAAGAGGAGTGCTTGTTTGTTTCTAACGTGAAGTTGCTCTTCAAGCTCTTTCACCTTTTGGTACAGCCTAACTCTTTCCTCAGTAAGCAGTTCATATTGTGAGGCCGTCAAGAGACGAGATGTTTCACATGAACTGATGGCCAGTGTGGTTTCCTTAACCTTAGTCTCACTTTGTTGATTCTTGTTTTGCAGACGTTTGACTAACGCTTCAGAGGCAATTAGTCGTTCGTTTGTGCAAGCAAGCTCTTCTAGTTTTAAACTAAGTAAGGCATAGTTCTTTTCAAATTTCAGTTTAAGTTCATCATAATCCCTAGCATCTACGTTGGATTTCTTAATGATGTGACGGCGATTAAACACGTCATCGAGTTGTGAAATTCGTACCTCAGACTCTGCGTTGGTAGGGGTTTCAGCAGTGTTCTCACCGGTGTTAACCATCTCCTCGTCCTCGTCATCTTCGACCAGCCTTGCCATGCAACAATCCTCATCCTTAGGCTCCTCGTCTTCGGAAGTGTCGTTCACCCACTCAGCTTCTTCGGTGAGAAGAACTTTCCCACTTTCCATTTTGCGGGTCATTCTGGCCTGTCGTAGTAGTCAGAGTCCTTCACGCGTGGGGCGTGGCATTCCTTGGCATAGTGGCCTGACTTTCCTCACCGAAAGCACTTCACAGACTTTTGAGGTTTGGATTCCTCCTCCTTCTTTATCGGCTTAGCTTCCTCCGTAGGAGTGGTCTTTTTGGTGCCGCTAAAGGTTCTTTGACGATTGGAGGAAGATGAGGATTTTTTTCCGATCCTTTTTGGGACCATCTTCGTGAGCATTGCCAGCTGCTTGCCATCAGATTCCGTATCAGCTTCGGATCCTGAAGAGGTGTCAGATACAACAGCTGGTTGCTTCCCTTTCTTCTGTTTGGCCTTAGAGGTGGAAGATCGCTCGGCAGTCTTGTTTGAGAGGAGAGCCAGCGGGTCAACTCGAGTGTTGGTAGACTGCGGTTGCACGTACGGAGCATAGGCAGACAGGCTGTCGTAGAGGGCATGGATGGAGGTGATGGAGAGGTCCTTACTCTGAATCATCATCATCGTCGCATTGTCCCAATATGGTTTGAGGCTACCAAGGAAGCGATTGTTGATATCGAATTTGTCCCTTGAGCTCTTGGCTTTCTTGAGTTCATTGATGACCTTCAAGTAACGGAGGTACGTGTCACGCAGCTCCTCTCCTTCATACGCTTGGAAGTGTTCATACTGCGAAAGAAAGGCTGATTTCCTACCCTAAGCACTCTCTGTTGTGCCTGCCATAATTTCCACGAGTTCATCCCATATTTCCTTGGCAGTTGAGCAGCACTCGATATGTGCGTAGACTTCGTTGCCTATAGCCTGGAAGAGGTATCCTTTGGCAGTCTCATCGGCTTGTATGAGAGCCTCTTCTTCCTCATTAATGGGACCTCTTGGAGTGCGGCGTTCGGCCATATGAGGGTTAGCATTTGGTTGAGCAAGGATGATCGTCCAGAACTGTGCTGGTCCGTTGAAGATGGAGTCCAATAAGTACTGAGAGAGTGGTGCGCCTTTGTTCCTGATGAACGTGAGGAACCTGTTTGTCCATATGCTGTAATCGCCTTGTCGCAGCATCGGAGGCCTGGTGTCGGAACCCACTGTTGAGATTTCATTTGAGGTAGACATGGTTGGTGCAGTCGAATCGTCCGTGGTTTTGATCTTGTATAGATAAGAAGGTTAGTGACGAACGAGATGAGAAATACGAATTTAACGAGTAGAGTTTGAGAAAATCGTTTAATGAATTTCTTAAAACTAAGTGAACGTGTGTGATGGTCGAAAACGTATGAAGGGGAAATATCTTGAAATTCGGAGTAGTTCTAGAAATTTAAAAACGAACTTGGAAAAGTAAATTTTTATTTTTTTTAAAAAATGGTCTAGAAGAGTGGTACTAAAGTGTAAAGGATCAAGACTTGAATAAGTTCGAGAAAAATTTAACACGCGGAAAAATTTGTGGTTTGAGAAAACGTTTCAAGACGGTTCGTGATTGAGAAATAAGTTACCCGAGAAATTATTGTTTGAGAAATTTCAGTGCTTGTGTGTGTTTAAAGAGAAATTCTCGGACTAAAAAAATTCTCAGTTGAAAACAATTTTCTCAGATTGAAGATTTTGTATATGAGAAAGTTTCTCAGTTTTGAGATTTTTCAGGTTGAAAACTGAAAAATCTTCAGTTTGGAATTCGCGGGTTGAAGTGAGGTTTTAGAAAGTTTCTCGGATTTGAGAAGTCGTGTTATTGAGAAATTTTCTCGGTCTGAAAACCTCCTCAGGTGGCAAATTCTCGGATTTGACAAACTTTCTCAGTTTAAAAGTGTTTTCGCATGTTTGAAAAACTTTCTCTCGTTTGCAAAGTTTCTCGACTTAGAAAAACTTCTCAGCTTATGGAAATTTTCGCGGTTCAAATAAATTCTCAGAATGAACTTTCTCGGGTATAAAATTTCTCGGATTTTGAATGTAAGCAGTTGAAAAAAAAAATTGAAGTGAAACAGAGAAATTTTTGCGGTTTTGATAAGTTCTCGGATATAAATTCTCGGACTTGAAAATAAGCAGTTGAGAAAAAGTGGAGTGAAACAGAGAAATTTTTGCGGTTTGGATAAATTCTCGGAATGAAATTTCTCGGATATAAAATTTCTCGGACTTGAACAACGTGACAGAAAATTTCGCGGCCAAGAACATGTATTCACTGTTCCATGTGGACGGGTTACCAAGGTCCACACTTGAAGACGTTCGAATTGATTGATTTCCTCTTGCATTGCAATTGTCCAATCCGGGTCTCGAAGTGCGTCTGCTACTTAGGCTCGTTTTGGCTCAGGAAGCAACTTAAAAGACTGTGTTGACAACGTGTCCTCACACCAACCGAAGGATCGCCAATTATCTGATCAACCGAGTGGCCTCTCGTCCACTTGCGCTCATGAGGCAAGGCTGAAGTCGATGCGTCAGCCATCTGTGGATCTAGATTGCCTATAGTCTTCGATTGATCATTTGTCTGAGGAAGTTCCAATACTGCACTTGGATTGATCGTCTCTGATGATACTTCCTCGATGACCACTGTAGGTTCTTCGGTGTTCTGTGGCAATTCTGAATCGGGTGGAGTAGAGGTGTGAGATGAACTTGGTACGTCGATCTCGTTTGGTAGAGAATCCATTGTTGGTGTAGTCGTGTATGACCGATATACCGGTTCGAAGAGAGAATCCAAGTCGTCTATTGCAAGTTTCGTTGCTTCGTCTGACACTGATCCTGAAGTTGTTGCCATCTTCTGTTGGTTTTGTGCCAACACACCAGTGATTACGGGTTCTGAATTGTTGTCTTCAGAAGCCAACGGGTTGAGAACGGGTCCTGAACTGAGTTGAGCAGGAACCAAGGGGTTAGGCACGGGTCCTGGACTGAATTGACCAGAAGCCATTTCTGCCACTTCGTGGAAATTGACATTATAGCTTTCCTTAATAGTTCGGTTGGACTTGATGTATACTCGGTACGCTTTTGATGTTGAAGAGTACCCGACAAATGTAGCTTCGAATGCTTTAGGGTCGAACTTTGCACGTTGCTCTCAGTCGTTCGCCACAAAGCACTTGCACCCGAAGACTTTAAGGAAAGAGATGTTGGGCACTCTATTATTCACAATCTCGTACGGAGACTTGTTGAACCGTTTGTGAACCACCATCCTGTTTTGAGTAAAACAAGCGGTATTGACTGCTTCAGCCCATAGAAAGTGTGGAAGTCCCGATTGGATCAGCATTGTACGAGCGGCTTCCACTAGTGTTCGATTTTTCCTTTCAACGACCCCATTTTGTTGAGGTGTTTTGGCGGCTGGAAATTGTTGACTTATTCCAAGTTTCTGATAAAACTCACTGAGGTGATTGTTCTTGAACTCAGTGCCGTTGTCTGTTCGAACAACTTGAATAGTCTGTTGCAGCAGATTTTGAGTTGTGTTCACAAAATTGATAATCAAGTCACCAGTCTCATCTTTCGTTCGGAGGAACTTAGTCCACGTGTAGCGAGAATAGTCATCTACAATCACCAGGACATACTTTCTTCCATTGATACTCTGAGTCTGCATCGGACCACAGAGATCCATGTGAATTAGTTCCAATGGTCGAGAAGTAGTCGCAATTTGCTTGATCGATGATGCTCGCTTCATTTTTCCTAATTGACATGCCAAAGATTGATGCTCCTTTTGTAGTAGTATGGTTGGAAGACCGTGAACCAACTTTTTCGTAGAAAGGCGTTGGAGAGCTTTCATATTCAGATGAGACAGTCGTTGATGCCATAAGCTGTTCCTCTGTAAATCAATATGAGAAATGAGGCATACAGCTGTCGAGGGCCGCACAGACGTCAGGTTGATCGTGTAAAGATTGGATCTGCGAAGTCCTTGAAGGAGTTCTGTGTCCTGAATATCCAAAATTCTGCAGCGGTCAGCATGGAAGACCATCTGGAAGCCTTTGTCACAGAATTGGCCTATGCTGAACAAGTTATGGCGGAGGCCTTCGACGTATGAGACATCTTTGATGGTCAGATTATTCAGAATGATGTCCCCAAGTCCTAGAATTGGGGCTGAATCGTTGTTCCCAAATCTGACTTTGCCGTTTGGTCGGTCTTTGTAGTTGCTCAGCAGCTCTTGATTACCAGTCATGTGTGTGGAGCAACCAGAGTCGAGGTACCACACATGATGGATCTGCAAAAACAATTTAGAGAGCTTTAGGTACCCAAGGATGGGTCCTCTCGGATTAGCAGATTTAGTTTTGGGTTCAGATATGACTCCTAAATCTATTTTTGAAAGAGTCTTAATAACCCATTGCACTTTTGAAAAAGTGGGTTTGGGTTTTGCCTCTATAGGAGACTTGGCCCTTTTGGCTTTTGTCGTCCTAGGCGGAGATTAGGAACCCATTTGGGTTGAACCTTGGAGGGAAGGTTAATTTCAGCACGTACAAATGCTTTGGAGGGTTTGACTGAGGAAAATATCTTTTCTTGTGATAGTCTCCTAAGGTGCTCGGGGGATTTAATTTCTACGGGATACCTTAGGTGAGTATAGTTATGTACGGCGCCATAAGCTTTCTTTATGGCTGGATCTTGTTTCCTACGTGTCTTTCTTGTGGCATTTGTTTCAGAATGATTAAGTTCTGACGTAGAGCCTATTTCGAAGTTGGTGCTTCTAAAGGTAATCGGCTGAAGTGAATAAGTAGAAGCAACTATCTTAAAAGTGGAAATAGCTCTTTTATTTCTACGAGTGTCTTTTATTGTAACAGAAGGAGTAGCATGTTCAGAAACATTTAAATCTAATGGCTCCTTCTTTATCTTAGTGCTAGACACTCTCGCCTTTGTTTTTAGTGCTGACGCTACGCTCCCTATAGACGTAGGTAAAGTAAAATTAGTCATAGCACTTTTATCAAAATTATTTTTACAATTTTTATCTTTCATTTTCACGCTTTTTGTAATAGCGTGAGAGGTAGTTTGGGAGGACGAGGAAGCCTTGAGATTTTCCATCTCCTTAAAGAATTTTTTCTTTTCAGCTTTGAAATTCTCTCGTTCTTTTTCTAACTTTGCTTGTGACTCCTCGTGGTGTGTTTGAGAGTCACGAGGTAGAATTTGAACTAAAGTGCAGACAGGTGTTAGAGTTTCTTTCCTATTTTTGTCCCTTTCATTTAGTTTTTTGTAGTCAAAGGGGATTTCTGGACCATGAGGACCTTGTCTAATGGATGAATCGAAAGTATTTTCATCCTAAGCCCATGTGTTTAACATCGTATATTTCTTTCTTTTGTAAAACACACGGGTTAGTGAAACCTATGCCTTCTATGGGATTATAGAACTCTATATCCTTGGGCTTGTTCGAAAATATCGTCTGTTTGGATTGTCCCCTACGCGTAACTATATCGTCTAATTTCTTTACTTTGGCATATAGTTTCTTGCGTTCCTCACCTAGGAGAGCATAATTATTTTCCACGGTTAGTTTAGCGGCTTGACAGGCATCGAAATCATTACTAAGCTCACTAATCTTAGCATTCGATGTTTCTAATTGACCTTCTAAGTTAGTGATCTTAGAGGTAGCTTCGGTTATCCTACAATTTAAAATGGCTTTCTCGTTGAGATTTCTAACCAAGCAATTGTAGTTATTTGCTAGCCTATCTTCTAATTCCTTAATCTTTTCGCTCTGTTGTCCTAGTCGCGGTTGACTAGTCTCTCTAGACTGTAGGCTCTTAGTAAGTTCATCTATTTTTGCACTAGAGCTCCTAAGTTCTGATTCGAGACTATTTCTTTTTTTTTTTTGGAAAGGGTCACTAAATAGATGGAAAACAGGAGTAACAGTACAGCGTGCGTGATACCGCTCACGACGCACCAAACGGTAATGAACAACCGACCAAGGGCAAAGTTGCCAGACAACCCAAACAACCTACAGGTTCCAACGGAACCAAAGCCAACACCAAGGCAAACAGAACCAAAGCCAAAATAACAAAGGGAAGGCTACGTAGGTGTCGAAAACCACTTCCATCACCGGGTTCCTGATACCAGATGTAGTATCAGCATGGGAGAAAGGCACAAAGCCCCGCAAAGCGCCAAGGCACAAAACCAGAGGCAGTAACACTAAGTGTACGCTCCAGGTGGGGAAACGGGACATCCGCAAAACGGTCGGTGAGGGGCGCAGGTGCGCCAGCTCCTGAGTTCCAACCGCCCGGCAGCGCGGACCCTGCAACACACAGCACTCCCACCAGAAAGGTCACGCCCTCCACACACCAGAGCACAGCCAATACCCGCCAAGTCCAGCAAGCCATCTGCACCCAAAGAACAAAAACACAAGACAGAGGGGGGCAGAGAGGGAAGCACATGAAACACACAAACAACCAAGGAGAAGTAAAAGTCAATCCACCACGAGTCAAGCTCAGCGATCAGGTCAAGTTTGTGGCCCGCCAAGTGGACCAGTTTTACCACGTCAAACGCCAGACACGTTTAAGCGCACTAGCCTGGAGATGGTACTTGATCGAGATGGTAGAGAGTCGTAAGCACAGCAGAACTTCAATCTCGGCCGTGATTTGTTCAGGGGATCGTCGTTGTCCTTCACGCCATCTCTTGTTCCTCTCCATCCAAATGTGATAGACCAGCGAGGCAATAGCGTGTCGTGGTCCCAACCAAGCAAGGTGATGGCCTCTCCATCGATAAGCTGCCCAGCGTATGCCGTCAAACCAGTCCCTTCTAGGCCAACTGAACCGCAACCTGTCACGCATCAAATGAAGGCAACGTCTAGAAAAAGCACACTCAAAATAAAGATGTCTTATCGTTTCATCCGTTTGGGCGTCACAAAGAAGGCATAAGGAGGATCCCGCTGCAGTCGCCACCCAAGCTTTATCTCGGGTCGCCAGTCTGTCTCTAATGGCCAGCCAGAGGATGAACTGATGTTTAGGGACAGACAATGGCCCCCCAAAAAGAGTACTCCAATGAACAATGGGCCGGCGCACCCTAAGGTTGTCTCTAGCAGATTTGGTAGTGAAGCGGCCATTCGCTGTAGCGATCCAGCGCACTCCATCTACCTCAGCTGGATGGACAGGTGGGAGAAGGGGAGCGAATTCAATATATTCAGTAGTGGTTTGGCCCGGCCAATTCCAACCCTCAGCAGTAATGACAGCGCTAAGCCTCGAGTCAAGAGGGAGTCCCATAACCATCGGTCCACGCGGGAATCTGTCCACCATAGGGCCAGTGAGTAACCACGGGTCAGTCCAAAGAACAGTGTTCGCCCCATTGCCAATGTGAAACTGAAGCAGCGGCCGAATGTAGGGACGAAGTTGCAAAATCTTCCTCCAACTCCAAGAAGTCCGCGCGTTAGGTCGGATGGACCAGATTGACGTACTATGCAACCTAGTAGAGTGGACCCAGTTGGCCCATATAGAGGTGTCGTCCCCCTTTAGCAAGCTCCAAAGAAGGCGCATCATTAAGGCCTTATTATCCGTCTCAATCGATCTGATCCCCAATCCACCTTCGTCAGTAGGTAAGCAAATATCAGCCCAGGCAACTTTTGCACTGGAGCCCTGCCAAAGAAAGCCCCTCAATCGAGACTCGGTAGTACGGATAACACCTTTAGGGAGCATAAATACTCCCGCCAAATAAGTATGAAGCCCAAGGAGGACAGATTTAATCAATTGGACTCTCCCAGCGTATGATAGAGATTTGTTTGTCCAGGAGCCCAAGCGCTTGTCGATGGCCGTGATCAGAGGCTGGCAGTCCGCAATAGTCAACCGCGAGGTGATAAGCGGTACCCCCAGGTATCGCACCGGTAAGGACCCAGTAGAGAATCCCATAATTGTCTGGAGCGTTCCTGTAAGCCGGTCGCCACCCTTAGCAATAAACATCTCGCTCTTATTGGGATTAGCGCGTAGGCCGGATAGAGAAGCGAAGATGTCGAGGCTTTCCCTGAAAACTCGGACAGAGTCCACATCCGCATGAGAGAACAAGAGTAGATCATCCGCGAACGAAAGCATGAACATTTTTGTTGTTTCACATCTCCAATGATATTGAAAGTCGCCACTTTGCCGTATCCGTTCCTTAATAGTACCATGTAAGACTTCCATGACCAAGGTAAAGAGATAGGGTGATAAAGGGTCACCTTGGCGGAGGCCTCGACGTCCTCTGAAAAAGCCCTCGGGCTGGCCATTGATGTTAAGCGAGAAAGAAGCTGTCGAGAGGCAAGCACGGACCCATCCAATGAATGTAGGGTGGAATCTGAGTGCCTCGAGCGTCAGCAGTATGAAGTCCCACTCGACCGTGTTGTAGGCTTTAGCAAGGTCCACCTTAAACGCCACTCTTTCAGGCAGCCCCCCACTGTTATAGCCATGGCACACCTCCTGTGCTAGGAGGATGTTATGAGTAATACGCCGTCCAGGGATGAAGGCCGTCTAGGAAGGGTGGACCAGGGCATCCAAGCTGCCCCGAAGCCGATTAACAATAATCTTCGAGATGATCTTATACAGTACGTTGCAGCAGGAAATGGGCCTATAGTCCCTTGCAGTCCTCAGGTTCTCGCTCTTAGGAATTAGCGTGATAAGTGTGGAGTTCAGCTCCCCAAGAAGATAGCCAGTCCGAAAGAATTCCTGAATAGCATGTGTTACATCACTTCCAATCACATCCCACGCTTCCTTGTAAAATTTGGCCGAGTAGCCGTCCGGCCCGGGGGATTTGTTATCCCCAATAGAGAAAAGCGAACTCCTAACCTCCGT
This sequence comes from Craterostigma plantagineum, assembly GCA_027422505.1. NCBI lineage: Eukaryota > Viridiplantae > Streptophyta > Magnoliopsida > Lamiales > Linderniaceae > Craterostigma > Craterostigma plantagineum. Next base: position 13,850,001 of record JAPQWV010000013.1, on the reverse strand, counting down.
ATTAGTAACAGGAGCAACCATCCCGTCAGCATCAGCCGAGTCAAGGGTCCTGGTGATGAAGGGGGAGACCTCGGCAAGGACGAGAGGGGTCACTCGAGTAGACCGCCCAAGGATACTTGCGTAGTAGTGGAGCAGTTCAGCCTTAACTTGGGCTTCACCTTCACGGGTATTACCAGCGTCATCCTCAATCGAAAGGATGCGATTGACAGCCCGACGGATAGCCACCTTCTTAAAGAAGAAGGCCGTACAACGATCTCCATCTTTCAACCAGGCAATCTTCGCCCGTTGGGCCAAGGCGGAGTATTCCATGTCCAAGGCTTTAGCATAAGCAAATCTGCACCTCTTCTCAAGGATAAGGAGCTGCGGCTCCATAGGATGAGCGTACAACAACTCTTGGGCAGCCTCAAGGTAGTGTCGAGCCTCCACGACGTTGCGATTAAGGTCTCCCTTGTCACGACGCGGCTTCTTAAGTTCATGCTTGAGCCCTTTAAGTTTCCTGACCACCACATACATGGGGTAACCAGCCTCCGGGCATTTCCACACATCCTCCAATACCTGAATGAACCGGGGGTCCTGAGTCAGAAAGTTATCGAAGCGGAAGTTAGTGCCCCTAGTCCTCGCTGGTGGCTCCGCTTACAAGACAAGAGGAGAATGATCGGAGGTGCCAGGCGTGGTGCACCTATAGGCCAGGTCACCAAATTTGGCAAACCAAGCGGGATTACCAATCATTCTATCCAAGCGCCTCCAAATCCCGGAACTGCCGCTCTGCTGATTATACCAGGTGAAGAAAGAGCCCAACCGTGGAAGGTTCACAAGGTCCGAGGAGGTAAGGCAAGCATTCATCTCTTGGCAACCCCTGGTAGGAGCTCCACCTCTTGCCTCAGTGCGGTCCGTAACTGCGTTGAAGTCGCCCATGACAACCCACGGGGCCGACACCCGGGCACAGGAGGTATAGATCAAGTCATTCCAAAGCCCGCGTCGGTCAGTACGGAGGCTACGGCCGTAGGCAAAGGTAGCGAAGAATTCCAGTCCTTCATCAAGGACGCATATTTTGCAATGGACAGTCTGGTGGGTGTGAGCAACAATAGTGACTCCAACAAACTGAGGGTCCCAGCCCACCCATATGCGTGCGGCCGGCCCATCCTGATAGTCGTAGAACCAATTCCAATTAGGCCTGATCGAATTAGTAATAGACGTCGTGTTTTGCTCAGAAACCCTGGTTTCAAGCAGCCCCAACAATTTCAGATTGTACCTTGTAATCAATTCCCCCACCGCCCATCTGTGGTCTAACCTGTTTAGACCACGAGTATTCCATACGGCGACTGGGATCATTTAAACCCGTCACAAAGGGCTGCTGTAGGACCCTCAGTGCAATTAACATCCCATTCCAATTCAGCGAGGACATCGAACGGATTATGGTCTCCACTCGTATGTCTATTGGCGGCCGCGGCATGGCTAGTTGAGCATACCTCACTGGCGCGCCGCTCCCTACCAACGTTGGCTATAGCTGTTTGGTTGCTAGCGGCCCTATTCTGCCACTCTTCCACGGATGTGTGTACCTCCTCAAGCACGGCCTTTCCTTTGTCCTTGTTAGTCCTCTGCTGCCATGCACGCCTTGTTTGCCGTGGACCATTCTGCGGCCGGGTGTTAGGGGCGGATTTGGGGTGGTTCTGTAGGCTAGATTGCTTCTCGAGCCGTGTCTCACTTCGTTGGGCTGCCGCCTTTGGTTGTGGACGGGCTGGTATATTAGACTTTTTGGGGCAGGTCCCAGCTCCATGGGTCCAAGAGGCGCATGTCCCGCATTTCTTGGGCTTCCATTCATACTCAACACGGATAGGCACTACGTGCGAGGCAGTTTCATCCATGCTCGGGATTCTAACGTTAAACTGATCAACAAAGGGTGCTTCTAGGGGTTTCTCGATACAAATACGAGCATACTCAAGCCGCTCAGCAGTGGCCGTAATTGCATCGGCGAATAGTGGTTTGCCAAGCACGCTCGCCACAATACCAAGTCCCTCCTGGGTCCACAGTTCAGATGGAACATTTTGTAGTTTGACCCAAAGAGGGACATCCACGTGTTGCTTCTTCTCAAAGGACATACCTACCCTCCAAGGCTCCAGAAAGAGGGGCTGCCCTTGCATGAGCCAAGGGCCGCCTTCCAGAACAGCCGTAAGTGCCTCGGCGGATGCAAATCTGAATTTGAAGAAGCCATTAATCGTCGCACGGACTTCAACAAGGTCCCTCCAACTCGAGTGGGCGAAACTCTCCAAGTGAGGGAAGTATGGTCTCTTCCCCAAAAGGTACCCGACGAGAGTATTGTCCCATCGGGCAGTCCCTTTTTGAATCACGTCCCGAGGGGGACAAGCCTCGGCCACGCCGTCTGTAGCACCTGGGTTCTCCGTAAGTCTTTAGGGCCAATGAATTAGCGAAATATGATTTTGTGCTCTCTGTGCATTTATGCGATTTATGTGCGTTTGTGTGAAGTAGGTGCATTAATGCCATGACTATGCGATTCACTTAATTTTGTGCTCATATTACCTACGTGGAATTTCGTGTGGAAAAAAATTACGTACTTACGTGGCTTAGGAAATCTCCCAAAAATTAGTCGGGCTACGAGGTTCCAATTCAATTAGAACTTCAAAATAGGCCCAAGATGGAAACTAGGCAATGAATAAAAATGTGACTTAAGGGCCTCAAGTGGGCTAGGAATTTAGAAATTGGCCCAATACCCTTAGAAATGGCTTTACTTTAGCAAACAAACCCCTTGATTTAAGGGATATTTCGTGACTTAAGCCTTAGCCACTTAAATCTCACTTAGAAAGCCATTTCAAGTCCGCTCAACCCCTAGCCAAGGAACTAACGAAAGCTCAAGCCAAGAAAGGAGAGAGACGAAATCGACTTTGTGCTTTGGAGGAGGTAAGAAAATCTCTAAACCTACACTTTACGTTTGAAGCTTAATAAATATGGGTGTATTGTAGACGGCAAAGCTATAAGTGTCGAGGACGAAATCATAAGGTTGGGGAAACCCTTGAATTTCTTAGAATTTGGTTAACTTAAATTATTTTGAGCTAGCTCTAGGTGTTTTTGGGTTGAATAAAATACCATGGAGCTTATGAAATCTGAAAAGAGGGGTTACGATTTAATTTTGAGAAGATGAGCAGTCGAAAGTTTCGACCAAAAGTGAAGAACATTCGAAGATCGAAATGTATGAAAATGTCGAATTGTAATGACGAGCTAAGATAGTAAAAATGTCGAGTTGTAATATCGAGTCATGCTATTAGTATAAATGTCGAGATGTTTAATGATGAATATCGAAACCTTAAAATGTCGAAGTGTTAAGGAAGAAAATGTCGATATAAAGTCGAGGTGGAATTTCATGACGACATCTTAAGTTCCAAAATGTCGAGGTCTTCTATCCGGAATAAATGTCGAATGATAGTACGCCGAGTAAAATGTCGAGATCTCAAGGTAGAAATGTCGAGATGTTAGGAAATACCGAAATATTAGAGAAGATGTCGAGCCTCATGTAAATGTCGAACTCGTACATGAAATGTCGAGACCCAAGACTAAATGTCGAAATGTTAGAAATAATATCGAGATCTTTAAATCAGTTAAATGTCGAGTCCATACACAAAGATGTCGAGACCTAATTTCCCATGCAACCCGAGATTTATCAAATGTCGAATGTAAAAGTCGAACCCTTATATTATGTCGAAACCTTTTAATATGATGTCGAGATTTAGCATGAAATGTCGAGATCTTTCAATACCTTAAATGTCAAATTCATGTCGACATTTTTCAGTTTCAAAATATCGAGATAAAAGGAATAAAAATGTCGAGTTAGATACCGAGATTTACTAAATGTCGAGTTTACTATCGAGATTTCTTTACAAGCTATGCCGAGATTTTTACATATCATATATCGACATTTAGAGATGTCGAGACTTTATCCGGGTATAAATGTCGAACTGGAAGATAATGTCGAGAGGTCAAAATGTCGAGCCCTTATGAAATATCGAGATCCATGTTGAGACATGTCGACATTTTCTGTTTTGAATGTCGATAACAATGTCGAGGCCTATTATATATATAAATTCACCTAAAAATCTCGAGATCAAGCTCGAGATCTATCAGACCCGAGATTTATTTCGAAAACAATAGCTCGAGATTTTCTTATAATGTCGAGATTTAATTTAACCAACAACTCGAAATCTATTTTAACCTATGATATACATTTAGGGCTCGAAGATTAGCATACCTAAATCATTAAATAAAATAGCGCACTGACACCAATATTTCATGCCTAAGGTCGGGACTTAGAAACACTTACGGGTCAAGTGACTGCTAATCTACGGACTCCAGGTAAGTAGAAATCCAACTACGACACACGACTTATCTTACGTGCCTAAATTGCTTGATTTCGTGTCTATGTGGTTTCATGAATTTGTAAATTGATTTAAGTACTTTAAATGTGGTAAGACTATGTTGCATTTACCTGCATCTGCATATGCATACTCACGTGCACACACGAACTCGTGAGGGAGGGTCGTGGGGTTGAGTGTGAGTACTATTATGTCGCTTGTATGCGACTAAGACCCGCCGATATAGGCCGGTGTGTCGACTCGTAGTTGAGTCACAGACGACTGCTATGGCACACTATATGGCGTATGACGCCGATTATTATGATGAGGCAGGAGGAGCGACCCAGGAAGGAGCGACCTAGCTATGCTAGCGTAGGCTAACTGGCGTAGGCAACTGCCCTATTTGCGGAAGGAGCGACCTGGAAGGAGCGACCTAGGGGGAATCCTAGCGTAGGCTACCAGCGTGGGCTACCGTGTGACAGAGGGGACGACCTGGGAGGGTGCGACCTAGGGAAACCTAGCGTAGGCTACCCAGCGTGGGTCGCTGTCACGATCCTATTGAGGACTTTGAGCTCATAGTGGTGCATAGTAAGTGCGTCGCGGGCCCTGAGTGGTACTAGTATGAGTACTAGGAACATTGGCGCGGATCGCCTTTGCGGAGTGTTATGTGCATCGGCGTGGATTGCCTTTGCGTAGTGATGTTATGTGCATCGGCGTGGATTGCCTTTGCGGGAGAGTGACACGCGCATACATGCATGATTTCTGCTTACTGAGCCTCGGTGGCTCATTCCTTACGTTGTGTGTTGTAGGCACCGACGATCACGGTATGTGATCGTGTTGTAAGACAAGGCTGATCTTTTGGGAGCTTCGCGCTGCTTTTGGGGTGGACGTGTGTGTGTGGATGACGACCTGTGAGGCCGGGCGCATAGGAGCTTTTGCTGTGCCGACACACCTTCGCCGTTGTAGTGAGACCATGTCTGGAACCTGATGTTCGACATGCATTCTTTTGTCTTGTATAGAACAATGTTCCATTTCGTAAATGAAAAATGAAAAATTTGTACGCGTTATCGGTACACTTCTTTACTTACAAACTCGCTAGGCACGTAGAAATACGCTAGGTTAGGCGGTTAGGAAGTCGGGGCGCGACAGGGTGGTATCAGAGCTTCGGTCACAGGTTCTGTAGACTGTCCACACACACACACCCAAAAGAGCGGAGGCGGCCTTGCAAGTAAGTGTTAAGTCTATGTGAATTTCTATGTCGTATAATTTATTGGCCATAGGACAATCAGGATAGGGTATAAAGATGGTAAGAACGAGAGGAGAGTCGAGTGGTGGCGACGACCAGAACAGGGGAAACACGGCCCCTCCCGACAATCGGGATGCAACGATTCTCCAGCTAACGGAATTAGTCCGTCAGCAGTCGGCGCAGATCCAACAACTGATCCAACAGAATACTGCTAATGCTGGGCCAACTCAGGCGGAAAGGACTGAGGTGGTGGGAGAACGATTCCGAAGGTTGAACCCACCGACCTTCGAAGACACAGCTGACTCGACAGCAGCTGAGGATTGGTTGAGGACTCTCGAGAGTATGTTCGTCTATAGTAGGGTTCCGGAGGCGGAGAAGGCCCTTTGTGCTGCGTTCCTACTATGAGGGAACGCAGGACACTGGTGGGACACCATCATGGTGTTGGAGAACCCCGCTACAATGAGCTGGGAAAGATTCAAGGAATTGTTCAGGGGCAAGTACCTCACCGCCCCGATTCGAGCACAGCGCCTGAACGAATTCATCAATCTCAGGCAGGGGCCCATGACAGTGGCCGAGTACATAAGGAAGTTTGAGCAGCTGTCCAGGTTCGCTGCTCACATGATCAGCACGGAAGCTCTAAAAGTCGAACGCTTCCTGGAGGGATTGAAGCCTGAGCTCTACAGGGACGTGAGCATGGCAGGGACTCAGGGAGCTACATACTCTCAGGTAGCAGAAAGAGCTATGGTAGCCGAACAGGCGGAGGCCAGGATCGTGAAGGCACAAGAGGCTAAACGCAAATTCGCTCAGATACAAGGAACTCAATGGAGTGGAGGAGACCCGAAACGGCAGTTTATGCCTAGAGGGGGCAAGAAGAGATTCCAGAACCGGCCTCCTCAACAGCCTCAGGGAATGATGAACAGACCACCGAACCCAAACCAGAATCAAGGGGCAGTTCAATTCCCTAACTGTCAGAGGTGTGGAAGGAAGCACTTTGGGAACTGCAACACACCCGCCAATGCGTGCTTCAGATGCGGGAAGATTGGTCACTTCGCGAAGCAGTGCCCTGAAAACATTCCAGGGAATCAGGCAGGAAACCCAGTAAGACCCCCGATGGTGCCAGCACGGGTGTATACCATCACGTCCGAGGAAGCAGAGAACAACCCGGAGGTGGTAACAGGTACCCTACCGGTCCACCAAACTCCCACGTGCATTCTAGTAGATTCCGGGGCGACCCACTCGTTTGCGTCTGTGAAGTATGTGACGAAACTAGGGGTAACGCCTGAGCGAATAGATTACGAGTATAGTGTAGCAATTCCAAGCGGGGCACCAACTAGGACTAGTCAAATGTTAAGAAATTGCCCAATCTTAGTCGGTAATAAAGAATTGCCGGTAGACCTGATAGTCATCCCGATGGACGACTACGAAGTGATCCTCGGGATGGACTGGCTCTCAAAGTACGGAGCAGTGATAGACTGTAACCGTAAAGTAGTTACGTTTAGCCTAGAAGGAGAAGAACCTTTCACCTTCAAGGGAACAATGAAGGGGAGAGGCACTCCGAGGATATCAGCATTAAAAGCTCAGCGACTAATCAATTGCGGATGCGAGGCATACCTGATGTTCGCGCTGAAGGCAGAAGAGAGTACCCCCACGAAACTCGAAGACGTACCCGTGATTAAGGAGTTCCCGGACGTATTTCCAGAAGACCTGCCGGGACTACCCCCAGACAGAGACATTGAGTTTACGATTGACCTGGTGCCGGGAGCAGCACCAGTATCCAAGGCTCCATACCGATTAGCGCCAACCGAACTGAAGGAGCTGAAGGAGCAAATAGATGAACTCCTACAAAAAGGATTCATTCAGACCAGTTTTTCTCCCTGGGGTGCGCCAGTCCTGTTCGTACGAAAGAAGGATGGCTCGATGAGACTGTGTATAGATTACAGAGAGCTTAATAAGCTGACGATCAAGAATAAGTATCCACTACCCAGAATAGACGACCTCTTCGACCAATTACAAGGCACCACAGTATTTTCTAAGATCGACTTAAGGTCGGGCTACCATCAACTGAAAATCCGCAAGGAAGATGTTCCCAAAACGGCGTTCAGTACCAGATACGGGCATTTTGAATTTTAGTCATGCCCTTCGGACTGACGAACGCACCGGCGGCCTTCATGGACCTAATGAACCGGGTGTTCGAAGCCTATTTAGACAAGTTTGTAATTGTATTCATAGATGACATCCTCATCTACTCCAAGACGAAGGAGGAGCACGAGCAACACCTACGAGTAGTACTCGGAGTATTAAGGGAAAAGCAGTTGTACGCCAAGTATAAGAAGTGTGAATTCTGGCTGGACCAAGTAGCATTCCTGGGGCACATCGTCACGGGAGCAGGAATCTCGGTGGACCCGAGCAAAATCGAAGCGATTAATGATTGGCCGCAGCCGACCAACGTAACGGAAGTACGGAGCTTCTTGGGCTTAGCAGGCTACTATAGGAAATTCATCAAGGATTTCTCTAGAATCGCCTCTACGCTGACAAGGTTGACCAAGAAGAACACGCCTTTTCTATGGAACGAGGAGTGTGAACGAAGCTTCCAAGAACTGAAAAAGCGGCTTACTACAGCCCCAGTACTAACGATACCCACGGGAACAGGAGGGTTCTCAGTGTATAGCGACGCCTCGAAGAACGGGTTAGGATGCGTACTGATGCAGAACGGTAACGTGGTGGCTTACGCCTCACGGCAACTGAAGGAGTACGAAAAGAACTACCCTACACACGACTTGGAGCTTGCTGCTGTAGTCTTTGCTCTCAAGATTTGGAGACACTACTTGTATGGGGAAAGATGCGAAATCTACACCGATCACAAGAGTTTAAAGTATTTCTTCACCCAGAAAGAACTCAATATGAGACAGAGAAGATGGCTAGAATTGGTGAAAGACTACGATTGTGTGATCAACTACCACCCAGGAAAGGCGAACGTGGTAGCTGATGCCCTAAGCCGGAAATCAGTAAGTGCAGAACTTCAACAACTCGATGTGGAGATCGTACCATTGGGAGAAGTCGAGGTGAAGTTAGCAACCCTCACTCTGCAACCAACGCTACTGGAGCAGATCAAAAAGGCACAGGAAAACGACGAGTTTTACCTGAAGACGAAGAAAGCGCAAACCGAGCAACCAATGACGGACTTCGTGTTTCGGGACGATGGAAGTTTATACTACAAGAGTAGATTGTACGTTCCGAACGACGCGGATCTTAGACGAGTCATAATGACGGAAGCACATACCACGCCATATTCGGTACACCCAGGAGCTACGAAGCTATATAGGGATCTAAGGACTAACTACTGGTGGCCGGGAATGAAAAAGGACGTAGCGACGTTCGTGAGCCAATGCCTCACCTGCCAGCAAATTAAGGCAGAACATCAGCGACCGGCAGGGACGCTGCAACCTCTGCCCATTCCGGAGTGGAAGTGGGACAATGTAACGATGGATTTCGTGAGCGGATTGCCGAGGAACGCGAAAGGACACGATGCAATTTGGGTAATTGTAGATCGCTGCCCATTTTCTGCCGATAAGTACAACGTTCACCATGGAGCGGTATGCAGAATTGTACATCCAAGAGATAGTAAGACTCCATGGGGCACCCATAACGATAGTTTCAGACCGCGATTCACGGTTTCTATCTAAATTCTGGACAAGTTTACAAAAGGCCATGGGGACGAAATTGGCATTTAGCACAGCATATCACCCGCAAACGGACGGCCAATCCGAGCGGACAATCCAAACGCTGGAAGATATGTTACGAGCCTGTGTACTTGATTTCAAAGGCAACTGGAGCAAGTACCTTCCGCTTGTAGAATTCTCGTACAACAATAGCTACCAAGCTACAATTGGGATGGCTCCTTATGAAGCCTTATACGGGCGGAAGTGCAGATCCCCAGTGCATTGGGATGAAGTAGGTGAACGGGCGATGTTAGGCCCAGATATGATACGGGAAATGACGGAAATTATTACGATGATCCGAGAGAGAATGCGCACGGCGCAGAGTAGACAGAAGAGTTATGCGGATCGAAGACGCAGACCGCTAGAATTCGAGATGAATGATTGGGTCTTTGTGAAAGTATCACCAATGAAAGGAGTCAAAAGGTTCGGAAAGAAGGGAAAACTAAGCCCGAGATACATTGGTCCCTTCAAGATAATGAAAAGAGTAGGTGAAGTGGCTTACCAACTAGAACTACCAGCATCGTTGTCGCAAATACACGATGTATTCCATGTTTCCACGTTGCGGAAGTATATCGCTGACCCAAGCCACGTGTTGATAAACGACTCACTGCATCAACACTTGAAACCAGACTTGAGTTATGAGGAAATTCCCGTAGAGATATTGATGAATGAGACGAAGAGGCTTAGGAACAAAGAGATTCCTCTAGTGAAAGTTCTGTGGCGGAATCAGTCAGTAGAGGAAGCCACATGGGAACGCGAGGATGAGATGAAAACCCGCTATCCTGAATTGTTCCGAACGGGCTGATTTCGGGGGCGAAATCCTCCTTAAGGGGGGGAGGATGTAGCACCTGGGTTCTCCGTAAGTCTTTAGGGCCAATGAATTAGCGAAATATGATTTTGTGCTCTCTGTGCATTTATGCGATTTATGTGCGTTTGTGTGAAGTAGGTGCATTAATGCCATGACTATGCGATTCACTTAATTTTGTGCTCATATTACCTACGTGGAATTTCGTGTGGAAAAAAATTACGTACTTACGTGGCTTAGGAAATCTCCCAAAAATTAGTCGGGCTACGAGGTTCCAATTCAATTAGAACTTCAAAATAGGCCCAAGATGGAAACTAGGCAATGAATAAAAATGTGACTTAAGGGCCTCAAGTGGGCTAGGAATTTAGAAATTGGCCCAATACCCTTAGAAATGGCTTTACTTTAGCAAACAAACCCCTTGATTTAAGGGATATTTCGTGACTTAAGGCCTTAGCCACTTAAATCTCACTTAGAAAGCCATTTCAAGTCCGCTCAACCCCTAGCCAAGGAACTAACGAAAGCTCAAGCCAAGAAAGGAGAGAGACGAAATCGACTTTGTGCTTTGGAGGAGGTAAGAAAATCTCTAAACCTACACTTTACGTTTGAAGCTTAATAAATATGGGTGTATTGTAGACGGCAAAGCTATAAGTGTGGAGGACGAAATCATAAGGTTGGGGAAACCCTTGAATTTCTTAGAATTTGGTTAACTTAAATTATTTTGAGCTAGCTCTAGGTGTTTTTGGGTTGAATAAAATACCATGGAGCTTATGAAATCTGAAAAGAGGGGTTACGATTTAATTTTGAGAAGATGAGCAGTCGAAAGTTTCGACCAAAAGTGAAGAACATTCGAAGATCGAAATGTATGAAAATGTCGAATTGTAATGACGAGCTAAGATAGTAAAAATGTCGAGTTGTAATATCGAGTCATGCTATTAGTATAAATGTCGAGATGTTTAATGATGAATATCGAAACCTTAAAATGTCGAAGTGTTAAGGAATAAAATGTCGATATAAAGTCGAGGTGGAATTTCATGACGACATCTTAAGTTCCAAAATGTCGAGGTCTTCTATCCGGAATAAATGTCGAATGATAGTACGCCGAGTAAAATGTCGAGATCTCAAGGTAGAAATGTCGAGATGTTAGGAAATACCGAAATATTAGAGAAGATGTCGAGCCTCATGTAAATGTCGAACTCGTACATGAAATGTCGAGACCCAAGACTAAATGTCGAAATGTTAGAAATAATATCGAGATCTTTAAATCAGTTAAATGTCGAGTCCATACACAAAGATGTCGAGACCTAATTTCCCATGCAACCCAATATTTATCAAATGTCGAATGTAAAAGTCGAACCCTTATATTATGTCGAAACCTTTTAATATGATGTCGAGATTTAGCATGAAATGTCGAGATCTTTCAATACCTTAAATGTCAAATTCATGTCGACATTTTTCAGTTTCAAAATATCGAGATAAAAGGAATAAAAATGTCGAGTTAGATACCGAGATTTACTAAATGTCGAGTTTACTATCGAGATTTCTTTACAAGCTATGCCGAGATTTTTACATATCATATATCGACATTTAGAGATGTCGAGACTTTATCCGGGTATAAATGTCGAACTGGAAGATAATGTCGAGAGGTCAAAATGTCGAGCCCTTATGAAATATCGAGATCCATGTTGAGACATGTCGACATTTTCTGTTTTGAATGTCGATAACAATGTCGAGGCCTATTATATATATAAATTCACCTAAAAATCTCGAGATCAAGCTCGAGATCTATCAGACCCGAGATTTATTTCGAAAACAATAGCTCGAGATTTTCTTATAATGTCGAGATTTAATTTAACCAACAACTCGAAATCTATTTTAACCTATGATATACATTTAGGGCTCGAAGATTAGCATACCTAAATCATTAAATAAAATAGCGCACTGACACCAATATTTCATGCCTAAGGTCGGGACTTAGAAATACTTACGGGTCAAGTGACTGCTAATCTACGGACTCCAGGTAAGTAGAAATCCAACTACGACACACGACTTATCTTACGTGCCTAAATTGCTTGATTTCGTGTCTATGTGGTTTCATGAATTTGTAAATTGATTTAAGTACTTTAAATGTGGTAAGACTATGTTGCATTTACCTGCATCTGCATATGCATACTCACGTGCACACACGAACTCGTGAGGGAGGGTCGTGGGTTGAGTGTGAGTACTATTATGTCGCTTGTATGCGACTAAGACCCGCCGATATAGGCCGGTGTGTCGACTCGTAGTTGAGTCACAGACGACTGCTATGGCACACTATATGGCGTATGACGCCGATTATTATGATGAGGCAGGAGGAGCGACCCAGGAAGGAGCGACCTAGCTATGCTAGCGTAGGCTAACTGGCGTAGGCAACTGCCCTATTTGCGGAAGGAGCGACCTGGAAGGAGCGACCTAGGGGGAATCCTAGCGTAGGCTACCAGCGTGGGCTACCGTGTGACAGAGGGGACGACCTGGGAGGGTGCGACCTAGGGAAACCTAGCGTAGGCTACCCAGCGTGGGTCGCTGTCACGATCCTATTGAGGACTTTGAGCTCATAGTGGTGCATAGTAAGTGCGTCGCGGGCCCTGAGTGGTACTAGTATGAGTACTAGGAACATTGGCGCGGATCGCCTTTGCGGAGTGTTATGTGCATCGGCGTGGATTGCCTTTGCGTAGTGATGTTATGTGCATCGGCGTGGATTGCCTTTGCGGGAGAGTGACACGTGCATACATGCATGATTTCTGCTTACTGAGCCTCGGTGGCTCATTCCTTACGTTGTGTGTTGTAGGCACCGACGATCACGGTATGTGATCGTGTTGTAAGACAAGGCTGATCTTTTGGGACCTTCGCGCTGCTTTTGGGGTGGACGTGTGTGTGTGGATGACGACCTGTGAGGCCGGGCGCATAGGAGCTTTTGCTGTGCCGACACACCTTCGCCGTTGTAGTGAGACCATGTCTGGAACCTGATGTTCGACATGCATTCTTTTGTCTTGTATAGAACAATGTTCCATTTCGTAAATGAAAAATGAAAAATTTGTACGCGTTATCGGTGCACTTCTTTACTTACAAACTCGCTAGGCACATAGAAATACGCTAGGTTAGGCGGTTAGGAAGTCGGGGCGCGACACCGTCAATCACTGTAGGTGCCGTATACGACAAGTTAATCCGCGTAGTTCTAGGCTGCCGTGTTTGGTTACGAATGATGTTGTGGCCTTGTGCAACAGCCGCAAAGGAGGGAGGCGTAGCGTCTCGACTCGATCTCAGAGGCAATGGGGGGGTTGTCTTAGGAGGCCCATTTGTTGGACAAGGGGTTTCAAGTTGTGAACCCACCGTGGATCCCCTCAGCAACTGTTCGGCAGTGCGGGTCTCCCTAATGATCGGCCCTGAACCCGGGTTTATTGGTGGCGTGACCCGGCGAAAAGAGAAACAACGATCACGTGGCTGATCTTCATCAGAGGCATCTTCGATGGTCGGGGCCGAGTCCAATGTCTGTGTTGGCGTTTCCATATTCAACTGAGTTTCGTGCCCATTCCCGTGACCTCTAGCCGCAATGGTGGTAGTAGCCGCAGCTGGTGTAACCCTAGGCCCATTAACATGTCCATTGGTATTAGGGCTGAGTTGTGGTGGTGGTGTAAGTTACTCGGCGTCATCCTCAGCCCTCGGAGAGTGGCCAGCAGGTGGAGGTGTGCCTTTACGAACCAGACCACGCGCGTCATGTCTTGGGTCGCGGATAGGAACGACAGCCGAGGTGGTACGCCGTTTGCGATTGCGTGGCAGCCACGGCGCAATAGGGACGTCACGTCTAGAATCAGCCCGGGCTGGGGCTGGCCCATTAGGCTGTTCCGATCGGGTCTGGGCAGAGAAGCTTTGCACCGGTGGTGGAACGTTGTCGGTTTTACCATCACGAACGCGGCTTAGGAATGCTTCAAAGGATGCGACGTCGAATCGATCGTCAAAGTCCGAGATGTTGTTTCTTAGGGCATCATAATCTGGTATAGCTCCAATAACATCGAAATCTGTTGCTTCAGATTCCATGGATGGCGAGTTCTTGTGAAGAAGACGAAAGGTCATGAGACGAAAAATATGTGAAGGCTTACAAACCTTCCATCGCCGTCTGATCCCGGCGATGGAGGGTGGCGAGGAGGTTTCCGGCGAGTGGCAGTAAGCTGGGTGGGAAGCCGGCGACCGTGTGGTGGTGGAAGGAGGTGGTATGGGGTGAGGTACGGTGGTTAGGGTTTTGGTAGAGAGAGGTCGCTAGAGAGAGAAACTAGAGAGAGAAACGTTCTTTTATTTCTCGAAATGATTCGAGACTATTTATCTTCTCCTGTGATCTCGCAAGTTTATCCTCTACTTCCTTAATACTTTTCTGCTCACGTTTCATGTTAGCATATTGTTTGTTATATGAATCTAACATGGTCAATAATGTGGAAGGAGTGTCTACCTCATTTGAAGACGTGGATGCGTTGTCGTCGTCCGTACGAGTGGATGTTTCGGCGTCCAATTCGTTGTCGAGACGGGCCATGAGGGCTACGTTCTCTTCTTCGGAGCTCGACGTGTCCTCGAGCCATTGGTCCTGTTCGGCCATGAGAGCTACTCCAGCCTCTTTCTGTTTTGTCAATTGAAGCTTCCTGGAGTAGTAGTTTGCATCTCTTTTCTTCGGGAGAGTGCACTCTCTGGAGAAGTGACCTGCTTTGCCACGTTAAAGCATTTGTTAGTCTCTTTGGGATTCTTGACCTCGGAACTCTCCGGAGCACGTTCTTTGTTCTTGGAGCTTGTAGTCCGAAGTCTGTTGGCTGAGGTTGAAGACTTCTTCTTGAAGTACTTCTTGCTCATCATTCAATGAGAGCTAACTGTTTTCCAAGGGCTTTCATGTTCGGTTCGATGTCGGAGTCCGATTCATCTTCCGACTCTGATGATGAAGGTGGCCTAACGATCTTTTCCTTTCTTGATCTTGTGCTCCTCTTCTCCGAGACTAAGGCAACCGTGTCATCGGTTTGTTTGCCTTTCTGCTCTTTGGTAATCTCGCGGATATCATCCTCATGCTGAGCGAGATTATCGAACACGGCATGGACATCCAACTCCTCTAGATCTTTATTTTGTCGTATTTGAGTGGATATTTTCTTCCATTCCGTGGGCAGAGAAGATAGAAATCTTATGTTTGTCTCCATGTTTGTCTTCATTATTTCTATCTTCCTCATCTCGTTGACAAGAGTGAGGTATCGTTGGTAGATTTCGTATAGACTCCTCCGGCTTTGCTTTGAATGAGTCGTAAGCAGTGAGAATGTTCGCCTTCTTGGCCTTTATGCCAACTTCCGTCCTTTGCATCATCCTATGCAGCTCATCCCACATCCCTTTGGCCGATGTAAGGCTGTCGATTTGTCTGTATATATCGTTGGGGATGCCCTGCATAAGGGTATTCATGGCTACTAGATCAGCCTTAGCTCGAGCTCTTTCCTCCAGAGAGTATTCTCTAGGCTCCTTTAGTCGCCTAGAAGCTGGAATTGCTGGAGTAGCTGTTTCGTCCCCGGGTACATGAACCCAGAACTGTGCCGGTCCCTCTTCAAGGGACTTCAGTAGGTTTTCGGCTTGATCCTTTAGAGCGATGAAATTCAGGAAGCGGCTTCTCCACACTGTGTATTCGCCTCTTTGCAAGATCGGCGGACGGTTGTCAATTCCGAGTGAGTATGCATCCATTTTTGCATTGTAGTCGAGTTGCTGAAGGATCTTCGTTAATTGTTTTGAAGGTTGAAGATGATGTAATGTGCTTCACAAGTGACAAAATTCGTTAGTAGCGTTTGATTCGAAAATTAGATCGACAATTATTTTCGATTCAAACTTTAAAGTTTGATCGAAATTAATTCCGTCGAGATAGAATGTACTGAGTACTGTTCTTGTGCAAGAAATTTTGTCAGCGTGATATTTTACGAGCGAGATAAATTGCTCAAAATCATTCGGTCGAGAAAAATTTCTAGATCGTGAATTTATTTCGATCGTAGAAACAGTACGTTAGTAAGTTTCTCGACAAGTCAAAATAAATCTGTTGACTAGAAAAATTTCTCGCGTGTAAATGATTTTCGCCTGGTCAAAAGTTAAAAGGTTTGACTGAATTTGTCGAGTGAAAGTTTTTACGCATGCAAAGTCAAAATAAGTCTCTCTCGAAAAAGTTTTTCGCTGTATAATGCTCGAGAAATAGTTCTAACTAAAATCGTTTCTGCTGATGACGATTCTAGCGCTGACTTCGTATTCTGACCGAGAAAAATTCTCGCGCCAAGTTTTTCGATCGAGAAACTAATCTGATCGCAAAACCTAGCGAGAAAAATTAGAGCAATCGAGAAAAATTCACAGAATACAATTAACACAGATTCGAGCAAAAAACAAGGAATTAGACAGTGAAATTTCAGGTAATCGCTCGCAATCAATAGGTAACTACGCACGAACAAGCAATTAAACACGTTATGAAGCAAAATATATCGAATTTGAGAAAAATCAGAACGTGTTTCTCATGTTCTTCGCAAACAGTAACACGCAGAAGCATTTCAATCCTAAAAATCGAAGTTCAAACTGCTACAGATTTAGTCGCAATGATCATTTATCACTTAATCTATCACTGAAACATCAGATTCAAGTCAATTAAGCACAGAATTAAGCTATTAGATCGAAAAACTTTTCGCGCCAAATCTGTTCTTCGATGAACAGTATCTAGAAAATGATTTTCGATCCAATTCTAACAATTTTCGATTCAAAACAGAACGAATCTGCTCTGACAATTAGGTTCAGATATGACTCCTAAATCTATTTTTGGAAGAGTCTTTATCTTAGTGCTTGACACTCTCGCCTTTTTAGGAGCTCGACGTGTCCTCGAGCCATTGGTCCTGTTCGGCCATGAGAGCAACTCCAGCTTCTTTCTGTTTTGTCAATTGAAGCTTCCTGGAGTAGTAGTTTGCATCTCTTTTCTTCGGGAGAGTGCACTCTCTGGCGAGAGTGTCTAGCACTAAGATAAAGAAGGAGCCATTAGATTTAAATGTTTCTGAACATGCTACTCCTTCTGTTACAATAAAAGACACTCGTAGAAATAAAAGAGTTATTTCCACTTTTAAGATAGTTGCTTCTACTTATTCACTTCAGCCGATTACCTTTGAAGCACCAACTTCGAAATAGGCTCTACGTCAAAACTTAATCATTCTGAAACAAATGCCACAAGAAAGACACGTAGGAAACAAGATCCAGCCATAAAGAAAGCTTATGGCACCGTACATGACTGTACTCACCTAAGGTATCCCGTAGAAATTAAATCCCCCAAGCACCTTAGGAGACTATCACAAGAAAAGATCTTTTCCTCAGTCAAACCCTCCAAAGCATTTGTACGTGCTGAAATTAACCTTCCCTCCAAGGTTCAACCCAAATGGGTTCCTAATCACCGCCTAGGACGACAAAAGCCAAAAGGGCCAAGTCTCCTATAGAGGCAAAACCCAAACCCACTTTTTCAAAAGTGCAATGGGTTATTAAGACTCTTTCAAAAATAGAGTTAGGAGTCATATCTGAACCCAAAACTAAATCTGCTAATCCGATAGGACCCATCCTTGGGTACCTAAATCTACAAATGGTATTTGTAGAATACTATTTGTAATTGTGCTTGATTTCATTAGTTGTCCTTGTAATTGGGGGCGTTTTGTATAGTAGTCCTTAGATTAGGACTACTTTCATATTTATACCAAGTTTGTTTGGTATAAATACTTGTAAATCAATTGAGCTTAATAGAGAAAGTTTTGAGAATTGATCCGAAGGGCTTGCAATTTGATTTCTAGAGAGAGAAACAACAGTAACTTTCTCACTCTACTCGAATTCTCTACCTTGTTCTTCATTTGAGTTTTTCGATCGAATTCAATTGCTTATCTAAACGATCGAATTACTATGAATTCTAGCCTAGGATCGTAGAGTTGCTAAACGTAGGACCTAACAATTGGTATCAGAGCAGATTCGTTCTGCTTTGAATCGAAAATTGTTAGAATTGGATCGAAAATCATTTTTTGGATACTGTTCATCGAAGAATAGTTTGGCGCGAAAACCTTTTTCGATCCAATAGCTTAATTCTGTGCTTAATTGACTTGAATTTGGTGTTTCTGTGCTTGTTTAAATGATAGATCATCATTGCGATCAGTTCTGTAGCAGTTTAAACTTTGATTTCTAGGATTGAATTGCTTCTGCGTGTTACTGTTTGCGAAGAACATGAAGAACACGTTCTGATTTTGATCAAATTCGATATATTTTGCTTCATAACGTGTTTAATTGCTGGTTCGTGCGTGATTAGTACTTAATTGCGAGCAATTGCCTCAAATTTCACTATCTGATTCTTTGTTTTTGCTCGAATTAGTGTTAGTCGTATTCTGTGAATTTTTCTCAATTGCTCAAATTTTTCTCGCTAAGTTTTGCGATCGGATTAGTTTCTCGATTGATAAACCTAGCGCGAGAGTTTTTCTCGGTCAGAATACGAAGTCAGCGCTAGAATCGTCATCAGTAGAAACGATTTTAGTTAGAAATATTTCTCGAGCATTATACGGGGAAAAACGTTTTCGAGAGACTTATTTTGACTTTGCATGCGTAAAAACTTTCACTCGAAAATCTTTTTCAGTCAAACCTTTTAACGTTTGACCAGGCGAAAATCATTTATACGCGAGAAACTTTTCTAGTCAACAGATTTATTTTGACTTGTCGAGAAACTTACTAACGTACTGTTTCTTTACGATCGAAATAAATTCACGATCAAGAAATTTTTCTCGACCGAATGATTTTGAGCAATTTATCTCGCTCGTAAAATATCTCGCTGACAAAATTTCTCGCACGAGAACAGTACTCAGTACACTATCTCGACGGAATTAATTTCGATCAAACTTTAAGATTGAATCGAAAATAATTCTCGATCTAATTTTCTAATCAAACGCTACTAATGAATTTTGTCACTTGTGAAGCACATTACATCATCTTCAACCTTCAAAACAATTAACGAAGATCCTTCGACAACTCGACTACAATACAAACATGGATGCATACTCACTCGGAAATGACAACCGTCCGCCGATCTTGCAAAGAGGCGAATACACAGTGTGGAGAAGCCGCTTTCTGAATTTCATTGCTCTAAAGGATTGTTAGGATATTTATAGATTGTGTCAATAGTTTAAGTCTTTGGTTGAAAATTGTAATTATCCTTTGTAGCTTGGGCTTTGGACTAGAATGTAATTAGTTAATCTTTTAGTGATTGGGCCTTAATATACCTAGGGTTAATATGGTATATAAGGTGTTACCAACACCATTTTCAAAGCAATCAAAGATCAAAAGGCTTATCCTATTTTTCACACAATACACACACTTGAAGGTGAGAACCTCTCCCTTTTTCATTCCATCAAAGCCTCTTTGATTCCTTGTTTGGTGCAATCGGGACCAACAAGTGGTATCAGAGCAAACGTGGATCGATCTGCATTGATTTGAATCCAGTTTCGTTCGATTCCAAGAAAGATCAAAGGTGTTTTGGGCAAAAAAAAAAATCACTTTCGGTATTTTGAGCTCGTTTTGGGGTTTTAATGCTTCGTTTTTGTGTTTAAAACCTTTCCCCAGAACGATTCTATGCCTAAAATGTTTTTAGAACACTTTTGGATCAGTTTTAACGAGTTTTGAGCAAGATCGAAGCAAAAATCTCCAGAAAAAGTCATCTCGACCTCTCTCTGTTTTTGGTCGATTTGATCCATTTTTTGTTGTTTTTAGCTCACAAATCGGTCGACTATGTGTTTAGGGAAGATTTTCTGAAGTCTTGGATCAAGTTTGAGTGATTTTGGTTGAGATTTGAGTGAAAACGGACGATTTTGTGGTAAAACTCGCGGCAAGCAATGGAACAGTAATCGTGTGTTCTTGGCCGCGAAATTTCATGCTGAGCCATTCAAGTCCGCGAAATCTTCTGATCCGAGAAATTTTATTCTGACAATCCTTTCAAAACCGTGAAAATTTCACGTTCACTCCATTTTTCTCAACTGCCCAGTTTTCCTTAGAATCCGAGAAACTCTAAATCTGCGAAATTTGATTCCGAGAATTTACTAAATCGCGAAAAATCTCTCTCATTTTTTTTTCGAAAATCTATCCGCGAAAATTAACAAAAACTGAGAACATTACTAAGTCGAGAAAGTTTGTCAAACCAAAAAATTCCTCAGCAGAGAAAGTTTCTCTCTTCCGAGAATTCTTTGATTAAAACCACGATTTTTCAAATCCGAGAAACTTTCTCAAATCGCGACGCATCCGAGAAACTTTCTCAAATCACACTTCAGACCCACCTTCCGAGAAACTTTCTCAAATCGTATCCGAGAACTTTCTAAAATCACATTATAACCCGCAACACTTCGTGATTTTCAAATCCGAGAAACTTACTAAAATCACACTTCGACCCGCAATACTTCTTTCAAACTAATTCCTTCTAACTTGAAAATTCTCAAAACTGAGAAACTCTCTCACATGCAAAATTTCAAAATCCGAGAAAATATTTTTAACTGACAAACATCGAAATTTCTCAACAAATAATTTCTCGGGTAATCTATCTTGTAAACACGTCCCTCAAATCGCAATTCTTTTTCTCGGGATAAAGTTTCTCTCAAACTTTTTCAAGTCTTGATCCGTTACACTTGAGTCATATCCCTCTAGACCACTTTTCGAAAGATTTTACTCCTCAAATCTCGTTTTTTTTAAATTTCTAGAACTTCTCCGAACCTCAAGACACATTTTCCCTTCATACATTTTCGACCATCACACGTTTTCACTTAGTTCTAAGAAATTCTTTAAACGATTTTTCTCAAACTCTACTCGTTAAACTCATATTTCTCATTTCGTTCGTTACTAACCCTCTTATCTATAGAAGATCAAAACCACGGACGATTCGACTGCACCAACCATGTCTGCCACAAATGACATCTCAACAGTGGGCTCCGACACCAGACCCCCGATGCTGCGACAAGGCGATTATAGCATATGGACAAACAGGTTCCTCACGTTCATCAGGAACAAAGGCGCCCCACTCTCTCAATACCTAATGGACTCCATCTTCAACGGTCCACCACAGTTCTGGACAATCATCCCTGCTCAACCAAACGCAAACCCTCCAATGGATGAACGTCGCACTCCAAGAGGCCCCAATAATGAGGATGAAGAGGCTCGCCTACAGGCTGATGAGACTGCCAAAGGATATCTCTTCCAGGCTATGGGCAACGAAGTCTATGCTCACATCGAGTGCTGCACAACTGCCAAGGAAATATAGGATGAACTCTTAGAAATTATGGCAGGCACAACTGAGAGTGATCAGGGGAGGAAATCAGCATGTCTCTCGCAGTATGAACATTTCCGGGCCTATGAAGGAGAGGAGCTGCGTGACACTTACCTCCGATACTTGAAGGTCATCAATGAACTCAAGAAAGCCAAGATCTCTAGGGACAAATTCGATATCAACAACCGCTCGGGCGATTGAGTCAAATCGGTCGATTGTAAGTAGACACAGGCAATTGAAATTAAAATTGAAATTGAACTTGAAAGTAGAAAATCAATTTTCGGGCGATTTTGGGACAGCTGTGAGAAAGAATACATACGAAATCGGGCGATTAAAACAAATCGGGCGATTTAGGAAGGAATTAGACTTTTGAATTTGGGCGTAAAATCGAGCGATTAAAGACATTTATCCGAAACAGCTAAGAACCTAAAGTCAGGCGAAGCAATCAGAAATCACAACGGCAGGCCAAGCATAACAGATAATTGATATTAAGATTATCTCAGTAACCACATAGAATCGAAATTTGCATATTCAAAGCAATGTAATGGTTACATATGGACGAACGCGTAAACCCTAAACTGACAGCTCTGAGAAATAAGTAAAAATCAAACCAAAATTTGCAGAGACAGGGATTCGCTTACGAAGATAGGTCGAAATCTTCAGAAAGATGCAAAAAGATGGATTTTGTGAGCTTGAGCGATGTAGGTATGTGGAGGTTTTGAGAGAGATCTGTAAGTGTTAATCGCGTAAATTTGGGAAAAAAGTGAGAAATCGGGCGATTTTAAATTTATACGAAGGACGGTTACTGTAGCGGAATGGGAGATAGAGAAATCGGGCGAAAAACAAATCGCCGAAATCAGTCCTTAGCTGAATTTGAATGGCACAGTGAGAATAATCGGGCGATTTTGATAAATCGGCCGAATTGAAATTTAGACTTACTGTAGCGGAATTGATCATTGAGAAATCGGGCGAAATGGCCAATTTTAGAAGAACGAACGATTCTTGTGCCTTGTATAAATTAGTTTTGAAGAATATCAAGGATATCAAAATGGTCAATTAATCTATGATACTAGGCACCAAAATTTAATATCAAATCACCGAGTTTTCCAAGATCGATTTCTGTGAGACAGAATCCGATAAACGACAAAGAAAGCTTCGCTTTCGTTCGCGGCGCTAAACCCTCAAGTCAAAAGTGCATCTGTATCATTGATTAGGTCCTCTAGACGAACGATTTTGTTGTTGGGTTTTTGCCTATAAATAGACCCGATTGAATAAACATGGGAAGATCATAAATCATTCAATCGAACGAATCGAGTTACTAAAGATGAACTGGAATCAGCAGCGAGACCAAGAAGAGAGCAAGGAACACGCAGAGTTAGTGCGTCGCTTCAATCACAATTTGGATATGTTAGTGCTGGAGATTGCACTTCTTATGTGCTTGTTCATCGTTTTTATGGCGATTCTGTTTTGGGTTTTAACAGCCCGTACTGGCTTTTGAGACCTTGTTACGCATTTCAAGTGATTTTAATAGTTTTCCTTGCTGGAGTGATTTGGTATTTTGAAGATGTTTTGCGTATTTGAGTTGTAATAGCGATTTTCGCTTACTGAAGGGTGTATGAATCATTAAAGAATAGTTTGTGAAATCAACTACTCCCCCTCAATCTGTGTATATCGTTAAAAACGCTCCCCCTAGATTCGAGTAATTCCTGCAAAAACTCCCCCTCAATCTGTGTATATCATTAAAAACGCTCCCCCTAGATTCGAGTAATTCCTGTAAAAACTCCCCCTCAAACAAAGCATATATGCATATAATTAAGTGCCCCCTCAAACTAAGCATATATTATTAAGCCGTCCTTAAACCAAATACAAATTTTTGTTTGTTTTGTTTTTTTTTTATTTATTTTTTTTAATTTTTTTTTATTTATTATTTTTTTTTATTTTATTTATTTATTATTTTATTTTTAATTAATTAATTTTTTTTTATTTTATTTATTTATTTATTTAATTTTTTTTTTTTTAAAAACGAGGAACAAGTATGTGCACTCTTACAAAAGACGTCGTGAAGGTATATCACCTAAGGTTCACGATTCAGCATTCCTAACTCAGATACAAGGAAATGGAATCGTGTTTCATCCAAAGCCTTGGTAAATAAGTCAGCCAACTGAACCTCCGTATTCACGAAGTACATGGCAATTGTGCCCTTCTCCACATGGTCTTTTATAAAGTGATACCTAAGATCTATGTGCTTTGTGCGAGAATGGTGAACAGGGTTACAAGTAATGGCTATGGCGCTCTTTGAGTCGCTATATATAGGAATATTATTGAAATCAAACCCGTAATCCTGTAGTTGCGTTCGCAACCACAGAATTTGAGAGCAGCAACTCGCCGCAGCTACATACTCCGCCTCGGCAGTGGATGTGGATACACAGTTTTGCTTCTTAGATGACCAACTTACTAGTTTGTCACCTAAGAATTGTAGTCCTCCTGATGTACTTTTCCTGTCCATCTTACATCCTGCAAAATCCGCGTCAGTATAACCAAGTAATTGAAAATTTGAGTTCTTAGGATACCATAGTCCAAGTGTTGAGGTTCCTTTGAGATATTTCATTATTCTCTTCACAGCTAGCATGTGTGACTCCTTTGGATTGGCTTGGAACCGAGCGCATAGACATGTAGCGAAAACAATGTCAGGTCTGCTGGCTGTGAGATACATGAGTGATCCGATAATTCCCCGATATGTGGTTGGATTGACTGGCTTTCCATCTGGGTCTGAGTCAAGCTTACAGGAAGGAGACATTGGGTGTTCTTCGTAGTTGAGTTCTCCAAGTTGTATTTCTTGAGTATGTCGAGGATGTACTTTGATTGGTTAATAAAGATGCCTTCTGAAAGTTGTTTAACTTGAAGTCCAAGGAAAAAGTTGAGTTCTCCCATCATGCTCATTTCGAATTTCGTCTTCATTAAATCGCCAAATTCTTTGCACAATTTTGGATTTGGGGACCCAAAGATAATATCATCAACATATATTTGAACGAGGAGAATCCCTGATTTATGTCTTTTAATGAAGAGTGTCGTGTCAATCTTTCCTTTCGTGAACCCTGATTTAATCAAAAGTCTGAGAGTGCCTCGTACCAAGCACGTGGGGCTTGTTTTAGTCCATATAGAGCTTTCTCTAGAGAGTACACATGGTCAGGATGAGTTTCACTCACAAAGCCTGCAGGTTGAGCTACGTAAACTTCTTCTTTCAGTACCCCGTTGAGGAAGGCTGTCTTGACGTCCATCTGGTAAACAGTAAAGTTTCTGTGAGCAGCATAAGCAAGAAATATTTGGATGGCCTCAATTCGAGCAACTGGTGCAAATGTTTCGTCGTAGTCAATTCCTTCTTGTTGATTGTAGCCTTTTGCCACTAATCGGGCCTTGTTCCGAATGACGATTCCATCTTCATCTCTTTTATTTTTGAAGACCCACTTGGTTCCTATAATTGTCTTGCCTTGTGGTCTTGGGACTAATTTCCACACTTGGAGTCGCTCAAATTGATTGATTTCTTCCTGCATGGCTTGTATCCAGTCTGGATCAGCTAATGCATCTTCGATCTTACTTGGTTTGCTTTGACTTAGAAAGCATGCATATAAATTCTCGTTTATTGTTGAGGAACGTGTGCTTATTCCTTGATTTGGATCTCCGATAATTTGAGACGTTGGGTGAGCTCTAGTCCATTTCCTTGTGTGAGGAAGTGGTTGACTCAATTCCTCATGGTCAAGTTCCTCACTAGGTTCAGCTTCGATGGTACTAGAGATTTCAATGGGAATTTGATCTTCGTTACCTGAATTATCCGATGGGTCATTCCCTGCATCTACATTGTGGATTTGCTGAGGTGGGATGCTTGAAGTCATTTCATCAGCCTCTGTTGAAGTGTGTATAGACGGAACTGTTGTATCTGTTCGTTGTGAGCGAGGGCATATATATAGCTGATCAAATAAGAGATTCAGTTCGTCTTCATCAAATGTCTGTGAAGTAGATGATCCTTCTTCGGTTGAAGGATTATGTTGATCTTCAGTCAATATCCTTAAGACTCCAGGTTGTGGGCTTATCTGTTCAGCAGCAATAGATGGCGTTTCATCGAACGTAACATTCGCACTTTCCATGACGGTTCGTTTTTGTGGCAGGTAGACTCTGTAAGCCTTGGACTCGGCAGAGTATCCAATGAATATCCCTTCGAGTGCTTTAGGATCGAATTTTCCTCGGTCTTCTCTATCATTTAGAACGAAGCATTTGCAGCCAAATACTCGAAGAAACTTGATGCTTGGTACTCTTTTGTTGATGAGCTCGTAAGGAGTTTTTCCGAATCTTTTATGAATGCTAGTTCTGTTCTGAGTGAAACAGGCTGTGTTCACCGCTTCGGCCCAGAGAAAATGAGGAAGTTTCGATTGTATTAGCATTGTACGAGCTGCTTCAACTAGACTACGATTTCTTCTTTCCACAACCCCATTCTATTGGGGTGTCCTCACTGCTGCGAATTGCTGAGTGATTCCCAGTGATGAATAGAAATTGTCAAGCAATTGATTCTTGAATTCAGTGCCATTGTCAGTTCGAATCACTTGAACATTGCATTCTAGTGAGTTCTGAGTCTTCCTCACAAAATCTATGATCAAGTCGGGAGTCTCATCTTTCGTCCTAAGGTATCTGGTCCACGTATATCGAGAGAAATCATCCACTATTACCAGAACGTATTTTCGTCCGTTGATGCTTTGTACTCTCATAGGTCCACACAGATCCATGTGCAGTAGTTCTAGTGGTCGGGACGTTGAAGCTATGAGCTTTGCCTTGTGTGATGCTCTTCTCATTTTCCCCATTTCGCACGCACTGCAGAGATGTTCCTTGTGATATTTCAAGGCTGGTAATCCACTCACTAGTTTGTCGGTGTGTAGTTTATTCAACGTTTTGATGTTGATGTGGGATAGTCTTTGATGCCAAAGGTCACTTTGTTGAATTGAGTTCTTCGTCATGAGACACAGTTTGGACGAGGGTCGAGTAGTTTTCAAATCGATGGTATAAAGATTTGTCTTCTTCGTTCCAGTTAGAAGGTCTCGACCACTCTTATCAGTAATACTGCAACCTTCAGCATGAAATTGAACCTTTAGTTGTCTGTCACAGAATTGACCAATGCTGAAGAGATTATGACTGAGACCCTCAACATATGAAACCCCCTTGATCGTCAGGTTATCATGAATTAGATCGCCATGTCCTAAGATAGGAGCCGCGTGGTTGTTTCCAAAGCGCACATTTCCACCGAATTGTTCGGTGTAGTTACTCAAAAGCTCTTTTCTTCCAGTCATGTGTGTAGAGCAACCAGAATCAAGTATCCACACATGACGGATCTGCAAAAAATAATCAATAAGATTTAGGTACCCATTTAAGGACGGGTCCTCCCTTATTAGTTTTATAGTCTGTGTATGTCTTTCTTATGGGTTGGTTTCTAAGGTCAGTATTAAATTTTTTTACAACTCCAGTTGATTGCTTAGGGACCCATATTTTTCTAATCCCAAGAGGATGGCAGTGATTTGTCCATGCTCTGAGTTGTTGTTTTGTAACCCATATGCTACGCATTCCTATAGCTTTGACTTTGTTTGCTTGTTTTTGTCTTTTGTCAGGTTTGTACTTTGATTTAAGAGAGGATGGTGGTGTTTCCTTGGAAGTACTGACATTGGTAGATTGGTATTTAGCATTTAAGATAAAAGCATCATCATAGCTAGAATAGTAGGTACGATTCTTAGTGGTCGTTACAGGCTTAAGAAGAATAGACGAAGGTTCAGCAGGATAATTATTTGCACACAATTGACGCCTAATACAAGAATTAGAACTAGACGCTTCAAAATCGACAAGCTGCTTCCTATTAGGGGAATAAGCGACATCGCTCTTTGGTAGACTATCTCCTGTGGCTTTCTTCTTCCCTTTCTTATTTAGAGGATTGCCTGTGAGCACATGCAAGGATGGGTTAGTAAGCTTATATTTTCCAGAAGCAATCTGCTTTCTTTTCTTCCTAGTGTCGATGGGGATGGATATTTGACATTTGGTTAAAGGAGTTTGTAGAGATCCTGAAGCTATGCCGATGTCGATTTGACTCTCTAGAGAGGAAATTATACTTAATAGAATTTCATTCTCTACTTGTAGAGTTATTCTTTCTGACTCTAGAGTTGAGACTGTAGTTCTGTCGCTGTCGATTTGTTTTTCAAATGAGGAAATTATACTAAGCAGTATTCCATTCTCTATCTGGAACTTTATCCTTTCAGATTCCAGGTTTGATTGCAAGTCAGAGATTACTTTGATTTTAGTTGGTATATATGCATTAGATAAGGCAGATTTAACCCCGAGAAACTAACATCATAAAGAGGGAGTGGTCTCTTTACTAGAGAGTTTGGATTGAACCCTAATCCTTCATGTGGGTCATAGAATTCTATGTCTCTAGGTTTATTCATGAAGATCGTTCTATCTGATTGTCCTCTCCTAATAAGTAAGTCTTCGAGCTTCTTAATCTTAGCATACAATTTTGCACGTTCTTTATTTAAGATATCGAACTCGCATGTTTTGTTGATTCGCTCATCGTTGCAAGTTGTCAATTTGTCTTTTAGCTCACTAATCTGTGTTGTCAAACCTTCTATTTCTAAGTCTCGACTATCAACTTTAGACTGTGCTACTTCTAGTAGACATTCTAGGTTGCTATTCTCTCGTAATTGCTTAAGTAGGCATGCATAATTATTGTCAAACCGAGCCTGTAGGTCATTGACTTTTGATTCAGATTCAGATAGGTAAGCTCTCAAGTCAACTAAGCAAGTTTCTAATCTACATACTTCATCACGGGTCGTATCTAGGATTTCTAATGTGTTAGATAATTTCACTTCTGTTGACCTGAGATATTTAAGTTCACTTTGAAGGATAATGTTTTTTTCTTGAAGTTCAGAATATAGTCTTAAGTTAAGAGTTTCTACCTCCTTTCCGGAAGACAGCTCCTTGTTTTCAGTATCAGCATTGGCTTCCATGTTCTTTTGCTCAGAGTCATCTTCTTCCACCAGAGCCATCAGGGCTATCTTCTCCGTCTCACTTTCAGATGTATCTTCTAGCCAGTGGTCCTGTTCAGCCATCAATGCGGTTCCAGATTTCTTCTGCTTGAGTAGTTGAAGTTTTCTGGTGTAGTACTCTTCATCCTTTTTCTTAGGAAGGTAACAGTCTCTAGCGAAGTGCCCAGGCTTTCCACAATTGAAGCATTTGCTAGGCTCGGAGTCATTCCTAGTATCAGGTTGTTGGAAAGGCTTTGGCAGCTGTTTGGAACTTGATGAGACTCTCTGACGATTGGCAGATGATGATGATTTTTTGAAATATTGTTTTGCCATTCTTTTCGTTATAAAAGCCACGTGCTTCTCAAAATCTTTGAATTCAGGGTCTGATTCTGACTCAGAGTCTTCACTTTCTAATGGACTGGAGGACTTAACAGATTTACTCTTTGCAGCTTTTGCACTTTTCTTAAGATTAGTATCTGTCACTAGGGCAACTGTGTCCATGATTGCTTTACCCTTCTTCTCTCCGATCGCTTCATAAACATCGTCATTGTGCTGCTCCAGACTTTCGTAAACACTGTGAATATCAATCTGATCTAGGTCCTTGTTGAGCCTGAAGTGTGTGGTGACTCTCTTCCATTCTTGAGGTAGGGAGGTAAGAAATTTGACATTGAGTTCCATGTTAGTTTTTATGATGTTTATCTTCCTTAATTCGTTCACGAGGACCATGAACCTGTTGTAGGTCTCACTGATTTGCTCATCAGGCTTAGCCTTGAATGAATCATATGCTGCAAGGGTGTTGGCTTTCTTGGCTCTTAGTCCACTCTCTGTTCCTTGCATTAATTTTGCAGTCTCATCCCACATGGCTTTAGCGGTTGGAAAGCTATCCACTTGAATCAGTATGTCATTAGGTAAGGCTTGCATCAAATAATTTCTTGCCAGAAGATCTGCTTTAGCTCGTTTCTTTTCCGCATCATTGTATTGTGCTGGAGTTTTGAGTATTGTGCTTTCTTGAACTGCTGGGGTGATGGTGTTGTCACCACGAACTGTGACCCAGAATTGTTGTGGTCCATTCTCAAGAGAATCGATAATGTCTTCGCCATTGTCCTTTATTTCAAGAAAGTTCAGGAATCTGCTTCTCCAGACTCCGAAGTCTCCGCGCCTCAGAACTGGAACCCGGATGTCGCTTCCCATGGCTAATGAATCCATTTGTTGTTTGGTAGTGATCGTTACGTGGAGGTGATCTGCGAAATGAAATGTTAGTCTCGAACAATTTTAGTCAAGTTTGAAACAAATGAGAATGATATTTAGTATTCTTATTTTATTTATTGATAATATAGTGGTTGTTGCAAGAGAAATAATCAAGACTAGTCGAGTTTACTTCAAAACTTTTGGTTCTAGCGACTCTTGTTTAGAAAATAACTCGGACGATTTCAGTTTTAAATTGATCGGACAGCACAAATCCTAAATGTGAAAATTGAGTGACTTGATGTTGATTTAAATAGGGCGACTCAACAAATTTACTTGGATAGGTTGGGTCAGAAATTAAAATTTGGACGAGATATGTTTCGGGTGAGACTTAAAAGGATTTGATTCGGATGACTTTAGTTAAAAAGAGAAATCGGACGATTTGAAACTTATTACTAAGAGATTTAAATCGGACGATTTGTGGTAAAATAAGAATGTGTCAATCGGACAATTTGAGCGAAATCGTGTAAGGTTAATATTAATCGGATGATTTATCAAATCGGGCGATTTGACTCAAACTCCCAATTAGTCTTTTGAAGAGAATTCATGTTCGTTACAGTGAAATCGGGCGATTCTGTGGAATCATACAATTTTCTCTTCACTCTTCAGGAAGGAAAGAAATCGGGCGATTTAGTCTTAGAGACTGGAAATCGCCGAGGCTTAAATCGGACGATTGTGGTGAAATCGATCAATTTTCCCTTATGTGATAGGAATCGGGCGATTTCTGCGAAATTAAACCATCTCCATCGAATTCTTCAAAATTCAAAAGGCTGTGTGAAAAATCTACCCGAAAGTGAAGAACAGACCCAGAAAAAAAAATTTCAGACTCGATTTTCTGGTTTCAAAACAACTCAAACTTGACTATAATATATGTGAAAGAACAGAGATGCACTCATTAACGATTTTCCTCACCAAAAGATGGTAATTAAAACGATTTAAAAGGCATATTAATGAAAAATCGAAAATGGATTTTGAGCATAGTTTCTTTCAAATCTTTTCAGAATTGAACAAAACTGGATTCAAATTGATGAGATCGATCCACGTTTTGCTCTGATACCACTTGAAGGTCCACTTGTTACCAAACAAGGATCAAAAGATTATTAGAAAGATTAAGATCGTATGAAGCACCTTTTAGTGTGTGTTTGTGTGTGTGTTTATCAAGAGCTGCTTCAATGAATTTTCTTTTGATAAACCCTAACAAGGGTATAAACGGGCTTTATATACCACAAACTCTTTGGTATATTAAAGCCCAAGTCCAAAACTTCTACAAAGTACTAATTGTCTCCCCAACCTACTACAATACATTAATATCACAATTTTAACCCAAAACACAAATAACTAGAGGACACTATAATTAATTCCTAACACAGGCTATGGGCAACGAAGTCTATGCTCACATCGAGTGCTGCACAACTGCCAAGGAAATATAGGATGAACTCTTAGAAATTATGGCAGGCACAACTGAGAGTGATCAGGGGAGGAAATCAGCATGTCTCTCGCAGTATGAACATTTCCGGGCCTATGAAGGAGAGGAGCTGCGTGACACTTACCTCCGATACTTGAAGGTCATCAATGAACTCAAGAAAGCCAAGATCTCTAGGGACAAATTCGATATCAACAACCGCTTCCTTGGTAGCCTCAAACCACATTGGGGCAATGCAACCGTGATGATGATTCAGAGTAAGGACCTCTCCAACACTTCCATCCATGCCCTCTACGACAGCCTGTCAGCCTATGCTCCTTACGTGCAACCTCAGTCCACCAACACTCGAGTCGACCCGCTGGCTCTCCTTTCGAACAAGACTACCGAACGATCTTCTATCTCTAAGCCCAAACAGAACAAAGGGAAGCTACCAGTTGTTGTATCTGACACCTCTTCAGGATTCGAAGCTGATACAGAATCTGATGAAGATGTGCGTGATCTACGTAAGCAACTGGCAATGCTCACAAAGATGGTCTCAAAGAAGATCGGGAAAAAGTCCTCATCCTCCTCCAATCGTCAAAGAACCTTTAGCGGCACCAAAAAGATGACCCCTACGGAGGAAGCTAAGCCGATAAAGAAAGAGGAGGAATCCGCACCTCAAAAGTCTTTGAAGTGCTTTCGGTGTGGAAAGCTAGGCCACTTTGCCAAAGAATGCCACGCCCCACGCGTGAAGGATTCTGGCTATTACGACCGTAAGGCCAGAATGACCCGCAAAATGGAAAGTGGGAAATTTCTTCTCACCGAAGAAGCTGAATGGGTGAACGACACTTCAGAAGACGAGGAGCCTAAGAATGAAGATTGCTGCATGGCAAGGCTGGTCGAACATGACGAGAACGAGGAGATGGTCAACCCCGGTGAGAATGCAGCTAAGACGCCTACCAACGCCGAGGCTGAGGTACGAATCTCACAACTCGATGATGTGTTTAATCACCGACACACCATTAAGAAACCCACTGTAGACGCTAGGGATTATGATGAACTCAAACTAAATTATGAAAACAACTATGCCTTACTAAGTTTAAAAGTAGAAGAGCTCGCTTGCGCAAACGAACGACTAATTGCCTCAGAAGCGTTAGCCAAAGGTCTGCAAAACAAGAATAAACAAAGTGAGACTAAGATTAAGGAAACCAAATTGGCCATCAATTCATGTGAAACATCTCGTCTCTTGACGGCTGCACAATATGAACTGCTTACTAAGGAAAGAATTAGGCTGTACCGAAAGGTGAAAGAACTTGAAGAGCAGCTTCACCTTAGAAACGAAAACGCACGTATCTTATGTCAATTGAACCAAGCCGCAGAAACCGAATTCTACGACGCCCGGGAGAGAATCGGCCTGACCAGCAACTGCAAACCAACGCCGCTAGCGATTAAAAGGTATAACATGTGTAACACTACGTTCCTACAAACAAGAAAGGGTGCTCCCTCACAGCTTATGCCATTTGTGAGATCATCCTCCGTTGTCATCTCAGAAGAAAAGAGGGCACAGAACATTCGTTGGGCAGAAATCGCGTATGACTACACAGAATTGAATGCTAGTGATAAGACTAAGAAACCTTCACTCTCGGAGGATGTCGAAACCTTACTCCCAACCAAAGAACAGGAAATTGCTTTCCGAGAAGCACTCTCTCGCACCTATATCCCAAAAAACTTCTGGTCATAGCGGAACTAGAACGAACACTAGAATTAGAGCGGAAGGCCTTCGCGAAGGAGCTAGATGATCTACATAGCAAAATCTTTACACTATAGCAATTTCACAGTACAAACAATCCCTCTACATCGAGTCAAGTACCCGATTCTCAAACATGTAAATGTAAGAGGACGGCGAAGATGACTCCTGAAGCTGAAACTTGTTCAAACACTAACTCTCGTATTCCTATGGATACAGGGAATGTGCGTTCGACGTCTCTGGAAGGAAGTTCATTTGAAATAAAGGAGGACCCGCTCCTCGATGACAAGAAGAAAAGACCATTCTATATTCGTCTTTCCAACCTATGTACTGAATCCCAACATCTTAAGGACGTCGACAATTATGCTGCCAAAACTTATCTTTCCTTTGCCAAACTAATGTCTATGTGTTGCTGCAATGACTTGATTCTTCCACGCTTTCATGAATATGAGGCACACGAACACGCAACACTCCGACCAAAAAGGCAAACCTCCTCTACGACGCCCTTGCATTCTCCCAGTTCATCTACGCCCACGGTTAAGCGAAAACGCCATCCAACGCTGAATACAAACCTACTGCTTGCAAGCAAAAGACGACTAAAACCAAAAGGCGACAACAACAACCAAAACCCTCACGTCAATTCACGAATAAGACACCGTATATGCAAGCACAAGTTAGGCAAATATGGGTTAGAAAAATCATAATCCCACCTCCTCAAACAAATCACAAAGGGAAAGCTAAATTAGATCCAACACAACCTGATTTAGACCTCACATTTCCCGTTAAGCACATGAAAATTTTACTTGTATCACAAGAAGGTCACATCCGTAAACGGGGACCCAACGTTTACTAATGATTGCAGGTCTGTCATGTGTGGTATCTAGACTCGGGTTGCTCCACACACATGACAGGGAACAAGGAGCTGTTGAGCAACTTGTCCGAGCTATCTCGGAAGGGTCTCCTTCGGAAACAGTCAAATGGCGCCAATTCTCGGAACTGGTGATCTCGTCCATGATAAACTGACGATTAAGGGCATCTCTTACGTCGAGGGTTTGAGCTACAATCTTTTCAACATTGGCCGTTTCTGCGACAAAGGATACAAGGTTCTCTTCGAATCTAACATCTGCAACATTATCGATGCCTCGGGACTACCTCTTCTTTCTGGAACACGCAC
Source organism: Craterostigma plantagineum (assembly GCA_027422505.1). Classification (NCBI taxonomy): domain Eukaryota; kingdom Viridiplantae; phylum Streptophyta; class Magnoliopsida; order Lamiales; family Linderniaceae; genus Craterostigma; species Craterostigma plantagineum. The sequence goes on along the minus strand of JAPQWV010000013.1, from coordinate 13,815,918 downwards.
GTCTCACCTCTACGTACTCAATCTTACGACCTCTCGACCAATTTGCCTTCTCTCCCGTGCTGCACCCAAGTTGAACGATCTATGGCACCGGCGTCTTTCACACCTCAATTTCAAGACTATCAACAAACTGCGTCAGAATAAACTCGTCAACGGTCTACCCCAACTGTCTTATCATAAGGAACACCTCTGCTCTGCCTGTGAATTGGGGAAGATGAAGCGATCATCACACATCTCTAAGGAAACACCGTCCTCTAAGCTCATCCTTGAGCTCTTACACATGGATCTATGTGGCCCAATGCGTACGGCTACACTCGGAGGAAGACGGTATATTCTTGTGATTGTCGACGACTTCTCACGCTATACATGGACGAAACTCGTTCGCACAAAGGATGAAGTTCCTGATTTAATCATCGAGTTTGTTGTTACGTCCCAAACTCTCCATCAACAGAAGGTTCGGATTATCAGAACTGACAACGGAACTGAGTTTAAAAACAAGAAGCTCAGTGATTTCTATGCCACTCAGGGCATCACCCAGCAGTTCTCAGCTGTGAAGACACCGGAGCAGAATGGTGTCGTTGAGCGTAAGAACAGGACACTAGTTGAAGCAGCTAGGACTCTCCTCATCCAATCCGGACTTCCTCACTCTCTTTGGGGAGAAGCTATTCAAACGGCTTGTTACACGCAGAACCGGGCTTCCATCCACAAGAGATTCAACCGCACTCCATACGAGATGCTGAATAACCGTCATATCCCAGATATATCTTATCTAAGGGTCTTCGGTTGCCGATGTTTCGTGGCCAATGATCGCCAACACCTTGGGAAGCTTGATCCAAAAGCACTTGAAGGCATCTTTGTTGGATATTCGCTGAACTCGAAGGCATACAGAGTCTATCTTAGGGAGAAACGATCAGTAATAGAGAGCACAAATGTCACCTTTGACGAAAGCGAAGGCGACCTCATGGCTTCTGCTCACATCAGCCCAGAACCAGGTCTTCTACAGTCGTTGACTAAAGGTCAACTTTCAACGACGGGAACTTCCTCATCTGAGGGCAATTCTGGTGACCTGGATCTCGATCTGCTCTTTGAGTACTTCTATCCAGTCCCCAAGACTCCCGTCGCCACCACTCAAACTACCGCTGCACCCACCCCACCTACACCACCAGCTATCGGCGATGATGTCGTCCCGCCAAACTTGTATGATCTCAATCTCAACGAAGACGACATCTTACCCAACCCTGGGAACACTGCTGATGCTGACGCTGAACCTTCTCAATCTACCACAATTGAGATCTCTTCTTCGGACACCGGACCCCAATCTAATGAACCTCCAATCGATACAAATGCGGCTAGCTCCTCACAGACCAATGTACCACTTTGGGTTCGCTCTCATCCTACGGATCAGATTATTGGGGATCCCACATCCGGTGTTTCGACGCGTTCAGCTACGATGAATGAAAGTCTGTTCGCTTGCTATCTCAGTCAAGCCAAACCATCACGAGTAGCTGAAGCTCTCAACGATCCTGATTGGCTGATTGATATGCAGGAGGAAATAAATCAGTTTGAACGTTTACAAGTTTGGGAACTCGTACCACGCCCTCATAACAGATCCATTATCGGCACGAAGTGGATCTTCAAGAACAAAAAGGATGAAGACGGTGTTGTCATCCGCAATAAAGCAAGACTTGTGGTTAAGGGGTACAACCAACAAGAAGGCATCGACTACGATGAAACTTTCGCCCCCATTGCCAGGATCGAAGCAATACGAATTTTTCTTGCCTTTGCTGCTCACAAGAACTTTAAAGTCTACCAAATGGACGTGAAGACTGCATTTCTGAATGGATTTCTCAAAGAAGAAGTGTACGTTGATCAACCGGAAGGGTTCTTGAGCGAAGAGTTTCCTCACCACGTATATCGACTCTACAAGGCCCTCTACGGACTAAAACAGGCTCCCCGCGCTTGGTATGATGTCCTTTCAGACTTCATTGTTCAGTCTGGATTCAAGAAAGGATCTCTCGATACAACTCTCTTCACCAAGCGGAGTGGCCCGGACATCATGATTGTACAGATTTATGTTGATGACATCATTTTCGGATCGACTAAACCACAACTGTGTGAAGAGTTCGCAGAATTGATGAAAGAAAAATTCAAAATGTGTATGATGGGCGAGCTGAATTTCTTTCTTGGTCTTCAAGTAAAGCAACTCCCCGACGGAATATTCATCAACCAGTCCAAATACATCCATGACATCCTCGAGAAATATGGAGTGAAGGATGCTAAGACTGCTGCTATACCTATGTCACCCTCTGGCCGACCCGATGCGGACCCATCTGGTGCTCCCGTTGGCCAAACCGTCTATTGTGGGATAATAGGCTCTCTTCTGTACCTAACTGCTAGTCGACCTGATATCGTCCTCTCGACAGGAATCTGCGCTCGTTTTCAGGCTACACCAAAGGAATCACATTTCACTGCTGTCAAAAGGATTCTCCGCTATCTCAAAGGAACACCCAATCTGGGTTTGTGGTACCCCACTCGATCGGACTTCAAACTGGTTGGATTCTCTGACTCGGATTACGCAGGATGCAAGATGGATCGCAAAAGCACCTCTGGAGCTGCACACTTCTTGGGCGGTAAACTCGTGAGTTGGTCTTCTCAAAAACAAAACTGTGTCTCAACTTCGTCGACGGAGGCAGAATACGTCGCCGCCGCTAGTTGTTGTTCACAGCTTTTGTGGATGAGAACCCAACTACGAGATTTTAATTTTCATGTTGATAAAATTCCCATTTATTGTGACTCAAAGAGTGCGATTGCAATGACGAGTAATCCGGTACATCACTCGAGAACGAAACACATAGATATTCGTCACCACTTCATCAAAGAACATGTCGAGCAAGGGACGATTGAATTGCACTACGTCACAACCGAAGATCAACTGGCCGACATTTTCACAAAACCATTGGACGTAAAACGATTCCAACAACTTGTGACTATGTTGGGCATGTTGAATCTTCCGTTGTGATCAATTAACCCTACATGAACTTTTGATCAAGTGTACATATGTTTTCCACTTCACTCCATTTCTATGTGTCTTCTGAATTACGTCACTTAAGGGGGAGTTTTCGATTAAGGGGGAGTTTCGTTTATTCGTTTATCTAAAAAGGGAGTTTAGATTAAGGGGGAGTTTTCGATCATGCCTTTTTCAAAAAAAAAAAAGGTTGAAATTTTAAAGTTTGGTCAAACAGGGTCAAAATTGGACCAATTGAACTCCAATTGGACTCAATTTTGACCAAGCCCGCGAAATTCAGCTCAGGACTCAATTTTGACCAAGCCCGCGAATTTCGGCCCATTTACTCTAATTCTCGCATGAACAGTCACAAAACCCCAAAACACTTAACTCTTTTTCACAATCTTACAAATACCCGAGAAAAATTCAAAACTTTCGCACCCTACTCTTCGAAAATTTCTCAACCTCTCGCATCGTCGTGGACTTCAAATCCGTCTTCAGACTCCGTTTATCTGCATTCTCCATCCTCAAAATTAGCTTTTCGGTATGAATTCATCGCAAATAAACTGCTTCTCGTTCAATTTAATCCAGTTTTTGCCCCGTTTAGTTATTTTTTTAGGTTAAAACTAATTTTTCTCGGCTTTAAATCGGACGCATGTTAGGTTTATGATGTTTAAAACCCCCAAATATATATTGCCCGTCCAATTTTGAGTCGATCGAGTTCAGATTCTTGCATTTTGGTGGGTCTAAGGCAAAAAATCATTACGTCGTTTCGAAAGTTTTCGCACAGTGTTCTTCACCGAGAAAATTTCCAGAAAATTGCTTTAAACACCAGTTTTTCGCAGCTACAGTGAGTCATGCTCTGCGAAACTTTCATTCCTCACGTTAAATTTCCCTGCTACAGTACGTGAAATCCTGCGAAAATTTTAGCCGAGAAATTATCTCCCAGTCATTAAAAATTCCGCGGCTACAGTGAGTAAAATCCCGCGAAAGTTTTATGCGAGAAAATTTTCCATACGTCAAAATTTTCGCTGCTACAGTGAACCATGCCCCGCGAAACTTTCATACCCTTCGCCTCATATCACATCTTTTCACATGCGAAATTTTTATAAACTTGCGAAATTTTCCACTACATGCTAAACTATACTCTGAATGTGAAATTTCTTTAACGTGCGAAAATTTTCCTTATATGCGAAAATTCATGGATAGACTGAATGCGAAATTTCTTTGATATGCGAAAATTAACACTATATGCGAAACCTTACTCTGAATGAGAAATCTCTTTAACCTGCGAAATATTTTCATACATGCGAATCAGTGAAATTCCCCATTGCATGCGAAAATTGTGAACAACTTGCGAGATTTCTTAACGTGCGAAATTCTACACCAAACGCAAATTTTTTTTTCATATACCAAAATTATCTCACATCACATGAATACTTTCAATCCAAATATTTTCTAAGTATTGGGAAAAGGACTCTAAGTTAGCTTTAATCTTAATTTTATTTTTCCGGGCATTTTTATGTCTCCTGTTTTTGTTTCACCCAGATCCCTGTTCTCACAATCTAATCCATACTAATAATGTTATAATTACTGTCAAGTACAGATATGACTAACACAAACCAAGAAGCACTTGAAGCGCTTGAGGCTGCCGCAGTTCAAAGGGATGTAGCTCGCATCGAACTCAACACATTAACGTATGTTCCACCAATCGAGCAGGTCTTCCCAACAAGTCAATGGGCTGCCCTGATACCAAACAACCATATGGTGGACTTGGACAACTTCAGATGCGACGCCCCCATCATCATAGAGATCCTCAAAGGGCATCCCCTCCGACACGCCCTCTCTCATGGCGAGCCAGAAGCTCAAGTCTACCTCCAACAGTTCTGGCACACTTTGCAGATAGCTGGACCACTCCACCTTGCTAAAACATTGTCCGCCCAAATCGATCAAGAAACTGTGGTCCTCACTCGCAAGATTGTCCAAGAAGTGCTTCAACTACCTGTCTATTCACCATACGACCCACTACCAACTCACGAACAGCTCATCGAGGACATCGACAGATTAGGCTATCAACCTGAGAACACGAAGAAGAAAGGCCCACTCGTTCTCAGTGAAGTCACCACTCGCAACCTACCACAACCCTGGTGAACGTTATATCTCCTAATAAACAAGTGCATGTCAAGGAAGCATGCCGGCCAGGACCGTGGGAACCACCAAATCCTCACCATCCTAACCGGCATCGCCCACAACCGCAAGTACAACTACGCCGACATCATATGGATGGATCTCGTCTCCATGATTCAACGACGCGATCGGGAAGTCGCCAAGGGAGTCACAAACCGCTTCGTACCCTACATGCGGTGGCTCCCAATGCTCATCAAACACTTCCGCATCTTCTCCACTAGCATCCGCATCCGCCCGGCGAGCGAGCACTTCATCATTCCCACTGTCGAAAAGTTCGCCAAGAAAAACACACCGGCGAAAGATCGACACGCCATGATAATCCCGGACGATGTTCTCGCCTTTGCAGACCCGAACAATCCGCACGTCCGAGAATATCGTGCTTCCACAGCCTCTTTCCGCGAAAGCCCACGTCCATTATCCATTGTCCCTACGGAGCAGATCAACCCCTCTGCTCCTAACCCCGAGACTAGCCAAAACCCCACTCCCACTACAAAAAAGTCGTCGAGTCGCGCCGCATCCTCTTCCACCCGCGTACCGAAAAAACGGTCGCGTGAGGATGACGTAAGCCGCCCCACGGAGCGTCGATCGAAACAAAAACACGATAGACCCCCTAAGTCACATACAAGCCGAGCCCAACCCGTAGGTACAGGAGGTGATGTGTTCACCTCCCGAGTAGAAGACGTGGCATTTGGCTCAACCACGCAAACAACCCCACCAAGCCACTTATCTTCCTCTCTACAGGAAGATATTTCATTCCACGAGGAGCCACGTATGCCATCGACATCCCACTTGGAGATAGCCGATGTTGAAACAAGCAGTCCCCCGCCTCAGACTGCCTCCTCTTCAATCACTTCGAGTATAGTGCCCTCACTCCCCATAGTTTCATACGTTTATAGGACACATACACCTTTTACTGCAATACAGAGTCTTCGTGATTCTGTCAGAACTCTCGGTGATGTCTCTGTGACTGAGAGCGGAAGACCTAGCACGGCCAATATAACAACAACCGTGAGCCTAGGCCATCATTCGGTTGAGTCTGCTCATCGATTGTAACGCCCGGAAATTTAATTACGGGATTTACAGCATAATTAAGAGCGGAAATAATTGATCAGGGACGTCATTGAGTTAATTTCGTTAAGGGGCTAGACTCCTAGGTGAAAAATTTTATTTAGGACATATAATTAATTCAAGCCTAATGTGTGTATATTATATGCCCTATGTAATTTACGTGAATTTTCATAGATTAATTGCATGTCTGCACGATGTCATGAATTTTACACGCAATTAATCCATGCCCAAGGTGTAATATATAATTACATGCCCTTACATGACTTATGTGACCTATGTGAACTCATGAAGTGGGTGTTACGAATTATGATTATGTGAATGTGTTATGAGGACTTGAGAACTTTCAGGTCACTATTACACGTGGCATGCACGTAAGAAATCGCCGAGCTTAACTAGGACCATTTAGAATCGGACGATTTATGCCTAGGACGAAGTATAATCGGTCGACTTGAAAATAAAATCAAAGGAATAAGGAAATTAAGAAAATGTAGCACCCGGGTTCCCCGTAAGTATTAGAGGCCAATAAATTTGCATAAAAGACGAATGCGATTATGTGCATTTCGTGAAATTATTTTTGTGCTTGTGTGATTTATGTGAAACTCGCGTGCTAGATTATATACTTCCGTGACCTTACGAACTAAGTACAACTAAATTGTTTGCTTTTACCATGTTTAATTGGTGTGAGAATTTTCGAAAGTGGGCTAAGGAAAAACAAAGTGGAAAGTTTTGTTGAGACTAGGATTTGGGTTAAGATGTTGGGCTTAGGACTTAAACTTAGGCCCAATGTGATTGAAGTCAAATCCTTAAGAGACCAAGATCCTTAAAATAAGGAGATCCCACGCCTTGAATCCCCTCACCATGTCTCCTTTTCATTAAAATATCTACCTCACTACCTAAATTCCCTAATCTCACCAAGAACCCAACGAAAACAAAGAAAGAAGAAAACCAAGTGAAGGAGCAAAGAGAAGAGGCCGAAGGAAACTCAAAGCAACGTTATTGAGCAAGCTAGGATTTCGAGTAGGTAAATGAAATTTCCACCTCGAGCTATTACGTTTTCCGTTAGTAGGCCTAATTAGTTATATTATGTTGAGAACTAAGGAATTCAAGGAACTCGGTGCATCATAGAAGGCAAAAGCCCTAACCTTGGACGAAAATCCATAAGCTAAAGATTCTCTTGAGCTTAGATAAATGTTGGGTAGAATAAGCTATAACTTAGCTTCGATGGGATGAAGAAGATGATAAATGTCGAAATGTTAGCTAAGATGTCGAATTGTCATATCGAGATTTCCATTGTATAAATGTCGAAATGATAAGGGTAGAATGTCGAGTTAAATGTCGAGATGTAGTAAGTGCCGAGATTTATTAATCGAATGAATAGAATGTCGAGATAAAAAGGAATAAAAACGTCGAGCTAAGATGGTTAAAATGTCGAGTCCTTATACTAAAGAAGATGTCGAGCCGAGCAAAAAGTCGAATTAAGAATGTCGAGGTTAGATAGTTAAAAATGTCGAGATGCATGATAAAATGTCGGGTTCAAATAAATCAGTATAAATGTCGAAACCTTGCTAAGAAAGATGTCGAAATGTTAAAATAGGATGTCGAGATCTTCTATCCGAGCAAATGTCGAAATGCTAGGAAAATGTCGAGAGCTAATAAAAATGTCGAAACCACAAGGGAAAAATGTCGAGTGGAATTGAGTATAAAATGTCGAGTTCCTCCTGTTTGGAAAGAAATGTCGGGTCCTTCTAACTAGATAAATGTCGATATAAATGTCGATATCTTTAAATAGTTCAAAATGTCGAATTCAAAGAAAGTGATATAAATGTCGAGACCATGTGAGTTTCATGTCGACATTTTCAGCACAAAATGTCGAGAGCCAATGATAAATATCGAAACACTCAAAATGTCGAAGTGTTAAGGAGAAATGTCGAAACCTTGTTGGGAAATATGTCGAGACCCTTTAGCTAAATGTCGAAACACAATACCAAGATTTCCCAACAATGTCGAGGTCTAATAATATCGAGATCCTCAAATAATCTCGGGTCTTGTAAATGTCGAATTCTTCACGCGATGTCGAGATCCATTTTAAATGCTAAATACGAACTCTCATAGAAACATATCGAAATCATGATGAAGTCCCACACATGCAAAGTCGGGCGAAACCTAATAAAATCAAACGACTTTCGCCGAGCCTTTCACAAAGAAATTTAAATCCTCTAACTTAGAAATTTATTAAAGGGCCGAGAACTTTACTTAAAGATAATACGGAATAGGAATCGACTGACTTGGGAAATTAATAAGGCAAATCGAGAGATGTGAGGCCTAGGGAATTTATACAAAGTCTAAATAACTAAGCATGACGCAAATTATTATTTCGACGAATTAGCCGAGGAAAGCAAAAGTACTAACATCATAACCCTTTTATTCTAAAAGGTCGTACATTAGGAGGTTCACGGGACCATACGCTAGGTTAAGCTTGGACGACAGGTAAGTAGAAGTCCAACTACGACACACAACTTGTTTTACGTGCCTAAATTGCGTGATTTCGTGTTTATGGGATTTCATGAATTTGTAAATTGATTGAAGTATTTAAATATGGTAAGTCTATGTTGCATTTACCTGCATCTGCATATGCATACTCACGTGCACACACGAACTCGTGAGGGAGAGTCGTGGGGCTGAGAGTGCATACTATTATGTCGCTTGCATGCGACTAAGACCCGCCTATATAGGCCGGTGTGTCGACTCGTAGTTGAGTCACGGACGACTTCTATGGCACCCTATATGGCGTACGACGCCGATTATTATGATGAGGCAGGAGGAGCGACCCAGGAAGGAGCGACCTAGCTATGCTAGCGTAGGCTAACTGGCGTAGGCAACTGCCCTCTTTGCGGAAGGAGCGACCTGGAAGGAGCGACCTAGGGGGAATCCTAGCGTAGGCTACCAGCGTGGGCAACCGTATGACAGAGGGGACGACCTGGGAGGGTGCGACCTAGGGAGACCTAGCGTAGGCTACCCAGCGTGGGTCGCTGTCACGATCCTATTGAGGACATTGAGCTCTTAGTGGTGCATAGTAAGGGCGTCGTGGGCCCTGAGTGATACTAGTAGGAGTACTAGGAGCATTGGCGCGGATCGCCTTTGCGGAGTGTTATGTGCATCGGCGTGGATTGCCTTTGCAGGGGAGTGACACGTGCATACATGCATGATTTCTGCTTACTGAGCCTCGGTGGCTCATTCTTTACGTTGTGTGTTGTAGGCACCGACGTCCACGGTATGTGATCGTGTTGTAAGACAAGGCTGATCTTTTGGAGCTTCGCGCTGCTTTTGGGGTGGACGTGTGTGTGTGGATGACGACCTGTGAGGCCGGGCGCATAGGAGCTTTTGCTGTGCCGACACACCTTCGCCGTTGTAGTGAGACCATGTCTGGAACTTGATGTTCGACATGCATTCTTTTGTCTTGTATAGAACAATGTTCCATTTCGTAAATGAAAAATGAAAAAATTTGTACCCGTTTTCGGTGCACTTCTTTACTTACAAACTCGCTAGGCACGTAGAAATACGCTAGGTTAGGCGGTTAGGAAGTCGGGGCGTCACAGGGTGGTATCAGAGCTTCGGTCACAGGTTCTGTAGACTGTCCACACACACACACCCAAAAGAGCGGAGGCGGCCTTGCAAGTAAGTGTTAAGTCTATGTGAATTTCTATGTCGTATAATTTATTGGCCATAGGACAATCAGGATAGGGTATAAAGATGGTAAGAACGAGAGGAGAGTCGAGTGATGGCGACGACCAGAACAGGGGAAACACGGCCCCTCCCGACAATCGGGATGCAACGATTCTCCAGCTAACGGAATTAGTCCGTCAGCAGTCGGCGCAGATCCAACAACTGATCCAACAGAATACTGCTAATGCTGGGCCAACTCAGGCGGAAAGGACTGAGGTGGTGGGAGAACGATTCCGAAGGTTGAACCCACCGACCTTCGAAGACACAGCTGACTCGACAGCAGCTGAGGATTGGTTGAGGACTCTCGAGAGTATGTTCGTCTATAGTAGGGTTCCGGAGGCGGAGAAGGCCCTTTGTGCTGCGTTCCTACTACGAGGGAACGCAGGACACTGGTGGGACACCATCATGGTGTTGGAGAACCCCGCTACAATGAGCTGGGAAAGATTCAAGGAATTGTTCAGGGGCAAGTACCTCACCGCCCCGATTCGAGCACAGCGCCTGAACGAATTCATCAATCTCAGGCAGGGGCCCATGACAGTGGCCGAGTACATAAGGAAGTTTGAGCAGCTGTCCAGGTTCGCTGCTCACATGATCAGCACGGAAGCTCTAAAAGTCGAACGCTTCCTGGAAGGATTGAAGCCTGAGCTCTACAGGGACGTGAGCATGGCAGGGACTCAGGGAGCTACATACTCTCAGGTAGCAGAAAGAGCTATGATAGCCGAACAGGCGGAGGCCAGGATCGTGAAGGCACAAGAGGCTAAACGCAAATTCGCTCAGATACAAGGAGCTCAATGGAGTGGAGGAGACCCGAAACGGCAGTTTATGCCTAGAGGGGGCAAGAAGAGATTCCAGAACCGGCCTCCTCAACAGCCTCAGGGAATGATGAACAGACCACCGAACCCAAACCAGAATCAAGGGGCAGCTCAATTCCCTAACTGTCAGAGGTGTGGAAGGAAGCACTTTGGGAACTGCAACACACCCGCCAATGCGTGCTTCAGATGCGGGAAGATTGGTCACTTCGCGAAGCAGTGCCCTGAAAACATTCCAGGGAATCAGGCAGGAAACCCAGTAAGACCCCCGATGGTGCCAGCACGGGTGTATACCATCACGTCCGAGGAAGCAGAGAACAACCCGGAGGTGGTAACAGGTACCCTACCGGTCCATCAAACTCCCACGTGCATTCTAGTAGATTCCGGGGCGACCCACTCGTTTGCGTCTGTGAAGTATGTGACGAAACTAGGGGTAACGCCTGAGCGAATAGATTACGAGTATAGTGTAGCAATTCCAAGCGGGGCACCAACTAGGACTAGTCAAATGTTAAGAAATTGCCCAATCTTAGTCGGTAATAGAGAATTGCCGGTAGACCTGATAGTCATCCCGATGGACGACTACGAAGTGATCCTCGGGATGGACTGGCTCTCAAAGTACGGAGCAGTGATAGACTGTAACCGTAAAGTAGTTACGTTTAGCTTAGAAGGGGAAGAACCTGTCACCTTCAAGGGGACAATGAAGGGGAGAGGCACTCCGAGGATATCAGCCTTAAAAGCTCAACGATTAGTCAATTCCGGATGCGAGGCATACCTGGTGTTCGCGCTGAAGGCAGAAGAGAATACCCCCACGAAACTCGAAGACGTACCAGTGATTAAGGATTTCCCAGAGGTATTTCCAGAAGAATTGCCGGGATTACCCCCAGACAGAGAAATTGAGTTTACGATTGACCTGGTGTCGGGAGCAGCACCAGTGTCCAAAGCTCCATATCGATTAGCGCCAACCGAATTAAAGGAGTTGAAGGAACAAATAGATGAACTCCTACAGAAAGGATTCATTCAGACCAGCTTTTCTCCCTGGGGAGCGCCAGTCTTGTTCGTACGAAAGAAGGATGGCTCGATGAGACTGTGTATAGATTATAGGGAGCTTAACAAGTTAACGATCAAGAATAAGTATCCACTACCCCGAATAGACGACCTCTTCGACCAATTACAAGGCGCCACAGTATTTTCTAAGATCGACTTGAGGTCGGGCTACCATCAACTGAAAATCCGCAAGGAAGATGTTCCCAAAACGGCGTTCAGTACCAGATACGGGCATTTCGAATTTCTAGTCATGCCCTTTGGACTGACGAACGCACCGGCGGCCTTCATGGATCTAATGAACCGGGTGTTCGAAGCCTATCTAGACAAGTTTGTAATTGTATTCATAGATGACATCCTTATCTACTCCAAGACGAAGGAGGAGCACGAGCAACACCTACGAATAGTGCTAGGAGTATTGAGGGAGAAGCAGCTCTATGCAAAGTTCAAAAAGTGTGAATTCTGGCTGGACCAGGTAGCATTCTTGGGGCACATCGTCTCGGGAGCAGGAATCTCGGTGGACCCGAGCAAAATTGAAGCGATTAATGATTGGCCGCAGCCGACCAACGTAACGGAAGTACGGAGCTTCCTAGGCTTAGCAGGCTACTACCGGAAGTTTATAAAAGATTTCTCGAAAATTGCCTCTACACTCACGAAGCTAACCAGAAAGAACACACCTTTCCAATGGAGCGAAGAGTGTGAGCAAAGCTTCCAAGAACTGAAAAAGCGGCTCACTACAGCCCCAGTACTAATGATACCCACGGGAACAGGAGGGTTCTCAGTGTATAGCGATGCCTCGAAGAACGGGTTAGGGTGCGTACTGATGCAGAACGGTAACGTGGTGGCTTACGCCTCACGGCAATTGAAGGAGTACGAAAAGAACTACCCTACGCACGACTTGGAGCTCGCGGCGGTAGTCTTCGCTCTCAAGATTTGGAGACACTACTTGTATGGAGAGAGATGCGAAATTTACACCGATCACAAGAGTCTGAAGTATTTCTTCACCCAAAAGGAACTCAATATGAGGCAGAGAAGATGGCTGGAGTTGGTGAAGGACTACGATTGTGTGATCAACTACCACCCAGGAAAGGCGAACGTGGTAGCTGACGCTCTAAGCCGGAAGTCGGTTAGTGCGGAACTTCAACGGCTCGACGTGGAGATCGTACCATTGGGAGAAGTCGAGGTAAAGTTAGCAACCCTGACTCTGCAACCAACGCTATTGGAGCAGATCAAAAGGGCACAGGAAAACGACGAGTTGTACCTAAAGACTAAGGAAGCGCAAACCGAGCAACCAACGACGGACTTCGTGTTTCGGGACGACGGAAGCTTACACTACAAGAGTAGATTATACGTACCGAACGACGCGGATCTTAGACGAGTCATAATGACGGAAGCACATACCACGCCATATTCGGTACACCCAGGAGCTACTAAACTATATAGGGATCTAAGGACTAACTACTGGTGGCCGGGAATGAAAAAGGACGTAGCAACGTTCGTGAGCCAATGCCTCACTTGCCAGCAAATCAAGGCAGAACACCAGCGGCCGGCTGGGACACTACAACCTCTACCAATCCCAGAGTGGAAATGGGACAACATAACGATGGATTTCGTGAGCGGATTGCCAAGGAACGCGAAAGGACACGACGCAATCTGGGTAATCGTAGACCGACTTACGAAATCTGCCCATTTTCTGCCAATAAGTACAACGTTTACCATGGAGCGGTATGCAGAATTGTATATCCAAGAGATAGTAAGACTCCATGGGACACCCTTAACGATAGTTTCAGACCGCGATTCACGGTTTCTATCTAAATTCTGGACGAGTTTACAAAAGGCCATGGGGACGAAATTGGCATTTAGCACAGCATATCACCCGCAAACGGACGGCCAATCCGAGCGGACAATCCAAACGCTGGAAAGATATGTTACGAGCATGTGTACTTGACTTCAAAGGCAACTGGAGCAAGTACCTTCCACTTGTAGAATTCTCGTACAACAACAGTTACCAAGCTACAATTGGAATGGCTCCTTATGAAGCTTTGTACGGACGGAAGTGCAGATCCCCAGTACATTGGGATGAAGTAGGTGAACGGGCGATGTTAGGCCCAGATATGATACGGGAAATGACGGAACTTATTACGATGGTCCGAGAGAGAATGCGCACGGCGCAGAGTAGACAGAAGAGTTATGCGGATCGGAGACGTAGACCACTAGAATTCGAGGTGGATGATTGGGTCTTTGTGAAGGTATCACCGATGAAGGGAGTCAAGAGGTTCGGAAAGAAGGGAAAACTAAGTCCGAGATACATCGGTCCCTTCAAGATAATAAAGAAAGTTGGTGAAGTGGCATACCAACTAGAACTACCAGCATCGTTGTCGCAAGTACACGATGTATTCCATGTCTCCACATTGCGGAAGTATATCGCTGACCCAAGCCACGTGTTGATAAACGACTCACTGCACCAGCATTTGAAACCAGACCTGAGCTATGAAGAAATCCCAGTGGAAATATTGATGCATGAGACGAAGAGGCTTAGGAACAAAGAGATCCCTCTAGTAAAAGTTCTGTGGCGAAACCAATCGATAGAAGAAGCCACCTGGGAACGCGAGGATGAGATGAAAACCCGCTATCCTGAATTGTTCCAAACGGGCTGATTTCGGGGGCGAAATCCTCCTTAAGGGGGGGAGGATGTAGCACCCGGGTTCCCCGTAAGTATTAGAGGCCAATAAATTTGCATAAAAGACGAATGCGATTATGTGCATTTCGTGAAATTATTTTTGTGCTTGTGTGATTTATGTGAAACTCGCGTGCTAGATTATATACTTCCGTGACCTTACGAACTAAGTACAACTAAATTGTTTGCTTTTACCATGTTTAATTGGTGTGAGAATTTTCGAAAGTGGGCTAAGGAAAAACAAAGTGGAAAGTTTTGTTGAGACTAGGATTTGGGTTAAGATGTTGGGCTTAGGACTTAAACTTAGGCCCAATGTGATTGAAGTCAAATCCTTAAGAGACCAAGATCCTTAAAATAAGGAGATCCCACGCCTTGAATCCCCTCACCATGTCTCCTTTTCATTAAAATATCTACCTCACTACCTAAATTCCCTAATCTCACCAAGAACCCAACGAAAACAAAGAAAGAAGAAAACCAAGTGAAGGAGCAAAGAGAAGAGGCCGAAGGAAACTCAAAGCAACGTTATTGAGCAAGCTAGGATTTCGAGTAGGTAAATGAAATTTCCACCTCGAGCTATTACGTTTTCCGTTAGTAGGCCTAATTAGTTATATTATGTTGAGAACTAAGGAATTCAAGGAACTCGGTGCATCATAGAAGGCAAAAGCCCTAACCTTGGACGAAAATCCATAAGCTAAAGATTCTCTTGAGCTTAGATAAATGTTGGGTAGAATAAGCTATAACTTAGCTTCGATGGGATGAAGAAGATGATAAATGTCGAAATGTTAGCTAAGATGTCGAATTGTCATATCGAGATTTCCATTGTATAAATGTCGAAATGATAAGGGTAGAATGTCGAGTTAAATGTCGAGATGTAGTAAGTGCCGAGATTTATTAATCGAATGAATTGAATGTCGAGATAAAAAGGAATAAAAACATCGAGCTAAGATGGTTAAAATGTCGAGTCCTTATACTAAAGAAGATGTCGAGCCGAGCAAAAAGTCGAATTAAGAATGTCGAGGTTAGATAGTTAAAAATGTCGAGATGCATGATAAAATGTCGGGTTCAAATAAATCAGTATAAATGTCGAAACCTTGCTAAGAAAGATGTCGAAATGTTAAAATAGGATGTCGAGATCTTCTATCCGAGCAAATGTCGAAATGCTAGGAAAATGTTGAGAGCTAATAAAAATGTCGAAACCACAAGGGAAAAATGTCGAGTGGAATTGAGTATAAAATGTCGAGTTCCTCCTGTTTGGAAAGAAATGTCGGGTCCTTCTAACTAGATAAATGTCGATATAAATGTCGATATCTTTAAATAGTTCAAAATGTCGAATTCAAAGAAAGTGATATAAATGTCGAGACCATGTGAGTTTCATGTCGACATTTTCAGCACAAAATGTCGAGAGCCAATGATAAATATCGAAACACTCAAAATGTCGAAGTGTTAAGGAGAAATGTCGAAACCTTGTTGGGAAATATGTCGAGACCCTTTAGCTAAATGTCGAAACACAATACCAAGATTTCCCAACAATGTCGAGGTCTAATAATATCGAGATCCTCAAATAATCTCGGGTCTTGTAAATGTCGGATTCTTCACGCGATGTCGAGATCCATTTTAAATGCTAAATACGAACTCTCATAGAAACATATCGAAATCATGATGAAGTCCCACACATGCAAAGTCGGGCGAAACCTAATAAAATCAAACGACTTTCGCCGAGCCTTTCACAAAGAAATTTAAATCCTCTAACTTAGAAATTTATTAAAGGGCCGAGAACTTTACTTAAAGATAATACGGAATAGGAATCGACTGACTTGGGAAATTAATAAGGCAAATCGAGAGATGTGAGGCCTAGGGAATTTATACAAAGTCTAAATAACTAAGCATGACGCAAATTATTATTTCGACGAATTAGCCGAGGAAAGCAAAAGTACTAACATCATAACCCTTTTATTCTAAAAGGTCGTACATTAGGAGGTTCACGGGACCATACGCTAGGTTAAGCTTGGACGACAGGTAAGTAGAAGTCCAACTACGACACACAACTTGTTTTACGTGCCTAAATTGCGTGATTTCGTGTTTATGGGATTTCATGAATTTGTAAATTGATTGAAGTATTTAAATATGGTAAGTCTATGTTGCATTTACCTGCATCTGCATATGCATACTCACGTGCACACACGAACTCGTGAGGGAGAGTCGTGGGGCTGAGAGTGCATACTATTATGTCGCTTGCATGCGACTAAGACCCGCCTATATAGGCCGGTGTGTCGACTCGTAGTTGAGTCACGGACGACTTCTATGGCACCCTATATGGCGTACGACGCCGATTATTATGATGAGGCAGGAGGAGCGACCCAGGAAGGAGCGACCTAGCTATGCTAGCGTAGGCTAACTGGCGTAGGCAACTGCCCTCTTTGCGGAAGGAGCGACCTGGAAGGAGCGACCTAGGGGGAATCCTAGCGTAGGCTACCAGCGTGGGCAACCGTATGACAGAGGGGACGACCTGGGAGGGTGCGACCTAGGGAGACCTAGCGTAGGCTACCCAGCGTGGGTCGCTGTCACGATCCTATTGAGGACATTGAGCTCTTAGTGGTGCATAGTAAGGGCGTCGTGGGCCCTGAGTGATACTAGTAGGAGTACTAGGAGCATTGGCGCGGATCGCCTTTGCGGAGTGTTATGTGCATCGGCGTGGATTGCCTTTGCAGGGGAGTGACACGTGCATACATGCATGATTTCTGCTTACTGAGCCTCGGTGGCTCATTCTTTACGTTGTGTGTTGTAGGCACCGACGTCCACGGTATGTGATCGTGTTGTAAGACAAGGCTGATCTTTTGGAGCTTCGCGCTGCTTTTGGGGTGGACGTGTGTGTGTGGATGACGACCTGTGAGGCCGGGCGCATAGGAGCTTTTGCTGTGCCGACACACCTTCGCCGTTGTAGTGAGACCATGTCTGGAACTTGATGTTCGACATGCATTCTTTTGTCTTGTATAGAACAATGTTCCATTTCGTAAATGAAAAATAAAAAAATTTGTACGCGTTTTCGGTGCACTTCTTTACTTACAAACTCGCTAGGCACGTAGAAATACGCTAGGTTAGGCGGTTAGGAAGTCGGGGCGTCACAGAAAATGATAAGAGCTATATAGGAGTTGGGTTAGGAAGTTACTTTGGATCATGATTTAAGAATGGGAACTTAATTAAAGTTTACACTTGGGCTAGAAGTGACAATAGGCCCAAATTCATAAGAAACCAAATTTGGAGGACAAACTTCCTTAAAATGAGGGAAAACTCACGTCCACCCTACTTCTATTCCCATACCTAGAACAAAATATCTAGCTAATCACCTAAACTCCATAACCACGCTAGAAAACCAACGAAAGTGAAAGGAAAGGGAGAAGAAGAAAGTCTAAGGAAGCTTCAAACGACACCTTCGAGCTAACCAGAATTCGAGTAAGTGAGATTATCCTCCCTAAGCTACTATTATTTGCCCTAGTTAAAATTATTTAGTAGAATTTAATTGGGGGATTAAGGAAATTGAGAGCACCATAGACGAAAAGTCCTTAGCTTAGTGAATAAATTTATATTTAAGGGATTTCTTGAGAGTAATTAAGCATTGATAGCCTAACTCGTCCTAAGGGTTGTAACCTTTGTTGAGGATGATCTTAGGATGGTGTAAGGCGTGTTTAGGTGGAAGAAAAACCATGGAATTGATGAAATCTGGGATGAAGATGAGAAGTTTATGATAAATGTCGAACTGTCGCATGAAATGTCGACTAAACATATATCGACATTTTAATAAATGTCGAGATACCATGTAAATATCATGTCGACATTTCCTAATGAAATGTCGAAACACAAAGTCGAAGCCATGTTAGGAAAAATGTCGATATAATGTCGAGGTGAAATCTCATGTCGACATTTTATGTTCCAAGATGTCGAGATCTTTAAATCATTAAATGTCGAGTTCATGAACATACACAAAATGTCGAGTAATAGATATAATGTCGAGCCACGTTGAACTATATCGACATTTTCTTCAAAATGTCGAAATGAAATGCCTAGGTAAAATAGTTAAAAATGTCGAGTCCTTTAACTTGGTAAAAATGTCGAATGAAATGGGACACAAAACGTCGGGTTCTCATAGCTGGATAAATGTCGACATGTTAGATAAGATGTCGACCTGGCATGTCGATATTTTACATTGTATAAATGTCGAGGTAAGATAGGGGAAAATGTCGAGCTTTGTGTCGAAGATTTTTAAATGTCGAGACCCCAAGATGAAAATGTCGAAACGTTGGGTAGAATGTCGAACTAGAGGAAGATGTCGGGTTGAGCACAAAATGTCGAAATCTATTTGTAATAAATGTCGAGATGGTAAGTAAGACGTCGAGCTTCATTTAAATGCCGAGTAATATATCGTGAAGAACTAAATGTCGAGGCCAATGTCAAGTAAAATGTCGAGTCCTGTTATTTAGAGAGAAATGTCGAGAGTCAAAGAAAAATGTCGAAACCTTCACACACCTCGACATTTAACTTCTTCATATTGACATCTTTGTAAAATGAAAATGTCGAACCCTCATATGTATAATATCGAGTTTTATACCAAAACAAATGTCGAAATCTAATAAGATGTCGAGTCCTTTTAGCATGTTGTCGAGATTTATGTTGAACTCATATCGACATTTCCTGTTTGAAATGTCGAGACAAAATGTCGAGTAACATATAGAGATTTTCACACCATACCGAGAATTACCTCGACAAATGATGTCGAGCTTCATGGTGAATTTATCGACATTTTAGTATAAATGTCGAATGCAATATTGATAGATCAAAGTAAAATGTCGAAACTTAATTAACTATACAACCCGAGATTTATACGCATGTCGAGATCTTCAACCTATGTCGAGATTTATATCGACATCTATCCTATATCGAGATTTACAAATAATCTCGAGGACTTTAGCCAATCATTTCGAAGTTCATTTTATAAGTCTTATGCAATACTCAAATAAGAACCACGATTAATAGAATTCAAAATGGTACTCTTCAAGTTAAGCCAAACATACCGAAATCTTGTTGAAATTCCACACATGCAAAGTCGGGTGAAACTTAGTAAATCAAATGACTTTCGCCGAGCCTTTCACGAAAGGAAATCTAAATCCCCTAACTTAGAAATTTATTAAAAGACCGGAAAAACTTAACTCTAATATAATACGGTATAGAAATCAACTGGCTTGGGGAATTTAATAAGGCGAATCGAGATGTGGGGTCTAGGGAAATTACATGAGCCCAAATAATTAAGTACGACGAAAGTTATTATCTCGACAAATTATCCAAGGAAATCAAACGTACTAACATCATAACCCTTTTATTCTAAAAGGTCGTACGTTAGGAGCTAACGGGGAGAATATTAATTACGCTCGGACGACAGGTAAGTGGGACTTTTCAACTACAACACATGAAAGTATGTGCGCATTATTTACGTGGCAATGTGCTTTGATGATATTATGTGATTTATTTCATGACACGAATGCTCATTACATGACATGGCATGAATGACCCCTTACAAGACATGGCACGACAAGTCAATTCGCATTTCATACATGCATTTCACGGCATACACGAGTCTCACGAGAGTTTTAATGACATGACATGACACGAGATATGCATGATCGCCGGGGCGCGGTAAATAGATACTAACATAAATGCATTACTAATTATTAAACAAACACACGTGCAAGACAAGACGTGTGGTATGTCAATACACGTGCAAGACAAGACGTGTGATACGGCTCTTCTAATGCTACGAGGTGACTTCTATGTCACCGATGTCAAGACAAGACACGTGCAAGACAAGACGTGTAAATCGGGCGAATGCCCTCGTAGCAAGGATTAGCCGAGGGCCCTACAAGACAAGACACGTGCAAGACAAGACGTGTATTAGGGACCCTGCAAGACAAGACAAGACAAAACAAGACAAGACAAGACATGACATGACATGATTTTGTGAGGAATTAGTGAGCGTTGGCGCATATGCCTATGCAGGTCATGACACGGGCACTGCATGCATAAGTTTCACTTACTGGGCTATATAAGCTCATCCCACGTTTTATGTGTTGTAGGTTCGTCTGATCACGGTACGTGATTGCCTAGCCGGCAAGGCAGACTTTTGAAGCTTCCGGACGTCTTTTGGGGGTGGTGTGTACGTGGACGACGACCTGTGAGGCCGGGCGCATAGGTTACTTTTGCTGCGAATGTAGACACGACACATGTAGATAGAACTCACATGTAATTAGAAAGTTTGGAAGCATTCTTTTGACATGTAAAGTAACAATGTTCCTTCACGAAAAGGAAAAATTTATTCCGTATTTTCGTAGTTCATCTAACTAAATACGTGGTTAGACACGTAAGACAAGGCTAGAAATGGTAGCGATGGCTAGGGTCGCTACAGTTGGTATCAGAGCTTCGGTCACAGGTCCTGCAGACTATCCATGTACACACACCCGAAAGCGCGGAAGCAGCCTTGCCTGTAAGTGTTATGTTTACGTGAATTTCCTCGTGTTGATTAATTTATTGGCCTTAGGAACGACAGGGTAGAACTAAAACCATGGTTAGAATTAGAGGTGAGGGCAGTAGGGACGCCGATCGAGATAGGGAAACCCTGAACCCTACTGATAATCGGGATGCTATCATCCTGCAGCTGACGGAGTTAGTCCGGCAGCAATCAGCCCAAATCCAGCAGCTACTCCAGCAACAAAGTGCTGGAGGGCAGCCAAGTAACGCACCCCCTCAGGCTGAAAGGATCGAAATGGTGGGGAAGAGGTTTCGTAAACTCAACCCCCCAACATTTGAAGACGCTGTCGATCCAACTTCGGCTGAGGATTGGCTCCGAACGTTGGAGAGCATGTTCCAACACAGCCGTACCCCAGACACCGAAAAAGTCTTGTGCGCTACTTACCTACTAAGAGGGAGCGCGGGCCATTGGTGGGATACGATCCGAAGCATCGAGGACCCAGCTACGATGAGCTGGGATCATTTTAAAGAACTTTTCCGGAGCAAGTACTACACAGCTCCAACTCGTGCTCAAAAGATGAATGAATTTATCAACCTCCGCCAAGAAACGATGACGGTGGCGGAGTACATCAGGAAGTTCGAACAACTGTCCCGGTTCGCAGCTCATATGGTGAGCACGGACTCACTGAAGATCGAAAGGTTCTTAGAGGGCCTGAAGCCAGAGCTATACCGCGACGTCAGCATGGCTGGATTCCAAGGGGCTACTTATGCCCAAGTCGCTGAACGCGCCATGGTGGCTGAACAAGCTGAAATGAGGATCGCACGAGCTCATGAGGCGAAAAGGAAATTCGTGCAAGAACTCAAAGGAGATGGAGGCAACCCAAAGAAACAGTTTGTTGTCAAGAACCCAAAGCCTCAATTTCAGAACAGGCCTGAACCACCCCAACAGCCCAACATGAATCAGGGCAGACCCCAACCTTTTCAACCCACCATACCGCCATGCCCAAGATGTGGAAGGCGACACCCGGGCATCTGCTACTCACAAAATGCGACCTGTTACAAATGCGGCAAGATCGGCCATTTCTCGAGTGCATGTCCGGAAAACCCATCCGGAAGCCAGACAGTAAGCCAGGCAAGACCACCGACAGCACCCGCACGAGTGTATACACTCACCACTGAGGTGGCCGAAGACGACCCGTCCTTTGCGGCAGGTATCCCTTCTATTCATCAAACCTGACCCGCATTCTAATAGATACATGAAACCATGCACTTTTTTCTCGCACCACTAAATTTCATGGCGAGGTTCGAAATTTCCCTTTGTTAAACCAAAGCGTGAGTACAACGCGATCTATTCCCATGAAGTTTCGACCAGAACTGGCCAAAACTATATCTCTTCTTTATCGAAAGTACCCTCTTCCAAGAAAATGATGATGAAGCCACGTTCTATTCCCTTCAGCACAACAAGTCTAATCCCAACGATATCGTAGTACGACCCCTTGCCCAATCCCTTCCATCCATTCTGAGAAATGCATACACTCAGCATTTGAAATGGCGCAGTGAAATCATGTTGAGTACTCGTGATTCCCAAATCATTGCCTGAACACGATCCATTAGAATAGGTCAAAGTGGGAATACCTGTTCATGGTATAACTTAAGCTATCAGTGAGCTGTGTAAGACTTCCCACGAACGCCGTACGAAATTTTGGGTAAGAATGACTTAGAATTAGACCTCCAGTGGCATGGATTCGAGAAGTAAGAATTCCTTTTCGAGCAATTAGGTGGTTAGTCCACCTAACCAAGCTAACTCAACTCCCTACCCGTCGCTACTCTGAAACGGAATTTCGGGGGCAAAATTCTTTTAAGGGGGGGAGGATGTAACGCCCGGAAATTTAATTACGGGATTTACAGCATAATTAAGAGCGGAAATAATTGATCAGGGACGTCATTGAGTTAATTTCGTTAAGGGGCTAGACTCCTAGGTGAAAAATTTTATTTAGGACATATAATTAATTCAAGCCTAATGTGTGTATATTATATGCCCTATGTAATTTACGTGAATTTTCATAGATTAATTGCATGTCTGCACGATGTCATGAATTTTACACGCAATTAATCCATGCCCAAGGTGTAATATATAATTACATGCCCTTACATGACTTATGTGACCTATGTGAACTCATGAAGTGGGTGTTACGAATTATGATTATGTGAATGTGTTATGAGGACTTGAGAACTTTCAGGTCACTATTACACGTGGCATGCACGTAAGAAATCGCCGAGCTTAACTAGGACCATTTAGAATCGGACGATTTATGCCTAGGACGAAGTATAATCGGTCGACTTGAAAATAAAATCAAAGGAATAAGGAAATTAAGAAAATGATAAGAGCTATATAGGAGTTGGGTTAGGAAGTTACTTTGGATCATGATTTAAGAATGGGAACTTAATTAAAGTTTACACTTGGGCTAGAAGTGACAATAGGCCCAAATTCATAAGAAACCAAATTTGGAGGACAAACTTCCTTAAAATGAGGGAAAACTCACGTCCACCCTACTTCTATTCCCATACCTAGAACAAAATATCTAGCTAATCACCTAAACTCCATAACCACGCTAGAAAACCAACGAAAGTGAAAGGAAAGGGAGAAGAAGAAAGTCTAAGGAAGCTTCAAACGACACCTTCGAGCTAACCAGAATTCGAGTAAGTGAGATTATCCTCCCTAAGCTACTATTATTTGCCCTAGTTAAAATTATTTAGTAGAATTTAATTGGGGGATTAAGGAAATTGAGAGCACCATAGACGAAAAGTCCTTAGCTTAGTGAATAAATTTATATTTAAGGGATTTCTTGAGAGTAATTAAGCATTGATAGCCTAACTCGTCCTAAGGGTTGTAACCTTTGTTGAGGATGATCTTAGGATGGTGTAAGGCGTGTTTAGGTGGAAGAAAAACCATGGAATTGATGAAATCTGGGATGAAGATGAGAAGTTTATGATAAATGTCGAACTGTCGCATGAAATGTCGACTAAACATATATCGACATTTTAATAAATGTCGAGATACCATGTAAATATCATGTCGACATTTCCTAATGAAAATGTCGAAACACAAAGTCGAAGCCATGTTAGGAAAAATGTCGATATAATGTCGAGGTGAAATCTCATGTCGACATTTTATGTTCCAAGATGTCGAGATCTTTAAATCATTAAATGTCGAGTTCATGAACATACACAAAATGTCGAGTAATAGATATAATGTCGAGCCACGTTGAACTATATCGACATTTTCTTCAAAATGTCGAAATGAAATGCCTAGGTAAAATAGTTAAAAATGTCGAGTCCTTTAACTTGGTAAAAATGTCAAATGAAATGGGACACAAAACGTCGGGTTCTCATAGCTGGATAAATGTCGACATGTTAGATAAGATGTCGACCTGGCATGTCGATATTTTACATTGTATAAATGTCGAGGTAAGATAGGGGAAAATGTCGAGCTTTGTGTCGAAGATTTTTAAATGTCGAGACCCCAAGATGAAAATGTCGAAACGTTGGGTAGAATGTCGAACTAGAGGAAGATGTCGGGTTGAGCACAAAATGTCGAAATCTATTTGTAATAAATGTCGAGATGGTAAGTAAGATGTCGAGCTTCATTTAAATGCCGAGTAATATATCGTGAAGAACTAAATGTCGAGGCCAATGTCAAGTAAAATGTCGAGTCCTGTTATTTAGAGAGAAATGTCGAGAGTCAAAGAAAAATGTCGAAACCTTCACACACCTCGACATTTAACTTCTTCATATTGACATCTTTGTAAAATGAAAATGTCGAACCCTCATATGTATAATATCGAGTTTTATACCAAAACAAATGTCGAAATCTAATAAGATGTCGAGTCCTTTTAGCATGTTGTCGAGATTTATGTTGAACTCATATCGACATTTCCTGTTTGAAATGTCGAGACAAAATGTCGAGTAACATATAGAGATTTTCACACCATACCGAGAATTACCTCGACAAATGATGTCGAGCTTCATGGTGAATTTATATCGACATTTTAGTATAAATGTTGAATGCAATATTGATAGATCAAAGTAAAATGTCGAAACTTAATTAACTATACAACCCGAGATTTATACGCATGTCGAGATCTTCAACCTATGTCGAGATTTATATCGACATCTATCCTATATCGAGATTTACAAATAATCTCGAGGACTTTAGCCAATCATTTCGAAGTTCATTTTATAAGTCTTATGCAATACTCAAATAAGAACCACGATTAATAGAATTCAAAATGGTACTCTTCAAGTTAAGCCAAACATACCGAAATCTTGTTGAAATTCCACACATGCAAAGTCGGGTGAAACTTAGTAAATCAAATGACTTTCGCCGAGCCTTTCACGAAAGGAAATCTAAATCCCCTAACTTAGAAATTTATTAAAAGACCGGAAAAACTTAACTCTAATATAATACGGTATAGAAATCAACTGGCTTGGGGAATTTAATAAGGCGAATCGAGATGTGGGGTCTAGGGAAATTACATGAGCCCAAATAATTAAGTACGACGAAAGTTATTATCTCGACAAATTATCCAAGGAAAGCAAACGTACTAACATCATAACCCTTTTATTCTAAAAGGTCGTACGTTAGGAGCTAACGGGGAGAATATTAATTACGCTCGGACGACAGGTAAGTGGGACTTTTCAACTACAACACATGAAAGTATGTGCGCATTATTTACGTGGCAATGTGCTTTGATGATATTATGTGATTTATTTCATGACACGAATGCTCATTACATGACATGGCATGAATGACCCCTTACAAGACATGGCACGACAAGTCAATTCGCATTTCATACATGCATTTCACGGCATACACGAGTCTCACGAGAGTTTTAATGACATGACATGACACGAGATATGCATGATCGCCAGGGCGCGGTAAATAGATACTAACATAAATGCATTACTAATTATTAAACAAACACACGTGCAAGACAAGACGTGTGGTATGTCAATACACGTGCAAGACAAGACGTGTGATACGGCTCTTCTAATGCTACGAGGTGACTTCTATGTCACCGATGTCAAGACAAGACACGTGCAAGACAAGACGTGTAAATCGGGCGAATGCCCTCGTAGCAAGGATTAGCCGAGGGCCCTACAAGACAAGACACGTGCAAGACAAGACGTGTATTAGGGACCCTGCAAGACAAGACAAGACAAAACAAGACAAGACAAGACATGACATGACATGATTTTGTGAGGAATTAGTGAGCGTTGGCGCATATGCCTATGCAGGTCATGACACGGGCACTGCATGCATAAGTTTCACTTACTGGGCTATATAAGCTCATCCCACGTTTTATGTGTTGTAGGTTCGTCTGATCACGGTACGTGATTGCCTAGCCGGCAAGGTAGACTTTTGAAGCTTCCGGACGTCTTTTGGGAGTGGTGTGTACGTGGACGACGACCTGTGAGGCCGGTCGCATAGGTTACTTTTGCTGCGAATGTAGACACGACACACGTAGATAGAACTCACATGTAATTAGAAAGTTTGGAAGCATTCTTTTGACATGTAAAGTAACAATGTTCCTTCACGAAAAGGAAAAATTTATTCCGTATTTTCGTAGTTCATCTAACTAAATACGTGGTTAGACACGTAAGACAAGGCTAGAAATGGTAGCGATGGCTAGGGTCGCTACATCGATGATGCCAACGGGAAGTCTTAGTGACCCCGTCTTTTCCCGTCCTGTGCAAACGGGCGGCCGATCGGCTATCTTCTCCGATTCGGTGACAGTTGGATTTCTTCGTGATTCCAACTTGTTAAACTTACCCCGGTTCGTCACCGAGACCGCATTAGAGACTCGTCTTCAAGAGTTTGCAAAGACTATTGAGACGTCCATCCTCGACAAAGTCTATGCGCGTCTCGATGCGTCCACCGTCGACAAAGGCAAAGGTGTGGCCCCGGAGACGCCACCACCAATGCTAAATGTGGACGCAGAAGTTGTTCTCTCCTCCATTTCCGCCAAGGAGCTCTTCTACATCCTACGAGCAAGATTCGAGTCAATGACGGAACTCGACGAGGAGGAACAACAAATGAAGAAAATAATGACTCAACCCATGACTTGCCGCACTCAAGGCGAGTCCAGCGGGATCAGGCGCGACGATCAAGACGATGATCAAGATCGCCGCGAGGGGGAGAATAGGCAGCAAGCCTCACAAACTCAAGAACCCGTACAATCGACGGCGCCTTCCTCCTCTGCACCTGAAACAACGCCTGCAACAGAAACCTCAAACCCCACTAGCCAAAATTCCCACCCTATTAACCCCGAGTCACTAGCCAAATCACCCTCACCACCACCTACTACCGACTCCGAAACTCTAATCGCCACATCGGCATTAGAGACCATCATCACACCTTCTCCACCCACCATTACAGAACCTCTAACAGTCACATCGATGTTAGAGGCCACCACCACATCTCCACCACCCGACACCCAAATCATCCTCGCCAAAACCATCAACACAACCGAGCCACCAGAATCTCCACCACAACCATCCCCACAATCCACAAACTCCTCCGACGCAACACCCTCGCCACCACACAGCCATATCCCTCTCAACACCGATTCAAACGTGGCTTCCGAGGACGTCTACTACGCACAGAACGAGATCGAGGCCTACATCTTTAACGATGAATGGCTGTACACACCCGCCGATGCAGTAGCAGCCAGGAAGTTGGTGGAAAATGCTCGACGTCTGCTGAAAGAAGCTTCACTTACGCTGATCAACACTGCAGACAACGAGGACGAAGAGGAATACGACGCTGAACCCGCCGAACTCGAGAACATCCTTCAATTTCAAGCGCAGCACGCTGAGGCTTCTGCTACTCAACCAGATGTGCCCACGGCGAATATACCAGAAGCACCGTGGGAAAACAAAAAGATCACCGCGCCATTCCAAGAGGGGATCAGGAAGAGGATCTGGCGGCGCAAGGAGCAGATCATAACGGCCTTCGATGAATACGAGCTGATGAACATCCAAAATTGGAGCGAAGAAAAGAAGAAGCACTATCGATGGAGTCTTCTTTGCCACAAGTGCACTAAGAGGACGCTGTCCGATGAAGAAAACATTGCTCTGGAAATGATTCGAGCCCCCATCTGCAAAGTCACTGACCTCCGCCAAGAGTCGAAAGGACGTGTTCACTATCCAGTGTTCACGGTAATGAGGCAGGATGAGAGCTACAGTGAAGTCAGTGAGGCGGACTTCATGTTTCTGCGCCTGGGTTACCTGTACAACATGCTGGAATCCATGAAGCAGTTCAGACTCGTCCTAAGAAGTTCTGGACATCTCGTACGGGCTGAACCGGTCACCATGGGCTACATAGCTCTCAAGCGCCACACGCTCCGACAGGTCAGATTCTTCGCCACCCACGATCTGCAGATGGCGGTGGAGCACAACCTGAAGAAGGTAAACCTAACTCGCCCATCTTTCAAGAACGCGGACGACTAACGAGAAGGCGATGTGATCGACGGAGATGATCCGCCGGTCGCCTACTCGAACTACAAGGGAAAGATGAGGCTGCTGCGCTGCTCCGAAGTGGCGAAATTCTCAGATGGGACGCTCACCATCATCCAAGACAAACTCATGAGGATTTGCCGCATCCTTTCGGAAGAAGATCCACACTGCCGATCGAAGTTCGCGAAGTTCATCGACGCTATAGCTGATCGAATGGTCCTTCGAAGGAATCTCCGCGCCTTCGAGTTCAAGCTAGGACTTCGCGAAACACACACTCACTAATCCACCATCACAACGCCCAAGTTCCAAGACTCCCAACAAGTGACACAAAAGGGGAGATTGTTAGGATATTTATAGATTGTGTCAATAGTTTAAGTCTTGGGTTGAAAATTGTAATTATCCTTTGTAGCTTGGGCTTTGGACTAGAATGTAATTAGTTAATCTTTTAGTGATTGGGCCTTAATATACCTAGAGTTAATATGGTATATAAGGTGTTACCAACACTATTTTCAAAGTAATCAAAGATCAAAAGGCTTATCCTATTTTTCACACAATACACACACTTGAAGGTGAGAACCTCTCCCTTTTTCATTCCATCAAAGCCTCTTTGATTCCTTGTTTGGTGCAATCGGGACCAACAAGGATCAAGCCGAAAATCTACTAAAGTCCCTTGAAGAGGGACCGGCACAGTTCTGGGTTCATGTACCCGGGAACGAAACAGCTACTCCAGCAATTCCAGCTTCTAGGCGACTAAAGGAGCCTAAAGAATACTCTCTGGAGGAAAGAGCTCGAGCTAAGGCTGATCAAGTAGCCATGAATACCCTTATGCAGGGCATCCCCAATGATATATACAGACAAATCGACAGCCTTACATCGGCCAAAGGGATGTGGGATGAGCTGCATAGGATGATGAAAAGGACGGAAGTTGGCATAAAGGCCAAGAAGGCGAACATTCTCACTGCTTACGACTCATTCAAATCAAAGCCGGAGGAGAGTCTAAACGAGATCTACCAACGATACCTCACTCTTCTCAATGAAATGAGGAAGATAGAAATAACGAAGACACACATGGAGACAAACATAAGATTTCTATCCTCTCTGCCCACGGAATGGAAGAAAATATCCACTCAAATACGACAAAACAAAGATCTAGAGGAGTTGGATGTCCATGTCGTGTTCGACAATCTCACTCAGCATGAGGAGGATATCCGCGAGATTGCCAAATAGCAGAAAGGCAAACAAACCGATGACACGGTTGCCTTAGTATCGGAGAGGATAAGATCGGCCACCTTCATCATCAGAGTCGGAAGAGGAATCGGACTCCGACATCGAGCCGAACATGAAAGCCCTTGGAAAACAGTTAGCTCTCATTGGACAAATGATGAGCAAGAAGTACTTCAAGAAGAAGTCTTCAACCTCAGCCAATAGACTTCAGACTACAAGCTCCAAGAACAAAGAACGTGCTCCTGAGAGTTCCGAGGTCAAGAATCCCAAAGAGACTAACAAATGTTTTAATTGTGGCAAAGCAGGTCACTTCGCCAGAGAGTGCACTCTCCGAAGAAAAGAGATGCAAACTACTACTCCAGGAAGCTTCAATTGACAAAACAAAAAGAAGCTGAGTAGCTCTCATGGCCGAACAGGACCAATGGCTCGAGGACACGTCGAGCTCCGAAGAAGAGAACTTAGCCCTCAGGACCAATTGGACGCCGAAACATCCACTCGTACGGACGACGACAATGCATCCACGTCTTCAAATGAGGTAGTCACTCCTTCCACATTATTGACCATGTTAGAATCATATCAAAAGCAATATGCTAACATGAAACGTGAGAAGAAAAGTATAAAGGAAGTAGAGAACGAACTTGAGAGAGCTCAGGAGACGATAGATAGTCTCGAACAAGAACTTAGGAGCTCTAGTGCAAAAATAGATGAACTTACCAGGAACCTCCATTCTAGAGAGACTAGTCAACCTCAACTAGGACAACAGAGCAGAAAGATTAAGGAATTAGAAGATAGGCTAGCAAATAATTACAATTGCTTGGTTAGAAATCTCAACGAGAAAGCCATTTTAAATTGTAGGATAACCGAAGCTACCTCTAAGATCACTAACTTAGAAGCTCAATTAGAAACATCGAATGCTAAGATTAGTGAGCTTATTAAGGATTTTGATGCCTGTCAAGCCGCGAAACTAACCGTGGAAAATAATTACGCTCTCCTAGGTGAGGAACGCAAGAAACTATATGCCAAAGTAAAGAAATTGGACGATATAGTTACGCGTAGGGGACAGTCCGAACAGACGATATTTTTGAACAAGCCCAAGGATATAGAGTTCTATAATCCTATAGAAGGCATAGGTTTCACTAACCCGTGTGTTTTACAAAAGAAAGAAATATACGATGTTAAACACATGCGCTTCGGAATAACCTCTCTTAGAGATTTTACTGAATCGTCTTATGAAAATACTTTCGATTCATCCATTAGACAAGGTCCACATGGTCCAGAAATCCCCTTTGACTACAAAGAACTAAATGAAAGGGACAAAAATAGGAAAGAAACTCTAACACCTGTCTGCAATTTAGTTCAAATTCTACCTCCTGATTCTCGAACATACCACGAGGAAGTTAAGACCGTTAATTATAAAAATTCTCTCTACAAACCCCCTATCATAAAACAGATAGAGGAGTCACAGGCAAAGTTAGAAAAAGAACGAGAGAATTTCGAAGCTGAAAAGAAAAAATTCTTTAAGGAGATGGAAAATCTCAAGGCTTCCTCGTCCCCCCAAACTATCTCTCACGCTATTACAAAAAGCGTGAAAAATGAAAACTCGCCTTTGAAAGATAAATATTGTAAAAATAATTCTGGTAAGTGTGCTATGACTAATTTCACTTTACCTACGTCTACAGGGAGCGTAGCGTCAGCACTAAAAACAAAGGCGAGAGTGTCTAGAACTAAGATAAAGAATGAGCCATTAGACTTAAATTTTTCTGAGCATGCTACTCCTTCTGTTACAATAAAAGACACTTGTAGAAATAAAAGAGCTATTTCCACTTTTAAGATAATTGCTTCTACTTATTCACTTCAGCCGATCACCTTCAGAAGCACCAACTTCGAAATAGGCTCTACGTCAAAAATTAATCATTCTGAAACAAATGCCACAAGAAAGACACGTAGGAAATAAGATCCAGCCATAAAGAAAGCTTATGGCGCCATACATGAATGTACTCACCTAAGGTATCCCGTAGAAATTAAATCCCCCAAGCACCTTAGGAGACTATCACAAGAAAAGATCTTTTCCTCAGTCAAACCCTCCAAAGCATTTGTACGTGCTGAAATTAACCTTCCCTGTAAGGTTCAACCCAAATGGGTTCCTAAATCTCCGCCTAGGACGACAAAAGCCAAAAGGGCCAAGTCTCCTATAGAGGCAAAACCCAAACCCACTTTTCCAAAAGTCCAATGGGTTATTAAGATTCTTCCAAAAATAGATTTAGGAGTCATATCTGAACCCAAAACTAAATCTGCTAATCCGAGAGGACCCATGTTTAAGTGGGTACCTAAAGCTCTCTAAATTATTTTTGCAGATCCATCATGTGTGGTATCTCGACTCTGGTTGCTCCACACACATGACTGGTAGTCAAGAGCTGCTGAGCAACTACAAAGACCGACCAAACGGCAAAGTCAGATTTGGGAACAACGATTCATCCCTAGGACTTGGGGATATCACTCTGAAGAATCTGACCATCAAAGATGTCTCGTACGTCAAAGGCCTCCGCCATAACTTGTTCAGCATAAGCCAATTCTGTGACAAAGGCTTCCAGGTGGTCTTCCATGCTGACCGGTGCAGAATTGTGGATAGTCAGGACACAGAACTCCTTCAAGGACTTTGGAGATCCAATCTTTAAACGATCAACCTGACGTCTGTGGGGTCCTCGACAGCTGTATGCCTCATTTCTCAGACTGATTTACAGAGGAACAACTTATGGCATCAACGACTGTCTCATCTGAATATGAAAGCTCTCCAACGTCTTTCTACGAAAAAGTTGGTTCACGGTCTTCCAACTATACTACTACAAAAGGAGCATCACTGTTCGGCATGTCAATTAGGAAAAATGAAGCGAGCATCTCATCACGTCAAGCAAATTGCATCTACTTCTCGACCATTGGAACTAATTCACATGGATTCTGTGGTCCGATGCAGACTCAGAGTATCAATGGAAGAAAGTATGTCCTAGTGATTGTGGATGACTATTCTCGCTACACGTGGACTAAGTTCCTCCGAACGAAAGATGAGACTGGTGACTTGATTATCAATTTTGTGAACACAACTCAAAATCTGCTGCAACAGACTATTCAAGTTGTTCGAACAGACAACGGAACTGAGTTCAAGAACAATCACCTCAGTGAGTTTTATCAGAAACTTGGAATAAGTCAACAATTTTTAGACGCCAAAACACCTCAACAAAATGGGGTCGTTGAAAGGAAAAATCGAACACTAGTGGAAGCCGCTCGTACAATGCTGATCCAATCGGAACTTCCACACTTTCTATGGGCTGAAGCAGTCAATACCGCTTGTTTTACTCAAAACAGGACGGTGGTTCACAAACGGTTCAACAAGACTCCGTATGAGATTGTGAATAATAGAGTGCCCAACATCTCTTTCCTTAAAGTCTTCAGGTGCAAGTGCTTTGTGGCAAACGACCGAGAGCAACGTGCAAAGTTCGACCCTAAAGCATTCGAAGCTACATTTGTCGGGTATTCTTCAACATCAAAAGCGTACCGAGTATACATCAAGTCCAACCGAACTATTAAAGATAGCTATAATGTCACTTTCCACGAAGTGGCAGAGATGGCTTCTGGTCAATTCAGTCCAGGACCCGTGCCTAACCCATTGGCTTCTGAAGACAACATTTCAGAACCCGTAATCACTGGTGTGTTGGCACAAAACCAACAGAAGATGGCAACAACTTCAGGATCAGTGTCAGACGAAGCAACGAGACTTGCAATAGACGACTTGGATTCTCTCTTCGAACCGGTATATCAGTCATACACGCCTACACCAACAATGGATTATCTACCGAACGAGACCGACGTACCAAGTTCATCTCACACCTCTACCCCACCCGATTCAGAATTGCCACAGAACACCGAAGAACCTACAGTGGTCATCGAGGAAGTATCATCTGAGACGATCAATCCAAGTGCAGTATTGGAACTTCCTCAGACAAATGATCAATCTGAGACTATAGGCAATCTAGATCCACAGATGGCTGACGCATCGACTTCAGCCTTGCCTCATGAGCGCAAGTGGACGAGAGGCCACTCGGTTGATCAGATAATTGGCGATCCCTCGGTTGGTGTGAGGACACGTCGTCAGCACAGTCTTTTCAATTGCTTCCTGAGCCAAAACGAGCCTACCAAAGTAGCAGACGCACTTCGAGACCCGGATTGGACAATTGCAATGCAAGAGGAAATCAATCAATTCGAACGTCTTCAAGTGTGGACCTTGGTACCCCGTCCACATGGGAAAACAGTGGTCGGAACTAAATGGGTTTTCAAGAATAAGAAAAATGAAGATGGTGAAGTGATCCGGAACAAAGCAAGGCTAGTTGCTAAGGGATATGATCGAGCGGATCGAGTAATAAATTAAACGAATATCGCAAACTATCCTACGCTCAACAGGCAAGTGTTACCTATCGAAAATAGTATAGAAGTAGCAAGTATTCGAGTATCGAACCCAAAGGAACTATATATTTTAGAAAACCGTTGTTTAAATATTCTCGCAACTCAACGGTGGAAACGTCTTCAAGCTTGCGCTTGTTCGTAAGATCCTTCAAAAACTTCGCCCAACGAGGCATCTGCGCAAGGGCATCAACAAGTGGTAAATTAATATGTAATTGTGTAAAAACAGCGAGAAATTTACCAAATTGATCATCAAGATTTCCCTTTTAAGCTTTGCTGGGTATGGAAATTTTGGTTGATACGCCTTGACAGGTGGCTTAGACAGAGTCTCCTCTTGTTTGTCGGCCTCGCTGCTCGGTTGCGTGGGTTCAACGTTCTTCTTCGTTTTCTGTACTTCCTCGAGCTCTCTCCCGTTACGAAGTGTCACCGCCTTTACGTGGTGGTCCTTTGGATTGGTCTTGGTGTAACTTGGCAATGAACCGGAAGGACGTTGTTGGATTGATTCGGCAATCTGCCCAACTTGCTTCTCTAAGGCCCGCAGGGAAGACTCGGTGTTGTGCAACCGTGCTTCTTGATTATCCAAGCGAGAGTCGAGCTTTCCCATTAGCTTCTCGAGCATTCCCTCGAGCTTATCAACGCGATTATACGAGGTGGGCTCAACATTGGCGCCATGGTATCCTTGCGTTTTTTGGCTTTGAAATCCTGGTGGAGCTTGTTGTTGATTACCGTAGGCCAGGTTCGGATGAACTCGGTTCGGGACGTAACTTCGTTGGCCTTGGTAGTTACCCATGTAGTCGACGTGCTCCATCGGAATAGTGGATGGACAACGAGTTGCGTCGTGACTTTCGCCGCATGTAGCGCATGGCGGAGTATAATTTGGGTATGCATGAGGAGGCGGAGCCGCTGTGGGAGTCTTCGGGAAAGATTGTACCTGCACAGCATTAACAACTGGCTTTGTTGTTAGCGTGGGTAATAGTGTATTCATCAACGTTTGCATTTGGAGGTTGTTAGCTGTGATTTGTTGTTGGAGTGTGTCGAACTTAGCGTTTATCGCTGTTGCATTATCGACATCGTACATCCCCGGTGGTTTGCCTCTATTGCTGGAACTCCCACGCCTGAAGCTATTTGCGCTATATTCTTCAATTAGATTCCAGCCTTCTGTTGCGCTTAAATTGCATAGCCCTCCGTTGCATGCACCGTCTAGTTGCACTGTAATATCATTCAACGATTCGTGGAACCGCTGAATCAATTCGCTCTTCGTCATACCATGTTGTGGGAAGCGGTTCAGAAGCGTCTTGAAACGTGTCCATACGTCGTATAAATTCTCGCCTTCCTTTTGCTTGAATGCCGTAAGATCCATTTTTAGTTTCAGCACCTTTGACGGTGGAAAGAAGTGTGTGATGAAGGTGGCGTGCATCTCGTCCCAAGTGGTGATGGATCGTTCGGGTAGCAGATTATACCATTCCTTAGCGTTACCTCGTAGGGAGAACGGAAATAAGTAGAGCCGAATCGTTTCAGGGCTTACTCCTTGTACTCGTATTGTGTCGGTGACGGACAAGAAGTCCCGTATGTGTCGGTAAGCGTCTTCTTCGGAGAGTCCATCGTATTGAGCTGTCGTCTGAAGCATTTGAAGCCAATGATGTTTCAGCTCAAAGTTGTTCGGGACTTGAGGAAGGATTATCGCTGAGCCGACCGATCCTACGGCGTTGTTTCTCCACAGCTCTCTCATTGGAGGTTCTCTAGCTTCTAGAGGCATCTCGTCACGATTTTGAGTCGCCATTTCGACCCGCCTTACTTTCTCGTAGGTTGTGTCTTAACGTTCTTTCGATCTCCGGGTCTCCTTCAATGATTGGTCGCAAGGGATTCCTTCGGGTCATGCACGAGCGTTCACGTACCTAGACAACAAAATAAAGATAACAATAGCAATAAAAGATTTAGAACTAAAAACCAATAAAACAAAATATATTGCTAAAAATAAAAAAAAAATAAGAGAGTGCTAATAATAATAAGGATATAAATTTTTTTTTTTAATAGTGATGATAAAAATAAAATAGATAGTTTGAAGAAATAATAATAATAATAATAATAATAATAATAATAATAATAATAATAATAATAATAATAATAATAATAATAATAATAATAAACGTACCTAGACCAAAAGAAATCCGATTAAGCAAAAATATATATATATATAATAAAAAAATAATAGCAAATTAATAAAAATAACGAAAATAACGGGAAGAAAAAAAATAAGTAAAAATAATAAGCCTAGAAATAATAATAATAATAATAATAATAAAGCTAGAATAATAAACTGAAGTTCTCCAAATATCAATAGTTCCCCGGCAACGGCGCCAAAACTTGATCGAGCGGATCGAGTAATAAATTAAACGAATATCGCAAACTATCCTACGCTCAACAGGCAAGTGTACCTATCGAAAATAGTATAGAAGTAGCAAGTATTCGAGTATCGAACCCAAAGGAACTATATATTTTAGAAAACCGTTGTTTAAATATTCTAGTAAATACTTTTTGGTTTGATAAAAATATGATAAACACTAAAAATAGAAATTTTGATAAAATAGCGATAACAGAGTTTGGACGATTTATAAAAGCGAATGTATTTGAGACTTCGAATCCCCCTAGCTCGACCAAAACAAATATCAAGTGTACGTAAATAAAGCTATCATTAGACCGTGGAGATTCCTACTACATGCGTACGAGTTATATAGCTGACGAAACTGCGCCATACCATATAATGATCGTAAACAACTAATCAACAAATTAAGTAGTTGGGCAAACTTCCCTAACTACTTAACCGAAGATCGCATTAAAACACGATGAATCCGCTATTAGATTTGACTCTAATCCGGCGGGATAGTTCAACCTATCTCTAGCGATGAGTTTATTCCGCTCGTTTACGAGTGGTCTAATCGTTCGCCCCTCTTTCGAGCGTAGCGTACGATTTCCCGGACTACGTTAACTTAAACACATAGACATGATCAAGCTAACGATGACAATTTCGATCACATAGACATAACCAAACTCATATGCTTCGTAAACAAGTCATAATAATAACAACACATCAAATACGCTTAAACATACGATCGATCGCGCTAGGGTTCATCTCATCTCAAATACACAATATTTAGCTACTCATGACAGAAATTAACACGACGAAGGATAAAAATAACATATAGGAAAACATAATATCTTCCCTGAATATTTGGCTCGGGCTTAGTCCTTCGTTGAGTATTTTCGTCGAACGGGTGGCGGGCGTCTCAGCTTGAACTTTCCTTGCCCTTCCTCGCACTGCACGTTCTCGTTCGCTGCTCCTACACGCAGCGCTGCCCTCCGCTCTTCTCCTCCGCCGTGAGCTGCCTGCTTGGTGGAAGTGGGTTGGCGTGGCTTTGGGAGATGGTTGGGTGATGAGTGAGCTTTGTGATATGTATGCGTGAGGTGGCAGGTAGTTGCTTGAGGTTGTGTGACGTGAAGTGTTGTGGGATGAGTTTGTGGAAGAGCAGAACTTCCTTTTGTGTATTCTTTGGCCCTTACGTGAAGTCCTCCCCAAAAGCAGAATACCCCATCGTTGGTGGGTGATCCCCCTTTTATAGACGATGGAGATAAACACGTAGCCGTAAGATTAGATCACAATATCTTCTCTTCTTTGAATATGTAAATCTGCCGCCGCGTTGATTTGTCTGCTCGTGGACTGAGCAAGATTGTGTTGTGATTTTCTTTCTTGAGCCGTGTGAGCGATCTCCTCATTTCCTTCATCTCGTAGAAAAGGATAAAATCATGCAACCTACCAATCAAGTATGAAATCACGTATGCGATAATGCAAGTAAAGTCGGAAAACATATTTGAAATCAACCACTAACTACACGATTTTCTTTAGCGATACCGTCGAAATCTGCACCTCACAGATATTCACTCAAATCACTCAGTGTATGGGTTAAGATGTCAGTGATATCTCTCGAGTCATGCACTAATCTAATCCCTATCATAAGCTTGCAAGTAATTCGTAAATCTACCACTTTCAATGGTCAAGCGTGAATCGGAAGGTCTTTACCGGATTATAATATGTGAGATATGTAGAAAATAAACGTAAAAAGGATACGAGTTGTAGTCGTGTCAGTCTCATGCCATCATCTCGCGCACCCATGCTTCGCCCCTTTTTCAACTCTTTTCATTCTTTAGCCGTTTTTTTTTTTTTTTACCAAGCCCTTCTTCTTTCGACTTCTCGATTTAGGAAATAGGTAATATGGTTTTTGAGAGTGAAAGATTATCGGAGGAAGGGTTCTTTGTCGATATATAATTCTCTCTCTCTTTTTTCTCTCTTCTATTTTTTCTCTCTTTTTTTTCCATTGTTTTTTTTCGGCGCTCAGCTCGGAAATTTAGCACGGGTTGCGCTTCTTGAGTCCGGCATTCAACCTCCACTTCTACTATCGCTCCAATGGGTTTATGTCTGAAGGCTTAATCGGGGTCGGCAATTTATAATCGGGGGTTCTTTTTTTCAAATAAAAGGCTCAGGCTCAAAGTGGCTAACTACGGGGTCAGTCGTGGTTGGATACTTTGGCCATGGACTGATTCCTAATGCCTTCCTCATTTTCATGCAATCACACATTAAGTAGTTTCAAAACGCAATAACAAGCAAGTTCTGAAGAGAAATAAACTAAGCATGATTCACACAACCAAAGAAATGAGCAAAGAAAACTCGTAGGCTCAAAAATCTCACAAAAATCGGGTTATGTGTACGAATCTCTCAAGTATCGCCAAGTTCATCATGTAAGAAAGAAGTAGACTACGCATATGTATCCTAATTACTCACAAAATTCCAAACATAAAGTCATCCCTTCATGATAAGAAACATAATTTTCGGGAAAAACATGTTATGCCAAATTTTCGAAAAAAAATTGTACCAAAATCAAGACATGCATATATATAACACGTTCGCCTAAATTTCACAGAAATTCCCCTCCCCACACTTAAGATTTACGTTGTCCTCAGCGTAACAATCATGTAACACAAGGAAAAGGAAATAGAAAGATAAGCGAACTTCCCTGAATAGTCCGATATGCATGCTTTGTACGGCTCCTCCCCACACTTGAGATTTTGAATTCCCTGCGATCGTTGAAAAACAAAATCATAAAACTAAAAATGCGCATAGAAATAAAGTAAAAACATAGGATAGGCTTGGGGTGCCACCCAAGTAGCGCTTTCTTTAATGTCTTTTAGCTAGACATTGTTCGGTGATTTTTAGCGTTGGGTGGTGTTGAGGAGGTGGATGGTTTCTTTTTCGAGCGCCTCGATGTCACCGCCATAGTAATGCTTGAGTCGGTGCCCGTTTGTAACAACCCGTCCCATACCGGGTGTCACTATAGCTTTGGTCCCTACCGGGACTAGTGGGGTTGGGCCCACCACACTCCGACTGATAGTCTGGCCCCACTGTACCACTATTTAACCTTTTTAGCATCCTTCGTAAACTCGCTCACACGCACCCTGAGAAACTTCCCAGGGGGTCACCCATCCCTAGATTGCCCCAAGTCAAGCACGCTTAACTTCGGAGTTTCTATAGATGGACTCCCGAAAAGGTAGGTCGACCTTGGTGATATGAGTAGTAGTATCAATTCTTTTATACGATTCTTAGCCTGACACGCCCATACATTGTCAGTCTCAGGATCCCCTCTCATTCTGGTGTTGGATCGGTTCGTTCATGTACCCCTTCGCCTAGAAGCCTGCCAGGAGCCGCTCATTGTCAGTGTACCCTGGCACCGGCGATCACTCCCCGCCCTCTTCGGCCCCGGGCGTCACATGCCCACCAGCTTCCGCCTGGTTCGTCCCCGAACCAGCACCGTACTGCGAGAGGTTGTGCTCTGATACCACCTGTAACAACCCGTCCCATAACGGGTGTCACTATAGCTTCGGTCCCTACCGCGACTAGTGGGGTTGGGCCCACCACACTCCGACTGATAGTCTGGCCCCACTGTACCACCATTTAACCTTTTTAGCGTGCTTCGTGCACTCGCTCACACGCACCCTGAGAAACTTCCCAGGGGGTGACCCATCCCTAGATTGCCCCAAGTCAAGCACGCTTAACTTCGGAGTTTCTATAGATGGACTCCCGAAAAGGTAGGTCGACCTTGGTGATATGAGTAGTACTATCAATTCTTTTATACGATTCTTAGCCTGACACGCCCATACATTGTCAGTCTCAGGATCCCCTCTCATTCTGGTGTTGGATCGGTTCGTTCATGTACCCCTTCGCCTAGAAGCCTGCCAGGAGCCGCTCATTGTCAGTGTACCCTGGCACCGGCGGTCACTCCCCAATACGCTTTGTGTTTTAGCTCGACGGGTAAATGACAAGATTTCCCGTAAACAAGTCTATAGGGCGTAGATCCGATAGGTGTCTTGTATGCTGTCTGGTATGCCCATAATGCGTCGTTTAACTTGTTTGGCCAATCTCGCCTATGGTGTTCCACGGTCGTCTCTAATATACGCTTCAGCTCCCTGTTTACGACTTCCACTTGGCCGCTCGCTTGAGGATGGTATGCGGTAGTAACACTGTGTTTTACGCCGTATTTCTCGAGCGTCTTTGCAAATTGGGTGTTACAAAAATGCGTGCCTTTATTGTCAGGAACCGAAACCAAAACCATATATTGTTCTATGCATTATACGAATTATATATTTGCATAAATAATTTCATGGTATATGCATATAAGGTATTATGAATGGGACTAAGTAAGTTAGGATTGTTGAAATGAATTAGTAATATGTATAAGGGTTAATTTGTGAAGTTTATTAATTCTGGAAATGATGGTTCGTGTGGATTCGTGAAATAGATAATTGGTGAAGTGAATGATTAGTGAAATGATGTTTTGGGAAGTCTATTAATTCATGAAGTGGTGGTTTGGTCAAGTGGTTGATTAGTGAATTCGTCAAGTATGAACAGTAATATTGTAGTTCACGACTTATAACTACTTCACCAATTGAATTGATGTCACGAATTGGGAGGCTAGTAGGTTCGCGAATTATAATTATTTCACGAAGTCTGAGAGAAAAGTTTGATGAATACTTTATGAGGTTTGATAGAAAATTTTGACGAATGAAAACTTAGTTCGCAAATCATGTTTCACGGTTTTATCTAATTTTGCGGATCCAAAGACTTACACGGGACGATTAATATTTCACGAATTGTGGGAAGTTCTCATGGGTCGAGTCTAACTAGTGATATAATGTTTTTGGAGTTTAGCTACCAACAGTTTTCGACATATGTGCAAATATATATATATATATATATATATATTACTAACAAGGCCGAATGTATTAGGTAAAGTCAAAGTTCTCAGCATTCGTAAGGAAGTTTTTGGTCTTATTTATGCTATCCAAAAGTTTCGTCACATTCATATATTAAATATATATAATTCTAATAACGTTAAAGGGATTAGGTGGTTTCATAAGGTTTTCATGACTTGATGGAAAATGAGTCGAAGGACAAAATACTTTATTATAATAATTATCATTATTAAACAAAGACAAGTATAGATGAAAATGTTATCATTACACGTTAACCATATATTAAAAGATAAGAATAAGAGTTCATCATTATCATTAGAAAAACTTTCGGGAGTCCAACAATATAGAGAAAACGAGGAACTCATCTAAGGATTTAACAAAAGCTTCGAGGGGTTCGAATTCTCAAAAGGGCAAGGGTAAAGTCGAGTAACGAACGGGGCTATAAGTTATACTGTGAGTATGATATGCAACATGTTTTCCGTTTTTATATGTGTTTTATGCATTTATATACTTTATATGATTTATTGATTTATAATTTTTATGATATAAGTGTTATAGAAGTTGGATTTATGTGGCTATAATGTTTGGATATGTGAATGGTTCGTACAAAATTTATGTTCTACAAGATTAAAGGCGTAGTATTTGCATATATATGTGATAAGGAATGGAGAAATTGTTATGATTGATTGAAAGGTTCTGGTTCGACGTGTTATATGGAATTTACGTGATCTATGTGAATACAAGGTTAAAGGTTCTTTTTATGTGCTTTACGTGAATTGAATGATCGATGACTTTGAACTTTACGCTCTATATGGAGTTGACTGGAATGGTATGGCTACAACATGTTTTTATGTGATATACGTGACTTGAATCGTATGGCTACAATGTATCTCTACGTAATTTATGGGACTCAGTGGATCTATGATATACGTTTCTTACAAGGCTGCATGTAAAGTATTGCATTCATACATGAAACAAAAGGAGAAACCGTTATGACTGCTACGGCTTCGGACTACATTCTACGGTTATATCCCTACAAATCGGGGGATACTATGGTTACGTCCCTACAAATTGGGGGGACATACAGAGTCCTGTACAGGCACATAAAAATATTTACAGTTACAGAGTCCCATGCATGGGCCCCTACGGGGTCAGTAGTACGAGTCTAGCCGGTTCATAACGGGAGTATCAAGTGTACACAAGCATATAGTATTGCATAAGATCTATGGACATGATTGAAAGGAACAGTTATGTTACTTATATACGATCTACGGATCTTACGGTTTAGATCTTACGGTTTTGTGAAGATCTATGGATATGATTGAAAGGAACAGTTATGTTACTTATATATGATCTATGGATCCTACGGTATTGAGAATGGAAATGTTTTATGAGCAATGGTTACGTGATTTTGTGATTGGAATGACAGTGAAAATGAGAAGTTTATATGATTTGATGGAAAGGAAATGTGTGATTGGAATGTCATGATATTTATGAAATTGTTTACGTGAATTTGAATGGAAAGAGTTTGCTTATTTGCTAAAATAGTTACAATGGAATACGCGTTTAAGATGGTCTGATTTATAGAGAGGAATTGTTGCTTTGTTACATTTTATTTGTGTAAATGATCTACGGAATTTGAACGATTAGTACATGAGGACTTATGATGACAAATATAGAAACTTATGATAATAATTTATGAACGTTGATTATATGATTTTATGCTCAATTGTGATACGATGGAATATTATATGAAAATCATTTATGCGAATGTTCTTGGGAAGGAATCTAAGTATTTGTCATGGTTTTATTTATTTTATTTAATTTATTGATCTTATGAACGGTACTCACATGAAGTGATTGTTTAAGTAGATATTGACGGAAAGTAGTTATTTATTTGTTCTTACGATGATGATGAAAAATAAGAAGAAATAGTTTACGTGTATTTTGATAGAAGGGAAAAGATTTCTTATTACGATTTTATTACGTGATTATTACTGAAAGTTAATTATTTTCGGTTAAAGTTTTTATTGTTATGATTTTTATGGTATAACATGTTGCGATCATACTCAGTGAATGCTGTCCACAGTTTTGTAGATAATTAACAGGCATCGTAGAAGGCATTCTCTCATAGCACATGGATTCAAGGTCGGCCGGCTACGCTCTCATCCTACTCCCCAGAGTTCATCATATGCATATAGTTTAAGGGATATTAGCAATTTTTTATATACGATGTGAAAATTAATTACGTCTGATAGTATGTATATTATGTGTGAAAATGAATAGACTAGATGTGCGCCCTCGTTTATGTTTAAGGAAAGGAAAAGAAAAGCGAAAAATTTTATGTGAAAATTGTTTTAACTGCGCAATACGGTAATAGGAAAACGGGGCGTTACATTTATCACTGATAATGCAACGAGGTGCACCAAATCGTTAAAATAAAGATTTCAAAAATTTAACGACTACCTTAGCATCATTAGTAGTTAGCGCTTGCGCTTCCACCAATTTTGACACATAATCGACTGCTACTAATATATATCGATTTTTAAAAGATGTCGGAAACGGACCCATAAAATCAATGCCCCATACATCAAATATTTCACAAACGAGTATAAAATTCTGAGGCATTTCATTGCGCTTAGAGATATTACCTGTCCGTTGGCACCTATTGCACATTTCTACATACCTTTGCGCGTCCTTGAAAATTGCGGGCCAGTAGAATCCACATTCTAGTACCTTTTGTGCAGTTCGATTGCCTCCATAATGGCCTCTGCACGGTCCCGTGTGGCAATGCCCCAAGATATCGATTGTTTCAGGGAAGGTTACGCATCGCCTGATTATATTATCCGCACAAATCCTAAATAGATAAGGATCATCCCAAAAGTAATACTTCAAGTCCGAGAAGAATTTCTTCCTCTGGTGAC
Source organism: Craterostigma plantagineum (assembly GCA_027422505.1). NCBI lineage: Eukaryota > Viridiplantae > Streptophyta > Magnoliopsida > Lamiales > Linderniaceae > Craterostigma > Craterostigma plantagineum. Next base: position 13,771,482 of record JAPQWV010000013.1, on the reverse strand, counting down.
TCGTGTATCCCCTTGGTAAGATCCTAGCTACAAGATAGTTAGCAATATCGGCATACCATGGAAGTTCATCAGGTACCTCATGTAAAGGTGTTTGTCTCCTCGTTTGTAACTGAAGTGTAAAATGTGCCTAAGAGGAGGGGGGGTGAACTAGGCTTTAAAAAAAATTATGGCTTTTTCTCCTTTGAAAACTACTTTTCTTTAAGAATATATTGCAGAGCACGTTATTCCCTAGAGAGCAGTAAGATTGTCTATGTTATCTCCCTAACCCTGTTTACATAATATCACGTTAATCTAAGAAATCCTTTAAACGATATAACCTAGTTATTTGCCAATGTTCCGGGTTTGTCTCACAGAAAAAGAAAATAGCAGAAAGTAAAGTGAGACGGGATTTTTATACAGGTTTATCCCCAACTGGGGTTTAATCCTGTCCTTGGGGTGTGATCTCCCCAAGAGTTCCAATCAATCACTAGGTATTACCGTTTACACTATGATTGACCCGTACACAACCGAAGCACTATGGATGCCAGACCTCGTTCTAGGCTGACGCACGCCAAGTTTCGATCCACGTCGTTTACCCAGGAAACCTATTCCCCGACTGGATGCAGCTTGCTACCGAAGGGCCACCGAATCCACAAAATTCGTCCCTCCACGTGCGTAAGACTCCACTCGTGCTCCTTTGTGCGCTCAACGTGCCCGCAGACACAACACGTCCGAAGACAAGGGTTTAGGATTTGGAGTTTCTAGTGATTGCTCAAAAGAGTACAGATTCGCAAATGATAGCTCAAACACAAACTACAAATGAATCGCAAAGTAAAGCTCAGATCGTCTAAGGAATTTGATAGCTTGTGTGTTCGTTGTTGTGTCTTCGCGTGAAGTGTTTGTCTTCTATATAGGCCACAAATCGTTTCTCCACTTCACAAGGAAAGTTAAGCACGAAAAATATGCTAGAGACAGCTCAATTAACACGTGCATTAACTCAAGAAATCATGCCAAGAATAAACCAATTAAGCTCAACGGTCAACATGAATTCTTACCATAAATACCACAGATTTGCTTTCATTCCAGGGTAATCTCATCCGTTAGTCAGCACATTCCATATATAGAATCAATCAGTATATTACACACATAATCAGAATATCTTTTCCATATATAGCTTAATCATATCCGGGTGATCTCAGTGATACTCTTTCCTAAAATAACCCAATCTCGTGTACAGCTCATATATCACTTAACACAATATATCTTCCATATATAGCTGCTCATATTAGCGTGATCTCAGACGATATTCTTTCCGTATATAACTCAATCATGCGTACAGTCCACATACCACTTATCAGAACATATTTTCCATATATAGCACACAGTGATATTCCATCCAAACGAGAACGTTCAAAACCAGGTGATCACATCAATATTTCAGTTAAGCATAAGATCACTCAAATTCGATTTTCTTAACATTTAAACCATATTCAAGCACTTAATCGAATATTTTTACATACTTAAACATCACATAACATGCATATCGAGTTTTCTAATTTGTACCCCCCAATTTACATAATTACTTGGAATAATCAAAACTCCCATAACCGTTTGGACCAAAAAGGTCTACAATCTCCCCCTTTTTGATGATGACAAGTAATTAATGCCTATCTTAAGCATATAAGTACACTCGATATGAAGCCATTTATGCACGTAGCATGTTTAAGTATCACAGCATGTGACATATGATCAGAGCATATAAATTTACCAAATTTCATAGCATGCTCCCCCTGTCCAATTGCTAGTATTCTCATGTAAAGCACAGAAGCAAAAGTTTAGCAATTACCAGATCATATCACATGGAATGTCACAAGTTACCATGGAATGTCGCAAGCTATCATGGAATGTCTCAAGTTATCACATCATATCAGTTTGCTCTCAGTCAGGAATTTGATCTCGTCGGTGATCTCCTCCGGATTTTCAGGATTGAACAGGGCCTTCTCAGAGTGATCCAGTGGGGAAGTTTTGTCTCGAGGAGACTCGATCTGAGCAGAGACAGATTTTTCTGGAGAGGCTGGTTTTTCAAGTGGAGTAGAAACTTCAGGAGAAACAGGTTTCTCAGGGGAAGTAGATTTCTAAGGAGATGCGGGCCGATCATGGGAAGAGGCAGGAGAAGGTGTAGGATATTTGATGATCTTTGCTTTCTTCTTCGGTTTCTTCGGAGATTTCTTAGATTTAGAGCTGCTTGCAGATTTGGAGCGGGTGGCTTTTGGAGAGAGTGGGGATTGGGGTAAGGAACTCTTTCTCTTTTTGTCAGACGAAGGACCGGCGCCTTTTGTTTTCACCATGGTTGAGATCGGAGAATTGAAGGATGAAATTATGAAGTGAAGAGCTTAGGGTTTGAATGAATGGAGAAACAAGGAAGGAACGGTTTATAAAAGCCGAGTCTGTTTTGGATAAGGATGGAAAGAGGTTATAGAAGGATGTGATCTCGACAAGACATGTGTCAGATAAGGAAGGGATTTCAAAATTCGAATTTAAAAAGATATCTCGCGGAAATTAAGGAAGGAATTAAGTGAAGATCAGAGATCAAAGAAAATATTGGCTGAAAATAGATTTTGTCATAAATGTCGAAGGAGGTCTAAAAATAATCTCTTCATGAATGGAAAGGATTTGAATAGATAATGAAGATATTATTAATAGAATCAAGGAATAAAATCGCAGAGATCCTAAAGGATAAGATCAAGGAAATACTAAAGGCTAACATATCTAGTCACCTTTCCTATTTGAGCTCAACAATTCCTAATCGGTCACGGATATCACAGAATCTGCTCTCAATAAGGGGTTTCGTGAAGATATCAGCCAACTGATCATTAGTTCCTACGAAGTTCACGCTGATATTCCCTTTCTGAACATGATCTCGAATAAAATGATGTTTCACCTCTATATGCTTAGTTCGAGAGTGGTGTACGGGATTCTTAGTGATACTAATGGCACTAGTACTATCACAGAAAATAGGAATTTGGTCGTACCTTAAGCTGAGAACAACTTCCTAAGGCCATATATTCGGCTTCGGTTGTGGATAGGGCCACGGCATTTTGTTTCCGACTGGACCAAGTTACAAGGGAATTTCCTAGTATTTGGCAAGTACCACTGGTGCTTTTCCTATCTTCCATAGAACCGGCGTAATCCGCATCCGAGTATCCCATTAATGGGAATTCCTTGGAATTTGGATACCATATACCATGATTGATTGTTCCCTTCAAATATCTAAGTATTCGCTTGACTGCCGTCAAGTGAGATTCCCTAGGACTCGATTGATATCTAGAACATAGACCAGTAGCAAACATGCTATCGGGTCTGCTTGCCGTAAGGTATAGCAAACTTCCGAGCATACCTCTATACTTAGTTTGGTCAAAGGGCGTACCTTGTTCATCACTATCAATTTTAGCGGTCTGGTGCATAGGAGTGGGAAGTACCTTGGAATCAGCCATTCCGAATTTTTCAACTAGTTCATTCGTGTACTTCGTTTGAGATATGAATGTTCCCGTATCCAATTGCTTGATTTGTAATCCAAGGAAGTACGTGAGTTCTCCTATTAGGCTCATCTCAAATTCCTGTTGCATAGACTTAAAAAAATGCTCGCAAAGGGTGATGTCAGTGCTACCAAATATGATATCATCAACGTATATCTGCACAAGTAATATGTGATTCCCTTCGCACTTGATAAACAGAGTGTTATCTATTGTTCCTGTTATAAATCCCATGTCTAGTAAAAACCTACTCAATCTTTCATACCATGCCCTGGGGGCCTGTTTCAAACCATATAAAGCTTTGTTTAATTTAAAAACGTGATTTGAAAATTCCTCTTTTTCAAAACCGGGAGGTTGCTCGACAAAAACTTCCTCATTTATAAAACCATTTAAGAATGCACTTTTTACGTCCATTTGGAAAAGCTTAAATCTTTTAAAAGATGCATATGCAAGTAAAATACGTATTGACTCAAGCCTAGCTACGGGTGCAAAGGTTTCTTGAAAATCTATACCTTCTTCTTGGGGATAACCTTTGGCGACTAACCTGGCCTTATTTCGTGTTACATTACCGTTCTCATCCAGTTTGTTGCGAAACACCCACTTCGTGCCTATTATGGACTTATCGCTCGGTCTTTCCACAAGAGTCCACACCTGGCTCTTTTCGAATTGTGCCAGCTCTTCTTCCATGGCAATCACCCACGATTCATCGTCAAGCGCTTCATTCACTGTCTTAGGTTCCATGGTTGACAACAGCACGTAATGTGATTCCTCGGCAGTATCGTTTCGTGCAGTTGCTCTCGTTTTGATCCCTGAAGTGATATTCCCTATGACCTGTTCAGTGGAATGGCTGGAAGCATGTTTGAATTTTCTGCGTTGTTGCTCGTCTGAAGCTTCAGGTTCATCTGACATATCATCTAGTTCCAATGGAATTGCGTTCACTTCTTTGTCAGTAACCTGTATATCTGCAGGAGACACAACTATACCTTCCTCAGTAGCATCTGCGTTAGGAAATTCATCAAAAGTAACATGCACAGATTCTTGAACAGTCTTCTTCCTATTATTAAACACTCTAAAAGCTTTGGAATGAAGGCTGTAACCTAGGAATATCCCTTCATCTACCTTGGAATCGAATTTCCCTCTTTTATCCCTATCATTTAAAATGAAACATTTGCAACCAAATACATGGAAATATCCTATGTTAGGGGTTTTGTCGTTCCAAAGTTCATAGGGAGTTCTCTTAATAATTGGTATAAGGAAAATCCTATTCGAGACATAACATGCCGTACTAACAGCTTCGGCCCAAAAATGTTTTGGAGTATTATATTAGCTCAACATAGTCCTAGCCATTTCTTGTAATACTCTATTTTTCCTCTCGACCACTCCGTTCTGTTGAGGCGTAATAGGGGCTGAAAATTATGACTATAACCATTCTCATCACAAAAGATGCAAAGGATTTGCTATCAAATTCTAGACCGTTATCACTCCTAATCTTACGGACTTTCATTTCTTTCTCATTTTCTAGGTTCTTAATCAGTGGCGCAAGATTATCTAAAGCCTCACTTTTGTGCGCAAGAAATAAGACCCATGTGTACCTAGTATAGTCGTCTACGATCACAAAGGCATATCGTTTACCTTTCAATAACATAACCTGTACCGGACCAAAAAGGTCAAGATGCAGCAGTTCCAGTGGTCTGGACGTAGAGATCACATTCTTAGGCTTAAAGGACGTCTTGGTCTGTTTTCCCATTTGGCACGCTTTACAGATTCTGTCCTTGGTGGCTTTCATATCTGGAATACCTCTCACCAACTCATTGCATGATATGTGAGACATTAGTTCCATGTTAGCATGTCCCAGACGTCTATGCCATAACCATGTCATATCCTGCGTAACTGCTAGACACTTGACGTTTTGGTTAGCAATATCATCAAGAGTGATGCAGTAGATATTACCATGCCTAGATGCACTAAACACAATCTCATCATTCTTTTTAACAAGGCATTTATCTTTGGCGAAACTACGGTATGTCCATCATCACATAATTGGCTAATACTTATTAAATTATGCTCTAAGTTCCTAACGAACCATACGTTATCTATGGTGATATTAAAATTGTTACCGACAGTACCAACTCCCACGATTTTGGCTTTTGCGTCGTTGGCGTACAAAACGTATCCTCCATCTACCGCCTTCAACGACACAAAATTGCCTATATCACCTGTCATGTGGCGGGAGCACCCGCTATCGAGGTACCACTTGCTTTTCTTACTGGAATTCTTCCTTCGTACCTGTAGCAAGAAGTACTTTTCTGAGGTACCCAATTTCTGTTGGGTCCTAACATGTTAGCGGGAAAATAACTTCTGTTAACATACGAGATATCATTCTGCACAGTCGGTGATCTCCTGTTACAATCAGATACGACAGTGGCATTTACAGGTAACTTCTTAGGTCTCCAGACATACTTAGCTGTATCAAACTTCTTTAAGGGACAGTTGTATGCATAGTGACCATTTCTATCACAACAGAAACATTTAAACTTAGACACAGAGGATTTAGCAGGCTTCACTTCGGTGGAATAACCTAAGCCTATCTTACCAATATTGCTAGGAATGTTTAACATCATGTCTAGGTTCTGTCTACCCTCAAGAAGACTATCAACCTTCTGTTTTTCCCTTTCTAAGGAATTCCTGAGTTCTACAATATCTCTGGATAAGTCACTGTTTTTCTTTTCTGTTTTATCACAGTCGCAGGGAATTCCCTCTTTCTTAGCAGTAACTAACTCTTCTTTCAAACGTGAGATCTCTAGAGCAGCCTCATGTTTTTCCTTAGCTAGTTCATCTCGCTGCCTTATCAATTCCTTATTCAAGGAATCTAGTGACTTAATCTTTCTCTCCGTTTTTTGAAGTAACCTACACAAATCTTCCTTACTTTCTTCTATATCAGAAACAGATGAGTCACTTTCATAACCATATAAATTGTTTAGGATATGAATTTTCTCAATGGAGGAAAAACGAGATACATGATCCTCGTCAGCCATGTAAGCGTGATCCTCGTCCTCACTTTGTTCCAGTTCAGAGTCATTTGATTCCATCACCATAGCCTTCTGCTTCTGAACTTTCTTCCCAGACGTGGATATTCCCTTGCTCTTGTTCTGGAATTTGTTGAAGTTCCCTTTGAATTTCTTTTTCTGCTGGAACCTTTCAATTCTTTTTGTAAGCATGGCCAGATCGTTCATCGGGTCCTTTTCTTCGTCGTCAGAATCAGATTCTTCTTGGTTGGATTTGAATGCAATGGACTTCTGATTTTTATTCTGAGACTTCTCATTCATTGATGTTTGAATCATCTCATAGGATATAAGAGATCCAATCAGCTCGGAGATGCTAAGTGCTTCTAGATCCTTTGCTTCGTAGATGGCAGTAACCTTGGCATTCCATTCTCGTGGCAGTGATCTCAGTATCTTTCTTACTTGTTCACTGTCGGGAACTTTCTTGCCGAGAGAGAACATTTGGTTGATGATTCCCATGAATCTGGCGTACATCTGGCTTATATTTTCGTCAGATTCCATTTAGAACAGTTCATACTGGTGAGTGAGTAGAGCCAGTCTTTCTTGCACGACTCGTTGGGTTCCTTCATGAGTGACTTGGAGCATATCCCACATGGCCTTCGCTGATGAGCAGGAACTCACCCGAATGTATTCTTCCCGTGTGAGCGCGCATGCGAGCATGTTTTTTGCCTTTGCTTTCGCGTGATTCCCCTTTTGTCATCAGCAGTGTAATCTTTAGTATCCTTTGGAGTTCCATCGGATTTCGCAACTGTGTAAGGTCCGTTGATGATTGTCTCCCAAAGCTCGTAGTCGACAGCGATCAAAAATTCGATCATACGATTCTTCCATACCGCGTAGTTCGTACCGTCGAAGAGAGGAGGCCTGGAGTGGGATTGACCCTCTGCAAAAATATCACTCGAAAAAGCCATTAGATCTTAACTCAGGCGTGTTAGGCCTTTCGTTGAGTAACCTCGCTCTGATACCAAATGAAGTGTAAAATGTGCCTAAGAGGGGGGGGGGGGGTGAATTAGGCTTTAAAAAAAATTATGGCTTTTTCTCCTTTGAAAACTACTTTTCTTTAAGAAGATATTGCAGAGCACGTTATTCCCTAGAGAGCAGTAAGATTGTCTATGTTATCTCCCTAACCCTGTTTACAGAATATCACGTTAATCTAAGAAATCCTTTAAACGATATCACCTAGTTATTTGCCAACGTTCCGGGTTTGTCTCACAGAAAAAGAAAATAGCAGAAAGTAAAGTGAGACGGGATTTTTTTTTTTGGTGTAAGTTCCATATATATATATAATGGGGAAATGTACATGTGAGTGAGGGGATTAACCCTCACGAGCAAAAACCAGTAACATGCTACTGGCTAACACCACCAATTACAAAGCCTACACAAAACTGTCGTCCAACCTACCAAGCTACACGCCAAAGGCGCCGTATAGCCGCCCTCTGAAGATCGAACTTGGGGGACGTCCCAAGAAGTCGCATGCACGCCATGTTGAGGACGTTCGCCACAAGCGTATATGGTGTCGTGATAGCGCCCTCCTTCCATCGCTTGTTGCGTGCCTGCCAGATATGATACACCAGCGAGGCTAAGACATGGCGATACGCTGCATGAAAAAGATGCTGGCGACTGGATTTTTATACAGGTTATATCCCCAACTGGGGTTTAATCCTGTCCTTGGGGTGTGATCTCCCCAAGAGTTCCAATCAATCACTAGGTATTACCGTTTACACTATGATTGACCCGTACACAACCGAAGCACTATGGATGCTAGACCTCGTTCTAGGCTGACGCACGCCAAGTTTCGATCCACGTCGTTTACCCAGGAAACCTATTCCCCGACTGGATGCAGCTTGCTACCGAAGGGCCACCGAATCCACAAAATTCGTCCCTCCACGTGCGTAAGACTCCACTCGTGCTCCTTTGTGCGCTCAACGTGCCCGCAGACACAACACGTCCGAAGACAAGGATTTAGGATTTGGAGTTTCTAGGGATCGCTCAAAAGAGTACAGATTCGCAAATGATATCTCAAACACAAACTACAAATGAATCGCAAAGTAAAGCTCAGATCGTCTAAGGAATTTGATAGCTTGTGTGTTCGTTGTTGTGTCTTCGCGTGAAGTGTTTGTCTTTTATATAGGCCACAAATCGTTTCTCCACTTCACAAGGAAAGTTAAGCACGAAAAATATGCTAGAGACAGCTCAATTAACACGTGCATTAACTCAAGAAATCATGCCAAGAATAAACCAATTAAGCTCAACGGTCAACATGAATTCTTACCATAAATACCACAGATTTGCTTTCATTCCAGGGTAATCTCATCCGTTAGTCAGCATATTCCATATATAGAACCAATCAGTATATTACACACATAATCAGAATATCTTTTCCATATATAGCTTAATCATATCCGGGTGATCTCAGTGATACTCTTTCCTAAAATAACCCAATCTCGTGTACAGCTCATACATCACTTAACACAATATATCTTCCATATATAGCTGCTCATATTAGCGTGATCTCAGACGATATTCTTTCCTCATATAACTCAATCATGCGTACAGTCCACATACCACTTATCATAACATATTTTCCATATATAGCACACAGTGATATTCCATCCAAACGAGAACGTTCAAAACTAGGTGATCACATCAATATTTCAGTTAAGCATAAGATCACTCAAATTGGATTTTCTTAACATTAAACCATATTCAAGCGCTTAATCGAATATTTTTACATACTTAAACATCACATAACATGCATATCGTGTTTTCTAATTTGTACCCCCAATTTACATAATTACTTGGAATAATCAATACTCCCATAACCGTTTGGACCAAAAAGGTCTACAGTAACCTCGCATGGTGTCTCTTCTAGTCTCGACAAGTGGTCTGCGGCAAGATTCTCCGTTCCCTTTTGGTCGCGGAACTCCACGTCGAACTCTTGGAGTAGTAGAATCCATCGGATCAGCCTCGATTTTGCATCCTGCTTCGCAAAGAGATGCTTAATGGCTGAATGATCTGTGTAGATGATGACCTTCGATAAGATAAGATATTGACGGAACTTGTCGATTGCAAACACGACTGCAAGCAATTCCTTCTCGGTGGTAGTATAATTGTGGTAGTATAATTCGATTGCGCCTCATTTAACGTCTTGCTTGCGTAGTGTATCGGCTGGAAATACTTTTCCCGTCGCTAGCCCAAAACTACACCTACTGCAAAATCACTGGCATCGCACATTAGTTCGAAGGGTAGCCTCCAATCGGGCGCTACCATGACAGGAGCATTAATAAGCTTTTCCTTGAGTAGAGTAAAAGCATTCATACAATCGGTCGTAAACTCATAAAATATATCTTTTTCTAGCAAGCGAGTTAAAGGTCTAGCAATTTTAGAAAAATCTTTAATAAATCTACGATAAACACCAACATGTCCTAAGAAACTTCTAATTGCTTTTACCGACGAGGGTGGAGGTAATCGTTCAATAGTTTCTATTTTGCTCTATCTACCTCGATTCCTCTAACCGATATCTTATGACCTAAAACGATACCTTCTCTAACCACAAAATGACATTTTTCCCAATTTAGCACAAGGTTCGTTTCCTCGCATCGTTTAAGTACCGCCTTAAGACTGGAAAGACATACCTCAAATGAGTTACCAAAAATCGAAAAGTCATCCATGAAAACCTCCATTCCTTTACCGATTAATTTGTCGAAAATGGCCATCATGCACCGTTGGAAGGTAGCCGGGGCATTGCACAGTCCAAAAGGCATTTGCCGATATGCAAAGGTTCCGAATGGGCACGTAAAAGTTGTTTTCTCTTGATCTTCTGGTGCGATCAATCAGCAAGTAACCTGAAAGACCATCAAGAAAACAATAGAATTCATGACCGGATAAACGCTCAAGCATTAGATCAGTGAACGGTAAAGGGAAATGATCTTTTCGTGTCGCGTCGTTTTTAATTTCCTGTAGTCAATGCACACTCGCCACCCTGTAACGGTCCTTGTTGGAATGAGTTCGTTTTTCTCGTTGGTTACCACCGTCATTCTTCCCTTCTTCGGCACCACTTGAACTGGGCTTACCCATGCGCTGTCTGAGATCGGGTATATGACTCCCGCATCAAGTAGCTTTATTACCTCAGCTTTTACTACCTCCTTCACGTTCGGGTTTAAACGCCTTTGACGTTGCACCACAGGCTTGAACTCGTTTTCCATCAGGATCCTATGCATGCAGAAGGTCGGGCTGATTCCTCGAATATCTTATATCTTCCATACGAGTGCCTTCCTATGCTCCCGTAACAGGTCTAGGAGCAAGATTTTCTGTTCCTTCTCTAAATTTGCCGCTATGATCACTGGAAGCTTTGAATCGTCCTCCAGAAATGCGTACTCCAAGTGATCGGGTAATTGTTTGAGTTCAAGCTTTGGTGGATCTTCAATTGAACATTTCTCTCTTTCCTCTTCTTTGCTAGGGTGCACCTCGATGGCAAGTTCCGCCTCGTCTTCATCTGCGTCTATTCGGTCAACCTCAAAAGATAGTTCATGCCTTGGCTCTTCAATCTCTTCTAATCCTGACATCGAAGCAAAAGTTTCTGGTTGTGATAGTCCCTGCAATGATAAAATGTCATTCCATGCATCGATATAAAAGCACTTATCGTCTAATTTCTCGAAATTTTTCATGGATTCGGTCATATCAAATGTAACTTTTTCGCCATCTATAGTTAGCGTCAATGTCCCGTTACGAACATCGACCATGATTCCTCCAGTAGCGAGAAATGGCCTACCCAAGATTAGAGGAATATTTTCATCCTCCTCCATATCGAGAATAACAAAATCTGCAGGAATTATAAATTTATCGACCTTAACTAGCACATCTTCTATGATACCCCTAGGATACTTAACAGATCTATCAGCTAATTGTAAACTCATCCTGGTGGGTTTGGGCTCTCCTAAACCAAGTCGTTTAAACATTGAATAAGGCATCAAATTAATACTTGCTCCTAAATCGGCCAATGCCTTACTTACGACTAAATCGCCTATTAAACATGGTATAGTAAAACTCCCTGGATCCTTAAGCTTTTTCGGTAGCTTGTTCTGTAGAATAGCAGAGCACTCTCCTCGCAACTCAACGGTGGAAACGTCTTCAAGCTTGCGCTTGTTCGTAATAAGATCCTTCAAAAACTTCGCCCAACGAGGCATCTGCGCAAGGGCATCAACAAGTGGTAAATTAATATGTAATTGTTTAAAAATAGCGAGAAATTTACCAAATTGATCATCAACGATTTCCCTTTTAAGCCTTGCTGGGTATGGAATTTTTGGTTGATACGCCTTGACAGGTGGCTTAGACAGAGTCTCCTCTTGTTTGTCGGCCTCGCTGCTCGGTTGCGTGGGTTCAACGTTCTTCTTCGTTTTCTGTACTTCCTCGAGCTCTCTCCCGTTACGAATTGTCACCGCCTTTACGTGGTGGTCCTTTGGATTGGTCTTGGTGTAACTTGGCAATGTACCGGAAGGACGTTGTTGGATTGATTCGGCAATCTGCCCAACTTGTTTCTCTAAGGCCCGCAGGGAAGACTCGGTGTTGTGCAACCGTGCTTCTTGATTATCCAAGCGAGAGTCGAGCTTTCCCATTAGCTTCTCGAGCATTCCCTCGAGCTTATCAACGCGATTATACGAGGTGGGCTCAGCATTGGCGCCATGGTATCCTTGCATTTTTTGGTTTTGAAATCCTGGTGGAGCTAGTTGTTGATTACCGTAGGCCAGGTTCGGATAAACTCGGTTCGGGACGTAACTTCGTTGGCCTTGGTAGTTACCCATGTAGTCGACGTGCTCCATCGGAATAGTGGATGGACAACGAGTTGCGTCGTGACTTTCGCCGCATGTAGCGCATGGCGGAGTATAAATTGAGTATGCATGAGGAGGCGGAGCCGCTGTGGGAGTCTTCGGGAAAGATTGTACCTGCACAGCATTAACAACTGGCTTTGTTGTTAGCGTGGGTAATAGTGTATTCATCAACGTTTGCATTTGGAGATTGTTCCCTGAATATTTGGCTCGGGCTTAGTCCTTCGTTGAGTATTTTCGTCGAACGGGTGGCGGGCGTCTCAGCTTGAACTTTCCTTGCCCTTCGCTGCTCCTACACGCACCGCTGCCCTCCGCTCTTCTCCTCCGCCGTGAGCTGCCTGCTTGGTGGAAGTGGGTTGGCGTGGCTTTGGGAGATGGTTGGGTGATGAGTGAGCTTTGTGATATGTATGCGTGAGGTGGCAGGCGGTTGCTTGAGGTTGTGTGACGTGAAGTGTTGTGGGATGAGTTTGTGGAAGAGCAGAACTTCCTTTTGTGTATTCTTTGGCCCTTACGTGAAGTCCTCCCCAAAAGCAGAATACCCCATCGTTGGTGGGTGATCCCCCTTTTATAGACGATGGAGATAAACACGTAGCCGTAAGATTAGATCACAATATCTTCTCTTCTTTGAATATGTAAATCTATCGCCGCCTTGATTTGTCTGCTCGTGGACTGAGCAAGATTGTGTTGTGATTTTCTTTCTTGAGCCGTGTGAGCGATCTCCTCATTTCCTTCATCTCGTAGAAAAGGATAAAATCATGCAACCTACCAATCAAGTATGAAATCACGTATGCGATAATGCAAGTAAAGTCGGAAAACATATTTGAAATCAACGACTAACTACACGATTTTCTTTAGTGATACCGTCGAAATCTGCACCTCACAGATATTCACTCAAATCACTCATTGTATGGGTTAAGATGTCAGTGATATCTCTCGAGTCATGCACTAATCTAATCCATATCATAAGCTTGCAAGTAATTCGTAAATCTACCACTTTCAATGGTCAAGCGTGAATCGGAAGGTCTTTACCGGATTATAATATGTGAGATATGTAGAAAATAAACGTAAAAAGGATATGAGCTGTAGTCATGTCGGTCTCATGCCATCATCTCGATCGCACCTATGCTTCGCCCCTTTTTCAACTCTTTTCATTCTTTCGCCTTTTTTTTTTTACCAAGCCCTTCTTCTTTCGACTTCTCGATCTAGGAAATAGGTAATATGGTTTTTGAGAGTGAAAGATTATCGGAGGAAGGGTTCTTAGTTGATATATAATTCTCTCTCTCTTTTTTCTCTTTTCTATTTTTTTCTCTTTTTTTCCATTCTTTTTTTTCGGCGCTCAGCTCGGAAATTTAGCACGGGTTGCGCTTCTTGAGTCTGGCATTCAACCTCCACTTCTACTATCGCTCCAATGGGTTTATGTCTGAAGGCTTAATCGGGGTCGGCAATTTATAATCGGGGTTTTTTTTTCAAATAAAAGGCTCAGGCTCAAAGTGGCTAACTACGGGGTCAGTCGTGGTTGGATACTTTGGCCATGGACTGATTCCTAATGCCTTCCTCATTTTCATGCAATCACACATTAAGTAGTTTCAAAACGCAATAACAAGCAAGTTCTGAAGAGAAATAAACTAAGCATGATTCACACAACCAAAGAAATGAGCAAAAAAAACTCGTAGGCTGAAAAATCTCACAAAAATCGGGTTATGTGTACGAATCTCTCAAGTATCGCCAAGTTCATCATGTAAGAAAGAAGTAGACACGCATATGTATCCTAATTACTCACAAAATTCCAAACATAAAGTCATCCCTTCATGATAAGAAACATAATTTTCGGGAAAGATTGTCTGCTCGTTGACTGAGCAAGATTATGTTGTGATTTTCTTTCTTGAGCCGTGTGAGCGATCTCCTCATTTCCTTCATCTCGTCGTTTTCCTTTTTTTCTTCCTTCGCGTGCTCTGTCGATCGATCATGTGGCCATGTATTTATTATATTTTTTTTATTTTTTTTTAATTTTTTTTAATTAGTTGGGCTTGGGCTTGGGACTTTTCTTGAGCTGGTTTTTATTCTTGGGCCCAATTAGTTTTTCTTTGGCCGATATTGGTCTTGAAGATCTTCGATTCTTTTCAAGTCCGTCGGTTGTAGTTCTTTTCTCCAATCTGTCGAATATGCAATATAAACGTAAAAGCATAATATTCGAAGAAATTTTATATAAATAACAACCGACATTACGCTTTTACGGGGTTTAAAATACGACATAATTCCTTTTATCAGGATACAATCAACAGGAAGGCATCGACTACGACGAGACTTATGCTCCTGTTGCCCGTATCGAAGCTATCCGCCTCCTGCTTGCTTATGCGGCTCACAAAGACTTCAAAGTCTATCAGATGGATGTTAAAACCGCCTTTCTCAACGGCATGTTAAAAGAAGAAGTCTACGTCGCTCAGCCGGAAGGTTTCGTTGATCAAGAACATCCCGATCATGTCTATCGCTTGGACAAAGCTCTCTATGGACTAAAACAAGCCCCACGTGCTTGGTACGATGTCCTGAGTGATTTCCTCGTGAAGTCTGGATTCATACGAGGAACGATAGACACAACTCTCTTCATTAAATGGCATGACAAAGATCTGATGGTCGTCCAAGTATACGTCGACAACATCATCTTCGGATCAACAAATCCTCGGCTCTGCAAGAAGTTTGGAGATCTCATGAAGAGCAAATTCGATATGAGTCACATGGGAGAGATGCAATTTTTCTTAGGCCTTCAAGTCAGGCAGCTCAATGATGGAATTTTCATTAGTTAGACAAAATACATCAAGGATATTCTGAAGAAATTTCATCAAGACCAGAGCAAGACTCTCAGCACTCCTATGTCACCAAGCTGCAAGTTGGATGCCGATCCCTCTGGCAAGTCGGTCGACATCACACTGTATCGCAGCATCATTGGATCTCTTCTCTACCTTACTTCGAGCCGGCCGGACATCATGTTTGCCACGTGCTTGTGTGCCCGTTTTCAAGCCGATCCCAAAGAATCCCATATGCTCGCGGTCAAAAGAATTTTACGCTACCTTAAGAGCACCTCTACCCTTGGCCTATGGTATCCAAAGGGTACGAATTTTAAACTTATCGGCTACACTGACGCTGACTATCCAAAGGGTACGTAGCTGCTGCCAGCTATTGCTCATAGATGCTGTGGATGCGAACACAGCTTCGCGACTATGGGTACAATCTGAATAATATACCCATATATAGTGATAGTCAGAGTGCAATCGCCATTACTTGCAATCATGTTCATCATTCACGCACAAAACACATAGACATTAGATATTATTTTATCAAAGATCACGTAGAAAAAGGCGATAGAGATGTACTTTGTGAACACGGAGTTTCAACTAGCCGACATTTTCACCAAGGCATTGGATGAGAAACGATTTCAATTCCTTGTCAGAAAATTAGGCATGTTGAATCTTCCGTAATATGTGCATTACCTGATCTTCTGTGCTATCACATGCTCTATTCTATGTGTTTTCTATACTTATTGGTTCTTATCTTGCGTGATAAAAATAAATATAAAAAAAATTAAAATCATAATAATAACATATATATTTCTATATATAATATAAAGGGGTATGACGAAATCCTTTAGGATGCTTTGATCTAAAGTCACTTAGAATTTTACCCCGACATGCGATCGATTTAATTGCTTAATTTTGTCAGTCTAAGTCGCATTCTTGTGTCTAAAGGTCATTAGGTTGCTCCACTAGACACAAAGCCACTATAAATGTGAGGATTTAAGCCTTGTTATTTTTTTCTTTCTTTGGATCTATTTCTCGAGTGAGTCACACATCAATTGCTTGTCTTAACTAGTGATACTTGGCTTCATACTCATCTTGCGTTAGATCGTTAGGAAAATGATAAGGGAGTTTAGGTTATTCCTCATTCGGCCTTATATAAATTTCCCCACGTTAGCCCTTAGTCATCCAATTTGAGCCTTCTCCGACGTCCTTTTCTTCATTTAAAACCCATTCTCAGCCTTCAAGCGAACTTTATACTCTTTGAATGGTTGTTCAAACGAGAAAAGGAGGGGGAGATAACAAAAGAAAAACTAAGATGATGACAAAAGAAGGCATTGCTCAACGCGCAAAAGTCAGACCAAAGGAACCGGCCTTCCGACTACCTTGTAGAAAGAGGCATGGATCCTGCTGTGAACTTCTCCAACGATAATCTCGTACGCTCGTCAGAACGGCTGGAAGAGGAGCACCACGAAGTGAAGTTCTCCAACGATAATCCAGTCTTATATCGGGAAACGAGAAGAGGAGTGCAGCCTCGGGTACGAATTCCATAACCGAGAACTTCTCCAAATTGATAAGCTCTGAAACCTCAATAGGGATTAAGAGAAGAGGAGCTCAGTATCGGCCCGATAACCAACAAGAAGAACTTCGCCTACGATAATCTCCTAGAGCCTCATGGAGAAGCAGAGGTTCAGCTTGAGCATAACATAAAAA
This sequence comes from Craterostigma plantagineum, assembly GCA_027422505.1. Classification (NCBI taxonomy): domain Eukaryota; kingdom Viridiplantae; phylum Streptophyta; class Magnoliopsida; order Lamiales; family Linderniaceae; genus Craterostigma; species Craterostigma plantagineum. The sequence continues at coordinate 13,754,584 of JAPQWV010000013.1, read as the reverse complement.
GGGATAGTTCTTAAAAGAAAAAGAGGGAGAAAAGATTGAAAAGAAGAAAGACACCGAAAAAAAAAAGGGGAGACGGACGTAGGATCGGAAGAGGTGAAGAGATAAGCTCATTTTCCTTTAAATTCCTTCCGTTCTAAGTCCTAGCCAAATTATAACCCTTACAACCCTTTGATTCCACATAGACGGTCTCTCGCTTAGGTGAAATGATTAAAAATGCCTCGATCACAGGTTAATTGACTTAAAATTGTTGTGTTGACTTGAGTAATAAAAATATAAAAATCCCAAGATAGCTAATTGAGAGCAAGAGCGAACCTGTGAGAGTTGTCGAAATGGACTAGTCTATGGACTTAGGACTTTAGTTTGAAGACATGACTTGACGGCATTTTCTTCTTTCAAATGTCTCGTAAAATTTTAGGTGTGACGATTGATCGAAGCAAAATAATCTGACCCCATAAAAGAAAAAAAATATGAAAAAAAATATATATATACATATATTTAACAATAAATAAATAATAAATAATAAAATTCGCACATTTTGACATGAAATATTATGTTTCATATGCGTTGAATTGAATAAATGCGAATTTCTTTAGTGTATCGCACATTCTAAATGCAATTATACATTGCATTGGTACTGAATTGTCTAAATGCGATACATTTCTCATTGCTTCTACCCTCACACAAAACTTTAAAGTACATGTTTTCAGTGACCATGTATACATGCTTACTTGGTAAATTTGTGTGCTCGTGACTTGAATTGATTTCATATGCTTGCATAATTAGTCAATTCCTGTGCATCATTTGAGGGGGAGCAAGTATAAGACTTGTAGATTAGCTCCAAATATTTTTGACGTTTCTCTGAGTATTTCATATCTTTCAAAATTAAAGAGCGAGACGTCGACACTACAAAGAGAGGAGCTAGACACAAGACCAAATATTTCAAAGATAAAACTGCCAAAAATAATTGTTGATTAACTCCATTATTTCTAACGCTTATCTCTAAGTGGTACAGATTTTAAAATTTCATCCAGGGGAGCTAGACGTTACTACACGAAAAATACAGGGAGTTAATTGCATTTATTTTAAATACTAAGGGGGAGTCTTACAAAGGGTTTTATTTTGAAACAGGGGTCAATCTGAAAAAATTTTTAGAAGTACTTACTATCGAGAAACTAGATAGCAGACTTAATTCACGACCATAAGTTTCTCGATCATAAACAATGTTGGGAACGATTTTGATTAGCCGCGATAATTTGCGATCGAGAAAATTGAATTAAAGAGCAATTTTCGAATCGAAAATTTCTCGAGCGCAAATAGTAATGGGCCTGTTCCATTGAATCGCAAAATGTCAAATCGTAAACCCATCATCGACTTACAGCGAGTAAATAAAAGTTCACTTTTATGTCAGTCGAAAAACTTTTTCTCACTCAACCCTAAATCGCAAAAATTTCTCTCGCGAAAAAACTTTCATAGACAGTTCAAAATTGCTCAAAAATCTTTCAATTTTCAACACGAAATTGTCTGTTTAAGGTAGAAATGAGAATCTGTTGCCATTTGCGTGTGATTTAACTTCGTTAGCATCTGCATTTTGTTGTTTTTCGCATGATTTATGGTAGTTTCTCGACTGTTCTTCAAAACTGAGAAAATCGTATACTATATCATAGTGTTTTAGGCTTGATTTTGAACTTTATCTGAGTTTAATGCCTGCACTTAAGATAGTTTCGATATTCTCTATGAATCTGGTAGAATGGATCATCGGAAAATCTGCATCTTCGACTGTAATCTGAGTTTTGATGAAACTGGGTATTTGAATTTTTAAAGCCATCGAAGAACTTTGTCGATCGCAAACAGTCTTAATTGAATTCCGATTTAATTGAGATACTGTTTGTGTCGAATTAGTTTTTCGATCGGTAAAATTCTAATTTAGTCGCCACGATAGAAGATTTTGACCGAAAAAAATTACTTACCATCGAGAAATCTAATTAGGATTTTTATGAGCGAAAAACTTACGCACTGATTAGACAATTTAGATGCAAATTTTATTGAGCGTAAAACTTACTATCGCAAAATAGAAATTTTCGTTTCAATTTCAATTTGATCGCAAAAAATTTAGCAGCGAGAAATTAATATTTCAACACGTAATTTTTCGATCGCAAAATTCGCCGCTTGAGATCTAATTGATTGAAAATTTCTCGACGATCGACGTAGTCTTTCGTTGACTGATTTCTCGATAAAATTATATCGCAGCGAAAATTATTTTACTTACAATCGAAAATCACATTCCGCTCGATAAATTTCAAATCGAAAATTTTATTCAATCGAGGAAAATTTCTCGATAGTAAATTTACCTGAGAAATAATTTCTCGATCGTAAATTTACACGGAATTTTTCTCGATCGTAAAATAGGTCGCCTACATTCTCGATTTCAACTCCAATACTTAGAAAATTTTACTAAGTCTTTTACTCTATAGCGGACCTTTGCGTATAAACTTTTCTCGATCGAAAAATCGAACTGAGTCACTACAATTGAAATCAATGCATATGAAATCATTTTCAAAATCAATTTTATCGAGCTAAAATTTTCTCGGCATGAACAGTGTCCTTTTTCACGATTCAACACTTAGAAAAATTTCGAACTATTTTTCACGCGATTTATACTTCATTCGAAATTGCATTCATGCCATTACGATTTTTCAAATTGAGCATAGACTATGCATTTGATATGATTTCAATTCAAAATTCATCGAACATGCTATTACTTGCGATATTACTATAGTTTGATGAAATTTATTCATACTTCGACTGAAAATAAAATTGAACTAATAAACTTTTATATATCTTATTTTTCAGATGGATCGCTATCCAAGATATAATCACATATACGACCACAACCTGTATCTGAAGGTCCAGGATACAAATTTTCAGCTCGATCTGAGCACCTTTCGATGCCCGGACGAGATTATTGTCTCTATCCTGAGAGGTCACCCCATCTGGCATGCCTTAACGGCCACCGCATCAGTGCCGATGGTATATCTCCAGCAGTTCTGGGGCTGCATACAAGGAGAAGTGGACAATGGAGCTTTCAGATTCTCAACAAGGATCGGGACGCGGCATATCAACATGGACAAGAACCAGTTCGGCATGTTACTGGACTTGCCCCACAGCAATAATTACGACCCGCTCCCATCCGATGCCGAGATGATTCAAGACTTTTTGCACATGGGATACCAACCGCCGCTCACAAGATTAGCTCTGGTCCAGAGCAGCGGAATCCCACACCCGTGGAAGACACTATTCGGAATAGTGAATAAGTGTCTGTCGCCCAAGCACGCAGGATTTGATAAGGGCAACAACAATATTTCGAGGATCTTCCACGACATCGCCTTCTCAAGAAATTACGACTACACTCAGCTGATCTGGAACGACCTCGCGGACCAGATTCGGCAGAAGGAGAACCGGCGATCAAAGAACGTGCCTTATGCTCGGTGGTTCAGCATCATCATCAGGGAGATCATGGCGCTGCACCAGACCATCCCTACTCTGCCTCCTGGCGGAAATTTCCAACCACCAAGGCTCAAGTTCTTTCACAACCCACGGCTCACGGGCCTGGACCAACCGTCGATGCCGATCTCATTCGAGCTCCTTCGTCTCGCGGACCCCAACGAAGTCGTCTACAAGCTATACTGTCGGGACAGAAATCTCACCGAGGAAATTATTCGAGGGCCCCCGACAGTGCTTGGAGCTAGCCCTCACCAACAACAACAACAGCTAAGCCCTGAGGACGCGATGATTGATGATGTCGCTCAGGAGCTAGCTCAGGAGCCACCAGTGGTCGAAGAGCCAATGCCCGACGTCGATGATACTCTAATAGACGTCGTGGCTACGGAGATGGAACTCGAGGCTCCTGATCTCGAATTGCAAGTGGAAGAGCCCGTACATGTAGGCGTGCTCGAAGAAACCATTGAGGATGTTCTTCTACAAGAAGCACAGCCCGAGACAGAAATTGGGCAAAAGCTCGCTTCCACTGGTACCGGATCAGGCTCTAGGGGATGTTGAACGTGATCCCACTCCTCACACAGCTACACCATCCGACGCAGAGTCAGATGAGGAGATTAGCCTGATAAGACGGACTCCCAGACGACTTAGTATACAAATGGAGTCCCTCTTCCCAGCCGTCATCAACGCACCAGATACTCCACTAACCACAACGACAAGGGTTGACGGCACTTCTTCGCTCAATCTTGAGCCGCAACCAACTCAAGTGGTATCTGGTTCGCAGGCGCAACCCGAGCCTGCAACAACACCCATAGAGACGAATCCTCAGGATTCGACTCGAGGATTGGGTGGAAGTCTCATACAGTCACAACCTCAAGCGACTGTGAGCCAACCCACAGAGTCGGTGTCTACTCAAGGGTTGATAACAGGCGACGTCAGTCGTCCTGGTCCATCTAAGGAGGCATCCGCACCCTTCGTGACGACAGAACAGTTCCAGGCCGCTCTCTCTGCCGCTGTACAGTCAATGGAAGAAAAGATCACAGAGAGAGTACTCCAAGCACTCGAGGCATCCCGAAGAGATACCGGGAAAGCACCTGCCTCTGAAGGCCCTTCGTCACGAACCAACCCCACACCTCCATAACCCACACCCACCGACCCTCTAGCCACTCCTCCATCCTCATCAACCCATACACAATCCCCATCACCGAGCTCCAAGACATTCTCCTCGCCCGTCTGATAGGCCTTTCCATCCGATCGCTGCAAGAAGAATCCCTCTATAGGCGATTGGTGGACCACCCTGAGCCACCGACTGACACCAGCCGAGGCCAAAGCTCCCACTCACGGCGCAGACATGACGATCCTGATAATCAGGACCCTCATGAGGGAGAGAAAAGGCCAAGGACATCAACAAGTGGCCAAGGACAAGGCTCGGGCGCCACGCAGACAAGCGCTGGAGCTTGTGAAACCCAAACACAAACTACCCACCAAACACAAACCACCCACCAAACACAAACCACCCAAACTACCTACACCACGCACCGCATCGCCCACATCGAACCACCAACCTTTCACCTCAGGACGCCTCCGTCTACACCACCGATCTACTCAAGCCCCTTGCTTCCGGAAGAAGAAGCAAGTGTTGCAATGCTTGTAGCTCTAGCAGCTAGCCAAACTACTCCCTCAGCCGCTCCAGACCAACCGGGACCCTCTTGACATGGTGTCAATCCACACGAAGCCCTAGACAAGTACATCTTCGAAGGACAGTGGATGACCCACCCCATGCCCGAGGAGCATCAAAGACAACGACTTCATGAAGTTCGGCGCTTTCTACAACAAGCGTCCATAGATCTCGTAATCATAGAAGACGACGAGCTTCAAGAAGGTGAAGACTACGAGCGAGTTATCCCAAGGCTACCAGAGTTAATAGCTCAACAAGCGGTTCCCTCTCCAAGGCTAACGCCAGGGACTGTCCGGATCGACACGCTGGGAAAACATTCAAATTGAAATTCCCTTCCTCGATGAAGTTCTTGAGAATATTTGGAGGTCTCCGGACAGAGTGAAGAAGCCGAACGAGTTCGAGCTGAGAGGGATCTTTCATTGGGATCAGCAGAAGAGGATGACCTACCTCTGGATGCTGACCAAACTAGGACCTGATGTTAGGCTGGGGATGACTAAGACACAAGCCAAGAGCCATTATAAGAGTCTCTCTCCAATAAGCCAACTACTCAGCGTCTACTGTGACAAAGGAGGACTTCCAACACCACTACATCATCGATCGAGTGGACAGGACCCGAGAGGAACTGAGCGAGAGCGACCTGCCGTACCTCCCCGCCGATGAAGTGTACCATCTTTATCAGCTATATGTGGAGAAGTACAAAGGTCCTCAGGGCTTCATCAAGAAAGAAGGCCTCGAAGGGCTCTACTGGTTCATGATGCGCCAAGTCAAGTACTATGCCTCACACGACATTCAGATGGCTCTGGAGAGCAACATGACCGCTCCACTCAACAAAGAACCGGAGATCGAAGGGCTTCCCAACAATCACGTGCACATCAGCTCAGTCCTAGGCATCACCTACCACAATCCAATAGCAAAGAAGAACAGGTTGATGCTGAAGACTGAGATTCATAAGTTTTGCGATGGGACGCTCAAGGTCATCAGGAAAAACATCGAGCAGAGGTTGGAAGAAATCAACAGAGACACTATGCTGAGGATCCACAGGTTCGTGAGAGAACAGCCGCTCCTAATGGAATTGCTTGAAGATATCGAGGAGCGACTGGAGCTTAGGATCACTCTGAGGAACGACGAGCATGCGCTGGGCTTGCGCAGATCATATTATGCCCGACGAGGACAAACGGAGCGGAGACGCAATCAAGCACAAAGGGGGATATTGTAGAATACTATTTGTAATTGTGCTTGATTTCATTAGTTGTCCTTGTAATTAGGGGCATTTTGTATAGTAGTCCTTAGATTAGGACTAGTTTGATATTTATACCAAGTTTGTTTGGTATAAATACTTGTAAATCAATTGAGCTTAATAGAGAAAGTTTTGAGAATTGATCCGAAGGGCTTGCAATTTGATTTCTAGAGAGAGAAACAACAGTAACTTTCTCACTCTACTCGAATTCTCTCTCTTGTTCTTCATTTGAGTTTTTCGATCGAATTCAATTGCTTATCTAAACGATCGAATTACTATGAATTCTAGCCTAGGATCGTAGAGTTGTTAATCGTAGGACCTAACAGTATTCTACACCGAACTATACGAACCCGATCGGGTTTGGGTAAAACCCAAATACCCGAACCCGAACGCCCACCCCTAGCGCTAACATGCTTTTGGACCGATCTTGTTACCTCTGCTCATATGCTTTTAAAATTATCCCTTGTCTGCTCGATGAAATAATATTAACATCGGCATGTACGGGCTTAGTCGCACATTCACCACTTTCTTTGAGGGAACTTGAGCGCAGGGAATTCTCAGTGCTACGCAGCCCACTCTGGCCTAGTATAACCATGCCCGAGGGATTGAACAAATTCGACGAAGGAGGGGAAGGTGCATTCGGGCAACAGGCCTCCTGAGCCCACAATGGTGGTGGGATAAAAAGTCCACGGATGTGGCCCGAATACCCGACCTGCTCGGGATGAAAGTCCACAGATGTGGCCCGAAGACCCGACCTGCTCGGGCTAAAACTCCACGGATGTCGCTCGAAGACCCGACCTACTCGGGATAAAAGCCCACGAATGTGGCGCGAAACTTGCGTAAGTCCCTACTGGACTAAACCCGGCAGCCTAAATTTGACCTCACAATTGTGGCTCAGAGCCTAAGCATACGAATGCACTGCCCACAACGCTCAACACACCGACTGTGAAGGGAAACATGAGAGTTGTACATATGACAGTGCTTGGAACCTCATCGGGTATGATTATTTATTCTTTTCAATATCTATTATGGTTAACATGATATTCAAGAAGGTAAAATGCTCAGGAAGGACGTAAGTTATACTCGAATATTATATCTATACTACGTCCAAAATTCACTAACACTCTTTTGGACTATCTTTGCGGGGGACTATTGTTACACCCGGATATTATCCGTATAATTTTTTAGGCTTAACGATATGAACTCGAGCAAGACCTTGGGAGAAACAAGGTTAAAGAATTTCGCCAATTAATGATTTTCGCCATTTCGCCCTCGAGTAAAGAACTCGAGCAAGACCTTGGGAGAAACAACGTTAAGGAATTTCGCCAATTAATGATTTTCGCCATTTTGCCCTCAAGTAAAGAACTCGAGCAAGATTGGGAGAAACAAGGTTAAGGAACTTCACCTATTAATGATTTTCGTTATTTCACCCTCGAGGAAAGAACTCGAGCAAGACCTTGGGAGAAATAAGGTTAAATAATTTCACGAATTAATGATTTTTGCCATTTTGACCTCAAGGAAAAAACTCGAGCAAGACCTTGGGAGAAACAAGGTTAAAGAATTTCGCCAATTTATGATTTTTGCCATTTCGCCCTCGAGGAAAGAACTCGAGCCAAACATGGGGGGAAGCAGGTTAATGAATTTCGTCGATTAATGAGACTTCGCCATTTTACTTTCAAGGCTTAAACAAGGCCTTGAGAGAAACTGGAGCCGCGATTTTTTGCTTTGAAGGAAAAGGCCTCGACAAGGCCTCGATAGAAATAAGGGAATAATTTGAGTAAGAGAACGAGATTAGCACCGATCGCCGAGTGAGCGAAGCAAAGATTATAACCAAGAACATCGAGAAATGAGAATGATGAAGGGATAATCAATATAATCTTTCGGTGGATAACATCACTAAAGCGAGAAAAACATACACTAACAAAACGAAATGTCAACGATGTTAAGACACTGAAGATTTATGGCCTAGGGCCCCGAGCATAGGGGTCGCCTGAGTGCTTCACTCCTGAAGAAGTGAAAACTTCTCGGCCACCAGGGGTTTTATTTCGCCGCGATTCAGAAATCCCGCTCAGACAAGGAGAAAAAACCCACAGTGCGTGTCTCGAGATTCTTGCTCGGGTCCCTATTTCGTGGGGTCCCGATCGAAGCCCCTGAACTTCTGCTCGAGATTCAGCCAACGACTCCTTCAGCCTAGTAATTCGGTCCTTCTCGCCCAAGAAAGTCATCCATCGAGAATAGGCGTCCTCGTAATATCGAATCAAGCTGCGTTGTTGAGAGTGACGCCGAAGCCCCTCGCAGGAAAGGGAATAAGACTAGAGGGAAGTTTAAAAGGAATAGAAACAAAAGGAAAGACGAGAGGTGAAAACCAAGATGACCCACCTGGCTCTGATACAATGCCCACCAGTCCAAGAAATCGGGATCGGGGAATTTTGTCAGAAGCTGGCTCTCGCCAAAGCCAAGAAATCCTCCATGAGCTGACGAGATGAAACACCCTCAGGTTCTAGTAAGAAGTTAGGATGCAATCTGCTCAGCCCCGAGGAGGACACCCCTCGAGGAGGGGGCGTATGGTAGCGGGACCTTCGTCGCAAGATAATAGCGCATTTGAAGTAAAACATGTCGCCTCCTCCCATAAAACCCAAAGAGAACGAATTGAGAGATTTTGAGTTTGAAGATAAGGATTCTCCCCATGATAAGAATGCATAGCCCTCTGATCGTAAAACGGATAAGCATGACAACCCAGGCAATCAAGGAAATCAATCATTCTGTGTGAATACATGAGAATGAACAAATACATAACGACGAGGAAATGGTAAAACCTGAGGTGGACGAAAACAGGATGAATTTGATGAAGTTTGAGCTTTCGAAAATTTGAGAGACCGACTTAGCAAGCATTGATTTATAAGGAACGGCCCCGTGAGGCACGAACTTTTGAAATGTGAAGATTCAAATTTAATGCGAGATATGTGGTCTAACAGAGACCGTTGGGTTGAGGGATCAACTTTAGGAAAATTTTGCGGGTTGAGCAAAGGTCGGATCCCAAACGATTGGGTTCTTGAGTTTGAAATTTTGAATGATGAGGCTGGCAAAATCCGAAAGATGACTCTCGGTACCCAGGAACGGCGCGATAACCGTATGGAATCAACCTCACGAACGAAAAGGACGATGGGAAAGGCATCGCGAAGGACCAATCTAATGATCGCCGGACGTTCCGAGTTTTAAGTTGCGGAATTTGAAAGATAGCAAAAATCGTGATTTCGTAATAACGAAGACAAACATAAGAGATCGAGGAAAATACGTGACTAATATAATAGAGACTGGAAAGGAAAGACATATTACAATATTGTTCAAAAGGCAGAAGGAAAAGGGAGGAAGGGCAAAATAAGAACAGTAGCTATAATCGAAAAATCACGAAACCAGACAAAAGAAATGGATCAAAAACAGCAAATGAGGAGGAGGAGAAGGGAAAGAGGAACTTACCGGCTTTGAGCAGGAAGAAGCTGACGGATCTTGGAAGTAGGGCGCCGAGCTGGGTGAGAAATCGCCGTGCTCTCAAGGTTTTCGTGGATGAACAAGGGTGAATAGTGAAAATGAGAAGGGAAAAACCTTATGAAAGAGGAAAAAGGAGAATTAAAACTAAAAAAGAAAAAAAAGATAGAGAAGATGAGACGTTAAGACGAAGGATGAATGACACGTGGCGGCATCTGCTAGATCCTGATGCAGCAAGGCGGTGCTTTTCCCACCCAAAGATATTGTGACGCGTTGTGAAACGAGGTCGTCGCGAGGGGCAGAAGGGGAAGGGGCCCGAGAGGGTTCATCGAGGAAAACGAAAAGCTTCTAAACAAGTTATTTTACCGATATCCTACTTCCAAAACTCACTACACTTGCTTTGGACTATTTTAGGGGGGGGGGACTATTGTTACCCTCGGGATTCTCGGTTAATGGTGAAATAACCCGCGAGGGGAAAGGCGGGAGGAGACCCAGGAATTCCTTGAGACAAGGGGGTCAGAAACGCCCGGGTAGGATGTGCCCGAGTATGTGGGGGATACGCCCGAGGATATGCCGAATATGTGAGAATGAGAAGAACTGGGGTGATCTCTCTCGAGGGATAACAGATAACCCGAACAGGTCAAGTTGAGAAGGGACGAAACCGTATAGAATAAGTATGCCCGCATGAGAAAGAAAGAACCCGACCAGAGTAAATTCATGACAAGGAGGAAAGGCCGAGACAAGGATCGAAAGAAAGAGAAAGAAAGGAGAACGTGGGTGAGGAAGGAAACCCACAATCTCTACACGACGTCTGCGGAAAAGGCGGACTGGGGGAAGACCAAGTCATGGCAACGAGGTTCGAATATTGTATAAAAGGTACCGGTGTATTCGCCACGTTTCAAGACGGTGTATTCGCCAGACGGTGTATTCGCCGCGTTTCAATATTGGCTGACGGTTGTCGTTTCCAAGTGAGTAAGCATCCATTGATTATTCGTAGAGTTGATGAAGGATCTTCGTTTGTTGTTTTGATAAATGAATTTCGGTGTAATGTGCTTCACAAATAGCAGATTTGTTAGTAGCGTTTGATTCGAAAGTAATCGACAATTATTTTTGATTCAATCTTTAAAGTTTGATCAAAAATACTTTCTTCGAGATAAAATGTGTTACTGTTTTCGCGCGATAAGTATAGTTGGCGAAAAATTTATCGAGCGAGAAAAATTTGCTTCAAATCATTCGGTCGAGAAACTTTTCCAGTACGTGAATTTGTTTCGATCGTTAAGAAACAATACTGTTAGTAAGTTTCTCGCTGAGTCAAAATAAATTGGTTGACCGAAAACGTTTTACGAGCGCAATGATTTTTCGCTTGGTCAAACTTGAAAGTCTAACTGAGAAAGTTTTTCGATGGAAATTTTTACGCGCGCAAAATCTATTATAAATCTCTCGAAAAAAATTCTCGCTGAAATAACGCTCGTGAAATTTTTCGCATAAATCGCTCTTAGCAGCAGCGACTTCTGTCCTAATTCGTACTCTAATTGAGCAAAATTTCTCGCACTAATGTTTTCGATCGAAGACTTTGCGAGAAAATTGGAATTTCACAGTTAAAACACGGAATACAATTTTAACACAGATTCAAGCAAAAACAGCAAAGTAGGTTGTGAAATTACAGGTAATTGCTCGAATCTATATGCTAAACATGCGCGAACAGATAATTAAACATGTTATGAAGCAAAATATAGCAAATTTAAGCAGAATCTGCACGAGTTCATCATGTTCAATCGCAAACAGTAACTAAAGCAAAATCGAAATCCGCTCAAATTCAGTGTTTCAATTTGACACTGATCGAATCACAAATGATTCCTAACACTATTGCGAGCACATAGACATCAAAATTATTTCAAATAAGCACCGAAATGATCCATTAAATCGAAATTTCAATTTCGCGCCAAAACGTTCTTCGAGTGATCGAGAAACTTTCAGAATTCAATTTCGATCTAAATCTAAGAATTCAGCTTCAAAAAAGATACGAATCTGCTCTGATACCAATTGTTAGGTCCTCACTTATCAACTCTACCAATCATAGGCTTCAATCCTAAGCAATTCGACTAGAATGATTCTTTTCGATCGAAAAACTTCATTGAAGAACACTAGAGAATATTTCGATTAGTGAGAGAAAATACTTGATGTTTCTCTCTATAAATTGGATTGGCAGCCTTTTGGATCAATTGTCTAATTTTCTCTTAAGCTCAATGTGTACAAATATATATATACCAAACATACTTGGTATAAATAACAAACTAGTCCTAAGCTAAGGACAAATACAAATAAAGCCCCTAATTACAAGGACATCTAATACAATCTAAGCACAATTAAATCGTATTATCTACATATGCAGCGTGGAAACATTTTTGTTGAATAGGTCGTTATGAGGATGTGGAAGTACATCATTGATTACACAACGATATTTAGATTTTTGAGCATAAAATAAGGAAACACGATCTGCGACATTACAAGAATTCACTTTTTGAAATGCGAAGGAATTGAAAACATCATAAGTAAGGTTTGAGTTGGTTTCTTCTTCTTATCAGGGGCTGCTGCCTTCTTTGCTGAGCCAGATTGGACCTTCTTCTTCTTCCTAGAACTCAAGCCTTTGTCTGTGGGCACATGCGATACAATGTTAGTATGAGATAAAGGAGTTTTCCCTGTTCTTGCAGTTACATGTAGAGGGTTCGGGAACAGGACGGGAAATGGAAGGTTTGTAAGCGTCAGAAAGGTTTTCAAGACTTTTAATTTTGCTTAACAAAATAGTCTTCTCTTCTGCATTGGGCTTTCTTTTTTGATTCCAGAGAGGCTGTTAAGTCGCCTATTTTGCGAATAAATTCTGGAATTTAAATTGATGAGTAGATGGGTTTAGTCTGTTCATCGGTTCTTTCCTGAATTTCAGGGCCAAATGGTGACATGTAATCATCAGAGAGCGTTGTATTTTTGGTTTTGTAGCTGTTATTAAGTTCTGTATAATTACATGAAATTTGAGCCCAATATTTGTTCCTCCGTTTCTGCTCGTCAGATTCGGTCACCTCTATTGATCCTACGAAAGGCATTAGGTTTTCAAGGCTCAACCCAAAGCGTTTAATGTTGTACATGGGAAGTACTTCATCTTTCTTTGGGTTAGTGGTGAGTTGAAAGCCCAATCCTTTATGAGGATTAAGGAAGTCCACATCTCTATGTTGGTTGAAAAAGATGGTTTGATCAGTTTTACCTCTTTTGGTGAGAAGATCCTCTAATTCTTTGACTTTCTTGTATAGTCGAACACGTTCTTTAGTGATTAGTTCATATTGAGAAGACATATTTACTCGTTCTTCTTCGCTGTCTTTTAAGTTCATACATGCATCACTAATTTGTTTTGACTTATTCTCTACCTTTTCTACTAAAGTCTTTACTTTAGTTTCTGACAAGGTTAAAGATTCTTGAAGAATAGCTATCTCTTCCTGTTGCTTACTTAGTAAAGTGTAATTTTTGTCAAAGTTTCTTTGGAGTTCGGAGTAATCCCTACGATACATGGAGAGTTCGGTTATCCTACGTTCAACTTCAATAATATGATTTAGAGATGGGGTGAATACCTCCAGGTCGGATGAGGAGACATCCGTCCTCTCTGAGCCTATCCTTGTTTCCTCCTCATCGGAATCATAATCATTGCCTTCACCATGAAGGCCACTTCGTCCTCCTTTTCGTCTGACGTGTCCTATATCCATTCATCCTCCTCAGCAACAAGGACAATTCCCGCCTCTTTGCGTTGGGAAATTTGAAACTTCTTCTTGTAGTATTCGGTGTTTTTCTTCTTTGGTCTGAAGCATTCAGAAGAAAAGTGACCCGGTTTTCCACAGTTGAAGCATTCTTTGAAACTTCAACTTTCTTTGTTTCAGGTTCTCCGGGAGAAATGAACTTTTGTTTCCCGCTTGAGAATCAAGTTCGTCCTCAGATTTTAGGTCCGATTTGGTATTATCTGAAGTGTCAGACTGCATGACTAGTTTTCCTTTAGAGGTCTTCGAATTTCTGTGACTTGATTTAGTGGTTACGAGGGAAGTAGGTTCCACGTCAACATTTGTCTTTCCCTCGTTCTTGATCTCTTTGGCATAGTGGGAGTACTGAGAGAGGTTATCATGCAAGGAATGAATGTCCATAGCATCTAAATCTTTGTTCTGTTGCTTGACCAGAGCTGCAGTCCTTCCCCACACAGGTTGAAGCGTGGAGAGGAATTTGATGTTGTGGTCAAGGTTTGAACGTTGGATGTTGATCTTCCTCATCTCATTGATGATGGTCAAGAAACGAAGATAACTGTCTCGAAGTTCTTCCCCGTCCTTAGCTTTGAAAGAATCATAGGCAGTGAGGATGCTAGATTTCTTAGATAGGTTGCTAACATCTGTCCCAACCATCATTTTGGACACTTCATCCCAGATTCCTTTGCAGTGATTGTTGCGTCCACTTGCTTGCTTGTAGACATCGTTCGGTAGAGCTTGAAGTACGTAGTGTCGAGGAAGCTTGTTCGCTCTGGCTCGTGCTCTCGCGGCGTGATTGTATCGACTTGGATCCTTAGGAGTTCTTCTCTCCGGAATGGCAGGAACTGCATCGGGTTGGGCAGGAACGATGGTAATGATTTCTATAAAGTTAATGAAGCGTTGCTTCCAAATTCCGTACTCTCCCCATCTTAGCAGTGGTGCACGATTGTTAGATCCAATAGCAAGACCATCCATGTTATGTTAGGTAATGATCATTAATACAAAATAGATCTACGAAATGAAATGTTAGTTTCGAACAATAATAGTCAAGTCTGAAGAATTTTGAGTTTTGAGTCAAAATACGCGAGTTCACTTAAATTAGTTTGTCGTGTGTTAAAATCGAGTGATTTTTGCCTAAGGCTTGAGGATTGGGCGATTTTAAGAAATCAAATTCGGTCGACTTAAGTTTGCAGTGTTGACAATCGATCGATTCTAGTCCTATGGGTGCGAGTTCGGGCGATTTTAGTCCTCGGTGCTGAGAATCGTGCTACTCAGGTCTTAGGGTATCAAAATCAGTCGACAAAGATTCAAAGTGCAAAATCGGGCGACAGAATGAATCGGGCGACGGAGATCCTAAAGACCTGAATCGAGCGACAGAGTTCAAAATGCGAGAATCGGCGACAGAGATCCAAGAAACTTGGTTTCGGGCGATTTTAGCCCTAAGTGTTCGAAATCGAGCGACGCAAGTTCAAAAAGTCATGAATCGGGCGATAGAGATCTTCAATGCTTGATTTCGGGCAATTTTAGTCCAAATGAGAAATATGGGCGATTTGTCTACAGTAACGAAAATCGCGCGACAAGGTCAAAGAGCTAAAAATCGCCGAGATTTTGATCGGGCGAAACTCAGCACAATGAAGACACTTCGGCCGAAACCTTCAAATTTCTTAGTACAGTACGATAACTCTACTCGAAAGAACAGACCCAGAAAAAATAGATTTTCAGACTCGTTTTTTCGCAAATCCTACTCAAACTTGACGAAAATCGATGTGAAAGACCAGAAAATACTCATAATCAGTTTTCTAATGTCTTAGGTGAAAGAAATAAGTGAAAACGATTTAAGGACAACCAAAAACAGTGAAAAAATGAAAATGAGTTTTTCAAATTAAATCTCCTTCAAATCACGTCGGAATCGAACGAAACTGGATTCACATCAAAGATATTGATCCACGTTAGGCTCTGATACCTCTTTTTGGTCTTATATTACCAAACAAGGATCAAAAGAGTAACTCGTATGCATTAACATGAAGAACACCTTGGAGTGTGTGTAAGTGTGTGTTTTTCTAATGAAAGATACAAGGTGGCTTACTTTATAATTTTTTTGATAAACACTAATTAGGGTAAATATGGGCTTTATATACCACAAGTACTTGGTATATTAAAGCCCAGTCACAAACTTATACATAATGTCATTTGTCTCCCCAAACTACTAATAACCCACTAACTAACAAAATATAAATCCAAGACATAAATAATTAGAGGACACTATAATTAATTCCTAACAAGCGTTGCCGAACGGAGGAATCAAACGCTTTTGGAAAAGGTTCGATGCATGCTGAGTTACACAGACTTTCCCATTTCACTATGGGGATATGACTTAGAGACAGTCGCACATATTTAAAATAGAATCCCTAAGTCTGTGGATAAGATCCCCGTACGAGATTTGGAATGGTCGTAAGGCAAGCCTAAATCACATAAGGTTTGGGGTTGCCCCGCTTTCGTGAAAAAGTTGCAGACAAACTAGAATCGAGTCGACGAAAGGACGTTTCGTAGGTTACCCCGAGGACTCCATGGGGTATTACTTCTACTTTCCCAACGACCAGAGGGTCATCATGGCACTGCACGTGCATTTCCTCGAAGAGGAGTTCGTTCGAAATGGCGGCGGTGTAGGAAGAGAAGTAATTCTTAGAGAAGAGGACGAGACGACTCCATGTGTTGCCATCATCGATGGTCGATGAGGTACGGCCAGAGACGCAACCCGAATTGTGCAGGTCGAGTAGAGTATCTCGCATGCCTGAGGAAGAAGGTATGGTACATGTCTAGTATGAGGATGCTGCGACTGACGGGCTCGTCCGGGACGATCCAATTACCTACGACCAGGCAATCGCTGACATTGACTCGGTCAAATGGCTCGACGCTATGAAAGCAGAAATGGACTCAATGTATGCAAACCAGGTTGTACATTGGTTGACCTTCGTGACGGTTTCAGACCGATCGGTTGTAAATGGATCTACAAAGGAAATATTGGATCTGACGGACTGGTGGACACGTACAAAGCTTGTAGCGAAAGGTTACAGTCAGAAAGATGGCATTGACTGTGACGCCCGGGGCCGAAGAGGGCGGGGAGTGATCGCCGGTGCCAGGGTGCACGGACAATGAGCGGCTCCTGGCAGGCTTCTAGGCGAAGGGGTACATGAACGAACCGATCGAACACCAGAATGAGAGGGGATCCTGAGACTGACAATGTATGGGCGTGTGAGGCTAAGAATCGTGTAAGGGAATTGATAGTACTACTCATATAACCAAGGTCGACCTACCTTTTCGGGAGTCCATCTATAGAAACTCCGAAGTTAAGCGTGCTTGACTTGAGGCAATCTAGGGATGGGTGATCCCCTGGGAAGTTTCTCAGGGTGCGTGTGAGCGAGTGCACGAAGCACGCTAAAAGGTTAAATGGTGGTACAGTGGGGCCAGACTATCAGTCGGAGTGTGGTGGACCCAACCCCACTGGTCTCGGTAGGGACCGATGCTATAGTGACACCCAGTATGGGACGGGTCGTTACAGTTGGTATCAGAGCTTCGGTCATAGGTTCTGTAGACTGTCCATACACACACACCCAAAAGCGCAGAAGCAGCCTTGCCTGTAAGTGTTATGATTGCTCTGCTCGTGTGCTTATAATAATGTGTCTCTTTGTTGACTATGAAGAATGACTAGCGAGTCTAAAGAATTGATAGGTGAGTCAAATCGTGGGGTGACATCTGAATCCCCTATGAACGAACAAAGTTCCATGCTCTTACACCTCACCAAATTGGTCCAACAACAGTTGGATCAAATCGGCGAGCTCAAAGACCAAGTTACTGAACTCAAGGGTATGCTCTATGATTTTATCCACAAGCAGAATTCCTTTGACCCCCGTAGATCCTCGTACACGGGGATAGTAGGAAGGGAATTCCCAGAACGGAACCCTCCAGCTCCTAGGGATATTACCAACCCTATTAGATCGGAAACCCAAGGTTCCCAAGCTCAGAAGGGAAAGCGAAAAATGGGTGATAGAACCGGACCAGCCCAACAGTCCAACCCGAATAAGGGGAGGCCTCAACCTTTCCAACCCACCATACCGATATGCCGAAGATGTACGCGACGACAACTGAGTGTTTGCTACTCTCAAAATGAGAACTGCTTCAAGTGTGGCAGGACGGGTCACTTCTCCAGGGCGTGCCCAGACAATGGAGCGGGAAGTCGGGCCGAGGGGCAAGCAAGGCTAGCGACAGCGTCAGCTAGGGCACATGCAATCACATCGGAAGAGGTAGAGGAGAACCCGCCTGTGGAGACAGGTATCCTACCTACACTTCAAACCTCACCATGAACTTCTAGTAAATTTAGGAGCCGCAAACCTTGGATAACCTCTACTTATGTGGCGAGGCTTATAATTATTCCTAGCCGTCCTTATCGACACCAGATCGATATTCGATGTGAATAGTAGTCGTAAAGGATAAGCTTTCGAAATAGGAATTCGTACCTAAATTCCTAAAACCTAAGATTTAATAATATTCGGGGTATAACTCTATACCACAATCTTTTGCTCATTCTAAGGAATATGTTTGTTCGATATCAGAGTGGCGCAGCGGAAGCGTGGTGGTATCAGAGCACAACCTCTCGCAGTACGGTGCTGGTTCGGGGACGAACCAGGCGGAAGCTGGTGGGCATGTGACGCCCGGGGCCGAAGAGGGCGGGGAGTGATCGCCGGTGCCAGGGTGCACGGACAATGAGCGGCTCCTGGCAGGCTTCTAGGCGAAGGGGTACATGAACGAACCGATCGAACACCAGAATGAGAGGGGATCCTGAGACTGACAATGTATGGGCGTGTCAGGCTAAGAATCGTGTAAGGGAATTGATAGTACTACTCATATAACCAAGGTCGACCTACCTTTTCGGGAGTCCATCTATAGAAACTCCGAAGTTAAGCGTGCTTGACTTGAGGCAATCTAGGGATGGGTGACCCCCTGGGAAGTTTCTCAGGGTGCGTGTGAGCGAGTGCACGAAGCACGCTAAAAGGTTAAATGGTGGTACAGTGGGGCCAGACTATCAGTCGGAGTGTGGTGGGTCCAACCCCACTGGTCCCGGTAGGGACCGATGCTATAGTGACACCCAGTATGGGACGGGTCGTTACATTGACTATGAGGATACCTTCTCACCTGTTGGGATATTAAAGTCCATTAGAATCTTGCAAGCTGTTAGGTCCTCGATTATCAACTCTATCAATCCTAGGCATGAATGCTAAGTAATTCGACTATAATAGTCGAGAATCAAATTTCAATCGAAAAACTCAATTGAAGAATCGAGAGATAATTTTACTAGTGTGAGAAAGTCCTTAGTGTTTCTCTCTCTAGGATACGTATTGGCAGCCCTTCGGATCAAATGCTAAAACTTTCTCTTCTGATTTAGAATGTGTACATAGTATTTTATACCAAACATACTTGGAATAAATAACATGTAAGTCCTAATCTAAGGACAAATACAATTAAAGCCCCTAAGGACAGCTAATTAAATCAAAGCACAATTACAAATGGTACTACATTCTCCCCCATTGTACTTGATTGCCCTTCCCCGCTGTCTGTCCTCGTCGGGCATAGTATGACCTGCGCATTCTCGTAGTTTCTTAGAGTGTCTTTTGTTGAGGTATATCCCTAGATGCCGTACGAGGAATGGGAGTACGAGGGCTTAGTTTTGTAGTGTTTAGTGATGTAATTTGATTACTTCTATTAATGGAATGACTTTATTCATCAATAATTAATTATTGGATGAATAAATTAAAAGGCAAATTATTAATTAGTCTAAAGATTTCACCTTGCAATCTGGGTGGGTAAGACAAATTAATGAAACCCAAATATTGGCAGTTCAGTTACTGATTCTGTGGGGACAGAGAGGGGCACCAGTAAGCTGAGATACTGCAATATTAAAATAGTCCACAAGTCTAAGTCTCCAGTAGGGTGACTAGAATGACACGTACGACTTGTTTGTCGGTGGGTCCAATATGGTTGTGCCAACCGTTCACTTGGGAAGTGGGAGCCCATGACAATGATACAAGATGAATCAGGGGATTATTTGTATTTGGACACTGCCTCGTAACCGAACTATCACACGCTTGGATTGTCCTTGATCGATCGATTTATTGTAGTAGTGTTGGTCCCGAAATGCACCAAACAAGGAATCAAAGAAGCTAGATGGAATGGAATGGAATGAAAAGGGAGAATTTCTCACCTTGTAGTGTGTGTAGTGTGTGAAAACGAATTTTAGCTTTTTGATCTTTGATTACCTTTCAAAGTGAGTTGGTAACACCTTATATACCACATTAACCCTAGGTATATTAAGGCCCAATCACTAAAAATAAAATAATTACAATCTAGTCCAAAGCCCAAGTTAAAGATAATTACATAATTAATCTCAAGACTTAAACTATTGACACAATCAATTAAATATCCTAACAATCTCCCCCTTTGTGTCAATTGTTGGGAGTCTTGAATCTTGGGCGTTGGGATGGTGGATTAGCGTGTGAGTGTTTCGCGAAGCCCTAGTTTGAACTCGAAGGCGCGGAGATTCCTTCGAAGAACC
Organism: Craterostigma plantagineum; assembly: GCA_027422505.1. Lineage (NCBI taxonomy): Eukaryota > Viridiplantae > Streptophyta > Magnoliopsida > Lamiales > Linderniaceae > Craterostigma > Craterostigma plantagineum. The sequence goes on along the minus strand of JAPQWV010000013.1, from coordinate 13,734,308 downwards.
ATTCTGTCAGCTATAGCATCAATGAGCTTCGCGAACTTGGATCGGCATAGGGGATCTTCTTCCGAAAGGATACGGCAGATTCTCATGAGTTTGTCTTGGATGATGGTGAGCGTTCCATCTGAGAATTTTGCCACCTCGGAGCAGCGCAGGAGCCTCATCTTTCCCTTGTAGTTCGAGTAGGCGACCGCCGGATCATCTCCGTTGATCACATCGCCCTCTCGATAGTCGTCTGCGTTCTTGAAAGATGGGCGAGTCAGGTTCACCTTCTTCAGATTATGTTCCACCGCCATCTGCAGATCGTGGGTGGCGTAGAATCTGACTTGTCGGAGCATGTGGCGCTTGATAGCCACATATCCCATGGTGACCGGTTCAGCACGTACGAGATGTCCAGAGCTTCTGAGGACGAGTCTGAACTGTTTCAGGGATTCCAGCATGCTGTATAGGTCACCCAGGCGCAGAAACTTGAAGTCCGCCTCACTGACTTCACTGTAGCTCTCATCCTGCCTCATTACCGTGAATACTGGGTAATGGACAGGTCCTTTGGACTCTTGGCGGAGGTCAGTGACTTTGCAGATGGGGGCCCGACTCATTTCCTGAGCGACGTTTTCCTCATCGGACAGCGTCCTATCTGTGCATTTGTGGCACAGAAGGCTCCATCGATAGAGTTGCTTCTTTCTCTCTGTCCAACTTTGGATGTTCATCAGCTCGTACTCGTCGAAGGTGGTGACGATCTTCTCCTTGCGCCGCCAGATCCTCTTCCTGATCTCTTCCTGAAATGGTGCCGTGATCTTCTTGTTTTCCCACGGTGCTTCCGGTATATCCACCGTGGGCACATCCGTCTGAGCAGCAGGGGCCTCAGTTTGCTGCGCTTGGAATTGCAGGATGTTCTCGAGCTCGGCCGGTTCCGCGTTGTATTCCTCTCCGTTCTCGTCGTCTGCGGTGTTGATCAGCGTAAGCGAGGCCTCCATGAGCAGACGTCGAGCATTTTCCACCAACTTCCTAGCTGCTACTGCATCGGCGGGCGTGTACAGCCATTCATCATTGAAGATGTAGGCTTCGATCTCGTTCTGAGCGCAGTAGACATCCTCGGAAGCCAGGTTGGGATCGATGTTGAGAGGGGTATGGCTGTGTGGTGGCGAGGGAGCAGCGTCGGAGGAGTCTGTGGATTGTGGGGATGGAATTGGTGGAGATTCTGGTGGTTCGGTTGAGGTGATGGTTTTGGCAAGGATGATTTGGGTGACGAGTGGTGTAGATGTGGTGGTGACCTCTAACGTCGATGTGACAGTTAGAGGTTCGGAAACTGTGAGTGGAGACGGTGTGGGGGTGGTCTCTATCGCCGATGTGACGATTAGAGTTTTGGAGACGTTGGTGTGTGGTGGTGAGGGTGATTTGGTTAGTGACTCGGGGTTTATGGAATGGGATGTTTGGCTAGTGGGTTGTGAGGTTTCTGTTGCGGGTGCCGTTTCAGGTCCAGAGGAGGAGGGCGTCGTCGATTGTACGAATCCTTGGGATTGTGCGCCAAGCTGCCTATTTATCTCCCCCTCGCGGCGATCTTGATCATCGTCTTGATCGTCGCGCCTGATCCCGCTGGACTCGCCCTGAGCGCGGCAAGTCAAGGGCTGAGTCATGATGGTCTTCATTTGCCGTTCTTCCTCGTCAAGTTCCGTCATGGATTCGAAGCGAGCTCTGAGGATGTAGAAGAGCTCCTTGGCGGAAATGGCGGATAGAACAGCCTCGGCGTCCACGTTTTGTGTAGGTGGTGGCGTCTCCGGGGCCACACCTTTGCCCTTGTCGACGGTGGACGCATCGAGACGCGCGTAGACTTTGTCGAGGATGGACGTCTCAAGAGTCTTTGCAAACTCTTGAAGACGTGTCTCTAGCGCGGTCTCGGTAATGAAGGTGGGTAATTGTAACAAGTTGGATTCACGGAGAATTCCAACTGACACCGAATCGGAGAAGATTGTCGATCGGCCGCCCGTTTGCACAGGTCGGGAAAAGACGGGGTCACTCAGACTTCCCGTTGGCATCATCGATGAGACAGACTCAGTCGAACGATGGCCTAGGCTCACGGTTGTTGTGATGTTGGCCGTGCTAGGTCTTCCACTCTCAGTCACAGAGACATCATCGAGCGTTCTGACAGAGTCACGAAGACTCTGTGGTGCAGTAAGAGGTGTATGTGTCCTAGAAATGGATGAAACTATGGGGAGTGAGGGCACTAGACTCGATGTGCATGGAGAGGATGCAGTCTGAGGCGAGGGACTGCTTGTTTCAACATCGATCACCTCCAAGTGGGGTGTCGATGGTATACGTGGCTCCTCGTGGAATGAAATATCTTCCTGTAGAGAGGAAGATAAGTGGACTAGGGAGGACGTTTGCGTGGTTGAGCCAGATGCCACGACTTCTACTCGGGAGGTGAACACATCACCTCCTGTGCCTATTGGTTCGGCTCGGCTTATTTGTGGCGGAGGAGGTCGATCGTGCTTTTGTTTCGATCGGCGCTCCGTGGGGCGGCTTACGTCATCCTCACGCGACCGTTTTTTCGGAACGCGGGTGGAAGAGGATGCGGCGCGACTCGATGACCTTTTGGAGGTAGTGGGGGGGGTGTGGCTAGTCCCGGGGATAGGAGCAGTTGGGTTGATCTGCTCCGTAGGGACGGTGGAATGTGGGTGAGGGCTTTCACGGAATGTGGCGGTTGCGGCACGGTATTCTTGTACGTGCGGGTTGTTTGGGTCGGCGTAGGCGAGCACGTCGTCCGGGATCACCATTGCGTGTCGATCCTTCGCCGGTGTGTTCTTCTTGGCGAACTTCTCGACAGTTGGTATCTGAAAATGTTCTGCTGCCGGACGGATGCGGATGTTGGTTGAGTGTAGGCGGAAGTGCTTTATTAGAGCTGGGAGCCATCGCATGTACGGGACGAACCGGTTCGTGACTCCCTTGGCGATTTCCCGGTCACGTCTCTGGATCATCGAGACTAGGTCCACCCAGATGATGTCGGCGTAGTTGTACTTGCGGTTGTGAGCGATGCCGGTCATGATTGTGAGGATTTGAATGTTGCCGCGATCCTGACCAGCATGCTTTCCAGACATGCACTTGTTCACCAGCAGGTATAGTGTCCGCCAGGGTTGTGGTAGGTTGCGGGTTGTGACTTCACTGAGGACAAGTGGGCCTTTCTTCTTCTGGGCATCTGGTTGATAGCCCAGTCTGTCGATGTCTTCAATGAGTTGGTCGTGAGTGGGTGGTGGATCGTATGGTGAGTAGACCGGGAGTTGAAGAACTTCTTGGAGTATTCTGGGAGTGAGGACGACGGTTTCTTGATCGATTTTAGCGGATAGGGTCTTGGCAAGACGTAGTGGTCCAGCTATTTGTAGCGTATGCCAGAATTGTTGAAGGTACACCTGAGCTTCTGGTTCGCCATGAGTGAGGGCGTGGCGAAGTGGGTGTCCTTTGAGAATCTCTATAATTACAGGGGCATCGCACCGAAAACTGTCCAAGTCCACTTTGTAGTTGTTGGGAACCAGGGCCGCCCATTGATTTAGTGGGAAGATCTCCTCGGCTGGTGGTACATAGGTACGCGAGTGGAGTTCGATGCGAGCGACTTCCCTTTGGATGACAGCCGCCTCAAGTGCCTCGAGTGTACTTTGGTCTTTGTCCGTCATTTCTGTGCTCGACAATAATTATAAGATGAATAGTGTGGTCTAAGTCACAAGAATGATAGAATTGCCCAAAATTATATATAAGAAAAATTCACAATAAAGCTAGGTTAGGGTCCCCTTAAATAGTTGATAAGATTGAAATTTGAAAAATTTCGCATTTTGTGTAAAATTTAGTAAGTACGGAAAATTTTCGTAAGTTAAGAGGTCTCGCACTTTGTAAAAATTTTCGCATGTTATGAGAGAAAAAAAATCGCAACTTATCAGATATAGAAATTTTCTCAAGTTTCAAGAAATTTCGCACTTAGTCACAAAAATCTCACACGTTAAAAAAAAATTTCTCAAGTTTCAACATTTCGCACTTAGCCACAATTTCAGAATTTCAAAATCTCGCACGTAATGATAGTTTTCTCATGTTTCAAATGTTAAGTAATTTCTCATGTTGCAAAATTTCGCACTCAGCATATAATGAAAATTTCGCGGATTGAAAAAATGTTTGTGGATTGAGAAATTTTTGTTCACTGTAAATGCGAGTTTATGAAATTTTCGCGGGTTGAAACATCTTTGTGGGTTGAGAAAAATTTGTTCACTGTAGATGCGAGTTTACGAAGGTTCCGCGGGTTGAAACATCTTTGTGGGTTGAGAAAAATTTGTGTTCACTGTAGATGCGAGAAAAGTGAAGATGCGAAAAAAATGTATAATGAGGTGAAGTGTAAAAAATTTCGCGAGGCTTCACATACTGTAGCAGCGAGGTTTTAACAAATGTAAATTCTCATTCGAAAGTTTCTCTGATAAAATTTCGCGGGGCTACACTCACTGTAGCGCAGAATTTTTCTCGGGTACATTAAAAATTTTGCGGGCTACACTCACCGTAGTGTAAGAATTTTAAAAATTTCGCGGGGCAACACTTACAGTAGTGCAAGAATTTTTCTCGGGTACATTAAAAATTTTGCGGGCTACACTCACTGTAGTGTAAGAATTTTAAAAATTTCGCGGGGCAACACTTACAGTAGTGCAAGAATTTTCTCGGGTAAGTTAAAAATTTCGCGGAGCTCATCTCACTGTAGCAGCGAATTTTAACATTTAAAGCAATTTTTCTGAGAAAGTTTCTCGGTGATTAAAGAAAAATTCGCGGGGCTTATGGTACTGTAGCAGCGAAAATTTAACAATTTAAAGCACTTTATCTGAGAAAATTTCGCGGTGAAGAACATAGTTGAAAACAGTGAAGCGACGTAATAAATTTTAGCCCTAGACCTACTCAAATCTTAACCAAAATGCTGTAATCTGGGCTCAATCGATTCGTAATTGAGTGGGTAATGCATATTTGGGGATATCAGACAAAGAGAACCTAGCATACATGCGATTCAGAGCCGAGAAAATATAAACCCTAACTTAGCAGTTTTAATAAAATGGGCAAAACATGGTAAAATCGAACAGAAATTGGGTTATTTAAGACGCATTCATACCGAAAAACTGATTTGCGATGATGGAGTTAGCAGGAAATGAAGTTTGAATGCAGATTTGACGAAGAAGACGATGCGAGGAGTTGCGAATTTTTGACAGAGGGGTTGCGAATTTTTGAGAGAGAGGTTGCGAAAATTTTTAAATTTTCTCGGGATCTTTAGGATAATGAGAAAAAATGTTAAGGGTTTTGGGGTTTTACGATTGGAGACACTGTACATGCGAATTTTTGAGTAAATGGGCCGAAAATTCGCGGGCTTGGTCAAAACCTCAACTTGGCTGAATTTCGCGGATTTGGTCCCAATTTTGACTCTTTTTGACCAGAGAAATTTTAAATTCAGTCCAAAATTTTGATTAGTCCGATTTGACTCAGTTTGACCAGACTTTAAAATTTCAACCCAAAATTTTTTTTTTTTTTTTTTTTTTTTTTTTTTTTTTTAAATAATAAAAAATAAGAAGCTCCCCCTTAATCGCAAAACTCCCCGTTTTAAATAACGAAATATCAAACGCTCCCCCTTAATCGAAAAACTCCCCCCAAAAGACATAATCCATGAGACACATAAAAATTCAGAAGACACATAGATAATAGAGTGAAGTGGAAAGGAAATATGTACACTTAATCAGAGTTCATGTAGAGACGATTGATCACAACTGAATATTCAACATGCCCAACATAGTCACTAGGTGTTGGAATCGTTTGATATCCAACGGTTTTGTGAAAATGTCGGCCAGTTGATCTTCGGTTGTGACGTAGCGCAATTCAATTGTCCCTTGTTCTACATGTTCTTTGATGAAGTGGTGGCGAATATCTATGTGTTTTGTTCTAGAGTGATGTACTGGATTACTCGTCATCGCAATAGCACTTTTTGAGTCACAATAAATGGGAATTTTATCAATATGAATATTAAAATCTCGTAGTTGGGTTCTCATCCACAAAAGCTGTGAACAGCAACTAGCGGCGGCGACATATTCTGCCTCCGTCGACGAAGTTGAGACACAGTTTTGTTTTCGAGACGACCAACTTACGAGTTTACCGCCCAAGAAGTGTGCAGCTCCAGAGGTGCTTTTTCTGTCCATCTTGCATCCTGCATAATCCGAGTCAGAGAATCCAACCAGCTTGAAGTCCGATTGAGTGGGGTACCACAAACCCAGATTGGGTGTCCCTTTAAGATAGCGGAGAATCCTTTTAACAGCAGTGAGGTGGGATTCCTTTGGTGTTGCTTGGAAACGCGCGCAAATGCCTGTCGAGAGAACGATATCTGGTCGGCTAGCAGTGAGGTACAGAAGAGATCCTATTATCCCTCGATAGATGGTTTGGTCAACTGGAGCACCCGATGGGTCCGCATCGGGTCGGCCAGAGGGAGACATAGGTGTTGCAGCAGTCTTAGCATCCTTCATTCCGTATTTCTCGAGAATGTCATGGATGTATTTGGACTGGTTGATGAAGATTCCGTCGGGGAGTTGCTTTACTTGAAGGCCAAGAAAGAAATTCAGCTCGCCCATCATACTCATTTCAAATTTTTCCTTCATCAATTCTGCGAACTCTTCACATAGTTGTGGTTCAGTTGATCCAAAAATGATATCATCGACATATATCTGTACAATCATGATGTCCGGGCCACTCCGCTTGGTGAAGAGGGTTGTATCCAGAGATCCTTTCTTGAATCCAGACTGAACGAGGAAATCTGACAGGACGTCATACCAAGCTCGGGGAGCCTGTTTTAGTCCGTAGAGGGCCTTGTAGAGTCGATATACGTGATGAGGAAACTCTTCACTCAAGAACCCTTCAGGTTGATCAACGTACACTTCTTCTTTGAGAAATCCATTCAGAAATGCCGTCTTCACGTCCATTTGGTAGACTTTAAAGTTCTTGTGAGCAGCAAAGGCAAGAAACATTCGTATGGCTTCGATCCTGGCAACTGGGGCAAAGGTTTCATCGTAGTCGATGCCTTCTTGTTGGTTATACCCCTTAGCCACAAGTCTTGCTTTGTTGCGAATAACAACACCATCTTCATCCTTTTTGTTCTTAAAGATCCATTTTGTGCCGATAATGGACCTATTGTGAGGTCGTGGTACGAGTTCCCAAACTTGTAGGCGTTCAAACTGATTTATTTCCTCCTGCATTGCAATCAGCCAATCAGGATCATTGAGAGCTTCTGCTACTCGTGATGGTTCGACTTGACTGAGATAGCAAGCAAACAAGCTTTCATTCATCGTAGCTGAACGTGTCGAAACACCGGATGTGGGATCCCCAATAATCTGATCGGTAGGGTGAGATCGAGCCCAAAGTGGCACGTTGGTTTGTGAGGAGCTGGCCGCATTAGTGTCTACTTGAAGCTCATTAGATTGGGGCCCGATGTCCGAAGAAGAGATCTCAATCGTATTTAATTGAGAGGGTTCAGCATCAGGATCAGCAATATTCCCAGGGTTGGGTAGAATGTCGTCTTCGTTAAGATTGAGTGCATCCATGTTTGGAGGGACGACGTTATTGCCGGTAGCTGGTGGTGTAGGTGGAGCGGGTGCAGCGGTAGGTTGAGTGGTGGCGACGGGAGTCTTGGGAACTGGGTAGAAGTACTCGAAGAGCAGATCGAGATCCAATTCGCCACAATTGCCCTCAGATGAGGAAGTTCCCGCCTTTGAAGGTTGACCTTTTGTCAACGACTGTAGAAGACCTGGTTCTGGACTGATATGGCCAGAAGCTATTAGATCGCCTTCGCTTTCATCAAAAGAGACATTCGTGCTTTCTATTACTGACCATTTCTCCTTAAGATAGACTCTGTATGCCTTTGAATTCAGTGAATATCCAACAAAGATGCCTTCAAGAGCTTTTGGATCAAGCTTCCCAAGATGTTGGCGATCATTGGCAACAAAACATCGGCAACCGAAGACCCTTAGATAAGATATATCGGGGATACGACGGTTATTCAGCATCTCGTATGGGGTGCGGTTGAATCTCTTGTGGATGGAAGCCCGGTTCTGTGTGTAGCAAGCCGTTTGAATAGCTTCGCCCCAAAGAGAATGAGGAAGTCCGGATTGGATGAGAAGAGTCCTTGCAGCTTCAACTAGTGTCCTGTTCTTGCGCTCAACGACACCATTCTGTTCCGGTGTCTTCACAGCTGAGAACTGCTGAGTGATGCCCTGAGTGGCATAGAAATCACTGAGTTTTTTGTTCTTAAACTCAGTTCCGTTGTCACTTCTGATAATCCGAACCTTCTGTTGGTGGAGTGTTTGGGATGTAACAACAAACTCGATAATTATATCAGGAACTTCATCCTTTGTACGAATGAGTTTCGTCCACGTGTAGCGTGAAAAATCGTCGACTATCACCAGAATATACCGTCTTCCTCCGAGTGTGGCCGTAGGCATTGGGCCACATAGATCCATATGTAAGAGTTCGAGGATGAGCTTAGAGGACGGTGTTTCCTTAGAGACATGAGACGATCGCTTCATCTTCCCCAATTCACAGGCAGAGCAGAGATGTTCCTTATGATATGTTAGTTGGGGTAGACCGTTGACGAGTTTATCTTGACGCAGTTTGTTGATAGTCTTGAAATTGAGATGTGAGAGACGTCGGTGCCATAGATCATTCAACTTGGGTGCAGCCCGAGAGAGAAGGCATACTGGTCGAGAGGTCGTGAGATTGAGTACGTAGAGGTGAGACGTGCGCGTTCCAGAAAGAAGTGGCAGTCCCGAGGCATCTATGATGCTGCAGATATCTGATTCGAAGAGAACCTTGTATCCTTTGTCGCAGAAACGACCAATGCTGAAGAGATTGTAGCTCAAACCCTCAACGTAGGAGATGCCCTTGATCGTCAGTTTGTCATGGACGAGATCACCAGTTCCGAGAATTGGCGCCATTTGACTGTTTCCGAAGGAGACCCTTCCGAGATAGCGCTCGGAGAAGTTGCTCAGCAGCTCCTTGTTCCCCGTCATGTGTGTGGAGCAACCCGAGTCTAGATACCACACATGACAGACCTGCAATCATTAGCAAATGTTGGGTCCCCGTTTACTGACGGGGCATTCTCGTGAAACAAATAAAGTTTTTATGCACTTAATGGGAAATGTGGATTCTAAATCAGATTGTGTTGATTCTAATTTAGCTTTCCCTTTGTCGTTTGCTTGATTAGGCGAGATTGTAGTTTTTCTAACCCATATTTTCCTAATTCGTGCTTGCATGTATGGTGCCGTATACATGAATTGGCGTGGGTAATGTGGTCGTCGTTTTCGTGCTTCGGTTTTGGTCACCTTTGGCTTGCGAGAAGTGGGTGAGTTTACGTTTGTCGACGAGAGACGCTTTCGCTTGACCTTAGGCTTTGGTGAGATGGGAGAATTCGAAGACGTCGCAGAGAAGGTTCGCTTGCGAGGTCGGAGTGTTGCGTGTTCATGTGTTTCATATTCGTGAAATCGTGGGAGAACAAAATCATTGCAGCAGCACATAGACATAAGCTTGGTAAAAGAAAGATAAGTTTTGGCAACATAGTTGTCTACGACCTTAGGACATTGGGATTCAGTACATAGAGAGGAAAGACGAATATAGGATGATCTTTTCTTCTTGTCATCGAAGAGCGGATTTGCCTTTGTCTGATACGAGCTGCTTTCCAGAGACGTCGAGCTCACATTCCCTGTTTCCATAAGAATACTAGAGTTAGTGTTAGAACATATGTCAGCTTCAGGAGTCATTTTCGCCGTCCTCTTACATTTACATGTTAGAGAATCGGGTACTTGACTTGATGTGGAGGGATAGTTCGTATTGGGAAATTTTTCTAGTGTGTAGATTTTGCTAAGTAGCTCATCTCGCTCTTTTGCAAAGGCCTTCCTTTCTACTTCTAGTTGTCGTTCAAGTTCTGCTATGAGTAGCAGTTTCTTTGGGATGTAAGTACGAGAAATCACATCTTGAGAAGCGACTTCCTGTTCTTTATTAGGGAGTAAGGTTTCGACATTCTCTGGGAGTGAGGATATCTTAGTCTTATCTCTAATATTCAATTCTGTGTAGTCATACGCGATTTCTGCCCAATGAATGTTCTGTTCTCTTGTTTCTTCTGAGACGGTAGCGAATGTTGATCTCACAAATGGTTTAAGTTGCGGGGGGGCACCATTTCTTGTTTGCAAGAACGTAGTGTTGCACATGTTATATCTTTTAACTATAAGCGGTGTTGGATTGCAATTGCTAGACAGTCCGATCCCCCTCCTGGCGTTGTAGAATCCTGTTTCCATTGGTTGGTTCAAAAGGCTTAAGATGTGTGTGTTTTCGTTTCTAAGGTGAAGTTGCTCTTCAAGTTCTTTCACCTTGCGGTATAGCCTAACTCTTTCCTTTGTAAGCAGTTCATATTGGGAGGCCGTCAGGAGGCGAGAGGTTTCACATGAACTTATGGCTAGTGTAGTTTCCTTAACCTTAGTCTCACTTTGTTTGTTCTTGCTTTGCAGACGTTTGACTAAAGCTTCAGAGGCTATTAGACGTTCGTTTGCACAGGCAAGTTCTTCTACTTTTAGACTAAGTAAGGCATAGTTGTTTTCAAATTTTAGCTTAAGTTCATCATAATCCCTAGCGTCTACGGTGGGTTTCTTAATGGCGTGTTGGTGAGTAAACACATCATCTAGGTGTGAGATTCGTACCTCAGACGCAGCGTTGGTAGGAGTATTAGCTGTGTTTTCACCGGTGTGATCCATCTCCTCGTCCTCGTCATGTTCGACCAGCCTTGCCATGCAGCAATCTTCATCCTTAGGCTCCTCGTCTTCTGAAGTGTCATTCACCCATTCAGCTTCTTCGGTGAGTAGAACTTTCCCACTTTCCATCTTGCGGGTCATTCTGGCCTTACGGTCGTAGTAGCCGGAGTCCTTCACGCGTGGGGCATGGCATTCTTTGGCAAAGTGGCCTATCTTTCCACATCGAAAGCACTTCACAGACTTTTGAGGTGCGGCGGAGTCCTCTTCTTTCTTTGTTGGCTTGGCTTCCTCTGCTGGAGTGAACTTTTTGGTGCCGCTATAGGTTCTTTGGCGATTGGAGGAGGATGAGGATTTTTTTTCGATCTTCTTTGAGACCAACTTGGTGAGCATTGCCAGTTGCTTGCGTATATCACGAACATCTTCGTCTGATTCGGTATCTGCTTCGGATCCTGAAGAGGTGTCCGATACAACAGCTGGTAGCTTTCCTTTGTTCTGTTTAGTCTTAGTGGTGGAAGATCGTTCATTGGTTTTGTTTGAGAGGAGGGCCAGTGGGTCGACTCGAGTGTTGGTGGACTGAGGTTGCACATAAGGAGCATAGGCAGACAGACTGTCATAAAGAGCATGGATGGAAGTGTTGGAGAGGTCCTTACTCTGAATCATCATCACGATTGCATTGCCCCAATGAGGTTTGAGGCTACCAAGGAAGCGGTTATTGATATCGAATTTGTCCCTCGAGATCCTGGCTTTCTTGAGTTCATTGATGACCTTCAAGTATCGGAGGTATGTGTCGCGCAGTTCCTCTCCTTCATAGGCCTGGAAGTGTTCATACTGCGAGAGACATGCTGATTTCCTCCCTGTGCACTTTCAGTTGTGCCAGCCATAATTTCAGCAAGTTCATCCCATATCTCCTTGGCAGTTGTGCAGCACTCAACGTGACCGTAGACCTCGTTTCCCAAAGCCTGGAAGAGGTATCCTTTGGCAGTCTCGTCGGCCTGTTCGCGAGCTAATTCATCCTCATTGATGGGACCTCTTGGAGTGCGGCGTTCATCCATGGGAGGATTTGCGTTTGGCTGTGCAGGGATAATTGTCCAGAACTGTGCTGGGCCGTTGAAGATGGAGTCCAGAAGATATTGAGAGAGTGGTGCGCCTTTGTTCCTGATGAACGTGAGGAAGCGGTTTGTCCATATGCTATAGTCGCCTTGTCGCAGCATCGGAGGCCTGGTGTCGGAGCCCACTATGGAGATGTCGTTCGTGGTGGACATGGTTGGTGCAGTCGAATCGTCCGTGGTTTTGATCTTGCGTAGATAAGAAAGTTAGTAACGAACGAGATGAGAGAGATGAGTTTAACGAGCAGAGTTTGTGAAAAATTGTTCAAAGAATTTCTTAGAACTACGTGAGCGTGTGTGATGGTCGATAATGTATGAACGAGAAATATATCTTGAATTTAAGGGAAGTCTTAGAAATTTTAAATCGAGACTTGTGGGGCGAATTTCAACACGAGAAATTTTTGGACATGAGAGTAAAATTTTGGACCCGAGAAATTTTGATGATGAGAAAAATTTGGTATATGCGAAAAAGAATTTTGTAACCGAGATATAAAGTTTCGTGGATATGACAATCGTGATTTCAAAGAAAAATTTCTCGGATTTTTGATAAATTTTGTATGAGAGAATGAATCTCAGTTAAGAGTTTTAAAGTTTCGCAAGAAAATTTTGCAAGTCACAAAATTTCGCAATGGAGTTGAAGAGTGGTTTTTGGAAATTTTTCGCAATGGGAAACTTTCGCATCAAGAGATGAACAGTGTAAGCAAGAAAATTTCGCGTGTTAAGGAAACTTTCGCATCGAGAGGTGGACAGTATGGTTTTATGAAATTTTCACGGGTATAAAATTTTCGCAGATATAAGGATTTTAAAGCTTCGCAAGAAAAATTTCGTAAGTTATAAAACTTTCGCATGTTGAGAATTTTTAAAGTTTTGCAGAAGTATTTTCGCAAGTGATAAATCTTTAGCAAGTTGAGAAATTTTAAATCTTCGCACTAGAATTTCGCATGAAGGAAAAAATTGCACGAAGAGAATTTTAAAGCTTTGCAAGAAAATTTCGCAAGAAATAAAATTTCGCACGTTATGAAAATTTTCGCGGCCAAAAGAAATTTTGGAGTAAGCTTTCTTGGATTTGGAATTTCTCGGATTATGAGAGTAAACAGTTGCGAAAAAAAAATGTATACGTGAAAGATTCGCGGCTTAAATTCTCGGATCTTGATACTAGGCAGTTGCGAAAAATGCAGTTTAAGGAAAAGTTTCGCGGTTTTAAAAAAATTCTCGGGATAAAATTTCGCGGACAAGAAATTTTCGTGGTCTAGAACGATTCAGCAAGAATTTTCGCGGCCAAGAACATCGATGTACTGTTCCATTGCCTTCATGCGTTTTGCCAGAAAATCGTCTCGTTCTCGCTCAAATCTCAACAAAATCGCTCAAACTTGATCCTAAACTTCAGAAATTCTTCCCTAAACACATAATCGACCGATTTGTGAGCTAAAAACAACAAAAAAGGATCAAATCAACCAAAAACAGAGAATGGCCGAAATGACTTTTTCTGGAAAACTTTTGCTTAAATCTTGCTCAAAAACTCGTTAAAACTGATCCAAAAGTGTTCTAAAAACATTTTAGGCCTAGGATCGATCTGGGGAAAGGTTTTAAACACAAAAACAACACATAAAAACCCCAAAACGAAACCAAAATGCCGAAACTAGTATTTTGCTCAAAACACCTTTGATCTTTCTCGGAATCGAACGAAACTGGATTCAAATCAATGCAGATCGATCCACGTTCGCTCTGATACCACTTGTTGGTCCCGAAATGCACCAAACAAGGAATCAAAGAAGCTAGATGGAATGGAATGGAATGAAAAGGAGAATTTCTCACCTTGTAGTGTGTGTATGTGTGAAAACGAATTTTAGCTTTTTGATCTTTGATTACCTTTCAAAGTGAGTTGGTAACACCTTATATACCACATTAACCCTAGGTATATTAAGGCCCAATCACTAAAAATAAAATAATTACAATCTAGTCCAAAGCCCAAGTTAAAGATAATTACATAATTAATCTCAAGACTTAAACTATTGACACAATCAATTAAATATCCTAACAAGTAGTATGCGTGAACCTTATACCGAAAGGGTTAACTTGGGGTTGATCTTGAGGTCTTGACTTGTCACTAGTTTGCTAGGCCCGTCTTGCTGGTGGCATGGGTCAGCGGTGAAATGCGGTCTTGACTTTTTGATGTGATTGCCGGTTGAACCGCAGAGCGGGATTTACGGTCTCGATTAAATTCGAGGTTAACGTCCTATGGAAAGTTTAATGTGCGGGAAGTTATCCAAGTCTCTGGCTAGAGCATATAACTGACTCATGATAGTCGTGGAGTGCAGTTTCAGAACTCTCACCGACATAAACGAGATAGAGCCGAGTTCTGTAAGTTTGACTATGCGTGACTTTCACTCGACCGGGACAAACGTAAAGGGTTTATACGTATGATGAAAATCTACAGTCGGTTCATGGATTATGACAGATCAAATTCGTACTCAACTTGGGATCTGTTCGGTACCACGGGGCTGGCTAGGCGAATATCGAACTCCTAGATACCTCCTGGGCCGGTTGAGACGAACCAAGAGAGTCGGGCTTAAAAGGGCAACCGATACAACGTCGTCATCAGAGAGAGACAAGGCTAGGTCCTAGATTGTGACATTAGGGTTTGGGGCTTGGCCAAAACCTTGATCGGCCGAAAATACTAAGTTTGACTAGTGAGGGGTAAAATGGTCTTTTCACCTCACGATATATTTTTGAAATAAAATATTTGATATTGAATATTTAGTATATGATTAAAATTAGATTTAGATCATTATTATTTTCTTAGAGAAATAATATTGTTTAATTTGGAATTAAATAATGTATATCAGATATATATAAGTTTCGAATTTCTACTAGATAAAATTTCGAAAATTATTAAATATATTTATATTGGATATTATATATTTAAAATATACTAAATATGATATTTTAATAATTAAGGTATTGGATATTTAATTAATTAAATATAAATTTTGAATTTTGAATTCATCACTTGGTAAAACCAAGACTTGGTAAAAGGGGAGGTTTGAGGATTTTTCTCCACCCACCTTAACCTATTTTGGGCTAATCCTAAGAGGTATAAAGGAGGATTTTGCGAGATCCTAAAGTGGAGTGGAAGCTAAATTTTCCAAATACAAGCCAAAGAAGAAAAAAAACTAAGAGTTTTCTCCTCTCACCACTTTCTCTCTCGCACTCTCTCTCGGGGGGCAGCAAGCAATTCGTTCTTGGCCTAACCGCACATGCAAGAACAGCTGCGACGTTAGTAAGGTGCCGGCGTGATGATCTTGCACAAAGAAGGCTTCCCGTACGCTTTTGGCGTAGGAGAGGGGCACTACACCTCGGGGATTCGAAGGATTCGAAGCTAGCCATTGTTAAGAGATTTCAACAAGGTATCATGGCTGATCCTTTATCTCGTTATGTCAATACGTTCTCGCGTTTGTAGCCGAGAGATCTTGGATAGGCGGGAAACCCCGTAAAATTTTAAAATTCCGCCGTTCTGGGAACGTGGGTCCAGGGACCCACGGGGATTCTCAACAGTGGTATCAGAGCCATAGGCTCGGTTAAAGTCACGGGACTATGACAAAAGGCCATGAAAAACCCGAAAGCCTTAGCCGTGCGCATGGCGCACACGGCGCCCGAACAGCCCGCTCGCGGGGCGAGCGGGGCTGCGTCGAGTCGCATGCGAAGCGCGACAAAGGGCGGGCTGCACGCAGCATGAGGCCTGCTCCTAGCCGTGCGCATGGTGCGCATGACACCCGGGCGGGCGGGGTGCGCAACTCAAGATGGGCTGGCCGCGGGCGTACCGCGGCGCATAGGGCTGGCCGCACGCGGGGCATACAGCACAAGAGGCACGGACTGCACACATGGGTGCACGCAGCGCTCGGGAAAGCCGCGCGTGGATGCGCGGAAAGTAGGTATGACTGTGCGCGTGTGTGCGAGCTGTGCTAGGCTAAGAGCGCACGCAGATCGGGGCTTGCCGCATGGTGCGCGCGGCACGAGGCTGGCAGCTCGCATGGCGCGAGCATCCTCGACACAGGCCCAATAGGCCTGGTCTAGCCCATCCTACGACCCGATATACATTGGGCTAGGCCCGGACCATTTAAAAGCCAAAATTTGATTTTGGCTCGGAAATGTGTTAAATTTGTCATGATGCATGTTATTTGAATAACATGGTGATTGATTGGGGATTAGGTTCTGGTTTTTGCCGGGTGATATGTTAAGGGTGACAAGATCCCCCCCCCCCGAGTTGTACTTTACAGTTTTTATTAGACAAGACGGACGGTTTTATTAGGGATAGATTCCCCGTCATAGGCTATTGTAGTTATGTTATGACGGTCGTACGAGTGTCGATCGAGAGGAACCCAAACGAGCTGGTAGCCGAGGCGTCCGTTCGAGCAAAGCCCGAAGGCGTAGAGCCTTATTGTTTTGTACAACTAGGATAGAACTAGAAATATCCCCGATCTTTCACATTTACTTTAATAGGTTGAAACTAGGTTTACTGTTAAAGTCCATTATGTGTGTGTTGGTTTCGAACGTGATAATGTCCATAATGTGCTTGTGTTAAAACTGTGAGGATTCTCCCAAGGTTAGACTTTTAATATCAAGTGAGTAAAGGGGCTAGGCTCCTGTCTTCTATGAAGTCCAAAATTGTTACGATTTAGGGGTACAGTTGCGGTTGACCGAGTTACGGTGCCAAAACCCTCGCCGTTGCGTGAACGGATTTGGATGCAATTATGAATTGCCGCTCACCGACCACTCTTCACCCTCTAATAAAGAGTTATCCTGCGGGGGATGAAGTTCACGGAAAAGTGGAAGTGAGCAGGACGTTGATAGGTTGCACTTGAACAGTCATTCCCAATATGATCCGAGTTACGGCTGAGGGACCCTGGCTGAGACGAAGACGTTGAATCTTCTGTGTGACAGAAACGTGCGGGGCACGACCTCGGCTAACCAAACAAGCCAATAAGCTGTTAAGTTGAGGCTAGTTTGTAGTAGCGCGGGGAACTCAACGCCACTATGAGACCACTCAACAAGGTTTCCGAAATGCCTAGCGGGAGAAAAGGTTTCGAGAAAAATAATGGGAGTCAGACAAAAATTTAAAGTCCTAATTTAGTCTGATTAAACACTGTAACACCCGTAAATTTAATACGGGATTTTCATGTAATCAAATATGAAACTCGGTAAAATAGGATGGTTGATAAGAAAATAAGTTGCAAAGTAAAAATATATATATTTCAATAGTCCCAAAAATAATTCGAAATTTTAACCAAATAATTAAATAAAATAATAACATCAATAAAAACATATTGGGCCATGATTAGAATGCTTCATTATATGAATTGGGGCTCAAGCTTTCGTAATGGTTATGATAATAAGGTTGCTTAAGACTTAGGAAAGGTGCCGATCATTCTCTAGTCTTATCACACGAATAACCAAGCAAAGTATTCTTATATATATCCACTCCATTCATTCGTAGAAACCCTCAAAGAAACCATCATAAAAACAAGAGTTAAACACGGAGAAGAATCTGATCTGGAACTCTCAAACATTGAGAAACAAACTTCAAATAAGGTATGAAATTTATAAAGTTGTTTTAACAGTTCAAGGACGTGACCTTGATATGGTTAGAATAGATTTTTGGGGATGTTCTAATGTTAGGAATAAAATCTTCCACGAGTCGACCATATTAAGTATTAGTTGTTAGCTAAATATGAAGTACTCAGCTTGGAATATTTATAGAAAAACTACATGGTTTGTGGGTTAATACGAGTTGAGTACTTAGGTTTTTCGATGGTAGACAGTTTTTGGTAAGAACGATTCCAGTTATATAATATTAGGAAGTTTCAGCATATGAAATTTTGATGAAGATTGAATTTAAGGTGTACCGTATTCTGGGTTAGAACTAATTTTTGAAGCTGATCTCGATAGTGCAAGAATGTAATTTTTAGGGTTTTCTCGGAGAATCACGATTTTTAGATAGATCTCGAGATAAAACAGCTAGAATGGTTTCGTAATGTGTAATAGATAAGTTTCGAGATGTGTTAGTTCTTCACATGAAAAGATTTCGATAGGTATAGTAAGAAGATCTCGAGATATATTTTATAAGGATTCGACACCACTATAGACCTCGATATTTATAAGATATCGACAAGAAGATCTTGACATTGGTATAAGATGTCGAGATGTGATGATTCTCGACATGGCTTAGGCAGTTGACATTATCATAGTATTAGACATTGGTTAAAGATTTCGACATTTACCTTTTAAAGATCTCGACATCTATAAAACCTCGTGACGTAATAGAGCTCGACATAAGTAAGAACTCGACATTTCCTTTTCAACCAAAGATCTCGATAAGCTTATTAAGGGTCTCGATATTAGCTATTATGATATGTTCTCGACATTTTTAAGGATTTCGATATCCATGTTCTTTCGACATCTAAGTTCTCAACCTTTATATGATTTCGACATAGGATCTCGATATTTTCTATTATACCATGATCTTGACATTGGCTCTTTCAACTAAAGATCTCGGCATTATTTTTACCATATTAGCAAAGATTTCGAACTTTATAGAGATCTCGACATCCCATGCCTAAGTTATGTTATTAGTAATTTTCTATAAAGCATATAAATCTTCGGTATATTTAAGAAAGTTTCGGCAATTACTAAAATTTTTAGCTTTACCTATATTTACAAAAGTTTCGGTATAAGTAGCTTTTTGGCATTTTTAGGGTTTTTATTATTTTAGAGTTTCATAATTTTTAGGGTTTCATAATTTCTAAGGTTTTCGATACTTAAGATTTAGAAATTGGGGACTTACGTAACTTAGCAAGAATAATGATGTGATAATATTTATTTATTCAGAGGTTCGACGTTTAGGGATTTCACCAAATCTCTTGACTGATTTTAGCGGGAGGACAGGTAGGTGGATCATCCATCTACAATGCGTAAACACAAATATGATTTTATGTGCTTTTATGTGATTCGGTGATTTTCGTGGTTTACGTATTTTACGGACATTTCATGCGAACCATGTTTTTATGTATATCATGAATATATGCATGGAACTTGCATATCACGTGAGGGCGAGAGATGGTTTCTACCGTATTGAGACGGTGATGATTCGAGGTATTGTTAAGTAGGGTAGATTGAGATTATTGTGACGACTTGTTAGGCTCACAGATTACCTGGCCGAGACAGACGTGATCGATCTGTCTACTCGGATGTGGTCGGTTCGAGGTGCAAAACACCAAATGATTATATATATATATGGATACGGGCTTTATCGCCCATGATTTATTGTGGAAGAGACGACCTGGTAGGTGGCCATTGACGTGATCGATCAGTGCACTACCGGCGCAGCTTACCGCTGATTACGGGTGGAATCACGTGACCACCCATGATATTTATTGCGCACGTGAGCCTAACCATGGGCCCCATATTGTGATGTGAGATAGGAATGTGCGAAAAGAAAAGAGTGTGCATGGCATGTGAGATATTGGGATTGGGATTGAGCGCACACTTGCATACATGCATTTTATTCACCTACTGGGCGAATTGCTCAGTGTTTACGTGTTGTAGGTACTGAGTCTGACGCTGATATGCGTCGAGACTGAGGCGGCTGGTGGCGGTGCTCCACGGACTTTTGAGGGCGGTGCGGTACGTGGATGAAGACCTGTGGATCGGTTTTAGGACTTTTGGTTCTTTTAATATTTTTGGGGCTTCAGCCCGTATACAGAGATAACGATGTAGATGAATTTTTATATTAGTGTATATTACTTTAGGAAAAAGTTTTTATTAGACGGGTCTTCCGCGACTTACGTTGCGAAAATCCGCCACTAATCCTAATTAGAAAAGTAGGGTCGCCACAGGTGGTATCAGAGCTTCGGTTTTAGATTCTGCAGACTGTCCATGTACTGCCGCTCAAAAGCCTAGAGAACCAGCCTGGCCTGTAAGTTCATTACTTGATTACGTGATTATGTGTTATCTGATATATGCCTTATGTGAATGATTGTAGAATTAGTTAAAAATGCCGAAAGGACATCGAGAGGTAGGCAGTTCGAGTCGTAGGGCGGGATTTGAATCCACATCTAACGACAATTCTATCATCCATCAGCTGACCGATCTGATTCGACGACAGTCCGATCAGATCAATGATCTCATTCACCGTCAGAACTCTTCGGAACGTCACTCATCCCCGGGCCTAGAACGTGTAGAAGCGGTCGGGAGAGGTTCCGAAGATTAAACCCCCCTATGTTTGAGGAAGCCGCCGATCCTACCGATGCGGAGGATTGGCTTAGGACTATCGAGAACATGTTCCGCGTGAGCCACTTACCCGATACAGAAAAGGTGACATGTGCCACATTCATGCTACGTGGGAATGCGGGCTACTGGTGTGATACAATCCAGGTGCTTGAGGATTCCACTACGATGACCTGGAAAGATCTCGATAAGCTTATTAAGGGTCTCGATATTAGCTATTATGCTATGTTCTCGACATTTTTAAGGATTTCGATATCCATGTTCTTCCGACATCTAAGTTCTCGACCTTTATATGATTTCGACATAGGATCTCGATATTTTCTATTATACCGTGATCTTGACATTGGCTCTTTCAACTAAAGATCTCGGCATTATTTTTACCATGTTAGCAAAGATTTCGAACTTTATAGAGATCTCGACATCCCATGCCTAAGTTACGTTATTAGTAATTTTCTATAAAGCATATAAATCTTCGCTATATTTAAGAAAGTTTCGGCAATTACTAAAATTTCTAGCTTTACCTATATTTACAAAAGTTTCGGTATAAGTAGCTTTTTGGCATTTTTAGGGTTTTTATTATTTTAGAGTTTCATAATTTTTAGGGCTTCATAATTTCTAAGGTTTTCGATACTTAAGATTTAGAAATTGGGGACTTACGTAACTTAGCAAGAATAATGATGTGATAATATTTATTTATTCAGAGGTTCTACGTTTAGGGATTTCACAAGATCTCTTGACTGATTTTAGCGGGAGGACAGGTAGGTGGATCATCCATCTACAATGCGTAAACACAAATATGATTTTATGTGCTTTTATGTGATTCGGTGATTTTCGTGGTTTACGTGTTTTACGTATTTTACGGACATTTCATACGAACCATGTTTTTATGTATATCATGAATATATGCATGGAACTTGCATATCACGTGAGGGCGAGAGATGGTTTCCACCGTATTGAGACGGTGATGATTCGAGGTATTGTTAAATAGGGTACATTGAGATTATTGTGACGACTTGTTAGGCTCACAGATTACCTGGCCGAGACAGACGTGATCGATCTGTCTACTCGGATGTGGTCGGTTCGAGGTGCAAAACGCCAGATGATTATATATATATATGGATACGGGCTTTACCGCCGATGATTTATTGTGGAAGAGACGACCTGGTAGGTGGCCATTGACGTGATCGATCAGTGCACTACCTGGTAGGTGGCCATTGACGTGATCGATCAGTGCACTACGGGCCTTACGGGTGGAATCACGTGACCACCCATGATATTTATTGCGCACATGAGCCTAACCATGGGCCCCATATTGTGATGTGAGATAGGAATGTGGGATAAGAAAAGAGTGTGCATGGCATGTGAGATATTGGGATTGGGATTGAGCGCACACTTGCATACATGCATTTTATTCACCTACTGGGCGAATTGCTCAGTGTTTACGTGTTGTAGGTACTGAGTCTGACGCTGATACGCGTCGAGACTGAGGCGGCTGGTGGCGGTGCTCCATGGACTTTTGAGGGCGGTGCGGTACATGGATGAAGACCTGTGAAGCGGTTTTAGGACTTTTGGTTCTTTTGATATTTTTGGGGCTTCGGCCCGTGTACAGAGATAACGATGTAGACGAATTTTTATATTAGTGTATATTATTTTAGGAAAAAGTTTTTATTAGACGGGTCTTCCGCATCGGCGTGGATTGCCTCACAGGTCGTCATCCACACACACACGTCCACCCCAAAAGCAGCACGAAGCTTCAAAAGGTCGGCCTTGTCTTTCAACACGATCACATACCGTGGTCGTCGGTGCCTACAACACACAACGTAAGGAATGAGCCACCGAGGCTCAGTAAGCGGAAATCATGCATGTATGCACGTATCACTCCCCTGCAAAGGCAATCCACGCCGATGCACACAACACTCAGCAAAGGCGATCCGCACCAATGCTCCTAGTACTCATACTAGTACCACTCAGGGCCCACGACGCACTTACTATGCACCACTAAGAGCTCAATGTCCTCAATAGGATCGTGACAGCGACCCACGCTGGGTAGCCTACGCTAGGTTTCCCTAGGTCGCACCCTCCCAGGTCGTCCCCTCTGTCATACGGTAGCCCACGCTGGCAGCCTACGCTAGGATTCCCCCTAGGTCGCTCCTTCCAGGTCGCTCCTTCCGCAAACAGGGCAGTTGCCTACGCTAGTTAGCCTACGCTAGCATAGCTAGGTCGCTCCTTCCTGGGTCGCTCCTCCTGCCTCATCATAAATACCGGCGTCGCACGCCGTATAGGGTGTCATAGAAGTCGTCCGTGACTCAACTACGAGTCGACACACCGGCCTATATCGGCGGGTCTTCGTCGCATACAAGCGATATAATAGAATGCACTCTCAGTCCCACGACCCTCCCTCACGAGTTCGTGTGTGCATGTGAGTATGCATATGCAGATGCAAGTAAACGTAACATAACTTACCACCTTAAAATGCTTCAATCAATTTTCACGAATTCATGAAACCACGTAGGCACGTAAACACGCAATTTAGGCACGTAAAACAAGTTGTGTGTCGTAGTTGGATTTCTACTTACCTGTCGTCCAAGCAAAATTAGTGTACTCCCTCGTGAAATTCCTTGCGTACGACCTTTAGACATAATATCATCGTGTTAGTATTACGCCTTTATTACGCTTAGGTCGAACTAAATTATCGGACTACATTAATTTTCGCTAGAATCCTAAGTCGTTCGACTCTTACTAGGTCAAGTCCCCACCCAATAAATTCCTAAGTAAGGTTAGTATCAGTTGAGTTCGGCGAGGGTTAGGAATTGGTTAGTTTTCTAATTCGCCCGACTTAATTTATCTTGAAGTCACCCGATTTGTCTTGCACGAATTCCATTCGCCCGATTTGGATATTTGATCTCCTAGTACTTTTGAATTCATGAGCAAGTCGCTCGATACATGGTATGGAAGTCTATTAATTGCTCGATTTGATCTCACATGGGCTGATTTCGATCGATTGTGTATTTGCATGAAATGCCCGTTACTTAGCTTTTGTATTTTAAATCGATCGAAGCTCACTTAATAGTTCTTCTAATCGCCGGATTCTAGGGTTTTTAAATTGCCCACTTTGCTCTTGATTTCGCCCGATTCCTTCATGCATGAATTCAAGTTCGGCGATTTGTTCTACTTACGCCACGTGTAAATTCCATTAAAGTCGTCCGATTTCATGTCTTCACCTTGCCCGATTTCATGCATGCCATGGTCAAAACAATTCGGCCGATTTGAGGTCTTCAATGAATGGAAATCGCTGAGATTCTCTTCCAGCTTCCAAGTCGCCCGATTTAGTGCTTGTTAGACTTGATTTCGGCGATTTTCTCTCATCATGCCACGTGTAGCTTATATTTAATTCGCCCGATTTGTGCCCACTTAATTTGGTTTCGCCCGACTTGACGTGCATGGGATAGGTCCGCCCGATTTGTGACGTGAGAAATCTGAAATCGCCGCTTGTCTTCATCATCATGTTGTCATTTTAATTTGCCCGATTTCTCATTCATGCAAATTGCCCGATTTGTTTTGCATGAGCTCTTTCATCGGCCGATTTATAAATCGCCGTTCCTTTTCATCATCATGACATCAGCCTGATTTGATCTCACGTGAATGGGTTTCGATCGATTTCTCTAATGCAACCAATCGACCGATTAATTAATTAATTTTTCCCTCGCATTGACTTCGATCGATTCTTCACGTGCAACATTTCGCCCGATGTCTAAGGTTTCTTAAGCTACCCGATTCGATCAACCTAAATTCATCTACCCGAAATCACATTCATAACATCAACATTTCGTACCCTCCCTACCCGATTTTTGAGGACACAAGCACCCCAACTACCAAATCGTATGTTTCTCACTTTAGAAGTGAAATTCCTAGGTTCTACATCACGCCTTAAACTATCCGGTCCCTAACTTGCCCAATAGCAACTTAATCCCGAATCTATGTTCCATTCCTAGGGTTTTCGTGCCTTTCTTCAACTATCTTGCTTTTAATGTCATAAATACACCCAACTACACCTAGGGTACGAAATTAAAAGGCTTAGGGAGGGTATTTCACTTACCAAATTCGAATCCTAAGCTAGTTGGGGTGCTTGTGTCCTCAAAAATCCCTCTCGGCCCTTGCTCCTTCCTTCTTTCCTTTCTATTTTCGTTAGTTTTTCTTAAATGTGGGTTATGGGGTTGCGTTGGTTTGGGTTTAGATATTTTCCTTTGTTTATGTTGGTCAAGGTATCGGTTGGCGTGTGTTTTCCTTGAAATGGGGAAGCTTGTCTCCATTATTGGGCCTAATTCCATTTTTAGCCCACTTGGTAATCCCTATTAATATATTCATGGTCCAAAATAATTTCCTAGCCCAATTCTTATATGGCTTTTATCGTTTTCTCGCCTTTCTCCATTCTTGTTATTTTCGAGAATCCCATTGTATGAGTTTGGAGTCATCATAACACATAATTAATAGCACATAAGTCACATAAATGCACATAGATCACATAAATGCACATATAGCACTAGGTCATACTTCGCTAATTTATTGGCCCTAAACACTTACGGAAAACTCGGGTGCTACAGAGAGACATTGTTTGGTGGGACCGAACTATGTAGACTGGCTCAGAAATTTGAGGATCGTGCTCAAACTAGCAAAACTGGATTATATCTTGGACATTAAGGAGCCAAAATTGCCCACAACTGAATCCACTAATGAGGAGATTGTACTCCACGATAAGTGGGTTGAAGATTCAGCGAAGGTGAACGTCCACATGCTTGTTGAAGAAGAAGTCGAACAAGACAGGCGTGACCAAGGGTAGAGTCGACAAGAAGACGAAGACCACCAAGGTCGAAAGGTCGGGCGCAAAGCCTACAGATAAGTACCTCATTTGCCAGTAGCTGGGCCATTGGAAGCGTGAATGTCCGAAGCTGGAGGCGTCTGACGCGTCAGGAAAACAATTAGTTTTTGAAGCTAATTGTTCTGTGTATTCTACTTAGTGGATACTTGACTCAGGGGCTAGTTCCCACATTTGTGTTTTGAACCAAGGTCTAGAACGAAGTAGGAAGCTTCGAGCTGGCGAGGTCTTGATCAACGTAGGTAGTGGACATAGTGTACCATCTACACACATGGGATCGAAGACCTTAGTCTTATCGTCATTACATTGTTTAGAACTTACAACGGTACTCCACGAAGTCGTACTATCTCGTGGATGTACAGTTCCGCGTATCGCTCCATGGTGGATGTCGTACTTATTGGCAGAAAATGGACAGATTTCGTAAGTCGGTCTACAATTACCCAGACTGCGTCGTGCCCTTTCACGTTCTTCGGCAATCCACTTACAAAGTCCATCGTTACGTTGTCTCATTTCCACTCCGGGATTGGTAAAGGCTGTACCGTTCCTGCCGGCCGTTGGTGTTCCGCCTTAATTTTCTGGCAAATAAGGCACTGACTCACGAATTTGGCTACGTCCTTCTTCATTCCTGGCCAGCACTAGTTCGTCAGTAAGTCTCTGTACAGCTTAGTGGCTCCAGGATGTACTGAGTACGGTGTGGTATGTGCTTCCGCCATTATGGTCTGTCGAAGCTCTGCACCATCCGGTACATAAGCCTGTTCTTGTAGTACAGACTTCTATCGTCTCGGAACGCAAAGTCTGTTGTCGACTGTCCTGTCTGCGCTCCTTTTATCTTCGTGTAGTACTCGTCATTACCTTGCGCCTTTTTGATCTGCTCCAATAGCGTCGGTTGCAAGGTCAAGGCTGCTAATTTTACCTCGACCTCACCTAATGGCACGATTTCTACCTCAAGTAGTTGTAGCTCCGTGCTTACGGCTTTTCTATGCAGGGCATCGGCTACCACGTTTGCTTTGCCTGGGTGGTAGTTGATCGTACAATCGTAGTCTTTCACTAACTCCAACCATCTCCTATGTCTCATATTTAGCTCCTTCTGGGTGAAGAAGTACTTCAAACTCTTGTGGTCGGTGTAAATTTCGCACCTCTCTCCGTATAAATAGCGCCTCCAGATTTTGAGGGCAAAGACCACCGCAGCGAGCTCTAGGTCGTGCGTAGGGTAGTTCTTCTCGTACTCCTTCAATTGACGTGAGGCGTAGGCCAGTACGTTCCCATTCTGCATTAGCACGCATCCTAATCCGTTCTTCGAAGCATCGCTGTATACTGAGAATCCCCCGGTTCCTGATGGTATCGTGAGAACTGGGTCCGTAGTCAGTCACCTTTTCAGTTCTTGGAAGCTCTGCTCACATTCCTCGCTCCGTTGAAATGGTGTGTTCTTCCTTGTTAACTTTGTCAGCGTTGAGGCGATTTTCGAGAAATCCTTAATAAATTTCCTATAATAGCCTGCTAGGCCGAGGAAACTCCGTACCTCGGTCACATTTGTCGGTTGTGGCCAGCAACTGATGGCTTCAATCTTACTCGTATCCATAGAAATCCCTGCTCCAGAAACGATATGTCCTAAGAAAGCGACTTGGTCCAGCCAAAACTCACACTTCTTGAACTTGGCATACAACTGTTTCTCTCGTAATACACCAAGGATTATTCGCAGATGTTGCTCGTGTTCCTCCTTCGTCTTCGAATAGATGAGAATATCATCTATGAACACGATAACGAACTTGTCTAGAAACGGTTGGAATACCCGATTCATCAGGTCCATAAATGCCACCGGTGCATTAGTCAGCCCGAAAGGCATGACTAGGAACTCGTAGTGCCCATAGCGTGTACTGAAGGCAGTCTTAAGGATATCTTCCTCCCGAATCTTTAGCTGGTGATATCCTGATCGTAGGTCGATCTTTGAAAACACCGTAGCGCCTTGTAGTTGATCAAATAGATCGTCGATCCTTGGAAGGGGATACTTGTTCTTGATCGTTATTTTGTTCAATTCCCTGTATTCAATACACAGTCGCATGGTTCCGTCTTTCTTTCGCACGAACAGTACCGGCGCTCCCCAGGGAGAAAAACTTGGCTGGATGAATCCTTTCTGTAGAAGTTCGTCTAGTTGTTCCTTCAGTTCTTTCAGCTCAGTTGGTGCTAATCGGTAGGGAGTCTTCGATATTGGCGCTGCTCCCGACACCAAATCTATTGTGAACTCAATTTCCCTATCGGGTGGCAATCCCGGTAGGTCTTCGAGAAATACATCCGGAAAGTCCCGAATCACGGGCACTCCTTCCAATTTCGGGGATGAACTCTCTTCTGACCTTATTGCATTAACAAAATATGCTTCACATCCGGTTTTGATCAATCGTTGGGCCTTCGATGCTGATATCCTCGAAATGCTCCTTCCTTTCATCGTTCCCGCGAAACCAAAAGGCTCGCTTCCTTCTATGTGGAATGTGACTTCCTTACGATTACAATCGATCACAGCTCCATATTTCGACAACCAGTCCATCCCAAGAATGACCTCATAGTCGTTCATTGGGATGACTATCTAATCTATGGGTAATTTCCTGTCGCCAACTAATACTGGGCAATCCCTCAGTGTTTGATTCGTTTTAGTCGGACTCTCGTGTGGCCTGGGTACACTATATTTGCACTCAGATTGACGAGGTGTGACCCCGAGTCTTGTCACATACTTGGTAGATGCAAATGAGTGCGTGGCCCCTGAGTCTACTAGTATGCACGTGGGAGTTTGGTGGATAGATAGGATACCTGTCACCACGGATGGGTTTTCCTCTGCTTCCTCCGAGGTGATGGTGTATACTCTGGCTGGCACGGCCGGTGGCCTTGTCTGACTCCCGGCTTGGCTTCCCGTCGCACCTTCCGGACACTGTCTCGAAAAGTGCCCTGGCTTCCCGCACTTGAAGCAATTGTTGGCGTGGGCATAGCAATCGCCGAAGTGTCGCTTCCCGCACCTCGGACAATTTGGGACAGGCGCTGGAAATCCTCCTTGATTTAGGTTTTGCGGTCGGGCTGGTATCCCCTGCGGGCGTTGAGGGGGCCTGTTCTGGAAGTTTTGCTTTCCTCCTTTGGGCACGAATTGCCGCTTCTGACTTACCCCACTCCACTGCGACCCTTGTACCTGTGCAAATTTCCTCTTAGCCTCCTGGGCACGAACGATCCTGGCCTCCGCCTGTTCCGCAACCATCGCCCTTTCTGCCACCTGAGCATACGTGGCTCCTTGCAGTCCAGTCATACTTACATCACGATACAATTCTGGCTTTAATCCCTCCAGAAAGCGTTCAATCTTCAGAGCATCCGTGCTCACCATATGAGCTGCGAATCTCGACAGCTGTTCGAACTTTCGGATGTACTCGGCAACCGTCATCGTTCCCTGCCTGAGATTAATGAACTCATTCATCCGTTGCGCTCGGACTGGGGCTGTGAGGTATTTGCCCCTGAACAGCTCCTTGAATCTGTCCCAGCTCATGGTTGCAGGGCTCTCGATCACCATGATTGTATCCCACCAGTGCCCTGCGCTTCCCCTTAACAAGAACGCAGCGCAGAGGGCCTTCTCTGTTTCTGGGACCCTGCTATACACAAACATGCTTTTGAGCGTTCTTATCCAATCTTCCGCGGCTGTTGGATCGGCTGTATCCTCAAATGTCGGCGGGTTCAGCCTACGGAACCGCTCCCCCACTAGCTCTGCTCTTTCGGCCTGTGTAGGCCCAGCGTTCTGGTTGCTCTGCTGGATTAACTGTTGGATTTGAGTTGACTGCTGGCGTACCAACTCCGTGAGCTGGAGTATGATTGCATCTCGATTGTCTGTAGGGACTGTGTTTCCCGTTCACCCCTAGATCTTACCATCGTTCCTGATCTACACTGACAGTCCTATGGCCAATAAATTATGCAACACAAAAGTTCACATAAACACAACACTTACAGGCAAGGTTGCTTCCATGCTTTTGGGTGTGTGTACATGGACAGTCTATAGAACCTGTGACCGAAGCTCTGATACCACTCTGTCAGGACCCGCTGTCCTCGTTACCTAATTCTAACGTAGCATACGTGCCTAATGATGCTTTAACTTAAAAGGAATGCGAAAATGCGTATGAAATTTTTCCATTTATGTAATGGAAGTCGTTTCTATACATGACAAAAGAATTACATGAATTCCTAACATCATACGGAGCCTAATTACGCGAGATGTGTATACATGCACAGCAAAAGAATCTCTATGTGCCCGGCCTCACAGGTCGTCATCCATGCACACACTTCCATCCCAAAAGCTGCTGGAAGCGCCAAAAGATTTCCTTGCCATCTAAGCGATCACGTACCTTGGTCGTTCGCACCTACAACACATAACGTAAGGGGTAAGCGATATGCTCCGTAAGTAGAAATCATGCATGACGTACACGTGATAAAATCCCGCAAAGGCAATCCACGCCAATGCATCCTAAGTCTCGTAGATTAAACTCAATCTCATATCTTTTAACTTAGGGCCCTTGGCTGGCTTTTACCCAGGCATACACCGAAAGAGCTCTATCCAACCACGGGCATCAGCCCAAAGTATGAGGGCATCAACCCAACCATACTAAAACGTGAGGGCATCAACCCAACCACGCTAACAGGGATATAAGGGCATCAACCCAACCGTGAGGGCATCAACCCAACCTTGGTAATCCCCCAACGCGTCAACGTCGTTCGTATACTGGCGACGCATCAACGTCGCCGAAGGCGCATCAACGCCATCTCGGTGCCCCGGAAGCCGCCCCTTAACTTAACTTATGACCTCATTGCCCACCTCGGCATTCACTCCTCTCTATTTGCGACATAATCATGCATGCTCATCATCTTATTACCCCCAAGTGTGACGTGCATGCTCGTGCATATGCATAATGCATTAATGCCATAATGCTTACCGAAATCATAAAAATCATGTCATACGTAATTCACATAAGCACGTAAGCACTAAATCACATAGTCACATAGTTCGGTACAAACAAACATGTTATGTGTCGTAGTTGGATTTTCACTTACCTGGTGTCCGTAGAATTCTAGCTACCTGCCTCGTGAACTTTCCTAATTCCCAACATTGGGCACCAAAACATTCATATTAGTAAGCTCTTAATTAATTAATCTAGCTATGTACTCGAAATATTCTAAGTCGTGAACCTAATTTGGATATATGACTTGTGAAGTACATTTAATTCGTGAACTAACTTTGGTCCTTACTTAATTTCGCTAAATAATTTTCATGAGTTCGTATACTTTACTAAGTTCGCCCCAATTCGTAATCCCCTTTGAGTTCGCTAACCTAGCCTAATTGAGTTTCGCGAATCATACTCATTTTTATTTCGTGACTCGTGGGACTAGCGAATTGCTTGGCCACTTATCCTAAGTTCGCACTTCTAGTTATTTCGTTAATAACCTAATTCGCAATTGGGTAGAGTTCGCGAATTTTAAGTTCGTCAAATTCCTTTGGTGCGCGAAGTGTGTTTGATTCGCAGACCTCCATTCGCCGTCTTGCTTGGTTCGCGAATTGTATGTGGATCCGCCAACTATGACCCGCAGAATACATGAGGTTCGTGAATTTCGGTTCGGTTCGCAAAACGGGTTCGCAAGGTGCATGAGGATTCGCAAAACGCCGAGTTCGCGGATTAGGGTTCGCCAAACTTTCCGGATTCGCAAAGTGGAGCCCGCGAAATGCATGGATTCGCGAAACGCCGGGTGATTCGCAAATCGTAAGGGTTCGCCATTTTTCTCAGCCCGCGAAGTGGCCCGCGTTTCGTCCTTGAGTTCGCAAGGTGCTCGATTCGCGAAGTGGCCGAGTTCGCCAACTTCGCCGGACCCGCAAAGTCTTCAATTCGTCAAAGGTTTGTCACATGGGGTTCGCGATCCTCAAGGAGTTCGCCAATTGTAGGGATTCGCGAATCGGTTCTTGCTTAGGTTGAGTTCCCGGAAATATTAGGGTTCGTGAAACTCATGTTTTGCGAATCCGGTCTCACCCACAGCATCTTTCAGTTCGCGAGGTTCGGCACTTAAAGATCAAAAGTCATTTTCTCTAAGAACACCATGAAGACCGTTTGGATTCGCAAAACCCAAGATCCTTGCTTAACAATAGTGCACGCTTAGGCTTATTTTTCGTGCCTAAAAATCACTAGAAGAGTTTAACATGATCTTAAAATACCTATACTAAATTTCAATATGCTTTCGAGCCCTAAAATCGCACAACCCTTGATATGAAATTCTTATTTTCGTGCTTAAACCCCTAAGGTACCATATTACTTAAACGGTGGCACGAAGTTAGGGTGATGTCTCATACCTAGTTCGAGCTGGGCGATTTCCTGAATCGGCTTCTCCTCCTTCCTCGCTTTGAGCTTCCGTTGTTCTTCTTGCTATGGGTTTCGTGGACTTCAAATGGATTTTAGGTGGGTGTTAATTTGTTAAATGGGGGTCATGGGACTTATTGGCGTAAATATCCCTCATTTTAAGGGAAGTGTCCTAAGATTTTTCTTAAGAAATTTGGGCCTAAGTCAAATTCCTAGCCCAATGAATCATTTTAATTGTCTTTGGGTCTCATCTTCTAACTTAGCTTATTAATGCCCTTGGCCCAATTCTTAGCTTTGGCCCAAATTTTACCTCTGCCTATTTCTCGAGAATTCCCAACTAAATTAGGGGTCCCTTGGCACAAATTAAATTCGCGACTTCCATGAGCAAATTAAGTATGCATCTCAGTACATAATTTACACGAGCACACAATTAATGCACAAAATGCACGAAATTGCATTCCATATTTTATGCAAATTTATTGGCCCTACTATTTCCAAGGACCCGGGTGCTACAGTTCCTGGTCTCACTAATATTTAAGCTCTTAGTAAGTTCTGCTATTTGAGCGTTGGAGCTTCTAAGTTCTGTCTCGAGACTAGTTATTCTCTCCTGAGACTTAGTTAATTTCTTGTCTACTTCCTTTACGCTTTTCTGTTCACGTTTCATGTTAGTGTATGCTAGTTGATACGATTCTAACATGGTGAATAATGTGGAAGAGGGATCTACCTCTTGTGATGAGGTGGATGAATTGTCGTCATCCGTCTGATTCGAAGTTTTGGCGTCAAAGTTGTCATCTAGACGGGCCATGAGGGCGAGATTCTCTTCTTTAGAACTTGACGTGTCCTCGAGGCAGTTGTCATGTTCTGCCATGAGAGCTACTACAGCTTCCTTCTGCTTTGTGAGTTGAAGCTTCTTGGAGTAGTAGTTGGCATCTCTCTTCTTCGGGAGAGTGCACTCTCGGGCATAGTAACCTGGCTTGCCGTAGTTAAACCACTTGTTCGGCTCTTTGGCGTTCTTGACTTCGGAGGTCTCTGGTGCACATTCTTTGTTCTTGGAGCTTGAGGTCCGAAGTCGGTTGGCTGATGATGAGGACTTCGTCTTGAAGTATTGCTTGCTCATCATTTTTCCAATTAGAGCCAACTGCTTTCCCAGCGATTTCATATTTGGCTCCACGCCTGAGTCCGATTCATCTTCCAATTCTGAAGGGGTAGGAGGCCTAATGATCTTTACTTTCCTCGACTCTAAGCTCCGCTTCTCTGAGACTAGAGCAACTGTGTCTTCGATCAACTTGCCCTTCTGCTCCTTCTGAATCTCGCTTACATCTTCCTCGTGCTGTGCGAGATTGTCGAACATAGCATGGATATCCAACTCCTCAAGGTGTCTGATTTGAGTGGATCTTCTTCCATTCCGAGGGCAAAGAGGATAGAAATCGATTGTTGGTTTCCATGTTCGTCTTGGTGATTTCTATTTTCCTCATCTCATTCAAAAGTGTGAGATATCTCTGATAGAGATCATGTAAGCTCTCCTCAGGTTTTGCTCTGAAAGAGTCGTAAATCGTGATAATGTTTGCCTTCTTGGCCTTGATGCCTACTTCAGTTCTTTGCATCATCTTATGCAGTTCATCTCACATCCCCTTAGCCGTTGGAAGGCTGTCGATCTGTCGATAGATGTCGTTTGAGATGCCCTGCATTAGAGTGTTCTTGGCTACCAGATCAGCCTTTGCGCTAACTCTTTCCTCCTCCGTGTATTCCCTAGGCTCTTTGAGTCGCCTAGAAGCAAGAATTGGAGGATTTGCTGTGTTGTCGCTGGGCACATTTACCTAGACGCTGGACCTTGCTCAAGTGACAAGAGAAGGTTGTCGGCCTAATCCTTTAACTCAATGAAATTCAGAAAGCGGCTTCGCCATACAGTGTATTCGCCTCTTTTAAGCATCGGAGGACGGTTGTCATTTCTCAGTGTATAAGCATCCATGATTTTTTTATAGTAGAGTTGATGAAGGATCTTCGTTTGGTGTTTTGATGATTTGATTTGATGTAACACGCTTCATAAGTGACAGATTTGTTAGTAGCGTTTGATTCGAAATCAGTTCGAGAATAATTTTGATTCAATCTTTAAAGTTTGATCAAAAATAAATTCGTCGAAATAAAATGTAGTCGTTACTGTTCTCGTGCGAGAAAGCCTGTCAGCAAAAAATTTTTCGAGCTAAAAAATTGCTCAAATCGTTCGGTTGAGAAAACATTTGGATATTGAATTTATTTCGATCGCAAAGAAACAGTACGTTTAGTAAATTTCTAGCTGAGTCAAAATAAATCCGTTGATTGTAAAAGTTTCTCGAACGCAAATGATTTTTGCTTGGTCACACTAAGAAGTCTGACCAAAAATGTTTTTCGAGAGAAAGTTGGACGTGCAAAGTCAAAATAGATCTCGTCGAAAAAGATTTTCGCTGACTAATGCACGAGAAATTTTTCTACCAAAATCGCTCTTAGTAAAGACGATTTTAGCACTGACTTAGTATTCTGAATCGAGAAAAAATTTTCGCGCTGAGTTTTTGATCGAGATATTAATCTGATCGAAAACCTAGCGAGAAAAATTGAAGTAGCACAAATAATCACAGAATACGATTAACGTTGATTCTCGCAAAACAATGTATTAGACAGTAAAATTACAGGTAATTGCTCGAAATCAACTACAGACTACGCACGAACAGGCAATTAAACACGTCATGAAGCAAAATATGTCGATTTTTAGAAAAATTAGTACGTATTCAAACTGTTCTTCGCGCACACAGTCGCTTCACAAATTCAATCAAATCTGCTTAATGGATGTTCTAAACGTTACCGATCTAATCGTAAATGAATTCTAGCACTGAAGCGAGCACGTACACATCAAATTCATGTCAAATAATCACAGAAGGCTATCAGATCGAGTTTTGTTTTCGCGCCAAAACTGTTCTTCGCATGGAACAGTTTCAGAATTAAAATTCGATCCAATTCTAACAATTTTCGATTCAAAACAGAACGAATCTTCTCTGATACCAATTGTTAGGACCTCTATTATCAACTCTATCAATCCTAGGCATGGATTCTAAGTAATTCGATCATAATAGTCGAGAATCAAATTTCGATCGAAAAATTCAATTGAAGAATCGAGAGATAAATTTACTAGTGTGAGAAAGTTCTTTGTGTTTCTCTCTCTAGAATATGAATTGGCAGCCCTGGATCATTTATGCGTCAATGACATCATCTTTGGCTCGACGGACACAAGATATGATGAAGCAAAAATTCGAAATGAGTATGATGGGAGAACTAAGCTTCTTCTTAGGTCTTCAAGTTAAGCAACTTCATGATGGAATCTTTATCTACCAATCCAAGTGCATTTATGACATCCTCAAAAAGTACAACTTGGACAACTCCAATCCTGCCAGCACTCCTATGTCCACCTCATGCAAGCATGATGAATATTCCTCAGGAAAATTTGTCAACCAAACAACTTATCGAGGCATGATAGGATCTCTACTCTATCTCACGTCCAGCCGACCAAACATCATGTTCGTCACGTGTCTCCGTGCTCGTTTTCAAGCTGATCCGAAGGAGTCTCACATGCTCGCAATCAAAAGGATCTTCAAATACCTCAAAGCGACTCCCAACCTCGATCTATGGTACCCAATGGACTCCGACTTCAACTCGTCGAATACACAGATGCTGACTACGCGGGATGCAAGCTGGACAGGAAAAGCACCTTAGGAGCCGCTCAATTTTTAGGGGTAAACTCATAAGCTGGTCGTCTCGAAAACAAAATTGTCTCAACTTCTACAGCAGAGGCAGAATGTGTCGCTTGTGCGAGTTTTTGTTCAAAAATTTTGTGGATGAGAACTCAGCTACGAGATTTTGGCATTTCTTTAAATCTTATTTCCATCTTTAGTGACTCAAAAAGTGCGATAGCTATAACTTGCAATCCCGTACATCACTCACGCACAAAACATATAGACATTAGATATCACTTTATCAAGGAACATGTAGAACAAGGCACAATCGAAATGCATTTTGTTCACACGGATCTTCAACTTGCTGACTTATTCACTAAGGCATTAGATAAAAAGTGATTCCAATTCCCG
This sequence comes from Craterostigma plantagineum, assembly GCA_027422505.1. Lineage (NCBI taxonomy): Eukaryota > Viridiplantae > Streptophyta > Magnoliopsida > Lamiales > Linderniaceae > Craterostigma > Craterostigma plantagineum. The sequence continues at coordinate 13,698,800 of JAPQWV010000013.1, read as the reverse complement.
GTGTCTACGTTACGCATGTTAGACCGGAAGACATTATCGATTGTACCTACATGAACCTTATATTGTGTACATAGGTCATTTAATTTTCATGTTTTATTGTGTGTATCAAAAAAATAATTAAAATTTGCTATCATATCTAGGGGGAGCGTTTGAACGATATGCACTAATTTAGGGGGAGTTTTCGAAATTTTTCTTTTTAACTTTTAAATTTTTTGAACTAAAATCTTCAATTTCGTTTATGTTATTTCTCGGTAAAACTGAGCATCGATCGAAACTGCTTTGGAACTTTTGAATCCATCGAACTTATGAATAGGGAAATTATTTTATTTGTTAAAATATTGCTCGACGGTAGGTTTTTATTTTAGAGGTTCTAATTCACAAAAATCCAAATATTGAGGGGGAGTAGTTGTTTTTTGCGAATTGATCTTTAAACGTTTCGTGAACCTTTTTTTGTTAACAGGGAAAACCGATGGTGAAACCTCGGGGCCGACCAGGTCAATCGCACATGTTTGGGCCCATGTGGGCAGGCCTAGGGAAATGTCACAGGTATAAGATTCGAACACAGGACCTCTCCCAACAGAACCTTTCCAAATACGAAAAACACTTTAACAACGCGAATACGTAAATGTAATACCTGTAAAATTTGTTACGGGATTTTCATTGTAATTAGCTATATAATTTTATGAACTAGGGGTTTTGGTAAAAAAAATTAATTTAGAGCATAAAATATAAGTTGAAAGAGTCTCGAATTAATTTCGAAATTTCGTTACTATAATAATGCCGAAATAGAAGTAGTAGAACAAGAGAAATGTGGGCCCAATTGAGTTTCGAATAAGGCCCAAGTATTAAACACAATATGTTATGGAAATTAGTATACTTAGACTCAAGGGAAACGTTTCAACACCAACGTGTCTTTTCAATTTCAAAGTTCGAAGTTTTGATATACATCCATCTTAAGTTAGCAAAACTCTTGCTAAGGCAAAAGCATAAAACGAACGATATTGAGCAGGAGAAAACCCAAGTAGGACCTAGGAACAGAGTAAGCTTTAGCAAGCTCAAATCATTAGCTAACTCGAAGAACTCAAAGTAAAGAAGAGGTTCTACATTTAGGGATTCTACCGGACTTCCTAGCCGTCAGTAGCAGGAGAACAGGTTGGTTAATCATTCATCTACAATGCGTAAACACATATGTGACTTATGTGCGTTTATGTGATTTGATGATTTACGTGTTATACATGTTTTACGTACGTTTCATGTGGATCATGAATTCATATGTTATCACGTTTATATGTGTAGAATA